>OY728152.1:918249399-928249399 GCA_963277665.1 Viscum album | reverse complement strand
CAATGTAGAAAACAAGAAAAGAGTACCTCGAACGACATCTGGCTCACCTGGGGCTAGCAACGCTAGTGCATGAAGCTGACTGTGACCTCCTCCACGTCCTCTCTGACCCTGATGATGACCGCCACCACGGCCGTGCTCTTCTCTATGAGAATGGGGAGCATCATTGTGATGTCCTCTGCCAGCTCCATCTACCATTGGGTGATCTAAAGCTGCTGCAACCTGTTGCCGCTGCCATGGCTGGAACTGCCTCAACAGAGGAACCTAGAGCGGAGTTCCCGGAGCATGATGACTGCTCTGAAAAGTCGGGCACTCTAGCTACTGATGACCACGACCGCCACAAGAAAAACAAGCGCATGATCCCTTGTCATAGGCCTGAGAGATTATTCCTCTGGAGAAATGAGATGGAACATTCTGGGATCTACCCCCAGGTGAACAGAAACGCTTCTCCCCTAAAAACCAGGAACCCTAGACCACAGCTCTGCTTCGTGAGGAATCATGACAGTTAACCTTTCGTGATGATCTTGTCCCATCCAAGGTCCTATCAACAACCTCTGCCCTCGCCATCACCTCATGATACGTCTTTAGAATAAATTGGGTGACCTGGCGCTGGATCTCTGAACGCAAAGCCCCCTCGGAATGCCTCTCCATGGCCACCTCATCTGGTAACAGGTCTGAAGAATATCATATATGGTTCCTGAAATGGATTCCATACTCTCGAACACTGAAGCTCCCCTATCAAAGTGTAATAAGCTCCTGGCGACTGGACGCCTTCGCTGTCGAAGAAAGAACCTCGACTCTAAACCTGTCTCGAAACCCCTCCCATGAGATCGCTGACTCCTCACGATCCCTGAGAAACAAGAACCACCATTTCCTCGCTGCTCCACGTAGAATCGTCACAACCAAGGAAACCAAGTGTTCCATCCAAGCATGAATCGCAATGAAGCCTATCTCGACCTCCTCTAAACAGTCTTCTGTGAATGCATCTGAAACGGAGCCCTTGTACTTCTGTAGACTCTGGTGCTGAAACTCTCGGAGTGTCTTCCTCCAAGTGTCATCGTCGTCAAACTCTACCCGGTGGCGATCTGCTGGAACAGCTTACTGGCCATCTTCTGCGCTAACCTGACGAGGATGTCGACCTCGAGCCATACCTGTAAAATAACAATTTTTAGTGCTCCTAAGCCTGGAATATGGAAGACTCAAAATTAATGAATTAATTGTTTTCTTTTATTAATTTATGTTTAACCTATCCCAAGTCTACCCATTCAAACACAGGTGCAAAGAAGAATGATGCATTATCCTTTCCTAGGTCTCTACCCTGCAAACAATATCACTTTGTTTAGTAGCTATCGTAAACGTAAAAGTCTGTGCAACAGATCATAGGGGGCCCTAAAGGACTATGTCTCTATCGGTCTCTGGTGTTTACCCCACTTGCTATCCTGAATGACATTGTTGCCCTACCATCCCATGCATCCTCACATGTTCCTAACTCCAAACTCCATCCTATCCCTCTACCACACCTCTGATACCACTCAGTCATGACCCCCTCCCCACAAAGTGTACCGCTCCTAGGCCGTCAATGTGAGAAGAGAGATAATGACCCACGAGTCCCGCCTCCAGTAGGCCCCGGGTTGGCGACTAGCACCGAGGGTATAATAAACATACAAATGGGAGGCATTGACCTCTATGAGAACACATGAAGAAGAGAGAGATAGAATAGACTCCAATGAACTCCAACTCAGAACTGAAATACAAAAGAAATACAAGTACATATATGAAATGTCGTGAAAAAGTACTACAACTAAAAGGGGAAACTAAAAGTACCCAAACGAATGTAAAACTGCTGCGACCAGAAGCCCGAACAGCTGCTCCTCTAACCAAAAGATTGTAGTAACCAGCTTGATCTCCAACCTGCTCCAAGTGACCTAAAAAATAGTTTATATATGCATAGGGTGAGTATAAAAGTAAACTCAGTTGGATCCTCCCCAAGCCTCTCGTGCAAATGTAAAGAAAAAATGATAAATTCTAGTGACCAACAAGTGAAATTAACTCGTCCCCTAAACAAAGTATACTATGTTCCCAACCTCACCATGGATACTATCACCAAGTAACGCATATAAGAATATATATTATAGTAAATAATATCAAGGGTACCCCGCTACTAATTCCCCACTGGTTTTCCTCTTTGCCCCAACGACATACGTCTTGTGCATCTCTCTCCAATGGCTTGCCCACAAACACCCGGGCTAAGCTCCACAATCTGCACCTCGTTCACCACAAAGGCTTTCCCGCAGACACCTGGGCGAAGCACCACACCATCCACACAACCAAAATCAACCAGGTATGTTTCGGGAGCCACCACAGCCCACATAACGTGTATCATATATCGGGTATTATACCTCAAGACATTATAGCCCATACACCGAATAGGGATCCTCAAGCCATCATAGCCTATACACGTTACACCTATAGTAGTCCATAGGATATTATATCCAGAATATATGTGTGTGAAATAACCACAAGACATTACAGCCCTCTACACACATATATAGGTAAAACTAACTAGTGTGCCTACCCGCACAAAGATCTACCATGAGTAGAGAGCGGGGTCAAAGGGGGTAGTCAGCCATTCAACCTCCCATCATAATGATGGGGAAAACACCCCCCCCCCCCAATGCTCAGAAACCCCGGGGTGTCAGTTGCCCTTACCTACAGGGTGGAGTAGCGTATAGAAATACAAAAATTACAGAATATATATATAACTCACATCCACACTATGGGCATTACCCAGTATTAGATACAACTGCAGCTAACGTCTCTCAGACCCCAGGCTGCTAATTCTATGACTAGGTATCCTATAAACAGATAAACATTTGAAGAGCTTTATTAGAGTATTGAATTCTCATTTTATCTATTTAAATGTACATTAATTAATTATTTAAACATTAATTAATCATGAACAATTCCACATTAAACTGAATTGGAATCACATTCAAATTAAACTGCTCCTTTTAAGATTCACATCACCTTTTAAATTATAGTATCTCCATACCCAAGGATTTTCACCATTTAATCAAACATTCATTACAGAATTACTTTTCCATTTTCCCAGGCATTCTAGAAAAGCATCTTATGCTTCTAAATACAAAGTAGGTTCAACTCGGTGAGAAGATATACTACCTATTGAGTCTTTTCCGCCTATATAAAAAGCATAGACCCATTCTCCCTCGAGAGGATAAACACGAAAAGCATGTGGCAGACCTCGCGCGTCTTTTCCTCCTTTGGAAGAAGGGTAAGCAAGACCAGCTGCCTTGAGAAGTGGGAAAAATCAAAGCAGATAAACATTCAAAGAATTCTCAAGCATCCAGCAACCACATCCATCCCATTCCATCAACCCTTGTGTCCTCCCCGACACCCACATGCATAAGAATATGCATCTCGCCACCCTAGGCGTCATCCACTACCACAACCACAAGGCCTCCATGCCTCCATATATAACAACACCCCTACATGGTCACATCACAACACAAGCTGCTGGAAAACAAAAATCACATCAATGGGCTCTTTTCCCTTTAACATTCAAGAGGGTAACTCAGAACCCTTAAGAAATTATCACATAATCTGTTCATTAATCCATATTTAATTAGCATATTTATTATGCTTAGGTTCCAATTACGGGATACCTAATCAGTAAGCTATCACAATTAAATAACCATGCTTACTTCCCAAATTTGATTATCCTCAAATTAGAAAAACTATAACAACGGAAATAACCAGATTAATTTACATGCCTCTTTATCTTTAGCCAATTAATTAACAATTGATTCCGACTTTACGTTCATTATCATTTTCTATCATGAACAAACAACAGATCAAATAAATCATTGATATTACTTTATCTAGAAAAACATGAGGCAAACCATTATCACGGTATAAATCAACAACATGCGAACAACCAATTATTTTAATCTGGTTCAAGTATTTAATTTTGTTAATTTCATTATGATCCAAAGGACTAAATCATGCTGATTCTATGATTTCACATATAAAAATACAGAATCCTTGAATCCCCTACCTGTAAGAGTTCTTGATGTCCTTTATCCACACAACGGGTCAAAATCCTCCTCTCACGACAACTGCGTCCACGAGAGGATTCCACGGTACGATAGTACCAACCAAGCCCAAGAAAAAACCATTCGAATCGTGGAAATTACGTGATATAAAATGGAAGGGAGAAACAAGAGAAGATGATCCCCAAAACAACCACGATAAAACATACATTATTGGGAAGATTGACCAACACAGCTCGGTTGCATCCAAAACAGAGCAGAACCAATCCTAGGAGTAAAGATTGATTGTGCAACTCCTACGGGAACGATTTAAAGGTTCTAGAATCTCTTATCTGATAACAAAGGGAGAGAACAAGGGAGAATGATATCTCGTCCCTTTTTGAAGATTTAATGGGGTGACAGTTTAAGATCCAGTTAATTCTCCATTAAAAACAGATCGCATTAGCCCACGCGGTTTGACCAAGTAAATACATTTCAGGCCTTAGGAATAATTAATATAGGATTTATGGCATTTGAAACGGCCTTAAGAGCCCTTAAAATAAGGCTTTAAATGTATTTTACGTCAAAGGAAACATTAAATGGGGAAAACTGAAGGAATCTGGAAACACTGTTCACCCACTATTACTGTACACAAAACCGATCTGTGAAACCGATCTGTCAAACCGATCTGTGAAACCGATCTGTCAGACCGATCTGTGAAACCGAACTGTCAAACTGATATGTGAAACCGATCTGTCAGACCGATCTGTTAGACCGATCTGTGAAACCGATCTGTCAGACCGATCTGTGGGACCGATCTGAAAGAACGCTATGTGATACCGATCTGTGGAACCGATATGTCAGACCGATCAGTGAGACCGATCTGTGAGACTGATCTGTCAGACCGATATGTGAGACCAATATGTGAGACCGATCTATGAGACCGATCTATCAGAACGATCTGTGAGACCGATCTTTCAGACCGATCGGTGTGACCGATCTGTCAGAATGATCTGTGAGACTGATCTGTCAGACCAATCTGTGAGACCGATCTGTGAGACCGACCTGTGAGACCGATCTGTGAGACCGATCTGTGAGATGGATCTGTGAGACAGATCTGTGAGACTGATCTGTCAGACCGATCTCTGAGACCGATCTGTGAGACCGATCTGTGAGACTGAACTGTTACTGTTCACAGAACTGGAAACATTGTTCACAGAACTGGAAATTTGGAAAAGTGTTGGGGATAAGTAACATTGACCTCATGGAACACCTCACACACCACATTTTCACAAATTAATGGACCATAGAGGTCCGGGACTTAACATATATTCCCTAAAACAAGGATTAATTTATAAGGTCTTTTGTTATAAACATATTTTATTTGGAATGATTGATGTGTTTATGTGTTTAAACTCAAGAATCATATTGTCAATTTATATTTATCTATATTATATTGTTTATAAGAATCATGAAACATTTAAGGAATGAATTCAATTAGTTTTCCATTATGTATTTTCAAGAATATTTTTAATGGTACTAATAAACTAGAAGAGTGTGTTATTACTAAGGTGATATTTACAAGAAAACCCCATGACTAAGAAAAAGTATAATTTCTGATATCTTATTGATGTTGAGGTAACTATTGTAAACTATTATTAATTTACTTTTTAGGACAAAATAGGATCTATTTAAAATATTTGTGGTTTAATATTGTTTTTTTGAAAAATGTTATTGTTTATATGTTCATGATATTTTTATGATAGTTGTAAAAATTATATACATTTGGATGTATACGAACAAGAACATTTATATTTGGAGAAATCCCATCAAAACTGATTTGGTAATGGGTATTTAACACACATTCGAAAAATGATAATGGAATAACATTGTTTTCAATCATTTGTATTTGTACATGTATTTTGAAATAATTTTGACTTAATGGATTTCATAGAAAAATATAATGTTAATTTTTGGAAAAATATTTTTGGATTAACCATTAAATAATGTATATGAATTTTTGGTGATTAGTGATATTCTAGTAAATGTTTCATTTGTTTTAGTTATATATAACCCATTGGTCTACTATTTTATTAATGATGAAAATTAATTAGGAAGAAAAAAATTATTTATTTTAATGATATGATCATTCGAGATGTACATTTATTTAGTTATGGAATTATTTAATTTGAAATTTAGATTTGATGATCAATATAATGGTGTATTTTTTAAATTAACATAACTTCTTATAACAAATATTTTGTATACTGATTAGAAGAATATTTTGATATAATTTTTGGTAATCATGTTATCTATCAAAAGTAGTTTTTTGTTTTTTAAAATAAATATATGTAACTAAAATACTCATATTTGGGAGAAAAAGATAATATTATATTGGAATATGATTAAAGGATGAAATTTTACTCATAAAGTAAAAATGTTTCATTATATTCATAATCAATATGATAAAATGATTACTCAAATTTAAAGATGGATGTTGAAATTAAAAATGTTATTTATATTAGATAAATATATGGTATCCAATTAGTTTAAATATTTATAACATCACCTCTTAAATATGTACTCATTCCAAATAAATGATATCACTTCCCAACAATGTTATCCAATGTGAAATCTTAGTTATGTAAATACCATTTAATTTCCCTTTCCTACAATTTAAGAGAATGTTTTATTAATCAATTTTATGATATGGATGTTCCATAATAGAATTTCCAAATATCAATCAATTAATTATAGAGATAAATTTTGAATTATGAGGATGCGATTTATTTAAGATGTATATAAAGTTACAATTTTTTTTAAAAGAACCATTGTATTTATAGCATATATGGCACAAATGTATTTGTTTAAATGAACCATGGTGTACTATTGAAATTTTAATATTTAAATGTAAACATTTTATCAAGTCCAAAAATATTTTATGTATTAATATTAATAACTACATTTTGAAATTTAGTTGTAAAGATTAATTAAATTATATTGATAAGTATATATGTAATTTGTCATAAAAATTTTATATGCTTCGAAAAAAATTCTTAAAAAAATTAGATTTATTGAATTTTTTGAACATACAATGAAATTAATTCATACTACTATTGTGATAATGTGACCTTACATACTCTATAATTATATTCTATTCCTGATGTTGGATCTTTTGGTTGAGGTTTAGGTCTATCACCCCAAAAAATTTCCTTCGGATTTTGTGGTCATGGTTTCCTTTTATACATATGATTAGTTATTATAGTTGGTATTGAGATAAATGTTTATGTTGTGGAGTTTGTGACATTCACAATGTCACTAAATTTTGATTAAAACATTAATAGATCATCGTGTGTGATATCCCATGTGTTTAGGGTGTAATTAGAGGTTTTTACCCATTTATCGTATCAGGGGATTTGATCTTGGTTTTCCCATCCATCATACCTATTACCACAATGTAGAATAATTTCATTTAGCAGTCCTCGCACGGTTTACCCACAGTTTACAAAACTGTATTGCAAAAACCCAAATTCACATGTGAGAATAATAAAATTTTGTAAGAAAGTATGATTTTGGTGATTCCACCTCTCAAATAAATCCATGGGTGTAGTTTATCAACCAGATGGATCTCCCCATTCTTCCTTCATTGATTTTGGGTGATTTTGGTGCAATTTATCAAGAGTGGTTTGTGATTCTTCATGTTCCTTCATCAAATCATCTATATTTCACTTCACCTAATTGTTATAGGGTATTAGTTGGGGATTTTATTCCATGGGAAAAACATATTGACATGTTTTATGATTTTTCATTTTTTATTGGATATAGGGTGAGAAAACAGTTCTTAGGGATTTGATCTCTCCTCCCGTGAAGTTTCATTGTATCTTAACACTTTTTAGGTAGGTTTTTCCATGTTTTTTATGGTGTGAACCATTGGTTGTTGAGTGACTTCAATTTTTTTTTAAATTATACCTTCATCCTTATAATTTTCAGGGACTTTCTGTTGATGTGTTTCCATTTTGGAAGAATTTTACCAAAATGGTTTTCCATGTTTTTTCTTTATTATGCCAAGAAATGCATACATACAAGGTGTTGGAGGAAATGAATATTGTTTTTTAAACTTGAAATTATGATCATGTCATATTATTATGTGTTGGATTTATATATAATATTTATTGAATCAAGAATTAGGGCATGAAATATGATTTTGGTTCATATTTGTGGATTTATGATTTATGTGGAAATGTTTTGGAATGGTTCCTCTAGGGTTTAAAATATTCATGAGATATGATACAATTTGTTTTGTTTATATTGAAGTGGTATTTATGGAAATTCATTTGGTTATTCTTATGGATCATTAAATGGTGTCATTGGACGTTTTCACATCCATTGGTGTACATGGTCCACAGATGGATGGGAATTCATGTAAAAAATGACCCTTAAAATGAAATTACAAATTAACCATTATTCCTCAATTTTTTACTCTAATATATCCCATTTTTTTATAAATTGATAATAAAATTCTAAAAAGTGGGTTGTTGTCTCAGTTGGCTTTAAAAACAATTTCAATGTTTTCTTTTAATTTCAAAACATTGGGTATCTTGGAACGTAGTGGGTTTCTAAATGGTTTAAAGGCATGTATGTCATGATATACTTTGAAATGGTATTAGTAATGATTGGGAAATATTTTATAAAATGTATTTGGGATTTTAAATTTAATTTCATATTTGGAAATGTACATTTATAGGTGATGTTTTGTTTTTATTTTTGAATGTAGCAAGGTTCAGAAGATGAAAACGCCCGATTGGGTACTTGAATATTTCTAAAAAATGGTTTGAATACTTTTGTGATGTGATGGACCGAATGGTACAATGATGAAATGAAATATGTATATATTTATGTTTTCAAAACTATATCTGATATCTCCCTTAATTGGTTTTTTTATTGATTATATCATCCCGCCTTTTTATCACATAAACATTCATTACATTTTACAAAACTGGGGATCTTTAATGTTTAGTGTCTTGGAAACCAGGAACATCAAACATGAAAACATAAAACATTCATCTTAAACACTTGAAATGCTTCTCCTTAGGTTCATCCTAGGTTCATTACTGCATCTCATTACCTGGGGACATACATCAAAAGAAAGGGTGAGCAGAAGGCCCAGTAAGGGAAACAAGGGGAAACATTTAACATGTGAACTTGAGATACATCAACAATGTCATGAAAAAGAACATTAAGGCATGAGAACGAAATCACGAGGCATATCATAATAAAAATAACATATTTCATAACTTGGAGATGTGTCTACAAAATTTAATATTTACAAGGATTTCCATTTCCCCAAGTTCCATCCCCAAGGTGTCAATAAAAATTACCAAGGTTATTCACAAGGCGACGTTAAAAATGGTCATCTCTAGCGATTAAGTCTTTACCCAATGCATTGGAGCGCTATCAGGGTGAACCCTTAAATTTGTCTTTATTATCATGTGATCCACATATATCATCATCGAACATTTCATAAACAACCCATATAGCATAAAAGAAATGGGTTTCATTTCATAGTCATCACATTTAAAAAAAACTACTTTAAAGATGTGATCCTTATATCACTTTAAACCCACAGAAATAGGAAAGTTGGTCTCATGTATGTAAATTATAGAATTTAAATATAAAATTTTGATATATATGTGAATACCCATGTTGATTAAATATCTTTTAGTATTCAATTAATAAAAAAAATTGAAAAAATAGAAAGACATTTTGAGACGAAAATTCGACAGCATAACGGCTATGATACATGGCTTTAGAAAACATTGAAAAGAGAGGGGACATGGGTCACCCACTCATAAATGGTACATAAAACAGTATGGGAAAATAATATAAAGGATTTAAGAAAATTTTAAATAAATTTTAATGATAAAACATATGAAACAAAGAACATTAAAGGAAGAAAAAAATAACATTTCTCTTATGAGAATTCGGCAGCTTAATGATGTCAGTTAAATCATCCAAAAATGGATTGAAGAGATCAAATGGGGTCTCTAATAATATGAAAATAAACTATCAGTATGATAGATATATATATCATACCCAACATAATAAAATATAACATGAAAGACTTGACCAGAAAATAGAACTTCAAAATGAGAAGGGTTAAAGAACCCATTAAAAATTCGACAGCCTAACGGCGACAATTTAACATAAAAAAATAAATTTAAGAGATAAAATATGGTATCTCATCATATGAAAATGAAAATAGAAGTAATAGGAATATAAAAGAACATCCTCCAACATAATAACATGTATCATAAATGAAATGACTTAAAAGAGAGTATTTGAAATGAATGATAGAGTTTAGATCCCTTACCTTAAAATGTAACTCTTATAACTCAAAGGTTGGGAACGTGATGGCTTGGGGGGACCTTGGGAGGACTCTCTGGGAGTTAATGAGACCATATATTCGTTGGGGGAGATTAGGGAGTCTAATGGATGAGAGGATGGCATGGTATTTATAGGGAAAGTGAGGGGACAAGGCATTGACAGCCAAGGGACAACTCATTGGTGGTTTTGGAAAAACCATGGGCTTACCAGTGGTATTGGCCCATGGTATTGTCCACATGGGACACCTTATACCTTATCTTACTATTCATAAGTCTACAATATTGATTACATACTTAATACATCATTTAATGATGTCATTAATCACCCGTAACTTAAAAACTGTATTTTCATTATTCATCAAAAATTCAACTTTCTCAAAAAAATCTGAAAATTTCAACTTAACCAAATATCGATGCTCTGATTTCATAAATGAACTCCATTTAAAAAAAATTATTTTCTAAAATTTTAAATTTAATTTTTAATTAAAAAACAATATTCACCCAAAAAAACTAGTGCTTGACTAATAATTTATGAAACCATTATTTAACCATTTTACTGAATCACATTACCTAATTAAGGTTTTTATATTATATTAATACTTTCATTAAGTGAGATTACTTATCCATTTTTTCACATTACTCATCCTAAGCATTAAATCACTATTCATAAATTACTATTCATTAAAAATTAAGTTGATCTTATTAGACTCTGAATTTCATACTGAACAAAATTATAGGAGACCCTTTTTTGAAAATCATAACACATTTTTAATTATTGATGGTTTAGATAAACATTTTTTAAAAATATCCTTTCTCTAAAATTCACAAAAAATATGCATACTGTATTTATATGGACATTTGAAAATCCATAAACATCATCTTAAGAAGAAATCAAAATTTTTATTTAAAACAAAGGATTACACAAGGCAGTTACGATGTCCTTACATAGCCCCTTATCACACCAGCCTAGGACCTAAGTGTAAGGTGTGCTAAGGAGAGAGAATTGAGAGAGGCTCGGCCAATTTCACACCAGTAGTAATTTTTATCAGTATGAACTTCTCGCGAAGGTGATTCAGTTATAGCTTCACACGATGATGTTCAGCTTGGGTTAGGTTCAGAGAAAATTTTTGTGGTGCTACCTCCTTCCCAAGTTCTGTTAGATGGGCTTCGATCGGTCCAAGACTATAGGGTGATTCCATAAAATCATCTTTCTATATTAATTATCCATGATTATATGTATTTTGAGACAATAATCAAAACTTTTAGTTTCCAGTGGTCATATTGACCAATGGTCATATAACAGTCAAAACCCAACAGTCTCATTTGATTATACTCATGTTATCAAATGAAACAGTTTTGTTGAGTATAAAAAAATAAAATAAAACACAAAATTAAGAAACAAGATTTATTCAAAATTTCGGGTCGTTACAATCTTCCCCCTTATGAAATTGTGTCCTCGCAATTTTTAAAATTGGGTTTTCAATTTTCATTGAATGTCCAACATCGAAAAAGGATTCATTAAAACTATTACTATAAAAGAAAGAAAGGGAAGTACAAAGGTCACCCGAGTTAACCCACACTAGGATTCCATGTATGAAAACATGGACATGTAGGAGAAAACAAAGGGTCAGGTTCTGAGGGAGAGTGAGAGAAAACATTATTAGGAGAAAGTTAACTATGAGAAAATCACAAACTTGTGATGTGTGTAAACAGGCTTTGATTACCTAGTAGGAAACGTAAACCAACAATGTTTTTGTTTTACATCCCATTTCATAATTTTGATGAATTAATTTACTACATAGAACCAAAGCATAATGAAATAAACCAACCTTCAAGTAGAGTTTCATCCTTTAATAAGTTTCTACCAAAACTAATCTTTCCTCAAAACGATGAGCATTCAGAACACTTGGTCTCATGAAAACACAAGAATCATCTTCCTAAGAGTCACCTAATCCACAAAAAATTAACTATAAATTTCATCTATCTTTAAACATTACCCCAAAAGTAGAAAGGGTAAGATAAAACAACTCTTCAAAAAGAATGAATCCCATGGGATGGGAAACTACTTTTAAATCTTCAAATATCCATGGTACTACCCAATGATCAACATAGACCATTCCATAAATAACTATCCTTAAAATTACTCAAAATAAACCAAAAAATTTTGAAACACAATTATAAGAATGATCTCATTACATAGTCTTCTGAGATAGACTTTATCGTTCATCTTCAAACTACATCAACCACTCTTATCATCTTATAACAAAAGTAACTAACCTAATCACATTTTCTACAATATAGGTTAATCATTTCCATATTTAACCTAAATTACTATAAGTCCGCCTTAAATGCATCAATTATTCAAAATATAAGTCAAAATTTACTCCTCATCGAAAATACCATAGTAATCTATTTACCTCGATCAAAAAGGGTTCCCAAAATAGTGAACGTCTTCCTAAATAATAATAACTTTATAATCCCCTAATCACCCTCATTTTTTAAGGAGAACATTTTCACTACATCAACATGGGGTACCTAACAATAGATGTTTTCCTTAATGATATAAAATCATTTTAGGTAGGGACTCGATGATCTAAGAAAACATTAAAGATATGTTCATAGTGCACGAACTAAGATACAACATGACATAGACAATTATTGTGAATAAGTTACATGTACTTCAGTCATCATGATCCTTCTCTTCATAGGAATTGCATTGTTCCCTTGTCCTCGAAGATTGTTGATGCACATCATGCTTCACATCCGTTCCAAGAGAGTATTGGCTTGGATAATGTATAACTTCTCCACATTTACGACATAGAAATGTATAAGGTACATTAGATCAAACCTTATCTCCATTCATCACATTATCAATTTTTTAAAAGCAATTGGCTACATTATACCCTATCTTCCCACACATAAAACATCTCCTGGTTCCTTTGTGACATTATCCTTGGTGCCTCTTCCCACACTTTTTTCAAAAAAGAAATTGGGTCTTCTTTCCCATATCAAAATTATCAGAAGAACATCCTTGAGACTTTGTCTTCTTCTTCCTTGATGAATTTGGGTATTCAACTAGGTACCAATTATTAATTGTGATTTTTGATAGCTGGTTTGGCATAATCACAATATGTTCAACTTAATCTTTCGTAATCTATTTCACATTAATAGGGAAATCATAAAATTTCCTATCACATTTGTTATTGGGACATGCTCTTCCATTTCAAGCCATTAACTAAGAAAAGAACATATAATTAGGGGGCTTCAATACATAGCCAATAATCATGAAAAGAAAACATAAAGAAAAGAAGGATAAACTTGTAGAAGAAAAGTATACCCTAACTTGTGATCCCCTAGGTCCCAATCTAGGTTATCAAGGATCATATATTCTTATGTGAATCGTTAATTTTTTTATCATTGTTCCTTTAATAATGGTTCATACTATGCTTATGAATATACCAAAGCATATCCCCTGGAGTGTCATAACAAAGAGTGCAGCAAGGCCCATTTTCGTGTACCAGTTCCCGTTTGAGTCTAACTCAAAGCGGTGTTTTTAGGTTTTACCCCTATGTACATCTGTGCCAGAGGAACCTCTACCTGCTCGTATCCAGACAAGGATGTATTTTCATGGAATCCCCTTACTCAATACTCACCAAAATACCATGAAGATTTCCTATATTTAAACATTTCTATAGGGTTCTTCCTAAAGTTTTCATATCCTAATTTCCACAAATAACTAAACCCTCCTTTGATACCAACTATATCATCCCTCCATTTTATCACATAAACTTTCATTACATTTTACAAAACCGAGGATCTTTAAGGTTTAGTGTCTTGGAAACCAAGAACTTAAAACATGAAAACATAAAAAATTCTTCTTAATCACATGAATGGATTCTCCATAGATTCATCCTAGGTTCATTACTGCATCTCATAACCTGGGGACATACATCAAAAGAACGGGTGAACAGAATGCCTAGTAAGGGAAATAAGGGGAAACATTTAACATGTGAAGTTGAGATACATCAACAATGTCACAAAAAAAAATTAAGGCATTAGAAAGAAATAACGAGGCATATCATTATAAAAATAACGTATTTCATAACTTTAAGATGTGGCTACAACACTATATATTAACAAATCATTTCTCTTTCCCCATGTTCCATCCCCAAGGTGTCATTAAAAATTAATATGTTTATTCACCAAGGCGTATTTAAAAATGGTCATCTCTAGAGATTAAGTCATTACCCAATTCATTGAAGCGCTATCATGGCACACCATTAAATTTGTCTTTATTTTCACGTGATCCACATATATCATTATCAGACATTCCATAAACAACCAATATAGCATAAAAGAAATAGGTGTCATTTCATAGTCATCACATTTTAAAAAAACTTCTTTAAAGATGTGATCCTTATGTCACCTTAAACCCACAGAAAAAGGAAAGTGGGTGTCATGTATATAAATCGCATAATTAAAAAAGAAAATTTTGATATATATGTGAATACCCCTGTAGAATAATTATCTTTGAGTATTCACTTAATAAAATAAAAAAATTTAATAAAAAGAAAAAGTCATTTTGAGAAGAAAATTCTGCAGCATAACGACTATGATACATGGTTTTAGAAAACATTGAAAAGAGAGGGGACATGGGTCATACACTCATAAATGATTCATAAAACAGAAGGGGAACAGAATATAATGGTTTTAAGAACATGGTAATGAAATTTTAATGATACACCATATGAAACGAATAACTTCAAAGGAACAAAAAAAAGATTTCTCTAATGAGAATTCAGAAGACTAACGGTGTCACTTAAATCTTCCAAAAATGGATTGACGAGATAAAATGGGGTCTATAATAATTTTAACATAAATTATAAGTATGATATATATATATATCATACCCCAACATAATAAAATGGAACTTGAAAGACTTGGACGAAAAATAGAACATGAAAATGAGAAGGGTGAAAGAACCCCTGAAATATTCGGTAGCCTAACAACATCACTTAAACATAAATAAAATAAATTGAAGAGATAAAATAGGGTCTAAAATCATATGAAAATGAAATGGGATGTAATAGTATTTTAAAAAACATCCTCCAACATAAGAATATGTAGCATAAAAGAAATGACTTAGAAGGTAGTATTTGAAAAGAAAGAAAGAGTTTGGATCCCTTACCTTAAAACGTAACTATAAAAACTAAATGTTTGGAAGCTTGAGGACTTGGGGGAACCTTGGGAGGAATCCTTGGTAGGTAATGATACCAGATCATTGTTGGGGGAGAGTTGGGAGTCGAATGGATAAGAGGATGGATTGGTATTTGTAGGGAAAGTGAGGGGACTAGACCTTAATGGCCAAGGGACACCTCATTGGTGTTTTTGGAATAACCATGGGCTTTACCATGGTATTGTCCAATGGTATTGGCCACATGGGACACCTCATACCTTATCATACTATTCCTTAGTCGCCCATATTTATTACATAATTAATAAATCATTTAATGATGTCATTAAACACCTGTAACATAAAAACTGTATTTTCATTATTCATCAAAAACACAACTTTCTCAGAAAAATCCCAAAATTTACCCTTAACCAAATATTGATGATCTGATTTCAAAAATGAAATCCATTTAATAAAAATATTTTTCTAAATATTTTAAATTAAAATTTTAAATTAAAAACACTATTCAGTCGAAAAAAACTAATACATGACTAATAATTTATGAAACTGTTATTTAACCATTTTATTGAATCACAGTACTTAATCAAGGTGCCTAGATTGTATTAATACTTTCTTTAAGTGAGAATACTAATCCATTTGGTCACATTACTAATCCTAACCATAAAATCACTATTCATAATGTACTATTCATCAAAAATTATGTTGATCTTATTAGACTCTAAATTTAGTACTGAACATAATTGTAGAAGACCATTTTTTGAAAATCATTACACATTTTTTATTATTTAAGGTTTTATAAACATTTTATTAAAATATCCTTTCTCTAAAATTCACAAAAAATATGCATACTATATTTATCTGAACATTTGAAAATTCATAAACTTCATCATATGAAGAAATCAAAATTTTTATTTTAAACAAAGGATCACACAAGGGAGTTACGGTCTCCATACATAGCCCCTTATCACACCAGCATAAGACATAAGTGTAAGGTGTGCTATGGTGAGAGAATCTGAGGGAGGCTCGGCCAACATCGCACGAGTAGTAATTTCTATCAGTTTGAACTTCTCGTGAGTGTGATTCCGTTATGGCTTCACACGATGAAGTTCAGCTTGGGTTTGGTCCACAACAATGCCCAGTGTTGCTACCTTCTTCCCATGTTCTGTTAGATGGGCTTCGATCGGTCCAAGACTACTGGTTGAGGCCATCGAATCTTCTTTATATATTAATTAACCATGATTACTTGTATTTCGATACAATAATCAAAACATTTAGTTTCTAGCGGTAATATTGACCAACGGTCATATAACAGTCAAAACCCAACGGTCTCATTTTAATTATACTCATGTTATCAAATGAAACATTTTTGTTGAGTATAAAAAAAATAAAATAACACACAAAATTAGGAAACATGATTTATTCAAAATTTCAGGTCGTTATGTTGATTGACCTTGTTTGGGGTAAACAAGTGCGGCGAGATGAGTCACGCATGCGAGGACCTCTTATATACACAATATTATTATTACCACAATTAGTTTCTATGATTCTTTTTTATGATCTAGTAAATATTGATTATTGGCTTATATTGGATTGATTGGTAACCTCTTGGAGTTGTGGATAGGCTATGAGGGATTTTACACATGTGAGGCTATGGTAGATTCCTATGGGTTATTGACATAGGGGCTTCAATATAGGCTAGCAGGTAGTTTCGATCTGAGTATATCTAGGGGTTCTTTTATGGATGTTTAGGATTTCCCATGATTGTTATAATTATTTCTTGATTACATTATACCACATTGAAATTTAATTTTTTCTATTTATTTATTTTTAGCAGAGCCCCAATGTTGTTTATATGGGGTATTATATAAAAAAGAAAATCTATTTTGAATGTGGAATAATGGTGTGCATAGTTTTGAAAAAGTGAATGAAATGTGATTATTTTTGAAAAGGATGAAAACTAATTTTATAACCATATTCACATAATAGTGTTAATGGATTTTTTTTGGAATGGAATCACATGAACTATTTGGTGATTTCCTATGGAGCTGTCTATATCACATCCTACTTGAGACATTCGATGTTGGTAGACCTGATCAGTTTTGCATGTTCGGCATTTGTTTAGGTTCTTATGGTTCGAGTTTTCTCCTGGTGCAGTGTGGTATTTTGGTTGTTGGAGACCAAGAGGTCAGATAAAGTTTATGTTAGTGGCTGGTTCTTTTATTTTATTTTAGATTCTACTTCATTTAGTGTTAGTATTACTAAGATGAATTTGAATTAGAAAAGATTCTTCATTTATTGAGATTCATTTTTTGTTATCTCTGGAGTGTTTTTAGAATTTTATATTTTGATATTTCTTTTTATGGTTCTAAATAATTAAATAATGAATTATTTTTACTCATTTAACTAGTTTCCAGCATGTGGGGATCAGGAATGCCATTCAGGACATGTTATAGGCCAGGTTCCATTTCGGGTCAGATGGCATCCCAACATTGTTTGTGGGAAATGGTATCACAAGATATTGTTTTTATTCAGGGTTTCAGGTAGATAGATATTAGAACTATAAGTACTGTAGAGTTTGGATTGGGAAGGGACTCACGAACCCTTTGATATTATGGACATTGAGTTACCAGGTTTATTTTTTGAATCAATTCTAATTCTATTGTTTGTGATTGAGGGATGATAGTGGAGGCGAGACGGTATAATTTTGTGACATGAAATTGAGTAGTGACCCATGTGATATTTGACTGCATGATGAAAGATCCTCTTTTTATTATTTCCTTCTTGGGGCATGGCTCACTACTATGTCACTGTGTTGGGCATAAACAATTTTCCCTCTTTCTGATGGAATGGTGCAAGTGGTGCGTTGTTAGGGAATAATTGGTGTAAGTGTTCTTTTGAAAATGTAAAGGTTTATAGAAATGAAAATCAATTCTTATCATTGGTTTTAAATTGGAAAATTTAGTTTTTTAGGACAACGTAGTTTCGAGAAGGAATGTTTTTTTCAATCAAGTTGTTTTGAATTTTGTAATTTTTATTTTAAATGAAATTATTTTGTTTTGAAAAAATTTAGTAATTGTTGGGAGTGGGTAAATAAGTGGATTTTTGTGACCCTAGGAACTTATTATGAATGTTTTCACATGTGACAGTAGGCGGGTGGAATGTTCATATTATAACATGTTGATAGAAGTAGAAGAATCCATTTGCAAAGGTTCATGGGATTCCTTGATTGTGCATTTGAGAAGGATTTCCCTAATTTATCTAAAAATTTTATTGAATGAGGAAAATGATTCTATAAATTGGTTTATGTTTTGTAATGTGGATTTTGTTATGTGGAAAATGGGTTTCGGTATTTGTAATTCTATTTTGGGAGAATGTCGTTTTGAATTTTAAATGAAATTGTGGTTTTTGGAAAAGTGGATTTTTTTGGTGTGTCTCTATATGTTTGGTTTGTGTCAAAATTTTACACTTCAGATATTCCTTCTTATTTTGATGTTGTAAGAAGATTGTTTTGGTTTTATGTTTTTCATGTTTTTTGTAAAATCCAACCCAAAAATATTAACAAATTTTCTAATGATTCATGACTATCTTCTGATTCTTCAAGCGAGTTAGGTGTCATTCGTGCTACTCAAGGATCATTATAGGTTTTGTAGTGGCTTGAAGAATTAGATAATGTCTTCAGGTTGTTGGAACTCCCGAGGCTATTAGAGATCTTGTTGTTTTACGGTTGCATGAGGGTATATCCTTGGACTATAGGAATTCGGTTATCCCATTATTGTTCAAAGTTGGGATGACATATGAATTTTTTAAGGTGACCTTAATCCATATGTTATTAAATGACGATGTGATGTTTATGAAGGTGGAAGAGCTATGGTATGTTCGACAGTTCCAACATACAATGAAAGCTTATGTTGATCAATTCAAAGAGGTGGTTTATTACTCTTTGGAGGTAGCATTCGAGGATAAACATACGACTCCAATTTTCATTTGGGGTCTTCTTCCAGAGATTGTCTAATGTGTTATCTCTTCAGGAAAGTCATGTTTTGAGATGTTGGTGAATGAGGCATTTCTAGTTGAGTTAGTTTATAGAGCTATAGTGGTTGGAAACATTGTGTCTATTGTTGATAAAAGAGGACCCCAATAGGGAAATTATTGTGTTCCAGAAGAACCTAACTAAATATCTACCTTCTTGGATCGACAATATAGTTCACTATGAAATTCCATTGATTGATATCAATTTTGTTGGACTAGGAAATCGAAGCCATCTTGTCACATCTGTCTGATGTCTTGCCATCATTGTATTTTTTTGGGATATTTAGAGAAGTTCTGTATGAAGCAATGACCAAATAAAGAGTTTTTACAGGAGGATCCATGTACATCACTATAAGGGATGAGATTCTTCAGCCATCTGATTCCCATCCTGAATACTTAGGGAGAAGCTCGTGTACAATTAAGAGTGATGGGGGATGTGAATCCCCGACCTCGTTTTTCATTCTATGTTAAGATAGAAATGTTTAACATATCCATGTTCTTGCTTCCTTAAGGTTCAATGTTCACTATTTTTAGTAATGGTTCGACGAACTAGATCACATACAATCAAAGATGTATAGTCAATCTAAAGATGTATTTTTGAATCGTTCAGTCACTTTTAAGGTGTGGTTTAAATTTTGTTGGTTTTGTTTGTTCGGGTGGTTCCTTATGTCAGTTCTAGTTGTGTCCATATAGTTAATGGATGTTAGGGTATGAACATGGTTGATTTTGTTTTGGTTTTTGAAGTTTCTGGGATATTTTTCTAGTTGACGTATCGTTAACGCATGGTTTTTCGAAAATGTGGGGCCCTAGCCATGTGGATAGAACCCATTTGGATAGCCAACATGGGTCCGCGCGATAGGTCAATGTTAACCGTGTAGTTTTTAGGTAGTGTTTTTCTCATGGTTGACTCATTTTTTTGAAATAGGGAAAACAAGCCAAGTGGAGACCCCCCATTCTAGTGTTACGTGAATGGTTGGACCACGGTTTGGAAAACCCACTGGGATAAACAGTGAATGGTTCTTAAAAATTATAAATGATAAACTCTATAGTACCCATTTATGTCTTTTTGGTGTTTTTGGACCCTGAGGATTCCATTCAAGTTGCATCCACGTGGAATGGTGAACTATTTTCTGTTATCCACTTATCCACATTCATCTTTGTTGTTTTCTTCATGATCGGTTAATTTTCACTTGTGGAGTGAAAGGCCACCCTAAGGATCATGTTTTATTTGGTTTTCATTGGGGAATATGTCTAATATTATCTATTTTGTGACTTTGTAACATTATGGGGGCATGAAGTGTCTATTGTGTGTAGAATTGTCACACTGCAACCTTAGAAACTCCCATATTTTTTACTTTTAATGATATTGGATCTATTAGTTGAGGTTCAGGTCCTATGGTAAACAAAAGTCCTTGTGTTTTTGAGGTATTGTATTTTTTTATACATATGGTTATTTATTGTTGTTTTTATTGAGATAATGTTTCGCAATGGGGAGTTTGTGATCCCCACATTGTCATTACATTGTGTTTAAAACATTCAATGATCATTGTGTTGGTCTTCCATAGTGTTTGGGGTGTCATTTAAAGGTTTTTGTAACACACCACCCATACCTCATTGCCTTGAGGAGGTTGTGAGGGTTACTTGTCCTTAAGAGACGTTCCCAAGGTTCCAAAGGTGAGCTATTAATTCTGAGTGCTTTGAAATAAAATCGGGGAACAAATTTCCCATAATAAAAAACCAACCAAACCATCCACAATCAACCATTATATGATGCATGTCAATCAAAACATTCAATCATGTATTCCCAAAGGATAACCAAGTTGTTCCAAAATAAACCCCAAAACCTATACAACCAATATCATATTAGGGTACTGTGTAGAAGACTCAACCAAAGACCCAAAATAAGCCAAGGAACACTCCATGGTTCCACACCTAGATCCATGCTCCAAGATCCTCCCAGAAATCACAATGCACTATTAAAGGAAGGATATGCCATACCATTTCCCGCGTCATGATACACAACATCTGAAAAGACACCAACATGCCAAAGTAGGGGTTGAGTACAACAACATAGTATGATTTTCCCAAATGACCACATTATACATGCCACTAGGTTAAAATCATCGCACATTTATATATAACAGTTAATATAAAATAATCTTAAGTATGTCCATAACCATAAGAAAACACATCCTTACCAAAACATTTCACAGAAACCATGTAAACCCAGGGAAATCCAAACAATAATCCAATGAGACAATCTTGCCACACAAGGAAGACAAATTCAACCATGCCTCTCAAGGAAACACACTCATCCATTTCACATTTTTGCAAAAAATTCCATCTATGAAATGCAATGCACAACTAGAAACAATAATTGTGGAGCTTCTGTCCAACCAATTCACCCATTCACAACTAGAATTACTTCTCGACCGCTTATCCATTGATGGTGGCCCTTCTGTCAACTATCCATCCCCTTTTTATAGTGGTAAATACCACCCACTTCCACACAACATTCCAATCAATCCATAACCAAGCATTACACACCAAGGCCACAACAACATGCAATCATCCATTTCCATTACATGTCAACCACTTCCAAAAATCATCCATTTATTAATACCACCCTTAGATCATTTTTCATGTAATTAAACCTTTCAAAAAAACGAAATCTTTATTCAAGACCATTTTCATCATCCACTTTCGCAAACCACTCATAAGAACCCATTTTGAAATCTTCATTTTAAAATCCACAACAAGAAACAATTCACCACAAATCCAACTTTTCCTAAAATCCCCATAACATCACCCAAGGGATTTCTAACAATTTTTTCACATCAAAACATAATTAATTTCAAGAAAAATAAATTATTTTTAACCCAAAACCAATAACTCTAACCAAGTGGAGTCAGGGGGGAAGCCACCTACCTTTAGGGTTCCTGAGAAATCAACCCACAAGCAATTGCACCTCAATACTGGAGAACCCACCAACTAAACCTCTCTAAATATCCCTCCCTAACATCCACAAGACTTAAAATTAACATCCCTGACAACCAAAACCCCATGTCTACACAAAACGGACGTAGATATAGAAAATTGAGATATGGGGAGATGTAAATCTAGAGAAAAACACAAGGAACCCAAGAGGAGAGACTTACCTAGGAAAAACCACCTTCAATCCACCAAGAATCATCTTCAAAATTCTTCGATAATGAGTGGGAGAGAACCCTAAACCCCTGAGAACCTGAAATCACGAGTGAGGTTCAAGTGGGAAGAATTTTTGGGTGTTTTAGGTCAACCCAACGGAGCCCGGATTTAAAACCACTTTCATTATGTGGTCGCATGGTTATCATGTACAGTTGGGAAAACCGTGTTCTAACCGTGCGCACGCTACTATCTCTGGATCAGGGGTCAACATGGATGCCTCGACGGTTTGGAAAACCGTGCGCAGGCGAAGCGAAACATATTGTCTCCCCCTGCACAGTTTCCTAGAAAACCCGCAAGTTATCCTCTAACCATGCTCAAACCATGCTCCCTAAGAAAATCATGTTAACATATCTGAAACAATTCCAAACTCTCCCAAACTCTTATCAACTCATCCCATGAACATTAAACACATAAAAAGGCATAAAAAATTCCAATATACCTCTAACCGGTTGTGATACCTTCTCCGAACCATTAGACTTTCTCTCCTCAGAAACTAGTGAACCCGCCTTTTTTCAAAAGAGCTCATAACATTTCTTGACCATCTCCTTCTCCTGCTCCAATGTCTAATCTTGGATCTGGCCATGATGCAACAAAACACGAACTAAATTGATTCTTTTACTGCACAAGATATCATCTTTCCTATCCACAACCCGCACTGGAACATGCACAAACGAAGCATCTGGCTCTAGATCAACATGATCCCATCAAATCACATGGTCAGGATCTAGATGATACTTTTTCAACTGGGACGCATGAAACACATTGTGCACCACATTGATCCTAGGTGGAAAAGTAAAGTGATAAGACACCTCACCAACCAGTTGAAGAATCTCAAAAGGTCAATATACCTTGGAGATAACAATACCTACTTCCCAAAATAATGATGACCCAACCAAGGTGAGATCCTCAATAAAACATGATAACTCTCCCCGAATGACAATAGCCATCTGTCGTGATCCACATAATATTTATGAAGCCTCTGTTCCATTTCCATTCACCTCCTAATTAGCTTGATCTTCTTTGTAGACTCCTATACAAGGCTCGGTCCAACCATCAAGGACTCACCCATTTCCACCCACAATAGTGGATAACGACACAACTACCCATACAATGCATCAAACAGAGCCGTATACATGGATTCATGATAAATATTATTGTATGATAACTCAACTAACGACAAGTGATAGTCCCATGAGACACCCAAATCCAAGACACAAGCCCGCAAAATATCCTCAAAAATTTGTATTGTCCTCTCAGATTAACCATCCGTATGAGGGTGATACACCATGAAAATTGTCAACTTTGTCACAAGGGCATTCAACAATGATTTCCAAAAATGATATGTAATCCTCAGATCTCTTTCTGATACAATCGAAACAAGAACTCTATGTCACTTTACCACATTCTGAATATAGATTTTGGACAGATCATCCACCATATGAGATTCATGAATCTGGATGAAATTGGTCGAATTCATTAGATGATCCACTATCACCCAAATGGAATTGTGTTTCCTAAACGTTTGTGGGTGACCTGTGATTAAATCCTTCGCTATTTTATCCCACATCCTAATAGGGATTGGTAAAAAATACAACATTCCTAATGGACTCTAATGATCTTCCTTGACCTGCTGGCAAGTCAAGCATCTCGAAACAAACTCAGCCACACATCTTTTCATAATATACCAATAGAACTATGTTGTCAATGAATTATTCATTTTTCAAATTCTAGGATGAATAACCCAATTGGAATGATGATAGGCCCTGAGAAGATCCTCTTGAGAAGCAACCAGTACAACCATCTGATTCCGAAAACCCAAAAATGAATCTCTATTTAGTTTCCAACCCTCAATTGTCTCCCAACCATTGAATTTTAATCTCATGGTCAAACACTCAGAATCAGATATCTATGCATTTTTAACCAGTGCCACCAAGTCATGAATCAACCAGACTAGAACGAAGATCGCTCTATTTCTATGTTCCTCACATTCCAACCACATTCAATCAATTACCAACATCACATGGAACTTTTCCGATAGATGTTTCACCACATGAGCATATGATTTTCTACTTAATGAATCTGACACCTAAATTCTCTTACCCGGTGAGTACATAAAGTCAAAATCATACATCTAGAGATATTCCATCGATCTCCTTTGCCTCAATTTCAAATCCCTATGTGAGAAAATATTCTCCTAGCTCTTATAGTCTATATATACCGAGAATATATCTACGAAGAGATAATGACGCCACACATTCAATGCATGGACCAATGCTGCCAATTCCATGTCATGAGTTAGATTGTTCTTATCATGCACCGTTAACTTCCGCGATCCATATGCAACCACATGATTCCCATTCATGATAATGCACCCCAAACCTGATCTCGATGAATCTCAATACACCACATGCACTTCTCCTGGTTCTAGAATAACCATGATTGGTGCTGAAGTAAGGGGTCCCTTTAACTCTTCAAAACACTGTTGACACTATTCATTCCACTGGAATGGAACATTCTTTCTTTGTCAAAGTAGTCATCATTGAAGCCAAGCATGAAAAATCAGAAATAAATCACCGATAATACCTAGCTAGGCCGAGGAAACTCCATACCTCAAATACATTCTTTGGCATTTTCTGTGAGATAGAAGCCTCTATCTTTTCAATATCCCCTTAAAGTCCCCTTTCAGAAATCAAATGGCCATGAAACCGAACATACTTTATCCAAAAGTCACACTTTGACAATTTGGCATAATGCCGATGATCCCTCAAGATCCCCAACATTATTGCCAAGTGCTTATCATGATTCACCATTGTCTTTGAATAAACCATAATATCGTCTACAGACACCGCCAAAAATGAATCCAGATATATCTAAAATATCAGATTCATCAATTCCATGGATACCGCCATTTCATTAGTTAGACCGAAGGGAATAACCACAAATTCATAATGACCATATCTACATGTGAAAGAATATTTAAGAATATCGACCTTCCTCACCCGCAATTGATGATATCCCAACCTCAGATTGATCTTAGAGAACCACGGGGATCCCCTCAATTGGTCAAACAAATCATCAATTTGTGGAAGTGGATATCATTTCATTATCATAATGTGGTTAATTAAATGATAATCAACACATAGCCTCAATGTTCTATATTCCTTTTTCTCAAACAAAATTGGCGCTACCCACAGATTTGTCTAGGCCAGATAAACCATTTATTTTCTAGCTCTTCCAACTAGACATTAAATTACCAAAATTCAGTAGGTTTTATGAGATTGGATTGGTCCTAGAAAATAGATCTATCGTAAACTCCACTTCTCTTATAGGGGGTAACCCAAAGAATTATTCTAGAATAAAATCCATGAACAGATCCACCTCTTCTTGAACAACACACTACTCAACACCCTCTACTGATTCCAAAGACTACACCGCCAACTAATATAATAACATGCCCATGTATTGTACCAACAAACATGTTGAACCTGCCCTTCATGCCTCTCTCCTATAAAGAGATTTCTAACACCGTCGTGTGTCGTAAAATTCATTTCACGTGCATTACAGTCCATGTGGGACTTAAACGCCACGAACTAATCCATTCACCGGATTACATCATACCCATCCATCTCGTGGGCTGGGAAATTCCACATTACCTAAACCTTTCCCAAAACAACAAATCATGCTCTACAAAAGAAGGATCGACACTCTCTTCGACCCATATGAGTTCGAAAATCCAAAACTAAAGGCATAATTTCTACCATTAAACCCATCAACACAACCACACATGCAACAATAGAAGAGTGTAAGGCACTCATATCAATCAGTACATTAATCAAGGTATAATTTAAAAGAATATTACCTAGCACCATGGATGGTCTGAACTGATCATCCACCAAAACATGCTCACTTACGAACAATGCCTTGGTGGCGACACTCTACTCTTTATTTCCCTCCTGAGGAGTTGTGGAGTTCCAAGAATCATCATAACTGAATTCACTCTACTAACAAGGGGTATGTTGTTGTCCGCATATCTCGATCCATACAAGGTCTACGATTCCTGAGGTGTGTCACGCACACCCTTCCATGGAGAATTCTGACAATAATGCAGTAAATGCCACATCTGCTTACAATTTTGATATGTTTTAGGTTGTGTCATACAGTCCCGCTTGATGTGTGTCATTGAACCACAATGAAAACATCCTGGCATTCTCTGGGGAATCCAAAGAAGATTTACTGATCCTGTCGTCAAATTATGTGCCATAATCCATCCCTAGGAATATGTGTCCCTCCTCCGCTGGAATCCAGCATTAGAGTTCCCACTATTACCCAAGTGTACCACAATGCTTCCTCTGCCCGGAGCTCCCATCAGATCTGGCTCAGCCACTGATGGCTGATTCACCATCTATGTAAAATCTCCAATACACAACAATGCTATTTTTGAATAGATCTCTAGCCATATCCCCACTTCTACGATTTGTGCCTTAAATGACATGCAACCCACCCCCTCGGGTGTAAACCCCACTAAGCTCATAAACATACTTTCATACTCCATCATAGACATATTATCTTGCTTTAAACTGAAGAAATCAATTGTGCGCTGAATTCTGAACATATGTGGGTCGATTTGTTTATTAAAAAATTCCTCAATGCCTCCCCACTAGATACCCTGGTCTGTCCCCGCATGGACTACCAAATCCCAAAAATGAAGTGGAAGATCATGTATCTTATACGTTTCAACATTTACTTTCAGCTAAACCAGTGTCCACAAGAATATGAAAATTCTGTTCATTTTGGACAGCCACTCCTCTGCCCTTTCCGGGTACAAATCACCCATAAATAAGGGTGGATCCTGCATTTGAAATGGAGCCACATATTCAACTTGATTTGGCTCTTCCACTCTATTCACACTTCCAATGACATGAAATGATTGTATTATGCTCTAGACTAACTGCTGGTTCACCTGGGGATCAGGTAAAACCACGTTCTCATCAGCCACTTCTGGTTGGTCGCTACGTCGCCAACTCACTGCCATTTATATAAAAATAATACAATCAACCATGATTTTCATTTCCATATAGATCAATAATTTCCAATTCAAATCACATTACACAACAATATCACAATGAGGCTTTTCACCTTTCCACATTTTCCTTGTTTCACCATTTTTTTTAAATCAAACCATTATCAAAATACCACTAGTTTCCATGTTTCAAATTCTTCCATTTTGAATCTCAATTAAATTTTTTCAAAATTCAAACATTAATAACACAACGTAAATCATTATACCCCAATTAAATATTCATCCTAGAGTGATTTCATTTCTACCATGCATTCCATGCTCATCTCATGGGCTACCCCCTTGACAATGAGAAATCTAACACCTATAAGTGTTTCCAAAACACTTATGTACCCAACTCCCTGGTAAAGTGAAGCTCAACATAAAAGGATTAGCTATATACTTTGGTGTTATACATTACAATTTCTTACATTCCTATCCCTTGCTTCTATCCTGACTCATGGAATATATGACAATGAATGTCAACTCCAAATCTAAGAATCAACTCCAAATGATCGAACAAGCAGATACCACTTCTTACACCCCACTCCTACCACATTGGCGGGAGGAGGCACTGAGGGATACATTTCATTAAGTGTCCTTCCCATGATGATAAATGCTAGAAATAAATGCTGAGGTATTCTAGAAAAAATTGGTGAACGATTTTCCCTATAGAAAAAAGCATAAAAACCATCCATTATCAAACACTATATGATGCATGTCAATCATGAAATTCATGCATGTATTCCCAATGCAGAACCATGTTGTTCCACAATACAACCCAAAACAAATACAACCAATACCATAATTGAGCACATTACAGAAGACACAATCAAAGACCCAAAATAAGCCAAGGCACACTCTATGGATTCACACCATTCTCCATGCTCCATGTTCCACCCAGACATCATTATGCACCACTAAAGGAGTGTGATTCCTTACCTTTTCCCACATCAATATACAAAACATATGGAAATACACAAATGTTCCAAAGAATGGGATAGTACAACAAGTCAGTAGGATTTCCCCAAATTACTTCCCTACACATGCCCTTAGGATAAATCTGTAAGCACATTTATATAAAATAATTTATAAAAAATAATCACAAGTCCATCTATTACCATAATCCAAGCACACCCATAGAAAACCATTTACCCCAAACCGTGTAAACCTAGAGAATTCCAAGAAATCATTCCATGAGCCAAACATGGCACACAAGGAAGCCCAAATCAACCATGCCTTGCAAGGAAGCCAATTCAATGTTTCAAATTTCTATAATAAAATTCCATTTATACAAATTAACAAACAATAGGCAACCATAACAGGGGAGTTTCCATCCAACCCGTTAACCCATTAACAACTAGCGGTACTTCCCGACAACTTATACTTTGATGGTGGCCTTTCTATCCACTATACATCCCAATTTTATATTGGAACATCCAGACCACTTCCACACAAAAATAAAATCAATCCATAACCAAGCCTTGCACACCAAGTCCATAAAAATATGCAATCAATTATTTCCATTACATGTCAATAACTTCAATAAATATCCCATTAATTTTAACCAACCTTATATCATTTTCCATGAAATTATAACTTTAAAGAAAAAACATCATTATTGAAAACCATTTTACTCATCCATTTACAAAAAAAATTCACAATAACCCATTTTAAATTCTTTATTTTAAAATGAAGAACAAGAAACATGTCACCACAATGCGCACATCTTCGAAAAAATCAACAAAACATCACCCAAGAGATTTCTAAAAAATTTCTCACATCAAAACACAATTAATTTAAATCCAACCAAATTAACTATAACCCAAAACCATTTCCTCTAACCAAGTGGAATCGAGAGAGAATCCACCTACCTTTAGGGTTCTTGAGAAATCGACCCACAAGAAAAAGCACCTCAAAACTAGAATAAACACCACCGAAACCTCTCTAGATATCCATATATAACATCCACATGCAATAAAATTAATAAAAAAGGCATCCCCAACCCATGATCTACACACAACAAGAGTTGATCTAGAAAACTAAGAGAGAGGAAGATGTAGATCTAGAGGAAAACACAAGGAACCCATGAGGAGAGACTTACCCTGGAGAAACCAACATCAATCTACCAAGAAACCTTTTCAAAACTCTTGCAAAACGAGTGTTAGAGCACCCTAAACCCTTGATAACCCGAAATCCTGAGTGTTTATCGAGTGGGAGGAAGTTTGGAGTGTTTTAGCTCAATCCTGAGGGGGCCCAGATATAATACCTGTTACATTATGTGGCCGTATGGTTAGACAACATGGTCTGGAAAACCGTGTTCTAACCATGGGCACAATACTGTCTCTAGATAAAGGGTCTTCATTGTTTCCTCGCACTATTTGGAAAATCGTGAGTAGGCCGTGCGAAGCATACCGTATCCCCCTAGTCATTTTCCGAGAGAACCCGCACGGTATCCACGAACCGTGCTAAGACCTTCCTCCCTGAGAAAAGCCTCAAACAGTATCTGAAACCATTCCAGACTCTCCAGACTACTTCTCAACTCATCCCTTGCACAATAAACACACAAAAAAAAGAATAAAAAAGGATACAAACCTCAAATATAGGGTGCTACAATTTTGACCCATTTTTTATGTCACATAGTTTGAGCACAATAATCCTAAATCATGAAACATATTGTTTCAATGAAAAATTCTGTTTTCTAGTATCGCTCACACATATTGCGCACAGTTTACTAAACTGTGGAGCCACTTAAAATATTAATAACATTTATCCCAATAGTCTAATTTGGGAGATCCCATCCCTCAAATAAATCACCAGGTGTTGGTTATTGACCAGAGGATCTCCCCAGTCTTTGTGTGACTATTTATGGTAATTATTTGTTGATTTATCAAAAAATATTGGGGATTATTCATGTTCCTTTATCATATATTCTAGCTTCCTATACCCCTCTATGTTCTTGGGTTTTCATTAAGGGTTTTATTCAATGTATGATCCAAAATTAATAGGATTTATGTTTGTTTTTTTCGTTGGATCATGGGTGAGAAAATAGTCTATAGGGCTTAGATATTTCCTCCCATGATATTTAATCGCATTCGTCCACCATTAAGGTAGGTGTTTCTTTGTTTGTTACTTTCTAGTGAAATCCATTGGAGCTTGAGTGTCTTAAATTTATTTTTAAAAATATTATCTTCCTTATAATGGTCATGGATAGTCAATTTTTATTTGTTCATATAGGTATAATTTCAAAAAAGCGGTTTTCCACGGTTTATTATTATAATGGATAGAAATGTATACACAGAAGGTGTTCGATAAAATTCATATAGTTTTCTAACATGAAATTGATCTTCTGTTGTGTTTTTTGACAAGGTTTTATATATTATATTGATTGAAACATGAATCATATAATGAAATGTGATTTAGGTTCCTATTTATGGATGGATTATTTGTGGTTAAAGTTTTTTGAAAGGTTCGTAAGGCTTTGAAAATGATTATGAGAGATGTTACAGTTCTGTTGGTTTAAATAGAATTACTATTTCTATAATTATGGTTTTTTGAATTATTATGGATAATAAATGGGTTTAATTGCATGTTTTCACATCTAGGGGTGCACTAGGTGAGCACATGGATGGGAATTCGAGTGAAAATGACACTTAAATATGATGTTACATAGGAACCATGATTTCTCAATTGTTTTCTCTTATATCACCCATTATCTTTATTCTAAAATGTCTATTTGATTACTAAATATTGTTTTGGTATTTCATGTGTCTTTAAAATGATTTTAAATGTGTTATTTAGAATTTGAAACATTTGGTATCATAGAACATGGTTGGATTAAAAATGGTTTAAAGGCATGTTTGGCATGGAATACCTGGAAATGGTTTTAGTAATGATTTGGGAATGCTATAGTAAATTATTTATTATTTTTAAACATAATAGAACATTTGGATTTGTACATTTAAAGATTATTTTTTGATATTATTTTAAAAAATTGTGTGGTTCAGATGATGTGAATGCCCTATTGGAAACATAATGTGTTTTACAAAATGGATTTAATTCTTATGTTGTGTGACTACCTAGTTTTCATATTTATAATGTGACATATATTTATATATTTATATATATGTGTGTGTGGGATCTATGATAGCTAGGATTTATCATCATGGGGTATCATATTGGCTGCCCATTTTTGTAGTAAGCAAGTGTGGTTATATGTGTCACGTTTTCGAGGTCCAACACCTTACACAATATCACCATTTCCCCCATGGGTTACATGGTGTCTTTTAGTTGATCGAGTGATGATTTCATAGTATCCCTGATAAGACCCATGTGTACACTCCTAGAGATGTGGACAAAGTTGGAGGGATTTTACACTAGTGAGGCTGTGAAAACAACCAATTATTTATAGAGAAAGAGGCTTCACCGTACACCAACTGGTGGTACAAACCAAATACTTTCAGGGGTCTTCTAGGGGTGTTTGGGTTTGCTCATGGTTATTATCTATATTTATTGATTATTTTTTACGCATTTAATGTCCATTTTGTCTTTTTACATATATTTAGCATAGTGGTGGTGTTCCCAATATTCTATTTTATTTAAAATTTAAAATCAATTTTGTTACTTGAAATATTGTGTCCATAGTTTGGATAAATAGAACAAAATGTTTTTATTTTTAAAAATTAAGAATATCCATTTCTATAACCTTATTAAAAAATACTATTATTGTCATTTTTAGGGAATAGACACACATTGACTCTTGGGTGATTTCCTACATAGCTTACTAGCTCACACCCTACTTGTTCCATTCGATGTTATTATACTAGAACTGTTTTACATGATCAACATTTGTTCAGGTTCTTCTAGTTCTAGTTGACTCATCGAGTAGGCTATTATTGTGGTTGGTGGTGACCATGAGGTCCCATGGGGATTGTGTTGGTAGCAATTATTTAATTTTTTTGTATCATCTATTTCTTTTAGTGTCAGTTTATTTCAGTTGTATTGGTATTAGACCAGATTATTCATTTATTGATATTTAGTTGTGGTATGCTCTAATGTATTTTCATTTTTGTACATTTTTACCATGTTTATCATTCAGTTATATCATTCCCTCCGGTTTTATTTTTATTTTTGGATCAAGTTTATAGCTTGTGGGGATCATAGATGTCTTTCAGACCATGTCGCGGATCGGGTCAGGTGTCTGGTTAGATGGCCTCATGCCATGGTTCATGACAAATTTTAGAAAATATAAATATATAAAATAACTTCATTTTTTTGGATCAACTAATAAAAATTATCTTAGGTTGAAATTTTTAATTTTATATAAAGGTTTATTTTTTAATACAAAGAGAAAATTACGAGTTATTTTTTAAATCTAATGTTTTTTTAATTATTATATATTTTTTATTTTGTTATAAAAGGGATCAAAATAAAAAACTATTTCAATAATTTTATTATTAATCCAATTTAGGTTGTTGAAATCAAAATAATTTTAAATTTTGATATTTAAACGTTATATATTTATGATTTTGGACAGAAAACTATTTTTTATTACATATCAGGATTAATTTAAAATAATATTCTAATAAATATATGAATTCAAAATTAAAATATTAGATAACATATTTCTTATTATCAAAATTAAGATGTTATATTATAGTGAACAATATTTTTTTTCATAATAAATTGTAAAAAAATAAAAAAACTTGGCGTGGTTAAGGTTAATTTTTTTTTTCATGGGTCAAAAATAAACTTTAAGGAATAAAATTTCCAAAATATAGTTATAATCATATGTTATGGAAATTTAAAAAACATATATCAAATAATATTTTAAAATAATCATTTTTTGCGAATTGTTTAACATTAAATCATGGGTATAACATTTGTTTGAAATCCCAAATATGTCATATACACCACCTATTAAAGGAAAACACCTCTCTTCCAAAATCTACACATAAGAAGTGTTTTGAATCATCTAATACCTACCAAAATACCATATTTAATTATATGAAAACTTGATTATATCCTTTTTATTATCCAAAATAAAATTTAAAGAGGGTTTTGGTATAATAAAAAATTTGTGGTCTGAAGAAGAAGTTTCATTTTTAATAGAGAATATATTATTTATTTCATCATATATATAAATTTTATATTAAAAAACATGAAAATATAATACAAATAGTATATTACAAAATAGAATATATTTTTTCGTAAATTTCAAACATAAATCCATATCCACATCCTTCAAATGGGAGATGAATGTATCATTCCTGACAACAGTAGACTACGTTCTAACAAACCATTGTAATTTGATTTCCATCATTACCTCTCGAATTTTTGTGATGTTGGATTTATTTTTATTATATCATATTATTGATATATTAATAATTATATAAAACTAATGTTTCATACACATTCATATCAAACCATCTATGGGATATTCGTAACGTTTTTCATATATATATAAATCCACAACTATGAAATGCGATGTGATTATTATTTTATTACCCATTAAATTGAATTTATATTTAATTATATTTTTTAAAAAAAATCAATTATTATCTTCTACCTCTATTTTAAGTTAATAAATATTTACCCTCTATTCATAATGATCATCGAAAAATGGAAATGTAACCAATGCGTACATTGGATATATTGTCTACAAGATTGAAATGTAATTCATTTTTCATATACATATATCATTGTAATTTATAAAATTATAATTTTGTATAAGAATAATTAATTTTTCATGATTTTTATTGTTGATATGATATTAAAATTACCCCATTTACCATTGTCAACACAATGATTCATTTTTGAAATTATAAACTATGAATACCAAAAACACATGAGACGTACATAACCAATTAATTAATTAAACACATATTTATATTAAATGATGTAAATGTAAAAATTATAAGTTATAAAACCTAAAATTTATTATTTAATAAATTTTTGATATAATTTTATTATATAATAGATAAAATAAATTCATGAAATTGTCTTCACTTGATGTATATCTTGTGTCTCAAAACATCCAACAATGAGAGACTCATCCTTTTGTAAAACTATTATTATTTAAATAGTGAATATACATCACATATATATATTATATCATCAATAAATTATACATGGTGATATATCATGTCATAATTCTTTACTTCATTCATGGGATTTATGATTCATATGTTTCCAAATCGGTGAGATTTTTTCATTCATTCCAATTTAAATTTGGATTATTGTTTTGAAACTTATATTGTGGGAAATATTTCGATGATTATCTAATTAAATCCTTTATTTTTTTAATATTACGGTTGTTAACCTCACCTATTTTGATAATCCCAATTATGCTTTCATATAATTTGATAATCTTAATCTAATGTTTTTCTATATATTAATTCTTTCAATCTGTGATCAAGATGATAATAATATTAAAATAATCCCTGATATATTTTAATCTTTGTTTATCCATGTTTATATAAGTTCTTAAGTAATTCTAACCCACTTTGATATGTTGTGTATGAAATAGATATGTATTTGGTCACCGATCTACATTTATGCTACCGGTACTCAGTCTACCGATAGACTTAGTCTACTGATAGACAGAGTCACCGATACACTAAGGCCACTGATATGTACAGAGCTACGGACAGACAACAAGAGATACTGATATAGAACAGACCAGAGCTATCGATAGACAGAAGTCTACGGATAGAGCCAGTTCACAGATAGATACTGATACATGTATAGTCACTGATATATCGATCTACCGATAGATGTCTTCTTGTAGTGTAAGTCTACAGATACGTGCAAAGAGCTACCGATGAAGAGAAAACTACCAAGAGCTAATGATAGAACTAAAGTCACCTGTATATGATCTACCGATGCAAGATCAAAAGAGATACTGATGGAAGGTTCTACGAAAAAATGTACACAGTGCACGTCAACCAATAGAATGCTGCTAATTCTTTACCAACCATTCAAACCGTATTTATTTATTTTTTTGCTAACGGTTACATTTGATTATTTTAATGTAGTTAATGTTATTTAATGATTTTAGTTTCATTTCATGGAACCGTACCTAGTACCCATGCAAAAGGCGATTGTTCTTTTCTACCGAAGCTGAAACCTAAAGTGATGGAATAGAGAACACTTATATATAGTGATAGAGAAATAGATGCATATGACACTCCTCGAAAGCACAAAGAAGATACACAAAGGGTAAAAGAGAAATATCTGAACAAGCATTCAAATGTGGACCATTTTTTCTTTTGTCTACATCCATACTCCAAGAATCTTGGACATACACGAATAAACTTATTCTAGAAGAGAACACAAGTTGCATCTTGAGTAAAGAGATACGAAAAACATTTCATGCACTCAGGTTGCTATGCTGGACCAAGAATCAAAGAAGAAATTGACACTCTGTTATCTGAGAAAAACCTGAGAAGGACTCAGATGCTTTTCTGATAAACCAAACGAGTCCAGAGTTGCAATGCTAATCACAAAATTACTTCTAAACTCAATCATACTTCTCTTAGAGATTTTTTCTTTACATTTTGAGCTATGTGTGTATCCTGTTAATTTTACAACACACACTATCTCCTATGCTAAACTGGAGGATTCTTAAATCCTCACTTAAACTCCAAAACTCTTTTGTTTCCCACTATTTATTGTGGTAGAGGTCGACTAAGACCTGAATAGCCTGGGAGCTGTTGTTTGTTTTTCCCACGAAGAACTATGGTAGTGGTCGTTGTACCTGGACAGTAGTGTACTGTTGTTTACCTCAAATCCAGGGTGTGGATCAATTTAAATAAATTTTTGAGAGGACTAAGTCTCTCCTTGAGACTGAACCTCTTGGTTAACATTGTTGTGTATTTATTTTAAGTCTATAAGTATTACATATATATATATTCCGTTGCATATTACTTTGAAATACAAAACTATTTTAAAGATACTTTGATAGTTAAATTAGCATGTTTTTATACTTATTGTAAATCAGTAAGTTAGTTTCAAAAGTTAATTTAATATTTAAATTATGTTAACTGAGACGTAATCATTATTTTTGAAACTAATATAACCTTTACACTCTGTATAGATTCACTACAATTTAACATTATTTTTTAATTGAGGGATTTTAAGAGAAATATTGTTTAACAAAAAATTTAATTGGAACTAAATTCACCCCCCACCCCCCTCTTTAGTATCTACTCTGACCAACATTTGGTATCAGATGATTATTATTTTTAAATAATATGTTTTTCGACTATGATTTTAGTTGCATTTAATGATCTTAAATTTCTTTTAGTTCTAAATTTTTATCACTTGAAAACTATTTTATAAAATCTTGTTATGGATAATAGACTAGAGGGTGCTACTACTAACTGGACACCTTTCTCCAATGGAACAAACTATGCCCAGTGGAAACTGAAAATGAAAATTCATTTAGAAAGTATGGGGTTTGATATTTGGACTGCTATAGAGTTTCAATATAAAATTCCAGAGACTGAAAGAATAACTTGATATGAACCTACAAAGACTGCTTACAATAATAATTTTAAACATATGAAATCCATGTACTGTGATTTATGAGATGAAGAGTCTAATAGAATTTCTGTTTGTAAAACTTCCGTTGAAATTTGGGATACTTTGGGTGTTTCTCATGAAGGAACAACCAATGTTAATGAAATGAGATTGAATACTTATACTATTAAATATGAAAATTTTAAAATGAAAAATGATGAAATTATTTCTGATATTTATCTCAGTTTTAATGAGATAGTCATCACAATGAGTTCACTTGGTAAAACTATTCCAGGAAAGGAACAAATTATGAGGATTCTGAGATGTCTTCCAAAACGATGGAGAGGCACATCTATTTCAATCAGATAACCATGTGACATTGCTACTCTACCATTCAAATAACTCACTAGTAAGCTTATGATGTATGAGGAAGAACTCAAGGTGAATAAAGAGGAAGAGGATAAACCAAAAAGGAAATCAGTGGCTTTCAATTCTACTACTTCAAAGAACCAAGGAAAAGAAAAAGCTCAAATACAGACTGACAACTCAACAAGTGAAATCTCATACTCTGATAGTGATGCTGAGATGGATAAAATAGCCAGGAGATTCAAGAAGATTTATACGAAGAAGAAATTCTTCCGGTAATCTAACTACAAAGGAAAGTATGACAATAATGGACACTAGAAGAAGGATTGGAAGAATGATGACAAGAATGATGAAATAGTCTGTTATGAATGTAAATTGAAAGGACACATCAAGGATGATTGTCCAAAGTTAAAAGTCAAAAAGAAATATGATTATAAGGAAAAGATGTACATGAAAGCTATGAAGGCTACTTGGAGTGCATCTGAAGACAACACAAGTGAATTTGAAGTTTCTGATTCTGAGAAGAATCATGCCAACATGTGTTTCATGACCAACACATCTAGGGTAACATTAGATACTCATGTTTTAAATTATTATTATTCTGAAGATGATGCAAAATCTAATTCTGATTCAGAAAACATGACTAGTGAGAAATTATTTGAATATTGTAACATGCTGGAAGAGACATGTCGTGAACTTAAGGATAAATACAAATCATTAAAGAAACAACATGATTTCACAACTACTGTTAAAACCGAACTTACTATTGAAAAAGAGAAAAATGTTCTACTATTAAAGGGAATCACTGAACTTAAAATGTAAAATGATCAACTTATAAAAGACATAGAGATGCTTACAAATGGAAAGGATACACTAACTCAAATTCTAAGAAAGCATGTAGCTCCCAAATACACTACTGGAATATGCTACTATCCTGGACAGAGACAGTTCAGTAAAACTCGATTTATTCCTAAGTCTGGAAAAAATTCTTCTTAATCTAGTTCGAGAAATTCATATTCTTTAACAAGTTATTCATATAGTTATAGGTCAAATAAAATTTTTCATTCAATGTCTATTTATTCTATAAATTATATGAGACCCATCAAACAAATATGGGTACGTAAAGTCTTGATTGCAAACCTTTGTGGACCCAAGAATATCTGGGTACCAAAATCATTTTATATCTAAAACAATTTTATAGGAAACATGCTTAAAGAGTTCTCACAAGGAGGAATGTTACTTGGATAGTGGATATTCAAGACATATTTCTGAAGATTATTCATTCTTCAAAAGTTTAATAATGTTTGATGGAGGACATGACACCTTCAGAGATAATTCTAAAGGAAATATCATCAGCCTAGGTCAACTTGGTAACACTGATTTAGTTTTAATCTCTAATGTTTTATTTGTTGATGGACATAAGTATAATCTATTATGTATTTCTCAATTATGTGATGATGGATTTAATGTAATGTTTGAAAATGAATCTTGAAAAAATTTTATTTCTAAAAATGTTTTAGTATTTTCTGCTTTATGAAATGAAAATTTTTATGCAGTTGATTTAAATTCTTTAGCTAAGAAAAATGATACTTGTTTAAATGATTTTCATAAAGAGTATTGGCTTTGGCCCAGAAGATTAGGACACTACAACATATATTCACTTAGAAATATAAATAGAAAGAACATAGTTAGAGACCTACCCAAACTTGAATTCCCAAATGACAAAGTATGCCATCCCTATCAAAAGGGAAAGAATCATAAAGTTTCTTTTAAATCATAGAAATAATTTTAAACATCTCAACCTCTCGAGTTGGTTCACATGGACTTGTTTGGACCATCATGAGTTTCTAGTTTAAATGTGAATAACTATGTCTAGATTCAAGTAGATGACATTTCTAGATATACTTGGGTATACTTCTTAGCTCACCAAAGTGAAGCATTTTCTTAATTTATTAAATACTCCAAATCTGTAGAAAATCATGGTGGGATTAGGATTAAAACATTAAGAAGTTATCATGGTCGTGAGTTTGAAAATAATGAATTTGAATCTTATTACTCACATAGTGGCTATAGTCATAACTTCTCTGCTCCTAGAACACCTCACCAGAATGGTTTAGTAGAAAGATGAAATAGAACCCTGCAAGAAATTTCTAGAACAATGCTTAATGAATATGACCTGCCTATTTACGTTTGGGATGAATCTTTCAATACAAATTGTTACATTATTAATAGATTGTTAGTTATACTAGTTCTTAAGAATACCCCTTATAAGTTGTGGAATAATATAAAACCTAAAGTTTGTTACTTTAGAGTCTTTGGTTGCAATGTTTTCATTCTTAATACAAAGGATAATCTGGACAAGTTTTCTTCTAAAGGTGATGAAGGAATTTTTCATGGTTACTCTGTAACATGAAAAGCCTATAGAGTCTTTAATAAGATAACCAAATGTGTGGAATAATATGTTCACATCATGTTTGATGAAACTGATCCACATGAGCCTAAAACCCCTCTTGAAAATCTTGAAGAATATTTATCTGTTTTGGACATTAATGTCAAATCTATAGAACCTGCTATAAAGACAATCAGTTCTGGACGTATTCCAGAATCTGTTCCTAATGAACCCAAACCTAGAAAATAACCTGAAATTTCTAGTCCTACCTTGACTAGATCAACACGGATTCTAATGAATCATCCTTTGGATGCTGTTGTTGGTAATCATGATAGAGGGACATAGATTAGAGCTTCTCTCTAAAATCAGGTTGAACATCAAGCCTTTCTTTCACAGCTAGAGACTAAAAATATCAATGATGCTATCAATGATGAATTTTCGGTAATGGATATGCAAGAAGAGTTAAATCAATTTAAAATAATCAATGTCTGGAAATTAGTTGACAGACCTAAGGACACTTTAACAATAGGAACAAAATGGGTGTTTAGAAACAAACTTGATGAATCTGGAAACATAGTTAGAAACAAACCCTGTCTAGTTGCAGAAGGATATAGTCAAGACGATGGAATAGACTATGAGGAAAATTTTACACCTGTATCCATGTTATAAGCCATCAGGATCTTACTTGCATATGCTGCTCATCTGAATTTCATGTTATATCAAATGTATGTCAAATGTACTTTTCTAAATGGTTTTTTTGTTGATGATATTTTTGTTGAACAACCACCTAGATTTACTAATCTTCATTTTCCAAATCATGTTTTTAAACTTTCTAATGGTTTATATGGTTTAGAACAGGCTCCAAGAGTTGGTAGGATAGATGTTGAAATTTTCTTATTTCAAAAAGTTTTACTAAAGGGATTGCTGATCCATCTCTCTTTATAAATTTGTTTTCTAATGATGTTTTAATAGTTCAAATCTATGTTGATGATATTATTTTTGGATCTTCTAAACATTCTTTATGTACTCGTTTTTCAAAGAGTATGCAAAATGAATTTGAAATGAGTTTAATGGGAGAACAGAAATATTTTTTTGGATTTCAAGTGTTTCAAAATGAAAATGGTATTTTATTGAATCAATGTAAACATACAAATGATATTTTAAATCGTTTTGGTTTGGATAGTGTTAAGGAGAATGAAACTCCTAGGAGTACAGTATGTAAATTGGATTCAAATGAAACAGGGAAATCAGTGGATCAAATCAATTACAGAGGTATGATTGGAAGCATACTTTACCTTACTACTAGTCGACCAGATATTATGTTTAGTGTGTGTTTGTGTGAAAGATTTCAAGCTAACCCCGAAGAATAACATTTATTTTCTATTAAAAGAATTTTTAAATATCTTTAACACACTATAAAAATTTGTTTGATTTACCCTAAAGGACAACCCTTTGAGTTAATGAGTTATTCAGACACCAACTTTGCTGGTTGAATGTTGGATAGAAAGAGCACTTTAGGAACATGTCATTTATTAGTAATGTCATAAATATCTTGGTGTAGTAAGAAGCAGAATTTTGTAGCATTATCCACTGCCGAAGCAGAGTACATAGCTGAATATAGTTGTTGTGAACAAATTATGTGGATGAAAGACACACTTTTGGACTATGGATATGACTTTAGGCGTCGGACAATCAACTGTGACAGTACTAGTGCAATAAATATCTCGATGAACCCTAAGTCTCACTCTAGGACCAAACACACTGATGTAAGACACAATTTCGTGGGAGATCATTACAAATAGGGTAATATTACTCTTGAGTTTATAGGAACTAAACATCAATTAGCCGACATTTTTACTAAACCTTTGAGTTCGGATAGGTTAAGTTACATTAGACACGAGTTATGAATGTTTATTCTCAATCGGTAACTAGCCTCAATGATGTAACCTCACTGATAAAAATTCTCACTGATGTGCGTGCTATTTTAAAACTTATTTCTGCCAGCAGAATCTAAATCGTTAACTTTATTTCATTTTGTTTATTTATTTTATAATTCATAAATGATAAAACTAAAGTCTGAGCTACTTCCAAATCCACGAGTCTCAAACCATAACCCTCGAACCTTTGCTCCCTAATCCTTAGAGAACGCTAAATTCTTCAAACCAACGATGGCAAAAACTAAACTTCCTACTGTCAGAAATGACTCTGTTGAGCTGAAAGCAAAGAAACAAAGGACCGAGAAAGATGCAAGTGGTAGTGGAAGTGTTGCTAGAACTAGGTCGTGGAGACGACCATTGAATCCTCATCTGAAAAATAGAGTTATTATGATTGAAAAGGTACTGTGTGTAGAATGGTTGATGCCTAGAAGGTCCTTAGTGCTCGAAGTTCATGATGATCAAAAATGGGTAGAGTGTTTTTCGAATAACAATGGTCTTTACATTCCATAATTAGTGAAACAGTTTTACGATTTTGTATCCTTTGAAGAATTGGGGAATGAAAATCGAGTTACCTCTTTTGTAAATTGAAAGGAGATGTCGTTATCATCTATTGAATGGTATGAGTGCTTGAAAGTTCCACATTAACGAGTATCTAGATATGTCGCGAGAGCCATGTCACCTACCAGTGAAATTTTTGATTATGAGACTGCTTTGGAAGAGCTAACTGGTGATGGAAGTCAAAGACAAGTAGTTACTGCAGAGATGGATGGAGAGAACAGATTGATGTTCAAATTTTTTCAACATGTCTTGATACCGTGGAGAGGAGACTTTTCCAATTTTAGTTATCAGGATATCTATCTCCTGCACCTCTTAAGACATTGTGTAAAGGTTAATTTATGCAGATTGCCGATGCTCCAGATGGAAAATATGACAAGACCAAAATCCAAGACAAATGCCCAATTCTTTGCTAAATTAATCTCTGTGATGATCAAGGTGAAAGGGGTTGATGAGTCTCAAGATGAGACAGTGGTAGTGAAGATTAACTTCTGTATCACAACCACAGTTTGTAAGTACATGAAAATAAATTAGAACTGTTGGAGAGGAGAATGGGTCAATGATGGCCAGAGGATGTATGACAAGTTTAATCCTGTGACTCATCCTTCAAGACCAAAGGATATGAGAGATCTAGGTCTGGGAACTGATGAAGAGGAGCCAAAATACAGTGATGATTCAGAAGAGGATGAGTCCTCTGCTGATGAAGGAGGATATCCTGACTTGCCTTCTAGCCCAGCTCTTGAAAATCTAGTTCAACATATACCAGATAAGGAAGAAGCTGTTGAAGTGGCTTCTGTAGAAAATGAAGAAGATGTTCATGAGAGTGAAACATCTATGAATTCTGATTTGAGCCTGTGTCCATTGATTGGACAACCTTTAGTACCTACTGGGGAATAAAATGATGTTGACATACCCTTACCTAATCCAGATGACCCTCCTGCTACTGTATTAATGGAATTGATAGTGGAAGATTCTCCTCAGGATGAAAGACCTGTTGAAGATGTTGTTGTGAATGATGTTGAGAATGATGTTATTCTAATTGAGGATACACCCATTGAGGGGGATCATCGATCTATGTCTGGAATTGTCATAGTGGATGTTGGTTTTAATGATTGGGATGAAGACCCTCGTTTTACAGTCTGTTGTTTAGACTATTCAGATTCAGATAATGAGACATCTCACAATAGACCAAATTTTTTTTATGATGTTGAGACTGAATTGCTACCTCATGATGTGGTCATAATTCATGACCTGGATACTTTAAAGAAAAATCATATGGAATTTTTTGTGGAAGAGGTAAAAAAATGGATGTTTCAATGATATCTTCAATTCAATCAGTTATAACTGATGATGTGGTCATTTAACCTCTAAAAGAGCATTTGCAGCAATTGCACCTGTTGATTTGGTCACCAAGGCTGATATGGATATCTGAAGGGATGAGCTAAAAGAATCTGTTCATGCCCAAGTGCTAATATGAAGCAATGTTTTATTGAAGAAATGGTTATGCTAGAACGATAATTTGAACTATCCCTTGCCTGTAATTTATCAACTTTTATGGGAGAAATAGTTAAAGAATTTAAAGAATGACAGGCTCAAGTTTCTAGTCATGAAGCAGATCTTGAAGCTTTAAAGGAATCTATTTTTTTAGACTCTTACATGAGCTCAAAATCACAAGACGATAAGGACTTGGATTTTGTGAACAATGTTGTATGTCATATGGTTTCAGTATTTGAAGGTTTCAAAACTTCTATGGAAGAACATATTAAAACACAAGAATCCGATGTTCAAAATATTATCAGTGGTTTGACCAAAAGCTTCAAATAGACTATATCCTTCTCTGTTGGTTCTCTAGAATCTAAACCATCAATGGACTTGAATCACATTCGAACTCTGATGAAAGAAGAGCATGGTTCTGCCTCAACCAGGGGCTCTATGGACTCATCTGAACTGAGCAGAGTGGTTCTCTCTACTAGAGATTCAGCCAGAGAAATTATGGAGATAGTACAAGACTACATGAGAGAAGCCTCTGCCTCTCAAAATGAAATGAAAGAAAAGGTGGACTCCTCTTTCTCTAAAATTTACACAAAGACCCAAATGACCAGTCATTTTAAGCTTCTGATTGAGAATATGAAACTGCCTCCTGTCAATCAAGCCTTTAGAGACCAAGTTATCAAGCTAAGAGAACTGACTGCAGAATTGGACAAGTTTATAGAGAACAAGGATGACGTCATATCCACAATGGAGAGAGGGGGAGTAATGATTATGGATTTCAAGAATCTTTTGCTACCCATTCTGCATGTTGATGCCCGTCCCGCAATTGTCCTTCCTTCTTTTCCTGCCTCTGCCTCCACTGCTTCTCCAATTCAGATGATTCTTGTTCAAGCCATTCGAAGCCTCAAACTTGTGATCACACAAAGGACTCCACAATACAGGCCAGGCACAATGTCAGTTTCCCAGCCTCCTGTGGTCCTTTCAGGAATTCCTAAGCCTTCACCAGAATCCTCACCACCTGCATCCTCTTATGACCCCAAGGGAAAATCTCACATTGAGAATGTGGATTGATCTAGTAGCTGTACTATTGGATAGGAATCATATGTATTTTTTTTCTTTCTTTGTACCTAGTTGTCACATTTAAATCAAGTGATTTTCTTTTATTCCAATTATTTCACTTCTTTTTATTATTTCCCACTTTTTAATTATCACAAAGGGGGAGAAATATTTTACATGAGGGGAGAAACACTCTCTATGTATCCAAAGAGGGAGAAATATTAATTAAAGGAGTAATTTTATTGGATACTATGATGTTCTCTGATATCACTAAATTTTACCTTTGATATCAAGGTTTTTTCTTTTATCTCTAATACATTTAATTCAATCTCTGATAGAGTATTTTTTATACCATACAGTTTGCTTTGAGAAAATTGCGCTAAATTATATATCCTCTGGTTTTTTTAAATGATAATATTATAAGTTGTGATTATCAAAAAGGGGGAGATTGTTGACCTCCCCTATTTTGAAATTCCCAATTATGATTTCATATACTTTGATAATCTCAATCTAATGTTTTTCTATATATTAGTTCTTTCAATCTGTGCTGAAAATGATAATAATATTAAAATAAACCCTGATATAGTGTAATATTTTTTTATCCATGTTTATATAAGTTCTGAAGTAATTCTAACCCAATCAGATATGTTTTGTATGAAACAGATAAGTATTTAGTCACTAATCTGCGTTTAAGCTACCGGTACTCAGTATACCGATAGACTTAGTCTACCGATAGATAGAGTCACCGATACACTAAGGTCACTGATATGTACAGAGCTACAGACAGACAACCAGAGCTACTGATACAGAAGAGACCAGAGCTACTGATAGACAAAATTCTACTGATATATCCAGTTCATAAATAGTTACCGATACAAGTATAGTCACCGATATATCGAGCTACTAATAGAAGTCTACTTGTAGTGTTTGTCTACCGATACTTGCAAAGAGAAACTGACGAAGACTCCTCTACCAATGGAGAAACAGCTACCAAGAGCTACAGATAGAACTAAAGTCACCAGTATATGAGCTACTGATGCATGTTCAAAAGAGCTACCGATGGAAGGTTCTGCGATATAATGTCCAACATGCACGTCGACCAACATAATTCCACTAATGCTTTACCAACCATTCAAACCCTATATATTAATTTATTTAGAAAACGGTTACATTCGATTGTTTTAATGTAGTTAATGTTTTTTATTGATTTCTGTTCCATTTCAGGGAACCATACCTTGTACCCATGCAAAAGGCGATTGTTCTTTTCTGCCGGAACTGAAACCTAATGTGATGGAAAAGAAAACACTTATATATAGTGACATAGAAATAGATGAATACGACACTCCTCGAAAGTAGAAAGAATACTCACAAAGGATAAAAGAGAAAGAGTTGAACAAGCATTCAAATGTGGAGCATTTTGTCTCCTATCTACATCAATACTCCAAGAATATTGGACATACACGAAGAAACATTTTCTAGAAGAGAACATAACTAGAATCTTGAGTGAAGAGATACAACAAACATTTCATGCACTCATTCTGATAAGATGGATGAAGAATCAAAGAAGAAAACGACACTATGTTTTCTGAGAAAAACCAGAGAAGGACTCAGAAGATTTTCTGATAAACCAAATGAGTTCAGAGCTGCACTGCTAATCACTAAAGAATTTCTAAACTCAATAATACTTCTCTTACTGGTTCTTTCATTACATTTTGAGCAGTGTGTGCATCCTATTTATTTTACAACACACATCGTCATCTGTGCTAAACTGGAGGATACTTAAATCCTCACATAAACTCTATAACTCTTTTGTTTCCCACTATGGATTGTGGTAGAGGTCGAGTAAGACCTGAAAAACATGTGAGTTGTTGTTTTTTTTTTCCACGAGAACTGTGATAGAGGTCTTTGTACATGGAAAGTAGTGTACTGTTGTTTACCTCAGATCCATGGTTTTGATCAATTTATATAAATTGTTGAGAGGACTAAGTCTCGGCTTGAGACTGAACCTCTTGGTTAACATTGCTGTGTTTTTATTATAAGCCTATAAGTATTACATATATATATATATATTCCACGAATTATTTCATTGAAATACAATACTATTTTAAAGCTACTTTGATAGTTAAATTAGCATGTGTTTATAGTTATTATAAACCAGTAAGATAGTGTCAAAAGTTAATTTAATATTCAAATTAAGTTAACTGAGACATAATCAATCTTTGATAAACTAATTGATCCTTTACACTCTGTATAGATTCACTATTGTTTATCTTTTTTTTAAATTGACATATTTTAGGAGAAATATTGTTTAACAAGAATTTTAATTGGAACTCAATTCACTCCCCCTCTTGAGTATCCACTCCGACCAACAAAGGTAATTCATGCAATTTTTATGTATTATTATCATTTTCATTATTCTATTACATTATATTTGTTGGAAAATGCATCCCACAGATGATGACAACATTTCAATATTTAGATGAAAATACATTTTATTCCATATCTATTTATTTGAAAAATGTTAAATATTATTTTTAACATTTTCCAAATTATTTATTAAGTAATATTTTTCCATGATTTTATTTTTATAAAATGGGTTGAATGGAATCATAATTTTGTATTACAAATGGGGTACTTTGTAACTTCTTACAATGGTGTGAATGAAATAAATATTTATCTTATATGGAATGTAAAAAAAATACCCACAAATCGTAAACTCTATATTATTTAATGAACAATTGAGATTTTTACATTGTTAGTTATTTATATAAAAACATTTAAATAATATTTTGGATTTTCATCCATTTAGATTAATTTATTTTAGTGTGAAATGGGTATTTTCCAAATGAAATTTTCCATCTACTATTTTTATGAAATATTTCTCATTGGTGAATACCAAAGATGTCAAGTATTTAATATAAATTATTTATATTTTAATCTCAAATTTATACATTTTCTATTATCTATTACATTGATGGTTTAGGAAAATCTTAATGTACATTTACGAAATGAAAACATTGTAAAATTTACATTTATTATGATGTGAGGATAGATTATGAATCACATTTTCATTCCATTGTTTATTCATATGATATGTTATATGTTTTAATTCATTTCTTTAAATGAAAATAAAAAACAGGTAATGATGGGAGTTCAAATATATTATGTAAAAAAAATTTATGTCCACAAACATATGGGGCATTATGTATGAGATTAGCTTCATGTATGAGATTAGCTAGTAAACCAGATCTATTATGGGACTTTGTACACTCTGCGATATTATCAAGGAATTATTCAATGACTCGTGGTTTTTTAGGTCATAAAATTTCAACCCATTTTCCCTGATTCCAAGATCATATTATACAATTTTATTAATGTTATTATTCCATGTCATTACTCCAGACACATATATTTTAAAATATCAGATCATACCTAAAACACAGATGTTATAAATCATTGTGTTATAAAATATATTTATATGATTTTTAGATCACCTATTTTTTCTGTGTATTCCATGGGGTATTCCGATCAATTTTATGATCCTGAAATGATTTTGGATCTCATTAAAGCGAATAAAATAAATAATTTTTATTTTAGTCTCGCTATAGTGTGTTTAGAAAATAGTACTCTAAATATACAACATATCATGATATTTTTATTATTATTATTGGATATTTACATTCAAAACATTATAATATTATAGTTCTAACTATTGGAATTATATATTTATTAAAATTAAATAAAAAATTTATTAATAATTCCTTATTAAAATTTTCAATTCCATGTATTAAACAATCTATTTTTCATGATATATTATCTTTGGTAGTTCTAGTCCTTGTACATATATCATAGTTACATCATATATATAATTATAAAAATAATATAACTATATCATATCTTCATTATATATACATTTAGAGTCATCCAAAAAAGGTGGATATAGAAAAATGAATTACACCATTCCAAGAGATAGTCGGTCAATCTTATGAATGAATGATGTTTTCATTTTTCAATGGATGGAATAATGTAATCTGTAAAATAACTCATCTTTATTTAATAATTATAAAACCATATATATCATATAAATTCATTAAATATTTCCAAATTACCATCCCTGTAAACAAGAAATGAAAAACATTTCACATAACTTAATGAAGGTGGTAGTCCACACATACTCACTAGTGACGTTATCATATTCAAATATATAGTATAGGAATAAATAAGATGTGATATTATAATAATATAATAATTATGACTTCATATACATCATATATATATTTGTGTGTGTGTGTGTTAGACCAATCATATTAACCCATCAAGAAGGATGTTCATTGAAAATGATTTCTATTTTATGTGGAGACGGCAGCCCACATATACACATGAGTAGACAATTCACAACCAAATTGATGGAAAATAGAGGAATAATGGTCCCTCTATATAAATAATAAAATTTTCTATTTTAGAGTCGCATAATATATTATATAATGGGTTGTAAAATGGATTTAGTGGAGGCATAAGAAGAAATAAATTGAAGGATGTCTTGTATGAAGATTACCGCTTCTTTTGTAGACATAAAAAATTCATTATTTAGGAGAATTGGAAGATCCTTTTAAGAAGATAAAAATATATACATAATATACAGGGAAGAAGAGAACATGACTGGGTAGGGTTTGTATGAGATAGATAGCTCAAATTGGTGTAATAAAAATATAGAATTGTTTTCATTATGTAAGTGTGGTCTCACATAGAATTAAATAATATATTTAATTCTTATAAATTATATTTCAGGTTTACATAAATACTAATTGATATCATAAAGAACCATCCCTCTTGGGCCCACTTGGACTGTATTAAATCGGGTTGTGATTCTAATTCCATCTCTAATAGGCCAGAGAAATGATACTAACTTGGAGTAGGAATATTAAATATATGGGAGGACTTAGCATAAGTAATTTTACACACACACAATTGTATACATAAATTTAAAATGTGGAATGGTAATGAATTTTTTTTTAATAATGAATTCAGAAAATATATTAAATATTATAGTATGAAAAATTTATTGGAATGTATATAGTATAAAATAAGCCCACCAAAACCAAAGAGAGATTGTAACATTTTTATAAGGATTCGAATATTGTTAATGTGAAATATGGAAAGAAAAACAACCATCCTAGATTAAAATTATATACTCATCCCATGTTCTCCTATTAAATAATCAATAATAATTACATATAAATAATTCATAACATTTTCTGTAAGATCCCATGCATGGGTAAGTATAAAATTACCCTATAAGACACCAAGAAATAATAAAATCTAGGATCAAGAGTGTAGTTAGAAAATCACAAGGTATATAAATATTATAATATAGACACTAATAAGAACCAAAAAAACACCAAGTTATAGTCATGATAGAATTTATATATGAGTGATTTACTAGTAATATTACTAGAAATAAAATTATACTCATGTATTTAAGGTAAAACTCCTCTAATATAATAAACTCCCTGAGCCCGGATATCCCTGATAACACTCATCTGAGAAGTCATTATCATCAGGACTCACCCCCACAGAACTCAATGGATCTATTAGAAAATTATACAAAGAATGGGTAGGATACCCTTGACCATTATAAGATTCCACTAACCGAATGTGAAATAAAATTCTTGGTAGAGGATCATAATCATGCATAAGATTGTCATGATGATTCATCAATCACCACATATAGATAATGATATGACATAGGATACCATTGTATACATCATGAATGGATTAATGATAAGACTATATGATGAGAACCTATAAATAATATCACAGTCTTATGATAGGGACATAATTCCACATTTTACCCTCATAGATAAGGTCCAGTGTAACACACTCAATCGATACTAGTCAATATTGAAGAAATAGAGGGCCTCAACCTACTATAGAGAAACTAAATAGATTGTACTATTGGTACGTGGATTCTCTTTCCAATATAAGTTTGTTATTTTATCATTATCTTAAATGGATTGGAATTATATATAAAAATAATGTAGTTCTCAGAGTACATGACATGTATATGTTACCTGAAACAATCCCCATTGTATTTTTATATACTCATATACAATTTTTCATGTATGTGTACATTGGATATAAATGTTTGATTGGTTGTGTGTGTGCCATCATACCCCAAGGGTGAATTCCATAGACCAGAACGTTGTCACAAAGAAAGTAACATATGTCCAAGGACATGTAACTATTTTTCTCTATTCATAAACCATATCTTCATAGAAGGTGGAATAAAAAATTTATGTCCATTAGATGACGAATAATGGAGTAAGAAAATTCCAATAAATTCTATACTACATTCATATATATACTTCTTCCACTAAACCATCATTTTCACTTATAGTAACACTGATTAACATTGATCTTGACCAATCTAGCACCAAAATCACCTTCTATTACCATTTGGCAACATGAATCATAATGTAATCAGCTTCCCCTAAACCTCGCCCTTACTATATTGAAAATCTGAATGAAGGGAACACCGATATACTCATTTTCAATCAATGGTCATCCATTAAAATCATTAATCATTTATCACTCCCTCAATTTTAATACAAAATTTATCGTATCGATATGTTATGCTATAGAACATTCATAAAATGTTAAAATATTTCTTATTGGTCTAACAACAAACCAAAAAAATTGTTGGCGGTGAACATGTGATAAAATAAAGAATAAATTCAATAAACAAAAAAATAGGTTATGAACCTCATCCTTTTTTGGGTTGGAGTACATTTACAACTATTTTAATAATGGATGAAGGGAACCAATTATCAACATTACAAATTCTCCATAATCACCTCAAGATAAACTGAATCCTATATAACATTAACAAACTAAAAATGAAAACATTTTTAATAATTGATGTGTGTCCAGCAATGGATAAACTATATGTATAAATATACATAATACAATGTTTTTCCTTGGGATTAAATCTATATTAGACGCTGGAGATATATTTTTTTTTTGAATGAGAACATAGAGATACGTTTGTGAAAACTATCCTCATAAAATTGATGACCATCCTCAACTGGTTGTCTCTCACTATACTCAAATCTAATTACTCCACTCTCAATCCAAGTGTTATGGATACACCAGAACATTGGCTAATAATATTTAATTATATAGGATAATTTTTTAGTGATTTTAATTAAACAAGTAATTAAATATTATTAATTTATGTTATTATTTATCTTCTATTGTAAATCATGACAAACAACAAAATATGACATTGATAATGTCACACCTAGAATCGAATCTATGTTCTATAATTTAAAGGTTGTATTATATTTATAATATAACACTCAATCAAATATTTATTCGATAATATCTCAAAAAATACTCAAATAAGATAAAATGTATTCAATATTTTTTATATCAATATCGATAGTCATTGGACCTTAAAAGCATTAAATGTCACATCACCATGACCTTGAATTGTTACATAATATATTTCTAATTCCTAAAATTCGTAGATACATAAATCATATTCTCTTTACCATATGACATATCATCATTAAAATTATTAATATAAATAAATATGAGGCTAATGAGGTTGCATCGAGTTATCGCACTCCCATGTTCTCTCATAATGATTATCTTGCTTCCAACAGACATAGACCAACAGAAAATATTTACCAAAAATGATATTCTCCTATAGATCCATAAAAACTCTTGGGTAATCTATAATGATAAATCTATCTATGACATTTATCTCCCTCTAGTCATTAACAAGTGATGGTTCAAGCATGTAACTCCTCAATTGTGAATTATGGAAGATGTCATGTTCTCATATTAACAGCGATGGATGGTCAATGGGTACATAACACACTAAGAATGCACAATATCTGGAATGTGAAAATTAATGATTAATATAATATTATCCTCTTTGAAATAGTCAAATCCACATCTATGTGATATATTAAAGACCACATATTATCTATCAAAGAAATCTTGAGGCCTCTTTTGGCTATATTCATAATACATTTAATGAATCCATGTAGACTTCAAACACTCATGGATGATCTTCACCTTCTCTGTCATCATTTCTGAAAAACAAGGTGCTCATTAGAAACAATCGACTTGAATCAGTACAATATAGTGGTTTCCTATAAGTTTTCCTAAATAATTAAATGAATTTCTCCATATTGAAGGTTTACGATGGATGTTCTATATTTATAAGTCAACCGATTTTCGGTGGCCCTCTCAACTACAACCAATGTTTGATTGGTAGGATAACAATATTTCCCCTACAATATAAATTGTCTAATAATCATGTCCCTAAATCTTTATATTAAACTGCATGATTAAATTAAACTAATTCCCATTGGATTCAATCAACTATCACCATAATCGCGATGTTATGTGAGCATCAGGGTCTTTAAAAATCATTGATGCAAGTCGGCCGAGCGAAACATTATCCTACACACACTGGTGTCCTAATCAATATACTGATCTTTACTATAAGAAAGACAAAAAAATTTCTAATATGGAGAGTCAGTATATGATCCCCAATATGACATTATGTTCTCCATAAATTCTCGGAAACCCCAATGTGAAGCCAGTAGATATTAAATCACACATACACTCAGGCACCTATTGGGGTTGTTCTAAACCATCTAGATCGTAGTGATCATCCATCCCATACTGACAATTGAGGCACTAAAATAATCAAATTCTACAAATATATTTATACCTAGACACTAAAACTAATTGAAATGGTCATTGAAAATCTTCACCACACCTGTATATATGATAATGTTTTTATATGAATCTCACTTATCACCAACATGAGTTTTTCCACTAGATCCTTTCTTCATCATATGCAAAGTATGACACAATTGATAAAAAAATATTATGAGTATATCTAGAAGACATTTATATAGAAAATGAAACATATTAGTATCTCTAATCTGAGATATTTTGACATGTTGTATAAGTGCAAGTGTTACAACCCTAAAATTCAGATATGCAAACCCATCTTATTCCACTAATAACAACTACATTGAGGTTAAATGCTAGGATACCTCTTTAAAAACTGTGAACATGATCTATTTATTATATAAATTATTACAAAATTCCCTTTCATTAGAGTTTACAATATAAGGAAAAAATAATTCTTGAATAAATATTCCCTTACAATTAGATTCATGTTAAAATATTACTGTGAAAAAGGCATCATTGACCTTATTTTGTTGATAATAGATGATAAATTTCTCACCTATAAGGTTGTTTCTCCACATATTAAAGGTGAATAATTATTCTAGTAACTCAATATTTTGTTCCCCATTGTTTTTATTCTGACATCTAAAATTTTGGGACACATTATCAATCACTTCCTTCCTCTACATCACGAGACATACATGTTTGATCCCTAAAGAATTGTAGAGTACTGCATATGTGAAACCATCCAATGGAATTATCCATATTTAAGTGCTCAAAAATATTTTCCAAAACATTTAATAATAATTTTTAAACCTTTTCATCCACTCCAATGGCTACCCCTTCTATGTAAAATAATTCAATGTTGACATGTCCTATAGAAATCTAAATGAATCTACTATACTAGTAATGACACCCTAATGATGTTCTAAAACTCTATCAATCTCATGGGTGGTTCCCAGGAGTATAGTTCACCAACCATTTTTTTCAACTACTATACCATATGATTTGATAAAATTTCTTAGAAAGTGTACATATCAAACTTATAATAGACACATCAGTAGCTTCCAATAGTGATGATGTTTTGGGAGTATATCCTAGACCATCCTCATGTGTCTAATGTGTTCCCCATTACATAAGGTGTATACTAAATTTCAACGATGAATATCCCCATGTACTAGTCTGGAAAATGTTGAATGATCTAGATTATTAGTCCCTTGAACATTGATGGGGCTTCATCAAGAGGGAAAGAAACATTGTGTCCTCTTAAGGACCATAAAAACATCAATATTACGTCTTCAATGTATGTACATCTCTTACTGAAATCTATTGATTAACATGCATGAATTCTATGTTAGGGAACCATCAAACCCATCTCTTCTAGACAAAAATTTCATCAATTATTGATATTGATTTATTATTCATTATGGAAACATGTTTCATGAAATATTAATTAACATATAACCAAAATATCTCGTGCACATTATTATTCAAACAATATGGCTAACCATGGTGACACACCAGATTGAAAATTCTTTCCTCTACAGGTACTCAAACTAATAAATCAACTCATAATGTTCTATGAGATAAATCAAATATTCTTTCAATGATTTGAAGGTTATCCATTGGTGTAGGTATATACATAATTTTATCTCTTAGGTGGGAGTTAAGGATAAAAATTCCGATGAAAAGACAACCTCATACACTACAACCACTATAGAGAACTAAAATCCCATAACATCAACTGCGTAAAGTGTAATATTAACAAAATAATTTTTATTCTACTGTATTCTTCTATTTATAAGATAATCCTACTATGGATGGATTTTTTCTCACAAAAAAGGTATAACTCATTCGATCACTACATATTTACAACATATACTACATCAAACGGTCAATATGGTCTTTAAATAATGATAAACCTTCTATACATATGATAGAGTCATTAGGAATCATCATTTCTATGAAGATAGCACATATGATTATCTCTCCTCTATTATTTATGCCATAATATTAGAAGATGTGTGTGATCTTAAAATCCTATTCGGTAGTAGTCTGTAACAAATATGATTGATACACAGGATGAACCATAATATGGATGTCTTAAACATGATATGTTATAAGAAAATAGTGTCTCAAACAAATGATTTTTAGTACAAATTATTTAGGGATAAGGAAAAAAATCATCCCACTATTATGGATAATGAATAAATCATACTTAGAAATTTATCCACAACAATGGATCTCTCATGTAATCCCATATAGATGTGAATGCCAATTGAAATCACTAAATACCTGATATCTTAGTATATTCCATTTTGTATGTTATTTCCTTGAAAAAATCAATCTCGAATCATATCTACAGTGTTTATTAATAGGTTGGTGAACCTCAAAAAACAATCATCCATAGTCATTCTATAAAAATGAATATGACGATTCTCCATGATTTTCACTTCTCATAGTGTGTGTTGATAAAACCTCACATTGACATGTATCTCTATCATTAACCAATGGACATTTATCTCATCATTAGTCTATGTCATCAGTCTCCACAATCGTTTATCATCTCTCTGATGAATACACACTACATGTGCCACTATATGGTCCTGTTATGTTCTCAAATGGTTAAAAAATCATGTAACATCCCATAGTCTTCCCTCATCCAACTAGTGGCCTAGCTCACATTGAAACCTATGAGGATACTACCGATGAAAATAATACAGTGTGCTCAGCCATCAAATATCATCTACAGGAACTGATGGTGAAACATGCAGTTCAATTTGTGAGGGAAAAATTTTAAAACCAAACTAAGCTACCACATCATGTGTAAATACCTACAGTATGACCTCTTCACTCCGAGGATCATCAAAATGACCCAACTATGGAATCCTATATGTATCGCTTAAGGAATGCATCGTAAATTAAACAGAGATGTATCATGGTCAAATAGTATATATCGCAAGATGACTCAAGAAGTATAGGGAAACCAAAAACCATTCATATATGATTAATTTTCCAATGTTTTCCAAAATATAGTTTCTATATGTTATAAATCAGAATCATTTTTTTTATAGTCCCGGTGAATGGATATATTAAATACATCACCAAAACTAGTCCTCATGGCCTGAAATCCAAACTCAATATTGATTACCACTATTTCTATAAATAGCAAAATAAACCTTAAAACTAAATGGATATATGTTTTTTCCACAACTAAATAATTTGATATGACACATTCAATACACATCCAACAAGATAAGTCCATGATAGTGTTTAATGGACTGTGATGACCAAATCACACCTACAATTTGTAATATGTTGGAGAGGAGCATTGATAAGGAATATCATTCAAAAGGTATTCCTTAGGCCAAGTGCATTAACAACCCCACACATATCCGGATTTACATAAAATGATAAAATAGAAATATCATCTGATTCCATAATTCATGCATAAAATCAATCACATTTCAATGATATTTTTTTACCTGAAATCATATTTTAAAAATTAAATACAATAAAACTGAAAAAAGAGTTCAACCCATTAAGAAGGATGTGTAATTTTTAAATGTAATGACAAGAACAAACCATGGCATATCTTGACCATTATTATATCCCTGTTTTAGGTCTTATAAATAATAATAAATATTTTCATCTATGTAAGGTGTGAAATGTGTAGGAAGATCCTATTCAATAGTGAGTATGACAATACACCGTAAGATACACCAATATTACCAAACAAAAGAATCAAGAGAGTAGTGATATCATCACATGGTATGTCAAAAATATAAGATTCATAACAATAAGAACCACAAGGAAACCCAAATAAACTCGTAATAGACTACATTTCACAAATATCTCTAAACCATATTTCCATATATTAGATTTTTCATGATACCTCAAGGTAATTTTAATATATGAAGAATAAATCCCAATGGAATTCAATCACAGATTATTACCATGAAAAATATAATGATCCCTAGGCCACACCTTATATGTACACTAGATCTCTAATATATTAGTACATAGGGTATTGATCAAATGTAAAACCATTTGGTGATGCCACAAAAATAATCTTGAAGAACAAGTTAATTAAGGGATTACACTCCTACTTATGATATAAGTATAGATTCCTTAAACCCCACATTGAGGAAACAATACAATAGAAGATCCCACCACTTATCTCAAGGAGGGATTCATAAAAACTCTATTTGAGGATAACATGTAGAGTATATCATAGTCCAATTATGGGGGAAGAGTGCCACACTTTACCACTATAGCGAAGGACCAAGGGAACACACTCAAAAGATACAAGTATAGACTGATAAAACGAAGAGCCTTAACATTAAATAAAAAAATCACATGATGTGTAATCGGGTTACCAGTGTTAGATTTTATTTCCCATGTCTACCAATGACTCACTTTCTGACATGGATTTTAATTATACATATACATGAAATGTAGATGGTATCTACCACTTTTCCTTAACCATCTAGATGTTGACATGTATACTTGGTCGTTCTTGTGATATTTGGCCTTTCAATTGTGTCTAGTCGTGTCCATTTCCATGTACCCCAAGGGTACATGTTGACCCGCCAACACCCAATAAATCATGGAATAATATATGTCACACATCACATTACATTAATATCTACATGTAAATCATTGAGTCACAATGTGTTGGATACACAACATGTATTCTTCAGAATACAAAAATTGTATTAGGGAATTTCCAAATAATTCATTATCAGATTCATTAACATGATCAAACTACTACTGCTATCAAATTGAACAATAATGACAGTGATGAAAAAAATTTAATAGTTTTGATCCCTTCTGTCCACATCTGCTCTATTTGATCAACTCTATTTGCATGGGTATCAGCATCTGTTGCACTATATCATCGATAAACACCAAATTGGAGTGAAATGTAACCTCGATGCACTCTCTTTCTACCTCTGATCATACCCATATTCATGACACATTGATCAATCCATCGACAATGAACCAAAACATGCGATATTCATATATTTCATCCTTTAAAACGAATTGCACAAAACAAAGAATAGGGAACAGGCCATGGAAATTTTTTGGGTAGGGATTAATCTATTTTCATTATAATGATGAATGAATATAAATAGTAATCATAAATATCAATTTACACTATTATAGTAATGATTAAAACAAATATATAAAATACAAATGATGCATAGATCAATATTCTGTAATAATTGATTCATGATTTTTTAATGATGTATAATGTGGATAAATGAAAAAATCTTACATCACAGATAGATCCATCACTGACAAATAAATATTCAATATTTTCATCATTGGTGAGATCTTTATGCTAACCTTGGGAAAACAATCATCAGGATATCGACCATGATACTCTACCTCTTTTTGTTCTCTAAGATCTCCTCCAATAGCTTCTCTCAGAAATCCTTATGTTACCAAAACTAAAATTTAAATTAGATATATCCATTTATCTATAGGGTAAAACCATGATAAGATTTTAAATAAACAATTATTGTATTTTTATAAATTTATTAAATTATATGCCCCTTGGTGTGGGTCATGACAATCACCAACCACCAATAATATTATGTCATGCCTAGGATTAATCCCACATTCCAGATTCTACAACCATATTATATTTCTCAATGAGAAAATTCTAGTGTGTATGCTACTATTTTTTGAAAACTCTGGAGAAGTGATATAATATGTTTTTTATTTTTATTATATCCCCATCATGGATCACCATGACTCAGAATCTCACATTTTCTCAATGCTCTTCTCGGAAAACTGATCATTTATATATATAAAAATTTAATTATTAAAAAATCGCTAAAATATATATATAATTTGAATATATCATTATGATGAGTTTAATGTTCACATATCACATGTTTTTGATATTTTATCACCAATATCGTTTTTTATCCCCTATTAACGAGGATGACTATTACAGAAATATCAATGTATCCACACATTCTGTTTTTATATTAATACAATAAAAGAATAGAAACCCATAAATTGATCATGGATGATATGTTCAACCATAAACAGTTATCTTATACGATTATATATATTATTTATTTTAAATATTATGATAAAATATTAATTTTAATAAAATACAATTTAAATAATTTGGAATTTATTTATATAATTATAAATTAATGACCATAGGGAAACCATTTAATTAAAATATAGTCTTTAAAAAAATTATGTTATATTTATGAAAACAAATTAACATAATTATTCACAGAATTTTAAATACATTTAATATTTATAAATTCATTTCTTTTTTATATCTATGAATTGAATATCTACAGTGATGGTGTGGTGTTGAATTCATAGGTAATTTTTTATTTAATAAAATTTAAAAATAAATTCCCAACATAAAAAATGAATACATTTTTAAAATTATCATTAAATACCAAATATTTTAACTTTTTTTCCTTATGAAAAAATATTACAGATATTAATGTTAAGAGAGTTTTATTTTATATTTATTGTTTTCATAAAATAATATAAATGAAAATATATAGGGAAAATGGAACCATGTGGAAATATTATCATGAATTTGATGAGAATTGATTATATAAACTCATCAAAAAGGATTAATGAATCTTTTATAGTAGATTATAATTGTTTTCCAAATATTTTTACAATGTTTTACCTTTTTCACCCTTGTAATGGTTGAAAATATTAATGATTGAAACTATTAATAGTAGAAAAAAGATAAATTAATCATTTACCAAATTTTATTCTCCTACTTTAAAATTGGGAATATATTTTAGCAAAAAAATTAACATAAGTTGAAAATTTTAATCTCACATTAAACCTGATAAATTATATGAAACATTATTTTGAAGAAAAAATTAATTTTTATGCCTCAAAATTTTTTAATTATAAATTAAAGTATAATGTTGATTACATATAAATTTTTAGTATTTTGATTAATAAATAATAAAACATTAAATTTTAAAACTAAATAAAAATAGAATGTGGCTTTAGAAATATTTTATTTGAAAAAAAAAATCAATAAAAGTCCAAATTTTTCATTATACATTTTAAAAATAAATCATTTATAAAATTTGTCAAAAATTCCAAATAGTAATATTTTTAATTAACCATTTACAATATTATTTATTTTACAATAAACACTAAATAAAAAATAGAAATAAATAAATTTTAATATTCAATAATAAAATGTAATAAAATTATTATTTGAAGAATATAAATTATTGAAGTATTATGTAACTATTTTAGAAATTAACTATTATATGTTTTATATTAAATAATAATTTACTAATATATAATTCTAAAAGTTATATATACTCTTCATATGCTCCATTGTGTCTAATAAAAAATAAAGAACACAAAATAATATATAAATTATAAGTATGGGTTCTTTAATCTATGTGTTACAATTGATAAGCTTCCATCCCAACACAATAAATAATTTTAAAGAGGTTGGTATATATAGGGATCATATGTTGTTTGTTTTAAACTCTCATATATTCATTTTAATGAGATATTAAGGGGAATACCTTTTCACCAAATTCATAGTCTAGATATCATCGTTGATTTCCAACTGAACATTTTTAATGGATCTTAAATTCCATTTTTTGAAATTTAGTAGGTATAACCTTCTATCCCATTTCCCCTGATAGATCATGAACCAATATAATAAGATATCAATAATTATCCCATCATGTTATGTTTCATCAGATCCTTCCATATGGGGGTTAATAAGGATCCATCTAAATTAATGAGAGAAACATATTGATGAATTTGAATTCTACAAAGTGAAGGTTATGATACTAACTGCCTTGTAAATCCACATATCACACCCTTAACATGTCTTATAATGTATTAATATTCCTCTTAAACTGACATTCAATCTGATAATGGTAATAATTATTGAATCTCAATTTTATATCTGGATCCTGCTAAAGTATTCTCTAGAACATTTAGATAAACCTCATATATTGATAATGTATTATTGATAGTGGTACTCTATACAATATTAATGATTTCATAATCGATAACTAAGTGATATCATCATAAAATAAATTTTTTATAATAGGAAATGAATTATATTATATCACAAGAAATTACAATACAATGCAAATAGGAGTAGGTGAATTAGATGTTTTTGGCTGTCTGATGATGAAATCCTGACATTTTTTCGACATAAATTATATTGTATGCAATGATTGTGAAATCAAATTACACTTGAGTCTCTTAGTGATAACTTTTGATAAAATAATTCATCTAGATGCAAACTCCACAATATCTTTTTTTATTCGATCTCACTATACATAATTTTTCATAAATCTTTATATCTTTATCATTGCATGATGAATTGATAAATATCAACTTTGGGATAAATTTTTGAGAACAACCTTTAATTATGTTATTGAAAAAACATATAATTTGTTGAAAATCCATATAATTCTGGTTAAGGATTGATGTAATTTTTTTAATGTATTATAAATTTTAATACAGTAAATATACCATCACCATATTCTTCATGATTGTAACACCCCGAGATTTTATGAAAAATATTCTTTTAATTTCATTAATGTCTTGTGTTGTATGCTACACCAAGATTACCTTGCGCTATATGCAACACCGTATTAACTTTCAGTATATGCAACTCTATTCTTGGATCGTGTTACACACAATTTTGATAATAGTTATTCAACGCAACATTTAGTATATATATATATATATATATATATATATATTCAATGTATAAATGAAAAATGGTTGGATTATGATATATGAAACAACGAAGTATTCTATCAAAGAACGCAACCCTGACTTGGCTTGCATTATACGCAATCACGACCTTCCTCAATAGCATGTGTTGTACGCAATACCGGGTTTTACTAAACAACGATATATTATTATAATATTATTATGAACTAGCCTTTATGAATAGTATTAACTAAATTTTTAATCTTATAACATTATTATTCATCTGACACATTTTCTAAAACATGGTATAAGAACAAAATAAATTTTTCGGGTAAAATAAGTATTTTTAAAAAAATGCAGTTTTGCCACCTTTTGATGGAGCACCCACTTTAAATCTAGTTTTTGAAATGTTTATAAGTTAAATTTGACAAAATAAACTTCTTATTTGGAATCATGAAATAAAAATTTACTTTGGATAAATTTTTTATTTTATTCTGATTACTTTCATCTTTTAATGAATAGTAAAAACACGCTATATTTTAATTAAAAACAACTTTTTTCATCGTAATATATTTTGTGGTTAAATTATAATATTTAATGTTTTAAAAGTATAAATAGAATATATTTTTACCATTTAATATAATTTATGTCATTAGCATTGATTTTACCCTGAATTCGTAGGTTAAACCAATTCAATCTTTTGCAATGTTTTAAAGAAAAACTCGTTTTCTTTCGACAACAGGATTAATTTTAATTTAATCTCTGCAACTTTTGTGTATTTAATTTGGAAAAAATGGATTCCATAATTGGAATTAGTGGGTAAAAATTATGTTAATATGATACTTTTTATTTTTGGGCATTGTGAATAGTAACTACGGTAAATTGTATTTATTATAGTTAAAGGTAAATCGGTTAATTAAGGGTAAATATAAGATTATAAAATTACCCTAACACTTAGAAAAATCCTTTTGTATGACTAAAATTCGACCCATATCACCTAAGGGTTGGATTAGATTCATTTAAGGGACTTTTGTTCCATGAAAATAATTTAATTATTATTAAATGTATAAATGAAATATGGTTGGATTATGATATACAAAACAACAAAGGATTCTTTCACAGCACGCAACCCTGACTTGTCTTGCATTACACGCAATCGCGACCTTCCTCGATAGCGTGTGTTGTACGCAATACCGGGTTTTACTAAACAATGATATATTATTATAATATTTTTATGAACAAGCATTTATGAATAATATTAACTAAATTTTTAATCTTATAACATTATTATTCGTCTCACACAATTTCTAAAACATGGTATAAGAACAAAATAAATTTGTCGGGTAAAATAAGTATTTTTCAAAAAATGCAGTTTTGCCGCCTTTTGATGGAGAACCCACATTAAATATATTTTTTGACATGTTTATAAGTTCAATTTGACAAAATAAACTTAATCTTTTGAATCCTGAAATAAAAATTTACTTTGTATAAATTTTTCATTTTATTCTGATGACTTTCATATTTTAATGAATCGTAAAAACACGCTATATATTAATTAAAAACAACATTTTTCATCGTAATATCTTATGTGGTTAAATTATAATATTGAATGGTTTTAAAGTATAAATAGAATATATTTTTACCATTTAATATAATTTATGTCATTAGCATTGATTTTACCTTGAATTCGTAGGTTAAACCAATTCAATATTTTGTAATGTTTTAATGAAAAACCCATTTTCTTTCCACAACATGATTAATTTTAATTTAATTTCTGCACCATTTGTGTATTGAATTTGGAAAAATGGATTACATATTTGGAATCAGTGGGTCCAAATTATGTTAATAAGATACTTTTTATTTTTGGGCATTGTGAATAGTAACTACGGTAAATTGTATTTACTATAGTTAAATGTAAATCGTGTAATTAAGGGTAAATATAAGATTATAAAATTACCCTAACACTTGGAAAAATCTTATTGGATGACTTAAAGTAGACCCATATCACCTAAGGGTTGGATTAGATTCATTTAATTGAATTTTGTTCCATGAAAATAATATAATTATTATTAAAACCAAAGAAAGTGACAACATGTCACTCTCTTAAACACTATAAGTATAATAATTTTAATTTAGTGATAAACTTCATGAATCTTAGAACATTAATAGTATACATAAATCTAAAGAAATTATCTACATCATGATAATTTATTTAGAATTTTTTGGGATTATATAATTATCATTAATTGTGACACAATAGTGATGCAGAAATTATTTTTCTAGTGAAAAATCAAGAATATAGATTATATTAAACTAATAGTGACCATAAATGGCACAAAACCCTTACCAAAACTTATTGGTCGTGTAAATTTAAACTATAATCATCCAATGGTCGAATATTTTACCATTTGGAGTCCTATACAAGCATTTATGACACTTATATTATTTTATTTTAAATGATTCCATAGTTGTCACCTTCATAATTTAATAAATATAAAAATTTAGATATTGTGATTTTAAGATGATAAATTCGAGTAAAAGTATTATTGTGAAAGTTAATAGATTTATCTTCATCATAGGATTTTATTTTAAAATTTTATGCAACAAATCAGTATATAAAATAATTATTAAGAAATTTTGTTGTAATTATTTTATTAAGAGATAAACCAAATAAATGGTTTTAAAAATAATAAAATAAATATTATATGAACAATTTAATGTGATCCACTAATTTTATAGATACATATGACCTTTTATGAATCTATTAAAGCTTTTAAGTCGAACATATCTTCTGTATATATTTTATTTAAATTCAAATAAATGAATAGTGTCAAAATTGACACTATTGTTATTTTATAAAATAACATATTATAAAATTGTTTAAAAATAACAAAAAAAATTAAAAATTAAAAATTTAAATATATATGGTCTATAATTTTATAAAGTAAACAATTATGGAAAATTCACAACAAATAAGTAATAATTTGTTATAATTTAAAATTTAGAATTTTATTACCACAAATAAACTTAAATAGATTAAATATGGATAAATCAAAATGATAAGGTTTAAAATAAGATCCAAACATGTCTAAATTTGATTGGTTGATGAGATTAAAACCTTATCTCATCTAATCTTATAATATGTGTCATTTTTGGAGGTTTTTAAGTGGGTTTAGATTTATTATAAATTAATATTCTTAAGAATTCCAAAGGTGCCCCTCTCCTCCCTTATAAAAGGGAACCTCCTACCTCTCCTCCTCACACCAATTTGAGCCTTCAAGCTCGGAAAACCCATGAAAAATTATCTTATACACTTCCCTAGAAACATCCTAGAGGTTTTGGTTTACTTTAAAGACCAATCTTAGTGCCCTAAGTGGAGGTTTCAAAGAGGTGTATCGAAGAAGAGGTAATTTCTTCTCCCGATTATTTCAAGATTCTTTCTTCTTCAACTTCTTCTTCATTAGTTGTTTCAATATAATGTAAAAACATCAGTATCTATAATATAATGATTTTTTATTATAAATATGAAACAACCCCATTTCACCTTCTATCCATCCTACAGAAAACAAAATCACCGCGCGTGCGTACGTACGGAATACCGTCTCCACGTCGTGGTGTAATATGTTTTTCCACCAACACCTTACATGGATGGTTATAATGGTATAAAGAATAACTATACATAGTTATTATAACAACATAATTATTCTGATATATTTTATCATCCACTTCGATTCAATTCAATAATTATGAAAAACGATATCATCGCTCGTGCGTACGTACGGACTACCGTCTCCACGACGTGATGAGATTCATTCTCCATGTTAACCATTTGAGAATGATTATAAAGTATATATAAGAAATAAAAATGAAATATATGATATTATAAAGATAATTTATTTATTTATATATGTATTTCATCTACTTAATTCCATTCAACTCAATAAGGAAACGAAAACAGCGTTCATGCGTACATATGACCTACCGTCTCCATGAACGGTTTATTTACATCCATTTACTTATCTATTATATATATGTATATTATGAATATATATTATATATAAATCAGGTTTTATATTCTGGAATTAATTAATCATGATCTATGTAATCATATGAATAATTACAAGTCAAAACACGGATGACAAATGAAAAGATTTTACCCAAAACGCTCTTTAACATGGAATTTACAAAAGAACGGTTAATATAAAGTCATAAGTGAACCATATATGATACCATAACAATTAATATGATTATGTAATAAGTCAATGACATTATTTAAATCATTATACAGGAGGTTGGGACACGTACAATGCATATTGGACCTAAGGTAAGGGAAATATCACAATCTCATTTTTATCCGAGATTGTTTATACTTTGAAATTTACTGGGGTGTATTTTATCAGCCACATACATGTTTCCTCAATATGTAATATTATTTCCATCCATCTACAATTGTTTAAATCCAATTTTACCCTTCTATGAGTTTTTAGTAAAATATATGAAAGGAATCTTTTGTCGTTTTTCGTACGAGGTACTTTTTGACTTTTACGATAAAAGTACGAGAATAATGTTTTCTAACTTATACAGCATGAATGGATTTTTAAAACATTATTTCCAAGAAGCTTACTTTACAAGTTTTCAGGTTTATTTTTAATTAACTTCTTTTAGTTTAGAATTGTACGACATTTTAAGAATGGAAAAGTGTTTTTGAAGTAGAAAGGATATTTTCTTCAAGAATGGAGTTCAAGTGTTTTGTCAAAATTCATTTCCATCTAAGATAATAAAGGGTTCTGTTTCTATCCCTATTATTACATTGATTTGATTATGTTGGGATGTGATTATATTTATGAATTCCTTTATCTTATATGAATTGTTTTATGATGTCACGATGTTTAAGAATGGTATCATTATGAGAAAGGTGGGACCTATATCTCCCTCCAATTCATTGGGTAATTATTTTATATCTCATGAGATAGACACGGCTGGAACGGTAGGTTATACCGGTTCAGTGAAACAGGACTGAAACGAGGAGTGAACTCGGTTCAGAAATGGAATTTGACCACTAATATAGTCTTGGAAATGAGTCTTGACTAATAATAAATGATTCTCTATGAATATGTGTGTATGCAACAAAGTTTCATGTTTTCAGTTATGATTATTGGGACTACACTTCACTACTATGATTTATCCCATGTTATGAAATTATTCTCTCTTTTTCAGGTTAAGATTTCAAAAATGTTGTGTTCTTATGAATATGATGTGATTGATATTTATTTTGTTTACCCTTACTGAGCATTTGAGCTCACCCTTTTATGTTTTATTTTCCCTAGGATATAAAGAAAGGTTTTAGGTAAAGACAATGAAGATCTTTATGGGAGATGTTGAAGATCTTTCACCACGATTAGAAGATTTTATTCCGAGTTTCCAAAGACACTAAACTATTACGGTCCTTGTGTGTCTGTTTTTCTTATGTATTAAGTATTCCGCAAAAGTAATGTAATGTCAATGTAAGTCAAGCTTCGGGTCTCTACAGTTGGTATAAGAGGAATGGTTTAGTCAACCTTTGGAAACTAGGATTCGAAAACGTATGTGAGATCCCTTGAGATATTTCTAAGGTATGTCTAGGGATGTACCTAAGGATAAGAATACGTATAGGATATAGTCCTAGCTCTATGGTAACGATATTAGAATTTAACCTAAGATGTTAGATATTGATGGTGCTCCCCCTTTACTATGTTATTTTCCCTTACATGATTTTTTCCTATCACACTATTCTTTTTGGGTTTCAGAAAATGGCTGGAAACAAGAAGATTCATGATAATGGAGGATATGATGGACAATGGAATGATTTTCTTCATGAGAAACCAAATGAAATGGGATCTGGAAGACCAAACATCATTATTATGCCTAATCAGCAATCTCATAATATGATCAATAATCTCAACTTTGGTAAGTTTCCCGACTCAGATAATAAGAGAAGTATAGAGTTTCATGATGATCAAAGAGGAAAGAAAGTTAAATTTCCCTCATGTAAATCATGTGGGAAGAGGCATCAAGGATATTGTTTCAAAGGAACTAGAATATGCTTTGGGTGTGGAAAAGAAGGACACAAAGCCAGTATGTGCAAAGGAAAAGGGTCAGTTAACACCATGAACAAGGATAATGGTATTGCTACGACATCAACAATGATTAGATGTTTTAAATGTGGAATGTACGGGCATTATGAAAACCAATGCCCTAATGGAAAATCTCATGAAGAGAATCAGCATGGTCATATGGGTAGTATTTATGTGGATGATGATGAGGAGAATACAAATGATATATGAGCTGAAATAAGTGTTGAAGCTCAGTCGGTTATTTTAGAAGGTAGTGGAATGATTGTATGTTTATCGACAGTTATGTTGTATAGTTAATGGTACAATGGAATAAAGAATCATCTAAGGAATGTGACACTATTGCTTTTCCTAAAAGTATTTGAAAGTATATGTTGAATGGTACCAGTAACCATGGATTGTTATTCAGATATTTTTGTAAAGTAGATGATATGCGCATAATGAAGGAATAAGAAGATAATGAGATTTTTTATTGTATTCATGATCTCATGATTGATATAAGGACTAAGTGATATCATGGTTTGAGTATATAGAATTTTGAGGATTTTGGTATGTGGAAAGTGTTAACTTTTAACTTCATTCATGTTTTCACTATGGTTCAATGGGTATTCATTTTTCAAGAGAATACATGATTAGGGCCTTCGAATGTTTGGAATGTGACCAACAAGACATATCTCATGATATATAGGGATCAACGATGCTATTAATATGCTTGTTATATGAACTCTTTGGTAATCATTTTCACTATAATATGAGATTGGACAGCAGTATTATGGATAAGCCTAATTATTGGAATGGACTATGTTGGACATAAGTTAGTGTTGTTTAAGGATAAATGTTTTTTTCGATATTATTGATTGGATGTTCTAGTAATGTAGTTTTAGAAAAAGGAAAACCTGCAGGACGGGCGACAGCCCATCGCCTCGGACAAGGCTATGGGAATCGAACACACAACCGAAGTGCGACTGGCCTTTATCGCCTACCACTGGCCTACATGAAGTCCCTGGTTAGTAGAAACTAGTTTTATTTTATTACGCGGTATGATATATGAGGTATAAGTTCATTTTTGGAATCATATACGATTAACTTCACCATAGATGGTCTTATGTATTTTTGATAACTTTTGTAACCTTTTGTTTGAGACAGATGGAATGACCCATCATTTTATCACATGATCTGCTAACACTTCACGAATGAAAAATCCAAATTCATGTCTTTAAGAGATGAAGTGGAAATTGTCCAAAGAATGACCAACGGTGAAATAGTACCCAAATCACGAAAGTATTTCTTCAAATTCCAATTTCATCAGCATTAGGGAAATGATCGTGAAAACCAAAAATGTTATCCTAGTGCTCTTATATCTGATGGATTAGATGGTACCTTAGATCATCACAAATCTATGGTTTTGTGATTGCTGACTTTTCCATAGCCATGTTCTCTACCACTCTCCATCAAAACATGATGGTTAGATTTCACTTCTATATCCATATTTTCACCTATGTGGAAACCCAATGATTAGTTTATTTGGGTAACCGTTAGGTTTCATACATTTGTTTTTAAAGATTGGTTTTGGTATTCCTTTTTACGATGTGGGTTTCTATTAAAGAAACATTCGAATAGTAAACCATTTATAACCCCGACGAATTTCGAGGGTGAAATTAATTTTAAGGGGTGTAGAATGTAACACCCCGAGATTTTATGAAAAATATTCTTTTAATTTCATTAATGTCTTGTGTTGTATGCTACACCAATATTACCTTGCGCTATACGCAACACCGTATTAGCTTGCAGTATACGCAACACTATTCTTGGATCGTGTTACACACAATTTTGATAATAGTTATTCTACGCAACATTGAGTATATATATATATATTAAATGTATAAATGAAATATGGTTGGATTATGATATACAAAACAACACAGGATTCTTTCACAGCACGCAACCCTGACTTGGCTTGCATTACACGCAATCGCGACCTTCCTCGATAGCGTGTGTTGTACGCAATACCGGGTTTTACTAAACAATGATATATTATTATAATATTATTATGAACAAGCATTTATGAATAATATTAACTAAATTTTTAATCTTATAACATTATTATTCGTCTCACACATTTTCTAAAACATGGTATAAGAACAAAATAAATTTTTCGGGTAAAATAAGTATTTTTCAAAAAATGCAGTTTTGCCGCCTTTTGATGGAGCACCCACTTTAAATATATTTTTTGACATGTTTATAAGTTCAATTTGACAAAATAAACTTATTCTTTTGAATCATGAAATAAAAATTTACTTTGTATAAAATTTTCATTTTATTCTGATGACTTTCATATTTTAATGAATGGTAAAAACACGCTATATCTTAATTAAAAACAACATTTTTCATCGTAATATCTTATGTGGTTAAATTATAATATTGAATGGTTTTAAAGTATAAATAGAATATATTTTTACCATTTAATATAATTTATGTCATTAGCATTGATTTTACCTTGATTTCGTAGGATAAACCAATTCAATCTTTTGTAATGTTTTAATGAAAAACCCATTTTCTTTCAACAACATGATTAATTTTAATTTAATTTCTGCACCATTTGTGTATTGAATTTGGAAAAATGGATTACATATTTGGAATAAGTGGGTCCAAATAATGTTAATATGATACTTTTTATTTTTGGGCATTGTGAATAGTAACTACGGTAAATTGTATTTACTATAGTTAAATGTAAATCGTGTAATTAAGGGTAAATATAAGATTATAAAATTACCCTAACACTTGGAAAAATCATTTTGGATGACTTAAAGTAGACCCATATCACCTAAGGGTCGGATTAGATTCATTTAATTGAATTTTGTTCAATGAAAATAATTTAATTATTATTAAAACCAAAGAAAGTGACAACATGTCACTCTCTTAAACACTATAAGTATAATAATTTTAACTTAGTGATAAACTTCATGAATCTTAGAACATTAATAGTATACATAAATCTAAAGAAATTATCTACATCATGATAATTTATTTAGAATTTTTTGGGATTATATAATTATCATTAATTGTGACACAATAGTGATGCAGAAATTATTTTTCTAGTGAAAAATCAAGAATATAGATTATATTAAACTAATAGGGACCATAAATGGCACAAAACCCTTACCAAAACTTATTGGTCGTGTACATTTAAACTATAATCATCCAATGGTCGAATATTTTACCATTTGGAGTCCTATACAAGCATTTATGACACTTATATTATTTTATTTTAAATGATTCCAAAGTTGTCACCTTCATAATTTAATAAATATAAAAATTTAGATATTGTGATTTTAAGATGATAAATTCGAGTAAAAGTATTATTGTGAAAGTTAATAGATTTATCTTCATCATAGGATTTTATTTTAAATTTTTATGCAACAAATCAGTGTATTAAATAATTATTAAGAAATTTTGTAGTAATTATTTTATTAAGAGATAAACCAAATAAATGGTTTTAAAAATAATAAAATAAATATTATATGAACAATTTAATGTGATCCACTAATTTTATAGATACATATGACCTTTTAGGAATCTATTAAAGCTTTTAGTTCGAACATATCTTATGTATATATTTTATTTAAATTCAAATAAATGAATATTGTCAAAATTGGCACTATTGTTATTTTATAAAAATAACATATTATAAAATTGTTTAAAAATAACAAAAATATTTAAAAATTATAAATTTAAATTTATATGGTCTATAATGTTATAAAGGAAACAATTATGGAAAATTCACAACAAATAAGTAATTATTTTTTATAATTTAAAATTTAGAATTTTATTACCACAAATAAACTTAAATAGATTAAATAAGGATAAATCAAAATGATATGGTTTAAAATAAGATCCATACATGTATAAATTTGATTTTTTTATGATATTAAAACCTTATATCATATAATCTTCGAATATGAGTCCTTTTTGGAGGTTTTTAAGTGGGGTTAGATTTATTATAAATTAATATTTTTAAGAATTCCAAAGGTGCCCCTCTCCTCCCTTATAAAAGGGCACCTCCTACCTCTCCTCCTCACACAAATTTGAGCCTTCATGCTCGGAAAAACCCCGTAAAATTATCTTCTACACTTCCCTAGAAACATCCTAGAGGTTCTGGTCTAATTTAAAGACCAATCTTAGTGCCCTAAGAGGAGGTTTCAAAGAGGCGTATCGAAGAAGAGGTAATTTCTTCTCCCAATTATTTCAAGCTTCGTTCTTCTTCAACTTCTTCTTCTTTAGTTGTTTTATTATAAATTAATAACATCAGTATCAATAATATACTGATTTGTTATTATAAATATGAAACAACCCCATTTCACCTTCTATGCATCCTACGGAAAACAAAATCACCGCGCGTGCGTACGTACGGAATACCGTCTTCACGCCATGGTGTAATATTTTTTTCCACCAACACCTTACATGGATGGGTATAATGGTATAATGAATAACTATACATAGTTATTATAACATAATACTGATTATGATATAGTGTATCATCCACTTCAATTCAATTCAATAATTATGGAAATTATATCATCCCTCGTGAGTACGTACGGACTACCGTCTCCATGACGCGATGAGATTCATTCACCATGTTAACCATTTAAGAATGATTATAATGTATATATAAGAAATAATAATGAAATATATGACATTATAAAGCTACTTTATTTATTTATATATGTATTTCATCAACTTAATTCCATTCAACTCAATAAGGAAACGAAAACACTGTTCATGCGTACGTACGGCCTACCGTCTCCATGAATGGTGTATAAATTTCCTTTTATTGATATATTATATATATGTATATTCTGAATATATATTATATATAAATCAGGTTTTATATTCTAGAATTAAGTAATCATGATCTAAGTAGACATATGAATAATTACAAGTCAATACACGGACGACAAATGAAAAGATTTTACCCAAAACGCTCTTTAACATGGAATTTACAAAAGAACGGGTCATATAAAGTCATAAGTGACCCATATATGATATCATAAAAATTAATATGATTCAGTAATAAGTCAATGACATTATTTAAATCATTATACAGGAGTTTCGGACACGTACAAAGCATATCGGACCTAAGGTAAGGGAAGTATCACAATCTCATTTTTATCCGAGATTGTTTATACTTTGGAATTTACTGGGGTGTATTTTATCATCCACATCCACGTTTCCTCAATATGTAATATTATTTCCATCCATCTACAATTTTTTAAATCAAATTTTACCCTTCGGTGAGTTTTTAGTAAAATATATGAAAGGAATCTTTTGTCGTTTTTTGTACGAGGTACTTTTTCACTTTTCCGACAAAAGTACGAGAAGAATGTTTTTTAACTTATACAGCATGAATGGATTTTTAAAACATTATTTCCAAGAAGAATACATTACAAGTTTTCATGTTTATTTTTAATCAATTTCTTTTATTTTAGAATTGTACAACATGTTATGAAAGGAAAAGTGTTTTTGAAGTAGAAAGGATATTTTCCTCAAGAATGGAGTTCAAGTGTTTTATCAAAATTATTTTCCATCTAAGATAATAAAGGGTTCTGTTTCTATCCCTATTATTAAATTGATTTGATTATGTTGTGATGGAATTATATTTATGAATTTCTTTAACTTATATGAATTGTTTTATGATGTCACGATGTCTAAGATTCCCATTTTTATTACATAGGTTATGAAATGATGTATGATTTATGATTTTGTGGCCCACATAAGAATGGTATCATTATGAGATTGGTGGGACCTATATCTCCATCCAATGCACTGGGTAAAGATTTTATATCTCCTGAGATAGACATGGCTGGAATGGTAGGTTATATCGGTTTAGTGAAACAGGACTGAAATGAGGAGTGAACTTGGTTTAGAAATTGAATTTGTCCACTAAGATAGTCATGGAAATGAGTCTTGACTAATAAGAAATGATTCTCTATGATTATGTGTGTATGCCACAAAGTTTCATGTTTTAATTTATGATTATTGGGATTACACTTCACTACTATGATTTATCCCATGTTCTGAAATTATGCTCTCTTTTGCAGGTTATGATTTCCAAAATGTTATGTTCTTATGAATATGATGTGATTGAAATTTATTTTGTTTACACTTACTAATCATTTGAGCTCACCCTTTTATGTTTCCTTTTCTCCAGGATATAAAGAAAGGTTTTAGGTAAAAAAGGAAGATCTTTATGGGAGATGTTGAAGATCTTTCACAATGATTAGAAGATTTTATTCCGAGTTTCCAATGAAATTAAACTATTACGGTCCTTGTGTGTATGTTTTTCTTATGTATTAAGTATTCCGCAAAAGTAATGTAATGTCCATGTAAGTCAAGCTTCGGGTCTCTAGAATGATGATGCATCAAAGCCCTATTGTCATCCATACGTTTCATAATTAAATATTACATATTTATAGATGAATAATCAAATAATTTACAATATTATACAAGACAGAGTCATATATGCCTGCTGAATTTGGAAAAATAAATACAAAAATATTATATTAATTTGTGGACAACATCATCTCCCCTAATTTTATTACGAATAGTTCCCTTCTCAAAAATATCAAACATAAAACCATTCATCACACCCTAGGTAAAGGATACATAATAAAGGGTGATCTCTATTTCATATTAATGGTAACATTTAGATATATAAATGTCAATGTAGACATAACACAAGTATAAACATATAATAACCTGACCAGAATATTAAAAAACCATACCTTTCATATCATAGTTCATGATCTAGAGTCGTGGAAGAAATAATGATAGTTCATAAAACATGAATAATAGTGGAATAAATTAATATGAACTATAAGGTTATAACATTGGCATAATAAATAAGTTTTTTTCCAAACACATATACATAAAAATATTTACTACTCAGGGATCACATCCAAAACTCTCATATTGGATTAGGTACACCACCTAATAATATTATCATTATTTATGGTTTTTTCTGAATACAATCATATAATACAAGGTCACATACAAATACATGTTCACTCCCCATTCCTGTATTAAATTTCTCATGTAATATATGCCTCTACACAATTCATTAAAGGGTTATATAATGTTTTTACCACTCATCATATAAGTAAATCCATACATATTTGTTCTAGAAGAACATAAATCATTCAGAACATCATAACCGACGTAAATAAAATTTTATACCATAAAATCATTACCCATGAAAAAATTGGATTCATATAGGTTTTATCACAACGTACCATACATATGGTAAAAAACAGGTTTCATTGAATCATCCCTAGACCATAATCATCATTATCCACACAAATAATGGAATTGTGTGATGGAATTCGATAATATCCATAGTAATGATTAATTAAAAACAATGAATTCATTCATATATTAAATATTCCAGTATTGTATCACTAGAAATGTTTTTAGGAAATTCATTTTAAAATTCAATCACTTATTAAAAATGTATTAATTTTTTTAAAAAAAATTATGGTCAATAATTTAATTTATAATATCCATTGAAAAATTAAATTTAATATTTTAATAAATTATCAATCTTGGGGGAAGGAATCTTTGTTCATGTTTCATATTTTAGAAACAAAATTAAATTCAATTTGTTTTAAATGGGTCAAAATAGCTTATTCAAAAAATGAAAAAATATCCCTTTAAATTATTTTAATTGTTATCCATTGTTAAGAATTGAATTTAAACATTAATATATAAATAATAAAATAATATAACATTTTGGGATAAAATTATGGACATTAAAGAAGTATATTTTTCATCCAAAGATATAATCAAAATTGATTCACCTAAATTACAATCATGTTTTCTCCTTAGTAATTAATGGGTGGAAAATCAATGAAACAAATTTATATTAAATAAATAACCATATTAGAATAAATTTCATGATATTATATAGTGGTAGTTAAAAAAATATATTAATAGGAAATTTAATCATAAACTATTTTGATTAATAAAGTTATTTTATCATATATTCCTTACATTGAATTTATGTAACATTTGATGTTATGTGACCTCCTATAACATAATTTTATGTTTACAATAACTCTATAAATGACTCAAGTAAAAAAATACAAATATCACATATTATGGTCTTATATAATTTTAACAATAATTTATTAATAATTTTTTGTTAAAATTATGATTTCTATGTGCAAACAATTTTTTCATGAGAATTTCAGTTTGGTAGTATGTTCCTTTTACATCGATAATGATTCCATCATATAATTTTTTCAACATCATATAAATATCATACAGACTCATTAAATTTATATTTATAGTCATCCATAAAAATATATATAAAAAATATATTACACATTCCATTATGACTGTAGGTTGTACGTATGAGTGAATGTTGATTTCAGTTTCTAATGGATGGAACAAAAGAAATATAAATAGCAATGAGCTATATAGTTCATTATTAAATAATTTATATGAAATATAAATATAAAATACATTACCATATTACTATACATGTAAACAAAAAATGATAAACTAATCATATCGATTCATAGACATGTTATTCCACACATATGCTAGTGCAGCATTATAATTTTACACCGGATTGTAGGATTTTGGATAATGTTTTAATAGTCATAATAATACAAATTTATTAATATTATTTTTCATTAGTAATTCTTTTATAATTTATACTTATTATTTTTAAGAGGGAAAATAATACCTAAAATTCAAAATTCCCAGTTAAGGGTTATACCTATTTGTATGGAAACATTCATTTTATTACAACTTATGTCATAGAAAGATGCTAATTTCAATAGAAAAACAGCTTTATGATGTGACAATATAATATATGATGGTAATATGTGTGTTATTTTTACCAAAAGTTTCTATAGTTTAAATTTTCAACAATTTTTCATTTACATAGATGAAGATATTATTTTTATGAGTTTTAAATCATGTAATATAATATTATTTATTATCAAATAACAACAATATTGTTTTCTTAATATTTAATTAATTTTAATTTTAATTATATTTAAGAAAAATGGAATTCATGTATAATCATTTCACACATCCATAATATTATATATTAATCTCAATTTTTAAATTGAATAATTAATCGTAATTGTAATACATTTAAAATTTTTACAGTTATTTATTTAATATTTCTATTAATTTTTTATGTATAGTGTTAGTGTTACATAAGGATTTATGTTAATTTATAAAATAATATTATCAAAAAATAAATTGTAAAAATATATATTTAAATTAAAATGAAAGTTTATAACATAAATTATAATCTTTTTATACTAATGTAGTAATATTGGAGGTATTAATGTCATTATATTGGTATCTTGTACTTATTCTATTACTAAGTTAATATAACGAACATAATCAAAGAAAATAAGTAACAGGATAGAATATATCCATAACTAATATCTAAATGGATATAATATACTAATAAAATTTGTTAAGTTATATTTTTTGTGAAATTTTACATTCTTATCTTGAATATGTAACTATATTTTAAAAATTAATATTTTACCAAGGTGAAAAATATTTACTATGATTATTATTATTATCTACAAAATAGTCCAATTTACAAAATATAATTCTCATATCCACAACATTGGATTCATTATTATATTATTGAATTTCATAATCAATATGAATAATTTGTTTTAAAATAATTATAGAAATCCTAATGAAAAACATATCTTAGAAAAATAACCTCTATGACAAAAATGGATTTCTTCTTATTTATTTCATATAAAAAACATTATATGGATGTTAAAAAATATCTTTGAATATAATATATATATATAATTAAAATCATTCTTAAAAGTGTTTAATTAATTTTAAAAATGATAAAAACCCAATGTGCATATAAAATTGGATTTATTGAAAAAAATATCATTTACATTCCACTTATATTTATTAATATCTAATTAATTTGTGAATATTAATTGCATATCATTCTAGTGTTGACCATTAGTTTTTTATTATTCAGATAGTCCTAATTTTATTTTATAATCCAATAGTTATGTATATAATATCACATTATATTATAATATTTCATTAGTATAAATTTTTTTTTATTATCTATGTTTCATGTATGTATTTAAATATGAAGAAATTTAATTTAATTTATAATAACAATATCAAAAAAACTAATTGAGTTATATTTTACAGCATTGTTTTGAATTCCAAAATAGAAATTATGTCAAACTTATAATAAATTAGGTTATCTACTTTTAATCACAACCTCAAAATACCTTATTGATTCAACAATTTTATTATTCATCCTGAGAACATTTTCTTTTAGATTAGTAATATTCAATATCACAGTGTATCTATTATACATGATTTTATGTAGTTATTCTTCATTGGAAATATCATTATCCAATGTTTCAACATATGATTTTACTTCCATTTGGGTCTCAGGTATGCACTTCCCCATTAGTGATAAATGAAATATGTCATGAACATTACAGTGGTTCAGTTTACGGTCCAGGTGAGATGTTATCGACCCTACTAAATCAAGAATCTCAAAGGGGAAAATATATATAGGGAATAGAATTGTCTTATTTTTAAATATCATTACCTTATATAATGGAGAAATTCATAGGAATACCTTACCACCAATATCAAAATAATGATCATGATAAAAAATGTCAATATAAATTATCTCACGTCTCTGAGCATCCTCAATTTGATGTGGTCTAACTCCCCAAAATTCAAAATTCAGAATATTTATTTTATTATGTTCATAAAACGTCACACAAAGTTCATAAGAGGATATAATACTATGAAAATTTACAATACATTTAATATTTTTTAAATATATGATATAATTTCTAATTTTCAATACATAAAATAATATGTTAGCATCTGTTATATGCAAGAGATACCTTCTATGATTGAATGTGTTACACACCAGACCTAGTTTCACCAAATAAAATTTTATTATTAAAAAATTTTTATTTAATATAATATGCTATATCCTAACCATTATATTAGTGTTTATGAATTGTATTAACTTACTTTTGAAAAAATCTGTTTTATATAAATATAAAATTAATTCATTTTATAAAATCTAATGAGAAACGAAAAAACAAAAAATTATATATATATATATATATATTATTATTTATACGCTTCAAAAGGAGTTTTGAATTAATAGAAATATTTAACAACAACTAGTAAATGTTTTTTAAGAAATATATATTTTATATATTCATTAACATTTTTTAGTTATTTATCTATTATTTTTTATATTCATATGATATGAACAAACCCTATTTTACATATAAAGGCCTATATTATTATAAAAGAAATTTCACCCCCATTTAATGGAGAACTTATAATAAATATTAATTTTGAAACATTAATAGATTTAATATTTCAAAATAATCCTCATTTTTTTAAGTGAGTCATAAGAATTAGGTTATGGATAATTTTTTATATTTCATGAAAACATCAGAATTGTTAATGAATAGTTGAAAAAACTGAATTTTACATCAAATCTACTTTTTTGTCCAATTTATTTATATGTGTAATTTATGATTTATATAATATTTAATGTTTAATTAGATAATATTTTATCAATTATTCTTTTTTAATTTATTACAATCAATTTATGTATCAAATTGTCTATAAAAATAGAGAAAACATGTAGATGTTTTTAAAATGAAAAACTAATATTGTCTTCTCACTTAAGCAAAGTGTTTTAAATTAATTTTCAAATAATATGATTTAAACATTGAAAAATGGATTAGATGTTTGGAATATGAATAATTTATAATTTCTTATAAGTTAAACTTATTTTTTTACAAAAATTATTAGGGATATAAGGCCCCATCCTTAAACCTTACTTAATCATGAGTTATTACAAGATTACACATTGAGGACCTTTTCGGGTTTAGAGTTTTAGAGAATTAGATCAGAAAACTTGCATTACATTCCACATATAAACAAAGTGGTTACAAAAAGATAGTATTCTTCATTCCCATCAATGGAAACATATTTAAAATAAACATGGATTCTTTCTTGACACTTCCTTGACACTATCATCATATCATGTTCCTTTCCCTTGACCTGTGAAAAACATTTAAAAAAAACATGGGATGAGCATAAAAAGCTCTGTATGGGATATAAAAATATGGAAAGGAAACATGGGTACATATATACATAAGGATGAGATCATACTTTACCCATAAAACATAAGCACTTTAACATACCTCATCAAATCATGAATAAATCATAGAAATCATAAGACATAAAGGTAACTTGAGGCATTCATAACATTCTATCGTAGGGAGTAACCCTCTTGGTTACGTTTGGAATACCCATCAAAATATATTCCGTAAATCTCTTCAGAGAAACCTTAACGTTTCACTCCTTCGCGTTACCCAATGCATTGGAGAGCTATAACGGGCTCACCCGCGCATAGTTTATCACGGAACCACCCATCTTCATAATAATGCCCAAGAACCATAACATAATCATATCACATAAAACATGCATAAAGGAAACATAACATTTCTACATTTCAATCATGAGATATCAATACAACACATTGATATAATAAAAAAATTATGAAAACCATTTTCAATACCAATGTAAAAGAAAAGTAAAACATGGTATTTATATTTCTTTTTAAAAAAAAGGAATGGCTTATAGAGGAAGCCGAAACTCAAATAACGGTCACAGTGGCAGAGAAGTCGTTTTCGCCGCATACGTACGACAAAAACATTCCCTTTTTTCATTTAGTAAACGCTTTGTATAAAAAATATTCCTTTTGAATAAACGTAAAATTCAAAGGGGTTTATACACCGTATAAAAGAAGGTTGTGTATAAAACAAAATATGCCTCAATGAAAGAAGATTGAGACGAAGTCCTATACCTCATATCCGACTTGACCCGACCGTTCTTCAATATCCTGAATAATAAACTTGAGTTAATCTCTACATTCTTAAGAACCTTTTTCAAGTTCATTATTCCTTTTATACCATGTTATGAACATCGTGTAATCAATTAAGTTAACACTGTTCATTTTGTCGGTATTTGGTTCTTAAGTCAAAAATAGACTTCTTACACTTACATGTTGTTAATTTGGTCAAAGGTTTGTTATATCCAGAATGATATTAATGATTTGGATAACATATATATCATATATATTCATCATATACATGTATTTATAATATTACATCACATTTAGAGGTAAGAAAATGAAATTCACCGTTCATGGAGATGGCAAGCCGTACATACGCATGAACGCTACTTCCATTTCTATTTCGTAATTTCTGGAATGAAATCATAATGATATAAGAGTATATAATAATTCCAGTATAATAACATATATAATATCATTATCTTTATCCTTTATACATCCCACATATGGTATTAACGAATCAAAACACTTTCAGGGGGCGGTAGTCCGCACTTCCTAAAATGAAGATATCGTGTTTACCCATAATGGAAACAATAACGGTATGCCATGAATTAAAAATAAAGAATCTTAAGGAAATAATAAACATATTATATATCATATATAAAAATAGTGACATCATAATGTCCACCTTTGAAGGTGTTAAATGAGTATTGAACAATCATCGTTTCGGGAGGCAGAATTTTTCCATCCACGGAAACCGTATGTTCTTTAACTATTTGATGTAGTTGTTTGAGAGTGTAGCTCAAATAAATCTTATAACAAAATCCTAGTATATTGAAGATACTGGTGTTGTTACAAAAGAAGTAAATAAAAAGAGTTTAGGGGGTTGGAGAAGCAAAATAAAACAAAAGGACTCAAAAGAAGACAATACCTTAAAATCGGGTAACTCCCTTTGGTTTGAGCTCAAAGTCTTCCTTGGGAAGACTTCTGCCCAACGTGAGGCTTCAAGGAGTAATAGAGGGAAGTGGAGAGACAAAATGGGTAGGGTCTGGCCGAGCCAAAGGCTTTTGGAGTGTGGGTAATGAGGTAGAGGTGGGGGCCTTTTATAAGAGGAGAGGAGGGGCACTCTTGGAAAGTAAAGATAAGTTACTTTATTTTAAATAATGAGGTCATTGCTGCATCATCATGATGTCATAAATAATTTAATTTATTTAAAGTATAAAAATTATAAATGAAATACTATGATGTAGGAAAGCATTTTAGCTTTCCAATGACTATTTATAATCAAAAATCTGATCTTTATAACCCCATGTAATAATTGTTTTTGTAAAACATATTATGTTTGTGTCATTTTTACTTTAACATTAAATAAAAAGTTATTTATGTCATTTCCCAACCAAAGTGGCTCCATGGGGTCCCCAAGTTGACCCATGGCTTTTCTTGGTCGGCCATGACACAAAAAATGAGGGTAGGACATGTTTAAAACTCATCTCATTTTAATAAAGCATTATTTTTACCTTAATCTACACTAATTTCCACTAATCATGATTAAAAACTTAATAAGTTACTATTCACCAAAAAATTATTTTAATCTCATTGAACCACATTTTACTTCTTAATGAAAACCATGTATGTCTGATTTTTGAAATTCAAAACACAATGATGGAAAAATTTCATTTAAACGGAAAATGAGTTTTTATAAGTACCACTTAGTGGTTTCACTATTCATCAAAAATTGAAGTTTTTCAGAAAATTACCAAAAATTAACCCTAAGCTATATTGGATATTCCGAATTCAAAAATGAAGTCTATTTTACAAAATTCAAAAAATATAATTTGCATTAATTAATTTAATAATTATTTCCCACTTTCATTACAAATAGCTTGTTTTTATGAAACAATAAGTATCAAAAGATTGACATCAGTTTAAGTCTAATTTCAAAGTGAAATTGATTCCAATGACCAGCATTAGATTATATGGTAAAATTATATTCAAATTACACTTTAAGACAAATTAAAAATATAATCTAACAATATAATTAAATTAAATAAAAAATCAGTTTTGATGTTAAATGCATTATTTTTCACTATTCATTAAAAAATGAACATTGTCAGAAAAATACCAAATATTTATCCAATGTAAAATTCAATGTCCCAATCTTAATGAATATGATTATTTTGACAAATATATATTATAAAAATATCAAAATATTGATTTTAAAAAAAAGGGTTTGCCATCAAAAGGCAGTAAAACAATTTTTTAAGAATATTAGTGAATTCCATGCTTAAGATTGGATTTATTTTCATTATAAGCCTCTAAAACACTATCTTAATCATTAATAGACATTTATAAAAATATCTATTACTCATTACTTACTTGGAATGTTACATCCTTCCCTCCTTTTGAAAATTGGATCCCCGCAATTTATTTACTTATCAAATAAATGGGGGTACTTATCCCTCATTGCATTTTCAGATTCCCATGTTGCATCTACCATCATGTGGTTTTTCCAAAAAACTATTACCTGATTAATCACCTTATTCCACAACACTTGCTCCTTGTGGTCATGAATCTGGACCGGTTGTTCCTCATATGATAGGTTTTCTTCCAGCTGAACTACATCTGGACTCAAAACATGATATGGATCTGGCATATACTTTCTCAACATCGAAACGTGAAAAACATTGTGTACTTGAGATAAACTCGGAGGTAAAGCCACTCGGTAAGCAACTGATCTGTCACGACCCGCCCTCGGGGTCCGTGCCGTGACTACCCCAAGCCCGCCTTCCATAGGCCAGGGGATGGCGACAAGCACCAAGGCGTAAATCCCGGTAAAAATGGAAGGCATTGCCTTTGTAAAGTAAACAAACCCCACAGATTAAGCAAGCGGAAAGTAAAGACTAAGCAAAAGAAAAGTACAACTGAAAGTGTGGAAAAGTAAATGGGCCAGTATACAAACCCAAACTGAAAGTAAAGTACAACTCGAAAGGGAAAACAGCAACTGTAATGTAAAAGCCGCTACACCGAGCTGTCCACTGGAAATCCCACCTGAAGGGTGGGTACAGATAGCTCCACTGCTCCACGGGTCCCGCCGTCCGCTCCGAGCACTTTCCGCCCAGTGGTCCACCATCAGGTACCGTCCTGCTCTGCAAGCCTCAGCTAAGATCAACGATGTCCGTCGTCTACAACCAACACAAAGTAGTGCGGGCAAAGCCCATGCAGGGGTGAGTATAAGCTACTCAGTAGGGACCCTGAGACCCCTGAAGGTCTCTCAAAATACACAAAGGATAAACCACAAAGAAAGGTACAATCACGAAGTAACAACCGACACTGCTTAGGTATATGCCCATACATATACCTAAGTCATCAATTTCAAATACGCTCAAACCTCTGATCCCAAGTACAACTCAGTCCACACAGGAAAGTAAACGTATTCCACATAGGAAAGCAAAACGTAATCCACACAGGATAGCACAACACAATCCACACAGGAAAGGAACAGGATTCAGTTCACACAGGTATACTTCATCGAAAGACGATAAAGATGATCTCTGATCCATCTAAGTCGTCGGACCCACGAAGGATCGATAGGTAACTAACCCCCGCAAAAGACCCACACAGGATCTGGCCCACACAGGACCTGTAGGCGCTGGTTCACACAGAACCGGTGAGCGCAAGGACCCACACAGGATCAGACTCACACAAGATCTGTAGGCGCTGGTTCACACAGGACTGCTGAGTGCAAAGACCCACACAGGATCGGACCCACACAGGATCGGGCCCACACAGGACCTGTAGCACTGATCCACGTAGGATCGCTGAGTGTTGTAGTCGTCTTCGTCGAATCCACACAGGATCTCTATACTGTCGTCGTCGCAGTCACAGTAGCAGTAGCAGTAGCAGTAGCAGTAGCAGTCACAACCAGCACTAGGGTTCCCGCACACAGAAAGCTCGTTCGGAGGGTCCGCTCCACGATCCGAGAGGCAGATACATCAACTGTCACAATGTCCAGAGTTGATGTATCCAAAAGTTCCGTATCGTCAACAGGAACTCAACGCAACAGACGGCGCGTCGATCAGACGCCCGGTCTGAGAGTTATTGGCATTTTCGTCCCCGAGGCCCGGTTGGTTTTTAAGGAAAAACCAACCCGACCATACTCCACCTGCATCCAAACCTCGGGCAGAGTATGCCAAAAGATCCGTCTCACTAAGAGGAACACAACAAAGCTGACGGCACGTCAATCGGACGTCCGTAGCTCAAGATATGAGTGTTTCTGCTCCGAAGGCCCGGTTGGTTTCGTGTACGAATCAACCCGGCCGAACTCAAAGTGTTCCAAAACCCTGAGTGTAATATATCGAATCGACCGTCTCGATCCAAGGATCGAGTTACTGCAGACGGTTCGTCAATCAGAGGTCCGTGGCTCAATTTATGGCCAAAAGACCGAAACTGTCTCGAAAACGGGGGGTCCGGGTCCGGGCCGACCCGGCCTGACCCCCCCTGGGTCGGCCCGAACCGGGTCGACCCTACCCGGCCCGGCCGGTGGCTGTACGGCGCGGCGGCGCGGACCGGCGCGGCAGCACGGTCCGGCGCGGCGGCGCGGCCTGCCGCTGTTTGTCGCCACGCGCGGGGGGCAAGCCCCCCTTCAATTTTGGTGGCGCGCCTTTTTTCCAATCAACATTCCCCCTCTTGGGGGCCTGCTTTGAGGAGAAACCGGGGGGCCGCCTGCCCCCCTCAAAGAAACCCCCCCCCCCTTCGTGGTGGGTCTGCTTGTGGGAAACCGGGGGGCCCCCTGCCCCCCTTAATGAAACCGCCCCCTCATAAATGGGGGGGGGTTTAGTGATGGTCGTGGGAATTAAATTCCCCCGGCCTTTGACCTTCCGGCCGGCCACCTGGCCTGCCGGTTTTTCTCCAACGGGACCGGAAAACCGGTCCCCGTTCCGACTTCCGAAGCCGGCGGCCCGACTGCCGGTCTTCTCGTCCCGCCGCGACCCGGAATCGGCCGCGGTGTTCGTCGTCCGGGGCGGTGCCATCGCACCGCGCCCCTCTGCCGCGCCTTTGATTCCCTTCGACGCGGCGCGACGACGTCGCGTTCTTGATGATCCTTCCACGGCGCAGCGCGACGGCGCCACGCAAAATAATCGTGCGAATATCTGCGTGGTGCGACTGCACCACGCCATCTTGTTTCAACAGCAAGATAAATCATCAAGAACAAAGGAGGGGGTTTGGCCGTGTTCATGCGGTCCGGCCCCCTCACGTTAAACGATAACACATATTTAAAATATCCTCACGTTTTTCATGCTAGAACCACCAACGAGAATAAATAAATAAACAAATAATCAACAACAACCCCTACCTTGAAAATTGACGTCGCACGTCGGGTATCGCGGAGAAAGGCGTCGCGGCGTCAGACGTAGATTCTGTGGACGTCGGGGTGCGTCCGAGGAGGAAATGACATCACTTCACTTGTCGCTATGACGAAGAAGGGAGGTACGTTATCGTTGGAGATGATCACCACGGTCGGCGACTTCTCCCTTGTCGAGGAGGAAGATGAAGACGGAAGAATCCGGGACGCCGTGTCATGAAGGCCGTGGGGTCGATGTTCTTCGTCGGAGAAGAACCGTTCTTCACGTTCTTCATCGAAGATGAAGAAGATCTTCAAGTCTCTCAACGATTCTCCCAAACCTCTCAAGCAACAATGAAACTAACCAAAAATAAATTAAGCTCACACTTAATTTATTAACACAACACCAACCTTTGAAATTCAAGAGTTTGAATTTCAAAAACTCAAATTAAACCCACTTATTAATGACATAAGTTATAACTCAAGTTGACATCATTAATTGTGATTTGGGGGGGGGGTTAGAGGATATGAAGATATGGGGTTCATGTGGGCCCCACCACCCTCTTAACCTCCCAAGGGAAGTTGGGTAGTTACCCAACTTCCATCCAATGGATAAAAACACTTAAGTAAAGATAAAAATAAAAATTGAAGTTAAATTTTTATTTTAACATTCACAATTTTTTTTATAACTTCCCTCATGTAAAAGAAACTCCGGAATAGGCATTATTAAGCAAATACCAGCACTGCGGTTCCATCGGTGCCCTCGGAATTCAATTCCGAGCACCGGATCAAAAGTTAGGAATTCACGATCGTTCGTTCACTGAATGTACCCGAGCCAAAATTTGGAAAATTGATTCCGGGCACACCGGGCCTCGGAATCAGGTGCCGTCAGAAACCATGCTCTTGTAAAATTCCAAATAAAATTAAGAAAATATTTCCCTTGAATTTTACGGGTCTTTACATTACTCCCACCTCAGGGCTTGACGTCCCCGTAAAGATACATCAAAAACTAGGGAACAAATGAGGGTACTGAGCACGCATCTGAGCCTCCCGCTCCCATGTGCTCTCCTGGAGATTCCCGTGCTGCCATCTGATGCACACAAAAGGAATCGATCACCCACGTAGGACCTGCTCCTATCGATCCCCTATCTCCACTGGGACCTCCGTAAAAGTCGCACCATCGTCAACGTCAAGCTCCCCATGGTCAATGATGTGCGTCGGGTCGTGCACGTATCTCCTTAGGTGAGATACGTGGAAGACGTCGTGCACCCGGTGCAATTGAGGTGGCAGAGCCAGGCGATAAGCCACCTCCCCAACCCTGCTGAGGACCTGGAAGGGTCCGATGAAGCGCGGAGATAACTTTCCGCCTCAACCAAATCTCCGAATACCACGTCGAGGTGAGACCCGCATGAAGACGTGGTCGCCATCCTCGAACTCCAGTGGCCTCCGCCTCCTGTCAGCATATGACTTCTGCCAGCTCTGAGCTATCCTCATCCGCTCCTGGATGACCTGGACCTTCTCTGTCGTGGCCTGGACCACCTCTGGTCCCACAAAAGATGCTATGATTTCATCCATGCCGATAAGAGAAATCTGGTCTCATTCCCTAGATGAACCACGTTATTTGCCTAATACAGTCAATCCCGTCATGATTAGTTAATTCATGGTATGGATGACGTCGTAAGGCCTCGACGCTTCTACCAAGAGATCCAACCGTTACTCTTGCCTCCAGGGGTTGAGTCACACTGTCGGCATTAGTGTGTGGTCACTGGGTTTCCTCCAGTAAGAATCTCGCAAGTGAGGGTCAAGTCAACAGTTTTTAACCGGCACCTCTTAGTAAAAACAAACAAAAGACAAGAAAACAAAAGTCACCAAGGAAAGTGTCTTTTATTACTTCAACTTAAAGTACAAGGACACAAGGCAACACAAACTACGAAGCTATAGGCATTATGGGAAAAGGCCTCTATTCCTGGATCTAGTCCCGCACTAGTCCACCCTCTTCCGGAGCTCCATGATCGTAAGCTTCAGCTGCCTGAAGCTCTGATCTCCCTTGAGGTCAGGGTGGACCTCCTGGTGGTGGTGGTGGTGGTAGAGCCTCAATGTGTCGCCCTCCACCTGCTGCTCGGCCATCTCCTCTGCCTCGTCCGCCTCCTCCCTGTGGACCGCCATAGTCGAACCTCTGCCTCTGCCTAGGTGGTTCCTCAACCGTCTGCTGCTCCTCTGCATGGTGGGTCGGGCAGTCACGAGCCATGTGGCCTTGCCCGCCACATGCATAACACTGTCTTCCACTCGAAAGACTGGCTCCGCACTGTGTGCCCCGCACTGCTGAGCCAGTGTCCTGAGGTCGTCTACCTGAGGGTCTGGTCTGTCTGGACCCCTGAGTCATTCGTCGACTACCTTCTGCAGATGACTCTGCCACGTGCCGCCCTGCAGTGGGTCTCAGCGCTGGTGTAGACTCAGCAAGGAATCTCTAGATCAAAAGGGCCCGCTTCAGTACTCCTATCTGAGTTGGTATGCTGAGGGAGATCAGCGATGCCCTGATCTCGTGTCTCAAACCCTGCTCGAAGGTCCGGGCCCGGAAGAATGGGTCCCGTACCATGTCGGTCGAGTAGCGCGAGAGAACAATAAATCTCGCCGAGTACTGAGCGACTGTCATGCTGCCCTGCCGCAGCTGAAGAAGCTCATGGATACGCAGTGCACGAAGGGTGGCTGGGACGAACTCCGAGTGGAAGATGCTCTCAAAGTCCGTCCAAAGAAGAGATGCCTCATCGTGCACCTGGAGCATCATGCTCCACCATCGTCCTGCTGCTGCGTGTAGTAGGCTCGCAGCGAGGATCACCATGAGGTCTGCTGGTGTCCTCACTAGCCTATACACACGTACCACTGCCTCCATCCAGTCCTCGTTTGCCTGGGGATCCGTCTCCCCGCAAAACCTGGGCGTTCGCTGGCGCTGAAACTCATGCAGTGCACTGTGGCGACGTGCATCGTCAGCAGCTGGCGCTGGAAGCATCGGGGGCTCGGCGGGTAGTGCTACTGCCGGTGCCACTGCTGACAAAGGGCCCTGCACTGAGGCCTCGTCGCTCAGTGGGCTGTCGTCACACTCGACTCTCGGAACCCTAGCTGGCTGCCATCGTGGGGCCATCCTGAAAAGGAAACAGGTGCGCCATGGTCAAAACAGTATACCTAGTGAGCTGATATAAGTAATCACAAAGAAAACTTTGAAACACACACGCAATCAGTGTTTTCGTGCATTAATTCGGAAATCAGAAGTCAGGGTCCTGGTGTACGGATACGTCGGCCGCCGCACCAACACTGGACTCCCTGGACTGATAACCACACTTAATACACTAAACATTATTTCTTCACATAGAAAAGATCAGAGATCGCGGTAGAACCGAACACCACTGATACCAATTTGTCACGACCCGCCCTCGGGGTCCGTGTCGTGACTACCCCAAGCCCGCCTTCCATAGGCCAGGGGCTGGCGACTAGCACCAAGGGCTAAATCCCGGTAAAAAGGGAAGGCATTGCCTTTGTAAAGTAAACAAACACCACAGAGTAAGCAAGCGGAAAGTAAACACTAAGCAAAAGCAAAGTACAACTGAAAGTGAGGAAAAGTAAATGGGCCAGTATACAAACCCAAACTGAAAGTAAATTACAACTCGAAAGGGAAAACAGCAACTGTAAAGTAAAAGCCGCTACACCGAGCTGTCCACTGGAAATCCCACCTGAGGGGTGGGTACAGATAGCTCAACTGCTCCATGGGTCCCACCGTCCGCTCCGAGAACGTTCCGCCCAGTGGTCCACCTCCAGGTACCGTCCTGCTCTGCAAGCCTCAGCTAAGATCAACGATGTTCGTCGTCTGCAACCAACACAACGTAGTGCGGGCAATGCCCATGAAGGGGTGAGTATAAGCTACTCCATAGGGACCCCGAGACCCCTAAAGGTCTCTCAAAATCCACAAAGGATAAACCACAAAGAAAGGTATAATCACGAAGTAACAACCGACACTGCTTAGGTATATGCCCATACATATACCTAACTCATAAATTTCAAATACGCTCCAACCTCCGAGCCCAAGTACAACTCAGTCCACACAGGAATGTAAACGTATTCCACACAGGAAAGCAAAACATAATCGACACAGGATAGCACAACACAATCCACACAGGAAAGCAACAGGATTCAGCTCACACAGGTATACTCTTTCGAAAGACGATAAAGATGATCTCTGATCCATCTAAGTCGTCGAACCCATGAAGGATCGATAGGTAACTAACCCCCTAAAAAGACTCACACATGATCGGGCCCACACAGGACCTATAGGCGCTGGTTCACACAGGACCGTTGAGTGCAAGGACCCACACAGGATCGAACCCACACAGGATCTGTAGGCGCTGGTTCACACAGGACCGCTGAGCGCAAACACCCACACAGGATCGAACCCACACAGGATCGGGCCCACACAGGACCTGTAGCACTGATCCACGTAGGATCTCTGAGTGCTGTAGTCGTCGTCGTCGAATCCACACAGGATCTCTGTACTGTCGTCATCGCAGTCAAAGTAGCAGTAGCAGTAGCAGTAACAGTAGCAGTCACAGCCAACACTAGGGTTCCCGCACACAGCAAGATCGTTCGGAAGGTCCGCTCCAAGAGCCGAGAGGCTGATACATCAACTGTCACAAAGTCCTGAGTTGATGTATCCAAAAGTTCCATATCGTCAATAGGAACTCAACGCAACAGACGGCGCGTCGATCGGACGCCCGGTCTGAGAGTTATTGGCATTTTCGTCCCCGGGGCCCGGTTGGTTTTTAAGGAAAAACCAACCCGACCGTACTCCACCTGCGTCCAAACCTCGGGCGGAGTATGCCAAAAGATCTGTCTCACTAAGAGGAACACAACAATGCTGAAGTCACGTCAATCAGACGTCCGTAGCTCAAGATATGAGTGTTTCTGCTCCGAAGGCCCGGTTGGTTTCGTGTACGAATCAACCCGTCCGAACAAAAAGTGTTCTGAAACCCTGAGTGTAATATATAGAAACGACCGTCTCGATCCAAGGATCACGTTCCGCAGACTGTTCGTCAACTTGAGGTCTGTGGCTCATGTTATGGCCAAAAGACCGAAACCGTCTCGAAAATGGGGGGTCCGGGTCCGGGCCGACCCGGCCCGGCCGGCGGCGGTCCGGCGCGGCGGCACGGTCCGGCGCGGCGGCCCAGCCCAGCCGGCGGCGGCGCGGCCTGCCGCCGTTTGTCGCCACGCGCGGGGGGCAAGCCCCCGCTTCCATTTTGGCTGCGCGGCTTTTAGCCGAGCATTTTTTCCAATCAATGCCCCCCCTCTTGGGGGCCTGCTTTGAGGAGAAACCGTGGGGCCGCCTGCCCCCCTCAAAGAAACCCCCCCCCATCGTGGGGGGTCTGCTTGTGGGAAACGGGGGGGGCTGCCTGCCCCCCTTAACGAAACTGCCCCCCTCATAAATGGGGGGGGGGGGGTTTAGTGATGCCCAGGGGAATTAAATTCCCACGGCCTTTGACCATCCGGCCAGCCACCTGGCCGGCCAGTTTTTCCCCAACAGGACTGGAAAACCAGTCCCCTTTCCGGCTTCTGACGCCGGCAGCCCGACCGCCGTTCTTCTCGTCCCGCCGCGGCCCGGAACCGGCCGCGGTGTTCGTCGTCCGGCGCGGTGCGACGGCACCGCGCCCCTCCGTCGCGCCTTTGATTCCCTTCGACGTGGCGCGATGACGTCGCGTTCTTGATGATCCTTCCACGGCACGGCGCGACTGCGCCGTGCAAAATAATCGTGCGAATATCCGCGTGGTGCGACGGCACCACGCCATCTTGTTTCAACAACAAGATAATTCATCAAGAACAAAAGAGGGGGTTCGGCCGTGTTCATGTGGTCTGGACCCCTCACGTTAAATGATAACACATATTTAAAATATCCTCACGTTTGTCATGCTAGAACCACCAAAGAGAATAAATAAATAAACAAATAATCAACAACAACCCCTACATTGAAAATTGAAGTCGTACGTCGGGTATCGCGGAGAAAGGCGTCGCGGCGTTGGACGTAGATTCCGTGGACGTCGGGGTGCATCCGAGGAGGAAACGACATCTCTTCACTTGTCTCTATGACGAAGAAGGGAGGTACGTTGTCGTTGGCAATGATCACCACGGTCGGCGACTTCTCCCTTGTCGAGGAGGAAGATGAAGATGGAAGAATCCGGGAGGTCGTGTCATGAAGGCCGTGGGGTCGATGTTCTTCGTCGGAGAAGAACCGTTCTTCACGTTCTTCGTCGAAGATGAAGAAGATATTCAAGTCTCTCAACGATTCTCCCAAACCTCTCAAGCAACAATGAAACTAACCAAAAATAAATTAAGCTCACACTTAATTTATTAACACAACACCAACCTTTGAAATTCAAGAGTTTGAATTTCAAAAACTCAAATTAAACCCACTTATTAATGTCATAAATTATAACTCAAGTTGACATCATTAATTTTGAGTTGGGGGGGGGGGGGGGGGTTAGAGGATATTAAGGGGTGGGGTTCGTGTGGGCCCCACCACCCTCTTAACCTCCCAAGAGAATTTGGGTAGTTACCCAACTTCCATCCAATGGATAAAAACACTTAAGGAAAGATAAAAATAAAAATTGAAGTTAATTTTTAGTTTAACATTCACAATTTTTTTACAACTTCCCTCGTGTAAAAGCAACTCCGGAATAGGCGTTCATAAGAAAATACCAGCGCTGTGGTTCCATCGGTGCCCTCAGAATTCAATTCCGAGCACCGGATCAAAAGTTAGGAATTCCTTCTCGTTCGTTCACTGAACGTACCCGAGCCAATCTTCGAAAAATTGATTCCGGGCACACCGGGCCTCGGAATCAGGTGCCGTCAGAAACCACGCTCTTGTAAAATTCCAAAGAAAATTAAGAAAATATTTCCCTTGAATTTTACGGGTCTTTACATTACTTCCACCTCAGGGATTTACGTCCCTGTAAAGATATATCAAAAACTAGGGGAACAAATGAGGGTACTGAGCACGCATCTGAGCCTCCCGCTCCCATGTGCTCTCCTGGAGATTCTCGTGCTTCCATCTGATGCGCACAAGAGGAATCGATCGCCCACGTAGGACCCGCTCCTGTCGATACCCTATCTCCACTGGGACCTCCGTAAAAGTCGCACCATCGTCAACGTCAAGCTCCCCATGGTCAATTATGTGCGTCGGGTCGTGCACGTATCTCCTTAGCTGAGATACGTGGAAGACGTCATGCACCCGGTGCAACTGAGGTGGCAGAGCTAGGCGATAAGCCACCTCCCCAACCCTGCTGAGGACCTGGAAGGGTCCGATGAAGCGCGGAGATAACTTGTCGCCTCAGCCAAATCTCCGAATACCACGTCGAGGTGAGACCCGCAAGAAGACGTGGTCGCCATCCTCGAACTCCAGTGGTCTCCGCCTCCTGTCAGCATATGAATTCTGCCAGCTCTGAGTTGTTCTCATATGCTCCTGGATGACCTGGACCTTCTCTGTCATGGCATGGACCACCTCTGGTCCCACAAAAGATGCTATGATTTCATCCATGCCGATAAGAGAAATCTGGTCTCATTCCATAGATGAACCACGTTCTTTGCCTAATACAGTCAATCCAGTCATGATTAGTTAATTCTTGGTATGGATGACGTCGTAAGGACTCGACGCTTCTACCAAGGTATCCAACCGTTACTCTCGCCTCCAAGGGTTGAGTCACACTGTCGGCATCAGTGTGTGGTCACTAGGTTTCCTCCAGTAATAATCTCGCAAGTGAGGGTCAAGTCAACAGTTTTTAACCGGCACCTCTTAGTAAAAACAAACAAAAGACAGGAAAACAGAAGTCACCAAGGAAAGTGTCTTTTATTACTTCAACTTAAATTACAAGGACACAAGGAAACACAAACTACGAAGCTAGAGGCATTATGGGCAAAGGCCTCTATGCCTGGAGCTAGTCCCGCACAAGTCCACCCGCTTCCGGAGCTCCATGATCGTAAGCTTCAGCTGCCTGAAGCTGTGATCTCCCTTGAGGTCAGGGTGGACCTCCTGGTGGTGGTGGTGGTAGAGCCTCAAAGCGTCGCCCACCACCTGCTGCTCAGCCAGCACCTCTGCCTCGTCCGCCTCCTCCCTGCGGACCGCCATAGTCGAACCTCTGCCTCTGCCTAGGTGGTTTCTCAACCGTCTGCTGCTCCTCTGCATGGCGGGTCGGGCAGTCACGAGCCATGTGGCCTTGCCCGCCACATGCATAACACTGTCTTCCACTCTAAAGACTGGCTCCGCACTGTGTGCCCCGCACTGCTAAGCCAGTGTCCTGAGGTCGTCTACCTGAGGGTCTGGTCTGTCTGGACCCCTGAGTCATTCGTCGACTGGCTGCTGCAGATGACTCTGCCACGTGCCGCCCTGCGGTGGGTCTCGGCACTGGTGTAGACTCAGCAAGGAAGCTCTCGATCAAAAGGGACCTCTCCAGTACTCCTGTCTGAGTTGGTATGCTGAGGGAGATCAGCAATGCCCTGATCTCGTGTCTCAAACCCTGCTCGAAGGTCCGGGCCCGGAAGAATGAGTCTCGTACCATGTCGGTCGAGTAGTGCGAGAGATCAGTAAATCTCGCCGAGTACTTAGCGACTGTCATTCTGCCCTGCCGCAGCTGAAGAAGCTCCTGGATACGCACTGCACAAAGGGTGGCTGGGACGAACTCCGAGTGGAAGATGCTCTCAAAGTCCGTCCAAAGAAGAGAAGCCTCATCGTGCACCTGGAGCATCATGCTCCACCATCGTCCTGCTGCTGCGTGTAGTAGGCTCGCAGCGAGGATCACCATGAGGTCTGCTAGTGTCCTCACTAGCCTAAACACACGTACCACTGCCTCCAGCCAGTCCTCGGCTGCCTGGGGATCCGTCTCCCCGCGAAACCTGGGCGGTCGCTGGCGCTGAAACTCATGCAGTGCACTGAGGCGACGTGCATCGTCAGCGGCTGGCGCTGGAAGCATCAGGGGCTCGACGGGTAGTGCTACCGCCGGTGCCACTGCTGACAAAGGGCCCTGCACTGAGGCCTCGTCGCTCGGTGGGCTGTCGTCACACTCGACTCTCGGAACCCTAGCTGGCTGCCGTCGTGGGGCCATCCTGAAAAGGAAACAGGTGCGCCACGGTCAAAACAGTATACCTAGTGAGCTGATATAAGTAATCACAATGAAAACTTTGAAACACACACGCAATCAATGTTTTCGGGCATTAATTCGGAAATCAGAAGTCATGGTCCTGGTGTACGGATACGTCAGCCACTGCACCAACACTGGACTCCCTGGACTGATAACCACACTCAATACACTAAACATTATTGCTTCACATAGAAAAGATCAGAGATCGCGATAGAACCGAACTCCTCTGATACCAATTTTTCACGACCCGCCCTCGGGGTCCGTGCCGTGACTACCCCAAGCCCGCCTTCCATAGGCCAGGGGCTGGCGACTAGCACCAAGGCGTAAATCCCGGTAAAAAGGGAAGGCATTTCCTTTGTAAAGTAAACAAACACCACAGAGTAAGCAAGCGGAAAGTAAACACTAAGCAAAAGAAAAGTACAACTGATAGTGAGGAAAAGTAAATAGGCCAGCATACAAACCCAAACTGAAAGTAAAGTACAACTCGAAAGGGAAAACAACAACTGTAAAGTAAAATCCGCTACACCGATCTGTCCACTGGAAATCCCACCTGAGGGGTGGGTACAGATAGCTCCACTGCTCCACGGGTCCCACCGTCCGCTCCGAGCACGTTCCGCCCAGTGGTCCACCTCCAGGTACCGTCCTGCTCTGCAAGCCTCATCTAAGATCAACGATGTTCGTCGTCTGCAACCAACACAACGTAGTGCGGGCAAAGCCCGTGCCTGGGTGAGTATAAGCTACTCCGTAGGGACCCCGAGACCCCTGAAGGTCTCTCAAAATCCACAAAGGATAAACCACAAAGAAAGGTACAATCACGAAGTAACAACCGACAGTGCTAAGGTATATGCCCATACATATACCTAAGTCATCAATTTCAAATACGCTCCAACCTCCGAGCCCAAGTACAACTCAGTCCACACGGGAATGTAAACATATTCCACACAGGAAAGCAAAACATAATCCACACAGGATAGCACAACACAATCCACACAGGAAAGCAACAGGATTCAGCTCACACAGGTATATTTCTTTGAAAGACGATAATGATGATCTCTGATCCATATAAGTCGTCGGACCCATGAAGGATCGATAGGTAACTAACCCCCGCAAAAGACCCACACAGGATCGGGCCCACACAGGACCTGTAGGCGCTGGTTCACACAGGACCGCTGAGCGCAAGGACCCACACAGGATCGGACCCCCACAGGATCTGTAGGCGCTGGTTCACACAGGACCGCTGAGCGCAAAGACCCACACAGGATCGAACCCACAAAGGATCGGGCCCACAAAGGACCTGTAGCACTGATCCACGTAGGATCGCTGAGTGTTATAGTCGTCATCGTCGAATCCACACAGGATCTCTGTACTGCCGTCGTCGCAGTCACAGTAGCAGTAGCAGTAGCAGTCACAGCCAGCACTAGGGTTCCCGCACACAGCAAGCTTGTTCGGAGGGTCCGCTCCAAGAGCCGAGAGGCTGATACATCAACTGTCACAAAGTCCTGAGTTGATGTATCCAAAAGTTCTGTATCGTCAACAGGAACTCAACGCAATAGACGGCGCGTCGATTAGACGCCCGGTCTGAGAGTTATTGGCATTTTCGTCCCCGGGGCCCGGTTCGTTTTTAAGGATAAACCAACCCGACCATACTCCACCTGCGTCCAAACCTCGGGCGGAGTATACCAAAAGATCTGTCTCACTAAGAGGAATACAACAAAGCTGACGGCACGTCAATCAGACGTCCGTAGCTCAAGATATGAGTGTTTCTGCTCCGAAGGCCTGGTTGGTTTCGTGTACGAATCAACCCGGCCGAACTCAAAGTGTTCCGAAACCCTGAGTGTAATATATAGAAACGACCGTCTTGATCCAAGGATCGCGTTGCCGAAGACTTTTTGTCAATATGAGGTCTGTGGCTCATGTTATGGCCAAAAGACTGAAACCGTCTCGAAAACGGGGGGTCCGGGTCTGGGCCGACCCGGCCCGGCCGGCGGCTGTCCGGCGCGGTGGCGCGGTCCGGCGCGGCGGCGCGGCCCAGCCGGCGGCGGCGCGGCCTGCCTCCGTTTGTCGCCACGCGCGTGGGGCAAGCCCCCGCTTCCATTTTGGCTGCGCGGCTTTTAGCCGAGCCTTTTTGCCAATCAACGGACCCCCTCCTGGGGGCCTGCATTGAGGAGAAACCGTGGGGCCGCCTGCCCCACTCAAAGAAACCCCCCCCCCTTCGTGGGGGGTCTGCTTGTGGGAAACGGGGGGGCTGCCTGCCCCCCTTAACGAAACTGCCCCCCCTCATAAATGGGGGGGGGGGTTTAGTGATGGCCGGGGGAATTAAATTCCCCCGGCCTTTGAACTTCCGGCCAGCCACCTGGCCGGCCGGTTTTTCTCCAACAGGAGCGGAAAACCGGTCCCCTTTCCGACTTCCGACGCCGGCAGCCCGGCCGCCGGTCTTCTCGTCCCGCCGCGGCACGGAACCGGCCGCGGTGTTCGTCATCCGGCGCGGTGCGACGACACCACACCCCTCCGCCGCGCCTTTGATTCCCTTTGACGCGGCGCGACGACATCGTGTTCTTGATGATCCTTCCACGGCACGGCGCGACTGCGCCGTGAAAAATAATCGTTCGAATATCCGCGTGGTGCGACGGCACCACGCCATCTTGTTTCAACCGCAAGATAAATCATCAAGAACAAAGGAGGGGGTTCGGTCGTGTTCATGTGGTCCGGCCCCCTCACGTTAAACGATAACACATATTTAAAATATCCTCACGTTTGTCATGCTAGAACCACCAACGAGAATAAAAAAATAAAAAAATAATCAACAACAACCCCTACCTTGAAAATTGACGTCGCACGTCGGGTATCGCGGAGAATGGCGTCGCGGCGTCGGACGTAGATTCCATGGACGTCGGGGTGCATCCGAGGACGAAATGACGTCTCTTCACTTGTCGCTATGACGAAGAAGGGAGGTACGTTGTCGTTGGCGATGATCACCACGGTCGGCGACTTCTCCCTTGTCGAGGAGGAAGATGAAGACGGATGAATCCGGGACGCCGAGTCTTGATGGTCGTGGGGTCAATGTTCTTCGTCGGAGAAGAACCGTTCTTCACGTTCTTCGTCGAAGACGAAGAAGATCTTAAAGTCTCTCAACGATTCTCCCAAACCTCTCAATCAACAAAGAAACTAACCAAAAATAAATTAAGCTCACAATTAATTTATTAACACAGCACCAACCTTTGAAATTCAAGAGTTTGAATTTTAAAAACTGAAATTAAACCCACTTATTAATGTCATAAGTTATAACTCAAGTTCACATCATTAATTGTTAGTTGGGGGGGGGGGGGGTTAGAGGATATGAAGGGGGTGGGGTTCGTGTGGGCCCCACCACCCTCTTAAACTCCCAAGGGAAGTTGGGTAGTTACCCAACTCCCATCCAATGGATAAATACACTTAAGGAAAAATAAAAAAAAATTGAAGTTAAAATTTTATTTTAACATTCACAATTTTTTTACAACTTCCCTCATGTAAACGCAACTCCGGAATAGGCGTTCTTAAGAAAATACCAGCGTTGTGGTTCCATCGGTGCCCTCAGAATTCAATTTTGAGCACCAGATCAAAAGTTAGGATTTCCCGCTCGTTCTTTCACTGAACATACCCGAGCCAAACTTTGGAAAATTGATTCCGGGCACACCGGGCCTCGGAATAAGGTGCCGTCAGAAACTGCGCTCTTGTAAAATTCCAAAGAAAATTAAGAATAAATTTCCCTTTAATTTTACGGGTCTTTACAAGATCTAACTCTTTCCAGAATTTCATATGCTTTAATGAACCTTGGACTCTGCTTTCCTTTCTTACCAAATCGCATCACACTTTTCCATGATGATACTTTGAGAAAAACATGATCACCTACCTCAAAAGATAGACCCTTCCTCCTGTTTTCTGCATAACTCTTCTGCCTACTCTGAGTTGTTCTCATGTGCTTCTGAATCAGCTGAACTTTTTCTGCCATCTCTTCCACCAATTCTGGTCCCATCAACTTCCATTCACCCACTTCATCCCAGAAAGCTGGAGTTCGACACCGCTTCCCATATAATGCCTGAAATGGTGCCATCTATATACTGGAATGATAAATGTTATTATATGAAAATTCAACCAAATAAATATGTTGGTCCCAACTTCCCTGATAATCCGTAGAGCTAGAACGTAGCATATCCCCCAAGGTCTGAATTGTTCGTTCTGACTGCCCATCTGATTGAGGATGAAAAGCTGTACTAAAATTTAATTCAGTACCCAACGACTTCTGAAGGCCTTTCCAAAAGTTAGAAGTGATCCTGGGATCACGGTCAGATACAATGGAGAGAGGAACTCAATGTAACCTGACTACCTCTTTAAGATACAAACGGGAAAGTTGATCCAGGGAATAAGTATCTCGTATGGCAAGGAAATGAGCAGATTTAGTCAAGCGATCAACAATAACCCAGATTGCATTATTACCTCGAGATGTCTTCGGTAATCCCACTACAATGTCCATGGATATATTCTCCCATTTCCACTCTGGAACTGGTAAAGGCTGAAGCATCCCTTTCAGTAACTGCTGCTCTGCTTTAACCTGTTGACATGTCAAACACTTCACAGTAAAATCAGCATTATCTCTTTTCATTCCATCCCACCAGTAATACTCCCACAGATCTCTATACATCTTAGTACTGCCAGGATGAACTGAAACGGAGAACTATGAGTTTCACATAACAACTATCTCTTCAACTGTGAATCACAAGGCACATACAATCTCTTCCCAAATCTCAAAACACAATCATTATCAATGTTGAATTCAGGAAACTTACCTTTCTGAACCAGCTCTACCTTTTTCAGCAACTCACTGTCTTGCTTCTGTGCTTGCTTGATTCTATCTGATAGAGATGATCTCACTGATACCTGAAACAAAACAGAATAAATTCCTGCACCAACAACTTCCATGCCAAATCTCATCAAATCCTTAACCAAAGGATCACGTTCCAAACTCAACATTGCTAATGAAGCATTAATTTTTTGACTCAAAGCATCAGCCACTTTATTTGTTTTTCCTGGATGGTAATGAATTGTACAATCATAATCCTTGATTAATTCTAGCCATCCCCTTTGTCTCATGTTCAATTCTTTCTGAGTGAATATATATTTTAAACTTTTGTGATCTGTATATATTTCACACTTTACTCCATACAAATGATGCCTCCAAAATTTTAAAGTGAAAACAACAACAGCTAATTCCAAATCATGTGTAGGGTAATTTACCTCATGAGTTTTCCACTGTTGTAAAGCATAAGAAATTACCTGATCATTCTGCATTAGGACGCAACTAAGTCCTTTCAATGAAGCATCACTGTAGATAACAAACTCACCATTCCTGGAAGGTAGTGCCATAACTGGAGCATTCACCAATCTTCTTTTCAATTCCTGAAAACAATCATCACATTATTTTGTCCAGATAGACTTAACACCCTTCCGAGTTAGCTTAGTCATTGGACTAGATAATCGTGAAAAATTTCTAACAAACCTTCGGTAACAGCCTACCAAACCAAGGAAGCTACGAATCTCAGTTACATTTGTCGGTCTTGGCCATTCTTCAACAGCCTTTGTTTTTGAAGGATCAACAGTTATCCCATCTTTAGAAACAATATGACCAATGAATGAAATTTTTTGCAACCAATACTCACACTTGCGGAATTTTCCATACAGTTTCTTTTCGTTTAAGGTTTGCAAGATAACCCTTAAATGTCTTCCCATCACTCAAGCTATTTGTCGGACACTCGTTTTCATAGTGACCCATCTCATTGCACTTAAAACATTTCACTAACTATAAATAAAATTTGGTCTTACCTTAACCTTGATCTTTTTCAGTGAAATCACGAGCCTTCTGTCCCATCATACCACATCAGTAGCACTTTCCAGAATTCAGAAGACATTCCCCAGCATGCCTTTTTCCACATTTATCACAAACTGGAAACTTAGTTTTCTTACCATCAGACTTTTTTGAAGAATTCTTACCTTTCTCATGCCACCTCGGTCTCTTCTTCTGTTGGTTTTTATAGAACACTTGATCATCGGAAAACTCCATTTCCAACTTCTCAGCACATCAAAAAAGATTTTCATAACTTTTAAACTCACGAGAAGCTAATTCCCTTCGATATTTTGTCTTTAATCCTGAGTAAAAACGATTGATTTTACTATCAAGGCCTTGGATAAAATTTGGAGCATACCTTGCCAATCGAGTGAACCTTTCTTCATATGTAGCCACTGAGTCTTCCTCTTGCCTCAATTTCAAGAATTTCTTTTCCATCCTTTGTCGAACAGCCTTAGGGAAATACTTCTCAAGAAACATACCTTTGAATTCATCCCAGTCGAGATCATCAATCTCATCAGCGTCCCTGATATTTTTAACCATCGACCACCACTGATCCGCCTCACCCTTCAAACAGTAAATAGAAAGACTAACCTTTTCATTGTCTGAACACCCCATTACATCGAAAATATTATCTAGTGCTTTAATCCACCCTTCAGCTAGCACAAGGCCAGATGATCCTTTGAATGACGGGGGATGTTGCCTCATGAAATGTTCCACCACTGACATGTTCCTCTGCCGTTGATCTGGCTGATCTCGTGCATGGATACCACCGCCATTTATCGCTTGAGTTAACTGTGCCATTACTACAACAAACTTTTCAGTTCCAATTCCGACCATCTCAGGATGTTGATTCGGAAGGTTATTTCCTTCGGTATGCCTTCCTAGCACTGCTTCCCTGTTTCCTCTGCCGAAAACCATTCTGAACAAACATGTCTTAGATGAAGCCACATGGTAATCTTCAAATTCTATATAATTTCAAAAAAAAATATTTTTGGATAATCATTTAATAGAATTATAACTCCTAAATTTATATAAACCGACCTTTGATACCAAATATAAGGCCCCATCCTTAAACCTTACTTAATCTTGAGTTATTACAATATTACACATTGAGGATCTTTTTGGGTTTAGAGTTTTAGAGAATTAGATCATAAAACGTGCATTAAATTCCACATATAAACAATGTGGTTACATAAATATAGTATTCTTCATTACCATCAATGGAAACATATTTAAAATAAATATGGATTCTTTCTTGACACTTCCTTGACACTATCATCATATCATGTACCTTTCCCTTGACCTGTGAAAAACATTTCAAAAAAACTTTGGATGAGCATAAAAATCTTAGTAAGGGATATCAAAATATGGAAAGGAAACATGGGTACATATATACATAAGGATGAGATCATAATTTACCCATAAAACATAAGCACTTTAACATACCTCATCAAATCATGAATACATTATAGAAATCAGAAGACATAAAGGTAACTTGAGGCATTCATAACATTCTTACGTAGGGAGTAACCCTCTTGGTTATGTTTGGAATACCCATCACAGAATATTCCCTAAATATCTTCATAGAAACCTTAACGTTTCACTCATTCGCATTACCCAATGCATTGGAGAGCTATAACGGGCTCACCTGCCCTTCGTTTATCACGAAACCACCAGTCTTCATAATAATTCCCAAGAAACATAACATAATCATATCACATAAAACATGCATAAAGAAAAAATAACATTTCTACATTTCAATCATGAGATATCAATACAACACATTGATATAATAAAAACATTATGAAAACCATTTTCAATACCAAAGTAAAAGAAAAGTAAAACATGGTATTTATTTTTCTTTTAAAAAAAGGTATGGATTGTAGAGGAAGCCGAAACTCAAATAACGGTCACGGCGGCAGAGAAGTCGTTGTCGCCGCATACGTACGAAAAAAACATTCCCTTTTTTCGTTTAGTAAATGTTTCATATAAAAAATATTCCTTTTGAATAATCATAAAAGTCAAAGGGGTTTATACACCGTATAAAATAAGGTTGTGTATAAAACAAAATATGCCTCAATGAAAGGAGATTGAGGCGAAGTCCCATACCTCGTATTCGACTTGACCCGACCGTTCATTAATCTCCTGAATAATAAACTTGAGTTAATCTATACTTGCTTAAGAACCTTTTTCAAGTTCATTATTCCTTTTATACCATGTTATGAACATCATGTAATCATTTATGTTAATAATGTTCATTTTGTCGGTATTTGGTTCTTAAGTCAAAAATAGACTTCTTACACTTACATGTTGTTAATTTGGTCAATGTTTCATTATATCCAGAATGATATTAATGATTTGGATAACATATATATCATATATATTCAGAATATACATGTATTTATAATATTACATCACATTTAGAGGTACGAAAATGAAATCCACCGTTCATGGAAACGGTAAACTGTACGTACGCATGAACGCTACTTCCATTTCTATTTCGTATTTTCCGGAATTGAATCGTAATTATATAAGAGTATATTATAATTCCATTATAATAACATATATAATATCATTAAATTTATCCTTTACAAATCCCACATATGGTATTAACGAATCAAATCACTTTTAGGGGGTGGTAGTCCGCACTTCCTAAAATGAAGATATCGTGTTTACCTATAATGGAAACAATAACGGTATGACATAAATGAAAAATACATAAGCTTAAGGAAAGAATAAATTTATTATATATCATATATAAAAATAGTGACATCATAATGGCCACCTTTGAGGGTGTTAAATGAGTATTGAATAATCATCGTTTCGGGAGGCAGAATTTCGCCATCCACGGAAACCGTATGTTATTTAACCATTTGATGTAGTTGTGAGATAGTGTAGCTCGAATAAATCTTATAACAACATCCTAGTATATTTAATATACTGTTTTTGTTACAAAAGAAGTAAATAAAAAGAGTTTAGGGGGTTGGAGTATCAAAATAAAACAAAAGGACTCAAAAGAAGACATTACCTTAAAATTGGGTAACTCCCTTTGGTTTGAGCTCGATGGCTTCCTTGGGATGACTTCTTCCCAAAGTGAGGCTTCAAGTAGTAAGAGAGGGAATTTTAGAGACAAAATTGGCATGGTTTGGCCGAGCCAAAGTCTTTGGGAGTGTGGGTAATGAGGTAGAGTTGGGGGCCTTTTATAAGAGGTAAGGAGGGGCACACTTGGAAAGTAAAGATAAGTTACTTTATTTTAAAAAGAGTTTCGGATTAAAAAGGTCCCACATTGATATAATTATAGGATAAGGTGATAAGTGTTCGAAATACACTCATCCAATTAGTTTTGGAAATCTGTAGGTTTTAGATTGTACATTAACTTTCCATTTTATTTAAATCGTTAAATAATGAGGTCATCGCTGCATCTTCATGATGTCATAAATAATTTAATTTATTTAATGTCTAAAAATTATAAAAGAAATACTATGATGTTGGAAATCCTTTTAGATTTACAATGACTATTTATAATCAAAAATCTGATCTTTATAACCCCATGTAATAATGGTTTTCGTAAAACATATTATGTTTGTGTCATTTTTACTTTAACATTAAATAAAAAGTTATTTATGTCATTTCTCAGCCAAAGTGGCTCCATGGGGTCCCCAAGTTGAACCATGGATTTTCCTGGTCGGCTATGACACAACCAATGAGGGTAGGACATGTGTCAAGCTCATCTCATTTTATTAAATAATTATTTTTACCTTAAACTACACTAATTACCACTAATCGCGATTAAAAACTTAATAAGTTACTATTCACCAAAAAATTATTTTAATATCATTGAACCAAATTTTACTTCTTAATGGAAACCATGTATGTTGGATTTTTGAAATTACAAACACAATGATGGAAAATTTTCATTTAAACGGAAAATCAATTTTTATAAGTACCACTTAGTGGTTTCACCATTCATCAAAAATTGAATTTTTCAGAAAATTATCAAAAATTCACCTTAAGATATATTTGATATTCCGAATTCAAAAATGAAGTCTATTTTACAAAATTCAAAACATATAATTCACATTAATTAATTTAATAATCAATTCTCGTTGTCATTACAAATAGCGTGTTTTTATGAAACAATAAGTATCAAAAGATTGACACCAGTTTAAGTCTAATTTCAAAGTGAAATTGATTCCAATGACCAACATTGGATTAAATGGTAAAATTATATTCAAATTACACTTTAAGAGAAATTAAAAATCTAATCTAACCATATAATTAAATTAAATGAAAAATTAGTTTTGATGTAAAATGCAGTATTTTTCACTATTCATTAAAAAATGAACATTGTCAGAAAAACACCAAAAATTTATCCAATGTAAAATTCAATGCCCCAATAATAATGAATATGTTTATTTTGAAAAATATAGATTATAAAATTTTCAAAATATTGATTTAAAAAAAAGGGTTTGCCATCAAAAGGCTGAAAAACAATCTTTTAAGAATATTAGTGTATTCCATGCTTAAGATTGGATTTATTTTCATTTTAAGACTCTAAAACACTATCTTAACAATTAATAGACATTGATAAAAATATCTATTACTCATTAATTAATTGGGATGTTACAAGTGAAACTTATTAAAATTAATTATAATTATTACAGAAAACATTAACCTTAATAATGTATTATATCGTTATCTTAAGGAACCAAATGACAAGTCCACATGTCCAACACCATTTTCAGGCCATATATCTTCCTTAGTCCTTCCATTATTTTATTATTTTCTAGGTTGTTATATCTTTTGTTAGATAACAAAATGTCAACACCAAAATTTTTAAAAAAAATTCATAGTTAGTTCTTTTCCATCGATTTAATAGGAAACCTCCTATCCCCATTCATCACACCTCGCAATACAAATAAATTTGGCCAATAAATTAAAAAATATATTTCAAACATCTCTCCCCATTTACATGAATCCTCCCTTTGTCCAGGATGTCTTCCGTGTAATACTTTTTGTACAAAAGTATAGATGTTTCCCGATTATGAGTTAACGTCTTCTATCAATGTCTATATTTTCATTTCCATATATCCACCCTATAAATTTATTTATTCAAATTTTATATAAAAACAATAGTATGATCAATATACTCTGGTATTTTTATTTAATGGATTTACCAATTTTTACACACCCATCGATGTAATGGATAATGATCATTTTGATTCTATGTACGATGAAATACTATATCACCAAATGATGATTGTTCAATTTTTATTTACCACCAAAAATAGTGGAAGATATTATGGAAACACTATTTATATTGGTTATATATGATTTTTATAATTTATTTAATCTTCAATAATATGTAATTATAACATTCCAAAAAACATTCCATCTTCTGTAATTATGATAATTTCGTTTGAGGAAGTGTGGACTATTGCCCCTCAATGAGATCTGACTCATTCATGAAAGACATGGAACATGTTAAATGTGATTTAAATAAACATATTTAATAAATATAAAATATATATTATATAATATTTATTATATACAAATGTATCATTTATTTTTCATTCATTTAATAAGACAATGAAATGAAAGTTGTGTTCATGCATACGTACGAATACCGTCTCCAAGAACGATTCACTTCAATTGTAATCTACAAATATTATGGACACGTATAAATACATATATACGGATTATATATGATAATTAGGTGATTCATCAAATTATTTATATTATTAAATCATGATCTAAATAAAAGGATCAATAAATCGTACGTAATAACATAATAGATTAAACTAGGAAATTGACACCCAAAATAGTTAAAAAATTAAATGGTTGTTAACAAATGGATAATAAAATATTGTAAAAAGTTAATACATGATATTATTTAAATTTTTATAGTTATATAATTTGTGTGAAACCTATATTAACTACTATACAAGTGGATAAATACAACACAACATTTTGGAAGGATAGGTATGTCCTCTCCTCACAATTTACATACCATTGAGACTTATGCTTTATGCACCAATTCACATTTATTTGTTGTATATATTTCATTTTAATAATTTATATCATGAATTAAATTATTCTCATTATATTAAATGTTTCATTTAATTCACTATAAATTAGTATTTAATTGTTTCAATTTTGGTATGGGACACATAGAAATGATTAAATATTATTTCTCCACTAGAATGTTTTAATTTGAACAAAAATTATTGTTACAAATCCTCCTCTATGTTATTGCTGATAAACCCATATTAATTTTATATATTTGGATATGAAAAATATTTACATGATAATTTATGAATTTTATGTATTTGTAGGACACATTTGGAGATCAGTTATAGATATCCCCTTGTTGCATCAGCAGTCTCATGAGAAAAATACCTTAGACAAATCAGATTGGTTTTACCCAACATGTTGTAAACTGTCTTCTGAAATGAGTTGATGGCAATGGTACAATGTCTCAAGAAAAAATGGAATCCAATATTCAGGATTTTCGATAATTTATATTCCATTATTATTTATCCATATATTTTATATCAAAATATATAATAATATGTTTCATTTTCATTCAGTTAATATTTGTCCATGATATTTTTCATCGACATATATATAGATACATTTTATGCTCTTTTTATAAAATTAGTTAGATTGAGTTTCTATTCATTTAAATTCCATATTGATATATTCTTGTATAATTATTTTAATGGAATGAGTTTTCATTTATTTACCAATCAATGTTAATTTATTTCTATAGATTAATTAGTTATTCTATCTTATTTACCTATAAAGGTAATTTTTCCTCGCACTTAATTTTTTAATATATCCAAGTAATAATGAATAAATCATTGAATGAAAATTCAAGGATTCAATTTGTTTATATTTATTAGGAATAATGTTTTTATCTCCCACTAAAATTTTGTTATGGGTATCATGTATGTAATATAGAAATCCATGATTGATAAACTGATCAGTACTATATGATTTTATTTCTTGTAATCATGTCAATGTTTTTAAATAATGCACTGGCACATCTCTTCTAGGGTAAGGGAGTAACAATTTGTGTCTAAGAATGTTTAAAAGCAACCATTCATACTTGATATATAAATCATTGATTAGGGAGAACAAACCTATGATAGAAATTTTGGATTAGTATAAAAGAAAATAATATAATTTTTATAACGTAGTGATTATATGGGTATTCATGAAAATACTTCCTGTTCTAGTTTCTATATGGGGAAGTGGTTCTAAAACATATGTACCATGGATTAATAACTCTGACAAGGTATTCCAGACCTATCTTAGGGTAACCTAGTACATGAAAACAAGACTTATTGTGCAAAATGTTTGAATCTCCAATATAATACACAAAGGATAATTCACATTTTATTTTAGTACCATAATGAAGTATTAAAATTTTATGATGGTGTAAATATAAAATAATGATTATTTTTATATGATTTAAATGTAATGAATTTCTGTTTTTTGCAATGCCAATTTTGACATTACAAAATATCCATATTCTTATTTCATAATCCAGTATATTATACTATTTATAAATGGGACTGGGAAGAATGCATATTATCAATACTCATGTCCGATGTAGAGGTCTCCTGGATGAAAAATTCAATGAATATGGTATTAAAAATGAGATATCTAATGATATATTTGGACAAAATTTCTAGGTTATGACAAATAATCTTTCTGAAACGGAGAAACTCATTATAGTGAGAACATATCCTATGCCTGGTCAATATATGTATTATAATTCCTTATCATTTAGATACACTTAAAATACAATTGTTGATGATAAATGTATTAATTCTCCATAAAATATCCTTATAGTCTTAGAATAAAGAAAAATGGAAGAGGTTACACAAATGATCTATTATCGCCAAGGTTTAACTAACCAGTGGTGGTTTATGATCCAAAATACAAGGGAAGAAGTATAAAATAGACTATTATAATATATAAATTGTATGGAAAAAATATTTTAAAAATAAATTTCCCTTGATAAACAAATTGAGATGAATATAATGTTCCTTGGCTTATATGAAAAATTAACAAGGGAGTCTTACATATTATGAATCAGTTTGTACATGGTTATCTAGTTATACAACAAATTATATGTCCAACATGGAGGGAATGGTCGACCACTTATTTGAATGACTTAAGAAATGAATCTGGTTGGATATATTATCTAAACACATTTATTAATACTGTCAATTAGTTTTAGGTTCTATCAAGATAGAAAAATAATTCTTCATGACCTATGGATTTAAGGGAACCCTAGAGATGAAGAGGAATTATGAAAACCATGAAGTGGTTAATGTTTCAATGAATATGTATAGAAAAAAGGATCTTCCAACATGTGATAATTATGGAATTAATGAACCTAGTAAATTCATGTGTCTATTAGGAGTTTTTTATAAGTGCAGAGAAATGGGTCACTAGGAAAAATAATGAAACGGGAAAAAGAATACAATATTATTCATTGATTATCTGCATGCATAAGGGGAACTAATCAGCATAATACCCCATGTATCAATAAAATATATCTTAGAAGAAGCTAACAGATCATTGATTAGAAATTTTAACTAACATAAACGAATTGGAATGATTAATATTGATTCTTATTTTGTTCTGCAAAATATATTATAAAAATATGTATTTTCATCATATGAATTGTGAAATTTTTAAGCACAATAATACATTTATTTTTATATAAATATATGAACTCATATGAATAATGGTACCACTAAAATTAATCCATTATAAAGTTAATCATTTCCAAAAAAGACAAGATCTAGGTAATAAAAACCTTTAATATTTTCCTAATGATGAGATAACAGTGTCCAAATGGTTGATTTGGACATGTGCAGACTAAATTAGAATTAATTAACGACTTTTTAAAAATTGGTCTATTCAATAAATGTTGGATTTCAAAACATGTTTTTATAGAGTATTCCCAATAACATGTTTCATACATAATGAATAATGAACAATGCTTGTTCCAAATATTTTTTTACAGTGATTCCAGTAATTAACATTTTTGACGAGCATACCAGATAAAGTTATTAACATGTTTAGAATATGAATATTTAGAGAAATTTCATGTTTATTAATGTCTTTTTATTCTTTAGTTTTCAAAATTTAGTGACTCGCAATCATCATTGATTAGATCATAACATTATAGAAAATTAAGAATTTATAAAATGGATTAATATGAACATTGGATGAAATTTTAGAGTTCAATGTATTACTTTGGAATATGATGCATCACGTGCAAAGTGATAAAGTACAAATATTTCATGTAGTAGTAAATGAATGTATAATGTTTTTTGAACTAAATATTTTTCTTATATTATTATATAGTTAAACTACTCATTAACTATATATAATGATGATTTATAAACAAAATTTTATCTCAAATTTTCTACATTGTTGAAAATATAAATGACATTTATTCACACATATAGATTATGGTTTTGTGGTCTAAAACATTCATCTATACATGTTCTATAGAACACATCATCATAAAATGAATTTTTTAATATTTCTTCCATACAATTTTTTTCATTTACAATATAAGTTCTCCTACTTGGGAACCTAGTTGTGTGACATGTGTCCGTTACATTCTCTGTAATTTTAATGATTTTATATTAACACTTTTTATGATGTGGGTATTTAAATAATAGTTTATATTCAATCCCAAGATTACAATGGATATTTTGAAATTGGTGGTATTAAATTTAAATATGATGGAGAGAATGTAACACCTCAAAATTCTAATGTAAGAACATTATATTTGGTAGTGTTCCTGACACGTGAAAACATGCATACAAGGGGATATAATAAAATGATAATTTAAAATATTTTTACTATATTCAATGTATTTGATATATTTTATATTAATCAATTTCAATAATAGCATGTTATCATGTGGAACAAGCATGTGCGACCTTCCAAGATAGATTTGGCTACACGAAAGATTGAGCTTCACAAAATTACAATGTATTTTTAAAAAAATATTATTTAATATAATATAACATATATTAGAAATTATATTATCATTTATTAATAATATTATCAATATTGTAGAGGTTTATGGTTTGTATATATATATAATGAAATCAATGTTAACCTACTAATGAGAAACCAAAATAAAAACCCATTTGATAAAAAATATATTATTATATACAATCTTCTAAAAGAGAATTGTATTAATAAAAATAGGTAAATACAATTAGTGAAGTATTTTAATGAAATATAAAACTTATATATTCAATAAATTATTATTTTTATTCATCTGTAATGTTGGATATCCATACGATAATAACAAACCCTATTTTACAAGTAAAAAACTATATGTCTTTAAAGGAAATTTTACCACCATTTAATGGTGTAACCACTCTAACTCTAATTTTTTTCACATTAATTTATATAAAATATAAAAATAAAATTCTTAATGGAAATAAAAATATATTATTTTTTATTTGGAAAATTTCATATTTTTTGTAAACATATCATTTTTAATAAGTAGTTAAAAATAATGAATTTTAGTTCAAATTATATTTTCATATGATTTAACTATAATGAAATATTGTGGTTAATGTTAGTTTTAATGTTTAATTAGGTAATTATTTTATCAATTAACCCAATTACAGTTGTAACAGTCAATTTCACATTATCATTTACCATAAAAAACAAAAAAAAATTGGACGTTTTAACATTTAATGTCAGTATTGTCATTACACTTACAATATGAATTATATGTTAATTTCATCGACTTATGTGATTTCAATTTGTAAATATGTGTTACATATTTTTAATCAGAATAAATTATAATTCATAATGAGGTAAACAATATTTTTTTTAATAAATATTTGTGAATGTAATTAATATTTATTATAATAATAATTGAAACATGATGAGTAATTAAAGAAAAAACAATTTACTTAAGGACCAAGTGGACCTATACACTTGTGAAACACCTATTTTTTGGATATATATCTTTTATAATGATTTTATTTTATAATTTCTTGGTTTGGTTTTACTTTTTTAGTAAATCACATGTATAAACCTATCATGTTTCCAAAAATTCCAAGTGAGTCTTTTTCCTACACTACAAAAGGCCACCACATCTACCCATTCATTTGACAACTAAAACAATATAGAGTCCACAATTATATGCCCAAATAGATTGGGGATATCCCTCTCATCATCCTTGATGTCTCCCTTAGGGAAGTAATCCTTCAAATAAATTCATTTTGTATAATCAAAAAGATGTTTCCAAATTAGGTGGAAATATCGTCTCTCAAGATTTATAATTTCATTTCGATAATACACTCATATAATATCTATATCCCATTATTATATAAAAGAAGTATCCAAAATATAATATGATATTTTTTGTAAAGGATGTGATATAATGTTACTCACACCTACATATAAAGTTTAATGACCATACTGTTTCTGTGTATGGTGAACTACTTTCACACAAAACGATGGTTGTTCATTTATCATTTAACATTAATCATGGAGGATATAATAATATAACAAATGTATATATATGGTATATATTATATTTTTAATGCCTTTATATTTATTTAAATTTTATTTATCACATACCTTTAGGAATTCCATCTTGTGTAAAAATGATAATTTTGTATGAGTATTGTGGTTAACATACCTCTAAAAGCGAAAAGACTAATACATGCTATACATAGAATAAAAAATGGAATCTGTTAATAAACATATGTTAATTATATAAGATGAATATTATAGTGGAATTTTTATATAAATATATATCATTTATTTTTTATTGTATAAATATGATAATGAAATGAATGTTGCATTCAATAGTACATACGACCAATCGTCTCCATGAACATTTCACTTCATTTATAATCCCCAAATATTATTGAATTAAATAAATGTATACATAGAGAATTTATATGATAATTATTTAATTTTTTAGATTTAGGAGATGATGAAATAATGATTTAATTAATAGGAAATACAAATCTTTTGATAAAACATACTATGGAAGAAAATGTAATTAACACCTGAAATAGTTAAAATATTGAATGATTGTGGAAAAATGTGTAATAAAATATTATAAGATGTAAATATATGATATTATTTACATCATTATTGTTTTTAGTTAGTTTATAACATAATTATACCCACTATAAATTAAGATAAATTCAACACAACCAAAAGGAAGGATATAGTAAGAGATTTCGTCACAATTTACATTCCATTGAAATTTTTTTTTGCACTAATTCACTATTATATGTTGTAAATAGTGAAATTTTATATTCTATATCATGATGATAATTATTTTCATGATATTTTACATTTCATTTTATTCACTGGGAATTATGCTATATATATTTAATTGTGGTATGGCACACATTGGAATTTTTAAATATTATGTTTCCTTGGTAATGTTTTTTTATAAACAAACCTTGTTGTAACTTATCCACCAAAAAGGTATTATTGATAAATATATTTTTATTAAAGACATTTGATGTGGAATGTTATTTATATGATACATGAGGAATTATTAGGAATGGAATGACAGAAGTCAGTCCCACTTATATATTTCCCCTTGATGCATAAGTAGTCTTATAAGAGGAATCAATTGCCCACATAAGAGGAGTTCTTACCCTAAATGTTGTAAATAATCTTTTACAATGTGTTAATGGTAAAGGTACCATGTTCGTTGGAATAATTTCATCCATTAATCATGACTTTCACTCATTTAGATTCATTTATAATTATTCTATGAGATTTTTTATCGACATATCTATGAGTACGTTTCATTTTCATCCATATATTATTTATCCAAGAGATTTTGAATTGAAATAACTAGGGATACATATTATTCTAAATTAAATGATTAATATAGAAAGTGTTTCAGTTTTTTATCATTAAATATAGATTTTTCCATATCTCTTTATTTAAATGGAAGGATTTATTCATTATTTACCTTTTCATTTTAATTTATTTATATTGATTCATTATTTCATCTACATAGCATCAACATAGTGAGGATTTATGATCAACATTATTATAATTCCAGTCTCGATTATATAAAAATGAAATAATTGAATTAGGGTTCAGGGATTTTTTTTTGTTATATATCATGTTTTCATTTCCTATTTCCTAATGTATTGTCGGTATCATGTACATAATATGGTTTTACAATACATATAGATTGACATGATCTCTAGTATTATATTTCTTATATTCATACCAATGTAACCTAATAACTCAACGAGACTATGTTTAAGGGTTCAGTAGGTTATATACATACTAGCTCTATAAATACCAAACATTTCATCAGATAATGCATGTCCCAATATCATTCTTCCTCAATAATCATCATATATTATTTGAGGTCTACAATTCCTTCCATATATCCCTCAATATGTATCCATCTAAATTAATGAATGAATTTTATTTTTTAAAAAAATAATTATGGGATGGTGTGGATCCCAACCATATTTAAAAATAATAGAAATTGATTTCAATATATCCACTAGGTAATGAAATTTTCTCTAATATTGACCAAAAATCTGTGAATGATAACTGGTACTACATCTCAACTCTATATTCAGATACTCTGGCAGATATCACAAGATCATTGAGGTGAACATTAGATCCTTAGTATATATCGTAGAATATTATAATACTTGATTCCAAAAATATTCTTTAATTTATATCAATGAAATATAATAAATAGATATATATTCTCTAATGGAAATTAACTATAAAGATTTCATAATCTGATCCAATAAAACCCAAATAACATTATTTCAATTCTTTTTTTTAGGATTCCAACAACAATATCTATGGTAATGTTTTTTTTATTTCCATTCTATTATGATAAATCACTACATCATTCCCTTAGGCTTGTATATCATAGTTTTAACAAGATGACATAAAAATAATCGTGATATATACTATATAATAACTCTCTACAGGTTGTCCCTATATAAATGATGTTTACGATATATGTACATCATTATACTTTTGTGATGAATATGGATTGTTGATCTATAATATTTTTCCAATGATACCATATCATTTTATAGATATTAAAGGGACACATACATTCATTTTGAACAATATAATTTTATCCCAATCAACGTTGAATGTAGAAACATTCAATACCTTCAACTACAGTTCCAAATCCCCATATTTTATTTTTAATCCTTACATAGATAGGGGTTAAAAACTCTTTTAATAATGGGAATACTTCTCCCATCATATTATAATTTCATTATCCAACCATTGTAAGTGCAAAAATATTCTATATTTTTACTTCTTCATCATAGATAATCTAGTATGTTCCTTTTGAATCAAATCATCTTCCACATTATTTTCATTCCTAGGGAGATAATGCATTGATAAATCATTGTCTTTAATACACTCCAACCATCATCCATTAATTGTATTTATCACATATTTATTATACAAATAAAAACATGATGATCAATATATATCCCACATTTATTGGTAATGATAATTATTTAATATCCAAAATGAAAAATATCCTCAACTAACTATGAATCATTATTTAGTTAATTTTTCTCACTAACCATAAAATGACGTGATCTATAATCTATCACCATATCATCTTTCATGAACACACATCCTATTACCAGATTTAATTTTTAACTAATGATAAAAAACATCCCCATTAAAGTATAGTCTAAGAATTGGTTCATAGAATAACATTATCTATAGTTCCATGAGATTTAACTTATATTGATTTATCTACCAGAACATGATACCTTTCTATGTTAATAAGATGAGTGAATTAGAAATTAATAATAAATTATACACAGTTGATTGATAATATCTAGTTAAACCAAGAAATATATATATCATAGTAATCATGTTTAGTTTGGGAAAATGATTAATAAACTCTATAATTGGTGAATATAAATATACTCACTCACTTGAAATTATTTAGTCAATATATTATACTTTTTATATCCAAAATTAGCTGTTGAGATATTTTTCACCTGACTTATAAATCATTATATTATTCTATAAAATAATCTATAAACCCATGCGCTCTTCTATGCTAATTGAATTTTTAATAATATTATATATAAATAATACCATAGTCAGATTGATTTAATCACCAAATTATCTATTCATTACAAATATCACTATGGTGGGGTCAATAGTCAATCCAAATTTCATCAGTAAAAATTCATAGTTATATAACTTCTATGAAATATTTTTGGTTATATACTTATTCTTGAACATAAATTTTTTATATCCATAAAGATTATAATTCAATGAAATGTATTGATCTCCACATTTTTTATCAATGAAGACGTCAATATGATGAAGTGTATAATTGTTCTTGATTCGGATCTTGTTTTGTTCTCTATAATCAATGTATATTCACATCGATACATCATTATTTTCATCAGTATCCATATATATAACACTATTAGACACCACATATGCTATGAACATTACCATTTGAAACAAATAATTACACATCAATAGTTTCACATAAAGATGATGTGATTATATCAGAATTAGTACAATATTCAATTTTTTACATTACTACTCTTCATCTGGTGAATGGATGGATATGTCCTTAGTGAAAACAATAATGGATGGGTCATGATATTGGTTGATGATATTTTTTCATATAAGACACATGCATTAATTGATAATATTTCTACCAAAACAACTATAGAAAGAACTCTTACACCCCATACCTACATGAGTTTTTTTATTCAGATGTCCTCATCAGTAGACCATAATTAGTGATAGCCAAATCAATGATCAATCGTGTAATCCACTAGATCTCCATAATAGATAAAAGAGAATATCCATCTTATGGAAGGGACATAAATTATTTTCCATAACCATATTCATATATCCATATTCTATATAGATTCAAATGCATTCATCCCTCATTATGGTGAACATGACAGGTCGGCTATACATTGTTGTGCATGGCCTGATAAAACACTTTTATTCTATGTTCGTACATTGTACCTAAATCTCCTTAATCATGGATGATTCCATAAGATAAACGGTGATTAAAATGAACTGACAACATATCATGAGTTAATTCAAAAATTAAAAAAAAATATTTTGTAGGAGGTTCTGTGATTGATTTTAAAAACCCATCCTAATTGAGGTTTAGACCAAGATAAAATGATGACAAAGCTACCACTAATCAAAATGAATATTCCATGGATACCGATTTTCCATAAATTTTAATAGTATGGTTAATTTATAACCAAGAAATACGTTTATGAATCTCTTGTACTCTATTCATTACATACATCTCTCCTGTGGGTAATTAAAATAACACCCATATCTACTAAAACATAATGTGACCATAGAAATTGGTCAGGTGGTCCATGAAAAGAATCACATTGAATCCCATCACCTCCAAAATAATAAATAAACATAGATATTCATTACTAATAAGGACTATTGGACACTCTGGTAATCAATAAAAATTGTCCACATTCATGTTAAATTGTGAATTTGAGGAATTAAAGATAGTTGAAAACATGACTAGTTCGTCATTCCCAATAATAAATTGATTATATGTAAATTAATTGGAAAAAAATTTATGAATATAAACTGGTATAAAATCAAAAAGTGGTTATGTTAATACCTATAACATTATGATTCGCCTAAACACCATCAAATTTATAATTAAAATCTACATATTCATAACATATTTATGCTCTATGACAATTTTCCTAAGATTCATGAACTGTCTATGTCATCATCATCTGATCCTATTGTTGAGGAATGCCACTAGATCATGGGTTTTAGGGATCACATCCGCTTATCTCCAATATCGATAGTATAACATGATTATATTGTGAATAACAACTATAGATAGACTACCTTGATATACCTCAGTCACTTTGATTAATGTTATGTACAGATCATTTGATATTGTGTAACCATCCCATAGTTTACGAACTATCGAAATCCTCTTATGGGGGTGTAGAAGTTGTATTGTTGTTAAACTATACACTGATAACCTATTGTACATCCAATATCTCACTCTTCTTATAACCATAATAGATTCTCAATATATTAGTACAAGGTACACCTACATGTGTTTGAAGTGTAGAATAAGTAAAATAGCACATTAATCATCCAATCCCTTCATAAATTTTAAGGCCTCCTATAAAACTAGCATATAGTTTATTAGGATGTTGAACCTAACCTATAGTCTAGTGTTGGGATGATTATCGATCATGAAAATTCTATACAGTTTTTTCTCATTATTGTCAAACACAGTATAAAATCAGAGTTTCTAATTGAAACAATAGTATTATGCTGATATCCTTATAGACCACTATTGATGCTCTATGAACACATGCACTGTCTCAAGATTTAGCATATATGGAAATAATTTGATGATGAATAGGCACTTAAATGGCTCACAGGTGAGACCCTTGATGATATCTATACATTCCTATCTATCTTATGGACAACTAGTACCCTGAAAGGATAATGGACGATGGAGTTGGATGTCCCGGGCGTAGTCAACCTTGGACATCAGTGCACACCCTATCCCTATTGAGGAAAAACATGAAATAATATAGGATGATGTGGGAACACTTCCTACACCACTAGAGTTGTTGGGGTGCCTGATATACTACACCCTCCTATATATTTTGGGGTTGAACAGGTGATTCCTCCCTAGTGGGATCATCAAAGCATGTAACTTCAAGGAGTCCTATAAGACAATTTCATTGTGTATTTGTCATATGTATAATGGAAATCATTTTATAAAATGGAATTTTTTGGAAACATCAATAAAATTCTATTGCGTCACACAATGAATTCCAATGAGTCAACATATTACCAAATTATATCCCTCAAAGAACTAACCATGGTCTCAATGCATACATGTTAGTCACAATCAAATGTATTAACAGAATACAACTACAATTTCAAGTTCTAAAAAGTAATTGTAGAATATAAATCAAAATTTCATGGAAAATATATTTACATCTCAATAAATATATACTATACTATCATGAACAAATTTCACACATAAAGGATTAAAATTAATTTACTATTATGTATCACAAAAAAAGGACATATATATATATAGAAAGTGATCTTGTGTACCTATTCTTGATGCATTTACGCACCTAAATCCCATAAAATAGAAGCCGAAGTCCTGTCAATGGTATCTTTGTGGTTCATTACACACTAGATGTGTAGACACATCGAAACTCCAAAAATTATTTCTACCATGACCCAATTTCGTCAAAAAGCAAATAAGAAAATTATTATCTCAAACAAATATGTAACACCAAAGAATGAAATCCATTGATCGTGTTGGAGAGGAACCATAACTCATGCCTGCCTCCCCACACACTAGAATATATCAAAAAGATGTGAGGGTAAAAATTCTATCATTGGGGATAATCTACACTTATTATTATATCCTCTTACAAATAAAATGTAAATTCAAATAAAAACATAGAGAAATCAAGGAGATAATATAAAATATGACGGAATACATGTCATATAATTAAATGAATTAAAAAAATGCTCCTCCCATAGAAATCAAATAAATAGTAAATCAAAAAATAAATAAATAACTAAAAAACACAACTAATATCCATAAATTTGTGTACTATGAATACCCAAATCTTTATATTCCTCATCTAAACCATATCTAATTATATATATTCCCTTTTCTAGGTCGCTATACGTGAAATATTCAGAAGAATAAATATTCTTATGGAGTGTCTGTTAATTAATTCATTGTTGGATCCGAAAAATAAATCGTTATGAAATGATTAGTTTTATCTTTCATATGATTTATGGAAAAAATAAGTACCCATTAAGGATAAAAACATATTATGATCCTATATTCTAACCATGAATCCATGAGCCCTGACCATATATAGAAAAACATCATGATGAAAGGATGATGATGGATTTTAGAAGTGATCATGAACCAACCACATGGGTGAGAAAATGGTAATAAATATATGCAAGGTATCAATATGAAAATTATACTTATTACCCACAAACCATAGAGTTCATACACATTACAAAGTATCCTAATGTTTTCATATTTTTCATTGGGCCACATGGATATCATTCTCCCACAACAAGTATATTTCCACCAACATCCTTGCATGATTTCTTGTATATTCCACCTCTAATGGAAATATAAAATTATGGTAATCCTATAACCAATACTAAGAACCAACCATCCAAATTCATGCAAACACACATAACATATAAGAGCATAATAATGCTAGAAATATAATCATCATGATATTATAGTATCAACATATAACCACATTTTATAATAATCAATAATATCAACCCATTAATTTACCAATACCCATTGTATAAATGGTAACATATACCTATCTTTTGTGAAACAAAAACCTACCAATAAACATAGTTAATTGAGATCAAATGGCCCTATAAGAAAACATGAATCAAGTAAAAAAGAGTATAAAAGGAACACAAATGGTAAAGAACATCCTAAATAATTTATTTTTTTAATAAATACCATATTCCTCAATGAATTGATTCCCAAACAACACATAACACCAACCATGAACATTCTCTCACTATAAGATTGTTTTTCTCAGTTCGGGTTCATCAAGAAAGAGGTTTGGAAAGGGGGCACGAAATGATTCCATATCAAGATAGTTTCTATAGAATATATAACCACATGAATTCATTCAATGAAGCTAATTATGTTATATTTCATAAAGGATGAATTTATTTCACAATATCTATTAATGATTTGGGAACATATCCTATATTAATTTTCAAATCTATAGGATAAACTTTGGTCTTTCCAATGAACATTGATTCAGTCACAATACAGAGACAATTAATTGATCCATGTTTTTATTTAAGAAGAATATAATATCATTATTATTAGTTTAAATAAAAATACCAAGAAACATGGATCCTTGATGTGGAATCAAGCATTGGTCTAATGGATTTCATTGGAATTTTATTAATATTACCGACCTATAAAACATCAATTACTAATTGTATATCTGGATATAATCAAGAATCATAATAAATTATCTATTACATATGTATAAATAATGAATGAATTATTAATTATATAGTTTAAGAAAAAATGTTTGATCCATGATACATTCTCATCTATCTTTAAGGGATATGAATTTGGAATAAATCTAATGATAACTCAACACTCTAGTATAAAAAAATCAGTAAATATTTTAGGAGTTATAGGGGAAAAATTTGATGAATCCAGATACTATATAGGAGGTATCTAACATAAAATTGGGATATTAGTAAAACAATATTTTTTCAATGCGATTCAAAACCCTCTTGGATTTAAATCCCATGGATTGGATTAATTTCATCCTCAGATTGCTTCCATGGGAATCTGATTGAAAATTTTGATAGTAGGTGTTCTTTGAATAACATCATGGGTTCCTCAAGCATGATAATAGGGCTAGTTTTTGTCAACCAATTAGTTGGTGGTGTTTATAGATGTTAGTATTCATATAGAATCCCCACTATCAAGATCGTTGGTTTCACCAACTCGTCGGTGGAAGCATTCATCCCACCACAAAATTATGACATTCTCCTAAATCCACACTTCAATTATTGAAACTTATAACACTAATACACCACCACATAGTCCCCAATATTCGAGGTAAAAAATTTGGAATGATAGATTTTTTAAATTAATCTTCATATACAATAAAATAATTTGACTATTTTTCCAATGAATGTGTGTGAATTGTGGCTGAAATAATTCAATTTGAAAATAGTGAGGATAATCAAAACTGAGTTGAAAATAATTCATTTAATAGCATTAATTTTTCCCTTATATCATGAACCATTTAATTTAGTGTTCAATTGTAATAATACATTGATCATAGGGGTGACCATGAAACACATCCCTCACAATTTATGTTTTTTAGAACCCATTAATTAATTATATATTTCCGTGGAACAAATATTTCAGTTTTATGGAGGGAGAAATTATTGATATATGTGACTGAAAATATAATTGGATACATTAGTGAAACAAATTACATTACTCCCCAAATTTCCTTAGATGGAAAAGTTATAATGGAAGATAATTTATTTTATAGGATGGTTGTGATTCCATAGACATTTATAATATATTAAGGTTGTTGAAGGTATTCGAGAATTTCAAAAATCACATCTAGTAGACAATTGGAGAGTTGTTGGTATCTTTATAAAGTTTACAAAATTATATGAGTTTAATTATATAGGATTCAATAGGTTCATTAAAATTATACAATTATGGTCACAATTTAGACACATGGATGGAAATGGTGGATAGGTGGCCACCACCATGTAGATAGTAAAATACCTAGAACCTGATTTTACTTGATAAACAAAATGCATTAGATGCTACTAGATATGTAATAGACAATGAAGATCAATAGAAAAATATGATTCAATATAGGAGACACATGGTTACCCATTATACAACACTATCTAGTCAATAGATCTTCTAAGATAGAAGTTATTAAATCCTAGAACCGGCAAGTCGACACACTATATCAACTAGTCCGTGCTTTTAACTAATTTAAAAATTCTACTGTAGACACAATTATTTCACATAAATTCTATATATAGATCATATAAAATTTAAAATTCTATTTACATATTTAAATAGATATGAATAAAAAAATTTAGTGTCCACAATGAAAAATAAATTTCATTCTCAATTCAACTAATTGATATTCAAATTAAACAGTAAAACTCATGTAAATTATGATTGTTAAAAACCTAGTTTTGTTTTTGTGATCAAGAAAACACTATGTGTGATAGAGAGAGTTAATGAAGATTTTGATTATCTTGCAGATCCATATATTCCATGTATAATATTAAAAGTACTATTAACACTCTCTTCATAATGGATGGCCTATGAATGTTCATAACATTCCTTCCTTTATGAGATTCCATTTCCTGACTTAACTCATTACTATTAAACAGACTGGTATGTCACATGGACTCAAGGATGCCTCACCGTATTCCAGAGGAAACCGGCTAGTTTTATGTATATATATAAATAATGTAAGGGATATTATACCGTTGTGATTATAGTTGTATAGGGGAAAATAATATATGTAAAATAATAGAAATCAGTGGAAGGTGTAATATTAGAGAATGTTAAACAACATAATATTAATAAAATGTAAATTGATAACAATTGGATGAGGACAAATTATAGTAGTCCATTCATGAAAAATTATTCCACAAAAATAAATTGAAGACATTAAAATATGACATACAATGGAAAAGAAGAAAATATTTCTGATTCTCAACTCCACAAGCATCCCGAGCTCTAGAATTTTCATGTTCTCATAACTCTATCCTAGTAATGTGAATCAAACATTGTATTTTGGCTTCATATATTTTAGAATAACTATAGAAAATAAATCTACACAGGTAACAGGGGTTCCCAATTCAGGAGTGAGATAAAATCTATGTATTCTGACACACAAGGAGTCTATACCAAAACACATACATTCTATATAATATATGGCAATGTGCTAGTAAAAATATAATAAAATAATGAAATTACATATTCGCATTGCATTTAAACATCTAAACTAGTTACACTGAAATAACTACCCTATAATCTACATACAATATGATTGACATGCTATAATAATGAATCTATACACATTTTATAAATACAATACACTTTATTTATGGTTATCCATACATGAAATATCACCATTTACATATTGTATCTCCCATGTGGCATAACAATCAAAATCTTTCTATACAACAAGATAAGTAAAAACATCCATGGAAAACACATATTAACCCATGTTAAATATACCTCTTAGTCATGTTCTATTTGAATGAGTCAATCCCTGAAGGGCTAGATCCATGGTGTCGAAGTACAAGGAATCCTCATCGAGTCATAGGACCATCTAGATAGAAACTCGGTAAGTCACACGTTGAAGTCCTAGCAGAATTCCATACCAGACTTGTACATTGTGAGTCCAAGAATACTGGATCCATGGGTTACAATTTCCAAAGAAATCTCATAGAATCAATTCCCATGGAGAAAATATATCCAATGAATCCACTACTTTTTTCAGATACAAGGAACATATCTATGAAATATATTCATAAAATTATCATATCATTATATATATCATTTCATAAAATATTTTTCGATCCACTCATATTACAATTTCACATTCAATCCCATCTCATGAGTGTACCACTAATTCATCATAATTAAAATTTAATGAAACTAATGATCATATCCTCTAATTGTTAACTAGTCATATTTAAGCATAACACATGATTATACAATATTATTTGAACACATTCCAAAGGAACAATTATGAAATTAAAGTTAGGAATAACCATTTAAAATAAGATAAAAAACATGAAATGGTAGAAATATATCTCCAAACTATGGAAACAATTCATCTTCTATTATAATTAATCAGACCCCTACAATGAAAGCATAAGAACACACCCCTTTTATGATTCTAGAAAGGGAAGTTCAAATGAAACGGGAAATGATATATCTTATAAGTGGAAATGGTACCATAAATTTTTAAAAAGGTAAAGTAAATTATATAATTCCCTTAGATTACATGTCTTAAACATTCATCTATCACACTATGATATTTAAGAATAGATAAAACTACAAGTCATTGAAACACTCATTTATTAGAAAACAAATCATTACTTTTTAGCTTAGTAGATATTGACCCTTATCAATGGGGTTTTATAATAAATTCATTATATTGTTTCACAAAAATAATAATTTAGAATATTCATAAATTCCTTCTAGAATTTATAATCCATTTTATCAAATAATAACTCATTGCATTCAAAAATATAAACGAAAAAGGAAAGGGATGCTACCTCAAAGGAAGGGAACTAACTTAATAGTTGGCACTTGATGTTTTCATCGGCGGACACCTGAAGATGATCCTTACTCATCTGAGAAAATGCACCATTTCATATACATAAGGAATCCTATCAACTGTATTCATATTCTAATAGATCAGAATTTGTATAAAGGGATCCCTAGATATATTCTCATATATTCAAACACCCATTTCCACATTCACCATAACTAATTGTTCTTATCATACATAAGAATACATATCCCCAAGTATATATATTCTCATACATGGTTGAATATGAATATAACTATGGAACATACATATAAATACACCTACCAATCAACATTTTGTAAGTCTTATTTGACTTTGGTGACCCTAACCCACCTCACGGGTGATCCAAACGCAATACATATAAATACTAGCTCATCAAATAAATAAATTACTACATATAAAATCGTATAATACTGTGAATAATAAGAAATAATTACATCAAGTACATAGGGAAACCAAAAAGCGATCAAATAAAATCATATCTAAAGGAAAACAGTAAAGCATAATCGAGCCGACCCAATAGGAATATCTCCCACCCTAGAATAGAAAAAAACTAATGTTCCAATTATCCATAAACTTAGTGTAACATCTCAGAACTGAGTGCCAACAAAACGTTACCCAACCTCAGTAGGTCACATGACCTTTATCAAATTTCCCCAAACACTAGAGGCTTTTGTCTAGCGAAGATGGACAATGTTTGATAATTAGACAACAATGACCTCATTAAAAAAAGTATCCATAGAAAAAAATAGTTTAGGGAGTAGTAATACCGTAAAAATAATAAACAGTGGAAGACTGATAGTAATGAAACTACTAGACCATGTATAAATGATTCATGTCACATCTATCTAGGAAATAATGAAAACAAGTATCAATGATAGAAATTCAATACTAAACCAATTTATATGAAAAAAATTAAAAAATCCAACATCATCGCAAACCTCAGCTTGATCCCATGCTCCCTAGATCCAATATTAATCAAGTAACTATTATATATGGGAACATTCTCTTTTCTTTACCTAGGACCATATAATCTGTTTTGGTCCAAAAGCATGACCGAAATAGGGAGTGAGTAAAATTCAAGTAGGTAACCCCCAAATGATTTGTGCCAAACTATCTATAAATATAAATAGCATGGAATATACATATATGATGAAATAAACTAGGATGAACTCAAAATTCAATAATCATATAGTTTAAAATTATAGTAATTAAAATTTATTTATTATTAAATCAATTGAATAATTTAGCCTTGGGATCTAACATATGCTCTATATCCCCGTATATAATAGTAACAACACAGGTCACAGAAGACCATCAAAACAACCAATTAAAACCAAGTAAATGCTTATGATTTTCCTTGGAAGACTCGTTACAATCATTTAATTATTCACAACAACCCTTTGGGAATGCTCTCAACGTCTATCCCATTTTTTATAAAGCATGAATATTCAAATAAAAACGACAACATAGGAATCCATCATAGTCAATACACATGACTCAACCTGGAATCAATAATTTATAAATGGCCTCCATCTAGAACTCACAGTCAATAACCCTTGGGAACATATAGAATAAATAATCATAAACGACATCCTTGGTAGATCCCATAGTCAATAATGTTATGTCAAATTCAACACCATGGCTCTCATGGTCTTGTGTAAATAAACCTGGAAATCCCCATAGTTTTCCAAGTCCAAGGCCATCATGGTCCATTGGAAAATCAATGTGCATATCACAACAAGGCATCACATGTCATCAATAAATACAATATGGGTGGCATTCTCAATCATAATATGTGAAATTCACATAGTCAATCAACTCAATCCTAAATAATTAAAGTCACGGTTGTAACACCAGAGACTTTTATGAGAAATATTTTGTTTTTATGTTATATAAATCATCAATGGAATCTTTCACTACACACAAAACTATCTTTTCTTTCTTTACACTCAATCACGACCTTCCTCGATAGCTTGCGTCGTACGCAATACCGAGTTTCACTAAACAACGATATGCTGTTAAAATAATATTAAAACTAGCCATTATGAATAGTAATAACCACTTTTTGAAATTTTGTAAATTTTATTTTTCAAAATGGATTAATTTTTGGATTTGGAATATCGAAATTATATTAGGGTGAAATTTTGGTACTTTTTGGATAACTTTCATATTCTGATGAATTGTGAAAATTACTAAATTTTAATTAAAAATAACTTTTTTAATAGTAATAATTAATTATGATAAATTATTATTTTGAGTGGTTTTAAAGAATATTTAGAATATATTTTTACCAATTAATACAATGTATGTAATTGGATGTAATTTCACATTTAAACCAAACATAAACAAGTGTCAATCTTTTGATAGTAATTATCTCTTAAAAACACGCTATTTGTTTGGACGATGAGAATTAATTTTTAAATTAATTAATGCAACTGATGTGTTTTGAATTTGGTAAAATAGTAATAATTTTTGAATTCATAATATCTAATATTGATTAGGCCTAATTTATGGATTTTTTTTGGAATCTTTCATTTATTGATGAATAGTGAAACCACTAAGTGGTAGTTAAAAAAACTGAATTTTTTATAAAACATAATTTTACCGCTTCTGTGAGTGGAATTTCGAAAATCATAGGGACATGGTTAATATCAAGGACTAAAAATTGGTTCAATGAGATGAAAATAATTTTTGTTGAATAGTAAATTTTTACTATTTTTTACCACGTTTAAATGTAAATAAGGTAATTAAGGGTCAAAGGTTATTATTATTACCCAAACACATGTCTTAATTCTATGGGATAAGTTTAATTCGACCAGAAACAACCTTAGGAATAAAATATGACCATTTAGGCCCACTTGTATTAGATTAGGACATTTATTATCAATTTATTTAAAAAAGGGTTAAAATAATTAAAATCAATGTTTAATAAATAAATCATTTTTAATATATGGTTATACATAAGATAAATTAGACTATAAATATTCATTAGAAATCTAAAAATAATTCCTACATAATGGAATTTTATTTTTAATTTTTATATTTAAAATAATTTAATTTATTTATGACACAATGATTATGCAGTAATTATCTTATTAATGAAATATTAACATAATTGATGTTATAAATACCCAAATAAATGTAATGCCAGACTTTTAATGAATTAAAATAATTTTATTTGTTAATATTTCATGTTTTTATTGATTTATTTAACTAATTTCTAATTAATCATTCTTTTATGATTTTCACAAAAATCAATTACCAAATAGTGTCAAAATTGAAATAAAATAGTATCTAAAACAAATATTGTATTATTAATTTATAATTTATTCATAAAAAATATATGGTTCGGCCAAATGACATAGATAATGTTATATATATTAATAATAAACAACTTGTGGTTCATTTGGCTTGTTATAGTAAGTATATTAACCTTATTGTGTATGAAAACAAGAACACATAGTAAAAGTTAAAATATCTAACTTAAAGAAAAATCAAAATGATAAGGTTAAAATTGATACCTAAACTTCTCTAAATTCTATTGGATGGGATTATTTCTACCCATAACCACCTTAGCTTCTAAATAAATCAATTTGGAGCTATTAAAAACCGAATATGACATTATAATAAAATAATATTTTTTGTTTTTCCAAAGGTGCCCCTCTCCTACCTTATAATAGGGAACCTCCTCCCTCTCTTCCTCACACAACATTGATCCTTCAAACTCGGCCAAACCCTTCCAAATTCTCTTCTCCACTTCCCTAGAAACATCCTATAGGTCCTGGTCTTCTTCAAAGACCAATTTTAGTTCTTAAAGAGAAGGTCTCAAAGAGGCGCTTCAAAGAAGAGGTAATGTCCGTTACCGATTCGTTCGACTTTATTTCTTCTTCCACTTCTTCTTCTTTAGATATTTCATTATGAAGTAATAACATAAGTATAAATAATATACTGGTAAGTTATTATAAGTACTAAACAACCCTATTTTACCATTTATCCATCCTACGAAAAAGGAAATCACCCCCCGTGCGTACGTACGGAATACCGTCTCCACGCCGTGGGGTAAACTATTTTCCACCACCACCTTACATGGATGGGTATAATGGTGTAATGAATAACTATATATGATTATAGTAAAGTGATATTGATTTTGAAATAGTATACATACACTCCAATACAATTCCACGATCATGGAAATGATATCATCGCTCATGCGTACGTACGGAATACCGTCTCCACGATGTGATGCGACTCGTTATACATGATCTTCATTGCATAATAATTATATAATTCAATTGAATACATTAATTTGATATATATTACACTAATAAAATTCTTAAAATGAGGTATCTATAACCTAAAATGAAGAATAAGAAATTATTCGACAAAACATGCATAAGAACAAAAAGCAATAAACACCCGAATAACAAGTAACAATGAAATACTACTAATAAGAAGCTAAGAATATGACCATATATGATATTATAAAAATAATTATGATTCTGGAATAAGTCAATGAAATTATTTAAATCATTATACAGGAGGTTCAGACACTTACGATGATAATCAGACCTAAGGTAAGGGAAAATATCACAATTTCATTTTTATCTGAGATTGTTTATACTTTGGTATTTATTGGGGTGTATTTTATCATCCACATGCATGTTTCCTAAATATTTACTATTATTTCCATCCAAATACAATTGTTTAAATCCAATTTTATCCTTAGGTGAGTTTTTAGTAAAAGATGTGAAAAGAATCTTTTGTCGTTTTTCGTACGAGGTACTTTTTAACTTTTCCGACAAAAGTACGAGAAGAATGTTATTTTAACTTATAAGGCATGAATGAATTTTTAAAATATTATTTCCAAGAATCTTCCTTTACAAGTTTTCATGTTTATTTTTAATTAACTTATTTTAGTTTAAAATTGTATGGCATGTTAAGAATGTAAAATGTTTTTGAAGTAGATAGGATATTTTCCTCAAGAATGGAGTTCAAGTGTTTTATCAAAATTATTTTCCTTCTAAGATAATATAGGGTTCTGTTTCTATACCTATTTTTACATTGACTTGATTATGTTGTGATGGAATTATTTTTATGAATTCCCTTACTTTATATGAATTGTTTTATGATGTCTTTATGTTTAAGAATCCCAGTTTTATTACATGGGTTATGCAGTGATGTATGATTTTTGATTTTTGTGGCACACATAAGAATGGTTTCATTATGAGATGGGTGGGACCTATATCTCCTTCAAATGAATTGGGTAAAGAATTATATCTCATGAGATATATATGGCTGGAATGGAAGGTTAAACCGGTTCAGTGAAACATGACTGAAATGAGGAGTGAACTCGGTTCAGAAATGGACTTTGTCAACTAAGATAGTCTTGGCAATGAGTCTTGACTACTAAGAAATGATTCACTATGATTATGTCTATATGAAAAAATGTTTCATGTTTTATGTTATGATTATTGGGATTACATTTCACTACTATGATTTATCCCATGTTATGAAATTATGATCTCTTTTGCAGGTTATGATTTAAAAAAGTTATGTTCTTATGTATATGATGTGATTGATATTTCTTTTTTTTACCCTTAATTAGAATTTGAGCTCACCCTTTTGTATGTTTTCTTTCCCCAGGTCAGGAATAAAGTTATTAAGTAGGATATGCCAAAAGGGACTCCAGATATGATGAAATAAATTGGAGGCAAAGTAGATGCTTTATGAACCGGTTGTTTATGATTCACAGTTTCTAAAGACTCTATACCTATACGGTCCCATACTGGTTTTGTTATATGTTGTAATAAGTGTGCTTCAATTTTGAATCATTAAGAATGTATGTAAATTAAGAATCATTATAGTTGGTATCAGAGGAAAGGTATAGTCAACCATTGGAAACTAGGAAGTGAAAGCCTTAGTAAGAACCCTAAGGATAAGTTTAAGCATAGAACACAATATTAGTGTTTTATAAATGGCCATGAACAACCTATGATAAGTCGTTAAGTTTAAAATTTTATTCTTTATTGTGTGTTTTTCTATTATAATTTGTTTTTCTCACACTATTTTTCTTGGTTTTAGTCAATGGATGGAACCCGAAGGAACCGTGTTAATGTGGAATGCGATGGGAAATGCAATGATTGTCCCCCTGAGCAACCAAAAGTTATGGTAGCTAGAATGAAAAATCTTGTAGCCATGAACACACAACACTCTCAAGCTATGAATCATGCAGGACTTCCAAATGAGAAAATGAAGGAGCAACATTCTGTTCAATCCTTCATGTGGCAGCATCCACCTTCATTCTGCGGGTCTACTGATCCATTCGTTACTGAACAATGGATTAGTACTACTGAAAATATATTTTCAGTTCTTCAATGTTATGAACATGATAATGTTATCCATGAAGTGTATCGTCTGGAAGGAGATACTGATCAATGGTGGAATCTTATTAAGAATACGAGGCAAAGGGATGAAATTGAGTCCATGGAATGAGACGAGTTCAAGAACTTATTTTCCAATAAGTACTTCCCTCGTATTCTCTGAACAAAGATGGAGAAATTGTTTCTTGAACTGAAGCAAAAGGATGATGAATCTCTTTGTACCTATGAAGCAAATTTTACAAGACTATCAAGGTACGCTTCTGGTATTATTATCCAACCTGAGATTATGATTGACCAATTCATTAGTGTCTTAAAACCAAGTCTTCGATGGGCGTTAGCCATAAGGGACTTCAATAGCTACAAGGAAATCTTTCGATGTGCTCTCAAAGTTGATATGGAGATTGGAGTAACCCATCAGTCATATGGGTTTGATAAGAAGAGGAAATTGGAATTCAAAGGAAAATCTAATGAGCGCACTAAAAAGAAGATGAGTTTTCCCTTATTCTCAAAGTGTGGAAGGAAACATGGAGGAAATTGTCTTAAGGGGACAAGAAAATGTTATAAGTGTGGAAAAAAGTTCATCGGGCAATTGATTGTCGAAATAATGGGATGAAGATGTCTAATGATGAAAATAAATGAAGGGATACATAGAATGAACCTACTGCACTTCAATGTTTTAAGTGCAAGGATATGAGGCATTATGCCAATGAATCCCCAAATCCAAGGGTTGATGATGATGATCGACGTCAACAAACTCTTCAGTCCAAAGGCAAAGGAAAGTCACATGCAATTACTATCGGCGATGTAGAGTACGAAAACGAAGTGGTGAAATGTACACATAACATCCACCCTAAAGTAGAAAATGTATTATTTGATTATGGATCGACCCACTCTTTTATTTCTGAAGAATTTTCTAAGGGTATCACCATATTACCTCATCAATTAGATGTTGAGTTAGCTGCGACAACCCCTAATGGCACAACAGTCGCATCAAAAGTTTATAATTCTTCTCTGATTGATGTTTGTGGGAATGTGATTCCTAAAAATCATGTCATCCTTCCTATAGTGGAATTTGATAGGATTCTTGGCATGGATTGGATTTCTCTATATGGAGCTCATATCAATTTCCAAAGAAGGGAAGTCACATTCCATATTCCAGATCAATCTATGATCGTCTATCAATGCAAGGATGAACATAAACATCTATTGGAAATTTCATTCATATTATGGGTTTTGATTCCACCAAATGAAGGTTTTCTTATCCCAAATGGTCGGTGAGAATCTCATGATTAATAATATTCCAATTGTACGGGAGTTTGACGATGTAATTCCAGAGGAATTGTCGGGTCTTCCACCAAATCGTGAAGTTGAGTTTTCAAAAGAAATTGTACCGGGTAATTTGCCTATTTCAAAGACAACTTATAGAATGGCCCCAATTGAGTTGCAGGAATAGAAGAAGAAGCTTTAAGATAATCTTGATAAAGGATTCATACACCCTAGTGTTTCACCTTGGGGAGAACCTGATCTATTTGTTAATAAGAAAGATGGATCAATGAGACTCTGCATTGATTATCGAGAACATAACCAGATCACTATCAAGGACAAATATCGTCTCCCACGCATTGATGACTTATTTGACCAACTACGCGGAGCTCAATACTTTTCCAAGATTGATCTTCATTCAGGGTATCATCAATTAAGGGTCAGAAGGGAGGATATACCAAAGACGACTTTCCGTACAAGGTATGGACACTATGAATTTATAATGATGCAATTTGGTCTTACTAATTCCCCTGCTATCTTCATGGATCTGATGAATAGAGTGTTTAGAGACTATCTTGTTTAGTTTGAGTTAGTAATTATAGACGATATTCTTGTCTATTCAAAGAGAAAGGACGAACATGAAGATCACTTGAGAATTGTATTTAAGACCCTGATAAAGGTGAAGCTTTATGAAAAATTTACCAAGTGTGAATTTTGGCTTAAAAAATTGCATTTTTGGGTCACAAAATCTCAATAGAGGGGATATCTGTGGATCCAGTAAAAACAGAGGTTATTGAAAGATGGTCGAGACCAACAACAGTAACCAAGATCCGAAGTTTTCTTGGGTTGGCTGGATATTATCGACGTTTTGTGAAACATTTTTGACGATTATCTAATCCACTCACCAAGTTGACTCAGAAAGGAGTTATGTATTTTTGGACGGAGGAATGTGAATAGAATTTCAAGGAGTTGAAAAGAAGGTTATCCAGTTCCCCTGTACTCACACTTCCTTGTAGTGGAGAAAGGTTTGTGATCTACAGTGTTGAATCCAAGAAGTAATTGGGGAGTGTTCTTATGCAAAATGATATGGTGATAGCTTATGCCTCACGGTAGTGGAAAATCCATGAGCAAAATTACCCAACTCGTGATTTGGAGTTAGCAGCGGTAATCATTGCATTAAAGATTTGGAGGTATTATATTTATGGAGAAAAGTGTGATATTTATACTGATCATAAAAGATTAATGTATATTTTCACACAAACGAGCTGAATATATGCCAAAGAAGATGGTTGGAGCTGATTAAGGGTTACGACTGCTCAATTTTTTACCACCCTGGGAAAGGCAACAAGGTGGAAGATGCATTAAGTCAAAAAGACCATGCCAGCTTATCCATGATGAGGATCACAACAGATCCAATATTTATGGATTTACAAAGGATGGATCTTGGAATTATAATAGATGGGGAAAATCATATCTTTCTCAATCGAATTTTCAACCATCTACACATGTGAATATTAAAGAGGCGCATAAAGAAGATGTAGAGTTACAAAAGAAGGTGAGAAATAATACTGAATTCAACATTGATTGTGATGGGATAATAAAGTTCAGGAATCGGTTTTGTGTTCCTCCAATCCCAGAATTAAAGAAGGATCTGCTGGATGAGGCTCATAGTTCCTCATTCTCTATTCATCCTGGAAGCACAATGATGTATAGGGACCTGAAAGAATACTTATGGTGGGATGGAATTAAAAGAGATGTTGCTGGATATGTCTCTCGATGCTTGGTTTGTCATCAAGTTAATGCTGAGAGACAGAAGTCTAAGGGGATGTTACAACCATTACCCATACCAGAATGGAAATGGGAAAACATCCTATGGACTTTTTCACTGGACTTCCTCAAACATCCAAAGGCAATAATGCTATCTAGGACATAGTTGATCATCATACAAAGTCCGCACACTTCATCTCTATTAGAGAGGATTTCTCTTTGGATCAGCTTGCCATGATATATGTAAAGGAAGTGGTAAGATTGTATGGAGTACCACTTTCCATTATATCTGATCCGGATCCGAGGTTTACCTCGATGTTCCGACGAAGTCTTCAACATACTCTGGATACAGAGTTGAGTTTCAGCACAGCTTATCATCCTCAGACAGATGGTCTGTCTGAGAGGACAATTCAATCTCTAGAAGATATGTTGAGATATTGCTCTATGGATTTCAAAGGTGTTTGGGATCAACACCTAAATTTGGTGGAATTTTCTTATAATAATAGCTTTCACTCCAGTATTCAGATGGATCCTTATGAAGCTCTCTATGGAAATAAATGCAGGACTCCAACTTGCTGGGATGATGTTGGGGAAAGAAAGCTATTAGGACCTGATCTTGTTGATGAGATGGCAGAAAAGGTCAGATCTATTCAACAACACATTAGAGTAGCTCAGAGTCGACAAAAAAGTTATGCCGACAACTGAAGAAAAGTCCTAGAATTTGAAGTGGGTGATAAAGTGTTCTTACAAATATCTCCCTGGAAGAGGGTCATGAGATTTGGAAAGAAGGGGATGTTGAGCCATAGATATATCGGTCCTTTCGATATACTGGATCGTGTTGGAAAGGTAGCTTACTGATTGGCGCTTCCACCGAATCTCTCTCATGTTCACGATGTGTTCCATGTATCTATCTTGATAAAGTACATACCTGATCCTTCACATGTACTAAGCTCAGAATTTGTACCACTGGAGCAAGATCATTCTTATGAAGAACAGCTGATAGAAATTTTGGATCATAGAAAATAAGTCCTACGAAACAAGACCACTCACTTGGTGAATGTTTTGTGGAGGAACCACCAATTAGAATAAGCGACATGGGAGCTTCAGGATATGAGAGGGAGAGGTATCCTCATCTTTTTGTTACAAAGTGTCGAATTTCGAGGGCGAAATTCATTTTAAGGGGGGTAGAATGTATCACCTGAGACTTTTATGAGATATATTTTGTTTTTATGTTATAGAATTTATCAAAGGAATCTTTCACTACACACCACACTATCTTGTCATGCTTTACACGCAATCGCAACCTTCCTCGATATCTTGCGTCATACGCAATATCGAGTTTCAATAAACAACGATATGCTATTAAAATATTATTAAAACTAGCCGTTATGAATAGTAATAACAACTTTTTGAAATTTTGTAAATTTTATTTTTCAAAATGGAATTAATTTTTGGATTCAGAATATCGAAATTAGCTTAGGGGGAAATTTTGGTACTTTTCGGATAACTTTCATATTCTGATAAATAGTGAAAATTACTAAATTTTAATTAACAAAATATTTTTTAATCGAAATAATTAATAGTGATAAATTATTAATTTTATTGGTGTTAATGTATATTTAGAATATATTTTACCCATTTAATATAGTTTTGGTCATCAGATGTAATTTCACATTTAAACCAAACATAAACTAGTGGCATTCTTTTGATAGTAATTATCTCTTAAAAACACGCTATTTGTTTTGACAACGAGAATTAATTTTTAAATTAATTAATGAAACTGATGTTTTTTGAATTTGGTAAAATAGACATCATTTTTTAATTAATAATATCAAATATATCTGAGGCCTAATTTTTGGTATTTTTCTGGAAACTTTCATTTTTTGATGAATAGTGAAACCACTAAGTGGTAGTTAAAAAAACTAAATTTTTCATAAAACATTATTTTATCGCTTCTCTGAGTGGAATTTTGAAAATCCAAGAGACATGATTAATATTGTAACTCCCTGACCATAGTTACCCAGAGTTGGTGCATTATTGCGTAACATTTTCATGATCACAAAAGATCATGTCTCGAAAGACTGATTAGTTTATTAGCCTTGGAAACACTAGATACATTCATAAATGTTACATTACATCATAAATTGAAAAACTAAAATAATATAGTCTCCATTTTACACACTCATATCCCCTTCAGACTATCCCTACAGGTCATTCCTAAAATACTTCTTCACATCCAGGAAAAATTAAAACATTGAAAGAGGTGAGCTCAGATGCTCAGTAAGGATAACAATATTGCGGAAGCATTCATAAATAAACATTAACATTTAAGGAAATGTATAACTAAAACAAAATCCTTTTTTTAAAATGATCTTTAGAATAATATGGAAAAAATAAAATTAAATAATTCCATTTACATAATCACATGGATATTCTACTAGTCGAATAATCACATGCAATATCAATAACCACATTCATAATTACAGAATGCATAATGCCAGACCATCATAACCACGTAGCCATGGCCATGTTCCAAGACCACAAATAAGATTTTGTCAAGGCCTCGTTCCAAGACACTAGTTTGTCTCATGAGACCTTCTGATGCATTGAGGAGCTATAACAGGCTACACCCGTCACTTATTAAGTCCAATGCATTCCTCCTATGTACAGGTTTAAACATATTATAAACCATAACATAATTGTATCACATAAATCATGCATAAAGTAAAAAAAACATTTCCACATTTCAATCACATGATATCAATAAAACACATTGATATAAAAAAAAATACATTCGAAAACCATTTTCAATACGAAAATAAACCAAAATTAAATCTCGGTATTTATTTTTCATTTAAAAAAATATTATGTCTTGTTGAGGAAGCCGAAATTCAAATAATGGTCACGACGGCGGAGAAGTCGTTGTCACCACATACGTACGACAAAAAAACATTCCATTTTGTTTTTTATTAAAATTCTTCATATAAAAATATTCCTTTTTAATAAATGTAAAAGTCAAAGGGGTTTATACACCGTATAAAAGAAATTTTTGTATAAAACAAAATATGCCTCAATGAATGGGGATTGAGACGACGTCTTTTACAACGATATATTTTTTTAAATAAAATAGATCTATTATGTGTATTCAATATTAGTACACATAAAGAAAGTATAAATACAAGATATGACGTAATAATATCATGACATAATTTGAATGTAGGAGATTAACCCAATGAACAGAAATTGGGTTAAGAAGTTCCCTTACCTCGTATCTGGCTTGAATCGACCACTCTTTAACCTACTGATTAATAAACTATAGTTAATATATAATTTCTTAAGAACCATTTTCATGTTCATTATCCCTTTTATATCACTTATTTCAATATTAAGAAAAGTGTGTATTCATTTAAGTTAATAACAGTCGTTTTGTCGATCTTTGGTAATTGAGTCAGAAATAAACTTCTTATAATTACACGTTGTTCTTGTGGTGAAATATATATTATATCCAGAATTTTATTCAGGATGTAGATATCATATATTTCATATATATCCAGTATATACATGCATTTATAATATTACATAACCCTTAGAGGTAAGAAATGAAATGCACCGTTCATGGGGACGGTAAGTCGTACGTACGCATGAACGCTACTTTCATTTATATTTCATATTTAATGGAATCAAATTATAATTATATAAATGTATACTATAATTCCATTATAACATAATGTATAATACCATTTACTCCATCCATTATACATCCCACCTATGGCATTAACGATTCAAACCGCTTTGAGGGGGCGGTAGTCCGCACTTCCTAAAATGAAAATATCATGTTTACCATAATATAAACCATAAATGTATACCATAAATGAAAAATACATAAGCTTATGGAAAACATAAACTTATTATATATCATATATAAATATAGTGACATATTAATGGCCACCTATGATGCTGTTATATGAGTGTTGAACAATCATCGTTTCGTGAGGCAGAAATTCACCATCCAGAGAAACAATATGTTCTTTAACCATTAGATTTATGTGTGTGTAAGTGTATCTTGAATCCTTCTTATAAAAAAATCCTATTATATTTAGTATACTGGTTTTGTTACAAAAAAATGAATAAAAAGATTTTAGGGGGTTGGAGAAGAAAAATGAAATATAAGAACAGAAGAGAGAACACTACCTTTAAAACGGGTAACTCTTTTTGATTTGAGATGAAAGGATTCCTTGAGAAGACTTATGCCCAAAGTGATGCTTCTAGGAGTAATAGTTGGATGTGGAGAGACAAAATGGGCAGGTTTTGGCCGAGCCAAAGGCTTGAGAGGTGTGGGTATGGTTGTAGAGTTGGGGGCCTTTTATAAGAGGAGAGGAGGGGCACTCTTGGAAAGATTGAAATGTTACATTATTATGAAATGCTTTTCGGATTCTAAAGGTCCCACAATGATATATTTCAATGGTAATGTGATAAGCGTTCTAAATACACCAATACAATAGGATTTGGAAAAGTGTAAGACTTAGATGTTACATTATTCTTCCATTTTATTGAAATCGTTAATTAATGAGGTAATCTCTGCATCATCATGTTGTCATAAATAATTTAATTTATTTAATGTCTAAAAATTAAAAAAAATCATGATGTAGGAAATCTATTTATATTTCCAATGAATATTTATAGTAAAAAATATGAATTGTATTACCCCATTTAAAAATAGTTTTAGTAAAACAACTCATGTTTGTGACATTTTTATTTTAACATTAAATTAAAAGTTTTTAATGTCATTTTCCTACCAAAGTGGAACCATGGGGTCCAAAAGTTGACCAATGGATTTTCATTCTCTGCCATGACTCGTACAATAGGTTTAGGAAAAGTGTAATGGTATTTTCATATTTTTATAATATCATTTTTACCTTAAATTTCACTAATTATCTTCAATCGTGAATAATTAAACTTAAAAGTTACTATTTCCCAAAAAAATTATTTTAATTCCATTGAAACAAATTTTACATCCTAATGACAACCATGTATGTCGGATTTTTGAAAATCAAATCACAGAAGTGTTAATGTTTCATTTAAAAGAAAAAATCAGTTTTTTAACTACCACTTAGTGGTTTCATTATTCATCATAAATTGAAGTTTTTCAGAACCATGCCAAAATTTCACACTAATCAATAATTGATATTATGAATTCAAAAAGGATGTCTATTTTACAAAATTAAAATCATATAATTTGTTTTAATTAATTTTATAATTAATTCCCACTTTCACAACAAATAGCGTTTTTTAAAGAAACAATATATATCAATAGATTGACAATTGTTTATGTCCAATTTCAAGGTTCAATTTATTTTAATAAACACCATTGGATTAAATGGTAAAAATATATTCTAATTATACTTTAAAACCACTCAATGGTATAATTTTTCACTATAAATTATTTTGTTTAAAAATGTTGTTTTATGTATTTTTCACTATTCATAAAAATTGGATGTTCTCAGAAAAATACCAAAAATTCAACATAGACTAATTTCGATATTCTGAATCCAAAAATGAAGTAAATTTTGATATATAAAATATATATAATTTTAAAAAGTGGGTATTAATATTTTTAATGGCTATTTTTATTGGTTGTGGTGTGTGTTAGAACTCGATGTGGCCTACAACACATGCTACTGTATTATTCAAAGAGAAGTGTACCGTGGAATCTTGGGGTGTTACATTATCCGCTCCTTCAATAAATTGCATCCTCGCAATTTGAAATTTTTCTTTTGAAATAAAAGGTTTAAAATAGAAAATACCGTTATGGAAAACCCACATCAGTAATGAGGTTAATAAATATATAACTTAAAAAGAATGAAAGATAAGTACAAAGGTCACCCATGATAGCCCATACTGGGATTCTATAAAAATATAGATATGGAAGAAAAACAAACCATTAGGGTTTGATGGAGAGTTGTAGAAAACAAGACTAGGAGAAAGTTAACAATAATAAAGTCACAAACTTGTGATTGGTTGAACGATCATTGAATCCCCAGTTGGAAAAGTTAACCGGAAATGTTTTTGTTTTAAGTTACCTTTCATAATGTTGAGGAATTTATATAAGAGATTTACTAAGAATTTAATGAAATATACTTACTTGTCGTGTAGACTTTCATTCTTTAATAAATTTTCACCACAAACCCATCTTTCACTCCAAATGGTAACATAACTCAAAAATATTCTATTTATCCTATTTGAATAAGGTTCTAAATATTACCACATACCATTTAGATAAGGAAAATTATTTTTTAATAACCAGGGACTTCCTGTAGGCTAGTGGTAGGTAATAAAGGCCTATCACACTATGGTTGTGGTTTCGATTCCTGCAGTTTTGTCCGACGTGACGGGTTATGCCCCACCCTTCAGGTTGTCCATTTACTAAAACTATAGTATTATAATATTCTAAATATAATCTTCAGAAATGTTTAACCTTAAACAATACTATCCAATGATCAACTTAATCCATTCCAACCTTTATAGTTATCCAAAATACCTCAGCCCAGACATTCTCTAAAATGTCCTTAAATTCCAAAATCAATTGAAACATTAGATTCCCAAAACAAAGTAATGTTTTTCTTATTGTCACATACTGAAAATATGATTACCTTCATCATATTAAAACCTTAATGAAAAAAAACAAGTACTGCAGTACAATCCCTATATATATCACATTATTCTTATAACCATAATCTAGTTCTTGAGTCCAAAAACAAAGAAAAACATAATTATTCAACTTCATATGTAGTAACAGCTTAAGCATGGCCTTGATCCCTTGGCCTTTTCTAAGGTAAGTTTCCCAGATGCTTAGGACATTCATTTACATAATGCCCCAATTCCCTACAATTTTATCATTCAACATTGATAGGCTCTTTCTTTCCCTTTCAATCACAAGCCTGGTGACATTTTTCTCCACATTTATAACAAACTCAGATTCCTTTTAGTCAAGTACCAGGGTGATTCTTCACACAATTATCCCATAATGGAAAATACTTCATTCCCTTTTTTCCTTTATCTTTCTCTTGTTCCACCGTCCTCTTCTTCTCTTTCTTTCTTTGTTTTCATAAGACTTAGAGAATTCATTTTCTATCTTGATAGAACATGAGACTATATCTTCGTACGTTGAGAAAGATTGTGATACTAAAGCATGACGTAGAAATGGTCTTAAACCATCAAAGAAATGATCAATCCTACTTCTTGGGTTACGTATATAATCTACATCATGTCTTGTTATCCTTGTAAAGTTGTCCCTATACTTTGTGACATTCACATCCTCCTTTTTCCTCAGACTCAAAAATTACCTTTCCGTATCTGCTCGATGGTCACAAGGAAAGTATTTTTATAAGACAATTTCCTCAAACTCCCTCCATTCCATACTTGATACTTATTCAACTTTCATTGTGTTTTGAATCAGAGGCCACCATTGATCGGCATCTCTAGTGAGACGGTAAACTACCATGACAACATTCTCCCTTTCTCTACTCCCCAAGGCGTGGAATATTTTCCCTAAGGAGTTTATCCATTGCTCTGCTACTAATGGATTTGTACCCCCATAAAATGTTGGCAGTTGTTTCCCCATGAGGCGGTCTAACATTGATCCTCCACATTGCAGATCAAGGTTCTCCATACGAGTTAGGTTATTATTCATAACCTGAGTGAGTTGTCCAAGTATGGTGATAAGTTGATCAGCACCAGTTGAATCTCCAGCTCCACAATAATTATCTTGAGAAGGAGGGAAATCCCTACATGGAGTGCGTGCATTTATACGGTTTCCATTCCTCCCACTAGGTTCCATTTCTAAACAATGGAATAAACTAGATTATTTTATGAATTAAAATACATAATTCCATACTTGTAAAACACATAACATAAATTGAACTATTTATGGATATAATCCATAATCATAAAAATAAATTTTTTATTTGAGGAAGTATATACTCTTAAACCCTTCATAATGGTTTGTAAAAAAATGATAATTATCCTAAGCATCTCCCCCGGGAGTGTCATAACCAAGAGTGCAGCATGGCCCGTTGTCGTGCACCAGTTCCCGTTCGAGTCTAGCTCAAAGCAGTGTTTTCGGGTTTTACCCCTAGGTACATCTGTGCCAGAGCCACCTCTACCTGCTCGTATCCAGACAGGGATGTATTGCTCATAAAACTCTCAAAATCTCTATGATTGCAAAATTCTGGGATGTTCTTCTATACTAATCATCAAAGTTTATCTTTGGGATATGTCCTCTAATCAGAGTTTATCTAAATATAGCTTCCAAGGTTAGTAACAAAATGTCTCTGATACCAACTGTGACGCCCCGACCCCAGTTACCCAGAGTCGGTGCATTATTCCGTAGAATTTTCATGATCACGAAAGATCAAGTCTCGGAAGACTGATTAGTTTAGTAGCCTTGGAAACACTAGATACATTCATAAGTCTTACATTAAATCATAAAGTAAAACAAAACTACAACATCTTCTCTTCATATTCCCTTATATTATCCCTACAGTTCATTCATAATATACTTCTTCACATCCTGGAAAAAATTAAAACATTGAAAGGGGTGAGATGAGACGCTCAGTAAGGATAACAATATAGAGGAAGCATTCATAAATAAACATTAACATTTAAGGCAATGTATAACTAAAACAAAAGACTTTTGAACATGAACTTAAACATAATATGGAAAAAGTAAAATGAGATAATTCCATTTACTTATTCACATCGATATTCTACTAGTCGAATAATCACATGCAATATCAATAACCACTTTCATAATTATGGAATGCATAATGCCAGACTATCATAACCACGTAGCCAAGGCCTCGTGCCAAGACTACAAATAAGATTTTGTCAAGGCCTCATGCCAAGACATTATTTTGTCTCATGAGACCTACTGATGCATCGAGGAGCTGTAGCGGGCTCCACCCGTCACTTATTAAGTCCAATGCATTCCTCATATGAATAGGTTTAAAATATCATAAACCATAACATAATTGTATCACATACAACATTCATAAAGGAAAAATAACATTTCCACATTTCAATGACAAGATATCAATCAAACAAATTGATATAATAAAAACGCTTTCAAAACCATTTTCAATACCAAAATAAAATAATGTTAAAACATTGTATTTATTTTTCATTAAAAAAAAGTGATGGCTTGTAGAGGAAGCCGAAACTCAAATAATGGTCACGGTGGCAGAGAAGTCGTTGTCGCCGCATATGTAAGGATAGAAAAAAATTACCTTTTTTTCATTTAGTAAAACTCTTAATATAAAAAGATTCCTTTTGAATAAACGTAAAAGTCAAAGGGGTTTATACACCGTATAAAAGAAAGTTGTGTATAAAACCAAATATGCCTCAATGAAAGGAGATTGTGACGAAGTCATTAAAAAGATCATTTTTAAAATAAAATAGATGTATTATGTGTATTCACTATAATTACACATAAATAATGTACAAATAAAAGATAGGACAAAATAATATCATGACATAATTTGAAAGTAGGAGATTAACCCAAAGAATGGAAATTGGGTTAAGAAATTCCCTAACCTCGTGTCCGACTTGACTCTACTGTTCTTTAACCTCCTGAATAATAAACTAGAGTTAATATCTACCTTATTAATAACCTTTTCATGTTCATTATTCCTTTTATATCACTTATTATCATGTAATGAACATTATGTAATTATTTAAGTTTATAACGGTCGTTTTGTCAATCTTAGGTACTTGAGTCAAAAATAAAATTCTTATAATTATAAGTTGTTCATGTGGTGAAATATCAATTGTATCCAGATTTATATTCATGATAGAGATATCATATATATCATGTATATCCATTATATAAATACATTTATAATATTACATAACATTTAGAGGTAAGAAATGAAATGCACCGTTCATGGAGACGGTAAGCCGTAAGTACGCATGAACGCTACTTTCATTTCTATTTCATATTTAATGGAATGAAAACATAATGATATAAATGTATAATAAAATTCCAGTATAATATATTGTATAATACCATTTACTCTATCCTTTATACATCCCACATATGGTATTAACGATTCAAATCACTTTGAGGGGGCGGTAGTCCGCACTTCCTAATATGAAAATATCGTGTTTACCCATAATGGAAACCATAAAGGTATGCCATAAATAAAAAATAAAATATCATAAGGAAAAGAATAATATATATATCATATATAAAAATATTGTCATCATAATCGACACCTTTGATGGTGTTATATGAGTGTTGAACAATCATCGTTTCGTGAGGCAGAAATTCGTCATCCACAGAAACAGTATGTTCTTTAACCATTAGATGTAGGTGTGTGTAATTTTTTCTAGAATAATTCGTATAAAAACATCCTAGTATATTTAGGATACTTGTTTTGTTAGAAAATAAATGAATAAAAAGAGTTTAGGGGGTTGGAGAAGAAAAATAAAACAAAATAACATAAGAGAAGACATTACCTTAAAATCAGGTAACTCTTTTTGATTTGAGAAAAAGGCTTCCTTGGAAATAATTCTGACCAAAGTGGGGCTTCTAGGAGTAAGGGAGGGAAGTTGGGAGAGTATTTGGGCAGAGGTTGGCCGAGCCAAATGGCACGAAAGTGTGAATATGGTGGTAGAGGTGGGGGCCTTTTATAAGAGGAGAGGAGGGTCACTTTTGGAATTATTGAAATGTTACTTTATTATACAATGCTTTTCTGATTCTAAAGGTCCCACAATTTTATAATTCTAGGATAAGGTGATAAGGGTTCGAAATATACCCATCCAATAGTCTTTGGACAAGTTTAAGCCTTGGATTTTACATTATCTTTTCATTTTATTAAAATCATTAATTAATGAGGTAATCGCTGCATCATCATGGTGTCATAAATAAATTAATTTATTTAATGTCTAAAAATTAAAAAACAAATACCATGATGTAGGAAATCCTTTTATATTTCTAATGAATATTTATATTAAAAAATATGACTTGTATAACCCCATTTAAAAATTGTTTTAGTAAAACAACTCTTGTTTTTGATCTTTTTATTTTAACATTAAATAAAAAGTTATTTATGTCCTTTTTCTACCAAAGTGGCTCCATGGGGTCCCCAAGTTGACCCATGGATTTTCTTGGACGGCCATGACACATCCAATAGGGGTATGATAAGTGTAAAGGTATTTCATATTTTTATAATATCATTTTTACCTTAAATTTCACTAATTACCTTTAATCGCAATTAATTAAACATAAAAGTTACTATTCACCAAAAAATTATTTTAATCTCATTGAACCACATTTTACTTCCTAATTAAAAAACCATGTATGTCAGATTTTTTAAAATCAAATCACAGAAGTGGTAATGTTTCATTTAAAAAAAAAATCAGTTTTTTAACTACCACTTAGTGGTTTCACTATTCATCAAAAATTGAAGTTTTTCAGAACAATGCCAAAATTTCACCCTAAGCTATAATTGATATTCCGAATCCAAAAATGATGTCAATTTTACAAAATTCCAAACATATAATTTTTATTAATTAATTTTATAATTAATTCCCACTGTCACAACAAATAGCGTGTTTTTATGAAACAGTATATATCAAAAGATTGACAATTGTTTATGTCCAATTTCAATGTTAAATTAATTATAATGACCAAAATTGGATAAAATGGTAAAAATATATTATAATTATACTTTAAAACCACTAAATAGTATAATTTATCACTATAAATTATTTTGATTAAAAAATTGTTTTATGTATTTTTCACTATTCATAAAAAATTGGAAGTTCTCAGAAAATTACAAAAAATTCAACTTAGTATAATTTCGATATTATGAATACAAAAATGAAGTCCATTTTTCATTATAAAATTTCTATAAATTTAAAAATTGGTTATTACTATTCATAACGGCTACTTTGATTAGTCGCAATGTGTTAGAATTCGAAGTTGCGTAAAACACACGCTACTGTATTATTCAAAGAGAAGTGTACAGTGGAAGCTTGGGGTGTTACATTCTCCCCTCCTTCAATAAATTGTGTCCTCTCAATTTGAAAATGTTCTTCGAAAATAAAAGGTTGTAAATAGAAAATACCTTTGTGGAAACCCACATCGTAAATAGGGTTGTTAAGAATATAACATTAAAAGAATGAAAGAGAAGTACAAAGGTCACCCGAGATTGCCCATACTAGGATTCTATGAAAATATGGATATAGAGGAGAAACAAACCATCAAGGTCTAATGGAGTGTTGTAGAAAACGTTATTAGGAAAAATTTAACCATAAGAAAATCACAAACTTGTGATTGGTTAAACGGTCATTGAATCCCCAGTTGGAAAAGTTAACCGACAACGTTTTTGTTTTAAGTAACCTTTCATAAAGTTGAGGGAATTATTTAAGAGATTTACTAAGAATGTAAGGAAATATACTTACTTGTCATGTAGTCTTTCATTCTTTAATAAATTTTTACCACGAACCCATCTTTCACTCCAAAAAGATAATAGAACTCAAAAATATTATATTTATCCTAATCGTATAAGGTTCCAAATGTTAACAAATACCATTTAGATTAGTAGAACTATTTTGTAATAACCAGGGACTTTCTGTTGGCTAGTGGTAGGTAATAAAGGCTTGTCGCACTATGGTTGTGGGTTCGATTCATGCAGCTTTGTCCGACGCGACGGGTTATGCCCCACCCTATAGGTTGTCCTTTTCCTAAAACTATAGTATTATAATATTCCAAAAATAATCTTCATAAATGTTTTAACATTAAATAATACTATCCAAGGTCCAACATAATCCATTCCAACCTATATAGTTATCCAAAATACCTCTGTCCAGACTTTTTCTAAAATGTCTCTAAATTCAAAAATCTATTGTAACATCATATTCCCCAAACAAATTAAAGTTTCTCTTTTTGTCACATACTAAAAATATGATTACCTTCATTATATTAAAACCGTACTGAAACAACAAGTATTGCAGTACAATCCTTATATATATCACATTATTATTATAACCAGAATGTAATCCTTGAGTCCAAAAGCACCAATACATTAATTATTCCACTTCAACTGTAGTAACAACATAAGATTGTCCTTGATCCCTTGGCCTTTTCTGAGGTATGTTTCCCTGACTCTTAGGACATTCATTTGCATAATGACCCTTTTCTCTACAATTGTAGCATTCAAAATTGATAGCATATTTCTTTCCCTTGCAATCACGCGCCTGGTGACCTTTTTATCCACATTTATAACAAACTCCAATTCCTTTTAGGCATGTACCAGGGTGATTCTTCCCACAATTATCACATAATGGAAAATCATTCTTTCCCATTTTCCCTTTATCTGTCTCTTGTTCCACAGTTATCTTCTTCTCTTGCTTTACTTTAAATTCTTGAGACTTAGAGAATTCCTTTTCCATCTTGATAGCACATGAGACAATATCTTCGTATGACGAGAAGGTTTGTGAGACTAATACTCGACGGATAAATGGTTTTAACCCATCAATGAAATGATCAATCTTAATTATTGGGTTATGTATATAATCTGCTGCATGCCTCGCTAACCTTGTAAAGTTAGCCTCATACTTTGCGACATTCTCATCCTCCTTTTGTCTCAGACTTAGAAATTGCCTTCCCATATATGCTCGATGGTCGTGAGGATAGTATTTTTCTAGGAAAATATATTTGAACTCTATCCATTCCATACTTGATACTTCTTCATTTTCCTTTGTATTTTGAATCAATGACCACCATTGATCGGCATCTCCAGTGAGGCGGTAAACTGCCATGATAACCTTTTCCATTTCACTACTCCCCAAGGCATGGAATATTTTCTCTAAGGAGTTTATCCATTGCTTAGCTACTAATGGATTTGTACACCCATTAAATGATGGCGGTTGTTGCCTCATGAAGCGGTCTAACAATGATCCTTCACGTTGCGGATCAGGGTGATCCATACGAGTACAGTTATTATTCATAACCTGAGTGAGTTGTCCCAGTATGGAAATAAGTTGATCAGCACCAGTTGAATCTCCAGATCCACAATAATTATCATGAGTAAGAGGGTAATCCCTACACGGAGTGCGTGCATTGATATGGTTTCCATTCCTTCCACTAGGCGCCATTTCTAAACAATGGTATAAACTAGATTAGTTTATGAATCAAAATACATAATTCCATACTTGTAAAATAATTAACATAAATTGTACTATTTATGGATATAATACATAAAAAGTTTTTCTTTGAGGAAGTATATACTCATAACCCTTCATAGTTTTTTGTAAAGAAAATGAGAAATATCCTAAGCATATCCCCCGGGAGTGTCGTAACCAAGAGTGCAGCAAGGCCCATTATCGTGCACCAGTTCCCGTTCGAGTCATGCTCAAAGCATTGTTTTCGGGTTTTACCCCTAGGTGCATCTGTGTCAGAGCCGCCTCTACCTGCTCGTATCCAGACATGGATGTATTGCTCGGAAAACTAACAAAATCTATACAACAACAAAATTCTAGGAATTTCTTCTATACTAATCCTCAAAGTCTATCTTTGGACTATGTGCTCTATTCAGATTTTATCTAAATCTAGCTTCCAAGGTTTGTACTAAACTACCTCTGATACCAACTGTAACGCCCCGACCCCAGTTACCCAGAGTCGGTGCATTATTGCGTAGCATTGGCATGATCACAAAAGATCAAGTCTCGAAAGACCGATTAGTTTAGTAGCCTTGGAAACACTAGATACATTCATAAGTCTTACATTACATCATAAAGTAAAACAAAACTACAACATCTTCTCTTCATATCCCGTTATATTTTCCATGCAGGTCATTCATAATATACTTCTTCACATCCTGGAAAAAATTAAAACATTGAAAGGGGTGAGCTCAGATGCTCAGTAAGGATAACAATATAGCGGAAGCTTTCATAAATAAACATTAACATTTAAGGAAATGTATAACTAAAACAAAATCCTTTTGAACTTAAACTTCAACATAATATGGAAAAGGTAAAATGAGATAATTCCATTTAATTATTCACATGGATATTCTACTGGTCGAATAATCACATGCAATATCAATAACCACTTTCATAATGATGGAATGCATAATTCCAGACTATCATAACCACGTAGCCAAGGCCTCGTTCCAAGACTACAAATAAGATTTTGTCAAGGCCTCATGCCAAGACACTATTTTGTCTCATTAGACCTACCGATGCATCGAGGAGCTGTAGCGGGCTCCTCCCGTCACATATTAATTCCAATGCATTCCTCATAAGAATAGGTTTAAACATATCATAAACCATAACATAATTGTATCACATAAAACATGCATAATGGAAACATAAAATTTCCACGTTTCAATCACAAGATATCAATACAACACATTGATATAATAAAAACGCTTTCAAAACCATTTTCAGTACCAAAATAAAACAAAGTTAAAACATTGTATTTATTTTTCATTAAAAAAAGTGATGGCTTGTAGAGGAAGACAAAACTCAAATAATGGTCACGGCGGCGGAGAAGTCATTGTCGCCACATATGTACGGAATGAAAAACATTCCCTTTTTTTCGTTTAGTAAAATGATTCATATAAAAAGTTTCCTTTTGAATAAACGTAAAATTCAAAGGGGTTTATACACAGTATAAAAGAAAGTTGTGTATAAAACCAAATATGCCTCAATGAAAGGAGATTGAGACAAAGTCCTTAAAAAGATCATTTTTAAAATAAAATAGATCTATTATGTGTATTCACTATAAGTACACATAAATAAAGTAAAAATAGAATATAGGACATAATAATATCATGACATAATTTGAATGTAAGAGATTAACCCAATGAATGGAAATTGGGTTATGAAATTCCCTTACCTCGTGTCCGACTTGACTAGACCATTCTTTAACCTCCTGAATAATAAACTAGAGTTAATCTCTACCTTCTTAAGAACTTTTTTCAAGTTCATTATTCATTTTATATCACTTATTATCATGTAATGACCATTATGTAATTATTTAGGTTTATAACGGTCGTTTTGTCGATCTTAGGTACTTGAGTCAAAAATAAACTTCTTATAATTACAAGTTGTTCATGTGGTGAAATATCAATTATATCAAGAATTATATTCATGATTTAGATATCATATATATCAAATATATCCAGTATATACATTCATTTATAATATTACATAACATTTAGAGGTAAGAAATGAAATGCACCGTTCATGGAGACGGTAAGCCGTACGTACGCATGAACGCTACTTTCATTACTATTTCGTATTTAATGGAATGAAATCATAATGATATAAATTTATAATATAATTCCAGTATAATATAGTTTATAATACCATTTACTCCATCCTTTATACATCCCACATATGGTATTAACGATTCAAATCACTTTGAGGGGGCTGTAGTCCACAATTCCTAAAATGAAAATATCGCGTTTACCCATAATGGAAACCATAAACGTATGCCATAAATGAAAAATAAAAAATCATAAGGAAAACAAAAACATAATATATATATCTTATATAAAAATAGTGTCATCATAATGGCCACCTTTGAAGGTGTTATATGAGTGTTGAACAATCATCGTTTCATGAGTCAGAAATTCCCCATCCACATAAACAGTATGTTCTTTAACAATTAGATGTAGGTGTGTGTAAGTTTAGCTCTAATACTTCTTATAACAACATCCTAGTATATTTAGTATACTTTTTTTGTTACAAATTAAATGAATAAAATGAGTTTAGGGGGTTGGAGAAGAAATATAAAACAAAATAACATATGAGAAGACATTACCATAAAATCGGGTTACTCTTTTTGATTTGAGTCAAAGGCTTACTTGGGAAGAATTCTGCACAAAGTGAGGCTTCTAGGAGTAAGTTAGGGAAGTTGGGAGAGTATATGGGTAGAGGTTGTCCGAGCCAAATTGCTTGAATGTGTGAATAAGGTGGTAGAGGTGGGGGCCATTTATAAGAGGAGAGGAGGGGCACTTTTGGAATGATTAAAATGTTACTTTATTATACAATGATTTTCGGATTCTAAATGTCCCACACTTGTATAATTCTAGGATAAGGTGATAAGGGTTGGAAACCTACCCATACAATAGACTTTGGACAAGTTTAAGCCTTGGATTTTACATTATCTTGTCATTTTTTTAAAATCGTTAATTATTGAGGTAATCACTGCATCATCATGGTGTCATAAATAATTTAATTTATATAATGTCTAAAAATTATAAAAATAATATCATGATGTAGGAAATCTTTTTAGATTTATAATGAATATTTATAGTCAAAAATATGATTTGTATAACACCATTTAAAAATTGTTTTAGTAAAATAACTCTTGTTTGTGACATTTTTATTTTATCATTAAATAAAACGTTATTTATGTCCTTTTCCTACCAATGTGACTCCATGGGGTCCCCAAGTTGACCCATGGATTTTCGTGGTCGTCCATGACACATCCAATAGGGGTAGGACAATTGTAAAGGTATTTTCATATTTTTATAATATCATTTTTACCTTAAATTTCACTAATTACCTTTAATCGCGATTAATTAAACATAATGGTTACTATTTACCAAAAATTTATTTTAATCCCATTGAACAAAATTTTACTTCCAAATGAAAACCATGTATGTCGTATTTTTGAAAATAAAATCATAGAAGTGGTAATGTTTCATTTAAACGAAAAATCAGTTTTTTAACTACCACTTACTGGTTTCACTATTAATCAAAAATTGATGTTTTTCAGAACAATGCCAAAATTTCACCCTAAGGTATAATTGATAATCCGAATCCAAAAATGATGTCTATTTTACAAAATTCCAAACATTTAAGTTGTATTAATTAATTTTATTATTAATTCTCGATGTCACAACAAATAGCGTGTTTTTATGAAACAATATATATCAAAAGATTGACAATTGTTTATGTCCAATTTCAATGTTAAATTAATTCTAATGACCACCATTGGATAAAATGGTAAAAATATATTATAATTATACTTTAAACCACAAATATTATAATTTATCACTATAAATTATTTTGATTAAAAAAGTCATTTTAAGTATTTTTCACTATTTATAAAAAATTGGATGTTCTCAGAAAATTACAAAAATTTCAACTTAGGATAATTTTGATATTACGAATAAAAAAATGAAGTCCATTTTGCATTATAAAATTTCTATAAATTTAAAAAGTGGTTATTACTATTCATAACGGCTACTTTGATTAGTCGCGGTGTGTTAGAATTCGAAGTTGCGTACAACACACGCTTCTATATTATTCAAAGAGAAGTGTGCCGTGGAAGCTTGGGGTGTTACACTAACTGTAACACCCTGACCCCAGTTACCCAGATTCGGTGCATTATTGCGTAACATTGGCATGATCACAAAAGATCAAGTCTCGAAAGACAGATTAGTTTAGTTACCTTGGAAACACTAGATATATTTCTAAATGTTACATTAAATCATAAATTGAAAAACTACAATAACATAGTCTCCATTTTCCACACTCATATCCCCTTCAGACTATCCCTGCAGGTCATTCCTAAAATACTTCATCACATCCTGGAAAAATTAATACATTGAATGGGGTGAGCTCAGATGCTCAGTAAGGATACAATATTGCGGAAGCTTTCATAAATAAACATTAACATTTAAGGCAATTTATAACTAAAACAAAATCCTTTCTAAACATGAACTTCAGAATAATATGGAAAAAATAAAATTAAATAATGCAATTTACTTAATCACATGGATATTCTAATAGTCGAATAATCACATTCAATATCAATATCCACATTCATAATGATGGAATGCATAATGCAAGACTATCATAACCACATAGCCAAGGCCTCGTGCCCAGACCACAAATAAGATTTGGTCAATGCCTCGTGCCAAGACACTAGCTTGTCTCGTGAGACCTACCGATGCATCGAGGAGCTATAGCAGGCTCCACCCATCACTTATTATGTCCAATGCATTCCTCATATGAATAGGTGTAAACATATCATAAACCATAACATAATCCTATCACATAAATCATGCATAAAGTAAACATAACATTTCCACTTTTCAATCACAAGATATCAATACAACACATTGATATAATAAAAATACTTTCAAAAACCATTTTCAATACCAAAATAATACAAAAATAAATCTCGGTATTGATTTTTTATTAAAAAAATTTGTTATGGATTGTACAGGAAGTCGAAATTCAAATAATGGTCACGGTGGCGGAGAAGTCGTTGTCACCGCATACGTACAACAAAAAAAAGTCCATTTTGTCATTTTGTAAAATGATTCGTATAAAAAATATTCCTTTTGAATAAATGTTAATGTCAAAGGGGTTTATACACCGTATAAAATAAATTTGTGTATAAAACAAAATATGCCTCAGTGAATAGAGAATGAGACGAGGTCCTTTACAAAGATCATTTTTTTTAAATAAAATCGATCTATTATGTGTATTCATTGAAATTACACATAAAGAAAGTATAAATTTAAGATGTTACATAATAATATCATGACATAATTTGAATGTAGGAGATTAACCCAAAGAATGGAAATTGGGTTAAGAAGTTCCCTTACCTCAGGTCCGACTTGACTAAACCGCTATTTAACCTCCTGAATAATAAACAATAGTTAATGTATACTTGATTAAGAACCTTTTACAAGTTCAATATCCTATTTATACCACTTATTACAATGTTACGAAAATTATGTAGTCATTTAAGTTAATAACGGTCGTTTTGTCGATCTTTGGTACTTGAGTCAAAAAAACATCTTATAATTACAAGTTGTTCTTGTGGTGAAATATCCATTATATCAAGAATTATATTCATGATGTATATATCATATATTTCATTTATAATCAGTATATACATGCATTTATTATATTACATTACATTTAGAGGTAAGAAATGAAATGCACCGTTCATGGAGACGGTAAGTCGTACGTACGCATGAACGCTACTTTCATTTATATTTCATATTTAATGGAATGAAATTATAATTATATAAAGGTATAATATAATTCCAGTATAATATAATGTATAATACCATTTACTCCATCCTTTATACATCCCACCTATGGCATTAACGATTCAAATCACTTTGAGGGGGCGGTAGTCCGCACTTCCTAAAATGAAAATATCACGTTTACCCATAATGGAAACCATAAAGGTATTCCATAAAATAAAAATACCAAAGAATAAGGAAAAAATAAACTTATTATATCTCATATATAAATATATTTACATCTAAATGTCCACATTTGAAGGTGTTATAAGAGTGTTGAACAATAATCGTTTCGTGAGACAAAAATTCACCATCCACAGAAACAATATGTTCTTTAACCATTAGATGTATGTGTGTGTAAGTGTAGCTCGTATCATTCTTATAACAACATCCTTTTATATTGAGTATACAATTGTTGTTACAAAATAAATGAATAAAAATATTTTAGGGGGTTGGAGAAGAAAAATAAAACATAAGAACAGAAGAGAGAACACTACCTTTAAAACAAGTAACTCTTATTTATTTGAGCTCAAAGGGTTCCTTGGGAAGACTTCGTCCCAATGTGAGGCTTCTAGGAGTAAGAGTGGGATGTGGAGAGACAAAATGGGCAGGGGTTGGCCGAGCCAAATTCTTGAGTGGTGTGGGTAAGGTGGCAGAGCTGGGGGACTTTTATAATAGGAGATGAGGGGAACTCTTGGAAAGATTGAAATGATACATTATTATGAAATGTTTTTCGGATTCTAAAGGTCCCACAATGATATATTTAGATGGTAAGGTGATAAGGGTTCGAAATCCACCCATCCAATAGTCTTTTGACAAGTTTAAGTCTTAGATGCTACATTATTCTTACATTTTATTAAAATCGTTAATTAATGAGGTAATCTCTGCATCGTTATGGTGTCATAAATAATTTAATTTATTTAATGTCTAAAAATTATAAAAAAAATTTCCTGATGTAAGAAATCTTATTATCTTTCCAATGAATATTTATAGTAAAACATATGACTTTTATTACAAAATTTAATTTTTTTTAGTAAAACAACTCTTGTTTGTGACATTTTTATTTTAACATTAAATAAAAAGTTTTTAATGTCATTTTCCTACCAAAGTTTCTCCATGGGGTCCCCAAGTTGACCCATGGATTTACTTGGTCGGCCATGACTCATCAAATAAGGGTAGGACAAGTATAAAGGTATTTTCATATTTTTATAATATCATTTTTACCTTAAATTTCACTAATTACCTTTAATCGTGATTAATTAAACTTAAAAGATACTATTCACCAAAAAAATTATTTTAATCCCATTGAACCACATTTTACATCCCAATGAAAACCATGTATGTCGGATTTTTGAAAATCAAATCACATAAGTGGTAATGTTTCATTTAAACGAAAAAATTAGTTTTTAATCTACCACTTAGTGGTTTCACTATTCATCAAAATTTGACGTTTTTCAGAACCATGCCAAAATTTCACACTTAGCTATAATTGATATTCCGAATTAAAAAATGATGTCTATTTTACAAAATTGAAATCATATAAGTTGCATTAATTAATTTTATAATTAATTCCCACTTTCACAACAAATAGCGTGTTTTTAAGAAACAATATATATCAAAAATTGCCAATTGTATATGTCCAATTTCAATTTTAAATTAATTCTAATGACCACCATTGGATTAAATGGTAAAAATATATTCTAATAATACATTAAAACCACTCAATGGTATAATTTATCACTATATATTATTTTGATTAAAACAGTTGTTTTAAGTATTTTTCACTATTCATAAAAATTGGAAGTTTTCAGAAAAATATCAAAAATTCAACATAGGCTAATTTCGATATTCCCAATCCAAAAATGAAGTCCATTTTGAAATATAAAATATATATAATTTCAAAAAGTGGTTATTACTATTCATAATGGCTATTTTGATTGGTTGTGGTGTGTGTTAGAACTCGATGTTGTGTACAACACATGCTACTGTATTATTCAAAGAGAAGTGTATCGTGGAAGATTGGGGTGTTACAAATATCAAGGACTAAAATTTGGTTCAATGAGATGAAAATAATTTTTGGTGAATAGTAACTTTTTACTTTTTTTACCACGGTTAAAAGTAAATAGGGTAATTAAGGGTAAAAATGTTATTATTATTAACCTAACACATGTCGTAATTATATTGGGTAATTCGACCATAAACAACCTTAGGAATAAATTATGACCATTTAGGCCCACTTGGATTAGATTAGGACATTTATTATCAATTTATTTAATGAAGGGTTAAAATAGTTAAAATCAATGATTAATAAATAAATCATTTTTAATATATGGTGATACATAAGATAAATTTGACTATAAAAATTCATTAGAAAGATAAATATATTTCCAACATAATGGTATTTTATTTGTAATTTTTAGACTTAATATAATTTAATTTATTTATGACACAATGATGATGCAGTAATTATCTTATTAATGAAATATTAACATAATTGGTGTTATAAATACACAAATAAATGTAATTTGAGACTTTTTATGAATTAAACTAATTTTATAAGTTAATATGACATTTTATTACTGCTTTAAATAAATTTTTTTGAATTAGTATTTCTGGTATGATTTTCACAAAAATCAATTACCAAATAGTGTCAAAATTGACATAAAATAGTTTTTTAAACAAATATTATATTATTAATTGTTATTTTATTCTTAAAAATATAAAGTTTGGCCAAATGACTTAAATAAGGTTATATATATTATTAATAAACAACTTGGGGTTCGTTTGGCTTGTTATAGTATGTTTATTAACCTTATAGTGTACGAAAATAAGAAGACACGGTAAACGTTAAAATATCTAACGTAAAGTTAAATCTAAATGATAAGGTTAAAATTGAAACCTAAACTTGTATAAATTATATTGGATCATAGGATTTAGACCCATCCCCACCTTATCTTCGAAATAAATAAATTTGGATCAATTAAAAATCGAATATGAATTTATAATAAAATAATATTTTTAGTTTTTCCAAAGGTGCCCCTCTACTCCCTTATAAAAGGGCACCTCCTCCCTCTCTTCCTCACACTACTTTGAGCCTTCAAACTCGGCCGAACCCTGACAAATTATATTTTCCTCTTCCCTAGGAACATCTTAGAGATCCTGGAATTTTTCAAAGACCAATTTTAGTGCCCTAAGAGGTGGTCTCAAAGAGGCGCTTCAAAGAAGAGGTAATGTGTGTTACCGATTCTTTCAACTTTATTTCTTCTTCCACTTCTTCTTCATTAGTTTTTTCAATGTGAAGTAAAAACATAAGTATCAAAAATATACTGGTATGTTATTATAATTATGAAACAGCCCTTTTTCACCATCTATCCATCCTACAGAAAAGGATATCACCGTGCGTTCGTACGTACGGAATACCATCTCCACGCTGTGGTGTAATCTATCTTCCACCACCACCTTACTTGGATGGGTATAATGGAGTATAGAATACCTATATATGATTTTTTTTAAAGTGATATTGATTCTGAAATAGTATACATATACTCCAATACAATTCCACGATCATGGGAACGATATCATCGCTCATGCGTACGTACGGAATACCGTCTCCATGATGTGATGTGACTCGTTATACATGATCTTCATTGCATAATAATTATATAAATGAATTGAATAAATGAATATTATATATATTACACTAATACCATTCTGGAAATGAGGTATCTATACCCTAAAAATAAGCATAAGAATTTATTCGACAAAACACGCATAAGAACAAAAAGCAATAAACACCCAAATAAAAAGTAACAATGAAATATTACTAATAAGAAGCTAAGAATATGACCATATATGATATCATAAAACAATAATGATTCTGGAATAAGTCAATGACATTATTTAAATCATTATACAGGAGGTTCGGACACTTACGAAGCAAATCGGACCTAAGGGAAGGGAAAATATAACAATCTCATTTTTATCCAAGATTGTTTATACATTGGTATTTACTGGGGTGTATTTTAGCATCCACATCTATGTTTCCTAAATATTTAATATTATTCCCATCCGCCTAAAATTGTTTAAATCCAATTTTACCCTTAGGTGAGTTTTTATTAAAAGATATGAATGGAATATTTTGTTGTTTTTCGTACGAGTTACTTTTATGACTTTTCTGAAAAAAGTATGAGAAGAATACTTTTTTAACTTATACGGAATGAATGAATTTTTAAATACATTATTTCCAAGAAGCATCCTTTACATGTTTTAATGTTTATTTTTAATTAAATTCTTTTAGTTTAAAATTGTATGACATGTTAATAATGGAAAATGTTTTTGGAGTAGAAAGGAACTTTTCCTCAAGAATGGAGTTCTAGTGTTTTATCAAAATTATTTTCCATCTATGATAATATAGGGTTCTTTTTCTATCACTATTATTACATTGACTTGATTATGTTGTGATGAAATTATTTTTATGAATTCCTTTATCTTATATGAATTGTTTTATGATGCCTTGATGTTTAAGAATCCCATTTTTATTACATGGGTTATGCAATGATATATGATTTCTGATTTTTGTGGCACACATAAGAATGGATTCATTATGAAATGGGTGGGACCAATATCTCCCTCCAATTAATTGGGTAAAGATTTATATCTCATTAGATAGACATGGCTGGAACGACATGTTGAACCGGTTCAGTGAAACATAACTGAAACGAGGAGTGAACTCGGTTCAGAAATGGACTTTGTCAACTAAGATAGTCTTGGAAATGAGTCTTGACTACTAAGAAATGATTCTCTATGATTATGTATGTATGCTAAAAAGTTTCATGTTTTATGTTATGATTATTGATATTACATTTCACTACTATGATTTACCCCATGTTATGAAATTATGATCTCCTTTGCAGGTTTAGATTTCCAAAAGTTATGTTCTAAGTATTTGATGTGACAGATTTTTTTTTTTTTTACCCTTACTGAGAATTTGAGATCACCCTTTTGTATGTTTTCTTTCCCCAGGTCATGAAAAAGGTTATTAAGTAGGATATTCTAAAAGGGACTCTAGATATGATGAAATAAATGGGAGGCAAAGTAGATGCTTTATGAACCAGTTGTTTATGTTTCCCAGTTTCTAAAGACTCTATACCTATACAGTCCTTTCCTGGTTTTGATATATGTTCTAATAAGTGTGCTTTAATTTGGAAGTATTAACAATGTTTTTATATTAAGGGTCGTTATAGTTGGTATCATAGGAAAGGTATAGTCAACTTTTGGGAACTTGGAAGTGAAAGCCTTAGTAAAAACCCTATGGATACGTTTAGGCATAGAACACAATCTTAGTGTTTTAGAAATGGACATGAACAACCTATGATAAGACCTTAAGTGTAAAATTTTATTCCTGATTTTGTGTTTTTTCTATTATAATTAGTGTTCCCACACTATTCTTCTTGGTTTTAGTCAATGGCTGGAACTCGAAGGAACTGTGTTAATGTGGAATGTGATGGGCAATGTAATGATTGTCCCCCTGAGAAACCAAACATTATGGGAGCTAGAATGAAAAATCCTGTATCCATGCTCACACAACTTTCTCAAGCTATGAATCATGCAGGACTTCCAAACGAGTAAATGAATGAGCAAAATTCTATTGAATCCTTCATGAGGCAGCGTCCATCATCATTTAGTGGGTCTACTGATCCATTAGTTTCTGAACAATGGATTAGTACTACTGAAAAGATATTTTCAGTTCTTCAATGTTATGAACATGATAAAGTTATCCTAGAAGTGTATCATTTGGAAGGAGATGCTGCTCAATGGCGGAATCTTATTAAGAATATGAGGAAATGGATGAAATTGAGTCCATGGAAAGGGAGGATTTCAAGAACTTATTTTCCAATAAGTACTTCCCTTGTATTCTCCGAACGAAGATGGAGAAAGAGTTTCTAGAATTGAAGAAAAGGGATGATGAATCTGTTGGTACCTATGAATCAAATTTTACAAGATTTTCAAGGTATGATTCTAGTATTATTATCCAACCTGAGAGTAAGATCAATCGATTATTTAGTGTCTTAAAACCAAGTCATCGAATGGAGTTATCCATAAGGGACTTCAATAGCTATGAGGAAATCGTTCGATATGCTCTCAAAGTTGAGATGGAGATTGGAGTAATCCATCAGTCATATGGGTTTGATAAGAAGTGGAAAATGGAATTCAAAGGAAAATATAAAGAGCACAATTAAAAGAAGATATGTTTTCCCTTATGCTCAAATTGTGGAAAGAAACATGGAGGAAATTGTCTTAAGGGGACAAGAAAATGTTATAAGTGTGGAAAAGAAGGTCATCGGGAAATTGATTGTCGAAATAATGGGAAGAAGATGTCTACTGATGAAAATAAAAGAAGGGATACACAAAATGAACCTACTACACTTCAATGTTTCAAGTGCAAGGAGACGGGGCATTATTCCAATCAATGAAAATATACAAGGGTTGATGATGATGATCGACATAAAAAAACTCTTAATTCAAATGACAATGGAAATTCACATGCAATTACTATCGGCGATGTAGAGTATGACAATGAAGTGGTGAAAGGTACACTTACCATCCACTCTAAAGTAGAAAATGATTTATTTAATACTGGATCGACTCACTCTTTTATTACTGAAGAATTTTCTATGTGTATCACCATATTACCTCAATAATTTGATGTTGAGTTAGCTGTGACATCCCCTAATGGCACAATAGTCGCCTCAAAAGTTTATAATTCTTCTCTGATTGATGTTTATGGGAAAGTGCTTCCTGCATATCATGTGATCCTTCCTATAGTGGAATATGATGTGATTCATGGCATGGATTGGCTTTTCTATAAGGAAATAATATCAATTTCCAAAGAAGGGAAGTCACATTTCATATTCCAGATCAATCTATGATCGTCTAACGATGCAAGGATGAACATAACCTTCCAGTGGAAATTTCATCCATCTTATGGGTTTTGATTCCACTAAATGAAGGATATTTATCACAAATGGTTGGTGAGAAACTCGCGATTAAGAATATTCCCATTGTACGGGAGTTTGACGATGACTTTCCGGAGGAATTTTTGCGCCGTCCACCAAATCGTGAAGTTGAGTTTTCAATAGAACTTGTACTGGGTGCTTTTCCTATTTCAAAGACACCTTATAGAATGGCCCCAATTGAGTTGCAGGAATTGAAGAAGAAGCTCTAGGAGAATCTTGATAAAGTATTCATACACCCTAGTGCATCACCTTGGGGATCACCTGTTTTGTTTGTTAAGAAGAAAGATGGATCAATGAGACTCTGCATTGATTATCGAGAACTTAACAAGATCACTATCAAGAAAAAATATCCTATCCCATGCATTGATGAATTATTTTAACAACTACGCGGAGCTCAATACTTTTCCAAGATTGATCTTGGTTCAGGGTATCATCAATTAAGGGTCAAAAGGGAGGATATACCAATGATGGCTTTCCATAAAATCTATGGACAATATGAATTTATAGTGATGCCATTTGGTATTACTAATGCCCCTTCTATCTTCATGGATCTGTTGAATAGAGTTTTTAGATACTATCTTGATCAGTTTGTGGTAGTCTTTATAGATGATATTATTTTCTATTCAATGACAAAGTAAGAACATGAAGATCACGTGAGAATTGGATTGAAGACACTGAGAAAGGAGAAGATTTATGCATAATTAACCAAGTGCTAATTATGTCTTAAAAAAGTTTCATTTATGGGTCACATAATCTCAATAGTTGGGATATCTGTGGATCCAACAAAAATAGAGGTTATCAAAAGATGGTCGAGACCAACAACAGTAACCGAGATCCGAAGCTTTCTTGGTTTGGATGGATATTATCGACAGTTTGTGAAAGATTTTTCACGATTATCTAATACACTCACCAAGTTGACTCGGAAAGGAGTTAAGTTTTTTTGGATGGAGGAATGTGAAGAGAATTTCAAGGAGTTGAAAAGAAGTTTATCCAGTGCACCTGTACACACACTTCCTTGTAGTGGAGAAAGGTTTTTGATCTACAGTGATGCATCGAAGAAGGTATTGGGGTGTGTTCTTATGCAAAATGATATGGTGATAGCTGATGCCTCACAACAGTTGAAAATCCATGAGAAAAATTACCCAACTCATGATTTGGAGTTAGCTGTGGTAATCATTGCATTAAAGATTTGGAGGCATTATCTTTACGGAGAAAAGTGTGATATTTATACTGATCCTAGAAGTTTAAAGTATATTTTCACACAAAAGGAGCTGAATATGCGCCAAAGAAGTTGGTTGGAGCTGAGTAAGGATTACGACTGCTCAATTCATTACCACCCTGAGAAAGAAAACAAGGTGGTATCTGCATTAAGTCGACAAGATCATGCTAGCTTATCCATGATGAGGATCACAAAAGATCCAATATTTATGGATTTAGAAAGGATGGTTCTAGTAATTATAATGGAAGGGGAAAAATAATATCATTCTCAATTGAATGTTCAACCATCTATACATGTGAAGATTAAAGAGGCGTAGGAAGGAGATATAGAGTTACAAAAGAAGGTGTTAAATATTCATGAATTCAACCTTGATTGTGATGGGATAATAAAGTTTAGGAATCGGGTTTGTGTTCCTCTCATCCCAGAATTAAAGGAGCTGCTAGATGAGGCTCATAGTTCCTCATTATCTATTCATACGGGAAGCACGAAGATGTATAGGGACAAGATAGAGTACTTCTGGTGGGATGGCATGAAAAGAGATGTTGCTGAATATGTCTCTCGATGCTTGGTTTGTCAGAAAGTTAAAGCTGAGAGACAGAAGAATAAGGGGATGTTACAACCATTACCCATACCAGAATGGAAAGGAGAAAACATAACTATGGACTTTGTCACTGGACTTCCTAAAACATCCAAAGGCAATAATGCTATCTAGGTCATAGTTGATCGTCTAACAAATTCATCACACTTCATCACTATTAGAGAGGATTTCTCTCTAGATCAACTTGCCATGATATATGTCAAGGAAGTGGTAAGATTTTAGGGAGTACCACTTTCCATTATATCTTATTGGGATCCTAGGTTTACCTCGATGTTCTGGAAATGTATTCATCATATTCTGGATACAGAGTTGAATTTCAGCACTGCTTATCGTCCTCAGACAGACGGTCAGTCTCAGAGGACAATTCAAACCTTAGAAGATATGTTGAGAGCTTGCTCTATGGATTTCAAAGGTAGTTGGGATCAACACATAACTTTGGTGGAATTTTCTTATAATAATAGCTTTCACTCCATTATTTAGATGGCTCCTTATGAAGCTCTCTATGGAATGAAATACAGGACTCCAACTTGCTAGGATGAAGTTGGGGAAAGATAGGTATTAGGACCTGATCTTGTTGATGAGATGACAGAAAAGGTTAGATCTATTCAACAAAACATTGGAGAAGCTCAGATTCAACAAAAATGATATGCCGACAACCGAAGAGAAGACCTAGAGTTTGAATTGGGTGATAAAGTGTTCTTACGAATATCTCCTTGGAAGAGGGTCTTGAGATTTGGAAAGAAGGGGAAGTTGAGCCCTAGATATATTGGTCCTTTCGATATACTGGATCATGTTGGAAAGATAGATTACTGATTGGAGATTCCACCGAATCTCTCTCACGTTCACGATGTGTTCCATATATCTATCATGAGAAAGTATATACCTGATCCTTCATATGTACTCAGCTCAGAAGTTGTACCGCTGGAGCAAGATCTTTCTTTTGAAGAATAGCCGATTGAGATTCTGGATCGTAGCGAAAAAGTCCTACGAATAAAGACCACTCACAAAGTGAATGTTTTGTGGAGGAACCACCAATTATAAGAAGATACATGGGATCTTGAGGATATTATGAGGGAGAGGTATCCTCATCTTTTTTGTTACAAAGTGACGAATTTCGAGGGTGAAATTCATTTTATGGGAGGTAGAATGTAACACCCGAGACTTTTATGAGAAATATTTTGTTTTTATGTTATATAAATCATCAATGGAATCTTTCAGTACACCCAACACTATCTTGGCTTGCTTTACACCCAGTCGCGACCTTCCTTGACAGCTTGCGTCTTACGCAATACCGAGTTTCACTAAACAACGATATGCTATTAAAATATTATTAAAACTAGACGTTATCAGTAGTAATATCCACTTTTTGAAATTTTTTAAATTTTATATTTCAACATTGACTTAATTTTTTGATTCGGAATATCGAAATTATCATGGGGTGAAATTTTGGTACTTTTTGGATAACATTCATATTCTGATGAACAGTGAAAATTACTAAATTTTAATTAAAAACAAATTTTTTAATAGGAATAATTAATAGTGATAAATTATTAATTTGAGTGGTTTAAAAGTATATTTAGAATATATTTTACCAATTTAATACAATGTTGGTCATTGGATGTAATTTCACATTTAAACCAAACATAAACAAGTGTCAATCTTTTGATAGTAATTATCTCTTAAAAACACGCTATTTGTTTTGAGGATGAGAATTAATTTTTAAATTAATTAATGAAACTGATGTGTTTTGAATTTGGTAAAATAGACATAATTTTTGATTTCATAATATCAAATATATCTTAGGCCTATTTTTTTGTATTTTTCTGGAAAGTTACATTTTTTGATTAATAGTGAAACCACTAAGTGGTAGTTAAAAAAACTGAATTTTTTCTAAATCATAATTTTACCGCTTCTGTGAGTGGAATTTCGAAAATCCAAGAGACACGGTTAAAATCAAAGACTAAAATGTGGTTCAATGTGATGAAAATAATTTGTGGTAAATAGTAACTTTTTACTTTTTTTACCACGGTTAAAAGTAAATAGGGCAATTAAGGGTAAAAATGTTATTATTATTACACTAACACATGTCCTAATTATATTGGATAAGTGTAATTCGACCAAAAACAACCTTAGGAATAAAATATGACCATTAAGGCCCACATGGATTAGACTAGGACGTTTATTATCAATTTATTTAAAGAATGGATAAAATAGTTAAAATCAATGTTTAATAAATAAAACATTTTTAATATTGGGTTATACATAAGATAAATTCGACTATAAATATTCATTAGAAAGATAAAAATATGTCCTACGTAATGGTATTTTATTTATAATTTGTAGACTTAAAATAATTTAATTTATTTATGAAACAATAATGATGTAGTAATTATCTTATTAATGAAATATTAACATAATTTATGTTATAAATACCAAAATAAATTTAATTTGAGACATTTTATGAATTAAACTAATTTTATCTATTAATATGACTTTTTATTATTGATTTAATTAACTTTTTTCGAATTAATCTTTCTGTTATTATTTTTCGAAAAAATCAATTACAAAATCGTGTCAAAATTGACATAAAATAGTTTTTAAAACAAATATTATATTATTAATTGTTATTTTATTCCGAAGAATCTAAGGATATACCAAATGACTTAAATAATGTTATATATATTAATAATAAACATCTTGGGGTTCTTTTGGCTTGTTATAGTAAGTTTATTAACCTTATAGTGTAAGAAAACAAGAAGACATGGTAAAAGTTAATATATCTAACGTAAAGATAAATCTAAATGATAAGCATAAAATTGATACCTAAACTTGTCTAAATTATATTGTATGAGATGATTTCGACCCATCCTCACCTTATCTTCGAAATAAATCAATTTGGAGCTATTAAAAACCGAATATGACTTTATAATAAAATAATATTTTTAGTTTTTCCAAAGGTGCCCCTCTCCTCCCTTATAAAATGACACCTCCTCCCTCTCTTCCACACACTACATTGATCTTTAAAACTCAGCCAAACCCTGCCAAATTCTCTTCTACACTTCCATAGAAACATCCTAGTGGTCATGGTTTTCTTCAAATACCAATTTTAGTGCCCTATGAGGTGGTCTCAATGTGGCGCTTCAAAGAAGAGGTAATGTCTGTTACCGATTCATTCAACTTTATCTCTTCTTCCACATATTCTTCATTAGTTGTTTCATTATTAAGTAATAACATAATTATCACTAATATACTGGTATGTTATTATAAGTATTAAACAACCCTATTTCACCATCTATCCATCCTACGGAAAAGTAAATCACCGCGCGTGCATACGTACGGAATACCATCTCCACGTCATGGTGTAATCTATTTTCAACCACCACCATACCTGGATGGAAATAATGGTGTAATGGATAACTATATATGATTATTGTAAAGTGATATTTATTATGAAATAGTATACATACACTCCAATATAATTCCATGATCATGGGAACAATATCATCGCTCGTGTGTACGTACGGAATACCGTCTCCACAATGTGATGCGACTCGTTATACATGATCTTCATTGCATAATAATTATATAAATTAATTGAATGAATGAATATGATATATATTACAATAATAACATTCGGTAAATGAGGTATCTATAACCTAAAAAGAATAATAAGAATTCATTCCATAAAACACGCATAAGAACAAAAAGTAATAAACACCCGAATAACAAGTAACAATGAAATATTACTAATAATACGCTAATAATATGACCATATATGATATCATAAAAATAATTATGATTCTGTATTAAGTCAATGACATTATTTAAATCATTATACAGGAGGTTCGGACACTTATGAAGCAAATCAGACCTAAGGTAAGGGAAAATATCACAATCTCATTTTTATCTGAGATTGTTTATACTTTGGTATTTACTGGGGTGTATTTTACCATCCACATCCATGTTTCCTCAATATGTAATATTATTTCCATCCACATAAAATTGGTTAAATCAAATTTTACTCTTAGGTGAGTTTTTAGTAAAAGATATGAAAGGAATCTTTTGCCGTTTTTCATACGAGGTACTTTTTGACTTTTCCGACAAAAGTGCGAGAAAAATGTTTTTTTAACTTATAAGGCATGAATGGATTTTTAAAACATTATTTCCAAGAAGCTTCCTTTACAAGCTATCATGTTTATTTTAAATTAACTTCTTTTAGTTTAAATTTGTATGAAATGTTAGGAAAGGAAAATGTTTTTGAAGTAGAAAGAATATTTTCCTCAAGAATGGAGTTCAAGTGTTTTATCAAAATTATTTTCCATCTAAGATAATATAGGGTTCTATTTCTATCCCTATTATTGCATTGATTTTATTATGTTGTGATGTAATTATTTTTATGAATTCCTTTATCTTATATGAATTGTTTAATGATGTCTGGCTGTTTAAGAATCCCATTTTTATTACATGGGTTATGGAATGGTGTATGATTTCTGATTTTTGTGGCACACATAAGAATGGTTTCATTATGAGATGGGTGGGACCTATATCTCCCTCCAATGCATTGGGTAATGATTTATATCTCATGAGATAGAGATGGATGCAATGGCATGTTAAAACAGTTCAGGGAAATAGGACTGAAACGAGGAGTGAACTCGGTTCAGAATTGGTCTTTGTCTACTATGATAGTCTTGGCAATGAGTCTTGACTACTAGGAAATGATTCTCTATGATTATTTTTGTATGCCAAAAAGTTTCATGTTTTATGTTATGATTATTGGGATTACATTTCACTACTATGATTTATCCCATGTTAGGAAATTATGATCTCTTTTGCAGGTTATGATTTCCCAAAGTTATGTTCTTATGTATAAGACGTGATTGATATTTCTTTTTTTTACCCTTACTGAGCATTTGAGCTCACCCTTTTGTATGTTTTCTTTCCCCAGGTTAGGAATAAGGTTATTAAGTAGGATTTTCGAAAATAGACTATAGATATGATGAAATAAATGGGTGGCAAAGTAGATGCTTCATGAACCAGTTGTTTATGTTTCCCAGTTTCTAAAGACTCTATACCTATACGGTCCTTTCCTGGATTTGTTATATGTTGTAATAAGTGTGCTTCAATTTTGAAGTATTAACAATGTACGTAAATTAAGGTTCATTATAACGGTACCAATGAATGATTCATTATAAAACTAGGCCAAATGGCCATAAATAGTTAGACAGTGTAACACACCAATGGGAAGTCCCATAAAAAGGTTTAAAACCTTATGGATAAGAAATAACCTTCCTCAACAAACAATGAAGAGTAGGTATTAATCAGGGTCAAATTCCAAAATATGAAATACCCCAAACATGGGTATTCACTATATTTAGAACATATATTTCAAATCAAATCATGGAATGGAAAAAAACACCTACCTCGACATCATACGATCGATACTCTTGAACATCAGCCCTTGAATCTACCTAGAATAATGTAGATCTAAAAAAAGGATAAAAACAAGGAACACAATATAACTCAAGAGATAGGATGAAAAAATAATAAAGGCTCTAGGGAAATAGATAACTCATTAGCAGGAGTCCAACACACTTTGTGACATCTCAATTGGATCTCAAATAGAGAATTATTAGGGGATTGATGTTCTTTGGCATTCCACCACTCTCCTGTGTGAGATATTGGAAGAGGAATTGTTTTATATATATGGGACATGACCCCACTATGACTCCTAAATTCAATAGAAACTTATAGGTCATGTTCAATTAATGTACATTTTATGTATTAACCTCAATCAGACCCCACTTTAGGTGGTCTTCCCAGTAACCACATGACCATGTACTTGTTCGTTACACAACCAGTACAGAACTACACATGAAATCATGTTACACTGCTTGTACTCCAAATTACATTCCATGTAATTATAAAATTTTCCATTTCATCATTTTTCCTCTATTAACAACACATAATAATTATCTATATCTAAAATGAAGATCTGGGTTCTTACAACCCCCCCTAAAAATATTATTCCATAAATTGCCCTTCCAAGGGTGGTGAAAAAGAATCTTCAAACCACTCTGGCCACTATGATCGTATGTCCGCCTCCAGCACCCAAGTCTCATCATGTACTCACCCATTCTTCCATAGAACTAGTACTAATGGAATAGACCAATAATGGAGAACAATAGTTCTGAAATTCCCAATCCGAATAGGGTTATCTTCAATGGATGTATCCACCTCCAAATCAATATCCAAGGGTTAAAAAAATAACATAGGTATAAAAAGTAACACTGGAGAAGAGAATCATGAATGAAATCATGCATAACCCAATATATCATAGTTAACTACAACCAATAGGAAACCATACCCACTATCTCCAAAACCTCAAATGATGCGATGATCTTAGGGAAAGCTTCCACTATTTAAAAATCCTCCTAGGTCAGAACCTCGGTGTGACATTTAAGGAAATATGATCTCATACCTCAAAATCATTAGGTCATCCCCGTCGATCAACAAAAGATTTATAACATGATTTATTAGTAGATATCCTCTTTAGAATCAAATCCAACTTCTCATTAGTCTCCTAGAAAAGTCGAGGTCTCATCATAACTACATATCATGCATCCAACCAACATTGGGGTGATTGGAATGGACTACAACACAATGTCTCATAAGTTTACTTCGTAATCATCACATGGAAACTATTACTTTAGGAATACTCTAGTAGGGGTATGTTTCACTCTAATGAACTCCTGAAATCTTAGATGCACACTCATATAATGTATTCCAAAACATGAATCACACAGTCAGACTGGCCATATGGTTGGGGATGGAAAGTTGTACTCAAAATTACCTATATTCCCAATTCCATGTATAGTACTTTCCACACAGGACACGTAGAGAGGGAATCCATATCTAAAATAATAGAGTGCGGACCCCTATGAAAACATATAATATATCCAATTTAAAACCATTCAAGATTGTTGACAATTATGGTTTCCATAATCGGTAATAAGTTATAATCCTTAGTGATTCTATCAAGAACAACTCAAACTACTTCATTCCCTATAGTCGACCTTTTTAAACCCTTCAAAAATTCTATTGTGACATCATTACACTTCCACTCAGAAATAATTAAATAATATAAACGCACATCGGGTTACTAATGCCCAATATTCACAAAAAAAACTATTAGAACATCTCATAAAAAATTCACCTACATATCACATTATTACTAGAAACAAGTACTGATGGTTTAGATCTCGATAAAAATTGGTTTTAGTATGAAGAATAGCCCATATGTGTCCATGATAACACAAGATCTCATCATCAACTACGGTCCACACAGGAGTAGGGTCAGGTCTTTTCACACTCTCCTGTTGGAATAGGACGTCAAAATCTGATAGCTTCATCATTCGAACTCAATCCATAAATGTAGAGGTAGAATCTATTGAAAAAAGAAAGCTTAGCCAATGTTAATCGTGTGCCACTAAATGCATCTCAGAGAAAAAATAAATATGCTACGACTCAATGTTGGCCCTCAGAACTGCCTATATGTGAGTCCTCCTACAGAATTCATTAGTCATTGTGTTACCTTATCTATTCGTGCAGACAAATTCAAATTCAAAATACTGATGATACTCAACCAACCTTCACTGTTTCAAGTTCAAATCATGCTGGTTTAAGAAATAATTGAGACTTATGTGGTCGGTGTATACCCCAAATTCCCCCATAAGTGATAATATATCCAAAATGTGTAATCTTGAACAACTACAGCCAAATCGAGATCATGAGTTGGGTAATTCCTCTCAAGTGGCCTCACCTAATGAGACCCATACACAATGACTCCCCACTGCATAATCAAAGTTCACAGCATGATACCTAATGCATCATAGTACACATTGTATCTCTTACTCATATCTGAAAAAATTATTATTGGTGCGGAAGTCAATTTCCCTATCAACTCCAAAAAAGTTATGTCATAGTAAAATATCCACAAATGCATTAAAACCATCTTTGTTTGGACTTTTAGTGGGGATTCTATGCATGAAAAGTACTGAATAAGGAGCCTATAGTAACTATCCTTCCCCAGAAAACTCCCTAAACCAAAGACATTCTTTTTCATCTCCCAAGAAACTATTGCATTCACCATCACAAGGTTTACTGATACTTCTATCTCTAAGATAACAAGACCCATGAAGGGAATTTGGTCTATCAAAATGTTTCATTTTGAGAGCTGAGATTATAAAGGATTCTCTATTAGTATATTCAATACGATCTCAAGATAGATGACATGGTCATGTGGAGTGTGAGAGTACCCCAAGATATTGTCCATGAAAACAACTAATAATGAATCCATGTAAGGATGGAACAATCAGATCATCAGTTACATGAAAATTGTAGTCATATTCATGAGACTGAACAATATAACCAAATACTTGTATAGAACATACCAACTTCGATCAGCTATAAGTTTTATATCTGAGGTTCTAACTCACATGTAATGATAAATTTATCTGAATTCAATAATTTAGAGCACATTTTCTCCTCAATTCTGATCAAGTAAATCATCGATCCTTTGCAAGGGACATCTACACTTAATCATAAATTGGTTCGGCTTTTGATAATCCCCAAAATGTTTGAGTGTACCATCCGCAGTCTTTTCCAAAAGCACAGGTGAACCCCATGGAGAAGTAATGATTAAGATGAAACAACTATCCTACAACTCTAATTTCCACATCCTGTTCTCCTATAACTCTAATGTAGACATCCAATAAAAATAAATTGACACTGGTGATGCTCCTGGAACATGCTCAAGAGAGAATCCAACCTATTTCTATGGAGTTAAACATGAGAATTCATATTGAATGGCATCTCTGAAATGATCCATCACTGGAGGAAATTCCATCTATGAAGACCCTTGGACATCCAGATTTAATCTAGATATATTGGCTATAATTCCTCCTAACCCATGATGCTTGGGTCCAATTCTACTCGAATAGAGATACCATTCAACCAAGGGTAGAAAAGACCCACCCATTGGTGCTGTGAAACTTATCCCATAGAGATAGAAGTTAAAAAAAGCCTAAAATTCGACCAACCAATCCTTTAATAGAATAAAATTGAATCCTTCCATCTCTAATATAGAGAGGACCCACAACCAGATACACCAACTAACCTCAAGAGGTCACTCCATTCACTGACGCGCACTAGCCATCCTATTACCCATCATAGTGTCTAAAAGCAGATCATTATCGGAAATAATGATTCAGAGCCTGAGGCAATCTACCACAACAAAAGTTTTAAAAGTATGGGAATTTTCTCTATCAAGAAATGCATATGCTATAACCGAGGAAACTAGAATCATACCTCTAACTATAGTGGGTCTGGGATCTTTGTCCTGATGTGAATAATTTATCACAAAATTAGGACTTCTACTTCTGAACTGTGACCCTTTTTGACTACCCTGAGATGATACACACTAATGGTGCTGAAAACATATTTTCTGGATACCATGGCCATTACCACCTCTATGGCCGGAACGGCCTGAAAAATTTCGGGACCCTTATTGAGGAGAAACTATTGGTCCTTCTCTTGAATGGGAATTCATAGAATATTTGTGTTCCCTCAATTATAGTGAAATGAAGTAGAAAAAATGATTACGATAACCCATCTTGTCGTATGATCGACACTCATATGGGTCTCTCTGGAACTATGATCACATGTTCCCACACTTCTCTCACATGTATCACCTAAAATGGATTCCTATAGAATCATACCTGCTACTGGAATCAATACGTGAAAGATCCATGTGAAACTTACTTCTACCAAGATTATTAATAGCCTTGAATGTTGATGTGCCCCATATAACAACTCCCAACTACCTCATATTAAACCCAGTAATCAGTGCTTGGTTCACTATAGTCATCAATGTAGTCATCCTGAAAACATTCAACTATGATAAGATTTTGTACCTCAGACCATAATGAGACCGACTTTTCAGGGATTACTCATCACCTCCCAAGACATTATTAAATTCTATGGCTCTGTGAAATGACATGAGTAATCCATCACTGAAAGAGACTCTTTCTGAAAATTCATTAACTCTCCAGGTCGATCGGTCCTCAACCACTCAGGGAAAAGGTAATAATGGAAGTTCCAATGAATATGCCCCCAATTCATATCCCAATGAAGTCCTTCCTATGATATAACATCCCAACATATCATGGTGGAATCACATAGAATCTATGACCCAAGCTTCATCCTCCTGTCCGGAGGCATCTCTAGATGATTGAATATTGAAAGAATGGCCTCCAACCATAACTCTATTGCATGTGGTCCTCATACCCTATGAGTTTGGGAGGATGATGTTGCTGGAATGCTTGTGTCATATCATCCATAGTCAGGGAAGGATTTGGTTCTGCCACAAATGTTTTCATCGACCTCAGAAATCCTACACAAAACAATGCACTGGCACCTATAATAGGTATAATAGTTGGATACCAAAAAGGGTTGGAGTGGAGGATATTCTTATAGTCTTTGTTCTAACATTTCTGATGTCAGATCATTTCCATGTATCCAGCGTACAACCATAGGACGTCTTGGTGGAATTACGCTTCATTGTCTAGCACACAGTATAGTACAATATTCTCAAGGACATCAGCATAGAAGTTCTTGAATAGAACATGAGAAGGGAAACATTTAATTTGAACAAAACAAGGTTACAAAACATGTATAAAATGTACATGACATTTTCCCTTAATCATTTTTCAGGGCGTGTTCTTCAACCATTCCTGGTCATGTAACACCATTACACACAGCATGCTCCCACCGAGACATGGCATCTAATGGAATTTTCCCTCCTACCATTGTACATCTACGAGGATAGAACTAGAAGGTTTTATCTAGGGTAACACTACACGATGAGTTCACCCTAGACACAGTGGGTACCATTTATGTCCCATACACCTATTTCCTGGGCCACATGGATGGATTCATGGTTGATAACTACTCGGAATATACAATTTAGACATTACATGTATAAACAATGTTTCATCCACCTATGTCTTTGGTCACATGGCCCTGATATATGGTTCAATACAACTTGGCGTGTACAATATAGAAATGTTATGTTATACTGAATGATTCCCAACCTCGTGCCTCTACTCTAACTATCAGTTACCTGGTTATAGAATACATGACATGTACATATTGTACACGTTGTGTACTTAAGAAAAGATAGATCTTCCAAAATAGAAGATCGCGTGGTGTGTGTTCATAACACCACAGACTATGTAGTCTGGATCTTGAGATAGTAATACGATGAATCTTTTTAAGACCCTCAAAAACATAAAATTATGTCCATGACATGGAAAATTTTAAACCATGAGATCCTTTACTCCCCACAAATCAAATTTTGGCACCCATATTCATTTCAAAGGAAAAAAATATTTTAATTAATGTTCATTCATGATCCACAAAATTCAAACTCGGGAGGGTCCATAACACCTAAAGGACCAATGTTTTTCATCCGTCCAAATGAAACAATTTAATTTAAAGTACCATATCAAAATAGTTGTTATTCTATCATGCAATCTATTACAATATAATGAATATCTAAAAAAACATTTATCACAACAATAATAAATTAGTAATGCATCGTAAATGGCAAGACAAAAAAGCTTGACATGTGATCTCTAGGAAGTGATTATATGATACATGAGATAAAATACCTTCATCTAATTGGGTTTCAATATATATTTAACCTCAATAATAATAATCATAACATTAAAAAACTAGTGAATCACTCAATGGTGAAATCAAATAAATTGAAAAAATTGTTTACCAGAACAATTGCAATATTCGAGGTAACATGGCTTCTCCAAGTACACAAGTTAGCTTCCCCGGGACAAAGATTATTACCTACTACACATTACTTTGTATCCCAATCTATAGGCTCATAAAAAATAGCATAATGGAAAAAATATCCTCCATTGATAAAACTTTTTAACGACCCGGACCCAGTTGCCAACCAAAATTACCCTAAACCTGGTTGGTTAAATGGCCACAAGTTCATTTCCCCAAATGATTGAGGCTGCCATATATCTATGAGTGTCATACACTTATAATTGGGAAAATAATCCCTCATTGGAAATTTATACACAATGAAAATGAAATAATAAATAGTAGTAGTAGTATTAATACATTACAATATAGGTAAACAATAGAAGAGTGATGTTAATAAAATAACTAGAGAATATATAAATGATTCATGTCACATGTGTTTTGAAAAGAATAAAAACAGGCCACAATGATGGAAAAACAATAATAAATCAATGTACATAAAAAATGGTAATCTCCAACAGTGTCGCAAGCCTCAGCTTGGTCCCATTCTCTCCAGCTCCAATAGCAATCTACTACCTAATTAATAAGGGTGATTTCCATTGCATATACTATAAAACATATAATATATTTGGGAAAAAAATCATGAACCAAAAATTATGAGAGACAAATCCCATCATGAAATCACCAAAAGATATGTTCCTAACAGTCAGTGAATATATAAAGCATGAACTATGAATAGTTGAAGCAATAAACTAGGAAGTACTCAAAATAAAACAGTTCTACAGTTTCAAATTAAAATCATTTAAATTTATTAATTATTCAATATATCAAATAATGTAATCTCGGGATATAGCCTATGCTTTGTATCTCATTTTATAATAGTAACAACAGACGTGTCAGACGAACATTTAAATTACCATTTAAGTCCAAGTCCAAGCTTGTTCATTGGATTGGAAGACTCGTTACAGTCATTAAATTATTCAAAAAAACCTTCTAGGATAACTCTCATGATCTATACCCTTTGTTTTATCCTAAAAATAATCAAATACGAATGACCATAGTGGCTGATATCACGTTCAATATCCCTGGGTCTACATGGAATCAATTATTTATAAATGATCTCTGGGAAGATATCAAGATCAATAACCCCAGGATCACCATAGCATAAGTAATCATAAAGGACCACCAGGGTAGCTCTCATGATCAATACCCCAATGTCATAGTCTACACCAATACTTTCATGGTCCAATATAAATAAAAATGGAAACCACCATAGTTTCCCTAGTCCAAGGATCTAGGGGTCCACTAAAAAACAAAGAGCATATCATAAAAATTCATCACATGTATTCTATAATTGCTAAATGTATTACCTTTTATATAATAGTACAAGGCATTCAAATAATCCATCGAATCCTTCCAAAAGAATCAATGAAGGGAAAAATGTATTTCTAATAGGAAACCTATGCCAAGCAACCTTAATGAGCCAGACATGGGATAATCCTATTGGATGTCCCATAACAAGGTATAAAACATTATGCATAAGAAATCACGCTTTCTCAGAAAACAAACTATAGAAGGTATCAAACAGGGTCAAATTCAAAAATATGCAATACCCAAAATAGGGTATTCGAAATCATAAGAATATTTAATCCAATGACAATATAAAAAATGCACAAACCACCTACCTCGACGTATTATGATTGATGTTGTTGAACGTAGGCCACTAAATCATCCTAGAATGACATAGATCATAAAAAAGGTAAAAAAGATCAACCAATGATAACTCAAGAGAGAAGAGGAATCAAGAAGGCATGCTTAAGGGAAAGAGGGAGATCGCTTGTGGGAATCTAATTCACCTAGTTGCATCTCAATCAGAGCTCGAATAGGGGATCATGAGAGGATCATATTTCATAGATGTTAGGTAACTCTCATGTAGATGACACGAAATAAAGAACTATTTTCTGGAGATGATACATGACCTTGCTCTGACTTTTCAATTAAATATAAATATACACTGAGTGTTCATTTAATTTTCATGATGTGTACTGGACTCATCCAGCCCTGACATTAGGAAATCATCCTTGTCACCACACGACCATGTACTCAGCAATCACATGACTAGTACATGAATACATGCAGCAACCAGGTACATGAAATGTAGTCAAAAGTACAAGGTGTTTACATAAAAAAATTTCAGTTTAATCAATTTTTACTCAAAAACAACCCTATATAACAATCCATTCCTAAAATGAAGATCTGGGTTCATACACCTAGTGTTTGAATGAACATCTCCAGTCGATGGAGAGAGGTAAAATCATCCAAAAAAATGAAAAGGATAGTGTGAGGTGTCATATTTCGAAGAATAAATGATAAATATTGATTAAATATAGGGTAATTAGTGTATAATGAATAGCCCTGATCGGGTGTCCCACACAACAAGAGAGTGTTCAGGAGGACTGGTGTTGTGTGATTTAGGATGTATAGATTAGTGTCCTGATTTAATTATTATTTTTTATAATTTAAATTAAAATTATTTTACTTATTTTAAAGAAAACACTACTCGGTTTGGTTCAAATGGTTAGCCAAACTGTGTGCTAATCTTGCGAAAGTCCGTACATATGAAACAATATCACATGGTTTTTCCCACACAAATAAAAAACCATTCACTAAATATAAGGGGTATACAGTCTAGGAACTAACATAGTAGAAATAATCATTTGGGATAGGTTAATGTTTCTATAAACCATGAATATACCATGAACACCAACTTGGTCAACCAGCTGTAGGTCACATGGTTTTCTGCTAAGGCCTCCACGATTTCAGAAGATATTGTGCACCCTATTCAGAGCATCCAATCCATGAATTATCGGTGCCTAGATCTTTTGAAATTAAATAATACCTCCTAGGGACCTATTCAGACATAACCCATGTTAAAAAAACACATTGATGTTTTCCAACTCTCAGAATTTCATTCTATTGGAGGCCCTGTAAAAAAGATCACTAAGTAATCACTAAAATTAAAATTCCCTTGGAAATGCGTTTTGTCCAAATATATGGGACAATACAATATCCACACATTATATCATCTCATCCTCAATAATCCATGGAGAATCGAAAAAAAATCCATCAACCTACAAGGACCATGAATCCTTGTTCAATCAGTCGTGTTGTGTTTCCAAACACAAATAGCTCCACAAATAACTTCTTATAAACATGAGACACAATTCATCAAAATCCAGACCAACGCTTGATTTCCAACTATATTATTAAATTCGATATTACCCATTCCCTCTAATCTATATAAATGATCACTTTGATGCCCCCATTAATCATTTGTTCAATGGTTCTCCCCACTATAGGCTTTAAAATAATAAATGTGCTTGTTCATAACCATGGATCTCCCCACTGTATGAATTTCCATAGATGGAATTCCCTTAATAGATCAAATGATGATTCATGATTGTTTTATTCAATTAATCTATCCCAACTAATTCTGGGGCCATAAAAGGGAACTCACATTAAATGAATAGTTGAATCACAATCAAATTAGTCACACATGCTTTCCAAGAAGCCATTACCTCTCATAAAACCAAACCATAATTAGCCTAACAACATTCATTAATACTAGTTCTTCTTGAAACCATATATTTAACAATAAGGTCATATGTGTCGACACTCCTGATGAATAATCTCAAATGATCTACTTATACGACGAATTTTTTTGAACAGAATTTGAACTCCTCCATAAAAGTAATTCGACATTTATATTGATCATGATCACTAATTTACAAACCTAACTTCTAGTTTCATTTACTACTAAATGTATCTCATGGTTATTTATACTGTCATGCCTCACCACTAAAATTGTGTGTCCCAAATCAATCCCACTAGAATTCATTTCCATTTAATCTTGACATATGAGCCATAAAACCCATCTTGGATATCCATGGATTCATTATTATGGGTTATATTAAATGGGAATTGGGTAGTGCATACTCCAAATATACATTTGTTTCATTCATAAAGGAAAAACATTCAAAATAGATCATTAATAGATACCAGAACTACATACTCAAGGTGGTCACAGCATAATGTATTGGATGTTGTCCATGATCCCATCCATGGAATTCCTACTCGAGAACCCATGGGTAACTCGATACTAATCATCCATTGTTATGTCCCAAAAGTTAGAGCAAATCATTAAAAATTACCACTTATCAAGAACAACGAATTTTATAACATAACATGATATAAGACTCTGAATATATTACTGTGTCCTGGATGGTATCCTGATATAAGACATGCTGATATATTTTAGAAGAGAATACTAATAGGATTGGAATGGTTTCGAACCAACTTAAAAAACCAATTGAAAAACATTTTACCCACTACTATTCGACCTCTTAAAATATTATTCACCTCACTCTTTCGATGAATTTCCATTAACCAATCACAATTCATTTAACACATGAGGAATCCCATGATAATTCAATAATTAACATTGAATCTCCACTATGAAAAATGATGTTTCTAAAATGATTCATACATAGGCTACTACATCAATTTCATGCTACCAATGATGAACCGACATGATTTAAGACTAGCAAGACTAAAAAATTTTCAAATATAGAAGTAACCATTTTAATAGTACTAATTAATTGTGTTCCTTATAACTTGACAGAAAGTGTTAATATAAATTACAAAATTCCACCCAATTAATTATTTTTCTTATTCATTGAATTGACGGAGAAGACATAAACTCAAAAGTTTGGTAATTCATGAATTCCTCAAACGAATGTGAGTTTCTCCTTTTAGACATGATCACACTGTGAGACCATTTTGATGAAATCCAAAACCAATCTGATTGTCATGACAAAACACCGATGTCATTATAAGGTGAACCTATGCACGTGGGAAAACTAGATTACATTAAATCTCTAGGCCATTTTAATTCAAATGTGACCTGATATCATCCTCATCCAAACAATTCTATATGATTTCACCAATCTCAATTAGTTTTTTTCATCATTGAAAAGTCAATGGGTACCATTTATATCAATGAATACTACCCTAATATTTAACAGTGAGTTGAAAAAACCTTTATACTATCCATTGGATTTATTCCCCATGAATCCATGTCTCAGGTAGTTTATTTAGAAAATTTCCACAGGTACTGTTATCATATGACTGTAAAACAACTATCGAACTCTAGAGTTTTCCAAGGAATTAAATAGGTTCATGATACCGACCATGTGTACCACCATTCCCTTAGTAGGTTTAACCAACTAAAAATATGATTCAATTGATGCTCACTCCATTAATATATTTCAAACATATAATAAGAAATAACCCAAAATATAGATCCAATTAAGAGGTACATATCTGACAAGGGACAAAAAAACCCAAATTACACTACTAGGTAAAAGGATCATGTCCTTACCCATACATTTATACTCTAAGGGTGATATCGACCACCGGATAGACCCCTATATAGAATAATCATTGACCCTAAAACTATTAAATGCACATATCATTTCTCACGAATCAAAGTTATTTCATTTAAGCCATTGATAAAATGAATCATCATAGGGAAAAACATTCATGTTTCTGCTCAAAGGCGTATGACAAGAAACATAAAACTACACATACAGGAGTGTTTAAACATTGAAATCCACTATATAATCTATTTTTAAGGTCATTTAATTTATTCATATATAAAAATGTATACATCTAAATGATTTAAATGAAATCATATTCTAACAATTTAAAATAAAATTCTATAATTATGATTTCAAAAAACTCCCATTGTGAAAAATATGAAAGTTATATCAATAATACTTTTGAAACATTTAACACACATTAAAATCTCATCATAAAAAGGAATTTTTTCAAAATAAATTCCATTATCAATATACAGTGACACGTGAGGGTTCAATTAAATTATCATAGCTTCCTCAAAATTTATCCAAATAAAAGATGTTTCACAATATAAATCATAAAAATGCATAACAATTCACTTAAAAAATTCATGACTCTATTGACCAACATGTGTCTAGTTATTCATTTGGGAAGTTATCCAATCCATTTGAGTTGAAAACACAATATATTTCTTATTTATAAACATTTCAAAATATTACATGGTTATATAATAGCTCAGTATTATGTGTGGACATCTTCCAATCACTCAATCACCCATAGATTTTATATATTAGTACTTGGCTCTCACTGAATAAAAACATTTTCCTTTTTACACTTCTCCATTAACATTCTTTACATTTAAACAGTGTTCTTTATATATGCATATAAATCCCTTTATGGTTGTTCGAGTACACGAGTCACCCTTTTCCCATTATAAGGATCTTTTGTGACTTATTAATGAAAATTGTCTTACATTTTAACCACAATATTTATAATTTTTTTCTATTAAACCATTTTACATGTATAAAGAATAATTATTTCATGTCATTATAAGTTGTAAACACCTATACAAGGAAGTAAAAAACATAGTAAATGAATATTAATATAAATGATAACAAAAGAAATTCATTACACTCAAGGAGCTTAATAATAATTATATGGAATCCTAAAAATTAAACTATATAGAATGTGAATTTATATGTCTCTAATATAATTCATGTAATAATAAATTATTAACATAAAACTCCATGAATAATATACTATAAATTTAATTAAATAATAATCAGAATAAATACTCCATTCACTCATTATAAAATCATATCAAATATAACGGAAAATGGAAGGAATGTCAATTGCATCCCTACACACATGGTCATCTCCACATGGGATGGTTGACCAGTCCTAGGAAGGAATACTTACAAAGATTTTAGGAATTACTAGTCTCCAATAATCAATAACAAAATAGTAAGACAATGTTAAAAAACATACCTCAGATACCACTTTGTAAATTTTTTGATAGACATACCAGTAATCTTGTAGCTGGAACAGTGAATCATGTGGCCTGATGTGTTCCTACCATTATGCTAGATGCTTCTTATTACTAGTGATGGTGTCAAGATATTATTGTGGCGAGAACATGCACCCATGATCATTGTTTCGCGATGGTAAAGCATATGAGTAAAATAATAAATAACTGAATAATACATAATTATATTGAAATAGAAATAGTTGATAAATAAAATAATATTAAATTATATAAAAGTGGTTAACACAAAATTACATTAGTTCGTGTATGATGGATGATGCTACAAATATAAGAAGCAAAAATTAAAATAATACATTCAATATAATAAAATAAAAACTACCCAATGGATAGCTCCACGAGCATCCAGAGTCCCATCTCAATATTTTTCTCTAAACAACATCAATGAAATTTGAATCATACATTAGATTATGGTTTCTTTCATTTATTAACACTTACATAAAACATGTCAACTCGATTACCAAGGGTTCCCCCGAATGGATTAGATAAAATCTCAGTAGGCAGAACCCATAGGGTCTGGCACAAAACCAATTCATGAAATATAATATAAGGTAGTGAGGATGTAAAAAGATATTTATTAAATGAAAATAAATATTCTCGTGTCCTGAAAAATTATAATCTAGTGACACTGTAATAGCTCGTCATGTCTCCTTGCACAAAATGTTCAATCTCCTAAAACATGGAGTCAAAAAATAATTAATAAATAATCATCATGGACATTACATTCATCCAAACATGTAATACCATCATTACCATTCGGTATATCCCTAGTACCATATCAATAATGGCCTTAGGGTTCAACTAGAACATTCAACAATGACTGAGCTATCAAATACCATGTACCATAATCATCTAAATTGTGCCATATAAAAATGATTCATACAATGAAGGTATGGATCGAAGAAATAAACACCATGGAATCCACACCAATATTGAGGAACATCTAAATGGATACATGATTGGGTATTTGTTGGAGTCCAAAGAGTATGTTATACTAGACATGTCCTACCCAAGTCCATGAAATCGGGATCCTAGGGTTGGCATGGTCCAAGGAGTCCCCTGGAATGAAGACCCATGTACCATCCCTATCAAAGAAATCTACTACCATATTCCTGATTGATGGAAAATTTCCAAGGAATCTTTTCATACAAATGTCATTTGATACCATTATTACTTTCAATAAATATTATTCTATGACCTTATATAAACATTTCACATTCAATTATGTGTCATGCGTATAACACTCATGTATCACAATTCAAATTTATGGAAACCCAAGGAGGATACCCTTTAATTTTTCTTCATTCATATTTAATCATAACACATGATTTTACCCACTCATTTTCACATTCTCTATAAAAACCATTTTGATATTCTAGTTTATTAAAACCATTTAATGGAAGAGAATAACCATTCCATGGCGATAATACCGCTTTTAACTATGAAAACAAATTCCATATCGTTATAATTATCCATCCTCAACATATCCAAGAAAATGAACACAACCCTTATGTGGTTCATGTAATTTAAATTCAAATGAAAAGTGACAATATTGAACATAGATGGTGAAATAGATCTATAAATTTTTAAAATGGAAAACACCATTTTATAATTCCATTAGATTCCATTTTCTAAACATTCCTTATATCACACTATTTTATATAATCACAGGGAAAAATAAAAAGCATTAAACCAAGAATGTATTAATCAATTAATGAATACTTAATATCTTAAAAGATAAAACAACTCATCAATGGGGTTTGGTGATAAAATTATCAAACTATTTCAAAAAAAATTCATTTAACATCGTAAACATTTCATTCAAGAATTCATAATTCAATTTAACAAAGAAGCACTTAATGGATTCATAAATTTAAATGGAAAAATTAAATGAATGATACCTCAAATGAATAGGAAATTTTGAACACATGGAACTTGATGTTTTCATTGGTGACCACTAGAATACTCTCTAATCCACCTCTGAGTATATGAACATTCTCATATAGGTAGGTAAAACTATCCCCTATGTACCTATTTTCCTGACCAAGAATATGTATGATGGAATCCTAAAATATGTTATCATATTTATATTATCCCGTATCCAGCAAGACCTATATGGAATTCAGATATTATAAAAAGGGCCAACTAGAACCTAATATATATTCACATATAGGGATGAATATATATATTAATAGGTAAAATTCATAAAAATATTAATACATATGCACACACAACATGTCACCTTTGAATCCAGCGACTCGAACCCACCTCATGGTTGACTAAAACACACTATTGAAAAAAAGTATTACCTCAAAACACCAAATATTATTAATATCATTTTAGTAGACCATGAAGCTAATAACTAAATTACCTCATAAAATGAGGAAAATAAAAAGCGGGCTGATGTTCATTTCCTTTGTCGGTAAACACCGAAACATAACTAGGCCGACTAGAGAAGTCTTTTTTCCTTCCCTAATAATAGATGAAAAAACAAATATTATGTTAGACATAATCTTAGGGTTTGGTAGAACATTATCATCTAATATAGAGTTTGAATATAAGACAACAAGAAGGAATTTGTGGGAGTTAGGGGACATACTTCAATTACATGATGAGAAATAATTAAGAAATACAGTGGAAATGCTGTGTGTATAGGATATACAAGGAGTGGGTAATTTACAGTGGGCGAGGAACTATTAAGAGGTGTGTCACACAATTTATGAGGAGAGAGGGTATTTTAGTATTTTATTATTTAATTATAATTATAATTAAAATTTAATTTATTTCAATAAAATAACACAATGCACATTTGGGTTGCATGTGTAGTAAAGTCATTCTCAAAATGTGTGAGACCCCTTTCCTAGGAATCCACTTTTCATGCATTGTCCCACATAATTATTCAATCCATGGGAAAAACATTTGGTTATTACATTATAGGCACTATAAATTTGGAAATACTAGTGTGGTCTAGGATCATGGTCTGGAAAACCATGTGAAACATGTTCCCATACCTCTATCCAACTACTATAGTTCACATGGTTTGCAAATAAGGGATCCATGGATTCATAAAGAACAATATTCTCTATTCAAGTCTCCTAGTAATTGAAATATCAATACTAGATTATTTTGAGACTCAATTAGACCACTGTGGGACCTATTAGGCCTTTGTCAAAGTTTGAAAAAAAGGTTGAAGTGTTCCATCTCTTAGAATCTCAATCTAAATAATGCTATTTAAAATGAACCTTCCCTTAATCACCAAAATTAATATTCTATGGGAATATATTCTTCTAAAAAAGACATGAGACTCTCCACCTTGTTTACATTCATTCCATACAACTAATAAGATAAGTTTTGTATATATAACTATAGAGTATTTATAATTTAATAAAACATGGAAGCATATTTTTTTCATGCGATTATTGTATTCTATGTTGTTTTGAATAAATACAATTTCGATATTTAAATATATATTTCATATAATCATTATATTTTTTTTTCTAGATTTAATATTTTGTATGGATTTTGATTTATTTTGGGGATGTATGGATAATCAATTATTTAATAACCCACAGAAAACATGCCTTTATCTATTGTACATGTTATTTTATATAGAGTGTTATATGAAACCCTCTTGTTGGGTGTAGTTATTGTTCATACAATTATAGATCTGTTTACTCTATCGAATTACACATAAGACACAATCCAAGATATGGTTGATCTGTAAGGTTTTTTTCCTCTCTACAGTGGTAACATTCAATATGGAACATTTCCATCTATCATAATATATTGGAAGATGATAGAAAATTGAAAATGTGGGATGAAATAATTTTTTTGATTAATGTAACACTCATGATGGTCTATAGTCATTTGTGTTGTTTGTAACGACCCAATGTTTTTCAATGGAAAATTATCTTATTATATTTTTGTCAGAAAATAACATGAAAACACAAAATAATGAACTACTAAGTGATAGGTGACCTTTACACATAATTTTTGCACCCCTATGTTTGGAATTTTGAAAATCCGACATACAAGGTTGTGTTCAGGATGATTTTTGGAGTCTAATGAATCAAAAATAATTTTTGTTGAATAGTGACCTACCCTTATGAATAGTAAAATCACCTTATGAATAGTAATATGTCCATTATTAATATTAAACAATCCAAAATAATAGTAACATTACATATGATGAATTAATCAAAATTTAGACATCTTAGAAAGTGGCAATTTGACCTTAGTAACCGTTTTTTTGTATTTTATAATTTGTAAATAATAAATTATAATTATTTAATTTCAAATAATATTCAATTCCCTGAAATGTATCCATAAATTATTGAATCAATTTCTAATAGTTTTTAGATAATTTTATAAGTCCCTACGTAATTTTTGAAAGCACTATAAATTAGTTTTAATTTTAAAAATTGTTTTTGAAGTAAATTATGATTTTAAATAAATATTAAATTAATAATATTTAGAAAATTATTTTTGAAAAATATACTTAATTTTTGGATTATACATGTCCAAAAATGGTTGGGGTGAATTTTTGGGATTTTTCTGAAATACATGAATTTTTGATGAATAGTAGATTCCGATAATTCAAAATAAATGCTAAATAATGTATTAATTGTGTCATCAATGATGTTCTGATGATGTAAGCCCACATGGTTAGGTATTACATTATAAAATTACTATTCTTGGTCATTCAAGACTCACTATTCCTTGTCTTATGTGAAATTAATAAACTGATGAATTTTATATTAAGAAAATCCCTCTCCCCTCCACTATAAAATCCACCCTTCACTCCCTCTTTTCCTCACACCTATCAAGCTCCAACCCTTCTTTAAACGCTACCCAATCACCTTCCCTAGACCCTCCCCAAATTCCAAGATCTTATGGTCTCATCAAAAGATCATGATTACTCCCATAAGGTGGTTCTCAAGAGGAGGATTCTAAAGGTAATTTCCCTCCCTCTTCTCCTTTAATTTCATTTCATGTTCAAGTTCCTTTCTTGATCTCTCCCCACCTATATTCATCCAATTTTTTTACTCCATTGTTATAAATATAATGATATTTTATGATTCTAATGGGATATTATATAACCCCACACCCTTTCCCTCTCCCTTTTATTTTATTGAAGAGAATGTTGTTCATGAGGTGTTAATTTATCACCTTCAAAAATGACATTCTATCTTCTTCCATTTCTAACTTCAGATATGGTCATTAAACCATATTTATTTCTGAACCAGAATATTTTATATGTGTTATGTTCTATTTTATGTTCTGTAAATAACCTATGGCCATATTACTATGTGAAACGTTAAAAGAAGTTCATTGTGATCCAAAATCCGCTCAAATTAACCCAAATAATCATCATTTATTTCTTATATAATTATTCTTCCACATGGATCTAATATAATTAATTATAAAATAATTAATTCTATTTTAATATCATTAATAATATGTAATATCAGTTCTGGATGTTTACCCATGTTCTACCCAAATTTCAATTTAAGAATACAAGTGAACCACTCAAGAAAACCATAAAAACGAACATCCCCGAACAATGTTTTTATACTATATAAGTAATCAAAAGGAACATAATATGAAATAATGAAACCAGATTGAAACCTATTAATTTATAATAGGTTCTATAATTTCTAATTAAATAATATAATTTTATTATACAGGACATTAAAGAGAAGGAGACATTCGGGTACAATGTACGGGGAAATCTCGAACCCAATTTTCTTCCTTTGGGTTCTCCCTCATTCACTCCATTTTTGATATGGTTACTCCTCAAATATCATTTTCACATCATTGCCTTTATGTTTTTGGGATATACATGTTTTTCACTGGTTTTTATGTCCATCAAAATGTTTTCCATAAGAACTCTTCCTTTAACAACACCCCTTTTACTTCTCACTCAAGGTGGACAGTTCTTGTATCATTTATGTTATTACCTATTTCTTTTGGGAAACCAAAGCATATGAATGTGTTATTATGAGATGAAGCCCATTCATTTTCATTGGTTCATTATGTTAATTTATGTTATAATTTCATTGTGGAAAGCATGATAAATGATAATGTTATGATGTGACGGGTGCGCCCGGAATTATATAGCACTCCAATGAACTGGGTAAAGTGATGAATCTCATGAATAAATGTGGAATGATGTGATAACAAGATTATATCTTGGTTAAAAAGTATGTGTTGTAGTTAACCACTAAGACATGATGTTACATTTTTTTGCATTACCACATTTCATGACTTTTATTTATGATCCTCTCATGTTCATGATCTTTTTCCTATGCCATGATTATGCTCACCCCATGCGATATTGTAATTATCTATCCTCTTATTGGGCTTCTAGATCACCCCTTTTTATGTATATCATCAGGTGGAATCATGTACTAAGGAGAGGAAATGTGCCACTAAGATGCTAGTGAAGAAGAAATTAAATAAATGTTTATGGTTGATGTTGTATTTGTTATGTGTGGTCCTAGTTTTCCCCAGACACTAAAACTTGGGATCCTCTATGTGTAATAATATTATGTTGTTTATATTTGAAATAAAGTAATAGTAATGAAAGAAAAGTATTAGTCGCTATAGTTGGTATCAGAGGCAAGGTTTAGTTAATTTGGGAATTAGGATTAGTGAACCCTAAAGAAAACCTCTAGCATGAGACCATGTACAAAAATGCACACAAGAGTATTTACCTAGGGATCCCATATGATATGTTTTTGGTATAATTGTTTAAATTAATAAGTTATTCATTACATGTTTACTTATGTTTTGTTCTATCCTTTTCTATTTTAGAAAATGGTGGGAACCATGAAAAATCAGGCCAAAAACTCATACGAGGGCCAATGCAATGATTGCCCGAATGACATCCCCAATGATTTGGGAGGTGGAGTTCAAAACATTATGGAAATTCTTACCCAATTATCTCAGGTTATGAACAATAACCATAATAATGGGGGATTTACTCCTTCACCAGTGAGGGAGCAACTGGAAATCGAATCTTTTATGCGGCAATGACCACCGATGTTTTGTGGATCTTCTGATCCACTAGTTGCGGAACAGTGGGTCAACTCCAGGGAGAAGATATTTTTAGTTCTTCAATGTTCTGAGATGGAGAAAGTTACTCTAGCCATTAATCGTCTAAATAGAGAAGTCGATCAATGGTCGGTTTTGATTAAGAACACAATCCAAGGGTGGAAATTGAAGAGATGGAATGGGAAGACTTTAAGATAATGATTCCTAATAAGTATTTCCCTTGAACTCTTCACACAAAGATTGATAGAGAATTCATAGAGCTCAAGAAAAAAGGAAGAGAATCTGTCACAACCTATGAATCTAATTTCACAAGGCTTGAAAGGTATGATTCAGTTTTTTTATCAAAAATGATAGAAAAATTGATAGATTATTTAGTGGATTAAAACACATCTTCGAACGGCTCTTGAAATTAGTGACATTGGGAGTTATGAAGAAGTTGTTTGCTATGCTCTCAAAGTGGAGAAGGTGTTTGGAGAATGGTCCCATGGATATGGTGATAAGAAATGAAAGATAGAGTTTCATGCCAGTGGATCAAGTGACAAAGGTGGGAAGAAAAATCAATTACCCACATGCCAAAATGTGGGATGTTGCATCATGGGAACTTCCTCAAAGGGACGTGGAAATGATTCAAGTGTGGGAAAGAAGGACACCATTCTCAAGAGTGTCGAAAAGACTTGAAAATGAAGGATAATGTAACCGATTAAAGGGGAGAACCACTCATGGTTCAATGCTACAACTGTAGGGAGCTAGGGCACTATGAAAACTAGTGCACTAAACCTCTAACTCTAGAGGGTAATCAGTTTCAACAGCCACCAAATCCAAAGGAACAAGGGAAGGCTTATGCCATCACTACTGCGGAGGTGGATCAAGATAATGAAGTCATACAAGGTACACTTCCTTTTCACTCATGAATGGAAAAAGATTTATTTGAATCTGGTTCTATGCATTCCATTATATCTTGGAAGATTGCTAGAACTATAGAATCGAAGACTCAAAACCTTGAAGTAGAGATATCTGTAAAAACGCCACGTGGATAAATCATTGCAACCATAGTGTTTGACTCTTATCCTATTGGTGTATGAGGGAGGTTTCTTTGGGAAAATCTCATAATACTTCCCTTGGTGGAATTTGACGCTATAATGGGAATGGACAAGCTCTCATTATATAGAGCCCATATCAACTGTCAGGAAAAAGAAATATCTATTCATATTCTGAACCATCCCATGCTCCTCTACAAATGAAAGGAATATCATGAATCTACTCTGAAAAATACTTCAATGGTGTGGGTGTTGATTCCCTATGAAGATGGATACATCACCATAATGGTTAAGTCGAAGGAAAGTGCCAACATTGAGAAAATCCCCATCGTGAGGGAATATGGCGATGTATTTCCCGAAGAGTTACCTGGAATTCCCCCGGATCGTGAGGTAGAGTTATCAATTGAATTCATTCCCGGAACTACTCCTATACCAAAGTGTCCCTATAATATAGATCCTATCAAACTGGAGGAGTTAACGAATCAGCGGCAAGAGCATATGGACAACGGGTTCATATTCCCAAGTGCATCACCTTGGGGTGTGCCAGTGCTCTTTGTGAAGAAGAAGGATGGAACCATGCAGTTGTGTATCGATTATCAGGAACTCAACAAGATAGCCATAAAGAACAAGTATCCACTCCCATGGATTGATGACTTGTTCGACCAGTTAAGAGGAGCTCAATACTTCTCAAAGGTGGATCTTCGTTATGGATATCATCAAGTAAAGGTGAAGAAGGATGATATTCAGAAGACTGCCTTACGTACAAGGTATGAGAACTATGAGTTTTTGGTGATGCCGTTAGAACTTACTAATGACACTGCAATCTTAATGGATTTGATGAATAGAGTCTTTAGAAATTACCTCGACTAATTTTTGGTAGTGTTTATCGATGATATTCTCATCTACTCCAAGAGAAAGGAGGAACATGAAGAACATCTAAGAATTGTGTTGGCGACATTGAGAATGGAGACGTTGTGCGCCAAGTTCAGAAAGTGTGGCTTTTGGATGAATCAAGTCACATTCATGGGACATGTGATCACAAGCCAGGGAATTTCTATGGATCCTTCAAAGACAAAGGCGATCGAGGAATGTCTCAGGCCCTCCAGTGTCACAAAAATCTGTAGTTTTCTTGGATTAGCTGGGTACTACCATCGTTTTGTGAGAAACTTATCACGATTGTCAATCCCGCTAACTAAGTATAAAAGGAAAGGGTTAAAGAATGTCTGGATTAAGGAATGTGAGGAAAGATTCAAGGAGCTAAAGAGAAGGCTGATCACTGCACATGTACTCACACTACCTAAAAGTGGATAAAGTTTTGTGATATACAGTGATGCTTCAATGAAAGGATTGTGTTGTGTACTAATGCAAAATGATAATGTGATATCATATGCCTCACTATAGTGGATGATCCATGAGAAGTGTGACATATACACCGACCACAAGAGCCTAAAGTATATATTCACACAAAAGGAGCTCAACATGCGTAAAAGGAGATGGTTAGAGCTAATCAAGGATTACGATTTCTCTATTCACTATCATCATGGAAATGCGAACAAGGTAGCTGATGCTCTAAGTAGAAAAGAACCTACTACTCTATCCATGTTGCGGATTGAGAAATACCCTATCTTCTTGGATATAAAAAGGATGGATTGGGAAATCATAATGGCAGAGTATACAACCTACCTTTCCCAAATTATTGTGCAACCATCCATCCAAGTGATGATTAAGGAAGCACAAAGGGATGACATGGAGATACAAAAGAGGTTGAATGCTGTAACGGAAGGGAAGCTGCTAGAGTTCCTTATCGACAATGATGGTGTGATTTGGTTTGGAACGTGGCTTTGTGATCCTTCATCACCCAGGATAAAGAATGATCTACTGGATAATGAACATAGGTCAACGTTTTCTATCCATCTTGGGAGTACCAAGATGTATTGTGATCTCCGAGAACACTTCTAGTGGGATAACATGAATAAAGAGATTGCAGAATATATATCAAGGTGCTTGGTATGTCTGGAAGTTATTGATGAGTGACAAAAGTCCAAGGGAATGATGCAACCATTGCATATACCCATGTGGAAATGGGAAAATGTTACTATGGACTTTGTCATGGGTCTTCTGAAGACGTCAAAGGAAAATAATGCGATATGGGTTGTGGTTGACCAACTCACCAAGATTTCCCATTTTATCGCTATACGGGAAGATCTCTTGCTTGATCAACTTGAAAATATATATGTGAAAGATGTTGTGAGATTACATGGTGTTCCACTCTCGATTGTCTCTGACCGTGATCCAGGGTTCACATTTAAATTCTGGAGGATCCTTCAACATACTTTGAGTATTGAATTATATTTCAGCATGGCATATCACCCCCAAACTGAAGGGCATTCTGAAAGAACTATTCAGACACTTGAAGATATTCTAAGAGCCTTCTCTCCTGAATTCAATGGTGGTTGGGATCAGCATCTCCCATTGGTTGAGTTCTCATACCACAATAGCTTCAACTTGAGTATTCAGATGGCTCCATATGAAGCTCTTTATGGGAAGCGATGTAGAACTCCAACCTGTTGGGATGAAGTTGGAGAATGAAATCTACATGGGTCCGATCATGTTCAAGAGATGACAGAGAAGGTTCAAGTCATCCAGAAACACATCAAAGCTGCTCAAATTCGTCAAAAGAGCTATGCTGACAACCATAGAAGGGACTTGGAGTTCGAAGTTGGAGATAATGTCTTCCTTAGAATATCTCCATGGAAGAGAGTGATGCGATTCGTGAAGAAAGATAAGTTGATCCCAAGGTATATTGGCCCCATTGAGATCCTTGACTGCATAGTAGTCATGGCCTATCAGCTAACACTTCCACAAAATATGGCTCAATTTCATGAAGTGTTTCATGTATCACTACTGAGGAAGTACATGCCAGAGCCCTCACATGTACTAAACTCAGTGGTGGTGCCGCTGGAAGATGATCTCTCCTATGAGGAGCAGCCTATAATGATTCTGGACCGTAGTTATAAGGTTCTACGCAACAAGACAACCAGACTTGTAAAAGTGTTTTGGAGGAACCATATGTTTGAGGAAGAAACATGGGAACCAGAAGAGCCAATGAAGGAGAAGTACACTCACCTTTTTCTGTAAAGTGAAATTTCGGGGGCGAAATTTCTTAAGTGGGGAAGAATGTAACGACCCAAAGTTTTTCAGTGGAAAACTACCTTCTTATATTTATGTCATAAAATAACATGAAAACACAAAATGATGAACTACTTAGTGATAAGTGACCGTTAAACATAATTTTTTCACCCATATATTTGGAATTTTGAAAATCCGACATACACCATTGTGTTCAGGATGATTTTTGGAGTCTAATGAAACAAAAACAATTTTTGGTGAATTTTGACCAACCCTTATGAATAGTAACATACCCATATGAATAGTAATTTGGACTTTATTAATAGTAAATCATCAAACATAAGAGTAACAATACATATGATGAATTAAATAAAACTTAGACATCTTAGAAAGCGACAATTTGGCCATAGTAAACATTTTTTTTTGTATTTTATAAGTCATAAATAATTAATTATAAATAATTAATTAAAAAGAACATTTAATTCCCTAAAATCTATTAATAATTTAATTAATCAACTTCTAATAATTTGTAGATAATTTTATAAGGCCCAATGTAATTTTTGAAAGCACTATAAATTAGTTTTAATCGTAAAAACATTTTTAAGTAAAATATGATTTTAATGAAAGATTTAATTAATAATATTTAGAAACTTATTTTTGATAAATGGAATTCATTTTTGGATTCTAAATGTTGAAAAAATTTTGGGGTAAATTTTTGGTATTTTTCTGAAATACTAGAATTTTTGATGAATTGTAGAATCCGATAATTCACAACAAATGATAAATAACGTATTAATTGAGTCATCAATGATGTTCTGCTGATGTAATCCCACTTGTTTCGGGATTACATTAAAAAATTACTATTCTTTGTCATTCAAGTCTCACTATTACTTGTCTTAAGTGAAATTAATAAACTAATGACTTTTATATTAAGGAAACCCCTCTCCCCTCCACAATAAAAGACACCCTTCACTCCCTCTTTTCCCCACACCTCTCAAGTACCAAGACATATTTAAACTCGGCCCAAAATCCTTCCCTATCTCCTCCCCCACATCCAAGAGCTTTTGGTCTCATCAAAAGACCATGCTTAGACCCTTAAGGAGGTTCTCAAGAGGAAGATTCAAAGGTAATTTCCCTCCCTCTTCTCCTTTAATTTCCTTTCAATTTCATGTTCATTTCTTGATCTCTCACCACCTATATTAATCCAAATATTTTTCTAACTCCATTATTATACATATACAGTAATTTTATGATTCTAATGGGATATTATATCACCCCACACCCTTTCCCTCTTCCTTTTATTTTATTAAAGAGAACGTTGTTCATGAGTTGTTAATTTATCACCTTCAAAAACGATATGCACTCTTCTTCCATTTCTACCTTCATATCCAGTAATGAAACCATTTTATAGTTGAATAAGAATATTTTATATGTATAATGTTCTATTCTATGTTCTGTAAATAACCTATGGCCATATTACTAAGTGAAAAGTTAAAACAAGTTCATTATGATCCAAAAACCGCTCAAATTAACCCAAATATTCATCAATTAATTCTTATATAATGATTCATCCACAAGGATATAATATAATTAATTTTAAAATAATTAATGCTAAATTAATATCATTAATAATATGTAATATCAGTTCTGGATGTTTACCTATGTTCTACCCAAACTTCAATTTAAGAATACAAGTGAAGCACTTAAGAAATCCATAAAACAAACATTCCAGAATAATGTTTTTAAACTATATAAGTCATCCAAAGGAACATTATATGACATAATGAAACCAGAATAAACTCTATAATTGTTTAAAATGATCTGAAATTTTTAATTAATAAATATATTATTATTATATAGGACATTAAAGAGAAGGAGGCATTTGGGTACAAGGTAAGGGGAAATCTCGAACCCAATTTTCTTCCTTCGGGTTCTCCCTCTTTCACTCCATTTTTTATATGGATACTCCTAAAATATCATTTTTACATCATTAACTTTTCTTTTCTTGGATATACATGATTTTCAATAGTTTTTATGTCCGTAAAAATGTATTCCAAAAGAACTCTTCCTTTAAGAACACCTCTTTTACTTCTCACCAAAGGTGGACGGTTCTTGAAACATTTATGTTATTCCCTCTTTCTTTTGGGAACCCAATGCTTAAGAATGTGTTAGTATGAGATGAAACCCATTCATTTTCATGGGTTCATTATGTTAATTTATGTTATATTTTCATTGTTGCATTCGGGATAAATGATAATGTTATGATGTGACGAGTGTGCTTGGAATTATGTAGCGCAATATGAATGTTTAAATGTGACTGGTGTGCCAGGAATTATACAGAACACCAATGCATTAGGTAAAGTGATGAATCTCATGAGTATATGTGGAATTATGTGTGAAGAAGATTCTACCTTGGTTCACAAGTATGTGTTGCATTTAACCACTAAGACATGATGTTTCATTTTTATGCATTTCCACATTACAAGTCTTTTATTTATGCTCCTCTCATGTTCATGATTTTTTGCCTCTGCCATGAGTATGCTGACCCCATGCTATATTGTTCAAATCTATCCTCATACTGGGCTTCTAGATCACACCTTTTGATTTATTTCATCAGGTGGCTACATGTACTAAGGATAGGACAACTTCCACTAAGAAGCTAGTGAAGAAGAAATTAAATAAATGTTTATGGTTGATGTTGTATTTGTTATGTGTGGTCCTAGTTTTCCAAAGACACTAACCCTGTGGATCCTCTATGTGTAATACTATTATGATTTTTATCTTTGAAATGATGTAATAATAATGAAAAAAAATTCTGGGTCGCTATAGTGTTAAGATTCCTTATAGGTAATATACGACTATTGGGGTATGTTTAATAAACTAGGTATGTTAAAACAACATTATTATAAAATGGCATTGAGATGATTTCAAGGATCACAATTTTTTTGGATAAGACGGAATCAATTATTTTCTTATATTATTTTAAAACAATATCATTGATATGAAGAGCTCCTATATTTGGAGGATCTGACTTAGAACCATGAATCTCCTATAGGTTTTGACTAATAATAATGCTATTGACATTAGATGCCTCATGTATTTCATCATCCCTCAAAACTATATACATTTATTATATTTATTATGGAGGTATGATATATGTTGAAAGTATGTGTACGTTTAATCCAATATTATTATTCTATAATGTTAAATTTAATTTTTCATTAAATACCATTTAAATGTTACACCCAGATATCATGTTTCTTAACATTTTTTATGTTTTTTTCGTGGGTCAAATTTCAATTGTCAGAATCACCCATATAAAATCTTATTACCCCACATGTGGTCACTTTTCAAGTGACATGTTGTTCATGTATGATATTGGAAACCAATGATAAATATATAAAACTATGGAGTATATGTTATGAGAGAAAAGGTGGAACTAAAAATGGAATTCACTGATGGAATACATTTTCCATATGTTTATAGAATATAGAGGTTACTGGGATGATTTATTTCAAGGAAAATATGGAATTTATTTATTATTAGGTGAATTTTAAGGTGTAATGTAATAATGTATATTGATCATCCATTGGGTTTACATGAGTTTCATAGTGCATAATAGTCATTTCCCATGATTTATTTGTTAATATTAATAATTTATCATTTATATTAATATTAGTTACCTAAATTATTTTGAATATTATATTGAATATAAAAATCTATATTTTTATTGGATAATACCCCCATGTATTATTATTCATTCATAGTTTTTCATTTATTCCCCTAACATTTTTTAGGTGGAAAGGGAGTAACACAGTTTGATCATCCATTTCATAGGAGGAATCTATATGGATTGAGAAAATTTAAAGGTACTGAGTGATATTGTCTATATAAGAGAGGAAGAAAGCTATTTTTTTACTTTTATCGAGAAAATTATTTTAAAACAGAAGACCATTAATTTTTTATTTATTATGTATTAAAAATAACTATTTTATCTGTAACATCTCAAGTAAATGAAGAATAAGATATTTCCATGTTTTTTAATATTTTTGAATTTAATATTAATTTTACTGTAAAGGGGTAGTTATGTTCTATAGCGTACCCGATATGCCACAATGTGTTTTTTTGGAATCTAACGTTGCACACTAAGAATATAATATTATTATTTTAAATAGTAGTTAACTCCTCACTGTTGTATTGGTGGTAATGAACGAAAATAACTGCAATATGATTATATGTTATTGTTAAATTTATTTACATTTATCCAATAAAAATTTAGACGCTTAAAATGTGAATAAATCTAATTTTAAGCATAATTTACATTAAATGGATGATTTATCACCTTTTAATGGTGAACACTATTTAAATATAGTTTTTGTCACATTAATGAATTCTAAATGACCAAATAAAAGCTTTCTTTAGAATGGGGACATCAAATTTTTCATTTGGTAATTGTTTGTAATTTCTCTGATAAAGTTCAATTTTTAATGAATATTGAAAAATATTTTATTTTAATTCAAAAGTGCATTTTAATCTAAAATATTAATATGGTTATATTATATTTGGAATTGGGTTTAAAGTGAAATTAAAATATATTTTTACTATTTTACCCAATGTTGGTCATTGAAATTAATTTCACTTTGAAATTGAACATAAACAAGTTTCAATCTTTTGATAGTTATTGTTTCTAAAAAACACACTATTTGTTTTGATAACAGGAATTAATTTTAAAATTAATTATTTCCACTACTATGTTTTCAAATTGGATGAATAGGCATCAATTTTAAAATCGGAATATCAAATAATGCTTAGGATGAATTTTTGGTATTGTTCTGAAAATTTTCATTTTTTGATGAATAGTGAAAGCACTTAGTGGTAGTTAAAAAAACTGACTTTTTCCTTGAAATGATATTTTACCACATATGTATATTGAATTTCAAAAATCCGACATACATGGTTGTTACCAAGAAGTAAAATGTGGTTCATTAAGATGAAAATAATATTTGGTGAATAGTAATTTTTGAATTTTTTTTACCGCGGTTAAAGGTAAATAGGGTAATTCAAGGTAAAAAGAATATTATAATAATTAAAAATTACCCTAGAACTTGTGAAAACCATATTTTTTGAGTCATTATCGACCATGGGAATCTTTGGGTCGATTTAGGGACCCCATTGAGCCACATGGGAGTGAAAATTGCAATCTAGATTAATTAATTTAATGTGAAGACTAAATTGACATTAACAAAATTCTTTTAGTAATTAATTTTTATATGGTGTTATATACGTATTATTTTTTACTACAAATATTATTTGGAAATTTAAAAATATATCGTACATTATGGTATTTTTTTTAATTATTTGACATCATATAAATTAAATTATTTATGACACAATAATGATGCAGTCTTTAACTATTTAATAAATGATTTAAATAAATAAGAATTTAATGATTAAATTAGTATCCAAAATATGTCCAATTATGATTTTATGGTTATATTTTGGATATAAGTAATCTTATATTATACCTTAATTATTTTTGGACCATTAGAAACCGAATATCATTATATAATAAAATAATATTTTCACACTTTCCTAGAGAGCCCCTCCTCTCGCTTATAAAAGGAGACCAATTCTATCCAATTACTCACAGCTCTCAAGCCATTTGGATCCTCTAATATATGCCCAGTTAATCTCCCTACATCAATATACTCCTTATAGAAGCCTTACCTTAGGCTGAAGGAACTCAAGAAGTCCTTTGGTTCAAACCAAAGAGAGTTACCCAAATTAATGGTAACAATTACTCTTAAATTATTTTCTTTTATTTTGCTTCTCCTTCCCCTAAAATCTTTTTATTTCTTTTATTTTATAACAACACCAGTATCCTCAATATACTAAGATGTTGTTATGAGAAATATTAGAGATACAGTTTCACACAACTCCATCTAATGGATGAGGAACATAATGTTTCTGTGGATGGAAAACTAACGCCTCACAAAACGATAATTATTCAATTACATATTACCGCCTCTCATGGTGGCCATTATGAGGGAGCTGTATTTATATATGATATATATTATGATTATTATTTCCTTATGCTTTATTAATTCCCCATTTATATCAGGCCTTTATGGTTTCCATAGTGTGTAAATACGATAATCTCATTTGAGGATGTGCGGACTACCCCCCCTTATAGTAATTTGACTCGTTAATGCCTTATATGGGATGTATAAAGGATATCGTTAATGGTATTATATATGATATTATAAAAGAATTATAATATACCTATGTGTCGTTGTTTTTTAATTCCATTAAAATAAGAAATAGAAATGAAAGTAGCATTCATGCGTACGTATTTCATACTATCTCCATGAACGGTGCATTTCATTAAGTTCTCTAAATGTTATGAAATATTATAAAGACATGTATATACTGTATATATATGATATATATGATATCCAAATCATTAATATCATTCTGGATAAAATGAACTATTGACCACATGGACAACTTGTAAATATAAAGTGTTCATTTTGACACAAGTAACAAATATCGACAAAATGAACCTTATTAACTTAAATGATAACACAATGTTAATAACATGATAATAAGTGATATAAAAGAAATAATAAACTAGAAAAAGGTTATTAAGAAAGTATAAATTAACTTCATTTTATTATTCAGGATATTAATGTACGATCGAGTCAAGGAAGACACGAGGTAAGGGACTTCGTCTAAATCTCCATTCATTGAGGCATATTTTGTTTTAATACATGAATTTGTTTTATACTCTATATAAAAAACCTTGAATTTTCAAAGGGAATATTTTTCTATAAACTGTTTTACTAATCGACAACAATTATTGTTTCTATTAATGTAATTGGTGACAACGACCTTTCTACTGCCGTGTGTATTATTTGATCTTTGGATTCCTCAACAAGCCGCAATGTTTTTAATAGAAAATAAATACCATATACACTTTTACATATTTTTGGTATTGAAAATGGTTTTTAAAATGGAATTTCTATGTAAATATAATTATGTGATATATTGGGGTTGAAATGTGGAAATGTTTCCATTCCTTTATATTTGTAGCATGACTTATGATTTTATTATGGTACTTGGACATTTGACAGGTGGTTACATGATACACCAAATGACAGGTGGTGTCGGGAATACCAGGACTGGTGGTTACGTTATATCCTCCAATGCATTGGGTAAGAAAGTATACCATATGTCTATTTAATTTAGTGATGTGTGTGGACGTTGACCGTATGGTTATTATATTTAAGTATGTTTATGTCCCAAGTTAACTCTCTATGTTATGTGTTCATTATATTGGTTTTATGGTAATATTTTGGTTAAAAAAGGGTAATTAATGCTCTTTTATTTAGTGAAGAGTATTTACTACTTCATGAAGGTGAAAAGTATTTCTTATGTTAATGTAATCAAGGTTTACTTGATTTTTTTTGAAAAACTAATAGTTTTACTTCTTTGTGTATCCATTACTGATCTTTTTATGTGCATCCCAAGTTATTGAAATTTTTTTCGCAGGACATAATGTTGAATAGGGTCAAGGATTGGATCATGGAAAATTCATTCCATCTAGAACATGGAACTAGACATGACTCTTTTTTTTCAAGTGTTCATGTTTTCTAAAAGAAATGGATACTGGGTAGAAGTGTCTACTTTGTAATTTTTTTTGAGATGTAATAATTATTTCCTAATTACCTAAAAGTCTAAACATGAAATGATCCTCAATGTGACTTATTCATTTAATTCAAGATTATGTTAAGGTTGACGGCCGGGTCCATATAGTTGTTATCAATTGTTGGTTTAGACAACTTTAGGAGTTAGGGTATTGTTAAATTAATATCCATAATGTAATTTATGTTAATATTGAAATCAGATAGCATTTACATATTACCATGTTTCTTCATCTGATAATGTTTTTTTAAGAATTATTTTTCACATAGGAAATAGAGAAGCTTTTCTGGGAAGGCGTACAAGGGAAAATGACCTTCTGAATTAGCAACCAAAGATTGTCAGAATCAGAATTGAGTAGTTTAAAACAGTGATGGATCAATTGAATCAGGTGATAAATGGTGGTTTTATTATTGATGACATTTTGGTTTACTCCAAAAGTATGGAGGAACATGAAAGTCATTTAAGGGTTGTCTTGAAAACCTTAAAATAAAAGGAACTTTATAGGAAATTAATCAAGTGTGTGTTTGGGTTACAACAAACTTATTTCTTTGGTCAGATTTTTTCAAAAAAATGGCACAACTGTTGATCCTGCTAAAATGAAAGTTGTTGATGAATGGCCAAGACCCACAAATATAACTAAGATACTTAGTTTTGTTTGTTTGGAAGGTTATTACTGATGGTTTCATGAATCTTTTGAACAATTATCTAGTCAAATGAAAAAGTTAACATGAAAATGGGTTATGTTAATCTGGACAAAAGAATGTGATGATTGTTTTAAGGAATTGAAAAGAAGATTGGTGAATGATACATTTTTTGCATTGTCTTCCAGAAATGGTGAGTTTGTTATCTACAGTGATGCTTCATTGAAAGGACTGGGATGTCTCCTAAGGCAGAATGATCAGTTAATTTCTTATTCTTCATGTCAGTTGAATCCTCATTAGTTAAATTACCCTACACATGATTTGGAATTAGCAAGTTTTGTTTTTGCTTTAAAAATTTGGAGGCATTATTTGTATGTAGTAAAATGTGAAATATATACCGATCACAATAATTTAAAGTATATATTCACTCAAAAAGAATTGAACATGATACAAAAGAGATGGCTAGAATTAATAAGGGATTATGATATCACGATCCATTACCATCCGAGAAAAGCAAATAAAGTGGATGATGCTTTGAGTCGGAAATGTAATATCTCATTAGCCAGGATACATTTAGAACGAGATCCTTTGGTGGTAAATTTGGTGAACATTAGCATAGAAGTTGATAGGGCAGGAAATTCTTCTTTTTTATTTCAGGTGTCAGTGGGATCATCTCTATCAGAAAAAATAAAGAATGTGCAGAAGGAAGACAACGAGTTGCAAAAAAAGGAAGAGTTGGTTCAGAAGGGTAAGTTACCTGAATTTAACATTGATAATGATTGTGTTTTCAGGTTTGGAAAGAGATTATGTGTGCATTGTGATTCACAGTTTAAGAATGAGTTGTTATGTAAAGCACATAGTTCTATGTTTTCAGTTCATCCTGGAAGTACTACGATGTATATAGATCTTCGGGTGTATTAATGCTTTGATAGAATGAAAAGAGATATTGCTGATTTTACTATGAAGTGTTTGACTTGTCAGCAGATTAAAGCATAGAAATAGTTACTCAATGGAATGCCTCATCCTTTATCAGTGCCAGAATGGAAATGGGAAAATATATCCATGGACATAGATGTGAGATTACCAAATAAATATCGAGGTAATAATGAAATATAGGTTATAGTTGATCGATTGACTAAATCTGCTCATTTCCTTCATATTAGAGATACGTTGTCTCTAGATCAACAATTTTGGTTTAATGTTAAAGAGATAGTCAGGTTTCATTGTGACCCCAACTGCATTGTGTCTGACCAAGATCCCCGGTTCACTTCTAACAATTGGAAAGGGCTTCAGAAGTCGTTGGGTACAGAATTAAATCTTAGTACAGCTTTTCACCCTAATAAAGGTGGAAAATCAGAAGGAACAATTTATACATTGGAGGATATGTTACGTGCTTTCTCTGTAACACCCCAAGATTTCATAGTGTGTTATTTCTTCAAAATAATTCAATAACTTGCACTACACGCAACACCGATTTCAATTGCACCATGACTTACCAAAAAAAAGCCATTAAAAGAGGTCATGAATAGCATTAACTACATTTTTAACTTTATATAATCCTTATAATTTTAGAATCCATATTATGAGTTTCTTAGTCATAATGCAAGAACAAATTCATTTTCAGTATTGCACTTTTATCAACTTTTGATAGTGAAACCTTTTTAAATACAATATTTTAAGCTTTTTGACTAAATGTAGACATCAAAAAATTTAGAATGAAACATCCCAAGCTTCCACGGTACGCTTTCCTTTGAATAAAACAGTAGCGTGTGTTGTACGCAACGTCGAGTTTTAACACACACCACAACCGATCAAACTAGCCGTTATGAATAGTAATACCTAAATTTTGAAATTATATATATTTTATATTTTGAAATGGAATTCATTTTTGGATTCGGAATATCGAATTTAGCCTAAGGAGAAATTTTGGTACTTTTCGGATAACTTTCATATTTTGATGAATAGTGAAAATTACTAAATTTTAATTAAAAACAACTTTTTTAATCAAAATAATTAATAGTGATAAATTATTAATTTGAGTGGTTTTAAAGTATATTTAGAATATATTTTTACAATTTAATATAATGTTGGTCATTAGACATAATTTTACAATTAAACCGAACATAAACATATGTCAATCTTTTGATAGTTATTATCTCTTAAAAACACGCTTTTTGTTTTGACAGCGGGAATTAATTTTAAATTAATTTCTGCCACTTCTGTGTTTTGAATTTAGAAAAATGGATTCCATATTTGGAATCAGGATTTTAAAATTGTGTAAATAGGTAACTTTTATTTTTAGACATTTTGAATAATTACTGCGGTAAATATTTTATTTACCATGGTTAAGGGTAAATTCGGTAAATAAGGGTTAAAAAATAATATTTTAATAATACTAAAATACCCTAAAACGTGTCTTAACCCTATTGGTTGATACATTGTCGACCATGGGCATCTTGGGGTCTATTTTGGGACCCCATGGATCCACTTGTAAGTGATAATGACACTTTATTTTAATTAAGTCAAAATGAATACAAAAATGACACAAGCATATATCTTTTAGCAAAACAATTGTTACATAGGGTTATATAAGTTGGATTTTAGATTATAAATTTTCATTAGAAAGATAAAAAGATTTCATACATAATTATATTTTATTTATAATTTTTAGACATTAAATAATTTATTTTATTTATGACACAATGATGATGCAGTAATTACTATAATAGTGAAAAATTAAAATAATTGATATTATAAATACCCAAAAAATATAATATGAAACTTTTAATGAATTAAACTAATTTTATAGGATAATATGATATATTATGATTTATTTAATTGACTTTGTTTGAAGTAATCAATCTGTTATGAGTTTCACAAAAATCAACTATTGAATAGTGTCAAAATTGACATAAAAGAGTTCTTAAAACAAATATTATATTATTAATTGATATTAAATTCCTAAAAATCTAATGTTCGGCCAAGAGACTTATATCATGATATTTTAATCATTAATGAACCACTTGGGGGTCACTTGGATGTATATAGTAAGTTTATTAACCATATTATATAAAAATACAAAGAGACATTGTAAAAGTGAAACTAATTAACTTAGAGTTAATACTTAAAGATAAGGTTAATATAAGTACCCAAACCTGTCTAAATTCTATTGGTTGAGTGTTTTTCGACCTATCCCCACCTTAACATTTGAATAATCAACTTTTGAGCCATTAGAAACCGAATATGAATTTATTATAAATTAATATTTCTAGCTTTTCCAAAGGTGCCCCTCACCCCTCTTATAAAAGGGCACTCCTCCTTCTCATTTCTTCACACCTTCAAAGCCTTTTGGTTCGGCCAAACTCTGCCCAAATACTCTCCCAACATCCCTCACTACAAGATAGAGTCCTTAGTTTGATCAGAAAGCCAACCTAAGGATCCCTTTTGATCAAATCAAAAGGAAGAACCCGAAGAAGATGTAACGATTTCACCACCCTTTTCCAAGTTCCTTTCTTCTTCCACTTCCTCTTTCTTTGTTCTTACCATTATAAAATAATAACTCCAGTATCATACATATACTGTGATTTTATTATAAATATGTTACAACCATATTCAGTATTCTATCCACCCTTTGAATAACATGTCACCATACGTGCGTACGTACGGCTTACCGTCTCCACGTCGTGGTGTAATTGTTATTCAATATATTATTATTTGGATGGGTATAATAATGATGTTTAACTCATGTAAATAATAAATATAACATGTTAATTATTCTGTATATATGATATATCATCCATTTATATATTATTTTAATATCAAAAGAATGATATTGTCGCTCGTGCGTACGTACGGACTACCGTCTACACGAACGCGATGAGATTCATTCTCCATCGTATCCATTCAAGTATAATTATCATTTGATGATTTAAAAATGATGTTTACGGACTTGATATCATTCTGGATATGAATCATATACAACCTATCCATTACAAACATGTCTTACGTAACAAAACATATAAAAGAAAACAAGTAAGTTAACACCCGAAACGACGATAATTCTAAGATATTATTAACAAATCAATGTTAAAAGATCATATATGATATCATATTAATATATATGATTCTTGTATAATTTAATAACAATTATTTCACCATTATACAGGAGGTTAACCTACCCCAACCAAGGAAAAGTACAAGGTAATGGTTATTTCACAATCTCTTCATTATCCGAGGTTGTTTATACGTAATAATCTACTGGGATCTCTTTATCATCCACATCCATGTTTCGTAAAAATGTATTTCAAAACATTTTTACTATTTACAAGAATATGGGTTAAAGTCATTTATACCCTTGTTTGACTTTTTATAAGAGGTTTATAAAGGAATCTTTCCATCATTTCCAAAACAAGGTCCTTTTTAACCTTTTCGACAGTATTAAGGTAAGAATGTTTTTTTAACTTATACGGCGGGTGCGGTTATTTTCCGCCATTATAAAATATTCAAAGCGTTCCTTACAAGCTTACAAGGATATTTTCAAGAAAATGTTTTATTTTATATGGCTCTAAAATGATTTCAAAAATATAAAGAGATATTTCTCTAAAATGTGTTTTGATTTTAAATGATTTCAAAATGAATATTTTAAGAATTTCAGAAAGGTACTCTTTATCAAAATCATAATTTTCAATGTTTTAAAGATTTATCATTCTAAATTTTTTCAATTAATGTCCATTTCTTCAAAATGGTTTTTAAGGATTTATTTATATGGACATGAATGTTTTTAAAAAATTTTAATTCCTTTCAAAAGTTTAAAAGTGGTATGGGACACTTTGATTCAAAAATCTCTTTTTAATTACTTCCTTTATAAATGTGTGACTTTTAAATGATTTCAAAAAAGGAGATATTTCTCTCAGATAGTTTTGATTTCATCTATGTCAACATCCTTTGATGGATTTTACGCTTATTTGAAGTTGAATTATTATGATACAAAACTTCTATATTGTATTGAAGGTTTTGTGATATGTTTGACTGTGGATGTGCTATTTTTATACCATTCATAGTTTATGGTGAAATTATTGAAATTTCCTATGCTAGTTTTAATACGAATGTTTATGTTATGTTTAAACCTTTTCATATGGGAATGCATTGGACTTAGTAAGTGACGGGTGGAGCCTGCTATAGCTCCTCGATGCATCGGTAGGTCTCATGAGACAAACTAGTGTCTTGGCACAAGGCCTTGACAAAATCTTATTTGTAGTCTTGACACGGGGCCTTGACTATGTGGTTAGGATAGTATGGCATTATGCATTCCAACATTATGAATGTGGTTATTGATTTTTGCATGTGATTATTCGATTAGTAGAATATCCATGTGAGTAAGTAAATGGCATTATTTCATTTTATTTATCCCATACCATGTTGAAAGTTCATGTTTGAAAGTCTTTTGTTTTAGTTATACATTGCCTTAAAAGATTATTCTTATTTATGAAAGTTTCCGCTATATTGTTATCCTTACTGGGCATTTGAGCTCACCCCTTTTCTATGATTTATTTTTCCCAGGAAGTGAAGAAGTAAGTTATGAATGACCTAAAGGGATATTATGTGGGGATATGAGTGTGGATTATGGAGACAATATGTAGTTGTAGTAGTTTTTCCTTTAATGATTTAATGTAAAACTTATTAATATATCTAGTGTTTCCAAGGCTACTAAACCAATCGTTCTTTCGAGATTTGATCTTTCTTGTGATCATGCCAATGTTACGAAGTAATGCACCGACTCTGGGTAGCTGGGGTCGGGGCGTTACAGTTGGTATCAGAGGAAGTTTAGTACAAACCTTGGAAGATAGATTTAGATAAACTCTGATTAGAACACGTAGACCTAAGATGAGATTTGAGGATTAGTGTAGAAGAACTTCCTATAATTTTGGTATTGTAGAGATTTTGTGAGTTTTCCGAGCAATACATCCCTTTCTGGATACGAGCAGGTAGAGGCGGCTCTGGCACAGATGTACCTAGGGGTAAAACCCGAAAACACCGCTTTGAGCTAGACTCGAACGGGAACTGGTGCACGACAACGGTCCTTGCTGCACTCTTGGTTACGACACTCCCGGGGATATGCTTAGGATAATTCTCATTTTCTTTACAAACCATTATGAAGGGTTTATGAGTATATACTTCCTCAAAGAAAACATTTTTATGATTATGGATTATATCCATAAATAGTTCAATTTATGTTAAGTGTTTTATAAGTATGGGATTATGTATTTTGACTCATAAACTAATCTAGTTTATGCCATTGTTTAGAAATGGCGCCCAGTAGAAGGAATGATAACTCCAGAAATGAACATGATTCAAAGAGAAGGAAGGATCATATCTCTCATGGTATTAAGCTAGAATTTATAATAGAAATAAACTCCCATGTATTATCATCATATGAAGAAATAATATCATGTGTTGATAAGATAAGTAAAGAGTTTACTGAGTCCTATGGCTTTGAAGGGAAGCAAGAGAAGAAAAGGATGGAAGAGAGAAAGATGGATAAAGGGAAGAGGGAAAAGAAGAATTTTCCCATATGTGGTAACTGTGGAAAGAAACACCCTAGAACTTGCCTGAAAGGAATGGGAGTTTGTTATTAGTGTGGAGGAAAAGGGCACAAAGTACGTGACTGCAAGGGTAAGAAAATGGTTTCAAATGTAGAATGCTTCATTTTCAAGGAGTTTGGACACTACGCGAACCTATGTCCCAGTAATCAGACTATGCCGCAAATGATGTTATTGGATAATAATCATGTTATGATACTACCACAGATGAAGAGGTATGATTAGAGTTCTTATGTTGATTATGTCAATTGAGTGTTGTATCAACAATGTACTTGTTACAATAATCATGGAGTATATAAGGATTGTATTGCAGTACTATTTCATTAAGGAGTTGAGATTGTGTGGAACAAAGAAAAGTGACTCAATAGCAGGATAATTTTTTGGAAAATATATGGTTGAGAGAATGATAAATCATAATATAGTTCTGATACTGAGGTAGTGATTTTGGAATAATATGTGATTGTTTTGGATAAATTATATTGGATATTCTGGACTACCCTGGAACTGATTAATGATTTGTATATTCCATCATTGTTGGGGTTTAAAACATTTTTGGATTAATGAAGTATATCCTACTTTCTATATGGAATAAGGGAGCATGAATGTAATCAATAAGGATTATGGTAATTCAGGATGTTTCGGTGTATTAAAAGAATACATGATGAAGGTATTCATATGCTATTACGGGGTAAAAAGGTTCTACATTATGTTTACCTTACTTATAAATGTTGGACTGTGAGTATGGATAGAAGTATTTTGGATAGTTCTAGTTTGGATTATTTTGGATTTCCATAAAAGGACAACCCGGAGGTCGGGCGGCAACCCATCGCGTCTGGCGAGGCTGCGAGACTTGAACCCGCAACCGAAGGGCGACAAGGGTGTATCACCAAACACTGGCCCACGAGATGTCCTAGATTAAATAATGTAGTTTTTATTAAAAGATCTTGTAGATGAATTATAAATTCGTTTATTTTGGAACCCTATACGAATAGTGTAAATAGAATTTTTTTTTACATTCTATTATCTTTTAGAGTGAAAGATGAGTTTGTAGTAGAAATTTATTAATGGATAAAACTTTAATTATAAAGTAAGTATATCTCCTTATGATCTTATCCAATCTCATAAATAAATTCCTCAATATTAATAAAAGCAACTTAGAACAAAAATGTTTTCCTAGATGGTACCTTAAATCATCACTAATTTATGGCTTTTGGATTGTTGGCCTTTTCATAGCCATGTTCTCTACCACTCTCCATCAGATAATTGATGGTTAGATTTTTCTTCCATATCCATATTTTCTTACATGGAACCCTAGTATGTGTTATTTTCGGTAATCTTCATACTTTCGACTCTTTATTTTAAATAGAGGCCTCGTTAATTCATTTTTCGATGTGGGATTTCAACTAAGATATTTTGAAACGTCAAAAATGTGTTATCCCAATACCCTATATTTTGTTGAACCGATGGTACTTCAAATCATCATAGATTGATGAGTTTAAGGACCTCAATTATACACTTGTTTGTGATTGATGACCTCAATCACTACCTATAAATATTTACGTTTTTCCTCCGATTATATGTCTCTAATTGCCACCAATGTTCTCCTAATCAAGATCATAATTTGGTGGTGACCCTTTCATTTCTCTTTTCCTCATATTAAGACTAAATTTTAGTAACCCAATTTCCGATGTGGGTTTTCCCACAAATATATTATCTATTTTCAACCTTTTATTTTCTAATAACAATTTCAAATTGCGAGGACGCAATTTATTGAAGGAGGGGAGAATGTAACACCCAAAGATTTCATAGAGTGTTATTTCTTCAAAATAATTCAATAACATGCACTACACGCAACACCGAGTTCAATTGCACCATGACTTACCAAAAAAAAAATCCATTAAAAGAGGTCATGAATAGCATTAACTACATTTTTAACTTTATATAATCCTTATAATTTTAGAATCCATATTATGAGTTTCTTAGTCATAATGCAAGAACAGATTCATTTTCAGTATTGCACTTTTATCAACTTTTGATAGTGAAACCTTTTTAAATACAATATTTTAAGCTTTTTGACTAAATGGAGACATCAAAAAATTTAGAATGAAACATCCCAAGCTTCCACGGTACGCTTTCCTTTGAATAAAACAGCAGCGTGTGTTGTACGCAACGTCGAGTTTTAACACACACAACAACCGATCAAACTAGCCGTTATGAATAGTAATACCTAAATTTTGAAATTATATATATTTTATATTTTGAAATGGACTTCATTTTTGGATTCGGAATATCGAATTTATCCTATGGTGATATTTTGGTACTTTTCAGATAACTTTCATATTTTGATGAATAGTGAAAATTACTAAATTTTAATTAAAAACAACTTTTTTAATCAAAATAATTAATAGTGATAAATTATGAATTTGAGTGGTTTTAAAGTATATTTAGAATATATTTTTACAATTTAATATAATGTTGGTCATTAGACATAATTTTACAATTAAACCGAACATAAACAAGTGTCAATCTTTTGATAGTTATTATCTCTTAAAAACACGCTTTTTGTTTTGACAGCGGGAATTAATTTTAAATTAATTTCTGCCACTTCTGTGTTTTGAATTTAGAAAAATGGATTCCATATTTGGAATCAGTATGTTCAAATTTTGTAAATAGGTAACTTTTATTTTTAGACATTTTGAATAATTACTGCGGTAAATATTTTATTTACCATGGTTAAGGGTAAATCCGTTAAATAAGGGTTAAAAAATAATATTATAATAATACTAAATTACCTTAAAACGTGTCTTAACCCTATTGGGTGATACATGGTCGACCATGGCCATCTTTGGGTCGATTTTGGGACCCCATGGATCCACTTGTAAGTGATAATGACACTTTATTTTAATTAAGTCAAAATGAATACAAAAATGACACAAGCATATATCTTTTAGAAAAACAATTGATACATAGGGTTATATAAGTTGGATTTTATATTATAAATATTCATTAGAAAGCTAAAACGATTTCCTACATAATGATATTTTATTTATAATTTTTAGACATTATATAATTTATTTTATTTATGACACAATGATGATGCAGTAATTACTATAATAGTGAAAAATTAAAATAATTGATATTATAAATACCCAAAAAAATATAAAATGAAACTTTTAATGAATTAAACTAATTTTATAGGATAATATGATATATTAGTAGTGATTTAATTGACTTTTTTCGAAGTAATCAATCTGTTATGAGTTTCAAAAAAATCAACTATTGAATAGTTTCAAAATTGACATAAAAGTGTTCTTAAAAAAATATTATATTATTAATTGATATTAAATTCCTAAAAATCTAAGGTTCGGCCAAGAGACTTATATCATGATATTTTCATCATTAATGGACCACTTGGGGGTCTCTTGGATGTATATAGTAAGTTTATTAACCATATTATATAAAAATACAAAGAGACATTGTAAAAGTGAAACTAATTAACTTAGAGTTAATACTTAAAGATAAGGTTAATATAAGTACCCAAACCAGTATAAATTCTATTGGTTTAGTGTTTTTCGGCCTATCCACACCTTAACCTTTGAATAATCAACTTTGGAGCCATTAGAAACCGAATATGAATTTATTATAAATTAATATTTCTAGCTTTTCCAAAGGTGCCCCTCACCCCTCTTATAAAAGGGCACTCCTCCTTCTCATTTCTTCACACCATAAAAGCCTATTGGTTCGGCCAAACTCTGCCCAAATACTCTCCCAACATCCCTCAATACAACCTAGAGGCCTTAGTTTGATCATAAAGCTAACCTATGTATCCCTTTTTATCAAATCAAAAGGAAGAACCCGAAGAAGAGGTAACGATTTCACCACCCTTTTCCAAGTTCCTTTCTTCTTCCACTTCCTCTTTCTTTGTTCTTACAATTCTAAAATAATAACTCCAGTATCTTACATATACTGTGATGTTATTATAAATATGGTACAACCATATTCAGTATTCTATCCACCCTTTGAATAACATGTCACCATACGTGCGTACGTACGGCTTACCGTCTCCACGTCGTGGTGTAATTGTTATTCAATATATTATTATTTGGATGGGTATAATAATGATGTGTAACTCATGTAAATAATAAATATAACATGTTAATGATTCTTTATATATGATATACCATCCATTTATATATTATTTTAATATCAAAAGAATGATATTATCGCTCGTGCGTACATACGGACTACCGTCTCCACGAACGCGATGAGATTCATTCTCCATCGTATCCATTCAAGTATAATTATCATTTGATGATTTAAAAATGATGTTTAAGGACTTGATATCATTATGGATATGAATAATATACATCCTATCCTTTACAAACTTGTCTTACGTAACAAAACATATAAAAGAAAACAAGTAAGTTAACACCCGAAACGACGATAATTCTAAGATATTATTAACAAATCAATGTTAAAAGATCATATATGATATCATATTAATATATATGATTATTGTATAATTTAATAACAATTATTTCACCATTATACAGGAGTTTAACCTACCCCAACCAAGGAAAAGTACAAGGTAAGGGTTATTTCACAATCTCTTCATTATCCGAGGTTGTTTATACGTAATAATCTACTGGGATCTCTTTATCATCCACATCCATGTTTCGTAAAAATGTATTTCAAAACATTTTTACTATTTACAAGAATATGGGTTAATGTCATTTATACCCTTGTTTGACTTTTTATAAGAGGTTTATAAAGGAATCTTTCCATCATTTCCAAAACAAGGTCCTTTTTAACCTTTTCGACAGAATTAAGGTAAGAATGTTTTTTTTAACTTATACGGCGGGTGCGGTTATTTTCCGCCATTATAAAATATTCAAAGCTTTCCTTACAAGCTTACAAGGATATTTTCAAGAAAATGTTTTATTTTATATGGCTCTAAAATGATTTCAAAAATATAAAGAGATATTTCTCTAAAAAGTGTTTTGATTTTAAATGATTTCAAAATGAATATTTTAAGAATTTCAGAAAGGTACTCTTTATCAAAATCATAATTTTTAATGTTTTAAAGATTTATCATTCTAAATCTTTTCAATTAATGTCCATTTCTTCAAAATGGTTTTTAAGGATTTATTTATATGGACATGAATGTTTTTAAAAAAATTTAATTCCTTTCAAAAGTTTAAAAGTGGTATGGGACACTTTGATTCAAAAATCTATTTTTAATTACTTCCTTTATAAACGTGTGACTTTTAAATGATTTCAAAAAAGGAGATATTTCTCTCAAATAGTTTTGATTTCATCTATGTCAACATCCTTTGATGGATTTTACGCTTATTTTAAGTTGAATTATTATGATACAAAACTTCTATATTGTATTGAAGGTTTTGTGATATGTTTGACTGTCGATGTGCTATTTTTATACCATTCATAGTTTATGGTGAAATTATTGACATTTCGTATGCTAGTTTTAATACGAATGTTTTTGTTATGTTTAAACCTTTTCATATGGGAATGCATTGGACTTAGTAAGTGACGGGTGGAGCCCGCAATAGCTCCTCGATGCATCTGTAGGTCTCATTAGACAAACTAGTGTCTTGGCACAAGGCCTTGACAAAATCTTATTTGTAGTTTTGGCACGAGGCCTTGACTATGTGGTTATGATAGTCTGGTATTATGCATTCCAACATTATGAAAGTGGTTATTGATTTTTGCATGTGATTATTCGATTAGTAGAATATCCATGTGAGTAAGTAAATGGCATTATTTCATTTTATTTATGCCATACCATGTTGAAAGTTCATGTTTGAAAGGCTTTTGATTTAGTTATACATTGCCTTAAAAGATTATTCTTATTTATGAAAGTTTCTGCTATATTGTTATCCTTACTGGGCATTTGAGCTCACCCCTTTTCTATGTTTTATTTTTCCCAGGAAGTGAAGAAGTAAGTTATGAATGACCTGCAGGGATATTATCTGGGGATATGAGTGTGGATTATGGAGACAATATGTAGTTGTAGTAGTTTTTCGTTTAATGATGTAATGTAAAACTTATGAATATATCTAGTGTTTCCAAGGCTACTAAACCAATCGGTCTTTCGAGATTTGATCTTTCGTGTGATCATGCCAATGTTACGAAGTAATGCACCGACTCTGGGTAGCTGGGGTCGGGGCGTTACATTCTCGATGTGTTATTAGGGAAGTTGGGGCCAATATCCTTCTTTGGTTGAATTTTTATATAATAACAGTTTTCATTCCAGTATCCAGATGGCTCGATTTGAGACATTATATGGAATGTGTTGTCAAACTACAGAGTTTTGGGATGAAGTGGGTGAAAGGAAGCTTCTGAGACCAGAATTGGTAGATGAGATGGCATAGAAAGTTCAGTTGATTTAGAAGCACATTAGAATAGCTCAGATCAGACATAAAAGTTATGCAGAACACCAGAGGAAGTATCTCTCTTTTTAGGTAGCTGATCATGTATTTCTAAATGTTTCTCCATGGAAAAGTGTGATGTGTTTTGGTAAGAATGGAATGTTGAGCTTGAGCTTCATTTTACCCTATGAAATCTAGGAGAATGTTGGAACAGTTGCATATAGAGTAGCTTTACCTCCATGTTTATCCCAGGTACACAATGTTTTTAATGTTTCATTTTTGAGAAAGTGTATGCCAGATCCATATCATGTTTTGAGCCCAGTGGTAGTTCATTTGGAAGAGTATCTCACTTATGAAGATCAACCAGTCCAAATTTTTTACCACATAGGGAAAGTGTTGCGGAATAAGGTAATTCACTAGGTAAAGGATTTTTTGGAGAAACCATATGGTTGAAGATGCAATGTGGGAATCTGAAAATGCTATGTGGGATAAATACCCCCACTTATTTTGATAAGTGATTAAAAATTGCAAGGACACAATTTCCAAAAGGGGGGAAGGATGAAACATCCCAAGTCAATGAAGAATAATATATTTTCATATTTATTAATGTTTTTGGATTAAATATTAATTTTACTTTAAATGGGTTGCTATGTTCGATAGCATACCCGATACGCAACAACGTGTTTCTTTGAATCTTACGTCGCACACTAATAATATAATATTATTATTTGAAATAGTAGTTAACTCCTAGCAGTTGTATTGGTGGAAATGAATGAAAATAACTAAAATATGATTATACATGATTTTTAAATGTATTCACATTTATCCAAAAAAAAGTTAGAGGCATAAAATGTGAATTAATCTTATTTTATGCATAATTTACGTTAAATGGCAGATTTATCGCCTTTTAATGGATAACCCTATTTAAATATATTTTTGGTATCTTTAAAACATCATAATGGACCATATAAATCCTTATTTAGAATTAAGACATCAAATTTTACTTTGCGTAATTGTTTGGTATTTTTCTAAAAAAGATCATTTTTTATGAATAGTGATAAATATATTATTTCAATTCAAAAGTGCCTTTTAATCTATAATATTTATATGGTCAAATTATATTTTTATTTGGGTTTAATGTTAAATTAAAATAAATTTTTACTATTTAATCCAATGTTGGTCATTGGAATTAATTTCAGTTTGAAATTGGACATAAACAAGTATCAATCTTTTGATAGTTATTGTTTCTTAAAAACATGATATTTTTTTTGTAATGGAAATTAATTTTAAAATTGAATAATGAAACTACTATTATATGAATTTGGAAAAATATAAATCAATTTTGAATTCGGAATATCATATAATGCTTAGGCATAATTTTTGGTATTTTTATAAAAAACTTCATTTTTTGATGAATAATGAAACCAATTATTGGTACTTAACAAAACTGGGTTTTTAATTTAAATGAAATTTTACTACTTCTGTGAATTTAATTTCAAAAGTCCATCTTACATGTTTTTTTATCAAGAAGTAAAATTTTGTTCATTAAGATGAAAATAAATTTTGCGGAATAGTAACTTTTGAATTTTCTTTACCGCAATTAAAGGTAATTAGGGTAATTCAATGTAAATAGAATATTATAATAGTTAAATATTACCTTAAAACTTGTCCAAAACTTATTGGTTGAATCCTTAACAACCATGGGCATCTTTGGGTCGATTTTGGGACCCTATTGAGCCACATGGGAGTGAAAATTACAATCTAGATGAATTAATTTAATGTGAAGACAATATTAACATTAACTAAAATATGTTAGTAATTAATTATTATATGGTGTTATATAAGTCCTACATTCACTATAAATATTTTTTTAAATCTATAATGATATCCTATTTTATGGTATTTTTTTATAATTTATAGACATCATATAAATTAATCTATATATGACACAATAATGATGCAGTATTTAACTCAATAATAAATGATTTAAATAAATATGATTATAATGATTAAATTATTATCCAAAACAAGTAAAATTATGATTAGAAGATTTTATTTCGAATATGAGTCATGTTATATTCGACCTTAATGATTTTTGGACCATTAGAAACTGAATATCATTATATTATAAAATAATATTTTCACACATTCCTAAAGAGCCCCACCTCTCCCTTCTAAAAGGAGACCACTTCTAACCAATTCATCACACCTCTCAAGCCAACTGGATCATCCAAAATCTAACCAAATAAGCTCCCTAAATCTATATACTCCTCATATTTTCCATACCATTGGCAGAAGGCACTTCAATAAGTCCTTTAGATCAAACCAAAGGGAGTTGCCCAAATTAAAGGTAACAGTTTCTCTTAAATTGTTTTCATTTATTTTGCTTCTCCAACCCCTAATATCTTTTTATTTCCATAATTTTGTAAGCACACCAGTATCCTCAATATAATATGATGTTCTTATGAGAAATATCTGTTCTACACTTACACACAACTCCATCTAATTGATTAAGAACATAATGTTTTTCGGGATGGAAAACTAACGCCTCACGAAACGATTATTGTTCAATTACATCTTACCTTCTCTCATGGTGTCCATTAAGATGAAACTGTATTTATATATGATATATATTATGTTTATGATTTCCTTATGCTTCTTTACATCCCCATTTATATCAATCCTTTATGTAACACCCCAAGCTTCCACGGTACACTTCTCTTTGAATAATACAGTAGCGTGTGTTGTACGCAACATCGAATTCTAACACACCACGACTAATCAAAGTTGCCGTTATGAATATTAATAACCAATTTTTAAATTTATATAAATTTAATATTGAAAAATAGACTACATTTTTGTATTCGTATTATCGAAATTATCCTAAGTTGAATTTTCTGTAATTTTCTTAGAACTTCCAATTTTTAATGAATAGTGAAAAATACTTAAAACAACTTTTTAATGAAAATAATTTATAGTGATAAATTATACTATTTAGTGGTTTTAATGTATAATTATAATATATTTTTACCATTTTATCCAATGGTGGTCATTATAATTAATTTAACATTGAAATTGGACATAAACAATTGTTAATCTCTTGATATATATTGTTTCATAAAAACACGATATTTGTTGTGACAGCGGAAATTAATTATAAAATTAATTCATAAAACTTATATGTATGGAATTTTTTAAAATAGAAATCATTTTTGGATTCGGAATATCAATTATAGCTTAGGGTGAAATTTTGGCATTGTTCTGAAAAACTTCAATTTTTGATGAATAGTGAAACCACTAAGTGGTAGTTAAAAAACTGATTTTTTGTTTAAATGAAACATTACCACTTCTATGATTTGATTTTCAAAAATACAAAAAACATGGTTGTCATTATGATGTGAAATGTGGTTCAATGGGATTAATATAATTTTTTTGGTGAATAGTAACTTTTAAGTTTAATTAATCACGATTAAAGTTAATTAGTAAAATTGAAGGTAAAAATGATATTATAAAAATATGAAAATATCTTTACACTTGTACTACCCATATTGGATGTGGCATGGACGACCAAGAAAATCCATGGGTCAACTTGGGGACCCCATGGAGCCACTTTGGTAGGAAAAGGACATAAATAACTTTTTATTTAATGTTAAAATAAAAAGGTCACAAACAAGAGTTGTTTTACTAAAACAATTTTTAAATGGGTTTATAAAAGTCATATTTTTGACTATAAATATTAATTATAAATCTAAAAAGATTTCTTACATCATGATATTTTTTTATAATTTTTAGACTTTAAATAAATTAAATTATTTATGACACCATGATGATGCAGCGATTACCTCATTAATTAACAATTTTAATAAAATGAAAAGATAATGTAAAAACCAAGGAATACACTTGTCAAAATACTATTATAGGGGTGGATTTCGAACCCTTGTACCCTTATCCTCGAATTATACAAGTGTGGGTCCTTTAGAATCCGAAAAGCATTGTATAATAAAGTAACATTTCAATCATTACAAAAGTGCCCCTCCTCTCCTCTTATAAAAGGCCCCCACCTCTACCACCTTATTCACACATTCAAGCCATTTGGCTCGGCCAACCTCTACCGAAATACTCTCCCAACTTCCCTACCTTACTCCTAGAAGCCTCACATTGGTCAGAATTCTTCCCAATGAAGCCTTTGGCTCAAATTAAAAAGATTTACCCGATTTTAAGGTAATGCCGTCTCTTATGTTATTTTGTTTAATTTTTCTTCTCCAACCCCCTAAACTCTTTTTATTAATTTAATTTGTAACAGAACAAGTATCCTAAATACACTAGGATGTTGTTATAAGAAGTATTCGAGCTACACTTACACACACCTACATCTAATGGTTAAAGAACATACTGTTTCAGTGGATGGCGAATTTCTGCCTCACGAAACGATGATTGTTCAACACTCATATAACACCTTAAAAGGTTGCCATTATGATGACATTATTTTTATATATGATATATATATTATGTTTTTTTCCTTATGATTTTGTATTTTTCATTTATGGCATACCTTTATGGTTTCCATTATGGGTAAACGCGATATTTTCATTTTAGGAAGTGCGGACTACCGCCCCCTCAAAGTGATTTGAATCGTTAATACCATATGTGGGATGTATAAAGGATGGAGTAAATGTTATTATACACTATATAATACTGGAATTATATTATACATTTATATCATTATGATTTCATTCCATTAAATACGAAATAGAAATGAAAGTAGCGTTCATGCGTACGTACGGCTTACCGTCTCCATGAACGGTGCATTTCATTTCATACCTCTAAATTTTATGTAATATAATAAATGAATGTATATACTGGATATATATGATATATATGATATCTAAATCATGAATATAATTCTGGATATAATGGATATTTCACCACATGAACAACGTGTAATTATAAGAAGTTTATTTTTGACTCAAGTACCTAAGATATACAAAACGACCGTTATAATCTTAAATAATTACATAATGTTAATTACATGATAATAAGAGATATAAAAGGAATAATGAACTTGAAAATGGTTCTTAAGAAGGTAGAGATTAACTCTAGTTTATTATTCATGACGTTAAAGAACAGTCGAGTCAAGACAGGACGCAAGGTAAGGGAATTTCTTAACCCAATTTCCATTCTATGGGTTAATCTCCTACTTTCAAATTATGTCATGATATTATTATGTAAAATCTTTTATTTGTACATTCCTTATTTGTTCTTATAGTGAATACACATAATAGATCTATATTATTTTAAAAATGATCTTTTTAAGGACTTCGTCTCAATCTCCTTTCATTGAGGCATATTTGGTTTTATACACAACTTTCTTTTATACGGTGCATAATCCGCTTTGAAATTTACGTTTATTCAAAAGGAATATTTTTATACGAAGCGTTTTACTAAATGAAAAAAGGTAATGTTTTTCTTTCTGTACATAGGCGGCAAAAATGACTTCTCCGCCGCCGTGACCATTATTTGAGTTTCGGATTCCTCTACAATCCATCACTTTTTTTTAATGAAAAATAAATACAAAGTATTAACTTTCTTTTATTTTGGTATTGAAAATGGTTTTGAAAGCGTTTTTAATATATAAATGTCTTTTATTGATATCTTGTGATTGAAATGTGGAAATGTTATGTTTCCTTTATTCATGTTTTATATGATACAATTATGTTATGGTTTATGATATGTTTAAACCTATTCATATGAGGAATGCATTGGACGTAATAAGTGACGGGTGGAGCCCGCTACATCTCCTCGATGCATCGGTAGGTCTCATGAGACAAACTAGTGTCTTGGAATGAGGCCTTGACAAAATCTTATTTGTAGTCTTGGCACGAGGCCTTGGCTACATGGTTATGATAGTCTGGCATTATGCATTCCATCATTATGAAAGAGGTTATTGATATTCCATGTGATTATTCGACCAGTAGAATATCAATGTGAATAAGTAAATGGCATTATCTCATTTTACTTTTTCCATATTATGTTGATGTTCAAGTTCAAAAGGCTTTTGTTTTAGTTATATATTGCTTTAAATGTTAATGTTTATTTATGAAAGCTTATGCTATATTGTTATCCATACTGAGCATCTAAGTTCACCCCTTTCAATGTTTTAATTTTTCTAGGATGTGAAGAAGTATATTATGAATGACCTGCAGGGATAATATAAGGGGATATGAAGAGAAGATGTTGTAGTTTTGTTTTACTTTATGATGTAATGTAAGACTTATGAATGTATCTAGTGTTTCCAAGGCTACTAAACTAATCGGTCTTTTGAGACGTGATCTTTTGTGATCATGCCAATGCTACACAATAATGCACTGACTCTGGGTAACTGGGGTCGGGGCATTATAGTTGGTATTAGAGGCAGTTTAGTACTAACCTTTGAAGCTAGATTTACATAAACTCTGATTAGAGAACATAGCCCATAGATAGACTTTGAGGATTAGTATAGAAGAACTTCCTAGAATTTTGTTTTTGTAGAGATTTTGTGAGTTTTCCGAGCAATACATCCCTGTCTGGATACAAGCAGGTTGAGGCGGATCTGGCACAGATGTACCTAGGGGTAAATCCCGAAAACACCGCTTTGAGATCAACTCGAACGGGAACTGGTGAACGACAACGGGCCTTTCTACACTCTTGGTTACGACACCCCCGTGGTATATGCATAGGATAATTCTCATTTTCTTTACAAACCACTATGAAGGGTTATGAGTATATACTTTCTCAAAGAAAACAATTTTTTGGATTGTATCCATAAATAGTTCAATTTATGTTAAGTATTTTACATGTATGGGATTATGTATTTTGATTCATAAACTAATCTATTTTATACCATTGTTTAGAAATGGCGCCTAGTGGAAGGAATTGAAACTGTATCAATGAACGCACTTCGTGTAGGGATTGCCCTCCTGCTCAAGATAATTATTGTGGATCTGGAGATTCAACTGGTGCTGATCAACTTATTACCATACTGGGAAAACTCACTCAGGTTATGAATAATAACCTTACTCGTATGGAGCACCCTGATCCGCAACGAGGAGGATCATTGTTAGACCGCTTAATGAGGCAACAACCGCCACCATTTAATGGGGTTACAAATCCATTAGTAGCTGAGAAATGGATAAAATCATTAGAGAAAATCTTCCACGCCTTGGGGAGTAGTGAAAGGGAAAAGGTTATCATGGCAGTTTACCACCTCACTGGAGATGCCGATCAATGGTGGTCATTGATTCAAAATACAAAGGAAAATGATGAAGTATCAAGTATGGAATGGATAGAGTTCAAAGATCTTTTCCTAGAAAAATACTATCCTCGCGACCATAGAGCAGATATGGAAAGACAATTTTTGAGTCTTAGAAAAAAGGAGGATGAGAATGTCGCAAAGTATGAGGCTAACATTACAAGGTTAGCGAGGAATGCAACAGATTATATACGTAACCCAAGAAGTATGATTGATCGTTTCATTGATGGGATAAAACCATTTATCCGTCGACCATTAGTCTCACAAACCTTCTCGTCATACGAAGATATTGTCTCATATGCTATCAAGATGGAAAAGGAATTCACTAAGTCTCATTACTTTAAAGTAAAGCAAAAGAAGATGAGAACTGTGGAACAAGAGACGGATAAATGGAAAAGGGAAAGAAGGATTTTCCATTATGTGATAATTGTGGGAAGAATCACCCTGGTACTTGCCTAAAAGGAATGGGAGTTTGTTATAAATGTGGAGAAAATGGTCACCAAGCGCATGATTACAAGGGAATGAAAGAGGCTATCAATGTTGAATGATAAAATTGTAGAAAAATGGGTCATTATGCAAATGAATTTCCTAAGCGTCAGGGAAACATATCTCAGAAAAGGCCAATGGATCAAGGGAAATCTTATGCTGTTACTACAGTTGAAGTGGAATAATTAATGTATTGGTGCTTTTGGACTCAAGGATTATATTCTGGTTATAAGAATAATGTGATATATATAATTATTGTACTTTAGTACTTGTTGTTTTAGTAATGTTTTAATATAATGAAGGTAATCATATTTTTAGTATGTGATAAATAGAGAAACTTTATTTTGTTTGGGGAATCTGATGTTACAATTGATTTTGGAATTTAAAGACCTTTCAGAAAAAGTCTGGACAGAGGTATTTTGGATAACTATATAGGATTGAATGGACTATGTTGGACCTTGGATAGTATTGTTTATGGTTAAGACATTTATGAAGATTATTTTTGGAATATTATAATAATATAGTTTTAGGAAAAGGACAACCTGTAGGGTGGGACATAACCCGTCGCGTCAGACAAAGCTGCAGGAATCGAACCCACAACCATAGTGCGACATGCCTTTATTACATACCACTAGCCTATAGGAAGTCCCTGGTTATTAAAACATAGTTCTACTAATCTTAATGGTATGTGTTAATATTTGGAACCTTATATGATTAGGATAAATATAATATTTTTGAGTTTTATTATCTTTTTGGAGTGAAAGATGGGTTCGTGGTAAAAATTTATTAAAGAATGAAAGCCTGCATGACAAGTAAGTATACTTCCTTACATTATTAGTAAATCTCTTAAATAAATCCCTCAACATTATGAAAGGCTACATAAAACAAAAACGTTGTCGGTTAACTTTTCCAACTGGGGATTCAATGACCGTTTAACCAATCACAAGTTTGTGATTTTCTTATGGTTAACTTTCTCCTAATCATGTTTTCTACAACTCTCCATCAGACCTTGATGGTTTGTTTCTCCTCCATATCCATATTTTCATAGAATCCTAGTATGGGCTATCTCGGGGGACGTTTGTACTTCTCTTTATTTCTTTTAATGTTATATTCTTATTAACCCTATTTCTGATGTGGGTTTTCCACAAAGGTATTTTATATTTTCAACCTTTTATTTTCGAATAACATTTTCAAATTTCGAGGACGCAATTTATTGATGGTGGGGAGAATGTAACACCCCAAGCTTCCATGGTAAACTTCTCTTTGAATAATACATTAGCATGTGTTGTACGCAAATTCGAATTCTAACACACCGCGACTAATCAAAGTAGCCGTTATGAATAGTAATAACCACTTTTTAAATTTATAGAAATTTTATATTTCAAAATGGACTTCATTTTTGTATTCGTAATATCGAAATTATCCTAAGTTGAATTTTTTGTAATTTTCTGAGAACTTCCAATTTTTTATGAATAGTGAAAAATACTTAAAACAACCTTTTTAATCAAAATAATTTATAGTGATAAATTATACTATTTAGTGGTTTTAAAGTACAATTATAATATATTTTTATCATTTTATCCAATGTTGGTCATTAGAATTAATATAACATTGAAATTTGACATAAACAATTGTCAATCTTTTGATATATATTGTTTCATAAAAACATGATATTTGTTGTGACAGCGGGAATTAATTATAAAATTAATTAATACAACTTATATGTCTGGAATTTTTTAAAATATACATAATTTTTGGATTCAGAATATCAATTATATATTAGGGTGAAATTTTGGCATTGTTCTGAAAAACAGCAATTTTTGATGAATAGTGAAACCACTAAGTGGTAGTTAAAAAACTGATTTTTCATTTAAATGAAACATTACCAGTTCTGTGATTTGATTTTCAAAAACCCGACATACATGGTTGTATTTAAGATGTAAAATGTGGTTCAATGGGATTAAAATAATTTTTTCATGAATAATAACTTTTAAGTTTAATTAATCGCGATTAAAGGTAATTAGTGAAATTTAATGTAAAAATGATATTATAAAAATATGAAAACACCTTTACACTTTTCCTAACCCTATTTTATGTTTCATGGCCGACCATGACAATCTATGGGTCAACTTGGGGACCCCATGGAGCCACTTTGGTAGGAAAAGGACATAAATAACTTTTTATTTAATGTTAAAATAAAAAGGTCACAAACAAGAGTTGTTTTACTAAAACAATTCTTAAATGGGGTTATACAAGTCATATTTTTTACTATAAATATTCATTAGAAATATAAAAATATTTCCTACATCATGATTTTTTTTTATAATTTTTAGACATTAAATAAATTAAATTATTTATGACACCATGATGATGCAACGGTTTTCTCATTAATTAACGATTATAATAAAATGAAAAGATAATGTAAAATCGAAGGAATATACTTGTGAAAAGACTATTGTATGGGTATAGTTCGAACCCTTATCACCTTAGCCTCGAATTATACAAGTTTTGGACCTTTAGAATCCGAAAAGCATTCTATAATAAAGTAACATTTCAATCATTCCAAAAGTGACCCTCCTATCCTCTTATAAAATGCCCCCACCTCTACCACCTTATTCACACATTCAAGCCATTTGGCTCGGCCAAACTCTGCAAAAATACTCTATGAACTTCCCTCCCTTACTCCTAGAAGCCTCACTATGGGAATAATTCTTCCCAAGGAAGCCTTTGGCTCAAATCAAAAAGAGTTACCCGATTTTAAGGAAATGTCTTCTCTTATGTTATTTTGTTTTATTTTTATTCTTCAACCCCCTAAACTCTTTTTATTTATTTCATTTGTAACAAAAAAAGTATCCTCAATATACTAGGATGTTTATATAAGAAGTATTAGAGCTACACTTACACACACCTACATCTAATGGTTAAAGAACATACTGTTTCTGTGGATGGTGAATTTCTGCCTCACGAAACGATGATTGTTCAACACTCTTATAACACCTTAAAAGGTGGCCATTATGATGACACTGTTTTTATATATGATATATATATTATGTTTTTGTTTTCCTTATGATTTTGTATTTTTCATTTATGTCATACCTTTATGGTTTCCATTATGGGTAAACACAATATTTTCATTTTAAGAAGTGCGGACTACCGCCCCCTCAAAGTGATTTCAATCATTAATACCATATGTGGGATGCATAAAGGATGGAGTAAATGGTATTATACATAATATTATACTAGAATTATATTATACATTTATATGATTATGATTTCATTCCATTAAATACGAAATAGAAATGAAAGTAGCATTCATGCGTACGTACGGCTTACCGTCTCGATGAACGGTGCATTTCATTTTTTTACCTATAAATGTGATGTAATATTATAAATGAATGTATATACTGGATATATATGATATATATGATATCTAAATCATGAATATAATTCTGGATATAATTGATATTTCACCACATGAACAACTTGTAATTATAAGACATTTATTCTTGACTCAAGTACCTACGATCGACAAAATGACAATTATAAACATAAATAATTACATAATGTTCATTACATGATAATAAGTGATATAAAAGGAATAATGAAATTGAAAAAGGTTTTTAGGAAGGTAGAGATTAACTCTAGTTTATTATTCAGGAGGTTAAAGAATGGTCAAGTCAAGACAGGACGCAAGGTAAGGGAATTTCTTAACCCATTTTCCATTCTTTGGGTTCATATCCGACTTTCAAATTAAGTCATGATATTATTATGTCCTATCCTGTATATGTACTTTCTTTATGTTTACTTATAGTGAATACACATAATAGATCTATTTTATTTTAAAAATGATCTTTTTAAGGACTTCGTCTCAATCTCCTTTCATTGAGGCATATTTGGTTTTATACACAACTTTCTTTTATACGGTGTATAAACCCTTTTGACTTTAACATTTATTCAAAATGAATCTTTTTTTACGAAGCGTTTTACTAAATGAAAAAAACGGAATGTTTTTCATTATGTACATATGCGGCGACAATGACTTCTCTGCCGCCGTGACCATTATTTGAGTTTCAGCTTCCTCTACAAGCCATCACTTTTTTTTAATGAAAAATAAATACGAAGTTTAAACATTCTTTTATTTTGGTATTGAAAATGGTTTTGAAAGAATTTTTATTATATCAATGTGTTGTATTGATATCTTGTGATTGAAATGTGGAAATGTTGTGTTTCCTTTATGCATGTTTTATGTGATACAATTATGTTATGGTTTATGATATGTTTAAACCTATTCATATGAGGAATGCATTGGACTTAATAAGTGATAGGTGGATCCCGCTACAGCTCCTCGATGCATCGGTAGGTCTAATGTGACAAACTAGTGTCTTGGCATGAGGCCTTGACAATATCTTATTTGTAGTCTTGGCATGAGGCATTGGCTACGTGGTTATGATAGTCTGACATTATGCATTCCACCATTATGAAAGTCTTTATTGATATTTCATGTGATTATTCGACCAGTAGAATATCCATGTGAATAATTAAATGGAATTATCTCATTTTACATTTTCCATGTTATGTTGAAGTTCAAGTTGAAAAGGCTTTTGTTTTAGTTATACATTTCTTTAAATGTTAATTTTTATTTATGTATGCTTCCGCTATATTGTTATCCTTACTGAGCATCTGAGCTCACCCCTTTCAATGTTTTAATTTTTCCAGGATGTGAAGAAGTATTTTATGAATGACCTGCAGGGATAATATAAGGGGATATGAAGAGAAGATGTTGTAGTTTTGTTTTACTTTATGATATAATGTAAGACTTCTGAATGTATCTAGTGTTTCCAAGGCTACTAAACTAATCGGTATTTTGAGACTTGATCTTTTGTGATCATGCCAATGTTACGAAGTAATGCACCGACTCCGGGTAATTGGGCTCGGGGCGTTACACTTTATGGTTTCCATAGTGGTTAAATACGATAATCTCATTTGAGTAAGTGCGGACTACCGCCCCCTTAAAGTGATGTTACTCGTTAATTCCTTATGTGGGATGTATAAAGGATAGAGTTAATGATGTTATATATGATATTATACTGGAATTATAATATACCTATGTATCATTAAGTTTTAATTCCATTAGAATAAGAAATATAAATGAATATACCATTCATGCGTACACACGGCTTACCGTCTCCATGAACGATGCATTTTATTTCTTAGCTCCATATGTTAGGTACTATTATAAAAATCATGTATATACTAGATATATATGATATATATGATATCCAAATCATTAATATCATTCTGGATATAATGAACTGTTGACCACATGGACAACTTGTAAATATAAGATGTTCATTTGGACTCATGTACAAAATATCGAAAAAATTAACGATATTAATTTAAATGATTACATAATGATTATAAAATGGTAATAAGTGATATAAAAGGAATAATAAACATGAAAAGGCTATTAAGAAAGTATAAATTAACATTAGTTTATTATTCAGGATATTAAATAACTATCTAGTCAAGTCGGACATGAGGTAAGAGACTTCATCTCAATCACCTTTCATTGAGGCATATTTTGTTTAATACATGACTTACATTTATACGTTGTATAAACACCCTTGACTTTTGAAAGTGAATATTTTTCTACAAGGAGTTCTACTAAACGATGAAAATGATTGTTTCTTTTAATGTAAGCGGTGACAACAACCTTTCCACCGCTGCGAGTATTATTTGATCTTTGGGTTTCTCAATAAGCTGTAATGTTTTTAAAAGAAAATAAATAACATATACTGTTTTACGTATTTTTGGTAGTGAAAATGGATTTGAATATGGATTTTCTATGTCAATATATTTAAGTGATATATTTTTATTGAATTGTGCAAATGTTTTCATTCAATTATATTTTTTTCATGTCTTATGATTTTATAATGCTACATGGACACTTGACGGGTGGTTATGTGATAAAAATAATGACTGGTGGTGCCATGAATACCAGGATGGATGGTTACATTATAACCTCCAATGCATTGTGTATGGAATTCGGTCTTATGGCTATTCCATTTAGTGATGTGTTTGGAAGTAGACCATATGGTAATTGCAATTAAGTATGTTTATATCCCATGTTACCTTTATATGTTATGTGTTCTTTATATGGGTTTTATGGTAATCATTAGGAAACAAAAGGGTAAGTAATGATATTTTATTCAGTGAAGAGTCTTTACTAATTCATAAATGTGAAATGTATTACTTATGTAAAAGTATTCATGGTTTACTTGTTGTTTTGAAAAATTAGCCGATTAACTTCTTTGTGTATCCCTTACTGAGCTTTTTATGCTCATCCAATGTTTTTGAAATGTTTTTCACAGAACATTATGGGGAATATGTTCAATTATAGGATCAAGGAAAATTCATTCTATCTAAATCATAGAACAAGACATGACCCTTTTTTTAAAGAGTTCTTGTTTTGTAAAAAAAATGGATAATGGGTAGAAGTGTCTACTTTGTAATTTTTTGAGATGTTGCTGTTATATCCTAATTTTATAAAACTCTAAACCTGAAAAGATCCTCAATGTGAATTATTCATTTAATTCAATATTATGTTAAGGCTTAAGGCTGGGTCCTTATATAAAATATCATTTAGGATGAAATATTTTTCTAATGATTACTTTTAATCTTATATACCATTTAGAAAAGTAATATCTTATATAAGGAGTCAGTCACTAGTTCTAGAGGGATATGAAGTTGAGGTAGATAATTTTATCTAATAAAAGCATCATCCTTGCTTAAATTTTCTAGTTTACTCAAAGATTCATTATTACAATAATATGTAATCACCAACTATGATATTATTCAATTGTTCTATTATATATTAAATGGGCATCTAATCAATACTAAAAATTTTTATTTTAAAACCTATAGAAACCAATTTTAACATTGATAGAGAATCATTGTTTATGGCGGTAAATATGAAGTGGTGGGGGGCCTATAACAGTGCAAAAAAAAGTGATGATAAAGGTCCCCAATTTATCAGTACATTTTTAGCACCGATATTGGGAACACATTATCAGAAATCAAAATAGTGCAGATATTGTCCTAGTTCATAATTAAGTGTTGTTTATTTATCGTCACACCTAGCACATGAGCACCTACACAAAACAATAACTACACATGAACAAAGCACTAAACTATGAGACATCACACTGAAATGTTTCGTAATATACTCTATATAAATTTAGTTGAAATTGTTAATAAAAAAACTTTACTATAAATATTTCAAATATTGTTTTATATTGTTAAAATTACAATTATCAAACATACATTAAAGAAAATTAATGTTTCATCCCTCAGCATCTATGATACCTCTACAAAATTGTCATCCATGTTATTACTTTCCAATCAATTCAATAAAGCAATAGAAAAAATTCCACCAATAAAATTAAATGAATATTATGTTAGTAATAATTTAATGAAATAAATTAATCATTAATATGATATAATACATTAATAAAATGACAATTTTTAATAAAAAAGATGCATTTGGAGTTATACCGGTCTCATCGAGCATCGTATTAAGGTGGGGATAGTTCCTACACATCCCAAATTAGTCATAAATTGTTTTTTAAAATATAATAACTATCAGAATGGGTTTTATTAGTTTTGAGTATGTCCCTTATTCTTTTACTGAAAATAATATCAAATTTAAATGAAACATTTGGGTTTATATCAATCACATCATCTATTGTATTGATGTGATTTGATTTCATCATGTAATAAATTTCTCATGGATCATTTTCCTAATGTATCAAAACAATCAATATAATTACTCATGGTTTTCAATAAGTCTCTTCTATTATTTCTAAAAGTAATTTTAATTATAAATATAAAGAGACACATTCAGTCAAACCAATTTAATTGTGTTTTGAATTGAGGTGTTGTCAATTACTAAATGTCAAAAATGACATATGGATCATTTTTCAAAAGTATCAAAGTAATCTTAATGTGATTGTTCAGTTGATAGTATTTCATTTGTGTTTTTCTTGGTTTTAAATGACAGACACGTTTTGAGCTAAAATGTCAATTTAAAACTTATAACATACACGTTTAGAAATATAAGTCACACCATGCATCAGATTGAGGTGTGGTTGGTTAAAACACATCAAAAATTATTTTTGGATCATTTTGTTAATGTATTAAAATATGAGAATAAATTTTCTCAGTTTTCAGTATCTCACTTGTGTTTTTTTCTAAACATAAAGTGAATTTTAAATAAAAAGAGACACTTTGAGTCATACCAGTCACATTGTGCATTTAATTGAGGTTATGTGGATTCTTGTATGTCACAAATAACATAGGGATCATTTCAAAAAGTATCAAAACATTTGTAATTTGTTTTCTTATTTTATAGTATGTCATTTTCGTTTTTTATAAAAATGCCATTTCAACCCGAAAATATGCATTTTGAGTAATACAGTCGCAATGTGTGTAGGTTTTAAAATGATATTACTTCATAAATGTCACAGTGAAATTAGAAATAATTAACCAAAATTATTATGAAAATTGGAGTTGATTTTCTTGGCTTTCAATGAGTTATATGTTTTGAGCTAATATGTCAATTTTACACTTTTAACAGATACTTTTATCCATACTAGTCACACCATGCATATAATTGAGTTGTGTTGATTCCTACAAGTCAAAAATGACTGATGGATTGTTCTATTAATGAATCAAAACTATATGAATGGGTTTTATTAGTTTTTAGTATTTCTGATTTGTTTTTTTTCAAAAATTAAAGTTAATTTTAAATAAAAAGTGACACTATGAGTCATAATAATCGCATTATGGATTAATATGATGTGTGGTTGATTCATACATTCCAGGAATGGCTTATAGATCATTGTTCTAATGTATAAGAACATTCTGAATGTGTTTTTTTAGTTTCCAGTATGTTAATTTTATTTTGTACTAAAATATAATTTCAAACTAGAAATGCGCATTTTGGTCCATACCAGTCGCATCATGGATTGGATTGATATTAGATAGTGTCTTACACATCACCAAAAATATATGGATCGTTATCTTAAATTATGAAGAAAATGGTAGTTTGTTTTCATGGATTTCAATGAGTGATATTTTGTTAGCTAAAGTATCTCTTTTAAACTGATAACAGACACTACGAGAAATATTGTTCACATCGTGCAACATATTGAGGTGCAATTGATTTATACACATCACAAATGACTCTTGGATCATTTTTCTGATGTATTAAATCAATCTGAATTTGTATACAAGGGTTTTTATTATTTCACTTATGTTTTTTTTCTAAAATAAATGTCTATATAAAATAAAAAGAGACAAATTGAGTCATACCAGTCCCATTGTGTGATGATTTGATGTGCGCTTGATTCCTACAAGTCAAAAATGACATATTGATCATTGTCTTAATTTATAAAAACAATATGAATGTCCTTGCTCAGATTATGTTTTATTAGTTGCCTTTTTTTATTAAAATGTCATTTTAAACTGTAAAAATTAATATTGAGTCATACTAGTTGCATTTTTATCCTAAATTATGACGAAAATTTGATTGGGTATGCTTGTTTTGTTTTAAGTGACAATTTTTGAGCTAAAATGTCAATTTTAAACTAATAACATACCCTTTTAGTCATAACAATCACATCGTGCATCAGATATAGGTGGGCTTCATTCATACACGTATAAAATGACTCATTCACCGTTTTCCAAAATTATCAAATAAATTGGAATGGTTTTTCATGATTTTCAGTATGCCACATTTTTATTTTTAAAATAAATGTAAATTTTAAATAAAAAGGGACACATTGAATCATAGTAGTAACATTTTGCATTGAATTAAAGTGAGGTAAATTCATATTTGTCAAAAATGTCTTATGGATTGTTATTATAAAGTATCAAAACAATCCAAATGTGTTTCCACATTTTTTAGTATGCTAGTTGTGTGTATTTACTAAAATATCTATTGAAATTGGAAGGATGCATTTTGAGTCATATCGGTCACATGGATCATTTTTTTGATATGATAGTACTTAATACATGTAAAAAAGAATATATGAATCTTTATCATAAATTATGGAGACAGTTGGTGCAGGTTTTCATGATTTTTAGTGAGTGAAAAATTTTGAGCTAAAATGACAATTTTAAACTGATAACAGTCAATTGTAGCAGTAACAGTCATGTCGTGCGTCAGATTGATATGTATTTGATTTTTACACTTCACAATTTACTCATGGATCGTTGTCCTAAATTATCATGAAAATTCCAAATATGTATTTTCATTATCCAGTTTGCCACTTCTATTATTTTAAATTCATGTATATTTAAAATAAAAAAGAGACACTTTGAGTCATACTAGTATAATTGGGCAATGAATTGATGTAGAATTGATTCATACCTATCAGAAATGTCTTATGGAACATTTTCCTAATGTATCAAAACATTCTTAATGTGTTTTCATAGTTTTCAGTATGTCAGTTGTGTTTTTTTAATAACATTTCATTTTAAATTGGAAACAGACATTTTTGTCCAACTAGGCGCATCGTGTGTTGGATTGATATGTGATTCTTTTATTCCCATCACAAAGAACATATGAATAATTATCCCAAAATATGATGAAAATTTGAGCATGTTTTCTTGGTTTTCAATGAGTGACGTTTTGTGTTGTAAATGTCAATCTTAATCTAATAACAAATACAATTAGCCATACTGGTCACATTGTGCATCAGATTGTGTTAGGGTGGATTCATAAACATCACAAATGACTCATGGATCATTGTCCTAATATATCATTGAATTCTGAATGTGTTTTCTCCTAAGTCAGTATGTCACATTGTGCTCTTTTCTATAATTAATGTTAGTAATAAATAAAAATAGACACATTGAGTCATACCAATCGCATAGTGTGTTGAATTGAAGTGTGGTCAATTCCTATATGTCAAACATTTCTTATGAATCATTTCCCTAATTAAAATAAACAATCATATTTCTTTCTATGTTTTATGTTATTCAACTATTGATTTTTACTAAAAATATTGTAAATTTTAAATAAAAAAAGAGACACTTTGAGTCATACTAGTTGCATCTTGTGTTTAATTGAGGTGGGATTGAATCGTACACATTTAAAATGACATGTGGATCATCTCTCTAGAAGTATCAAAGCAACTAAATGTGTTTTATTGATTTTAAATAGGTCATTTTCCCTGATAAAAACTATAATGACAGAAAAATTTCATATATTGATATCACATATTATCAGATTAATATTTCATACAGAAAAGAAATAAATTAAACATAAATATGAAATAATGCATTATTTCATAAGACAGTGATTTTACTCTACAATAATCTTGACTACCTTAGTTATTGAGTTGATACAAAATCAATTCTCTTCCTACAAAGGCATGTCACATGGAAAAAAAATCTTCTAAAATAAATTAACACTATGATGAATAATTAAAATAAAATTAACATTTAGATATATAATTTTTAGTTAAAATATAGTGATTGTATTGTAAAATTTACCTTATAACATTCCAATGGGTTTATTTTTTCTAGATATATGGTAATAAAAACACATGATTCCTTGGGAACTTCACTACTGTAGGTTAACTACCGCTTAGAATTGCATCTGATCTAATCATCTGATCTGGCATCCAATTGATGCTCTCGTCCAACACCGTCACTATGATAAGATTATTCAACGTTCACTTTTTAATTATTTACCTAAAACCTTTTACCTAGAAAATGGGTGCAGGAAGAGATGGATCAATAAAATCAGAATGATGATATCATAAATATGTAGTGGTATGAGAGCATCGCATGGAAGCCCGATCAGAAATTCAGATAAGATGATATGAAAATATGCAGTCATCTAATAGTAGTGATGAATCATTAGTTTCATTTTAAAATTTGTGAGTGGTGCATGACCAATATTCCCTAATAACACACCATCATTAAAAACAATTGCATAAAAGACCAAAATACAGAGTATATATGATCCATTATATAATAGTTCAGGACTAGTTCTTTTCGAAACATAATGTACTAGTTCATAAGAGATTTTTTGATAGCGATGGTAGTACTGAAAAAATATAATTACAAAAAATAATTAATAAATATATTAAATGAACTAGTAAATATTTATGACAATACGTTTTTTAGGAGGAATAAATCAATGAAGACGATGCATATCTTCATTAATTTATTGTGGTCATTATTGGAGAAAAGGCAACATAAAGCAATAAGAATTAGATCTAGTATCCAAACATTATGATCATGTGATTTTAGACCCTTTAACATTAAATCTCTCATTGACATGATGTACTTGATATTTATAAATACACCTCTGGAACCATTACATCATGTTTATAGTTGAAAAAATGATATATCTCATTCCTTAAAAGAATGTAAGTAGTAGTAAGTAGATATGTTCATTTTTTTACCCATCACAAGTACTGAATCTTCTTATATTCCCATCTCAGTCATGTCCAACCTAGACATAATTTTATCCTTTATTTTTGTAGGTTCAGTTAGAAACATTCTGATGACGCTATCACATACATTTTTTTTCAACAAGTCTTAAATCAATAAAATTTATGACTTACAAACAATTCTAGTATAGTAATTCAAAAAAACAGATCACTTCTTCCGATGGATTTTAGTAAGGTTGTTCCAAAATGGATTACCAAAACTAGTGTCCATATTTTTTACTTTCTCAAATAATTGGTCAAATGTTATTGGAGACGACATTTTAAATTCTACGTAAAATCCATCGAATGATGTCATCCATGATCAGAAATTATGTCGTAGATGTTGAAATCTTCGATGTCACATAAACACTGTTATGGATGAATGTATCATCCTAATTGACTATGTAACATTTTGACAAATGGGATACTCTTGTGTTCCGTTAATGTTATATCCTAAAAATTTTACATAAGTAGGAATGACATTTATTATATTGTACAACTTGTCTCTCAATGAGAAATTTTCATTTTTGTAATCATCATATAGGGTCACACATGAATCCCACACTAATTTCAAATCATTGATCAATATATCCAAATAAGGATCAATATCATTACCTAGTTGTTTTGGTCCTACTATATGTAAATATAAAATGATTTCTCTTCATTTCATGCATATATGTAGTGGTATGTTATAACATAATAACAGAACTAGCCATGTATAGTGAGTGCTGCTTTGAAAATAAAAAGAATTCAATCCATCTATTGATAATGAAAGACAATGGTTTATTCTCTTATTTCCTAACTCAAGATACTCAAGATAAATTTTCTTCCACTAAGGAGAGTCTTCTAGGAGATGTAGTTTCCCATATTTAATTATCGTATCAGCAAGCCATGTCAATTATCGTGTAGTCTCCTCACTTCCAAATTAGATCCTAAAAATTAGAAGATTGGAATGTACCATTAGTAGGACAAGATTTTTCTCTATTTTATTGAGAATAACCAAATTTGGGAATTATAAAAGAATTTTTTTTCCTTGAAATAGATTTTATAGTAATTTGGGCATAACTGTAATCCTTCAGAGATCATGCCCATAAAGCATAACATTGGTTTGGCATTGTATGTTCTGTATGAGATCTAATTATCTTCTAGAAGCAATTCATTAAAGAGATAAAAAAGATCTATAAAACTAAAACCACTACACCTGTTTCGTCCTTTATAATTATAAAGCTTCATTATAGGTGAAAATGATGTATATTTAGTGCAACCAGCACACAATGTCGTCTTTGCACAAGTTTGTGACATCTCAAATAATTTTGGGTAATCATGATGTTATTTTTCAACCGTCCTTGACATTTATTCAATACTATCTTCATCATCAATCACATCTATAATCACATCCTCTATATGTCCATATTAATTGTACACACTTGTTATCATATTGGATGATGCATAAATCCTAGTGTTATCCATGCCACAATTGAAATTCATTTTTTTTGCCATGATTATTCCAACATGTATAACTTCAATCTATTTCATGACTGATCTTGTGTTCTTACGACTCCTTTGGAATAATTTTTCATGAATAAACAAAGAATAAACAAGAACAAAGGATATGAGAAGGGTTATATGCTTGATCTTTTACAAACAATGAAAACACTTTCACACCATATTCTTACACTTTTTTCAACTGATTGGCATTCGACCCTTCATTATTTATTTTCATCCCCTTTGATTTAGTAATATTAATATTTAACTAGATAATTACACAAAATATGTTCAACTAGAATTATCATCCAACTATAATAAATGGAATTAGTAGTGGTAAACATTACCCTTACCTCTCCATGCAATATGCAAGACCATAGAAGATCACCCCCATATTCCCAACCACATGGTCAATAGAACTATCTATGAGAAACCATTTCACACGAATGTTTTTGTATCCCACATGTGATCCATATGTATTGTTGTAAACTGGGATTTTAGTGATTCTCTAGAAGCATATTATCCCGAGTAATGAAAATTGGTACTAAATTAAAAGATTGTATGAGTTTCCATAGAGTTCATGTGGGATTAAGGATCCATTACATGTGTTGTTATGATTATTTGAGTAGTGTGTAAAAAAGTGTCCCATATAGTCCTCTGGTGATGTGGTTTTCTATGATTCGGTGGAATTTCACTAGTAACATGGTTGTGGTTCCATTGAAAAGGGTATGGTTTGGATCGATAATCAATGGTGGTGGAACTACATCATGGAATACCAATGTTATATCAATCATGACAAAAATGGCAACACTATAAAAACAGACAATCGTTCTCACAATCGAAAAACCATACGAACCAAACAAACTCAATTTCAAATTTTACAAACCCTCCATTATTTAATTTTTCTTGTTAATTCAAGGGATATCATAGAAGTTTTATCATCAAGGGGAATTCACTAATTACCCAAGTATAATTAAATTTTAAATTTCAATAATAAAATGATCAATATGAACCAACAAACATGTAATTCATTTAGTGCGCAAACATTGACAAAAAACGTCCACAATTTTCAGTGGGGTGTTTATTCCAAAATATTTATAACATAAAACTCAATATCATATAATAATTACATGAAAAATAGAGTAATAAAATGAGTTATTAAAGGAAATTCACCGCCAAGGTGTCATTCAGCGTGTGGTGGATGTGACTTCATGGCATAGGAGAGGTGCGTAACATAAGAGATTTCAAACTTGAATGAAAACATAAAATGATAGCTCATATGGTGTACCTATCGAAAATTTCCCCCATGAGATTTAAGAATTATACATGTTTTTTGAAATAATTATATTGGTCAGTAGTTGGAATCTGAAACACAGAAAGCATATAAAAGTCCCAAATGGGCCCTTGAGTTTCAACGACACACACCCAAGCATTTCACATTTTAAAAAATCTTTATGATCCTTTACAAATAAAAACCAAATCATTTCCATAGAAAAATCCATCAAAACACTAAATGACAACACAATTATAAAAAACAGAAATAATTTATCCACAATTTTACAATAAAAAAGAATTATAAAAAATTATATGAAAAACCCAATTAGTTTTTAAATAATTTAATAAGATGCTAACCAATTTCTAAATATTTTTAGGATAATAAAAGTGTACATAATTTTATATGAAACACAAGACAATGTGAATGTTACGTTTATATACAATGTTTTTCATGAGTGAATCCATTGGTACCGTTAAATATATTGTGACCATTGAATATTGCACAATTTACGACCTATTTTTAGCAACAGTTCAAGAAAATAATATTTCTCATCCTTCATTCCCTCTCATTATAGTTCACTCATGGAAAACATGCATCAGATTCATTCTACAGTCATATGATTCCTTATATTCCAATAATATTACTTTCAGAGATCTAAATTTCCAGCATTTCACATAACCCCAAAGCCCCCATATAAAACTCCCACACAATCCATAAAACCCTATACTTCTAGAAAATCATGTTCTAAAAAATGTCCCACAAACACAATGATCGTTTTCCTATAGTGTTCCATCACAAATGAACGATTCTAAAAAACATGACACCAACTATAACTCAATGGTAACAAAAAACCTTAAATATAAACTAATGTGCCTTTCCCTTTTGTAAGTATTGATAGATGAAAATTTCAAATAATAAATCTTTCTCATGAATTGGGGAAAGACTAAACATAGTGTTATTTTCCCAGTGACTTCAAAAATCAATCCACAAGGATGAAAATGTATGAATGTTTTATATAAAATCATTTCAAATCATTTAAACATCTTACCCCAAAATCATATATATTTTCAATGGAAAACCTCATTATATACTAAATAATTAGATTCCATTATTATGAATTTCCACATATCTGTATCTACCCACTCACAATGAATTCTCAGCTGAAATATCCATTCTCATGAGAGACCCCTCATTGATCCACCATGTAATCACAAGGTAAATAATATCCAGGTTCCCTAATGGCGTACTCCCCTTATTAATGGTCTAGTCCAAACCATGAAATCACACCTAACATATTTAAAATATACCCATCCAAATAAATCAAATAATAATCGTCATTTAAATAACATCATCAAATACTTTACATGTTTCAAAAAAAATCCAATGTTTTAAAACAATAAATTACAATGTTTATAATAAAACTGTTTTCAAAATTCCAATTTTTTTCCCAAAAACATATAACAAGGGATTTCCTTCAATAATTATTGATGTTTTTCCCTAAAATTTTAATGAAAATATTTAATAAAAATGTTTATGTAAAAAGAGAAGTAGATATTAGAGGGAAGCAACATATGTCACAATAGTTTTCCGAAATGAAGAATGTCATAAGAAAACATCAATATCAAATCAAAAACCATGTTAAAGTTACTAGTTCAAACAAAATTAAGTCATGGTCAATAACACAAACCATATAACATTCTTCAATAGTCTTTCTCTATAATTCCATGAGAGGGAAGAACCATGAATCTATAAAGAATGAAGAATAATGAGATCAAACAGATGCATCAAGGTATAGGAGGGGAGGAGGCATAGAGGCATTGGAGGAGGAGGAGGAGGTGGAGGCAGTGTGATAGTGGATGATGACATGTATCTGGCCTCCATGTAGGTGGGGGAGGAGGAGTAGGCATCGATGATGTTTGAGGGGGACGTGAATGTGGATGGGGCAGAGGAGGATGAGTCAGTGGCTGTTGTGGGAGAGGATGACGCAGCAGCTATAGAGGAGGAAGAGGGGTTGCGGAGGAGGAGGAGGAGGGGGAGAAGGAAGGGTAATGGAAGAGGAGGGCTCGATGGTGTAGGGGTACACTTATACAATGACATGAATGGGTGTGAGAGAGGATGAGCCAATTATTGTTCTTTTAAAAACCACGATGGAACCATTATTAGTGCTAGTTAAATGAACTGATTAGGAAATGTTTTATCTGTGCTAAAATAAAAATCTATGATAAAACACACCTTTATCACTGCTTTGATAGAATTGATAATAATAATCATTTATCAGCCCTAAAAAAAGCAATGATCAAATACATATTTATAAGTGCTAAAATTATTGCGCCAATAAAGGCTAATTTTATTAGGTCTTTTTATTGATGAAAAACATATTCCTTTATAAGCTCTGATAAAATTCATATTTATCAGCGCTTTTTAGCAATGATAAAATCCATCTATGTTGGAACATAAAAAGAACTGATAATGGTATAATTTTAACCTTTTATTTTTATTAATTTAAATTTTATAAAAATGACATATCAGATAAATATTTATTTATTTATTAATAATTACATCCATAAATATTTTATATTTTTTAATATATTTATATAATTTATAATATATATATATATATATATAAACAAAATTTCAATATAATATTTACAATTTTACAAATATTTATATATATGTAGTTATAATTATAATTACAAATGTATTTGAAAACTATTTATATATATCATTAAAAATATTTTAATATATATTTATTATTAAAATATATTTAATGTAATTTTATAATTATATTTTTCAGAACATATATAGTTCATATTGATTAAATTATGAATTAATAAATATACAATATCAAAGGACAAAATGATTTAATTTATAAATGATCATTAATTAATGATACATTACATATATGCATGATCAATAGATTCAATAACAAAATTTTTTTGAAAACAAATATATATTAAATAAAATTAATTATAAATATATATAAAAAAGTATTATATATTTATAAATAAATGAAAAGAATGAAATTTATTAAATATATTAATTATAATAGATATAACAAATATAAATAGTTAATCTAATAAATATAATAATTATAATAAATTAATTTAATAAATTTTATAAATATAAATCTTATAAATCACAACTAAATATTATAAATATAATAAATATATTTATTATTCATTGTTATTTATTGTAATATGATAATTATCTAATTATATATATATATAATTATACTCTAAGAAATACATTTTTCAATTAAAACATTATATATATATATTTTAATTAATAAAAAAATATTAAAAATAAATATTTTTGATTACTTATTTTATACAAATGAACATTTGTTTTTAAAATAAATATATTAACTTTATATAAATTAATAATATCTATTATTAAAAACTATTATCAATGCCTTTGTTAGCACTAATAATGGGCACATTTTTTAGTGATTTTAGCTAGTTCAGATAAAGGCCCACCCATTTATCAGTGAAATATTTTAGCGCTGATAAAATATAGTGCTTCTATTCCATGTTCGGTGTTTGTGAATGTTCTTATTATCATATGTTTTTATATTATTCTTCTAAAATTTATATGGGGGTTCCTAAAATCATTAGTTTATATTTTTTTCACCCATAAATCCTTTGTGTGACATTAGTAGTAAAACAAAAAATTTCATCATATTCAAAATTCTGAAAAATAGTATTTGAAAAATTTGATAAATTATTATTTCTAGATTATGGCAAAATTTTAATTAGAATAAATTGATAACAAATGAGATGTTAACTACTATAATTTTACAAAACATCTATAAAATAAGGAAAAGTTTTACTATAATTCAAACAAAAATGAATAATATTTTGTAACTTTAAAATAAATATAATTTATATCATATAATGTAACTACATTAAATGATTTATATGCATAATTGCATGGATATGTTTCAAGGAATTCGTAAACATAATCATCAATTTTAGGAAATATCTCTATACTTTTTGGGAGTTATTTTCTACCCTGAATGGGATTTATATTGATATTATTCAATATGTTTCAATTTAGTATTATTTTATGTTTTATGATTATTTTACTAATTAAGATTGATGAACTATCTAAATTATTTTGAAATGATTTTTATCATGTTTTGAAAATGAAATTATAATATTTATTTAGACATTCTGGTATATAATATGATTCCATAAGGATTGTTTGATATTTTTTATTTCTATTTGATATAAATTTATTTTTTTAGAATAAAAATTCAATTTAAAGAATAACTTTGAACAATATTTTTTATAATTAGACTAAACGAATTAATTTAATCAAATGATTTTCATATAGTTTTTTATTTTTAGATTAATCTATTTTATTAGTGATATCATTATTTATGAATAAAATTTCAATTTCATATATTTTAAGATATTGAGTGGTTCTTGATGGATTTTTATTTTTTGTGGTATTGTAATTATTTTTCTATATAATAAATTTATTTTATTGATAAATAATTAAATATTGGATCTGCATTAATTATAATTTTAGTAGTTTAAATATTAATATATATTTTACTATATCATTTATGTAATATTATTAATTTATATTATGTGATATGCATTAAAATAAATTTCTTTTGAATTTAATTTGGAGAATGAGGCTTTTAGAAAATAAATATTAAGTAAAAATTAATTTTTAATTTATATAATAAGATTTAGATCAATAATGGTTTTATATTTTGAATATTTATGTATTTGAAATAATTTTTTCAAGATATATTTATAAAACAGATGTATCTATCATCTAAAAATTTAAACCATTTTTTTGAATTATTTTATATTATGGAATAGGTTCATAGACTAAAAAATAGTAACAGATGACTTATTTTATATTTTTATAACAAATTTTACATGTTTTTTCATAAAATTAATATAATTTTCTCAGATAAATAAGGTTGTTTTCATGAACATAATCTAAACGTAACTTGTGTTGGATTAAACACATGAAAGGGTTATGTTAAAAACCCATAATATAATTCATTTAATGAGTTTATTAAATTTTTTATATAATAATATATTTGTTTTTAACATCATAAATTTATCATTTACAATTATTCTGTTGTTCATGAATATTTTAATTCTGTGGACACAATTTTGTTTACCTGTATTATTAAATATTTTTTTAAGAAATTTCATTTTATTATATTTATTTATTATAATTTTTTGATAAAGAGTTTTTTATTTTTTTGATAATTATTTATTATAAATATTATTTATTGTAATGATTGGACTGATATGTAAATTAGTTTTTTAGAATGGATTTAAATGTAATGTTTTCACACCCATTTTGTTTACAGTAAAATGTATTTGTTTGGATAATGTCTTATATAGTATCTATTTAATGGTTGAATTTCCAATATTTTGGGATTTAAATTACATTTTAAAACCTATTATTAAAATTAAAACTATGGAATAAGATTTAAAAAATTATAATTTTTTAGAATATGTTATTCTTGGTTGGTAATTTTGAAGTGTTATAGGCACAAAATATCCATTCCATAATGAAAATGGGTTTCTAATTCCACTTTTCCAACACTAGTGATTAAATATCTATACAAAAAAATTATTACATTATATGTTAATGGGTCCCACATACATTTATGTAATGATTGATGAGGTGATTTAAAATAGTGGGTTCCTATAAATGGTGCATTTAATGAGCATAATTGGGAAATAAATGTGTTATATAATAGAATGACTAAAATGGAAACCTATTTTATTTTATTAGGAGAATTGAATTTTTTTGTATTTATTAGTACTATAATGTTATGGGATTATTTGGAGAAACCAAATGGATTCATTAATATGTTATTATCTATGATAATGTGGAATTATATATTTGGTTATGTGTTAATTTTTGAATTGTGGTTTTTAATGTTGAAAATTTATTATTAAAATTTATATGGATTTTTGTATAATCATATAAATTACGTATTTTAAATTACTTATATGTATATATATATATATAAATTAAAACAATTATTATTAATAAGCATTTGATTTCATAAAAATTGTGCAGTAACCTCATCTATGAATGAAAATTACATTTGTCGAGTTAATAAAAAAATTATTTTCAGAAATATATAATAAATATATCCTGATAAATATTTCAGTACAAATTTGAAGGTATTAGTGATAATTTTTAATCATTATAATCTGATGCCTTATTGAATAGTTGGGGAGATATTTCCTATGACATACATACACCAGAATGCGGGGTGTAGAGGAAACAATTTTTCATAATGAAATTTCAAATAGATAATGGATAACATATGTGTCTATATTTATTTATTCTTGATCTAATTTGACAAATAATAATAGGGATTAAGGTGTAAGGAAATAAAATATTTATTTTGGTTCCTTGATGGTGATGACTAAACCATTGTCAAAATTCACTACTTCATTATTAAAAACATGTCATGATATAAAGGATAGATGATATACATACTCAACATACTAAAAATTTTATATATTATGTAGCCAAATAATTTAGTGACTACAAAGGATCCCACACTACAACATTATTAGACATCAATTGAGTAAATATTTTTTTAATAATTACAAAATTTCAACATAATGTTAATGAAGATTATGTTTCCATTATAAATGATTCCATAAACACATTATAACAAGTTTTTTATTACAAAATTTAGTTGATAATGTATGAATGATACATTTGGGATGAACATCAGTCCAACTACAATGATAAATAGGAAATTACCTAAAAGTGTTTCATCACAATATAATTACATTATATGATTCGTGATAATAACCTAGATTATGAAAAATAAATCATGAGAATTAAATTATTCAAAAATAAACATTTTTCCAATAATTCTTCAACACCAAAAACATTCCATAAATGTTAATTTATTTATAAATTTAAAAGATTTAATAATGAATTTTGGGAACCAGTCATTTAAAAAGAGTGTGGATATTTAGTGAGTATATTTAAAATATAATCTTCCTATATAATTATAATCCATGTTTAGAGGTAAAATTATAAACTCATAGTGACATATAAATACATAATGTGTCTTGTAATCTATTAAAAATTACATAGTAATATATCGGTAATAATAATATAGTTCTTGGGTTACTTCTTATAAGGGATATTGGGTTTATTAATTATATAATTTATAAAAATGTAATAAAAAATTGATGAAATTGAGAAACAAAATGACAAATTGTATTAATAAATTTTCATAAGTATGATTTTACTTGTTTTTTGAAATTTATTAAACGTTACTGTATTTTTACAACATGCCAATATATAATACATTGTGAAACTTTTACAATGTGAATGTTAAAATTGAAATATAACTTCATTACTAATAATAATCTTAATTGGTATATGAATTGTAAAAATTTTATGTATAAAAATGGGGAATTGTTATATCATTATTAAAATATTGATTTTTAATTATGTATTATATTGGCTCCCACCAATATTATTGATTATATAAATGAGGTTACCATAAATATTAGGGGAATTTAGTTGGAGTATATAATTATTTTTTTGGTAATTTTTTATGAGATATACAATATGAACTTAATGGTCATGTTAAATGATTTTAATGAAATATTTTTCAATGTTATGTAATGTTTTAATGATTTAATTTAAAGGATTTAATGGAAGAATATTATTTATTGAATTTTTATTTTTTTATTATCTGTAATGTTGAATAATTTTATCGGTCGAGGTATGAGTTTTTTATTAAGAATCAGAATGGTGATCATTAAATGTTGGTGTTAATTCTGAATTGAGTAATTTTTTATAAAAAATGTCTTCTGAATTAATTTTTAAAAACTATTATTTCTAATATATTTATTAGCAATAAAAAAAATTTATGATAAATGTGAACTCTTCCATAATCCAAAAAAATAATGAAACAAAATATAAAAATATTTTAAATGTGGACTACCACTTAGTCATCTTTAAAATATATATAAATAATATTCTAGTATAAATTCAAAGTAACTCTTTAAAACTAAATTATAAATATTTATTGAATCATAGTGGGGCGGTTATTTTATGTACAATGTAAAAATTGGAAAGGGAGAATAAAAAATTGGATTGTGATCATGGATTTTATTCCAGGAATCCTCATCAGTAAACTATCATCTAATATACCAAAAATTTACCAATGAAAAAATGATTTACTGTGGAACTAAACTATTTTTCTTACATCCTTTTTATATTCAAATACATAAATAACATCTCCATGAGGTTTTTTTGGAATTTGTTTAGTCTTATTATGGTATAAATATACAGTATTCCCTTGATTTTTTTTCATCTCAACCTTAGAAATATTTTACTTATTCACTCAATTAATAGATATAATTTGTTTATTGGTTTAATATATCACTGCTTTCATCTAATGTTCTCTTTGGACATCCAATAATTACGATCAAGGTAGAAAGAGAAAATTAATTTAGTTGTGCTAAAAAGGAAATGTTTTCCTTTAAGACTTTCCAAGGTGTCCCCTTTTTCAATTCTAACAAATGACTGATAAAGGCCATAATACTATAGATTGATGTTCATATTACAACTCACCACATCAACAAATACATTAAATAAACAATAGTACTATAAAATACCTCATATGGGAAATTAATAATTCAATTTGGGAAAAAATTATATCGACAATACAAAAACAATATATTACATACATATTAAAAAAAATTAAAATTAAAATATTTATTACAATTTATCAAAAAGAGTCAAAACAATTAATTCTTACTTTAATTATGGCACTTGAACCCCTCTCAAAATGCATGTTCATTGTATCAATAGTTGAAAAACCCACCACTACTTGAAAAAAAAACTATAAAAGAAACATTATTTTGATAGTAATTGTATATATAAATGAAATTAAAAAATTATTAAACAATGAAATAAAAAAATGTTAATTTTAATCTGATAACCATCAATTTTTGTCACAACGAGCACACCATTTATCGATTTGAGGTGTGGCTAATTACTACATGTCAAAATTTAAATATTGATTGTTTTATTAAAATATCAAATTAATATGATTTCATTTTCAGGGGTTTGATTATGTAACTTATATTATTATATAAAATTTAAATTTTAAATAACATCGCACTCACGAAGTCATACCAGCCACACAATAAGTTATATTTTGGTGAGGTTGATTGCTACATATAAAAAATTAATAATGGATCATTTTCAAAATGTTTTAGAATATTGAAAAAGTGTGATAGAGAAATAATTTTTAAATTATTTTACATTTAATTTCATTTTTTAATCCCTCAAAAACGCTATATTGTTGAAATTATAAAATTTTATGGGCTTTGAAGTATTTTAGAGTTTAAACGGACAAGTATACAATTTTGGATTTTAACTATATTAATTTATATTCCTGGTTAGGCCATAAAATATTCAATATAGATGCAAAATGATAAATTATTGTTATGTTGGATTCTATTTTCATTTGGATTCACTCTATTCTTCACTACCCAATATCACAATATATCATATAAATTCTAAAAAACATCTCCTATGTCAGACCTCAAATTATGTGTACAAATCTGGGGATTTTTTATTTTATCCCCATATCTAGTTAATATTATGTTTAAATTAGATCAATATCCTCATGGGGAAACATAAAATACAGAGGAAAAATTATTTACATGTTGAACAACTTGATTATTCCTTCTTTAAGTTCATTAATTCATGTGAAAGTGGATTATTGGTATTTGACATGTATTATTTTAATAATGAAATTCTTGGATTGAAATATCCATTTCTTCGTCATTTTGGGGAAAAATATGAAATGTTCTCTATGGATGAGGATAATATAAAAAACAACATTAATGATGTCAATATTTTCAATTTATGTCATTTAATGGGACATCCATGTAAACACATTCGGTGGACATATTTGCACAAAAATATTCTCTCCCCTCTTCCTATAAAAATGTTTCTATTATAAATTTCCATTGAGTGGAAATATAAAGGTATAATTTGATTGAAATATTATGTAATTTGGTATATTAATTTATTTTCTAACATTATTCTCAATTTTTTATATATTTTACTCTTGTACTTCCTATGATTCTCTAAATACTTTTTCCATTTTTATTTTTCACTTCATTAATTTATCTATTGTGATCTCTTTTGGTTTTGATTATAGATAACTATCCAAAGGACTCTCATGGGGGAGTAATATAGTAATGAACTGAATTTATTGTATATTAATTCTTAGTTATTCTTATTTTATTAGAGTTAGAATGTTTGGGGTCATAGTGGGAAAGGATTCATTGTGTCATCACATTCCACATAAGGTTTAGATTTCGCTTCTGTAATATTTTACGTCGATAAGAGAGGTTGATTTGTGGTCTTTTAGTGATCATTGATGGGACCATATATTGAAATCCATTTATATAATATTATATGCACAAATGTGATGAAGTGTTTTCTTTATGTAAATATGAAACTAAAAATAAGATATTGATTTTTTAATATGGGTGATTATATCGGTAATGTGTTCATTCATTATAATACCATTTTTTGCATTAATTATTTTTTAATTTCATTTTATTATTTCATTTTTTTAAAGAATTCCAATTTATAAAATAAAAATTATTTTAGATTATTTTTATAAAAAATTATTTGAAATTTAATTTTAAGTAGTAGGTGATTGTCAATGAAATCTTTTCAAGAAGAAGAACTAGTTCATCCCTTATGTTACCTTATTTTAAAAATATATTGAGAGTTTGGAAATAAAGTGTTCATCAAATCGGTTTTATTGAAGGGGATCTATGAGGTTATCACTCACTTGATTTTTCAATTTTATGATATAATTAGTTTTCCTCCTTAAAAATATAGGAAAAAACCAAGCATTTGAAAAACAAAAAAGATATATCAGTTCATGATTTATTTTATTTCAAATAATTATCCACGGACTGCCTAATATCATGTGGAAGAAAATGTTAACAATTATGTTGATGAACAATTGAAAAAAATATATTTCTATTAGTGAAACCCTTATGGAGAAAAATATAGTGTATTTTTGAATATGTACATGCTTGTAAAGAGAAACTAGAACCCATCATTGAACAAGAACATGAATCAAAACATGTGGTGGATGATATTTTATCAATAATTTTGTATGTAATAGAACATATGTTAGGTGATAAGGATCAATTAATGTAGTTAATCACTTCATAAAATAGTGAAACATTGTTCGATAAAGTCCCTAAATAAGACATGTATGTTAACACACTTATGGTAGACCGAATGTTTTTAGAATAATCTTAGAATACCATTGATGAAGATAACTAGAAACATGATTTTCCAATCATTGATTTTGATAAATCATAACCTATATACCACATTGTTTCTTTAGAATATGAAAAAAATATGAAATCTCCAAATTCAAATTCTAATAGACTTTCATGAAGTGATCAATCATCATGGTTACATACATGAAATAGAATATTTCATTGTGTATTCATCAGGTTTTAATCATATTCAAGAAGAATTGTTTTATAACATCTTCTTTTCAGAAATTTTTCACACAACATAAATGGTGAGGGCCTTATATTTTTTGGAAGATACTTACAAAGTGGTTATTATTGATGAATATGAATCATAAAGGATAGGGGTGGTGCAAAAGTCTCTTCTATAATAACATGCATATCATATAGAGGTTGACACCAAAAGAAGTCAACATGATGCACTCCTTTTTTCTTTTCCCTCCCATAATAGGACCCAAATTATATATTTAATATTTATTATGGGTTGTGTATTTTCATATATTTAAAGGTAAAATACATTCTCATTTCCATGTCATTGTATCTCGGAAAAGATATATATCCTGGTTCATCAAAAATAAGCCACATAGCCCTTCTTGTTAGGGATATATTTTTTTAAACACCCTAACATGGTGTATTAAAATCCTAGCACATTCTTGGGGGGGGGGCTAAATAAAAAATTTTCCTTTATATTTCCCATTTGTATTATTTTATATAAATTTATTAGGTTATGTTTTGTTTCATGGATTCATGTAATTTTAATGTTGTAGGTTCTAGGATCTTAAATCAAGGTTGTCACAAAAAAATAAATCAATTTGTTTATTTCTTTTTAGCTATTTTATTTTCATTCAAATTTAAAATATGAATTTAAAAAATCTTAAATATATGTTAGCTAAAAATATTATAGTTAATGGAAGATGTTTGGTGTTGTATTAAAACCTAATTTTTGTATTTTTTTGGGGTTATTTAATTATATTAAATTTTTTTATGAATTTTAAGGTTTTTCCTTTTTCATTTTTATTAAGATTTTTGGATTCTAGATCATAGTTGAATTATTTTAAAAATCCATTTTTTTTAAATTGCATGATTTTAATGATTTGGTATATAAATTATAAATGATTTTATTTTAATTATATACATCCAATTTTTCATTTTATATGGTTTTATTCATTGTAAAGCTCATGTGTAGTATAAGTGTCCAAATTGAATTTCTCACCCAACTAGAGGGGGTTCTAATAATTTTTGACATATTTTTTTGGATTATATTTTAATTGAGAGTGTTGAGAAATTTACTATGATCCAAAAATTTATTTTTTCAATATTTTTGATTCATTTTGAGCTAATGGTAATTTTTTAGTGTTATCAAGGTGCCACTCTAAAAGTACATTTTTTACTTGGAGTATAATTTTGGACTAGATTTTCATATTACTATTGTTAATAAAAACATATCCAGGAAAACCCTTTTATGTATTCCATATTACAATTCATTTATCTCTTTATTAAATGATGTATATGATAAATTCATGATTATTGTTGAAATCAAGTGTGGGGGATGGAAAAAATGAGATGTTTTGTGTTTTTATGATGAATTTTTGTGAGATAAATTGAATGTTTTGTAATATTTTTTGATTCATTGGAACATGAAATTGAATAATGTAATGAATAATTGGTGGTGAAAATATTATTACAAATATGGGATTGGTGTTCACCAATTTTTGAATATGTAACGTTTCCTATAATTTCATAAAATATATTATTAGGATAAATACATATCTAAATCCATCCTTATAAAATTCTAAAGATTGGGGGAACAATGGGAAAATTATATCATTGATTAAATAATTCCATGTGTGAACTGTATATTTATATAAAGAGGTAAATGGAGGAAATTTATAATCAAGATAATCTGTGTGCCTACTTTTCTTGAGAAAAAAATATCTACAAGAATTTACATCACGTTGGAGCTTAACACTCATCTTTCTGCATGAGATTTTTTTTAGATTTTCAAACAACCAACCATTATCCACATAAAAACACCTAGAAATGAAATCCTTATTAACAAATTTTTTACTCTATGATGTTGATATATTAGTAGGATAAAAATCCTATAGAGACAACACTTGTGCTTGATAATAAGAAAAACATCACATAAAAATTATTCTATTGGAGAGAAAAAATCTTCCAGGGAGGTAGGTACGACATACCTGTGAGGATTAAAATAATATTTAATATATAATTATGGGTTTTTTGGTTTTTAAATAATTTTTATCCTTTTTGAGGCATTATATATTCATTATATGTTATAATTTTGTAGTGTTTTCATTTATGATTTGGGATGTTTGTTTTGACCATGGAATATGGTGATTTTCTAGAAGTCTAATGTTTAGGTGTGAGGGTATTGAAAAAGAATATACATTAAAATATAATACTTTAAATTTAAATTTTATAATTCCAGAAATGATTTATTTTTAAGGAATTGTTATTATTTATGGGTTATTAAGCACTTATTATTTTAATTGAAAAAATGTTCTATTTTAAATTTTAATTGTTTTACATTATTTATGTATCATAGGAATAATATATCCTATAATTTCCTAGTTTGATTAATTATTATACATTAGTTTTTTCATTTTCATTGCTATAAATTTCATTCTTCTCGATGAAAATCTCAATATGGCATATAAATTCCCAATACTATCTTGCAAGTCAGACCTCTAAATCTGTGCCTAGGTGTGAAAAAAATTTATGTTGGAATCATATATATTATATGTAATAATTAAATTCTATAAAATTACATATTGAAAACAAATACTTATATAAGAACGTATTATATTACATTAGACCCACCTTATTCAATATCCATCATGGAAATTAATTAATTGTAATTTGGACAATTGTAATGTGAAGTGTCACCTATGAAAAATTAAATTCAAAGATTCAAACAACCATAAAACGTAATTTATTTTTATAAAAAATATTAAATTTGTTGGGTGTAGAAGGATAAATTATATTAAAAAATATTAAGAAATATAATTTTTTAAATTCCATCATTTAATAGTTAATCCACAAATATTCATTTGATAGAAATATTTGAAGACATGATTTATTTCACCTCTCCCCAGGAAAATGTATATCTTCTCAACTTCAATGTGTTGAATATGTAGTTGTATCATTTGTTAGAAATGTTCAATTTTTTTAGTTTAATTTATTTTAATAATATTATTATTCATTTTTTGAATTTTTTAACCTTCATCTTCCTCTAATTATATTTTTTTTTCTTTTTTGGTTTCCATTTCATTTTTTTCCCCACTATGATATCCTTGGCTCGTGATTATAATTATGTAACCCTGGGAATTTCCCAGGGGAGTAATATAGTGATTAACACAAGTATTTTAATACTGATTATTAATGATTCTTATTTTCGTATACTTATACTGGGTGGGATCATAGTGAGAGAAGATTATTTTTATTTCAATTTTGCACAATTTTTTAGATTTTTCCTCCCTAGTATTTTCCCTTACTTAAGTAGTTGGATGTAAAGTATCTCATTGATCATATAGAATACCATATATTGAAAACCATATGTAGATAATGATTTTCATACATAAGATGGTGTGTTTCCATTATGTAAAGATGATACTAAAAATAAAACAATGAAGTTTCATTTATGTGATTCTATCAAGAATACCTCCTTTAATTATAACACCATTAAATTTTAATTAATTATTTTTTCTTGGAATATGTATATTTAATTTGATTCTATCATTATAATTTATAATATATACCATTATTAGTGTTTTATTTCAAAAATATATATACACATATAAGGGAATTTGATATAGATTGTGATTGAGCACGATAAATTCTCAAGAGAACAACCTAGGTCAGCCTTTATGATTCATTTAGTTGTAGAAATTTTGATATTGTGAAAGGAAATTATTTTTCAATGTGTTTTCATTGTTTTGAGTGGGTCTCATTATTTTTTTAGTAAAATTTTATTTTAAACTGAAAAGCACACATTGAGTCATAGTAGCCACATCGTTTGTCATTGTGTAATTATACTAATTATAGTTTGAAAAAAATTATATATGAATCATTTTCATCAATTTTCATGGAAATATGAGTGTGTTATCTTTTTTTTTCAGATTGTGAGACAAATTTCCACCTAAAATTTTAATTTTACACTTATAATGAACTCTTCAAGTCATAAAGGGAACACCATATATTAGATTGAGGTGAAGATGATTATTAAACATTGAAATTTCCTATGGATAATTATCAAAAGTATTAGGACAATATGAATTTATTTGTTTAATTTTGATTATATAATATGTATTTTTTACTATAATATCAATATTGAGTAGAAAAGAAACACTTAGATTCATACATATATCACTGCACAATAGATTGAGATGAGGTTTATTTTTAAACATCCCAAATTACATATTTATAGATTCCTAATGTATCAATGAAATTAAAATGTGATTACATGATTTTTGGTAAATTTAGTTACTTTTTAACTAAAATGTTATTTTAAATATAAAACAGAAACATTGAGTCATAATGGTCACATCGTGGGTCGGTTTGATTGGCGACTGATTTTTAAAAAAGAAAAATTACATCTGAACCATTTTAATAATTCATGAAGACAACCAAAGAATGATTTATTTTTTTCAATGAGTGGTACTGGTTTTGAAATAAAATATCAATTTTAGAATGATAACATACACTTTTATTCATACAGGGAACACTATTTATTTGATTGAGTTCTAGACTATTCGTAGACATCAAAAATGACTTATGAATAATTTTTCTTATTTATGAAACCATTAGTTGTTTCATTTGATTAGTTTTGAGAATGTCACATTCCAGTTTCACTAAAGTGACAATTTTAAATACAAAGGCACACTTTGAGTCATTATGATAAAATTGTTCTTCGGATTGAGATGTGTATTAATCCTACATGTCAAAATTTCATATTATTCATTTTAATAATGTATAAAAACATTTAAAATTTGTTTTCTCTATTTTGGATATTCGAGTCTTCATTTTTATAAAATAACATATTAAACTAAAATCATGAACTTTTGGTATTACAGGTCACATAATGAGTGGGTTTGACATGAGACATATTACTACACATCAAAAATCTAAAATAGATCTTTTTTATAATGTATTGTGACAATCATTTCACATTTTCTTTGTTTTCAATTACTGAAAAATGGGTAAAACTGAATTTTTTATTTTAGATTCATAATGAACGCATTCATTCATATGTGGATCAATATGAATCTGGTTGATTTACAGAGGAATCCTATATATATAAATGTGGCTTATAGATCATTTTACTAAATAATCAGACTAATATTAAAGAATTTTTTCAGTTTTGAGTAGGCCCCATTTCCTTTTAACTAAAATATAAATTTTAAAAAAAAAAACAATGAGTCATACTGGTTATGTCTTGCACAATATTATGGTGAGAATTATTCCCACATTTAAAAATGTACATATGTATAATTTTATTTAGGAATGAAAATAATATATATGTTTTTCATTATTTTCTAGTATTTAATTTGACATTTTTATAGAATTATGATTTAAATTGAAAGCACAAACATTGTTTCACACAGGGAACATCATGTGTCAATTTTATGTGATATTGATTTTAATATTTCACAAATGTCTTATTAATGGTTTTCCAAAATTATTAAGGCAATCTGTGTTTATTTTCTTATATTTAAGTCAGTTTCACATTTATTTAACTAAAATTTCAATTTTAAATTGATAACATACACATTGAGTCATTATGAGAATATAGTATATCATATTAATATAAAGAGGATTTAAAAAATAAAAAATGACTAATAGATTGTTTTATTAATGTATCAACACAATCATGGTGTTTTCAATATTTTTTGTACATCACATTTCGTTTTTACAAAAATATCCATTTTAAATCAAAGGATCCCCATGATATTATACATATAAATCTATGTATCTAATTGAGGTTCTTATTATTCCTACATGTCATAACTATCATATAGAAAAATGTCATAAATTATATGAATAATATTAATTTGTTTTATTTATTTTGAGTGTGTGACGTGTGATTCAGAATAAAAAAATTATAAATAAAAAACAAACACTTTCATTCATTTAAATCACACTATGAATTATATTGAGGTTTTAAATATTGAGTTGTAGAGGATTATAAATATATTCATTAAAATATTGATGAAATATTTGTTCAGAAGTGAAAAATTTCATTAAACTACTAAAAAAATATAATAGAAGATTAAACCTTATGATTCACTTAAGATTTCATGCAGCATTGGTTTTCCACTGTGATATAAAAGAATCTTTTAGTTTAATTTAAATATTTTTTAGATAGTTGAAATAAAAATATAATTTTATAAAATATATTTATAAAACTAATAAAATACCTCAAGAAAATTTTCCTTTTTTAGGATGCCATTATTTGAGTTTCATACATGATTTCTAATACCTCATGAGTATGACTAGCATCAAAAAGACCCCTTAAGTAATGAAAATAATAAATAAGTGTAATAAAACAATTCATTAGTTATTAATAATATAAATTAATTAATTAAACATAAATATGAAAAAATTCATTAAAATGATAATTTTGTACTGAAATAATAACATTAATGTATTACTAGGTACATCATCCATTCGACTTTTGTGTATAAGACTTCTCCAATTAAAAAATGACTTATGAATTGAATTTCAATAGAATAATTACACCATGAATTAATTTTCTTAGTTACGAGAATGTCCCATTAGATTTTAAATAAAATTTAAATCAAAAAATAAAAACACACCCTCTGAGAAATATCATTCACACCAACTGTCAGAGAATGGTGTTGTTTATTCTTATGCATCTAAATTTTCAAATAAATTCTGGTGATAATGTTTGATAATAATCAAAAATGTTTCCTCAATATTTATTTTTTCACTAGTGTTTTTGGAAAATATAATTTTAAACTGATAACATGCACATTGAGTCATACAAGAAACATCATGAGCCGATTTTATGTGAGAATAATTCATACATGTCACAAATTACCTGTGAATCATTTTCCGAAACTATCAAGATAATCAAAATAATTTTCACATATTTCATTGAATGAAAACCATTTTTACTAAATTGGAAAATTTTAACTAATAATAGAAACTTTGAGACATACATGGCACACTATATATTGGATTTATGTGCATTTAATTCATATCCATCATCTGTAATTTATGTTTTTTCCCTATTTTATCGATAAATATGAATGTTCATTCATTGTTTTGAGTACGGGATGTCTGTTTGGAACTAAAAAGACATTTTAATCTAAAAATTAAATATTTTATTCATACAGTTCATATTGTGCATCATATTGAGTTGTAGAAAATTTCAATACATTTAAAAAGAGTTATGGGTCATTTTCTACTGTATAAAAACAAAACAAATGAGTATGAATTGTTTTGAGTATGTGATGAATATTTTATAATAAATTTTTAATCTTAATAAGAGAACAAGTACTCCATGTAATAATGAAACACAAAATATTATATTGATATTTTGTTGATTTTACCATGTCATAAATTACATAGAGATTGATTCCATAATGTTTTAAGTAAAAATATTAAAGAAATTATTCACCAAATTATTAAATAATTAAAAATTAAAATAAATAAGTCGTAAGAATTCATGTTAACTTAATGTTTATATGAAATCTAATTTAAAGTAAACTACTGATTAATTTTTTAACAAATAACTTTTCTCTTGTTAATATTTGGACTATCGATAGTACAAGTAGTACTATCGAAATATAAATAAAATAAGTCTTGATATATAATTTAAATGAATATGTAATTAAATTAACAAATACCACTATGTGGATGCATGTTTTTTGATGGGATATAGTATCAGTCAAAAATTTTCATAAATACTCACAATAATGTTTTCCAAAATTGTGTTTTGAACACTAATAAATCATTGATAAAAATAATAATTTTTTTAATATTTTTTATTATGGTGAAATCATAGTATATATATCCTAATACATATATACTTTTATAAGTAGATAAGGTCCTTGTATTCATAGTATATATTATATTAAATTTTTTTAACTTTCATCAAATGTATTCTATAATTTGGGTATAAATGAATTGAATTCCAAAAATAAATATTTGGAGTATCAATATTTACAATAATTCGTAACCAATGATTCCTAAATAAAAAATAAATTAGTAATGAAACTAATGAAAATACATTTAATAAGATTAAATTGAAATAATTTCCCCTACATCATCGGTATTAAGAAGATATTGTCATCTGAAATATTTCTATCAAACATTGAGGCCAGTGTTTCCACTATTAGATAATTTTTTTATTCTAATGAGAATATTATTATATATGTGATATGAAGATGAATGATTCAAAATTTTTATACATAAGGATTTCCCTACATTTAGTTATCATATATATACCTATAAAAAAATTAATAATATTAAATTATATTTAATATAATAGATGATATTTTGGATAAAAAATTCATGAAAACACCCTCATGAATACATTTAATACTATGACACCGAGACACTTATATGGGGGTATTTAATTTAGTTTATTAAGATATATATAGTTAGTAATAACTTATCCAGATATCTATTATTTATAATCGTCTTCATTCGTAAAAAAATATATATTTTTGTATCTTCATGAATCGTTAATTTGGTTAATTTGGTTGATTAATTAGAGTGGTAAGGTACATTGTGTATATATTTTTTGTTGTTCAGTTGATCCTTTATAATAGTTTCATTTGTCCATGTATTTCACCTCATCCCTTGTTCTATCTATAATAACATTTATGCATTCATAAATTTTTTAATACACTTTTAAATTATCATCATAAGAATAAAATTATAATTGAATTCATCTTTGTCAAAATTTTTTTTAAAAGGACATATAGTCCCTTAATAAGCATTACAATATCTTTCTTGAATGTATGAATATCAATATCATTAAGTGGAACAAGTACCTTGAAACCGAGAATATTCTCCATTTAAATATTCACGCTCACATAAACTATTAGAATATGTATATTGTATATAATATCTTATTGGATATTGAACATTGTACCCCTCCCAACTCATTTATTGGTTGGTGTGGATAGATATAATTCACAATCATATTCATAAGTTAGAATATCAATATTGTAAAAAAAAATATGTGTCTTCATAATTCCCATTCAACATAATAAATTATGAAAATTTTTATTACATCTTCTCTGATATATCTATGATGGGAAAGGATTACATCATACATAGTTGGCTGGGTTGGGGTCTAGGTCTTCATATAGTGGTTGTTATATTGTTATATCTTCTATTTGATTCATTCACTTAAAATTTTCTAACAAATATGATTTCAAATATATATTTTTCTTTAACATCAACAAATCAAGCATGAAACACATCCATTATCTTAACATTGTCACATTGTTCACTTGTTTTCTCAAAACAATGTACCATAGAAATCATAAAACCCACTCCTCAGAGATATCCAAATTGTTCTAGGTTCTTCAATTAATATGATAGTAACTTTACATCAGGTAAAGATTCTGATGAATCTTTTCAATATATTGTATAAAAATATCTAAAAAATAATTAATCATTATTATATAAAAATGATATATTGAAAAAAAATTATATTATAATTACACAAGATTCTCACACTTTTTGGGTGTTTTCAACTTGTGGTATCCCTTATTTATTTGACCATACCTCGATAAATTTTTTTGATTTTATATGGTGGTGTATTTTGATTTGGAGTCATTAATAATCATATAAATAGAGTATTTTTTATTTCTATATATATGTATTATGGAAGATTTATTACACAAATCATTTTCTCAATTACTGTGTTCCCCGTCCATTCGTTATGATAATCGTTGGGTGGTTTTTATACTAATTTTTATTTTCATGATGTAGTTACTACTTAATAAATTAACCATTATAAATCAAATTGATTAATACATATATTTTCAAGAACAATACTACCATTACCAATGCACATTAAAAGAACCCACCTCATGATGACCAATAAACCCATCCCATGTTTGTTGTCTTATAAGGTTTTAATACATCTATTGTGTGTGAGGTTTTATTTTACCTTCATAATCATTTAGATAAAACAATAAAGGAATTGTGAGACGACCACTCTAATCCTTTCCAATGAGCATTACAAAAAAATTAATTCTATACTCATCTACTATAATTATCAACTTCCACATATGATGTTTAGAACAAAAAATATTCACTATTTTTGTAAAATAATAAAAGTACATAATAATGATACACCGTAAAGTTTCCAAATATGTTAAATTATACTGGGCACAACATAGTTCCATTAATCTGTATCAATCAGAACATTCATGTGAATGGTGTTCCTAATGTTAGAACAAAATATGGAGTGGTTGGGGAAAATAGGTTAATCGTCATTGTGCGCACAATAATTTTGGGGAAAAAAATTTTCATTTGTATTGAGAGCATCGTCTTGCTCAAAATTCATTTGGGGAAAATATTTTAAATAGTTTTTTGGTCTTTGGGTCTACTGCCTCTTCAATGCGATGTCTTACATACCCAAATAAAATGTATTGTATTACGGGTTGTTTTTATTTAAAATATTTAACATAAATGAAATATATAGAATATTTACGAAATTATTACACATATGTAAATATAATATGTAATTTTATTAATTACCATTTTCACACAAACAAATTGATAACATAATTGGAGAGCATCTGGACTACCGCCTACTCGATGAGATGTGAGTACTTTTACATAATAAATTATATATATAGGAATATACTAATAAATAAAATGATTTTTATGAAATAATTATAATTATCAAAATATTATATAATACTAAACTTCTTTTAATAACGATTATTGAAAAATATGAAAATTACAAATGAAAAAAGACGACCAACCCTTTCTCTGATTGTAACATTGGTTCAATTTCATAACCATCATTAATTAATTGATTTAAAGGTATAATTAATGTAAAAATTTATTATTTATATTATTATTATTATTATTTAAATTATTATATAATGACTCCTTTGACCATTATTGGACCACCAATGTCATTTGTGACATGTTACCGAATGTGGTAAAAACTGCCAAATTAAACATATATATAATTAAGTGGGTTTTTAAAAAAATTATTAACTAAAATAAATGAAATGATACAAATGATAATGTTTATGAATAATTTAAATAATTAACATATTTTCAATATTTAAAAATATAAATACACGGGTCACATGTCGGACCTAATGTAGAAGATTTTGTACCAATTTGAAGTCCACTGCGACTTATTTGTTATTATAAACCAATTCAAATTAATGTGATTTTTATACATGCCTATATTTAATAAATATAATCATTTACTAATACATCATGGTATTTTATGATTAAATTTTAAATATCATATATTCGGGGATTTGACCTGAAAGTTACCATGTTGTAAAACTAATCTCTGTAATGTCTCTTTCCCATGTGATTGTTAAAATTTCTCTCAAAACAAGAAAAATATATTAATCCTTTTTGACTGAATATAAATGTTTTGTAATATCAATATCATTGTATGATTGATATTATTTTTTTCTAAATTGTATTCAACAATTATACAAGTAATATTCTTTAATAGTTATTTGACTTCACGGGGATGTTTTGATAAATCCCTATCCTTTAATGAATATGGATATTTAATAAGGCACATTGTTTATTAATTTAAATCAGTTATTTGATATAAGAGGGATTATTTGGACAAGGAATACATAGGTTTGTGACTTGTTAATGTAACACCCTTGATTCACCAGTAGACTCATAACACAAAATTAGTTGGTGAGAACCCCTTCATATTTGTATCAATGAGAATATATGGTTTTCCATCCATAGAATTAACCAATCTTTTGATTGATTTTGGTGGTACTAGTTTCTGTAACATATATATGATTTCAAATAAATAAAAATTCTCATAATTTTACTTATTATTTATACAGGATATTCTTTATTTGACATTATTTAATGAATCATTTCATTATCAATGTATTTAAAAATGTAATGTGTTATTGTTATCTGACTTTCCATATTGAATATGCTATATCCAGTTATTTAAATGGAATGTTTATTTAGTTAAATACATTTCCATATTTATTACTCTAATTTAATAATTATTACATATACTTCTTGTTTACCATTATTGATAATTTTATCATACCCTTATTTTTTTCCTTTCACTAATATATGATGATTTATTCTTAAAATGAGTTTCATGGATGTGTTTTAATTGTAGTTGTAATGTAATATGTTCTTACCATAAATGTAAATTTTTTATAGAGTTAGTAATCTATTATTACAGACTGTTAAATAGTTTGGTCCGTTAGAATACAATTCGTTATAATTATACCAATGTAATAAATTATTGCACTGCCTCCAAGCATCTATGATCGGGGAATTTATTTGGAGTAAAAAGATGTTAACAACAAAAATGGGTAGTATATTTAGAAAACAAATATTAGGTAACATAACCATTATTTTTTATGGATATGTATAGAATAATACCACCATGAAACCATGATTATGATAAATATATTCACTAAAGATCAAATTTTCAATTTCTTTTATTATTTTCTAAATTTTTGATTATAAATAATTTTTCATAATGATATGATCAGACCTAGTTAATGTTTCCATTTATAAAAGTCTAATAGCAGATGTAATGTAATCAATTTTTGTTAGTTTTTTTTCTAATTTTTTGTTTATAAATAATTTTTCATAATGAATTATTTTTTTGACAACATGGTTTCTGTTAAAATTGACAGATTTTACAATATTTATGGATATATGGAATGTGTCCAATAATATTTGGTTTAGATAAGTATTATAGAAGAATGCACGTTTTAATTTTTTTTAAATTAATGTTATCATAATATATAATGATAATACATAATGATGGGACTCAAATATTTGGAATGCGAAAATTTAGAGTTGATTCATGTTGTTTAATGGCTAATGATATGTTCATTTTGGTAATTTAGTGACTGTCATTCTAAATTTTTGGTTTATAATATTAGGAAAAATATAATGATTTATGAAATTTATTATGTTTAAATTCGTAGGTGGTTTTATATATTGATATATTACATTGTTTTGGAATAGATGACATAGAAATAGTTTGAGGCGTAACCAAATGAAAATAACATATTAATTAATATATATATATATATATACTCACATATGGTGAAATAAATCCAAAAATAAAAATTATTCTTTAATAAATATTGATCTTGTATTTAGATAATTTTTATTATATCTATGACCCTATACATATATAAGGTATATGACCTTATGGTCATTAACATTCAACTGAATTTGTTATTTGTCACTCCCTATTAGAATATGATAGTTATATATATCTTGATTTTTCATGTGTTCTCTAATGTTAAACTATATGAATTCATATTTTTTGTGAACATGACATCTTATTTACCCTCTCAATTAAAATAATTGTTATTAATAGTATTTACAATGTGGTTTTTCAAACAACGGTTTAGTTTCAAATATCATACACCTAATTACAAAAATAAGTTTTAAATCACATGGATTTTATGTAATTATGTTATGGAGAATGTTAAAAGCATTTTCATTAAATAAAAATTCATTTTAGAATAATTTTATTTTATATTTGTCCCTATATACAAAATCATGTTGTACTTCTTCTACACACAACAATGAGTTAGCCTATATTACACACAATACCGGGTTCTTTACCATTTAATGGAGTACCTATTTTAATACTAAAAATTTATAGTTTTATAATTATTTCTAAAAATAAACATTACATTATAAGTTATATTTTCACAATGGTCCTGAGTTTTATTATTATTTTTGTGAGATGATTCCAGTTTTGATTAATTATTACTATTACTTCATTTTAATATAATATTGTCCAGTTTCTTTAAATAATATTTATTGATAAATTATATTTTAAATTTATTTAATAGTCAAAATAGATAAATAATATATTTCTAAATTTAATTTTTGTCATTTTTTTATTTTAATATTTAATTTTCATATCAATACATAATGAAACATCGAGCATTTTAATTGTAAAAACTTATATTCTCACCATGTCTGGGGGATTAGCTTTAAGAATAATAGTCCCAGATTTATGATTTTATTTAGAAAAGTATGGGGAAAATATTAATTAGTATAATATTATTTTCAAACAATATCATTTATATTTCGAGAAAAATGTTAGTAAAAGTAATCAAAATAAATTACATCTATTATGGTAAAATTATGCTTAACAATTTACAATAACATAAACATTAGACCCAAAATGACCTAGAATATTTTTTAGAATCCTTTGGAGGAAAATATATAGACAATATATATTCTTATTTATAAATTTATGAGTTAGTGGGACAAATTATAAATAATGTTACCCATACAATAAGTTATATAAGAAAAAAGACAGAAATGGTACCTTCATAGACATTAATATTTAGAAAGAATTAGAGTATGGAATAAGATTCATAGTTTTAGTAAAAAGAATTTTTTTGAATGCTATAAGAGTTTTTATTATCAGTATAATATAAATAAAATTTATATATATGAAATTATTATATTTAATGCTTAATAAATTATAATGAATGAATTATTTTGTTGAAAATAGTAAAATATAAATGATGATAAAAGGATTAGAATTAATTTTCACTTTGTTAATAGTTGTGGCACATTATTTTTTAAGATAATAATATCATTATAAAAATAAATTCCTAATATATTTTAATTCCAATTATGTTATACATTTTAAAATTATTATTAAATATATAATATAATAATTTACAGTATTGTTATTTTAAATGAAATGATATTTTAGTAAATGATTTAATATATATATAATTACAACATTAATCTATATTTTGATCAAGTGTAATTAAAAATGATTTTAGGTCTATTGATGAACAAAATTATATTTTACAATTAACATATTGAAAAATGGATATTGAAAACACTATCATCAAGGTTCAGGTCAAAGTGGTGTTTTAGCGTGTTAGGTGAACTTGTTTTAAAATTAATTTCCTATAGACATGGGATTTATATTGTGTAATTTTAATATTATATTTATAATTCAATTTGAATATATTTTCTTGAAAATATCTCATTAATTTTATTTTATTTTTAAAATTACCACTGATAGAAAATTAGTTACTGTAATTAAGAATATAAAACAAATAATGAATGATAAAGATTGAGAAAAAATTAAAATAATGCTCTAATTTATCAATGTTATAGTTTTTTATAGACAATATTCCACATTTAATCTATTATTGTACCATTTTTAATCCCATGATGTATGGGAGAATACACAATATTGTTTACCTTTAGGTATTTAAAATAATTACAATCTGCATCCACTATAAAAATACATTCACTATTCCCCTTTCAAACAGAACAAAACAAACTTTGGACTATCAAAAATATGATCAAGAAATCTCACATATTACATACCAAAAACATATATTCCCTATGTTGGGAATTAAATCAATCATTGAATACCTTTTGTGAAAACCAGAATGATTCACCCCAAAAGGTCACATTCTTGAAATGAGACTTTATGTTTCATTTTTTTATCCACTCATTAATTTCTCATTATTAAATGATTATATAATAAAATATGCTACCTAAACATACAGAACTGTTATTATTTTAAAGGTCCTATCTACATATACTGACTCTTCCATCAAATGTGTAATCATTTTTTTGTTCTTGTGTATGAAGGAATTCTGCCTCACGAGGGGATGTTGTCTATTTTTCCTATACCAACATTCATGGATCAGAATTATATTGGAAGATTTATTTTAAACAGATAAATATTATATTTTTCATGTGATTAGTCTTCAATAATTTTTATATAACAAAAAAAATTATGATTTCCATTTTTTGAAAATATGATAACTTCGTTTGGGGACTTATGGACTTCCACCTAATCAAAGTGATGTGATATGTTCACACCGTACATGTAATATATTTTTAATGGATTTTATTTCAAATAAGTTATATAAATTATATATCTATATATATATATATGATATTAATGATTTATTTACCTTTATATAAATATAATATATCTTTTTTTTATTATCCTTTTCCCAAACTAAAAAACTGATAATGTCAATCTTGGATGTGTGGACAACCGCCTCATCGACTTGATGTGATATATTTTACATAAAAAGCTCTATTTATATAAGTATATATGATTGAATAGAATTTTATTTGAGATATAATTATCATTTTTAAAAAATTAAATTTTACATACATTGTTTCCACAATTTTTATCGAATAATTGGGATGTTACTCATGCATATGTACGCCATACCATCTCCATGATTGTAACAATAATTATTTTTTCATAACCTTTAATCATGATAGGTTTTATAAGTATAATAATTTATAAATATGAATATTATTTCATATTTATTTTTATCGATATGATTATATAATAACCCCTACAACCATAAATGTCATATTAATGTCATTCTGTTGACCTATAAACATAATATGGTCAAAAAACCTCACCTAAACCCAATTGTCTAATTAGTTGTGTAGGTAATCATAAAAAGTTAAATAAAATAATTGATAAAATTTAAATATGATAATATAAAATTTAAGTAATAATATAATTATATTATTTTATAATCATAAGAAACAAGGGACATGTTAGACTATATGTAAATGATATTGTCAAAATTTATATTCCATTGAGTCGTATTCTTATAACACACCAATTGATAAAAAAATTGCAGATATACTTCCCCATTTTTGTATAAAATTATGATTAACTCATACATCATTTTATTTTATGTTTCACATTAAATTATTTTATCCAATGGGTTGTAACATGAAAATTACCGTGGTGGAAAAAGTTCATTGCAATACCTCTTTCTTTTAGGATCAGAAACAATCTCTCAAAAAACAAATATTATATTAATAAATTTTCATTAACAATTTTTATAATTTTTTACATCCATATTATTTTATTATGGATATTATTATTTTCTAAATTATATATCACATTTAGATAATCTATTTACTTTGAACATCATTTTATGTACATGGTAAATATTGATATATTTGTATCTTTTCCCCTATACGGATATATGATAAGGAAAACTATTTATGACTTTAAATCGATTATGGGATATATGTGGAATGATTTGGACCTGAAATATAGGGTTTTGGGACCAGTTAATATAATCCCCTTCATGTGTTGATAGTATGATGAGATAAATGAGTTTGTGAAAACCCTTACATGATTTTTTTCAAGATAAATTGATGGTTTTCTACATACATACATAAACCATATTATAAATGGCCTTTATGGTATTGGTTCATGTGTCAGATACATTAAATTAATATAATAATTATTAACATAAGAGTCATTATTATTTATCAATGATATTTTTTCATATAAATATTATAAGGTTGTATTTCTTTATCTGTTTATTGATTAAATGAAATTTTTTTAGTTATCTACCATTACATATTGATTATTCTTTATCATGTTGATTAAATAAGCAGTGCGTTCAAATATTTAAATATCCTAATTAATCTTCCTTAATGACTCTATATTACTTATATAATGTCCTTTCCCTTATATAAATTTGGAGCATACATTTATTTTTTTCATTCCATAGTATATAAAGATAAATTAATTGAATGGGTCTCAATGTTTAAATTTATTATATTTTTTATATATTGTGTTCTTTTCCCAAAGTAAAATGGTTATCATAAATGTAATTTGGTTTCTGAAAACTGATTACATGTTTTGTTTATAGGTATTTGATTCGTTTTAAAAATGTCAATGTAATACTACTATAAACCATCTACAGGCTTACTTGGGACATGGAATTAGAAATTTTATCGGACTAATCACTCAGTTCTTCGTGCCGATTGATTTATATTCATGGAACCATGTTGTTACTATTCTTAACACATGTTTTTTATTAAGATTAAGGTATCATTATATTATGATTTCGATATTTTACTATAAAATTAAATAATGAAACATTGTCTTACCCTCTATTATCCTCTATATAGTGAATTTATAATATATAAATCTAAAAATGAAATTATTTACTACATTCTATAACGATTCAATGCGGCTTTTAATAATTTTTTTTAAAAAATGTTTTCAAATATGCTAAAGGGAAAACAAACATGAACCCTCCCCATATGTATGCACACCATATATTTAAAGAAACATGAGATTTGTTTACTCAATGTTAGTAGGATCCATCATCTCATGTACTTTGTGGATGGTAAGAAATTTCATGAAAATACATAAATTAATCGCATTGGTAATGTATTATAAATTAATGAATCAAAAAATATGTGCAGAAAATAATCAATGGAAAAAAAAACAAACATACCTATACAATAAATCAATGATGTCATATAGTTCAAATGAAAAAATAGATATATTTTAAATATACCATGTTACAGTTTTCTAACATTAAATTAAAAAATATTATATTAATTTATTTATATTCATAATGATGAAAAAAATTCCAATGTCACATCCATCCCACATCATGTGCAATAGAATGAAGAAAATGAAAATAATGATGTGATGCTAATAGATGAAACCAAAAGAAACATATGGGAATCCTTTGTATGTGCGACATAATATATTTTTTAATATTAAAGAACCTTTACAAAAAAATTATTACATATCTTCCTAAATTATTTATCCAATTTAGCTCGATCATTAAAAACTATATTTTATAAAATACTATTATTAGTGGCACTGAAATGATAGAAGAAATTTTCATTTATTATAGGTGAATGTATTGTGGTTGTACAGAGAACAAATTTTGAGAAATAAAAATAACATGGGGGATATAAGAAAAAATGCTTGAGAATAATGTATAATTACATTATTTTGATGATAAATTTCACTTTTAGTATTAGTTACTAGAAAATTTTATATGGGTGGAGGATGTAAAATGAAAAAAGATAACATGAAAAAACATTGCATGATGCTTCACCAACCCCAATAGCTATGAGGTGATCAATCCCTGTTAAAGAACTATTATATTTGATGTTACAAATATTTTCTTACTTTTTCCAGTGAAATGGGATTTATGATTTCATTGCTACCCTTATTTTACTAACATTATATATGATAAAAATTCTTATTATTTAAAACAGTCATCACCCAACGATTTCCTTATTGTGAGGGAAATAATATTCAACATCAAAGAATACACACTACTCAATAGAAAATTCTAATAGATCATGTGATATTGGGGAATAATATTTCCCATGATCCTCACAACAGGTTACATATTACACTTGATGATTTAGATACTGATACAGCTGAGAATGCTATAGAAATATTCATATCATGGCCATCAGATCGATTAAAAAAATGAATACAAGTTTTTATTAATGTCCAATTTATTTTTCATAAAAAAATATCATCAATTTGATGAAAAAGGTCCAAACCAATGAATATTATTATAGAAATAAAAATGTACGGTGTGAAATTTAATGTCAACTCAATATGATTTAAATGTTTAAATGACCAATCAAAAATATCGTCACAAAGAACATTTACCTTTCCCATTGAATATATAAATTTATAAACATTAAATGATCATATATATAAAAGGTTAAAATGAATTATTAATCACATTGTTGATTTTAAACAGAAAATATGTATAGAGGAAATTTAATAATACATTTCACTTGAAAATATAAATAAAATCCTCATGTTTGAATGGTTAGGAATCCCTATTATAAATTTATACATGAAGTATTTTTTCATAACTTTGTCCCAATAGCTAATCGACATTATTAATTATGATAAAATAATGTTCATATTTTTAACAAAAAATATATCAGTAATTTTGAAGGGAAAATGAGATGATTATAAATATCTATTCCTTAGACATCACCTCACTCTGTAAGCCAAACTAAAATGGAATCTATCAAAATTGATGTAGGAGTATAACAATTGCTTCAACATTTGAAAGAAAGCATACGGATGATAATACATTGTTTATTTCAACATTGTAGTGGTAAAAAAATATAAATAACTCATATAAAATATATTTCAATTCCATTCATTACTTATTTAACTATTCTTTTTTAAGAAGCATTGGGTACAGATTGCCATCAATTTCGATACTCCAATGAATTATTTTTTGGTTTCATATCCTGGATAGAAAAAAAGTGACACACGTGATGATGTTTGATAAATTTTGATACACAAAATATAATTTTTGAACTAAAATTCATGGTATATATATAATAGAATGTTTTAATGAGAATTTTGTATCGATATTTTCGTTCTTATTTATCATCAAAATCGTAAAATGTGGATAGTTTATGCGCACAAAGATCCATTTGACATCTACTAGTGGATTAGTATTATTTAATATATAATAATATTTCACTATCAACACACATATGAAAACAAATTACGTATTTTTCGAAATGTTTCTAATGTCTATGAAACAATACAATCGAAATTATTTAGGTATTATGTTTGAAATATTATTGGAGATATCGTATTCCATCAATAATGTTGAATCTTAAAAATGATTTTTTGGAAGAAATGTATGGTTTCAATTAAAATTTTATTATTCCATGGAGTATTTATATTTCTCTAGTATGACATTGATTTTTGAAAGTACAATTATTTAAAAGAAGAAATATTTTTTATAGGTAATTGAAAGTATACAAAATTTCAATATGTATATATATATACTGAAGATGAGACTTCAAACTACCTAATTATTATTTTTTCTCATCAAAATATCTTTTTTTAGTTAATTTTTATATTATTTCTATATAATATTTATTTTATTTAATTAACACATAGATAATGATTAAATGACTTCATAAATAAAGATAATTCATTATTGTATTATGATCATGACACCAATCTGATTCATGATGTACCTGTTATGGCTCATATTGTTGGGTTTCAATGTAGAATTTTCATTTTATTAATATTTTAAATATTTTTGTTTAAATTTTTTCATTATCATATTTTAAAAATTAAAAAATTTATTCCGTATTAGTGGATTATTTTTCTTCTGTTAGGTTGGTTTTTTAAAAGATCTACATTCTCTTTTAATAATAGACATCAATGCTAGAACTGAGATAAAAAACTACGAACTGGGTCATGAATGTATACAACCATCATGAAAATGGGAATTCCAACAATTTATCTAATTAATTTATTCATCATTATATCTAATCCATTTATGTAATTTTTTTATCATTAGTATCTAATTATTATTATTATTTCATATATATTCTTGGTAGTTCTATTTTTCATTCAGTTATATGTGACTACATTGAAATTAATAAACAAATTCATTTCTAATAGATGTTAAAACACCATGATGCCTGAAATATGTGTTTCATGGGGCCTGAGGTATCTCTTCCATCTTAATGGGACATGTTTTATTTCTCCAATTTTTTTAATTTCGAGATAATTGATTAAAAATCACATGCCACATACTCAATCATAAACACCTCAATCAAATACAATTTGTTATCATTATGACAAAGAAAATATGTTTTTAGTTTAAAATTTACATATTAGATCAAAAAAATATTACATACTAATAACAGATAAAACTCATTAAGATTGTTTTCATTCCATAGAAAATCAATATAGTGGTAATTGTTTATGTGTAAGTATCATCTAAGAATCAATTTTACATATGATGTTTCCGGATTGATTTCATTTAGGTTTCTAAATTTATAATTTAAATTAACTTTAATAAAAATAAAATGTGTCAAACATAAAATGGATTTAATATTTTTATTGTATTGATTATTTATAAAAATAATAAATATGTCATTTTTGTTTTTTAGAAATAATCCAAAGCATAATATGACACAGACTGTGACTAATATTTCTCAAAAGGGGTCATTTTATTTAAAATTGCCATAAATTTTTGTCAAATAAACAAGTGACATTCTGAAAACTGAGAAAACACATTATAATTATTTTCTTACTATATTAAAATTTTCAATAAGTGATTTTTGACCTGAAAAAATAAACCATAAGTAAATTTGATTCAATGTATTAATTGTATTACTAAAACTGTATATTATCATAATAAATTTGACTTTTTGATGAAAATGAGTTTCAATCTATAAAAACCATGAAAACGAATTCTGATTTTCACGGGAATTTTTCCCAATGATTTAAAGGAAATTTTGTATTTGTTAGAAGTAGTCGTGTCTTAAATGGATATATGATCGAATCATAATGATTCAAAGTGAGTGTTTCTGCTTTGAAATTTTATTTTATTAAAAATCATTAGTGACATTGTTGGAAAAAAGAAAACACATTTTTTATACATTAAAAAAATGATCAATAAGACATTTTAATATGTATAAATATCCATAAGATATATTTGATCCATGGTGTGACCTCTAAGATTCAATGTGTGTATTTATATTTTAAATTCACACAAAATTTTTACAAAATAAACATGTTATATAATGAAAATTTATAAAACACTTTATTATTATTTGGATATATAGGAAAAAATCAGAAATCAATGAAACAGACGGTGTGATAGATATAACTCAAAGAGTTTCCTATTATTTAAAATGGACAATAATATTAGTAAAAAGAAAAGGAAACTTACTAAAAACCAAGAAAACACAATTAGATTGTTTAAATACTTTAGGAAAAAATTATATATTTCAATTTTCAAAGGTTAATAATTATCTACAATTTAATCTAACACATACTATGACCTATATGACAGTAACTGTGACTTTTTATTTCAAATTGTCTTTATGATTATCTGAATGAACAAGTTAAAAACTAAAAACTATGAAAATATATTCAAATTTGTTTGATAATTTAGAAAAAAATCTATATGTAACATGTGATATGTGGGAATATAATGATCCACAATATATTGTATGTTCATACTAGTTTGAATCAATTTGTCTTTTATTAGTTTAAAATTAAAATTTTAGTTTAAAAACTCTTTTCAATCACAAAATATAGTGAAAATATTCTTGAATCTCATGGTATTTAATTAAAATAATTAATATGTAATTTTTGATTGGTATGATTCATTCTAATGTTAAAGTAAAAAACTATTTGATTGTGGTTTCTCTATGTGTGTATTTCCTATTCAAAATGATATTTTAGAAAAAAAAGTGAAAAAATAAAATCATGGAAATTTTTTTTAATTTCCATAATACTTTCTTAAAATGGTACCAAGTAATTTTTATGTGTGTGAATTATTCTCACCTCAATCTAATAAAAATGGGACATATATGTCTCAATATGTGACATTTAATTAATAATTGAAAATAATTTTTTAAAACAAATCAAGTGACTTTCTAGAAATAGAGAAAACATATAATTATTATTTTCAAACATTAGGAAAATGAACCATAATTCATTTTGGACATGTAGTAATCAATATCACAATAATCTGATGCATGGTATGTCATTAATAACCCCATGTGAGTCATATTATTTATAAATTACATTGATTTTGGTAAATATAAGAAGTGATATATTGAAAATTGATAAAAACACATTTTTTATACCTTAGGATATTGATCCATAAGTCATTTTTTCCATTTTCGAATCAAAACCAACTCAATATGACAGAGTTTGCGACCAATATGACACTATGTGTGTATCTTTATGTAAAAGTAACATTAAATTTAGTAAATAGAATATGTGTCATTCTGAAAACTATGAAAACAGATTATGATCCCCGTTATACTCAATATAAATGAAAAAAATGTTTTTTGTGAATTATAATATTCAACCATATCTCAATATGATGCTTGGTGTGATTGGTATGACTCAAATTATCTGTTATCTATTTAAAATGTATATATTTTTTAAAAGTGTGTCATTCTCTAAATAAATAAAATAAACATGTATTATCTTGATAATTTAGTATAATGATTTACAAGTCTTGTTTCAATGCACTGTTGTAATATCCATAACATAAAAAATGATCTAATGAAATATTTAGTAGGTTCCCAATACAAGATGATATAAATGAGTGGAATGAAATGATGTCAAATAATGTTGTCACTAATGTTTATGTTAGAGTGTTGGTATCTCTAATAGTCACTCTACCTGTATTTATATTTCTATGACTTAAAACCCATAGATGATGATTTATCGGATTACAGCTAAGTAAATTTTGGAACAGATGATCCAATTACACTAGATGGGGTAGAAATTAATTGTATGCAGTTTTGATGATTTCCTTAGTGACCACCTAAACTATAGTTCTTTGGATACTTAGTATAAACATATCTATAAATCAAAACTGTTCTGCACTAATAGAATGATAATGGGTATCTTCCAGGTCCTTCAGGAGGACTAGATTATACCTTTTATATAGAACCACCATAAGACTCATAAAATTATATCTTTATTTTAAAGGAACTCATGTAACAACCATTTGGGAAAAATGAGGCTACACTCAACACTGACATACCATCTAGGTCATGCTCAACCATCTACACCCAATCAAGAATGTCATCATAAAAAGATTACTTTAACATGAAAACATAATATCAGATTTCAGATAAAATACCCATATCAAATCTGCATACATTAAAATTTACATTAGTCAATTCTTCTGGTGAAAAGAGAATAATATCAGTAAAGTTGTTTTCATAACGACTCACAGTCTTGTCAAACTATAGTATGATGATAAACACCACGGATTTACTATAGAAAATATATTTTTTATTTAACTAATTAGTGAAACTAATATGAATTTTCAATCCAAAATATGATGTTTCGTTTTCATCACAATCAAATCCCACTATCTACTTCTAGTACATTAGGAATTATAGGTTTAAAATTACAAATATATAGCTTTAGTTTTTTCGAATAACTCAAAATGAGTTTGTATAAGTCTCAACCAATACTTATCCTCTTTATGATAATTTCAGATATAAAAATTCATTGTATTTTTGTAATGAAACTCTTGACCATTATTAATGGATTCAAATCTTCTAGGTTCCACTATTTGAGTCTGTACATGAATGAGTGAATTTACATTTCATAGAGCATGGATATCTAGCACCAATATCTTGAAACAATTCTGGTTGACTAGAGAATTTTATCAAATTTTTTTCACCAAAATATTCTTATAGGTTCATGTTTATATGTCTTTTTTGAGGCATAATACTACACAATGATAGTTAAAAAACACTGAAAATGTTATAATTGACTCACCAAACAAAGATATTGTAAAATAAATTACATTGAAAAAAATTTAAATGATGTTATTTCTACTCACTTAAATGAGAGGAATAGAAAATACATTAATTAGTTAAAAAATAACTGAAGTCACTTTTCATAAACACCCATGGTGTCATAAGGATACTTATGGTGATAGGTGACTAGGAAATAATTCACAATTACCTCCTATGTTTCATCGAGACATATTGAACGTTATACTGACATCATTGATGCATAAAAAACATCCCCCTCTAATTAATCTTCTTCATGAAACATCCTATTAATTCAACTACATTGAAACATGATCCAACTCTCACATAGATCTAAAGGTAATCTCGATGCCCGCTCTTTGGATACTAGCACCTACAATCATAAATGATATATGATGGAAATATTATTCAACAAAATTTTGGAAGATAAATGATTTAATCTAGTTTGATCAAAACATAAAAAGGATATATTGACATAAAAGTATAGGTAAAATTTTACTGAATCCAAATGAAAAAATTCCCCTGGATGCAAAAACATCAACAAGAAATATGACCTTTAAACTACTATATAACTACTATAAAATAGTGGCAGTAGTCCCCATTAACCAACCACAACCCCAAGGATAATGAACAACCACTACAGCCATGTGGTTCCATCTATAGTATAGGACTTCAAAAAATAAAATCTTAAAATAGTCCAGGTAAATGGAAGGGTGTAATAGATAAATCCTAGTAGGGTCTCCCTAGGTGTTCCATAATAAATTCCTTAATTATTATAACTATTAAGCTTCATTTTTAAATTAATATCAAATCATATAAAATTTATAAAAATTAAAACCAGTAAATGATTTAAAAAATGGAAGGAATATATATCAGATATATAAAAATTGAAAAGATTATATAAAATATTAATATAAAGATGTTTAAATGAATTAAATTTTTCAATAATCATTATCAGGTAAAATAAAGTCACTATGTCATAGATGCATGTAAAAATCCATACTACATTAGTTATTTAATATAATCCTCAATTATCATAATAATGATTTCAGATCTAGATAAGAGTGCATCCTAAATAAAATATACACCCATATCGAGAACCATTCTTTGCCATCTACACCCACCAAAGGAGAACCCTCTTAGACTTTCATACCATAATTTTTTATAATAGTTTTCTTCATCATTCCGTCAATAGGGACCTATAGTCCGTTATTTGTTCTCCCAATTACAACTACCAATCATGGATAAAATTTTATATAGTAATACATCATTCAAACATGGTAAAATGAATCATTTCGAATGAATATAAATTTCAGTTCCCAGTTTTTAGTTTTTAACATGAAATTATCATTCAAAAAATAATGTTTTCATAAAATCATTCAACTTCAAATAATAATTAAATTTTAATTTTTTTAATAAATATAAATTAAAATAAAAAAAAACCAATAAATTATTGTTGAAAATACACACCAAATTTGAATTCACTGGAAATTGTTGTTATATTTCCACAATATTAATAACATTTATTATAACAAATAAAATCCATTCAAAAAAGGGTTCTTAAATCAATTAAAAACACATGTCAATTAAATAATCAAATTTTATGTCTTAATTGGGTTGAAAACTAATATTGTTCCGCATACATTTAATTTAATGGAGAATGAAAACCCCAAAACGATATCGGTAACAATAACTGAGGTGATGGATATCATGAGACATATCCTGGAATTATGATAAATAAAATTCAGATCCATCAGAAAAAAATTATACATCCCTATATAATGAGGAGAGAAAGACGGATAGGATGAAACCACTTTTCAGGATATATATTACTTAGAGGATGTTGAACGAGATCCAAAAAGCACTGATATTCCCTGAATAGGGGTTAGAGTAGCCAAAATCACATATTATGAAACATTAAAGAACAACGATTCAATTTAGTGTTGAATTATTGTTATTAATGGGTCAAACATGTTTTATTTCTGATTTTAATATATTTTTCATGGATATTAAAACCCATACATAGTTATATAGTAAGAGCCACACATTTTGGAAACCCATGCAACCATATTTGTTGGGAGCATAGTTTATCATATGAGGGTGCATATATTGTCTAACCGTACACCAAATATGTATAATATAAATAGTTTATGTTATTGGGATTGGAGGAGAAAAACTTGTGGTTTGGAAAACCCATTCCTCCCGTTCTAGGGGCTCACATCACGGTGCTCAGTTTTCTATAAAATATGGAAAAAAATTTCTTATCCATGAACTGACCGTGAAAATTACAGGGGGATAGAAAAGTATTGAAAATTATCTCCAATAACACCAAAAAAGTTCCAATATAAAGGTGATCATTATATGTTCATGGAATACGAAATCTAAGGTAAATATGTTTTATATATTGATTAATTATAATATCATCATCTCAATGTTTATCCGCCTTTCTGGATCTATTACTGTCCTCCAGATAAACAAAAATAGTGAGAGGTCTAAATATATTTTTTTATTGAATATGGAATGAATTTATATTTTCATATTTAATAATTTTATAATGTTCAACTGTTTTTACATAAGGAATATAATCATTAAAATTCATATTGGCTGTCACTGTCATTAATTATTCTTATGAGACTAATTGTTACAGATCATCGTTGGTATGAGAACTAATGATATCATCAATCATCATTTACATCTTAAAAATGTCCCATGTTTGTTATTAATTAATTTTGGTAGATTTTTGGACCATAAAATTAATATAAAATAAAATATATTTATTACGGAAAACTTAACATCGAAAATAGAAATATCATTAGTCTAAAAATGAAAAGAAACATCCATGGAGTGATTATTTTTATCATCCTACCATACATGATTTATATCATTGAAGGATATTGAAAAAGGATTCACATATACCTCAGTCATATTCATAATAGTACATACAATTTTAAAATTCAATGATACCACATTAATCAATATCATAAGATCACCCATTATACAATCCATTCATTGATCACATCGGGTGAGATGATCCAGAAAGAGGACCAAACATGAGAGAGAATTATCTCATTAATTTTAGTGTCATAAAATTTATTCACCTTAAAAACATAAAATATTTGTGGAAAAAAATATAAATACATTGGCCTATCCTTTATTTGACTCAAAACATGTTTTTTCCAGGAGAAATCATAATGGGAAAAAATAATTTCAATTGATTCTAGAACAGTAAAAAAAATACATATTCACACATAAGAAATGATAAATAATGTGTCTCATCACTATTATATAGTTCCAAAGTGATGATCTTATTTAAACCTGAACTCCATTCGACTAAAGAAATAATGTGTTCTTGAAGGGAAATAATAATCTTGGTTAACAGACCAACATAAGTACAATTACATGGCATTTTCAAGATGAGAATTGACTTGTAACTTAAATAGGAAGAGTTTAGTAATTATTAAGGAACTAATAAACCGTGAATGACTCATTTTTGAAGTCCTAATTATAATTATGGTTAAAAAATGATGGTCATCAAGAATCATTGTTATTGGGGGAATTTAAAAGATTTCACGAAGCATTAACATAACTGTAGAAAAAATACAAAGGAGAAATGGTGGAAAAAAATTCAAATTTTTTGATACATTATGGAACACAATCAATACCCAATACTAATCCTCATAGATTCATAGATGTGGTTGGATATTGAATTTCTATATAGATTATGGAGTTAACGAAATCCTCGATTTTTTAGGTAAATACACATTCTCAATGAGTGGGTAGGAGTTGATATGGGGGGGGGGGTCGACTACTCCCAAGACGGTATATAAAATTATTTCCACCATATTGGTTAAAACTTTTGGTCACTCAAACATTCATCCTTGAAGGGTGCTCATGTGCTATGTACTGAATATGAGTAATGTGATATCCTTCATATATGTTTTAGGATAGCTACTCGCTTTAATGTAATATATTATTAAGAAATATTTATAGTTAATAATTTTTTTTAATATAATATTTTCTAAAATATTACACTAGTAAAATTTTCATATAAATATTTATATTATAATGATTTTCCTTGATAAATTATATGATAATAAGATTGTATTTACCAGTTTTTTTATCAACCATCTTGTTTCATATGCATTGTGATATACAATGATTAAGGATAGATAGTTTTCTAATTTTAATGAGAAGATTATTATTAATTTGGGATGGATGGATATTTATTATTTCATTCAGAATGGATAACCACCAATAACCAAATATAGAATTCATTATCGATGATATTAATTTTTCACCACAATATATGATTTAAAATAGTCTAATTGTAATATTCCTAAATAAATGTTGTTCTATAATTCATGGTTTAGTCGACAAATATAAACAATGTTCAAAAACTATTAAAGTATTTAGTTGGAGGATTTATCACTTAATATAGACCATTTTAATGAAAATTAATCATGGAGTTGTGTTTAATAATTTATGAATAAAATATAGATGGAAAAAAATATTGACATTGTGGGTTTATTTTACCTTTATAATTTAAATTAAAAATTTATATAAACTATAAAAACATATAAAATATAAGGTAAATGGAATTAACAACTAATAAGGAGATGTGAATCCCTCAATTTATATATCAGCTTTTAATTTTTTTTCCTTTTATTTGGAAATGGATTTAAATTATATTTAGAAAATGATTTTTTAATATTTTCACGAAATACAATTTTAGAATAAAGACTCAAAAAAATGGTTTATAAATTATATATATTTAAAAATATTTTTCAGTAACATAAGAAAGTGAGATATTTTGGATTGTTATATCAAATATTAGTATTTCACGTATTGATTTATATAGTATTTGTAATAATTTTTCGAGTCATGTTAATATTTTTTAATAAGAAGTGGATTCAATAAAAATTATTCAATGTTGTGGAAGTAAGGATTTGGTCAAATTTCTATATAATTGAATAAATTCTTAGCAATCACAATTTTATGAAGATTGAAACATCTGTAGATTACACTATGGGAATAAATACCAATAAATTAAATTATGTATTGAATAAAAGTTCATCCATATTTGAAATCCTAAATATAGACATACATTTTTAAAATATGGATATTCATGGAAATAAATTCAATATTTTGTTCATATATAACAATTCGTGATGATTGAATAACTAATTTCTATATATTAAAAAATATTACATTGAGTTATTCAGTGTTTTAGTAGCTATGACTGAAGAAAAATGTGGTAGGAATTTCACATATAAGCATATAAAATATTTTAGAAGATACAGTGAGGATGGATAATTACATGTTCCATCCACATAGCTTCTTTATAAAAATTGAATAGTTTCCAGTAAAATATTTTTTATTTATTATAAATAATAGTGTTCATGGAATGAAAAATTCAAAATTATCTATTATAAAACATATTATGATTATCTTTTATAATAAAACAAAATTATTGATGAATTTCACACAGAAATAATTTTTTTTTCAATTATATGTTGTTTGATTAAAACATTCATAATTATATGTTTCAGAAAAACCATGTTTCCGACATGTGTAGGAATGGGGGTTTCAATTAAATGTATGAGATTATGACAAATAAGAATCTCTGTTCAATCATAGGTCCATTTGATGTAAATTTATCACATTTTTTAAATTATTCTTAGATATTAGTATTATTTTCCTTCAATAAATATGAAAAATTATGGAATCAAGAAATGTGAAATTTAATTAAATTTTCTTAATTATTTAGTGATATATGTTTTGAATTTATTTAAAATAAATATTAATTTAGAGTGTTACTTCTACCTCAACTCTTATATTTTCAATTTCTCATAATAATCTTTAATTATCATTTTTTATAAATAAATTATTGTGTCCCATATTTTTCATATATAAATATCACATCATATTATATGAATTATGAATACATAAAATTATGATTAATGATAGAATTGTAAAGTTCTAGTGTCTTTTGAATTATTTATATATAATAAACATGGTCATAAGAGATCTAGATATCCTCCAACTAAGTTATTTTATTTTCTATAGACATTCTAATAATTATTAAAAACAAAACATTTTATTATAACATGAGGAAATGAAATATTAAAATAAGTGACCTCAAAAGATCTGTAAGGGAATGAAATTGAGGTAAAAAATATAACATAATCATAACAGGACAATAACCATAAAATTACATGGTAAAAAAAATTGAAAACTACAACAAGAATATAAGAGATAAAAATATTGATTCATTAAATTATTATTCATAGATAATAAGAAATGAATCATAATGGAATCATCGAAAATAAAACATTATCAAATAAAATTGGAATACAACATATGTTTTAGGCATACACAAAATCATTGAAAATAATTTCCCCATTCAAGACTCACATCTATGACAATAATAGTGGATTAGGATCAATCCCAATTCCATCATATATGTAGTAAAAGTTCACACCCAAGACTATTATACTATACATATTCCCTTATTGAACATGATTCAGTCCCCGTTATGTTAATTATTATCTCATTAGATCTCTATCTTTTCCCAATTCTTTAGGGGGGCATATAATGTGTGGCTCACTAATAATGTAATCAATATCATATAGATATGTTTTATAAAAACATAAATCTGTAATCATAACGTAACCAGTGGGAATGAAATAATTTTCATAATCATTTCACCATTTTTTCATAGCTTACACCATTGTATAGAAATGGGATTCCCAATGGTTTCGTCGTAACATTATTAACCAATTGTAATAAAATGCGTTTTATATAATAATTCCAATTTATTCACTCTCATAAACCATAAAAATAATGGAATTAGTTGTTTTCATTTGATCATAACCCCAATAATTATTATTTGGCATCAAATGATGTCATCTTATACGAAAGTTCCTTTAATATATCACGAGGTGAATTTCATGATGAAAATACCATTTTCATTTAATAAAAAATTATTTAAAATAAAATTATTTTATAAATGTAATGAATTTTTATAAATTTTCATATAGTAGTATATTCTCAAAAAATAATATTCATATCATTGATTGGTTATGATAATTTTGAATTCAATTCATAGTGTTTAGAATAAAATATTTATTTCATTCACAATTATGGAAAAATATCAAATTTACGATATTAAAAAAAAAGTATAAAGATTTATGTTATTTATTTAATAATATAAACATGGATAAGGATTAATTGTTTAAATAGAAATCAAATATTAAAAAATTGATGAAAACATTATTATATATCATAGACATTAAAGAAAAATTATTTTCCACTAAAGATATAAATACAGTTACATTTGCTCAAAAATATATCTTTGTATCATGAGTTATTAAAATGAGGAAATCAAATGGAAAACAATAAAAAAAATTGAAATAATATCAGTGGAATAAAAAGTCTGGGTTTTTTAAAGGTACATCATAAAATTTCATCATTATAACCATAATTAGAAACATTCCTAATAAATAATGATGCAAAATTTAAATAAATTACTATAGGTTATACATAGTTTGAATGAGAAATAACATATATTCTATTAATATATAACTTATTATAAATTCATATATTAATAATTTACTAAATTATAACATCATATAAGATCAACTTATAATAGTCCAGCAACAAATTATTAAAAAATCATTGTTATAATCATTAATTTTAGGTGTTGACTATTTCGTATTTAATTTTTGAACTTGTTTTGTAGTTCTGATCCATTTAATTACATAATGGTTCAATAATTACAATAATGTTTAAATATTTATAAATATCATACATATTCAATTCATATTTAATTAGTGTTATCTATAAAGGATTTATGTAAGAAAATAAATCACATTGTTCAAGAAGATAGTAGGAAATATGTATAAATGAACAGTATTTCTATTTTTAATAGATGAAATAAATGAAAAGTAATATAAAAACAAATGAAAATATATAATAATTTTTTTATTACACATAAATTATTTAGTGTTATTCATTTTCAATTAATTGAGTAATTATTAATGTAAAAAATAAAATGCTTTTAGTAAACTCAATTATTAGACGATTTTATTTACAATTATATTTTTCAATTTTTTGAAATGACATATTTTTTAAAACCAGTTTTTGTGGCAATTTTCATGTATAATATTAAATTTAATTTGGACATTTATGTGATTCAATTTTTAAAAAATGATTAAATATTTTGAATCAGGTGTTAAAATGTCAGTATATTTTCCTCGTAATTTTTTTTCAATATTATTAGAAAACATATTAAATTTATTACTAATGAATATGGTAAAGCATGTGATTTTGGTCAATCATAAATTGATAACAACCATTAAATATCTCTATGAATTTTCTATATATTATTTGATGAGTAATTATCGAAAATAATCATAAAAGTTTATATTATATGTCATTTTGGAAAACGTGATTGAGATTATGTCTTTTATATTATTTTATGTAATGAAATGTTTTAGACACTACACTATTGTTTTTAATAAGCGTAATATTTTTAATATTGTGCAATCCATGGAATTTTTATAATTATATATATAATAATGAAATTTGAAATATGTAAATTCATCATGATAATTTTTTTAAAATTATAGTTATGAAATAATCACCTTAAATGTTTACATAATACATATGTGGTAATTATGAAATTAATGGCAAAAATTAATTAATGATATATAAAATTTTAAAATAAATATAAATTGAAGTACATAATGGGATAAATGAATTTAGTTTTATCCATGAAATTATAGGGATATCATTAATTTTTTTAATACAACCTATTTGAATGAATTTACAAATGTTAATGAAATGAATCTTAAAAAATGACATTATTTACATTTAATAATTAATAACATTTTATTAAATGAGAGAAATTTCATAAAAATATAAAATTTTGATATGTTGTTATTAAAAGGTTGAAAATATTTTACAAGGTCCAAGTATGGTTATTTTTCCATTTTATAGTTTTAATATTAATTCATACATAATTAAATTCCTTGTTTTTAGTTTAATATTTAATGTGGTCAAACAAAGGTAATAAAAAATATATGTATAGAAATATTTCCAAAATTATTAAAATTTAATTTGATGAGGGTATTTCGACCCGTATTAATATTAAAATATATATAACTAATTATGGATATATTATTAATTTAGTATTTATTTATATTTATATAACATTTTGGAGAGATTCTAGTTGTTCCCTTGCCCTCTCATATAAATGGAAACATATTGTTCTAATTTATTAAAACATTATCCCCTTTTTATTACCAAAAATGACAAAAATTCCTTTATATAATCCCAAGACACATTATAGAGGTCTTTTTTTAGGAATAATACCACCCTTATTTGTATAATGATTTATGAAAATATTTTTTCCCAAAGAATATATATTATTATACCTACATGATTTTTTATATTTTGCCAAATACATCAAAAAATCAACTTCAATGATAAAATAATAAATATATAATCCTTTATATACATATATATTATTTTTTTATTAGTATGAACTATATCTATCCTCTATTCATTATTGTAAAATAAATCATCATCCACATATATGTAATACTGCAGATTCGGTAATCGATGTAATTTTTTTCGTACACAATCTTCAAATACATATTATAATGATGGAATTAATTTATATATATGATATGGATGTGATAAATATCTTAATGTAATGATAATATAAATATTCTTTCCATAATGATCTTAGAAAATTAAAATGATAATTATGCATATGTAAAAACTATTGCATCCATGATAAAAAGTACTTCATTCATTGTTGGAAATTAAATTATAATTGATCTATAAATGTAGATAAATATTTCTGGAATATTATTTTAGATATGGTGGATTAATAATCACATTTAATATTAATGATGTAAGTAATTAATTTTCGACATATAAAGGAGATTTCAACAAAATATCTAAAGTGAACTTATTTTATTAAATAATTGTATATAAAAAAATATTGGAATGATAGACATGAAAATATTATATTAATAAGTTGAAATTAATAAGGGTATATTATTCATAAATATAAATAAATTATGTTAGGATTCAGAATCAGTGTATTATAAATTCAGTTGAAAACCCTATTTTATTTTCCCCTTAACAATTTTATTACAAATGTCAAAAGGAATTCAATTTTTTAACATATAAATAATGAAAATAATTTAATTCCATTATGATGTTTTAGTGAATTCATTTTTCCATTTTAAATTTTATATTCACTTTTCATCAATAATATGTTTCTTATAATATGATCTATTTTTTATTTTAGATGTTATTTTTAGAAAAAAATCATATTTTGATATCTGAATGTTTTTTAAATGGTTAAAAAAGAGTTTTCAATGGTTTTATTCCAGATATATTACATGATTATTATTTATTATCTTTTGAGTTCCATTATATATTTTACGATGGTTGAACCTCATTAGCCTCAAATGCATTGGGTTTAATTGGTGTGGAAGTCGACCACACAGTTATTCTATTTTTAAGTGTGATTTTAATATTGATCATAAGTGTGATTTGGGAAATATATTTTATGTAAAAATTATGAATTTTACATGATTCAAATGAATTTTCATGGAATTTTTTTTTATTTCAATTGATAATATCATTTTTTTCATAAAATAAAAAATATTCGTTTTTTGGATAAAATATACATTTTGATGAAAGGATTTTTCATGACTTTTTATGTTTTCTCTTGACTAATGTAGTTATTTATCTTTTTGCGCTTTATTAACAAATTTTTGTTATTCCAAAGTTGTGAAATTATTATCATGGTTTTTGATGATGTCCAAATGAATACAATACGTCATATATATTTGATTAATGATTTACCATGAAGAGAAACATCTTTTTATTTTAAAAAACATTTCTGGGTAAATGTTTTTTTATTATTAGTTTGTACCATATAATATATGAGTTTTTATTTATGAGATGTGAAATATTAAATTAAACTCTAAAATAAATTTATTCTGGGGTTTTAAACAAATTTATTCTAAACATACATGAATATTTATTTCTTATGGTGGGTTCCGATAGTATGTATCCATGGAGTGTTTAGATTAATATAGAAAATATGATGCTTTAATGGTTGGGAATATAATGATTTTTCAATACTATCAAGGGTTCAAATGTTTAATATTTATCTTATGTTAACTGTCATTGACACCCTTTTCAGTGTTTTATATGGCCAATGACTAAGATAATTAAAAGTTTTTGAAATACATTTATGATATTACCATCCCAATGATTAATATTTATTTTATTTGTTAATCATAATCAATGAATAAATACATTATTTTTTATTATCATATTTTGAAAGCTATTGCTAGAATTTTAGGTTTCTATGATCAGAATTATTGATTTAATTTGGTTGTAATAGATTTGGGGATGTAAAATGAAATATATGACATAACCTTTGAGGTTAAAATAATTCATTAATGTTAAATATAATAATTTTAGTTTGAGGATTTTTGTTACATTTATATAATTTTATATGTGTTATATTCATATTATTAACAAAATGGAAACCCACTGGGTGGGTGAGAAACTATCCTATCTGGAACGGGAATGGGTCTGGGAACCACAACCAAAGGGTGACTATTGTTCATCCCCTACAACTCGGCTATATGATTTCTTGGTTAGTATGACTTGGTTTAAATTTAATTTTTTTATATGAAAGATAATGGTTAATTTAATTTTGGAAATATATTCTTATCATAGAGGTAACCGTCAGATTTGGAATTGATTTGGTTTCATGTGGATTAATATTATTTCAAAAGAATTCCACTAATATATGAACCTTATATGTTTATAGTAAGTAGAAAAATACATGAATTTATTCCAGAAATAATTTTTGAAATATCCTTCTGAAGAATATATGATTTTACTAGAGATATATGGCGATTCATGTTGTTTATATAAATTATTATAATATGTGGAGGACATTTTATTAGGGAAATTACATTTTTATTATGTGATTTTATGAGATGTTGATGATATTTGTAGATATATATTAAACATATCTTGGTTTAATATCAATAAAATCCTTATGATTATTATGATTTTGTCATAGTTTATAATATTTTTGAGTAATTTTAAATCTAATTATTTATTTCGATAATCTATATTGATCTTTGGATATTACTGTAGAATATTGGGGATTAATGTATATTTATTAAAATAAAGACATTTTTCTGGTGGAATCATTTTATGTTTTACTAATGATTCTCTTTTTTGTTAATTCATAAAGACATGTGAAATTAATTTTTATTATATTGTTTATTTGATGGTAATTAGTGGCTAATTCTAATTTTTTACGTATAAAAAATTTATATTTAATACTTATTGTTTGGATAAAAGGATAGTATTGTTTTCAAAATTAATTAATTGATGATATTATACGTGTCCAAAATGTATATTTCCTTATGTTTTAAATTCAGGTAGTAAAATAAATCCAAAATTGTACTAAAAGTATATTTAAGAAAATTATAATTTTTCATTTCATACTAAAAAATCTCTATCCTTATAATGTATCACCGATTTATTTTTTTTAATTTTTATAGTTCTAGGAACATGTTTTTTTCACTCTCTATCAGTCCTTGGGCGTTACTTTTCTCAAATATATCCACGTTTTTAGTGGCCACTTTTATTATTATACATATAATCCTTGTATATTTTACTCATTAGTACCTTTGTAATTATATTTTTCCTATTATGAAGTGTATGTTTTATTAATCATTTATATGATGCTTAATTTGAACATTGATATTTTGAATAGTCAGAACCATGGTTATCAATCCTGAGTTATAATTTCAAAGAAACAATTTCAAGGTGCTGATAATTTAACAACCAATATAATAGAAGAAAATAAAATTTTAATAATTATTATTATTCGAAAATTATGTAGTTAAAAATTTAACAACCAATATAATAGAAGAAAATAAAATTTTAATAATTATTATTATTTGAAAATTATGTAGTTAAATTTATTTTAAATATATTAAATATTTCATAAATTACTAAAGTAAATGGGTTTCTTAAACACTTTTTTTATTAAATTTTACCTACAAGTTTAATTTTAAAAATATATAATTATAATTTGGGAAAATGAATTTTATTATTAAATTCATCATGTATATATTATCACTTTCTTTATTTTTGGGAATTTCCTGAAAACTGTATATTTTTCATGGAATGATGGAAAATAATGATTTTTATTTAAAAAAGTAATATATTTATTGGTATGTACACGGAAAATTTATATTTTGGATTAGTTATATATTATAATTAGTTTATTTTTATTAAAAATAAAAAATTTATATTTTTAAATTGATATTTAAATTTTTTTTTGAATGAATTTTTTTTTTTAAATGAAATTTTTCCGAAGAACGGTTTTTCATTATTAATTTTTATTATAATTCTAAATTAAATTATACCACTTAAGTGATTTCAATTTTTAAAAATGAATTGAATATTTTGAATCACGTGGCATAATTTTATTAAATATGTCCATTTTCATTTTGGTAAATATGAATAGTAAACTTATTAATTTTATTACTAATGTATTGGGAGAATCAGGAAATTTAGGTTAACAATATTCTGAGAAGAACACTACGATAACTCAAATAGTTACATAAGTCTCATTGAATTAATATATATCCTCAATAATAATAAAAGGATATATTTTATTTCTTTTTTAGAATGCATGGATGATATTATGACCATTTTAGTATTTCATTTAAAGAAATGAGACACATATCACACTATTGAATTAAGTAAGTGTAAAATTTTTTATATCACATTATCTAGAGAATATTTTATAATATAAATATTATTTTTACATATAAATTAAAAATATTAGTCATTATGTTTTATTTTAAATTTATAGTAGAAAAATTACATTAAATATTTACACAACTATTATGATGTAATTTTTTAATTAAAGAAAAAATAAAATATTAAATATTAAAATTATTAAATTAAATTAAATATGTGATAAATATTTTAAAAACAATTCTCATATTACAATGACACTTTCACTACATAATATAATTTTCCAAATTTTATGTTTTATTTCATATTAATAATGTCAAAGTAATGGATATTTATAAAAATTGGCATTGTTAAAATTTTATAATTACAAATATTTAATTAAATGATATAAAATTCATAAAATTATTATATTTTGAAAAGTGAATATGATAATCTTGAATATGTCAATCATGTTCTAATAAAAGATAATCTTGAATTTATTTCTATTTTATTAACCCTAAATGAATAAAAAATTATGTTCTCACAGAAATAGTTAAAGGGAATAAATAATGACTAAATCCAAAAGATTAGGATATAAATATAGAAAAAATAACATATTTATTTTATTTGTTGATAAATACCAATAATAATTTTTTTATTTTAAATTAATCACTTAGTATTTATATGGAATTTATAATTAAAATATATTTATTTATTTTCATTAAAAATTCCAAGATTTCCCTTCATCTCTCAAATTATATGTCACCACAACTTCTATCTTCACACATAAAAACCATTTTTGTTCATAAAATACCTAAAAATACAAATCATTAGAATCTATTGATAAATTATATGGGTATTTTTTTGGTATAATACCAATCTTATCAGTGTTTATTAGTTAATAAAATGCAGTATTCTTAAAAAGTTGTTCAGTTTTATATACATGTTGTATTTTCATTTCCTCCCCACATCCATGTAAAAATATTCATACAAGATGAAATAAAATCAACAGTATATTTAATATATTAATATGTTTTTATTCTAATGTAATGAAATATATAAATATCACCTTTAATAAAATTGGAAATGAATTAATTTTACATCTGTACAATGTACTATTGTCTCACGAAACAATGTCATTAATTTTCCATCACAATATATAGAGGATACTTATAATGAAAGAAATAATTTTTATTTATGATATTTATTAAATATTTCTCATTATTAGAAAATAATATAACATTTATGTTCGTACCTTTTCATGCATTCAAAAATGTTAACGTCGTTTGTATACATGTGGACTTCGACCTCCCAAAAGCATTGTGATTCATTTTTCATCAATATTTATCTTGTATGGTATATTTAAGTTTATTTTTTTGAATTAATATTATATATTTCTTATTATTATCATTATATAATGATAAAATATTAAATAACATTTTTTCAAAATGATCATTGAAAAATGAAGACGTTTAACATGCATGTGTATGACATACTCTCTAATTGTAATATAGTTAATTAGTGGTTCATTTTTAGAGTATAATTAATTTACATAATGTTAATAAAATTTCATTTAATATTATTATAAAGATTATAGATTCATACCCACATTATCCACAATCATCATATCTCTTCCATGTTGACAGATGAACCAAAGATCATTAAAATATCCAAGGTGAACTTAATTAATTGAATAACTGTATATAAAATTGTATTAATGTAAATAAAAGAATACTAAAAATGAAAAAATATCTTAAAAATTTAATGTTATCCTTTTTTTATTATTTAGGAAGAAAAAAACGAATGTGATGAGTCAGATTCATGGTAAGGAACATTTCATTTAAAACCCCACTTTTAGTATTTCTATTTCAATTTTTTTACAACAATAAAAAGGACTGTAAATTATTAACAAATAAAAAAGAGTTAAATATCTCTCCATCATGACCCTTAAATTATATAATATTTTATTTATAATTATCTATAGTTTTTTCAATGGAAATTTTTTCTTCCTTACATGAATAGTTTTTATAATAAAAATGTTATTTTTATAAGAAAAGTGTATTTTTATATCTCAGAGGGTTTTTTCACATGGTTCAGATAGATTATTTACAAGTTTTGATCATGATATCATAAAATAAGAATATCTATGACGTTTTTATCAACATTATAGCTCAATATTGAGCCAGTTATACCTTATACAATATCTGTATCCATATACCTCTATAATCCAAAGTGTTATCTTGAGGTGGAAGCCAACAATATGGTAATTACATTTGTAAGTGTGATTGTAAAAATGATATGGAAATAATCTGTCAAGAAACCTAACTATAATTTTTATGTTTTCAGATTATTTTTCATAGAAATTGTTTTATTCTAAAAGGATATATATTGTTTGTTATGTATAAAATGGTTCTATTTTTGTATTAAAATGATTATTTTTTCAAAATTGGTTTTCACAGATTTCAATTTTTATGACAGTGATTATACTATTATTTATTTTTATGTCCCTAATATAATTTGTTTCTATAATAAGATTTTTTATGATATATTTAATAGGGTTTAAGGAAATGTGATAGAAAACAAAAAGTTTCATGTTATATATTGAATATTTGTCATGAAATGAAATAATATTAATATAAAAATTTATTTTTTGGTGAAAAATATGGATAGATAGTATATGTGTCAAATAATTATAATATTAGCTGTTTTGTTTATATCAATACATTATTTTATAGACTACTAATATGAAATGATCATTGTAGTTTTATAAAAGTGAATTCCAATGACATTAGAATGCATAATTTCTATGGTTGAGTCCTTACAGGTAAATAAATATTCACATTTATATAATGATTATTATATCATATGGTTCATATATCACATTTAAAATTATCATTATATTAATTCATTTATTTCATAAATGAAAAACGAATCACATTGGGTCATGGAGGTGGTAATCCACACATACGAATAAGCGACCATATCATTTTTCAATGGATTGGAAAAGGTGGAAAAAGGTTTCTCCATCATCATAATGAAAATAATGTTTATTGAAGTTAAATAAGGTAATTTTTTAATGAATAAAAAATATTTAGATTAGGAAGAAGAAAAATGTCAATTTTATCACCATATTAAGAGTTTTACCTCATTTTTGATAAAACACTTTTCTCTTACATAATAAGCACAAAAAGAATAATATTTTTGATATTGAAGAACATATTTGATGTGGGGAATGAAAGTATATGGTTTTAAATTAGGTATTCGAAATTATATAAGGCTTAGTCAATTTTAATATTGGAGGATAAATGGTCCCATTTTATATATGGGATTATTGACACTCTTATAATTACTCAATGTATTAATTTAAATTCCAATTAAACATAAATCCAAATTTATATAATCTAAATATATGATAAGGTATAGTCAACATAATTTGATAAAATTAAATTTATACATATTATGGTAGTGATTTTATCCTATTATCTTAGTTATAGCCCTCAATAACCATTTTTTATAATTACCATTATAAGATGATTTTCAACTTTTTTAGGGTCAAAAATGTATCTTTCAAAGGAAATGTGACCAATAAATGGACTACAGTAGGTATTATAGTATATATTCCATACCTATACTAAAATATATAATTTTTTTGAATAAAATAGAATTTAATGAAAAATTCTTTAAGAAAAAATATTCCTAATATTAGTCACATAAATATTAATTTACATTGACATAAAAAACAAAATTTCAAAATTGAACATGAAAATAAATCCTTCACAAATATAAAATATGATGTATTTATAAATATATCTCTTGAATCAAAATAATTCAGACAAGTGATATTACTTTTATTATTTTCAAAATAAAATATTTTTTCCCTAAAATAATTTATCATTATCTTCATGTTACGTGGGCTATTACGGTAATAATTCAATCACATAAAACTATAAATAAATTTCTATGATATAAAATAAGATATATTTCATAAAAACACTAATAATAATACGTTGAATATTCTTATTATTATATTAAAATTTTAAATATATTAAATTCAAGAGAGCGACATTTTGGGTATATTATATTATAAAAATAAAATATTAATCATAATGAAATAGAAATGGGACAATGATTTCATATTTTTGATACATGTATGATAATTTTCTTACTACAGATATCCAAAATGATAAAAAATTTGGTAGTAAAACATTAAATCCTTATCCCAATGTTCTAACAATATTTGAAATAGTTTACTCTTAATGTGGCACCAAATGTTTACCATGGAAACTTTTCATTATGATAAAAATTAAATGTTATCAAGTAATAAATTTGATCATCCTGTTTCCAAATAGTGAATATATTTTTCATTATTTAATATATATATATTTGGGACAAATTCATTTTAAAATTTATTCCCAAAATGATATAAAAATAATTTTAAAAAATATAATTTTTTGAATAATGATGGGTTTTTTCATTTCCCATGAATGAAAAAACATTAAAATAATATTAACATATTTTTTGAGTATATAAAATATTAATTTAAATAAAATCCCACAACAATAGTGATTATTTTATTTTATTATGATATAAAAACCTTTCACACCAAAAAACAATTATAGAAAAAAACACTTTTACCTAAAAATGATTTTTATTTTCATTTATAATCAATTTATGACAAATAATTTTCTTTATAAATATAAAACAAATACATTGTTTAAATTATTTTTTTCTTATTCATAATCTTAAATCCAACAACTATGGGAAAACTCTCAAACTTAATATTAATATTAGAATATCCTAACAAAGTTCATATAATATTAGTGGTTCACTTTAACTAATCTATTAATGAAATAAAATTAATTTATAGAAAAATATATCATTAAATTTATTATGTTACACTCATAATATTATTTAAATTTTTTAACACATTAATATTTATATTTGTTTTAATGGAATATTATTCATTACAATAAATTAGAATCAAATAACTTCAAACAGTTTTTATTTTTATTTTAAAATTTATTATTATTATTATTTACATTAAATTTTTTATAAAAAATATAAATATTTAGTTTTTTTGAATTTTTTATTCATTTTTATTGATAAAGGGTTGTTATCTTTTCTGAATTTATTAAGTTATATTTAAAATACAATATTTTTGTTTTCCTATAAGGAAAAAAACTCAGACTATCCTTTGTGAACCACAAAGGAGTTCTATAAAAATATATTAGGAGACCCAATGGGTAGTCAATGTTAGGATACTTCCACCAGGGCTCATTCCATGACTACCCCAATCCCACCTTCCATAGGCCAGGGTCTAGCTACTACCATTGAGTTGGCATATCCCATAAATGGAATTCATTTTCCATTAATCTTACACACACACTCAAATCTCAAACTATGGAAAGGTAAACACTAAATAATCCAAAACTGTCATAGTAGAAATACTATGAGTACAAGAAAACTAAAAGTAAATGGTCTAGAATAAAACTGTAATAAAATTGATCTATATGAAAAAGGGACTACAATATCTCTAACATGTTGTCCGTCGAAATCCTCACTTGATGGGTATGTGTAGAGTAGCCATCAGAAGCTATGGAAGTATGCCCTGCCTGCCCGATCTCACTAGGAGTTGCCTTGTCCTAGGCCATTGAGTCCTCCATGAAGGTGTTTGTCACCTACATAATACATGATGCGGGAGATTTAATCCCCTACAAGGGTGATTAACACAACACTCAATAGGGACCTGAAACGACAATAGAAGACCAAAAAGTAGGACTGGATATCACAACCACACAACAAGCCCATAGATTAAATACATGTCACACCATATGTAACTAAAGTATAATAAGTAGAATTATAATTTGTGATGATGGAAAATTATTCTATTGAGGGATTAATTATTTAGGACCTCTCATCACCATGATGAGCTAGATCCCTTAGATCTTCTCATTTCTAGGGAAAGAAGGTTTTCTTAGACCCTCTTGTCTCTAGGACTTCAAGATCACATAAATCCAATGTTCTCTGGGCCTGGATGATCATTATGTCTTTCTCATCTATTGAAAAGCTTGATCAAATACACACCCTCGTGTCTAGGATATCTGGATAACTAAGATATGCTCATCTCTTTTCCAGCTCGATCAATTAGACACACTCCTCTATAGACCAGTTGGATCACTATGACCTTTTCATATTTAGGCCAACTGGATCACAAAGGCATGATCATCTCGGGCCCATCTAGATCACTTATACCACCTAATCTATGGGTAAGCAAGATTACTAAGACATGCTCGACTATGGGTTAAATGGATCATTAAGACCCTCTCATCATATCCTTTGCATCATAGATAGACATCGAATTCCTGCTCATTGTGTGAATGACTCTGGGAGAATCTAAACCTCAAGCCATCCTTAATATTTCAACATCGTTGAAATCTCAATTAGAGAATGCCCAATGAACTTTCTTGCTACAAGGGTCCCAACTCTAGAGGAGGTGCATTAATCAGATGTCTGGTCTGATGATATTGGTGTTTTAGTAAACAAGGGACAATTTCATTTGGTCCTAATCCAACTTGGTCGGACCGACCCCACCAACCCAGTCTGGTGGTCCCACATGACCCATCCAATTTCATCCAACCTGACCTGACACACTTAGGTAACGGTCGTCCCGATCTGACCTGGCTTAATGGACATTCCCATTGGGCCTTGCTAGATTCGGCCTGGTACAACAATGGATCTAGTCAGCTGGGTCGCACAGCTACCCAGTATTCAACCAGTTTGGACTAACTTATTCATATAGGTTTTTGACTAGCCAAACCACCCAAGTGACCATTTTCCTATATGGACTAGCCCATATCGGCAGGCCATTTCATCTCCATCCTGGTCCACCCAGTGACCCGGTATATTTAACAGGACTAGCCTGCACCAATTGGTTGGTTCTATTCCATCTTGAATGTCGTGCAGTGCCCGATTCATAGAGATGTTTGGTGCTAGTGTGGTGCCACTACCATGTCCAACCAGTCAACCCACATGGACCTGTCATCCGGATGACCCCCCCCCCCTCCGCTTTGCGCTGCACAGTGCCTCCCAGAAGACCAGGTGGTCCCATCATTCTAGTTCCTGCCGCTAACCCCTATCGGCACCGTGTAATACTTCCCAAAAACCCACTGTTTCCATGTCCCTTCCAGCCTATTTTCACCAGCTCCCACGACCTCCTATCTTATGATGATCCCCCAAGGCGCCGCTGTGGTCCATTCTTCACCACAAATTCGGTCACCACCAAATTCATAGCCCCATGATGAACAAGATAAATGAAAGAAGATGAGAGTTGAAGGACTCCCACATAATAACAAACAATGCATAATATATGTCTTCATTCATATTGAACTGAATGAATTCCTATTTTAAGGATAAAGAAGAATGAAAATAAGGATGAATATTCATTACGACTGATTTTCCCTTTCATCCTGCATCATTACCTATCCTGCAAAAACAATCGAACCATGGGATAACTTTTTCATGAGTTAAATCTCTTTCATCATTTGAATGAATGAATAGGGAACAGAAATTATCCAAAAAAATCATCAAACCCCTTCCTAGGAAAATAGTGTTTTTTTCAGAATGATCTGTGGTCAATCATTGAGAACCATCTCACACCCTTCATATGATCTAAAAGGTCCAAAATACTTATTAGAGGATACATGTTCTTCACGATCTCCTAGTTTCAATGCAAAAATCCCACTCAATCCTCAATCACTCATCTTCCGTCATTTCAAACAAAACTAGGGCTGCCCATGGTGATACGGTGGGCCTTACAAACCAATTCCACTTTCCAGAATTGTAATTGTACCCCCATCTCCTTAAGCTTTGTGTGATCCATCCAATATTCATGTGTTGATATTAGTGTCTTATTGGGGTACATATCAATGTATAATTCTACTACATTATGAGGAAGTTGTCCTAGCATAATCCCTGGGAAGACATCCTCATACTCGTCCACCACTACAAGAATTTTTTTACACATATCATCCACTTCACTGAGGGTCATGCTTTAAAACTAATGAGTAATGATCTATAACCTCTTAAGTGTCATTCTATCCCATGTTTCAAGGGTTCCCTTCTCATTGGTGTTGGAAAATCGGGTCCCATCCTCGCAAACAATGCACATTTTGAACCTAAAACATTCATGATAGGGGTAAAATGTGGATATCTAGTTCGTACTCAGGATGAAATCGTAACATATCCACAACACTACTAGGAGATCTCAGTCAAATCTATCACCTCCTACAGTAATATCAATCTACTAGCATTACTGTGTTATCACAGAATCCCCCCTATAAGAGTCTCTAAACATTAGAATCTAGTTAACGACTTCATCAGAATATCTGAGCTCCGATAAAAATATGTGTTCATGAATGAGTGACTGAATACTATTATTATAAGAACAACATCAATGGAGTAGAAGTAACATACTATACCTCTATTCATATCTGGTTCTCCATGGTTGTAGGAATCCCTCGCTTGAAGTTGTCCCTGCCCCTATCCACGGGCTCCCCGAGACTTTGGTGTACCACATGGGGATGGTGGTCGTATCACATCGAACCTCCATCCACTGCATTCAACATTTCCCAATCCCCTTACACGTCCTCTTTCTTGTGTACCATGTTGCTCGAACGTCAACGACTACATCAATGACCCTTCGATTGTCTACGGATCGTCTGTGTGTTGGGTTGGGACACATGGATCGTGGCTACCTGACCCACCACACAGATGATCTGTGGACTGCGAAAATGCCACCAAGGTAGTGGCATAGGTTCAAGCAAGGTGGTCCGTAGAGTGGTTGATGTGGAAGAGTAGTGGTCATATCAGAAGGTGGTGAAAGGAGGATAGAAGTTCTACCACCATCACCTCTTGTGGTCCACCAAAGGCTCTGGAGGCCGACAGATAGGGGTGAGGCCATCTTCTTTTGATGGATACGTACGAGCATGATTCCCCAAAGATTATTTGAGGTCTAATATTTCGTTTATCCACCTTTGAAATTGTTCATAAATATACTCATGAAATTCACACATTTCATTCCAAAAATCTTGTTTAGAGATTGAAGATTTTGATAGAGCAGTTTGGATGATCAATATTGTTTGTGCCTCCTACGAGTGGGTATTTGGAAATTACACAATGGTTCCGACAGTGTGATCTTACTATAAGAGGTGATTGATAGAGCTACATTCTCTTAGTTTTGGTGTTGAGGCCTAATGCGGTTAGCTTGGGTATAAACTACATGTCTGTAGCTCATGCTGAGACTGGCATTTTTAGGAATGGAATGAAATTTGCCCACAATGATGGGACCCATATTTCCTCCATTGGAATGTAGGGAGCACCTGTAGGGTTGTATGGACATGCACATAGGATGGTGAAGCCATTCACTCATCAGTTGACTATCATGAATGTCAATGTAGTGGATGAGATGAGTCAATACATTCCTGTAGTGGTTGATGAGTATGAGGACGTCTTCTTAGAGGATGTTCTAGGACTACCTAAAAATAAATATGAAGAATTATGCATTGATAAATAACCCAGGAGGACACCAATATATACACCATCATATTGGATGGCACCTGTAGAGCTCTAGGAGATAATGGTACAGTTGGAGGAATGGTAGATGATTTGGTTTGTAAGGACCAATGTTTCACCATGGAAATCCATAGTATTGTTCTATATGAAGGATGAATAAATTGTGAGGATATGATTGGTCTTCTAGTGTAAGAACCTGGTGACCAAGAATTACATTTTTCCTCCACCTTGGATAGATTACTACTTCGACCAGCTGAAGGTAGAGAGTTGTACCTCAATGATAGGCCTCATATCAATCCCGAACATCAATTTTTTCTAGTTAGGGTTTTGATTCTCTTATCTGTTAATTTATTTGCACTATTCGTTCATTTAAATGAAGATCATGAGTTAACTCATGAAAAAATAACATATGGACTGATCGTTCATGTGGGAAGGTTAATAAAACATGATAAAGTGGATATCACTTATAGTGACTATACCTATTTATTTTGGTTTTCTTATTCTGCATACAAGAACAGATACGATTCAGTATGAAAAAATACCTAGATCATTATTTGGATTTTCTTATGTGTGAATAATTCACATCTCCTCTTATTCCATTCATCCGACTCTCTGTGGTGTAATGAATTGGGCTGTGATGATATCTATGGTCCAGACGGTATAATATTGGAGAATCGGTGCATCGGCATGCGACAAGAGGCTGTGGGATATGGTGGCATTAGGAGGGAAGGGTCGTAGACATGCAGAACACATTATCAGTAAGTGGATGTGGCACATGGCTATAACAGTGATAGATGGCCACAAAACCTAGCAATGGAAGTGACACTAAGCTTTAGTAATAGGTAGGGGGTGGCGCATGGGAATCGTTTTTCGGTGATGATTGGGATCATCGGTGGATGCGGACACCCAACTACGTCGGGGAAGCACGGGGTTCACTACCTTGGGTGAACTAGGAGACTAGTCTTATTGAGAAGACCGGTAGGCTGATTAAGTGGTGCCACCCTGGTGTCACGTTTCTACCCAAACATGCAACCACACAATGTAAAAAATTGAATAGAACCGGCATGATGATGCTTGTCTGAATGATGAAACAATTATGCTTGGTGGTTGGCACAAGATGGAGGAGAAATGGAAATGCCATTTTGGGGTAGACCAAATGGAATTTTGGTCCCCCAGGTGTCTCAGCTAGTCAAAAACCATTCTACTTAAGTCTGATCGGACCGATTGTGAACCGGTTCACTGGGAGACTCGACAAACTGGATTCATGGTTGAACTGGGTTGGATCCTTCAAGGGCTGATGTGCATGTCCATTAGTCAAGGATAGACTGGGTTATCCTAGAACCCACAAGGTCAGGTTGGGTCATGTGGTCCACCCCAGCAGGGTTGGTCCGGTCAGTCCGACCCTATGGGACCGAGCTTGGACTCAACCAACCCCTGTTTACTAAAACAAAAATATCATTCAGAACATGTTTCTTATTGAAACACCTCCTATGGTGTATGAATATTTGTTCCATAAAAATCCTTTGGTAACACTATAAGTGATATTCCATGGTAGTTTTGATGTGACCGAATGCATGAGGTTTAGATTATCCCAATATCAAGTGTGCTACAATGAGAAATCCTACATGTGGCTATGAAGTGAAATACGTGACTAGTAGGTCTGAGGGATCTAGATGGCCCATACATGGGAATATATTTGGGATCCAGAAATACCAGATATTAACAAGTCATAGTCATCCAGATCTTGCTGACACGAGTGGGTCATTGTGATCCAGATGAACTAGAGATGTGCAGGTCTTTATGATCTAGCAAGCCAAGAGATGAGCAGGTCTATGTGATAAAGCTGGACAAGAGACATTCTGGTCCTAGTGATCAATATGGAACATAGAAAAATAGTTCTAAGTGAACCATAAACCTAAGAGATGAGTGGGTCTAAGAGATTCATCTCACCAAAATACGATCGTGTCAAAGTGATCATGTTTTCCTATAGATGAGCGGGTCTAAGTGATCCAGCTGGCCCCAGAGACTAGCATATCATAGTGATCTAGTTGGCTTAGGTTATAGGTGGGCCTAGATGATTAATCCATCTGTTGTACGAATGTTCATCTTTAAGACTAACAATTATACATCCTATACATTGAGTTTTATCTTTTGGGACCAATCTTTGATTTTTGGTATTGGCGTGTGATCTGGTTGAGTTGTCTTGATTTGTTGTATTTCCTTTGTATATTGGGGTCCCTAATGAGTATTGTGTTATACACTCATGAATGGTCGTTGTCTGCATGTGTCATGTGTTGTGCAGACAAATGACACAATGGTGGAGGTCATGGTGGTCTAAGACAAGATGGTACCTATGGTGATTAGGTAGGCATGGCATACTTCTACAACATTCGGTAACTACTCTACAATTAACCATCAGGTGGAACATTCAGAAGGAATCTTATCAACAATTATTTAGTCCCTGTTGCACATAGTTTCCTTTCATTAGGATTGTATTCTGGACTATTTAATTTCAGTTTGTATTGTACTCATAGTTGTTTTATAGTGATATTGGTGATTTACTTATTTTTTCCTTTCTATTGTTGGTGCTTTATGTTTGTGTTAATTTTTAAAATAACATTCCTTCAAATTTCGAGATATTCTTATTCATTGCTATTCGCCAGCATCTAGCCTATAAAATGAAGGAATGGGGTAGTCACGAAATGGTACATAGGGGTGGTTTGTAATAGTCATCCTCAAGGGAGGGCCTTTAATATATATCCCACATACAATTAGAGGAGGTCTATGTAATGTATATTAATTAAGAGACTATTCCCATGTATGGGGCCCATTGAGCACTAAAATAACATTAATTTTTTGGGACTGGTATGCTTGTTTATCATGGTTTAAGTGATGTGTAGGTGTGACCAATGCTAATACTATATAACCATAAAAAATTCATGGAGCTTGTGTGTTGTATGATACCCAATAGCATCCTCACAACCTAAAACGTATGTGTATGGTATGAACCTGTTTTAGTGTTCATCCATTTTTTGAAAACTCAGATAGATTCATTGTTTCCCCATTTATATTATCTATACCGTTTAATATGGTTCTTAAACACCCATGCATGGATCTATCTCTATTACATACCTTTTCCTGTTTGGGACATCTTCTACATTGAGTACATCAACACTATCTATATTCTCTCATGTATTTCATGATCTAATCAACCTTCTACCAGTTCTTGCACTACTAACTTCCAGGATCACCATGAATAACTTCTATAATGACACCATTGGTGGATTCAAGCATTATTGGAACTATTTATTAACTTAATAATAATGGTATGGGAGATCTCATTATTTTCCACAGTTTTAAGGAAGATGAATTTCAACCACGATGATTCTAAAATTTCATTCCTTAAATTGTATAATATTCATCACCATCATGGAAACATCCATATCATTCATCAATGGGTGATATTGATGCAAAATAGTATATTAATATATCATTGGACATCCACTATTATATCAATATACCATTGGACATCATTAGGATGATCTCACTCACTCCAAAAAGATATTATTACCCCATAGATCTCCTATCATTTCCATAATACCAAGGTAGTGGTTTTTACTGCACTGAAATATATCCATGTAGTGGTGGATCTGTGATTCACTAGTATATCACTACATTCAATGGAATAATTAACTCCTTTGATAGATACCTCTACATAGATGCTTGGTAGTGGTATCATATGTTTATTATGGGTGTCCATCCTTGCTCTATAGTGTCCATAAAATTCTTCACTATAAGATCTACTTTCAATTCCAAATTCTTATTCATGATATATCACTGGATATTTTTGTGTTTTAAAATGGGAAATAATCTTTTAAAAATGGTATAGCATGACCCATTAGAAGTAAACAATAGATCAATCCACAATTGGAAATGAAATGATATATCAGTCCACAGGTGTACATCATGACTATGTCTATCTACCACTATAAAATGGTGTAAGATAAGTATACTAATAAAAAATGGTAGATAATTCACCACAAGTTACATAAATACACAATATGTTTCAAATAAATGTTCTAAAATTATTATGTCATATCTTTTATTTGATCTCATTAAAATAGTTTTTCATATAACTGATTTTATATATTCTTATAACAAAATTTTTTTTTTGTAAATATTTTCTCTATAATTATTTTTGTATATATGTACGTGGAGTTGAATATAGTTTGATTCTCTGTTTTACAACATTTTACATTATTAATAAACATAATGTTTATTTTTTATTTCAATAATTTTTTAATTATAAATTGTATATATTTTTAATAATTGAATTATTATTACATTTATATAAATATTTCATTAATGAATAATGATAAATGTTGTTCGTTTTTATTCAGTATATAAATTTTAGAAAAAAAATTAATACTTTCATTGTTTTATTATGACTAAATAACAAGTCTCCTGCACCAATTTTATATGAACGATCTCAATGAAGTGTACTGTTTTAATGAAATGGGTTTGACTCCATATAGACTTCTTAGTGTAATAAAATTAGTCCACATGCTGATCATTCCAGATTGTATGTGATAAATGTTTTCCATGATTTATGCTACTCTAATTCATTATAGAAACATCCAAAAAATCTGTTTTTTTACATGGTCACCTACGAACGTTAATGTTTGTCCTCTCTCCACTGATGTTATCAAAACTAATCAAGCCTTTTCAAATTTATCCAATTTGTATAATATATGGATTTATCAATATATTTATCTTTGGGTATACGTTTATTGTTATATTTGTATTTATTATATTTTGGTTTATGATTTTCCCAATCAAAAGCCAGCAATATATTGTATCGACGTTCCTCTACCAAAAATAATGTTTAGGATTCGACTCATGATAAACATTATGGTTATACAGAATGTTTTGGTCTCATAAATAGTAATATTTTATCATTCCATGTAATTTTGAAATTTAGCTTATATAATTGGTTGTCATTCCAATAAATGTGAGGTTTTTTATAAGGTATCGATATTGTCATGGAGTATAGAATATTAAGTTGTTGAGTATGATATTTTTTCTCTGAACAAAAATAAATATAATTTTTTTCATTATTTTTATTTATACTGAATATCATATTAAGAACAAAAGAGTCCATGTAAGTCATTATTTTATAATCAATGAGTGTTTATTCATTAATATTTTAAAATGAATATTCACAATACTGTACTCCTTATTATGTACACTATCAATCCAAAACATTGTATCAAAATGTTGGAACTTACTAAATGGATATTTATCCAATTGGATAAACTCTATTGATAATTTTATACTTTTTACCTACATTATATCCAAGACATAATATTCTATGTACTAAAATAAATGTATGAGGAAAATATATAAAGAGTAATTGATATTGATTTATCAATCACACCGAAACACTGTAATTCTTAAATGATAGTGTCTATGACCACTAGAAAGACATAAGGGAATTATACATGATACAATTATGTGGGGATCACTGGACTATCATTGATATTCCAAATGACGAAAAAAAAATTTATATCAAGATTGTTGTAGGTAATAAAATGAAATATTATGATTTTAATTATAATTTTTTTTACTATTCGTTAATTGTAACTGTCTATATCTATGTTTCATCATTTATGACATCCCCTTAAATATAGAGAATACTTTATGTGAATCATTATAGAACTGAAAGGCTTAAGAGAATTAATATATGAATTACTTGTGTAGAATATTGGTATATCAATATAGGAGAAGAATAATATGTTAATCAAATGATCAACTAGTATACAAGAATTACTAATGGAATGAGTAATTTATGAGTTGTTTTTTAACAAAAAAAATCATTTATAAAGAGTACCGAGAGCTCTTATGAATGATGGAAGAATAACATTGTGTCCATTAACGAGGGTAACATTTTTAAGTATTATACATTATATGAATTTATATGCTCTCTACTATATAATGAGATATAAAAAAAATTCATGATGAGGACTCTACAAAAAGAAAAGTATTTCCATTTAAATATAATGTTACTGATAACACAAGTTCTTGTGAATTATAGTTCTAGTAAAATGATATGGATAAGTCTCACATTATCAATATGTTACTCATGTTCATGATTAATAATGTTTGAAAGAAGCATTTCAAGAGGAAGAATATAACATACAATAAGAATTTCCACACCAGTAAAAATAATGATGTTTTAGCATTAACATGTTATAATTATAGGATTAAAGGTCACACAATGACCGACATCCATAAACCCAAACATCCAATGATATAAATTGATAATGTACGAAATTAGAAACAATATTTTTTTTTATTTTGGGAGTACACATATAGTTGTGAATTAAGTAGTGATAATGGAAGTGGATATATGATTAATATTCTTTCTCTAATGGGTATAAAATATGATGAAAATGATTCACAATTCACTTTGTTAATAACTCATATGAATATAGATCATAATGAGTTACCTTAAACTGAAAATGACTATTTTTATTATTAATGTTCTGATTATAATTAAATGGATTTAAATGATAAAACATTATTAATAAAAATGTATAGTTTTGTAATTATGGAGTAAGGATAATTTAAAATAATATTGATTAATAAAATAAAAATATAATCTTTATTAGAGAAAATGAGAAAATATATGGGTAAAGTTATCTTCAAAAAATATGAGTTTCCCAAAATAATAGATCAAATGGGTCTAATGATACTAATATTTAAAAAATAATTGACAAAAATGAAATATTTTAAAAAATTATAGTAGTAAATGATAAGAATCATGAAATAATAATTAATTTAGTTCTGGATGATTGAGCTAAATTTGAAAATGATTTTATGAAACTAAATAATCATCATAAATAATTAATATTTAATTCTTCTTGATCCAATGATATTATTAATATATATTTAATGACTATTCAAATAGGAATATGAAATTGAAAATTTATATTGAAAATAGTAAGGTCAATTAATAATGTTTTTTAGTGTTTACAAATAGTCAGATTAGATGATATATTTAATGAATATAAACACTAATATTGATGGTTTTGGATTTACAGTTTATCCCCATGCTTAAATAAAACTAAAATTGGGAAAATATCAAATTGTATTATATTTTGGGAATCTTCTTTTAAATATATAATGATTTGGAATTATACCGTTGATTATTCATTAGTAATAAAACAATAATTTTTGCACACTAGAATAATAATTTCTAAATATCAGCCTTTTAATTATACAAATAACAAATTACTAAAATAAATATGGCTGCCAATATTTTATCCTACTAATCTAGTTAGACCCATGTGTGAAAGGGTACTAAAACAATCTTTTTTATTCTTTAATTTCACGAAATCAACTAGAAATGTTTTTATTGATCATAGTATTTTGAAATAATCTAAAATAGGAACATTAAAAAATATATTTAAAAATTTATATAATTTAATTAATGTAATGGTGTGCTTGTCAAATTTTTAAACAACTATAAAGGCTATTTTGAAGTTATTGGTGATGTTTTTTTAAAAAAACTTTTATTTCAAAATTATTATATTTACCTTCATAGAAACATAGTCGTATAATTATATCATCGTTGTTTGATTATGAATAAGATGTTATTTTTGAATATAATAAATTCAATGTTATGAAAAATAAACTTGAATTTTTTTTCTGTAAATAGAAAATATAATGTCTACACTATTTATTTATCTAATCTAATGAAAAAGTGTTAATATTTTGAATGGATTTGAATTAGATGACACGTTGTTGAATTGAAGGATTGGAAAATAAAATCAGACATTTCACAAACAGTCAATGCATAAAAATATTTTCTATCAACCCAATTTACATACATGTAAATAGTTTATGTGAGATTATAGTTTAATAGGAATGAAGAATAATGAATGATTCAAATATATTAATTATGTTCATACTAAAATATATTTACATATATTATATCCTAACTATTTATGACTTATAGAACCTATTATTTTTTATTGTAATAATTATGTATTTATTGTTTTGGATGATTACAATAGATGAATATGGATTTATTTATTATCACATAAAAATGAACCATTATCAAGAATTATTCATTATATAAACAAATAAAAGATTTAAAAAATGTATCAATCCTATCAATCAGAATTTATATCCGTAGATAAATTTTAAATTTTGATTTGGATTATATTTAATAATGAAATTTATATAATAATTATTCCCCATCATCTATGAGACCATAGAAAATTGGTTGGTATAATTTATGAACATATCAATTTAAGAAAGGATGGTTTCAATGCTGATGTATTTATTGTACCTAAATAATTTTGGTAAATTTTTTTTAACTAATTCATTCCTTATTTGAAACAGATATGAAATATAATTGGGTTTAGTCCAAAATATGTATAATTTGGGGTATTTCGTTGTATATTCTATATCATAAATATCAAAGGTAATCATTAAAAAATTATTCTAAATGATATGAAGGTATATTATTTGGATATTCAAATTGTATAAAATATTATTAATTTTTTAATAAGAAATATTTAGTTATTGGAGAATTTGTGCATGTTATATTTGTTAAAAAATATTATGATAAGCATGATTTTTATTCATGAAATTACAACCATGAATTTAGGGATTTTAATTTTAATAAGGATAATGAACATGTTAATGAGAATTCATTAGTTAATTGGTATAATAGCTCTTCTGAAATTGAACATATGGACTGGAAAAAGTTAATTATCTTATAATTGAAAAAAGTTATTGGTATTGAAAAATCTGGTACTAAAATAAAAAAATCAGTTGTTCATTATGATGAAAACAATGATATTATATCTATTTTTACCCAATTAATATTGATAATAATTTAAATGATTAAAATTGGAAAATTTTTATAAAAGTGGAATTAAATCTATTTGAAATATATAAAATTTGGGATTTAGTTTATTTTCCAAAAGATTATCATATTATATAATTTTAATGGATATAATATAATAAACCCCATGAATATAATTATTGTAAAAATATTATATTATATTTATAGTGAAATTTTATTTCAATTATATGGGAATTAAATTTGAAGATTAATTATCATCTGTTTCAAGAATGGAAGAAATTATAATTCTATTACCTGAATATTTTTTTCATAATATAATATTATTTACAATAAAAGTAAAAATATCCTTTTTAAATTGAATAATATAAGAGTATTTCAATGTTAAACAACACCAATTTTTTGAAATTGATAAGTTCCAAAATCATTTTTAAAATCATTATAAATAATAATATTGTCATATGGAATCCCCATGATCATGGTTTGAAAAACTTAAATAGAATTTATTTAAAAATTGATTTTGTCAAATGAAATGTTGATCAAATTTTTTTTTAAACGTTTTCCAAATTTTATAGAGATTATAAATATATATATTGATGAAATAATAATTGGATCAATGAATAATTCTCTGTCAAATTATAAAAAAAGTTATTTTTAAATTGGTATAATGGGTGAAATCAAATTTTAGCTTAGTTTACAAATTAATAAAAGGAAAGATAATATTTCCTTAATTTAATATACTGAGGCTAAATAAATTGTAAAAAGGTTTTAAAAATATTTTAATATGACTACGAAAACACCAATGAGTATAATATTCTATATTGGACTTCGAATAATATAGAAATTTAGTGGGAAGTAATATGTATAGTGGTATGATAGGAATTATATTATACCTCACTAGTTCTTGATTGAACATAATGTTAATATATTTTGTGTGTGTTAGGTTTTTGTCCATCACTAAATAAATTGATCCTAATTATATTAAATGTGTAATTATAAATAACAATGGTTCTATTTGGATGTTATTTTTCTAACATATTGATAATTTGTTTTCAATTACATAAACTTATTTTGACTTTGGATTTTATAAACATGATTAATAAAGAACAAGAATTATGTTTTATTTTTTGGTAAATTGTTATTTCCATGCAGTTATATGAAATAAATCTATAATATTTTAAATAAATATGGATGAAAATTTTGTTGACAGTAGTTTTCATTATAATTTTATATGTTTTATGAAAACATTGTATGATTTTAATATATTTTCGTATAAAATAAGAGTTTACTAGGATAATTCTCTTGACATTTCAATTTGGAAAACCCCAATTCATGAACATAAAAAACATAATGGATACATTTAATTTTATTATTAATAATTTCAATAATGGTAATATTCGTTTTCAATTTTATAAACTGAAAAATAATTACCTAAAGTATCAACTATAAACATCGAATCAGTTAAATTTGAGAAGTTGATTCTTGAATTGAGTGTGCTAGAAGATTAAAATTTCAATTAAGTATAACCATTAATCATCAATTCCATTTCACATTTTCTCCATAATTGAATTTTAATTTTTAAAATAGATTAAAAGATTATTATATATTTATATTTAAAATTCATATTAACACTTTTATCATGTTTTACTAATTTATTTTTTAACAAATTTTTTATATCTAAAATATTATGAAAATATAAAACATTGTTATATTTAATATTTTTTAAAAGGGATACTATTTTTTAGAAAAAATTATAATTTATTTTGTGATAAATATAATAAAGGGATGGATTTTTTTTAAAAAATATTTCTTAAATGTTATGTTTTATATTTTACGAAAATAGGGTGTTAATTAATATTTAAAATTGGTTTTAATAAATTAATCATTACATTTGTTCTGCAAAATTATTGTTCAAAACATTAAATTAAATTATAATTTTTTATAACATATAATATTTTCATTTATACAAATATTATTTTTTGATAAAAATCAATTTATTACAAAAAAATGATTTTTTTTTCATTCTTCATCTTCGTTTTTACTAATATTGATATTTTATTGATTATTATTTTTTATATATTTAATCATTATTTTTTTAATAAAAAGTGGTTATGTTTTTCCATACGTAATAATATTGGGTCATCATATGTTAGAAACCAAGGCGTGCACCCAATAACTCTTAGGGGCATAAGGAGCTAATCACATGGCAGTGCCATTCATAGGTAGATCACATAATGGTAGAGGGGTTCTTGGAAATGTATAGGCCTAAGGATATATGGCCAATTCATAATGCTCTCCGAGTATACATAAAAGGTGAATTGGTTGGGCATGGTATGCCAGTTTGGTCATGGACTAGAGTATAGGATGGTGTGACTAGTGATGATCTGTAGTAGTAATCTTGAATGTTAGGAGGGTTCATGTTTTATGACATAATTATGTATAACATAATATTTTATCCACTTGGGATGCATGGAAAAGTGTTAATTTACATAAGTTTATTAATCACTCGGATAGAGGAGTGTCTATTTTTTTGGACTGGTCACCACTATTTGATTTAGTTATTGAACACAAGTACCAACATTTATCTACCACAAAAAAAATTCAATTAGGTAAACAAATTCCTCTAAACCATCGATTCTATCACAATTTTATAGAAAATTTCATAAATCATTCATCATTATACCTTATCTCATACTACAAGTATTTAGGATCAATATGAATTACATTTTTTAGGACTCTTCTAGTGGAATCAGTGATTATAAAACCTATTTCTAAACATAACCATCTTGTAAAAGTATATTTAATTAATGTTCATTATGGAAATTACATTGAATATCCTTGGACACAACATCATATTTTTGTTACATGAATGGTATATTATCCATATAATAATTGAATATCATTTGATCATTCATCACTAGTAGATCTGGTTTCTCAATGGTAGATTAATCTAAATTTAGACATTCATCTATAGATCAATAGAAAATTGGAAATCCATCTATAAATCTCCTTCAATCCATTTATGGTTTAATCCTCCATTGATCTCTTACCATTTTTCCATTACATGTTATTTTTTATTCAATAATTGAAACATATCCATTCAATAGTCGATATATGTTTCATCAGTAGTTTATAATCCACCATTAAATAACCACATAAAACAGAATATTTTTATGTACTAGTTGTCCCTTCTTCATAGATCAATGGAATAAAAATAAAAAAAATTATATATTAATCCTTAGACAACTATGGAAGATGATTTATTGATAATAGGATCCCCATAAATATTTTTACTTGTTTTATACACACAAATAACGATGTTTTTCTATTTCACCATGGTAAATCATATTAACAATAGAGGTTGATCAATCCACCATTAGATATAAATGGAATATCAATCCACCATTGGACATCATTGATAGATCAATCCACTGATATATATCAACTGTGGATCTACCCACCATTGGAAACCATTAGTATATCAATGTCCACAGGAAAAATATTCATATATATTCTGCTAGGTATTTAAATCCATTGATAGTTTGAATAAATGCTTTTAAAATTATTATTTTATTCAAATAATTTATATTTTCAAAATTAATTTTTAAATAAGTGTATAATTATATTTGTTAAAATATTTTTATGTGATTTGGAATGATTTTTTATGGATATTTAATTTACATATGTCCATGTTGTTCAATTTATTACCTTAATCTATTTGACAACATTTTACTATTTCAATAAAAAATATGATTAATCATTTTATGTAAACTATTTTATAATTATGAATTTATATATTTATTATACAAGACTTTTTAATTCATTAATATTTATATTTCATGATGAAATAGATTAAATAATTGTAATTTTTAATTCATTATGAAATTTGAGAAAAAGTTAACAACAATATTATTTTATTGTTAATCAATAACAACTGGAATGTTTCTATTGGTTAGGATGATGCTCCTAGAAGATTTTTTTCATAAACAGTATTTTATTCCATAGAAACTTCTTCATGGTATAAAAATACATATAATGATCATTGATTATTCTATGAGACACAATGGTGACACAATTCTTGCGGATTTCAATTAATTAAATTTATTTCTGGGACTTCATTTTTTCTAGATGGGATCACTGATGAAAATAAATGTTAAACCATATCCCACTATGGTTACCAACAATCCTCAATCCCCATCAAATTTGACATCTTTTGATCATCTTCTAATTTCTCATTTTTTTCTTCAGGTAAAATTTTTTTCTTTTATTTTTATTCCATTAAGAATGATTAATGATATTACGACTAAAATTATAGCCATATATTGTTTTTTGGAATCCACTGACAAAAATATAATTTTGGTTATGAAACAAGATAAAAATTATGTCACCAACTATGGTTAAGTATCTTATATGATACTAGGTTGTGACTCTAGGTTCATATAAATTTATGTGTTGGTTACAAGTTTTTAAACAATTAATAGTGAGGTTCTTAGTGGGTATCCTTATTCTCAAAAAGAATATAATGTTAAGATGTGGTCTAGAGTATTTATGATATGTAACACTATAAATATATTTGATTTTAATTTTACATCCATTACACTTCATATAAAAAACACAAGACTTACTAGAAATCTTAATTTTGTAAATGCTTATTTTTTCACATTAAAATTTTTAAAGGAATATTCACACACACTGTAGTCATTATTTCCATTAGTATCAATACATAAATTATACACAACAAAAAATTAATATCTTATTACAAATTCCATCACTTTGATACAATATAAAAATAAAGATGTCTTTGTTTCAAAACATACTTTTATTCATGAGTATCTTATATTAACTTATGATTCCCCTAAATAACATAAAAATTGTGAGAATTGATATTTTCTATAACATTATTTCAATGATCAGTGTTTTATATTGGTTCCTCATTTTTAGATATTTCCTGTTCTATAGGTACAATATTTGATTTTCGTACATGTGAATGATTGAATATTCACGTACTTAGGAGAGTTATATGTAAAATATATTTAATCAATGATAATATTGGACTAAGATCCATATGATAATACATAATCCATACATGAAAGAAATTATAAAATAGAAAAAATATATATAAGGATTTTTTTTCCTCTATTCATAATGACATAAAAATATACAATAGTTAAATTCATTGTAATATTTTCTCAACAACATTGAATTCCTGATCTCACCAGTGGTAGTGAGATTAATTTTTTTAATTAATATGTCAGTGGATTATGTTTTTTTGAATAGTTATAACTTTATTAACCATTTCAATAACTATATTATATTTCTATAGATTTATTTCTCTAGTTGAAACACAACATGTTAATGTTTTACAATTCCTTCCATAATGTTCCCCAAAGGATTCATATAAAGGCTTGAGTGATACCCACATTTGTAAAAAAATTACTATGAGGATGAAGTTGTTCCTGAATACCATTGTATTACATGAATTTTTTTTATAAACACTATAATGGTTGTGTGGTTTTCTCTAACTAAACAACTATCTATGGAGGAAATGAAATGTCAAAACTCAACTCTGTATCATGAGCCTATAAAAAACATTACAAGAACATGATGTTAATCATCAAATCTAAATCCTATAAAATATAATATGGTACTACATAAAACCGTTCCACATCCCAACCATATATTGTATAAATATCATCAAGTGTAAAATATTTTCTTAAAAAATTATGTGATCTAATTTACTAAGAACTATGTGACTGAGATATTTCATTCAGTATGATGGAAAAGTCTATAGTGATGTTTTCCAATGTCAATTATAATGTGGGAAATTATTGTAAAATCCACTTAATATTTTTTCTCATATTATTAAATTAATTATGTATGAAGAAAAGAGATACATAATTTGAAATATCACACCCCTTATTGTCCCATAAGAAATACTCTTTCTAATATCATTATATATTTTTAATTTGACGATGAATAGATAACATTGAACTACTTGAATTTTATAATAGCTACATTATTAAATTTGTTATAAAAGTAACACATACATTATTTTTAAACATAAAACTAAAAAAAATTATCACAATTTCATTTCTCACTATTTTTTTCTATTTATATGTTTCAATTGCGCCTCCGTAATCCTTATTTGCAATGTTTGTTGAATATTTTTTGGGAATTATAATATTTACACCCTTCCATAAATATCTTCATTTAAATATTTTTTTAAATCAGGATATATTTTATCTTTTTTAAACCTGAAAAAATATAATCTAGTATTATATGTTTGAATCCTAGAAACATATACTTTGTTAACCTTCCCTGGTTGGTAATGTGATGAATATCCATAATAATAAAATGGCTCCAACCAAATTCTCAAGTATATATTCAATTCTTAATTCTATTAATATATCACTAATTATTTAATAAAATTAATATATATATATGTATCATTACATTATACATAACTATAATGCCTCCATGTATTTAATGAATGAATTACCATACCTAAGTCAAAATCATGATTTGGGCAATTTCAATCTCGAACCATCAATTGCCATGTGGAATAAGAAATCCCCATATCATTCAATATGAGAATACATATGAATACCTTATTCAATGCACCATTATATGTTAAAAAAAATCTACACTACAAGGTAGTGTGACTAATTTTGTACTAACTAATAATCTATTTAATTCATTTTTATTTGTCTCACATTAATTATTCCAATGGAACATGGAACCATTCTGAATTAACATTGGGAGTAGATTATAAATTTTTTAGAAATTATTAATAACAAACTATTGATATCCTTCAAAACATAGAAATATACAAATCTCAATTTCATTTATTGGTATGGGAGAACAGTCAATAACTTTTAACTTTGATAGATCCACTAAAATACAATCTCATGAAATTTTATGACCCAAAATGAAAATTTCACTATCCAAAATACCTAATTTTAATTTTTTGATAAAAATTATACTTATATAAAATATTAAATGAAATACTAATGAAACCTTCATAATCATTATTTATATTATAATATTTAATAAGATCATCGATAATGACTACCACATTCTGATCAAGGTATTCTAGAAATACACTAATTATTTTTACCATAAGTATAACAAGGGATTTAATAATAAAAAATTGAATAATTATAAATTCATATATAAATTACCTTATAGGGAAGGCTATATTTTGTATTTATTTAAATTCTGTCCACATATAAATGTAGTTATATTGAAGGTTGACTATGGAAGTAATTTTGAGCTCTACTTAATCGATTAAAAATATTATTAATGTTATAAAGAGTATAATTATTCATTAATGTGTTCTTGTTCATTTAAAAATTATCAATATGTAGTAACATTCATCAGCAAATCATTTCAAAAAAAGTAAAAGGTGCTCCCTGGAGTGGAAAATAATGATTAATTGATCCCTTTAAATTATTGTCTTGGGATATCTTCTATAATTCAAAATACTCAATAGAGTATTCTTCATATGGAGTATTTGAAATAGTTGTATCCCCATACGAGAGTCATGTAAAAAACTGAACTTCATGATTTTTTTAATAATAAGAAAATCTTCTTTAAAGACATAAAATCACACTTATATAATATGAATACCTTTGGGGATGATTTCTCATCATCCATATATGATAATTAACCCTTTGTAATTTAAATCATGATCTACATAATGATTGTGATTTACATTAGATGATTATATTAATCATCACACCAATTGATGATCATGTGTGGGTTATATATATCATATGTGATGTCACTTCATGGGTGATTTATGTTGGGTTTGTGTATATATATATATAAAACAGATTCGTTAGATATCATCAAATTCAACAAGGGTGAGAATTTAAAGATTTAAATAAAGAACATTTTAACATGATTCAATTAGATAAGGGTCATGGACATGATATGTGATCATCATACAATTACAGAGTCTTCAAAATAAATTAAGAATCTTACCTTTGGTATTACATTGTCAATAACCATACAAAATAATAAGATATAAAATATTTTATAGGTTTTTATTAAAATAATACATCAGTTTTTTTAGAGATGTAGGTGAGTGTGACTTAGCCCCTTAATTATCATGATCAGGGATACTGGTCGCATGATATTTCCTATTTTCCATGGGTATAAGTTGATGTGGGATCAATAAATTCCATTAACGTTCATATTTAATCACTATTTATCTTAATTCACATACACCAATCATTTGAAACACTATAGTGTTTGTGGTGTATTATGCGGTGATCATTATCCATAGCTCTTTAGCATCATAATCCTATCACATTGGAATTTGGTTTCTGAGTGATCTTTCATTGAACATTTTATTAATTTTCTTATACCCTTTAGATAATTTCTTCCATGTTTCCCTTTAAACTATGAGCATAATGGTAAATTCATCTCCATCACTCTATAGTTTTTAGAATTTCTATTGAAATATATACATTATTTCATATAAAATCCATGAGTGTTATGGGTATGTCCAATCTACATATCCTAATTAATAACAAATAAAATAATATTATCAAAACCACTAAATTATCTTAGTGAAAATTTCCATCAAATTATTTATTTTACCCCACTAATGAAACAGTCAAGCTATATATGTTGATTAACGATATGATTATATGTTAACATTGATTATGTTGTAATTTTTTCCACATAAGTACTAAAAACTATTCATACTTTTACTACATCTCAAAGAATTATATCTCCATTTTGTTACTATCACAATGGGGAAATTACTTATTGGGAAAAAATCTCCAAAAGTAATCCCAATCTATGAAATAAATTTATTTATATTAAATTGTTTTGTTGAAAAAATTTATTGATTAATTTTCTTCACCATTAAAATTATAAACTACTGAAATAAAATTTTCACATTAAACACAATGTTTAATGAAAAATATATTTTATAAGGTACTGATATATTTATCAAAATATTTTTAATCATAGGATCCAGAAATATATGCTGTAATTTTCCTCATAAAAAATAAAAATAGTTTCCTACAATATACCATTTGGATGTATAACATGATTAATTTATTATTATTATTGGGTAATATGATAAAATAATATTCTATATTCAAAATCCAATTACATTTATATGATTATGAGGAAAATCAATTAATTGTTTATCACATTTATCATTACAATTAATCATTATGGATCCATCAATAGACTAAATTAAAAAATCATAGTGTAAGTAATAATAATCGTAGGGGAAACCACATAAAAATATAATATCATTTATAGGATGTATAAATTAGAAAAAATTGATTTAAATTTATTATTCCTTATTTTTATACAAGGACATAAATTATCACTACCAAAAAGATTTGTTATTATCCAATATATAGTATTATCAATAGAGGTTTCACTGTTGTTCTCGAATCCTCCTACTAAAAGGAAACAAAAATTTAAAAATATTCACACTATGTTGAACAATACATTTCATACATAAATATGATTTATTATTTGATGAATATTAAATACATAACATTAAAATCCACATCATAACTATATAGGTCTACATTATTTGGAAAAATTGTTATACATGAAAACATATTCATAATACATCAACATCATCTCGCAATATGGTAATAATAACTATGTACATTTATTAACATATTGTACTGACAAACATACTTCATAAACTCGGGAAAGGAATCATAAGAAAGGTTGAGATAAAATACTCATTAAGCATCAATATGTGTGAAATAAATTATCACATAAAAATTTCATGGGCATAATGGTATGTGAAAATGTGTTTAATATATGAAAACCATTTCAATTAGGTTACATAAAGTAATTTTGGGTGATTTATTTAATATTAGTATTATATAAGACATAAATCATAATTTAATCAATAAACATATGCTATGAGTTAATAAAAAGGGTATAGGGCATATGAATTTGGAATATTGATATGTAGATAACATAACATCCTTAGTCAAGACTCGCTTCCATGAATATTACAAAACATTTTGTTCACACCTGAATCCATTATATCTATAGTTATCATTTTCTCCCAAAAGTAGTGTAGAAATAAATTTTAATTTCATTTTTAAATTTTTTAAATATTTTATAATATGCTATTATTAAAAGAGAAATTGTAAATATGTATTAAAATCCGAATAAATAAATGAAAATTTTAAATGAATAGTGTAACTATTTTTTAGGTAGGATATTTTATAACTTCTGTAAAAACCATCTAGAATGGTTTTTCACTTAGGGAATCTGATAACCGATATGTAATATAAATTATCATATCGTTTATCTAACAAAAAATGTGGTTAACCAATGGGTTAAAGGTGCTTTCATCTATTTTATTTAATGATTAATGTGAAAAATGTGTTTTTACATCATTTAATAAATAACCGACATAAAATATATTTTAAATTTAAAAAAATCCTTTTCATTCTTCATGTACACAAAAATAAAAACAAGGAAACAAGAAGAAGATTCATCCTAACAACTAGAAATAAATTTTCATTTAAAAAATTGAACTTGTTAATAATTCATTAAGCAAAACTAAAATCCAAGAATACTTTTAAATCTATTATCACATTCCACATGTACGTGTGTGATCTATTAGGTGAAATAATTAAAAGAGTAATAAAAATTATTCAAATATAAATGATGGTATGAAACATGTATTATAAAAACAGATGATATAATATGGAATATTATATAATTATGTCTGACATCATTGGAAATTGAAACATTCATAGTAGAAATTATTTTGTACATAAATATTATAAAATAATATCAACAGTATATGACAAATTTTTATTAATCAAATTGTTGATCAAATGGTTTTTAAAATGAAATATCTTATTTCCTATTATATCCAAAATTAATTAATTATAAATTAAAAATATCCATTACTTTTATGTTTTTGATATTTACGGTCATTTTTTTTATGGCCTCCCGAATGAAAATCCATCCCACATATGAATCAAATACAAATCAAATAAATTTGAAATTTATTATAATATATATATTATTATTAAATTAAAACATACATTTCTAATACATACATAATATTTTTTCACACAGTCGCAAGGATAAAAAAACAAGCATTGTTTCTTCTTCCATGGGAAAAACCATTACCAACCAATGGACACTGTTATAACATAAAATATTACAGTAGTGGTTATAATGATAAAAAATATAACAATTTTTGGGATAAATGTTTTTTAATCTAGAAGATATGTAATCATCCATCAAAGAATATATAGGTTATTTGGTAATATTTAACCAATATATATTGTTATTTTCACATTAGTCACTATCATTGCTAAATGTGAAATTAAAAATGGGTTTATTAATCGATTAAAATTTTTATTCTCATTCTCCTTGTACATTTTATTGATATACGAAATACAAAAAAAACAGAAGTTTAAATTTTATACAAATTATATGAATTGAACAATTTATGTTAATACATAAAGGGAAAAAATTTACATCATTTTGATCCCAACTTATCTCTAATTATATGATCCATGGTATCAATTTTCAAAAGTGAAATAGCTATTCCACATCCACAAAAATAATCATCCATTGGAATCTCATTAACACAGAATAAAAAATCTGAATATCTTGATAATATATCATGAAAACTATAATATGTATTTGAATTCATATCCATTTGTTTTTTGTTTTTTTACTAAACAATAATTCATTAAACATTATATATTACTGAAAAATTATATAAATATATAAAATTGAAAATGATAAAAAAAATTATTACGAAATGATATAAAAGATAATATATGAACATACGTCTATAGTAATATTTCATAGATGTCTAGATAGAAAAACTAAAAAGTAGTTGATATGTTTTCTAACTAAAATCACATCATCCTTAGGTAAAAGAACTCTAGTTGATATTTCGATTATATCATGTATAATAACTCTATGATGCTTCGTCTCTATATATTGATGATTAACAATATATATAACCAAAATTAGCATCCCATATGAAAAAAAATATAATTCTATACAGTATAAAAATTAACTCACCATAAATGGGATGTAGTGGAGTATGGGGTTAATGAGTAGGTTATTATGTGGGTCTTTAGGTGGAGGAAGGGTAGAGGGAGTACCTGATAAAGGTGGAGGAGTGGTAGTTGTATTGTGAAACTATATTTTCATTTTGGCCAACATGGAATGTACTGATGATCTAGTCTAATCATTTGTCATCAAATTAATATTTTGAAACATATACTCTAAATATTCTATTATTTTTACATTAACCCACTAATGTATATGTAGATGAAAGTGGAAACATGTTTCTCACCTATAAAACAATTGGGTATCCTCGTACTCAACCCAAGTGATTAGGGATTCCTAATACTTTGATAAAATATCTTTCCTAGAATCAGCTATAAAAGACCCACTATATTCTCTGCTCCACAAGAGAATATTGAATGAATTATTTGTAAAATAATATATTGATTCAAAATAAAAATATATTTGAATTAAAATAATTCAATATATAATGTAAAAATATTATTCTCCTTTAAATACAAACCTCGACTCATCTATAAGATATTTTACTTTTCCCATCCATGACCTCTTTCATTTTTCATTTCAAGCTGAGGGGAAGGAGGGGAACCATCTACATTTCATGAAAAATTAGATCTTAGATTAAGAAATTTGGATGAAATCAATTTCTCATCCAATAACATATACCCATCATTTGATAAATAAATAGGGTATACATTTCTATAATGGATCTATGAAAAATATCTCCTTGATTTATATATATTATTAATAATAAATAATTAAAAAAACCATTAATATAATAAACATCTAAAAATTTACATCACACAAATAAAAAATGATTCATGTCATCAAATCTTAACAAATTTATTCCATTTTTCTTTGTATATAATTGGATTTATATCAAATGGATTTTCATTTTTTCTATGCCCAAAATTTATATCATATGTGACGTTTTTTTTAAATCTCTCCATCTCATAAAAGCCAATGATAAACATTTTTTAACGACTCTTCCCATGTAATGTATATCCTAAATCATCTGATTAGAAATTAGAAAACATATAATAATATTAAAATTTCAATATTTGAAAAATAATATTAATGATCTTACCGATATGGCCTCCCACAATTTATATGATGTTAATTTTTCAACACATATCCAATAATTAATCAAAATACTGAATTATCTTTTACCCTGAACTGATATAATACCCAGGAATTTTATTGGATTAGTTCTTATTAGAATATAATTTTAATCAATTTATAACAACATCCTCTGGTCCAATGTTTAGGAAAATAATAAATCAAATAATTTTTTTCTAGAACATTTACCAATCGTCAAACTATTCATGGGATATATAGGGGTATATTACTCCTATAATGAATTATGGGGATCATCATAATGAGCATTTTCACATTCTTATATAGATATATGAGTACTCTCATATCCAAATATATGTGGTTTTTCAATTTATTGATCAATCATTATCCAACAAGTCATTGAAATACAATATTAATAAAAAATATACAAATTCAATTATTGGAATTTTAATGTAAATAAAAAATGAAAAATTATTAAACATAAAAGTAAACTAAATTATTCTAAATACATTATTTTTAAAACATATAATAGTAAAAAAATTACACCAATAGTAAATACATATTAACTTTCTTGAAAATGAATTAAATCTTATCCAAAAATGGAGTAGTTATATTAAAAATTTTCCAACCATCTAAAACTTTTTTAACATAAAAAATCAGTATTTATTCAATATTATATTATAAATTTTTATTTAACACTTTCTATATAAAATAATTTAATTTATGAAAATAGATATCTTCTTTTAGGGTAAACAAGGTAAAATTTAATAAAATAAACTTATAGAAATAATAATTTTATCATATAAATTTTAATACATGTTTTAAAAACAGAAAAAATACCATATCTAATATTTTATAAAATTTTAAAAATTAAATAAGAAATAGACATTTGTTTCCTCCAATATTATTAATGTACTTAAATATTTTTACCCAATTTCGATCATCATTATAGTTACATGTGGAAAAACCATTCTTAATATGTCTTCATCTTTATTATATGTTAATAATTCCTTAGATGTTGGGATCCCACATAAATCAACATCTTCATCAGGATAATCATCACCAAAATATTTTTTATTTCCATTCAAAAAATTGACCACTACAGGTGTGATAGATCAAGATGATTTTTTTTCATGGATTTCCATTATAGATGTATTAGATGTGTATTACAATCTATTAATATCATTATGATTTGCTTGAAATTTATCATGTATACCACTATTATTACTGATAAACCATTTTAAGTTAAACAATAGACCACTAAATTTAAAGTAATAAACCACTATTATTTCATCTATGAATCCATAATAAGGAATTGATGCAACAATTTTGAATGTGTCTTTAAAACTCCAAAAATATGTTGTTTCTATGATCACCAATACAATAAAATTTCAAACTAATATTGTTTTGTCCTTATCATTTGTTTAAAATATATATACATTAATGTCATAAATGGACCCTTTTATCAAATTCAATCAAGGACCACCCACTACCCATTTTATGGTTTCTGATGCAACTGATATAATATGAATGAACACATTAATCCATGGGAAGACGTTTTAGTATTCTCAATCAAAATCCAAATATAATTTATTCTGAGTTAATTTATTTCAATACATTTATATTCAATGTTATATATGTTATAAAATCAACCATGTTATTTATGATGTATAAATGTATCATAACTATCTGTTCACTTGAAAAATAATTGGCAATGATACCACATATCCCCTTTTATCCTTTAATTAACATATTCCTAGTGAGTTGGATGAAAACCAATGTGATCCACATGAATCTAGTAGCATTTAAAAACCCCACTACCTCCTCAGAAATATACTTTTCGACAATGGAGGCTTGTAGATGGTTTATATTTTTAACATACCCCTTAATTATCATCGTAAAATATTCAAAATGAAATATATAATGTAGATATTTTAGTCCACGAGTTTTTACTTTCCTACAAATTGAACCAACAAGAGAACCATTATGTCAATAAAATTTGGATGAAAATACATTTTCAATTGAAAACTATTGAAATTGAATCATTTAAAACATTATTCAATGAATTTAAATCAATAATATTATTAAAATTTTAATTGAATATATAAAATAACATCATGAATTTCATTTTTTACTAAGATAGGAAATATTAAATGCAATTGATCTAGTAGAATGTGTTGCATCAAGATGAGACAATCATGATATTTTTATTTTCAAATTCAAGTGCATTACAAATATATATTTTTTTGAATTTGAACAATAAAGATTTGGATCATTGATATCAAAAATGAATTGAAATTTATAATTTTCTCACTCTTGGTAAATATAATAAACGTCAAGGGAGAAATATTTTCCTTCAATTAGAGGAGAGATGTAACTCCAAATGTTATCCCATTGAATGAATGTCCAAAATTGAATCCAACCAATCATTATTATTTCATTTGTTACCTAAAATATTCAAATAAAGATTTCATATATATTTTTCTCCATTTTCATAATATAATTGTTATGTCTCATTTTAGCATATATCTTATATGGCCGGTCATAAATATAGAATGTTTCTTCAAGATATTTCTATCAATACAGAATTTAAGTGTCATTCCATGAGTCTCATCAAGGTTTTATAACCTCTCAAATTACTGATAATTTGATAATGGTTTTGAAGCAATATCAAATTCATATGATCCATTTAAATCCTTATTCAACCTTATATAAGAGTAATTCATAGTAAAAAACAATTGAAGACTCATGTAACATTTTCCTCCCATGATTAATTTGATAATATAATTAATTTTTTTCTCTAATTGGACATTCTATATGCCCCTTAACACTATATATTGAAAAACATTTATATGCTGGTATGTCATTTATATTAAACATAATAAATTCATGTAGTTGAAAATATTCGATTATACAATAATCATACAACATAATACCATTCTCCTATAAGTGTTTTAAATCTATAGTTTTGTTGATAATAAAACATCAATATCATTTCAGGGTTTTTTATGTCTAGATATCATTAAACACAACTTGTCAAATTTTCACTTCATACAAAATTAACTAGATACGTAGTAAATTACCAATAATATAGTCCATGAAATATGTGTCTACTAAGGCTTCAATATAGATTCATTACTTCAATGCTTTGTCCTTGTATGAGATTTCTTATATTATATCAAAATATAAGAAAAATCTGATCAATATTCATCCACTGTGTATTATTTGTTGAATAACATATCTTCCTATCACATATCACCTCATTAGCATTTCATATTACCCTTTTATCCTTATGTCGACTATAAAATATAAATTTCATAAAAATAATTTTATAAATATACAAAAATTCCATAGAATTGGACTTTGTAAACTATTAATCAGCCATTGTTTTTACACTCAATAAATACCATGAAGTCCCACATCTAGGAAAATCTGAGTGAAATTCATATTTTTCAATATATAGAACACATTCATTTAGGAAGGAATGTATTAATTTTTACTACGATCTCATTAGGAATATTATTTAAATCAAATAATAATGTTAATATGAAATATCATTTTTTACGAATATTATTAATGAATAATTGTATCAAATCAGTAAATCTTTTTTCACTCCAACAATGTTTCTACTTCATGGTTATCAATCATAGCACCAATAATAATACCAAAAAATATATACAAATAGGATATAATAATTTTTTTCATCACCATATATGTACTCAATTGGATGTTTTTTATCAATTTTTTTCTTCGTCATCATAAATATTTCTATCAATATCATTAGAGTAATCATCTTGAAAAGTGTCATCATAAAAAGATCTAAAAATTATCCCAATGTCAACATTCCAAATCAAATGGTAATAAAATGGATGAAATCCATGGAAAATAAATTTATCATTGATATCTATACTTTTTAACTTTTTCATATTTAAAAATGTTAATAATGGATGGAATGAACATGCCATTATTTAGAAATAATTTTTTATAAATTTCTAAAAAATGAATCTACAGCTTCCCCATATGCATCACACATTTTATTTTTTGTAATCCAACATCCACTCATTATTACCTATATCATATATCAAAAATATATATTTTATCAATATAATTCATTATTATATTTATAGTAAGTATACTATAATTTCAATGTATCACAATTTTGATATATTAAACAAATATATACAAATTTAAAAATATAATTATAAATTCTGTACAATAATGTAAAATAATGTTAAATATAAATGTTAAATAATAAAAATAAATGTCTCAAAATAATTTACAAATGAAAAAACAGTTACAAAATAAATTTTGAAATCCAATTTACATACTCATTTTGATATTATATATTAACATTTACCATAATTTTATGTTGTTTTGTCAATGTTGGTTACCATTATGTAAACATATGAAATAAAAAATGACATTAGTGTGGGGATTAAAATATATGTTAATTTTCATACATTTAATGATATTTCCCTAACCCAACTAATTATTTCTTGGTTGGATCTATTATAATAACACATTATTGGTTTGTTTTTAACCAATTTAATCTCCCAAATTGTTTTTGATCTAGCCCCATTGTAATTCCAAATGACCAAGAATCCATAACTAGGTAATCAAAATATTTATTTCCATGATCAATAAATATAATAATTTCAATAAGGACATATGGAATACTAATCCATCATCTATTTACAATATATTATTACATTAAAATTTCCTAACTAATACTATAGTACATGAATTCATACTATTTTGGGATAAATGATTATTTACATAGATAATAAGATATCTACATTGAGTAACGTTCAAACTAAGTTATTTATCAAAGATAAATCTATAGTCTTGTGGAATATAATTGACCCCTTAGTAATTACATAGAGTTCCAAAATCCTAGTCAAATTTGAATGATCCATCATCATAAAACTATATGATTTATACATGAATAAAAAATAAATATTAATAATTAAATATCATCTCATTTTCAATAACAATTCATGAAATGTCCACTTTTCCAATTAATTAACATTTCATGAAATAATATAAATAACACCTTAAAGGAAAAAAGAACTATAAAATACATATTAAATAACATGAGGATGGAAAATTAGTTGATAAAATCATAAATAAAACCCTTTTATATTGTATCAAGAAATCCATTGAATCCAAATTAGGAAACAAAAATAAAATCATCCATTAAAAATATTAAAATGTTTAAATCTATTGAAATAAATAATACGTCCCATTTTATTTAGTTTAAAATTTCTCATTATCTAAAAATAATCTATTAAAAAATGGGTAATATTCATCCAAAATCAATAGATGGTCAAAAACATTATTTTATCATCCAATTATTGGAAAAATAACATCATTTTAATTTTTTGAAAAAATTTAATTCATTCAATGTTAGTAGAAAATTAATTCTATCAACACCTTCTATTTGATTTAAATGAAATTTTGAAATAACATCCCAGAGACAAACCATTTTATTATAGGATATATAAATTAATTACATAAAAAACAACCTTATTCACCTAAAATATAAATCCATAATCTGAAAGAAGACACCCCTCTAAAGAAAATATATTAATTCAACACCCATCATAATTTTTTTGTCCATATATTTATTCATGATGGACCCATAATTATGATTCCATGTCTTTGGTATGTACAATAATTAATTTTATGTTAAGGGATTATATCCTAAGAAGTTATTCTTGGGCAAAAAACCACCATCATGAAAAAATATGAAAATTTATCAATAGATCCATGGATATATGTAAATGTATTATATGAGATAACACAATGTCATTACTGAATTTGGTAATTTGATATTTTATTAAATGAAATAAAAAAATGTTGTGTTAAGGAATGTAAGAAATTAAATGATTGAAAGAGTTGTATGTGAGTTTAACATGAGATTGCAGATTTGATAAGATCGAATATACCAATGAAAATGAGTTTCTATATAGCTAAATAATGTGTTTGGATTCAAATTTATCGAAGAAATGTGGTTAGGTGTTAAACATGATGGTGAATCGATTTTTCCATTGATAGACTTGAAAATAATAAAATCACTCAAAATTAGAATTCAGAAAATTTTATGTGATTCATCATGTCAGTTATTATATAAAATATTTTATATAAAAAATGATTTTATATGTCACATATATTATATATAAACCTATATGATAAATTTATTTACCACATCATTTATTTTATTACTCACATAATAGTGTAAAGATAATTTATTCAGCCCATCATTTATATAATAACCGACATTCTAATGTAGGATACATCATATATCACATGAGTTATATGAGTACTGATGTGATAAATAAATATATATGGGTTTTCACATTTTTTTATAACCAACATGAATAGGCGAACATTATAAATATTTATTTAATAGTTAAATACTATCAATATTGCAAGATCTCATCCATTTTTTAGTCACCTCAGGAAAATTTTTCATCTACTTTTTTGGTTTCCATGTACCATTTATTTTGAATTGTGGATCAGCGTGCATTTATATTAGTTATTAAGAAAAAGTAATAGATTGAGAGGTCTGCACGATCAGAACACGGTTTACCATAACTATGTGCCCCAAACTTGGTATCTATGTGAACCTGGATAGAGAGGTCCATATAGTTTGTGGACGGTTTAACCTAACGGTGAGCCCCTTCCCAGGAACATCTGCACATGGGTTTTAATTGTTTGATTTTTTTATCAGCAGAACCCACCACTCACACAACCCCACTGTTTACCCCTCTATTTCGAACTAGGATTGGGATGAATGAATTCTAAGTGATAGCAGATCCTTTTGGAAGAATTCCAATGTTACTCAAACACCATTCATCCAGATCTAATTGTCTGACTGATGATATACTCTATTCATAGTAAGTGGATTTCATCTTGTTGCTTCTTTGATTCATTCCACTAAAATTCCATCATCTATTCAGGGAAGATTGCTTCTATTTACATAGATCAAAATCTATGGTTTTGTATCTAGACATTGGATTGATGATCAAGATATATATTAGAAATATCTTGTAGATTTTGATCTTAATTATGGGATTAGGGATTTAGATTCAGTTATTGATCGATGTCGTTGTGTTGCTCATATTTTGGGGATTTATATTCAGGTAACATATATAAAAGGTCTATGTACGTCGTATTAATATAACTTCTATATTTGTGGATTCGATATTTGTATGTGATATTATATATTTTCAAGCTTCCCAGGATAATTGATTTATAAAATTGATGTAATTAGAATTCTTAATTTGACTTTTTGATTCCATAGAGATATAGATGATTAATTGATGATTTAATAATGGAACAATGGGGGACACCCAATTGGATATTTTTATTGTAGATTTTTTATATCGTTTGAGATATTATTATTTATATATTTAATTTTTTGTGTTATGATAATTAATTGGTGGGAAATTATTTATGACATGATGTTTTGGTATTTAATATAATTAATGGTTATATAATTATGCACCAAGATATTGATTATAGATAAATAATTTTGAGAATTAATTATGGTATGTTGATATTTGATTTGGATAATTAATTGTTAATAATTAATTAAGGAATACAATTTGTGGTGACTGATTAATTTATTGATTAATTGATTGATGATTTATGTGCATATTTAATTGTTGGGTTAATTGATGGTCTATGGAATGATTATATAATCATTAGATTAGTAAGGGATGTTGTGGTTAATTCTTGTGAATTTGTGAATGATTTAATAGATTTTGAATGTGGGTTCTTGACATGGAGTTCTAGACTGATTTAGAATTTGGTACTTGGACATGAAGGTCCTCACCAATAGATATCATATCATGTGATATGGGGTGTTTGCCATTTCAATCTACACTGAATGAAATTTGCAGTGATTTACTAGGAATTCCACACAAAATTATATTTGGGGTGCCTGATGTGGGGTTCTACATAGAATGAATGTCAATAATAAAATATTATATAAATGGGACACATATATAGAAACTAGATCAAATATGAGTATTAATGAAAAAAATGAAAAAGTGATAACTGTTTATTTATGAATTGTATGTATTGCTTCATAGAAATTCATTCATTTTCTATTTATTGGACATGTTTAATACACTATTTGTTGTGGCCTAATATGTATTACACACACCTTATTCGGGCATCCAATGTGATAGGATATGGTAAGGGAATATCCCTAGGATAGGATTCAGTTTGAGAATATAGCATAGGTGAGGGAACATGATGTGTTTAGGGACCCTCTATGGAGTAAGTTTTTTCTCCACATTTTGTTGCATTGTTGACACATGACACTTGTGGTGCGATGTGATATTTTTCTGTCAAATTATGATCATTGATTTGTTGTCCAATGTTGCATGAGAGTTGAGTCTACATGTATCAATCTAGGCACCTAGGGTTATTGAGACATGAATCATTTAAGGAAATCATGGGAATACCGTTTATATGTATGTTATTGAACCTTAATAGTTTATCCTTAGTTCTAATTTAATATAATGATGCAAAATGAGCATTAAAATGGATCACTAATGAGAATCAGGAATTTTGAGATGCGTTTGATAAATTAATTTTTTAATTATTTAATTGAATATGATGTAATCAGTCAATTTTGAGAAATAATTAATGATATTCTCTATACACTTGTTTACCATATCTAGGATTATTATGGTTAATGGTAGTGAAAAGGCCTCTGTGTTGATCAAATGGTGAAAAAGGGGGGGAAATTACATGTTGAAACCTAGTGTGTTTCATTCACCTATTTGGATGATATTATAATGTTGTGTTATGAGACTATCGATTTGTTTTTTTATTTTTAGATTTATGACTATAGGATGATTATTGAGAAATATATTGATGGTTATGGGTGTAAACTAACATCTAGACAGTCAACTTAATACCCCATTTGTGCAAGGTGGGGAGGAAGGGCATACACTCTTAGAGAACATTGTACATTTTATTAAATTCATGTAGAGAGACTCCTGGCCGGTTTTGAAATGCTTGATTGGGGTTTACAAGGGAGTATCAGCTGCAACACCCTCCAACTATTAGTGCAGTGTCTGTACCTGAGGTAAATGAATTATGTATTCAATTCATTGAGATGATACATGACCATCTAGAATCTCTAGCTGAGATGATGGTCATGTTGGATACATATATGCTACGAGGGTCAATGAAGAGCAGGAGGTATATTCATGTATTATCTAGACACACAGACGAAATGTTATGGATGGAAATTATTCACACATTCTAGGATCACTTCTATCTAGAGTTGCGGAGACAATATATGGATTCAGATTTTATCCATCTGACCCGTGGTTGCATGTCCATAATGGATTATGCTGAACATTTCAATGATTTATAGTGTTTTTCTCTAGCTTTTGGTGCAAAGGAGGATACATTAGAAGAATTATTTTAATATTGACAAAGATGTGAAATTATGTCCTCGGTGAATATCATTAGGTAGAAAATATACATTAAATTAGTTAATTAGGCTCTCAATTTGGTGAGGAACCAGAAGGAGTATTCCTTTAATGGACATATAGCTATTGATAGATAATCATATAGCATGCCTTCTGATAGTAGTATGTGTTGTTATGAGATCTATATTCTGGATAGTGGATCAAAAGGTAGAAAACCTGGAGGAACAGTTTCACCAGATCATACTCTTGAGCTTTTCCACTAATGTGTTAGTTCGGGACACAATCGCACACATTGTCCTCAAAAACTATTGGAGTGTCGGTGTTGCGGAAATATGGGGCACCTAGAGAAGATCATAAGGATGAAGTGATAGGATGGTGCTGAGGGAGAAGAATCTCTGAGTCTGAGTGTGGGAAGGTGGACTTCTACACTATATAGGTCTGGCAGTTGGAGTTCTATTGGAAGAGGTGGTTGAGGTAGTGGGAGTGGTGCATCAGTATATGAGATCCCATATCAGCAATGTGGTGCTACTTAGGGGAGTTAGACAATTCCAAACCGAAGGTGGTAGGATTTTTATATGTAGTGAAACTACACTTTTGGGGAGCGAGGTTTTCCTATCGATAGGGAGATGTACTATTCTAGTATCTTATACTATAGCTAGTTCCTTGTTTGATACTAGTGCTACTCATTTCATTAAATATGAAAATCTTGTTCCTGGTTTATGTGTGGTTGTTGAGTCTGTAAGAATTGTGATGAATATAAGTAAACAATTGGGAATGTGGCCCAGAGATAACTATGTCTTAAAGTGTTTTTCACTAGTGATCCTAGAGTGTCATTTTATTTTGAATTTATATTTCCTCGATATGATGGGCTTCAACCTGAATATTTTTATAGACATGTTAGTATCATACCATTCCCACATCAATTTTTTAAGTAGAAGAGTGACCATTGGATCTCCTAACAGTTACCATTATGATCATAATGGAGATTGGGATATCTATTCCTGGTGATCTGTGCAAATTTCTCAAAAACTGGGTGAAAACAAAGCCCATGTTGCTCGACGTTTTTTGGATGATTGGGGATGTAAGAAGGAAATCCTTCCACCTGTTGTAGAACAGTTCCAATATGCCTTTACTGAAGACTACCAATGTATTTCACCATAGAAATATGTGGAATTAAATAGTTTTTCTATATTGTGGGATGATCTAGTAACTATTACACCACACATAATGGAACCTAATAAGAATCAAGAGCTTAAGATATAGTTGGAGGATTTGAAAGGTAACGGGTTTATCCATGTATGTATGTCACCTTTGGGATCACCTATCTTGATTGAAAAGCAGGTCGATGTGGGATTTAAATTGTGATTAAATTAATGTTAGTTGAATACAATGACTATGAAGAACTGATATCATCTTCTATATATATATATTATTCGATTGACTAGATGAAGGGGGCTTGTGTGTTCTCAAAGATCAATATTAGATCATGGTATCATAATATGAGAGTATGGACTTATAATATACAATGACTGTATTTCAAAATAAGTTATGGCCAATATGAGTATGTTGAAATTCCATTATTTTTTGAAAAATTCTCCAGAAATTATTATGGAATTGATGAACATGGACATTCATCCCTACCTAGATCATTTTGTGGGGATGTTTTCAGATGTTATTTAGGTGTACTCTAAGACTCATGACAATGACACCAAACATCATGACATCCTCTTTAGTAAACTGAGTGGGAACTAGTTATATAAAAATCTATCTAAGTGTTTTTTTTGGGATTGACTATGTTCATTTTTTGGGGAATATCATCATAGAAGATGGTCTGGTAATGAACATAGAAAATGTTGAGGTAGTCATATATTATGAGCATCCAAATAATTTATTTTATATATGAATATTTTTGGGGATAACTTTTTATTATAGGATGTTCATCCAGGACTCTTCCAAATTGGTTTCAGTACAATCTGGTTTTAAATGGAAAGGGATAATGTTATAATGGATAGATACATGAGATAATGTTTAATAATTTTTTAAAAATATATCGATATCAACACAAATTTTGATCCAACATGAGTCAGTTGAGGAGTACATGATTTATATTGACACTTCAAGCATCAGACTCGGAGTTGTGTTGATGGAAAGTGATTCATTCATTACATACAGGTCTCAATAGTTGAGGGAAAATAAATGGATTTACCCGATATATGACCTTGAGTTGGAAGAAGTGGTTTATGATCTTACATGTAGGAGACATTATCTTTTGGGTGATAATTTTACAGTTTTTATGGATCAAATAATCTATAAGTATATCTTTTCACATCACGAATTGAATCTTCAGTCGCAAAAATGTGAACGATATATGAAGCCCATTAATTTTAATGTGTCATATAGACCTAAAAAGGGGAATAGTACTGCTGATGCTTTGAGCATGAAAACACAAACATAGTTAGTACATGAGTCGAGTGTAGAGTGGAAGATGATGACTTTTCTAGATGAAATGCATGTGGTAGTTATGGTGATTTAGGATAGGATGAAAATGGTTTCAGAAGCATTGGAGTCTAAACTCTTGAGATGTACTAGGGGAAAACATTATGTGGATATAGTGTGTTTATCAATAAGGTTCATCATTTATGGTTGGGACACATGTTCAAACATGTAGATATATATGGACGGGGTCATCTATGTGAAGAAATGGGTTTTTGTGCCTATGAGTATGCAGGGGGAACTCATGCGATATTTTAATTCATCAAAATAGATGATACATCTTGAGGCAAAAAAATGTATCCTGACCTAAAATGATAGTTTTATAGGGTTCGTAATAAGGTTTTTCCCCTATTAATTGGTGATATCAGAACTTAAACAACCTGTATGGCAATTTCAGCGATTTCATATTCCAGGTTGGATGTGGGACAATGTGACTATGATTTTTTTGCTAGGTACTCCATTTACAATTATAAAGAATGATTCTATTTGTGTGATTATGAATCGACTGACGAAGGTAGACTATTTATTTTCTATCCGGGAATTCTATATTGTAATATAGTTTGGATAGATTTATGTATGGATGATATTTAGTTTTCAAGGGGTTCCACATAATATAGTTTCATATCATGGTTCTCAATTTTCTTCATGCTACTGTCATGTCTTGGAGAAGGCACATGGAACATAGGTTTTGTTAGGTATGGCTTTCCACTCAAAAACATATTTGAAATAAGAGTGTACCTTATGGGTGTTAGAAGATATTATGTGGGAATGTGTACTTGATTTTGGTGGTTCTTGGGAGAATCACATGACTTTATGGGAGTTCAACTATAACAACAATGACCATGAAACTATATATATGACACCAGATTAATCACATTAGGATAGACATCGTAGATCACTCCTATGTTAGATTTATGTTGGTGAGTTAGAGTTTTTGAGACCGAGTCCTGTGGAAGATATGTCTATCGTGGTGTAGTTGATTCGATATAATATGGATCTGACTCAGAGTAGGTAGAAGTCGTTTCTAGAATGACGGAGACGACCCCTAGAGTTTACAGATGTTTATCGTGTTTTCCATTAGGTGTCACCTACATTTTTTTTCCCACATAATTGGGTGTCAGTTCATGATGGCGCAAAGGTTTGTTGGACGATTCGATGTATTGAAGAGAATCAGGCTGGTGGTGTACCGATTGGACCATCCATTGAAATTATATGCTATGCATGATGTTTCATCAGTTTGACAACAATGGGGGTATCAACTCGACCTATCTCATGATATCATTGGGGATGATTTTGACCATGAAATAGATACATCCTTTGAGGTGCATCTGATATGTGTGCTAGATCAATGTGAGAATGTGATGTTGGGAAATAATGTGCCAATAAATCTTATGTTATGGAAAAAATGAAGTGTTCTAGAGGAAGCATTGGAATGGGAAGCAGACATGAGGAATCAATTTACATTTTTTGGGCTCAGAATCATAGTGATGTTCAAGAGTACAACTCATGGGTGAGCTTTTATAAGGTGGAGAGATTGTATGATCCATAACATTTATAGAGTCAACTCGGGCACATTTTAGATGTATGTATAAGGTTGTTAAGTACATTTTTATTTGAGTTTTTTCATTCGGTGTGATTGGGTGTGTTTTATGAGAAATATTATTGGATTGAGTGGTCATTTTTTTAGGTACCCAGTTTACATAACTCTGTGCCACTAACTAGGTAACCATGTGAACCTAAATTGAGATGTCTGTATGGTTGGTTTATAGTGAAACCTAACTATGCTCCCCTTCACAAAAAACCATGTCTGTGGGTTTTAATTATCTAATTTTTTTTAAATCACCCGAACCCCAAAACCAATAAATGTTTACCTAAGATCAGTCTTCATGAATTCTAGGTGATCCTAGAGCCTTCCAGAGGGATACCAAAGGGAATTGAAGATCGTTCTTCAATATCTAAAGCCAATATTATTGATATGATCTCTTGCTGGTAAATGTAATTCATATCAATGATTATTTGTTTATTACCCTGTCATTACATGATACTTTAAAGGTTGATATCCATTATTTCCCTAGATCTAATCCTATTGGTTGAGATCTAGATCTAGGATTCTGGTTCAATATCAATATTTTCAAGATCAAGATTATTTTGATTTTAATTATGATTTTAGGGATTTAAATCTGGATCTTGATCGACATCATTATGCCGCTCAGATTTTGTGGATTTCCATTGGGATAATATCCATAAAAAATGATATAGGTGTTCTAAATTGAATTTCAAAAGTCTAGGATTTGATAGGTCTATTTTATATTTTTAATTTGCTAGCATCCCTTAGAAATTGAGATCCTGAATTGGTTTAATTTTCAATTTTGTTTTGAATTTTTGATGAATTGGAGTTAAATATGATTAATTGATGATTTAATCATGGTTAAAGTGGTTTTCCCAATATGATATTTTATTTGGAGATTTTTCTTACATTTTTATATATTGTAATTGAAATATTTAATTGGTTTTTTATGATAATTAATTATGGGGAAATTAAATATCAGATGATTATTGGATATGTAAAATAAATAATTGGGAATTAATTATCGGCCATGATTTTGATTAAATATAATTAATTTTACCAATAAATTTTGTTTAGTTAATATATTACTAGGATAATTAATCATGATGAATTAATTATGTTATATGATTTTTTTTGATTGATTAATTAATTGAGGAATTAATTAATGGGTTACGATCTTAGTTAATTGATGGGGTATTTAATAGGGGTTGGTATGTTTAACTAATCAATGGATTTGTATGTAAATGATGCTGTTAATTTTTTTGAATTAATTAATTATTTAAATAACTAGGAATGTGGGTTCTAGACATGGCGTTCTAGATAAATTAAAATTTGGATATTAGACATGGAGTTCCTCCCAAATAGTTATCCAAGCTTGTGATGTGGGGTGTTAGACATGACAATCGACAACGAATGAGATTTGTGGTTATTGACATGGCATTCAACCTTGAATGATATTTGAGGATCTTGATTTGGAGTTCAACATCCAATGAATTACAATAATGAATTATGATTCAAATGAGATAATTGTACTGAAACCGAGACAAATATGATGATAATGAATAAATGGAAATGTGAAAACTACTTCGTTATTCACTGTATTAATTGCATCATATAATTTTATACACATTCATTTGACTAGAATTTCTTTAGACAGTATTGTTTGGGCCCAACTGAGTCTTACTCACATCATATTTGGGCCCCCTAATCGCAACCTGAATAATCTTTTTTATTGCTGGATAGGATAAGTGAACCTCGTTAGGATATGATTCTGTTTAGTAATAGTGAATGTCTAAGGGAACTTGACATGGTTTGGGACCCACTTCGGAGTCGTTGTGTCTTTAATTTGAGTTCCATTTTAGACACATGCCACTTTCATTGTCACAAAATGTTTTCCAAACTTAGATGAGTATTGTATTTCTTATTTTGACTGTCATGTGACATGGAATTGTTTTGGTTATTTATAAAATTATGCCACTGTTTGTTGTTGTTTTATTCTATTGGTGTATTATTCTAATAAAATAGGGTATAGTCTCTCCATGACTAACTCAACAGACCCTCACTTTTAGTCGGTACCCTGTAGAATATGAGGATGCACACTTGAGGTGGTGTGACCAACCTGCTTGGGGAACATTTAAGTGTATCCAAGGTAAAAAAGATACTATTATGGAATATTATGTTTCTAAACTATGTTCAATCCCTATTCCATATCTTATTATCTCATAAAATATCTATAGTTACACAATTTATTATAGAGATATATTATTATGATCCCATGAATTAAAAAAAATCATACTTTTATGTGCCACATTATCATAAAAAATTCATTATGACTTATCTTATGGATATTAAAATGAATATCATAAACATTTAATCATTTTTTCATACCATTACTAGTGAAAAATGATCTGTTATATAAATATTCATTACATCTTATTTAAACTGTGGGAATAAAATAGGTATTATAGAATCTTTCTTAAATCAACATCATCAAAAACCAAACAAATAATGAAATTGGTTGGTATCATTGAATAAAAATACTATAAAATCATAATTAAAATCAATGAAAGTAATATTTTATTAAAAATAAATTGAAATATCAGTTGTAATATTTTTGACCATAATACCAATCTGATTTTTTTTAAAATTAATAAAAATATAAAAATTTACAAAAAATAATGAAATAGTTTTAATTTGAAAATAACCATCGAAAGTAGTAATGGAATGATGAATTAATTTAGTTTTTAGGACTATGGTAAATTACATTCATGTCTTCTATGCTAAAACAATGATTACATTAACATTTATAATAGAAATCCTGAAGTTCTTCGTTCATAAAATAAAAAGGATAAAACTTTTAAAATGATATATAAAAATATAAATGTTGTTAAAAATTTAATTAAAATTAGAAATAATAAATCTAACAATATTTTCAAAACTCTTTAAAAAAATATGGTTATGGATAAAAAATTATTTTCAATTGAAGTGGGAAATATAATCAAATTTCTTAAAATATTTTAAATTTGTATCTTGAGTATATAATGTGATAAAAATTAATTAAAAAGATGAAGTGTATATAAATATCTTTGTGAAAATATAATTAATGTCTCTATGGAGAGGTATAACATAAAATTTACAAATCTGAAACCTAATTAGAAATAATCATGATAAACAATGAGATTGTAATATAAATATCATACTGATTGTTCCACATGGTTTCAATGTTTTATAACATCCTGTATAATAAATTTCAACATATTATATTCATATAATACAATAATTTAAATAATTATTTTGTCATATAAGATCCTAATATGTAATTTAATTTCAATTTATTAAAAATTCTTTATTAAAATAATCAATCACATGTGTTGAATGTTTAATTTTTCATTGAAGTTTGAATTATGTAGTTTCAGTCCATTTGAAATGATTATTGTTAAATAGTACATAGAATTATAAACATTATGTAAATATCATATTATATATATATATATATGTCCATAAATAAAAGATGTATAAAAATGTTTTATATTATTCTTAGAGGTGGTGGAATGTTTTTTTACATCAACGATTTTTCCATTTTTCTACTGATGTAATGAATGAAATATAAATATTAATTCACCTTTATATAATAATTATTGTATCATTTATAAAAAATATATTCATTAAAATTATAGTTTTTACCATTCATGAAAATGAAAAATGAACAATGAATCACAACACTTTTTGGATGTGGTAGTCCACACAAATTCCTGAGTGATGCTTGCATTATCTAATTTATCAGAATGATGAGGATAATGGTTGTTAATACATAAAAGTATTATATATTTTTATTTATGATATTTAATTCATCATTTTATTATATATATCATATACTTAAATGTGTTATAATAAGAAATAAAATTCTAAAATCATCGTTAAAAGTTAAAAAATTTATTGATAACCCACTTATAGATTACACCATATAAATTAAAATGAATGATTTATTGAAATTACAGAATCCCTACGGTATGGGTATGGATTCTAGGAAGGTATATTATAAGAAATTTTTTGAGATATATGTGTAAAACATTCGGAATAATGATAGTGATGAGGCCCCCTTTTAAAAGTGGGGGGGGGAGGGGCACTATTGTAATTACATAATGTCATTAATAAATATTAATTATATTTTATTAGAAATATCCAATGTGATATATTTATATGTTAAAATATTAATTAGCAGAATGAAAGTCATCTTATAACATTTGGTCAATTTTTTGTAATGTTTTTCCCATATATCATAGTTTTAACACCATTAACCCATATTGACAATTACGTTAATAACAATGTTTTCTACACTTCATGGTAATTAATATCACTATAAAATTAAAAAAGTCCCAGTACTGAACAAAGATTGATATATTAGTCTATATCACATTTAGTTTAATGAGGAATGTATTTTTATCAATATAAATTTAATTATGAAAATTTACTTTTTTAAAAATATCATTAATGTCATTTTAGAGCTATTAATTATATTTTACACTGAAATCTTGATGGAAGAAAATTAATTTGAATAGAAACATTTCAAACATACAGAATATAAACATTTCAGGCTAAAGATACATGGTTGGAAGCCATGCTGACTATATTCGAGCATTGGAGACGCCTCCAGAGAGGCGGGTCAAGCTCGCCACCTACATGCCCCGAGACACTTCCAAGAGGTGGTGGGAAGTGATCTCACAGGCGGGATAGCAGCAGGCTATGGCTTAGGGGGAGTTACAGTGTGTGTTCTATGAATACATCTACCCGGAGACCCTGAGGGACGATCGAGCCCAGGAGATCATGAGCATAGAGAAGGTTACTCTTACTGACATGGAGTAATCTTCTTGTTTCACTAAGCTGTAGAATTTTATACCCCTTTGGGATGGGAGTGGGGTGTTCTTGGTGAGGATGTTTTAGGATGGACTCAGGAGGGAGATCCTCTCATAGATGACCATCATCCAGGTGACTTCCAATACTTCCATCATCTTCCAGGAACTGATTGCGGAGCACAATCTGAGAGATTGTGGAGCTACGAGTCAGGGCGGTTCTGCTTCCAGAGTTATCATCCCATCAGATGACAACAATAAGCGCCATACGGAGCCTACGCGCGGTGATGCAAAGAAGCGATATGCATCATCAGGAAGCCATGTGACATGCTACCCGTGTGGCCAAACAGGGAACATGAGGCCGAAGTGCCAGAGAGACCCCGTGAAGTGACGATCTTGCGGCATAATGGGTCATCTTCAGCATTTCTGCCAGGTTTTCTCACCAGCATCGGGTGACAGGGGTTCTTCCATGACTCCTCGTTCAGGAGCAGCCCCACCAATCTCTCTCCAATCAGGGAACTGGAGTTCTTACGGCCATTCGGGCCGAGGTGGAGGTCGAGGCCATGGTGGCCAGCCACCAGTTCTTCAGCACCAGCAGGGAGGTTCAACTCAGTGTGGTCAGTCAGGGGCGTAGGGCCACGGTGTAGGCCAGTCATTCTCCATGGAGAAGACTAATCATGAGTAGGATGCCGACCCTTCTACTGTTTGAGGTACGATTTGAGTAGCCAAAGTTTTATCATCATCCCTTTTCGATACTAGGGCTACACATAACTTTATCTCTGTTGCTATTGTGGAGAGACTTGGATTCTGCGTCTTTTCTTCTGCCGACTCGTTAACACTAGACACACCATTGGGAATGAGGAAATCTTGTGAATATCATTGTAGAGAGTGCCCTCTTGAGGATGCAGGGTATGGCTTCTTATGGGATCTCTATGTCCTAGAGATGATAGGCTATGATGTCATCCTTGGCATGGACTGGTTGATTCCCTTCCGAGCAATCGTCGACTGCTATCGCCGCATAGTCAGTTTCATTTCACCAGAAGGTGAATCTTTCCTTCATAGAGGCGAATGGGACGTTCGGGCGAGTCAGGAAGGACTCGAGCATCTTGGGCTAGGAGGAGTGACGACCTAGATAGCTAGTCTTTATCTGGATGATCAGGGGACTCCACAGTTGGACTTTCCTCTAGTGGTGGATTGCTTCCGGGATATATTTCTCGATAACTTTTCAGGTTCTCCTCTAGAGCGTGAGGTAGACATTTCAATTGATCTCATGCTAGGAGCGGCATCAGTGTCCATTCCTCCTTATAGGATGGCCACATCTAAGTTGGAGGAGCTCAAGAAGCAGTTGGAGGAGCTACAGGCTATGGGTTTCATCCGACCCAGTACTTTTCCTTGGGGGTCACCTGTCCTGTTTTCAAAGAAGGCAGACGGTACCTGTCGGCTTTGTGTGGATTATCAGAAGCTGAACCAATTGATGGTCAAGAACCGATATCCATTGCCACAGATTGATGAACATTTCAATCAGTTTCGAGGAGCTCGGGTGTTCTCAATGATCGACATGAGGTTCGGTTATCTTCAGTTGCACGTTATACCATCAGATATACCTCTGACAGCCTTCAGAAGCAGGTATGGTCTTTACGAGTATACAGTCATTCCCTTCAGACTCACGAACATGCCTACAGTTTTTATGGCACTGTTGAACTGAGTGTTCCATCCTTACTTGGATTCCTTTGTCGTGGTCTTTGTGGATGATATCTTGGTGAACTCTCACACTCAACACGACCATGCCACCCATATTCAGATCATTCTGAGTACACTGAGAGTGCATCATATTTATGCTAAACTCTCGAAGTGAAACTTCTGGATGGATCAGATTCACTTCTTGGGTCACGTCATCTCAGAGGCAGGAGTATCTGTGGACCCAGAGAATGTGAGAGTTGTAGTTTCCTGGGAGCAGACGAAGAACGTTTTTTAGGTACGGAGCTTCCTAGGGCTGGCTGGATACTACAGACGCTTCATTCTGGATATTTCTCGTTTAGTAGCACCCTTGACAGGTCTGAACAAGAAGGGGGAAAACTTCTTATGGTTAGATTCTTGTGAGTCTGCCTTTCAGGAGCTGAAAGGTAGGTTGATGTCTGCACTTATACTACTCTTTCCAGACATGGGCAAGAGCTACACAGTTTACTTTGATGCCTTGGGTATCAGGCTAGAAGCTGTGTATATGAAGGGAGATGGAGTTGTTGCATACGGGTCTCGGCTGTTGAGGCCACTTGAGAGGAACTACCCTACGCACGATCTGGAGTTCATAGCTGTTGTTCATGCATTGCGCTGTTGGAGACACTATCTTCTGCGAGAGCACATTGTGGTCTTCACTGACCACAAGAGTCTCATGTATATCTTCACTCAGTGTGATCTGAATCTGAGGCAGCGCAGGTGGGTTGAGTATCTACAGTCTTTTTACTTCGAGCTTGCCTATACACTGGGAAAGGGAAACACCATGGCAGATGCATTGAGCAGGAGAACTCAAATTCAGGCAGTTTAGGTGGCTATTAGTGAGTGGCAGATGATGGCTCTGTTATCTAATATGAATCTATAGGTTCATGACAGACGGGGACAGACTTTTCTATCTTCTGTAGTTGTTACCTCCACGCTAATTGATCAGGTACGGATGAGGCAGCTATCAGACTCGGAAGGCTTAGTCCTGTGGGAGAGTGTGTTAGAAGAGGACCCTCTTCCTGGATGGACAGTGGGTGAGGATGAGATCTTGAATTTCCAAGGATGCGTATGGGTGCCAGCAGACATACACGAGGAGCTGATGCAGGATTTCCATTCCTCGATTTGGGCAGTTCATCCTTTCATCACCAAGATGTATCAGGATCTTCATCGCCAGTACTGGTGGCCAGGTATGAATAAGGATATTGCTGGTTTTTTCATGAGGTGTTCTACATGTCAGCAGGTGAAAGCAGAGCATCAACGACCATCAGGTCTTTTACAGCAGTTACCCATTCCGGAGTGGAAGTGGAACGATGTTGCGATGGACATCGTGACTGGGTTGCCGAGGTCACCATGAGGGAATGATGTTGTTTGGGTTGTCGTCGATAGAATTATGAAGGTTTCTCACTTCATCCAGATCAAGGAGTCCTTTGGTGTCGATGATCTGGGATGACTTTATATCAGAGAGATTGTGCATCTGCATGGAGTTCTGCGCTCTATTGTTTCAGACAGAGATGCGCACTTTACCTCTCGGTTCTGACAGGGACTTCAGAAGGCTTTGGGAACATAGGTACTATTGATTATAGAATACCATCCCCAGACTAATGGCCAGTCCGAGCACATGATCCAGGTGCTTGAGGATATGCTCTGGGCTTGCATCCTAGACTTTGGTGGTTCATGAGAGAGGTATATTCCACTGGTGGAGTTCACCTACAACAACAGTTTCCAGGATACCATTCAGATGGCGCCATATGAGGCTTTGTACGGTAGGCCATGCCGATCACCCTTATGCTGGATGGAGGCACCAGAGGCAGCTTTGCTGGGACCTCGTCTTGTTCTGGAGACTTCAGAGCTGATAGAGCTGATTCAGAAGAGGATGGCTACAACACAGTCTCAACAGAAGTCTTATGCTGATCAGCGGAGACGGCCTCTTGAGTTTGAGGTCGGTGATCAGGTTTTCCTATGTGTCACACCGAGGTTGGGACACAAGAGGATTTGGAGACAGGGTAACCTTTCACCACGGTACGTCGGGCCGTTTGAGGTCTTGGATAGAGTGTGATCGGTCGCCTATCAGTTGAACCTACCTCATAGGTATTAGGCCATGGACGATGTCTTACACATGTCTCAGCTCTAACATCACGTTTCAGAACCATCTGACGTCTTTCAGCCCGAGGTAGTCGAGATTTAAGTGGATGCATCATTCGAGGAGCATCCTATCCGGATTGTCAATCGCAATACAATGGTTCTTGACGGACGGTCTGTTCCTCTAGTACGAGTGATATGGCAGCACGGGTGAGTATAGGATGATACTTGGTAGAGGGAGGCCGATGTAAGATCACAGTGGACAGATCTGTTCAGGGATTCTTCTTCTCCACCTCGTTAGGAAAATTCGGGGATGAATTTCATTAAGGGGGGATGTTTGTAAGAACACAGATCTTCGTTCAGGTATGTTTTTACTTTTTCTGGAGTTTTTAATAAAAATGGATTTTCTGGAAATTTTTAAAGTACACACCGTGTACTTTTTGAGTAAACACAGTGTACTCTGATCTAGCTCAATGTTGTGTGCTGGTCATGCCCAGGCAACACACACAGTGTGTAGGGGTGACGTGGAGGCCTTTTTTGGCGGTGTACGGATAGGACCCAGTACACGCTGTGTACTCTTAAAGTACACACTGTGTACATTCTTTTTTTTTCATTAAACGTACCGGGGTCGTACCTAACCCCTATTCCTATCTTCTTCTCCAGTTTCCGTCCAATCAGAAGCGACCGTACGACCGAATCTTCTATGAGCTTCCGCCTCGACGTCCATTATCCGATTTGAGCACGGTCGATTGCGTTGGAATCACAGCGATGAGTTCTTTCTTCCACTTGAGCCTTGTTTCATTATTCCTCCTTGTTTTCATGTTATTGTTGGATGAACGTTTAGTGTGTTTTCTTAGATCTGCGTCGTTCTAAGGTGAATCTGTCATCTAGGTTCACGTATATCGATCTCCTAGAATCGAGGTAGGTGGTTTGGGCCTTTCTATAGAATGATGATGATTATTTTGTTCAATTTCCACCAATACCCTTGAACGGGGTATTGTGTGTTTCCTATGATTCCCTATTTGCTTTCATTCTTTGCTTGATTGCATTAGTAGAGGTTATTTCATGTCATTAGAGTATTGTTTTGTGCTCAGTTTTCTTTCCATGCTTGTTCTGCCTGTTTGGAGTTTTTCTAGTTTCCATGCCTAGTTGTAGGATTGTGGACTATTGCCTTGTTTTGCTGTTGAGCCTTAGTTGATAGCCAAGTTGTTCTTGGGGTTTACTTGGATGATATATATATATATATGAACGCTGATCATGTTTAGTTATGCTTGGGACTGTGAGAACCTAGACTAGTAGACCAAAGGGGGAATTGACAGAAGGGCTTCTCCAGAGTGTCTTTAAATCACGATGTGATACCAAGTGGAGAATTGACGGAAGGGATTCTCCAGAGTGTCTTTTAATTAAGATGTTGGCTATATGGGGAATTGATTTTGATTGATTCCCCAGAGAGCCTTTAGCACGATACGAGATTATAGGGGAAATTGATGGTGAGTTCTTCCCTAGAGAGTCTGCTTATTTACGTAGCGGAACCAGAGGGGTGAGACTGTGTGTGCCTCCCAAATGGTTCCTAGTAATTGGAGGTTGAACCATAGGGGATAGACTTTGAGAGCTACCCAGAGGGTTACCTGGTTTCATTCTTTTTTCTAACTGCTTAATTGTGTGTTATACTTATTAGAACTATAGATTGTAGATGTTTTTGCTTTTCTGTTTACTGCTTCTTGTTTTATACTTCCTTGTATTCATTGACTGTTAGGCACAAATAATTGGGTGATTGCCTACTGGGATTGAATCTCACACCCCATTTGGTCCATGCTTTTGGGCCCAAGCAGACAGTTATAATGCAGGTATAGACAAGGGCAAGCGCCCTTCAAATTCAGGATCTTGATTGCACCATGAGTTGTGGCGCATGTGACTAAGTTGTGGCTCGCGATGCTAAGGGGATTATTTTGTTTTTCTTTTGCACTAGTTTCATTTGTATTTCAGCACGTTGTTGTGTTTTCCGTTTTCCTTTGATATTTGTAATTGTTGTATCATTTTCATCATAGTTATATCTCTATATTTCTTATGTTGTTTGGATTCTGTTGTTATGCTTGTTTTTTACTACTTCGGCTGGTTATCGATGTTTTCTTACCTCGTATAACTTACCGAAAGAGGACATAGTTTCCCCACCGACTCACCAAGGCCATCACTGCTAGTCGACAGCCTATGGATTTCGGGGAAACATGCTTGAGGTCATGTGGAGAACCGGGTACGGGGCACCAGTGGAGGGGCTCCAGACACGGGACGTTAAACTATGAGCATTGGGATTTTGAGTTGGACCATGTGTTTCCTCGTGATTGAGACAGGCTTACGTGGAATCATAGGTGAATGTATGGGCACACACCTATATAGGGTTGTCATTTGAATTATTACTGGATGGATTATCCTTTGTGGATATTGTGAGAACATGAGGGTCTCATGATCCCTAATGAGTATCATTATACTAACCTCTGTATAGGCAATGCCTGCACCGTTTTGTGTTGGGTGGAGGCAACGTACAATGCTGACTGTGGAAAAGGGTTCCCGAATTGAGGGTATCTCAGAGGTGGACCATAAACAAGAAGTACCACAATGACGGCCGATCGAGTGTTGTACCTACCCTTCAGGAAGGATCCCGGGTAAGTGTTTAGATGATCTGTTCAATTTACATATACATTATAGTTTACCTTGTACATTAAATTTGGGCTTTTATTATGGCCCCTATTTCATACTATACACACTCCTTTTATTTTACAGTTTTCTTGTGATTTTTTCTTTGCAACGTCCATGGTTTCGTGAGATTACGGGTTACAAATGCATTGCCTTCCCGATTTTTAGGATTACACCTTTCGGTGCTATTCACCTGCCCCATGCCTATGGATAGCGGTCTTGGGGTAGTAATTGCACTGGCCCTAGGGGACAGTTCATGGAAAATATATTAACATTATATTAGTGTTTAATAATTTAATGAAAATATTAGTTTTATTATTGACAATGAAATTAAATTGTTTTAATTAAAAAATATCTTTTTGATTAAATAATTTTTAAAATTAAATTATATATTAATTTTTTATAAAAAAAATTAGATAAAATATATATAAAATAATTACATTTAGTTTATATTAATATTTTTAATATTTAATTTGGTTATAAATACATTGTAAATATTTGAAAAGTTTCAATATGAAATCCTAATTTCACATTTCATCCGTAGGATAACTTATAAATTAAAATTTTAAAATTCAATAAATTAGTTTTTTCAAAATCGAATGAACATTTTTAATAATAATTATTTATAAATTTTTATAATTTAATATTAATACAATTATCATAACTAATAGATAATAAATTAAAAATTAGTTACAATCATTTTTTTTGAAAATAATTTACGAGGAATTATACAGTAAATAGACATATTTCAAAATGACATGAAAACAATTTTAAAATATCGTTAATGAATTTATATCAAACCTCTAAATGAATATGTATTTTTGATAATCATTTTTGGACCCATAAATCATGTTAAATATGTGGGTACACATTTTTTAAAAAACAATTACATTTACGACACTCAACACACATATAAATGGCCGCCCACAATCCTCTATTAATTACACCACAAGAACCATTTGGGTTCAAAAAAGTTCTAAAAAATGAACATATCAACATACACACAATCATCATATAATATTTTTTTCTAGAAATTCATTCTACCGATATGTTGGTTATAATCCAAAAGATGTTGTCGAAGACGATGTAATATTCATAACTATCTGTTTTTTTTTTCATTTCTTCTTCCACCAGGATAATATATTCTAAATATATGATTATAAATTATCACCAGTATATTACATATAGATATATTTTTTAATGTTTATTTAATTTTCTATGATTATATTCAATTCCATTAAATGTTTTACAAAATCATAATTCTTGTGTATTAAGAACTACCGCCTCCCAGATCGATGTTTTTAGTTTCTCTATTAAAACCTATTTCTGTTGGGTATGATGAAGGGTATAAAGAATATATGATATATATTTACGATTATTATTGCAATTTAATAATTATAAAATATATAAATTATATTGTTTTGATTTAGTAGTAGATATGACTATGTCACTCTTGTGTACATGACAACTGACTTGCGAAGCGATGCGATATGTTTTTCACTAGAAATTAAAATAAATGATAAAAGAATGAATTGAAGGAATATATTTGATAAAATGAATTAATAATGACATTAATACAAATTTATCAGTCCAAATATTTAATATATCTTTTTCTTTATTACATTTAATCTTTATAACTTGGATTGTGTTTTTGTAGACTACCACTATTATAATGTGATGTGAATCTCATTAGACGACCACACCAATTGGAGGATATATATATGTTTATATTATAATATAATATAAATTATATTATATTATTATCACTATATAATGATAAAATATAACATACCTTTTTTTATATGCTTGAAAAGTGGAAATGTTACCAATTTGTATGTATGGCCTACCATCCCCTAGATCATAACATAATTAATTTTTTCAAAACTGTCAATCATGATTGATATTAAAATAATAATTTATTTATTAATATGATAATTATGCAAGTATTATAAAATATATATATATCATTTAAATTTATAATTATGATAATAATTACAAAATTTCTCATGGACTACCTTCTTACATGATCATAAAATTATGTGTTTTTATTATTGTTGATGTAAAATTCATTCCAGTTAATGTATTTACATATATACACGTATATTTTAAAATAGAATACATGTGTATTTTCTACACTTTTATGTCATTCATAAAACACAATTCCACAATTTCTATTTATCATCCATATTTCTATCATAAATAAAAGATTCCAATTAATAGTTCTAATTAAATAAATGATTAATAAATTCATTTATCAGTGTTTCTTATAGTTGATAAACCCCCACCCCTGACTGAATGATAGGAAATTTTTTTAGAATTATTAATTCCATTTTTTCATGTGGGTAAATGGAAACATTGTTGTATTGTATTGAAATATATTTATATATATATATACACAAATTTATTTAGGATTTTAAAAAAAAATATTAAAACATTATATATATTCACAATTTTATAATTATAAACATATATACATTTCATTTATACACATATAAACATTTTATATATATATGTACATTACACATACATGGGTATATGTAAACTCATACATCGTTTTACATTAGAAATCCATATATATACATACACAAAACATAGACATACAAATCATAATGCATACACATATATGAATATATAATATGAAAAAAATTATTAAAATTAAATATCATATGTAAAAAATAAATCATATATATGTATATATATAATTGATTGAATTTTTATAACACATATACTAAGATATCAAATTTGTATTAAATATATACATGTATTTTTTAATTACTGTATATAATTAATCATTATTTATTGAATATAAATCCTATATATTTTTTTATATATTAATATTATTTTTATTAAATAATATTACCATTAATGAATAAAAATTATAATGCTGATGAACATTTATCTTCACTAAAAATGATGATAAAGGGTACATTTTATCAACCTTTTTTGTGTTTATAAATGTTACCATTATCGTAGATTTTGACTATCACTGGAAATGGTTACCCTTTTTTCATCACATTATTTTTAGCACTAATCTACACTACTGATTTCTAAAGTGAGATCTATGGAAATGTGGACCTGGTATTTTTGAAAAATTGACCTAAAAAAGTATACGTAGAAATCAATTTCGATGAAAACATAACAACATTTTTTATATAGTGAATTTTTTATCCATTTTATGTGGAGAACAATTTATTATCTATATTGGTGATCATATTTTTGGGGAAAAAGTTATCTCAGGTAGGGGATACCAACTAGATTGTTGTCATTACCATAAAAATATTTTTCCGTGTAAAAAAGTTAAGTTCTCGAAAATCTAAATTTTAGATTTAATTGATATTTAATAAAGAAAAATATTTATTTGAATTTGATGGACTGAAATACCCTTTACCCCACATATAACGTGAATAAAATAACACAAACCCCAAAAAATAAAATAAAAACAATATATAATAAAAAATCAGGATAAAATAAACATAAAAATATAAAATATAATAATATAATAATACCAATATAAGTAAATGTATAAAAAATTACTAATTTCATATATGTTTTTATGTATAAAATAAATACTAATAAATTTATTATATATTAAAGTTTTTAATATTTATTCCATATAAATTAAATATATTATAATTACTAATGTTTTTTATTTTAATATATTTATAAATTATTTATATTTTCAGTTATATATACATGTTTTTCCTGTGAATAATATAATGGAAATTTTTCATTTTTTACAATCAATTTTTATAACGTTTTTATTAGAAATTTAAAAAATAAATTATAATTCAAAAAATAGTTTGTATATTAATATTTTGAAATATATTTTGTGTGGTAAATAGGTATTCAAAATTTCATTTGAAATATCATATTTGAATTTTAATTACAATTTTAGTGGGAATTTGTTGTGAAATATTTCATTGAAAATCTAAAACTCTAAAATCCCATGAATCTTTTCTCGGATGTTTGTACATAAATAATGAAAATTTTACCAATAATATTTTCAATATAAATTTATAATTTAATTTTATCATATATATATTTTTAAATCTATACTTTTTACATTTAAAAGTATCGTCATACATTAAAATTTTATTGGAAATTGTATGTAAAAATCTATAAAATTAATTTAAAATGTATTTTTCAACTGTAAACTATATATTTAAAGTTTCTTAAAGAAATTTTAATTTATTTTTTTGATATATGTTTTTAATTTATATTTATCATTATTTTATGGTGTAAATTTCCGATGAATATTTCACATGAAAATTTATATTTCATTTATGTATTAATACATTTTCATAGTAATTTGAAGTGTATATTTGATGTGGAATTTAAAATATAATGTCTTCAATAGAGATTTATTTTGGGATATTACATTGGAAAATATCAGCAGATGTGCGCACTAACATATTCCTGGGATGTATAAACAAAAAAAATTTATGGAGGTTTTCAATGGAAATTTCTAGTGGGAGTTTGCACTGAATATTTTATTAATAATCAAATTATTCAAATATTCTATAAAAAACTATAATATGTATTTATGTATTAAAATATATAACTACAAATATAATCATGTGTTTATTTTTTGTTTCTGAAAATTTTATTTTCAGTTTAATGAAAAAACCTTGGTATAAATATGGACATATATTTTATGTGGATATTTACACAAAAACAATTCTATGGAAATATCCACATAAAATTCCTACAAAAAATATTCAATGAAAATATTTTATTGAAAAATAAAATTTTTATGTAGGTATAAATATATATTTACAAATAATATAAAAATATATATTTTTAGAATTATGAATATCGAATTTTTTGTATAAATTTTTTGTTTTAATTTTTTGTATATAATTTCATCGAAAATATAAATTATATATTTTCACTAAAATCTATAAATTTTCCATGTGAATGATAACATTAAATTTTAAATGTAATTATGGATCTTACTAATATAAATTTCAAAAAAAATCATTCAATATTTAGATTTTTATACAATCACACAAACACACAACATCACACCAACATAAAGAGATAGAGATGATTATATATATATATATATATATATATATTCATGATTTCAAATTTTGTATCATATTTTGACACTAAAATTTTTTATTTCATATTTATACTAGTGGGTATTGATGGTGTAAATTTAAATCGAAAAATTTCAATTCAATTTTTCATGGATATTTTTATTTATGTACATGATATAAAACATATGTTATTCTATTTTAAATTTTTTATTTTATATTATCTTACATATTTTAATTCATAGGAATCTTTGAGTTTTTTTATAGAAAATATCAATCATACATTCTTATTTAATAAGAAAATTTCATTGTAAATTTTTAAACATAACAGTAAATAAAAAAATTCTGTAATATATATACATTGAAATATTATAATAAACATTTCATATTTAAATATTTAATAAATGTTTGTAGTGTAAATTATATAATCGAATTTCAATTGAAAACTTATATTTTTATTTATGCATAAACCTATATTAATTTTACTATAAAGTATAATTTTTAATTTTGATATTCTAGTCGATGTTATTATTATAATGTTCTGGTGTAACTTTAAAAGTCAAATTTTCATATAATTCTTGCAATATAATTTTATATAGGAAATGAGGGGTAATCATAGTAAAAAAATATATAAGAATATTAGGTGGGGGTTCCCATCCATAGAAAATTTAAATCATAATTTTGGTTTTAGGGAAGATATTCACTATTTACACTAGAACATATATTTCCAATCCATTAGATTAAATGACTATCTTATAAATATTGGCCTATATTCACTTACCATCAACCACCTAAATTAAAATTTATCTATTAATAAATAGTGTTTTGGATTGTTCAATGGGGCTAGAGAAACATATTTTTATTTTTTTCTATTTATACCTCTATTTCATTTTCTAAAAATATAATTAAACATTTTAAATTATATATAATATCTTCCATTTCATGGATTTCTAATGAACATATGTAATAAAATTAATTTTTTAATATTATTTAATTATTCCAAAAATATTTATTTTTTATCAGTGGGATTTTAAATTCAATTCATTTACATATTCATATGTTCTTAAATAATAATAAATAAAATAAGTATGTAATGACAACTATATTTTTAAAATTTTATAATGTGGAATATATTATATATTTTAAATTCCATTATTTTCTCTACCTAATATGATTTTAAAACACATAATTATATTTGAAATTCAATTATTTTCTCTAATAGTTCCATTTTAAATTATTATAAACAAAAGTAATTAATTGTCATGGTGATTAATAAAGTCATGGAATCCAATGTGATTTCTATGTTTTAAAAATTTAATTATTTTAGACAAGAAAAATGTTTGAATGAAAAATATTAAATGTGGTTTGAGGATCCAAAACCCTATTTCAGTAAAGGTAGTAACATTTAAAAACATAAAGTTCAAAGGTTTCGAAATCAATATTTATGGAAATTAATTAAATGGTCATTTCCACCACACATTTTCAAAATTTCATCATTTTTTCATTATACACTTCACAAAATTTAAGATTATTTCAACCACAACAAATTATTCCTACTTTTATAGTTTTCTCTATAGAGGATTTTAATATATATTTTAAATTATTAATAATATATATGATATATAATTTTTTACATTTATAAAATAATATTAATAATGTAATTTTGTAATTTTTTTGTTCTTGATTTTCAAAATCATTATTAAATTGAAAACATATATTTATAAAATCCAAATAAATAATTCATTGTATTATTATATTTAGGAGGATTAAATCCTAATCATAGAAAATAACTGAAAGAAATTTAAAACATTATTAAAATATATATATAATCCCTTAAATTAAATTAATATAAATATATTATTAAATTGAAAATTAAAACTGAAATTTATTCATTAATTTTTTTCTAAATTGAAAATGAGAATTTTTTTAAATTTTATAGGTTTGAGAAGATGATGTTTTCAGTAATTAAAAATAAATAAATTTTTTTATAATTATATTTTATTAATGTAAAATAATTATTAAATTGTAATTATAATAATTATCTATAATCATTTCATTTTATAATACATATTTAAATGAAATAAAATATACATATGTATAATAATAATTTTCTATAAAATTATATATATTCAAAATTAAACAATTTTTTTATCCCTCATTATTTTTTATGATGTTTAATTATTTACAAATATTGAATATAAATTCTATATTTTACATTAAATTTATATTAATAAAATTGATAAAAGAATTTATTGTGGTTTATTATATTATCAAATTAAAATTCATAATTTTTTAACAAGTGGAATTTATTCAAAATATAAAATTAATAGTATGAGGTCTTATACTAATGATAAAGTGTTAGGAACAAATTCCCAATCGTAAAAAAAAACGAAATAATCAACCAAATACACTACACTCACCTCTCACACATTCCATATAGTGATGAACAAAAAGGGGATCTTAGAAAAATAATGTACAAGATGTGTGAAATCATCTTCAGAAAATGGACAAAAAAATCTATAGGGGATGAAAACAATGAAAAAAATGAAAAGAGTAAATTAACATATAATGAAATATAATCAAGATTGGGAAAATAGTGAATAAAACAAATCTAACCCAACTATTTATCCATGATCGAATCAATTAGACGCGGGAACACATCACATAATAAATGAAAAAATGAGTTTTTTTCTCTGATACATCTTGAATGAATATTTCATCAACCTAGACATCATGATGTATCGTCTTATGAAAAATTAATGGAATACAATACATTAAGAATAGTATTTTTATACAATGTAAAAAAAAATTTATCCATAATTTTTAAAGCTTAATTTTCTATCACATATATTATAAATCATTATGCAATAAAGTGGGTGAGGATGATTTGAATATAACCCCAGGGATTCATATAAAAGAATATATTGACCATTGATCGTGAAAATCATAATTTAAGGCTATGTAGACATCCAGATATATAACAACCACACAATCAATTCTATCATTATGTTTCATATATGAAATAATATTTGTGGTGATTTTTCATTGAATATCAGTGTATTCTTTTTATTTTTTTAGGTTCTTATCATTACTTATTTCATTGATCCAATCAATTCCACATTACTATTTTATGAACAATCACATATACACTATTAAAATGATACAATATCCATCTATAAAATATTATGAAGAGAATTATTGATCCTCGTGGATAGAAAACAAGAATCTGACATCATATAAGATCATCTAAAGAATGATTTGTTTTAAAAAATTATTTAGTTGATTCGAAAAAGTCAGTATGTTCAACACTCCAATGGGAGAATGTACATGAAATAGGTAGTTAAAACAGTACGCAAACCAAATTTTAAACATCCAAATGGAAACAACATCTTCATAGAGGAAAAATTCATAAAATCATCAACCTATCATGTTGAGAACTATTTGAACGAGCTCCATACACCATTTATAGTGTCAAAGATCTAAATCATCTTCCTCCTCAATGTAGATATTTCCCACTTATTGGTCCTAGAATATTAAAATCTATAAACTCCAAAATTAAATGTTAGAGTATTAGCGATAAATCCTTTTTGGATATCACTATCTATAACATAATATACTAAATATCAATTAATCCAATTTTTTGAAAATAACAATGAATAGAATATGAATCAAATATTTCAATATAAACATTATTTATCATAAAATAGATTCTAAATATATCAAAACTGGATTAAAGGGAAGATTTATTTTAAACAAATATAAAAAGAATTTTTCTGGAATCTTGTAGTTTAATAATCATTGACATTTAGAATCATATCAACAAGCCATATCACCATATCAAAAATCCTCGTAGTGTGTTAGAACATGAAATAAGATCATCAAATATATCAATAATGGTATTATCTCAGATCAATTCACACCATCAAATAAAACTACAACCCATTCAAGGAACACTTATGTCCCATATAAACCCTCAATGGGGAACATTGATTGTGGTTCATTCCACAATTATTTAGTAATAATACTCACAGTGAATACATTTGTAGGGTGTCATGATCCTTATGTTCTGGGGTGAGTAACCACTAACTACATATTTTAACATGTTATTAAATAATATAATAATAAATAATGTGATAATAAAACATTTAGAAAAAATTTGAATTACAATTGCCTATTTTTTATTTTCCAACATTCCATTCTCATTTGAAAACTGAAAAAATTGTTTTCATCAATTCATTCCATTTTTAATCATTTCTAAAATTATATTTATTTATCACAGTTTGGTATCAGACCAATTTAACATATAAATTTCAAAATTAGTACATAATTTATTAAAAATATTCAACAAATTTCAATTCCTATGAAATTTGGGTTTTCATTCCCCAATTACAATGAAATTTCAAATCACACATCAATTAATTTGAAGTAAGTGTAACTAAAGTAATTATATAAAATTTAAATTTAGTCATTAAATATTTGGATCCAATTATTTTGGAATAAAATATAAAACCACAATTATTAATCACATTATTAAATGAAACACCATAAATGGGATTAGAAATAAATACCAATGTGAATGAGATAATGAGACACAACATAGAATTAATTTATAACAAAATAGCGTTTAGTAACATAAAAACAAAGATAATAAATCATTCTTTAATGAGTACTAAATGTGATATTGAATGACCCCAAAAAAGATTAGATCCACTTACAAAGAGGAGATTGAGTGAGATCAACAGTGCATCGATCCATTATTAAATGGGTTTTTTGGTGATAAAAATTCTTCATATGAGCCTTCAAATACTATGGATTTGAGTTAGGGTTGAAATAGGGTTATTAGGGGTTAAACTAGAGGGTTCAGGATTTAAATAAATTTATTTGGGAAATTAAAACCAAGATTCATAGTTTTCTGGGATGGGGAACATGGTTATGAAAACAATATACCCTAAACATTATCCCCAAATGGTAGAGTTTAATATTACTCCAAGTAGGGAACACTATTTTTCAAACATGTCTCCATCTATGTAAAAAAACACTCTTTTTGGTTCCATAGATTAGAGTGGCTGGACACATAGTTTATAAAAACTATATACCCATTAGAATCTATAACAATATGGTGCATATTTGGATGGGAAAACCCACATGGTTTTCCCTAACATTGGGAATTCCATGACAAACCCATAGGCATCCAAAATATTCTAAATTCATCCAGAATGACCCTACTAAAAGTTATAACCAAAGGGAGATTGAAAAAAATTTACCTAAAAGAAGGTAATTTGAGGTCACATCCTCCCCACCATAAAAATATTATTTCCTAATAAATCCAATAATGAAATAACAATATAAAAGAGGTTATACCACTTCCCTCTAATTATATTCTAATACTCCCATGTATCATGAAAATAAAATCATTTTTTAATATAACAATGACCCTAGGTCTCATCCTCACTAGTTATACCTTTTTCCTAGAACTGGAATTTCTACTATATTATTAGTCATAGATAAATTTGGATCAACATCAGGATCTTCTATGCTCAATACATGAGATGGTGTATAATGATACATCAGATAAAATTGCACATGAAATAAACTATGTATTGACATCAGTTATAGTGGAATTTATAAAGGATTATAGACCATTAACACCATCTGATAAACCATTATGTCTTCCTAAAACCATGGTGCAAGGAAACCTAGTTTCCAAATCCATTAATGTCCTAAAACAAAGGGAAACTATAAAAAACCATGTCACCAACTAAATAACTCCATTTTACTTCTACGATGGAACATATACTATGTTCACTTGTCCAATTTTGTAAAAATTCTTGGAATATTCAATTTTACCTTTGTCGTTTTCTCTTGGACCTATCTTAGTCCAAATATAGAAGCTTCACTAATATCTGAAAAATAAAATGTCGATTTTAAGGTATTATTAAAAAAGTCATAAAATTAATTAAATATCATTGAATAATTGAATGTTTGTTTATAAGAATAATAAACCAATCCTAATTGGGTCCCATCATACACTATTTTCATGACTGAAATCACATAACATGTCATTGAGAATCAATTTTTTATTCGGTCTTCTACAAATAAAATTACGCAAGCAACGTACCTGAGATGAAATTACATAATGGAGTCCTCTTTTAAATTATTATATTAAAAAATTTCTACACATGTGTATATAATATTACGGAAAGTGATATTTTATTATCTATAATGAATACAGATTCCCCTGGTACTAAAAAATTTTTTATATAAAAAAATGGGTAATAAGTGAGCCTATTTTTTCATAAAATCAATCACAACCCATATGAATGTATTTCCTAGAGTGGTGAAAGGAAGTCCAACCACAATGCCCCTAGATTTCTCAAACCACCTCTATATGGACAATAAAATCATATAAAATAGAACCGACACCTTCAAGTTATCGACAATGACTTGTTGGTTGATATAATAGTGAGAATTAATATTATTAATTTCTAAAATCAATCCTAGACACTGGAATCATCACAACACATAAGATAGCATAACTTTGTTTTTATGGTGCAGTTACAAGTAAGAACGTTGATATTACCCCATAACAGAATTTCATAATTGAAATGGAACCACAGACCAATTATGAATAAATAGGATTCCCTTTTATGTGATCATACATTAGCTGATAGTCACCACCAATAAAGCGACTCCCTAATGATACTAAATTCATCATCATGTTAATGTTCAGTAAGAATCAATTCACAAAGAGTAGTGATAAAATAAACTATTTCGATGATAACATATACTTCTTCCCAATAGATATCCAAATGAGATAGAGTATAATTTAGTAAATTTTAAGTAATATGATTATTATTTCACGTACTAGATCAGATGTTTCTAGCTCAAAGCATCAGGAGTAACATTTTCCTTCCTTGGCGTATAAGAAATTTCAACATCAAAAGACTATAGTCACCCAATAGATCTAATAGAGTTTTAATCCTTTTATAATGAAAAAAACACTTTTTTTAATTAGTTGTAATCATTTTTCCAAAATTTAATGATGGAAAATATTAATATCATGCATCATATTTATGATTTAATTATCTAGTATGTATAATACTTATTGTGTGACATAGGGTGTCTATATCCCTATGCTACCACCTGAACCAGTATATGAACACAATGAAAACCAAAATATAAGGTATCATGTAAGTCCTATAAGAAATAACACCTAGACGAGTCTACATTTTCCTAAAAGAAATAATTCATTTATTATGAACCAAATAAATCTAAAAATTATAATTCAAAAAGATATTCACACCATTTGGAGTAAGATTATTAACTGGGGAATTAAAATTCCTAAATAATTTAACAAAAATGGTTTAATACCCTACTAAATCAAAAAATATTTTTAACATAAATTGATTACATAGTTTAATTAATGTAATAATAAACATCACATTTTTAGGATCGACATAGTGTCCATATTATGATGCATTTGTTCAATATAATTTCTCTTTAAAAATCTAAAAATTATATTTTTAGCAGTTTTAATATAGTTTATGATTTATCATCATTTTAGAACATCTCTTATATGATGTACATGATTATCCTAATATTTAGTGAAAACACAAATATATAAGCACTCATTGAAATCGTATTAATTAATTCAATAAAACTATAGGATCATTGGTCACAAAAAAGGCATGTCATGATATTCATAATGATTATAACTACTACAGTCAGTGGTGTTCTGAATGTCATAATTTTTTATTCCCAGATGTTGATAACCAGATCGATGATCGGAAACTACGAAACACATTTCCCCATTTAGATTGAAAAATAAATCATCAATCCATTGTAAAAGAATCTTTTTTACTTTCCATAGGTTTACTGAGTTTTTTGTAATCAACACAAAGGTTTAGTGTAATATTATATTTTTTTATTGAAAGAACATGTGCCTCTTTCGGTGACACACTCAAGTACATAAAGACGTTTTCTAATAGATCATAAACCTTTTCATAAAATATTTCTACAATTATAGTTATATATTTTATGAAGACATATATATTGGATGAGTATAAAAAGCTAAATAAAAATAGAACTCCATATCTCTTATCCATGGTGGACCAGATAAGTTTGAAGGAAAAATAATAGGAAATAAGATGATGAATATAGAGTGATATATAACAAATTATTTTCAATATATGTAAAAAATAAATCACTAATATTAACAAGAGAATCTATCGAAAAGGAAGTTGATCCATACCCTACCTCAGGTACAATTAACCATGAATGACATGACACACCACATTTGGTGTAGTAATGGAGACACTTTAATGATATAGTTTAATTCAAATGTTATTAGAATTTATCCCATCCATCCCAATGATTATGTCAACAGGGACCATATTGAGAATAAAAAATTTAAAGGTTTGATTGATTCCAGACAATGGGAGAACACAAGTAGGACAAAAACGAAACCAATATACATAATTTAATAGGGGAATAATAATATCCATCACATAATAAAAATTATCTAAAGAAATGTTCATCGGGTTCAAAAAATATGTCGATATTAATAATTGAGATGCACCCGTTTCAAATAGGGAAGTCACTGATGACGAGCCTATAGTGATGGGACCTCTCATTGTCAATGGACCCGTATCAGAATACTCTATAAACTTTTGAGAGAAATATTAATTTTTATTACGGATGCTTGGGGTTCGAACTACCGAAACACTATTCTTGATATCTAATTTCATTATAGAAACTTAGTTAACTCCATATATGAGAAAATAAATTTACCATCAACCCTTACAAACTCTCCATGTAAAGCGTAACCATAAACTCCCAATCAATATCATCTTCATATGAATCCATATTTTTTCATAAAAACAAATGATCATATGTAAGATCAAAAAACTATATTAAATCATCATGTCATATAATTACCATTAACCTCCCCCTCAAGAAAAAAAATATAAGATCATAAAAGTGGGTTGTATACTGATTTATGGTCATATGACAATGTTTTATTTTTTTTAACTCCATGGATTTCACATATACAATATATTCTTGAGAGAACCGAGTACTTAAAATATCATAAAATTCATTCGATTCCAAAGCCTCAAGGTTCGTTTTAATCTCACTCTAATACCATTATATATTTTAAGGACCTTTTAGCTTAATTATAGAAAAAATCACCTTAATAGTTTACAGTTTTCCGTAACTAAAAATTTTTATATCATTCTCAATAATTATACTCCCCATGACGATCACTATAGACATTGAAAATATTTGAATTCTATTGAATAAATTTTTGATCATGATCAATGTATTCATAAGTTCATTGATCAACTATTAGATTCATAACGAATATGAGAGAGGGTACATGTATTATAGCTTGGATAGCTCACAACACAATTTGGATAAGATTATGGTTAACAATAGGATTTTATCACTATGGATCACTTGATTATTCCTATTAGGTGATTTTCAAATTTTTTATTGGATTCATAATACTAAAAACATCATTAGACATCATAAAAAAAATAAAAATGAAATACTAAACAAAGATATATTTTCAAATGTAAATTCTAATAAGATTTTTTTATATTGTTATTAAAACACAGTCAAATAAAATGCAGAAAATATTATATAATCAGATCAAAAAAACCATTAATGCCACCATTCTTAAAAACCCAATGTTACTTTAGGATCGTTATTGTGAAATATGTGGACAAACTCAATCAAAAAAACCTCTTATATCCCAGCATGATATCACAAAATGCATACCAACATCATGGAAATGTACTTAAAATGCAGTTGTGATACAACATTTTCAATAAAAAAACTCTTATTACCTGGTATATCGACACCAGATCCATCTTTTATTTTGATCAAAGGGAATTCCTAATCCCAACTAGTTAGATACAATCACCATTCACCAAAAAAATATCAAAGAAGGCAAAATTATTCCTCAAAACAAAGAAAGTTAAAAGATTCCTTCTAGTATTCTTAACAACTACAAGGAAGAATGTAATAGAAAAAAATGATAAAAATTTACCAAAAGAAGAATGATAAATATCCGATTGTATGTAAAAATATAAATCATGAAAAATACTCAAATTCTCTAGTGTAAATAGTAGATTAAAGCTACATATGTAAGTATCAACCCTCTATATCCAGAAAGATCATCAAAATCCACTACCTTGAATGGATATATTCCTTTTCTTATACTGAGAGTCTTAAAATATACAAATATTCAATGAAAAAGATAGTGTGTGATCTATAAATCCATGTATGGTCTCAACATGTGTTAAAAAATTAATTCAATAATAATAAGAAATATTATTCTACTTTTTCAAATCAACAAGGACTAGTATAAAATTCAAAAATATTAATTCACAAGATGATCTCACATAAATGTGATGGAAGACATATAAACAATTTCTATAATGATAAATTTATATAAGAAACATATATTTTAGCGATTTACATAAAATGAGTAGTTAGTTAATAATTAACATGTAAAATGGAGTCAATTGGTCCTAGAATCATGTAAATTATTTCTTATGGTATGTAAGTTTATGTAATTCAATCCACAAAAATATCAATAATGATACCCACTCAAAAACGGTGTTCTCATATATTTAAATATACACTATAATAAGGGAAACCATGAGGTCTTTCTACAACTCCAATGGGGGCCATCGTGGAAATTCACAGCAAAATTATTTAGTATTATTTTTCATCTCGAATCCATATCTATGGACTCCATTTCCTAAAGTTATTTTCCCATTTAGAACTAGCAGTCCATGCTAAAATTCTCTTCAACAATCATTCTTACAACAATAAAAAATAAAGTATTACAAATCAATCCAAATTTATATTCCATGTGTACATTTTTGAACCTTCCATTCTCATGTAAATCACAAAATGAAGGATTTAATCAATTAACTATATTTCGAATCATTATTGACATTATGAAATAAATTTCATAGTTCATCCCCCAATCAATTTCTAAATAATACCAATATTTTCTAAAAAAATACACTTCAAATTTCTATTACATTGATATTGAAATTTTCCATCAATAATATTCGTGACATTTCATATCAATCAAAAAATAATTTCAAATCACGTTCCTTAAATAAAATAAAAACTACTTACCATTCAATCCTGAAATCATAGATTTCTATTTGAGGAAATAAAAATATGGAAATACCTAATATTATTCAGATGGGAAATGAAAACGCCGAAAATGGGATCACAAACAAATAACATGGAAAATGAGATCAAGAAACCCATACTATAATTAAGATCCATAAAAACATAATATAGGTCCATCAAAATAATAATGATCCATCACTATATAAGGATGATAAAAATATATGTTAGATTAAACTACAAGTTATGTTATATACATACGTGGAGGAGACAGAATGAGATTAGTGATTCTTTGATATTCCCTGAAATGGGTTTGGATATTTCAAAATCACATTTTGGGAGCCTTTTATGACCATTAATTCATGTAACGTTTTAAATAGGGTGATTTAGTGTTATACAAGAGGGTTTCAGAATATTAATAAATTTTTTGGAAATTAAAACCCACAAATATTTTTTTATATTGGGGCCAGACATTTAAAAAATCATATACAGTTTCATGTAGGGTTTATGTTTTCTCTTAGTAGAGATCATGGTTTTCCAACCCATGACCCTAATATGAAATACTAAACAATATCAGTTTTCTTGATTTGTAGATGATGGATTATTTTTTTGAAAAACAATGTACTCCATTCTAATGAATCATCATACGGTGAAATATTTTGGTGGGAAAACAGACATGGTTTTTCCAAACCATGAAACCAATCATATACATACCCATAGGCATCCATAATAACCCATATTTTCTTCTAATGACCTCAAAATGAGACCCGTGAAAAATGTGATAATAAGGGTCAATGGAATACCAAAAAATAAGGTAAATATGTGTTATATGTTGACTATTCATAATATCTTAATAATTGGGTCAATCCTCCATTTCATTCACTGTTAATATCATCTAGATATGAAACCTTATTATAATATCGAAATTATTCTAACTGAGTATGGATTGAAATTATATTTTCATGCTCAATATGTGGATAATGAATAACTAATTTTAAATGAAGATTATAATCAATTCGATTGGGATAAGACATATATTTAACAAATTCTTCTTATTATAAAATGGGTTATAGTCCATCCATATTATGAGATTTAATCATATAATGATTAATCAATTGGTTGTGAAAACCCATAACTATTTGGTAGTCATCAATTTTTGTGGGCATCTCGAGTACACCATAATCTTTTAGATAAAAAGATTTCATATGGAATAAAAAACATTGAAAATAGAATCACCATTGGACTTAAAATAAATTGGAACATTTTTTTGGATTTTTCTAAACATCCTATCCTACCTTATTCTTATAATTACTAGATTATCAATGTGGAAAATCATATCATTTAGACATATTAATAGTATTTATTACATCTTTAACATGTTGTGATACCACATTACACATTTTTATAGGATCCTCCTCCTCATATATTTCATTTTATAGTTACACAAGGTGAGATGATCCAGAGAGGTGATAAACCCCATTTGATATGTCCATGTTATTCATACTTAGATCTAATTATTCTTCACTAATATGGACATATAATTTATTTGGACCAAAAATTTACATATACTGTTGTATCCAATATTTTACTCATAATTAATTTCATTTCAATGTCCAATCCAAATAGAAATTATATAATTTCAATAGAATACATATTTATAGAATAAAAATCAATTATCACTCATAAGAAATGATAAATAATTTGTTTCAGCTTCATTAATCAGTTTTTATATTAAAAATTTTTACTAATTGGGACTCTATTAAATTTAAGAATGTGTTGGTTCTAGAATGGAAATATTAATCTTGGTGAATGGATACACATAAATGTAATTATAAACTGTTTTCATGATGATATCTAACATCTCCATAATATTTTAATAATTTATTATTTTTATAATAAATTCAAATCTTTAGACAAAATCCTTATATGTTTTTTATTAGATTAATAGTGAATAAAAAATTATGCTTGTCAATAAGAATTGTTATTCTAGAAATTTAGATATTCCAATAAGATTTAAATTCCTTATGAACATGTGAAAAGGAGATTTATTGTAATAAAATTTTATTATGAGTGTCAGGTTTTGGATATTTATCAAAAAACTAAATTCATCCATTGATATTCTTATAAGTCATTATTTTTTATATTTATGTCTAAATAATGTAGCTAACTCAATATTAATAATGTGATGTAATTTCATAATATCCCTGAGAGAGGGGTAATGGGTGGTGATTTCTATTGAACATATTAAATAGGCATTCCACCCTATCTAGTAAAACATGAATCAACTCAAACTATAATCAACTATATAAACCACAGTTTCTAAGTGAGTTTTTAAGAATTATATCTATTATATTAATGTAGAAAATAATGAACATTTTGAACACAAATATAGATATAATAATCATTCTATTTATATATCACTAAAACATCACCTCTACATAAGTGCTAACACATCAAACCCACTTCTATTGAAAATAAATCAACTAGAATTCCACCGAAAAAATGCCAATTGTGTAGTTTAAATCCCTTAGATCTATTGTAAGAAATAATGTTATTGGAAGAATAATATAAATAATACTGATAATGGGGGGTACATTTTTCACAATTGTTAGATAAATCAAATAAAAATTAAATTAAATTTTTATGTTGGAATTCTTTAAAATATATATATTTACAATCCTTTTTTGAAACATTAAAAAAAATTAATTAAAAGATTGATATAACATTGAAAATAATATAATATATGGTATATAGATATAAAATAATTATAGAAATTATACAATTCTAATTGCAATAAATAATGTAAACCATTCTGTAGATGCATATTATATTTTCAATTATTAAATTATTTGAAAGAAATAATTGTTATTTATTTTATAATATAGTATTATTTTTAGTATATCAATGTATAATTATAAATAAGTTAATGAATAAATAATGAAATGAACATGATGGATATATGACCAATTAAAATGTGTAAAAAATACTGGTGACTTCTATCTGGGGGTTTATGATCACTATTTTGGGTTCGGGTGATCAAGGATGTCCACCACATTGATTTTCTTATTTTTGTGTTTAATATTTCTATTCAACAACTCATATATTCATCCAAACAACAAATTTTTCATTACTCATAACCCACCATGAAAATAGTTAGACATGTTCGAAAAAATCCCTTGATACCCCACTCTATATATCACCTCTCTAATATGTAATGTCATAAGAAATGAATTAATTAAATGATGCGAATAAAAAAATAGGGTGCTACTGTAACATAATAAAAATCATGGAACTCGATCTTCCACGATATATTGTCTTACGCATCACAAAAATAAAATTTAATTTGATTCATTTCCTTTATATATATATATATATATATACAAATATATCATTATTCAATTACTGTTTGGCCTTCGTGAAAAGGGAATTAAAATATACTCTTATGTCAAACAAATATTCAGATGCCTTTTGGTTTTTGTGGCACAAAAAAATAACTATTATAAACCCTCAAAAAAATGAATTAAATAAATAAAACCATATAAGGAAATATGCCAAAAAATTATCAAAAAAACCACTCAACATAAAATTTTATGCTCCCATACTTCTAGTAGATCTATACATCTCCATTGATAAATAGTTATGTATAGGGTTTATTATTTTCAAATTTATATTTTAATGGTTCGTCATATTATTTACATTATACAAAGGGTTACATATATGTATATATATATAAATATACAGACATATATCACGGTTAATATTTAGTATACATGATATATGATATTAAGGTTTTACGATAATATGGTGTGTAAGGGATAGTTTGTTTCATTAATTATAATTTTATTTTTTGGTGGAGTAAGTATTCTGAAAGGGTTTGTTTTTGTTTCTCAAATGATTTTTTGGTTTCAGAATCTATGTTCTCGGATATATATTTGGTTTTACTCACAAAAAAATTTATTATTCTATATAGTTTTTTCATAAATAAAATGTTACCATTTTATGTGCATTAGGCCTATCTAAATTCATGAATGTTAGTTACATTATACTTTATGGTCATTTCATTTTCTTTGTAAAATCTCATGCAAGTATGAATTTCATTTTATTGTTTGAATGTAATTAAATTCAAATGTATCATATTTTAGGAGTTTTCATATCAAATATTATGTAATTTAGTTTTTTATATAATTCTCCAATGAATACATAAATATATGATAATATGGAGTAACTATATTTGGTAAATGGGAAATTGAATATGGTTAATTTTACACGGAATAGCGAGTGAACCCATTTAACAAAATATTCGGTAGGCCTATACAGTCATCCAAGATTCATGTGGCCTTATTGGTTTTTAATTATGATATTGTATTATTGATTTTATATTAATAATTGATATATGTATAGATCAATTTCCGAACTCATGTAATTTTATTTTTATTATAATATTTTTACGGAGTTTTTATTTTCAAAAATGTTTTCACAGCGGTATTTATAAAATCATATTTATAGTGTTAAGATATCATAAATGTTATTTCAATTATTTAAAAATTCCATAGAGGAATATTAAATTCCTACTGAATATTTTTAAATAATTTTAATAGGTATTTTATTGTTAGTGGAGTTAGTTCGCACAGATGTATAATGGATATTCTTGATTATTTAATGTTAAATATAATAATTTTTTATATGTGGTCTAATATTATATAACCAAGAGTGGAAAAGGTAGTATAAATTTTTTAAAGAAAACTGCGTTTTTAGATATATTTTTAAAAAAACCATACACGATGTTTTAGCACTGAATCCAGATTTGCAGGGTAGGGGTGTTAGAATTACTATCAAAGTAACAATCTAGCATTATCTAAAAAAATTTACAGCCCATCATTTTATTAAGTATAAATTCAATGTAAAACCTTTTCATATCTATGTATTAGATGGAAATAAGGATAAATAGAAAAAATATATTAACCATTTAAAATGAACTATTGGTTAAGATCCCAATAATTTTGTGTCATAGTGAATTTTAACCAAGTGGTGATTTATGACTTACCTAGAATCATTTACATAACCTATCATTTACATATTACATGATACCACTCTTTAAGGTATTATGATTAATATATTTTTACCTCACCCAGATATATAAAAGCATTAATAAACTCAATGGAATATATAATGAAGGTATGATAACATGTTTTACCTTATCAAAACATTCTGAGTCACCATCAACATTTTATGAGACTGTAGAAGATGTACTCTTGCACACATCAAAAATATGTCAATTATTGAGTTTCTATTTTAACAAAATTATCTGTGATCAATATCAACCAATTGATGACGATTTTTTGTTACTATAAATTAAGTATCATGTTTAGTCTTACATTATAGATGATTACGTTCAAACTACTTTTACAAGAACTATATTCAGAAGATTATATCCACCCAACCCTTGTAGCACATCTTTTTATTGGGAAATATATGTAGATGAAATTGAATTCACAAGGATTTGTACTCTCTTCAGATAGAATCCTAATCACATTGGAGTTCACAATTTTTTCAATCATTGGGGTTATGGGAACCAAATCATCTCATGGGGATCCATAGCCTCAGATTGATTCATTCATGTTTTTATGTTTCAAAAGTAAGAAAAAATTAATTACAAGGGTATAATTCAATTTAAGGGGGTGGGGGATAATGTTACTAACTAGGATTCTAGGTGATTTATTATATATTATGTTTGGAATATTAATAAAATAAATATATAATATTATGATATCAATGATAGAAATAGTATAATATTTAATTATATATTTCTAATATGTCACTTTCATATAATAAATATCCCTTAAAATTCACTGATATTGACAATAAAACAACTAGATTTCTATAAATAAACTCAAAATGAAGAATTGTGTAGTTCACATTTCTCTAATGTAATATAAGAAATAAATTTATAGCAAGATCATTAGAAATAATACTATGAATGAGACGAAAAAATAGAATCTTTTTAAGAGCCATCAAATGAACTTCGAATTTTATGTGTATGTTGTAATTCACATAAATTTAGATATTTAAAATCTTTTGAGTTATTGTTATATATATTTTTCAGAGAATATATTTTTAAGGATTTATATTATAGAAATTTCGGTTTAAAATATCAAATAATTTGTCAATGTTTATATTTATTTTTTTTAAAAGATTTTTTTTTTCTAAAAAATATTATCTTTTTACTTTTTATATTAGTTTTACCAAATAAGTTTTAATTGTTAACAATATATTATTATATTTTAGTTTATCAATTTATTATAAAAAATAAGAGTATAAATAATTAACTGAACATGATTTATAGATTTCTGATTAGAAACTATAAAAAATAACGACAACAGTAATCCATGGATTTGTGGTGAGTGTGTTGGGTATTGGAGATCTAGGTTGTTTGCCTATTTGATGTTTTTAATTTTTTTATTTTAAAGTTCAATTCAATGAAACCGATTTTCTACTAATAGATAATTTCATAGTTACATATCAACGAACAAGAAAATAAATGGATGTATTATTCCTGATGCTTCACACTGAACTCATTGTATCACCCATCAAGCCATTATGGTCACCAAAAAACGAAATTAATGAATATGAAAAAAATGGATTACAACTGAAACATAATGAAAAGCACATAACTCGATCTTACATGATATATTTTCTTTAGTATCTTCCACCACATTTGTTATTTTATTATATTTATATATATATATTTAATATATTCATGTGTCGTAAAACAATTTGACTTCAGTGTTCATGACAAGATAATATAAAATAGGCTCATGTGTCAGTCAAATAGTTGGAAGTATTTTGGTTTTTGTTGGACACCAAACTAACTATTAAAATACATAATCCAAAAAATACAGAACATTATGCAGGCCATAGAATGAAATATTTCTATAAATTATCTATAAGAACCCCTCGATATTAACATGTATACTCCATTACATCATACATATCCATCATTTTACATTGTGAAATAGTTAAGGTAATGAAATATAATTTTTAAATATATTTTAAATGGAATTTTATATTATTATCCTTTTAAAATGTGTGACGGATATATGTGTGTTTATATGAATATATGGACATATATAACAATAAATATTCATTATATACGAGATAATGCTCTTCTGTTTTAAACTATTATCGCGTGTTATGGATTACATTTATATTTATTTATGATATTATTTACAATTGGGATATTATTTTCAATTGGTGTATTTTTTCTAAAATTAATTTTGGGTTTAAGATTATATTTTATTTGAGATTTAATTTCTTTTATAAACCTATAACGTTATTTTTTGGTGACAGTTCTCATATAAAAATGTTATCATTTTAGCTGTAACATGACTATCTACACCCATGTATGTCAGTTATATTATAAATTATGGTCATTTATTATAATTTTTGGCATCTCATGCTTATAATTATTTCATATCTTATTCTAAAAGTAAAAAATTGATCTATTTAAATTTTCTTGACATTCATTATGATATTATATGTTATAATTTCTAAAAAAGTTCTCTATCTAATATATATATATATGTGTGTGTGTGTGTGTGTATTTTAAGCTTAATCGTGTTTATAAAATAGTCACATGAATATCTTAATCATAATAGGTTATGGGTAAGGAACCAATTCCTCAGAAAAATGAGATGGACTAAACCACCTTCAATGATTCAGGTGGCCATATATTTTTGTTTTAAGATTATATCCAATCAATTTCCGAAATAACCTTAGAATTTGATTAAATCAATTATCGATCATATGTAATATTGAATGTTTTATAGCCTTTTTACTATGTATGAATTTTAAATAATATTTTCAAAGTGGTTTTCAAAAAATTAATGTTTTATGATTTATAAAATGAAAATTCATTGATTTTGAAACCCTCTACTAGAATGTAAAAAATGAATCCCATAATTTAAAATGATTTTCACAAGTATCACAATTCTTGCGGAGTTAGATCTTGTAGAAAAATAATGGAAATACATCATTATTTTATGTTAACTCTAATAATATGTAACATGTAGTTTAATTTTCCAGAACATAGATTAGAAAAGGACAACTATTTTATATTGAACATAGTGTTTTCATGTAAATTTTACACTGAAAATTACTAATTTTGTTTTATCACTAAATATGGATTCAAGGGCTTGGGGTGTTACATCCACGATGGGTTGTAGTGTGTAGTGTCATGGATTAGAGTATTTCAGTATCATTTAGCTATTGTTTTTTGTAAATCTACACACATGAATGTAAAATATTTTTTATATTTATTCATATTTCATAATTCATATATAAGTTTGTATTATATATTATTTAAAGTGTATAGTTTAGTAAATTACATATTTATATATTATCTTTATTTACCAATATAAATTATAAACATATAAGAATGTGTTTTAATAGTTGGTTTGTCAACCATTTTATATCATATGTGTTCTGACATTCGATGATTAAAGAACGAAAATTAAAAAATTTGAAAGGAGAATATTTTTCATCATTTGGGAAGGAGGGATATTAATTATTCAATTCAGAATGGAATCCCACATATATAAAATTTATATATCACTATTGATGATATTAATTCATAACAACTTTATAGGCAGTCAATAAAATTTATTTTAATTTTCATAAAACAATTTTGTTCCATAATTCATTGTTTATTCAATGAATATTATAAATTTTGTTACCTTCAAATGTCTTTATATATCTTGTTCATCTCTTATGATAAAACAATTTCAAGATAATTATTCTTGGAGTAATATACAATAATTCATGAATCTAGTATATTTCAAAAACACTATAGACATGGTGGAATGAGTTAGTCTCCATAATGTCAATTCAAATAATATAATGACTAATATGAATAATATGATAATGTATGTGGGAAATGAGATTAACATCTATCTTGGAAACATGATTCCCTCAATTATATAATCATGATGAGATTATGTTCTATTATATGTATCTGGATAAAATTTATATTTCGAAAATTATTTTTAATTTTAGTTTTACGATAATAATTTTTTTATAATATGGAATTGTAACATTGGGTTTTACATTTTTTTAATATTTTTCAATAAAACTTAGATGTGAGAACTTTCTATTTGTTAATTTATGGAATATTATTTTATCTATTTATTAAAAATGTTGTAATAATAGGGATTCAATTCATGTACATATTTTTATTAAAAGAAGTGTGTTAAATAAAAATGATTCTATATGTTGGAACAAGTGATTATGTTATGAACAGTCTTTTGGACCCTTGCTGTCACTACCCCAAGCCCACATTCCATAGGCCAGGTGATGGCGACTAGAACAGAAGGCATAATTTCTTAAGCTGGGAAGGTATTGCCTTTATAAAAAGTAAACACACCCAGTCATAGTACACAACATGGAGCAAAACACTAAGAAATAATGTATAAAGAAGAAGTGCTTGAAAGTAAAAGGAGCAGGAAATAAAATCCCAACAGTAATGTACAGGTACAACTGAAAGCAAGTAAATTAGCTACTGGGTCGTCATTAGGGGTTCCTACCTGAAGGGTAGGTACAAATGGACTCCTCAGCACTCAATGTCCGTTTGTATGCTCCATCCACCATCACTCTGAGTGATCCATCTCTTGATATTGTCCAGTCCTGCTACTCTCTACCTCATTCATCACTGTCTGTCGTCTGCAAACAACACAACAAGGTGAGATCATAGCCCGTGCAAGGGTGAGTATAACTATACTCAGTAGGGACCCTGACAAACTCAAGGACTCACAATATCCACCATGTATAAACACAATGTTAAGACAAAATGGAATCCCATACTTAGGTATCTGCCCATACATATAACTATGTTACCTAATAACCCATCTCAATTATGAGGTAAACACAAAAGTCTAAGACATCGCTCAAAACCAGGACTTTCTTCTAGGGGTGGTAACATGTAACACTCCCAATCAAACTGACGAAACCTTGACTGCTGGTGTACTCTTCCACAATGGAGTATTTTGGGCCTTCCGTGTAACAAAGAGGAACTTCCCACTATCTTGGACTACTGCCGTAATCATCATGTCGAGTATCGTGGGTCTACTGTGTCACACAGAGGCGCTCCCCACTGTGGGTATGCCACGTCATACAGAGGCGCTCCCCTTCTTAGTATGTTGAGGTACTCCTCCTATCAAGTACTATGGGTCTGCTGTGTCACACAGAGCTGCTCCCCACTATAGGTATGTCACATCACATAGAGGCCCCTCCCACTGGGCTAGATGAATCACACCGAGTCGCAAGGTTAGTAGTCATCAGGTCTCAGCAATCAACTAGGTCTCCGTACTCCGCTCGCTTGTCTTGGGGAGGATCCTCTCCATGAGCTACTGGTCAATACTCAAACTGTCACTAAGTCCAACATAGAATTATATAAAAGGTATGCCTCATTATAGGGGCTTCAACACACTAGACAACGCGTCAATCAGACTACCAGTCTGTGAGTTATTGGCATTTTTATTCCAGGGACCCAGTTGGATTCGTGTAAGATCCAACCCGATTGTATCTCAACAATAACCCGAACTCCAGTGGGGTATACTCAAAGGGACCGTTTCTTCTCGATATTAGCATCACTACTGACGTCTCATCAAAACGGACATCGGATTCCAAATTAATAGAGGTTTATGCCAGGGCACATGATTGGCGCATGGTCTGGAAAAACCATGCTTCCATGTCATGTGAATTCCATGGGTGGGATAGTGGTTACCACACGGTTGGCACACGGTTTTCCAAACCTTGCAGCCAAGCCGTGAAAGGCCCCCAGGTGAGAATGTGGCTACCTTATGGTTGGAGCATGGTTTATGAAACTGTGCGTCCAAGCCGTGTGACCACATAAAAAATTAGGGTTTTAAGTCCCTGGCCACTCGGGATTTCCCATATTTCCCCCAATCATCATCCCAATCAAGGCTCTTGTGGGATTTCATATTTTTCAAAGGTTGGGGGAGAACCTTATCTCTTTTTGGAGGCAAAACGAAGGGGGTTCTTAGTAGAACAGAGATGGTTCTCCATTCATCATCGCAGAAAAAGCCACCTTTTTCCTTCACATAGAATACATCATTCAAAAAGAGCGGCAGAGGGTTCGTGCCATGTTTTTTTGGCCCACAGCCTCCACGTTAGTGTGGTAGCATGTGGCTCAAAAAAACAAGATATGGATGGTAAATAATAACATCATTTCCCACAACCCTCTTCAACAATATATTCCCATCCCGCAAGGAAAAACAACCATTGATACACATGATTATAATTTGGTCCACGTTATTTGTTTTAGAATGTATGAAACAAGGAAAAAACACCAACATACAATAAATCCCCTACCTCACATTTTCATTGATGATATTGGAAGAATAGGAATGGCGGACGTCAATTCTTTGACGTCAGGAAGCGACTATGGTAGGAAACCGTGGAAGAACCAGTGTCGGCATTCTTCGCGGTCGACTCATTCTCTTTTTACTCGGTCAAAGATCAATGAAAGAGTTCTTAATTCTTTGGTGGACAATGAAGAGGCGTTATTCAAATTCTTTGTTGAAATATAATTATCCAAGGGTTCTTCATGTACTCTTTCAATGATCCACCAAATGAATTTCCAACCAAAAATAATAGTCTATCTATTATTTTATTGGTTAGTTATAATTCAAATGAATTCAAATGGGATCCAATTAATTAAATGAAATAGTTAAATTAATTAATTTTGAGGGTTGGCACATTAAATCAATGGTGGAATGTGATGAGTTTCATCCCCAATAAAATGGGGGTTAGATGGGGTTTAAAGCCTTTGTGGGCCCCACCAATGATATCCTCCAAATAGAGGTTATGTTCCGGTGTTCCCCACCACCATAACCTCTCATAGGAGGTTATGTGAGGTGGAATCCACCACTAACCACATCTTGGTTGTTTTAACCACCTTTAAAATTAAAATAATCTACACATATTTTTATTTAACTAATTAGAAACCCAAAATCCAACTTCCATTCTCGATAGAATGCAACTGTGGTGATGGTCCCACTAAGAAATCACTGACGCTGCGAGTTCAGCAGTGCCCTCAGATTTTAATTCTGATCAATGTATCAAAAGTTATAAAATCCCACTCATATGTTTACAAAACATACCCGAAAAAAATTCAGAAATTGATTCTGGGAACACCAGGACTCAGAATCCAGCACTGTAAATTTTCACGGACTCATAAAATTAAAATGAATTTATGAAAAAAATTTCCCACAGAATTTCAGGAACTTTACATTCTCCTCACCTTAGGGATTTATGTCTCTATAAACTATAAATCAAACTAAGGGAACAAATGGGGGTATTGAGCTTGCATCCGAGCCTCCCAGAGCCATTTCTCTCCTGGAGATTCCTATGCTACATGCGAACGCGCACCAGAGGTTTCGACTGTACACGAAGGACCATGTTCGGTCAATCCTCAATCAATACGGGATCCTCTATGAATGTTTCCCCATCATCATTGTACAGCTCCCAATTGTCGATGATGTGAGAAGGTTCATGTATGTATCTCCTCCACTGAGATACGTGGTAGACATCATGCACCCGGTGTAACTATGGCGGATGAGCTCTGCGGAAATCCATCTCGAATATTCTACAAAGGACCTGGAATGGTCTGATGAACTATGGCGATAACTTGCTGCCTCGACCAAATCGCCTTATACCTCGTCGAGGTGAGACTTGTAGAAAGACATGGTCGCCATTCTCGAACTCCAGAGGTCTCCATCTCCTGTCATCATATGACTTCTACCTGCTCTGTGCATTATTCATCCGCTCCTTGATGATTTGCACTTGCTCCGCGGAAGCCCGTACCATCTCTCACCCAACTACTTTTGACTCCCCTAGTTCTGTCTGGCACAGTTGCGATCTGCAAGGTCGACTATACAAGGCCTCAAAATGTTCCATACCGATGGTGGAGTCATAGATGTTGTTGTAGGAAAATTACACCAAATGTAAGTGATCCTCCCAGCTGTGACAAAAGTCAAGGACACATGGACGAAGTATTCCCTTAAGGGTCTGAAGGGTCCTCTCAGTCTGGTTGTCCATCTGTGGATGGAAGGCGGTGATTAGACACAGATACATCTTGAAAGCATCATTAAAACCCTTTTATAGCCGGGAATCAAAACATATGTCACATTTAGAGACAATAGAAGAAGTTACTCCATTTAAATGCATTATCTCATGCACATAGAGGAATCTCTATCTCTCTACTGATCCCTTCACTCTGAACGGTAGGAAGTGGACACTTTTGACTTAAATGACACTTTTGACATAAAATGCATTATTTGAAATTTTTCATTAAATAATAAACATTATATGAATTTACCAAAAATTTACCCAAAGAAAATTTTTCCACCCCAATTCTAAATAAGAATATTATGTTGTCTAGTGGAACATATATTGTGCAAAAAACTATCATTAAAATGGGTTGTCAATAAAAAGGAAGAAAATACACCGTTAAATAATATTATAGTATTTCATGCATGAAATTAGATTATTTATTTTTATATTCTCTAATATTCATTAGATAAACATAAGAAAATTTAATAAATATTTAAAATCACAATATATTTAGTTATGTTATTTACATAAAATACAACATTTATGCATTCACTAGCACATAAAATAATAATATTATGATATTATTTTTCGGTAAAACTCAATGTTGTTTGAAATGTAATATTTCATTGAAACTCGTTGTTGTGTCTCAAGTATTTTTTTTACAAAAAGTGTCCCCCTAACGATAAATTAATATCATTTTCATATGTATTAATAGAAATAAAAAATTATTAATATAAAATACCTAGGTTATTATAGATGTGGTCTCATCATCTTTCTACATCCAGGACATACATTAAAAAAACTGGTCTGAACATTGACTCATGTACTCAACAAAAGGGGAAGAATAATCCTCCCTATATATACTATCTGATAATGGGAAATATCATGTTATACAAAGGAGTGAGAATCCGTGGAATGAAATAAATTAAAATATATAGTACTGATAAATATTATCTTACTTCGAACAATCTCTGACCATGACGGAACTACTACCTCTATAGGGTGCAACTGACCACGCCCAGCTTGTGTGACCATTTACTGATGACCACCTCCTCAACCACCCTTTGGTTAGGATCCCCATAGAACTCTAGGAGGTTGGCCTCTACCTTCTCTCTCTCCCCTGATTGAAACGTGAGTCTGTTATCTCTACAGATATAACTACCTTGTTGCTAACTATTGTTGTGGGAAGCACTGGACTTTCCCACCTCCATCATACAAATCTCTAACAACTTTTGGGAATTAAATCAGTTGATTCCCATATATTCCTTAGATAATACACATAGGACCCAACCCCACAAGATATGCACTAGGACAACATGGTCACAACATAAACCACTGTGGTCGCCTTCCCACATTTCATAACATCAAAGGCTCTGGCACCATGGACAAAATATTTAAAACCATTCCCTTCAAAGAACATGATGAATCCCCTACATTATAGACCTCCTCACAATTTCATTTTCTCAACTACCACCTCCTACATCTGGACCACATCATACGTTAGTAAGATAAAGGGATTAACCTAGTACTATTGAGAAGGATGAAGTGCCTCCTCTAGATGTATCACTGAAGAATCATCATCTATAGTGATATCTAGAGAAAAATTAAGGGCATCCTGGAATTTAATCCCTAGATCTCATTCCAACATATTAAGCATCTGGTGATAGAGTAACTCATGCCACATATCATCACTCATGGTCGATGAAATGAATTCTACTCATAACTCCTTCATTAAATCATCCCATAGACCTCCATCCACTTTCCTCTTTCCAAGGTATATCTTCTATAACTTACACACAATTCCAAACATCGTGATCCTAGAAAAAGGAAACATATATAGTAACATACTAGAAAAATAAGGAATAATACAAATTTAATATTTTTAATATTTTTGAATTAAATATTAAATTTACATTAAAGGGGACGCTATGTTCAATAGCGTACCCAATACGCAACAATGGGTTTATTTGGAATCTTACATTACACACGAATAATATAATATTATTATTATAAATGAAAGTAAAATACTTGTTTTTGTATTGGATATATTGATAAACACTAAATATAATGTGGTTATACATGTTTGGTAAATATATTAACATTTATCTAATAAAAATATTGGGGCATAAAATGTGAATGAACCTATTTTGAAGAATAATATTCATTAAAAGGCTTATTTACGCCTTTTAATTGCAATAATTCTTCAAATATATTTTTGGTCACATAAGTAAATTCAATATAACTGAATGAAATCCTTTTTTATAATGGGTACATCAAAATTTACTTTGAGTAATTTTTGGAATTTTTCTAATAAAGTTCATTTTATGAATGAATAATGAAAATATTGTTTTTTAATTCAAAACTGTGTTTTAGTATAATTTATTTATATGGTTATATTTTCATTTTAATTGTCTTTAATGTTTAATTATAATATATTTTTACTATTTAATCCAATGTTGGTCATTGAAATTAATTTCACATTGAAAGTGGATATAAACAACTGTCAATCTTTTCATAGTTAATGTTTCTTAAAAACACTCTATTTATTTTAACAACCAGATTTAATTTTAAATTAATTAATGCCACCTATATGTTTTTAATTTAGAAAAATAGATTTCATATTTGAATTCGGAATATAAAATTCATCTTAGTCTGAATTGTTGGTATTTTTTTGATAAACGTAAATTTTTTATTAATAGTGAAACAACATTATATTAGTAAACAAACAGAATTTTTCATTTAAATGAAATTATACCACTTCCATGAATTTAATTTTGAAAATATGACATAAATGGTCATTATTATTAAGTAAAATGATGTTCGATAAGATAGAAATAATTTTTGTTGAAAAGTATCTTTTGAATTTTATTCACCGCGATAGAAGTTAAATAGGGTAAATTAAGGTAAAAAAACAATATAATAATTAAACATTGCCTTTACACTTGTCAAAAACCTATTGGATGAGTCATTTATGACCATGGGCTTATTTGGGACGATTTTGGGTCCCCTTTGAGCCACATGGCAGTGATAATGCCACTTTAGATTAATTAATTTAATCTAAAGGAAAAAAATGACATAAACAAAAATATTTTAGTAAATTAATTTTTATATTATATTATATAAGTAATAATTTTGACTATAAATATTCATTTGAAAGATTAAAATATTTCATACATCATGGTATTTTTTTTAGTTTTTATATTAGAATAAATTAAATTATTTATGACACAATAATGATGTAGTGTTTACATCATTAAAAAATTATTTAAATAAATAAGATTATAAATATTAAAATAATACCCAAAACATGTCCAATTATTATTTTCAGATTTTATTTCAACCACGAGTCATCTTATCTTCTACTCTAAATATTTTTGGACCTTTCGAAACTGAATATCATTATATAATAAAATAATATTATAACATTTTCCAAAAGTGCCCCTCCTCCCCATTATAAAAAGACTTCACTTATAAGAAATTACACACAACTATAAAGCCTTTAGGATCGTCCAAACACTGCCCAAATCAGCTCCATAAACACATATCCTCCTCCTATAAGCCTTATCTTAGGTATAAGGGACATAAAGATGTCATTTTCGGTCAAACCAAAGGAAGTTGCCCAAATTAATGGTAACTGTTTCTGTTAACTTATTTTCTTTTATTTTACATCTCCAACCGCTAAAATATTTTTATTCCTTTATTTTATAATAAAAACAGTATCCATTATATTCTAGGATGTTTTTCTGATATGAATTAGCACTAAAAATACGCACACCAATATCTAATGGGTGAAGAACATATTGTTTATGTGGATTGAAAACTAATGCCTCACGAGACGATGATTGTTCTATTATCTCCTACCACCTATCATAGTGGACATTAAGATGACAGAATATTTATATATGATATATATTTTATTTTATTTCATTATTCTTCTGTATTTTACATTTATATCCTAACTTTATGGTTTCCATTATGGTTAAACCCGATAATTTGTTTTGAAGAAATGCAGACTACTCCCCCATCAAAGTGATATGACTCGTTAATTCTATATGTGGGACATATAAAGGATATATTTAATGATATTATATATCATATTATATTTTAATTATAATAAACCTAGGTATCATTATGTTTTAATTCCATTACAATTATAAATTTTAATGAATGTAGTGTTCATGCGTACGTACAACTTACCGTCTCCATAAACAGTGTATTTCATTTCTTACCTCCATTGGTTATGTAGTTTTATAAATACAAATATATACTGGATATATATTATATATATGATACTTGAATCATGAATATTATTTTGGATATAAGGAATGTCTAACTATATGAAGAACTTGTTATTATAAGATCCCTATTTTGGACTTTGTTCCAAATATCGACAAAACGACCATTATTAAGTTAAATGATTGCATAATATCTATAACATGGTAATAAGTGATATAAAAAAGATTAATAAACTTTAAAAGGATTTATATGAAAGTAAAAATTAACTTTATTTTATTATTCAGGAAGAACAAGGAACAATCAAATCAAGACGGACACGTGGTAATGGATTTCTTATCACATTTTCAATTCCGTGAGATTTACATTGCTCGTCACGTATTCATTGAATGTGGTGAATTTTGTACTTCCATATGATATATGTTATCATTATTCTCTTTATATTAATGGTATTATGTTATTTTTTAGGATGTTATTAACTTTGGGTCAAATGACTCGATAGATTACAACGTATTAAGGTTTTTTCATCTCACTTTTATTTATCATGAAATTCATGCTATATTGGACACTATTTCCATTTGTGTGGAATATGTACTATACATTATTTTATTCATTTTTTAATATATGATAATGTTTTTTTGGTATTTGCATCTTCATTGAATAATCCTTCTTTGATGTGGTGTATCTTTCGTATGATACCCAATCCGCAAGGAAACCTTTCACCATCCTCTTTTCAAAAGTCCTATTTTTTTGTTATGTCCATTAATTTACATATTATTATGTTTGGATATGTTATTCTATATCATTATTGATTTAAACATTATTTACAATTGATTATGTACTCTTTTTATCTCATAAAAACATTTTCTGAATTTTATTGTGACCCAGATCGGTAGTCGAATTTTTTCAAGGGAACTTCTTAACCCAATTTCAATTCTATGGGTTAAACTTGTACTTCTTGAATATGACATCCTATAAATATGTGTGAAAGACATATTATTGTTTTACACATAATATCCACTTATAATGGGTGTATTTAAATTTTTCACAAATAATTATGTGATTAATTTATTCTTAATTTAAGGATACCATCTTAATAAGGTATTTGATCTAAATTTACATGTCCACTGAGACATCATTATTTTTATCCACCAATTCACTCTTATATGTCGTATATACTGTATTTTGACATATTAGATAATGAATCCATTTATTATCATGATATTATAATGTTCTAATTAAATTTTATTCCTCAATTATTTTTATTCAACTGTCTCTAATTTTTGTTAAAAAAATAATTAACAAAGATTTTGTTTTAAATTTTTTAAAGATTTATTGTTCCAAATATTTACCATTAATTTACAAATTTTCAAAATAATTTTTAGGATTTATTTATATGGACATTAATTTTTTCAAATGATACTTTATTTAAAATCATCAAAGTGGTATGGTACTCTTTGATTCAAAAATATGTTTTTAAATGGGTTTGAAAATGATTTGATAATGAATGGTATATTTAAATATCTTGTTTTGATATATTGGAATGTGTAAATGGTGTATTTATTCTATACTTGTGTTATGTGTTATGATTATGTTACGGTTATTGGTCATTGATTACGTATACTGGTTGTTCCGTGATAATCCTACAGCAGGTGAGCCCAATATAGCTATCCAACACATAGGGTAACGTGACAGAGGTTAATGTCATGTTTCTCCAAAGAGATTTAGGGAATATATTAGGTTGGGTATTCCATGTGTAACTCCCTATATAGTTGTGATAGCTACAATTTATGATTAATATGGATTCTGTAAGTAATCTTTATGTTTTATGATTTTTTTGTGTTATTCATCTATCTTATGATTTTGAAATATATGTTGTGATTTAAAAGTATAGTTTCATTGATTTGTATTTATTGATGGGATAATGTTTTCCTTTTTTATTTTATAACCCTTAATGAGATTTTTATGCTAATCCAGAGTTATTGAATTTTTTTCCACATGACATAATGATTAATTTGGTCATGGATGGGATCAAGTAAAAGTCATTCTGTCTAAAATTTGGAAATAGACATGATTCTAATTAAGAGTTTTTTTTATTAAAAATGGATACTGAGTTGTACTGTTTACATGTAATCATCAAGTTGTTATGTAACAGTTATGGCCTATTCATTAAAATTTTAAACCTAAAATGATCCTCAATGTGATTTAATCATTTAATTCAATATTATTTAATGTTATAAGGTCGGGTCCATATAGTTGGTATCAGAGGTCAGTTTTGAAAACTATTGGGATTAAGAGTTTTTGTTAGACACATGGTTATTCCCTATATCTATTATTTCAGATAAATCCTTGTTTTATAGCTTTTTTAGATGAAGGATACTCAGTTACAAATGGATGGAGGAGGATCTCAAATGGAATTCCTATCTCTTCCTGATGACATGATTGCAATAATTATTGTAGTGTCATGTTCGGATGATTGTTAAAAATTTTCTATCCAACAACTCACATGCAGATAGTTGTTTAATATATCAAACACCTCCACTATACCTCAATATCAACGTAGATCATTGTTTTTATTTAGACAAATCCAATTTTCACAATATTATCATATTTTCCAGAATGTTAAATATTATCAAGGCATTTTCAAATATTTTACCTTATCACAAGATTTCAAAGTATATTATGATTTAAAAAAATGGTGTTGAAGAAGGAGACCATTGAACAAATTAATTATATTTTAATTTACAATATATTCTCTCGGAACATACCAATTTTATTTTAAAATGAAAATTAATTGAAATATTCAACTCAAATTCAGTCCGATTATTTTATAGGAATGATGTTCTATCAGATGTTTTGATATTATATTCCATACATGATTATTTTCCAAAACTCTTTTCCTCTGAACAACCATATGAAAAATGTTATAGAAGGTGTATTTGGATGGTGGATGCTCATGATCTTGAAGTATCTCTAAATCCTTGTTGCAATGCATGGACCTTCCACTTATGTGAACTCGATGACGATGAAACCAAATGGACAGCTTGATCAAGATCTGATGTTATTCATTTTGTGGATCTTTTTATTTTCCCATATAGTGGTGAAATAAGACTTCAAGAATGAATATATTTATATCATAATTAAGTTGGATGAAAATTAGAGGTATAAGGAAACAATTGAGGTTAAATCACGTAATAGTTATTTATTAATTTTATTAAAAGGAAAACCCATAGGATGGGTGACAACCCGTCACATCGGGTATGGCTACATGAATCGAACCCACAACTGACAGCCGACAAGGGTCCATCACTTACCACTAGCCTACTAGAAGTATGTGGTTAGTATGACTTATTATTTTAGTAAAATATTTTAATGGAACGAGAATAATTTTATTTTTTGTATAGAAAAATGGTTTAGTGATTATTTGAGAAAGGTTGTTGTCGAAGACGTTATCTCTTTTTAAGAATAAATATATGAATAAGGAAGATAGAATAATATGGGATTTCAATTGTGGAATAATGGTTGAAATTTTAGTTTGGGATAATCTATTTTTTTTATTGTGGATATATAATGATTTGGTCTATTTATGAAACTGATTAACCTATCATGGAGAATATGTGATTAGGTTAATTACTATTCAAAATGAGATTTTATGAGTAACTGAGGATATTTGGAGATAAATGATAATACTTATCTTGGAAGACTATGTAATTAAATAATTATGATATTTGGTTTTCAATCTTAGTTTGCATTACTTTTTATGAATTTTATGGACAGTTCATTATTTAATAGTATTTGTTGAACTTTGGGTATTGTTTTACAAAATTTAGATATTAAGAGTAGTTTATCATTTTGTAAATGATTACCTTTTTGTGTATTATCTGATCTCACACTATCTATTTCTTTTTTAGTTAATTTCTAAAGAAAAAGGCAATATATAGTTCATCTTTTTTGGATTATGTGATTCTCAAGAAGATGAATCTTGTTCTTTGGATATGACTATGACTTTTTGAAAGCTATTTGTATGGAGAAAATATTAGTTTTTGGTAGAAACTTATTAAATGATGAAACAATAATTGAAGGTATATATATTTCTTTATGTTCTTATTCTATGTAGTTACCAAATTCCTCAAAATTATGAAAACAAATGTAAAACAAAAACGTTGTGGGTTTATATTTCCTTCTAGGTAATCAAAGAACGTTTAGAACATCATATGTTTGTGATTTTATTACATGATAATGTTTTATTTTCCTTCTTAAACTGAAATATGATTACATTTTTCATTTTCATGTGAATAACCACCTTCATCAAGCGATAAGACGGTATTATCATCATCCCACCACATCGATGATATATACTAGTATATTTAAAGTAATAATATTATATATATATACATATATTGTATTATTAATATTTAATTATAATATATTACATACATTCGTTCCATAATAATCGTTAAAAAGTTGAAACATTACACATGAATATTTATGACCAAACATCACTATGATCGTAACATACTGATTTTTTAAAAAAAATATTAGATTTATATTTTATGTATAATTAATTTTTACAATTATAATTATTTTCTGATTATTATTATGGATATCATTGATCTATATAATATATACAATAATCATAACCTTAATGACAAATAATGAATAATAAAACCTGGAAATTAAAACCCTAAATAATGAAAATAATTAATGATTATTAACGAATGGTTGAAAATATGTTATAAATTGAAAATACTGGAATATAAAAATCTGAATATGATTTTGGGGTATTTAAGTATGACGTGAAAAAAATATTTTATATTATTTAATGATCAATCAAAATAAAGCGTGGGGTAAGATATTTTGTTTCTGTATTTCCATTTTCAGTATAAATGTATAAATCGTTGATTATTTCATTGTATGATTATTATATTAATTAATATTTGTTGGTTTATATTTTATTTCCAATTGTTTTATGTATTTTTAAATAACATACATGTCATTAATTCATTGAATAATTGTCAATTCAATGTTATGATAATTATAAGGATTTTCAACACGATATAATTCTAATTGAGATTGTTTTGTTATATGAAATTCGCCAAATAAGTCCATTTATTTTTATTGTTCTCTAATTATTAATGAAATTTTAGTATAACAGTACAATTTTACAAATATTTTTCTTAATTAAAATTATTTATAATTATTTTAGAAAATAGGAAATCATTTATTTCCTTGGATGAAAATTTGTTTTCCTCATAAACCATGTTCACTATCAATATTTATTTTTTATTATGAAATAAATGTAAGGAAATATTTGGTAACCAGTCTAGAAATAATCAGACAATATATCAAAACCATAAGTAAATTTCATATATCTGAATTGTAGTTTTTTCCATTTAGAAACCTTACCATTATGAAGAATATATTAAAGAGTGGTGACCATTAAATCCAAATAATAATTAAGGAGGTCTTCAATGTAGTGTGTGATTTCTCCCCATGTTTGGTAGTGTTATTCCATAGTAATATTCTTATCATTGAATCCATGTTCCTATACGATACATTGTTATTGGACCCAATATCATTTCTCCTAATTAAGGATTGATTGTATACAACTCCCACCCAATATATTATAATCATGTTGTATAGAATCGTCCACAAGTTTCTTCTTTATGAATTCATAATTGCATTTATGATGGTTTCCCATTAATCACATTCCAACATTTGTTTACCACTAATAGGGATAATAGGTTCTTTAATTTTATTTTCTACCAACACCAGATCGATGTCTGGAGACTCACCAGATTTTGATTCCATCTCCTTATATGTCAAGATATCTTCTTGATTGTAGGTGCTTATATACTTTCTAGTGGTTTTGTTGTTTACAATTTTGGAAAACATTATCAGTAGTCTGTCTTTACATGAGGATCATGTAATAGGGGGACTAGGTATATTAGAATTATCATTTCTTCTTCTCAGCCTCTCTATGTTCTTAGTAAAACAATCGAATCTAAAATTGTGTGTTTCCCTTTATTTAAAGGTGATCTATGATATTCCTCCCCAATACATGTTTCCTTGGATTCAAATGGGGAATACGAAGTAGAGTCCATATACTCTTTAGAATCATCCCATATAGGTGTATTACTCTTCTAGATAATCATCTTCATCACCTTTCCCAAAATACTAACACTCATCCAATCCCAGCACTGCAAACTGATTTTGAGATTTTATACCCATAGGATGAACATTTTCAACAGCATGAGGATGATATAAGGCCCCAGACTTAAACCTTACTTAATCTTGAGTTATTACAAGATTACACATTGAGGATCTTTTCGGGTTTAGAGTTATAGAGAATTAGATCATAAAACTTGCATTACATTCCACATATAAACAAAGTGGTTACATAAAGATAGTATTATTCTTTCCCATCAATGGAAACTTATTTAAAATAAAACATGGATTCTTTCTTGACACTTACTTGACACTATCATCATATCATGTACCTTTCCCTTGACCTATGAAGAACATTTCAAAAAAACATGGTATGAGCATAAAAAGCTCAGTAAGGGATATAAAAATATGGAAAGGAAACATCGGGACATATATACATAATAATGAAATCATACATTACCCATAAAACATAAGCACTTTAACATACCTCATAAAATCATGAATAAATCATAGAAATCATAATACATAAAGGTAACTTGAGGCATTCATAACATTCTTACGTAGGGAGTAACCCTCTTGGTTACGTTTGGAATACCCATCACATTATATTCCCTAAATCTCTTCAAATAAACCATTATGTTACATTCCTTCATGTTACCCAATGTATTGGAGAGCTATATCGGGCTCACCCACCCTTAGTTTATCATTGAACCACCCGTCTTCATAATAATTCCCAAGAACCTCAACATAATCGTATCACATAAAAAAAGCATAAAGGAAACATAACATTTCCACCATTCAATCACAAGATATCAATACGACACATTAATTTAAAAACATTATAAAAACCATTTTCAATAACAAAATATAAGAAAAGTAAAACATGGTATTTATTTTTATTTTAAAAAAAGTTATGGCTTGTAGAGGAAGCCGAAACTCAAATAAAGGTCATGGTGGCGGAGAATTCGTTGTCGCCGCATACGTACGACAAAAACATTCCCTTTGGTCGTTTAGTAAAACGCTTCGTATAAAAAATATTCCTTTTGGATAAACGTAAATGTCAAAGGGGTTTATACACCGTATAAAATAAGGTTGTGTATTAAACAAAATATTCCTCAATGAAAGGAGATTGAGACGAAGTCCCATATCTCGGGTTCGAATTGACTCGATCGTTATTTAATGTCCTGAATAATAAACTTGAGTTAATTTCTACTTGCTTAAAAACCTTTTTCACGTTCATTATTCCTTTTATATCACTTATTACCATGTCATGAACACTATGTAATTATTTAAGTTAATAACTGTAATTTTAACGATCATTGGTACTCGAGTAAAAAATACACCCCTTATAATTACAAGTTTTTCATGTATCCATTATATCCAAAATGGTATTCATGATGCAGATATAATATATGTCATATATATCCAGGACATGCATGAATTTATAATATTACATAATCATTTAGAGGTAAGAAATGAAATGCATCATTCATGGAGACGGTAAGCCGTACGTGCGCAAGAACGCTACTTTCATTTCTATTTCATATTTTATAGAATGGAATCACCATGATATAAAGGTATATTATAATCCAGTATAATATCATATATAATATCATAGTTTCATCCTTTATACGTCCCACATATGGTATTTAACGAATCAACTCACTTTGAGGGGGCGGTAGTCCGCACTTCCTTAAATAAAGATATCGCTTTTACCCATAATGGAAACCATAAAAGTATGCCCAAAATGAAAAATACAGAAGCTTAAGGAAAACATAAACATATTATATATCATATATAATTATAGTGACATATTAATGGCCACCTTTGAAGGTGTTAAATGAATGTTGAACAATCATCATTTCGGGAGGCATAAATTCGCCATCCACGGAAACAGTATGTTCGTTAACCATTAGATGTAGGTGTGTGTAAGTGTAGATCGAATCCTTCTTATAACAACATCCTAGTATATTGAAGATATTGGATTTGTTACAAAAGAAAATAATAAAAGGAGTTTAGGGGGTTAGAGAAGCAAAATAAAACAAAAGGACTCAAAAGAAGACATTACCTTAAAATCGGGTAACTCCCTTTGGTTTGAGTTCAAAGGATTCTTTGGGAAGACTTATTCCAAAAGTGAGGCTTCAAGGAGTAAGAGAGGGATGTGGAGAGAAACAATGGTCAGGGTTTGGCCGAGCCAAAGGCTTTGTAATTGTGGATAAGGATGTAGATGTGGGGGACTTTTATAAGAGGAGAGAAGGGGCAGTATTGGAAAGTAAAGATAAGTTACATTATTTTAAAATGAGTTTCGGATTAAAAAGGTCCCACATTGATATAATTCTAGGATAAGGTGATAAGGGTTCTAAGTCCACTCATACAATTGGTTTTGGCCATGTGTAGGTATTATATTTTACATTATCTTTCCATTTTATTTAAATCGTTAAATAATGAGGTCATCGCTGCATCATCATGATGTCATAAATAATTTAATTTATTTAAAGTCTAAAAATTATATAAAAAAAATATTATGTAGGAAAACTTTTTAGATTTCCAATGACTATTCATAATCAAAAATATGATATTTATAACCCCATGTAAAAATTGTTTTAGTAAAACATCTCATGTTTGTGTCATTTTTAATTTTACATTAAATAAAAAGTTATTTATGTCATTTCCCAACCAAAGTGGATCCATGGGGTCCCCAAGTTGACCCATGGATTGTCTTGGTCGGCCATGACACATCCAATGATGGTAGGACATGTGTAAATCTCATCTCATTTTATTAAATCATTATTTTTACCATAAACTACACTAATTACCTCTAATCGCGATTAAGAACTTAAAAGTTACTATTCACCAAAAAATTATTTTAATCTCATTGAACCAAATTTTACTTATTAATGACAACCATGTATGTTGGATTTTTGAAAATAAAATCAAAGAAGTGGCAAAGTTTTATTTAAACGAAAAATATGTTTCTTTAACTACCACATAGTGGTTTCACTATTCATCAAGAATTTAAGTTTTTCAGAAAAATACCAAATCATCACCCAATGCTATATTTGATATTATAAATTCAAAAATGAAGTCTATTTTAAAAAATTCAAAACATATATGTCACATTAATTAATTTAATAATTAATTCCCGATGTCATGACAAATAGCGTGTTTTTAAGAAACAATTAGTATCAAAAGATTGACACCAGTTTAAGTCCAATTTCAAAGTGAAATTTATTTCAATGACCACAATTGGATTAAATGTTAAAAATATATTATAATTTCACTTCAAAACCAATTCAAAATATAATCTAATCATATAAATAAATTAGATTAATAATCAGTTTTCATGTAAAATGCAGTATTTTTCACTATTCATTAAAAAATGTACATTGTCTGAAAAATACCGAAAATTCACAAAAAGTAAATTTTGATGTCCCAATCATAAATAATATTTTTATTTTGACAAATATAGATTATAAATTTGTCAAATGGTTGATTTAAAAAGGGTTTTCCATCAAAAGGTAGCAAAACAATCTTTTACGAATATTAGTGTATTCCATGCTTAAGATTGTATTTATTTTCATTTTAATCTTCTAAAACACTATCTAATTAATTAATAGACATCGATAAAAATATCTATTATTCATTACTTACATGGGATGTTACATCCTTCTCCCCCGTAGAAAATTACGTCCCCGCAATTTAATTACTTATTGAATAAATGGGGGTACTTATCCCTCATTGTATTTTCAGATTCCCATGTTGCCTCATCCATCATGTGGCTTTTCAACAAAACCATTACCTGATTAATCACCTTATTCCGTAACACGTTCTCCCTATGGTCAAGAATCTGGACTGGTTGTTCCTCATAAGATAGGTTCTCTTCCAGCTGAACTACCTCTGGACTCATTACAAGAGATGGATCTGGCATATACTTTCTCAACATAAAAACGTGAAAATCATTGTGTACCTGAGATAAACTCGGAGATAAAGCCACCCTGTATGCAACTGATCCAACTATCTCCATAATTTCATATGGTCTAATGAACCTTGGACTCAACTTTATTTTCTTACCAAATCTCATCACACATTTCCAAGGATAAACCTTGAGAAAAACATGGTCACCTACCTCGAAAGATTGATCCTTCCTCTGGTTATCCGCATAACTCTTCTGCCTGCTTTGAGCTGTTCTCATGTGCTTCTGAATCAGCTGATCTTTTTCTACCATCTCTGATACCAATTCTGGTCCAATCAGCTTCCTTTCACCCACTTCATCTCAGAAATCTGGAGTTCCACACCGCTTCCCATATAATTCCTGAAATGGTGCCATCTGTATACTAAAATGAAAACTGTTATTATATGAAAATTCAACCAAAAAAAGATGTTGGTCCCAACATCGTTGATAATAAATAGAACAAGCTCGTAGAATATCCTTCATGGTCTGAATTGTTCATTCTGACTTCCCATCTGATTGAGGATGAAATGTTGTACTAAAATTTAATTCAGTACCCAACGGATTCTGAAGGCCTTTCCGAAAGATAGAAGTGAACCTGGGATCACGATCAGATATAATGGAGAGAGGAACTCCATATAACCTGACTATCTCTTTAAGATACAAACGGGAAAGTTGATCTATGGAAAAATTATCTTGTATAGAAAATAAATGAGCATATTTGGTCCACCTATCTACAATAACCTAGATTGCATTTTTACCTTGAGATGTCTTCGGTAATCCCACAAAAAATTCCATGGATATATTCTCCCATTTCCACTCTGGCAGTGGTAAAGGCTGAAGCATCCCTTTTGGTAACTGCCGATCTTCTTTAACCTGCTGAAAAGTCAAACACTTCACAGTAAAATCAGAAATATCTCTTTTCATTCCATCCACCAATAATACTCCCGAAGATCTTTGTACATCTTAGTACTACCAGGATGAACTGAAAACGGAGAACTATGAGCTTCACATAACAACTATCTTTTCAACTGTGAATCACAAGGCACACACAATCTCTTCCCAAATCTAAAAACACAATCACTATCAATGTGGAATTCATGCAACTTACCTTTCTGAACCATCTCCACCTTTTTCTGCAACTCATTGTCTTGCTTCTATGCTTGCTTGATTCTATCTGATAGAGATGATCTCACTGATACCTGAAACAAAACAGAAGAACTTCCTGCACCAACAACTTCTATGCCAATGTTCATCAAATCCTTAACCAAAGGATCACGTTCCAAATGCAACATTGCTAATGAAGCATTACTTTTTCGACTCAAAGCATCAGCCACTTTATTTTCTTTTCCCGGATGGTAATGAATTGTACAATCATAATCCTCTGTTACTTCTAGCCATATCCTTTGTCTCATGTTCAATTCTTTCTGAGTGAATATATACTTTAAACTTTAATGATCGGTATATATTTCACACTTTACTCCATACAAATAATGTCTCCAAATTTTTAAAGCAAAAACAACAGAACCTAATTCCAAATCATGTGTAGGTTAATTTACCTCATGAGTTTTCAACTGTCATGAAGCATAAGCAATTACCTGATCATTCGACATTAGGACACAACCAAGTCCTTTCAATGATGCATCACTGTAGATAAAATTTTCACCATTCCTGGACGGTAGTTCCAAAACTGGAGCATTCACCAATCTTCTTTTCAATTCCTGAAAAAAATCATCACATTCTTTTGTCCAGATAAACTTAACACCCTTCCGAGTTTGCTTAGTCATTAGAATAGATAACCGTGAAAAATTTCTAACAAACCTTTGGTAATTTCCTGCCAAACCAAGGAAGCTACGAATATCAGTTACATTTGTGGGTCTTGGACAGTTTTCCACAACTTTTGTTTTTGCAGGATCAACGGTTATCCCATCTTTAGAAACAATGTGACCAAGGAAATAAATTTGTTACAACCAAAACTAACACTTGGTGAAGTTTCCATACAGTTTCTTTTCTTTTATGGTTTGCATGATAACCCTTAAATGTATTTCATGCTCCTCTTTACTTTTAGAAAACACAAAAATATCATCAATCAAAACCAACACAAACTTATCCAAGAACTCATGGAAAATTCTATTCATTAAGTCCATGAATACACCGGGTGAATTGGTTAGCCCAAAAGGCATTACTACATATTCATAATGGCCATATCTTGTACGAAATGCAGTCTTTGGACCGTCTGCTTCTTTTACCTTCAGCTGATGGTACCCCGATATCAAGTCAATCTTTGAAAAATACTGAGCTCCCTGGAGTTGATCAAACAAATAATCGATATGAGGAAAAGGATATTTGTTCTTAACAGTGATGTTATTCAAGGCTCTATAATCAATGCAAAGTCTCATTGAACCATCTTTCTTTATAACAAATAAAACAAGAGCACCCCATGGTGATGTGCTAGGTCGAATGAAACCTTTTTCTAATAAATCATGCAATTGGTCCTTCAACACTAAAAGTTCAATTTGAGCCATTCGATAAGGGGGTTTTGAAATCGGCTTAGCATCAGGAACTAAGTCAACAACAAACTCAGCTTCCTGATCTGGTATTATTCCAGGCAACTCATCAGGAAAAACATCAGGATACTCATTTACCACTGGCACATCATTAATCTGAAAAGTTCCTTTATTTTCAATGATGTGTGCATGGTAACATTTATTTCCATCTTTTACAAGTTTCTCGGCCTCTTGATATGTTATCAAAAGTAAGGGTTCATTCTTGAAAACAAACTGAAAGTCTTTCTGAAAAGAAACTTCTTTACCTCTACAGTCAATCTTTGCATGGTAAATATAGATCCAATCCATACCCAGGATAACATCAAACTCTACTAGAGGTATAACAATAAGGTTTTCAAGTAGGTTCTTTCCACAGATAAGGATAGTAAGATTCGTATAAATTCGTTTTGCCTCAACATTTACCCCAGGTGTCTTTACCACAAGTTCAAGAGTCATTTCATGAGATGGTATTACCATTTTACTAGAAATGTTTTCAGAGATGAAAGAATGTGTAGACCCCGAATCAGACAACACACTGGCATAATCTGAAAAAACAAACATTGTACCTGATACAACTTCATTTGACGGCCTGACATCTACTGAAGTAGTTGTAAAGGATTTCACCACCCCTTTCTGGTTGTAGTCCAACTGCTTCCCATCACCCAAGAATTTTTTCAGACACTCGTTTGCATAGTGACCCCACTACTAGACAAAATGTTTTCTGCGTCTATCGGAACGGGCGACCGCCAACGGCGGTCGCTAATGATAACATTAGCGACCGCCAAAGGCGGTCACTACTGCTAAAATGAATTTGGCGGGATTTTTCCCGCCCCACCGTCGCACTGTCTTCTCTGTAACTCGGTGCTTCCGCCCACCGCCGCCGCCGATGTTGGTGCTTCCGCCCACCGCCTTCACCGATGATTCCCGTCGCCCCTCTATCACCCTCGTCGCCACCCCCGATGCTTCCCGTCGGCCCTCCCTCACCCGCCGCTGAATCTCACGCCACCCGCGCCCTCACCCACCGCTAAACCCTCACCGGACCCTCCCTCCGGCCACCGTGGATCCTCCATGGCCGGCGGCCACAAGTTCTACACCTTCCTCCGTCAATACCGCGGCTATACCGCATTACCCCACGCATAAAATTGCGGCTATACCCATGGAACTTTAGCGGCCGCCATTGGCGGTCGCTGTTGGTCATTACAGACGAAGCAACAGCGACCGCCAAAAGCGATTGCAAGTTGGTCGCTAAAGACCTTTAGCGACCGCTTTTGGCGGTCGCTAAAGGGGTTAATTCTAGTAGTGCCCATTTCATTGCACTTATAACATTTCACAAATTGTAAATCAAATTTTGTCTTACCATCACCCTAATCTTTTTCAGTGAAATCGCGAGACTTATGTCCCATCTTACCACATCGGTAGCACTTTCCAAAATTCAGAAGTCATTCCCCAGCATGCCTTTTTCCACATTTATCACAAACTGGAAACTTAGATTTCTTACCATCAGACTTTTTTGAAAAATTCTTACCTTTCTCCTGCCACCTCGGTCTCTTCTTCTGTTGGCTGTTATAGAACACATGGTCTTCGACAATCTCCATTTCCACCTTCTCAGCACATCGAACAAGCTTTTCATAACTTTTAAACTCATGAGAAGCTAATGCCCTTCGATATTTTGGCTTTAATCTTGAGTAAAAACGATTGATTTTACTATCAAGGTCTCAGATAAAATTTGGAGCATACCTTGCCAATCGAGTGAACCTTTCTTCATAGGTAGCCACTGAGTCTTCCTCTTACCTCAATTCCAAGAATTGTTTTTCCATCCTAAGCCGAAAATCCTTAGGAAAATACATATCAAGAAACATACCTTTGAATTCATCCCAGTCGAGAGCATTAATCTCATCAGCGTCCCTTATATTTTTAATCATAGACCACCACTAATCTGCTTCATCCTCCAAACGGTAAATAGCAAGACTAACCTTTTGATTGTCTAAACACCCCATGACATCAAAAATCTTCTCCAATGCTTTAATCCACCGTTCAGCAAGAATAGGGTCAGATGATCCTCTGAATGATGGGGGATGTTGCCTCATGAAATGTTCCACCACTGACATGTTCCTCTTTGGTTGATCTGGCTGATCTTGTGCATGGATACCACCACCATTTATCGCTTGAGTCAATTGCACCATTACTGCAACAAACTGTTCAGTTCCAATTCCGACCATCTCAGGATGCTGATTCGGAAGGTTATTTCCTTCTGTATGCCTTCCTAGCACTGCTTCCCTGTTTCCTCTGCGGAAAACCATTCTGAACAAACATGTCTTAGATGAATCAACATGTTAATCTTCATATACTATATCACATAAATTTGACCATAAAAAAATATTTTCGGATAATCATTTAATATAATTCTAACACCTAAAGTTATCTAAACTGACCTTTGAAACCATCTATAAGGCCCCAGCCTTAAACCTTACTTAATCTTGAGTTATTACAAGATTACACATTAAGGATCTTTTTGGGTTTAGAGTTTTAGAGAATTAGATCATAAAACATGCATTATATTCCACATATAAACAAAGTGTTTAAATAAAGATAGTATTCTTCTTTCCCATCAATGGAAACTTATTTAAAATAAATCATGGATTCTTTCTTGACATTTCCTTGACACTATCATCATATCATGTACCATTCCCTTGACCTGTGAAAAAGATTTCAAAAAAGCATGGGATGAGCATAAAAAGCTCAGTAAGGGATATAAAAATATGTAAAGGAAACATGGGTACATATATACATAAGAATGAAATCATAATTTACCCATAAAACATAAGCACTTTAACATACCACATCAAATCATGAATAAATCATAGAAATCATAATACATAAAGGTAACTTGAGGCATTCATAACATTCTTACATAGGGAGTAACCCTCTTGGTTACGTTTGGAATACCCATCACAGTATATTCCCTAAATATCTTCGGAGAAACCATAACGTTACACTCTTTCGCATTACCCAATGCATTGGAGAGCTATATCATGCTCACCCGCCCTTAGTTTATCACGGAACCACCCGTCTTCATAATAATGCCCAAGAACCTCAACATAATCGTATCACATAAAACATGCATAAAGGAAACATAACATTTCCACCTTTCAATCACAAGATATCAATACAACACATTGATATAAAAACATCTTGAAAACCATTTTCAATACCAAAATAAAATAAAAGTAAAACATTTTATTTATTTTTCTTTAAAAAAAAGGTATGGCTTGTAGAGGAAGTCGAAACTCAAATAAAGGTCACGGCGGCGGAGAAGTCGTTGTCGCCGCATACGTACGACAAACACATTCCCTTTTGTCGTTTAGTAAAACTCTTCATATAAAAAAGATTCCTTTTAGATAAATGTAAAAGACAAAGGGGTTTATACACCGTATAAAAGAAGGTTGTGTATAAAATAAAATATGCCTCAATGAAAGGAGATTGAGACGAAGTCCCATACCTCAGGTCCGACTTGACTCGATCGTTCTTTAATGTCTTGAATAATAAACTTGAGTTAATTTCTACTTGCTTAAGAATATTTTTCAAGTTCATTATTCCTTTAATATCACTTATTACCATGTCATGAACACTATGTAATTATTTAAGTTAATAATGGTCATTTTAACGATCATTGGTACTTGAGTCAAAAATAAACCCTTTATAATTACAAGTAGTTAATGTATCCATTATATCCAGAATGGTATTCATGATGTAGATATCTTATATTTCATATATATCCAGTACATTCATGCATTTATAATATTACATAATCATTTAGAGGTAAGAAATGAAATGCACTGTTCATGGAGACGGTAAGCCGTACGTAAGCATTAACGGTACTTTCATTTCTATTTCATATTTTATAGAATGGAATAATAATGATATAAAGGTATATTATAATTATAGTATAATATCATATATAATATCATAGTTCAATCCTTTATACGTCCCACATATTGTATTTAACGAATCAACTAACTTTGAGGGGGCGGTAGTCCGCACATCCTTAAAAGAAGATATCGCGTTTACCGATTATGGAAACCATAAAGGTATGTCCAAAATTAAAAATACATAAGCTTAAGGAAAACATAAAAATATTATATATCATATATAAATATAGTGACATCTTAACGGCCACCATTGAATCTGTTAAAAGAATGTTGAACAATCATCGTTTCGGGAGGCATAAATTTGCCATCCACGGAAATAGTTTGTTCGTTAACCATTAGATGTAGGTGTGTGTAAGTGTAGCTTGAATACTTCTTATAAAAACATCCTATTATATTTAGGATACTTTATTTGTTACAAAAGAAAAGAATAAAAAGAGTTTAGGGGGTTGGAGAAGAAAAATAAAACAAAAGGACTCAAAAGAAGACATTACCTTAAAATCGGGTAACTCCCTTTGGTTTGAGCTCAAAGGCTTCCTTGGGAAGTCTTCTGCCCAATGTGAGGATTCAAGGAGTCATAGAGGGATGTGGAGGGACAATATGGGCAGGGTTTGGCCGAGCCAAAGGCTTTGGAACTGTGGTTAAGGAGGTAGAGGTGGGGGCCTTTTATTAGAGGAGAGGAGGGGTACTCTTGGAAAGTAAATATAAGTTACTTTATTTTCAAATGAGTTTCGGATTCAAAAGGACCCACGTTGATTTAATTCTACGATATTGTGGTAAGGGTTCTAAATCCACTCATCAAATTGGTTTTGGCCATGTGTAGGTCTTATATTTTAAATTATCTTTCCATTTTATTTAAATTGTTAAATAATGAGGTCATCGCTGCATCATCATGATTTCATAAATAATTTAATTTATTTAAAGTATAAAAATTATTAAAAAAATACTATGATGTAGGAAATATTTTTATCTTTCCAATGACTATTTATAATCAAAAATATGATCTTTATAACCCCATGTAAATTTTTTTTTGTAAAACATCTCATTTTGTGTCATTTTTACTTTTACATTAAATAAAAAGTTATTTATGTAATTTCCCAACCAAAGTGGCTCCATGGGGTCCCCAAGTTGACCCATAGATTTTCTTGGTCGTCCATGACACATCCAATGAGGGTAGGACATGTTTCATTCTCATCTCATTCTATTAAAGCATTATTTTTACCTTAAACTACACTAATTACCTCTAATCGCGATTAAGAACTTAAAAGTTACTAATCACCAAAAAATTATTTTAATCTCATTGAACCACATTTTACTTATTAATGACAACCATGTATGTTGGATGTTTGAAAATCAAATCACAAAAGTGGCAATGTTTCATTTAAACGAAAAATCAGATTCTTTAACTACCACTTAGTGGTTTCACTATTCATCAAAAATTGAAGTTTTTCAGAAAAATACCAAAACTTAACCCTAAGCTATATTTGATATTCTGAATTCAAAAATGAAGTCTATTTTAAAAAATTAAAAACATATAAGTCACATTAATTAATTTAATAATTAATTCCGGCTGTCATGACAAATAGCGTGTTTTTATGAAACAATAAGTATCAAAAGTTTGACACCAGTTTAAGTCCAATTTCAAAGTGAAATTGATTCCAATGAACACCATTGGATTAAATGGTAAAAATATATTCTAATTTAACATCAAAAAAAATTCGAAAGATAATATATTCTTATAAATAAATTAGATTAAAAAGCAGTTTTGATGTAAAATGCCGTATTTTTCACTATTCATTAAAAAATGAACATTATCTGAAAAATTCCAAAAATTCACACAAAATAAATTTTGATGTCCCAATCATAAAGAATATGTTTATTTTAATAAATATAGATTATAAAATTGTCAAAAGTTTGATTTAAAAAGGGTTTTCTATCAAATGGCAGTAAAACAATCTTTTAAGGGTATTAATGTATTCCATGCTAAAGATTGTATTTATTTTCATTTTAAGCCTGTAAAACACTATTTATTTAATTAATAGACATAGATAAAAATATCTATTATTTATTACTTTCTTGGGATGTTACAGTTGAGCATCCTCTATGTTGTCTACAAAAATCTCCCGTCTCATGATGCACATTCCATCACTATGTTTATCATCACCATACACATAAGAAACAATACATACCTATTTCACCATCTCTGTAAAGGATGGCCTAGGAACTCAGGCCAGCCCACTACCCATCTTCCTGAACGATGTTCTTGATACCCAAATCCATTCTACATCTATCAAAACCTACTAAGACATTTGGTTTTAACTATTTTAGATTCATGTATTTCTAAATAGTTGATAAAAAACTAGCATCTTTGGTAGCGAGTTCCCCCCCCCCATCTAAGGGATTGGAGGCTTCCCAATCACCCTAGAGCCTAGGGGATCCGCCTTAGTGGCTATTCACCCTACATCCCATACAAGATTAATAGCATCCACTTTGGGAGGAATCTCCCAAGAATTTTCAAACACAATTTCATTAATAGGATCCATGGGAATTAAGGTATCTCCATATGAAAAATTCCAAATAAGCAGAACGTTACCTCTACAATAACATCTATTGTTTTTGTGTCGTTGGATGAAGCATGGGAGATATAATGAGTCCAATACACATAATCCCCATATTTCATTTAACCATGTATTCTCTATAATTTCCATTCTAGATAATATCCAATGGTGGTTTGACGATATATTCTTCTACACAGATTCTAAGTCAAATAGGGTAGAAAATCACATTGGTCCTAGAGTCTAAAACCAATAACTGCCCTACTAGATTGACTAGAATCTAAAATATGGAATGATTTTGGATGTAGAGTGATAAAAATGGAATATGAACCTGAATCTCTATTGTCTCCAGGTCATGGTTCGATTAAAAATTGAATGACCAATGAAGGAGGATAAAGTGATGGTGGTTGATAGATCATGAACTACTAGATCATGTGAGAGTAAGTTATTTATCTGCTGAAAAGTGAAGCATCATTTGTTTAGAATCTGGAAAACCAATGAATATGCGACGGTGAAGTCCCCACAGGGTGTTGAAAAATATGATGACTGTATCCAATGAAGGACTTCATTGGGAAAATCGGGAATCCATTGTATGGTGGTGTAGGGAATATGTTTCTGAAAATTATGTGAGGTAAATCAGAAGAGAAAGAGATCATATTGAAAATAAGGTAACATTTCGTTCTATCTCAAGACTAGGGAAGAGATGGAGTATCCCCAAGATAGTTAAGGCTAAAAATTATAAGGGATGTGTGGCCACCAGAAGACGAGACAAATCCATTTCCCCCTCCCCCTTAGGTAGGGTAGGATTCGACATATAGACTTGTCTAGGAGAAACCGTAGCACACCCAAAGATAACATACATATGCACAAAGACATAAATGTTTAAAAATCAATGTTTTAGTAAAAAAATTTCATTACTGTTTAGAATATTTAAAAATTACATTTTCAAATACATTTTGACGCATTTTTCATTTTTACAATTCTTTTGAAATGATTTTTCATTAATTTTTCATAATAATTCCTATATTTGTTTTATTGAAAATGTGAAAGTAGTAAATATTTTTACTTGTAGAAAATAAATGAAATTTTCAGCCATCAGAGAACTCAAATGATAAAAATGTTGCATTATATGATTCAAATAATATTTTCAACATATTTTGTGAAATTTTATTTCTAAATTGTGATTTAAATAATGAAAGGAATAGTTTTTTAAAGAATAATTTTAACAATGTTTTTGTGGTATTTATGTTCATTATTGAAAAAACATTAATCCTACTATAATGGGTATATGATGTATTAATACCATGTTTATTATTACTCAAATGGTTTATGATATTTTATTCTAGGGAATGTATTTAAATTCTCTTCCCACATTTATTTTTCAAGTCATTAACTTTAAACAAAATTATTTACACCCCTCTAGACTTTATATTTTACATAAATATCCATATTTTTAATCAATGAGTTATTTATCGGTTAAACCATATATAATTTATACATAACTTGTAATATATATAATGTTATTTTTCTAATAGGTGAGTTATTTATAAATCCATATTATATACACAATATGGATATTTGATGATAAATCACACTATTTATGAATTAAATAGATTATTTAAAATATATAAAATGCATTGGACATGCATCCATTAGAGGGTCCCAACTAATGATAGCCCACCATTAAGTCAAAAGGATTGACGAGATTAATTACATAACTATATTTTGATAATTGGGGGTTTACCCATCAGTTTTAGACAAACCGGAAGATATATCTTGATAGAATTAGCATCATGTCCCTAAAAAATAACCCAATAATTATGAATTTTCTTTATTGTGAATTCAATTATTGTTATCCATGATATTTTCAAAAATATATTATATTTTAATGTTGTTCATTCCAAGATTTTTTATTATATTAAATTTTCCTTAAGTTATTTAACATTTCACATTGATTATTCATTATCCATTTATTGATATAGCATGTTTGACCAGTTATTTTCATTTCCATGTTGACTATTCTTACTTAATAATGATATCATCCATTGTACATAACCCTAACTGATAAATTGAACTCACCGTTTTAGATTATATTTCATAATAATATATGGTGATTAATATAATTTATAAGAATGGATATCTTAGAGGGAATAATGTTATTATCGAAAAAAATATGTTATATTTATGTTTTCAAATGTATTATGGGAATAATTTACGCATCTATTTTAAAAATAATTATAATCTAGTTGGCCTTACTATATATAATTCCTTGTATCTTATAATAATTTAATAAAGTAACACATTAACAACCTGATATTATGGTTGGGGTCATTAGATTTGGTATTAAAGGGAAGTTAATAGAAACCATAAGAACTAGTTTTAGGAAAAATTGTGTTGGTATTGTAACCTTATGATAGTTATTGAGGGTATGTATTTAAGAACATAATATTTTTACGGTAAGTTGATGAAAATGTGGTTGTTTTGTAAATAAATCCTAGTCTAAATATTATAAGTGGACATATTTTTCAAATTGATATAATTAGGGGTAATAACTCTGAGAAGGGAATATTAGGCATGACACAATCAATAACTAATTTATGAAAATAGGACATAATACACACCAAATATGACACTATTGAGGATAATCTTATGATAATTTACATTTTTATGAAAATATATTTTTGAATGATTTTAAAAAAGTGATATCCCAAGAGAATCTAGGATTATGAATATGATAATCACTACGAATAGTGTTTAAATATATATTATTCATTTCGCTAGTTTTGGGATTATGCTATATGATTCAGAATGAAATGATCTAATATAAAATATACCATCATTTATAAATGTTTGTCAATTATAAATAACTGGGACCACATCAATGCACAAAATCCAATTATAAAAATTGATACCTTATTTATTGGGATTAATCCAGTATTTCAATGTGAAATGGGCTCCTAATGATTCTCATTATATAATAATATAACATCATGTCCTAACTATACTGAAAAATTATTATATAATTATTATATATGTGAATGTAAAAGATATTATTAGAGGATTATATCTAAATATATATATACATAAGAGGAAAATATGGATTTTACTGCATGTTATAATTATGGAAAGAAACAGCTTGGGGCATGTTTAAAGATAATGGAATGTTGATATAATTATACCATGAAATGACAACATTCTTCTTATTTCAAGGGTATGAATTTTTTTCCAATATAAAATGATTCATCTATAATGAAATGGTACAGTGCTCAAATCAATGTATCAAGCATCAAAATAATATACCTCATAATAAGCTAATGGGTCATGGTAAAGTTATGATATCACTAAATTTGACGTGGGACGATTAATGTTCATGTGATTGGATTCAAGAGTTATTTCATTTTATAATTTATTCAATGATACCCTGGATATAATAATTATGAAATGTTTAGGGACTGCACTGAAGTAATTTTTCATCAATGATTTAGAATCATTTTTTAAAAAATAAAAATGACCATGAAAAATTAATCAATTGAATACTAAATGTCTTAAAAACACATGATTGTTGGGAATATATCCATTAATAAGTTCGTGATGTTGAGATAATGAATTTTGGATAACGATATGATGATTATGGATAAATTAAATTAGATAATACTGACTACCATGATAGTTATTAATGATTGGCTGACAAAGTGGTTTACACTATCATTTCTGGAGTTTACATCAATTTTTTATTTAATTAATATGTAAAATAATATTTTTTAACCAAATTAATAACGAATATTTACTTTCTTAAAAATGTGTTTATGGTAAATAACGTTTTCCCATGTTTAATGAGATTTCATGATCGGGTTATTAACATGTTTATTATATGAATATTATGATCTAGTTCATGTTTTTTTACAGTATTGAGTAAATTCCCTTTTTTAAATTCATTAAATTTTTAATAAAAATTTTCTTATTAATATTTTTGATGGGTAATATGCAAAAAATTAATCAAATGGTTTTTATTGAGGATTAGATGAGGTTTTATAGAAAAACTTATTTCATAACCATATTGATATTTATAAAAATTATATACATTTTGAATAATTTTTTTATAATAATATCAATAGATAAAATGAATAGCATATCATTATTTTATTGATATTATTATCCATTACAAGTTATTTTTTTTGTTTCATGCATAAAAAGATATTTTTTTGGTATTCATTTCTTCGGGTTGGAGAAGAATAGCAAATTGATTGAAGAATAACCAAATGATATAATTTTGATTAAGAAATAGAAGTACATCAAGTAATTATGTTTTGATATATTCATATGATGTAAACTAATTCCTCAACATTATGGAAAGGACCTTCAAAATATTTTACCCCATTTAAAATATATATGCTAAATAAAATGGTTTAAAAATAATAAATGCATTATGGTTTTGATTTCCTTAACATTTCAATGATGACTCCTTTTCTCCTGATCAATGGACTTTATCGCTTTCTATAATTATTTTCGATTATCATCCATGTAAATATCCTCACAAAACAACAATGATCTCCTCCACAGAGTCTGTGTTATGTTTAATTACATAATACATTGTACTTACATTTATCTCATATTAAGAAGAAGTTTTCATACCTATTTCAGTGATTTGGGATCTTAATAAAGGCATTTCCAAATTTCAAACCATTAATTACCGATATCATGTTTAAAATTTCCGAAATAAATTTATTTAAGATGGTTATATTGTGACATCCAGTAATTGAAAAAGAATAATTTTTTTTTGATAACATATGTGAACCCAAAAATAATCCTTCATGACTCATGAAATTTATTTATTTACATTTAATATACAATATAGCTTATAGAAAACAAAACCACAAATCTATGTGAATAGTAATATTGCATACTATTATAAATTAACTGTTTAAAAAGAAGTTATTAATATTAATAACTAAATTATTAATATTATGATAATATAATAATTACAAATATAATAAGAACCCCATAATAGAAAAATTAAATGCATTACATAAATTTGTATTAACTTCACAAGGAAGGTTGAGCCACACTTTTCAAAAATAAATTAAAAGTAATTTTGTACATATTTTGGAAAATTAATGATTAAAAAATTCATTTTTTAATAATCATATCACAATTATTTTAGTGTTATTTTTATAATTTTATGAAAAACTCTATTTTATTAATGAATTGTGAAAATACAAAAAATTAATTAAAAACTACATTTTTGATTAAATTATTTATATATATATATTATATCAAAAATTGGGTATATAAAAGAATTATATACATTATGTAAATATATATCAATTAAACTTATTTAATTGGAATGATTTGCATATAGATTTTGTATATGAATATATTTTAAAATATAAACTATTTTCTACTTGAAAAAACACATTCTCCTCAAGTATGTGGGATTAATTTGAAATATTTTATGTTCAACTTATGGAAATAAAACTTTTCAAAATGGATTCCATGTTATATATTAGATTAACGTAGATAAATATGTATTTAAAATAATTTTTTTCTATAGTAAATGTTAAAAACTTAAAAAAATTACTACGGTTAAAGAAAAAAGGGATTTACGGTGGGTAGGGGTGGGTGGGTGGTAAACTAAATAGAAAGGGGTTAAAATAAAAAAAAATACTTGTATAAAATATAATTTATTCAAAAATATATAAAATATAATGTATATATATCTTTAATAAACCACTTTGGACTATTGTGTCCTCTGAAAATTGTGGGTACACATTTTTGTTTTCAAAAAAAATCAATTGTTCAACTCACCTCAAATATAAAAGGCCAAACCAATCCTCTTTTATTTACAAATTCAATAAAACATTGTTCAACCGTGACATTACCAAATAAATTATAATTTTCTCATCAATAATCCTATAATAATTTCTTACACTTATCCATTATAGAAATACATTACATATATTCCTACGGAAGTTGTTTTAGAAGAGGGTAAGTTACTAAAAGTGAGACTTTATATTATTTTTTCTTCTACCTCCATCAAATATTATTCTTTTATGATAATATATAAACTAAAAGTCTTCCCTATACAATGTTTTTTCATGTTATCTTATTGACCAAAATTCATCACCAATTCTAATAAATGGGTTACAAAATCATAATTATGGTATACGATGAACTACCACATTGCGAATCGATGTCATCTGATTCTCCATTAACTCCTTTGATGGTTTGGTAAAATGATGGATATTATATATATCTTATATTTTTTATATAATGATTCAAATTAAATAATTTTATCATATGAATATTTTTTCACATTCCATTGTATAGGAGATATTCTATTGTCACTCGTGTGTATAACAAACTACCGCCTTATGAAGCAATGGGAAACAATTTACACAAAAGCATTAAATGGATGATATAATGTATATATTAAATGAGTAGATTTGATATTTTTTAGATATTTTGTATTTTATTTAAATATTTATCATTCCAAAAAGTAAATATATATTTTTATTAGATACATTTAAAAATGATGACATCATTTATATACGAATGTTCTACTACCTCCATGAAACGATGTTATTCTCTTATCCTCACTAAAACAAATGAACTACTTAAATAAATAAATTTAATGCAATAAATTTATATATATTATATTATGATCAATATATAAGGCTAAAATATTAATTATCTCTATTCTATATCATTTTAAAATGGAAACATTAATAATTCATGTGTATTGCCTCCCATCTACAAGATCATAATATGTTTCATTTTTCAAAACCGTCATTAATGACTAGTTTTAAGAGTATAATTCAAGTACAAATATCATTATTATTTCGTGAATATTATCATTGATATCAAGGAACTTCAAAATATTTAATTTATAATTTTTTTTAACAAATATTAATTGAGAAAACATGGAAATTGTCACCTAAACCAAATTAAAATAATGAAATATTATTAACAAAAAGGTGATATGATGTTATAAAATGATTATATATGAAATTATAATTCAAAATATTATTCTAATGTAAATTAATAACTTCTTTGAAATAGTTATAATATTTCTTAATGTATTTACAATTTAAAGGAATACTAAGTTAGGGGATTTATTAACTCAATTTATATTCAACAGGTTAAACTTATTCTTCATTGGTTATGGCCGAAATCTATTTTCATCCAAATCAATGTTTTTTAATTTTATTTAAAGAAAAAATTTAATCATATACTATATTATTTATTCATAACATTTTTCCAAATTTTTAAAATTTAGATAATATTTTTAAGGTATTGTTGATGTCTTTTTCAAAAAAATGCTCATTTAGATTTTCTGAAATGGTAAAAAATATATTTATTTTAAATTACATTTTAAGAAAAAAAATATCTATTCATCGAGTCCATTGAAAATTTTTAAAGATCCCATTATAAAATTCCAATATTATTATTATTAAAATGTATTTTCAAATCATTTTGTGTACTTTTAGTATAAAAATATTATTTTCATAATGAAAATGATATTTTCCTCAAGAATGTATTTAGGATCTTTATATGGTATTTCAATTCATCAATAAAAACAATTTATTATTCTTATAAAATGGGAATATGTTGTATTTATAAAATAATTATTCTTCCAATGGATGATTTATGTTCATTTATACTGGGGTGACTATTAAAAATAACTTCCTTGATTCGATATTTTTTGAATTGTAATTTCATTTTTATTATTCATCTTGGTGCAGACATTACATTTCCACTAAATATCCATATTTTTTATCATATATAATTTTATATAATATAAAATATATCTTATAGAAATATGTTTTAATAAGTTCAAAGATAGTTTTTTATCTTAGTGAATATTTATAAATCCATATTCATTATTTGATATAGATATTTTATAACAGGACACGTTGTTCCTGAATTAAATCCATTATTTGAAATATGTTGAATTATTTAAATATAGGTAAATGGGTGTGGTCTATATAAAGACATACCTGGGATGAATATACAATAGTAATTAGAAAATTTAGTTGGATATACATTACTAAATTTTTTTTATAGATAAATAGTTTTAAAATACAACGATATTACATCACATTATATGAATATTCTGCACATTAAAAAAATACATTCCCATGGACCGTTGTAGTTTATGTCTTTGGAATCATGGAACAAATTATTATACTTTGGTTGATGAAATTCGAAATATCATATAGATATATCCCACATTAGTAATACTACATAAAATCATTCATCATGATTTTGGGAAATTGAAACATGAGATGGGGTGTGCTTATATGCTCAGTGAGGGTAAAAATAAAGAGATTCGTTTGAATAACATGTTCATATGAGTATGAGGATTTGATTTCAAAATTTTACTACCATATCCTACATATATATTCTCATATAAATGATTCATAGAATAATATTTTGAAGATTAAAATACATGAATCATAATAAAATCAAGATAATATGCCGTGAAATTATAACGTAGTAGTTGGACATGTAATTATGGAATACAAATATTATTATAATATTGTGATATTTTACATATAAAAAGGATTATTCATATTCTTAACATTAGTAAATCATGACCTTGGATGAAATTATAAACATGAGACCAGGTACATGATTAACATTATAACCTTGCAAACCAGTTCATGCATAACATTGTGAACTTGTAATTGGGTTCACCCATAAAATTGCGAACATTTAATCAGGTGCATAAATTACATTCATAAAATTTAATCATTTTCATCATTTTAATTTTGAACATTTAATCTGGTTTTTGCATGACATTGCGAACCAGTAGTCATATTTGGAATAATACAATGAACATGTAATATTGTTCCCTTACAACATTTTGAACAAATAATCAGGTTCAATCTTATCATAGAGAACATGTAATCATGTTCACTCATAAAATTAATAAAATATATTCAGGTTCATGCATAAAATATTAAAAATATAGTTATGTTAATTCAGAACATTGTGAACAAGTAATTTTGTTCACACATAAGATTGTTAATATGTAATCATGTCCCCCGATAACATTGTGATCATGAAATATGGTTCATTCATAACAATATGAACATGTTATAAGGATAAATAATAACATTTCAAACCTGTAATCTGGTTCAATAAAACATATATATTCATGTGTTTTCTATACTAACAAAATTCATTAAAGGGAGATATAGGTCCTCATCATCACTTAATGAAATCATACATATCTATGCCAAATGATCCTAGAATTTCATAATATCCTAACACATGAAATTAAATTTGAATTAATCAAACATCATCTATCACATACATAACCAATTTTAATGGTATTTTTTTTGTGGATTACCAGGATTTTATGGAGGAATGGGTGAGTTTTCATGAATTGGGCCAGACTATGAGCCTAATTCCTGATTTAAAAATAAATATTGATTATTTTATAACTCATTCTTTTCTCATCATTTTTCATCCATTCCAATTCTTATTTGTCCTCCCCTAACCTATTAACACCAAAATGTAAATTTGTTGCCTTTAGAGATCAATAACCAGCGTGTATTGGGGTATTTCTTTAAGGGATTGGGCCTTCTCAGAATCCCATTTCTATATTTAAAAATTAATTATGTTTATTTAATAACATATTAAATTTTATTTATTCTTCGGTGAATTAAATTGTCACCAAAGAAAACTGAACTGAGACGCACCCCCAGCTTCTTTTTCCCCTCTTTGTAGCTCTTGTTCATCGCGAATCAGTGCAGAACATTATAGGGATTCTCAAATTGACCAGAATTGAAGAGGTAACTTCATTCCTTCTTAACTCTCTCAACTCTCACTCTTTTTCCGCCATTAAAATTTCAACATGATATCCTCATCCTTGTTCTTACTACAGATGAATGTATGGATGTTTAAAAATTCATATACAGGTGGATTTAGGTTGATTTCTCCAATATTTGTTCAAATAAGTGTTCATCCCTTCATTTTCATCTATTTCTTTACAGTTTCATCCATCTGTCTTGATTTTCCAATGGGTAAAAAGATAGGGATAGATTCTAGGTATGACATGGTGTCTTTTTTTGTAATATTGTGATTTTAGGTTTCTCTTCACATTCATGGGGTGCGGTGGAGGTGTGCTTGATGTTTCACAACATGATTCAAGGGATTCAACACTTTTTGTAGGTGGTTCCATGCGTAAATAGTTAACGATGAGTTAGATAACATTATTTTTTCATTATTAATATTCCAAATATTTTCTATGTGGTGGGAAAATTGTTCTTTAATGATTTGGTTTAGATTTTAATATTATATTTGGATTTTATGTAGAAATAGGGTGTTTTTCATGTGTAACAATTGGGGTATTATTTGGGTGTCTTTTAGAACATATGAAATTGGATTATTAAATCTAATTTTTACGGCCAATTCAACATTTATAGGGTCTGGGAGTGCCATTGGGTTTGATATTGAGTTTTTGAATGTGTATATGGTGTAAAACCATATTGTTATTCTTGTAAGTGATTTTGAAAACGTGTGTTTTTCATGTCGATAATTTGTGGTATTGTTTGAGGTATTTGTACAAATATTGGTGGTTTTTTAATAAATGTTTTTTGTATTAAATTCTATTTTGAATTGGTATTGGGTTCAATTTTTCATTTAAAAAATATTTCAAAATGGTTTTTATGTGAGAAGCTTGGGTAAACTCAATGGAATTTTTTTATGAATTTTTTAATGGTTTAATGATTTATGTAAGAGGTTAAAGCATATTGGAAAACTATTTCGGATTGTGTAAATATTGAAATAGTCCATTTAAAATGTTAATGGTTCTGTAATGTGATGTGCATAATCATGGAAATGTTTTATAAAAATGTTTAATGGATTCACTGAAATGTGGAAGAGGTTTGATCATGATCTCGACTATTTGCGTGAGTGTGATGTGATAAATAGATATTGTTTATGAAAAAGGGTTTTATCAAAAATATGAGTGGGCTACTAAGTGATGCCTTGCATATTAGAAATGATTTAATAAAATTGATAAAGGATGTGTTGGATTGTGAATGTCAGACAAAAATTGTTCTGGGATATTTTGTTGGGAGTTTTATTTCAAAATTCATTTGAATGAAAAGTTGATTTTTTGAATATTGTGATTTACATGGTGAAAGTTGGTTATTTTTTAGGAAGTTATATTTTCATATGGGAACTATATTCCTTGGTTTTTTGAACTAGTTTGAGCACAAGAGAGAAACTGGAGTATCCTGGTGGGTGGACATATACTAGAATGTTGGTGAATCGGTGGGATTTGGCCTCAGCTTCATGTATCAATATTGACGCATACTACACTAAATAAACTATGATGATGATGATTGGAGACCTCTTTTTTATGGATATTCTCCCCACAAGTGGCTTTTATGCATGAGCACATATATTGTAATGGTTACTCTGACTGATATACGAGGTACCTGGGACCCACAACGAGCAAGAGACTAAGGGTTATTTCCTATTGCTTGTGCTCATTAGATTATTTTTGCTTACCGTCTGCATAGGTTATTTTTGGATTGAAATTTCAGAAATTTTGGAATTTTTTGTAAACGTGTTAACTCATTTAATTATCCATCTTTAAACGTTTTTTAATTTTAGGTTGTGTCTTTTATAAATAGTATCTAGGATTGCTTGTTTATGAAAACTTTCTAGATTTTCATCATTTAATGTTTATCACATAGAATCTCCTAGTCATGGTATCCTACTAGTCATCGTCTCACACCTTAATTACACAATTAAGTGTATGTATACTTGTTTATTTTTTGTTTCACCGGTGTGGGTACTACTTTTGTGCCAATTATTCTGGATTTTTCTCCGGTCATTCGTGATGTAGTGTTTTTCGGTTGGATTGAGGGCGGTGCCTCTTTCTGTATGGAGGTTCGTGGGATCTTCATATTTGGTATTTTACCTTTTTAATTATCTTTAAACATTTTTTTAAACTATGCAATTCAGTTGTGAAATTTTGTAAATGACGTCTTTTGTTGAAAAATACTGATTAGTTTTATTGAGTTTGTATGTTTTGTAATGTTTATAAACATAGGATTATTATTCCCAATCTACATTTTATGATACCTGGGCACTTGTTCCGGACCACGGTTATCGGGAACGCCCTTCGGTCCTTGTTGAAGGCTAGGTTGGGTGCATGTTTTTATGTCAACCAGATTCGGTTTGTGTCCAAATTGTATCAGAGGAGTTTTAGGTTAACTCTTTGGATCATGTTATTTGGGAAAGTGTCGTGATATTCATGAGTTTGGATTTTTTGGACAGGGAAATCCAGTTATGGGTAAAGTGTCTGATCACCACATCTCATGTTGGGATTCATGTTTCATATGGATATTGGGATTAGTCTTTTTTCTTTGGTAATCATGGTTTGATGATTATAATGGGAATTGAAAAGATAATTGGGTAAATGGTCTCATTATGCTCATAAGACCAAGCATGCCATGTGGAGTCGGAGATTTTCCCAAAAACACTCTATGTGATGGTGAATTAACTGTAATATGGATTCCAACTATATGTCTATGTCATCCACTGAAACTAGTTTCTTCTCACGTTGTCTTGTTTTCATTAGTTTAGAAATCATTGAACATTGGTTTTATAGAGAGTTGGTGTAACAAAGCTTAATGTTTTTGAGAAATGATTTAAAAATAAATATTGAATAGTTTGATTTATGGAATGGTAGAACTGAATTTTCAAAAAAGATTTTAAATGGTAAATGGTGTGCTTACAACTCTTTTGAAAGCAGGGACATTGTTGGAGCTGGTTATAAAAACGTGTTTCCAATTGAGTTTTCTAAAAAAATGAAAGGTTGTATTAATGGGGTGTGACTTGTTTTTGAAATTAAATTTTATAACATGATTTTGTTCTTTTATTTGAATGATTATGCGTTTTTTAGGTGATTTTTATGCTATTATTTCGGTTCAATTTCATGGTTTGCAATTTTGAGAAAAATGAAGTATTGGTTAATGGTTTTGTTTTTGAAAAGTGTAAAAAGTTTTTGTATTATCATTTGGTATTTTCATGAAAAAACACATGCATGAAGTTACATTGGATGATGGATGTTAAATTGCATGAATGGATGATTTAGGCGATGTATATGAGGAGGGTACAATGTGTGGAACAGAAACATGAATGTGTGGGGCCTATGGGGTACCATTGTTGGATACGCTAATCGCTGAACCATTTGTATTCAAAGAGATGTTTTTAAAAGGGAAAAATGATTTCTTGATGAGTTTTTTGGGATTGTGTGTATTTTTTGTTTATTGAAATTTTGTTTTTGTCGAATGTTTTGGGTCAAACAACCCCTCTTGTTTGAACGATGGTTTGGGTTTATGTTGGGTTTGTGATCTAGGTTGAAGGGTTGGTTATAGGAAACATCTATGAAATGTTGGGGAGGCCTTTATGGTGATTAACGTCATATGTTTGGAAATTTTTCAAGTATTTCATAAACAATGGACTAGGATTATTGGGTCCATGGGTCCCCTTATTGGATATGGTACGCCCCATTTAAGGGTTAATACATAGCTGAAGTGCAACCCGGATTGTTTCGCCGTTGGAAACTCTTCCACTAGATCAATTTATGGAATCATTCCCAGAGCATTGTAGAGGGTGTCTATTCTATTTCCGATATTGTTTTTTAGATCATATTGTAGAGGGAGAGTGCTCATGGAAGGATTAAAGAGACATTAGTTTCTTAAGTTATCTGATTCATCAAAGGTGGAAGTTGTATGTGGTTTTTAATGTTGGAGATTGTTTAGATGATGTCAAAGAGGGCCTCTAGGTCCTTCGTACTCTCATTGATGTAGATGTTCATTTTAAATAATCAGTGTTGGAAATCTAGTCATGAGAGTCCATTATGGACACTTTCTGTAATATTGTGTTGTTTGGGGATGTTACATAAGGTTTTTCTCCATGTATTTCTTCTATCAGGCACAGTGGTCATGATTGTGGACGCCTTGTGATGTCATGGGTTTGTTTGACTGTGAAGGTGAAGGTTGTACAATCCTCTATGAATCTCTGTTATGTAGGGAGTATGCCTCCCAAAGAAATACTTCAAATATTATGTCTTATAGGATGTTTCTCATATGTATCCTTTCCTTCAATAGTTTCTCACCCGAAAAAACATGGTGTGATGTGTGTGCATCTTATAAGCCATTGTTTCACTAAAATATCAGGTTTTGGTATAGTGAGTTCTAAAGTGTGTTATGACTTGATGAACTCATCTTGGATTGTAGTGTTGTTTTTTTCCACCAGAAGTAGAATATCCATTCAGTGGGATTCCAAATTCTAAATATGATGTCGAAGATTCAATAATCCATTGAGCTCCAGCCATCGTCCACAGAGAGAAGAAGGCACATAGTAAGGGGAAATCATGGTGCCGTCTATTCCCTTGTAAAAAGTCATTTTCGTAGTATGAGTGATCATAGTTGATTAAACATATGGTGTCTTCATCAATATATTTTAGTTCCCATTTGGTGGGAAGAGGATGTGAGCCTCATGCCTGTGTTATTGCCTAAAGTTATTCCTACCCAATTTTGTTTCTATTGAGTTTTATGGAGACTATTAAATTTTATCTATATAGGTTTACTGCACAATTTTCACTTGTTTATTTTGTAACTATTCCCCAAAAAACCATGAATATATAAGGATCCACGCGGTTAGTTCCTGGTTTCCGATACTAGGCGTACTAACCATGCAGTCGTCCAAACTCTTTGAGTTTTGGAGTATTTTTGTGTCGTCCCATGCTGGTCGGTTAAGAAGGTTGGTTCTTATGGTGGGGAGACCCACCAGGAGTCTCAACCATATTCTACTAAAAAATACCAAATGGATGTCAAAACCTAGTATAGGGAGTCCATTTGGTCCTCCCCCTATTAATGTCTCGATTCTACCTCTAGAAAAATTTATTTTGTCTCTTGTGGTGGGGAGACCATTTGTGTCTCCCAATACAAATAACACATATTTTTCCTTGGTCTTGGTCTGATGGGAGGTAGTCTCTTTAAGAGATATCTTACATCCCACATATTACTAGAGTAAAAATTGATATTATAAACTGCCCAATGGTTTAGTTACAGTTGGGTATGATTAACCTTGATTGATGTTGTTGTTTGTTTGGGTAATTTCTTGGGTCATGTTTATGTTTTGTTTGAGGAGTTTTCATTTGGGATAAATCATGAATTTTCTTGATTGTTTTGGAAAGTGTTTTGGGTATGATTTTGGAGAGTATTCATTCCTTAATTGATCATTGGAGATGTTTTGGACTTTAGGGGAGAAACCTGGAAAGTGTACCTCTTAACTTCTCAATTTGGTTTTGTTGTCGCTTTAGCCTTTCTATGAATTTCTGAGGTGGAATGTTTTAATGTTTTGGAAAATTGTCATATAAATAACTTATTTTAAGATATTTTTATTTTTCTTTCCATTATTTCTTGATTTAAGGGGGTTCCCATGCTTTTATGGTGGAAAGGGTGAGTTTTCATGAATTGGGCCAAACAGTTATCCCAATTCCACATTTAAAAATAAAATTTGTTTCTTTTATAACTACTTCAATTCTTAACATTTTTCAACCATCGCAATTCCTACGAAGCCTCAACATCCTTAGTAACACCAAAATGAAAATATGGAGCTCTTAGATATCCATTACCAAGGAGTATATGGGTTTTTATTTAAATGATTTGTCTTGCCCGGAAGCCCATTTCCAGTTTTAAAAAATAATTTTCTTTATTTAATAACATATTCAATTTTAAGGATTATTCAATTATTACAAGTTTCAGACAAGGCCATTGAACCCAGACGCGCGCCCAACCTCTTACCCCGCTCATTAGAGATCTTCTTCCTAGTCAAAAAGAGAAAAACATTACATAGTTTCTCATATTGTCCAGAATTGATGATGTAACTTCATTCATTCTAATGTCTCCCATTTATAACTCTTTTCCCCCATTTAAATACAAACATGATATACTAATCCTTGTTTGAACCTCCCTTGAATGATTTTCTATTTGATAATTCACACAATGGTTGATTTAGGTCGATTTCTCAAATATTCGTTCAAGTAAGTGTTCCTCCATTCCTTTTCATTCATTTCCTTAGGGTATCATCCACCTTTTATGATGATACAATGTGTCTATAAGATAGTGTTATATAATGGGGTTTGACATGTTGTCTTTTCTGTGTAATATTGATATTTTAGGTTTCACATCATTTCCATGTGGTGCAGCAGTGGTGCGCTTGATGTTTCCCACCTAGATTTGAGGGATTCGATAGTTTTGGTAGGTGGTTCTTTGTGTAATCAGTTGTTTATGATTTATATTGCTTTATTTTTTAATTCTAAATTTTTATAATATATTATTTGTGGTGAAAAATAATCTCATTATTGATTTGGTAAGGAGTTTAATTTTATAGTTCCATTCCAGCTTGGAATTGGGTGTTTTTCTTGTGTTACAATATGGGTATTGTTTTGGTGTATTTTAGATCATATGAGATTGGTCTAATAAATCTTGTTTTGGCTGAAAATTATGCATTGGTAGAGTCTTGGTGTTCCATTGGATTTTATAGTGGGATTTTGAATGTGTTAAAGGTGTAAACCCATATTGTATGTTTGAAAGTGATTTAGGAAACATGTGTTTTTCATGTGGATCTTTTGAGGTATTGTTTGGGATATTTTTATAACACTTGTGTGTTGTTTAATAAATGTTTTTGGAGATTACAATTTTATATCAAATTTTATTGGTGTGATTTTATCCTTGAAATGGGTTTTTGAAATGGTTTTTATGTTAAATGTTGTGGTACGCTCCGTGGAATTGAATTATGAATGTTTTGAATGGTTTAATGATTTATGTATGAGGTGAAACCATATTGGAATTTTTTTGGATAGTTTATAATTTGAAATGGTACATTTTAAATTTGAATGATGGTGTCATGTGATGTGTATACTCTTGGAAATGATTTATAAAATTTTTTAATTATTTTTACTAATATATGAAATAGGTGTTAATGTGATGTGGGCTGCTTGTGTAAGTGTGATGTGAAAAATGAATATTGGTTATGAGAATAGAGTTTTAGGAAACATGTGTGAGGGCAGTTATGTGATGTTTAGAAAATTTGGAATGATTTTATAAAATTTTAAAAAGATATGTTGGGTTGTGAATGTAATGGAAAATGTGTTGTGGGTTATTTTGTTGTGAGTTTGATTTCAAATAGCATTTGAACAAAAAGTGTATTTTGTGACATGTGTGATTTACATGGGGTTGTTTGGTTAATGTGTGAAGTGGAAGAGATATTTGAATGTAAAAAATATATTTATTTTCTTGTTGAACTTTTTTGAGCACAATAGGGAAACTCGAGTATCATGGTGGGAGGGCGCGTACTAGTGTGTTAGTGAATCCATGGGGTTTGGTCTCAGTTTCACGTAGAAATATTGACACATACAACACTAAATGAACAATTATGATGATGATTGGGGACAATTGGTTTATGGTTATACTCCAAACTAGTGGCTCGTGTGCAGGATAATAATTACTGTGATGGTTACTATCACCAAGATACGAGGTACTTGGGACCCAGAACGAGCTAGTTCATATGACTTATTTTCTATTATTTCTGATAATTGGATTGTTTGTGCTTACAATTAGTATATGGTATTGTGGGCTATAAATTTCACTTGATTTAACATTTATTTGTAAAGTGATTATTCATTAAATTAGCCCACATGAAAAACGATTTAATTTTTTGTTGTGTCTTTTAGAAATTGTAACTAGCCTTGCTAGATTATGAAAACATGCATGATTTTTGTAATTGAATGTTTTTCACATGGAATCTCTTAGTGGTTGTATCCTACTGGTAGTTTTATCACACCCTAATTACACCATTGGTTGTATGTAGAATTGGTTATTCTTGTTTTCACTGATTTTTGTACAAATTTTGTGACTACAATTTGGGTTCTTTACCGGTTGTTCGTGATGCAATGTTGTGGGGATGGCATGAGGCCAGTGCCTCATTCCATGTAGAGGTTCATGAGATATCTTTATTTGGTTTTGTACCATTGTAATGGTCATTAAATGTAGATTTAACTTATGTAATTCAATACTGAAATTTTGTAAAATACATATTTAGTTGAAAATACAGATTTGTTTTATTGATATTTTTTGTGGTTTAATGCTTATAAACATGGGTATATAAATACCAAACATCATTTTATGATACTCGAGATCATTTTCCAGCCCATAGGGATTGGAAATTCCCTTCGTGCCTTATTGCGAGATGGGTCAGTTTCAATTTTTTATGGTGACTGAATTCATTTTGTGACATCATCATATCATGAACTATGGAAAAGAGGCATGTCTCAAAATCATTTCATCAATGAATATCCTCTGAATGGAACCTAGTTTCATAAAGATCATTCTACAAAAACATATGATATTCAATAAAAATATGAATGGTATCCTTATATCATAACATTGGTAAGGTATAAAATATATCAATTGATGCCATCATATATAGATAATTAATATTAATAATCTCATTAGTAAATTCTTATATAATATAATGATTCATTGAAAATCATTTCTTTTAAGAAAAAAATCATTTTAAAAATCCCATTCTATGAAAAAATCAATGAAAACTTATGATGTAATTTTTTAAAATCATTTAAAACATTTCATTAGGGAAATATCATATTCGATTCGGAAGAAATATTTGATAAATCATTATATATTTTTATAACCATTTCCATCGAAAATATAATTGAATTTTTATAATCAAAATTTCTTAAATGATCGTAATAATTTCCTCAAAAAGTAACTCATGAAAATATTTAAAAAAAAGGAAAATATTTTACCACTAATAATAAATCATAATTTATTTAAAAAAATTATATTCATGGAAATTGAAAATAAATTTTCTTATAATAATGATTAAATATTTTTAGAAAAAACTATTTTTGAATAAATAGATTTCTCACTGATGTGAGAAATAATTTTGGAAATTTTAAAAAAATATCTTAAAATTATTACGAAAAACTATAATGTAAAAACTAGAACACATACATGACTATGTCATGAATAAATAAAGGAGATGAAATTTAAATTGATATTTTGAGTTATGTATCATAATATTTCATTAATTGAAGAATAATCATAATCAATCTCGAAAAAATGATGCTCGTGTAGTAATAAACTCTAACATCTTTGTTTACTCAAAATCAAAACCCGCATGAAAAATTTACATTACATTACGTATACAATATCTTGAAATGAATTATATTCATGTTATAAAATTAAAATTGTATTTATATACTCCATGTAAAATAATATAGGTGAATTACAAAACATTATTTTCAATGAAATGAAATTCAGACCAAATTAAATTACAGATTTGGTAAATTTTGAACCATATATAAGAATAAACCATATTCATAATAGGATATATAAATAATTAATTTTCATGTATAATATTCGAATAATACATTCATATAATTTATATATATCACACAAATTAAAAGAGTGGTAATTAAGGTAAAAGTCACTCACACATAAATGTGAGACTATAAACCCCTTACTACATGAGAAACTATTGATTCATGATATCTCTGAATGAATAAAATCAATTGAAACCATTGAAATCATAAAGTAAATTAAATTCATGATATAAAGGAATAACAGTTAATATATAAATCACCCCATAATTATATGTTTTGAACATTTCAGATATGTTATGTAAATAAAAGTGAGATGAGAAAACACAAACACTAAGTCTTGATTTTCATTCTATATAATCAAATCTATTATATTATAGCTATATATTTATTATATATATTTCACTTGAAATATTTTTTTAATATCATAACGTATATTATTTTATTATGATATTATAATCGAGAAATATTAATAATTCTATTTTAATGTAACATTTCTGGTAATCTCTTCATTATCATTTCTATATATTTAGACATGTTATTTTTAGTCCTTTTCCATTGATCATTATTTCATTATCTATATAATTAAATAATGATATAGATATTATAAATATTCACTACATATTTACATATAATATTAAATAAAATATTGAAAATAAAATTGAGATACAAATTTTATAAGGACAATATTCCATACTTAAACTATAACAATGTTTCCATTTTCATATCAAATTGAATAAAATAAAATACATTAATTATTTAAATATATATATAATAATAATAATATATAAATATTATTTCATATATATCCCAATTTAATATTAAATAAATATTTAATTCCTTATGATGTGCAATCAAACCATATAACTTTTAGGATACGGCTGTCCACACGACCAAAAACGATGTTATTATCTTCTCAAAAAATAGAAGAATGATGTATTGAATTATATACTAAATATAAAAGAACAAATAAATCCTAATTATAATATATTCAATATTAAAAAGTATTTATATCATTATTATATACCACGAATGGTCATAATGGACGATCAAATGACATATGTTTGTGAGGGAACTATTCGCTGTATAGACAAATGATGATTGTGTATCCAACTGTATGGATGTTTTGGTGACCGTAGGATGTTACGTAATCATAACATAATCTCATTATATTGATTATTAATATTTTAATACATAAAAATTTATAAATAATATTGTATGGGATTGAGAAATAAATAAAACACAATATCCTATTGAAGGATGTTACCTAATCAATGTGTAACTCCTTTTAGTGTGAACAATAAGGATTTCCTAGTTGGATATATTTGTAATGGAGGTTTCTATGAATAATTGAGGTAATCTGAGAGCTTATTTAGGAAATTTTTATGATCCCTTGTGATTTAGTGGTTTGAATAAGTTGGGTGGGGATGGGGGGATTATACCCTTTTATAGTCGACGATTGTCATTCTTGTATATATGTAATGGTAAACACTGTTGAGATGTATCCCATGCCTAATGGGCCTCACATAGTTGTTAACATCTAAAATAATGGAGGATATTGAAGAAGTATTTCTTGTTAAATTATTTTTGATGCATTCTTATGTTATTTTTATCCTTATGTTAACATTTAACCACTAAGTGAGCTATTTTTTCTTTTTTAACTATAATAAATATTAATTACATTACCTAATATTTTATGTAAAAAAATAAGATCCCAATAATATTAATTGTAAATTAAGCTGATAGAATAAAAGGATTATATTTCATTAAATTATAATAATTTCTTTGAAAAAAATTAACTAAAAAATAATTCTAGAACAGGATAAAACAATATGATTGTACTGTGTAAATCATCAAAAGCACGAGATGTTTTCGTATCACTTTTCAATGTGAAAATTAAAAAAATTACATCAAATGGACAAATTTATGAATAATTTATAATCATTTTTTTAAAACAAATTTAAATATAATATCCCAATATAAATAAATCAGAATAAATTTCAAATTCAAATTAAAATATTTTATTTTTCATTATTCATCAATATATGAAAACTCTCAAAAAAATAAGAAAAAATAACCCCAAGTAAATTGTGATATTATGATTATATAAATTATATTTACGGTATAATTTTAATATTTTAATGTGTCTCAAATTATTTTTTAGACATGTTTTCAAATATATTGTGGAATATTTTTTTATAAAACTATAACAATTTATTGCTAAAATTGGATTTTTTTTATTTTATGCATATAAATCATATTTGAGGATAGTAAAATTTATTTGATTTTATAACATATAAATTTAATTTATTTCTCTCAATAATTGTGATTAATTTAATTAATTATGGTAAAATGCTTATATGGGCATAAAAATCCTTTTTTCATATAATCAATTAATTAATATTCAATTGGTTTTTTTCAATTATAATTAATTCACAAACATAAAATTATTTTAATTAAAATTTGGATACCATAGAATTATAATTTACATAATTGTATTCATATATACCCTTCAAGTATGCAGGTAGTGACTAATACAATATTTTATTAATAATATTAATATTATACTGTAGTTCAGAAACAATTAGTATGTCTAGTGACTCAATCTATCAAAGGGACTCAACATTATGTGTTACATAAGAATAACATTTTTTTTTCATTACCACATGGTAATATATATTTTAAAAGTAGTCGAATTATAAATTAATGTCACAAATAAATAAATCTTAACATTGTATAGCTTGAAATGAAATCCATCAATAATAAAAAATTATTCTAAAAATATATATTCATAGAATCCATGGGTGTAACATTCTACCCCCTTAATATTGAAAAATATATCATGTTTATTCTTAGCAACCAATGTATTAATATGTTAATTTTATTATCATTCAAATCTACATCATAAAAGTGAATACTAAAACATCATTTATGAAGGGATTGTAGGAAACATAATAGTTACACAAAGACACTAATAACTAGGATTCCACATTTAAGAACATATGTGGAAAGTGAAAACATGGACATGGAATTGAAATATAAATATTAGGTTCTGATGGAGGGTGATAAAAAATATTATTAGGATAAATTTAATTCCCAAAAATATATAAACCGAAGATGATTTAAAATAGTCAGTGATGTCTTAAAAAATTATGATAATGGTAGAATGTTATATTTGAAGACTATATTCAAAAAGATGAATATTTTTAATTTGGTCATATACTAACTTGATTTCAGCACAATTTTTCAATTTATTATGCATTGATCAAATTACACATCTTCTATAATTCCCTAGCTTATAGGTAAATTTGAAATTCCTAATGCACAAACTAATCATGAAAACTATAAATAGATTTTATGTCAATCCGTCTTTAATTTTCAAAAAAAATGGATAGAACATGTTAATAAATATGAAAAAATATTTATATGTTGAGATAAAATATTATCATCTAAACCATATTGTATATTTAACATAAAGCCTTTCATAAATTGTATACCATATGACCATTAGGTAGGATAGTAATCCTAAAAAATAGAATAATGTCACTAAATTTATCAAAAACTAGATAGCATTGGTACCCATATATTGTAAATTAGCTCCTAGTATTCTCATAAAAATCATTTATATACCACCATCATGTTTTCTACTGAAACATGGAAGTAACCTGAATTTCCATCAGATCTTATTGGAGACAATCATTTTTTTATTGTTAATACAGTTGGATAAATATTTAAATTAATAAAATACTTGTAAACATCATATATCATAATATAGAAAATATTGTCATAAAATCACCATTCAGTTCAATGGTAATTAGTACTGTCAAATTTACATTATCAATCAACATCCCAATATTCAGGATAATAATAATTTTATCAACATTAGAATTATATTAACAGTTATAATCTATTAATCCAAATATCATTGTTCGGTTAAATCACATTTATATGTCATCATCACCATTCAATTTATTTTTTCAAATCATGATTGTATAATATATAATTCTTTATTCATATAATGTAATTATTAAAATCCAATAAATATATAATTCAATAATCCAACTTTTTTCTTATACCATAACTTCGTATTACACATTTTATATTTTAATTCTCATTTTCTAGAATAAGAAATATGAGTCACATGTATCACAGTTCCTAAAAATCAATTTAATCATACATCATATGTTTAATTAGAAAAACATTGTTAGTACATCCCATAACATTTTCATTTCATTTTAATCTTCATTATATTCCATATTATTAAAAATAATCATTCCAAATTCTTAGTTATCTTCAGGATAGTTCAAATTTTCCAAAAAAATTTCATAAATCCCTTACAATTAGAAAATGAAACATTCAATGTTTACTGAATTCCATCTATTTACTATGAACCAAATGCATAGTGTGTGAAAAAAATATCAAAGTATAAAAATACATAATCAGGAAAAATTACTTCTATGATGTATAAATTATGACACCATATTCTAAATATATTAATCATTTGGCATATAATAAGGGGAATCCCTTGAATAGTCCATATAAATATCCCTTGGATTTTAACTAATGATTTCCCATCCATGATTGTAATGGTCAGGCAAACCATTCCTTTGATACCAACTTGAACAACCCAGGCCAAACATATATCGATATTACATCATTTTAAAAAAATATTAAGAATATTACAAAAGAACATTATCAATGACCATAATAGTTTTTGTATCTTTAGAAATTTGGATCACATTTTCTTATTTTGTTTAATGATTTTCAAAGTCTCCCTCAAATATATTCCACTTCAGTATGCCTACTTAAAACCATTATTAAATACGTCGGGAAAGGAGACACACGGTGTCATGAGATCAGATTCACTATAAGGGTAAAACTAAATGATATATATTAGAAAAAAAATACTTACATGAATGAAAACCTGGTAATAACCATGTAATATAATACAATGAATAACAGAGATCATAAAAAAGAGTCTTGGAAAAAATCATTCTAGATTATAATACATACATAGTATGAAAATAATGACCATAACCCTTGAAAGAATAATATAATAATAATACATGGAATTTTGGAAAATACATCATTTTATAATATTTTGAAATGTATAAATAATAAATGTTTCAAAAAGTAAGTTATGTACATGAAGTCAAGCTATCACATAAACTTATCTACATGAAACCAAATCCACACATAACATTCTGAATGTTTAATCAAGTAATTCTGAACATTATAAACCTGAAATCAGGTTCACAAATTCCATTGTGAACATGTTAGAAGGTTCATTCATATCATTACGAACAACTAAAATTATTCATACATTACATTATTAACATGTAATATGGATCTTGAATATTATTGTGAATAATTAATTAGGTTCACACATAACCCTATAAACACATGATATGGTCCACTCATAACATTTTGATTATATAATATGGTTTATGTATTACTTTTTGAACTTGTAATCAGGTTCTTGCATGTCATTATAAACATGAAATCAGGTTGTCCCATAAAATTGTGAACAAGTTATCAGGTTTATGCATAACATTATGAACAAGTAATGAGGTTAATGAATAACATTGAGAACATATATTTTTTTCAACATATAATATTTTTAATAGTTAATTCGGTTTTCTTATATCATTGTGGACATGTAATCTAAACCACACATAACATTGGTATACCACAATTAGGGTCAGCCATAACAATTTGAAATTTTAATCAGGATCGCAAATATATTTATAAAAATGTAATGATGTTTTCGAATAACATTTTAAGCATGTAATCAGGTCTGTTAATAATATACATACTCTTGATTTTTCCATCATTAAAAAAATGTATAGACATATAGTCCCCACCCATTACATAACGAAACAATACATATGTGCTCCATAATTTCATAAATTTTTTTAATATTCTATTCTAGGAAATTAAATGGGTATTATAAACATTTCAACCAATTAGAGTCTATGGAATATATATAGGTTTCATAATCATTATATTATAGTGTATCTTGTGAAAGAAATTGTGTATCATAAATATCATGTCTTCAAAACATAAACTATTATAAAAATGAATATGAATGGTATCCTTGGATCATATCACAAGTAAGTTATAAATAGTATAATTTGAAGTCATCATATATGATGATTTATTTTTAATGATCATATTAATTATTTCTAATGGAAAATAGCCATTCGTTGAAAATCATATCTTTTGAGACTTAAATCGTATTCAAAATAATTTTCATTTAATTCCAAATTAATTACTTATTGTGTAGGATTTAAAATATGTTCAAATTAATTATTGATGAAAATATCCTTTTCAAGTTGAAAAAATGTTTTCTAAATAATAAATAAATAATTGATTATTTTTTTTAATAAAATATCCATGAAAATGCTAATAGATTTTTTTTAAAATATTTGAATTCATTATCATTAAAAATCAGAATTAAAAAAATTATATAGGAATATTTGAAAGTCATTTAACATTTTTTAAAACACAATAAATTCAAAAAATCCTTCACCGTGAATATTAGCATATAATATCATTTAAAAACCTTTTGGAAAATACATTTAGAAAAATTTTCTTTTCAATTAATCTTATTTCTGACAAAAGAGTCCAATAAATTGGGATTTTCATAAAAACATTTTCATAATATTATAAACATCCGAAATTTGGAATAAATAGTATAATTACATGAATACATAAGGAATAAATATATATGAAATAAATTATTCAGTTTTCTTGAGATATGTATCGTAATATTTAATTAAATGAAGCATACTCATAAAAAATCTTGATAAATGTTAATATTATAGAAATAAAATCATACAACATTAGTAAAATTCAGTCAAAACCAAACTAATGTGTAATATTACAATAAACATAAAATATAATGAAAATAATGAGATTCATGATAAAACATGTCAAATGGAATTATATATACATTGTAAGGTAATATAGTTTCATAACATAACATGGGTCTCAAAAAACATAATTACGAATAAAAAATTACATTAATAATTTAGTAACATTTGAACTGTAAAACCCATGAAATTGAGGGAATAAATATATATGTAAAAACAAATAAATATAATAAAAAATCATATAACATATTAATGGTATTATATGAATCATAAAATAAACAACTCGTTAATAAGTCACAATTCTTGTAAATGTAATAATGAAACTATAAATCTCTACGATACATGAGTAAAATTTGAATCAATAAAAAAGTGAAATAATAAAATGAAATGAAATTTCATATATCCTCAAATAATTTAAACTCATCATATAACATGTCAAAGATCATTATATACACTAATAAATAAGAATAAGTTTTCAATATAGAATATATATAATATAAATAAAAGTGAGATGAAAAATACCTAACTATATGTTTTATATTTCATCATACACAGTAAATTACCAGAAATTTAAAAAATATATGTTTATTATAAATATAACACATAACCATATTCTTTTATATCATACAATATATGATTTTATTATGACATTTCTGTTTTAAATTTATTTGAATTTATTTATAAATTTTACATTTCGGGTAATACACACTTTCTCTTTCATATATATATTGACATGTTATTTTTTTCCTTTTTATTTGATCATGATATCCTTATATGAATAATTTAAAACATGATTTAAATTTCATAACAATATATTATATATTTATTTATAATATATAAATTTCATCGATATCTCAATCCAATAGTTATTAATTTAATTTTTTTTATGAAAATTATTTTTTCCTTAAATTCAATTCTTTTATATTCATTTTGTCTTAATTTTCATTTAAATGCAATCGATATAAAATCTATTAATATTATAAATATGTGTAAAAAATATTTTCAAAATGTATTTAGACATATTTATATATTCAATTCTAATTCGTAGGTAATAAGTAGTAAATATTTTAATAATAACAATAATAGTATATTATTGTTCAGTAAAACCTGATTTAGTATGAAATGAATGATATCTAAGGAACTCTGAATTGTGTGTAACACCATCTAAATAAATTTTTTCATATACCTAAATATAATCCAAGTGTTTTTTGTAGTTAATTAATACATTTTTGTTTCATATACTGAAATCATAACATGGATTATCATGCAACACAAGCTGTGAATGAAATTTAATTTACTCAAAATATTACAAGTAATAAAATTTCCTGGTGACAAAAGTGTGTACCCATTACATTTAAACAAACTCTAGGATAAATAATCATGTAAAAGGTATCATTTGGTTGATACATGATTACTAATAACGATGCATTTCATATATTGACACGGTTTTTATTATTATCTTTGTGATTTTCCCAATGATATTATATCAAGATGCATTTTATTATTAGTTAATTTATTAAATGGAATTTGTTTCGAGTTATTTATGTTTTTTTATATTTTATTCGTCAACCATTTATATATATGTTAGTTTTTTTAGTTATTTAGCATTCCATGTTGATTATTCTTATTGATTTGTGATATCATCCATTTTATAAAACGTATAATGAGAATTTGATCTCACCTATATTTTGTTTTCATTTCACAGCAATCCAGGAAGTTTAATATTATTGATATACAAACATATTTTGGATGGAATAATATTACTCAATAAAAATTATACCTTTATTTTTTTCATAACTAATATATGTATCGTTTACATATATACATTAACAAGATGACTAAACTATTATGCAATTTGAGATAAAATTTCATATATCTTATGCCGATGTAATAATGTAATAAATCAACTCCATGATACCATGGTATGGGATGTCAAAATATATAATGTTATATTTTTAGGATACAATTTTATAATATTATTTTGATTAAATCATTATATATTAATTTATATACACATAATATTAAGGCAGTAATATTTGGTTTCCTTTTTTTAACTACACGAAATTTTTCATTCTATTAATGATGAAGGTTTTATATATAAGGGGAATTTGTTTCTATTAAATAGTTTTGAAAATAATTATATATTTTATACATCTATTTGATTATATTATAAATTCAATGATATATGTTTAGTGGAATTTTGGTCTTTTCATAAGAAATATATTTTAATAATGATCTATTTTTTCGAATGAATTAAAATTGAACAAGTATTGAGCCAATAATTAAGTGTGATATATTCCATTATTTCCAATTTCATATAGATTTTTAGAAATATGAAAAAAAAATATACATCCAATATATTTCATTTATTTATAGTTTTAGTTATTTTCATGTCTTCACCAAACATCAAATTTAATTTTCACTAAATTTATTTGTTAAAATTATAGAAATTTCGATAATGAAAAAATAAATGATATGAAGAAGGTATTGATATACCATATGCGGATTAAGAATTATATATAAATAAACACATATATGTATTATTTTAATTGTATCGAATATGAATGTGAGGATTTGGTAATTGTGTTGATTCACATAAATCATCCTTTAGGAATATAATTATTTGAAAGTATTATTATATATGAATATTGGAGCTCCAAAAAATGAATAAAATATAATTATACTATGATATATTTAGTAATTTCATTTTTGTTGTCTTATTATAATATTTTACATATGTGAATTTTAGTTTCAGAGATTATAGTTAGAAATTCAATCTTTTGCACTTTAATCAATTTGTGCAACAATTCAACCACAATATTTATAGATAACAATAAAAAAATTAAATTTAATTAGAAAAATATTATTTAAATTTAAATTTTATAACTCTTTTGAGATATTAAGTATTTCATTTTTTATATAATAAAATAATTTATAACATCATATACCTTCACTAATGTCACGAATCTATTAAATTCATGGATAAATAAATATGCAAGGATTTAAATCCAAATATTTAGTTTCATATTATAGAAAATAATGTTTGAACCTATAAATAAATATATATCAAAATATTAATTATTCTATGAACATTTATTGTATAATAATTTTAATATTTTAATAGTATAATACATACAATTATTATTTATTATTTTATATATTATGAGGCATGAAACCATTTTATACTTTAAAGGAACTAATAACTAATTGAGTTGATATAGTGGAACAACCAACCCTTAGTTATTGTATGTTAACATTATATTTTAATAAAATCTAATATAATGACAATGAAAATTTTTGATTGAAAAATATTATTATTTGATATTATGAATACCAATTTTGAACTTTGAAACAGCCACACCAATGGGTCATGAAACGGTGCCCAGATCCATTTCTGCACATGACCTCAGGAACATCTCCTGTATACTAGAGTCTGCAGACAAGTAGCAAGGATTTGGTATGTCTGTCGTGGTAAGACTATACCCTCTTTTATCTGAGTAAAATACCAGTGGATGTAAACAAGGAATATAGGAAGCAAATATAATTATAGCACTAAATATTTAACAAGAATAACCAAGATAGGAAAAAAAATTAAACTGAGAGGTAAACCTTCAATGTCTATATATATGTATAAATTGTCTAGAAATAGAATACCAGTCGCAAGAGGCCAGAAACTACCATGTGGGTTCGGAACCATGTCCAGTTCCCTCAACCATGTTCTATCCTTTGTAAGCAATCTAAACTAGGGATCCTTCCCTTACCATGTCCATCAACAAAAAAGTATATTCCAGTACTGACCATGAATCTCAAGTAGGGTGTGAGTATGACTTAGTTGGTCCCCAACAATAGTTTCACGAACAAATCTAGTCAGAAGAACTATACAAAATTGTATGAATAATAAAATAACGCACGAGAAGAAATATATTATATTTATCCAATTGTCCTTTATATAATAACTTAAGCATTTGGGATCCCATGGACACCCAAACCACAATACCTACTACGACCCCTGCTAGAGTATGAACTATTTCCCTTGTTCAATTCAAAGTAATTGTTTCACAATATTCAATTTATAAATATCCAATAAAAGCCATTGCACAAAATAAATGGAGTATATAACATCATGTCTAACACACTTGTGATTATTTGGACCATCAATCACTATCTCACAACCCAATGGGTATTTGAAGAATCAGTAAATGTCTCATGAAATAATAATTTCATGCATGTCGTTTGTTCTAGAGCGCCATGTCTAAAACCCTTGTTTGTATTTGAATTGTTATTCTTTGTCCTGCGACCCATTCCCAATCAATCCTATATTACATATACCAAATCATTCAATATTTAGTCAACCTTAACATTCCATCACAATTCTTATTAAAAATATTGATTAATTATTTCAACCATTAATTATAAATATTCTTCCTTTAATTCAAATAAAATTAGTTAACTAATTCCACAATCACAAAATACACAAAACTAATCGACCGAATATTTATTTAAAATAACCCACTAATTAAAAACATTATGGCGATTTATTAATTCCAAAATTTGTTAACTGAATCAAACTTCACAAAATAATCTTATTTAATTTATTAATTATTTATTTATTCAAACCAATTCAATTAGTAATTTCATATTTCCATAAATTAATTAATATATCCAATTAAATAATTGATTAAAAAACTCAATAATTATTTACTCCATGATATTTGTACAACTATATATGAATAATGAGATGATACTATGGGATTGGATTTTAAACTACTAACCTTTTGTCAATGACAACTCATATGTCAAAAATCAAAGTGTGGTTATATCTAGTTCTAGTGGATGAGGACGGATGAAAACCCTAAAAGAATGCACGTCAACCGCTGATAAATATCTTAATAGAATATCATATTTATTTATCATGGAATAATTCTATATTAATTCATTATAAATATATTTCATATAATTACGTGAAATAAACAAAATGATAATTTTTGAATGATTATTTTATCAAATCGTACATTGATAATATCTTTTTAAAAATATCTGTGTAATCACCATTTTAAAGATAAAATTATCATTTATAAAAAATAATATCGTTTAATGTTTTCCATCAATTTTTTAAAATGTATTATAGTAAATATGTGAGAAAATAATAATAATTGAACCAATAAAAACCAGAACAATCAACCTGGTAGTTCACACCAGGTAGAGAGTGAAAACGAAATGGATCACATGGGAAGTTCACACTTTGATTCGTTGGTACGAAGATGATGAAGGTCGCTTATGCAAATAACATCCAAAATATTTCACATAGGACCCCTCTAACCTGCAACTCAGTAAAATGGGAGTTTTAAAAAAATATCTAGATTAGTTAAATTTCAAAAAAAATCACTACATTAATAAACATCATTTGATATATGTTTGATCAATTTCATGCTGGCTGAGTAATTTATTTCACTCTTACAAGTCGTTTTAACTTTTTTTTAGTTGAAAACGGTCCAAAATGAGGTTCTTGAAAGCATCCACCGACATAAATATGGGAAAAACCATATGGGGAAGTTGATTGAACAGTGAAAAAAATATTCATTAATTAATTATATTAAGTAATTAAATAAAAAAAATTTAATTCGTTACATTAATAATAATTTCATTGCGAATAAGAATTATAATCTTCTTAGGGTAAACCCCCTATTTTTGACCCATCGGTGGTCTTATATTTCTCATAAGATGCATGATTTGTGAGTTACTAATTATTTAGAATTTAAAAAACTGAATAAATAATTAATTAATATAAATGGGTAATTTCTTGTGAGGAAGATATCCAAATGTTCCATGTGAATAGATGTTATTCCTTGTCACAAATAAACCCATCATTACAAACCCATTGGATCTCTCAGATCTCCCTTACAATATACCATCTGAGAGATATTAAATTATTTATATGAAATTAATATATTAAATATTGTTCAATAACTTTAACTCATGAGCGCGACATTCAACTGTGTGACACCTACACATGTCATACTCGAAAAAGGGTGAACACAATGGTTTAGATCTAATTGTGGTCATATATTTTTCAAAAAAAACCCATTTATGACTTATTAAATTATTTTGATTAAATTTTTTGTGATTAATATAATATAATTTAAATTCTTATATAAAATACGTCAAGGATTTTTGGGTCTCTGTAACTCACACTACTCAGAGTCTGACTCCAAAAATAATACATTAAAATAATCCAATGATTAATTTGGAAATGTTTCTTATGTAATGATTGTATGCATTTAATTAGTTTTTTCAAAAATTAAACACTTTATCCTCACATTAAATATTTATAATCTATGAAATGAAAAAATCACTAGAAATAATACATGAAAAAAGGAATCTTATAATCTCCCCACCTTATAAAAGCTCATCCTCAAGTTTCACTCCCAAGACTCTTATAGGATGTTTCTCATATGTGTCCTTTCCTTCAATTGTTTCTCACCCGAAAAAACATGGTGTGATGTGTGCGCATCTTATAAGACATTGTTTCACTAAAATATCAGGTTTTGGTATAGTGAGTTCTAAAGTGCGTTATGACTTGATGAACTCATCTTGGATTGTAGTGTTGTTTTTTTCCACCAGAAGTAGAATATCCATTCAGTGGGATTCCAAATTCTAAATATGATGTCGAAGATTCATTAATCCATTGAGCTCCAGCCATCGTCCACAGAGAGAAGAAGGCACATAGTAAGGGGAAATCATGGTGCCGTCTATTCCCTTGTAAAAAGTCATTTTCGTAGTATGAGTGATCATAGTTGATTAAACATATGGTGTCTTCATCAATATATTTTAGTTCCCATTTGGTGGGAAGAGGATGTGAGCCTCATGCCTGTGTTATTGCCTAAAGTTATTCCTACCCAATTTTGTTTCTATTGAGTTTTATGGAGACTATTAAATTTTATCTATATAGGTTTACTGCACAATTTTCACTTGTTTTTTTTGTAACTATTCCCCAAAAAACCATGAATATATAAGGATCCACGCGGTTAGTTCCTGGTTTCCGATAGTAGGCGTACTAACCATGCAGTCGTCCAATCTCTTTGAGTTTTGGAGTATTTTTGTGTCGTCCCATGCTGGTCGGTTAAGAAGGTTGGTTCTTATGGTGGGGAGACCCACCAGGAGTCTCAACCATATTCTACTAAAAAATACCAAATGGATGTCAAAACCTAGGATAGGGAGTCCATTTGGTCCTCCCCCTATTAATGTCTCGATTCTACCTCTAGAAAAATTTATTTTGTCTCTTGTGGTGGGGAGACCATTTGTGTCTCCCAATACAAATAACACATATTTTTCCTTGGTCTTGGTCTGATGGGAGGTAGTCTCTTTAAGAGATATCTTACATCCCACATATTACTAGAGTAAAAATTGATATTATAAACTGCCCAATGGTTTAGTTACAGTTGGGTAACATTAACCTTGATTGATGTTGTTGTTTGTTTGGGTAATTTCTTGGGTCATGTTTATGTTATGTTTGAGGAGTTTTCATTTGGGATAAATCATGAATTTTCTTGATTGTTTTGGAAAGTGTTTTGGGTATGATTTTGGAGAGTATTCATTCCTTAATTGATCATTGGAGATGTTTTGGACTTTAGGGGAGAAACCTGGAAAGTGTACCTCTTAACTTCTCAATTTGGCTTTGTTGTCGCTTTAGCCTTTCTATGAATTTCCGAGGTGGAATGTTTTAATGTTTTGGAAAATTGTCATATAAATAACTTATTTTAAGATATTTTTATTTTTCTTTCCATTATTTCTTGATTTAAGGGGGTTCCCATGCTTTTATGGTGGAAAGGGTGAGTTTTCATGAATTGGGCCAAACAGTTATCCCAATTCCACATTTAAAAATAAAATTTGTTTCTTTTATAACTACTTCAATTCTTAACATTTTTCAACCATCGCAATTCCTACGAAGCCTCAACATCCTTAGTAACACCAAAATGAAAATATGGAGCTCTTAGATATCCATTACCAAGGAGTATATGGGTTTTTATTTAAATGATTTGTCTTTCCGGGAAGCCCATTTCCAGTTTTAAAAAATAATTTTCTTTATTTAATAACATATTCAATTTTAAGGATTATTCAATTATTACAAGTTTCAGACAAGGCCACTGAACCCAGACGCGCGCCCAACCTCTTACCCCGCTCATTAGAGATCTTCTTCCTAGTCAAAAAGAGAAAAACATTACATAGTTTATCATATTGTCCAGAATTGATGATGTAACTTCATTCATTCTAATGTCTCCCATTTATAACTCTTTTCCCCCATTTAAATACAAACATGATCTACTAATCCTTGTTTGAACCTCCCTTGAATGATTTTCTATTTGATAATTCACACAATGGTTGATTTAGGTCGATTTCTCAAATATTCGTTCAAGTAAGTGTTCCTCCATTCCTTTTCATTCATTTCCTTAGGGTATCATCCACCTTTTATGATGATACAATGTGTCTATAAGATAGTGTTAGATAATGGTGTTTGACATGTTGTCTTTTCTATGTAATATTGATATTTTAGGTTTCACATCATTCCCATGTGGTGCAGCAGTGGTGTGCTTGATGTTTCCCACCTAGATTTGAGGGATTCGATAGTTTTGGTAGGTGGTTCTGTGTGTAATCAGTTGTTTATGATTTATATTGCTTTATTTTGTAATTCTAAATTTTTATAATATATTATTTGTGGTTAAAAATAATCTCATTATTGATTTGGTAATGAGTTTAATTTTATAGTTCCATTCCAGCTTGGAATTGGGTGTTTTTCTTGTGTTACAATATGGGTATTGTTTTGGTGTATTTTAGATCATATGAGATTGGTCTAATAAATCTTGTTTTGGCTGAAAATTATGCATTGGTAGAGTCTTGGTGTTCCATTGGATTTTATAGTGGGATTTTGAATGTGTTAAAGGTGTAAACCCATATTGTATGTTTGAAAGTGATTTAGGAAACATGTGTTTTTCATGTGGATCTTTTGAGGTATTGTTTGGGATATTTTTATAACACTTGTGTGTTGTTTAATAAATGTTTTTGGAGATTAAAATTTTATATCAAATTTTATTGGTGTGATTTTATCCTTGAAATGGGTTTTTGAAATGGTTTTTATGTTAAATGTTGTGGTACACTCCGTGGAATTGAATTATGAATGTTTTGAATGGTTTAATGATTTATGTATGAGGTGAAACCATATTGGAATTTTTTTGGATAGTTTATAATTTGAAATTGTACATTTTAAATTTGAATGATGGTGTCATGTGATGTGTATACTCTTGGAAATGATTTATAAATTTTTTTAATTATTTTTACTAATATATGAAATAGGTGTTAATGTGATGTGGGCTGCTTGTGTGAGTGTGATGTGAAAAATGAATATTGGTTATGAGAATAGAGTTTTAGGAAACATGTGTGAGGGCAGTGATGTGATGTTTAGAAAATTTGGAATGATTTTATAAAATTTTAAAAAGATATGTTGGGTTGTGAATGTAATGGAAAATGTGTTGTGGGTTATTTTGTTGTGAGTTTGATTTCAAATAGCATTTGAACAAAAAGTGTATTTTGTGACATGTGTGATTTACATGGGGTTGTTTGGTTAATGTGTGAAGTGGAAGAGATATTTGAATGTAAAAAATATATTTATTTTCTTGTTGAACTTTTTTGAGCACAATAGGGAAACTCGAGTATCATGGTGGGAGGGCGCGTACTAGTGTGTTAGTGAATCCATGGGGTTTGGTCTCAGTTTCACGTAGAAATATTGACACATACAACACTAAATGAACAATTATGATGATTATTGGGGACAATTGGTTTATGGTTATACTCCAAACTAGTGGCTCGTGTGCAGGATAACAATTACTGTGATGGTTACTATCACCAAGATACGAGGTACTTGGGACCCACAACGAGCTAGTTCATATGACTTATTTTCTATTATTTCTGATAATTGGATTGTTTGTGCTTACCATTAGTATATGGTATTGTGGGCTATAAATTTCACTTGATTTAACATTTATTTTTAAAGTGATTATTCATTAAATTAGCCCACATGAAAAATGATTTAATTTTTTGTTGTGTCTTTTAGAAATTGTAACTAGCCTTGCAAGATTATGAAAACATGCATGATTTTTGTAATTGAATGTTTTTCACATGGAATCTATTAGTGGTTGTATCCTACTGGTAGTTTTATCACACCCTAATTACACCATTGGTTGTATGTAGAATTGGTTATTCTTGTTTTCACTGATTTTTGTACAAATTTTGTGACTACAATTTGGGTTCTTTACCAGTTGTTCGTGATGCAATGTTGTGGGGATGGCATGAGGCCAGTGCCTCATTCCATGTAGAGGTTCATGGGATATCTTTATTTGGTTTTTTACCATTGTAATGGTCATTAAATGTAGATTTAACTTATGTAATTCAATACTGAAATTTTGTAAAATACATATTTAGTTGAAAATACAGATTTGTTTTATTGATATTTTTTGTGGTTTAATGCTTATAAACATGGGTATATAAATACCAAACATCATTTGATGATACTCGAGATCATTTTCCAGCCCATAGGGATTGGAAATTCCCTTCGTGCCTTATTGCGAGATGGGTCAGTTTCAATTTTTTATGGTGACTGAATTCATTTTGTGACATCATCATATCATGAACTATGGAAAAGAGGCATGTCTCAAAATCATTTCATCATTGAATATCCTCTGAATGGAACCTAGTTTCATAAAGATCATTCTACAAAAACATATGATATTCAATAAAAATATGAATGGTATCCTTATATCATAACATTGGTAAGGTATAAAATATATCAATTGATGCCATCATATATAGATAAGTAATATTAATAATCTCATTAGTAAATTCTTATATAATATAATGATTCATTGAAAATCATTTCTTTTAAGAAAAAAATCATTTTTAAAATCCCATTCTATGAAAAAATCAATGAAAACTTATGATGTAATTTTTTAAAATCATTTAAAACATTTCATTAGGGAAATATCATATTCTATTCGGAAGAAATATTTGATAAATCATTATATATTTTTATAACCATTTCCATCGAAAATATAATTGAATTTTTATAATCAAAATTTCTTAAATGATCGTAATAATTTCCTCAAAAAGTAACTCATGAAAATATTTAAAAAAAGGAAAATATTTTACCACTAATAATAAATCATATTTTATTTAAAAAAATTATATTCATGGAAATTGAAAATAAATTTTCTTATACTAATGATTAAATATTTTTTGAAAAAACTATTTTTGAATAAATAGATTTCTCACTGATGTGAGAAATAATTTTGGAAATTTTAAAAAAATATCTTAAAATTATTATGAAAAACTATAATGTAAAAACTAGAACACATACATGACTATGTCATGAATAAATAAAGGAGATGAAATTTAAATTGATATTTTGAGTTATGTATCATAATATTTCATTAATTGAAGAATAATCATAATCAATCTTGAAAAAATGATGCTCGTGTAGTAATAAACTCTAACATCTTTGTTTACTCAATATCAAAACCCGCATGAAAAAATTACATTACATTACGTATACAATATCTTGAAATGAATTATATTCATGTTATAAAATTAAAATTGTATTTATATACTCCATGTAAAATAATATAGGTGAATTACAAAACATTATTTTCAATGAAATGAAATTCAGACCAAATTAAATTACAGATTTGGTAAATTTTGAACCATATATAAGAATAAACCATATTCATAATAGGATATATAAATAATTAATTTTCATGTATAATATTCTAATAATACATTCATATAATTTATATATATCACACAAATTAAAAGAGTGGTAATTAAGGTAAAAGTCACTCACACATAAATGTGAGACTATAAACCCCTTACTACATGAGAAACTATTGAATCATGATATCTCTGAATGAATAAAATCAATTGAAACCATTGACATCATAAAGTAAATTAAATTCATGATATAAAGGAATAACAGTTAATATATAAATCACCCCATAATTATATGTTTTGAACATTGCAGATATGTTATGTAAATAAAAGTGAGATGAGAAAACACAAACACTAAGTCTTGATTTTCATTCTATATAATCAAATCTATTATATTATAGCTATATATTTATTATCTATATTTCACTTGAAATATTTTTTTAATATCATATCATATATTATTTTATTATGATATTATATTCGAGAAATATTAATAATTCTATTTTAATGTAACATTTCTGGTAATCTCTTCATTATCATTTCTATATATTTAGACATGTTATTTTTAGTCCTTTTCCACTGATCATTATTTCATTATCTATATAATTAAATAATGATATAGATATTCTAAATATTCACTACATATTTACATATAATATTAAATAAAATATTGAAAATAAAATTGAGATACAAATTTTATAAGGACAATATTCCATACTTAAACTATAACAATGTTTCCATTTTCATATCAAATTGAATAAAATAAAATACATTAATTATTTAAATATATATATAATAATAATAATATATAAATATTATTTCATATATATCCCAATTTAATATTAAATAAATATTTAATTCCTTATGATGTGGAATCAAACCATATAACTTTTAGGATACGGCTGTCCACACGACCAAAAACGATGTTATAATCTTCTCAAAAAATAGAAGAATGATGGTTTGAATTATATACTAAATATAAATGAACAAATAAATCCTAATTATAATATATTCAATATTAAAAAGTATTTATATCATTATTATATACCATGAATGGTCGTAATGGACGATCAAATGACATATGTTTGTGAGGCAACTATTCGCTGTATAGACAAATGATGATTGTGTATCCAATTGTATGGATGTTTTGGTGACCGTAGGATGTTACGTAATCATAACATAATCTCATTATATTGATTATTAATATTTTAATACATAAAAATTTATAAATAATATTGTATGGGATTGAGAAATAAATAAAACACAAGATCCTATTGAAGGATGTTACCTTATCAATGTGTAACTCCTTTAAGTGTGAACAATAAGGATTTCCTAGTTGGATATATTTGGAATGGAGGTTTCTATGAATAATTGAGGTAATCTGAGAGCTTATTTAGGAAATTTTTATGATCCCTTGTGATTTAGTGGTTTGAATAAGTTGGGTGGGGATGGGGGGATTATACCCTTTTATAGTCGACGATTGTCATTCTTGTATATATGTAATGGTAAACACTGTTGAGATGTATCCCATGCCTAATGAGCCTCACATAGTTGTTAACATCTAAAATAATGGCGGATATTGAAGAAGTATTTCTTCTTAAATTATTTTTGATGCATTCTTAAGTTATTTGTCTCCTTATGTTAACATTTAACCACTAAGTGAGCTATTTTTTCTTTTTTAACTATAATAAATATTAATTACATTACCTAATATTTTATGTAAAAAAATAAGATCCCAATAATATTAATTGTAAATTATGCTGATAGAAAAAAAGGATTATATTTCTTTAAATTATAATAATTTCTGTGAAAAAAATTAACTAAAAAATAATTCTACAACAGGATAAAACAATATGATTGTACTGTGTAAATCATCAAAAGCACGAGATGTTTTCGTATCACTTTTCAATGTGAAAATTAAAAAAATTACATCAAATGGACAAATTTATGAATAATTTATAATCATTTTTTTAAAACAAATTTAAATATAATATCACAATATAAATAAATCAGAATAAAATTCAAATTCAAATTAAAATATTTTATTTTTCATTATTCATCAATATATGAAAACTCTCAAAAAAATAAGAAAAAATAACCCCAAGTAAATTTTGATATTATGATTATATAAATTATATTTACGGTATAACTTTAATATTTTAATGTGTCTCAAATTATTTTTAAGACATGTTTTCAAATATAATGTGGAATATTTTTTTATAAAACTATAACAATTTATTGCTAAAATTGGATTTTTTTATTTTATGCATATAAATCATATTTGAGGATAGTAAAATTTCTTTGATTTTATAACATATAAATTTAATTTATTTCTCTCAATAATTGTGATTAATTTAATTAATTATGGTAAAATGCTTATATGGGCATAAAAATCCTTTTTTCATATAATCAATTAATTAATATTCAATTGGTTTTTTTCAATTATAATTAATTCACAAACATAAAATTATTTTAATTAAAATTTGGATACCATAGAATTATAATTTACATAATTGTATTCATATATACCCTTCAATTATGCAGTTAGTGACTAATACAATATTTTATTAATAATATTAATATTATACTGTAGTTCAGAAACAATTAGTATGTCTAGTGACTCAATTTATCAAAGGGACTCAACATTATGTGTTACATAAGAATAACATTTTTTTTTCATTACCACATTGTAATATATATTTTAAAAGTAGTCGAATTATAAATTAATGTCACAAATAAATAAATCTTAACATTGTATAGCTTGAAATGAAATCCATCAATAATAAAAAATTATTCTAAAAATATATATTCATAGAATCCATGGGTGTAACATTCTACCCCCTTAATATTGAAAAATATCTCATGTTTATTCTTAGCAACCAATGTATTAATACGTTAATTTTATTATCATTCAAATCTACATCATAAAAGTGAATACTAAAACATCATTTATGAAGGGATTGTAGGAAACATAATAGTCACACAAAGACACTAATAACTAGGATTCCACATTTAAGAACATATGTGGAAAGTGAAAACATGGACATGGAATTGAAATATAAATATTAGGTTCTGATGGAGGGTGATAAAAAATATTATTAGGATAAATTTAATTCCCAAAAATATATAAACCGAAGAGGATTTAAAATAGTCAGTGATGTCTTAAAATTTTTTGATAATGGTAGAATGTTATATTTGAAGACTATATTCAAAAAGATGAATATTTTTAATTTGGTCATATACTAACTTGATTTCAGCTCAATTTTTCAATTTATTATGCATTGATCAAATTACACATCTTCTATAATTCCCTAGCTTATAGGTAAATTTGAAATTCCTAATGCACAAACTAATCATGAAAACTATAAATAGATTTTATGTCAATCCGTCTTTAATTTTCAAAAAAAAAATGGATAGAACATGTTAATAAATATGAAAAAATATTTATATGTTGAGATAAAATATTATCATCTAAACCATATTGTATATTTAACATAAACCTTTCATAAATTGTATACCATATGACCATTAGGTATGATAGTAATCCTAAAAAATAGAATAATGACACTAAATTTATCAAAAACTAGATAGCATTGGTACCCATATATTGTAAATTAGCTCCTAGTATTCTCATAAAAATCATTTATATACCACCATCATGTTTTCTACTGAAACATGGAAGTAACCTGAATTTCCATCAGATCTTATTGGAGACAATCATTTTTTTATTGTTAATACAGTTGGATAAATATTTAAATTAATAAAATACTTGTAAACATCATATATCATAATATAGAAAATATTGTCATAAAATCACCATTCAGTTCAATGGTAATTAGTACTGTCAAATTTACATTATCAATCAACATCCCAATATTCAGGATAATAATAATTTTATCAACATTAGAATTATATTAACAGTTATAATCTATTAATCCAAATATCATTGTTCGGTTAAATCACATTTATATGTCATCATCACCATTCAATTTATTTTTTCAAATCATTATTGTATAATATATAATTCTTTATTCATATAATGTAATTATTAAAATCCAATAAATATATAATTCAATAATCCAACATTTTTCTTATACCATAACTTAGTATTAAACATTTTATATTTTAATTCACATTTTCTAGAATAAGAAATATGAGTCACATGTATCACAGTTCCTAAACATCAATTTAATCATACATCATATGTTTAATTAGAAAAACATTGTTAGTACATCCCATAACATTTTCATTTCATTTTAATCTTCATTATATTCCATATTATTAAAAATAATCATTCCAAATTCTTAGTTATCTTCAGGATAGTTCAAATTTTCCAAAAAAATTTCATAAATCCCTTACAATTAGAAAATGAAACATTCAATTTTTACTGAATTCCATCTATTTACTATGAACCAAATGCATAGTGTGTGAAAAAAATATCAAAGTATAAAAATACATAATCAGGAAAAATTACTTCTATGATGTATAAATTATGACACCATATTCTAAATATATTAATCATTTGGCATATAATAAGGGGAATCCCTTGAATAGTCCATATAAATATCCCTTGGATTTTAACTAATGATTTCCCATCCATGATTGTAATGGTCAGGCAAACCATTCCTTTGATACCAACTTGAACAACCCAGGCCAAACATATATCGATATTACATCATTTTAAAAAAATATTAAGAATATTACAAAAGAACATTATCAATGACCATAATAGTTTTTGTATCTTTAGAAATTTGGATCACATTTTCTTATTTTGTTTAATGATTTTCAAAGTCTCCCTCAAATATATTCCACTTCAGTATGCCTACTTAAAACCATTATTAAATACGTCGGGAAAGGAGACACACGGTGTCATGAGATCAGATTCACTATAAGGGTAAAACTAAATGATATATATTAGAAAAAAAATACTTACATGAATGAAAACCTGGTAATAACCATGTAATATAATACAATGAATAACAGAGATCATAAAAAAGAGTCTTGGAAAAAATCATTCTAGATTATAATACATACATAGTATGAAAATAATGACCATAACCCTTGAAAGAATAATATAATAATAATACATGGAATTTTGGAAAATACATCATTTTATAATATTTTGAAATGTATAAATAATAAATGGTTCAAAAAGTAAGTTATGTACATGAAGTCAAGCTATCACATAAACTTATCTACATGAAACCAAATCCACACATAACATTCTGAATGTTTAATCAAGTAATTCTGAACATTATAAACCTGAAATCAGGTTCACAAATTCCATTGTGAACATGTTAGAAGGTTCATTCATATCATTACGAACAACTAAAATTATTCATACATTACATTGTTAACATGTAATATGGATCTTGAATATTATTGTGAATAATTAATTAGGTTCACACATAACCCTATAAACACATGATATGGTCCACTCATAACATTTTGATTATATAATATGGTTTATGTATTACTTTTTGAACTTGTAATCAGGTTCTTGCATGTCATTATAAACATGAAATCAGGTTGTCCCATAAAATTGTGAACAAGTTATCAGGTTTATGCATAACATTATGAACAAGTAATGAAGTTAATGAATAACAATGAGAACATATATTTTTTTCAACATATAATATTTTTAATAGTTAATTCGGTTTTCTTATATCATTGTGGACATGTAATCTAAACCACACATAACATTGGTATACCACAATTAGGGTTAGCTATAACAATTTGAAATTTTAATCAGGATCGCAAATATATTTATGAAAATGTAATGATGTTTTTGAATAACATTTTAAGCATGTAATCAGGTCAGTTAATAATATACATTCTCTTGATTTTTCCATCATTAAAAAAAATGTATAGACATATAGTCCCCACCCATTACATAACGAAACAATACATATGTGCTCCATAATTTCATAAATTTTTTTAATATTCTATTCTAGGAAATTAAATGGGTATTATAAACATTTCAACCAATTAGAGTCTATGGAATATATATAGGTTTCATAATCATTATATTATAGTGTATCTTGTGAAAGTAATTGTGTATCATAAATATCATGTCTTCAAAACATAAACTATTATAAAAATGAATATGAATGGTATCCTTGGATCATATCACAAGTAAGTTATAAATAGTATAATTTGAAGTCATCGTATATGATGATTTATTTTTAATGATCATATTAATTATTTCTAATGGAAAATAGCCATTCGTTGAAAATCATATCTTTTGAGACTTAAATCGTATTCAAAATAATTTTCATTTAATTCCAAATTAATTACTTATTGTGTCGGATTTAAAATATGTTCAAATTAAATATTGATGAAAATATCCTTTTCAAGTTGAAAAAATGTTTTCTAAATAATAAAAAATTATTGATTATTTTTTTTAATAAAATATCCATGAAAATGATAATAGAATATTTTTAAAATATTTGAATTCATTATCATTAAAAATCAGAATTAAAAAAATTATATAGGAATATTTGAAAGTCATTTAACTTTTCTTAAAACACAATAAATTCAAAAAATCCTTCACCGTGAATATTAGCATATAATATCATTTAAAAACCTTTTGGAAAATACATTTAGAAAAATTTTCTTTCCAATTAATCTTATTTCTTACAAAAGAGTCCAATAAATTGGGATTTTCATAAAAACATTTTCATAATATTATAAACATCCGAAATTTGGAATAAATAGTATAATTACATGAATACATAAGGAATAAATATATATGAAATAAATTATTCAGTTTTCTTGAGATATGTATCGTAATATTTCATTAAATGAAGCATACTCATAAAAAATCTTGATAAATGTTAATATTATAGAAATAAAATCATACAACATTAGTAAAATTCAGTCAAAACCAAACTAATGTGTAATATTACAATAAACATAAAATATAATGAAAATAATGAGATTCATGATAAAACATGTCAAATGGAATTATATATACATTGTAAGGTAATATAGTTTCATAACATAACATGGGTCTCAAAAAACAAAATTATGAATAAAAAATTACATTAATAATTTAGTAACATTTGAACTGTAAAACCCATGAAATTGAGGGAATAAATATATATGTAAAAACAAATAAATATAATAAAAAATCATATAACATATTAATGGTATTATATGAATCATAAAATAAACAACTCGTTAATAAGTCACAATTCTTGTAAATGTAATAATGAAACTATAAATCTCTACGATACATGAGTAACATTTGAATCAATAAAAAAGTGAAATAATAAAATAAAATGAAATTTCATATATCCTCAAATAATTTAAACTCATCATATAACATGTCAAAGATCATTATATACACTAATAAATAAGAATAAGTTTTCAATATAGAATATATATAATATAAATAAAAGTGAGATGAAAAATACCTAACTATATGTTTTATATTTCATCATACACAGTAAATTACCAGAAATTTAAAAAATATATGTTTATTATAAATATAACACATAACCATATTCTTTTATATCATACAATATATGATTTTATTATGACATTTCTATTTTAAATTTATTTGAATTTATTTATAAATTTTACATTTCGGGTAATACACACTTTCTCTTTCATATATATATTGACATGTTATTTTTTTCCTTTTTATTTGATCATGATATCCTTATATGAATAATTTAAAACATGATTTAAATTTCATAACAATATATTATATATTTATTTATAATATATAAATTTCATCGATATCTCAATCCAATAGTTATTTATTTAATTTTTTTTATGAAAATTAGTTTTTCCTTAAAATCAATTCTTTTATATTCATTTTGTCTTAATTTTCATTTAAATGCAATCGATATAAAATCTATTAATATTATAAATATGTGTAAAAAATATTTTCAAAATGTATTTAGACATATTTATATATTCAATTCTAATTCGTAGGTAATAAGTAGTAAATATTTTAATAATAACAATAATAGTATATTATTGTTCAGTAAAACCTGATTTAGTATGAAATGAATGATATCTAAGGAACTCTGAATTGTGTGTAACACCATCTAAATAAATTTTTTCATATACCTAAATATAATCCAAGTGTTTTTTGTAGTTAATTAATACATTTTTGTTTCATATACTGAAATCATAACATGGTTTATCATGCAACACAAGCTGTGAATGAAATTTAATTTACTCAAAATATTACAAGTAATAAAATTTCCTGGTGAAAAAAGTGTGTACCCATTACATTTAAACAAACTCTAGGATAAATAATCATGTAAAAGGTATCATTTGGTTGATACATGATTACTAATAACGATGCATTTCATATATTGACACGGTTTTTATTATTATCTTTGTGATTTTCCCAATGATATTATATCAAGATGCATTTTATTATTAGTTAATTTATTAAATGGAATTTGTTTCGAGTTATTTATGTTTTTTTATATTTTATTCCTCAACCATTTATATATATGTTAGTTATTTTAGTTATTTAGCATTCCATGTTGATTATTCTTATTGATTTGTGATATCATCCATTTTATAAAACGTATAATGAGAATTTGATCTCACCTATATTTTGTTTTCATTTCACAGCAATCCAGGAAGTTTAATATTATTGATATACAAACATATTTTGGATGGAATAATATTACTCGATAAAAATTATACCTTTATTTTTTTCATAACTAATATATGTATCGTTTACATATATACATTAACAAGATGACTAAACTATTATGAAATTTGAGATAAAATTTCATATATCTTATGCCGATGTAATAATGTAATAAATCAACTCCATGATACCATGGTATGGGATGTCAAAATATATAATGTTATATTTTTAGGATACAATTTTATAATATTATTTTGATTAAATCATTATATATTAATTTATATACACATAATATTAAGGCAGTAATATTTGGTTTCCTTTTTTTAACTACACGAAATTTTTCATTCTATTAATGATGAAGGTTTTATATATAAGGGGAATTTGTTTCTATTAAATAGTTTTGATAATAATTATATATTTTATACATCTATTTGATTATATTATAAATTCAATGATATATGTTTAGTGGAATTTTGGTCTTTTCATAAGAAATATATTTTAATAATGATCTATTTTTTTCGAATGAATTAAAATTGAACATGTATTGAGCCAATAATTAAGTGTGATATATTCCATTATTTCCAATTTCATTTAGATTTTTTAGAAATATGAAAAAAACATATACATCCAATATATTTCATTTATTTATAGTTTTAGTTATTTTCATGTCTTCACCAAACATCAAATTTAATTTTCACTAAATTTATTTGTTAAAATTATAGAAATTTCGATAATGAAAAAATAAATGATATGAAGAAGGTATTGATATACCATATGCGGATTAAGAATTATATATAATTAAACACATATATGTATTATTTTAATTGTATCGAATATGAATGTGAGGATTTGGTAATTATGTTGATTCACATAAATCATCCTTTAGGAATATAATTATTTGAATGTATTATTATATATGAATATTGGAGTTCCAAAAAATGAATAAAATATAATTATACTATGATATATTTATTAATTTCATTTTTGTTGTCTTATTATAATATTTTACACATGTGAATTTTAGTTTCAGAGATTATAGTTAGAAATTCAATCTTTTGCACTTTAATCAATTTGTGCAACAATTCAACCACAATATCTATAGATAACAATAAAAAAATTAAATTTAATTAGAAAAATATTATTTAAATTTAAATTTTATAACTCTTTTGAGATATTAAGTATTTCATTTTTTATATAATAAAATAATTTATAACATCATATACCTTCACTAATGTCACGAATCCATTAAATTCATGGATAAATAAATATGCAAGGATTTAAATCCAAATATTTAGTTTCATATTATAGAAAATAATGTTTGAACCTATAAATAAATATATATCAAAATATTAATTATTCTATGAACATTTATTGTATAATAATTTTAATATTTTAATAGTATAATACATACAATTATTATTTATTATTTTATATATTATGAGGCATGAAACCATTTTATACTTTAAAGGAACTAATAACTAATTGACTTGATATAGTGGAACAACCAACCCTTAGTTATTGTATGTTAACATTATATTTTAATAAAATCTAATATAATGACAATGAAAATTTTTGATTGAAAAATATTATTATTTGATATTATGAATACCAATTTTGAACTTTGAAACAGCCACACCAATGGGTCATGAAACGGTGCCCAGATCCATTTCTGCACATGACCTCAGGAACATCTCCTGTATACTAGAGTCTGCAGACAAGTAGCAAGGATTTGGTATGTCTGTCGTGGTAAGACTATACCCTCTTTTATCTGAGTAAAATACCAGTGGATGTAAACAAGGAATATAGGAAGCATATATAATTATAACACTAAATATTTAACAAGAATAACCAAGATAGGAAAAAAAATTAAACTGAGAGGTAAACCTTCAATGTCTATATATATGTATAAATTGTCTAGAAATAGAATACCAGTCGCAAGAGGCCAGAAACTACCATGTGGGTTCGGAATCATGTCCAGTTCCCTCAACCATGTTCTATCCTTTGTAAGCAATCTAAACTAGGGATCCTTCCCTTACCATGTCCATCAACAAAAAAGTATATTCCAGTACTGACCATGAATCTCAAGTAGGGTGTGAGTATGACTTAGTAGGTCCCCAACAATAGTTTCAAGAACAAATCCAGTCAGAAGAACTATACAAAATTGTATGAATAATAAAATAACGCACGAGAAGAAATATATTATATTTATCCAATTGTCCTTTATTTAATAACTTAAGCATTTGGGATCCCATGGACACCCAAACCACAATACCTACTACGACCCCTGCTAGAGTATGAACTATTTCCCTTGTTCAATTCAAAGTAATTGTTTCACAATATTCAATTTATAAATATCCAATAAAAACCATTGCACAAAATAAATGGAGTATATAACATCATGTCTAACACACATGTGATTATTTGGACCATCAATCACTATCTCACAACCCAATGGGTATTTGAAGAATCAGTAAATGTCTCATGAAATAATAATTTCATGCATGTCGTTTGTTCTAGAGCGCCATGTCTAAAACCCTTTTTGTATTTGAATTGTTATTCTTTTTCCTGCGACCCATTCCCAATCAATCCTATATTACATATACCAAATCATTCAATATTTAGTCAACCTTAACATTCCATCATAATTCTTATTAAAAATATTGATTAATTATTTCAACCATTAATTATAAATATTCTTCCTTTAATTCAAATAAAATTAGTTAACTAATTCCACAATCACAAAATACACAAAACTAATCGACCGAATATTTATTTAAAATAACCCACTAATTAAAAACATTATGGCAATTTATTAATTCCAAAATTTTTTAACTGAATCAAACTTCACAAAATAATCTTATTTAATTTATTAATTATTTATTTATTCAAACCAATTCAATTAGTAATTTCATATTTCCATAAATTAATTAATATATCCAATTAAATAATTGATTAAAAAACACAATAATTATTTACTCCATGATATTTGTACAACTATATATGAATAATGAGATGATACTATGGGATTGGATTTTAAACTACTAACCTTTTGTCAATGACAACTCATATGTCAAAAATCAAAGTGTGGTTATATCTAGTTCTAGTGGATGAGGACGGATGAAAACCCTAAAAGAATGCACGTCAACCGCTGATAAATATCTTAATAGAATATCATATTTATTTATCATGGAATAATTATATATTAATTCATTATAAATATATTTCATATAATTACGTGATATAAACAAAATGATAATTTTTGAATGATTATTTTATCAAATCGTACATTGATAATATCTTTTTAAAAATATCTGTGTAATCACCATTTTAAAAATAAAATTATCATTTATAAAACAAAATATCGTTTAATGTTTTCCATCAATTTTTTAAAATGTATTATAGTAAATAGGTGAGAAAATAATAATAATTGAACCAATAAAAACCAGAACAATCAACCTGGTAGTTCACACCAGGTAGAGAGTGAAAACGAAATGGATCACATGGGAAGTTCACACTTTGATTCGTTGGTACGAAGATGATGAAGGTCGCTTATGCAAATAACATCCAAAATATTTCACATAGGACCTCTCTAACCTGCAACTCGGTAAAATGGGGGTTTTAAAAAAATATCTAGATTAGTTAAATTTCAAAAAAAAATCACTACATTAATAAACATCATTTGATATATGTTTGATCAATTTCATGCTGGCTGAGAAATTTATTTCACTCTTACAAGTCGTTTTAACTTTTTTTTAGTTGAAAACGGTCCAAAATGAGGTTCTTGAAAGCATACACCGACATAAATATGGGAAAAACCATATGGGGAAGTTGATTGAACAGTGAACAAAATATTCATTAATTAATTATATTAAGTAATAAAATAAATTTAATTTAATTCGTTACATTAATAATAATTTCATTGCGAATAAGAATTATAATCTGCTTAGGGTAAACCCCCTATTTTTGACCCATCGGTGGTCTTATATTTCTCATAAGATGCATGATTTGTGAGTTACTAATTATTTAGAATTTAAAAAACTGAATAAATAATTAATTAATATAAATGGGTAATTTCTTGTGAGCAAGGCATCCAAATGTTCCATGTGAATAGATGTTATTCCTTGCCACAAATAAACCCATCATTACAAACCCATTAGATCTCTCAGATCTCCCTTACAATATACCATCTGAGAGCTATTAAATTATTTATATGAAATTAATATATTAAATATTGTTCAATAACTTTAACTCATGAGCGCGACATTCAACTGTGTGACACCTACACATGTCATACTCGAAAAAGGGTGAACACAATGGTTTAGATCTAATTGTGGTCATATATTTTTCAAAAAAAAACCATTTATGACTTATTAAATTATTTTGATTAAATTTTTTGTGATTAATATAATATAATTTAAATTCTTATATAAAATACGTCAAGGATTTTTGGTTCTCTGTAACTCACACTACTCAGAGTCTGACTCCAAAAATAATACATTAAAATAATCCAATGATTAATTTGGAAATGTTTCTTATGTAATGATTGTATGCATTTAATTAGTTTTTTCAAAAATTAAACATTTTATCCTCACATTAAATATTTATAATCTATGAAATGAAAAAATCACTAGAAATAATACATGAAAAAAGGAATCTTATAATCTCCCCACCTTATAAAAGCTCATCCTCAAGTTTCACTCCCAAGACTCTCTAAGATTTTCAGTCAAAATGATTGGGCCACTGATCCTGAATATGTACTACTTTTTCCCCTAATTCGTCCTTCACATGACCATGAGTCCATAATACACGAACTACCAAACAACCATTCCCCTAAACACCTTACCAATATCACCGAACACATTTATTAGATAATCCTCAATGGACACATCAATCATAAGCTCGAAATCATTCTTGTAGATCACCTGTGAAGGATTGAGTTGATAACATCATAGTTTTGATACATAGAAGACATCATGCATAAAACAATATTTCTGCAGAAGAGCCAATTGGTATGATACCGAACCTATTCAATTCATTATCTCAAAATTACTAAGAAAACTATGTGCCATAATTTCATGACATCATATCCTATATTGATACAAACATGGTGACACCCAATGGAATACACAATCACCCTCTATAAACACTAGGGTTTCACTACATCTATCATCATAATATTTATACATACATTGAGCTATTGAAATTCAATTTTGAATCAGTTGAACCTGTTATATAATCTCCTATGAGAGACTCAGTCCCAACAACTCGGTCTCAGCCGCTTCCATCCAGCATAGTAGTGATCTATATGGCATACCATAAAGATACTCGTATGGTTCCGTCTATATAGTTTCCTAAAATCTATTGTTATTAGAAAACATTACAAAATCTAGGTGTTTCTATACTGAGCCACTGATGTTAAGAACACACTCCCTCATCATATCCTCTAGAACATGTATAGTATTATCTGAGTGAGCATATATTTGTGGATAAAATGTTGTACTAAAAAAACATATATGCCTAGTGCCTTTCACAATCCCTACTAGAAGCATGAAGAAAATCATGAATCACTATTTGAAAATATAGTTCTTGGCTCCCAGTGAAACCAAACTATCTCTTGTAAATACTGCTCTCCCAACTACTCAACATTAAAAGTGTCCCTTACACGAAACAAATTTTCTACCTTTGTTATTCTATCTGCAAGGACCAAAATAGCTCCATTCATCCAAAGTGTGTTTGGATGACCTACAACATAGTCTGAGGTCACGTCATCCCACATACATTTTGAAATGGTGAATTGATGGATTAAATCTCCAGGACGTTGATTCTCTACCTTTACCTGCTGACAGGGGAAGCCTCATGTCAAAAACCCTGATACATCCTTCATCATACCTGGCCACAAAAAATTTCATTTCATGTAACGATACATTTTTTTCACACTGGGATGAACCATCCATTTTGAGGCATGAAATTCGATTACAAGATCCTATCACATTCTCGTAGGAACAATAACCTGAACCATCACATAAATTATATCATCCACATCAATCTTCATCTCCCAATGTATCTCTCATCTATAATAAATTTCCATCAAAACTAAGAACTATGTGTCATCATATTTCCTGTCCCTGATCCATCTCAAAATTTTATACTCCACTACCACTGGCAAAAGATTCATCTACTCCTATCTCTCCTGAACCACAATGTTCATCTTAGCATGCAATAACATCATCCTCCACTCAGGACTAGATTCTTGAACAATATGATTCTGTGTTTTCTTACTAAAAGAGTAAGCCACATTCTTTCAATTCGTGGGAGTATATTCTACTCAAAATCAAAACACTGCATATACTCAATCCATCTCCACTATAGAAGATTCAAATAAATCTTATAAATGATGTAATTCAATCTCATGTGGTAAGTATAAATAATAAACCATTCTATGATGAGTTTGTGTATCCAACACTTAAAATCATATACCACCTCTGCCTACTAAAGGTTATGCATAGGGTAATTCTGTTCATTCACCCTCAGTTTCTGAGACTCATATTCCAGAATGTTATCACTCTGAATTAACATAGCTCCAAGTCCTATACTCAAAGAATCAAAATAAACTATGTACTCAACACCTGACATAGGAAGAACGAAAATCGGTGCACATGTCAAACACTTCTTAAACTCTTAAAAACCAATCTCAAAAGCCTCCTACAATTCAAACATTTCTCTATTTTTTCTCAATCCATAAAGTGGTGATGTCGAACTGAAAATGTCTTGTATAAACACCTTTTAATTTCCAACTATCCCTAGAAAGAATCAGATATTGATAATATTTTTATGGTACACACGAGATTCCACTACCTGGACCATATCTAGATACACAGAAACACCATATGTTGAGATGATGTGTCCCACAAAGTGTACCTAATCAATCTAGAACTGACACTTAGATAGCTTGGCGTATAGTCGGTGTTCTTTCAGTATAGTCATCACGATGCCAATATTATGATCATGATCATCCTGAGACTTGTAGTGCACCAATTTTTATTCCAAAAATTCTACCATAATTTGATCTAGGTATTTATGGAAGATCCTATTCATAATGGTCATAAACATGATAGGTGAATTTTTTCACCCAAAAGGAATTACAAAAAAACCATAATTACTATACCTACTCTTGAATGCAGTCCTCAATATATCAGAAGTCTGAACACTCTACTGTTGATACCCCGATCTTAAGTTGATCGTTGAGAAAAAATAATCTCCCTTAAATTAGTCTGCAAGATAATCAATACATAGATGAGGATATTAGTTCTTCGCAGTCATCTTGTTCATCCTCGGGTAATCAACTCACAAATGTAAACACCCACCATAATTATTTTGAAGCAACACATATTATACCCAGGGAAACACACATAGACAGATAAATCATTTATCCTTCATGTCTTCTGGATGAGCTTTGTGTTATTGAAGCTCTTTCTATGCCATTCCGTATGGTATAATAAATATCATCCTAGATCCTCCCATGATCTCAATTGTAAATTCAACATCATCCTTAGGTAGAATCCTAGAGTAGTCTATCAAAAACGTTTCCTGAAACAAATACACAACTGGTGGAAGGAAATTTTTCCTAACACCATTGACATCCCATAATATACTACAAACATGGGCTGTGATATCACCTAGTTACTGAGTAATTGGCCTTACATGGAAATCTTGGATATCCCACTCCACACAGTAAATGTAACAGTGGCCTGTATGACATGTAAACATCACCCTTTAATGATTAAAACCAATTTGTGATCAGAATGTGACTAACTAGTTCATACAATGAATTAGGTCTAAGCCTGTCAGGTTAAGGATATAGAGATCCCCCTAAAAATGGAACTCCACGTTCTCCATAAAGAATCCATTTCACATACATATGTCTCCAGACAGTACTCCCAAAGGCGTATCTATCCTCATAACCCAACTCAATAACTCCACCACCACAATCAAACAATTTACATGTTTTGTAGACATAATGTAATGAGATCCCCCAATATCATATAAGGAAGTAGATATGATAGAAGGCACACAAATAGTACCTATCACTGTCAATGGTCCAACATTTCTATCTAGATGTGTAGGTTTTACTACATGAAACTATGCTAATCCTTTCACATGTGATTCTATCCGTCTCCTCTGACTTGAACCACTCTACTGATATTCAAATTTTTCCCAAAAGAACCATGTCTTTTACCTTTTCCACCTCAACTAGTTTAAATCCAACTCTGGGACTGATGAGGTGTTTGAGATCCCCTTCCCACAATTGGAATCTGTTTGGTTCTTCCATCATTACCTGACTACCTTGGGTTCTTACAGAAACTAATGATATTTCTCATCCTATAACAAGATCTACATACCATAGGGTTAGGCGACAATGACTATGATAGTTTCATGTCCTACCACACTGGTGAAAAAATACTCGGGTAAGGTCCTGTATTACTGGCCCATCTGTATGGTTACTGTTCATTCCACATCCTGGTTGACATTCATATAACATCGCTTCATACTCTCGAATGTTTCTCCACCTAACCCTACAGTACAAACTACATGTCTCCCAATGGATTTATCCTATAGGTACCCCTCAGATATGAGATCCTTATTCACAACTTTTGAAAAATTATTCAGCCTGAAAATATTCAGAATGGACTTAATTTCAAATTCAATTACATCCTGAAAACATCTTGCTGATGTAGCCTCGTCTACTAAAAATACTGGAGGAAAAAATTGTATATTTTTAAATCATCCAACCTAGTCCATCATGGAAATATTCCCTTGAGTATGCCTCATGAACTCAACAACATTCCCCTTCCTTAGAATCTCTGTATAATAGTGCTCAACGAACTTCTCCAAAAATTACTTCCATTCCATTGCTTCTAGCTTTCCATCTAGAGATTGGATATACAACCAACATTTCCCTTGACTACACATCTTCTATTATTCCCCCATTACTCTCTTCTCAACAGGTGTATATATGTTTTTAAGAATAGTCTAGATATATTCAATTCAGATCTCAGATTTATCCCTACCACCATCTTCCATAATTTTTGGTGGGGGCTGCAACTGAAACTCCCTCATCAGATTAGACATGCTTTTCACAACCATCCCTAGGTATCGTTCCATCATTTTTATGAAACAGGTGATGTTATCTTGAAACATTACCCCCACTTCCTCAATTGGTAATATTTCTTCCTCTCGTTCAACTACATTAGGACCATTCCCTACTATATTCTCTTGGTCATCCTCTCAACAAGTGTTGTGGAGACATATTTATAAAAATCCAAATACACACATTAGGGAAATATCATAATGTTATCACAATTACATTACACCAATTTATTTATATAATTTTACATTTTTTTCAATTTCACATTGGACATAATTTTTTTTAATTTCAATGTTAAGTAAAATATTTTAAGTAAAAAAAACATACCCATAACATGTTTTTATGTGTGTGCCTAAAATGAGGCATGTCACAATAATCCTGAGTGCCTAAAATGATTCATGAAGACTAAAAACTCTTGTAATTATATTACAAGAATCAATACATAATAACATCCATAAATAATAATCACATCACACAACAAGTGAATCACCCAAGGTGAAATAATATTCTACTGTAATGAAAAACAACAATAACATCAATCCCACCCTGAGTACGTGGGTCATTACACATACATGGGTTTTCCACTCCCATGAACGAGCACATTATGATGCCTCGACATTACCTAGTTTCGCGTCCACCTTTCCTCAAATTCTATGACAAATGAAGAAGAATAAAAACATCATTCGATACCACTTTGTTACATCCCGACCTGAGTTTGACACAACGATGCCATGAGCCGGTCCTCTATATGATCTCAAGAGATTGTCCACGTATGCTAGAGGCTGCTGACAAGCTTCAAAGTACTAGTAAGATACTTGTGAAGAGACTATACCCACTTTTATCCAGGTAAAAACCCAATGTATGTAAATAATAAATAACAAAAGCATATAAAATAATAACAGTATAAATGTAACAAGAGTAACCAAGAAATGAAATATAATACTCAATTGAAAGATTATCATTAAATGAATATATATATGAATCCAGACAACCCATTCCCAGACAAACATCTATTACATATACCACATCATTAGATGTTTAATAAAACATAACCATCCATCACTTATCTTATTCAATATATTTATTATGTAATTTATCCATTAAGCCCACCAATTATTCCATTAATTCAAATAAAATTATTTAATTAAATCCACTACCACGAGATCTGTATAACTAATCCACCTATTTATTATTTAAAATAACCAAATAATTTACAAGATTAGGTCTATCATATGTATCTGAAATTGGTTATCCAGATCCATTATCACAAAATACTCTTAGTAAATATATTAATTTAATTTTTTTCCAGAAAATTGATTTATAAATTTCCAATTTCCTAAAATTAATTAATTTACTCAATTAATTAATTGATAAAAAACTAAATTATTATTTAAACTATGATATTTGTACAACTGAATACACATAACAAGATGAGATTTTGTGTTTGTATTTTAATCCACCTACCTTATGTCCAAGATAACACATATGTCAAAAATAATGGTCTGGTTGGATCTGGTTTAAGTGGAAGAGGACGGATGAACACTCTATAAAAGGCACATTAACCGCTAATAAATATCATAAGAAAATATCACATTTATTTATCCTGTAAAAATTCCATATTATTCTATTATTAATATATTTGATTTTCTAATGAAATGAAACAAATATTATAATGGTTGAATTATTATTTTATCAAATCATTCATTGATAATTTTTTAAAATAATTTCCATTTAATCACCATAGGAAAAACTAAACTAACAATTATAAAAAAATCCACTTTTATAATTTTTTTCAATCCTTTTTTTAAAAAATATAATATTTTAAATGAGTTATAAAATAATAATAATAGTTCAAATAAAAAATCATATAATATGGTGGTGCGCAGCAAGTTGAGAGTCAAAAAGAAATGTTACATGGAGGAGGGTCACGATTCGGGTCTTTAGATGGATGAAGGGGAAGGTTGCTATTGCGAACAACATTCAAAATATTGTGCTCATGAAATCTCTAACCCACAACCCAAAAAAATCGATGTTTAAAAAAAATATTTAGAACCATTTGATTTTAATAAAATCCCCAAATTCAAACTCTTCATTTGATGTATGTTTTATCCCTTTCCTATAGGTGGAGTGATTTATTTCACTCCTATAACTCTTAAAATTTATTGCTTTGAAAACGGTCCATAATGAGATTCCCAAAATCATCCAAATCCATAAAAATGAAAAAACCATATGGGTACAGATATTGAATAGTGAAGGGCATGTTAATTAATAAATTAATAAATAATATTAATTTGTTACTTTAATAATATGTTCGTTGCGATTCAGAATTATAATCCCCCTCATGTAAACCTCCATTTTTTGAACCACTGATGGTCTCAGATTTCTCGTACGATGAAATTTTTTTTACTTATTATTGATTTATTCTTAAAACATGGAAAAAAAATAATTAAATTAAAAGGGTAATTTCTTGCAATAATGTCATGTAAAAGCTCGATGCAAAAAAATGTTATACCTTGTCTATGGTAAAACCATCATTATAGACCCATTGGTTGTCTGATATTTCCCATTGGATGCACAATTTGAGAGATATTTAATTATTTTTATGAAAATAATATATTAAATATTATTCAATAACATTAACTCATGATCCAACAATTTAACCTTCTGATGCCTACATATGTCATAACCTACAAAGGGTAATCAACATATTTTAGATCTAATAGTGGTCTCAGATTGTTCATATCATGGATTATTTTAGAGTAATTCAACTATTTTGAATAATTTTTTTGCACATACAATAATATAATTAATATTTTTATATCACATTCATCATGGATTTTTTTCCCTTCACAAGTCACACTACTACGAGTCTGACTAAAAAAAATACATTAAAATTATCCTATGATTAACTAGGAATTTTTTAATATATAAAGACATTATGATTTTATTTAGATGTCTCTCCATAAATTTTTTCTCTTCAATTAAATATTTATAATCTATGAAATGAAAAACTCAATGATAAAAATACATGGAAAAAAGAATCTTACACACAGACATGGTTAAATTTATAGTCGAATGAGTTTGTGAAAATATTCCTTTAAAACAATATTTAATTAATGATTGAAAATATGGTATTTAACTAATCCTATATTTTTTTATATTAGATTATTAATATATATTTAATTAATAACGTTTTAACAATAAATTACAATGATATAATTATAAATACAATTAGAGGTAAGAAGGGATATTTTTTAGAATTGTTTTTGTTTTAAAAATCATGAATGTTTATCCATTTTAATTAATTTAATTATTTTATAATTATGAACTATTTAAATGAAATTTATATATTATAAATCTAAATATATGAATCAAAATACATATAATGATGATTATTAGTCATATTTGAAATTTAAATAATCATAATCCTGAATAAAATATTTGTCGAAAAACATTTTATCATCATGTATTATGGGGGGGTGGGGGTTTAAATAATTTTTTTCACTCATTGAGTTGTATTTGGTAAAAATAATTTAAATTTTTGAATCAGAATAAAAAATATGAAGTAGTAAGTCCATCTTTATTTTTGGTAAAAACAAATTGTAACAAAAAATAAATTTCATCAGTTAAGGTTAAAACTAGTTTACCAATCATAAAACAGAAAAACAACAATATTTTTTATCATTAAACATTTCAAAATTCTACTTGATATTCTTATTTTGAATTTATAAATTCAACCTAAACATATAAGGTTATTTTTAATAATTTTTGTTTCTCCTAAATTTACCTATTTTTTCTTTTTTTAGGAATTTGTTAGTTGATTCCACGAAGGACCCATCCCCCGCATATAAAAATGAACCTACTCAACTAACTTATTCACACATATTAATAAATTTAGAAAAAAATACCTCATATAATATTTCCATGTATTCATTATTATACTATATTGGATCATTTTATGAAAATTAATCTTCTATCATTAGGTAGGACTACTAATCCAGACATATATGAGCACTGTATTTTTTCCCTTGAAGTGTTATTCAAGGAACGAGGATGTGATGAAAAGGATAGTGTAAAATTAGATGTATTTTTTCAAAATATTGGTTATGTTCGATCCAAACTACCATAAATGAATATAAAACTGAGCACATGGATAATAATAATTTTAATGAAACATTACCAAACTTTTGTATCCCATATGGGTAAGGTAATTAAGTGAATAGAATGTTCCACATCTTAAATAAAATAAATGATTAATGTTTTTTGGTTTTTGAGGCTAACATTTCAAGGTTATTCTAGTATGAATAAGACTATATATTCATTAAATTATATGATATAGAAAATATCATTGAAGTGGATAATCCATATCATTGAAGGGAAATAGTTTTTCAGTCATTTTCTTCATACAATAAAATAGATTTATGTATCATAAAAATATAGAAATATTTTTAAATATACTATATAAATATGGGAATTAAAATAAGAATTGTTTGGATAAGCACCATGAAATACTGAACACATATATCAAGATTATGAAAATGAATCAATTTGAATCACATGATGATTTTGGGAAGAAACAAGTTAGAAATATATATAAATTCAAGTGAATTTGTAATATGTGTATACATTAGAGTCATATAGATAATGAATTTAATGTAATGAAGAAAATAAATGATATCATGTTCTTAAACTATATATAAATGGGGAATTATTCAAATTAATTTACTATTCATCAAGAGAAAGTACTATAGAAGAAGATTTTAGGAGAAGTAAAAGATTATTTTATAAATATAGATGTTGTTGCTGCTCACAAATATGTAGTGATGTGTAATTTAATCAAACCCTCAAATTTATATAAGAATATTTTATTATTTATCTTTTAACTCTAATATCTTCAATGTTTTCGATGAAATTATTATATTTCCCTATTTCCATTGAAATATATTTTTAAATAGAAATTGTAAGTGGAAATCTCATTATGACAACGATGTGATGGATTGTTCCCATTATGAAACATAAACATGTTATATAATTTGTATTTATTATTATACATACTTTTTCACAATATAATCATTGTTATGAATTTTTATGTAAATACATTATTTAAATATTTATTGAATGGAGAAGGAAATTATGGTTTTTGATGAAGATGTTTATATTATTTTAATTATATAGGAGACCACATCTTCCGATTCAGGTCTACTTCAACCACCAATATCCCATATAATTATGATTATTGGAGAAGAAGATAAAAAACAATATACGAATGTAAAATGCATTCTTAAATTGTGGATGTATAGATTTTATAGAAATAAATATTTAATTTCATTAATGACATGTTCATTTATTTTATTTTTTGAATAAAATTATTTCAATATGGTATATATGGAATAATTACATGACCCTTGGTCCATGTCGTTCTAGTACCAATTAGTGAATTTAATTCCCAATGGTGCAAGGCTCAATACATGACCATAATGGTCTAAACTAACCAACACAATATAACTCCCCCACCATAAAATATCCTTCATTAATGGTTCCATGATCCCCATCATGTACAGTTGATGGGGTAGATTTTTGATGTGATGAGATACATGATTATTAGTACTAATATTGACTAGCATACCCTCTTTTCCTCCCAATATAGTAATCTCTTCATTGGTGGGTAATACATTCTATGACATTTCTTTTCTGTCCTATTAGAGTATGTTCATCTAGATTTCTTGATTGCACAGTGGCAAAAAACCCCATGGACCGTAGTAATATGGTATCCCAAAGGCCATATGTCCATAATTTTAATCATGTTTTGAAGGCTCTTACTCATACGCACAATCTAATGGACTAATGACCCTAATTAGATGAATAGATCTAGTGGGTATAATACCAACTACAAAATTGATATTGTAACCCCAAAATTTCCTCCATTAGTTTTTAATCCTTGGATACAAGTTGGGTGAAATTATTTCTTATCCGCAAAGCTTACACATAAATGTGTCCTGTTGTAATGGAAAACATTGATGAATTTCATTATGTTTAAATTATATATCTTATTGAGTTAGTAGTTGAGTTTTACAGTTATTTATTCCTCAACAGAATACATATATCAAACAAACCATATAAAATTTACATTATTTAGATAGTGTATATTAACAAAAAACAATGGTATTTGTGTGATAAGGGATTTATACCACCTTGCGTTTCACCGAGGGGATCTCATTTTCATTTTATTAGTATAATGAATGATCGACAACGATTTACATAGAGTATATAGAAATATATTAAAATATGATTGAGAACGTGAAAAAAATTGCTCACATTGATTATATTTTTTATTATCTTTATGGAGAATAAAATCAATCAAACATTGAACAATTTATAGTTATAAAGAACTCTGAGTAAATAAGTATTTAATTATGATGAAAATAGTAAAAATAATATTTGGACATTTTATGTCTAAAAAATTTCCATTTTTATTGAAAATTGAACCATTATTTATTATATATATAATTAATATAGTAATAAAGGAATGTCTTGATAATTTCATTTTGGTATACATCATTGATATGTTGGTCTATTATATGATCTATAAACACCATTGTAGTCACATACAGTTCAATATTGATAATCATATATTAATATTGTGATATGTAAAATTTAGAATGTGTATGTTATGGAATATTAATGATTCCATTAAAAAAAATATTGTCTTCGTGTATATAATATATGGGGATCAAGTGAAGAAAAATCTAATCAAATATTGACTTACATCATCGAATATAACTGAGGCATATAGTATTGATTGTATGTATGATTACTATTGGTGAATTGTTCAGATTATCTACCAAATTGCTATCATTTTATCCAAGAAATCCATTAAAAGTGTTATGTTTAGATGGAAAATTGTATATGAATAATTATTTAATGAAAGAGGAGGTAAATGGTCAATGATAAAAAATTTTCTCAATCATGATGAAAATACTGATATGTTATATATTTTGATGCATAGAAGGATAGAATCATTTGGGACATTATAAAAATGGTAATGTCATTGTATATGTGTAATTGTAGTTAAACGTTCATGAACATAACGATCCCACCCAGATGATGAATTTCTAATAATTATATTTACTTTAATGTTATGAATACATTATCTATTTGGAAAATGATGAAATATATAAACTAAGCGTTATATCATAAAATATATCCTTTTACATAATGTTCTCATCCTATGTAAAATGTGATGGATAATATTACTCAATGAATAATATTTTTTAATACACTACCTATTGGTGTAGGAAAGCAATGTATCAAATTTAATAATTAGGAATGAACATGGAGTTCTAACCAAAATAAGGATCCATATGGGTTATATTTTCTTGGATCTAGTAAAGGTGGATATATGATTTATTATATAATTAATGAAATAAGATTTATAAATTATAAGAAAACTATCATTATTAGAAAACATAAATTCTCTAAATCTGATGAAGATATTTGATAGAGGAAAATTAAACCTGTGAATTATTGTAAATTGGTAGACTTTATTAGCGAAGAAGACATTTTGAAATGTGTAAAGAGAGAATGTGTTTTATCTTTATATGATCTAAAATGGGAATTGTGGGATGATGTTTATAGCTCAAATTACTGAATATAGCCTGGTAGAAACATGTTCTATGTGGATTTGAGGGAACATTTTTAGGGATCTGAGGAAATAAGAAATTATTGATTATGTTTCCATATGTCTGGTTTCACCACAAGTGAAGGATGAGACAATAAGCCGTAGAGGATTCAAGGTACCTCTTAATATTCTTATATTGAAATTGGGTGATAAAAGTATGTAATTATTCAATGTACTACCATGGAATCATAGAAATAGTGATTCAACATTGGTTAATGTAGACAAATTGACAAAATTTAAACATTTCCTCACCATATGAGAATATTTACATCCATTGATATTTACAAGGCTCCATATTAATATAGTTATAAGATACATGGTGCACCCAATAAAATTTTATTGTTCACACCCCCGTATTTAAATTAGAATTGTCGAATATTATTAATAAGTCCATTGATACATGACATAATTTGAGAACCATCTATAATTTCAACCTAACAAATAGTCCAAAATGGCGATTCATACATTGGAAGACATACTGATTCCATCCCTGATTGACATTTTTGGTTTGTGGGATCATCATTGAACAATGTTAGAGTATTTCTGTAAAAATATTTTACACTATAGTATTCTAATGGTTACATTTGTTCTTTTGTATAGAAATACTTGTAATTCTCCAACATCATGAAATTAATATTGCCAAAAGAATCTTATAGGCCCATAACATGTTGAGGAGATATTGAAAAAGGAGATAATTATTAATTATTAAATTATTTTGTCTAATATAATAACAAATATTTATGATGATAATTTCATGATTGATTTGTAATTTCACGTTGGAGTTCATGTTCCCATTAAATTGCCTTGGAGTAAGGTTGCTAAAGGATTGGAAATAACGGGAATGTGATCCCTATTTACATTAGACGTTTTGAAATCCTAGAATGAATAAATGATTTTCCTTAGCACATAGTAATTCAACTGATCCTCTCTAATTTATCTTCCTTGTTTCATATATCATTTTTAAGGAAGTACATGACAGACCCAACACAGGATCTCACTACTAATGAAATAAAATTGGTACATTACCTTTCTTACTATGAATGTCCTATATAGAGAATAGACACAATAGACCAAGAAATAGAGAATATTGTGACATAATTTATAAATTTACAATTTAAATATCATAAATAATAGGAAGATTTTCTGGACTATTTGATATTATGATGTAAAACCACTCTCAATTTTTTAAAATGTAATATCCATGAAAATATTGAGAATAAAACTATTAATGAATAGAATAATGTAACACCCATGAATAAATTATAATAAGTGAAAATTAATATTTAATTAACCAATAATAAATTTTAAATTCAAATATTTAATGGATTATAAACTCTAATTTTATAGGATGAAGCTCGTTTTTTAACATAGTATGTCTAAATTAGCATATAATGAGTTTTATAATAATTCCATTTGAAATAATATTTTTGAATAATACAAAAAATAGTAATTAAGGATTCATTATTTTATTTCTAATAATATATTTTAATATTGGTAAATAATAATTTATTAAATATTAATTATATTAAAATAAATATAAGTATATTTAATGTTAAAAAGGAATGTTTTTAGAAAATATTTTTGGTATTAACATAAATAATGTCTATCTCTTCTAATTTATTGAAATAATAATTTTCGAGGAATGATTTTAAAAAATTGGATAGATTATATATCTATATATATTATTTTCATTAAACTAAATCATGATTAGTATTTATATATTTAATGTAATAAAAGTAAATTGTAGAAAAATTCATTTGTTGACAAAATTTTTTTCTTCAAGATTTGTGGGTTTATTTATTAATTTAAATTTTACACTTCTATGAGTAGAATTTTGGTATTATGGATTCAATATTTTAAATGATAATTATTAATATTATTTAAAAAGTTAAAAATATTTTTTTTTCATAATTTGTAGTAAAATATAAACAATTTATTTAACCCATGGAGGTTAAAAGTGTTCTAACTGGGAGGGTGTGGTGGTAAAAAAATATAGAAGTGTATGTTTACAAATGAATCAGATTAAAAAATATTCTATGTATATATTTAGTCCATATCCATAAAAATATTAATCTATGTTCAATTGGAACCATTTATCTTCGTAATGAATGTATCATATTGTACTATTTTGTAAAATTTAAATTTTGTTCCCAAGAAGTAACCCCCCACATATAAAATAGAACAACCTCCCCTCATAACATCATACAAAATAAACCTTTTATCTTGACCAAACATACCCGAATATCTTCCCCAAATAATTAGCCACATATTATAGGTTATTTTCTTCAAAATATACCCATATTATCACTCATTTCTATAGATAACTACCACATATTAAACTATTTTCATTTGTTTCCCATCACTAAATCACATGGATAGCCATAATTATTAAATAATAAACATATATGATAATTACTGAATTATTTTGATTATGAAAAATTAACATACCATCCATTTAATTACCCATTCACCAATTAATGTAATTATATCAGTGAAAATGTGTAATAATAACCAACCATGTCACAAACCATCCACCGGGGGCCGTATCGTGACTACCCAGGCCCGCCTTCCATAGGCATGGTGCTGGCGACTAGCACCAAAGGCATAAATCCCTAAACTAGTAAGGCATTGCCTTTATAATGGTAAACAATCACACAAGAGTACACAACTATAAGCAAAGCACTAAGTAATAATGTATACAAAATGATGTTCTGGAATGTAAAAGGATCCAAAAATACAAGTCCAATTGGAAAGTACAAGTGAAACTGAAAGAAAATATTACCGAAAGCAATTAATGTAGCTACTAGGTCGTCCTCTGGGGTTCCTACCTGAAGGGTAGGTACATAAGGCCTCCTCAACACTCCACATTCGACTGTCCGTTCTGTGTACCATCATGTCGATTAGTCTACCTTCGGGTATAATCCATTCCTGCTACTATCCACCTCTATCAGCGTTGTATTTCATCAACAACCAACAAAACGAGGTGCATGCATAGCACGAGCAGGGGTGAGAATAACGATACTCAGTGGGGACCCTAAGACCCTCATGATCTCACAAAATCTAACAAGGATATACCACTACGAATGAAGCCAATTGATAAAAATTACATAGATATATTACCAAACATATACCTATGTTATCTAGTAACCCATATAAATCGTGAGGAGAACAGAAAATTCATTGACTCAGCTAAAAACCAGGATTTTATTCTAGGGGTTGTAACATGTAACAGTCCTAGTCAAAATGTTGAAACCTCGACAACTTCTGTACTCTTCCACTCTAGATTACAGTAGGCATGCCACATCACACAGAGGCGCTTCCCACTATCCTGAACTATTGTAGTACTCTTCTATCGAGTACTGTGGGTCTGTTGCGTCACACAGAGGCAGTCACCACTATGGTTCTATCGTGTCACACATATGCGCTGCCCTTCCTAGCCTACAGAGGTACTCCTCCTATTGAGTATTGTGGGTCTGCCACGTCACACCGAGGAACTCACCACTTTGGGTCTGTTGTGTCACACAGAGGCGCTTCCCACTATGCTAGTTGAAACACTCTGAGTAGAAAGGTTAACAGTCGTCTGGTCTCAGTCAACAACTAGGTCTTTGTACTCTGCTCGCTCGTCTTTGGGAGGATCCTCTACTCGAGCTATTAGTCGATACTCCAACTGACATGAAGTCCAATTAAAATGTATCTCATAGATATGACTCATAATAGGGATCTCTACACAACAAACGGCCAGTCTATCGGACACTCACTCGGTAAGTTATTTGCATTTCTATTCTAGGGGCCAGGTTGAATTTTAGGTTCATACCAACCTTAATGTACCCCAACTCTGTCCAAATTCCATGTGGGGTATTGTAAAATAACTATCTATCTCCAAGATTTTGGTCTCCACACACGGTTCATCGATCGGACAGTTGTAGCCCATGTTGAGGGAGAAAAGGTGTGTTTGGGTCAAACGGGTTCAGACTAGGGTCCGACTAGATCCACAGGTCTGACCCAGTCCGCAGATCTGAACTAGACCGAGAGGGTGGCCCGGCCCGTGAACGTCTTGCTTGAGGGGGCAGCCCAGCCCGAGGGGCAGCCCGTGTGGCCAGGCAGGGGGCCAGCGTGGCCTACTGGCGTCCCACATGAACGGGATGACTAGCGGCTAGTGGAACCCTGGGGGGCCATCCCTAGCCGTGTGTGTGTGTGGGGGGGGGGGGGGTACGGCCACCCTTCTTGTTGAATGGAACCGGTGCATAGCAACGATTTATAAGTCGCGAGACCTAGGAGGGTCCCGCCTTGTCCTACTGGCCGAGCATCCACTCGGTTCCGCACCTCTGACAACCGGCCCATTGTAGGACACCACTTCTCCTCCACCACAGACCTCCCTGTCTGTGTCCCCCTTCTCCTCAATGTGGCGCGATGGATCCTCTCTCTCTCTCTTACACGCGGCACGGCAGTGCCACGCCCTTTTGGTGACACAGTGGCTTTGCGCCACTGGTTTCTTCACGGCCGGCCCGACGCCGACAGTCGTTGCTCTGCCTCCAATGTCAACAAATGAGAACAAAAAAGGGGGAGGTTTGGCCATGTTCCTGTGGTCTGAGTGTTCCTCGTTATGTTGATATCAATTAGAAATTCTCAATCCATAAGTTGAACGACGTAGAAGGGGGGAAATTAAACTCAAACCCCAAACTTTGTTCAATGTTTTTCGACGTTGGCCATGTCGCAGGAATGAGTATTTGAAGAAGAAAATGGTGAAGATGACGTCACCATTCATCGTGGGAGACACTTCCCTTTCTTTCCCTGGTTGATGTTTGTTCATCATTGGCCGAAGAGGCACTCTTCGTGTTTGAATTATTTCTCTCCCAAGTTCTTCCAGGGCTCCCCAAATTGAAAATATGCCAACCAAAATGAAATAATAGGATTGTCTAATATTTTATTCACGACATGAATTCAAAAGATTTCAAAAGGTGTCAATTAATTTATAGATAAATCACTTAATTAGTGGGGGATTGTTGGCTCATTAAATTAGTGGGGAAGGTTATGGGTTTCATCCCACATAAATGGGGGTTCCAAGGGTTACAACCCCTAGCTGGTCCCCACCAAAGATATCCACCCAATGGAGTTTATATGTGGGTGGGCCCCACCGCCATACCATCACATGGGAAGTTTGGGTGTTGTGTCCCCACCAAAAACCACCTATTGGAAGTCGTAACCACCTCAAAAATAAAAATAAGGTAATACTTATTTTTATTTAACATTATTAAAAACCCCAAAATCTAACATCCATTCTCGTCCATCTGTCGTTGAGGCGAAAGCCATATTAAGATAATAATGGCGCTGCATGTTCAACAGTGCCCTCATATTTCAATTTTTAGCACTTTTCCAAATGTTATAAAATCTCGCTCGTACGATTACGGAACGTACTAGAAGAATCATTCAGAAATTGATTCCAGGAACACCGAGCCTCAGAATCAAGAGCCATAATTTTTCACGGACTAAAAAATTTCCAATTTTTTATGAACAATTTTTTTACATAAATTAAGATTCTTTAAATTATCCCCACCTCAGGGATTTACATCCACATAGGATACAACTTGTATTAATGGAAAAAATGGGGGTACTAAGCATGCATTTGAGCCTCCCACTCCCATGAGCTCTCCTGGAGGTTCCCGTGCTGCCAGCATATGTGCACCAGTAGTATCAACCATAAACATTGGACCCACTCCTTTCAATCATCAATCTCCACTGGGACATTTTTAAAAGTAACCCATTCATTGATATCCATCTCTCCAGTGTTGATGATGTGGGAAGGGTTGTGCATGTATCTCCTCAGCTGAGATACGTGGAAACGTTGTGCACCCGGTGCAACAGAGGTGGAAGAGTTAACCGGTATGCCACCTCTCCTACTCTGATGAGGACCTGGAAAGGTCGATGAATCAAAGTGGTTAATTTCCACCTTGGCCAAACCTCCATATACATCGTCGAGGTGAGACCCATAGAAAGATGTGGTCGCCATCCTTGAACACCAGAGCTATCCGCCTCCAGTCAGCATATGAATTTTGTCTGATCTGTGCAGTCTTCATCCACTCCTAGATGATATGCACCTTCTTCGTGGTATATCATACTATCTATGGCCCCTCTAGGGCTGACTCTCCTATGACTATACATCACAATGGAGATATGAAAAGTCGACCAATCAAGGCCTCAAATGGTGTCATACAGATGGGGGATTGATAGATGTTGTTGTAGGAAAACTCCACCAAAGGTAAGTGATCCTCCTAGCATTGACCAATGTCGAGGACACTTGCGTGGAACATGTCATCGAGGTTTTGGATGGTCTACTCGGTCTGACCATCTATTTGAGGATGAAGGGCGGTGCTCAAGTGAAGATGTTTCCTGAAAGCCTTCTGCAACCACTTCCATAGCCGGGAAGTAAATTGTGCATCACGGTCGGAGAGAATATTAGAAGATACTCAATGTAAAAACACAATCTCTTGCACATAGAGGTGTCCCAAGATCTCTACTGATCCATGGATTTATGATCCGTAGGAAGTGGGCCGATATTTTGAGTAAGTCAATGATCACCCATATCAAGTAGTGACTCTTATAGGTATGTGTCAGACCCATCCTATGGTCCATGGATATCCCATACCACTTTCTCATTGGGACCTCTCAAGGTTGAATGAAGTCTACCGGTACCTGGTGCTCTTCCTTCACTTGTTGACAAGTGAGGCATCGCGAGACAAATTCAGCTACTGCCTTCTTCATACTTGGCCACCAGTACTATCGTCAACGGTCATGGAACATCTTCGCCACTCCTGGAGATACCACTAGAGGTGAAGTGTGTAACTACATCAACACATCCTCCTGTAGTTCTACTTTTACCATGGTACATCCTCTGAAGAGGATGATGTTCTCCCCACCTTCGGAAAATCCATCAGGTGCCTACCTAGTGGACATCTGAGCAGGTCACATCTCACAGTAAGTGTCCCTATGCTACACCTCCACTAATTTCTAAAGTATTGGATGAGTGATTGTAAGAGATTACAGATAGGCTATTCCACCACTATCCACCATGTATATCTATAAGGCGGCAATCTGCTCTGTCGCCTCTGCTAGAAGTTGTATACCAGATCACCTACTGAGTGAATCCACAAAAACATTCCCCTTCATAGGAGTATAGAATATCTCTAATTATTATTCATGGAGGATCTTGGGCCAAATCCACTGTCTCAGGTTTAGGTCCTTATGGGAGAAGATATACCTAAGACTCTTATGATTGTAGAACATGGTAAAATATTTTCCCACTAGAAAGTGTAGTCACATATTCAAGGTGAAGACCACTACTACAAAATACATGTCATGGGTTGGGTGGTTCTTCTCATGTTGTTATAGCTACCATGGATTGTATCTTACCACAGTTCACTACTAATTCAGGATACACCAGAGTCTAGTCCCTGATGTGTCGCATTAGTCTACATACCCTGCACCTTCCTCTGGAAGTCTCAAAAGTGGGGGACTAATCAGCCTCTGCCTCAGCTGTTGAAAGATTTGTTGGAATCTCTCCGTCAACACAATGGGTTTCCCCTTCTTCGTCAAGGCTAATAGTGCTGCTTCTATTCTGGAGATGTCAGGATCAAACCTCCAATAGTATCCATCCAAGCCTAGAAAACCCCATAACTCTACCACACTCTTGACTGGCTACAAAGCAAGTACCTCCCCTATCCTTTCTGGATCTAATGAAACTCTAGCCTCCAAGGTAATGTGTCCCGAGAATTGAACCTTTAGAATCCATAACTGGCACATAGATAGCTTACAATAAGTCTTCTACTCTCAGAGTGTGTCCAGTACTATAGGAAAATGGTAGGAATGCACCTCCTCAGTAGTCGAGTAGATCAGTATGTTGTCAATGAAGACTATGACCAAGTGATAATTGTAAGGATGAAAAATCACGTTCATGATACACATGAACACTGTTGGAGTGTTGGATACGTGAATGGAATAACCAATAAATTGTAGTGATATTACTGAAACCTGAATTCCGTCTTTTGCACATCCTTATCTTGAACTCTGAGCTGATGATAACCTAATCTGAGGTCTATCATTGAGAAATAGCATCCTCCATTGTGCTTATCAAAGATTTCATTGATACTCATGAGTGAATACTTGTTCTTCACGGTCACCTAGTTTAGGTGAAGACAGTAGACCCAAAGCCTCAAGATGTCATCCGCCTTCATGGAGAATAGAATCATGGCTATCCTCGGAGATACACTAGGTCGGATGAATCTCTTTACCTGCAAGTCCTCCAGCAGAACCTGTAGCTCACGGAGCTCATTGGGAGCCATCCAATATTTTGGAGTAGATACCAGTGTCGTCCAGTTGTATAAGTTAATGAACACGTCCACCTCTTTGTGAGGAGGTAGTCTTGCATCATATTCAGCGAAAACATCCGCGTAATGGTCCACCACTACTGGATAAGTCGAATTATCCACATCAACTGCTCCGAGGGTAAGGCAAGCCCACTAGTGAGTGATCGGCTCCAACCTCCTCCAGGTAAGTCCATCCTACGCTGAAAAGGTTATCTTCTCATTGGTGATGGTGAACCTAGTCCCATCAGTGCAGACACAATGTACTTTTGCGCCTAATAGAGTTGATTTGGGCATGGAATGTAGATTCCCAATCCATACCAAAGATGACGTCGTAAGGCCTCAATGATATTACGAGTAAATCCCAACCGAAGATCATTCCTCCTCTAGTAAGCTCACACTGCCAGAAATAGTCTGTAATTGTCGATTTTACTCCCATAGGTGTCGCTATCCATAATAATCGAGCCAACGGCTCCGTTGGAATCTCCGAGTTCCGAACAAGGGTAGTGGTAATGAAAGAGTGACTGACACTTGTGTCTATAAGAACTAAAGCTAAGGTGGAGTAGACATAGATAATACCTCAAATTATCTCTGGAGTGCCATGGGCCTATGCATCAGCTGCATGAAGCTGAGCTCCCCCCTGTCCGCCAGCTCCCAACAGTCGGGGTGGTTCTCCTGGTGGTGTTTGTGGTAGCACCTCGTACCGTCGCCCACTGCCTGCTGCCCAACCACCTCCTATGCAACATCCGCCGACTCCCTAAGGACTGCCTCAATCAGACCTCTGCCTCTACCTGGGAGGTCCCTCAAATATCTTGTGATCATCAGCATGGCCGGTCATACATTAATGAGCCATGTGACCAAGCTCGATGCATGATTAGCACTGTCTAGTCCTATCATATATCTCACTATCCCGGGTGACCCAAAAAACTGATGCTAAGTCATGCGGTCGTCCACCCCTGGGTCAGGTCTTCTTAGACATTTCCATTATCTATCTACTTCCACCCGTATATTTCTATTATTTATGTCTATTAGTAGTGGGTCTCGATGCTGGTGACTGGTCTTCCATGAAACACTCTACTAGAAGGGCTCTCTCTAACACCCCCTCCTGCGTCAGGATACTGAGGGAAATCATTGATATCCTGATCTCTCGACTGAGCCCCTACTGGAAGGTCTTGGCCATGAAGAATCGGTCTCTTACCATATCTGTGGAGTAGTGCGAGAGGTCATTGAACCTCGCTGAGTACTGAGATACCATCATGCTACCCTACAAAAATGTAGTAGCTCTTGTTTCCTCACCCCTCATAGAGTCACTTGAACAAAATCCACCCAAAACAGGCTATCGATGTCTGTCTAGTGTAGTGTAGACTCGACATGAACTTAGATCATTAGGATCCAAAATCTGGCTGCTGCTGCCTGCAGGATACTAACAGCAAGGATCACAATAAGGTCTACTAGTGTCCCTACCAGCCTAAAGACTCTTACCACAGCCTCCAGCCAATCCTCAGCCACCTGTGGGTCAATCTATACCCAGAACATGGGCGGCCTCTAGCACTAGTACTCGTGCATTGTGATCAAGCAGCGTGCATTGTCTACTTCTAGGGCTGGTGGAATCAGTGGCCCAACGAGGAGTTATATAGCTGGTGCCTCTACTAGTGCCTCAACTGGAAATTGGCCCTACACCAAGACCCCATCACTCGATGGTTTGTCAGAGAATACGACTCTTGAGGCTCTATGGGGAGGAATCCGGAATGAAATAGATGTGACACTGTCAAAATTATATACCTGGTGTGCTGACCTGGTTGATCTGACATAAGGAAAATCATACTAAAATACACACGAAATCGGGGTTTCTGTACACTAAGATGGAAATCAGTATCCTGGGTCCTAGTGTTTGGATACGTCATCCACCACACTGTAATTGGTCTCCATGAACTAAAGTCCAAACATAGTACTCTAAACACCATTTATTCACAATAAAAGAAAGATCAGAGTCCTGATTTTTGTGGTATAACTGACTCCTCTAATACCAATTTGTCATGACCCTTCCCCCAGGACTCAGATCATGACTACCCATGGCACACCTTCCATTGGCCTGGGTATGGAAACTAGAACCAAAGGCATAAATCCCTAAACTAGGAAGGAATTGCCTTTATAACTGTAAACAATCACATCAACGTAAAAAACTGGAAGAAAATCACTAATTAATACTGTATACAAAAAAAGTGATGGAAAGTATTAGGGGTCGAAAATACAAGCCCAATAGGAAAGTACATGTGAAACTGAAAGAATATTCAACTAAAAGAAAGTAAATCTACTACTGGGTTGTCCTCTGGGGTTCCTACATAAAGGGTAGCTACATATGGAATCCTCCACACTCCACATCTATCTGTCCACTCTGTGCACCATCACGCCAATTAGTCCACCTCCAGGTACCATCTAGTCCTACTACTCTCCGCCTAAGTAAGCATTTCCAATCATCTGTAACCAACACAATGAGTTTCAGGCATGACCCGTGTAGGGGTGAGTATAACGATACTCAGTAGGGACCCTAAGACTCTCAAGGTCTCAAAAAATACAACATGGATAAACTAGAAATTATGAAGCCAATGGATAACCATTACTTTGTTATATTCCCAAACATATACCAATGTTATCTAGTAACCCATATCAATCGTGATGAAAGTACAAAATTCATTTACTCAGCTCAAAAATATGATTTTATTCTAAGGGTGGTAACATGTAACACTCCCAGTAAAACTATCAAATCCTTGGCTACTAGTGTACTCTTCCTCTATAGAGTATTGTGGGCCTTCCGCGTCACTTTGAGGTGCCTCCCACTAACATGAACTACTTTAGTACTCCTCCTGTCAAGTACCGTGGGTATGCTACATCACACAGAGGTGATCCCCAGCCCGGGTCTACCGCGTCACATAGAGGCATTCCCCCTCATTGTCGACTTAGATATTCCTCCTATTGAGTGTTGTGGGTATTAGGCGTTACATTGAGGTGGTCCCCACTATGTGTCTGTTGTGAAACACTGAGGCGCTTCCCACCGGGATAGTTGAAAAACTCTGAATCGAATGGTCAGCAGTTGTTAGGTATCAGTATGCTACTAGCTCCCCATATTCCACTCGCTTGTCTCCAAGAGGATTGGTATCTCGAGATACTGGTCAATACTGCAACTGACACAATTTCCCGCAAAAATTATCTCAATGATCTGGCTCATCATAGGGATGTCAACAAAATGGACAGCACGTCAATCGGACACACGGCCTGTGAGTTGTTGTCATTTCCATCCGAGGGGCCCGGTTGGATATTAGGTTCGAAAAAACCCGACATTACACCAACTATGTTTATAACTCAAATGGAGTAAGTGAAAAAAACCGTATAGCTCCATGATTTATGTCTCCAAAGATGGTTCTTCGATCAGACATTTGTAGCCCATGTTACGGGTAAATAGGGGTGTTCATGTCAATAATGTTCAGATGGGGGTCCGACCCGATTCACGTGTCCGACCTGGCTAGAGAGGGCATCCCAGCTAGAGAGTGGCTCCAATCGAGGGGTGGCCCATCATGAGGGCAACCAGCCCCGAGAAGGTGGCCCGCATGGCCTGGCAGGTGGCCTGCGTGGCCTGCTGGCGGCCTGCATGGCTGGCTGGTGGCCCGCTTGGCCTGGTCGGCCAGTAGTAGGTGGTACGCTATGTGGCCCACCCTAGCCATAGGTGGGGGGGGGGGCTGTCGCACCCCCTTATTGTAGAATGGAATCAGTGCTAAGAACTGGTTTAGATGCTGTGAGACCGACGTGGCTCTAGTAATGTCCGGCTAGACGACCAGCCACCCAGTTCCACACCACAGGTGGTCGGCCAGACGTCGGCCACCGCATCTCTTCTACCCCGTCCCGCGCTGGCCCTGGCTCACCTCCAACGCATGGCATGATTGCTTCGTGCAACCTCCACCAGGGCCTGACTTGGCCGTGGCCCCTTTATCCTCAGTGTCGCGCGACGGCGCCGCGCTATCTATTCCATGCGGCATGGTGCTTCCATGTCCTTTTGGTGACCTTGCTTCCTTGCGCCGCTGGTTTCATCAAAGACAGCCTGACTCCAGCCACCTTTTCTCGGTCTCCATCAACAAAAATTGAGAACAACAAAAGGAGAGGGTCAGTTGTATTTGTTCTGTCCGAGCCATCCATTTTTTTATGATATCAATCAGTAATTATCAATCCATATATTGAACAACGTAGAATAGGAACAAATTCAACTTAACACCCCACCTTTGTTCGATGTTTTTCGACTTTGGAGAAGTATAGGGAAAGAGAGTTTGGAGAAGATGAAGATGAAGACGACGAAATAGTTTTTTGTGGGAGACACTTCCCTTTCTGGCCCTGGTTGAACTTTTTTTTTCATTGGCGGAAGAGGTATCCTTCATTGGTGAATTCTTTCTCTCCTATGTTATTCCACGACTACCCTAAATGAAAATTTTCCAACCAAATTTAAATAATATGTTTTTCTTTTATTTAATTGTTTTCATGAATTCAATAGATTTCCAAAGGTGTCAATTAATTAAGAGATAACACACTTAATTAATGGGGGAGTGTTGGCTCTATTAATTATTGGGGAAGGTCAAGGGTTTTATCCCACAAAAATGGGGGTTCAAAGGGTTACAACCCCCGGGTGGTCCCCACCAATGATATCCTCCCTAGGGAGATTAAGATCATGTGGTCCCCACCACCATAACCTCCCATGTGAGGTTATGGTGTGGTGGCCCCCACCAATAACCACCTCTTGGTGGTTTTAACCACCTCAAAAATAAAAATATGCTAAAACTTATATTTATTTTACATTATTACAAAACCCAAAATCTAACTTCCATTCTTGCCCTTCTTTCATCGAGGTGAAAGTATTCATTAGTGAATAGAGGAGCTACGAGTAAAACGGTGCCATCAGATATCAAATCCGAGTACCGTTCCAAATGATATAAAATCCTACTCATACGATTATTGAACGTACCTGAAAAAAATTTCATAAATTTATTCTGGGCACATCGGGCCTTGGAATCAAGTTCTATAATTTTTCACGAACTCGTAAAATTCTAATGTATTTATGATAAAAAATTCCTCAAAAATACAGGGTCTTTACAAACCATCTCCATGATGCGATGTGATTGACATTCAATGTATAAATTTAAATATTGATTATAAAAATGATTACATTGAAAATAATATTATACTTACTACACTAATATAATTATGGATAATATGTTCCTATATCCATTAAAGATGAACTAGAAGTAGAGTAAAAAATACAAATGAGCAGAAGAATAATTTAACACCCAATACAATCATGATAATGAAATATTATTAGTGAACATGTTGTGAGATTATATATAAATATAATATATGATATTATTAATATCAATATGGTTGTTTTATATATTAATAACATTTTTAAAACCAGTATATTGTTGTTTAAATAATGATAATTTTTTTATCATTAGGAATATGATTTCACCAAAATTTTCACTACATTGAGACATATTTTATATTATAAAACTATTATCTTCATTGACATATATAAACCAAACCTATTATAAAAATATCAAAAATAGGTTTATATTAATGATTATTAATGTTTCTATTCAATCTTATTATTTCACATTATTTCAATTAAAAGTTTTCAAAATAGGTAAGAACATATTTAAAAATATCACAGTCATTTACTGTTGCATTTATTTTCAATGAAATAATATTCAAAATTATATTTCATATAATCCAATATTTTTCTTCTAATTATATATTTATGGTGTTTCAAAATATTCGTGTAATTTTTCGACACTTTGTAACTATATTAATGAAAATAAATGTTTACCAGAAAAAAATATTTTAATTCCATTTTATTTGGATATATTATTTATTCTTATCTATGGTTTATAATTTTTTTAAAAGTTACATTTAGTCATTTAATTATTTTTTAATGCCATTTTGTGGGATCCTTTAAATTTAAATGCATTGTTCAGGGTAATTTTCAAAAGAAATATATTGATAATTTTATTTATTAAAATAAAAAAACTAAAAATGAAATTATAAAAATATATTAAAATAACATATTTCTCAATCATCATAACCATTCTTAAAAGTTGATATTCTGATGCACATTTTTAATGGTTTGAGAATGATAACCCCTTTATGATTGATTATTTTTAAATTTATAATCTATTCCCCTTATTATAAAAAATACATTAATTTATTTCAAAATATATATTATCCATCATTGATTTAATTTTTTAAAATTTATCTTGAAATAATAATTTTTTATCAATGTCTAATAAATTTCTATTAAAAATCCCAAATTTATTATCATGTACATTATTATTGGATAAAAATTATTATTTCATCATATCATATTTTATGTTAATGTTCTCTTGACTGACTAGGATAATCAATTTATATATATCATCATTACACAATGTATATATTTATAGATAATTATTATATTTCATTTAATTAATTGATCATTAAATATATGAAGAATCAATTTGATATATAATTTTAGGTTGGTCATGAAGTTATATATCCCCTTATTGTATTGATATGGCTCAGGAAAAAATTATTTAGAAAATTTAAATAGGTTGTTATACATTGTTTTAAAATTTCATATTGATGGGTATTGACGGTATAGATGTCATGATGTTAAATACTATGAATTTTATTATTTGATAAAATGATATTAATATCCACGGAATTGTTTTCAATAATATTATCTATGGATTAATGTTTTCCTATGATATTGATTTAATATATTTTTTTAGTTATTTGCCATTCCATATATATTATTCATTATCTAATCTTGATAGATTCAGAAATACATAACCCATTAAAAGCATTTGATTTCACCATTATTCTTTCCATTTCCAATAGATATGAAGAAGAATTATTTTAATTCATTTATGTTTTTTAGGTGTTTTCTATTATGATATTTTTTATTTTATTCCCAATGTAAACTAGGTTTCATGTATAATTAATTTTTTCAAAACTACAAAATTATTAATCCATCAAGATTTTACCCATAGTAGGTTTGATAGTATATTAATATAACCACCGATTTAGGGTTACTAGAGATGGGATTGTTACCAATACACATATGTTTCTTGTATTATATCACACTATACATTCATATAATAGATGAATAAATTATTATTTATTTGTTTATTCTATACGGGGCAATGTGATAAATTATGGTGAATATTTTTAATACTGAAAATTACTGGAGAAACCGAAACCGTTGAATTTATAGAATAATAGTAAAATAGAGAAATAGTTCCCAATATTTCTGAGAAAAATTTCTATTTGATTTTGTATTTTCCTGAAACCCTAGATCAAGGGGAAATCATAAGAAATTTTGGTGCCACTATAACTAGGATTGAGATAGTTCTACAACGAACTCAGTATAAAATATATTATAATCTTACCAAAAAATATTTGTAATTTCATATATAGTAACATATTGGTGTCCCTAGTTACATGATACTATAGTACTTTTTCGAATCCCTTACTATAATAGAGTCCATTTTTTGTGAACTTTAGGCCAATATTTTTTATCCAAATATAATAAAATTGGTTGGGATACACAATTACATCTCCTTACACCCATCATCTCTTAAATTAACTCATATATATTTTGGATAGTGTTTAGGGGTGGGTTTATAAATAAAAACCCATTATATAAGAAAAAACATGATCACATAGTTGAATGTCATAGTCTAAATGGAAAAATTTATCCTCGTCAATCATATGAAAAAGTTTGCATGATTTAAATAGATAATTGTAAATTTTTTGTGTGTCTGAAATAATACCAATTTTATGTCCTTGATTGTTGATTTTAAATTTCCACTATCAACTTTCGATCCATTTTCCATTATACCCTATAACAATTATTATTATTTATTTTTACAATAATGGAATATATTTAATAGCCTTCTCCTTTTTAATAATGTATTTCAACTAGCCTAGTTCCCATTTTCCATAGTTAGAAGATTTTATATCCTTACATTATTTAATGGTTTTATATTTAGTCTATAATCCTTCATTATTTAAGTATGGTCTTAATAAATTAGTCATAAAATATTAGTTGTTCCTATATTGTGAAAACTGAGAAGGGCCCCATTTTGGAAGAGTTGGCATCCAACTCGAATTAGTGTTCATCATCATTTTAGTGTACTACATACGGTATATGTTGTCTTCCATGGAAAATGCGTGTTAGTTTTAGGGTTATATGGTAAGTCGTACTGTATGTTTTGTGGTTTTATCATGTTTGAATGTTCTACAAGACCATCATGAATTTATTTGGAATATGGTAATGGGGTATATATGATAATAGTTTAATATTATGCAAGAGAATAATGATTTTTGGGTTGTTGGAGTTACTAGTTTATGAACTAATTGTTTTCCATTATTTTTGTTTTCACATGTTAGAATTTATTTTTAATTATATTCCATCATTATTTTATCATTACATATAGATGGAGAACATTCATTTGGAATTTAAATATATTCATTTTTTTTATAAATGATGTTTATATATTGATGGGATAATTTGTGTCCTAGTGACGCCATATGTTTTTTTAAAATAATTTTAGTTTCTTGTAATAAAATATAATTGAAATAGAAATGATGTAATTTGTTTCACATTTTATTATATTTTTATTAATTTTATTTAAAAAATTAATATTTCCACAATCCTATAATTTCTATTGAATAACCTCGATATTTTTATTATTTTATGGAATTTACATGAAAATTGTTTATTTCAGTATTAATATTTTACAAATTTTTTAATTGAATTTTGAATGATTGATGTATTTTAAATTTTTGTTTGTGAAATAGTGTAATTTGTTTTTGGGATGATAAATAACATTGTAAAATATATTTACATGAATATAATAGTGTTTTTAATGGTAATTCCTGTATGGACATGGTTAGACTAAATGTGACACTAGTAGCTGGAAAAGTCTCCACATTGCCTCAAGCACATATCCACGTATTCAATATGTTGTCTACTAACAATTAATGTCTAATGGTATTAAGATGGGTTCACAATACCCTTATTATCCTAGTTTTACAATGGTATAATATATAGTAACATAATCAATGAAAATGATAAAATTTTAAAAAGTAGATATAGAAAAGGATGAAAATAATAGACTGAATTAACGTGGACAACACTATATAATGTTTTGATTTCATGTCATTGGATTCTACAATATACATAGAAGAAAACATATATCAAGTATATATGACACAATACATGAACAAATAATAAGAATAAAATGTCCCAAGGGTGGTCTCCATGAGAATTCGTAATATTAGATTAATTCTCCTCAACTATAGTACCATTTATAATTCATAATAGAAGAAATAATCATAAGACTTGTGAATTAGTTTTTTTTCGAGTACCCTGGATAAATGGAGTTCCGATATGATTGTGAGATAAACATATTAGTCCCCCACTAATGGTTTCTAAATCATAATATATTCAGTGAATGTAAACACATCCCTGTGTATGTAGAAAAATTAATGAAAAAAATATAGAAAATATATTTGTCCTCATTCCTCATGGGACACCCATCTAACAATTCCTACTTTGTCTTATGTCAAATATGCCAGAAATGAATGTAAAATGTATAGATGTAAGATGGGTGTAAAAACAAGACATTATAAAACATGTATAATTGATGGACTAAATGAAATCCTATTAATTAGATTGGTATGTATGGGATTTAACATAACAAATTGTAATTTTAATAACTATATAATAGCAACATATAGAATTTATGTACAAAGAATCCTTGTTCCATTTATAGAGAACAAAAAAGGTACCACTTTTATCACACTTGATGCATTTCCTATACAAAATAAGAATGTTCCTATCCATAGCGACGCAAAAATAGAATCCAATGTTTTACTATCCACATGGTGTGAGGAGAAATACCACTAAACCCCTCCCTAGTGTCTCACATAGGGGAAGAAGTATCACATGTTTCAGAATATAACCATCAATCCATAGATAAAATCCATGATTTTTCCCATATGTATATGGTATTACTCATGCTGAGGTAGATAATACCCCTAACCAATAATCCAAGACAATCCATGTATCTCCCCAAATATATATAAAATTATTCTAACCACTAATCACATAGATTTATTTCCATAAAATATAATCCCATGTATCAATCATTGAACAATATTGTTTCAAAAAACTATTACACAATCCATGGTGTTCCATGATGAGGATCAGGAGTATCTCTCAGGCATCTCATGATCAATTTAATCATTTCTATTAAAAGTATGTAATACATGTTTTTAAACATTCCATATTTTTTTCATGTTCAGTAAAAAGAAAAAATCCATTAAAAAATTCATGTATATAATAATAATTTCCATGTACAGAAGCATGGCATAATCCTTTATGAGGACACTTAAAGGGGTCAATGACAATAACATGTCATTTAATTTATTAAGTATTCATTTTCGGAATTATGGATTTTCAATCCTTAAATAAATATATTATGTCTAAGTGGAATTCCCATGAAAGATAGCACCATAAATGAAATTGAATTAGATAGTGGATGATAACACTCCTTCCCTTTATAATCATCAATAATGCATCGCAAGAAAAAGTCCTTAACCACTTATGAGAAGGCTTGATCAGTAAGGGGTAACATAGTGGAGTGTCGCATCCTCCCACATTTTCATTAATCAACATATTTACTTATATGATTTTTTACCTCAATGAGGGGTTTTATAAGAAAAAAATCCCATTAAAATAATTTAATGAAACAACCCATAATGGTGGTTAAATCCCCAAGTCCACGACAATAGACAATAAAAAATTAACATACAAATGTTACTAGAATTGGGGAGTCTGGTTCACCAAATTAAATTTCATATTAAATAGGAATCCCACACATAATACATAATGGTGAACAATATTTTAATTTATAAATTAATGAAAAAATGTTGTCATTGATACATACCACCAATCACATTCATAGGATGTCATAAAAACCCAATATTTTGGATAGATTTAGTTCAATTAGAGAGGAATGGATGAAATGAATAAACCAATGTAAATATGGTGAATTGTCTGAGAACAAGAAATTATTTTAGATAGTGAGTAAAAATAGAAGAGAAGTAACATGAGACATTTATTCATATTGTTCCATCCAATACATCTTATAGTGATCGAAATAAACACTGATATTTGGAGATATTTCCATTCCTATGATATTATTGGTGACAATCCATGAGTGGAAGTTGTTCATGGGTAAGGGGAGAATAGAATGGATGGGATAATTAATAAAGATATTGGGTAAAATTGATAATCTCTACCATTGTCATGTGTTTCATGGTTTGGTGGCACAGTTGTCCAAACAGCAGGCTAATAGTGATTTTGCCACTTCCTATGAAGGGGACTCACATGGTTTATGGTCCCAGTTTGAGAAACCATGTCAAAACTATGTGTATATCCACTATTATGAAAATATAATTAAAAACATTGTTATGTGATTCATGTCAAACTGCAAGATGAAACTAGGAAAGACCAATGACTCAATTAGATAGACCATATGGTTTTACTTGATGGTCGTCATAGTGGCTTCTAAACCATGTTCCCTTAAAATTTCCTCCTAATTTTTTGTATTCAGGGTCCGGTACTCCCAAAAATCAAATGAACTATCAAGACACCTCTATGGACATTTAAAAACATTAAAAAATTCTTTTGGGTGTTCTAAATATCAAATTATGTTCTGAGTCATATATTACACTTCATCTCATCAACAAAAAAAAATTCATGTTCCATTGGAAATTTCAACCAAACAAAATACATGGGACACTAAAATATCGTCACCATAGAATATCCTATCCAAAGGAGGAATAATTAAGAAACTAAAGAAAAAAACCAACCCACATGGATTGTGATGTTTTTAATAATAGGAACATTTCATTTACAAATACCCAACACACATCCAAGAATATCATTATGCCTACAACCCATGAGCCACTGAAACCGAATCAAATGCTCATACCAATCACTAATGAATTGAGATGATGTTTACCTGATCCCATCAAGATAAATAAGTGATCAAGTCCTCGTTTTTCTAATCACTTGACCTATGCTACTACAACCATGGTTTCTACCATTGAACAACTGATTCCAATTCCCATTATTGGTATTAGCATAATATTCATTACATGCTTGACCATTGCATGGAAAAGACACTGATGGAATGATTTTATCTTGATCAAATTAACAACTCCCGATTTACTCCAAAGATACATTTTTGAGAATTTTTTTCATAAAAGAATCGAAAAACTCACACAATAACTACCTATTAAGATTTTGTTCCAGAAATAGTACCACATCACATATATTCAATAACACCAAAGGAATCATGGGAAGCCAATATTGGCCAACTATTATTGATAATTCCCAGCAGAGGTGAATAATGTAACAAAAACAAAACATTATATCATATCCTAATGCTCATAATGGTTTATTTAAAACCATAAAATGATTCCCGTAACTATCTTCGGATGTAATCTCTAGCCTATGAATTCACCTGAATAGATATTTCCTCGACATGAACCATACTGCTTACCAGATCCAATATATTGAATCACCGAATCAAAAAATATCATCTGAGCCTAATTAAAAAGTAGATAACATAGGAATATATTATTCCATGAATCTCATTTGAGGTAGTCCATAAACATATATTTATAGGTGAGACATCGGTCAAATGTTTAAGTTTCACATATCAAAATATTTACTAATCCAAGTGGAAGAGTTATTTGGGAACTGGATGGTTTCCATGATTCTATAAGAGGCATTCCAAGATGGGAAACTAGTTATCATTTTGGACTAACATTACATCCATAAACACCATAATTATATATTGAAACACTAAAATATTTAATTTTTCTTATAATAGATTTGAATATAATTTATCTTTGAATATTAATAATTATCTCAAAGTGTATTATACATGATATCAATATAAAGAACATGGTTACCACAATGATAATATTCTAGTAATATTGTATCATTAATTTTAATGGAGACCCAAGAAACTCTGATAATATCTTGGTAAAAGTGTTGGATTTAGTTTTAAATCAATAAGTTCAAACTTCATTCAAAATGACCAATCAACTCTATCATTAGAATTTCATTTGGAAGAGATTTTCATTACCTTCCAACAATACAACGTTTCTGGATCATGATGCATTTACCAACATAAGAATCATGTAATCCATTAGTCTAGATTTTTAGAGCCCGACCTAACTATGAATGTTCCAATCGATGTGAAAATAGATAAATTTATCATTATTGAGTGATTTGACAAGGAATAACATTATAGAAATCATTTCACACACACAAGAAATCCCTATATGTACTATGAATTTCCATGTGGTATTTCTTAGTTGTGTTTCTTCTACATGTAAGGACATATTAAACTTAATCCACTTTATAATATCCACCTTAGGAGTTTCATAGGATTCATGTTACAAAGAACATGAAATCATCCCAAGAAACACCCTCCATCAACCACTTATCATGTATATAGTGGAGATGAACATTCATTTACGAAGTGCTAACATAGAATGTGGAGGAAACCAACCAATTAAAATTGTACTTGATAAAAGACAATTATATATATATGAGTGAAAACACATATTTAATCAACATTTAGTATGGTTTTTATGTTATGAGGTTAAAACCAAGATCCTGCGAACCCCTTTGTCAAATTGGATGCATCAAACCTCTCACTAGGCAAGACATGAAAAATTTCACAAGTTCATACCACATATAATTTAGGTTTATTATATAAGATAAGAGGCCTATAGGTTACCCTCAAATTATGATTTTAAGGAATAATATAAGAAGACCTTTAAACTACCATTACACAAATGTTTAATATAAAAATACAACATTAGTGATTCATTTGAGATAATTCGTTTATTTAAATTTTAATTTAAACATTACAAAAGACCAATTTAGACATCAAGTAGTGGATATAAGGAAAAATGTAGTTGCAAATTTTTTTAGCTAATTTAATATGGCACACAAGCATGTTGTATCAAACATTATGGTAGGTATTTTTAATTTTCTTATATCCTATCATTATTATGAAATTTATCACATAAATACATTTTATATAATTTATTCATAAATATTGTTAAAATATTTTCCCATAGTTAAATAAAATATCAATTAATATCTATTTAGGAAAACACTCATTATGTTTTAAATAGAATTTTTATTAACAAACCCATTATAATCATATATCTAAATTTTATATGAATGGAATTTTTTTAATTATGTACAATATTTTTCATTTAAGATTCCCCCATATGTCTATATGTTATTCCATATAGGTGGATACTGGAACATTAAATTACCATTCCCATATTAGAAATGATTATTCCCATAGGGATGAATAGTAAGTAAAATCAGAAGGATAATGACTTAAAAGGGTTTTGATCTTTTATAAATAATGGTGACATTAAATGGTATAATAAATTCATTATAGGTTCATTAAAATGAAACTCAATACATGTTTAATAGAACTTTTAAAACATCCTTAGTGGGCACTATCATAGAAGAATAAAGCAATGGTTTTCATATTTTGCACATTCCCATTATAATGGAAATAATCCACAAATTCATTTTTTAAATCAAAATTTAATAGATATTATACATATATCATTGTATCAATTTCGAAAATTATCTTATATAATGGGTAAATTATAATATTTTCGATTTCCAAATTTATAATCAGTCATGATAAATATTAATTTAAAATAGAAACTAAATTAATCAAAAAAATATGATTGATCCAATGAAAGTAATGGTTATCTCAAAAATGACATTATTTGTAAGATAAATATTCACTATTAACAGAAGTGGGAAAAGGAATTATAGGATTATGTATTGAATTAAATAACCATTTTTATTATAAAATTATAACTATGAAAACTATAACATGCATAAAATTCCGGAAACTATGAAAATTAATTAACAAATTCTAATATGTTGAAAAATAAATAAATAATCATGGATAATGTATCTATAAAAACATAAACATGTTGTACATGAAAACTTGCTAGATAAATAATAGAATATGGAATAATAATCAAGAAAGGTACACAAATAACAATGTGAATTATACACTAAATTCATAGAATTGTGTTCGAAATGAATGTATACTAACAAGCTATAGATCATGTTATACAAATAATAATTTTAAATAATAACACAAGGAACATGTATAAAGGAAACTACATGGCATGGATTATAAATGGAATGTGAATTTCTATGTCTCCATGAGGATCCATCTAGTGTTAATTCCTTTCTATACCAGGTTGAGGGAAAAAATATATAAAATAGTTATTGTGGTAATTACGCCAATCAGACATACTAGAAAGAAACAAAACATTAAAATAGAATAGTATGAATGACATTCCCATTCTCAGTAACAGTGTATTTTCCATATTAAAGGGTTAATTACACCACGACATGACTATTTTGAAATTTATGACACATTCATAGCATCATGTCTACCAATTAAAAAAGTGTAAGATAGAAATGAAAATAAAATTCTCTGATAAAAATTTGTAACATCAGGTCCTGACTGACTATGAAACCAATAGTTGAATTCTTCACCATATGGCCTAAATATAACCACCCTATAAACTAGAGGCTACCAAATAGTAGATTGTGCCAAATGATTGTATTGTAGAGAGATTATAACATTATAATCAAATTAACACAGTGGTATAATATACAATAACACAATCAATAAAAATTGGGAATTCAATGAAATATTAAAAGAGCACAATAATAAAATAACTGACTAAATAAATATGTTTTAATAAAAAAACAACCACACATAAATATCCTTGCGAGGAAACAAAATAAAAATCATGAAACATATTTAATCAAGATAAAACACAATATATGTAAAAAATGAATAAAATTTATTATGGGTTATCTCCATGGTCTTCTTGAGTACTAGCTTAGGTAGGTGCTCATATGATCCCATGTACAATGGACATATGAAAAATAATCCAAGGCACTTTGAACATGACATATGCTTGGGTACACAAGTGGAATGAAGACCTGGTAAGGGTGTGATATATACTAAGTAGGACACCACAAATGGTTTCTAATGAATAATCAAGTCTTTGAATATAAAAACATAACTGTGTATGTATAATAAATAAATAAAACCTATTTTATGGTTTCCTTATGCTACAGCAGAAAAAAAATTCCTAATTTGGACTAAGAAGAATATTATCTAAAGGACAGTAATCTATGAAGATTAAATTTGGGTGTATGAATAAGTCATCATTAAATTTTTTTCATGTTTTAACTAAACACACCATTTTTATATGGCATTGAATAATTGTCTTTCAATTTATTAACTTTTTTCGACAATTATATAATATGAATATCTTCAATTTAAATAATAATAATCCTAGAGAAATCTATAGAAAACTGTATGAGGTAACCAATTATCAAAACATAATTAATAACAATAACATATTCCAATGTCCCTATCTAAGGATATTCATAATTGAAATCCCATGTATCACTCTCAATATGGAATAAGAAAATAACCCTCTGAGCTCATACTTGGTATCTCACATTGGTTACTGAGTATCACACCAAGCATGGTATAACATTCTATACCCTAATCTATTCCATAGAGTCTACCTTATGGAATTAGTATGGCTCATGTAGTGGAGAAAAATATGCCTAGTTAGTTGTTCAAATACCGTCCAAGTATCGATCATTGAATATTTATAATTCAAGTATCATGTCAGCCCATCCATGGTGTTGCATTAAATATAACACTAACAATCTCTCATGTAATGATACATTATTAACAACCCATGAGCATTTCCATGGGGTTTCATGATGTGAAACCTATGTATCACTCAAGGAACTCATGATCCATTTAATCATTTCAATTAATATAGACGAAGTTAATATTCATAAACATTGCAAAATAATTTTCATATACATTATAGTAGACACACAATCACCAATACATATATGGAATAATAAATTCATTTTTCATAAGAAATCCACAATACAATTGCATTAAAATAATAGGGGACCATTTTCATAAAATTACATTTAATTCATTAAATGCTCGATTGATTTATTAAAGAATTCCTTTTATTTAAATAATGTATTACCGACACATAAATTTCCCCTGATAGATAACCCTATACTTGAAATTTTATAATATTGTCCACACTTAAAAATAATCCATCCATAATAATCTAGTTTTTTAATTTGAAAAAAATCCATAACAACTTAGTAGATTCTTTGATAAAAAATGGATAACATAATGGAGTATCACATCCTTCCATTTTCAAATAAACCAACAAGAATATATTTTAATTGAAAATGGACCTCAATTTGTATCATTATTAGAAAAATGTTCAATAAATAACGAAATTAAAGGAAGCCACACTTATGGGTGATGAAATCGTGATTTCCATGACACCTGATAATAGAAAATTAATATAAAAGGGATACTATAATTAGTTTTTCATGTTATTAAAATTAAATTTCACATATAATACGAATCCATTGAAAATAAGAAAACCTAAAATAATGAAGTACTATACAATTAAAGGATCAATATGGTAAAATACATATATCACTTAACATATTTTTAGGAATTCAGTATCATCTAATATTAAGGAAGTATTGGGTCAAATTAGATTGAAATTGTAGTAACAAACAAAATTCCTTGTAATATATCTAATTATCTCTCATCATGAAAGAAATTTAGATAGAAAGGAAAAATAAGAATTGAATGAAATGGAATTATAGACTCACCATGTGATATCAAACTCACATAAATACTCTTGAAACAGACACCTGTAAGAGATATATAAACAACAAGGTGAGGATAGGGGAATCCTCATAGGAGGATGTTACACACTGTCCAGGGTTATGGATAATAGAGGGGAATATTAAAAAAAGAATTATAAAAATTGGTATTTCACCCCTTTAAATGAGGAAAATGTATTGGATACACATTCAACCGTACCATGTGGAAAACCTAAATCTACAACTTACCAAGAAGGTGGATCACAATGTTCACTAACACAGATTGAGGAACATTGCAAAAACCATGTGTTTCTCGATTTCCATGAATATGCTATTATGAATACGGTCATGATTCCCTACTAATATTGTTCGACAAAATTGGGTGAGACCTCCAACTCCACTAGTATCTTCCCCACGAACACCATATCATTAGGGGTTAAACCTATAGTGTGTAATCCTATTTTATGAAATTTTTATCTATAGTAAATGGTTGAATCATTACCTTATAGTCTGAGTGGCCAGTAACCTCATTCAATGAAATATCATGGGTAAAATTTATCACTAAGTGTAAATGTTTTTCCCCAATTTTGTAGAATGTATTTAAATAATTACATGGAAGGGAGTGGTTTTTCATTGCCACTAAATAAGGATTTTGATTTGGTGGTTTCATGTGTCAATGGAATGGCATCTTTCTAGGAAAATTAAAATGAAAATTGTGATTACATGATATATAACCATTGAGAACACATCATGTATCATTTTAGACAATGTAATGTTATCTAATTATGGATAATAATATTAAATAGTGTGCACCCACTGAGATTATGATTTTTTAAACAGTACTTTTGACCCATTAAATACTGAGTTATACCCCCACAAATGTTATTTAATACACCTGATAAAATATAGATACATAGCTTCATTGGCCCATAAAAAGGAAAATCCTTAGATCCCATATTCCATATATATAAATATTATATGATTCATCAAGGTATTTATATTCTTTTTTAGTACATAGTTTTCGTAAACCGTATCATTTTATGTCTGTTAAATTTACTTTTTAACTTTTTTCCTAAATAATCTCATATCAGTGTAGAAATAGGAAACAAATAGTATATTATAACCATTTTCTTCCTAAACCAGGATAGTTTTATAAGTTTTACCGTTAGAGTCCTCTAAAGAGTTTTTATCATAATGTTTCGAATATTTTCTCCATAGATACAACAACATGGTTTTAATGATGATATTATACAAGTAATTGAATTGTTTAAATCTATAAATTAATTTCAATATCAATTAATGAGATCTATATAAATATTTTTGTGTTAGAAACAACCCTCAAGATTCCATACATTGGTCTTTCATTATGCTCATGGGGTTGTTAGCCCATTACCAATAATACAGGTATATTTTGTTATACACATGTAGGAGATGGCAAGAAGATCCTCTATCCAGGGAGTCAAAGGCTCATCCATGAATGTAGAATATTATGATGAGTTAGGATTCCTTCATAGTATTTAATATATCAATAAAAACATTAATACATTGGTGAGGTCTGATTTATTCACTATAACCATGGACATGTGTTGAGGATGTTAATGAAAAATTATTGTTCATGTGTTAATTGCTTTTTCTTTTAATTGGTATATATGGATTCAATCATGATTAGAATAATAGTTAGTGAATTTTATTGGGTAAAATTTTGTCTATTAGATTCTATATCATTAAATCAGACTAGTTAATCTTCATATTTCGTTTTCATTATAATGATGTTTTGATCAAAAATTTTTTATCAATTTTGGGTTCTCCTATTTATCATTTTTAAATTCAAACATGAATTATTATTTTTCCCACCACAGTTATTACTATACATATGAGGTGTAAACTTTCAGAAAACTTCGATTGATATATAGCTATTACTGTTAGTGAATGAGGTCATTGATGCGGTCAGCTGTAGTTTGGTGTCATACCCAGATGCATTCTGATGTTGTTGTTTTATTCAACCTAATATATTAATCTAACATAGTGTATGTTTTTATAATGTATTTAAATTTCATTAATGTTTTATTATGTGGCATTTTAGAGGATTTCCCTTATCTCATGAATTATTAATTGATTAATAAATTTAGGTGTTTATTTATTTTCAATTTATCTATTTTTTCATTGGATTGATGGTATGTCGTTTGATTCAAGTTATCATAAAGATAAAAAAATTATATTTGTGGTATGAATTCTTTATCCTAACCATTATCCTTCATACAACTATATGCCGACTATGGGAGGGACATTAATCCTCACTATATTGCTACGCAGGGACCTAATAGTTATGGTCATTTAAATCCATGTTATCGTTGATTCCATATAAAGGTAGGATTAAAATGGGGATTTATATTTTAAAAAATAAAACTGATAATTAAGAGACAATTTATAATAATAATAATAAATTATTGTTAATAAGGGGTTTGAATAATAATAATCAACCCACCATTATTAATAATTAGAATGATACTTGATGTAACAATATTTATCAATTAATTTATTATTCATGATAAAAAATTACCCCAAAAAATTTCATACAAAATTTTTTTGATACTAATATATAAATGAAATACCAAAAAATAATAATATGAAATATTTTTATTTCATATAACAATATCACCCACCTGATAAAATATTTAATAACTGCATTTAAATTCATACAATAGTAACATAAAAATTATATTTCAAATAGAAAATTTTAATGAGTTAGAAAATATTCAAGTCTGGATTTCCTAAGTCTCAATTTTATCATGTGAGGTTCATCGACCATGCAGCCAATTTTCCACTTGTTAGTATATTTAGATATTAATACACATAGTCTATATACTTGTTATTCCTAGTTGTGATGATATCTTTGTAAAATAATCTAGTAATAATGTTTTCTTTTTTTCATTAAAACATTAATAAAATAATTAAATATTTTAATTGTAATAAAATTCGGTGTTATATTTCTCCTCATAATGTAAAAATTTCGAACAATAAAAATATAAGTTAAATTTTTATAAATAAAATAATTATGAGAATATATTTAAATTTTATTCAAATTAATGTGACAGCACAAAAATTTATCCTAGTGATATATACTCCAAAACGTAATTATCATTATCAATAACAATCACACCATTACCATCAACTACCCAATAAAAGTATTATTAATTAACATGAAATTGAAACAATTGATTTCATTTTTATGGTATATCACATAACAAGATACTGTATGGATGGTCCCCACTTTTACAATTCAATTAAAAATAATTTAAAATATCATTAATAGAAATTCAATAACCAAACCCAAATCATATAAATAATAATAAATATCTATCACTGTGTATCTTTTATTTAATCTATAATAACAATAACTAAATAAAAACATGAGGAATGTATAAATAATCCTACCTAACCCCTATAAAATTACACCGAAAACATTATTTCATCATAAGTATAAAAATATAAAACCCATGTCAAAATAATATAACAACCTCCAATAGATTATTTTATATTGAAAAACTACATTGGAATAATTGTGGAAATTAAAAAATAAAGTAGGACTATTGTCAATAGTATTTCCTCAGGGTTTATACAGATATTCTGAACATTCAACAATGTTTTATCAATTATATCTCATTTCATGAATTGTAGAATAATTTTCTTCATAAAATTTGAACATACCATATATTAAAGGAATATATGGATCAAAAGATGTGTTTTATTTAATTTAATTTTTTTAATATAATTCATTATATTTTGAAGATTAATATATTATAATAATATCATAATAGGGGTTTTAGTGAAATATGGGAATTTTTAATATAGGAGTTATTATCAAAATAATTCTTGAAACATGCATGTATATGTGAAAATGTCAGTACCCCCAAAATATTCCTTGAAAATTATGTTTTTATGTGTATGGTTATCATCTTAATTTTCATGATTAAATCTCCATATCCCCATGTAATAATCAAATGTCCATAATTTAAACCATTACATCTCCACTAAAAAAATATAGTTGTCGAAATAACATTATCAATGGTTATTTCTACTATTTTTTCCACCACATTCTAATATTATAGTTCTAACAACTATATATACAATAATATGATTGATTAAATATATAGAAAATCATCAAAACATCATCTAATATCTATTTATTACACCAATATTGAATGAATTTCAACTAAATCAAACAACTCGAAAAATTAATTTAAATGAATATCATAAAATTTCCCCCAATTAAATAATAATGAATCCCATGTTAGATAAATAAATAAGATAAAATATTCTATATTCAAAATCCAATAAGGATTTTATTTTCCAATGTTTTCAGACTGGATGAAATTTATGATGGGTCATGAATTTCATGTTTTATGGTTAGGATGATTCATAAATATGGATTCAGAATGTAATTCAACAAAAGGGAACACTCAAATGTAATTTTTCAGACATAGTTATATCCCTAAGTGGTGTCTTCAGATTGTAGATGTATTTTAGGAGTATTTGGACCTAATAAGTAAAAATATGGATGAACTATTATGAGTTCATGGATTATCAAAAATAGTGAATCCCAACAGGTAAAACAGTCCACAACACATACATCAAGAATTTTTTTTCCTTGAATTCATTCTTTGATGAACACATATAGTAATAATAAATGATTAATATTTTTTTATAATAATATGAAAATATGAGGATGAAATTAATATATATTGGAATATAATATATATAAATGACATGAACAATGATGATTAAAATTGAATATAATTGACCATCATGTTGTAATATCATCGAAAATTCAAAATATATTACTAATCAACGATGTGACCTTGAATTCTAATTGATGTGAATGAATCTCCCATTATAACAATATGCATATTTTTGGTTAGATGGGGAATGATCACCTAAAAATTTTCACAACCATTCAATAAACATAGAATTATATTCTTCAATTTATATATTATTTGACATACATTATAAAATATTAATCTTATGGTTTATACTCAATAGGACATGGTCTCGAGACATCACCTTATAATAGACGTGGCATTATGGAATGACCTCAAAAACACTTCACGTAATGTATGGACACCAATACTTATTATTGGTATCAATGTACCTAATTTTAATTCCTCATAATACATTCATTGGATATATACATAATTCCATCATCACCTACTCATATTGATATAATAGGATAACTTTCCACCTAATAAGTGGATTACATGACATCCGACATTATATAATATTAATGGAATATCAATTATGAATATCATATCATATATTTCTTTATAATTAATGTCTCATGGATGGAATTCCCACATAGATAGAAGATAATATAGGGATCCACCAAAGATTTAATGTATGTAAAAAACTATTCTGCATCTAAAACATCATTAAATCACACATATATCATCAAATTACTATTTTGGATGCACTATATTGTATTTAAAAATAATTTAATTTCAAACATATTACCTGTTCCTTGAGAATGAGTTGTTTCAAATTTATAATCCTCTATGTACTATAGTCATTGTTTCTTTCTTAAAATATGTTCTCAGTTTGTTAAAATATAAATGAATGTATTTTTATCTAGGTAAATCAAGAATCACATTCCAAAAATAAAGTATCCTTAAGTATTGATGTTATATTTTGAAACTCTAAAACAATAAGTTTTTTGGTTAAAAGTATGCTTCATGATGTATCAACATCAATGAACAAAAATCAATAACATTCTACATCTGCATTATCATACAATAATATTAGGATCTAATGTCATTATAGAACACCATGTACTAAAATAATTCATCTTAAGCTCAAATAAAATGGAAATTTCTCAACCTACACATTATCAATATGATATCATTTTTTCATCACAAAGGCTATATGATAGGATACACCTTATGGGAATGTTAGTCAAAGGAACAACAATCATGGATATGTCTAAAATGAAACCCCGATAATATCCTATATACTTATGAATGTTTTAGACCTCATGCATGGCATTGGGTGGATCCTATGCCTAGAAGACATTAATCTTCGTGCTTTAAAATTCGAATGAACCATTAAATATGAAATAACATATATAATTGAGTTCCTGAATATAGAATATTATTATTATTATTTTACCAAAAAATAGGTTCTCAGTATGTATGTCAATGAGGTTCGTTAAATTATCAGTGCGCTCACAATCTAACAAAAAACTTATTCTCATATAATTGATAAAGGAAACCATGAAATTGTTTCTAAATTGATTTGTTGAATGTATTATGAGTCGATTAATCATCGTAGTGAATTTCATTACAATTAATTAGATTACATGGACTAGTTGATTCTATAACAAAAACTAGATGTTATCATCGGGATTTCACCATTTAAATCAAAATGATGATAATATCAAAAACAAATTTTAATACTTCATAACCACATAAATCCATGTATTTATTAAATGTGGTCACAGATCATATGAATTTTTTTTCTTATTGTTGTTATAACATTCTATTATAGGAAAAATAAAAAAATTATTTATGATCCTATATGAATTCACGACTAAGAGATAATGAGATTCCCATGTGGATATATAATAAATAATAATAATATTTCATAAAATTTCATTCAGTTTCCTATTAATTACCTAGAGATAAAATATTACAATCTAATAAATAATGGAATAAATCTATTAATTTTGATATTACAAGTCTTTGGAGAAATTTTCCAACATATTATGGTAAATAATTATTTTTCACTCAAAAAAATGTTAATGTACACGCCTACAAGAGTGGGATAGTACTCCTCAATAGATCCAGGAAAATTATTAATGCCCTCCAAATATTGGATAATTTGGATAAACATGATGAGGGTTTTTCGTACTAATGAATTATCAATATCCAATGTCCCAATACATGCAAATAACACATATTAAAATAGAAATATGTCGACCTATGATGATATAAATCAAAAAAATCCTATATTAGGGATAGTTAATCTATAAAAGGCATGAATACATTTCATATCATCAATGACATGATGTGTTCCCTAATAGAAATCTCTATATAAAGATATAATTATTATAAAAAGACAAAATAAATTATTTGGTGATCAATTCCACTTGTATTCACTATTTGAGAATGTTGAGAAATATAATCCACTAATATATATATATATATATATATAACAAACTAGAAAATAACCTTGTAAAATAAAATCTCACACATGTATAAACATGTAAAAAATGAATGTTATAAGAATATATTAATAATATATAAAACCATGTATAGAGCTGCTTGATCAAAACTCATTACCAATTTTCATTCTTTCTGCCCAAGACTAATAGTACCCATTTCTTGATGAGGAATATTTACTAGGGGTGGTGGAGGAAATGGACTGAAAGATTACACTTATTTAATTCCACTAATGCACTATAAAATAATCAAAAAAATCTATATCCTAAATTACCACCATGACCACTATAGCTAGATGATAATACACATAGGACATATTTTGGGGGACTCCACATAATGTACTATTATTTCATCATTATATAACATTCATAGTATGATATATCTATGAAAAATTTCATCTACTATTTATTAAATAAAATACAACACATCTACACATAGTATAACTTATGTGGGATCTTTCTTCCATTGATCCTCATTAATGAAACTGAGATATACTCTTCCTTTCATGGTATGATTTTTAAGACTTCCCATAGCTATTTAATTCAAAACATCAGATTGATAAAAATGAATCCAAATCTAGTATGATATTATGTATCTCCTAGGATTCACTACATTCAAATTTATTTATCTAGACCTCTCTGATATGCATGAATTCATATAGTTTCATCCTAATCACAAATATCTCTCTAGATACATTTTTTTTACAACATTTCTATTAATAATTCCACTAGGAATATTCTACATTGTGTAATTCACAATGGATTTAATCATTATTGTATTCACAATAAATATCATGCTACGCTAGTGACATTATAACATCTTATTAACATGAAAAACTTTCAACATTTATATGAAGTACTAATTTTAGATAAAATCTTATAAAATATGTCCTTGATAGATTTATATCCTTGAGATCCTAGTTAGTCAGATATCACTATTGACACATCGCACCATGATGGAGACACAATGAATACATCATCAAAATAATTTTTTTTAAATCTAATATAGCTAAATATATGTGTTACCTCCCAAAACCATTTTTGGATGTTTATCATGAATTTATAGATTCCTTGAAATCCATTAAAAAAAATCTAACATAGTTTAAACAACATATAATTATTATAAAATATCTTATCCAGTGGAAGAATTCTCTATAGAATGGGTTACAAATTATCCATCTTCTCACTGCGAAGAGATGCCTCCAAATACAATCCTTGAATTGAAACCTTTTCAAAGAACAATTAATTGGTGAGGATATTTAAAATTTAAATGGTATCTTTATTACCATTCCATTGATTCCTAGCTAAATGTAAGATGAGAAAAGTCATTTTGTTTGAATCAAATAACCATATATTATCAAAACATATTCTTGTGTGATGAATTATTTTGGATATTTACTCACCATGATCAACCATAACATGGTAGATGAATCTTTTATTTTTATTATGGAAATTGTTCTATATAAGTTTATTAATTTTATCATTAGATCCCTATAATATGAATATGAATTATTGTAACTACTACATGTTTTATCATGGTTATATAAAATAATTGAAGATAATTTTTACTATTTTCATATAATTATCTATCCAAACATCAAATGATACCAATCAAAAAACATAGTCCCTAAGATACAACATAGATTTGTCCAACTCTATAATGAACTCCCAAATTGGGGTCAGACCTTGGACATTGGTTATTGTGATTTATTCACCAGAATCCCACGTCCAATAAACCCCAAGGATTGTGACTAGCACTATGGTTATATATCAAAAACATGTGAGGCCCTATCTCGTTGATAACTTTTAATAAACAACTTATCTCAAATATAATTAAAAAACAAAAATTATTAAATTATATATATATAATAAAACATAAAATAATTTACACTCATGGGAACCATATATGTTTTTAAAAATTATATATGAAGACTCCAATGTAAATAAAATATATACGGAAATTATTCTCTTGTATGATGGCACACCGATGTGGTAAAAACATATTAATTGAAATAATTCATCTTAGAATACTTTATATAAGAAGAAATTATAAACATATCTATGTACATGATCCAATCACATTAATGTAGAGACACCCCATTCCAAAACTCCCAAATTTGGAGATAAAAAACTAAATACATTAAACACCAGTTTTTATAAAATGAATTAATTATTAGATCGTTAAAAAATAATATAACATTAATATTTCAATAATGTTTTTAATTTATAGCTTTAGAGAGGTAGGAAAAATAATTAACAAAATTGAACCATTTATTTATTCAAAATGAATAAATTTCAATCTACATAATCTATACTATGTATTGAAAATATCTCCAAAATTATATATGTATGAAATTATTATTGACACATATTATTTATTAATTTTCCACATAACATATATAAATTGTAACAAAAGATATGGTATGATCAAATGATTAGTAATAATAAATATAATTGTTAAAAATATATGATAATAAATGATCATACTATGAGAATATAGATCTAAAAATTATACCATTAAAAATCAAAAAAATAATACTCATATCAAAAAACCTATCATATTGAATTATATAACATAAGATTATAATGAAAAGTGTGAGGAAACATTATTTAATAATCGTGATCCAAGAAAACATAAAATAATTATTAGAATAAACATAATATTGTTCATGAAAAAAGAATAAATTATAAAAATATTGTGAGAATAATTAAAAAGATAACATATCCATTTGTGGGGATATCAAAAAATATCTATATTTAGATTGTGAAATATCCTTTAGATATTAGGATTTAGTTAAAGACAATATTAATTAAGGATAACACATTATATTGTATGAATGTAAATGAAGAACCCTCCTTTGTTTCTTTTCATATTTGAGATGGTTGACACTACATTATATCATTAAATATAAAACAATAAGCTTTGAATTACATGTATTTTAAAAAACAACACATCAGAATAAATACAGTATTATTTCCACATAAAATAAATTCATTAAATATATTAGAAATATTATAGGGAAGAAACATTGGTTTCATATATTATTCAAAACGGAATCAAATTATTGATTATTCATCAGTAAATCAATACGTATATCATGATTAAAATATAGAAAAGAAATTCATAGAACATGAAATCAATTAAAATTCTAGGTAAATTACATTATCTCAAGATAAATAAGATGTTATTTATGAAGTTTCAATAAATGGTATGTAATTAAATTAATTGTTTCTTGAACAAAATATAAGGAATCATGGGGATAATCCATTAATAAAAGGAAAAAATATATTGTATTCATAATGGGAATGAATAAGAGAAAAATTATATTTATAAACATTAAATGAAAACTAATGAGAAAGGTAGTGGTGGAACATTTATATGATATGAAAAAAAAATTATACCACATCTAGATAAATGTGGTCTATGTTATAATTTGATGAATATATATTATTCTAAATATGATGTATCAATATAAAATTTTACAGATGAAAAATAATTTTCTGATGTTTTAGTAAATCGAATATAGAAATATGTAATATTCTTCATCATTTAAATAAATTTTAATTGATTTTTTTGTAAATCAGGAAGATGGTGATTCGTATTGAATAGATCTATTTTCAATTTCCATGATATTCTTATCCTTTCGCATAATGTTTCACTTATAACATAATTGGTCTATTTTTTATAGGGATTCTTCTATATAATTTTTTGTATCCATGCAATAATAATCTTTTAATGATCAAAATAACCATTAAAATTTTCTAATGATTTCACTTAGGTGAGTTCCATTTATAATCATTGGGATATAATGTTAATTTCATTAATGTATCTTTAATAATTTATTTATTTCCTAGTAAAACTCATTGAGTGATTGTATCAAATATTTTTGTCTAATTTGGTAGAAAAGATGATTGTGGATGAATTCATTAATCGCCAAAAAAACACCCTATAATTGATGCATAAAGACATATAATCCTATGGTGAATGAATAATATTCTCCATAAAATAAATGTCCACCAAAAAGTGGGTCGAGGACCATCATCCTACTAGTGAAGATGAATAAGAACACCCTATAGAAGAAATTATCTCATTAATATATCCAGATTTAAAAAAATGTTTTCAATTGATTCTTTGATAAGAAACTAAATGTGCTAACCGATTGAGGATAATATGTGTCTATTGGTATCATGACCATATGCCAGAGATGAAATTAAATGAAAAACACAATGAATAACGGCTGAAAATCACCCAAAAATGGTTACATAGAAAATTATACAATTCCTCCTGCCCAAAGTTTTTATAATGGAGAATATTGACTTGAAAAAATGGAATAATGAAAAATGATACTGAATAAAAATTTATTTTTATAAACGAGAACACTAAAAGCTTAATCCAAACACAAATCAATGAAAATTAGTCTAAACAAGGTTAATCAATTAGTAATATGGGAATAAAACAGAATTTAATTTTTCTACCATGATTATTAATCAATTTTGGTTGATGAAAACATTTACTAGTGATGATGGTGATCCACTGCTTTTGTTGAATTTGTATTTACCTTGATTAGATCACCATTTATTGCATAATATCAATTCAAAAATTAAAAATGCACCTTTCTCCTATTAGATCATGAATGGTTTAAAAATATTCCTCTTTTTAGTCCCACATAATATGGTATTTATAGACGATTTAATCAAATTATTTAATATTTTTTAAAATTAAACGTACATTGCACTGACTTCTTTATTTGAACATCCCACATTATTCAACCTTAGGTCACACATAATGTCAAACATGTACTAATGAATCAACCATTTTATCCAATTTTTTATCTAAGCAATTTTTCATAATATATTTCACTTTTCATGAAAAATAGTTCGTGCATAAAAAAGAATATGTTCAATATTTTTATAAAATTAATTCAGGGATCTTCAGGCCTGGATATTGTGAATTGTAAAAGCGCATAACATCAAAAATATTCATAACAATTTTCTAAATGTTTAAACAAAAAAACCAAAGTCTATAACAAAATCACCTATTTGATTTTTAGACATGCATGAATATAATATAATTATATATAATTTATAAAATAATATAAACACATAGAAATTAAAAAATCATCCATAATGTGACATAATCAATATATGTAAATTTTTTATTAATTAATTTAATTATTAATAATATAATTGACACGATAATATATATAAATTTTTGTATAAAATAATTTAGAAATATAATTCGAGGTAATATCATTTATTTTTATGAAAACACATCAGTAACTGACAATATAAAAAAATTTAACATCCGTTGATGATCCGTATTGTCCCTAAAACAGTCCCCATAACTGGGTTTGAGGTGTTAAATAACATCCCTCCTTAGATTGAAGATAAAATAATTTTCATTAAATATATACTTTTAATAAAATTGAGATTATCGGAGATAAAAAATTCTATATTTATTTTTATCTTAATGACAATAACATTAACCATCATAATATTATTATAATACCATTTATGAAATAGTTAATATATTTTATATGTATATATATATTATTTATTTTTCAAATCATTTTAACATTTATGCGTAATAAATCCACACTAGAAAACCTATGATGAATACTCATAACTTATGCTCTTTATCATAACATGGGGAGTGAAAATATATGAAATGTGTGAGATTATACACCCGGTAATTTAAAACGTAAAAAATATTTCAAAAAGTTTTAGACTATAAAAACAATAATAAAATTGAGGAGAAGAAAAATATATTATTAAAATGAATATTTAATTTAAATAGTTAGCCCTAAATATTAATAGAGGAAATTTCAATCTCAATGTATGAAACATACACTCCATAAAAAATGTTTGCAGTCACGATAAAATAATAAAAGTCTATAGGGAATGATCATAAATATATGATAGAAAAATGCTATATTCCCATGAAAATAATAAAAAAAATAACACATTAGATCAAATAGAATCACAATGAATCATCATATTATTAGAAAATCCTAGACGAACCACCCATTAGTTTATGAACATATATATGAAGGATTATCATTTAATTTTTGTTCATAAAAAAGAAGTCAAATTCTATATTATGTCGTGCTGCATAAATCCATAACTAATGCATAAATAGAGATATAAGACCACACCATTCAACATCCATGCATATGAATTCTTTTTTAAATCAATCATTAATAATATCAGAATGAAAACAAGAAAAAATGTATCAAATATTATTTTCATAGAATATCCGATAATTAGTAATTAGGGATGATATCAATTTTTACTAAAATTCAATAACACTAAATTATTATTTCAATGAATAAATTTAAAAGGTGAATAAAAAAATTGAAATATGTTTTTATATTTTAGGGATAAAAATTATGATGAAACCATAAAAAACATCTCTCATGAAACACTTCTTTACATTATCAAAAATTGATGTAATTATGTGTAACATATAAAATTATTATTTTATAATGAAAATTAATAATATTTTTAAAAAACTACATTATATAAAAACCAACATAAATATGTACTTTCATAAAACTCCATATTTTTTAAAAGTTACTTGGAGTCGAATATATATATAAAATCCTAATAGGAAAATCAATTGAAATATTTTGAATATGATTTTATTTAAATAGGAAATCATAGAGATATGGATATATAATTAATCTAAGAAGATGTAATGAGAAGTATGGACTTAAAAATGAGTACAGAATTATTAGGATTTCCTAAAATAAAATATGAACATTATCTAGAATTGAAAAAGCATTTATGGAACGGGAATGGATCACATAGTGAGGATATAAATTATTAATTATCATATCAAATTTCACGAATAGACAAAAACTATAACTATAATTCCATAGAAAAAATATTATTGGAATTATGATATCATAAATTGATAAATGAAATCAATATTTTAACAATATCGTTTAACAAGAACAATTATAATTATGGAAAATAATTTAGGTTAGGAAAAAACTCTATAAAATTAACACCACATCAGAAAATATACTCTATCATACTTTATATCAAAAAATGAGTATCTTAATATAATATTAATTAACCATATTCATAGTTATACACTTTTATAAGAAACATTTATATTTCTTTATTGAACATATATCTTCTATTTATATTTAATTTTCACTATTGGATCATTTATTTGTTTATAATTTTCATTGTATTAGCTTCACAATGATTATTTTAATTCATTCTTATTGATTAAAATTTATTCCTTTGGAAAAAAATTTTACTGGACTACTTTTTTAATAATCATTTACAGTGAAATGAATATATTTTATATTTATGTTTTATATATTTCATTAATATGGTTTTGGTGATGTGGTTGTTTTCTTATTTTTTATTCAAAAAATGTTGGTGTAAGTTTAAGAAGATAAATATTACTGTATTAATTGAAGTATGATTAAACTACAATTTTTCCCTCGATAATTTATCAAAAATAACATAGTATTATCTAGTCTTACATGTGATAAATTTATTACAATGTCAATATTAGTGTCTAAACATATCGAAACTATAAATTGTTATAATATATTTTAGATAATGACATTATATGTGAATCTTTTGGTACAATGTCAATATTATAGAAGGATAATGATATTTTTTTCATATTAAAAATTTAAAACCCAAATTTAAAAGATCTTGATAATAATGTAGATACTAGATGAAAAATGATATATATCACATTTTATAAATATCATATTAATTCATTTTATACCACCTTTAGATATTCTATTTAATGATGATAAGAGAAAAAATAATGTCGCATGTGGAGTTGGTACTCCTCATATAACGCAAAAGGCATTATCATTTTTAATTTATTATATCAAGGTAAAAAATTGATACATGATATACATAATAATATTTTAGTATAACTAATATAATTCTTTAATTTTTTCTATATATCATTATTAAATTCATAGTAATAAGGATAAACAAAGTAAAATGAATGAAATATGTCTTTTTTTTAATTCATCCACATAAGAGAATGATTGAAATGTTTTTAAGGCATTTATTGGTTGTATTCTATGAATATGAGATCCTCTATAATTAATTTATAACTAATGCGTTCATATTTGAAATTTTTTTGAACTAATAAAGGTAGAATGGGGTTTAGGGAAAGTGGAGTAGTGGTGGATCTATTTTGAAGGCAGAAGAGTGTCATTAATTTAAATAAGCATGGTCATGTAACTATTCAATGATAAATTTGACACAGTAAGGGACAATAATAGAGTGAGGGAGAGGTAGGGTTATGAAATACTCTATAATACATTTGTAAAACTATTTTAAACATTCTATTTAGTATTTAAATTTTATATTTATCACTTTTTATTTTTAATTATCATGTAAATTATTTTACATAGATAATTTACTTCAAATGGTTAAATATAAAATGGAACTTATAAAATAGGTATTACATGTTTATTCCAATTATGAAATAAAATTTTTAATATTAAAAAATTCTAAATGTAATGAATAATTATTTTAACATTTGAACATATAACAAGTTACAAAAATTATATTAACAATGTATATTAAATAATAAAAATATTGATTTGGTCAAAATTAGTAAATTATTATTTTTTTAATGACAATCGTTAATATATTTTTTTTAAAATAAGATTCTGTGCATTTTGAATTAAATATACCCAATCTTCTCCTTATGAAAACACAATTAAAAGAAACAAACAAGAAAAGGTTTTTATGAAAAAAAATTCTCCATAACATTCATTATATTAACCATTGGTTTTCTAAATTAATCATAGTATTTCATAAATGATTCCTTTTTCTCTATAAATTATTTTATGAAATATATCCAATTATATTTAAATTAATTGTTTGTATATTATATTTCATTAAATGTTACAGTATTTGAAAATATTTAAATTTTATTTTTCACATAATACATATATTTTATGAAAAAACTACAAAATTCATCACAAGAGAATAATATATGATAAATCAAAAAAAAATATTTTAATTTTATGCATTTAATATTATTGAATTTTTTATTATATATATATATATATAATATAATATATAATTAGAATAATTATTTCATTAGAAAAATAGCTTATTAAAAATTAAATTTTCTTATTTTTTTCTTATAAATTATCAATTCAACTAGATTTAATATATCACATATATGAAAAATATATTTTACTATAAAAATTTTAGTTTTTTAAATTAAAAAACATAGAGTGTTGAAAGAGAAAACTTTTATGTAATTTTTTTCTGATAATAAAATAATTTTATTACATAAAAATTGGGAAATAGATTTATGTTCCATTCTAATATATATTCCATAATTATTTTACCTCTATTCAATAAAATTGCATAATTATAAGTATATTTATATTAATTTTATGTGTTTTGGTTTGATATTGGATTGTTTTTACTTCTAAAATATGATTCAGATGCATCATTTTTAAGGAAGAAATTAATTCTATAATAATATTATTTTACATTCAACAGCCATTTAAATAATTTCATTTATAGAATTTTATTTTAATAATTTGGATGAAAATTTGTGACAGTATGTTTTTTTCTTATTACATCCACATTTTCTCATATAGATTCATCAAACATAAGCTTCTGCTGTAGAAATTATCTATGTGAGATTTCTTGATTTGTAAAACATTATCTAAAAATTTTATAATCTGTAATAGTTTTTCATCAATTGCTGAATCATGTTATATTTTCATACAATATTTATTCAATACATGTTAATGTATAGGTACATATACCCTAAAGAGTAATACATGGAAGAAACCATGTAATTAATGGAGGCTAAGGGGGAAGTTGAAGAGATAATTTACAAAATTCAAATGATCTAGGATCTTAGGGGGATCAATATTCCATTGGATCATCATAACATTCACATTAAATCAAAATTTTTGAGAAATTATTATTTTCATACTTCTACCATCTCTAATGCATCTTCATTGCTTTAGAAATTTGTGCTAAGGATATATTCGTCTAAAAGGGATCCTCCTTAAGGTGAACTCGAGATCCTCAATCAGTGTGTGTGATGACCATTTTTGTCCCTATTTGTTTCAAACCATCAATCACAATACCATTTCATAGTACACTATAACTTCACAACATCAAACAGTTGTTGGTATCGTCTTACAAAATCTAAAAAGATGTAATTTAATACATCTTTCCAAAATGTATGAATCTTCCATCGTAGAGGCTATTATAAAGACCTCAAACTACTAATGATGAAACAACAATATGTAATACAACATTTTTGGGATCCATAATGATAAATCCTCATATAGACTTCTCTCAAATGTTTCCACAAGTATTCTAGTAAACCTAACCTATAAATACTTATGGTAGCATTTGTTGCATGAAACAGATTACAAATGTGAAGAATATTAGCATTAATAATCTAGTCGAGGTGTGAATACCTTCATTGTACAATATTCATGAATTTCAGGATCATTTTTATGGAATATCTTGTGGAAATATTTATATAGAATTAATAACCCTCCACTGATCATTAAAATCAATTATTTAGCTTCTAATCCCATGTTGTATTAAGAACATGATATAACTGAGGGTCACCCAAAAAATCCCAGAACTAAAATACATCAAATCCAACTATTTTATCACGTTTTGATGGGATAAGACTACACCATCTATTATTATGGCTATGTAAAAAAAGAAGTAAGTTCTTGAAAAACTAATTCCAAACCCCATGTCGATAGAATTGACCATATAGAGGATATGTAATGTGGGTCAACCAGATCAATCGATCCCATGAATCAACCTCTTAGACCCCACCTCCAAAACTTTACTAAAAATATTCTATTTTATGTAGAATTCAGGTCAAATAACTCTTATCTTAGTATAATCCCATATCATGAAGAGATTGAATTTGGAAGACATAAGTAATCATATAATGTCGTAACTCGCCAAGATATTTCATGTTGGAAACAACCAGGTAGTATTGAGTTCCTAATATATATCTAGTTTATTTTTGGTGGTTAAAGAAGTATAAAAAACATTGTGGGTACTTAATTTTCCATGATGTTATCATGAAGAAGAAATCATAATCCTCTTCTCCATTAGTGAGCTTCATTTTAAATCCATTTTGTTGGAGGAACATCATATCACATGAATCATACACTAAATATATTAGATGATTATCTGCATAAATATGATATGGAATTATGCCCCATTTTCCTATATAATTGATTTTTTATCTTCTCAAACTTTTACTAGAAATGTGAAATCCAAATCTGTACCAAATCCCAAACATTATAGTTATATTTTGTAGTCTTGCATCATTTCCACTTCATATCATGATGTGGTGACAACGAAATAATAGAAAGAAATTATTTTTAAATGTGGACTCTCACTGAGGGATATGGATGTAGAGACCCAATTTTTTGCCTAATAAGACATTTAAATATTTCTAAGAATATTTCCAGAGCTGGGGGCTAAGACGGCGTGCAATTCTGAGGCCCGGTGTGCCCGGTAATAATTTTATAAAAATGTTAAGTATTTTATATTACGCATGTGTGGTAGACTAAATAAAACGAGATATCTCTTAAATGGTTGATCAAATTAGAAATACGAGACCATAGTTGGGTCAGGAACACAGTGTTTCCCCTAGGAGCGACATAAAATAAGTTTGCGCAGGATGTTCAGACCCCTTGCACATTAGCGGTGTATTAAATGGTTAAATTAAATAATTAATATATTCATTTAATAGCTCAAACCCAAATATCCCTAGAACAGGGACTCAGATGAAAAATCTGAGGCCACTGATGAGCTTGGATTATAGGTTTTACCCTATTAATGGTATAAACTTTTTCCGCATCAGGTATTTGGCATATGCGCCATCACGGGAGAATAATTAAATAATTAAATAATTGTTTATTTAGATATTTAATTTATTTCTTTTAACGTAATGAAAAGTTATAAATTCTTTGTTTAGAGAGGGCTGGCCACATAATTCATTTTGGCCAACGACGGTAAACCCTCCCTTCCTCTCCTCTCCTCTCTCCTCGTTGATGAATGACAGACGAAGAACAACGATGCCTCATATCCAAGAGAGTCGTTGAGTGACGAACACAACATCTTCTTCTCATCGTTGTGCAAGTGTGATCATCATCAACACCGAGAAGATCATGGTGAACTAGATCTTTACCAACGATCGATCCAAAATTGAGGTAGGATTTATCTTTTTGGTTTCCTCACCTTGATTTAATTTCTCATTATGAAGGTGAATTAAATAAATTAATTCATGAATTGATAAAGAATTAATTTAATAAATTTTCTTCCTGTTTATCTTGAATTTGAAATTCTTGAATCATGATAAATATTTAATTGTTTATTCCCCCTGTTCATGATTCTAAAAAAACAATGGTCAAACTAACATGACCAATGATCTTCTCATATTCTATATATTTTCTATTTCAATCTACTCACGTTCTTTGTGACACCAAATATTTAAGCGCACTGGAAACTCAATGCATTTTTGACCACGGTATACGGACACAAAGATCTCGACCCAAGGATCACTGAACCCCAATCGTCTTTTTTTTCAATTTAAATCGAAGTTGGTACGATGTGCGGATGGATCCTCTGGCACGAGTCCGATGGCGGTTCAAGGCGGCAACGCGAGTAGGTCGGGACAGCTGAATTCCGGAGGTGGAATATCTGGCAAAGGAGGCAGCCTGTGGGTTTGGACGAGAGAAATCGTGATGGTGATATTTTTGGGATAAGAGAAAGAATGGAGAGAGAATAAAAAATAAGATAAATAAATTAAATGAAAAATAAAAAGATAAAATCAATCAAGTGATTGGGCATCATTGGCCATGCGTGAAGAATGGAGGTTCTTTTTGTGGGTGCTTGGATTTTGGGGTGTGAGGATTTAAGGAATTAATTTAAATTAAAAATTATAATAATATAATAATTTTGTCATTATTTTCGTTGGGGAAACTGTATTTTGACGAAATCTTCTTCGTGCGACATCGGTTTCACGAACCGTCAGTGGAAGTGTGACCCATACATTTAGACAGAAATTATGAGCCCAATATTGGATGTCTTTTTTGGGTTTTCGGATTGGGTACCCGAAGCACTCAGAAAAAAATAGATATTATATTATTATTAAATCTTCGACCCACCATAACTCATGCGTGCGACGTCCAATTGGATTGCTGTCAGTGGCAATATAATCATGCCATTAATACGGTCGATTCAAGAATACTGTTGGATACTAAATTATGGTTCGTGGCACTGGTCCATGAAACGTGAAATAATAATATTATTATTATTATTACGGGATCTTGTATCTGACAAATCTCCCTCATACGGTCTTGGAATTACGAACTTTTTGCGACATTGAGACTGTGAAATTAGGACGGATGTTTCAAGACAAATTTTGGATATTTACGTCGAGGTCGAGGCACGATCCTCACAAGGCCCGGTTCGCGCGTGTTGCTGTGAAATGCAACTTTTTCACCGGATATTCATTTTGGACAAATGGGTTTTCCATATCGTGTGTTTTTCAGTATAGACCGCAATAGTGTGACCATTTTGGTAAACCGGTGTTGTTTTAAGTATAGCCGGGTAGGATCGAACATGAATCCAATCGGGCACTCGGTACTAAAATGCATATAACTTACAGACCAACCGTCTGATTGACGCCCTGTATGTCTTGTCAGAACCTATAGGACAAGGAGATCCTTTTTAGATGCTCTATGTAGCTTTCGGAGAATGTTGTAGTGTGACCTAGTGGGATCGTACCTGAATCCAACAGGGCCCCCGGCACTAAAGTGCCTATAACATACAAACTAGGCGTCTGATTGACGCACCGTCTGTCATGTTGGAACCCCTATGACATGGCTGTCCTTCGGGTTACTTACTTGTGGAACTTTGTGGCAGTTGAAGTATGACTGATAACCTGTGGATTAGAACCAGGGTGCTTCTATTAGTGAGAGTTTTGATGACTACTCCCTTAATGACTCAAGGTGCGAGTATTCCTTACTCCTCTTATCCAGTAGAGACGATACTCCCCACCTCATGAGTACGAGATCATATTCCTCTGAGATGGTTTCCCTATCAGTAGAGTTGATACTCCACCACACGCCCAGACCAGGCCAGTTGCAGGGGTCACCTTGTGTTACGATTACAAGGGCAGTACCTGGAGTCAAGGAAGTCGACATGTGATCCTACTACACTCCCTGTAACATGTTTTACATGGCTTGAGCCATTTGTCTTATTTGACGTAGACTACCTTTCTAGGGGTTCATACCCTTGGTCTTTCCCCTAAAGGTTTTTGGTATAATTTCCTATGTACAGGAGTATGATCCCTTTAGTAGGACATTCTGAATATAGTTTTTGGAATCCCTTATGTGATACTTGGTGTCGGATCCTTTATTCCTTCCTGGTACCCATGGTAGATTTCTTGGTATCGACGTAACCAACTTTACCCAGGCGTCGATCGTCTCCTTAGCGGATTAGTTCAGACTGAGTTGTTGGAATCACCTCGTATCTATTGGTTGTGATCCTCCTCTGAACACCGTATTCTTAAGGACATATGGAGTGAGTTCTCCCAGAACGAGTTCTTCATGTTTCTATCTTCATACCTATGAGTGTGTTCTCCCTATTACGAGTACTTAGTGGAAATATTTGAACTAGATCCCTAGTTTGGGTATGTAGTTGTGTAACTTGTCTCTAAACTACAAGCATGGGTGACAAGTTTATATGGTTTTCCTAGGTATATGTATTGGCATATACCTGGTTTTAGCTGTGAGATGACGACCCCCTTACTCTGTCGTTTCGGTTTCTTTGAGCGATCATATCTATTACTGGGTGGAGTTGTGCACTTCTTGTTCACTCCTGTTGTACCGTGTCCTCTCTTACTTCTCTCCTCTTCAGTACATATCTTGTTTCTTCCTCGATCCTTCGGGGAATCCTACCGATTATTATTATACTCCCTCATGTTTGGGCATTGCCCGCATTTGTCGTTCCCTTGCAGATGACGAATGGGTTGATTGTGACGTTAGAGGAGCTTCGGTATACAGGGTGCTCGGATCGCCTGTGGTGGTCGTATCTTGGGATTCAGGATTGGGACTATTCAAGTTGTTTTACTTTTCCACTTTTTGCCGGGTTGTGGCATTTTTTCTAGTTGGGTGTGTAATTTTCCCCTTTCCCCTTTAGGCTTTACTTTTCTTGTACTTGTAGTGTTAAAGGTCAATGCATTTTTTTTGGTTCTCTTTTTATTGTAGTGTAGAACCTTTCTTTCTTATTTTTCTCTGCACTTTTTCAATGAGTTATCTACATGTGTGTTTACAGGTTCTTAGGCAAAGGCCTCCCCGAATTTGTTGTTCCTCCGACACTAGTCACCAGCCCTTGGACTATAGAGGTGGGCTTGGGGTAGTTGCACCATGAGCCCTGCTATGGGTCGAGTCGTGTCAGAGTGGTATCAGAGGTGGTTTGACAATTGGGACGTTGTTTGGACGTTTCCCTAAAATGGGCTTGGTTGGGTTTAGGGAAACAGTGTTGATGTGTCTCAAGAGTGTCTCTCAGGCCAGGGAGTCTAGTGACGGTGCGGGTAACCGACGTATCCATTAACCAAGACCCTGATTACCTGCTTGTCGACTAGGCACCCTGAGACATGAGTTTCAGGGAACAGTTGTACATGCATCATATAGGATTGAAACTTTTAATGTCCTTCTCAAGTCATCTCCCCTTCGTTGTTTATATACATATTGATATGCTCATATGACCACGGTACTCCTTGATAATATTCAGGATGTCTCTGTGATGAGAACAATCCCGGAGACTAGCAACAGTTATTGGAGACGATTCCGTGAGTGGCGAGAGATCAGTTCAGTACCCATCATGCGAGCCCCTTTCTCTATGTGGGAATGTAATAGTACCCCTACCTGTTGAGAAGGAGACTACCTCAACAGAGTGGGATGGGGAAGTGCACAGGTTTGGCGCACTTCACAAGTTCCAACGTCAGAGATGGCTGAGGTTCCGCAAGTGACAAATAGTGATTCCAGTTTTGACATGTTATATAGAGTTTTGGGTGGGGATACAAACTTTCCCATGAGTTCTATCAGGTCATTTGAGACTGTGAAAGAAGATGGGAAGGTTTCATATCACTTTCCCTTATACAAAGTAGTTAGAGTGGGTATAAGATTCCTTACACGTGTCGCAACTAAGAAGATATGTGTGTGTTCCTACACATGTCATCAGCTGATGAAAGCCTTATGAGGGTGTACTACCCCTTTGGTCCACATTCATTGGATGCACAGAAATGTACCGGTTTCCCTAGGACCGGGAGAGCTATGTGTGGGCTCGATATCCCGAGTGGTTTCCCTGGTTTTGCTTTTCGAGGTCGAAAATTTTGAAGGAGATAATAATTTAGAGACCACGTTTAGGCCTAATAAAACTTTGAAATATTTTTATGAATATTTCCTGAGCTGGGGGCTGAGACGGCATGCAATTCCGAGGCCCGGTTTGCCCAGAATTAATTTTTTAAAAATGTTAAGTGATTTTATATTACACCCGCACAGTTGACTAAAGAAAATGGGATATCACTTAAATGGTTGATAGAATTATAAATCGGAGACCACAGTTGGGTCCGTAACACAGTGTTTCCCCTAGGAGCGACATAAAATACGTCCGTGATGGATGTTCATACCCCTCGCTCATTGGAGTTGTATTCAATGGGAAATTAAATAATTAATTTATTCATTTAATAGTTCAAACCCAAATATTCCTAGAACAATAACTCATATGAAAACTTTGAGGCCACTGATGAGCTCGGAACGTAGGTTTTACCCTAAATAAATGTATAACCTTTGTCTGCATCAGGTGTTTGGCATATGTGCCATCACAGGAGAATAGTTAAATAATTAAAAAATTGTTTATTTTGATATTTAATTTATTTCTTTTAACCTAACGAGAGGTTATAAATTTTTTTTATAGAGGGGGCTGGCCTCATAATTCATTTTGGCCAACGACGGTAAACCATCCCTTCCTCTCCTATCCTCCTCTCTTCGTTGATGAATGAGGGACCAAGAACAATGAATCCTCAGATCCGTGCGAGTTGAAGAGTGGCGAACGCAACATCTTCTTCTCATCATTGTGCAAGTTTTATCCTCATCAACTCCAAGAGGATCTTGGTGAACGCGATCTTTACCAACGATCGATCCAAACTTGTGGTAGGATTTATATTTTTGGATTCCTTACCTCGATTTAATTTTTCATGATGAACTCGAATTAAATAAATTAATTCACGGATTGATAAACAATTGATTGAATAAATTTTCTTCTTGTTTGTCTTGAATATTAAATTCTTGAATCATGATAAATATATAATTTTCCATTCACCATGTTATTGATTCTAAAAAAACGATTGTCAAACTAACACGACCTTTGATCATCTCATATACCATGCCTTTTCTATTTCATTCTATGCGCATTCATTAGCATGCCAAATAATTAAGTGTGTTGGATACTCAATGCTTCATTGTGCACGTCATACGGACATGAAGGTCTCAACCCAAGGATCACATAACCACATTCGTATTTTTTTTTTATTTAAATCGAAGCTGGTATGACGTGCAGAAGGATCCCATGGCACAGGTCTGACCGCAGTTCAAGGTGGCAGCAAAAGTAGGCCAGGATGGCTGAATTCTGGAGGCAGCATATTCAGCGGAGGAGGCAGCCCATGGGTTAGGAGGATAGAAATCATGAAGGTGAAATTTGTGGGATAAGAGATAGATTGGAGAGAGAATATAAATTAATATAAATAAATTAAAAGAAAAATAAATAGATAAAATCAATCAAGTGATGGGTGCGTGATTGGCCATGCATGAAGAAGGGAGGCACCATTTGTGGGTGCTTGGATTTTGGGGTGTGAGGATTTAAGGAAATTAATTTAAAAAAAAATAAAAATAATATAATAATGTTATTATTATTTTCGTTGGGAAAACCGTATTTTGATTCCATCTTCTTCGTGCGACCTCAGTTTCACATAATGTCCGCAGTAGTGCAACCCTTACATTTAGAAGGAAATTATGAGCCAAATATTGGATTTCTTTTTTGGGTTTTTGGTTCGAGTACCCGAAGCGCTTAGAAAATAATAGATTTAATATTATTATTAAATTTTCAACCCGCCATAACGCATGCATGTGACGTCTGATTGAATTGTTGTCCGTGGAGATGTAATCCTGCCATTAATACGGACAATTCAAGTCTAATGTTGGATACTAAATTCTTGTTTGTGGATCGGGTCCACAAAACACCGATTATTATTATTATTAGTATTATTATTCTTATGGGATCTTGTATTTGAGATATCTCCCTCATACTATCTCGGAAGGACAAACTGTCTGTGATGTTGAGACCATGAAATTAAAATGGATGTTTGAAGACCAATATTGGATATTTATGTCGAGGTCGAGTTGCGGGCCCCACAAGGCCCTGTTCGCGCATGTTGCAGTGAAATACAACTTTTTCACTAGCTTTTCGTTTTGGAAAAATTGGTAGTCCATATCGTGTGTTTTTCTGTATGGATTGAAATGGTGTGACCATTTTGGTTAACCGGTGTCGTTTGAAGTATGGCCCGGTTGGATCGCACATGAATCCAACCAGGCAGACGTTACTAAAATTCCTATAACTTACAGACCGACCGTCTAATTGATGCAACGTCTCTCGTGACAGAACCTATAGGATGAGGATGTCCTTTTGAGATACTCCACATGGCTTTCGGTGAATTTTGGACTGCGACCATGTTGGATCATACCTGAATCCAACCGAGCCCTCGACACTAATGTGCATATAACCTACAGACTAGGCGTCGGATTGACACACCGTCTATCATGTTGGAACCCCTATGACACAGTGGTCCATTGGGTTTCTTCCTTGTGAAACTTTGTGGTGGTTGAGGTATGAATGATAACCTGATGAGTAGAACCAGGGGGTTTCTTTTAGCAAGAGTTAGGATGACTACTCCCTTGATGAATCAAGGCGCGGGTATTCATTACTCCTCTACTCCAGTAGAGACGAGACTCCCCACCTCATGAGTGAGGGTTCATTTACCCACGAGATGGTTTCCCTATATTTGGAGTTTATACTCCACCACACGCCCAGACCAATCTGGTTGCATGGGTCACCTTGGGTTCCGATTACACGGGTAGTACCTGGAGTCAAGGAATATGGCGTGTGATCCTACTACACGTCATGTTACTTGTTTAACATGTCTTGATCCTTTTGTATTCTGTGACTTGGACTAGCTTTATTAGGGTTCATACCCTTGGTATTTCCCCTGAAGGTTTTTGGTTTCATTTCCTATGTACATGAGTATGACCAATTCAGAAGGACTTCCTGAATAGAGTTGTTGGAATCCCCTCTGTGAGACTTTGAGATGGATCCTCTATTCCTTCCTGGTACACTAGGTAGAGTTCATGGTATCGACGTGACCAACTATACCCAGGTGTCGATCCTCTTCTTAGAGAATTAGTTCAGACTGAGTTGTTAGAATCAGCCTGTAGCTATTGGTTGTGATCCTCATCTGAACATCATATTCCTAAGCACTTGTGGAGTGAGTTCTCCCAGAACGAGTTCTTCGTGTCTCACTCTTCAGACCTATGAGTGTGTTCTCCCTATTACGAGTACTTCGTGGAAATCATTGAATTGGATCCCTAGTGTGGGTATGTAGTTGTGTAGCTTGCCTCTAGAATAAAGGCATGTGTTATGAGTATATATGGTTGTCCTGGGTATATATGTGGGAATATACCTAGTGTGAGTTGTGAGATGAAGATATCCTTACTCTATCGTTTGGGTTTCTTTGAGAGATCGAATCTATTATTGGGTGGAGTTGTACTATTTCTATTCACTATTATTGTACCTTGTTCTCTCTTACTTATCACCTCTTCAGTACATCTCTTGTTGCATACTCGAGCCTTCGGGGAATCCTAGTGAGTATTCTAATACTCCGTTTTTCTTGGTATTTGCCCTTATTTGGCGTTCCATTGCATACGATGAACAGGTTGATTGTGTCGTCAGAGGAGCTTCAGGATACGGGGTGCTCAGACCGTGTACGATGGTCGTAGCTTGGGATTCAGGAGTGTGACTCTTCCAGCAATTTTACTTTATCTCATGTTGTCGTGTTGTGGAACTTTTTCTAGTCGGGTGTGTATTATTGCCGGTTTACCCTTTCAGCTTTACTATTCTTGTAACTGTAATGTTAGAGTTAGATTCGTTTTTGTTTGGTTTCATTTTATAGTAGTGTGGAACCTTTCTTTATTCTTTTTCTCTGCACTTTTTCATTGATTTTGTTGTGTGTGTGTGTACAGGTTCTTAGGAAAAGGCCTCCACAAGTTTTTTGTGCCTTCGGCGCTAGTCTCAAGCCCTTGGCCTATGGAGGAGGGCTTGGGTAGTTCTGGCTCGAGCCCTGGTACAGGTCGGGTCGTGACCATGGTATTCATTAAATCCATGAAAAATAATTTTAAAAAACTCATTATATCCTAAGGAGTCTAAATTGGTTTTTAAGAATATCAATTTATCTATTTTTGAAAATAATTACTGAAACCCAGCACCACCTCCAATTCACAAGGGATATTTTTTCCGAACTACAATGTGAATCTAAAATGTTTGTTAGATATTATAAAGACAATAACTTATACATTTTATAATTTTGTATATATAAAATATAAACTTTATTGTTTTATTCCTAATGAAATTATATTATTATATTTGAAATTAATTTTCTCATCATTTTTACATAAATAAATGTTACATTAGTATTCGATCATTTCAACCCAATATACATGTTTACATCAATAGTGAACATTAATTTTATAAAATATTTTATTTTGATGATATATCAAATCAATTTCTATCAGGAACATATAATTTTCCCTAGAAATTATTAAAACACATTGAAAATTGAAAACATTGGATGTTACCTAAAATATTAGCAATAGATGTGTAAAATTAAATAAATTATGAATGAAGCTCATTAGTGTATGAATACTCATAAGAATTTCTCATTTTCAAAAATGAATATTTAGATCAACATAAATGTTTCCATTATCTCGAAATAAAATTAACTACAGATATACCTTCATAAAAATACTAAACAATTTCTTTTTGGAACAAAAAAACAAATTTTATTTCATTCTATTAATGAAAAACACAAAAAATGTTTTCCATAAAGTAAAACATTTCTGTATTAATATGTAAAATATAATATACATTAAAAAAATTCATAATAATATTACTTGTAAAACACTAATTTTAATTTAATAAAAATATAAATATTATATAGAATATTTATATATTTTAGGATATAATTATAATTTCACTAATAAATTACACATACAAATACTTAATTGATTGGCGAGCTATACCATTAAACACTTATTCATTGTTTATAATATAATAATACATCCATTGTTCAGGATAGTTCCAACCATTAAAGATATAGAATGGGACCAAAAATCATCATATTATATTCACAATAACAATAACATTATCATAACACAAGAAATGTTGTATTAAAATATTCTTTTTCACTAATTGAAAATAATTTTGTGATATCGAGATATCCATTCCATTAAATAGAAATTTTTAATATTCACCAAAACATAGAATGAGTGATTATATTAGATTAATAAATGAAAAATTAAATTGATAATTAGACATAAATTATTATTAATGGTTTATGGAAGAACCATTTTTATAATATGCACTAAAATGGAACACTAATTTTTCTATTTTTTTTAAAAGATCTATATACATGGAGGAGTGCTTAAGGAATCATGGAGAACCAGCTTCGGGAAACCCAAGTTGTGGAATTAATGTTGGGTTGTTAAAATGTGGTATCATAAATGTATATTTCATTGTAATTTCTATTTGTGATACGGTAATTTGAGTGTTAGGAATGTATTGGAACCTGTGATGGACATCAGATTGGTCAATTGGGAACTCTTGTTCTCGTAAGAAGTCGTACATTCCTGGATATGGAATAATTGGTCTGAATTTTGATGTTATGGTTGTATATTATTATCACCAAAATTAAAAATAATGTTGTTTTGATATTATGATTTACTATGTAACTATAGGTCTGGGCAATATTCATGATTCTAAAGACGAATTTTGCCTGTATGAAGGAAAAGCTGATAGGTGTCCCATGAATTATATTTCACCCATATGATTCACATAACATAGTCCTACTAGAGTATGATAATTAATAATGACTTAGGACTATTAATTTGTTTCTAGATAAATATAATTATATATATTTCCTTAATGTGGTATGTAATCCGGTTCCGTATTAAGGGCTTTTTTATGATGTTGATGACTCCTTCCTATTTCACAGGTGGTGCAATGACCATTGTAGGTCGACAAGTCATGTGATGCCCGTCTGTTGAACCCCATGATTGGTTTTGTTTATAAGGATATTATCTAGTTAGAACAATGATTAAAATATATATATGTAACCCTTATATATCTTAGGAACTGGAACTATAAGGGGTATTAGACTACATATATACCCAAAGATTATTAGTTTATTGTCTCTTATGTGTTCGTATCATTGCTTATTTGGATTAGATCCATGTAATGATTCTCAGTGAGTTTTTGAAGCCTATAGTCCATTCTCAATGTATTTTCCTTCATAGGTCATTCTGATATTTACATAATTTAGAGATATTAGATCTGTAGGTCTACATGTGAAACTTAAATAACAATATTTTTCAATAAATTCATTGTAGGTAGAAATTCATTTATATCAAAGGAAAACAACTTAAGAGAGTATGGCCCATGATTATTGGTAGTGATCTTGATTTAAAGCTAATTATTTGATCATTAGATGGTATATTATCGATATTCTAATTATAGTAATTTCAATGCCTTTTTTGGTGTATCTCCTAGGATGCTTGTTATTCAATACTGGCTCCAAGAGACAAAACTATTCATGTTCCTCGACCGGTTGAACAATGTTTCCACTATTTCTAATATAGTCATAGAATGTGTAGATTCTCATGAGTTGAATGTAATTGGGTGATAGGAGGCTATGGAGAAAAAAAGCCTATCATGTGGTGATCTGGATTTTAAAGAGGAGTTCCATGGGATATTCTATCTTAAATGTACATCAATTCCATGTAGCACAACCATCATAGCATTTTAATTGATGACCCATTGAAGTACGAGTCATTTGATAAAGGTACACACAAATTTTCATCGTACGATATAAATATTTTATCTGTTATATACTATGTGCGAGCTGAAGAACTATATATTCAAAGACTAATTGTAACATGGTTTAACTAGAGTTGATTTGAAATGAATGTTATCCTTCTATGTTACAGGATAATTCGACTGTAAATTAAGGGGTTTTGTACTAGATTAACATTGTTTGAACTGGGAAACACATTATCATGAGACTCTGAGTCATGAGTTAGTAAATTCAATGTGTATCTTTTATATTGTGATAATTTATATGATTTATATTTACAATGAATTTATGGTAATAATAATGTAATCATGATTATAAATTATTATTTTCTATTTTTATATCATCATAATTACCCTTAGATTTAGAGTGTCATTTTAATAAGAAGCTAATTTCCCATTAATTTTTCTTCAATTGTTGAGGAAGGAAACCTATTCAAGATACACTCAAGGATTGGTATATGATAATCCATATGGTGGGGAGTGCATCATTTCTTGTGTTACGGTGGTGACTTAGATTTTATATTTTAATTCATAACCTTCAATCAACTAATGTCATTAGTGTTTGGTTTTGATAATATGGTAAAGGTATTACAATGGTGGGGAGTACCAGATCGGTCATAGTAAGGACTCTCCCATATGATAGATAGTTGTTTACACTATGAGAGTAGTCATTTGACAACCGAAATATATTTTATTGTAGATGATATGGGTGATATCATATCTTTTATTCACACCACTAGACCTCATAGAGATGTGTAGGTTAATGGTGGGGGGTTTGAATGTACCAGTATTTTTTAATATGATAATTTTGTGCAGTAATTTAAATTTTTCCTTTGCAATCATATAAGGTGTAAAATATCCCATTAATCAAAGAAAATCATATTAAATAAATATCTAACTACTCCATTTGTCCCATAAAATTTGTTTACCTATAGAAAATAGGTTGGTGGAAATATGATCCATTCCAATTTTAGTATAATAATTACAATTTAATAATTAATAAATTTAATATTATTTATCCCAGTTCATTTGGAAATAAATTTAGAATGAGTAAAATTTTTTTCATCCCACCTCCACTGTGGATTCATGTATATGAGGTTTTTTTGGGGCTATATAATCTCATATTGGGATTGGAGCCTAGGTTGAGTCATGTTTTCTATTCTTTTTCTTTTCATCATTTTCTTCCTTTTCATTTTCTTTTCTACATTTATTCGATGTACTTTCATGCACATTATTATGGATCCTCCTTCACATGACTAAAAGATATAATATGGGAGATAGAGAGAGTTAAATATGGTGTGGCTAATATGGGTACTGATTCATAGCTCGGTCCACATCCGAGCATGTTGAGGAAGTTGTCGAGCATGAAAAAATGTTAAGATTTGTAATATTCTACACAATGGTATGATATATTTCATTTCACATTAAATAAATATAGTTTTTAGCATTCATGTATTATTCTATTATTATTATTTCGTTAGACCCATTAATGAATGATCTAATTCCTTTGAAGATAAAAATGGGCATCATGGTGATATTATGGATTTCCATTTTGAAAACAATTATACACATCATTTGGTAAAGGGAATACACATCATAAGATTTTTACTTCTAAGGGAATATGACTTTTGCAATGTCCACATGTTGCATGGTCATTTCATTTCATTTGTAGGGACATTACAATGGATACATGTTTCCAAACATGATTCCTATGTATGGAGAACGTGTCATGTAATATAAAAAGTCATGCCCTATGTGTGCTGCGCATATTATAGATGTACATGTTTATTCCATATTTTACCAGGATAGAGCCGATGTGGTACATGTGTAGGTACACTATGTAGGGAATACACAATGTGAATGACCAAAAATAAGAGTATTTGGGAGTTTAAATGTGAAATTCATGTATAAATACGTGCCTAGGTGGGGAAATTATGGTACTCTTCATGTAATTACACACACACACACACACACACCATGAAATAATCCATTTCCACCTTTTTCTATTTTTCCTATATCTTAATCCATTTGTTTGAGAAACAATAATGAAAGGTCCACTTATAATATCTTTTTATGTATATCAAAATGGTAATACTTATTATATATTTTGATGAATCAGAGGCATTTTTTCTTAAATGATGTGGTTCTTCATCTGTTAAACATATCCAATGTCCCCTATGAGTGATACATTTTATTAAAATAGAAATCCTCTATTGGCCGATGAATTTTTAGATTTCCCATTTTTGTATATATTTGATGTGATTTTTGTCCATATAGTATATAATTTAATGATTTTAGAAGTTTTTATGGATCCATAGTATGATTACTCTACAAACATTTTGCTCAAAATGATCCCATATAGGATACCTCTAATCTCCATATGTTACCAAGGGACCCCTATGTGTTTCCATTACATACGTTATAACATAGGGAATCACTACTGTGGTCCCTTTACATTAATTACATTAAAAGGATTCATTTTTGATGCCTTAGTTTCATATTGATATAGGATCATAGGTAGTATTCCCCACATACCGTTCCATTAAAGGGTCTTGAGTAGGATACCTTCATTTATTAAAGAAACTTATGGAACCCATGTTTTATTCATACTTTTATATTTATTCCATGAGGAAACCTAATAGGATTCCTCTCAGTGTTTCTCTTATGGATCCCAGTGGGTTCCATGATGGTTGACTGACAGTGAGTTAGTACGTTCAGTTCGGGTTGAGATGGTTGTGAGTATTTCCATAGAACATGTTCATAACTTGTAATCCCATGGGGTAGTGAACATATTGATTGTTTTATTAATATGCACAAACCCAAACCTTATTTTTCATTAACCTTTTAATTTGATGCATTGAGGATTACCTAAGGTTATTACATGTTTGTGGATTTTGATCTTAATGGGAGGAGACATTATTTCTCAATTGGAGGCCAGAAAACACTTTCCTCCGATCCAGAATCTAATCCATGTTATTTGTGATATTTATTATTATTAATATAGTCACTACAATAGATCTGGATATTATCCACTATATTTTTAGTATTTTATTATTTAAATTTCAAACGATGCTTCCTAGATTCCCACTATTGAGCTGAGGATTGTGATATCATGGTATGACATCCATAGTACTGATAGTCATGAACGATTTATCTCTTCCTTTTAATATTGATTATTCCTCTAAACAATGGTTTTAATGTGATGGGGATTATTACAATGCATGATTTGATATCACATGTCGGTTACTGTGATATCTTAAGTGATATGAATGATTATGATCTCCCAAATCTGAATTTGGATCATTGTGTTGGCCATGGAGTTAAAAATCATGGATTTATAATTTTTTATAGGGAGGATTCCAGAACACAAATGGTTACTATATACATATATGTTAATTCGATGATGGGATGATGTGATACAAATGTTACATGTAATGATTTTTTTCCAATGTATCCTCGGATAGAATTAATTTGAAGAGAGATGGACCACGATGTGTGAATTTGGGGTAGAGGAGGAAACTAGTGGGGATGTGAGAGTGGGGTACCCTGGAAGTTTCATGACTATATAATATGGTTTCTTGTATAAGATAAATGGTGATAGTTACCCATGTTTAGTGTATCTACTTAGTATACATTTAAGGTATTGAATTTATTCCCTACTATTTAATTGGATTTTTCCCGATCCATTTATCTTTTTTGATGTATGGTTTAATGAGTATAGAACTATTTATATTATTATCATCACCCTACATATAAATAAAATATTTCTCAGATAATCGAATTACGGTGGGTGATTGATATAAATATTATTGTCTTGTGGTATTACATGAGTGGTTTTGGATTTTTATGTCAATTTGGTTTTTACATTTTGTTACATATAGATATTATTTATGTTGTAAATTTACTTTATGGAATTTCATTATTTTATATGGTCTTTATTAATAAATATGTCTGATTAGGTTTTTTCAGATTATCCATCATATCTATCTTTTGCACATGCTCTCTTAGAACGTAATGTATCTCTTATGTGAATTCTTATTATAAATTCAGTGCTACTCACCAATTAAGGGCATATTGGTGGAAGGACCAAGACAATGTCTATCTCCATCCTGTGATTTCTATCACATAATGAGATAACATGCGGGAGTTATGGGTTATTGAGCTGATAAATTCGAAAAAAAAATTATGGAATTTAACATTAGATGTTTTTTGGGTGTTATAATCATTTTTCAATATACCCAAACAAACCACACCAAACATTATCTAAGTTTTGGAACCAAAGATATAACTTGGCTGATGCGTATAAGTGAACACTCTGATGTATATATAATTTTTTTTAAAAAATTTACATTCATATTGAACAATAGTATCTAATATGTTCCATTTTTAATAATATTTTCAAAAATTATTATTTGAACATAATTTATAAAATATGGTTTCTTTGGAGAAATAATAATTTTAAAGATGATGATATTTCATTTCCCTTTCATTCCAACACATTTAAAATAAATTATATAAGTAATGGGGAATTTATATCTTAATAATAAAATTTGAGACCAGTTCTATATTAAAAACATTCTAAATCACTTTCAAAATGACGATTCTTGACTTCTAATATGAAAAATTAAATAAGATCGTTTACTTCCAATCTTATAAATCATTTACAAAAACAATTTAAGAGAAAAATTCCTTTTTTATTTCAATCATCAATCCCAAAAATATTAATCTTAAAATACAGAGGTAATAAAAAAACTATAATATATGAATAATATAAACACATAAAGGAACCTATATAAATATTAATAACAACAAAGGAAATTTAGAAATCATTCCAAGAAATATGAACTTGGGGTAAGATTTATTTTTACAAACCATGTATTTTTAATATTAAATTAATTTCATTCCTTAGTAACATTAATGAATATGAATTTATAATGTTATATTCTTTATCCGAATATAAGTTAATTTTTCTATTAGAAGGAAAATGAAATCTCTCTAACATAAACGAGTATTCATGAATTATATGATTTAATTTATAATATTTTTTGGAAATTATATAATACTAATACGAAAAAAAGTAAATAATTTTATAAATTCCAATGAAAAATTAACATTGGATAAAATTATATGAAATTTAGAAATATAATATTTTTCGATGAAAGTAAAAAATACTAATATTTATTGAATAATGCCATTTCTTTTAATGTATTTAAAAATTCACATTTTTTTCGGTTTTTTTAAAAATAATTATTATATTTTTGATTAAAAAATTATATAATTTTTTTTAAAATCAAAAATATTGTGGAATTGGTAAGAAAATATTTTAAGATATAAAAAGGCCTTTAAAAATTTATTGGGATTTTTTGTTTATTATTAAATTAAATTCCTCTAATAATGTGAGTGTAATTTTTTAAAAATGATCCCTGATTTGTAGTCATCATTATATTATTTTTATAATATTTAAATTTTATGTTTTGGACATTATGGATAGTAACTGAGTAAATTTATATCACCCCAGTAATGGTAAATTTTTTAAATAATGTTAAAAATAATATGATAAGGACAAAAAATGAATATTATTGCATCATTAGTTGATTGGATGAGTGGGGTTAAATAAAAATGATATATTATTCTATGTTATATAAATTTGGTAACATTTTTATTTGAATATGTCTTATATATTATTTTATGTAACGAAAAGTACAATATAAAATTTTCTTGAATTTAAATTTATATTATATTTTCACATTGTTTTAAATATATATATTGGATGAATATCAATATTTATTTTGATATAAATGAAATTATTTTTATAATTATAATTAATTTTTATATATTAATGATTAAATAATTGCCTTATATTCGTAGGGAATTCCTACCATTAAGCAGTGTAATGATTATTAAATTATATTAATTGAATTTAAAACAATAAAAATATTTTTTCCCAAAAAAAAGTTATCAAATGAATTTAATAATTCATAATAATATATTAATGATTTATTAATTGATTATATAATATTTCTTTTTCTTCATTTTTTTCCATAGACATGTTATGTGGATTATTCTCAGAGTGAACTTAATGATATATGATATTAAATATATTTTCAGTAAATTATTTAGAAATAATATATATATATTTTAAGGGGAATATAAGATATGTTACATATTGAAATAAAATACAACGGCCAATTATTAGAATTTTTTTTCATATTTGTAAATTTAGAAACCATTTATATTGAAAACAATATTATTGCGATTAAGATAAAAAATAGTTAATGAAATGGATTATCAAAAATATTTAGTTTTAAAATATATATAAACCATTCATTTTGTGAATTTTATAATGAATATATATATATATATAATAATATAATTTATTAAATTTTAGACACATTTCAGTTGATTTATTCACATATTATGATGTAATATTTTATTTAGTTTTAATAGTGACACACCCCTACTTATATGATGGAACACACACATCTCTACTCAACACAATTGAATAGATTATTTTGGGTCTTTCATAACCCATCCTCGAGGCCCGTGTCGTGACTACCCCAAGCCTGCCTTCCATAGGCCAAGGGCTGGAGACTAGCACCAAAAGCATAAATCCTGATAAAAAGGGAAGCACATGCCTTTAGAAAGTAAAAAAACAACAGAGTACACAACAGAAAGTAAGCACTTTGTGAAACTGTATACAAAAGAAAGTGCTGAATGGAAAGGGGCTGGAAATACAAGCCCAAAAGTAACGTACAATACAACTGAAAGGCTTGTAAAACTGTAGTAATGTAAAACAACAACTACTGAGTCGTCCTCCGGGAAACTCACCAAAATGGTGGGTATATATGGCCTCCGTAGCACCCCAGGTCTGTCTGTTTTCTCTACGTACGTCTTGCCATGTGGTCCACCTCTAGGTACCTTCCATCTCCACAAGTCTCTACTTCGATCAGTGTTGTCTGTCATCTGCAAAAAACAAAAAGAAGTGAGGATATATCCCGGGTAGGGGTGGGTATAACGATAGACAGTAGGGACCTCGATACCCTTGAAGGTCTCTTAGAATCCACAATGGATAAACCACAGATGAAAGTTATAATCACAAAGTATCAACCAACTCTACTTAGGTATATGACAATACATATACCTAACTTATAAATCTTATTTCGTCTCCAACTCTCGAGATGAAGCACAACCCAGTCCACACATGATTAAAGTAAATCACATCGATGATAATGATTGATTGTCAAGACACCGCTCACAAAGGTATACATCCTTCATATAGTTATAGAGATGATAATATGTAGTCACTGATTCATCTATGATGTCATACCCACACGGGATACAAGACCAACTAGGCTGTGAGACCCACACAGGATACCAAACCAGCTACTCTATCGGACCCCCACAAGATACAAGTACAGAAGTCAAATCTATCGGACCCACGTAGGATACATGAACAGTATTCATCACTATCGAACCCACAGAGGATCCCAGTATAGTAGTCATCACTGTGGAACCCAGGTAGGATCTCAGTTTAGTAATCATCGTGGCCAAAACCACATAGGATCATAGTACAGTAGTGGTCACTGTCGAACCCACGTATGATCCCAGTACAGTAGTCGTCGTTGCTGAAAACACATAATATTCCAGTAATGTAGTTGTTTCAGTTGCAGCCAGCTCTATGGTTACTGCACACTGCACGCTCAAATTTGGGTGGGACCACTCCTCTAGCCAAGGGGTTCATTAGATAAAATATCACGAATTCCAGATTCGATGTATCATGAGCTTATGTCTCATCCAAAGGAACCCAATAGGACAGACGGGGCGTCAATCAGACACCTGATCTGAGAGTTATTGGAATTCCTGTTTCAGGGGCACTGTTAGTTTTTAGGCTCAAAACAACCTATCTATACACCAACATCATCCGAACCTCAGGTAGAGAATGAAGAAATAATTGTCTCATCAAAATTAATCCAACGTAGTTGACGACACGTCAATCGGACATCTGGTCCTTAAGTTATAAGTGTTTCCGCTCAGAGGGCCTGGTTGTTTACGGGTTCAAACCAATCCAGTTATACCTAATCAACACCAAATCATTGAGTGTAATATACCGAAATGAACACCTAGATCCAAGTAATCCTATGGAACTGACAGAGCGATGATCAGAGGTATGTGGCTCAGGTTACTATCGAAAAACCAAAAGTAGCCCATAGAAGGGGGGTCTAGCACCGCCTGTCCTCCCCAGAACTCACGGATGTGGGTTCCAGTCTGCCGCCGCAGCTGGTATCATGGTGGTCTTCCGCTGTCGGCGCTCGAGGGGCGCCACTACCCCAAGGCGGTTGGCTGGTACTGGCCACGAAATCCATTCGTCGGCGCCGTTGCGCTCTTCTATGGTCAACCAAAGTCGTTCTGGTAGTCTTTCTTTACTCACCTATGCGCCTACGACCTCCTTGGGTTATAACCATCACTATGTTGGCCTCAAAATGTCGTTTCCCTTCCATTCATCTATCACCCAACAAACTGCGCATCAAGAACAATTTGGCGGAGGATCCCGACTTGTTTGTTAGCCCATGCCCTCCGTTTTAGGGGCTCAAATAGTAATGCAACATATATACTCCCATGTATGAGGGTATAATTCACATATATAAAATTATAAAAAAACCCTTCCTTGATTCAAGGTATGTTGGACGTCGATGATCCATGGAAGACAGTTTCACAGATGGTGGGAATCACGGAAGACGGACGTCAATTCTGTTGATGTCAGGGTGCGTCCGAAGAAGAAGCGTTGTTGGAGAAGTTTGTCACATTCTTCATCAGAGATGGTGATTTCCTTCATTTTCTATCTAGTTCCACCACAAGTGAGATTATGTCAACCCATGTAAAATAAGGCTCCCCTAATATTATAATATTTCCATGCATTTCATATTAATTCAAAATGATTTGTTAACCCCACCAATTAATTAATTAAGGCATTAATTAATCTTCTGTTGGAAACATTATGAGGGGAAAGTTGAAGGTTTAACCCTCATCAATGGGGGTTCCAAGGGGTAGTTGATGAGTTTATGTCCATGTGGGCCCCACACACATTATACTCCCATGGGAGGTAATTATGGGGTGGGCCCCACCACCAACCTCACTTTGGAGAAAATAACCACCAACTAAAAATTAATTTTTAACACAACAATTTTATTTAATTTGTTATGAATACCCTAATTATAACTTCTAATCTTGACCAAACACTAATACGGTAAAGGTCTCCTTAAGAGAATACTGGTGTTGTGAGTTTATAGGTGTCCTCAGAATCAGGTGCTTTCAGAAACTGTGGACTCGTAAAATTCCATATAATTTATGAAAATTAATTCCATGGAATTTCTAGGTCTTTACATTACCCCCGCCTCAGGGATTTACATCCCAGTAAAGCTACAACACACACTAGGGGAACAAATGGAGGTATTGAGCATGCATCGGAGCCTACCACTCCCATGTGTTCTCCTGAGGGTTCCTGTGCTGCATGTGAACGTTACCCACGGAAATAGACCATCCCCGCATGACCTTATCTTGTTGACCCTAAATCTCCCCTAGAAGCTCTGTGAATGTCTCCATGTCATCAATGTCCAGCTCCTCGTGGTCAATGATGTGGGACGAGTCGTGCACCTATCTCCTCTGCTGAGATATGTGGAAGACGTCGTGCAGCTGGTGCAACAGAGGTGGAAGGGGCAGGCGGTAAGCCACCTCACCTACTCTATTGAGGACATGTAATAGCCCAATTAGTCTTGGAGAAACTTGTCGCCCCGGCCAAATCGTTGTACAACTCGGTGAGGCGAGACACGTTGGAAGATGTGGATGCCATCCTCGAACTCCAGTGGTCTCTATATCCTATAAGCATAAGACTTCATTCTGCTCTGTGTTGTCTTCATCCACTCCTGGATGATTGGCACCTTCTCTTTCATAACTTGAACCATCTCTGGTCCTACAAGTGTGGACTCTCCTGGGTCAGTCATGCACAGAGGTGATCTGCAAGGTCGGACGTACAATGGCTCAAAAGGGGACATCCCAATGGTGGAGTGGTAGGTGTTGTTGTATGAAAACTCCACCAAGGGTATGTGATCCTCCCAACTTTGACCAAAGTCAAGGACACTTGCACCGAGAATTTCCTAGAGAGTATGAATGGTCCTCTCATTCTGAAAATCCGTATGAGGATGAAAGTCGGTGCTGAAGCGAAACAGCATCCCTAAATCCTCTTGCAACCCCTTCCATAACCGGGAAATGAAACTAGCATCCCAATCAGAAAGGATCATCGATGAAACACCGTGAAGTCGTAAAATCTCTTGTATTTAGAGGCATCCCAATCTTTCTATTGATCCAAGATCTCTGATCAGTAGGGAGTGGGCCAAACCGGTGAGTCGGTCGACAATCACCCAGATATAGTCATGTCCTCTAGATGTACGTTGAAGTCCTGTCATAAAACCCATGGATATCCTATCCCACTTCCACTTGGGAACCTATAAGGGGTAATCCTATCCTGCTAGAACCCAGTGCACCGCCTTCACTTGATGAAAAGTGATTCATCGAGAGAAAAACTATGCTACATCATTTTTCATACCTATCCACCAGTGTTGTCTGCAGAGGTCATGTTATATCTTTGCCACTCCAGGATGTACCGCTAAAGGAGATTTGTGGAACCCCATCAAAACATACTCCTGATGTGAAACTGGTACCATGGTACATCCTCTATTGAGGACGACGTGCTCCCCACCTTTAGAAAATCCATCAGATGCCTGCCCTTAGGATATCTCATCACTTCATGTCTCATAGTAAACGTCTCTAAGTTGTGCCTCCCAGACTCACTGAAGGAGTGGAGTAGTCACTGTGATATACTATATAAAGGCTGCTCCCTCAATGACAACAATGGATATCAGCAATGGGGACAACTTCTCTATCGCATCTCTTAATAGCTAAATGCGTGATCGCATGTTGTGAGAATCTAATACAACATTCACCTTCCCAAGAGTATAGACCATATCAAAGTCATTTTACTGGAGGAACTCAAGCCATCGTTTCTATCTCAGCTTCCAAGAACAATACACAGTCACTGCTCGCTCATGAATCAGGACACACCTGAGTCATGTCCCCGATGCGTCGCAGTAAACCACGTACACAACGCCCTCCTCTAGTAGCCTCACGATAGATGCTCTAGTCAACCTCTACCTCAAGTCCTGAATGCTCTACTATAATCATTCTGACTATACGAATGGGTTTCCCCTTCTTCGTCAAAGATGATAGTGGTGCTGCAAATCTAGAGAAGTATGGACCAATGGTATGTCTGGCCGACTCCTGAGTGATCGACTGCACCCTCTTATGCATGATTCCATCATGTGCTGCCTGGGTTTTCCTTTTCGCTGACCAAGGAAAACCCCATCCCAATATTGTTGATAAACCACAACCTTTTTTCCTAATACAGTCAATCTGTGAATGAACTGTGGTTCCCATTCTATACCCAAATTAATTCCGTAAGGCCATGATGCTGCCACCATGAGGATCCAACCGAAAATCTTGCATCAACGGTCAGATCACACCGTCGGCATAAGTGTGATTATCGACTATCCTCCCAAAGGTATCTCCAAACGTGAGGGTCAAGTCAGTGGCTGAAACGAAAACTCTAGGTGTAAGACAAGATTCGTGGGAGGATGGAATGATTGGTACCTATGTCTATTGATATGGAAGCTAGTAGTAGACATAGACCGTAACTCAACTAATCCTTAGAGCCCTTGGGTCACAATCCTTGACCGCATTCAGCTACTCTCTTCCCCTATCCTTCTACTCCATGAGCCTAGCGGGGACAATAATGGAGGGTGGTTGTAAAATGTCGAAATGTTCACCACTTCATGCATCTCTCTTTTCACTTCCTCCACGTCTTTTTCCCTGCAGATTCATCTATCCTTAACACTTACTCTTCTCGAAACATATTACATGCTCAAGTCATTAAGACTGGCGCCAGTTTAATACTTTCCAACTGTTAACATTCACTGGCTGTATCTTTTCAACCAATGATCATTAAACCACAAAAGTTCTCTGTAGAACCCTAAAATATGTAGGAATGCATAGAGGAAAAAGTGTTGTCTCAGATATCCATAAAGGCACCTCGCATAGAGGTCTGATCTCTGAAGAACTGATGGAATCATATTCATCAAGTACAAGGATGGTACGGTATACCTCAATTAATTCTTTACTACTGACACGTCATCCTGTAGAAGTTGTATAAGCTCTAGAAAACGCCTAGACACTTCTTCAAGCCAGTTGTTAACTGCTTCTGGGTCACGCTCACCTCAGAACTTGAGGGATATCTAGTGATGAAACACATGTAAGGCACTAAGCCTTCAAGTGTCCTCTACTGGTACCTCCAATAGGGTATGATGACCTACGAACATTGATATAGTTTGCACACTTCCCGAAGTTACCATCTTGGAAAACAGTCCATGTACTGAAACATCATCATTAGGCAGACCATACTCATGGTCACTCGCTGAAAAATATTAGTAGCAAAGATCAACATCTGCTCTATTAGTGTCTCAACTAGGTGGAAAACTCCAGTAATCACATCCATACATTCCTCTATTTCTTGGGAATCTGACTCACCTAGAAACCTTTGAGGCCTCTACCGTTGGAACTCGTGAAACACGCTCAGTCGGCGTGCACCGTCCGCTAGTGTGGCGAGTGGCATCTACTGCCCAATGGGCGGTGGTGCTGCCGGTACACCACCAGAAGGTGCCAACATAGTAAGAGGGCCCTGCACTGGAGCCTCGTCGCTCGGTGGGCTGTTACCATGTTCTCTCTCTCGGGAATCCTAGCTAACTATCTTCGTAGTGGAATCCTGATAAGGAACAGGTGTTCCATGGTTAATAATTTATACCTGGTGAGCTGACTCAAAGAGACCACAATGGAAACTCCTGATAGACACATGCAATCATTTTTTTGTGTGCTTAGTCAGAAATCAAAGGTCAGGATTTTGGTGTATGGACACGTCGGTGGCCAAACCAAAACTGGACTCCATGGACTGATAACCGTTCCAAATACTCTTAAAATTATTGCATCACAGAAAAGAAATTTCAAAGTCCTATGTTATACGGTAGAACTGACTCATCTGATACGAATATGTCATGACCTGTTCTTAGGGCCCGTGTTTTGACTACCTCAAGCCCTCCTTCTATAGGCCAATGGATGGTGACTAGCACCAAAGGTGTAAATCTAGATAAAAAGGGATGGCATTTTGTTTTGAATGTAACCAAAAACAACAGATTATGCAAAAGAAAGTAAACAGTAAGTAAAATTGTATACAAAAGAACGTGATTAAATGAAGGGGGACAGAAATACAAGCCGAATAGTAATGTACATTAAAACTGAAAGGCTAGTACTACAGTATTAAAGTAATAAAACAACTACTGAGTCGTACTCTGAGAATCCCACCTGAAGGGTGGGTACAGATGGACTCTTCATCACCCAGGGTCTGTCTGTCTGATCTGCGTACGTCTCTCCATGTGGTCCACCTCCGGGTACAGTCTAGCTCCACAGGTCTCTACATCAATCATTGATGTCTGTCATCTGCAACCAACACAACGAAGTGCAGGAATAGCCTGTGAAGGAGTGAGTTTAACAATACACAGTAGGGAACCCGAGACCCTTTCAGGTGTCCCAGAATCCAAAAAGGAAAAACCACAGAAGAAAGGTACAATCAAGAAGTGCCAACCAACACTAATAAGGAATATGAACATACATATAATTAAGTTATAAATCTCTATTCAGCTCCAACTCCCGATCCCAAGCACAACATAGTCCACAGTGGAATTAAATTCCATCACATTAGTGATAATGATTGAAAGTCAAGACTCAACTCATACAGGTATCCATCCTCTATATAGTGATAGAGATGATCAGATGTAGTCACTGATTCATATATGTCGTCAGACCCACACATGATAGAAGACCAGCTAAGCTGTCAGACCCACATAGGAAACATGACCAGCTACTCTGTTAGACCCACACAGGATACAATTACAGAGGTCAAAACTGTCGGACCCACAGATGATACAATAACAGTAGCCATCGCTATCAAACCCACAGTGGATCCTAATACAGAAGTCGTTGTTGCCAAACCCATGTAGGATTCCAGTATAGTAGTCTTCGCTGTCGAACCCACGTAGGATCCCATTATAGTAGTTTTCATTTCCAAACCCACATAACATCCCAGTACAGTAGTCGTCGTAGTGGAATACAGCTCTAGGGTTCCCGCACAAAGCACACTTTAATATAGGAGGGTCCGCTCCCCAAGACAAGGGGGTCATTATATCAACTATCACAAAGTCCAGAGGTTATGTATCCCAATGTTCCATCTCATCAAAAGGAACCAAACACGATAGACGACGCCTCAATCAGACACCTGGTCTGAGAGTTATTGGCATTTCTGTTCTAGGGGCCCGGTTGGTTTTTAGGCTCAATCCAACCCAACCATACTCCATCTACATCCGATCCTCCGGTATAGTATTCAAGAAGAACTATCTCATAAAAAGGAATCCAACTTAGTTGACGACACATCAATCGGATGTCCAGTCCTTATGTTATAAGTGTTTATGCTCTGAGGGCCTGGTTGGTTACAGGTTTGAACCAACCCGGACGTACTCAAATTGTGCCAAAACCTTGAAAGAATTATATCGAAACGAACTACTCAATCCATGTAATCATATGCAACTGACGGAGTGAGGATGGGAGCTTTGTAGCTCATATTATGGGAAAAATACCAAAAGTATCCCATTGATGGGGGGTCTGGGTGCGGTCTGACTCAGCCAAACCCACCCTGGGCTGGCACGAACCAGGTCGATCCGACCTGAGTCCAGGTCTGGCCCGGTAGGGCATGGCCCAGCCCGGCGGTTAAGGCCCGGCCCGCGTGGATGGCCGCCTGTCCAGCTCATCGGCAGCCCGGCCCGCATGGCTGGAAGATCGGCCCGCACGTAGGCGGTTCGGCCAGCGTACATGCAGCCCGGCCAGGTGGCCGGCCGAGAGGAGAAGGGGGAGGGGTTGTGGCCCCCTAGTTTCTTGAAATGGCAGTGCCAGCTGGCACTGCTTATCCACACTAGAACCCGTAAATGTGGGTTCTGCTCCGCTGTCGCGACTTCTGCCGCAGAGGACATCCACCGGCTGCACTCGAGGGACACTGGTGCCACCAGGATACCGGCCGGTACCGGCCTTCACCTCTAGTCTCTAGTGTCTTCGCGCTACTTCACTCTTTCGCAGGCCACCAGAGTTGTTTTGGTGGTCCGTTTTGCCTCCCATCGGCACCTACAGTCTCCTCGGGACTTACACATCACTACGTCGACCTCAAAACATCGTTGCCCTTCCGTTCATCTGTAACCCAACAAATCGTGCTTCACAAAAAATTTGGAGAAGGGTCTGGACTTGTTCGTTAGCCTGTGCCCTCCGCATTAGGGGCTCAAATATTAATCAAACAAATAAACACCCATGTACGAGGGTATAATTCACATATATAAAATTATACAAAAACCCCTACCTCGACTCAAGGTACGTTGCACGTCGAAGTGCCACAGAAGACAGTGTCACAGATGTCGGGCTTCATGGAAGACATATGTCAATTTCGTGGATGTTAGGGTGCATCCGAAGAGGAAGAAACATTGGAGATGTTCTTCACATTTTTTGTCAGAGGTGGTGATATCCTTCAAATTCACTCAAGTTACACCTCAAGAATGATTATCCCAACATAATAAAAGAAGCCCCCCCCCCAATATTATAATATTTCAATGCATTTTAAATTAATTCAAAATGAAGTGTTAACACCACAAATTAATTAATAAAGGCATTAATTAATCTTGTGTCGGAAACATTATGAGGGGAAGGTTGAAGGTTTAACCATCATCGATGGGGGTTCCAAGGTGGAGTTGAAGAGTTGATGATTGTGTGGGACCCACACATATAATCTTCCCATGGAGGTTATGTGGGGGTGAGCCCCACCACCACCCTCCCTTTAGATATAATAACCACAAACGATAAATAAAATTGTTACACAAAAATTTTATTTAATTTGTAATGAATCCCCAAATTATATCTTCTGCTCTATACCAAACACAACTGTAGTAAAGGTATTCTTAAGTGAATGCCGGTTCTGTGAGTGTATCAGTGTCCTCTGATTTCAATTACGAGCACCGGTTCGAATGATAGAAAAACCCGCATGTACGTTTACAGAATGCACCAAAAAAACATCAGAAATTGATTCCAGGCACACCAGTTCTCAGAATCAGGCGCCGTTAGAAAATGCAGACTCGTAAAATTCCAAATATTTTATGAAAGAAATTTCCTTGAAATTTTTAGGCCTTTATAGGTCCAATACCCATAAAATTTAATTTTTAACTACAATCCCCACATTATCCATGTCTTATAATTGGAATACTATCATCCTTTGAGTTCTTAATGTTTAATGGAAATTGTGTTGTCCATTATGAAGCTATATCATTTTTCCATTTAATATAGTCTTATTTATTCTTATACCTCCTTCTAATATTATTAATATATTATTAAATAAATAAATATTTATATTTCATTAATGAAATGTTATTATACTAATTCAACAATGGATATCTGTAATATATACTTTTATATTTGAAATTAAGCCATCAATCATTAGTATAAAAGACTACCACATAATAATCAGATGTAATTAGATTTTATTCACTGCATGTCACATACGGTTATAATGTTGAAGTTAAAATATATAAATATATATGTATTTATGTATTATTTTAATAAATTTATAATTTTTATTTTTATTATAATAACTCATCTAATTTTATACAATTATATACATCAAAATATGATAACGTCAACTAAGCTACTTGTGGATTACCCCCTATATGAATCATTGTGAATTATTTTCCACCACTTCATCCCAAGGATGGAATATAAATGTTTATATTAAAATTTATTATCATATTTTTTATATAATTATCCCTTTTAAATGATAAAATTATACATACCTTTTTTCATTTTTCTTTTTAGAAAATGGATATGTTACTCTAGCATATTTAGGACCTATCATCTACATGATTGAAGTTAAATTCATTTTTCATAATCCTAATTAATAGTAAATTTTAAAATTGTAATTATTCAATAAAAATTATAATAATTCTATGATTATTAATTTAGTGATTTTTATGTAATTTCACATCTAAACATGGTCAACATAATAGTGATGTCTTGAAATTATTCATCAAACATCCTCCAAATAACCATTGTGGATAAAACCAATAAGTAAATAAATATATTATTATAATAAATGGTAATAATGGAATAATTCTAATTAAATTAAAAATTAATATAATTATATAAAATAAATTAGTTTATATATGTTAATTATGTGGGAGTTAAATGAATAACATGGAATATTTGTGTGTAAGGAAATGGATTTCGTTTAAATTTCTTTTCATTGAGCCATGTTTTAATGTTTTAAAAAATTATATTATATGGAGTACATAATAAAATATGATATATCTTATAATGTATAATTCATATTAAATATTATTTATTTAAGTATTCAAGTAAATTAATCATAAGGTTTGTCATTCAAAAGATACATTGTTGTATGACGATTCTACACTCAATTTCATTCATTGGGTTAAATATGTTCATCATTTTATATTTTATTCCACGATTATTCTTGATTTTATGTCAACATCAATAAATAATTCATTCCCACATGTTTCATTTCGAATTAAATATTATCTTATAATCATTACATAGATAAATTAACACTTAAAATTTTATGATAATTGATTGGGTTTCCTTTGTCTAAATTACATTTTTATGAGATATGACTCATGTCGTAGGAAATTATTTCATTATTTAGTTCACTTAAAACCACTAAATTGATTTAATTCAGATTAATAATTTATATTCATTGGATTCAAAAACTCATATCTATGTATTTATGTCAAAAACATTTTGTATAAATGAAGTCACTGTGGTAATGATTATTATTTTAATATCATTTCATTCTTATATTTTTAAGAAGAAAGATCCCACATGAGAAAATCATAACATATTATTTTATTAATTTAATAATTAATTATTATAATATGAATAAGGACCCAGTCATGAAATACATAGACAGTACATCAATTTTTCAGAATACTTATAACAAAATAAAAACTGACACATGAAAGACCATACGAGATTAGTGCCTTCAGATAAATAGAACCCAAAACATAGTTACATAAGTGATCTATATTTTTTACGAATATGTTCTTCATCACATGCATTATTATTATAAAAACCATACATAATAAAATGATTCATAACTAGATGAAGGAAACAAAAAAATGGGAAAGATCAGATGCTCGATAGGGTTAAACATGTTAGACAGGTATGCACAAACATGATCATAGGGGTATGGGAATGTTATAATAATAGATAATTATCATTATATTCATATAAATGATCATAAAAATTTATCATGGAATAAATCGTGGCAATTTAAAATAGAATGAATAATATGTATATAAGATACATAAGACATTTTGAAATAACATAGGAATAGATCATGGAATTTTGGAAAACACTTAATCATATAATTTTATTTTGTTAAGAGATATGGCCTTACATCCTATAAAATCGAATAATTCTCAGATAACTCCCCATACCATCTTGGTATTCATGGTTCAATACCATGTTTGTCTTTGACATACTAGTTCACTCCAAATAACATATTGGTTGTAATAGTTGTCTCCAATGCAAATTTTAGAAGTCAATGTTCACTCTCGTGACCATCATAGTCATTCTCATGAGATATAAATATTTAACCAAAGCATTGGATGTATATATATGTCCAACCCATCTCATAATTGAATAATACATACATGTGCCATGAAATCATAGATAATCATATCATAACCCATAAAATGATCGATGTTTTATAAAAATGTTATCATATTATAACCAAAGGATAAAGATTCATGATTTATAATTATGTCAACATAATCCTAACCCTTGAAAGAAAAATGGATATCATAAAAACAAAACCCATGAAATATAAATTGGATTCATAATTACCATTAAATCATGAATAAAACAATTCATGGAAAATTATGTATGTACCCATTAGATAATTTCAATTAAATTACATGTAGTATCATGAGTTGTCATCTTATATTTAAAATAATCATTGAATTATTTTAAAAAACATTTTTTAAATAAAATATCCTTTCATCATTAAAAATGAATTTTTGAAAACATAAAACCATTTATAAATTATTTTCATATAAATAAAACAGATAAAGATATATTGAATACATTTTTTCAACTACCTTACATGAAAAATATAAAAAGAATAATGGAAAATTATTGAAAACCATTTACCTTAAAAATTATTAAAAAAACAATGACAATGTTTTGAATCCAATTTTATTTGAAAATAATTTTAACCAATTAATATTCAAGAATAGTATAAAATAATTTTTTAATAGAAAGATACTATTATCCTATATATTATGTAATAAGGGTGTGTTTTTTAAGATGAATGATAAACCCAAGCATACTAAACATTCATTTTACACCATAAATAGTTTTAGAAAGGTTCATCAACCAAAAAATTGTAATAAGATTACTTACTAAAAACCATTTTGTTTTATGATGATAAAAAGTGGGTAAAAATGAATTTGAAATATCGTTGGAGTATAATATACCATTTTGAGAAACTATTTATAAGTCATGGTTTTGAATGGACATAGATTTCAAATTAAAGAGAGGGGTATGGTTAGACATTATTAAAAACACATTCTTATATATCGTACATATCATAGAGATTAAAAATGATACCAATAAATTAATATATCATTAATAACTATAGGATAATCTAATTGATGATAATTTATATGATATTAATAACTAAATTTCTTGAAATAAACCATAATAATAAATAATACTGATAAGCTGTGATAATATTTCAATAAAATTTTATAAATTGGTATCATTGAATCACAATCCACATATTAACAAACTATAGTTACATGAATTGTAAAATATCGTGAATGGAAGTAGATTAATTATACAATATGCTAGTGTATGTTGATAACCCTCGTATAAAAATAAAGGTGGATAACACGACTATTTTCTCAATGAATGAAAATTGGGAAAAAAATTCATTTCATATTTTATAGTTTTGAAATATAATTATTCACATATAATGATCCTAAAATGGATATATTAAAAAAATTATTTATTTAAAAGAGTTAAAAACATTAATGGTATGTATATAAACTACTAAAATAACTGAGTGGTGAATCAGGCTATATTCACATAGATATAAAGAGTGAGATGAAACTCCCAAACATTGTTCATTGACTCTCATCGTAGTCATTCAATCATCCAGTATAATAAATACAAATTTATTATAAATATAACACAGAACCATAATATTACATCTTATACCATACATGCTTTATTTATTTCTTTATATCACCTGCTTTTAACAATTCTATGTTATGGTTTCACTTTGTGTTATATCCACATGGCTATTCACAAGTGTATCAATTTGTTATATCATTAATTCCTATGTTTTTTCCTTGGTTTACAGAAAATAATATAGTGTTTAAATAGAATTTTTAATCATTATATTTATGTTATTATAGTCATTAGAAATTATATGCTTCAAACTGTAAAGACCTGGAAATTTCAAGGAAATTATTATTCTTAAATAATTTGGAATTTTACAAGTCTGCGTTTTCTGACGACACTTGATTCTGAGGCCCAGTGTGCTTGGAATCAATTTTTGATGTTTTGTTCGAGTACGTTCAGTAAACGCACTTGCGGGTTTTTCTATATTTTGAATAGGTGCTCGAAATTGAAATATGAGGGCACAGATAAACTCACAGTGTCGATATTCACTTAAGGGGACCATTGCCGTAGTTGATTTTTATGTGGGTTAAGAGATAATATTTGAAAATTTAGTATGAAGAAAATATAATTTTTGGAAATTTGTTTTATGGAAGTTGGTAAATTACTCTCAAGGGGAGTTAGAGGTAGGTCCCACACCCACATAACCTCCCATGAGAGGATATTTGTGAGGTGGGACCCACACGAGGCTAACCTTTTCAACACCCCAAAACTACCCCAAAAGTCCATTAAACCACCTTATTTAATTCTTGACAACTCCCCTCTTTATTTTCTAAACTATCCACCATCCACTTGGTCATTAATATGGAAACACCTTGAATTAATTATTTTTTCCTCCCAAATATATATTAATTACTTTGGGAGGATTTGAATCATTTTGAAAATGCATAGCATGTTTGTTAAAATATGGAGAGCCTTAATATAATATTTTCATGACAAATATTTTGGGGTGGATCCTATGGGGGTTTAGAAAAAAAGTTGTTCTTATCCCGATGAATATTTCATCTAATGATGAACGACTTTCTCCCTCGATGAAGAACAATCTATGATTCGACGAATGTGATGTCGCCAATGATGCTTCTTCTTCAAGTGCACACCGACGTCAACAGAATCAACAACATTTTTCTATGATGGCCAACTACCTTGACATTCGTCTTCCATAGCTCGACGACGTGCGATATCAACTCAAGGTAGGGGGATAATTTATATTTCCATATATGTGAGTTGTATCCTTGAACATGGGTGATTATTTGTGGGATGATTATTTGAATCACTAACGTGGTGAGTACTTGTCTAACGAACAAGTCTGGACCCATCACCTACTAGTTCGTGATGCGCAGAATGTTTGGCGATGGATGAACGGAAGGGAACTGTTGATTTTAGGTCGTTGTAGTGATGAGTGGGACACGAGAAGGCCGTAGGCGCAGACGAGAGCTAAAACGGACCACGAGAATGACTCCGGTGGCCCGCGGAAGGTATTGCCGGCGCAGAACGCCAGTTCGGCGGCGCCACAGCACACCTACGGTGGAAGAAAACCGCGGCTCATGCCATGGCGGTGATGGAACATATCACGTGCCGAGCAGGATCCGGGATGACCGAGGGGCACCATCCTGGCGCCGCCGTTACGCGGAACCGGGGGGCCTCGTTCTCCCCCCCCCTGCTCCACCAACCCGGCTGAGCCGTGCCCGGTCGAGGACTAGGCCACGCCGGCCAGGCCGTGCCATGTCCTCCCAGGCCAGACCCCCCTTTTCGGACAATTATCGGTTAATTGCCCATAACATGAGATACAGACTTCATATCGATTCATAGTTAGTTGCGTAGGATTCCTCGGATCAAGATGGTAATTCTAGTATATTACAGTCAAGGTTTTTAAGAATATTGGGTTAGACCGGTTTGGTTCGAATTCAAAACCATCCGGGCCCTCGAAGCGGAAACACATATAACATAAGGACTGGATGTCTGATTAACGTGCCATCAACTATGTTGGTTTACTTATCACATGAAGTATCATTTTTCATAATCCACATGGGATTCAGATGATATTGGAGTGTGGTCGGGTTGGATTGTTCCTTAAATCCATCCAAGCCCCAGGAATGGATGTTCCAATATCTCTCAGACCGGGAGTCCGATTGACGCACTATCTATCGCGTTGGGATCCTTTTAATGAGACGGAACATCAGGATACATCAACACTGAACATCGTTATAGTTGATAAATTTATCCCTTGGCTTGAAGAGTGGATCCTCCCAGAATAAAGTGTGATGTGTGCAGGAACCCTAGAGCTGGCTACGACTGTGACGACTTCCGTACTTGAATCCTCCGTGGGATTGACGACAATGGCTACCGTTCTGGAATCCTCCATGGGTTCGATGAAAATGTCAACCATTCTAGAATTCTATGTGGGTTTGGTGACTATTACTACCTTATTGTAATCTTTTGTGGGTTCGACGACGATGATTACTATTATTGTATCCTACATGGGTCCAACAGTTCGAATACTGTACTTGTATCCTACATGGGTCAGATAGTTCGACTACTGTACTTGTATCCTACATGGGTCCGACAGTTTGACATCTTTACTAGTATCCTTCATGGTTCTGACATAGTAGCTTGTCAAGTATCTTATGTGGGTCCGACAAATTTTCAGGACTAATTTCCTACATGGGTCCGACAGCTTAGATCAATCAGTGACTACATCAAATCATCTTTATCACATTGCGAAAGATGTATACCTATGTGAGTTGAGTCTTGACGTTCAATCATTATCATCGATGTGATAGATTTCATTCTTGTGTGGGCTGGGTTATGCTTGTGCTCAAGTTCTATATCCGAACAGGATTGATGACTTAGGTATATGTATGTGCATATATATATGTAGAGTTGGTTGATACTTCGTTATTGTATCTTTTCATGTGTTTTATCTTTCTTGGATTCAGGGAGTCCTTCGGGGGTCTCAAGGTCCCAACTGAGTATTGTTATACTCACCCTATCACGGGCTCTGACCGCACAACATTGTGTTGGAAGAAGATGACTGACAACACTGATCGTGGTAGAGACTTGTGGTGTTGGAGGGCACCCGGTGGCGGACCACTAGGCCTGATGTATACGGAGCAGATGGACAGACCCGAGGTTCCGAAGAGACCATATGTACCCACCCTTTACATTGGATTCCCAATGTATGACTCAGTGGTTTCCGCTTTAGTAACTGTTGTTGTTTTAGACATGCAGATGTCCTATACATTCAGTTGGGTTTTTATATTTTCCCATTTAAATTTCTAAACTTACATTTGTACTCAGTTTACATAGTGTTTTCTTCAGTTGCGTACTCTATTGTGTCTGTTTACTTTATAAAGTAAATGACTTCCCTTTTATTGGGATTTAGTCTATTGGTGCTAGTCGCCAGCCCCTAGTCTATTGAAGGTGGGCTTGGGGTAGTCATGACACGGTCCCCGAGGATGGTTCATCACTAATTGGTATTAGAGGAGTTGGTTCTACCACAGAACTCAGGAATTACATTATTCTTCTCTGTGATTCAATATTGTTATGTGTATTATATATGGTTATCAGTCTAGGTAGTCTAGTGTTGGTGCAGCGGTCGACGTATCCACACAATCGGACCCTGACCACTGGTTTCCGACTGAGTTCACTAAAACACTGATCACATTTGGGTTTCAAAACATTTCATTGTGATTATATTTTGTTAGATCACTAGGTATACTGTTTGACCGTGGCACACTAGTTTCTTTTCTGGATGACTCCATGAAGGAAGTCATCAAGGGTTTTGAGTTATGTACGAGATGGTAGCTCACTGAGTGAAGAGGCCTCAGAGAAGGGCCCCATCATAGCAGAGGCACCTGCGGTACCACTACCTACAGGGCCACCAATACCTCCAGCCCCAGAATAAGAGAGTGCATTCCATCTGAGTGCATTGCACGAGTTCCAGTGACAGAGGCCGCCCAGGTTATGGGGAGATACGGACCCCTTGGCAGCTAAGGATTGGATGGAGGCTATCGTCAGAGTTTGCATATTGGTAGGGACACTAGCTGAACTCATGATAATCCTTGCTGCGAGTCTCCTGCATGCAGCGGCAGGAAGATGGTGTAGCCTGATGGTCTAGGTGCATGACAAGGCATCAGTACTCTGGATAGACTTCGAGATCATGTTACGGGTAGAGTTAGTACCACTCACCCTTCATGCGGTGGGGATTTAGGAGTTACTGAATCTACAGTCGGGCATCATGACATTAGCTCAGTACTTAGCGAGGTTCAATAACCTCTCACGCTTCAACACGGATATGGTACAAGACCCGTTCTTCAGGGCCCATACCATTGAGGAGGGTACCTGGAATGAGAACAGGGCTTCGATGATCTTCCATAACTTCCTGACGTAGACAGGGGTGCTGGAGAGAGCACTTCTAGTGAAGATTTTTCTCGCTGAGCAGTCACCAGCAGGGAGACCTTCGACAGGACGACAAGTAGAGGAGTTTTCTATAGCTGTTAGTAGATTTTTGACGCTGAGGACCAACCGGACCAGGACATCATGTGGGTGATCTATTGATACAAGTTCGGTTTTCCGGGGAACATGAAACAAAACCATCTATACGAGGAGAAGGTAGTGATATTCATGTGGCAGGATGGGTCTCATGGCCTAAGACTACCCAACACGCCATGCAGATGAGTTTCAGGAAGTAGAGGGACCTCCCAGGTAGAGGCAGAGGTTCGACCGTGGTGGTCCATTGGGATCATTTGGAAAAGGTAGGGGATCTAGCTGAGCAGTAGATGGTGGACGACGTATCGAGGCCCTACCACCACCACCACCAGGAGGTCCACCCCGACCATCGGGAATGGATGGAAAGGGGAGAGCTCTACTCCAGGCAACTGAGGACTACAACCATAGTGCACCTAGAGTAGGAGTACTAGAGCAGGACTAACTCCAGGCATAGGGGCCTTTGTTGATGAGTCTTCTAGCTTGGTTGTTTTCATTTTTTGTGGTTGTTTTGTTTCTTTGTACTTTGATCTAGAGTAATAAAAGACACTTTTCCATGTGATGTTTGCTTCGCTACCATTTTGTATGGTAGATACTGATAGGTTCAAGTTAAAACCATTGACTTGACCCTCACATTCGAGATTCCTACTAGAAGAGACCCAGTGACCACACATTGTTGCCGATAGTGTGACTCGACCCTTGGAGAAAAGAGTAACAATTGGATCTCTTTGTAGTAGAGTCAGGGACATACGACGTCCTCAATGGCATAAAATAGTACCAATCATGTCAGGATTGAATGTATTAGGAAAATAATGTGGGTAATTTTGGGAATGAGACCAGATTTTTCTTTTAGGCGAAGGAGAAATCTTAGCAGCTCCTGTAGGAGGTAAGAAAAAAAGCGTGTAGTCGAGCTCTTTACAAATGGATAGTCACACCCATAGTTCATTGAGAGAACGGTTTACGGTTTAATCTAATATCAAAAGTCTCTGGTGTGTATTCTCGTAGAAATACCTGGACCTGAGACCTTGATGTTGGCTAGAGTTCCTCAAAGACTATGTTTTTGAGATAGTATAAACTCCTAGGAAGGGGAACATTGTAGCAGAGTTTATTTCACGAAGCCTCACTTGTCATCATGTGAAGGTAGGGAACGAGGTACCATCAGGCCTCATACAACCCTTAGTGGTCCTAGAGTAGAAGTGGGATGGGATATCCATGGATTTCGTGATGGGGCATCCACATACATCCAGAGGGCAGGACTCTTTTTGAGTGATCATAGACCAACTAACCAAGTCGTCCCACTTCCTACCGATAAGTGAGAAGGGATCAGTAGAGAGATTGGGATGCCTCTTCATTCAAGAGATCATATAGCTTCATGTTGTGCCACTGTCTATCATTTCTGATCTAGAGGCACGATTCAATTCCTGACTATGGAAGAGGTTACATGAGGATTTTGGTATGTAGTTACGTCTGATCCCCACCTTTCATCCTACGGCAGATGGCCAAACTAAAAGGACCATTCAGACACACGAGGACATGCTCCATGAATGTGTCCTTGACTTTGGTCATAGCTGGGAGGATCACCTACCCTTGGTGGAGTTTGCGTATAACAACAGTTACCACTCCACCATCAGGATGGCACCGTAGGAGGCGTTGTACGACCAACCAAGAAGATCACCTCTGTTCTAGACAGACCCTGGGTAGTCATCACATGTAGGACCAGAGATGTTTCAGGCTATGATAGAGAAGGTGCAGATCATCCCAGAGCAGATGAAGACTGCACAGAGTAGACAGAAGTCCTCTGTTGATAGGAGACGGAGACCACTGGAGTTCGAGGATAGAGAACATGTCTTCCTACAGGGGTCACCTAGATGATGTCTATGAATATTTAGCAGGGGTTAATGTTATCTATGCATTTCATCAGATCTTTCCAGGTCCCCAACAGAGTAGGCGATGTGGATTTCTGCCTGGCCCTTCCTCCTCAGTTGCACTGGGTGCATGACATCTTCCATGTATCTTAGCTGGGGAGATACATGCATGACCCGTCCCACATCATCGACCATGGGGAGCAGGAAATAAATGATGGGGCGAAAAACATAGAGTTCCCGGTGGAGATCGCAGATCGACAGGAGAGGGTCCTACAAGGATGGTCGATTCCTCTGGTGCGCATTCGTAGGCAGCCCAAGAACCTTTAGTAGAGCACTTGGGAGCGGGAGGCTCAATTGCAATCTCTGTACCCCCATTTTTTTACATAGTATGTGTTGTAGATTTATGGGGACATAAATCCCTGAGTTGGGAGTAATGTAATGACCCAGAAATTTCAAGGAAATTTTTTTCCATAAATACATTAGAATTTTACGAGTCTACGGTTTCAGACCTCACTTGATTTCGAGGCCCAGTGTGTCCGGAATGAATTTTGGAAGTTTTGATTGGATACCTATAGTTAACGTACATTATGGTTTTTCAATACTTTCTACCGGTTCTCGGAATTGAAATTTGAGTACACCAATGAACTCTTTGTGTCGGTATTCGCTTAAGGGTACCTTTAATGTAGTTGCATTTTATGTGGGATGAGAGTTAATATTTGAGAATTTAGAAAAAAATAAATAAAATTTGTGGAACACAATTTTACTTATGGATATTGGTTAATTCCTCTAAAGGGGAGTTAGAGGTAGGTCCCACACCCACAAAACCTCCCATGAGATGATATTTGTGAGGTGGGTCCCACATGAACATAACCTTTTCATCTCCCCATAACTCCCCTGAAACTCCCTTAAACCCCCTTTTTTAATTTCTGTCAACAACCCTCTTTATTTTCTAAACTATCCACCATCCACATGGTCATTAATATGAAAAAACTTTGAATTAATTATTTTTTACTCCACAAAATTAATTAATTACTTTGGGAGGATATGAATCATTTTGAAAATGCATTGCAAGTTTGTTAAAAGAGGGGGAGCCTTAATATAATATTTTCTTGACAAATATTTTGTGGTAGATCCTTTGGAGGATTAGAAAGAAAGTTGTTCTTATCCCGATGAAGAATTCCTCTAACGAAGAACGACTTTCTCCCTAGATGAAGAATGCTCTACGATTCGAAGAATTCGATGATTCCAATGACGCTTCTTCTTAGATTGAACACTGATGTCAACGGAATCGACACCGTTCTTCCGCAATGACCGACTACTGCGACATTCTTCTTCCACGGCTCGACGACATGCGATGTCTTTTCAAGGAAGGGGGATATTGTTTATTTTCCTATATGTGTGTTATATCCTTGAACATGGGAGATTATTTGTTGGATTATTATTTGAAACACTAACGCGGTGGGTACGGTCGAACAAACAAGTCCGGACCCACCGCCAACTTGTTCGTGATGCGTAGAATGATTGGTGATGGATGAACAGAAGGGTAATGATGATATGAGACGGTCGCAGTGAAGAGAAGGACCCGTGAAGGCTGTAGGCACAAACTGGAGCTAAAATAGACCACCATAATGACTTCGGTGGCCTGCAGAAGGGCGCCCCGCGACGGGTTGCCGCCGCAGCAGCGCCGGCGACCGGAGGCGATGGAGGCACCCCAGCGCACCACCTGCGGAATACCAGCTTGGAACTGGCCACAACGGTGATGGAATGCATCCCGCACCACGCCGGATCTGGGATGACCAGGCGGCGCCAGCCTGGCGCCGCCGTTACGCAGAACCGGGGGGACGCGTTCTCCCACCCGCTCGGCCAGCCTGGCTATGATGTTGCAAGCCGCGGGCTGGTCCGCACCCAGCCGGGCTACCCCCACCAGGCCAGACCCAGACCTGGGACGGGTCATCCCGATTCGGGCAGACCCAAGTTGGGTTGGTACGGGTCAGACCTGGCCCAAGCCCACCCTTTTTCAGACCATTTTCGGTTAATTGCCGATAACATGAGATACAGACCTCCAATTGATGCATTGTTTATTGTGTAGGATTCCTCGATTTGTGATAGTCGTTTCGGTATATTACACCCAAGGTTTTGACGAAGTTTTATTATGGCAGGGTTGGATCGAATTCGAAACCCACCGAGCCCTCTGAGAGGAAACACCCATAACATAAGGACCGGACGTTTAATTAATGTGTCGTCAACTACATTGGTTTAATTTTGAAGAGATTGTTATTTTGGCATACTCCACACGGAATTTGGATTATGTTGGAGTATTTCTGGGTTATATTGGACCTGAAATCCAACCGGACCCCTGGAATAGAAAATCCAATATCTCTAAGACCGGGCATCCAATTGACGCACCACCTGTAGCGTTGGGTTCCTTTTGATGAGAAGGAACTTTAGGATACATCAACTATGAAAATTTTGAAAGTTGATGTATTTATCCCTTGGCTCGTGTAGCGGAACCTCCCAGAATCGAGCGTGCTATGTGCGGGAACCCTAGAGCTGGCTGCGACTGCGACGACTACCGTACTGGAATCCTCTGTGGGTTCGATGAAAATGGATACCACACAAGAATCCCTCTTGGGTTTGATGACAATGGCTACCAAACTAGAATAATCCATTTTTTCGGTGACGATGACTACCATACTAGAATCCTCCAAGGGTTCGACAGCGATTATAATTGTTCATGTATCCTACGTGGGTCCAACAGTTCGACTACTATACTTGTATCCTATGTGGGTCTGACAGTTCCACTACTGTACTTGTATCCTACGGGGGTCTGACAGTTCGATTTTTGTACAATTATCCTATGTGGGTCCAACAGAGTAGCTGGTCTAGTATCCTACGTGGATCCGACATCTTAGCTGTACTAGTATCCTACGTCGGTTCGATAGCATAAATGCACTAGTGACTACATCTGATCATCATTATCTCTTTACGAAAGATGTATACCTCTGTGAGAAGAGTCTTGACTTTCAATCATTATCATCGATGTGATTGACTTCTTTCCTATGTGGAATGGGTTGTGCTTGGGCTTGAGTGTTCGAGCTGAACTGGATTGATGACTTATGTATATGTATATGCTTATAACTAAGTAGAATTTGTTGATACTTCGTGATTGTATATTTTCTTGTGGATTATCCTTAGTGTATTATGTGAGACCTTAGGGGGTATCGGGGTCCCTACTGAGTATTTTTATACAATCCTAGGCATGGGCTATGCCTGCACTATGTTGTATTGGATGAATATGACAGACAATACTGATTGTGGTAGAGACTTGTGAAGCTGGAAGGTACCCGGAGGTGGTCCACTTGTCGTGACATATATGGAGGGAACGGACGGACCCGAGGTGCCGAGGAGACCATCATTACCCACCATTCAGGTGGGATACCCAGGGGACAACTTAGTGGTTGCTGCATTACATACTACTGTTGTACTAGACATTCAGTTGTATTGTACTATCAGTTGACTTTTTATACTGGGCCAAATGCTTTTCAGCACTTACTTTGGTACTCAGTTTACTTAGTGCTTTCTTCAGTTGCGTACTCTATAGTGACTATTGACTTTATAAAGGAAATGCCTTCTCTTTTATTGGGATTTACGCATTTTGTGCTAGTCATCAGCCCCTGGCCAATGGAGGGTAGGTTTGGGGTAGTCACGACATGGGCCTCAAGGACGGGCTGCGACTAATTGGTGTTAGAGTAGTCGGTTCTACTGCAGAACTCAGGACTATGATTATTCTTCTCTGTGAAGCAATAATTTTATGAGTATTGAGTGTGGTTATCAGTCCCGAGAGTTTAGTGTTGGTGCGGTGGCCGACATATCCATTCCCCAGGACCATGACCTATGATTTCTGACTCAGTGCATGAAAAAATTGATTTCATTTGTGTTTCAAAAGTCTTCTTTTTGATTACTTTGTATCCGCTCACAATGTATATTGTTTGACCGTGGAACACGTGTTTCTTTGTAGGATGGCCCCAAGAAGGCAGGCTGCTTGGGTTCCGAGATATGTACGAGATGGTAGCTCACCGAGCAACGAGGCCTCAGTTAAAGGCCACATCACATCGGAGGCACCATCATTACCACTACCCACTGGGCCACCGATACCTCCCGCCATAGCAGCAGAGAGTGCACGCCATCTGAGTGCATTGCAGAAGTTCCAGCAACAGAGGAAGACTAGGTTCCAAGGAGAGATGGACCCCCAGGCAGCTGAGGATCAGTTGGAGGCTATCGTCAGAGATTTCATATTGGTAGGGACACCAACCAACCTCATGGTAATCCTTGACACGAGTCTCATGCATGAAACAGTTGGAAGATGGTGGATCCTGATGCTCTAAGTCAATGAAGGGGCATCACTACTCAAGATAGACTTTGAGGTCCTGTTCAGGGATGAGTTTATACCATTCACCTTTTGTGTGGTGTAGATTCAGGAGGTACTTCACCTGCAGCAGGGTAGCACCACAGTTGCTCAGTACTCAGCGAGGTTCACTACCCTCTCACGCTACTCCACGAATATGGTACGAGACCCGTTCTTTTGAGCCCGGACATTCGAGTAGTGACTCAGGCATGAGATCAGGGCTGCGATGATATCCCTCAACATCTCGATGCAGGTGGGGGTGCTGGAGAGAGCACTTCTAGTTGAGAGTTTTCCCGTTGAGCAGTTACCAGAGGCGAGACATTTCACAGGACAACACGTAGTGGAGTTTTCTGTAGCCAGTAGTAGACAGTTGACGCCGAGGTCCAAGAAAACGAGGCCATCATGTGGGCGATCACAGGATACAGGTTCTGTTGTGTGGGGAACATGAAACAATTCCATCTATACGAGGATCAGACAGTTCTATGCATGCAGAGGGTATTTTCACATCGCTCAAGACTGCCCGACCCGCCCTGTAGATAAACAACAGGTAGTAGAGGCATCACCTAGGAAAAGGCAGTGGTTCGACCATGGTGGTACACCAGGAGCAGCCGGATGAGGTAGGGGATCTGGCCGAGCAGTAGGTGGTGGATTACATATCGAGGCCCTACCAACACCACCACTAGATGGTCCACCCTGACTGCAGGGATTGGATGGATAGGGGAGAGCTCAGCTCAAGGCAGTTGAGGACTATGACCATAGTTCTCCAGGAGCAGGTGGACAGGACCAGAACTAGCTCCAGGCATAGAGTCCATTGTTCATGAGGCTTCTAGATTTGTTGTTATCATTTTATGTGGTTGTTTTCTGTCTTTGTACTATGTTCTTCATAATAAAAAACACTTGTCCCTGTGATTTTTTCTTCCCTACCATTTCGTATCGTTGATAGTGAGAGGTTCCAGTTAATACCGTTGACTTCACCCTCGCATTCGAGAATCCTACTGGAGGAGAAATAGTGACCACACACTACTTCTGAAAGTGTGAATCGACCCTTGGAGGGTATAGTAATAGTTGGATCTCTTGTTAGTAGCGTCGAGGCATTACGATGTCATCCATGGAATGAAATAGTACTGTTCATGTCAGGATTGACTGTATTAGGCAAAGAATGAGGTTCATCCAGGGAATGAGACAAGATTTCCTTTTTCGACAAAGGATAAATATTAGAAGCACTTTTAGGATGTAATAGAAAAAGGTTGTAGTCTAGTTCATTACAAATTACTAGTCACACCCATAGTTTGTTGAGATAACAGTTTATAGTTTACTCTAATCTCAAAAGTCTCAGGTATGTATTCTCGTAGAAGGACCTAGACCTAAGATGGTTAAATTGTCTTTAGTTCCTCTAGGATTATGTTTTTGATATAGTCTATACTCCTAGGATGGGGAATGCAGTAGCAGAGTTCATTTCACGATGCCTCACTTGTCAGCAAGTGAAGGCGGATCACCAGGTACCATCAGGCTTGGTATAGCTCATAGAGATCCTAGAGAGGAAATGGGACGGGATATCGATGTATTTCGTGATAGAGAATCCACATTCATCGAGAGGGCACGACTCATTTTGGGTGATCATAGACCGACTAACCATGTTGGCCCACTTCCTACCGATTAGTGAGAAGGGCTCAATAGAGTGCTTGGGAGGCCTCCACGTTCTGATGATCGAATGGCTTCATGGTGTGCCATTGTCTATCATTTATGATCGAGATGAATGATTCATTTCCCGGCAATGGAAGGGGTTGCTGGAGATTTTTGGGATGCAGCTATGTCTAAGAACCACCTTCCATCCTCAGACAAACGGCTAGAATGAGAGGACCATTCAGAATCTCAAGGACATGCTCTGTGCATGTGTCTTTGACATTGATCACTGCTTGGAGGATCTCCTACCCCTAGGGGAGATTGTGTATAACAATAGTTACCACACATCCATCGAGATGGAACCATACAAGGCACTGTACGACCGACCAAGAAGATCACCTCTGTGCTGGATTGAACCTAGTGAGTCAGCACTTGTAGAACCAGAGATGGTTCAGGCTATGATAGAGAAGGTGCAGATCATCCAGTAGTGGATGAAGACTGCACATTGCAGATAGAATTCCTATGCTGATAGGATATGGAGACCACTGGAGTTCGAGGATGGTGACCATGTCTTCTTACGGGTCTCACCTCGACGTGGTCTACATAGATTTGGTCGGGGTGTCGTGTTATCTCTATGTTTCATCAGACCTTTCATGTCCCCAGTAGAGTAGTTGAGGTAGCCTACCCCCTGGCTGTTCTACCTCAGGTGCACCAGGTGCATGACGTCTTCCGTGTATCTCAGATGAAGAGATATGTGCATGGCCCATCCCACATAATATACCACGAGGATTTGGATATCGATAACGAGGATACATACACGGAGGTCCTAGTGGAGATTGAGGATCGACAAAAGCGGGTCCTACATGGATCGTCGATTCCTTAGGTGCACATTCACATGCAGCATGGGAACATCATGGAGAGCACATGGGAGCTAGATGCTTAGGTGAGAGCTCAGTAACCCCATTTGGTTCCCTAGTGTGTGTTGTAGCTTTACGGGGACATAATTCCCTATGGTGGGAGTAATGTAAAGACTTGGAAATTTTAAGGACATGTTTTTCCTTAAATTCATTTGAATTTTACGAGTCTACAGTTTCAGATGGCACTTGATTCCGTGGCCCGATGTTCTTGGAATCAATTTTTTATGTTTTGTTCAGGTACGTTCAGTAAACGTACATGCAGGTTTTACTACCTTTGGAACTGGTGCTCAGAATTGAAATATGAGGACACTGATGAACTCACAGTGCCAGTATTTGCATAAGGGGACCTTTACTACAATTACTTTTTTTGTGGTTGAGAGTTAATATTTGGGAATTTAGAATAAAATAAATAAAATTTGTGGAACATAATTTTATATATGGATGTTGGTTAACTTCTGTCAATGGGAGTTATAGGTGGGGCCCACACCCACATAACCTCTCATTAGAAAATATTTCTAAGGTGGGGCCCACACAACCCTAACCTTTTCATCTCCCCATAACTCCACCTAAAATCCCTTAAACCCCCATTATTTAATTCTTCACAACTCCCCTCTTTATTTTCAAAACACTCCACCTTACACTTGGTCATTTATATGACAACACCTTGAATTAATTATTTTTTAATACACAAAATTAATTACTTACTTTGGGAGGATTTGAATCATATTGAAAATGCATGGAAAGTTTATTAAAAGTGGGGGAGCCTTAATATAATTTTTTCCTGGTAAATATTTTTTGGCAGAACCTCTGGATGATTAGAAAAAATGGAGTTATTCTCCAGAAGAAGAACACCTCTAACGAAGAATGACATTCTCCCTCGACGAAGAATGCTCTATGATTTGAAGAACATGAAGTCGCCAATGACGCTTCATCTTCTAGTGCACACCGACGTCAATGGAATCGACACCGTTCTTCTGTGACTCCCAACTACTGCGACGATCATCTTCCATGGTTCGACGACGTGCGACATATTTTTGAGGTAGGGGGATATTTTAAATTTTCATATATGTCAGTTATATCCTCAAACATGGGTGATTATTTGTTGGATGATTATTTGAACAACTAACACGGTGGTTACTGGCTAACGAACAAGTCTAGACCCACCAACAACTTGTTCTTTAGGCACAAAATGATTGGGGATGGATTAACAGAAGGGAAACATTGATTTGAGGCTGTTTCAGTGAATTGTGGGACCCAAGAAGGTTGTAGGCGCAAACATGAGCTAAAATGGACCACTGAAAAGACTTCGGTGGCCTGTGGAAGGTCGCGTGGGCGCGGGTGGCTGGCATGGCAGCGCCCCAGCATGCCACCGGCAGAAGACTGATGTGCCACCAGACTCAATGGTGATCGAACAAATACTGCGCCTGGTGGGATCCGGGATGATCGGGAGGTGCCAGCCTGGCGCCGCTGTTATGCATAACTTGGGGGAAGTGTCTACCCCCCCGGTCGTCCAGCAAGGTCAAGCCATGGCCGGCTGTGGGCTGGGATTTCCCCATCCGGGCCAGGCCATGCCCTTCCAGGCCAGACCTAGACCTAGAACGGGTCGACCCCGTTCGTGTTGACCCAGAGATGGTTGGGACGGGTCGGACCAGGCCCAGACCCCCCCTTTTCAGACCCTATTCGGTTAATTTCCCATAACATGAGCTAAAAACCTCCGATTAAGGATCTGTGTGTTGCGTAGGATTCCATGGATAGAGACAGTCATTTTAGTATATCACACGCATGGTTTTGGTGAGATTTTTGTATGTATGTATTGGTTAAATTCAAAACCTACCGGGTCCTCGGAGCGGAAATGCTTATAACATGACGACCGGAAGTCCGATTAACATGCCATCAACTACGTTGGTTTAATTTTGAAAAGATGATTTTTTTGGAATACTCCACGTAGGATTTGGATGAGATTGAATTATGGCCAGGTTGGATTGTACCTGAATTCCAACCGGGTCACTAGAACAGATGGTCAATATCTCTCTAACTGGAAATCCGATTGACGCGCTGTCTGTCACGTTGGGTTACTTTTGACAAGACGGAACATTGGGATACATCAACTCTAAACATCTTGATAGTTTATGTATCGATCCTTTGGCTCGAGCAGTGGACCCTCCCGCAATCGATCGTGCTATGTGTGGGAACCCTAGAGCAGGCAACGACTGTGATGACTTCCATTCTGGAATCCTACGTGGGTTCGATGACAAATGGATACCATACTGGAATCCTCAGTGGGTTCGACGACAATGGCTACCGTACTAGAATAATATGTGGGTTCGGTGATGATGACTAACATACAAGAATCCTTCATAGGTTCGATGGAGTTGATTATTATTTATGTATCCTACGTGGGTCCGACATTTCGACTACTGTACGTGTATACTACGTGGGTCTAACAATTAAACATCTGTATAAGTATCCTACGTCGGTCTGATAGAGTATCTGGTCTAGTATCCTATGTTGGTCTGATAGCTTAGATGGACTAGTATCCTACATGGGTTCCACATCTTAGATTAATCTGTGACTACATCTGATCATCTTTATCACTTTACGAATGATGTATACCTGTTTGAGCTGAGTGTTGACATTCAATCAAAATCATTGATGTGATTGTCTACTTTCATGTGTGGACTAGGTTGTGCATGGGCTCGAGAGTTGGAGCTGAACTGGATTGATGACATTGGTATATGTATGGTCATATACCTAAGTATAGTTGGTTGATACATCGTGATTATATCTTTCCTTATGCATTATTCATTGTGGATTCAGGGAGACCTTCGGGGGTCTCGGGGTCCCTACTGAGTATTGTTATACTCACCCCTGCACGGGCTATGCCTACAGAACGTTGTGTTGGATGCAGATTATGGACATCACTGATCGTGGAAAAGACATGTGGAGATGGATGGTACCCGGAGGTGGACTACTTGGCATGACATATACGGAGTGGACGGACATACCCAAGTTGCTGAGGAGACCATCGGTACCCACGCTTCCGGTGGGATTCCCAAGGGAAGACTCAGTGGTTGCAACTTTACAAACATCTATTGTACTATACATTCAGTTGTACTATACATTTAGTTGGGTTTGTATAATTGCCCGTTTACTTTTCATCACTTAAATTCTTACTCCTTTTAATTAGTTCTTTCTTCTATTGCATACTCTATTGTGTTTTTTTACTTTATAAAGGCAATGCCTTATCTTTTATTTAGATTTAAACCTTTGGTGCCTGTCACCAGTCCCAAACCTATTGAAGGCAGTTTGGGGTAGTCATGGAATGGGCCTTGAGGATGGGTCGTGACACAAACATGATACATGGTTCCAGGATACGGTATTTCATACATACAAATGAATGTTATTTCCGTTAATTTTCATTTTGAAAGAGAGTAATTAATATATATATATATATATATATTATTACACTATTATTTAATATAATATGTTTCCTATTTAATTCAATAAACCCTTCCTTAATACATTCCATTTTTTTTATTATGGAATCCCATTTCATTGAGGGGTTATAGTCCCAACTTCCTCAAAAGAAATTATAATATTAACATCCATTGGAATGTATAACGGTATGTGTTGTGAAAAATTATGTAATGTTTATTTCATAAAAAATATTATATATAACATATATATGCATAGTTTACCCATAATGTCCATAATGAGAGATGGTAATGTAAAAATGAACAATCAGTGATTCATGAGGAGGTAGTATGTTGTACACATGAACAGTTTATTTGTTACCCATTCGATGGATGTGTCTGTATTTTTAGGTCATATAAGTAAAATAAAAATCTAATAGTATTTTTAATTGATAAAAATATCTTATTAAACATTTTATCAAATGTAAAATTTAATTTATCCTAATAAATAAATTAGATGTATTAGTAGTTTTTCATTAAAATGTAGTATTTTTCACTATTCATAACAAATAAAACATAACACAAAATTACAAAATATTCACCCTACCGTAATTATTTTATTATAAAATAATTATGTTTATTGTGAAATATAATATTTATAAATGTTCCAAAAATTATATTTAATATTTTGTTTCCATTAAATGTTTTTAAAATAGCTTTAATAAAATTATTGGGTTTTATGAGTTAAATTTTCTTTATTATTATCTTATGCTTATAAAATATATTAGATGAATGTAAAAATTGATTAATTGGATATATAAAAATTATATTACATAAAAACTAATTACAAATTTTAATTCATTAAATTTATTAGGAGTATAATATCTTTTTTATGATAATAATGATTTTCTATAAAAATAATCTTTTATAAACAATTAGTTTCAATATTAATTTAAATGCAATTTTTTATTAATAATTTCATTTCATATCTTTTGAAAAATGACATTTACATAATTTAGTAAATAATATTCATAAAATATAATTTAATCATTATGTTAAATGATATATTTTTTCAATAATATATTTTCTGTTCGTTAATACATTAAACCAGCCCGAGTCGACCATGAACCGGTTACACATGCCATCCTGTGACAAGTCCTGAGAGGCATTCTTGATCCTCCCCAGATAGCGAAAATCACTAAGGGAATCAATAGGGTTCACAAGGGAATGATTTTTCCCAAATATAAACAATCAATCAAAGATTAGAAAGAAATAGATTTCCTAGAATACATTTACATAAAAATTGAACTAAACATTATTTGTAGAAGAAAATAAATGTAAATATAAACCAAAAATTCATCCAACCAAACCTAGACACCAGCTAAATCCATGTGACCCTACAGGTCACTCACCAACACCATGATCACATGTCACCCAAGGTGATCAAACTCATGATGAATCCTACACAATAGCTAAATACAGAAGAGGACTATCTGTGAGAGTATTAAAACGTAGCATCTTAGCCCGAATTTTTATTCCTAAGGAACATCCATTAAAATAAAAAAAAAAAAAATTCATGTTTTAAATACAAGATATAAAACTATCTTTTTCAAATGAGGTTCCTTATTTAATTATTATTAGACAAATACATTAATATTTTATAAACAAGAATTTTAGTATCAGTTTTTCAGAGAATTGAAACTTCGAAATGTAAATTGTTTTCAAGAGGGTTGCATTAAAAAGGAAAAAAATATAAATAAAACCCTTATGCTATAGAATTTACCAACAAAGAAAAAATTATTCCGATGGAGAGGAAAAAATATCCATCGAGCACAAGTCTCGGAAACACCCAAAGGGACTAGTTCTTTGTGGGCCCCTGGTACCCTATATCTTAGTGTAAAAGTATCCGTAATGAATATCCATTATCGGGAACACGAGCCACAAGTAGAATAATAATCCATAACATAGTTTTATTCTACATCACCATGAAAATAATTTTTTTTATGTTTTCATCGTCAATCCGTCTACGAGAAATAAGGACAAACCCCCCTCTAGATTAGTAGCATATTAGTACATGTCTACCTTGCTAGATACATGGGTTCTCCATTATTAGGATACAACAAGTTACACATACAAAAAATAACTTTTTCCTAGTATTATTCAATTTACAAATCATACACACCACAAACAGGCAACACACTTGTCTTTCGTTTCATTCTTGGATCAATAAACAACCAATATTTTGGAAAATCAATTTGAAGAAGTATTACGAGACTTTGCTCATAAAATACATTTAAAAATGAAATATTTTTTCTAAAAAGCAATCAATACAATATCATATCATAATGATCATCCCCAAAACCAATTAATAATTAAATTTCATGGAACAAAAAATGGCCTAAATATATTGAACATTAAATACACATTTAAACCATATTTATACGAAAATAAATGTCAAACGTCCTTTTAAGCCTTTCTCAAAACTAAAATTAGAAAAAGGTAAGAATTTAAATTTTATTAAAGTGGCCTATACACACCATTTTAAACTACAACCCACTTTCATAAATCCCTTAAAACACATAGGATACATATTCAAAACAAAAAAAAATCATTAGGATGTTAAAAGTCTCATTCTGTAGAATCTTGGGCCAAAACATGTTGTAAACAGAAAACCATTTGTTTTTAAAACTGAATAATAATTGGAAGGACATAGAAGAACCACGAAATAACATATCACTTGCTTCCAGTATATTTATTATCGAAAAAATAATTTTAAAATCTCACTTAACACAGAAAATCCGACCACACAATTTACCAAACACTTAACATGATATTCTAAACAAAACAGTTTATTTTAAGTACTTGATAATGAATAAAAAACAAATTGAATTCCATATTTTGTTCAAGATACTGATAAATGTTCAAAATATAGTAAACCAGGTTCTAAAACTCACAAACATGGAACAAAATATAACAAAACATTTAAACATTCACTTGGTGTGCAGTTATGAAAAAAACATACCTTTGACAAAACATGTCTTTGAAAACCACTATGAACACCATGAGAACTATCCAATGTATGAAAATTTATTATAAAAATATATATAATGTGTTAGCAATATTAAAATTATGATTTTTAAATGATAAATTCGTGTACATGTAATATCCAACCTCAAATCCTTGTATAATGAAATTGCACACCTGATATCACCGTACCAGGGTTTATTAATAGTAATACCCTAAAAACCAACCCCAAATGAACAAAAACCCCCATACAAATCATATTATAATAGAACCCAATGTCTATAATGAGTATATAATAATATAAAATAAAAAAATAATTAAAAAATATAAATGGGAAGTGAAATGATAACGAATCTCAAAATGGAAACCAGAAAAGTTTTCGTCTTCCAGTAGTTATGCTCCCATAGAAAAAAGGAAATGGCTTGAAACTCCATGGAGAGGCTCCTATTTTCATGAAAACCCATTAAAGAAGATATTTTGTGAAAAGTGTACGAATTGAATTATATAGGAATGATACATATTACCTTTTGAAAAACTGGACAATTTGAGAATCGTTGAGAAGTTTTGCCCTAATCTGATACAACGATGATCTCCAAAGAGGTAATATGAAATATTCGGGTTCATGTAGAGATATTTTTTTCTAGTGGGTGGTGTAATCATAAAAATTAATTAAAACAGGAATAATATAAAAATGAAACAAATTAATTATTTTTAAAACTGGGAATCAGCCTATGAGCTTGCCAAATCCCCGATAAAATAATCGAAATTCAACATGCATATGGATTTATAAGGGATCCAAAAGGATATTTTATTTTGAATATATAATTGGAGGAAATATGGGTAATGGTATTATTGAATATTGTGGAAAAATGAAAGAGTTATAAATGAAACCAATTTGGTTTTTAAATCCAGAAATGAGATCCCTCTTGGCCGAAATCATGATGTAGCAACCATTTTCTCCAAAAAACCCAAACAAGCTATGGGGACCCCATTTTAGGATGATTAGAAATATATGGAATTTTTAAAATAAAAATTAATTTCACCCAATACCCTGGAAAATAATGGTGAATAAAAATGAACCAGATCAAAATCAATACATGAAAAAAACAGGGGTGACAATTCTCTCCATGATTAAAGCTTTGCATCACTAGAAATCCATAACACATAACAACCGATAGAAAAACACCTAAATAATACGTATAATTATTATCCAAACTCTCAAGATATGTAAATATCATATACCATCAACTGAACATAATCCTCTTCCTCAAACAAAACAACAACTCACAAACACGTCCTGAGAATCAATGGAATGATCAATCCACCACATCCACACAAAAATCCAAGAACCAAATTGATGGGCCATATCCCAATGAACACAATGATCAACCATGGATATGTTCACTCATGAAATCAATTAACTTGGGTGAGGCTAGAAATGGCTCACCACCATTAAATCACAACTACCATTTGACAAATACATAAAGGAAATATATTCGAGACACACATTAGGTCTCCCAACCATTAAAGAGAAAAAATAAATTAAAAAATTAAAAATTGTAGATAACCCATGATTTACGTACAAGGAAATTAAATTAATTTTTCGGAATACTTAATACATGTCAAAAACAGATGCCCATAGACCATATTAATTTAGTGTCTTTGGAAACTCTGAACATAATCTTCAAATCATGTTGAAAGATCTTCAACATCTCACATAAACATCTTCACCTTTGTTTTATTACCTAAAACCTTTCTTTATATCCTGTGGATAATGAAAACATAAAAAGGTTGAGCTAAAATACTTAGTAAGGGTAAACATTAAGAAGATAAAACAATCCATAAACAAATGAACTTAAAAACATGAACATTAAACGTGAGAAATGACATAAATCATGGTAGTACATAAGGCATTGATAACAAATGAAAATTAATCATGATAATATAGACATGGAATAAATAATTTTACTATGGAAAACACTTATACACTTGATATTATTTCAATAGTAGCAATGGCATTGCTTCTAAGACCATCATTGTGGACAATGTCCATTACTGAACTGGGTTTACTTATCATTCCAGCCTTGTATTACTTAACCTGATTTACATTCTGTTCCAGCCATATCTATCTCATGAGATATAATTCTTTACCCAATTAATTGGAGGGATATATAGGTACCACCAATCTCATAATGAAATCATTCTTATGTGAGCCGCAAAATAAACATAAGTCATTCATCATAACCCAAAGAATAAAATCGGTTTCATAAACATCATCCCATCATAACATAAACTATTTAAAACCAATGGATATCATTTCATCATATGGAAAACAAAACCATGTAAATAACAGAAAAATTATACTTGAAACATTAAAATAATAAATAATGTCATCTTATATTGAAAATATTTTAGATAAAACAATTTAAATGAATTCTTTTGGAAAATATTATTTTTCAATCTAAATCATTTTTTTTCACAAAATGCCCTGAAATTTTAAAAGAAAAGTATTTTGTTGAAAATAATCATGATATATTATAGAGTAGGGTTCTTGAAAATAAGGCATTATAAAACCATAGAAATCCATTAATTCCCTATAAGTTAAAAAAATCCACCTCGTACTTTTGCAGGAAAAGTAAAAAAGTACCTTATATGATAAATAAAAGAAATATTCCTTCCATAACTTGTGGTAAAAGTCAAAAAATGGAAAAATGATTTCAAAAATACCTAGAATAATAGTTATCATATTATGAAAACATTTTTAGAGAACATGGAAATGGATGATAAAAACCCCAGTAAATACTTACGAATAAACAATCTCGTATAAGAACGAGATTAGAATAATTATCCCTTACCTTAAGTCCAATTTTTTCCATATGTGTCTGTGACTCCTATAAAGTGGGTCTAAAAATATTATTAACTTGTAAAAAACCATAATAATAGATATTATTCACTTATGACTTTATATTACACGTTCTTTTGTAAATTCCATGTTAATGTAGTGTTTTGGGTAAAATTGTTTCATTTATAGTACATGTTTTTACTTGTAATTATTCATATGATTACATAGATCATGATTACTTATTTCCCTAATGTAGAACATGAATTATATAAAATATATATTAAGCATATAAATATATATAATAGATCTATAAATGGAATAAAATACACCGTTCATGGAGACGGTAGGTCGTACGTAAACATGAATGATGTTTTCGTTTCCTTGTTAAATTGAATGGAATTAAATGACATATATATATATACATAAATACAGTAGCATCATTGTTTGATATATTTCATGATTAATTATTATATATACTTTATAATCATTCTTTAATTGTGAATATAGGTAATGAATCTCATTTCGTTGTGGAGACGTTAATCCGTACATATGCACGAACGCTGATATTGTTCCCATAATTCTTTAAAAAAATTTAAGTGTATGATATAATATCTTATAATAAGTATTATGTTAGAATAATAATATACAGTTATTATTTCCACCATTATACCCATCCAAGTAAGGTGGTGGTGGAGAAACATATTACACCACAGTGTGGAGATAGTAAGTCGTACGTTCGCACGTGCATTGATTTCACATATCGTATGATGGATATAATGTGAAATAAGGTTGGTTTATAATTATAAAAACATATCAGTATATTAGTGAATCTGAAATTATTACATTATAATGAAACATCTAAATAATTGGTAGTTGTAGAAGAAAGAAACTTGAAAGAATCGGTAGAAGAGATTACCACTTCCTCGACGTGCCTCTTTTAAACATCCTCTTAGGGCACTAATGATAAAATTTTAATAAGAGAAGGAACTCTAGTATGTTTTTTTTAATTTTATAAGGGAAATTGGAAGGGCTTCACCGAGTTTGAAAGCTCAAAATGGGGTGAAGATAAGGAGGAGGGGCTTCCCTTTTATAAGAGAGTAGAGGGGCACTTTTGGAATCCTCCAAAATATTAATTTATAACAAACTCAAACCACACATAAAAACCACTAAAAAGACTCAAATTAGTATAGGATATGAGATAGGGTTGTTATTTGATTATCCAGTAAAATTTAGACATGTTTTGATTTTATTTTAAACCTTATCATTTTGATTTATCATTATTTAATCTATATAATTTTATTTTTTTTAACAATAATCTAAATTTAAAATTGTTATAAATACATACTTATGTGTTTTTAATTGATAGTAATTAGATACATTATGTCATTGAAGATCATATAATTTTCAATTTATCATTTTTAATTTTTTTTTGATTTTTAAACAATTTAATAATATGTTATTTTTATAAAAAATCAATAGTGTCAATTTTGATAGTATTCATTTATTTGAATTTTAATAAAATACACACAGAGGATATAATCGAAAAATATATATTTTATAGATTCCTAAAATGTCATATTTGTCTATAAAGTTTGTGGATAACATTAATTAGTTCATATAATATTTATTATAATTTTTTATAGCCATATATTTGATATTTTTCATAATAATATAATTACAACATCATTTTTGAATAGTCATTTAATATACATTTGTATTGCATAAAAATTTTATATAAAATAATATGATGAAGATAAATCAATTTTATTTCATAAGAATACTTTCTGTTGAATTTATCGTTTAAATCATTCATCCTTTAAAATTTTATCTGTATTAAAGTATGGAGGTGAAAACTATGACGTCATTTAAAATAAAATAATATAAATTTCACAATCGGTTTCATAAGGCTTTAAATGGTCCAAAGATCGAACCGTGGATGATTAGGGTATATATATACTATTCCAATACGTTTTGGTCAAGTTTCAGGTCCTTTTATGGGTAATATTATTTTAATCAAAACTATATAATTGATTTTTCACAAAATAAATAATTTCTTCTTCCTTAATGTATAAGCTATTAAGGTAAATAAATATTTCAAAAAAATAACAAAGAAATCAACATGATGAAGAAAAACATTTTATCTTTCAAATGATCATTTATAATTGAATTTATATGATTTATAACCTTATATTAAAAATACTAGAATTATTAAATTTTGGGTGATACATATTTCAATTTATTTAAATAAAATAAATTAAAGGTCTTAATCACATCCAAGTGGGTTCCAAAAGATACCATTTAGACCCAAGTATATTTTATAATGAAATATAATCATCCAATTAAATGAATAAAAGGTTTAGGGTAATTTTATAATATTATTTTTACCCTTAATTACATGATTTACATTTAAATGTAGTAAATAAAATTTACCATAGTTACTATTCATAATGTTTAAAAATAAAATATAGCCTATTTACAAAATTTGGACCAAATTATTCCAAATATTTAATCGATTTTTCAAAAAATCAAAACATAGAAGCTATAGAATTTAATATAAAATTATTCCCTTTGTTGAGAAATCAGGTTCTAAATGTTAAAACATTGCAATAGATTAAAGGGATTTTACCTATGAATTCAAATTAAAATTAATGATAATGACATAAATAATATTAAATTGTAAAATTATATTATATATCTACTTTAAAATCATTCAATATTATAATTTGACCATATAATTTATTTTGATGAATAAAGTTGTTTTTCATTCTAATTTTGTGTATTTTTACTATTCAACAAAATATGAAAGATAAAAAAAATATAAAATATTATCCAATTTTAATTTCTTTATCCTTATTGAAATGAATAATTTTATTTAATAAAATTGAACTTATTATAGTGTCAAAAATTATATTTCATATGGGTGTGCCATCAAAAGGCGACAAAATTAAGTTTTTTAAAAAATTATTATTTTACCTTAAAAAATTTATTTAGTTCTCACACAATGTTCTATAATATGAGTAATATGAATTATAATGATATAAAATTCATAATGTGGTTAATACAATTCAAAACAGCTTGTTCATAATATTTTATAACAATATATCATTGGTTATTGAAACTCGGTATTGCGTACAACACAAACAATTGAGGAAGGTCGCTTTTTCATGGAACACAACAAATAATAGTGTTTGAATATACTACAAAATAATAATTTGTTTCATATAGTGCGTGATAATCCTGGAGTTGCATACAACAGATGTCATAAAAGTAATTAAAAATAATATTTCTCATAATAGCTCATGATGTTACATTCTACCCCCCTTGAAATGAATTTCTCCCTCAAAATTCGTTGGGGTTATAAATCGTTTACTACATGAACATTCCTTTCATAGAATCCCACATTGTAATAAAGTAATACTAAAAAATTTTTTTAAGAAGGAAATTTAGAAACATAATGGTCACCCAATTTAATTTAGCATAGGGTTTCCACATCAGTGAATATTGGTGAAAATATGGATATGGAAGAGAAATCTAACCATCGTGTTCTAAAGAAAATTTGTAGATAAAGTTGACTAATTTCTATTAAAAGAAATACATGATTTTGGTATAATATCACCATTGGTTATTCCTTTAACAATTTCAACATCATATCATAAATAAATGAAGTTGAATTTTTCATTCGTGAAGTTTTACCATATCATGTGATGGAATGATGGGCCATTTCATCTATCTCAAACAATGGTTAACAAAAGTAATTAAATATACATAAGTCCATAGAGGGTGATATTAATCGTATATGTCTACATAAATGGACATATAGTTCATATATCATAACAATTAATAAGCTAAAACTAATTTCTACTAACCATTGACTTCCTGCAGGCCCGTGGTTAGCGATAAACTGCTGTTGCACTTTGGTTGTGGGTTCGATTCCCACAGCATAATCTGAAGCGATGGGTTGTCGCCCATCCTATGGGTTGTACTTTTTCAAAAACTATATTATTAAAAAATTAAATAAATAATATAAAAAATTTACAGCCTTAAACAATACTATCAAGTGTCTAAATTAATCCATTCCAATCATTAGGAATATCCAAAATACTTATGTCCAATCTCATAATGAAAAAAAAATATTATTAGAGAGGACATCTACCAAGCACGTGAATACCACCATTTATCACCCATGTATTATAAGTGATATCTTGATTGTCACATTCCAAACATGAGAACACCTTAATCATGTATTCTCTTGAGACATGAATTTCCAAGGAACCTTAGTGAAAACATGAATACTGTAAATAGTTAAATCTTCCCACCTACCAGAAACCCAAAAATTCTATATACTCAAACCATGATATCACATTGTCCTTATATCAATCATGAACTCTATAATACTATCCAAATTATTATTTTCTTCTTATCCATTCATTATACGCATATCATCTGCTTTAAAAAAATATTTCAATCACTTTTCATGGTTACAGGTACAATATTCTTATGGAAAACCAAAATGGACCAATACATAGATATTTTGATATACCATAAAAGTACCTCATTGACATTATTCTTGAATTACAATAAATAAACCCTACAATCCATCCTCTACAATATTTGGCATGAAATAGGTCCTTCCTTGATTTAGAAGTAACCTCTTTAGTCAGGGCCTTGAGTTCGGTAATTCCCATGTTCTCCATAGATAATATATTGAACTCCATAAGGGTTTTTCAATCTATGCCTCTTTTCCCCACACAAATAACATCTTACCCTCCATTTGAGGTACTCATCAAGGGTCTTCTTCCCTACTTCTTGATATGTAGAAATATTAATCTTCTTTCCTCTATATTCCTCACTATTCGAACTTGCATAAAAGTCCATCTCCATATTATTTTATGACATAGAAATACAACTAAAGTTCACCTCATTAATCATATACTGCGATGACTGATTTGGCATAAGAACAATATCTTTCTCTCTAGGCATTACACAATTTCGTTGATCATAGTAACCAATTTTTTCATTGTAATCAATAGTTTCTGAATCCATCCTCATTACCTCCATTAACCATAACAAGAAAACAATGTGTAAGAAACAATTAAAATAATGATGAACTACATAATAATAAAAAATCACATATGGGACGTAAAACTTATCACACATTCATTGATCCATGAAACCTTAGGTTCACCCTAGGTTATTTTTGATCATCAACATAATTATATGACTGTAACCTATTGTTATACTAAACATTAAGGACATCCATAGACATACCTTAGAAATATCTCAAGGGATCTCACTAATATTGTCGAATCCTAGTTCCCAAAGGGAGAATAATCCTTTGCTCTGATACCAACTCCAGAGAACAAAAGTTTATGTACATGTAAATTACATTACTTTTGCAGAATACTTAACATATGACAAAAACAGATTCCCAAAGACCGTCTTAGTTTGGTGTCTTCAGAATCTCAGAACATAATATTCTAATCATGGTGAAATATCTTCAACATCTTCCATAAATATCTTCCCCTTTTCTTTTCATACTTAATAACATTATTTATATCCTTGGGAAACAAAACATAAAAAGGGTGAGCTCAAATGCTAAGTAAGGGTAAACATGGAGAACATTAAACAATCCCCAATCATTTGAATGTAAAAATATGAACATAAAACGTGATTAATGACATAAATCATGGAAGTACATAAGGAATTGTTAACAAAAGAACATTAATAATGACAAAATAGCATGGGAATAAAAAATATAATAGTGGAAAACCATTATGCACATTATATGATTTCTATAATATCCATGGCATTGCTGCCAAGACCATCATAGTGGACAATGTCCATTACGGAACCAGGTATACTTGTCGTTCTAGCCCTGTATTGCTGGAGTAGATTTACTTTCTGTTCCAGCCATGTTTGACTTATGAGATATAATTCTATAACCAATTAATTGGAGGGATATATAAGTCCCACCCATCTCAAAATGAAATCATTCTTACGTGTTCCATAAAATAAACATAAATCATTCATGATAACCCAAAGAATATAATGGTTTTCATAAACATCCTCCCAAAATAACATAATTCATATAAAACAAAAGTATATCATTTCTTCATAAGAAAAATCAAACCATGTAAATAACAGAGAAATTATAGATGAAACAAAAACATTCTAAATAATGTCATCTTAGATTGAAAATAGTTTTGATAAAACACTTGGAATGAATTCTTGAGGAAAATATCATTTATTATTCAAATAATTTTTATTTCACAAAATGGAATTAATTTTTAAAATAAATGGATATTTTTAAAAATAATCACGATATATTGTTGCGTAAGCTTCATGAAAATAAGGTGTTATAAAATTGTAAAAATACATTCAAGCCATATAAGATAAAAAACATTATCCTCGTACTTTTTCCAGAGAAGTAAAAACTACCTTGTATGGTAAACAAAATAAATATTCATTCCATTATTTGTTTTAAATGTCAAAAAATGGTAAAAATGAATTCAAACATACACGTATGAAAAATAATAATTTTATGTGAACATTTTTAGAAAACATGGACTAGTATGATAAAAAAACCAGTAAATTCTTACGAATAAATAATTTCAGATAAGAACAAGATTGGAATAACTATCACTTATCTGACTCCAATATAGTGGGTTTAAACATATTATAAAACATTAATAGAACCATAATAATATATATTATTCACTTACGACTTTACATTAACAGTTCTTTTGACAATTCCATGTTAAATAAGCATTTTGGATAAAATCATTTCATTTATCATACATGTTTTTACCTGTGATTATTCCTATGATTACTTAGATAATTATTACATATTTACAGAATGTAAAAATATATTTAAATATAATATATATTGAGAATATAAATATATATATATAATATATCGATAAATGAAATGAAATATACAATTTATGTAGATGGTAGGTCGTACGTACACATGAATGTAGTTTTCATTTCATTATTAAATTAAATGGAAGTAAATGACATATATATATACATAAATCCATTAGAATATATATTTCATATATTTCATGAATACTTATTATGTATACGTAACAATTATTCTTGAATGTTTATCATGGAGAATCAATCTCATTTGCATCGTGGAGATGGTAATCTGTACGTACGAACAAGCGATGATATCATTTCCATAATAATTGAAAGAAACTCTAATAGATGATATAATATCTTAGAATCAGTATGATGTTATAGAACTAATATATAGTTGCTATTTCCACCATTATAACCATCCAAGTATTTTGGTGGTGGAAAAACAGATTACACCGCGGCGTGGAGACGTTAAGTTGTTCTTACGCAAACATGGTGATATCATTTTTTGTAGGATGGATATAAGGATAAAGAGGTTTGTTTAATATTTATAATAATATATCAGTATAAAAATAATTCTTATATTATTACATTATAATGAAAAAACAAAAGAAAATGTAGTATAAGAAGAATTAAACATGATAGAATCTGTAGAAGAGATTACCTCTTCATCGACGTGCCTCTTTTAATATTCCTCTTAGGGAACTGAAGATGGTATTTTAAATTTATAGTACCTATAGTATGTTTATAGGTACGTTTATAAGGGAAATATGCAGGATTTCCGAGTTTGAAACCTCAAAATGAAGTGAAGAGAAGAGAGAGGATGTGCCATTTTATATGAAAAGATAGAGAAAATTTTGGAATCCTAAAAAATATTAATTAATAATAAACTGAATCCTAACCAAAATAGATAAAAAATGACTCAAATTCAAATATTACATGAGATATGGTTGTAATCTCATCATCCAATGAAATATTTACATTTTTTGATTTTATTTTAAACTCTAACATTTTTATATATCCTTATTTAATATTTGTAATTGTATTTGTGGTCATAGTATATTAAATTTTAAATTTTAATAACTACATACATATGTTTTTTTAATTGCCCATAATGAGATACAATATGATATTTTAGACCATATAATTTTCAATTTGTAAATTAAAAAAAATTGTTATTTTTAAACTATTTTATAATATGTTATTTTAATAAAATATCTATAGTGTTAATTTTTAAACTATTCATTTATTTGAATTTAAGAAAAATCTACAAAGAGGATATATTTAGAAAAAAATATTTAATAGATTCCTATCATTTCATATTCATCTATAATTTTTTTTGAGATCATTAATTAGTAAATATAATATTTATTTTAATATCTTTAAGACCATTTATTTTATATTTTTCATAATAAAATAATTACTACAAGATTTTCCTGTAATTATTTAATATACTTATTTGAGGCAAAAAATTAATAATAAACTACATTGATGAATATAAATCTAATATATTTCATAAGAATGCTTTTTTAGAATTATTCTTCTAAAAAACCAACATTTAAAATGTTATCTATATTAAAGTTTGAAGGTGAGAACTTTTACATCATTTAAAATAAAATAATATAAATGTCATAATCTGTTTTATAAGGCTCAAAATGTTCCAAAGACTACAATTGGTTTCTTAAGGTATAAATATACTCTACCAATAAGGTTTCGTCATGTTTTTGGTCTTCTTGATGGGTATTATTATTTTCATAATAACTATATTATTGCTTTTTCACAAAATAAATAATTTCTACATCATTAATGTATATGTAATTAAGGTAATTATATATTTCTTAAAAATAAAAAATAAATTACAATGATGAAGAAATACATTTTAACTTTTTAATGAGTATTTATAATTGAATATATATTCTGTATAATATTATATTAAATATACATTAATTATTATAGTTTGAGTGATGCATATTTCAATTTCTATAAATAAAATAAATTAAAGGTCTTTATCATAATCCAATTATATTAATACAATTATTAGTGTAATTTTACAATATTATCGTTACCCTTAATTTCATGACGTATCTTTAACTATAGTAAATAAAAAATACAGTAGTTACTATTCATAATGCCTAAAATTAAAAAGTATCGTATTAACATTATTTTGACCTTCTGATTGTAAATATGGAATGAATTTTTCCAAATTAAAAATACAGAAGTTTCAGTATTTAATTTAAAATAAATCTTGTTATTGGGAAAACGAGTTTTAGAAGATAATACATTGCAAAAGATTGAAATATTTTTACCTTTGAATTAATTATAAAATTTATTATAATGACATACATAATATTAAATGGTAAAAATATATTCTATTTATAATATAAAAACATTCAATATTATAATTTAACCATATAAATTATCTTGATGCAAAAAGTTGTTTTTAATTAAAATGTAGAGAATTTTTTGAATTCATCAAAATAAGATAGTTAACCTAAAAATATAAAAAAATTATCCAATGAATGTTTTTATATCCTAATTGAAATGAATATGTTTATTTGGTCAAATTGAACTTATAAACATGTCAAAAACTAGATTTAATGTTTTTCTACCATTAAATGGTGCAAAACAACATATTTTTAAAAATAATTATTTTACCAAACAAAAATTATTTTGTTCTCATCCATGTTCTAGAATATGTTTAAGATTAATGATATTGTTATAAAATTCAAAATTTGGTTAATACTATTCATAACAGCTAGTTTATAATAATTTTATAACAATATATCGTATTTTACTGAAACTCAGTGTTGCGTACAACACACACTATTGAGGAAGGTCGCTCGTGCGAGCAACACAATCCAAGAATAGTGTCTGCGTATACTAAAAGCTAATAATGAGTTGCATATAGTGAATTATAATCTTTGTGTAACATACAACACAAGACATCAAAGTAATTAAAAAAAATATTTTTCTTAAAATCTCAATTTGTTACAAACATGAACTAGAATTGAGGATCACCCATACAGGCCCACCAAAACTCTCCCAAAACTACCTGTAATCATTAGTTGAGAAGGTTACAATGTGAACATGTTAACCACTAACTCCGCAAAAGAGGGGACTAGAATTGGGCCAACACATTCAACACATATCTAGATGTCCAGTACTCGACATGGGGAGGGTAGGCGACCCAATCATTAGGCCACTAAAAAAAATGAAACCAAGAAACTACAAAAAACTCACCACCTATGAACATATAAAACCATGACCACACCCAATTTATATTGGCCGTCCACACATGGACATTGATTATAAATCCACATCCACGTATGAATAACCATAGACACTATGTGAGGGGTCAGTCCACCATTCTCATTGGGAAAAGACGAAATTCATAGTGATAAAGAAGAACTATATAGTAGAAACTACAATACCAAAAAGGTGGAGGCTAGAGCCTAGTCAATCTCTCAACACCTCTGGCATTTTCCTGAGATTGGGAAAAAAATAAATATGAGGCCTATGGCTAGAGTACTAATTTTGAAAGAATCTCTTACACAGCAGCTAGGTGTTTTGGATCACACCACACACAAAAAACACACTTTCTCAATAAAAAACATTCATCTAAAAAGGTACCCATAGATACATAGAACAGTTATCCATTACACTGAATGAGGAGTGAAATGGACATGGAATGTGGCGAAACACATCAACATCACTGATAATAACTACTATGTCCAATGAAATTATCATGACCTGGATGCATATTAAATCAATCCCAAATAGATCCTTATTCCAATAAATATGTTGAGGCCTCATCTGACGATGTAAATGTAACATTTGAAATGAGTCCTTATGTTGATCAATAGGAAGATGTTCCAATAGAGAACTATTCATGGCCATATCAAAGCATCCAACGAATCTTTAGAAGAAAAATTGAACATTACTCCAAACAGTGACACCAACAAGATTTCCTCTCACAACACAAAAATAGTATGAATTACAGATCATAAGGAAGCGTACTAAATAAAAAAAACATCTAAGGCAAGGAAAAAAACTAGCCACAAAACCACTGATTTATAAAAAAATTCCAAAATGTTTTAGCTTTAATCAATATAAAAAACAAACTGACATGATGGATTTACACATTCACTTATGGAGTTTTATGAAGTCTCACTCATGTGCCCATTTCCATACCACCCCATTTACATAACCACCATTCCATATGGGCCATACATCAGTATATCAACAAAACTATGCATGTGAGCACCCATAAAAATTCCAAAGGATAAAAAATAACATCATTTCGAAAATAATTTACCTTCCCAATGAAAAATAACTTCTACATAAAACCCATTTTCGAATTTCACAAAACAAACAACATTTCATCCAGAACCATTTTCTTAAAAACCTACACGATTTGATTTTTAAATAATTCAAAACAACCAAGATACTCCAAACACACCCTTCCCATATTATAAAATCTAGAATGTTATCTTTTCATAATCCTAGGGACTTAGACCCAAATACCCTTTATAAGAAAACACCAACAATTTATAAAGAATTGAAAACCAATTCATATGTTTAAAACACATTTAAACATCCAAAACACCTCATTTAATACGATTATTCATAATAACCTTAAATAATTCACACATTAAAAAAATTTAATTCCATCATACAACATGTTTAGATAAGGGATAATCCAATCATGTTAAATCATTTCCATTTCCTCCTAAAAAATTTGTTTCACAAAAACACAACCTTCCAAACTAAATTTTATAGTAATGTTTTCAAAAAACTTTTTCCACTTTTCGAAATCCAATCCTTCATTTAAAACCCATTTACACAATTATCATGAAAGAATATTGAAAAAAAATTCTGAATTGAAGAACGGTCCAAGAGACCCACAAAAGGAAACTTCTGTTGGTGGTTGACATGACCATATAGATGGCGGTCATATGTCAAACACAACCCCAACACAGAGGGAAATATTTGGACCATGAATTTTCCCCACATGGCTTCTCAGGCCCTGCGAGCTGACAGATACCATTATTCAGTCTCCCCTAGTCATATCTGAACATGAAACAATCAACAAGATCAAATGACACTAAGAAAAACAGACTTTTGATGGAAACTCAAGGATAAGAAAGAGCAATTGTTCATGGCGATATTCCCATACTTACCCCTCAAGTTCCAAAAATACTAATTCATCAACCATGACATCCCCAAAATAAGAATGGTGATCTAATAAAGAAATTTTTATTATGAGTTGTCCTCCTCTAATACCATTTTCTCACAAACCAGCCCTAGTCAACCTTGAATAGGTCAGATAGGCCACCCTGGGACAAGTCCTAATTTGCATTACTGATCTTACTAGGATAGCGACATGCACTGTGGGAATCAATAGAGAAAACAAGGAATCAATTTCCCCCATATATATACAATTAAACAAATAGTGGAAAGAAAAAGACAGCCCAAATTTCATTTACAAAAAAATTTAACAAAACATTATTTTTACAAGAAAACGAATGTACAACTCAACCAATAAGTCAAACAACAAAACCTCAAAACCAACTAACTCCATTTGACCTCCCTGGTCACTCTCCAACAAAATGATTGCATGTCTACCATAGTGATCGAACTCATGATGAAACCTACGTAAAGATAAAAACCAATGAAGAATATATGCGTGAGTATTAAAACACAGTAGGTTAGACTAATATTATATTATAAATTCACTTCATTTAAAATAAATGAATGTTTTATAACCAAGAATGCTAGTATCAATTTCTCACAGAGGTTCAACATCAAAATAATAAAATTTTCAAGAGGGATTCATTAATGAAGGTAAACTTTTAAATAAAACATATAAGATGATGATTTTAGCAACTACGCACATTGTATTCTGACGGTGAGTACCATATTGCCAATGAGAAAAAGTCATGGGAACACCTGAGGCACTATTACGCTGTGTTCCCTGGGTATGTCTTTTCTCGGTGTCAAAGTAACCATAACAAATATCAATTCTCATGGACATGAGCCACTAATATGAGAATAATCCAAATCAATGTGGTCCCAAAATACATAATCACCATATTTTAGTTAGTTTGGAAATCATCAAACATTCTACACGAAATAGGGGGAAATCCTCTTAGGATCAAAAGCGTACTAGTACATCTTTTGCAACCCAAATACCCGAGATTTCACTTTTTTGTGATCAAACAACTTATAGATCTATAAAATTCCATTTTATCATGAATATTCCATTTAAAAATCATACATACATAAAAATTGACACACACATGTCTCACATATATTTCATGGATCAATAATCCACCTAAATTATCATAACACAATTTCAAAAAGTATAATGAGTCCTTACACATTAAATACATTGAAAAATTCTGTTTAAGGCCAAAAATCATTCAATACCATATTAATCCCAATTTTTCAGCACAAAATACAATCAATAAATTAATTTCATGGGCCATAATATGACCCCAATATATAGAACATGAAATACAAATGGAACCATTTTTTCCAAGAAAAAAATGTCATACTGGCATTTATGCCATTCTCATAACTAGAATTTGACAAAGGGATGCATTTAAATTTTATTTAGGGTTTTTATAATCACCATTTAAAAAATGCAAACAACTTTCATAAATCCCCTGAAACACAACGGTTACAAATTCAAAACACAACCATTTTCATATGGTTGTGAAACGACCCATTTTTCAGCAACTCGAAAAAAACATTTTCTAAAACAAAACCCATTTGTTTTTAAAACAAAATACACTTTGAGAAGCCATATAAGGACCAAAAAAATAAAATTTTTAGTTCATAAAATACATTTATAAATCTGGAAAAATAATTTTTATTTCACATAACATATAAAATCCAACTGAGCAATTTATCGAACACATGGCATGCACTTTTAAACAAAACAATTTATTTTAAGCAGTTGATAAGGAATAAAACACCAAATACATGTCATATTTTACTCATGAATTTAAAAAAAATGTTCATAATAACAAAAACCAGGTTCTAGTACTAAAATACCAGGTGTGAAATATAAGAGAACATTTAAACTAACAGCATGTGCGCCCTTTTAAAACAAAAAAACATTACCTATCACAAAACATTACTTAAACAACCATTCTACACACCAAGTATATTATCCAATGGATGAACAACAATAATAAACAATTATATCAAGTGCTAACAATAGGAATATTATCGAACATTAATGATAATGGAATGGGAAAGGGATATCCAACCTCATGTACTTGGTGTAATGGAAACACACCTTACATATCACCATATTATGGTTTCTAAACTCAAAACCTATTACTTCTAGCCCCAAACAAACAGAACACCCATAAAAATCCTAGGATAATAGAACCCTAGTATTATAATTATTATCGGTGAATATAAAACCATGAAATAATGAATGGAGGAATAAGAGGGAGGGAAAATGAGAGGTAATCTCACCCTAGATATGAGAAAACACTTCCTCTTCCCTAAGAGCTGCACCCATAGAGTAAACGGAATATAATGGAACACATTGTAGGGTCTAATATAGTCTGAAATAATTACACTAAAAAAACTTGGGTAAAAATTTGTAGTTATTTATTGATTTATGATTGATAAAAATTAACATTGGAAAAATAGGATTATTTGAGAATCATTGATATGTTTTCCTATAGTCTACGACTAAGATGAACTCAAAATTGGTAAATTCGAAAAAGGGGGTTCTTTTAAAAATCATGTCCAAGATTAGAAGGTATACTCGGAAAAAATTATAAATAACTGAATAATATATAAATCCATCAAATTATTTTTAAAAAAACTGGAAATGGGCCCACAGGCTGGACCAACACCTGAATAAATAATCCTAATTCACTATTGTAATGAATATTTATGTGGTCCAAAATGATATGGTGGATTAAATATGTATGTGGAGTCCAAGTGGAAAGTATAATTTGTAAAAAATTTAAAACATTATGGAGTTATAAATGAATAAAAATAGGTTTTTAAATTCTGAAATGTGCTCACTGTTGGACCAAATCATGATGTAACCACCTTTTCCCAAAAATACCCATCCAAGCTATGGGCATCCCATGGAAGGATGATTAGACCTATATGGAAGTTCAATACTAAAAATTAATGTCTCCCATAACCCATGAAAATGTTCGGGATTATCATTGAACTAGATCATAACCAAGACATGAAAAAAAACCTGTGTGTGACTGGTAACACTCAGTCATCCATGTTATAAAAGCCATGGAGGATTGTTAGTCTTCCCTGAAAAACAATCTTACTAAAATGTTGTATATATAGTATTTTAACTATTATATTACATATAATTCACAATTTAAATTGAATCTTGGATTATATATTCCAACTTGGTACTTTAACATGTATAAAATAATTATATTTAGTGTTTGGTGAATTTAGAAATTTCAAAATTGATTAAATTAATTTAAAAAATTTGTTTCCAAAAAACTCAAGGGTGTTACATTCTACCCCATTATAACAAATTTCAACCTCAAAATTCATCTGGGTTAACAGAGGATTAATACATGATATTCATTTTCAAATAAACCTATATGATTAAAATAAACAATAATATATTCTTTTAAAAACGATAGTTGGGAACATAACATTTACAAAATTTCATTCCGAAATAGGTTTACACATGCTATAAAAAAGTGGGAAGTGAAATCATTAACATGAAAGGAATGAAAATGAATTTTTATTTAGTGATTGAGTTATCAATCACCAAAAATTGAATGATCAATGAAAAGATGAGGGCCTCAAAGTCATATATTTGTGATGATTTAAAATGAAATCATCTCAATGAAAATTATGGTTTGAGAACAAAATATTTTAAAAAAAATCATAACATTGGGTTAGTCTTTTAATAAAAAATAATGTACCAAAAAATATATACATTATATATTTATTTAAAATTATATTTTGTTATGCTTTATAAATTTTTAAAGCATCAATTTATTCATGAAATTGTTTAACAAAATTTATAATTAATGAAAGAATCATTAAAATTATCATTTAGAAGATTATAAGGGACATAAAATAATAAAAAGTTTATCTATTTTTCTATAACCAGTCAAAAAAATCAGTATGGTTAATACAATAACATGTAAACATAAAAACTAATGGAATTCGTTCATCATTAATAATTATCAAAAATAAAAACACATTAACATGGACATCACATAGCCTATTGGTAGGTGTGAAACCATATTGTTTTTTCTATCAGTGGATCATTACACAAAACCATGATGGCCATTATTTTTTGTCACCAAAAAAACATTTTGTCCATTTCTAAGACAAAACTAATATAATTTCAAAAATAAATAATATGGAAATTCATGAGATAATGATAATCACAAAATAGAATATTAACTAGGTTTATCAATACAACCTTAATACATAAATACTTTATATAATGATTAACATAATCTTTACCCAAATGGGTAACATTATTACCCCAATGAATGTTAGAAATTCAACTAATTGTAATGAATTTTTAGAAATTATATTTACATTGATAATTATAAATAACAAAGAACTAGATGGTTTCAATATGACAATCATGTGAATACCTTCTTCTTATACTAAAATAATTACCATAAATCCTTTCAAAAAACATGCATGATTTCTTATTCCAATGATTGTTGGTTATATTATTAAAATACAATATGTTGAATTCATTATCCATAATAACATAGAAAAAATATTCAATAATAATTTCCATAGTAATCTATCGTGTCCAATATAATTATTCATACCCATCACATATTTTTTCAATCATTATTATATCAACACTAGAGTTTATCTAATTGTATCATTTCCATAATCAAAACATCATCTTTTCATTAAACCATAATATCAGTCCACATTGACTATTCAACATAAACAGATAAATAGTAAGTGGAAAACATAAAAATTAGTGTCTTTGAATATTTCAGCATGGAAATAAGATATTTTTTCAATCTAAATATCGAAAATCACAGATAATTACATTTTATCAATAATTCATAAGATTGATAACTAATCCTATTTTTTAATACATATTTCCTTTCACATTTACTCTATAATCTCATCATCATCAATATAACCATTACTCTTTCAACTATCTAATTCACATATAGATATTTCTTCTTGGGATATTGAGTTGCATAATAACAATTTATTCAACACTAAAAATGTGTACCCTTCTATGATGAATAAGGGAGGATAATATTCTAATCCATTTTTTAGTCGAAACATTCATTCCATCAATTTCAGTTACGCGTTATTTTTTCTACTTTTCCATATTCAATACACATTAGTATTATTATAGGACATTCACTTAGGTGATTCTTTCCAAATTCCTAACACAAAAGAAACAAACTTATCTTTTCTCTATGGTCTCAAATACATGATTTTTTGTGAACTCATTCTGTTTTATTCATTTTTAGATCAGGTGTTAATTATGATAAATGTCATTGATCACGTTCCGTGAAAACTAATTAGGCATGATCTTAACATTATTCTTCCTACTGTTCACACCCTTTTAATTCTCTTCTGACTATTTTCGTAAAAATTTTATTTTAATATTTTTCATTCAGAATCCATCAATTAGAAAAAATAAGAATTCGTTGAATAATAAATGATTATCATACAGAAGAAACAAAAAATCCTGAAATGTTACATACTGTTTGTCTATGTAATGACATCATTTTTAATATATAACACCATTGGATTAAACTAGGTTATTCATATAAATATACTGTTTAAATCCATCATATTTTAGTGTGATGTGATTTTGAATTTCCAAATCTTTTCGCACTAGAGAGTCAAACTAGTTGTGAAGAATGTCTGAATGGCAGGTACTATATTACCATGAGTCATGCAAGGAACATCTTATCAGAATTTTTACCCCAAGGTAAATTTCTTCTAAATCCACATCCACTTTATGTATATAGAAATTTATGTATTTCTTGGAAACAAGTGACACAATCGTTTTCCAAAATTCTAGGGAAATTTTCTAAATGAAAACTCATCCTTTTACATATCCATAGATGAATCCCAATACATATTCATAGAAATAATCATAGGGACCCAAATAATATTGTTATAAATCTAGTTTCAAAAGGTTAACTAATCATCCCCCCTTTTGTGAAATATAATGACCCAATATTCACATACATAGAAATTACATCCCTTTTGTGCGATAAATAAAACATAACTCCAACAGATTCCATAAAGACCATACATGTTTACTGCATTAAAAAACATGAAAAATACCCCAGTGCATAAGTGAGAAATATTATATCCAACTATGTTCATCATGACTATCACCCTTCATTGAAAAGTAATTCTTAATAGAAATAATTATAACCCTAAGATGGAATCATAAAAAGTTGTGAGATCAGATTTTGTGTATGTTTAATAAGGGTATACATGTAATCATAAACATGATCATAGTGTTATGAGAATGTGATTAAAATATTTTAAGATCTTTCCCCACATATAGAAGATCATAAATGATTATCATGCCATAAATATTTAAAAATCATAATCAATGGATCATAATGAAATAATGAACATACACCATTAAATCCTGACATTGGATTAAATCCTGGAATTTTTGTAACCACATAATCATATAATATGATTTTCATAGTAGCTGGGGAATCACATACACGACAATGTTAGTAGTAGTGGTTCACTCCCAATATTATCCTTCTTGTCATAATTGCCTCACATATCCATCTTTCTATCATTTATTCACTCCTCAAACATACTTGTTAATCATGGTTAGCTCCCGTGGCCATCAAAGTAGATAAGGTTCGCTCCCAAGAACATCCTAGTCAACCTCATGAGATATAGGACTTTAACCAATTCATTAGAGAGAGATACAGGTCCCACACATCTCATAAATAAATCATAAATAAATGTTCCAAAAAATAATTAACAATAATGTCATTTAAAATGAATTTAAATGGGTATTATTAATATATAATCATATCCAAAACTATATAGAATGACACATGTTTTATATTCATTTCCAAAAAATCAAAACTAGTGAAAGGAAAATAGAATTCAGAAATATAAAACTCATGAAATATAAATATGTTTCATAATGACCATTAAATTATGAATATTCCATTTAATGAAAAAATAAGGATGGGAAATTTGGAGAATTTGGAGGAAAGGGTTTGGTAACATCAATAGATTCCTTTTTAAATAGAAAATAATTATAAAATATCATATAAATTAATATCCTGAGGAAAATATCATTTATTCAATGAGAAATAATTTTTAAATGAATATAAAATTTTTCAAAACCATATTCATGGGAATGTTACATATAAATATATCTTGGAAAAAAACAACCATTTTACTTGACAAAATATAATATATTATTATAATTATTTTGGAAACCATTTTCCATTAGAAAATATAATATTAATTGAAATCATTTTGAAATAATTTTCTTTGAAAATAAATTGAATCCATGATTTTATAATAAATTTGTAAAACATATTTTTATAATTTAATAAATTATTAATATTTTAATGTATGTTTGAATGAAATTTCATTCATAATGTTGGATAAACCCGAACACGCCGTACGATCCCTTTTAACCATACATATTTTTAGAATGGTGCGCCACCGAAAAAGGATGATATTATTTATCATCAAAATGAACATTCTATAATAAGATAAAACATTGGTATAAATGTCTTTTAAATTTATCATAATTATAATATAAAATTTGTGGAATTTTATTATGGAAGGGTATTGAATGAACACAGATTTCTGACAGATGATATAGGTAATGTATTAATTTATTAAATTCTATTCATTAAATATCATATATACCATAGAATGTTTGAATTGTAATAATAAATTAATATATCATTGAAAAATTAGGATAAAAAATTCATCAGTTTTCATGAGATATGTATCACAATATTTCATCAAATATATCATAATCATAAACAATCACAAAATGTGGGGATATTATTTCCACAAACTATTATAACATGGTAACGTGAAACCATACTACACATGTAAGAAATTGAAATTAAATGAAGCTTGAAATATCATTCAAAGAATTTTATTCATTATATAACCTATAAAAGGTAATATATACACCTCATATAAAAATAAATGTTCATAACATGACTAATGTCTCAAATAATGAAGAATCAGTCAAAAATTGCATTACCGATTTGTTATAATTTGAAACATAATCCCGATGATATACATAAAATAACATTATTATGTAGATACACATATATTTATATATAGGGTCATTTAATAAATTTATGGTCAGTAATAACAGCCCAAAAAAATAATATGGTGTGAATAAGGCATGTGTCTCATGGAAATAAGGAGTGAGATTAAAATCCAAAAACATATGTCTTGAATCCCACCATACTCATTCATAATCGATGTATAATAAATATCAAAATATTATAAATACATAATAAATAAATATTATTAGATATAATACCATTTATGGTTTTATTATGGCTTTATATCACCCGCGCGTTAACAATTTGTTATTATGTTCTCTTGTTGGGTAATATCAACAATGTTTTCTGCATGTGTCTTAATTTATTATATCAGTTAATTAGATAATTATATGATGCTTTAAATAATTTAAAACATTATTTAGTTATAAAATATATTCAGTATACCTTTAATATAATATTATTTAGAATTATAATGTTTCAAATGGAATATACATTTCACGGATACAGTATGTTTTATGTAAGCATTAATTGTATTTCCATCTCATTATCATGTTGATAAAAAGAATATAAATGATATATATATATAATTATTAATTTAACTTATTTTATCATATATAACATATATATTCAATATACTCATTTTTAAAACATTCTAGGTAGTGTATGAATGAATCACATCCCATTAAGGGGATGTTGTCCACTCATCCTTAAATGAAATTATCCTATTAAAACAAGATAGAATGTATAAATATATGTTTTTTAAAGAATTTGGGAATATTAATTACATAATAAATATTATATATATCATATATAAATACATTCCCCATCAAACTACCTGCCATGGGAGGTAGTAATGGAAAAAAATGAACAATCATCCTTTAGTTAAGTGGTAGTCCGCCTCACACTTAATGGGTATATTTGTCCCCCACTAGATTTTTGTTTTCATAAGTCTAGTTTTAATCCTTATCATTACTAAAACCTATTATATATAAGATACTATTTTATTTATAAAATCCCTATGTAATAATTTTTTATGGAGTGGAGAATAAAAATAAAATAAAGGAGTCTGAGGGAGGGTATTATCTATTAGTTGGGAAACTCTTTTTGGATTTAACAAAAGTGATTAATTGGAAGGATTTATTCCAAAAGGACAATTTAAAAAGAAATTGATAAATATTGGTGATATATTTTGGAAAACAATTATTAACATAGATGCGTTGAGGTGTTTGTGGAATTGGGAGGAGTGGAGACCATTTATATTTGATAGGGAGAGGTACTCTTGAATTTATTTAAAATAAAGGAATCTATTTAATGTCTTTTACAAAAATTTGATAAATAATGGCCTAAATTTTAGAAAAATTTATATAGGGTTGAAATAAATATAGATAATGTCTATATGAATATTTTATAGGTATTTTCGGGTCTTTTTGTTATGGTTTAGTCCATTATTAAACTTAAATTATCATTAATCGTTGTAATTAATTATAATTTTGTTCTGTAATTAATTTTTTTTAAAATATTTTAAACTTATTAGATATTTTCAATTACTATTATTCCAAATATAAAATCCATTTTGAAAATTTTCTATCACATATGTTGAAGAAATTAATCTAAATTTAATCCTGAAGTCTGGATGTCAATGTAGGTTTTTAAATTAAAACTTTTGAACTTCTTGCTATGTTTTTATAATGAATTTCAATGTTAATTTTTTTCTAATTACTTTAGTTGGATTTATTTATAAAAATTGGATATAATTAAAAATTGAATGAAATTTTAATTTTAATTTATCCTTATAAATAAATAAAATGAAAAATATGTTTCAATCTTGTAATACCCATGGAAAAGTGAGACTTAAAAGGCTAAATGTTACAACCCATGTCAACAAGGTGCAACTTTCTTTTCGAGAGCCTACATGATTTGAACTCCACATATATTCATTCTTGGTTTGGTGTAGTAATCATGATGGCTATCCTTCTGGGATGTTTCCCAGGGTGTGTGTGAGTGTGGACAAAACACCTGTAAAAAACATGTGTTGGCCTGTATGGACAGTCATTGGTCTTATTAGTGACCCTAGTGAGTAATAACCTATGTTGTTTTGGGAAGGGAACCAAGGTATTATAGGAGAACCAAGGGGTCATATGAAAAGGTTCATGGAGCTGGGTGGTGGGTCATGACAAATGGTATCAAAGACCATACACAACCAGATGTGCTTAGGCACTTCCTGGGTTTAAAGCATGGGGTCCAAGATGAGGGTGTTGTTATTTAAAGGGGTAGATGATGTAATACCCCTTGAAAAGTGAGACTCAAAATGATAAATGTTATTACCCATGTCAACAAGGTGTAACGTTCTTTTCGGGATCATAATTGTTTAGAACTCCACAGTTAAGCATGGTAGTCATGTAGTAGTAATCATGATGGGTGTCCATCTGGGATGTTTCGTAGGGTCTGTGTGAGTGTGGAAAAAACACACTACATAAAAATGTGTTGGAATGTGGTGATAGTCATTAGTTTGATAAAGCGACCCCAATGAGAAATAGCACATGGTGTAATAGTGAGGAAACAAAGGTATTATATGACACCCATGGGTTCAGATGACAAGGTTCATGGACCAGGGAGCGGTCATGACAAATGGTATCGAAGCTAATACCCAGCCGAATGTGATTAGGCACTGCCTGGATTTGAGGCATGGGGTCTATGATGAGGGTGTTGTGCTTTAAAGGGGTGTGAAATGTAATACCCTTTGAAAAATGAGACTTAAAATGCTAAAAGTTATTACACTTTTCAATAAGGTTCAGAATTCTTTTGGGGAGCCTACATGATTAGAACTCCACAGTTAAGCATGCATGGCCTGGAGTAGTAATCATGATGGGTGACCTTCTGGGATGTTTCCTAGGGTGTCTGTGAGTGAGGACAAAACACACTAAAAAAACATGTGTTGACATGTTAGGAGAGTCATTAGTCTGATAGGCGACCCTAGTGAGTAAGAGACTATGTTTTTCTGGGAAGGAAACCATGTTATTACAGGAAACCCATGGGGTCAGATGACAAGTTTCGTGGCCCTGAGATGCGGGTCATGACAAATTTGAAATATATTTTTAATCACTATTCATAAAAAACATAAAAACATACACAAAAATACAAAATATTCACCCTAACCCAATATTTAATATTTTATTTAATATGTTATGTTAATTTTTACATATATGTTGTACTAAACTTATAAAATTCATAATTAATATAGGTTTTCCATTAATAGGATTTATAACTTCCAAAATTAAAATATTTGGATTTATGAGTTAAATGGGTTTTATTCATATATTATTCTAATTGAAAATAATTGATGAATATAAAAAAATTACATTGATATGAATCAAATATGTTAAATTAAAATTACCAAAACATTGTAAATAATTATATGTATTAGGAGTATAAAAACATTGTGAGCATAATAATATTTGTTTTTGTAAAAAATTTATTTTTTATTCATTTGGTTATTATAATAATTTCTAAATAATTTTTAACTAATTAATTCATTTTTTGAAACCATATATTCACATAATTTGGTTAATAATATTAATAAAATAAAATTTAATACATATGTTATATATTATTATATATTTAAAATAATATACTTTTATTAGCAACAATCACTCTTCATTGTTAAATAACCAATTGTGGTTAAATTTGTATTGCATGAAAGGTAACCATACTGTAGTGTTCTATAGAGAGGAATATAAGCATTATATTTAATGTATCACAAAATTATATTGGCATTGTGTATAATATAATCCATCTATTTTCCTTTAATTTATATATATATAGTTACTTTTTTTAGTGGTGTGTGAGTCGAAAAATATCAAACAAAAATTAAATTAATTAAAAAAATAATTTCCAAAAATATAGTCATGATAAATTATGCATAGGAATGTTTTAATATTTTAAATTTCTAATTATACCATTTCTGAAATAAATAATAATAATAAATTTTTTTAAGTGATATTGATCATGAATATATATTTTTAGATGTGAATCCATGTTTTCGAAATACATAATTTCTAAAATGACCTCAAAAAATATATTTTATAAAATTTAATTAGTTACAAATTTCATATTCCATGGTCATTGAGATAATTTCAAAATAATATAAAATGACATTTCATAACATTTTACCATTAGTAAATTTTGACCCACTTTAAAAATGTTTGAAACATATTTATATATTTAATGTATAGAAAATGAATATATTTTCCAAACCAAATGAACATTATATTCATTTAATAATAAATTATAATATTTAAAATTTATTATTAGAAAAAATCCCAAAACCATATGAATGGTTTTTAGATGTTATTTTTAATTTGAAAAATGTTATTTTCATCCAAAGTGACTTTTGTGACCTTTTAATGGTATTTATATTCACCAATAACAATAAACCATGATGTTATATGTGATATATTAGGTATATGATGTAATGATAATATACTAATCATTTTATTGGGATGATAATTCTTGTTCCAATGATATTTCCCTGGAAAGTATTTCATTACTAGGGGTAAATCATGCTATTAAAGAATAATGGTTATTTTTTTGTTGTAATGTGAAATGTTGTATTTGTTTTTATCATGAAATTGTATATGTTAAATACTTATTAATATGATATTAGGGGTTAAAATCATATAATGAAGCCATATTTGTTGATAAGTTATAAGTGGGTCTATTATATATCACAAATTAATTTGGTAATGGTGACATAGTGGACTAAAAATATATAACTCCTATGAGACGATGAATGTGAATTGTTAATAGGTAACTCATAAGAGATAACAGGTATTCATTGTTTAAGGTTATCCCATATTTTATTTTATTTTTAATCTTTATATGAATATATTTTTCATCTAATATATCAAATATTATCAATGGTTGTTTTGTTTATAATTTTAATATTGATCATGATTAAGATAAAATTTCTATAGATAATTTATTATTATGATTATTATATTTATTAATATTTTATTTTCTATATATTTTCTTTGTATATAAGATTTCATGAATAAAAAATATCATATGTTACGAAAATTCATATGGATTATGTCATCATACTATTATGCTCATCTAATGATATCTAAGGAAATTGAATTATTTATTATTATGTTTAACATTTCATAGATTTTTAGATATTTTTTTATTTTAAATTTCCAATGAATTTTATAAATTATGTTATGTTAATTAATTCTACAAAGTTTCATGTGTAATGATTTTTTTGAATAAGATGAATAAATAATTTGGAAGGGAATTTTGGTGTAAAGTGGAAAAAATATTCATTTTAAATATATAAGTTATAACGTGTTAGACATTAACCTGAATGGATACAAGACTAAGAATAAAACATCATTGGATATGTATGTGATCTAATAATTAATTATGATGTTTTATGTTTTTTTATGGTTCATATTATGTAACATTTATTAGTATAAAAACAATATATTTTATGATTAGCTTTATAAAATCAAAGTTGTTAACATTTAATGATTTTTTGTGGTACATTTTTTCGTTTTGGTATAGTTAACCCTTCTATTTATCCTAAAGTATTATTAGGATTGAATGATATTAAATATCTCTATTAGTATTTTGAATGTTATGAGATAGACATTGCCTTTAAGAAATTATTTTATTTTGAGTTTATTGATGATAATTTTTATGTATTTCTATTTATTTATAAAAGTACAAATGTTAAAGCAGTGGTTTAATTTAGGTAATCATTGATTTAAATTTAATATTTCTCTACGTGGAGGATTTTATATTTTGTATAATATCTTAATTATGATTAACATTTCGTTATTGGTTAATATATATTTATAATATGAAAATATTTTTATCATTTTTTGTATTATGTTATCCATTAGATATTTATTTTAGTGATATAGGAGTGAAATATTCACATTGAATACACATAGTTTAGAGAAATAGATTACATTATGGCGGAAATTTATTAAATAATGATATTATAAATTTCATGTAAGTATATATGGAGTTTTAATAAGTATATAATATAAATGAATTACATAACTTTATGAAATGGACCTTTAAAGAAAATTTTTATTACATTACCTTTATTTCTAATGAATCAATGCAGTTGTAAAACATTATTGACATATGATATTTTAGTCATTAAATTTTTTATGGTAATTAAATTTTTATAGATAAATTATCACTATTACTTAATATTAGTAGTAGGACATTATTATAATATAATTATCTTTTCTAGAGTAATCTTAGCCACGTTTTCATGTACTTTTCATTGTTTTCATGTAACTTTGATTGGAGTTATGTTTCTGGGTTTTTTTTGGGTGTGGTTTTAAGAATTTTTTATGATAAGGGGTATGAATGATTTGAAAATTTTATGAGAAACCCTTCACCTATACACAAGTAAATATGGTTACCTGGATATTTAGGTCTTCATGGTTAGTGCACGGTTTCATTACCTATGCGCCCCTGTTATGGAGTACTGTGTGCACATGTTTTTTTCTCCTAAAAATTATTTTAGTAATTCTGTAAAACGTCGATACACCCCCATTTTAACCTAGGCTTAGTCTTGACATATTTTGGATGATATCAAAGCATTTGAAAAGGTTTTGACGGTCCCTCAACCTCCATTATTCATGATTCTAATCCCGAATTGAAGATATTCTCTTCTCACCGTAAGTTGATTTCATCTCGATGCCTATCAAGATCATTACATATTCTCATTATATTTTTATGGAGTTTTCCACCATTTCATTAGATATAACCTATGTGGATTGATCTAGATCTTGGACTGTATATCTTGATCTATATTTATATCATCTTGATATTTTTGATATATTAATTTAGGGATTTAGATCCAGAATTTCAGATTTACACCATTGTGTTACTTGGATTTTTGGGTTTTTGGGACAAAATTGGTTAATGAACCGAGGTGGCTGATATAAATCTAATTCACATAGTCATAAATTTTTTATGTATATTAAAGATTTTATAATTTTGATAATTCTTTATCATATTATATTCTGTGAGTTTGGTTTTTTAGATTGACCAATTGTGATATTGGTGTTTTCATGAAATATTTGATTAATTTGGGAATTAATCATGAGACTAAGGGGATTGCATGTTATAAAATTAATTTTGGGAATTTATTATTAATGATATGAGTTTTAATACAGATAATTAATCAAGGGTTAATTATGAAAGATCGTATTGGCTATGTTAAGATAATTTATTTTGAATTTATTATCTACTTTGAGAATATGATCATGATAATTAAATATTGGATTAATTATGGAAACTGAGATTTATAATGGGATAATTAATTCAGAAAAATTAATTATTGGATACGAATTTTGTCGTTGTATAATTAATTACTTAGCTAAATAACGTTATTAATGAATTGTGTTAATTTTCTTTTTAACAAATGTTTTTGATGAGTTTAACTAATAGTAAAAATTAGCGAGGGAATTTATATGCATAATTAATGGTAGAATAAATTATGTATTTCAGAATGGGAACATGGTTATTCTAATGTGAGGTACAAATGGTAACATGGTAATCATACTTATAATTATTAGAATGATAACATGATTATTCTAACATGAAGTATACATGGTTACATGGTCATTGTAATTTTGAGCAATGATAATGGGGACATGGTCATTAAATTGAGGGGTATGCATGGTAACATGTTTATATTACTGATGTGTTTGAGATTTGGAAATTTTGGAAATTTTGAATTTTAATGTGAATTTAATGAATGGAAATAATGGGACTTTGAGTTAGGGCCTCATGTGAGAATATTTGAACTCTGGTATGTGTAAAAATGGTTTTGATATATCATATCACCTCAAATATGTCTAGTTTTTGCAATAATTATTTTTTAAGATATGATATTACCTTGGGAAAAATTCAAGCACCTATGTGAGATGAACACAGTATTGGGGAATGGGTATCTTTGGGACCCTTGGAGTTAATGTAATTAGATCAGATTAAAAAAACATTTGATAATTTTTTTATTATATCATTGTAATTATTTTGTTATAGAAATTCATGAACTATATTTTTACTAGACATTGGTTTAAACACTATTGATGGTGGCCTACTTAGTTGTACATACAAACTATTTGAGCGACCAACACAATACCTGATTACATTATATTATTGCAGGAATGGATAAGGGAAAATCATCTTGAAAAGTGGCTGATTTGGGGATCGAGATTGGTGGAGGGAACAAGTCATGGTTTGAGATCATTTTGGGGAATCATATTGTCCTTACATTATGTTTCATTATAGATAGTTGAAACTTCTTATTAAATGTAATTTATTCCCTATAATTTTAATTTTGTTTATCTTGTTTGGTTAACATGTGACATGAGTATTTTTAGGGTAATATATATGCCTCCCATATTGATTATTTATTTCCAAAGAAATTATACTGTGATAAACGATGGTATAGTGTCCCCATTAATGTCTTACAATACCCACATTTCTAGAAGGAACCCTCTGGAATTTTGGGAGGCACACAAGAGGTCTTGTGGCGACCGGTATGACTACAAATTCGACGGTATATTGGGTCGGGATGTTATAATGAGGTATTAGAGGTCTAGTTTTCCTTCTACTTTTTTACCTTACTATTTTCTGAAATTTATAAAGGAGACCGAGAAGCGATGGGGATTTTATATGATCTCATGCATGTGATATGTGAACCCATGTATGGGGAAAACCCCATGTACACTATGTGGGATTATTTTTTTCGATTTGTTCTTATAGTTAAATGTTTTTTCACATTGGGTGACATACTTTTATTGTTAAGTTATTATTTTTTCAAATATGTTTTTAGTATTTTTTTCTCCGAAAACAATGGAACAAGAGTTGATACGTCATACATCATTATAGGAATCCCATTTTATTATTCAATTCATCATTTTAGGCATTCATCGAGATACATGTTATGGATATATTTTTGAACATGAACTACTTATCATTTTTAGAGATAAATTTGAAAAGGGTGTCTAACCTGAATTATGGAAATTGTAAAATGATTCAAAATGAGATTAACTGTTGTACTAACTGATATTCATGATTATAATAGTGGGTATAACCTTTATAACCAAAACCTATGAGTATGATGCTTAAGGGTAGTGATATCACCTCAGTATTGATTGTGCGGTGTGGTGAAGGAAAAATACAAGGTGTAGTTATTTCCACCTACATATATGTAATAAGGATTGTTTAAGGGAATTGAAATGTTTATATTGATTTTTATAGAGTACACTTATACTATAATTGTTGGGGGGATGTCAGATGGGTGTGAATAGTAATTCCTTTCGAGTTATTGGACATGACCCACCGGTAGTGCCTGTAGAAGTTGAAGGGTATCAATTCTTAGAGTAATTCACTAACATCATGAAATTCATGGAAAGAGACCTATGTAGAGTTGTGAAAACTATGTCTGTGTTGATGAGGGAGTTTTAGTTGTATCACCCTCAAAATTTAATGAGGGTGGATAGACTTAAAGGGTATGATTTTTCAATTGAGAACTTTGATATAATACATTATCATATGGGGACTTTGGATGAGAGGATAATCATTTTGGATGCTAATATAAAAAATAGGTATCAGTGAAGCACTAGGGAGAATTCATGAGTGAACCAAATATACTGATAATATCATATGGAAGGATTCATTGACATGTTCTGGGAAAACTTTTACTTGAATCATTGAGATAAGATTAATCTGATGAGTTCAAGCATCCGACCAGTGGGATAATTTTTGTGATGATCTATGGTGGATGCTACACAGATCTACAATGCATTGACCATGTGTTGTTAAGATATTAGATAGCTATGTAGAAACATTTTCAGGATGGAATTAAATAAGATATTATGTCCCATGTGAATTTATTCTTTATGAATATGTGTTTGGAAATATTGGACTAGGGTGTTATAGTTAATGTGATCCTGATGGAGGCTTCCAGTAATTGACAGGTTGTTGTTACTAGATGATCAGACAGTGTGACTTCCAAGTGGAAGAAGCATTGTTATGACAACATTATCCTAGGATATAGGAAACAGAGCACACATACAAGAGGTACGATTGGACCAGACCTTATTGGGGTGATCTATCATCAGTGTGGTAGTTAGATACAATATTTTTGATGTTGTTATGGACCACCCGTATAGAGAAGATCATATGAAATCCTGGTACATCTTCAAAAATATTGCGGGTCTTTGTGATGGAGTAGTACTGAAGGAGATTCTGGACAGAGTTAGAGTGTGCGAAGAGGATATTCTAAACCATATTTTGATGGTAGATGGGATTACAATGGCAAAGGTGGTAGTGGTATAAGACATGGTTCTTCTGGGAAAGAGCGCCTGCTTCAACAGATTAATTCTATCTAGGTGAGCCAAGCAGCATCATAGTAATGATGGGAAGTATAGTTTCAAACAGTACAACCTAAACATGTGGATAGTGAGGATGGACCATTTCCAGATAGATATAATATTTTATTATCCCCTTCATTTGACAGTTGATAGTTGATATTGGTTCCCCAAATTCCTTCATATTTACAAATTTTGATGATGGTATAATCCTTACAGTGTAGTTTATGAGTGGGGTAAAGAATATTGATACACTATTTGGAGTGGAGTATACATGTATCTATCTTTATGAGGGATATTCAAGAGATATTGGGTAAACTATTTTCCTATGGGGTATCTATATTGTAAATATGATGATCCATAACATAATTGTTGGTATAGATGGGCTAGTGACATCCATAGGACACATTTACTTTTACTATAGGAGTGTCATGACCCCCTCCCACAAAAGATGCTCCTCCAGAGCTGGAAATGGTGAAAGGGAGATAATGACCCCCGAGTCCCGCCTCCAGTAGGCCCCGGGTTGGCGACTAGCACCAAGCGTATGAGTTTTCACAAATATGGGAGGCATTACCCTTTTTATTATTTAGGATCAGGAAATAGGACAAGTCAACCACAAAAAAGGAAAAAGAACAATTTTATAGAAATAAACCCAAACCAAGCCCACATGCATGTTTAAACAATTTTATAACAAGGTACAAGTACAAGAAAGCTCAAAAGTACAATACCAAAAGAAAACAAGAGAACATCAACTACATTAACTCCAACTATCTGACTTGTAGGGTCCTGCATGGCCCTGGTAGTCCTCCTGGAAACCTGAAAGTAAACGATGGGTGAGCATACAAGTATACTCAGTAGGGAAAGCTAAAGCTCTCATGCACATGTGGGGAGACATCCTAATGTCCTGTGAGAACAACAGAAGGAACCTAGCAAGGAATTCTATCCACCCATCCCCACCCGCCACACTCACCCAAACACAAGCCCAACAGGAAGTAGTAGTATATGAACAAGAGTATTGGGTACCCCTCACCATTTCCCAATAGTTAGCTTAACATCTTGATACTATCACACTCTCCCCACCCGCACACACCTGGGCCTCACAACCACACATCCTGCCCGCACACACCTGGGCCTCACCACCACGTATCCCGCCCGTACACACCTGGGACTCACAACCACACATCCCGCCCGCACACACCTGTGCCTCACAACCACAACCACATCCCCGCCCGAAGACACCAGGGACTCATCCCGATGATTCTTGGGAACAGTAATAGTAACAGAACTCTCGCCCGAAGAAAATTGGGCCTGAAATCGAAACCTACCTGAAGAGTCTTAGGTGTAAGGTCGCCTCAATCCATCACAACCTATAAGTCTGCCTGAAGAGTCTTGGGCCTAACCACCCCAATCGAATCCTACCTGAAGAGTCTTGGGTGTAAGGTCGCCTCAAGCCATCACATCCTATGGGAGAAGGAGCATGAAGGAGCTAGTAACTATGGGAAAACACCCTCTCCCATGAAATGGGAGTGTTCGGCACTATGTTTTCAATATGGGTGCGTTGCGATAAAACACAAATGATACAGATATATATATATATATATATATATATATATAGAAACCACTCAGCCCATCCTATGGATTCTAAAAAGAGAAACTGAGCACGTTCCTCGGCACTGCTACCACGAAGAATTCATAAAACAAAAAACCCCAACCCCATTTAGGTTTTCATGTTTCAGCAGAAATTAGTTTATTGAGTTCCTTAACTACTGGGAAACTATCCACAACCAACAACTTTAATCGTTCGTAAAACATATCTCTGCCATCAACAAAACAAGTTAGGGAAACACAAGCAGCATAATAAAACCCTTATTAACAACTAACAAACCCATTGATTATTATTTCCGTTTCATTAGCATGCCCCATCATTCATTAACTCTTCCACATTTATTATTTGTTAAACACAACCCATAGTCTGTTCACATTTAAACCCATTTCTGCATCCCTGCTGCCAACCACCATAACCACACCATACATCGTTATCTCTTTTAATACCATTTATTACATCCATGATGCCCATCACCATTAAACATTAACACCTTCCCACAACCATGTCAAATGCAGCCCCGCTGTTCACCCAATCCACAAAAACCCACAAAACACCCCCAAAACGAAGCCACGTAACCAAGACAACAGCCACATGTTCATTTTTCAATTTTTTTAATCGGGGTGATCACACAAGGGTTCCAGATTTTCATTTAAAAATCCAACTTTACATGATTAACAACATTCCACATTCCACAAACTTCCACTCACAAAAACAGTCTTGAAAGATAGGGCAACATTTAATTGCGCAAGAAAAGGCCCCCAACGGCCGTTATTTTCAGTAGGTATAAGACTATTCATTTTACAACATAATATCATAGGATATAAAAGGTAAAGTTACAATAATCACAAACTTCTCATCCCCTTTCTTTAACCAGTTATTATCTTTATTTTAAGGTACAACTATTTCTCATGGAAACAAAAAGGATACCCACCCCGCATGATGCACAAATTAAAGAGACGACGGTATAACCCCTACCTCAACAGGTTCTGGTCACAATGCTCCCCTGGATCATCTTTAGAAGATGCTCGTCGGCATCCCGGAAAAACCTCCTCGGGTGGATGTCGGAGAGGAAAAGCCGAAGGAAAGAAAACGGATCCAAGCATGGATGTTCTGCCTCATCGTTACGATCTCGTGGCCGCTAACGGATCGTAAATCGGAGCTCGGACGAACAAGTTATGGAATAAATATCCTTCGAGTCTCTTGAGAGAGCTCTGCTCAGAGGAGAGGGGAGGATAGGTGTGAGTTAAAAAGAGGAAGGGACCCCTCCTTTTATAGGCATGAAAAGAAAAATTACACAGATTCTACTTATGGTACATGGCGTGTACTTGGCCATTTTCACACGGTCTCCACGTGGCCTCCAACGAGACTCTGCGGCCGTTGACTGGCCTACACACGGATTGAAGGTAATGAATATGCAGGGAAGGACTACACGGCATGTATATTGGACACAGGGCGTGTACCCATTTATTGCACACGGTAGGAACACGGCTCCAACACGGCACACGGTCGACGACTGGTCAACACACGGTAACACATACGCCGGAAGGGACTACACGGTGTGTAGTACTAGACACACAGTTTGTACCCATTTTCTTCACGCGGAAAAGACACGGCCATCCACACGGGGTATACCCGGCAAAAGGGTACACGGCGTGTACTCAAACTACACGGCGTGTAGTTTCAAAATTCTGGAAAGTGTGGGAAAGTCCATTTTACCCTCCAGAACACTTGTATCATTCTTTTTGACAAAGGAATGGGATGGAGAGGTCCGAGCCATTACATCAGATACATCTTAAAACATTCTCGTCCCCAAGAATTCAATACCAACCCAGGGGAACCCTACAAGATACCTCTTAGGGCCCTTGTTATAACAGGAACCCAACCAACAATCCTAATTATAGGTGTTAGGAATTCCTTCTCCTATGTCGAGATATTATCCGCTTTAGGCGGCAATGACTCGCCTGCACGGGTTTAATCGCATCCTCATTAATGTGTCTCGATTAAGGATTGGGGCTTCCCACTTCCATACATTAGGATTTTCAACTCGAACTACCCCCCAACACCACATGACCAAAACACTTCCCGAACACGAGGTTTTGGGAAAATCCTTCTCCTATGTCAAGATATTATCCTCTTTAGGCGGCACTGACTCGCCCACACGGGTTCAATCGCATCCGCACTAATGCATCTCGATTAATGGTCGGGTTTTCCCCCTTCCCACACATCCGGACATGTTACACATTACCAGGGAATAAGGAAACAAAAGGTCTCACAACTGACAAGCCAAGAATTCCATATATCAAAGGTACAGAGTACAACATCAACACAAAGCTCAGAAGAACAAGGGGAAAACACAAGTCAAAACAACTCTGGGTACTGAGCATGCATCTAGGTCTCCCGATCCCAAGTGCTCTCCTAGAGACCACCATGACTCCACAACAGACGAACCAAGGGAATGGTTCGTCCACGGAGAACCTTCTCTTTACATTCATCGATTCTTACTGGTCGTTCCTTGATGGTCGCGTCGTCTCCCATGTCCAACTCTCCCCAGTCGATAAAGTGGGAGTCATCATGTAAGTACCGATGAAGCTGGGAGATGTGGAAGACGTCATGGACTTTCTCCATCTGAGGTGGGAGGACTAGCTGATTTGCCACCTCGCTGACTCGCCTCAGCACCTCAAAAGGTCTGATGAACCTGGGTGAGAGCTTTCTCCCTTTCCCAAACCTCCACTTTCCCCGTCGAGGTGAAACCTTCAGGAACACATGGTCTCCCACCTCGAACTCCAAGGGCCTCCTCCGACAATCAGCATAAGACTTCTGTCGGTCTGGAGCCGCCATCATCCTCTCACGTACAAGTTGGACTTTCTCCGTGGTGCTCTGCAATACCTCTGGCCCAAGTGCACCTGTCTCACCATCCTCTACCCAAAAAATGGGTGAATGACATGACCATACATACGAAGCCTCAAACGGTGCCATGCCAATAGTAGAGTGGAAGCTGTTGTTGTAGGAAAACTCTTCTAAAGACAAGTGTCGTACCCATGATCCTTCGAAATTCAGAACGCATGCTCGCAGCATGTCCTCCAACGTCTGGATAGTCCGCTCCGTCTGCCCATTGGTCTGGGGGTGGAAAGCAGTGCTAAGGCATAGCTGGGTGCCAAAATAATGTTGTATCCCCATCCAGACTCGTGAGGTAAACCGAGTATCCCGATCTGAGATGATAGTCCTCGGAACTCCATGAAAATTCACCACCTCTTCTACGTACCTCTATGCTAAGGTACTCACCCGGACCGACTCCTTGATTTCTACGAAGTGAGCAGAATTCGTCAGACGATCCGATACTACCTATATAGCATCATAACCTCCCTGAGCTCTGGGTAGTCCTGTAACGAAGTCCATTGAGATTTCATCCCACTTCCACTCTGGGACATCTAAAGGATGCAACAAACCACCGGTAACACGTTGTTCATCCTTCACTTGCTGACACACTAAGCACTTAGCCACAAACTCTGCCACTGCATGTTTCACCCCGGGCCACCAAAACACATCCCTTAGGCCTCGGTACATTTTTGAAACTCCTGGATGTACCGCCATGGCTGTGCTATGGAACTCACGGAGAACTCCCTCACGCATCGCCTCTGGATCAAACAACCTTCCATGGAAAAGCATCTGATGTCGGCTGTCCTTTGACCATCCCTCTGGAGCATTCCACTGATCAACACGATCCCGCATCACTTCATCCTCGGAGTCTCCCCACTTAGACTCCTCCACCTACTGCGACAAGGAGGATCGCACCATCATCTGGAACAACCACCCTCTAACACCATCGTCCCTTGCATCTAAGTGCAGGGAAGCCAATTCTCCCATCACCTTCCAGGCATCAGCGGATTCCCGAACCACATCCTTTTGTGACTTCCTGCTCAGGGCATCAGCCACAACATTTCCTTACCTTCAGTGTAAGAGAATTTGATGTCATAATCTTGGAGAAACTCGACCCATCTCTGCTGTCGTAAGTTCAGGTCACATTGGGAGAAGATCTAACGCAGGCTCTTGTGGTCTGAGAAGACCACAAAGCGCTCCCCAAAAAGGTAATGTCACCACAACATCAATGAGAACACTAGTACTACAAGCTTCAGGTGATGGGTGGAATAGTTACGCTCATGAGGGCGCAACTACCTAGACCCATAACAAATCACGCCCTTCTTCTGCATCATCATGCACCCCAGACCAAGGCCAATAGCATCACAAAACACTTCATACAACAACCCTTCCTCTGGAAACCTGAGTACGGGAGCACTGACCAACTTCTCCTTCATGTAGTCAAAAGATATCCGGCACTACTCGCTCTACATAAAGACCTGGTTCTTCCTAGTCAAAGCTGTCAATGGAGAAGCAGCTCGAGAGAATTCTGAAACGAACCTCCGATAGTAACATGCTAACCCCAGGAAACTACGAACTTCTGTCATGCTCTTGGGTGCTGCCCAATAAACAACTGCTTCCAACTTCTAAGGGTCAACCGATACTCAATGTTGAGACACCACGTGCCCCAGGAAGTGTACTTCTTGTGTCAAGAACATACACTTCGACAATTTCCTGTAAAGTTGGGGGTGTCGAAGGACTTCCAAGACTGGGCTGAGATGCTCAACGTGCTCCTCCTCTGATCTTGAGTAGATCAGGATGTCATCGATAAACACAAAGACTAACCGGTCCATAAACTCTCGGAAGACAAAGTTCATAAGTCCCATGAACACAACTGGTGCATTCGTAACTCCAAACGGCATCAATACAAACTCGAAGTGCCCATACCTTCACCTGAAAGCTGTCTTCGAGATGTCACTATCCTTCACCCTCAGCTGATGATATCCCGATCATAGATCAATCTTAGAAAACCAACATGCTCCCCTCAGCTGGTCGAAATGATCATCTATCCTTGGAAGGGGGTAATGGTTCTTGACCATTACCTGGTTCAGCCTTCGGTAGTCTATGCATAGCTTGAGACCACCATCTTCCTTATTCACGATCATAACTGGAGCACCCCATGGCGACACGCTGGGTCGAACAAAACCCTTGTCCATTATATCGTTAATCTGAATCTGCAACTCCCGCAACTCTGAAGGTTCCATTCGATAAGGGGCCATCGAAATCGGTCGGGCACCAGTTTGTAAGTCTATCCCGAACTCAACGTCACGACGGGGGGTAGAGTCACAACCTAATCAAAAAAAAAATCGAGGAACTCCCCAACAACCTCTGGGACATCCATCATCTTTGTATCAGCTGAAACCACTGAAAACCTGCCCAACAAGGAAAGGAGAGGCTCCCCACGCCGGCTTCCCGCCTGATAGCTCCTATCGCCAACAAAAGATACGTGCTGCCCATCTATGTCGGAGAACACGACTCTTCTCCGAAAGCAGTGGATAAGGACACTAACAGAAAACAACCAGTCGATGCCTAGGATGACATCGTATTGCTACATCTGTAATAGAAGAAGGTCTCTACTAGAACGATGTGGTCCCAACGTCAGCCCACATCCTCGGCAAACACAAGATACGCTGGTCTGGCCCCCAACTGGTGTACTCAGTACCAGTGGTATGGAACGTCTCTCTACATCTATCCCCAAAGCATGGGCTAGACTAGGTGAAACAAAAGAGTGTGAGGCTCCAAAATTGAACAAAGAAGAAACAAGAGTGCTGAACAAACAAACCGTACATCGCACCACCTCTGGTCCTGCTGGAGCTGTCAACTTTGTTGCGTTCCACTATCCACGCCCATCTCCTCTGCCTCTCTGATGTCGACCAGTTTCCATAGCGGTACGGTAAACAAAGAACTCCTAAGCCCGAGTAGTAACGAAAAACTCAATGTTTTATTTTATCATTTAATTTCAATTTCTTTCCCAGAACACCATAATCGAGTAAAACACAACCATGATGATGCATGTACCTTCCCTAGGGTCTCTACCCTGAAATCAATGTAGTATCACTTGGTCGTTCGGTAGGATCAGAGTCCTTGAATCGGATCACGGGGGGACCTAAAATCCCATGTCCTAGCCGGTCTTCCCTGGACTATGGCATGAACCAAGATTAACTAAAACTGTTTCCCTACCATCCCATGCAATCCTCACTGTGCCTAACTCCAGACTCCATCCTATCTCTCAACCATCACCTTTGATACAATTTTTTCATGACCCCCTCCCACCAAAGATGCCCCTCCTGAGCTGGAAATGGTGAAAGGGAGATAATGACCCCCGAGTCCCACCTCCAGTAGGCCCCGGGTTGGCGAATAGCACCAATGGTATGAGTTTTCACAAATATGGGAGGCATTACCCTTTTTATTATTTAGGATCGGGAAATAGGACAATTCAACCACCAAAAATGAAAAAAGAACAAGTGTATAGAAATAAATCCATACCAAGCCCACATGCATGTTTAAACTATTTTATAACAAGGTACAAGTACAAGAATGATCAAAAGTACAATACCATAAGAAAATAAGAGAACAACAACTGCAAAAACTCCAACTGCCTGACTAGTGGGGTCCCGCACGGCCCTGGTAGTCCTCCTGGAAACCTGAAAGTAAATGTAGGGTGAGCATACACGTATACTCAGTATGGAATCCTAAAGCTCTCGTGCACAAGCGAGGAGACATCCTAATGTCCTGTGAGAACAACATAAGAAACCTAGAAAGGAATTCTATCCACCCAACCTCACCAGCCTCACTCACCCAAACATAAGCAAAACAGGTAGTAGTAGTATAAGAACACCATTATTGGGTACCCCGCACCATTTCCCAATAGTTAGGTGATCGTCCGGACACTGCCACACTCTCCCCGCCCGCACACACCTGGGCCTCACAACCACACATCCCGCCCGCACACTCCTGGGCCTCACCACCACGTATCCCGCCCACACACACCTGGGCCTCACAACCACACATCCCACCCGCACACACCTGGGCCTCACAACCACAACCACATCCCCACACGAAGACACCTGGGACTCATCCCGAAGATTCTTGGGAACAGTAATAGTAACATAACTCTCGCCCGAAGACACCTGGGCGTGAAATCTAAACCTACCCGAAGAGTCTTCGGTGTAAGGTCGCCTCAAGCCATCACAGCCTATAAGTCTTCCCGAAGAGTCTTGGGCCTAACCACCCCAATCGAAACCTACCTGAAGAGTCTTGGGTGTAAGGTCGCCTCAAGCCGTCACAACCTATGGGAGAAGGAGCAGGAAGGAGCTAGTAGCTATGGGAAAACACCCTCTCCCATGAAATGGGAGGGTTCGACACTATGTGCTCAACATGGGTGCGGTGTGATAAAACAAAAATGATACAGATATATATATATATATCAACCACTTAGCCCATCCTATGGTTTCTAAAAATAGAAACTAAGCACGTGCCTCGGCACTGCTACCACGAAGCATGCATACAACAAACAACCCCAACCCCATTTAGGTATTCATGTTTCAGCAGAAATTAGATTATTTAGTTCCTTAACTACTGGGAAACTATCCACAACCAACTACTTCAATCGTTCGTAAAACATATCCCTCTCATCCACAACAAAAGTTAGGTAAACACAAGAAGCATAACAAAACCCTTCTTAACAACCAACCAAACCATTGATTATTATTTTTGTTTCATTACCAAGCCCCATAATTCATTAACACTTCCACATTTATTATTTATTAAACACAACCCATAGTCCGTTCACATTTAAACCCATCCCTGCAGCCCCGCTACCAACCACCATAACCACACCACACATCGTTATACCTTTTAATACCATTTATTGCAGCCCCGCTGCCCATCACCATTAAACATTCACACCTTCCCACAACCAAGTCAATTGCAGCCCCGCTGTTCACCCAATCCACAACAACCCACAAAACACCCCCAATACAAGGCCACATAACCAAGACAACATCCACATGTTCATTATTCCATTTTGTTAAACTGTGGTGATCACACAAGGGTTCCAGATTTTCATTTAAAAAGCCAACTTTAGGTGATTAACCAATTTCCACATTCAACAATGTTCCAATCACAAAAATGGTCTAGAAATATTGGGCAACATTTAATTTCGCAAGCAAAGGCCCCCAACGACCTTGATTTTTAGTAGGCATAAGACTATTCATTTCACAACATAATATCACAGGATATAAAAGGTAATGTAACAGAAATCACAAACTTCCCATCCCCATTCTTTATCCAGTTATTATCTTTATTTGATGGTTCAACTATTTCTCATGAAAACAAAAAGGATACCCACCCCGCATTATTCACAAATTATAGAGACAAAGGTAAAACCCCTACCTCAACAGGTTCTGGTCACAACACTCCCCTGGATGAACTTTAGAATATGCTCGTCAACGTCCCGGCTAAACCTCCTCGGGTGGAATTCAGAGAGGAAAAGCCGAAGGAAAGACAATGGATCCAAGCTCGGATGTTCTGCCTCATCGTTATGATCCCGTGGCCACTGACGGATCGTAAATCAGAACTCGGACGAAAAAGTTATGGAAGAAAGAGCCTTAGAGTCTCTTGAGAGAGCTCTAATTAGAGGAGAGGGGAGGAGAGGTGTGAGTTGAAAGGAGGAGGGGACCGCTCCTTTTATAGGCGTGATAAGCAAAAGTACACGGCGTGTACTTGGCCATTTTGACACGGTCTCCATGTGGCCTCCAACGCGGCTCTGCGGCCGTTGACTGGTCAACACACTGTTTGAAGCTAACGAATACGCAGGGAAGGACTACACGGCGTGTAGATTGGACACACGGAGTGTACCCATTTATTGCACATGGCAGGAACACAGCTCCAACGCGGCACATAGTTGACGACTGGTCAACACACGGTAACGCGTACGCGGGAAGGGACTACACGGCGTGTAGTACTAGACACACAGCTTGTACACATTTTCTTCACATGGAAAAGAGACGACCATCCACACGGGGTATACTCGGCAAGAGGTTACACGGCGTGTACTAAAACTACATGGTGTGTAGTTTCAAAATTCTGGAATGTGTGGGAATGTCCATTTTACCCTCCAAAACACTTGTAGCCTTCTTTTTGACAAAGGAATGGGCCGGAGAGGTCCGGGCCATTACAAGGAGGTTTATGTTATCATGTCCCTAGGGTGACTAGTGTATATAGAATGGAGAGTTGGATACCATGGATGGTCATGTAGGTCAGGTTACTCAAAAACTGTGAGAGCTCCCAACACATGTTCGTAGTCTATTATTGGATAATGGGGGTTCTAGGAAATATTTAAATCCACCAATTATTTAACTATTTCAGGATTTTTTTCTAATGGATTCATCAGGCTACCACCTGAGAAAGATTTGAAATTCACTATTGATCTCATGTCGGGGGTGAAGCCAGTATCTATTCCTAAATATATAATGCCATAGTCTAAGATTCAAGACCTAGTAAAAATGTTCAACGAATTGAAGTATACGAGATTTATTTTTCATTGTATGTCACATTGTGCATCACCATTTTGGATTAAAAATATGTTAGGATGAATTTTATATTTATGTGTTGATTACAGAATGTTGATAACAAGTTAGTCTAAAGAACCAATATCCTCTTTTTTATATCAATGAATTTTTCGACAAGTTGATAAGAGACTAGGTGTTCTCAATGATTGATTTGAGATCAGGGTTCCATCAATTGAGAGTTATTCATTTTTATATATTGAGGACTGGATTCGGAAGATTTTATGGCCTTTTTTATTTATTCGTAATACTCTTTTGGTTGAAAAATCCACCAGCAGGGTTTAGGGACTTGATGAACTATAACATACCTCCTTGTCTTGATAAATTTGTTGGGGTTTTTGTGACCAACAAAATGATGTAATCCTACACTCATGATTATCATGATACAAATCATGACATCATATTTATTATACTGAGTGATCATGAGTTATATGACATGCTATAATTGTTTTGTCTTGTGATTTAACTGGTGCACTTCTTGGGAAACATCAACTTAGAGTTCAGTGTGTTAGTGGGCCTATAGAGGCTTCATGTAGTGGTTTATTGGGACTGTCAAATTATTTTTTTTTGATATTAGAAGATTTCTAGGATTAGTGGGATATAATAAGAGATTTTTCCAAGAAATTTTCTATTTGGAGAGGCCACATTCGGGTTTGACAATAAATATAGTATGACTTGAATGGATAGAGGCTTGTGGGAGTTATTTTTAGGATTTGAAGAAACATTATAAAACATATCAAATATTCATCCTACTTGAGTTTGGTGAGGAGTATATGGTTTATTGGGACTCCTCTAGGGTCGAAAAATTAGTAGTACAGATGTAGGGTGATCAAGTTGTGTCATATGGGTCACAACAGTTGAGGCCTCATTAACAGAATTACCCTAAGAATGTCCTAAAAATGGCATCCATAGCTTATTCTCATTAGTGTTGGGGGTACTAACTTTTGGTATATAATTTTATCGTTTTATAGATCTCAATAGCTAGATGAATATAATTTCACAGTGTGATTTAAATCATCCGAAGGTGATATGGGTAGAGTTTATAAAGGCCTTCGAATTTGAATAGGAATATATATACGAGAATTGAAATTTTGTGATTGATGTATTGGGAAGGAAAACACGGATTCAGATGGTTCACGAGTCGAGGTAAGATCATATGATGATGTGATTTCTTGAGGAAATTTATTTAGTGGTTCATTAGAGTTAGTAGAAGATGACTCTGTTTTTAGATGCAGTGGAGTAAAGGCTTTTGAGATAGATCAGGGACATAAAATATGAGTTTCTAGATTGTTTCTCCATAATGAAATGCAATGAATGTGGACAGACATGATAGGACTGGTTTGTAGATTATAATTATATCATCAATGTTATGAATTGGGTTTTGGATACATATGAGCATATTAGAGGAGGTCATGTAGGAATTTCAATCCTTGAAGTTGGTGGTGAATCCAGGTTTAACCAAAATGTATCGTGACCTACAATAACTATTTTGGTTTTGATGAATGAAAGAGGAGATAGTATAGTTTATGAAAAGATACTTTACATATTATAAAGTGAAGGAAGATCATCAACGACATGAAGTATTGCTACAACCATTGTCTATTCCGTAATGGATTTTGGATGATGTGACAATTTATTTTATGATAGGTCTCTCGAAATTGATTAGGACAAATTATGCTATTTAGGTCACTGTGGATCGAATGTAAAATGAAATGCATTTATTGGCTCTAAGAGAAACACTTAATGATTAAAAATTATGTGAAATATAAATTTGATTTATTTTTTATCTGCATGGAGTGCCATCGGCTATAGATTCAAAATGTGATTCCCCCATTACATCACGTTTCTGGAAGGTCTTGTAGAAATTACATGGAACAGAGGTTTATTAGTGTATTGATTTCCACCCACAAATAGAATGGTAGTCGGGATATACTAAACAGGTTCTGGAGGATATGCTATGGTATGGGTTCTTTACTTTGGTTCTTCTTCAGAAGAGTACTTGGATTTAGTGAAGTTTACCTCTAATTACAGTTATCAGTCAACTGTACAGGTGGCTCCATATAAAGCTCATATAGTAGGTCATGTTGATCCCCACTATGATAGATGAAGGCTGGTGATTCAGATTTTTTGGATCCATGTCTTCTAAAATTTACATAGGAGCAGGTATAGTAGTTTTGGAAATGTATATCTACAACAGAGATTACAGAAAAGATGAATGCTGACTGAGAGAGACGACCCCTAGAGTTTTTTGATGGTGATTGTGAGTTCCTTTGATCATCTCATATGTTGGGTCTCTATAGGATTTGAACGAATGTTTTGTTTGAAAAAATGATTGTATGGCCCTTTCAGATAGTGGAGAGAATTAGGCGTGTGGTATAACGATTGGATTTTCCATAGGGATACAACGCTTTGACTAAAATTTTCCATTAATCTCATACTATTATTAAAATTATACTTAATGTGTCACATGTATAGAATGATCAAATAACTTCATTTTTAGGATGTGGTTGTCCACATTTACACAAATGATGTTATCGTATTTATAAAAATAAAAATAATAAGGGTATTTGTTATAAAATAATTAAAAATTAATTAATACAAAATAAATATCTTGTATAATATACATAAACACATTTCACATTATAATTCCCAATCATTAAATGTTGAAAAGGAAAAGTGAACAGTGATCATATTGTGAGGAGGTAGTTCTCCATACACAAAAATAGTATGTTTGTTTCCAATAGGATTTAATTTTGTCAAAGTGTATGTATATCCCTTATCCATAAAACTTATAATAATATTTAAGATTCTATTTTAGTTATATATAAAATGAATATAGAGAGTTTTGTGCAGATAATAATGGAAGTAATACTAAAGTGCTTGAGGAAGTATGTTATCTCTTTTTTAGGAAACTCAATTTGTTTTTCACCAATGGGATTCCTTGGATTAAACTATTTCCAATGGGAGGATTCTAGAATTAAAATAGGGAAATTGGGAGAGTATTCGGAAATATATTTATCAATCCAAAGTGTCCTGAGTGGTGTGAGGAAGTGAGCGAAGATATTCCCATTTATAATTAAGGTGAAGGTCACTTTTGGAAACCACACTATATAAAATTAATAGAAATTTATTTTTTTTAAAATAAACACAAATTGATATATGTAAAATATATTATGATAATTTATCTAAATTATATTAATAAATGATGTTTTAAATGATTTCTTTATATTATAGACATTATCATTTGTAATTAACCATTAGTTAATCCCTTTAACTCTTACATTGGAAACAAATTTTTTTCACATTAGGGTTAATAAATTAATAATAATATTCCAAAACAACTCCAATAGGATTACTGATGGAATATATAACCTTATTATATAATTTTGTTCTAATTTTAAATTTTTATGAATTTAATTGAATTTAATAATATATTATTAATATGAAAGTATCAATTCTACGAGTTTTGATATTATTCGATATTTATAGTTTTAACATTATAAATATAACCAGATATAATAGAAAATAAATTTAATATATCACTATAGAGTATAATGTATCTAAAAAATTCGATTAAATCTGTAATTAAGTCAATTTATAATTATTTTATTATTATTAACATCATTTATTTGATATTTAAATTTATTGAACAATTACTGCCACATTATTATAAAATGTATTAATTTTTTTATTTCATTTCTAAAACATAAAAAATTTATCATATTTATTGTAATTAATTATCATTCGAATTTATTTTTATAGTATAATTTATCTTCTATATAACCCTTTATTGAAATGAACTTGTTATAAAATACATGATAACGATATTCATAACATTTCTATAAATAAAATATTATAAATTACATATTGATACATGAGTTTCATAAAATAGTTGTAATTTAAGTGTAAGGTTTATTTTTTAGAAATTATTATTACATTGGTATTATTATATGATTTAGTGTAACTTTATAGTATTATAAAATTATTTACACCATTAATTACATGATTTCCATTTAACATTGCTAAATAAAAATCTACTAATATTACAATTAATAATATCCAAAAAATTAAGGTGACCAAAATAGACACTAAAAAGCATACTGATGATAACCTTTTATGTAATTTTTTCCTTATTCAGTTTGAAAAATTAGTTAAATTATGTTTAAATCAAATCATGATGTTATGAGTAGAAGGTGGGTAAAAAAATTATATAATTATATAATATATTTTTATATAAAATTATATTAAAAATGATCCCAATGGACTAATTTGAATTGAAATATGTTATATTGATTATTTATTACATTAAAAATAAATTAAATATAATTTCAATTGTAAATTCATTTGTTAACTAAAATGAAGTATTTTTCACTATTCAATAAAAGATGAAATCTCTTAGAAAAATACCAAAAATTTCCAAATTAAAATATTTTCATTCCAATTTTAAATTTTAAGTCCATTATGAAAGATTAAATTTATAAATATTTCAGTAATTTGTTTCATATTGTTGTTCAATTAAATGGTGGAAGGATTTCCCTTAAAAATAGCTTCAATGGATCAAATCATAATTATCTGTATATAACTATCAAAAAATAATTATATGGAATATATATAAATTTAATAATGTGGTTAACTCTATTCATAATAGTTGTTTAAATGGATAGATTAGTATATCAATGTTCCCATGGAATCAATGTTGCATGCAATTCATGTTATTGATTTTTTTGAATTGAAAATCTACTGTGAAATATATGGTTGTTAGATTCTTCATTCCTTTAAAAATCATGTCCTTGAAATTTGAAATTTCACTTATGAAATTAATATTGGATACCTCAAAATACCCTTTTTAGGAATCCCACACTGAAAATATGGTTAATTACACTTCCACATTGTAATATATAATTTTTCATATGATGGTAACCAATGATAACACAATCTAGGGTTCATGTAAGAAAATATATGCATGGATGATAAAAATAGCAATCTGGTTCTGATTGAGAGTGATAGAGAAAATGATTTGGAGAATCAAAACATTCACAAACTTAAAAATGTTTAATGATCTATGGGGCTATATGATTCATCACAAAATCATGTAAGAGGATAATATTATTGGTTATATGATCCTTTACGAAGAGAATATGAATTAATTTACATCATATACTAAGAACATAAGGAAACATATAATGTAACAAGTAGAGTTTCATACCTTATTAAATATATATCAAAAACACATATTTTTCCCAATTGATATTATAATTGAAAAAAACATTAATTATAATTATCATCTAGGGTTACAAAAAAATAACTTATACAACTTCATTCATATAATTAAAATATATAAAATGATGTTTTACCAACTAGGACTTCATATAGGCTAGTGGTAGGTGATCCACCCTTGTCACCCATCATTTATGTATTCATGTCTCCTGAACTTACTAGAAAAAATGGGTTGTTTCCCAATCCTAGGGTTGTCCATTTTCTAAATCAATGTTATTAGAACATTCTAGATATTCTCATAATATATTCAACATTAATTAAATCCTTAACCTCAAACAATAATTTCTAATGATAAAAATATTACATTCCAAACATAAGACTCAACTAATATAATTACATCCGAATTTAAAATTTTAATAGTACACTAAAATTAAAATATCATTCCTAAGAACTCATCTTCCACAAACAATTTTTTTTCTAAAATAGTCACATACCAAATATATGAGAAACATGATTAAATTAAAAATTTAATGAAAAATCTAATACTTCCACATTTATAAAGATGAAATAGTGTTGTAAAATCTTCTTATATCTCAATATTCTCATAAATAGAATAATATAACATAATTATTGAATAAAAAATACATTAACAATTCCACTTCTACTATAGTAACAACATAATCCTGATTGTGATCCCTTTTATTTTTTTGGTTTATATTTCCCTATTGTTTTGGAAATGAAGTTTTTAAAATGTCCCATCACAGTATGATTGTAGCATGGAACATTTGTAACTTCTATCATTACCATTCCATCATGACCATGATTCCCTTTCTCAATACACATGAGAGAAACTCATTTTTCATTTTAGTGGGTATTAGGGTGTCACCAAACACAATTATCACATGTGGGAAAATCATTGTTTAAAAATTTTATTTTTATCAAACTCTTTCTCTACAATTATATTAACTTATATATTCTTAATTCCATAAGACATGGAGAATTATTTCTCATCCATGATAGCATTAGTCATTATATCATCATATGATCCGAATGTTTGGCAGACTATTTCCTTTTAGTGGAATGGATTTAAACCTTTAATTAAATGATAAATCAAACTCATTAGGTTCTTTATATTTTCTGTAGCATGTCTTGATAACCTTGTAACGTTTTATCCATACATAGAATCAGTATTATGTTTCTTATTCCTAAAATTTATTAATTTTTTCCCAAATTTTCTCTCAATTAACGATGGAAATATTTTTCAGTGAAATGTTATTTAAAATTTTTCAGTTCCTAGACTTATAATAATTAATACTCCATAGTGTTTTGGATCAATGGAAACTATTTATAAGCATCTCTGGATAGATGATAAACATCCATGAAAGCTCCCACCTTTTGTTACATCATAATGAAACACAAATATTATCTATGAAATGTATGAATTTTTCATCTATAAAAAGGATTTGTAATCCCATTCAATGTTGGAGGTGGTTTTCTCATAATGTTTTCCAAAAATAACTCCTCTTTGTTTTAGATCCATATCGTCTATATGGGTATGGTTATTATTCACAACATTAGTCATCATTCATAGTATAGTAATAAAATTCATAGTTGATGTTTCCTCATTAGCTCCAAAATAATTATCATGGATATTATCTAAATTCCAACATGTATTAGGTGAATTTATAATGATTTAATTCCTTCTATTAGAATCCATGTATCTTGAAAGGAATACATTACATTTATTTATTAATCATTATTCATAATATTTTACCTAGTAACAATTAACAGCAATTTAAAAAATTATACAATTCATATCTTTTAATCATAAATATGGTTTCATTGGGGAAATATTTACTCTTATATCCATTATAAAGTGTTTTAATGAAAATTTTTATTATCCTAAAAATATCCACCATGAGTGTCAAACTAAGAGCGTATTAAGGCAAGATTTCAAGAACCATGTTAACCTGATTCATGCCCAACGCCGCTTATCAGATTTTTTACTCCTATATACATCAATAATAGAATAAAATCCACTTATAGTACAATAAAACTAATATATTTATCGGAATTCCCAATAAATCTGTGCTTTACAAATATTTTAAAAAAAATTTCTATAATTTTAAACAAAGTCTTTCTATGGGTTATGTACCCCAATCATTTTTTATCAAAATCTTGTTTCCAGGAATTTTTTTTACATTTTAATTGATACCAATAATGACAACCCAAACCCTGTTGTCCTAGAGATTGTGCCTTACACTATTATATTGGTTTATATAAAAAAATCTAATCCCAAAGGAATGATCTACATAGCACTATTGATTATCTATTACATACAAGAAGCTTTTATTACACTTTAAAATAAAAAATACTACAAGTAAAATCCTTTTAAAACCTAATTATTATCCCCCCATAACCGTAAATATCAGTCAATATACAAATTTAGATTATATGGATGAAAAAAATATAAGAATTTTTTTTTCTATGATGCTCAACAAATATTATTGTATGAGGAATGATATTATGAATAATAAGGATAAACATTATGTATCAATGTATAACTAAAACACAAACCAATCAAACATAATCTTGATTATAATATATAATGAATAAATCATAAAATATAAAATAATGACTTGAGCTAGAAATCATAACAATTTATATTACAGTACTTGAATAATTAAATTGATTTTTTTTAAAAAAATATCATATTTATGGAATGAAAGTTGTTGGACATCTAAAAAATAACATTGATGCCTCTTCCAAGACATTTCAATCTAAATGTGTATGGCATTGACTGAATACATATTTGAAAATAAGTGGGAAGGGCCCCAACCAAGACCATATCTAATTTGACTCCTAATACCTACCAATGAATATTGGGGTTATACCAATACACACATGTCACATACAATGTACAATTAATTCCCATGATTAAATCATAAACAAATTAAGCATTGTTATTAAAAAAATAGAATAAAAATGTTAATACATCAAACATAATCTTGGAATGGTGTCAAAATAACAAATCCATAGTCTATATAATCATATAGAATTTTCAAAAATAATTTATATTCTATTATATGAGATAGAACATAATCAAACAAAATATTCATCGAAGGATGTGGATATAAATTAAAAAACTCTAATAAAATTGTGAGAAATATCTTGTGGAAAATACCCGTTTATATTGAAATCATTTATTTTATTGATGCACATTTATAAAAGAAAAATATTTACATAAAAATATATTTTTAAAAATTTGATGTAATATTGAAAAAATAAAGACTTTGTGATGGTTGAATGATCTTCCCATATTGTATAAGTAACAAATAAACATTTTCTATTTTTATTTGTTGACAAAGTCATTATGTACCACATTTGGAATACAGAAAATGATTAATTTAAAACAAATTTATAAAAACTATTTCACGGGAAACAAATAAAAAATTGAATGGGAAATATTAAATTTTTTTTTTCATAACATTTTTAAAAATAATTGACATCTAAAATACATATTCCATAGTGGAGACATAAATAAAAGAAAAAATCATTAGTAATGTGATTGTTAATTTAACCCTTACCTTGTGTCTACGTAATTGGGAAAACAATTTAACTTCTTGTATAATGGTATAAATAATGTTAATAACTTATTCGAAAACTTTTTTATTAATTATTATATCATATGTGATCCCATTTTTTTCATTTTTATTTTAATACATCATTACATTCACTATTTTAGGTGTTAATTGCCTAGATATTTTAGGATGTTTTCACTTGTTATTTTTTTATCAAATTATTAACATCATGTTATCATAATCTCTGATATTTAAAACTTTATTTACATCTTATATATCAGTATTAATATATTTATAATAATCCAAAATATAGGGATAACATAAATAAAATGCATCACTCATTTACACGTTAGGTCATACATTTGCATGAACACTTAATTAAATTTTTTTAATTTTTTATAAAATGATAATTAATATATACATAAATATATATATTATAAATATAAAAATATTTCTTATATATATCATATGACTATTATAATCATCATTAATAAGTTACTTGTATAGTTGGATTGAATCACATCACTTTTGGGAGGAGGTTGTCCACACTTTAATAGATGTTGATATCGTATTTATAAAAAATTATAATAATACAAGTATGTGTTATAAAAGTATTATAGAATCATAAATCAATAATAGTAATATTATCTAAATTATAAAAAATTTAGTTTTCATCATAATTACCAACCTATAATGACGTTAATGGAAAAAAGTACAATCTACGTTTTGGGCCACATTAGTTCGCTATACACATAAATAGTATATTAGTTACCCTTTAGATGGATGTGTGTGTATGTTTAGGTGGAACCATTAAAATAAAAAATCTCAGTGTATTTGGGATTTTTTTTATATTCCTAGAATAATTAAAAATTTTGGGTGGTGAAGAATTGAAATAAAACTACAGTGTTTGAGAATGCTTTTTCCTCTACTTTGAGTGCCTCATTTTGGTTTTCAACATAGGGGTTCATTGAATGTATTTATTCCTAAAAAGGGGATTTTATGAATAATATATGATATTTGGGATATTTATTGGGAATATCATAGTCTCTAAAATGTGTCTTAATATGTTTTAGTATGTGAGAGAAGATGTCCATTTTTATAATAACAGTTAGGGCCAATTTTGAAACCTCAAAATATAAAAAATTAAATTAATTTATTTTCTATTTTAAATTACTACCAGATGATTTAATTAGAAGCTAAAAAAATGATGTGTCAAATTCATGTCATCAATTTTTTTTATAAATGTTTAGGTCAAAATAACCACATTATCTTTTTTCCTTATACCCTAGATAAACCTATTAATTATTACCATGATAACTTGGATATTTACAATTTGGGGTTAATATAGTTTATATAAAATATAAACAGAATTCCAATTGGATTATTGATGAAATATTTAAACATTTCTCAGTTCATTATACAAATGATATACTTCAATTTATTTTATATCATTTAATAAAATATTATTTATTTTAATGTATCATTTATTTCAGATTTTATACTATTCATTATTTTTATTTCTATAAATATCAATAAAAATATGACCAATCATAACCAACAGATTTAATATATCATTAAAATTTATTTTTCTATAAAATTCATGTATTTAATTAGTTCTATAATTTTTTTATAAAAAATTAATATAAATTATTTAATTTCTCCATTGATTGAACAATTACTTCATAATAATTATTATAGCCTTTAATTTAAGAGTTTAATATCTAAAAATAAGAAGTAAATTATCATGATGAATAAAAAAATTCATTAATATAAATTTTTATTTAATAATTTTCCTTATTTATTACCATGTATTAAAAATGTATATCTTCTTGAAAATATGAATAAGACATTTTTAACATGTTTTTAAACTATCCATTAAAATGAAATATTCTCACCAAAGTGGTTTAAAACTGATTATAATTTTTATAAGGTTTTTTGGGTTAAAATCCACTCATATAATTATATTATTTCTAGTGTCGGGGAATCATTATAATATTATACTGTTATTTTTAATTTTGATTACCTTATATACCCTTAACCATGATATGTATAAATTTACTAATAATATTATTCCTATTATCTAAAAATTATGTTGATCATAATACTAATCTCACGGATGGGGTGAGTATTCCGGTAAAAATGAACATCAAACATTCAATAAGATTTATCTATAATATTAATATAAATAATTATTACAATGACCTAAATTAGATTAATATAACAATTGTCTTTCTATTTTCATAGTAAAATCAATTTTAAATAATATAAAACAAAAAAGTAGGTTTTAACAACAACGAGTAGTTTTCACTATTCATAAAAAAAATGAAACCACTCATGGTAGATAACACTATTCATAAACGTTATTTAAAAGGATAAGATAATAGATCGCGATGTTCTTTTACACTATGTTATATGAAAATTATGCAACTGATTTTTTTGTAAAATAATACCTTCCCTGACATCATTAGTTTCTAAAACATGATTTAATCCCATTCCATTTTCATGATTATAATTTTTTTGAGTAACTTTATATAAAATTTATAATATGTCATTTATTTATCTACATTATATATTATTTGATATAACATAATATTTTTAATTATTTTCCTTTGTTTACTATTGAATATTTTTTATATTTTTAATTTACTATAAATTAGATTATAAAGAGTTTAACGGTGAATGGATTCTTATTCAATCTTTAATTTAAATTTTAATTATTTTCGTTTCATTATATCAACAATAAAAATTATAATTGATGTATTGATTTTATTTAGTTTGGACCTTATCATCTATAATATTTCTAAGTAATTGATTAATATTAATTTTTAAAAATTATTATTTTGGGAATTATACCTATATGTACTCTTAGCAGTTTTGATTAAAGTTTAATTATTTTCTTCTAGACTATGATATGCATTAATGTTTAATTTTTTTTTAAATGAATGAAAATAAATTTTTATTGGTTTTATTTATCATATAGAGGATGGTTGTTTTATGGATTGGTGAAAATTTGATGGTAATTTATTTAATGGGTATTATAGTTGTTTAGTTTATTAGGAATTTATTTAAATTTGAATTATAAAGTGGTGATTCATTAGTTTTTTTTACAATATTAGATATAAAAATTAGAATGAATCACAATTTTTAATATATCAATTTATGAACCATATGATTTTTGGGATTCAATATAGTGAATATTATCCACATATCGAGTATGTTTTGATTATATTTGATTATAATTGTAGAATGAGGGATTAAAATTTTGGCATATCAAACAATAAAGGATATCATAATTATTAAAATAATTAAAAACCTAAAATTCACTAAAATGTGCACATTTATTTTACATGGTTTTTTAGGGTAGTGAATTTCACAAGGTTAGGTGAATTTTATTTTAATTGTTTCCATTTATTATATGTTTTTAAATGTTTAATTTTTCCTTATGAAAAATTTAATCCTAGGTTATAGGTGTTATAAATAAAAAATGTTCTAAAATATGTTGAAAATGGAAGTATGAATTCAATTGAGACAATATTAGGATTCATGTGTTCATTTTGAATTCGTGAGATTTCATATCAAAGCTAACATAGATTTATATATCAATAACTAGAAAGTATTCCAATAAATACCATTATGATATTTACAATTTTTTCTAAGGATACTAAAAATATTTATTGAAATTTTTTTATAGCAATATTTAAATTCATGACATAAATATCATTTTTCATGAAGAGGGATTCTATTATCAATTTTATTCCAAAGAATCATTTTGGGTTTATTTTTTATATTAATATAATTATGATGTTGTTAATTATTTTATGAATTTAATGTGGAAATTTATAATTTTATATTGATTACTAAGGAATTTTTTACGTTCATTTTTTAATAATTGATGGTTGAAATTAGAGAGATACCATTTATTTTTTTATGTATTTATGTTGGTTAGTTATTTTTGATTAGTTAGGTTTTGTGATATCATACATTATATATTGTGGATGGTTTCATTCGTATTGGGTCTTTTAAAGAAAATATTTACATGGAATCGTGGTTTTTTATTTTAGATTATATGATGTTTAATTTTTTTATATTTTTCTCATATAGTGTGATGTTTTATTTTTTAATTTGTTTTCATTCGATGGTATACCATTAATCTATGTACATCACATTGATGAATTCATTGATTAGAATGTCATCTGTTGAAATGGAATCAAAATCATTTTTTCACCTTATACTAAATAAATTCCAATCAGTGGAGAATTTATGGTTATGCTATGATTGTTAAATTTTTTTATTTTGAAATTATACTAAAATCATTTTATATAATTATGTGGTATCATAGAATTTTTTATTATATAATTAGAGATTTTCAATTAATTCTACAACATTATTTCTAATTTTTTTTCTTCATGTTCGTTGTGGTGAAATGATTTTACAGTGGTGTAATTTTAAGACAAATATTATATTACATATTACATGTGCGATGGTTTATTTTTAATTTAAAATATGGATATAATTTTAAAATTATCAAGGAATATTTATGAAGTACATGGATTTGTACACTATCCTTGTTTAGAATATCTGTTAATGTCACAATATTGGGGCTTATACACCACTGGTTGCATGGTTCATAGACCATTTATGTTATCTGGTCATAGAATTAAAACTCCCAAATATTTCATTCATAATATAAAAATTTAGTAACAATTTTATAACTTTTACTAAAATTATATTAGACTATAATATGTTGTAAAAATTTATAATAATATGTGATTGTTTGTTTTATTAGAATTGTAATGATTTCTTATTATTATGAGTTTTAATGGTTATTATTAATATCATCATCATCACCATGATCATTGTCATAGTCATCATTTTCCTTCACTTTATCATTATCATTATCATCACCCCTATCGTAATAATAATAATAATAATCATCATCATCATCATTATCATCATCATTATCATCATCATCATCACTGTCGCCTCTATATCCATCTCTATAATAATCATCAGCATCCACACCACCATCACATCACCATTGTCTCATTCTTCATTATAATCATCACAATTACTATTTACACAGACACCATATCCATAACGATAACAATTTATAACATGCCTAAAAAATGATACTTAGTGTCATCATCGTCATCATCATCATCATCATTTTTTCACCCGCATCACTATTATAATATCCATCACCATAAATATCACAATAAAAATGACCATAACACAACAACCACACAAACCATTACCAGGATCTTGACCATTATAATAATCAACATCATCATCATCATTTTCATTTTCATCATCATAAAAAAAATCATGATAATCATCAACACTATGAACACCAAAATCAGCATCACTAACATTATTATCCTTACCTCCATCACCATCACTAATAATATCACTCTTGAAAATTCTTGAATAAACACAACGACCACCATCATCACTATAACCATCACCACCATCAACACAGAACATAACCATCATCACTATCCATATCTCCATAGTCAGCCTCTAACAACTCCTTCACATAATCATAATCATCATAATAATCATCTAAACTGGAACTATCACTGTAAACATCAACATTATTACCACCATCACTACCCCCACATTCACCATCGACATCATATATCTCATCATCATCACCCTCAAAATTATCATTTTTTCATCCTCAGCCACATAACCATCATCACCCATATTAACATCACCTTCACAACCACCATCATTACCATTACATCCACAATTATTAGTATCACTGTTACAATCACAATCACCATCCCCAACACAATTTTTAGTATCATTGTTACAATAACTATCACCACCACCACAAGTATCATCATTATCACCAACACCTGCTCCAACATAATCATCATTCCTAGCCACACCACCACAACCCCCAACACTATTTCACCATTACAATCACTATAACCACAACCATCACTATCATTCTTATCATCATTATCTTCTTTATCATCATTATAGTCATCGATATAATCCCTATCACCATTATTAACATTATCATCATTATCATCATGAATCCATGGTATTGGAAAAGTAGTCAAAAATATTTTTCAATATCTAATATATCTAATCAATATAAAATCAATGTAGGATGTATGTTCTTTAATGAAACATTTTGAATAATTTTATTTTTTTAATATTAATTTCAATTAATGTTATTGAGATATTATAATATATTAATTCGGACGAGGATTGTAGTAATATGTCCAATAAATTCATGAAAATTGGGAAATATTATCATATAAACGTTCATGGTATGAAAATTGATATCGAAGAAATGTGTGTGATTCTATACCAATGTAATTTTATTTTTTAATAAAATAAATGATATCATTAAACTAAAATACAAATAATATTATATATTTTGGGTTACAACATAATTGAATATCATTTATAATGGATAATGAATTATATCATCTGTTGGATGGGAAGTTCTACATTGATATGGATTGGTTGTTGAGGAAATGTGGAATCTAAAAAATATATTGGTTGAAATTGATTATTTATAAATATTAATGGATAGTGATAAGGGGATATTGATACAACTATTGAATGATGATTGGTATAGTTAAATCTTTTGTGATATATTAGATCATCTGGGTGCTAATGAAAAAATTAGAGGAGGTGGTAATCATTTATTTTTATAGGCGTTTAAAGATACCATTATGTTTGTTATTAATATAACGATATAGTGGAATGATGAATAGTTTAAAAGGGGAAATTACAATAGGATATAACATATTACAAATAATTTGTTTATAAATTATTTTATTTAATCTATAAAAAATTATATTCAAAAAATTACATTTATATAATAATAATCTATTCATAAGGGTTATAAGATGGATTGTATCAGTAAATCTTGGTTTGAGATATGTCATGAACCAGTCTGAGTAAACCCTGAACCAGTCACCCGGGCCGCTCTGCAAAAATTCACAAGAAGCAATCCTTATCCTCCTGGGATTATGACAAGCACTTAGGTAATTAGTTATAGTGAAAAGGGAATTACTTCACCAATATAATATCAAGAACTAACAAGTAGTAGGAAACAGAAAGCCCAACATAAATTTATATAAAATTGAACAGAACATTATTTATACAAGAAACTGAACATACAATAATGCAATATAACCATCCAACCAAAACTGGAGACCAAACAAAAACCATGTGAACCAACTGGTCACTCTCCAACATATAAAATAATCATCTCTTAATGAAACCGAACTCAATCTGAAACCTGCATAGTGGATAAAAAAAGACCACTATATGCATGAGTATTAAAACTCTATAGTTTATCTAGATATTCTATTAATGGTGAAAAAACATTAAAATACAAGAGATATTAATTTCACGTTTCACATACAATATATTATTTTTCCCCATATGAGGTTCCATGCTATAGAAATTACAAGTGATAAACCTTAATGTTTTATAATAAAAAATTATGTTAACAATTTTTCAAATAGATGAAACTTCAAAATGAAAATAAATTTCAAGAGGAATGTTTCAAATAACATAAAAATATGAAAAGTAAACATGTTTTATAAGTAACCATATAAACACACTCTATTCCGATAATGAGTACAAAGTTTCCAATGAGAAAAAGTCACAGGAACACCCATAGGCACTTGATAGTTGGGATCCTCACTTACCTGGTTTCCCAGTGAATGTAACCACAATAAATATATCTTCTCATTCACATAAGCCACATTCAGGAGAATAATCCATAACCTTGTGGTCCCCAATATCATCATAATCATCATAATTTATTTAGTTTTTTCATCATCAATCTTTCTATGTAAAACATGGAAAAAAAAAGTTCAATCACTAGCATACAAGTACACGTCCTCCCACCTAGATAATTGGGTTTTCCCTTTTTGTTCCCAATCATGTTTCACATCTAAAAAATAAAATTATATTATGATGATACCATTTAAAAATATTACACACATCAAATAGACAAAAAAATGTCTCACAATTATTTTACGGATTAATGAACCATCTAAATCATCATAAATCAATTTCAATAAGAATAATGTGCCCTTGAACATAAAATCCATTCAATATTTCTATTTCAAGTCCAAATAACCAAAAATAGAAAAAAAACAATTTTGGTTTCCCTAATGCAATATAATCAATCAATTTCATGGATCATAAATAACCTGAAATGATATAGCATGAAATAAATCTGGGAATTATTTTTTAAAAGAATAATATCAAATGGTCTTTTAAGAATTTCCCAAAACTAACATTTTCAAAAGGTAAAAATTTCACATTTAATATAGATGTGTGTGAAATAAAATTATATTAGAAAAAATATTCATAAATCCATTAAAATATTCATGTTACACATCCAATGCAACAAATTTTTTATAAGGATGTGAAATGAGTTATTTTCCAGCAACTTGGGACAGAACATGTTTACCACCAAAAACTTATCTGTTTAAAAAACCAAAACTACTTTGGAAAACCATAAAATTATCCCAAAATACCATTTCCCAGGATACAAATATATTTATAAATAAAAAAATATAATATTATATAACACTAAGAACATAAAATCTAACAAAGAAATTATCCAAACACATGGAAGGCACTTTTATACAAACAATAGATTTTAAGCATTTGAAAACTGATAAAATTCCATTTTCAGGTAAAATATTTATTCAATATACTAGACCATGATCCAAATACCATAATCCAAGGGTGTAAGCTAACAGAACATTTATGTATGAAGGAGGTGTACATGATTATGACAAAACAACACTTATTTTCACACTAAAAAGACAAGAAAAACACGTAGTGATAATTCTACCAACAATTAACGAATTCCACCACCAGAAACCACAACACATTCCGACTGATTAATAAACACCTAAAAATTATTTATTAATATGGTTCATACTATAAATCCAATGTCACCTTATCCACCATTAAGCAATATCAATCCTCGTACCTCAACAAAAATACCAACTCCCAAACACTTTTGGAGAATCAACCGAAAGTTCGGGTCACCACATTCTCATCTGAATCAAGAAACAGATTTTTGGGCATTATCCTAATAAACCAAATGATATTCTAATGAAGAATTCACTCCAAAAACCCATATATTTTATGGGATTATGGATAGGATTCAACACCATTAAGAATCAAGTAGAACTCATCAAATTCATAAAAAGAAACTCTATAAGACCTGTGGTGGTTCTCCCCTACATTAAGAGCCAAAGGTCAATGACGAAATGATAATTCATCATATACGAGGAAAATGATCTTCAACAAAGTCCAACATAAAATATCCAACAGAAACCTACCTACCAATGTTAAGAGGAACCCATCATGAACATTTAAACTACCCACTCTGATATGGAGGGGGAAATAACTGGGCCAACACACACTTCAATGATCCCAACCCCAATCATTTGGGGAAGTAAAGGAAGGGTACCCAATAAATGGGCCTCTGAAATAAGAAAAATGAAAGGAAATACCTCATTTCTATGGTAGAGGGACGAGCATTACAATAATAGACACAAAAATATCACTCATCACTACACACTATCATTACTCAAAGACCTATGTCTATATATCTGAAATATGATGAATCTCATGCCTCACAATCATGCATTGATAATCAATAACTTATACACTTCCCCTTATATCCACATGTTGACAGATACCTCTACCAGGATGAAAACAATATACAATGGGACACAATGAATCACTCTTCCATAACACAACACACCTTTCCCCAAACAATAACTTGGAGGTAAAAACCCATTTTTCCTTACTCTAAATGAGTTGTAGAATGGGGATGGTTAATTTATAAATTCATCAGACGCACTGAGCACAACTACCCTAATCATGAGGGACACCATAACAAAAAAGGAACATTAAATCGAGCCATAAAATCACTCTACTCCAACCAATGGTTTGGTGAATAATTATAAGAGGAGTATTTGACATTTATAATGAGTTCTTATGTTGTTCATCAAGAAATATTACCGCTAGAGAACCATCAATGGCCACATCACAACATCCGACACCTCTTTAGAAACCCACTGAACATTGGTCCAATCCCAGCGCCACTAAAAAGATCGCATATGAAGACACAACAAGAATATGAATTCCATATTGAAAGGAATAATACCAAATAAAAAACAATTATATGATATAAGAAAAAGTATCCACAAAACCACAAGTTTATAACATACAAAATATGATTAATATATTAATTTATGAAGTTATTTAATTTTTAAAAACGTTAACATATAAAATTTATATAAAATTATTATATTATTATTTAATATAAAATAATAAAAATCAATTTTTAGGAATATTTATTTGTTAATCTTGTAATAACTATACAATAAATGTGATCTAATTTATAAGGAATTAGTCAATTATTATATATTGAGTTTTATCATTTTTTAAATTTCACAATCTGGTTATTCATATTCAAACCCAAAATTTCAATTAAATGATTGTAACAATATTATTTGAATAATAATATTACATTGTTCATTTATGATTTTTGTTTAATTTATTTTATGCAATTCAATATAATATTATTTTTAAAATATCAGGGTGTAAAAATATATTTCCTTTAATAAACTAATTATTCATAAAATTATCTTGAGGTTTGTAATTATTGGTTTGACAATTTAAAACAAAATTTTTGATAAACTACATCACAAAAATATTTTACGAGGGTTGATTTTTGCTAAATGGATTGAGATATATGATGGACATCTTGAAAATCAAATAACTAGGTTAAAAAATTTGTAAACAATTGTGGGAAGTTAAAATACAAATATAGAGGAGAAAATTAATGTTTAATAATGATAGAGAAGAATAGATAACATTGATTATATGAAATTGAATGGTTATCACAATTTAAATGATAGAAAACACGTAAATAAAGATGTCTATGAAATACAATTGATTCATCTGAAATGATGTCAAATTGATTAAATTTTTTTCGAAAGATATTGTTTCTAAATATGAGTAATTAAATTTCCATCTTCACTAAAAATAAATATAAATATACTAACACGAAAATTTTAAAAATTTTAAATTAAATTTTTTCATTTGGTTGTTTGACTCAAAATGATTCTACCATTGTCTCTTCAATGGAAACAAATAATGAGTAATCATGAAGAAATGTAATTTTCAGAACATATGAAAAAATAATTCTATGAGTTCACATAACGCCCAAAGGATAACATTATATTCCCCCTGTCATTATATTAAAACAACAACTAAATTTTCTTGAATAAATTAATATATTATAAAAAGTTTATCATCGACCAAATAATAAAATAATTTTTTAATCTATATTAAATAATAAAAAAAATAATATCAATATATAATATTTTATAAATATATAATCATATATTCTAATTGACCAAAAAAATAATTGAAATTAATTTTTTTAACATCAGTGGATATCTCAACAATATCATCCTATAAACCCAAAAATTTAAGATAATTCTACATGTAAAACAGTGGTGTCACATATTCCCTACCAAATAAAATGACACCAAAATATTATTATCCACCATAAAATCATATGAATTTAAACATGAAAAGGCAAGTTAATTACATTGAATTTAAGACCAACCATAAACTTATAAAACCTTATTAGTATTCAAATCTCTTAATTTACATAAGAAGAAAACATCATTTAATATAAATTTAACTAATAAATTTCAATGATACCTATCACATGGAATTGGAAATAAAAAAATACATTATCTAGTATATTTAGAAATTAAATGAATTTCTATTTTTAAAAATCATTATTTAGGTATATATTTTTAGAGATGTAATGCATCATAAATAAAAAAATATTACATCAAAATGTTAATACTTCTAAATTGTATCAATTTTTCACATAATACATAACACTAAATATGTAATACCTTTTATTTATAGTAAATTTCATCACAATATTCATCATGACCTCATCCTTGACCCTACTAATACAAAAATACATATCCATAAAATTTTGAAATGTGAGATGAGAAAATAAATTTGGCAAGGGACATATAAATAAAATAAAATTAGAATGAAACATGTTATTCTCTGAATAATCATAATAACTCATATTTTCCTAAATTATCATTGAGAGAAAAATTACAGTTTTTTTACCATGAAAATAACCTCTTAAAAATTATTTTCATAAAAAATTCAAAAAAATATTAATGGAAAAAATAAAACTAATAATTCTATCTATTAAATCAATAAAACGATATAGAAAATATTTATACAAAATTATATAGTTGTTTAAAAAGAAGTAGAGGATACTTTCACTTAATCATAATCTCTATATAATCTATTTTGAAAATATTAAATTTTCAAGAAAAATTATATAAATCACAAATAAACTAATTATTAGACCACGTTGATAATTTTTATGTCACTATTACAAAAACCATCAAAAATACCAAATTCATATGTGTATTACATTGGGATCACATGATATTATTTTTATAATGGAACCAACTAGACATGATTTATAATGAATCCACCCATCATCGTAAACAATTCAGAAGAACAATATCATAATAATTACAAGTGAAATATTATATAAAATTATTCTTCAGACACATAAGACAACACTTGTGTATATATAAATCACGATTCCATTTAATTCACTTTTTCAATATAATAAAAAATGTAAATATTTTTTTCTGTGAAGAAACCATTAAATATTTTAATCAATGGTAAATAGAAAATAATTTTCTTAATAGTGGGACATTTTTTTCACAGTCTATGTCAAAATTTAACATTCCTATAATATTTTTATAAACAAGTATCAATATAAAATCTATATAAAAAATCATTTATGATTCCAATCTATTTAATAAAAATTTATATAAACTACAATTTATATTCATTTAATTTCTGTATAAATATATAACATAAATATTTATATATATTTGACCATGGAAGGATAATATTAATAATTTAAATCATGAAAACATTCAAAACGAGGTTTTAAAAGTACTGTATCCCATACCCAATGTCTGACTCATGATGTAATTTATTTATCTTCATTAATAAAAATATTATTATAATTATTTAATTGATGAGAAATATATTTATGTTAATTATTCATTTTATTTTTTATATTACAATTTCATTTTTAATTATATAATCAATTAAGTTCATGTTATGTTTTTTTGACGATATTTATCACATATATACTCCATGAAATTGGTAAGTTAACTATGGTCAATGTGTTCTATTTTCCATCATCCATCGATTAATAATCCGGAAATAATTATCATTTTTATACATAAATTATAATTTTATTACAAATTGAACATGATTGAATTTAAAAATGAATTATTTAACAATCATGGAGATGTTATGTTATATATACTCATGAGAAAACCTTGAATTTTTCAAATCAGAATATAGAAATAAAGGAAGTATTATTTAATCATTAAATAAGGATGATTATATAATAAATATTTTTTATTTCAATAATATTCTATAAAACATTCATGTGATACAGTTATGATAATTATGTCATGGATATAATATATATACATTAAATACATCATTATTGAATCTATGAGATGTGTTGTTACAAATTAAATTACAGGTGTTCATAAGGAGTTAGTACATTATACACGATGATAATGTAATAATTTCAAATTTTTTTGGAAGCGATGATTGATATAGGTTATTACATTAGTATAATATTGTGTATGAATATTTAATATATTAATGAATTTATTTTAACATGGATTGATTATATTTTATAGATTTATATGATGATATACAAGAAAAACAACATAATTAAAAGCTATATATCTTCTTTGGATAGTTTTCTAATATTTTCTCTTTTAACCCTCTATGGTTTGAATTATTCCAAAAATAACTAATATAGAATATATAGAGGGATAATGGGATGTTAATTTGATAGGTATTATTCAATAAAAAAGGCTTTATATGTTTATATAGGAGAGGATAAGGGCTTCCATTTTATAAGTCAGGGGAGTGGCATTATTAAATTTTGTAATGTATTAAAATAATATAAATTAATTATCATATTTAAATGGAAACAATATAATTTTTTAAAATATGTTATGATTGTGAGTCTAATTCACCACATACAATAAAGGTTTTTTTTTGATTTTATGTTTATCCAATATCTCTTTATTTTAACACCCATTAACCCTTCAGGAAATTACGGTGAAAATAATATTTTTCAATCATTAATGTTCATGAAAGATACATTAAAATGAAAATAGACATAAAAAATCATTATTTATAATTTCATCCATATCGAATTTACAATTTTTAATATAATATTTTTAGGATGATTAAATCATTTAATAATATATTTTTTATTTTGAAATATCATTAATGTCAATTTGGTAACTATTCGTATAATTTGGATTAGAAAAAAAATTATAGAAAAATAATAAAATTTAAACGATTAATTCACAAAATACTGTAATATTTGTTTATAAAAATATTGTGTCACTAAATCTCATGAAAAACTAATATGTGACGAGATGTCAAAACAATTTCACATTTTTATATTAGGTTCATTAGTAATAAGTTAATGATTCATAATATTAAATGGTCATTATTTAAAGACTAAAAATTAGAAAAAATGTAAATTATTAAAAATAAAACATTAAATATTTTGATAAAAAATTATATTCTTAATTAAATTTGTACATTATTAAATCATAGTCATGAAAACATATTTAATATGTTTTTGTAAAATATCTAGAAGAGTACTTTTACTATATATGTAATTTGATATGTTAATGTATATATAAATCCCAATATATCATATATCCTTAAAAATAATTAATAATACAATATATATATATATATATTAACTAACCATAAAAAATAGTTCAACATTCACAAATATTATCCTTAGGACACAAAATTGGACTTCTTTAGTGATGTACAAGCATTGCGTCAACAGTGAAAATTATTTTAATATTTATCCATAAAAATATTTCATTTATATGTTTTGATTTATTTTAATATGATATTTATGTTATATTATAATAAAATAATCATTATAAATGTTTATTAAATTTTAATATAATATTTATTAATTATTTATAGTATAAAAGTTTTTATATTTCAAAAAAATATAATTTTTTTACTTTTGATCAAAAATTTAATTTGATGGAATATATAAAAAATAAATACTTGGATAAATTTTAATTTTGGAAAAAAAAATTATTTAATTTTATAAATTATATTCCTATAATATGATAAATTCCATTTAATATAAATATGTTTTTTAGATAATTGTGTTTTTATGCCAAAAATAAACTTTATGAAAATAATAATGTAAATAGATGATAACCATTTAATTAATTGGATTATATATAGTTATATTAGTATTATGATAATTAATGATAATATTAGAAAATTAATATTATTTTTTACTAGAAATGAATGATTGTGTGACAAAATTCATTGTTTCTTACTATTCATTGAAAAATAAATCATTTCAATAACAAACTAAAATTTCACACAATTGTTATTTTCGTATGATTATTTCAATACTGATATAAATTTTATGAATTAAAATTTATAGTATCTCAAGAAATTAATTATAATATTCACTCACCAAATCTTATAATATTCATTTTTGAAGAAAAAATATTTTTGAAGTATATATTTAAATTAATGATAATTGAGTAATTATTTCCAAAAACATAATGAATTAATTTATTTCAAGTTTAAATTGATATATATTTTCATTTTAAAATTTGGTTAATATTTCTAATATCCATACATTTAATTTAATGGTTATATCCATCAAATTTAAAAAATAGTTTTTCCAGATTTTTTTTAACCTCGGGTCTTATGTTTTGTATGTACAATATAACATTGGATTTATTTTAAAATCTCAACTAGTTAGAGATAAAATATATATTGTTTCTTTATAGATCATGGTGAAGTCTGTTATATATATATATATACATATATACATATATACATATATATATCTTTATAAAATTTTCAAGCTATTAATAATTATTGATGGAAATAAAATGAGATAACATTTATAATCAATTGAATAGAACATACTTGATATTTTTTTCTATATATTTTTATAGTGCCCTATGACAAAATTCATGGTGATATTGTACCATTTATATGTTTTTATGGGTAACTATTATGTCAAAACCTTTGAATTTTACCATTCATTCTAAACTTATTAAAACACCATGAACTGAGAAAAATATTATTCAATTTCCCTCTCCTGGTCATCCCACTATAATTTTTTTACTCTCTATTCATCTTTTCCACTCATATATGAAAGGATATGGATGAACCCCATAAATCATACAATTTTTTCCATTTCATATTTTTTATTTTTTATACCCACACCATGTATAACATATAATTATTAATAAATTATAGTCCATTAGTCCACTTTATACCTTCCTCATGTTGTAATGATTCTTCCGTTGTAATTATTGAATTATTCAATCCATTTCATTTGAAAAAATATTAAATATTTTACATTGAATTTATATTTAATGATCTTGTGGTTAGTATATATATCACACTTCTCACCATAGAGATAATTCATAAAAATATTAATAATGGAATCAAGATTCATATAAATTCTCCCATTAGTATTTAATTGATGTATGGAATAAGAAATTACAATATCATTTAAAATGAGTATACATGTCAATTAATTTAATCATTAATATATATATATATGTTAGAAACCCATAACCATTATCGGTTAACATATGTTCTGGTGTAGTGAATACTATATTATTTAGTTCAAATTACTAATCTTCACATTTTAATCTCCAAATTAACATTACTCTCATTATGGTTTTCATGGATAGTTCATATTATTGTAATTAGAAATTTATCACAAAGAGTTGATATAATAAAGCTAATAAAATAGAACTTCATTTCATAGTTTCTTTGGCAATTAATTTTTAGTATTCAACATCTTTTAACAACTTAAATCTATAATTATTCCATTTAATTTTATTAAATAACTAATAAATGATACATTTTTTAGATATATGTCACACTTTCTAAATACGGGGTAATTATTTTCCATTCTTATAGTATTAAAATCATTTTAAAAATAACATTGATTCTCTTCTTTATTATTGAATTATATGATGATATTTTGTATGATGATAACTAAAAATTCAACAATTTTTTCCTTAAATAACGAATTATTTATATCCATGAATAATATAAGATAATTTTTAGATTAAATAAAAATATTATATATTATTAATGTATATAACATGTATAGAAATATTTTATAGAAATATAAAAACATATTTACCTATAATTATTGTTATTTATATCAAATAATAATCCACAATATGTTTGGTTATTCTCTCATTTTTATTAAATAGATCATTGTTATATTGTAAATAATTCATGGTATTGCTCAAAATTTTATCAAAAAAATAATAATAAATGAAAGAAAAATAATTATTAATTAATAATTTTATGAATGTTAATGGGATCACCTGATGATAAAGTTCCTTACAATATAAAAATCCTATATATATTCATTAATATAATACTTTTTAGTCCATCCTACAATGCATTTATATTCTGTATAGACACATTATGAAACGAATCGACTGAATGTTTTAAATAATTAGAAAAGAAAACCTTGTTTTCTTAAGGATAACTATATAGTTCATCATATAATCCATTAATATATTCCCATAAAATAAGATTATAATAATTTTTTAACTTCCATTCAATTATTATTTGATCTATTTGTCCCACTATTCAGGGAATGATGGGAGATATTAATGAATTTTAAATCTAGGGTAATTTATGATAATCCGAATGTGGATATTTGATAATGGGGTGATCTAAGATTTTAAATTTTATTTATATATATACAAAAATGATATATTCTGTAAGAATTTAAATTAAATCCATGAATTTTTTTTTCAAATTATCTAATTGTAATAAGATTTCAATCATTAGGAAGTATCATTCCACAAACATCTATTGAAGAAGCTAATTTCATCATAAACCTGATCAATATTCCAGGAGGTGATTTTATAGTTTTTTCAATATCTAAAACATGAAGATGTAAATGAATATTTAAAGTAAAAATATATGATATATATGATTGAATAGAACTAGAATCAAGTTAGTAGTTAAAATAGAACTCATCTTTAACTTGTAATAATAATTTTTAATTTGGAGAATCCTTTCGAAATTTATAAAAATCCGTCTTTATTTTTCGAAATTATGAGATTGGTTTCTCCAAAAATTTTAACATATAGGTAATAATATTTTATTTCATGCCTGTGACATATCATCAAATAATCCATAATAATATACTCTACTTCTTTCATCTCCAATTTAATGATTTCCCTAATTTCTGTAATCACATTCCATGTATAACAGGAAATATCTTCACAATTTCCATTGTTTCATATAGATATGACCTTTCAATGACTTTTATTTAGGAAACTAGAAAAATGATCAATTTTACTAGAATTTTATTTTATTTACCCGAAATAATGCCTATAATTCCTTATGATGTTGTCTTTATATGTACCAAATGAATTCATACCCATTTTATTTTACCACTTGGAACTTTCTCTCCATCACTTTTAAAAGGGTATATGAAGAATACTTGCTAAATAATACACACATTATTCCCCCTAATTACATAGAGTATAAATATAAATTTTTAATTTTACTATTAATTTATGTCCACCATTGATCAACTTTAACATATATATGATAAATAAAAAGATCAAAATACAATGTTCCAGGTACTAGAAAATAGATAATATATCTTTCATGAAATTAACAAAATTCATTTTAATATGTGTATTTGAAGGAAAATTAACGGGGTGTTGATATGGTCTCATGAATGATTCTGTCAATATCTTATCCTTATTTGGAGTTTTCATGATCTCACTATAGTTTCTTTATTATTCATCACATCATAACATTGATTAATTATCTAAACATGATTATGTACTACAACACCCATATCATTTATATTATAATTTGAATATATATATTATGACCCATTTCAACAATTATTATGAATAATTCTCCTTTCTATAACAACATTTTTTAAATAAAAAATTGATGATACAAATATTTAATTTTATAATTATAAAAATTAATATAAAATTTTAATATTTTAAAAAATTTATGTATCATAACTTCTAATTTCATAGTTTAATTATATAATAATAATAATTTATTTCATTTTAGTTTCTTTAATAATATAACAATGTGTTACAAAATCAATAAAATTTATTTTTAAAGAGAATCTGATCAATCAAATCATATACACTGAGAATTTTTATCATTATGTACAGACACAGTCCAAGTCTTAGTTCACTGAGTGAAGATATGGATGATACCAATACATCATTTTAAAAGGTGATATCCCCTACTTGCATCTTTTCCACAGCAAGACCAACATTCTAATATCCATTAATTGGATGAAATATATTGGAAATCATAAAACATAAAAATTTCACAAGAGATGAGGATATTATTTTATATTTATATTCATCCTTATGGATTATATTAAATTAATTTATTTCTAATTACCAAAAATAACTAAGAAATGCCAAAAACTATCACACACATATAGAAACTAAGGAACCAAAGACCCAAACTCCTATGTTATGTGGTATTTACTCAATATTTTCGTCAATACAAAATTTTATTAATAATGAGAAACAAACCTTTATTTAATATAATGTTATTATTGTAGAAATTATATATCAAAATAATAAGATAATTTCATTAAATATTTACAAATATAATTATTATGTAGTTACATATAGAAATATTTCAAAAAACATAAGAATGTTTCACACTAATTTAGACACACAGGGATCACATCATGATTTCTCATAATCTATACAACTAATCATAAACAGTTGAATAAAAACATATAAAATATGGTTTCAAATTCTTATTAATGGAAAATATATCATCAGGTCATAAATGGTTAGATCACAATGAAATGATAAAATATAATAAATGATGAAATTTATTATCAGAAATAATATATGAAAATAAATTTTTTCCATAAATATTATATAAGGATTTGTAATTTCAAAATGTACAACAACATACCAAGTAATAAGAGTATGAATTCATGATAAAATATATAAGATATATTGAGAAATATAATAGGCATGTAATATTTTGTGGTAACATTCCCTTCAATGAAACTTTTGAAATGATGTTTCATACAAACCTATTAATATTTAATCATAAATTTTTGTCATATCCATGAAGCTACAAACAATCTCTTCCACTAAATTGAAGAAAAGGATCCACATAATATTTAGTCATATCCATATTCTCCATTGAAATATTTACTCATGAGATATAAAAATCTTCCAATGCATTAGAGGTTAATGTAAACTCTCACCCATGAACTTCCAAATATATATGTTATATATGAAATTGATCATTCATTATATCATCATGTACACAGGTAATGAAAATGGGTATCATATCATTTTATAATTTTAGCACATAATCAAAAATGTGGGATTATTGAAATATAATACACTATTCAATTCAAATAAATGGTTATATCAATGAATTATTTATATGGGGATTCATAAAAATGATAATTTCTTGTATTTATTCATTTTAATGAATAGTACGATAACATATAATTAAAATATATTTAAAAAAACATCTTATCATTATTTTAAATATATGAAATTAAAAGGCTATATAAATTATATTTTAAAATAGTTAAAATGATTTTTAATGAATACATTAAATGATATATAATAAAATTGGTTGATTAAAATGAATTAATGTTTTTACATAGTAAATTTTTTGTGGACGATGAAAATGTGAACCTTGTAAGAATGTATTTTTTAGTATAATGAAAATAAATTTTTTGAAAGGAAAATAATAATGATATTGGAAAATAATTCATTAAAAATATATTTAATGGGTTGTTTTAACATACCATTAATAGAACATATTTTGACTCAATGATAAGAAAAGAAAACATTAGTTGGAATGGATAATATTAATATAGATGTGAATAATTTTATTCAACGAGGATGAAAATAATTCATTACATGATAACCATTTATAAAAAATGAATCTCATTAATTTAATTTCAAAGAGAATAAATAGTATTGATAATATATTCTCATAAATTAACATATCAATTCATAATTTTAAAGCAATATTCAATGTGGAATAGTAATTTCTCAAGAAAAAATGATGGGTCACAAACATCTACATTCCATTAATCCTTATTAGCTGATTATTTATATAATCATATATAAATCCAATAAATATCCTAATAAACTATTTCTAAACCATTTTCATTCCAGTAACATTTTAATAACACTATTTATATATCTTTTATTATATATTTTTTAATTATAATATTTTTTTTCATAAGATGTTATTCACATTAATTTTTTCCTTATACCTATTTTCAAAATGGTGGTTTCTATTATCATTTAAAATATTAAAATTTCCTAATAACTTGATCATTATAGAATCATGAGTATATTTTTATGACTATTTATATTTTTTTTATTTTAGGTATTTTTATGATTTTAGATGATGATGATGGTTGTGAGTGTGTCTTGTAATTATTAACAATGGAAAGGGAGGTTAAAAAATAATTAGAAAAATTTTAATATATTATTTAAAAATCCAATAAAAATCATTATTTTATTAATAATTTTAAATAATTCATGTAATGATGTTTTTATATTTATTTACCAAAATACATGTATAAAATCATTTAAGCAGGTTATAAAATTGAGATAAAAATATCAATAATTTGTTCGTTGATATTCTTTTGAATGTTTTTCCATTATAATAATATATATATTATAAAAAAATTGTTATAATTATAAAAAAAATTAATGTTGTAAAATCGTATTTTAAAAAGAAATTATAATTAATATATGTCTATGTAAAATTCAAAATAAATCATTATTGTGGACACATTAGTCTATAAATACACATGAGTATCATTATAATTTTCAACATAATTTAATTAAATTTGGTACTGGTTTGATTTTTTTTATAATTTTATAATAATTAAATTATGAAATTGAGACAAAAAATACCCCATTTAGCCATCATTCAATATTGTTTTGAAAATCACCCATTTCACTTATGTAGTTGATAGTTTCAAGATAACACATAAACACCTTTCATTTATTAATGTTTTCAGGGGAAGGTACAAAATTGTTATCCCCTAACCATTGTTAAATTAGAGTATAATGATGATACTTTTTAAATTATTTCAAAATTTGTAGATTATATTGGTTAAAGATCAATGAAATGAAAAGGAATTAAAAAATAATTATGAATTATAACTTACTTGATAAAAGAGATTATTGGAAAGTAGAATAAGGCTATTAAGGGCGGTGTTTTTTAGAATACAGCACCATATTGGAAGTCTCTATTTTTGATAGGGAGCTATTATTATTGGTTTGTTATGAATATACGAGTAATGATTTGTGGTTAGAAATGGTGTAGTGTTTCATTATTTTATAAGGTAGGGGAGTAATAATTTTGTAAATATAATAGGCAAATTTAACTATTGATTTTTTTGTGGATCCATTAAAAGAAAAAAATGTTTTGGGGTCAGATATATGATTGAAAAAGGAACCACATTTTCATATATTTTTATTAAATAATTTACTTGTAAATTTTTATCATTTACCTGTTAGGTTTGTTATTGATATAGATATTTTTTCCAATGTAATTTTAAATTAAAAATATTATAATGTTATTTATTTAATAATTTGGATATAATCATTACAAATATCTAAATAAATATAATCAGATAATAATTATAAGTTACAAATGAATTAATATTTATATTATCAAACCTAATGTGTAAGAATAATTTTTATCAAAACTAAATTTTCTAGAACAATAATAATGTTTCCAAAAGAAATATAATTAATATTTATTTATATAATAATAAGTGTTTTATAAATACATAAATAATAGTTATTCACCATTTAATGTAGTCTATAATAGAATTCCAATTTGAAGAAATATAATAAAATTAAAAGAACATGAAAAAATTATTTTGTGTTAAAAATAAAATTACATGTGATTCAATATGTGAAATATAATTATTTTAAAATCAAAAATTTAATAGCACAGAGATATGACTTTTTTAATAACAACTATTTTATTTAAATAATTACATAAAATATATTCTTTAGATCATATAGTATTAGACTATTATAAAATTATGATAAAACATTATTTAACAAGACCAAGGTCTCATTCAACATATAGAAAAATTTCCAATTAGATATAAAAACTACTGATTCTAATTAATTAAATATCTACCAAAAATTCATTACACAATGTACTCATCAAAAAATATAATATATATCACTTTAATCATTACTAATAGATATTTATAAATATGATTGGGGTGAGATATGATGATTAGTAATGATAAATAAAAGCAACAAACACTGAATATTATATGTGATTATAAGATGAGAATATGGGTATAAGGTGGAAACCTAATAAAGGCGAAGGTCACTTTGGGAAACCACAAAATATAAAATTAATATAAATTAATTTTTTGTTAAAATAATAACAAATTGATATATTTAAAATATAATATGATAATTCATATAAATCATATTAAAAATTAATGTTTTTCATTGACTGTTTTATAACATTAACCTTACCTTTTTTTATTGACCATTTGTTAAACCCTTTAACTCTGACCGTGGAAACAAGGTTTTTTACACATTTGGGTTAATATATTAACTATAAAAAGCAAAAAAGAACCCCAATTGGATTATTGGGGGAATATTTTGTACATAATATTTCATTATGGTCAAATTTTAGATTTTAATGAATTATATTGATTTTAATAATATATTATTAATTTGAATTTATCATCTCTATGAATTTTGATAATATTCAATATTTATATTTTAAAAATTATAAATATAACCAGATATCATAGAAAGTTTTTTCAATATATCAATATCATGTATAATTTATCCATAAAATTCATTTTATTCATAAATTATGTCAATCTATAATTATTTTCATATAGATAAAATCATTTATTTGATATTTGAATTTATCTAACAATTATTTCCACATTGTTATGAAGTTCATTAATAAATTTATTTCATCTCTAAAAAGTTAAAAAAATTGTAATAGTTATTATAAATAATTATCAATCCAATTAATTTTTATGGTATAATTTATCTTTTATATAACCATTTATTATAATCTACTAGTTATTGAAAACATGAGTATGGTATTCATAACATATCTATAAATAAAATATAATAAAGTAAATATTCTTACAAGAGTTTCATAAAAATGTTGTAATTTACTTCTAAGGGTTGTTTTTTGAGAAAAAAATTTACATTGATATTATAATAATATTTAGGGTAACATAATAGTATTATTAAATTATTTACACCATTAATTACATGATTTCCCTTTATCTTTTCTATATAAAAATTAACTAGAGTTACAATTAATAATTTCAAAAAAATTATAGTTACCTAATTATACAATAAAAATCAAACTAATTATAAACTTTTATGTACTATTTTTCTAATTGAGTTCAAAATATTAGTTAAATTGTGTTTAACTCAAATCATGCAGTTGTGGTGAGAAGGTGGGTGAATCAAATGATTAATTGCATAATAATTTTTTAACTAAATTGAACTATATTTCACTGTTGAAAAAAAAGATGAGAGCCCTCAGAAAAATAACAAAATTAACCCAATGAAAATCATGTTATTCCAATTTCAAAAATTATGTCCATCCTAAAAGATTAAATTTATTATCATTTTAATATTTAGTTTTCATATTGTTGTTCAGTAAAATAATGGTAAAACCGCCCTAAAAATATAGTTTCAATGCATCAAATCAGATTTTTCATTATATAATTTTCAAAAATTAATTAAATGGAATATATATAAATTTAATAATTTGGATAATACTATTCATAATCGATATTTAAATGGACAGTTTAATATTTTGATGTTCCAATGAAATCATCGTTGCGTGCAATTCAATATCTTGATTTTTTTAAATGAAAATATACCATTAAATATTGGGGTGTCAAATCCTTCCTTTAAAAATCCAGTCCTTCAAATTTGAAATTTCACATTGGAAATTAATGGTTGATACAGAAAAGTTCCATTTAAGGAATCCCAAATTGAAAATATGGTAAATGATACTTCCAAATTATAATATATAATGATTCATATAATGGTAACCAGGGATTAAAGAATCTAGGGTTCTTGTAAGAAAAGATAGACATGGATGAGAAATCTAACAATCGGGTTATGATTGAGAGTGACAGAGAAAATTATTAGGAGAATCACAACAATTGAAAATCTTAAAATCTATAATGATCTATTGGACTATTTGATTCATCTTAAAATCATGTACAAGGATAATATTGTGGGTTATATGATCCTTTCCAAATAGATTATAATTTTATTTACATCATTGACTAAGAAAATAAGTAAACATATAATGTAACAAGTATAGTTTCATACCATAATAAATATCTATAAAAACACATCCTTTTTTCCATACGGTTAATAAAATTGAAAAAAATCATTATCTTAATCATACAGGGATACAAAAAATGAACTTATACCACATTATTCATAGAGTTAAAAAAATGATGTTATACAAACCAGAACATCATATAGGCTAGTTGTAGTTGATGCACCCTTGTCACCCATCATTTGAGTATTCAAGTCTCGTGAACTTACTAGAAACAATGGGTTGTTTCCAAATCCTTTGGTGATCCATTTTCTAAAACAATGTTACTATAACATTCTTGATATTCTCCTAATATAACAAACATTAATGAAACACATAACCTCAAACAAAAATTTCTAATGATCAACATATTACATTCCAAACATAAGACTCAATAAGTATAATTATTTCAAAATTTACATTTTAAAAATTCCTCTAAAATTAAAATATCATTCTTATGAACATATTTTCCATAAACAACAATATTTTTCACAAATAGTCACATACCAAATATATTTGAAACATGATTACTTTACAAATTTAAGAAAAATTGCATGCTTCCACATACATAATAAAGAATTATTATTGTACAATCATCATATTTCTCATGATTCCCATTAGTAGAATTATATAACATAATTATTGAATAATAAACACTTTAATCATCCACCTTATTCTATAGTAACAACATAAGCATGATTGTGATCCCTATTATTTTTTTAGTCTATATTTCCCTAAAATTTTATGAAATAATTTTGTAAAATGTCCCATAACATTATGATTGAAGAATTGAACATTTGTGACTTCTATATATATCATTCCATCATTTCCATGAGGCCCTTTCTCAACAAAGATGCGTGAAACTCCTTTTCATTTAATTGGGAATTCCAGTGTCTCTATACACAATTACCACATGTGGAAAAATCATTCATTCCATTTTTCCCTTTGTCAATCACATTATCCACAATTCCCTTGTCCTATATTTTATTAATTTCATATGAAATGGATAATTATTTCTCTTCCATGATATAATAGGTCATTATATCATCGTATGATCAGAATGTGTGGTAGACTGATTCCTTTTAGTGTAATGGATTTAACTCTTTAATGAAATGATAAATATTACTCATTTGTTTATGTATTTATTTTGAAGAAGTTCTTGATAACCTTGTAATGTTTTATTCATAGATAGAATCAGTGTTATCTTAAATTTTATGCAAATTTATTAATTTATTCAAATATCTGCTCTCAATTAATGTGTGAAATATTTTTCTATGAAAATTCATTTAAAATCCTTCAGTTCTAGGAGATATATTTATTAATACTCTAGTGTTCTTTATCAATGGAATCCTTTTATAATAATCTGTCGAATGATTATAAACATCCATGAAAACACCCACCTTTTTTTACATCTAAATTCAATGAAAATATTCTATAATAAACATATCAAAATTTCTTATAAAAAATGGATTTGTAATCCCATTCATTGTCGGATGTAGTTTTTTCATGAATTTTTATAAAATTAACTCCTCTTTGTTATATTTATTAATGGTCCATATGGGTATGGTTATTATTGATAACCTCAGTCATCATTCCCATTATAATAATAAAATTCAAATAAAAAGATTCATCTCCAGCTCCAAAACCGTTATCATGGATATTATGGAATTTCCTACATTGATTATGTGACTTGATAATTATTCCATTAATTATAATTTAATCCATGAATATTAAATGGAATAACATACATTTAGTTATTTATCATTATTCATAATTTTTTAGCCAGTAACAATTTAATTTTTTTAAGAAATTATGCACTACTTATCTTCTAATCATCAATAGGGTTTCATTGCGAACCTTTTTACTCTTATGTCCATCATAATGAGTTTTAATGAAAATGTGAATTATCCTAAAAATATCCACTATGAGGGTCAAACTAGGTGCGTATTAAGGAATTATTTCATGAACCTTGTTACACTAATTCGTGCCCAACACACCTTATTTGTGATTTTACCCAAATGTACATCTATACTAGAATCACATCCACTTGCAGTACACTAAAACTACTCCATTTCATGGAAAACCCAATTAATCAGTACTTAACAAAAATTATAAAATTTTCTTCTATAATTATCCACAATTTCATTCTATGGGTTATGTTCCCCAGTCAATTATTTTTCCAATTCTTTTTTCCAAGGATTTTATAACTTTTTAACTGATAAAAACAATAACGACCCCAATCCTGGTGGCCCACAGTCGGTGCCTTACTTTATTATATTGCTTTAAATAAAATAAACTAATCCTAGAGGAATGATCTATTTTACAGTATTGGATGATATATTATATACAAGATCATTTTATTACACATTAAAACATATTATACTACAATGAAAATCCTTTTGGAACCTAATTATTATCCCACCATATCCATTCGTATCAGTCATAATACACATTTAGATTACATGGAAGAATAAAACCTAAGGATTTTTTGGGCAGAAATACTCAGTAAATATTATTGTCTGAGGAATTATATTATGAATAATAAGGATAATCATTAAGGCTCAATGTATAACTAAAACACAGTACAATCAAACATACTCTTGAGTATAATATATAATGAATAAATAATAATATATGAAATAATTACATGAGCTAGAAATCATAACCATTGATATTACATTAGTTGAATAAAAATATCATAATTATCGAATGAATAATGTTGGACATCTAAAAATGAAATTGAGGCCTCTACCATGACATTTGAAAGTAAATGGGTATGGATTTGATGAAATCTATATATTAAAATTAATTGGAAAGGCCCCAACCAAGCCCACATCTAATTTTTCACCCATGACCATCCAATTAATCAAGGGGTTACACAGATCCCCACATGTCACTTACTATGTGCAATTAATTCTTCATATGAAGTCATAATCAACATAAACAATTGATTATTCACTGAAAGTGGATAATATTAATTGTTAATAACATTATATTCATTGTTACAAATTCCATAAACATTGTTTTTAATGCATTGCATAAATAGAACTTCATTTCACATCAAAAATGCAATTCATGTTTAAAATGAAAATTTGGGCCCAATCATTCATTTGTTTGTAGAAAATATTATATTCATTTTATGAATTTGAAATTTTGGGATATGATTTCCCACTTTATTTGGAACATTTTATCTTTTAGGTCTGATGGATGAATCCCAAAGGAAGATGGAGAATATTGCTCCTGAATGCAGAAACATGCTGGAAAAAGCAAAATGGGCCTAAGGCCAATCAAACAAATGTGGGGCCCAGAAACCAAACCCAATGAAGCTCAAATTAATAATGTCGAAAGATAAAATTATGGGGATCATTTTATTATACTATTTCCGGAGCTAATTCTGAAGTTTTCATGATGTTAAATTGATCTGAAGTTGATATTTAAATGGTGGACCCGACATTAATGATCAGAAATCCGTCCCACCATTGTGACCATAACATCCAAACGGCTGAGCCAAAATTCCTGAAATATTTACAGATCATAGAGGACAGATGGAAGAAGATATTTTCCTTATACAACCCCTCCGGATTCGGCTTTCTTCATTTTATAATGCACACATCAATATGGTGGACGAATCTGGACAGTTTTCCGGGTCAAATTCGAAACATCAATTTCATTTTGATTATTCACCCACCATTTTACTCTATTAATTGTTGGGGGTGAATTAATTGATGGGGGATGGACCTAAGGCTCCTTATATGCCTATATATGGAGCTATTGGTGAATTTAATAGGTGTGGATATTTTTTCATATCATCTTCTGTTGCTTGTTTCATTTTAAGGTTATGCTTCCAAATTTCCTTTGTAATGTTTTCCATTTCCATGTAAATTTATTTTTTGTATCTCTATGTTCTTAATAAGCTCCATTATCTTCTATATTTTCCATTTCATTTATTAAAACTTTATTATTACAAATCACAGTGATATCTCTGTGTTGTTGTGAATTAGTTCACACATAGGTGTGAATTTCATTCACACACACGGAGGAGTGCTCGTTATTTCTGTGGTTTTAATTTCTTCATTCTAATTCTTGTTAGCCATCTTCCACCCACCATTGAGAGTATACCATCAATGGAGGGATAAACCATTAATGGGATGATCTTAGGAGGATGAAAAGTCTGGATTTGAATTTTATTTTATGAACGAATTGTTGTTAATTGGATAATTAATTTAAGTCATCCATTCTTCATTTATTTCTACTATTCATCATTACTGTGTTTGTGGAAACTAAATTCAATTTATAAATGACCATATACCTCTAAGAGATCATGCATTTGGTTCTATAAGTGTATAGGGGATTATTAATTGTGTGTAGTAAGCACCAAACCAGAAAATGATGAAGGTAGTGTTATTTTTGAAGAATAGATTCATCAATAATTAATAAAAACAAAATTTTCTAAAGAAGTAAAATTAATTCAATCCACCCTGAGCATAATCCGAAGATCAATCCATTTTATTTGAATTGAATTCACTTAGGTTTCATAGTGTTCTTTAAAACCATCAAAATCAAAACCAAAGTTGGCTACTTCATAGCACATCCTTCACCAAATCATAGCATCTCAAGGTTACTTCTTCAGTCCCTGTGGACTTGACCCCTATATGTACTACATTGATCGCTTTTACCAGTAGGGTAAATTTGGGAGCAACAAAATTTTGGCGCCGTTTCCAGGGACCAAGTATGTTCCTTAGACCAAAAAACTTCTTTTCTTACCCCCATTCTTCTATTCTCATCCCAATTCTCTTATCTTTTCCCTTTTTCTCTTTTTTTTTCTTTTGGCGCATGTCCGCCTACACCTGTGATAACTCGAAAAGATTAGTAAGGGTGGATACTCCTTGGGCTGGGGAGTCAAGAACTAAAAGAGGTCTATTTACTTTAGATCCAAATCTTCCTAATACTCCAAATTCAGATGTTGAGTTCGATACAATGGAGAATCTCCCACATAACCAAATCATAAACCGGGGAGGGAACCAAAATAACGGCAAAGACCCTAACTTGGGAATTGTTGCAGACCAAACCATGAATGACTACCTCACACCAACCTGGACCAATACACCTTCATGCATTAGGCATGATAACATATGATATGCCCAATTTGTTTTTCAAACCCCATGTCCTGAACCACCTTCCAACCTTTCAGGGGATGGAGTCTGAGATGCTTTACCTTCATGTTAATGAATTTAATGACATTGTCGAAACCATGTCCCCACCAAATCAAATTGAATCTTCTAAAATGATACTTTTTCCTTTTTCGCTTAAGGACTGAGCAATGAATTGGTTAATCAATTTGAGAACATCATGCATTCACTCTTGGGACCAACTTCAATGAGAATTTTATAAAAAATACTTCCCCCATCACAAAATAATTGCACTTAAAAAGAGCATAAAAAACTTTTTTGAAAGGGAGGGAGAAACATTCTATGAAACATGGGAAAGGATCAAGGACAAATTAAACATGGTACCACACCATGGTTTCATAATCCCAGAACAAGTGAGAATTTTCAATGAAGGGTTGGGTCCCAGAAACAAACAATTCATTGATATGATGTGTAATGGAACCTTCAAAAGAAAATCCCCAAATGATGCTTATGAGTATCTAGAAAATCTTGCTGAACAAAAACAAACATGGGGAACATCACCATACTATGAGAAGCCACCCAAATCTGGTTGAATGTACAATCCTGGAGAAGAAGAAAACCGTAGAGCAAAACTTGTTTCACTCACGAGGAATGTTGAGGAGATTGATCTTAGGAAGGTCCACAAAATCCAAACTGTTGAGCATATTTGTACAATTTGTGACAAGAATTACCACAAGACTGATAATTGCCCAACCATTCCTTCCATCAAGGATGTTCTTTTAGGAGGACCTCCAGAAAAATTTAATTCAATGAACTTTCAAAATCCACAATTCACGAACACCTAAAATCCAAGGTATAATGACCATATGGGCTTTCATTGGAAGGACAATCAACAACCAACACAACAACAATGTATCAACCCATACCCTCAACAAAACATTCAACCTCATAATCAATTCCAACCACAACCGGTCCAATTCCAACATCCTCATGTACAATATCAACAACCTATCCAACAAAATATTAAACAACCTATCCAACAACCAATGTATCCTCTTGGGATAAACCCACAAGCTCAAGCACCAACCCAAAATGTTCCACAAATACTACTAGAACAACTGTGCAAACAAATGGTCAAAATGAACTCAGAATTCTCATTCATTAAACAAGAACTTCAAAAAATAAAAATTGGATAGGCACCCATGCCCACACTGGCCATTCCACAACAAACATCAAGGGGAGAGACAAGTTTCACTCAAACAACTCACGAACAACTAAAGGCTGTGACAGTTTTAAGAAGTGGGAAATCAATTGAAAAACCTGAACAGATAAGTCATAAACCATGTGAATCTTCAAACTCTAATGAAAATTCAAATGAACTACAAGATCAAACTGAAGAAGCTGATAATAATTTCAATGAAACAACACTTCATCAAACAACTCCACAATCTGCACCATTTCCTCAACACATGAGGGGGAAAACCAAGCATGAATTGAGTGAAACATTGAGGGAAATCTTCTCACAAGTCAAGTTGAACATTCCCCTTCTCGGTGCCATCCAAACCATACCATCCCACTCAAAATACCATAAGGAATTGTTCACTTTTAAAAGAAAATTTTCACATAAAAACCAAGTCCTTTTAGCTGCTAATGTGAGTACCACCATTCAGGGGACCATTCCTCCTAAGATGAAAGACCCATGATGCCCTTACATAAATGTTGAACTAGGAGAGAACAAAGTTATCAAAGCCTTGTGTGATCTAGGTGCAAGTGTGAACTTCATTCCTTATGCCATGTACTATTATTTAGGGCTCGAAGAACTCCATCCCACATCTGTCACTCTTCAACTTTCTGATCATAGTGTTCGAGTTCCACAGGGGATCTTAAAAGATGTTTTGGTTAAAGATGAAAATTTCATTTACCCAGCTGACTTCATTGTTCTGGAAAATCACCAAAGCTTAGGTCCTAGGGAGCAAACCCCAATCATACTTGGTCGTCCCTTCCTTGCAACAATCAACTCTGTAATCCGAGTACGAAATGGGATCATGGCCATCACCTTTGGGAACATGAGTCTAGAGTTGAACATCTACAATGAAAACTCTCAAATTGGGGATGATGAAGAGATCCATGAGGTTAATTGGATTGGTAGTGTTGATAATGAACTCAATGAACATCAAGGAGTTACCAAAGGATGGTTAAGTCAAGAAGAGATTGATTTTCTTTATTCCCATGAGGGAAATTTTCCTCCTTGGATTGAATCGCTTTCAGACAGCTCTATTGACGAAATTATAGAATCACCAATCAATGATAACATGGTTGAAATAAATAACATTGAGTCCATAGCCATTCATGACACTACTCTGGAAAATTTAGTGGATGAAAATTATGTTCACAAGGAACGAATTTTGTCAAGAAATATGAACAAAGAAACTAATTTCAATACAAAGTCTCATCCATTCTTGGAAAGTCATGACCAATCTGATATTGAAATTAAAGTCTTACCTTCATCACTAAAGTATGCGTTCTTAGGGGACAATCAATCCTTTCCTGTTGTCATTTCTTCCTCCCTTAAAGCTGATCATGAGAGGATGCTTCTATAAGTTCTTAGGAGACACAATAAATCCATTGGATAGACCCTATCTGATATTCTTGGAATTAGCCCACTTATCGGGACTCATAGAATTATTCTTGAATCTGAGTTAAAGCCATGTCGTCAACCTCAGAGGCGACTCAATCCTAATCTCATGGAAGTAGTGAAAAAAGAACTTTAGAAATTGTTAAAAGCTAGTATCATCTATCCTATAGCTGAGAGTGAGTGGGTTAGGCCAATCCATGTGGTTCCAAAGAAGGCTGGAATCACAGTAATAACCATCAAGGATGGAGAGATGCTTCCAACAAGGGTCAGTAGTGGATGGAGAGTTTGTATTGACTATAGGAAACTCAACTCTTGTACCAAGAAAGACCATTTCCCCTTACCCTTTATTGATCAAGTCCTCGAGCGAGTGGCGGGTCATCAAATCTATTGCTTCATATATGTATTCTCAGGGTATAATCCAATCGAAGTTTCCTTAGAGGATCAAGGAAAAACAACCTTCACTTGTCCATTCGGCACTTTTTCCTTCTAGTGCATGCCCTTTGGGTTATGTAATTCCCCTGGTACCTTCCAGCGGTGCATGATAGGAATATTCTCGGATATGGTGGGGGATTTTTTAGAGGTCTTCATGTATGAATTATCCATCTTTGGGGATACTTTTGAGGGATTACTTATAAATTTTGAAAAGGTTTTGTCAAGGTGAGAGGATAAGAATCTCATACAAAATTTGGAAAAATGTCATTTCATGGTAAGGGAAGGACTTGTTCTAGGTGATCTGGAATCTGGTAGAGGGATTGATGTTGATAAAGCTATGGTTGACATCATTCGTCACCTTCCCTCTCCTAAAACTGTTAAGGATGTGAGGTCCTTCTTAGGACATGCTGGTTTTTATAGAAGGTTCATTAGGAATTTCAACTCTATTTCTTGACCACTTTGTGCTCTATTGGTAAAAGATGCTCCATTTATATGGACAGAAAGATATGAGGAATCATTCTCTACACTCAAGTCAACTCTTATATCTCCACCTATCATGCAATCTCCAAATTGGAAACTTCCTTTCGAGCTCATGTGTGATGCAATTGATTTCACTGTAGGAGCAGTCTTAGGACAAAGGTGTGAGAAAACTCCACATTTCATTTCTTATGCAATAAAATCATTAAATTATTCACAAATAAACTACACCACCACTGAGAAAGAGTTGCTTGATGTTGTCTTTGCCTTTGAGAAATTCAGGTCTTATCTCTTAGGATCACCCATCATTGCCTTCACTGATCATTCAGCCCTAAAATACCTTTTCCAAAAACAAAATGCCAAGGCTAGATTGATTAGGTGGGTCCTTCTTCTTCATGAGTTCGATTTAACCATTAAGGATAAAAAGGGTGTTGAAAATATTGTAGTTGATCACCTCTATAGGATGGAATTCAAAGACAACTCACACCACCTCTCTGTGTCTGATTTATTTCCCGATGAACACCTCTATTCAGTGAGTGATTTCCCTTGGTATGCTGACACAACAAACCATTTGATGACGGGTGACATTCCAAAATTCATGGGGACCAAAGATAAGAGGAAATTCCTTTCTGATGTAAAACACTATGTGTTTGATGATCCTTACCTCTTCAAGTTCTATCCTGATCAAATCATTAGGAGATGTATTCCCTAGTCTGGGGAAGAGTCCATTCTAAAATTTTGTCATGGAGAGGCATGTGGAGGCCACTTTTCTACAATTAAAACCACTTCAAAGGTCCTCCAAAGTGGTTTCTACTGGCCGAACCTCACTATGGATTCCTTACAATTCTACAAAAGTTGTCCTTAGTGTCAGAAATTAAGATCCATTACCAAAAGGAATCAGATGCCCCTCACTCCCATTCTGGTCGTTGAAATATTTGATTGTTGGGGAATTTATTTCATGGGACCCTTTCTAAGCTCTAAGGGATACCTCTACATCCTCTTAGCTATTGATTATGTCTCAAAATGGGTTGAAGCCATTCCCAACAAGTCCAATGACCACCATGTTGTGATCTGATTTCTGAAAGAGCATATATTTTCTCGATTTGGAATTCCTAGGGCTATAATCAGTGATCGTGGAACCCATTTCTGCAACCGGCCATTCTCCTCACTCATGTCTAAGTATTGTATTACTCATAAAGTTTCCACTGTATACCATCATCAAACCAACGGTCAAGTTGAGTTGTCAAATAGAGAAATTAAGCATATTCATGAATAAAATGTCAATCCCTCTAGGAAGGATTGGTCCGAGAAACTCTTAGATGCCCTTTGGGCATGTCGAACTACTTTCAAAACTATCCTAGGCATGTCACCGTATATATTGGTTTATGTAAATGCATGTCATTTACCTGTTGAAATTGAGCATAAGGCCTTTTGGGCAATAAAAAAATGAACTTTGACATTTCTTTGGCTGAAACAAAAATGAAATTAGATCTTAATGAACTCGAGGAACTTAGGATGGAGGCTTATGAAAATTCAAGGATCAATAAATTTAAAGTTCAAGCCTCCCAATCTAGGAATCTCAAAGTCAAACACTTTGAACTGCGAAAATTTGTGCTCTTGTATAGTTCAAAAATTCATCTACTCCCAGGAATGCTAAGGTCCAGATGGTCTGGTCCATACCTAGTGCATCATGTGTACCGTCATGGGGAAATATAGATTCAGGATCCCACAAGTGGTCATGTCTTCAAAGTCAATGGTCATAGGTTAAAACCATTCATTGAATCATTCAATAAACAAGAAACCAAGGATGAGTTAACTGACCCAACATATGAACCAAAGAAAAATTGATAGATTTAGGGTACCAGTCGGACTAACGATATTTAACAAAAGCATTGCACATGAGGCAACCTGTGGTTTTCATGTTTCCAATCACTGTGAATCATCTTTTGTTTCCTTTGGCTTAATTTTTTTTATATATAGACTATTGACCTATTCTTATTTTATGAGTAAGGATGAGTATGAAAATGGAGCAGCGTATTAATCTGTTTCACGCGGTGTGATCCCTGAGTAATACCTTACCCAGAAATTTAAATAAGACAATGTATCATAAGTTTATTTTATTTATGTTTTTGTAGGATAAAAAAATTATACTCTTGACATGTTCTTCTTTTATGAGTATGGATGGGTATTAAAGGGGAGCACCGTATTAATCTGTGTCACGCGGTGTGATCCCTGAGTAATACCTTACCCAGAAATTTAAAAGAAGACAATGTATCATTAGAATTATTTAAAAAAACATGAAAATGATGGTACTAGAAATTAAATAAATCATTGTGTTGTTTTTTTTTGTCTGCATTATCCTTCTTTTTATGGTTCAAGAACTATTTTGGGTGATACATGTTCAATCAAGGAGGTGCCTACATGCCCAAAGAGAACAAAGGAGTAATTTGGAGCATCATGAACTTCAACGTTAAAAACCAGGTGAATTTGTTCCATGTTTATCATTCTCAATTTCATCTTTGAACTCCCCTCGTACCCCCTTCTAACTTTTCTTTTCATTAAACACTGGGGACAGTGTCATTCTAAGTTGGGGGGAGATAAAAAATGATTTTTTTTATTTTGTGAATAAAAAAATGCATGAAAAGAAAAATTAAATTAAACATAAACATGATAACACACATTGCAAACTCTAAAATTGGATATCAAATAAATTTTTCATGCCTTGATTCTGATTTTAATGCAAGTTTAAGTTCATGAGCATAGTTTTTGGAAAGTGCGGTTGTCCGATGTGATTTTTCAATGTTTACATTTTAATCCTCTTAATAAAAATTACACAATGCACGTCTACTGGTTCGTGGGTGTAAATTTGAGTTCTTGGGTCCCTTTCATTATAGCATAGGGTTCTGGGGTCACGTTTAGTTTAATCTGAGTATCTATAAAAACAAAAAAAAGACCACATAGAGCAATTTTTTGTCCAAATGTGTGGCGTCCGGAACTTGGGGATCGTGACTCCATAGTTATCTTTCCCAGAGATAGGCTTTATATCTCTATTGTAGAGCATGAAATTGACAATATGTGTGGCGTCCGACACTTGGGGATTGTGACTCCATAGTTGTCTTGCCCAGAGTTAGTCTTTTCATATCTATTTTGGATAAAAAAATAAAATCAAAAAAAAAATAAAATAAATGGATACTCTTCTTAAGGTTTAATGTGATTCCCACATAGCGCTTCCAATTTTCCCCTTGACCAATAAAATGGGCCCCATAAATTTTATGATGCAGAACACTTTATCATTCTTAATTGGAATTGGATGAAATGTGGCAATAAATTTGAACAAAGGAATGGTATTGGGCTTGGGATATTCTTATGGAAATAGCTTGTTTTTAATTATTTTTATGTGTTTTCATAATTTTTTTTGGTATTAGATATTTGGTTGAGCAATGTGTTTTAAAATGTTTTTGGAAAAAGTGATTTGAATTTCATATTTGTAATTTATTTTGCTCGGGACTAGCAAAACTCATGTTGGGGGTGTGATTAGTCAATGAAATTGGCTAATATTAACTGTTAATATCTTTATATTCATTGTTACAAAGTCCATAAACATGGTTTTTAATTCATTACATAAATAGAACTTCATTTCTCATCAAAATTGCAATTCAGGTTTAAAATGAAATTTTGGGCCCAATAATTCAATTGTTTTTTGATAATATTATATTCATTTTATGAATTTGAAATTTTGGTATATGATTGATCACTCTTTTTGTAACATTTTATCTTTTAGGTCCGATGGATGAATCCCAAAGGAATATGGAGAATTTTGCGCCTGAAGGCAGAAACATTCTGGAAAAAACATATTGGGCCAAAGGCCCATCAAACAAATGTGGCGCCCAGAAACCAAGCCCAATGAAGCTCAAATTTATACAGTAGAAAGATAAAAATATAAGGATAATTTTATTTGACTGTGTTCAGAGCTAATCCTGATGGTTTAATGATGATAAAGGGATCTGAAGTTGAGATTTAAATGGTGGACCCGACATTAATGCACAGAAATCCGTCCCACCATTTTGACCATAACATGCAAACGGCTAAGCCAAATTTCCTGATATTTTTACAGCTCATAGAGGACACAAGGAAGAAGATATATCCCTTCTAAAACCCCAACGTATTAGGCATTCTTCATTTGATAATGCACACGTAAATATGGTGGACGAATCTGGACAGTTTTCTGGGTCAAATTCGAAACATCAATTTCATTTTGATTATTCACCCTCCATTTGACTCTATTAATTATTGGGGGGTGAATTAATTTTTGGGGGATAGACGTAAGGCTCATAATATTTCTATATAAGGAGCTAGTGGTGATGGGAATAGGTGTGGATATTTTTTCATATCATCTTTTGTTGCTTGTTTCATTGTAAGGTTATGCTTCCAAATTTCCTTTGTAATGTTTTCCATTTCCATGTAAGTTTATTTTTTTATCTCTATGTTCTTAATAAACTTCTTTCTCTTATATATTTTACATTTCATTTATTAAAACATTATTATCACAAATCACAGTGATATCTATGTGTTGTTGTGAATTAGTTCACACATAGGTGTGAATTTCATTCACACACACGGAGGAGTGCTCGTTATTTCCGCGGTTTTAATTTCTTCAATCCAATTCTTGTTAGACATCTTCTGCCCACCATTTATAGTATACCATAAATGGAGGGATAACCCGTTAATGGTATGATCTTAAAAGGATGCAAAGGCTAGATGTAATATTATTTTATGAACGAATTGTTGTTAATTGGATAATTAATTTAAGACATCCATTCTTCAGTTATATCTACAATTCATCTTTACTGTTTTTGAGAAAACTAAATTCAATTACTAAATGACCATATACCTCTGAGAGATAATTAATTTGGATCTCTAAGTGTATAGGGGATTAGTAATTGTGTGTGGTAAGCACCAAACTAGAAAATGATGAAGGTAGTGTTATTTTTGAAGAATGGATTCATCAAGAATTAATAAAACCAAAATTGACTAAAGAAGTAAAATTCATTCAATCCACCCCGAGAATAATGCTAATATCAACCCATTTTATTTTAATTGAATTCACATAGGATTCTTAGTGTTATTTAAAACCATCCAAAATCAAAACCAAAGTTGGCTACTTCATAGCCCATCCTTCACCAAATCATAGCGTCTCAAGGTTACTTCTTCGGTCCCTGTGGACTCGACCCATACATGTACTACATCGATCGCTTTTACCAGTAGGGTAAATTTGGGAACAACCAACAATATTATTAGAAAACTAGAATAAAAAATGTAAATACTTCAAACATGATCTGGGAATGATGTCAAAATGATAAATCCATAATCAAATTGATTATAAAACATTTCTTAAAATAATTAATATTTTATTAGATGATATAGAACATAATCAAGCATAATAGTCATCAAAGGATGTGGAAAAAAATAATAACCTATTATAAAATTGTGAGAAATATCTCGTTAAAAACACCCTTTTATATTGAAATCATGTATCTTAATATAGCACATTAATAAAAGTAAAAAATTTATATAAATATTTATTTGGAAAAATGTAATGTAAGATTGAAAAAATTAAGACATCAGGATTATGGAAAAATCATCACATTTTTTATAAGTAAGAAATAAACATATTCTATTTATAATTGTCAACATTGTCATAATGTACCTCATTTTGAATACAAAAAAAATCATTAATTTAAAACCCATTTATAAAAATTATGACATGGGATAAAAAAAATTACAAATTGAAAGGATAAAATTAGAATCCTTTTCCAAATAATTATTAAAATTAATTGACATTTAAAATAAATATTCCCCAATGGAGAGATAAATAAAAGAAACATTTATTAATTATTTGATTGTGAATTAAACCTTTTCCTTATGTTTCTGTTGTGGGGAATATCATTTAAATTCTTGTATAACAGTCTAAATAATGTTAATAAATTATTACATTTTTTTTATTAATTATTATATCATATAAGGTCTTATAATTAACAATTGGTTTCTAATCCTTCATTATTTTAACTATTTTAGATGTTAATTGACTAGATATTTTTGGAAGTTTTAAGTTGATATTTTTTATCACATTATTAAAATCATGTTTTCATAATCTCTAAGTTGTAAAACATTATATATATATATATTAAGTATAAATTTATTTATAATAATCCAAAATATTGGGATAAAATAAATAAAATTCATCATTCATGGAGTCATTAGGTCATACATATCCATTTACACTGATTTAATTTATTTAAATATTTAAAAAGAATGATAATTAAATTATAAATATATTATAATATTAACATAAAATATATTTCTTATATATATAATATGATTATTATAATCAACCTTAACAAGTTCCTTGTATAGTGGGAATGAATCACATTACTTTAGGGAGGCGGTAGACCACACTTCCACAAATGATGATATCATATTTTTAAAAATCTGTAACAATTCAAGTATGTGTCATAAATTAATTATATAATAATATAATAATAATAAATATATTATCTAAAATATAAAAAATCTGTTTTTGTCATAATTACCAATCTATAATGGTGTTAATGGAAAAAATAACAATCAATGTCTAGGGACGCAGTAGTTTAGCACACACATTAATATTATATTCGTTATCCTTTAGATGGATTTGTGTGTATGTTTTGGTGGAACCATTAAAATAAAAATTCTCAGTGTATTTTGGATAATTTTATTATATATTCATAAAATATTTATTATTTTATGGCGGTGAAGAATGGAAATAAAACTAAAGTGTTTGAGAAAGATTTTGCCACATCTTTGAGTAACTCGGTATGGTTTTCACCAAAGGGGTTTATTGGATGTATTTATGCCCAAATAGAGGATTCTATGAATAATATATGAAATTTTTGATATTTATTGGGAATATCATGGTATATAAACTGTGTATTAATATGTGTTAGTATGTGTGGGAATAAATTTTTTTATAATATTGGTTAAGGTCAATTTTGGATACCTCAAATTATTAAAAATAATATTAATTTATATTCTATTTCAAACAAATACAAAATGATTTAACTAGAAGCTAAAACTAAGATGGGTCATATTCGTGTCATTAAATTATTTTTAAAAATGTTTATGTCACAATATCCACATTGCGGTTTTTCTTTAAACCCTATTTAATACATTTAATTCTTACCATGATAACCTGGATATTTAAAATTTAGGGTCAATATAGTTTATATAAAAATAATAAAGAATCCCAAACGGATCTTTGATGAAATATCTACACATTTACCAGTTATTTATACGAATGATATACTTCAATTTATTAAATATCAATTAATAAAATATTATTTATTTTAATGAATCATTTATATCAACTTTATACTATTCATTATTTGTATTTCTATAAATATCGAAACAAAATCACAAATCCTATCCAACACATTAAATATATCATTAAAATTTATTTTTCTATAAATTTAATGCATTTCATTACTTATATAATTTTTTTATTTTTATAATTTTAATATATTTTATTTGTTATTTCCATTGATTGAAGTGTTGCTTCATTATTATTATTATAGTCTTTAATTAATGTGTTTCATATCTAAAAATATTAATTAAATTATCATGATGAATAAAAATTTATTTTACTTTAAATAACTTTTAATTAACTAATTTTTCTTCTGTATTAACATGTATTAAAAATGTATTACTTATTGAAAACATTATTAATACATTTTTAACTTGTTTTTAACCAAAATATTAAAATGATATATTCTCGCCCAAGTGGTTTAAAACTGATTATAATTTTTTGTAAGGTTTATTTTGGTTCAAACCCACTAAAATAATTTTATTATTATAAGTTTATGGAATCATTATAACATTATAGTGTTATTTTTAATTTTAATTACCTTATTTACACTGAAACATGTCAAATAAAAATTTATTAATGATATTATTCATATTATCTAAAAATTATGTTAATCCTATTTGAGTATAAATATCTTCATTATTCCAAACTGTTAGATCTATTTTTTCAAATTCAATCCAAAAAGTCAATAAATTATGTCTAATACTAATGTCGTGGATGGGGTGAGTATGCCGGTAAAAGTGACATTCAAACATTGAATATGATTTTTTCTATATTATTAATATTAATAATTATTCCAATTTTTACAACCCGAGATTTTGGGAGAAGTATTCTTTTTAATTTATTTAATATCTTGTGCTGTATGATACACCAATATTATCTTGCACTATACACAACACCGTATTAGCTTGTAGTATATGCAACACTATTTTTGGATCGTGTTACTCGCAATTTCATGTTCGTTTGATAGATGTTATTCTTCCCAACATTGATTATATATATATATTTTCAATGTATAAATGAAATTTGGTTGGATTATAAAATATGAAACAACAAAGGAATATTTCACAACACACAACCCCGACATGTCTTACATTACACGCAATCATGACCTTCCACGATAGCGTGTGTTTTACGCAATACCGAGTTTCCCTAAATAACAATATGTTATTAAAATATTATATAAACTAGCCGTTATGAATAGTAATACACATTGTTTTATATTTTATAAATTTTATCATTCAAAATGGACTTCATTTTTGGATTTGGATTATCGAAATTAGCCTTGGTTTAATTTCTGGTATTTTTCTGAATACATTCAATTTTTTATGAATAGTGAAAACACTATGTTATTGGTTAAAAACGATTTATTATTTAAATAATAATTTATTTTATTTAAATTTTTTTAGGTCAAAATAGATACATAATACCTATATAAGTTCAATTTAATTCATTGGAGTCATTTTATGATAATATAAACATATAAAAAAATTATTGATGTTTTTACTGCCTTTTACCCACCTCCTAGGAGCATTTGCAATTGTAGATAAAACATTATTTTTATGCTTATGTGATTTTAATTCCAAAAATATGAGAGAAACAGTTAATATCATGGAGTAAAATGTGGTTCAATAAGATAAAAATAATTTTTGGTGAATAGAAATTTTTTACTTTTATTTACCTCTGTTAAAAGTAGATAGTGTAATAATGGGTAAAAATGAAATTATTATTACCCTAACACGTGTCCTAATTATATTTGATAAGTTTAATTCGACCAAAAAAACATTAGGAATAAAATATTACCCTTTAGGTCCACTTGGATTAGATTAGGATACTTATTATTATTTTATATAAAGAAGAGTTAAACGAGTTAAAATTAATGTTTAATAACTAAAATATTTTTAAAATAGAGATAAATATAAGATAAATTAGACTATAAATAGTAATTATAAATAAAAGATTATTAAATAAATAATTTTATTTTATTTATATTTTTTAGACATTAAATAATTTAATTTATTTGTGTCACTATGATGATGCAGTAATTACCTTATTAATGAAATATTAACAAAATTGATATTATAAATAATCAAAAAATAATAATTTGAGAGTTTTTATGAATTAAAATAAATCTATAGGTTAATATAACATATTTTGGTAGGTATGATGAATTTTTTTCGAAATAATATTGCACTTTTGGATTTAGAGAAAACAAAATAACAAATACTGTCAAAATTGAAAAAAGAGAGTTTTTTTAAACAAATATCATATTATTAATTGATATAATGGTCCTAAAAATATATGGATATTAAAAAATACTTATATATATATATGTGACATTAATTAACTAATTGGGGATTTATTGATAGTTTATAGTGTTTTTATTAACCATATAGTTTGATAATTCAAGAAGACACGGTAAAAGTTAATTTATTTAACTTAGAGTTAATTTTAAATAATAAGGTTAAAATTGTAACCTAAACTTGTCTAAAATCTATTTTTTGAGCTTATTTTGACCCATACCCACCATATATTCTAAATAAGTCTCTGTGGATCCATTATAAATCGAATATGAATTTATTATAAAATAATATTTTAAGTTTTTCCTATGTTGCCCCTCACCCCTCTTATAAAAGGGCACCACCTCCCTCTCTTCATTAAATAATTTTTAGCCTTAAATATCATCCAAACCCTGAAAATTTCTCTTCTAAACCTCTCTAGTTATATCATATAGGTTCTGGTATTCTGAAAAGACCACCTATAGTTCCCTATGAGGATGTTTAATAGAGGCACATCGAAGAAGTGGTAATCTCTTCTACTGATTATTTCAAGTCACATTCAACTTATAATTCATCTTCATTAGTTGATAAATTATAAATTAACAACATTAGTATTACTTATATACTGATATTATATCTTAAATATGAAACAACCCTATTTCACCTTCTATCCATCTTATGAAAAACAAAATCACAGCACGTGCATACGTACGAAATAATGTCTCTACACTGTGGTGTAATATGTTTTTCTTCCCCCAACCGTACTTGGATGGGTATAATGGTGTAAATAATCACCATATATGATTATTATAACATTATACATGTTATGAGATATTATATCTTCCCCTCCAATTCCATTCAATAATTATGGGAATGATATCATCGCACGTGTGTACTCACGGATTAACGTCTCCACGACACGATAAGATTCATTCTCCAGGTTAACCATTCTACAAAGATTTTAAATTATATATAATGAATGATAATGAAATGTATGACATAATAATGATACTGGATTTATGTATATATATATATATTATGTCTACTTAATTCCATTCAAGTTAATAATGAAAGGAAAACAATGTTCATGCGTACATACAGCCTACCGTCTCCATGAACGGTGTGATTCATTTCTTTTATCTATAAATTATATATATAAATATAATGAATATTTATATGATATATAAATCATGATTTAAATTCTGGATGTAATTAAATCATGATATATGTAATAATAATATCAATATCAACAAGTCCAAACACATACGATAAATAAAACAATTTTACCCAAAACACTGCTTTCACATGTAATTGACAAATGAACGGTTAATATAAAGACATAAGTGAATAATATATGATATCATAAATATTATTATTATTTTTTTATAAGATAATAATATGTCTAACCCCACTATACAGGAGTCTCAGACACATATGGATGAAATTGGACATGAGGTAAGGGATAACTATTCCAATCTCGTTCTTATCGGAGATTGTTATTCATAAGTATTTACTAGGGTTATTATAATCATCCATGTCCATGTTTTCTAAAAAAAATTCATGTATGACTAATTTACTTTTTACCCATTTTTGACTATTACCACATGTTATTGAAGGACTCTTTCTTTTGTATACCATACAATGATCTTTTTTGACTTTTCCGTTAAAAGTACGAGGAGAATGTTTTTTAACATATACAGCATGAAAGGATTTTTACAGTTTCATAACGCCTACTTTTCATGAAGCTTACTCTATATGTTTTCATGATAATTTTCATCAAAATAATTTTCCTTTAACAATTAATTGAATTTTGTGAAAATTAAATGATTATGAAGAAGAAAGGATATTTTCATGAAGAATTCATTTCATGTTTTTTGTCAAAACTATTTTTCATCTAAGCTGACATTATTTAGTATGATTATATATCAAGTAGATTGTATCTATTATATACATGGTTTGATTCTTATTATGATGAAATTATATCCATTTGTTTTATATGGACTATGTTAGGATGGGATGATGTTTATGATACCCATTGTATTCTTTGGGTTATAATAAATGATTTATGATTATTTTGTGGCCTAAGTAAGATAGATTTCATTATGAGATGTGTGGGACCTATATATACCTCGATTGAATTGGGTAAATATTTATATCTCATGAGATTGACATGGCTGGAATGAAAGGTTAATATAGTTCAGTGATAAAGGACTTGAATGAGGAGTGAACTCGATTCAGTAAGGGACTTTGTCCACTATGATGGTCTTGGAAGCAACACCTTGGCTACTAAAGAAATCATATCACGTGATTAATGGGTTTCCACAATTCCATGTTATGTTCCCATGTTATTTATCATTATTAATGTTCCTTTATTATATATTCCTTATGCATTGTCATGATTTATGTCATTAATCATGATTTTTATGGTTTATGTTAATGTTCTTACGTTCAAATGTTTTAGGTATTGTTTTATATGACAACCCTGCTTTTTATTACAACTTAAACATGCTTTATTACATAAAACATCACTTGATACAACAAAGAAGATCGAGAGGTTTAGTGTCTTTGGGGCTTAGGATCATTACATAAAAAATTTAAACTTCAAATACAACATCCTTATTGAAAACTTCCTTTACATGACCACTACATTCCTTCGTACTTAGCATTGCATGGGATAACCTGAGGACATGCATAAGAAAAGGGTGAGTTATAAAGCCCAGTAAGGGAGTACACAATGAATAACATGAGGAGTACAATACATGTTAGGCAATAGGCATATCAATAGAGCATAAGAGAGACATGAACATAAAGGCATGATAAAGCATGATAATCATAACATGGAAATGTGGCAACAACACTTAACATTGAATTAGTATGAGCCAAGGCTCATTGCACATGGAGCATGAGTAAACCCTCATTGAACTTGAAGCACGATTAAACCCTCGTTGCACTTGAATTATCATGAGTCAACACTCATTGCACATGAGGTATCATGATACTATACTTTACCCAATGCATTGGAGCGCTATCAGGGAGCACCCTTCTTAAACATTTCATTTCATGCATAAGTGTGCCACATGGATCATAAAACATGGATTCATAAAACATAATCATTTATTCCACGATAAAGGAATGTGGAATTAATACATGAAACTTTAAAATCAATAAGTAAATGTGAATAAAGGTGAATACCCTTGATGGAGAAATGGGCATGGTATTCACTACACAATGATATTGGCTTAGAGAATTGGTGTGATTTCGGCAGCGTAACGGCGTGACATAAGAATTCATAAAAAAAAAGTTGATGAGAGAGAAAGGGGTTCATCATCATATTTACATGTAATGGACAGTAAGGAGGTCATATAGATACATGTCCCAACAATTGAAAAGGAATTTAGATTCATGATACAAAAGTATTGCTTGAATATAGAAGGGGAGAAAAAGGTTCCTTTCGGAATTTCGGCATAGTAACGGGTGTACATGGGAGGCATTTAATGAGAGAGAAAGGGGTCTCCCATCATTCAAAGAATAAGAGGGAAGTATGGGAGAGGTGAGAAACCATACCCCAACATTCATAACTGAAATTAAAAGGGCAATACAACTTAAAGAAAATTGACAAAAATGAGAAAGGAAGAAAAAAACCCTTACTTGGAAGTGTGCTTCCAAAGGCTAGAGAGAGGCTTGTGAGAGGCTTCTTGGGAGCTTTGGGCACCTTGGGAGGATTCTAGAGAGAGTAGGGCAGAGGTTGGACGAACTTCAAGGGCTTTGAGTGAGGAGGAAGTGGGAGCTTGGGTGGGTTTATATAGGAAAGGTGAGAGAATTCTTTATTATTTAGGTTTGGGACCCCTTATATTAAAATAATCCAAACCACAAACCATCCAATGGTATTTGCCCAAGGTTTCTGGAAAAGGAAATAGGAAAACAATATTTTACAAGTCCAAGGTCCGAACTTATTAAAAAATTAGGGTTGCTTATGTGGAGTTGAGTCACACTCCCATGGAAATTTATTTAAAAAGGAAAAGTGTTGAATAAGTCTTGAGGGCTCCATTAATGTTTTGAAAAGTGAGTAAAACAAACCCAAAGCCTCATTATTTTAATGATAAAACACATATTGGCCGAACATAAGGATTATGGTATTTTATTACATCACCATTGGGTCATTATGATGTCATAAAACACATTATATATTTAAATGGTATTTAATTTTTACCCAAAAATTTGACTGTCTGAGAAAATTATGAAAAATTCACCGTTGGATAATTTCGACGTCCTGATTCCAAAAATAATATTTATTTTATCTAAATAATTTTCTAAATATATGAATTTTCTCTTTTAAAATAAAAACCGACATTTTTAAAAAATTCACGGGTTTTGACAGAAATGACTTTCAATCCTTAATAAAAATTTTAATTGCATTCATAAAATTATAAGATCATTTATATTTAATAAAAATTATTTTAATATTAATAATAATATTTTATTAAAATATTATTTAATTCAAAAATCCTTTAATTTAATAAAATATAATTCTTAATTAAATAATAACTAAAAACATCATTTGTACTTTAGAAACTAATTACAATGTATCAAAAATGACTAGAAATTATATTCATTATTATATACAAAAATAATGTACATGAACATGGTGCTACTTATTTGTTACATAACCCCTTAAAATAGCCGTATAAGACCTAAGGGTAAGGTGTGCGATAGTGACAGACTCTTGGGGTTGCTCGGATAACATCGCTCGAGTGGTAATCTCTATCAACTTCCATTTTTCCAGTAGACGATCATGTTCGAGCTTGACTTGATGAAGCTTAGCTTGGGCTTGGTCAAGGGCAAAGCCCAAAGACGCCACCTCCTTTCCGAGCTCCGACAAATGGGCTTCATAAGGGGCAATTCTACTGGATGAGTCCATCGCTTCCTTTGTCTGAGTAGAAAATTGGTTCGTTAAAGCCTTATATTTAAACTACCCAGATGATCACTGTTCAACGGATATAAAAGTAACGGTCACAAATCTTAAAGTAAAACTAAAAAAAGTTGATATCTTATAAAAACATTTTTCATAAAGAAACATTTAACTGGATCAAGAGGGATTTTCCATTAATGAAACTTCGGGTCGTTACAACATTCCCCCCTTAAGAGATTTTGCCCTCGAAATTTTCCTTTTCCCACACTAAAACAAATGTGGGTAACTTAGCTTCATCATATCCTCCGACTCCCAAGTTGCTTCTTCAAACTTGTGGTTCCTCCACAACACCTTGACGAGGGGCATTGTCTTATTTCGTAGAACTTTTTCTCTATGATCCAAGATCTTCACTGGTTGCTCCTCATAAGAAAGATCGTCTTCTAATTGTACCACCTCAGAAAAGAGTACATGTGAAGGGTCTGGTATGTACTTCCTTAAGAGGGATACATGGAAGACATCATGCACCTTGGCCATAGTAGGTGGAAGTGCTAGTCGATAGGCCACAACCCCAACACGATCAAGAATCTCGAAAGGTCCGATGTACCTTGGACTTAACTTTCCTTTCTTTCCAATCCTCGTGACCTTCTTCCACGGAGATATGCGTAAAAAAACCATGTCTCCGACTTTAAACTCAAGGTCTCGTCGACGATTATCTGCATAACTCTTCTATCGACTTTGGGCTGCCTTGATATGCTGCTGAATGGTTTTCACCTTCTCCACCATTTCTTCGACCATTTCTGGTCCAAGCAGCTTACGTTCACCGACCTCATCCCAACATGCCGGTGTTCTACACCTTTTCCCATATAGGGCTTCATATGGTGCCATTTGGATGCTCGAGTGGAAACTATTATTATAAGAGAACTCAACTAGAGGAATATGTTGATCCCATCCTCCTTTAAAGTCCATTGAGCACGCTCTGAACATATCCTAAAGTGTTTGGATAGTCCGCTCGGATTGGCCATCAGTTTGAGGATGATAGGCCGTACTGAAGTTCAGTTCAGTATTCAGAGCATGTTGAAGACTCTTCCAAAACTTAGAGGTAAATCTTGGATCTCGGTCAGACACAATAGATAGTGGTACTCCATTCAACCGTACCACTTCTCTGATATATATCCGTGCCAGTTGATCCAAAGAGAAATCCTCTCGAATAGCAATGAAGTGTGCAGTCTTTGTAAGATGATCCACAATAACCCAGATTGCATTGTTGCTTTTGGATGTCCTTGGAAGTCCAGTGACGAAGTCCATGGTGATGTTCTCCCATTTCCATTCTGGTATGGGCAGTGGTTGCATCATCCCCTTAGACTTCTGCCTCTCTGCCTTCACTTGCTGACACACCAGGCACTTTGATGTATATTCGGCGATCTCCTTCTTCATATTATCCCACCAAAAGTTTTCTCGGAGATCTCGATACATCTTTGTGCTCCCTGGGTGAATAGAGAAATTTTAACTATGTGCATCATCCAAAAGTTCATTCTTCAGCTCCGAACTTGATGGGACACATAGTCTTTTCCCAAACCGCACAATTCCTTCTTCATTAACATTAAACTCTGAGGATTTTCCCTTTTTGATAGCTTCAACTTTTTCTTGGATTCTCGCATCATCCTTTTGAGCATCCTTTAACCTTTCCAAAAGAGATGGTTGAGCAATCATTTGTGAAAGTATTGATGATGTTCCCTTCTTTATGATTCCCACGTCCATCTTCATCAAGTCTAAGAAGATTGGATCCTTCTCAATTCTCATCATTGATAGAATTGCTGGATCCTTTCTACTTAGGGCATCCGCCACCTTGTTCGCCTTCCCAGGGTGGTAATGTATTGAACAGTCATAATCCTTGATGAGCTCTATCCATCTTCTCTGGCTCATATTAAGCTCTTTCTGTGTGAATATATATTTAAGACTCTTGTGGTCAGTATATATCTCACATTTCTCTCCATAGAGATAATGCCGCCAGATTTTCAAGGCAAAGATTACCGCCGCCAACTCTGCGTTGGATAGTTTCGCTCATGGATTTTCAACTTCCTTGAGGCATAGGATATCACTTTATCATTCTGCATCAGCACACATCCTAAGCCCTTCTTCGAAGCATCACTGAATACCACAAAAAGCTCCCCACTTGTGGGTAAAGTGAGCACAAGTGCAGTGATAAGCCTCCTTTTCAACTCCTTGAAGCTTTCTTCGCATTCATCACTCCAAGAAAACTTTACTCACTTTCGAGTTAGCTTGGTAAGAGGGTTGGAAAATCGTGAGAAGTTTCTCACAAATCGTCGATAATATCCAGCTAACCCCAAGAAGCTACGGATATCAGTTACCGATGTTGGCCTCGGCCATCCCTCAATTGCATCTGTTTTGGAGGGGTCCATAGATATCCCATTGCTTGTGATGATATGGCCCAAGAATGAGACCTCCTTCAACCAGAACTCACACATGCTGTACTTGGCATAGAGCTTCTCCTTGCGAAAAGTCTCCAGTACAGTTCATAAATGCTCCTCATGGTCCTCCTTGGTTTTGGAGTATATTAGAATATCATCTATAAAGACTACCACAAATTTATCTAGGTAATCTCTAAAGACTCTATTCATCAAGCCCATGAATATTGCTGGAGCATTGGTGAGTCCAAAAGGCATTACTATGAATTCATAGTGCCTGTACCTTGTACGAAAAGCAGTCTTGGGGATATCTTCCTTCTTCACCCTTACTTGATAATATCCCGACCGCAAGTCGACCTTGGAGAAGTATTGTGCTCCACACAGCTGATCAAACAAGTCATCGATTCTTGGGAGAGGATACTTGTTCTTTATCGTGATTTTGTTAAGTTCACGATAATCGATGCAAAGCTGCATTGACCCATCCTTCTTCTTGACGAAGAGGATTGGTGCACCCCATGGTGATGCACTTGGGCGTATAAACCCTTTATCCAGATTCTCCTGTAGTTGTTTCTTCAGTTCTTCAAGCTCAACCATAGCCATTCTATATGGAGTCTTGGATATTGGTAGCACCCCAGGTATAAGTTCAATTGAGAACTCAACATCTCTTCTCGGAGGAAGACCAGGAAGTTCCTCGGGAAATACTTCAGCGAATTCCCTCACAATAGGCATTTATTCAAGGGTGGTTTCTTCCTTGGACTCAATCATCTGAGCCAGATATGCGTGCTCATAAGGCAGTAATATCCATGCTTGAGATGATGGAGCTAAAGGAGATTCATCTTCCTCCTGACACTTGTAAAGAATCGGGGGTCGATTCTCCATATGGAGTGTGATTTCCCTCTCCCGACAATTTATGTTGGCTCTATATAAGGAAAGTCAATCCATGCCATGAATTTCATCAAATTCCACCAAAGGGAGTATGACGAGGTTCGCCGGGAAATTCAATCCACAGATTATAACAGGGGAGGACTTATACTCATGGGATGCAATGATTTCCCCATTTGCCGTACTCACCGACATCTTTACTTCCATTATTTGTGGTGGTGTAGGGATTGTTCTACTAAGCTTTTGAGATATAAAAGAATGCGTAGAACCTGAATCAAAAAGTATGTTCGCTATTCGTGAATGAATAACTAGCGTACCTATCACCACTTCGTTGTCGGGGTTCACTTCAGCAGAAGTGATGGCAAAATGTCTTCCTTGCTGTCTTGGAGGTTGTTGATTGCCTCCGATAACCCTTGGATTAGGGAACTGATTCGCAAAATGACCCGGTTCATTGCATTTGAAGCATTGAACAACGCATTGAGGTTCGAACGGAGCATTCCTCCCCTCCGTCGCAGCCGCGGGTCCTTCTTGCTGACAGATAACAGCTAGGTGCCCTTCTCTTCCACACTTGAAGCATTTTCTTGTCCCCCTAAGGCAATTTCCAGGGTGCTTTTTTCCACACTTTTGGCAAGTGGGGTGCTGGAATTTCTTAGCGCCGTTGGATTTATCCATCGGACCACCAGCATTGAAGTCCACCTTCCGCTTCTTGTCCCCATGATACCCCTGTGATTCTCCAATCTCCATTTCAACCTTGAGGGCACATCAGACAATTTCCTCATAGCTGTCGAAGTCACGGATCGCTAATGCCTTCCGCAAGCTAGGCTTCAGCCCACCAAAGAAGCGGTCAACCTTGCATTCAGGGGTAACGACAAAGCCGGAAGCGTATCATGCAAGCCTTGTGAAGTTTTCCTCGTACGCTCCCACAGATTCCTCATCTTTCTGCTTGAGGGAAAGGAAGTCCCTTTCCATCTTAAGACGGAGGGTGCGTGGAAAATATTTATCGAAAAACATCTTCTCGAATACCTTCCATTCCAAAGCCTCGATCTCCTCCTCAGGCTTCGTATTTTTGATCAACGTCCACCATTGATCATCTTCACCCTCCATACGATAAGCCGCCAGGAGAACCTTCTCTTTTTCAGAGCATTGGAGGATGGAGAATATCTTTTCAATGGAGTTGATCCATTGTTGAGAAATCGTGGGATCAGATGATCCACTAAAAGTAGGAGGCCTTTGTCTCATGAAGCTTTCAATAGCGACTTGTTCTTTCTTAGGTGGGGTTGAACGTTCCTCTTGACCAGTGTTTCTATTCAAAACTTGAGTTAGCAGAGAGAGAAGCGTGACAAAGTTCGCGATTCCCGCTCCCATTGGATTGGGCATCTCATAAGTACAATCATCACACTGATCTTCACAACGGTTGTTAGCTCGAGTTCTCCTATTACCGGCCATTGGCTGGAATAAAAGGAAAGTTAGGGGTAACACATAAAGGGTAATCCAAAGACAAAAGTTGATGACTTATAAATAAACTTTAATCTCTTCAACTCATGAGTCTATAGGATTCAATCCAGGATTTTCATGATCTTCCTTCTAACATATATTCTTAGGGGCATTTTTCCCTTAATAAGGGTTCATACTAAGATTGTGAATTTATCAAAACATATCCCTCGGGAGTGTCATAACCAAGAGTGCAGCAAGGCCCGTTGTCGTGCACCAGTTCCCGTTTGAGTCTAGCTCAAAGCGGTGTTTTCGGGTTTTACCCCTAGGATACATCTGTGCCAGAGCCGCCTCTACCTGCTCGTATCCAGACAGGGATGTATTTGTTTGATAAAACACTTACTTAGTATTTACCAAAACTTATGGATGTTTTTATTATTCTTAGACTTGTATCTAAGGCTTTACTAGGGTTTCCTAATCCCAAAAATAACTAAACCTATCCTCTGATACCAACTATGACAACCCTGCTTTTTATTACAACTTAAACATGCTTTATTACATAAAACTTCACTTGATACAACAATGAAGATCGAGAGGATTAGTGTCCTTAGGGCTTAGGATCATTACATAAAAACTTTAAACTTGAAATACAACATCCTTATTGAAAACTTCCTTTACATGACCACTACATTCCTTCGTACTTAGCATTGCATGGGATAACCTGAGGACATGCATAAGAAAAGGGTGAGCTATAAAGCCCAGTAAGGGAGTACACAATGAATAACATGAGGATTACAATACATGTTAGGCAATAGGAATATCAATAGAGCATAAGAGATACATGAACATAAAGGCATGATAAAGCATGATAATCATAACATGGAAATGTGGCAACAACACTTAACATTGAATTAGCATGAGCCAAGGCTCATTGCACATGGAGCATGAGTAAACCCTCATTGCACTTGAAGCACAAGTAAACCCTCGTTGCACTTGAATTAGCATGAGTCAACACTCATTGCACATGACGTATCATGATACTATACTTTACCCAATGCATTGGAGCTCTATCAGGGCGCACCCTTCTTAAACATTTCATTTCATGCATAAGTGTACCACATGGATCATAAAACATGGATTCATAAAACATAATCATTTATTCCACGATTAAAGAATGTGGAATTAATACATGAAACTTTAAAATCAATAAGTAAATGTGCATAAAGGTGAATACCCTTGATGGAGAAATGGGCATGGTATTCACTACACAATGATATTGGCTTAGAGAATTGGTGTGATTTCAGCAGCGTAACGGCGTGACATAAGAATTCATAAAAAAAAGTTGATGAGAGAGAAAGGGGTTCCTCATCATATGTACATGTAATGGAAAGTAAGGAGGTCATATAGATACATGCCCCAACAATTGAAAAGGAATTTAGATTCATGATACAAAAGTATTGCTTGAATATAGAAGGGGAGAAAAATGTTCCTTTCGGAATTTCGGCATAGTAACGGGTGTACATGGGAGGCATTTAATGAGAGAGAAAGGGGCCTCCCATCATTCAAAAAATAAGAGGGCAGTATGGGAGAGGTGTGAAACCATACCCCAACATTCATAACTGAAATTAATAGGGCAATACAACTTAAAGAAAATTGAGAAAAATGAGAAAGGAAGAAAAAAACCCTTACTTGGAAATGTGATTCCAAAGGCTAGAGAGAGGCTTGTGAGAGGCTTCTTGGGAGCTTGGGGCACCTTGGAAGGATTCTAGAGAGAGTAGGGCAGAGGATGGACGAACTTCAAGGGCTTTGAGTGAGGAGGAAGTGGGAGCTTGGGTGGGTTTATATAGGAAAGGTGGGAGAATTCTTTATTATTTAGGTTTGGGACCCCTTATATTAAAATAATCCAAACCACAAACCATCCCATGGTATTTGCCCATGGTTTCTGGAAAAGGATAGAGGAAAACAATATTTTACAAGTCCAAGGTCCGAACTTATTAAAAAATTAGGGTTTCTTATGTGGAGGTGAGTCACACTCCGATGGAAATTTATTTAAAAAGGCAAAGTGTTGAATAAGTCTTGAGGGCTCCATTATTGTTTTGAAGAGTGAGTCAAACAAACCCAAAACCTCATTATTTTAATGATAAAACACATATTGGCCGAACATAAGGATTATGGTATTTTATTACATCACCATTGGGTCATTATGATGTCATAAAACACATTATATATTTAAATGGTATTTAATTTTTACCCAAAAATTTGACTGTCTCAGAAAATTATGAAAAATTCACCGTTGGATAATTTCGACGTCCTGATTCCAAAAATAATATTTATTTTATCTAAATAATTTTATTAATATGTGAATTTTCACTTTTAAAATAAAAACCGACATTTATAAAAAATTCACGGGTTTTGACAGAAATGGCTTTCAAACCTTAATAAAAATTTTAATTGCATTCATAAAATTATAAGATCATCTATATTTAATAAAAATTAATTTAATATTAATAATAATATTTTATTAAAATATTATTTAATTCAGAAATCCTTTAATTTAATAAAATATAATTCTTAATTAAATAATAACTATAAACATCATTTGTACTTTAAAAACTAATTACAATGTATCAAAAATGACTAGAAATTATATTCATTATTATATACAAAAATAATGTACATGAACATGGTGCTACTTATTTGTTACATAACCCCTTAAAATAGCTGCATAAGACCTAAGGGTAAGGTGTGCGATGGTGACAGACTCTTGGGGTTGCTCGGATAACATCGCTCGAGTGGTAATCTCTATCAACTTCCATTTTTCCCTTAGACGATCACGTTCGAGCTTGACTTGATGAAGCTCAGCTTGGGCTTGGTCAAGGGCAAAGCCCAAAGACGCCACCTCCTTTCCGAGCTCCGACAAATGGGCTTCGTAAGGGAAAAATTCTACTGGATGAGGCCATTGCTTCCTTTGTCTGAGTAGAAAATTGGTTCGTTAAAGCCTTATATTTAAACTACCCAGATGATCACTGTTCAACGGCTATAAAAGTAACGGTCACAAATCTTAAAGTAAAACTAAAAAAAGTTGATATCTTATAAAAACATTTTTCATAAAGAAACATTTAACTGGATCAAGAGGGATTTCCCATTAATGAAACTTCGGGTCATTACATTTTAGGCTTCCATGTTTAACCTTACTGAGCATTTCAGCTCTCCATTTTTATATTTTCTTTTCCCCCAGGATAAAAATTAAGGTTTCAGGTAGGAAAAAAACTAGATCATTATACGAGATGTTGAAGAATCTTTCACAATGATTTGATGATTATGACCCGAGTTTCCAAAGACACTAATCTAAAACGATGATTGGACGTTTGTTTTCTGATGTATTAAGTATTCTACATATGTAATATAATGTCCATGTATGTCAATATTTGGGTCTATACAGTTGTTATTAGAGAGAATGTTTAGTCAACCTTTAGAAACTAGGATGCAAAAACTTTAGTGAGATCCCTAGAGATATTTCAAAGGTATGTCTAGGGATGTCCCTAAGGTTAAGTATAAGTATAGTTTATAGTCCTAGAATTACGGTAAAATCGTAGAATTAAACCTAATATGTTATATATTGAAATTACACCCACATTATTATGTTTTTTTCCTAGCATGATTTTTTCCTCTTACAGTATTATTTTTCGGTTTTAGACGATGGCTAGAACCTGAAGGAATCATGTTGATCAATGTAATGGTCAATGGAATGATTGTCCTCCTAAACAAACTATTGTTTTGGGAGATATATTTCAAAATATTATTTCTATAATTACACCAGCTATGAATCATTTTGGACTTCCGAATGAGCACATAAGGGAACAATATTCTATTGATTCCTTCATGAGGAAACATCAAAATTATTTCAGGGGGTCTTATAATCCACTTGTTGATGAACAATGGATCAGTACCATTGAAAAGATATTTTCCATACTTCGATGTTCGGAACATAAAAAAGTCATTTTGGTTTTTTACTGTTTAGAAGGTGAAGCATACTAGTGGTGGACTATAATTTTTAATACAAGCCCCCAAGGTGAAATAGAATAACTGGAATGGGACGAGTTCAAGAACTTATTTTTCAATAGGTACTTCCCTCATACTCTTCAAATAATGATTGAAAAAGAGTTCCTTTAGTCTAAGAAAAAGGATGATGAATCTGTTCATATATTTGAGGCAAATTTTATTAGGCTTTCAAGGTATACAACAAGCTTTATCATCCAACCTGAAAGTAAAATTGATTGATTCATTAGTGACTTAAAACCAAGTATTAGAATGGAATTAGTTATAAGATACATCAGTAGCTATGAAGAAATTGTGCGTTGTGCTATGAAGGATGAAGTGGAAGTTGGTGTTACATATCCATCTAATGGTTTTGACCCGAAATGAAAGATGGAATTCAAGGAAAAATTCAAAACAATGGTCAAAAGAAGATAAATGTTTCTTTATGCTCAAAGTGTGGAATGAAGCATGGTGGAGATTGTCTTAAAGGGACTTGAAAATGTTTTACGTGTAGAAAAGAAGTTCATTGTGTAGCTGAGTATCGATGTAATGGAAAAAGGGAAGCTAATGATGTGAATAGGGAAAAGACTACAGAGAATTCACTACCAACCCTTCAATGCTACGTGTGCAAGGAAATGGGGAATTAGGCTAACCAATTCCCTGATCCAAGGGTTAATGATGATAGACATCAGGAATGTAACACCCCGAGCTTCCACGATACGCTTCTCATTCAGTAATACAATAGCTTGCATTGTACGCAACTTCGAGTTCTAAAACACCGCGACTAATCAAAGTAGCCGTTATGAATAGTAATACCTTCTTTTTGAAATATTATAAATTTTATATGTCAAAATGGACTTCATTTTTGTATTCGTAATATCGAAATTAGCCTATGTTGAATTTTTGGTATTTTTCTGAGAACTTCTAAAATTTTATAAATAGTGAAAAATACTTAAAACAACTTTTTTAATCAAAATAATTTATAGTGATAAATTATAATATTTGATGGTTTTAAAGTATAATTAGAATATATTTTTACCATTTTATCCAATGGTGGTCATTAGAATTAATTTAACATTGAAATTGGACATAAACAATTGCCAATCTTTTGATATAAATTGTTTCTTAAAAACACGCTATTTGTTGTAACAGCGGGAATTAATTATAAAATTAATTAATGAAACTTATATGTTTGGAATTTTGTAAAATAGGCATCATTTTTGAATTCGGAATATCAATTATAGCTTAGGGTGAAATTTTGGCATTGTTCTGAAAAACTTCAATTTTTGATGAATAATGAAACCACTAAGTGGTAGTTAAATAACTGATTTTTCGTTTAAATGAAATATTACCACTTCTGTGATTTGATTTTCAAAAATCCAACATACATGGTTGTCATTAAGAAGTAAAATGTGGTTCAATGAGATCAAAATAATTTTTTGGTGAATAGTAACTTTTAAGTTCTTAATCGCGATTAGAGGTAATTAGTGTAGTTTAAGGTAAAAACAATGTTTTATTAATATGATATGAGCTTGACACTTGTCCTACTCCTATTGGATGAGTCATGGCCGACCAAGACAACCCATGGGTCAACTTGGGGACCCCATGGAGCCACTTTAGTTGGAAAATGACATTAATATATATTTATTTAATGTTAAAATTAAATTGACACAAACATGAGTGGTTTTACTAAAACAGTTTTTAAGTAGGGTTACACAAGTCCAAATTTTGATTATAAATAGTCATTGGAAAGATAAAAAGATTTCCTATATCATAGTATTTTTTTATAATTTTTAGACATTAAATAAATTTAATTATTTATGACATAATAATGATGCAGCGATGACATCATTATTTGACGATTTAAATAAAATGGAAAGATAATATAAAATCTATGAACTACACATGGCCAAAACCAATTGGATGAGTGGATTTCGATGCCTTATCACCTTATCCACGAATTCTATCAATGTGGGACCTTTTAAAACCGAAACACATTTTCAAATAATGTAATGTTCCTTTACTTTCCAAAAGTGCCCCTCCTCTCCTCTTATAAAAGGCCCCCACCTCTACCTCATTTCACACACTCTTCAAGCCATTGGCTCGGCCAACCCCTGCCCATTTGCTCTCTCCACATCCCTCTCCTCATCCTAGAGGATTCCCTTTGGGCAGAATCCTTTCAAAGGAAGCCTTTAGGCTCAACTCAAAAGGAGTTACACTTTTTAAGGTAATTCATTCTCTCATGTTCTTTTGTTTTATTTTGCTTCTCCAACCCCCTAAAATCTTTTTATTTACTTCTTTTGTAACAACACCAGTATCTTAAATATACTAGGATGTTGTTATAAGATTTGTTTGAGCTACACTTCCACACAACTACATCAAATGGTTAAAGAACATAAGGTTTCCGTGGATGGCGAAATTCTGCCTCCCGAAACGATGATTGTTCAACACTCATTTAACACCTTCAAAGGTGGCCATTATGATGTCACTATTTTTATATATGATATATAATATGTTTATGTTTTCCTTAAGCTTCTGTTTTTTTCATTTTGGTCATACCTTTATGGTTTCCATTATGGGTAAAACACGATATCTTCATTTTAGGTAGCGCGGACTACCGCCCCCTGAAAGTGATTTGATTCGTTAATACCATATGTGGGATGTGTGAAGGATAAAGTTAATGATATTATATATGTTATTATACTGGAATTATAATATACTCTCATATCATTATGATTCCATTCCAGAAAATATGAAATAGAAATGGAAGTAGCGTTCATGCGTACGTACGGCTTACCGTCTCCATGAACGGTGCATTTCATTTCTTACCTCTAAATGTGATGTAATATTATAAATGAATGTATGTACTGGATATATATGACATATATGATATCTACATCATTAATATAATTCTGGATATAATGGATATTTCACCACATTAACAACTTATAATTATAAGAAGTTTATTGTTGACTCATGTACCAAAGATCGACAAAACGACCGTTATTAACTTAAATAATTACATAATGTTCATAACATTGTAATAAGTGATATAAAAAGGATAATGAAATTTAAAATGGTTCTTAATAAGGTAGATATTAACTCTAGTTTATTATTCAGGAGGTTAAAGAACGGTTGAGTCAAGTCAGACACGAGGTAAGGGATCTTCTTAACCCAACTTCCATTCTTTGGGTTAATCTCCTACTTTCAAATTATGTCATGATATTATTATGTCCTATTTTGTATTTTTATGTTATTTATGTGTACCTATAGTGAATACACATAATATATCTATTTTATTTTAAAAATGATCTTTGTATGGGACTTCGTCTCAATCTCCTTTCGTTGAGGCATATTTTATTTTATACACAACTTTCTTTTATACGGTGTATAAACCCCTTTGACTTTTACATTTATTCAAAAGGAATCTTTTTACACGAAGCGTTTTACTAAACGACAAAAAGGGAATGTTTTTCTTTCCGTACTTATGCGGCGACAACGACTTCTCCGCCGCCGTGACCATTATTTGAGTTTCGGCTTCCTCTACAAGCCATCACTTTTTTTAATGAAAAATAAATACAAAGTTTTAACTTACTTTTATTTTGGTATTGAAAATGGTTTTGAAAGCGTTTTTATTATATCAATGTGTTGTATTGATATCTTGTGATTGGAATGTGGAAATGTTATGTTTCCTTTATGCATGTTTTATGTGATATGATTATGTTATGGTTTATGATATGTTTAAACCTATTCATATGAGGAATGTATTGGACTTAATAAGTGACGGGTGGGGCCCGCTATAGCTCCTCGATGCATCGGTAGGTCTCATGAGACAACTAGACGTGGAATTGGCCGAGGCCCTTTCCCAATTTGATTTATGGTTTTGGCCGAGGCCTTAATCATTTTAGATGTCTTGGCCGAGGCCTTGACAAAATGTTTCAGAATGTCCGGCATTATACATTCCCTCATTATGAAAGTGGTTATTGATATTACATGTGATTATTCGACCAGTAGAATATCCATGTGAAGAAGTAAATGGCATTATCTCATTTTACTTTTGCCATATTATGTTGAAGTTCATGTTTAAGAGGCTTTTGTTTTAGTTATACATTGCCTTAAATGTTAATGTTTATTTATGAAAGCTTCCGCATTATTGTTATCCTTACTGAGCATTTGAGCTCACCCCTTTCAATGTTTAAAAATTTTCCAGGTTGTGAAGAAGTATTTTATGACTGACTTGCAAGAATAATCAGTGAAGATATGAGTGTGGAATATGAAGACCAAGTTTTTTTGTAGTTTGTTTAATTTTGATGTAATGAAAGACTTATGAATGTATCTAGTGTTTCCAAGGCTACTAAACTAATCGGTCTTTCGAGACTTGATCTTTTGGGATCATGCCAATGTTACGAAGTAATGCACCGGCTCTGGGTAGCTGGGGTCGGGGCGTTACAGTTGGTATCAGAGGCAGTTTAGTACTAACCTTGGAAGCTAGATTTAGATAAACTCTGATTGGAGCACATAGCCCAAAGATAGACTTTGAGGATTAGTATAGAAGAACTTCCTAGAATTTTGGTATTATAGAGATGTTATGACTTTTCCGAGCAATACATCCCTGTCTGGATACGAGCAGGTAGAGGCGGCTCTGGCACAGATGTACCTAGGGGTAAAACCCGAAAACACCGGTTTGAGCTAGACTCGAACGGGAACTGGTGCACGACAACGGGCCTTGCTGCACTCTTGGTTACGACACTCCCGGGGGATATGCTTAGGATAATTCTCATTTTCTTTACAAACCATTATGAACGGTTATGAGTATATACTTCCTCAAATAAAACCTTTTTATGATTATGGATTATATCCATAAATAGTTCAATTTATGTTAAGTATTTTACAAGTATGGAATTATGTATTTTGATTCATAAACTAATCTAGTTTATGCCATTGTTTAGAAATGGCGCCTAGTAGAAGGAATGGAAACTGTATCAATGCACGAACTCCGTGTAGGGATTGCCCTCCTGCTCAAGATAATTATTGTGGACCTGAAGATACAACTGGTGCTGATCAACTTATTACCATACTGGGACAACTCACGCAGGTTATGAATAACAACCTTACTCGTATGGAGCACCCTGATCCGCAACGTGGAGGATCAATGCTAGACCGTTTCATGAGGCAACAACCGCCAACCTTCAATGGGAGTACAAATCCTACAGTAGCTGAGCAATGGATAAATTCCTTAGAGAAAATATTCCATGCCTTGGGGAGTAGTGAAAGGGAGAAGGTTGTCATGGCAGTTTACCGCCTCACTGGAGATGCCGATCAATGGTGGTCACTAATTCAAAACACAAAGGAAGATGATGAATTAACAAACATGGAATGGCAGGAGTTCAAAGAACTGTTCTTAGAAAAATACTTACCTCGAGACCATCGAGCGGATATGGAAAGGCAATTTTTGAGTCTGAGACAAAAGGAGGATGAGAATGTCGCAAAGTATGAGGCTAACTTTACAAGGTTAGCGAGGCATGCTGCAGATTATATACGTAACCCAAGAAGTAAGATTGATCGTTTCTTTGATGGGTTAAAACCATTTCTCCGTCGAGCTCTAGTGTCACAATCTTTATCAACATACGAAGATATAGTCTCATGTGCTATCAAGACAGAAAAGGAATTCTCTAAGTCTTATGACAACAAAGTAAAGCAAGAGAAGAAGAGAACGGTGGAACAAGAGACAGATAAAGGGAAAAAGGGAAAGAAGGATTTTCCATTATGTGATAATTGTGGGAAGAATCACCCTGGTACTTGCCTAAAAGGAATGGGAGTCTGTTATAAATGTGGAGAAAAAGGTCACCAGGCACGTGATTGCAAGGGAAAGAAAGAGGCTGTCAAAGTTGAATGCTACAATTGTAGAGAAATGGGTCATTATGCAAATGAATGTCCTATGCGTCAAGGAAACTTACCTCAGAAAAGGACAAGGGATCAAGGACAATCTTATGCTATTACTACAGTTGAAGCAGAATAACTAATGTATTGGTGCTTTTGGACTCAAGGATTATATTCTGGTTATAAGAATAATGTAATATATATATATGGATTGTACTGCATTACTTTTTGATTTCAGTAAGGTTTTAATATGATTAAGGTAATCATATTTTTGGTATGTGACAATAAGAGAAACATTTCTTTGTTTGGGGAATCTGATAAATTGATTTTGGAATTAAGAGACCTTTTAGAGAAAGTCTGGACAGAGGTATTTTGGATAACTATAAAGGTTGGAGTGGATTAAGTTGATTTTTGGATAGTATGGTTTAAGGTTAAAAAATTTATGAAGATTATTTTTGGAGTATTATAATACTATAGTTTTAGGAAAAGGACAACCTGCAGGGTGGGGCATAAACCGTCGCGTCAGACAAAGCTGTAGGAATCGAACCCACAATCAAAGTGCGACAGGCCTTTATTTCCTACCACTAGCCTACAGGAAGTCCCTGGTTATTACAAAATAATTTTACTAATCTAAATGGTATGTGTTAACCTTTGGTACCTTATACAATTAGGATAAATAGAATATTTTTGAGTTCTGTTACCATTTGGAGTAAAAGATGGGTTTGTGGTAAAAATTCATTAATGAATGAAAGTATACATAACAAGTATGTATATTCCCTTACGTTCTTAGTAAATCTCCTAAATAAAATCCTCAACATTATAAAAGGTAACTTAAAACAAAAATGTTGTCGGTTAACTTTTCCAACTAGGGATTCAATGACCGTTTAACCAATCACAAGTTTGTGATTTTCTTGTGGTTAAACTTTCTCCTAATCCTGTTTTCTATAACTCCCCATCAGACCTTGATGGTTTGTTTCTCCTCCATATCCATATTTTCATAGAATCCTATAATGGGCTATATCGGGTGACCTTTGTACTTATCCTGCTTTCTTTTAATGTTATATATTTATTAACCTTATTTTCGATGTGGGTTTTCCTCAAAGGTATTTTCTCTTTTCAACCTTGTATTTTCCAAGAAAAATTTCAAATTGCGAGGACGCAATTTATTGAAGGAGGGGAGAATGTAACACCCCGAGCTTCCACGATACGCTTCTCATTCAGTAATACAATAGCTTGCATTGTACGCAACTTCGAGTTCTAAAACACCGCGACTAATCAAAGTAGCCGTTATGAATAGTAATACCTTCTTTTTGAAATATTATAAATTTTATATGTCAAAATGGACTTCATTTTTGTATTCGTAATATCGAAATTAGCCTATGTTGAATTTTTGGTATTTTTCTGAGAACTTCTAAAATTTTATAAATAGTGAAAAATACTTAAAACAACTTTTTTAATCAAAATAATTTATAGTGATAAATTATAATATTTGATGGTTTTAAAGTATAATTAGAATATATTTTTACCATTTTATCCAATGGTGGTCATTAGAATTAATTTAACATTGAAATTGGACATAAACAATTGCCAATCTTTTGATATAAATTGTTTCTTAAAAACACGCTATTTGTTGTAACAGCGGGAATTAATTATAAAATTAATTAATGCAACTTATATGTTTGGAATTTTGTAAAATAGGCATCATTTTTGAATTCGGAATATCAATTATAGCTTAGGGTGAAATTTTGGCATTGTTCCGAAAAACTTCAATTTTTGATGAATAATGAAACCACTAAGTGGTAGTTAAATAACTGATTTTTCGTTTAAATGAAATATTACCACTTCTGTGATTTGATTTTCAAAAATCCGACATACATGGTTGTCATTAAGAAGTAAAATGTGGTTCAATGAGATCAAAATAATTTTTTGGTGAATAGTAACTTTTAAGTTCTTAATCGCGATTAGAGGTAATTAGTGTAGTTTAAGGTAAAAACAATGTTTTATTAATATGATATGAGCTTGAAACTTGTCCTACTCCTATTGGATGAGTCATGGCCGACCAAGACAACCCATGGGTCAACTTGGGGACCCCATGGAGCCACTTTAGTTGGAAAATGACATTAATATATATTTATTTAATGTTAAAATTAAATTGACACAAACATGAGTTGTTTTACTAAAACAGTTTTTAAGTAGGGTTACACAAGTCCAAATTTTGATTATAAATAGTCATTGGAAAGATAAAAAGATTTCCTATATCATAGTATTTTTTTTATAATTTTTAGACATTAAATAAATTTAATTATTTATGACATAATAATGATGCAGCGATGACATCATTATTTGACGATTTAAATAAAATGGAAAGATAATATAAAATCTATGAACTACACATGGCCAAAACCAATTGGATGAGTGGATTTCGATGCCTTATCACCTTATCCACGAATTCTATCAATGTGGGACCTTTTAAAACCGAAACACATTTTCAAATAATGTAATGTTCCTTTACTTTCCAAAAGTGCCCCTCCTCTCCTCTTATAAAAGGCCCCCACCTCTACCTCATTTCACACACTCTTCAAGCCATTGGCTCGGCCAACCCCTGCCCATTTGCTCTCTCCACATCCCTCTCCTCATCCTAGAGGATTCCCTTTGGGCAGAATCCTTTCAAAGGAAGCCTTTAGGCTCAACTCAAAAGGAGTTACACTTTTTAAGGTAATTCATTCTCTCATGTTCTTTTGTTTTATTTTGCTTCTCCAACCCCCTAAACTCTTTTTATTTACTTCTTTTGTAACAACACCAGTATCTTAAATATACTAGGATGTTGTTATAAGATTTGTTTGAGCTACACTTCCACACAACTACATCAAATGGTTAAAGAACATAAGGTTTCCGTGGATGGCGAAATTCTGCCTCCCGAAACGATGATTGTTCAACACTCATTTAACACCTTCAAAGGTGGCCATTATGATGTCACTATTTTTATATATGATATATAATATGTTTATGTTTTCCTTAAGCTTCTGTTTTTTTCATTTTGGGCATACCTTTATGGTTTCCATTATGGGTAAAACACGATATCTTCATTTTAGGAAGCGCGGACTACCGCCCCCTGAAAGTGATTTGATTCGTTAATACCATATGTGGGATGTGTGAAGGATAAAGTTAATGATATTATATATGTTATTATACTGGAATTATAATATACTCTCATATCATTATGATTCCATTCCAGAAAATATGAAATAGAAATGGAAGTAGCGTTCATGCGTACGTACGGCTTACCGTCTCCATGAACGGTGCATTTCATTTCTTACCTCTAAATGTGATGTAATATTATAAATGAATGTATGTACTGGATATATATGACATATATGATATCTACATCATTAATATAATTCTGGATATAATGGATATTTCACCACATGAACAACTTATAATTATAAGAAGTTTATTGTTGACTCATGTACCAAAGATCGACAAAACGACCGTTATTAACTTAAATAATTACATAATGTTCATAACATTGTAATAAGTGATATAAAAAGGATAATGAAATTTAAAATGGTTCTTAATAAGGTAGATATTAACTCTAGTTTATTATTCAGGAGGTTAAAGAACGGTTGAGTCAAGTCAGACACGAGGTAAGGGATCTTCTTAACCCAACTTCCATTCTTTGGGTTAATCTCCTACTTTCAAATTATGTCATGATATTATTATGTCCTATTTTGTATTTTTATGTTATTTATGTGTACCTATAGTGAATACACATAATATATCTATTTTATTTTAAAAATGATCTTTGTATGGGACTTCGTCTCAATCTCCTTTCGTTGAGGCATATTTTATTTTATACACAACTTTCTTTTATACGGTGTATAAACCCCTTTGACTTTTACATTTATTCAAAAGGAATCTTTTTACACGAAGCGTTTTACTAAACGACAAAAAGGGAATGTTTTTCTTTCCGTACTTATGCGGCGACAACGACTTCTCCGCCGCCGTGACCATTATTTGAGTTTCGGCTTCCTCTACAAGCCATCACTTTTTTTAATGAAAAATAAATACAAAGTTTTAACTTACTTTTATTTTGGTATTGAAAATGGTTTTGAAAGCGTTTTTATTATATCAATGTGTTGTATTGATATCTTGTGATTGGAATGTGGAAATGTTATGTTTCCTTTATGCATGTTTTATGTGATATGATTATGTTATGGTTTATGATATGTTTAAACCTATTCATATGAGGAATGTATTGGACTTAATAAGTGACGGGTGGGGCCCGCTATAGCTCCTCGATGCATCGGTAGGTCTCATGAGACAACTAGACGTGGAATTGGCCGAGGCCCTTTCCCAATTTGATTTATGGTTTTGGCCGAGGCCTTAATCATTTTAGATGTCTTGGCTGAGGCCTTGACAAAATGTTTCAGAATGTCCGGCATTATACATTCCCTCATTATGAAAGTGGTTATTGATATTACATGTGATTATTCGACCAGTAGAATATCCATGTGAAGAAGTAAATGGAATTATCTCATTTTACTTTTGCCATATTATGTTGAAGTTCATGTTTAAGAGGCTTTTGTTTTAGTTATACATTGCCTTAAATGTTAATGTTTATTTATGAAAGCTTCCGCATTATTGTTATCCTTACTGAGCATTTGAGCTCACCCCTTTCAATGTTTAAAAATTTTCCAGGTTGTGAAGAAGTATTTTATGACTGACTTGCAAGAATAATCAGTGAAGATATGAGTGTGGAATATGAAGACCATGTTTTTTTGTAGTTTGTTTAATTTTGATGTAATGAAAGACTTATGAATGTATCTAGTGTTTCCAAGGCTACTAAACTAATCGGTCTTTCGAGACTTGATCTTTTGGGATCATTCCAATGTTACGAAGTAATGCACCGGCTCTGGGTAGCTGGGGTCGGGGCGTTACAAGGAACCTCTTAAGGAAAAGGACAAAGGGAAGTCACATGTGATCACTATTGGTGATGTTCAATATGACAATGATGTGGTGGAATGATTAAGTATTTATGTAATGGAAATAAACAATAATTTTGTATATAGTATCGTGGAATATTAGAATATTTATGTATCTGTCTATTGTGGTTTTCAATAATTTTACGGTACCGGTAACCATGAAAAGTGGTTGAAATATTTTTTGGAAAGAAGATGAAATGCACATAATGAAGGGATAAGGAGAAAATAAAATTTTTTATATTATTCATGAGCTCATTACTGATATAAGGACAAATTGATATCATGGATTGAGTATATATAAAATTTGGGATTTTGGTATGTGGAATTAGTTAAATTTTAACAACATTCATGTTTTCACTAAGTTTCTATGGTAATTCATGTTTTGAAAGAATATATGATTATGGTATTTACAGGTTTGGAATGTGACCAACATGATATATCTTATGATATGTGGGGGATAAATGATGGTATTCATGTTCTTGTTATGTGACCTTTCTAGTAATCATTTTCATTATACTATGAGATTGGACATATGTATTTTGGATAAGTGTAAACATTGTAATAGATTATATTGGACATCCAAAATTATTGTTTAAGTAAAGAACATTTTTTCGATATTATTTCTGGAATGTTATAATAGTGTAGTTTTAGAAAAAGGGACAACCAACAGGACGGGTGACAACCCATCGTGTCAGACTAGGTTGCGGGAATCGATCCCACAACGGAAGTGTGATAGTCCTATATCACCTACCTCTGGACTATAGGATATCCATGGTTACTTGAATGTAGTTTTGTTTTATTAAGAGGTGTGATTGATGAAGTATAAGTCCATTTGTGGAAACATATACCGATGGACTTATGTACATTTGGTGTAAAATTTTGATAAACATTTGTTTGAGAAAGATGTAATGACCCATCATTCTATAACCTGACCTACTAACACTTCAGAAATGAAAAATTGAACTTCATTCCTTTATGATATTAAGTGTAAATTTCTCATGGAACGTCCAAAATCGAGATTTTACCAAAATCAAGAAAGTATTTCTTCTAATTCAAAATTTTCAACTTTAAGGAACTGATATTGAAAATCAAAAAATTTGTCCTAGTACCCTCATATCTGATGAATCAGATGGTACCATTGATCATAAAAATTTTATGGCTTGGTGATTACTGGCTGTTTTTAATAGACATGTTCTATACCAATCTCTATCAAAACATGATGTTTAGATTTCTCTTCCATATCCATATTTTCAACTATATTCTCCTATGAGGAAACCCAATGATGAGTTACATTGTGTATTTGTTATGTTTCTAATATTCATTTTTAAAATTATGATTTAGTACTCCTTTTTACGATGTGGGTTTCGATGAAAGAAACTTTAAATTATTAAATGATTTATTAACCCGACAAATTTAGAGGGTGAAATTCATTTTATGGGGTGTAGAATGTAACACCCCAAGATTTTATGTGAAGTATTCGTTTTAATTTATTTGATATGTTGTCTTGTAGGCTACACCAAGATTATATTGAATTATACAAAACATTGTATTAGCTTGCAGTATACACAACACTATTCTTGGATCGTGTTACACACAATTTGATGTTCATTTGATAGAAGTTATTCATCACAACAATGAGTGTATATATATTTTTATATTTATTAAATGTATAAATTAAATATGGTTGGATTATATTATATGCAACAAAAAAGAAATCTAGCACTTTATGCAACCCTGACATGGCTTGTATTACACACAATCACGACCTTCCACGATAGAGTGTGTTGTACACAATATCGAGTTTCAGTAAACAATGATATGTTATTAAAATATTATATAAATTAACCGTTATGAACAGCAATACCCAATTTATTAAATTTTTTAAATATTATCTTTAAAAATGGATTTAATTTTTTCGTTTTGGAATATCAAAATTATCGTAGGTTTAATTTTTGGTTTTTTCTCAAAACATTTAAATTTTGATGAATATTGAAAACACTGACTTATTGGTTAAATCAGACTATTTACTTTAATTATCATTTATTTTATTTTAATTTAATTTAGGTTATAATAGATACATAATACCTATAAATGTTCATTGTACTTCATTCGAGTCATTTTATAATAATATAGATATATAAAAATTTTATTGAACTTCATATCGTCTTTTACCCACCTCCTAGGAGCATTTGAATTATGTATAAAACATAATTTTACCACTTCGGTGAGTTGAATTTTGAAAATCTAAGAGACATGGTTAATATCAAGGAGTAAAAGGTTGTTTTTTGGTCGGAGTGGATACTCACGAGGGGGGGGGGGTGAATTGAGTTCCAATTAAAAATTTCTGTTAAAAATATTTCTCTTAAAACCCCCTATTTAAAAACATGAAAAACATTAATGAATTTATGAAATTTGTAAGAGTTCAATTAGTTTCTCAAAGATTTATTAGGTCTTAGTTAATTTAATCAGAAGATTAAATTACCAATTGAAACTAACTTACTGGTTCACAATAAGTACAACCCCTTGATAATTTAACTATCAAAGTAGCATTGAAACAAATAGAATTTCAAAGTAATTAGAAGCAGAATATAAAATATATAGTAAAATTTAAACATAATCAATGATGCACAGAAAATGTAACCAAGAGGATCAGTCTCAAGTTGAGACCTAGTACGCTTAATCAATTTATATAAATTTGATCCACACCCTGGATCGAGGTAAGCAACAGTGCAAAGACTGTCTAGGTATTAAGACCTCTACCATAGGTATTTGTGGGAACTAAAACAATAGCACACAGGCTATCCATGTCACACATGACCTCTTCCAAAATTCATAGTGGGATATAGTAATGTGTATGATGTTTGGAGTGAGGATTTAGTATCCTCCAGTTCAGTCTAGGAGTTAGTGTGTAAATACGCTGCTCAAAAGATAAATAAATAAAACACAATAGAGCTAAACAGATAGAGATGAGTTTAGATTGCACTATGTGTTGTGAGTGAAGCTATGGACTACTTGGATTGATGTAAATGAATCTCTGAGTCCTTCTTTGGTATATTTCTGAAAAACAAAGGGTCGTTTTTTCATGTTCATTTTTATCAGCTTGAGTGCATGAAGAGTTCATTGTAGTTCTTCACTCCTTGAGTATGATGCATCTTGTGTTCTCCTTTAGAAATAATGGTTTCGTGTATGTTCAGTGATCTTTGAGTATAGAAGTATCCTTTTTGTATGCACCACGTTACATCATTATTTTTCTTATTGGGTGTACTCTTTGTTACACCGTTTCAACCACCTTTTTTCATATCTATTTGTCCGGTATTTGTCCTTCCTTATATAGCTTTCAGCTTCGGCAATGGGAATGATTACCTTTTCATGGGTATGAGGAACTGTTCCCTAACATGCCAATAATCCACATTAAATAATATTGATTACATTAAAATCATTAAAAATGAACGTTACATAATAAATTAATAATATTGACAAAAGTATAGTTTGACTGGTCAGTCTTTCATCAGTAGCTTTCTATCGGTAGTGGAGTACTTTATGTATAGTGTTGAGATCCTATCGGTAGATCTTTGATCATGTACCAGTAGCTCCTTGTATTGGTATCAATTACTCTATGTATTAGTAGCTCTATATACCGGTGACTCCTTCTATCAGCAGCTCTTGGTCTATCAGTAGATCTTGTCTATCGGTAGCTCTGGAATATCAGTAGCATGCTTGTCTAAGTGACTCTGTATCGGAAACCACACTTATCGATAGACTTTTTCTATCAGTAGTTGTACGTATCAGTGGATCTTTTGTATCTGTAGCTCATTTTGTTTTCGTGACTCTATAGGTATCTTGTGCATACCGGTAGCTCCGTTCTGTACAATTGAAGTGTACATAGGTAGACTTATGCATACCAGTATAATTGTTCTATCAGTAGCTTAGCTTCTATCGGTTGCTCTACGTATCAGTGACCTTTTCTTATCAGTGACTATATCTATCGGTAAAATAAATCTATCGGTAGACAAAGTACAGATAGAGTGGTTTGTCTATATCAGTAGATATAGGAATAACAGTGACTTAACAGTTCTATTTTATGTCGAACATATCTGATTGACATAGAATTATTTCAAATGACATATAAACATAGATAAATATTGATAAACATATTTCAAAGATTATTTTACAATAATTATAAACTTGATCATATATTGAAAGAATTTAATTATAGATACACATTATTTTGGATTATCAATGTATGTGAATTCATAATTGGGATTATCAAAACAGGTGATGTCAACAATCTCCCCCTTTTGATAATCACAACATGAGATATTATAATCTCAAAATAATCATAAATGTATCAGAGGGTATAACATTAAAATCAACTGTAGCTAAGAAAACAATATAAGATATAAAATATTAAATGTATCACAGGTAGAATTAAAAGAAATGGATAATAGATCTCCTCTTCAGTTCTGTTACCTCTCTCCCCTTTTGTGATTACCAAAAAGTGGGAAACAACAAAGATAGAAGGAGAATGTGGGAAAGAAACGACAACCATTTGTATTTCATGGGGAAAAAAGGTACAAGGAAATAAAAAAACAAGGCCTTCATATCAAATATCCTAGACACTTAGTTAATCCACTTCATCAATGTGAGAATTTCCCTTGGGATCAGAGGTGGATTCAGGATGTGTGGATGCAGGAGTAGGCTTAGGAACACTAGAAATGATCATAGGAGGCTGAGCGACTGAAACAGTTCTTGTCCTGTACTGAGTTTCCATATGAGTGATCATGGGAGTAAGGCTGTTGATAGCTGGGGTTGGAGTCATCTGAATAGGAGAAGTATCAGAGGTAGAGGTAGGTAATGCTGGAGGTAAAATCACTATCCTAGCACCCACATGCAAGAAAGGTAACACGAGATTTATGAAATCCATAATTATTCCTCCTCCTCTCTCCATAGAAGATATGAAATCATCCTAGTCCTCCATGAATATTTCCAAGGCTGGAGTCATTTCTCAGAGCTTAATGACTTGTTCTCTGAATAATTCATTGACAGGAGGTATCTTCTATCATGTGCTTGAAATATTTGTTGAGATGAGGCTTGGTATAAACCCTTTGGAAATAATAATCTACCTTTTCTTTCACTTCTTTATGAGAGGTAGAAGCTTCTCGCATATAGTCCTGGAAAATCTTCATTATCTATCATGCTATATATCTAGTAGAAGTGACCACTTTGGTCAGATCTGATGAGTCCAAAGATCCACTAGTTGATGCTGAATGAAGATCCTCCTCCACCAAAGATCGAATCTGATTTAGTTCTATGGAAGGTCTAAAGGCAAGAGAACCAATAGAAAATGTTACCATTTCTTTGAAGTTTTTGGTCAACCCACTAATAAGATTTTTCACTTGGGAATCCTCGGTGCTGACATGATCTATCATGGAGGTTTTAAATCCTTCCATGACTGATACCATCTGGCTCACAACACTTTTGACATAAGCTAGATCTTTATCTATTTGGGATCTAGTAATCATATAATATTCTAAAGAGATAACAAATTTCTTTATAACATCAACATCCTCTTACAGTCTAGATACTTATGTCTGGAAAGTTTTAATTTCATCTACTATTTCTGCTACTAATGTAGAGAAATTACAGCCATGAGAGAGTTCAAAAGACATTTCCCAATTACTAATCTCATCAACAAAGAAATGCTTTAACTCGGAAACATAAGCACTAAAATACTCTTTCAACTCATTATTTATCATTTTAAGATCATCCCTATTGATCATATCAGCTGGTGGAACAACAACAAGTTCTCTTTAAGATACTATATTGGTCACTGATTCATTCATAATCGATTGAATGGATGACAACAGTGATGCTTCCATTTTCCTTATTTATTCCGCAAAACTGATTTTGAGATTAGACTTTAGCTTATCCAGATCATGCATTCTGACCACATATTTAGTTAACAAATCAATCTTAATATCATAATTAGCTTTTTGTATATTGATTGATGCCTCATTATCAGAATCTAGATAGTCCAATTCAGAAACCACAAATCCAGGGTCTTCTGCCCAATCCTCAATTTCAACTACCACTGAAACACTGCAAAACATGATTGGATGCTCCCCCTCTATTGGTACATTCTCTTTTACAGCAACAAAATTCTCAGCAGGTCTTTCTTACTCAGAAGAATCTTATATAATCAACTCCATCTCCGCAACAGTAGGAGTTTTCTATAGATTAGGCACAAGTCCATCCATCTCACCCACTACTTCCTAAACAGGAATAACTGAGCTTACAATAAATGGACTCAGACATAAGCAGACAGAATCAGAGGATTCAGATTCATTTTTTCTTTCTTCCTCATTCTCAGGGGATGGCTGGTCTTCCTCAACAGTTGGTGTTTCTTTTTCTTATAATGTTTACTTTTCTGAATATATAATTTCATAAAAATGACTGTGGGAAAGTATGGATACCTTCCATCACCCATAGAAGTCTCCTCTTCATCAGTCTCATCACTATAATCAGGTTCTTCTTCATCAGGTCCTTGACCTGGATCCCTCACATCCTTAGGCCTTGAAGGATTATCCACAGTATTGAACTTATCATAGAGATTCTTTTCATCATAAACCCACTCTCTTCTCTATGGATTCCAGTTTGTTTTCATTTATTTTCAAAGAGTTCTTGTGATACAAAAATTATTCTTTACTACCACTGTCTCATCCTGAGACCCACCTACCCCATGCACTTTTATCTTCTCTGAGATCATCTTGGAAAAGAATTCGTCATTGGATTTTGACATTGGTATAATAATATCATCTATTTGGGTCATTAGTTGCCTTTATAGATTCAAATTCACAACATGTCTCAAATGATTTAGCAAATATATATCTTGATATCTTAAAATTGAAATGTCCCCTAATCTTGGAATTAAAGAATGTTGAACAGACTTGAACATCAATCTGTTCTCTCCATCCATGTTAGCAGCCACCACCTGTCTTGGAGTTCCATTACAAGTGAGCTCCTCTAAAGTAGTCTCATAATCAAATATGACACTTGTAGGTGGTACTGATCTCGAGAAATATCCAGGAACACCTTCATGTGGAACCTTCAGACATTTAGCCCATTCAATGGATGAAAAAGATATCTCATTTCCATTAACAAAATAAATCATTCTGTTCTCATATTCTAATTTCTCAAAGCATACAAACTCATTGAAAATTTTCAATAGATTTGGATAGTAGGGGCCATTGTTGTTCATAATGAAATCTTCCCACTTCTGATCTTCTAGCACCACTTTTTCGATCACAATAACTCTATAATGTAAATGAGGGTTCACTGGTCGTCATCCTGACCTTGTTCTACCAACACTGCCACTTGCTTCAGGCTCATTCTTATGCTTCTTTCCATTCGACTCATCAGTGTCATCTCTGATAGTAGGGAGTTTGGTTTTTTCCATCTATGGTTCGGGGAACATAGGTTTATCGAGTAATTTGGGAGCTAAGGATTGAGAGTAAAGGAATTGTTCGGTGGATTGAGAAGTAGCTAGAACATAGTTTTATCATTTAGGAATCATAAAATAAATAATTAAAATAATTATAAATGAACTTGCGGAAGACAAACGTTTAAAAAAACACACAATCAGCAGGGTATATTGGTGATAATTCCTATCATTGAGGTACATCGGTGAGGTTTATCAGTGAGGTATAACATCAGTGAGGTTTATCGCTTAGGTATAACATCGGTGAGGTTTATCGGTGAGGTATAACATTGGTGTGGTTTATCGTTGAGGTATAACATCTGTGAGGTTTATCGGTGATGTTTATCGTTGAGATATTACATCGGTGAGGTATCACATCAGTGAGGGTTTTTAGTGAGGTTTATCATTCCTAACTCATGTCTAATGTACCTTATCCAATCCGAACGTAAAGGTTTGGTGAATATGTCAGCTAATTGAAGTTGAGTACCTATAAAGTCAAAAGTAATATCACCTTTTTCCTAGTGATCTTTCATGAAATGGTACCTTATATCAATGTGTTTGGTCCTAGAGTGATACACATGATTTTTTGAAATGTTAATTGCACTAGTGTTATCACAGTTAATAGAAACATGATTAAAATCATATCCATAGTCCAAAAGAGTGTGTTTCTTCCACAGAATTTGTGCATAGCAACTACCAGTAGCTATATACTCTACATCAACAGTGGACAAAGTTATATAATTCTGCTTTTTACTATCCCAAGATATTAAGGACTTACCATGAAAATGACATGTTCTAGATGTGCTTTTTATATCCAACTTGCAACCAACAAATTCCGCATCTGAATAACTCATTAATTAAAAAGATTATTTTTGTGGGTAAAACAAACCTAAATTTGCAGTGTGTTAAAATACTCAAAAATTCATTTAACAGCAATTAAATGAGATTCTTTTGGATTATATTGAAATCTTGCACACATACATACACTAAACAAAATATCTGGTTGACTAGAAATAATATAAAGTAAGATTCCATTCATACCACTGTAGTTGGTTTGATCCACTGGTTTCCCAGTTTCATCTGCATCCAATTTACAGACAGTACTCATAGGAGTATCAATTTCCATAATACTATCCTAGCCAAAACGTTTTAAAAGATCCTTGGTATATTTACCTTGATTCAAAATAATACCATTTTGATTTTTAAGGACTTGAAATCCAAGAAAATATTTGAGATCTATCATTAAACTCATTTCAAATTCATTTTTCATACTTTTTGAAAAGTAAGTACATAAAGAATGTTTAGAAGATCGAAAAATAATATCATCAACATAGATTTTTACTATTAAAATATCATTAGAAATTCTTTTAACAAAAAGAGTTGGATCAACAATCCCTTTAGAAAAACATTTTGAATCATTGACGTTTTTAGGTTCTAGTTGTGAATGAAAGGCTTGATGTTTAACCTGGTTTCTTAGAGAAGCTCTAGTCTGTGTCCCTCTATCAAGATTACCAAAAACAGCATCCAAAGGATGATTCTTGAGAATCCTAGTTGATCTAGTAATGTTAGGACTAGAAATTTCAGGATCTTCCCTATGTTCGGGTTCTATATAAGAGGATACTTGAATATGTCTAAAAGTGGATGTTTTTACAGCAGGTTCTTTAGTTTAATCATTAAGGTCCATAACAGTCTAATCTTCTTCATGATTATCAAGAGAAGTCTTAGTTTCATGTGGATCAGTTTCATAAAACATGATATGAAATGAATCTTCAACACATTTGGTTCACTTAATAATTACTCTATTCTCTTTTCTAGTTAAATAATAAGCATGAAAAATTCCATCATCACTTTTAGAAGAAAACTTTTCAATATTGTCCTTTGTATTGAGAATAAAAACATTGCAGCCAAAAAATATGAAGTAATTAACCTTAGGATTCCTATTATTCTACAACTCATAAGGGGTCTTCTTAAGAACAGGTCTAATCATGAATCAATTAATAATATAACAAGTTTTACTAATAGCTTCATCCCAAAAATAAATTGGTAGGTCATACTCATTATGTAAGGTTCATGCAATCTCATGAAGGGTTCTATTTCTTATTTCTACTACACCATTCCATTGAGGTTTCCTAGGGGCAGAGAAATTGTGACTATAGCCATTGTGTGAGAAATAAGATTCAAACTCATGATTTTTAAACTCACGTCCATGGTCACTTCTTAGGGTCTTAATCGTAAGTCCACTATAGTTCTCTACATACTTGGAGTATTTAATAATGAAAGAACAAACTTCACTTTTGTGAGCTAAGAAGTATACCCAAGTATATATAGAAATGTCATCTACTTTAATATAGACATAGTGCTACCCATTTAAACTAGAAACTCTAGAAGGTCCAAACAAGTCCATGTGACCCAACATGAGAGGTTGAGAAGTAAAATCTTCTTTCATTCATTTTAATGAAACTTTATGTTTATTTCCCTTTTGACAGGGATTTAAAACTTCGTCATTTTGGAATTCAAGTTTAGGTAGGTCTCTAACTAAGTTCATCCTAGTCATGATTCTAAGTGAATAAATATTGCAGTGTCCTAATCTTCTGTTCCATAATCAATATTCTTTATGAAAAGCATTTAAACAGGGAACATTTTGTTTAGATAAAGAATCCAAATCAACAGCATAAAAATTTTCATTTCTCAAAGAAGAAAATACTACATCATTTTTGGAATTGAAAAAATTACAAGAATCATATTCAAATTTAACATTAAAACCATCCTCACATAACTGATAAATACTTAACATATTATATTTTAGTCCATTAACAAATTAAACTGTGTAAATTAAAACAGAATCAATGTTACCAATCTATCCTTGGTCGATGATCTTTCCTTTCGATTTATCACCATAGGTGACATGGCCTCCATCAACTTTGATTAAACTCTTAAAGAATTAGTGGGCCCCAGACATGTGCCTTGAATATCCACTTTCCAAGTACCATACCATCTTATAAGAAATCTTTAAGCAAGTATCCTACAAAATAGGTTTAGATGGAAAATGATTTCGGTACACAGATCTTCTTCGGTGGAGAAAGGTTGGCAAGAAAATCATTAGGTACCCAAATTTGTCTTATGGGTTTTATATAATTTAAAGAATCAATAGATTTTAAAAGATAAACTTTATTTGGTCTTTAACCATTTGAATAACTAGTTCATGCATTCAAATTTCCAGAATTAGAAGTATCATCATTCTGTCCTGATTTGGAAATAAATCTAGGTTTAGAAAACTGTCTTTGTCTAGGCTGATATCCTATTCCAGTAGTATACTTTTGTGCCACTTGTTTACATAGAATTAGAGTACTAGTATCTTTTATATTTGTGAATTTTTCTAAGTCCTTCCTTAATGGCTCATTAGACAATTTTAGTTCAGTATTTTCCTTCAGCAATTGATCATTCTTTTCCTTTTCTACATCAAGTGCAGATTTAACATTTGCAGTGAGAGCATGTGGTTTATTCAAGGTCCTATAATTGTAATTCAATTCATTACATGTCTCTTCTAGAATATTACAGTATTAAAATAATTCTTTACTAGAAATATTTTTAGAGTCAGAATCATAATCTACACTAGAGTAATATAATTTTAAAGCAGGATTATCCAGTGTTACCTCAAATGTGTGTGTCATAAAACACTTGTTAGCATGATTATTTTCAGAGTCAGAAACATCATATTGAATTGTGTTGTCTTATGAATCACTCTAGGGAGATTTCATTACTTTCTTGTACTTATTGTCCTTGTATTCATATATCTTTTTGAACTTCAATTTTGGTCAGTCTTCTTTTACATGTCCTTTACTCTTACATTCATAGCAGATAATCTCATCACCTTTATCAGGCGTCTTCCAACCCTTATTCCAATGACCTTTGTTGTCATATTTACCTTTGTAGTTTGATTTTATGAATAATTTATTCTTTATTTAAAACTTCTTAACTCTCCTGGCTGTTAGAGCCATCTCAGCATCACTGTCAGATTCTCAACATTCACTTGTTGAGCATTCAGTTTGTCTATGAACTTTCTCCATTTACTTGCTTCTCGGGGAAGTATACATTAAATACACTAACGTCCTTTTAGGTTCATCATCTTATTCATTATTCACTTTGAGTTCATCCTCGTGCATCATTAACTTACCAATCAGCACTTTAACAGGTAAAGAACCAATATCACATTATTATCTAATTGAAACAGATGTGCCTCTCCATCGTTCTGGCAGACATCATAGTATCCTCAGGATTTTCTCCTTTTCTGGAGCTGATTTTCCAAGGGAGCTCATAGTGGTGAAATTCTCATTGAACCAGAGATACATGTCAGAAATGGTTTCATAGGCTTCATTAGAATGTTTTCATATTTAATAGTATAGGTATTCAGCCTCATTTCTTTAACATTGGTTGTACCCTCATGGGAATCACCCATGGTATCCAAAATTTCATATGCAGTTGTACAAGAAAATATGCAATAAAATTCTTTACCTCCTAAAGCACCTTACAAATAATTCATTGCATTACATTTATTATTGTAAGAAGACATAGTAGATTCATCCAAATATGTTCTATCTATTTATGGAATCATATATTGAGTTTCTATAGCAGTCCAGATATCATACCCCATACCTTCTAAACGAATTTTCATTTTATGTTTCCACTGAGCATAATTTGAACCATTATAGAAGGGTGGCGGGTTTGTAGTAGAACCTTCTAATATATTATCCATAGATAGATTTTAGCAAATATATTTAATGATATAAAATTTTGAACTAACAGAAATTTATGACCATTAATGATTCAACTAACATAATAGTTGAAAAAACAGAGTATTTTGAAAACATTGATAATCAAAACAATCCTCTGATACCAACTGTTTGTTGGAGAGGATACTTAATAGGGGGTGAATTGATTTCCAATTATTCATTTCTATTAAAAATATTTCTCTTAAAAATCCCCCTATTTAAAAACAAGTTAAACTGTAGTGAATTTATATAGATTGTAAGAGTTCAATTAGTTTCTAAAAGATTGATTAGGTCCTAGTAAATTTAATTAGAAGATTAAATTATCTTTTGAAACTAATGTACTAGTTCACATAAGTATAAACACATGCTAATTTAACTATAGGAGTAACATTAAAACAATTTTCATTTCAAAGTAATTATCAGGGGAATATAAAATATATAGTATACATTAAACTTAATCAAAGATGCACAACAAATGTAACCAAGAGGTTCAGTATCAAGATGAGACATAGTCCTCATAAACAATTTATATAAATTTGATCCACAAACCAGATCGGGGTAAAAAATAGTGCAAAGAATATCCAGGTACTAAGACATATACCACCGTTATTCGTGGGAACAAAAACAATAGCACACAGGATATCCATGTCACACATGACCTCTTACACAATTCAAAGTGGGATATAGTAATGTGTATGATGTTTGGAGTGATGATTTAGTATCCTCTAGTTCAGTCCAGGAGTCAGTGTGTAAATACACTACTCAAAAGATAAATGAATAAAATATAATAGAGATAAACAGATAGAGATGAGTTTATAGTGCTCTATGTGTTTTGAGTGAAACTCTGGAAACCTTGGATTGATGTAAATTATGCTTTGAGTCCTTCGTTGGTTTTTTCCTATAAAATAGAGGGTCATTTTCTTCATGTTTAGTTTGATCATCTTGAGTGCATGAAGAGGTCATTGTAGTACTTCACTCCTTCAGTAAGATGCAGCTTGTGTTCTCTTTTCGAAGGAATGGATTTGTGTATGTTCAGTGATATTCGGGTATGGATGTTGTCTATCTGTATGCACCACTTTAAAACATTATTTTTCTTGTTGTGTGTACACTTTGTTACACCCTTTTCACCACCTTTATTCACCTCTATTTGTCTGGTCTTTGTCCATCCTATTATAGCTTTTATCTCTGACAATGGGAATGATTACCTTTTCATGGGTACTAGGTATGGTTCCCTGACATGCCAACAATCCACATTAAATAACATTTATTTCATTAAAATTGTCAAAAATTAACGTTTCTTAATAAATAAATAATATTGAAAAAGTGGAGTTAGACTGGCCACTCATTCATCAGTAGCCTTCTATTGGTAGTGGAGGACTTTATGTATAGTAGTGTGCTCCTATCGGTAGCACATTGATCTTGTTCTGGTAGCTCTTTGTATCGGTAGCCGTTACTATGTGTATCAGTAGCTCTATATACCAGTGACTCCTTCTATCAATAGCTTTGGTCTATCGGTAGCTCTTGTCTATCAGTAGCTTTCTTGTCTTGGTGAATCTGTATCGGAAACCACACATATCAGTATACTTGTTCTATCGGTAGTTGTATTTATCAGTGGCTCTTTTATATCAGTATCCCGTTTTGTATTTGTTACTCTATCGGTAGATTTTGCTTACCTGTAGCTCTGTTCTGTGCCATTGATGTGTATATCGGTATACATATGCATACCAGTAGACTTGTTCTATCGGTAGCATAGCTTCTATCGGTAGCTCTTCATATCGGTGAGCTTTGCTTATCGGTGATTATATCTCTAGGTAGACAAAGTCTATTAGTAGACTAATTACCAGTAGAGATTTTTGTCTATATCTGTAGATATAGTCATATCAGTGATTTAACACTTCTGTTTTATATAGAACATATCCGATTGAGAAAGAATTATTTCATAAGAAATATAAACATAAATAAACATTGATTAACATATTTCTATGATTATTTTACTATAATTATCAAAATGATCAATGAATGAAAGAATTAATATATAGATACACATTATTTGGGATTATCAATGTTTGTGAAATCAAAATTGGGATTATCAAAACAGGTGAGGTCAACATTGTTCAATAAGATTCATTCTCCATGTTAACCATTCTACGATGATTATTAAGTATATATAATGAATAATAATGAATTATGACATAATAAAGCTAATGGGTTTATTTATATATTTATATATATTACATCTAATTACTTCTATTATAGTCTATCAGGAAAGAAAAAAAGTGTTCATGCGTACGTACAACCTACCATCTCCATGAACGGTGTATTTCATTTCATTTATCTACCTATTATGTATATATAATGAATATATATATGGAATATAAATCATGATTTACATTATGGAATTAAGTAAATCATGATATAAGTTATAATAATATCAAGAACAACAAGTCCAAACACGTACGATAAATGAAATGATTTTACACAAAACACTACCTTAACATGGAATTAACAAATTCATGGTTAATATAAATCCTTAACCGAATCATATATGACATCAAAAATATTATTATGATTTTTTACAAGATAATAATATGTTTAAACCCACTATATTGGAGTCTCAGGTTCATACAAAGAAATTTGACATAAGTTAAGGGATAACTATTCCAATCTATTTCTTATCTGAGATTGTAATTCGTTACTATTTACTGGTGTTATATTTATCTTCCATGTTCATTTTTTCTAAAAAAAATTTCATGCATTTTTAATTTCCTTGTAAATAATTTTTGACTTTCACGACATTTTAATGAAGGAATCATTATTTTGTTTACCATACAAGGAACTTTTTTGACTTTCCGTTAAAAGTACGAGGAAATGTTTTTTAACCTATAAGACCTGAATGGATTTTTACAGTTTCATAACACCTAATTTTCGTGAAGCTTCATCTAAAAATAATCATCATTATTTTCAAACAAATAATTTTTTAATATTTAATTGAATTTTGTGTAAAGAAAATGATTTTTAAGAGGAAAGGATATTTTCATCATGAATTAATTTCAAGTGTTTTTTGAAAACTATTTTCCATATAAGATGGAATTGTTTAGTACAATTATGATTAAATTATAATGTCTATATTATAGACATGGTTTTATTCTTCTATTTATGAAATGATATGCATTTGATTTATATGGATTACGTTATGATGGGTTGATGTTTATGAACCCAATTTCATTCTTTCGGTTATGATGAATGATTTATGTTTATTTAGTGGAACAATTAAGAATGACTTCATTATTAGATGGGTGGGACCTATGTATACCTACAGATAATTGGGTAAAGATTTATATCTCATGATATAGACATGGTTGTATTGGTAGGTTAATCTGGTTCAGTGATACAGGACTTGTACGAGAAGTGAACTTGATTCAGTAAGGGACTTTGTCCACTATGTTGGTCTTGGTAGCAATGCCTTGGCTACTATGGAAATCATATCACATGCATAATGGTTTTCCACAATTCCATATTCTGTTACAATGTTATTTATCATGATTAATGTTCCTTTATGATCTATGCCTTATGAATTCTAACGATTTATGGCATTACTCCTAATTTTTATGTTTTATGTTCACGTTCTTACGTTCAAATGTTTTAGGGATTGTTTTAGGTTTCCATTTTTACCCTTACCAAGCCTTCAGCTCACCCTTTTTATGTTTTATTTTCCCCTAGGATATAAAGGAATGTTTTAGGAAGGAGATAAATAAGATCATTATGGGATATGTTAAAGAATCTTTCACAATGATTAGAAGACTATGTTCTGAGTTTCCCAAGACACTAAACTAATACAGTCAGTGGGCGTTTTATGGGGATGTATTAAGTATTACGAAATAGTAATGTAATGTCCATGTATGTAAAGAATTGTGTCTCTACACAAATGACCTAAATTGTATTAATATATCTATTATTTTACTATCATTTTATTTAAATCAATTTTAAATAATTTAAAACAAAAATTTCATTTTAAATACAACTAGTTGTTTTCAATATTCAAAAAAATGAAACCAATCATGGTAGATAATATTATTCATAACCAATTTTTAAATGGATATGATAATATATTATGGTGTAGTAGATCACTATGTCATAAGAAAAGTATGCTATTGAAATTTTAATAAAAATAAAACCTTTCATGAAATCATTGGTTGCTCGAAAATGATTTAATCCCATTACATTTTCATGATTATGATATGTTTGAGTGAGTTTATATAACATTTATAATATGAAATGAATTTATCAACATTATATATTATTTGATATAACGCAATATTTTTAATTATTTACCTTTTTTGACCATTAAATGTTTTTGTTATTTTTAATTTACTGTAAATTAGATTATATAGTGTTTAATGGGGATTGGATACTTATTCAATGTTTATATTATATTTGAAATTTATTTTTTCATTCTATCAATTATAACATTAATAATTGATGTATTTATTTTATTGAGTTAATATAATTTCATGTATATGATTTAGAATAATTGATGAATATTATTGTTTTAAAATTATTATTTAGGGAAAATCCTTTTACGTACTCATAGTGGTGTTGATTAATGTTGTATTATTTTATTCTAGACTATGATATGGATTAATGGTTAATTTTGATTTAGTGAATGATGTGATTTTTGTATTATTTTTATTTATCCTATATAGGATGGTTGTTTTATGGATTCGTGAAAATTGGATGATAATTAATTGAACGAGTATTAGAGTTGTTTTGTTTTATAGGAATTTAATTTAAGGTTAGTTATTAGGTGTTGATTCATTATTTTTTTTTACATAATATGATATAAAAAATAGAAAGAATCGTATTTTTTAATATATAAATGTATGGGGTATATTATTTTTTGGATGATATATAGTGAATATCATCCACATATCTATTATTTTTGGAACTTATTTGATTAGAAGTGTAGTCTTGGGGATTGAAAACATGGTATATTGAACAATAGAGGATAAGATCGTTATTCGAACAATAAAACACATAAAATCAACTAAAATGTGCATAGTAATTTTAGATGGTGTTTTTTATTTTAGATAAATTCATAAGGTTTGGTTCATTTTATATTAATAGTTTTCCATTTATTATATTTTTTTTAATGGTAAATTTGTCATTATGAAAATTTTAAGCATAGTATATTGGTCTTATAAATAAAAAATGTTATAAAAAATGTTGGAAATGGATGTATGAATTCCATTGATACAATATTATGATTCATGTGTTCATTTGGAATTCGTGAGATTTCATATCAAGGATAAAAAGTATTATATATCAATATCTAAAATGTATTCTAATAAATACAATTTTGATATTTACAATTTTTTCTATGGATATTAAAAATATATTTTGATATATTTTGATACCTTGAATTAAATTGGTAACATAATTATCAATTTTCATTAAGTGGGATTTTTTTATCCATTGGATTCCAAATAAAAATTAATGGTTTAGTGTTTATATTAATATAATTATGATGTTGTCAATGATTTTATGGATTTAATGAGGAAATTTATAATTTTATATTGATTACTGAGGATTTTTATTATGTTCATTTTTGAATAATTGATGCTTGAATTTAGAGAGCTACCATTTTATTTTATTGTATTTATGTTGGTAATTCTTTTTGTGATATTTGGTGATATCTTACATTATATGTTATGCTTGGTTTCCTTTTCATTGGGTCTTTTGATGGAAATATTTACATTGATTCATGGTTTTCGATTTCAGTCTATATGTTGCTTAATTATTATATTTTCTTATGATATATTGTGAGGTTTTATTTTTTAATTTTTTTTCATTTAATGGTTTATCATTACTCTATCCACATCCCCTTGATGAATTCATTCATTGGAAAGTCACCAGATGAAATAAAAAGAAAATCATACTTTCACCATACACTGAATATATTCCAAGCAGTGTGGAATTTATAGTTATTATATGATTGTTAATTTTTTTATCAATATGTTATTAGAAATAATTCCTTTTGTATAATTATGTGGTATCATAGAATTTTTTATTATATATTAACATATTGTCAAATAATGATAACAAATTTAATGTTAATTTGTTTCTTTCATGTTCATTATGGTGAAGTTATTTTACAGTGGTGTAATTTTAACACAAATATTATATTACATATTACTAATCAAAAAAGTTTATTTTCAATTTAATATAATGATATAATTTTATAATTTTAAATAATATTTATGAACATCATATTTTAGTATACTATAATTCTTTGGAAAATAGTTATTGTCACAATATTGGGGTGTATACACCATTGGGTGAATGGTTCATGGACCACTTATGCAATCCTTTCATAATATTAAAATTCCAAAGTATTTCTATTTCATAATATAATCATTTAGGATGAATATTATAACTATTAATGAAATTATATTATACTATAATATGTTGTAAAAAATTATATTAATATTGGATTATTAGATTTATATATAGTATAATGATTTATTGTTATTATGAGTTATAATGCTTATTATTAATTGCATCATCATCATCATGTTCATTGTCATATTCATCAATTTTTTCCACCTTATCATTATCATCATCATCACCCCTATCGTCATAAAATTAATAATAATAATCATCATCATCGTCATCAACATCACCATCACCTCCTTATCCATCTCCATAATAATAAAAAACACCACCACTATCACATTAACCTCATCTCCATTGTCTCATTCATCTTCATAATCATCACCATAACCATTTACACAGACAACATTTCCATAACCATAACAATTAACAGCAACCCTAAAAATCATACTCAGTATCATCATCATCATCATCATCATCATCATTTTCACCTGCATGACTATCATAATAACCATCACCATAACTATCACAATCAATATGAACATAACACAACAACCACTCCATCGATTTTCTGGATCATAACCATCATGTTAATCAACATCATCGTCATCGTGTTTAGTTTCATCATCATTAAAAAAATCACGGTAATCATCAACACTATGAGCACAACCATCAGAAACACTGACATTATTATCCTTACCACCATCACCATCACTAATATTATCAATGATGAAGATTTTAGAAGAAACACCACGACCACCATCATCACCATCACCATCACCACCAACACCATAAAAAATAACCACCATCACTATCCCTATCACCAGAGTCATCCTCTAACACCTCCTTCACATAATCATAATAATGAAAATCACCATCAAAACAAGAACTATCACTATCAATATCACTATTATAACCACCATGATAACCCCACCAGCACCATAGACATCATCAATCTCGACAACATCACCCTCATAATTATCTTTATTTTCATCCTCATCCTCATAATCATCATCACCACCATCACTATCACCATCATAACCACCATCATTACCATAACCTCCACAATTATTAGTATCATTGTTACAATTACTATCACCATCACCACCAAATTTTTTATTATCATTGTTACAATCACTATAACCATCACCACCAAAATCATCAACATCACCAACAACTACTCCAACATCATCATTATTTATTGCCACACCACCACCACAACCACCATTTTAACCATTACCATCACCATAACCATAACCATCACCATCATTCTTATCATCATCTTCATCTTCATCATAATTATAGTCATCGTTATCATGCACATAACCATTTTGAACATGATCATCATTATCATCAGGAATCCATGGTAGTGGAAGAGTAGTCATGAATATTTTTCAATATATGATATAAAAAATAAATATACATTCAAAGTAGGATATATTTTATTTAATAAAACCTTTTGAATATTTTTTTTATATTTATGTAAATTCATGTTATAGAGGCATTATGGAATATTAATTGGACTAAGGATAGAATTAATATGTCTAATACAAGCTTGTTAATTGGGAAATTTGATCATAGAAATGTTCAGGGTAAGAGAATGGATGTCGCAGAAATATGTGTGATTCTATTCCAATGAAAACGTTTTAATCAAACAAATGATTTCATTCAATTGACCTAGTAGTAAGATTATATTTTTTTGTTAAAAAAAATGTTGTATATCTATCATAATGGATAAAGATTTATATCCTCTATTGGATTGGTATATTTTCATTGATATGGAATGGGTGTTGAGGCAAAGTGGAATCTAAAAAACCAATCAGTTAAAATTGATTATTTATAAATATAATTGTATAATGATAAGTGGTATATTGATACTAATATTGAATGTTCATAGGTGTAGTTCCATATTTTTTGATAAATCATATCACGTGGGTGGTTATCAAAAAATTAAAGCAACTTTTAGTCATTGACTTTTAATGGCTTTTGATGTATCCTTTATGTTTGTTATTAATATAAAGCTACAGTGGAATGATGAATAGTATAAAAGGGGAAATTGAAATGTGATCTAACATATTATAATAAATAAATTTCTAAAAAAAAATTTATTTAATATATAAAAAATTATATTCAAAACAGTATGTGTATATACTAATAATCCATTCAGATGGGGTATTATATGTCCCATATCGGAAAATATAGGCATGAGACATGTCATGAACCAGTCTGGGTTAACCCTGAACCTGTCACCCATGCCCATCCACAAAATGTCCTGAGAAGCATTCCTGATCCTCCTAGGATGGAGAAAAGCACTGAGGGAATTATTTATAGTGAAAAGGGAATGAATTATCAAATATTAAATCAAGAACTATGAAGGATAAAGAAACATACTTCCCAACATAAATTTATATAAAAATGAACTGACAATTATTTATATAAGAAAACGAAAGTACCACAAAACAATATAACCAACCATCAAAAACTAAAGACCATACTAAAACAGTTTATACCCACCAGTCAGTCTCCAACACAACAAATACTCATCTCCCATGGAGACTAAACTAAATCTGAAACATGCACAATGGAAAAAAAATAAATCTATAGGTGTGTGTATTAAAACTCTTTTGGTTATCCAGATATTCTATTCCAAATGAACATCCATTAATAAAATTGAGACATATATTTCAAATGTTACAAATAATATATCAAAATATGTTTTCCATACGAGGTTTCTTGCTATAAATATTACAATGAAAACCCTATATGTTTAGTAAAAAAAAATGCTGGTAACTTTTTTTCAAAGTGTGGAAACATAAAAATGAAAAAAAAAATTCATGTGGGATTATTAAATGAACATAAAATATGAAATAATAAACCCAAATTTCAGGAAAAACAATATAAACACATTTTATGCATATAATGAGTACAAAATCATCAGTGAGAAAAAGTCACGAGAACACCCCAAGGCACATGTCAGTTGGGAGCCTCAGGTACCTCGTATCTCGGGGAATGTAACCATAATAAATATTTGTTCTCACGAACACGAGCCAGTTCTAGAAGAATAATCCATAACTTAGTGGTCCCCAATATAATCATCATAATAATAATTTATTTAGTCTTTTTATCATCAATCTTTCTACGTGATACTTGTAAAAAAAACCTTTTGATCACTAGGATACTAGTACACGTATGCCCACCTAGATAACTGGGTTTTCCATTTTTGTTCTCAATCATGTTTCTCATCTATAAAATAAAATTTTCCTATGATGATTCGATTTAAAAATCATAAACACCTTCAACATCCATAAAAATATATCACAATTCTTCCACACATCAATAAACCCTCTAATTTTTCATCAAACAATTTCAAGAAGAATAATGAGCCCTTGAATATAAATCCATTAAAAATATCTATTTCTAGGCCAAAATACCACCAATACCATAAAACCCAGTTTTTTAATCCACAAAAAACTTAAATAAATCATTTTCATGGACCATATAATAACCCCAAATGTCACCACATGAAATACACCAGGAAACAATTTTTTAAAAAGAATAGTGTCTGATGGTCCTTTATGCATTTCCCCAAACTAAAATTTTTGAATGTAAAAAATTTCAAATTTAATAAAGAGTTTTGCGAAAAAAATTTATAGTAGAAAAAAAATTGAAAAAATCCATTAAAATTTACATGTTACCAATCCAATGCACCACTATTTTTATAATGATTCCAAATGGGCTATTTTCTAGCATCGTGGGAATAAACATGTTTTCCAACAAAACCCCATTTGTTTAAAAACCAAAAATACTTTGGAAAACAATAAAAGTACACGAAAATAAAATTTTTCATGCTACAAATATATTTATAAAATAAAAAATAACATTTTAAATCGAAATATGGACATAAAATCCAACTGGGCAATTTACCAAACACGTTGAAGAAAATTTTAAACAAACAACATATTTTATGAACATGAAAATTGATATTATTCAATTTTCATGAAATATATTTTTTCATTATATTGAACCATGTTCAAAATACCATAATCCTGGGGTGTAAGCCAACAGAACATTTATGTAAGAAAGTGGTGTACATGTTTATAACAAAAAAGAAATAATTTTCAATAAATATGTCTTAAACAACAATTTTTAACACCAAGAAAATTATAAAGATTCTGAAAAGAAATAATAAATTTATTTATAATTTCCAAAAATAATTAAAATTATACAACATAAATGATAAATTCTTGTGAAATGGATATCCTGCCTCTATACACGGTGGAAAAAAACACACACCTGATCTCACCCATCGTGGTTCCAAACAATCTAGATCTATGAACAGCATCACTAAACAAACAAAACCCCCAGAAATATCATTGGATAACATATCAGTGTTTTTTTCATGACCAGTGGAGAATATGAATCAAAATAACATGGAAGGAGTTAGAAGAGGGAGAAGAAAGGAGAAGGAGTCTCACCATGGTAATAACAGATCTCTTCATTATCTATTGGAAATGCACTCTTAGAGGTGATGTAATGGAGTTGAACAACATAAAGAGGCTCCTTAGGTCTGTACAAACAAGGAAAATATAATTTGGAGGAATCATAGTACGAAATGAATGAGGTATGAAGGAGACAAATTAAATTCTAGAATCTAAACGATTTGAGAAACCATGAGAAATTTCTCCCTAATATGTGACCAATATGAGCTCCAAAGAGGAAAAATGGAACCTGGGGATGCTCCTAGGGTTATTGGGATCAGGTTAGTGGTAGAATAATGGATAAATATAAAAAAAATAATGAAATATGAAGGAGAAAAATATATTTTTTTTAGAAACAACAAATGAGCCTATGGGCTGGCCCAATACCTAAATACAAATCCCATATCCTCTATGATTTTGAATTGTAAAGGGTTACAAAGGATATGGTGGTTTGAAAAAGTCGGGTGAAGCCATGTGGAATGTTTAATGAGTGAAAATTATAATAAATGTAGGATTTATAAATGAATAAAATTCTATTTTTAAATCTGGAAATGTGCTCACGGTTGGCCCAAATCATGATGTAACCACCCTTTTATTCAATAACATCCAAACAAGCTATGGGGTACTCATGGTTAGATGATTAGACATATAAGAAAGTTCAAAACTAAATATTCATCTCACCCAAAATGCATGAAAATGATTGTTCTTTCCAATGACCTTGATCAAAAAAAATATATGAAAAACTCGGTGTAATAATTCAACCAACAATTAAATCATTCCGCCCCCAAAAAGACACAACACATTCAAGCTGATTAATCAAAACCTAATGATTCCATATCAAGACAGTCTTTCCCCTAATGCCATTTACACCATTAAGTATCGTGTGATGAAACTCTATGAGAGACGTGGTGGTTCTCCCCATAATTAAGATACAAAGATCAATGACAAGATGATAATTCCCCATATACTACGAAAATTTTCTCCAACAATGGCCCACCCAAAATCTCCCACAGAAACCTACCAAAATATTTTATGCGGAACAAAACATGAACATTCAAACCACCCACTCTCGTTTGGAGGGGACAAGACCTGGACCAACCCTCACTTCAATAAGACCATTCCCTACTATTTTGGGAAGGGAGAGAAGGGTACCCAATCAATGGGAAAATGAATCCCGAAAAAAGAATGGAAATACCTCATTGCAATGGTAGAGGGATGAACTCATCAATAATACACATTGAACTATGACTAATGATGACACACTAGTTTCACGCCAAGACCTATGGCTAGATCTCGGAATGGTTTAGAATCTCTTTCCTCGTAGTCATTCTTTGATAATACATAACTTATACACATCCCCTTATATCAACATGGTGACAGATACCACTACTAGGATGATCCAATTCATCAAACGGCACAATGAGTCGCTTTTCCTCAAACAACACTCCTTTACCCAAATAAGAACATGGAGATAAAAAACCATTTATTCTCTCACTCTAAATCTGAGACGGAATGGGGAAGGTACATGGAGAAATACATCAGTCGCACTGAACACAACTACCATAATTGTGAAGGACCCCATAACGAAAAGGAAATTTATAATGAGCGCAAAAATCTCTCTACTCCATCAAATCGTTTGATGAATCATTAAAAGAGGTGTAATTTACATTTAGAATTAATCCTTTGGTTGATCATCTTTAAATATTGCCACCGGAGAACCATCCATGGCCACATCACAAAATCCAACACCTCTTTAGAAACCCATTGAACATTGCTCCATACTCAGTGCCACTGCAAAGATCTCATATGAAAACACAACAAGAGTATAACTTCCTTATCGAAAGTAAGCATGACAAATAAACAAAAAATTATGATATAAGAAAAAAATCAACATTAATAATGGTTTATAACAAACACCATAATTTTTCATCTGAAAAAACATTTGAAAAAAATCCAACTTCCTGGATTTTTTCATTCACCAGTGGTGTTTCATCAAGTGTCACTTATATGCTCATTGACGTTCCACCCCAGGTACCCAACCACAATTACATACTGACCATTCATTTATATATCCATAATACCATGCACGTGAGAAACTATTAAAACACCAAAGGATAAAATAAAACAGTAATCACACCCAAAATAATCATGTAGCTTCCAAAGGAACAATAACAACCAAATCAAAAAACATTTTCAGATTTGAAAAACAATCCACACATTATAAAGAAACATTTGATTAAAAAACCAATCCATTTAATTTTATTGAACTTCCAAAAACAAATATTACATTAAAAATATCCCTTTCTCTTATTAAAAAAATTATACATGGTCTCTTTTCATAATCTGAAAACCACAAATGCCCAATTCCTTTTAAAAAAATACACCAGCCACTGAAAACCATATACCAAAACCCAATCCATCATTTTCAAACACATTTCAACAGCCCAAAATAGCCAATTTAAAATAAATTCAGAATAACCATCAAAGAATCCATGCATTACAAATATTTCATTTCAAGAAACCATATATTTAGAATAAGGAATTTTAATCTCCTTAAATCATTTCATCTTTATCCATAGTATTTGTTTCACAAAACCTGGCAGTCCCAAACTGTTCTCATATTATATTTTGAATGATAATTTTCATCTTTTCAACAACCAACCATTCCAATTAAACACATTCTCACAATACCCACATGATGATTTGAAAAAAATAATCATATTTCAAAAATGGTAAATGAGACAAAAAATACAGACCTAGTATTGGTTGGTGACATAACCATATGGTTGGATGCCACATGTCAAACCCACAACTAACAAAAATATCTGTCATAGGACCATGCACCAACACCACATGTCTTTCCAGGACCAATGACCTCATAGAGACCATTATTCTAACTCCCTTGGTCATATCCAAACTCCAAATATACAATTTTAACCAAAGACATTAATAAAATTGTGCTTCCCATGGACACATGAGAGTCAGAACGGGAAAGAGTTCAAGATGCTCTTTATAAACCTACAACTCAAGTACACACATTCCTACTTTATCTACATTGACATCAGTAAATAAAAAAATACTCACTTAAAAGAACGGTCTCCTAGAATCAATCCTCCTCGGATACCATATTGTCATGAACCGGTTTGGGTTAACACTAAACCAGTCACACAGTCTGCTCCAGAATAAGTGTGGAGAAGCATTACCGATCCTCCTAGGACGGTGATAATCAATAAGGGTAATAGTTATAGTGGAAGAGGAATTATTTCACCAATATATAATCTTGAACTAATCAGTGGAAATAAACATACAACACAAAATATATTTATATGAAATTGTACTAAAAATTATTTATTCAAGAAATTGAAAGTGAAACAAAACAATACACCCAACTAAACACACCTCATGACCATACACACACCATGTGACCCCACTAGTCACTATCCAACTCACAAAATACTTGTTTCACAAAGAATGTGAAGTTATGATGAAACCATAACATGGGATATAAATAGAATAAAATTATATATGTGAGTATTAAAACACTATCGGTTATCCAAATATTCTATTCCCAATGAAAATACATTAAAATATTAGAAACTTATATTAATTTACTGTTATAAAATATATAGAAATTAGTTTTCCATATGAGGTTCCATGATCTAAAAATTACCACAAATAAAACATGCTTTCTTTAAAATAAAAATACATGTAACATTAATTCAAATAGGAGAATCATCAAAATTAAAATAGTTTTCAAGAGGTACACATTTAAGAATGTATTATTTAAGATTAAAAAACATGTTTCTGAATTTAGAAAATAAACACACCGTATCCTAAAAGAGTGTTCAAAATTACGAATGAGCCCATGTCACGATAACTCCCATAGAAACTAAATAGTTGTGAGCCCCAATACCTCATATCTTTGTGAGTCAAACCACAATCATTATCAATTCTCATGCACACGAGCCACTATTAGGAGAACCATACATAACCTAGTGGTCTTAAAAATAATCATCATCAATTTTTTTATTGTTTTCATAATGGAACTAGGTATATGGATCATGGAAAAAGCCTCTGTGGATCATTAACATAATAGTACATGTACGCCCACCAAGATAACCATGTTTTCAATATTTGTGATAAAAAAAGATACACATCTATAAAATTTCTTTTTCACATGAATATGCCCTTAAAAAAATACACACATAAAACATCTTACGCAAACATCTCACATTACATTCACAGATCAATAATTCTCATAAATTTTCATAAAACAATTTCATGAAGAATAACAAGGCCTTGCATATAAAATCCAATAAAAATATATATTTTCTGGAAAAAAATCCCCATATATAATATCAAACAATATATGGTATCCCCAAAAAAATTTATTAAATCAATTCCATGGGAAATTAAATATCCCATAATGATACATCATTAAATACACATACACACCATTTTGATCAAGAAAAATTCCAAACAGGCATTCAACCATTTCTCCAAACTAACATTATCCAAAGGTACATATTTTAATTTTTAAAAAGAAGTTTATAAACACCATAAAACATATAAAACCAAATTCATAAATCCCTTGAAACATTTATGTTACCCATTCATTGCATGACCATTTTTATAAGGATTCCAAATGAGTAATTTTTCGGAAACTCGGGCCAAATCATGTTTACCCCCAAAAACCCATTTGATTATAAAACCAAAAATACCTTGGAAATCCATATAAGGACCCAAAAATTACCATTTAATGTGCTTAAATTGTATTTATAAATACAAATAAGTCATTTTATATCATACTAATCACATAATATCCAACTAGGCAATTTAGCGAACACATGGCATGCAATTTTAATCAAACCAACTATTTTAAGCAGTTGTAATGCGATAAAACAACATTTTCATTTGATAAAATTATTCAATATACTGGAACATGTTCATAATAACATGTACCAAGTGATTAAGCTAAAAAACACTTATGGAGGCTTTTGGATTAAACGTTTAAAACCAAACAACACTAATTATCACAAAACAAGGCGTAAACCACCGTTTTTCACACCAATAAATTTAAACAAAGGCAGAAAAACAACAGTAATCTTATATATAAGTTTTAAAAGATAGTAAAATTATAATACATAAATGATAAAGGCATGTGGATGATATATCCTTCTTCAATACCATGCCTGGATGAAAAAACCCACACGATATAACCCACTCTGGTTCACGACACTATAGATCTATGAATACCAGACCCAAACTATCCAAATCAAATAAAAATCATTGGATAACCTAAAAATAGATTTTTTATGACAAGGGTAAAAGATAAAAACAAATTATTGTTGAATGATAAGGAAGAGGGAGAAGAATGGAGAAGGAATCTCACATTGGAAACTGGAGAACTCTTCATCTTTCCATAAATTTGCACTCTTAGATGGACTGAAATGGATTTGAACTTATTGAAGAGGCTCCACAAGTCTGCAAGGAATATGAAATGATTATTTGGATGAAAAATATTATCCAATAAATTTGATATCATGGAATCAAATTTCGTTCTAAAATCTGGATGATTTGAGTAGCCTTGAGACATTACGCCCTAATCTATGACCCACACGTGATCCAAAGAGGGAGAATGGTACATGAGTGTGCACCTAGGGATCATGGTATCAGTTGAGAGGATTAATATCATAAATAAATAAATAAATAATGAGATATAAAATTGATAATGTATTTTTTTAAAAATGATGTTGGCTCAGGGGCTTCACCAATACCTGGATACATTACCATGACCCACCATGATTATGAATTCATATTGGTTACAAAAGGATTTGGGGGTTTTAATTTGGTCAGGGGACGACCTATGGGAATAATAATTAGTGAATAATTTTAAGAAATTAAGGTTTTATATATGAAAAAAATTATATTTTTAAATTTAGATATTGGTACACAGTTTTCCCAAATCATGAAGTGACCATCATTTTCTCTGAAAAATCTCAAAAAGGCTATGGGGAGCCAATGGTAAGATTTTTAGGGAAATATATAAGATAGTAAATAATTAATAAACTCGCCCATAAACCATTAAATGTGTTGGGATTTCCAATGAACTGGATCACATCCAAGACATGACAAACCGGTTGTGAAAATACAGGTTTTTATTATAATATCGATCATTCTAATGTAGTCCAAAATTGTATGAAACATGATTTAGTTACCCAAACCATAAATGATAAATAATTACTATAAAATATATTATATAATACAAACATGATATATACTGATATTACACCACCATTTAATTGAAATATATTACATATGAACAAGAAATAATTTACACATTTGAAGAGAAAACCTAGAGTGAGAAACCATATTAATTCTATAGTCATGATAAACTCATATTAATATCATTACTCATATAGTAGTGACATGTCAGTTTAAAAAACACATTATTAACTATATTCCTATATTTTTTATGTTATTCACTCAATTATTTGAATATTTCCATATACTCTCCATTGAAGAACATGATAAATAATAAAATTGATTTGTGGAAGCACAATATGATATCACTACATATGATCCCAAGATAATTAAATCCAGTTATAATTATTACACAACATGAAAAATACATTTATTTAAATTTTAATTTCTTTTCTTAAAAAAAATATCAATACAAATAATTGAACCTTGAGTAATTTCTCAATATTTCATCAACCAATATGATATACAACCGAAATTTTCATCACTTCAAAAAAATAGAACTTGTAAGGATTGCAATTTTTCTGATATATTGATTCATTATGATAAATTAAATTCATTTTATAAAAACATTATATAATAATATAATTCCAATAGGGTTTTTTCATTTCCATGATAGCCATCATATTCTCGGTAGACAAAATTTTCATCTTCACAAATACAAGCAAACTCTTTAAAACCAACATATTGAAAATGATAAGGAAATAAAAATAATAAGTATTTATCTGGGGAAATTTAATTCAATGGATAATAGAGAATATATTCCAATGAAATTTTAATATAATAAAAATACATGTTTTAGAAGTTTTTTGATTCAATTTGATAAAAATAATTCACAATAAATTTTAGGTACTCATCTATAATTTTATATTCATTTTGATATATGAGAAATTTCAACTAGTCTTTCATCTCATCCAAATGAAAATGCTCTCCCATATAGTAATTCATAATTAATATTGTGTATTTATTAATATTTAAGGTATCCAATGACTTATCATCACAAGAGTAAGTTGTTGATTTTTCATCAACATTTAGTTTAAATTGATTATCATTTCAATAATACATCATATATCCTAGGATATTGTAATATTAGTTTTTACTAATTTATTGTATTCTATATGAATAATTGTTAGGTTATTTTGAGGATTTATAAAACCATATTAGTCCGTGATAAATTTCATACCTTTTTTAACACCAAAGTGACTACAATAATCATAAATTTCCAATGATATTTCAAAAACATCATATCGTAATTAAAAGTCTTAAAAAAACCTAAAACACTCATAATATTCCCCTTATACCCCCTATTCAATGCTATGTTATTAATTCATGGAGCTAACTGGAAAAAATGAATAATCCCCACATTATGTTGGATGTCTTAGAGAGAAATTAATTAAAGGACCAGTTTGGTGCTAATGGGGTTAGTCCCCAAAATACAGACAATCAAGTCCCATTTCCCATATTATTTCAACCAAAACATCTAAATAATTCATAATAAATATCATCATGAATTCATTAGCTTATTCATTTTAGACTTAATTAGAATTCAATGGGCCTACAGGATTAGTGAAATTTGGTTTCCCCCTTTTGATCATGGTAAATTAATATCATAGTGACAACCAACCAACATGATAGTATTTCATCAATGGAACTATATTGGAATTATTCACTTGTATGAACCAATTATATTCAAAATATAAAATTTTATAAATAACATAGAGAACATATAATTCAATTTAAAACAAAAAAAGATGTTCAATATCTATTTTATTTCTGTTATCCATATCACTATCACAATTGAAAAAATAGAAAAATAACATAAAACCCAAATAAAAAATATATAGAAATAATATTAATGAAAAAATTATAGATTTTATAAATAGAATCTATAATACCCAAATCCAAAAACGTGAAACCTATCATTTAAAATAATATCATATGTAATTAGGGCACTGAAAATCATTTAAGGAATTTTAAAACCTGGGAAATGTTTGTCTTTGAAGATAAAAGATTAATTACCTTATGTGAAAAAAATATCACATGAAAACATATTGTGATATAAAATTATGGAATCATTGATTATATCCATAACTCATAAAACCTGAAATGAATTCTATTATGATGTACTAGTATATATAATGAAGTATTTGCATTGATTTCCTTCTTGAGATAGAATCAACCACTACTTAATTATGATCATAATGTAAATAATAGAAGAGAACATGATTTAATAGTAATAAGACCATGTTAATATCATCATTGAATTATTTCCAATATAAAATTGTGTATGATAAAAAATGAAGTGAAACATGGTTTCACCAATATAAAATTTAGTGAAAAAATTACCATGAATTCTATAGTTTTTTTAATTGAAAATTTAGATATATAAAAGAGATTTTTAATGGGGATCTACAATATTCTCATCATCATTGATAACAACCAAACTAAATTATCTCAAGTCACCTCATTGAACAAATCACATAGAATTTAGAGATCATGTTATATTGCAAAATAATATATGAATAAAAAAATATTATGAATGAAATATCCCTCTTTTTAGATAAATATATATTGTATGTTGGGATACTATGTGGAAAGATGAATATAATGTTGTATTGCTATATAGTGATTATAAAAATATATATTAATTTGGGATACAATGGAGAAACACTATTCACACCACAATCGCAAGATTGGAATAATTTCACTCTTATGCATCCATTTTTAACATCAATATAAAATTAATTTTCAATTATCATTTTAATGTTTTAATGTATAAACTAGGAAATCATTATAGACCACTAATATAGTAGCACATATTATCTTAATGAGAGTATGATACAACAAATAATATAATATTTAGTTTGAATCCTTCATTCATAAATTTAAAAAATATTGTATTACATTATGTATTAAAAAGGATTCATCATTTTACATAGATTTATAACACAGATGAAACTATAGCCACCATAATAACTACCAAAAGGTGGAAAATTATACCTTTAATTTTTTTAAAATTGTTTATTTTTTATTTATATATATATATTCTCCAAAGTATAATTAACAGAACTATTAAATCATCTTCTATTGAGAATTAAAATGAAGAGAAAAAAATAAATAGAAAATATTTAGTCCCTTATTCAATAAACATACACATTTTTGGAAATTGTAATATTAATGAAGATTAATACAATTTAATGTTTCATTAGGATAAAATTTAAATTCAATAATAAAAAATGTATTCCTGATATGTAGGTAATAATATATATTTATCTACCTAATTTTTTATATCATAACTATCAGGTCCTATTCATCAATAAGGGTGTATATTTCTACATTATGACCCCTCTTAATATCATGACATTGATTCAAAAGATTATTAATATCTTCAAGAAATCCATCATCAAATAATACATTAGGATCCCCATAAATAGAATATTGACAATGAATTTTGTTCTTTATCATTAGTACATAACCCAAATGATATAGTTATAATATTTCTCTCTAATAAGAAAAATCCATTCACTTACATGTCTTCTTTGGATGTGGGGTAATAAATCCATCTGAATCCAACATATATTTTTTCCCTACATTGGACAAGATTGAAAATAAAACTCTTAAATTTTACATGTTTTTTCTATATAATTTTGAGGGAATCCATAAAACCGTTATATTCCACAAAATCCTCTTCATGAATAGGATAATCGGTTGATTATTTATTGTGATTATCCAACATAGAATGATTAAAACTATTTGAATCCATCCAAATAATATTATTAGTATTAGCTAAATAATGATTAATAGAATCTAAAACCCTAATGTAATCAACCACTTCATATTGAGTGGTATATTTTTAAGGAATCTTTTTTTAATAAATATCCCAATTTATCGCCTGACCATTGAAAACCTTATACACATTAACAAAATTTTAATACACTCTAGAGGTTCATATAAAAATATTATCCTTTCTTTTTTTAACATATAGGTATACATCCTGATTAGATTTTATACATTGGAATACTTACAGTTAACATTTTATTAGAACACATAAGGTTTTCAAAATGTAAAATACAAAATGACATAATTGAGAATATATTTATTAAGTGAATTTTATTAAAATTTTATATCTAATTTATATCTATATGACTAAAGACAATAGTTTTCAAATATCCACCTCATTTACCATTATTGTAAAGTACGATATTGAGAGGCTATAAAAGGATAAATCTGGATTTTTATGTTCTACTATATTTCTTGAAATGTTGAAAATTGTATTTTGCTAAAAATGATATACAATAAGACTATTTTATTTCAAAAAACTAGGACTACATGGGGTTAAATCACATTTACAGAAATATCCTACCATTTCATCATCCATAAACATCATCCCGTGAAGGAAAACCATCATCAATACCATCATACATAGAAATCCTCCCCTAATGAATATCAATGTAGAATATAATGGGCATCATGGAGATGAAATTTTAAATAATAATATTCAATGGATATAAATTATAACATATAAAATATAAATTAAACATTTCAATTTATTAACATTCCAATAAGATAATATTTAGATTCCAAATAATTTGTATCAAAATAATTCCATAATAATGAAACAAATGGATTCCCCTAATTATGAAATCATTATAGAGATATCTAGTTGGTATCAAAAGCTATATTTAAAGTGATTGTTCTCTTATAATACACTTCATTGAATGTATTAATATACACAATTTCTATTGAAGACATGATAAACATGTGGTGGTATATCTTCATCACATCCCTAATAATGATTATAATGATGAAAATAATACTTATTAAAATTATTTATAATTTCATAGATATTATTGTTGGTTTTATTGTTATGCATACTATTATTAATATGGTTATAATTTTTATTGAGTCATAATAAACTCTTTTTTATTTAATTTTTTTTGGATTTCATGGAAAGGAAAGAGTGGTACTTTATCACACCTTTATAATTCATTCAACCGTAAATCACATATCAATAATCCATTGATTGTATAAGATGAATAAATTAAAAAAAACTTACTCATTTTTTGTTTTTCATATCCCACTTGTTTCCATTAATTTTTTATTTTCCTTTATTATATTCAATTACAAAGATTTTTTATATTATTATGAATCCATCAATTTATGAGGGGGATTTTTATAGAGAATTTATTTATGTTTGAGGATAGGTCTACATATCTGATTCATTGTATTAACACAATTTGAAACCAACTCAATGATTATGTCACTATTTGGGGTATGAATGAATCAATATATTTATTAAAATAAATTATTTGATAACATTTTTATTATTTGTACCCTTCCTATAATTGATTTTATGAGTTTAATAATTGATTTTTTATATTATTCAGTCACATTAGAGAATGAATTTTCAATAAAATATAAAACAATGTGATATATACATCATTGTTGAGTATTAATTGTTTAAATATATGAAACATATTTTTACTTAGGAAAAATAATTCAATGAGGTTTACGTAGTTTTTTAGATTAAAACTGTACCAACATTGTTTTTTTCCATATAGGACATAGAAATATTTTTAGAGATATGTACTAGGTGTGCATCATATTCCATGTCCCAGAGAGTCGCAATGCAGAAATATTTAAAACATTAAATATATAATATCAAACAAGGATATTTGTTTTAATTAAATGTTTTCTATATTTATATTGAACTAAGATGAAAAATATGTCATCCTATATGATTTTGAAAGGTGTGACAACCACTATGAATAATATAATGTAAGATAGTGTGATTCGTTACATTGAACATGCCTATTGGTTGTTCACTATGTACAATAAATAAATTAGTTAATATTATAAATTACATTTCATATTCCACTGCATGATTAATACAATAATTGGAAAAATATCCTTTATTAGTAGTATAGCATTTGGATATTTGTGAGAGAAGGAGGAATCATTCTTAATTTGAGGATCAAGTTCTAGGAATGATGAAAAATGGATCATGGTGACAATTTTTCTGAATAGTGAACACTATAGAAACTATTCTAAATTTCTCGATGAATAATTATTCACAAATGATCAATCCATAAATGATGCAGGATACAATATTTTTTCATTCAACCCTTTATTAATTTGGAAATTATATATATTGATTATATTTTTAATTAATCTTTGAATTCACTGTATTTGAATGATCCTAAATATGAATTGGGGGTTTTATTGAGTTAATGTTTTTTATAATTATACATCACTATTATTTATAATCATAATTATCATTAGTCAGATTTAATTGGTTAATAAGGACTATAATCATTTATTGTGTGATTTTCCCTCAATATTCTTTGCATTCTTCATCAATTGTCCATGTGGATTGAGATTCAATGATTCTTTATTCGTTTCAAGCACGATCAAACACTAAGATATGTGGAGGTTGTGAATGAAATGGAGTTAATGCTATTTTTTGACAAATAATGACATAATATTAGATTATGGATTATGGGTATTAGGTTTGGGGACCCAGAATAGTGGAATGGACATGATGGATTCGTTCACATGTGATCAAATTTTATATTTCATGAGACAAGAGGATGAGAATAAATGTAATGTTACAATTTCTTTAATATTAATTTAATTTCCCCATTAAAATGGAATATAAAGTTATGTATAAGGTGGATCATTAATAGTAATATAAAAAATAGCATTTTATAAAATTCATAATACACAAATTGTATCTTGGATGAACCGATTCTGTGTATTCTATGTTCTCAGAGTGGATTGGGTATTGGATGATTTAAGGATAACATTACATTAATAAATACCCATATTCCATATGACCCTACCTAGGAGGCTAATATATTTATAACATACATACTCCAATTACATCATGTGGCCAGACATGACAAGTACCTGGGGTGAAACACCACGTACAAGCACATGTCAAGTAGAGTTGTATGCTTGGTGTACAATCCCAGAACCTCAAGTAGAAATATACAATGTATGGTGATGTGAACACTATAAATATAATTACATGAATTCCCAATATGATTCTTGATGATAACACTCCCAGGTGATAGGTGTGGTCACAGTCCATGCAACCCCACATATATAATGCATACATCTACGATAAACATATACCATCTATATTGACATCTATAAAACTCAAATTTGGGAATATGAGTATCTTATACTTGTTATTGTTTTTAAAAAATTCATATGGTAGTGTTTTAATATCATGTGCTATATGTTGTGAGGTTCTATGACTGTGAGGATTCATAAAATGATTCTTGACTAGTTGTAGTTGTCATATTATTAATGAGGTTAGAAACTCCAATATCACATAAATGTGTGACACCCCCAAACTCTTTATAAATTTTGATGCGATAACAATCCTTTATGCATTCTTAATGAGTCCTCTATCCACATTGTGGATCCCCTGATATTTGCGATTTTTCATCGAGTGGGTCCTCTTTTTGACATAGTTCCCTCTTAACTATGAATAAAAATGGTGAGGTGTAGGTGTCCGCATGAATTATTGATATGTTATGAAAAATTTATTTCATGATAATATACCCCCCACATGTGGAGTACATTGATGAGGTTCACTTCCTCACAATTGATTCTTCTTCATCAAAAAATCCAAGTTATCATATAGGTTTCTTTTGATCTACAACAAGACTCACAGTCCGTAGCATGGATATAGAGAATGATATCCCAATTATTTCACTCTTGGTATTATTAATTATAATATATGTTTTTTAGGTTTTCTTGTTTATTGGTATGGGTTGAGATAACTTATGTTTTATTATTCTCTTACTCCCTTTTTAGTTTTTGGTTCATCATTTTCTGTATGAATATACTAACGCTTGCAAGGTATTTTCCTTCGCATGTCATGTCATATATAGACGATAAAAAACCACTTGTATCATTTGTGGATATTAGTTTCACTTGGGATAATTGACTGTATTTGGTGGTCATACATGTCGATCAAGGGTAGATCCCTCTTTATATTACTATTTTCCTTTTCTTTTCATCATTTTGATTAATTTTTAGTTAGTTATATATTATTTAACATACATTATGATATTATATTTTCCATTCTATGATGTAATCCAGAGATTTTATTATATGCATGGAAACAATTAATTTATCACAATGTTTATTTATTAATTTTCTATTATGAATGTATATAGTTATGTGAAATCATACAAGTACATAATTTTAAGGAATATAATTTCTAATTATGTATTCTGATGTGATTCACCATCCCATATACAATTAAATGTGGGATTGAGGTGTAACACAAGGATTATCATAGGCCATGGGGGCCTTGATTTAGAGGACATGAAGGAGAGGTATTAAAGGATTCACTTCCTCATATCAGTGTTGGAGTTTGTTCCATGGTGTGGATTGGTTGTGAGAATAGGTAAAATTTGTCTTAGTTTTTCGAGTGAGAAATTATGTATTTAGAACAAAATAATTTTTAAGTTTATGACATATCTATTCACCAAGACACTGGATACCTTCTTGTCAACTCGACATTCCATGACAATAATTCTAGTGGAAAAATGGTAAATGAATCGTATTGGATTGATTCCATTGACGAGCCTTCTTATAATGGCTCTTTATAAATTCTCATTTAACCATTGTAATAATTTATAACTTTCAGGAAACCTTCATAAAGACATATAGATTAGATATTGATACTGGATTAGAAAAAAGCTAGTTGTGTTATATGTCCTTAGTTTATAGACATTATCTTGATCTATTTCCTCCACATAAGTAGTGAGAAATGATACCACATGTCATGTATCTTATAATATCATATGTCATTATGATTATGTTGAAATTATTTGTATGATGTGTGATTCACAGTTATAAATACCATTGAGGTTCTATTGCGATCATGTCCCTCACGTAGTGGATAACTATATTTTTTATGGTCCAAGTCATTAGGATTACATTGAACCATAATGTTAATATTTTTGTTCTTGTATCTAGTCATCATCATAGAAATTTAGGTGACCTGTGTATTCTATTCAATAACATATATGATGAAGAAATTATATCATGATTATACTTCTTCCAGTTATATCTTAATGACTATTACTCAACGTTCTTATTCTTTTGACATATTGTGGATCTTGTTAATCCACAATGGGGTTATATGTAAAATGTTTCATACAGTATGGTGATAAATGAACATACATGTTAATACATCTATGTGTTATTAGATTTATTCTTATAAGTGAAGATATATTAGAAGATAAAATGATTATACATTTTTGCATGCATAGTTTCCTTGCTCTTAAAACCATATACTGGATTGGTATAGAATGATATGCTTGTAGAGAGCTACTTAAAAGTGTGAAGATGAGAACATATAACTAACCATGTACATAATAAGGATGAATCATCTACCAAAGAAACAAATAGATTTTCATTTGAGTCACAATATTAAATAACATCCTATGGACAGACTCTGGTATGTGGTTTTAAATCCATCGGATCATAAAAAATACTTAGTCATCTAGGATAGAGGATATTATTTCCCTATGGTGTGATAGGTCAAATTCATTATGATTATCCAACTCATCATACTAAGGATGATACGTAGGCAGTCAATGCACAGTCATTATAGAGGCAGCATCATGATTAGGGATCTCCCACATTTGTTCAGGGTAGCCACCACGGTGGTGGTGTTGCCATAAGAACATGTGAAACTGTATAGGGAAGTGTTGATGGGGGTGGAGGAAACTGTGAGATACTTCCAACAAAAAAACTAGTATGGCCCCAAAAGGCTCAGAGATTTTTTGGTCCATGATACTAGTTGATTTAGGATATGGATGGTTATTACCGTTATTATAATGACATGATTTGAGGCACTATTAAGTTATTTTCACAAATTTCTCGAACACATATGAATAATTGATATTTTTGTTATTTATTGTCTATATCATTTGTGTGAGAGGTAAAAATTCATGTTTAAAACTCATCCTATATACTATGTATACATGTTTCTACTCGGAGGGATTTATATATATATATATATATAATGTCTATCATTAGTGTGATTTGTAATTAAGATGGATGTGTTTAATGTGAGTCCACATTTTTTTGTGATAAAATCAAATGAATAAATCATTGGAATGGAGTATTTTCCTATAGTGTTTTAACATATTTACTATTTTCACAATCACGTTATATTCATTTAGATTGACTGGATGATATTCTCTGTTACATGAGAGAGGGAGATCTAGGATGAGTATTTATGGTTTTTTGGAAGGAATCCACAACTTATTACCCATAAGTTAAACAAAATTTATCTTAGAGAGAGATATATTCAAGAATCTGGCATCCATTAGTAGTGGAAATTATGTGGATGTATTCTAAAAATATGTTGAAGGAGTAAATTCATGTTGAGATATCAAATATTTAATCGACATTGAACCTAATGCCAAAAAATATAAATTATGGGGTAGTTTGGATGAAGTATACCAATCTCATGAAGCTTATTGTCAATTTGAGTGCCTTTTACATTCATTTTGTTTTAAAACCACTATGTCCCCTTGACATATCATGTTTTTTTGTTAAAATGTTCGAGTTGATCATGAGGCTGTTTTTAGATTATATTCACCTAAATAAAGTAATGATAATGAAAAAGTACCATTAACAAAGGATTTACAACATATTGTAAATGTTTAAAGGTTCATGTGGGTACACAATGATTGATCATGTGTACAAAAACCCACAGAAGATGCTTCATGGGGAAAATATTTTTATGATGGAATTTTGATTCCACTAAAAATAATATGTGCTCATAGGTATGGAATTTTGTGAGATTAAATTCCATATTATGATCATTGGACTTATGAATTACATATTCAGATCATAACAAGACAAAATCATTGTTTCGTCAATTAATGATATTCATGTTTACGTTGTTTTGTAGGGGATATAGGCCAATTAATTGAGTATGGTCTAAGACTTACCCATAGAGTAGTACATTATTGGTAAGCTTTAAATGTTCAATTGTGATTTTTAATTTTAACATTATTGTGAATTCCATAATTTTTCATTGTATATCTATGGACATGAAGATGATTGGTGTGGTTCTTGATTGGGATCCATATAAGGGAATTACATTAATTTAATGTTTAATAGAATTTTTGGAGTGATACTAGTGGTATTTAGCATACATTGAAAAGAGAAAAACGTCATTGAAAACAATTATGTGGAATACAAATCCATTTACATTGAATGATCAGTGTCAAGGAGCCTTCGAGGTGTTCTGACTAGGGATGACCAATGAACTTTTCTTGATACTATATGGGGAGATAATTGGGTATGATGGGGGGTTTTAATTCATATAGATATGGAATATGTTGACTTTTGAAGTAATGGATGGTAGTAGATACTCAATGAGAAGCACTACATGATCCATGACATTGATTTGGTGAATAAATTTGTCTCACTAACGGTGTGGCAGAACATTATTATAAGATAATGCTTCATTAAATACTCTTAAAATCATAGTCTCATGTACATATTCACTAAAATAAACCTTAAACTATGTTAAAGGCATCAGTTTGAGATCCATTAGGACTATGACTTCGACATACTATATATTACTTGGAAAGTTAAACTGGTCATAGATTCCCCTAAAAGTTAGTTTTGATTGCATTTTCGGGATGTGGTGAATGAGTATTGGGATTTAATTAACTAAATATAGAGGATGGGACTTGTGCATATTTTTTCGGTCAATGATGGTGAATCAGACATAAATTTATCACATAAGAGAGGATCAGTTTTGAAATAATAACATTAAGGACCAACATTAATAGATGTCATCAAAAGAAACCCCTAATAGATATTTAGAACTAAGAGAATATGACATTTTCATTTGTGGATAGACGATATTTTTTTCACATAATGAGTCGCGGTGCAGATGATATTTCATATTTCACCTTTTTTTATACATCTGAGTGTTTATGATATGTAGAATGACATTCAATTGAATTTTTTTGGGCTATAAGGAGTTGTAGTATTTTCATTTTGGTCTCATGATGGCTCTTGTGTCAACAAGTAATTTCTCAACCTTAATTTAAACCATGATTTAAAAAACCTATTGATATCCAAGAGTGGATGTGGGAGGACATAAATATTGACCTTTTGATGGTGATTTTCAAAAAATCCATATTCCATGATTGTATATTGGGTATTTTTCTAACATTACATTTCAAAGAAATTTTGTTGCATCATGGAGCCAAGATTAGTTGAAAGTTTGTAGTTATGAAATTTAGAGTTGATCTTTTGATTTTATGGACTACACATGAATGATTTTCTTTTTTTGTGATGATCTATTTATGTAATGGTTTTGATGGGTCCTGTATGTGGATTTAGGTCTTATTTAAAGATAATAACTGTAGTTCACCCACCTATTTAATTTAATATCAAGAATACTATCCATGTGTTAGAGGATATACTAAGAGCCTATATGTTGGAATTTAACTAGCGTTAGGAGGATCTCAAACCATTAGTAGTATTTTCTAATAATAATATCTATCACTCTTCTATTATCCTAGAAAATAATAAAACCCAATAGATGAAACTATGTATGTCAACTATTTTCCAAAAATATGATATTGAGACTTATCTTATTGTATCTAATATTTTGTGTGAGATAATATATAATGATCAAGTGATATGTCACAAAAAGAGGATTTCCATGATATTAAAAAAATATTTTCTCAATCAATATAACATGCCTTTGGAGTTGGATCTAATAGAGAATTATTTTTTGAGAGTCAACACATGAGAAGGATTGAGGTGATTTTTCAATATAATAATGATACCCTGGAGGTTGATCATTTTATTTGATATTCATTATAGGCTAGTAAAGGTATATTATTACATTTTAATTCCCCCAGAGTTGGACTATGAACATGATCTATTCAATGTGTTATTGAAAATGATATATATTCATGGGCCAAAACGCCTAATTTAATTTTGGGATATTAACATCATGTATGGATCCATCATCACAGAGTAATTTATGGTTATTAAGGATTATCATTAGATATATCTATGTTGATATAAAATCCCATTGTTTTGAATTCATCGGTAGGATGTGATATGCTGGAGATCTCCAAGGGATGTGAGTTCAACATCCAGGGTTTTTACCCCCACATTTTGAATATGTTATGGGTTGGTGGGTGAAAATAATTGAAGGTGTGTATAAAGTAATTATTTCAATTTTACCTTGTAAAACATAGGAATATTTTCAAAGCCTGAGGCTGAGTTGACCAGAGATTATGGGGCCCCAAGAGGCTCAGTATGGAAATATATATAAATTTTAAATATAAAATAACATACAATGGTATATTTATCAAAAATATGGTTTTCCCACACAATATGACCATATATTTAAATTCAGAGAAAATTGATGATTTATGAACATAATATTTACTCTATGTATGGTATATGTTTCATCAATATAAGAATTTTAATAGATGACATTCATTGGTGGTGTGTAAAGTAATAAAAAATATTATTTTAGTACTATTTTAAATTCAAATACCTATCACTCCAATATTTTAATTCATTAATATGGGAAATCCACATGTTTAGTTGGATATCTCTATGTTATTAGAGAGTGAAAGAGGAATTGTTATTCATATGAAGGTTATGATATATGAACAACACTGAATTTATCAAGGTGGCTCATGATACAGATGTAGAAAAATTTTCATATTCTTCTCTATTTCAAAAAGTTGTGTACATCACCTATGATGATTCTGTAAACAATATAGGATTCATTAGATATATTTTCCTTCACATGATTATTTTTTTTATAATTGATCTCTTTTACCACCTTGATTGATTCATGAATAACCAATCATTTCATCTATATGAATATGTATTGATTTTTATGGAAACTAATGTTTTTTATTCAATTATTAACTTATGGCATCAGAATTTATGACCATTGCCTTTATTACATCATCTAATTATTCATTATGTCATTTTTCATGATATCCCCCATTGTTCACTTCATTATTCTTTATTAGAATATGGGATAAGATATTGAACAGTAATAAGTATGTTTTGAATGCAATAAGTCACCCATATAAGTTATTTTTTAATCTGAGATAGAATAATCGATTTTTGGTATATAAATCATGAGGAATTGTAGTTTTTTGTCCTAAATAAGTGGTTTCACAACACTTAATGGGGTATGGGTCGTGATCGATTATGTAGTGGTTAAAAAGAATTCTTATTTTTGGACCCATGAGTTTGGGAATTGATGGCCTAAAATGATTCTTTCAATTTCATTAGATTTGGGTTGTAAAATAGGAATAAATAGTTGTAGAGATGTTATATCATGATTCTTTTGAAGAAACTACATTTACAAAAAAATATGGAGAATGTGCTATGTGACCCATTGGAAAAATTATTTTATTGTTTAGGTTCTCATGACATAATGAATTTTGGTTATTTGGGGACCACATTCCATGTGGCTGGTACCACATCTCATGTCCCCTACTAGGGTGTCTAATTCATGTTCTATATTCACATTCCTAGGACCCATTGTGTCTATACATACTATGTACAGCAGGTGATACTCTTTTTATATTCATTTGGTCATTAAATATATATACATGTTTTATATGTATAGGTACCTAGAATTCCATGAATGTCATGTGACAGTGTGTAATAAATGTGTATAATGACATTGATTCCAAATCCGTGTACAAGGGAGAAAATTGATAGCTTATTCGGTGTGGTCACATACTGTGATTCCCCATGAAAATATCATCTACGTCTACCTTATCAATTTATGAATATTGTATCTACTTAATTGAGACTAAAATATGGGATCATTGGTAGCCTATCTAGATTTGTATTCCATGTAAAAAAAGATGGATGATGTTTTTTTGATTGTAGTATATGATGTAAGGTTCTATAAAAGAAATTCTTCTCTAGGTGGTGCTTTATGGATTGAAACGATGAGAGTTTTACCAAGGTTCATAACACCCAAATGTCTCAAATGAGTTGGTTCTCTATTCTATTTATATTTTTAGGGTTGGGGACCCCAAAGAAAAATTGGTCTCAAGTGACATATCTACGGAGTGGCACCCCTCATCATTTATGTTTTTTTTGGGAGACTTCCATCGACTAGAGATCGTGCCCCCTTAACTGTATTGTTTAGTTGTGATACATGGTTCCTTAACATGTATTCTTGGGAGGTTACATGAGATTCAAGTAAATATATTATTACCATCTATATTGTAGCACATTAGGGAGGTAAAATCCGCCATATATAGATTGCTAAGTAGTTTCACAAGATGCTAGACATTGGATATGGACCGTTAGAGATATAGATCAACTCATTTTATTTACTAGGGTGGTGGGTACATAGATCCATTTCACATTCACATGGGTTTAATTATGATAATAAATGAGTATTTGGATTTAATTTCTTATTAGACATGGGTTGAGTTGTCAATGGATTTAGCTGTCCACATTTCCACTTTCTTATTTGAGCGGTCCTTTATATATATATACTCACCCTGACTGGTAATTTTTTTAATATGTGTTATGTATTTTGTATATGACAGGATTATTAGTGCTGAGTTTATTGGTGATTTGTAGTAATTGGTTTAATAGACAATGTTTTGTGGTAATAATTTGATATTTTGATCCATGATCTCTTCACATTTAATTTATTTGTTTATAATCAAGTTGACACATCATTTATGGGTTGTTGTGTATGCTTAATCTAATTATTTTGATCTATATTTCCATTCTATGATTTAATCCATATATGTTATTAAATTCATGGTTATACTATATATGTTTTATTATTTATATATTATATTAGAAAATTTCATGAACATAGGTTTGGTCATGTGAACATGTATATTGGGAAAATCCCTCGATGTTAGTTTATACATTTTTCATGCTTCTCTATAACCCCTAACATATCGGAGTAGACCATGGGATGTCACACTCATCATTTCTATATACATTTGGGACCTTGTTTGTTGGCCCATGAACCAACATATGTTAATTTAAAATATAGAATATAAAAAATAATACATTTAAATTTTAGGGTGCTAATAAATTTGGTTGTTGGAATTTTTTTGACAGACCATTCCATATTTCTTATTCTAAACTAATAATTCAGTCATAAGGGAAAAATGTAGATTACTTCACTAGAATTTAAATATAGTATAAATAATTCTTTTACAATTAAATGTGTCATATTGTTTTTATTAAAATAAATTTTTTATTTATTGTTAGAATACATCAAAACAATATATTATTGGTGGTCTTAAGATAATTCTCTTTGAATAAAAACAGGCATGGGAATTTGTAGAATTTATAATATGGTCATTTTATTTGTATGAAATTATATTTATATAGATGTGGAATTTTCATTTTCCATATAAAGGGAGGAGTATGATATTATTATGCATTCAATGGGAAAAGCTATCTAAGTCATGATGGTTCTGGGAAAGACATATCTGAATGTAGAATATGTACATAAAAGATTTCACAAATCTCAGTTCGTTTCATTTGGATATGTATGGATCTATATGTATATTATGAATACTATTATAATTAGTTTTTGGAGTCCTATAGGATTAAATAAATGTAAGGATGAATATTTAAATATGATATAACAATAAAAAATATTGGATTTGAAATTGAAAATAAATAATATCCAGGGAATCAATTGATGGAAGATCACTCCAATTTGAATGTTAAATTATGATTTGATATTATTATAATATATTATGTGTTTTATAATATAAAATTAATATTTATAAAATTTCTATACATTAAATTTTTAGAATATTATAGTAGGACATCAGCATCAGACAAAATCGATAGGGGAAAACTACTGCTCATATCTGGGTGGGGATCCATTTGCTCAACCAATTCTTTCTCCACCCCCAATTCCAAAACATTTTTACCAGTTAAATTTAAATAGACCCATGATTCATCAAAATAAAAATGTGGAAAATTTTTTTAGCATTATCTAGTACCGGTTCAAATGTATTTTAGGAATTGTCTTCCAGAAAATGTTAAAATTATTTATAAGAGAGAAAAATATATGTTTTATTGAATATAAGTTTATAACACAACAATAATATTTTTCAATACTTGTAGGTCACGAGATATCACAATTAATAAAATATTAAAGGATCCAAAATAACATAATATGAAAACCTTTTGAAATAGGTACGTGGTTGATGTGTTACGCTATAAAATGGAAGGATGATGACTCCCTTAAGCCTCTAGTAGATTTTTGAAACAAATTAATATAAATTAGAAAATTTCATGAAAATATATATAAATGATAGGAAAAACATCACTCTAGTAAATTATCTTAAATTTAATGACGCTTATAAGGAGTAAATAGAAACATTCATCGTAGTTAATAAAATTTCAGGTGAATGTGCATCCAACATATGGTTTAATTTTTAGAATTAATTGTGTTTCAAATTTGGGAAAATAGTAAAAATTGTGTATTTCCAAATAGGATACATAAATATTTGTGGAATTTTGTAGATAAAAATTATTATGAGGAAGTCCTACTCCCCTAAATGAAAAATAAACCTCTATCATAGATTGTATTGTTCCTAATGAGTTGATGGACCCAAATTCCCAGGAAGATATATATCGTCCTAATTAGTAGGTATATTATGTTAAAGAACATAGAAAAATGGTGTATATGGGTTCTTATTATCCAATAATTTTAGTATCCTCTAAAGAATGCATTTTAGGGGAAACAAATAGGGATACAGAAAAAGTGGGACTTTAGGAAATTTATAAGAAGTGTGATGTGTTGGGATTTCCCAACCCATTACTTATATGTTTGGTAAGATAGATTCAATTGGAGGTCTTCATGATATATTATTGGAGCTATATATATTGAGTACTAGTGGTGGTTAATCATATCATGAATATTATTCATTTCATGAATTGATTATTCTTGGATTACGTTTCTTATCATTTTGATGGATTGTATACAGCATAAAGTGAAATAATGAAATGTATTCACATCATCAATGTTGTACAAGAATTGAAATTAACAAAATTATATGTCTATAAGAATTTTATAATATTTCACAATTTGTAAAACCCCATTAATTAATAATCATTAAACGGTTTCCCAACTTGAATAGGGTGGGTTAATGTTATTAAAATCTTATTTAGCATATTTTCTACATTCAGTAACCCTTCCTTTAATTTTTTTTATAGAACAAGGATAATTTGTGGTATCTTTAAACACTTATTCACTTTCATGATTCCTTAGTTTCCAAGAAATTCCTGATGGATATTCCCTTTGATTTCTCACATCTTCCCCGTGGTTTTCTATTCCTTTTTTCTTTAGTGATCTAATTTAATTATGAATTTTTTTAATTGGGGAGTGTATGGGTAGCATTTTTACTACCCATTGGGATGGTGTAGGGTGATCATAAAGATAATTTTATGATATATTTTTGTGATAATCTTCTTCATTTCCAATTAGTGCACATGTAGTTTAGAAATATACCATGTCGTAGGGGATATATATTCTCATCATGTTACTTGTTATGAGTGTAATCTTCATGATTTTGATTATCATTGGGATGATATAAAAGGTCAGTGTAATATGATAATTAATTATCAAATATTAATTGTTGGGAATGTGGGGTTTATTCACGATTTACTTCATTGATATGTGTTATTTATGATGTTAGGTACGACTAATTCAAATATTGAAAATTATGTTTATTGAGATAATTGTTTTCACTGTAGTATATATTCAATAATTTACCTTTTTGTAGTTGTGTGCTATCAAGCTAAATAAATTATTATGAAATGTATATTTGGATAATAAACTATATTTTATTAGATTTTGGTTTGTATGATAGTACACATGCTAATTAATGAAGTAATTTGGTGAAAATGCTCGAATTAATGTGGAATATGGGTTCTGATTTTATTGTGTACACTCATTATTACTATGTAGAACAATTTTTCATGTGTTATTGGATGATGATTGAGGTGACAAAATGGGCCATTTTAATTTTTGTGTAGTTATTAATTTGGTTGGATAGCCTGGATTCAATGTGGGATGTTGTGATATATGGTATTTAGAGTTGTGATTTCATTAGGGTGCATAGTTTGAAGATGCACATTGGTGATGATGTGTGGTGGTAATGTGTGGTTGTTGTATAAGAAACTTTTTTGTGAGATGTGGGTTAGAATTATTTGTTGTAGAATATTGGTTCTGGTTCTTGGTGTAATTGTTGTTATGTGGGAGATTGTACTTGTGATAATGACATGGATGACATGCCATGATGAAAATGGTGGATGTGTGGTGGTGTGGTGATGGTTATATGAGTTTGTAAATTTTTAGTGGGGTCTATTTTAGTTAGATTCACTGATATCCATGGGATGATATGTGATGATCAATTTAGAAAAATATGGATGATATATAAATAATAATTTAATGTAAAATGGTATTTGGTAATTGGATAACATAATTAAATAAATTAATGAGTTTGGTAATGTGAAATGAAATGGATAAAAAACATATATGGTGAAACATACAATATAATGATAAAAAATTTATGTTACATGTGTAGTGGTTACGTGGTGTCTCAAATAGAGGTGGATGATGTTGTGATGTTTGGTGTACAGTATGGTGGTTGTAATGTAGTGTTTTCTCATGGATTCTATGTCTACATATTTATTGTGTATTGAAATAAATTTATATATCATGTATGTTTATGTTATATTATTTGATCCCCACCTGATTTGGAGAAAGTTACCAATGATTAATATATCTATGTTCTGTGTGTATTCCACAACATATTGGATGATTATGATTTGAACGATGGTGTATCCCATCTCGCCCACTCCTACTTTAGCTATGGTGATATAGGATAGTGTTGGATATTATAATGTTGTGATCATTGGCCCATGTGTATGCAAGAGGGATGTGATGTTATGATATGTGGGGACTAGGTTTATACAGGTGGGAATTTGTGTGATATGAAGTGTCCCTTGTGTCTTCAGGAGGAATAATATGTCATGTGATTTTTATCCTAGTTATCTACAAGTAGGATGTTATGTAATGTGTTGTGTGGCCTAGGTGTTTTCCGTTGGAATTTTATTTGATATTTATTTTTTGAAAGGGATGGGAGAACATAATGTTCGATGTGGGAACATGAAAGCGTAAAATCAATGGATAAGTGGCCGCACGTTTCCTTGTATTCTTATTAACATGATGTGATATTTTTATATTCGGCACTTTATTTACTGACCAAGCTATGGTGTTTCCATGTTTGGTTAGATGACCTGAAATGGTGCATGTCGGTTCTAAAATTTATACACTATTACATTACATTCTCTTTTATCATGTCCAATTTATACATTGGGTACATCCCTACTATGTATACATGTTATTATTATCAGACATATATGAACTATTTATTAGTTATCTATGAACACATTAGTAAATGTAATTGGCATTATTTTTTGGGTTTTTGAATCTATTGAAGAATTTTTGTAGATTTTTATTTTTTATAATAATTGATACATTGATATGTATCCTTTTTACTTCAATCTATCATTTTTGAGTGGTTATTGACTTTCCATAATATTATATAGTGGATTTTTTCGATTTTGTATCCTAGTTTCATATGATATTTCATTTATATAGGGAAATTCTTCCCTACCATGGGATTATTGTAAATTAATTGATATTATAGAATGCGTTGTAAGATAACGGTGGAAATCCGGTTTCATCATTTCTTTATCCTCATTGTGGAATATTTGGTCAAAGGGGGTAGTGACATAGTTTTTTAAAATGAATTTTCGAGAGATATGATAATGTATAGATTCTTGTAATGTGTTTTTGACCTAGTGTGGTATTGTAGTGATTCTAGTTGACCTTGGTACATGAAATAGGTTTCTGTAAAAATCTATGAAACATTAAATTGTTTTCCTTTCTAATCTGTTCCATGTAATCTATTCTTATTTAATAACCAATTATGTTTTAATTATTTTAATGTTATATTCATAATATTATTACATTCATCATGATGAATTTTAATCTAGAATTAATTGAGTTATTTGGAAAAATTAAATTATTTTATAAAATTATATCAGAAAAAATTACATTCTAAAGATTATATGAAGTTTTCCTTATTTTCAGGAATGGATCATGGTTTTTTTCTGTTAGTCAACACATAAGATATGGTTCATAAGGATGATTTGTTAGACCCTCATAGAGTTGAACCCAAAAATTAGGTAGATGAATGTCAATAACCTTTGTGTTTTTGGTTTCAATATAGTTTGGGAATGTATGTGGACATTTTACTAGATTTGGATATAGGGAATTAGATAGAGGGTATCAATATAAATTTTCATCTAACTTGATCAAGATATTATTTTTCTGTACCTTTGGAAATTATTCAAATGTGATGACATTCATGTAATTGGTGAGTGATGTTTCATGGTGAATAAAATAATGGTGGTTTATTTTTTCTAAAATTTCAGAGGGAGTTCTGGGTAGAGTTACGATCATTCATGATGAGGGAAATCAAGAATCATTAGTTTCCCATCATTTAGATAGTTATTGTGAGTACACAAAATCACTAGAATGGGTTCAAGGACCTTAGTAACTTTTTTCTAGATGTTTCGAATATGAAGTGTCCCGATCATGATTTCTAGAGGAGGATTCATTTCCATGGATTTATTTTGTGATCACTATGTTTATTGGCCTAACAATTCTTCAAGTATAAAAATTATTTTTGTTTTCATATTGGTTATTTAATTAACAGTTTATTATTCCATGGCTTCATCGAATGGAATTTATAGATGTATACATTAATGTAGTGGGGAATTAGTTTTTGTGCAGTTTGGGATCCAATCTGTACGGTACATCCCATGTGAGTATTATTCCTGACTATCAGGGATAGGTGTTTTTTGATAACCTTCAAGGGGTATCCAATTTTTCCTTCATATTATCAAGTAAAATTGTTACCACCATGACCAATTTTAAGACCCAAATGGATATTAGTTTTAGATGCGAGTACTAGACCCTTTGTATACATATTTTCTTCATAAGATATAGTTTCAATTGTAGGGCCCATATTTTTTTATGTAGTGGAAAATAATTGGAGGAGTTAGAAGGGGGAAGCCTCTTTATGTTCCTTATATATATGTACCTTAGATAGTTCATGACAGTGGAGGTTATAATTAAAGAGGTATATGATTTGGGAATGGTCGGATGAATTTGTTTGAGGCAACAATGTTAGCATAGCCATGGTTTTTTCATCATTTTATTAGTTTTACATCACCCTAATGTGTGATATTTTTACTCAATATCATCATAATACATTTTTTCATGACATTATTAAATACATTAGGACTAGAAGTGGTGATTATACTTGTTACCCTTATGTTTTCTACACTATTTGGAGGGAATGAATAATTATTTGATGTATTTAGGGTTTGTGGACTAGTGGGAAGTAGAAAAAATCATTGATGGATATCATTTTATAGTGTAGACAACTATATGATAATAAAAATGGAATGAATTATCTATATTCATTGAATTTATCTATTATCTTATTTCAAAGAAAAAATAAATTTTCAGATGTGGGGTTAAAGGGAGTAGCTTTTGTTGGCGAGGAAGGTCATCGCTTGTATTGTATATTAGTGGATGCACATTTGAATAATTTGGCCGAGAAGTAAGTATAATATCATTTTTATGGTATACCAATAGTATGGGAGGATTTCATTGATTTATTCCTAGAGGATGTCATGATACTACCCCCTCAATGTGCTATTGAATTTGTGATAAATTAGCATCTGTGTGTGACATTGATTTTGATTGTTTCATATTGAATGGATCCAATATTGTTGTGAGAGGAGATGTTTTTGGTGTAGAACATGATTTCTAAGGGTTTAATCTACCAAAATGTGTATTCGTTTGGTTCTCCAATATTGATTACCAGGAAGGAGAATTGAAGTAGGAGAATTTTCATATACTATTGAAGGATACATCGGTAAACAGTCAAGGATTGATAACCATTTTTTAGGATATGTGATATATTCCAAATGTTATGAGGAATTATTTGGTTATATAATATTGATATTTGGTATCAATATCACCATTTGAGGGTAATAGTTGAGAATATCCATAATACATTCTTTGGATAGTCTATTCATTCAGTGATAAAATTGCACAATCTATGTTGATGAGGATTACGAACTCAGTATTGTGTGAGTTCATTGGTCATTTAATCATCATATTAATTGATGATATATCAGTTTACATCATGTTAGAGGTGGACAATTTAAAATATTTTAGAGTTTATTATAGGTATACTAACAATACTAGTTCTCTAGAATAGTATCCCAGTTTATGATCTGGATTGGAGTGGTGAATTTCCATGGGCATGTGGTGCCTCAAAAGAGTCTCTAATTGGACCTTTCAGTGGTATACAATGTTTGTTCTAGAATATAACATATGAAAATGGTATTGTTTTGTAGTATGTTTGTTCCCTAGAGATATTATCAACAGATTTTAGTTTATTTCTATCATGTTTTACACATGTTTAAAATATTTTAATAAAATTACATATATATTTTGTCGATGGATTAGTTCATTAGAACAGTTAGTTTAATAAATGAGAATATGATTAGTGATCATGTGCCTCATTTTCATGAGAAGTATGTGTTGTTTGTGGTTATCTATGATTATCCACATACATGATTCGAATCTATGTGGATATATAATAGTGTGATGATTATTTATGGGATGATTAATATACAACACTAGGAATATAAATATGAATAACATGATCAATAATTTTAAAATATTTTATATACAATTTTTTTGTGGATAAATTACTTCACATAAAATTATTATGTGTTTCTCATAGACGTTAAAAGTCTAAGATATTATATCAATAAATTATACAATAATCTATTCATATGGATGTAGATGATGTTTTCTTATCACTATGATTTTGATATCGATTACCACATATGTAAGCGAACTTATCTTTAGATGGATTGATTAAAAATTAATGATATGATGTTTTTTGGTAATCTATGGTTGTTTGAAATGGAATGGATGAGAATGCAATGATTCTTGTTAGTGTTGGGGAGAGAAGTTTCTGATGTTGTCTATGGGGGATGATAATGGATTTGTCTTTGATGTATTTGGTGGAAGAGGATTAATGGGGATACTTATAGGAATAGGTGATTCTGGATAATTATTTCTATGGTGATTCCCCAAAGGGATGGTCATAGTATGATATATACTAGGTGTTGTGCATATGGAGGTTATTAATCTAATTAGTGATGCGTAACTTATTTCTCTATGAGTTACAATTCACACCATTATTTGTATATCTTATTGTTGAAAATATAAATATAATATTGAAGAGGAATATTTAGGAGTTATAGATGAAATATATAGTGGAAATGTTTGTGGAACTAATTTATTATTTTCAATAATGTGAAAGTAGATCACAATGCTCCTTGATATTTTTTGTAGTCCTTACATGTCCTTGAGTGGTAATGTAAGGATATATCAATGGATTTCATCACAAAGTTGTCCAATCCTTAGGTAGGATACGATGTGATTTGGGTGAAGAATTACCAACAGTTGAAATCTTCTCACATCATGGAGATCTATGAGCCAAGTGCCAATTTTTTTGTGGGATAGGGGGTAGGTGGATAATTTGTTGAGGATTAACAGTTTATCGAGGACCATCATCTCTAATATGAATTACTGTTTTAACTCATTAGTTTGGTGGGTATTTCAAAAATATTTTAGATCTTAGTTTAACCTTTGTACTTCATTCCACACTCAGATAGTGGGTAAAATAATGAACATCCAGAAACTGGAGGTTATGTTGTGGTATTTCTTCAAGACCATTAGTAAATCATGTGTATAGAACCTAAAATTAGTTTTTATTTTGAAGAAATATATTCATATCACAATAATCTTAATTTATCCACATTTATTAATTCCATGCATGACATTGTTGTTATTTTTTTAGGAGGAATGAGGTTGGGTAGTAATTTGTTCGTCAACATGATCGGGTGTAGACCATGAATAAAAAACTCAAGTTTGTTCATGAGTGGATGTGGGAGGCATCATACCATTAAAAGTAAAATTAAGGTCATATGAAGAGTCCCATAGAGTTCAGGGTTGGAGACCATGAATTCATGTGAGTCATTCTTTGGGGTGTGAATTTGTGGTTTTCTAGGGTGATTTAGAATTATACTATGAATGTTGGGCCCTTTAAATTGTTAGTGTTATTTTTGGAGGGGGCACAGCAGAAGGAGTATCCACCATGGTATGAGAATAACAATGAAGTTTTTTCACATGTATATGATTTTACTATATATACATTATGTCCCCCAAATTATTGATTTCAAATAGATGGACTTCAATGATGATGTAAAATTCATGGAATAAATAATCGAGATCTAGTATCACCAAGAAAAAGTGTTTCATTTGAAAAATTGTCCATTGGTTAATTTTTTGTGCATGCATGGTGGAATAAAGGGTGTATATGGGAGAGATAGATGTGGAATAATTCCAAATCCCCCATTTTTTTATCCATTAATGGTTTTGTTTTGTTTTTTATGTTGTCATCTTTTGATCTTTTAATATTATGATATGTTCTCTTTTTTATAATGGGTGATGTGTGATAATGTTACAAACATATTAAAAATGTACAACATGATTCTTAATCAATACACATTATAAAATAATGTGAATAGACATGTGTGACCGAGATAGGGATGAATAGAGAGGAATATATCATGTATAGGAGGACAAAAACCCCATATTTATGTCCTTGGTGTGGTGTTGTGTATTGTTTATGCAATTTTTTTTCTTCAGATGTGTGTAGGGTGACATGGTTGTGTGGTTATTTGGTTGTGTATGCTATTTTTCGAGGTTCATCAGTCAGTTGTGTTTCATCACTGGTAGAATTTGAGGCGAGATGAGATCCTTTAGGGGTATCTCGTTAGATGGAAGCACATAAACAATTCATTTGTAGGTTTTGGGATTTGTTATCGAGGGTAAAAATTATTTTAGATGTACCTACTATAACATTCCATTCAATCCCATCTGGTTAAAATACCATTTTCATAGTAAGACCTGTTTAGAGGAATTATAAAGTGAATAATGGTTTAGGGAAATATGTGTATTATTGGTGGCAGTTCAACGCATATACAAGACTCACATTGTGAATTTTTAATAGATGATTTCGGTTGCTTGTTGGTTTCACCAATTTCATGTTTTTTATGTTGAAATATTAAATGGTATTAACATAATTAATGTTTATCATGATGTTTAATTAATTGATTGTTTAGGTGACATGAATTTTGATGAAATTTTTAATTTTTAGAAATCTATGAATTAAACATCATGAAATCATGACACAATTTCAATTTGGTGGGATTTGGGTTATTAAATCAATTTTAGCATGATTTTATTCATTCATTCATCGTTCCATCCACTTATTTTTGGAACATCCCTAATTGATTTTGAATGAAAATATATCAATTCCTATCATTATTCAAGCCTATAATCTTAGTGGATACATTATGATATTAATGGTGAGTTGTCCACTCCTAAAAATGATATTCCTACCATTCTTCGTCATATAAATTCTTCGGTGGTATGGTTTTGATTTTCAAGTGTGTATTGGTTGTGTATTGAAAACCCTTTGCTACAATGTAGGTTGATCAATGAGTTCCTTATATGTAGGTGATATTGTAAAAGTTTTCCCTTCTCTAATCACTGTGTAGAAATATCAAAAACTGTTCTTGAGGTAGGGGATCCATATTCTCACACTAATATGTCCAATGGGCCTGATTTTCATGAACATTCATACATTTTTGTGGATATGAATGGTTTATGTAATAATATAAATAATTTGAATAATTGAATTTATGAGAATTGGGGTTTTACCATTGCATTAATGCTTTGATATATTTTTGTGATAATATTTTTCATTGCATTTTCCAATTTTGAAAATAATATTATCTGGGATCCCAGTTATCACTATAGTTTTTACACTGTAATACCCATTTCAATGTTGTTGTACAAAAAAACCCTTAATTAAATGATAAGGAATGTATATTTAGATAATAAATTAGTATCCACTAGATTTTTATTTGTGTAACAATACCCATTACAAATGAATAGTTAATTACTCGAAATACCTACAATACATGTGGTACACTATTTTTGATGATGGTTTTTCTATGCTGGTGCTTACAATATTTCAATATGTGGTTCTGGATATTCTCTGGTGATATAGGTGACAATCTAGGACGTGTGATGTGTAGGGACTTCATGTGTGTTTGGAATAGAATTAATTCAATTTTGGTTGTTGAGTGACGTGGTTTAGAAATTTTTGATGTGGTTATGGTGCCCAGATATGTGAATCCTGATAGTGACGATGTGTGGGAGTAATACTTTCCTTTTTCATTTGTAGTTTTTATTGAGAAACATGATTTTATTGAAGTGGATGTGGATATGTGGTTTTGGTGTGTTGTACTCAAGGTTATGTGACAAGAAGTTATCATGGAGATATACCTTTGGAAGATTTCTGGGATGATATGGAGGATTTGTGGTGTTGTGGAATTGGTTTTGTGAGTTGGGCCAGATATTATGATGTTTATTTTAGATATTATAATGGATATCCATGGTAATAATTGTGATCTTAAATTAATCAAAATTGGATGGTAGATAAATGAGATAAACTGGAAACTGTATTGTGGAAATTGGATCACTAAATTGAATAAGTGAATGAGTAAAGTAATGTGAAATTATATGCACAATTTAAAAAATGTGGTAAACACTATAACTAAAAGTTGTAAATGTTGTGAGGATTTTTTTTAAGTTTCATAGTGTTTATAATAGTGTTATATGATGTGGTAATAGTTGGTTTGTAGAATAGTGGGGGCGATGGGGTGTGTGGTGGTTCAGTTGAAGTCCACCCATATGTTGGGTATTCTGTGGTATATATATATCGTATATATTTTTTTGTTATTTTATACACGCCCCACTCTAGTTGGATTACTATACCAATTCTCAATGGTGTGATGTTCTGGGAGTATTCCCCAATATCGTGGATGGTGGTTATATATATAGATGGATACCCCATCTCTCATGTACTGCTATCATAAGTAGTGATATGGGATGGTGTTGGAGAATACCCACTGGTGATGAGTGTCATATGTTTCTTCAGGTGGGATGTGATTTGATTTTATAGATTGTACATGTGTCAATGGGAGGGATGTTATGCTATTTGATTGGTGGGCCAGGTGTCTAGGAGCGTGATATGTTGCGATGTGATGTGTGTCCAAGGTGTCCTTGGGAAAGAAGTAAAATTATGTGATTTGATTAATATATGTTTTATATATTGTAGTGATGTGACATGACATGGTATACATGGAAGGGATTGGAGAACATTTAATTAGAAGTTCTGGCATGAGGGTGTAAAATTAGTTGGGATGTGGTTGATGGGTTAACTGAATTGTTTTCATATCGATGCTATATTATTATATTGGATTCCTGACGTGATGAGGGTGCCACTGTGATGTTGAGTCTGGTTGGATACCTGTATAGATATTTTGTCATTCGAATGACTTTTCACAAACACTTTAACATTATATTTTCACATGTGCACTAAAGGTCTTTAGTATTTATTTACTAAGTATACATATTTTCCTAACACTATATATATAAATATATAGGTTTTTAAGGTTTCCATGATAATTTTGGTAACTGAGATGAACATTATTAGATGGGATGGAGTTTATGTAGAGTCACTATAGTAAATATTTATTTTAGTATAATATTAGATATTTTATAAATCTTAGTTATATTGTATTCATGAATTTTGGGATCAAATTTGGATTTCCTTTATATTGTTTTATGATATTTTCAATGATTTTTTCCAATTTCTTTATCATTTTTCATTTATAGTGTGTAATTCCATCCATTATATGATATTTTTATACCTTTAATGCATGTCTACAATATTTGGCCTGATGGAGGTGGGACTCAGGGGACATCATCTCTCTCTCCTCATTGTGGCATCATTGGATGGTTGGGGTGAGGACATGATGTTTGATATAGTAATTTAATAAGAGTATACCATCAATAGGGATATAGATCATATACTTTCATATTCATTATTAAGGGATATCCCATATAATAAAAAAGTAATTTGAACAACCATAATAAAAGATATTATTATACCAAATTAATTGGTTTCATAAGGGTCCTCTAATGGGGGAAAATCTCAAAAATATGATCCCTCATTGTCCCATTATCCTTAAATAAGATGGTAATAAATGTGATCAACTAATATTGATTATTCACCCACAATGGTCAAAAAATCAAAATTCATACATTATAACAAACAGAAGACCTATTTTAGAATTTTCAAGGCCTAGAAACCCATTACAATACTAGAAATTGTAACATATTCATTCAAAATAATCAAAGCATGATGATTGGTATCATGGATCCGATCATTTATTTATAATCTATTTAATTAATTAATACAAAATATTAGGAAATAGTGATGTTGTACTAAATCATTATAACCCTTTGTGTTTTTGTTTCCAATAATTACACTAGATACAATTATTTTTAAAATATATATATACATATGACTAAATCCTTGATTTGAATTGCAGGTGCTTCCTTATTTTCTCCTCAACATATTCCCATTCAAATTATTAATGTTCAATAACATTATGGATGGAAATTAATATCCTATAATATGATATAAATATATATATAGGTACTATTGGTTCTCTCAAGAGAAATAAATGATGTTATGGGGTGTCATAAAAAAGAGGGAAACCATACAATTTTATTTTAATCATAAAACTCAAAAAAATTATTAATAAAAATGATATATTGGAGGACATACAACATTGATTTGTATACAATAGGTTTTGGAAATTTATGAATCATATTTTTCTCATCATTTTGGATGCAATCATTTTATGTTTTTTTGTGATGGACATGTGTGAAGAATTTTAATCAAGGACACTTAATAGAAAAACTATGATCATAAAAATATTATTACATTAAATATATAAAAAAAAATGGTTCACAAGATTTTAATATTTAATAATTCATGGACTATGTATTTATGTTACATGGGAATTAGTCATTAGTATTGTGATAGTATTTAATTTACTTATGATATTTTTTTAATGGTCCACTATCTCAAATGATGTATTTCCAAACATAGTGCTTATACTAAGGAGGGTTTCACTTATATAGATGTGGATATATTTTATTTGGATGTGAAGTAATAAAATATCCTAATAAGTCATGATATGGGCTTTGAAATTTTATTTCATAATAGGGAAGTGTAAATATTCAAAAAATAAATGGTAAAATCGATATCATTGAGGGAAGCCCAAATGATAATTTATAATAATGTTTATCATAGAAGATGATTGAAAAATATTGGTGTTCTATAATGATAAGAAGTCTATAAACCATGAAATTCATTACGTAATTTAATATTTTATTTTATTTTATAATTAGGTATAATGAAATCAAAGGGAGCATATAGTATAATTACAAGGATCACTTTAACAGTAGGGATCATGTTAGCACATTGGATTTTAAAAATTCCATTCCTAGGGAGGATGATCATTTGGATAATGTGATACTCCATTGGATTCTAAAATCAGTTATAGTTAAGGATTCCAAAATTCAACCTAATCTAGTGAATGTTAAAAGTTTTTATGGATGCATGAACCTATTTTTCATATGTAGTGGGATATTATTATAGAATACCTTATAACAATAATATGCATTTTCATTATGAATGTAATTATTCTGAATTAAATTAATTCTAATTTTATCCCTTTTAACAAATCCTATTACTATTTACACCCTTACGAAATTATGTCAAATTAAAATATCTAAGCCCATTTATATGATTCTTTTTATAATCCATTCATCGAGGAAATCTATATTAAAAAAAAAATTTGTTTCTTATAAAAAAACTAGATTTATTCAATGATGAATACTGCATGAATGTCACATTATTAACTTTGATTGAATTAATTTACTAAGGAATCATAATATATATGAAATAATTTCATTGAAATTGTCTATTAGAAATAAATTAGATTCTACCAATTTATATTTTATTATTAATTTCCATCATTGAATTTGTTACAATGAATTTTTAAATGGAAAAATTCCATAAATTTTCAAATTGGATATATTTTTTTCACGAGAGATTGAATCTATGGAAGGATATTTAATTTATTAAAAAACTATTAGATATAATTAACACCTTTATTCTATTATTTTTATTGATTATAATGAAAATTTAAATATATTATTCTTTTAAATTATTATAAAATGATATCTGAAGTCCATTCAGGATAGGAGAGGGGTAATGGATTGTTCCCAATTAATTTATATTTATGAATTCGTATATTTTTAGTGGGGGGGATGAATAATAACGTTATCAAAAAGGTACTTAATTATTGTGGGTATTTTAATAATAATCATAGATTATGGAAGATATAATAATTCATTTCAAAAACAACTCCATTTATCATGGGAGGTTGACCGTCAAATATATGGACATTAATAAGAAAAATCTACACCTTATCAATAATTCAATATATATTTTTTGTGATTTAATTATTTTGATACATTTTGAAATATTTATTATATATTTAAACCAAAATATAGTATTATTGAATAAAAAATATATCTTTATTGGTATTATATCTCTCATTAAATGAATAGTTATCCCTAAGTTTGTTTTATCCATTTTGGATAGCAAATTTCCTAATTATTTGATTGATGACTATAGTCAATTCTTCATGAAAATGATTTGTAGTGAAAATATTTATAATAAGAAACCAATGAAGGATATTTAGAATCCATTTTCATTCGATTTTATGATGGCAGAAACATAGTAAAAAATTATTTTTATTTTCAATGTTACCTTGTAGACCAATATATTAAACAGGATACACAATGAAATTTTTTTTAATTACTTATTATGAAATGTCGATTTCTTATAAAGACAGAGTCTCAAAAGAGTTACATACATATCTTCTCTATTTCGAATTAAATTAAATGTTGCTTCATAAATACTATTCATTTTAGAATATGAATAGTATATTTCAAGTCTACAACAAAATTCAAGGAGGAATGATGGAGAGACACTCCTCAACAAATTTCATCCAAAGGAAGAATCTAAATTATTATTTTTGTAAACCCAATTTATAAATAATAGATAAGATTATATACTACATGGAGCTTGTTCATACCCATATCAAGAAATCCACATATTCATACACATTTGAGCATAAAAATACATAAATATATTTGATATGGAATGGCATGTAACTGCCACCTATATTATTTCTTAATATTTATTTATGTGAAGGACAATAGTTATGGGCAATGGGTTTAAATAATTTTTGATGTCCTTTTTAATTTCATCTACTTCATAATCTAATATATATATATATTCCTATAATATATTCCCTATGTATACTTTTAGTATAGAAATAATTTTGATTTTTTATTCAATTAGTAGGGGTAAAAAGAATAAGCAATACTCTAACGATTCTCATTTTTATCGATGCCATTTTTTCTGTTACTATCTTTATTAGTATTCCTAACCAATTTAATGTGAAACCATTTAATGTTATCAATTTTTAATATTTATATTCATTTTAATGAACCCAAAAAACGTTATTATAATTTATTAATTATTTTTTTATATAAATTTTTGAACCACATCATTTGATTTTGAAAAAATCATAATACCACTAGTTGTGATGACTATAAGATATACATAAAATGGTAAAAAGGATCATCGTGTATGTTATCAGGGATATAGAATCCATTATTTTTATTCTATATGGGAATTTAATACGGATATATCAATTATTAATACTTAAGGAATTTGTGGTTGTTTTTACATTTAAATTGATTCATTTTTTTGGTTTGTCATACTCTCATTATCTATTATATCATTATCAACATGTTTGAGGATTTATATGAAAACAAATGTCTTGGCATGTAGGATAGATTATTTATACACGAAAAAAAATAAAAACTCTTCTATTTCTATAAAAATTACATAGTAGATATTTACTCTAAAGCTGAAATGGAATTGGAGATTCTATTGATCTATATTCTGAGAATCAACATTTGGACTGATGATTCACATTATTTTATAAATCCATCATTTTTCTATTCATCAACATGCTTATTTAATCCACCTCCAAGAGGAGTACTCTCTCATGGGAGGATTATATGTATTAATACAAGATGTTCAATATTTTGTAACTCATATCTATAGAGAGTGCAAAATAAATTATAATATTTTTTAAAAAAATTCATGTTTCGGTGGGATGATCAAATTGAAACAGGCCAAATATATAGTTTATTTGGGATATTTTGTTACACGAAAATATTATAACACTATATTTTTTATTGTATTACATTTCGATATATTCACTATCTATGATTTCATATTATTATCATACATGATTTTATTAGTTATCAAAATGATATTTATGATCATTTTGGTTATAAATGTGATAATTATTGTTGACATGGGAATATTTATTTTATGGGGTGTTTAGGTAATACAATATTAGCATTTCATAACACTTATGGAATACATGAATCGAAATTTCTTGAGAATTTTTTATTTTATTATTTAAAAGAATATTTATTACAGTATTTATAATTATGAAATTATTAGTGATGGATACATTGATATGGTCATGCTTATAAAATATGGGTGATCTAGAATTGTATAGTATCATGTATTTATAGACAGTTCCATAGAAAAGACATTAAATTATTATCCTTTTGAACTAAACAGTTTTATTCCATGATGTTAGCATGAATATAATTTTATAAAAATGATTTTTTGTACTAATTTACAATTAAAATAATGTATGAATTTTTAATATTAATGGGATTCCATATCATCTCATAAAATTAAATTTATCTATTAAAATGTCTTATTCACATTGAAAAAAATCCTAAAAACAACAACATAATAATATTTTAAAAAATATATTTAACCACGATTTTGTGTAAATTTTTTTATATATAATTTGTTTTCATTAATTTTTACATTTATGTATAGTGATGTTATCACATAACGAGGTGGTTATTTGTGGTATTTATTACCACATCAATCACAGATATGATGTTAGTAAAAAAATTTAGTAGTCTTTTGTCAACAAGACCTTATTTAATTAATTTTTATTAGGTTTTTGTTGATGATATATTATTATTATATTTATTTTCATACAAGTGGTTTATAATCATATGATCAATTTATAAATTCACTTCACTATATCATTTAATTTGATAAATGAAAACATAATTATAGATGATTATTTTTTTGAAATCTATCAAAATTAGAGTATATATATTTATCACTCCATAATGGAATAATGTAGTGATTGTAGAGTTTTTATAGGATGGAGTCATTAAATATTATCTTTGATATAATTCGGTCATTATTATTATAAGTGGGAAAAATATATTCCATTGGTTTAATTAATGAATTATAATAACACATCCATAAGAAATTCAATGAATCCACAAAAGCCTAAATATGTGAAAAGTTTTACATTGCTGACATGTTGTGATGATGATTTCAAATAGATTATTGTGAGAAACAAATTTTTTTAATAAATAATAATGTAAATATTATATAATAATAAATTTATTATATTATTATATTGAAGTCAAAATATATTTAGGGATAATTGTAGAAGAGATATTTATTTTTATTGTAATTTCCTCAACCACTACATTCTATTACATTGTGAAAACGTAGTATTAGAGGTGTTCTTGGAGGTTAAGGGTACTTGGGGTGAATTTGGGTGGACTTTTAAGGGAAGCTAAATGGCTATAGATTTCCCACGGGAGGCGCACAGTTTGTCTATATCGTGCGGCCAAACCATATGATGTTGGTGTTGGAGGTAGTGTCTAACACACGGTTAGCACACGGTTTGTCTAACCATGTGTCTTAACCGAGCGAGGAATGTTGGTGAGGCAGTAGAGAAGGCATGGTAAGAACATAGTTTGTCTAATCGTGCAAGAAAACCGTGGGAGCACATAAATCAAGATCCTAAAATTTTGGATCTTGACTATTTTGCCTCTAACTTGCTTGTTTATGCTCTTAAGCGGCCATAACTATGTATTACCCTTCCTCGAAGGTAGGAGAACCTCTCCCAATCATTTTGGAAGTGATCTGAAGGCTTATCATGATGAATCAAAGCTGGTTTCTTGAGGTATGTGATCGTTCTTGATCGGTTTCTTAGATCCTCCTATATCTACTTCTCTTCGACTCTCGGTTTCTTTGATCTACACCTGTTATGGGTATATCTATGTTTGTGGATAGAAATTATGGTGAGATTTGGTCTCGGTCGTTCTAGGAGGAGATATCTAATGCTGGATTTTGGAGAATCGACCCGGAATTATTGGGCATTCTTCGTTTATTGTGTTTTTTATAAAAAACCATTAAGTTGGGGATTTGTTTCTTCTCATTCTTTTACGTGAAAATATATTGTTTGAATGTTTTATCCAACTAGATGAAAATGGAGTTGACATAATAAATTCTTTTCACCGGATAATGAAATTGTATCGATTGTATGTTATTGACTCTTGTTTTTCTAGATAGTGTGATATCTATGCCTACTTTTCTTAGCTGTTGTTTTTGATCAAAATCGGTAAAGAACATAAATTAGGATTAATTGATAGTTGTTTTTCTAAAGATAAAGAGGCATGAGAACAAATATGGTTCTTGTGATAATTTATTGTTAATCAAATTGGTGTAGTAATCATGTATAATCATTTTTGATATCTTACTTGATAGGTTCCCAATTTTGGAACCAACAGTTTATAAATTTGTAAACTCAATATGGTCTAAAGATTTGATTGTTTGATAATCCTTGAACGGTTCTAAGTTACCCTCTTGATTGTTAATGTGCCAAGATCCAAGTTGATGGGATTTTTCTTTCCTACTGCTTGTGTTGTGTTGTGATCCTGGATGTTTGTTGTGATATTTTGGGTCATAGGGACTTTTGGTTGTGGTAGCGGATGATTCCTATAGTGGAAAGATTCATCGTTTTTTGCATGTGGGTGTTTGGCAGGACACCAGGGACGATGGAATGGGTTGGATGTGATGGTTTGATGCTTGTGGGTTCTTTTATTGATTATCTACTTTACTTTTTCAAACTGCTCAAGGCAGCTGTTCTTGCTTACACTTCTTCCAAAGGAGGCGAAGTCGCGCTAGGTATGCCCCATGATTTTCATGTCTAGATTCTGAAGGGAGGATGGGTCTTTTCTCTTGCTATATGTGGAAAAGACTTGACGGGTAGTACATCTACTCACCGTGTTGAGCCCCCTTCCGGTTAGTAGAATATAATGATTTTCTATAATGCCTAGGAATATGGGAAATTAATTCTTTAATGAATGATTGAATAAATGGTGTTAACCCAAGGGGTTGGTGTTCGTTGAAACATAATGATGAGGTTGGTATTTGTTTTAAGGAACAATTGACATTGGCTGTGATGCTAATGAAATTTAATATGGAACTGTTCATGGTTAATTAATGTTTACGGAATTAATTAATGTATAGTGGAACTGATAAAAAGGGAATGATGTTATCTAATAAAGCACATTAAATGGTTGTGTGCTTTTCGGATACATAGTCTTAGAAGTAACAGCTCAGAGCTGGAGAGACGTTAGCTGTAGTTGTGTCTAAGAGTAGGTATTTCCCATTGTGTGGTTGTGACTTATAATATATTCCGTACTTTTTGTGTTTCTATACGCTACTCCATCCTGTCAGTAAGGGAAACTGACAACACGAGGATTCTGAGCCCTGGTTTGGGGGGGGGGGGGGTTCCCAAAATTCTGGTTGGATGCTGAATGGTTGACTACCCCCCTTTGGCCCCACTCTCTTCTCTATGTAGATACTTGTTCCATTAGGCACAACAGTTAGTTTTCCCCCTTATATGTGTGTAGAGGGATGTAATGGCTTGTGGTTATTCACACACATATATTCTGGATATAGTATCTTTGGACTACTATAGGTGTAACATGTACATGCTATGATGGCTTGAGGATCCTTACTCGATGTATAGGATTTAATGTATTGTGGTATAATACCTATGTATGATAAATGTTATGCGAGCTGTGGTGGCTCTCGGAAACTACCCTATTACTTTGGTCCTAAATATGGTGTGGTGCTTCGCCTAGGTGTCTACAGGCAAGCCTTTGTGGTGCACGAGGTGCAGATTGTGGTTTATTGCCCTGGTGTGTGCAGGCATGCCTTTTGTGAATAAGGGTGCTTAGGATGTGCGACGTAGGGACATAGTGGAAACCCAGTGGGGAAGTATTAGATGGGCACCCTTGATATTCTTTATTATATTCTTCATTCTTGTATGTGTTACTTGGTGAGAGTAGCCATAGTCAGTTTGGGAACATAGAATACCTATTTAGGTGAAGAGTTAGTTTCACTTGTTGTTCACTATGCAAAAGCATGATTTCATTACTTTTGCATGAGAGGCTTCAGGGAGGATCCTACTGAGTATACTATTATACTCACCCGATGTATATATAAACTGTTTTTTAGGTCACTTGGAACAGGTTGGAGATCACACTGGTTTCTACTATCTTGGGTTTTCAAGAGATGATCGAGCTTGTGGTTGCAGCTGTTTTACTTTCTTTGGGTTACTTTCATATTTTCAGCTTTTTGTTGTAGTACTTCTGCCTGAAATTCCAATTTTTTACTTGGGTTTCTTTTATATTTCCAGTTCTAAGATAGAGTATATTGGTTTCTATCTTATCTCTCTCTTCCGCATGTGTTATTTTAGAGGGTAATGTCTCCCATTTGTGTGTTATTTTACCATCAATGCTAGTTGCCAACCTGGGGCCTATTGGAGGCGGGACTCGGGGGTTATTAACTCCCTCCTCACATTTCCGACCTAGGAGGGGAACACTTTGTGGGGAGGGGGTTGTGACATAGTAGTATCAGAGGCTCTGGTTGAGGGATATGATGGAGCATGAGGTTAGGCAGAGGTGAGGTTGTAAGGGTTTTTAGGGAAACAATTTCATTCATGTTTAGCAAGTGAGGTAAACACTAGAGATCGAATGAGACATAGGAGTTTAGGGCCACCTACGATCTGATGTATGGATCTATATGTTTACAATGGCTACTAAACAAGGTGATAATAGTTATAGGGTAGAGTCCTAGGAAAAGATCACACATTATTCATCTTTGTGCTGGTGTTTGAATTGGTAGACCTTGGGATAGGTTAACCTAAAATGATCTATAGAAAAAAAATTAATTTATTAATGTTGAGTCTTCCAAATTTCACGTTTAGGAGATCTAAAGGATTGTTATTTTACAGGTATGGTTCCAGGTCGATGTCCATAACCGGTTTTCCAAGAAAATGTCCTGCAGGCTGGTCCAACAGATTGTCGAAAGGTAGAGGTTGATGAAGACCACACTAGGAGGAAGATACTCTGAGAGTTTAAGCACCAGAGTCTTCAGAAGTACCAGGGCTTCATTTCAGTTGCAGCCACAGAAGACTGGTTGGAGGAGATTGAGATATGTTTCATTTCGATCCATACTCGAAAGGAGCACCGGGTGTCCTTAGCTGTGATGATGCTACGTGGAGCAGTAAGGCAGTGGTAGATCTTGTCTCTCGGGGATTGTGAGGAGTCAGCGATCTCGTGGGAGGAGTTCCAAGATATGTTGATATTCGAGTTCCTTTCTTCGACTGTGAAGGCATCTAGTCGCCGAGAGCTTGTTTCTCATCGACATGGGAGCTCTACTGTTCGAGTGTAGGGAATCAGTTTCAGGAACCTTTTACGATATGATTCGGACCTGTTACCAGATGAGGAGGCTAGGGTGATGCATTTCGAGGAGTCTATTCATCCATAGATCCAACGCCATTTCACCCCATTTATTCTAAAGACATATCTTGAAGTGAAAGCAAGGGAAGAGGTTATCGAGAAGACTTTTTCCAAGACAAGATCATCACGAGAGGGGGATCATCATGATCCCTCACAAAGAAATGATGTGGTTAGGGGTTCATAGTTTTCACAATAGAAGAGTTTTCGTTCAGCTGGGGATAGGTCCCAGCCCTTCAAATATAATTTCTACAGAGGCAACAACTGTCAAGCCTATGTCATGGGATCATGAACTTATTTTTCTAGTGGTGGTCATGGCCATCAGCAGCGGGTGTGCCCAAACATTCATAGTGGTCATCGTGCATCAGGCTCTATGCTCCATGTTCCCTCATTGAGGCAGTTCCAGCCGAGACATCAACAGCCAGTTGCGACAGCTTTAGATCAGCAGAGGGTAGATGGGGAAGGCAGAGGATAGCCCCATGATGTTATTCATCCTAAGAGAACATAGAACATCCATTCTGGTGGTCATTGTCAAGGTAAGAGAGTCCATATAGGATTTCATGGTTACCTTCATGCTCTAGTGTTGCTAGTTCCAAATGATCCAGATGTCATTCGAGGTACCTTTTGATTGGTTTTCACCTTGGTGTATTCCTTGTCTGATTCAGGAGTGCCGCACTCCTTCATATCACCTACCCTTGTCCATGCTTTGGTACTTGAGGTAGAGATGCTTACAGTGCCATTGGTATTGACTATGCCATTTGGAGGTCGAGTAGACTTGTTTTATGTATGTAGAGAATGTGAGCTAATGATTGGGTAGCACCACTCTTGAGGATATTTTGTATGTTTACGAATACAACAATATGATGTCATACTCAGCATGGATTGGTTGTATTCGGTGCATGATATTGTGGATTTCTTCGGGAAGAAGGTCATTTTCTTTGGTGTGGATGGAGAGAAAGTGTTGTTTTTTGGTGAGCGCGATCCTCAGATTGGTCATAGGCGTGTTACATCCTTATCATCAATGATTTCTATGATAATGATGATTTTATCAGAGGTTCATTAGTTGGAATTTCCTTGGGACATAGAGGAGTTCCCGGATGTCTTTCCAAAAGAAGTTTTAGCGTTACCCCCTCAAGGAGAGATCGAGTTCAGGATCAAGCTACAGCCAGAAGAATCTCCTATTTCTATGTCTTCATATAGGATGGTCCCTTCTGATTTGAGAGAGCTATGTATATAGCTTGATGGTCTATTATATTGTGGTTTTGATCGGCCAAGTGTGTCACTGGGGGGTGCACTAGTTTTTTTCGTGAAGAAGGCTGACAAATGTTTGCGGTTGTGTGTTAATTATTGTCGCTTTAACAAAGTGAAATAAAGAATTGCTATCCTCCTCTGCGGATTGATGACTTATTTGATGAACTAAAGGGTGAATGTTGGTTCTCAAAGATCTTCCTGTGGTCATAATATCAATAGATGTGTGTAATAGATTAGGATATCCTGAAGACATCTTTTTGTTTTCATCATGGGCATTATGAGTTCGTTGTAATGTTGTTCGGCGTGACGAATTCTCTAACTGTGATCATGGTATTGATGAATTCTGTGTTCTGTGAGTTTCTAGACATGTTTTTGGTGGTTTTCATCTATGAAATCCTTGTGTACTCCACGTTTGAGGTGGAGCAAGAAGATCATCTACACATCATTTTGGGAGTCCTTCAACGACATCAACTATTTGGGAATTTGTTGAAGTGTGAGTTTTGGGCTCGAGATGTCCGTTTCGTGGGGAGTGATGTGTCCCAATAGGGAGTTGTTGTGGATCCACAAAATATTTATGCAGTTGTGTCTTGGGAATCCCCCAAGACAGTTTCAGGTGAGCGAAGATTCCTTGGTCTCGCAAGCTACTATAAGAGGTTAAAATCCAATTTCTCACGAGTTGCCACTCCTATGACATCATTGACTAGGAATGATCAGGAATTCACATGGACTGATCAATGTTAGGCATCCATCGAGTATCTAAAGGATATGTAAGTAGGTGCTCTTGTCCTTTGTCTTCCAGTTGAGGGAGTTCAATTTGATGTCTTCTGTGATGCTTCACATATGGGGTTAGGATGTGTTCGCATGCAACAGAGGTCAATTTTTTCTTATGGTTCTTAGCAGTTACTTCCCTATGAATGAAAATATTCCACCCATGATCTTGAGTTTGCATCCATGGTGATTGCATTGAAGTTGTAGAGACATTACCTCATTTGTGAGCACATAGTGGGTTTCAATGATCATAAGAGTTTGAGTTATGTTCCCTCCCAGCATCACATGAACTTATGACAGCGTCGGTGGATGGAGTTCCTACAAGAATACGACTTCGAAATATCATATACCCCTAGAAAACGGAATGTTGTCGCTGATGCGCAGAGCCGAAAGTCACGTAGTGATGCTGTATGTGAATCCGGTAATTCTTGGAAAATAATGGAAGAACTATCAGCATTAAATCTTGATATGGGAGATTTTGGGGGTAGATCCTGTGTTTTTCAGATTATGGTAGAGTCATCCCTAATGAAGATGGTGGAAGATTCCCAGTTGGGAGATCTTGAGGTGGAGTTCTGGAGAGACCGAGTTGTTTGCGGTGAGGCCCAGATGGTTATTCTGAGGATGAACATCATAGAGTGTTGTCTCACAGGAGGATTTTTGTTCCATTGATGATGCATGATACAGTACTTAGAGTGTTCCATAGATCAACTTTATCGGTACATGCTGGAGTGAAAAAGATGTACTGATCCTTGAGGAGTCAGTTTTGGTGGCCTAGGCTAAAACATGCGGTTGCAGAGATTGATTCTCGATGTTTAGTCTGCTAGAAGGTGAAGGCCGAACACTGTGTTCTAGGTGGTTTTCTAAAAACATTAAACATTACTCAGTGGGAGTGGGAGTAAATCTCAATGTAAATCGTTACTCGTTTACATCGAGCTTCGGGAGGACGTGATGGTATTTGGGTGGTAGTGGATGATTTAAAAAAATCGGGCCACTTTATAGAAATCAAGGAATCAAGATCAGTGGTTGTTTTATTGAGGAAGTATCTAGAGGAGGTGGTGAGACGTCCTGGAGTCCCTAGGATGATCATTTTTAACCGAGATCCTCATTTTAACTCCAAGGGGTGGATAGGTCTCCATCATGATTTCGGTTCTCAACTATACCTTAGCACTACTTTTCATCATCAAATGGATGGTCATACAGAGCGGACCATCCAAACACTGGAATACATGTTATGATCTTATCTTCTAGATTATGGAGGCTCATGGATAAGGATCTTACCCTTGGTGGAGATAGCATACAATAATAGTTTTCACTCCACCATCGGCATGGCGTCGTTTGATGCCTGGTGTGGCCGGACATTTCGTTCTCTGATGTTCTAGACTGGGGTCAGAGAGTCAGCAATTCTCGGACTGGAACTAGTGCAGAATACAATAGAGATGGTTCAAGTGATTCATGAGAGGATGAAGACAACAAAGGATCGTCAAAAAGCATTTGTCGATCAAAGAAGGAGACCCTTAGAGTTTAATGTTGGGGATCATGTGTTTCTAAAGGTGACTCGCCATCGTGGGTTGCGACGGTTTGGATGGGGAAGTAAGCTTTCACCCCTGTTTGTTAGGCCTTTCGAGGTGTTAGCTCGAGTTGGAGCTATAGCGTATCGATTAGCACTTCCCCCACAGATGAGTGTTATACATGATGTTTTCCATGTATCACACCTCCATCATTATCTTTATGACGACTCTCACATCATCGATTGGGGAGAGATCGATTTTGATGATGATGCAACCTTTGAGGAGCGACCTGTGGAGATATAAGAACATAAGGAGAAGGTGTTGTGAGGGTGTTCTATTTATTTTGTTCGTGTCTTGTGGTGACACTGTGGCATGTATGAGAGTACCTGGGGACGTGATTCACATATACATGCTAATTAGCTAGAGTTGTTTGATGATTAACACTTTTCTTGTATTGTTCTAGATGATGTGGTTATTATACTTTCATGTTTATGAGACAGATCCCTTTGTTAATTTTGTGGCTTGCTCTCTTTTGAGAGGTATCTCGAGGGGTGGTTGTTCATACCCAATTTTTCATTCACTTTAGGTGGGTTTTGGATTCTTGAGGACGAGAATGTTTTGAGAGGTATCTGAAGTAATGTCATGGACCTCTCTAGTCCAATACATTGTGAAGATGTAGTATTAGTGGTGTTCGTGGAGGTTAAGGATATTGGGGGTGCTTTTGGGTGTACTTTTATGGGAAACTAATGGTCTATATCTTCCACATGGGGTCACACGGTTTGTCTAAACCAGGCACCCAAACCATGCGATGTTGGTGTTGGAGAAAGTCGCTAAATCACAGTTAGAACACTATTTGTCTAACTATGCGGCCTAACCATGCGAGGAGTGTTGACGAGGTAGTAGTGACCTCATGGTTAGCGGATAGTTTGTCTTACCATGTGATCAAACCATGTAAGAACAAAAATCTAGATCCTAAAATTGTGGATCTTGATTGTTTTGCCTCAAACATGCTAGTTTAAGCTCCTAAGCAGCCATAACTCTAGATTACCATTCTTAGAAGGTAGGATAACCTCTCCCAAGAATTTTGGAGGCAATCCAAAGGAAACTCTTGGTGAATCAAAGCTATTTTCTTAGGGTACATGATTGTTCGTATTCGGTTTCTTTGATCCACTTGGATCTACTTCTCCTATTCTCTTGGTTTCATAGATTTACAGTAGTTATCAATAGATATACATGTGTGGATGCCAATTATTGTGATATTTGTTCAGGATCTTGCTAGGAGGAGAGATCTAAGGTGGGATTTTGGATAATTGACCTGACTTTCTTGTGCATTCTTCATTTTTTGGGGTTTTCATCAAAATCCTTGAGGATGGGGATTTGTTGCTTCTCTTTCATTTACGTGCAACTATATTTTTATAATGTTTTATCCCACTAGATGAAAGTTGAATTTACTCAATAAATAATTTTAACCAGATAATGAAATTGTATCTATCATATGTTAATTCATCTTGTTTTTCTAGATAGTGTGACATCTATTTATGCTTTGCTTAGCTGTTGTTATTGATAGATGTCAGCAAAGAACATAAAATGGGATTAATTGATAATTGTTTGTCTAATGATTAAGAGGAATGAAAATGAATATAGTTCTTGTGGAAATTATATTTTAATAAAATTGGCATGGTAAGCATGTATAATAATTTGTTATAGCATTCTGGTTAGGTTCCCGATTTGGGAACCAACTGATTATAAATTCAAGGTGGTTTAAAGATTTGATTGTTTGAAAAATCATTGAAGGGTTCTGAGTTACCCTTTTGATTGTTAAAGGGACAAGAGCCAAATTGATGTGATCCTGGATGGTTGCTGTGATATGTTGGTGGCATAGAGTCCTTTTGGTTGTGGGTGCGTATGACTCCTAGAGTGGCGATATGCATCGGTTTATGCATGTGGGTATCGGGGTGGACACTAGGGATGATGGAATGGGTTGGATGTGATGGTTGGATGCTTGCGGGTTCTTTGATTTTTTATTATCTTTACATTTCCCCACTTCTCAAGGAAGCTTCTCTTTCTTACCCTTCAACCGAAGTAGGCGAAGATGCATGGGGTATGCCACATGCTTTCTGTGTCTAGCTTCTCATGGTGGATGGTTCTACGCTCTTGTTATAGGCTGAAAAGACTCGATGGATAGTACATCTACTCACCTTGTGGATGCCCCTTGTGTTTAGTAGCATAGATTTATTTTCTAGAATGCCTTGGAATATGGGAAAGTAATTCTGTAATGAATTTTTGAATAAATGGTGTTAACCAATGGGGTTGGTCTTCACAGAAATATATTGTTGAGGTTGTGATTTTATTAAGGAAGATTTGAATTTGGTTGTGATGATAATGAAATTTAATATGGAATTGTTCATGGATAATTAATGTTTAAATAATTAATTAACGTATAGTGGAACTAATACAAAGGGAATGATGTTATCTAATAAAGAACATTCAATGGTTGAGGGATTATAGGATAACTAGTCTTAGAAGTAGCAGCCCGGAGTCTGAAAGACGTTAGATGTAGTTGTGTCTACGACTAGGTAATGCCGATAGTGTGGTTTTGAGTTATAATATATTCTATAATTTTTGTTTTTCTATACGATAATCCACCCTTTCAGTAAGGGAAACTGACCCCCAAGGATTCTGAGCCCTGGGGTGTGTTTTCCCCAACATTCCAGTGGAAGGATGAATGACTGACTACCCCCTTCTTCCCTGCTCTCTTCTCTTGGTAGATTCTTGTGCCATTAGGTACATTAGTTAATTTTCCCCCTTATATGTGTGTAGAGGGCTGTAATGGCTTGTGGAAATTCAAAAACAAATATTCTTGATATAGTATCGTATGGACTACTATAGGTGTAATGTGTATATGATGTGATGGCTTGAGGATCCTTACTCGGTTTATAGGCTGTAATGGCTTGAGGTATAATACCTGACATATGATACACGTTATGCGAGCTATGGTGGCTCTTGGAAACTACCTAGTTACTTTTTGTCATGAGGATGGTGTGTTGCTTCACCCCGGTGTCCACGGGCAGGCCTTTGTGATGCACGAGGGGCATAGTGTGGTGCTTCGACCAGGTGTCTGCGGGAAAGCCATTTGGGAGAGAGATAATAAGGATGTGTGACATTAGGGAAAAGCGCCAAAGCATTGGGGAAGTAGTAGTGGGGTACCCTTGATATTGTTTTTTATAGCTATATTCTTGCCTATGTTACTTAGTGAGAGTTTCCATGGTGAGGTTGGGAATGTAGTATACCTATTTGGGTGACAATTTATTCTCACTTTTTGTTCATTGTGATTGAGTAGGCTTTCAATACTTTTGCACGAGAGGCTTCGACGAGGATCCTACTGAGTATACTGTTATTCTCACCTTATGTATATATAAACTATTTTTCATGTCACATGGAGCAGGTTGGAGATCAAGCTGGTTTCTACTAGCATGGGGTTGTAGGAGCTGTTCGGTTTTGTGGTTATAGCTTTTTTACATTATTTTGGGTACTTTAATTTTCCCCTTTTTGTTTTAGTACTTTTGCATGAAATTCCAATTTCACACATGGGTTTATTTTATATTTCCATTTTTGGGTTGGAGTTGATTGGTGTCTATCTTATCTCTCTCTTCTCCATGTGTTCTCATAGAGGGTAATGCCTCCCAATTGTGTGTTATTATACCCTCGATGACAGTCTCCAACTCGGGGCCTACTGAAGGCAGGACTAGGGGGTCAATATCTACCTTCTCACATTGTCTTCCCAGAGGAGTACACATTTTTGGGAGGGGGTTGTGACATTTATGAAGTAGAAAAAGTAAATATTTGGATATATTCAGGGATAATGTTGATGGGTTTTATATTGAATTAATTTAAATTCCCTTAATATGTATTCCCCTAAATTAATTTTAATAATTTAGGTATTATTTCATAATGAATGAATAATTCCCCAACCCTGTTCAAACAAAAAAATATTTATATTCAATCTCTATGATGAAGGATCATATTAGATCCTTTGTGTGTACTACTTTTATAAATTTTATAATCTAAAAATGAAATTTTATATAGAAAATTTATATAATGAATAACTGATTTAATGTTCACTGAAATAATACATCTTTCCAGATTAATATTAACAGAGAAATAAATAGCATGAAAGTCAATATGGGAATCAATGGTAGTGATGCAATAGATATACATTCATATGTAATCATTTTACTGAACAAAATATTTTCTTATTAGTAAATTTAAAAAATGATTAATAATGCATTTATTAAATAATTTATTTTTAAATTATTTATACCAATAATATCACCATCGACAAATTGATTTTATATAATTGAATATAAGTAATAAATACTGTTTTATTTTATTTATAGTAATATTGAAAAAATATATTAAATATAATTTAAAAAAATATTTCGAATTAAATTTTAATTAACATCAAGAATGGATGATTGAAATAAAATGGTCCAAAATATTCATTCAATAACACTTTTTCTATATATAATATAAAAAGAATGATTTTTTTAATATGATAAAAAAAATTAATGACATGATTTATTTTAAGATTTTTGTTTAAGAAATACATATGATGGTAAGAGTAATAAAGTTACTAAAACAAAGTAGTCATGTATCAATATTGTTTTTGGATATATATAAAATCAATGAGCATGTAATATTTCATTATTTTGATAATTAATTGATATATAAAATTGAAATATCTATTATTCGTGAAAAAATATATAATTATGTTTATATAATAAAAAATATCTAAATGATAATAATGGTAATCAGATTGGATATTATTAATGATTTGGAAATTATTTTTATATTTATAAATGATTATATTTAATTTTATGATTTTGTTGCTAATTAAATATATAAAACATGAACAAAAATTTTAATAATATTATTTCTTTATTTTTATATTTGATATTTAAAAAATATAATATCTAAAATATTGACCTCTTGTAAAAAAAATTATTTCTCAAGTTAATTGGAAAATAAATTGGTTAATAAAAACAATATTATGTATGATATATGATATAAATGATATATAAATTAATATAACATAAATATAAATAAATAATTCAATTCTTGTTTTATTTCCCAAATTTAATGTCTTGGACTATAATTATAAATATTTATTACCATCATTTAACCTTTTTTTTAAAATTCCTCAGCTTTTCAATGATCTAAAAACCCATCCATGAGTCATTACAAACCACCATTCCAAATATATTAAACGTCAACATTCTAAACAATATTAATCATCTGAACATATTATATCACATTAATTGGGTTGTAAAGTAAATAATTATCCTAGTATTCATTAAAAATAATGATTTAATTGAAGGTTCATTTCATTTTTAGTGGTAACAATGACTTCTTATACTATTTATATTGTAATTTCACTATCAACCTAATGTTTTATTAATCACTATATGAAAATATTATCAAATTTACAATTAATCAATTATTTCAATATTATCATAACATGTTATAGGATCTTTTTACACTATATTTATTTTTGAACGGCTTATTTATGTTTTGATTTACTATTACCATTTTTTGATATTATATAATTTTAAACATATTCATTAATGGATAATATATTTCCATTAATTATAAAATATATTAATAGAAATTAAAAATATTTTATTATTAATTTTTTTTACAATTAGAGTATTCATATAAAAATATTTTAATGAGGTAAAATCATCATTATTGACAAAATTGTATCAAATGAACAAAATATGAACCCCCAATAAAGAGTGATAGAAATATTACACTTATCATTTAAACCTATTACATTAGATACCATGGAAATATTATGAACTCATATACATTTATTTTTTAGATATAATTATTTCTAGTGTAACAAATTTTAACATTTCCAAAAATAAAAATGAAACCACTGAATATGTTGAATGAATATATTCAAATGAATTATATAGAAAACATTTAAAATAAATATTAAATATATTTTAATTAATATAATGTATTTAAAGAGTTTTCATTAATAGATAATTAATAAAAGTAATGTTTTTATGTGTGGACATATTTGTTGAATTGCATGTGTTGGATGTCAATGTAAAATGACTTTTGACATTTTTATTTTCATTTCACATTAGTTAACTATTCATCTATTAGATGAATTAATTATATTTATCAATTTTAATTAAATTTTATATATATTATATTTTTTTATCTTTATTTACAAACATGTAATATATAAATCATTAAATTTCCAATTAATTCCCTATGATGATGATATATGTATTTTTTTCAGATTTTCTCCAATATCTATAAAAATTAAATTCCTAGCATACGAACAATGTATGTTTTTAAATAATTTAATTTAAAATAAATGAAAGAATTATTTTTTATATATTATATATCTTTATTTATTGTGTGATAACTATTTTTGTGTTTAAAATACTAAAAACAAAATTATATACTAATATTTATGAAATTACATTGCAACTATATCCATTACAATGTATGATTATTATTGTTTTCAATGATTAATTTTATAAGACTTAAATTCAATTCAATTCAATTTTTGAATAATCTTAGGATAATTGGGATTTTCAAGTTTTATAATATCAAATTTCATTGATTTTGAATTTTAAAATATTAAATAAAATAATTATATAACTAGTTTTTTCTGAGCCTATTGAGTTATTCCTTATGATTTATATGTTACAAAATTATTCTCTTTATTTTTACGTGCCACAAATTTATAGATATGTTATGAAATATTATACAAATATATAATTATATATTTTTCATATTTATTAATTTTTTTATATCTCGTGAGATTCGTTCTACATGAAATTGGTGGTGAACCTAGACATATATAAGGTGATTTCCTAGTGATAATCTTGACTAATGTTTTTGAAAACCTATTATAGTTTTTTGTCTAATTATTTGGACATGATTGTTTTTTTAATGTATAATATGTTCCTCTATAATTACAATTATTTCATTATGTGTTATTTGATATCTCATATTTATAATTTTGATATCTCTTATGTTATTTTCCATACTGTTGTTTTAGTTCACTATCAATATTCAATAGATTTAAAAATATAATTTACTACATATTAAATATTTAATTACTCGATTACATGAATAATGAAGAGGTTGATTAAATAAATAAGTCATGTGTTTTTTATAAATAGTTTCAGTAAATAAATTACATCCATTGACAGAAAATTATTTTGTGTTTTTGTGAATTTGGTACCCATGTTCTTATATTTATAATACATTAATGTAAAAACAAGGTAATTTATTGAATTTCTTATAACACACATCAATATTTGTGTCATAGAATCATCTTTTACTCTATATATTTACCACAATGTCATGACCCACAACCACGAATTTCCCAATGGGTTTGTTTTTGTCGATTAATGGGACAAACAAACGGTGCTTTCAATGAACAAGCACTAAATGTGTGTATTATATTTATAGTGGGTTTACCCTACTCATTTATTGTGGAACATAACACCACCAAAAATAAAAAAAATTATAAACAATAAAAACCCTTTAATCTAACCAATCCAAAATATTTTTATATTGAACATAATGAGATACTACTAGGGAAAAAGAAGTACCATTTTCCTTATCCCCAATTCAACTACATGGGAGGAAACATAACTATTCTCAGAAAAATTATAAATTAAAAAATTAAAGAACAATATATATTATATTAATGATAGTATTACATAGTAGTGTAATATTTAAGAAAACAATATTGTTGTGAACAGAATGTGTCGATATAGAAAAGGGTTTGAAAAACAATATAAGGAAAATATATAAATATAATCCAAATTAAAAATAGTCTTAAGTTAAATATTTGGATACTAAATTTAAAATATCTATAATTCAACATTTCTATTGGTAATTCCACATAGATAATAGTAGTCCACAACCAATGATAACAAAATAAGAAGATAGATTATCGGTATATAGAATCACTATAATTTACATCTTTTTGCAACATCCCAAAACCAATCCGATCACTAAAGACCTTTAAAAAGATGAATAAATGGAAATAATAATAATAAATAATCACAATGAAAAAGTGGGCCTGATAATTTTTCCACTATCTAAACATATCAACATTACATCACATCCAAAAATAACAAGTAGTGATAACATATGAGAACCACTCACACACCAATTATCATGATGTAAATGAAATGAAAATATGAACACATCCTCTTACCTATCTATTAAAATATAATAACATCATTAAAAAGTACACAATTAGAGCAACAAAAAGATAAATTTCTCTATATCATTAATCAATACTGAAAATTTCTTGAGACAATAATATCCCAATTCCATTTATTATTGAATCATGATATTCAAATAGAATATAATGTCAAATATGAACCATCATACACACTGTGTATTTTATTATTATTGATAAATATAAAATTCCATTAATATTATCATTTACACTAATCATTTCAGTAAATCATATGTAATAATTCAATATTATTAATCAAAGTAGATGTTTTTATTGATTTAATTTTGACCACATTATTATTCTCTTAACTATTTTAATGGTTCTTATTCACTAATAAATTGTTACATGACATATTAATAATCAATGAAATTATTTAACAATTTTTCATTTATAATCATTAAATTCAAAATGTTATGAACTGAGACACAATGAAAACTAATATTAACATTACATTTACAAAATATCAACACAAATATAACTCTATAATATTCCAAATCCTAAAAAAACTATGAGAACATATAACCTATTAAATAATAAAAAACAAAAATGATGTCATATCAATAATCTAAAATGTTCTCTGTAAATTTGATGACACATGAATAATAAAAACATTCCTAATTTATGCAAAAATATCCTAGAACCTACTAAACATAGTGTACCCATAGAGTTTAATCACACTAAACCAACTCCCCCAAGTGGCCAATGGGATGTCACTAAACTACCCAATTATTATAGAATCATCATATGGTATGGGGGATAGAAATTAAATAAAAGTAGTTGACATATAAAAAATAAAATTCCTCAGTAATGAATGTAAAATAACCAATCCATCACTACGATACGGAAAAAAGGAAATGGATATTATATTTTCATAAACCAACTCATAAACCATCCATAATATAGTATCATACATAGATATCAGTACCCTATCAAATCTAAGGATGATTAAAAAATCACCAGCCTGTATTATTTCAATTTTTTTATATAACATTTATTTCATGTTTCCCCTATATTAATTATTCTATTAAATTTGTTATTATAATAAAAAAACATTTATTTATAAATTTTTATATTCATACATATGCCTATCACTAATCCAGTACACCGTAGTGGAAATGAAAAATATCAATTCCATAACATGGTCGAAACAACAACACAATACAATAGCATACTTCGAGACTAGTAACCAATGATTCCATATGATGACCTAATCGTTAATCATTATGGATCATCACCCTAATCATTATATAACACAGATTCATTGTTTCAAATTGGATGATAATTTATTTATAATCTTCCCAATGTCCTATTTTCTTCAACTCCATATTTTCTTATTCATTACCATTCCCATAATTCTCATATGTTACCATCATATGTTATCTTGTAAAAATTATAATTTTAATTGAATCATGTGATGATATGATATTTTCAATTATGAGAGGCTAAACATTCATTACAATTTCCCTTTTTGTTCATAAAAAAACCGATGAAATCAATTTATAATGATATATAAAATCGATTTAAAATAATATAATAATAATGAAATGTTATATCACAATTTTAATAGTTATGATTTGGATTATTTCATGGAATGGAATGATCCATATAAAGTGAAATATATCTCATTTCCGGTAGAATAAAACCTAACAAAATAATATTGTATGATTTTATTGTATTATCCAATAAATGGTAACTACATTTGATCATTCACCTACACCAATAAAGTAAATATGGAAGGAACATAATATTAATGTTAAAATAATATATTACTCCTCCATATAGACAAAAAAAATCCACTTATCCTAAGGTGATAATAATCACACATATTCTATTATATAAATTTTGTTTTAGGATAATAATAAATTGATATAGTTGAAATATACTTTTTCAAATGGGATTTTGTATAAATATATCAACCAATATAATATAATAAAAGATATAAATTCTTTTTATGGGAAAGAAATTTATAAAATGGTTATACATCTACTCATTAGAAAAAAATACCTAACAAATGATGTTATTTACATTTAATATTTTTTCATTGAGGTTACATAACATATCAATAAACATGTAATATTATATCATAGAAATATAATTCGAAACCCTATCCCATATGTAATAAAAGAATCCCCAAATAAAAAGAAATTTATACATTAAAAAATTAATCAATTAGATTATTCATTATCTATGAAACATCATGTTCATTGTCAATATATATATTGTAATCAACAAAAACCAAGAATTAGCTCGGATTCCACAATTTCTAGAAGGATAAAATTTTAAGATGGGATGAAAAGGGATTGTAAAAATTGATAAATTCACAAAAAAAATCATATAATTATAATATTTATAATAATTAATTAATTACCAAGTAATTCATCATTAATTAGATAATTTAATATAGAAAAGAACAATGTTAAATAGAGAATAACGGTTGATCCCGGTTAATATAGAACCATTTTCGAACTAGAATATTTTGTAAAGGCACCAAAAACAACAATAGATTATTGACTAAAATATAGATCTATGAAACATGGAAATAAGAAGTGATTATATCACACTTCCATAGGGGCCATTTTGGGTACATAAAAAGGCATTAGAAGGCCAAATTAAACAACATGGTTTATGGATATTTCCATCTCCATTATGAATCACTATTTATTTGACTAGGATGTCGTGATTCATAAATAACTATTTCTATCCAAATCACATATATTACCTCAGGATCAACTTCATAATTACAAAAAATCAGTAATTAAATATACCTCACTATTTCTGGAACCCAATTTCTAAAGGGATACCAATCAATCACAACCACCAACCATATATCGACAAAAACTACACATATTCAATGGTGGTATCATTCTAGAAACTAAAAAATTCAATTCAAAAAGAATCATAAAATTATACAAGATATTGATTATGTGGGAAGAATTATCACACAACACATAACCCACAATCAGAATTTCAGACCCAATAGTGAACCAAACTCTCCTATTATTAAAATATTTTTTATCTGATTGCCTAAAACTCCCAACAAATGGATAATACAAATATTAATCTTCTAAATCAACCTACAGTACACTTAAATGTATAACATAGTAGATCCTTAGAGTTTTATGAACAGATGTAACACATATTTTACTCCAAAAATTTCCCTAACGATAAATCTTTTTACTAGAAAATTCAATTAGAGGGATTAGAGAAAATTATTATCATATATAAGAATCCTCTAAAAAATTTATCATTGGTGAGATTTAAAATAAATTCTACAGAGAATAAAATATTTTCCCTAATACATGATTTGAGAAACCAAATAATTTATATTAAATAAAACTAAAATGATCCAGAAATAGTTAATATAATAAAAACCAAAAGTTATAAATTTCAAATCCACATTCACTATATAGAGATACCATTTAAAGTAGAGATACTCACTAAATAAAATCATTGGAATATGATTCACCACCCAATGCATATCTAAATAACCACTAATGATTTGGAAGCCTCCCCACATCTAGTGAAATCAAACTAATTATTCCCAATAACATAACTAAGAAAACATGTTAGAATTCTATTTATAGGTGATGTATAGACCCATGATTTTCCCAATTATGTAAATATTTTATTTTATGGATTTCAACATATTAAAAACTATAATATGAAAATACGTAACATTTTATGTTATACATATAATGAATATTTACAAATATTTGTAATAGAATTATGAAATATTATTATATATATAGTGTAAAAAAAATGAAAATAAAAAGCACATTAAGTATTCAGTTAATTAGTTCATATAAGAAACATTATAAATCAATTTTTTAATTTCAAATATTATATTATAAAATATGTATATATTTCATTTTTGAAATAATTATTAATAAAATGTTTATATATGAAATGTTTTTATTCAATAAAAATTCAAATAAAAAATTTATATAAATATATTATGACATTATTTTAATGTATGAAGATTATATATTCAAACAAAATTTGATAAAATTGAAATCGTTTAGTATTAATCATGTTCATATATAAATATGCTCAAAAGATTCATTTTTGGATAAATTGTGAATAATACAATTCCTATATATAACATGACTCTTAGAAATTAGTATTATATAATTATGAGTTTGAAATTTAAGAAACTAGATTATATTGAAAATTTTTATTTTATAGAAAATTAATAATATTAAATTATTTGATTTAATTTATAAAGAAATATATAATTTTTATGAGTAATGTTATATTAATTAAAAAAATTCAACATTATGAAATTGGTAATTCAAAAAAAAATTCAACTAAAATATTTTATTAAAATACTAATTTTTTATTTCGGATCATTAGTTAAAAATTATATAATAAGAACCATATATTTAATTGTGAATAATGGATAAATTGACTTTAAAACAACAAATTTTCATAATGAATTTGTAACTAAACATCCCATGGGGCCCATGTTGTGACTAGCCCAAGACATCCTCTAAAAGAACATAGGCAGGAGACTAGCACTGAGTAGGAATATCCCATAGTGGGAAGCATATACCCAAGATCCTATATAGACACACACCCCTGTCACCACGTAATAGATGAATCTGAAATCACATAGTAAAAATGAATGAAAACAACTTGGAAATTATACATAGAGTACGGTACAAAATGGAGGGAAAAAGGGGAAAGAATACAAGCCTTACTAAATTGGAATGTGCAATCACTTGGATCTCATTTATAAAAACCCCATCCTAAATTGAAGGTATTGTAAGGTGTTTAAATTTCATTGATGTATAACACGTCTGTCGAAAAACCCTGAAACGCCACCTATCTCTGGACCACCAAGGAAATCATCAAGGGTGTCAGTCGTATGCATAGGAAAATACCTGTGTGGTCAAATCACAGGCTGGTGTGAGTACAAAAATACTCAGTAGGGACCAAAAACCATAAATGAATTTCAAAAAGTAAACAAGTAGGAATAGCAACGAATCAGACCACAAATAAGAACAGTAAGAAATACACCTTGTAGTCTAATAATGAAGAACACTAAGTGTAGCCTATATGGGGTAGAGTTAAGATCATCACTGTAGCCATCTCACTCAATGTATAGGTTAGTTTTAGGTAGAATGTAATGTTGTAATAATCCATGGTACCCTCAAGATTTAACATATAGATCGTTGGTAACACACATAATGTAGGTAACACATAGTGTTTCGGTAACATATGGAGTGTTGATAACACATGGAGTGTTGGTATGAAAAAGAGTGTTGATAACATATGGAGTGTATGTACCACATCGATTTTATTCCAAGCCTTGATGACATGCACCCTTGTGGGACATTAGCGTACCGACTCATTCATCATAAGAATCAATTTCTTGATAAGACACATCATATTGTAATTACCCATAGTCTATGTAATCACATTTAATCTCATTCATAGCCTGCCATATGATTCCTTCCTTATAATGAATATTCTGAGACCGCCTCCTCCTTGAGCCAATAAGCTATACTCCATCATCCATTATAACGCACATAGAGTATCTCCAAAGTATTTCCTCATCATAAGAGTACCAACACCACAAAAATATCATTAAACATACCAACAGTTTGAGATTAATGGGTGTTGAATAAAAATTTATAGGTGGTATCTTATTCTGGTCCTACCCTACTGGACTGACCCAACCTGAACTGACACTGGTCCCACCTGAACTGACCCATCGAGTCTAACCAGACTCGTCTGGTCAACCTGGCCCTCAAGTTGTGGCACGCAACGGTTGGGCCCGACCCTCTACCAGTCTGGTCTTTTGATTCCACTCCTACAATCTGTTTTATTTCAGTTCTTTCCCCCTATACATAGAGGGTGTCATGTCCTCTCTAGGTTAATAAATTCCACCATTGGGTTCAATGCAGTCGGCTGCCGCGTAAAACACATGACGACCATTTTCGTGGGGTCCCAACGTGGACATGCTGGATTACAGACGTTCACTACATGACACTACCTCCTAATATGTTTAGGAGATGACCGCCACTATCCATGGACCTATTCAGGCTCTCTACTAACTATGGAAACCATGTAGTGGGTCTTCCATCGTTGCTTGTCAAGATGACATAATGCATTCTTCTTGTCTCCAATCTCACTCTAGTGATCCATTTATTGAAAAAAATTATTCTTGTCACCCTATGGTCACATTCGTTAATACTTTGGGTTCAATATCCTCCTGTCGTCACTCTATGGGGTCTGATCACATTTTAAACATCCATGCAATGCCTGATGCGACCACATGGGTCCATCATTGAAGAATGAAATATAATGGGACAAAGACAATAACATGAACACCCTTACAATAGACCTTTGTCTGTGATCATGTAATACATGGTCTGTTCATGTTTGTGGAAATAAAAAATGGGTGAAATAGTATATTTAATAAGATTAAAACCCATTTATTCTTGTGTTTTTACCATCCCACAATAATGATCAAAACGTGGATCAACCTATTCGTGGGGTGGACCGAATTCATCATTAGAAAAAAAAATGGAAAATAATCATGAAGAAAATATACCCCCTACATTGAATGATTATCAATGTGAATAGATAATCTATCATTGAGGTTGATCCGTCAACAAACATCCTTAATCTGTCATTTGTCGGTGTTCATCATTTGTTTTCACCAATTATAGAGATTCCTTCTTCTTCCATAGGGATTAATTTGAGCAATAGTGAAATTATCCAGTGTTACGAATAATAATATTGTTCCATGCCTCAGATTAATAGATGAAATTTTAAAACATGTTTCCATGTTCTAATGCCTTTTAGAGTTTTTATGACGATGCTCTCCAGCATCCCTGGGTCTCTACAAGGCAACATGGATGAAATGTCAAAAAACATTATAAGAAAAATTAAATAAAAATATAATTTTTATCTTTATTAATCCTTAAAATAAAAGTTAAATATTTTCTATAGCCAAACCACACTAGTTGAAGATAGGTGCTGACTATGAAACCCCAATTCTCTTAACATAACAATTACCTCAGTTTAGAAATATGTGCACAAGTTCGAAATTTACTAAAACCATGAATGCATGATATTTTTATAAAACATAAAAATAGTTCAAAAATTTATTCCCCGCACCTCAGGCCTCCTAATCATGTTTCATCTCAATTCCTAGCCTTGATATAATCTGATATAATGTTTAAAAAATTACATGGAATATTTGGGACAATATATTATAACCACCTTAGAGATTTATGTCCCTAAAATCCAAAACAATAGCTATTCAAACAAATAGGGACAGTGAGTAGGAATCTGAGCCTCCCACTCTTTTGTTCACTCCTGGAGATTATCTTGCCTCCATTTAACATTCACTAGATAAACCAACCCTCCCTGTGTGATTCTCTCCTGTTGATCCTCAATCTTCACTGAGTACTCTGTGAAATCCTCCCCATAATCATTGTACATCTCAACCTAGCCAATGACCTGTAAAGGTTCATGTATATATTTCATCAGCTTGGATATGTGAAATAAATCATGCACATGCTCTAATAGTGGATGTATGGCCAAGAATTACACCACCTTTTACACTCCACAGAGTACCATAAAAGGTCCCATGAAACTCATATATAACATGATGCCCCTTCCGAATCACTATATCCCACAACGAGGAGAGACCCAAATGAACAAATGGTATCTCTCTTCAAACTCCAATTGTCATTTTCACCTATTATAATAGAACATATTATAGCTCTTTGTAGTCTTCATCCGCTCATAGATGACCCTAACATTATTCATAATAGCCTCGACCAACTACTAGCCCATAAGTGCTGACTCTCTAGGGTCAGTCCATAAAACTACTGACCTATAGGGTCTCCTATACATGGACTCGATACATGACATAACTATGGAGGCATGGAATTTGTTGGGTTACGTGAACTCCACCTGTTGTATGTGACCCTCTCAAATTTGGCCAAATTCTAGGATGCAAGCACATAAAATGTACTTACATGGTTATATCCTCATGAAGTTCATATATATTATATCCCACCTCAACTCAATAACCTAAATGGTTTGAGATAATCCAACTGTAACCTAGTTATAGACCTACACTAACTGTAAAGTGAGGCATCTAGAGACAAATTCTTCTATTTCCTTCATCAATCCCGACAACTAAAACTAACATCGAAGGTCATGGTACTTCATTTCCACAACTGGATGTACCTCTAAAAGGGTATGTACCACTCTCCATAAAAACCTACACATATTACATCACCAGTAAAAAATTTCATCCTCTAAAAAGGTTGATGTTCTCTTTACCATTCGAATATATATCTGGGGCATGCCCTATGTATATCAGATCACATGTAGTCTCACAGCTCATATCTCTGAGCTATGCCTATTGTAGGTGCTGTTATTTTGGATGGGTAACCACAATCTCATGGGGATTATCAATTTCATCTCCAAAGAAAAAGGATATCTAAAGATAGTGGAACTTCTCTATGGCCTCATTCCGTGTCAATGAACTCAAATTCTTATTTAGCACATATGCCACCACATATCCCTTTCCATGAGTATATACTATTTCTAATTCGTAGTCATGGATGAACTCTAGACATATTCTGTGTCTCATGTGAAAATACATTTGATAGAATATATACTTGATATTATTTTGGTCAGTGTAGATAATAAATCATTTGCCACATAGGTATTGTCACCACATATTCAATGCCTTGACTGATGATGATAACTCAATGTCTTGTGTTGTGTTGTTTTTCTCATGTGGTATCAACTAATTAGAACCAAAAGCAATAAATGATATAACAACATTAATAAACATCCAAGTCAACTTACGATTGAATCATACAATATCACACACTCAGAACTCTCCTCTATAATCCCAAGGATAATTGTTCTTTTCAAGCTCTTCCTATACTTCTAAAACCCCTTATGGGACCCATTTGTCCACATTAGGGGATTACCTTTATTCTTCAATGATATCAGGGGTGCAGCAACTATGGGGATGTCTGGTACAAACATATAATAGTACCCATCTAATTGAATGAAACTTGACTCCAATATATTGATATTGGGTGTCTCCCAAGAAAGAACATCATCCATCAGCGTTGGATCGACTAAAACTCCAGCCACTCATACGACAAGCCCCAAAATGTTGAAATCTCAAATCCATAACTACATCTTTAGGAGCTTCCTCCAATGTCGGTGCTCTGGGGGTATGATCAGGACTATCCTCAAGTGTATCACGTTCTCCTGCTCAGATACTGAATACCCCTGAATTTCATCAAAGCAGATCACTAAAAATTGCTCAATATAATGCTCCAATATCTTTTTCATGTGTCCCATAAACACTAATACAGATTTCATCCTAAAAAAAGGCATCAGTAATTACTCATCATGATTGTACCTACTACTAAATGTCTACTTCTAGATGCCCTAATCCCTTACATGAAGGTGGAAATATCTTGATCTCAGGTTTATTTTTGAGAACAATCTCACTTCCATCAAATGATCGAAGAGATAATTGAATCTAAATAATGGATAGTTTTTTTTAGCTAACCTATTTTAGGCATTTTATGTGTACATATAATTTCCACCTAACAACTCCTTTCATGGGAAACAAAACTGGAGCTTCCCATGGTGAAGCAGTAGGTTTCATGAATCCATTCCATTATATGTCCACCAACTATACCTTTTGTTCCTTGACCTCCATGTAAGACAAAAAATATGTAGTTTTATATATCAATATTGTTCTGGGGTAAATATCAATTTAGAAATATACCTCCCAACGATAAGATATTCTTGGGATATCATCCAGGACGACTTCCTCATACTCCTCCACCACTAAAAAAAAATTAAAACTCAACATCTCCTATACTCCTAGGGCTATTACATCCGACTAGTGTGTGATCAGCTACACCCTCCTAAGTGTGAGTCCATCCTACAATGAATTCGTTTCCTTTTCCCTAGTAAATGAAAACCTAATACCATCATTCTGAACACACCACACTCTATGTCGAAAATTGTCAATATGAGCATCTACTTCTGATAAATAGTATATTTTTAAAATTATGATGTATGTCATTGATTCCTCTACTAAAATATCTCAATCCAACATATCTCTATAAAGATTCAACTAAAACTACTATAGCTAGTTTTTGGTCATCAAATCCCATCCCATAGGCATCTTTAAATTTAAGGATCAATCTAATGGCTACATCAGAATCCCTTAGATCTGAACAATGTCTTTGTAAATGGAAAATTGATTGGAACCATATTCTATAAGAACTATAGAGAGGGTTGAGAAGTCACAAATTGTACCATTAATCATCACATTACCATCAAGAACGTAATCCTTTATAGCCTGATTGTGGGCCCTCCCCAATCCAAATGTTCCATTAGCTCTCGGAGGACCACATGGGTCTGCTGTGTTAGTTACTCCATCCTCTCTCCACATCACGTTTCATGGCCGGATCCTGTTCAATATCCTCCTCATGAAGGACCCCCTATTCATCCCTCTATTACGACCTCAGTAGTTCCTCAATCATTTACTATTCCATAGTTTTCCTATTCATAAAATCTCTATCCAGATGCCCCATATCACCACACGAGTATTAAAATATATTCTTATGATATCCCACTCTACCATGGGATTATTTCACCACAAATCAATTATTAAGGGGTCATCCCATCTATTTATAGATGAGCAATGGTATTTGGGACATCTATTGGATACCCACCACCGAAGACTTCGCTACATGTTACTTGGTGGTAGCTCCGACTATTGGTGTCTCCTTTACAAGAAATCTCTCTACCAATAGAGCTCAATTTAGAACCGCTGAATATTTAGGGATTCAGTGTGATATAATTGATTCCATGATCTCCCAGCCTAGTGCCGACATGACGGTGTGATCCCGGAAGAATTTTTCACACACCATGTTAGTGGTGTAATGAGAAAGGTTCATGAATCTGACTAAGTAGTCTGATACTGATTGGTTACCCTGATACATGTGTAGTAGCTAAGGTATACAAAAAGATTCCATCATTTCTGGATGAAAATCCTCCTTAAAGGGGCTCTCAATGTTCATTCATGGTAGTGTTGCCTGCTCATGTGTCTGAGTCATCAAGCTCCCCCATATCCCTGTAGAGCCCTGAAGAAGGCCTACTAATAGTACATCCATATTGTTTGGAGGTTTACTCACTATGAATTTGACCGGCATAATTGAATCTAGCAAATCATCACCTATATTAGGATCTATCTCTCATATGAACCTTGGAGGTCACTGTCTCTGAAACTCATGCATTACAAAAATCATGATTGCATCTTCTACAAGAAACGATGGTGAGAATTGCTGATCTCTGGGTGGTGGTATAACTGGTACAAAACCAGGAGGTGGTATATTTGAAATGATTCCATGAACTAATTCCTCATCACATGGTGGACCATCATCATGGTAATACTGAAAATCATGGCTGCCAATATACGTTGAGGCATCCTGAAACAAATCAAGATATACCTCTTCTAATAGATTATACATGGTGAGATGAATATGAATCAATAAGGACGTGAGAAGACACATAAATCTTATATGATGCAACATCCATTAATTTCCCATTAAAGTAGTTTTTTCATATACCGTGTCAGAAATAAGAATTCATGGTTATGGATTACTCCTACTGTGAGACTTAGGGATCCGAGTTATGACTATAACATAAAATATTTTCCATGAGGGTTCTACCTGGAATGAATATTAGTATCACTTATCTTATATTAGTATGTGATATCTCATTGTGGAGAGATATTATTATGGGACCTCATTATTTTCTATACGAGGCCATATAGATTCACTTGGATATGAATAGGTTGTCAACATTTAAATCCTAGATCGACAATCACTGCATTTTCTTCAGATGACTTCAGACATATGGGATGAGGCTATCATTTAAGGGTGAGATAGTACTCAGAGTGATTCTCGTGGGACATCACTGATAAAATACACCACTCATCACCCTTTAATTAGGTTGTTTGAACAATATAATAGTTGGATCTTCTAGAATATGTAATACTTCTTCCATGGAGGATTATATTGATATATTTTGAAGATATATTCCAATTCTACATCTGAGATAAGATATAGAGTCTTTCATTAAATTAAAATCAGTACTATTGTGACCCCACTCGAGCAGTTCCAATGTTTTTCTACAAAAATCTAGATGTGAGATTATGTTTTTTCAATTGCTGTCACATGAACTATGAAATGACAATAAAAAAGTTCATCTATTTTTGGATTGATGAACACTTTAATTTGTTTTGATGGGTGATATCATTCTCGATGATCGATATCATCTATATCTACCAACATTTGATAGTTTTTTTGGATAATATATGGATGCTAGAATAACAATTTCTCTTCGGATGCTATAATTTCTTAGTAATGCCTTTTTGTTGAAAAATAATAATGTTGTTTTTATGGATTTGATTAATTAGATCATCCATATATACCAGGAAAAATTTTCTATTTTCATTATTCAGGAAACTCTCATTTGCATTACGTCAAAGGATGAGAATTTATAGAACTTGCGGAAGGTCCGATAATTATTTTGAGATTACCAGAATTATGATCAAATCATAAAAATTCAATTTTGGATCTATGAGGTTCACATTATCTGACATTTCTACACAAATTAAGGATTAGTTGTTGTCTCATAAATAGTATGATGCATTGATATCATCGAAGAAACCCATGAACTTGTCATAGATGATAACTTTTTATCCTTATGGGAACTACAATAGTTATCTAGATTTATATTCAAGGATTGAAGATCCATTGAGTTCCCTAATATAGAAAGTGTAATTGGTTACCTATAATGAGCCATTCCTGTGATCCTTTGAGGATTTGATGCTGAGGTTGATGAGTGATCATATTATGATACTACATATAGAGGCCTTTTAATGTGGTGTATATTATAATTCCTATGGATCTAGTCTCATCGATGTGATATTCACATTTAGGTTATGAAATCAAACTAGTAGAAAATGATGGGACCACATTAAATGTAATATACACCTCATGACCAAGATTTAGCAACAAAAGTCATTTCATTGATTATTATAGGATATAGAGGACAAATATTCATGGAGTGTAATTTTTTGTTTAATCAACCATTAGAGTACCTAGTATGACATCACATATACAGAACTCAAATTGAGATAGAGTATATAATTGGATTTTTTCAAGACTATGATAATGAGATTATTTTTACTCCTTAGAAGGGTCATGTGGTGCTCGATTCCCGTAGAATGAAGTCCCATACTTGTTTAGTAGAGGTGGTGTCTGAGCAGTTGGAATAATTATATATGGCCTTGGTAGAGGTGGAGTTTGTACATTTTCATTAGTTAGAGTTGTATAATCCACTTCTTCTCGAGTTTCCGTGGATGAATCAATTGGGAGACATCTACTGTGTGGTCTAGTGTGACCAAATATTCTTAAAATATTAACCAAATAGATTTTATAAAGGAGGTAGTATCATCATTTTATTCTATGTATAGACAGTTCTACCAATTAAAATGGGGGTAGAGGTGATATTGAGGATTCATGAAACCCCATTGTATTTTATTCTTCATGTGTTGAAAAGGTGCATAGATCATCACTGGAACGTTCGGTGGTATGGCATGAGGTGGAGTTTGGATGATCTCATCTCTCGGTGCCTAAAATGTAATCATATAATGACCAAGAAATTGGTTTTTGTAGATTATTTATAGCCTTTTTAGTTCCTAGTGTGGATATGGGATAACATATACTTGGATATTATAATAGGGATTCTGCAGATGGTGATCGAAAATACACCATCTTGGGGATATTTGAATGACTTATGAAGTTGAGGCACATCCTTTCTATTAAGGAGTATGATTCAGTGGAGAGTTTGAGACTATTTTTAATGTTGGATAGAATAAACCTTTTTGGTTTTCCCTTGCCAATTGACTCTAACCATGATTTAGGGCTCATAGAATGGTTGTTGAGGGGCCTAAAATAGGAATTCATATCCTAGATTAGGATGAGTATAATCTTTCACCCACAGAATGATGTCCATGACTTAGGGAACTATTCTTGTGATGGAAGATATATTGAGGGATTGCCTATAAGACTTTATCCTATGTTGGAAGGACCACATACCCTTGGTGGAGTTATCCTTTAATAATATAAATCACCCTACTACCATAATGGAAACATTGGAGGGCCTATATGAGAGACCATGATAGTCACCCCTGTGTTGGACTGATATTAGTGAACCATATCTTATTACGCCATATATTGTGTAGGTGACAACGGTGGTGGTCAAGTTGACCCACGAGCATATGTGTAGAAATTAAATCATGAATACATTTTATGTAGATAGAAACCATAGTCCCATAGAGTCATGAAGGTAGACAACATTGTCAGGACAGAATACCCACAATGTGGATTAGAGATGCGCGTATGGGGAGGTATGATATACCAATGTTTGACTAGAATGTAATGGATAATTAAGAGGGTAATATGGGTTTCTTACATCTTCATATTACAACTGTAGTTAGTGCAGGTGAATGATATTTTCCATCTGTCACAATTGAGATGGTATGTGCATGATCCCACACCTTTTATTGAATAGATAATGATGAAAAAATGATGGATCCATCTTAACAAATAAAAAAGTGAAAATCAATGATCGATATGAGATGATCATATGTGGGTGGAGAATTTGGCTGGCACATTTGTTGTGGTAGCATGGCAGATTAAAGGGGATATCCTTGGAGTGGAAGAGCTAAATTTGTGCCCAATTCACCCACCTTTTTTATTTTTTTCTTTTCAGTGTATAAATTCCTGATATAAGGAAGTATTTGAAGATCCTATTTTTTCCATTAAGGCAGTTGAAATATATCAACAATTATTTTTGGAGTCATGAATTAAGATAGAGCATGATTATGAGGCTGGTTGTGCAATTATTTTTTTGAAATAATAAATATTTTAACAACCTGAATGAAACTTTTTTATATTATTATCAGAATTATCATAAATTTCGTGTTAGATAATAAATCTAGGACCATAATTGAATATTTTGTAAATGATTTACCCTAGATATGACCTAATATTGGTTAGTGATAAAATTTCAGATAAACCAAATATTGGCATGTATGTTTAGTGAATAAATTGATTACAACAGTTAACAAATTAAATAAATGAACTAAAACCTACTCCCTATATTTATATACAATTATGTAGAATCAATTATGTTACCCTCATAAATATTGAACAACTGGGATGAGGATTTCATTGTTATACATTGATAGATTGAGATCAGACAAGGAATGATATCCATAACAAGGTGAATTGATGAAAAATGAATAGAATAGATCATTCCATTTTTAGAAAATGAAATATACATTAACAGTTGAACAAATATCAAGGTAGGAATTATCGTTCGTGGTTTTCACCCTTATTATTAACTGATTGAGCATGACCAAAACTGTAATCATTTAAACAAATTAAATTAATAATTTCCATGATCCCTCATTTCATATTTATATTTTTTAATAAATTTATTACCATCATTGTGAATTATTTACACTCATAGGTAAACCATTTTATATTTATTTTTAATGAAATAGTTTTAAAGGATTGTTTCACCTTAATTTATAATTTCCAATCTTCATTCTCCATGTTCTTTATCATTGTCCCTCATGTTGACAATTTAACCTTTTCTAGTGGGTTCATGCATAGTATGATCCATTGATTAATGGTTGTCTCATGTTAAATCAATTTTTTTACAATATAATTATAAATTATGATGTATATAATAAAACAGTAGATTACTCTGTCAATATAATATCCAAATAAGAGATTCTAGTGGAACATGATGAGGATTAGAGCATTAATTCATGGTGTGGCAGAACACGATTCTGATATACGACAAAAAAAAGGTAGAATCTGAAATCTACACGTGTATTCCAACGTTTTCTATGAATTCCCCAAATATAGAGTATATTGAATAAATATCATTTGTTGTGTAGTTTAGTTTCTACAATTTCAAGGGATTCGAAATGACATAAAATTTCGCAGTTAATATTTAGGGAACAAAATCATTGTGAAGTATAAATTTATTACATGGAATATATATTGTGTACATTCCTAGAATTCAATGTCCCCCTACACTCAATTTTTTTTAGGGGAGTTTACATTGTACTGGAACATTTGACGTGTACATTAGCACAATTGGGAGAACACTACTTAAACACAGGAGGTCAATCCACACTGTGTAGTGCCATACATGTCATGTAATAATAATTATCTAGTGAGATTGATGCTATAAATGAAATGTCTTAGATACAAAATACGGCCACACACCAAGGTAGTCCCTTTCATTCCATGTACTCCATTAGGACTATTACATATCTCATATAATCTTCATTAGGACTCATATTTTATATCATGAGCAGAACATCATGAGTTTTTCCACATAAAAGTTATGTTTTCTTTTTTAGTTGATTCCCATATTTGATTTGAGGATTACCATTTTTCAAAATACTTTATGTGTCATTCATTGATAAAAATGACTGAGAATGTTCATTTGAGAGAGGAACCTCCTAACGATTCATTGAATGTGTGCTCTATCATCTTAGTGTCGCCATTATATGGGTTAAGGGAATAGGTCATCTATTTAATGAGTGGAACCTTAATGAAAATTATAGTGATGAATCCTCTATATATTCATTGTAACCCTCACATAGTGAAGGGATTGAGTCCTATATATAGTGAGTTGTACCATCCAATGGTGTCAAATAATTCACCCATAATCACAAGATAAATTTTTTGGTTTATCCACTATCCGAAATCATAGATATAGTGGTCAATACAATGACTATAAGCTATAAAAATGGTTCTGGCTATCTGTGGCACCATTTTCATTTTCATTATAAAAAATATAGAGCCACAGTTTTAAGAGTCTATTTCCAAGGATTCCAATAATGAAATAGAACTTATCGCGATGATTTTTTAAACCATTTCAATAGATCGTATGGATTCCACTGTGAATATAGGGATATAGCCACAATTTTAACCATGTCTAAAGGGTATATTTACATAGTGGAAAATGGTGGTTATAACCCATGTTTAATGTGGAAAAAATTTAAAATTAATGGCATGTTTCCAGATTTTATCTCCTTAACTATGCATGCATTGAATGGAAAACATACCACATCCTTGTGGATAAATATTGATATATAAATATATAAATATATATATATTATATCCTTATGAAATATGGAAAAATAAGACACAATTATGGACATATCTCATCTAACCATTTTCCAGCATGAATTATTTACCCAACGATATGGTATCAATCCTATAGCCATGGTTACAAATCATCATGGCTATTCCCTTATAATGAAATACCTAGTATCCATAGTTTATGAATAATGGGAATATATGGGATGTTTATGGCCACGATATAGAAAAACTACGGCTATATCCTAAAAATTAATACATATAGAAATCATTTTCCAATACATTTGCGATAGATTGAATTTGATGTTGTGTATCTATTGAGTGCCACCCTCATGCGAAGTTATGGATGTTTTCCTCTATTTATATTGTGTAATCCTCATGTTGAATCATGTCATGTTTCCTCTATATTCTGATTGGTTCCAAGAAATGATGATATTTATAAGGCCATTTATCTTTAATGTGGCACCCTACTAAAAAATTCGGACATGGGTCCTCTACCTACTAAGTAACACTCTCCTATAGAATCAGGGATTGAGTCCTCAATATATAAAGCGATGACTTCATGTGGTGTCTGGGCATGGGTTCTCTGCAAAGTATGTGGAAACATCTTATTTTACCTATGTAAATGTCCTCATCCTAGATATGGTATCCCTTCCACATGGTGGAACAATGGCGAGGTGTCTCTTTACATGAATAAATCATCAGATACACAGCCATGATACTGGGAATCGTTGATGAAACAATTTGGAATTGTTTGTCGACTCATCATCCTTGGTTGGGAAGAGAAATGGGTTTCCCCTTAATCTATCAAATATGATTCCTTTAATGAGTATATATTTATATATATGTGTACAATTTGAGTATTTTATTTTTTTCTCTATTTCAATGGGTAGATATATATATTTCATGAATGTCTTTGTATCTCCCCTTCCATATTTTAGGGTTTCCTTTATGGTATTTATATAATCACCCATTCATTTTATTTTCATACATGTCTCATGACATATGTAGATGATGGCCATCATGGTAGGGATTTTATAAGATCATAGGGATACTCAGGTGAATTTGACATTGATCAGTGGACGATGATTTGAGATTTGGAGTAAGACTCTCTCAGATTTTACTTCTCCATTTATATTCAGGATGAAATATCATTTCTTATTGGGAATGTATTTTTATTCTTCACATTTCATATTTCAATGACACAATTTTTTTATTATCTATAGTTTTTTAAATTCATCAATATTAACATAATTATTACATTATCGTGTTTTTTTCCAATTCAATTCGGCATGGAGAAGGTGTGGTGCATTTGTTTAGGTACATTAGGAAATACACTCCAATATTAGACATTTCATTCATCTCTATTCATCATCCCCTAACCAATGGGTTTTGGTTTGGTTTAGTTGTAGTTCAACGTTCCACCACCTATTCTGGCAAAGTTGGGTTGGGTCCAGACACATTATTTCAAATGAAATAACTATTAAAAATTTGGGTTCCATTTATAATTATAAAAATACAATTAGAAATCATTATATATAAAATATATGATAAATAAAATTATCCAAATCATTCCTTTATAAAATATTTCTAATTAAATGATCCTTGGATACAATATCATTAATTCACAATTGCTTTGGATTTAATATGAGTATCATTGAATTTTAATATTTTCAGTATCATTGGGTTTTTTAACAAGATATGGTTCCCTTGTTTAATGGAATCATTTTTCAATAATTTATTATTATTAATAATATATACTATTTATAAATATGTAAATATAAATAAATTTTTGTTAAATATATTCCAATCAAATCATGTAATTTTACATCCAACTCACACTATCATCTCCCTAAAATCATATATAATTTAGTACTCTCAATTTTCTATGAAATTATATTAAAATGGATAACCCATAAAAATGAAGAGCATCTTCATGATATTTAATGATTTCATGTTTCAAAAAAATATCACACCACCCCTCTATATATCACATTAGTATAATATGAAAATGAAAAAATTATATGAATATTTTCAATATTATTTCTGCTAAATAAATTAAAAACATTAATAATTAAATGGATCATTGATGTTACTATATGTAGGAAATAGTTTTTTATTCTTAGTTTTCCTTGGAGTTTTCAAACACTTCAGTAATTTATGTATTCCATCATTGGATATCAATATGTTGAAATTATTCATCTTGTTATTCATAATTTTTCCATTTTCTACAATATAATTTTAAATTTTTAATAGTAATTTTGTAAACTATATAGTTTTATACTATTCATTTAGATAGATGATTAATTCCATTGTTATAAATCCCATTAATTTATCACATGCATAATTTTTCTACTCTTTATTCCATGAATTTATCTAAATCATTAGTCATAATTTCCCTTATTTATTGGACAATTAATATGATTACAGGTTTCTCCTAATATTAAATAAAATTAGCTATGAACTCCAAATATTTTTATGTCATGTTTCCAATTTTAGAGATAAATTTTTTTACTTCAATTATTTAATTAAATGACTCAATAATATAATAAAATTTGTATTTGTTTTACTGAATGTGTCTTCAGGGAAAAAATTTTAATAAAAAACAACACCTATTATGATTTTGTTGAATTAAATATCTTTATAAAACAAAAAAATATCACAATCTATGAGGCAATATAAATAATTTTAAATTACCATTAATTATATTTGGAAAAAATATTCTGATTAGTATCTTAATATTAGTCATTTAAACCACTAAAAAATTTATACTAAATATTTAAATTGGTTCTTCATAAATTAATTCACCTATATACATGATCTCTTTAAATTAGAAATGAAATATGTAGGAGTCAATTTTTTTGATTCATAGGATAAAATAATTTCACATATATTTACTGAAACATAATGTTATTCAAAACCAAAATAGAATCATTAAAAAAAATTATTAATTTTATTCCTATTTTCAGTTATACATTATCTTATTTATCTTTGGTAAACTTATATATTAATAATTATTCATCCACGACATATATCTCATAAAAAATATACAAATCTCCAATTATGATTATGAAAATAATATTATTCCCAATAATAATTTCATGTCATTTCAAAATATATATCATATATTTCTCAATATTTATTCGACATAATTTTTCTTTACCTAAGAAAAGTCCTTCTTTAATTCACCCACCGCTTAAATGATATGACATGTTTCTCTTTGTGGTGAGAATAATTTATTAAGCATTCCATATATTTATTTATTTATTTTTTTATCATATATATTTTAATGATAAAAACTAAACTAAATATATATATATATATATATTACACTCATCATATATTTACCCACATTAAAGTTTTGATGTATTTTAGAAAATTAATGGGTAAATAAAATAATCATAATATCTTTTCAAATATATGATGTTTACTATAATTCAATTATTTATAAATTTTAATATATTGTTAATCTGTTTAATAAATATTATTAATTGGAAATTCCTATAATATATTTTCATAAATATATTTCCCACCATCCATTATTAATCATTATATTATAATATGCCTCCCTCCATGCTTATTTAATTCCAATTTACAAAATAATCCAAACCAAAATTTCAAAAAATGTTCATCTACCAAAAAAATATTCATTTTCACATTATCATAATACCGTCATCATGATTCATATATAATTCTTATTAATGATTTCTAATTTTGGAAATTGTTTCGAAAACCCTCCATTGTAATATTATATTTTTTTGTAATATTTTTAACTAAATATTCATCAATAATTACCCCAAATTTCATCCTTTTCTTTAGCAAATAATAATAAAATAAATATTTTAATTGGTTTACATTACAACCCCCAATAATAAATTGAGGTTTAATGATGTATCAAGAATGGTTGAAAATATTATTTAAAGTTATGTCCCCTTTAATTAATTAAATTGGTAATTATTTATCATATAATGTATTGAATAAAATAAATTCAACACTCATTTGTTTCATGTGTTATTGAAATATAAATATGTTTTTACATAAATTTACAATCTCATAGAACAAAAAAAATTATGATAATTATTTATAACACATACCATTATGAATAAATACATTATTTCTTATTTTGATTAATTTCAAAAAATATATTAATGTAATCATTAGTCAATTGATAGTTGATACATTAATATAATAAAATAGGAGGATGACTCAATTATTTTACATTATAATCATCAAAACTTGTTATTATATATATAGATTAGTATTAGTAATTTTTATACCGTTAATATATTTGTATAGAAATTAATTTTTATTACTACTATATCTGAATTCTTATTGATTCAACTATATATCCAATTCAGAATACCATGTATGAGGAGATTATATAATTCCATATAAATAATTCACATTGTGAAAAAAAAAATTATATTTCAATTTAGTGGGACCATTTGTGATATTGGTAACAACCTCTAGGAAAATAAACAAGAGATGATGCAAACAGTATTAAATTAGCATATGATATAGTTATCACAACATGGTTGATTTATTAGTCTAATAGCCTCTGGATACTAGATATATAAATGACTTGCATATTTAAATAATAATTTGAAACATATCATGAATTAATATGGAATAGACGATAAAAAACGTTTGTGGAATTTAATCAATTATATAAGATTCAAAAGGTTTTAATAGAAAATGTAGAAATAACAATGACATGGAGGATAATGACATAAATCATAAGTTATGAAATTCATAATTTTATATGTCCTAAAATTTTTATTATGTGATCATTCTTATAGATCTTGAACATTAATCTTATTTTATTTTGTTAATAAATTATAATAAATATGATGGATTGCACAAAATTAAAACATTATTATTCTAACTATTGGCCTGGTGAGACCTATTGTTGAATCAAGGTAATATCTATAATCATTTCATATCCTATACCTATATATAACCAATTCATTCCTCATGTTTTGAGTCATAAAATTAATTTGTAATAAATATGCATTATTAATAAAAAAATATCTGTTTTAAATCAAAAATAATACACATAATCATTTCCCCTATAAATATAAAAAATTTCATATTAATAATTCATCAACAAACAATATATTTTGAAATTTTACAAGTTTAAGACAATATCAAATTAAAAGAATTGATACATGATATATTCATGATTCTGTAAATATGTACTTCATAGATAATATTAATTTCTAATGGATATTGGATAATAATAGAGGACATGATATTAGTAAAGATAATAATAAAAAAGGTAGGAATAATAAATAAATCGAGAATGAATGATCATAGGATATCAATTAATTGGAATGAATTACATGAACTAAACGAAATTATTATTTGAAATATAGATAAGATCAATGTGATTTTTACGAAAAAATAACATAATGGTTTTTTATCATAGTTATAAAAAGGATTACTTAAATCATTTCAAAACTCATTTCATCATTTAAAAAAAATTGATTATTTTTTTAAATAATTATAATAACAATTAATAAAAAATGTAAATAAATTTTTTTGAAAAAAAATATTGTTTTAGGAAAGTATAAATACCTAATTTCATTTTTGTAGGTGGGATAAGAAATATACCTAATTTATAGAAAAAATAAAATTATTTTCTCATATTTTAAACATTTCAAAAATTGAATTATATGAAAAAATGATTAATATTTCATTATCAAACCTTGAAAATAATGAAAAATATCATAGAATCTGGTATTAAATAATAAAATTAATGTATAATACAAAATTATAAAAAAAATTAGACAAATTAGTTGTGGTATAAAATTAATCTCAACCGAAACGAAGAAATAATGTTAGTTTTAATTATAAAACATTATTTTAGTAATTAAGTAAAAAATAGAAAAATATTTTCATGAAATCAATCATAGTAAAAGATAAAATAATTTAGGACAAAATATATGTTTTTTAAAATCAAAAATCATATATATTTCCTCAAATATAAATTTGAAATGTTAATAATCATTAAAATGAGTGAGATTTTCAAATAACAATTTATGGATTTAGAAACTATTAAATAAAACATATAAAAAAGATGAACCATTAATTTAAAATGAAAATACTTTAAATAAATATGAATTCATAATATAATATATCAATATGGAAATATATAAATTACATAAATTAAATGATTTGTGTAATATATAATTTTTCTCAATGGAGTTTATGTGAGAAAAAAACTATTACCCTAGATTACGTCTTAAATGAACATAATAAAACATTCATTAAAAAAATTGATATTTATTATATTATTATTGATAAAAAAAATTCATCATTATTTTATCTTTTAATGTTCTATTTATAGTCATTTGACATGAATTCATCATTCATTTCATTATTACAACCATCAAATAATGTATTCTAGGCAATATATTAAGAATTACAGTAGACTATTTAATATCATTACTATTGTTTGAAAATGATTCATCATCTCTAAAATTATATTATTTTAATGGATATAACATTTTTTACACATATTTCTTTTGAACTCATACATGCATGCTGATAATAAAAAAATTCACAGGAGTTCAGGGATATTGTTGTCTAGAAATACTCATAAGAGATATTATCATTTAACAATAGATGGAAGGTTTTAATAATATGTGATAAATTTTATTACCAAAATAATAACTAATTTATTAATATAATACATATTTATTAATTATATATTTATAACCAACCATTTTACGTAGTGATAAAAAATTAATCACACAAATTCGTCGAGAATGCAATATGTGCATATGTACTAGTTATATATTCAATATATAGAAGATATAAATGAGATCACATGAGCCTTATCCCAGTTGGTAAGGACATCGTAAGGGAATTCGGGAGACCCGGGATCAAATCTAGGCGGAGACATTACTTCTGGGGGTACTATAGCAGTACTATAGCCGGTATAGTAGCGGGAACTGTGTAGGACTGCAGCAGGTACTGTAGCGGGAACTGTAGAGGGTACTGTTTGGAATTGTATTAGCCGGGAATATACCCCTGTTTTGGCCTTTGGGCTAGGGATTTGGTCCTCGAGTCCTTTAACGGCTTTTGGCCTCCTAGAACATTGGGTCAGCAAGGCCTTCGGGCCACATGAAGGCCTTTGGGCCACCTTAAGTTCAAATGCAAACCAGACGACCATCGAGGAATGAGCTCTACAATAAGGATGAGCAAGTAGCATTCACCACAACAGAAGCTAAATATAAATAATGAATGAGAGGGTATGGCACCTGTCACCGGGACAAGCTTGTGCATGCATAGGAATGCCTAGCCGAACAACCATGCGAAGGTGGAGAGCATATTTCACAAGGAAGATGCCGGGGAGGAATAGTTCCATATAGTTAGTTTGGGTTTAATATAATGTTTGAAGCCTACAGGCTAATTAATTCCTCTATGGCCTATGATCCATGTAATACATATGCCTACGGGACTTGTATGGATTCCTCCTCATCCCTTGAATGGTGTATTATCAAAAATAATTAAAAATGAAGGTCTTCGTGCTATTGGATGAATGTAGATGATAAACATAATGGTTGTACATTTAAAATAAAAAATTCATTGTATTATAAATAATTTGATGTAATTTTTTTATATTTTTATTTTAGTTTTCTTATTGGTTTATGAAGAAAGTAACTTGATAATTCATATGATGAACTTATACCCCTTCGTTTAATAACACCCATTGGAATACACCTCAACACTTCAGGAAAATGAAATTTTCCTAAAAAATGGCTCTACAATGATGGGTATGTCGTTGGAAGAAAAAATTTCAATGTGTTTTTCATTCAATGTGGTTCATTATGTGTGAAGTAAAGTGTAGATGATGTGTTATTTTATAAGTGACCTGAGTGGAAATGTTTTAAATATTTATAACATTAAAATATAATGAAGGCACACTTTTGGGAAATTAGATATAATTGGTATCAATTTATAATACGGGATGATATATAATTTAAATATAGTGATGAAAAAAATTAATAACATTTTAAATTAATTTAATCCGTTTTAACATACTCTTGCCTCCCCAGTAATATTTACCATCCATTATGGTGATGATACATTTTTTCCACGTAACCATTAATTATAAATGGGAATTAAGTTATCCTCATTTCATAATATTAATTATAAAGATTCATGACATGGAATCCATTTTATAATATTAAATTTATTGAGCTAGAATAGAAAATAGTTAATATAGGATCTTAAAATGTGATGATAACCAATTTTTATTATATTACATTTTTACCATAAAAATGATTTGACACAAAAATATAGTATAATAATGATAACCCATAAATTAATTAGATTATATTAAATAAAATATTTCATATTAGACTATAAAATAATAACTAAACATAATTAATCTTTTTGAAAACATTATGATGTGATAAGTACCAAAAATAGATTTAATTTGAATAAACGAACTAAAAAAAATTATAAAAGATAAAAAATTATACTTAATTATAATATTATAATTTAAAATTCATTATATTAATTCATAATTATATATTCAATGTATATCAATGGTTTAATAATCTTTATTTCATTCATTTTTCAGCATATTTTTATAACAGTGATATTAATTTTTAAAATATTAATTTCAACACTCACTCCGAAAATTTCTATTTCTAGAAGTTATCAACAATATACCCAATGATAATTTTTGTAGGATGAAATATAAAATTTAATTAATTTTAAAAAATATAAATTGTAAGATAAATTAATTTATGGATTAATCACATTATTGAATAATGATATGTACATTATGAGATGGTTTATTTATATTAAATTATTTATATAATATAATTGAAACTCAAGTGTACTATTTTTCCCTCCATTAAAATATTTCTTCCCAGTTATTTATAGGATATATAATCATAAAATTTTTGGAGTTTTTCATTATAAGGGATACATTACATTCTGATGCATCCTTTAATATCTTATTATTTTTTCTATGTAACATTACAAAGAGTGTTATTCGATTAATCAATAAATATTCAATAGTAAAATTATTAATTATCGGATCCTATCAAAAAAATATATCAGTACCTTATTTTTTGAATTCATGATTAATACATGATATATATATAAAATATAAATCTATAATAATGAGATATGGAAAAAACATTAATTTAAAGAATTATTATGTCATATCAAAATTATATTCCACTAAAACATTTCAATTAAAATTATTAATGTTTCTAATGTAACAAGGACATTGTTTTACCTTATTTTCATACCATGTAACACCCTCTGTAGATTCTCCATTAAGAAAATATGATCCTTTAATTTAAATTTTGTATCCATCAATCCGTTATCTACTTTTCTCTTTTGAATTCTATAATCAACCATAATATGAATCATACTAGTTCTCAATTTATTCAATTTATTCTCAAAATGAGTGATGACTAAAATATTTTTTTCTCTAAAATCATTATTAAAAGTTCCTATAGGCTATTATTTATTAAAAATGATTCACAAATGTTTATCTAAATTGAGAATGTAAGTGATCATTACATTCCATTATGTTTTTAACAATAACACTACATACCTTAAAAGTCTTGTGATAATGTCCTCATTATATATTATAATGTTTTAATTGTTTTTTTGGATGTCTATATATTTGAAGGTGATATGTATTGCTAAATATTTCTTCAATCTCAGGCATCTTTTAAATACACATGTAGTTTCTTATAAATTTTGTGTCACAATCTCATACAATCTAAAGGGCTTCACCATAATGTCTCATTAAATATTTAATTTATTTCCATGTGGGGGTCTTAAGAAAAATAATATCACCTATAAAGAGGAAATATGTGTACATGGTATTGATTTTATCAATTACCAATAAATAATAATTTTTTTAATATTATTTTAATTTTCACTGACAAATTATAATGTAATATAATACAATATCATTATATAAAGATGTGGAGTTTTATTGAATCCATTATTTTTTTTTCTATAAGACAATACTAATTAAAAAAGCATCATGATACATTGTCATCAATTTCATGTTTCCTAGAGTCAACTAAAAATGTTCTATTAAGTCCCTTTAAAATTTTATTCTATAAAGGTGTATTATGAAGTTTGAGCGATGATTTTCCTCCTGAAATTCCCTCTTCAGATATAATGTTGATAGCCCAGATATCCTTTTTTCAAATTCTCGTAGGCTACCTTTATCAAAAATTTCTTCTGGATGACCATTAATAAATATAATAACTTTTATTGTATACTTTTTTTTCAACATGGGGCCATTTTATCATTTATTATAATAACAAATTATAAATAATTATGAAATAGATGGATGTTTATCCATTTTAATAATTACCACATCCAACTATATTAAATCAAAAAAATATAAGATAATATTAAATCCTCATTTCAGTTACAAAAAATTCATTATTCATACTGAATGCATCATCCAAAAGACATTCCATCCCAATTTGGTAGAATTTTGATAAATAAAAATACATTACTTCATATATATATCATCTTTATATCTTTTTAATAATTTTAGGTAAAAATATTTTTTATATGATATTAGTAATATCTCACATCATTCAACATTTATAATAATTATACATATGTCAATGTAAACAATAATGAATTCCCCATTAATATCATGGGTCAGATAATTAATTTTTTTTTGAAATATTATATGCATGATACATAGGGAACAACAAAATCATTTCGAAAATGGATGCATATGAGTCCTTAATTTCATTCATTACAATATTCCACCACACCAACCATTCATGTTGTTATTAAACGTAATGGCTCAGTGTACATTATCCACAACAATTAGTTAAAAAATTTATGAAATTATTTTAACCAAATAATCATTAAACCATTCAATTAATAATCCGTAAAAGGGATAATTAATTAATAATATAATTGAACAATGGTGTAGTATGTTCTTAATAATATAATTAATATTCATATTTTGGTTATAATCATTAAAGTGTCTAATTCATTAAATACCTTTTATTGGATGAGTAATATAATATTAATTATTTAGAATAAATATGGCCCAGGGAAATAAAATTCATTATGATAGAGTTCACACATAATACAATTTCTATGTCAATCTATCCCAGTATGATTTTAATGAATTATTATCAAATTTATTTTATTATCTTCGTATATTTTATATTATACTATTATATAATCTATAAATAACCCAATTAAATTATAATGATAACAATTTTGATCATCATTTACCAAATCAAAATAAAATTAAATTATCCAAACTAATTAGAATTACTATAAACTGATGTTTTCTATACAACAATAGAAATAATTTTCTTGTAATAAAATCCATCCAAAATACCAATTTGTGATACCTATAATGAAGATCAATGTTTTGAAAATATTTAAATCCATTATGTGGTTACAAATTTCAACAATACATTTCATTGAAAAACTATTCATTAAAACTATACATTGACACCACTATAATTGATTCTTAAAATAATAGAACCAACCACCTTATTAAAAAATTATCAGAGTCCCGCCATAGAGAATACACTAGATAAAATGAATTATATATTATGAATCACTAAAAATATTTTCCCATTTTAATTAATTCCACAATTTTTATTATATTACTAGGCATAGAAATAGTTTGTTCTATTGAAGATAAGATTAAAAGATAACTAGATATTATGAACTATAAGATTTATAGTAAATTCCTCTGTAGACATGACAATGTATTACTGAAATGTAGGTTATATTTTTATTAAAGAAACACATTTACTATACCTTGGATTATTGTGATCTTCTTCTCTTAAATTATCAATAAATAGAACTAGTTGATCGGGATCTAGACATGATTTAGATAATGAACTATACCTTATATAGTTCTGTAACTCCAAACATATATTTAGAATCATATATAAATTTATTAAAAATAATTCTTCACATTATTATTTTTATTTCAATCCCTATCACGTATAAAATCAATTTCAACCATAAGTATGACAACCATGTTTCTCGAGAGGGAATATTTATGCATCATAATATGGACTAAGTAACTTATAATTTTTTTAAAATTATTTCTCCTAGAATTATAGATAGGAGTATCCATTGGTATTGTGATATGAAATAATTTTATGGTCAATTAATTAAAATATGATATTAATGTATGAAAAAATCTATAATCGTAAAATTAATTAGGTAAATTTGAGTTTAGGAACAATGTACCTACCCCAATATTTTTTGAACATCGTATTCATGTACCAGAAACGAATAATCATTTTCATCACTACTTAGTATCATTAATTTTAGGTTTTATTACATCATGGGAGATTATTTTGAACAAGAACCATTTCCCATAGAGTTTATTTAAAATATAACATTGTATTCTTTATTTTTATTTTGATTGATACATATTTCACTTATGTACATAAATGTAAAAAAAATTTCTCATTTAAAAATATACCAAGACAATTAATTCTAAAAATACTACATTATGGAAATCCCACCATTCCTAGCATGTGTATTTCCTGGGATGTCCATTTACAACGATATTCCTCAATTTCCCATTAAGATATAATAACAATGAAATTCAAAATCATTATTGATGGTTCCTTAAGATAAACAATCAAATGAAAAATATTATATAAATAATAGCGAACTTTGAAGGATAAAATTTTAACCATCATACAAATGTGCTGTATTTATTTCATTATTTTTTTGAATGTTGTGTTATTCATTCATAAACATGTGCATATGGAATAATATTCATAAATAATTTCCCTCTCTACCTAGTTTAGGTTTATGAACATCCTCTCCATTTTATGTCATTTCTCTTGAGGAGAAAATATCTTGATGAATATCATATTTAATGTTGTCCATTTGATAAATTATGTATCATGTTCATCAGTATTTTCGATTAATATCTAAAAACGATCCACAAATACCTTTAATCAATATAATACCATAAAAACAATATTATTTTCATTATATCCCAAAATTAGGATTAATATTTCAAATAAGAATGATACAATTCAATGCTATCATTGGATTAGTAGATTCAAAAATTAATTAAGACTACAATTGGATAATCTGATTCAAAATTGTTGATTTATCCTCTAAAATAATTGGTTCCCCCATACAAGAAATATTTAATAGAAATTTTTTAATAAATAGAATGTTTGGTATAATATAAAACACCAATCGGTGATCCTATTTGAAACATGAAATTTTATTTTTTTAAAACAACCATAATATATATGTTTTTCAATTTAACTATATTTTTTAATTTTATCAGTTTACCACTTTTTTCACAAATGTTATTTTGAAAAAAAAAATTTTTGGGATTAATATAAATGTATTGAATAAATTTTAGTAAAAAGAAAATTTTTATAAATATAAAATTTCATCTAAAATATGTTCGATTAAAATGTTGATTTTTTTAGTTAATATTAAAATTAGATTATTTCCCTTTCATAAATATTAATTTATTAATATTACTTATATTTTGAAATCAATTTATTAAAATTATATTCTCTTAATATTGGTGGATATTTGAAAACTGATTGAATTTTTAGTGGATTGTGAAAAAATTCAATTTTATTAAAACAATAATTTCTTTTAATTTAAAAGTCAAATTATCATTTTCATTTGATATAAAATTAACAAAATAATATATTATTTATAAATAATCTAAAGATTGTTTTGATTAATTCAATTTATTTTTATTATATATGTTTATTTTTTGGAACTAAACAAATTTTTCAGAAAACAACATTTCATAGTGTTTAAGATATTTATTTCCAAATAAAATTATTACTGTAATAGAAATTTAACAATGAAAAATAAATTGAATGTTATGAATTAGGATTTTATATGTTGATATATTTTTCTTTTAAATATTTTTTTAACAATTAATATAAACTATTTATAATATTTCTCAACAATGTTATTGGAATTCATGTAATTAAGGTAAAAATAATTTGAAAAGTTTTTTAAAACAAATTTAAGACCTTAATTATTTCTGTTTGGTGAATGTACTTTCAGAGAACTCTTATTATATTGTAAAATATTCAATTTTAGGAATATTTATTTGATGAATACCATTATATTATTTTAAGGAAAAGAATATTCCAAATTTATATTCATCCTCTTAATTAATATTGTATGTTCATAGGGTGATATTATGATTTTTTAAGTGAATATAAATTTTTATTTTGATCAAAATATATTTATATATTTATATTTTATTTTATTATAATTTTAATTGATGTGAAAAATACCTTAAATGTTAATGAAATTCAAACATGATTCTTCTATGGGAAGTAGTTAAATAATTGTAAATGATTTTAAATAAATGAATAGTAATATTTTTCCAACAATTTATGATTCACAAGGATTTTTTCCATTAATATTATTATGTCCTTAATAATGATCGATTTTATATTCTATTTAAATTATTATTTCTATATTGTTAGTCTAAAAAATATATTTATTGTTCCTAAAATTACATTAATGTTATATTATGACAAATAATATTTTATTAAATCGTATAATATTATAAAAAACATATATTTCCAAGGTAAGGGGATATTATCTATATGAATATTAATATCCATATTTAACTAACTATTCCAATATATTGTAACATAAAGGATAATTAAATGTTAAAAATACCCAATAATCATGGTACTCATCAAAATGGTTAGTGGTTGTTAAAAACTAATCGATAAGGGTCTGAACATCACCAAAATGAGTGTAAATTTTATTTTAGTTGTTTTGTTATGGAAAATACATATGAAATATTTTTAATATTTCAATTTTTTTATTCCATTACAATAAACACAATTTATATTAATTTATTACTATAATTAATTATAGGGTTCTACTCCTCTCGCATAATAATAGGCTCCACTCCATTCATCCATGCACATTCTGATCAATCTATATCAGAATTTCATTGAAAAATATCCCTCAAAAAATATCATCTATATGATTTAGTGGGTCCAGTATCAAAACAATACTAATATATAAGTCTCAAGGTTTAATCCAATGTATTTTTTTCTCATGAAGTGGTTTAAATCATTAATTTTCATTTTCATTTTACTTCATCATAATCATATTTAAAATATTATTAAATTATGATGATATAATAAAATATGTTCATAAGAAATATTGAAAACATTTTTCGACAATGGTATAACCCTCTTCTATACTTTTCCATCAAATGAGGAATGAAATCATATTTTTTGCATTTGTGAGGACTACCCAATCCATGCAGTGATGTGTTTCGCTTTTTTATCTCCACCAAAAAAGGATATTAACTATAATGGAAATAAAAAAATTCTATTTATTATACAATTTTGATTCTATAAATATATGATATATCATACATTCATAGTCATTTATCCATAGAATATTATAGCATCACTCATGTGTACAGGGGTATTAAAACCTCTACAATGAAATATGATACATTTTTTCAAAATTTCCATTCATAATTGATTCAATAAATGTTTTTCTTATATAAAAATTATAATTATATAATAATATTTTTTACAGATCTTATATAACAATTAATTAATTCAACAAGACCATCTTTTAATGTCATTTTGTAAATATGAACTGAATATCCACACTGTGTCTTCCAAGGACATAACAAATTATGTAATTAAGAATTTTAGTATAATAATTTTAATTTATTTTTTTATGATAGGTGAAAAAATTTTCTTAATCTAATAACAATTTATTTTAATTTATTTTAAATGAATGTAATTGACATATATAACAAACCTAAACTCAATGTAAGGGTTTTTAATGTCAATCTCCTTTCATTGGTTTATAAAATTTCATAATTTATTTCGTATTCCCCGGTTGTGAACTACTTTATCATTATATTATTTAATGATATATTTATGTTTTTATGGATTTATATATATTAAAAACATTACTTTATTTATTAGTTATGAAATTAAAAATTATAATCATTTTAAGGGGTTTCATCGCATCAATTTTATTTTGTGGTGAAATTTTTCATGTCCTCAACTATGATATCATTGTGTTGGGTAATTAATTAACCATGAGTGAGTTTTGATTAATAATTATTTTAATTCATGTTATGTATTTATCTATATAGTAATATTTTTTTAATTTCATTTTATTTGAATTTTACGAAAGTTTTAAAGGAATTATATTACAATCCCATTCCCTTATGATATCGTATATGTCAATTTTTTTACTCCAATAATCAATATGATATTAATTTCAAAAATTATTTATATATTAACATAATGTTCATATAAATTTTTTTATATATGGTGAATTTGAAAAAATTACAAAGCACAAATATTATTATAGAAAGAGGTTACATGAGTCTAAAATATGCAACCATGTTACAATAATTATTATAAAAAGTGTGAATATCAATGGGGAGATCATCAAGACTGGTAATATGTTGATTTATTCACTTATTGTCAAGTACTTCAACAACCATGTTTTATTCATGATAAACATGTGTGATGATGTAATTGATTTATAGGAGTGGGGTGTGCAATCCATCCAACAGGTAGTAATCGGCCAAACAAGATGAGTCTCACCTTTCTAAATTGATTACACGTTTTTGGTCGAGTAACATTCAAACTTGAGATAATTCTAGTCCATGACATTGGAAATGTAAATGGAATGAATGAAGTTTATCTACCAATAAAGCATCCAAGAATATTACCGTTGTGATTCTTGAAGATACCCCCACAACCTACGGGGAACAGATTGCCATTAGAAGAACCATAAACATTTATTTTATTCCATAGAGGAAAAGGATCTCTCCTTAAATCATTTATGGTTCAATGAAGTTGGAAGAAATTTTCATATATATATATTCTTTTTAGGATTCCATCCTCTGGAAGAGAGTTGTTTCAGTGTCCCATTTTCATTGAGGGGGGTTCAAATATGGAAATAAGGATCTACACACAACCTGATATTAAAAAAATATATGAGTGAAATTAAACCATGTTCAATGAACTTATTCATCCATGTCAATTCTCTTATAAAATGATTTTTAAATGTTATTAGATGTAATTGAAAATTTCGAACAAAGAAATTTTATATATGTTTATCTTTATTTATAATTTATTAGATACAATTATTTATCACGAACCGCTTCCACCAAGATTAGGGAAGGGAAAACAGAATGCCATACCCTTACTTATTCATGTTTAATGAGAGATAGTGACCACTAAGACCGGCCTTCAGTAGGTAACATAGTTTCAACTAGAACCCAGTGTATGGAATCAGAACCAAAATGGGAGGCATTACCCATTTTTATTTACAAGTATTGGGATATAAGATATTAAATTAGAAAAAATACCAAAAATGAAAGTAAAAGTTAATAAAAATAAATCCATTCCCATATTCATGTTCTAATTATAAGTGCTACAAAAACATACAAGAAAACTCCAAAGGAAAGTACGAATAGAAAAGAAAAGTTGTAACACCAACACTCCAAACGTCAGATGTAGTAGGGTCTGGAAATGTCCTCGAAGACCTCCAAGAGTCCTGAATGACGTTTTACATATGTAGAGTTCATATATATGTTTACTCAGTAGACCGAAACAAAATCTCTCGTGCACATGTGGGGAGGCATTCGAATTCCTTTTGAAAAAAAGGAGAAAACCAAAGAACCTAGCAATAAAACTATCCAACCAAAACTCACCAAGGAAATCATACAAAATAATGCAAGTCAAGTAATGTAATAGTAATAACACATTAGGGATTGGGGATCCCACACTACATTCCCACTGTTTATTAAAGACATCCCATGCATCAGACCACCCCCGCCATTCTCACATCTATCCCACTACAATACCCCACCTGTAAACACCTACATAACAACAACCACTCATCACCATGCTGGTAGAATCATGGGCCTGAACAGCTACTGCCATTCTAGAAGACACCCGGTCTAGAACAACCACTGGCACTCTTGAAGACACCCATGCCTTATACTGAAGACACATTGAAAACCACCTTACCGCACACTCCTGGGAAAACCGCCACAGCTACCATGCACGATGATTTTTGGGCTATAATGGAACATAGGTCCTCACAGCCTGACGAAGATTCTAGGGATACTCAGGAAAGAGAGCATAAAAAGAGCTAAAAACCATCCACATATAAGAGTGTTGGGAGAAACACCCTCCATAGTAAAATGTGAGTGTTAAGGACGAAGTGATCAAAATTGGTGGGGTAAGAATAAGAAACAGAATAACTGATTTATACATATAGATAAAAAATCACTCATCCCAACCTGGGGGTTCCAACACAAGCCTATACACAGACACCCTCATTACAATTCATCATAAAAATCACAACATCCAAAACCAAGTGACAACTCATTTCCAAAAAAAATACCCATTGAACCCATTATTTTTATCACATTAAATTGGTTCCTATTAAATAATTCTTAACTATCAGGCAACTAAAATGCATATCCATAATCAAAGGAAGGAAAAACAATCAATAAACAATTTAAGCAACCACACTCGATTCTCTTGTAAAGTCACAACCACAAAAGAGATATGTGAGATCCCTTGAAGTATTGGAACAAAACCAAGCCCCACCATATGACCCCAAATGGACTCAGATCTACAAAAATAAAACTTCCCCACAACAGGTTATCCAATACCCATCCATGTCACCCCACACGAATCAATCAGAACCCCCACACTTATTACCATGACCAGTCAGGGGTGTTTACAGATTCAATCACACCATTCATTGAGAACCTTCATTCTGTTTGGATATCCATGGTGATCGACCAGGGATTCTTGTTCAAATGACATCAATTAAATCAATTGATTTTACATGATTAACCAAATTTCCATGTTACATACATTAAATCATCACAGAAGAAATGGATCCATTATTGTGAACGGAAGGACCACCAATGTCCATGATTTTCATAGGAAAGAAACCTATAGAAATTAAAACATATAATAATGGGTAAATGAGCACAAAAACATCATGAAACACACCCCTTCATTATTTCAATGTATGATTATTATCATTTTTAATGTTTTGTTTCATCCATATCCCTCGAAACATTAGCATACCATCAACACATTATTCATATTAATCTGAGACGAAGGAAGAACCCTACCTATACAATCAATGACTGATGTTTTCCTCTATTAGACAAGAACTTGGGATGCGTTACTTGCACAGGAGGTACTCTGGTGTCTCCAAGTGCGAGTATGAAAGGATCTTATAATGGTGCACCACTAGCATGAAGAAGGGGGAACCCAAACGCACCATGGAGAAGAAAAATACTATCCTTGAAGAAGAGAAAGAGGAATAAGGAATTCAGGTGTGATAAATAGGTGGGATCATGGAGTTACAATATATAAAATTTGAATGGCTTAGAAGTTGGATTGTGGTTTCACCATGTGGTTGGATAGTTATAAATGATGGAATTAATTGTAATTAAATAATTATCATTGTATAGGAGCCCATAACAGTCATTCCTTAAAATATTTCAATTAATTAGAGGAAAACATGTTACATGGGAGGTACTGGAAGTACGGGAAAAAGGTGTGCTACTGAGAAAAAAAAATTTTGTTAAGTCAAGGGTTTCCTAGCTCTTGGGGGATTTTAGATTTAATTTATTGGCTTTTAATGATTTAAAAGGTTTATAAAAATATTTCTATGTAAATAGATATGATTCAGGAGAGGAAAAAGATGGAAACTGGAAAAAAAGAAATGGATGTGGCACTATTTGGTGAGACACCATAATAGTGAGATATTTCACAGGGCCATGCAGAGGGTTCCACCCTCACAGTCCCACAATAAAATATTCAATCCTCACAATGCCACCCTTATCGTGCCACCCATAGTGTGCCACCCTCCTGATGCCACCCTCACGGTGCCACCCTCATGGTGCCACGATCACTGTGCCACCATCATGGTTCCTCTCTCATGGTGCCACCCACATGTTGCTACTCTCAAGGTCCCACCATCATGATTCCACAGTCATGGTGCCACCCTCACAGTGCCACCCTCACAGTGCCACTATTTTGGAGTTATCGTTTGATGTAACCGATTGTTTGGCATTGTTCTAAACCAGGAGGGTATAGGCCTTTACAGTAGATAACTCTCAATATATTCTCATCCTCGAGAATTCTAGGATAATCCTGATGAAATGATAGGGGTCTGAAAACCCACCTCGAAGATTACTCCCATGAGTAAATCACATCGATGACTTGGAACACCTATCCTTCAAGTAACCATAGAAACATATAAAGGTGTCACTATCCAGACATATGGATTCTAGAGTCACTTTCCCCTAGTTCGAGATATTATCCACTTGTGTAGCACTAACTCACTCGTATGGGTTTAATCACATCCACCTTGATGCATCTGTATAAGGGATCTGGTCTACCCATCTTTACTGTCTGGACTCTTCATAGACATTCAGATAATATGGAAAACAGACTGACTCATAACTAAAAAGGTTAATCAATTCATCCCAAACATTTACACAAAAAAGAACAAAACTCATAACCACTCTGTGTACTAGGTGCGCAAATGTTCCTTCCATTTACATGTACTCTCCTCGAGGACACCATGCCTCCATAACACACGAACCAAGGGAATGGTTCTTCCATGAAACACCTTCTCCTCACAATCGTTGAATCTCACTGGTCACTCTAGGAATGTTGCATCATCCTCATTATTCTGTTTCTTATAGTCCAGGACGTGGGAATCTTCATGTAGATACTAGCAAAGCTGAGACACACATAAGACATCATACACCCTCTGCAGTGGTTGTGGTAGTTATAGTTGATATGCCCATTCGACAAACCACTGCAACAGCTTGATGGGTCCAATGGACCTCGGAGAAAGCATACTCCCCCTAGCAAACCTCTATTTCAAATGTCGAGGGGAGACAATCAAGAACATGTGGTCCCTATCCTCAAACTCCATTGGTCTCCTTCTATGATTGGCTTACAAATTCTTCCAGTCCTGAGCCACCACCATCCTCTCTCGTATAAGCTGAAACATCTCCATCGTTATTCATACCACCAAGGGACCAAGAAAACATTCTTCCGCAGCCTCTATAAACACCCGTAAATTTCAAATAATTTTTTTTAATTTTCTTTGGAATTTTTCAAGAACGTAGTTTCTGACGGCACCTGATTCTGAGTCCCGGTGTGCCCCGAATCATTTTATGAAGTTTGGCTCGGGTACGTTCAGTGAACGAATGAGCGGGTTTTCCTAACATTTGAACCGGTGCTCGGAATCTAATTCTGAGGGCACCGATGGAATCACAGCTCCAGTATTAGCTTAGAAACGCCTTTTCCAGAGTTGCGTTTTCTCGGGTGTGGTTTTTAGTTTTTGGGGTTAAGTTTAGAAATCAAATAAAGTGGTGCAAAAACTTTATTTTATTTCACATAAGCAACATAAAGACATTTAAGTTGATTTGAGGTAGATAGGGTGGAACCCAAAATATCCTACCCACTTGGTAGGATATTTGTGAGGTGGGGCCCGCACGAACCCACCGTTTCTTTTCCTCTACGTAACGCACCCGCAAAAACCCCTCTTAAATGAAAGTCAACCATTGCATTTTCTAAAATTCTAAACAACCCTATTAATTGGGCTGTTAAGTCGTTGCCATTAATTCATCGAATTAATGGTTCATTTTTTAACTTGTTTTTCAAATTGTTGGCATGGAATAAAATAAGAACAACACATGTTTTTCTTGTGGTGCCTTGTTGAGAGGTTTGACAGAAACTCTAAGCTCTTCATCCTCCTTTGTGAAGAACGCGAAGACCGCGAAGAATGCGAAGAACGCGAAGAACACGAAGAACGACGAACCCTCGGAGATCGAAGACGCGACGTCGTGTTCCGCGACACCAACGATTCTACTTTCATGATGTTCTTCCGCGATGTTTCTTCCCCGCAACAATCTCCGATCATCAACTGCAAGAGGTTGGGGATTATGGTTCTCTAATTCTTTGTGGATTTTATCCTAAACATAGATTTAATTCGTGAAATTAAATCTGTGTGTTTTCTTTAACCCTCGGAGATCGTCGACGCGACGCCGTGTTCCGCGATGACGCGACGCCCTTCCGCGATGCGACGATCCTCTTCCTCCGCGACAGACAATTCCACGAAGAACTCTCGTTCGACGACTACATTGAGGTAGGGATTTGTTTTATTTAAATCATTGTGATTTATACCTACGGTGTTGATTAAATAATTGTTGTGAGACTTTTAAAACCGCTAACACGGTGGGTGCGGACTAACAGACATGTCTGAACCCATCGCCCCTTTCGTTCTTGATGTGCAAAATGGCGGATGTCGACAAAGCAGGCCGCACGGGTGACTCGGGGTCCTCGTAGTGATAAACAGACCCCGGGAGGACCTTTTGCGAAGACGGAGAAATGTTCCGACCACCAGAACTCGTCCGGTGGTCCGCAGAGCAAACCGCCGGCGCACCACGCCGGCACGGCGGCGCCGGCGGCTGAAGGTGGCGGCGCCCGATGCACCACCGTAGAGACCCGCCACGGCTTCAGCCCTGGCAGCGGGCCGGCCATCCCGCGACCATGCGGGACTAGCGGAGGATCATAGGCCGCGGCCGGCTGCCACGTCCGCTGGCAAGGGCGGCCCCACGCAGGGTCACGGCTTCCTCACGCGGGGGCATCGCGCCCCCCGCCCGCGGCACGGTCGTAACAGCCGAGCCGACCCGCTGGACAACCAGCCGGCCGGGTCACGCCGGCCGGCCCGGGTCGCGCCCAGCCGGTCGGACCCGGACCCGGGTCTGGTTGACCCGGTTCAGGCCGACCCCGGGGGGGGGGGGGGGGGGTGGGTCGGTCCGGGCCCCGTCCCCCCTGTTTTCGGACCTTTTCGGTCTTTTGCCCGTACATTGAGCTATGGGCCTCCGATCGACGTACCGTTAGCGGCGATGCGATCCTTGGACCGACACAGTTGTTTTGACATATTACACTCAAAGTTTCGGAGTACTTTGGGTTCGGCCGGGATGGTTCGTACAGGAAACCAACCGGGCCCTCGGAGCGGAAACGCTCATAACATGAGCTCCGAACGTCCGATTGACATGCCGTTGACTTTTTTGGATTTCCTTAAGTGATACAGAACTTTTGGCTTACGCCGCTTGAGTTTTGGATGTCGTCAGAGTGTGGTCGGGTTGGTTCTCTCCCGAAACCAACCGGGCCCCTGGAACGAAAAAGCCAATAACTTACAGACCGGGCGTCTGATTGACGCGCCGTCTGTCTCGTTGATTTCCTCTTGATGAGACGGATCTTTTGGCATACCTCGCTTCAGTTTTGGATGCAGTTGGATAGAGGCCGGGTTGGATAGTAACTGAAATCCAACCGGGCCCCTGGAACGGAAATGTTGATAACTCACATACCAGATGTCCGTTTGACGCGCCATCTACAACGTTGAGTTCCTGTTGACAATACTGAACATTTGGATATATAAACTCTGGAAAATGTGTCATTTGATGTATCATCCACTTGGCTCGTGGAGCGGAACCTCCCGAACGAGCTTGCTGTGTGCGAGAACCCTCGAGCTGGCTGCGTCTGTGACGACAATGAAGACAGTATAGGAATCCTCCGTGGGTTCAGTAGTGACCACTACGGTACTTTTGGGATACATCAACTCCAGACTATGTGTTAGTTGATGCATCGATCTATTGGCTTGTGGAGTGGACCCTCCCAGAATGAGTATTCTGTATACGGAAACCCTAGAGCCGGTTGATACTTGACGACTGATGATCGAATGACTCTGTGTGTTACGAATATCCCAGTGGGAAGCGCTTGGTTGTAGCAGCAGACCCACGGTGGAGGAGCGCTTGGTTGTAGCAGTAGGCCCGCGGTACTCAAAAGAAGGAGTACCTCTGGAGACTGTGAGGTGGAGCGCTTGGTTGTAGCGGTAGACCCATGACGGAGGAGCGCTTGGTTGTAGCAGCATGGGGGAGCACTTGGTTGTAGCGTCAGATCCATGACGGAGGAGCGCTTGCTTGTAGCGGCTGACCCGTGGTACTCAACAGAAGGAGTACCTCTAGAGGCTATGAGGGGGAGCTCTTGGTTGTAGTGGCAGACCCATGGTGGGAAGCGTATGGTTGTAGCAGCAGGACCACAGTACTCGATAGGTGGAGTACTACAGTGGTCCAAGGTTAGAAGGAAAATCTTGGTTGTAGTGGCATAACCACTGTACTTGATGGAGAAGGAGTTTCCCAATAGCTATGGTTTCAACATCATGATCGATCATGTGTGGGTCATTGCGGGGGTTAGTACCTACCGATCCTTTGTGGGTCCGACGGCTTAGATGAATCAGTGGCTACATCTAATCATCTCTATCGTCTTAGAAAGTAGTATTCCTGTGTGATCTGAATCCTATTTTTCTTTCCTATGTGGATTGTATTGTGCTATCCTGTGTGGATTTACGTTTTTCTTTCCTATGTGGATTATGTTGTGCTATCCTGTGTGGATTTACATTTTTCTTTCCTATGTGGATTGTGTTGTGCTATCTTCTGTGGATTTACGTTTTCCTTTCTTGTGTGGACTGGGTTGTACTTGGGCTCAGATGTTGGAGCGTAAGTTGGAATTGATGACTTAGGTATATGTATGGGAATATTCCTAAGCAGTGTCGGATGTTACTTCGTGATTGTATGTTACCATTGTGGATTATCCTTTGTGGATTCCGGGAGACCTTCTGGGGTCTTGGGGTCGCTACTAAGTAGCTTGTACTCACCCCTGCACGGGCTATGCCTGCAATACGTTGTGTTGGTTGTAGATGACGGACATCACTGATCGTGGTTGACGCTTGCGGAGCAAGACGGTACCGGGAGGTGGACCACTGGGCGGGACGTACTCGGAGCGGTCTGCTGGACCCGAGGAGCAGTGGAGGCTATCTGTACCCACCCCTCAGGTGGGATTCCCAGGGGACAGCTCGACGTTGCGTCTTTACTTTTCAGTTGTTGTTTTCCCTTTCCAGTTATACTTTACTTTCATTTTGGGATTGTATATGGCCCACATGTTTTTCCGCACTTACTGTTGTACACAGTTTTACTTAGTGTTTACATCTGCTTGCTTGCTCTGTGGTGTTTGTGGTTTACTTTACAATGGCAATGCCTTCCCTTTTTACTGGTATTTATACCTTGGGGCTAGTCGCCAGCCCCTGGCCTATGGAAGGTGGGATTGGGGTAGTCACGGCACGGGCCCCGAGGACAGGTCGTGACAAATTGGTATCAGAGGAGTTCGGTTATACCAGAGATCTCCAGACTCTGATCTTTTTCTATGTGATGCAATAGTGTCGAGAGTATTGATTGTGATTATCAGTCCAGGGAGTCCAGTGTTGGTGCGGCGGCCCACGTATTCGTATATCAGGACCCTGACTTATGATTTCCTGCTTAATGCATGAAAACATTGATTGCATGTGTGTTTCAAGTTTTATATGTGATTACTTTCTGTCAGCTCACCAGGTATACTTTTCTGACCATGGGGCACCTGTTTCTTTTTCAGGATGGCCTCACGACAGCAGCCATCTAGGGTTCTGAGAGTTGAGCGTGACGACAGCCCACCAAGTGACGAGGCCTCGGTACATGGCCCTTTGACAGCTGAGGCACCGACGATACCTCTACCCGCCGAGCCACCAATGATTCTATCCCCAGCCGCTGAAGATGCACATTGCCTTAGTGCACTGCATAAGTTTCAGCGCCAGAGACCGCTCAGGTTCTCCAGGGAGACGAACCCCCAGGCTGTCGAGGATTGGCTGGAGGTAGTTGTACGAGTTTTTCGTTTGGTAGGGACACCAGTTGACCTTATGATGGTCCTTGCAGCGAGCCACCTGCATGCGGCAGCAGGGAGATAGTGGATCTGGATGCTCCAGGTTCACGACGAGGCATCACTCCTTTGGACAGAATTTGAGAGCCTTTTTCGCTCAGAGTTCGTCCCAGCCACCCTTCGAGTGGTGCACATCCAGGAGCTACTACAGCTACGACATGGCAGCATGACAGTAGCCCAGTACGCGGCGAGGTTTACTGATCTCTTGCGCTATTCCACAGACATGGTAAGAGACACATTCTACAGGGCCCGAACCATCGACCATGGGATCAGGTGAGAGATCAGTGCTTCAGTTGCTTCTCATAGCATTCTGACACAGAAAGGGGTGTTGGAGTGAGCCCTCTTAGTGGGGAGTTTCCTTGCTGAGCAGTCTCCAGCAGCAGGACCCACCACTAGCTGACATGCGGCAGAGTCTTCTGCAGCAGGCAATAGACAGATGACGTAGGCGTCCAAGAGGACTAGACGTACCGGTAGTCGACCGCGTGACACCGGATCGTTTGTGAGAGTCACCCGGGGTGGAAAACGACTTACCATGAGCGGACTGTGTTACTCCTGCGGCGGGGTTAGTCACATGGCTCGTGACTGCCCGACCCGCCTTGTAGAGGAGCAGTAGACGGTTGAGGGGCCACCCAGGAAGAGGCAGAGGGTCAACTGTGGCGGTCCGCAGGGGGCAGGCGGACGAGGCAGAGTAGCTGGTCATGCAGCTGGAGGTGGACGACGGTTCGAGGTGTTGCCACCACCACCACGAGGAGGTCCACCCCGGCCGCAGGGAGCTGGTGGACATGGGGGAGATCAACTTCAGGCAGGTGAGGCCTACGATTGTGGAGCTCCGGGAAATGATGGACATGAGCAGGATTAGATCAAGACCTGGAGACTTTTGTTTATGCTGCTTCTAGTGTTGTTGATGTTGGTTTGTAGATGTTTTGTGTCTTTGTACTTTGAGATGCAGTAATAAAAGACACCTTTCTTTTGATGTTTACTTTCTTGTCCTCTCTTTGTGTGGTTTCTAAGAGGATTCGATTTAAAAAAACCGTTGACTTGACCCTCACATTGAGATACCTGTTGGAGGAGACCCAATGACCACACACTGAGGCCGACAGTGTGACTCAACCCTTGGAGGCGAGAGTAATGGTTGGATCTCTTGGTAGTAGCATCGAGGCCATACGATGTCATCCTTTGTATGAAATTGTATCATCCATGACGGGATTGACTGTATTAGGAAAATAACGTGGTTCATCCAAGGGATAAGACCAGATTTCTCTTATCGGCAAAGAATAAATCTCAGCAGCTCGAGTAGGACCAGAAAGGTCCAAGTCATCCAAGAGCGGATGAGGACACCTCAGAGCGGGAAAAAGTCTTGTGCTGACAGGAGGCAGAGAACACTACAGTTCGAGGATGGCGACCAAGTTTCCTTACTGGTCACACCTCGACGTGAGTTATGGATATTTGGCCGAGGCGGCAAATTGTCTCCACGCTTCATCGGACCATTCCAGGTCCTCAACAGGATTGGCGAGGTGGCTTATCGCCTGGCTCTACCACCTCAGTTGCACTGGGTGCACGACGTCATCCACGTATCTCAGCTAAGGAGATACGTGCATGACCCGATGCATATCTTTGACCATGGGGAGTTGGGCATTGATGATGGGGAGAATTTTACGGAGGTCCTAGTGGAGATCGAGGATCGATGGGAGCGGGTCCTACGTGGATGGTCGATTCCTCTTGTGTGCATCAGATGGCAGCATGGGAACCTCTTGGAGAGCACTTGGGAGTAGGAGTCCCAGATGCATGCTCAGTACCCACTTTTCATTCCCTAGTTTATGATGTATCGTTTTGAGGATGTAAAGCCTTGTGGTGGAAGTGATTTAACTACCCGAATATTCCATGGAAATTTTTTTTCATAATTTTCTTTGGAATTTTTCAAGAACGCAGTTTCTGACGGCACCTGATTCCAAGGCCCGGTGTGCCCAGAATCATTTTCTGAAGTTTGGCACGGGTACGTTCACTGAACGAACGAGTGGGTTTTCCTAACTTTTGAACCGGTGATTGGAAACGAATTCTGAGGGCACTGATGGAATCGCAGCGCCGGTATTTTCTTAGAAACTCCTTTTCTGGAGTTGCATTTTCTCGGGTGTGGTTTTTAGTTTTTGGGGTTAGGTTAAGAAATAAAATAAAGTGGTGCGACAACCTTATTTTATTTCACTTAAGCCACTTAATGCCACTTAAGCTGAGTTGAGGTGGATAGGGTGGAACCCAAAATATCCTACCCACTTGGTAGGATATTTGTGAGGTGAGGCCCGCACTAGCCCCACCATTTATTTTCCTCTAAGTAACACACCCGTGAAAACCCCTCTTAAATGAAAGTCAATCGGTGCGTTTTCTTAAATTCTTAATGCCCCTATTAATTTGGCAGTTAAGTTGTTACCATTAAATCATTGAATTAATGGTTCGTTTCTTAACCTGTTTTTCAAATTGTTGGCATGGAATAAAATAAGACCAACACATGTTTTTCTTGTGGTTCCTTGTTGAGAGGATTGACAAAAACTCTATGCTCTTCATCCTCCTTCGCGGAGAATGCGAAGAACGCGAAAAACTCCAAACCCTCGGAGATCGACGGCGTGACGCTGTGTACCGCGACACCGATGATTCTCCTTCCACGATGTTCTTCTGTGACGTTTCTTCCCCACAACAATATCTGATCATCAACTGCTTGATGTAGGGGATTACGGTTCTCTAATTATTTTTAGGATTTTATCCTCAACATGGATTTAAATCGTGAAATTAAATCTGTGTGTTTTATTTAACTCTCGGAGATCGTCGACGTGACGCCGTGTTCCGTGACGACGCTACGCCCTTCCGTGACGTGACGATCCTTTTCTTTTGCGAAGGTCAATTTCGCAAAAAACTCTCGTTCGACGACTACGACGAGGTAGGGGTTTGTTTTATTTAAATATTTGTGATTTATACCCACGGAGTTGATTAAATAATTGTGCAAAATGGCAGACGTTGACAAAGCAGGCCACACGGGCATCGCGGGTTCCTCGCACTGATGAACGGACCCTGGGAGGACCTTTGGCGAAGATAGCGTAATTTTCCGACCACCAGAACTCGTCGGGTGGTCCGTGGAGCAAACTGCTGGCGGCAGAAGGCGGCGGCGCCCGGCGCGCCACCCTGGGGACCCACCGCGGCGGCGGGCCGGTGGTCCCGCGACCGCGTGGGACTGGCGGAGGAGCACTGGACGCGGTCAGCTGCCACGTCCGCTTGCAAGGGCGGCCCCACGCGGGGCCGCGACTTCCTCACGTGGTGGCAGCGCGCCCCCCTCCCGCGGCGAGGCCGTAACAGCCGAGCCGACCCGCGGGCCAACCGGCCAGCCGGGTCACGCCAATCGGTCCGGGTCGGGTCGACCCGGTTCCGGCCGACCCAGGGGGGGTGGGCCGGGTCGGTCCGGGCCCAGTCCCCCCCCGTTTTCGGACCTTTTCGGTCTTTTTCCAGTACCTTGATCTACGGGCCTCCGATCGATGTACTGTCAGTGGAGATGCGATCCTTGGACCGAGACGGTCGTTTTGACATATCGCACTCAAGGTTTAGGAGTAGTTTGGGTTCGGCCGGGTTGGTTCGTACACGATACCAACCGGGCCCTTGGAGCGGAAACACTCATAACGTGAGCCCTGGACGTCTGATTGACGTGCCGTCAACTTTGTTGGATTCCTCTAAGTGAGACGGAAATTTTGGCTTACTCCTCTATAGTTTTGGATGTCGTCGGTGTGTGGGTGGGTTGGTTCGCTCACGAAACCAACTGGGCCCCTAGAATGAAAAATCTAATATCTTACAGACCGGGCGTCCGATTGACGCGTCGTCTGTCTCATTGATTTCCTCTTGATGAGATGGAAATTTTGGAATACCTCACATGAGTTTTATATGTAGTTGGATAGAGGCCAAGTTGGATAGTACCTAAAATCCAATCTGGCCCCTGGAACGGAAAAGCTGATTACTCACAGACCAGACGTATGTTGGACGCGCCGTCTGTGACGTTGAGTTCCTGTCGACGATACAGAACTTTTGGATATATGACCTCTGAACGATGAGTCACTTGATGTATCAACCGCTCAGATCGTGGAGTGGACCCTCCTGAACAAGCTTTCTGTGTGCGGGAACCCTAGAGTTGGCTACGTCTGCGACGACAATGAAGACAGTACATGAATCCTCTGTGGGTTTGGTAGTGACCACTACGGTACTTTTGGGATACATCAACTATGGACTATGTGTCAGTTGATGCATCTACCTCTTGGATTGTGGAGTGGACCCTCTCGGAATGAACATGCTATGTGCAGAAACCCTAGAGCCTGTTGAGACTTGACGACTGCTGATCGAACGACTTGGTGTGTTACGGATAGCCCAGTGGGAAGTGCTTGGTTGTAGCAGCAGACCCACGGCGGAGGAGTGCTTGGTTATAGTGGAAGAACCGCGGTACTCAGCAGAAGGAGTACCTCCGGAGGCTATGAGGGGGAGCGCTTGGTTGTAGCGGTAGACCCACGATGGGGGAGCGCTTGGTTGTAGCAGCACGGGGGGGCGCTTGGTTGTAGCGGGAGACCCACGACGGAGGAGCGCTTGGTTGTAGCGGCTGACCCGTGGTACTCAACAGATGGAGTACCTCTAGAGGCTATGAGGGGGAGCACTTGGTTGTAGCGGTAGACCCATGGTGGGAAGCGCTTGGTTGTAGTAGCAGGCCCACAGTACTCGATAGGTGGAGTACTATAGAAGTCCAAGGTTAGGGGGAAGTGCTTTGTTGTAGTAGCATAACCACTGTACTTTATGGAGAAGGAGTTTCCCAATAGATATGATTTCAACTTAATAATCGATCATGTGTGGGTAATTGTGGGGGTTGGTACCTACCGATCCTTTTTGGGTCTGACGGCTTAGAAGAATCAGTGGCTACATATGATCATCTCTATCGTCTTACGATGTAGTATTCCAGTGTGAGATGAATTCTATTTTTCTTTCCTATGTGGATTGTGTTGTGCTATCTTGTGTGTATTTACGTTTTTCTTTCCTATGTGTATTTTGTTGTGCTATCCTGTGTGGATTTACGTTTTTCTTTCCTATGTGGATTGTGTTGTTCTATCCTGTGTGGATTTACCTTTTCCTTTCCTGTGTGGACTGGGTTGTACATGGGCTCAGATGTTGGAGCCAAACTTGGAATTGATAACATAGTTATATTTATGGGCATATACCTATGCAGTGTCGGATGTTACTTCGTGATTGTATCTTACCTTTGTGGATTGTCCTTTGTGGATTCTGGGAGACCTTCAGGGGTCTCGGGGTCCCTAGTGAGTTGCTTGTACTCACCCCTGCACATGCTATGCCTGCACTACGTTGTGTTGGTTGCAGACGACGGACATCGCTGATCGTGGTTGAGGCTTGCGGAGCCGGACGATACCTAGTGGTGGACCACTGGGTGAGACATACTCGGAGCGGTCGGCTGGACCTGAGGAGTAGTGGAGGCTATCTGTACCCACCACTCAGGTGGGATTCCCAGTGGACAGCTCGACGTTGCAGCTTTACTTTTCAGTTGTTGTTTTCACTTTCCAGTTGTACATTACTTTCAGTTTGGGTTTGTATACTGGCCCACATGTTTTTCCGCACATACTGTTTTACTTAGTTTTACATAGAGTTTACTTATGCCTGCTTTCTCTGTGGTGTTTTTGGTTTACTTTACAAATGCAATGCCATCCCTTTTTACCGGTATTTTCACCTTGGTGCTAGTCGCCAGCTCCTGGCCTACGGAAGGCGGGCATGTGGTAGTCACGACATGGGCCCCGAGGACGGGTCGTGACATCCTCTGTCTAGCACATGGGTGAGCAACAAGACCACCCTTACAATGCTTCCATTAAATCCGTGATAATGGTAGTGTGATAGATATTGTTGTTGGAAAAATATAATAGATACATGTTTCATACCCACGTTCCTCCAAGGTCCAAAACACATACCCGTAGCATATCCTCCAATATCTGAATGGTATGCTCTGTCTTCCCATCTATCTAATGGTGGAAAGCAGTGCTGAGGCATAGCTAGGTGCCAAAAGCATGATGAAAAACTTTCCAGAACTGTGAGGTAAATTGGGTGTCCATAATGGAGACTATGGTTTTCAGAATTCCATTCAACTCATCACTTTATCCACATTCCTATGTGCTATGGCATTCACCACACTAGACACCTTGATAGTCAGGAGTTGAAATTATTTTTTCAGTCTGTCTACTGCTACCAAGATAGCATCATAACATCCTTGATCCCTGGGAAGTCATATTAAGAAATCCCTTGAAATTTCATCCCAGTTCAACTTGGGTACATCTAAATCATGTAAGAGACCTCATTTAAGATGTTTTTCAACCTTCACCGGCTGACATGTGAGGAACATTGAGACAAACTCTGCCACAACCTACATCACCACAGGCCACCAAATACTGAACCCTCAATGCTTTGTACATCCTGGAAACTCAAGGGTTTTCCTCCATGGGTGAGTTGTGGAACTCACCATGAAATCTCTCGTGCATTCACTCTAAGAGAAAGAACATTCCATGAAACAACATCTGATTCTGCCCGTCTTAGAACCATACTCCTAGAGAATCAACCTGGATAACATGATCATGCAACACATTGGCCTCCAGGTCCCCCCACGCAGACTCCACCACCTACTAAAACATATATGAATACAGTGTAATATAGAATAGATAGTCTTTTACACCATCCACCCTTGCTTCCAGGTGTAGGGTATCCAACTCATCCATCGCTCAACAAGAATCTACCCATTCATGAACAACATCCTTCTATGACTTCATACTCAATGCATCAACTACCATGTTCACCATTCTAAATTTGTAGGAAATTTTGATGTCGTAGTCCTGATGAAACTGAATCTTACTCCGCTGCAGCATGTTCTAGTCTCACTAAGAGAAGATATACTTCATGCTCATGTGTTCTGTGAAGACCAAGAAGCGCTCCCTGATGATGTAGTGCTGCCACAAGATTAGGGTGAACACTACCGATGTGATCTCCATGTCTTGGGTAGAGTTGTTATGATCATGGGGATGTAACATCCATGACCCATAAGATATCACCCCTACTATTGCATCATCACAGTTCCCAATCCATGACCTGAAGAATCACATAACACATCAAACATCACCCCTTCTTTTGGAAACATCAGCACCGGGGAAGTAACCTGCTTCTGCTTTAGATAACTGAATACTGGCAAACATTTTTCACTCAACATGAAGACCTGATTCTTTCTAGTCAATGAAATCAAGGGAACTTCAACATGATATTATTTTTGAAAGAATCTCAAGTAATAACTTGCTAAACCCATGAAACTACGATACTCTTCCATGTTTTTGGGTGCTTCCCAATATATACATGTAGACCCCGAAAAACGCGTCCCCAAAATTTTCCAAATGCTTTCATACATGATCCAAGATCGTAGTCCATTTCGCAAGCTTCGATTTGGTAGGTCGCAGGGCCCGAACGGAGTTACGGATTAGGCGTTATGGACGTTTGAAGATTGGCTGGAAATCTGGTTCGCGAAGCCCATTCGCGAAGCCCCCCTCCGTGATCGCGGAGCGCCGCCTCGAAGTAATGAGGCGAGAGGCTCCGCGAACCCATTTGACGTTTGCGATGCGCCGCGAAGCCCCCTCGCGAAGCACTAATGCGAAGCCCCGCCGCGAAGCGCCCCGACCATCGCGGCCTCGCGAAGCTCCAGAGGCGGTGATGCTCCGCGAACGCATTTGACGTTCGCGAGCGCGCCGCGAAGCACCTGAGGCAGCGCGGAAGTTTTGCTTCGTGGCGCCCCATCCTATAAATACCCAGCTCACCCCCCTTCTCCGGACGGCAAAAGAGGACGGCCGAGGACGGCCACAGCCACTTCGCCCCTGGGGCGGCCGGGCGGAGCTCCGCATTGCGGCTCCGCGAAGCCATGCTCCGCGAGCAGCTTCCTTCGCGTTGCTGCTCCGCGAGCGGAGGATCCGCGAGTCCATGCTTCGCGAGCCTATGCTCCGTGATGCTACTCCGCGATGCTTCTCTGCGAGACCAAGCTCCGCGAGAGCCCTTTGCTCCGCGAGCCCTTGCTCCGCGATGCTGCTCCGCGAGACCAAGCTCCGCGATGCTGCTCTGCGAGACCAAGCTCCGCGAGACCCCTTTGCTGCGCGAGAGACCATTGCTCCGCGAGGCCATGCCGGTCCCTTCGCTACCGTCACACACCCCCATGAAAAATGGAGAGTCGCACCGCGAACTTTTCGGGCTGGGATGCCAGGATTTTCCATTGCGCTCCCACCTTCCACCTATGGAACACCATGATTCGAGATACTCCTCCACACACCATGAAACACCTTGAGTTGACATAACCTCTTGGTTTCATTCCATGTCGTGAGTCGAGATTCTCATCATCAATTCCCCGAGTACCTTGAGTCGAACCATCCCTCAGGCAACTCCTCCAAACCCGATCACCTGGCTCCTATGCCAGGTTGAACCAGAAAGGGCTGCTTTGCATAAGTCCCAACACCAACCATTTCTAGGAACCTTTTGCCTAATAGTCCCATCTACATGACTATAAACTGTAGTACTCCCTATCTAACAAATGATAGGTTGCCTCTCGCGTCTAACGAGTGATTCCTCATGCTCCTAGCATGAGATGCCAATAGTCCTACCTACATGACTCTAAACTGCAGTAATCCTTATGTGCCAAACATAGGATGATGCCTCTCGCCCTATACGAGAGATGCCACATGCTCCAAGCCTGAGATGCCAATAGTCCCATCTACATGACTATAAACTGTAGTAAACCCTGTGCTCCAAACATAGGATGCCTCTTGCTCCAAATAAGAGATGCTTTATGCTCCAAGTATAAGATGCCTAATGCCATGATTACAACGACATAATTCCAAATCCCCTTGGCATTCTCCTGCTTGTGCACTAGTTCATAAGTGAGGGCCTCAATTCATCAGTGGGTTGGGACGCCCTCATGGCCTGACATGAGGAAGACATTACGGGCAGCTTCCTAGCGTAAGCCCCATTCACCATTGCCACTCCTTAGTGGCACCCGGGCAACTTCCTAGCGTAAGCCCCATTCACCATTGCCACTCCTTAGTGGCACTCGGGCAGCTTCCTAGCGTAAGCCCCATTCACCATTGCCACTCCTTAGTGGCACCCGGGCAGCTTCCTAGCGTAAGCCCCATTCACCAGTGCCACTCCTTAGTGGCACCTGGGCAGCTTCCTAGCGTAAGCCCCATTCACCAGTGCCACTCCTTAGTGGCACCCGGGCAGCTTCCTAGCGTAAGCCCCATTCACCATTGCCACTCCTTAGTGGCACCCGGGCAGCTTCCTAGCGTAAGCCCCATTCACTATTGCCACTCCTTAGTGGCACCCGGGCAGCTTCCTAGCGTAAGCCCCATTCACAAGTGCCACTCCTTAGTGGCACCCGGGCAGCTTCCTAGCGTAAGCCCCATTCACCATTGCCGCTCCTTAGCGGCACCCGGGCAGCTTCCTAGCGTAAGCCCCATTCACCATTGCCGCTCCTTAGTGGCACCCGGGCAGCTTCCTAGCGTAAGCCCCATTCACCAGTGCCTCTCCTTAGCAGCACTCGGGCAGCTTCCTAGCATAATCCCCATTCACCATTGCCGCTCCTTAGCGGCACCCGGGCAGCTTCCTAGCGTAAACCCCATTCACCAGTGCCTCTCCTTAGTGGCACCCGGGCAGCTTCCTAGCGTAAGCCCCATTCACCATTGCCACTCCTTAGAGGCACCCGGGCAGCTTCCTAGCGTAAGCCCCATTCACCATTGCCGCTCCTTAGCGGCACCCGGGCAGCTTCCTAGCGTAAGCCCCATTCACCAGTGCCACTCCTTAGTGGCACCCGGGCAGCATCCTAGCGTAAGTCCCATTCACCAGTGCCACTCCTTAGTGGCACCCGGGCAGCTTCCTAGCATAAGCCCCATTCACCATTTCCACTCCTTAGCGGCACCCGGGCAGCTTCCCAGCGTAAGCCCCATTCACCAGTGCCGCTCCATAGCGGCACATGGGCAGCTTCCTAGCGTAAGCCCCATTCACCAGTGTCGCTCCATAGCGGCACCCGGGCAGCTTCCTAGCGTAAGCCCCATTTACCATTGTCGCTCCTTAGCGGCACACGGGCAGCTTCCTAGCGTAAGCCCCATTCACCAGTGTCGCTCCATAGCGGCACCCGGGCAGCTTCCTAGCGTAAGCCCCATTTACCATTGTCACTCCTTAGCGGCACACGGGCAGCTTCCTAGCGTAAGCCCCACTCACCAGTGTCGCTCCATAGCGGCACCCGGGCAGCTTCCTAGCGTAAGCCCCATTCACTAGTGCCGCTCCATAGCGGCACACGGGCAGCTTCCTAGCGTAAGCCCCATTCACCAGTGGCGCTCCATAGCGGCACCCGGGCAGCTTCCTAGCGTAAGCCCCATTCACCAGTGCCGCTCCATAGCGGCACACGGGCAGTTTCCTAGCGTAAGCCCCATTCACCATTGCCGCTCCTTAGCAGCACCCGGGCAGCTTCCTAGCGTAAGCCCCATCCACTATTTTCACTCATTTTCAGCGGTAAGCCGTTGACATTCCAATCCAGCAGTAAGCCGTTGTGATCCTATCCAGCGGTCAGCCGTTGTGACCCAATCCAGCGGTAAGCCGTTGTGATCCCATCCAGCGGTAAGCCGTTGTGACCCAATTTAGTAGTAAGACGTTCTGGGCCTCCATCCCGGAGTAAGTCCCAACACCATGGGCCGATCAACGCGTAAGCCCCTCTTCGCTTCTCACGGACGCACCCTTCGCGACGTGATCGTCAGGTCCTTGCAACCTCTTGTTTCTCACACCGAGCATGACTCACGTGGGCTTAGAGTGAGCACCGACCCTGACAAACCATTTCTGAACTACGAGGTCTTTGATCCATGTCAAGGCATGGTACGTAGGAAGCCTCTACGAGGTTCAAGCCCGCCCGTCTTTCACGTCGGGTTTCACCCCCATCCAGCACGACGTTAAACTGCACCTTGGTCCAGCGGTAAGCCGTTGTGACCCCACCTGAACTACGAGGTCTTTGATCCGTGTCAAGGCATGGTACGTAGGAAGCCTCCATGAGGTTCAAGCCCACCAATAGTGGACCAAGGTCTGCTTTCACGTCGGTTCCCCGGCGAAACCTGAACTACGATGTCTATGATCCATGTCAAGGCATGGTACGTAGGAAGCCTCTATGAGGTTCAATCCCACCCGTCTTTCACATCGGGTTTCACCCCCGTCCAGCACGATGTTAAACTGTACCCCGGTCCGGCGGTAAGCCATTGTGACCCCACCTGAACTACGAGGTCTTTGATCCATGTCAAGGCATGGTACGTAGGAAGCCTCCACGAGGTTCAAGCCCACCGTTAGTGGACCAAGGTCTGCTTTCATGTCGGTTTACCGAAAAACCCACCTGAACTACGAGGTCTTTGATCCATGTCAAGGCATGGTACGTAGGAAGCCTCCAAGAGGTTCAAGCCCACCCGTCGCTCATTCACGTCGGGTCCCATTCCGGTCCAGTGGTAAGCCATTGCAACCAACCCACGTGAACTACGAGGTCTTTGATCCATGTCAAGGCATGGTACGTAGGAAGCCTCCACGAGGTTCAAGCCCACCAATAGTGGACCAAGGTCTGCTTTCACGTCGGTTTACCGGAGAAACCCACATGAACTACGAGGTCTTTGATCCATGTCAAGGCATGGTACATAGGAAGCCTCCACGAGGTTCAAGCCCACCAATAGTGGACCAAGGTCTGCTTTCACGTCGGTTTACCGGCGAAACCCACCTGAACTACGAGGTCTTTGATCCATGTCAAGGCATGGTACGTAGGAAGCCTCCACGAGGTTCAAGCCCACCCGTCGCTCATTCACGTCGGGTCCCATTTCGGTCCAGTGGTAAGCCATTGCGACCAACCAACCTGAACTACGAGGTCTTTGATCCATGTCAAGGCATGGTACGTAGGAAGCCTCCACGAGGTTGAAGCCCACCAATAGTGGACCAAGGTCTGCTTTCACGTCGGTTTACCGGCGAAACCCACCTGAACTACGAGGTCTTTGATCCATGTCAAGGAATGGTACGTAGGAAGCCTCCACGAGGTTCAAGCCCAACAATAGTGGACCAAGGTCTGCTTTCACGTCGGTTTACCGGCGAAACCCACCTGAACTATGAGGTCTTTGATCCATGTCAAGGCATGGTACGTAGGAAGCCTCCACGAGGTTCAAGCCCGCCCGTCGCTCATTCACGTCGGGTCCCATTCCGGTCCAGTGGTAAGCCATTGCGACCAACCAACCTGAACTACGAGGTCTTTGATCCATGTCAAGGCATGGTACGTAGGAAGCCTCCACGAGGTTCAAGCCCACCAATAGTGGACCAAGGTATGCTTTCACGTCGGTTTACCGGCGAAACCCACCTGAACTACGAGGTCTTTGATCCATGTCAAGGCATGGTACGTAGGAAGCCTCCACGAGGTTCAAGCCCACCAATAGTGGACCATGGTCTGCTTTCACGTCGGTTTACCGGTGAAACCCACCTGAACTACGAGGTCTTTGATCCATGTCAAGGCATGGTACATAGGAAGCCTCCACGAGGTTCAAGCCCACCCGTCGCTCATTCACGTCGGGTCCCATTCCGGTCCATTGGTAAGCCATTGCGACCAACCATCCTGAACTACGAGGTCTTTGATCCATGTCAAGGCATGGTACGTAGGAAGCCTCCACGAGGTTCAAGCCCACCCGTCGCTCATTCATGTCGGGTCCCATTCTGGTCCAGTGGTAAGCCATTGCGACCAACCAACCTGAACTACGAGGTCATTGATCCATGTCAAGGCATGGTATGTAGGAAGACTCCATGAAGTTCAAGCCCACCCGTCGCTCATTCATGTCGGGTCCCATTCCGTTCCAGTGGTAAGCCATTGCGACCAACCATCCTGAACTACGAGGTCTTTGATCCATGTCAAGGCATGGTACGTAGGAAGCCTCCACGAGGTTCAAGCCCACCCGTCTCTCATTCACGTCGGGTCCCATTCCGGTCCAGTTGTAAGCCATTGCGACCAACCCACCTGAACTACGAGGTCTTTGATCCATGTCAAGGCATGGTACGTAGGAAGCCTCCACGAGGTTCAAGCCCACCCGTCGCTCATTCACGCCTGGTCCCATTCTGGTCCAGTGGTAAGCCATTGCGACCCAACCCACCTGAACTACGAGGTCTTTGATCCATGTCAAGGCATGGTACGTAGGACGCCTTTATGAGGTTCAAGCCCACCAATAGTGGACCAAGGTCTACTTTCACGTCGGTTTACCGGCGAAACCCACCTGATCTACGAGGTCTTTGATCCATGTCAAGGCATGGTACGTAGGAAGCCTCCACGAGGTTCAAGCCCACCCGTCGCTCATTCACGTCGGGTCCCATTCCGGTCCAGTGGTAAGCCATTGCGACCAACCCACCTGAACTACGAGGTCTTTGATCCATGTCAAGGCATGGTACGTAGGAAGCCTCCACGAGGTTCAAGCCCACCAATAGTGGAGCAAGGTCTGCTTTCACGTCGGTTTACCGGAGAAACCCACCTGAACTACGAGGTCTTTGATCCATGTCAAGTCATGGTACGTAGGAAGCCTCCACGAGGTTCAAGCCCACCAATAGTGGACCAAGGTCTGCTTTCACGTCGTTTTACCGGCGAAACGCCACCTGAACTACGAGGTCTTTGATCCATGTCAAGGCATGGTACGTAGGAAGCCTCCACGAGGTTCAAGCCCACCAATAGTGGACCAAGGTCTGTTTTCACGTCGGTTTACCGGCGAAACCCACCTGAACTACGAGGTCTTTGATCCATGTCAAGGCATGGTACGTAGGAAGCCTCCACGAGGTTCAAGCCCACCATCAGTGGACCAAGGTCTACTTTCACGTCGGTTTACCGGCGAAACCCACCTGAACTACGAGGTCTTTGATCCATGTCAAGGCATGGTACGTAGGAAGCCTCCACGAGGTTCAAGCCCACCATCAGTGGACCAAGGTCTACTTTCACGTCGGTTTACCGGCGAAACCCATTTGAACTACGAGGTCTTTGGTCCATGTCAAGGCATGGTACGTAGGAAGCCTCCACGAGGTTCAAGCCCACCAATAGTGGACCAAGGTCTACTTTCACGTCGGTTCACCGACACACCAACCCGTCGCTCTTTCACGTCGGGTCCCATTCCAGTCCAGCGGTAAGCCGTTGTGACCTCTTGAACTACGAAGTATTTGATCCATGTCAACGCATGGTACGTAGGAAGCCTCCACGAGGTTCAAGCTCACCCGTCGTTTATTCACGTCAGGGTTCACTATCGTCCCGCATGACGTTAAACTGTATTCTCCGAACTACGAGGTCTTTGATCCGTGTCAAGGCATGGTACGTAGGAAGCCTCTACGAGGTTCAAGCCCACCACCCATTGGACCAAGGTCCACTTTCACGTCGGCTCACCGACACACCCACCCGTCATTTCACGTCGGGTCCCATCCTGGTCCAGTGGTAAGCCATTGCGATCATCACCTTTTGAACTACGAGGTCTTTGATCCGTGTTAAGGCATGGTACGTAGGAAGCCTCCACGAGGTTCAAGCCCACCCATCACCCAATTCATGTCGGTTTACCGGCACCATCCCGAACTACGCGGACTTTGATTCCCTACCACGGGGATACGTAGGAAGCCTCTTCAAGGCTCAAGCCCAACTTCACCGTCGCCCCTGCGATGGTCCCATTTCATCCTCCTCCACTTCACTCATTCATCCATCACCCATCCTGATTCTCACACGGGCCGCCACATCCTGGTGGAATCATGCCATCCACCTCCTCGCTGCTCCTAGCGGCGCATGGGCCGCTTTCCATGTGTAAGCCCCATCATATCTCCGGGTCGCTGTCCTCTGTGTACACCCCGATTCATCACCCTTTTCCCCTATAGGGAGCGCACCACCTCAGATCCGTCCTCATTGGGCGTTTTGATCCATACCCTTGGTAAAACATCCAGGTGTTCCCTCCTAGGGATTTACCAATCTGATCCGTCTCTATGGGACGTCCTGATCAGCATCATTCTTTCTCCGTAAGACGTTAAACTCACGGCCCACCTCGTGATAAACATGAGATGCCTGAGGAAAACATCGGATGGAACGCCTTTGGTGTAACCGTATCTGCTAGACGTTAATCTTGCAACATACCCTGTGCTAAACACAGGAAGCTGAGGAAAACCTCAGATGTATGCCTCGGGTTTTGCGCCCTTGAGATGCCCTCTTATGAGGAAGAATACAGGTTCCCCAATGTCCACGCACCCATAGATGCCCCGACATTCCTGATGTTGCCGTCTACTCCGACCGAAGGTCGCTACCATGTCAAGACCCTATGGAAAGTCTTGACGGAAGTAGTGTAATTAACCGGCATCCATGACAATATGGCACCGGGAATGAGATTCACGAACAACGTATTAAATCTATGAGGGAGACCCGGACTAGGTGACGAGTTTCGAGGAGGAATCCACGGAAGGAAGAACCAACATCCCATCATCCCATTTCGATCAAGGAGCAGACGTACCTGAACAAGGAACGAATGCCGCCCGCCTTTGGAACGCGGGAATGCGGGGCAACAAGCCGCACCTCCTCTGCGGACGGATGCGCGCGCCCCGGCGAAAGCGTCGGAAACAATACAGCATCAACCATTGAAGGGTCCACTGATATCCTCGGCTCAGGCCCCAAATGTCCAAGGATGTTCACTACTTGTGACCAGAACATACACCTGGACAACTTCCCATAGTGATAGTGCTATAGGAGTACCAACATTACTGACTTTATATGCTCAGCATGACCCACCACTGATCTTGATTTGATAAGGATATCTTCAATAATCAAGAATACGAACCGGTCTAGATATTACTAGAATAATGTGTTCATGAGTCCCATGAACACAGATGGTGTGTTCATAATGTCGAAGTACATGACTACATACTCAATGTTAACATGTATGCACATGAAGGTATTCATTGATATGTCACCCTAATTCACCTCAACTAGTGGTATCATAATCGTAGGTCGTTCTTGAGGAACCATATCACACCCTTCAACTAATAGAAATGATCGACTATCCTCAGGGAGATGGTAATGGTTCTTGAATGATACCTGATTTAGTATCTAGTAGTCATTGCACAGCCTGAGACCATCATTATCCTTCTTCGCGAACAATACTAGAGCTCCCTATGGTGACACGCTTGGTCAGGCAAAACCATTCTTCATTAGATCGTCAATCTGAATTCGTAACTCCATCATCTTAGAAGGTGCCATGTGATCGTGATCCCTCAAAACCGAAGAGACACTGATTGTAAGTCTTTCCCGAACTCAATATCACGTCGAGGTGGTTGAGTCACCACCACTTCCGGGAATATGTCCATGAACTCAATAAAAATTCCCAAATCATCCACCAATTCAGAGTTTTTATACTCCAATGATATCTCGAAAAACTAGGAATGAAAGGGATCCACTCACTGGTTTCCCTCATTGGAGCCCCACTCACTGGATAATGTAACATGTCGGACATCCATATCTGAAAACATGATCCTTATTCGGAGGAAGTCGATAATGGAACACAAATTGAACATCCAATCGATGCCTAAAATGACATAATATGGCTGCATCTACAACAAAATAATGTACTCAATAGACTTATGTGGCTCCAACATCTGCCTACATCCCCAAAAAAATGTGACAATCTGGTCTGACCTCCAACTAGTGTACCCAGGGTGTATAAATTCTCTCTAAATCTATTTCAAGAGAATGGGATAGACTAGGTGAAAAAAATGAGTGTGAAGATCCATAATTATACAAGGAAAAATCCACGGTGCTAAAAAAGTTGAATGTACCTTGAACGACTTCTGTCCCTGCTTGACGTTTTTCCTCTGTGGAGTGAAACATCCAACGCCCATCACCTATACACCTCAGCTGTCATTCACCTCCATAAACATGCCCATGTCGATAACCCTGTGGAGAACCCTGAGGTTGGACTCATCTTGAAACATATACTCTTGGAGGAGCGGGAGCACACTGTCCATGCTGCTACTACTGAGAAGGCATGGCAGGAAAATGTTGCAGCTAAGGATGGCACTGAACCTACCCACCCACACTATACTATACATAGTACGAGCACATATTCCAAAAAATTACCATGACTCCCACAGATGATGCATTTCAGTCCTGGATCTACAAGGAATGTGCAAGGATAGGGAGATCGAAAATTGAACTGCTGAGGACTGCTCCCCACAGGTTGAATCCTGGAAGGCCCTAAAGCTGGAGTCATGCTGCTAAAAAATCTCCAATTTGACGAGCATAAGTATAAACCCTCTCAGGGAACACCTCCTAGCGTGTGCATCTTCTCCACCACTTCGGCCTTCCATTGGACCTCCATATATGTCAGTAGAGTGAAAGTTGTATCATCATACTGAAGAGAATGTCTGTGTGACTCCACTAAATGTCTCGCCCAAGAATCCTAAACTCAAAACAGGTTCGGGGAAAATTGAATGAGATCCTTGAACACGATCCCCAACTCCTTGACTAAGAATCTCCCTTTCTAATGGAAGAGTAACACTATCCATTTCTCAGACTTCCTCGAGGAAGAGATGAATTATACCCGAAACTCTTTATCGATGATAGTCCATGAAACATCAGCCTCCCACTTCTCCCAATGATAGAGAGTACACCACTGACATTCCGCTCTCTATATATGGCATGGATCCACATGAACCCAGTACTTAGTTGGAGCATAGATCCAGCTGAAATATATCACCATCTCATCGAGTCATATCTTTGTCTTCTATGTCTGAGATGATGCCCTCGTACTTTCTGAGGGTCTGTCGCAGGAAGGAACAACGCAACTTCTGCCACCAGTAATCAATTTCCTCTCAATCATCCATATGTTGATATGAATAAAAAGCCTACTTAGACTCGATCACCCACACTACCTATGGTCATCGTCTGAGTTCCATAGCAGCACGATAAACCAGGATTTCCTAAGACTGAGTAGTGTGGAAGATTGTTTTTGAATTTTTCATATATGTTTTATTTATTTTGGATCCAAAAAATACACATGCAAAACATAGATAGAAGTCATTATGATGTGTGTACCTTTCAAATGGCCTCTGCCCTGCAGTCATTGTAGCCTCACTTGGTCATTCGGTAGGTCCAGAGTCCTTACATTGGATCACTGGGGGCCCTAAAATCTTGTGTCCTAGTCAGTTTTTCCTAGCCTATTTCACATGCCATGATTTCCTATCACTTTTTCCCCACCATCCCGATAAATCCTCACTCTGATAACTATGAACTAGGTCCTATCACTCAACCTGCCTATTATACAATTCTGTCACCACCCGCCTTCTCTGTGGTGAGAGAAGGGATTGAGGAATGACATACCCTTCCATGTTCAAGTTAAAGGAGATATAATGACCCCTGATACCACCTTCAGTAAGACTCGGAGTGGATACAAGAACCAAGGTTAAGGAATCACATGATAAATTGAAGGCATTGCCCCTTTTTTATATAGTAGAATCAGTTAATAAAATTGTAATTCCTTATGAAAACCAAAACTGAAAGTAAACGTAAAATCCAAAACAATCCTTTCCTGTATGTATGTTATAATATTTAGTTCTACAAAAAATAAAATAAAACTCCATAGGAATGTACCAAATGAATATAAAGGCAACAAAATCAATAGTCCCATCGTCCTAACTAATAGTAACCAGCACGGTCTTTGAAATCCTCCTAGAAACCTGAAACATGTTATATATATGCAGTGTGATTATATGTGTATAGTCTGTAAGGAATACCAAAACTCTCGTGCAAATGTGCACTTTGGGAGAAAGGAAATATCTAATGCACCTATCATGGAGACTATCCCCCCAAACCTCACCAATCCCCAATCCCCATATAACACAAGTCATGTAATGTAATGGTAAGGCCACATCATTGTTTGGGTATCACAAACCACATTTCCACTAGTTATTGAAGACATCCTACATGGAAAACCTCCCCCCTAACCCATTCTCGCCATAGTCCCACTAACATACCACGCTAGCACACACCTGGGCCACAAAAACCTCTCATAACCACCCCTGAAGTATATTGGGCCAGAACAACTACCGCCACACCTGAAGACAGATGGGATAGAACAAATACTTCTATGCCTGAAACCAACTAGGCCTCATCCTAATGACACTTGGGAAACAACCTTGCCGCACACACTTGGGAACACCACCACAAAATCCCTATCTGAAGAGTCTTGGGATATAATGGACCTCAGGCCATCATATCCCACCTAAAGTGTCTTGGGCTACTCGGGAAACGGAGTAGAAAAAACTCTAATTACCTGCCACTCATAGGACTATTGGGGAAAACACCATCCCATTTGAAATGGCAGTGTTCAGAAAGAAGTGGTCAACTTGGTTGGGGTGCGAATATGAAACATAAAAACTAAATTATACATATAGGTAAACAAGAACCTATCCTAACCTATGGGTTTCAAAACCTCCCATAAATAAACACCCTTGTTACTATTCATTAATCAAAATAACAGTTGGCACAACCAAGTCAAAACACATTCCCAGAAAACAGTTCCACATTGAATTAATTCATGTTATCAAATTCAATTTGTTCCATTCAAATAATTATTCACTATCAGGAAACTAACATTCATAACCACAAGACAGGGAAGGAAAAATAATCAAGCAGATATTTATGCATTCACACCTAGGACTCCTATAATGTCACAACTAATAATGTGATCCGTGAGATACCTCTATGTAATGTAACTAAACCAATACCCCCCATACATCCCCATATGGCCTCAGATCCACAAAACAAAAGCTGAACCACAAAAGGGGATCCCATCCACATCTATGTCACCCTACAAGAATCAAGAAAAATAACCACACGTATTACCAAGAAAGAGAAAGGGAGTTTCCAGATTAAAACACACAATTCATTGAGTTCCATATTTCTGTTTGGTTAACGGGGGAGATCACACATGGATTCTTGTTTACTGAACATCAATTTAATCAACTGAGTTTATATTATTAACTAAATTTCCATGTTACATCCATTCAATCATCTTAGAAGACAGCGGTTCAGTAGTGTGCAAGGAAATACCACCAACATCCATCATTTTCAGTGGACATAAGCTCATAAAATTCAAAACATAATGTAATGGTTAAATATTATAGTAGCATCATCAAACATTCCCCTTAATTCTTTAATAGTCCATTTATTATATTTAGTAATGTTCGGTTTCATCCATAACCATTGAAGAATTCGCATACCCACCCCGCATGATACATAGTAATGAGAGACGAAGGTGGAACTCTACCTGGATGATCAACAATTGAAGTTTTTCCCCACATGCCCTGAAATGGGGATGCATGAATTTCAGGGGATGAACTGTGGGGAAACCAAGTGCGTGTAGGAAAGTATCTAGTAGAGGAACACCATTATAATTGGTATGGGGGACTCTATATGCACCATGAAATTTCAAAGTGGCTAGTCAAGAAGTGAAAAATGAAGAATCAGGAATTCTTGTGCGAAAAAAAGTTGACATAATGGTGTTACGAGATTTGAATTTTGAACAGAATAAATTGAAAATCATGGTTTCCCCATGGTGTTGGATGGTTATACAAGATGGAATTAATTTTTATTTAATTATTTTCATCAGAGAGGTAGGAATAACTATTTTATATCAAAATATCTCCTTTAATAAAGGTGAAAAACATAATAGAGGTGGAAATGGAAGAACGGGAAAATGTTGTGGCATCATGGAAAAATTCACATGTTTTGGTAAGTCAAGGGGTACCCAGATCATGGGGGATTTTAGATATCATTTATGGTATTTAAATGGCTTTTAATGTGGTACAAAAACACTTTTATGTCAAATGATACGTTTTGGGGGTGAAAAAAATTGAAAACTAGGAAAAAAGGAAAAGGGTGGGAAACAGTTTCGTGAGACGCCACAATGGTGCCTTGGTAACGGTGCCACCCTCACGACGCCACCATCATGGAGCCACTATCAGGGTGCCACAGTCACGGTGCCCACTTCATAGAGCCACCCTCATGATGTCGCCCTCACGGTACGACCCTCACTCTGCCACTCTCATAGAGCCAAATATTCGGTGAAACTCTTTGATGGAACCATATTTTTGGTAATGTACTAGACCAAGTGGGTCTGGGCCATTGCATTATTTTTTTATGTTTATTGAATGATGTATTTTTTACAAATTTAAATATTATTAAATCACTATATTCACATTACTTATATAAGAAAAAATATTTTCTTATAGTGATAAAAACATTTCTATGAATATTAAATTTTTGTAATCCATTTGTATTTTAATTAAAAAGTATATTAATAAGATTATAATAATTCTATGTTAAATTACTATCAAAATAATTGGATATTTTATCATTTTATCAAAAAAAAATCAAATTATACTTTTAATGTATTTTTTCAACTATATAAAAATAAAATATTGATGCCTATATATAGATGGGGATATGATATTATTATCCCACCCACTTCGATTAACATAGTGTTTAATCGTGATATTTTGATGATATTTTTTGGAAACCTATTTATTTTACACATGTAAAACAAGGTATGATAGTTTTGATGAAAAAAATATTTACATATAATTTGTTTTATGATATGGAACATAGAAATTTTTGATGAAACGTTATTGGAGAGTAAACCAAAATGTTTATTAGATCATTTTTTATCTTCTACGTGAGATTATAGTATCTATCTACCATATTTGGTAATGACATATAGTAAACTATATTATAATTACCACAATGTGATTTCAGGGTTATATTACACCTGTTAAATGAAATATTTATACTATTATAAGTTACAATAATATCTATAGATTTTCATTTATAAGTTACTTCTAAAAGATATGTTAATAATATAATTAAGTTACTCTATAATGAATTTTTAATGTTTCATGATACCCGCGTAGAATAAAATTCTCTATATGAGTAAAATGGATCATTTTTTCAAAGGTGGTTTTCAAATTTCTTATTGTAATTTGATTATAGTACTCTTTTATTATATGGAATATTTTTTCAATGTTATAATATTTATTATCAAAATATATATGGATTTTTATTAGCTTATGTTATTACATAAACTATGACAGTGTAATCAAGCAATTATAGTAATATCCTTCCAACTTAATATATTCCATTGTTAATGATTATAATTTAAATTAATAAGGGTATTATCAGACCATTATAATTTTTCCAATTTTTTTATGAATTGAAATAAATGAATAATATCTTAAATGATGTTATGTTGGAAAAATCATACAGAGATATTTAAGAATTATTGTTATCTAATTATGCTAGATAGAGTAAATCATTTTTCACATTATAATAAGGTTGAATAATGTATTATATTTTCATAAGTACCAAAAAATATAAACCATAATGTTCATTTTTTATTAATGTGATCCAACATTATTTGATCCTGTATGTTTTTATTGGCTAAAACTGGGTCACATTTATCTATATCAAATCCAAAAAAATTATATATATTTTTCAATTTCAAATAGTGAATTCTTGGGGTTGTTATTGCTAGTATCAGATAATGATTTTCTATAAAATTGTTTATTAGGATGTTTTCATGTGTTTTAAATCTGAGATATATGGAATCCACAATGGATTGAAAATATTAATGTTGATCATATGTTTAAATATATAGAAATAAAATTTAAAGTCTTCAATTAGTGTGATTTATAATTGATCATTATTATTTTGTGATATGTTTATTTATGTTGATCTAAATGTTGCCTTTTTTTAAGATTTTATTTACCATGAAGGATTATTTGTGATGAATTACATTCCATATTATTGTAGTAATCTGGATTTTAAATGATAAATAATTAGGATAATATGATCTTACAGTTTTTTTGAATATGGGGTTAAATATATTTTGATTGATTTAATATGAACGTAGTGCTTTATTATTCAATATTTTAGGGAAATTCAATATTTCATCATATGATGTATTGATGAATTTGTATATTATTGTACCATGTACATGTATGGATCCAACCTAAATCAATACAAATTCTAGTTTCTTTGAACAATAATTCAAATTCACTAAATCCTGGGTATCTTAATGCTTTATAGTATTAGTGAAAAGTTTTTAAATCATACATAACATATATATATAACAAAGTATAAAATTTTAATCAATATCTATTATTCGCAAATTGTAAAAACATTTTAAAAAATGATTTAATTTTATGTAAAATTGTTTCTAATTTTGTCTTTGCATATTATGTTCTCTAAATGAATCATAATGTAAATGATAAACATTTTATTAAACATGGAATAGAATTAAAAATAATAGTAAGGTTCATAAAAAGAATGAATCATGTGAGTCTAGTAAAAAACATGAAAACCCATGAAAATATTACCATTATCATAAATGATATCTGAAAATAGGCTATAAAATATTTCTAAATGGAAATCATATAATATTTTACACATTTAAAACTTTTGTAATTCATACCAACAAAATAATATCCATTTTAAAAAACATAGAGTTTCATAATCAAAAAACCCTTTTAAAACCCTTGAAAATATAATAACCATATGACCAACATCCTATATAATTATATGGTTGAAATATATTTTTACAAAATTACATATATAGATATATTTTTCACCACCCTTCATATATGATATACTGGGTCACCTTTTCTCATTAGCTATAATGGGGATCAACACATCATATACGTTATATTAGGATCATTAGTGAGTTGTAATGGTGCTCAAACAATCATATATGTAGTATTATGAACACCAATCATTCATATATTTTTCATGTACAACATACATAATAGGTAATTTTTTTCATTCAATATTTAATCATAATCATTAAAAAAACATTTATCCCAAATAAAAACACATTTTGATATCAAAATAACCTTTCCCATTAAAAATTAGTATTTAAAAATCAAAAAAATAATGAAAATATTAGAGAGGAAATTTTCATGAAAAATTACCAAGTAAACATATTACGTAAACTTCAAATAAATAATTTTTAATAATGATAGAAAATTATACTCATGAAATTTATGTTATAAAAACATTTATTAATTTTTTTGTCGGAAAAGTCCCAAGATACACCTTTTGGAAATGAAAAAAAATTCATTTATATAACTTCTATAAAAAGTCAAAAAAGGTTTAAAATGGATTATAAAAATAATAGTATAATGTTGACAAAAAGATTTAAATATTTTCACAAGACATGGTAATTAGAGTAAAATAGAGTTTTAATGGAAATATAAAGAGATGTTTTTAAGAATACCCCTTACATTGTGTATGAATCATCATGTTTGTTCATTATATTCTAGAATTATAAACATGGGTTAATCATTTAATTTATTTATAATAATTATCATGTTTATTATTCCAATTATATCACATATTTCCAAGTTATATACAATAACATAATCACCCATGTTCATGATATATGTTTTGAATATTTTCAGTTCATATGTCTAAAATGTCATTGATTGGATTACAATAGTTAGTTCGATCATAATTTCATCATCTAATATATTATATTATTGATATTATTAAAAATTTTAAACAATTATTATACTATTAAATCAGATACCTAAATACGTATATTCAAAATGAAATATGTTATAATTAAGGATATGATATGTCATTCTTATACATTAATAACATCTCCATTTTTCATTGATCATTTTTAAAAGAAGCAAAGTACGATATTACCATTATATAATAACCATAATATATTAAATATAATATTAATTTTTTAAATATACATATATATAATTTTATGTGTTGTGGTGATCAAAATAACATTTATTATTTCACCATTTCATTTTAATTCCATTTTAAACTGAATTTTAATGAAAAATAATGGCCCATTTCGACATCCAAATAAACTTTTCATATATAAATGCTATTATAAATGTTAATTATATATTAACCTAATTATGAAAAAGATTATTTTTAAATAATATTTGAAACATATAAGGGAAAATTCATAGTATTTATGTGTCATGGTGGTGGAAAATGGCCCTCTTGTAATATAAGAATAAAAAATATCTTCTGTATTTATGTCAATGTAATTACAATGATCAGTATATCGAAAATAAACAAAAATCATTTCAAAGTTAATTTTAATGATTTACAAATGTAAAAAATAATTTTAAAAAATAAGTGGAGAGTAATAATAGAATTTTAAAAAATAATTTTAAAATACAGGAGCATGTAGGGAAAGGGGAGTGTTAATGGATTCATTAAAACATGATTTTTTTAAATGAAGGTACCATTTTAAAGTACTAAGTCATCATATATGTTATTAATATTATGTAATAAAAAACCTAGGCTATCTATATAAATTATTAATATATTTTATCATATATATTATGAATTTTATATCAATTATGTACATTTTGTATACAATTACATAATCAATCATGTTCACATCACATATTATGACAATATTTAGTTCATCTGTCCAAAATAAAATCATTAGGTTGATAATGCGATAATAAATCACTATTAAATCATCTATCGAATTATATTGATTAAATAATTTTAAATTTTATAAATTACATATACTTTTTAATTGAATCATTAATGTTTCTTATGGAAAATTCACTACGTTATAATCAAGGAAAAGTAAGGTCGTATTACGCATGAGTAATACTTCCATTTAACAATGATAATGAAATAAATCATTTTATTTCAATTTATTCATTTTCTAATTATCATAAAATATTAAATATATCATATTATCATTTAAATATAATTAAATTTATCATTCATGGGATTTGAAGAGTAAAAATGAATCACATTGCTTAATAGTTGTTGCAGTCCACACATATAGCTGAATGATATTATAAATCTTATAATCAATAAATGGTAACAAAATAAATGTTATATAATGTAAAAATATTTATAAATATTTCATGAATATAATATATAATAAATAATTCCATCATTATATTCATTCCTGGTAGACAGTGAAGGAAAATGAATTACATCAGTTTGGGAGGCTCTAGTCTACTCTACACAATAATGATGAATTTTTTACCCATTTAATGGGAGTGGATGTGAATATAAGTTTTAAAATTAACATAAAACTTAATGACATTTATTTTACTGCTTATAAAATTTTAAAACTATTTAATATTATTTGATGTATTAGATATTATAAACCAAACTAAAACATGTAGAAAAAACTATACATCATCTGTGTAAAAGATGCTTTTCATAACATGAAACGAAAAATAATATTAGATTTATTAAAAAATTTATACCTCATGAATGATTTGGGGATTATATAATGGTATTAGTTTAGGGATATCTCATGAAAAATGGGTTAATAATTTTGAATAAATGATAAGAATATGATCAAATTTATACGAGTTGGGAGGGGAACACAAGAAATTTGTCAACATATTTAATTAATAAAAATAAATTTTAAATTCCTAATAGATCAATAGATATTAATTTAAAATATAATTTTATTATGGGTTTAAAAACCCCAACAAATATTTTGATATGTTTTTTCTTTATAAATTAAATTATCTTTTGATTTTAAACCCTATTTAACCCCTTTTGCACAAACCGTTGACATATTGAATTTTTATACATTGAGTTTCTATAGAGTTACTATAAAATTAAAAAAACTCATAAATGGACAATGAATGGTATTTTATACTTTATAATATTAAAATGGAGAAATTTAAATTTTTTAAAAAAATTATATCATTTAATAAATTATTATATTCTATTAGATATCTAAAATGTCGCTTTTATGAACTATTCATTAAATATATATTAATAATATAAAGATAACATGTATAAATTAATGAAATAACTTTATCACATCACAAAAAATTCATGTTAATATATAAAATTATTTAATTACAATAATTCAATAAAATTATAATTCTACTAAAATTTATAATATCATTAATTTGATTTTTCATTAATAGAATAATTTTTGTGTTTTTGTTGAATAAGAATTTAATGAAATTATTTAATCCTAAAAAATTAAAATTATTTTTATATTGTGAATTTAAATATTTCATGTTTAAATATATTATATATAGTTTAATATATATTTTATTTTATAGTATATAATATTTATTGACTTATTTAAATCAAGAGTGTGACATGTTTAACATCTCTATAAATTAAATTCTATATATGACATAAACATAACCAAATTCCATAAAATTCAAAAATTATAAACATTCTTGATTTTGGTTGATATATACCCATCCAAATATATATTGAAATTTTTTTGGGTCATTTAAGTGTTCATTTCTTTTTATTTTTAACCAAAATTACATGGTTTACCATTTACCATGGAAATAAAAATTAATATTTTCAAAATTAATATTTTTGAAAAAGATCTTTCCTATATACTAAATTTAGACTGACTAATTCATCGTATGGAATATATATGTTAAAATTAAAAGTATAAATGTTATAAAAATTATTTTAATATTAATTGTGTAAAACCCAAAGAAACACAATTTTCAAAAAAATAACTTTTTATAAATTTTAATTTTTCAGCATAAATTCATGTATTAAATAAGTTTTTGAGGCTAAAGTTGGATTTATAATAAAAATGGACTAATTAAAATATATAACAAACACAAATCATATTTAATGAATAATGGAAGAATAATATTTGATGATAAAAATTGGAAACATTTTGAGGATGATAAACATATAATAATGGTCATAATGGTGGAAAAAATATTTTAGGCCATTAATGTTAAAAAAATCCATTCACAGTGTTATGAAAAATAAGAGAATGACTTGTTCTGAAATCAAAAAAATTATTCATTTCTAAATATTAAAACATTGTAAAATATCCATTAAAATTAATTTATGTAGTCATTCGAGAGTATAAAATTTCATTTTCTTAACAATATAGGCAATTTTTTAGGGTATAAAAACAATCTTGACACAATGAAAAAAATAAGGATTGTTTAAAATGAAAAACTATTTACATCTGTGGGTTACAAAGTGATGAATATTTTCATGAAAATCATGGGAACATTTGATATATAAATATATTATATATGAAAATATGTGTGGTTCCAAAATAGAGAAACCATATAATACATCTAAATTATATTTGAACATAAATAATTCTAAATAAGAATGAAATAGTAAATTATTCTATCAATACATTAATAAAATTTAAATAAAAAATACATTAATAAGGAAAACATGAATTAAATCTATAAATACAAATTAAAATGATTAAATCATGATATATTATTTCTATGAGTTAGTATATAAATAATATATATTAAAAAATGTGCATGGAATAAATTTTTTATCAATGGAATGGAATTTAGATGAAAATATTATATCACTGATTCCATTATCCTCGAATGAATTATAACCTCTTGAATTTTCAATTTAAATTTTTAATAACATTAATAATTACATTTCTACAATATTGTTAATATTTGAAGCTTCTTTAGTAATCATCTGACAACAATTCATTATACAATTCAATATTAATTTAACCAGTTAAATTTTATTCATCAATATATCCTAAATTAATCCAATTTATTGACCATGGTTAAATGTTATTTGAAATGATTATTTATCATCATAATTTCATTAATTTAATAATTATAATTTTTTGCCATTTTTTCAATTTTTAAATTATACATTCATGGATGTAATAAAATTAAATCCCATATTTGAATGGAGGTGGTATTCCACACTTAACCAAGAGTGATTTCATAATTATTCAATGTATGGATGGTTCGGAATAAAAATTATTTATTATATCTCCAAAATCACAATTATTTTATAAATATTTTATATAATAAATAAAGATATATTTATAATTGTCCAATCAATGAAATTATGTATATGAAATTACACTACTACATGGATATGGTAGAATGTATTTATAAACGAGGGATGTTTTATGTTAATATATGACAAAAATAAAAGAAAATATATATATCATTAACATAAAAATAATACATATATTTCATATAATAATATAATTATTTCCATATATTTATAGGAGATTTAATGTATTTTTAAGAATAATTGGGCTACAAAATTCTTTATAATAAAACAATTCCTCTTATTTCGGTAAAATATATTTACTTACACATTATTCCTTCTTAAAATGACCTTTAATTGATATCATTAATCTATTAATGTAGGGTGGGATGTTTAAAAGGTCATTAGTTTGGTATTGTTCAATATATTTTTATCTAGACGTGTCCAGAAGAGAGGAGATAATTTTTGGATTTATAGTTGACATTGGTGGGGAATATGAAAATATTAAAAACATTAAAAAATTATAATGTAAATTTCATTGAAATGGGGACCCAAATGGGATCAATTTTATGATGGGATTATATAGGGTAAAAATAAATTTATCCAATAATATTTAGTCATATTTTCATGTGATTTTAAAATTTTTATTATTTGTATACTCTCTCCTTAATCCTCATTAACACATTCCATAGTGATAAATTTTTACAATAGTTACTATTCATTGTGGAAAAAATTAAGTTCAACTGAGAGACTAATATTAATTTTTATTATTGAAAGTATTGAATAAATTATACAGTATCAAAATAATATAATTTTATTAAATATATATTAATATATTATCACAAATCTAAATGAATGTTTTTTACAAAAAAGGACAATTTTAGGTATTAAATGATTTTGTAATAAGCTCAGGTATAATGTTGATTCACATTGAAATAACTAGATTATTTAAAATAAAACTAGACTGATACGAAATAAAAATAACCATAAAATTATATTTATCATTATAATAACATTACTACATGAGAAGTATAAAATGAAGTTATTATATGAATAAAAATTATACCAACATCTTCAAAATATTAATAATTGATTTTCTATTTTAAATTATATATTTTTTATAATGGACCACTAATTTCTTTTGTATATATATTAAATATTAATATATGAATATTTAATATATATATCATTATGATCCATGCTATAATAATTTCATATGAATGTCCTTGGAAACATCGATTTAAAAAAATATATAATAGACCAACAACATCAACCACTATGATCTTCGTAACTAACACCCTTTATAGAGGTATCATACATAATATGTTTCATCACAACTAGGGGAAATTAAAATATAATAATCGGGGATCTCATTAGTTTACTAATGATAAAAAACAGAGATATCAATTACCAGTTGTGCATAACATGATAACTAGGTTATGAGGACAGGGATATAAATTAATAAAAAAACATTAACTATGAGAGTATAAAATTGGAATATGGTATATATTTATAGAATAAACAAATGAAAAACAATATATTTAGTCAAGTAGTTCTTCCAATACTATTAAATTGATCTAGCTTCACCAGACATTCTATCAAATCCATAGTCATGGTTTACTCACATGACTATTTTTATGGAAAAGTTACCATAGATTATTGGGTTCACAACATATTCCAGTTAATAATACCCCATGATATATCGATAAAACTCAATGTATTAGAGTGATATATAATTCCATCCCTAGAAATAAAATAAAATAATGTATAAATATGTATTCCAAAATATAAAAAAACTCATATGATAAACTAGGAATGGAATATTTTTATCATTGGAAAAAAACATTGGAAAAAATTAATTTCATAAAGGATTCTTCATATCATAACTAAAACATGTGAAAGAAATAAGATTCATAAAATCCTCATTAAATCATTATTAGAATAACCCATCAAATGAATGATATTATATTTCTTCATCTGATCATAATTATATAAAATAATTATTAACATAAAAGGAATCTATCATAGATGTATAATTCTATTAAAAGATTAGTAGAACATTTATTGATGAAAATATTCATTTTACAATGAAATAACATATTTAAATTCTAAATATATTACATATAATATGTTAAAATTTTCATTGTAATTAACCATAAAAACATATAATGGAACATTCTGAAATATTTTTGTCATGGATGAAGAAAATTTCTTTTATATCCTTTACATCGAATCTAAAATCCCTTTCACATTTTCTTTATAAAAATACAAATTTCACCTTTAAAATGATAAATGGATAAATTTTGAATTATTTTGTAATGTAAATAAAGGGAAAGTATTTATTTATTAAACCATATTATAATATTAAACGATCATTAAAAAATTTATAGAAATCATGGATGTGGATGAAATGTGATTTTTTACTAAAATTGAAATAAATTTAGTTTTCCCTAAAAAAGTCATATTGTATGCTAATTTCCTAAAGATATTAAAATAAATTGAAAACATATTATCTCCATTATTAAAAAGTGTCAAAAAAAATTCTGGGGATTATTTAGATATAAGTCATAGAATTTATCAATAAAAAGCAGCATAATTTAAATTCTAATAAACAATGAAATTTTATTATTAATCCCATACCAATTTTGTAACATTAAAATGAAAACATCCTGAAAGTGATATCCTTTTATGGATTTTAATATCCCAAATACACTCATGATAATAAATGTAAAATGTAATAATTGAAAGTATATACAACAAATTATATTAATAATAGGATGAATATGAAATGATTTACCAAGAAATAAATGTTTGGTAGAAATCACTTACTCAAAGTTAAACATGCCTCGAAATAGTTGTAACATACTCTTATCTAGTCAAGATCCTTTATATACCTTATTATGGACTATTGGAATAGAGTATTATGAATAAAATCACCATCAATTCATGTGTTGGGAATTTTATTAGAGAATTGGGCATTGGTCGACATTGATTTCTCAATGTGGTGTAATGAAAATAGAGAATGGGTGGACTTTTGTAATGGATTGAATAGACACACATTTAACTAATAAATTTATTTATATAAATATCATTAAATTAATAAGTATAATTCTTCAAAATAAAAATTAATTATAAAAATACGAGTCTATGGTCTAAATATCATCATAAAATGAAATTTATTTGGGTTTTAGTTTTATTTAATAATTTATCTATTTGTATTAAGATATTCATTAGAAAATTTTAATCTTGACTGTGGTTATAATTTTTTCAATATCAATTATTTTTTCTTTTAACATTAATGTAATTAATTTTGTATAATTTTCCATGAGTTTAAATTAGTTATCATTAATCATCCTAATTTAAGTCACAGATGGATTATATAATTTTTAATTGGATAATAAAATAGAATTTACGCTAAATTTTAAATAAATTCATTTCTCCCACTATTCATTTAAAGAACCATAATTTTAAATGAAAATTTGTTCTTTATTCTTTGTAATTTTATGAGTTTGTGGCTTCTGATGGCACCTGATTCCGAGGCCCGGTGTACTCGTAATCAATTTCTGATGTTTTGTTCCAGTATGTTCAGTGAACGAACGAGCGGGATTTTCTATCTTTTGAACCGGTGCTTGGAATTGAAATCTGAGGGCATCGATGAACTCACATCACTGATAATTTCTTAATAGGACATTTATGGCGTTTGCGATTTATGTGGGTTAAATGTTAATAATTGGGGTTTAATTTAAAAGTGTAATAAAATTGTTTGGAACAATTTTATTCATCATGGTAGTTTAATCCTACATGTGGAAGTTATGGTGGGGCCCAGAACCACCTAACTCCCCTTGTGTGGATATTTGTAATGTGGGGAGTAAACAAGCCCTAACTTTTCATCTCCCTTGAAACCCACCTTTAACTCTCGTGCATTAATATCATTGACAACTCCATAATTTAATTGGGTGGATCCTCTCCACCTTCCATCTCCCTCAATCCAATTAATTTTCCATTACATCTAAATTAATTAAACTACTCTTCAATTAATTAATTGAAGAATATTTAAAATAATTTGAATGCTTGACAGGTTTATTAAAATAATGGAAACCCTTATTTTTCTTTTGGTTGGAAAATCTTGTCCTGGAGAAATCCTTGAATAGTTAGAAAGATAGATTTCCTCCATGGACGAAGAACATTCTCTCTCGATAAAGAATGACCATCTACTCTTCTCTTCCTCTATGTCAAGGGAGAAGACATCGAAGCAGGCCACGTCACCAATGACGATGGATTTTACTCCGATGTTGACAGAATCAATACAGTTCATCTGCGAAGTCGTTCTACCTTGACACTTGTCCTCTTTCTGTGGCTCGATGATGTGAAATATCATAAATGAGGTTGGGGGTTTTGTATATTTTATACATGTTACTAATCCCTCGATCGTGGGCATTCTTTTATGATGGATTATGGTTTGAGTCTCTAATGTGGAGGGAAAGGGCTCACGAAGAACACCAGACCCTCCGCAAGTTGTTCGTTTATGCGAAATTTGACGAGCGACAATGAATCAAGGCCGCAACGGAGATTTGAAGGCGTCGTAGGGAGGACCAGGTCCCAAGAGAGTCGTGGATACAAACAAGAAGCTAAAATAGACCCCTAGAATAACTCTGGTGGCCCGCGGAACATCGCGGTGGCGCGGGTCGCTGTCGCACTAGTGCTGGGGACTGAAGGTGCCGGCCGGCGTCGGCCTGCCGCCTGTAGGTGGCGGCGCCCCATTGCACCGTTGGAGGAAGTCCTCCATGAAATCAGGTGCAGCGGCGATGCGGCGCCAGCTGGCGTTGTAGGATTCAATCAACCCCCCCCCCCCCCCCCCCCCCGCTTCGCGCAACCGGCTCGGCCAGGCTGGCCGAGCTGCGACCGGCCACGTGTCGGGCCGAGCCCAGCCGGGCCGGACATGGGTCGGACCGAGCCCAGACCCCCCCTTTTTCAGACCAGATTAATTTAAACACCCATACCCTGATCTACAGACCACTGATAAATTCATGGTCAGTTGCGTAGGAATCCTCAGACCGGTTCGGTCGTTTCGGTATATTACACTCAAGGTTTTGGTGAACTATGGGTACTACCGGGTTGGTTCGAACCCGAAACCAACCGGGCCCATGGATCTGAAACGCTTATAACATGAAAATCGTAAGTCAGATTAATGTTTCATCAACTAAGTTGGTTTTCTTTTGATGAGACGTTTCTTTTTGATTAATCGAGTTGAGGTTTTTGATATAGTTGGAGAACGGTCGGGTTGGTTTTCGCCTAAAAACCAACCGGGCCCCTGGAACGGAAAAGCCAATAACTCTCTTACCGACATCCGTTTGACGAACTGTCAGCGGTGTTGGTAATATTTTTTAAAAATGGTTCCTTTGAGTATACCCCATGGGAGTTTGGGGTACAGTTGAGATATGGTCGGGTTGGTTCGTACACAAAACCAACCAGGACCCAGGGAGAAAAATGTTAATAACTCACAGACCGGGAATCGGATTGACACATTGTCTATTGCGTTGAGACCCATATGAAAAGGTTCTCCATTGAGATACTTCCACATTAGATTATGTGACACTTGGAAGTATCGACCAGTAGCACTTGTAGCGGATCCTCTCAGAGATGAAATTACGGAGTACAAAGACCATGTAGCTGGCTGAGACCCGATGACTGCTTGTCTGATTCTATTCAGAGTGACTTGACTAGACCAACGGGGATCACTACTATGTTGTGACGAGAGACCCATGGTGGAGGAGCGCTACTATGTTGGGGTGGAAGAACCGCGGTACTTGACAGGAGGAGTACCTAATTAGGTTATTACGTGGAGCGCTATTGTGTTGGGGCGGCAGACCCATGGCGGGGAGCACTACTGTGTTGGGGTTGCAGACCCGTGGTACATGACAGAGGAGGAGTATCTCAGCAGTCTAAGGGTAGTGGGTAGCACATCGGAATCATGATAGGGCTACTGCTCTCAACAGAGGACTAGTTCTCTAGCATCCATGTTTTTCAACTGCAAGAATAAAAATCTTGGTTTGTGCTGAGTCAATGGCCTTTGTGTTTTCTTCATGATTGAGATGGGTTACATTATAACATAGGTATATGTATGGGAATATAACTATGAAAAGTATTTCTGTTGAGATCATTCTTTTTGGTTTATCCTTGTAGGGATTTTCGAGACCTTGACGGTCTCGGGGTCCCTACTGAGTATCGTTATACTCACCCATGCACGGGCTATGCCCGCACCACTTTGTGTTGGATGCAGACGACGTACAACGCTGACCGAGGCAGAGTGTACGAGGACTGGACAGTACCAGGAGGTGGACACTTGGCGTGATGGAAAACGGAGCGGACCGATAGACAAGGATTTCTAAGGAGGACATCTGTACCTACCATTCATGTATGAACCCAAAAGAGGATCCATGAGCTACTTCTGTCTTCCTTCAATTTTCCTTTTTAGTTATAATTTATTTCAGTTGTAACTATACCTTTCTGTTGGGCTTGTATTCCGGCCCCATATACATTCAACAATTTTTATAATTTTTTATTTAGTTTTGATTCTGTTTGTACACTGGTTTTCTGTGTGTTTATGTTTTATAAAGGCAATTCCTTCCCAGTTTATAGGGATTTACCTCTTTGGTGCAAGTCTCTATCCCCTGGCCTATGGATGGTGGGTTTGGGGTAGTCAGGACATGGGCCACGAGGATGGGTCATGAATATTGGTATTAGAGGAGTCAGTTCTACCACAGAACATAGGACTTTGATATTTGCTTTCTGTGAAGCAATAGAGTTCAGGGTATCGAGTGTGGTTTTAAGTTCAGGGAGTCCAGTGTTGGTGCGGTGGACGACCTATTCATACTCCAGGACCCTGACTACTTATTTCCTACTTAGTGTACTATAACACTGATTTAATGTGTATTTCCACAAGTTTTATTTAAGTCAGCTCAAACCAGGTCAACTCACCGGGTATAGTCTTTTGACCGTGTCACATCTGTTCAGGATGCCTCGACGCAGACTGTCAGTTGGAGTTCTGAGACAGTACCCGATGAGACCCACTGAGCAATGAGGGTCCGATTCAGGGCCCTCTTGCTATATTGTCACCTTCAGATGGTGTACCAGTAGCAGCACCACCCGTTGGGTAGCAGATGCAACCGGTCGTAATAGCAGACGTTGCACGCTGACAGAGTGCGTTGTGCGATTTCCAGCAGTAGAGGCCTCCGAGGATACGAGGAGAGACAGATTCCAAGGCAGCAATGGACTGGATGGAGGCGATTTCAAGAGTTCTACACCTAGTTTAGACACTAGTAGAGTAGATATTGATCTTAGGTACTAGTGTTTCGTAGTGAGTGACAATGAGGTTGGTCTACATAGTGATGAGACTTCAATACGTGGACTGATGGCTGAGATAGTACCTTCGGGTAGTGTGCCAGCTATATCACTACTTGTTGGTCAGCAGTTACAACTGGCAGTACCGATTGATGACACATTTTGGCTTAGTACCTTACACATGTTTCGACATCAGATACCCCTCAGGTTCCAAGGTGAGCCCGACTCACATGCGGTTGAGGACTGGCTTGAGGAGGTGGCTATGAGTTTTCTAGAGCTTATACAGCTTCGGCAGGACGCCATGTCGGTAGCTGAGTATTCATCGAGGGGTAACGATCATTCCAGGTACATGATGACTACAATTCGATATGAGCATTAGAGCTTAGAACTCAGAGCAAGGTGTGTTTTAAGGATATCAGAGCGAACACTTTTCCTCCATGAATTCCTACTTATGTTAGGATTCTATAGAGAACATTTTTGGTTGAATGTTCTATGGCTGAGTGGATAGAGCCAGTGAATGTTAGAAGTGGGAAAGTAGGGAACTGGCACTATTCATAGAGACTTGGGCATGATAAATGTTTTGAGAAGAGAATGTGTTAAGAAAAGATTAATCTGAAGACCAGTAGACGTGGAATCAGAGATGAGAGAGCATCATGAGGTGGTGTACATTTCGACATGTTACAACCAACTTCCTTTGTTATCGCCACCAAGCTCAGGGAAGTGGAGGGCAGGGGAAGATAGTAGCTTCAAACAGTCAAGGAGTGAGACCCAGAGGCTCTAGTAATGATTCAAGGTACGATCTGTGCCTACTACGAGTTTCCATAACAACAGAAATTGATAAGAATAATTCCTTCATTCCACAAATCTTGTCCAAGAACTAGAGTTTCCAGTTATGCCGTTGACATGACCATCACATCTCGAGATAGATTTTGGAGGAGATTCGATAATCACACATATGCTGACTGTGTGATCTGACCCTTTTGGTGAAAGGTTCGGTTAGAACATGTTGGTGGTAGTGTCATGGCCTTACGACGTTAGTTTGGGTATGGAATGTGAAACCACAGTTCATACAAAGATTGACTGTATTATAAAAAAGGATGTGGATTACCTACAATGTTGGGATGGGTTTTCCTTGGTCAGAGATAAGGAAACCCCATGCATCACATGATAGAATCATACACAAGTGGGTGCAATCAATCACTCATGGGTTAGCCTAATTTATATTTAGGCCAGATTTCTCCAGAGTTACGGAACCACTTTTATTAATGACGAATTAGGGGAAAACCCTTCGTGTGGTCAGGGAGATTACATCAGAGGTTTTTAGGAGCTGATATAGAGGTTGACTAGTTTTCCCATTTTGAGGAAAACAGAGAAGGAGAAGATCCTCCAGGAGCGGATGAAGACTGCACATGGCACGTAGAAGTCCTATGCAGATAAGAGACAAAGCCCACTTGAGTTTGAGGATAGCGACCACGTTTTCCTATGGGTATCAGCTTGACGAAGTCTTCGGAGATTTTTCCAGGGTGGCATGTTAACTCCACAATTCATCAGACCTTTCCAGGTCCTTATCAGAGTTGGCGATGTGGCTTTCTGCCTGGACCATCAAACTCCGTTGCATCGGGTGCACAATTTCATCCACGTATCTGAACTGAAGAGATGCGTGCACGAGCTATCCATCATCATAAAACCACAGAAAATTGAACATCGATGATGGGGAGACATTAACAGAGGTCCGGGTGGAGATCGTGGATTGACAAGAGCGGGTCCTACGTGGACAGTCGATTCCTCTTGTGCACATTCACTAGAGGCACATGAACCTCCAATGGAGCACATGGGAGCAAGAGGATCAGATGCGTTCTCACCCCATTAGTTCCGTAGTGCATGTTGTAGCTATACGAGGATATAAAGCTGTGAGGTGGGAGTAATGTAAAAACCAGTAATTTACATGGAAATTATTTTCATGATTCTTAGTAATTTTACAAGCCTTTGGCTTCTGATGGTACCAGATTCTGAGGCCCGGTGTGCCCGAAATCAATTTCTATAGTCTTGTTCAGGTACTTTCAGTGAATGAATGAGCGAGATTTTCTATCTTTTGAACCAGTGGTCAGAATTGAAATCTACGGGAACCAATTAACTAGTAGCACCGATAATTTCTTAAGTGGACCTTTACCGCAGTAGCGATTCATGCGGGTTTAAAGTTAAAAATTGGGGTTTAATTAAAAAGTTAAATAAAATTGTTTGGAACAATTGTATTCATCTTGGTGGATTAATCCTACATGGGGAAGTTAATAGTGGGTCCCACAACCACCGAACTTCCCATGTGTGGATATATTTAATATGGGGACCACACGAGCCCCGACCTTCATCTCCCTTGAAATCCCCCTTCAACTCCCTGAAATTAATTTCTTTGATAACTCCCTCATTTAACTGGGTGGAGCCTCTCCATCTTCCATCTCCCTCACTCCAATTAATTTTACATCCCATTTCAACTAATTAAACTACTCTTAAATTAATTATTTAAAGAGTTTTTTAATTAATTTGAATACTTGGAAAGTTTATTAAAATAAGGGAAAGCCTTATTTTAATTTAGGTTGGATAATATTTTGCTGGGGAAATCCTTGAAGAGTTTGAAAGAGAGCATTCCTCCAAAAACGAAGAACATTCTCTCTTGACAATGAATGACCATCTACTCTTCTCTTCCCCCACGACAAGGAATAAGACACTGCCATGGGGAACATCGCCAATGACGATGAATTTTCGTCTGATATCGATGGAATCGATACCATTCTTCCGCAACACTGTTCTACCTCGACGCTTGTCCTCTTTTGCGGCTCGATGACGTGAAACGTCATAATCGAGGTTGGGGTTTTTTTTATATTTTATATATGTGATTAAACCCTCAAGCATGGGAATTATTTTATGATGAATAATGGTTTGAGCCTCTAATTCGGAGGGCATGGGCTCACGAACATGTATGGAGCCTCCTCCGGTTGTTCGTTTGTGCATGAATTGACGGGAGATGACGAAACGAGGCTGAAAAGGCAATTAGAAGTAGCCGCAGTAAAGAGCGGGTCCTGGGAGAGCCGACGGTGCAGATATAAGATAAAACGTACCACCAGAATGAAACAGGGGGACCGCAGAACATCACAGTGGCTCGAGTTGCTGGAGCACCGGTGCTTGTGACCAGAGGTGGTGGCCGGCCACCTGGAGTCGGCGGCTCCCCAACACACTGCTAGAGGAAGTCCGCCACGACAACAGCCGCAGCGGCGATGCGGTGCAAGCTGGTGTCTCCGGTTTCAATCAACCCCCCCCCCCCCCCCCCCCGCTCCGTACAACCTGCTCAGAAAAGATTACTGATCCGCAGTTGGCTGTGAGCCGGCCCGCACCTAACCGGGCCAAGCCGCGCCCAGTAGGGCCGACCTAGAGTCGGTGGGGCCGGTCGGACCGGTCCCAGACCCCTCGTTTTCAGACCAGATTCATTTAAACGCCCATAACATAAGCTAAAGACCACCGATCAACGCTCCCTAATTAGCGTATAAATCCTTGGATTTAGATGGTTGTTTCTTTATATCACAGTCAAGGTTTCTGCGATGTTTGGGTATGGTTGTGTTGGTTTGAACCCAAAACCAATCAGGACCTCGGAGCGGAAACGCTTATAAAATAAGGACTGGACATCCGATTAACGTGTCATCAACTATGTTGGATTCATTTTTATGATACGGTTATTTTCACTTACTGTAATTGATGTTTGGACTCAATTGGAGAATGGTCGGGTTGGTTTTAGCCTGAAACCAACCAGGCCCCAATAACGGAAAGGTCAATAACTCTCAGACCAGACGTCTGTTTGACGAACCGTCAGCAGCATTGGTAATCTCAATGAGAAATGGTTCTGTTGAGTATAACTCATGAGAGTATGGGGTACAGTTGAGATGTGGTCAGTTTGGTTCGTTCATGAATCCAACCGGGCCCCTAGGACAAAAATGCTAATAACTCACAGTCTGGGCGTCCGATTGACGCGTCGTCTGTTGCGTTGAGTCCCCTATGACGAGGCAGTCCCTTGAGATAATTCAAAGTGATATTATGTGACACTTGGAAGTATCGACCATTAGCTCATGGAGAAAATACTCCCAGAGATGAGCATACGGAGTACAAATACCTTGTAACTAGGTGAGACCTGATGACTGCTTGTCCGATTCGATTCAGAGTGACTTGACTAGCCCAGGGGGATCGCTACTATGTTAGGGTGAAAGACCACTGGCGGAGGAGCGCTACTATGTTGGTGTGGAAGACCCATGGTACTCGACAGGAAGAGTACCTCTGTAAGCAATTTGGGGGAGTGCTATTGTGTTGGGGCGGCAGACCCATATCGGGGAGAACTGTTGTGTTGGGGTGCCAGAACCACGGTACTCGACAGAGGAGGAGTACATCAGTAGTCTATGGTTGGTGAGTACCACCTCAGAGTCGTGATAGGACAACTACGCTCGATAGAGGAGTAGTTAACCAGCAGCTTTGTTTTCAAACATTATTAATAAAAATCCTTGTTTGGGCTGAGTCAATGAAATTTGTTTTTTCCTCAGGATTGAGATGGGTTACATGATAACTTAGGTATATGTTTGGGAATATATCTAAGTAAAGGTAATATTTTGAGATCATTCTTTGTGGTTTATCCTTGTCGGATATTTAGAGACCTTGAGGGTCTCAGGGTCCCTACTGAGTATCATTATACGCACCCCTACACTGGCTATGCCCACACCTCATTGTGTTGGATGCAGACGAAGAACAACACTGACCGAGGAAGAGTGTATGAGGACTGGATGGTACCCAGAGGTGGACACTCGGCATGATGACAAATGGAGTGGACTGATAGATGCAGAGTGCTGAGGAGGACATCTGTCCCTATGCTTAAGGTAGGAACCTGGAGGAAGATCCCGGAGCTGCTGTAACATCCCAGGTAAATGAAGAATAAGAAATTTTCATATTTATTAATATTTTTGAATTAAATATTAATTTTATTTTAAAGGGATTTCAATATTTGATAGCATACATGATATGCAACAACAAGTTTCTTTGAAATATTATGTTGCACATTTATAATATAATTTTATTATTTCAAATGGTAGTTAAATCCATTCCGTTGTATAGGAATGAATGAATGAAACTAACTAAAATATAATTATACATATTTTTTGAATTTATTTACATTTATCCAATAAAAGTTAGTGGCTTAAAATTTGAATGATTCTAATTTTTAGCATAATTTACATTTAAAGACTGATTTACCGCCTTTTGATGGAGAACCCTCTTTAAATATAGTTTTGTCACTTTTATATGTTATATTTGACAAAATAATATTATAATATAGAATTGGGACATCAAAATTTACTTTGGGTAAATTTTTGGTAATTTTCTGATAAAATTAATTTTTAATGAATAGTGAAAAATATTGTATTTTAATTCAAATCTGCCTTTTAATCTAATTTTATTTTATTGTTAGATAATTATTTTAATTGTTTTTAAAGTTTAAATAGATTTTATTTTTAACATTTAATCTAATTTTGGTCATTAGAATCATTTTCACATCTAAATTGTATATAATCAACTATCAATCTTTTGATAGGTATTATTTCTTAAAAACATGCCTTTTGTTTTTACACCAGGAATTAATTTTAAATGAATATCAGCCACTTATGTGTTTTTAATTTGTAGAAATGGATTCCATATTTGTAATCATGAGGTTTAAATTGTGTAAATAGGTAACTTTTATTTTTAGTCATTTTAAATATGTATATCGGTAAATATTTTATTTACCGTGGTTAAAGGGTAAATCAGGTAAATAAGGGTAAAAAAGTAATATTTATTTACCCTAACAGGTGTCCTAATCCTATTGGTTGAGTCATAACCGACCATGGTCATCCTTGGGTCGATTTGGGGACCCCATGGAGCCACATAAAAGTGATTATTACACATTATTTTAATTAACTCAAAGTAAAGGCCAATATGAAATAAACAAATATCTTTTAGTAAAGAAATTTTTACATGGGGTAATATAAGTCATATTTTCGACTATAAATATAAATTGGAAAGATAAAAAGATTTCTTACATGATGGTATTTTTTTTATAATTTTTAGACATCAAATAAATTAAATTATTTATGACACAATCATGATGGAGTATTTACCTCATTAATAAATGATTTAAATAAATAAGATTGTAATGATTAAAATATTATCCAAAACATGTCCAATTCTGATTGGATGATTTTATTTAGATTCTTAATCATCTTATATTCTACCTTAATGATTTTTTGTCCATTATAAAACGAATATAATTTTATAATAAAATAATGTTCTCACACTTTCCTAAAGAGCCCCTCCTCTCCCTTAAAAAATGAGACTAATTCTATGCAATTACTCACATATCTCAAGCCATTTGGATCGTCCAAACTCTGCCCAAATAAGCTCCCTACATTCCTATCCTCATCCTAGAAGCCTTACATTAGGAAGAAGGCACTTAAAGATGTCCTTTTGGTTCAAACCTAAGGAAGTTACCTAAATTTATGGTAATGATTTCTCTTAAATTTATTTCTTTTATTTTACTTCTCCAACACCTAAACTCTTTTTATTTACATTATTTTGTAACAACACAAGTATAATAAATATAATAGGATTTAGTTATAAGAATTATTCTAACTACACTTACCCACACCTCTATTTAATGGATGACGTACATAATGTTTGTGTGGATGGAAAAAACTAATGCCTCACGAAACGATGAATGTTCAATAACATCTTACTACCTCTCATGGTGGCCATTATGATGGAAAATTTTTTATATATGATATATTTTATGTTTATTATTTCATTATTCTTCTATAATTCCCATTTATATCATTCCATTATGGTTCCATAGGGGGTAAATATGATAATCTCATTTGAGGAAGTGCGGACTACCACCCCCTTAATGTGATGTGACTCATTCATGCAGGATGTATAAAGGATAGTGTTAATGATATATTAAATTATATTATACTGTAATTATAATATAACTATGTACCATTATGTTTTATTTCCATTAAAATAAGAAATAGAAATGAAAGTAGTGTTCATGCGTACGTACGACTTACCGTCTCTATGAACGGTGCATTTCATTTCTTACCTCTAAATGTTATGTAATATTATAAAAACATGTATATACTGGATATATATTATATATATGATATCCAAATCATGAATATCATTATAGATATAATGAACCATTGACCACATGGAAAACTTGTAAATATAAGGTGTTCATTTTTACTAAAGTACTAAATATCGACAAAATGAACGTTATTAACTTAAATGATTGAATAATGTTTATAACATGGTAATAAGTTATATAAAAGGAATAATAAACATGAAAAAGGTTCTTAAGAAAGTATAAATTATCTATTGTTTATTATTCAGGACATTAAAGAATGATCGAGTCAAGTTGGACGCGAGGTAAGGTACATCGTCTCAATCTCCTTTTATTGAGGCATTTTTAGTTTTATACACGACATTATTTTATACGGTGTATAAACCCCTTTGACATTTCATTTTATTCAAAGGGAATCTTTTTATATGAAGAGTTTTACTAAACGAAAAAAGGAATGTTCTTTTAATGTAAGCGGCGACAACAATCTTTCCGCCGCCGTGAGTATTATTTGATCTTTGGCTTCCTTAACAACCCATGAAGGTTTTTAAAAGGAAAAATAAACAGCATATACTATTTTTACATATTTTGGTATTGAAAATGATTTTTAGAATGGATTTATTATTTCAATATATTGAAATGACATTTTATTTTTTCAATGTTGAAGTGTTATCTTTCCTTTATGCCTATGTTATGTGTTATGATCATGTTATGGTTCTTGGGAATTATTTACCTATACGGGTGGTTCTGTGATAAACCTAGGGAAAATGAGCCCGAGATAGCTCTCTAATGCATTTGGTAACGTGACAGAGGTAAACGTGAACGTTTCTCCTAATAGATTTAGGAAATATACTATGATAGGTATTCCAATTGTAACTCTCTACATAGTTGTGATAAATATTATTTAAGTATGACATGGATTCCAGAAGTTACCTTTATGATTTATGATTTCTATGTCTATTTCTTAAATCTTATAATTTCATGAGGTATGTTAAAGAGCACATGTAATGTATGAATTGATTATCTAATGTTTTTATTATTTGTTTTAATACCCTTACTGAGCATTTTATTCTCATCCCATGTTATGAAATGTTTTTCACATGACTTAAAGATGAATAGAGTCAAGGATGGGATCATGGAAAAGTCATGCTATCTAAAACATGGAACTAGACATGTTGCTTTACATAAGTTTTTTTATTTTGTGAAAATAATGTAATCTGAGAATAAGTGCCTACTTATAATCTTTGAGATGTAATGTAATAGTAATGTCCTGATTCTATGAAACTCTAAACTTGAAAAGATCCTCACTGTGAATTATTAGCATAATTGAAGATTATGTAATGTTTCAAGGCCGGGTCCTTATAGATGGTATTGGAGGTCAGTTTTGATATCTTTAGGAGTTAGAACATTGTTATATTAATTTCCATAAATTAATTTATTGTAATATTGAAATAATATAGCATTTATAGATTACCATGTTACTTCACCTAAGATATTTTTCTGTTCAGAATGGTTTTTCGCAGAGGAAATAGGGCAGCTCTGTTGGGACGACACCAGGAAGAAGACAATCTTCCAAATCAGCAACTAGAGATGGTCGGAATCAGAACTGAACAGTTTGATGTAGTGATGGTACAATTGACTCAGGCGATAAATAGTGGTGGTATCCGTGTAAGAGAACAGCCAGCTCAACCACAGAGGAACATGTCAGTAGTGGAGCATTTCATGAGGCATCATCCCCCATCATTCAGAGGATCATCTGACCCTGTGCTAGTAGAAGGGTTGATTAAATAACTAGAGAAGATTTTCGATGTTATGGGGTTCTTAGAACATGAAAAGGTTAGTCTCGCAGTTTACTTTTTTGAAGGTGAAGTCGATCAGTGGTGGTCGATGTTGAAAAATATCAGGGATAGTGAGGAGATTGATTCTCTTGATTGGGTTGAAATCAAAGGTATGTTTCTTGAGAAATATTTTCCTAGGGTGTTCCGTCTTAGGATGAAAAAACAATTCCTGGAATCGAGTCAGGAGAATGACTCAGTGGCTGCTTATGAAGAAAAATTCACTTGACTAGCAAGGTATGCTCCAAATTTCACATGAGATCTTGATAGTAAAATCAACCATTTAAACTCAGGATTAAAGCCAAATTATCGAAGGGATTTAGCTTCCCATGACTTAAAAAGTTGTGAAAAACTTGTTCGTTGTGCGACGAAGGTTGAAATATAGTTTCCTGATGATTAGGTATTCTTTGAAAAAAAAAACCGAATTAGAGGTGGAGGTGGCAGGAGAAATGAAAGAACTCTTCAAAAAAGTCTGATGGTAAGAATATTATGTTTACAGTTTGTGAAAATTGTGGTAAAAATCATGCTGGGGAATGTCTTTTGAATTCTGGTAAGTGCTACCGATGTGGTAAAATGGTACATAAGGCTCGTAATTGCACCGAAAAGGATCTGGGTAATGGAAGGACACAATCTGATTTATAGTAAGTAAAATGTTTTAAGTGCAATGAAATTTGTCATAATGAAAATGAGTGTCTGACAAAGAACTCAACCGAATGAAAGAATCCAGAATACAGGCATAAAGGGGTGGCGAAATCCTTTGCAACTACTTCATCAGATGTTGGGCCATCAAACGAAGTTGTATGAAGTACACTGTTGGTTTGTTCAGATTATGCCAATGTGTTTCTTGATTCAGGGTCTACACATTCTTTCATTTCTGAGAAGTTTTCTTGTAAATTGGGAATTCCATCTCATGATATGATTATTTAACTTATGGTAAAAACACCTGGAGGAAATGTTGAGACAAAAAGAAAACATAAGAACATTCCTTTCCTTGTGTGCGGAAAGAATCTACCTGCAAACCTTATGTTTTTTCCTCTAGTAGAGTTTGATGTTATATTGGGCATGGATTGTCATTCTGTTTATCATTCTAAGATTGACTGCAGAGCTAAATAGTTTTCTTTTCAGATTGATTTTCAGTTTGTGTACAATAATGAACCCTTGATTTTGATAACATATCAGGATGTCGAAAAACTAGTAAAAGATGGAAATGAAAGTTACCTTGCACATATTGTTGAAAATTAAGGATCTGTACATATTAATGATGTGCTAGTGGAAAATGAGTAACTTTATGTTTTTCCTGATGAGTTACCTGGTATTATACTTGATCAGGAAGTTGAATTTACTGTTGACTAAGTTCCTGATGTAAATCCAATATCAAAACACGCTTATCGAAACGCTCAAATTGTACTTTCAGAGTTAAAGAAGCAATTGCAAGAGTTATTAGATAAAGGATTCATTCGACCTAGCACATCACCATGGGTTGGTCCTATATTATTTGTTAAAAAGAACGATGGTTCAATGAGACTATACATTGATTATAGAGCATGGAATAACATTATAGTTAATAACAAGTATCCTTTGCCTCATATCGATGATTTGTTTGATCATCTCCAGGGAGCTCAGTATTTTTCAAAAATTGAATTGAGGTCAGGGTACCATCAGTATAGCATCCTGCCATTTTATAACATAAACTTTCATTACATAACACAAAAATGAGGATCTTTAAGGTCTAGTGTCTTGGAAACCAGGAACATAATACATGAAAACAACATAAAACATTCTTCTTAAAAACTTGAAAGGCTTCTCCTTAAGTTCATCCTATGTTCATTACTGCATCTCATAACCTGGGGACATACATCAAAAGAAAGGGTGAGCAGAAGGCCCAGTAAGGGAAACAAGAGGAACATTTTACATGTGAACTTGAGATACTTCAATAAGGACATGAAAAGAACTTTAAGGCATGAGAAAGAAATCATGAGGCATTTCATAATAAAAATAACATTTTCCATAACTTGAAGTTGTGGCTACATCATTTAACATAGACAATCATGAACATATCACCAAGGTCCATCCCCAAGGTGTCATTTGAAAATTACTAAGGTTATTCACCAAGGTATCGTGAAAATTGTAATCTCTAGTGGTTACATCATTACCCAATGCATTGGAGGGCTATCAGGGAACACCCTTAAATTTTCCTTTATTATCATGTGAGACACATATATCATCATCAAACATTTCATAAATAACCCATATAGCATAAAATAAATGGGTCTCATTTCATAATCATAACGATTTTAAAAACAATTTTAACGACATGATCTTTACGTCACTTTAAACCCACAGAAGGGTTAGTCGGTCTCATGTATGTGAATCCCAGAATTTAAAATAGAACATTTTGATATATATTTGAATACCCTTCTATAAATAATAGCATTTAGTATTCACTTTATACCATAAAATAATTTTGAGAAAAGAGGGAGAGGCATTTTGAGACAAAAATTCTGCAGCATAACGGCTATGTTTCGGGTTTTTAGAAAACATTGAAAAGAGAGGGGACATGGGTCACCCACTCATAAATGATCCATAAAACAGTAAGGGGACAGAATAAGAAGGATACATGGACATGGAAATGAAATTTGACGGACATAACAATTTAAATGAAAAACATGGAAGGAAGACAAAATTTAGATTTCTCTTATGAAAATTCGGCAGCCTAACGGCGTCACTTAAACTTCAATAAAAAAGAATTGACAAGATAAAATAGGGTATCTCATCATATGATGATAAGAGATCATTATGATAGATAGAGAGATCATTCCCCAACATAATAAAAAGGAACTTGAAAGACTTGACATGAAAATCGAACTTGAAAAATGAGAAGGGTGAAAGAATCCCTTAAAAATTCGGCAGCCTAACAGCGTCACTTAAACATTCATAAAACGAAATGATGAGAGTAAGAGGGGATCTCTCATCATATAAACATGAAAAAGGTAGTAATAGGAATATAAAAGAACATCCTCTCACATAAGGACATGGAGCATAAAAGGAATGACATAAAAAAAGATTACATGAAAAGGAAGAGAGAGGTTGGATCCCTTACCTTAAAACGTGACTCTTGAAACTCAAAGGTTTGGACCTTGAGGGCTTGGGGGCACCTTGGGAGGACTCCTTGTGAGGTAAGGAGACCATAACTTCGTTGGGGGAGAGTTGGGAGTGAAAACTAAAGGAGGAAAGGGTGTGTATTTATATGGAAAGTGAGGGGACAAGGCAATAATGGCCAAGGGACACCTCACTAGTGGTTTTGGAAAAACCATGGGCTTGCCCATGGTATTTTCCCATGGTATTGGCCACTTGGGACATCTCATACATTATCTTACTATTCATAATTCTACCATATTGAATATATACTTAATATATCATTTAATGATGTCATTAAACACCCATAACTTAAAAACTATATTTTCACTATTAATCCAAAATCCAACTTTCTCAGAATAATCCCAAAATTTCACCTTAGCCAAATATCAATGCTCTGATTTCAAAAATGAAACTCATTTTATAAAAATAATTTTTTAAATATTTTTAATTTAATTTTTAAATAAAAACACTATTCATTGAAAAATCATTTTTTTCAGAAAAATCCCCAAAAATTACCTTAACATAATATCGATGATCTGAGTTCAAAAATGAAGTCCATTTTATAAAAATAATTTTCTAAATATTTTTCATTAAAATTTTAAATAAAAACACTATTCATCCGAAAAAAGTAATACTTGAATAATAATTTATGAAACCGTTATTTAACCATTTTATTGAATCACATTACTTAATCAAAGTGCCTAGATTATTTTAATACTTTTTTTAAGTGAGATTAATAATCCATTTGGACACATTATTAATCCTAATCATAAAATCACTATTCATAATTTACTATTCATCAAAAATCAAGTTGATCTTATTAGACTCTAAATTTCGTACTGAACATAATTGTAGAAGACCATTTTTTGAAAATCATTACACATTTTTAATTATTTAGGGTTTACATAAACATATTTAAAATATCCTTTTTCTAAAATTCATCAAAAATATGCGTACTATATTTATCCGGTAATTTGAAAATTCATAAATGAAATCAAAATTTTTATTTAAAACAAAGGATTACACAAGAAAGTTACGGTCTCCTTACATTGCCCCTTATCACACCAGCATAGGACCTAAGTGTAAGGTGTGCTACGGTGAGAGAATCCGAAGGAGGTTCGACCAACATCGATTGAGTAGTAATTTCTATCAGTTTGAACTTCTCGCGAAGGCGATCCCGTTCTAGATTTATACGATGAATTTCAGCTTGGGTTTGCTCCAGAGAAAAGCCCAGTGGTGCTACCTCCTTCCCAAGTTCTGTTAGATAGGCTTCGATCAGTCCAAGACTACTGGGTGAAGCCATCAAATCTTCTTTCTATATTAATTAACCATGATTTCTTGTATTTAGAGACAATTTTCAAAACGTTTATTTTCCAATGGTCATATTGACCAGTGGTCAAATAACAGTCAAAACCCAACAGTCTCATTTTAATTATACTCATGTTATCTAATGAAAATTTTTTGTTGAGTATGAAAATAAAATAAAATAACACATAAAATTAGGAAACAATATTTATTTAAAATTTTGGGTCGTTACAATCAGCTAAAAGTAAAATAAGCTGACGTTCTAAATACCGTGTTTCGTACAAGATATAGACATTATGAATTTGTAGTTATGCCTTTTGGTTTAAACTATGCACCTATTGTATTCACGGATCTTATGAATAAAATTTTCCATGAGTTCTTGGATAAGTTTGTGGTTGTGTTCATTGATGATATTATGGTTTATTCATAATTTAAAGAGGAGCATGAAAGTCATTTAAGGGTTTTCATGAAAAGATTAAAAGAAAAGAAACTTTATGGGAAATTCAGTAAGTGTGAGTTTTGGTTACAAAAAATTTCATTAATTGGTCCCATTGTTTCCAAAAATGGCATAATTGTTGATCCTGCTAAAAAAAGTTGTTGAAGAATGGCCAAGTCACACAAATATTTCCAAGATTCATAGTTTTCTAGGTTTGGAAGGTCATTACCAGAGGTTTGTTGAAATCTTTGAATGTTTATCTACTCCAATGACTACGTTAACTCGAAATGGTTTTATGTTCAAATGGACAAAAGAATGTGATGATTGTTTTCAGGAATTGAAAAGGAGATTGGTGAATGCTTCAGTTTTCGCACTACCTTCTAGAGATGGTTAGTTTGTTATACAGTTATGCTTCGTTGAAAGGATTGGGTTGTATCCTAATGCAGAATGAACAGGTATTTGCTTATGCTTCACGTTAGTTGAAACCAGATGAGGTCAATTACCCTACACATGATTTAGAATTAGCTACTATTGTGTTTTCCTTACAAATTTGGAGGCATCATTTGTATGGAATGAAGTGTGAAATATATACTGATCAAAAAAGTTTGATGTATATATTCACTCAGAAATAATTGAACATGACATAGAGGAGATGGTTGGAATTAGTCATGGATTATGATTGCAAAATCATTTATCATCCCGGGAAAGCAAATAAAGTGGTTGATGCTTTTAGTCGAAAAAGTAATTCTTCGTTAACCATGATACATTTGGAACAAGATCCTTTGGTTTTTTATTTGATGAATTATGGCATAGAATTTGTTGGAGCAGGAAATTATTCTGGTTTGTTTTAGGTGTCAGTGAGATCATCTCTATCAGACAGAATAAAGAAAGCACAAAAGCAAGACAGTTAGTTGCAGAGAAAGGTATAGTTTGTTCAGAAGGGTAGGTTTCCTGATTTTAACATTGATAATGATTGTGTTTTGATATTTGGAAAGAAATTATGTGTGACTTGTGATTCACAGTTGAAAAATGAGTTGTTATGTGAAGCTCATAGTTCTCCGTTTTCAGTTCAACCGAAAAGTACTAAGATGTATAGAGACCTTTGGGTGTATTACTGGTGGGATGGAATGAAAAAATATATTGCTGATTTTACTGGGAAGTGTTTGACATGTCAGTAGGTTAAAGCAGAGCGACAGATACCAAAAGGAATGCTTCAGCCTTTACCGGTGCCAAAGTGGAAATGGGAAAATATATCTGTGGAATTCGTTTGGGGATTACCAAGGACATCTCGAGGTAATAATGACATCTTGGTTATCGTTGACCGATTGAATAAATCTACTCCTTTACATACAATTAGAGATACTTTGTCTCTAGTTAAACTTTCTCGTTGTATGTTAAAGATATTGTCAGGTTTCATGGAGTTTCCCTCTCCTTTGTATCCAATCATGATCTCAGGTTCACATTAATCTTTTGGAAAGGCCTTCAGAATTTATTGGTTACTGAATTAATCATTAGTACAACTTTTCATCCTCAATTAGATGGGAAGTAAGAACGAACAATTCAGACCTTGTAGTATATGTTATGTTCTTGCTCGATGGATGATCATGGAAGTTGGGACCAACACCTTTCTTTGGTTGAATTTTCATATAATAACAGCTTAATTCTAGTATACAGATATATCCATTTGAGGCATTATATGGAAAGCATTGTAGAACTCAAAATTTTGGGATGATGTAGGTGAAAGGAAGCTGATGGGACCAGAATTTGTAGAAGAGATGGAAGAGAAAGTTCAATTGATTCAGAAGCACATGAGAACAGCTCAGAGCAGATAGAAAAGCTATGCAGATAACTAGAGGAAGGATCTTTCTTTTGAGGTAGGTGATCATGTCTTCCTCAAAGTATCTCCATGGAAAAGTGTGATGTGTTTTGGTATGAAGGGAAAGTTGAGTCTGATGTTCATTGGACCTTATGAAATTCTGGACAATGTTGGATCAGTTGCGTATAGAGTGTATTTACCTCCAAGATTCTCCTAGGTACACAATGTTTTTCACGTGTCGATGTTGAGAAAGTATATGTCAGATCCATCTCATGTTTTGAGCCCAGAGGTAGTTCAGTTGGAAGAGAATCTCACTTATGAAGAACAACCAGTCCAAATTCCTGACCATAGGGAGCAGGTGTTGTGGAATAAGTTAATTCACCAGGTAATGGTTTTGTGGAAAAACCATATGGTTGAAGAGGCAACGTGGGAATCTGAAAATGATATGATGGATAAATACACCCACTTATTTTGATAAGTGAAAAAAAATTGCGAGGATGGAATTCCCAAAAGGGGGGAAGGATATAACATACCAGGTAAATAAAGAATAAGATATTTTTATATTTATTAATATTTTTGAATTAAATAATAATTTTAATTTAATGGTCTTCTTGTGTTCAAAAGCATACCTGATACGCAACAACGGGTTTCTTTGGAATTTTACGTTGCTCACTAATAATAAAATATTATTATTTTAAATGGTAGTTAACTCCTTGTCGTTGTATAGGTAGTAATGAATGAAACTAACTAAAATATGATTATACATATTTGTTTAATGTATTTACATTTATCCATTAAAATTTAGGGGCTTAAAACGTGAATGAATCTAATTTTTAGCATAATTTACATTAAAAGGACGATTTACCACCTTTTGATGGAGAACCCTCATTAAATCTATTTTTTCACTTTTATATGTTATATTTGACAAAATACTATTATTCATTATAATTGGGACATCAAAATTTACTTTGGGTAAATTTTTGGTAATTTACTGATAAAATTCAATTTTTAATTTATAGTGAAAAATATTGTATTTTAATTCAAAACTGCCTTTTAATATATTTTTTTATATGGATATATTATCCTTTTAATTGGTCGTAAAGTGTAAATAGATTATATTTTTACCATTTAATAAAATTTTTGTAATTAGATGCAATTTTACATTTAAATTGTATATAATCAGCTGTTAATCTTTTGATAGTTAATATTTCTTTAAAACACGCCTATTGTTTTGACAGAGGAAATTAATTTTAAATTAATTTATTCCACTTCTGTGTTTTGAATTTTGGGAAATTTATTCGATATTTGGAATCAAGAGGTTCAAATTGTGTAAATAAGTAACTTTTATTTTTAGGCATTTTAAATATTTACCTCAGTAAATATTTTATTTACCATGGTTAAAGGATAAATCAGGTAAATAAGGGTAAACAAATAATATTTATTTACCCTAATAGGTGTCTAAATCATATTGGTTGAGTCATAGCCGACCATGGGAATCCTTGGGTCGATTTGGGGACCCCATGGAGCCACTTAAATGTGATTATGACACTTTATATTAATTAACATAAAGTAAATTCCAAAATGAAATAAATAAATATCTTTTAGTAAATTAATTTTTACATGGGGTTATACAAGTTATATCTTCGACTATAAATATTCATTGGAAATATAAAAATATTTCGTAGATCAAGGTATTTTTTTTTAATTTTTAGACATCAAATAAATTAAATTATTTGTGAAACAATCATGATGCAGTATCTACCTCATTAATAAATGATTTAAATATATAAGATTATAATGATTAAAATTTTATCCAAAACATGTCCAATTCTGATTGGATGATTTTATTTTGATTATGAGTCATCATATCTTCAACATTAATGATTTTTTGACCATTTTATACCGAATATAATTATATAATAAAATAATATTTTCACACTATCCTTAAGAGCCCCTCCTCTCCCTTATAAAATGAGACCAATTATATGCAATTCCTCACAACTCTCAAGCCATATTTCTTGACCAAAATCCGCCAAACTAAGCTCCCTACATCCCTCTCCACCTCCTAGAAGCCTTTCCTTAGGCAGAAGTCACTTCAAGAAGTCCTTTATGTTCAATCCAAAGGATGTTACCTAAATTAAAGGTAACGATTTCTCTTAAATTGTATTCATTTATTTTACTTATCCAACCAATAAACTATTTTAATTTACTTCCTATTGTAAAAAAACAAATATAATCCATATAATAGGATGTTTTTATGTGAATTATTCGAACTACCGATACACACACCTCCATCTAATGGATGAAGAACATAATGTTTCTGGAGATGGAAAACTAACGCCTCACGAAACGATGATTGTTCAATTAAATCTTATTGCCTCTCATGGTATCCATAATGATGGAAATGTATTTATATATGATATATATTATGTATATTATTTTATTATTCTTCTGTAATTTCCATTTATATCATTTATTTATGGTTTCCATAGTGGGTAAATTCGATAATCTCCTTTAAGGAAGTGCGGACTACCACCCCCTTAATGTGATGTGACTCGTGCATGCCTTATGTGGGATGTATAAAGGATAGTGTTAATGATATTATATATGATATTATACTGGAATTATAATATAACTATGTTTTATTATGTTTTATTTCCATTAAAATATGAAATATAAATGAAAGTAGCGTTCATGCGTACGTACGACTTACCATCTCCATTAACGGTGCATTTCATTTCTTACCTCTAAATGTTATTTATATTATAAAAACATGTATATACTGAATATATATGATATATATGATATCCAAATCATGAATATGGTTCTTGGATATAATGTATCTTTAGCCACATGGACAACATGTAAATATAAGGTGCTCATATTTACTCAAGTACCAAATATCTACAAAATGAACGTTATTAACTTAACTGATTGCATAATGTTTATAACATGGTAAAAATTTATATAAAATGAATAATAAACTTGAAAAAAGGTTCTTAAGCAAGTAGAAATTAACTTTAGTTTATTATTCATGATATTAATGAATGATCGAGTCATGTCGGATGCGAGGTAAGGGACTTCGTCTCAATCTCCTTTCATTGAGGAATTTTTAGTTCTTTACACGAATTTATTTTATACAGTGTATACAACCCTTTTAATTTTCATTTTATTCAAAGGGAATATTTATATATGAAGATTTTTACTAAATAACAAAAAGGAATGTTTTTTTAATGTATGTGGTGACAACGACCTTTCCACCGTCGCGAGTATTATTTGATCTTTGGATTCTTTAACAAGCCAGAATGTTTTTAAAAGGAAAAAAATACCATATACTCTTTTTACGTATTTTGGTATTGAAAATGATTTTGAGAATGGATTTTTTATTTCAATATCTTAAATGATATTTTATTTTTGCAATGTGTAAATGTTATCTTTCCATTATGCTTATGTTATGTGTTATGATCATGTTATGGTTCTTCGGCATTATTTACGTATACAGGTGGTTCCGTGATAATCATTGGGCGGGTGAGCCCGAGATAGCTCTCCAATGCATTGGTTAACGTGACGGAGGTAAATATGAATTTTTCTCCTAAGAGATTTAAATAATATACTGTGATAGGTATTCCAAATGTAACTCCCTACGTAGTTGATATAGCTATAGTAAAAGTATGATATTGATGCCACAAGTTACCTTTATGATTTATGATTTCTATGTGTTTTTCATAAATCTTATGATTTCATGAGGTATGTTAAAGAGATTATGTTATGTATGTATTGATGATATAAGGTTTTATTTCTTTGTTTTATAACTCTGAATGAGCTTTTTATGCTCATCACATGTTTTGAAATGTTTTTCACAGGATATAAAGATGAATAGGGTCAAGGATGGGATCAAGGAAAAGTCATGCTATCTAAAACATGGAACTAGACATGACTCTTTTTTTTATGTTTTATTATTTTGTAAAAAAAATGGAATCTGAGAATATGTTACTACTTTGTAATATTTGAGATGTTTTGTAATAGTTATGTCCAAATTCTCTAAAACTCTAAACCTGAAAAGATCCTCTATGTGAATTATTCGCTTATTTCAGGAATATGTAATGTTTGAAGGCTGGGTCCTTATAGCTGCTTCCATAATCAAGCTGTTTGTCGTTTCAGTTATACATTATTTCAGTTTTAGTTGTACCTTTCTATTAGGATTTTATTCAGGCTCCTCGTACTTTCTTCTTTTGTTATACTATTTTACATAGTGTTGCTTCTGTTGGAACTCTGGTTGTTAGTGTGGTTACGTTTTATAAAGTCAATGCCTTCCCAGTTTATATGGAGGTATGCCTTCGTTGCTTGTCGCCATCCCCTGCACTATAGAAGGTGGGCTTGGGGTAGTCAAGACATGAGCCCTGAGGACGGGTTGTGAAAATTAATCAAATATTATATTAATAATATATATGTGTTTGTAATTATATTTTAATATTTATAAAATCATTTATTAATTAATGATTTTTATAAATATATTTTTAAATCATTTTTAATCGACCAAATATTTATTATGATGTTATTTAAATTATTTAAATTGATTTTTCAACAACATTGAAAACAAATATTTCAGCATTGTGTATATATACAACAAAATAATATCATCAATAAAAATAGAAAATACAATGAAATTATAAAATAAAAAAATTTCAAATTTACAATATATATATGTATATATATATATATATCTAGAAAAATCATATTTTTATAATCACATAAACTTTATAGACATATTCAATTCATGAGACAAAAATTTTGGAATTTTAATTACAGAGACATTTATTAATTTAAATATCAAGGGAAAATGGAACAAAAATGATCTATGTTGTTTTTTTAGATTTCTATGGTTGCATTTATTTCATTAAATAAAATTTATACATTTTTTTGTTAAATTTTTTCATCATATAAGACCTTTCAACCATGTTTTAACCATTTTACCTTGATCAAGATGATAAAACCTTACCAAGATTTTTAATAGTTATGTTAAAAAATAAAAAGGAACTATTTACCAAATTTTAACCACAAAATTATAAATACGGTATCCTGTTTTCAATATACAAATAACATAAATTTCATAAATTAATTTAAAATCAATAGTATAAAATGTGATAAAAAAAATTTTTATGTATAAATTGTTTTAATAATAAATTATAATTGAAAATTAAATATGATACTAGTAATTGAATTACTAATAATATTAATGAACTAATGTTACATTATAAAAAATTATATAACATTTATCTGATTTAATTACTGAAAAAATATAGTTTTAATAAATAAATATTTTATAGTATTCTCTGAAAAAATATTTGAAAATAAAAAAAAGGACCTCTATGATAATTTTGTTCGGTTAATTTCAAAAAAAAAGTTCATTTATTCAAATAAATTTTATAAATTTGGAAGAAACTAATTATTTTATTTTTATCAAAAAAAACTAAACATTTTTAATTAAATAATATATCTTTATTGTATATAATTACATTTCAAAAAAATAGTAATTCTATTATTAATTAACCAAAATAATTTATATTTAGTTCTTTAATGTGGTTGTTATTATTAACAACATTAATTTTACATATAGGTTATGATGATACACTATATCATTGTTTATTTACAGTCAGTTTTTCATGTAATTTTTCCTATAAAATAAATTTTATTTAATTTGAAACATTTAATTAAATATCATGGTTTTTCATTCAACCCCCATAAAATGAATCATTACATAAAAATTACTTCAATCTGATTCTATTGTGTTTGAAATCACTATTTTAGCATATCATCATATTTCTATGTAAATTATTTGAATTACTAACTCATTTTGAGAACTATTACTGGAAGATATGTTGTTCTCTATACCACATTATACCTATGATCCAATATTTCTACAACATGTTCCACATAAGAAGTATCATGACCTAGTTTTTGAACATAAAACGTTAGTATCTGAAATTGATAGGGGATTTAATTATAATTAAGAGATGCATGGAATACATTTTGAACATGAGAGAGGTAATGTGGAACCACTGAGTGATAAGGTACCATACCAACCAGACTCTGAATATTTAAGGGCATAATATAAATTTTGATTAGATTTCATTTAATTCTAAATGAAATGAAATTATTTTATTTAGGAATTATTATAATTTGATTATAATCAACATAAAATTCCTCATTTCACTTTTTATTTTCTGAAAAATGTTTCAATCAACTCAATACATCCTTGATGTGCAGCCGAATGATTATATAATTAAATTCCATTTCAATAGTTACTCCATCTGTAATATATGTTTTTTCCAACATCATCGCATTATACTATAGTTATTCACATCCTCCCATATAGGTATTAATATGGTTCTATCTCAATCCATGTGTGAATTCCATTACTATATGATAAATCTATTAGAGGAATGTGATGATACCAAAAAACATTTAATTCAATAGAATTATACATAAATATATCATTCATAGTCTGGATGGTTCTTTTTGACTGATCATATGTCTATGGATGATATGAAGTACTAAAAATAAACTCTAAACATTAAGATTGATTATCAATTATCCATAATGTGGATATAAACCTCAAATCCAAATATGATGTAATAGAACGTGGTATTCCATGAAATGTCACCACATATTTACTGTATATTCTAGAATGTTGATCAATATTTTAATATTATGATATTGAAAAGAAGTTATTTTACTATTCAATAAGAGTGAAAAAAAATATAAAATTATTGACATTATATTTTTGATGGTTATGAATGAAAAATCCATCAAAATTTTACAATTTTAAATTATGAATTGGGTAATGGTTTACACATTACATCAAACATATGTCTCTTACCATTATCATACTAAAAATCCCTTCATCTAGAAACATACTCTGTAACAACATGCTTTAGGTTTCCTATCAATATGTATACATTAACATCTCTATATATCTCCATAAATTTATAATGAGGAGTGAATTTTAATCTATGATAGTCTTATAGTAGCTCCTTCTTCAAGATAGGTATTAAATAGACACATACATGGATTCTAGTCTGTATAATTCAATGAAAATTAAAGTAAAAATGTGTAACATTTATCACCTTCATTTTTATTTCCAAATATTTTTTCTATGACTCTTTAATCATCACATGTATGGGTGGAGGAACATTAATCGTTGAATGTTAGGATTTATCCCAATTCCTCGAGATTTTAGGTTCCATATTTTGAAAATCCTAAATAATTGTGTGACATTACATATAAATACTGAAAAAATCATATCCATTCTAATTCAGAGCATCATCCACATTTTTCTCTATAAAATAGTTGAATTTTATTTATTATTATTCATATATAATCTACTCCAAAAATATTCTATGGAATATTTTCATCAACATCTATGTGAATTTATATTTCAAAATTTTATGATATGTTTATAGAAGACAACATTGTCATTAAATTTAATTCCTCCAAATCATTAATGAAAAAATTATTGAAAAAACACCAAATCATGAGTTGTGTAAATTTACTCATGAACCATAAATCTTAAGAGTGCCTATGCTATTACTGTATATCTATTAATCAAGATTCATTCATTTCCTTTCATTTTTTTCATACTATAGATCCTATGAACTTCATCAATACCATGTATTGTATGAATATATGTGATTTATAACAGTCTCTTTGATTCCATGACATTTTCTTCCCATTTATCTATCCAAATGATATTATATCCCTTTCTCATTTCATGTTTAGTAGATAATACACCAATGGATAATTTTTTCACAAGGAATTGATAATATATAGCTAAAAAATTTTACCAATCTCAGCCATAGTGGTTTGTTCCATCAAGTATTAAATAGCTTATTTCATCATTAGATCCACCTATATTCCCTATATTGAAATTATATGACTAAAAATGAAATTTTCACATTATGAAATTCATAGTAGATACTTTTTTTCATTCAATTTCACCTTACAAACTATCATCAATACCATTCTATAGTGATCCAAATGCACATCAAATCAAATGGTTTACACATTTAAAATATTCATATAGATAACATAAAATTGATGAATGTAATATATGATGTAAATATATTAATTCAATATTGATAGAGGGGGAATTAGTTTGACAAAATAAAATAAATATAAAATTAAATTGTTCATATAATTTTAAATAATATTTTCCTAATTATATAAACCCTAATGAACCTCAATTTATTATGTATATAATAAAGGTAACTTATGGAAATGTATTGTGTTCGATATAGTTGATGAAAATAATTATCAATATGGGTTATAGGATAGATTCTCTTTATTTAAGATCATGTTTAGTTACATCTAATCAATGAAAAGGCACATCGATCAATATTTCTTTTGAACAAAACGAATATGTTCACCCCACAATGATTCATATGGACATAAAAATCCAATTCAACATTTTCATGTGAGTCATTACATAATCCATAAAACTTAATCGGTGCAATTATATATGGTTTATTTTAAAAAGGTTTAAAAGGAAGTATTTGTTATATTAAAAATTCAACATCATAATTTACTCTATAATTTAATAACATACATAGAAATTCATCATAAAACTCAAATACAATAGGGGTATCTTCGATATTGAGCATATCAACAACCATAAGAGATAAACATAACGACCAAGTGAATATATGTGGTATGTTTTAGTGTATAAATGTATATTATATTATATTATATAGTATCATACACAAACAATAGATAGTGAAATCCTAAAAATATAATTTCATAAATAAGGATCACCACATTAGTAAAGAACTAATTCAATCTATTTATGAAAATATTTCAATGTGATAAAAGATATAAAATAAAAAAAATCTGAAAGGGATTATTTGGATTATTTAAATATAGTAGAATCACTGCCCCCATAAATAGAAAAATTAGAAAATAATATTTATAATGTAATTGAAATTCTAGAAAATAAATATATAAAATGTTGGGATGAATTGTTGTGAATTTGGAAGGAAATAATAAATAGGAATTTATGGGAAGAGATACGACCATTAAAAAATAACGTAATCATTACAATTGTAATTTGACCTAAAAATAATAAAAATTAATATACATAATTTTCATCATTTATAATTTAGTAAGGTATAAAAATTATTACCACATCAAAAAATATCAATATTAGAAACTCCTTGAATATATAATCACATTTTCATAGAATTGTAGAGTAATTTACATATAATGAAGTATATGTTATAAAGTATTATGAACTAAAAATAACTAAGATTGAAAATTTATATGATAAAATGAATGTGATTTATATAATCAGTTTTTCAGAAAAATATAAGGTCATTTTTATAATTTACTAAAAAACATAGAATTTAAACGTGATTAATAAAAATATAGTTTCTCATAGTCAATTTTGCTCAAATGATATAACTCATGATTTAAAAATTACCATCTTTATTAATTAAATATTGGTTATTTGAAAAAAAATTAAATTTCTCAGATGAGTCATTTACATAAAATAAACAAGATTTTTTTTAAAAAAATTGATTTACAATGTCCAATGAATTTGTATTCACATAAAACAAATATTTACATTATCCCACATATCGTTTCATTTAACTAATAAATATGGATTATATAGTTTTATAAAGTGATAAAATCATGTTTTGTTAAAAAAATATAACTCATAATATAAAAAATATCACTACTATAATGTCTACACATGATATTATATTATACATAATATTTTACCCCAAAAATACCCCACACATTATGTAAAAATACATACTCCACATCCCATTGAAAAAGCACTTATCCCACAATTATTCAGAAAAATCCTTAAAAAATATGTCCATTAATCCACATAAAATTCAAATGGAAATTTTTTTCATTAAACTAACATAATTCTATGATATTAGTGTAATTGAGAAGAAGAATCACTAAAGAAGAGTATGTTTTAATTAACCCAACTTCAGATTTTCTTCTTCTATTCATCATTCATTATATTCATATGAAACATTAATGTTCATAAATTATTTATGTAGTATTTTTAAATAATATTAAAAAAATTAAACTAAAAAATATAATATTTATATTAATAATTTATCTGTAAAGACACTTTATTTACAACATTTTCCAGTGTCCCATCAATGGTTGGTCAGCCGACTATGATGACACATCAAACAATATGAAATCTTCCAAAATCGTTGATAGAAAATATGAAATATATATAACATATAGATTTTTATTCCTTATATTCGATGATTATTTAATTATTTTAATCATTTATAATTGACCTAGAACAAAAATAGTGAATAAATATGATGTTTAAAAAACAGGATATAAATAATATCCATATATAAAGTCATGTAATCCATTTTTTGTAATTGATAAATTTTGAAAAAATAAAAATAATTCTATTATAGTTGCATGTCTCATTTAACTGAACTATAATATTTATGAGGTGTAAAATTGATGAAATAATGGGGTATTTAAAATAAAGGGATTCATGAACATACTCATTTTTTTGTTATTACTCTTTAAAATAATTTCTCATTTTGATATCTCACTATTATCCAAAAAATGATTTATCACTATACATTCATATTTACATTGGGATATACATTTTTTTTACCACTTTTCAAATTTGTTATAAGAATGAAAAAGGTTTTTAAAAAAGACGTTAATTTCTAAAACATCACAACTACTCCAAATTAGTTTTTTATTATTCAGTAATGAATGATGATGTTTTAGGCAAAAAAATGATCACCCTTATTAATTTGGGAACCTAATTGTAAATAAAAAATGTATTATTTATGTCTCACTTCTGAGAAAAATTTATTTCTAAGAGTTTATTTCTGAAACTACATTTATTTTGCATTCAATATGTAGCATTAACCTGAGAATTTTTTGAAATTATCAGTTCTTTAGCATGTATATATATGACTAATGAATTTTATAATGTGATATATTTTATTATTTTATAATAGTAATCTTCGATCATGATTATATAATTTTTTAATAAAATCTAATTACGATTTATTAAAATATGTTCTGCATGGAATTGATGGTAGATTTGTTCAAAAATATGTGTTTTATTAGAACACTATGCTCAGAAAATTTATTATTGTGGATACAATTCCCTATATTCAATTATATAATTTTTTCATCTAGATTATGATTGTAATGTAATGATTTTATTAGGTGGTTCTAATTATTCCAGATCATGTAATGATAATTCATGACCCTTATCTTACCCCCTCATAGATTACGTTATACCCCTATCTGTGATGTATATTCATCGAAGAATACTTGTACTAACGAGAATCAGCTATATATTATGATGAAAAATAATAGTATTTATATAATTTATTAATTTATAATTAATAAGTGATGTACGAGCATAATTTTTACAATATATTTAATATCTTGATGCAGAATGGTATTATTATTGAGTGGTTTATCATAAATATAATATAACATTCAAGTAAGAGATGAATCCATAATATAGATGGTAGTAAATGAAATTTTGTAAATTATGGAATTAGGAATAGAAAATATTATTGAAAATCAAATGAATATGTTAATATTTGGGTTTATAACTGTTATTTTGTTAAATTATATTATTTATTGGTTAACATAAATGTTAATACCGTTTATGATAATTTCGGTTTATTTGGCACGAGAATAGTTGAATCTACGGGTAATAACTTTAGAATTGGTGCATTGGGAATTCAGTCAATCCTCACCTAGTGTATGAAAATGAGGCATTGTAGTACACATAGTTTGAAAAAACATATAGATATGATTCAATTAATCATAATCTGTACACGAACCATTATTGATGATATATAATCAATTTAACTATTACAGTTATTAGTTGAAAATTATTATGTGAATGGATCATACATTATTTGTTTGAGGAAATTAATAAAAGAATGAAACCCATAATAAAAAAATTAAGATTTTTTTATCATTGTACAATAAATTTAATATTATTTATTTTCAGAAATGAATTTTTTAAAAAACATTTATATTTTAGAAATCATAGGGAACCATAAGAGATATGACCAATATCGAATAAAAAAGAGAATAAAAATGAATGTTTAAAAACCTTTTTAATTCCATAGTATGTGTATTTTAAACAATCTTGGATTTGATTACATAGTTATTTTGGGACATGAACAATAAAAAAACATATGGAATGCCTTCCTTCAAAAAAGAACGATAAATTTTCATTTATTTATTTATAAGGCAAAGGCCACAAAAAATCAGTGGGCCTCAGAATCCACATGCCATGTAATTGTTAGTTATCATAATGGGGAAGAATTTTTCCAGGATTAACAATTTCGAGAAGGATAAAGTCTCATTGGAAGCATATCTATTATATCTAGAGTATTATCAATGGAACATGTTCTTATAAAACATAATGACGGGTGAAATTGAAAAAATATAGTTGGATGAAAATACTTATTTACTATGTAAGATTTTGTCCCTAAAATTATTTCAAAAAAACATCATTATAACATATATAGAGCATAAGAAAATGATGTTGAATCTATCAGAACATATGATGTAAATTTTGGAATTATTATAATATACACCATGAAATTTTTATCAACAAATATATTTAAATAGATTGATTCTAATGTGGTTTAAAAACTCACATCTGAAATAAACTATTTTTTCCACGACATGGTGTATTCTGAAGTTGTAGTTTTATGTTATTTAAAAGCATATTTGAATTTAAATGTATTGTCTAGTTGGTATAGATATTTAAAAAAATAACGATTTGTGGTTCAATATCAATTTAAAATGGGGGGTTGAATATCCAAAAAGCTACATGATGTAAATGATTGAATACTTATATTGGAAATTATATCAAATTAATAGGAAAATAAATCAAGGGTAGTAAAGAAGGACACCAATATCATATATTCTGATGAGAAAATAATTAATAGAAATATTCCATGGACTAAAGGACAGAACCTCCCAATGAAATAACAAGGGTTCAATTGTTGAACAGTAGGGAGAAAGTGACCAATGAAATATTGTTCACCAATCCATGATCCAATGAGGGTAAAAATTGGTAGCATGCACCAAATATCAAGGAGAATGGGAAGTAATATACCATCATCAATAATAAGGTTTAACATGAAAATAAAATCATTTATGTTACACATAATATTCAAACTAGGATAGAAAATGTATTATTTGAATAATTTTCTACACGTTCCATTATTTCCATTCTATTTTCTACAACAATTGAATCACAATATAAATAATTTAAGTACATATATTCATAAGAATACATAGTTGTTTGGTAAATTAATATCACTTTTTGTAATCTTTACCTTTCATTGTATGTGTGAAGATTCTTCCAAAATGTTAATAATCCATCCCTTGGTGGAATTTGATGCTATGCTAATCATCGTTTGGATATCATTTTATTGATATCACATAAAATGGAATTAAAATAAATAATTTATCCTTATTTCTAACTATCCCATTCTAATATATAAAATCAAGCACTATGAGGAGTCTCTATGAGAATATTTTTCCACAGGGTGGGTGTCTATAACAATTTATGAAGTATAAATTACAAAAGTGAATAATTAGAATGAGTATATCAACCATAATGAAATTCCAATATTAAGGGAATATATTATTGTATTACCCATACTGTTACATGGAAATCAAACAAATCATGATATTGAGTCTCAATAGAGATTATACTTATATCCAATACTATCTCCAAATGAACATCTGATATAGCCCTGATAGAATTAGTTGAGTTAATAAACCAGTGGAAGATAATTTATACAGGGGTTCAAACTCCCAAGTGACTGTCCCATGGGTGAAACAAATCACTTTGATATGAAATAGAATAGATAAACACATTTTTGTTTCGATTACCAAAATCTCAACAAGATTATAATAATGAAAAAGTATCCCCATTATCTGATTTTTGAATTTATCAAACAAAATTTAGATGATCAATATGTGGAATTGGTGGATCTTAGTTCTAGATATAATCCATTGATGGTGTATAAATAATATATTCAAAAGATTTATTTTCATATTAGGTATATACAATATTATATTACTTCTGATTCACATTGAACATATAAATTCATTTGAAATCATTATAGATTTCATAAAAATAGTATTTAGTGATTACCTTGATAAAATTGGTAATGCATTCATTGTTGAGTTTCTAATTTTCTACACAATTAAGGAGGAATATGAAGATTATATATGGATATTTTTTGTGATATTAATAATTTATAAAATGTATGATATGATTAGTATGTATGAATTCTGGATTCAAAAGGTCAAATTCTTCTGGATGAAGATCACCTGATTGGGAATCTATGTAAAATCATTAATGACAATGAAAATTTTAGAATGTCCAAAACCCACTAGTGGAATAAAAATCCATAGTATTGTTTTCCGATCATATAATTTACAATTATTTTTATGAAATTTCACATGATTTTATAATCCAATAAATATGATAACATGTAATGGTTAAATGTATTCATAGATATATGAATGTTTGGAATGCATTTTTGAGCACATCAAGGGGACAATCAATGTTAATGTAATCAAACAACCTTTATTTATAGAATGTTCGGTGATATACAATGACGATTCAGATAATGTATTCAGTCATGTACTGATGACATGTGATAATGTGGTTGAATATTTTCAGGATTGTTAAAAATCCATTACCATAACTACCCAATGCATGGTCTAGTGTTAAAATCAATGATCTTGACTTAGATTATATAGAGAAACTACCATTTTGTTGAATGTGAGACAAATTTAAAAATCATGGGAGTCTATGAAATATATTTCAATATAAGGAGCTCAACATATGCCTATGATGGTAAATAGATCAGATCAATAACTATGATTACTCTACGAATAACCCTTACAGAATGGAAAAAAATGAAGATTTTTCAGTTATTATATATGAAGCTATAACCCTGTCAATGATGATGACTGATAATGATCATATCTTTATTGATATAGAGTTTATGGGTTAAGAAATCATAAATTTACGGTATACACCCTCCCTCTCCGAAATTATTACAAAACTATCTATCGAATAGATGATCAAGGAAGTACATATGAACGATTTAGAGATTCAAAACAGTGTAGAATCTCTAAAGGAGGTTAGTATTAATGAATTACACAATGAAGTTGATTGTGTAATTTTGTATGGAACTACATATTGAGTACATTCATCAAAAAATATATAGAATCAACTATTTTATAATTCATGGAGGACATATTACCGCATCCTTCCTCGAAGTACCATGATGTGTCTTGAAAACTGAGATAACTTTTGGAATTACATCAAGATCAAGAAAATAGCTTAGTTCACCATAAGTTTCATAGTATATTTGGATGATAATTTGTATAGATAGAATCTTATGTTGATGATTAAACCATTTACCATACCCACATAGATATGGGAAAATATCACAATTTATTTTACCAAATTTCACCCAATGATTCAACAACGTATCAATGAATTATAGGTCTCTGATGATCCACTAAAAAAATACTAACCAATTCATCACTATTTGGAAAAATTTATTAATTGGTAAACATTCTATGTCATACTGAGTCAATGTGGGGAGGTTACATGGAGAGACAATTTCGATAATCTATATTCTTGATCCATGGATTACATATGAATTTTGGACAAGTCTTGAACATGATCTAGATATTAAATTCATTTTGTTGATTTTATATCACCATCAAATTGATGGTAAATCTCAATGAACCATTTTTACCCTATGGGATATAAAAAGTGAATTAATAATATAAATGAAAGATTTATGGGATGAATATATCCGAATATTTACGTTCTCATACCATAAATGATTCCACTCAAGTATTCTAATCTCTCCATATGATGAAATATATGGGAATGATGTTGAAATCTCTCTTTATGGGATGAATTTGGTGAATGAATGATTCCTGGACTTGATCATGTAAAGGATATTATAAAATGATTCAATACATCAAAATAATATATAATATTGTAGATTTAGAAGAGTATCTATGATGATGTCCATCAAAAGGATATATATATTGATGAGTGATATAATGTGTTCAATTTAATAAAAATGGAAAATAGGTAAACAAGCTAGAATAAAGGGGAATCATACCCATATGTAAATTATATAGTTTGAGATCCAAGATCATATATTATTAGTTTCATATATTATTAAAAATTCAATAATTATGGATCCAACTCATGAGTTGTTCTATGTATCTCTCCTGAGAAATAAAATAAAAAATGCATCACATATATTAAATATGTACATGCTAAAAATGGTCAATGAAAGATCTTATAAGCAGAAGTCAGTGAAGTTATTGTTCAATTGAAAATAAATTAATCTTGACTTGACATCTTCCTCTGAGGGTTTCCACTCACCCGGATGGTGTTGGAACTTCTACGTTGATTCCCACTCTTATTAAATGGTTCTGGTCTCCTCTCACCAGCTCCATGAAGGTCTTTCTCCAGCCTCCATTCTGCGCTATGGCCTTCAGGAACAATGCTTCAATCTATCTTAGATATTGTGTCATTGACCTTTCATGGTTTTTGGATAGAGATTTTTCTGTTTAGGGTCATCTTAGTGTCTTTTTTCTTCTTCATATAGGGAATCATCCCCCAGTTCTTGTTTATGGTTTTGACACCTCAATGCTACGACATTTGGTTCCATTTCACTTTTTTTCAGTTATTTATGTTTATGATTAGGGATCCATCCACATTCATCATTCTTATCTCTCTGTGGTTTTAAGTGATTACTATTGGGGGAATTCATTTATATTCTATTCCCCACCTGTTGGTTTTATTATGGTGTTTCTTAATGTTTTGGTGATGGAATAAGGTAGAGTTTTTGTAGTGATGAGGATGACCACATAGATGGTGATGCGACATCATGGTGGCATATGGTCAGGTATATCATCAATCTGGCTTCTTCAGTGGGTCTATTATGTGGAATATGTTCTTCTCGTGGGATTATTTGGAGTATATCCCATTGATGTTAGTGGTTTTAGGGGCTTTATCATGTGTTTTTTGTCTGGAATATGGTGTGGGGGTAGTTTTGATTGTCTTTTGAGCCTAGTTATTCAAGGATGTCAATTAAAATGTATGAATTTTTCAGGTTTTATCCTCATGATCATGGTTCCCCAGTTTGCGGTTTCCCTAGATGGCCATAGTGATGGTTTCTTCCCTAGTGATGACAATAGCATTTATACTCATTCACGATGATGTTGTTCTCATGGACTATTTTGTTTGGTGGTGATGATATAATGACGATGTTTGTGCATGAATCTGCTAGATTCATGATTTTTTGGAAATCTTTCATGATTTACGAGATTCTATTTGATTAGAACGGGTTTTTAAATGTTTGAATTCTGAATTTTTTCCTACTTATTTGTCTGTTGTTTTGGACTATTGTTGTTTTGAACAATATGTAGTTCCTACTCTATCCATGAAATGGGTTTTATGAAAATCATAATAATTGATTTATGGGAGAAAACAATAAAAAAATGTGTTATATTTTATTATAGACTACAAATATGAGATTATAATTTTGGGATAATATTTCTAAAAGGGGGATAATGTAAAACCATGGGATTATAAATAATATTTCGTTAATAAATAAATTAATGAGAGAGAACATGTTGTATTTTATAAATATAATACAAATGTTTTGGATAAACATTGTACACGTGATGGGTCGTACTATCTTACCGGAATGAGTTTTTGTTTACCAATATATGGTGAGAGATGTAATTACCCTTGAGAAAACATATAAAACCGTTGAAAAACTGACGTATTTTTTTTATATATGGTTAATAAATACAATTTATAATGTACTTATCATGATAAGAACAAACATTTACAGAATTAAAAAGAAGGTTGTGAATTCTATATGGTCGGAATCATATATGTCATCCCTCTAGGAGTTGAAATAGAGATTGAATTCAGAACTGATATTGATTCTTATAGAGTTGAGAAGGATACATATTTTTTATTTTTTCCCAAAATCGATCAGGCTTGTAGTAGTTCTAATGAATGAAGTTAGATTCATTATATAAGAATCCATGTAGTGGAAACATAGTTAATTGAATTATCTATCATTTTATTTTTAGATATCATATATTGTATAAGCCTTTTGTTTTTAGAAGAAGTGCCTTCATTAAGGTAATTTTGAGGTGATCACTAACCAAAACATCTTTCAGTATATATTTACAATTTGAGAATTAAATATCAGGTATTGAATATGGATAGAATATCTACTGTTCATTGATAATGTGCTAGGCTATCTTCCTATGAATGCAGATACTGTTTCTGATGCATTGAGATGGTGGAATCAGATGCAGGAAGTTTGGGTGTCTAGTTGAAAATGGAATCTGATGGATCTTTTTTCTAATATGCATGTAGATGTATAATGTTTTCCTTTATAGTTTATTCATTCATTTCAATCAGTGAAGTCTTTACTTCTTCAGTATATGATGACGTGATCTTTTGTAGATATTTAGTGCTTTGTCTTATGAGATGTCATTCAAATTGATGACCCACCACTATATGGGAATATAAATGAAAATAATTCATAAGAATACATTGGGGTATATGGGTTCCCACCGATGTGTTTGTGGATTTAATGATGAAGAGACATTCTTCTAATTGGGAATTTCACCTTGTTATGTACATGATGATTTGTGATATGCACCAACAATATTGGTGTCCTGGTATGAAGCATTATATAAGTATTTTTAAACCAATATATTCAACCAATATGTAGGTTAAAGCTATGAACTAGTGACATATAGGATTTTTATAACTTTTACCGGTTTCATAATAAAAATTAATATATTTTTGAATGGATTTTTCTTTGGTTTACTCAGGTCACCTCGTGGTGTCAATGAAATTTCTGTAGTCATGGAAAAACTTATGATGATTGAAAACATCATCCATATTTTATAGACCATCATAGTGGTTGATTTTAGAATATTTTACATCATTTAGTTTATTTGAATACATAGGGTCCCTCATCTTATGATATCAGATATAGTCTCTCATTTACTTCAATGATTGGGGAGGTATTTCACTAGGTTATGGGTACATTGGTTCTTTTGAGATCATCGTTTAACCAACAATGTAAAGGTTAGTGTGAATAGACTATAAATGTTATAGAGGATTGTTTCAAAAAATGAATCCAAAATTTTAGAATCTTATGGGACAATCATGTTGCATTCATTGATTTCTCCTATAATAATAGTTATTAGTAAACTATTATGATGGATCCCTATTTTTTCCTATATTGTAGGTATATCTTTTCACCATTGATAAGGTTAGATACATGAGGTGTTGTGTTAATGGATCCCTCACACATTTAAGAGTCCTAGATCTAGGTTAATTTGTTAATGAAATAGTTTTCTCTTTTTCATTCTATAATGAAATTATAATTTGATCAACATTGATAAAATCTAGAGGTCTAGGTTGGGGGAAATGATTTATTATAAGTATCATCTAGACATGGTAAGAGGGGTATAAAAAAATAAGGGGGTTTTTATGATATGTTTCAATATGTTTGAGATTCTGGAGAGAGTCTTCATTGTAGGCAATCAATTGTTATTTCCTCAGATGTGTCTTTCCAATTCATTGAATCTTCCATATTTCACAACATTTATGATATCCTCCTAAAATTACCCATATTATTGATGATAATGATGTCTATTTTTTGGGTGATTCTTATTTTGGAGAGTATCATATACAAATAATTGAACATTGAATTAAGTATTTCTAATGTTAATATGAACCATTAGTATTGTCACACAAACATCAAAGCTATGTTCATGGTGATACATGGAATTTGTCTCCTGACATACATTCAGATTTTACAATTTTATTCTCATTCAGTGTTTCATTACCCGTGGATGGTGAACATGGGTATAAAATCCTTTACGTGATTTATATAGTAATTCCCTTATTTTTTCACACAACTATAGATCCTTTAGATTTAGTCCAATTCATTATTTTGTATAAACTATTGATGAATAATGAGTTATTAATGGTTTTAGGTTGTTTTAGTGGAATGATAAGATATTGGTAACATGATAGATATAGAAAAATAATGGGTTGTAAGGTTATTAGAACCAATTACCCAATCCCTCGTGGTCTCTCTAAATATTGCGGTGATGGAAAATGGGGTGAAGAAAAACACACAGTTTTCCAAAGCCAAATTTTGGGGACCTCAAACCCTTGAAAATGTCATTAGTTTTTCAAATATTTGAATATCATAGATGGATCCCAGGTTCCCTAGGCATATGTCGAAACAATGTGAGTACTCTTTTTCTCAACACATGATTCCTAATTATCAAACTATTAAAAAGAACATAAAACCAAACTATGCGACCTATGTTATTGGTTAAAATGACTAAATTTATCTTAATGATCTAATTAAACCCTACCCCTATTTTATATTTCACCTTTATTGGACAACAAGGGATCTCATGACCCATTTCCATCTGTTATGTATTATTTGATAGAATTTGATCATTCTCATCTATCTGGTGTCCAATTAAATCACCTTACATCATATTAGGTCCACACACGTAATATATTATGTTTGTTTATCTATTATTAATTTCACATCAATATGACGTAGTTATCCAGATGAATGCTCGCATCCCCTCTTTTAGAATGTTTTTCCATTCCATATATCTCTCCCAATCAATGTAAAACTGAAGGATGATACTGGAATATGATAATCATACAAGTACAAGGTATGTGATATATTAATTATTCATAATTTTTTGTTGTGTAATAATATATGTGATTATTTTTCATGCCACATTCACTATGTGTTTCTGCAAAATTTAATCCGTCCTAAATATTTTTTGATGTGAGAAACAAAAAGATCTTATTAGACCCAGTGAAGTAAAATACCATAGATGGTTCCACATATTTTTGTGTGACCATTTACATGCCCAAATAATATTATAGAGAAACATAAAGAAAATATTTGAGTGTTTGGCCGTTATTTTAAATTGTGATACTGGAAATTAAATTGATGGAAATAGTTGTATATAATTACTAACAGTCGTATCGATAAATGAATTATATAGTTGTGATTGGTAGCTCACAGAACATATTTTTAATTGAACAATGGTTATACCATATTGATATAAACTAATTATGATAAATGGATTATAACATGGCTCCAATTAAGTACAATGATTATTTATTAATTATATGACACAAATGAATTAGAAAACATAATTAACATTATTAAGGGGAAAGATGGCCCTTTGAGTTATAATGAGTGGGAATTATTAACCCTATTAAAGTATTTACTAAATGTGCATGAAGTAACTTTTATAATTAAATTGGAATTATGACCCTAGTATAATGAGATACTATCCCTGAATGGTTTCCCTGACTATGATATTGGTCATATAGACTCTCTATTTGGTACTAAGCATGGAATCCCTAATTAATGTGACACCAGGAATGTAATCCTATATATTATTATGATACATTGCTAGGAGTTCCATATAATCCATTTAGACAAGGCATGTAGTGCCCTATAATATTGTGGAATTACGAATATTTATCCATATAAATGTGATATTGTTCATGACAGACCATATTCTATTGTGATACTGAGGCATAGAATCCCTCAAAATTGTGATGTCAATCATTTTAACCTATGATAAAATACCACAGATATTCTGACATTGGATGAAGAAGGTGTTATCAACCTACTATCCTTTGCATAACTAAATGTGAATCACATACAATTGTTGTTACATCATCACATATTTATACCATAATGTAGTCATATTTCATACACGTAGTGTATATTATAGATTTTGTTGGTGGTTGAATACCAATATTTGAACCACACTCTATTTTTGTCACATATTCCACTAGGGAAGAATATATAAATGAATTTTTAGATAATGATAAGCATCCTTTTATGAACATATGACTTAAAATATTATTTGGGATGGAGCTGGTAGCAGATGATAAGGCTGGAACTCGAGATGCTGGATATGTTTTTCAATTTTTTCCCTTTTTTATAGTAATGATACCATCTATATGTAACAATTTTTTACAACTTTTTTGATATATAAAATATATTTTATAACTTTTTGTAGGATTTAGTTTCATCATTTGAGTATTGATATCATTTGGCTGGCTAATTACATCTTTTTATACAGTTTATTCATTATTATTTAGATTCGATGATTTTATCATTTTACTATACCTATGTACAACATTGGTAATGAGGGAATATTCTACCCATAGACACACATTTATCCCTCATTTATAGTCATAAGACACTCGAATTTGGGAAGATGAACTTGAGGCATTTGAGCCATCTGGTCCTAAGGCACCTCCAAGTGGCAACAAGGTCGTTGACATCACAATAGTCCATCGACAGAATTAATAAAATAAGAGTTCTAAATGTGGTTTTATTTAATTATTCCTTCAATATTTAATTAAAAAAATAAATTCTAATCAATATCTCTCTAATTTTTCTTATAATATTATTTTAGTTTCAAGTCATTTTTCAAATAAAAATTATTATATTGATGGTCAAATCAAATAATTATTTCCACCATGATACCACATTGAAAGATTTCATCATAAAAAATTATTTCCATGATGGATATCTATAAAACCTTCTATATTAATGAATTAATAATATTGTAATAATTTTATTTATTTTATGAAATTCGTTACACTGATAACCATGTCTTTCTTGATCTACATGCAATAAAATTTTAACTTGTGTAAGACACAACAGTAAGTTTTAAAAAATCATGATATATTATCTTGTTACTATTATATTTTAGATCCTAATAATTTTAATATTAATAGTAATGAGATATTTATTTATTTTTTATAGTGTTTTATATAACTGATTTTTTAGATGACATAATATATAATTTTTTGAATGTTTGTCATATGTTACCAAAATTCTATTTTTTAGACAAAATGTTTTATATGGGATTTTTAAACAATAATTAAAATAATTTTTTAATTTATATCAAAATAATTATCTTTGAGTGAATATTTTTTATTTTTCAAAAAATAATAGTTTTATGATTCATTGTAAAAAATACTGAATTGAAAATAAAAACATCCTTTATAATTTTAATTATTAAAAATGAAAAAATAAATATAATATTTGATATAATGTAAAAATAAATTAAATATAATTCAATAAACAAAATTTAGTTCATTTTAATAAAGTCCATTAATAAATTATAAACAATAACCTTGTTATCATTTGATTGTTATCACATTAAAAACTCTCTATCCTTTCACATCTGTCAGATTAATTTCTGTTAAATTTTTCCAGTTATATGAATGGAATATGGTAAAATCGATTCCACATTTTGAATTAGAGTTATTTATAAAGTTTAATTCGATGAACCTATATTTTTTCAAAATAAATAGTTTATTCAGCCAAAATTATTTATTATAAATAATGTAAAAATGGGTTTACTAGGGGTAAATCATGAAATACATGAGTAAAACTGAATTAAAATATAATATTATTCTAATTGGTGGAATTTATTTCAATATTTCCCATCAAATTCTTTCAAATATTTTAATTTATTTCAAATTTCATTCGATTATGAGCCATATCATATGTAATGTAATTAAAATGAAAAAACATACATGTTTCTTATGTTAAATTTCATTAAAGCATGAGATAAAGACAAAAAAATATGTTTGGTTGTTTATATCTATTTGAAATGTATATATGTTTTATATATCAGGAAAATTTGTTTAGTTTAAGATAAAATATTTATAATAAATACCTATGAAACATTAATACCATAATTATTGTGTAAATAATAGAATAATAAAAATGAAATAGATTGTTAGAAAAAAAGTAAATTGAATGAATTACCATATTTAAATATATTTATATGAATATATAATTTTAAATATATGTGAAAAATAGATTCAAAATCTATTGGTTTCTTGTTATTTTTAAAATTGAAAATATATAAATGATGGAAAAATTTACATTGCTATAAATTTATAAATAATTATTTCTTATTAGAGGATATAAATTTATTCAAATCATATAATCATTCAAGAAATAAATATATAATATAAAATATGATCAATGGTCCATTCATGGACCAATTAATCTATTACAATGAAAATATATGTAGTTAATTAGTAAAAACACTTTTACAGTTATTATTATTAAATAATTTTTTTATGTCCCATGTGTTTGTATTATACCACAAAAGCTAGGAACTGGTAGAAGCCGACACAAAAAATAAATTAAAAGAAGGAACTGAGTAGGGAATACAAGGATTTGTTACATAAACAAGTGTGCATCACACCACATATATCATCCTCCACCAGTGGGGCATAGTATTCAAGAGCCGTGAAAGACCACATCCCCCCAATATCAATGAGCGCCTGCCTAGTCAATGCATCTGCCACCTGATTGGACTCCTAGTAGTCATGTGAGACATCCACTCTCATTTGTGTGATCTTGATGAGGAAGTCAACCCACTGAGGCATCATGCACAAAGGGACATGACACGTCTTGGTTCTCAAAGCATGAATAGCATTCTGTGAATAAGATTAAATCTAGATTGATTCCCTATTAAATTGGACAACATACCTGATAGCATAGATCATTTCCCATAGATCAGCATCAAAGTAAGTTCCAATTCTGGTGGTGTGGTAGATGTATCCATTAATAAACCCATGAAAGATGCGGAACACTCCCCCACAACCTGACAGCCCTAGTGCACCCAATTGAGCCCCATCAACATTTAACATTAGGCAAGGCACAATGGGTGGTAATCATCCAATGTATTTCATCATTTGAGGTTTATGTGGCTGATACGAAACAACAAGAGTCCTCAGAATATGGAGGTTAGAAACTGTATTAGACATGCAGCAAGCATGCACAAGAGAAGTAGTAAAAACCACCTTGTGTATAGACACCATGCCTTGTGGTATCGTGAGGTTCACACCAATGAAGACAGTAATATTTTGGGCTTCCCATACAACTACAATAATAGCAGAAATAGCTGATAATAGTAGGTTATAAACATGCTCTCTGATGAGGTCATGAAACCTGGACAGAAGCTCTAGTACTGACCCATAGGTATCAAATGAGACTCCAAACACAAATCCAATATAAGCCCATAATTTTCTAGCTTGACTGCACCCAGTGAAAACATGTTTTAAATAATCTTCTTTTGGTTTCTAGAGGGAACACATGGAGGCCATCTGAAAACAAGTCCTCTTCATAAGGTCACTTATGTGAATGTGATTTTTTTTAGAGTCCACAAAGTGGAATGAATCTTGATGGTATAATTAATCAGAATCAAAATTGCATTATCCAAGTAGGTGGTGTGGTTTGACCCCCGAAATGTGTCCTCTAAAAATCCTTGAAATTGACATACCCATTACTAGTACAGGCCCAAATCAATGTGTATTGGTCCATAAAACATAATTATTTATTTCTGCCTCCACATCCATAGGCTGATTATGAGAGTGCATCTGGGGGTGTAAACATGAGATTGACAAAGGGGATACTTCAGATGTCACATTCAGATCACAAAGAGGCTATGTGGGACAATTTTTATTCCAACAGTCTAGTGTGGAGTTCCTGCAAACCAACCATTTGGTATCCTGAATAATCCTCACTTATTTCTGCTTGATAGAGGCCCAAACCGATGAGGCATGATCTGATTTGTAACCATTTATAATCCTCCTTTTGATTCTATTCATGAAGAAATCATCATCAGTTTTCTGAGAAATCGGGTTCCAAGAATATTTCCCTATCAAACAATCATTAAAGGTATGAAGATATTTGAGTCCAAGGACCCCCATCTTCATAGGATTGATTCACTGCTTCCACACAACAGTAATCAACTTCCTCTCATGAGCTGACCCCATCCATATGAAATTCCGTGCCATGCCCTAAATCTCTTTTAGAATCCCTCTCACCCATCTATAGAGAGAGGAGTTGAAAAAATTTGATAAGATCACTGAGTACACATGGTAGACCTTCCCAACCAAGGAAACACCCTTCCCTTTCCAGGTGGCCATCTAATATACAAAACCCACATAAATGCCCTCATAGTGTTTTCTTTTCACTTTTCCCAAAAACTGTAGAATCCCGAGGTACTGGTAAGGAAGGGATCCCCTCCTCACCCCATGATACCTGACAATTCTGTTCCTTTTACCAACCAAAATTCCATTCCCAAAAACAATAGAAGATGTGTCCCTACTAATGGCCTATCCCGAACCCTCCTCATAATGATTGAAATTATCTTTAATAAAGGAAATATTTTTCCTTGATTCATGACGAAGTAGTATGATTTCATCTTCATAAAATAGGTTAGATGGAGCGTGCTCACTCACACCAGCCCTGATCTGCTTGTATATTCCCAGTTGAGCATGGTCATTAATACATCTTCTAAAGTAATCCTCTACAATGGAAAAAGAGTCATAGAGAGTGGATCACCTTGTTATACCCATTGGTGCTAGGGAAAAAACACATCGAGACACCATTAACAAGAATTGCCAACATAGATGAGGCATGTATGATACAAATCTTATTCACAACCCCATTCGAGAACCCTACCATTTAAGAACATCAAGAATGAAGATCCATTTTCATGTGTCAAAAGCCTTGGAAATATAAATTTTGAGGAAAAAATTAGCATCCTTTGTTTTACTTCACATACGATTGACACTATCAGAGGCCATGAAGAGACACTTTTGAATGATCATATCAGGGACAAATAAAAATTGATTAGTTGTAATCTTGTTATCAACCATTTCACTCATGCTTATCACCATTGTATTACTAATAAGTTTGGGTATTATGTTCCCAAGTGCAACTAGCCTGATATCCTTGATTTCAAGAGCATTGTCTTTCATGGGGATGAGTGCCATGAAGTAGGAGTTCAATCCATGGGGCACATATGGGTGTAAAAAATCATTAATGGCACACTAAATATCATTATACATAATGTCCCAATAGATCATGGAAAATTTGTTAGTGAACCCCTCAGGGCATGGGGACTCCAAAGATTGAGAGATAAGAGAGTATATTTGATCTCCTATTTGCAAGGGGGAGTAGTTAGGAGCTAGTTCAAATGATCCTCAATGCAAGGAATGATGTTTTCAACCATGCAGTGAACACTGGATTGCCCATTATTATAATATATTCACTTAAAGATATCAACTACAGCAAGATCAATATCACTTTATTATGTGTAGAGGTTCCCACCAATGTTGATCACCTTATTTCCTACACTCACCCTCTTTTCCTTATGCAACTTGTTGACGAAATGGAGTTTTTTTCCCCATCATATAACCATTTCACATTGAGTTCATTTCTTACCAATATTTCCTTCACCATTAATAGATCATCATTTCTATTGTGGGCTGTTATTTACTCTCTAGAAAGGATTGATTACTCTTCCTATCCTATCTGAATCCTGGACAACTCCTCCTCTAATTACCTGATATCCTCATCAATTTCTGAAAAATATTTTCTGTTCCATTCCAGCAGCAACCCGTTATGATGTTTAAGTTCACAGCAATTTTCTGTAGAGGAATCCAAATGGCTTCACATTCCCATGCCTCTAAGACAATTTCCAGGCATATGGGAAGAAAAATTCATCCATTTTTGAATCGATAGGGAAAAGAGGTTGACCTCGTAACTTGGGTTTTAACATAAACAATAATTGGATTATGTTTATAGTGGTTCTTTGGAAGAGTGAATCCATATATTCCATGAGTTGTAGCATGATCATCAATATAGAAAAATCTTCTATCAATTTATCTAGCTTCTTTCCCCTCCCATGTGTATCTACACCATGTGAAATTAGATCCAGTTATGGGAACTTGATCCAGATTGCAGTAACCAATGCACTCAGAAAAGTCAGCAACAACAACCCTATTGATGTTGGTTCTAGTTTTCTCCCTAGGCATCAATACTGTATTGAAGCCATCAATGATTATCCATTTGGTCTATATCCTACTAGATATGATATTGAATCCCTCCCACAAATCCTTCATCCTGATGTAAGAATTGGAGGCAAAAACAAAATATATTGAAATTCTCTACCCATAAAAGATGCAATTAACCAGAACACTTTTATTTCCACTTTTATAGGAAGTAATATTAATGTAATCAAGACTTTAACACCCATATTTAGTAAATATTTGATGCATGATGATTTTTGGAGACAAAAATGTATCATAGGGAGCCATATTTTAATCCTTACTAGATTTCAAAGAGGTCTTTATGCTTAGTAAAACTAATAAACGTTGATTTGTTGGTCATAACATAGTGATGAAGGGCCCTGACCTTATAGGGAATTTCCCAGCCCATGACAATTCCAATAAATAATACTTATTTTTTACTAGTCATTCATCTTGTTAGATGCCCCCTTTACTCTCAAATGGGAGGTGGTTTTTTCCTTTCATCCCCTGTCCACACTGCCCCTTCCTTAGACAATGTCTAGTAGAAATGCTACTATAGAGCTCCTTTATCACACTACTTCCCTTGAAATATGCCGCATGCGGCTCTAGTATATAACTGGGAATAATTGCTGCCTCACCAGGGATGACTGTGACATGTTCTGTTACATGATTTCCATTACCCAACTTTCCCTTGCTGCCATCACAGAATATCCCCACTGTTCCATCACTGACACACTCACTGGTTGCAGTAGCAGAACCCCTTGGGTAGTGTGTGACTACTATAGTTTTCTGCATGCCGTTATCATCAATTGGCCTTCCATTTGGACCACCGCTAGATATAGAAATGGAACCCCATGCCATTTGTGTGACAGACTCATGGAGTTGAGTGTCTTCCACTCGATCTACCCATATACATCCACTCAAGAGCATTAATGTGTTCCAAGAAGTAATTGGGGGTCACTTCCAACAGTAAGACTCCTTCGGGTAGCTTTTGAGGGGGAAATATGAGAATAGATCCCTCATGGACTAGAGGATACATGGATATCCATACACAGATTACTGCCAATTCCATTAGAGTCTTCAAGAATTTGTAATCCACATGAAGTTCCATCATCAGCCCCCAGCAAGTCAGGTGTTCCTATCTATACATGGGATGTGACACTTTGAGGTATAGAAACCTTTCAATCCACAGAGGTTTCTCTCTCCTCCACCGTGCCCTCGACATCTAATGTACATCCAATCAGTGCCCCACTATGAGGTAGATCATTCACTATGGTCCTGAAGGAATAAACCCTCATGTTCAAATTTTCATTCTTCCAATGACCAATTCCTAGGCCATCTCCCTTGTCTTCTAGGGTCTCCAGAGTTCTTTTCTACATCCCCTTCATTCAACTACACGTGCTCTCATCAAGGACCTTTATCTTGAAAAAATTAAATTCTTTGTCCCCGTTGCACTCAGCATTCATATGTCCAATGAATAACTAGTTCATACAAAACATTTTATTCCTCTCATTTAAAATTTCAAGCATTATTCTTTCATCCCTTGTTTTAAGACCCCCCTCTTCAACAAGCGTAGTATACATATCAACATCCACCATGATTCTAGCATAATTCCCATGATTTGGATTGTCAGTCCCCCGGTCCATACAGATGGGGTATCCTATAGAAAAAAATGTCCCATAGGAACCTTGGATTCCAATACATCCTATTTAGATTGTATATTCTGGTCAATAAATGATCCTGATTATTATAGACATTCATGGGATCAATATTCTGATCCCATTCCTTCACAATTAGAAAACCAGGGATCAATGAGAGGGTGACCATGATCCATGATTTCCGCTTACCATCATCCAAGGGAAAGACCACATGAAAGTAACCCCTTCCCATCGCAATCATTCTCCAATCATGAAATCCACAAACCTCTACAACCCTTTTAGTCAGATCCAAAAACATTCATAGCCACTTACACTTAGGAATGATGACTCTCGCAATAATTGAGTACCACAAAAGGTTGACACATTCCTAAACTGCTTCCTGATTGGCTGATACATGGGAAATCCTCCACTTCTTTATCACTGTCTCTGGCAGGGGTGCTTCAAATTCCGAGAAGGATAGTCGAACCACATTTCTCATGACTTCCGTAAAGTTCCTCTTTTTACCCTTAGGTTCAATCGAAGAAACTACCAAGAATTCCTCACTATTCTTTACAAATCAGAACATCTCCCTGTGACTAATAGGTTCAGCACAAGGTCTCTCCTTACCAATATGATCTGCCTATATCCCCAGGGTGGGGTCAGAGGTATCATCTACTTCGCCAGGTTTAGGGTTTTCACATAGTTCCCCTTGAGCCCTCATCTATTGTAACTTGAATCCAATGTGTTTGTATAATAAATAATTTATAACACATATAATGTGATATTATGACATAGGTGCCACTCAAGAGGTCCCCATAATTGGTTTCCATTATAAAATCAAGAAAAACATCATCAAAACCAAAGGATTCCAACTAACATTAATGGGCTAGGGTGTGTATGTTGGGATATTAATCCCCCATGTTAGAAGAGAGAATAACATATATATATATATATCAGTTGGATTAATAAAGGGGATGTTGTAGAATATATATAACATAACAGAAGTTGTAATAAAAATAAAAATCCCACAATAAAAATCCACACAATGATAAATCATAATCAAAATTATGATGATATATATAATGTCTCTACATAATTATAAATTAAGTAAAAATGGAAGTAGGAAAATATTACATCATATTCTATACAAATGAAATCAAAAAAATCAAAAAAATGTCCAATAATCCCAACCACTGTCATGGAAATCAACTACCATGCCCCATTAAAAATCATGTCACCTAGTTAGATGTCTAAATAGGTATTCATACCCTTATCAGAACATGTATACATTTAATCATCCTTATTACCATCGAAACCTCAATTACTGTATCAGATAACTCTCATTCAACCAGCACTAATGTCCTCTATAAAAGTCTGGTATGTGATTATAAACTAGGATGTGTTCATAGATATATAATGAAATTCTAAAATAGTAAGTTTTATCTACTTCTCTTGGGCTTCTAATGTCTCTAAAAATGATGTCGATTAATTTAATGGTTCAATTTATAAGGTTATGTCCCATGATGTGTAAATAACACTTGAAATATATCTTAATGTCCTGGATAAGAAATTCAATGTTGAAACAAAGGCAGCTTTAAAGTCATGGGTTATCTATAACATCCCACGTCTAACATACATGTATATTAATTCATTATATATGAATATTTAAAACATTAAAAAAATTCCTGGGGACCATAAATGTTTTATGTATTTTGACACATTGAAACATTATATTCTATCATGAAAATTGATCATAAACATATAACTTAATGATATTCCAGATTAGTACACCTAACTAAAACCATTATTCTTTACCATTGAAAATGAAACAAAAGAAAGCTGTGATCTCAGATGATCAGTAATGTAAAACAAGGGACATAGATAAGAATGACATAAGAATATGTGAATAAGAACATGATTAAAACATTAAAAGATCATTCCGCGCATATAAAAGATCATAACCAAGAGTATTTGATGAATTATTGGATTAATATAAGATGTGAATCATAAGGTAATAAGTAGAATAATCCAAGGTTCCATAAGAGAGGAATAAGACCAGTAATTTTGTCACACATATTAGAATAGAACACCATATGTTACGAAAATATACCAAGACCATAATACCATTTTATTCTTGGGTTAACCCCCATTGTGACTACTTTTTCATAGGATTCCATCATATGTACCATATTGTTCTAGGATTGGTACAACCTCTAAAGTGCTATCATGTTTCGAGGTTGGGATGTTCACTCGTGCATAAATTGTTTCGGGCATGAGACTCCCTAAAATGTATCATATTGTTTTGTCTTGATATTCCAGCTCATAAAAAATCTAGTTTCATACTTGGTATCACATTTTTGGTTCCCTCTTGTTTTATTATTATTATTCCCTCCAATGTACCTACTAATTTGGGTCTCAGTATTCATTACTGTGTACCCAGTTGTTTTTTAGTTCAGATTCCTTCATGTGTACACTTTTATTGTCCATTAGATTCCCTCTAAAGTACCCTTCTATTTTGTTATTGGGATTCTGTAAAAACATAGAATTTCCATGTATTGTTTTTCAATAAATGGAAATATTATGAGTCCAAAAATATTTACAGAACCTGATTCTGAGGCCTGGTGTGCCTGAAATCTATTTCTGAAGTTTTTTCCGGGTACGTTCAGAAAGCCTTTGAGCGAATTTTATAACTTTTGAACAGGTGCATGGAAATCAAATCCAAGGACATCATTGAACTCGCAGCATCGGAATTCACTAATGATTAATTTCACTTCGACGACTGTGAGTTGAGAATATATGATATTTTTTGGGTCTTCGTGGTAAATAATAAAATAAAGAGAGATTCAATTTTTTTATTTGAGCCACCATGTGGGTGTCTGGAGGTGGGTCCCACTAGATCTATAAGCTCTTTGTGGAGGATGGAAGTGAATACCACTAGGACATAACCTCCCATGATAGGTTATGGTGGTGGGGACCACCATGCCTCAACCTCTCATGTGAGGATTAATATGGTGGGAATAACATGAGACCACTTAACCTCCTGTTTTGAATAATAGGGGTGGGGACCACCCGACCCCTATTAAAAGAGAGGAGATGAAAACCTCTAAATCCCCCATCAATAATGTGGAGGAGCCTCTTGAGCTTCCTCCACATTAATGTTTCCATCACAGCCAATTAATGGGTCCAGATACTAACATTAATTTTAATGTTTCATAAAATGTTTAGATATTCTTTTTGAAATCGTTCAAATTAAATAATAGATTTTATAATGTATTATTTGGCGCATATTTTCATTTTTTGGGGAGAGGAAAGTTTTGGAGAAAGGGAGTTCTTATACATAGAACATCATCTTCTAATGAAGAATGAAGAAAGCCGGCAGCAATCGTCTTCAAACTTTTTTTCCAGACTCCTTCTGACATGGAGTGTCTTCTACAACCGACGTGCGATCTTATGATTGGAAGTGTGCGAAGGACGTGATGAACAACGAAAACAGCGTCTTCATTTCCATGACTCCGATGGTGACCAACCATCACAGTTGGTTGTTTATTTGTATATTATTCCTTTTATTATTCACATCTTATATTGGAATGGAATCAACGAGGAGATTTTAATATAATTTTTTTCATCGTACTTCTTCATGATCCAATTGTTACCACCCTAAACATAGAGGGTGCGGGCCAAACCAACATGGCACAAACCCTCCACCATACATTTTTGTGATGAACATCAGTATGGTGAGCAGGATACAGAATGACGATGGTGGCGACGACAAAGGTCGTGCTACTCGTGGCCTCCCCGAACTGCGCCGCCCCAGCGATGCTTTGCTACTCCGGGCTAAACCATGGTCCTCCAGCTGAACATCCATGGTCGTTCCATCCGGCGGCCAAATCAGTGAAGCCACCCTGGCCGCACCATTTGCGGCCCGCACCACCCTGCTCCTGGCTGCCACCGGCTGCCACCGGACTCCCGTGTGCCCCGGTCGACCAACGACATCCAGCATCAGCATGAGCAGCGCTGAACCGCACTGACCCAGCCTCCTAGCCGTCGCACCTCCCATGATCCCCGACCGAACCCGCTGGCCCGTACTGGCCGTGCTGCCTCCCAGACTCCCTCATGCCTGCCTATTGGGACACTCATGCCACCACCCAACCAAACCAGCATTCCGGACACCTTGTCTCCCATTCCAGCCTGAGTCCCCCCTCATGGCGCTTTGGGCAGAACCAGCCCAAATCCCAGGACGAACTGCCCATGCAGCCTGCTCGGCGGGGCCCAATGGGCCGGGATGAACCTAAAATGTTGGCCCGCACAATGGGCTGGGGAAGATACAAGTGTTCCAATGCCGTTGACTCATACTGGGTCATCCAGAGAGGGTCAGACCGAGTCAGTCTGACCAGGTTGAACCAGACCCGGGTCGGATCAGAACAGTGCCCACTACTGACCCTTTATATTCATTGGCCATATCATTGGAAACAAATGAACGTTTGACGAACCATCAGTGGAGCTAGTTTTCGTGGATCCTGACATTCCCTGTGAATATACCACACTGGAGTTTGGGTTATAGTTTGGATGTTGTCAGGTTGGATTGTGCACGAATCCAACTGGGCCCCCGAGTCAAAAAGGCTAATAACTCACACACTGGGCATCTGATTGATGCGCCACTTATTGCGTTGAGATCCCTATGACCTTTCATAATTTCAAGATAATTCTTCGTGTTTCTTCGTTACTGTTGGAGAATCGACCTGTAGCTCGTGGAGTGGATCCTCCAGAAGACGAGCGAGCATAGTGTGGTGACCTAGTAGCTAGCTGAGTCCTGACAACTGCGAACTAATTTCACATGGAGTTATTCCTCTAGCCTAGTGGGGAGCACCTAGGTGTCGTGGAAGACCCATAGTGGGATGTGCCTTTGTGTCACGACGGACCCATGGTACAAGACAAGAGCAGTACCTCAGCAGGCTACGAGGGGGAGTGCCACTCTATGATGCGGCAGCCCCACGGTGGGGAGTGCCTCTATGTTACGTGGTAGACCGACGGTACTCGATAGAAGGGGTTCCTCAGCTATCCAAGGATAGTGTGAAGTTCCTCTGTGTGATGCATCATGCCCACTGTTCTCGATAGAGGAGGATTTCTCCTGCAGCCGAGGTGTTCGATGTGGTTCATGGAAATGTTACATTATACTACACCTAGAGTAATCCCCCGTGGGAACTGAGTCAGTAACTTTGGTGTTTACTTCATGATTGAGATGGCTTACTTGATAACATAAGTATATGTATGGGCATAAACCTATGTGGGGTTATATGTTCATCATTCACGGTGATTTATCCTTGTTAGATTTGTGAGAACATGTGGGTCTTGGGGTCCCTACAGAGTATCGTTGTACACACCACTACATAGGCTATGGTCGCACATCATTGTGTTGGATGCAGTCGATCAACAATACTGACAATGGCTGAGTGTAGAAGAACGGGACAGTACTTGGAGGTGGACCACATGGTGTGATGGTAAATGGAGTAGATAGACGGGAATGGAGTGCTACAGAGGATATCTCTACCCGTCTATCTGGTAGGATTTACTGGAGGATGATATAGGAGTCATTTTCTCTTTTTCATGAACTTATACTTTAACATTCATGTACATTACAGTTGGTCTTGTATTTCTATCCCCTTTTAAATTTTATAACTCTTTTGTAATATATATTTTACTTAGTGTTTTTCTTCCATCTTGTACTCTATTTTTTGCATTTTCAATTTATAAAGGCAATGCCTTCCCAGTTTTAGGGATTTACAACTTTGGTGCTTGTCCCCATCATCTGGCCTATAGAAAGAGGGCTTGGGGTAGTCATAGAATGGGACACGAGGACGGGTCGTGACAACTTGGTATCATAGGAGTCGGTTCTATTACATAATGTAGGAATATGATCTTTTTTTCTATAAAGAAATATTTTATGTGTACTGAGTGTGGGTTCCAGTTCAGGGAGTTCATTGTTGGTGCGCTAGACGACGTATCCATACACCGGGTCTTTGACTACTGATTTCAAACTTAGTACATGAAATCACTGATTGCATGTGTGTTTTAAAAAGTATTCTTTATGTTAGATCAACCTGGTCAGCTCACCAAGAATAATCTTTGACTCTGTTGCATCTGTTTCATTCAGGATGCATCTTCGCAGACGACCACCTAGAGCCCTAAGGGTTTTACGCGCAGATAGCCCACTGAGTAATGAGGCCTCAGTGTAGGGACCTATCATAGAGTAGGCACCATAGTTACCACTATCCATTATGTCATCGATGCCACCAGACCTAGTGGAATATGATGCATGCCACTTGAGCACGATTCGCGAGTTCCGGTGCCAGAGGCCGCCCAGGTTCAAGGGAGAGAGGGACTCATATGTAGCAAAGGACTGGCTGGAGGCTGTGGTGAGAGTCTTCAGACTGGTAGGGAAACTAGCCTACCGTATGTTGATCCTCTTTGTGAGTCTCCTTTTGGAAAAAAACATGTAGATGGAGAAGCCTGATGATTCAGGTGCCTGACGAGGTGAACTACATTGGGAACACTTTGGAGTCCTATTTCAGGGGGGTGTTTTTCACAGCCACCCTAAATGCAGTGCGAATACAAGAGATACTTCACTTGAAGCAGGGTATCATGATGGTGGCATAGTACACAGTGAGGTTCACCGACCTCTCGCTCTACTCCACAGATATGGGACATGCCCCATTCATCATGGCCTGGACCTTCATGCAGGGGATCTGGAGAGAGATCAGGGCATCGTTGATCCCACATAGCATCCTGATGCTGGTGGGGGTGCAAGAGGGAGCCCTATTGGTGGGGATGTTTCATGGTGAGAAGTCTCTAGTAGAGAGACCCACCACTAGACGTCATGTAGAAGAGTTTTCTAAACCTTGCAGTAGACAGATTATGCATTGCTCTAGGAGGACCAAAGCCACGTGTGGAAGACCAAATGACTCGGGATCAGTTGTGCAGGACACCCAGGATAGATACATATATTCCCGGAGTAGAAAATGTTACTTATGTGGCAGGCTTTGTCACATGATTCGTGAGAGTCTGGACCTCCATTCAGATGATCAGTATATAGTCGAAGGACAACATTGGAAGAGATATAGATTTGATTGAGGCAGTCCGTAGGGAGAAGGAAGATGTCGAGAGGAGCAGGTCGTGCAGCTGGTAGTCAGTGATGTTTCAAGGTGTTACCGCCACCACCACTAGGAGGTCCACCTCAACCGTAAGGAGTATATGGATAGGTGAGATCTCAGCTCTAGGTAGCTGAGGCATTCGATCATGGTTCTCTAGAGATGCTTAGATGTATGGTATGTGTCTACCACACCTTAGCTGTAATTCTTACAGATACAGGTTTTAGTCACTCTATCATTTCCAATTCCCTTGTACATTGCTCAAAGATTCTGATGGAGCCATTGACACAAACCATACGACTAGAGATTCCAATGGGAGCAGACATGAAGATTATGCACTGGTGCCGGCAGTGTGAGCTTACTCTATATGGAAAAAGCTTCAGCTGGAATATCCTAGTAGCAGTGTCGAGGCCTTAAAATGTCATCTTGGGTATGGACTGGTAAGCTACAGTCCATGCTGAGGTCGGATATATTAGGAACAATGTACGATGTGTCCGCATTGATGGGACCAGGTTCACCATCACCATCGAGAAGTGAGCCTTTGCAGCACAGGATGGATTTGTTATAAGGAGAGTGCTGTCGATCACTAATCAGTTTTCATGCCTTACCCTTGGAACAGTTGATGTAGAGAGTCTGAGCTATCCTGTAGTGGTGGAACAATACACATATGTTTTCCCTGATAATGTTCCATGACTACATATTCATAGAGAGGTGGACATCTACATTGAATTGTACCCCAGGACGACATTGATATCTCCACCAGCATATCACATGGCTCCCACAGAGCATCACGAGTAGCAGGTACAGCTAGAGGACTTGTAAAAGATGGAATTCATCCAGTTCAGTGTTTCTCCCTGGGTATCCCCGATTCAGTTTGCTATGAAGTTAGATGTGAGCTTGAGGCTTTGTGTTTACTCCCGTCCCCAAAACCATGTGATCGTGATGAAAAGGTACCCACTCCTAATTATTAACGACCTCATTGATCAGTTAATGGTAGACCAGTGGTTCACGAAGATAGACCTCAGATCAGGCGATCACCAGCTCAGAGTTTGAGATGAGGATATGCAGAAGATGGATTTCAGATGTCAGTACGACAACTACAAGTTCTTGGTTTTCCCATTCTGTGTAACCAACACTCCTGCAGTGTTCACGGGACTCATGAATAAGATTTTATAGCCTTACCTTGATTTTTTTGTCATATTCTTCATCGACGACATTCTTATTTACTCGACTACTCAGGAAGAGCATTCATACATTATGAAGGTAGAACTGGACATGCTCTGAGATCACCGGCTAAACTGATAGATCTCTAAGTGCTAGTTATGGATCTGAGAGGTTTGCTTCTTGGGACATGTCATCTTCGAGGCTGGAGTTGTACTGGATCGAGCAAATATTGTGGTGGTACTTTCTTTAAAGACACCCAAGTGAGTGACATAGGTACAACGTTTCCTGGGTTTGGATGGTTACTACCAGATGTTTGTTTCAGACTTCTCCAGAGTTGCATCATCTCTATCAGCCCTGATAAAGAAGGGGAAACACATTATGTGGTTGGAGATAAGTCAGTAGAGCAATCAGGAGCAGAGGCAGATGCTGACTAGTGCCCCCATCATGAGGCTTCCAACGGAAGGCATGGAGTATATAGTCTACTGCGACGCATTAGGGACCAGACTCTGGTGTGTCTTGATACAGGATTGAGTAGTGATCACATATGGTTAACGTTACCTGAGAAATCACAAGAATAACAACGCTACCCATGACCTGGAGTTAGTAGTATTGGTCTTCGTATTGATGATATGGAGACACTATTTGATGGGTGAAGATTTTACCATGTACTATGATCACAAGAGTCTCAGGTATATATTCTCTCAGAAGGACCATAACCTGAGACAATGAAAATGGATTGATTCTCTCCAGGCCTATGACATGGAGATAGTCTATATTTTCGGAAAGGATAACGTTGTAGAAAATGCACTCCGCAATGAGAACTAGTATAAACCTGATAGGTGAGGTGACAAAGAATCTAGCCACATTGTAGATATCATTTGTAGATAGAGATGAAGCAGCTTTTCTTCGGTCTCTTAAAGTCACTCCCCCACTTTATCAGTGAGTCAAGGAGGGTCAGAATGGGGACTCTAACTGCGATACATGATGTGCTCATATATCCACAGGCCAGGAACCTGATGGATTTTCTTAACATAGGGAATATGTTATCCTCTTCAGAGAACGTACTACGGTTCCCATGTCACATTAGGAGGAAGTGTTGAGGGAGTACCACACATCCCCTTTAGAGGTACATCCAAGAGTGGTGATGATGTACCAAGACCATCAACAACATCATTAGTGGCTTGGTATTAAAAGGCAGTATCAGAGATTGTCACTCGATGCCTCACTTGTTAGTAAGTGAAGGCTAGGAACCAGATATCAGCGGGACTAGTTCAGCCTTTAGAGGTCCCAATGTGGAAGTGGGATGTGATATCCATTGACCTCTTCACAATACTTCCACGTACATCAAGAGGTCATGACTTGATTTGGGTAATCGTTTATTGAACTACCAAGTCGGCGCACTTCCTACCAATCAGAGAGCAGGGTTCAATAGAGAGATTGGGATGCCTCTATGTGTAGGAGATTGTACGACTACATGGAGTAAATTCATCTATTATCTCCGATTGTGACACACAGTTTACTTCCCAACTATGGACGGGGTTGTAAGAGGCTTTCAGGATACAATGTCATCTGAACACCACCTTCCATCCTCAGACGGATGGCCAGACTAAGCGGACCATTCATACCCTTGAGGAAATATTGCGTGCTTCTGTCCTCGAATTCGGTCACAGCTGGGAGCATCATTTATCTTTTTCATAGTTTCCATACAGCAACAGCTATCACTCCACCATAGGGATGGAACCTTTTGAGGCGTTATACAGACGACCTTGCAGATCAACTTTGTGTTGTACTGACCCTGTGGAGTCACCACTAGTGGGACCAGAGATGGTACGATCTACCACAGAGAAGGTGCAGATCATCCAAGAGCTGATGAAGACTACATTGAGCAGACATAATTCTTATGATGACAGGATATGGAGACCACTGGAATTCGAGGATGATGGCCATGTCTTTATACGGGTCTCACCTTGACGAGGACTACAGAGATTTGGTCATGTCGTCTGCCGTTAAAATTGGCTGAGCCGCCCCAGCCACACCTCTGTAGGACCACGCCTGGACGAGGCTTGCCACACTGTGCCGACCTGGCCTCCCAACCACCGCGCCACCCATGCGCCCCAACCAGACCCACCTGCCCATGCTAGCTAGGCAACCACCCGACCGCCCGTCGGCCCACCTGCTGGCTGGCACGGTCGCCTACAGGCCTGACTGTCGCCTACTAGCTCTCATGCCGCCTACTCGTCCACCTCCCAGCCACCTAGCCCCTCGAGCCACCACCTGACCGAACCGAAACCCTGGCATCACTAGCCTCCTGAGCCGACCTGCGGCCCCCTCGCCCTGCTCCAGGCCGAACTGGCCCTGATCCTATGCCGAACCGCCCACACGACCAGCTCGACAGGGCCCAGTGGGCTAGGCCGAACCAAACAGGCTTGCCCGAAAAATAAGTCGGGCCAAAAACAATAGTTCTAACCGTGTTGACCCAGACTGGGTCGACCAGACTAAGTCGGACTGGGTCAGTCCGACCAGGTCAGACCGGACCCAGGCCCACTATAGACCCTTTACTTTCTTTGGCCATATCTTTGTAACGGGACGACCGTTTGACGTACTGTCAGCGACGCTGGTTTTCTGGGAGCATGATGTTCCCTTTGAGTATAACCCACTAGAGTCTGAGGTATATTTGTGATGTGGTCTGGTTTGATCATGCACGAATCAAACTGGGCCCCCGGTAATAAATGGCTAATAACTCACATATTGGGCGTCTGATTGACGTGCCGTCTGTTGGGTTGAGACCCCAATGACAAGGTAGACCATTGAGATAATTTTTCATTGTACATTGTGATAGTGGGAGTATTGAACAGTAGCTCATGGAGAAGATCCTCTGGTAGATGAGCGAGCATAGTGCAGAGACCAAGTAGCTGACTCAGACCTAACAAGTACAGACCGATTCGACTCAGAGTGATTAGACTAGCCCTATGGCGAGTGCCTTGGTGTCATGAAAGACCCACAGTGGGGAGATCCTTGGTGTCGTGGAAGTCAAATTGTACTCGACAGGAGGATTACCTCAGCATGCTACAATGGGGAGTGCCACTGTGTGATGCAGCAGACCCATGGTGGGGAGCGCCTCTATGTGACGCGGAAGTCCCATGATACTCAACAAGAGAAGTACATCATCAGTCCATGGATAGTGGGAAGCACCTCTGTGTGATGAGTAAGGCCCACTATACTCAATAGTGGATGAGTTCTCTAGCATCTGAGTTGTTTAATGTTTTTCATGGAAATATTACTTGATTGTAACTCTAGAATAAATCATGTTGTGACCTGAGTCAGTAACTTTTGTGTTTACCTCATGATTGTGATCTATTACATGATAACATAGGTATATGTATCATCATATACCAATGTGGGATTATATGTTTATTTAATACTTTATGGTTTATCCTTGTAGGATTTGTGTATCCTTGAGGGTATCGAGGTCCCAACTTAGTACTGTTATACTCACCCCTGCAAGGGCTAGGCATGAACCTCGTTCTGTTTGATGCAGATGACATACAATGCTGAACGTGGTTGGGTGTACCAGGACTGGATGGTTCCTAGAGGTGGACCACACGATGGATCGATACACGTAAGAGACGGAAAGACGTGGAGTGTTGTGGAGGCAATTTGTACCTACCCTTCAGGTAGGATTTCTCGATAGACGATACATGATCCTTTTTCCATTTTTGTAGTACTTGTACTTTCATTTTCTTGTACATTACAGTTGGGATTGTATTTCTGGCCCCATTTACATTTCTGTGCTCTTTTGTTATACAGTTTTTAATTGGTGTTTTTCATCTATATTGTACATTTTTGTTTGCATTTTTAGGTTATAAAGGCAATGCCTTCCCAGTTATAGGGAATTATTCCTTTTGTGCTAGTCTCCAGCCACTGGCCAATGGATGGCGGGTTTGGGTTAGTCATGTCACATGGCATGGGGGACGAGACGTGACATTCTCACTCATGTTTACCGTATTGTTTTAGGTAGGACATTCTCTCTTGTTTACCCTTTGATCTCATTAAATATATACAATTACCCAATTAATTTGATGTAGAGATAGGTCCCACACATCATATAATAAAATCATACATACATGTTCCATAATATAATATTAAAATCATCATATCCTAGCCCAAAAAAATAGGTGGGATTCAATAACATCATATCATTAATATTTAAATGAAATGGATAATTCAAACTCATCATATTATTATAACATATGAAAATAGATAGGGTTCACAATAAATTTATCCATAATTAACCCATTAAAATTACTATATTTCATAATTATTTTATTATGGTATAAATCATGGATGAGATACAGTTTCCATATGAAACATGATATCCAAAAAACACATTTTGGACTCAAGGGAAACACTGTAAAAAATTTATCAAATGAATTTTATTAATTATCATAAGAACTAAAGAGTGGAAAATAGGTTAAAAAAGATACATGATAATATCATGAAAAATAATAATTAATTTAAATGATGAATATTATTGAGATATTCATCATCATATGTAATCAATGGAATCAATATAAGAAAAAATCATGACATATGATGAAACCTTAATAATAAACTATTATAAATTTTGTAATATAAAAACAATATCACTAAAAAATAAAAAAAACTAAATTAAACCAAAAAAATAATTAAATGAACTATATTCATAATATAACATGTCAATAGGAAGTATATACATGACATAGAAAAATATAGTTTCATATCATGCCATGTATCACAATGAATGAAAATTGAGATTAAATTAATATAACTATTTGGAAAATTTTGAACCATGGTCCCCTTGAAATAATGATCATACAATGTATATTTAAATAATAACAATGATTTGAATAATAATACTAAAATAGATTCATTTTATTTATATATCACAATAAATTAGTTTTTGTAAATGTATAAGTCCCACATAAAATAAATTTATTCTATAAATCCTTTTATAATTTTATAAAATTTAAATCAAAGACACCATGGAAGAAAATCATAAATTAAAATTTTTTATAACAAAAAATATAGGAAATTAATTCTATTAAATTTCATTGTGTATTATATACACCAAATTATGTAAAAAAGTAAATAATAGATATTTTATCTCACAAAAACAAAAATCATATGAGAAAACCACTACTATATAAGTAACCTTTAATTCAAGGACCCAATGAATGAATATTATGAGTTAAATATTTTTTCATCATTAAATCATTTAATTTAAGGATATCAAATGTTTTTGGGTAGTATATAATCCTAAGAAATTATAAAGTTGTGTATATGTCATGTATCTCATGAAAATAAATTGTGATATAAGATTTCTTAACAGTATGTGTTTACCCTCCTCATGAATGGTCAATAAACCATTATATTAAGTTTTTATTTATTATATATATACAAAAAAAATTATGTTATATATACTAGAATATAATATTTGATTACGACTTCATATAACATTTTTATTAACAAATAACTGATAATGTTGAAAATCAGGAAATAACCTCTTTGTTTGTTAATAAATGTTTTGAATTTCTTGTTATGATCCTCTTACATAGATGATAATTTTATTACATAAGTAAAGTAAAAATTAATATAAAAGTTAGATATATTAAATAATTATTTATTCATATTAATCTTTAAAATACTGATATATGATATGGAATACATCTTTCATGGACATGGTAGGTCGTAAGTATACATTAATGTTGATTCTATATTTATGTAATTTTGAAATAAATGTGGTAAATTAAATATATCTAAATATAGATTATAATAATGGTATAATTTTTAATTAATAGATATCATATAAATTAAATAAATTCATTAATAATTTTTACAATGTAGGGTGTGATCTAACACTAACACGTTGAGGAGGTGGTAGTACACATATCCAGAAATGATGTTTTCGTATTTACACAAAATGTAATGAGTGGAGGAATGTGTTATTTGACAATTAGATAAGTATTAATACATAATTAATAACTTATATATCATATAAAAACATAAATTCCATTATTATATGCGTTATTGAATACTGGAAATTGTAGAGCTAGGGACATCAGTTCGCAAGGTGGTAGTTCGCCTTATAAACACAATGAATGTTTGCATAAACCATTTGATGGAACTGGGTGTCAGTGTAGGAATAACCTAATCATAATATTATATAAACATATTTTGGATTCTATTTATGTTATATATTCTTATAATATGAAGAAATAAGTGGTGGAGAAATAAATTAAATAAATTGTGAAAGGATATTAACACTTCATTTGGTAAATTGTTTTGGTTTTCAACAAAAGGATTACTTGGATTAATTTTATCACAAATTGAGTCTTATAAGTTGATATAATGTACATGTACTGAAAATATATAGGGATTTTATATGCCAATTATTCTTTATTTGTATGAGTATTTGAGGTAGTGACTACCCTTTTATTATTGAGGAGGAGTGGAATTCATGTAATAATATAGAGGTAAACACAATCGCGACATCTACCTTACATAATATGGCACCAATGTTTCTCCATTTTCAATAAAATGTTTTATTGGATATAAATATTACAATAAAATATATTTTTACATGTTGCTTGGTTATTTGGTAACTGATGTTAATTATTAAGGACTTAGTAAACTCATTTTTATCGTAATCATTAAAAATTATTTTGATTACATTCACTATTAATTTTATTAGAAAAATTATGTTAAACATATTATAAATTATAAATAATTATGATTCAAAAAAATTAATACGTATTTAATTATTCTAGTCATAGAGGTGGTATAATTTAATTTAAATCGATTTCACATAATAGATGGGAAAGATGTTTTTTTAGTAAACATTTGAAATGTTTCAAAAGATTCTATATCCTATTAATAATTTAAATTGGGTAAAATAACATAAATAGGATTAATTTATATATAATTTATATATTTATTATTTTTATAATATTTATAAAAAATTACCTATATAACTATGTTATTGAAATATTAATTTATAATTAAAAGTTATTATTTAGCCCAATTCATCAATAAATGAATCTTCTATTAGAAATTAAAAACATTCACCTAATGATAACATTGACATTAAGAATTATAAAATTAAAATTATTTAAAAAAAATTAGTAATGTTTCCTAATTTATTTTTTATATTAGATCATGATTAAAAAATTTAAAATTACTATTTAGAAAAATACATCCTTTATATGAAAAATTAGATTTATTCATATATCAAGTGTATAACACAAATAATATGAAAATTAAATTTTTAAAGATATATATATATATATAGAAGTAAATAATATTCCAAATGTTTTTATATAAAATATTATGGAAATATTTGTTTGATTGAATAAATTATGTTTCCTAGAAAACTCTTTTCATTATTTTCAAATGGGTTTTATTTAAATTTCGAGTGAATTTTCTACCAAATAAATATTCTTATAAACATGTGGAAACCATATTTAGTTAATTTAATTAGTCATGTTAATGACCATAATTCAAATTTCAATTTGAAAACAATAGAAATATTTTAGAAAAAATGTAAATATTACATATTATTTTAGTAAAACATGAACTTGTGTGTAACCCAAGCTACCAAAGAAACTCAATAATATGTGTTTAACAGGAAAAACATAGTAATTACTATAAATACAAATAATATATGAGCTTACTATAGAAAAAACAAATCATTTCATTTCCTACATTGAAATAATAATATATAGATTTCATATAAAACAAGGTATGTTTTGTGTTATGTGAAATGAAAAATATAAAAAAGAATAAATTAATTTAAAAATATATTTCAATAAATATCATGGCCTTACATTCTACCAAATTTAAATGAATTCCTATATCATATTTAATATATTTCATTATATTTTTTGTAGAATAATTTTTATTTCATATAAACCAGAATTATAAAAATGGATACTAAAACATTTTTTTCAAATTAATTGTTTCAAAAAAAAGTTAACCAGAGTAACACATAACTAAGTTTTAAGATTTGTGAATATAGGTTCCCAGGGAAAACATGAAAATGGAATAGAAATATATCTATAATGTTAAGATCTTGATATATATAAATCTTGTATATTAGATAGTTAACGATCAAAAATACATATGAAAAGGGGCATGTAAAATGTCATTGATTTCATGAAAAATGATGATAATAGGAAACAATTTATTTCATTACCCATATTTCTGAATGTTTATGACTGTTAATAAGAAAATATACGTACATTATTTATGGAAAGCCTCACCCTTTTTATCACCTGTTCAATTACATATTCATCTATTATTCAAGGAAATATGGTGAAATTTTTATTCTTAAAGTAATAAAAAATAATGAGGTAGAATTATATAGAATTAACTCTATCATCAGTTATCACAACAAAAATTTTAGAAAATTTAATCCAATTTTCGTAAATCCTCATATCGTGAGAAAATTCATGAATCTACTTATCCATATATTATGTTTAACATAAACCATTCCATATATTGTCTACCTGTTAACCCTTCAAAATGATAAAAATAAAAAATCATTATAAATAAGGTAAGTAAATTTACCAAAATCATGTAAATATTGGTCTAACATATATCATATTGTGTCTCCTCGCTATGAAATATGAAACATTAAAATAAATTATCAGGTCTAATTTTCAAATTGGTTAATCACCAGAATTAATATAAATCCTTATTTAAAACATGCAATCTCTTCTATTATTTACATTAAACTAAAATTATTAGATATATTCCTTTAATAGAAAAAAATTAAAGACATGATCCAGGATAACATAGAAAATATTATAAACAAAAAAGTCAAAAATTATAAGGTCATAATCACTATTGAATTTAATTTATCCAAACTAACCATATCCTTGGAAAAGATAAAAAAATTATATAATCATAAATTACACATTAAGGGTTACCATAACATTATCAAAATATCACCTATCCAGTAAATGATATTTATTATTCATCACAAACATTCAACACATCTATTTAAATCCTTAACGAAAAACAAATACTAAAAATAATTATATTTTCCATGTTTCTTATAACATTGAATTTGATTACAAAAACATTTATACATAAGACAGTAATCATTATTCTTAATCCATTACTCAGGTTTCATCATCTTATTATATAATACCCCTTTCCTCTAACATGAATATTGAATCATTTCTTGACGGTCCCTTATGTTAATTAATCATTTTTATTACCATTAATGTAAAAAATACTATTATGTCATCTCATACCTTTCGCTATCATTCATGTTGTCATTATCTTATATAGTATAATCAATATTGGTTCCAACCTCTTGATTCTTGTCATGGAATTTCCACTTATGAAAACAATTTCTACAATTCTCTTACTTTTCACATATGAAAAATTCATTGTTAACCTAGTTCTTTTTAGTTTCTGATATTGTCAATTTCTAGAATGCATAGTGTAGGAAATTCATATCTAGTATGAAAACCACATAATCGTGGATGATTACATATGTGATGTCCATTATTAAAAACACATTATTTAATATATAACACACACTATTTACATGTATATAGATTTCCAAACATATCCTTATAAATATTCCTAGGAACCTCACTAATCTTTTCTCATCATCTTTAATAAATGTTGTCTAAACATTTAGTTTGTGACAAACTCTTAAAACCCTATCATAACTTATAAGGATACTACATATATATAGATGAATAATCAATACATTACCAATATATTTCGAAGGACCATAATTTATTACGGAATTTAAAAACATCGAAGTATAAACCTATATCATGTTAAATGATATCTACAAAACCCTAATGGATGTCCCTAATTTCTAGTCATTTTTAAAACATTTATTCATAACCCGTGGAATGAAAAAATAATAATATGTGAGAATGTATCTTTATTAAGGTAGAATTATGGTGGTATTTATCTATAACATGCACATATGGGTATGAAAACAGTGTCAAAAAATTAGAAATCCATACCCTACATATCAATGATCATAATCAAGTGTAATAGAATAATTATTGGGAGGTCATAAGTCATGAATAATAAATAAATAAATATGAGAATACATCATACCATAATAGAGGAATAGGTCATTTAATAATAGTATACACAAATTCATATAAAATAATATGAAAGGATACCTACCAATATCATGAAATGTTAGTCATGGTCTAATAACATGGGTACCTACATCATACTTATGATGCCCTCTCATGTACCCTCAAGTTTTGGGATTTGGATTCCATCCCATGTAACATATTATTTTGGTCTTGGTATTTCCCCCTATATACCATTATGTTTCCAAAAAAGTGATTCCCTAATATGTACCCTCTTATATCTGTAATGGGATTCCACCCATTGAACCCTCTTTATTTTGGATTGACATTACTTCCTATATGCACTATTTTTTAATATATTGTAATTCCATCCAATGTATCATTATCTTTCATGATTTTTCCCCTTTATGGAACAATTTTATCATGATTCAGATTCCCTATTATGTATCCTCTATTATTGGTCTTGTGATACCCCCCTTAGTTACCCTCTAGTTTCATGTTTCAAATTTCCACTCATGGATGCTCTTATTTATGACTTGGTATAACCCCCCACATACCATTTGATATCATAAAACAATTTTCATTACCCCATTCATTGGCTGAAGATATTGGTTCAAACCTTCAATATTAAAATCATAAATAAATGTTCCAATAGATATAAAAATATTAATCATATACTAATGTATAAGAATTAATGGGTTTCATAAAAATAATATCAAATCCAATTAAATGAATTATATATTATAAAAAAAGCGTACAAAAATATGTGGAAAATAAAAAACAAAAAAACAATTTTATAATTAAATAACAAAAGAAAATAGATGGGTTTCATATGCAGTTTATCTTGGTTTAACCCATGGAGGTGAAACTGGTTCATTAACAATCATTTTATCATAAAAATGAACAATTCTATTAATGAATAAGAGTGGTTTCCATGGATGATAACCCAAAAAATGAATAAAAATCACCAAAGGATTTCATCATTGATGGAAAATTATTTATGAATGATCGTTTAAAACCATTATAGAGAAAACTAACCATTTTCTTCTATTTTTTATAAATATAATATATCTTTTATTGAAAAAATGATTAAAAATATAAATTAAACATTCAAACCCATTTTTATAACTATTATTAAAAATAAAACAATTTTAAAAAACTTGTAATTTAATAAGATATTATATTATCATTACAAAAAAATTTAATAATTTTTTTAAAACATAGTTATTTTAATAAATATAATTCCAACCAAATATATATAATTTTTTATTTTATTAAAAACATGTTATTAATAATCTTTAATAAAAAAATTTAAATTAATACCAATAAATCATCATATCATAAAAAATAGGAAAATAAAATCATGGGGATTTTGGATATATGGATAACAGGATTTAATCAATTGAAACATGATCATAAACTATCTTAATATATGATGAGAATGTAGAAATAATCTATTTCCACTTGGTAACATTTTATCATAATAACAATGACATATTACATTAATAAAACATAAAATATTATGAAAATAATGATATTAATGAATTAACATCTTACATTAATATACATAAAATCCATCGAAAAATATATGGGTATAACATGAATGTATCTCAAAGAATGAAAATCCTTAAAAAAATAATTTACCGATTTGGAAATAATTGAACCATGAATCTCATGAATGAAATTTCATAAAATGGATATGTAAACAAACATAAATTTAACAATAAAAATAATATAATACATTTTTGGTTTCTATTTACACTACAAAAAAGAAATGAGCGGGGAATAAGGCATAACTCTCAAAGAAATAAAAGTGAGACTAAAAATCCCTTAATAAATGAGTAAAATTAAATCATGGTTCCAATAATTGAATAACATAAATTGAAGCATTTAATTTAATTATATTAATTATATATATCATGTAATATGTTGGTATACACCCCACATAAAATAATTAAGTGGTGAATATAAAATATATCTTAATGAATTAAATGTGATATAGGGAAACCCTTAAAACATGAGTAACTTTTGAATAATCATCCCCATGAAAAAATAACATAATTTCAATATTATAATATAATTAAAAAATAAATGTAAATATATAACATTTTATATGGATGTATATACACCCAAAAAATAAGATAGTGGTGATTATGGAACGTAACTAACAAAAATAATATGGGAGATGAAATTCCATTATCTAGAGTCAAGAATTTATTCCTAAAAATAGAAAGATCCTTCATAATAATTATATGTTAAATAAAACTATAAAAAATAAATGTATTCTTATATAAAAATAAATATATTATATGATAATAACATTATATAACCAATTTATTTACAATTCAATAAGGATTTACATATCGTTTAATAGTTAATTTGTTTTTTGAATATGTTTTGTCTTGTTATTATTGATCCTCTTACATAGATAATGATTTAATTTTTTATATATAGCTAAAACTGAAATAAATAACATGTATATTCATTATATATATTTTCATAATTACATATAACATATATAAATATGAAATGTAGTTAAATGTTCATGGAGATAATATGCTATATATACACTTGAATATTATTTACATTTTGTGGTCATATTGAATGAATGAAAATAAATGTATTATATATATATATAATAAATAAATTGTCACTATTATTTCATATATATATATAATTTCTATCCTAAATTCATCCTTAAAAAATTCCATGTAATGTGTGAATGATCACATATCATTGTGGTGGCTGTACTCCACACGTGCAAAAACCATATTATCATATTTACAGAAAATAGAAACAATGAATGTAGTTTTATATAATAATTAAATAAACTAGAGAAATAAAAAATCATATAAAAAAATAAATTATAAATTCTATAATTAATTAGAGCATTTAAAGGATGTGATGGAACTACTAAGGATATCAGTTCCGAAGCAGGTAGTCCACAGTACACATGAATGTTGATTGGGTATCCCTTTGGAATGGGATTTTTGGTTTTGTATATAGAAATCATAACATAAAAACATACATTTAATTCTTGAAAAATGATTACTATATATTAATTAAATAATTTGAATTTAGTGGGTGTATAATGAAATAAAACTAAAGTGTTTATTGAATGATATTACTTTTTCAATGGGTAACAACTTTCGAATTGCACCAAAGGGATTATTTTGTTGGATTACCACCGATAGTGATTATTATAGGTATAGAGGAGGGATACTGGGAACATATTTCTATTTGGTTTTGATGATTCATTGTTTCTTCAGAGTTTTGATGACTTTAGGGGGGATGGTTGGTGCGTTTCCATTTTTTTGTGGAGGATGCGTTGAATTCTATTAAATAAAAAAGTCAATCAATATTGAAAGGATACACATAGACCATGTTCCCCCCAATAATATTCATTTTTTAAATGAGTATATGTCATAAATATGGAAATAAAATGTATTTTTGACATCGGTGTATATTATTTTTTTAGATAAGTTATAGTTAATCAACTAAGATAACTGATATTTACCTCAATTGTTTTAATTAATTTTATTTACATTCACTAAATTTCTTCCCCAAAAAATATGCTGAATTTATTAGAAATTATTAATTATTTTTATTCAAAATATGAATTTTTTATAATATCCAATAATATATGTGTTTTAAATTAATTTAAAATTAATCCTATAAACATTATAGGAAAGAATGATTTTAATGGTAAATGATCAATAGTTGGAAATGTTTTTATATCTAATTTTAAAGATAAAATTGTTACAATTTAATAAATTGGATTAATTTATATTTAAAAAAATATATATTCCATAAAAAAAAATAAAATATAATTTAGGAATATTTAATTTTTTAACAATAATAAATTATTGAATAAAAAAATTTCTATTTTTTACTATTCATCCAATGATTAAACCTTCCCATAAAAATACAAAATATTCCCCAGTAGATAATTTTTAAATTAGAAATAAAAAACTGATTTTTTATTTATCATATATTATTTATATAAATTTAAAAATTTATTTTTGAAATATCTTCACAATTAAAATTCCTTAATGATTTCTTTTTTGGGAATACATATCATCTAATTCATAAAATTGGGGTTATCTATATATATTTTCTATAAAACACATAAGATGAATTATAAATATTAAAATGAATATAAATAAATAGATATTTCATTTAAATAATTTATCAATATTTTTAAATTTTGTATTATGGTAAAACATGTTATATTGTATAAATATAGTATTCCAGCAAAATATTTCACATCTTTTTAATAGGTGTTTAATTTCACTTCTATTTTATATGTTTCCCAATTCATCTTTTTATGTAAATGTGTAAAACAAATTTTTATAATGTAATTAAATTTATTCAAGACCATAATTCCAATGGCTCAATGAAAACAATATTAATTACTTAATATTAAAACAAATAATGCATTTTAGTTTGGAAAATATGATTGTTTGTGTAACAAAATCTATCAAATGAACACGGTTACATTTTTAAAATAACCCATAAATATTTTTTCAATATACCAAAATATAATCATCGTAATTTATGTAGCACATTCTCAACATGGTGTTCTGTAAAATGTAAAAATACCTTGTGATTTCCTAGAAAGGAATATAAATTCTGTGTTTTTTGAAATTAAAATTATCAAAAAGATTAAATAAATTAGAAAACAAATGTCTCACAAAATCTATAGGTGTTAAAATAGCCTCCTCAATGTGGTAAATCATGTTGTCTATAAATTAAGAGGTTCTATTTTAGTATATGGGAAATTTCCCATGGCATTCCAGTATAAATAATTCTAATAGAGTCCAAGGATGTCATCCAATGTAATCATGGTCTTGGAATGAGTAGGCCTAAATGGGTGAATCCATGGTGACACATGCCTGGATACATAACAATGGATCCAAGGAGTGCATCTATGGAATCCTAGTATCCAAAGTTAATTTTAGGGAGCCTACTACATCATTCGATACATTCCCTAGTAGTCATAGAAATTGTTTCAAGTTGGGTATCTTTCTAAGAAACATGATTCATGAATTTGAATGGTTTACCTCAAGTTCTAACGAATTCCCTATGGAATAAAATGATTTATTAAGTATGAAAATTAATATAATGATAAAAAGGTAAATGTTCAATATGAAACATACTAATATATAATTATCTAATTAATTCTATGTAATAGCAATGCAATTAAATAAGTTATTTGGTTCGTTCTATTGCCCTTCATTAATATGGAATAGATAATCTAGGACTTGCGACCAAATGAATATTTAATAAAATAATAATTAATTGGATTAATTTAGTTACCATTCATAATACATTATAAGGCATTATAATGAAATTGAACAACATTAAAATTCAATTACATAGTCATTTATCAGTTCCATACCCTTACCATTAAGATATTTTGGAAAAGTGATTTAAGGTCATGTAAAAAATTAAAATTCAATTTATAAAATTGCATTGGCATTGTTAGTTGTTAATATAAATTCCATTATCCAATAAAAATATTAATTAATTAATTAAAATAGTTTCCATATCAATAGAAATTCATAACACTACAATATGGTGGTGGAAATGGTCATAACAAACCCACTGAAGGCATAATTGAGATAACATCATACATGGGGTGAATAATATAGATGTTCCAACATCCAATATTATATGTAAAATGCATAGAATTGTATATACAATATTATAACAATTATTATATTATGTAATATTAATTTGAAGGTAAACTATCAATAAATATGGTGTGTGGAAAATATCCAAAAATTTATAGTGGTGAGACATCAAGGGATGAGTCATAAACCTCGCACATAGTTCCTCAAGAACTATCCCCATCTTAAAAAAGATCATATTTTTTCACTATATTGGGAGAAAATAGAATAAATGATTTACTTCATTTAAATATGACATATGATCCTGCATATAAATTAAATTTACAAAATTTATACAAATAGAAAATTGAGAAAAAAAGTATTGAATTACTTACCTAGTGGAAACTAATGGGATGATCAAAAGTAGAATATGAGATCAGACAATGAAATGAGATCAAAAAATGTTATAAAGGGGCATGGGACACATCTAGGAGATCCAAGAGAACTATTATCTATAGAGTATGACAAATAAGTTTGTTGGATAAGTTAAATTTAATTTAATGTAATTTTTGTCATATTTCAAATAATTAATTCGTCTCTTAGTTTAGATGCATGTCTCTCTAATCCATTAAAAAATCATTAATAACTTCATGCCTTATGAGGGAACATGAATGGTTTGGCTACATGATTTCAGAAACCATGTTCTAACTATGATATTTGGATTCATTAAAAATGGTATAGTAACCACAAGTGAAATATGTCACAACTGCATGGTTAGTGGAGAATATATGCCTTTCTTTTCCCCCTATAATTCCATACATTGTTAGTGAAAATGTGTATTCTAAGGAACATTGTTTCTACTAACCATTTTTCCTAATTATTTCTTCCATTAAATGGGTGTTCTATGATCCTAAAAAACCCCAAACACCCTCAGTAAATTCATTTGACCCTGATAGATATCCAAAATACGTAAAAAAATAATTACACTAATATTTAATTTTTTTATACCGCAATATGAATATGGTTTGTTATTGTCTTCCCTGCATGAAATAAATCATCAAAAAATTCATCTTCAAAGGGAGGAAACATACTTTCTGATAACAACTCTGACCATTGACCACTTAAATCTACCTCCCACTCTTATTTACCATTATGTACTTGGGTATAATTCCATAACACCCATACTAAAAGGGAATATTGGCCTCACATATCATTTGTTATTCCATCAATGATGGGTATCAGAATCTCATCCAATATAGAATCCACTTATAAATCAATTTTTTTTTGATGAAAAGTGTGAGACTTATCGACATTATATCAGTGAAGATATGAAATGGGACAAACATTGTGCATTGAAAAATATCTCTATGGTAATAGCAACTGATAGGAAATAATTCGAACTCTATTCATAATAAAAAATGTCTCGACATAATGATATGATACCTTCCCTTAACGTAATATCATTCAATTAACATGTATTGGTGATACCAACTGGAAATATGATCTGCAGCCTTGATCTCTAGAGGATAATGATAATGATCATCGTTATAATTGATTCATAACCAAGAAATAGATATTAAATTATGTAATATTTGTACCTACTCTAAAGTATCTTACATTTTTTGATTTCATAGTATCCAAAAAGTCTTATAATTATAACCAAAATTTGGGTGAATAGTAAGACCCACTATACAAGGCCTCATATATATCTGTATGAATGATCTTGTAGATGAAAATATGGTGGTATAAATTGATGATAAAGAAATTTTTTTCCAATGAAAATCCTATATCTTCGATGCATTATCAGATTGGTATCACTAATAAGTGTATCGTCCTTTCAAACTAGAAATCATCTAGAGTGTCAAATGTTCTTATCAGAACGACATGTATACCCATATCACTTTGTAAACCCATATAGTTCCTTATTTTTGAATTATAGTCCCTGAAATGATAGTATCAAAGATATTGGGTAGTCGTATGTTATCATGAACAAACATTATTCCACTTCATTAGTTGAGAAAGTATCATAGACTAGAAGAAAATGAGATACATTTTTTTGTAAATCTATAACTACCCAAACCCAATTTCATCCAAGAGTTGAGCATACTAGTCCATATAAAAAAGACATTAACACATCCTCCCATTTTCATTCATGGACTGGTAATGTCTATAACTACCCAAAAGGTCACTCGTGCTCCACCTTCACCTACTAAGAGTTGGAACATCAAGTAATAAAACCTTCAATCTATAGTTTCTCCCCTAAACACCAATAATGGACACACATATATGGATACATCTTGTATATTATTGGACAAATTACCCAATATTATGATCGGTAATCTCACATCAGTTCCACAATCATATATTTAGGATCCCATAAATTCCAAAGTATACATTGGATTTAATCTCTATCGATATATTTACATGGAAGAAAGATGTCATATGAAATTCTCTCCAATAAGACCCAATCATCAGGATGTCAACCCATCATGAAATTTAACCAATCAAGATTGGAAGATGAAACTATTAAGGATATATGATAACACATTTAGTGACACTCATGATTCTCTAGATATAGAAAATAAAATAATTACATCAATTTCCTTTCCTTATTGGCGTCATGTAAATCCTCTTTTATTGTCATACAGTTCTACCAAGAAACTACATTATCACACTATGCATGAATGTAGAAAATCTCAAAATTGAAGGACTGAGGATATTAGACCAATAATAACTAACTATGATTTGTTTCATACCCCCATAAAGATATATTTCAAGCACTAGTGGTATAAATAAACCCCAAAGAACTCACCCATCAGATAGTTTCTTTTTAAATTCAAGGCTTTGAAAAAATATTATGGTTCATGGTTGTGCATTGGATAATTATGCTAATTATGTCTCTAGTAGTGATCCCTATATACATGGATTCAATCCTCCATCATTAACGCTACACCCCATCAGATTTTTGATGAATCAAAAAACTTCATATAAATTATTCTAGGAAATAGAGGAATTGGAATAATTGCGAATGTAATATTTCTATTCATCTCCTGAAATTCCTTTTCACACACTTTATATCATACGAACATCACAGTCTACATTATAATACTATTAAAAAGTGAAACATTTCATGGAATGTTTTTTATTAAATTTATATAATATCCCTTTATCCACATGATATTTCATATTTCAACAATTATATTTGGTTTCTATCATGAAAACATAATACTCCCCATCCCTTAGTTATGTGACAATACAGACTCCAATATTATATGATCTAAGACGTAAATTTGTAAATCCATAAGTGGAATTTTAAAATTTTATAATAAATTTTATGCTCTTTCATTATATTAAAAATAATCTCAAGGGATTTAGAAATGTTTCTCTTAGTATGAGAATACCCAAACATGTCATCCAAAAAACCATGAAAAAGGAATCGAGATAAGGGTTGAAACAACTATTAAACAAGGACATTGAAATGGTAATAATGTACATATTATTTAAAGAAATAAACATGTACCCATATAAATCATTCCAACATTATAATTACATATATTGTATATCATATTTCCTAGATCACACAGGACAATTGAAGGATATTCGGGAAATCTTAGAGAATACGAAATCTCCTCAGATCCTTCCAATGTGATAACTATTCAAGGTAGTGGATAAAAATTATAAATTTTAATGTGGTTTAACCATTATTAATCCACACATAGTATTATGTTACCATCATACATCTTGGAAAAAATCATTGGTAACCATCAAGAAGATGTGAAATTTAAAATAAAAACATTATATTATGAATCTCCCAACTATCTCCTCATCTCTTGAAGCTTAGTAGTATCAATTATGTTAAAAGGAATATATACTAGAGTAGAACTTGGAATAATATTGATCAAAAAATACATCTATTTTTTTTGTATATAAGCTTTAAATATCATTAGAAAAAACGCCTATGAAATCACAAGACACTATAATAAAATCATTTTAATCTATTCCCAACTCCTCTGTATAAATACAAAAACTATATGATGTCACTCCCTCTTAGACATGATTCTATAGTCCACCTCCGCATTCGTGATCATATTAGTCACCATTCTAAATATAATTATCCCCATACAGGGATGTAAATGACATCATGTGGTGAAATTACTCCGTATAGTCATAATGGAGAATAAAATAGTCCATCCATAGAATGAAATGAAATCATGTAATATTGATGATTAAATGGATCCCTTAGATATGATAATTTCCTACCATAAAGGGTAATATCTGCATTGCTACATGCCCTGTGTCCACACTCCCAATGGCGTGGTCTTCTTCATCACACCAAAATAGTAATAAATAATTAACCATTAATATTCCATGGTTTATGGAGAAATAATGATCTCAAAATCAAATGTATCAAAAAGAGAAGGTAGAGTGCTACAAGCTAGAATAGTAGTACCTCAACGATTTTTGATCATGATGTATGATCGTCACCTATCGACAATAATGACTCTATATTTATCCACACCATTATGATACAGTTGGACTACCCCGAGTGGGTCTTCTCTATTATTAGTGATTATCAGTAGTCAGGCAACCATGACCACAACCACTTCCTCAGTACGTCAAACTTGTGCTACAAAATCTCCATGGCTAATGTGGTAAAACTGAACGTAACCATGATGTTGGAGCTGGTGGGTATAATCTTCTACTCAATGAAATTGGATATGTCAATAAGATCTTCTGATGAGGACACATCTAATAGTAATAAGGACACTCAATTGGTTCTCAATCACATTAAGGATTCACATTCCCCTACCATCTAAACAGATGGAATATAATAGAGCTTCCATTGTGGTTAATATATCCACCATTGCTATGATGAGAATATTAATGTTCATCTTCATACTATAGGATGAACTACTACTTTGGGATAAAGCTGAACTAATGTTTTTGGTACTACAAACTTCTATCATGTTTCACCTAGTGATAATATCTTTATTATTGATTTTACAAAATATAACTTGTGATAGACATTCACATGTGTTCAAATGAAGTACATGATCCCATAATATAAATGTAATTATCATGATAACTAATATCCTTCATGAACTGGAGAAAATAACTGAATCATTGTAAACAAAATTGTATATTCCATGATAGCTGTAACAACCGATATAGAATATATTAGTCATATAAGACCCTATCGATGATGAGTATATGTTCAATTCTTAGAAATAGGAGTTGGTGCCTTAGGTGGAACTACTGGAAGATTATTAGGTTGATCAGGGCCCACCATCACCTAATTGAGGTTATCCCAACACTCATGGAACCAATTTATAGGAATTAATGGTTGTATAGCGCTATGAATTCCAAAAACCTACCAAAAAAATTGTGAAAATAGATATAATCACTATGGAAGTAAAAATAGGAAATATGTCTCACAAACCTAATATATCCATCCCCAACTACCTACTCAAATGTCCATGTTAACATATGTGTTCTAGTTTAATTTAAATATGTAAAAATACATGCATTGGTAAATTTCTATTCAAAGAAAAAGTCAATATTTATATTTTAATTGGACTATCCATTTTTTGGAAGAAATTTCATTTTTATGATATATTTTACAATTTGAAATTTTATTCTTATATACATATACCAATATTAAATTAAATTAATAATCATTCTTAGCTAATAAATCCACAAAAACTGAATAATATAATCATACACCCATTTAATTAAAACACATCATCTCTACATTCGGGTTGATAATGTAAAACGTGATATACAGTGGATTGAATTGTTTAATTACACACCCCAATTCACAAGGTACCATAAATCTCATGAATTGAACTAGTAATTACTAAGTCATAGGCAAATAATTTGATATATAAAAAATGTTACATATATGACATTGGTTGAATCCAAATATCTATGATTCTATCATAAAAATATTACAAGAAATAACAATTTAGATTATTGTTAACAGATTAACTATCCAATTCCATTACAATTCCAATGATTATTTTAGTACAAGAATAAACTTAACAATCTTGGATCACTTATTAATCACATGAAACCCAAGAAATTCATGTAGTGAAATGAATCTATATGGAGTGACAAATTTATGGAATGTAATCTCTAGATGCCTACAATTATACATTTATTAATGATCCATTCCACTCCACCTCTATGGAAAATATCCATAAATCATATCAAATACCATAATTAGTGTGTTTCACATAGTGGTGAAAATATATCATCTGTAATAGGAATGATAAAAACCATAATTTTCTCATTCATATTAAACATGGAATTTTCCAAGGACAAGGGTATGATACTCTCAATAATGATTTATAAAAAATATTCTCCATGAAATTAAAATTATTTTTATATATACATATCAAAATTAATAAATATAAGAAAATCGTTATGATAACAGTTTTGAATTTCTCAAATGTTGTTCCAATCAAATGATCCACAAACCTAGTTGGTCACATAGACTCAAGCACACCTCCCAGTATGCTAGAGGCTTCCATCTTGTAGAAAAGGCATAGGGTGTCCATTGGGAGACAATACCCTCACGACATGGTGTATTACAATAGATTAAGATATATAAAACATATTTATAACAATATATGAATTCTTATAATAACAAAAAAAATACTAGAATATGAATTAATGATTAACACTAATAAATAAAAATCAACTCAATGATTAATCATTTACAAAATGATGATGACATCTGTGATGTCTCTAAAAAAGGAACCCAAATATATGGATTCTGATATAAAATACATAATATTCAATAAAAAGTAATCTATGTAAGAGAAAAACTAAAATGTATCCTGATCATTTACCCTATCACATGCTTACAAGATTAATCCTAAAGAAATAACAAATATATGGCCTCAAAAATATTGAAACAAACCTTATTAAAAAATACATATATTTTATCATATTGTGTAGCATCAGTGGGACAAATAGCTTGTGAGATAAATCTATGTAGGCCCCAACCCATTACGTCTATAAATTTTTTTTATGTGAATATACGAATACTAGTGAGAATATATATAAACGTAAATCAATTCCAAATTAAGATATAATATATTATCCAACCTCATCGAGCACTTTATTTGAACATGTGATCATTTAGGTAACAAATTTTATTTTATATAGTTAATTCCTTTGATGTTTAAAAACCACTGATGATATATCATACTGATCATTAAGGATGATATATGGTGAAATTATGTAATCCATGACCTCATGGGTCATCCATGTCATAGTGGTAGCTCATGATGCCTAGAAATAAATTATAATAAGTGTAATCCAATGGTAATTTCCAAATTAATTCAACTATAAATGATTCTAATATGTTTCATGAATCATATAAAAGTTAATCAATAGATAATCATGAATAGACACAAGGGGGTTGAATCCATGGCACCACAAGCTTGAAGTCATCAATATGAATCCATGAATTGTATTTTTGGAATACTAATATCATGAAATATAGTGAGGTGTACTATAATTCAACTTTAGAAATATTCTAGTAGTCAAGGACAATGTTTCAAGGCTGATATCTCCCATTGAAATCATATACATAAATTAGAATGGAGTCTTCTGAGATAACCTTGAATTCCAATAATAATCTTTTGATGGATAATGTCTAACCGCGAGTATAAAGATAATATGAACCACAAAATATTTTAACCTTATACATATAAAATTATTTAATTTAATAAATGTAAAACTATTTCCTTTAAATTGGTCATTTTGTTCATTTCGTTACATTTTATCAATGTTGAATGGTTAATAATGGACATAAAAGCATTTTTCACCTCAATTACTTATTCATTAATAATGTTAATTAATTTTTCATACATTTTAAATGATAAGTCATGTTAATTATTTTGAACCATTGTAAAATTAAATTACATTTTCATTTATTATGTTCAAACCATTTCTATTAATTTATCATGGCATGTTGATTTAATTGCATGAACCCAATTGCAATTACATTTCTAATTTAACAATTCCATGGGATATTTTTAATAATATATTCAATTAAATAGTAATAACATTCATTAACCAAATATAATAATTACCTTATATTGTTCATGACATAGTACACATTTATAATGGTGATGATAATAAAAACAATGAAATTGAATGCATATTTGTTACCACAAACTAATTGGGGTGAACATAGATGATGTTCCAACCTCCAAGGAAACAAATATCAATCATATAAATGGACCTATCATACATCCAAAATGATTTCAATTAAGGAATATGTATTTTATGGAAATTACCTTGTGAAACTAGAATGTATCACAATGAATGTTATTCATAAATGTGATACATTAAGGTATGGGTCACTACCACATTCCTTATACATGAGGAACTCTCCCCATTGGGTATCAAATCATAGTTTGGCTTGAATTTGATGAAACTAGAAGAGAAGACCACTGCCCTAAATATTAGTAATATAATATTCCATCTAAATAGAGTCTTGGAGTTGATGACAAATGATTAAATGAGGAATGTTAATGAATCACCAACATAGGGGAATCTAGTGAGATGAGTAGATCTCATGTGTGAGCTCATATGAGAAAATATGAACCAAACAAATAAATTTGTTCCTTTGAAATAATACTTTTAAAAATAGAGACCTCGTATTATTGGATACTGATAAATAAATATGTTTTTTGTTTTAAATATATTTTAATGACATTTTGGGCAATTTACCCAAAAATTACCGGGCCACATGGTTTGACAGAACATTTTTCCAAACCATGCACCAAAAATGCATACATCAATAACACAATTGGAACCCCACATAAGTTGATGAAATAGTTTTATAAAACATTATAAAAACATTATTTTTTTATATTCTAAACATATAAGAAAATCCAAAAAGGTTTGTGGCCCGGGGAACATTGTTATGGAATACCATATTCCCTTTTATGCACACAAAATCACCGAATATGTTTGGGAAAAACCATTCACGCAGTGAGGCACAATTTCATCTAATTGTGTGGCCCATTGATTTTTTCCATCAGAATGGGATCGATGCATGAGAATTCCCCAAACACCCTCAAAACATTTGTGACCTCGTAAGCATCAAAAATAGGTCAAAATTAATGAATTATGATGAAATTTAAATGACTCAAACAATATTAAAAAACTAGGTGCATACACATAGGATATATTTTTAATAAATTATATATATTACTCAAAATTAGTAGGGTCAAATTACCTTGAATTATTTTCACTAATTTACTCTTAAGAGATAAATTACAATGTGTATACAAATACTTACCATGGTGAAAAAAAAATTAAAAATAACGAAACATATAAGGTTAGGAATAAATTGTTTAACACATCTATTTCATTATATGGTGACAGTTTGGGTTGACAATATCATCCTGAAATCCTTTATTTATTATACTTGGATCAACTTGATATAGTATTGACCTCCCAATAGTGAATAATTCTCGAGTATTGACAAAAATTACTCTCCTCCTCATATTTAAAAGGAAACGGAAACTCCCCACTTAATCACGCATCCAAAGCCAATAGGATAATCAAAGCTATGAAAAAAAGAACTTTTCAAACTCTATCTCATCAACCCATAAGGATTAGTTTTGATTCAAATCCAACCCAAATAAGTTTTTGTGCAAACCAAAGTAGGATAACTGAGGTAGATGTAACATTCATCATTGAGACTTTTTGTTTAATTTTTTAATCCATAGATTTAAATTATTTTAAAATATTGATTACAACAAACATATTTATCATCTATATAATTATATGTTTTATTGTGTATGGAATAAAACCACGCAAAATTCATTAAAATTTATCAACAAAATATATGTTAAAATTTATAGTGAAGAACCACCTCGCGAACCCATGTCATTCATTTTTTTTGTTACCTATATTTCAGGTTGAGAATAATGATGGATTTATTTCTTATATATGATATATAAGATGTATATGATATTATTATTATTCTGTAATTATTATGTACAATGATATCATTTTTTCCATTTTTTGGGAACAAGATCAATCTTATCATGTGTAGAGAAGACTAACACATCTTGGAGTGATGGGATTTGTTCATGCTATACAGGATGCCTATTAAGGATATTTTTAATAAAAATATTGGACATCTGTGACAATAAATGACACGTAAATTATGATATATATATATATATATATCATTAAATTTTATTTCCATCAATATAATAAGAAAATCAAAACAACATTCATCTCTATGTAAGGACTAGCATCTCCACAAATTATGTATTACATTTACTCAAAAAAAATTATGGATAAATATAAATACATTCACATTAAATACAAAAATATTTTAAATAATGGTTTCAATTCTGTAGATGATGAAACCATTTTCTATGTAATATAAAAAAAATAACATGTAAAAACTGTATGAATAACAAAATGGGTTTTATCTGAAACAAAAAATTAACATTTAAGAGTTAGTAATCATATAGTTACTATTGCTAATATAAATATATTTATATATGATTTATATATATATTATTATAATGTATATTTATGTTAAAAAATATTTATTATACTGGATGGTTGAACAAGTACAATAGAATTCAAGCCTAATTAAAATGTTATTTCTAGTCAAACTATTTTTCTAGGAGACATATTCAATATTAAAAACTCATTTATTTTTGGTGGATTATATATTACATTATAAAATGATATATAATTAATTTACCTCATATCAGGATAAATAATATTTCTTTTTAATTTATTCATTCATTGGTATTATGATTCAAAATTTACACAAATAGTAAGATGGATTTTTTTAGCATTACTTATTGGAGATGTATGTTATGTTATCCACTTATATAATTTCATTAGGTGTATATATTGGACCATTGAAATATGATATCTTATATTTATTTATGCTCATGAAATTTTAAAGTATATTTTATGTTATTCATTCACAATTCATATGTATCATGGTTTCCATAGTGGAAATTATTTTACTTTAAAAACACTTCATTTGTATAGTTTATTGATAATTATGTTTCCATTGATTAATTATTATAATCTATATCACAATAAACTAAAAACTTTTCCTATAATTTGGTTTTTTCAATAGAATACACTCTTTCCCATCATTTTCAAAAAAATTGGTACTAAGGAGTTAAAAAACTGAGTACAAAAAAATCATTCATTCAAGGATATGTCTTCATACTATGCCATGTTTCAAAAATCAATTATAATAAAAATTATTTAACATTATCCTATGATTTCTTTTTTCAAAATTTGTATTTGTATGTTAATTTTCTATTTTTTTTAATGTAATATTCAAATTTGTTTTCAAAAAATAATTCCCAAATGTATTTTACTAAAAATATAAATTGATTAATTTTTATAACATATATTATTTGAATAGAATCAGCTGACATCAGGGACATCAACTTATTAAAAGGGCACAATACAATATTTCAAGTATGTCTTCATGGGATAATATTTCAAAAAGTTATTGGTATTAAATTTTTTTCCCGAATTTCAAAAGGTTATTTTTATATAGAAATGTATCAAATGATTTTAAAATATGCAATTACAATATTCCTACGTTAATTTTTTAAAAAAAGTTAATTTTTTATGAAATTTGAAAAGTAATATTTCAAAATTATTTCCCTATAGCTTTTCATCTTTATTGTAGACCATTTTTTATTATATATCTAAAATGATGAAAAAATTATTATACATTCAATTAATGGTTTTTTATAAATTTATGTTTATGAAAAATGATTGTAGAAAACAGGATATACGATAATGAAATACATATGATAACTTTTCATTTCTGGACTTATTCTATGATTGTATAATTAAATGATTATGAAACCGACATCTTTTCCACATGCTATGTTTTGAAAAAATTGATAAAACACCCACTTCATATATTAAAAAATTATGTGAGGAGTGTATTTTGTTCTTTTTAAAAACCATAATATAGATTTGGTTATTTGGTGGGTGGGATGTATATCTCCCACCAATGTATTGGGTATAGAGAATATATCTTGGATATTAGAAGAATACCTAGGTTTTCATCCCATGAACAAAAATAAGGGAACATGGTTGGTATCACAAGGATAAAAAGTTAGGGTATATAGGTGTTTATGCCAAGACATTAAATGAGGGTTCTTGAGTTGTTTTCCAAATATAGAATTTGGTACACGTACATATATCCAAATATTAAAATTATATTAATATCCTCATGGGTATCATTAACATAATATTATATTTTCATATGTTTAAGACAAAAATATAATTCTTATTCCAAATTATTGTTCTCATGTGTAATTATCATTTATTAATTTCATATGAATTTCCATTCATTATTACATGACTCATGTTTATGAAATATGAATTTTAAGTTTTGAACATTATATGTCATGATAATAATAACTTATCCATAGGATTTTATTATTATATCATTTGATCAATGATTGAAATATATAATTTTTATCATTACTGAGAATCTAATATCCTCATTTCTTATGATTCATTTCCCCTTGTTATAAAGATGGGTTTTTATATAGGATTACCACTATGTAAGATCATTATGGGAGAAATTTAATATATTTCATTATTTTTATGATTATGTTCCATGATTCCAAAAACAATTGTAACGTACCAACCCGTCTTACCATCGAACAGGTGGTCAGGCTGGTGGGTCACATAGCCTCAAGCGTGTCTCCCCATACGCCAGAGGCTACTGACTAGCAGCAAGGGTCTCAGAAGGTGGTATTGGGGAGACAATACCCTCATATCAGAGTAACACAGTGGTATTATCAGAGTAAATAATATTCACTGGCAGAAGCAATAAACAATTGAAATACAGAAGTGAAAGATAATAAATATCCATTTCATAAAAGGTGGAAAAACCCAATTTACAATGCATACATGATCAGATGATGATGAATTTCTGAAATTAGTAAACAATACATCATGATTACAATACAATGAAAAGGAATAATGAAATTATAGCAAGCCTTGACAGGAGATCTCTTGAGCATCCCAATATTCTTCTTGGTCCTTTGCTCCAAACTCCTCAGTTACAAATAGCACAACATACATCCTAGGTCTTGTAAGCAAAAAGGTCTACTCAGGTACCCCAGTACAATGGCTGCCTGAGTAGGGTGTGAGATATAAATCTATGTAGTCCAGAACCACCAGTGACTAACCCAAAGTAGAAAGTGTATAATAATTAAACAGTGAGAAGTTATGGAGAAAATACGTAAGCAGAATTACATAAGTAAATAACACCTGTCCAGGTCCCAAAGGGACACCTGATGGTTCTACCAGCATTGGCTCTCTGCTGATGAATTAATCTGATCATGTCATCATATATATATATATATAATAATTTAGATTAAAGTTTTCATGTGGTAAGAATGCCTCCCACACATAAATAAGAAACGGTGGCACGTGGTAGGGATTCCACTCGTCCCTATAGGTCAACTAGAAAGGGGTAAGAATGTCTCCCTTCCATCACATCCACTCAACCGACATGGGGTATAACTGCCTCCCATATTCTAAACTAATAATACTGTCATGGGGTATAACTACCTCAGATACCGCCATGTAATCATCCATAGAAGTCAACTGAGAAGGGGAAAGAATTCCCCCCTTCCAAACATGTACTATCACACTAGAATGGGGTATAACTGCCTCACATCCAACCACATAAATCATCACTAGAAGTCACTGGAAAGGGGTAAGAATTCCTCCCTTCTATATATGTATTGTCACACTGTAATGGGGTATAACTGCCACCCATCCAACCACATATCTGTCACACTCATCACTCTGGCATGGGGTATAAATGCCTCCCATCCAGACACACAACCATCACCAGGTGCCATCAGCATGTGCGCACTCAAATCACAACCATGTTTATATTACAATACTTATGGCATTACCTCATAAGAATTCAAAAGTAAAATCACAATAAAAAACTATCATATAACCCATATCCACATAAATGGTTATAATCACGTTCATAAAAAAATACTTATGGAAAACCACCTCAAATATCATTATCACATCATTTATCACATTCATCACATTGATATAGGGCACATGAGGCAACCCACCCTTGTACGGTATCGTCTAACCCCCAGTTCATTCTTTATTCCTTTTTATATCCTATAAAAGACATATAGGTATTTAAAAAGAAAAACGAGGTGTTATGGGCTACCCCTCCTTGGTAAGTCCCATTCACTAGATCCATTCCATTAACATAATCCATGCTTATTCCATTTTCCAATGGTATGGTCTTACCATCCTAATCCATTTTTTTCATGGTTAACCATTTCATAAAAATATCACAACGTAAATTTCTTAACTATTTGGTATAATTTAGAAGAAACATGACATAATCAATTATCACAAAAGTATAACTAGAATTTAACAGTCAAGTATAAGAATATACATTCAATTATTATATTGAAGACAACACACCTCTGATCGAGTGGTTTTGTTATTAAATCATTTGTTTAGTGACCATGCAACCATTTTAATCTTGTCCTTGAAATTTACCCTATTTTCACAGAAGCATTTCATTGAAACAAAACTTGCAGGAATAACATACTAAAACAACGCAGTATTAAAATCGTTAAATGCTTCACTTTAAATCAAAGGGAAAGGGGGGTCCCAACCTCAAGGCAGATCTATCCATCATCTATAGCTCTTGGATCATTATAAATAAGAGCAGTTGCTGCTCCCACATGAGGCATATGTGATTTCACATAGGTCATATGCCTCGGAATCAAATCGGCGGATCAAATTCATTGTAACCTGCCTCACCTTCGGAGGCAGATGTCATACGCACACCAACATGGTACTGGGGAACATTCCGTACAACCCTGGAATAATGGGAACAAGAATAAATCTGAAACCAACAAAACCCTAAACCTATTAGTGCTTGGACGAACGAAATTAGGTCAAGTAAGAGCCCTACAATCATTCAAGAAGGGTGGAGGAAGGAAGATTGGAGATTACCATGAATATTCGATGAATAATTAGCCAGAAAATGGAGGAGGAACGTAGATTGAGGGGAGGTCGGGTGGGGGTGTAGCGTAAGGCTCAGAGGAGAGGGGGGGGGGGTTGCGTCGAAGAGAGGGGTGAGGGAGAGTTAATTAGGATTTAGCTTTTTAATTTTTTTTCTTTTAATTTTAAAACAATTTAAAATATCTCCAAAACCCAAAAATTAGGGTAGCCCATGGTTTGGCCACCATGGTTTTCCAAACTGTGCACAAGCCATGCGGCCTCTACTGGACACAACAGGAACCCCACACGGGCTAGTCGCACAGTTTGGGGAAACTGTGCACAGACCATCCAGACTCTTCTATCTCCCTAATTTATGCCGCAGGGTTTCAGCCGCACGGTTTGGGAAACGGTGCGTCAACCGTGCGCCTTCTATTGTTGCTTAAAAAATCAGAGGTCTTTTGTTCCGAAGCATGGTCTAAGATTCGACATGCTCAGAAATTGAAAAAGATCTATTTGCACCACTTATTAACCTTGTTCAAAATGAAGGTCATTACATCCTTCCCACCATGGAACTTATCGTCCCTCAGATGCCTTCGGGAAAAACGCACCTCACTCTGCCTATAGGGGTTGTGAATCTCCATTCCAGCTACCACGTTTCATCTCCTACATCCCATGCACTAATGAACATTCACTTAAGCACACAGTGGTTAAGCAGTCAACACCCGAGAAACTGTTTGTTTTCCAACCGAAACACCCAGAAGACTCTTACACGATCTCGTCATACTAGAGACATAGGCTCATTGTCGTCCCACCAAACAACCAATCAATGGTACTTCCCACCATATATTATTATCTTTAAGAGGTAAAAAATCAAAACACGGCTCCAACACATTTCAAAAGGACTTTCAAAAGCATGTTCTATGCGTTCCAAAGATACACCTAGAATGATTTTTAAATTATTTAATAGTTGATTTCCCCATCGACCTCAAAACCCTAAAAGAGTAGAGTCATGCCACTCTGAAAGAATATTCCAGAAGCCGCTCATTTTAAACAGCTGATGCATTAAAAGATGAACAATGATGCCTCCTCCCAAGGAATATCACACTTACTACGAGTACGTTCACCAAAGCTCATACCCGACCCCCGGTGACGTCTGTAAGATCAATCCACAAGAGAAACCACACATCCCGCGTGCCACACCGAAAGAGAACATCCAAACGAGTTCAAGATATTTTAAAAACATTAGCGCGACCTAAGACCGACTCAATATTAGTGCATCCTGGATGTAATCAAGATAGGAGACATGATCATCACATAACAGAGTACACTAAGAGGATTTAAAAAGGGTTCCAGGTAGTGATACCCAAAACTGGAAAGGAGAAAATCGAGCAACTCATGGTCGACTCTAATGCTAAAACACAGCTTCACCTGTCGACACATCAAGATTACTAAACTGATCACAATTCCTTTTTCTCATACAAGGAATTCTGTGATCGTTCATGATTTACCACCGAAGTCCTCCACGACCAACAATTTTTCATAATAGGGGATTGATAAACCGCCAACCAAATCAAAGTCAGGCTGTCGAGCAGGCATCGATGCATGACGAATCGTGCATGCCTCAAAGGCTTTCAATCAAACCCGACCATTCCTAAACGGTCTTTCTTGATGTGTTCCTTCTACCCAGAAGGACACACTTCACTAAACCGACATGACGCTTCCCACCATAGATGTTTTGGTACAACCGAGAGAAGAAATGGCTAGTTGATCAAAACAAAACTAGTTCATAACGATTAAACAGATGTTTGTCACTCCACCGAGCCATGATCACCAAGTTGAAACTCACAAGAAAACCAAAGAAACATGTCTGCAGTGTCAACCACATGAGTCATCCTAAAATTGTCCTAAGAATTGGGACAAATTTATTCAAAAATAATTATGTCACTCTAACATGGAGATGACCCAAGACCGTACACAACAACATAAGTGATTTAACTGAATGTCGCATTACCTCAAACGACCATTCCCATGGATGAAAACATACCAAAATTCCCCTAACATAAGGAGTAAACCAACCAAAATGAAACCAAACATTCCTGAGGCATGTCTACATAGCATTACCCGATGCTCAAACCCAAAACAATATCAAAGGAAGAATGACCCCCCGTCCGTACTAGGGTGTCATTGGAATCCAAAAGTCCTATGAGGGACTACATCCCCTGAATGGTACCCAATGTCAGAAAGTTCATCATAAAATCAAGGCACAATAACACTATGTGTATGACCTACCACAAACTATCCCCTCACATAAAAAAACCATCGACACAAGCACATGGTCATGCCCAACAAAAGTCATCGGGATCAAGTCTAGCATTTAAGACATTTTCCAAAAGAATACAAATGCCAATATAAAACGCTTACGGTTCCATCTCAAGGATCTTTCAAGAAGGAATTAAAATTCCCTCAGACAGGGTTATAATAGAGGACACCACTACATGTTCCTTTTTCAAGCCCTTTATATTTAATCACGTTTATTCGTTTAATCTCATTAAAATATTCAATTAAAAACATCAAGTAACCATTCACAACCAAAAATCACTAGGCACTTGATCATTTTTAAAAAATAGCTCAAAACAAAGAAAGAAAGTCTCAACAAACTCTCTTTTAACCATTATACATTTATCATACATCCTGTCTTATTCCAAAAATTTATCTTAATGAAATCATATTAAACAATTCCGGTGACCTACGAGGGTCCGAACATGCCAATTCACATAAGATCAAAACCAAAAATCTTATACACTAATAAGTATTTCACAAACCATGTTGCCATCACATTCATTATGGGTTTCCATTTTCCGACTCATGAAGTCACATACACTCCATGGGTTGAAATTTGGATCCCATTTGATGAAACAAATTACATTCAAGAATTAAACATGGTCAAATAAATCATCCAATAATCTGGGTGGCCGCCTACCAATCTGTAAAGAACCCATACAGTTTATAGATTGGTAGTTGGCTCCCTTTAATCATAAAAAAACTCATTTTACAATTTTAATTTATCATCCCCTTTTTCTAGAAATTCAATCACACGGGTTATCCTTTCCTATCTATAAGTCTCCCATACACCTTGAAACAGAAAATTGGATCCTGTCGTAATTGAAATCATTTAATTTGTTCAAAGAAACCAATTCCAAATTAACTGTACCTAGAATGTTATCAAAATAAGTAACACAGAAACATGCTATATCACTGAAACATTGAATAACTACCACATCACCTATCAAAAAATCAGGAATTAACTAATGCATCCTGGATGGAATAGAATAATGCATGGCATGTGATTTCTAACAATGTTCATACATGATACATGAAATGGAATACCCTCATATCATGAGGTTGCAATAGAAATAGAACCTGCAATTTCATCAACAGTTTCAACAGAAACCATGTCTGTCACCCAATGGTGAAATCAAATCAACCGTAATAATCGAAACCATTAAAATAACAATTTCATTCAAGGAAATTTAGCTTTTCCCTATACACGGGTTAGCTACTTCCGAGCACAGCTTATTTCCAAATTCCATATCCTTCATATCCTTGTCAATTGTCACTAAATAGTAAAAAAACTAGAAGAACAAACTCCTCTGATACCACTTTGTAACGTACCGACATGGCTTACCATCAAACTGGCGATCGGGCGAGTGGGTCACATGGCCTCAAGCGCGTGTCCCCATACGCTTGAGGCTGCTGATTAGCAGTGAGTGTCTCAGGAGGGGATAGTGGGGAGACTATACCCTCATACTAGAGTAACACAACGATGTTATCAGAGTAAATAATATTCAATAGAAGATGCAGAAAAATATTTAAAGACAACAATGAAAGATAATAAATATCCATTTCATAAAAGTGGGAAAAGTCCAGTTTACAATGCATTCATGTACAGATGATGATACATTTCCAAAAGCCGTAAACAATACACCATGCTTACAATACATTGAAAAAGAATAATGAAAAGTCAGAAAGGCCTGCTGGCCGATCTCTTGTGCATCCCAATATCCTGCATGGTACTTTTCTCCTTACTCCTCTAGAACAAATAGCACAACATATAACCAAGGTCCTGTAAGCAAGAAGGTCTACTCAGTTACCCCAGTGCAATGGCGGCCTATGTAGGGTGTGAGATATAAATCTATGTAGGTCGTCACCACTGATGTCAAACCTAATCCAGACAGTGTATAATAATTAAACAGTGAGCAGGTATAGAGAAAATATGTAAGCAGAACTACATAAGTAAATAACACCTATCCAGGTTCCCAAGGGACACTTGACGGTTATACCAGCTTCAGCTCGCTGCCTGTAAAGTAACATGATCATGTCACCATATATATATATATATATGTATATATATATATATATAAGCATTTAGATCATAGATGACCTAAGATAATAATGCCTCCCATCCATAAATATGGTGGCACGTGGTAAGAAAGCCTATCATCCCTATATGTCAACTGGAAATGGGTAAGAATTCCTCTCTTCCATCACATTCATTCAACCGACATGGGGTATAACTGCCTCCCATCTGTCACACTCATAGAAACGGCATGGGGTATAACTGTCTCTCATCCAGACATGTAATCATCCACATAAGTCTGCTGGAAAGGGGTATGAATTCCACCCTTCCAGATATGTACTGCAACACTGGCTTGGGGTATAACTGTCTCCCTTCCAACCACGTAAATCATCACTATAAGTCACTGGCTAGGTGTATGAATGCCTCCTTTCCATAAATGTACTATCACACTGGCATGGAGTATAACTACCTCCCATCCAACATTGTATCTTTCACACTCATCACTATGGCATGGGGTATAACTACCTCACATCCAGACACTCAATCATCACCGGGTGGCATCAAGATGTGCATACTCACATCACAACCATGTTTATATTATATGTAACACCCCAAGATTTTATGAAAAGTGTTTTTTAATTTCATTGATATCTTCTATTATACACTACACCAAGTTTATCTTGTAATATACGCAACACCATATTAGCTTTCAATATATGCAACACTATTCTTCGCTCATGTTACATACAATTTCAATTTCGTTTTGTGGAAATTATTCTACGCAACATTAAATATAAATTTTGTTTAATGTATAAATGAAATAAGTTTTGATTATGTTATACGCATCACCAAACGGTGATTTCACTACAATCAGCCCTGATATGGCTTGAATTACACACAATCAAGACCTTCCTTTATAGTGTGTGTAGTACGCAATACCGAGTTTCACTAAATGAGATATTATTATAATATTCTTATGAACTAGCCGTTATGAAAAGTAATACCAAATTTTTGAAATTTTATAAATTTCATTTTTCAAAATTGACTCCATTTTTGGATTCAGAATATCAAAATTATCCTAGGGTAAATTTTTGTTTTATTTTCTGAAAACTTTCAATTTCTGATGAATAGTAAAAACACTAGGTTACTATTTAAAAACAGAATTTTTATATAAATAATTATTTATTTTATTTAAATTTATTTTAGGTCAAAATTGATACATAATACCTATATAAGTTCAATGTAATTAATTAGAGTCATTTTATAATAATTTTCGATATATATTAATTTTATTGAACTTTTCACCGTGTTTTACCTACCTCCTAGAAGATTTATGAAAACTTACATAAATCATAATTTTAACACTTCTGTGAGTAGAATTTCAAAAATCCGAGATACATGGTTAATATCAAGGACTAAAATGTGGTTCAATGAGATGAAAATAATTTTTGGTAAATAGTAACTTTTTACTTTTATTTACCACGGTTAAAAGTAAATAGGGTAATTAAGGGTAAAAATGATATTATTATTACCCTAAAACATGTCCAAATTCTATTGGATAAGTTTTATTCGACCAAAAAAACCTTAGGAATAAAATATGACCATTTAGGTCCACATTTATTAGATTAGGACATTTATTATTAATTTATTCAAAGAAGGGTTAAAATAGTTAAAATCAATATTTAATATCTAAATCATTTTTAATATAGGGATATACATAAGATAAATTCGACTATAAATATTCATTAGAAAGATAAAAATAATTCATACATAATGGTATTTTATTTAATATTTTTAGACTTTAAATAAGTTAATTTATTTATGACACAATGATGATGTAGTAATTACCTTATTAATGAAATATTAACATAATTGATGTTATAAATACAAAAATAAATGTAATTTGAGACTTTTTATGAATTAAACTAATTATATAGGTTAATATGAAATGTTAGTATTGATTTTATTAATTTTTTTCTAACTAATAATGCTGTTATAATTATCACAAAAACCAATTACCAAATAGTGTCAAAATTGACATAAAATAGTTTTTAAAACAAATATAATATTATTAATTGTTATTATATTCTTAAAAATATATGGTTCGGCCAAGATACTTATATCATAATATGTGTTTCATTATTGGACAACTTGGGGGGTCTCTTGGATGTATATGGTATGTATATTAACTATATCATATAAAAATACAACGTGACATGGTAAATTTCAATCTAATTAACTAAGAGTTAAAATTAATAGATAAGGTTAATATAATGACACAAAACTGTCTAAAATCTATTGGTAGAGAGGATTTAGACCCATAAAAACTTTATCTTATAAAGAAATAAATTTAAAGCTATTAATAACTGAATATGACTTTGTTATAAAATAATATTTTGAGTTTTTCTTAAGGTGCCCCTCTCCTCCCATATAAAAGGGCATCTCCTCCCTCTTCTCCTCACACCACTTGGAGCCTTCAAGATCGGCCTACCCCGTAAAATTTCTATTCTCCACTTCCCCATTAATATTCTAGAGGTCATGTTATTCTTCAAAGACCAATTTTAGTGCCCTAAGAGGAGTTTTCAAAGAGGAGTGTCAAAGAAGTGGTAATATCCGTTACCGATTCTTTCAAATTAATTTCTTCTTCTACATCCTCTTATTTAGTTGTTTCATTATGAAGTAATAAAATAATTATCACACATATACTGGTATTTTATTATACATATGAAATAACACTATTTCACCTTCTATCCATCATACGGAAAACGAAATCACCGCGTGTGCGTAAGTACAGAATATCGTCTCAACGATGTGGTGTAATCTATTTTCGACCACCACATTACTAAGATGGGTATAATGGTGTAAATAAATTACTATATATGATTATTGTAAATTTATATTGATGATAATATATTATACATACAATTCATTATAATTCCAGAACCATGGGAATGATATCATCGCTCGTGCGTACGTACGGACTACCGTCTCCACGACGCGATGAGATTCATTCTCAATTATTAACCATTCTTGAATGACTATAAAGTATATATAATAAGTAATCATGAAATATATTACATAATAATGATACTGAATTTATGTATATATATATATATATTTATGTCATATACTTAATTCCATTCAATTCAATAAGGAAACGAAAATAGTGTTCATGCGTACTTACGGCCTACCGTCACCATTAACGGTGTATTTCATTCCATTTATCGATATATCATATATATATATATATGTATATCATGAATATATATTATATATAAATAATTTTTTTACATTATGGAATTATTTAAATTATGATACAAGTAATAAAATCAAGAACAACACGCCGAAATATATACAATAAATGAAACGATTTTACCCAAATCACTGCTTTTACATCGAATTTGCAAAATAATGGGTAATATAAAGTCATAAGTAAATGATATATGATATCATAACAATGAATGTGATTCTATAATAAGTCGATGAAATTATTTATATCATTAAATTGGATATTCGGATACATACGAAGTGTATCAGACAAAATTAAGGGATAACTTTTCCAATCTCATTTTTTTCGAGATTGCTTATACGTAAGTATTTACTGGGGTATATATTTTGTCCATGTCAATAAAAATGTTTTTCATAATGTGTTTTTTATTCTTCCATGTATGTTTAAATTCATGTTTAACCATCTTTGACTTTTACATTGTGTTATGAAAGGAATCTTTCTTTTGATTACCAAATGAGGAAGTTTTTGACAATTTCGTTAAAAGTACCAGGAGAATGTTTTTTCAACTTATACGGCGTGAACGGATTTTAATGGGTTCATAACACCTCAATTTCATGAAGATTACTCTACAAGATTGAATGATTATTTTAAAAAAAAACTTTTTATTTTAAAATTTCATGGCATTTTGTGAAAATTAAATGATTTTGAAGAAGAACGGATATTTTCCTCAAGAATTCGTTTCAATTGTTTTATCAAAACCATTTTCCATCTAGGATGACATTATTTCATATGTTTATGTTTCATGTATAATTTCTCAATAATTTTCATGGTTTCACTTTTATTATGATGAAATGACATCCATTTGTTTTATAAAGATTATGTTATGACAGGATGATGTTTATGAACCCCATTTTATTATTTGGGTTATGATGAATGATGTATGATTGTTTCGGGGAACAAGTAATAATGATCTCAATATGAGATGGGTGGGACCTATATCTCCCTCCAATGCATTGGGTAAATATTTATATCTCATGAGATAGACATGGATGGAACTGTATGTTAATCTGGTTCAGTAATACAAGACTCGAACGAGGACTGAACTCGATTCAGAAAGGGACTTTGTCCATTAAGATGGTTTTGGCAGAAATTCCTTTGCTACTATGGAAATCACATCATGTGCTTAATGGTTTCCACAATCACATGTTTTATTCCCATTCTATTTTATAATGATTAATGTTTCTTTATGATCTATGACTTATGTACTTCCATGTTTTATGTCATTGCCCAATATTTTGATGTTTAATCATTATGTTCATGTTTTTAAGGACAAATTATATGATTTGTTTTATTTTATCCATGCTTACCCTTACTTATCATTTGAGCTCACCCATTATATGGTCCTTTGGTGTTTGTTTTTGTTTTGTATTATGTATTCTGAAAAAGTAATGTAATGTCCATGTACATCATGCTTTGGGTCTCTACATTATACTACTTATGTAATATCATCATAAGCATTCAAAATTAATATTACAATCACAAACAATCATACAACCCATATCCACGTAAATGGTTATAAAAACATTCATATAAAAATAAATCAATCAATCCATCTCAAGTATCATCATCACATCATTTATCATATTCTTCACATTGATATTGGTTACATGAGGCAACCCACTAATGTACGGTATTGGCTAACCCCAATTCATTCATCATTCCTTTTTATATCATTTCAATGACATATAGGGATTTAAAAAGAATAAAGAGTTGTTATGGGATACCCCTCCTAGGTAAGTCCCATTCACTAGATCCATTCCATTAACATAAGCCGTGATTACTCCATTTTCATAAAGCATGGTCTTACTATCCTAATCCATTTCATTAAAAGATAACCATTTCATCAAAAGAGTGCAACTAACAAGACTTAACCATTTTTACAATTCAAAAGAAACATGACATCATCAATTATCACCAATGTCAAAAAAAAAATTTAGCAGGAAATCATAAGAATATACTACCTACTTTTATCTTGAATACAGTGCACCTCTGATCGAGGGGTTTTGTTATTAAATCTTTAGTTTAGTGACCATGCAACCATTATAATCTTGTCCTTACAATTCACCCTATTTACATAGAATAATTTAATTAAAAATAAACATGCATGATTAACATACTAAAACAATGTAGTATTAAACTCTTTAAATGATTCACTTTAATTCAAAGGGAAATAATAGGGAGCCTACCTCATGGTGGATCCATTTTTCCACTCCTGCTCTTGGTGCTTTCTAACTAAGAGCTGCTCCTGATCCACCATGAGGCATATGTGATTTCACATATGACCTATGACTCAAAATCAAACCGGCAGATCAAAATCACCGCATCCTGCCTTGCCTTCGGCTACATATGTCGTACACACACCAACAAGGTCCTAGGGAACCTTCCGCACAACCTTGTAACATGTAGAACAAGAATGAAACCAAAATCCACCAAACCCTAAACCTAGGGGTGCATGGAAAAAACGAAATTAGGGCAATGAGGAGCCCTATAATCGGCCAATAAGTGAAGAAGAAAAAATATGGGAGCTTACCATGAATATCCGATGAATAATCTGCCATAAATCAGAGGTGGAACCTGGATCGAGAGGAGGAGGGAAGGTGGAGTTGCACGCCGCTCATGAGAGAGGAGTGGGGATGCATTGAAGAGAGGGGTGAGGGAGTGTTAATTAGGTTTTAGTTTTTTAATTTATTTTGTTTTCTTTTATTTTTAAAACCATTTAAAATATCCTAATAACCCAGACAGGAGGGTACTCACGGTTTGACCTGCAGGGTTTTCCAAACCGTGCGCAGGTCGTGTGGCCTCTACTGGACACCCCAGGAACCTCACACGGGCTTGTTTCATGGTTTTTGTAAACCGTGAGCAGGCCGTGCAGACTCATATGCCTCCCTATTTTTTTCTGCACTGTTTGGGCCGCACAGTTTGCGAAACCATGTGCCAACCATGCGCCATTAGTTGTTGCTTAAAAAACCAGACGTCTTCAGATCCAATGCCCGGTCATATATTCAACATGCTCAGAAATTGAAAAAGTTCCACTTCCCCCACTTTTTAGACTGGTTGAAAAAGAGGGTCATTACTGAGAATCGTAGATAACCATTTCTTATGATCCATTTCCCCTTGTTATAAAGAATGGTTTTTATATAGGATTACCCCTATGTAAGATCATTATGGGAGACATATAATATATTTCATTAATTTTTATGATTTTGTTCCATGATTCAAAAAACACTAAAATTTTTATTTCCGTAGATGAATGTTTTTAATTTTAATTAATATTCATCATAAATTATATTATATCCATGTATGAGAAGACTGGGTCACTTTAGCTGAATTCAAATGAAATTTATATTTAACAAAAAGAATATATTATGTGAAAATATTTTTTATATCCCTCTAGATATTGGTAAAAATATATCAACCTATTGTTTAAGGATATGCATATGGATGATTCAAAAAATAAAAAAATTTCCTAAAATTTTGATAAAATATATAGAAATTGGATTCCTAGAAATAAATCATAATATGAATACCAGAAGTGGATGTTTCTATTTCCCAAATATACCAAGGTGTAACAAATTATAAAACCCTATGTCATGAAATAATCGATCAAAACAGTTTTTTTATTGTATAGGGATATGATTTGGATATTCAAAAAACATTATGAAACATCACGAAAGATTTAAATAAATGATTAATATGAATGTCCCTTGACAATCCTATGGATTTTTATATTTAAATAAGTTTTCATGATTTTGACAGCATAAATGATTTTCTAGACTATGTGATTTTCAATTATGATTAGCATTTCAGACACTATTTTATTTATAATTCTTAAATGGTGTGAACTATAAGGAACTAGATTAACATTCAATATAATTAATTTTTTTATAAATATATTCCAAAATGAATTATGATTTGGATAAAGGATGTTGTGATTATTCCAAATCAGATTTAACAGAACATGATTAAATAGATTCTACATCACATATTAATATTCATAGAAAAGAAGATAAAGAATGACTTAACTGTGTGTTTAGAAGATTTTAGCCATAAAAGAAATAATATTTATTTCATTATATGTAGATGTAGTTTAAATAATCTACCATTTGAATGTTTTTGAGGAACAAGATGTGGTTTTCATTGTGTAAAAAAAATACACAATATATGAATCTCCAATGGGAAAATGAAAAGTCAAATTAACTAAATGTATATGTAAATTGGTCTCCCAAATATATCATTGTCTATTGAATGATTAAAATTGTGGAATATAAGGGTATTATATGAATCTCTATACAATGGGGAAATCATGTGACGAAAATCAGCAAGGTTGTTCGAGTGATGGATATATTGATTTTGATGAAGTGACTACATATTAAATATGAAAATAAAGTGGTGTTTATAAATAAGATGACTAATCTTAATTAATAATTTGATAAGGAAGTGACTTTATGTATATTTTTTATAGGAGTTTAATAATTATAAAATTTATAAGGAACGATCAATATAACATTGTCGTAATGGATTTAAAATAATATTTTTAATGATTTTTATAAATAAGAAAATTGAATTAATGGAATGGTCATATTTTATGGAACACACGTAAGTAAGGTCAGGTAACTATTAATCTATTTTAGATTTTGAGAAAATGGTGTATATTTTGGATAATTAGATGCGGGGTAAGAATAAAATAAATAGGATACTACTAATTAGTAGGGAAAAGATTAATGATATATTGAAAAGAGTTTTATTGTTGCATTGATGGACATAAAAGAATTAATTCGTGTATGTGATGCTAACAATAATATGTGTTCTATATAAGGAATTAATTTTATTGTATGTTTTCAATATGGATTCTTGATAATTTATTTTTATACTATGTTTCAAGACAATAAATGATGAAATAGTTCACATGTTTTTAGGAGAAAATCAATAAAAAATTTATAATATATTGTATATCAATGTTATGATTATTTTGAGAAATTTTGTTTCTTTATATCTAAGGTGTTGGATGTTCAACATGAATAATGGTTAAAAGGTTTACAATTTATTGGATAGATTACATTAAACATCGAACTAGGAATTAGATATTAATCTATTATTTATCTATATGAATATTTGTGGAACATATGAATAACTTCTATTTTTTATGATGAATAATGAAAGATTGAGTGAATTATCATAAGTTCAATATATCCTATAATCCATTATTTATTCAGGTTTAACACATACATATAAATTTCATTATGTATTAGATGAAGTGGAAATTGTTCAAGCCAAACCTATAGGTGATATAATTCTTATCAAATGAAATCAAATCATATGTATATTATCATGAAATTTAACAAAAATTAGATTATGGCCTTAAAATAATATTTTTTCCCATTATCAACATTTTTATGATGATAATTTTTGTTTTGATGTCTATTTTTATTAAAATTTTATTTTTATCTATGTCTAGACTATGTTCTCTACCACTCTCCTACAATATTTTCATTTTAGTTATCTATTATGTGTCCATGTTTTCACACACCACCTGTGATATTGCAATTAGGATCCTAGTATGTTTTATTCAAAATAACTATTAGAAATATAGTTCTCTTTTTCAAGAGTATATTTTATTATCCCTTTTTATGATGCATGTTTATATGAATACACCATTCTTGAATTAAACCATTAATGACTGAAATTAATTTCGATGCAGATATTTACATTCAGAGGGGTATATTGTGACACCACAAGTTATAATAATTTTGATTAAAATAAGCTAAATTTATTTGATGTATTTCATTACATTCAACACCATTTTATGAATTCTCAATAATCAACCTCGTATTATCTTGTTTTAAATGAAAAACAACTTTTTAAATAATACAAGATATATTGTTAACACCACCAATATAACCCATATATAAACCTTAGTGATAGGAATAATAATAATTTATCATTAAATTATTAGTTTTGGAGGTTTTATATAATTATAACATAGTGACAATTAAATAAACATGATTTGGTAACATCTTTTAATGTTTCAAAGAAAATAAAAAAATGTTTAAAGGCGTTTTTTGAAGAATTATCATTTTTTAAAATTTTAAAAAATTATTTATATAAAATAAATATTATTTTTAATTCATTATTTAAAAAGTATCTTATTGTTTATTTTTATGATTTTTCGAAAATGATTCATTTTTGGATGAATAGTGAATCATAAACATTTTTAATTGAAAAAAGAATTTTTCATTTAATTTATTTATAATGATAAATAATATTTTTAATAGTCTAAAAGTATATTTTTTTCAATTATTCATGAATAAACCAAATTTAGGTAATCGGAATCCGTTTAATATAAAATTGGATACAAAAATATTTTAGAGTATTGATCATTTTGAATTATAAAAACCAACTTTCTCGTCACATCTATAGGATTAATTTTTAATTAATATTTTCTACATCCATGAATTGAATTATAAAGAATTGATTCCATATTTTGAATCATTATAATATCTTATATATAATAATGTAAAAATAATTTTGACCAAAATGAATAGTAAATTGGGTATAAATTAAATAATGTGGTTAAAGTAAATAATAGTTTACCATGGTTCAAACTAGAATGAAATAGTAAAAATTTCCGAATATATATATATTTTTTGAATTTATTTTGATATTTTACATCAAATTATCATAAATATGGATGGTATTTCCACTTTCTACGTAATATGAGCCAATTAATATGTAATTTAATCAAAAAGAAAAAATAATATAGCAAAAATTAAATAATTATAAAGAACTAGGATTAGGAAAAATGAAAATATTATCAGATATATATAACCTTTTAAAAAATGGTATATTTATCTTGTTAAAATATTTTTATTATTTTATATAAAATACATAATTTAAATTTTTAAGAAACACAAACACATTAATTATTATGTCATTAATTAAATAAAAATAATGATAATAAAAATAGTAAATGTGAAGTAAATGAAATAAATTATTCTTCTAAATTTTTTAAATAATAATATATCATAATAAATACGATTTAATCGCCCATATTTTAAATCCATCATTGCCCGGATATTTTTATAGTTGAAAATAAATGATTAATATCAAAATTGACATTAATGTAATTTTATAAAAAATGATAATTTATTAACGAATTTAAAATGATAGAAAATAAAAACATATTCAATGTTGTATTAAAATATCTGATAATATTAACTATTTTCCATTAGTGGATATATTTTACTATTTTAATGACGGAATTTACTCTCAAATAGTACAAATGTTGTTAGCTTGGATATTTTTAAAGCATTATATAACATGTTACAAGTGCTTGTATTATTATTATTTTCAATCAATCATGTGATTTATATTTTATATATGTTATGTCAAAATTTATAATCATTGATTCCAATATTTATTGTAATAGTAGATCTAATTTTTCTCAAATTTTAAATTACCATTGTTAAATAACTGGTTACAATAGTGATACATATTAGTTAGGGAAGGAAATGATTCAAACATCAGTTTTATAGAATAGTGGAGGTGTTTCATGACTACATAATCCTTGAACACATTTAATTATTATATTTTTATCCACTTGAGTTATTATTGACCACTAAATAGTGAATGATTTTTATTATTTACTAGAATTACACTAATCAACTACTAAAGTGCACTCACTCTCCACACATCTTCACACCTCTTATTCCATTTGGATAGATCATTGTTCTTTCAAACTAACTTCCTACATTACCTACCAAATAATAGTGTACATTATTTTGTTGTAAATAATACTAATAATTTTTTTTACTACATGACAATGTAGACTTCCTGATGAATATGTAACTTTCACCAATGATCATTTGACTGTACGATATACTACCACCTCACAAACTCACGACGTTCATTTTTTCAATTGCATTATTTCATGTTTATATAAAAGATGTATTTATATTTTATATGTAATATATCTAATATTTATGATCATATTATTGTTCTATAATAATTATAACACACATTTCTTCATAATTTCAATTTTCTGGGGATACAATAATGCCATTTGGGTGCACAGAGGACCACCACCTCACTAAGTGATGTCATTCATTCACATTGTTAATGGAATGTATTATGGTTTGTTTTAATAAAAATAGGTGAGATGTGTGACCCAAAAATATTACTATATTGATAACATATATATATATATATAATATACATTTATTTCTTTAAACAAGATAATAAAATAGAAACAACTTCCATTTATACATATGACATATCATTTACAAGACATATGTATTTCATTACAAATTACTAAATATTATTTATTACTATTAAAACATATATACTGAATTTATAAAATATTATATCTTGATTTATATTTCTAGGGTGATGAAATAATGATCAATGTTTTAGGAACAAAAAAATAAGCCAAAAAAATTATAAAAATATAGTTGTTATTACTCGAAATGTATCATTAACATGCAATTATTAATAAACTAGTCCTAAATGGTTATAAAAAATTTGAATATGATTTGATATATATATATATATATGACTTTATAATTTATTTTTAATAATTATATAATAATTATATAGTATGGATTATCAATTACTATAGAAGTTAAGACTTAAAAAATTGTATTTCTAGTATCACTATTATTTTTTTGAGACTTATACCATATTCACCACTCAATTATTTCTCATGATATAAATACCACCTTATGTCAGGAAATATAGTTAATAAAAATCAATTAATGATAATTAATTCTTATATTTCTGATATCCATTGATGTGGGATATGGTTTAATTATATCTCTTATAGTAATGTGTTTTTTCTCAATTTTTCTTCTTTGATATGTATGTTATGTTATGAAAATATATAATTTCAAAAGGTGTTCATAAAATAACATTTACATGTGAACTGGGGACATTAATTTGCAACGTGACATTTGATGGTCCATTTTTCAATTCCTTCACTGGGCATATGAATCAAGGATACCAAAATAGAAGTGATTTTATTTTTCAATATGATCATTTATCATGATTTTGTATCATTATGATTTTAATTAACAAAAAACATTATATATCTATCAAGAAAATCCAGAATTTTATTTTCTTGTAGATATGCCAATGAAAAGAATTATATACCTTTATTTTAATATCATTATGAACACAAGAGTATAAACAGAGTGTTTTTATGAAAACTCATCTTTTTAGTGAAATTCCATTTTCATCCAAAACCATATTCTTAGTAAAAATGTTTTTCAGTTGTTTAATATTTATAATATTATTTAAGTTGATAAAATAATCAATTTTTTACATTTTAAAAATTTCTTCCAAAATAATCTTAATTTCATTTAAAAAAAGTGGAAGTGGACTTAATGGAAAATATGAAACAAAGTTCTATTTTTACAAGTGAACCATTAAAATAATCAAACTTCATCATGTTGATCCATTACATCAATGATTATTTTATATTATTTAAATAATTTTTAATAAAAATATATTTCCGAAAGATTTATGTTTTAAAAATAATTTATCATTGAAAAAATAAAATACTTTTAATTAAAAGTTGACTATCATTTTAAAAGGATACTTCATATGTTATAATGGAGATTTTAAAATAATTTTTTTTAATAAAGAAATTTCCAATATAATTCTTAAAATTAGATTCATATAAGATAAAACCCTTTTACGTAACTGATGAATAAGTCAGGATATGAAAATATGATACCTTTAATACTTTTTAACCGCATTGTTTATGATGATATGATGTTTATTAATCCACAATATCATCAACATGATATTCCATGATGAAATAATTTTTTAAATTTCATCAATTTCACAAGTTATTTAATGATGAAATTATGAAATGATTATGAAACCAATCTTCAGTTATATTGGATAAGATGTGATGAAATGTTTATAAGACCAATTAAATTCCATGTGTTATTATATGATGAAATTTTTCATAATCATTTATAAAACATAAATTTTGTTTTCAATATGATATAAATGTAAAATATTTCTACCTACGATAAATTAGGATTGCAAATTATCCAAGATCCTGAAGGGTATATATTTTTTTATAAAAATTTCAAAAACTAGGTAAATAGTTGGTCATACTATGACCATAATGATGGGTATATATGTGGCCATCCAAAGACAAAAAATAATGCTACAAGGGTGTTTATCTAAAGCCATAAATTGGTACACGGTTTTTAGGCCATGAGTAACATGATATGAATTTTATGGAGCGAATCCATGATATATTAATTTCTATTATTATATGTATGCCACACATATTTTTTTATCTCAATGAAATGTTCTTAGGGAACATGTTCTTTGATTCATGCCTTATGAATTTCTAATATTTATGCCATGAATCATATTTATAATATATGACATGTTTGGGTTCTATATTCCTATGTTATGTGCTTTAACTCATTCCCTTATGATTCTCTTATAATTTTATATGATCAAATATCAATTTATATTTTTTTACAATTATTTTCCATCTATGTTCAACCTTTCATTTAATTCCTTTCCTCTGTTTTTGAAGTAATATTTTTTTAGTTTTACTAAAATGTACGATATGGATGTCTATCATTGAAAATATTTCATAAATAAATAATCCATGTTCCATGTTTCCAAATACAATTATCTATTAATTCCCTATATTATATGATAGTTTATTGTAGTTGATATTTATATAAAAATACCTAGTATACATGTTTGAGATTCTGGGTAAACTATAATAATTACCTTTTGATAAATGGATATAATCCAATAAAGAATCAATCAACCATAAATTATGGTTTTATGATATAACTATAATTATACCACTCAAGTCATCTAAAAATTCCTTTATATGTACTTAGAGATTCAACATTCATTTAAATTAGCTCAATAAAAATCTCCACCATTTTCTAATGAAAAATATGATGAAATTAAATATTAAATGATAATAATTACAACTCATCCCACAACAATGAGTAAATTTCTTATCAGATAATTCTATTCATGATAGAAGTCCTCCATTAATCTAATTATCATTTTAAATGTTTTAAAAATAAAATACATTTTATTTTTCAAAACATTATAGGATAATTATTTTCAGTAACAATCCATTTTATATCAACTTTTTTATTGGCATACCAATTAAATTTTGGTTGATGTTTCCACATGAATGAATACAAAGACAAATTTCCCTCATTTTTTTCATTATAATATCATTGTGATGTGAATATATATAATATTTTATAATATTAGTAAAAATATGTTTCATTTAATCTATAAAAACAATTTTTTTCCAGAGTAAAATATTTGTATTTTCCATTACATTCTACATTAATGTGACTCTCCCGGGTTCTAAAAATTAACTAAAACCATAAGTAAAATTTTGAGAAAAATATTAAATATTCGGAAACAAATAGATTATGGAAAATCATTTTTTATAATTAATAAATCATTGATCCTTCTTCAAAAACATTAAAACAATAGGTTTAACATATGTTAACATCGGTCCTTAAAAAAAATTTGAATGATATCTTATACTGAGTCATATCCCATTTTTTCATCAATGTTCTCTAAAACTAAACTCAGATAATTGAATAAAACCCAATCAGATACCCACTATAGTATCCCATTAATTTCATACAAATATATTATATCATAAAATTTTAGTATTAAATAAATAACATTAAGATCCACTCCATATTTATATTGGTTTTATGTTGTTATAAAAATGGATTCATTAAAAACATTTTCATGTGTGATAATCATCATCTCCAACTAAGATATTCATTACTAAAACCATTCATTTAGTTATCATACATATTATATTTCATTATAACATAAAGGCCAAAAAAATTAATGGTGTTGTTAGATGATGTGTAAGGGAAAATGAGAGATATCAATGTGTACCTTACCATAACATGAGTATAAAAGAATCATTACATAAAAATAACATCGAAAATCCATATATTAAATATCATATATGAAAATATAGATTCATGTAATAAATACATATGGGTCATAGGACTTGATTCGTAATGTAATAAAAAAATAATCCAATATGATAGAATAAAATTGAAATGATACAATAGTTTATTGAATACAGAAATAATATAACATCATTATTTCAGTCAAGGCTCATTAAACATACTATCATAGTGGATTTTGTTAAGTCACCATTCCATTACATATTCTTATTGAATTATAACTCCCAAGACTATCAATGGGGATATGTTCCATTACTTAACTCAGTTCCCTCATCAATATAGTCCATATTTTATAATGAGATACCCATCATTACATAATTAATTATAGGAAAATATAATTCTTCTCGTAATCGTAATATGATTAATATAAAAGTTATCTATACCATGTGATAATTAAAAATTCATCATAATACATATATATTAAATGGAATTTGGTTCACATTTATTTCTTTTTTTCATCATAGCATAACCCATGGAAATTAAATGGTATTCCTTAAGGTTTCAACAAAAAAAAATTACCCATTGGAAAGAAATGGGTTTAATATAATCATAATTATCATAATTCTTCTAATGATTTAATGTGTATGGTATCATTGGTTCATACCACTCATAAATAATATGAAACGACATATTATTTTTTTCATGTATAAAATAGGCAATAAAAATATAACTTCAACATTTCAGGAATAAAATATACATTTTAATTTGAAACCACCTCTTAGTAATCCAAATATATCGTTAATATTTGTGAAAATATTTGATTTGAAGAGAACCATGGATAATATAAATTGATGTTTTATATCATTTTGTATTCATGTTGGGAGAAATTCAATTAATGGAATGTAATTTAAAATTATGATTCCTTTCACAATTTCATTGAAAATTAACATATACATCATTTGGAAAATGATAAGAGTAAGTGGTTTAACCTATTTGGAAATGTTAATAAATAGTAATAAAATATTTATTAAATCATATTAGTATATTTTAATAAATCATTACGTCATTTTTATAGTTTATATATGTATATATATAAATTATTTTCAATGGAAGATATAATTATATTATATTTTCCTTAAAGGATACTCTTTTTGGTTTGTTGATAACAAAATGAGTGGAAAATGAATGGAAAATAATTAACCTCTGAAATATCAATAAGATAAGAAAATTAATTTTATTATCAATATATTGGTCATAAAAATTAATCGTAATAATGCGAATTACAAATAATTTTGATAATCAATGAGATTGTAACAGAAATAGCATTACACATTGGTAACTTTTTTATAAAAACATCATAAATGAGATAACCGTATATAGATAATAATATCCACATAAATTTCTTGAATAGAAATATATAATAAATTTATCTATATTACATTCCCAATGTAATATAATGTTGTTCTGAATATGGATTCTGTCCCTCTAAATTATAAGTGAGATGAATATCCCTTAATCGGATCTCAAATTTCATCGAATGTCATTCAACCTCCTCTTCATAGGTATAAAACAATTATATATATTACATAGAACCCATGAAATTGTATTTTTCGATTACTGATACATGTAATTGTTTTCAATTCTTGTTTTTAATGCAATGTGGATGGGTTGGTTAGGGAATATGACTCAATGTGGGGTAATGAAAAGAGAGAATGTATTTCCTTTTATAATAAATAAAAAGAACTCAGCTGGAATTAAAAAATGAAATAAATATAAACCATGAATTTCAAAATTATAATGATACCAAATGCCCCTAAATTATTTTTAAAAGTGGATAATATAAAAAAATCTTCATCCAATGAAATATATATATATCTGTTATGGTTTCATTTTATTCCTACATTTTTGGTTAAAAAAATTCATTTTCTAATATTAATAAAAATTATAATAATGAATTATTCAAAATTAAATGGTTACTATTTTTGGTGTATGTTATTAATTATCTAATTAATGTAAATGGGATGACATTTTCAACCAATTATTTTCATATATATCTTGTTTCAAAATCTATTATGTTTTTTATATAATTTAAAGAAATATTAATTAAAATGGAAAACTATTATTTTCATCATGACAAAATATATGTAACATGATGTAAATGAAATGAATGATGATATTTAATTCATATATAATTTTTTATATTAAAAATTATACAATATTATAAACCATAAAATTCATGTCACATATTATGTAATTAACAAAGGATACTTTTGATGTTTTAAAAAAATAATTAGTTTGAATTTTCCTCTACAAGAACAAGATATGTGTTTGTGTTGTCTAATAGTTTATTGAAATTCGTTCATCACCAAAAATATAAAAAATAAATTATAATGTCGAAGAAATTTAATTAATCATTAAAAAAAACAATTAAAACTAAAATAATCATTTATTACCTAATGTAAAATGTTTTGTGATAGTGATGTCAATACATTGACATTTTTAATTTTTTTACATAAAATAATATCTATGTAAATATCATTTGATAACAGAACAAAAATAAAATTTATTAAAATATTTGATTAATATGTTATATATTATCACATCTAATGAAATTAATGATTGTGTTTGGTTGATTTTCAGAACATATATAATTTGTTTAACCATATTTTACATATTTTACCCAAAAATAGGTAACAAATCATTACCATAAAAACTATATATAATGGCCAAATAAAAAATAAAAAAAAATGACTCAATTTTTACGTACATATAAAAATATGATATAGAATTTTCATACATCAACTCAACAATGTGGAGGAATGTTATTTAAATTTATGAAACTAAAATTTGACAAAAAAATGTTTTCCGAGAAAAATGTTTAAATATGTATGAAATATTTTTATAGTAAAATATGACATAATATTTTTTCAAATGACATAAATTATATTATGAATTTTATAAATTATTTATTTTTATAATTATTTATTTTTTCTAAAAAAATTAACATTGTAAAATATTGAAATGAAATGATAGTTTTCAGTAAAATTTTTTATATCTATTCATTGAAAAAATCCTTCATTTTAGAATACTCATTCAAATTAAATATTGTAAAATTAGTATATAATGAATTTATAAAATATGTTTCTTTTCTAAATTTCATTGTTTAAATGTGGATTAAATTAATAATATTAATTTTACAAAAAAAGAAAATAGAATCCATTTTGGTGGATAATTAATAATTTAATTCATATAATACCTATTCAAATATTTGAGCACTTGATTATTATCGTTATCTGAAATGTTTGTATATATTTTATAAATTTAGATATTTCTATTATATGTTAAAATTTATCAGATTGATGAAAATGGAATTTCATATTGCAGTTCATTTAGACTCATAGTTCTATGTATGAAAAGATATCGATGAAATTTTATCTAAAAGGAAAATATATCTTAAAATCTAAGGGTGTCAGATAATATAGTTATTTATATTACAGTATATATATAATATGTAAAAAAATATTTTTCATAAACATTAAAGTCACTCTCATAGATGAATAATTTCAAAAAAGTGGCATTAATTATAGAATCAATATTTTCACTAATCAAAAAAAATATCAACTTTTGAGAAATCAAAAAAATTGATCCTAGGTTTATTTTGACATACTAAATACATATATAAAATTTATTACATCAAATAAAAAATTAATAAGGGTTTTAATAATATTTATTAATTAATCAATGTACATAATATAATAGTTCATGTTCAATAAAATATTTACATAATATAGTTAGTGCTTTGTTGTTATAATTTTCAATATATACTATCACATTGATAAATCAATTTTGGTAAACGCTTTTTTAATGTCCCGAAAATTACGTGGAACTTTTCTTCACAAATTCTTGGGAAATTTACGAGTATGTAGTTTCTTAGGGTGCGCGATTCCGAGGCATGGAGTGCCCAGAATGATCCTTCGAAGTTTTGTTAAGTTTAAATGAACACGCTTATGCAGTTTTCTTGAAAATATGGAATAACCCTTAAAAAGTTACTCAAATCAGAAATATGAGGGCACCATTTCACTCATGATGGCAGGATTACCCTAGGTGAGACTTATGTTTAGTCGGCGCGGGCCTCCTGTGAGAAAACCCGAAAATGACATAACGGTGAATAAAATAATTAAATAATGTTATTTTATTTTTCAAATGCATATAACTCACAAATGGTAACTCAGATTAAAAATATGAGACAACCGCTGAACTCGTGAGTTTATGTTCTCTTCATGATGATACTAACTTGGGTCGACGCAGGCCACTATAGAACATTAGTTTTTGGCCACAAATTAAATAATTAAGTGACAATTATCTTATTGTAAAAATCATAACTTTTAAATGGTAACTCATATTGGACATTTGAGGGTAACATTGGGTTCTTTGTGGCATGTCTCATCTATGTAGAGGCTAACATCGACAGCAGTGGGTCGATATTGGCTGTTAATAATTTTCTGAATTTTTTTTCGAGTATGTTTAGTAAGCATACGTTTGGGATTTTATGTCTTTGGAATTGGTGCATGGAATTGAAATCAGAGGACACCAATGAACTCGCAGTGCCTGTATTCGCTTATGGAGACCTTTACCGGAGTTTCGTTTTATCGGTTGTGGATGAAAATTTTAGGGGAATCTTTATAAATTAAATATAATTATTTGTGACGTAATTTTATGAGGGTTATATTTTTTATCTCCAAGGGATGTTGGTGGTGGGGCCCACCCCCACATAACCTTCCAATGGGGGATAATATGGTGTGGGGGCACACTAGTACAAACTCTTCAACTCTCCCTTAATCTCTTTATACTCCTTGAACAACCAATTTAGGCAGATGAAACATTCTTTATTAATTGGGAGCCTCTTCATCTCCTCCATCCCTCTTTGTGAGACAAATCAACTTTTAATTAATTAATGGATGTGGCTTAATGAATATGAATCCATTTGAATTCATTTACCCATCCATTAAATAAGTGGGGTGATTTTATTTTCTGTGGGTTGGACATATTACCTTGAGAGGATTTGGAGAATTAGAAAGAAAGTGTTCTTCCCACGAAGAACATTTAGAACATCTTCAACATCCTCCATCCGCGATAGGGGAGTAGACGCCACCCGTGAAGAACATCACAAAGGACAACGTCATCTATTCCTGATGTCAATGTAATGATGTCGTCTTCCCGCGACTCCACTGAGCGAGCATCTTTTATGAGGTAGGGGATATTTTTTATTAATTTTAAATATGAGATTACTCCTCCGTTCTACATTGTAAAATTTATGGAATGATGTGCCTATTGATATCATATGATGAGGTGGGTTCAGGCTGCACAAAAATGGCCTGACCATCCCCCTTTGTTGCATTTATTTGATGATAATGGAGGTGGAGCCAAAAGGTACCTGTGTCATCGCACCGTGGTGGAGAATAACCGTGGCTAGGAGGACCGCGATGGATGGGAAAGGAACCACGGCTGGGAGGGATGCGGTAGATGAAGAGGTGTGGCGTCGTCGCACCGCACTGTGGAGCCAAAGGTCGCAGTCAGGCTGGGCCACAGCAGTGGAGGACCGGTGTCGTTGCGCCGACCACGTGGAGGTAGAGGATGCAACCCACCTCCATGGGCCGCGCGGCCTGCCTCCTACCGGTTGTCCTGAAGAACCGCAACGCCCAATGGAGACGCGTGGAGGATTATCGCGGCCCGCAACCACGATCCTCTATGTTGGGTGAACCGGCCGGCTGCCTGTCGACTTAGCTGGGAGAACAGTAGTGCCGCTTTGCGCCGCATAGGAAGAACTGAGGCCCGCTACGTGGGCTGTGCGTGCCGGGCAGAACCGGCCTGCTACAGCCGGCTGGGCAGAGGAGGGTCTGCGATGCTCGACGCCAATGGGAGAACTGAATCGGCCTGCAGTGCTGGCCGGGTCTTTGTGTGGGCCGCACTCCACCGGGCTGGGTCAAATAGCCGCATATGGTCAGACACACCGAATCGGGTCGGGCCGACCCGCCAGCCCACTGGGCTGGACGGGCCGAGCCCATTTCTGCTTAAATGTGAATAACTCCCAAACTGCACGTCCTATCGACGCGCCGCCTACGGACTTGGGTCCCTCGGGTTGAGGCGGTCCTTTTGTGATACTCTAACATAGTTATGGACATGATTGGAAAATGACATGGTTTAGAACAATAGTAAATCCAACAGGGCCCCTGGATTTTAAATGTCAACAACTCTTAGACCATGAATCTCATTGACACATCGTCTGTCGTGTTGGGTTCCTTATAAAATGATGGAATTTAGGGATATATCAACTCATGAATTCATGATAGTTTATGTATCTATAGTTTTCTCGAGGAGCGGATCCTCCCGAAATCAAGCCTGCGGTGTGCGGGAACCCTAGAGCTGGCTACGATGACTACTGTACCAGAATCCTACGTGGGTTCGACAGTGACAACTTGTGTACTAGGATCCCCCATGGGTGCGACATCAGTGACTTCTGTTCCAGGATCCTACGTGGGTTCAACAACAATGAATACGGTACCAGAATCCTATGTGGGTTTGATTGTGACGACTTCTGTACCAGGATCCACCATGGGTTCGATAGCATTGACTTTAAACACAGTTCCTATGTGGGTTCGACAGCGATAACTGCTGTACCGAAATCCTACATGGGTTCGACGGTGAAGACATCTGTACCAGGATCCTCTGTGGGTTCGACAACTGTTACTTCTGTACCAGAATCCTACATGGGTTCGATAGCGATGACTATTGTACCAGAATCCTATGTGGGTTCAACAGTGACGACTTCGATGCCAGGATCCGACATGGGTTCGATAGCGCTGATATTGTTTCAGGATCCTATATTGGTTCGATAGAGGATATGATTCAAAGGCTACATTGAATCATCTCTACCCCTATTCATGATTTTTATACCTGTGTGAGCTGAGAGTTTTCTATTCAATCATTATTATCGATGTGATTGACCTTACTTCATTTTTAGACTTGGTTGTTATTTGTCTTGAGAGCTGGAGTCGGACTGTGACTGGTATCTTAGGTATATGTATTGGCATATACCTAAGTTGGGTTTGTTGGTACTTCATGATTGTATTTTTCAACTGTGGTTTCTCATTTTTGTATTCTGGGAGACCTTTGGGGGTCTCGAGGTCCCCTATTTAGTATCGTTATACTATCCTTTTCACTGGCTATGCCCGCACATCGTTGTGTTGGTTTCAGACGATGGATAGCACTGATCGAGGCAGAGAGTTGAAGAGATGGATGGTACCCGGAGGTGGACCATGTGGCGAGACGTACACGGAGCGGACGAACAAACCAGGGGTGCTGAGGAGGCCATATTCACCCACCCATTAGGTGGGATTCATGGAGGACGAATCAGTAGTTATTTTTTACCTTTCTGCAGTTGTACTAGATTTATAGTTGTTGTACTTTATTGTTGGGCTTGTATTTCTGGCCCCATTCCTTTCGGCACATTCTTTTGAATACAGTTTTACTTTGTGTTATACTTCTAGTTGCGTACTATGTTTTTGGTGTTTCAGTTTTTAACAGAAATGAATTCCCATCATAGGGATTTATGCCCTCGGTGCTAGTCGCCAGCCCCTGGCCTATGGAAGGATGGTTTGGCATAGTCACGATGCGGGTGCTGGGGGATGGGATGTGATTAATTGGTATCAGAGGAGTCGGTTCTACCACATAACATAGTACTATGATTTGTCTTACTTTGATCAATAGTATTATGATTATTGAGTGTGGATTTCAGTCCATGGTGTCTAGTGTTAGTGTGGTGGCCGACATATCCATACACCTGGACCGTGACTTCTGATTTCAGACTCAGTGGATGAAAACACTGATTGTGAGTGTGTTTTCAAGAGAATTCAATGTGAATGCTTTGAGTCAGCTCACCAGGTATAACTTATTGACTGTGGAACATCTGTTCCTTATCAGGATGTCACTACATAGAAAGCCAGCTAGAGTTTCCGACAGAGTACACGATGACTACCCACTGAGCGATGAGGCTCAAGTTTAAGGGCCCTCTTACTATGTTGGAACCTTCAGGTGTTGTACCAGCAGTGGCATCCCCGTTGGGAATCATATTCCACCAGCCGCATTAGAGGATAGTTCACGCAGACTGAACACATTGCACGCTTCCCAACGTAAGAGGCCTCTGTGGTTTCGAGGCAAGAAAGATTCCCAGGTAGTTGGGAACTAGATGTAGGAGATTATTAGAGTTCTCCATCTAGTTGAGGAACTAGTAGAGAATATGTTGATTTTACCTACTAATATTTTTCTGTTAGTGACCATTAGGATGGTCTGCATAGTGATTAGGTTTCAGTACTTGGACACTTTTTCGAGATGGTACCTTCGGGCAGTGTGCCAACTATAACACTGCCCATCGGTTAGCAGACACTACCAGTGGTATCGGTAGAGGAATATTGTAGGCTTAGTGCCTTGAATGTTTTTCAGCACCTAATATCCCTCATGTTCAGAGGTGAGACCAACCCACATGCGGTTGAGGACTAGCTTGAAGAGGTGGCTATGGGTTTTCTAGAGCTTATACAGCTTCAGCAGGATGACATGTCAGTAGCTGATTATTCATTGAGGCATACCGATATTTCCTAGTACTGAATGAATATGATACGATCAGTGCTTTAGATCTCATACCTCTGAGAGAGTTTAGTTTAAGGATATCTGAGCAAACACTTTTTCCTCTATGAATTCCTACTAGCTACCATATCAATAGACATAGATACCAACCATTCCTTTCTTCCACGAATCATGTCCCAGTACTAGGGTTTCCGGTTAAGCCGTTGAATTAACCCCCACATCTGGAGACACTATTGGGAGGAGACTCGATAATCACACATATTTACTGGACTAGGCAACCACAGTTCATACACAGATTTACTGTATAAGGAAAAAAAGTTGTGGTTTATTTACAACATTGGGATGCGGTTTTCCTTAGTCAGAAAAAGATGCATCCCAAGCAGAATAGGTTAAACTCATGCATAGGAGGATTCAACCAATCACAATTGAGTTGGCCAGCCTTACCCTCATGGAGACAAGAGTTTTGAGATTTGAGTTCTTCCAGAACTATGGCTTCGGGATAGTTAATACATCTAGGAAGGGGAACATTGTAGCTGATGCTCTCAGCAGACGATTAGGCATTCACCTGATAGGAGAGGCGATGGAGTAGTTGGCCCCGTTGTAGATATCTTTTGTGGATAGAGAAGGATTATCCTTTCTACAGTATCTCATAGTCACTCCACAACTTCTTCAACAAATCTGGGAGGCACAACATGGGGACATTGTCTCTAAGACGCGACGTACACAGATATGAACAGGGCAGGCACCATATGGATTTTTTTGAAGGTAGGGAGCACATAATTCTCTTCAGAGGACGTACAATGGTAGCTGTTTCATTTCAGGAGGGAGTGTTGAGGGAGTTCCACGCATCTACTTTAGCGGTACATCATGGAGTGGCGAAGATGTATCAAGACCAACGACAAAAAAACTGGTGGCCAGGAATGAAGAAAGCCGTGGTAGAGTTTCTCTCATAATGCCTCACTTGTAATCAAGTGAAGGCGGAACAACAGGTACCAGCAGGAATAGTTCATCCTTTGGAGGTCCCAATGTATATGTAAGATTAGATATCCACGGACTTCGTGATGGTTCTTCGATATACATCCAAAAGATAGAGACCACTGGAATTCAATGATGGTGACCACATCTTTCTATAGGTCTCACCTTGATGAGGTCTACAGCGATTTGGCCATGGAGGTAAGTTATATCCATGATTCATCAGACCTTTTCAGGTCCTCAGCATGGTAGGCAAGGTGGCGTACAACTTGGCCCTTCCACATCATTTTCACCAGGTGCATGATTTCTTCCACATATCTCAGTTGAGGGGATACGTGCATGACCCACCCTATATCATCGACCACGAGAAGCGGGATATCGATGATGGGGTGAATTTCACAGAGGTTACAATGGAGGTTGATGATTGACAGGAGTAGGTCCTGTGTGGATGGTCTATTCTTCTAGTGCTCGTTCACTGGCAGCACGGGAACCTCCATGAAAGCACAAGGTAGTGGGAGGCTCATATGCGTGCTCATTACCACTATTTGATCCCTTAGTATCAGTTTTTAGCTTGTGGGGATGTAAACCCCTGAGGTGGGGAGAATATTAGCCGTTGCGAATTCTGTGGAAATTTTTTTCTTAAATTCATGGAAATTTTACGAGTACGCAGTTTCTGATGGTGTGATATTCTGAGGCCCGGAGTGCCCATAATGATCCGTCGATATTTTGTTAAGCTTAAATTAATGCATGAATGATTTTTTCCTAAAAAAGTGGAATAAATATTACACGGTTACTTAGATCAGAAATCTGAGGCCACCATTGCACTCACGATTGCGAGTTTACCCTACGTGTCACTTAATTTTAGTCAGTGCATGATTCTTGTGAGAAAACCAAAAAATGGTATAACTGTAAATAAACTAATTAAATAAAGTTATTTTATTTTTCAATTGAATATAACTCACAAATGGTAACTTGGATTAAAAATCCCAGTCCACCGATGTACTTGTGAGGGTATGTTTTCTTTATGCATATACTAAATTGGGTCGGTGAGGGCCACCCGAGAAAGTTAGTTTTTGGCTGCAAAAAAATTAATTAATTGAAATTTATTTTATTGTAAAATTCTGAATATTAAAATGGAAAATCATAATGGAAATATGAGGGTATTTTTGGGTTCTTTGGGGAATGTCTCACCAAGGAAGAGCCTTATATAGACCACAGTGGGTCGAAAATGGTTGTTAATAATTTTCCAAACATTTTTTTCTGGTAAGTTTATTAAATGTATGTTCAGGATTTTATATCATTTGAACCGGTTCATGGAATTGAAATCTGAGGACACCGATGAACTCATAGCACCAGTATTCTACTAAGGAGACCATTTTCGCAGTTTCGTTTTATCGGGAGTGGAAGTTAATTTTTGGTTTTTCGTTATAAATTAAATAAAATTATGTGTGACATTATTTTATGAGGGTTGTAGTTTTTATCTCCAAAAGGAAGTTGGTGGTGGGGAATAACACCACATAACCTCCCATTAGAGGATAATATCTGGTGGGGACCAAACTGGTACATACTCTACAACTTCCCCTTAATCTCCTTAAACTCCTTGAACTCCCTATTAAGGAGGATGATTCTTCCTTTATTAATTGGGAGCCTCTTCATCTCCTGCATCCCTCTTAATGAGCCAACTCAACTATTAATTAATTAATGGATGTGTCTTTATGAATTTGAATCCCTTTGAATTCATTAATCCATCCTTTAAATAAGTGTTGTGTTTTTATTTTATGTTGGCTGGACATATTACCATGGAAGGCTTTGGAGAATTAGGAATAAAGTGTTCTTACCACGAAGAACACGAAGAACATATTCAACATCCTCCAACTGCGATAGAGGAGTAGACGCTGCCCAGGAAGAACATCACCAATGACAACGTCATCACTTCCAGAAATTTACCGAACAACGTTGACTTCCCGTGACTCCGCAAAGTGAGCATCATTTACGAGGTATTGGATATTTTGCATAAATTTTAAATAAGAGATAACTCCTCTGTTCTACATCGTTAAAATGTTGGAATGATGTTCCGATAGATATCATATGATGAGGTGGGTTCAGGCTGCACAAACATGACCTGACCCCCCCCCCCCCTTTGTTTCTTCTATTTGATGAAAATGGAGGCAGTGCCGAAAGGGCGTGGTGTAGTGGCACCGCACTAGAGAATAACTGCGGCCAGGAGGACCGCGGCGGATGGAAGAGGAACCGTGGCCGGGAGTGCCACGGTGGATGAAGATGCGTGGAGCCGTCACGCCGCACGGTGGAGCCAAAGGCTCTAGCCAGGCCGGGCCGTGGCGGTGGAGGACCAACACCATCAAGTCGGCCATGTGGAGGTGGAGGACGTGGCTGGCGTTCGCGGGCCCCTGAGCCGAGACGAACCGGCCAGCCTCCTGAAGATCGGGCGGACGAAATGTGGCGTCAAAAGACGCCGCATGGAGGAGGCCCACGACACGCAAATGTCGACCCCTCTGCTTGGTGAACCAGTCGTTCGCCTACTAGCCAGGGTGAGAGAACCGCAACACCGCTTGGAAATGTGTGGGATGAACTGCGGCCCACTACATGGTCCGCACATGCCAGGAAGAACCGTCTGACTACGTTCGGTCGGGCATAGGAGGGGCGGCGCCACTCGGTGCTGCCAGGTGAACAAAATGATCCTACAGCACGGGCTGGGTCCGTGTGTGGTCCATGCTCCACTGGGGTGAGCTGACCCGACGAAATGGGTCGGGCCGACCCGCCAGCCCACTGGGCCTGATGGGTCGGGCCTGTTTCCTCTTAAATGTGAATAACTCATTGACCGCGCATCCAATCGATGCGCCATATATGGAACTGGGACCCTCGAGTCTAGGTCGTACTTTTGTGATAATCTATCATTGTTTTGGACCACTTTGGAAAATAGCGGGGTTTGGAACTAGAGTATATACAATCGGGCCCCTGGAATAAAAATGTCAATAACATTCAGACCGGGCGTCTGATTGACATGTCGTTTGTCGTATTTGGTTTCTTATGACGTGAAAGAACTACGAGATACATCAACTAATGACTTCGTGATAGTTGATGTATCGAAACTTTTCTCGAGGAGTAGACCCTCCCGGAATTAAGCGTGCTGTGTGTGGGAACCCTAGAGATGGCTACGATTACTACTGTTCCAGAATCCTACGTGGGTAAGAAAGTGACAACATCTGTACCAGGATCCTCTGTGGGTTCGACAGTAGTGACTTCTGTACCAGGATCCTACATGGGTTCGACAGTGATTACTACTGTACTAGAATCCTACGTGAGTTCTATAGTGACGACTTATTTACCAGGTTCCTATGTGGGTTCAGCAGTAGTGACTTATGTACCAGGATCTTACGTTGGTTCGACAGTGATGACTACATCACCAGAATCCTACATGGGTTCTACATTGACGACTTATTTACCAACATCCTCTATGGGGTCGACTCCAATGACATTTGTACCACGATACTATGTGGGTTCGACAATGATGACTACTGTACCAGAATCCTTCATGGGTTTGACAGTGAAGAATTTTGTGCCAGGATCCTACGTGGGTTCGACAGCACTGGTATTGTTACATGACCCTATGTGGGTTCGACATAAGAGATGATTCAGAGGCTATATCAAATCATCTCTACCCATCTTCAGGAGTTGTATACCTATGTGAGATGAGTCTTTTCTATTCAATCATTATCATCGATGTGATTGAGCTAACATCTTTTGTGGAATGGGTTGTGATTGGATTAGAGAGTTGGAGCTGTACTATGACTGGTAACTTAGCTTTATGTATGGGCATATACCTAAGTAGGGTTTGGTGATAATATGTGATTGTATATTTCTACTATGGTTTATATTTTGTGGATTCTGGGAGGCCTTTAGAGGTCTCGGGGTCCCCTAATGGTTATCTTTATACTCACCACTTCACGATATATTCCCACACATCATTGTGTTGTATGTAGATGATGGGAAACACTGATTGAGGCAGTGAGTTGAAGACATGGACGGTACCCGGAGGTGGAAAACATGGCGAGAAGTACTCGAAGCGGACAGACGGACCCTGGGTGCTGAGGAGGCCATATGTACCCAACTTTCAGGTGGGATTCTTGGAGGACGACTCAGTAGTTACTAATCACCTTTTAGTAGTTGTACAAGCGTTAAAATTGATGTAAATTACTGTTGGGAAAGTATTTCTGGCCCCTTTACTTTCAACACATTTTTGTTTATAACGTTTTACATTGTATTATACTACCAGTTGCATGCTCTGTTTTTTGTGTTTCAGTTTTTAAGGGAAATGCCTTCCTAGCTTAGGTATTTACACCCTTGGTGCTAGTTGGCAGCCCCTACCATATGGAATGCGGGCTTGAGGTAGTCACGATGCTAGCACCGCGGGACGGGTCATGGCATATTTTAATATTAATTCCATTTATTGTATGTTCTCTATGGATGTCCACCATATAAAAAATATTAGTTATTCACATCATGTTACTGATAGGATCATCTCTTTACCATCAAATCATTCTATTTTATAATAACATTCGAATAATACTGATCTCATTCTTAACCCCCCCCATTAAAATATTCATCGAATTTATTATTTAATATAAATTATTTTTTAAAAAAATTGACTATGTTGTATCATCAGAAGCATCGATGATTTTTTCATTTTAATTTCACTGAACATATCATTTATTCCCTTTAACAATTATTTCTAAATCAAATTATTTTGATCTATACTATTTTATTAAATATAAAATATTATTGTAAATGAAAAATAAAAATTACTTTTTCCTATATTATTGTTTTTCTATAATTGAATATATTTTAAAACAAATTGACCCATATTTATTATTATACATATATAAATAGTTAATGAATAATATATATATCTTATGCATCTTTGTATTTGAAGTAATACACCAATTAATATTTATTTCTAAGTGTTTCTTAGAATTAAACATTTTTAGTATTCTATTACATTTTTTATTTAAACTATATATGAATTATTTGATCATATTGAAGACATTTATCTAATAACAATTTTATAAATATTTTTTTATCTTGAGAATCAGTTCATACCTCACAAACTATGATGTGACCATTTCTCCATGACTGATTAATGCCAAATTCTGAATATAAAAGGTTTTTTCTACAATATTCTTCAACGATTTCTTCATAATCATCACATATGAGTAATGAATGATACATGCTATTTGACTCCTAGTATCATCATCCAAAAAATTAAATTTCTTATATAGTTCATCTATTAATTTTTAATCTATGACATCATGATTCATTAAATTATTATCCAATTAAATTAAAATAAGATATATTTTCTCATAACATTTAAATGATTTAATCCAATTTCTATATTTTGTTTTATCTCGTACATAATTCCTCATGATAACACTAATCACTTCAATATTTAAATATAAGAACAATTATAATTATTATCCGAACATACTAACCAAGGAAAATTATATAATAAATTTTACATATTTTTTATTTTTGGGATATGGGACTATAATCCATTATTTGAGCCAACTAAAGAGAATATTTAACAAATTTTTTGTATTTCATGTATGGAGTATAAAACGAAATTTTGATCATATAGGTGACCACACAATCACATATTGTTAAATTAAATAACAATTTGACTAAATTATGGTTGAATATTACGAATCTCTAATAGTATAGTCAATGTTTAGAGGTCAAAATTGATATTATATAGATAAAATATTTTGGAAATAATATTTTTCCTTTGATTCAAAATAAATGATATGAAACACGTAAAAGAAATATATGATCTATATAAAATAAAAATGCTTGAAGAGACTTATGAAAATGTAATCATCAGATGTACTAAAACATCCACGAATAATTACTCTGTTAAAAAGATCAAATTTTAATTTAATTGGAAGCGGTGTAAAAATATTTTTAATATTTTGTAGAAATTTATAGTGGTTCACTAAGAATGAAACCACAGAGAATGAATAATTTAGTGTATATTTTCTATTCATGGAATGAAGAATTCAAATCCATAATTATATATAATCATTTCATGATAAAAAAATTAAATTCTATTATATAATAATAATAAAAATTACACAATATAAAATTGAAATGAATTTATCATAAAATTAAAATTTCATTATTCAGTAATATAGTAAATTGTAATATATTAATCACTATATTGTGCTAAAACTAAAATAAATGTTTGAAATTATATTCTATATAAAAATCCCGATAAATTTTGAATATGAATTTTAAGTTTTTATTAATATTTTTGAAATATATATATATTTTACCCTAAAGGGAATTGAATCTCTGAGAGCGTACACCATAGACAATAGTTGGCGTTCATTAAAATCATATATTACATAAAAGACTGATTTATACCAATGTGTAATATATTATTAATATTATAAATTTATATAGTAGTTATCATCCAAATATTTTATATAACGGAACAAATATAACGTACTATTTTTTTAACAAATTTGTTAATTTTTGTTAGAATAATCCAATAAATTTTATAAGTATACAATAATAATAAAATCCAATTTTAATCATAAAAATAACTAATATTTTCAAAATGTTTGTTAACCACCTTTTAATGGAGATCCCATTTTAAATATATATAGTTTTTTTTTTATTTTTATAAATTCTATTTGAAAAAATTAAGTTTATAATTATAATTTATATATCAAATTTTAATTTTGTTTAATTATTTATATTTTTTTAAAAGTTTAAAATTTTGATGAATACTTAAATATACAAAAATATTGTTAATACTGATTTGATATTTAAGTAATAATTACACATTAAAAAAAATAATGTAAAAATAGTTGAATAATACATGTAATAATTCAATATATTTCATTCGAATAATATTTATATTGAAAATATATAAAAACTAATTGACATTTTGAACGGCTCATTACTGACTCCTCACCACTTCTAGGAGATTAGTAATAAACATTACATTACCATTTCCATTAATTGGATTTCTTAAAAATGAAATACATGGTGGAAATTTATATTAATACTTAAATATAATTGGATCAAAATATCTATTTGTGAATAGTATCAGTAGTATTCTATTTACTATGGTTAATGTGAAATTAGGAAATTAAAGATAAAAATAATATTATACTATTTTAAAATTATGCTATCACATTTATTAATTTCATTAGATGTTGGATTTAAAAAAAATGTAGACTAATATTATAAACGTATTAAGCCACTTTTTTAGGATTACGAATTTTATTACACATTATTTAACGAAAAGATAAAAATTTCATATTCTTATTTTTAAATAGTAAAAATGATTACTATAGGTTTATATATAACAAAAAGTATACTATAAAAAATTATTTAATAGATAATATTATTACATAAATTATTATGATTTAAAAATAATTTTTAAACATTAAATAGTTAAACCTAATTATGACATAATGATGAATTAGTAATTGATTTATTAAAGGACTAATAAAATAAATTATATTAATGTTTTTAAAATAAAATTAATTTGAAAATATTTAAATCCATAAAATAATTTTATTCAAGACTATGAAATTTGAAATATGATAGATTTTTTTTTCTTGGTAATATTGTAGTTATTATTTTGAAAAAAAATCATGTAATTATTATTGTCAAAATTCATATAATTCATATTTTAAAATATGAAATATTTAATTAAAAGATTATATTTTTCAAAAATAAATGAGTCTCCCAAAACCATTAGATATGATGAATAATTTCATTAATTAATCATTCATTGGAATTTTGGAGTGTTCTTGTGAGTATATTTTTCTTCAAAGTGTAAATTACTTGATTAAACTTTACGAGTTAAATGGGATTAAATGAAAAATATAAGGAAAAAATAATAATAAATCTTTTATAATTTTAATTGGATGAATTTATTTCGACACAAATTCATTCTATCATTGATATAATTTAGTTTTTATTATTTTTGTATAGAGAATGAATTTTTATTAATTAATTAATTATTTATTCTAGGTGTTCCCCTCCCATATCCCTTAAAGGGGGACTCATTCATACAAACACCATACACTTATAAAACATTTTTTAATGGAAAATATATAACCAAAATACATGAAATAATATTTCCGCACATTCTAGAGGAATTATTTTAGTGATAATAACCTCCATATAGTTGTTATGGTTTTAATCCAAGTTGATCATCCAAATGAATGTTTACATTTTTAATTAAGTGTATCTATTTTAATTATTCATCATCACCTTAAAAATATCTTTCATCCATTTTGATTTTAATCTTATAGTATACAAAATATTCCAATTTGTTATTATGTAAATTTCATCAAATAAATAAATCATCACTTCAATAACATGTGAAATGATTTAATCATTTTTGCACATGTGTGAAAAATCACCTCCATGAACTGACATAACTCATTTTCCTTAAAAATATTTCAATAATAGTTATAATGAAGTAATAAATTTTTATATGTGATATTAATGTCATATTTATTATATAATTTAATAATATATTAATTAAGTTATTACATAGCAAGAATATAATGTTTATAACAATGTTTGTGCATACTTGTGAACTATCACCTATAAGAAGAGATGTGATTTTTTAAAACACTACTTCACCTGTATAATATATATTATTATATTAAAGATATTAATATTATACTATTGGTATAATTAAAATTATATTATGATAAAATAATAAACACCTTTTTTAATATAATGATCATTCAAAGATGGAAATGCCACTCATGAGTACATATGAATTTCCATCTCCATGACTGAAAAGTAGTTCATTTTACATAACAATAAAAAAATCGTTTATTTAAAATTACAATTTATGTACAAATATGTCTATTATGTCATTATTTTTATTTTGGAGATGATTAAATAATGACCACTGTGACTATTGATATCTTATCAATGATATTTGTGATTTAGTTTAAAATATCAGAAAAACATCTAGCGTGAACTTAAATAATTAAGAAATTTTTACAACATTATAATTAATGATATAAAAGAAATAATATACAAGAAAATGTTACCAATAAAGTATTTATTAAACGAATTTTATTTTTCCAATAGATAATGAGCATACATGAAAATTCATAATTGAGGTAATGTACTTTGTCCCAATATACTTTCATTGAGGCATATTTTTATGTTATAAACCAACATATTTTAAATGGTGTATAATCAATCCCATGGAATTTTAATTTCAGTAATCTTTTTAAAAAGTAATATTTTTATATGAACTGTTTTATATTGTCAAAAAAAAACACAAATGAATATTTTTTTAATGTATACGACAACATATTCTTCTCCGACCTCATAATTATTATTTTATATTTGGATTTTCTTATAATATCTAATATTTTTAAAGGAAATATAATCCATTATCAAATTTATTGTGTATTTTTGTATTAAAAATGATTTTTAATGGATTTATTATCTAAAAATCTTGAAATGATATCTAGTGATTTCAATTTTGAAATTTATTTTTTTCCATTATGTGTGTTTTATGTGTTATCATTATGTTACTGTTATTGTGAATTGTTTATATGTATGGAAGGTTTTGTGATAAAACAAGTGATTATTATCATGTTATATATCTCCAATAAATTCGTTAATGATATAGAATAAAATTGTATGTCTACTCATAAGAGATGAATTTAATATACTATTGTGGACATTCCAAATGAAAACTACTTCACCGTCACCATAAACATTATTTAGTATAAGGATTTCTTATATAAGCTAAAATGTTTTTAAAATGAAATGAAATCGATTATTTTTATTTTTGGGTATTTTTTTAAATGGTTTTGGGAATGTATTTCCTATTTCAATATTTTAAAAGATATATTTTTATTTTGAGGTGGAAATGTTAATTTTTCCTATATCCTTTTTTATGTGTTATGATTATGTTATGGTTCTTGGTAAATCATTATAATTATGTATGTTTATGTAATTAACTTAGGGATGTTGAGCTTATTATGTCTATTCAATGAAGTGGTTTTCGAGACATTGATAAACGAAATGTTTTCTCCTAATAGATTAAATTAATATACTATTATGGATATTCAAATTTTTACAATCTATGTTACACCCTATGTAGCCATGAAAGATACTATTTAAGAGTGATATAGAATTCATTCCCTAATAATACTTTATGATTTTGGGTTTTTTATAGTGTTTTATAGGAATCCTGTTATATTATGAGGTAAACTAAATAGATAATGTTTTATTGCTGAAATGTATGGTTTTGTGAAAATGTTTTCTTATTTATAGTGTATTTATGGACTAATGGGTTTGTTCCCTCTTTTATGTACCTTAATGAGCATTGTTTTCTCAACCCATGATTCTAAATAATTTCATAAGGTATATGTTATAATAGAGTCTTGGAAGAGATAATTGGATAATATGTGATGATAGATTGTTAAAACAACCCTTGTTTCATTTTAAATGATTTTGTATTGTACAAAAATTAATAGTGATTAGATGTTACTAAATTTTAATATTTGTGAAATTTTTTATGAATTAATGGTTATTTCTCTAAAACTCTAAATATTAAACTATCCAAATTGTGAATGATATTGAATTCCGGACTAAAAATATAGATCATGTATCATTAAAGGATGCATCCTTATGTTCTAAATTGAAAATATATATAAACTATAATATGTAATTATTTCTCAAAATGATTATATCGCTAAAAAAACTAACTAATTTTTAGCTATTCATAGATGAGTGTGTGATAGAGGAGTGAATCTATATGTCTAAAAATGGTCATGTATTGTTCTATGGGGGAAAAAAAACAAAACATGTGATCAAATTGAATCAATACAATAAAAGATGATAAATTATTAGTCCCATGGATGAATATTTAAAAATCTTACCTAAGGTAACAATTTATGTCCAATATAGTAGGTTTTCAGGCACATAAATTATATATAAATATCGAAACAATAATTATTGAAATTATTTTTTCAATTACTAATTATTTATAGAATTATTGACATTCCACAAGATTTTGTTTATAAAAAATTGTTCAATATGACTTGTACAATTTGAGATATTAAATAATTACATAATGTTTATATTGAATAAAAACAATATTTATTATCTTTAATTATCCTATAGATATATCATATATATTGATATAAAATAAAAAATAATATTATAAAATGGAATATCCTATAGTTTGAGGTATTTATACAAACAAATTGAATCTTTTTGTATACACAGTGATCATTATATTAGTGTTTCAACAAAATAATTCATTTTTTATCATGAATTCTTGGTCCCAATTGCCTATATTTTATTTATAACAATGAAATTCAGTTATACATGACCTAAATATATAAATACCACATAATTAGTTTTATTTCATTCATTATATAACAATTAAATTATTAATATACGATAATCTCAAATGATACTTATATTGGGTAATTAAAATCCATAACAAATAAAGAACATCAAAATAATGGTGAAATGAATTAACAACCACAATGAAATAACACCACTAGATTTGATAAAATTATTGTCATAGTGGACATCACATTGCATTAACTTCAAAAAATTATGATAATATATAAATAATAATTTACTCAATCCCTGATGGGGTTATAGACAATGGAAGATCAATTCATGATATCAAATTCACGATTTCATGTGTTACCCCATGGAGTTATTAATTTCATACATGGAAGTATGTTTCTAAAAATTTTAATTAATAACATTACATGACATAAAATACATTATTCATTATGAGATAAATAAGGACAAAATAACTCCACTAAATTACGATTATATATGTGACACCATGTTCATGATTATCTATCTAAATAATAAGATTTATTGGTTTTACAAATTAAATTTAATTGGTTATGATATTAGTTTTCCCCAACACTACTCTAATATATATAAATACATTATTCAGAACGCATTCAATAAATCATTTCAAAATTTAAATGAACAATTCTCTGAATAAATTTACATCTGATATTTTTTGTAATATTTGTTTTTATATTTGATTATTTTTTCCTGTAATATAATAAATTATTTATCATCCATAGTCCAATTCGATAAATATTTTTATGTCCCCTAATGAAAAACTATGTGTGTGAAAATATTTCTTGAAAACCACCGACACATTATCTAATATATATAAAAATTGAAAAACAAATAATTAATTTACAATTGATGAATAATTTCTATCATAATAAAGGAATTAATTAAATGAATTTTTCATTAATGTATGTCACATAAAACATCTCAATATCCAAATGGTTTTAAAATAATAATACAATTATGTAATTAAAAAGATTAAATAAAGAGAATATATGTTTACTGATTAATATATTCTCATATTCACATGATATAAGGGAATATACTTTCTGTATATATTAAATTACATAAAATGGATTTATTTAGAATATATTAGAAAAAAATCAATGTAATTATTATGAGTAATATAATTTTTCAATTACACATGTCAAGAACAATGTATAAAAAATTCATTCTAATACGTGAAACATGACTTATAATTGAAAATATATGAATATGAAAAATCTCACATGTGTAATTGAATATTTTTTATTTTTTTCACCACATGTGTAATTTTAATAGACACCTAAAAAGTAAAACCCCTACACCTAAAATTTTAATAATCGTATAGGTAATGATGTGATAATAACATGAATGTTGTAACACCCCTGGAAAAGTGAGACTTAAGAGGATAAATGTTACTACCCATGCCAACAAGGTCCACCTTTCTTTTCGAGAGCCTACCTGATTAGAACTCTACAGTTAATCATGCTTGGCCAGGAGTTGTAATCTTGATGGGTGACCTTCAAAGAAGTTTCCCAGGGTGTGTGTGAGTGAGGAAAAAACACATTGAAAGAACAAGTGTTGCCCTGTGGGGACATTCCTTAGTCTGATAAGCAACCCTAGTGAGTAATAGTCTATGGGGTGTTGAGAAGGAAACCAAGGTATTACAGGAGACACATGGGGTCAGATGACATGGTTCATGGCCTGGGGAGGCGGGTCATGACAAATGGTATCAGTGCCAATACCCAGCCGAAAGTGCTTAGGCACTGCCAGGGATTGAGGCTTGGGGTCCACAACATTGGCGTTTTACTTTAAAAGGGGTAGATAATGTAACACCCATGGAAAAGTGGTAATTAAAAGGATAAATGTTACAACCCATGTTAAAAAGGTGATCCTTTCATTTTTGGAGCCTACCTGATTAGAACTCCACAGTTAAGAATGCTTGGAAAGGAGTAGTAATCAGGATGGGTGACCTTCTCAGAAGTTTCCCAGGGTGTGTGTGAGTGAGGAAAAAACACACTGAAAGAACATGTGTTGGCCTGTGGGGATAGTCATTAGTCTGATAAGCGACCCTAGTGAGTAATAGTCTACGGGTTGTTTGGAAGGCAACCAATGTATTACAGGAGACCCATGGGGTCATATTACAAGGTTCATGGCCTAGGGAGGTGGGTCATGACAAATGTATATAGGATACAACCTCAAGTGAGTCATAAATATGATTCCTCCAAATAATGGGAAACCTCAATAAAAAATTTGAAGATGTCTCATAAAGTTATTTTGGTATATTTCATTTCAATTTATAGAATAACTATATCAACCTATTATTCCAGAATATTTAAAAATATATTTCACTAGATGAACAATGAACACCATTTGATCACATGATTCTAGTGTAAATATAGAGGTGAGATTCAGGAACTAGGGTGATTGGGTAAACCTATTTTTTGATTAAATAATATTAATTAAGCATATTGGAAAATTATCAAGGAGAAATAAAAATAATAAAAATGAATAATAGTAACATTGCATTTAAAGGGATGATTCAACATACCATAGGGGAACATGTATATTTAGTAAAATAATATAAAATATTTTATTAATCATTGTAACACCAATAATATATTAAATATGATCACATATACTATAAAAAAATGTAAAAAAGGTCACCATAATAAATACATGACACAAAATAAGAAAACATATAAGAAAAAAGAAAATTATGTCTATTTATGTCTTATTATGAGAAATATTAGAAACCACCCAAAACCATATGAACACATGAAAATTAATATCTATCCAGAATTTTTGTAATATATGTCTAATATATTAATGATTCATTATGAATGAATTATTTATTGTTATATCCATTGTTCATAACAATTTCTATATTTATTCCAATGTGATTCATGAATCAAGTTTGTATATTATAATTAGATGGAAGTAACTACACATGACTACAATTTTTATCACAAAATCATGTTTATATTGAATAAATTAAATATATAAAATAATAATGAAAATGAATTTTTTTTTTCATTTAATGTAATAAATTTGTAACTAATAATGATTATTATTATGATAAATAATTCATTAAAATTTCATTACATATATACTGATTAACTATAATAACGTTTGTGAAATATTTTCTTGTCAATGGTTAACTTAAAACATGGTGAACAGATGAATGACCAAACCACCTACATCGTCAAAATGAGGCTAAAAACACAAAAGAAAATTTAAATATATTTTCATAAGTATAAACATATATGAGTCCCTATTTAACATTAGAATTATTATATATAAATATATATCTATAAATATACATAAAAAATATAAGCATCCAACCTCATCCACGAAGCCACTCTCTTTAATGAATTCTACATAATTCATTATACATATAACTATATAAACAATTAGTATAAATATTGGTGTTATAACCTTAATGTAATCACTATTAATATATATATATATATATATATATATAATTTATAATAATATAATTACTCTCAACATACCCTTTACCATATATATAATTTTATTTTCATAAGTTATGTATAAAAAATTATTTAAATTTTTTTGAATTGAAAAATATAAAAATATTGTAAAATAACCAAACATGGGGATCAATAGTTTTTATTTACTAGAATGGTTAGGGTGCAACAACATATATCTCTTGCATTAATCAATATAAAAAAGTTTCTCCAAACAATATCCATAGATTATAGTGGCTTTTTGGTGGTACCATACACATTGTAAAATATTTCCAACAATTTAAAGAACTATTTAATAAATTATCAGAGTAATGTAGAAAAAATAAATATAGAAGAAAAATTTAAGAAAATATATAATTATATATCAAATGGAATAAACCATCAGTTGTATGAATTTATAGGGATATCCAAATTTGGATTATGTATAATGTTATTTTCTAAAATTAAATTTATATTTTTTTTGTAATATACATATTGTAATCATAGAGTGTTTATTGAAATTTCATCCACTAACCTACTCTGCCTACACATCATTCCTAATCATGACCATTGACCTTATTTTTAATCCATGTATATAAATTCCATACAGACACTGGTATAATTAAATACATTGTGATAGGAATACTAGTGAGACACAACTGTTTCAAAAAACAACATAAGTGAAATGTTTGTATAAATTTGTAGGTGATGAAGAAAATTTATTATATAAATAATCATATTACACTCCCTGTCCACATACACTATTAGGGCACCTAGAAGCCCTGAAAAATATACATTATCTATTTTATAGATGGAATGAACTATCAATGACATAATAACACATACCTTCTATGTCTCATTCCTGGATCATTCATCATGAAAAATTAAAGTACCACAACCCATACATATGTTCAAATAGAGACCCATCATGTCACCCTAACCATTCCAGGCATGATCTAGGGAGTTCATTCAAGTAACATAGACACTTATGTGCTTGATCTAGTGGGGACACAAGCATGTACATCAGCTAATTCATTCAGATATTGGGGAGGCCTCAAATAAAAACACCAATTCATTAAAAATAATTAAGGGGATTCCACATATAATCATAGAATCCTACCCATGTGCGTTCAATGGTGGGAAAGCATATGAACATTCTGAAACATTAATATGTGGAAACATAAGACAACTCGATAACCCATTCATGATGAACATCTTAAAAACTAGTCCAATATAACTATATGATAGCCATCTTCCCATAACATATATACTCACCTCATAACACTCCTAACTAACCACATCATGAAAATATCCAACCATTATCAGAAAATTTCATTTTAGTTACTTTTTAGCCCAATCAACACATTCTATGTATGTTTACAAAAGTGGACTACCATACACATAATCCCAAATATTATTTTCATGATAATAAATTCAAGAAACAAAATGATGGGGATTAACTAACTGAACCCATATAATTGTTACACTTACTATAGAAACATAATTGATCCCAAAAAACTCATTCCAAGGCCAAAACCCCATGTAGATAGCCTTAATTAAATTCCAGATATATAGCTTCTATCCATAATTATGGATACACATATGACACACCCCCCCTCTATGTTGAAACGATGTTTGATACAACACATATCAACTAAAATTAACACCTTAATAATATGTCTCATTGGGATATGAATTCACACACAGTCAAATCACGAAATACAATTTTATATAGATTTCATAAAATTTAATGATCATCATTCACCAATATTGATGTCATTAAACCATAAAAAATATCCTCCCAAAATTATCCTAAGCCACAAAATCCAAATAAAAATACCAATTCATTCATGTTAGTTTCACCAATGATTGATACTAAATGAGAATGTTATTTAAGGAATATATGGCATTTGACATTTAATTAGGAACTCACCATAATGAAAATAAATTCAATTTCATGTGAAATAAAATAATGTGTTAAAAAATATATAAAATGTGTTACCCACTATATCATTGCATACCTAAGGGTCGGGGGAGTAAAGAGGAAGGGGGTCTAGTGGTGAATTTATATTTTTTCTACTTTTTAAACCTGAAAATAATTATTAAATCATATGATGTAATAGTTCACACTATGAAATATCATGTTGAATCTCACCTATATAATTAGCCTAAATTTTCACTGTGTGAAACCACATGTCACATAATGAAATCCTTCATAAAACACGAAGGTAGATTTATCCCACTCCATTCCTCCCTTACACACTCATGGATCACCTCAACACCTCACTATATATGAATGACTTGTTTACACACATTTTTTCAGAAAGCATGAACCATAAATGACATTAAATTTGAAGTATATTACAATTTATTTCTATAACTAATAATTCTTATTAACAAGTACCTAAAATTATCTCATAAAAATAACTAATTCATTATGATTTATTACATTTTTCCCTATATCACAATATTATCATAATATTCTCATGGTAACATAATTATAAAAGGAGTGGTTCAATGTTCCATCATATCCTATTCATCACATTAGTCCAAAATATGTGTTGTAGACACCTCATGGTAACTAACTGTATCTACTATAATATTTTAACCAATGGACAACACACCATGTCAATATAATAACCATGATATATGGTTACTAAAATCCTCCATCCACAAAATGATAATATTCAAATACCAAACATCAACTCTTTTTTTCACTTTATTCACTTATAGAATCATGTATGAAATATATAATCATCACTTAAACAAGTCATGAAACTTGTTTTCACTATCGGAATCATGTTAGGAAAATGTGGTCACCCCTCTAATCCAGCTAACCAAACCTGATTGAACCCATAACATACTATATTAGTTCATTTTTTTCTATAAAATATTATTTAATGGTTAAATCCACAATATGCTTGTTTATGCCACTAGCTAATTCATGACCACCTCTGAAAAATTGTTGTACATGTGTACCACAAACATATTTGTATAAATATTATATTTATACAAACATTAAATTATAATCCTCCAAATCATAGATTATACTATCCAACATGTCCATACTAAAAATAAAATAAACTATAATATTATCAGTCTATAAGGAAGAATCAACTCAGTATCCTTCAGAAAATTTAAATGAATGATAAATTATCACACTTCTCATATAGGCTCAGAATTTTTTGAAGAGAAATTGATTTAATATAATAGAATAACCCTCATATTCCAAAACCAATATTTAATACAAAAAAATTGTATATTGACATTCCAAAATATTCCAAATACTAGATCACTAAATAGATCCACTTACATCAGAAAGACAATCATCAATGAATCATTTCATCAAAGTAATCAACTAGAACTAGTCCATTAAAAAACACCAGTATCAAAATACAAGAGGATTAAATATTACTTTTTTATATAATGTTAGTTGTCTACTAGACCAAAACCATATAGATAACACTAACAATATCTATCTATGAAAACCATCCATTTAATATCCAAACAACTATTAAACATCCCCTATGAAACTGAACAGATGATAACGAGAGACACTACCTTGACTCCAAAACCCTATATTTTGATACCCACATATTTCCATCCACGTCTTGAATGGAATTAAATATTTGGTCACCACCTCATTGAATAAATTCTTATACAATATGTGATCTTATCCAGTTTATGGAGGACTATTACCCAAGGTTAAATGATATTTATAAATTAATTCCAAATAAATTAATTTGTATTCAAATGAATGAATTGCATTAAATTTTTCATTGTGAGATGATTTGAATGAAATTTAGTTTTCTTGTAAATTTGTTACATTTCATTTTAAATGAATTGCATCATAATTGTATGGTTTCTTGAATCATTTCATGAGTAATTATTTCAATTTAGACAATAATATTTCATTGAAAATAGTTCATGGAATATTTGATTTCAAAAAATGAATAATAAATTTAGTTAAATAATTATTTTAAATCGTGAATGTAAATATTCTACCTATGTTGAATGAATCATATAATTTCAATAAGGTTATTTACTATATCCTACTACATTTCATTTTTAAAAAAATATTCATTTTTACGATTCAATAACTCCCCCTAAGGAAATATATTGGAACCCCATCAATGTAAGTATTTAATCAATTTAAACCTATATATTTGAACACATCAATATGTTATCAAGTCCTTATGATTAGAAATGTATTAAAAATATTCTTCCAACTATTTACACTTTCAAACATTTAAAATTTTAGGAAATCTAGGTGAAACAATACATATGGGATTAAATAATGTTCGAAATAGATGATTCCATTTGAAGGGAATATAAAAATTCTCAGTTTTATGTTTAATTAATAAAAAATAAAATAATATTTTTCAATGAAAAAGATATTTTAATTTGTTAAACCCATTTTATTGAATAGAAATAGGCAGTTTTTGTGATTCCACATATAGAAATCATAGAGAAGTTTCATCAGTTGATACAATATTTGAAACATATGAAAAAAGAATAGAATCAAATTTCAATATTTTTCTATCCATTAACATAGATAAAATGATAAATAAAAATTTAAAGGGTTATATTAAATGGTGTTTTTAAAAAAGGATAAAAAGTGATGTTTTAAGTGTTTGTGTAGTTTGTTATGATAAAGTAATATGGATGGTAATTTAGATGTGTTATAATAAATTATATCATCGTTTTAGAATTGTGATATAAGAAAAAGCCACTCTGAGTCATTGTATTCATTTTATATAATTTTTATATTCATGAAACTATTTTCATAAATGAATAATATTTTATTCTAGTTAAAATTAATTTATTATAAATTTTTTTGGATTTATTACAATTAACAGAAGTTGAAATCCCTTTTTCACTGTTCGAATATATATGGAATATTATTTCCATTGAGCATTGAGAGTTTGAAGAATGTTAGTTTCTTTGAGGTGTTCTATATTTGGAATCACATTTACCAAGGGACCAACCTCTATTTAAATGTATTTGTTCTGTAATTAGGTATAATTTTTTGTTTACCAAGTGTTATTTTGAAAAAGAATTTGGTAACAAAGTTGGATAATAATTTTAGACTTTGAAAAATGAGTTATGGAAAAGATCCACAAAATCCACATAAATTTTATTAAAATTAGACTTACAAAATAATTTCGTAATATTATTAAAATTTTATATTTTAATCATTTAATTTGTAAAATATATTATGTTTCTGAATTAATTCTATTCTAAATAAAATGAATATTCCATATAAATTGTATTCAGATAAAAAAATAGAGAAAAACAAATAATTTTTGAATCCCAATTCTGACACCCTCTCTAAGGTACAATATGAGGGGAATCATTACAACATTATTTAGGGAATAATTATCTAACAAGATACCCATAAATGTTATCTTCAATCGATTAGTTCCATTTTATAGAACGCTGCTTATGTATATTTTTTTTTATTTTTAATGCTTGTTTTTAGTAACCACTATCATTTTCTATTAATCCTTGAAATTGATAGGTTTAACAACTATAGGTATAGAAATATTAGAGATTGTATTCTTATATTTCTCAATTACACCACTAGAACACCAAGAATAAAAATCGTTAAAACCAAAATCCTAATGAATTATAATAGAACATTTAACTAACTAAAATCCTTTGAAAACCATATTTCGAAATACTACATATATCACCATGATTCCACTTCTATTACTTAAATTAAAATTTAAATTGTTCACCAAAATTAAATGTTTAATGGAATCCTCTTGGAATATACTAAAAATTATCTTTTAAACTTAATTATTTTTATGTGAACATGAAACAAAATGGAATAAATTAAAATATATAAATTATAATAGATTCTCAATTTTACGTTAGATGAATATTGTACATAATGATTCCTTTATTCAGAATCAAACACAATTTGGGTAGCATCCCGACCTGGGTTCCACACAGTAGTGCCATAACTAGGACTATGAAATCACCTCATGGGTTACCCTAGTATGCAAGAGGCTACCGAATTGCAGTAGGGGACTGGAAAGTCAATCATGTCGAGACTATACCCTCTTATATAAGATTAAAAACCCATTTATGGTAATTAAAAATATATATGAGTCATAAAACAATATAAATAATACAAATTAAAAAATATAACTAATATTATAACATACAATACTTAGTGGAAAAAGAAAAATTATATGCCAATGTAACTTCCAAAGTGTCTAAAATTCATCGGAATATAATAAAACTAATGACTCTGATGTGAGTCCAATACCATTTCTCCATCAATCATGTAGGATACATCCCCAATAAACAATATTATCCATATTCCATTCATTTATGCTCATAGAATAATGAATTCTATTTTGTTACTAATCAGGAAGTCTGATTAGGGTGCGAGTACAACTCAGTTGGCAACCACCAATGATGAATAAAAAATAAAGTATATAAGACATTATTTTGTTTTTTGAAGAATAAATAAATTATTAAATTAAACATTTTACATTTATTAAGGTAAAACTCATTTAACAACATTTTCTCCTGGGTTACAATGGGAACCTGATCCACAATCCCTACTTCATCCCCCGTTGGAGTCTGAACAATTCCCAATGGATTTAAAAAATATTAATTCACATTTCCCATTCATTATTTTAATTCAAATGGTATTAATAAAATACATAAAACATTTAAATATGATATGTTAGGGTATTGTTCAATATGTGTCCAAACCTAAGGGGTGTGAACATAGTGAAATGATATGTAGTATAAATGATTCCTTGGAATAGTGGTAATGATCCCATGATCATTTCTATGGGATCCACACGTGGTCCTTTAGAAAAACTATTGTAATCTTATTCTTAGAAGGCTTATAAGGTCCTTCAAAAAAATCACAGATTGTCTTCTACTTCTAAGGATCACACAGTCCTTAATGATGAAATAATATAAAATTTAACATTCTACCTTTTTAATCATGTCCAAAAACCTCCGATTAGATTATTTGATAATCCATTACAATATAATCACAACCAATTTCCATTTCACCAATCAATCTTTATCGCATGAAGTTGAAACTTCCCCCAATTCTCCATTTGATGTTTTTGAATGACAATTTTAATTTCATTAATGCTTGAAGAATATCAGTTAATGATATTAGGAAAATTCTTGAGAAATATGTTTACTGGAGTGGAAAGGATTTTAATAATGCTGAAAGTAACTATTACATCTCTAACAGGTGTCATCATAGTAGGGCTTCTTCTCTTTGTAGCAGGCATGACATGCACCGTGGTTCGTTTCCTATGGATTACCTCGAAACTCCAATTAATCAAGGAGACTTAGGATCCGATTCTTTGATCATATTTTGAGGAAAATCACCTGGATGGTTCTCAACATGAAAAACTGTGTCCATTCCTTCGGGGGGGGATTACACTGGTTTATAGTGTACGGTCGGACCATCCCATTCACATAATGGCCTCCAATACTATACCTAAAGGTGTCATCAAGACTATTGATATGATATTATCCTATTTTTTGTGGGATTCTCTTTCTAATTGAAATCATAAAAGGGTTTTGTGAGAAATACTCGAAAATCCCATCTAGGAGGGTGAGTTTGTTTGAGGAGCCTTGAATCCTTGTTGCACGGCATGTATGCTAAGCTTACATGGGAAGTGATTAAGTGGAAAACTATTTAGCGGAAGTACATGTCTTACAACTGGGTGGTTGATGAGTAGTACACTAGCGGTAAATCATCCCTATTATGGTCTACTATGTACCCATTCATCAACAGACTAAAACAGAACTCTCATTTAATTGCGGGGGAGGTAAAGAATCTCTACTGGTGTAATAATTGGATTGGATCTATTCATGGTTTTTCAGGTTTTCCTGCTCCCTTGATGACATTAATGGATTCCATTCTACACCACTCATTCATGAAGGATATTATAGAGATATAATAGTAGGATATCCTTGATTAAATCAGTATTAAATATGACCCAGACACATGAATATTAACTGAATCCACCTCGGGACATTTCTCTATTAAAGATTATCACAGGATCTCAGCTTCACCGAGCCCTCATGATTTCTGTAACATCACCATTTGGTTCAATAAGATCCTTTCCAAATATAATTTCCTCACATAGAGGATCAGAAATCATGTTGTGGATGTGGATGAGTAGGCCAAGAAGGAAATTATCTTTCTGGCCTCTAGATGCATCTGTTGACACAACAAGCGTGAAGAGAGCACTATCCACCTTTTCATCAAAAGCATGTGGGAAAATCATGTTTAGTCATTCTTTGGAACCCCCACAACATTCATGTATAGTGTGGATGGTGAAACACACTTCATGGATAGGTGGTTCCACTAGATGAGTCTATCAGACCTGGAATGGATGGCACAATCTATCATTTACAATATAGGGTGTTGGTTCATGTGGTAAGCTAGGAACCAAGATGCTTCAAAGGTGGCATTCCTACTACCCGATCTATTATCTCAAGCATGGAAAATCTGATGTTGGACATAATCACACTCGTACAAAACTAGTGGGGGGATCCCCATTGAATATTCTATAGGTAAGTGCTCCTCTAATTAATCCTCTCTATAATAGGATATAGGGGAAATGGATATTATGGCTCCCTCTGGTCTCAGGATACAAGCTCAACTCAGATGGTTCATGTTATCTGGATGAAGTTAGATTATGAGGTGTGGTTTGTGACATGTTTGGTAGTATTGTGATTGCATTCACTTATTTTTTTGTTAGGGCACCCATCTATAAGCAGAGGCCAAATCTCGGGTTAGAAGAATATCCCTTTGTGAACAGAGGGAACATGTGATCACTCATGCATTGACCAATTCTTCTATTCTTCCTAATTACCCAAATAGTAAAGATCATACAACTTTTTCAATATCCTACAATGTTAGGAAATTCCAAACCATCCTCCACTTGTTAGGGTGACCCACACATGTCACGGTGGAACATTGTTATGGATCATATTACGTCAATAGCAAGCCTGAGGTCCAACATCACCTCCCTCGATGTGTGCTTTGCTTATTGTCTCTTGTTTTGTCTTTTTCCCGTCTTCTTAGTTTGTTCCCTTTTTTCTTCTTGAAAGGAATATGATGATGATGATGATTATCTAACATAAAATTTTAACATATCAATAAATAATTTGACTATTAACTATTAAAATAACAATATCATACTCCAAAACAATCACATCAATTAATTATATAATTAATTAATAAATTTCAACAATATCACCAATTAAATAATTAATTTAATAATTGATTATTCGTGATCTAAAACCAAAACATCCCTATTCACTATTTACACTAATTAATTTAATAAAAATATATTAATTTAATCATTAATTTTTTTTCTAGTCAAATAATTTGAATTAAATTATTCAATAAACATAATTTTAATGAAGACTATGGGATAGAAAATATAGACCACCAACATCAATACATTGACATCTATTCTCTCAAAATAATTCCCCAAAATATGAGTAGAAAATTGACATAGAACCGTGATCATGACCTAGATCAACAATCCAATAAAGAAGATATCAATATCTAATAAATATCGATATATGTCTATAATCGTAGATGTAGATCTCATCCAAATGAATTACATATTGATAAATAGATGAAAAAATCCACCAATGAATCATGTGAAAAAATAGAATATGTAGAATAAGGATCAGGATGGAATCTAACTATCAAGAGAAGAGAGGATCATCGATTTGGGATTTGAATTTTTATGGAAGGTGGTCATATGGCCTTAAAACCCCTCCAGAATGCATTGGAATGACCCAAAAACATTATGTCCAATGAAAAATTAATATGATTGTCTATTGGTTGTTCGAGTAAATTTAAAATAAATTTTTGGTTGAAATAAAATTACAATATTATTTTTTCTAGGCCTGCCGCATAGTTTAAAAACCCTTGCACCAACAATGCATCTGGATCTTCCTAGGTCTGTACATTTAGCATTATTTGGTGCACAATTTACTCAAACATTTTACAAACCATTAACAGTAACCTTTACACCAAATTTTCAAAAACCTCTTCCCAAAACATAGAAAAAGTATTACCTCCAACCAAAGGTACATAAATAAAACAGAATGTACATAAATTTTAACCCAATATACCATAAAAATGTCATGATCTTACAATCTACCCATCTTGTAATATTTCATCCTCATGAAAAACATCGATGTTTTGTTATGATTCCGAGATGAAAATATCGGGGCACTAAGCGCTCATTCTGCCTCCCATTATCATTTTTCATCATGTTAACATATATTTTACAATTATAAACAATATATTAGAATAGTCATTACCCACAAATACTTCTCACTTTGATCCCACAAATGAAACAAATGCTCCTCAAAGGACACATCTATCTGTATATCAACCTCATCCACATCAGTAATATGAGGAGGTTGTAGGTGATACCACTTTAGTTTTGACACATTGATAACATCATTCACTGTGATTTTTTTATGTCGATAATCCAATTAATATGCCACTAGACTGATCGTATCCTTATTATCAAAAGGTCTAGCAATCATGGGTTATAACATGCCATGAATATGTATCATGTTGTCACCAAACCATTGTGTCACTCGAAGAAATACTCAGTCACACACTAGAAAATATAGGTATTGTAATATTATATTAGAATATGACTTTTGTCTATACAGATTCATAGCCTTGCATTTCCGAATCAGCTGCCCCTACTCTGACATCTCCTACACAAGACTCTACACCTACAATAATGACTCGCCAACCTCCATACTGCTTTGTAGTTATATACACAGCCAGACATAAATGGACTCACATAGTTCCATATGTATTGTTCCAAGATAAATGATGTTATATGTGAAGTAAACTAGAAATTAGTGGGTCTCCCACTCCCCACCAAATTCTAGAACATATGTATGTAGCATATTATTTTGGAACTTGTATACTAACAACTGAATACCCATCTAACTGTTGGTGGGAAACGATAATCAATAAAAGATTTTTGCCAAGTTAATTCTGTAATCTCTTCATGATGTGTGATGTAAATCGCAAATCATGTTCTAAAACTATTTACATTGAACCCCTTACTCAGAGACTATATCACAAAAAAAAATATTGTTCACCCTACTACTCTACTCTAAAGATTTCACATATATGAAAGAATAATTCTACCATTATTTGTTGATCCATAATAACCCACATAGATTATTTATTCCTATGTGTATTCGAAATACCTACAACAATGTACATAGTCATGTCATCCCACATCTATTCCATAAATGGAACGACTATAGAAAACCTCAAGGTTGTGGATGCTCGGCATTCACCTACTGACACATGTGACACCGAGTTATGAAACTTGTTATCTCCATTTTCATGATCTTCCACCAAAATTGTCATCATAGGTCACAATAATTTTTTTCTTTACATGATGTTACAACAACATAAATAGATTAATTTCATACATGAGCTCATCTCACATGCTCGTAGGAACAAAAATTCAATTCATCTTGTAGATGATCTCATCTTCATCTAACAACCATTCGAATGTTTTTCCCCAACCTTCAATGCATTACCTCAAGGATAAGAAATCTGGATCATCATAATACATATCCATGATATTTTCAAATGTGTAGAGTCCACCAAAACTGAATCTAGAGTCATCTACACAAGAATATCATGAACAAAAACTTGCATCTTAATTAGTAATTTCATAATCTTCCACTAATCACTAGACTCTAAACCTGCACGAGTCTGGGTTTTACTTCTTATGACATCAACCGCAATATTTAATTTTCAAGGGATATATGGTAGTTCAAAATTAAATTGTTTTATATACTCAATCCGACCCCCTACAAAAAAATTATAATCCCTTTGCGAGAAGATACACATTTTACTTTTTTGATCGTTAAACACTATAATGTTTTATACATAAATATCATTATACCAACATATCAAATTACAAACGAGAGCATCCAAGTCAAGAATTCATGTAGCTTAATTTTATTCATGTGGCCTCAAATAATAAGACATATATGCCACAAATCAATATTTTTGCATCATCAATGCTCTATGTACAACCCTAGAAGCATCATAATGCATTGGGTACTCCTCACCCGAATCAGGAAGGAACATAATTGTTTTCGACATGAAATTATTATTTAGAACCTAGATAGCTTTCTCGCATGTTTCTATCCAATTAAAAACTATCCCCATGTGGGAAAAGCATGAAAGTGACTCTTCTAGGTACAAAATAAATGATGAATCTCTAGTAATATACAACTAATCTCATACAGATTCATATATCGAAAAATTTCTTATGAATCTCGTAAAAAACCACCATCTGATCCTTCTATAGGTCTACTAACCAAAATAAATTTGAGATGATGTCCCCCAAGACGTGAACCAAGTCAATAAAATGATGACACTTAGATTTTACTAGAGCAGATGCTCAGGTAGTGTACTCGGGACGATATCATGATGTTGAGACTGATCATGATATCTCTTCGATTACACGATGATGTCATCGAAAAACACCACCCTAAACTTATACATGTATGGATAGATGATTCAATTCATCAATGACATAAAAAATACTGGTGCTTTTATTACACCAAATTTCCTTAAGAAGAACACAAAAAATCCTTTCCTACTTCTAAATGTGGTCCTTAGTATATCGGAATTCCAATCTCTGAACTGTTGATACCCAGATCTTAGGTAAATCATTTAGAACATGTAATCCCACATTAAATAATAAAAATGATTATTGATACATGGAATAGGGTATAAGTTATTGAAAGTGATCGTATGAAATCTATGGTAATTGACATATATATTTAAACTCCCTTTATACTTCATTGTAAACATAACCGATCATCCCCATGTAAATGATCATGGTTAGATAATTTTTTCTCCTTAAATTCCACCAGCAGAGATTTGTGCTCATGATTCAAAATTAGTATGATTCAGTATGATGTGATGGATACTGGATCAAACCTTAAAATGAGATTTATTGTGAATTACAAATATCTATCATGTGGGTTCCCATAATATTCATTAGTAAATACTTCCCAAAATATTTATTTTACTAGCAGAATGACAAATTTCCGATCACCATTGTCATTTAGTAAAAGACTTGAAACCTGGTCTATGAGCTATCTTAGTTAGTGATTAATTGTCCCTGGTCGGCATACTGGGATATTATACTATCCCCAGGGAATGTTTTGGTGAGCCTTAGGAGGCGTAAATGTGACTCTCCTATGATAATAGTGTATGTGTTCTTAGTATGTTACTATCTAGTCAATACACACAATTATGTCAAATAATATCATGTCAATGTCAAAAAGATTCCATACAAAAAAGTACTCCATGTACATTATAATAGATCCCATGAAAATAAATATGTCTCTAGATCATACTCCAAAATATGTATCTATAGTAATCACCACACTCATGAACTCCACCTCCATCCCTAAACCATTAATCTCATTAGCAAGTATAAAGAAATGTGATGTACCTTTTTCAAATAAGGAACTATCTAATATAGATTATACAAGAATATTACATCTCACTATTGATGGCTCGTCATATCTATGCACAAGTGTAGATGGAACCACATGTAAATATAATTCACCCTTCCTTGTGATGTTTTCTTATTACCCTGAGTTGTTCTAGGTTGTAACTATAGCTGATCATTCCTAGAAGCACCACATACTCTACCTCTGCTTCCTCTGTTAGTAGATTTCTATCTACCTTCATGGTATGGTTTGGAAGATCCCCTTCCCTTATCCTAATCCTTCCTATTTGTACATTCACTTACTATCTACAAATGGTTCTTATTTAACCTCTACAAAATATCCATCATGCCATATCACTGGATCTCCACTGCTGGTCTGGTGAAAATATTTCTGAGATTCCCCATACATCCACACTAGTGGTAAACAATATGGAAAAAGTATATTGTGACAAACCATTTCCCCTATCTACTCATCCTATTACTACATTTGTATAATGTTCGGTAAACAAAGTCATGATCTCAAAATACATACCTTTAGACTATCCAGAAGATTCCATATTTCCTACAATTGAAGTATTCCTGAGGATCCCTTCAAAAAAGAGAGCATGATATCCGACTTCTATATACTTCTCAATCCAAAATATATTCATTAGAGAGTTAATTTCACATTTAATTCCATCATGAAATCCTTTGGGTGATGTAACTCATTCTCTACCAATTCTAGAGATAATAATGTAAATCAGTACAACGTATCGAATAGTCCATCATAGACATATATCCTTGGGTCAATAATAATAACACATCTTCTCTCTCTTACCTCAATATCACTATGTAGAAGTTATAGATGATATTCTATTAATGGTTCTTTTATTCCATATCTTTTAGATGTGCATCCCATGTCTAGATATCCCACAATTGTTTTTCGTGACTACGCATTATGTAAGATTCCATATTGACAATCTTCTAAACTAGAGTCTTCTGGTGGTCTAGTATAGTCTAGATAGATTCAATATAGAACTCCACTTTTTCAAGTCCATCCTCTCTAGTGATGGTTGTAGGGTGATGAAACATACAATGCCTTGATATATTAGAGATGCTTTTCACATTATCCCTAGGTTTAATTCCATAAATTGCAAGAAACAAGTGATATTATCTATCAATGTCCCTCCTAATTCTTCACCTGGTACTATCAGTGCTTTACGATCCACTATTTTTGGATCATCCAAACCATGTCCTCCAGTCATATTCTCAATAATCATCAGCATGAAGGTATATATTTACATTTCTAAACATAAATATAAGTGATCAAAACACAAAATTGTGATATTTAATTAAAAAAAAGAAATCCACAACAAGTCCATTCCCCAATACATACCACACATTCAATATTGACAATATTACTACACTTAACCACCATACAACTAGTCCCAGTTATAAATTTTAACCTCATTATCATTGTCAAATTTTCTTTTTTAGAGACCCAATAATACATTTTCCATAATTATTTCAACAAATTCAAAATCATTTTAGGAACCTTTTACATTCAATCTCATAATCCATGAAATTTATTCTTGTTTAACAACATACCCAAAATTCATTTTATCAAGCTTTTATAAGATGATGAAGTTATCAAAATAGTACTAGATTCCTTGAATGATGTGTGAAAACCAATCTCTCATTCCATTTTGGGCCATTAGTGAAATCTTAGAAATCTCCAAAATAATTATCACAACACAAAAAATGTGTCTCACCTATGGTGAAATAATATTCAACTATATAGATAAAAATTATTTCAACAATACGACCATGATTACAAGGGTATCCCCTATACATGGGTTTGAAAATCAAAAGAAATATCTCATTACAAATCCCCAGTTAATTATAGTCTCATATATAAAATACCTCAATTAGTAAAACAAAATAAGAAGAAAGAAAACTAGACCTATAACACCACATTGTAATGTCTGGGCCTGGGTTCCATTCACTGGTTCCTGAAGCAGGACTATCACATGACCATAGGCATGCCTCCCCTTATGCTAGAGGCTATAGACTAGTCGTGAGTGACTGGTAAGTCATGCATGGGGATGGTATACCATATTTTTTTGATATAAAACTCAGATGTAATTAAATATGAAATATATAAATCATATATAATAATAAATAGTACAGATGCCACAAGATAACGGAAATTAGGAAATAAAATACATAACTAAATGAAAAACATGATATATGAAACTAAGTTCACAAGTGTCTAAAATGAAACTAAATGTAGGGACCCTAATTACTCCCAAGAGGGTAATAATCAATTTCTAGTTCCCTCATCCATCCTCTATCCCCAATAAGCAATCTAATCCAATAACATTTCCCTTAACCTGTATTGTAACAACAATGTCAATTCAATTACAGATTAGTCTCCCTGAGTAGCTTAAGAGTACATCACATAAGGCCACCAACCATTGTGACTAAAACATACCCAATCAATAGTAGTGTATTCGGTTGTATAATGAATAAAAAACAAATAATATAGTCATTTTACGTCTATTTAGTTACATTTTATTTAACAACATTTTCTTCTAGGTTCCCATTCAAACACTATCCACAAAACCTATATTAGGCATCAACGATGTCAGAACCATTCCCAGAAGATATAAAAAATATGAATTTCCATGTTTCTATTCATTATTATAATTAATATGGCATTTATAAAATACATACAAAAATTTAATTATATAGGTATTAGTTACGTACACTATGGATCCTACCCTCAACGTTCTGATGTGAGTATTATGAAAAAACTATAAGTGATACTAAAGAAGAACAAGAACACTATATAATTTTTTATATAAAATTATCAAATGGTCATTATAAATATTTTATAACCTCTATTAGTCTTCTTCTTCAATGAATTATATTTTCCTTCAGAAAAAAATGATGTTCACACAGAAATCTTCTTCGAAGGACGACATGGTCCTTCGTAAAATAACAGTAGAATCTCTCTTGGTCATCCCTTTTAATCTCTTCCTTTCATTCCGAATATACCATCTGATACTCCATGAAAACATTACCAAACTAACATTCATTTAACTAATAATTAGATTAATTAATTTATAATTAACTAATCATATAAAACACTTCAATTAATTAATCAATTATCTATACTTTCAAACTCTATCAATTAATTCTACAATTAATTAAATAACTCAATTTCAATTAATTAATTTCCCAAATTATTTAACCATAACCAATATAAATTAATGTAAAAAAAAGTAATTAAATACATAAATTTAAATATTTAATTTCCATATAAAATCAATAATAACAAATCATTCAATTAATTCAAAATTAACTTTATCATGTCTATCCCATTAATTAATTCACTAATTAATTAATCATAGCACTATAGTTAATTAATTAAAAAATTAATTAACCACATAATGATCATTAATTCAATATTTATTTAATCAATATCCATAAATTCAAAAACACATATAAATTCCATGATTAATCACCTCACTCAATATTTAAACATATATATAATTAATTCAACAATTAATTACAAGAATTTGTTTTCATAAATTAGACTATTCCCTTCAATTAATTCGACAATTATCTAATCATGTTCAACAAAATAATTGATTCCATTTATAAGAATAAAAATAATATTAATGATATAAAACCCCAACATCTGAGTACTATAATTAATATATTTACTTTATTCACCAAATTAATTAATATAATAAAGAACATAATTGTAAAACATCTAAACGAAATTCTACTATTAAATTCTCATAATTTTTATCAAGTATAAGGGATTTGAATTCAATTTCACCTACCTCAATTCGTTGATAGACATTAACTCAAATGAAATCCCCGAAATCTGAGTAGAGAAATGATGAAGTTTTGACATCTAGATCTAAAACCCTAAACCATGATCAGTTATAATGATATCTAAAAAATCTTGATCTATTTCTACCATTATAGAAATAGATCTCAAAAAAATTGTTTAGAACAAATAAACTAGATTATAGACACCACCATAGATCAAGATAATAAAAACAATATATGAAATAAGGATTGATATGTCATCCACTTACAAGTAGGAGAGAATATCAACAATTCATGCTTTTAATCTAGATTAACGGAGGAAATACATTCTTTGAACCCCTATAAAAACTTCTAAAATCAAACAGAAACGTTAATTCCAAAACCAATGATGAAATGAATCTATTATGGGAATTTTAAGTATTTTTAAAATAAATTTTCATTTGAAAAAATACCGTGGAAAGTATTTTTATTGGCTGTGGAACATGGTTTATAAAACCATACACCATCCATGTGGCCCTCACTGCATGGGTCTGAATAGTTTGATGGGTTATCCGCATGGTTTACTCAAAACTTTTGAAAACCATTATCATTCAAATTTAAAAATAATTTTCAGAAAACACCACCCAAACAAATCCCATGACATTACCCATATATTTTTTTATTAAATAAAACAAAATGTACATTAATTTGCATAAGAGATAACTCCAAAAAAGGTTGTGATTTAACAATATGACCGTAAAGTTAATTGGAAATGAATTAAATTTTTTTTCCTACTTCATGAACTGAATCCATTTGAAAATTATTTTTTGGAAAAAAATCATTCAAAAACATTACATGAATATTTAGAAATATTTTCTATCACCCCCTTCAAAAATGAAGAAAATATGTCTCCATAAGATATTATATTGAGGGATTTTTTCTAATTTTTTTGTGTATGATAGATAAAACATTTAGTGGAGCATTAGCTAATAAAATACGTATTAATTCTAGTATATCAATTATAATTAATGACCAAAATTTGAAGAATATTATAATAACATGCACCTCACTTGTTAATTATTCTCAATATTTCCCAACTACAAATTCATATTATAATATATTTTTTGGAAAACATAAAAATCCAACTATCATGGTATGTAAAATGATGCTGGGAAACTCTCCATATCCCAAAAATAATTGAAATAACATATAAATTATAAGTCCAATCTAATATTAATAAATTTATGGAACACATTACTGGAAAATTATCCAGAATTCCTGAGGATAATGTTTTTTTCTTTTTAGGAGGATCGTTTCTCTATAAGAAATATTCGTTTTTTCCTCCCATATAAATTAAAACAATATATTGAAAAATAAAGTTCTTTATTTATTCACATAGCATAAAAATGAAAATATTTATTCAAAATGTGATTCGTAATTTTAAATCATGATACTTTAATATTTTATTTATTGATCAACCATAATTGGATAAAACTCCCATTAATAAATTGTAGATTTTTGTAAACAATTTTAATAAAATGTGTTAAAAAATAGGTAAATTACAATATTATTCACCAAAAAAGAAAAAGAAAAATAAAAATATATGTTCATTAATAAATTGAATATTTATGTGTGTATTTTATAAATAAAATGAAATGTTTTCTTTTATAACATATTGAAAACCCTAGATATTATGGAATGAATTGTTTATGTGTTATTTATCATATTAGAGGATATAAGCCGTGTAATTTCCAAAATAAGGTTTCAAACGTAATATTGAACATAAATATATTATATAGTCTTATAAAACATGTTCTATTGTTTTAAAAACAATTTTTTTGGAAAAATATTCCAAAAATATATCCAAATGTTTTAATGGTAGAAATTAATAGAAAATATTTTGAAAGATAATTTAATCTCAAGAGGCTTTATTAAAAAAACTATAAATGATTGGAAAATTATAATGGTTCCTTATAAAAAAATCGATCATGATTCATTATTTCTACCAGTTCCATACCATAAGAATAACCCATATGATAAAATTAGTGCTAAAAGAGAACATGATATGGATTTTACGAAACTATTTTTTAATATGAAAGTTAATATTGAATTGTTTGATGTTATCAAAAAAATAACTTGATATTTGAAATATTTTAATTACTTTTGTTTGTACAAATAGAGAATTTTATCTAGTATTAGAAAGTTAACAATGATAGAAATATTAAATTATAGAATCAAAATTCATTTTCTATCAAATATAACGATGTAGGGAAATTCACCATTCACTATTTATAATGATAATTTTAAACGATATATACCATTATTGATTTAGGATCCTATAAATTTATATTCCATATTTTGTATATTCATTATTATAACATTTATTCTATTAAAATGTTGGAATAGTCATTTAACTATCTAATTGATATAACTAAATTCTTTCTAGTGTTGTTAAACATGAATTAATTCTATTAAGATTTGGGGACTTCATAGGTGAATTTTATGTCTTAGATAATGATTTCGATTTGATTTCCACATATACCCATCTCATTAATGGAAAAACATTGATTAATAATTATAAATCCATAATGTGTTCCTCTAAATGGACCTAATAATTGGCCTTAATATTAATGGATTATGATTTCAATACTAATCAATCTATAAAAAATTTAATTGATGATCACTCAACATCCCAATTCATAATTATTTATTATTTTCTTCCATTATGTTCCATGAGTTTGAAATTTTTGAACATGAAAATTTTAAATTTTAAAATATCAATAATATTTATAAATAATTCTATAACTTATTCTATATAAACATTTTAATTTATAAAAATATGATTGATTTTCATTGAATAAATTTTATAATTAAATATTTTAGAACACTTATAAGGATGATATTGTATATATAATTGTTAATAGAAACTAATACACCATATATTACAATAAATCATTAATTTTTTCAATTGATTTACAATAAAAATAGACAATGAGATAACCTTCAGTGCCCAATATAAATATAAAATAAAATCAATTTATTAACCAGGGTGGAGGAAAAATATGATTTTTTTTGTATCAAATAACCATTGTTTTCTAACAAACTTTTCTCATATGAAATAGATATATCCATTATAATTAATCCTCTAATATTGAAATATATATATATATATATATATATATATGAAAGACAAGTTTCCAATTATTATTTACATAGAGAAATAAAATTACAATCATATAAAACATGTTGTTTTATTTATGTTTTTTAATAAATAATTAGGATTTTCCCTCCCTAGTCTCATTTGAATAATCCCTTTCACTTGCATGAAATGATTTTTTAGAGAGAAATTCATATACCAGTATTTTATTTATATGAATACTAAGAAAAAATTCATTATTGTTTGTTATGAAATATTTTACAACTATATTTTTCAATGGAATAATATTTACAATCGTTAATAGCCCATGGTTGACCATTATATGGGTTTTTTCTATGAAAATTGGATTCAAAATACATAAGAACTATTTTTTTGAACGTAAAAAAATTTGACATATGGAATAAACATTCTGTATTGAATAATAAAAAAATCATATTGTTTACAACAAAAGACCATTTCCTTCATCATATTCTAGATTAAATCATTGAATGTATATTAGGAAAAATTTATTTCCCATTCATATATATATTTTATATGAAATATAAATTTAATATAACAGAACATGATTAATAAAAAACTACTTTTAACCAAAAAAATGGAATTGTATTGTTAAGAATATTTCCCCTTTGTTTTTTTAATGCATGTTGAAAATTACGAATTTAAATGATTGTTATTTTTTAATAGTTTTGTTAAATATCTACGTAATTGTTTATATTTATATTCATTTTCATTGGATAAAATTATGAACATTGCCTATATATTTTTGAAGATTCTCTTCAAGGATTCATTCATAAAATTATTATTCTGAATTATGAAAAATATCATTTCATATTAAAAAATGAATTTTACATTATCATGTATTTTATGTGGATGAAATATAGGTGGTTAATTATAATGATGAAGAAATTTAATTATTACATTATCTAAATAGAATGAGAGATGTTATATCATTAATTATTCATATCAGTTTCTATTAAATAACCACAAAATTATATAGTGAAATTACTTTAACATTATTTAGAATTAGTAAAAATAAATCATTGTTTCTCTTCAATGAAATGGGTTAATTATCCATTGAGGAGTTGAATAAAAAATTTAAAACCCAACCAATAATACATCTTGAAAATAAATCATATCCTTTAAAATAATGATTTATTCGTATAATTTTTATAAATATTTATTTTTATGTCAAAAATTGGAAAGTAAATATCTCCTCATTAATTAATATTGTAATTATTTATATCATGAAGAATCCATCAACAATCCCACATATGAATAATTAAATGATTTTATAATTTCATTTGGTATATTTAAGTGGTATACGTTAGTTTATAATTAAAATGATTTTCTTGATCCTTCTAAAATTACTATTTTTTTGATTGAAATTGATGATTCCAGAAAAATTATTTTGTGATGATTTTTAAATTTTTTTAATAAATTTATTAAAGGATGAAAATAATGTTAAAAACCTCAAGGTTGACAATTTACATTACATACCAACTACATTAAAAAAAAATTCCAAATCCATCTAACAATTAATGAAACATTTCTGATGGATAAATTTTATAATAATATTAATATAACTTAATGTTTTTAAAAGTTGGTGATTTATTTTATTACAGTGAAATACCTTATTTTTTTCTCTAAATGTCTTTTTCAAATATTGTGACAGATTTAAATAATTATATATTGGATTATACATACCTCTAGTGTGTCATAAAACATGATATAGTATATTAGAAATTTGAATAATTGATTATTAATTATATAGGCTATAAAGTAGAAATAAAATGATTCTCATATTTTAAGGATAATAAAAAAATTATTGAATAAATAATTTTCAACATCATGAAATCAGAACAATGTTCTTTTTTGATAAATTTCATTCTATGTGTCCAAAAACATACATTATTGTGCATCTGTACACTTTTGTGTTATCCATATTAATAAACTAGATAAATAAACTCAATTTATAATTAATAGGAAGTGATTGATGGGGGTCAACTAAAATATCATATATATGATGGAGAGAATATTGATAATCTAGCTACATAGTATAATTAGACACTTATTCTTCCCTTCTATCTTATATGTATGCACTTTTTTCTATATCTCATGAATAATTCCATATCATTCATCAATAATGTAAAAATTATGATATTTCACTAACATAGTGATTTTAGGTAAATATTTTTTCAATTTATGATTTTTTCTCTGAATGTTTTATTAGAATATTGTTTTCTACATTAATTTTCATTATTTTCATCTAGAATTTTTCATAAAATTTTATTATTTCTATATTTTTTATTGAATTTATATAAATATATGTAAAATAAAATTTGATGAACATTTTTTACTAACACCAATCCAATTATTCATACAATTTTCCCCACATAAAGAAATTATATAAATTCTATAAAATCTTTTTTTCAATATTATAAATTTTGTGAATCTATATATAAGGATCCTAAATTTTTGAATACCATGTATCAAACAACATTCTAAAAATTTATTTACTGATTTATGATGCCTATGAAAATATTTAACATCATCCTCAAATATTCATTAATCCATAAGAGAATGAAAAAAATTGTATATGTAAACAATTTTTCCTCATTTATCAAAAACAAAGAGTATGATACACGTGTGTTTAAAATCATAGAGGAATTACCATTGTGATTAAAAATCCCTATTTCATGAAACATATTTTTATTTAATCTGACATGAACATTTGATACTATTAATCCACTTATAAGTATGTAATACACTATTAATTGGCCACGTTACATTGAATTTTATAAATCCACCATGCTCATCTATTAAAATTATAGGACATTATTAAATTCATATGGAATGGATATTTCTTCAAGTAATTTAAAAAATTAGTTACTAATTTTATTAATATCAATATCTGAATAATTATTTATTGGAAAATTTTATTTTACAAAAAATATAGTCAGTATAGAGATTTTCATGATGATTTTCAAAAAACATATTAATATATCTTCTGAATGTGAAAATGTAATTATATAATCCAATAATTTTATATGAATTGGAATTTTATTTTCATTTCAGAAGTATGATGGATGTTCACAACAAGTTATATAGAGCAATGTAACATCATTTTCATTCACTATCACATAATTATGTCAAGATACAATCCTAAAAAAACTGTGAATAAATATTACAATGCATGAGATGAGGGATTAGATTCTGGTTGCTGTAATTTTTTTGAATGTTGTTGAGTATCATTTAAAATTTTAAATTAACATGAGGTTGATTTTTAATTGGTTATTGAGTTTGACAATACATTATGAATACAAACCATGAATTTTTTCTTTTGGAAGAGTCAAAGTATAAATTAAAAAACAATATGTTTTATTATCTTTTAAATACGTTCCCAAATCAATATAATAACATCAAACAATGCCTTGTAATTTTACTTAACTAATTAACAAATTTATTATAGAAAATTCTATGTTTATTAAACATATGATGACTAGTTACTTTTTTATATGGTAAAAACAATTTTATAATTTCATACTTGTGTGAACATGTATGACATTGTGTTATGAATTTTGAAAGAAATTGGATGATAAAAGATAAATAATTTAATCGACCAATAAATTGGGAATCTTTAAAAATATTTGGCAATTATCTATAATGTTTTTTATTTTCATTATGTATAATTGGTGGTTCCCATGGGTTAGATATTTGATATATTTTTTGGTGTATTTTATTTTTTAATTATATATATATATAATATATTACTTTGGGTATTTAAGAAATATAAATTTTAATATATATCTATGTGTAATTTGATGAATAAGCCCCAAAAAATATATATTTTGAAATTTTTTTCACAATGAATATTTTTCAAGGATGATTTTTTATATTTTTAAGAAAATGTAATTATTAATAATTTTTTTGCTGTTTGGATTAATTTCTTATTCAATTCGATTAATTTATTACATTATTTATAATGTGTTCTTCATAGTAATAGTTTCTGGGATTTAAAATATGAAATTTGGATAAGTCATGAGGGTAATGTATTAATTGGAAGATGTGGGCTTGATCATAAGAAATTCATTTAGATCATAACAATATGTACTCCATCATAAAAAAATTATAATTTACATTACTGATTACTATAAGGCTTCATTGCCTATCTTCCATTGAAAAAAATAGAATAACTAAATAATATTTGTTCTTCAATCATCAATATAAATCCTTCGAGTCCACAATTGGAAATTAAATCACTATGATGAAAAAATTATAATTATGCATCCTCAAATTCCTTATGCTAGAAAATATATAAAATTTTATGAAATTTATGGTCCTCAAAAAATATTCCTTAATATCAAAAAGATCTTCCAAAAATGACCCATTTAAATATAATCTAATGATCCACATTATGAAGGAGAATACGAAAAATTTATAATAAATGCATACCATATGAAAAAAAAAATTTAATTTTATTCACATAATATCTTGAATGAAATTATATTTTGATTTAATTTCAAAATAGAGAAAACATTTAAGTGTTTATAAATGTGTGAGAAGATTCTTATGTTATGTATGATGGACTTATTAATAATAAAATAATATTCAATCTATTTTAATTGAGGACTCACAATAAAGAGAAGACTATTATGATAATAAAATGGAGTTCTTGAAAAAAGGATAAAAACAAATTGATTAAGGAGTGAGGTCATCATGAATAATGAAGAATATTTTGACTGATTTATAAATAATATAAAAAAATCTATTTTATATGGGCGTTTGTTATATTTAAGATCCTTTTTATTATACTGTTTCAACAATAAAACTATAATACATTTCTGGAGTTTATTTTTAGGATAAAATTTTCCTTTTTTATTTTCATAATTTTTTCTATTAAACAAGCAATTATTTTTAAATAAATAATGTAACTAAATATTTTGATAACATTAAATAAAATTATTTCAAAAAATCCATTCAATTTATAATATTGAGTTTTTTGATGTTTAGTTTCATGGAGGACATTTAGGTTTTCAAACACTCTTATAATGGTGGGATTGTAACTTGACCACATAAACAAATATTCTTCTTGGTCAATACTCAATATAAAAAACATTATGATATTTTTCCCCAAGGGGAATCCCATCCATATCATAATTGTTTTTAAAAAATATCCATATTTTATTTATAAAAATAATGGATCATTATATATATAAGAATACACATTTTTAATATTCCACTTAAAAATAATATGTTCAACATATAAATTTTCTAAACCACATAAAAACAATTTGAAAATTGTTAAAATAAGAAAATATTTTCTTTTTAAACCATGTGACATTACCCATCCATTATTTAAATTCAAAACCATTTAAAATTTTGAAATCAAATAATTTATGAAATTTAAAAAAAATGGGTGAAATGACTTAAAATTTCAAAATCCATTTGAAATTTAAAATCTAAATAATTTCATAATATGAGAAATACAGATACAAAATCATAAACACATGTATTACCAAAAAAATAACCCATTAAACCCTCTATAATAAATTTTAATCCAATTTAATTTCACCATTTAAAAAATTATAAATATTTACCAAAGAACACCTTTAAAGGGATAAAATAGAGAACAATAATATATAACTATATTCTCACGGATCATTACCAAATCATCTATATCATCATGTTAGTCCCATTAATGCATAAAATAATATTATATTATCGTGTTAAATTAATTAAAATTCAAAAATAATGAATTTAGTAAAACTCAATATATTATAGAAGTTATATAATAAATTTATGTCTGGATCAATCATTGAAACCTAGTGCATTACATTTGATCCTATGTGCTTATTCATGTTTCATGAAGTCAACAAATCATTAAAATTAGGGCAAGATATAAGAATCCATTTATAATAATCAAATCAGGTGAATCAATATATGGAAAAATAAATAAATACAAAATTCTATATCCAAAATAGAAATCCCATATCCTGTAATGTGGAATTCACATATACATTGGTTATTTACTCCCAAGGATGAGATCTATAAAACATCCTGATAAATTATTATATTATTCCAATGAAATCCCAACATATAAGGAAAAAGTCACTAATAAATGTATTTTCCCACGATACAACATAACTCAACAATGTCCAATGGATTCTATAAGGATATCAATTTATTCTAACTATCTACAAGATAATATCAACTATCAATGAGGACCTAATCAATATTAGGGTGTAGACTATGGCCATTGTAATGGATAAAATATCAACCAAATTATTTCATAAAAAAGTTACAATTTAGTTGATGAATTATAAACACATATTAATATAATAACTGAATAAAGATTATAAACGTTTAAAATATTTAGACACCTCATAGATAAAACTTTTATTTAAATTAATGATCACCAACTCCTAATACAACATTATTAACATATTGTACACTTATTCAATTATAAAAATTAAGATAATTATTCTTGACCAATGGAATTGGTAATTACAAAAATGTTAGATATGAGAGGAATAGTTTAATAAAAAAGGGTGGTGTCTTAATATGATCTTAATTTATCGATATAAAACAACACAAATATGATAATATGATCATAAAAGACAAATATAAAATCCAATCAAGGATGATCATAAATAATGTATCAAAATAGAAGGGTTTTAACCAAATATAAAACATGAATACAATAATGAAATATAAAACATGACCCATGGAGTGTTATATAACAATAAATAATAGGAATGTTTCACATGAATAAATATTATAAATTAATGAATTATGAACAAATATTATCACCCAAATATCCACTCATCATATTAAGCACATATAATAACATCCCAAATAGAAATTTATTTAAATGAAATATGTTTCTCACATAAAATTATAAAATTTAATATTGTTGATATATTGACTATTATTATTGTGAATGCGAAATTATTTTCATTCTGAACATATTGACCTTGTTATATATACATAATTACCCTAGGAATTTGAATTCATAAATAATTCATGGTCCACCTATCACATAATAAAAATCATTAATAATATTTCAATGAGATCATAAAAACATTCATCATATATTACAACATTGGATTTTAATGAAATTCATAAATATTTTATCATAACATAATTAATCTGAGGAAAAAAAATGTTTGTTTTTGTAATTTTTAAAATATTTTAATCTTTATCTATAAAGAGAATATAAGTAAATATCATATAATGATGATATCCCCACTGAATAATGAAACCCAATAATCTATAATGAAATATATGAAAATTATATTTAAAATAAAGCATGAACATTAATAATTTTAAAGGATTAATAAATTAAAATAATTGTTAATATGGCTGGAAAATACATTTTTACCGAATATGGTGAAGGATAACAATATTTTAACACTTTTCAAACAAATTTCAAAAGTGATTCACACATAAGTCATTGGAGAAGAATAAATTGATTCAATTTTAAATAAATTCAATCCTTATAAAATTAATGTTTCCAATGAATAATTAAATATATGTAAAAATATTCATAATAAATTTTGATGAAAAAGAATATGGAATTAAAAAATTACGACCAAATATAAAATATTATTTTTTACTTGTAATTTCAATTTTTCCATAATAATTAAAATAAAATAGAGGAAAATGTTAGTGACATATGATAATTGTTTTAATAATACTATGATTATAAAATATATATTATTTAACTGATAATGTTGATAAAATTTCACTCAATGGAAATTTATCACTGAAAATCCTTAAAAGAAATAAGATTGAAACATTAAACATTTAATTTGGTCTTGTATAGATTTCTATGCATTACAAACACATATATAATAAATATATTAATATTTTATATTTATGATAAATATATTATTTAGAAAATTATTCCTATATATAATTACCTTATAATTTCTAAATACCCAAATATTAATAATACATCCTAAAAATGAACATTTCATTGAGAACTGTTAATTTTGCATCCATGTTCCAATTATATGGCACCAATCACTTCACTTTGTCCGTTTTTTAAATATATCCACTTTATTAATTGTTTCATAATAACATAATTTAATAACTATATAATCATTTATGACCATTTATAAAAAGTGGATGCTTAATTGGAATTAATCCCCTTGTTGAGAGTATAGTTCATACACAGTCGTTGTTGCTGTTTTCACATATTTTTGGACTGAAAGAATGAATAATATATATGAAATAAATTTACTAGAATAATTATTTTATCATTAATATAATATATATACCACTACAAATCCATTATTACTATACATGTAAGTATTAAAGGAAATGTTATTTGCATCCCTTCATGGAGGTGGATATCATCATGGATGTATGAGTGAGGTTAAAAATTTCCATAAAAATGGAATGACATAAAAAATGCATATACCATAAACAAAAAAAATATATGTATAGAAAAAATAATAATTTAATAATTTTTATATGATTATTTACAAAAATAAAAAGGGTTAACATGAATGAAACATAAAAAATATATTTATGAATGTATACCTCTTATGTGGGTATCCCCATTTGATATTTACAATATAGATTATTTTATTTTCCTTTTGGGAAGTTAGATACCTCATGTTAGTGGTTAAGGATATTTATTTAATATTTGGGGATATCACGGTCAATATAATCATCTCATTTGTTGTGGCTAATAGAAGACATAATGTATCTTATTATTTTTGTGCGGATTGACCTAATTTATTTATTAAGAATATTAGAATATAATAAAGTCAATATCAGGGGAATGTGGTTAAAAATGTTATAAATTTTTAATATAAAATAATATAAGATCAATTTAAAATAATATAATAATATTTAGACTTGTTTTTAGGTTATATGAATCATAATCTCTTTATTTACACCTATCGTTTCCCCTTTTAACCATTATTACTGTAATGAATTTATATATCAGATGATAATTCTAAGGAAAAAATTGTAACTAAAAAATATTATAAATTATAAAATTTCAATTATAATTATGGAATCCAATTTATCAGATCCAATTTCTATAATTATGAAAAATTCATTAAAAAGTATCCAAATTCAAGTTAAAGCTTTTTAAAAAAAATCATTTTTAAACATGAAATAGACTTTCATATTATTTATTGAAAAAGAAAACCATCTTATGAATATAAAATTATTTTTAGTTTAAAATAAATATTAACATTCTTCAAAATACATTTTTCAACACTGATTAATAAAATTTATTATGATAACTTGGATTTCATGACGTAACACAACTTTCTGAACAAAATCACTTTTTATCACCATATTATTTTATATTGTTTATTAACTACTTGATAATTAATGAATGCATTATCTGTTATTCTACCTTGTTATATAATAATATGTTTCATAAAATTCATTTTTAAAATGTGATAATGAAACAAAATATATTGAACAATTAATATTTTTTAATAAGAAATATTTATTTTTTAAAAATGATATTTTTTAATTTTTTCATAGGAGTTAATCCTAACAATATTATCGGATGTCTTGAAGATATTATTCAAAGAAAATAATAATTTTTTTGATATAATATTGTTGTTAGTTTGTTCTCAGTGTTTCATTGATAGCATGCATGAAAATATATCCAAATTATTTTATGATAAATATTGAATAAAAATACATGGTGTAACAATATTCTCACTATATAAGAATTTATCACTTTAAAATCAAACAATCATAGTAAAATAATATGATGATATGTTTTCCTGATCATATCATAAGGTTTTCATGTAGCTTCCTCAAATTTATCATTCCCCTAATAAACATTTAGCATATGTGTTGTCATCTTATGTAGAAAAATATCTTTATAATATTTTATTTTATATATTAATTACCAATATCAAATATCATTATTTAGATTTACAAAAATTGAGTTAAATAAATTTAAAGGATTAGGTTATTACTTCCTCTAAAGTTATAAATTTATTAAATCATGAATGTTAGAGTGGTTCAGTGGAAGCATGATGTGGAAAGATACCATATCGACACTATCAATAATGAAAAGGAGAAAAATATATATATATATAGATTTTAATTGTATTATTTAAAATTTTGAAAACATTCTTACACTCCAATATTCATTGAAATACCATTATATAAAAGCTAAACTCTATATTTTGTTGACTATTTCTAGAGTATCTCATTTGGATGATTTGAACCATCTTAATGTGTTATTGAATAGACATAACCTTCTATTAAACTACATCGGCTAACTAATTTCATAATATTTTTTCATTATTTCACATCAATCTATAACAATTGGTTTCTAAGAATCCTTTCATAGTTTCTATAATAAGGATCTTTTTATATTCTCAATTGATAGATATTGTGGTCACAAGACCCTATAGAGGAAGGTGTTAGTCCCACCAACTTTTCAAATAAAAAGATCAAGCCCCCAACAAATATTATTTTTTTAATGATCCCAATTTACTAACCATATATCTGAGGATGACATTCCTTGAAAACATCATCTTAATATTCATTTGTTTTTTAATACATCACTATATCATATTGGAAATCATGTAATATCGATCAGATTCTATTATGAGTGTTAATCTATTAAATAATTACTATTCCATAACATATTATCTAATAATATAATCATGAATTAAATATTCTCTAACATTAATGAATGATACTGATGTAACAAATTAATAGATTCAAAATAAAATAGTATTATTTCTATTATAAGTTTTGGGGAAGTTCGATGAGGAAATAAATGGTTATACTTCCCAATTTCCATTCGAGTTTGAGTAATTATTATATCATCCTCTTAGAAAAATGTCTCTCAATGTTATCTTTATAACATACCATGAATTGAGGCATAGAAATTAAAATACCCTTTTTCAGGGGGTCCAATAAAAAAATGGACATGGAAATTTTATTAAAAATAATAGAGGTATGAAATTCCAGGGAACATAATTTTCCAATAGTGCCTTTTAATATGGACTTTGGAATCATAAGGACGATCATCCCACCAATTTTTTACTATGTGGATTGAATTATTAGAGATATTATTCACCATGTAGTTCACACCATTCCAAGCATGTGACATAATTTAATTTAGCCGAGAATGAAATTCAAAATATTACATCCTTCAATAAGTGAGATTACATGAAATTTGAAACATAAAATTTTTAACGGCTTGTACAATGTTCATACAATAAAATTAAAGGTTTAAATTTTCCCATACATTAGATCTTTTCAATGTGAAAAAATTATGACTTTAGTAATTTAATCTTCAATGGACAAATCTAGTTTTAGTGATCTAAAATAGAAACAAATAATCTACACATTATGATAATTAATAATGAGAATACATCCTATGGGGAAAATAGTTAATTTGATGGAACCATATGATTTGAATTTCATTCATTCTAGAAAATTAGGATACCAAAAAAATCAAGAGTTTAGCTAGTTGTTTGTTGTTTTTGGTAATGCATCATTTTATAAAATATCGAAATAATTAACATTATTTTAACAGAAAGATAATTGAAATAAATTAAAATCCTTAACTAAGAAAAATTTACTTTCAAGGGTGGAATGAATATTGATAGAATTCCATGGTGATAAAACAATGTTATTCCATAAAAACATTATTTCATCAATGTATCCACTACCATATAAAATCGGTCTCTCTGTCTCCTGGAATGAGATACAAAAATTCTTTGGTGAAGGAAGATAAATTTGAATGATTGAAAATATGCATTTTCTTAAAATTATCAAAATGCACTTTAAATAATAATAATGTAGTGGAACATATTAGAAAGATATTATTTTCATATTCTTTATCCCGGTTATAAATTATACACATTGAATAATGAGATACAAAATACAATTTTAAGCAATAATCCTCATAAATTATATATGGTGTCAATATCGATACTAATATAAATAGCTATGTATTATTCTTTGAATTATTGAATTTCTTCATGAAGTCACATTTCAAATTAGAGTCCAGAAAATAAAACTCAAAATATAGGAGAAAATTAAGGACAATATTGTTTGCTAATTTCTAGATTAGATCACCTATATAGGTGAAAATATTATAGCACATATCATTTCCATGAATTCATTATGAATATAAAAAATGTAGTAACAAGGAAACCATTAATCATGAGTTGAGAATCTGAATTATATTACTGAGGGTGAAATTTAGAAATATTTAATGATCAGATATAAATATTAAAATGGAATGTTATATAGTATTTCACATTTTCAATCCATATTAGCCATGTCATGATATTGAATTGGATTTTTGGATTGATGGAACCATTTATGAATCCATGTAATTAGTGTTTCCATGGTATAATGTTATCAGGAATCTAAATCTATGGAAAATAGTATATTTGAATTTTGGTTGATAATGATCTATGTGAACTTATCGTGTCAAACTATATTATTCTATATGATTTCTTTTATTCCTATTTCTCCACTAATGATATATTGGAAATATGTTTTCTAAGATATAGTGACCATCATCAATTCTATAATTATCTGAAACCCTTTTTTTAATGAAATAATTTCTATTTTTGACCATCCTTGTGGGATACCTATATATCATGAATTAGTTACCCAATTTTGAAACCTAATTATATATAACGAGAAATTTCCTAAAATAAATTGAGAGTGCCTTTACATTCTCTGATGATATTTGGTACATGATTTGTTGAATACTATTGGTAAAATAAATCCCATTTATTATACCCTACAATAAAGGAACACCATTATATATTTAGGGTATGGTCCCTTCCCTTTTACCATATACATAAATATTTAATTTTTTATTATTATAGTACAACAATTCCCAATGTAAATATTGACTTTTCCAAACTAATAAAATTACTTTATACTTTTTCAAGATTATAATGAGAATATTTTTGTAAATGAATGCTCCTATTACTACAACTAATGAAGGCAATACTATCATATGTTTACAGAAATTGATATTAAATATTGATGTTTCTAGAAGCATCGTTAGTTATGATCTTTCCTGATAAACCAAGACAGTATTACATTTCCTTAGGTTATAATATACAATGAAAGTAGACTTTCTTTCATTTAATCACCATTCAATGATAATTTATAGAATTTCATGTCTTCATTGGGAGATCCAATAATGGTTGATGATATCTAGGATGATTTTAAAATATTATTCACCCAACTGATGAATGTTTTAAAAAACAATAATCTCTGTAACAAATTTCAAATTAAATTATAATCCCTAATGACTAAATAATTTATAATATATAGCTTATATTGAATTTTATGACCTCTTCTCAACATTATATGATGATTCACATTTTCAAAGGCAATGATAATATAGTCATGAATGAAATTTCCTCATAGATTACTCGTATAGTTCTATGAGATGATTTTATTTGAAAAAAAATCATATTTACAGTAATCTTACCAATAGCTATGCATATATGTTTTTAGGGTAAATGTGTCTGAAATGATAACATAAAAAATAATTTTCAGTGTTTATAATTAAATTGGGAAATTGAGCATTGAGAATATGGAAAACGGTTCCATTTAAAATGGGAAAAATGAAAATATTAAATATGATCCCAACAATGCTTGGAGTGTTAATTAGAGTGTTCGATGAGATATGAGAGGTAGTAAATAGAGACCCAATTTCTTAATCCCTTTCAATAATTCAACTCTATCTCATATTTTGATTCTACAATTATAAATTTTTTTATAAAATCATATTTTTTCTATTTTCTAATTTTAATACCATTATATGTTTTATATTACATTAATATCTCTTGTGTAATGAAATATAGACCCACTAAATAATGTTGAAATCTAATTATTATGTCACGAGTAATTAATGATCAATGCCGAAAAAAATGGGGAGTCATAAAAGGAAATCATGCAGGTTGAGAGGAAAAAAACTGGGAACTCTAGAACACTCCCCCATTACTTCAACTTGTATCATTGTTATTAGATTTTAAGACATCATGACTAATTGGAGAATGTAGGTTGACAAATATGAATGTATAATTTCCAGATTCTAGAATTGGTATTGGATGATCCTCTATTAGAAAATTTGAAGGTTTATAATATTCATCATAAAAAATTATATCTATAATATCAATGGAATAATCTCAGTTTCCTTAATATTAAATGTATTTTCCTTTATGCAGAAATTTTTTTTTGAATGAACTTATTAATGTTTTTTGTAATGAAAAAAAAACATCAACCATAGTTGGGTTAGGGGATATGTATTCATAGTTAAAATAATTATTAGTATTATCCATAATAGATTGTTCTATTTACACAACGTTATTGTGTCAACCAATTCTATAATTACTCACCTTTTTAAAATATTTCCAATTTTTTAACATGTGATTTAATACATTCTTATAGATGAATATACATATTGAAATAGAATTACCAATGTTTTTGAAATCATTATTGGAGGGGAGATTGTACTCAAAATCAACCATGGGAAAAATTGTTTATTTTCAACATGATTTAATTAATCCAAAAACATGTAATCAATGATGGGTTAAATTAGTAATATTGTGTTGAATTATAAATCATCATCAAGAGTATGTTGATACGTCTTAAGGGGTGTCCCAACCTAAATTTAAAGCTGAATAAGAATATTGAGATTCCAAAATACATAGTGATTCCAATATAGTCGGATCAAGATATCATAAATGAATTAGTTTGTTGTGAAATGATGAAAATTGATATCTCTATTTTCTATCCTAAAGTCACATAGTTCCAAGGGGATATAACAAATTTTCCATATTATATAATGTTTTCATTATCGTTAATGATAATGATAAAATAACAATGTCCTATTGGGATATGTTTATAAACATTCCTTTAAATATGATCTTAGTGGTACGCATATTATGAAAATTAATCTCATCACCCCACGAAAAATTTTGTTGATATTTTTATCAACACTCACATTATTTAATATGAAAACATATTCATTATATTTCTCTTTTATTCACACATGGATGAAATTTAGAATATTCCCCAAAGAAATATATTTTATATCCCATTGAAATTTAATTTTAGGATAAATATTTTATGAATTTAGAATTATTGGATCTCCTTCGATCCTCACTAAGTAATGTCTAGCATAGTCCTTACATGGTATAACATTGTAGATCTTTTAAATCGCCCATAATTGTTAATGTATAGAGTAGTCATAATTCATAATAAAATCCATCAATATCTATTGTATTATATTCAACTATTTTTTTGAGAATTTATACATTAATCAATTATGATTTATATATTTATCAAACCATTCACTTAGTAGATAATTAATCAATATCATCAATGAAAACATTACCAATTATTTCACTGAATAAAGGCTCAAATAATATATTTATATTTGTTCAATTTAAAATTTGAATATTCTACCAGCATGTAATTTTTCAGGATATCACATCCATGTTCTTTAAATCATGTGTAAATATTGATTAGAATTTATTTTACTATAGATGGTAGTGTGGGAATTAGTTCAGTAAATAATTTTTTTTGTAATATCATGAATGTCTTCTTTAGATTAATCATTCCAATGGACCATGTATCCCTTTTGAGTCAGCATTATTTTTGGAATTTCTATATATAATAAATATTTCTAATAATGTATCAATAATATGCAAAAAATACCTAAAAAATATAGATTTCAGTCACCATATAATTTTTAGGACTCTTCTCTATATCTTTTGTCTTTGATTGATCTGTCATTAAAATATCTCCCATTATTATTTGACACATAAATATGAGTTAAAAAACGGAAATATCACCACTATTAAATTTTTAATGAAACCATTTCTTATGTACGTTCATTAAAAATCATCAAATTATTGCAACGTAGTTCCATGATGATTTATCAAATTTTAATATAATCTATAATGATTATCAGTATGTCAGTATGGAATAAAAAAGAAAAATAATTTCTATAAGTCGTATATACTGATTGTGGTGTGTACCTTACATCAAAAAAAATATTTGATGACAAATAATGATGGTAACTCATGAAACATAATGATATCCTAAATGTTGATCAAAACAATTAATTAATATGATGAAGAAGATACATACTCATTATAGTTATCAAGATATGTTATCAATTATTAATGTAAATATTCCCTTAACAATCATTTTTATTCACAATAAAATAGTCTGACCCAAAGGTGATGAACTCAGAATTAAAAATACATTCTCTAGATTCTATTGCAGTTAATTATGCAATACTAAATCATAATTTTCCTATTCTTGAAGGGCTTCGTGAAATATTTATAACACTATATACGATTACTATTTAATACTCATCACTATTATTTTAGGGATGACTTGGAATGTATTCGGGGAATACGTAAGGATCATATTGAATGACATGAATACCATCCTTTTTTCATTATTTCGCATGATTTTAGGTAAATATCTTTCATGAATAGGTAGTATGACCCATATAATGGAATAAATTTCAGTTATAATTTTATGTTTAAACTAACACCTATATAAGATAAAAAGTTGATATAGAATATCAAATTTTACTTTCCTTACTTATAAATTGATATATTATATATATAATGTGAATAACATAGTTCCAAATATCACAAAATATTTTACTATAGGTAGAATAAATATTCATGTAGGAATAAAATTCCCACAATCATCTATCAAATAGGATCTATGGATATGAAATACAACAAACATCCAATTATGATCTTTTAATTATAAAAAATCATTTATCCATTGAGTTGGTGATTTGGAACATAAAGAAAAAATTTCAAATTAAAATTACTGGAAAAACATAATCCAAATATAACATTTTTCATTTCTGAATGAATGATAAGCCATCATTTCCATGTCTTATTGTAAAGAACCATATCAAAAGATGTGATTTTATAAGACGTCCATTTATTCATTTAACATCATAGTTTGATGTGAATTATAATCCTCAATATCACTTAATTTTGAGCATTAATTCGTATACTTACAATACTAATTACATATGATGTAGTGGAGTATAATTCATTCAAAAGATTAACCTTAATACCAAAAATTTCATTGGTTGGACTATAATTATCCTCTTGTCAATAATAATATCAATGATTAGGACTCAAAAAATTGAAACTTAGTCTAGTTAAATTTAGGATATTTATTGAGTTCTTGATCCCAAATATTTTTATATTGGTTGTTGAAAATACTTCCCTATTTATTGAAAAATATTATACTTACTTTGAAACTATATTATCCTATTTTAATATAATAACCATCGGAAAGTTTGTTTCTAACAATAATTTCATAAAATATAAAACACCTCTCATTCAATGGAATTTATTTCTACTTTCCACATATTCATGATATTATTCCACCATTGATCATATTCACTGTATAATAAATATTCTACAAAATCACATTAATCATGGTCTGGGAAATGGAAAATGGTACATATTGAATCCATAAATTCATCTAATTATCTAACATTAGTGAATATCAAGACTCAAATGTAAAGAGTTTTTTAAATAAAATATAAAAATGAATTTTTTCCCTTTATTAATGTATTTATAAGTTTAAAGTGATTCACATCATTATTCATTTAGTGCTATAGTGCGGAACACATTCCCTCGCAGTTTTCATTATAGATCACACGACATTTAGGTTCTAATGATTAATGTAATTACATTATCATTTTATTTGCATCTACCATGAACTCTCATATTCACAACCATTGATTAAAAGAAAAATGGAAGAATTATAATGTTGAGTAAAATATATCTTAATTAGATGTGATATAAGAAGAAAATAAATCATGATATTTATCAAATAATTAAAACATTTTATAAAATTATAACATATAAGGTATATGCATAGGGTTGTGAAAAATGATTTCTAACCCAAAATATCACGAAACAATTAATCCATGAACTAAAACAAATGATATTGTTCATATAATTCCACACATAAATATTAATTGTTTAAAATTAATATTAGAAAAAATTTACAATAAAACATGAATAGTTTCCACTATTATTTAGTGTATTTATTGACAAGATATCAAAAAATTTATATTCAGGATATATATTCATCATATGCAATAGACTATTTCAAATATCATACATTTATTATATTATCATACTTAATATCAGAATTAACAACTTGGGGGAAAATAAAAACATAAAAATTGATGATGTCAGGTGTTTATTATTGTTAAAAATTGGATTCTGTAATCAGTAATCATAATTTAGAATCAGATAAGAAAAAGTGTATGAGATCCAGAATATAACTTATGAAAAAAATACGTAATTATTACTAATCCAAAATATTTAGTCATGACATATGTATTTTATCCAATCAAAATTAATTATCATAATCACGATGAAAAAATTATGATCCATGGATCAGAAAAAATAATATATCATTTGAATGTGAAGTGAGCATAAAAATAAGAAATACTATAATTGTGAACATGTATATTCCATAATAAGGTCATCCAATCATATTAGGTAAATTTTATCATCTCCCTATATTAAATATATAGACATGAATCTAGTTTCATAGATATAATTGTGAACAATACATAATATTAACTTGTATATGTTTCATTATGGGATTATTAAATGAGGTTTACAAATAACATAATTATATAATATTGTATAAATATATATCTAGTAAATTTTATGGATATATAATTATGTAAAATCCCTAAAAATATAAAAACCATTTATAATATTGAAAATCCCAGAGAAAACCACCATTATATTCCATCTAGATAAGGAATGTGGATTATATTATAATATCATATATACAATGAAACATGAAGATTCACGATATATATTTATTGTGATGTAAGATACATTTCAAATGGAATTGAACATTTCATTGATTATTATAAAAATAACATTTTCATTCATTATCATTATATTCAAAAAAATTATCATAATATTAAGAATGTGGATTTCATTATAAATGAAAATGGAAAAATATTAATGAATATTAATTTAAATGAAACATAATATAATTAAAGTATCCTGATTCTAGGAATACTCATTCATTCTATATATAAGAATTTTTATTAGTCATTTGACATAACTATAAAAATTCAAAAGTTACTCATGTGCAAATTTTTTGAAACAATTCCTTTCACTAAATTGTAAATAATGGAAATGGTTATAAATGTAATATCTATTAATCAATAATTTGAAGTTAAATTAATCCATAAAACATTTGAAATAATATATACATGGAAGAAAGAGTTTATTCTCTAATTGTGAAATATGTTTGACTTAAAAAAATACATTTTATCAATCATTTAAACTACCAATATGAGAGAAATTGTAATAATACCTGAAAAAACATAAATTTAAATATGATACTAAAATATATGTGGTGAAATGTATAAGGATCATATAATATCAATCAATATATATTAAACATTAACAATCCCAAAATGAAATTTTATTGGGACACAAACCCATATGTCATCCCATTTCATGATTTATGTAAATTCAACCCTCTTCAAAATAAATATGGGATTGTTATAAATATATTAAAAAAATATCTGTTGACATATTACTATATAAAATCATGTAATTTTATTTAATTTTCCATTTTATAAAAATAATTCAATGAAATTAATATATTGGGGATTACCGGTCCATTTTCCTTGAATGTTTTGATAATGTGGTTCCTTTCATAGGACCTTGTTCATACGTACCTCATGGAAAAAATATAAATCATCTCTTATATAAAAAATTAAGTCACTGTTGATTTTTTTATAAAAAATTAGAAAATATGGTGATGGAAATTGAATTTCATCACTTTTTGGTGGTGGTAGTCTATACATTCAGAGAATATATGATTTCACTATTCAATAAAAATAAAAATAGAAAGGTAGATAAAAATTAAAATTAAAGAAATATTATTATAAAATTAATATAAATTATATTCATTAAATATACCCTTGATATAATCACATTAAAAATAAATGCAAAATGATTCCAATTGCTTCATTGAGGATGCAGTATATAAAAACACACAAGATACATTATCATTATACATAGTATGTGAAAAGTGTAAAAATAGATATAAAAATAACATAAAATCATTATTTTATAGGATATAATATTATATTATCATGTTAATATGGAAATAATTGATTTATAAAGGATTAAGAAGAAATAAATAAATAAATATTATTAAAAACATTAACTTAATCTTTTTGTATTCACCATGGGAATTTTATTTTCGAATGAAAAAAACCCAAGTAAATAGATAAGGATTTTTGGAGAATATTAGTGTATATATTGGTGATCCAAAACAGACCATGTGTTTTGTAGAATATATGAGAGTATGTTACATATTTTATGTAATGGGTGTAAGAATCTTGTAACTATTTGGATTACTAAAATATAAATAAATCAATATCATTAGAAAATATCTCCATATTAGATCAACATTGAATATATGATGAGATATTTTATAAATATATTTAGTGATTCATGTTAGACATGGTTTTATATCATTTTATACCCTATATCATTACATTAATCCCACGTTGTCCCTTTAAACATTTACTATAGTAATGAAATTTTTTCCTCAGTTACTATCTATATTGACCAAAAATGAATGTTACCCCAATAATAAATTTGTAAATATTGATTCCATGTAGTAAATTTTTTTATTATAATCAATTTCTATAATTTTAATTTGTTGATATTAAATTAGATATGAAAAACTCATGATTACCATTTTCTAGATAAAATAATTTTTAATCATATAACCGAAATTATTATTTTTCATTTTTGGGTTAAAACCATTAGAGGAATGTTAATACATTTATTTTAAATAATTTATTACACCTTTTATTCAAAAAATTAAATAATACTAATTAATTCAAAATATTAACATTAAATACCATTCAAATAGTATTGTCATTTTTTCTCAAAAAATAATCACATTGGACATTCCAATTATTTTTCATTCATTTTTAATCTATTAATAAACATTATATAATATATTATTAATTTTTTTAGGGATCAACATGGGATGGTGGTGGAGATCAAATACATTCCTAGCAGGAATGCTATTTCATTAGAAGTAAAAATGCTGGCTCTTTTCAATGTGGTGGAAATCATTGGTAAAAGACACTAAAAAATCATTTGGTTCGATTATGGCTCTGCCAAGACTGTTCATGAAATAATGGTGGGTCAGACTCAACTGTCATGGAAATGGGTAAGTAAATGGATAAATTATCTTGAAAATATTTTTTCCATGAACAACATTCTCACAAACACATTTTGTGAAGAAAATAACATTTTAAATGGTCATACAAAAATGGGGTCTTGGTTGAAAGGAGAATCTGTATTACAACTATTCCTAATGACATGGTCCCTCTTTATATTTTGGATAAATGTAAAATTCACATTCCTTATAGGGTAAACATTTAATTTTTTCAATATAAGAGGATCTATGCTAATTTTTCTGAAAAATATTCATTTTGAATACCCATATATATCCGCATAATAATTATTTAATAGTTATTGAGGCACAAAATATTAATAAAAATGATAATATTTGAAATATGGAATTTTAACATAAATTCATATGTTTTATAACATTTAAAATTTGGTATTTATTTCATTTTAATTAATAAATAATTTTTAATTGATAAAATATTTTATACATACTTTTTATAACTTATTTATGAATACTCTTATCTAAAAAAAATTATAGTAGATAAGAGTCACAGTTGATAATAATAGTTCAATTATGGATAATGTATCAATGAACATCATTATTAATTTAAATTCATGCTATCAAAAAAATATAATGAAAAATATGTCAAAAAAAATTGAGATGTTAGTCAAAACTGTTAGAGTACTCAATCATCGATGGAATAATTGGAGTAATGTTTTATATATAAATAAAAACTAAATAACCATATCAACATACCAATATATATCATATGGAATACAACATCTATTTCATAAGATATTAAAATCCTTTAAATTTGGTAGGAATAAAATTCAAAAATCCCAATTTAAAAATTAAATAATCTTAAATATCTACAAATTGATAATAGAGTCTATCAATAAATCTCATCAATCAACCTTCTCCTCAGACACCACCTCCCTAAGAAGGGGAATTTCCAAAAAAATCCATTAACATAAATATTTCACTCACACTGAAATTCATTTTCATGTTAACAGTAGAAACCCAACTGGACACCACCAATGAATCCATAAAAAGTTTGAATCAGTCATATAAATATGTATGTAAGGATAGGAAAAACAAAAAAATAAACCGATAACCCATCAATTCATATTTCTCTAATGTGGAATCCTTGATTCTTGGACATATATTCATTAGATCATTTTATGAATGTAAGGAAATATTTTAACTGTGATAATAGAAAACTCCCACATCTAACTCTTATCACCATAGTCATAGCCTTTTCACATACACAAACCAATAACATTGTACATAGAGAGGCCAATCTTGTCCCAAAGACACATATATATAGCCTCTCGATAGGATTATATTGTCACCCCAACCTATCCTTATAGGATTTAGAGATTCTACAAAAATAAAAAATATCTCATTGTAACATTTATGTGGAATGAATCCAATTTTAATGAAAATCCATTTCAATTGGATTTCATCTGAATACATACAATCACAGAAGACAATCCATTTATGATTTTGGGATTATATAAACAAGAATAAATAAAATAATAAGTATTGAAAAATATAATCATTCATGATACCTCTCTCATGAAATACCTATTAATAATTGCATCGAACCATCTATCTCACAGTTAACCTCCCATATCTTTTATTCTTCTTCTGAATCAATCAAGAAAAGTTATGTTATTAAAAAAACTAGGTATTCATCATCCAATCACATTCCAGTCTATTGAGAATAGAAATGAAATTACAAAATCCTTTTTCATATGATATTTTTTCCAAAATTATACAATATAATAATGTTTGTTAAATTTTATTATGTTTACCATGGAAAATGATTCACTACATGGACCACAATATTACATACATATGCTAAAATAGAATCAACATTCATAGACAACTCATTATTCACATAAATTTCAATTTTGTTATCCCTATGAAAGTTACAAATATGTGTGATCCTTTTATCAATATCAAGTAAAGAACATCAACATCCCCATATATTGTATCATACTATATAACCACCTAACAATTTCTATAACACTACTGTAAGTGGACTCATAGGGGTATTCCGAAAAAAGATTTATTTCATGAAATAACATTCTATAGAAAGGAATAAAGTAAAATGGACCTCGGCCTCAATCCTTCCACATGTAAACCATAATTATTCACCAACAAAAATGTTCACAAGAAATCAAATACCTAAAACCATCAATAAATTCCTCACATTCAGTTGTCAGAATAAGTAACCAAAAAAGGCAATGAATTACGTCCAATATGGAATTAAAAACCCACTATGACCTCACTCAAATTATAAATGATTCTAATTCCAATAAAAAAATTATGAAAATCACAAAATCCCCACAAACAATATCTAAATTCTATTGGGTTCACATGACTATCAAGGAAGAGGGTAGAGGAGAAAAATGGGGGTTGGGGGTTAAACATTTGTCCATTCCCTTTAAAATACATTCTAGATTACTTTAACATTGTTTTTATATTGTTCAAATTGTGTATAATTGGTCACATAACTACCATTAGCCTTATTATTATTTCTAATTATATACCACAACATTTCATGTAGTGATATATTTTATTATGCATAACACAAAAAATAGCCACTCTCTATCCTCTTAAACATCCCCACACACAACCCTGATACCATAATAAGATAAAAATAAATTTTTGTACATATAATGGAAACACAAAAAATCCTTTATAGGCATTACATTTTATGGGAATCACAATAAATATCAGTTATGTTTCATACTCTGAACAACTCATTACCAAATATAAAATAAATAGTGTAATGAAACCTGATAAATAAAAATAATATATAATATATTTTATAATATGACATATTTTCAAAGGATAAATATTATTAAAAATAAAATACTTTTAAATAGAAAGTCATTTAATTTTTATAATTTAATAATAAATTGTTTTTATATCTTAGAAACTGCATTTATACAAGGAAATGGGTGTAGTCACCTAGTAAAAGATTATATGAATACTTAACCACATTGATGATGTAATGAATATGTCACCACTTAATTTTTTAATGAAACAATGGTCAATGATAATTAAGGATATAAATAGTTTGTTTTACAATAATTGAAATATAGATGATTATTTACTAACTTAGCAAAAAGTCAATAAAATTTTCCTCATAGTATATCATATATTATGAACAATCAAAGTAAAATACTAAAAATGGATCCTAGTTCTAGATGCTAATAGTTGATTGACTTCACAAGGACACATGTTATCAATTTTATAAAATATTATTATTAACATGATTTTTAATCAAAAAACTATATTCCATGAAACCCTTTATCCTTAAACTAAACTGATAATAAATTCTAGGACCAATGAAAGGACATGAGTGAGGAATGAAAAAAATAATATATGATCATGAAAATAGAGAAAGAACAAAATTAATAGAGGATTAATGTATTCAACAGGGTTTTCTAATTTTACGTCAACAACATCTACCAAATATATAAAATATCCATCTATTACCCTTCTATTTTTCTCAAATAACAATGATGTTTTATTAAAGAGATAATATAGTGAAATTTAACGTTAAAAATCAGTTATTTTCTTTAGTGTTTTTAGAAACACTCCAACCATTGGGTATATAATCTTTTAGAACGATTAACATTACTATTTGAAAACAAATCTATCATATGTGGTCAATTGTTTTTTGCATCTTACCATATTTTTACTCAAATATATCCATGTAACCCAAATATAAAATCTAATATAATGATCATTCATTTATATTGTTTCTAAAATATTTTTTGATATATATATCATAATCCAAGATTAAACTATCATCCTATGATAATAAACCATTAATTTATATTAAACATGATAGATTAAAAACAATCATCATTTGTATTTAAATAAAGATAATGTCATTAATTACATTGATATTAGGATGAAAAGAAAATTCATAAGCCACATTATCAATCTAGTTTAATATTTCATTTCTTAAAATGCATATATTGTTAGGATTAACAAACATTATATATATTCAAAATCCCATTCATGTATGGACTTCGAAAAATAAACAATGAATAAAAAATTTATAATGGCCACTTCCAATATTAATTAAAATATTTCATGAATTATTTTAATGTTATAAATAAATTTATTAATTCATTAACTACTCATTAATCTCATCAATTATTCTATGACACATCAATAATAATATATCTTTGTCTATCCATAATAGTGGAAAATATAAATGCAAATCATATAGGTCATTAAATTGGGATATCATGATTCCTAAATGATAGAAATTATTTTATAAAAATTGAACTTGAAATAAATAACACATATAATATGTTATAAAATTAATAATGCATTGAATAAAAAGATAAAAAATTGATAAAATATATAACATTTATTTCCTAACTATTTGAGAGTGGAAACATGAAATCATATTTACTATAATAATATGTGACTGAAAAATCACTTATTAGAACACGATGTCAGATATATGGTATTGATAAATAATTATTCATGTAAATATTCATTGAAATTTATATATCTATAAAAAATAAAATTATAAATTATTTAATATGAAATTGACATGATAATTTAATAATAATAAATAATGATAAAACAATTGACAATAAATAAAACTTTATATTTTTATATCATTTGTTAATGTAAAATATTCATAAAATCCATCATAATATAATATAACATTCATTCTATAATAGGGAGTTAATATATATGTATTGAAGAGGGGAATTAAAAAATTAACCCCAAAAAAGTGTGATCTCAAGAAGTAATTTATATGAAATTCGATTTCAAAATGGGATACCATCAAAATTTCAAATATCACAATACATATATTAAATTCCATGGAGAATATACAAAAGGGATGAGTAATCTTTTCTCTTACAGTTTATCTCATTTATTGTGGGAACATAAAACATTTCATTATCAAAACTGAAGTAATCCATATCTAGAGGTAACCCAATAATTTTTTCCAATCGTCAAATTTCACTCTCGAATTATTATACAATAATTATTCAATATATTGTATTTTATTGACAAATCCAAAAAAAATTATATAATATAAACATATTAATAACATTCGTATTTTTTTACATCATTGATAAACAATTGAAACTAAACATATAATAAGATAATCACATTTTTTTCCATTGAACAATTTGCATTCTAATGTTTATACATTTTACTATGGGAATCATGTACCACATTACACTTTTCAGGTTTATAAAGGAGGCCAATTTAAAATTTTCATATATATTCGATCAATTGATATTTCCTAAAAATAAAATGTCTCTAGAAAAGTACTAATTTGAGAATTTTATGAAATATATACACAATAAATTTCGTGGTGAATAATTTCGTACTCAATCATTAAAATATACCACCAAAATTATATACTCCAGATATAGGGTAAAATAATTTCATTCATGATAGTGATATTTTCTAGTACAATAAGATCCCACATCTTACACCGACATTTAATTAAAAAAATTTCACCTTAAATAAGTACCATAATAAACATCAAGACCCTTATTTTTTTCTATATTGATTAGTATAAAGGCAATGTTGAACTTCTTTTTCATTTCATAGAATTTGTATTGACATTTATCTAAGAAAATAAGAAATCTAATATATTTTTATGGGTGGAGATAGTGGTATAATAATGATAATTATAGTTAATTAAGTGATTATATAATCTATAATTACTTAATAATCTTCTATGTTAAAAGAAATTTGATGGTACCCTCCATATAAAAATACCCTCTAAATTTTATTTATTCATAAATATTCTTATTATTTATTAAATTTGAATGATTAATTTAACCTCATAAAATAAAATTAGACATTGATAATTATTTAAATAATGAATTTCTCTCATAATATTCCGAATTATTATGTTGATATTAATTTCATTCCCTTTATGTGTCATAATTACATAAGGGTATACATAATAATGAAATATTAATGTTATCAAAATGTATTTAATGTACTATTAATTTCACTAACGAACACTTTAGCTATATTATTATATTTTTGTTGAAAAATTAAATACTAAAAAATAACACACCATCTACCAAAAACCATCTAATTAACATAAATATTTTTAATGTGATGGTGATAATATCTTGATAAGAAATCAACTTTTGAAAACATTTTAGCCACATCAATTTGGTAAAAAATAATTTATTTGAGTCAATAGATTTCAATTATTTATATTTACCTAATATAACAAGTGATCTTATACAGTCAAATATAAAAATAATTCCTATATAATATGTATGTTTATATAATTAAAATTTCAAAAGGGGGTATATTTTATATTTTCTTTTCAAAAAAGATACACATGCATAATTTTAAATTTTATAATATTTTTTCATCTATATGAAATACTAGAAAATATAACAGATCATCCCCCTGTGATATCTTGATAAAAATAAACACCTTCCCTTTCACTATAAATTAATAAAATAAAATGACCTAAATCCAACATGAATTCTACCAAATGATGTAACTATGTTGATTTACAAAAATTTAATATCCCTTACATTAGAAATATTTTCTAAATAGTTATCATCCAAATATAGAAATTAGTTGGTTTTATTTTATTTATATGTAACTCAAATTCACATTACAAAATATAAAAATGAACATATATATTGAAAACATAATCATCTCTTTTAAAAAATATATATATAAGGTTTAATCAATATTAACCAATACATGATTAATATAGAATATATTCACGTTTATATTTAATGAATCCATGAGATTATTCAATGATCCTAATAATATTATACATGATTGAAGTATTAAACAATTTTTGTGTTCATTTCACATCAGTGTGTTAATACAAAAAAAGAATCTGAGATACCTATACTCTAATTATTATAAGATATATATGTTCCTATTTGTAAAATGACTGATAAAATCGTATAATAATTATTGATAAATAAAAAATTATTTTTATTAATGTAATACCAATTGTAATAAAGGGACTCACTGCATACTTTTCTATATATGACAAAGTATAAATCACCATACTAATGTTTTCATATCATCCTTATGTTTGAAAATCCCCATTCAAATGGTAATTTAGTTATTTACCAAAAACTCATATTATGTTCCACCAAAACATGAATACATGAAGGAAATTTATGTGACTAATTTATTCTATTAACCATGATTAACATGCATTATTAAAGTATAATGGGGTTTCTATAACTTAATCATCCAAGGAGTATCTCTAAAATATACTTCAATGTGACAATAATTTACTAACTTATTAAAAAAATTACTAATAAATAATGAACCCAATATTTATTTTAATGAAATTATCACCCAAGAAATTTTTATTTAGTGATGTTAAAAATATAGAATTAATAAAAGATGTATTAAATTAATCTCTATATTCTTATCAATAATTTATCATTTCATACCTTTCATTATATGTGGCCACAAAATAATCACTTTTTACTTCCTAAACCAGAGGGTATTCCACTAACATACAAAAATCATATTTAACCACTATAAAAGACACTACTATTTTCACCACATATTGGTATTTAATGAAATATAATATTACAATGTTAGTTGTAAGGGAATAATTTAAAAATATTATAACTAATATACCCTTATAATCCTCATCCCCAAGATTTTCAATTATGGAATAGTGTATATAAAGAAACCAAAAGAAATCTCAATTATAATCAATTCTATTTTACGTGTTCAATAAAAAAAATTAATTCTTGCAATTGGTAATTATATTTAATATATTAATGAAAATTTCTATACAAAAAAAATTCATTGAATAATTAGTTAAACATCATATGTGTCTTAATAAAAATATTATTTATTTTTAGAATTTATTCATATAAAATAAATATTATATTTCCAAGAAATATTAAAAATACCTAAAGAATATTTTCCCTGTAAAATAGTAATATTGTATAGAGAAAAGAAGAAATTAATAGTGAAAATACTATAGAAAACACCAGTTGCTTAAATACTCACCTAATGATCATTGGGTCCATATGGATTTTAAAAATAAAGGAAATTTTTTGTAATATGATAGTAATTATCAATGGATTTATATTAACCAATAAAGGAGAGGTCGGAACAATTATGTATATTAATTGTGTTGTATATATAGCCTTAATGTGAAATGTTTGTAAATGTAATATAACCACTATATAATTATCTTTTATTCAATATTATAGGTTTATCATAAATAATATTAGTAAACAGAATAATGGAAAAGTAAAATAGTATTTTTAAAATAATATAATGAATTTATATCAATATATAATTTCAAAAAATATTGACATTTGTTAAAGTAATTTTTTTCAAAAATGAATCCACGAATTATAGTCAAATAAAATATATTTGATTTATCTTCATAAAATTATTTCATTAATATATAAAAATTTAATAATTTTTGGTTCAAGAAACAATATATATTAATATAAAAATGATAAAATTTTCTAATTGAAGTTTATGTAATTTATATATGTGTTAATGAAATTAATGATTAATAAAATTCTTTTTTAAAAAATTTTTTGAATATTATTTAAATATATAATTTTCGATATTTAAATAAATAATTTTGAAAAATGGATTTCTTTTTTTAATCGACAATTTGTTTTGGTTGATACTGTAATATTTTCACCACAAAATTTAAAATATTTGTGCCTGTTAATATAGAAAAATATGTATTTTTCATTATAGGTAAAATAAATGATTAATTACAAGTGGCATAATATTATAAACTGTTATGTTTGGTTCAAGTAAAACATTTATTTATATATAAAATATAATAATCACTATTGTAAGTAATCCAAAAAATAAAAATCTAATGATTGTTATATTATAAAACACTCCTATCCTCTACATATAAATAAACTATTTCACCACCCCTCTTTTCCTCACACTCTAAATTGTTTAATGATCAAAATATCTACCCAATAATCTCCCAAACTGTCATTAGCACTTCTCGGTTGTTCTAGTTTTACAGAAATACCAATCTAACAAGCATTATAGTGTATCCTATGAGTAAACATCAAAAGGAAGGTATAATCTTATAAAATTAATTTGTTAATATCTATTTCTCTTTTTTAATTTATATTTATGTAATTAATATTTAAATACTTAATTAATATATATATATATATATTGATGTCTTATTATTTGATAGGAATTTTCAATATCTACCCTTATCTGTCGTCATTCTAAAATGAATGACCACTCTTATATGGGTGGAGTTATTACCTTCTTGAGAAACACCTATCACCTTCCAAAATTTAATTTGATTGATGTTTTTTTAATTATATAACAAATAACATTAATTTTTGTAATAATATTGAAATTTGATATATAATATATGTGTATCACGTCATTAATATTAATAACAACTGATCAGGGTAGTTTTCATGATAAAAATTGAGTCCCACAAGATTAATTTCAAAATAATGATATATTTTAAAATATACATTGATCATGGCTACACATATAATAATATAATGATAATGAATCAGAAATATATAAAAATAAAAATATTTTGAAACCCTTTTAGATTAATTTAAACCATGATCACCTCACCAAATTAATTATGGGGATGTTGACCGAACAACTCCAAAAGGCCATTATACACTAAAAAATATGTAATAAACAACTTCAATAATATAATAAATAGTCATCAACTTTATTAAATTTTTACAAGAAATTATATATATAAATAAATTGATATATTTATTTTGAATAATCTCGTGGATAAATTAAATAATTATATGAATTAATGTCGCCATGTAATGGATCTTTTAAACTACCATCATTAATTTTTTTCACTCATTCACCATCTTTTACTCTAATTCAATTTACCCACATTTCATTGATTTTATCAGTATTATATATATATATTTTATATGAATACCAATCTTATTTTACACTTCATTCGTGGTTACAATAAATTTCTTTGATAATGCCTTTTAATTTACTACCATTAAAACAATATAATAAATGGGAAGTAGTCTAATTTTTATCCCTACTCATGTAATACTTTATAAAATATCTTTATATTTATATGATTTTTAAATATTATACATTTTTATGGAAACTGATTTTGTTTAGTATATGATTTATGGAAATATTATGTTGTATAATTATTTTATGTCATGTTACTCTTTTTAAAAACCCCCACATTTGGAGTTTTTTTCAGACATACATATCTGCAAATTATTTATGTTTTTCCTCTAGAAAATATTATTTTCAGGGACAATTATTATTATTTATTTTTAAATAATAAATTGTGATATATAAAACTTATTATTGTAATTTTTATTTAATGTAATCTGGTTATTATTTTAGATAAGATTATGTAACCCATTACTATTTCATGAGTTTTACGTATTAGTTTTTCCTTAAGATAAATTTTGTAATATGTTATTCTTATAGTTTTATATTTTATGAATATGGATAATGGAATTAAAATTTTATTTCATCTAAATATTGTGGATATTTCTTTTCCCTCATATGATACCATGTTTGGTGCATTAGAAATTATCCATTAACAATTTTCTATACTTTTAAGTGGGGAACTATTAGTTATTAATACGATTCCATAATTTATATATTTTCCACATTAATAAAATTCCATGATATTATTGTATCATCATTTCAATCAATTATTTTTCATATTATATTGGGTTTTATACTTTTATTCAATAATTATTTTACTCTATTATCATATGTATCACATTATAAAATCATTTTCTCCGACTATTAAATTATTGGTATTTATTTAACACATTCATGGATATCAATGATCCCAGGTGATCCTATGTTTTTTAAGAAGAAGAATGTGATTTCTTATTACATTATAGAGAATTCAATAATTATTATTCAAAATATGAATAAGTTATTGTAATTAATTACTTTCCCCCAAAGGTAATAGACACTTAGATAATCAAGGTATTTTTTGTGGATTTTTATATTAAAAATCATCTAATAATATCATTAATAGAAATGGATTTACATAGTTAATCTCATAAAAAGGTACAATTATATTTTGTGATTTGTATAGTAAAAAATTAGTGAAGACCCTACTGTGATGTCTATATATATTAAAACATCATAAATTATTGGAAATGTAATGAATATTTTGTATCCTAGAAATGAAATCCTTATATAGAGACTACATGTTTATAAAACCAATTCCAAAATGGATATAAGGGAAACTATCCTAAGAAAAAGTTAATTGGGTATTGACATGATCATCAATCAATTAATAATATATAGGCCTAATTACACTTCTTGTATGACACTCATATGGGTTTTTCATTGGTAGATTCCCATATTCATTAAAAACAATAATTAATGATTTTAATATATTGTTTTTAAAAAAAATAAGAAATATAAAATACATAACCTAGAATAAAACCAAGAGATTTCTTTATTATTATATTTATTTTATTTTAAATTTAGTCAATCTATAGTCATAAGTTCCCCCATTATTATTTTTAAATTTGTGTGTTACTATCACTATGATTATTTTAGCTTTAGAAAATTACATGAATTAGAATCATTTACTGAGATGTATGTTTATTATCTATTCATTAACATAAAATTTTCCATATGATTTTAATTCAATGAATTCTTCAATATCATTCATGTTTATTATTACTATTCAAATGATCCCTCAAAAAAGTGTTTGATTAATCCTTGAAAATATAATATTATGTAAATAATAAATATCAAGTATATTATTCATCTATGGTAATAATGTTTTCGGAAAAATATCCTCTGAAACCTTATTATATTCTCTTTTGTGTAATTCTGTTATATACAAGACGTTGATTATCTACCCTTAAATAGAAAAACATAAATTGTTGAGAGAAATAAATTTAGACTTTTATACCATATCATACTATTATTATATTAAAGTATAACGATGATGATAATAATCTATTTTATTATTCTTCTAAAGGATGAATTCCATTTCCTTTTTAATGAATATTGAGGTCAAATTATTGAGAATGAAATACTAAAAACAATAAATATTGTCCATTGTATTGTAATATGATGGTCTATTCTTGGGTGAGAGGCATAGCTTTACTTAGAAGAAATAGGTTGATCTTTGAATTTAAATTACACTCTATTCATATCCAATATCATTGAGACCCTATAGAATAAATAAATTGTTTTAGAAGATATAATGAAAAAATATTGTAGAAACTAAAAAATTTAACATACCCTCTTATGATTCACTATGGGGTGTTAATTTCCACTTAATCAATAATATTGATGTGTCAATTTTATGATTTACTTAATTACATGTTATTTATTGAATAATGAAATTGAATAAATATCCCACTATATTAATTAATTCCTTATCATGTTTTTTATACAGAGACCAATGTTACACTGATGAAAATATTTGGTCAATATATAATTCATTTATGGGGATGTGTTTTAATATTCCCAAAAAACATTAAAATAATCTTGAAACATTATAATTACATAGTGATTCCATTTGGATTCTATAATTCTCACACAATCATTATTGAATTCCGGAAAATATTCCATAAAGTATACAATGAAAAAAAATTAAGAAATTATTACAGATGATATTATAATAAACTCTCAAATAATTTTGGAGCATGTGTATCCGTTGTATACTATTCTTATAAGATTATAAAATGTAATGATATATAAAATTTTTCATAAATGTTATTTTTGGTAGCGGTATTATAATTATTAATTCTTGTTGACCCTATTAAGTTATAAAAAATAGATCCTTTGAAGACAATGGTGGTTGATAAATGAAATTGTAAAAAATGTCAAATATAAATCTTTTTTTCCATTAATTGACCTAGTATTATCATATATTTATTATATTATTTCAATTATTATTTTATCTATAAATTATACTAACAAAAAAGGTGTATTGTAATTTATACTGATGAATGGGAAGATATATCAATGGAGTTTATGAAGAGGATAATAAATATATATTTAATCAAACAATAAACTTGTAGGGAATTATATCTGATACATATTGATTCATTGAATAAGTTCATGGGTAGGGTACAGATGACAAATTATAAATCCAAATCATTTGTATCATTATTGTTGGAGTTTATCGAGAAAATCAAGTTGATTCATGATTTATTATGGGTGGTAGTAATACTTGATATTTGATTATTAGATAATATTACTATATTGTGAAATTTATTATATATTTATATATATAGATCATGGTATCATTAATTACTAAGCCAAAAACAATAATAAAATGGAGCTAAACATACATAAACAATGGAGGATAAAGATGATTCTGTATTATGACTTATAAAACCACTACAACCCTACAATGGAAAAAAATTTAGTAGATACCATTTGTATAAATTATCATATGAATTTAAACATTTTTATTATTGAGAGGGATATAATCATCAAAGTAATTAAAATAATGGAGATATGGATCATTAGGAGGAAACTGAATCCAATAATTTGTAAATGATTGCTCAACAATCTATTCAGATTATGTTCAAGAATGTTCAAAGGGAGACATGGAAATAAAAATGGTGGTAGATGAAATTAAAACAGGGAAATTGTATGATATTACAATTTTTTAAAATTTTTATTATGAAATTTGAATCATGACACTACCTAATATCATAACTTGTGAAAATTATTCAAATATTTAATGATGCACATTTCTCAACATTCTCTATCCAACTAGGGAGCATTAATATTCATATTAATCAACTATAACATTATTGATAAGATATAATGGAGAATGATATTCCTTAATATAAAACATCCTTCCATGTATGTAAACATGTTATAGAATAAAGTAATATATACCTGTTGATAGCCCAACGACCAATAATAACATCAACTATATGAGAGAGAAACATAATTACTTTTTTAACAGGGCATCTAAATTCATACATGGGGAATAATTCCATTTCCAATGTATTATGGAATCATAAAAGACTAATCCCATTATTTGAATTTGATATGAATTATCACAAGATAATTATATAAGAGATTATATTATATTATGTGTGAGGCAATATGGAATATCACTATTGATTGTATCTCATTGAGATATGAGAATCACCACACTGTTGTGGAAAGGAATTCAAAATGAATTAAACAAAAGTTTAAAAATCACTGCAACCTATCACCACTAAATAGATGTTTAATATTAAAGTATTTTCTAGAGACATTAGTATATGTTCAGACCATACTCTCTCGGAATTAATTGTGGTTTGGACAATCATCAATCTTTTGTGAAGTTACTATACACGAGTACCATTCAAAGATTGTTTTAGATTTATGTTTATAAATAAATATATGATAATTAAAAAATTTATAAAAAATTCCTAATTATGATGTTATCAAATAAAATAATTCATGAAATTAAATAGTCAATGAAATTATTGTATATTTCATTGCCATTTTCATCTCACCATGGATGGGAAAATTAAATATAAAAAAATTAGATAAAACATTTATGGTATCTAGAGTTACACATTATTGATAATGTTCCCCATTCATAAATATATAATAGAGTGCCATGATGTTTGGTTAAACTAAATATTATTCCCTAGTTAAATATCCCCCTTTGATATCATTGATCACATTGGAGTTGTGCCTAATCGACTAAAAACTCAACAAATATATATTTAATATTTGATTTGATCCACATATCCATCTTTAGAAACTACCTTCCTAATCCGTAATATGTACTCAATTAATGGGTTTTATATTTTATGAATGAAATTTTTTATTAGGTGTGAACATTGTGGTTTTGGGACTGTAGAAATAATGTTTTATGAAGTTGGATAAACAACCTTATCGATGAACATTGGATGGAATATAATTTTTGAAATAAAACATAAAAACCAAATGACACAATGAAATATAAGTACCCAAATATTTTTTCACATTTATAGAATATTGAAATTTTATGGGATAAATTTTGTTTTAAGGTAACTATTGGCCTAAAATTGAATTCAATTATTACAAAAAATACACATGTTTCCCACAATATTCATTATCTACATTTATGAAATATGAAAATTGAAATTCTATTTGATATCGAAGGAATATCACACTTCATGAAATAATATATCCCATAATATATGAGAACAATATAGGGATATTAATAATAATGAATACTAAAAACACATCAGCAAACGATATTTTACCACGTTTTACCATTTTCATCACACCTTCAATAATGTTTCTAAAAAGGATAATTTGACTTCAGAACATGGATAACATTATTAGTGGATGTGTTAAAACCCTTATAAGTGATGATTTTAATAACAACATATAGGAATAGTTGTTAATATATAGGGTGTATATAAAAATGTGATTAATATGTTTATATAACAATATAGTTACATAAAAGTGTTAAATAACGAAATGTAAATATTTTACTCAATTAAATGAAACATATATTTCATAAAAAATAAATGAGAATTATCTTAATTATTTTTTTGTAAAATTTAATTTTTTATAAAATTCATTTTATAGAATATCAAAAAATCCTATAAATATGGCAACAATTTTATAAAACCATAATACTTATTATTTGAATAAAAAATTAGTTCATTTCATTAAAATTGTTTTTCAAGAAATTTTTTATTTTTTGATATATTATATATATAATATTTTCAATAATATTTTGAAAATATTGATATTATTTATACATTCAATATGATTGAATTAGCTTATAAATATTTTTGGTTATTTTCAAAAAAGAGGATTTTTTTTATAATAGTAATTTATATAAAAATTAATATATTTAACATTACTAGTTAAATTTATTGGTAACATTTTTTGAGTTGATGTTAGAAATAATTCTCACAGCCTCCTAATAAACAATTAATATATATATATATATATATTCATATGACTCATCATTATTTGTAGTTTTGATAAAATAAAATAAAATAATTATTATTATATTGATAACACCCATGTCACCCCTTATAAATATCATGCACTAGAACCCTCATCACCACATGATATACATTCCTTAAAATTAAAAAACACTACCACAATATATATGCAACAACATTTCCCATCTCTATTGAGTTATTGTGTTAAAAAAGTTCAATCTAAAGATCTTTATGGCATATCATAAGGGTGAATATCTAATGAAATATCTAACATTATTGACCCTATTATTTAAATGAACTTTTTATTATACATATATATTTTATCCAGCCATAATTGTATAATGGATTCAGTATGTTAAATACAGAAATTATTTATTTTTTTAGGGGATTATCAAATATCTATCATTTTCTAGGTTTATAGAAAAATTATTGTTTCTTTCACATATATATCAGTCCACTACCTCCATGGAAAATGGATTCCACATTCCATAACATCCATCAATGGACGGTTTTTAAAAAGTATTCAATAATTAAATATAATTTTATGATAAAACAAAAAATATAAAATTACCACAATATCATTACATAATTGATATCATGCCCAAATTATCATAGTAATTTGTTGGAAAAAACACAATAATGGGGACACATTACAAAAAGTTAATCTATTTTGGATCATATATTAAAGTTTAATACTATTATAACAATTCAGTGAAAAAATATTAATTAAATATTTTAAATGTTAATTTTGACCTCTTTAATGAATCCTTGAACTATGAAAATATCCCAAAATGTATTTTTGGAGAAGTCGGTGTAAGAACACCAAGAAATAACTATAAAATAAAAATATATAATAAAATATTAAAATATATTAAAACTTATTGTTAGAAAAATTACTTTAAATGAAAAATATAAAAATTCATGTCATTAAATAATATAATATGTAGATTTATTGGGATAAAATAACTCATAGTATGATTCAATGATCTATGGTATTGTATGTTTCAAACCAACTTCATTAAATTTGGGTTACTCATTCGCATTCTTTTTCCACTTTACCTTTATAAAAATAATAACTATTTATGATATATTATTCATTTATATGTTCAAATTGTATATAAGAATCCTAAAATACCATTAAATTTTTGTAAGGACATGTTATTTTCATATACCAGCATAATTCATTTATTTAATTAGGTTTATTAAAATGTATGTTTCTTAATTATTATTACCAGTCATGTAACATTTATTCTAATGTTATTAACAATTAGTTATTTATAATTATGAAAATTATTTAATGAATAACTATTGGGTCTAATTTTATTTATTGAATATTGATCTTCAAAACATATTAAAATACTCTTTATAATTATTTTATAATCTATCTTATTATATGAATTTCCATAAAAAAGTTTCCACATCATTTTATGTATTGAAGTATATTGAACATCAATTTCATTACATATACATCCTGATTTTATTATGGACTTTCCATGTTTCTATATAATCATCTTTATTAGTAAAATTTACAATATCACCTTTCATTATGGTCTAATAAAATATCTTCTTTCTCATTTTTTCACGATATTTAAAAATGATAATATGTTATGATTTAAAATCAAATGGGGTAAATGTATAAATATAAAAGTTATCAATATTTCTGGTTATTATAGAAATATTTATCTCTCAAATTTAATGTTTAATTTTTTAAAATCTCATTATATACAATTTTTGTTGCACTTGAGTTTATCTTAGAATTGAATATTATGTTATTTTGGTAGTAATCCATGAATTATGCTTATGATTTCATGTATTATATTGTTTTAATGATCCAATAATCCTAGGAACATATGATATTGTAATCTCATGGTGTGATTTGGTGTTATTAAATATCATTCGAACTTTTTATATTATCATTATATGGATATTGTCTCATATTTTTATTTTAAATCATGCATTACATTAAATATTCCACTACTAGCCTTAATAGCTCACCATTTTCATTATGTATGTATATAGGGTATCCTATGTACTACACAAATTTTAAAGGGATCTTACATAATGAAGTCAATATTAGAATATTTTTTATATTTTATTTATCATGTAGATGTATTTCATAACTAGTCACCTAAAGAGACATGACTTATAGATCAATTGAGTTCGGTTTTTTTGTTATAATTTCGAAATTTATGTAATAATATTTTTATGATAATCCAGATAAAATAATAAATATCATAAATATCATTCCAAATAAATAAATAGTTTTTATTTAATTTTATCAATACATATAAACATCTTTGAGCATCCACTTTGACAATAAATGTTGATAATGTCCCAATGATCATAATAGGGATCTACATTATATAGATATTGTGATTAACTCATTACAATGACTCATATAATTATTGTGAGGGTTCATCACACTTAATTTTTTAAAGAAAATGTTAAATAATATTACAACATCATAGTTTTTTCTTCTATATTTGAATGATATAATGATGCGTTAAATCATATTTACATTGAGAAAGTATAAAATATTTAAATAAGAATGTATATCTAATAGGGGGAACATGTTCATAACAGATATCGAATATATTATATTGTGGTTTCTATGGATTCATGTTAATATTCATTTATAAGCCTTATATTATTTATACCTCCTATGAAAACATCATTTAAATTTAATAATATCACTCTAATGGTTTAGTTTACACCAATATATCAATATTATAAAATAATCAAACAAAAAATTACAGTTTTTATGAATAATGTTTCAACATAGTAATATATATTTAATTCTTGATTAATAAGGTAATTTAATTTATAATTTAATAATAACATATGATTTAAAAAAATAATTAGAAACAAAATATTTTCATATATCTGAATTTAATTTAATCAAAACCGTTATATGATTCATATAATATTTTTATCATCAACATAAAATAAATGAATATGAAAATTTTCATTTATTTTTTACAGAAACAATATATTTATGATGTAAATATCAGGATTGAAGCATTCTTGGTCAAGATCGAACTATTATTAAATTTATATAATACTATGAACACCTCAATTTTGTTTTAATTATAAATTCTATGTATATTTATTGACCAAAAACTAAACCTTATCAAATCTATCTATTTGATACAATTATTCAAAAATATGTTGAAATTGTTCTCAAATAATTTTCATATTAAATTGACCAAGATTATATAATTTTAATTGATATAGGTCAATAAAAGTGATAAGTTTTAATTCTTAATTTCCATTGGGTAGCATAAGTCCATTGGGATAAATATGTTACATTGGGAATTGATTTATAATTTGATGATATTTTATATTTCATAAATGAGTACTTTGATATGGGGTACACATTAATGACATGTTTTAAAACCAAATATCATATATCACTAGAATTATGGAACACATAATAACTTTCTATATTTAAAAATGAGAATTATATATACCTGTATGACGTGTTTATAATTAATAATTACTTATCATTCATTATTTTATTTCTAGTCATGTATTTCAAAATATTGGATTTCTGGTAACACCATTACGTAACATATATGTTAGAATTTTGAAACACCCCTAAAAATATAATTTTATTCCATGTGAATTATAATCATATTTTTTTGGACATATGTAATATATTTTCACATTATAAGAAAAAATACTTTTTATTGATCATGCATTAGAACAAATCTATGGTTCTCCCTATATGTGTTACATAGTACATTCCACGTTGTTGATTACATATAGGACTAATATGTAAAATATAATGTCCACTTGATAAGACATTAATGATGAATGACAATGCATGGTAGTTGAGCCTAGGTATATTTTATGATTATATCCACAATTTGTTTTAGGGGTATGAGATGTAAAATTATAGGATTATTATATACCTATTTCATTGAATATGAGTACACTATAGATATTCAAATTTTTAATATAACAGATTCAATTAAAATTGGGGGTCACTCTGTAATATATAACGTAACATCATGATATTATCATGTCACAAGAAGTCCATGATCATATATCCCATCATTATAGATGAAATAATAGAGTTTCATGGAGTAATATGTTTTATAATTAGGTATTATAACATGATTTTATAATATTTTTAGATATAATTATACAACATTTAAAAGAGAACAATTTTAATTATCTTTATATAAAAATGAAATATCCTAACAAAATAGTAATGTTGAGGATTTTATATTATATTAGATAATAATTAAATGACAAGTCAAATACATGTTCTGTGATTTTATTAGTGATATATTTGATGAAATCAGATTATCAAATAGTTAATTAATGATTATGTTCCATGTTAAGATGATTTATAGACACGCTTTTGAACATTTTTTGTTTGATGTTAATAGAAGGTTAAATGATTTTCATGGGTAGATGTGATTTCATTAGTTCAAGATGACTTGTGATTTATCTATTTATTTGTGAGTGGGTGAATATCCACAAAGGCATTTTTATCATCCCCCAATTATAAAAAATTAGAAGCTGTCAATTTTTTTTTCAGGTGCATCAGAATGATATTGTTTCATGATCTATATATTTTCCATGTATGGGTGATCGTTTTAAAATTCATTCTCCCATATAATTAATAATTAATTTTTCATATCATTTTTTTCATGAATTGAGTGTTCCAAAAAATTGACTAATATGAACCTCGGTGAAGGTGAAACACAATTGTTCGACCTGACGCGAATCAATCTCATTTTCAATATATCTGAATTTCCTTGGATGAATAGGTGGCATTATGTCCATTGTAATTTTGTAATCCAACCAAATCTATTGATTTATATGTTTTCATCATTAATTTAGTGTATTTGATATTCTATGGATATACGATCAAAATATAAATGACTTAGATATAGCACTAATTTTTTGAAGAATGTTTAAACAGCTACCATATATGAAATATTTTGTATAATTGAGAGTAGGTAATAATCAATGTAATATATTTTGGATCATTTTAATAACACAAATTTGGGTACCACCCTGGGAGGATAATTATGAAATCCTATATGTGATGAACTGAATTTAATATTTATCATTCATTTTTATGTGGGAAGCACAAATAAAATTAATGATTGTACTTCAATAATATATAAATATAAATTAAATGTGATTTAACATAAGGTCTTGTGTCATAAAATATATCTTCATGATTCCATCAATAAGTTTTTTTGATTTTTTGAATATCATTTTACAAGAGATGGATTTAGAAAATGAAAAAAATAATCAATAAAAATCATGAATGGGATTTTATGAGGAATTTCACATGTTTTCAACATAAAGAACATAATGATTGAAGATAATGAACCAATATTAGTGATAAATGATTAAATTAATATCACTATTATTATATAATATACATGTATTAATAAATATGATTCCTTGAAAGGGAAAAAAGATCCTGAAATATAATTCTACTTAATAATGTATCTCATATAAAATGTTGATATCTAAGAATGTGAAATTTATGTTGTGAAATCATTAAAATATTAGAACATAAAATGTGAAAATTTAGTATTCAAATGATATTATTCACATTTATTCCATTAATAATGAATTTTTTTCATCGTGTTCCATATTTCCAAAGTAAATTTATTGGTAATAATGAAGATAATGAACCAATTATATGTTCATAAATGGGTAAAAATGGAATGATCATTCTAAAAAAGAACCACATACAAAAATATAATTTTTTTCAAGAATATTTATTCTCTTGATGATCATAAGTTGATTTTTCAGATAATTAAATTTATCATAGTGTGAAATTAATTATGAATGCCATTGGAATACCAAGTATGGATGTAATAAATGGATAAAATGTTAATAATTATAGAAAATATGACCTCATAGTTTATCTTAAATCAACCATTGTTTGAAAAAATTTAATAGAAAAAAAAGATATCCCATATTGTGGAACATGATTCCAAAAAATATAGTTCTTTTAATGAGGAATAATATATGTGTTGGAGGGTAATATTTGAAACATTAAAGAGTAGTTAATTTTTTTCCAAAAAATTCTAGAGGATAATATCATGATTGAAGTATATTACAAATTTATTAATTATATTCCTGGTTTAGAAAATTTTCATATTATAATGATAAAATATTTTGATTATTTATTGGTGATAAATCAATAATATCATGGTGATTTGGAATGATATATTACATTTAGCTGGCATCAAGATATTTAATTATATAAGTGAACCAAATATTTATGGAGGTAAAAATTAATTATATATGACAATTATAATATTATCCATATGTGTAATCGAATTATATTAATAAAAAATCAATTTTTATCAAGATATCATGAACTATAACTTCTATTTTATGTTAGAACCATATAACCAAAATTGTAATGTAATATTTTCTTATGGAATTATTAAAAATAAAAATGGAAAAAATAAGAATGAGGATTGAATAATAGTATACAGCTCGAAACCTTTTTTATAGTTCTATGAATACATTTTTGAAACAATATGTTAGATCTGTAGAAAATATTTTCATCAAGGTTCAAGAAAAAAATAATTTGTTTGATTATTTTTTTATGCCTAGTTTGTTTTTAGGGGGTATTTTATTTTCTGTAACGGATTCAGATAAATGTTTTTGAAAGTTATCATCAATTATTGAGGTAATGGAGTTTATGTAATATCTTATATGTATTTCTCTAATGAGTAATTCATCCTAAATAATGATTTAATTACATAACCAATTTGTAGATATGTAAAATTAATATGCATGTATAGTGCATGTGATAAAATGATCTCATTCAGTACCAATGTACTAGTGGAAATGAACATTTATCCAAAAAATATAATAATGATATTTTCATTCATATTTATATGATATATAACAATATGGATATAGTTTTGATTTAGGGTTACTGTGTAACGTCCTTATGTTGAGAGACTAGTACTATTTCTAAGCACAATGTAAGAGAATGATTGTGTTCCCATATATTAAACTATTCTAGTTGGAAGAACATTGGATTAATAAAATCCAAAATAATAAGAAAATATATAATTTTAATTAATATAATAGTAGTTTATGGAATTTTTAATAATTCTTATATGTTATCGAATTATATTAATTATGGAATGCATTTAATTTTTTAAAAAATAATTCTTCCTATATGGAGGAGATTGTACAATAATGAAGAATATGAAACTCGTGAAATTGATTCACTACAACATTTTTGTAGAAAAATATTAATGATCTATTTACAAGGATGAAAAAAATATAGAGGCTCAAAAAGAAAATATCATTTGTACTAAAATATTTTTTATTAAGAAAATATGATCAATTTTATACCCCCAATACAACATGAATATTACAAAAACATGAGTGATACATTCGGTAATGGGAAAATAAGTTTGTGGATATAGAGGAAAAAATATATGAAATTAATAATATTTCATGAGTTAGAGAACATTGATGAATATTGAACAATATCACATAAATCTATTTTGACAAAAATTATCATCATCTATTTTTATACAATTATAATTACAAGTCATTGTGGATAATAATCAATCATAAATAAAAAAATTCCAATTATTTATTATGATATTCTATATTGGGTAAGATGATAAATGACATGAAAAATATAAATATTCTAAAAGGATTTTTTATAGACATCACTAATAATTTTTTGTATCAATATCTCATAAATAATTGGTTAATGAATCAATTTTTATGTGTAAGGACTCCTAAAAAGGGGATTCTTTAATAGGGGGAATGATAATATAAATTATTTGGATAATTTAATTATAATTTAGAAATATATACTTGAGATATATATGATACATATATTTCATTAAACATATTATACATTAAACAGTCCAGTTACATGAATAATTGAGGAGAGGAAAAAAATATTTTTTCATATGGTTATCCACAAACAATAAATTAAATTTTTATTTTACAAAGTAAATTTATATTTTCAAATAATTAAATGAAAAATATGTTGTATCGTTATTGTGATAAATATATTCTTCATAGTGACTTGTCTGAATGATATGTCTAAAAATTCTTTGAAAAAAGGATTTAAATAATTATTGATACTATATAAGTAATAGTTGATAAAATTGAGTGGGTTTTAAATTCTACTGAGAAAATTTCATAGAAATATTTTGATGAAATTTTTGGACAGTGAAAAACAGACTTAATTTGGGTGATTTTAATTTAATAAGTAAATCATATAAATGTTGATTCAAATAAATAATTTAAAAAAAGATATTGTGTGAATTTATGATGGAAATATATTCCTATGTAAAACTAATGACATGATGTAATTTTACTTATTAGTGTGTTAAACAATAAATATAATTTTAGAATGGTTGTAAAAAAATATCAATAAAAATTATTAATAAATATATTCCAAGACGATGATTTTGATACCAAATAAAATAAATTCATAGTTTAATTGGAGAGAAATCATGAAAGAGATTGTCATGTTTAAATTATGAAAAAAAATATTATGATTATGTAATGAGTAATATAAAATAAGAGATAGAGGGAGAATTTTTTATGAAAAATTTTGTCGATAATATCTTTCTGTTATCCATTATATCATATATTCTCATGATGGGTGTGTTTTTTTCTTTCCCCATTGATTTTTATAGTGGTCCCAACAACCCTTGATTTTTAACTGTAGTAGGATCAAACAAATCACCATCAATTTTAGGTTTGTATGGTCAAATCACTCAATTGTTTGGTCTGATCAACCATTCTATATGTTTCTTCAATATCAGATATATTTTATTGGCATTAATATTTTACAAAACCTCTCCCTTATCTCTATATATTTATAAAACAATTTGATATAAAAAATTTTGTTGTAATTGATGGACAAAACCTTAGATATAGTGATTTTAAATTAGTCCTCAAGACTCCTAGTGATTTATGGAGATATTTTTATCGGAAAATCATTTTATTTGATCAATAAAAAATATTCTGTAATTTTTTTTGTTAATAATCTATGAATCTCAATTTATAGCATCCAAATGGAGCAATAAATAATCTAGTAAGTATAATATTCAATAATAATATTAAAATTCTATGTAATAGATATGTGTTCCAATAAAAATAACTCATTTGAAATGTTATTTAAACCCAAACGACTATCTAGTATACTCAATCTAATAAATACCTTATAGGAAGCTTTGTTTTATACCCCTATACATTGATATATATGTACGGCTAGTGAGTATAATTGGTTACTTGGTGGTGTTGCTATTAAAAATATGCAACAATCCCTTTTGAACTGGCTGGTTGGTTCCCTATGATGGTTAGTTATGCAACATAAGAAACAGAAATAATGGTTTATAGAATCATAAAATTCATTATAACTTTCCTTAAATCCTCCATATTATTCCTATGATACAAAACATATTATCATTCACCTAAAGAAATCAAAAATAGCCTGAATATTATTATTCAAGATGAAAACGTTATCTTAAAATATTAAATATGATAATTATTTTATGTTATCAATTTCTTAATATTATTCAAAAATAATGTTTCCATAATTAATTAAATGGAATATATTGAGACATAGATTTTGTTAATTTTAATAAAAACTAATGAGTTTGAGAGATTTCAAACAATATAAAACATTTTGATGATAATATACACGTAATATTAAAATATATATAATTTGAATCAATTTTTAATCATGTACATAGGAATTAAGGATATGTTAAATGTAATTTAATAAATATGAAACACGATATTAAATTTTTTTCATGATGTAAGAAATTATCATAATCTCCTGATATCTATATATATTTCATTATTATAAAATCAAACAATTCAATAAAATTCATCCCTTTATTAAATCGTTTTTGTATCATATAAGTATTATAGTATCCATAAACTAAAAGGAAGTGAAAAAAATTCTTCACCTTCATGATGATCAAAAATAAAATAAGGAGATGGGTTATAACAACAAAAATATAAAAAATATGGATATATCTCATTATTTTAAACTCAATAAAGATAAAATAAATTTTATTATGAATTTCAAAATAATAATTGATTCATTTCACAATAAATAATTGAAATAGATAATTTAATGATAAATTGATTAATTTTTTAAACAAATTAATGATAAACATACACCAATTTAGAAATCGAAATAATAATTTTCATCAAAAATATTGGCAATTTATAAATAAATATTTAAATATTATAAATATAACATTTATTCCATTATTATTAAATATATCAAAATGAAAACATATGTATGTATATCGATGATATAGAAAGGGAAGGATGTGTTTTTAAATAAGAAACATTATAATATCTTAATACCATATCCATAAATCATAATATAATTAAAAACAATGTATACTGACCCTTAAATTTTTCATATAAATTGTAAATTGAAATTTTCCCACAACATAAATAATGATAAATAATAATATCAAATAAATAAATAGATTTTAGATAAATGATTTTCAAATTGCGAAAATATTATTCCACTATATAAAAAATATAGAGTATATAAATTTTTAAATGAGAAAAATTAATTTTATATGGATCAACAAAATTAATTTAAAATACAATATATGATATTTCAATAATTTTTTAATGGGACAACATTGTATGATCTTAAATAGTTGTTATCTTTTGTCCCATAATTTTGTGCCTAAAAATGTTATCCAAAAGAAAAAATGGTATACCGATATTTCATTAGAACATTCTCAATAAGAAATATTTGATGAAAAATGATTATATATTGTCCATACATGTCTTTCCTTTTTTAGATCGCATTTACATAAAAGATTCCGAAATTTTATACATTAATTAATTAATTTTTCTTGGAACAACAAATTATAAAAGTGTTTTCTCAATGAAATATAAATTGAATTTTAAAAAAAATATTCTAGTGTTTATTTTTGTAAGAAATTAAGGGGAAAACATATATTTATATTTATCACCATGTTTAAATTGAGATACCAGTTTTCAAATATCATTCATTTCTGATAAAAAATAATAATTTTTTATTTTTAAAAAAATTAAATATAAATAATTTAATTTAGAAACATGAACCTTTTTACAAAAGAAGATATAATATATCATTGTGACATATTTTTATTTAATGTTGAGGTCATTTTTTATATAAATTATTACATGTAATTTGAAATATCATTTTCAAACTGAAATAGAAATATGTAGATGGTGAAGATGAAGAAGTGGTGGAATGTAATTGTGGGTCGAAGGTATAATATGAATCATAAGAACTAAAAACATCACATGCCTTAAGATGTTCAATGAGTTATTAATAAATATAGTAACCATATGAGGTAGAGTAATAACATTCTACACTATAACTCTATGTTGAAGCATTCAGATATATGTTAGATTTTTTTATTTCCTTTAAATTCATTTCACACAATGTATATTTTGAACATATATAAAACTTAATATTTTATTATTTTATATTAAAATGTACTCAATATTTTTTTTATTAAAGTAATTATTGGTTGATTACATTTTATTAATATTTTTTATCTATTACATCGACAAATGATAAACATCAGATTCATTATTAACAAAATTAGTTTCACCAATTTCCTTCAATGATATATTATTTTTGATTAAACTGATTACAAAGTGTTAATATATCTTGAAGATACATTAGGATTTTATAAATCATTATGGTGTTGGAATTATCTTCATCCAACATTTTTTTAAGACATTTTATTTTGTAATGTATACTAGGATGGGATAATAATTACATTAAAGTTCTTGAAATATCATTTTTACTGAGTGTTCTATATAAAATCATCACCAAGATGTTTTAAATAGAAAAATATATCAGTAAGATATATAAATATACTTGTTATTAATTCATTTAGATTAATATTAAATAATTCAAAATATGGAATATACTTTTCTGGATTAATATTTTAAATTTTATTGATCACACATTAGTGAAGTCATAAAATTTACAGTTTTTATGGATCATTTTAATTATAAAAATATAATTAATTTCATTTCATCGTAGACTGCATGGTTGATCATAATTTCTATAACCATTATTCTAAATGGATTTCATATCATTAGTTTCCTCTTATCTTCAGGTTTATTATTTTGAGTATATTCCGACACGTTAATTTTACATGCAAGGTATGATATTTTACATGGAATGTTTCAAATCTGATTTTTCTAAAAAGAATAATTTGTGTAATAATTTATATTATCAATTGAATTGGTGTATTATTATTCCATATATATATCAAAAAAATTTATAATATTGGATAAAAAAATTATAATTAATTTTTTGAAAACAAGGATATTTTCGGAACAACACATTGGTAACCATCAATATGAAATGGTAGTTTGAGATATGAGGGAATAAGGGTGGGGGATAATTGTATTTTTTAAATAATAAAATTAAAGAGTGATGAAAATTACAGAATAATATGAAAATTATTATATAATGTTTATGTCCTATGGTAATATTTGTATAGCTAATTTAAAAATGTAATTTATATATTGATATCTATAAATAATTAATTTAAATTTTTCTATGAGTGTGAGTTCAGGATTTTAAATTTGAGTGATCTTTAATGATGTGAGATAAGGATAATTTTCTTAGAAAATTAAATGAATAATTTCAAATATAATTTAGGGATTTAATATAGGCGAGCTATGTATTTCAAAACTAATTTTTAAATGTTTAAACATTAAATTATATTTAAATATAGAAATTAAAATGAGAGAGATATTTTTTAATGGATTTGGAAATTACATATTGTTGTATATAACATCTAATACCCATGGATTGTGAGGGTTGTTTATGATTTACCTTTATTTTAGTACAAATCTTAAAATGAGACTCTCTTTCTTATAGTTTATGTAACAAAAAAATGTCCCAATAATTACAGGTTTTGATCACACATTGTATATTTTTTGAAATATTACAAATATTTTTGTATAATAAATCCTTTATAATGAAACATCCTAGTATATTAATATGTCATGAAAAATTATACTGGAGGTATTGAGACACAATTGAAAGAGTGATCCATGAAGTCTGGGCTTTCAAATAGGTTCCTTAGAGGAACTAAATAATGTTGGAAATTTCTTCAACAAAACATAATTTGATAAAATAAATCCTTCATTATAGATGAAATATCTTTAAATACTCAAGTGTATATTATTTATATTTTCTAAATGTGATAGGAAAATTCTAGAATTCATAATAATTTTTAATCATTATCCCATATAAATTAATTTCTAAAGGAGAATTAAAAATATCTCATTTGACATGCAATATTACTTCCACTATCTACAAGTATATTCAACCAGTTGGTTGTTTTTGTACATTGAGCTCCACTATTTAATGTTGAGGACATCAGTTGTGTGATGGGTTGCATCAGCTACCCAATTTTTTTATATGTAATATTTTACCATCCACATGAAATAGGTTGGAATGTAACCTAAAATATCCATCCATAGAGAACTATAGCACTAAAAAATTATTTTTGACATCTTATATGTTTTTAATTAAATATTTTGATAGTCTGTGTTTAGAAACATACAATCATTAAATCAAATTATCAATATTTACACACACATTTTCATTTAAACAAAAAAGTGCATTTATGTTGTTTTCTACTTTTTAAATGGTGAATTACTTCTTACAGTAAGGGGATATTCTTTTTCTAATAAGGTTATTTACATCTTCAGGTATGGTAATTAGTTAATATGAATTGTACTAATCCGTATGATAAATATATATATATTTTTCGCATAGTGAGGTGAAAAAATATCAGTTGTAACAGGATATAGTCACATGAACATAACATTGTACTTTGTAATGGAAAGCTTAATACTTATATATTTTTTAATCATTTTCTTGTAAACCATTTTCTAAATGAATATATTTAAACAATTAATAACAATAAAACCCAATTTCAGATCATTAAAATAATTATGTTTTTAAATAAGCCAATAATATATCATTTTCTATGATTAAAAATGATGACAGGTATATTTAGATGAATTAAATTTATTAATGTAGTATATAGAAATAATTGATATTATTGTATTGATATTGGAAATAATGTAAAGATTTTCCACATTCAATGAATGTTAATTTTATATCCTAGTACATAATAAACAATTATATAATGTTATTAATTCAATTAATTTTAATTTTTATGAATTAACACCCACTTTATAATATAAAAAATAAATATATAATGAATTAAGAAAAAAAATAACGTAATAGAGAACAAAATTCACATATCAAAGCATAGTATAATAGAATTTTAAAAATAGGAAAAATCCAATTTCAATGAAAAACATTAATCTAATTTCTATTGATTATCATCTCATAGAAATTTTGATAGAATATTAACCTTTCATTTGGAATTGGTGGTATGTAATTTCTAAAAAAATTCATAGATGATGAACCATGTGTACCAATAACCACACACATTGAAACTGGTATCTGATTTCGAAAGGCTAAGGAAGGATTTATGATAAATGTGTTGAATGTAGTGGATGATAAAGGTTGAAATATAAGACTTTATAAGGGAGCCTAGATATATTTTGATATGTATAATGGTGAGGTTCCATCAACTGATTAAACTTACTCAAAACTCAAGAACAGTTATCAATGGTTTGAAGGGAATAAATTATACTCTACTTTGAGGCTTCTAAAATAGGGTTAGATTATTTAATCATATTAACATGATACATGAAACATTGATTTCCTATAGGAATCATAAAATCCTTAGAATGTATGAGAAATATACATTTTGTATTTCTCATTGTAATGATCTTACAATGATAGTAATCAATTGATCGTTTGAATGTCTCTCTATCAAACCTAGAATGTTTGGAATCCTAATAATGAATGGTGATGGGCTTAGTACCATTCTATTAAAACCCATCATAAAGAGATACATGAATTGTGTTTAATTAATGAAACAAAACATGGAACTCCTCCTAAATAGGTTGAATGATTTTTTCTTCATCAATTGAATTAGTAGAAGACACACAAGCAATCTGAAACACTACACATCTCAATTTATAGTCTAAATAAATCATTATATCAAATAATACATCTTGGATATAACCAATATAAAATAAAATATATTTAATATCAATTTTGATCATTAATTTTTTTAAATTAATTATTGGATGGGTTGATTGACAACCCTATTGAATCCTCTAGAAAGATCCTATTATCACAAATTTTTTAGGGATGTCCAAAATTTATTAAAATAATATTTTAGTATAACCAATATATGTTATTTAAATAAAACAATTTCATCCTTATTGAATAATTTGGATGATTGAATTTAATATACTTGAGTTTAAGGATATTGATAACTAGCTAAATGCCTACCATCTGCCACATATATAATTTCCATTAGACTATTTCCATTACTCAAATTCCCATCATTCGAAGACACTTTTACAAAATTATTTTCCAAATCATCAGAAATATCCACATGGTCTATAATATTTAATGTTTATATCAACTCTAATTATAATGATTAAAATAATATATCATTATAAGGTTCATTGAAAAGAAGGAGTTGTAGGTCCACCATGTCTCGGTGGACTACCTATAGGATCTTCATCTACTATGCTATGAATATTGAACCCCAATCCAAAATACTATAGGGACTGATCGCCATGGAAAGGTGCATCTGGTCACGACTAATTTGAAATACTCCATGTAATAAGATATCCCTCTATGTTATACCCATGAACATCAGAACCTAACAATTTATCCCACTCTAGATCATCATTCAATGCTATATTCTTTTCATCTTAAGGATCAACAATTGATCTATTTTATTCATCATATTATTCATAATATTAGTCATTATACATTTCTTTTTTTTATAATTTACTATGTTCAATTTATTTTTCAGTATTAGAGTCATCAAAAACACAACACTCTATAAATTTATCATATTCAAAAGATTGTTCAACAAGACCATGTAGTCTAGATGGATTTATCAATCGATTAAGTTGTTCATATAACTTCTTAGGGTCTTCTATCCATTCATCTTACCAACTATTCATGATAAATTTTATCATCATTCAAATAATTTTAGTAATTAATAATTTAATAGAAGCCATAATTTAATCATCTTCATAGAGAAAATGTACATTGTACTATAGTGGGGTATATATTTATTTATGAAATGGTATGGAAACCATAATTCATGTTCTCTTAAATAAATCAACAATAGTCTACATGATAAATATATTCAAAATAGTTGAATTTTATCCTTTATTCGAAACAGGTAAAAAATATTTTTATTCATTATAATACTAACATCTCATTTCATCTGAAACATTACGTTCTAGATATACATAAATAGTATTATTAGTTCTCCATTAAAATAAATATTAGTGGATCATATGAGAGTTCAATTACATATGAGATTGTACAATGAATTCTCAAACTCAATGTGATGATTATTAACATGATATGTGCCTTGAAAATTTTCATACTCACGTTTGTTTGGCTTGTGAAAACTTTTTTTGAATTTCATAGATGAGAATGTGATTGATTAATAATTAATCATTCTCATTAAATAATTCTTGTTATCTAGTGGAATGAAATAATTATTTGAATAAAATAATTTGATATTATTTAGATAAAATACAATATAATTCTCTTTAAATAATTAATCCCCTAATTTATTTTTCTTCTCATTCCCCACCATTGATCGACATTACTTCACCCATTAGGGATGGAAATATTTCTCTACTGAATTAAGATGATTTCTGATAGTATGATTTGTTGGATATATTTAAGTAAATTATATTATTTTTTTATTCTTATAATTCGTCAAAGGAGGCACAAAACATGAATCTAGTTTCTATCAAATTCTTTATCCTTAAAATTTTGATTTGAATCGACATCCTAGATAGTATCAAAATAGGAGGTAAAAAATGTCTTTTGAGAAGAGAGAATTATATGTTGTAGATGAAATAATATTATCCACTTTTAATATCTTGAATTCATATTGGTTATCTAAATTATTAATGGGTTCTTGTTATGATTTATATTCAATTATTTGGGTATTTTAATCATTTATTTGTTAAAATTATAAAATACTAAATGAAAATAAATAACTTACAAAAAAATAAATTTAAATAATGAAATTGTATGTCAAATTACCATAGATTGGTAAATATCATTACTATGGTCAGTTTAATAATTATATCTTTTGGCATGTGTTATAAATAGAGTAACAAAAATTTCAAGAAAATTACTTATTAATATGATGAACATAAATTATGTTATGAATATTGATCATGTGGGAATTTATGATATTAGGAAAAGTGTTCACAGTAACTTGGTAATCATATCAACAAAAGAAAACCCAAGGTCATCATAATGACCATGTTAAATACACGTCACATTTATTTATAGAATCTCTTTATGAAACTTTGATGTAACATTTTTCCATTAATTTCTGATATTCTCGACATAATTTATCATTCATAATTCATGTCATAAATTATTTAGTCTCTCAACAATCAATGGATTTGAAAATATAACAACAATAAGATGTTCAATTACCATAAATTAAATAGTTATATCACATTTACCTTAATGATATCTCTTAATGTTATGTCTTATTTTAATATAATTTTTACTTAAATGTGATTTTGGATTATTATAGATATTTAACACACATGAATTATATAATTTTTTTCATAAATTAATGAATTAATACCCATAGTATATGAATATGTATTTCATCCATAAAATATATGCAAAACCACTACCTTCAACTATGTATTAAACCTCAATAGTAATCAATTCCCCATATTTCTTCTTCAAACTACACTATAAAAACAAAGTCATTCAAAAAAAGTTTAATTTACGATAAGTTATTTTTTTATATAATCTATAACAACTAAAATCCTCATATAGGTAACTAATCAAATCATATCTTCATCATCTCATGTAAAACACTCTTCTGTTTTTTGTATTCATGTTGAATTTTTAAAAAATATCACATGTAATTATTGTTATTAATTTGGTTTTTATAGAAAACTTTCCCACATATATACAATACACATAATATCTTTATATCCTATATTTATATTTTTCAAAGATCCAATCATAAATTTTTCATTCTTACAATCCACTAATTTCATAATTTCATCAAAATATATCATAAATTTCACAGTCCAGGGAGAAAAAAAAATCAATCAATTACAATACACACTAAATTGTATTTTCTGTATAGTCTTTATGTTACAATAAATGCATATTTATGATGAATATTTTTAAAAGTTGAAATTAATTTATGTTAACCATTTAAACTCACATAAAATTCATATTACATAATTTTTTATAATTATAAACAAGTATATTTTCTTTTTTATTAATAAATAATAACGTCAACTTAAATTTTTTCAACAAAAACACATTTTGAAATATTATTAATAAATAAATATGGTAAACTATACATTGTTTAAATCCATTAGAAAACAGAAAAGACATGATCCTATCATACTATGGTATAATATATAGTTTTAAACTATATCATGATTTTGTAATTAGAATAACATGGTTTTAAAATTGTGATATTTAAATCTAGGGGATTTTTAACAAAAAAAATCTTCAACAATATAAGAATTTTACAATGGAATCTTACCATTTTATTTATATAATTTTAAATACAAATTGTTTTTCATTGTAGATATGTTTTCTAACTGATTCTTGTATAAAAAATGTTACAAATATTTTTTTAATAGACAATAAATTCCTTTTGATTGTACCACTTTGAAACCAATAATGTGTTGTCTCTAATTACAAATCACGATTCATCAAAAAATTTATAATCACCCATTTAGCCCCAATTTTTTGGTAGTATATCAGATTATCCACTATGTACCATGTTTAATTCATTCAAATTTATTAATATCATTTTATTCATTATTACGGATTATTCATAATTAATTTTATAATTGAGGGTCTTAGGATCATTCTTTAACAATAATGAATGATTTTCTACCGGATTTACAAGAGTTGAACTTTTTTTTGTGTACCAGTATTTAGGTCTACAATGAATAATATATTTTAGTCATAATAGTAATAAGAAAATAAGAGTCATATATTTCAATATCCTCTAGAGGTCTGGGTTTACAATGTTCTTAAAAACATGAATATTTTGGTGGTAGATTCTTTGAACTGTGAGGAGTATTGATATTTATATTCATATTTGAAATATCACCTTACAGATTGTCTTCATAAATAATACGATAATGTGGAGCTATTTCATAAAAATATTCAGGTGAAATTTTTTCCATATTCATTTTCTTTTTATGAGACACCCTATATGACATACTTGTTTTAGATAACCTAATGAAAATTACATCATAACTACTGGAAGAAAATATTATAAGATTATCCTTGGAATTCATGATAAATAATTTTAAAACAAAAGAACTAATGTAGTGAACTATTTTTTTGTCCATTCAACAATTCATATCTGGTCACTTTTAAGGGAGGTCTAATTAAAACTCTATTTAATACTTTTCAAGATATATTAAAAACGTCTACAAAAAATATAAAATTTTACACTACTCCAAATTACGGTTTTATGTGAAATCGAATGAAATTTTATAATTTTCATTTCTACTAAAACATTTATTTGTGTCTAAGGAGAAAAATATATATTATTATATCTATTTTTGGAAAAAAAATATCCAAATAATTATTTTCAAACTCTAGTAAACAATCAATTCTTATTGTCTTAATTTCAATCGAACTTATATTTTCTACATATTTTGAATACATATTTAAATTAAAACAATAATCACTTCTGTGTGAATGAAATAATTACCATATGTATTTATACATGTAATCTTCTAGAAAATTATGATATTTCTTCCTAATTATGATAGAAAATATAGACTGTCCAAAAGAATCAATGTGAAACAATTATTGTTGATGAGAGGTTGAGACAACTTTTAAGGATGTAAAATAATTCTATTGTTTTTTTGTAATGTATTACATACCTTATAATTGGTAAGTAATAGTTAATGGAGATCCATAACCATTAATTTCCTTGTACAAATTATAAGAGAGAAAATATTTCAATGTTATGTAATACCATGATCAAGTCCACATTCTTTATGAAATAAACATATAGATGAAATATTTTGGGAAAATAAAGAATCAATAAATTTTATCATTTTTAATGATGTAAATTTTGTTTTAAAATAATAAAATTCAATAATTTTTCTCAAATAAAACATGGATACCATCATCACGAAATATAGAAATGACATAAATATTTTATTTTATTAAATATATATATTGAGCATCTTAAATTAAAATAGTAATTGAGTAACCAATTTTAACAAATCTAGTTATATTCTCGTTCGAATTTACATTGAATGTGACTTGTTCACCATCATCCATGATTAATTTCTTGTATCATTTTTAATCCATATCCATGTGTCTAGAGAGTCAATTGTCCAGATATCATTTGTGATTAATGGAACTTTGCATGCATGTTTCCTTGAAAATTAAATTTAATAAAAAAATGACATTGGTACCCATATTTGGTCCGTAACATAGAAGTTATTATTCAATGATTTAGGTATACATATTTTATCCTTTTATTTACCATTATCATTTCATAATAATTTAAAAAAATTATTTTTTAGATCAAAATATGAATTATTAATATCATTTTATGTTTTGTAACTAACAATTATTTTTTATAATCCATCTTTTTCAAGGATTAACATATTTCATTATTATATTTCAAAGGATTTTTCATTCCAATAATCATGTTTAAAGACTTTTTCCCATTTTAAATCATTAAAAATCATTATTAGATGTCCCAATGGATAATTAAATATCAATATTATCTTTTTCAAATTGTTCATTTGCATCCTTACAAATTATATGACAAGTTTTAAAATAACGAGACTAAGCATACAACATATTTAAAAATTATCTATTTATTTTTAAGGTTCATTGAATGCATCCTCTATCATATTTGAGTAGTTAAAAAATTTCATTAGAAATGTATTCTTCAATATTTTAATTTCAAAAGGATTAGAATTATGAATAGGGGATACCAACATATGATCAGTTTTAAAATAACAAGACTGATCATACAACATATATAAAAATTATCTATTTATTTATTATGTTCATTTAATGTACCCTCTAACATATATCAGTAATTATAAAATTTTTCATTAGAAATGTTTTCCTCGATATTTTTATTTATAAAGGATTGGAATTATGAATAGGGGATACAAAAAAGGGACTCAATACCTCTGATGTCTATGTCATAAGACACATATTTATCATCCTTGTATTATCTCCTATATTCCTAGTCACATGAGTTAACTATTGATGAAATAAATGTTTCATTAATAGATATATAATATTTTCTATCCTTATGACCATAATTATTCTTATAAATTATCTTAGGATAGTCATATTTGACATTACCAATTTTTTTGTATCCATAGAATACAATTTCGTTGGGTGAGTCATCATTATTACATTATTTCTTATGTATAAATTATCATACATTGATATATAATTGGAATTATTTATGAAATTATTGTATTTGTATTATTTTTTGAATAACATCGCAATTTGTTCCATTCCCTCATAACTTTATATAGGTGAATCTTTTTATAGTTATTTATGAGATTTGAGATTGTAATTTTTTTTTGTGTTGTAGTTTTTATGGGTACCTATTTTCATTTTGGAACATCCATTTATTCATTGTTCATTTGAATTTATTCATCATACAAAAATAATTGTTCCAATAAGATCCGTTATTTGATGTTTAATAATATGAAATGATTTTATTATTGATATAGATATTCCTCTCAATATTTATGGTATAAAAATGAGAAGTAGTATAACATTATATTTTTCAGTAATTTTCTTTCTTAGTGCAAGGATTAGGTTCACTATATTCTTTAACATGAAATAAATATTAGATTTAGACTCCTCATTATTTTTGGAGAATGATTCATATTTAATAGTATAGGTATGGAAAACATTTATTTCACATTATATCTTCCTAAATGTGAAATATATATTATAACCCAAATTACAAAAGAATTAAATTAGAATGAAATGTTTTAAAATTCATCATCACATAAATCATAAAGTGAAGCACTAATAGAAATGTAGTTATTATCATATGCAGTTTGAGTATCTTCACTCCTATTATACCATACAGTTTGAGGATTCTCATATTAAGACCCATAATCTCTAAATGATTTTTCATATCAATAAATGATGGATAATTTTTAGTACCAGAAAAATATTTAGTCCTGTTTGTGATCTTACCTTCTTGTTAATTATTATCCAAAAAATATTTATACATCCAAATGAATGAAATTAATGATGATTAAAATAAATCTAAATCATATTTGAATATATATTAAAAAAATTCCTCAGAAACCAAATATTGCTCTTAGATAGTAACTCAAGAGTCAGGGGGTGAATGGATTTCATAATGACAATTCTATTAAAAAATTAAAAATAAATCCCTCAAATTAATAAAAAACCCATGTTAATAAAATAAAAATAAATATATAAATATGAAATTTATATTAATTTCATAGATGTGAAATTAATGATCCGTTAATATTATATTTGAAATAATATTCTTTTTTTAATAACAATTTAAGGAATAAAATATTTAATATAAAAATTAATGAATACTAATAATAATTGTAAAAAATATTATATATTACAAACAATGAGAAATAATTTTGTCAAATAAAAACATAAAAGTACACATTGGAAATAAAATAAGTGGTTCAATATTAATCTGAGACATAATCCACTCCACTTAGAAATATCCTTATAAGAGTAAATTAATTATAACAATAAATACATCCATATCCTAGGAAAATTTAGAAGATATTTAGAAAATATCATTTAATCTATATTTAAATCATTTTTGTTAGTGTGTATAACTAATAAAAGAACAATTATTCAATGATCAAAATTATAGAATATAATAGAAAGAGAAATAGGAGGATAGATGGATTGTGTGATGCATCATGACCATTGATGATATAGTTATTAAAAATCATTATGTTTTTCTTTAGAAAGAGATCAAAAAATTATTTTCGTAGTTCTAGAGAAAATTATTGTTGTAGAATGAATTTTTATAGATATAGACTTTTATTAATTTTTTCATCCAATATTTTCAAAAGTTTATCACAATCTATCACATCATCATAGAATGAATATAATTTAATATAAATTTATCATATGCTGCTATTAAATAATACCAATCATTAATTAAATTAACTGAAAAACTATTTATTGAGTAAAAAATTATCTATTAGAGATTTAAAAAGATACAATAAGTATGAAAATATATGTTTTATACACTTTATGTGTGTCCATTTAAGAACACCAAAACATTTCTTGTTCTGTTGATGATGAATGGTATTGTAGCTAGTACATCTCTTTATGCAGTTAAATCATTTGAACATTTTGTCACCTCATCTATTTATGCTTCCAACTCATTACACTATGTGGTAACATTGTTCTTCATAAGGTTAGTAAATTAGAAATAGACTATCAGTTTATAAATTAAGAAAATAATTCATGTATCATGTAATAGTAACTTTCTTTAATTATGTTGTTACTATGATTCTATCTTGGAAAAACATCAATTCCATCTTCTAGTAAGGGGATGTCCTTCTCTGGTATAGTGATTTCCTTCTATTAGTTAGGTGATTTATTTCTTATGGGAAGGGGGATAATAAAGAATTATATTAATCTATCTAATGATTAGTAGTTTTTTCATATAATAATGTGATACAAATCATGTTGAAGTGTTATGTAGTTAGTTGAATATCACAAGGTGTGGGGTTGTGACATCTTCTAGCCATAGTCATTTTTTAACATTTTCCCAAAACAATGTTTTATAAAAAAACTAAAAAATAGTAAATAAAAATTATATATATTATTTATCATTAAAATAATGTGGTCTTAGTCTAAGCCAAAAATTTATCCCTGATTATTCCCTAATTCATATTAAAGGTTTTGAGTCACTCATGCATACATGTTGACTACCACCTCCATGAAGAGATGAAATTTTCAAATGAAAATTATTTTTTCCTAGTCAAGGCCAACAATTTATACCTTCTTATTCTCTAATTCATATTAACGGTTTTGAGCCACTCATGCATACATGTTGACTACCACCTCCATAAAGAGGTGAAATTTTTATTGTTTCCTCTTTACATGGATGGTAATTAGGAAGTAATTTAGGTATATTTATGTTATATATGTCATAATAAATTTTATTTAAATTATAATTCATATTATTCATTAATTTTTTTCATCTATAAAAAATTAAATACAATATAAATGTCTACATATATCACCCCATCTCAATGAAATATGTAATTTATTTTTATATATCTAACATTTTTGGTTGAATATAAATTTGTATAATATTAATAAAAGTTATATTTATATCATTATTAATATTATAGATATGTTGTATCTATTATAATTTTATAAGTACGAGAACTACTAAACAATAAATCTCATGAAAAATGAAACAGTTAACAACCAGAAATAACCATTCTAATAAGGAATTATTTACAAAATGGGATTTGATATGTTATATGGATCATATATGATATAATTTTATGTAAATTACAATGGAATGTAATTATAATTAATTAATATTATTTATAAAAAATTTTAGGGTAGCAATGTGTAAAATGTAAAATGATATATGGGAATTCATGCCAATTTCGACTCCATTAATACTTATTTGGTATTAATGCCTATTTATTTTAATATGATTTATATAAATTAACATTATTATAAATAACTTCAATATATATATTTATTAATGAATAATAATTTTTCAATTAAAAGTACCCTTTGATGGGGTTATAATTTAAAAAATTTCATAGTTTTAATAAAATATTTTACAATATTATATTTTGTATGGCTCAATTTTTATGATAATATATGATATATCAATCAAAAACCCCATATATGTTTTTATACTATAAAAATTTAGGTCGAATAAATATTTTCATCCAAATTTTCATCAATTTTCATTTAAATCATACATATAAATTTTTAAGTTAAAACATGATCTTATTTCTCTTTTTGATCATATATATTATTATTCTATGTCTATATGTTCCAAAAAAATTTAAAAATAACTTGTTTTATAGTAAAATTGATTATAAATGAAATTTTTTTACATGATAGAATTGGTTTAAATTTTTGTAAGTAACAATTATATTTTTTCTAGAAATTTTCAATTATTATTTTCCTAACAAAATAATAAAATGAATGTTTTCTTTTTAACATATTCTGTGTTAAAGGAAATTTTTCTATAACTATTTATTAAAATTTAACATCTTCAAACAGTTTTCAATAGATAAAAAAATGTAGTATGGAAATGTTGTTATATTTTTTCCTACATTTCCATTTTTTCACATTTAATATAAATATTTATCGAAACATATAATTCTAAGGAATTGATCCTAATTAGTTTTGTTATCATACATAACTAAATATTACATTTCATACAATTATCAATTCTATTTGTATAATTTATATTAATAAATCATAAAATATATTATATTTTTTAATATTTTTTTACAATGAATATTTTTTTATTGATTGCATAAATATTAATATTCATTAATTTTTACTCAATATGGATACATTTTTTACGAGAGATAATACTAATGAATTAAATTAATTATCCAATACATGATTAATTATATAAACCTGTTGAAATGGGTGGGTCATCGTTTTAGACATCCCTAAGAGGTCGTGATAGGTGGAATGAAACATATCAGTTAAAAAGGCTTAAAAAATATGTTTTTTGTATAACTGCACAATTAATAATATTTGTTGGCACATGTCATTGATGGTATATAAATCAGAATGTCAAATGTGATGGAATTCATCATTAATATCTTTTTTCATCGGGAAAATATTTATTATTATAATTAATATTACTTCATTGATATTATTCACATATTTATTTCATTTTAAAAATATTTTTGAAATATAATGTCTTATAGTTAGTTAACACTCCAAAACGAATCTCAGGATACCTTCCACATTACATATAAGATACTAAGAATTTCAGATCACCCATTATTTTTACCATTTCATTGGATATGATGTATGATTTAATGAATAATATCAAGAATTAAATCATGTTACTTAGACTATGTATTTCATTTTTCTATTGTAATTTGTATACAATTTATGTATATTGATCATCATGAGAATTAAACTAATTGATCATGACTAGTTGGATACCATTTATCTTGTAAAGATTTAATAAAAAAGGCACCATTTAATGTTTTCTATATTTGTTGATTGTATAGTCGTTATCAAATTCCATTTATAAGAAAGTTGTGAAATAGAATATAAATGATCGTACCTAAAATGAGAATATTGAAAACACCTTATAGTATTGAAGAAGGTTCACCATTAAAAGTATTTTTATTATATGGATCAATATTCATTATGATTATTATATAACTCTATATAATCTATTATATAGTGATAGAAAATAATGAATGAAATTGGATTAGTACATTCATGAAATGTGGTGATTTCCTAAGGGAGAAATAATATATAGCTACTATTGGAAGATTTTATAACATGGACATTTTTGGGTTAAAATCATAACATTTGAGATATGAACATTACTGAATAAAGAAAACTATTGTTCAACAATTAGATTCACCTATGATTTATCTCTTCATATTTTATAAGTCTCCATTATTTAATCGAACATATAATACATTTTTAACTAAAGAATGAATTGTATCCTTTGAAATGATATTCGTTGATTTGGGAAGTTTATCTAAATTTATTTTATCACCATTTTTTTTGGAGAATGACCCAAAACTCATAATATATATTTCATCCAACATTTAGCACATTTTAACTATTTATATAGTATATTAATCTTAAATATTTTGGGGAAACACAATATTGAATATAATTATTGTTTTGTTTTTATAGTGTATTTTCTTTAATATTTCATTTACATCACTCAAATAATTATTTTGAGTTTTAAATAGAACTCATACCATGTGATAACCCTATTTTAATGTATCAATATTGTATGGAATCGATTTAGTCACTTGAATTAATGGGGAATCATTTAGATAATCATGATAAGGGATTAATTTAACAAATTGAGTCATCATGAGGTGATCCTCTTATTTTTTCTAGGAATTAATATTTGACATTGAATTTTTTCCATGATTATTGGGAACATAAATAAATCACAATTAAAAACACATATACTTTACCCAAAAATGATGATATTTATGATCAATTTAAAAAAAGCTAATTATTTTTAGAAGCCTTATATTTTTTCTATATTTAAAAAAATATTGGTCAATAAAGAGGATGTACACAACATAGCTTTCTATAGTCAGTATGTTAATTATGAATTAATTTTAATCCCATTTGGACTTTCCAGTTCACCTACTATCTCAACTGTTTTAAAGAATATTGTCTTCTGGTATTTCCTTGAACATTTTATTGTAATATTTATATATATATATTCATTAAATATTCTTGGATATATTAATTGCATGATGAATATTTTATAATACTGATGATGGTCTTGACGAAGTAGAAGTTATTTGAAAAATTTAATTTTTTTTAATTTTTGATAAATAAGCCTCCTTAATGGGTCATATAATTATAACTGGAGGCATGTCAGCGGATCCATCAATGTGTAATGTAATTGAGAAATGTCTTGGACCATCCATGATAACATATATATGATATTTTATTTGGCAGTGTGGATAATATTGAATCATTATGATATATTTTCCGCAACTATCTAACCATGTCAACATGTTGACCCTGAAGCGGGGTATTTATTTTAAAAGATGAATGTTTGAATTTTTTTAAAGAAGTAAATAAAATGTGTGTTAGTTCCCTAATGACAATACTACCTTTCAGTGAATATGTTTTTGGGATCTATTGTTATAAATAAATTAAATAAATCATTTTCATTTATTTTACAAATGATATATTGATGTATTATGCCGCATTAAAATTGAAAATTATTTTTATTCATTAATTTAATCATGACATATAGATGTATTTTTTAGTATTTTCGTAGAATATATGGAAGTGAAATTTGTATGATGACATTTTTCACATATAAAATAATCATATAAGATTTTTATACATATTTACATAAAAATAATTGAATATGTATCAGAGAATATGGTTGGATTTGACCACATTGATATGCTGAAATCATATACAAATTTTGATGTCATTCTATTAAGTATTTTGGTTATTTATGTGATAATAAAACAGGTAGTTTTCATTTATTGCAGGAAGAATTCATTCAAGGTATCTATGGGATATATATATATATATATAAAATAACATGAATTGGTGATTTCATGTCATGAAACATCGTTAAATGTTCTGTAGTATCATTTCACCGCATGTTGTATGTTGTAATAAAATCCATGAAATCCATAAAAAGTTCAATATTTGAATCATTATTAATTTATTAAAACCCTCCATACAAGATGTAAATTGGTTTTCCATGAATTGTAGCATTCAAATTACATTTCACTCTATAAATTATCCTTCCGAACGAAGCTTCACAAAGTGACATCTATTTACGTTATGTGATATAGGTCAACATTCCATATATCAAACATTATTCAACTGAGATGTGTGGAGTCTCAAAATATGACGAGAAAATCTTGGATCATCATTACATGCTTTGAATACACATTAATCTATGTAATGTTTCACACATATATATATATATGAAGTAGGTGTGTACATGCAAGAGAATGGATGAATTCATAATTCTGTCATTTTTCTATAGTTTCCCCTCTACTCCTTCTATCCAAACTCAATTTTCATCAATTTTTTTCATTTTTTGCATTATATAATGAACTGCGGATCAATTTAGATGATTTTTTATATCTATTTTGTATCAATGAGACCATTCTCTTCACATTTGTCACGTCCCATCCTCAGGGCCCGTGTCGTGACTACCCCAAGCCCACCTTCCATAGGCCAGGGGCTGGCGACTAGCACCTAGGTGTAATTCCCGGTAAAAAGGAAAGGCATTGACTTTGTAAAGTAAACAAACACCACAGAGAAAACAATCAAAAGTAAACACTAAGTAAAAATTGAGTACAACAATATGTGCGGAAAAGTATGTGGGCCAGAATACAAACCCAAACTGAAAGTAAAGTATAATTGAAAAAGGGAGTACAAAAACTAAAAAGTAAAGTTGAAACCTTGAGCTATCCACTGGAAGTCCCACCTGAAGGGTGGGTACAGATAGCCTCCACATCAAATCGAGTCCAGCCACACTCCCCGAGTATGTCCCACCCAGTGGTCCACCTCTAGGTACCGACCTGCTCTGCAAGGCTCAACCACGATCAGCATTTTCTGTCGTCTACATCCAACACAACGTTGTGTGGTAATAGCCCGTGCAGGGGTGAGTATAAGATACTCAATTGGGACCCTGAGACCCCCGAAGGTCTCACAGAATCCACAAAGGATAATCCCCAAACGAAATATACATTCACAAAATAACATCTGACACTACTTAGGTGTATGCCCATACATATACCTAAGTCATCAATTCTCATTCGGCTCAAACATCCGAGCTCAGGTACAACCCAGTCCACACAGAAAATCACAACCCAATCCACACAGGAAAGAATAACGTAATCCACACAGGATATCAAGTCAATCTTATCGAAGATAAGGATTGAAAGTCAAGATTAAGATCACATAGGTATATTTCTTCGTAAGACAAAAGAGAGGATCAGATGTAACCACTGATTCATCTAATCCATCGGACCCACACAGGATCGATAGGTACTAACACCCGCAATGACCCACAAAATATTGATAGGTAACTAACACCCACAATGACCCCCACAGGATCAGACACACACAGGATCTGTAGGCACTGGCCCACACAGGACCGTTGAGCACTGACCCACACCGGATCTGACCTACACAGGATCGGTAGCACTGATCCACGTCGGATCGCTAAGTGTTTTAGTCATCGTCGTCGAATCCACCGAGGATTTCTGTACATTCGTCATTGTCGCCGCAGTCACAGCCAGCTTTAGGGTCTCTGCACACAGCAAGCTCATTCAGGAGGGTCCGCTCCATGAGCCGAGGGGATGATACATCAACTAACACGTAGTCCGGAGTTGATGTATCCAAAAGTTCCATATCATCAATAGGAACTCAACGTCACAGACAGTGCGTCAATCTGACGCCCGGTCTGAGAGTTATTGTCTTTTTAGTCCCAAGGTCCCGGTTGGGTTTTAGGTCAAAACTAACCCGACCATAATCCAACTGCGTCCAAACCTTGAGCGGAGTAAGCCATAAGGTCTGTCTCACTAAGGGTAATCCATCAAAGTTGACGGCACGTCAATCGGACGTCCGTAGCTCATGTTATAAGTGTTTATGCTCTGAGGGCCCGGTTGGTTTCGTGTACGAACCAACCCAGCCGAACCCAAAGTTCTCCAAAACCTTGAGTGTAATATATTGAAACGACCACCTCAATTCAAGGATCGCATCACCGCAGACGGTGCATCGATCGGATGTCTGTAGCCCATGTTATGGGAAAAAGACAAAAAGAGGTCTAGAAGTGGGGGTTCCGGGTCCAGACTGATCCGGCCTAACACCCCTTGGGTCGGCCCAAACCTGGTCAACCTGACCTGGGTCCGAGTTCGGCCGGCTTCGGCGCGGCCCAGTTGCCAGGTGGCTCGGCATTTTCGGCCGAGTGGATGGGGGGTGGGCGATGCCCCCCTGTTTCAATTAACGCGGCACCCACTTGTGGGGGCCTCTACTGTCCGACCAGCTGGGGGATACGACCCCCGGCTCCTCCCCTGACCGGCCGGCCCACTCCGGCCAGCCAGCTGCTGTCGCCATGGGACCAGCACTGGCCGGTCCTCCTACTCTGACGCCGGCGGCCTGGAACCGGCGATTGGTCCCTACTCCGCCACAGCTGAAGGTCGTGGCCTTGGTCCGTCCGGCGCGGCGCGACGGTGCCGCAACATTGCCTCGTGGCCCCGCACCGGCTGCGGCGCCTTCGGGGTTCTCCGGCGCCGCGCGACGGCACCACGCCTTGTTTGATTTCAATGGCGCGGTTCGACGGCACCGTGTATTCTTGCCCCAGGATCCCGCACGGTGCGACGGCACCGCGCCATCCCTATTCCAACCCACCACAAGGTCGACAACATAAATAAGGAAGGAGGGTCGGCCGTGTTTTTGCGGTCCGCCCCCCTCCCGTTAATTGATATCAAGTGGTAAAATTGAACAAGGAACGATGATGGAGGAATTCACAAAGAAAAACCATAATAAAAATCACATACCTCATCGAATTCGTTGAGTGAGGGTTCGTCGGGTAAATTATCGTCGCGAAAGAAGGCGTCGCGAAAGGAACGTCGCGGAAGAAGGTGTCGCGGAATGAACGTTGCGGAATTTATCGTCGCAGTTTACGGCGTTGCGTAGTCGATATCCGAGGATTCTGTGTTCTTCATCGAAGATTGGTGTGTTCCTCGCGTTCTTCACATTCTTCGACGATGAAGAAGAACTCTAGAGTTTCTTTTCCCAAACCACTCTCAACAAGCTCCAACCAAATAATAAAATAAGTGCTTTCACTTATTTTATTACCTATGTCTTTTCTATTTCAAATTCAAATAAATAATTAAACCACTTAATTAATTCATGTCTTTTAAAAGGAGAGTTATAGGAGTTTGGGGAATATGAAGGGGTGGGGTTCGTGTGGGACGCACCGCCCTCATAACCTCTCATGGGAAGTTGGGTGGTTACCCAACTTCCACCGAAAGGTTTTAACTACATAGAAAAAAAAATTGTAGCTCAATTTTTATTTTAACGTCCACAATTTTTATCAACTTCTCCCATGTAAAAACAACGCCAGAAAAGGTGTTCCTAAGCAATTACTGGCACTGCAAATCCATCAGTGCCCTCAGAATTCGATTCCGAGCACCGGTTCAAATGTTAGAAAATCCCTCTCATTTGTTCCCTAAACTAACCCGAGCTAAACATTGGATAGAAATTCTGGGCACACTGGGCCTTGGAATCAAGTTCTTTCAGAAACCGCGTTCCTATAAAATCCCAAAGAAAATTACGAAAAAATTTACCTTGAATTTTACGGGTCTTTACGTTACTACCACCTCAGGGATTTATGTTCCTGTAAAGATACATCATAAACAAGGGAAAAAATGTGGGTACTGAGCATGCATCTAAGACTCCCGCTCCCAAGTTCTCTCCTGGAGGTTCTCGTGTTGCCATTTGATGCGCACTAGTGGAATCGACCGTCCACGTAGGACCTGCTCCTATCGATCCTCGATCTCCACTGGGACCTCTGCAAAAGTCATCCCATCATCAATGTCCAGCTCCCAATTGTCAAAGATATGTGTTGGGTCATGCATGTATATCCTCGGCTGGGATACGTGGAAGACGCCATGCACCCAATGCATCTGAGGTGGTAGATCCAGGCGAAAAGCCACCTCGCCAATCCTACTGAGGACCTGGAATGGTCCGATGAAGCGTGGAGAAAACATGCCTCCTCGGCCAAATCTCTGTAATCCACGTCGAGGTGAGACCTGCAAGAAGACGTGGTCACCATCCTCGAACTCTCGTGGCCTCCGCCTCCTGTCAGCATAATACATCTTCTGGCTCTACGTTGTCCTCATCTACTCCTAGATGACCTGAACCTTATCTGTCTTGGCCTGGACCATCTCCGGTCTCACAAGTGCTGACTCCCCTGGGTCCGTCAAGCACAGAGGTGATCTTCATGGTCGGTCTTACAACACCTCTTATGGTTCCATCTCGATGGTGGAGTGGTAGTTGTTGTTGTACGTGAACTCCACCAAGGGTAGGTGGTCCTCCCAGCTGCGACCAAAGTCGAGGACACATGTGCGGAGCCTGTCCTCGAGAGTCTGAATGGTCCTCTCTTTCAAACCATCCGTCTCAGGGTGGAAGGCGGTGCTCAGGTATAGTTGTGTCCCGAAGTCCTCCTGCAACCCCTTCCAAAGCTGGGAAGTAAAGCGAGCATCTCGATCGGTGACGATAGATGATGGTACACCATGTAGTCATACAATCTCTTGAATGTAGAGGCTTCCCAAACTCTCCGATGAGCCCTGCTCTCTGATGGGTAAGAAGTGAGCCGACTTGTTGAGTCGGTCAACAATCACCCAAATGGATTCGTGACCTATGGATGTGTGAGGATCTCTAGTCACGAAGTCCATAGATATCCCATCCCACTTCCACTTCGGGACCTCCAAGTGTTGTACCAAGCCAGCTGGTACCCTGTGCTCTGCCATCACATGCTGGCAGGTGAGACATCGTGAAATGAACTCTGCCACATCTTTCTTCATACCCGGCCACCAGTGCTGTCGTCTGAGATCCTGGTACATCTTCGCCACTCCAGGATGCGCCGCTAATGGGGAAGTGTGAAACTCTCTCAGCACCTCCTCCTATAAAGCAGTTGGTTCCATGGTATGTCCTCTGAAAAGGACATCGTGCTCTCATCCCACGGAGAATCCATCAGGTTCATGTCCTGAGGATATCTACACACGCCATGTCTCATAGTCAACATCCCCATGTTGTGCCTCTCTGACCTGCTGCAGTAGTGGAGGAGTGAATGTGAGTGACTGAAAAAAGGCTTCTCCATCTCTATGCACGAAGGATATCTGCAATGCGGCTAGCTACTCCGTCGCCTCCCCAAGTAGTTGAATGCCCGACCTCCTGCTAAGAGCATTGGCTACTACATTCCCCTTCCGAGGAGTATAGACTATCTCAAAGTCATAGTCCTAGAGGAACTTGGGCCATCGCCACTTTATAAGGTTCAGGTCCTTCTGTGAGAAGATGCACTTGATACTATGATGGTCAGAATAAATTATAAAGCACTCTCCCATCAGATAGTGTCGCCACATATTCAGAGCGAAGACCACTGCTTCCAAATCTAGGTCATGGGTAGCATAGTTCTAATCATGCGGCCCCAAAAGACGTGATCCATAGGTGATCACATCCCGCTCCTACATCAGGACAGATCCGAGTCCGATCCCTGATATATCGCAGTAAAGTATGTACCCAACTCCCTCCTCTGGTAGCCGAAAAATAGGTGCGCTGGTCAATCTCTGTCTCAGCTCCTGGAAGCTCAGCTGACATCTGTCTGACCACGTGAAGGGTTTCCCCTTCTTCATCAAAGTTGAGAGTGGTGCCGCAACTCTGGAGAAGTCTGCCACAAATCTCTGATAGTATCCAGCTAGTCCCAAGAAACTCCATACCTCTGTCACGCTCTTGGGTGGCTCCCAAGCTAGCACTGCCTCGATCCTCGCAGGGTCCACTACAACTCCCACCTCAGATATGACGAGTCCCAAGAAGTGAACCTCACGTATCCAGAACTGAAAATTAAAGAGCTTACCATAAATCTGGTGCTCTTGGAGTGTGTCTAGTATAACCCGCAAGTGGTAGGTGTGCTCCTACTCAGTCGTCGAGTAAATAAAAATGTCGTCGAGGAAGACCACGACCAATTGATCGAGGTATGGCGAAATGATCATGTTAATGAGGTCCATGAACACTGCTGGAGCATTTGTTATGCCGAATGGTATAACCAAGAACTCATAGTGGCCATACCGACATCTAAAGGTTGTCTTCTGCACGTCCTCATCCCGAACTCTGAGCTGATAATGGCCTGACCAGAGGTCTATCATCGAGAACCACCATGCTCCCTTGATCTGATCGAAGAGGTCATCAATCCTTGATAGAGGATACTTGTTCCTCACCGTCACCTAGTTCAGGTGACGATAGTCGACACAAATTCGCAAGCTCCCATCCACCTTCTTGGCGAACAATATCGGGGAAGCCCAGGGTGAAACATTGGGTCGGATGAATCACTTTCCCTGCAAGTCCTCCAACTGTACCCGTAGATCTCGAAGCTCAGCGGGGGCTATCTGATATACTGGAGGGGATATCGGGGCTATCCCGAGGTACAGATCAATATACATGTCTACCTCTCTATGAGGAGGTAGTCCTGGAACTTCGTCAGGAAAACGACCACATACTGATCCACCACTACAGGAAAGCCAGGACTTCGCATGTCAAATGCTCCTAGGATGAGGCTAGGAAATTGATGAGTGATGGGATGTCCTCTCCTCTGTGAGATTTCATACTATGCTGCGAAGGCTCCCTTCTCTCCGGTGAAGGTGAACCTGCTCACGTCGGTGTGTACACATCGCACCTTCCGCCTAATACTGTCAATCTGAGCATGGACTGTAGATAACCAATCCATGCCCAAGATTATGTCGTAAGGCCTCAACCCCACTACAAGAAGATCCCAGCTGAAGCTCTTGCCTCCTAGAGAAAGCTCACACGGTTGGCACTAGTGTGTAATCATTGAGTCTACTCTCGTAGGAGTATCTAGCTGTAACGATCGAGCCAACGGCTCTGTCGGAATCTCCGAGCTCCGAACAAGGTCAGTGAAAACGGAATAATGACTCGCTCCTGTGTCTATAAGAACTACATCAAGGGTGGAATAGACACAGATAGTACCTAGAATCCTCTCGGGCACATCGTGGTCGTAGGCCTCCGCTGCCAGAAGCTATGCATGTCTCTGCCTGCTATCTCCCTGTGGTCAGGGTGGACCTCTAGGCGGTGGTTGTGGTAGAGCCTCAAAGCATCTCCCACCACATGCTGCTCAGCCAGCTCCTTTGCCTCGTCCGCCTGCTCCATGTGGACCACCACGGTCGACCCTCTACCTCTACCTGGGTGGTCCCTCAACCATCTGTTACTCCTCTGCATGGTGGGTCTGGAAGTCACGAGCCTTGTGGCCCTACCCACCGCATGGGTAGCATTGTCTGCCTCTCGAAAGACAGGCTCCGCATTGTGTGCCCCGCACCACTGAGCCAGTGTCCTGAGGTCATCTACCTGAGGGTCTGGTCTGCCTGGACCCATGAGTCATCCATCGACTGCATGTTGTAGAAGACTCTACTACGTGTCGCCATATGGTAGGTCTCGCAACTGATGTATGCTCAGCAATGAAGCTCTCGATCAGAAGGGCTCGCTCCAGTACCCCTGCCCGTGTCAGAATGCTGAGGGAGACCAGCGATGCCCTGATCTCATGCCTCAATCACTGCTCAAAGGTCTGGCCCTGGAAGAATGGCTCTCATACCATGTCCTTTTAATAGCGCGAGAGATCTGTAAATCTCACCGGGTACTGGGTGACCGTCAAAATGCTCTTCCGCAGCTGTAGTAGCTCCTGGATGCGCACCGCACAGAGGGTGTCCGGGGCGAACTCCGAACGGATGAGGCTCTAAAAGTCTGTCCAGATGAGAGATGCCTCATCGTGCACCTGGAGCATCAAACTCCACCATATGCCTGCTGCCACGTGCAGGAGGCTCGCTGTGAGGATCACCATGAGGTCAGCTGGTGTCCTCACTAACCTGAAAACTCATTCAACTACCTCCAGCCAATCATCGGCTGCCTGACGGTCTGTCTCCCTGTGGAACCTGGGCGGTCACTGACATTGAAACTCGTGCAGTGCACTAAGGCGATGTGCATCATCAGTGGATAGTGCTCGTAGCATCGGTGGATCGGCGGGTAGAGGTATTGTCGGTGCCTCCACTGTCAAAGGGCCATATACAGAGGCCTCGTCGCTCGGTGGGCTGTCATCACGCACAATGCTCAGAACTCTAGCTGGCTGCCATCGTGTGGCCATCCTTAAAAGAAACAGGTGCGCCATGGTCAAACAGTATACCTGGTGAGCTGACACAAAGTAATCACAAAGAAAACATGAAACATACATGCAATCAATGTCTTCATGCATTAAGTCAGAAATAAAATATCTGGGTCCTGGTGTACGGATACGTCGGCTGCCGCACCAACACTGGACTCCCTGGACTGATAACCACACTCAAAACCCTTAACATTATTGCTTCACATAGGGAAAGGTCAGAGTCCTGAGTTCTGCGGTAGAACCGAACTCCTTTGATACCAATTTTTCACGACCTGTCCTCAGGGACCGTGTCGTGACTACCCCAAGCCTGCCTTCCATAGGCCAGGGGCTGGCGACTAGCACCAAGGCGTAATTTCCCGGTTAAAAGGGAAAACATTGCCTTTGTAAAGTAAAAAAACACCACATAGTAAGCAAGAAGAAGTAAACACTAAGTAAAAACTGAGTACAACAGTTTGTGCAGAAAAGTACGTGGGTCAGAATACAAACCCAAACTGAAAGTAAAGTACAACTGAAAAAGGGAGTACAACAACTGTAAAGTAAAGCAGCAGCCTCAAGCCGTCCACTAGATGTCCCACCTAAAGGGTGGGTATAGATAGCCTCCATAGCTCCTCGAGACCAGCCGTCCACTCTGAGTATTTCCCGCCCAGTGGTCCACCTCTAGGTACCGGCCTGCTCCGCAAGCCTCAACCACGATCAGTGTTGTCTGTCATCTGCAACCAACACAACGTAGTGCGGGCATAGCCCGTGCAGGGGTGAGTATAAGCTACTCAGTAGGGACCCCAAGACCCCTAGAGGTCTCAAAGAATCCACAAAGGATAATCCACAAAGGAAAGATACAGTCACAAAATAACATCTGACACAACTTAGGTGTATGCCCATACATATACCTATGTCATCAATTCTCGTTCGGCTCCAACATCCGAGCTCAGGTACAACCCAGTCCACACAAGAAATCACAACCCAATCCACACAGGAAACCATAATTTAATCCACACAGGATATCAAATAAATATTATTGAAGATAAGGATTGAAAGTCAAGATTCAGCTCACATAGGTATACTTCTTCGTAAGAAAATAGAGATGATCATATGTAACCACTGATTCATCTAAGACGTCGGACCCACACAGGATAGATAGGTACTAACCCCCGCAATGACCCACAAAGGATCGATAGGTAACTAACCCCCGCAATGACGGATACAGGATCGGGCCCACACAGGATCTGTAGGCGCTGGCCCACACAGGACTGCTCAGCGCTAACCCACATAGGATCTGACTTACACAGGATCGGTAGAACTGACCCACGTAGGATCACTGAGTGTTGTAGTCGCCGCCGTAGAATCCACAGAGGATTTCTGTACAAACGTCATCGTCATCACATTCACAGCCAGCTCAAGCGTCTCCGCACATAGCAAACTCGTTCATGAGGATCTGCTCTACGAGCCGAGGGGCTGAAACATCAACTGACACGTAGTCCTGAGTTGATGTATCCAAAAGTTCTCTATCGTCAACAGGAACTCAACGTCACAGACGACGCATCAATCGGACGCCCGGTCTGAGAGTTATTGGCTTTTTTGTCCTAGGGGCCCGGTTGGTTTTTAGGTCAAAACCAACCCGAACGTACTCCAACTGTGTCCAAACCTCGATCGGAGTAATCCAAAAGGTCCATCTCACTATGAGGAATCCAAAAAAGTCGACAACACGTCAATCATACGTTTGGAACTCAAGTTATAAATGTTTCTGCTACGAGGGCCCAGTTGGTTTCGTGTATGAACCAACCCGGTCGAACACAAAGATCTCCAAAACCTTGATTGTAATATACCGAGATGACCGTCTCGGTCCAACGTATGTATCGCCGCTGATGGTGAATCGATCGGAGGTTCGTAGCCCATGTTATGGGAAAAAGACAGAAAGAGGTCTGGAAGTGGGGGTTTCGGGCCCGGACCGATCCGGCCCGAGACCACCTGGGTCGGCCCGAACCGGGTCAACCTGACCCGGGTCCGAGTCCGGCCCGCTTGGGCACGGCCCGGTCGACAGGTGGCTTGACCGTTTCAGCTGAGCGGATGGGGGGGGGGGGGGCGCTGCCCCACTGTTTCAATTAACGTGTCCCCCACGTGGGGGGGCCGCTGCTGTCCGACCAGCCGGGGGTTATGACCCCTGGCTCCACCCCTGACCGGCCTGCCCGCTCAGACCGGCTGGCTGCTGCCACAACGGGACCGGCACTGGCCGGTCCCCATGCTCCGATGCAGGCGGCCAGGAACCGGCCGATGGTCCCTGCTCCGCCACGGCCGAAGGCCACGACCTTGGTCCGTCCGGCACGGCGCGACGGCTCCGCGTATTCTTGCTGCATGATCCAGCATGGTGCGACGACACCGCGCCATCCCCATTCCAAACCACCACAAGGTCGACAACATAAATAAGGGAGGAGGGTCAGCCTTATTTTTGCGGTCTGGCCCCCTCCCGTTAATTGATAGCAAGCGGTCCAATTGAACAAGGAATGATGACGGAAGAATTCATGAAGAAAAACAATAATAAAAATCCCCTACCTCGTCGAATTCGTTGAGCAAGGGTTCGTCGCGGAAATTATCATCGTGGAAGAAGGTGTCGCAGAAGGAACGTCACGGAAGAAGGCGTCGCAGAAGGAACGTCGCTGAATTGATCATCTCTATTTACGGCGTCACGTAATCGATCTCCGATGATTCGGCATTCTTCGTCGGAGATCGGTGTGTTCCTCGCGTTCTTCGCGTTCTTCGATGATGAAGAAGAACTTTAGAGTTTCCTTTCCCAATCCACTCTCAACAAGCTCCAACCAAATAATAAAATAAGTTATTTCACTTATTTTATTACCTATGTCTTTTGTATTTGAAATTAAAATAAAAAATTAAACCACTTAATTAATTAATGTCATTTAAAAGGAGAGTTGTAGGAGTTTAGGGAATATGAAGGGGTGGGGTTCGTGTGGTCCCTACAACCCTCATAACCTCTCATGGGAAGTTGGGTGGTTACCCAAATTCCACCCTATGGTTATCACTACTTAGAAAAAAATAAAAATTGTAGCTCAATTTTTATTTTAACATCCACAATTTTTATCAACATCTCTCGTGTAAACGCAACTCTAGAAAAGGTGTTCCTAAAAAATTACTGGCACTACGAATCCATCGGTGCCCTCAGAATTTGATTCCGAGCACCGGTTCAAAAGTTAGAAAATTCTGCTCGTTCATTCACTGAACGTACCCGAGCTAAACATCAGATATAAATTTCAGGCACACCAGGCCTCGGAATCAAGTGCCGTCAGAAACCGCGTTCTTGTAAAATCCCAAAAAAAAAGTAGGAAAAACTTTCCCTTGAATTTTATGGGTTTTACAACATTCATCATGTCGAGAAACGAAAAACAAGGGACCATTTATAAGATTGTACTAGTTCTTCTTTCAACTACATAATTGGTAATAACTGATATCCAATCCATCAATTTACTTCAAATTCAGGATTTCATAATCATAACTAATCGATCTAAATGTATTCATATTATTTTACTATTCATACCCTGTCTTTATTTTTATAATCACCGTATTTTAAATCATTTACCCATTATTGATAACTTATTCCATGAGTTGATAAACCAACTAGAGTAGGGGTCTAGAGTAAGGTTATATTATTTAAATGAAACTCTAATTCTCAACATTGAAATCCTATGAATAATAATCATTTTAAAAAAATGACTATCCATTTTTTTAAAGAAACTCTGACCATAGAATGTTCATATGAATAACCCTGGCCATATTGGAGTAGATTAAAATATGCCCAATAGCATTTAAAACTTGATAACATAAATGATAAGATTATTTTTCATAGGATGTGATTACATCCATAGTTAGAAATAAATTCCTTCTATTTATAACTAGTTGGATTGACCATTGTTAACAAGACACCAAAAAATGCTTTTCATCCTATATCTTAGGACAATACCATGTTAGAATAGAGATTATATTTTACCCAGAACCCACAAATAGACCCAGATCCCTTCCTTTATTCTTCTAATTCACATTTTTATTAGTTACAGTGTTCCCAACAATTTTAAAATATGTGAGGACTCCTACATATATGGTTCAAAGATGTATGATATATCTTCAGATCAATTCCCTATGGGATCAAACTCGTATTATAACTATACTACATCATATTATAATGCTTATTTAAGGAAATAAAAAATCTAATATAACCAAAACTTATGTGAATTAAATGTGGCATATGGAAATGCAATTGTTTTCATTTTGGGTGATTAATTTTTTGTTCATTACATAGAATCTTTCATCCAATGATCATGGGTTTGTGTCTCCATTATAAACATTCCAGTTTCCACTAGTTCAATATTTCTTTTGAGATGCCACTAATATGAAATGACTTAAAGCCTATTGGAGGATTCTATTACATTTGACTTGCTCTAAAATACCATACACATAAGAACAATTTTACTCTAACCCCAAAATTGAATGGGTTATCTCTGAATGTTTTTGGTCAATCATGGATGAACAAAACAATCTAGAAGAACCCATCCCAGCCATCACACATACATTATTTCATGGAGATCATATATCTTATCATGAATTAAGCATCTTGGATTTTTCATTTTCATAAATCCATGTTCTAATCCAAGTATGATGCTCCCTTATATTTTAGAACACCTCTTCGAGATCAATCCAGGACTCATTAATATGATCAATAACATTCCATAATTAAGTGGACTTAATGTTGAATAACACCGTGAGAATATTTAAAACATTAAAAAGTATGGGATACATTTTTAAACTATGTATTATCATTAGATGTGATAACTCTTTGACTTTCCCCCTCTCTCTATGAGTCTGAAACAAGGATTGGCACAAAGTTTAGGCACCTTTGTCCATCAATAATTGAGATGATTTAGCAAATAATTTTTCTGAATGTGCATTATTTTCTTGGACATATGGAAATCATGGAACAACATATAAAATATTTCTAAACCGATGTTTAATCTTCATGGTACGAATGTGATAATTCCATGTAATACAATCTGAATTTTCCACATCCTGGACTCGATAGGTCGATCCAGCACCAATAATTCTAACCAGGCCTCCAAAAAAGCCCCTTCAAGATCATGTAACAGATGATTAGTTGTGAAAAAAGTGTGATGGGATGAATCTCTATAAATTTTTCTTAGAAGAATTTGATTAAAACCCAGAACAAAATTGTAATAATTTAAACTAAATTTAGAAAAATCAACATTTCCGAAAACTAAAATATTATTTTTAGTAGAGGATGTCAAAACAATAATAGACGAATAATATGGGGTATTACCAAAAGTAATTGGCATGCACCATTCAACAATAAAGAACCAGTAGGACATCCACCAACAAATTTTGTTCCCCAACCACCACAATAATAATCACAACAACCATTTCCTTTATGATCACAATAAAACTTATAACAAGCTCCAGAAAGACCTCCACCACCATCATTACCTATTCAAAATAGTATTTTAAATCTAATATCAACCTTTTTTCAAAATGAATATCAGTGGTTGACCACCCAATAAACTGAAATGAACAGTCATAGGGTATCTCTGTGTAACCTCTAGAATCAAATGATTCAGTCCTCCAAGATCATGTTAGACTGCTTTCTAGGTACTCTACATAGTAATACAGAGACATACCCATTGGTAGAAGCAAAGAATTGGTTCTGAGGAGTGGAATTGTGATTGATATTTAGAACCCATATGTATGTGTGGAAATAAAATTTATGGAACACAATATTAATTCAAATTTCATTAAATAATGATTTTATGGAACCACTCATGATATACTTTAACAGGAACCCCTAAAAACTCTAACACCTATGAAACCTGAGGAAGAAGATTATTTTTATCCACCACCGTATAAATATCTCTATTTTTTCTAGAAATTGTAGTGAAATTATGATTTTAATTGAAATTAATTCTTTTTGGGAAACAATCGAACATTTCCATGTCAGGATTCTATTTGACAAGGAAAACACTTAGATGCACCCAAATGAAAAAAATTCTTATATCTTATTTCAAAAAAAATAAAAATGATTACCTATGAGTCATCTTAATGAATGACAGGTGGTATAATATTTTTCCCATGAATATCCCACAAAAATTGGGAGACCGTGTGAGATTGTCAGTTCCTTGTACAATATGGGATTGTAACATTATATGAGACATGTGGGTCTTAAAATCTAATATCATCCTCATTTCGATGAATATATTCCCTAAGATGGTTCTTGACGAACTCGATCAATCTAAAGTATCACTAAACTTATCTATCCTATCAATTTTTTAGTGAGTCGGTGATATCAATTGAATAAGTCGTACAATATGCTCACATAAAAATTTACATGAGAATGTTGCAGAACCCAGACACCAATCTCAGAGGTTATACACCCCACCAACGAAGGTGGTTATTAAAAAATTAATGATGAATCATATAAAATGTGAAATAATATATCCAATATCAAATAGTGATTGGGTGATCCCAGTGTGTCTAGTTCCTGAGAATGGTGGTTTCACAATTTAAAAAATGAGGAATATCTTTTAAATTGATGATGATTTAATTACCAATGTGATGGAATTGTTGGTTGTTACAGGTAATTATATTAACATAAAAATAGCTTGGTATATGTGATAGACAATGTATGTTATATAATATTTATTTGTTATTAATTTAAGGGGATGTAGTAATAAATAAAATAAAATAACAAGTTAAATATTGTTATTCTTCTTTAGTTATCCTCGATATATTTTCAATATATCTTTCCTAGGAGGAATTTTGTCCAAATATCAGGCTTCTCGGATAAGGGTATATTATTGGTATGTGTTATTTGAAATTATTTTCTAAACCAAAATGTTTTGTAATTGTGATGAATATGGGATGTGGGGTATCCAATTGTAGGCGTGGTGAGTATCACAATTATAAATTTTTTTAAAGATTGATTTCTACCTAGGTTTTTTAATGTCACAGGGCTACAATAATAGACATTTATCAATCATCAAGGGAATAAGGTTGGAATATTTCCATAAAACTGGGATTTATAATGTTGGTTGGTCATTTTTTTCCTTTTTTTAATTTAATTCTCTGTAAAAACATTTTCACCTTTACCACAATAATAAATTTTTACCTTTTTATCTTTTAATTTTGATATTAAAATAATGTTGACCGTATTAGACATTATAAATTATTTTTATTGAAAATATGGATTGAATTTTATAAATTAATTTAACATAAGTGAATAAATATTATATTATATTATTCCGACATATGTGACTATAATGAAGGGTTTTAAGGAGATAATGATCAAAATTTAAAAAAAATTACATCGAAATCCTATATGAAAATTATATAAATGAACAAAATTTTATTATATTTTACAAAATTCATCTAATTTTTGTTCAAATAAAAATGACAATATAATCCCACATTATAAAAAATATAATCCAAAAGGTATTTTTCATTTAAAAATCATTATTTTTCATTATTAATCGAAATTTGAAATATTTCTGAAAAATCTCATAAATTTCCCCTAATTTTTTTTTGATGTTCTTATTTATGAAATGTAGTTTATTTTTGATATTTTTTAATATGGTAAAAATTAATTTTAATTTATGATTGTGGATCTCGAATAATCCATTTTTAGAAAAATATAGTTTTTTATAAAAAAAAATTATTTAAAATGATTCATATTTTATTTCTAATCAATAGAAACCCATAATATTTATATTTTATTTTGAATTATTCATAATCATAATACTATTGACTAGATATTAATGGTAATGTCTAAACCATATTTTAAAAATATATTTTCATTTAAACCAGGTTTCGCATGCATCACTAGCTATCAAAAAGAATTAATCTAAATGAAATATATTGTAATGTATTTGGGTGGTACAGTTACAATCGAATTATATGTCTATTTGTTATCATATTTGTCCACATTGTTTCATTCTCATCCATATTCTCTTCCATATTTGGTCCCATATAGTAATATTCAAGGGTTTTTTCCTTATGATATGTCTTGATATCTGTGTCACATCATGTGGAATGTTAGACATGCTTCAGGGAAAATGTTTGTGGAATACATCATCATATTTTAGGGACCTGTAGTGACATTGAACATGTTCATAAACTATATATATGGACTCAATTCTAACATAATTCTAATTCTTATATAGTGTCTCATAATCATTACTAGGTGAAATCCCATATATAATCGACATCTGATTTTAGGGGATTATCCCATGGATCTAATAGATCTCCTAAATGGGTCACATTTCAGGAGTTATTCATGGACTATTATAGTTTGATATACTATTCATGTCATGTACCTAATAAAGAGAAAAAAACTGACTATAACATTGATATCATATAAATGCAGTATCCCCGGATCAGATGGTCATCATGTTACTAATTTAATGTTTTTTGGTAACACAGTGATAGTAGTTAGGTATTATGTTGAGTTATTTTTAAGGGACATGTGATCACAACTCTTCATCATGTTTCCCACTTTGAATCACGGGATCCACCAGAAATACATATGGGAAATCTTATTTTTTAGAAGACCAATGCAAAGCCAATGCTCTTGATTTTGTATGTCAACATTAAATTTTAATAATACTATAATTATACTAACATTTTAGTATTTTATTGAACAAATATTCTTTTTTATATAATATATTTTTTTACCTTTCATGGTCAAACAAAGTCTAGAGTTGGTTTATAAAATATTCACAATAAAATAAGATTTACTGAATAATTTAAAATTTATTATATAATTATTCATACATTTATTTGTTATTATATGATATTTTATTTATAATTAGTGATGAATTTACTATAAATTTTATACAAATTATGATAATATTAGTTAAAGGTTAATGGAATATAATATAGAAAACTATTTTTAGACATAATAACATTCAAATTAAATTTATTAAACAAATATTTAACAATAAATTATCTAAATTTAATAAATTTATGATATATATGATACTATGAATTGAAATCTATAGAATAATAATTATATGTCATATTAATAATGAAATATCACCAAATTCAGGAAATATATTTTTCAAAAAAAAATACATTCCACATGTTTTAGAGGTTTTATATTAGATTCCTTTCTTACTCATTTGTTTATTTAGTTAGATAAAATACAAAAAATGATGTCTATCCAAAAAATTAAAATTATTTATTACGGACAAATTCATTTTTGAAAATAATTAATATTAAAAAAAAAACATTATGTATAATATTTAATGTAAAAAATGTTTATTGAGGAATTACCTATCAAGAAAAAGGTTATTATTTCTCAAAAAAAGGATTAAACTTCTTTTCATTGTTTTATTTTTAACGCAACCTTATTGAATTAATATTTAATCAATTTTGTGGAAATTATTCAACAAAAGTGACATGAAATGTTTTTCCAAATAATTATAACATAAATGTCTGCCACCACCTCAATATTAAAATTGATCCTCCTACACTCACTTAATCAGACATAATAATCTATTAATAATGAAAACATACTTCCAAAATCTCCATTGAATATCCTTATCACAAATAAGGTAATTTCAGTATTCCCAAATGACCAACACTTGGGTTAATAATATGATTTCCAATGGAGGTTTTTTCCAGTAGAAGGTTATCATCTTCACCAAGTTATTTTTTTACATATTCTTTAGCCAAATTAAAATATATATTAATAAATAATTATAATTTATAGTTTTAAATAATATATTCTATGATGTAATATTTTTTATCATCTAATATTATTTCTATCTCCATAACAATCAAATGGGAAACAAAACAATATCTTTTTTTATAAAAGACTTCATCGATGTGAAATGAGGTATTTTAATCCACAAACAACACACAATGATAAACATAATGATAGAAATAATGTATATATTATATAATTTATATATAATATTTATTGTCTAAAATATTTATGGCTCCAATATCCATACCCTTTCAACCAATTTAATAATAATAACATTAATCATTCATAAGTATATCCTACCATCATCAAAAAGTTATGTGATTCATTTTTCATGAAAAAATATCATGAATTATTTTAAAAATTAAAATTACTGATAAATTTTATAATTATAAAATTCATATCATTATTGTTATAATTTAAATTTATCTTATGAAACACACTTTGATCTTCCTTGATAAAAAATTCATGAAAAAAACAATGTTATTAAAATCTGATATAATCGTATAAATGAAATATTTTGAACAAATAGGTGATAAGATATTATAATAGGATCAAATATGAAAGTTTAAATATAATTATTTTGATTATATAAAATAAAATCTTTTTTAACCAATTATACATGATGCTAAATATGGTTCGACTAATTGAAAGTTTGAGGTAAGAGATTTCATGTCAATTTATATTACTAAAAATCTTGTTTTTATAATATAACCATCTAATTTATTTATAGTATATACTTCACCATATATATAATTAGCAGTAATATCATTTTTTCAGGATTATTAATGTTCCAATCCTTTTTTATTCTTTTGAGAGGTTACAATTTAAATGTTTTAAATATGGTATTGAATTATTTTACAATATCAGGTAATGGGATTAACTTAATTTTTTTTAAATATTATAGTCCATCATTTAAAAAATATATTTATTTTATTATACATAAAATCTTTAAATAATTTAAATAATTTATTATATTTTTTACAGTATTTGTTACCAGAATATAATAAATGGAATATTTAAATAATAAACCTAATATATTTCACATTATATAAAATATATTTCCATTCCATGTCATTATTATTCAATTTCATTTTCAAAAATAAATTTTTATTTAAAAAATTATTTAATAATAAAATTATATAATATCATTTTCTTAAAGGCAAGAAATAAATTATTCTATTTTTTTCCTAAAAGGAACATTTGCTATTTTCATTGGAAAATTTAAAAAAAATGTTTTAACTAATAAAACATTAATGGTTTTCCCTACCACCAATCCATTTTATGATATTTCACATATTCAATATATTTATAATTGTTTTAAAAAATATAATCACTATTGAAAGCTTATTTTTTATATTTATAATCAATTTTATTTTTTTCTTGAATGAACATAATTTGATTAAAAAACCTATAATTTTGATAAAATCATGGTCACGTAATATGTATCATTAATTTTTTGGTCCTTCTTATTTTTATAGAAGATTTCATTTACTGGGATAATTAGACAACACATTTCACATAAATATCTATATTATTTTTATCATAATTTTTTTTATTTCATAATCAATATTCAATCATTTACATATATATTCTTATATAAATTTATTTGATTAAATCAGGAAAATAATAAAAATAATTATTATTTACTAAATGATGATATTTATTGATATTTTATGTGGATTATATATTGAGTAAATCATTCAATATACAAGGAATTATTTTATAAATAGTTATGGGATTGATATAATTATAGATATTACCTAAATGCATTGACAAGTGTCCTGAGAAAACATAGTTCGAAAAAAATAAATGGAGTTTCAGTGTCTAGATAAACATATATTAAAATATAAAGGCACTTGGATTTAGTTGGATTTTTATCTTGATGTCTGAGATAATTACATCCAATTTTAATGAATATAAATTTTTCAACATTCGGTTATTATTATATTTTTTATTATTACATTGGTGGATTCCATAAATACATTTCATTATAATGTTATTGATTAAATGGAATTGGATTTCATAAATTTACCTTATGATATTTATTATGTATGTCAGAAACCAGTTCTTCTTTCTAGGTATGGATGTGGATTTCTTCTGTTTTTTAGAAAAAGAGGAGATTCTAGAATTTTTAGGAGTACACACTATGTACTCAAGAGTACATGTCATTTACCAGGTGGCATCTGGAAGTTGTGTAACATCGGAGTACATGGCCATGTGTTGTGACCTAGAGAAAGCCTAATCCAGAGCCCAGTAAAGGTATATACATGTCGTGTATCCTCATGAAATACGCCATGTATTTTTTTCTGACCGAGGTCGCGTCAAATCAAAAGAACCATCTTCTTTGGTCTCCTTCTCATCTAGGAGAAAAAGATAACACAGAGTCATCTCTGAGCCCCCGATCGACCTTCTATACTCTGAATGAAACATCGTCAATTGCAATAGAATCACCACAACGAGTTATTCCTTCTTCAAGTGCCTCATCTCATTATTCTTAGTCTTTCGTGTGATTTCTATGGTTTAATGTTTTTTATGTCATTGAATATATACGACATTAGAGGTTGATTCAAAGGATTTGGTTCAACTATATCATTCATAAAATGTAAAGGTTGGGGGTTTGTACTTTCTGTAGTATCTTGTTGAATTATAAATTTAAAATTTTCCAATACCCTAGTTCATAGTATTCTATGTTTAGGGAATTTAATCTTGTTAAATCTTGTTATGATTTGTTTTCATGAGTATGGATGTTTGATTGTGAATAGGGTTTATTTTCCCTAGTATGGATGTGTTTTCCCATGTTTGATTGTTTTGGATATTGGGTCCATGATTGCTTATTAGGATTCATCTTTTCCAAGCCTAGTGTTGTTAGGATAGAGTGATATTAACTGCTATTATTGTGATTTGCGTTGTAGCAGTTTGGATAAGTAATATATTGAGATTTACATTTTCTGGGGAATATCATTTGAGCGTGGTCGGCTTATGCAGGGATATGAGAACCTGGTTTAGTTAGACCATTGGGGGATTGGATACTGCGGGCATCCCTAGAGTTTCTGTTTTAATTTTTATGTTGTAAGACCATAGGGGGAATGGACTTTTGTGCTCCATCCGAATGTCTCTAGTTCAATGTTGGGAATTGGACATTGAGTTCTTATTTAGAGAGTTTGTAGTTACCGTTATGAGAATACAAGGGGAATTTATGGGGAGTCCTTCCTCAGAGAGTATTTGTTGATGATGATCCATTTGGTTTAGACTATGAGAACATCCCAGAGGTTTTCGTGAGATTGTTTGGTTGTTTTGTTAGATAAATGTAAATGAATGTAGCTAAAATTTTATGATTGTTTACATTTTAGTACTTCCTTGTTTTTTACATAATTTGGGATATTTAATGCTAAATATTTTCCATAAATGTTAAGAAAAAATATTTTGTTGATTTCCTACTTGGATTTGCCTCACACCCTATTCAGGACATTCTTTCCGGCCCAAACAGATTATATTGTTGTAGGTATGGATCATGAAAAGTGCCCTTATAGATCAGGAACTTGATTACTATGGAGCTATAGAGTATGGGATCAAGATGAGTCTTGTGATGCTATGGGATTTGTTTACTTGTTTTACATTGTACATTGGTTTAGTATATTATTGCGGCATTTTGACTTGTTTGGATTGTTTCCAAGACATAAGTGACACATATAATTTATATATGTGCTCCAGTTTTTTATCTACTTGAAGTTTTCTACTTTTTATTGTTCCATGGTATTATTACAGCATTAAATACATTTATAAACTTATTAATGTTGTGTTACACTACTAATGAAGGCATATTTCCCCCAATATCACATCAAAGGACCATGCTTCTAGTCGACAGCCTCTCGAATTTGGGGAAATTCTATTGAGGCCATGTCACCAACTTTTTATGGGGTACATCATGGCCACTCTTAGAACTAGGATGTTACAATGTGATGACAAGGGAATTATTTTCTTCATGACATACTATTTGGAGCCTATAACTAATGATAGAAAAGAATATGTAGTTGGTAATAAGCTCTGCCCGAGAGTAGCTAACCAGTGTACATGGAAAAGCTAATTTTCCATAATTATTGTACTTTTTCTAGTTTTTCATTTTTATATTTTATTTTATTTCACCGTGGGGTGATTCAAATGTTTTGTGATGTGATCATTGATTTTATTGAGGATCTATTTCTATTAGAACCTGATTAGATAATGGTATGCAATCTCATGCATCATATATGCACCTGATGTAGATCACATGACATGAATTCTTTTCTGGCCATTTATTGTGAATTACTGATTGTATGTTTTTGTGACAGATGTTTTTCTAGATATTATTATTGTTGTGCTAGAGGCATTGTTAGAATATCTATTGTTTGATATGGTATTGCTAATATGTTTTTTATGAACGCCTATATTTGGTCTCTAAAGGGTTATAAGAACTCACAGATCAGAATTTGGGGGATCATGTGATTGATTGCGTTGTTATTCCTTATAATATACAAGAATAATTTTACAATATTTGATTCGCGAGGAGTATGGGCACCCATGGATTGGAATTTGACATGTAAATTATTATTTATGTGTTTTTATGGGTTTTAGAGTTGTTTATTAGGCTTATTGTCTAGAAAAACATAGAATACATGGTTTGTATTGATGAATACACACCATGAATCTTTATGTTTTGGAAGGAAATATTTTTCTTATGTACATTCTCAGTACTGAATGTACACGCCGTATAGTCTTTAACCATGTAATAGCATGTGTGGGACGATGTATAGGGTTGGGTAATCTTTAGTTGAACACACCTTGAACCAGAAGTACATGCCTTGTTGTAGAGGCCATGTGTCAGTCCATTGGACTAATGAAATATATGAATAAACCATATGTTGTGCACACCCTTTCTTTCATGAACAAGCTTTATAGATTTAACTCTGTCACCAACCATGTGACAAACAACCTATATGGTTTTAACTAAAGTAGTAAACACTATGTGTATGGTGAAAACACCGTGTATTGTTACCCAGGAGAGAATCTTATTGATTAGCCATGTAGAGGAACCTATGCAGGGGGAAAAGATTCATGTACATGTCGTGTAAATAGAGAACATGTTGTGTGTGTTAGATATTTCACAACCAGTTTCTGTAGAAGTACACACCAATGTAAAGGCATAATGAAACACACTGTCTAGGTTCCATACACGCCATGAATCCTTGTTTTAAAAAAACTTGAATGTTTTCTTTCACATGTTCCTTACATTCACTTCTAAAATTCAGTCCTTGATAATCATGATCTAATGTGTGCACATGTCCTTGATGAGTCATTCCACAAAGATGTCCTTCAATTGAATTCCAAATACAGGGCATTATTCAGACATCGAACATGGTGGATCAGGGACTACAATAAGATCCTCATGTTGTGCCCATCATGGAAACAACCTTTTTCTAGGATTTCGATGCTGATGCACAATTCCGAGAGGGCTACAAGTGGTTTATAAAGACCTTTTGGGTAGCGCTGCGTCTGGCCCAATCTATAGAAGATTTGACATGGTTTTTCCAATAGTAGCATCATTCTAAATTCTTATGGAATGGAGGAAGTCAATGTTGATGAGTCATGGTTAGAATCCTTTCAATATAACATCGAGCATCCAGATATGACTCAATAGATGATGGTGATGTTCTCTATTTAAATGGTGTGGGATTCTTCCATGATATGGTGGAATGTGATATCATAGGTTGGACAACAACATGTTATAGCTCGGGATGAGTTCTAGAATGCCTTAGACAATTACTTCTACCCTGAGACATTAGGGTCAATAGAGTGTATGAGTTCAAGAGGTTGGAGTAGGGTACTCTCTCATTTATGTGGTACTATTATCACATGAGAGAGTTGTACCACTTCACACCCATTCTCGGAGGTGATCAGTTATTTCTGGTGAGGATGTTCGAGGATGGTTTTATGCACAACATCAGATATAAGGTGAACATCTTCAGCTTGAATTACATGGAATCCATCGTCAACCAGGCACTAATCAGAGAGCTTAACCTATTGGATTATAGAGATGTTAGATATTGTGGCTTGACAACTGGATTTTTAACCCTTCTGACTGATTTTAGGAAGCACTTCAGGGAGTCTACGTGTGGAGACCTGAGGATAACGGATACCCTTTCAGGTAGCCTAGTAGTGTGCTACATCTGTGGAAAAAGTGGGCATATGGTTCCACATTTCTTGCGAGAGCCATTTGAGTGGTGATCTGACATCAAGATGGGCAATCTTCATCATTTCAATTAGTTTTTCTCACCAAAAACTACTGGAATAGGTTCTTCGATGACTCCTCATTCAAGAGCAGGACCACCTATTTCTTATTAGTCTGAGAACTAGAGTTCATCCAGATATTCAGGATGAGGTGGAGCTCAAGGTCGTGGTATCCAGTTTCCTGACATTTAGCGACAATAGGGCAGATTAGCTCAGGGTGGTAAGGTAGGGTCATAAGGATGAAACACATGTCTGACTTTTATAGTGGACCATACCTAGAAAGAGTAGGATCCTGGACCATCTACATTTAGAGGTATGATTCTAGTTGCCTCATTTTTAGATTTAGCACTTTCCAATATATGAGATTCCCATATTTTCATATCTATTGATATTTATAAGATACATTGCCTCTGTGTCATTACATATGATAATATCATGGCGCAAGACACACTATTGGGGACGAGAACGTCTAGTGTACGTCAGTTCAAGGAGTTCTCTCTTGTGGTTGGCGGGTATAACTTCTTATGGTACCTTTATGTCATACAGTTGTCCGGCTATGATGTCATTCTTAGAATGGACTAGTTTGTTCCCATCTATGATTTTGTCAATTATTATCGTCATAGGGTGAGTTTCACATCACCAGGGGATAGATCGTTTCTCTATTAGGGTGAATGGGATATAAAGGTGAGCATAGAAGGACCCAAGCATCATGGATTTGGAGGAGTTATAGACCATATTACTTTTCTGATCTGTATGACAAGGGAACATCCAAATGGAAATCCATCATATGGTGGATCTTTTTTGTTATGTCTTTTAGGAGGACTTTTCAGGTTGGACTCTGGAGTAATTGGTAGTCATTTCAATTGAGATTGTACCACGAGAGGAACCAGTGTCCATTACTCCTTATAAGAAGGCTACACTAGAGTTACATGAGATCAAGAAATAGTTAGAGGAGTTACTGGAAAAGAGTTTCATTCAACCCATTTCTTCTCCATGGGGTTCTCATGTCCTATGGGTGAAGAAGGTGAACGGTACCCCCATACATTTTGTGAATTAATGGATGTTGGACCGATTGACAGTCTTGAACCGATATCAGATACTGAGGATTGACGATCTCTTTGATTATAATTGAGGATCCCAAGTGTTCTCAATGAATGATTTGAGGTCCAGGTATCATCATTTTTTCATTTGACAATCTGATATACCTCTTACATCGTTTTAGAGTAGGTACGGTCTATACGATTATGTGGTTAGGTCGTTTAGTTTCACGAACAACCCTGTATTTTTTATAGAATTGATGAACCATTTGTTCCATTAATACATGGATTTCCCATGGTAGTTTTTGTGGATGATATATTAGTGTACTCTGACACATAACCCGACCATGAAAACCATCATGATATCATTTGGAGTATACTGAGAGATCCTCTTTTTTATTCTACGCTCTCAAAATTCTTCTTTTGGATGGACCAAATTCCCTTATTGGGTCATGTTATCTCAGAAAAAGGATTTTATGTATAACCAGAGAAGGTGAGAGTGGTAGTTTCCTAGGAGCAGATGAATAAAATCTTTGAGTTATGATGTTTTCTATAGTTGGTTGGATAATACCGAAATTTCATACATAACTTTTCATTCTTTTAAACGCCACACATAGGACTAACTAAGAAAAATGGGATGTACTTGTGGAAAAATTATTGTCAGTCAGCCTTTTAAGAGATGAATTGGAGTTTAACATCTGAACTCATATTGCTTTTTTCAGATCCGGCCAAGAGTTACACAATTTACAGTGATGCTTCATTTATCTGGGTGGGAGCAGTTCTTATGCATAGAGAATTATTCATTGCATACATGTCACGATTGTTGAGGACACATGAGTGGAATTACATGATGCTTGATCTTAAGAAGACTACAGTTGTTCATACTTTACAATGTTGGAGATATTCAATGCTGGGAGAATAATATGTGGTTTTCACTGACCACAATAGTCTCAAGTACATCTTAACTCAGTGTTATCTGAATTTGATACAACGAAGGTGGGTTGAGTACCCACGATCATTTGACATTGAGCTCAACTAATCTTTAGGGAAAGGTAACACAATGGATGATTCATTAAAGAGGAGGACACAGATAGAGGCAGATGAGGAGTCCAATAGTTTGTGGGAGCTTATAGACCTATTTTTTGAGTTTCATTTTGATGTGAACGAAAGACATGGATATAAAGTTTTTTTATATGTAGTTGTCCCATATACTTTTCATGAGCGAGTATGAATGAGGCAGTTATCAGATGCAGATTTCCATGTCCTGCAGGAGAGTGTTTTGGGAGAGGACCCTATTACTATATGGACCCTAGGTGAGGATGAGATGTAGCACTTCCATGGACGCATATGTGTGTTAGTAGACTTACAAAAGGAGCTGATGTAGGATTTTCATTCTTCATTATGGGTAGTTCATCTTAGTGTCACCAATATGTATAGGGATATACATCATCAATATTGGTGTCCATGTATGATGAGAGATGTTTCTTGTTATGTCATGAGGGGTTTCACCTGTCAGTATGTGAAGGTGGAGCATCAGTGACCCAGAGGGGGTTTATCGTAGTTACCCATTCCCATGTTGAAGTAGAGTAATGTCATGATGGAAATCTTGACAGGTTTTCCTATGTCTCCTTTAGGGAATGAAGCAGTTCAGGTTGTCATTGATAGACTCAAGAAGGGTACACATTTCATTCCAATAAAGGTGATGATTAGTGTTGATTAGGTGGGATGGTTGTATGTCTGGTAAATTGTACATTTACATGTTGTTCATCACAGCATAGTTTTAGACAAGGATGCATGTTTGACTTCTCATTTCTGATAGGGGAAACATAGAACTTTATTTTCAAAGGTAAAATTGAGTATAACTAACCATCAACAGATAGATGGCCATCCAGATCTTATATTACAGGTGCTAGAGGGCATGCTTTAGGCATTTGTACTAGATTTTTGATGATCTTTGTAGAAGCACATACCTCTAGTAGAGTTTTCCTACAATAATAGTCTTCAAGAAAATATCCAGATTTAAACTCATGAGGATTTGTACAGTATTCCATGATGATCCCCCCTAGTTTGGCTGGATGTATGAGAGGTATCTATGATGGGACCATGTCTTATCCTGGAGACCTCAGAGAATGTGGAGGTTATTTGAAAATGGATGGCTACTGTGTAATCATGACATAATTCTTATGCTAATAAATGGATATGACCTATAGAGTTTGATGTCAGAGATCAGTTTTTCCTTTGATTCATACAAAGGCTGTGAAATAGGTGGATTAGGATATAGGGTAATCATACACTGAGATATGTCAGGTTGTTTGAGATTTTGGAGAGAGTCGGGCAGGTTTCCATTCAGTTTTAGTGTCATTTGAGGTACAAGGATACACATGGACTCTTCCATGTTTCATAGATAAGGAGAAACTTCTCTAAACCATCTCATGTTTTTCAACCTGAGGATTTTGAGTTCAAAATGGATGAATCATTCGAAGAGTATCATATCTGGATTGTTGATCGCAGCATGAAGGTTTTATATGGATGGTTTGTTCCATTGGAATGGGTTTTATGGCAGCAAGGCAGAGTACAAGACGGGACATGGGAGAGGGAGGACGATATGTGATCATAATGTCCAGCACTGTTTGCAGATACTTCTTCTTCTTATAGAAATTTAGGGATGAATTTTTTAAGGGGGAATGTTTTTATAAGCTTGGATATTCTTTTCAGTTTTGGATCTTGATTTCAAGTGTTTTTTAGAAAAATTGGTGTTTCTAGAATATTTAGTTGTACTCGCCGTATACTCTAGAGTACACATCGTGTAATGGGTTGATTTAGGTAGTTTTTTACTACCCATGTAATTGCTTAATACATAGCCTTGTGGGGTTACATGGAGACCACCTAAATCAAATCTCTATAAAGGCCTATACACATCGTGTAACCTCAAGGAAGATGCCCTGTATTTTTATTTTTTTATGTTATATCGGACCGTGGTTGCGTCTAATAAACAAAATCATATTCTCATGGATATTTCTAATAAAAAACTACTTATATTGCTGATTATTCTCTGATCACCTGATCGTCCATCTTTTCTCCGAATCAAACACCTTCGATTGCTTTGGAATAACCACATTCAGTACTTCCTTCTTCTAGAGCCTCATATCATGATTCCTACTCTTGTGTGAGATATCCATGGTTGAAATTTTCTGATGTTTTTATAGTTCTACAATGTTCTAGATCGATTAAAAAGCTGAGGTTCAACTATATCGATCATATAACATTGAGGAAGCTGTTTTGTGCCACTCAATATTTTGTCGTTGAATTATATGTGAAAAAATTTCCAATATCGTTGTTCAGGGTATTTATAGTTTTGGAATTTAAGCTTGATAATGCCTTCTTTCCATTTTGTTGCATGAGTAGAGATATTTGATTTTAAATAGGAATTATTTTCCAAGCTGTGGATGTGTTTTCCCGTGTTTTAAGGTTTAGGTCATTGGGACCAAAAATGGCTTTTAGGTTTCCTGTTTTCCATACATACTGTTATTAGGATAGAGTGATATTATCTAAAATTCTAGTGATATTCATTGTATATGTTTATCAAAGTAGTATATTGGGATTTACATTAGATGATGGATATTAATTGTCTACAATTGATTTACACAGGGATGTGGGAAACTGGTGTAGTTAGGCCAAAGGGGGAATGAATGTTGAGGGCTTCCCCATAGTTTTGGATTTAATTATTATGTTGTGAGACCATAAGGGGGATGGACTTGTGTGTTCCCATAGAATGTATGTAGTTCAACATTGTGAGAACACCAGAATGAATGGACTTTGAGTGCTTCATCAAGGAGTTTGTAGTTTCCATTACGAGGCCACATGGGGAATGGATGATGAGTGGTTTCTTAGAGAGTCTTTGATTAAGGAAAAAAAATGGGCTTAGACTGTGAGAACATACAAGAGGTTTTCTTGTTATTATTATGTTGATTAGATTGATTAATATAAATTAATGTAAATTGAAATTTAGGATTGTTGACTTTCGAGTACATTCAAGTTTTTTTTCTTCATTTGGCATATTACCTTCTATATATATTCATATACTATTATGCACAATTATGTTGGTGATTGCCTAATGGGATTCATCTCACACCCTTTATGGGACTTCCTTTTGGGACTAAACATATTATATTGATGCATGTATGGATAAGTGAAAATACCCTTCTACATCTGGTACATGGTTGTTGTGGAGTTGGAGAGCATGGGACCATGTTAATGCTTGCGATGTTGTTGGAGTTGTATACTTGTTTTCCATTTCAATTTGGTTTAGTAGAGTATTACATCGTTGTGACACGTTTGGATACTTTCATAGACATATGTGACATGCTTCATTTATATATGTGATCCAGTATTCTATGTACATGTAGTTTTTTCTCTATACTATTCAATTGTATTATTATAGCTTTCAGTATTCTTATATGTATATTTCTGATGTGTTACTCTCTTAATGAAAGAATTGTTTATCCATAATCACACCCAAGGGCCTCGGTGCTTGTAGCTAGCCTATGGCATTTGGGTAAATCTGTTGGAGTTGGGGGTCTAGAACCAACTACTTTGTACATTATTCCTTAAATTGAAGCCTTATCACATCTTGATTATTCTTCTGCGTGACATGTCATGTGATAATGTTCTAAGGATAGTTGTTTCATTAAAGGTTCATAGTGGATCCCTTTTATGATGAGAACCTGGAAGTGCCATAACATTTTTATTGAAAGTATGTTCTATGGCTGGATGATATTATTTGAGGGACACAAATTATACAGGTCATTAGGGGTGAGGACTTATAAAAATTTGAGGCACCTTCTCATGGTGTGTGCCCTTTGTAATATCCGAGATGAAATAATGAGAACAAGACCTGCCAGTAGGAAATCCACATTTTATAGTGTCATTGGATGTTCCTATATGCGGACGTGTGTATTGGTTATTAGACTTTACGATTATTATTAATGGGTATTACAACTCGCGCACTTAGATATATTGACAAAAACTATGATGACACACTGTTCGCAGCGAGGTAGGATAAGTTGGGTGCGTCACGTGTAATACCGCAATAATAGATAATGTGAGAAAGGATTTGTCCAATCCGTTCCATAACAGAAGTTGATATCTCATGCCCTTTGATGGAATTGATATAGCCTAAATAAATCCATGGCCCTAGTAAGGTATGGGAAAGTTCAATTCAGGGAAGTCATTGAACGAATAATCAAGAACATGGGTTGATGGCACTAGCATGCAACACGCTTGATTGTAGATATCTAGACAAAGGTATTATATTACACGGTAAGTGTTCGTAGGAGGTGACACGTCGTTGCAGTGTTAACTTCTTTCTCTATGGGTGTCTTGGCGTGTTGCTAGACGCTGACCTTGGACTTTAGGTAGGCTCCACCTAATGCCACTGAGAAAGAGGCATAGAGGGTAACAAACTATATGTGTCCATGTATCTCAGTTAAATATTAATTTAACATGTTAAATAAATATTATTCCAAACTGTGGTTTAATAATTATTTAAGGATGCCTGATCGCATTTATTTCGACACTAGTTATTCGAGAGAATTTATTGTGGGTGAAATAATATATATTTATTATAGAGTAAGGCAGTTACATTTATTTGAGAAATAAAAATCCATTACTCAAGGTCTAATAAATATGGTGGAGGAAATAAATAAAACAGAAAAATAAAAGTACACGCCGTGTATATTTATATACACGCCATGTAGTTTGTTTTTTCGGGATTCGTGAGAAAATATTGTATATTTAATTAAATGATATTAAATTTAATATTTTGGGTGCATGTCGAGTAATAATGATGGTCAACTGTCATTATTAAGACATGGGGTATTACTAGGAATTAAATGAAATTATTAAATGCTTCCAGGCAATTAATTCATTTTATTATTCTAAGTATTATAATCTCAATTACATTATTCTCATAGAGTAGAGCCATTTTGGTCATGCACAACATTTTTGGAAATACTCTCAAGTCAAGAGAGTATTCCCTTTCCACCAAGAATGCCCTCAAGTTACGAGAGCAAGATCCTCCACCGGATCAAGGCGGTCGACGGCAGACATCGCAAGCGAAGGTTCTTCCACGCTATCACCCGGAGATCCCTTTGGCGACGTCCGGAGATACGTGACACACGTGTGGATCACCACTAGAGGAATCCTACACTTGGATTCTACGACACACTGATGGATCACTGAATCATGAACGGACACATCAACGAAGAAAGAATTCCAATGAAGTAATTCTTATGCATTAATTAAATTAATTATAATCAATATATGATAATCCTCCTCAATGGTTCAGGGACTCTTCTTTTCTTTTCATTCATCATTCTATTCTGAAGATTCAGCGTTTTATATTATGACCGATCTCAGATTGAACATTGTTTAATGTTAAAATTAAATTTGGGAAAACCCACCAACGCGCTTACGCTAGTCCTGGAACCTACAAGTGCTATCAGAGCGGTCATATCGTTGATTATAGTTATTTAGTTTTTCGTTGGTAATATAAGAATTTAATAATTTAGTTATTTCAATTCATGTTTAATCGTTCTGGAAATCTGAATATTGATATCTATTCCTCTTCCCTCATTTCTCGTTTACCTCACAGAAACGAATTTTTCTATTTATTTTGATTAAAATAAAATACAGGAACTCATCCGGAGGATATAAACGTTTCTAGCCGTATAACACCAGAATACACACGTGTTTTCGGAAGTACACGCCGTGTAGTCTAGGTTCAATGCATTGAATGATCCGCCAAATCAGGCCGTGTATTGGATTCTTTCTAAGATGATAAGACATCGTGTGTTGACCAGAAACAGGTGGCACACGGTTTCCGGAATACACGCTGTGTGGTCCAATGAACACGACGTGTAGTCCCTTCGGGTTAGGGTTGGTTCTTGTATTCCGTACACGGCATGCCCGGCTGGAAACCGTGTAACGCAAAAACTACACAACATGTATCCCACTGTACACGCCTTGTACTCCGAAAATTTCTAAAGTACATTAACATGCCATGTCCCCGGGCGTGTACATCGGATGGTCAGTGAAGAAAAGTACACTCTGTGTAGTCGGAACTTCATGTCGTGTACTCACCCAAATTATGTAGATTTATTAAAATTTATTTTTATATTATACAAATCCTAGAGACATGTACCATGGTGTAGGCGTAATGATGAGGCACAACATGAGATAGGTGTTTTATATATATGTTTTTAATTTAACATCTGCGTAATAAATGGGAATTCACCGGGTTGCCTCCAAGGTACAAGTTACGTTCAAGGATAATTTAAAATGAATTTATTTGTTTAAAATTATAATAGATGAGAATCTCAAGAAAATTCAGAAAAGGTATTTAAGATAAAAGGATTGATTAATTAATGATAATTAATTTTTTCACGCGTGATTTATCTTAATCAATAACGATTAAATAATTTAATGATAGTTTTATTTATGCGTAAATATCGTTGCATGTATGGATGATCATGAGCTATACCGAGACCTTTGTATGTGAATGGTTTCTTTTAATTTATTTATTTAAATTAAATTTGTTGGCTTGTGAGCCATCTCCTCATTAATATGAAGGGATTCCGCGCCCAAGGATTCTTTTATGTAAAAACACCTTTTACCCATCACCTTCATGTGAGATAAATGCATATGTAATGGATGGAGCTCCCAAGCTAGTGGAGGCGACTCAAGTCAGGAGCCAAGGTGAAACCAATCCAAGGAGATACAAATGTGGACAGGTGGAAAGATGTAAACACAAACCTAAAATGTTCAAGGTGTTTCTCCACTAGGTCATAGGTTAGTTTATCAACCACTAGATAAACTAACCAACAGAAAATCTCATGATCATACCATTTATTTTATTTATGTCAGTTGCATGGTTTATATATTGTGGGTGTGTTGTCACGATCAAAAAATTAATGAATTAAACAAGCATGCAAGATGGAACTAAAATAAAACCGGATTATACGTAAATATTATCATAGACATGGTTATTCAACTATGTATATCCCACTTAATATTAACATGTATGTAATCAAAGATAATAAAATGGAAATTTACGTATAAGGATAAAATCCCTCAAAATAAATATTAAGCCGGCATAGCCTTCCATAATCTTGGTTAGAATCGAACCATAGTTCAAAGTGCTTGACCAACCCTAGTTGGGGTGCTTTCAATTATCGGGGAATTCTAAATCAAGGTTTTTGGGTTGACTTGAATTGGTTCACATCAAGGGTTGAATGCCACAGCATGACTTGGTGTGACCAAGAGATAAAGGTTGAGGAAATCCAAAAAGGATTTCAGGATTTGGGAGTCCACTCAGCGGATCAAGGAGTTGCGAGTTATTACAGTTGGCATTTGGAATGCCTACATAAAACCCTTCAAGTTTCTTGACCAACCCTAGTTGGGGTAATGTGAAGGGAAATATGGATCCTTTCCACTAGAATATTCACACAACAGAATATTCCGAAGTCAATGGTGAGGGATATTGGATTTCAATAAAATAGTGGGAGACTACTAAGTATTAATTTATTTATTTGTCTCAATTTTTGTAATAAAGTACTAAACCTTTGCTCATCTTAATTTGTAGAAACGACATGAAAATGACTTCAAACATATCATTGCACACCATACTTTAAAACAAAAACCATCTCACCAGCACTAATTTCCAAGAGTGGAAGAGGCGTTTACGCGTCGTCCTTCGCCACGAAAGGAAATTATATGTACTGGAAGAGCCTATTCCAGTTGATCCTGGGAATGAGGCTAGTGATGAGGAATTATCTCTCTACATAAAACACATGGATGATGCCACATATGTCCAGTGTTTCATGCTATCAGCCATGTCTAGTGAGATCTTGAAGCAACATGAAAACATGGACGCGTATAACATGATGTCTCACCTTAAAGATATCTACCAATATGAGGCGATAGAGGAGAGGTATGAGATCTCCAATGATTTGTTTACCACGATTCCTGGAGAGTCTGTGCCAGCTGGGGCTCATGTAGTCAAGCTTATTGGCTACATTGAACGCCTGGAAATCTTAGGGATTAATTTCACAGATGAGTTGCGTAAATATATAATCCTATCATCACTTCCCAAGACCTTCTCTAGCTTCATTATCAACTATAACATGATCAGCAATCAGAAGAGTCTATCAATGCTTCTGACCTTGATTCGCCAGGGTGATAAGGACGTGGGGCATGAAAATCCTGCGGTCCTTATGGTGAACAAGAAATGGAAGGACAAGGAAAAGGGTTCAAAGACTTATAAATGGTCTGAAGCCCCCGAGAACCATCCCTCCAAGATGGGGAAGATCCAAAGGCAGGGAAAGGAATAGGAGGCAATGTGTTTTTCATGTGGAAATCCGGGCCACTATAAGAGGAACATCACCTAGAAGCTTAGGGACGCTAAAGGTGCATTTTTTGTCGAGTGTAATCTTTCTATTTCTACACATTAAGAATTAGATACAGTTAGTGGGGATCACATCTGTATTCAAATGAATGAACCAAGTAGATTTAGAAATATCACTAGAGGAGAGGTGGATCTTCGAGATGCAAATGGCGCACGGCTGGCTGCGTTGGCTATTGGCGACTACCACCTCTCATTGCCGACTGGGATGATTTTGGTTTTACATAACTGTTATTATGTTCCTAGTGATATCAAGGACATAATTCTTGTATCTTGTTTGGATATGGATGGATTTGTTTTCAAATTTGGAAATATGGGTTGTCTCTTTTATAAGAACATCGTATGTTATGGTATGGCACATTTAAATAATGATTTGTATGTATTGAATTACGAAAACCAAGTGTTGGAAATCAATAACGAAACAAACTCACATGACTCATACATCACCCAGTTATGGCATCACCGCCTTGGACATGTGAACGAGAAGCGTTTGAAAAAGCTCAGCCAAGATGGCTATTTAGACTCTACTGAGCTAAAACCACTTGATAGATGTCACGCTTATTTACAAGGAAAAATGACCAAGCCGCCTATTAGTGGACAAGGTGAAAGTGACCCGGAGCTTCTAGGATTGGTAAACACAGATGTGTGTGGACCGTTTCTAGTAGCAGCTAGAGGTGGATATTCTTAATTCATTACTTTTACTTTTGATTTGAGTAGATATGGCTATGTCTACTTAATGAGGTATAAGTTAGAGTCCTTAGAGAAATTAAAGGAATTCAAGAATAATGTAGAGAATCAGATTGTTAAGAAGATAAAGAAGCTTCGATCTGATCGAGGTGGAGAATATCTGAACCAAGAGTTCATCGATCTTCTACGAGAGTATGGGATTCTATCTCAGCTCACTCCTCCTTAAACACCACAGTGGAATGGTGTTATTGTATAGAGGAACCGCACCTTGTTGGACATGGTGAGGTCGTTGAGGAGTCATGCGGATCTTCCATTATCCTTTTGGGCATATGAATTACAAACTACATCATACACATTAAAACGAGTACCAACTAAGGGGGAATATGGAATTCCATCCGAGTTATGGAATGGAAGGAAACCCACATTGTCACACACATGTGTATGGGGATTTGAGGCATTTGTTAAGGCCTTCTCAGGAAAAAAACTAGCACCATGGGGCACGAAGTGTATCTTTATAGGATATCCCAAGGAAAAGAAAGGATATTACCTACATAACCTTCAAGACAAGAAAGTGACTGTCGCCACACAAGACGTATTTCTTGAGAGGGAACACATACTCAAGAAGGATAGTGGGAGCAATATTGACTTTTATGAAGCTGATACTCAAGATACACAAGAGTTGGTACATGAACAAGTTCCACAGGTCCCCGTGGATGAGGTTCCAGAATCACAAGTACTGCGTAGGAGCTCAAGAGAGGTAAGGGAAATAGATAGATTTGGTTTCCTAGACACCGAGGATGGTGAATAATTATTTTTGGACAATGATGAACCTCTCTCCTACAAGTAAGCAGTAGAAATCTCAGAAGCTACAAGATGGTTAGAATCTATGAATTCTGAGATGGATTCCATGTATCAAAACCAAGTTTCGGTTCTGGTTGATGAGCCAGTTGATGTAAATCCTGTTGGATGAAAATGTGTATTCAAAAGAAAGCTGGACATGGAAGGACAAGTTAGCACCTACAAAGCAAGGCTAGTGGCCATAGGATTTAGACAGCATCAAGGAATTAACTATGATGAAACCTTCTCACCAGTTGTCATGTTTAAATCCATAAGAATTATACTTTCCATAGAAGCATACCATGACTACGAGATTTGGCAGATGGATGTCAAAACTGCATTCCTTAATGGGATCCTTCAAGAAGATGTCTATATGACACAACCAGACGGGTTTGTGACACCAGGTGAAGCCAAACGGGTTTACAAGTTGCAGAAATACATTTATGGATTGAAGCAAGCATCCAGGTCATGGAACATTCGATTGGATGAAGCCATAAAGGAATTTGGATTCATTAAGAATGAAGGTGGGCCATGTGTTTATAATCGGTTTAATGGGAATTTTGTCGTCATCCTAGTGGTATATATTGATGACATATTGCTTATTGGAAATGACATACCAACCTTACAGTCAGTTAAGGACTGGTTGAACAAGTGTTTCTCCATGATGGACTTAGGAGAAGTAGCATACATTATAGGGATCAAGATCATTCATGACAGATCCAAGAGGCTGGTTGGACTAAGTCAAGGTACATACTTTGAATAGATACTAAAGAGATTTAGTATGGAAAATTCCAAGAGGGGATTGGTACCAGTGTCACATGGCTTACATCTTTATAAGAAAATGTGTCCCCATACACAACAGGAGAATGATAGGATGATCAATATCCCATACGCTTCGACTATAGGATCCATCATGTATGTTATGTTACGTACCAGGATTGATGTTGCCTATGCACTGAGCATGGTAGGAAGATATCAAGCAGATCGAGGAGAACATCATTGGACTGCTATTAATATTATCCTTAAGTATCTGAGAAGAAATAAGGATATGTTCCAGGTGTATGGAGGAGATGAGGAGATGTTCATCAGAGTGTATGTTGATGCTGGTTTTCAAACAGATCAGAATGATCTGATGTTGAAATTTGGATATGTTTTCTGTATCAATGGAGGAGCTGTGAGCTGGAAGAGTTTAAAGCAGCCAATTGTCGCTGATTATATAGTGGAGTCTGAGTATATATCGGCTTCTGATATAGCCAAGGATTCCGTCTGGATTCGGAACTTTGTCCAGGAGCTTGATGTGGTGCCTAGAAGTAAAGATCCCATTACATTGTACTGTGATAATACGGCAGCAGTGGCTCTTTCAAAAGAACCATGGTCACATCAACGGACAAAGCACATACTCCAGAAGTCTCACCTCTTGAGGGATTTCTGTCAAAGGGGTGAAGTTGTAGTGAGCAGAGTGTCCACAGAATAGAATGTGGTGGACCCCATGACTAAAGGCCTATCTCAGTAGATTCATGAATATCATGTGAGATCTAGCAGGCTAAAGGTTGTTAGCAGTTGGCTCTAGTCCAAGTGGGTGTCTGTTGGAGTTGGTGGTCTAGAACCAACTAGTTTGTACTTTATTCATTAAATAACGCCTTATCACATATTTATTGTTCTTTTTCGTGACATGTCATGTGATAATGTCCTAAAGACAACTGTTTCATTAAAGGGTCATAGCAGATCCCTGCTTTGATGAGAACCTGGAAGTTCCATAACATTGTTCTTGAATGTATGTTCTATAGCCAGATGATATTAATTGAGGGACACAAATAATACAGGTCATTAGCGTTGAGGACTCATAAAACATTGAGGCACCTTCTCATGGTGTGCGCCCTTTGTAGTATCCTGGAGGATAGTATGAGAACGAGACCCGCCATTTGGAAATCCACATTTCATAGTGTCATTGGATGTTCCTATCTGCGGACGTGTGTATTGGTCCTTAGAATTTAGGATTATTATTAATGGGTATTACAACTCGTGCACTTAGATGTATTGACAAAAACTGTGACGACACACTATTCACAGCGAGGTAGGATACGTTGGGTGCGTCACGAGTAATACCGCATTAATAGATAATGCGAGAAAGGATTTGTCCCTTCCGTTCAATAACGGATGTAGATATCTTAGGCCCTTTGATGGAATTTATATATCCTAAATAAATCCATGGCCATGGTAAGGTATGGGAAAGTTCAATTCTGGGAAGTCAAAGAAAGAATAATCAAGAAAATGGGTTGATGGAACTAGCATGAAACCCGCTTGATTGGAGATATCGAGACAAAGGGATTATATTACACGGTAAGCGTTCCTAGGAGGTGACACATCATTGCGGCGTTAACTTCTTTCTCTATGGGTTCCTTGCTGTGTTGCTATATGCTAACCTTGGACATTAGGTAGGCTCTGCCTAATGCCACTGAGAAAGAGTCTGAGAGGGTCACACACTATGTGTGTCCGTGTATCTCAGTTAAATAATAACTTAACAAGTTAAATAAATATTATTCCTGACTATGGTTTTATAATTATTTAAGGTTGCCTGATCACAATTATTTCAACACAATTTATTCGAGAGAATATATTGAGGGTGAAATAATATATATTTATTAGTGAGTAATGCAGTTACATTTATTTGAGAAATAAATAGCCATTACACAAGGTCTAATAAATATGGTAGTGGATATAAATAAAATGGAAAAATAAAAGTGCACGCTGTGTATATTTATATACACGCCGGGTGGTTTGTTTTTTCAGGATTCGTGAGAAAATATTATTTATTTAATTAAATGATATTAAATTTAATATGTTGGGCACATTTCAAGTAATAATGATGGTCAAATTTCATTATTAAGACAAGGGGTATTACTAAGAATTAAATTAAATGATTAAATGCTTTTAGGCAATTAATTCATTTTATTATTTTATGTATTATAATCTCAATTGCATTTTTCTCATAGAGTATAGCCATTTTGGTTGGCACAATGTTTTTGGAAACACTCTCAAGTCAAGAGATAATTCACATTCCACCAAGAATGCCCTCAAGTTATGAGAGCAAGATCCTCCACCGGATCAAAGTGGTCGAAGGAGGACATCACAAGCGAAGGTTCTTCCATGCTAGCACACGGAGATCCCTTTGGTGACGTCTGGAGATACATGACACACGTCTGGATCACCGCTAGAGGAATCCTACACTTGGATTCTACGACGCAACGACGGATCACCGAATCGTGATCGGACACATCAACGAAGAAGGAATTCCAACAAGGTAATTCATATGAATTAATTAAATTAATTATAATCAACATATGATGATCCTCCTAAAGGGTTCTGGGACTCTTATTTTCTTTTCATTTTTCGTTATAGTCCAAAGATTTGACATTTTATATCTTGACAGATCTCGGACTAAACGTTGTTTAACGTTAAATTTAAAGTTTGGCAAAGCCACCAATGCGCTTCCACTGCGTCTGAAACCTAAAAAATCTACTTGAGGTTGTGTTACCAATCGGGTATAGGGAAGCTCTGGTGGCACCCAGAACTGGGGAATTACAATGTGTTATTTACTCTTGATAGATTCTATATTAAATAAACATTACTAAGAATTTGAGGTCACTACATTTTTATTTCCATATGATATAAATAAGTATTCCATGAATGTGTTCATAGTTGATTAATTCTATTTATTGCTATTTTTTATATTTTACATCCAATGTATAAATGAGAATTTAATATATATCTAGTTATTCATCAGTACTCATCTAATCAATATTTATTGATGTGATCCCATTAATATTATTCATACTAACTAATGTTACTAAAATCAATTGGATACTAGAGTCGAGGATGTTAATGTTAATATCATAGAATATTTAACATAAATATTATGTAATATATTTAGAAAAAACATAGATTATGGAAAAACAATACAATAGACATTGATGATATGTCTATTATTATTAAAATATTAGAATTTATTTGTTATGGTTTATATGAATTTTAGTTCCTAGAAAATATTCCTAATTTCAATAATGCATGTTGATATAGTTTTGGAAATGATATTTATTGATTTAATAACCCAAAAAGTGTTCATAGAATATATATTAGTGATATTCTGGTGCATAGTGAATGGAACCTTACATCACACCTCTATTAACACTATCATATATATATTAATTGATTAATTTAAGAATAATTTCCAATCCATTTTGAGTGAATTAAAAATATTTTTAGGATTGTAGATATCAGCGATGAAACAAATTATATATTAATGAGATTAAAAATGAATAATTTTTCAATTTATTTTTACATATACTATATGTTGAAATATATATTATGATTGAAAATTATTATTTTCTAAAAATAATCAATATATTCAATTTATTGAAATTGACTCTGAAAAAATGAGATCTATCAATAATCAGGGGCAATGCATAAATTTACTCACTCAGAAATCCAATGCAACTAGTGTTGGAGATTAGTTGAAATGGTTATATCAGATCCGCTAACCCAGGATATGACTAATATCATTGCACATATAGTGAAAATTGATTCTAAACTAAATTATACACCTATATTTTTAAATTCCATTTGATAGAAGTCCCCATTATTTAGTGGAAATACTAATCTACTACAGCTTGAGAAATTTATTAAATCCCATGAAGGGGGAATTTCTAGAATTTGGATTTCATGAAAGGTAAAAACATAAAAATTTATTATGTTGTCTCAATGGAGATGTTGATCAACTATGTTTATTTTTAAAACTAAAATATAGGAATATTAAATATTACACATCGAATTGAAATCATTAACATAACATTCTTCATTAAATAAATCCATTGTGATAAATAAATAGAAAATAAGATAAAATTGAATCGCTTATAGAAAAAGGTAAAATACTTTTTTCAGTTTATAAGGCTAAAATTAAAATTTTATCAAGTTATGATATGAATTCAATATGATGTATAGAAAGAAATATTGAACATTTTTTAAAATTAATAAATACTTGTAATATAAGGGATCTAGATTTTCAATATTTTTAATCATATGATATTATTAATTTATGCACAATGAAATATGATAATTAATTTTTTAGATATTATATATTCAAGGTAAAAGAATTGAATAATAAGAATAATTATGGATGAAAATGATAATATATAAAGTAATATTAAAATGATGATTAAATTTCCACAATGAAAATATATAGAATTAAATGCCTTGGAAATACGTAAAAAATGTTGGATTTATTCACATTTTTTGAGAAAAGGGAGACAAGGGTAATGAATGTAAGGGAAATAAATATAACACTTATATCAGGTGTTTAAAGTATAGATAAATAGTGTATTATTCAAACTGAAGTCCCACGAATAATGGGAACACATCATTGATGTAGATAAAGGAGAATGAAAATCTATTGTAATCAATATTGTATACGCTGATTTTAGTAAATATGTTTTGGAATGTAAATTAATCATATTTCCAAATTTATTTAATTTATTACATGATTCATGATCTTCACACTCTTTAATAAATTTCTTTTATCTTGAAAATTAAATATTTACATAGAACATTAAGAAGGGAGTTGTCAGTTTAAAATCTATGTAGAAGTATCACATCGTTAAGGATATTTTTATAAGATCCCATTTTAAAAAATAAAAATATATTTATTTAGAGATATTATGATTATACTTATGTTAAACATTTAAATAATCCACCGTATGGAGTATCATAAAAAATAGGATTCAAAAAAATAATTAAAAAGAAAAATAAATTGGGAATCATCATGAATATTATTATATAAATATCATTATAGTAGAGACTCATCCTTTTAGATCAGGTATATATCCACCCTGAAAGTATCTTCTAAATGGGATTATTGGGGATGAAGAGTAGACACAATTAAGGAATATAAAATGTTATTTTAAAACTAAGGATATACATATTGTTTTGGAATACATTGATTTTTTCTCAAAAGAGTTACGTGTACATCCAAAATATAATTTTGATGAGTTATCAATTATATGGAAAACATTGTGGACAAGAGACTAGTTTGGTGGATGTTTGAATGAATATTCTACATTCCGGATTCGATTGAGAATTTCAATGGGACCAATATTCTTAGGACATAGTTTCTATTTATTTCCAAATATAAAAATTTTCTTCTCTATTGAAATAAATTGAAACACACTTTCACTAACATAGAATTTAGGATCATTTCAATGATTAAAAACATTAATTGTCTATAAATATCGGGCACCCCATATGTGATATTAAATGGAAATAACCTTCTATTTCATTTCATTAGTTATCTTATGTCAAAACAACAATAGTTAACCAACATCATTCATGATCACTGGATATTGAAATTTCATTATATATATGGTATTATATAGATTAATTTCAAAACTCATTTGAAGGATATTTTTGTATTAAAATATAATTATTTTAAGGTTTTGTTCCCAACCACCTTTGATATTAGAAGAAAATGGTCTCAACATATAATTCAATTTTTTAATTTTTATCTTAGAATATTCATGTCTTAAGATGATACACAATGTTAAATCGAAAATCACAATAAATATTTTCATCAAAAAATCACTACAAAAATTAGTTAAATTTTAAATCATGATAAATTACAAAGGTATGTGGTGATCCATCTAACGATACCTAATCCTTATCAGATTTTTAGGAATGGAGATCCTTTATAATAGGATATTCAAAACTAAAAAATAAAACTGGATAACATAACGAACAAGAAAACTAATCTTAGATGAGAATATAACACCCTGATACTGTGACATACATTTGTACATATATAAATTTAATCTCTTTATATTATTATTTTTTCCCAAAAATCAAATATTTTTATGCTAAGTAGCATATTCCACGTGAATCACAAAGCTTAAACAACCCCTTAATATAGTGTAGGGTTAAACATACAGGTAAAATGCCAGGTATTAATAGTTATATAAATTTATGAAAATTATTTTGTTTAAAATTAAATAAAATTGATAACTATTTATTATAAAAAAAATATGAAAAATTTAAATGAAAAATAATTTTTCATGAAAACAAATATTTTTCTATAGGACCTTTTAATATTACTTTATTAACATTAATTAAAATTAATTTTTTTGACATATTTACAAAATTAATTTCATAAAAATAAATTTTTTTAATGAAATATAAATACCAAAAATATAATAGGGTGAATTTTTTAGTTTTATCAAAATGGATTCATTTGTCATGAATTTTTTAAAATATTGAATTTTAATTTAAGACAACCTTATCGATTAAATTATTTATATTCATAATTATTATTTGAATTTTTTTCTTGCAATATTTTTCCAATATTATATCAATTAATACAATTTATTTCATTGTATATTTTTTATGATGAATTACAATAATAAATAAATAAATTAGAACATTTTATCTTTATAAATCAATCATCTCATCATGTATACCACAGAATTTTTAATTTAATTTTTACACATTTGTAAATTAACAATTAGAAAATTATCTAAATATTTTTAATCATAATTATATAGAATATATAATTTTTTACTAATTTTTTTGTCGATAATTAATATTAAAATATTAGAAATTTTATTTAGCATGGTTAGTGTAAAAACCAATTTATGTTGGTCAAAATAAGAAGATAATACTAAAAATGTCGAAAAATATCATATTAAATTTTTAATGATTATATTGTGTACATAGAAATTATTTTCACTAAGATATGGAAATTAATTTTTCACATTTGTTTAAATATTACCCAGATAAAATGTTAAGTAAATAAAAATAAAAAAAACCAAGTAATGTTTCTTTTAATATCAATATATATTTGGGATGGGGTCCAAAATATTGTATGATATTTTATGGATATTATTTCCAATTAAAAATTATTTTTTTTTGAAATTATACTTCATATTTAATTTTTTCATATGAAATAATTATATTAAGTTCTAATTACATTCAAAAAATTAATTATTTAAGGAATAATTAAATAAAACATATGATACTAAAAATATTAAAAATGATTTAAATTGATTAAATTGTTATTTGAAAATATTTTTTTTATTTAATATATGTTCCACTGAAGCTTTAGAATAATCTATTTTAATTCCATAATTTTATTTATGTTTTTTTGTTCAAATTAAATTAATAAGTTAAAAAAATTCAATAATATAATTTTATAATAAATGATGTTTTATTAAATGTTGAATGTTTTTTAAAACCTATTTAATTCAATTAAAATTTTACAATTAAATATATATAAACTAGATTACATCAATAAAAAGTATTTATATATTATATTTACTCTATTTACCAATAAATAAAAGAACCACTTTTAGCATTGTAAAGGATAATATGATGATTTATCACTTATATGTACTTGTGTTATAATAAATTTTCCACAGGAATAAGATTTTTATTTTATAAATTTGAATTATGATTAAGAATATGTTAGTCTATATATTCGATTTTTTATAACATTCATTATTTAATCGTTGATACATTACATATCATTGAATAAATATGACAATAGTGAAGAACCATATTGGTAAAAACATTGAATCATATAAGTAATGAAAAAAATTGTTTAAAAAATTGTTTTATATTGTCATTGAGGTGGGATAGATCATATTGAAATATACCATGTAAATATATATTAGTAACATTATATATATTAATATTTATGAATTATGTAGTGGTTTTACATTAACAGATATGAAATTTCTGATAGTGTACTCGATGTGAAAAGATGTGTTTCTCCAAAGTCATACGTTGCAGAGAATACAACTATACAGAAAAATAATATATTATTAATAAAATTATTTAAAGTGGGGGTTTTTCAAAGTAATTTTTTCAATGGTTATAAATAAAACAAATTTTGATATATTTTTAAAATGTCTTTTGATTCATTGGATATATTTTTGAGAATTAAAATAAATATAAATCCTATTTTAATCATAAAATACTCTATCATTTCTAAAATGTAGTTTTACCAACAGTTGATGGAGAAAACATTTTCATTATAGTTCTGACACTTTTATATGTTATATTTGTCAAAATGAACTTCTTATTTTGAAGAGGGAAATCAAAATTTACATTGGTTTAGTTTTTTTTCCAAATGTTTCATTATGTAATTAATAATGAAAAATAATTCATTATATTTAAAAACATATTTATACATTAAATAATAATTATAATTTAATAAACATTTATTTTGATAATATATTAATATTACATTTATTAATACATTTTATTTTATTTCAATAAATTTTATATTTAAATTATAAATGAAATGTAATTTAGATTTTCGAAAATCACATTGACCCTGCTTCAAGCCACATCTATGGGATTAACATTAAATGTAATATTATAACATTTCATAGTAGAATATTAAAATAATAATTAACTAGTTTTAATAAGAATGAATTTTTTACCAATGTGATCATGTTATTTTTTGGTGAATATTGAATTTCGTATTTAATTTATAATAGTAAAAAGGATAAAAGGGTGATTAATGGTAATATAAATATTATGTTATAAGAATTACACTAAAATTTACTATGATAATATTGGATGAGTTATGATAGACTATGACTGTATTTGGGATGAAATTGTGATCTTTGGATGGCACTGGGGTGTGATTGTGACAAATATAACTTTTAATTTAATGTAGTGTAAAATATATCATAAATACGTCTATTATTACTAAAACAATTTTAATATGGTGTTACATAACAAATATTTTTTACTATTAAAATTCCACATAAATTGTAAAATATTAACAAAATCATGGTAAGTTATTTGTTAATTTGAGATATTAAATAATTAAATTTACTTATGACACAATGATGATGAAGTAATATATTTATAAAATTAAAAATAAAATAAATGATATTAATAATATTAAAATAAATAAAATTTGATATTTTTTCCCATGAAATAAATTTATTGGTTACTAAGACATGTTAATATTTTTGTAATGTTGATTTTAAAGGTGAATCATGTTTTTATGAAAATTTTGAATGTCATGTAATGAATAATGGCTAAATCGACATATTTCATATTTTAAAATAAAGAATATTTAATTTAATGATATAAATTTTAAAAAAATATAATATATACCAAGACATTTAAATATGTTTAAAAATATCATTAAATACTCATTCATTGGTCATTTGGCATAATTTATTAATTTTTTGACCTTGAATGTGTAAATCACAAGATAAAATGATATGAGTAAAAATGGAATAAAATAAAAATACGAGGATTAAAAAAACCTTATTAATTCTAGTTGGATGATATATATTTGACCCAAAATTATCATATATTAGAAATAAATCAACTTGGGACTATTTTCAATATGTAGTAAATTTATATTATTTTAATACATTTAATAATTCCATGAGTTCCCCATCCATATCCTATAAAAGGGAACCCATTAAACTCTATTACTCACAGTTATAAAAACCTTTGGATTATATAATACCTTTCCAAAAATCATCTTTGAATTTATACCCACATTCATGAAGACTTATTTTATGTAGAACACCTACATTATAGGTGTTAATGTGTTCTTCAATAGTGGTCAACCGAAGAGGAGGTATCATTTTTATTTAAGCATTTCTACATATTTCTCCTTCAACATCCATCCAATATCCTCCATCTAATATGAGATATTAATTTCATTATCATGAATAAACTGAGAGAGTATTATGTTAATACCATCACCAAAATCCACCTGAGATTTCATTAAATGGGAAATAAAAGTATCGTTTGTGTTTATAGAGGAGTACTGCCTCATGATACGATATAGTTCATTTTTCATTGTTGTCCCTCAATATTGATCATAATGATGGAATTGATTTTTCCATAAGCTGTTAATGAAATTTTTTATCATTATAATAGAATAATATATCAATTATTACTTTCTTTCTATGAACATAAAAATTATATCGTCGTTCTTCTGTACGTGTAAACTATCATCTACGTGAATAAGTGTGAATCAATTTTATTAACCACAGATTTTTTTTTGATATAGATAAATATATCCAAATTATTATTATGATTTTAGTAATTTTATAATCATTTTATAAAGACAATATTACAATTTCTTTATTTACATAAGGATAAATGAAAAATGGAAATGTTATTCATGCGTATGTATGACCTAATATCTACATGATTATAACATTGTTAATTTTTAATTTCCCAAATTATTGGATTGATTTAATATTATAAAAGATTAATAAAATTGACCATATTGTAATGAGTATTACTATGTAGATTATGGTCGTATGTCCACAAGGACTATTGACTTCCTACCATGTTCATTGTTTATTCACGTACAGAATATCTACAAAACAATCAATATGAACTTAATGAATTATGAAATTTTTATAACATGATTATAACTGATATAAAATGAATAATGAAGATTACAAATGTTATCATGAAATTAGAAATTATCCTAGGTTTAATTTTTGGGATGATAAAGAATGTATGAGATGATTTAGACTCAAGACAATGGATTTTGTCTCAATCTCTTTTCATTAAGACATTTCAGGACAATTTGAACAATTATTCATCAGTAAGATGTATATACATCCACTATAACAATTCATATTCATATTTTATGTGTAATAATGTTATTTATTGATTTTGTAAATGTATTAATTCTTATATATTATGATTTCAAAATTAGAATCGGTATGGGACACCATGAATGTTTAATGATTTAATTATCAAACCTTCTTCATCATGATATTAATTTAAATATTTATTTATATTTATATAAAAATATTATAAATGATGTATTTTTCAAATCATGAAATTCAATAATTTTTTTTAAATGACAATTTTTACATGAAAAGTGTTACTTTCATTACAATATGATAAATGATCTATTTTTCTTGTATAAAGTGATAAGAATATGTCCCGCGTTGTAATTAATATTTGATGTTGGGTTCTACTATAAGCATTAATGTATTTTTAATGGAAAATAATCCATTATTACCTTTTTTTGGTTTTATTTTTATTAAAAAATTATTCATAAATAAAAATGGGATTTTTTTAAATTTTTTTATATGGGATTTGAAGGGGTTTTCAAAAAAAATTATGATGATCATGCTTTGTTCAAAAAATGTTACATGAGAATTATATGGTACTGGTGATCCCAAAATATCATATATGATGTGTTGAACCTAATTATACCTCATGTATAGTCCCATCATATATTTTATAATGTTTTGAGCACCATTATATCTCATGTTTGTGCACATTATAGCTTGTATGATGGGATATGGCTAATTATTTTTCAAAAGTGATCCCGGTATAACATCTATGATGGGTGAACCCCTTAAAGATCTCTTTTTCATCGGGTAAAAGAATACTAGAAGTTATAAAAATAGTTATTATAATTTAAAGTTCATTTAGAGGGTTTTTTTTATATGATTCTCTATGTTAACTAATAGAGTTTTAAATTCTGACTATTGGTTTTAGGTTTTATCAATGTGAAAAAATATGAATTTTATTCATTTGAATGTTTTTTTCCTTTCTCTAAAATAACATTAAATGGGTGACCATGTTTTAAGAAGATTAATGGTTTTATTTTATTTATTTATTCACTATACTTTACTTTTGGGGATCATACAATTTTTTTAAAGGTATTCACTTTTTTTATGTTAATAGAGTCAATTATGGAATCAAGGAAAAATTATAATTCTTAGACATGAAAACAAATAATGTTTATTTTTAAAAGTTTTAATGTCATGGTCTAAATGGATACTATTGGAAGTGATCAATTTTAATTAATGTGGTTTTTTATGTAATAGTTATTCCATAATTATATAAATCTATAATTATGAACTGATCCTCAATGTGAATTGTTTACTGAAATCAAGATTATTTAATGTTTAATGTTGGGTCCTTATTCTTTGTATCATTGTTTTTATATAACATAGGAGGTCAGGATGGTGTTAATTTCATTAAATTAGATGATTTTCCATTATGGTAATGTTGAAACGATGAAGCATTTTATGATTACCTTGTTTCTTTATATAAAGTATTTTTGTTCAAATGTTTTCTCCACAAAAGAAAAAAATAGGAAATATAGTATGGGAAGGCATTGGGAGGAAAACAAAATTTCAAATAAACATTATGGGTTTTTCAGAATTGTAAATAAATAGATTGTTGTAGTGGTGGAATAATTAAGTCTTGATTAAATTGTTGTGGTATCCATGCTTGAGATAATCCAGATCAACCACATTGAAATTTGTTAGTAGAAGAACATTTTATGAGGAAACATCCCCCATCATTAAATGGATTATATGATATAGTGGTAGCTATAATATGATCCAATAACCTAGAGAAAATATTTTATTTCATGGTATAATCCTATGATCAATATGTAATGGTTTTCTAATATTGTATTAGACATGAAGTTGATCGATGAAGTCAATTGGGTAATAATCAAAAGAAGAAAAATGAACTTCATGCCATCGAATGAGATGAATATTTGGATATTTTTCTTGAATGATATTGCTCAAATGATGTTTAGATTGAGATAGAGGGAAAATATTAGTATACAATAAGGATAATTATTATTCAATTTCCGCATATGTAGAGAATTTAAAAATATTGGCTAAGCATATTTTGTGTTTTATTCAACACAATGAATGTAAAATTAATGGATTTTACTCAGGATTGAAATTAAGAATGTGATGATATATAAACATCTAATAATTTAAAAGATATGATAATGTGGATTTTGGTGATGATTATATTTAAATGGAGTTTACTGAAACATAGATTTCACGAGATTAAATGTTCAAAAAATGGTCCATGTGTCACAAAATAGGATCTAGAATGTGTTACTAGGGTTTTACATTTAGTCATAGGGTTCTTCACAATATGGAAAAAGGTAATTAATTATCCATCAATGACATAAGATATTTTATGTATACATTGACTTTCATTAGCTTTAATGAGTTGGAACATTTTGAAAATATGTTTCTAACGAAAATTACTCTGGGAGGAAATAATTTTGATCAAAAACCAAAATGATTTTGAAAATAATTTTCTACAACTATAGTTGATGATGAGATAACTAGTGAAGTGTTGGGTTCTCCTGAGAGCTCAATATTTTTCAAAAGATAACCATATGCTCATGTTTTTACAAAGACCTAGCCAGGTTTTATGTTTTGTTCAAATATGTTATTAGGGAACATACTGTAATTTTTTTAGGGTTATGTTTATTTAAAGATATTGTTTAATGTGAATGTATGCATTTACTCTTGAACCTAAATTTTTAGATATTGAAATTATTTATGGTTTGTGTGATCATTGATGGTTAAGGTTATTCTTAGGGATGTAATTGATAATCCTCAGAATATTATGAGGATGTAGTTATTCTTATAAAATATAAATACATCAAAAAAGTATGTTTCAATTTGTTATTTGTCTTGGATGTAAATGATTTCTTCAACTAAAACAAAGGGATATTAAAACAAATATAATACTAGTTCACTTTTCTCAATGTTATTTAGTCCCGTCACATATTAAAGCTTCTTAGCGATAACATTCCAATGATAATGTTCTATATTAATCTATATTAACATTTTAGAGTTAATTTTATCATTAATTTCTATGTTTACAACATTGCAACTTACTATGTGTTATCTTTGTTACCCTTTTTCCATTAATTTATTTAATTTATAATTGAATTTTTTTTGACACAGTTCATATGTATGAAATAAATGAATTAATTTTGAAAGTGAAACCTTATTTACAGAGCCCAAATTTTAAAATTGTGAAAATAAAATTACAAAATAGGGGGATGGATTTAACATCCAATATAATTTTATAATATGAATTTATCATAACTATCCTAATTGATGAATTATATTGTGTTTTTACATTAACATATATGATGTCCGTAATAGCGTACTTGAAAAGAAATAATAGTTTTCTCCAAAAAAATTCATTTCCCTCAATATAGTTATACTAATAAATGATATATTATTAATAATATTATTTTAAGTCATAGTAACCTCCTAGAAGTTGTATCTAGTTGAATGAAAAAAAATAATTGTATTATATATATTGAAATATTGAACAATCATCCAATAAATATTAGAGGCTTAAAATGACAATGAATATAATTTTATGCATAAAATATTCTATAATTTTTTTAATATGTACTTTTAGTGCACATTAATGGAGATCCATTTTTAAATCATGTTTTTGAAAATTTAATATTTCATATTGGAAAAAATAAACCTCTTATTTGGATGTGGGACATCAATATTTACTATTTTTTATTTTTTGGTATTTTCTAAAATGATTCATTTTTAATGAATAGTGAAGAATACAACATTATAGTTAAGAAATTATTATTTCATTTATATAATTATTATACATTTTACTGATTTTTAAAGTCAAAATAGATCTAAAGTACGTGTAATAATTTAATTTATTCCATTGGAATAATTTGTTATTTAAATTAGATATAAAAAGTTATTGACATTTTTGAATGTGTATTTTACCCCCATTCTTGCACTTCTGCAGGATTATCATTAAACATAATTTTACCTCTTATATGCATTCAAATTTGAAAAATGGTATTACATTTTTGTATTATGTATAAATAATTTGGTCTAACAGGATCCAAACAATGATTTGTGAATATTAACATTAGAATATTATTTACCATGGTAAAAGGGTAAATATTTTAATTAAATTTATAATTAATATGATAATATTATAAAAAATACAAGAATGTGTGTAATAATCAAATTAGATGATTTATTCAATACCATTATCATAATTATGTAAAAATTGTGACATTTGGAAGACACATTTTTTGATTATGTCATTAATAACATAAAATTTAATTTAACAGAAAATATATCCTAAATACCTATTTCTACACTAATACAATTTGAATATGGTGTAAAATATATTATTTTTACCCATTGAATAGTCCTCAAAAAGAAAAAAAATCATTACCTAAATCATGGTAAATTATTTATTATTATTTTTAATTAAAAAAATTATTTAAGATACAATGATTATTCATTAATAGATTTATGAAGTACAGAATCAAATAAATGATAATAATAATTATTAAATAAAAATATATTTAAATATTTTATTTCATCCACGAATTTTATGAATGATTATGAAATTTTAGGATTGAGTTAATATAATTTTTATAATTAATATAGTCTAAATGATTTTCTATATATTTTCTTTCACAAAAACTTTCAAAATTGATAGAATTGATATTTTAAAATATAAATTTTCCAATTTAACAATATAAAATTCCTAGAAAACAATGATTCCTAAAAAATTGATATTTGTATGAAAATTACATTTATAAATCCTTAAATTTTATTTTATTAGGATTGGGTTTTTATTTTGACCCTAAAAATGTACATTTGTTGATAAAATGGTACATGATAAATGGTCATAAAATAAAAAGACAAGGATTGAAAAATATTCACATCATGTTTAAATTTATTTTAATTATAGGTATTCAATTTAAAATCACAATATCATTTAAATTAAAAACAATGGGAAAATTTTTAATATAAAATTATATTGTATTGAATTAATAATTTGAATAATACCAAGAGTTCCCTTCCCATTTACTATAAAAGAGAACACATTCTTATCCATTACAGACTCTTGCGAACCCTTTAGGGTACGCCATGGTATTCCCAAATCCATTTCTATAATCACTCCCCAAATTCATAAAGCTGTATATTTGGTATAAAACTCTCCATATAGTGCTAAGGTGTTCATATAATGTGTTCAACTAAAGAAGAGATATCGTTTTTAATTAGGTGTTTATGGATTATTAATTCTTCCATGTCCTTAAAATATCCTCCAACCATGATGAAATAAAAAATCCAATATAATTAATCTAATTATATGTAATTATTTTAATGTTATCACATATATACGTATCCACATTCATCAACAGGAAAATAATCTTTTCATTCATGTGTTCGGTGGACTACCACCTCAAGAATGGATATAGAACATTTTTCAATACAATATCTAAATAATTTACATAATGATGGAAGTAAATTTTTATATTATTTTCATCAAATATTTATCATTATAATAATATAATATATCAATAAGATTTTTATTTTCCATGCTCATTAAAATGATAACATCTTTCGTCTTTATTTGTGAACGGTCACCCCTATAAAGCAATGTGAATCGTTATTATTCACCACATCAATTGTATGATATATATATAAGTATATTTAAATGATTATCATGATGTTAATAATATTAATATTATTCTTGAATTTTTATATGATAATAACTTTTATTCATAATGATCAATGGAAAATAGAAATGTCACTCGAGGGCATGTATGACCTACCGTCTTCGTGAGTAGAATGTTATTCATTCTTAATATCCATTATTATTGGAAGGATTTAAAATTAATATGGATTTATAAAAGTGATAATAATATCATGAATATTATATTGTTTATAATTAACTTCTGATCGCATGGACTATTGACATTGTAGCATATTCATATTTTAATCAATTACAGAATATCAACAATACCTACGATATGAAATTAAATAATTATGTAAATTTTATAAGATGTTAGTATGTGACATAAAAGTAATAATGAAAATCAGAATGGTTATAATGAAATTAGAAATTGAAATATGATTATTATTAATGAATTTAATGAATTGATGATATAATTTAGACTCTAGGTATGGGATTTCTTCTCAATGTCATTTCGTTGATTCATTTTTCAATAATATGAACCTTTAGGATTTTAAAATGTGTATATACATCCACTATAACATTTTCTATCCACATTTTATCTATAATAATGTTATTTAATCATTTTTAAAATGTATAAATTTGTGGTGATTTAGATATAAATGTTTAATGTGGTATAATTCATTTTGAAAATTTAGAGATTTAATAATGCAATGAATTTTCTAAATTATATTAATTTACATATTTATTTAAATGGATAAAATTGGATTATAAAGGAAATATTTTTTCTATATTTAATTTCATTCAATTTTTTCATATGAAATATTTTATATGGATCTTTTTATAAATCTTTTCGAAATTACAAATGTATGGTTTTACAGTATATGGTGACAATGACATATCTATCGATGTAACAATTATTTGGTATTATTCTTCATATATAAAACATAATGTATTTTTTAAGGAAAATTATCCCTTATACTACTTTTGGATTATCTTTTAATTGAGAATGGGTACTTAAATGAAAATTTTATTTTAATTTGAAATTGTTCTTCATCTGGGATTTAAAATGTTATTTGAAAGGGTTTTTTATGAACTTGTTTAAACATAAACTGGTACATAAGAATTATATGAAAACAGTGATCTTGATATAGCTTATAATAAGGTTTAATCCCCATTATTTCTCATGGGTGGTCCTGAAACATCTTATATGAATATGTAATCTATATTATAGCTCTTGTGAGAGCATGTTATGGCTTATAGGATGGGTTGATCCCCAATATTGCTCACATGAACTCCCAAAATAGTTTATATAAATGGTTATACCCTTTTTATATCTAAAATTAATTCAATAATAAAAATATTTCTTATAGTCAATATTTTTATTCCAATTGATTCAGGTTTGGAAGGATTTTATGAATATGATTTTCCAATTTTCCTAAAGATGTTTTAATTTCTACTATTGGGTTTAGTCTTTTCTTTGACAAAAGGGTATGAGTGTTATTCATCTGAAATTTTTTCATTTCATTCTATAAAATTACATTAAATGGGAACAAAATTTTAAAATATACTATTTGTTTTCTTTCTTTTTAGGTTCCACAAGGAGTTTTTATGTTCATAATGTATTTTTAAATGTTTTTAAAATATTTAAGGGAGAATATTGTCAATGATGGATTCATGGATTGTTTATAATCTTGGATCATTAAAAAAACCTATTTCATTTTAAATCATTTTTTTTATTTATGAAATGGAATCTATTTGATGTGTATACATTGAAATTATATGCTTCTGATCTGTTATAGTTGTGGAAAAATTTATAAATCTATAATCTTGAAAACATACTCAATGTGAATTATTCATATAAATCAGTACTATGTAATGTGTATGGTTGTGGAATTTTACATATAATGACTACAGACCTTTATTATGGAATTATGGTTCCAATTATGATATGATTGACCTCCCAAAATTGAATATATGTGGGTATATCGAAAAATAATACACATCCTCAACTATAAAATGGAACTCACTCCCCAAATTTATTCACAAATATCGAGAAATTTGGATTTTTAAAGAACAATAAAATCCATAATCACCTCCCATAATAATATAGGCCTTAGGTTTTGAATAAACTAATTGTTGGAATCATTTGGGGAAAACCAATAGAGGATACACGAAGAAGATGTATCATTTCTTCCCATGCATTTTTTTATTTTTTTATTGACCTCCTTCAATTATTATTAATTCACTATCCATTAATAGTACCTACAAATTCCATATTCTATGATACTATCATATTAATATGATGACATAATACATGAGATATTTCCATTAAATTGGATACAAAATTATGAATCATGTGTATGGAATAATATAATATCACAAACTAATGTCATTCATTTTTCCATTACCAAATTTAAAATTTGGTTATGATAACAAATTAAATGTACCTAAATAAAAATTATAGGATATATTATCACATAGAAAAAAAATTATACCATTATATTAGGCATATTATTAAATCTCTCATGTGTTCAGCGGACTACAGCCTCGTGAAACAATGTGATGATTTTTATTTAACTCATTACATATACAGTATTAATAGAATTGATAATTAATATATATGATATGAAGAAAATAATTACATTATTAATTACATATTTATCAATATTTAAATATAATATATCATTTTATTCTTAAATTTTCATTTACTGATGAAGTGATATTGGTGTTCCCTTAATTGAGGACAACAACATTCATTACGAAATGTGACTCTCTTATTTCACTAAATAACATGAATGATATATATAAGTATATATAATTAAATAATATTTAATTTTAGATATAATTATAATCAAGTAAGGATAACATATTACTTACCTTCTTTTCATAAAAATTTAAAAAAAGGAAAAATCACACATGCATATTTATAATATAACATCACCATGATCCAAACATTAGTTCATTTATCATATCTGTTTTTCTTTGGTTTTAGAAGTAAAATTGATGCATCTTATGAGAAATATTTCCTTATTATTATTCTAGAGATAGTGATACATTATAATATAAAAAAGACCCAAAAGTTTCATGAAAAATATGGAATGCTAAAACCGGGCATTCAACACATGAAACAATAACAATAAGTTATTTTTATTAGCAGAAGGGTAATAAGATTATATAATTTGATAAAATATGGTATTATAAAAGTTTATGTGTTTTTTTAATAATTTTTTAACATTTTAATACCACTAAATATGAGGTTAAATCATGATCAACCATGAGAAGCCTGAGGTATGTGTCTTCCTGTCTCACGTTTATTTTTGTCATATGTATGCCATATTCCCCACTACATATTTCTAAGTGATGTATATACATAAAATTATTTAATTTTATTATTATTATACATTACATTATAAGAAATTTAATATCATTTTTGTTGGACTCACCTATTTTGATAATCCCAAATCATGTTTAATTCTATAATGGGTCAGTTGTTGGACAATTTATTTCAATCTTTTTTTAACTCATGACTTTACTGGAATCAGGTTACAGCATAAAATTTTATTTGTCAAAGTTCATTGTTGAAGACCATACTGATGGAGGTTACCATTATATGAGCTATAGTTAACATTTTACTATTGGAAGTCACAGGTACAAGGTCACTGTCAAAAATAATATTGTTGGAATACATAGAGAAGTCTATAGTTCTACAAGTCTATAGTAGGACAAGTCTACTATTGGACAAGTCTACTGTTGGCAAAGTCTATCATTGGAAAAGTCTACAATTAGTGATTTCTATAGTTGGTGAAGTATACTGTTGGATAAGTCTACTTCTAGACTAGTCTACAGTTGGTGATGTCTACTGTTGGATAAGTCAACTACTGGACAAGTCTACCACTGGATAGGTCTTCCGCTGGACAATTCTACCGTTTGTGAAGTCTATTGTTGGATAAGTCTACCACTGGACAAGTCTACTGTTAGTGAAGTCTACCATGGGATAAGTCTATCATTGATAAGTCTACAATTAGTGAAGTCTACCATTGGACAAGCCTGCAATTAGCGATGCCTACCACTGAATATGACTACTATTGGACATCAAATGGTGATTAGACATTCTGATGAAGATGCTACCTATTGACAGGATACAGTTACCAGTCTACTGATTACTTATTCTATATTTATCAATTTTTTTTATATTTCTTAAAGGTCATATTGTGCTAACTTTAATGCTTCTGACTTAATTAATGCTTATTGTAGACATATTTTGAGACCATATCTTGACAGTATGAGGTACATGAATAATTTCATGTGATGTACATACACCTATTGTAGGAAAAAAATATGAAAGAAAAAGATGAACGAAAAAGAAGGTATATATAGAGGCAAAGTGAAAAAGATAGAGTGATGTTCACTAGTAGAATGCATAAGGAAGAAACTACTAAAGGAAAAGAATAAGAACACTCATGTGGATATACTAAAAATAAAAAAGATTCATGATGATCTTTTTGAAGAACATATTCAAGGTTCTCCAAATTTTCTTCAACAACTCTATTATACCAAGAAGTTGAACATCTCAGAAACTGGAAGTTTGTACCTGGAAGTTGTGACACAATGTTTTTGGAGACAACCTATTGAGAAGAACAAAACCTATGTTTCCTCAACTCCATGATGCACATATTTGAATCTTCAAACTCACAGAGCATTATAAACATAATTCCATATTTCTATGGCTCTAATTTGTCCCTTATTTTACATTTCTGAGAACTGTGTGTCTGCTACTCACACTATCTCCCGTGTTTTAACAAGAGGACACTGAAAATCATCATTAAAAACTCTCCCACCATTGTTTTCCCATGAATAACTATGGAGGAAGCCTTGTGTGGCTTGTTTTCTTATTTTCTCATGCATAACTGTGGAAGAATCCTTGTGTAGCTTGGATGCTTGGTTCCCCACACATAACTTTGGTAGAGGTTGTAGAAACTGGAGAATTTATATAAACTGTTGTATACCCCGATATAGGTTGTGTATATTGATTAATTATATAAACTTTTTGGTGGCAGGTGATCACCATTTGAAGAGTTTTATATCTCGGCTTGAGAATGAGCCTATTTTGTTTCTTGTTGTGCTAATCATCATATAAACTGTTTTATATAATATGGTGATTTTATTTTTTAATGTAAATAAATTTTTTTTTACATTAACTCTATTAGTTAGTTTTGGTTAGTTTTTATATATGCTTAATTTATTAATCATATTTCAAAAATTGAATTAGTGTGTATATTTATTCAATTTTGGACTAATTCACCATAGAGAAACTTAGGGACCTGTTAAACTCTTATATCTCTACTACTTTAATTGACTGGGCTTTTCTAAATTGTGGAATTTTAATCATAATGTTTTTAACAGAAATATTAATTGGAACTCAATTCACCACCCACTTGAGTATCCACTCTGACCAACATTTCTTATTAGTGGAAATCATTATTTTCAGGTGTTCTAATTATTTTCAACTAGGATTTTAGTTGTATCCTAAATATCATTAAACTTTTTTCATATCTAAATAATCAGTTCGCTAAATTATATGTAACTATGGAAACTAGAGTTCAGGGTGCTTCTACTAACAAGCCAGCTTTCATAAATGTTAATAACTATGAACAGTGTAAATTAAAAATAAAAATTTAAATCGAAATCATAGGACTTGAAATTTGGGGCACAATTGAATAAAAACATGTATTGGCTACTTCTTCAAGGGACACATGGTCACAATTTAATAATGCTATATATAATAATAACTCTAAGCAATAAATTCCTTGTACTATTTTCTAGGTGATAAATAATTCAGTAGAATATTTGCTTACAAAACTACATATGAAACTTTGGATAAATTATCTATCTCTCATTAGGGAACAATTAATGTTTAAGAAATGAGATTAAATTCATACACTATTAAATATGATAATTTTAAAATGAATCTTGATGAACCTATATTTGAATTGTATCACAGGTTGATGGAAATAGTGAAAAAATGAGTCTACATGGGAAACTAGTGGACATAATGGACCAAATCATGAGACAGCTTCGATGCCTACCTAACATATGGAGAGGAACTTCTGTTTCTATTTGAAAGTATTGTGACATACTTAATCTTCCAGTGAATGAGTTAATTGGATATCTATTGATGTATGAAGAATAGATTTAGGTGAATCAAGACATAGACAAGAATCCAAGGAAGAAGTCGGTATCATTCAATACATCTACCTTAATGTACATAGATAATATAAAATGTTCATGACTCTGTAGACAATTATACTTGTGAAGAGTTTGATTCAGACAATGATGAGGAGATAGATCATCTTTCTTTATGGTTCAAAAAGATCTACTGAAAAAATAAATTCTATAGGAAGTAAAACTATTAGGGAATGTATGATAGTAATGGAAAATTGAATAAAGACAGATAATGGAATGACAACTCAAATTAAATAATGTAATATGAGTGAAAACAAAATTTTCATGTGAATGAAGACTTCCCTAAGCTGAAATTTAATAAGAAATATGAAGATATGGTAAAGGGTTATAAAAAGTCCATGAGTGCTACCTGGAGTGCTTTGCAAGTCATCTATAGTGGATCTGATTCTTCTGATAGTGAAAAAAAACATACTAATATATGTTTCATTACAGAAACATTTGAGGTAACACATAATTCTCCTATACATAATGCCTATTATTTTGGTAATAAGAGTGAGTCACATAGTGATGAAGATTTGTCTATGAATGAAATATTTGAATACTATGAAATACTTGAGGAAAACATTAATGAGATCAAGGAAAAATATAAATCATTAAAGGTACAACATGCATTGAATGCAAATTATAAGTCAAATTTGGATATTGAAAAAAAATCTACCAACTATTCAAAAAAATAAAGAATTAAAATTATCCAATGGGAATTAAATGAGAGATCTTGATAAGATTACTACAGGTATAGATAACTTGACACAGTTCATAGGAAAAGAGATTACCCCAAAATATACAATGGGTCTAGGATATCAACGAGGACAGAGAAAAATTAGCCAAAATAAATTTGTTCCAAAATCTGGACAGTTCACTACGAGTTCCAGTTATGGACCATCATTCGAGAGAAAATTTTCAAATGGACCTATCAATGTATTTATTCCTATATATATGTATGCTGAAGTTAGGAAACCTATAAGGAAAATATAGGTTCCCAAATATTTACTTGTTAACCTCTATAGATCCAGGAAAATATGGGTCCCAAAGTTACCACATGCATAATATGCTTTGCAGGGAAGTTGCCTAAAGAGTTCCTATAAGACCTTGTGGTACAAGGAATGTGGATGTTCAAGACATATGACTTGATTTTTTTCTTTCTGCAGGAGCCTAATAAATGTTTATGGATGACATTTAACTTTTTGTTACTATGCAAAGAGAAAAATCGTCTCCTTAGCCAGATTGATAACTCTAATACAATATTAATTTGCAAAGTACATCATGTTGATGTATTAAAGTATAATTTACTTATTATCTCTCGATTATGTGTTGATGGATTCAATATTAAATAGGGTAATGAAGCATGTAATATTTTTAATTCCAGAAATTATTTATTATTCACTATCTATATAAATGAAATTGTGTATGATGTTGATTTAAATTCCTTATCGAAGAAAAATGTTTCTAGAATATATGTTATTCATATGGAATCCAGGTTGTGGCACAGAATATTAGGACACCTCAATGTTCACTCACTTCATAAACTGACTAGGAAAGGTTTAGTAAGAGACTTACATAAATTGGAATTCCTATAATCAAAGTGTGTGATACTTTTCAAAAGGTAAAACAACAAATAGTTTCTTTCAAACCAATGAATGATGTTTTTAATTCTCAACTACTTGTGTTGGTTCACATGGACTTGTTTGGACCATCCACAGTTTCATGTTTATGAGGGAAGCACTATGATTATGATCAAGTAGATGACTATTCAAGGTACACTTGGGTATACTTTCCGGGTCACAAAACCGAATCTTGTTCTTATTTTATAAAATACTCTATGTCTGTTGAAAATCATATTGGACATAAAATTAATACCCTGAGAAGTGATCATGGATGTGAGTTTGAAAATTAGGAGTTTGAATCTTATTCCTCTCACAATGGTTATAGTCACAATTTCTCTGCTCCAATTACACATCAACGGAATGGAGTCATGGAAGGAAGAAATAGGACCCGTCAAGAGATTTCTCGAACTATGCTTAGTGAATATGAACTACCTGTTTATTTTTTGGCTGAATATGTAAATACATCTTTTTATACCATCAATAGAGTCTTCAATAGACTTGTTCTTAAGAAGGCCCATTATGAGGTTTGGAATGATAGGAATCCTAAGGTTAATTACTTTTAATATTTTTGTTGCAATGCCTTTATCCATAACACTAAGGAAAATCTTGACATGTTTGCCTCTAAAAGTAATGATGGAGTTTTCCAATTTTACTCAATCTCAAGTAAATCTTATAGTGTATTCAATATGAAAACCAAATATGTGGAAGAGTCAGCTCATGTAAAATTTGATTAGACAGATCCACATGAACCCAAAACCTCTCTTGAATAACATGAGGAAGATATGTCAATTGTATACCATAGTGATAATGATAGTGATTACAATGTTAATGTAACTAATTTGGGGAATTTTCTAGAATCTGCACCTGTTGAGTATGAACTTATAAAAAACAATGAATATACTAGTTCAACTCATTCTAGAGGTATTAGAACTCTCAGGAATCGTCATTTAGATGTTGTAGTAGGTTATTTAATTATAGGTACACAAACTAGAGCTTCACTGAGAAACCAGGATGAACATCAATATATTCATTCATATCTTCAACACAAAAATAATAATGATGTTATCAATGATGAATTTTGGGTGATCTCTATGAAATAAGAATTAAATCAATTTGAAATAAACAATGTCTGGGAACTAGTTGAAAGACCAAAGGATACATTGAAAATAGGAACAAAATCCGTATTTTGCAACAATGTTCATGATTCTGGAAAAATTGTTAGAAATACTTATTGGTTAGTTACCCAAGGATATAGTCAAGAGGATGGAATAGACTAGGATGATACCTTTGAACATGTAGCTAGGTTAGAGGCCATTAGGATACTACTTTCTTATGTAGCTCATCTGAATTTTATACATTATCAAATAGGCATTAAAAGTGATTTTCTAAAAGGGTATATATTTGAGGGTGTGTTTGTTGAATAACCCACTAGTTGTAAAAATCCCCATTTTTCAAACTATGTTTTATAACATTCTAAATTTTATATTGTTTACTCAATATCCAAGGGCTTTGTATCATAAACATTGTTCCTTTATTATTTCAAAATATTTTACTAAAGGAATAGGAAATCCAACATTTTTTATTAAATGACATTACAAAAATGTTTTAATAGAAAATATTTATGTAGATGAAATAATTCTTAGAACTTCTAAAAATAATTTAAGTATTGATTTTTCCATGATAATGCAAAATGAATTGGAAATGAGTTTAATAGGGGAACATAACATTTTTCTTGGATTTTAAATATTTCAAAACAAAAATTGCTTTGTTTTCAATCTTAATAAATACATTAGAGATCTTGTAAAAAAATTTGTTTTGGGTAGTAATAAAGTTAGCGATACACCTATGAGTAAAACTTGTAAAATGGATGCTGATGAAACTAGTGAATGGGTGGATCAAACCTACTACAGAGGTATAATGTGGATTCTTCTCAACCATTATGGTAGATTACAAGGTGTTATGTTTAGTGTATGAATGTGTGCTCATTTTCAAGTTAATCCCATAGAATCTCATTTAATTTCTGTTAAAATAATTTTTAAATATCTCAAATATATTCCCAATTTAGGACTATTCTATTGAAGAGGAAAACCATTTGATTTAATAAGTTATTCGGATGATGAAGTTTCTAGTATTATGTTAGATAGAAAAAGAACATTTGGAAAATGTCACATTTTAGGAAAGTCACTAATATCATGGTGTAGTATGAAATATAATTCTATTGCATTAACTACTAAGGAAGATGAATATATAGCAGCTGGTAGTTATTGTGCTCAATTTCTGTGGCTGAAACACACTTTACTAGGCTATGGATATCAATTCAAACATATCTTTACAAAATGTGACAACACACATGATAATATCATTTCTAAAAATCCATTATCTCATGCTAGGACAAATCATATCGATTTAAGACATCACTTATTGAGAGATCATTATCAAAGAAGTGATATTAATATTGAATTCATTGGTACTGAACACAAATTGGGGGATATATTCTCAAAGACATTGAATTCTAAGAGGTTAAATTACATAAAACATGTGTTAGGTTTGATAAACTATTATAACATCACCATTGAACCTCGCAATTAGAACCTCACCATTGAACCTCAATGTTAGAACATCACCATTGAACCTCACTATTAGAACCTCACAGCTGAACCTCACTGTTAGAACATCACCGTTGAACCTCACTGCTAGAACCTCACCATTAAACCTCACTAATAGAACCTCACCGTTGAACCTCACTGTTAGAACCTCACCTTTGGGTACCTCACTGTTGTACTTTACCATCACTTCGTATTTTATGTGTGATTCAGAAATGTTTTATTTGTATTCATTTTACTGATTTTTTAATCCATAAATGATAAAATCATATCACAAAAACATTTTGATCCCCTCTCTTATCACTCTCGAACACCCGCTCCCAAAATTCATAAACCCTACCATTCCTCTGAACCCTCAAACATTTTCGATCCTCAATGGATTCAGTCAAGCGACCGATGGTTGGTGATGAAGATACACCAGTCCCCAAGAGATCTCAAGTTGAGCCCAGTGGTTGAAGCATAACTGCAATGAATATGGTTAATCCACATTTGACAAAGAGGTAGATCATACCAGAAAATGAATTGTGCGAGGACTGGTTTCCTTTGAGAAAATATCTGTTGTTGGATGTTCTAGAAACTCATGGCTGGGTGGAGTGTTTTGAAAACATAAATGTGAATTATAATCCAAAGTTATTCAAAGAATTTTATGAGTTTCTGAGATTTCATATGTATAATGAATAGAACCGAATGTTGTCTAGAGTACATGGTACATAGGTAATCCTTTCATCTATTGAGTGGGGTGAATGTATAAGGGTACCTCATGAGGGTATATTCGATTACTACTCTTGGGTGATTCCTATAGACACTGATATTTTTGGATATAATAAATCATTGGATGAGCTGACATGAAATGGGACCTCAAGGACGATGGTTGCTACTAAAATGAATGGGGAGGATAATGTTTTGTTCATTTTTATCCAACATGTGATAAGTCCCAAGAGAGGGGACTTCACTGTGTTGAACTATCAGGACATATTCATATTTTATTTACTAAATCATGGTCATAAGATCCTCCAATGTCGGTTGTTAATGGATCAGTTGGAAGACATGACTAAGCCAAGTTCAAAATCAAATGCACTTTTTCATGCCAAACTGATTTTAGTGATGGTAAAGGCTAATGGAATTTTTGGAGAAAAAGAGGAAAAAATTGTAGCCAAGAACAATTTATGAATCCCTAATATAGTATTCATGTTTATGAAGATCAGCTAGAATCCCTGGATAAAAGGTTGGGAAAATGATTAAGGGATGCATTATGAGAAGTTTGACCCTGTATATAATCCTTCTAGTCCAACAGATAAGAGGGATCCAGGAACAAATCCTGATGAGGAAAAAAATGTATATTATAATGATGTTGTAGAGGAGGCTATGGAACATGATAAATAGGATACTCATATAGATGATAGGAGTGATCTTGATCTACCTGCAAGTCCCCCAGTTAGAGTGGTTGCATCTGGATATCCCAGTCCACCAAGAGAGTTACCAAGAAGAGAATCTATCCTAAGGTACAGTGAGGTTTTATGAAACCAGTGAAGAATAGTATGATGAGGATCATATCACTGTTAGAGATACCTCAGTAGATGAAGAAGTTTTTAAATCTGGTCATTCTGACCATAAGGAACATGAGGCTGCTACTGATAAGGATATGGAAGGAGAGGAACTCAGTTTGAGTCCACTTATAAGAGTCAATGAAAGGGAAGTGAGTGAATTGGGTGAAAAAGTTTTATCCACTACCCTTGCTATGGAAATTATGGATGACTCAATCAAGGAAGTAGCTCTCTCTACTAAGGAGTCCGTTGACAAATAATGATCATCCGCTAAAGGGAAAAGACTTGAAGTGGATGATGTAGTTGTATAGGAAGTAGCTCCATGTGAGGGGGAGCATCCTACTATAAAGGGGTCAGTATCTATTGTTCATGACATTGAGGGGTGGTCTAAGGACCATGGGCTTCTCGTGTTGGGACTAGATTTTGATGGCTCAGAAGACAAAATGCCCAATAGAAGACCATCAGTTCCAAACCTCATTTTAGTACTTCTAGAATACTCTTTCCCTCATGACTATGTCAAAAAGGAACACATTTAATCCTTGAAATACAACCTATAGAGAATATCTAAGGATAGGTCCTCCATGACAGAAAAATTTATTACACTAGTTCAAGATCACTCAACATCTGAGTTAGCGACAATTCAATCCAGCATCTAATCTAATCTGGTCCAGGAAGTAAAGCAGTGTCAAAGTCAATTGGGTGAACTGTCAGAGTCTATGGAGCTTCTGACGCAATCATTGATGAGCTTGATTTCTCTTCTGACCTCAAGGGCTCAGGTGGACAAGGATATTCAATATATCAAAGGTGTAGTGCAGAATATGGTTGTTGTATTTGAGGAGTTTATTATTTTCATGGAAACACTTGTGAATGGTCAAGATGATGATGTAGAAAGGAAGATCAGTGGGCTAATATAACCATGTAATGAAATTGTGTCTTTCAATCTAGAACCTCTGGGTGAATTTGCCACCTCTTCCACCTCTCCTCTAGTGGATCTTGAATCATTCAGGATATTTGTTATAGAATAAGTGGCAATGCTCTTGGGTACATGTACCTCAGACTCATAGGCATTTAAAGATAAAGTGGGAATTCATTGGGAGCTAACTCTTGATTTAAAGAAATTAATAAAGAATAAAGATGATTTTATTTGTTGTGGAAAGAGTGGAAGCATTATAATGTACATCAATAATATTATGTTACCATTCCTCCATGGGGAATGTACACTCATCATTTTCCCTCCAGACTTGCCCTCTAAATCTAGTGCGTCATGATCTACCATTTTTTGCTCAATTGATGTCTCCTGCTCAAGCCATCATAAGCTTGACCCCTACCATTCCTCAAAGATTTAATCACTTTAGGTTTACTGAAGCTTCTGTTGCAGCTCCTCCTACCTTGCTAACAACCATCCCTCGGCCTATCCCTTCACCATTAGATCCCATATCCTCAGCTTCCAAATCAAAATCCCCAATGGACATTTCTGATGTGGATTGAGTGTGGTTGTATCATTTGATAGGGATTTTTTTACTAGTCTTTGAATCATGTAATGATATTTCAATAATATAAATATTCTATATTGTTTCTTACTATATTTCATTTTTCTAATCACAGTGGGGGAGAACATACACAAAAATTAATTTAATATCTATATCACATTAATATCTGCAACATGTGTGATAGATGGGTGATAGGATTATCTGTAACAACTATTTATTCTATTATCTTATCTTTGATAATCAAATAATTATTCAAATGCTTAATGGCATAATTTTTTATTATCAAAAACTGGGAGATTGTTGGACTCATCTATTATGATAATCCCAAATCATGATTAATTCTATAATGGGTTAGTTGTTTGACAATTTATTTCAATATATTTTAATTTCATGACTTTACTCGGATCAATTTACAACAAAATATTTTCTAAGTCAATGGTCAATGTTGAAGACATTATTGATGATTGTTACCACTATATGAGATACAATTATAATGTTACTATTGGATGTCACCAGTATGTGGTCACTGTTGTAAGTCCTATTGTTAGAATACTTAACAAAGTCTACAGTTGGACATTTCTATAGTTGGACATGTCTACTGTTGGAAAAGTCTACTATTTGTAAAGTCTACTATAGGACAAGTCTACCATTGGTGAGGTATACAGTTGGTGAAGTCTACCAATTGATAAGTATACCACTTGAAAATTCTACAGTTGGTGAAGTCTACCTTTGGATAAGTCTACCACTAGACAAGTCTACCGTTGGACAAGTCTGCAGTTAGATAATTCTACCACTAGACAAGTCTACCATTAGTGAAGTCAACCATTGAATAAGTCTACCACTATAAATTTCTACCATTATTGAAGACTACAATTGGATAGGTCTACCATTGATAAGTCAACCATTACTGAAATCTACCATTGGACAAGCCTACCATTGGCGAAACATACCATTGGATATGCCTACTGTTATAATTATGCTTATGATTAAGCTAGTTGATGAAGATGATACAGATTGAGAGGCTGCTATTACCTGTCTACTAATAAATTATTCTATACATTAGGTATTTTTTTGATATAATCATAATGGTCATATTGTGCTATCATTAATTCATCTGACATAATTAATGCTCATTGTAGACATATCTGGATACCATATCTTGACAGTAAACGGTACGGGAATGATAGAATGTGAAATACGTATTCCTATAGTCGGACCTCAAAAATGAATGAAAAATACTGAATAAAAAAAGATATATATAGAGGCACCCAGAAAAACAACAAGGGAGACTGAAGTTCACATGTTTATTTCATAAGGAAGAAACTACTGAGGAACAGGAAGAACAACACTCCAGTGCATATACTGAAAATCCAAAATATTCACAAAGATATTTCTAAAGAATATATTCAAGGTTATCCTATTGTGCTTCACCAACTCCCTTATACCATGAATTTGTACATCATAGTACCTGGAATCTACTACCTGGATGTTGCGACACTCTGTCTTTGGAGAAAACATGCCAAGAAGAACAAAATCGTGATTTCCTCAACTCCAAGAAGTCTAGAGCTAATCTTCATGAACAATGATCATTCTAAACTATATTATTAATTTCTCTGGCTCTATTGTGTTCCTTATTTGACATTATGGAGGAGTGTGTGTTTGTTACACACCGTTTATGATGTGCATTAAATGGAGGCCACTAAAAATCATCACTCAAAACACTCTCACGCTTGTTTTCCCACACATAACTATGGAAGAAGCCCTGTGTGGCCTGGTTGCTTGTTTTCCTAAGAATAACTATGGAAGAAGCATTATGTGCCTTGGTTGTTTGTTTTCCCATGCATAACTGTGTAGAGGTTGCAGAACCTAGACTGTTTTTAAAAACTGTTGTAAACTCCGATATAGGTTATGTATCGTGTATATTTATATAAACTTCTTGGTGGTAGGTGATCACCAAGTGGAGAGGATTCAGTCTCATTTTGAGACTAAAAAACTTTTTCATCTTGTTGTTCTAATCCTCATATACTCTGTTTTATTTTATCTGCTGCTTCTATTTTTTAAAGACACAAAATTGTTTTATCATTCAATCTGGTAGTTAGTTTTGGTTAGTGTGTATATGTGCTTAATTTAGTAAACCTTTTTCAAAAATTGAATTATTGTTTAAATTAATTCAATTAATGACTAATCAACATTAGAGAAATTTTTGGATCAATTAAAAACATATATCTCTACTGCTTTAATATATAGGGAATTTCTAAATTGAGGGATTTTAATAATAAATATTTTTATAGAAATTTTATTTTGAACTCAATTTACCCCCCTCTTGAGTATCAAATCCGACCAAAAAATTTGAAGATATCTATTTCATGGGGTTAATTGTTTCAATGTTAAAAAATCAATATGGGATTTTGACTCAATTTTCACTCTTTAGGAGGTATGATATTTAGTCCAATTATATTATTTTATGAGGTGGGTATACCGACCCCTTTTAAATTTTGTATAATGAATCTCATTATATTCATGATATTAATGGTTTTGATTTATGTTATTATTTCAGGGGGATTACGATTCAATGTTATCAAAATGGTAGGAGTCCAATGTTGCAAAGTCACTATATATAGAGATTTTTTAATTATTGTTAAACTAGAGAGACATTATTATCTATATATCAGTAGACTCAGGAATAATAATTTCCTATATTAATTCATGATATTTAAATTTAATAGTCTTATTTTCCAATTCTATTGTAGTTAAATTAATAGATAATTTTTTTAATTAATATGTAATTGTATTTCCATTCACAACATAATAACCAATTATTTTAACTTATTACCCATTAACGATAATTGGAAATGATACAATGCTTATAATTTCCCTATTTTGATTAATATTGTTTCAACTATATCATTAGAGAACCTTTTTCTTAACCCCATATTAATCATATTTCAAAGTGATTTGTTAGGAACCTTTTTTATTCTATTGGTTAATCAAGTTGTAAAATTAAATAATGACTGTTTCTCATTATTTTACCCTGAAATTAATTCTCTATATAGTTTACTTCTGGTACATGGACATTATAAATGACGGTTTTTCCTACATAGAATCGGAGGAACATGATATATCTTCAACAATGGGTGTGTACAAGTAATGCTCCAATTTATTGGTTAATGATAATTTTCTTTTGTAAATTATATAGGAATTAAAAAATATGGTTCTACAAGATGAAATGGTTCTGTAGGATTTCATTGAAGTTGATGTTTTGTGAGATAGATATGTTTAATCAATGATTTTTGTGGGTTTATAATGATTCCATTGATCATGATCAGTATCACAACCATTATGAGCATTGATTTAAATGATGATATAAATTGTTAAAACATTATTGCATGTTTCTTTATTGATGATTCATGAATTTATCTATATGATTTCTTTTAGTATTCACTCATGTACCCTGATTATTCTATCATTCTCCTACATAGTCCTTATGTTCATTGGTGAGTACAATTTTCCATGCACACATTGACCCATATTGATGATTGGAGCACACCCTTACTATTTTCCCCATTGACCGGTTAAAATAATGTGGTAAAACGAATTATGTATACAATTGATATTAGATGGATGATCAGGATGTAATAATTTGAAATAAAAATGGTTTGTTATGTTATGGAAATTCTCATTTAATGGCATGGTTATTGTTCATGTATAATTTATCCCAATTAAATAAAAATATTATAATAAAATTTCCTGAAAAATGTAACTGATCAAGTTATTCAATTTTTATTTTTTAATACTTCGAAAGAATAAATATGGTAAAAATTAGTTGCATAAATTCATGAAATTTAATTATTTCAATTTCAACACTAGATTCAGGATTGTGAGTTCTAGGATGTTACATATTTAGAGAGAATAATTCTTTAATTGTGATGGATTTTGATGAAGTTATAGTCCTTTCAACTAATATCACTACTGGAAAACTAACCTATACCAACGGTTTGTAACTGTTGGTATAGGCCTCCAAACTGTTGGTATAGCCTATACCAACGGTTTGGAGAACCGTTTCCAAATATGTCGTTGGGATAGGTCTATACCAACGGTTTTGGGAAAACCGTTCATATAGACCTACTCCAACGGTATTGGAAACCGTAGGTATAATTAATATGAAAATCTATACCAACGGTTATGGAACCATTGGTATATGTGTTTCAAAAACAAATCATTGGGATTTGATCCCAGGACCCCTAGTTTATTATTCACTGACTTAACCACTAACTGAACATGACTTTTGTGAATATAATTACATAAATATATATATGTATTCTCATAATGATTTTAAATTTTGATTTATATAATGTTCTCGGTAAGAAGAAATGATAAAAAATCAAAGGATATATACAAACGGTTGTCAAAACCGTTGGTATTGGCCTATACCAACGATTTTGACAGCCGTTGGTATAGATTTTGATTCTGGATTTTGATTCTGGGGTAAGGTTGATTTGTGGGTGACCTTTCCCAACGGTTTTGGCAAAAAAATGGGATAGGTATACCCTTTCCCAATGGTTTTGGCCAAACCGTTGGGAAAGATTTCCACAAAGTGGACTTTTCCAAACAGTTTGGCCAAACCGTTGGGAAAGGGTATACCTATCCCAACGGTTTTCCAAAACCGTTGGGAAAGGTGGCCAAAATGTGGGCTTCCCCAATGGTTTGGCCAATCCATTGGGAAAGGTGGCCTCAAAGTGGGATTTCCCAACGGTTTATCCAAACCATTGGGAAAGGGAACCTATACCAACAGTTTTTACGAACCGTTGGTATAGAAGCGTTGGGAAAGGTTAGATTTCTATTAGTGAATCCACATACAATTAGGTTTTCTAGATGATTTGGGTACAAAAATTTAAAAAAATGATTTTTTTCCCATTTCCATTGAAGAATCGTTTATTATTGTAACCTACATGTAGATATTTTCTCAAAGTCCAAATTTGATGATATAAAAATTATTAAGACACAAAATCAGTAGTATATATCTTTATTCCAACCCATCTAAAATACTATATCAATTATGTTTAAATCACCTTACATATAGGATGAATAAAAAATAATGAAAAATGTTATTCCTCTAAAAAATCTATCATCAGATCATGTAAGGGTGTAACCCATTAATTTTTTGTAAACATTACCGTTTAATCATTATCTAGTTTAAATTTTTGAACCTTTTAATCCTTGTATCAGATCTCTAAATCAGACCTCAATTCCATGTCTATAATTACATGGACAGATGGATAGAAATTAAAATTCAAATTATAATTATATTATTTCATTCATTCATTTATTATTTCCATCTATATCCATTAGAAATCCATAAATATTGGATATTTTTTATCCTCATCATTGATAATCTATCATTATCCATTCAGCTAAAAGAATCATCCCACTTGTTCATGTTCCTCGTGAGCGAATTAATTATGTATTTGTATTAATTTATAATCTCTTACCACAATATCTGGAGTATGTTTAACTTCTTTTGTGGGAATATATAAATTACGATTTTGTGATTATTATATATGTCACACTTTTGCACATAAATATAATTCAGTCATATCATTAATGAAAAAAATTATAGCAACTATCTCCTATAAATGAGTTGGGTTATTTCTTTTTAAATCCATCAATTTTAATGAGGAATAATGTAGAACTATGTCACTATTCCCAAGAATTCATCAAAATACCTTCTTGTAATAAGACATTTAGAATATATACACTTATATAATATATATAAATTTATGCATTGGTGTTCTCGTAGATGTAATTTTTAGTTTATCCAATTCATGTGTTTAACGAAACATGAATCTATTTTGAGTTATCTGTGTTAGTGGATAATATATTTTGGATAACATGAGAAAAAACCGTGATAATATACATTGAAAAAAAAGAAAAAAATGATCTCATTCATTATGGTTTTTCTGGGTAAACATTCAATTGCCTCTTTCTTTGATAGACCCACTGAGTAAAAATGGGGAGAAAAACTGAATTTTAATTTGGAATTTTCATTATAGAAATAAATATGAATAAATATCATCAATTTCTCAAGAGACAGATCAAATGATTTTATAATTAAACGATGAAACATAAAAAATCATGATAATTGATTAGATTGTATAATAAAATACATACCAATTTAATATCATTGAATTGTAATACCCAAGATATTATATATTTAATTTAAATATAAAATATCATAAGGATAAATTGATTCATTATATTACATTTGAAATATCATTTATCTAATCCTGAAAAAAATATATGGATATAACATAACATGTATTGTATAGAAGTAAAATTGTGAAAATAAAACAAGAGCTAAATACTAAAATTCATTCATACACAATAGAATATACATCATTAAATATATAATTTTTTAAAAAAATAGTAAATAACCCTAATATTATTGATCCTAACATATATTATTTACATTCGACCTTTTATTACCCATTTATCAAAAGTTCTATATTAAAATCAAGTTTTCTGTAACAGATTCATTACGTTTCTTGTCTTTTTTGATTTGTTATTTCCAAAACAATTTATTTGATAATAGTTATATCAATTAAAAAAATGATAACTGTTATGTAAATATCATCTATATTTATAATATAAATATTCATAGTAATCAATAATTTTTAGAGATAGAACGTGAAATGCACTATTCATGGAGACCTTAGGCCATACAAACCCATGAACATTGATTCAACATTCTTACCTGTTTAAATAATAAAATTTAAGTAATATATTAGTAGTTAATAATTTTTTTTTCCTAAATATCACATATTTTTTTAAACAAATCCTTATTACCTTCCATGAAACATGTATGTGAGGAACGAATCACGTCGCATGGTTATTAAATAGGTCACCATAAACTCAAAAGACATTATAATATTCAAATGGAAAGGAATGTAAGTAAATATTAGTGTTATTATTTATTCTAAATTTAATTAATGTCATAAATATAAGGCATAATCATTTTACTCATCATTATATTCATTTGGTATAGCTGGTTATGTTAAATGACTAACATCAGTTCGTGAGGCGATAGTCCCCCAACACATGAATAATGAATTCATATTCCATTTGGTGTAATAGGATATTTATATATGCTATGAAATTTCCCTTAGAATATCTATTTTTAGATAATTGTTTTATTATATTATAATAATTTAATGATATTTTAAGGTGTTGTAAAAATGAATTAAACCCAAAAGTAATAGTTAAAAATATTACCTTTAGTTTGGATAACATCATTAATTTAATCTAGAATCAATAATAAATTAGATATGTAATAAATAAATGGATTATATGATGATATTATGGAAGTAATGATGTGTTTTGGGTAGTTATTGGATGATTCAACACGTTTTTATGTGTCAATAGCAGTGGAGGGTGAGTTTCTTTTTATAAGGTAGTATAGTGGTGAACTTATAATTCCTAAAAGGAAAATGGTGTCCCTATGATTTTCACATAACACTTGAAAAAAAATTCCCATTATCTATCCATTATGTTATTAAGGGTGAAATATTGTATTCATAATTTTTTAGAAGTTAAAAGTATTTTTAATCCATTTCTTTTTTATTAATATAAAGTAAGCTTGTTTTAGCCATATCAGTGATAATTAATTTTTACAATGTTTTATAGTAATGATTGTAATGAAATTTGTTTGAATAATTAGATAATAGATCTTATGATCCTCCCAACATATTAAATCCTTATTTCTAAATATCATTCATAGTCATGTTAATGTTTAATATAAAAGTAATCATGTATATGTGAAAGAAAATTAGTCATTAGTGGGGAAATATTTTAAATGTTTAAGAATATTTTTTATCAAAAATAAATAAGAAATTTATTAACCTGAAGTAAATTTAATTAACAAATATATAATTTTACTATTTTTACTTTAAAAAAATTTAAAATAAAATTTATATTTTTAATACATTGAATTAAAAATTATTTTTTAAAATCCATTATTTTTCATTATTCATAAGAAAAATATCCTTTTATTAAAATAATAAAGAACTAACCATAAGATAATTTCACTTTATGAAATAATAAATGAATTTATTTATTTATAATAAAATTTCTATTTAAAAAAAAATTATTTCCATCACAAAATCATTATGAAAATATTATTTTAAAAAAATAATTCATTATATAAAATTAAGTAATATTTAATTAATTTTTTATTTAAGGTTATAAAATATATATATATTATTAAAATTTTGATATTCCAATTCGTTCCACAAACATTAATATAATGTACATGATGTCAATGTTAAACAATAATATAAATATAATATCACAGTACATCAGATCATATTTTACATGAAATGAATGCTTGGAAAAGAATTAATATTATTAAAAAACAAATAATTTTATCGGGATTCATATTAACACTAAATGAACAAAATTCAATAAATTCATTCATACATTACACATATCATGTAATAATATGATCCATTTTGGATACTTTTTTCCAATGACTGTGAGTTGATATTATTTTATGACTTTTTAAAATTAAAATTATGACACTAACATCAATTATAAATTAGAACATATTCCACCAACTTATTTAAAAATATTTTTCCATTTTTCTCAACCAAATAATACCAAAATCTATCCCCATAATGATTTTCCATGATTTACATGGGATGTAATTCCGGAAATTCCAAGAGTACGGTTAAGAAGAAGATAAACATTGGTGGGTTCCTAAGAGAAGGTAATCCTCTTCAACAAGATATTTTTTTGTTATTTCTATATCCACCTTCAACCATGTATTAATAATTAATATATTATAAATTTTTTACAATATTTATATTTCTAATTATATATATTTTTTAATTTTTTACCTCTACATCTTCATCATGTGATATAAAAAACAATCCCCCATGTGTACATGGGACTACCTCTTCATTAAAGATGTAATTTTTTTCATTACGAAAACACGTTTATAATGATAATAAATTTTATAAAAACTATATTTTTTAATTATGAGATAAAATTGATTTTGAATAAATTAACAAATCATTTACATAGTTACCCTTTAACCAATTAATATATTTTTCTCTCATGAATACATTTGGTATATCTTCCTTATGAAATGATTTGAATCATTTTCCGTGTCTATATTCATATAATGATTCAATAAATTTATCAAATTAATAAATATGATATTAATGATATTAATATAATTTTGAGATATGATGGATGTATAAACTAAGCATAAGAATCAGAACATCAGTAACTAAACAAGCTTGAATAAAATGAAGTTTTTAACACTAAAACATGTTAATAATGAAATATAATTAATGAAAGGGATATAAGATATTATAAAAGGGTAATATATGATATTAAATAAATTAATATGGTTACTGTATAAATCTTTTATCCATATAAATTACTTATATAGGAGTATATGAAACTTATGACTAATTGGAAGAATGATCTAAGAGATTTTGTCTAAATTTACACATCATTTAGATATATTTGTAATTGTGAATCTATTCACATATATACGGTGTATACCGAGAATCATTGATAAGTTAAATAGTATTATATATTTATTAAGGAAAATGAATGTTTCAATTCATGTATGTTGTTTCATGGGGTAATAATTTAAAAGTTATCAAAGGGGTTAGGATTTATTTTATAGTCCAATTACTGAGATTGTATTATTTTTTATCGAAGGAGAATTATATTCCATTATTTATAAAAAATAACTAAATTCATATCTCTAGGATATTATTAGAGTTATAGTAATTTATTTCTAAATATCTTCTCTTTATAATTCGAATAAATTTAATTAATTTTTATTACAATAACCAATTCTATTTAACTTATAATCTAAAAAATTATTTCATCCATATACTTATTATTCAAAATTCATTATAAATTTATTTCTTAATAATCAAAGAATTTTTTAAATAAATATTGTTATATTTTTTAATTCTAGAAAAGATTGAAATTAATATTTCAATTTTATTCAAAATGTGTTTTATATTTTTATTTAAAAAATATTAAAGTGAATTTTATTAGCATATATGAAATTAACATAATTCCCAGATAATGTAACCTTTTTAATATATTTATAATATTCTCTATGTTTTAATTTTTTTTTTAAAAAATATCTTTCTTGAATTATTATTTTAACACTTCACATCGCTTTTTTTATTTTCTATATGAGAAATATTTGATTGTAAAATAAATATTACTGATAAACTGGTTGTCAAATATAATATGTTGATAATTGTGTGGTGGTTAACAATCTCATGAATCATTAAATTTATATTATCATTGGAAAGTATATTTATCTTAATAATTCATTTTTTTTACAACGATATTATTATTTATAAATAATATGACATTTTTTATAAGTTGTTTTTCTATGAATGATATTTCATAAATACTGTAAATTATATTTAAAGGTATTTTCCTTACTCGATAAATAAATTTATTATTAAAAAACAAATGAATTAACATTCTCATTAAATATATACAGAATTCATTGTACATTTAGTAACGAGGGTGCATGATTATATACATCCACTCGATACATCAGTCATCTAATGTGAAATATTATTTGGAAATAATTTAATGATATTACATTTTATACCTACGGATAAATTAACATTCCCTCAAAAACATTTTCATAGCATAGATAAAATTTCATATGAGTCTATGAATTTTAAAATTAACTAATTTTATACAATAATAAATCAATTATTATTATCCATGAGATTATTTCATTTATATTATCCATGTATCAATTTCATTCACTAATTATTTATTAAATGGAATGTGTATTAAGTTGTTAAATTTTCCATATTTATTATAATATATTTTATCACTCCAAATTAAAATTTACACCAGCATAAATTAACATTTGAAATGTCCGATTTCTTATTGACACCACATGTTATGAGGAAGAAACATTTGAATGTTTTCATTATAGCATAATTTTTTTAATTACTATATATTATATTTTATTTTCAATGATATAATCGTGAATAAATCATGCTTCTTTTCCATCAATAATATGGAACTGATTGAACCATAGTGATGGATCCCATGTAATTTATGAAAATATAAAAATGTATCCACCATATCAACGTTACTAGAGCTTGGGATGATACACATCTAATTCAAATGACAGTAATATTTGATTTTTAACCATTTTCTAAACAATTAATTGTAAACGTAATTGATTTGAATCTTTATATGATTTAGTAATTGTTTTTTAATTAATTGTGATATTTTATGAGGGAAAATATTTCCTGAAAATAATATATAAAATGCCTTTATTTTTCTTTGACACCCTTTTCATCCATAATTTATGAATGCAATAATTGTCTCCTTATTATCCCTACCATATTTTTATATAAAGAATAATTTTTTATGAAAATATATTCTTTGTTTTGTGAGTAGTCCTACAGAACATGAAAATACCAGTTGGTTCATTTTTAAAATGGAAATACAATTATATCAAAATGGATATTTTTTTATATTAGAGATCGTATCTATGATTCTATATAAAAAGGAATGTAATTGATTTTTTATTCCTATAAAATTAACCCTTATTATTGTATTATTTTGAAATTAAAATATTTTATTATAATTTAATAGTAAGAAAAAATATTGTGTTCTGGATGACCTCATGGGTTATGGAAACTAACTCATCAATGAGAGATATTCCATGATGACTACCTCATTTTATTTTATTGATTTCAAAAAAATTTAATATTCAATATTATTGAATGGAAGAGGGAGTTTAATGGAGTGAAAGTAGGATTAGTGTATGGGTAGATGATATAATATTTAGATGTATCCATGTATCCAAAAAGAATTTAAATCAAAGAAAACTTTTCTTATGATATGGGACTCGTTCTAATAGAAACTCACATACAATTATTGGAAACATTTCTACATAGGAACATGGAGGATGAAAAATAGGATAATATTTGATAAAAGGATATGAATTTAAAAAATATTGGGGAAATGGTCACTCCCTCATACAGTCATGAATATGGATCCATGAGCTTTGGTGATATTTCTTGGAATTGCAGTTCATGTCATAATTTTCAACCAAATATGGAAGGATGTTCTGTGATGTTTATGGAAACTTATAATACACCATATGGATTTCAATTTAGATTCCTAAGACACAAAATATTTTTCACTTTTATAGGATTTGTGTAATAAAGATGTGATAAATTTTTCTGATGTCTATAGACCAATAAAGAATATCCCAATTTTTCAATGGTTATATATTTACCCATGAAATATCGATACATTTTATTTTTTAACATTTCATTTTCCAATTCCAGTTTTATGTAATCATAAAAGAATGGAATATGGGTTATCATCAAGCCACCCAATTCAGTTTTTTTTTGCTAACATGATTTATTTTTTCTATTTTTTATAATCAATAATATTACAATGAAAAACTTGGAATATTCTTATTGAAGGTAGAATCATATTTTTGATGAGAATATCATTACACACATTGATCATGGTGAGTACAATGTATCATTCCTTTTGTAATTTATGGTTATGCACGTAAAGATTATGGAATCTATTGTTTATGGTCGAACACCTTAGACCACTATATGAGGTTGTTTACATGGTGAAGTAAGAAATGAATACACGATTTGAGTAATATCACTATGTTATAGATGAAAATAAATTTTTATAGTGGCATAAATATATTAGGATTATGAAGATTTGAAAATTATATCATAATGTTTAGGGTCATTTGATATATTCCAGTGTTTTTATTTCAAAGATGAATAATATAATAATGTATTTTTGGTATCCTAGTACAGAAAACCAGGTATATTAATTGTCTCGAAAACATAATGATAAAATCTTGATTTTAAAATTTTAATAATATATAAATTAATAGCTTTGAGGGTATTCTAATTCAACAAATAATTTTCTTTTGAAATGGAAGGATAAAATTAGAAACAATAATTGTTTATTTCCATTGAAATAATACACTTCTAGGTGTAGGTTGGCCTATATTATTGACAGAAACAAGAGACATACTATTACAAAAAATAGATAATTAATATTAAGTTGTACCACTCATTCGAGACAACATAATAGGTTATATATCACCTAGAATTTCCGTATTTATTTTGATGTTCATCATGTTTTTTGAGAGTTCTACCTTCATCATATATAGATAATGTTACCAATATATCCCTAAAATTTATAATAAAGAGAATTTACTCAAGGATGTAGGGTTACAAGAGAATTATTATGGGTCACTGAGGTTTCAAAATTTAATGATATGAAGTATTTTCATGGAAAAAGAATATTCAAGATGGTTTGCAGTTACCTAATTGTTGCATAACATTCTACTAAAAACAGACGGTGGATAATGTTTTATTACATGTAATTCCTATGTATGCAATCACATCACATGGGTTCCTAATCTACATGAGGATCTCATGTTACTATATATAATATCATATGACTAGTATAAAACACCATTCCTATTGAATTTTTTTGACATCAATTATTATAACTAGTGTAACATACGAATATATATAATCTCAAAATAGTCATTCTTGGTGTGAGAAGAAAGTGGCCATTGGGACATTACCCATGATGCTGCAGTGTATACATCTACGTGTAAAAGACAATAATGGGAAAGAATTCATTCATCAACTTGTAAGAAGATGATTTTTAAAATGTAAAATACTAATCTTTTAATAGAATGAATAATGAAAGAGTCCATACACAATGTGTTATCAGATATATTTTTACCTCTTATAATAAATACGATACATGATTAATAGGAAACAATATGGTATTTATGGTTATTCATTGTGGTGTATGATTTATTTTTTCTTGATTTTAAGAAAATTTAATACAGTTTAAAATCAATACAAAAGAAAGATTTTCTCCCTAGTTAAAATTTCATTTTTCTAAAACATGGGGAAATCCCAAATTGTGTGATTGTTTTGCATAGTCATATTTCACCATTCACTATTATATAATTGTATGGTCATTTTTTCTTCTTTCAGAGTTGAACATTCATTATGTTAAGAAAACCCAAATTATTGGTATTGGATAGGTGATCATAAATATTACTATATATACTTATGGAATAGTAATAATTTAACACATAATTCTTCAAATGTTGAATTCCCCACCTATATGAATTCTATATATATATATATATTGGTAATTTAAAAAATAATAGTATCATGAATGTTGAATACTACACAAGAGGATACTACATAAACATGTATTGTAAAATATAGGGATATTGTTCCTACATTATACACTCACAAATATCAATTTACTCAGATCATAAAAATATTTCTATTAAAAATAGGGTTTTTTAATGATGAACTATTTTTTGGAACCAATGCAAGGAGATTTGTCCACAATATATATCCAAAAATGTTTTAGAATCAAGTCATATTGTGTTATTATATGATTTCTCCCCATCATTCTTAAATCCATAATATCCATGGAAATTTATATTGATGCTATTATGTCTATCAATAGTATAGGATATCCTTGCATCACTATATACCCCATGATAATGGGAATCAAGAACATAACAGTTCTTATGAATAATACATGTATCGATCTAACTCATCTAGGGAGGATATGTTTTCATTTTACTATTTTACAACTTTTGGAAATTATCAATGTACAGTTATGGGTGAAATTTTTGTCATATATTTAAAAAATTATGAATCTATGGTCGACTAGTGTTTCCATAACATTTAGTTTCTTGGAAAAAAAATAAGGTACTGAGAATTATATTGATTGACCATTTATGGTATGTTTATTCTACATTTTATAATGGAATAACATAGGTATTATGATAATATCGTTATATTATTAAAAAATAAAGATTAAGGTTTTCATTTTAATTTAAATATCAAATGTATGTAAATTCAATGGTATGGGTCATATTACCAAAACATATATATGTATCAATATATCATGAAGGAAAAGGGTAATTTTGGGGGGCCATCTCTATGTTATTTTATGATTTTTAAGAGTTGACTAGGGTGTCATGTAGTTTGACATCATTCCATCACGAATATTTTTATCATTTTACATTATATAATGGGGAATTGTTAAAGATAGTCTAATATCATAAAAAATGACCTCTATGATGACCTTTTACCATCACACAATTAGTGTAAACATTCTATGCATTATTTTCAAGGAATTTGGACTTCCAAATTTTTTCATAATGAGGCACCACATCCTTTACTCATATATGTGTATAATTCATAGTGGAGAGTCATAAAGGATAAAAAAAATGTAAATGATGGAATAATGATGTATATATATTTTCAATAAATGATCTTAAATATAGATTGTTGAGTTGAGTGAGGCACACTGGGTGTGACTATTGAATATTTATGGATAACAAGATATTGGTAGTTCCATACGGACATATTGATATTATATGAAACTTCTCATTGGAATAAAAATCCTATGGAAAATAGGAATGAAAAATGTCAAAGAAATTTGATCTAAATTTATTAATATTATTATATATATGTGGAGCATTCACTTGAATATGGACACAGTTGACACCAATTATAGTGGAATATTTTTGGGGATTTAAAACATTTTGAAATGAATTATTATTATATGAGATGATCACTCTAGGAATGTTCTAATACCATAATGAACATTTTGTTTCATATTGAACATGTTACAGGAGTTTTGTATTTGAAAATTATTGTGATTTTTTTTTTGATATATTTAGATATATATAACAAAGCTCCACTTATTGTGGGGGAATTATTTTTAAATTTCATGACTTGTCTCTTTTTTAATTATGATCAAATATTTCCTAATCATTGGATGGTTCATGATTATACAGTGGAGATGGGAAATTTTCTTAATATTCTAAAAATATTTTTTCATATAATATGATTTATGTCTCATTACCTAGTAGTTTATGGTGGCGATATGTTGACCATAAAATGATAGAGTTCAGGGATACACAAAACCTGCTGGAATATATAGAACGTATAATAGTAATGTGTACTCTGTGGAATTCATATTATATTACGATGAAAATTCATACAAGTCACACACACCATATGTTCATGACGTGTGGACAAAATCAAGCATATTTTTTTATTATGATTCACCTATTAATGAATAGTTGATTTCTAACACAATAAAAAAATTACGACTATAATGGATGAAAATGTGCCTTTTAAAATGGATGATGAGGATGTCATAAATCTTGTCTCTAGGGTCTTGGATCATGATTGGGGATATGAGAGGGATACATAATGGTTGGCCAGTAAATGTATTCAAATGAATGGATTTCCTGAGATTTGTTCATAGAATACACAGAATATGATACCTTTTCCTTATGATGACTATGCTTATTAATGGAATGTTGGAATTGTGGAATAGATATTGAAGTAAAATTGGCTGATGAATATATTTCCATGAAACAGTTATCCATGAATGTATATTCCCTTATAATAAATGTCCGAGATAGGTTTTTTAATACAAAATATATTTGAGAAATTGATATTTTATGGATTAATGTGAGGATGGCTACTCTCTAAGGGGCGAGCAGTGAAAACCCTATTCAGGGTGATGCAGTTCAAGTGGGGAAAATCGATGCTGAAGTGAAGGATGTGGATCAGATAGGGCTTCATTATATTTTCTCACTCTATGTGAATAAAAATATTGGAAAATCGAGTGGAAAAGATGTCTCGAACTTGGGGAAGAGCTTCGCAGAGCTGCTCATGAAAAATGGGGGATTTTCCTATATGAACTGTGATGCTGAGTGTTCTGGGAGAATCATCAGAAAAGGGTGCATCGCCCATGAATCTGCATATCATGATGCAGTTGAGGAGCATGTCAGGTTATGTAAATTCTCGATTGTTGAATGGGTGATTATTCCAATAGGTGTTAGGCCATGGATTTTTCAGGAATTGACAAGCAGGACGGCTGAGATATGGGGATTCAGTGACTGGAAGATGACAGCTATGGGGAAAGGGTTCTACCATATCATCTTCCCTAATGATGAATGCAAGAGGTGTGCTAGGAGTCTGGGGTCTATCTCGTTGAACCCTGGGTATCTTCGTATTCATGATTGGGATAGAAATTTTGATCCCATATCTGTCATGAACACTTTCGCACAGGTATGGATAATAATTCATAAGCTTAGTTGGTTATATTGGAATCCACAGATTCTTTTTGACATTTCTTCATATGATAGAAATCCCAATAGATTAGACAAACAGACTGATAACCCCAACATTGGTCACTATGCTAGAATACTGGTAGAGGTTAACATGGCTGGTATTTTAGTTGAACAAGTTGTCTTCACTAATAGAGATGATAGTATCACTCTAGAGTTTTGATACGAAAGGAACCCCAACTTCTGTCTAAACTGTCACCTTTTTTGTTACACACTTTCTGAGTGTAACAGAAATAAATTATGTTCATCATGCAACATCAATGGTCATGATGAATTACAATGTCGAATGGAAGGAAATGACACAGGTTAGCCTAAGGCCACTATGGAGGCTCTTGTTGGTGAACAGAATGACAATCTGGAGGTTCGGAAAGAACCAGTGGTAGTTACTGTGGAGGCACATGTAAGTGAACATAATTACAATCAAAATTCCCCCAAGAAGTATGGGGAAGGGAAATGCCTAGATTCTTGTGAGAAGGTAAAAGGGGTTGAGGATAATTCTGAAATGGTAAATTCTCAAGTTTATGAGAGGCCTCAGGATGTGCTTCCTTCTAAAACTAATGTTAATTCTGTGCTTCCCGGTTTGAATGAAGATCAGGTGGCTGAGAAGTATGAGCAGGGGAAAACCATTAATGGTGGGATTAATATGATGACGACACAAGGAACCCTTGATATATATGGGGAATTCTCCCATGTACAATCCTCAATGGTTTCATGGAGGAAACTCCCTGCTACCTTGACAATCCCACTCAGTTCAGACAATAGGTACTCATCTTTGTCTGATGATGATGTTGCCAATGATCCTGATGGAGGACCCCAAAATGAATAAGGAGATAATATTATGGAATAATCAAAGGATGGAATAACACCTGGTTATGCTCGTCCCTGGAAAATGAAATGTGCCTCTCATCAATGAAAGCCCTCTTCTGGAATTGTCAGGGTCTGGGAAATTCCCCTACGGACAAGGCCCAAAAGTACATTATTTTGACCAAAAAACAAATGTTGATTGGCATAGATGAACCCAGAATGAAGTTTTCTGATTGGATGGCCTTCAAATGGTTGACTATAGGATACTCATTTATTTTATCAAACCATTCTAATTATGATACAGAAGCTCTATGGGTGCTAAAGTATAACAATGTGACTATTGAATCCTTTCAAACTGATCACCAAATTGTTTCTCTAACATGCCTTTTTCAATCAGGTTTATTTTTTGTAACCTTTTTTTATGATTTATATCAGTATATCAGGAGAATAAGTTTATGGAATAACCTTTTGGGAATTTTTGAGAACATGGATAAAATATGGATCTTTCTTGGTGATTTCAACATAGTTTTGAGGCTATAGGAGAAAACTAGGTGTAACTTCTATCGTGCATCATCCAGGGACTTCTCCACATATATAGATCAATGCAGATTGATTGAAATATCAATTTGGGGTGCTGATTATACCTGGCATAGGTACACTCACAATGTAAGACAATATAGTAAATTGGATAGATTCTTGGTGAAGATTGATTAGCAAAGTGAGGAAATATATATATCTGGAATCACTTTGTCTAGATTACACTCTGATCATCACCCAATTTTAATTGATATTTGTTCTAGCACATTAAGGTCAGCTCCCCTTCCCTTTAAATTTAACAATGCTTGGATAATGGTTCCTGGATGTAGAGAGATTGTTTTGGAAGCATGGAAGGAGCCTGTCCAAGTCAGTGCTTTACATATTCTTGTTAGTAAACTGAAAATTGTTATGTTTAGAATAAGTGAATGGTGTAAAAAATCATTCTCCAGACTTGATCATGACATCAAAGAGGCAGATTCACACCTGTATTAACGTCATCAAGGTAACATGTTCCAAGATACTATATCTTCACATGAGATACAGGCGACCTCAAGGCTTGATAACTTGTTAGCTCTTATGGATAACCTGTCTAGGAATCATCTCAGTTCAAGATAACTCAAATAATGGTATAGTAACTCTCGGTTCTTTCAATGCATGAACTGTGAGAAAAATGTAAGAAGAAATCTCAAGGCTTTAAGAAATGGTGATAACATGTATACCTCTGAAAATGACATTATTAACTCTGTGACGAACTATTTTGAAAATCTCTACTCTGAATCTGGGGAGGACAATTCAGATAATGTTATAAGATTCATTGAACCATTCTTGGATGATGTGAAAAATAAAAAACATACTCACATTCCTACCATAAAGGAAATACATGATCCTCTCTTTTCTCTGAATATGGATAGTGTGGCTGGGCCTAATGGTTTCTCCAACAATTTTTTCATGTTTTACTAGGATATCTATCATAAGGAAGTGAGAGAAGCAGTATGGGAGTTCTTCTATCATTCCTATATGCCTTTTGGAATGAATTCAAATTTCATTTACCTGACACCCAAGAAGGAAAATGCTCTTGATATAACGGACTTCAGAACAGTTTCCATTGGGAACTCCATCCCCAATGTTATTAGAAAAATAATGGCAACAATACTTGGTTATATTTCTAGTTCTCTCATCTCATTTAATATATTTGGCTTTGTACCTAGCAGAAATATACATAATTTTCTCTTTACTGCCTCATAATGTGTCATCATAATGAGAAAAAAGGTCAAGAATGGTAATATGGCACTCAAGGTGGACATATCAAAGGCCTTTGACACTATCAGATGGGACTTTATCATCACCGTTTTGAATATTCATGGTTTTTAGGTAAATTTATTGGCTTGGTTAATGCCATTTTGGAAAGTGCTAGACTATCCATATTGGTCAATGGATCACCGAGGTGGTTCTTTCAGTGCTCTAGGGGAGTAAGGTAGGGTGATCCTTTATCTGGATTATTGTTCCTCATGGATGAGGATTATTTGAGAATTTGCCTTCATGATCTTGTTAATTATGGGATTTATTAGATAATGGTGTATGGGAGGCACTGCTTCACTCTGTCTCACTTATTTTATACTGATGATATTCTACTCTTTTCTAAAGCTGATAGAAAAACCATAACCTCTATAAAGACTATTTTCAATCACTATGAGGATGTTTTAGGTTAGGTTATAATAAGGAGTAAATCCTTTGTTGTCTTTGGTGAAGGTGTGCGAACTGTAAAGTAGAACAGAATGGCCAGTAGGATTGGTGTTAAAAGGGGTTCATTACCCTTTATTTATCTTGGAATGCCTATGTTCTAGGGAGGAGTGAAGAGGGCTTATTTGGAGGGTATTTCTCTTAAAATCATTAATCAATTGGCCAGCTGGAAAGGGAAATCAATGTCCCAAGCTGGTATGATCTGTCTTGTGAACTCAATCATCACCTCAATGTTTGTGTACTCCTTCTCACATTATAAGTGGTAAGATGCTTTGATCAAGGAACTTGATGGCATCATTAGAAACTTTATTTGGACTGGTTGAACACAACAGAGGAAATTGGTTACTGTTAAATGGATGGATTGTATCAAGCATCTCTCAAATGGTGGAATGGGATTCAAGGATATCAAGGTTTTTAATGATATGTTGCTCCAAAAATTTACTTGGAGACTACTTGCGGGTACTGACATTGCCTTGGAGTTTCTTTCTAACGGATTTTTTGACCGGTTTCATAGGAGGCAGAAGGGGTATCTGAGATCCTCTGTCTGGGCATCAATCAGGAACACTTATACTGACCTTATGTCACAATCTAAATGGAGGGTTTTTTTCATCTCCCAGCTGAATTGTTGGACAGAACAGTGGTTGTCCTGTCCTATTGATTATACAACTAACATTCCTCTATCTTTGAGGAACACTACTATATCTGATTTGTAGGGAAATTCATAGGCTTAAGAAGTAATTCCTGATAATCTTCATATTGAAATCTCTACATATGAATATATGGATCAGGACACCCTAATTTGGGAACCTTCTATTACTGGTTTATTCCCCCGTCAACTGTCTTATGCCATGTAGTGTATAAATTCACACCCAACTCCTACTTGGGTGATAATAGTGAGGAAGGATTTCATCCTTCCAGTTGATGCTCTTATTATATGGCATATCTAGAAAATCCGGATGCCAATCCAATCGGCCCTTCAAAGAAAATGTTTTCATTTGGCCCCGGTTTTCTTTTTCTGTCTTGCTACCGATGAATCTACTGTTCAAATTTTCATCAACTGCTCCTTTTCTACATGGTTATGGAGGTATTTAATGGATATTTTTCATTGTAAATTGGCCTTAAATTATGTTGGCACCCTGTTCAATTCTATCATGCAAGAAGAAAACATTGAGCAGGTTCAGTCATTGTTCATTGTTGCTACTGTTTCTGTTATATCTTATATTTCGATGGCCCAGAACAATATAGTATTCAATGGTGGCAGGCCATCATTCATGGAGGGGATGATAGAGATTCACCGAAGCGTTAAACTTGATTCGGTGAAACTTTTTGGCTCAACGAACTGTAAAATGTCTGATTTCCTATAATTGAGAACACTTTGTGTAAGTGGCACGGAGAGGAAGCCTAAGGTGCTGAAATATATTAGGTGGATCCCCCCCAATCAATGATTATCTAAAGGTGAATGTGGATGGGGTTGCCTCTGGCGCGTCGGGACCTGCTGGATGTGGTGGTGTCTTCAGGACCTACAGAGGCTTTATAAAGGGATGCTTCTTTCATTAAAATGTCAATGGTCATGATCTTGAGGCTGATCTATGGGCTATGATAAAGGCAATAAGGTATGCTACTCGCTATGGCTGGAGGAAGATTTGGATAGAATCGGATTCTTCTTTTTCTATGTAGATCCTCAAAGAGCGGTCCAGGAATGTCCCATGGAGGATGCTCCCTGCTAGGATAGGATCTTTAAATACTGCTGAACTTATTTCCCTTGAGGTTTCTCATGTATACAAAGAAGCAAATCAAGTGGCGGATGCACTCTCAAAAAGAGAAATCATGGAGGTGAGCTCCAACTGGTCCTTTGTTCGTCCTGATTATTGCAATGATCTTTTTCACAATGACATAATTGGTACTATTTTTACAATGATGTGTAAGGCTCCCCTTTCATTAGTGGTTTGTACTGTTTAAACTTTTCATTATTTAATCTTATGGGAGCAATTCTTCACCTGGATCTCTGAAATTCTAGGTATATTTGAGAAATTTGTTTTCAATTATCGAATGGGATGTTCGAACAGATTTTTTGAGGTATTCAATACCATTGTTTCAATGATTGGGTTTTCAGGGTCTACTGAATCTAAATATAAATGGATGTTTATTTTGGTATTTTAACATCATAAATAATGATGAAAATGTCATGAACTATAATAAGATGAGATAGAGACCTAAATATAATATGGATAAACATCAATCAATGAGGAACTATATATTTTATAGTTTAATATCATGCAATAACTTCTTATATATACATTAAATTAACATCATATAAAAAGGACACATATGATTTGTAGAATAAAATAATATTCCAATGACATAGTGGTGATGTTATTTTCCCAGGTCTAGATCAAAAAATGAGAATCGATTGAACATATCTAATCTTATGTTCCATAAGGGACTCAACATAGTTGAGTGGGAAACATGGTGACTATAATAGAGTTAGGTTTTATGATTCATCTTCATATTTTGTAATGTAATAGTTATTTTGACTGATGTGTGGGATGGGATCATACATATATGTGGATATCATATATGGAAACATGACCAATAAATTAAAGAATGTATATGATGATTATGGTATTATAGAATAAAAAATGCATGTATTTCATTTTATCGTTATAATACTATGAATAAAACTGTTTCAATTTAACATTAAATAATGAATAATATGTTCTAGGTAGTTTAGAGTCATACATTATTGACATGGGTTCTCAATTCTTTATAATCTTGATTAAATTAATCTATATTTTAAACAAAAATAAATAAGGTTATGTTAATCCTGAATGGTGTGAAAATTGGAAATTAGAATACTTAACAAAACCCATGATAATGAATAATATTTATTCATTATAACAATTTAGTTAAATAGCCCATATATATAATCAATGTGGTGTACAGTTTACTCTCATCACATAAGATATATATTTTTTGTTTTCTATAGATCACTTTTGTATAAAATGAATAATAATGATTTCTTAGTGAAGAATAAATTAAATTCCCACCATAATTGATTTAAGGGTCATATATTGCGACAATGCGGGAATATTTTTACTTTTGTGTGGATGGACCACATTTTAGAATACTATGAATTATAATGTGTTATATTAGTTTTGAAATCGTGATACACAATATTATTTTACATTTCCCTCCACATAGATCTATCGCATACACAAGGAGAGTATATATTTTTATTTAAAAATTGATGTTAAATATATATAAATGGATTTAGTTATATATTAGACAAGATCATTTAGATAAAAATAAAATATTTTTTGATTATTGGATAATTATTAAAAAAAATATATCATTGGAAAGGTCATAGAAATTAGAGACATATTAGTAGACTGTAATAATTGGATATATGGGGAAGTAGATTTAGTCTCATATATTGATAAATCATACACACAAGGTTTACGTGAAATTTCAATATTTGGTAATATATAAAGAACCATTAAAATCGTTAAAGGTCATGTAATATGGACAAAAATAATATATATTTTAACTACACATATAGAGAAATTCAGTTATCTACTTCTGAGTCTTGTCAGTCACAATTTTTATGACATGTTAAATTATAAAAAAAATGCATAACTCGCATGAGTCTAGAATGAATTAATAATCAAATAAAAATTTAATAATATCATGTACAACAAAAGACTTCATAATAATTATAGTTTAGTCCTGAATAGAGAATACTACTTCAAATTATAAAACATGAAACATAAATCAAATGTAATTTTTGTAATAGTACCATATTATTGGAACATGGTATAAATTTATATCCTATGATGATAAAATTAAATTTGTATTTTTTTCATAGAAATTTCGGGAAAATTTGAAAATCTTGTTCATATTTGATGATAATAGGATGGAACCAATAATGAATTGGTGGAATGTTTTTTGATTCAATTTTTGAAACAACCCCAAATCTAGTGTCACGTTGTGGGGATATAATTTATTACATTATAATACTATAGAAGGGATCACAACATTAATGGTCATTAAGGTTAGTAGTCTTGAAGTACCTGATATAAAATGTTTTAACAATTTATTAGTGAAATAAAATATAACTATTTAATTAAATTAAATATTTTTAATCCATGAAATCAATAATAGATTCTTTCTATATATCATTGGGAGACGAAAAATATAATGGAGATTTCAAATACTATGTAAGGGTTATGTAAAATGAAATATTTCTTGATTAAAAAAGGAATAATGAATAATGTACAATAAATATCTAAAATATAAAAAAATTAAATCCATATCTTTTTTATGAAGTGCATCCATGGATAATATCAATGAGAAAATATCATTAATAATAATAATTGAATTCCCAAATAGAGAAATTTGAAAAGATGGACATTGTGACATAATGAATCATGATATCATTCCTACCAAGACCTTGTAAGCAGAGATTTTATCCAAATAAGTGGTATACCCAAAGAACCACTTATACATGTATGGTTAACTTGTTGACACATGATAAATGATTATTAATTGAGGGGCTATATTATTCTTGGACCCACCCTAAATTACATGTCCAATACATTTCACATATATGGATCAATAAATTGAATTCATTAATAATATATCGTACCAACAAATATATTTATTTAGTAAAGGATATAAAATATCTTGATTTCCCATTAAATAAAAAACATCAAAATTTATATAACCGATTAATAATGGTGTATGCATTGAGAAATAATAACATTGATGATAAAAAATGAATATTTTTTAGGATAAATGCAACATTCATTAAAATATGATAATAAAATTAATTATTTAATATAATTATAATGAAAAAATAATTAATATGAGATAAAATAGTACAAAAAGTCCATTAGATACATACTTTTTGGAAGAAATTCACATATTTTTATCAATATAAAAAAATGTATATGAAATATATATAATGTGTTAGTTAAATATTTTTGTTTTTATAACCATTAAAGGTATTTAGATGAAACTAAATATTAGATAATGGTTCCAGTGATATGAATGTCTATTAATACTATAGATTTTAAAAATTATCATTTGTTTTGGTTTATATCTTATAAATTGGAAATTAACCATCTACAAAATAATTCTAATTATTAAATTAGTAGCTATTTAAAAGAAAATTATATTATATCATTTGCATAATAATAATTTTTATTTAATATAAATTAATTTCTAATATTAAATTTAACATATTGACAAGGAAAATTTATCATATCATAATGGGAAAAAAGATCGTATACTTTTTAATAAAAATTACATATAAGATTGATATGAAATAGTGTAAACTATAGAATAAAATAATTAAATTCCATAAATATATAGAGGATAATAATTTATATGACTATTATGAATCATATATTATAATATAAAATCCGTGAAAAATATAAGCAATCTCGGAAAAAATGATATTTTAAAATATATTTTATCATATTTCGAATCTTTTAAACTATAACATATCTATTTTGTATAATTCAAATGAATAATTAATCATCATTAGTAAATATTTATTCATTTAAAATACATTAATGGGTATTTATATACAACACATAAATGTAAGTAGGATCATAATTCCAAATATATCTCAAAGGAGTGAAAATTATATTGATACCACATTCGATGATCATATCATTGAAGTAAGAAATAATAAATGTAAAAATTAATGATAAAATTTAAATAAAAAATATACTATGTTAAAAAAACCTTAACTCAATAATAGTTTTTTATGCATAATAAGGTCATAATATAGCCAATCAAGTAGACGTATTACCCAATGAATATAAATCATTTTATGTAGCCATGTACCTTGGGAATCAAATTCATTCAATGTGATTTATACTCATATATAATGAGTTTAAACATGATTTTGATTTAAAAAAACCAAAAACATATTCATGTTTTTATTATCATATAGGATCCACATGTAATATATTATTTCTCATCTATTAATCATTATTCATTATTTTCATTGATCCTTGAGTTAGATGCTTAGTTTTATCTAGTATGATTTTCCAAGGATTTTCTGGTTATTGTGAATAAGATATAGATTCAACATCATTTAAAATATATTTACGTTATAATTAATAAATTTATTAATTATATAGACTCGTAAAATTAAATTACACTTGAAGGCATGAAAAATGAAACACATCACTTCATCGAGACACTATGATTTATGTACGAATGAGTGATGTTGTTATTTTTTAATGGGTGATAGGGTAAGGAATTATATGATATTATTAATTAAATGAATAAATATTATAAATTAATTATTATATATATTTTATCTCATTTAACATAACCATTTTAATTATTCAATGTATTTATGTTATTTACATAATTTAAAAACATAGTATATTTCATAAAATATAATTAATATCTTTTGTGATATGATTCATTTAATTTTAAATTAAAGGCATGACTATAAAAAATGAGTGGAAAATTAATATTTTAACAATAAATTATAAATTATTTTTATTAATAAAAATATTGTGAAACAATATTTCATCTATATAATATTAAAATTTTAAGAATAATTGATTCGCAATTTAAACATTAAACACAAGCATTCCGACTACATCGTATAATCTTTTAATGTATCTATAAATTTTTAAAAATTAAAATTAAATTAAATTAATAATTATAAATCAAGGAAGTTAAAAATTAAATTTTTTAAACATTAAAAAAACATTATCCCTTTGCGAATATATTGAGAAATTAAATGAAAGAGAGTGAAATTTTGGAATTTTCATTTCTTAATGTAATATAAGTATCATTATCAATGGAAAAGAGAATCACAATTCAATATTTTAGGCTTTGAAATAAATATGGTCTACTGTATACATGAAAAAACATTAAAAATGTGTTTTGGCAAATTTTGAGACCTTATCTCATAGTTTATATCATTCTTTATAAATTCATCCATTTCCAAAATGAAAAATATTTACCCTGGTTAAATTTTAGAATAAAATGAATTAAAAGGGTCCATATTAACAAATTTGAACCTCTATATATTAAATTTTATTTAAATTTTTCTTGATTAATTTTCTAGAACATTCAGAATTAAATTTTAATATATATTAATAAAAAATAATAAAAATTTCCAAAAGAAAAAAATGTGTTTTAAGAGTAAAAGTTACTTCTATCAAGATCAATAATATTACAAAAACAAATTAAATTAATTACAATATTAAAATTCATATAGATAATTTGATTCATTGCATAAAATATTAACAATAGGATTGGATTATAAATTTATATGATATAATTATAATAAAAAAGGGTATTTGAGTAATGATTATATTACTCCATTAACTGAAAAAATAATCATTTTTTGAAATCCAAAAAGTTCACCCTTTTTAAATTTAAGTATACTGATTCAAAAAAAATTACGAATTAATATTAATTAATGTTTAATAAAATAATTATAAAAACCATTCAAAAATCAAAAATATACATTTTGAAACATAAAATGAAAACACAAAAAATTAGTGATTATTTACTTAAAAGAGGTGAATATATTCCAATAGAGTACGCACATTATCAATATATTTCATAAAATACTAACTCATATTCATATATTCTAATTCAATACAGTTATTATAATAATCACATTTATACAATAATGCTTTTATAATATATATCAGTTTTCATCAATATTGTTGTTGCATTTGAAAAATGATATCAAAAATATTATTCTTTTATGCTAAATTATTGTTGGAGTTATATCCCCCAACTAAACAAATTTCATAAGGAATATTTTTATCAATAATCAATTGTTTTATTTTTGAATATAAATATATTTAAAATCCACACTATACAATGGGATAATGAATCTTCATCTAAAAAGGGAATGTTGGAGAGAGAAATGATACATGTAATAACACATAATATGTTACCTATATAAGGCGAACATTATTTTGAAGATGGAATATAAACATTGAATTGAAAAATAAAATAAAAGGACTAATATAGAGAGAAATATTTCATTATTAATATAAATTTGATGACCTTAAAATTAATAAATCATTTACCTATGAAAATATCATTAAATCATTGTAAATTACAATTAAAGTATAATATTTAAAATTCAATATAATTTTAGTATGTTTATGAAATCATTTATAGTCAAGAAAGTGTGTAATATAAAATCCTCATAGATTACTTCTTTCCATTTTATAATCACAATAGAATCATTTCAATGTGTGTCGAAAAATTTCCAAATCTTCTCTAATTTTAATAAAATAATATTTTGCATTTTTTTTCATACCCAATGAAGCAAAATTATCATTTAATTGACTATAGGATCTATAAAATATGAAAAATTCAGTCCTACATTAATGAAAAGTTTACCAAAACTGAAATAATAAATATAGGTTTTCCAATATGTATATTTATAATAATTTAAACCATATAACCTTGACAGACCTCCCCCCAATGTTCTTCATAGATGATTCTTTATGTAGTTAACCACTAAAATCAAAAAAATATGATATTCCAAATTCAATATTGAAAAGTAAAAAATATATGATAAAACAATTTACCATAGACAGCATAAATCATTATATCATGTCACATACCAAACATGTGAATAAATTGATCATGTATTCCTTTTAATTATAATAATAATTTTATTCCCTATAACACTTCAATGAAATCATAAAACATTTAGAAATTAATTAAATTATTATTTCTAAAATATAATCTCATTTTATTTAATATGTACTATAAATAAGAAGTTATATTAAATTTATCTTATTTGACCAAAATCACTTTTACATAAAATCAATACTAAATATTGTGGTTACCAAAACGATTACAATGAAATATTAAATTTCAATCATACGTTTATCCAAACTAAACTTTTTTTAATCGTAATAAGGAATATAAGTAGTGTTCTTATTCTAATAATCATTTTTTTTCTAAACATAAATTCCTGCGATGAATTCATTTTTCACTTTTGGTATTAGTTAAAATCTGTTTTAAAATCATATATAGAAATATTACTCTGTAATATTTCATATATGTTTCAGGATTATTTTATCTACAAATTAATTAGTATAAAACATCCAAAGAATAATTATTGATTAGTAATATTTAATTACTTCAAAACCCGTCATTATAATTATTTCCATTGCATATGAACTTCCATGTTTTAGGGGATAAACAACTCATTTTGGAATTGAAAAAGAAGACACCCATACTCCCCACATATAAGAAAATGAACTATAAATTGTACTATAATATTCAATTCATATTCATCCATAAAATTCATAATTTTTCAATAAAAAATACTTTCCTTGTGAACATAATTTCTATGAATAAACATCATATCATTCACTAATACATTTACATAATTTATTAATCCAATATAAATGAGATATATGAAAATACTTCTTATTCCCTCTATGGACATCATGAAATTGAATTTTATTATATTTTGTGATTCATGAAAATATATAATAATTGATTTTTTTAATAAGATGTATTGGAATTTGATAAGGAATAATCATACATTTTCTCCTTCAAACTCAAATTTCTTTTGATTACTGAAGTAGAAAATAGTGAAATTATCCTTCACATTAAATATTTATACTATAATTTCTTATTCTAATAGTTTATGAAAAAAAATTATATTTGGATAAAATATATTCTAATTAAGAATCCAAAATACGAAGACAATAATTTATATGATTTTTTTTTAAAACTGACACATTTTTCAGTGTATGAAACAATAGGATTAATCTAGTTTCTAAATATTAACAATATACTAATATCAATCATAGTAGTTCACAAATAAGATTTTAGTTAACCATGTAATATACACTAGGATGGTAAAACTGGTTCCTAGAATGTAAAAAATATACAAGCCCAATAATTATATCTAAGATAAATTTAGTTTATAATTTTTAGGGAAACTATAATTAGAAAATAATTGAAAAAACCAATTATATTATTTATTAATTACATAGAAATTTATTACATTGAAAAACGTATAATCTATATATTTCCAAAAATGTAATATTTTTTCTTATATATAGATATAATCGGAAAAAAATCCATTTCATTATGTTCCAAATGTGATGATTTCTATAATATATTAACCACAATTGCCACTATACATTTTCAGAAACTGACTGGAATGAGCCAACACTAGTAAACTAGAGTGATTTTATAGATTATTAAATTTTCATTTGATTTATGGGATTTCATCTGAACGGATGGATTAGATTAGTGTCTATTGATAATTATATACAAACATGCTTAAAATTTAACCAAAAAAATAAAATATTAAAATATTCTGAATGTATATATTTATAATCATTTAACTAATTAAAATATTCCTTATTAATAAACATTCGATTTTTTTAAAAAATAAGAGTATGCTCAAATTCATTGTATGGGTTATATTAAATGGATGATGTAATGAATAGATTTTCATTATCAAATTGGAATGGTAGAAAACATAAACCCACTCCCATTTAATTAATAACATGATATTTAAAGGCATTAAATGATCAAAAAATTAAAAAATATAATGTAAAAATATAATTTAATTATAAATTATTGAGTTTTTTAATGATGGACTTCATGGTATTAGATATTTGGATATTATTTCACTAATACCATGGATTAATACATTTTATGAATTGGTTATTTATACACATTAAACTGAATGAATATGTTTGGATAACTTTTTTGTCTCATTATACCAATCAAGGCATCCGAGGACTATTTTATTATTGGACCCACTGGTCATTTGTTGTCCAGTATATTCTATTTATATTTAACAATAATTTTAATTCATAAAGTATAATACTTATCAACATGTATCATTATTGAGTATATGATATTGAAGATCAATATTTCCTTATTAAATGAAGTAACATTCATAATAAATCAACGTAACTATAAATAGTATAGGGTTGATGCAGTAATAATAACCATGATACAATCTATACATGTATTTTTGATGAATGTGGTCTCAAATGAAATATGATCTGAAGAACGTGAATGTTTTATAATAATGTTTTTGACTAAAAATTTAATAAGTGAAATAATCTTACCATTACATCAATATAGATATAGTTCTTCTAAAATAAATTATTTATTCATAATAATAAATTAATTTTTAAATATAAAATATAAAATAGTTTCAATTAATAAAATTTCTTTTTTTACCTTCTAAAAAATTATAACATTATATATATAGTTATATAATTTTGGATGCATGAATTCTTGTTACTGCCCTATATATTAAAAATAAACATTTCTTTTGGCCTTTTTTATTAATTTTGTTAATGAATCTTTTTTTTAAAAATAAAAATCCTTCAAAAGCTTATAAAAAAATTTTATAACCAAAAACATGCACAATTAATACTTTTACTATAAAAATATAATTTTCTTAAACAATTTTAAAATATATTATCATGGATTGAAAATTTATTTGATAAAAAACGGATAAAATTTTCATTTCTATTAGAAGTTTATTTTCACCATTTAATGGAAAAAGTGAAGAAATCTCTTAAAGAAAAAATGAAACTCATTTTGTATTTATGAAATAAAAATATTATTATATTTATCAAGGATGGATTATAATAATCCCTCTACAAAAAATATCAAATAATTAATAAAAAAAATTGTAAAATAAATTATTCATTGTTGTCAAAAATTAATTTAATCCATATGAAATATTGAATATGAAATTAAAATTATTAATCATGAATAAATCTTATTCGTGGATAATTAACAAATGGTGTAGTGTATACGTCACATTAAATAAAATAGTAGCATAAATCAAAATATATATTAATGTAGTTTAGAATGAGAAATACTACATTATAATGATCACATAATTGATGTTAGAATGATGAAATTAATCCATTATGTGTAACCATTGTAAATAAAAAATGTTATAAATATAACATAATACCATATAATTTCATTTCATATATAATCCACATACTACATAATTAATGAAGTCAAAGTGCATCCCTATGAATTTATATTTTTTTAGACTCCTCGTACCTCACACATCCAATTTATGGAATGTTATTTAAAATCGATAATGTAGTTTTAAATGTGTTATTAATTTATTCGATAACCAAATTGAATTTTATAATTTTTATTTACTTTTATGTTATCTTATAACCTATTCATGAATAATTTCAAATTAGTATCTCTAATTCATGTGTTAGCAGGTTAGTTTTTTCATGTAGTATTTATAGTGGATGTTATGGTTATTATGAATAAGATATAGTTTCATAATCTATATATTAATTTGTTTATATAATATATTAATTCATTACATACATTCATATAATTAATGTTAAATGGTCATCATGTTAACTAAATCACGTCTCCTCCTTGAGATGATATGTCATATAGGCATAAGTTCAATATTGTCATTATTCAATTGGTGAATGATTAATGGAGTATATGATATATTAAATTTTATGAATCAATATTATTTCATAGTTATCATTTAAAATTTTTAGATCAATCGCTATTACTATTCATGATATATGGTGAAGAAAAAATTTACATCGATTCATGAGGTGGTATTCCACCGTACAGATATATGACTGTTTTATTTCCTATTTTATGTAAAAGAAGATGGATGTTTTTTCCCTTGAACATATATTCATATAAGTATATTTTTTAAACTATTTTTGTTATATTTTAATGGATAATATATTATTAATGTTAGTAAAAAAAGATGTCAAAAATAAATATCATGGTTAACTTGATTACCATCACTTGAATAAATATCTATTGAATCAGTTCTAACAACCCTGGGTTTTGTTATTATGTAATTAAATAACAAATTAAAAATGTATAAGTATGATGAAAATATATTTTATAATGGTTTGGTGGAGAAAATTGATCATGATGTGTTAATTTGTTATTGTAGGAGGATCCCTTTTATAATTTAAGTGAGTTGAACAATTATAATTTTTCAATTTTTCAAAATATTATTTAGTCAATTTATTAAAAATTTGGAATCGATATTTCTCATATGATATGTTTATATGTTTTAGGTGTAAATAAAATAAACTATTGAGGTATAATTTTTATTTTTCTATAATTTTAATCCTTATATTTTAGTACAACTGCTTTGTTATTTATATTTATCCATAATTGAGGTCACACCATCTTCCATATTAAGGGTTATTATTTGTATTATAATGTATCAATTAGATCATAAATTCTCAAGTGATGATGTTTTTAACCATATACCATCAAAATTTTGCAATTTTATAAATTTTATTATTTTTGACTAATTAAATAAAATATTGTTTTCGTAAAAAAATCCTGAATGTCAATTTTTAAACAATTCAATGATTTTTTATTAAAGACCTAAATATGACAAATGATTTAGGATATGAAAAATTTAAATAGTAATTATACATTAATATTAATAATAAAATACATGTGACATGATTATTCATAAATATGAATTACTTTCTAAGTTTCTAAAATTATTTTATTTGACCTTTAAACAACATAGACAATCACTTTTTCTACATCTTAAATATTTTTTTAAAATTATATAGTTACCGAAATGTAAAAATTATTTAAATAATTTATTTATATTATAAATTTTCAAAGTAATATTTTTATTGATTTATAAAAAATTATATAGATACGCGAACATATAAAATAAACTAAATTAAAATGAGTGACATTTTATGAATTTCTATACATTATCAAATATTAAAAGTCATTATTATAGGGAAATGTAAAAAAAAAGATATTATTGTGTTGGGATTGATATGGTTTATTTTATCACATTAAATAAATGAGGGAATGAATAAAGGGGATTTGAGACCATTTGAATCATTTTTAATCATGTTTAGTCCATTTTATCATTAGAAGGTGACAATTATTTTTCATAATTTCTATCCATAATTAATATAAATAAATGGTACAAATTTTTTAAAAAATTAAAATAATAAATCAATACAAGTTATTTATATTTCATGATCTAATCAATATAAGTGGGAAAATAAACTTCAACACAAATTTATAAAACACATTGAAAACATTGTTTATTAAAAAATGTATTTAATGTATATATATTAACTTATATCAATGTCAAGACTATTGATGATGCAGATGTAACTACATATATTATAAAAAATGGATATTATGTATGTATAGGGCCGTATGGAAAATATTATCAGATATTTAAATTAATTTACATACTAAATATAATATATAGTATTAGAAAATTTTGTAATTTTCATTATTCACTAAATAAATCATTTCAAAAAATAAAAAATAAAAAAATCCCAAGAAATAAATTTTATTTTTTCTGATTTTAAAAATGGATTCCTTTTTAAAAAATAGAATATATAAATTTATAATTAATTAATCATAAATTACTTACATATATTCCAATAAAGCTAGTTTACATAAAAAAATTAGAAATATAATATGACTACACTAAAAATTTATTTTATATATACGATGACATAATCAATTATGATTTATTTAATATTACTATTCTATATAATCATTTCATAATATGTGTACTTGTATTCATAACATCTAAGTCAATTATTTGATTATAATAGTTACAGTTTAATAATATATTTTTTATGTAAATATATCATTTTGCTTCATGATTGGTGTTTCTTGTTTTAAAATAAATTAAGATTATTATTCTCATTAAATAAATTTTATTTTATTTCAACTTGATTTTATGGTGTCTTGACTATCATATAAGGGATTCATAAAATAAACATGTCATTGTGTTATTAAATGTAATTCTTCATTGTCTATTGATCATATTCATAGTAAATGAATGATAAATTGGTCTTTCTCTATATAAGAAATGATTGGTAGAATTAAATGAATGTTATTGGGTACACCATATTATTTTATAATCATATATAGAACAAAATGAACAAATTGGAACCATACATGTGATCCTGAATGGATTAGTATAGTTGAATGATTCAAATTAGGTTCACCATTTTTTACCCTGATACGAGGTGTCCAAATGATTTATTGTGATATTCAATGTGTGGGTGGCTAGTAATCACATTAAGTCACTACTCCGATCTGAATTTTTGTCCAATGGGGTATCACTATGGAAAATGTTGTTGGTCCCATTTTGATTGAAATAAAAAAATTTAAGGGTGGATAATCCTTTAAAATATTTAACAAAATTAATGAATCAGTGATTTAATATTGTGTAATGAAACAATGTAGTTTTTTATACATTAAATAATTTAGAGGAAATAAAAATATGAATAAATTACTATTTTATAGTATTTTGGATACCTAGTATCCCACATTACTCTTTAATTCTCCCTACGCATTGATCAAATTTGTATACAAAGGGAATTGTACATTTTAATGGTTTGATAGCCTATTTTAGGGGATTTAATTTTTAAAAGATAGTGGAATAAGTAAAACCTTTCCTTCTAAAGGATTCAAAACCTATAGAAACATGGTTTTTCTTTATGATTCACAGCCAATGAAATACTAAATTATTAGTATGTTTCATAACTAATGGACCATCCATTTTACAGGTAGAATAGAAAATACCAGAAATTATATTTTTTTTTCATAATTCATAAACTAAATATTATAATTAAAAACAGGTAGAATAAAATTAAAAAATAGGGAAATTATATAATTATGTAGATCATATTAGATTATGATATTTAATATTCGATGTAGCTCGTATAATGATGATCACTTCAACAATAATTAATTAAATATTTGATATTCCCTCATTACCAAAATAATGAAATTGTATTAATACATGATCCATTAATTGTGATGTTGTGTCAATATTATTTTCCAATTCATATCCAGGTCATATTTTATTGAAATATCACAAAACTTTATCTACCATACTCATTTAATTTTTGATTCCTACTGTATTCCTAAATTAATCATCAGTAATCAAACATCAGAAATATTTAAAAATATAGAACATGTAATATCATTATATTTAGTCGCTTACAAATTATATTGTTGAAATCATTCAATAAATTCAAATAATATTTTTATTATATATGTGATAAAAATGAATAAATTTAATCTCATAGAGTTGCACTAAAAATATTTAAAATAAATTAATGAGAAACATTTTAATCCAAAAAAATAAATGTATTTTTATTTTGAAATAAATATAATTTACATATTAAATTATAGATGTATTTTTAAATGTAATAAAAAAGAAAAAAAAAATTATTATTGAATAGTTTATTAAAAAAATAATAAATAAATAAATAATAGTGTATATTATCCAATTAATGTATTACTGTTTTTATAATTAATATATTTGAAATTTATTTTAAAATTTCATCCATTTATATATATTTTATCAAATAAAATAACTTTATAAATAATAATAATAACAATAAAAATAATAATTAATATAGTTAATGAATATAAAATTACAAAAATGGTTGTTGTTTTTCTTCAACATAACTATCACAAATTTAAAATGTGATAGAAGAATATGTATTATATTAAATGATAGTATAAAATTATATCAACATCTAAAATCAATGTTCTACATACTCTTAGATTAAAGTCCTTATTTTACATCAATCAGATTATAGAATCCTCAAATAATATTGTTTATACTATAAATTATAATTTTAGGCTAATTTTGGTTGAGTATGCTATAAATACTATAAACCAGGATAAATGGTGGTGTGGCTCTAGTAAAAAATTACATTATACCATTAATGAAGGAAGTTGATCCACCACAAGTATAATTTAATTTCCTTTAGGATGATGTGATTGAAACATGTATCCATTTGGTTACAATATCATTGAAATATATATAAAATCATTATATGAATTTTATGCTACCACTATGTATAATATTATGTAATTATATACCTTTATTAATTATAAAAAAGATACATTAATAGGCTTTGTAAGGGAAATATGAATAGTCAGTAAATAATGAATTTAATATATATGCCTCCTGTATTAGTAAAAATGATATGTGAAATATTGTGTAATGTCAACACATATAATTAATGAGAAATGTATTGGTATTATTTCTAAAATCATGAATAAAAGATAAAATAATTTCAAATAAAAGGATAAATTTTTCCTATAATTATTATCGGAAATACTAGGTATTTGTAACATGTGTTAGGGTAACTAATTCCTCCATATGGTTAATTTTTTTTATAAATCAATTGTAGTGGTTTTTTCGCACATTATAAAAGGATATATAATTTCTATTTATTTTATTTTGGTAACATAAGAGTTGGGTATGAGTGGAATAAAATTTATTTATATTTCATACATGTATAAAGAATAGTTCTTATGTTTAGTAATGTTAGAAAAATAAAAATTCTTATGCAAGGGTAGAAAACAATTATGTAAGGGGAAGTCATAAATTTTAATGGTTTCATAATGGTATGATGAATGTCATGTTAGGGTATGGAAAAAATCACAAATATCACATAATGGTAGAAAGGAATCATACATAATAAAAAATAAAAGTTAATTAATGATACATAACTGTAAAAATAATCATTTAAAACACACATTCAGTTTAAAATATTCTCACAAGTTTGAACATGTAACATTAAATACTTACGTAAGGGTTAGGAAATAAATTTGATAATAAAATTTATAGAAGTTAAATTTAATAATAATGAAAATAATAATAAGATGTATTGTTAAATCATTTATAAATAATTAAATTCTAAAAAAATTATTATTATAATAAATATACAATAATTCTAGAAATATTTTTTTCAATAAATAATATTCATTTAAATATTTTTATATAATTATTTGGATTCACATTTAAAATGTTTAACAAACAGATTAAATTATATACCAAAATTCAAAAATACTAAAATCTCCCATTTCCCATTAAATTCAAAGAAGAATATGTTTTCATGTAGATTCCCCAATCGTTCTCCCAAATTTGTTAATTTGAAAAAAACAATGTAAAATTAATTCTCCAAAATAATATTATCTTCTTTTCAAAAATTAACAAAATAGACACAGAGAGAGAGAGATACATATAAATAAATATTAAAGTATTCCTTATGAAAATAAAATAACGAAAAAAAATTAATACCAACACATATTGAAAAAAGATAAATTTCACACAATATATATTTTTATAGTGTTAAAAATATAAATATTGCGGAATATTGTAAATAGAATATAGAAAAATAAATATCATTTATATTAATTTAAAAATATTTTTCATTTAAAATGATTTATCACATCACACAAAAAAAACCCACAAATTGTTGAGAAATAAAATATTAATATTCCACCATAGTATTTTTTAAATTATTGACAAAAAAATATTCCTCATAAGAATAAATCAACCTCCCAAAGATTTAAGCATCTAAAATATAAATTCAAATCATAACAACTAAAATATGAATTATAAAAAATAATTCAATATTATATTATCAATATAATATCATCATTTCTCAAATAATATTAAACAATATGGTACATGAAATACCAATGTTAATAACATATTTAATAAAAAAAATTTCAATATAAAACAGAATTAAAAAATCATGACCATGATTCAATAATAAATCTAATCAATGCCATATCTCTGAATTTAATGACTAAAACTAATTTTTCCTTTTATTGAATAAATTTAATTTGAACTCAAATTGACTGTCATAAATAATTTATAATTTTAAAAAAATCATTACTTTATAAATATTTTTTTAAAAAATTAAACTAAAATAGATAAAAAAAATTATATAGAAAAGGAATCCTTGAATCGATAGTCTTCAGAAATTCAATTTCAAGGATCCTTTCAAAAAAATATACATTTACAAGTGTAGATGGTTAACTATGTTTACTATAGAAACAATCAAACAATAATGTATAAAATCCTAGTGATATAATAAAATAAAAAAATAATTCTATACCAAATCTTAAATAAGTTATTGAATTATATTTCTAATATATTAGTAAAAATTTATTTCATTAAAAACAAACAATTTCATAACTATTTCAAAACATACATAATAGTATATTAAATAATTTAATAAATATGGGTTAACTCCCCAAAAATTAATGAATGAATAGATAATATATATTATATATATCTCTCAATAATTATATGTAATATAACAACATAATACACATATGGATAAAATTCAAATTCAAATCTACCTAATATTACAACATGCTAACATAAAAAAAATGCAGTAAACAGTTAATGTAAAATTTTAGAGGCATATAATTAAATTTACATGATAAAGGATATTAAATTCTATTCATTATTTTATAAATGATTATAAAAATGTTAATATGATAGACCCATCTCCACCATCCCGAATATGGTGTATACCTTATTACACTAGAATAGATAAATGGTAACAAATCCTTGAGGACTTTCAGTTTAATATTTTTTTGGGAACCAGATATATACATGATATCAATTTGAAATTTGGAAAATAAAATATAACATTGTTTTTTCATATCCCCCTCCATGTAAAAATATCACATTTGTGGAGACTGACAAATACCCCCAAGTCCCACCGACTGTAGGCCACGAGATGCCAAATAGAACTTAGGGTGTACAAATATCACAATATGTCAGCAATTTCCCACTATAAAAAAACATGATCAGGTGAATGAATTAATCGCCCCCAGAAATTACAAGTCATTATATATAATTAATGGAAATAAATCTTCCCACATGCATGTATAATTATAAATTATACAAGAATATGTCTCCAAAGTTATTACCCAAAAGTAATGCAAAATCAGTGACATATCAACTATAATGTATCGATGATTATTAGGTCCAAAAAACCCCTAAAATCCTCTAAGAAATCTGAATTGTTTTTAATCGAATACTGTGAGAGTACATGTATACTGAGTAACAAAACCGATGTCTCATGTTCATATGATAGAGAACCATTCTAACAAATCGGGGAGAAAATATGAGAACCAAACATCACCTAGAAATGAATAAAAACCAAACCAAACAATTCCAAGGGACTCGTAACAAATAATTCATGTTATGTTATAGAATATAACATTATCACATTGATATGGGTACCCCACACCACTTTCCCACAAGTATGTTTCTCTCACAGCCAACGTCGAACATCATGAAACTATCATCGCTTATGTATACCTCACATCCCCACAAGAATAGTCAAAACATACCATTACAATAGACATATGGTCATACCTCCCCAATTGAATGGACATACACATCTTTCCTAAATACACATAGGCTGTCAGCCCATAAGAATAGTCATGTCTTACCCTAAAACACCATGGACCTCCCACATTATCCCAAAGACACATGGGAAAAATATCACCTTTCCCTCAAACACTTAGTCTCAAAAATATCACCAGATGACACAAAGGAATCACCACAACTATCTAATGAAATAAAATCCTCTACCCATCATATAATGGGCTATACCAACCATTCCAAGATGATATTGTGGGTACCCATCAATCTTTACACCCAAACAGTTGTTGGAAAAATAGCCCATTTGTGACTATGTGTGTGTTCAACATGTACTTCTCTACATGGGTGGGGAACATTTTGGAATCACATGAATATAAAATTATAATTTTAATAACAAGAACTCAGGCCCAAACTATGGGTTCATAACTTAATAAACCAACTTAGAACACCTTCACTCTTTCTTTAACCACTATATTCTAATACTAATATATGAAAAAGTCATTTAGAAGGTTAAGGGCCCAAATGAACAAAAGTGGCTTCACATTTCATATATGTTTAACACCCATTCATTTCATTATTTAGTACTACCCACAAAACCCACCATATAATTATAAATTATGTATTTGCATCTAATTAATGAAACCAAACCAATAAATTACAAATATAATCACAAATATTATTCAATTTGTTCCATTACTACATCTATGTCTTGCCCAATGAAACGACCACTTCACAGCAAAAAAAAATTATGTAAAAAAACCACCTACTATCCATCCTAAAATAATGGCCATTAAAACACCTTCCCTCTACCTTAAAAGAACATATAAACAAACCAAATCCTCACAATACTAGAACCACATCCAATCAGACCACCTTGTCACCACCCAAAAATCACATCCAACCAAACCCATATAACCCCAAAAGCATCAAAATCACCCATTTTCATCCCACATGCATGAAAAAACATTAAAATATATCAAGATCATTTTCTATGATTTAACATAGTTTTGAATATCACATTTAACATAATATTAGGGGCTTATCACACAAGCCAAAAATTATGTGGAAACAAATTCATTAGACAATTAAAAATAATTAACCAACAACCATTCAGGGTGATACCACAACAATAAAATTAGTCACAAAAAATAAGGTTTCTATGACTCATGTGAAACAGCATAAACAAAACCACCAATGGACACATTTCATATCAACACATTTTTTCATAAAATCCATCACATAGATATAGATACAAAGCTGTAAAGGCATGTAAAAAACACTAGTTACCACATTCAATTCAATTAAATAATATTTATCATTGATTAAGACAAAACAACAATAATACATGGATAAACCTATGAAAACCCCTCCCACATGTTTCAAAATAAAGAGAAATGAGGGAAAATCCTACCTCAAATATTCTTTTCAACTTGTTGTGCAATGTAGGGTGAGGAAGAACAGCTGAAAACCACAGCTACACCATGAGGAACCAGATATCATTTTACACCACATCCTAAGTCCCAAAAATCAAAACTTATCACATATCCCAAACCATGGAAACTCCATTGTAGTTGATCCCTAAGATGAAAATAGATGAAAAAAGATATGAAATGGAAGATATCTAACCACAGATCAACCTAGGATCCCAAATGAAACCCATCAAGATCATTGGATCAGGGATACATAAAAAAGACTCAAAGATAACCTATTGTCTTGTTAGTTTGTCCCAAAATTATTGGATTAACAATCCTAGGTAGAATAAATGAGGTTTTTTTTTTGAAATTTTTTAACACTCTACTATATTGAGATATTAAATGATGTATAATCCTATTTCATGTCCTGAAATCTCAAATGATCATTTTATGCTAAAAATGAAAGGCCTCTGAATTTTGTTTTATTTATTTATAATTATGATAAATTAAATGGGGGGAAACAACTTTCATGTAATTTAATTGTTCTACATGGTGTGAATCCCACATTCAAGTCATGAATCCCCCCTACTCTGTGGTGTAGGTAACTAAAAGTTTTCATACATCCTCTAAGACTCTTTTAAAACTCTCCAATAAACAAAAATACCAATGTAACATAATGTTAGGAACAAAAAATTTCATTATATACCTATGAAATTACTATCTCACTGAAGAATCCACAACCATGCCTATAATAAATAAGGGTTTGAACAATCACCCCGCGATATACCTCTCAAGGATCTCATCACACCTCAAATGCTAACACATGGAAAACACACAAACTAAAACAAAAAAAACCAGAAAAATCAGATATTTTTCAAAATAGACCATCATAGAAAATATAGATATCCTATCTACAACATCCCATTAAATGCTACAAAACAACCCAGAAACAGCACCATCCTGAACACATGAATCATCAAATTCAACAATTTGTGTAAATATATTATATAATTTTGGAGAAATTGAATCACCCGTTTTGTTTTATTCACTTCATAATTAATTAATCATTTTTAGGAATCATGTCCTATATTTTATAAATGTCAAAAATTTATCTAAAATCATACCCCAACATTCACATAATAAGGAAAATATATCACCTTAGAAACAAAATGTGATCCAAACATCTCATCGTAAGAAAAATTCAGTAATGAAAAACGAAACAAATACTCTGGGGAGTGGTCACACATCTATTATTCATTATCCAATGCACTATCACTAAATACACCTTTAATTTAAAACACATGAATCAATGGAATGGACCATCCAACCAACTCCACTCTTGTTCATAGTAGAGTTCTACTTGTTGTTCCACAAATGTCTTTCCATCTTCAATATCCAACTCTCCCTCATTAGTGAAACTGGTGTCCTAAAGACAATACCAGTGGAGCTAAGAGACATGGAAGATGTAACATCCCAGGTAAATAAAGAATAAAGCATTTTCATATTTATTAATATTTACGAATTAAATATTAATTTTACTTTAAATGGGTTTCTATGTTCGATAGCATACCTGATACACAACAAATATATTCATTGAAATCTTATGTTGCACACTAGTAATAAAATAATATTATTTTAAATGGTAGTTAACACATAAACGAATTCAATTTTAGGCATTTATACCCTAATTTTCACTAAAGGTCCACTTATCGCCTTTTGATGGTGAACTGTCATTAAATATTGTTTTGGTCACTATTATAATTTCTATTGTACCAAATAAAATTATTCTTTAGAATCGGGACATCAAAATTTACTTTCTGTAAATATTTCGTATTTTTCCGATAAAGTTCATTTTTTAATGAATAGTGAAAAATGTTGTATTTTAATTCAAACCCACTTTTTAATCTAATTTATTTATATGATTAGATTTTCTTTTGAATTGTTTTTAAAGTTAAATTAGTATATATTTTTACCATTAAAGACAATAGTGGTTGTTGGAATTAATTTCACCTTGATATCGGACTTAAACTAGTGTCAATCTTTTGATACTTATTGTTTCATAAAAACACGCTATTTTCTCTGACAACGGGAATTAGTTATTAAATTATATGATGCAACTTATATGTTTGGAATTTTGTAAAATGGTCTTCATTTTTGAATTCGGAATATCAAATACTGCTTAGGGTGAATTTTTTGTTTTTTTCTGAAAAACTTTAATTTTTGATGAATAGTGAAACCACTATGTGGTACTTAAAGAAACTGATTTTTCGTTTAAATGAAATTTTACCACATCTGTGTTTTGATTTTCAAAAATCCAACATACATGGTTTTCATTAAGAAGTAAAATGTGGTTCAATGGGATTAAAATAATTTTTTGGTGAATAATAACTGTTAAGTTTTTAATCGCGATTAGAGGTAATTAGTGTAGTTTAAGGAAAAAATAATGTTTTAATAATATGAGATGAACATGACACATGTCCTACCCCTATGGGATGTGTCATGGCCGCCCAATACAATCCATGGGTCAACTTAGGGACCCCATGGATCCACATTGTAGGAAAATGACATTGAAAACTTTTTATTTAATGTTAAAATAAAAATGTCACAATCATGATTTGTTTTACTAAAACTATTTTTAAATGGGGTTATACAAGACATATTTTTGACTATAAATATTCATCAGAAATATAAAAATATTTACTATATCATGATATTTTTTTATAATTTTTAGACATTAAATAAATTAAATTATTTATGACACCATGATGATGCTGTGATGACCACATTATTTAACTATTTAAATAAAATGAAATGATAATGTAAAATCTAAGACCTAAACTTGTCAAAAACCTATTGGATGGGTGGATTTAGAACTCCTATCCCCTTATCCTTTAAATATATAATTTTGGGACCCTTTTTATCCGAAAATCATTTTATAATAAAGTAACCTTTTATAACTTTCCAAGAGTGCCCCTCCTCTCCTCTTATAAAAGGCCCCCACCTCTACCAGTTTATCCACACTTCCAAAGACTTTGGCTCGGCCCACCCCTTCCCATTTTGTCTTTCTACATCCCTCCCTAACTCATATAAGGCTCACATTGGGATGAATTCTTCCCAAGGAAGCCTTTGAGCTCAAATCTAAGAGAGTTACCCAATTTTAAGGTAATGTCTTCACTTGTGTTGTTTTGTTTTATTTTGCTTCTCCAACCCCCTAAAATCTTTTTATTCATTTCTTTTGTAACAACTCCATTATCTTAAATATACTAGAATTCTTTTATAAGAATAATTCGAGCTACACTTATACGCACCTACATCTAATGGTTAAAGATCATATTGTTTCTGTGGATGGTGAAGTTCTGCCTCACGAAACGATGATTGTTCAATATTTTTCTAAAACCATAAAAGGTGGCCATTAAGATGTCAATATATTGATATATGATATATAATATAATTATGTTTTCATTAATATTCTTTATTTTTCATTTATGGAATGCATTTATCGCTTCCATTATGGGCATACGTGATATCTTCATTTTAGGAAGTGCAGACTTCCGCCCCCTCAAAGTGATTTGATTCGTTAATGCCATATGTGGGACATATACAGGATGGATTTAATTTTATTATGTATCATTTATGATACATATAAATTATGAATATAATTCTGGAATTAAAATATGCATACCTATCATTTAGGTTTAATTACATTAATATAACATAGAAATGAAAGTAGCGTTCATGCGTACGTACGGCTTACCGTCTCCATGAACGGTGCATTTCATTTCTTACCTATAAATGATTATGTAATATTATAATTACATGTATTTTCTGGATATATATGATATATATGATATCCAAATCGTGAATATCATTCGGGATATAATGAACCTTTGACCACATGAACAACATGTTATTGTAAGAAGTCCACTTTCAACTTAAGAACCAAATATCGACAAAACAATCATTATTAAATTAAATTATTTAATAATGTTTATAACATGGTAATAGGTGATATAAAAGTAATAATTAATTTGAAAAAGGTTCTTAAGAAATTATAAGTTTACCCAAGTTTATTATTCATGACGTTAAAGAACGATCGAGTCAAGTCGGACCCGAGGTAAGGGACTTCGTCTCAATCTCCTTTCATTGAGGAATATTTAGTTTTATACACAACTTTCATTTATATGGTGTATAAAACCCTTTGACTTTTACTTTTATACAAAAGGAATCTTTTTCTACTAAGTGTTTTACTAAACGAAAAAAAGGAATGTTTCTTTTAACGTACGCGGTGACAAAGACCATTTTCCGCCGCCATGAGTATTATTTGGTCTTTGGCTTCCTCAACAAGCCGTAATGTTTTTTTAAAATTAAATAAATACCATATATTGTTTTATATATTTTGGTATAGAAAAGGGTTCTTTATAATGGATTTGTTATGGCAATATATTTAAGTGATATATTGTGATCAATGTGTGGAAATGTTTTCTTTCCATTATATTTGTTTTATGTCTAATGATTTTATAATGGTACTCGGACATTTGACGAGTGGTTACGTGATAAACCATATGAAATGTGCTGCCATGAATACCAGGATGGGTGGTTACTTTATAACCTCCAATGCATTGGGTATGGAAGTCATCCGTATGACTATTCCATTAAGTGATATGTGTGGAAGTCAACCGTATGGTTATTCCATTTAAGTATATTTATGTCCCAAGTTACCTATATATGTTATGTGATCATTATAAGGGTTTTATGGTAATATTTTGGTTACAAAAGGGTAAGTAAGGATATTTTATTTCAGTGAAGAGTTTTTACTACTTCATAAAGGTGAAAAGTAATACTTTGATAAATTATACATGGTTTACTTGTTGTTTTGAAAACTAACAGTTTTCATTCATGGTGTATCCCTTACTGATCTTTTAATGCTCACCCCATGTTTTAGAAATGTTTTTCACAGGACGTAATGTGGAATAGGGTCAAGGATGGGATCAAGGAAAGGTCATGATATCTAAAACATGTAACTAGACATGTTTCTTTTTAAGAGTTTTTATTTTATGGAAACTTAGTAGAAGTGTCTACTTTGTAATCTTTTGAGATGTAATAGTTATGTCCTAATTCTCTAAAACTCTAAACCTGAAAAGATCCTCAATGTGAATTATTCATTTAATTCAATATTAAGTAAGGTTTAAGGTTGGGGCTTTATAGAAGATGTCATGGATCCTCTCCAAATATTGTGAAAATTCCATCTGACACAAAACTTCACCAATGAATCCCAACACCTAATGGGGCCCAACAAGCATAGGTGAAAGAATACTACCATTGATAATACATTATTTTCCATGTCAAGAAGAAAGCATCAAGAGAACATGGTCCCCAACCAAGATATATGATTTTCCACTTTTATGACTAAAATATTCCTTTTTCCAACACTGAACTACATTAATACCCTCAAAAAATATTAAAATTTTCTATATTTCTTTACACCACATCAGGACCAATAATAGTTTCCTTTCTAACCTCTATCCATAATAACCCTGAATGTCATATTCTACCATACAATACCTCAATATGAGTTGTGCCAATGGAAGAGTGATAATGATTATTGAATGATAACACATCCAAATGTACTTTTCATTCCCAAGATCCCAAAAATTCCAAGACACATTCCACAATAATATTACCAAATATTTCGATAGTCTGTTCCACTCACCCAACTATATGATGGTGGAACGTAGTGCTTAGGAAAAATTGAGTTCCAAAATCATCATGCAATCCCATAGAGGCTCATGAGGTATAATGGGTGTCCTGATTAGATATAATGAATCTTAAAACACCAGGGAACCAATCCCCCTCAAACACATACATCTTATCAATATCATCCACCATGCCCAACTCTATGATCACTATAATGTGGGCCTATTTTTTAATCTTATCCACTATCACTAAGATAACATCCCAAAACTCCTCTTACTCTACGTATCCCTTTAACGATATTCATTGGGATTTCATAACATTTAGACTTATAGACAACCACGGTATACAAAAATCAACCAGAAAATGATGGTCTATTTTTACCAGATGGAAGACCTTGAATGTTTCAACAAACTCCCAAACTTCCCATTTTACCCAGTGCCACCAAAAATAGATCTACAAACCACAACAAATCATGGAAAACTGTATGTTGTTCTTTAAAAGGTAATTAATGAATCTAATGAGTTAATTAATCACACATCACTAACAAGGAAAAAACCTTACATGATACTTCGTCTAGTTCTGACCATCATCTGACCATATGTCTGGAGCATCATAATGGCCAACACAATCGCACAACACCTCTGACTCTGAACTATCCAACTAAGACTCTTCCACCTAATACATCAAATAATATTTCACCAACATCTAAAACAATGATACAATATCGCCATACCCTCATTAATATAAGTTAATGGATTCCAACTCTATCATTGTTATTCATGCATACACATAATCATGGAGTGAAAAATTATTTAAAATGAGATAATATAATAATCCATCACATTCTTCATTCCTAAGGTGTAACAGATATCATAATTCAATACCAAGAGAAACTCCATCCACCACCATTTCCACATATTCCAATCACTCTATTAAAAGATATACCTCAAACTCTTGTGATTCGTGAGGACCATAAAGCACTCACAAATTAGGTAACACTCCCTCACATTTAGTGAAAACACAACTGAAGATATACCTAGATCATGGGTGGCATAATTAATGTCATATGTATGTAACATAATATACCCATACTATATAACTACCTAATTCATCATCAGTACGCATCCCAATACCAGACATGAAGAATCAAAATAAAACTAAATGGTCACCCATCTTCATGAAACTGGAGCTCCTATGATGTTACCAACATCATATATAGGTAAACAAAGACATCATGGAATTGATCCATCCAAAACAATAGTTATATTCTTTGGATAGAGTCTCAATGGTGTAGCAAAATTAGTGAAATTGGGCACAAACATTCAGAAATTCCATGCAAGGCAATAAAAACTCATTGGACATGGATTTCATAATCCATATGATCACAGATGTTGTCTTCATAACACCGAATGTCATAACTACAATTTGATGTTCTCATACCAGTATTTAAAGGCAGTCATTGGGAAATATCCTTATATAACACTCAATTGATGATATCCCGACGAAAAATCATTCAATGAAATCAATATCACCCATAGTGGTAGGTATGGAAAATAATAAATCCTCTAAAGAGGGTAACTATCTTCGACTATCACCTGATTCAACATGTAACAGTTAACACACAACCATATATAATCATCAACCTTCTTGGTGAAACACAATATACCACAGCACAATGACACATTAGTCCAGACAAAACCCATTCACATCAGATCATCTATATGAGTCATCAAATCTCGTAACTCATAGTGTGACATCAAATATGGAGCTATTGAAATCATAGAATCACCATGAAACAAGCCTATATTGAACTCAATATCATTTCATGGGTGTATAATCACAACCTCATCTAAAAAACATCCATAAACTCCAACAAAACCCTTGGAACCACTACCATCTATACATCCACTGATTACACTGAAAACTCTTCCATTAAATAAGAAAGGGTATTTACTCAATTATTTCCCTCTTGAAAACCCTGCACTTTATTGAATACCTGTCATTGGATATCCAAATATGAAAATAAAACACACCCTCGGAAGAAGTTGATAATAGAACACATAAAATTCAATCATTCAATTATGAGGATGAAATTGTATGGATAAATCTATAGAAAAAAAGATATCCAAGGGAATGATGTGACCATATCACCAGTATTCATCCCATTAACACATCAAACATGTTTCTTTATACACTGACTGGTGTACTAAACAACATGGGCATTGGATCCTACCTGCATCTATTTACAGAGTATGGGATAGAACTGTTACAATAGAAGTGTGAAAAGCTCCTTAATAATATAATGAACAAACAAGGGTAATCAAAAAACTGACTGAACCAATAATGGTTTATAGACCATTTGGAACAGTTGCATTGAATATGTATAACTAACCACACCCATTTCCTCTACCTATTTTTTAATGACCACCAATGTGTCCATACATGGGACATAGTTCTTGATCCCATGAAATATTTGGTGGTTAGCCTATACTGGATCTATATCCCCTTGGTTGGGAATAAACTTGTTTCACATTATACTAAAAGGGCCTCTAAGGAAAATGTTTTTGAGGTTGGTGGAGGACATTCCCACCCCCACAAAACTAAAATCTGGGAAACAGAAGCCACTAGTTCTGGAGATGTCCACAATAACCACAACCAAAACACGCTACCATAAATCTCCTTGGAAATTTATGGAAAACACTGGCAGAAGAAGGCCAAAATGGAAGCTTCTATGGTCAAGTCCATTCTGGTCGAAATCTCAAAGTTCCTACCACCTGAGACCTACCACTAAAACCTCCCTTTATATGGAATTCCCCATTAACACTTCTAAATTTAATTATATGTTTGAAATTTTGAAATTAATTCACTTAAATCATATTTTCATGTATAGATCATTAAGGAATTATGTCATAATTTTTACACAACATCTTGAATATTATAAGTACATACATCAACTCACTAAACTATTTTTTCTAAAACAAAACTATTTAAAATGAAATATGTCATTGTTTCATGTTTTAACAACATAACATTTCCTTGATCCAATACCTAAATCTATTCTTAATTGTGTCCTATGAAAATCATTTCAAAACATGGGATGAATATAAAAAAAATAGTAAGGGATACATAAGGAAAGAAAATTTTTAGTCTTCAAAAAACACGTATAACATGAAAACATTAACATTAAGTAATAATTTTAAAATTTAAGAAGTAGCAAGAACACATCACTGGATATAAGCTCATTGCTTACCATTTGTGTAAACAAAATATTACCATAATTCCCAATTAATGAAATATATAACATATAATTTTAACAAGGAACATAAACATACATAAATAGAATAACCATTTGGACGCAAACCACACATTTCATTAAATGGAATATTCATATGGCCAAATTCCATACCAAATTCATTTTAGGTTATAACATAACCACCTATCCGTTGTTTATCATGAAACCACCAATATTTTAGTTTATCACATAACCACCAATTATTGGTTTGTCACATAACCACCCATCAAATTTCCATGTACCATTATATAATCATAACATAAAAAATATATCAACTATCAACCATTAACTAATAACAATTCATTAACAATCACAAGAAATCGTTTCATGATATTGAAATAATCAATCTATTTCAAAAATAAATTTTCAATAACAAAACACCCCAAAAGGGAATAAGGGATTTCTCATCCTTTAAAAAACATTAAGTCTTATAGAGGAATCCAAATAATATTATGGATTCCAAGTGGTCATTATCACCACATATGTTTAAAACATTTATTTTGTCGTTAAAAAAATACATCCTAGAAGAAATATTATGTATGAATGAAATTAAAAGTCAAAGGGTTTTCTTATAAACTATATAAAAAATAGGAGTATATTATCCAAATATGCCTCAATGAATATATATTTAGACAATGTACTAAATAAACAACGTGTCCTTATATTAAGGATAAATCAATGACATAATTTTGTGTGCCCAATATAAATACACCCAATATAAGTGTATATTTTGTGTAAAAAAATTCATATGCCATTCACACATATTCAAGTAAAAACAAAACCAATGACATGTATATTTTAATCAATAAGATGAAATTGAGTTATGATTTTACTTACAATGTTAATATAGTGACATAATAATTTATCAATAGGGTGATCCTGTGTAGAAAAAGTATATCCACCGAATGGGATGTTGAAATTATGACATAAATAAATAAACAATTATTATACACATAATCTTGGCCCAATATATTAAAAATAGTATTCACAATACCCAATGACTAGAAATTGTGTTTTGAAAATACCTTACAATGATCATTTTCATATAAATTAGATTTACTATGTGTATTCACAAAAAATAAACATTATTCCTTTATATATTTAATAGAGGATATCAAAATTTATTTCTCACATAATCATAGAACAACATAATCATGAAGTAGAGGATTAACCCAAAGAATAGAAAATGGATTATGAGGTTACTTTATGAAGATTTGGCTACATAATGGTGTCACTTAAATATTCAAGAATTTTGTTTATTAGAGAGAAAAGGGCCTATCATTACATTGATATAACATTTACTGAAATAAGGATAAATAAGGGAATATCCCCACATATGAAAATTGAAATTAAAATACAAAACATAAAAAAGTAATTTACATAAAGAGGTGGTGGAATGGTTACCTTACCTTGTGTCTGGCTTGTCTTATTTGATCATTATCTCCTGGAATAATAATCATATGTTAATTTTTAAATTATTCAGAACCCTTTTAAAGTTTATTATTCATTTTATATCACTTATTTCCTTGATATAACAATGATATAATTCTTCAAGTTCATGTGGGTCTTTTTGCCGATGTTCAGTACATGAGTAAAAAATGAACAACTTATAATTAAGAATTTTCCATGTGGTCAAAATTTAATTATCCCTAGAATCATATTCATGATATTAATATAATATATATCCTGTATATATTTATTTAGATCCTATATATATATATTTATAATATTCCATACGATTTGGATCTATGAAATGAAATTCACCATTCGTGGAGACAGTAAGTCATACGTACGCATGAATGTTACTATCATTTCTTTTTCATATTTAATGGAAGTAAATATAAATGATACATAGGTAAAATATAATTCTAGTATAATATCATATGACAATTGTTCCATATGTTTGTTAACTCCGTCCTTTATACATTCAATGTATGGAATGAATGAGTAATATATCAATGAGGGGGTGGTAGTCAACACATTCAAAAATGAAATTACTGTATTTACTCATCTAGTAAAGCATAATGGTATATTTGTAAATAAAAATCACAGTATCATAGAGAAAATATAAATAAAATATATATCATATATAACTATAGTTCCATCATAATGGCCACCATGAGAGGTGGTAGTGGAAAATCCAAAAAATCCTCATATTGTGATGTACATTCTCACCATACACAAAAACAATATGTTTGTATCAATTATATGGAGGTGTGTGTATGTTTTATTTAAATATTTATCATAAAAACATCCTAGTATATTGGGGATATTAATTCTGTAATGTAATTAATGAAAAAAATATAATGACCTAATGTTTTATCAATGGAATTCTCATCTTTTAATTATGCCTTAAAAATTAAGGAAGCACCATTATGTTTCACTATACTTAATACTACGTGAACACTAAACATAATTTTTCCACTTCATTGTTTTAAATTTAAAATTTCTGACATACATTGTTAGGATTTGTAATAAATTTCTAGTTAGATAGGAAAAAAATAATTTATGTTGAATATTAACCTACCCTTATGAAAAAAATTAAACCCTTATGAATATTAAATTGTCCAATATAGTAACAACCATACCAATGTATGGTTAAAAAATATTTAGGAATCATATAATTGGAAATTTGATCATATTAAAATTATTTGTATTATTATATGTAAAATAAAATACTAATAATTAATTATATCATAATAAAATTTATTTTCCAAAAATGTGGTCATAATTTAGAAATTCTATGTCTTCTGGTTTGAAGATAATTTTATAAGACCATAAGTATTTTTTGAAAGCATTGAAATGTTATTTTAAATTAGAAAAACTATATTTTTAATTTCAGTTATGATTTTAATTAAAAAATAAATTATTCATATTTATAAAATTATATTATAAAAGGTGATATCCTTTTTCAATTCTACACATAAAAAAAAATTTAGGTTGAATTTTTGGGCTTTTTCTAAAATACATTAATTTTCGGGTGAATAGTAAAAATAAAGTTTTTCACATAACTGGTATATCCTAAATAGAATCATTCATGATGTAATGATGACATAATCATTCAATAAAATTTTATTACTCCATGTTATATTTAATTTCATAAATTATTCATTAAAAAACCAAAAAAATCAATTTACAAACCATAAAAAGTACTTTCCAGAACCTAAAGTCAAAATGAAATTCCTTAAAAATCAGTTTCTCTTTCTTTAAAGTTTACATTAATAAATTAATAAATTAGAATTATAAATAATGTTTAAACTAAAAAACAAAAAATTTTAAATTAATATATTATTTATGTTGTAAAAAATAATTAATAAATGTATAACATTTGGTATATTATTCTATTTACTATTTTATTCTAAAAACAACATTCCTTATGTATAAATGACCCCTTTCCCACCCCTTTGGAATCCACTCCTATCATTATTTACTAAGTATAATATATGACCAAATTCTCCCACTCATGCCACATAGAATACATAGGGATGTTCTGGATTTCTCTAACTCCAATCACCAATGGATTTATTGTTTCATGCAAGAGAAGGTACACCGAAGGGAATGAAAGACTCTATTAAATATCCTATCATTTTTTTACCGTTTCCATTTCAAACAAATATGATGAATAATTGATTCAATAATAATTTATCATTATATTAATGATGTTAACCTACTATAATTATCATATTAATGAAAATATAAATTCCATACTTCCCATTCCTTAACAATCAACAACATCCTGTTAAAAGTCTGTTAACCATCTAGAGAGACATGGCTAAGATAATTATTGTAAACATCTTCATGTATGGACAATATAAATAATATATTGTATATTAATATCAATTTACATTTATTCTATTCTTTTGAAACTATTTATAAAAATATCAAAATTATATTTAATAAAAAAATGAAATCATCACAATGTGGATTTTTTTTAGGATAATATGAAATCAAAAAGCTTCACTTTCCTAAAAAATAATTATAAAATAATTCCACTTAATTTAACTGATAAGTATTTTTAAAATAAATACTATAATTTACTTTTATATAATTTTATTCATAAATATAAAATTATTAGTTTGGAGGTTTATATGAGATGAAATTAAGCAGAAATTAAGGTAAGGGATCCTCCACATTTCACTATTAATCAAGATCGTCCTCTAAGATAATCATTATATGTGTAATCCCAAATTAATGTACTATAATTTAGAAACTCCCCATACATCCTTATTGATTTATAATTGATTATAAACCCATTTTCTCTCTCACCATTAACTTTTAGGTACACACGATACCACACTAATAATATGTAATGAATTTGACTTGAATGCCCTTTGTTTATTCGAGTTGTTGTATCGTTATTTTTACCCAAATTAAGTGGATTTATATTTTTATGTTTATCTTCTATATGGTTTTTATATGATACAAATTAATGTTCCATGATCCATCACTCATTCACATTCTAGGATATACATGGTTTAATGATAATTCGTTTGATATACTTCCCAATAGTAAAATTCAATTACTGGGAACTTCCCAAATATTAATCCCAAATCAAGTACACTATATACCGAATTTTTAGCCACATTTTTCATTATAAAATAAGAATTTTTATCATGAAAAAATTATTTTATCACTTCTAGTTTTAAATAAATGATTTTCCCATGACTATTTTAAAATCTGTAGTGTATTTTCCTTAAACTGCACAAAAAATTTTCAAATACAATTATTTCCATAATGTCACTAATGATTGACATCACATACCTTTATATACTCTTATTTTACCTGATGAACGACCATGTATATTCTAATTCCATTCTTTCATGGAAACTTTCATGATATGCCCATTGGTTTTTCATTGGGTCATGATTGTGGTACCCAATTCTATCCATGGGTAACATTTATGTTTATGTCTGATTAATTAGGTAGAAAATATGCTAAATAAAATAAGATGGGTGCAACCATAGAGTGGTCTTATGCATTGGGTAATGTTAAGTTTCATGAGATCCAATGGGCAATAGTCTAGGCGGTTAGCCTTGACATGTGCTACTGTGGGAAACCAGATTAGAGGATATCCTTAAACCGCACTACTATGGGAAATGTTATTGGCGGTAAGCCGTGAATCATACTAAAAACTAGTTTTATGATTCTTCCACAGTTATATGATCCCATGTTTATATGTTATTATTTAATTTGTTCCATTCTTTTATAATCGTTATTTCATGACTCCTAACTCATGTTCCTAAGCTTCTTTGATATGCTCAATCCCTTACTGGGATTTTTAGCTCATCCCTTTCTCCATGTTATCCCCAGGTTGTCCTATACTGATGTATTGGATCAAAGGAAGTTATGAGATCTTTATGAAGTTTAAAAAATGATGAATTTTTATCCCAAGAATATGTATTATGTACCTAGTATTCCATGACATTAGACGTAATGATCCATGGCTTGTACTCTAAAGTATAATTATGCATAAAATCGTATAATGTAATATGGAAAAGGTTAGGGTCTCTATACATTGTATCTTAGGATTGTCAAGTTTTTTTGGAGATTACGAATAGATATTGTTAGTGAGAACCTAAACGATGAGACTATGTATAAGAAAGGAACACGAAATTTAGGTGAGTATTTATTATGTGTTTTATCAAGAAATTAAATCCTTTTCTAGATAAGAACTAGTAGAGGTGGATCTGGAACATATATATCTAGTGGTAAAACCCAAAAACACCGCTTGGTGATAGACTCGAATAAAATCTAGTGCATGAAAACAGGACATTACATACTGTTGGCAACGACACTCCTGAGGGATATGTTTGGGGGATTTTATGAGATTTGTAAAAAAAATTATTAATGAAAAAATCCATATGAATATATGTTATGATATAGATAAAGGATAATATAGATTCAATCATAGGGAATCACAATTAAGGATATACATATTTTTAACAAGATTATCCTCTTATATTCAAAGATTCATTTTTATGCTCTATAGATAAGTATTCAAGACCTCTAATTGTATGATATTTTTATTTGTTAATGGTGGTAAATAGAAGAACATGTTCCAACATCCAACGGAATTGGAAATATGAATATTTCCCTATTGATATATCAGATTTGATAGGAATGGGTAGAAAAAACATCATGAAAGTACTTTCTTAGCTAGCTCAAGATATGAATAATAACATGAACCATGTGGAACACCCTTCTTTTTTAGGTAAGAGCATGTTTCTGTACAATCATTCATACAACATTGACCTCCAATGTTTATTAGATCTTCTAATCGACACTTCATGGAATTGGAGATTAACTCTGTTGAAACGATATTCTCCATCCTCCAATGTTTTGAAGAAGGGAAAATTGTACTACTGGTCTGCCATTTTGATGTGGAAGATGATCCGTGGTGGAAACTGATCATTAATATGAAGCCCTAGAAATAAATAGATTCCATGGATTGGGTGGAATTCATGAGTATATTTTTCAATAATTATTTTCCCCCAACCCTCCTTCTAAAAATTTAAACAGCATTCCTCAGACTCAAGCATTAGGAAGCTGAGTCCAACAAGGCATTTGAAGCAAGCTATATAAGGATTGAAAGTTATGCCTCTGTTCTTATCATAAAAACTGAATGCAATGTGAATCACATCATTAGTGGACTAAAGTACAGACTATGAAATTCATTTGGTATTTGAGACTTCGATAGTTATAAAGAGATTTTCTGTTTTTACTTCAAGGATGAAATGATTATGGGACACTCTCAGGGGTCTCATGGGCCTTGTGAATAGAAGTAGAAAATGGAGATCAACATGGGTGGATAATTAAAAAATCCCATGATGGAAGAATCCCAAATATCCCACTTCAAAACCATGTCAGAAGAAGCGTCCTGGGAACTATTTTAAGGGATCCAAGAATTGATTTAATTGTGGAATGTCCTGTCATATGTCCAAGAACTTTATAAGGGACAGGAAAAATCCAACTAGTGATGATGAATAAAGAATGGTTCAAATCAATTCTCATCCAATGGTGTATTATTACAACTACAAAGAGCATGTTCATTATTCCAACAAATACCCTAAACCAATTAGGGTTGAAGAAATCAATAAAATCCTCTAAGGCATCATGGAATGGATTATGCTATCACTATTGCTGAGGAGGAGTGAGAAAATGATTTGGTGATAGGTACACTAGTTATTAATTCATGATTAGGGAACATACTATTTGATTCAGGTTCTATTCACTTTGTAATATCTTTCATGTTTAGTATAACAATTAAAACACCTCCATAAAATTTAGAGGGAATGTTATCATTGAGAATAGCGAAGGGGGAAATTATTTCATCCATAGTTTATAACTCCACACTGGTAAATTTTTGGGGAATAAACCTCCCATTAAATCTTTTCATACGTCCTTTATTGGTGTTTGATGTAATATCCAGCATGTATTGGCTACCTTATACAATTCCAACATCAAATTCCTGGAAAGGGATATCCCTCATCACTTCCTGAATCATCCTTCTATTCATTAAAAAAGTAAGGAGGAATATGAATCTACTTTGTAATCATTGTCTCATGTGTGGATGTTAATACCATATGAGAATGAATTTATATCTCAAATTCTATAGTCAAAGGAGTGAATCATTCTTAATACATGCCCATTGTGATGGAATATTATGATGTTTTTCTTGAAGAGTTATCTTGACTTCCCCTAAATCATGATGTGGTGTTCTCAATAGAACTCATACATAGAGATACTCATATATCAATGTCTCACAATAGGATTGGTCATATCGAACCGGTGGAGTTAAAGAAGAAAATGAAAGAACATTTATACAAAGGGTTCATACGCCCTAGTGCATCACCTTATGGTGCGCCAGTGCTCCATGTAAAGTAGAGAGATTTAATAATGCAGTTGAGTATGGATTATTGGGAATATATCAAGATCTCCATAATGAAAAAGTATCCTCATCTATGGATCAACGACTTGTTTGATCAGTTAAGAGGATCTGAATACTTCTTAAATATGGATCTTTATTCTAGATATCATCAGCTATAGGTGAAGAAGAAATATATTCAGAATTCTGCCTTCCATACAAGGTATGGGAACTATGAGTTTCTGGTGATTCCCATCAGACAAACAAATTCCCCTACAATATTCATGGATTTGATGAATAGAGTATTTAGACATTACCTCGATAAATTTTTGTTAATGTTTATTTATGATATTATCGTATACATAAAGAGAATTGAGGAAGATGATGAACATCTATAAATTTTGATGGAGCCTTTGAGAAATGAGAAGATTTATTCCAAGTTCAACAAGTATGAGTTTTGGTTGATGCAAGTCACATTCTTGTGACATGTGATCACAAGTGACAGAATTTTGGTAGATCATTAAAAAAGGTGATTGAGGAATTTCCCAGGCCTGTAGTGTCATAGAAATCATTAGATTTAATTGATTATATATGTAATACCGACATTTAGAGAGAAATTTATCATGATTTTCAAGCCCAGGAACTACATTGAAAGGAATGGGGTAAAGTGTTTCTAGATGGAGGAATGTGATGGACTCTTTAAAGAGATAAAGAGATGTCAGATCGCTACACCTATACTCACACAACAAAAAAGTGAAGACTGTTTTATGATATACAGTTGTGCTTAAAATAATTGATTGGGTTTCGTACTCCCACAAAATAATAATGTGATTCCCAACACCTCAAGATAGTTGTAGATCAATGTAAAGAACTACCCAACACAAGATCTAGAGCTAAAGTCCAGGATTTGTGCCTTGAAAAATGGCGGGACTACTATTATGGTGAGAATTATTACATTCACACCGACTAAATGAGTTTAAAGTATATATTCACACAAAAGTAGTTCAACATGTGTCAAAGGTAATTTTTTGAGCTAATTAAGGATTATGATTGCTTTATTCTAAATAATCCTAAGAGGGAAAAAATGGTAGTTGATGCTCTACGGAGAAAAGAACCTACAACTCTATCCATGATACAGATTTAGGAAGACCATGTCTTCTTGGATATGAAAATGATGGATTTGAAAATCATAATGGTAATAGATACATATTACCTTTTCTAAATGATTGTGCAACCATTTTTTGATGTGAATATTAAGAATGAAAAAATGGATGATCTAGAGATACAAAAGATGGTGAATACAATAAAAGAAGGTAAGATGCATGATATCTATATTGATGATGAAGGTGTGATTATATTTGGTACATGTCGTTGTTTGACATAATCACCAGGGATAAAGAAGGAGATATTGGATAATTCATATTGATCAACATTCTATAAACATCCTTGTAGTACCATGATGTAGAGTGATCACTAAGAACACTTCTAGTGGGATAACATGAAAAAAGATATTGGGAATATATATTAAGGTGCATGGTATGTCAACAAGTTAATAACCAGTGACAAAAGTCCTAAGGGATGATGCAGCCATTGCCTATACCAATTTGGAAATGGTAGAATGTCACTAGGGACTTTGTCACGGGTCACCCGAAGACATCTATGGGATATAATGTGATATGGATTTTGGTTGACCAAATCACCATGAATTCCCATTTTATCACTATTCAGGAAGATATCTTACTTGAACAACTTAAAATGATATATGTGAAGGAAGTGGCTAGATTTCATGATGTACATCTATCTATTATCTTAGATCATAAACCAAGGTTCACATCTATATTCTGAGGAACCATCAACATGCTTTGAGTACATAATTAAATTTCATCATGACCTATCACCCCCAAACATATTGCCAATCTGAAGGGAATATTCAGATGCATAAAGTCATGCTAAGATAATGAACATTAGAATTCAAAGGTGCGTATCAACATCATTGATTGGTTGAGTTCTTATACAAAAATATCATCCACCCAAGTATTAAAATGGATCCATATGATGCTTTCTATAGAAACTGATTTATAACTCCAAACTGTAGGGACGAAGATGGAGAAAGAAAGTTACATGGATGTGATCTTGCACAAGAGATGATAGAGAGGGCTCATGTTATCTAGAAACATATCAATGCTTCTCAGTGTTGGAAAAAGAGCATTTCCATGAATCGTTGATGGGACATGGAGATTGATGTTGGAGATAATGTCTTCCTTAAAATATCACAATGGAAGATAGTAATGTAGTTTCGGTGGAAAGGGAAGTTAAACCCAAGGAACATTGGCACTTTTGATATATTTGACCGCATAGGATCTGAATCCTATCAGATTTCACTTCCACCAAATACGAATCATGTTCAAGAATTTTTTTATGTATAACTCCATAAGAAGTAATACTATATCCCTCACATGTACTTAACTCGGAGGTGGTACACCTGGATGATGATCACCCCTATGAGGAGAAGGTAGTAAATATTTTCGATTAGAGAGATAATGCTCTACAAAAAAGGACAACACACCATGTCAAATGGTTTTTGAGGAACAATTAGTTTGAAGACGAAACTTTAAAAGTAGTTGATTAATGAAGGAGAAGTCTCGTTACAATTTTTTTAATGAAATTTTGTTGGATGAATTTCATAAGGGGGAAGAATATAATCTCCCAATGTTTAATATATGTAATTTTCTTTTTATAATTATACATTATCATATTACAAATCATAATGGAATCATGATACAAAATAAAATGGGACCATTATACATAATGTTTCCACTTATATATTTTAAATTTCAAATGTTTGACATACACAGTTGTGATCAGTAAGTTATTTGGAGTTCGATATAAAAAACATTATTTTTGGTTAATGGTAACCAACCCTTATTAATAGTAATACGACAATTATGAATAGTAAATCATCCAAAATAATAATGACCTTATCCGTGAATGATTATATAAAATTTAGGAATCATATTAATTGAAATTTTCTGTAGTAAAAGTATTGGTATATTTTAAGTCATAAATAAATAATTATAATTTTTTATTTTTAAAAAAATTACTTTCCTCAAATGTGTCAATAAATTAAAATTTCTATTTTTTTGTTTTAAATATTAATTTATAAGATTTTATGTACTTTATTTTGTATTATAAAGTCAGTTTTAATTTTAAAACCTTTATTTTTCTAGTAAATTATGAATTTAATTAAATATTAAATTATTCATATTTAGAAAAATATTTTTTAAAAATGCGAATTTTTGTAAATTATTCCCATAAAAATGGTCAGGGTGAATTTTTGTGATTTTTATAAAATATATTTATTTTCAATTGAATAGTAAAAATAATGTTTTTCACATAAGTGGTATATCTTAAATTGCATCAGTCAAGATGTAATGATGACATAAACATTATAGAACATTATATTCTTACATGTAATAATTAATTTCATAAATTCTTCCTTAAAATACAATAATCTCAATTTCCATACAAAAATTGAAAATTCCAAAACCTAGAGTCAAAAATTGATTTCCTAAAAATTATTTTCTCTTTCTTTTCACATTACTTTTAAAAAATTAATATATTTGAATTATAAAGTTGATTTAAAGAATAAAATGAATTATATTATATTAATATATGATTTATTTTGTCAAAAAACATCCATTACAAGTCTAATAGATGATATATTATTTTATTTAATCATTTATTCTAAAAACACCCCTCTCCCCATATATAAATAACCCCACTCCCTCCCCATTAGAAACCTCTCTACTTATCCTTTAATAAGGCTAATATGTTCCAAAATTCTCCCTATAAATCCTCTTAGAATACATAGGGACGTTCTCCTCTCCAACTCCAATCACCAAGGGAGTAATAGTTTCGTGCAGGAGGAGTTACAACGAGCAGAGAGTAAGACTCTATTAAATCATCTCACTTTTAATTTTTTTTATTTTACCATATCCTTTTTAGAAACATGTGCTAAAAAATTGAGTAATAGGTAATATAAAATTACATTAATGAATTTATACTAATTTAATTATCATAGTAATGAAAAATATAAATTTCATGTTTCCCTTTCCCACACTATCAGCAACATCCCGTTAACGTCCGATTAACAATCTATAGAGATGTTTCTACGATAATTATTATAAAAACCATCATGTATGGAAAATATAAATAATATAAATTATATTAATATCAAATTACCAGTATTATATGCTTCTATAACTAATTATACTACTTTATAAATTACATTTAATAAAAAGTGGAATTTTTGCTAGACGAGAAATTTTTAAGTAAATTATGATATCAAAATGTTTCATTTTCATCAATGAAAATTATAAAATAAATTCCATTGAATATAATTGATAAATATTTTTTAAAAATTAATATAATTAACATTTGATATAAATTTATTAATAAAAATATTTTTATTCAGGAATTGCATAAGATATGAAATTAAGAAAAAATTAATTGAAGGGATTCTCCCTATTTCACTCTTAATGATGATTGTCCTCTATGATATGCATTTTTAAGTGAAATCCAAAATTATAGAGTATAATTTATCTCCTACCCAATAAATTCCTAATGATTTATATACGATGATAAAACCATTTTTGTTCTCTTCAATCCCTTTTTGATACACCTGATACCACACTGATAGTTCGCATTGAATTCTACCCAAACTGCCTTTATTCCGTCAGGTTGTTCAATCATTCTATTTACCCCAATGATCATAAATTTTTTTAAAAACATAAAAATAAATTTATATGCACCATAATCTTGTTCCAATATCCCTCTCTCGTTATTTTTCAAGGAGATTCATGCTTTTAAGTGATTACCTCCTCGATACCTCACAATTAGAAAACTTTTTTAGGGAACATCCCAAATTTTTACCCAAAATCAAGTGCACTATATCATATGATTAAATTCACATTTTTCTCGACAAAATTAGTATTTTTTATCATGAAATAATTCTTGTTTTCAATACTGGTTTTCTAAATCCATTCCTTCATGGATAGATTCTTGATATGCCCATTTATTATACTTTCCATAATTATTATGGTTCTCAATTCATCCCATGGGTAACCCATATGTTTATATAAAATTGAAAGTGTATGATTCATTATTTGGAATATATGTTCCTGAATTGTAATATGGGTGCACCTAGATAGTGATATAATTCATTGGGTAATGTTATGTCTCATGAGATACTATATGTTGTTGTCTTGCCAGTTAGCCTTGGCTTGTGCAACAATGAGATATGGGAATGGAAGTTAGTCTTGACCTGTACAACTATGGGAAAAAATATTTTTGGTAATCCTTTATTTGTATTAAATTCATTTTTTATTTTTTTACACATTTATATGATCCAATTTTTATATGTTATGATTTCATATGCTTCGTGCTTTTGGTATCTTTATTTCATTCCTACCAACTCATGTTCTTTAGCTTCTTTCTTATGATCATTCCATTAATAGGATTTTTAACGCATATATTTCTACATGTTATCCCCTGGATATCTTATGTAGATGTAAAGGATTAATGGATGTTATGATCTCATTATGAATATTAAATAAAAATGTTTTTTTAATCCCATGTTTATGTATTATGTACGTAGTCTTTAATGACACTCTACTTAACGATCATTGGCCTATGATCTGATGTAAAAAAATTCATAAAATCTTGTAATGATTTATGTATAAAACTATGGTTTCTATAATAAGATTATAATTGATTATGGAGAAGCAAAATTATTTAAATGAACAATAGAGAAGACGCTATAACATTAAACCAGTAACTCCCACTGATTTGTGAAAAAATGATTTCTTGAATTGCCTTATTCATACTGTACGATATTTTGGAAAAAGAATGTGATGTTGGGAGATCACTTTGGAAGAAGTTAGATATGCCAAGGGGTCTGAGATGTGTGAGTATGGGCATAGAGGTGGTTTCCTTTTATAAGAGTGAGGGGGGTACATTTTGATTTTTTTGAAATGTTATTTTGTTATAAAATTTTTTTCGATATGAAATGATAACAAACTAATTTATATAAAATATATGATGATGTTGGGTATGAGAAATCTGAAAAAAATATGGTTTTTAGAGGTCATGGCCACAAATTTAATCGTACCATTTAGATTTAACCCTTAGTTAACTAATTTAACACTTACCATGTATTCTTGTATATTCATACTATATGGTTACTATATTTACTATAAAATGACAATAGAACCTCATGTAGTTAATTAATGACATGTGATAAATAATAAAAGTAATTTGGCCAAATATTTGATTTTTTGGACTATTATATCATTTGAAAAATAGAATATGTTTCAAAAAATCATTTATTTCAATTTTATACTATTCATATCGTGAATTTTTAAAAAACTATAAAACCTTTATTAATTGAAAAAAACATAAATAATATAATGATACATGTCATATTAATCCCACAAATTCGTGGATGGAATAAAAAGTTTAAAACTTAAGATATTTTAATATTTATAATCTCATTTATTTAAATCTGTCATTAATAAAGAAATCACTACATCGTCATTGTTTCACATATAAAATTATTAATTTGATGTAAAAAATAAATTAATAAAATACAATGATTTATTAAATATTTTTATATTTATAATGAAAATTTATAGTTAAATATATCACTTATATAACCCCATATAAAAATAGTTTTACTAAAAGAGAGATGTTTATGTTACATATTTCATTACTTTTAATTAATACTTATAAAATGTCATTTTCACAATAAAGTTTATCTGTGGGGTAGAAAAATCGACCCAAGGATTCCAATTCTTGGGAAAATATCATAATAAACTGTTAAAACACATTATAGGGTAGTCATGTATTATTATAATGTTATTTTTTACTCTAATTTACCAGATTTACCATTTAACCATGGAAATTAAAATATTTAGCCGATTTACTATTCATAGTTTCTAAAAATAAAATTTAACTATTTAAAAAATATGGAACTCCTGATTTGAAATATAGAATCCATTTTACCATATTCAAAAAATAGATGTGGAAGAAATTAATTTAATATTAATTATCTTTTTCAAAACCAAAAAGTGGTTTTTTAAGAAATAATAACATTGAAAATATTGACATGTGATTATTTACAATTTAAAAGTGAATATACATAAAATAAACATCATTGGATTAAATTATAAAAATATAATCCAATAAAAATATTAATATAATTAAAATTATAATATAATCATATAATTAAATATGGTGAAATGACTGTTTTTAATTAAAATGCAGTATTTTTAACTATTAATGAAAATTTGAAATTTAACTGAAAAATAAAAAAATTCATCAAAAATAAATTTTATTATTTAATTCTATAGAAGATGAATTTTTTTCAAATATAACATATAATTGTGACAAAAACTATATTTGAAAAGGGATTTGCATCAAAAGTTGGTAAAACAAATTTTAAAATATTTTAGATTATTTCATTATTAAAATATGATTCATTATTATTTGAGGCCTCTAATATTCATTATATAAATGTATAAACATATAAAATATATGTAAAATCATAATATAGTTAGTAATGATCATTAACAGAAAGACAATGGATATGCGTTAACTTCTATTTAAATCTATATTACTCTTATTAATTTTTTTGATATAAATCATTATTGTGTGTAACATAAGATTTAATTTAAAGCGGTTGTTGCATGTTGAGTATGCTTTAGTACAATGTGTCCAATTTATAATAAAATTAATATATTATTCATAAATATTAATATATATTAAAATATATCATTCTATAAATACCTTGTTCATTAAATCATACCACCCTTTTGGAAATTGTGTCCACGAAATTATAAAATGGGGCATGGAATCATCATTGAAAGACCCACATCAGAAAAAGATTCAACAAAACTATGACTTTAAAAGAAATAAATTAAAGTACAATGGTCACCTAAGAGAACCCATACACGAATTCCTTGTTGGAAATCATAGATATGTGAGAGAAACAAACCATCATGTTCCAATTGAGAGTGATTGAAAACATGATTTGGAGAATGTTAACTACAAGAAAATCACAAACATGTGATATGTTAAATAGTTTTTTATTCCCCCGTAGGAAAAGTAAATGGACATCATTTTTTTTGTTCCTTTTTATAATGATTCAGAATTTATTTTTGAGATTGTCTAAGAACATAACGAAATATACATACTGTTCGTGAATATATGCATCATTTCATAAATTTATACCCAAAAATCATTTTTTCTAAAAAAGATGAGTATTCAAGATGACTAGGTCACACCTGATGCCTTAGAACCAACATTTACATAATAACATAATCCACAAAAGATGAATTATATATTTCTCTTTTCATTAGACATTAAATGAAAACAAAATGGTTAGTACGAGATCCGATAATCCCTAAAAAGGATAATCCATTTAATAAATAAATACTACTCTTAATCTTAATATATCGATAAAAAATACCAAATGTTTGACAAATACCACTCTATAAATAATTGTCCTTAAAATTAGAAGTAAAATCCAAACTATACTTTAAACCAAAAACTCCGAATAATTTGATCACATAGTCTCCCATGATAAATCATAACATTTATCTCAAAATAATATCAACTACTCTTAAAGTCTCGTAATGGAATTTAATTAACCAAATCAAATAATCTCCAACATAGGTTAATCATTTATATTAATAACCTAAATCCTTATAAATACAAAAAAAATATAGATACATCCAAAATAAAATTCAACCTTTACTCCTCAAAAGAAATCCATTATTATTCAGTTTTCCATAGGCTTATAGTTTCTCCAATAGAGTGAAGATCATCCAAAATAACATTTATCACTTAATCACAAAAATAATTTTCTTCTACAACATTTATTCATTTTATAAATCAAATGTTTCAAAATCAACTTTTTTCTTGATCTCTCAACCCATTTGACTAAAATGAATAATTAATACATTCTTGGGGCATCACATAGTGAAGTGGTAGGCAATGTGCCCTCGTCGCCATTCATTTATGGGATAGATTCCGATGGCCTTGCAAGATGAGATAGGTTGTCACCCATCCTTCGGGTTTTCCCTTTTATAAATCCACATCATTACTGTAAAATTATCAAAAATAATATAATTTCCTAAAAAATACAACAATTTTCTTTATACTAAATGGTATTCTAATACCTTTCATTTTATATCCCAAAAATTAATAACCTATACTTGCTTCAAATTCAAGGATTATATAAATTCATATGGTATATTATAACTATATCCACACACAAAAGTTATTCCTCAAATATAATTTTTATAATACAAACATTACGGTTACACACACCGATGAAATGTCATCCAATGTAATTTCATGAAGAAAAGTGCGATAATACTTTTAAAATTTTCATCACAAAGATATATAACATAACACTAAAATTTATAACATGTTGACAACTTAATCAACCAATAATCTTCATGATACCATTAACATGTCTTCAAATTCTTCCATAATACACCTTTCCTATAAGAGAAATCATGAATTGTATCCTATGATATAATAATATCAAAACATTATCAAATAGATAATCCATACATTTTAATAGGCCATTTACAGTTTCCTCATCCATAATTGGAATGGAATTTGTTTTTTGTAACCATATGTTTGTTTGGTCCCACTGGTCCCATCATGAAATTTATTCACAAGACAACTATTTTTTTAATGATCATGCACACCACATTTAGAAAATTCAATTGATCCCTTGGAAAGTACTTTTTTCCCTTTCCTGGTGTTAACTGAATGCTTCCATTTTCTAGGACCTGTTATTGATATATGACCTTCATTACCACATCTATAAAATATTTCCATACCTTAGGAAAATATTCCTATGTGATTCTTTCCACATCCACAACACATAGGTTTGTGAATATACATATCATTATGATTATTAAATGAAATTTCATAGGGATTCGATTCTCATATATATGATGCCATAGAAAAATAACCAATGTTCAAGTGTTCAGTAATGAATCATGATAGTTGGTTAAGAATAACCTCGGTAGTTCTTATTAGATCTCCCATTTCATTTGGGTTATTATTAAGAAAACCATCATAGTTTTTTCGCATCCATAGTTACATTGGTGCCTACTAGATGAGGCCCTTTACAAAAACCAAAAATGTATAATTGAGTATATTAGTTAAATCACCATATAATATCTTATGAGTAGGGTGAAAATTTTGATATAAATATTCATGTTATCTTAATCACACCTAATTTATTTAAAATTACTATGACTCATTCTTATATGATAACCATTACGGTTAGGTCACTTATGAATTACGAAAACCCTAACCTTTAACGTTATCTAAACATTCCTCTGATACCATCTATAAGGCCCATGCCTTAAACATTACATAATATAGAGATAAATAGATAATTTTACATTAATTAAATCAAGGATCTATTCAGGTTAAAGAAATATATAATTAAGAAGTGACTTATACATAACATCTTGATCATTACTAGTATACACATCTACTCACTATCCACTTTTTCATAAAACAAAAACCCTTTAAAAAATATTACATCATTTCATGTTTTAACAGCATAAATTTTCCTTGATCCCATCCTTAAATATATTATTAATTATTTACTATTGAAAAAATTTCAGAAATACAAATTAGCATAAAAATTCTAGTAAGGGAAACATAATGAATAAAATCTATTAGTATGGAAAAATAATGTATACCACGAAATCATTAACATAATGAAATACTACTCACCATTAAAAAGTAGAAAAAACATCAATGAATATAATATCATTTCATACCCTTGTTTAACCAAAATATTAACATAAATCCCATTGAAGGAAACATATAACATATAATTGTAACATGGAACAAGATCATACTTAAATTGAATAACCATTTGATTTACATCCACACAATTCACTAAATAGAATAGCAATACGGGCGAATTCCATAACCAATGTATTTGTGGTTATAGCGTAACAACCCGTCCATGGTTTATCACAGAACCACCCATCATTTGGTTTATCACATAACCACTCATCACTAGTTTATCACGTTACCACCCCTCAAATGACCATGTACCATTATATAAACATAACACATAAAATATTACAACTATCGAGATTTCACTAATAACATTTCATTTTCAATAACAAGAAATCATTTCATTATATTGAAATAATAAATCCATTTCAGAAAAAATTCTCAATACCCTAACACCCAAAAATATATATGCTATTTCTTTTCCTTTTAAAACGTTAAGGATTATAGAGGATTCAAAATGATGATTACGGTGGCATAGAGGTGTTTGTCGCCACATACGATAATTTTTTTTTCATTTAGTGTCATGATTCATAAATATAATATTCCCATTGAATTAAATTAAATCTAATGGGGTTTTATTATACACCATATAAAATAAGAAGGTATAAATTATCAAAATAAACCTCAATGAAAGGAGTTTGAGACGATGTCACTTACAATGTTTGTATAATTATTTTAATGATAAATCAATTAAATAAATATGTTTGAAAATTATAAATACAATCAATATATGTTGAAATTCAGTGTAAAAATCGAGGATAATTCACACAAATTCTTGGATGAACAAAACAAATTTCAAGGATATTAAACTCAGTGAAATGAGAATGTGTTTTTATTTCACATACAATTTTCTTGTAATGTATGTAACAATTTATCTATGGGGTGATTATCGGTATCAAAAGTTTATCCGCACAAATTGAAATGGTAATTAAAGAATAAATAATTATCCATTGATTCCACACATAATCTTGTAAAAATATAATCAACAATGTATGCATAAAACCCAATGTGTGGAAATTGAGTTTACAAATTACCTTACAATGGTCTTTTATTTAAAAAATAGATTGACTCTATGTACTGACTATTAATAAAAAAAATAAATTATAATTTAATTATTTAATATAAAATTATATTTCTCACATAATCATATCACGACATAATCATGAAGTAGAATATTATCCCAAAGAATGTATATTGGATTAAGAAGTTCCCTTAAAAAATTAGGCAGCCTAACGACGTCACATAAAAATTTAGAAAATTAGTTGTTGAGAGAGAAAATGTTTACTCCTCACATGGACATACAATTTACAGAAATATAGATATATAGGATCATATCCCAACATAATAATGTGTAAATTTGAAGGAATAACATAAAATAAGTAATTGACTAAAAAGGAGGGTGAATGGTTCCCTTACCTTGTGTACGACTTGTCTTGTTCATTCATTATATCCCTATATAATAAACTTATGTTAATTTATAATTTATTAAGATAAATTTTAAAGTTTATTATTCATTTTATATCACTTAATACATTTCTATAAAATTCAAATAATTATTAATGTTCATATCGGTCTTTTCTTCAATGTTCGGTACTTGAGTAAAAAATGATCTGGTTATAATTACAAATTGTCCATGTGGTCAAAATTCAATTATCATAAAAATCATATTCATGATTTAAATATCATATATATTCCATATATACTTATTTATATACAATATAATTTTATTTATAATAGTCAATAACATTTGGATATATGAAATGAAATGAACTTTTAATGGAGACAGTAAGCCATACGTATGCATGAAAGCTACATAATTTTTTTCGTATTTATATGAATGAAAGCCAAATGATACATAGGTATATTTTAATTCCAGAATTATATCATATTATATATGTTACATATGTTCATTTACTCAATCCTTTATACGTTTCATGTATGACATTAACTAGTTATATATATTTGATATGGCGGTAGTCCATACTTCCTCAAATTAAATTATCATATTTTCATGTCATAAAAAGAATATAGGTATGATTGTAAATAAAAAATAAATTATATTATATAAATTCAGTTCCATCATAATGGTCACCATGAGAGGTTCTAGGGGAAATCGATCAATCAACACTTCAGGATGTGACAGTTCGTTGTATCTAGAAACTATATGTTCGTATCAATTAGATAGAGGTGTGTGTATGCATAGTTAGAATCGATCACATAATAAAATAATATTAAATTTAGGATAATGGTGTTGTTATGTAGTCAAATAATAACAATAATATTGGGATTGGACAAGTATAATAATGGAAGAGAACTTTAGAGAACCCACTACCTCTTAAATCGTGTTACTCTATTTGATTTGAACCAAAATGATTTCTTGATTTTTCATCTACCAAAAATATGGGTTCTAGAATGAATATAGGGATGTTGGGAGATTATTCAGTTAGAGGTTTTATGAGAAGAGTGTCTTGAGACGTGTGAGTAAATGGTTACAGGTGGTGGCCTTCAATAAGAGGGAGGAGGGGTACATTATGAATGTATAAAAAAATTATTTTATTATAAGATTATATTCAGTTACAAATTGACCCAATATAATTTAATTTAAATATATTATACTTTTCACTCAATAAACACTAAACTAATAGGTTTTTAATAGGTCTAGGTCACAAATATAACCTTATATTTTATTATTAACCCTCAGTTAACTAATTTACCATTTACTATATTTTCTCATATGTTTATAATATGTGTTTAATATAGTTTCTTTTAAATTAAAATAGAACATGAAGTGGTTTATTAATGAAATTTTAAACATTTTATTAGTCATTTGTCCTAAAAATATATTTTTATACTGTTATATCATTTAATATTATAGTGTTTTTCAAACTCCTTTATGTCTATTTTTATACAATTTATATCATGACTTTTTAATAATCAATAAGAACATGATTCCTTTGAAAAAACATCATTAATTCAAAGATAACAATTCATACTCAACCTAAAATTATTGTATGGAATAAATAGATTCAAAATAGTTTAATTTAATATCAATAATATTATCAATTTAATTCATTCATTAATAAGGAAATCAATACATCATCTATGTGTCCTAAATAAATTAATTTATTAAATGCATAAAAATTATAAATAAAATACCATTATATTGGATATCTTTTATGATTTATAATTAATCTTTACTGTCAAATTTATCACTTATATAACCACATAAAAAAATTTATTTATTAAAATACACTTGTTTATTTACTTTTTCCATTATTTTAAATTAAGTCTTATAAAAAGTAATTTTCACTTCATTGTGGCTCCATGGGGTCCCAAAATAGACCCAATAATACCCATGTTTGGAAATATTTCATCCCATACAAGTTGGAAATGTCTTATATTTGTATTATATTATTATAATATAATTTTTACTCTAATTTAGCTGATTTAACATTTAAACATGGTAAATAAAATAATTACTAATGTTGTTATTCATAATGTCGAAAAATAAAAGGTACCTATTTACATAATATGGTCCTCTTGATTCCAAAAATGGAAACAATTTTTCCAAATTTAAAACACATAAGTGGTAAAAATTTATTTAAAATTAATTTCCATTACCAAAACTAGAAAATGGGTTTTTATGAAGTAATAACTATTAAAATATTTCCACATGATTATGTCACCTGTAGAAGTGAAATTACATACCATTACCATAATTGGATTAAATGATCAGAATATAATCAAATTACACTTTAAAAATTTTAAAATAATAACATAACTATATAAATAAATTAGATAAAAAGGCAGTTTTGAATTAAAATGAAATTTTTTTCACTATTCTTAAAAATATAAATATTTTCAGAACAATTAATAAAATTTCATAAAAAGTAAATTTGATATTACAGTTCCCTATAAGAAGTTTATTTGGTCAAATATAACATATAAAAGTGAAAATACTATATTTAAAAAGGGTTCACGATCAAAAGTTGGCAAAACATCCTTTTAAAAATAATTGATTATTTCATGCATTAAATAATATTCATTATTATTTAAGGCCACAAATATTTAGTAGATAAATTTAATAAAATTTAGTAAATATTTAAATTCAGAATATAGTTAGTTATGTTAATTCATGGTAATACAACAACTATAAGTTAACTACAATAAATAAAAATAATATTATTATATTATTTTTTTTATATAACTCAATGTTGTGTGAAACATAAGATTTTATAGAAAAGTGTTTTTTCATGTTGAGTACATTATTGGAAAAAGTGACCTCATTAACATCCAATTATTATCTTATTAATAAATATTAATACATATAAAAATGTGTCATTCTATAAATACTTAGGACATTACACTCCTCCTAGAGGAGACCTACTGGTTCCCCTCCTCTGGAAAACATCGTCATGAGTGTGTTTCCTCAATTGCCTCTGACTTCTTATAAACATACACATATTACGATGAAATTAAAGGAGTAACTACAAGACATATAGAAGGATGTGGTGCCTCTAAAGACATCTCTCATAATACTGCTCATCAGGGAAATGATCATCAAAAAACAATAAATTTCCATGATCATATTATCCATCTCCAGCACTGAAATTATCCACTACATATGGGAAATATGTTAATTTATCTTTACTCCATTCATGGTTGATAAGTTTATCTATTCCTGAAACTACTTCTATATGTCGTCCCATAAAAAATTTACTTCATTCTTCTATCCCAAATAAAATTCCCAAAACTAACAAGTAGCTTACCAAATATGACTTAATTTTTAGGGGACCCAATACTCGATCTTGGCCAATATCAAACTAGATGGGATCTCTATATCCTCCATACATCTCTTAGTCTCCATGTCTAAAATAGTTCTCTAATACATTCAAAAATTATTTATCTTGAAAGAAGGAATATCCCTCTTTCACAAATCATCATCTCTAACAATATCAACCCTTCATCGATCAACAAAATTAACATTCCAAACCTCAACTTATGGATCAACATGTGGATGATGACCTTGATCCATAACTAAAAGGAAATTATGTATTTCCTATGCCTGAGTAGTTTTTAATTTTATTCATTAATTTTTATTTCAACTCAATTAATTTATTTTATAATCTATTATGAATTTCCAAAAGCATCCCAATTCATACAAGAACAAGAGTCATTTTGATGCATGTACCTCTCTTAGGTCACATCTAGCTAATGTTGTAGCCTGATATGGTTTTTTAGAAGGCACAGAGACCTTTCATATAATCATGGGCCCAAAAAAATTCCCATTACATGTCGGTACTCCCTTTCCTCTGTCATGCAACATGATAATCTGAAATCACCCTCCCTACCAATCCATTTAATCCTCAAAATGGCAAACAAAAAACTCAATCTTCTCTCTCAACAATCACCCATAATTCCAATCTAGCAGATGAACCTCCAACCAATGTAATGAAAATGAGGGTAGAGAGATAATGACCCCTATGTCTGGCCTCCTATAGGGCATGGGTTAGTGAATATCTCCAATGGTGTATAAATGTCCTAAAATGGGAGGAATTGTCCTGTTTAAGAAAATGAGATCATGAGATAGAATGAGTCAAACACAACAACCATAAGGAATAATATAAAAATAAATCCAAACACCATACCATATTCATGTATAAATATTCATTATACATGAAAATGAATCCAAATTAAATACCCAAAATTAAGGCTAATGCAGCGACACTGAAACTCTCAATGATTCGAGATATTAAGGGCCAATATGAACCCAAAAATCAACCTAAAAACATTATTTTTTTTATATTTGTAACGTGATAAAGCATGTATATTTAGTTGGAAAACCAAATTCTCTCATCAATATCTAGATATGCATACAAATTCACTCATGGGAAAACAACAATATAAAAGAGTACCTAAACCGGTATACTAATCAAACACAACCTCACCAAGGCACAATAATTAAATAACACAAGAAAAGTAATGTAATATAAAATAATCACATTGATATGGGTTCCCCACACTACATTCCCAATGATATACCACTCTTATCCCCAATTATTTACTTCATGGTGCTCCCATTCCTTACATATACAACACCGCCCTAGAAGAACTGTCACCAAACACCACACCCATATATAGTTGAGATCGTTAACCCACATGAACTACCACAGATATCTCCACCAAAAAACACCAATGCTACTTCACCACATGAATGGTCACATATCAAACAAAAAAAATGAGTTTTCACAACTCACCCTAAAGATACATAGGACAGATGTCACATTTCCAGCAAACACCTAGGAAATCACATATCACCCTGAGAAAAATGGGCCACCACAAAATCCATATAAAGAACTAAAAGAAGTCATTAAAAACATAGTGTTCCATACCTTACTCACCTAGAAGAGATAGTGTGAACGAGTTTGTACACATCCATTCGTACACCCCAGATGATGTTAGGAAACACCCCCCCCCCACATGACTATGCTATTGTTCGGCATGTAGTTCACAACATGGGTGGGTAAAATATAGAAATAATATTATTATTAATGTATATATATAAATATAGTATCATAAAGTCATGCCCAACCTATTACTTCCCATCAATAAAAACAAACTATCACGACCCGCCCTCGGGGCCTGTGTCGTGACTACCCCAAGCCCGCCTTCCATAGGCCAAGAGCTTGTGACTAGAACCAAGGCGTAATTCCCGATAAAAAGGGAAGGATTTTCCTTTTTAAAGTAAACAAACACATAGAGTGAGAAAAATGAAGTAAATACTAAGTAAAACTGGGTACAATAGTAAGTGCAGAAAAGTAAGGGGGCCAGAATAAAAACCCATACTGAAAGTAAAGTATAACTGAAAAAGGAAGTACAACAACTGAAATGTAAAGCCGCAACGTCGAGTCATCCACTAGAAGTCCCACCTGAAGGGTGGGTACAGATAGCCTCCTCATCTCCTCGGGTCCAGCCGTCCGCTCCGAGTACGTCCCGCCCAGTAGTACACCTCCAGGTACCGACCTGCTTTTCAAGCCTCAACCATGATCAGCGTTGTCCGTCGTCTGCAACCAACACAATGTAGTACAGGTATAGCCCATGTAGGGGTGAGTATACGCTACTCAGTAGGGACCCCAAGACCACCGAAGTTCTCCCAAAATCAACAAAGGATAATCCAGAAAGGAAAGATACAATCACGAATTAAAATCTGACACTACTTAGGTATATGCCCACACATATACCTAAGTAATCAATTCTCGTTTGGCTCCGAAATCTGAGCCCAAGTACAGACCAGACCACACAGGAAAACATAACCCAAACCACACAGGAATGCATAACGTAATCCACACAGGATAACAAGTCAATCTTATCGAAGATAAGGATTGAAAGTCATGACTCATCTCACACATGAATACATCCTCGTAAGATGATAGAGATGATCATATGTAGCCACTAATTAATCTAATCCATCGTACCCACACAGGATCCATAGGTACTAACCCCCGCAATGACCCACATAGGATCAATAGATACTAACCCCCGCAATGACCCACAGAGGATCGGTATGCGCTGGCCCACAAAGGACCACTGAGCGCTGACCCACATAGGATCTGATCCACATAGGATCGGTAGGCACTGATCCACATAGGATCGCTGAGTGTTGTATTCGTCGTTGTCGAACCCACGGAGGATTCTCATGTAGTCTTCATCGTCGTCGCAGTCACAGCCAGCTCTAGGGTTCCCGCACACAGCAAGCTCGTTCGGGGAGGGTCCGCTCCATGAGCCAAGGGGTTGATACATCAACATAAATTAATCCCGGAGTTGATGTATCCAATATTTCTTTATCATCAAAAGGAACTCAACGTGACAAACGACGCGTCAATCGGACGCTCGGTCTAATAGTTATTGGCCTTTTCGTCCCGGGGGCCCGGTTGGATTTTAAGTCAAAACCAACCCGTCCATACTCCAACTATGTCCAAACCTCGAGAAGAGTAAGACAAAAGGTCTGTCTCACCAAGAGGAATCCAACAAAGTCGGTGACACGTCAATCGGACGTCCGAAGCTCAAGTTATAAGTGTTTCCCCTCCGAGGGCCCGGTTGGTTTCGGGTTCGAACCAACCCGGCCGATCCCAAAGTTCTCTAAAACCTTGACTGTAATATACCTAAATGATCGTGTCGATTGAAGGATCACATCGCAGCTGATGGTGCGTTGATCGGAGGTCCGCAACCCATATTATGGGAGTTTGAACGGATCTGTCTGAAAATAGGGGTTCGGGCCCGATCCGACCCGGCCCGATACCCACCCCGGGTCGACCCAAACTGGGTCAGGGTAAGGCCTATTAGGGAGCGGCCCGGCCCAGCCAGTGCGGCCCGGTCCAACTGGTGCGGCCCGGCGGCCTAGCACACTTGGGTGCCCCACGTGGCCAGCTCGGTGAGCCGAGCTGGGCGGAGCAGGGGGGCGCGCTGCCCCCTGATTGAAAAAACACGGCCCCCACGTGGGGGGGGGGGCTCCTGTAGCTAGCCGGGTCTTTCGACCACCGGCCTTTATGGTAATCGGCCGGCTTGGATGGCTAGTGGGTAACCGCGGGACCCCCCTACGGGTCCCGCCTCATTGCTCCGGCAGCCAGAAGCCAGCCACCGCTCCCCCGCACCACCGCGGCCATAGGCCGCGGCTTTGTCCGATCGGCACTCTGTGATGGCGTCGCGCCCCTCCGCCACAACCTTGTTCGACTTCAACAGCGTGGTACGACGACTCCACGCTTCTCCGCCCATATTTCATTCTTTCCGCGCGGTGCAACGACACCACACTGCCTTGCTCGTGCCGCATCAAAATCAAGCATCAAGGGAGGAGGAGGGTTGGCCATGTTCGTGCGGTCTGACCTCCTCCCATTATTACGATAACAGTCGGCTCAATTAGGAAACGATGAACGGAAACGAAAGTATTCCTGAAGAAGAAAATAACCCCTACCTCAAGCATTGTTGAACGAAGGTTCGTCTCAGGGAAGGGACGTCGCGGAAGACAGTGTCGCGGAAGGAGGATCATCGGCGTCGCAGTATACGGCGTCACATCATTGATCTCCGAGGATGGTGTCTCTCACTAGCTACGGAGAGGGAAGAATACGGTACGAAGAACTCCCCATTTCGGTGAAGGTTTTCTTCATCGAAGATCGGTTTTCTTCATTGGTGACGGTGAATTCTTCGTGTTCTTCAAGGAGTAATATGAAGTTCAATACTTGAGAGAATTCTCTCCAAATTCTTCCCACACAACCAAAACTCCAACTTAATGAAATGAGACCTTGTCTTATTAAATTAACACACAAGCCAACTAAAAATTTCAAATTCGAATTGAATTCAAGAATTAATTACTTTGAATAAGTTAATCAATTAAAGATTTTACTTTTCATTTAATGGGGGGGGGTGCGGGTGCATTACCTAATTAAAATAGGGGGTTTGAGTAAGGTGAATAGGTGGGGCTCGTTTGAGCCCCACCCCACAAATATCCTACCTAGTAGGGTAGGATATGGTGGGTCCCACTCCAACCACTTAATTTAGGTTTAACTGCTTTAAATAGAAATCAAACCGGATGCGCCATTTTATTTTTTTCTTCACTTAACCCAAAAATTAAATTACCACACCCGAGAAAACGCAACTCCATAAAAGGTATTCCTAAGCAATTACCAACACTATGATTCCATCGGTGTCCTCGAATTTTGATTCCGAGCACCGGTTCAAAAGTTAGGAAATCCCGCTCATTCGTTCACTGAACATACCCATGCTAAACTTTGGAAAAATTATTCTGGGCTCACCAGGCATCGGAATCAGGTGCCATCAGAAACTGCGTTCTTGTAAAATTCCAATTAAAATTAAGAACAATTTTCCCTTGAATTTTATGGTGCTTTACATTACTCCCACCTCAGGGCTATACGTCCCCATAAAGATACATCATAATATAGGGGAACAAATGTGGGTACTGTGCACGCATCTGTGCCTCCCACTCCCAAGTGCTCTCTTGGAGGTTCCTATGCTGCCATCTGATGTGTACTAGAGGTATCGACCGTCCACGCAGGACCCACTCCTATTGATCATCGATCTCCACTGGGACCTCTGCAAAAGTTTCCCCATCGTCAATGTCCAACTCCCCATGGTCGATGATATGCGTCGGGTCGTGCACGTATCTCCTCAGCTGAGATACGTGAAAGACATAGTGCACCCGGTGCAACTGAGGTGGTAGAGCTAGGCGATAAGCCACCTCGCCAGTCCTGCTGAGGACCTGGAATGGTCCGATGAAGCGTGGAGAAAACTTGCTGCCTCTGCCAAATCTCTGTAATCCCCATCGAGGTGGGACCCCCAAGAAGATGTGGTCACCATCCTCGAACATCTCTAGGCCTCTGCCTCCTATCAGTATAAGACTTATGCCATCTCTAAGTTGTCGCCGTCTGCTCCTGGATGACCTGGACCTTCTCCATCATTGCCTGGACCATCTTCGGTCCCACAAGTGTTGATTCCCTATGGTCTGTCCAGCACAGCGGTGATCTGCAAGGTCATCCGTACAACGCCTCGTATGGTGACAACCCGATGGTGGAGGGGTATCTATTTTTGTACATGAACTCCACCAAGGGTGGGTGGTCCTTCCAGCTGCGACCAAAGTCTAGGACACATGGGCAAAGCATGTCCTCGAGAGTCTGAATGGTCCTCTCTATCTGAAAATCCATCTTAGGGTGAAAGGCGGTGCTCAGACGTAGCTGCGTCTCGAAAGCCTCATGCAACCCTTTCCAAAGATGGGAAGTAAAGCGAGCATCTCGATCGGAGACGATAGATGATGGCGCACCATGAAGCCGTACAATCTCCTAAATGTAGAGATGTCCCAAGCTCTCAACTGAGCCCTGCTATCTGATGGGTTAGAAGTGGGCCGACATGGTGAGTCAGTCGACAATCACCCAAATGGAGTCATGACCTCTGGATGTACGTGGAATTCCAGTCACGAAATATATAGATATCATATCCCACTTCCACTCCGGGACCACCAAGGGATATACCAAGCCTGCTGGTACATGGTGCTCTACCTTCACCTGCTGGCAGGTGAGGCATCGAGAAACGAACTCTACCACATACTTCGTTATACCCGGCCACCAGTGCTGTCGTTTGAGGTCCTGGTACATCATCACCACTCCTGAATGTACCACTAAAGGGGAAGTGTGAAACTTCTTCAGCACCTCCTCCTGCAAAGTAGCTAGTACCATGGTACGTCCTCTGAAATGGATGATGTGCTCTCGTCCCACAGAGAATCCATCAGGTGCCTGTCCTGAGGATATCTATTCACACCGCGTCTCACAGTCATCATCCCCATGTTGTGCCTCTATGACCCGCTATTGAAGTGGAGGAGTGACTGTGAGTGACTGAAGAAAGGCTACTCCATCACTATCCATAAAGGATATCTGTTAAGCGGCTTGCTACTCTGTCGCCTCCCCAAGTAGCTGAATGCCCATCCTCCTGCTGATAGCATCGGCTACTACGTTCCCCTTTCCAGGAGTATAGACTATCTCAAATTCATATTCTTGGAGGAACTCGAGCCATCCCCGCTGTCTTAGGATCAGTTCCTTCTGCGAGAAGATATACCTGAGCCTCTGGTGGTTAGAATAGACTGTAAAGCGCTTTCCCATCAGATAGTGTCACCATATATTCAGAGCAAAGACCACTGCTGCTAACTCCAAGTCATGGGAAGCGTAGTTCTGCTCATGCTGCCTCAACAGACGTGATCCATAGGTGATCACTACCAGCTCTTGCATCAGGAAACATCCGAGTCCGGTCCCTGAGGCATCACAGTAGGCTACGTACCCTACTCCCTCCTCTAGTAGCCTCAATATATGTGCGCTAGTCAATCTCTGTCTCAGCTCCTAGAAGCTCTGCTGACATCTATCTGACCACACTAAGGGTTTCCCCTTCTTCGTTAACATTCTGCCAAGATGCAAATATTTTTCCTTTTCCGAAAAGAGAAATGTAGTCCCATCCCCTTGATGAACCATGTTCTATGCCTAATACAGTCAATCCCGTCATGATCAGTTAATTCATGCCTAGTATGACATCGTAAGTCCTCGACGCTGCTACCAAGAGATCCAGCCGTTACTCTCGCCTCCAAGGGTTGGGTCACACTATCGGTATTAGTGTGTGGTCACTGGTTCTCCTCCAGTATGAATCTCGTATGTGAGGGTCATGTCAATAGTTTTTAACCTGAACCTCTTAGTATTAACATACAAAAGACAAGAACGAAAACGTCACTATTGAAAGAGTCTTTTATTATTGCATCTTAATGAACACGGGCACAAAGCAACACAAACAACGAAGCTAGAGGAATTATGGGCAAAGGCCTCCATGCCTGGAGCTAGTCCCGCACTTGTCCACCCGCTTCCGGAGCTCCATGATTAAATGCTCCAGCTGCCTGATGTTTTTCTCTCCCCTGTAGTCGGGGTGGACCTCCTGGTGGTGGTGGTGGCAGAGCCTCAAAATGTCATCCACCACCTGCCACTCGACCAGCTCCTCAACCTCGTCCACCTGCTCCCTGCGGACTGCCACGGTCGAACCTCTGCCTCTGCCTGGGTGGTTCCTCAACTGTATGTTGCCCCTCTGCATGGCGGGTTGGGCAGTCATGAGCCAAGTGGCCCTGCCCGTCGCATGCATAGCACTGTCTTCCACTCGTAAGACTGGTTCTACTGCATATGCCCTGCACCTTTGAGCCAGTATCTTGTGGTCGTCCACCTGATGGCCTGTTCCACCTGCAACCATGTGTCATCCATCGACTGCTAGCTACAGAAGACTCTTCTACGTGCCACCTTGCGGTAGGTCTCGCTGCTGGTGTAGGCTCAGTAAGAAAGCTCCCAATGATAAGGGATCGCACCAGTACCCCTACATGTGTCGGAATGCTAAGGGAGATCATCGATGCCCTGATCTCATGCCGCAGTCCCTGCTCGAAGGTCTGGGCCCGGAATCATGGGTCTCGTACAATGTCCATCGAATAGTGCGAGAGGTCTGTAAATCTCGCCGAGTACTGGGCGACCGTCATGCTGCCATGCCTCAACTGTAGAAGCTCCTGGATACGCACCGCACGGTGGGTGGCTGGGACAAACTTCAAGTGAAAGAGGCTCTCAAAGTCCATCTAGAGGAGTGATTCCTCATCGTGCACTTGTAGCATCAAGCTCCACCATCTATCTGGTGCCGCGTGCAAGAGGCTTGCTACGAGGATCACCATGAGGTCAGATAGTGTCCCCACTAACCTGAAAACTCACACAACCGCCTCTATCAAATCCTCAGCTGCCTAAGGGTCCGTCTCCCCGCAGAACATGTGTGGTCTCTGACGCTGAAACTCATGCAATGCACTAAGGCGACGTGCACTATCAGCGGCTGGGGTTGGTAGCATCGGTGGATCGGTGGGGAGTGGTACCGCCGGTGCCTTTGCAGTAATAGGGCCCTGCACCGAGGCCTCGTCACTCAGTGGGCTGTCGTCATGTACAAAAAATGGAACCCTAGCTGGCTGCCATCGTGGGGCCATCCTGAAAAGAGACAGGTGCGCCACAGTCAATATAGTATACCTAGTGAGCTGACACATAGTAATCACAAAGAAAAATTGAAACACACAAGAAATCAGTGTCTTTATGCACTAAGTAGGAAATCATAAGTTAGGGTCCTGGTGTACGGATACGTCGGCCGCCGCACCAACAGTGGACTCCCTGGACTGATAACCACAATCAATACTCTTTACACTATTGATTCACATAGAAAAAGATCAAAGTCCTTAGTTCTGTGGTAGAACCGAACTCCCATGATAGCAATTTGTCACGACCCTCCCTCGGGGCCCTTGTCGTGACTACCCCAAGCCCGCCTTTCATTGGCCAGGGGCTAGTGACTAGCACCAAGGCGTAATTACCGATAAAAAGGGAAGGTATTGCCTTTATAATGTAAACAAACACACAGAGTGAGCAAGCAGAAGTAAACACTAAGTATAACTGGGTACAATAGTGAGTGCAGAAAAGTAAGTGGGCCAGAATAAAAACTCAAACTGAAAGTAAAGTACAACTGAAAAAAGAAGTACAACAACTGAAAATTAAATCTGCAACGTCGATCCGTCCACTAGAAGTCCCACCTGAAAGGTGGGTAAAGATAGCCTCCTCATCTCCTCGGGTCCAGTCGTCCGCTCCGAGTACGTCCCGCCCAAATGTCCACCTCCAGGCACTGACCTACTACGCAAGCCTCAACCCCGATCAGCGCTGTACTTCATCTGAAACCAACTAAACATAGTATTGGTATAGCCCGTGCATGGGTGATTATACGCTATTCAGTAGGGACCCCGAGACCCCCTAAGGTCTCCCAGAATCCACAAAGGATAATCCACAAGGGAAAGATACAATCACGAAGTAATATCCAAAACTACTTAGGTATATGCCCATACATATACCTATGTCATCAATTCCCATTCCGATCCAACATCTGAGCCCATGTAAAACCCAGACCACACAGGAAAACATAACCCAATCCACACAGGAAAGCATAACGTAATCCACACAGGATAACAAGTCAATATTATTGAAGATATGGATTGAATGTCAAGACTCATCTCACATAGGAATACTTCTTTGTAAGACGATATAGAAGATCAGACGAAGCCACTAATTCATCTAAGCAATCAGACCCACACAGGATCGATAGGTACTAACCCCCGCAATGACCCACACAGGATCGATAGGTACTAACCCCCACAATGACCCACACAGGATCTGACCCACACATGATTGGTATGCGCTGGCCCACACAGGACCGCTGAGCGCTGACCCACACAGGATCTGATCCACATAGGATCAGTAGGAACTAATCCAAATAGGATTTCTGAGTGTTGTAGTCGTCTTTGTAGAACCCACAGAGGATTCTCATGCAATCTACATCGTCTTCATAGTCGCAGCCAACTCTAGGTTTCCCGCACACATCAAACTCATTCAGGGAGGGTCCTCTCCACGAGCCGAGTTGCTGATACATCAACTGACATGAAGTCCAGAGTTGATGTATCCAAAAGTTTCATATCTTCAAAAGGAACTCAACGTGACAGACGGCGCGTCAATCAGACGCTCGGTTTGAAAGTCATTGGCCTTTTCGTCTGAGGGGCTCGGTTGGTTTTTAAGTCAAAACCAAAGCGGGCATACTCCAACTGCATTTAAACATCAAGCAGAGTAAGCCGAATTGTCCTTCTCACTAATAGGAATCCAACAAAGTCGACGGAATGTCAATCGGATGTTCGGACCTCATGTTATAAGCATTTCCTCTCTGAGGGCCCGGTTGGTTTCGTGTTCGAACCAACCCGACCAAACCCAAAGTTCTCCAAAACCTTGACTGTAATATACTGAAACGACATTTTTGATCCAAGTGTCGCATCGCATCTGACGGTGCGTCGATAGAAGGTTTGTAGTCCATGTTATGGGCGTTTAAACGAATCTGTCTGAAAATAGGGGGTTTGGGCCCAGTCCGACCCGACCCGATACCCACCCCAGGTCGACCCAAACCGGGTCGACCCGAACCGGTTCTGGGTCTGGACCATTAGGGCGCGGCGTGGCCCAGCCGGCACGGCCCGGCGGCCTGGCGAACTCGGGTGGTCGGCGTGGCCAGCTCGGTCAGCTGAGCTGGGCGGAACAGGGGGGCGCGCTGCCCCACTGATTGACAAAACGCGGCCCCCATGTGGGGGGGGGGGGGGGGGGCGTTCCTGTAGCCAGCCGGGGGTTTCGACCCCCGACCATTATGGTAACCGCCCGGATTGGCCGGCCAGTGGGTCATCACGGGACCCCCCTACGGGTCCCACCTCCTTGCTCTGGCGGCCGGAAGCCGGCCGCCGCTCCCCCGTACCTCCGCGGCCATAGGCCGCCGCCTTGTCCAATCTGCGCGACGCGACGGGGCCGCTTCCCTCCGCCGCGGCCCCGCTCCGGCCGTGGCCTCTTAGAGGTTCTCCGGCACGGCACATCGGTGTCGCGGCCTTATTCGACTTCAACAGCGCGGCGTGACGACGCCACGCTTCTCCGCCCATATTTCATTATTTCCGCGGGGTGCAACGGCACCGCACTGCCTTGTTTGTGCCACATCAAAATCAAGCATCAAGGGAGGAGGAGGGTGGGCCGTGTTCGTGCAGTCCGACCTCCTCCCATTATTACGATAACAGTCGGCTCAATTAGGAAATGATGAATGGAGACGAAAGTATTCACGAAGAAGAAAATAAACCCTACCTAAAGCTTTGTTGAACGAAGGTTAGTCGCGGGGAAAGGACGTCGTGGAAGACGGAATCGCGGAAGGAGGATCGTCGGCATCGCGGTATACGGCGTCACGTCGTCAATCTTCGAGGATGGATTCTCTCACCGTCTTCGGAGAGGGAAGAAGACATAATGACAAACTCCCCTTTGCGGTGACGGAGTTCTTCATCGAAAACTGGCATTCTTCCTTGGCGACGGTGCGTTCTTCGTGTTCTTCAAGGAGGAAGATGACGTTCAAGACTTGAGCGAATTCTCTCCAAATTTTCCCCACACAACCAAAACTCCAAATTAATGAAATAAGACCTTGTCTTATTAAATTAACACACAAATCAACTTAAAATTTGAACTTTGAATTGAATTCTAGAATTAATTACTTTGAATAAGTTAATCAATTAATGAGTTGACTTTTCATTTAATGGGGGGTGCAGGTGCGTTACCTAATTAAAAGAGGCGGTTTGAGGAAGTTGAATAGGTGGGGCTCGTGTGGGCCCCACCCCACAAATATCTTACCTAGTCGAGTAGAAAATGGCGGGTCCCACTCCAACCACTTAACTTGGGTTTAACTGCATTAAATAAAAATAAAATTGGTTGCACTATTTTATTTTATTCTTCATTTAACCCAAAAATTTAATTACCACGCCCGAGAAAACGCAACTCCAGAAAAGGTGTTCCTAAGCAATTACAGGCACTGCGATTCCATTGGCGTCGTCAGATTTCGATTCCGAGCACCGGTTCAAAAGTTAGTAAATTCTGCTCATTCGTTCACTGAACGTACCCGAGCTAAACTTTGGAAAAATTATTTCGGGCTCACCAGGCCTCGGAATCAGGTGCCATCAGAAACTGCGTTCTAGTAAAATTACAAAAAAATTATCAAAAAATTTCCCTTGAATTTTATGGTTTTTTATACAAACTCAAAACAAAATCACATTTACTACCACATGTAATGGAATTTCTTAATATCTGAATTATTCATTTAAGAAGGTGATGTTTCTGGATATTCTAAATCAACATCAAATATCCTCTATAAATAATTCCTAGTCAAATAATTATTTATCATCAACCAAACATCCCACCATTTAATTATACATTAACCATTTTCATACCATTATCCACACTATCCCCAGACTTTACTAAATTTATTAAAAATTTATTCAATTTATTCCATCACTAATATGGTATATAGCACAATGGATCCACACCTAGCCACCCCATAAGATCGGAAAAAATCAACCTCATCACCGCTACAAAATCAAGACAAAAATAACCTCTTCACCAACACCATATCATGTTAAAAAAATAATATATCACTACACATCCCATCATAATCATTCATTGCCAAACCAAAATCATGGACAAAAATGAAACATATCGGGATCATTTTTTGAAATTTAAAAAAGTTACTTTCACCATATTCTTCTTTGTTTTATGGGCTTTATCACAAAAACCAAGAATAATATAGAAACCAATTAATTTGAAATGTATAAGTAATTAACCATTTTCTATTTTTGTTTATACCACCACAATCATAACACTCAAAAAAAAGGTTCCCAAATCTTATAGAACAATGAAAAAAACAACAACTATCAAAATTTTTACTAGGGATATTATCCCATACATTCCATTATATCACAATATTATCAATTCCTTAATAGAATGTGTAAAAAACCACTTTGTCACTATAAATTAAATATACCAAATTCTTAATATTTTGTTACACTGGAACAACTATAATTCATCTATAAACAAAAATAATCCCCTCCATAATAGTGCACAAAAATGAGAAACGAGGGTAAATTTTCCCTTAAAGAATATTTTTAACTAGATTTGCACCACATGGATTAGAAGAATTAACACTACCCATATGAGCACCACAAGGCACCACAGATCAATCTACGTCACATACCAAGTCATCAAAACACGACCTAATTCTTACAAAAAAACCATAAAAACACCACCACATATGATCCCCGATATAGAAACCAATAAATATAAATGAAAAATAGCAGTGAAATCACCATGGATCAACCACAAATCACCAACGACTTTCATTGGGTGGGAAAGGGTTTGAATAATACCTCATGGGTGCCTGAGGATTCCCAAAAATGTGTAATATAAGAAACATCTATAAAAGAATGAGGTTTTGGATAGAAAAGACATTTCAACCTATACTGTATCAGGGGAATAAATGGTGTGTAATCCCATTTCAAATCATGAAATACCTAATGTTTGGAATCTATAAAAAAACATGTCCCCTCAAATTTTTTGGAAACCCCAATACAATGCATGACCAAAAAACCACATTCTATACATTTAATATTTTTACACAATGTGAGACCCACCTTTTTATCATGGGAGACTTATGATCCTAGATCACATTGAAAAATATTCTCCAAACACCCTTTGAGCCTCCTGTAGACACCTCCAGCAAAAAAAATTCTGATGTAACGGATGATAAATTCCTGAAATGTTATTTTTTTTCTATGTATATAATTATTCCCTCTATAATATCCTTACATTTAAATAATACAATACATATTGGATTCCTTGTAAATGAAAAAACATATGTAATATTTGAATCCGCAGTAAGGGTTACATACAATGGAGGACATAATGAGTAAATAAATCATGATCAATAAGGTAATGTATATTACAAAAAACACCTGAAATTTAACTACCAAGATGTGCATAATTATTTTATATGGAATAATAAATATAGATTCATCAGTAAAAGATCATATATTCTATTTACTCCATAAATTAATTAATACTGATACCTTTGAAAAATATACTTGAAACACATGCATGGCTATTAAATTAAGAAACATAATAATGGAAATTTGTAATATTGTCCCAAATGATCAAAATCATCATGATTCATTCACCATGAATACATTGTACCAAGATATATTAAATGATGTGTATGTATGCAATATAATCCCATTTAAATAAGTATAGATAACAGATTCTTCTCAAGAGAATATTAATGTATTAAGGGGATATCTATAACTAATACCCACTGATAAATTCATGTACAACACATTCCTCATATAACCAATGATCAATTTAATTCATGAACGTTATTCATTATCAAAAAAATCTATAATAAGTTTGAAATAACGATAATAAATACTTTCCCCAATCAATCAACTAACATTCATAATAAAGTATCATTTGAATAAACTATATATTTTTACACATTTATCATATAAAAAATAATTAATATGGAAAATTATGGGAAATTTATGTACAAAGATAAAAAAAAGTTAATATTCCTAGCTAAATTTAATAATTAAAAAAATTAATTCAGAAATAGTTTGTCATTAAATTCAATCGTTATAATGAGAGTAAACCATCGATATAATTAATAAAGAATGTATCATTACAAAATATATCTACTTTAAAATTTGAAAATAAATGGGTTTTTAATTTATTTATTTAAATACAATAGAAATAACCCTCTAACATTATTGATGAAAATTAACATTTCACATTTAAAATTAATTTGAAAAAACTAAAATTTATAACATATTAAGAAAAACGTTTCCTTAGAATTTACCTTAAATATATGATGTGGAATATTTAATGAAATGAGTGTTAAAAAAAGATGATGGTTCATTTCATGATGAGTACTTCAAAAATAATGATTTATTTCAAATTATTATAAGAAATGTCATAACATATAATTTTTTTATATAATGGACAAAATCCTTTTATTTTTTAAATAATGGAAACAAGGAAAAATTTTAAATTAATAATACATAGTAATTTATATTTAATTTTTTATATGAAACATCATTTAGAACAAAAAATATATAATATTGAAAATATAAATGAAGTCAAAATTTTTAAAGAAAGAATTTTCTCTGTCATTTAATGTACCATATAGTGGAAAATAGTTCAATTACATGAAAAAATAATGAATAAACATTGGATAATAAAATTAACAGGGTTTATTATAATGTTATTAAATAATTTCCCTTCATGTAAATTAATGTATAAACTACACCGATTAAAATTTAATTGAAATATAAATCTCATTCAACATTGTTGGATAAGCATTGATGATAATTATTTCATTTAAAAAATTAAAAATAAATAACTATTAAAAAATAAATTATGTTAAAAATGAATTTCTATATTCATTGATTATGTATATTTATCCATAACAATGTCATAAAATCATCTTAAATTTGTTAATTTTTGACATTTCATGACATCCGTAGGCATTTCAACAGCATTTGAATATGGCATATTTTATATAAATTTGTTTTTCAAAAATAATGATATATATTCTGTATTTAAGAATATATAATTCAATTTAATCTTATATTGTTATATTTTCAATTATGTGAAAATATTATAATTTTACTTGAGAAAATGTGGACTACCACCACCTCAAAGAGATGTGATTCATTCACACACTACATATAATTTATTGAGGATGTGTTTTGTGAACATTTATTATATATATGACATATTAATTTGACTATAATAATGATAAATATAAATATATTTACATATATTTCATTTACAGTGTTCCTTTCATTATGACAATTAAACTGAACCAATGTTCATATATATATATATATATATATATATATATTACAAACCATGTACATGAAAAATGTCTTCCATTTCAAACATGTATTTTTAATGGAATATAATAATAAAAATGTAATGAATATAAATGATATTTATATCAGGGATTACATTTTGTAAATAATTAAATAATTATATTAAAAAGATCAAAAATATTATGGAACAAGCAAAAAAAGAGAGGACATTACATAAGGTGAAACCTAAACAGAGAATTGTTAAGAAGTTGAAATAAAAAAGAAACCATAAATACATATATTTTATTAGATATAAGATTATGATTCTTGTATAATAATATTATATTTATTATATATTTTGTTTTAATGAGTATGGTAAAGACTCAGATATCTCGTGGATATTTTTTTCAAATACAGGGGAATTTTACGAGTCCGCATTTTCTTGACGACGCTTCATTCTGATGCCCGGTTTGCTGGGAATCAATTTCTAATATTTTGTACAGGTACATTCTGTAAACGTATGTTCGAATTTTATAACATTTGAACTGGTACTCAGAATTGATATATGAGGGCACCTTTGAACTCGCACTGTTGGTGATTTCATAGTGAGACCTTCACCGCAGTTGTGTTTTAACGAGAGTGGAAGATTGTTTTGTGGTTTTAAAATAAAAATAAATAAAAATAAGACATAACATATTTTTATTTGAAGGTGGATAAAACCTCCCATGGGATGTTATGGTGGTGGGTCCCACCCGAGAAGAACCACTCTTGGGAGGATGTAATTAATGTGGGATCCACACTGGTTTTAACTCCCCTTGAACCAAATGAAAATAATCCAACTGCGAAGAACGCTGACGACGCTTTTTCCACGAAATCTTACCAATGTCTATGAATCAACGTCTGCTTTTCTTCTCCTTCCACAATCAACGTTCGACAAATACGAGTTAGTGTGTTTAAATTGTATTTTACACATTCCTCATAATTCAAATTTCTGGTCTGAGAAGCGAATGATATCATTGTAACGAACTGAATGTTATCACCGTAATGAGGGGGTTCAGACCGCACAAACATGGCCCAAACCACTCGTTTTGATTATTCTTTTTAGATGATGATGGAGGTGGTACACGTGGTGACCGGAAATGGGCCGACTGTGAAAAATCGGGCGGTGCAAGGCCCCCATGTCGCCACAAGGGCACGACACCGCCGAGCTGTGCAAAGAACCGAGTCGCAGCCAGGCCGACCACGATGGTGCCGGAAGGGAGCATTGTCGTTTCACCGCATCGGAAGGAAGGGTCGTGGGCAGAAGGGCCATGGTAGTCATACAAGGAGCGTGGCGCCGTCGCGCCGCACGTAGACCAGTAGGAGGCCATGGCCAGGTCGAGCCGTTGCGGAGGGGTGCATCGCCATGTTGAGAAGCGGCTGGCCGCTCGGGCCATCCGAGAGGGGAGGGACACCGTCGGGCCCCATGTGAGAGGGACTGGTTCCATTTTGGTTATACCTGAATAGCATAGTCTTTCGGGTGCCAGTGTGCGCGCGGTTTCCCCGTGGTCGCAGTTAAGGTGGAGCCGCGCCGGGCTGCCCTCGGGCCGGGCCGCGCCATCGGGCTGGGGCTCCCCTTTGGTTCAGGCCTCCCCCTTGGACCGGGTCAGACCCGCAGACCGGGTTAGACCTCGATTCGGACCAGGTCGGGCTGGGTCGGTCTGACTAGGTCGGACCGGACCCAGACCCGCTATGGTCCAATTACACCTTTTCGCCTGTATCATGAGCTATGAGTTTCCTACAGAAACATCATATATGTAGAAGTAATGCATAGAGAGAGAAGGTTCCTTTTGCATATCCCACATGAGTTTTGGATATAGAGGGAGTACATTCATGTTGGTTTAAACCTAAATGCCAACCGGGCCCCTGGGATGAAAATTCCAATAACTCACAGACCCATCGTCTGATTGACGTGTTGTATATTGCAATGAGACCCCTATGACGTGGCGGTCCATAGAGACACTTCCATGTGACACTTCTTGAATGTTGGAGTATCGACCAGTATCTCGTGAAGCGGATCCTACCGGAGATGAGCATTCATAGTGCAGAAACCTAATAGCTAACAGACATGATGATTGCTTGACCGATTCAACTCGAAGTGATTTGACAATCCCAGTGGAGAGCACCTGGTAGTTGGAGGCAGACCCATTGAGGATGGAGTGCCTGGTAGTTGGCATTAGACCCCTGATACATGAAATGTGGAGTACCTCTACTGGATAATAGTGGGAGCGCCTGGTATTTGGGGGCAGATCCATAGTGGACAGAGCACCAAGTACTTGGCAACAGACCTGTGGTACTCGACCGGAGGAGTACCTCAGTAGTCTATGTATCGTGAGAAGCTCCTTGGTTTTGTGACATGCCAACTATTCTCAACAGAGGAGTATTTCTCCATCAGCCTTGTATTCGATAATGAAAAATCCTCATTTGAGTTGAGTCAATGACTTTTGTGTTTTTCCTCATGATTGAGATGGGTTACTTGATAACCTAGGTATATGTATGAGAATTTAACTAAGTAATGGTTATCTATTGATTTCATAAATTTGGATTATCCTTGTTGGATTTCTGTGAGACCATGAGGGTCTCGATGCTTCTACATAGTATGGTTATACTCACCCCTGCACGGGCTATGCCCGCACCATGTTGTGTTGGATGTAGACGATTGACAATGTTGACCGAGGCAGAGTGTGCAATGACTGGATGGTACCTGGAGGTGGACCACATGATGAGATAGTACTTTGAGGAGATGGATGGATGTGGATCCTTGGGGAGGTTATCTATACCTACACTTCAGGTAGGTTCCATGGTGGACTATCCAGGAGATGTTAGACACCTTCCAGCAATTTGTCTTTTAGTTGTATATGTTATGGACTTTTCTTGTACATTACTATTGAGTTTGTATTTCTGTCTCCTTTTACATTCTAGGCCATCTATTGTTATAATTTTTTTATAGTCTATTCTTCCACTTGAACTTTGGTTTTTTGTGTTTACGTTTTATAAAGGCAATCCCAGTTATAAAGATTTATGAATTTGGTGGTAGTCGCCAGCCACTGGACTTTGGAAGTCGTGTCTGTGGTAGTTACAACAGGGGCCCCAGGAGATGGTTCTTGACAAATTGGTATCAGAGGAGTCGGTTTTACCATATAACATTGTACTATTATTTTTTCATTGAAGTAATAGTGTTAAGGGTTCCGGGTGTGGTTTATAGTTTAGGGAGTCCGTTGATGGTGAGGCGGCCGACGTATCCGTACACCAGGACTCGGACTACTGATTTTTGAAATAGTGCATGAAAACAGTGATTACATGTCTGTTTGAAATGTTTTCATTTATCCAGCTCAATCCAGGATGGCTCACCAGGTATATTCTTTTGACCGTGTCACACTTCTTCTTTCCTGATGACTCCCCGGAGATACCCAGCTAGATCCCTGAGAGTTGTATGTACAGAAAGCCTGCTGAGCAACAAGGCCTCAATACAGTGCCCTCATCTAGTTGAAGCACCATCAGAGGCATAGTGGTACTACATCCTATTGGGCCACCAATGCCAGCAGTCCCAACAGTAGAGAGTGGACACAACTTGAGTGTGCTGCATGAGTTCTAGCGCTAGAGGCCACCCACGTTCAGGGGAGAGACGAACTCGCAGGCGGATGACTGTGAGATTCCATGTGCTTAGATATCCACAGGGCACGCACCTGATGGATTTTATGATGGTGGGAAGCCCATCATCCTCTTCAGAAGATTTACCATGGTACCTGTTGAACTTTTGGAAGAAGTGTTGAGGGAGTTCCACACTTCCCCTCTAGCTGTACATCCGGGAGTGGCAAAGATGTACTGGGAACTTCGACGACAGCATCGGTGGACAGGTATGAAGAAGGAATTAGTAGAGTTATCTCACGATGGATCACATTTCAGCATGTGAAGGTGGAGCACCAGGTACCAGCAGGCGTGGTTCAACCCTTAGAGGTCCCAGAGTAGAAGTGGGGTGGGACATCCATGGACTTCATGAATGGTTTTCCATGAACATCCAGGGGTCACGACATGATTTGGGTGATCATTGACCAACTCACCATGTGGGCCCAATTCCTATCGACCTGAGAGCAAGGATTAGTTGAGAGCTTGGGATGCCTCTATGTGCAGGAGATAGTGCATTTACATGGAGTACCTTCCTCGATTGTCTCCAACTGTGATGCATGATTTACATCCCGATTATGCAAGGGGTTGGAGGAAGCATTCAGGACACAGCTTTTCTTGAGCACCGCCTTCCATCCTCAGATGGATGGTCAGACCAAAAGTACCATCCAAACACTCGGGGGCATGCTATGTGCATGTGTCCTCAACTTTGGTCATACTTGGGGGGATCAATTTCCTTTGGTGGAGTTTTCCTAAAACAACAGTTATCACTCCATCATAGTTATGTCACCTTTTGTGGCCTTGTTTGGACGACCTTCCAGATCGCCACTATGCAGGATAGACCCAGGGGATTCAACACTAGTGGGACCAGAGATGGTACGGGAAACCACTGAGAAGGTGCAGATTAACCAGGAGCATATGAATACTACACAGAGAAGGCAGAAGTCATATGATGACAGGATATGAAGATTTATCAAGTTTGAGGATGGCATCCTCGTCTTCCTATGGGTCTGATCTTGACGAAGTCTATAGAGATTTGGTCGGGGTGGCATTTTATCTCCATGATTAATCAGACCATTCAAGGTCCCCAGCAGTGTAGGCTCGGTGGCTTACTACTTAACTCTTCCACCTCATATGCACTGGGTGCACGACATCTTCCATTTATCTCAGGTGAGGAGATACATGCATGACCCAACTCAAATCATCGATCATGGAGAGTATGACTTCGATGACAGTGTGACTTTCATGAAGGCTCTAGTAGAGATTGAAGATCGATATGAGGGGGTCCTACTAGGATGGTCGATACCTCTAGTGCGCATTCTCGGGAATCATGAGAACATCCAGTAGAGGACATAGGAGGGGGAGGCTCAAATGCGTGATCATTAACACCATTTTTTCCCTTAGTTAAAGTTGTAGTTTACATGGATGTAATGCCCTGATGTGGGGATATTGTAAATACCATGATTTCCCATGGAATTTTTTAAAGTAAATGGGAATTTTGCGAGTCTTTAGTGTCTGCCGGTGCAAGATTATAAGGCTCGATGTGCCCGAAATCAATTTAATAAGTTTTGTTCGGGTACATTCGGTAAACATACATTCGGAATTTTATTACTTTTGAACCGGTGCTCAGAATTGAAATCTGAGGGCACCATTGAACTCATAGCATTGGTGATTTCATAGTGAGACCATCACCGCATGTGCATTTTAACGATAGTGGAAGAAGGTTTTTGGGGTTTTTAAATAAAATTAAATAAAAATAAGACATAAGTTATTTTTATTTTTTGGTGGATAATTCCTCCCATGAGAATATATGGTGGTGGGGCCCACCCGATCACAACCTCCCATTGGAGGATATAATAAAGGTGAGACCCACATGGGTTATAACTCCCCTATAACCCCTATAAACCCCCCATTTAAGTGGGATGTAAACTCTCTAGCTTCCCCTCATTAATGTGCCAATTCACGTAATGAATTAATTGAATTATTCACCTTCATCCACCAAATTAATTAAGACATCTTCACCCATTAATTAAGTGAAGTAACATAATTTAATATAAATCTTTTCATATTCTTTCCAACAATAAAATATTAGCTAAACCAATTGTTATATTTTTTTGGGAATTAATCATGGGTGGAACAAAGAAATGAGAGAGATATGGAGGAGCCTTTTCTCTTCCAATGAAGAACTCCACATGCCACTGAAGAAGGACGAAATTCTCCAACGAACTTCTTCTTAACCAAATTAAAAGTAGTTGACTGTGAAGAATGGCGATGCTGCTTCTTCCCCGGACACTTCCCAGCATCGACGAATCATCATCTGATTTTCCTCTCCATCCACTGTCAACATTCGACAAATACGAATTCGGGGGTTTGAATTATTTTTTACACATTCCTTGTCATTAAAATTTATGTTATGAGAACCGAATTATATTACCATAACAAACTGAATGATATCACCATAACAAGGCGGGTTCGGACCACACAAACATGTCCAGACCCTCCCCTTTTGTTTGATCTTGTTTGATGAAAACATAGGTGGTAAATGCGGCAACCGGTAATGATGCGGCCAAGAAGAAGTGGGTGGCGCAAGGCCGTCGGGTGGCCACAAGGTTGATACATCGTTGTGTCTCTAAAATAATTGATCTGCGGCTAGGAGGACCGTGGCGACGACGGAGGGGTGTGGTGTCATCACACTTCGCCAAAAGGAAGGGCCACGACTAGGAGGGCTGCGACGGTCGGACGATAAGTGCAGAGCCATCGAACCACGCAATGGAAAGTAGGAGGCAGCAGCCAGGCAGGGCTGCAGCGGAGGGGCGTGACACCGTTGCATCATGCCGCGGTGGGGAGGGGTTGGTCGTTCGGACCAGCCGGGAGGTGTCGGACCCCGTTGGGTCCCGCGTGAGTTGGATCGGCGCCACCCGGTGACGTTTCAGTTCTACCCAAATGACTTATCAATTCGGGTTCTAGGGGGTGTGTGGTTTCCCCATTGGTCGCAGCTATGGAGGACCCCCTTTGGGTCTCCGGGTTGACAGGCCGACTGTGCCGCTGGGCCAACCGGGCCGCTGGGCCGCCTTCAGGTCGGGCCGCCTCGAGCCGTGCCGCACTCGGGCCGGGCCGGGCCTCCCCTTTGGTTCAAGACGCCCCCATGGCCCGGTCCAGAACAACAGACCTGGTCAGACCCTAGTTTAGACTGGGTTAGGCCGGGTCGGTCCGACAGGGTCTGACCGGACCTAGACCCACTGTGGCCCAATTGCACCTTTTCACCCGTATCATGGGTTATATATGTCCTACTGACAAACCATCTACGGCGAAAGAAATCTTAGAGTGAGACGATTCCTTTGGCATATCCCACTTGAGTCTTGGACACATTTGGAGTATAGTCAGGTTGGTTTGAACATAAAAACAAATCATTTCCCTGGGACAGAAATGCCAATAACTCATAGATCGAGCGTTCGATTGACACACCGTCTATTGTGTTGAGACCAATATGATGTGTTGGTCCTTCGAGATACATCCACTCGACACATCGTGACACTTAAAGTATCAACCAGTATCTCATAAGGGGGATCCTACTAGAGATGAGCGTATAGAGTGTGGAAACATAGTAGCTGACAGACCTAACAACTGCTTGACTGATTCGACTTGGAGTGATTAGACAAGCCCAGTGGGGAGTGCCAGGTAGTTGGCAGCAGACCCATGGTGGACGGAGCACCTAGTTGTTGGAAGTAGACCTGCGGTAATCTACAGTACGAGTATATCTACGGGATATTAGGGAGAGCGCCCTGTATTAGGCGGCAGACACATAGAGAATCGAGAGATTGGTAGTTGGAAGCAGAGCCGTGGTACTCGACAATTGGAGTACCTCAGCAGTCTAAGTATTGGGAGAATCACTTTTGTGTCATGATAGGGAAACTATTCTCGATATAGGAGGTGTTCTCCAGCAGTGGTGATTTCGATAATGAAAAATCTCAGTTTTAGCTGAGTCAAAGACTGTTGTGTTTTTCCTCATGATTGAGATGGGTTACATGATAAGTTACGTATAAGTATGGGAATATACCTAAGTAGTGGTTATATGTTGATTTAAAACATTTTGGTTCATACTTGTTGGAATTTTGGGAGACCTTCAGGGTCTTGAGGTCCCTTCTGATTAACGTTATACTCACCACTCCATGGGTTATGCCCACACCTTGTTCTGTTGGATACAGAGAATGGACAATGCTTACCGAGGTGGAGTGTGTGGGGGAATGGATAGTGCCCAGAGGTGGACCTCACGACGAGACGGTACTGTAGGTGACGGATGGACGTGGAGTGCGGAGGAGGATATCTATACATACCCATCAGGTAACATCTATGGTGGATAATAAAGGAGTTGCTAGATACCTTCTAGTTGTTTGTCTTTTAATTGTACATGTTTTTTATTTTTCTTGTACCTTACTGTTGGGTTGTTATTTCTATCCCCTTTTACTTTCCAGGACATCGTTTGTTATAAAGCTTTTAGTTAGTTTTTTTCCTCTTGAAATATGTTTGTGAGTGTTTACATTTTATAAAGGCAATGTTATCCCAGTTATTAGGATTTTAGCCTTTGGTGCAAGTCTCCAACCCCAGTCCTATGGATGGCAGGATTGGGGTAGTTATGATAGAGGCCTCGGGGGATGGGTCGTGACAAATAGTTATCATAGGATTTGGTTATACCATAGAACATCAGACTCTGATATTTTATTTTCTGTGATGAAAACATGCTAAGGGTACCGAGTGTGGTTTTTAGTTCACTGAGTCTAGTTTTGGTTATGCGGCCGACTTATCTGTAGACTAAAACCCTGACTGCTGATTTCCGACATAGTGCATGAAGACACTGATTGCGTGTGCATTTCAAAAGATTTCTTTATGTCAGATCAATCAATTCTAGCTCACTAGCTATATTCTTTTGAACGTGTCATATATGTTCTTTCAGGATGCCTCCCCACAAACGACCAGCTAGAGCCCCAAGAGTTGTACGTACTAACATTCCACCAAGTGATGAGGAAACTATAAAGGGGCCTCTTCCTGTTGAAGCACCACTATAGGAACTAGTGGTAATACTTCATGTTGGGCCACCGATGCCACCAACCCCAGCAGCAGAGAGTGAACACTGCTTGAGTGTGTTGCACGAGTTCCATCTCCTGAGGCCACCCGGGTTTACGGCATAGATGGACCTGCAGGCGGATGAGGATTGGCTGGAGCCGGTGGTGAGGGTCTTCAGACTTGTAGGGACACCATCCGACTTCATAGTGATCCTTGTATCCATCCTCCATCAGGTTGCAGTATACAGACGGTGGAGGCTAATGCTCCATACGTATGATGAGGAGACACTTCTATGGGAAGACATCAAGATCCTATTCCAGACTAATTTTGTACCAGCCACCCTTCGAGCGGTGTGGATGCATGAGCTAATTCATAAGCAACAGGGCAGTATGACAATATTATATTATGTCGCAAGGTTCACTGACCTCTCACACTACTCCACTGATATGGTATCAGACCCGTTTTTAAGGGCCTGAACCATTGATCATGGATTCACCGAGAGATCAGAGCATCAGTTATCTCCCACATCATCCTGAGGCATACGGGGGTGTTAGAGTGATCCCTCCAAGTGGATAGTTTCCTTATTGAGTAGTCTCCGGCAGCGAGACCCAAAACTAGTCGACTTGCAGCGGATTCTTCTTTAGCTAGAAGTAGACAGATGACGTAGAGGTCCAAGAGGACCATACCCATAGTTGGTCGATCACATGACACAAGATCAGTTGTGCAAAGCACCCAGAGTGGAGACAATTCCATTCATTCCCAGAGCATACATTGTTTCTCTTGCGGCGGGCTTGGACACATAGGTTGTGATTGTCTGACCCCGCCGCTCTAATGATCATAAGACAGTTTAAGGAACTCCCAGGAAGAAGACAATGTTCGATCGTGTAGGACCATAGGGATCAGGTGGACATGCTCAAGTTGCTGGCCATGCGGTTTGAGGTGGACGACATTACGAGGTGCTACTGCCACCACCACTAGGAGGTCCACCTCGACCGTAGGGAGTAGGTGGACAGGGGAGAGCTCAACATTAGGCAGCAGAAGCATACGACCATGGTTCTCCAGAGATTATAAAAGGTAATATCTGTGTCTATTCCACCTTATATGCAGTTCTTATAGAGAAAGGAGTCAGTCACTCATTCATATCCACAACCCTAGTTCGGAGATCAGAGATTTCGACGGAGCCGTTGGCTCGATCCATACGGCTACAAACTCTTATGGGAGCATACTCGACTATTACACAATGGTTTCAGTAGTGTGAGTGTACTCTAGGAGGTGAGAGCATTAGAAGGGATCTCCTCTTAGTGGCGTCGAGGTCTTACGATGTCATCGTGGGTATGGACTAGTTATCTACAATCAATGCTCAGATCGACTATATTAGGCGAAAAGTGCAGTGTGTATGCACGGATTGGAGAAGTTTCACCTCCATCGGCGAGAAGGGAATATTTTTAGTACAGGATGGACTTAATCAGAGGAGGTTGCAACCAATCACTCACCAGTTGGACTGCCTAACCCTCAGAAAAGTTGATGTGGAGAGTTTGAAATATCCTGTAGTGGAGGACTAGTACTTGGATGTCTTCCCTTATGATGTTCTAATACAACCTCTTAACATAAAGGTGGACTTCTACATTGACTAGTACCACAGGACAACATCAATATCTACTCCAGCATATCGGGTGTCTCCCGCTAAGCTTCACGAGCTGAGGGTACAACATGAGGACTTTTAGGGGAAGGGATTAATTTGGGCTAGTGTTTCTCCCTGGGTATCCCAGATTCTATTCTCTAAGAAGGTGGATGTGAGCTTGTGGCTCTTTTTGACTATTGATGCCTGAACCAGGTGACTGTGAAGAACAATTACCAACTCCCGATGATTGATAAACTCATCAATCAGCTGTAGGGAGAACGATGGTTCTTGATGAAATACCTCAGATCAGCCTATCACCAACTCAGAGTTCGAGATGAGGATGTGAAGAAGATGGCCTTCAGGTGTCATTATGACCACTATGAGTTATTGGTTCTTCCGTTCAGCGGACCCAATGCTCTAGTAGTGTTCATGACTCTCATGAATAAGATCTTCTAGCCTTACCTAGATCACTTTGTTGTAGCCTTCATTGATGTCATTTTTTTTACTCGACTACTGGAGAGGATTATGCCTACCATTTTTAGGTAATACGGAACACACTACGAGAGAACCAAATTTTTTATAAGCTCTTGAAGTGCCAGTTTTGGATTCAGGAGGTTTACTTTTTGGGACACGTCATCTTGATGGATAGAGTTGCAGTGGATACATCAAAGATCGAGGTGGTACTTGCGTGGGAGCCTCCCAAGAGTGTGACAAAGGTATGTTGTTTTCTGTGTTTGGCTGGCTACTATCGGAGTTCCATCATAGACTTATCCAGAGTTGCAGCACCACTATCAACCATGGTAAAGAAGGGTCCGCCCTTCGTGTGGTTGGAGAGATTCTAGTAGAGATATAAAAGGCTGAGGTAGAGGCTAACTATTTCCCCCATCTTAGGGCTTCCAGAGGAAGGCATACGGTAGGTTGTCTACTGCGATGCATCAGGGACCGAACTCCAGTGTGTCCTGATGTAGTAGTGAGTAGTGATCACATATGGTTATCAAAAAATGAGATATAATGAGAAGAACTATTCTACCCATGACCAGGAGTTAGCAGTTGTGGTCTTCACTTTGAAGATGTGGCAGCACTATCTGTTGGGTTCGTGTTTTACCGTGTACTCAGATCTCAAGAGTCTCAGGTATACCTTCTCTCAAAAAGTACATGAACCTGAGAGAGGGGCATTGGCTAGAGTTCCTCAAGGACTATGACTTCATGATTTTCTATAATCCTAGGAAGGGGAACGTTGTTTCAGATTCTCTTAGATGAAGGACTGGTATTCAGCTGCTAGGAGAGGTGACAGAGCAGCTGGCTGACTTACATATATCCTTTGTCGATAGGGATGGAGAAACCTATCTTCAGTCTCTTAAAGTCACTCCTCCACTTCTTTAGTGAGTTAGGGAGGCACCACATGGGGATACTGACTACGAGACGTGACATGCTCAGATATCCACAGGGCATGCACCTGATGGATTTTCTGATGGTGGGTAGCATGTCTTCCTCTTCAGTGGCTGTACCCTGGTACCAGTTGCACGTCAGGAGGAAGTGTTGAAGGAGTTCTACAATTCCCCTCTAGCGGTACATCCTAGAGTGGAGAAGATGTACCAGGAAAATCGACGATAGCATTGGTGGACAGGAATGAAGAATGAAGTAGTAGATTTTGTCTCGTGATGCCTCACTTATCTGTAAGTGAAGGCAGAGCACCAGGTACCAGCAAGATTGGTTCAACCCATAGAGGTCCCAGAGTGAATATGGGAAGGGATCTCCATGGACATTGTGATAGGTTTTCCACGTACATCCAGGGGTCACAACTCGATTTGTGTGATCATTGACTGACTCACTAAGCCATCATGCTTCCTACCAATCATAGAGCAATGATCAGTTGAGAGATTGGGATGCCTCTATGTGAAGGATATAGTTCATTTACATGGATTAAATTCCTCAATTGTCTCTGAAATTGACACATGATTTAATTCTCGGCTATGGAAGGGGTTGCAGGAAGCTTTCAGGACACAACTTCCCTTGAGCACCGCCTTCCATCCTCAGACAGATGGTCAAAGAAAAAGGACCATCCAAACCCTCAAGGACATTCTCTATGCATGTTTCCTCGACTTTGGTCACATTTGGGAGGATCAGTTTCCTTTGATGGAGTTTTCCTACAACAACAATTATCACTCTACCATAAGTATGGCACCTTTTGTGTCCTTCTATGGATGACGTTGCATATTTCCATTGTGTTGGACAGACCTTGGGGAGTCAGCACTAGTGGGACCAGAAATGGTACACGCTGCCACTAACAAGATGCATATCATCCAAGAGCAGATAAAGACTACACAGAGTAGGAATAAGTCATATGATAAAAGGAGACAGAGGCCACTGGAGTTTAAGGATGGTGACCAAAACTTCTTACAGGTATCAACTTGATGAGGCCTACATAGAATTGGCTGAGGCATCAAGTTTTCTCCATGATTCATCAGACCTTTCCAGGACCTCAGCAAAGTAGTCGAGTGGCTTACCGCTTATCTCTTCAAACTCATCTTCATCAGGTGCATGATTTCATCCTCGTATCTTAGCTGAGGGGATATGTGCATGACCCTTATCACATCATCGATCATAGAGAGTTGGATATCATTGACGGGGAGTCATTAATGAAGTTTCTAGTGGAGATTGAGGATCGATAGGAGTTGGTCCAACGTGGATGGTCGATACGTCTGGTGAGAGTTTGCTGGCAGCACGGGAACCTCTAGGAGAGCACATGGGATATGAAGGCTCAGATGTGTGCTCAGTACCCCCATTTTTTCCCTTAGTTCGAGTTTTAGCTTACAGGTATGTAAATCCCTAAGGTGTGGATAATTTAATGACCTAGAATTCCCATGTAATTTTTTTAAAAATTCATGGGTATTGTACAAGTCTGTAGTTTCTGACGACGCTTGATTCCGAGGCCTGGTGTGCCCAGAATTAATTTCTAAATTTTTGTTTAGGTATGTTCAGTAAACGTACATTCTGAATTTTATACCATTTGAACTGGTCCTCAGAATTGAAATCTGAGGGCACCATTGAACACGCAGCGTCGGTGATTGCTTAGTGAGACCTTCACCACAGTAGCATTTTAACGAAAGTGGAAGATTGTTTTTGGGGTTTTAAAATAAAATTAAATAAAAATAAGACTTAACTTATTTTTATTTTATGGTGGATAAAACCTCCCATGGGATGTTATGGTGGTGGGGCCCACATGAGCATAACCTCCCTCGAGAGGATATAACTACGGTGGGACCCACACATGTTCTAACTCCCCTTTCACCCCTCTAAACGCCCCATTTTTTTGGGATGTCAACTCTCCAGCTTCACCTCTTTAAAATTCCTATTCATTGAATGAATTAATTGAATTCTTCACCATCCTCCCTAAAATTTATTAGGACAACTTCACCCATTAATTATGTGAAGTAAGTTAATTTAATTTGAATCTTTTAAAAAAATTTCCAACAACAAAATAATAGGAAAACCTATTATTTAATTTTGTTGGGCATTAATATTGGGTGGAACTGGGAAAGGGGAGAGCTAGGGAAGAGCCTTTTCTATTCCAACGAAAAATAGCACACACCACCGAAGAAGGAATAACTTCTCCAACGATCGTCATCTGATCCAATGGATAGGAAGCCGACCATAAAGAACGCCAATGACACTTCTTCCCCAGATGCATCCCGACATCGATGAATTGAAGTCCAATTTTCCTCTCCTTCCACTGTCAATGTTTGATAAATATGAGGTATTGTGATTGTATTGTTATGTACTCATTCCTCATCATTCAAATTTCTTATATGAGAACCGAATGATATCATCATAACGAACCAAATGGTATCACTGTAATGAGGGGGGTTCAGACCACACAAACACATCATGACCCTCCCCTTTTGTTTGTTCTTGTTCGATGACTACAGAGGCGGTACACGCGGCGAACGGAAACGAGCCAGCAGTGAAGAAGTAGGAGGCGCAAGGCCGCTGGGTCACCACAAGGGTGTGGCACTGTCGTGCCATGAAAAGAAATGATCTGCGTCAAGGTAGGCCGTGGTGGTGCCGGAGGGGCGCGGTGTCATCGTAGCACGATGGAAGGATGAGCCGTGACCAGGAGGGTCACGGCAGTGGGACAAGGAGAGTGGCGCCGTCCCGCAGCACGAAGGCCAGTAAGAGGCCATAGCCAGGCCGAGCCACGATGGAGGGGCACAACGCTGGTGTACCAGGCCGTGCTGGGGAGCTGCTGGCCGCTCGGGCCAACCAGGAGGTCCTGGATATAGTTGGGTACCGTGTGAGCTGGACTGGCGCCACCCAGCGCCTGTTCGATTCTACCCGAATGATTAAGTCATTCAGGTGTCAAGGGGCGCACAGAATCACCCTTGGGCGTGGCTAAGGCAGAACCCCGCCAGACCACCAGGTTGCCAGGCCAACTGAGCCATCGGGCCTCCTTCATGTCAAGCTACCTCAGGCTGGTCTGGGCTGCCCTCGACCAGGCTGCCTCGGGTCGGGCCGCCCTCGGCCTGGCTGCCTCGGGCCGGGCCGCCCTCAGTCGGGCTTCCTCAGGATGGACCGCGCCTTCTGGTCGGGCCTCCCCTTCTGTTCGGGCAGCCCCCATGGACCATGTCAGACCCACGGACCGAGTCAGACCTCGATTCGTACTAGGTTGGGCCGGGTCAGTCTGACTGGGTCGGACTGGACTCGGACCCGTTAAGGCCCAATTACACCTTTTCGCCCATATATTGGGCTACAGGTGTCCTACCGACAAACCGTCTATGGAAAAAGAAAGCTTAGATCAGGAAAGTTCCTTTGGAATTTCCCACATTAGTTTTAGACACATTTGGAGTACAGTCGGGATTGTTTGAATGTAAAAACCAACCGGGCCCCAGGGATGGAAATGCCAATAACTCATAGACCGGGCGTCCGATTGTTGCATCATCTATAGCGTTGAGACCCCTATGATGTGGCGGTCTATTGAGATACTTCCACATGAGACTTCGTGACACTTGGAGTATCAACCAGTAGCTCATGCAGCTGATCCTATCGAAGATGAGCGTACAAAGTATGGAAACCTAGTAGCTGACAAACCAAACTACTACTTGACCGATTCGACTCTGAGTGATTCGACTACCCCAGTGGGGAGCGCCTGGTAGTTGTTGGAATACCCATGGAGGATGGAGCGCCTGATTAATTCGAATAGACCCATGGTACTCAACAGGAGGAGTACGTCTACAGGCTATTAGGGGGAGCACCCTATATTAGGCGGTAGACCCATAGTAGACGGAGCACCTGGAAGTTGGATGAAGACCCACGGTACTCGACAGGAGAAGTGCCTCAGCTGTCTAAGGTAAGTGAGATGTGCCTTGGTGTCATGACAAGACCACTGTTCTTGGTAGAGGATGAGTTCTCCAATAGTTGGTTTTCAATAATGAAAAATATTAGGTTGAGCTGAGTCAATGACGTTGGTGTTTTCCTCATGATTGTGAGACCTTGAGGGTCTCGGGGTCCCTACTGAGTATTGTTATACTATCCCCTATACAGGCTATAGACGTACCTCATTGTGTTGGATGTAGACGAAAGACAACGCAGACCGAGGCAGAGTGTGCGAGGATTGGACGGTTCCTAGAGGTGGACCTCACGATGAGATACTAACTGGAGGATACGAACAAATGTGAAGTGCTGAGGAGGCTATCTTTACCCACCCTTTAGGTAGGATCCGTGTTGGATGATCCTGGAGCTGCAAGACAACTTCCCACTTTTTTTCTAATTTTTTTACCTATTTTTCCTTTTCCTTATACTTTACTATTGGGCTGGTTTTTTCGGCCCCTTTTAATTTCTTGGACATCTTTTATTATACAGCTTTTACTTAGTGTTTGATTTCTCTTGTACTCTGGTTGTGTGTGCTTACATTTTATAATGTCAATGCCTTCCCGATTATAGGGATTTATTCCTATGGTGCTACTCCCAATCCCCTAGCCTCTGGATGGTGGGCATGGGGTAGTTTCGACATGGGCCCCCGGGGATGGTTCGTGACAAGTATGATGTCATTCAAGACTCAAGGTAAGAGTATTCTTATAGTAACTATCATTTATATGATATTTTAGCCTTATTAATCATTCATATATTTTTTTTGGTGATTAGAATGTCCAAATATATATATTATATGATTGTATGACTTATTTTTATGGTTATTTAAATATCCATTTTATGATCTCACTTTCACTGGTTTTATGTTTGAATTGTGTCCAAATAATATAATTAGTTTTGTCTTAATTTTCATTATCTGAGACACATTTAATGAATTTTAAGAACCATGTTACAAAAATATTTTCAATGATGATCATTTATGATAATTTTTAGGAAATAATATTTTGTGAATTATTTATGGTTTGAATCATCCAGTAATATTTTTCAATTTATTTTAAATTAAATAGGGTTCAAAACATATTCATGATTATTTTATAAGTTATCATTGTAAATTGTTTTCAAAAAATTTAAGATATATAATTACATGTTTTTATAAATAAGATTCCAAAATTACTTTAAATATTTAATTATTAGTTTTTATTATAATTTTCTTTAAAAGGGCATTCAATAGTTTTTCGGTTTCAGTGAGATTGTTCCAATGAAGAATGGATATTTTTCTCATGAAATGTTTTCAAAATATATTTTCAAGTTATTTTCATTATAATATTACATCCATTGATGTAACACATAAAAATCATGGATATTATCAAAAGGATGCATTCATATTATTTCCTCAGTGGTTTATGTTTTCATGTAATTTTTTTTATTACACCTTTTTTTCATACACGAGAAATATTATTTTGAAACCCCATTCATTTCATAGATTATGGTTTGATGAAATTATTATGAAACATATCTCTATTCAATATGTTGTTATTTTATGAAAAGGAATTGGTACCTATATCATATAATGGGATTATGAAATGATGATTATAATCCCATCTTATATTATGGTACATGATACGATGGATGTTTTGTTATCTTATGGAACATTTATATATTATTTTATTAAAATATGGGTGGGACCAATATCTCTGTCAAATGAATTAGATAATGATTTATGTGTCATCATATAATGATTTCAATCTTGTAAACGAGATAGATCCCTTATGGGATTATGGGGAAACAATATCTTTTATAATGAATGGACTTTTACTATGTATGGTGGTTTTTCCTACCATGTTAGTGTAGTTTAAATGAATTTGTAAGATGTGGAATCCAAATCCACTCATTGGAGATGGGGACACATGATCCCTTACATGGAATAGATTATGGCTGGGGATGGTTGTGTTTCACTCCATGTAGGTTTGTTTCCAATAATGATCCATGATATGTTATAACAATGTATCTTAACAAATAGGTTATGATGTTACATGTTTATAAATGAAAAAATTTCATATATTATTCATATGATTTTATTTAATGGATTATATTATTTATTTCATTATGAATAATATATAATTAACTACAATGATTTATTGAATGATTCATGTTTTTTTTGTTATGATATACATGGAACAATATTTTAATGTTATGTCAACTTTGGTAGACACTTATTCTCTGGATTAAGCTTACATGTCTCCCTTGTTTACCCTTAATAAGCATCTGATATTGAACATTTTTTTGATTCATTCCCCCAGTTATGAAGATGTGTATTATGTTTGATGTGTCCATGAAGGGTGTGTTTCCTGAAGAACAAGGTGAGATATAATATATCTCAACTATGAACCACTGTTTATGTTTACATGATTCCAATGGAACTACGACAGTAAGGTCTTTGGGCACATATTTTTATAATATTTTATGTATTATGATGATGATATGTCATTTTATTTTATGAATATCTCTGGGTTTTATGTTACACATTTATTTGGAAAACACTATTTTTTTCTTTATATATTTAACAAATAATAAAAAAAGATGGTTAGTTTAAGTGAGAATATAACTATAGAAGTTATTTTCGGAAAATTAGATTCAATATACCTAAAATAACATAGAATTAATCTTTTTATTCCCAAAAATATATTCATTTTTAACATCCAATCAAAAAACAAATAATATATATATCAAAGTATTTCTTTATTTTTCAATGTAATTAAATATATAAAATATAATTTATAAATTATTAGTTTATAAAAATATATAAAAATCCCTAAAGTAATGTATTGTAAAACAAAATATAAATGTGATTTTTTATTGAATTTATAAAATAATATTTATTAAATTTGACCAATTTTCTATAAAAAAATCATAAATTAAAATATTAAATATAAAAATATATATTATAGAGTTGTTCCTATTAAGAATGTAATTCTCATTAATGTTTTGTTATTGTCTCATTTCCACACATTTTATATCTAATACAAATAGATATAATAGTTAACTGATGGTTGTATATTCTTTCTACGACAAGTGTTTAAGTCCTTCTTCCACAAACATTGAGGTTGTTCTTGTTCTTACAATAGAATATATGATCAACTACCAATAACATTTATACTACAATTTTTATTTTTATTCTCATACTATTAGATAATTAAAGTACTGTAACTATAGAAAAGAATATGTGGACCTCTATCATTATAATTCGTGTACATGAAACCGTTCACTAAGGTGGAGTTTATAGTACTATTTTAAGATAGTATTTCTAATGTGGTAGTGATTTTATGATTTTTAGGGTGGTTCTTATATGATTTCATGATCATTAATAAAACTGTGTAGAGGGTTCTACTAAAAATCATAAATTAGTGTAATTAAATTCTTTTCAGAATGGAAAATGAATATCTTTTAGTCCTTGTATATGTATGATGTACACATTGTAAATGAAGCCTTAAACTTATTGGGCTTAGGTAAGGTAACATTATAATGCACCAACTTTCATAATGGAATCTTATAATTCTTATATGATATGTATGGGCAACATGTATTATATAAATTGGCCATAATCATATCAAAGAACATTAATACACTGCATAACAGAATGGAAAATTTTATATCATACATAATGGTAATAATTATTTCTCACAAATTTTTTAAGTGTAAATATTTATTGTATAAGGTTAATCATTATTTAATATGCACTACGTAATGTTATGTGGGCCAAAAAATATGTGTATACATAGATTTAAATATATTACATTTCTGTAACACATGATTTGGGAAATGCTAAAATCAAATTTATATAAACTATTTACGGTTAATGAGATATGATTATGTTTTCTTATAATGGTCAAATTAAATTTGACCATTCATTGTAGCATTATAAAAAAATTTACATAAATCTAAGTCATAAATAATAATTGATTTATAATGGTATATGAATTCATCATAATGGTATGAAATAGATTATATTGTTTACGTAGTGGTATAAAGGAATCTTAAATAGTGGTGAATAAAAATAGTAAAAGGATATGATATGAATAAACAATGTTTTTCAAAAATACTTAATTAAAAAATCCATGATCTTGTATGGGTAATAAGAAATATAAATTTCATATGTAAGGGTTAAGGAAAGGGAAGAATATTACTTTTCCAAAAAAGTGAATAAAAAATAATTACAAATAATAATAAAAATAAATGATAAATAATTAATAATCTATTAAAATTATTATAAAATTTTTATTGTACAGAAATAAAATAATTCAAAAATTTATTTCATTATAATAAGAAATAATTTTAATTTAATTTTAAATAAAAAAATTATTTCAATCATAAAAAAACATTACAATTATAAAATTGAATTCCAAAATGCAAGACACAAAAATTGGACCCCCAATGGGATTCAACAGCAAGGACCAACTATGAAAATAAATTTAGATTGAATGGGTTCATGGAGGATTGGTATCAATGATGATTAAAAACAATCATGGATTGAGAGTTTTAGAGGGTTTTCATGTCAAAAACTATTGGGTGGTGAGTTGTTTCTTCTAATAGAATCTATTTTCGATTTATGATATGTCCACGAATCATTTCAATACCGCAGGATGGTACATGTTACACCTATAATAATGATATTATCAAATGAATTTGTTAATCTAAAAAATACATAATTTATTGTCTGTCCATTATTATATTAGTATTTTTTGACATTTTTTTAAAATATGAATAGTTACATATCTATATTATATGATTATACACAGATACTATGATTTTAATTGTGTATGTATTATAACTCAATGTTTCATCCAAAAAAATCACATGGGTAGAATAACTAAAAGACACATAGCATGACATGAATATATGGACATGTTGTAACTTTTATGATAATATGACCTTAATTAAATCATGTAGAATAATGTCTTATAATAAAAATAAATACGAAAAAAATTTCTATAATTTTTTGTTGTGGTTCAAAAATGTCTGATGTGATTTATATTTCATCGTATCTATTCAAAACTAAAATGATAGGGTGTTATTAGTTCCTTTATTGTGTAATAGTCGTATTTGTGAAAATTATATTGTGAATAGTGGGACAATATGTGACTATGTAGGGTCTAAACATAAGCTACCCATGATATTTCCCAATGTCTGGATGGGATTTAACACAACAGTATGGGGTCTTAGGTGATGCATTTGATCATAAAAGTTGAATCCGACATAACTCAATTGAATTGTAATCAATGGTTATTTTGTTAAATTAAGAATATATAGGTTCATATTCAAATATAATTCATTTCTATTTAATTTCATAAGATATGGATCTTCTATAGAAATTTTTTATTCATACATCTAATACTTAACATTAGATAACCTAGATTCAATTATATTGTTTTAAAAAAATTATTAACTAATCCTTTAAGAACAAATGATTCTACATAAACATGATAAAAAAGAAGAAGAAAATTAGTAAGGTGTTATTGGAGTTTAAAACAAGTTATTGGGAGGGGAATAAAAATTAGTGTTTACTTGTTGGTTTTCATGTGTGATGAAGTTGTTAAGGTAACATACAAAGTGGGGATTTTTCATTATTTCATCCCTTGGAGGTAGTAGTGGAGAATACAACAACTATTAGTCAAATGTCTTATTAGTATAATTGGTTCATCTAATATTGAATCATGGTGTATGATTAACCCAATTGAATTTAAATCAACCTAAAGAACTTAGGGTTTTCCACATATATGGATATAAATTTAGGGAAATATGATAAGAAATAAAAAATGATGAACGTAAACAGGATAGAATACTATTAACTAAATACATGATTACTGATTCTATGTGTTTTCATGAGTTATAATTATTATCTCAACACATTGTATGATAATGGATAAAAGGTAATGTTGTGGAAATCACATCAAAAAATATCTCTTCCAGAACTAGAAATTTTTACACTGTGATGTAAAATTTTTCATGGGGTCAGTGATGAAAGTGAGAAGATAGTGCTACAGAGTAAAAGTTCATGAGATTGTGAATCAAAGAATGAGGGTGTCTCTAAATTTAATTTATATTGGAGGGTAATATTATCCCACTACCAAAAGGATTCATACAATTATAATATATAGTCTTTTCTTATTTTATACCTACTACATTGGTCATTGGACTCTGTCGCTTCATGTGTGTGGATTCTAGTGTGGAACAATCTTCCATCGATTGCTTACCTAGTTTCATCAGATGATGATTGTTGTATGACATAGGGCACATAAATTATAATTTGTAACCAGGATATTTATATTTCATTATATATGTAAAGAGATGTCATGAAATCATGTGATGCATTTGAGGTTAGAGGATAATGTGACAGAGATTTGTGTTAGATGATATCCTAATAATATTCCTAGAGAGGTACAATAAGATTATTTATATGATTTAATCTAATTCCATTTTTTATAATATTTATGATCATTTCAACATGTAGTGTTTTGATTCATCCCCTTGATATTTTCCAGCTCATTATGGATGTGGGAGAATTTATATCTCTACAATTTTTTTTCCTCACTCCATATATCACATGATACTTATATTTCCCATAATAGAATTTTGAACTTTTTTAATGGAATTAGATATCTATATATATGAAATATATTGCGTAAATAAATACATGTTATTGTAACAAATATGGTGAAAATAATCTTGATTTTTTAGGGAATTCTAATATCATTTATTGAATTCCCAAACAAGATCAAGTCACTTCACTCTATTTCAAATCACAATTCTCAAGCATGTCACTTGATCAACAAAAATATCGATCCCATCCATTGTCAAAAACATATTTCAATGGATTGTCACATTATTCATATGGATTTTCAGTTTGATTTGTGCATATGGAGTGCATAATACACATATTAATTAAAATTTCATCTTCATTATCATGGAAATGGATCTCTTCTAAATATGATCATGTTTTATCAGAGTAAAGATCATATAATTGGTTACAAATGAAAGTGTGAGGGGTGAATTTTTGCTGGAAAAAACGATATATAATTTTAATGGACACACTTATATATATATATATATATAAGACATACATGATGGGAATTTTTTTACACACATGATGTTTTGAGACTCATATGGTGCATGTGGAATTTCAAAATGAAAAATTATAATGATGTAGTGTTTTTATTAAAAAATATATTATGAGGGGAAAGGGAAATAAATAATTTATAAAATTTGAAATGGATAAAAAATAATATAGTTGTGATGATTAATCCTACTCGAATATTTTTTTTATAACAAATAATTATTACTGAGAGTTATGTACGATTGAATTCAAATATTTATTTCATAATAATAATTTGGAAAGTATGTGTAAAATTTATATGAATTACATAATGAATTACCTAATGATAATGTTATCATATTCATGTTGAAATAGTCTAATTATTTATTGACACAATCTTTAGTGTGTGAGGATATATAGTTTGATCACGTCATCAATTTTTTCGTTTCCAAAATATGGAAAAGGATTTTACTTATTCATGAATGTTAGTGAATATTTTTTGGTATTTATGATATTATATGTCGATGACAAACCTTGGTTCAGGAATTGTATTGTTAATCTATATTTTTCAATGGGTTTATAAGGAAATTTATTCTCAATGATGGATATTGGTGAAACATACACAATATAAAATAAAAATATAAATGTATATATGTATATATATATATATTTATTGATTTTTTATTTTTGAATGGATTCTATATAGAAATAATGGTTATGTGTTTTGGATAGTTAACGTATATAATATTAGAAAAATTTCATAACTAGTTTACCATGGAACAAATCATAGGAAAATTTATGACACCTCTAATGACTTAGAATGGTTAGATGTAGTACCTTATTAATTCACAAAAATAATTATCAATTATTCAATGATATACACATTCCTCAACATTACATATTATATTAAAATATTTAGTATATTAAAATCCAATCCTATTGAAAGCCTCTTGATTTATATTATTAATATTATTAGGAATATAAGATGATTAAACTTTCTATTAGTTAATTACATTGGGGAACACAAGCTTATGAAATGGGGTTATAATTATGAAAGATTTAAAATGTCAATATTGTATTTATTTTTCAATAATAGATATCCTAAATCTACAAGAGTTCTATAGAACATTCCATTTGGGAATCAAAAACATGTAGAGTACATTGTTTTATTAGATTCTATAAAGGATGAATATATGATCAAAATTTTCATTACCAATCATATTGTGGTTCATTAAATTTATTGAAACATGGTGATTTACTATTATAATAAATGTGAAATTTCTTAGGATGAAGAGAAATAGTCTTAATGATGGATTAATCAAAATATTCCCTAATTCTATATCATTCAACTAATAATTCATAGGATATTGTAATTGTCTTTTGAATGATATAGGAGAGAATATAATCAATAATTTTTGTAATAAATTTACAAACAAATGTATTTGGAACATATTTGTCACTTCATATTTGATACAGGAGATACATAAAATCGTTTTAAAGTATATCATATTATTATAAAAATTGAAATAATATTTTTCCACTCAATCATATGTTATTAATATTTTACATGAAATGAAAAATTATAATATACCCTCAATGTATAATATGTAGATATACCTAATTAATTTACCATAGTGAGAATAATGTGATGTGATGGATTGTTATCATGTTCATTAATATAATCTTTTATTTTATATAATGATTATCCTCATTATTTTTAATGGAGAACTATGGGATGATAACATATTTATTGTCCTAAATTAATTATCATACATAAGGATTCATCCTGAATAAAAATCCAAATTACCTAATATTGAAACAATTTTTTATTTATTTATTTCCTTATGAATTATAGAGGTTGACAAAATCAAGGAATTTTTTGGAATCAAACTAATTATATAATCATATAATATATACCAAGATTTTTTTTCAAATTATATAACATTATATGAAATTTAAAAATATGAATTAATGATTGGTGAAACAAATGACCATTCTATGATATGTGAAATTTTATTTTATTATCTATTAGAATGATATCAATTTAAAAAAAATTATATAATATAAATCTACATAGATAATTGAAGATGAAGGAGTCTTCCAAAAATATAATTATGGGTTATATTCATATTATTTTTAAAATTACCTGTAAAATGGATTATATTTGAATAATTTTAATTATAATAATATATTGTAGAATATTACTCCCTAGTAATATCTAAAAACATTCCATGTCTCTTCAAAAAAATATGGAAGATGATGAGGGTACTCATCATGTCTTTTATAAGAAGACTAAGACTCTAGTTGTGAACTTAGTGGATGTTGAGAAACTTACTATAGGTATCCATGCACCTCTCTTTGACAAAAATACTAAATGTTCCATTGAGATTCATCATAAAACACTAGGATCTCTTATTCAGACATTGAAAAAAGAAATTATTTATCCAGATGATGAAATGGTGGTCGAGGGGATGATGAATCCACAGACAAGAGAAGCATGTCCTAAAAAATCAATGGGAAGAAGGATGATAGCTCTAATTCTAAAATACCTGATGTTGATACATTAATTTATAGTCTTAAATAACTATTTTATTGTAGGGGAATATCGGGAAGGTAGGGGATCATTAATGGAAGGGATGTCAGGTATGAATTAGAAGAAAAAAGGAAGCTAACACAATAATTGAGGAACATTTTATACAACTATCTATTTTTCATTTGGTACCACACATTTTATTCTCATACTCTCATGGGTTTTTATCTTTTTCATTATTTAAATAAAATATGAACATCCTCTATCATTCATAAAAAAAGATATATTTTACTCTATTCATGTCTATATTAGGATTTGATTATGATTATTAATAATTATGAAAGAACAATTATTATCTTTAGAAATAATGATTATTTATAAGACTATAATGTTTACATATAGCTTTGAATTAAAGAATTATTAATTAATTCAATGAGTAATTGGACAATTAGGCAGAAATGATTTACCTTAGAATATGGAATAATATATTATAAAATGATATTTTTCTAGAATTAGTGTTATTTGTAAACCATATCTAGGGGATCATGGATTGATTAACAAGGATGTAAGAACCTGGGTTTTTAGAATGGGTCAATATCCCAACCCTGATTAAATTTTAGACTTCTTTCTGTGGAAAATGGATTAAATGGGTGGTTTCTGGAAATTTCCAGACTACACGCCGTGTACTCTAAGTACACGCCGTGTATGTGTAGGAGAGTGACCGGTTGTGTGCTCTCTGAGTACATGTCGTGCGGGTGACCGTGTAGAGTTTTCTTACTAAACGGCATGTAGTTTTGAACACGCCGTGTAGACCCCCGACCATGTGAGGCCATACATGGCGTGTAGGCCATTGACCGGGTAAGAACCAAGGATACGCCATGCTTCCTTTGGACACACCATGTAGTTTAGCCGTTTATGAGGTATATAAATGGCGTGTGATTACATCGGCGAGGAAAGGAAGAGGAACCTGGTACACGCCGTGTACCCAGAGGTACACGCCGTGTAATCATGTCGGCAGCTTCGAAGAGTAAGTCAGCAAAAACTTTCCGTCTTATGAATAGTTAAATGAACCATACACGGCGTGTAGTCCCAAATTACACACCGTGTACTTTATCTTTTTTTCTTAAAATGGGAAGTAGCCTCATATTAAGGAAAAACCTCAATATTTTGGCTGGGTTTAGCGATCCAAGTCGGCCGGATCTTCATTTGCTTCCTGGTTCTTCATCAAAAGTCTGATTCGATCGCTGATTAGTGCGTTGGAACCCCCTCGATTTACCGCGTTTTAGACCGAATTGGCGGGTGTTACCGGAGGAGTAGCATCGTGGAAGTCTCATGTAGGTGGTGCATACCTCATTTTGTGTTTTTGTGGTTGTTTGGGTGACGTGGCTTCAGCGCGTTTTCAGTTATTTTTGAGCGGGACCCGTTTTATCTGCTTTTTCATTCTGTATTGTTTATGGGACCTCTAATATGCCTTTGGGTATGCCCGGTTACCATTTTGCGTGAGCGGGGATAGGTGAGTGGTTGTGGCTCATCGGGGCATTTTGGCCGGGGAATTCCAAAATGGTTTTAATTGAAATATGATTGGTAAAAACTGTTTAGTTTAATTTTTGAAAGCCTGTTATAATTGTTAGAGGCATTTAAGACCTCTGTGCTGGTATGGGACGACACCTGGTATAGTACAATTCGACTGTTTAGTTGGTTTTTCCTGATTATTTTTTCTGTTTAACTATGTTATATTTATGATTGTTGAATTGAATCTTCTGGACCCTTTGGGTTGTGTTGGGCTTGGCCTGGTTACGCTTGAGTGATGTTGATCACAGTTTGGGGCTTTTCCTGGGATACTTTGGGTGGTTTTGAAAACTGGATTGGGCGTCATGGATGTCGGTTTGAGGCTGTATGACTGTCAGGTAGGGCATGTCCTGGGTTACTTTGGGTTGTTTTGACCACGAGATTGGGCGTCATGGACGTCGGTTTGAGGCAGTATGACTGTCAGGTTGGGCATGGCCTGGGATACTAGGGTGGCGATGCCATCGGACTTGATCGACATGGTCACGGGGACACGAGGTGTCAGATGTTTTGGTGGCATAAGACTATTTTGGGTGATTACCGCTCACCGGGACATTGAGTAATGTGCACACAGAGATACTCCGTGATGAGGTGGTTTTGACCACTCATGTGGGTAGAGGCCCCCGTAATTGCGGTTAGGTATTTTGGTTGGGGGTGCTTGCCGTAGAAAGCCATGTGGGAGGTGAGGAGCCTTCAGGAAATGGGCGTGCCTTCGGGACGTCGGTACATGAGACTTGAGGTGTCAGGAGGCACTTGGTGCCGGGTTATTATTTGGGGTGTGCCTTCGGGACATCGGTACTTGAGACACGAGGTGTCAGGAGGCACATGGTGCCGGGTTACTAATTTTGGGCATGCCTTCGGGACATCAGTACTTGATACACGAGGTGTTTAGGAGGAACTTGGTGCTAGGTTACTATTTGAGGGGTGCCTTTGGGGCGTCGGTACTTGAGACACGAGGTGTCAGGTGGCACACGGTGCTAGGTTACACAATAGAGATTCTGGCATTTTCCAAAGCAGGTGACACTCCATGGTGGTTTTTGAGCACCAGTGGAGTTTGTATTTAGTTTTGCATTGTACTGATTACTGCTTTACTGGTAAATGCTTGACTGCTCAAACACTTATATTTGGTATGCACCGTTGGGTGGTATCCTACTGAGATTTGTCTCACACCCTGCACGGGCCCTTCGTGACGCGTGCAGGCTTCATGGATTTACATGCAAGAAAGGGGCCAGCTTCAGGAGCTGGGTTACGTTAGATGTTGCATGGAGATGGTACAGACCTTGAGTTCATGCCTATCTAGGGTTTAGTTGTTGTGTTTACTTTACTGTATCAGCATGCTTACTTGTTGTAGCTACTGTTGGTTAGCCATTGGCACCCTTTTGTATGTTGACCTTCTTTGGATGCATGTTTTATTGTTCAATAGTAGTTAAATGATGTCAGCATGTTGTTGTGTTTATTTCCGCTACTGTTGTTATAATTATTGCTTCCTCTATTTGTTGATATTGGAGATGATTCCTCTCTACGGGTCTGGTTCGATTCTGCTGAGTCTTTCCTTCCACTGCATCTTTATTGTTAGACTGGGACCAGTACCCTTACTATGATCCTCCGAGAGGGTATAGCCTTCCCACTATACCTATTCGGACCCTCTCTTCTAGTCGGCAGCCTTTGGCGTTCAGGGGAGGTGCGCCTAAGGTAGTTTCACCCGACCCACTCGTCACTGTTCGTGTGGCTGGCCGGTTCCGGGTTGTTACAAAGTGTTATCAGAGGAGTTCTTGACAATGATTTAGTAGCAGTGTTTTCTGGCTACTAATGAGATTGAGACTTCTCTTTTTATTTCTGCTGGTTTTACTATTTGGAATATGGTAGATTGGAGATAAGTTGTCATAACTGGGACATGGTTTTTTAGCATGTTCTTGGGTGCTTGCAGCCCCAAATATGAGGGATGGACCTAGTTTACAGGGGTGGGAATTGCTTTTTTCTTTTTCTCAGATTACAGTTTATATAATTTCCACCTATGTGGCTCACATAGTGTGTGATGTTCTGCATTGTGATATGTGTCCCTTGACCCGGTGTGGTAAGGGAGAATTGGACCATGGCCAGGTATGGCAAGGCTTGTTGCTTGGTTTTTGATAGGGACATTTATAGAGTATTTCAATTTCATAATTTCATGTATGCTTTGTCAATTGATAATACCTTGTGAATAAAATAAATCAATTTCCATGCATTATCTGCTTTGAAATGTAAAATGGTGAAATTCCTGATAGAATTTCTAGTGGTGCCAATGTATATGACATGCTTTATATTTTGTAGAATTGCATGTTGCATGATTTTGAGTCTGGCTCCTATGAGAGCAGCAGGTACAACGGTTGGGGCAGTGTAACTGTCAGGATTGGGAGACTTGGTTGTCGGCTTGAGGCAACGTGAGTTGTCGGGACAGGCATGGCTTGAGGTACATTTGATAATTGGCTCTGTTGAGGGTGGTTAAGGAGGCCATGAGGCCGGGATGCCGTGGGGCATGGGTTGCTGTGAGGGGGAGTAATGGTGGTTGTTATGCACTGCCTTCTACTTCTTTCCTTATCTGGGTAGAATATATTGTTATATATATATATGTGGGTTTCCTGACCATTAATGGTATTCAGTGGTTTACTCCTTCATGGATTGATGTAGTGTCAGGAAGGGGATGATATAGTGTTGCAGGATCAGGGCTAGAATTCGGTACAAGCAGAGCACGAGCCGCAGGTACAGGCCCAAGGACAAGATCAAACTCAGGATCCAGTGCAAGCAGGACAGCAGACGAGTTTGGCATCATTTGGGCCATGGCTCAACGAGCAGCTCTGGGCGAGCCTAGTATGCGTCTTGCAGGGTATTGACAGTGGCGTTCAGGGTGCAGAGCCTTCTATGGCATATCTGACGCAGAGTTCCAGTCGCAGCACCCGCTGCTTTTTTAGGGAGAGGGTGGTCCGCAGGCGGCTGAGAATTGGATAGAGAGTATGCAGATGATATTCGAGCAGCTCGAGATGCCTCACGGGCGGAGGGTCAAGTTGGCGATATACATGATGAGAGAACCGTCGAAGCATTGGTGAGACGTACAGGTTCAGGCTCGTAGACATGAGCGATTGGCATGGAAGGACTTCGAGGGCAGGTTCATTGAGCGCTCCTACTCTGAGAGACTGAGGGCAGAGAGACCTCGGGAGTTCTTGAATCATCAGCAGGGGGACATGTCCGTCATGGACTACGCATATACTTTCATTAACTTGTCTCTCTTTTCACCTGTTATGGAGAGCGATGATGCAGCTAGGGTGCGACACTTAGAGGATGGCTTGTGACACACCATTCGGGCCCAGGAGAACATTTTCAGGATGGTTTCTTTCTTCGAGGTAGTGAATCAGGCGCTTATAGCCGAGGGTAATGAGAGGAAGAAATCTCGCTTGGGCGGGACAATAGCATCAGCTGATGGTTTGGACAGCAGGAAGTGAGGACGAGATGAGTTATAGCAGGGCAGTCAGGCTAGGGATTCAGCTAGACCACCTCATGGGAGTTCTTCGGTGATTTGCTTCTAGTGTGGACAGCCGGGACATGTTCAGACACAGTGTGATAGGCCTCCGAAGGAGTGCCGGGCATGTGGACAGGATGAGCATCTGGGGAGGTTTTGCAGGAAGCCTTCTCAGATAGCCGGCAGGCAGGGACCAGGACAGACATCAGCATCTGGAGTTGGTTCAGGTTCGGTACCCGGAGAGGGTAGTCAAGGTTCATCTGTGCGCGGAGGCTGTGACAGAGACAGTGGGACCCAGCTCAGGGGTCAGAGGTCGGTGACTAGAGCAGCATCATGAGGTCAGGCGTCAGGCAGCCGTGTTTCAGGCTAGGTGCACGCTGTGGAGCTTCCAGAGGCTCAGCAAGCTGGTGAGCCGGTGATAGTTTGAGGTACACCTTAGTGTGGGTGTGATCTCCATGTTTGCTTTTTGGCATGGCCTATAGAGGTATGTCTGTTTTGAGTGCACGTGGTGCACAGGATCGTTGTGGACTGAATAGATGCTAGTCAGTGGGTTGGCACCATCTCGAGTACATGATATATATATATATATATGTATGAGGTGCCGAGGGCATCGGGGCATCGTGGATGCGGGTTACTTGAGGTTTCGTGGTCATCCGGGCATCGTGGATGTGGGTTACTTGAGGTGGTAGGCACCAAGACCTCGTGGAGGCGGACACCGATGCGGTGCGGGATACATTGGGTGTTTGAAGCGACACAGGAGCACCAATGAGGTGCAGGGGCGACGATGTGTCATGGGAGGATTTTTCTTCCGGAAAATAGGTTAGTAAACCCTGTTTGTTTTACGTTTTGTTGGGTTGAGACCGGGTAAGGAAATTCCTAAGGTGGGGATCCCCCTTGAGGAATTTAGCCAGAACCTTTGAGACCGGGGTAGTCCGAGTTGTTTAACTGGGATGGGAATGTTCGATGCCATCTCCTGGTTTCATTTGGTAGCTCGGGGATGAGCTACGTTAAGGTGGGGTGTTTGTAAGAACCCGGGTTTTTAGAACGGTTCAAAATCCCGACCCTGTTTAAATTTTTGACTTGTTTCTGGGGAAACTGGATTAAATGGGCGGTTTTTGGAAATTTCCAGACTACACGCCATGTACTCTAAGTACACGACGTGTATGTGTAGGTGAGTGACCGGCCATGTGCTCGCCGAGTACATGCCGTGCGGGTGACCGTGTAGAGTTTTCTTACTACAAGGCGTGTAGTTTTCAACACGCCGTGTAGTCTAGATAGGTATTAGGTATATACATGGCATGTGAGTACATTGATGAGGAAATGAAGAGGAACCCGGTACACGCCGTGTACCCAGAGGTACACGCCGTGTACTCATGTCGGCTGGTTCAGAAAGTAAGTCGGCAGAACCTTTACGTCTTATGAACAGTTAAATGAACCATACACGGCGTGTAGTCCCAATGTACATGCCGTGTACTTTCTTTTATTGCATAAAACGGGCAGTAGCCTCGTATTGAGGCAGAACCTCAATATTTTGGCCAGGTTTAGCGAACCAAGTCGGCCGGATCATCATTTGCATCCTGGTTCTTCGTCTGATGTCCGATTCTATCATTGATTAGTGCATTGGAACCCCCTCGATTTACATCATTTTAGACCGAATTTGCGGGTGTTACTGGAGGAGTAGAATCGTGCGAGTCTAAGGTAGGTTGTGCATACCTCATTTTTTGTTTTCGTGATTGTTTGGGTGACGCGGCTTCAGCGCGTTTTCAGTTATTTTTGAGCGGGACCCGTTTTATCTGCTTTTTCATTCTGTATTGTTTATGGGACCTCTGGGATGCCTTTGGGTATTCCCAGTTAACAGTTTGCGTGAGTGGGGCCGGGTGAGTGGTTGTGGCTCATCGGGGCATTTTGGCCGGGGAACGCCAAAATTGTTTTAATTGAAATATGATTGGTAGAAACTGTTTAGTTTAATTTGTTAAAGCCTGTTATAATTGTTAGAGGCATTTAATACCTCTGTGCTGGTATGGGATGAAACCTGGTATAGTACAATTGGACTGTTTAGTTGGTTTTTCCTGGTTGTTTTTTCTGTTTAACTATGTTATATATGTGATTATTGAATTGCATCTGCTGGACCCTTTGGGTTGTGTTGGGCTTGGCCCGGTTACGCTTGAGTGATGCTGATCACAGGATGGAGGTTTGCCCGGGATACTATGGGTGGTTTTGACCACGAGATTGGGCGTCATGGACGTCAGTTTAAGGTAGTACGACTGACAGGTTGGGCATGGCCCAGGTTACTTTGGGTAGTTTTGACCACGGGATTGGGCATCATGGACGTCAGTTTGAGGCAGTACGACTGTCAGGTTGGGCATGGCCCGGGATACTAGGGAGGTGATGCCATCGGACATGAGCAACATGGTCGCAGGGACACGAGGAGTTAGATGTTTTGGTGGCTTAGGACTATTTTGGGTGATTACCGCTCATCGGGACTTTGAGTAGTGTGCACACAGAGAAACTCCATGATGAGGTGGTTTTGACCACTCGGGTTGGTAAAGGCCCCCGTAGTTGCGGTTGGGAATTTTGGTTGGTGGTGCTTGTCGTAGAAAGCCACGTGGGATGTGAGGAGCCTTCAGGAAATGGGAGTACCTTCTGGACATCGTTACTTGAGACATGAGGTGTCAGGAGGCACTTGGTGCCATGTTACTATTTGGGGTGTGCCTTCGGGATGTCGGTACTTGAGACACGAGGTGTCAGGAGCCACATGGTGTCGGGTTACTATTTGTGGGAATGCCTTTGGGGCGTCATTACTTGAGACACGAGGTGTCCGGAGGCACTTGGTGTCGGGTTACTATTTGGGGCGTTCCTTCGGGACGTCGGTACTTGAGACACGAGGTGTCAGGTGGCACATGATGCTGGGTTACACAACAAAGATTCTGGCGTTGGCCAAAGCAGGTGACACTCAATGCTGGATGTTCAGCACCAGTGGAGTTTGTATTTATTTTTGCATTGTACTGATTGCTGCTTTCCTGGTAAATTCTTGACTGCTTAAACACTAATATTTGGTACGCACCGTTGGGTGGTATCTTACTGAGATTTGTCTCACACCCTACTCGGGCCCTTCGGGAGGCGTGCAGACTCCATGGATTTACATGCAGTAAAGGGGCCAGCATCAGGAGCAGGGTTACGTTAGTTTTTTCATGGATATGTTACATACCTTGAGGTCATTCCTAGCTGGGGTTCACTTGTTGTGTTTACTTTACTGTATCATCATGCTTACATATTGTAGCTACTGTTGGTTTTCCATTGGCACCCTTTTGTATGTTGACCTGCTTTGGATGCATGTTTTACTGTTCAGTAGTAGTTACATGATATCAGCATGCTGTTGTGTTTATTTCTTCTACTGTTGTTATAATTATTGCTTCCACAGTTTGTTGATATTGGATATACTTCCACTCTGCGGGTCTGGTTCGAGTCTGCTGAGTGTTTCCTTCCACTGTATCTTTACTGTTATACTGGGACCAGTACCCTTACATTGATCCTCCGAGAGGGTATAGCCTCCCCACTATACCCATTCAGACCCTCGCTGCTAGTCGGATGCCTTTGGTGTTCAGGAGAGGTGCGCCTAAGGTAGTGACACCCGACACGCTCGACACTTTTTGGGTGGCTGGCTGGGTCCGGGTTGTTACAATGGAAATGTGTAGATTCAAAAAAATATTTATTTTACTTTTCAATAAGAGGGATATAGACAAATATGTATATAATGCTGATAAATAATATTTTAATAATTATCACTATATTTAGAAATGATTCACATTTTATTCAAACTATATAACATGATATAGTTATATTATCAAAGAATAATTATTCACATATTTCATTAAATGATGAAATTAGTGTTATGTTATATTTTATTGTTGTAATTTCTCAAATTCAACAAATAATTTTTTATTTTTTATTAACTGATTATTTGATACATTTATTTCCTGAAAAAAAAATATAATATTTTTATTGTTCTTTGAGTTTTATATATGAATGAAATAAAATCATTTACACATAACTAAGATAAAAAATATTTGACACTAATTCTTGAACACATCTATTAAAAATGGTTATCTATATAGTGGATTAGAATATCATTTATTGGGTGTGTATGATGATTATTCCATGCGATTACAAATATCATATTTCTTATATTCAATGTTTTTATTCGATGATATGGTTTTGTGAGACCATTTCAGTCAAAGGGATCCTCAAATAGTATTCCATGGTTTTATTTTCTTGGAAAATACTGTGGAGTTGAAAGTTTTTTTTATATTTCAATGTGATATTCCTCAAACATACACTTTTAAGGTCCTATGAGATCGTGGACCCAAAAAACAAGTTACAACTTATTATTTAATTCCCAAATTCCAATTATGAGTCTAAGATAACTGATATGGATTTTTATTTTTATTATTTAATGTTTTTATGGATAAAATGTTCTTACAAAATCTATTAGGATATTTTTACAACAAGAACTGATTTGAAATATTTACATATATTTACTAAAATGAAATATTTTGTTGTATAAAAAGTATAACTTCCCAAAAATAACATTAAAATATATTACACAATTTTACATGAATAATCAGTTATATTAATAAAATACATGCCAACATAACATAATATTTTAGTTTCTTTTGAAACAAGGATGAAAAATATTCTATATTGGTGAAAGATTTTTATCATCTTCCCTAATGTTCTACCCCATTATTACTTCATGCTAAAACCTTAAATCATAACCTAGGGAATTGAATCATAATAAAGGGGTGTTCTAAAATGATCATTAAGGATAAATAGGGGACATATCTAAGCATAATCATGAGAAGAAGGTTATGGAAACAAGATCACCAATATTAATGATCATACACTGAATATCAAAGGTCATATATATGAATCATTTCATTTATCAGGGATCTTCCTATGACATGAATCATTTGAGAATAACTAACATATGCCATAAAATCATAAACTAGGAATAAAAGAAGGACATTTTGAAGAAACATAAGTATATAATTGTATTCCCATAGTAGAAAATTCATATTTTCCACATCCATCTTGGTAGTATAGGTTCACTTCCCCTACAATTTTTGTAGTCATGGTTCACATCCATGGGCATCTTAGTAGAATTATTTAATATCTCATTCTATATTGGAAGTCATAATTCTCTCCGACAAACAAATTAATTATTAAGTTACATTACCAAGATAATCTTTGTCATTGTCGTGTGATATAAATATTTTCCCAATGCATTGTAGGGAGTTAAAGGTCCCACCCATTTCATAGTGAAATCATACATAAATGTGTATAATATTATAGGCAATCATATAATAACACACAAAATTTAGTGGGTAAAATAAACATGTAATAATAACCCAACCTATGGAAAATTAAATGGTTTATAATCATTTCATCTATAAAATAACCAATGAATGATTATTTGATTTCATAAACATATAACCTCTAAATGAGAGATATATTTCATTAAAATATAACCCATGTAAGAGAACTGTATTTCATAAACATATAACCCATTATATAGAAAGATGGTTATTTATTACCCCGACATTATGTATAACCCATTACTAAAATGAACATGAATTTAACCAATGGATCATTTACTAATACTTTATGAGTAATATTAGTAGATTTCATATTAGTTGGAAAATAATTCATCAAATATCATTCAAAAATGAATCCTAATGAAAAACATCATTTCTTTATTGAAAATGGATTTCTAAAAAATAATACATTTTAAAAACGATTTTCATATAAAATACAATTAAAAATAATAAATTATAATTGATATTTTTTGAAAACCATTTTTCATTAATCTTATAAAATAATCATCAAATATATTTCAAAAACATTTTCCTTGATAACGTATAAAATAAGAATGAAATGTAATTGAAATCAATTTTTTTATAAAATAAATTTAAAAACATGATTTTATAAATTAACGGTTAATCAAAAAAATATTCCTTCATTGGATTGATGATGGATATATCTATACATGTCATATGAGGTAAAAATAAAATTACTTTCCTAACGTAATGGATATAAAATGCATCATTTGGAAAGATACAAGAATATTCCATTTTAAAAAATATAAAATAAAAAAGGGTAAAAATTTAAAATATTTATTAATTGATAATTGTATAATATTATTCAAACCAATTTTTATAAAACATAATTTTTATGGAACATAAATTTCTGACCGAGGAGAGGATAAAGTTGTGCTTTCTTAAAAACACTATATAATATAACTTATGCACCATATAGTTGGATAATATTCACCAATATATCAATAAATCATTGGTAACCAAAGAAAAATAATGTTCCATAATTATCATGAGATATCGGTCAAAATATTACATCAAATAAAGCATAAATATTAACAATCTTGAAAAGCGATTGGATTTATTCAGTAAACTCTTATAAATTTGTTAAATAGGATCATAAATTTAATGTTAGAAACAATATTTAATTAAACCATACAATTTCATGAAATTATTTAAATTCATTATAGTAGATATAAAATGGATGTATATACACCTCTATTGAAAATTTAGTTTCATATTAAAACATGAGGATCAATGAATGCAAATTGAGACAAAATTATCTTGCTAATTTAGAATCATTTTAATCATAATCACCATGATGAAAGATAATTTAATTTTGATGTTAATTACCATAAATTTCTGAATAACATTCATATAATATGGTTATGGATGTAAATACACAACATAATAGGAAAGAGTGGTGAACATAGCATTTATCTCACGAAAATAAAATGTGAAAACAAATCGCCTTACCTCGTGTCATAATATTCATCGTACTCATTAAAACAACATATATAATAAATATAAATTAAAATTATTTTAATGAATAGTATTCTTCTGTATAATAACATGTCACGAACCATCCCCCTAGGCCCACATCGTGACTACCCCAATACCGCCATCCATATGCCAGGGGATGGCGACTAGCACCAATGGCGTAATCCCCTAAAACTGGGAGGGCATTGCCTTTATAAAACATAAACTCACACAACCAGAGTACAAGCAGAAGCAAACACTAAGTAAAAACTGTATAACAAGTGTACTAAATGTAAAGGGGGATAGTATACAAGCACAACAGGAAAGTTAAACTGAAAACAAGTACTAATAAAATAATGGCACAAGAGCTAAAACGTAGAAGCAGCTCCAGGATCGTCGTCTGTGATTCCTACCTGAAGGGTAGGTATAGATGTCCACCTCAGCACTCCATGTCTAACGGTCCGCTCCATGTACTGTCTCTCCGAGAAGTCCACCTCCGGGTACTGTCCAGTCCGGGCTCGCTCTCGGCCTCCGTCAACAAATTCTGTCATCTTCATCCAACAAAATATAGTGCAGGCATAGCACGTGCAAGGGTGATTATAATGATATCCAGTAGGGATCCCGAGACCCTCATGGTCTCACAAAATCGTACAAGGATGAACCAAAAAGCATAAAATTCAATTGATAACCAATACTTATGTATATGGCCATAAATATACCTAATTTATCAAATCTCCCATCTCAATAATGAAGAAAAAAACAAAGGATTTTGACTCAGCTCAAACTAGGATATTTCATGAATGAAACCACGACTCCTAGAGAACTCCTCTGTCGAGAACAATAGTCATATCGTGACTCCGAGGTGCTACTAACTAACCTTAGACTGCTAAGGTACTCCTCCTGTTGAGTACCGCGTGCCAACCGCCTCACACAGTAGTGCTCCACCACCATGGGTCTTCCACCGGACACAATAGCTCTCCCCACTAGGCTACTCAAGTCACTCTAAAATCAATTGGAAAATCAGCCTTCAGGTTTCAGCCAGTTATTAGGTCTCCATTGTCTACTCGCTTGTCTCTGGGAGGGTCCACTCCACAAGCTACATGCTAATACTCCAAGTGTCACGATGTCCCATTATAAGTATCTCAATTGTTCGCCACGTCATAGGGTTATCAACTCAAAAAACAACGCGTCAATCGGACACCCGGTCTGTGAGTTATTAGCTTTTTTCTCCCAGTGCCTGGTTGGTTTTGTGTACGAACCAACCCGACTGTACCTCAACAATACCCTGAACTGCAATGGGGTATTTTTGAAGGGACCATTTCTAAAAGATATTACCAGTGCCACTTATGGTTCGTCAAACGGACGTCCGGTGCCAAAGATATAGCCAAAGAAGTAATGGGTAATTAGTGGGCCCGGGTCTGATCCGACCTGGTCAAACCAACTCGGCACAACCCATTCTGGGTCAACCTGGTCTTGGTCGACACGATCAAACTAGCTACTTCTGACCTGGGCCATTGGGATGTTCAGTCTTCTTAGTTCAGCCCAGTTTTTTGGGCATGGCCTAGCATAATGCGTGGAAAATTAGGGTCGAAGTCGTCACGTGGGAGACTCGGCCCGAAGGCCAAAGGCAGGATCAGCCGGTGCCGCGAGGGGCGCGACTCGGGTGGCTTTTCCCAAGTTTCCAACTGTGGGCCGCACGAGGAGCATGTAGGCATTTGGTGTGCCAATAATAGTGCAGTGTGTTGGGTATCCATCCGGGGTTCCGGGGAGGCGTCCTGGGCACCAGGGGGCACCGAGCAGGAGGTATGGGAGTCGGGTGGGCGCCTGGAGGGTGCCGGTAGGTATACTATGACCTAAGGGGGCCGAAAAGGTGATAGGGGCGTTAGGGGGGTTGCGCAAGGAGGGATCCGGGCCGGCACGAGGGGGTTGATGACAAAGAGGAAGGATGAAGGGTCGTCGAAGACATCCCACATCTGAAGGGGGTTCCGAGGAAGATGCTAAGGAATATTTTTTCATCTTCTACGTCTTTTCATTCTTTGTTGGAGAATTCTATTCTCCCTAGCTCTCCAATAAAAAGTGAACAACTAGCCAAAATAATATATTTTAATCTATTATGTCAGATGGAGTAAATTTATTAAGTGGGCCCCACATAATTATGTTCACGTTGGCCCAAATATTCTAAATTCAATAGTACAATGTCTTCACCAAAATAATTGCACAATATTGGCATAATTAAATTTGGGTGCTTTGAGGGGATTAGAGGCCCGGGTGGTCCCCACCTAATTAGCAACAAAAGGTCCAGGGAGTTTCCTTCCATTAATTGGGGGATTTTGAGGAGGTTTAATCCACCTCCATTAGGAGAGGAGTTAGTGACCAATAGGCTCTCCCTCATTAATGAGGGAGAGTTGAGAGGTTTCCTCCCCTCCCATTAAATGGGGGGGGGGGTAAGTCCCATGTGGAGCCCATGTCATAACCTCTCATGGGATGTTATGCTTCTCGGGTGGTCCCATGCACAATCATCCCCCCATGGGATGTTAAGGTGTGGCGGTCCAACCACCAACCCCCATGTGGAGCTTTTAACTAACATTTCCACATGGTGTGGGTTCAACTAAAATAAAATAAGTTGTTACTTATTTTATTTTATTAATCCACATGTAACCCAAAAACCAACTCTCATACTCGATCAACCACCATCGAGGTGAAAGCCTTCTTAAGAGAAAATCGGCGGTGCGAGATAAACGTTGCCCTCAAATTTCAATTCCGAGAACCCATTAAAAAGATAGAACAACTGGCACGTACGTTTACTGAACGTTCCCGAACATAACTTTATAAATTGATTCCGGTCACACCGGGCCTCAGAACCAGGTGCCTTCAGAAACTGCAGACTCGTAAAATTCCAATGAATTATGAAAAAATAATTCCTTGAAATTTATGAGTATTTACATAACATATATGGTATTATTAATACCGTATACTATTCTTCTTTTAACAATCCTATGTTAATGTTTCACTGTGGGTAATAATAGATTTATTCTTCACAATTGTGTAAATTTGTTATATGTTTTGTACATATAAATTATATCATATTACCAGTAATAGAAATCATGATATAAATAAAATTTATATCAAATATATTTGTATTATATTTATCTATTGAATATATAAGTATAAAATGGAATAAACCATTAATGGATATGGTAAGCCATATGTATGCATGAATGATGACACCATTTCTATTGTCATACTGAATTAAGAAAAGAAAATTATATATATATATAAATATATCATCATTACATTATATTTATAATATAATATATATCATAAATAGTCACTAAACGAATCCTTAATACATTTCATATTGTGTATGAATGAATCATATCATTTTGAGGGGCCTTAGCACACATTTCATCATAAAAAATCAAAATAAAACCAAATGGAAAGTAAAATATATTTTTTAAAAAAAGAAATAAATTAGATTAAAGACACAAAAATACCATATATGATATATATAAATAGTGTTTCAATAAAAATTTATACCATTAAATTCAGTATGAAATATTGAACAATAATTGTTTAGTGGGGCAATAGTTCTCTGTACACGTAAACAATATGTTTGTTACTAATTAGATGGAGGTGTATGTATGTGTTTCCCAAAAAATTATTTTAACAACATCATGTTATATTTAGGATACTTGTAATGTTATAAATTAATGAAATAAGGAGACTGGAGGGTGTAATGAATGAGGATAAAATAAATGACATGGGGGAACCTATTAATCAGTTAACACATTTTGGTTTGTGCCAAAAGGATTCCTTCATAGACATTTTGAAAAAATTATAGCCTCATGTAGGATTGGAGGGATGTTTGAATATTATTTTAGAATATTTTACGTGACACAAGGGAATTTATAGGGGACATTAATTGACATGAATGGATCCCTTTTTATAGTTGTGGAGGTGTGCCACTATTTTAAATATCTAAAAAGAGAATTTCATCCAATGTTTTCATGTGCTAAGGGGATCCAATAATGATACAAAGATTATAAGGGATTATATTGTCAAAATATGACCCTATAATTGATTTTGGACGTGTTTATTGGTTGTTTTTGAGATAAATTTATGATTTATTTCTTAGTTAATATTTATTTAACCTTATTCAATGTAATGAATTTTAATTACATTCAATAAAAATTTTGGACATAAAATTATATGAAAATATCATAAATTATAAATTGTAATGATTCAAAATATAGAATCCATTTTTCCAAATTCACTAAATGATGTGTTAGGAAATAATTTAAAATTAATCATGCTAACATGATGACACTACATGTTTTTATATACTAAATGATCAAATGTTTTCTATGATATTTATCGATTATCAATGTAATTTTTTTTCCAATAACCTAAATTATATTAATTGATAAAAGTATTATCTAATTAAACTTTTAAATAAAAATTGAATATATTGTATCCATAAAAATGAATCAAATGGAAAAGATGTTTTCAAATAAAAGATATTATTTTGAACTATTCATTGAAGAATAAATCTATAAAAAGAATGATAAAAATTTACAATAACCTAATTTTAATATATTTCATCAAAAGATGATGTTTATATAGAAATATTAAATTTTTAAAATGGTAAAATACTGTATTTAGATTGGGTTATCCATTTAAAGATAGTAAATCAACATTTATAAATATATATTTTTTGAGAATTAATTTGTGTTTTTTCATTATCTTATTTCAATCCAATCTATTGAATGAATAACAGAAATTTTTTAATGAATATATAAAATATATATTTATTAATTTAATTAAATACTTATAACTAATTAAATTTATTATTCAAAAATAAATTTTTGACCATGAAAATAATAATATATTTCCTTATATTCAATTTATTTTCATATTCATTTACAATTAACTGATAACCTATAAAATCATCATATATTTGTGTGAATAGTATATTTTCATAAAATAGATAATATTATTCATTACTACTATTTCAATTTCTATGTATTAGGATTTTATATTAAATAATATGAATTTAATAATATATTATAGTTTTGTAAAACATGTGCATTCATGTCACAGAAGCCATCAAGGAACAAAATTATTACGAGTTCCATAAGCTAAAATTTTTGTTTCGTGTGGAGAAACAACATGGTTATGTTGCAGGTAGTTAATTATTAAATTTGTTTTCTGTATCAAGAAATCCGAACATAGTGATTTCTTATTAAATATATTATTTTTAATGTTATGTGAAATAATAAATATCACTATGGTTAAATTAATCCGCAATGAAAAATTCAAAAAATCTCATGTTCTTACAACAAGGATCCATTTAATTAATTAAATTATTTTGTGGAAATAAATTTAAAATTTCATGACATCATTCAACATATTAATTTTTAGATAATTTTAATTTGAATCCTTGAAATATGTATCCTCATGGGTTATGAGATTTGAAACATTTCATGTCATTGTTTAAAATTGTAACAATATATAATTATTATATAATGTAATTGAATAATATCATACAAATGACATAATATTTTCAAATATTAATGTATTTTTTGTATAATAATCATGTTTTAAAATAATAAACCGAAATAGTTAAATAATGTATAAAAGTTGGTTGGATGTTGAGGAATCCTTTACTTGATTATAAAAAACAATCATTGGAATTTTTTTTAAGAAACATCATAGTGTATAATTTAGAATAGAAATGATAAATATGATATTATTTAGGGCCCCCTATCAAAATATATTCCATTTAATAGTTATTTCACATTACCATGGTGGATTCATATATATTAGTATGAAAATATAACATAATAATTTTTCTCATTCAAAAATATCATTTAATTCACATACTTACAATAAAAATGGAGAATTTAAGAACACTGTTGTGTGAGTTCAAAACCATAATAAAGAATTGATAATGAATTAGATTCACCTATTAATGATTATATAAAATCCAATAAAAAATTATAACATTTAATTAATGAGTTTTTGGGGTCATTAAGATGACAATTACCTATACAACATTAGTTATGAAGTGGTGGCTATACAGAATGACAGTAAGATTCATTTGAATATTCATAGCAAAATAATGTTTATTTAAGGTATATATAATTAATAAATATATTATTTTCATATTGTTATTCAATTAGAAATAGTTTTAAGTTTCATTCATATGTCGAAGAAATGGATTATGTGAGTGGCTGTGATGTTCCAATATGTGTTAAAAATGATTAATATTTTTTATCTAGTTATAGTTTATTTAATGACATAAGACCATGTATAGATTGAATTTTTAAAAAACAACTGTTTTAAATTTTTTAAATATTATAATTTTATTATTTATTATTTTCAATCACTTTTCATTCATTTATGAAATGTTAATTTACATAATTCATATATCATGCACAAATTCCTTATAAGGTATATTTTGGTATTATAATATATTAATATTAAATAAAATAATTTATTTATTTAATTTCTCATATCATTCGTTAAGTATATAATTTTTTGGACACACATATTTTACCTTAAGAATGAGTTATCATATAGATTTAGAACAATATTAAGTATATGTTAACTTTTGATGTGGTATAATTGGGGGAATTATATGATGTATTTTAGTTTCAGAATATAATAGTGAACTGATGTTGTATTTGGAATGACCCTATCAATATATTCTATTTCCAATGTGGTCTAATTCCATCATATATGGGTGTGATAAATTTCAAAATCACCATTTCATTGAAAATTGTGAATGAATCACTAAGAATGTCATAAAAAATGTCATATTTTGGAAACATCACACAACATTCATAAAATGGAATCCCAAAAAACACTATACAGTCCCTACAATTAAATAATTTTTATGATACTCTGGTTTCATTAATTTTTTAGTGTCACATTTATGGAAAATAAGGAATACCCCACATAACCTCAATAGTAAACTCATTATGTATTTCACATGCAACAACCAAAAAATTATGATAGAAATTCTATCCAAGAATAATCAAAATTCAAATGAATAAATCATTCCCATGGTCATTTCAAACATTTCCATTCACTAAAGACTATCATTAAAACAACACCTTAATGTATCCTATTAAAATTATCTATTATATTTTACTATATCCCCCCCTCTAGTAAGATCTCTAATAGGGTGAGCGGGATTTTGTAATCCATTTTTCTTTTACAAATAATTTTTCTTGATTCAAAAAAATAATCGACATGTGAATCGATCAAGTCTAGTTGTTGTGTCTCGTACATACATGACTATTAAAAATGTAAACTCCATAGGGAAAATGGATTTACAAAGATTATCCTTGAATTAATGTTTATTTCTAGGTTCAGGTTATATAATCAAAACCAGGTTTTCAACCCTAAATTACTTTATTACAAATTACTATCTATTTTTGAAAAATATTGATGGTTATTAAGAAAAAATATCTAGTATATTACATAGTTAATTATATAATATTACATTGTTATAATCTACCTCGTACAAGAATGATCATTATACAAGAATCCCATTTGTAGAATCCATATCCCAAAATGATGAATTTTCCAGCTAAAAATGGTATAAATATACTAACATATTAATTGTCTTAATGGATCCTCTTTAACTCATCCTCAGTGGTATTTGTCTTCTTCAAAAATTTAAATGTAAATTTATTCCTACTAGAATAAAAATTACCTCCCTTCTTATGGAGTTCATAACATTTCTCATTTGATATCATGTGGAAGAAATATTGTTTGTAGTGGGAAATTTTATTCACTTCTCACATACTCATCAGTATAAATACAGTAATATTTTTGTTGGACTCCATCATCATCTCTCTCATTGATATACGTGTTTATCAGACTATTAACATTATTTTTCAAATTGGTGAACTTCTTCAATACTGTGAAACATATAATTGATCCCATAATTAACATTTATTCATAAAAAATTCATTGTTACCAACACCATATATATTTATTGAATAATTTAATTTAAATATATCGTTAATATTTTTTGATATATTTTTGATATTACATTATAAGATATATCCAAAACTAAAAATGGTCAATGACATTCAATATTTATTTCTGTATTATGAAACTTATGAAATGATCATCTAAATCCATAAAATCTCTCAATGACCCAAAATTTTACTCTACTAGATATTTAAAATATCACATACATAGAAATGAATAATATTCATTGATATTAGTCCTTATTAATATCACTACAGGTTAGCGAAACATATGAAAATGATGACTTTGTGAGTACTATTTTACTCCACATATTTGTAATCTATCATCGATGATATACCAGAATGGATTCTAAGGGTATTCAATGGTGTTTCCTATTTTATATTGATCTTTAATCTGTATACTCTACTTTCATGGACATTGAGAATAAAAAACAATAGAAACAAAATTGTGTCACTGAGATTAACAAACATACCATCTTTAATTTGATTGGACCACCCAAAATATAAAATCAAAATCGTTGGATTGATTAATTGATTACAAGATTCATATATCTTGAATTTAAAAACACAAATCACAAGGAATCTAGTCAATAGATATGATGAGTGTGACACGGGATGCCCACCACCACTAGGACAATATCTTTCATCCAACATCTAGTAGGAAAAATTCCAACATTGGAGTCCATAGCCTGAGTACTTTTTCATAATGAAACATATTTGGAAACCCATATAATTATAGAAGGTAAAATAATGTTGATACAATATTTCATTAATAACATTTGTACTGTTTTAGAGTATTATAAATATAGTGGAAGGAATAATGGTCCATCTAAAATCACACAAAAATGATAAATGGGTTTGACATTCCAAGAAAATGGGGAATGTTTTTTAATATATCACCTTGTCTAAACAAAATAATGATATTTTAACCATGTCTAGTGAGATCCAAGACTGCCTATGATGTTATTAAATAACCAATCATCAACCTAATACATGATTTGTGTGTGAATAACCGATTTTTGGTTGACTATGACAACAACAGGTAGAAAACCCAAAAATCACTATGAATAATGAATCTAAAGACTATTAATCTCATCACCATGATTTTATATCAATTATATATTGGGAGATATAAATAATAAAAATATCCATATTTACTCATAAAATAAAAAAATCTTCTATAGGACTCAACAACAGTAGAACCCATATAAATCTACTTGACGATTCATGATAATTTTCATTCTAGAGAACTGAATCCTAAAGCCATATTTTAACTGATGGTGCTCATATGAGGTGGTGTGAGGATTTTTCATTACCAAATATAAACTCATAGGATCTCCAATGTTCTTAATAAACACAATGGAGATCTAACCCAATTCCAATTATGTATTCCAACCCCTATTAAAAATAACCTTTTCTGTAGGGGATTGTGTGGCCACAATAGTTGGTCATGAAGACTCCTAAATCACCAACTATGGAAGGTGACAAAATTATAGATGATCCCACCTATTCCCCAAGGGGTTTACTTATATTGTATCATATTTAAACTCATAATTGGGATTGGAATCCTCTTTTAATCATGTAATACAACATTATTCCATCAAAGGAATGAACTAAGGGAACACAAACAACAAATACAATTCTCCAGCATGATGTACTACAACATATTTTCATGTAATTGGATCACCATGATGATTAACTAGTTATGACCATGGATGAACTCATTCTAAGATCAACCCCCACTCAATGAGCTACCCATTATTTCTTTTTGAAAAGGAGTGAGTCATCAATCTTATTTGTAGAGTGAACAATAAAATGTCTTCATATTATGAAAGGAAAACAATTGAAAAAATGGAACGGTTCATCATTACATGTATATTTATACTAGACGAACTAATGAAACATTGATGATGTGATGTATTGCGCATGTTGATACAATATTTGCATATTGGGAGATAAATTGTTCAGTATAGTAGTGAGAATTGGGCCATGGTGATAGGTTGCTTTGAATGTTCCTTGCGCCTTGTGAAATGATGTATGGGTGAAATATAATGCTTATAAAAGTATACCCATTATAATAAGACACATAAGATCTTATAAAAAACCCCCATAGCCCACCATGTAATAGGAACACGCATCTCTGGTTAGATTAGATGGCATGTGCTTGAGGGTAAATGACATGTCTCATATAACTCATGTTATTCATTCTCTTATTATTTCAAATTGATTGTCATTCAAAAAATTAATGACATGTTATATTGGGATACACGACATTTAGAGGTTGGTTCCTTACTTGTAATGCTACCATACCATGCTTGTTTATATCAATCCATGATTGTGTACGTCAGACTGTGCTGGGTATTATAGTCATTCCCATGAACATTTTCAAGCATGAGTACAGTGTTCTACCTATGTAACCTAGTTTTTCCAATATTCTTTGACATTTATTTCTCATGTACCCCTATGTTACTCCCTAAAAATACAATACCATGTCACACAACATTTCACACGTTTCATAAGGAGTGTGATATTTTTCTCTACATGTACATCCTTACACCATAGGTGTGTATGATTTAACATGTTTTCTAATTTCTACACGTTATGTAATAAGGATTACTACATAAAATCATGAATATTATATGCATCTTACCAATGATAAAAAAAATTATTTCTCCTTCAAATCCAATATTAATTATTTATCATGTATAATAAATTCCTAACCATCACAAGTTTCTGGATTTTAGCTATTAATCCCTTGGATAATTCTCTATTATAATCACACATCATCCAAAAAACAACACCGTAAAAAAGGAACATTAAATCTAACCCTGATTGTTCCCCTAAAATATCACACAAAAAACATTCCATATTTCTCGATCAAGAAAATAACAAAATGGACCTTTTTGTATTATATCAATTGAACAATTATTTCTTGTATGGTATTTTTCACACCACTACTCAAATAAGGCACAGACGATGGCATCATAAATAATAGAGAGTGAAAATCATGAAACAACATGTTAAATTGATTGAACCTAACCTATGTTTCAGACTAATTAAATTTTCATTAATATTTCAAACAATAAAAGAGTTATCTAATAAATATAATATTCAAGTTATTAGGATGATATATCCATACCCACACAACATGATTGACTAGCGAATCATGATATTACGAAATTGATTTTCATTCATCTTGTGTTAAAAATAGCTTTCATAATCATTAAACATTATTATTCATTGAGTTATAATTGATTGAATATGAAGACTGTAACACCCCAAGCTTCTGTGGTACACTTTTCTTTGAATAATGGAGCAGCGTCTGTTGTACACAACCTCGAGTTCTAACACACCGCGACCAATCAAACTTGCCGTTATGAATAGTAATACATACTTTTTGAAATTTTATAAATTTTATCTTTCAAAATGGACTTCATTTTTTGATTTGGAATATCAAATTTAGCCTAGGGTGAAATTTTGGAACTTTTTGGATTACTTTTATATTTCGATGAATAGTGAAAATTACTAAATTTTAATTAAAAACAACTTTTTTAATCAAAATAATTAATAGTAATAAATTAAACCATTGAGTGGTTTTAAAGTATAATTAGAATATAATTTTTCCATTTTATCCAATGGTGGTCATTAGAATTAATTTCACTTTCAAATTCGACATAAATAATTGTCAATCTTTTGACATATATTGTTTCTAAAAAACACGCTATTTTTTGTGACAACATGAATTAATTATTAAATTATTTAATGAAACTTATATGTTTGTAATTTTTTAAAATAGGCATCATTTTTTAATTCAGAATATAAATTATAGCTTGGGGTGAATTTTTGGTATTTTTCTAAAAAACTTCGATTTTTGATGAATAGTGAAACCACTAAGTGGTAGTTAAAAACCTGATTTTTCGTTTAAATGAAATTTTACCACCTCTGTGATTTGAATTTCAAAAATCTAACATACATAATTTTCATTAGGAAGTAAAATGTGATTGAATGGGATTAAAATAAATTTTTGTGAATAGTAACTTTTAAGTTCTATTAATCGCGATTAAAGGTAATTAGTGAAATTTAAGGTAAAAATGATATTATAATAACATGAAATTACCTTTAAACTTGTCCTACAATTATTGTATGAGTCATGGCCGACAAATACAATACATGGGTCAACTTTGGGTCCCCATGGAGCCACTTCGGTAAGGAAATGATATTAATAACTTTTTATTTAAAATAAAAATAAAATTGTCACAAACATGTGTTGTTTCACTAAAACAATCATTACATGGGGTTATATATGGTAATTTTTCGACTATAAATATTAATTGGAAAGATAAAAATATTTCCTACATCATGATATTTTATTTATAATTTTTAGACATTAAATATATTTAATTTTTTATGACACCATGATGATGCATTGATTACCTCATTAATTAATGATTTAAATAAAATGAAAAAATAATGTAAAGTATAAGACTTAAACTTGTCCAAAACCTATTGGATGGGTATCTTTCGAACCCTTATCAACTTATCCTAGAAATTTATAATTTTGGGACCTTTTAAATCAGAAAAGTACTTCATAATAATGTAACATTTCATTACTTTCCAAGAGTGCCCCTCATCTCCTCTTATAAAAGGCCCCCACCTCTACCACCTTATTCACACCTTCAAAGCCATTTTTCTCGGCCAAACTCTACCCAAATACTCTATAAACTTCCCTCTATTACTTTTAGAAGCCTCAATTAGGGATGAATTCTTCCCAAGGAAGCCTTTGGCTCAAATCAAAAAGAGTTACCCGATTTTAAGGTAATGTCTTCTCTTATGTTATTTTGTTTTATTTTTCTTCTCCAACCCATTAAACTCTTTTTATTACTTAATATTGTATCAAAACCAGTATATTAGATATACTAAGATGTTTTTATTAGAAGGATTTGATTTAAACTTACAAACACCTTCGTCAAATGGGTAAAGAACATACTTTTTTTGTGGTTGGCGAATTTCTGCCTCATGTAATAATAATTGTTCAATATTCTTTTAACACCTATCATGGTGGCCATTAAGATGTAACTATATTTATATATGATATATATTATGTTTATGTTCTCCTTATTCTTCTGTATTTCTCATTTATGGCATACCATTATGATTTCCATTATGGGTAAACAAGATAATTTCATTTTAGATAGTGCGGACTACCGCCCCCTCAAAGTGATTTGTATCATTAATGTCATATGTGGGATGTATAAAGGATGAAGTAAATGATATTATATATTATATTATACTATAATTATAATACACATTTATATCATTATTATTTCATTCTATTAAATATGATATAGAAATGAAAGTAGCGTTTATGCGTACGTACAGTTTACGGTATCCATGAACGGTGCATTTCATTTATTACCTCTAAATGTTACGTAATATTATGAATGAATGTATATAATGGATATATATTAAATATATGATATATACATCAGGAATATAATTCTGGATATAATGGATATTTTAACACATTAACATCTTGTAATTAAAAGAAGTTTATTTTTGACTCAAGTACCAAAGATGGACAAAATGACCATTATTAACATAAATAATTACATAATGTTCATAACATGGTAATAAGTGATATAAAAGGAATAATAAACATGAAAAGGTTTCTTAAGAAATTATTAATTAACTCTAGTTTATTATTCAGGAGTTTAAAGAATGGTCGAGTCAAGTCGGACACGAGGTAAAAGAACTTCTTAACCCAATTTCCGCTCTTTGGGTTAATCTCCTACTTTAAATTTATGTCAGGATATTATTATGTCTTATCTTGTATTTGTACTTTCTTTATGTGTACTTATAGTGAATACACATAATAGATCTATTTTATTTAAAAAAATGATCTTTGTAAGGGACGTAGTCTCAATCTCCTTTCATTGAGGCATAATTTGTTTCATACACAACATTCCTTTATATGGTGTATAAACCCCTTTGACTTTTACTTTTATTCAAAAGGAATCTTTTTATACGAATCATTTTTACAAAATGACAAAAGGAATGATTTTCAAACATATGTGGCGACAACGACTTCTCCACCGCTGTGAAAATTATTTGAGTTTCATCTTCCTCTACAAGCCATAACTTTTTTTTAAATGAAAAATACATATCAAGTTATAATTTTCTATTATTTTGGTATTGAAAATGGTTTTGAAAGTGTTTTTATTATATAAATGTGTTGTATTGATATCTTGTGATTGAAATGTGGAAATGTTATGTTTCCTTTATGCATTTTTTATGTGATACGATTATGTTATGGTTTATGAAATGTTTCAACCTGTTCGTATGAGGAATGCATTGGACTTAATAAGTGACGAGTGGAGCCCGCTATAGCTCCTCGATGCATCGGTAGGTCTCATGAGACAAACTAGTGTCTTGGCATGAGGCCTTGAAAAAATATTATTTGTAGTCTTGGCATGAGGCCTTGGCTAAGTGGTTATGATAGTCTGGCATTATTCATTCCATCATTATGAATGTGGTTATTGATATTGCATGTGATTATTTGACTAGTAGAATATCCATGTGAAAAAATAATGGAATTATTTCATTTTATTTTGCCATATTATGCTGAAATTCAAGATTAAAAGGCTTTTGTTTCAGTTATACAATGCCTTAAATGTTTATGTTTATTTATGAATGCATCCGCTATATTTTTATCCTTACTGAGCATCTGAGCTCACCCATTCCGATGTTTTAATTTTTCCAGGATGTGAAGAAGTATATTTTGAATGACCTGCAGGGATAGTATGAGGGGATATGAAGAAAAGATGTTGTTGTTGTTTTTTTTACGTTATGATGTAATGTAAGACTTATAAATGTTTCTAGTGTTTCCAAGGCTACTAAACTAATCGACCTTTTGAGACTTGATCTTTTGTGATCATGCCAATGTTACATAATAATTCACCGACTCTGGGTAACTTGGGTCGGGGCATCATAGTTCGTATTAGAGAAAGTTTAGTACTAACCTTGGAAGCTAGATTTACATAATATTTGATTATAGCACATAGCCCTAAGATATAATTTGAGGATTAGTATAGAAGACCTTCCTAGAATTTTGGTATTATAGATATTTTTGTGATTTTTTCGGGCAATACATCACAGTCTGTATACGAGCAGGTAGAGGCGGCTCTGGTATAGATGTACCTAGGGGTGAAACCTGAAAACACCGCTTTGAGCTAGACTCAAACAGGAACTAGTGCATGACAATGGGCCTTGATGCACTCTTGGTTACGACACTCCCGGGGGATATGCTTAGGATTATTCTCATTTTCTTTACAACCCATTATGAAGGGTTTATGAGTATATAATTCCTCAAAGAAAACATTTTTATTATTATGGAATATATCCAAAAACTGTTGAATTTATGATTGGTGTTTTTCAAGTTTGTTATTTTGTATTTCGATTCATAAACTAATCTAGTTTAAGCCATTGTTTTGTAATGGAGCCTAGTGGAAGGAATGGAAATGGTATCAATGCTCGCACTCCATGTAGGGATTTCCCTACTTCTGAAGATAATTAAAATGGAGCTGGTGATACAACTGGTACTGATCACCTTATTACCATACTTGGACAACTCACTCAGGTTATGAATAATAAACTTACTCGTATGGAGCACCCTGATCCACAACGTGGAGGATCAATGTTAGATCGTTTCATGAGGCAACATCCGCCAACATTTAATGGTGGTAAAAATCCATTAGTAGCTGAGCAATGGATAAACTCCTTTGATAAAATATTCCATGCCTTGGGGAGTAGAGAAAGGTAGAAGGTTATCATTGCAGTTTACCGCCTCACTATAGATGTTGATCAATGGTGGTCGCTGATTCAAAACAAAAAGGAAGATGAAGAAGTATCAAGTATGGAATGGAGGGAGTTTAAAGGGATTTTCATAGAAAAATACTTTCCTCGTGACCGTCGAGCAGATATGGAAAGGCAATTTTTGAGTCTGAGGCAAAAGGAGGACGAGAATGTTGCAAAGTATGAGTCTAACTTTTCACGGTTAGCGAGGCATGCTACAGATTATATACGTAACCCAAGAAGTAAGATTGATCGTTTCGTTGTTGGGTTAAAACCATTTCTCTGTCGAGCCTTAGTCTCACTATCTTTCTCGTCGTATGAAGATATTGTGTCATGTGATATCAAGACAGAAAATGAATTCTCTAAATCTTATGACAATAAAGTAAAGCAAGATAAGAAGATAACGGTGGAACAAGAGATAGTTAAATGTAAAAAAGGAAAGAAGGATTCTCCATTATGCGATAATTGTGGGAAGAATCACCCCGGTACTTGCCTAAAAGGAAAGGGAGTTTGTTATAAATGTGGAGAAAAAGGTCACCAGGCTCATGATTGCAAAGGAAAGAAAGAGGCTATCAATGTTGAATGCTACAATTATAGGGAAATGGGGCATTATGAAAATGAATGTCTAAAGCGTCATGGAAAATTACCTCAGAAAATGCCATGGGATAAAGGACAATCTTATGCTTTTTCTACAGATGAAGTTGAATAATTATTGTATTTGTGTTTTGGACTCAAGAAAATTATTATGGTATAAGAATAATGTGATATATATTAGTATTGTAATGTAGTACTTTTTGTTTTCATTAAGGTTTTAATATGATGAAGTTAATCATATTTTTAGTATGTGACAATAAGAGAAACATTACATTGTTTGGGGAATATGATGAATTTATTTCGGAATTTAGAGACCTTTTAGTGAAAGTCTGCACAGAGGTATTTTGGATAACTATAAAGGTTAGAATGGATTAAGTTTTACATTGGATAGTATTGTTTATGGTTAAAAAATATCTGATAATTATTTTTGGAATATTATAATACTATAGTTTTAGGAAAAGGACAACCTGCAGGTTGGGGGATAACCTGGCGCGTCGGACAAACCTCCAGGAATCAAACTCACAACCATAGTGCGATAGTCCTTTATTACCTACCACTAGCCTATAGGAAGTCTCTGGTTATTAAAAAATAGTTATCCTAATCTATATAGTATGTGTTAATATTTGGAACCTTATACAATTATGATAAATAGAATATTTTTGAGTTAATTACCTTTTGGAGTGAAAGATGGGTTTGTGGTAACAATTTATTAAAGAATGAAAGTCTACATGACAAGTAAGTATATTTCTTTACATTCTTAGTAAATATCCTAAATAAATTCCTCAACTTTATGAAAGGTAACTTAAAACAAAAATGTTTTCGGTTAACTTTTCCAATTGGGGAATCAGTGACCATTTAACCAATCACAAGTTTGTGATTTTCTTGTAGATAACATTCTCCTAATCCAGTTTTCTAGAACTCTCCATCAGACCTTGATGGTCTGTTTCTCCTCTATATCAATGTTTTCATATAATCCTAGTACGGGCTATCTTGGGTGACCTTTGTACATCTCTTTGTTTCTTTTAAAGTTATATTTTTTAACCATATTTCCGATGTGGGTTTTCCACAAAGGTATTTTCAATTTTCAACCATTTATTTTCGAAGAACATTTTCAAATTACGAGGACACAATTTATTGAAGGAGGGAAGAATTTAACACCCCAAGCTTCCATGGTACACTTCCCTTTAAATAATAGAGCAGCGTGTGTTGTACGCAACCTCGAGTTTTAACACACCGCAACCAATCAAACTAGCCGTTATGAATAGTAATACCTACTTTGTGAAATTTTATAAATTTTATCTTTCAAAATGGACTTCATTTTTGGATTCGGAATATCGAATTTATCCTAGGGTGAAATTTTGGAACTTTTCGGATAACTTTTATATTTTGATGAATAGAGAAAATTACTAAATTTTAATTAAAAACAACTTTTTTAATCAAAATAATTAATAGTGATAAATTAAACCATTGAGTGGTTTTAATGTATAATTAGAATATAATTTTACCATTTTATCCAATGGATTTCATTATATTTAATTTCACTTTGAAATTGGACATAAACAATTGTCAATATTTTGATATATATTGTTTCTTAAAAACACGCTATTTGTTGTTACAGCGAGATTTAATTATTAAATTAATTAATTCAACTTATATGTTTCGAATTTTGTAAAATATACATCATTTTTTATTTCAGAATATCAATTATAGCTTAGGATGAATTATTGGTATTTTTCTGAAAAACATCGATTTTTTATGAATAGTGAAACCACTAAGTGGTAGTTAAAAAACTGATTTTTCGTTTAAATGAAATTTTACCACCTCTGTGATTTTAATTTCAAAAATCCGACATACATTATTGTCATTAGGAAGTAAAATGTGATTCAATGGGATTAAAATAATTTTTGGTGAATAGTGCATTTTAAGTTCTATTAATCGCGATTAAAGGTAATTAGTGAAATTTATGGTAATAATTATATTATAATAATATGAAATTACTTTTACACTTATCCTAAACCTATTTGATGTGTCATGGTCGACCACGAAAATCCATGGGTCAACTTGGGGACCCCATGGAGCCACTTGGGTAAGGAAATGACATTAATAACTTTTTATTTAAAATAAAAATAAAATTGTCACAAACATGTGTTGTTTTACTAATACAATTATTACATGGGATTATATAAGGTACTTTTTCGACTATAAATATTTATTGGAAATCTAAAAATATTTCCTACATCATGATATTTGTTTATAATTTTTATACAATAGATAAATTAAATATTTTATGACACCATGATGATGCAGCGATTACCTCATTAATTAACGATTAAAATAAATTGAAAAGATAATGTAAAATATAAGACTTACACTTGTCAAAATCCTATTGGATGGGTATATTTCGAACCCTTATCACCTTATCCTAGAAATATATAATTGTGGGACCTTTGAAATTCGAAAAGTACCTCATAATAATGTAACATTTCATTACATTCCAAGAGTTCCCCTCCTCTCCTCTTATAAAAGGCCCCCACCACTACCACCTTATTAAAACCATCAAAGCCATTTGCCTCTGCCATCCTCTACCGAAATACTTTTTCAACTTCCCTATATTACTCCTATAAGCCTCACTTTGGGAAGAATTCTTCCCAAGGAAGTCTTTGGCTAAAATCAAAAACAGTTACCCAATTTTAAGGTAATGTCTTCTCTTATGTTATTTTGTTTTATTTTGCTTCTCTAACACCTTAAACTCTTTTTATTCCTTTATTTTGTAAAAACAACAGTATAATAAATATAATAGGATGTTGTTATGATTATTATTTGATTTACACTTTCACACACCTTCATCTATTGGTTAAAGAACATATTGTTTCTGTGGTTTGCGAATTTCTGCCTCACGAAACGATGATAGATCAATCTTCTTTTAACACCTCTAATGGTGGTCATTATGATGTAACTATATTTATATATGATATATATTATTTTTATGTTTTCCTTATGCTTTTTTATTTATCATTTATGGCATACCATTATAATTTCCATTATGGGTAAACACGATAATTTCATTTTATGAAGTGCGGACTACCGCCCCATCAAAGGGATTTGAATCGTTATTGCCTAATGTGGGATGTATAAAGGATTTAGTAAATGATATTATAAATGATATTATACTGGAATTATAATACACTTTTATATCATTATTATTTCATTCCATTAAATACAAAATACAAATGAAAGTAGCGTTCATGCGTACGTACGGCTTACCGTCTCCATGAACGGTGCATTTCATTTCTTAACACTAAATGTTACGCAATATTATGAAAGAATGTATATACTGGATATATATGATATATATATGATATCTAAATCATGAATATAATTATGGATATAATGGATATTTTACCACATGAACAACATGTAATTATAAGAAGTTTATTTTTGACTCAAGTACCAAAGATCGACAAAACGACCATTATTAACATAAATAATTACATAATGTTAATAACATGATAATAAGTGATATAAAAGGAATAATAAACTTGAAAAAGGTTCTTAAGAAATTATAAATTAACACTAGTTTATTATTCAGAAGATTAAAGAACGGTCGAGTCAAGTCGGACACGAGGTAAGGGAACTTCTTAACCCAATTTCAGTTCTTTGGGTTAATCTCCTACTTTCAAATTATGCCTTGATATTATTATGTCATATTATGTATTTTTACTTTATTTATGTGTACTTATAGTGAATATATATAATATTCTATTTTATTAAAAAAATGGTCTTTTTAAGGGACTTCGTCTGAATCTCCTTTTACTGAGGCATATTTTGTTTTATACACAACATTTCTTTATACAGTGTATAAACCCCTTTGACTTTTACTTTTATTCAAAAGGAATCTTTTTATACGAAGCGTTTTTACTAAATGACAAAAGGAATGTTTTTTCTTACGTATGCGGCGAAAATGAAATCTCAGCCGCCGTGACCATTATTTAAGTTTCGGCTTCCTCTACAAGCCATAACTTTTTTTTAAAATGAAAAATAAATTTCAATTTTTACTTTTCTTTTATTTTGGTATTGAAAATGGTTTTGAAAGTGTTTTTATTATATAAATGTGTTTTATGGATATCTTGTGATTGAAATGTGGAAATGTTATGTTTCCTTTATGCATGTTTTTTGTGATACGATTATGTTAAGGTTTATGATATGTTTAAACCTATTCATATGAGGAATGCATTGGACTTAATAAGTGACGGATGGAGCCCGCTATAGCTCCTCGATGTATCTGTAGGTATCATGAGAAAAACTAGTGTCTTGGCACGTGGCCTTGACAAAATCTTATTTTTATTCTTGGAACGAGGCCTTGGATACGTGGTTATGATAGTCTGGCATTATGGATTCCATCATTATGAAAGTGGTTATTGATATTTCATGTGATTATTCGACTAGTAGAATATCCATGTGAATATGTAAATGGCATTATTTCATTTTATTTCTCCATATTATGCTGACGTTCAAGATTAAAAGGCTTTTGTTTCAGTTATACAATGCCTTAAATGTTTATGTTTATTTATTAAAGCTTCCGCTATATTGTTATCCTTACTGAGCATCTGAGCTCACCCCTTCCAATGTTTTAGTTTTTCCAGAATGTGAAGAAGTATATTATGAATGACCTGGAGGGATAGAATGAGGGGATATTAAGACAAGATGTTGTTGTAGTTTTTTTTTACTTTATGATGTAATGTAAGACTTATGAATGAATCTAGTGTTACTAAGGCTACTAAACTAAACGGTCTTTCGAGACTTGAACTTTTGTGATCATGACAATGTTACGTAATAATGCACCGACTCTGGATAACTGGGGTCAGGGCGTTACAAAGACCGTTTTATGTAGTTTTCATTTGCATTATCCAGAATCTCCATTTTCTTTTGATGTCCATGTGATATTCTGATTATGTATCTCATATCCTAACATCCACCAAAACTCATCAACACTAGCTATATTGATCCTCTACTTTTACACATATAATTACATGATTTTAATCATAGTAGATCATCATATTAAATTCCAATGATCATAATGTCTAATGTCTTGGAAGACTTGGTACATAAAACATAAAACAAGGAACTGAATACCAAATTTCATTATTTTCATAAAGATCCTCAAATTTCCCTTATTATAATACATCATAATAGGATAACATAAGAAAATAATGAACAATAGGTTTAGATAAGAATCATTGTAAGGGAATGAATATAAGAATAATTATTTTGATCATGGGCTAGAAGGAATAACATAATTATATTATAAAGAATCAAACATATGGAATCATAACATATAAAAATGGGATAATATAAACATGGATTCATCGTATTGTTAAAGAAACATAATATATGAATTTATTATGGGTCTTGGTTTGTAGAACATATAGGAGAACAAGTCAATGTTAACCACCAAGAACATTGCAGATGGTGGAACGAGCCAATGCTACCTCCCTTGACTATTACACATAACATCTCATGAGACACAACTATACCAAATTCATTGGAGCACTACTAGAGAAAACCAATCATAAAATTTTCATGAATATTCTTTTTCCCTAATAGAATCATACATAATCAATCATTCATACATATATGGTTTATCCATGGTATGAATTGAGTATCATAATCACATAATAAAGTATTACAAGTGGGAATATTATAAAAATATCCATGATGGAATGGAATTATATAATTAATGTAAAATAATATGGTAAAATATTCATATAACTTGTAAATGTATGTAATCTTGTAGAAATAACATGTAAATAGAGTACATAAGAAACATTGTAATTAACACATTTTTGTGTAATTAAGGGAAAACATCAAAGATCATTTAAAACATAAATGTGAAAGAGATTTTATATAAATCCAAAATTGAATGATGAAGGATTTCATAATGATAATAATGTTTTTATAAAAAAATGTGTGCATAAAACTAATTATATAGTGTTCTTACAAATGGATAAGAATTCACAATGTTCCTTTAAAATGGGCATGCTTATCAGGATTAATTTAAATGAAAATCGTTTTAAAAAATATATATCACCAAACTATAATGATGAGGTATAATTAATCATGACATTGGATCATGTAAAAAACTGTTATATATTTTTCTATAAAATCAACTTAAAACATCATATTGGAAAAATGAATGATGAGTATCCGGAATTAAAAATGGATGGTCAGATAGAATTTGTTACCTTAAATTTGATGGTTCCCTTCACTTGAACATAATGTCATGGAATCAAAATTAAATTCATTAATAAAAATTTCTATAATATATTTTTTGTAATTGATTTAGTATATCCTTTTTATGTTCTTTCATTATATTTTTGATGGGTTAAGAGGCTCAATTTAATTATTTGCTTCATTGGTTTTCATTATTGGGTTACATATATACATGCGAGGATAAAAATAAATGATATGAATGGTTTTATAGGAATGGTGTTATATTTTATTTGTGACCATATAGCGTATTTCTAGGTTAAAATGTTCATTGTGATATTTGAAGTGAAGATGAATCTTTATATAATATATTAATGATAACTGTTTTGGTTATTTGGTGGTTTTTTACCACATCGAACAAATTTTTCTTTATAAATTTATATAATTCCTAAAGAAGATTCAATATCATTAAGTTAGTCATAATACATATATTATAGTCAATTTCAGCTTAAAAATGATTTATTGACTAGAATTGATGATGATAATATAAATTGAAAACCATTCATCCTAGAATGTATGAAATTAACACATTTCATATGGTATTTTAATTTCTAGTATAATAGGATGGGAAAGTAGATATGATGATGAATTATTCAATTTCCAGAAATGCATTCCAGTTCATGTATGTTACATGAGTTATCAGAACATATTGATTATTGGAGGTGAATGAAGAAAAAGAAAACAAAATAACTTGAAAAAAATAAATGATGGAAAAGTGGAATTAACCTCTTGAGTATTTCTTCCCTAAGAACATCCATAAAGAAGAGGATATTGACTTTTGAAGAGAACAAGGTATACTAGATGTGTTTGAGGATCTTAGGGTGGGATTTGAGCAGAATTTGGACAAGGAAAATTTGTTTAATAGAGTAAAGATAAGAGGGGGGAGGGTTGTTTTTTAGTTGAGGAGAGGAGAGTTTTCACAATATTTTGTTCATTATTTAAATTTTTCCCAAGGGAAGAAATACTGTGATTTATGTGGAAAAAATGGTTGTATTTTTATGTGATTTTCAATCCAAGGTGGAATCATCATCCATGATAAATAAATAGTTTATTTAACATATAATTTATATATATAACAAATTACCATATTTTTTAATTCACCAAAAATTCATTTATTTCAGAAAAAAGACATAAATTCCATTCAAAAAATTTTTTGATTGTAGAATTCAAAAAAATGAAGACCACTTTACGAAAATAATATTCCATAAATGTGAATTGTTTTTAGATATCATAATCTACATGAAAGATTGAAATTTTAAAATTAACAGTTATTTTCAAACACATTGAAAAATTAATTATGGTCACCTAAAATTATCATATAATCATATGTAATAAAAATAATTGTTTATTAATAAATTTTATGAAAATAAGTTTTCTTTTAAATTATTTATTTAATCATTAAATTTTAATTAAATATTCATAACTCACAAAAAACCATCACTATGACTTAATTATATCTTATTGTAAATTATAATATGGATAATTTTTATTTATAAATAAATTGGTATGGATACTTATTCATATTGATGATTTACTATTAATATGGGACATATTACTAAATGTAAGGCTGACGGTACCATTTATAATATTTAGTTACTATTCACCAACAATTAATTTTGGCTTATCAGACTCCAAAAATAATATTGATCGCAACAACATATATCGTATTTTCTAAATTCAAATCACATGAGTTATAATATAATTTTTAGAGGTCACATAGAATATATTAGTTCAGTGTGTTGTGATTTCATGTGATTATAATATATGACATAATTATAAGAATTTTATTTCAAATGATTATACATTGGGTCGTTACATACTTCCCCCACAGAAAATTTCACCGTTGATTTTTAATTTTACATTCTATGTTATAAACAAGTGTGGGTACTTTTCTTCCATTTCCCCCACCAGTTCGCATATTCCCTCTTCGCACATATGGTTATATCATAGAACTTTCACTAGGTGAGTAGTGTTGTTGCATAGAACATTAACTATATAATCTAATATCTCCATTGGTTACTCCTCATATTAATTATAATTATCCTATTATACCACCTTTGACAAAAGTACATGTGAATGATCTGGTATGTACTTATTTAAGAGGTTTACATGGAAAAAATCAGGTAATTTATATATGGTGGGTGGAAGTGCTAGTTGATAAGACACACCACCAACATGATCATGAATCTCGAAGGGGCCGATGTACCTAGGAAATAGCATTCCATTCTTCCATAACCTCATGGACTTCTTCCATATAGAAAGGAGGAAGAATATGATGTCTCCAACATTACACTCAAAGTCCCATTGTCGATTGTCCTCACACCCCTTTTGATGAATTTGGGATGCCTTGATGTACTTATGAATTGTTCTAACCTTCTCCACCATTTCTACAAACATATCAAGGCCCAACAACTTTCACCCACCAACCTCATCCCAAAATAATAGTGTTCTGAGCCTTTTTCCCAAAGTTGATTCATATGGGGTAATTCAGATGCTGGAGTTGGAACAATTGTTTCATAAGAATTTCTTAAGTTGAAGATATTAGTCCCATTTTACATTGAATTCCATAAAACATAAACTCAACTTGTCTTCCAGTGTATAAATAGTTCCCTCAAATTTCCCATCAGTTTGAGGTTGATAGGTTGTTATGATGTTAAGTTCACTACTGAGACAATGTTGTAGACATTCCTAGAACATCAAGGTGTATCATGGATAGCCTTCAGATACAATAGATAGCGGAGCTCCATTTACCCTTATCACATTTATAATATATATATCATTTATTTTGATCCAATCAGATGTCCTTCTGAATTGAGATATAGTGATTTTTCTTTGTAAGACGATCCACAATGACCAATATAGTATTATTTCATCTAGGTTTTCTTGAATTATAGTGCAAATGGAAATGGTTATGTTCACCTACATCCTTGCATGAATGGTTAGTTGTTACATAATCCCCATATACTTATTTATGTCATCCTTAAACTGTTGAAAAAACATGCACTTTGATTTATATTTTGTAATCTCCTTCTTCATACAATCCCTCCAAGATTTCCATCAGATATATCAATAAACCCTATGTTCCCTAGGATAACATAGATTGATGAGCTATGTGGGAAATTCAAAATATTTTGCATTATCATTGGATGGTTTGGTACACATAATCGTGATTCATGTCGTACAACTCCATCCTCATCGATCTTAAACTCAGTTGAATTCTCTATTATAATAGATTCAACCAATTTTAGAATCTTAACATAATTTCATTGAGCTTACTTTAAATTATCCATGATGGGTGGTTGATAAAAAAACTAAGAAAATATTGATTGTGAGCCTCCAATAATTATTCCCATGTATATCCTATACATATGTAGACATATTTTATCCTTTTAAATTCTCATCATTGATAATAATGAATGATCCTTTCTATATAGAGAATCATATGCCTTATTATCCATTCCTAGATAGTATTGGATTTACAATTCATAATACATTATGAGTACAAACGATTTTTGTAGGTTCATTTTAAGATCCTTCTGTGTGAATATATATTTTATACTCTATTGATCAATATATATCTCACACTTCTCCTCATAGAAATAATTAATCCATATTTTCAATGAAAATATCACTGAATCTAACTCTAGATCATGTGTGGGATATTATTTCTCATGTATTATCAGCATCCCAATGGTTTAGGATATCAATTTATCATTTTTCATCCCCACACAGCCTAATCTCTTCATTTAAGCAACATTGTACACCAAAAATAGTTCTCCTCTTATTGGGAGTGTGAGTACTGATGCATTGATTTAACACTTTTTGAGATCATTAAATATTTCCCCAAATTATTGAGTCTAGAAAAACCTCAACCCCTACCATATATACATTTTCATTGGGAATAAAAATCATTAAGTTTTCATCATAAATTATTGGTAATAACTAGATATACCTAGAAATCTATGGATCTCGTTTACAGATATTGGCATGGGCCACTCTCCAATTGCATTTGTCATCCAAGGGTCCTCAGATATCCCTTTCTAGTGATAAAAAGACCCCATAATGATACATCCTCCATCTAGAACTCACATTTATTATACATTGAATAATTTTCCTCCTTCACAATGTCAACAAAATATTTTTCAAATCCTCATATTTTCCCCCCTTAATCTTTGTGTATATTAGAATATCATTGAAAAATATTACAACAAACTTTTTTGTCTAATATGTAACGCCCCGACCCCTGTTGCCTAGAGTCGGTGCATTATTACATAACATTGGCATGATCACAAGAAAGATCAAATCTTGAAAGACCGATTGGTTTAGTAGCCTTGGAAACCCTAGATATATTCATAAGTTTTACATTACATCATAAAATGAAAAACTACTAGAACAACATAATGTTTCCACAGTCCACACTATAATCCCCTCATAATATCCCTGCAGGTCATTAATAACTTACATCTTCACTTCCTGGGAAAAATAAAACATAGAAAAGGGGTGAGCTCAAATGCCCAGTAAGGATATCAATATCGCGGAAACTTTCATAAATAAGAATAAACATTTAAGGAAATGTATAACTAAAAAAAAGCCTTTTAAATATGAACTTTCAACATGGTATGTCATAAATAAAATGAAATAATGCCATTTACTTATACACATGGATATTCTACTAATCGAATAATCACATGAAAAAATCAATAACCACTTTCATAATGTTGGAATGCATAATGCCAGACTATCATAACCACATAGACAAGGCCTCGTGCCAAGACTACAAATAAGATTTTGTCAAGGCCTTATGCCAAGACACTAGTTTGTCTCATGAGACCTACCGATGCATCGAGGAGCTATAGCGGGCTCCACCCGTCACATATTAAGTCCAATGCATTCCCATATGAAAAGGTTTAAACATAACATAAACATTCGTATTACAACTAGCATACGAAATGTCAATACTTTCACCATAAACTATGAATGGTATAAAAATAGCACATCCACAGTCAAACATATCAAAAAAACTTCAATACAATATAGAAGTTTTGTATCCTAATAAATCAACTTCAAATAAGCGTAAAATCCGTCGAAGGATGTTGACATAGATGAAATCAAAACACTTTTTAGAGAAATATCTCTTTCTATTTTTGAAATCATTTAAGAGTCATATAAAATAAAACATTTTCTTGAAAATATTCTTATAAGATTTTAAGGGAATCTTTGACGATTTTATAACGGCGGAAAATAACCGCACCCGCCGTATAAGTTAAAAAAAACATTCTTATCTTAATTCTGTCGAAAAGGTTAAAAAGCACCTTGTTTGGAAAATGACGGAAAGATTCCCTTATAAACCTCTTATAAAAAGTCAAAAAAGTATATAAATGACTTTAACCCATATTCTTTTAAATATTAAAAATGTTTTGAAATACATTTTGAAGAAACATGGATGTGGATGATAACGAGATCCCAGTAGATTATTACGTATAAACAACCTCGGATAATGAAGAGATTGTGAAATAACCCTTACCTTGTACTTTTCCTTGGATGGGGTAGGTTAACCTCTTGTATAATGGTGAAATATTTGTTATTAAATTATACAAGAATCTTATATAATAATATGATATCATATATGATCTTTTAACAATGATTTGTTAATAATATCGTAGAATTATCGTCGTTTCGGGAGTTAACTTACTCATTTTCTTTTATATGTTTTGTTACATAAGCCATGGTTGTTGTATCTTATTCATATCCATAATGATATCTAGTCCTTAAACATCATTTTTAAATCATCAAATGATAATTATACTTGAATGGATACGATGGAGAATGAATCTCATCGCGTTCGTGGAGACGGTAGTCCGTACGTACGCACGAGCGACAATATCATTCTTTTGATATTAAAATAATATATAAATGGATGGTATATCATATATACAGAATCATTAACATGTTATATTTATTATCTACATGAGTTACACATCATTATTATACCCATCCAAATAATATTATATTGAATAACAATTACACCACGATGTGGAGACGGTAGTCCGTACGTACGCACGTATGGTGACATGTTATTCAAAGGGTGGATAGAATACTGAATATGGTTGTACCATATTTATAATGACATCACAGTATATGTGAGATACTGGAGTTATTATTTTATAATGGTAAGAACAAAGGAAGAAGAAGTGGAAGAAGAAATGAACTTGGAGAAGGGTGGTGAAATCATTACCTCTTCTTCGGGTTCTTCCTTTTGATTTGATCAAAAGGGCTCCATAGGTTGGCTTTATGATCAAACTAAGGCCTCTAGGTTGTAGTGAGGGATGTTGGGAGAGTATTTGGGCAGAGTTTGGCCGAACCAAAAGGCTTTTAAGGTGTGAAGAAATGAGAAGGAGGAGTGCCCTTTTATAAGAGGGGTGAGGGGCACCTTTGAAAAAGATAGAAATATTAATTTATAATAAATTAATATTCGGTTTCTAATGGATCCAAAGCTGATTATTAAAATTTTAAGGTTGGGATAGGTCGAAAACCACTCAAACAATAGAATTTAGACAGGTTTGTGTACTTATATTAACCTTATCTTTAAGTATTAACTCTAAGTTAATTAGTTTCACTTTTACAATGTCTCTTTGTATTTTTATATAATATGGTTAATAAACTTACTATATGCATCCAAGCGACCCTCAAGTGGTAAATTAATGATGAACCTATCATGATATAAGTCTCTTGGCCGATCCTTAGATTTTTAGGAATTTAATATCAATTAATAATATAATATTTGTTTAAGAACTCTTTTATGTCAATTTTGACACTATTCAATAGTTGAATTTTGTGAAACTCATAACAGATTGATTACTTAGAACAAATTCAATTAAATCAATCCTAATATATCATATTATCCTAGAAAATTAGTTTAATTCATTAAAAGTTTCATATTATATTTATTTGGTTATTTATAATATCAATTATTTTAATTTTTCACTATTATAGTAATTACTGCATCATCATTGTGTCATATATAAAATACATTATTTAATTTCTAAAAATTATAAATATAATATCATTATGTAGGAAATCTTTTTAGATTTCTAATGAATATTTATAATCTAAAATCCAACATATATAACCCTATGTTACAATTGTTGTTCTAAAAGATATATGCTTGTGTCATTTTTGTATTCATTTTAACTAAATTAAAATAAAGTGTCATTATCACTTACAAGTGGATCCATGGGGTCCCAAAATAGACCCAAAGATTCCCATGGTCGACCATTTATCAACCAATAGGGTTAAGACACGTTTTAGGGTAATTTAGTATTATTATAATATTATTTTTTAACCCTTATTTACCGGATTTACCCTTAACCATGGTAAATAAAATATTTACCGTAGTAATTATTTAAAATATCTAAAAATAAAAGTTACCTATTTACACAATTTGAACATCCTGATTACAAATATGGAATACATTTTCCTAAATTCAAAACACAAAAGTGGCAGAAATTAATTTAAAATTAATTCCCGCTGTCAAAACAAAAAGCGTGTTTTTAAGAGATAATAATTATCAAAAGATTGACACTTGTTTAGGTTCGGTTTAATTGTAAAATTATGTCTAATGACCAACATTATATTAAATTGTAAAAATATATTCTAAATATACTTTAAAACCACTCAAATTCATAATTTATCACTATTAATTATTTTGATTAAAAAAGTTGTTTTTAATTAAAATTTAGTAATTTTCACTATTCATCAAAATATGAATGTTATCCGAAAAGTACCAAAATTTCACCGTAGGCTAAATTCGATATTCCGAATCCAAAAATGAAGTCCATTTAAAAATATAAAATATATATAATTTCAAAATTTAGGTATTACTATTCATAACGGCTAGTTTGATCGGTTGTGGTGTGTGTTAAAACTCGACGTTGCGTACAACACACGCTACTGTTTTATTCAAAGGAAAGTGTACCGTGGAAACTTGGGATGTTTCATTTTAAATTTTTTTATGTCTCCATTTAGTCAAAAAGTTTAAAATATTTTATTTAAAAAGGTTTCACTATCAAAAGTTGATAAAAGTGCAATACTGAAAATGAATCTGTTCTTGCATTATGACTAAGAAACTCATAATATGGATTCTAAAATTATAAGGATTATATAAAGTTAAAAATGTAGTTAATGCTATTCATGACCTCTTTTAATGGCTTTTTTTGGTAAGTCATGGTGCAATTGAACTCTGTGTTGCGTGTAGTGCAAGTTATTGAATTATTTTGAAGAAATAACACACTATGAAATCTTGGGGTGTTACATTATCCCCTCCTTCAATAAATTGCGTCCTCGCAATTTGAAATTGTTCTTCGAAAATAAAAGGTTGAAAATAGATAATATATTTGTGGGAAAACCCACATCCGAAATTGGGTTACTAAAATTTAGTCTTAATATGAGGAAAAGAGAAATGAAAGGGTCACCACCAAATTATGATCTTGATTAGGAGAACATTGGTGGAAATTAGAGACATATAATCGGAGGAAAAACGTAAATATTTATAGGTAGTGATTGAGGTCATCAATCACAAACAAGTGTATAATTGAGGTCCTTAAACTCATCAATCTATGATGATTTGAAGTACCATCGGTTCAACAAAATATAGGGTATTGGGATAACACATTTTTGACGTTTCAAAATATCTTAGTTGAAATCCCACATCGAAAAATGAATTAACGAGGCCTCTATTTAAAATAAAGAGTCAAAAGTATGAAGATTACCGAAAATAACACATACTAGGGTTCCATGTAGGAAAATATGGATATGGAAGAAAAATCTAACCATCAATTATCTGATGGAGAGTGGTAGAGAACATGGCTATGAAAAGGCCAACAATCCCAAAGCCATAAATTAGTGATGATTTAAGGTACCATCTAGGAAAACATTTTTGTTCTAAGTTGCTTTTCTTAATATTGAGGAATTTATTTATGAGATTGGCTAAGATCATAAGGAGATATAATTACTTTATAATTAGAGTTTTATCCATTAATAAATTTCTACCACAAACTCATATTTCACTCTAAAAGATAATAGAATGTAAAAAAACTTCTATTTACACTATTCGTATAGGGTTCCAAAATAAACGAATTTATAATTCATCTACAAGATCTTTTAATAAAAACTACATTATTTAATCCAGGACATCTCGTGGGCCAGTGGTAGGTGATACACCCTTTTCGCCCTTCAGTTGCGGGTTCAAGTCTCGTAGCCTTGCCGGACGCGATGGGTTGCCGCCCGACCTCCGGGTTGTCCTTTTATGGCAATCCAAAATAATCCAAACTCGAACTATCCAAAATACTTCTATCCAAACTCACAGTCCAACATTTATAAGTAAGGTAAACATAATTTAGAACCTTTTTACCCCGTAATAGCATATGAATACCTTCATCATGTATTCTTTTAATACACCGAAACATCCTTAATTACCATATTCCTTATTGATTACATTCATGCTCCCTTATTCCATATAGAAAGCTGGATATACTTCATTAATCCAAAAATGTTTTAAACCCCAAAAATGATGGAATATACAAATCATTAATCAGTTCCAGGGTAGTCAAGAATATCCAATATAATTTATCCAAAACAATCACATATTATTCCAAAATCACTACCTCAGTATCAGAACTATATTATGATTTATCATTCTCTCAACCATATATTTTCCAAAAATTTATCCTGCTATTGAGTCACTTTTCTTTGTTCCACACAATCTCAAGTCCTTAATGAAATAGTACTGCAGTACAATCCTGATATACTCCATGATTATTGTAACAAGTACATTGTTGATACAACACTCAATTGACATAATCAACATAAGAACTCTAATCATTCCTCTTCATCTGTGGTAGTATCATAACTTGATTATTATCCAATAACATCATTTGCGGCATAGTCTGATGACTGGGACATAGGTTCGCGTAGTGTCCAAACTCCTTGCAAATGAAGCATTGTACATTTAAAACCATTTTCTTACCCTTGCAGTCACGTACTTTGTTCCATTTTCCTCCACACTTATAACAAACTTCCATTCCTTTCAGGCAAGTTCCAGGGTGTTTCTTTCCACAGTTACCACATATGGGAAAATTCTACTTTTCCCACTTCCCTTTATCCATCTTTATCTCTTCCATCCTTTTCTTCTCTTGCTTCACTTCAAAGCCATAGGACTTAGTAAACTCTTTACTTATCTTATCAACACATGATATTATTTTTTCATATGATGATAATACATGGAAGACTATTTCTCTTATAAATTCTAGCTTAAGACCATGAAAGATATGATCCTTCCTTCTCTTTGGATCATGTGCATTTCTGAAGTTCTCATTCCTTCTACTGGGCGCCATTTCTAAACAATGGCATACACTAGATCAGTTTATGAATCAAAATACATAATCCCATACTTATAAAACACTTAACATAAATTGAACTATTTATGGATATAATCCATAATCATAAAAATGTTTTCTTTGAGGGAGTATATACTCATAAACCCTTCATAATGGTTTGTAAATAAAATGAGAATTATCCTAAGAATATCCCCCGGGAGTGTCGTAACCAAGAGTGCAGCAAGGCCCGTTGTCGTGCACCAGTTCCCGTTCGAGTCTAGCTCAAAGCGGTGTTTTCGGGTTTTACCCCTAGGTACATCTGTGCCAGAGCCGCCTCTACCTGCTTGTATCCAGACAGGGATGTATTGCTCGGAAAACTCACAAAATCTCTACAATACCAAAATTCTAGGAAGTTCTTCTATATTAATCCTCAAAGATTATCTTAGGTCTACGTGCTCTAATCAGAGTTTATCTAAATCTAGCTTCCAAGGGTTGTACTAAACTTCCTCAAATACCAACTATAACGCCCCGACCCCAGTTGCCTAGAGTCGGTGCATTATTACATAACATTGTCATGATCACAAGAAAGATCAAATCTCGAAAGACCGATTGGTTTAGTAGCCTTGGAAACACTAGATATATTCATAAGTTTTACATTACATCAAAAAATGAAAAACTACTACAACAACATAATGTTTCCACAGTCCACTCTATAATCCCCTCATAATATCCCTGCAGGTCATTAATAACTTACATCTTCACTTCCTGGGAAAAATAAAACATAGAAAAGGGGTGAGCTCAAATGCCCAGTAAGGATATCAATATAGCGGAAACTTTCATAAATAAGAATAAACATTTAAGGCAATGTATAACTAAAACAAAAGCCTTTTAAATATGATCTTTCAACATGGTATGGCATAAATAAAATGAAATAATGCCATTTACTTATTCACATGGATATTCTACTAATCGAATAATCACATGCAAAAATCAATAACAACTTTCATAATGTTGGAATGCATAATGCCAGACTATCATAACCACATAGCCAAGGCCTCGTGCCAAGACTACAAATAAGATTTTTTCAAGGCCTTGTGCCAAGACACTAGTTTGTCTCATGATACCTACCGATGCATTGAGGAGCTATAGCGGGCTCCACCCGTCACATATTAAGTCCAGTGCATTCCCATATGAAAAGGTTTAAACATAACATAAACATTCGTATTAAAACTAGCATACGAAATGTCAATACTTTCACCATAAACTATGAATGGTATAAAAATAGCACATCCACAGTCAAACATATCACAAAAACTTCAATACAATATAGAAGTTTTGTATCATAATAAAACAACTTCAAATAAGCGTAAAATCTGTCGAAGGATGTTGACATAGATGAAATCAAAACACTTTTTAGAGAAATATCTCTTTCTATTTTTGAAATCATTTAAGAGTCATATAAAATAAAACATATTCTTGAAAATATTCTTATACGATTGTAAGGGAAGCTTTGACGATTTTATAACGGCGGAAAATAACCGCACCCGCCGTATAAGTTAAAAAAAACATTCTTATCTTAATTCTGTCGAAAAGGATAAAAAGCACCTTGTTTGGAAAACGACGGAAAGATTCCCTTATAAACCTCTTATAAAAAGTCAAAAAAGGGTATAAATGACTTTAACCCATATTCTTTTAAATATTAAAAATTTTTTGAAATACATTTTGAAGAAACATGGATGTGGATGATAACGAGATCCCAATAGATTATTACGTATAAACAACCTCGGATAATGAAGAGATTGTGAAATAACCCTTACCTTGTACTTTTCCTTGGTTGGGGTAGGTTAAACTTCTGTATAATGGTGAAATAGTTGTTATTAAATTATACAAGAATCATATATAATAATATGATTTCATATATGATCTTTTAACATTGATTTGTTAATAATATCTTAGAATTATCGTCGTTTCGGGAGTTAACTTACTCATTTTCTTTTATATGTTTTGTTACATAAGCCATGGTTGTTTTATCTTATTCATATCCAGAATGATATCTAGTCCTTAAACATCATTTTTAAATCATCAAATGATAATTATACTTGAATGGATACGATGGAGATTGAATCTCATCGCGTTCGTGGAGACGGTAGTCTGTACGTACGCACGAGCGACAATATCATTCTTTTGATATTAAAATAATATATAAATGGATGGTATATCATATATACAGAATCATTAACATGTTATATTTATTATCTACATGAGTTACACATCATTATTATACCCATCCAAATAATATTATATTGAATAACAATTACACCACGACGTGGAGACGGTAGTCCGTACGTACGCACGTATGGTGACATTTTATTCAAAGGGTGGATATAATACTGAATATGGTTGTACCATATTTATAATAACATCACAGAATATGTGAGATACTGGAGTTATTATTTTAGAATGGTAAGAACAAAGGAAGAAGAAGTGGAAGAAGAAATGAACTTGGAGAAAGGTTGTGAAATCATTACCTCTTCTTCGGGTTCTTCCATTTGATTTGATCAAAAGGGCTCCATAGGTTGGCTTTCTGATCAAACTAAGGCCTCTAGGTTGTAGTGAGGGATGTTGGGAGAGTATTTGGGCAGAGTTGGGCCGAACCAAAAGGCTTTGAATGTGTGGAGAAATGAGAAGGAGGAGTGCCCTTTTATAAGAGGGGTGAGGGGCACCTTTGGAAAAGCTAGAAATATTAATTTATAATAAATTCATATTCGGTTTCTAATGGCTCCAAATCTGATTATTCAAAGTTTAAGGTGGGGATAGGTCGAAAAACACTCAACCAATTGAATTTAGACAGGTTTGGGTACTTATATTAACCTTATCTTTAAGTATTAACTCTAAGTTAATTAGTTTCACTTTTACAATGTCTCTTTGTATTTTTATATAATATGGTTAATAAACTTACTATATACATCCATGCGACCCTCAAGTGGTACATTAATGATGAACCTATCATGATATAAGTCTATTGGCCGAACCTTATATTTTTAGGAATTTAATATCAATTAATAATATAATATTTGTTTAAGAACTCTTTTATGTCAATTTTGACACTATTCAATAGTTGATTTTTTTGAAACTCATAACAGATTGATTACTTCGAAAAAAGTCAATTAAATAAATCCTAATATATCATATTATCCTAGAAAATTAGTTTAATTCATTAAAAGTTTCATATTATATTTATTTGGGTATTTATAATATCAATTATTTTAATTTTTCACTATTATAGTAATTACTGCATCATCATTATGTCATATATAAAATACATTATTTAATGTCTAAAAATTATAAATAAAATATCATTATGTAGGAAATCGTTTTAGCTTTCTAATGAATATTTATAATCTAAAATCCAACATATATAACCCTATGTAACAATTGTTGTTCTAAAAGATATATGCTAGTGTCATTTTTGTATTCATTTTAACTAAATTAAAATAAAGTGTCATTATCACTTACAAGTGGATCCATGGGGTCCCAAAATAGACCCAAAGATTCCCATGGTCGACCATTTATCAAAAAATAGGGTTAAGACACGTTTTAGGGTAATTTAGTATTATTATTATATTATTTTTTAACCCTTATTTACCGGATTTACCCTTAACCATGGTAAATAAAATATTAACCGCAGTAATTATTTAAAATGTCTAAAAATAAAAGTTACCTATTTACACAATTTGAACATCCTGATTCCAAATATGGAATCAATTTTACTAAATTCAAAACACAGAAGTGGCAGAAATTAATTTAAAATTAATTCCCGCTGTCAAAACAAAAAGCGTGTTTTTAACAGATAATAACTATCAAAAGATTGACACTTGTTTAGGTTCGGTTTAATTGTAAAATTATGTCTAATGACCAACATTATATTAAATTGTAAAAATATATTCTAAATATACTTTAAACCACTCAAATTCATAATTTATCACTATTAATTATTTTGATTAAAAAAGTTGTTTTTAATTAAAATTTAGTAATTTTCACTATTCATCAAAATATGAAAGTTATCCGAAAAGTACCAAAATTTCACCTTAGGCTAAATTCGATATTCCGAATCCAAAAATGAAGTCCATTTAAAAATATAAAATATATATAATTTCAAAATTTAGGTATTACTATTCATAACGGCTAGTTTGATCGGTTGTGGTGTGTGTTAAAACTCGACGTTACGTACAACACACGCTACTGTTTTATTCAAAGGAAAGCGTACCGTGGAAGCTTGGGATGTTTCATTTTAAATTTTTTGATGTCTCCATTTAGTCAAAAAGTTTAAAATATTGTATTTAAAAAGGTTTCACTATCAAAAGTTGATAAAAGTGCAATACTGAAAATGAATCTGTTCTTGCATTATGGCTAAGAAACTCATAATATGGATTCTAAAATTATAAGGATTATATAAAGTTAAAAATATAGTTAATGCTATTCATGACCTCTTTTAATGGCTTTTTTTTTGGTAAGTCATGGTGCAATTGAACTCGGTGTTGCGTGTAGTGCAAGTTATTGAATTATTTTGAAGAAATAACACACTATGAAATCTTGGGGTGTTACATAATATCTAGAGACTCTATTCATTTAATCAACACATATTTTTTCATCATTATTTTTTAATGGAATAAATATGAAATCATAGTGTTCATACCTCATTAAAAAGGAAATATTTGGATTATATTACTTTCTTATGTTTAATTGGTGATATCTAGACTATGGTCCTCCTTTAAGTAAAAATTGTCCTCATGAAGCTGATCAGACAAGTAATCTATCTGATGATGGGGAAACATGTTCTTTATAATGATTTTATAGAGCTACGAATTGAAAATGGAAAGGTGAATCGATCCATCCTTTTACATGAATTACAGGTCTAGTGATCCCCAATGTGAAGCCCTCATGTATATAAAACCCATGTCAAGATTCTCCTATAACACCTTCTTCATCTCTTCAAACTATATGGTGGCCATTCTATAAGGTTTCATTGATATAATTATATTTCCAGGAAGAATTTAAATTGTAAAATCAACCTCTATATCCTGAGGATGATAAGGAATTTCTTTAGGAAATACATTAGTGTTGTTCCTTATAATGGTCATGTATTCTAGAATGATTCACTCATTTTTCACAATAGTTATACCTAGATGTTTTTTCTCATAATGTGGTAATATCCACATTTGAGATAATTATTGTAATAGTGATTAATCATCTTCTAGTCACATGTAATGAATTAGAATATTATTTGGGATGTGAAGAGTGATATCAATTTTTTGACAGTAGATGTTGGATTGGTATAATGATAGCCAATTCATACCTAAGGAAACATTGAACTCTAATAAAGGATGTATGAAAATATTTAATGAGAGGTTCAATCCCAAAAAGTTAATCAGGTAGAAATTAAATACTTTGGATGTAGTAATATCCCTACACTTCTCTCACATAAGACTCAACCTCAATATTTTGAAGTGGTGTTTGAGTAGTTCTACTAAACATAAAAATTATGAAGAAATCCATAGCACTAGCATCAAATATTATTTTCACTATTTTTGAATGAATAACTACAACAAGTATAAACACGTCACTATCCAGGTCAACCTTTCCTTTTGTCATAATGAATGAACATCCTTGTTTACATAGAGGTTTTAGTTGATTTTCTCTGTGAAACCATGTATTAAAGAAATTTTATTCATCATTCCCATACGTGTTGTGGTTTTAAGACTACACTATACGTAGAGAATTGATCAGAAGCATCCTTTATTATTCCACATTAGTGGGATTCGTCATATCTATCTATATATTTTTACAAAGATGTCCTATTATTCCACATTTTATTCAATTCCTATATCCTTTTATACAGTTCTTAGGATGATTTATCCCGCAATTTTGACATGTGGAATGTTTGATCATCATTCCATCAGTCGACTTATTCTCCTTACCACAAATATTAGACTTTATTTTCTTTTTTTTCTCCCTGGGCTCATGAGATAACTATGAGTTTCTTATCATTATTTAAACAATGAGGGAACAATGGAAATTATCCCCATAACTTTCGAAGTCAAGAATCATTAAAAGTTTTCATAGACTAAACATTAGTCTTCTAAAGATGTGATCCACCTTGATTTTGGTGTTTATGACAAAGTTAGGGTCATATCATGAAGGACTTGTGTAGTTTTTTTTCATTCATCCTGATGGACTCATCATCCTTCTTCTTATGTATTAGGAACTCTCATTCCATCTTTATATTGATGGTTCAGGGTAATATTTATTGACAAACATTTCCCAGAATTCTTAATAATCCATTGAATCAAATTTCTTTATGTTACTTTGTAATCCAGATCAATCTCCACCACTGATCTACTTCCCTATCAAAAATATAGACTTCCAACATTTATTTTACATCTCTTGAGAAATGGGGGATAGAGAATATCTATTCCATGGAGTAAATAAAATGTTCATTGAGGGGGGATTAGGAGATCCACTAAACATTGGATGCCTTTTCTGGATGAAGGATTTAATGAAAAAGTGTTCTTTTATTATATGAGGATTATGTTCCACATGATTCATGTTATAATTCATAACATGATACAGCTAAACATATATTTTCATGATGTTTTGAGAACCCATTCCCATCATAGTTGGAATATCTTTTGGAAAATATTCACATTCCCTATCACATTGATTTTTTTCACTTGATCATTTATTTCATTCCATTAAGAATGAAAAAAACTTACATTTAGGTGGCATGAATAATTAGATAATAAGTATAAAAGGAATCATTAAAAATAAAATGATGAAATATTAAATGAAAATTATATCCTATATTGTGATTATATAGGTTTAAATCTAGGTTTCCCATGATATTTTCCCTCAAATTAGTTCTTATGGTATTCTTTTTTGTGTTCCATTAATGATGGTCCATACTAATCGTATTAATTTAAAAATGAATATCCTCTATTAGTGACAAACCAGGAGTAACGAAAGGCATGTTGTCATGCACCAGTTCCCATTCGAGTAAAGATCAACGCATTGTTTTTATGATTTTACCCTAGATACATCTATTTTAGAGCCACATCCAGTTGATCATATCTAAATAGGGATTTATTTTCTTGATAAACAACTTAATCTATATATTAAAACATTGAAGGAGTTTTAATATACTTAGTATTATCCTTAAGTTTCCAATTAATGTGATCTATTCTGAATCTCCAAAAATTACTAGACTATTCTCTAATACAAACTATAGAGACACTATCCATTTACACATATCACTAAATGATTTTATGCATTGTAAAAAATCATATTACAAACCAAGGATCGTAATGTCTAGTTTATTATATGAAAAGGTATATAAAACATAATACAAGGAACCAAATAAAATATTTCATTATTTATTATTCTTAAGGATACCCTAACGTCCATTTTCATGATACATCTTCATAGGATAACCAAGGGATAACATGAAAAATTGGATGAACTAAAATGACGAGTAAAGGGAATAACATAAGAATAACTCTTTAGCATATGGGAAGGAAGGAATGAAATAATTATTTAAAAACGCATGGAACATATGAAATCGTTAAATATAAACATGGGATCTTATAAACAGGAATTCAATGCAATGTGGTAGCAACATAATGCATGTCTTTAACTTGAGTCAAGGATCATTTTACATATTGGATAACAAGTCAAGGTTAACAATGGAGACTGTTTCACATGGTTTCATGAGTCATGACAAACCGCTAAGACCATTGAACATAAAATATCTTGAGAATAAACATTTCCCAATGCATTGGAGTTCTATCAGGGTTCACACATCAAAAAAATTTCATGAATATTCTTCCCACATATATAATATTTTATAATCAATTATACATAAAAATATGGTTTACCCATGGAATGAATTCTGTATCATAATCATGTTATCGAGCATAGGAAATGGTATAATCCTGAAAATGTACTTGTGGAAAGGAATTAGATCATGAATAGACTATAATACCATATAATTGGAATGTATCATGAAAAGTGATGTTTACATTATTTAATAACCTATTAAATAAGTAATTAAAAACTATATAATTATGTCATTTTAGAGTTGTTTAATGAAAATATCAATGGTCATTGAAACCATAAAGGGGAATAATCAGTTATACAAAATCATAAGTGAACCAAGAGTATTTTCATAATAAAAATTGTAGTATTATAAAAATAATGATGGCTTCAAAATATATTATATAATTTTCTTGAGAATGGGTATGTATTTGGAATGTTCCCATAAACCATACATTAGATTGGAATAATTTTTAAACATGTATATCCCTAAAAGAAAATAATGAATAGATAATGATACATGAGTTTCGAGAATGTACACATCATGTAAACAGTTTACATAAAAAGAAAAAAAACATTATTTATGTAAAAAGAAAGATAGAGCAACCCCAAAAATCCTAGAAGTTTTGGTACAATCCATTATCTTATGTCTGGTGGTTCTCTTCACAAGATATTAATGTAAAATATTACCAAATTAAATTAATTAATTAATATTTGAAGAAAATATTCCTTATGAAATTTATATATAATAAACTTATTATGTTCATTCATAACATTTTTCTAGGATTAAGTGGTTTAATTTAATTGTTTGTTTCATTGGTTTTGATGATTGGTTTACTTATATATGTAAAAGGATAAATATGTAAGATGAGAATGGTTTCCCATTATTGAATTTATCTGATATTTTTCATCATATACTACGTTACATATTTATAAAATTTATTTGGTTATTTGTAGTTTATATGAATCGTTATATAAAACATTAGAGATAACTATATTGGTTAAATAGAGGAATTTTATCACACCAATCAGATTTTTTCATTATAAATCAACATCATCAGTACAAAAGAATCCACAACATAATTTTTGAATAAAACGTATATTATACTATATATCAACTATAAAATTGTTTTGATTTACATAATTAATGAAGGTAATAGAAATTGAAAACTCATCATCCTTAAATGTATGAAATTAACACATCTCAGATGTTGTTTTCATAACTAGTATAAAAATAGGGGAAAGGATAGAAGATGATGAATTATTCCATTATCATAAAAACATTCCAGTACATATATGTTACATGAGTTATACTGACATTTTGATGAAATGATGTGGTGAATGAAAAAGAATGAAATGGAACATGAAATTAAATAAAAGATTGAAAAGTGGAATTTACCTTAGAAATATTTCATAATTTAGAATCTCTTTTAGGGATAATATTTTTTATTCTGAAAAAAAGTGTTGTTTGAAGTGGATGATGGAAATAGGGATGGATTTGAGTAGAATTATGTATTGTAAATATGTTTTAAGAGGATTGAATATAAGAGGGGGTTTGGGTGGTTTCTATGGTTTAGGTGAGAAGGGTTTTCTAAAAACCAAAAAAATTGGGTCTGGTTAAATTTTTTCCTTACATTATTAATGAAAAATTATAGGTAAAAAATTAGGTAGTGAAAGGGTTTTTACATAGTCGAGAATAAGTCACACCCCTCATATCAGTCTCCACCAAATATTCTCAAAAATCTAGTGTTTAGAAGGACAACGTAGTAGTCATTTCTGTGACTGCCATCATTTACATGGTATCTTCTACTTGATTAGCCACCCTGCTAGAATGAGTGATCATTACATTTAGAATAATTTCCTTTATTAAGAGACCTAATCCAATGAGGTATAATTATACAAGGACCATTTCTGGTCCTCAACTTGAATTCATGTACTACATGTTCAAGTTCTGATTTAATCCCTAAGATATTCCAACTATGATGAACAATATTCTTAACTGCATAATTAATGTCCCATAGTTCAATGTCATAAGAAATTCCCATCGTAATAAAATTGTGAAATCATTCTTTGATGATGTCATAATTCATACATAAGAAAACTCCACAACCCAATGGTCAGGTTGTTCCAGATTTAGCTCCATCAACATAAGACATAACATGTGGAGAAATTGGTGGAATCCAACATATAAACATAACATCCAATGTCCAGTTTAGTCTTCCTTAAATTACAAGAATCTATAATGCATTTAAATATATTCAATTATTATCCATAAATCCATTCAATATTGAATTATAATCATCTATGTTGTCGTGAGCTATAATTGAACTTGCGTGAGTAGAAGGATACATACTATCAATTAAGAGGTTGTTCAGAGATTCCTAGATAGCATGGAAGACAGCTCTTGTAGTGACCAACATAGTGTTCTGGACTGGCGCAGTCCTACCAGGTTTGGAAATGTAAAACATCAAGTCATCCAGTAGCATATGTGATTATGTGACCATGTTGATATTGTCACTAATTTATTTCCATAGCATCAGAAAAAAATAGCAAATGAAGTGGGGTTTAACATTTTAATCTTCATTTAAAAATATATAGAAAGAATACACAATGCACTGATCAGTCTTACATAGTAGATCAATCATGGGAAAGTGGTTATTCCACAATCTCTAGAGTGGATGGATCCTAGAGGGTTGGTCCAAGGGAACATTGATTTTATGTAAACTGAAATGTTTTTTGGTGGGGGGAGAAAGTTTCACATTATAGAACTCATTGAGATTAATATTTCAATTAATGTTGGGAATGCATACTAGAATATAATTTTCCATGAATGAGTAATTTTGGGATTCAAGTTACATTAAGGAGATACCAAGATATCCTGTCATTCATGATGATCTGGGATGTGTACTAAGGACATGTCATGTTGATTGGAGGGGGATATCTTTAGTAAGGAAGGTTTCATAAATCCATGGATTGTTCCAAATGATGATATTTTACTGTCTACACAAACAAACACCATTTAGTGTTCTTGAATAATAACATGAAGGATTTTCGAAAAGATGACCACATAGATGAGAGTCAATTGTGTGGGTCACCATTAATATGCTTCATTTTTAACTTGAATGATAAAAAAATACATGGATGAATCAATAGGTATTAAAATGTTCCATGTGAACATTTTAATAAGTATATAATTGAAGATCTTAATGTCTTTGAATCCAAACCACCCAAATCAATGGTTTGAGTAGATTCTTTCAATGAATCTATTATCAACATTCTATCATTAATAGAACTTTTCCTTATGAAATTCCTCATCATGAACTCACATTCATTGGAAATATATTTTTTCCATTTATATAGTGAGAAGGAGTATACCAACATTTAGATGATCACCATGTTAATGAGTCACACCCAACCTGCTTGAGGTAGGGATTTACCCTTCCATATAGCCATCTAATAAATTATACCTAAGTATATTTCATCAAGGAACAACTTATGAATATTGAAATAGAAAATTGAAAATATTGGATTATTAAATGGATTAGATACTTTCCTTACTCCATGGGAAACTGAGATCTTATATTTTTTAACAACTGTGATCCCATCTGACAAAAAATTAATGATATTATCCACTTTATTTGATGTTAAGAAACAACATCATAGTGTGAAAAGAATGATTTGATCATAGGGATCGATTTCCCAGAGGATTATCCAATAATAACTTTGTCATCACATTATAATATGATAAATTAGACACTATTATCCCTACCACATTTTTTTTATTAAAATACAAATTTGAGAGTGCTCATTAAATCACATACTAAAATATGCTTCATCAATGGAAAATAGAAGCCCAGATTGTGGATCACCTTGTCTAATTCCACATGTACATTGAAAAAATCGCCAGGGAGATACATTAATTAAAATGGAAATAAATGTAGTTCTAATAATACATATAATATTATTGGTGATTATATTTGTGAAACAAAAACTCTTGAGAACATCTTGGATGAAACACATCATTATAGTTTCCATGGAACTGGAAATTTCATTTTTTAGGTAATATTTTCCATGATTTCTCATTCATTTCATTATTTTGTTGCTTTTGGATGTATATAAAGGTCAATAATGTATGTTCCTACTAGGTGTGAAACCATACTAATTAGGAGTGATGTGCTCCCGGATTAACCCCCCCCCCACAATCTTTTAATCATAATATTAATAATGATTTTTGGGTGGTGTTACCAATCAAAAATAGCAAGAATACATTATTTTAAATTTCACTCTCCTTGTTAGGAATCATGATAATAATGGTAGATTTTAAACCATTACTATTATAAACCATAGTATAAAAGTTCAATATTATAGTTACCACATCATCCTACACAATGTCCCAGTAAAACAGAAATATCATATTGGTGAAGCCATCTGGTCCAACTGTACTATCCATGTTATGAGTGAAGAGGGCCTCCTTGATTTCCTCCAATGATGTAACCATTATAAGAGAATGATTTTGATGCTCTTCAATACATGGGGAAATATTATCAATAATATCTTTAGTTTTTTCCATTCCATCATCACAATAAAGACTGGTGATGTAGTTCATTGTTGTATTTGAAATATCATTTTCGGATGTGTAAATACATTCATCAATTTTAATGGATTTTAATCCTTACATAATTATTTTTTCCTTGTGTATATAATGAAACAATTTTCATTTCCTATCACAATATTATATCCACATTACATTCAAATTATTACGATACAATCTTTCTTTGACTGCTAAATATTCATCAAGACATGAGAGTTATTTAACATAATCATTTTATTGGATGCCAAGAATATAATTTTGAATATAATAACTATACATGTTATATATAGAATCATTTATCTCACAATAAATCATAGATAATGATTTCTTGATCCACTATTATATTATTCATTTAACATTCATTTTATTTGATGCAATAATATGATATGGGACTCCTTGATATGCAATCTTCCACGCTTTAATAATGACTTCCATTCATCCAGGAGTCACAAGTCACCCTTAATTAAAATGAAAGGGAAGAGGTCCATAACTGAAAATTTGGAATGATATATCAATATAAATTTGGGTATTTCAACATCATGAAATTTATAAAAGTATTTTTAGAAATCCCAATATGCCACTATATTTAGTATAAATTCAGTATGATTGTCAAGTCTCATGTTGTAGTTAATATCACCCATTATCACCCATTTTTTAATGGAATGTCCTGAAAACTTTTCAAGGTAATTCTATAGAAACTTTAATCATGTATAGTATTGGGATGTGAAAACAATGTTATCCTCAATGAAATACCCTTGACTGGTGTATGAGGCCCAGATCCATTATAGATTCTTAATGTAACACCCCGATATTTTATGAAAAATATTATTTTTAATTTCATTAATGTATTGTTTTGTACGCTACACCAAAAGGAGCTTGCACAATACGCATCCTTGACTTGTCTTTAATTACACACAATCAACACCTTCCTCGATAGCATGTGTAGTACGCAATACCGAGTTTCACTAAACAACGATATGCTATTAAAATATTATTAAAACTAGCCGTTATGAATAGTAATAACCACTTTTTGAAATTTTGTAAATTTTATTTTTCAAAATGGACTTCATTTCTGGATTCAGAATATCGGAATTAGCTTAGGGTGAAATTTTCGTACTTTTCGGATAACTTTCATTTTCTGATGATTAGTGAAAATTACTAAATTTTAATTAAAAACATCCTTTTCAATAGAAATAATTAATAGTGATAAATTATTAATTTGATTGATTTTAAAGTATATTTAGAATATATTTTTACAATTTAATACAATGTTGGTTATTGGATGTCATTTCACATTTAAACCATAAATAACCAACTGTCAATCATTTGATAGTTATTATCTCTTAAGAACATGCTATTTGTTTTGACGACCGGAATTAATTTTTAAATTAATTAATGAAATTGATATGTTTTGAATTTGGTAAAATATACATCATTTTTGAATTCATAATATCAAATATAGCTTAGGTCTAATTTTTTGGTATTTTTCTGGAAACATTCATTTTTTGATGAATAGTGAAACCACTAAGTGGTAGTAAAAAAAATGAATTTTTCATAAAACATAATTTTACGGCTTCTGTGAGTGTAATTTCAAATATCTGAGAGACACGGTTGATTTCAGTAAGTAAAATGTGGTTCAATGAGATGAAAATAATTTTTGGTGAATAGTAACTTTTTACTTTTTTTTACCACGGTTAAAAGTAAATAGGGTCATTAAGGGTAAAAATGATATTACTATTACCCTAACACATTTCCTAATTCTATTTTACAAGTGTAATTCGACCAAAAACAATCTTAGGAATAAAATATGACCATTTAGGCCCACTTGGATTAGATTAGGACATTTATTATTAATTTATTTAAAGAAGGGTTAAAATAGTTAAAATCAAAGTTGAATAAGTAAATAATTTTTAATATGGGGTTATACATAAGATAAATTCGACTATAAATATTCATTAGAAATATAATAAGATTTCCTACATATTGGTATTTTATTTGAAATTTTTAGACATTAAATAAATTAATTTATTTATAACACAATGATGATGCAGTAATTATCTTATTGATGAAATATTGAAATAATTGATGTTATAAATACCCAAATAAATGTAATTTGAGACTTTTTATGAATTAAACTAATTTTATTGTTTAATATGACATGTTATTATTGATGTAAGTTACATGTTTCTAACTAATAATTCTTTTATTATTTTCACAAAAATCAATAACTAAATAGTGTCAAAATTGACATAAAATAGTTTTTAAAACAAATATTATATTACTAATTGTTATTTCATTCCTAAAAATATAAGTTTCATCCAAATTACTTAGATAAGGTTATATATATTAATAATAAACAACTTGGGGTTCTTTTGGCTTGATATGGTATGTTTATTATCCTTATAGTGTAAGAAAACAAGAAGACGTGGTAAAAGTTAAATTAACTAACTTAAAGTTAAATCTAAATGATAAGGTTAAAATTGATACATAAACATGTATAAATTCTATTGTATGAAAGGATTGAGACCCCTACCAATCTTATCTTCGAAATATATCAATTTGGAGCTATTAAAAACCTAATTTGACTTTATAATAAAATAATATGTTTAGTTATTCCAAAGGTGCCCCTCTCCTCCCTTATAAAAGGGCACCTCCTCCCCCTCTTCCTCACACCACATTGAGCCTTCAAAATCGGCCAAAACATTCCAATTTCTCCTCTACACTTCCCTAGAAACATACTAGAGGTTCTGGTCTTCTTCAAAGACCTATTTTAGTGCTCTAAAAGGAGGTCTCAAAGAAGCACTTCAAAGAAGAAGTAATGTCTGTTACCGATTCTTTCAACTTTATTTCTTCTTCCACTTCTTCTTCTTTAGTTTTTTCATTATGAAGTAATAACATAATTATCACTCATATACTTATATGTTATTATATGTATGAAACAACCCTATTTCACCATCTATCCATCCTACGAAAAACGAAATCACCAAGCGTGCGTACGTACGGAATACCGTCTCCATGCCGTGGTGTAATCTATTTTCCACCACCACCTTACTTGGATGGGTATAATGGTGTACATAATAACTATATATGATTATTGTAAAGTGATATTGATTCTGAAATAGTATACATACGCTTCAATACAATTACACGATCATGAGAACAATATCATCGCTCGTGCGTACGTACGGACTACCGTCTCCAGGACGCGATGAGATTCATTCTCCACGTTAACCATTCATGAATGATTGTAAAGTATATATAATAAGTAATCAGGAAATATATGACATAATAATGATACTGGATTTATGTGTATATATATGTATGTCATCTACTTAATTCCATTCAACTCAATAATGAAACGAAAACAGCATTCATGCGTATGTACGGCCTACCGTCTCCATGAACGGTGTATTTCTTTCCATTTACTAATCTATTATATATATGTATATTCTGAATATATATTATATATAAATAATGTTTTATATTCTAGAATTAATTAATCATGATCTAAGTAATCAAATGAATAATTACAAGTAAAAACACGGAAAAAAATGAAACGATTTTACCCAAAACACTTTTTAACATGGAATTTACAAAAGAACGGTTAATATAAAGTCATAAGTGAACCATATATGATATCATAATAATGAGTATGATTATTGAATAAGTCAATGACATTATTTAAATCATTATACAGGAGGTTCGGACACTTACAATGAAAATCGGACCTAAGGTAAGGGAAAATATCACAATCTCATTTTTATCAGAGATTGTTTATACTTTAGTATTTACTCGGGTGTATTTTATCATCCACATCCATGTTTCCTCAAAATGTAATATTTATATCCTTCTACAATTGTTCAAATCCAATTTTACCCTTCGGTGAGTTTTTAGTAAAATATATGAAAGGAATCTTTTGTCGTTTTTCCTCCGAGGTACATTTTGACTTTTCCGATAAAAGTACAAGAAGAATGTTTTTTTAACTTATACGACATGAATGGAATTTTAAAACATTATTTACAAGAAGATTCCTTTACAATTTTTCATGTTTATTTTTAATCAACTTCTTTTAGTTTAAAATATTATGACATGTTAATAAAGGAAAAATGTTTTTAAGTAGAAAGGATATTTTCCTCAAGAATGAAGTTCAAGTGTTTTATCAAAATTATTTTCCATATAAGATAATAAAGGGTTCTGTTTCTATCCCTATTATTACATGGATTTGATTATGTTGTGATGGAAATATTTTTATTAATTATTTTATCTTATACGAATTGTTTTATGATGTCACGATGTTTAAAGATTCCCATTTTTATTACATGGGATATGCAATGATGATTGATTTATGATTTTGTGGCACACATAATAATGGTGTAATTATGATATTAGTGGGACCTATATCTCCCTCAAATGTATTGGGTAATGATTTTATATCTCATGAGATAGACATGGCTGGAACGTTAGGTTATACTAGTTCAGTGAAATAGGACTGAAACGAGGAGTGAACTTAGTTCAGAAAGGGAATTTGTCCACTTAGATGGTCTTGGAAATGAGTATTGACTAATAAGAAATGATTCTCTATGATTATGTGTGTATTCCACAATGTTTCATGTTTTATGTTATGATTATTGGGATTACATTTCACTACTATGATTTATCCCATGTTATGAAATTATGATCTCTTTTGCAGGTTAAGATTTCCAAAAGATATGTTCTTATGAATATGACGTGATTGATATTTCTTTTGTTTACCCTTACTGAGAATTTGAGCTCACCCTTTTTTATGTTTTCTTTTCCCTAGGACATAATGGAATTATTTAGGTTTAGAAAAAAAAAGAAGATCTTTATGGGAGATGTTGAAGATCTTTCACCACGATTAGAAGATTATATTCCGAGTTTCCAAAGACACTAAACTATTACGGTCCTTGTGTGTGTGTTTTTGTTATGTACTAAGTATTCCGAAAATGTAATGTAATGTCCATGTACGTAAAGCTTCAGGACTCTACAGTTGGTATCCGAGGAAACGTTTAGTCAACCTTTGGAAACTAGGATGCGAAAACGTTAGTGAGATCCCTAGAGATATTTCTAAGGTATTTCTAGGGATATTCCTAAGGTTAAGTATACGTATAGGATATAGTCCTAGAAATATGGTAACAATATTAGATTAAACCATAGCTGTTTGATATTGAAGTTACTCCCCCTTTTTTATGATTTTTTCCTCTCACACTATTCTTGTTGGGTTTTAGGAAATGGCTGGAAACAAGATGATTCACGATAATGTAGGATATGATGACAATGTAATGATATTCTTCATGAGAAACCAAATTAAATGGGATTTGGAACTCCAAACATCATTATTATGATGAATCAGCAATTTCATAATATGATCAATAATGTAAAATTTGGTAAGTTTCTTGACTCGGCTAATAAGAGAAATATGGAGTTTCATGATGATCATATAGGAAAGAAAGTTCAATTTCCCATATGTAAATCATGTTGGAAGAGTCATCAAGGAGAATGTTTCAAAGGAACTAGAAGATGCTTTCGGTGTGGAAAAGAAGGACACAAAGCCAGTAAGTGCAAAGGAAAAGGTTCAGTTAACACCAGGGATGAGGATAATGGTATTGCTACGACATCAACAATGGTCAAATGTTTTAAATGTGGAATGTACGGGCATTATGCAAACCAATTCCCTAAGGGAAAGTATCATGAAAAGAATCAGTATGGTCGTATGGGTAGTATTTATGTGGATGATGATGAAGAGACTACAAATGATATGTGAGATGAAAGAATTGTTGAAGCTCGGTCAATGGTTTAAGAATGTAGTGGATGATTACATGTTATCATGTGTAATGTTGTATACGTAATCTCATGGAACTATGGAATAAAGAGACATCTAAGGATTGTTACACTATTGTCTTTCCTTGAGTTTTGAAAGTGTATGATTAATGTTACCAGTATCCATGAAATGTTATTCAGATATTTTTGGAATGTAGATGATATGGGCATAATGAAGGGATAAAGATAAAATTAATTGTTTGATAGTATTCATGAGCTCATGACTGATATAAGGAGAAGTTTATATCATGGTTTGAGTATATAAAATTTTGGGATTTTGGTATGTGGAAGGAGTTAACTTTTGACATCATTCATGTTTTCACTAAGGTTTAATGGGTATTCATTTTTCAAGAGAATACATAATTAAGGTATTCAAATGATTGGAACGTGACCAACAAGATATATGGGGGATAAATGATGGTATTCACATGCTTGGTTGATGACATTTCAAGTAATCATTTTCTTTATACTATGAGCTTAGACCAAAGTATTTTAGATAAGCCTAAATATTGGAATGGATTATGTTAACCATAAGTTAGTATTGTTTAAGGATAGAACTTTTTTTTGATATTATTAATGTGATGTTATAGTAATGTAGTTTTAGAAAAAAGGACAACTTGCAGGACAGGCGACAACCCATCACATCGGACAAGGCTGTGGGAATCAAACCCACAACCAAAGTGCGACTGGCCTTTATCGCCTACCACTGGCCTACATGAAGTCCCTGTTTAGTAGAAACTAGTTTCATTATTTTAAGAAGCATGATATATGATGTATAAGTCCATTTTAGTAACTATATATGATTAATCTCACTATAGATGGACTTCTGTATTTTTTGATAACTTTTCTAACCTTTTGTTTGAGACATATGGAATGACCCATCATTCTTTCTCATGATCTGCTAACACATCACGAATGAAAAATTCAACTTCATTTATATAAGAGATGAAGTGGAAATTTTCCAAAGAACGACAAACGGTGAGACTATACCAAAATCACAAAAGTATTTCTTCTAATTTCAATTTCATCAACTTTAGGGAAATGATCATGAAAACCAAAAATGTTGTCCAAGTGCTCTTATATCTGATGAATCAGATGGTACATTAGATCGTCACAAAATTATGGCTTTGTGATTTCTGGCTTTTCTATAGCCATGTTCTCTACCACTCTCCATCAAAACATGATGGTTAGATTTCTCTTCCATATCCATATTTTCACATATGTGGAAACCCAGTGATTAGTTTATTTGGGTAACCGTTACATTTCATATTTTTGTTTTTAAGGATTGGTTTTGGTATCCCTTTTTACGATGTGGGTTTCTATTAAAGAAACTTTCGAATAGTAAACCATTTATAACCCCGACGAATTTCGAGGGTGAAATTCATTTTAAGGGGGGTAGAATGTAACACCCCGATATTTTATGAAAAATATTCTTTTTAATTTCATTAATGTCTTCTGTTGTACGCTACACCAAAAGGATCTTTCACAACACGCATACTTCACTTTCCTTGCATTACACTCAATCGAGACCTTCCTCGATAGCGTGTGTAGTACGCAATACCGCGTTTCACTAAACAACGATATGCTATTAAAATATTATTAAAACTAGCCGTTATGAATTTTAATAACCAGTTTTTGAAATTTTTTAAATTTTATTTTTCAAAATGGACTTTATTTCTGGACTCGGATTAGCGAAATTAGCTTAGGGTGAAATTTTGGTACTTTTCGGATAACTTTCATTTTCTGATGAATAGTGAAAATTACTAAATGTTAATTAAAAACAACATTTTTAATAGAAATAATTAATAGTGATAAATTATTAATTTGATTGGTTTTAAAGTATATTTAGAATATATTTTTACAATTTAATACAATGTTGGTTATTGGATGTAATTTCACATTTAAACCAGACATAAACAACTGTCAATCTTTTGATAGTTATTATCTCTTAAGAAGACGCTATTTGTTTTGACGATGGGAATTAATTTTTAAATTAATTAATGAAACTGATATGTTTTGAATTTGGTAAAATATACATCATTTTTGAATTCATAATATCAAATATAGCATAGGCCTAATTTTTGGTATTTTTCTGGAAACTTTCATTTTTTGATGAATAGTGAAACCACTAAGTGGTAGTTAAAAAAAGGAATTTTTCATAAAACTTAATTTTATCGCTTCTGTGAGTGGAATTTCAAAAATATTAGAGACACGGTTAATGTCAGTAAGTAAAATGTGGTTCAATGAGATGAAAATAATTTTTTGGTGAATAGTAACTTTTTACTTTTTTTACCACGGTTAAAAGTAAATAGGGTAATTAAGGGTAAAAATGATATTACTATTACCCTAACACTTGTTATAATTCTATTGGACAAGTGTAATTCGACCAAAAACAATCTTAGGATGAAAATATGACCATTTAGGCCCACTTGGATTAGATTAGGACATTTATTATTAATTTATTTAAAGAAGGGTTAAAATAGTTAAAATCAATGTTTAATAAGTAAATCATTTTTAATATGGGGTTATACATAAGAAAAATCCGACTAGAAATATTAATTAGAAAGATAAAAAGATTTCCTACATAATGGTATTTTATTTGTAATTTTTATACATTAAATAATTTAATTTATTTATGACACAATGATGATGTAGTATTTATCTTATTAATGAAATATTGACATAATTGATGTTATAAATACCCAAATAAATGTAATGTGATACTTTTTATGAATTAAACTACTTTTATAGGTTAACATGACATGTTAGTATTGATTTAAGTAACTTGGTTAGAACTAATCATTCTGTTATTATTTTTAGAAAAATCAATTACTAAATAGTGTCAAAATTGTCATAAAATAGTTTTTAAAACAAATATTATATTACTAATTGTTATTTTATTCCTAAAAATATAATTTTGGGCCAAATTACATAGATAAGTTTATATATATTAATTATAAACAACTTGGGGTTCTTTTGGCTTGATATGTTATGTTTATTAACCTTATAGTGTAAGAAAACAAGAAGACATGGTAAAAGTTAAATTATCTAACTTAAAGTGAAATCTAAATGATAAGGTTAAAATTGATACCTAAACTTGTCTAAATTCTATTTTATGAGATTATTTCGAACCCTAACCACCTTATATACTTAATATATCAATTTGGAGCTATTAAAAATCGAATTTGACTTTATAATAAGATAATATTTTTAGTTATTCCAATGGTGCCTCTCTCCTCCCTTATAAAACGGCACCTCCTCCCCCTCTTTCTCACACCGCATTGAGCCTTCAAGCTTGGCCAAACCCTGCCAATTTCTTATCTCCACTTCCCTAGAAACATCCTAGACGTTCTGGTCTTATTCAAAGACCAATTTTAGTGCCCTAAAAGGAGGTCTCAAAGAAGCACTTCAAAGAAGAGGTAATGTCTGTTACTGATTCTCTCATCTTTATTTTTTCTTCAACTTATACTTCTTTATTTGTTTCATTATGAAGTAATAAAATCATTATCACTCATATACGGATATTTTATTATAAGTATGAAACAACCCTATTTCACCATCTATCCATCCTACGGAAAACGAAATCACCGCGCGTGCGTACGTACGGAATACCGTCTCCATGCCGTGGTGTAATCTATTTTTCACCACCACCTTACTTGGATGGGTATAATGGTGTACATAATAACTATATATGATTATTGTAAAGTTATATTGATTCTGAAATATTATACATACACTCCAATACAATTCCACGATCATGAGAACGATATCATCGCTCGTGCGTACGTATGGACTACCGTCTCCACGACGTGATGAGATTAATTCTCCACGTTAACCATTCATGAATGATTATAAAGTATATATAATATGTAATCATGGAATATATGACATAATAATGATACTGGATTTATGTTTATATATATTTATGTCATATACTTAATTCCATTCAACTCAATAAGGAAATGAAAACAGCGTTCATGCGTACGTACGGCCTACCGTCTCCATGAACGGTGTATTTCTTTCCATTTACTGATATATTATATATATGTATATTCTGAATATATATTATATATAAATCATGTTTTATATTATGTAATTAAGTAATCATGATCTAAGTAATCATATGAATAATTACAAGTAAAAACACAGACGAATAATGAAACGATTTTACCCAAAACACTTTTTAACATGGAATTTACAAAAGAACGGTTAATATAAAGTCATAAGTGAACCATATATGATATCATAATAATGAGTATGATTCTGGAATAAGTCAATCACATTATTTAAATCATTATACAGGAGGTTCAGACACTTACAAAGCAAATCGGACCTAAGGTAAGGGAAAATATCACAATCTCATTTTTATCAGAGATTGTTTATACTTTAGTATTTACTGGGGTGTATTTTTTCATCCACATCCATGATTCCTCAATATGTAATATTTATATCCTTCTACAATTTTTCAAATCCAATTTTACCCTTCGGTGAGTTTTTATTAAAATATATTCAACGAATCTTTTTTTGTTTTTCATACAAGGTACTTTTTGACTTTTCTGACAATAGTACGAGAAGAATGTTTTTTTAACTTATAAGGCATGAATGGATTTTTAAAACATTATTTACAAGAAGCATCCTTTACAAGTTTTCTATTTTATTTTTAATCAACTTCTTTTAGTTTAAAATAGTATGACATGTTAAGAATGGAAAAAAAATTAAGTAGAAAGGATATTTTCCCCAAGAATGAAGTTCAAGTGTTTTATCAAAATTATTTTCCATCAAAGATAATATAGGGTTCTGTTTCTATCCCTATTATTACATGTATTTGATTATGTTGTGATGGAAATATTTTTATGAATTCTTTTATCTTATTTGAATTGTTTTATGATGTCACGATGTTTAAATATTCCCATTTTTATTACATGGGTTATGCAATGATGAATGATTTATGATTTTGTGGCACATATATGAATGGTATCATTATGAGATGGGTGGGACCTATATCTCCCTCCAATGCCTTGGGTAATGATTTTATATATCATGATATATACATGGCTGGAAGGGTACGTTATACTAGTTCAGTGAAACAGGACTGAATCGAGGAGTGAACTCGGTTTAGAAAGTGACTTTGTCCACTAAGATATTATTGGAAATGAGTCTTTACTAATAAAAAATGATTCTCTATGATTATGTATGCATGCCACAAAGATTCATGTTTTAAGTTATGATTATTGGGTTACATTTCACTACTATGATTTATCCCATGTTATGAAATTATGATCTCTTTTGCAGGTTTAGATTTCCAAAAGATATGTTATTATGAATATGACGTGATTGATATTTCTTTTGTTTACCCTTACTGAACATTTGAGACCATCCTTTTGTATGTTATCTTTTCCCCAGGACATAAAGAAATGATTTAGGTTTAGAAAAAAATAAGATCTTTATGGGAGATGTTGAAGATCTTTCACCATGATTAGAAGATTATATTTCGAGTTTCCAAAGACATTAAACTATTACGGTCCTTGTGTGTGTGTTTTTGTTATGTACTAAGTATTCTGGAAATGTAATGTAATGTCCATGTACGTCAAGATTTGGGTCTCTACACTTAACATATAAGGTTAACTGAAACAATCATGTAAAATACCCCAAGTTGGACCTTATTGAGAACTAGAATACACAAAGTAATAATGTGGTAACCAATGGATTTCCATATGAAATATTTACTCTAGTCAAAAATAATATAATGTTATGATATAACAATTAGTATAGGCTTATAGGATAGAATATAATGTTTATGGGACCTACAAATTGTGTTCTTTCCAAGACCTTGACAGTTAAAGTTAAAAATATTAATTAAAGAAGGGTTTGTCACCATATAAGGGGAATATAATAATTTATAACAGCCATTGGGACTCTACATTTCCTTAAAAATTCAATACATTAGTGGTTAATTTCACTCTAATATAACTATTAGAGACAAAGTTTTGACTTCCATTTGGATCAGTACATGGTGCTTCTATATGAATACATGAAGTTGGGTTGAGCAAAAGTTCTTCCTAAGATTCATCAACATCATCAGATCAAAATGTTCCATTAAAAGGGGAAACAATATTATTGGATAGTATTTTACTAGGGACACTACTCAAATGATATGACCTTTTCGAAACCATATTATGAATAACTATTATGAGGGGACAATACAAATTACATCCAAAAGGTGAAGATTAATACTTCATTTCCTCACTAATTTTTGTGCCCTCTCCTACGTTAATGAAATAATTTTTTTTCAGCTACTACTCCTAAGTGTTATCCCCGCCCAGTCGCATTGTTTAATCAAATACTAAGACAAAAATCATAATTGGAGGATGTCCCTCCCCTTTTAATCCTTCCTCAATGGATTCCACTCCAACGATAATAAATTGTAAACGGGTAATGTGATCTTTTGGGGGGGAGTTGAAAATGAGAAGAATGAACATTTTTTTGGATCGTGTACTCCCATTGATACCTCACCATCATCTTGTTGAACCAGAAACCTAGATTCTTGCATAACCTATTCAGGTGCACAATCTCTCTCTTAGGATGTTTTCTCCTCAATATGCGAAGAACATAGTGTAAAATCAACATAATTAACACCCACTTCAACAAGGCCATTTGTTTCTCCCACATCTATTGGTAGCGAAAAATCCGATATAATATTAGTGGAAGGTCTGCTAACATAATCCTTCTCTTGAATGTTTTCTAGATCTGCCCCATGTTGTTGTAGAATCCAATGATGAAGTTCTAACAAGATCATTAATAAGAGTCGAAGAAGGTATGTGTTCCTATCCATCTTATATAAGGGGAGGTCCAGATGAGGGTCCAACATCCCTTTCATTATTTAATTATGAATCAAAACATTATCGATACTTTTCTTTCAACAAAATGAAAAAAATAATGCCCTCTTACTTTGAGAAAATTACATTCCTCATCTCTTTTGTATTCATAAGTAAAATAACTGACGTTTCCTTTTATCAGAAAATATTTTGGCTTACTCTCACACTGAATTTCAAGATTCATGTTGTCTTCCCTCATGGTGAGCACTGCATCTTATTCTATTTTGTTGGTCATATCCACTTCAAATAGCACTCTCGTGTAACGTCCATAATGTGGATTATATATTTCTTTCCCCTCAATGTGGGAGTTCATTAATAGGACGAAACATCCCATAGAATAACTGGATGCTAATATAACCATTTCAGATAGCATATACGAAATGATAGAAACACATGATAGATCTATACATTATTAGGATTGAATCTCTTATCCCACTCCAGAACTGATAAAAATCCTAGCTTTAGAAGGATATTTCTGAATCTACAAGCCATAATGTTATACTCATTATATGGGAAGATTATATGAAAATATTCCCCTCCCCGTTACAATCATTTTACAGTCCTTGAAACCCCATAGGTATGCATTCCTTTTGATTAGATCATGAAATTTCAAAAAAAATCACTATTTAGAAGAGGAACCCATGAAATTATCAATTATCTACAGAGCTTCATTCATTCTTGAAGTGCCTCTTTGTTGGATGATATATGCTAAATAATTAAATTTTTTAGTATTTCTCTAGGGAGATGTGTGTCAAAATCTGAGAAAGTGAAAATGTACGCATATTTCACCACCTCTAAAATGTTTTTCATCGGTTCAACCATAACATTTAGGGTATTTTGTATTGATCTTGACATTGTCGAAATTGTTAAAAGTTCATTATACCCAACAATATCACCCAATAAATTGGTGCCTTCCGTACTCGTCCTTTCTGCTTCATCATCATTGGGGTAGGTAACCTCCTTTCTCCCCTAGCATTGCCATTGAAATTCATTTTCTCAATATATTATTCCTTATGTTATTATTTTTTTTAATACAACTAATATTATTCAATAATCTGATAGTAAACAATAATATGTGCATGTTTTTTTACCTAAGGTGATTACGCTAACCGTGAATCATTAAAAAGACTAGTTAGTAGATAATGTATATATAAAAAAAATTATCGAATTTTTCTATTCATAAAAATTCGAGTGGTTTATAAAAATATGAAACATTCACCCCAATAATTTTTTGATCTGTATAATTCAAAAAAATCCATTTTATGAAGAAAAAAAATGATGTTTATCATTTAATTAAAATAATAATTTATATTAAAATACAAATATCTTAATTAATACTAATTTTTTAACATAATGAAAATTTATTTATGGTCTCCTTAAAATTTTCATATAATTGTATGAAATAAAAATAAATATTTATAAAGACATTTTATTAAAATATATTTTCATTTAAATTGTAAAATTAATCATAAAATCATAATTAAATATACATGACTCACAAAAGGACAACACTATGATATAATTACATCATATTTAACATATAAAATAGAGAAGTTTTATTAATACTATCATTGTTAAGGTTACTTATTCACATGGATGATTTAATTTTCATTAGGGTCTTATTACTATTCATAAAGGTAACATTATTGTTAATAAGCTGTAATTACTATTCACCAAATATTATTTTTTCCTTAACGAAATCCAAACATCTCACAGATCGCAACTCCATATGTCTCATTTTTGAAATTCAATTCACAGAAGGGAAAATATTATTTTTAATGGTCAAATAGTATATAGTAGGTAATAATGTTGTGATTTCATGTTATTATACAATATGGAATAATTATAATAAGTGAATTTCTATTGATTAATCTTTGGTTCATTTCACTAGACTCTAAAATCCATTGGGTTTTGTGGAATACCATATAGTGTTATCCTAATAACTTATTTATATTGGATATTGGAATAATTTTAATTATAAAAAAAAGTTAATTACATAATTCAATACATTATAAATATTTCCATGATCTCACGCAACCCAATCATAAGATGCACTCCAAGGTAATATTTCTTCTCAGTTAAACGCACCTTCTAAATTAAAATATGGTATCAAATTTAACATATGAGTCCCCATTATATTTTATGTAAATAAATTTAAATGTATATACTTATGTGATATAATATAATTATTTTCGTTATTATATCATTACAAAGGGTCCCTAGCCTATAAATCTCACAATGAATCGTCACCATGATCCATAAATATTCCACAAAAATATTTTAAATTCTTAGTGGGAATAAATTATATGTTTCATTTTCCCAATCTCATGGATTTTTTCCCTAAAAATATAATATCCTTCTCAAAAATATGAGGGTACTACTCTAACATGTGTGTCAACCACTCCCTATTTATCTCGTAAAAAGTATCATAATACCAACTGAAAAACACTGAGGGAATAACCCCTTAATAAAGGATCATTGCCATATTATCTTGGATCTCTACTAGGTAGCCTAGAATGGTAACTCCAACCTCAATGTCCATTTCAACCTAGTTGATTACAAGTAATAGTTCATTCACATACTTCCTCAGCAGTGACACGTGGAAGGCATTTGGTATGTATTCAAATAATAGATGTAGGTAAGAGAGGCATTAAAACTCACTATCCCTGCATATTATCTTGAATGGGCCAATGAATCTTGGATATAACATGCCACCTGAAAAAAATATTTATGATAAACATCAATGAAAGTCAATAAATAATATATTGTTTCCCTCCTAGAAATCCAAAATAATATATCACATGTCAGAATAAATGTTAGGATAGATTAAAGAAGTAGTAATATTCTTTGAGATAATTGAATCCTTCACTGCTATCACTCACACCAATCATATGAAAACAAATGATAGATTTCATGATTAAATGAATCATACTTGTGACATAATGTGTCTTCCATTAATGTAATAAAATTACAAAACGTGGTGAATAGTTATAATATCACTTATATTTAATCATTTCCCCTATAAAATCATGTTATCCTCGTAAAAAAATCTCTATATATAAAACACCTCATCAAATCTCATAGAAAATGGTTTGAGTTAATCCTGTTAGACCTAGTTTTTAGCCATCACATACATTCTTATTATTCACCAAGGGACAAATTATTCTACAGGATTTTTCATCAGTAGCCACAAGAACTATCTTTTATGGTCATATTACATTTTTTCAACCCTATAATGTATCACCTAAGAGGAATTACAAAACACTAATCCATTATCCACACCCAACATCGCTAAAAACATTATTTATCAATAAAAAGTTAGACAAACTCCCAACCTTCAATTAATCCTTCCAAATAACAATAAAATGATATATTAATATATAATATAGAATATTCGATATCACTAAGATTTTCCAATGTAACATGATGTAGAATTACTGTGGATAAAGTATTTATTGGAGGTAAGATCCACTAAAATCCTTATTTTTTTACAAATTAAATGAGGATAACTACTCCAATATCTCTTCCAATATATAACAACATGTCCACCAACTGAGAGAATATACGACAATGTTCTTTTTTCTGGATGTATTGTATATTTTGATGGCATAATACTAGTGTAAGTATTGACATCATCTCTATATAATGTTAAGATCAATATATGAAAATTAATTTTTTAGACTCTTCTGTATATAATAGATGATAAAATTCTCACCCATAATGACATATTGGTACAGATTTAGAGAGGAGATTACAACTACCATCTCTATATATTGGTTATCATATTTCAACTCATTTATTCTCAAATATTTGGACCCATAAAAAATCACCACCTAACATTACATTACAGAACAACTATTTATGGTTCTGAAGAAATGAAGAAACACTACATAATCATCACCCTCATCTGGTTGTCTCACAATGATAGTCCTTGTAAACCATGCCCATAACACATGAAAATATATTAATGACCATTTCATCTAAAAGAAATTCCTCATCTTAAAAGAAAAAATAATAATGATTTTTTATATCCTATATGTATTGTTCATGAATAAGTTATCGTATTGTACATATATAATAAATTTATGAATTCCATCATGCACTATGGTGAATCAAATAATACTATAACCACAACCTTCACTGATTCCACTAATATAGCCTATATTGAGATTATTTATCTAGGAATATGGAATTCTAAATGTCAGAATTGACACTGATATGGAATCCCATAATTCTAGTTCTCTTGGAGAATATTGAGTGTCATAAATTGTATTGGAATCTCCCCATTAGGTGATGAGTACAATAGAATGTAAACTTTTATGGCCTCCATGAACTGATCAATGAACAGTTGAATGATCTTGCTCAAGAGTCCCATAATAACTACTACTGTTAAATTTATTAAACAGGTAATCACCAAGTATTAATAATGATAGTAGTGACATCAAAATTCATTCCCTAGTATATTAATGTCTCATTCATAGAAGTAGTGATATGTAGACCTGAGGATTATCTTCAAGAACAATCTCACCCTATTAGTAAGACCAAGAGTCATCGATCCGTAATAGTTTATATTTCTTATTTTCAGTCACTTTTTTACTATATAATAATATGAACCAAACAACATGCTTATTTCAAACTTACTAAAAAACAAAACGTGGGATTCAAAGGGGAGATAACTGGGTCTAGAAATTCCCATTTATTAGAACACCTCAAACAACACCTTCAACTCAAAAATCTATATAGGATCAAATAAAAATTTTACTAAAAATATAAATGAAGTAACTATGAGAAATTATATATATTAATATATATCTTAGTGGTTAGGCAATACCAACACATCCTTGTAATGCATTTTATTTCAATCTACCACACCTTTTGGATGTTGAAACACTGTAGAATCCACTACTCAAAGGGTAATGATATAAATATTATGTGTAATAGTCAATATTCCATTAAGTATGTCTAAATTATAATATTCATTGCTTTAACATTATATAATGATAGAAAATATGATCCTCAAAAAAAAAGCCTCAATGCATCACCCATCTGAAAGAGTCAATATGTGTATGAACTATGGATAACTATTCTATACATAAGAGGACATCGTATGAACTCATCCCTTCCACAAAGTCATCCCCATGAAATATATCTCATCCAAGTGTTTGTTCATAGTATTTGTAGAATTTTTCAATATCTTAAATACCCTCTAGAAGGTATCTTCATGAATTAGTTTCATGAAAAGGGGGAATTCATAATATCATAGTCTTAAATAGTGGATGGGGATGGATTAGAGTGGCTCATATAAATTTCAATAAATAATTAATTTAAGTTATAATTGATATATAATACACCTGTAATCAACACTTTAGCATTTTGTTTTATACCCTCCACTTACAACTATTATCACCATCCCTAACCACATATTCACGGATCTAGGAATAGAACACCTAGTGTCGATTGTGAAAATTGGTCGAACCACCATCAAAATCAAGTCACAAAACCTACTCCACATCCATTTTTGTCTCCCTTAATAACTTTTTAATTGTTATTCTTCCACTTCCTTTATAGTATATTCACTGACTCTCTATTAGTTGTATGGTGTGATTGACAATCTCATCTGGGGTATTCCTGGAAATCATAAGTGAAACACTGCCACTATTTTTCAGTTGTCATGAGTCATCCTAGGATCACTAAAATTTATAACCAATATCATGGGACCAATTAAAAAGTGTATCACATGTGCAACACCCTACATCATCCCTAAACAATATGTTTAGGAGAAATCATCTCATATAAACCCAATATCAACACCAATTGTTAGAATCTTCACAACTAGATTTATCATTAACACCATACTATAATCCATGTTTGAAAAACCTTTAATACCACTCTATCATGACCCATAACACTAGGAACCTCTATCCTAGTACTATGTTCATTATTAAACTATAGGACCACCTATATTGGGCCTCAGGGATTGACCAATACTTAGTAGGAATATCTGATACATTTGAACCTTAGCATAAGTATTTGTACACATAAAAAATTGATATTTGTGTATTGAACCATCTCTTGGGGCCAATTTTGTGCCATCTCCAAGACCATCATCCATAAGATAGGGGTTGACTACTTTAATCTAAAAGGAATATCCCTAAAATGGGAAGTTATTTCCTCAAAACCTATACCCACACAAACTAGGAACACAATATGAACAAACCACCTGTTATAAATGATAAATGTAAATGTGTGATCTACAGCACAATTTTCTAAAATACAAATTCATATAAATGAAAAATATAGCAGAATAAAAAAACTGCCACTGAGGTCCTCCTCCAGGATCCTACTTGAAGAGTAGGTACAACTCATCATTGCGGCTATCAACGTAGACTAGTCACCTCAGTGCACTATTTTTGTCCTACTTCCCAAACCTCAGTCAAAGATGTCTATCATATGCACAAGACATAACAAGGTACATGTGAAGCTCATGTAGGGATGTGTATACAAATTTTCAGTTGGGAACCCGAGAGCCCCTGAAGGTCTCCCATAATTCCACAATGGAAAAACCACAAAGCATGATCCCTATCACAATTAATAATTAACGAATCATATCAAACTATTTATACAACTTAATGAACTAGACTATGTATTAATATACATAAATTTAGATAATATTATTCTATAAATAGGCTTTTGAAAATGATCCTCTCATGGTCTCTAGGTGCTGACCCACATAGGATCTCTAGTTGATGTCCCAAATAGGATCGCTAGGTGTTGACTCATGGAGGATCAATAGGTGCAGACCCACAGTGGATCTCTAGGTGCTAACACACGGAGGATCCCTATTTGCTGACCCACAAACGATCACTAGGTTATAACGCACATAGGATCACTAGATGGTGACTAGAAGAGGATATCAATGTTCTAACCCATGAATGGTTACTATGTGCTATCCTACATAGGATCTATAGGTGTCGATCCTTGGAGGATCGATAACTGCTAACTTGGAGAGGATTGTTATTCATTCATCACGTCACAACCTGCCACAAGATTCACGTAATAATCATGCTTGATTCATGGAGGATACACTACATAATCAATTGGTCATACCTCAAATACCACTAAGTCCCATGATGATGTAACAAATGAACCACCATGTCATTAGTGTTCCAATTCAATAGACGACATGTCAATTAGACACCATGTTTGTATGTTATTGGGATTTTAGTGCTAGGGGCCCAGTCAGATTCGTTTATGATCCGAAATGTCAATATTCCAACATTCTCTAAATACCATGTGGAGTATGTCAAAAGGTCCATCTCTTCTAAAGTGTTTTATAAACTCAGACGGTTATTCAAACAGATGTGTACATTAATATATATGCCCCTTTAAGTGAAACTAGGCCTAAATGGATCTGGGTTCAGTCAAACTTGGTCCGACAGACCTGACCTGGTATGTCGGGCCATGCCCGATCCGAATGGCCGAGGACCAGTCCGGATGGGCTAAGCCCGGTCTGGCTGGTCTCGATCCAACCTTCTTGGTCATGGGCTATTTCTGGCTCACCCGACTAGGGGCGGCCCGGAGGACCATGGTACTGGCCCGAGAAGCTGGCTGGGTGTGGGGGTTGGCTCCACTCGCAAATGGACTCTGTCTATTCGGTTTTCTTCTTTAGTGGTTCCAGTTGATGCTGCATCACTCGATAGGTACGCATGGACAGATCAAAAGTAGGACGTGTGGGGAGCGGTTCCGCCCTCTTCCATGGCTCAGAGACACAGTGGGACCCACACCATCAATGCGGCTGATGTCATCTTGCTGCCCCTATCATCCACATCACCTATTTGTGCCGCCACCTATTTGTGTTTGGGGATATCCGGCTACCGCCACCTCTGGTTGTCGGCACCACCACGCCCGCAAAGCATCCACGGGCTTTCGATGATGCTCTTGAGGTCTGTATTCTTTTTCGACTATGCCTATGGGCCATCCGAGATGCTTCCATCACTGCATGCCTCCATGATTAGTGGGAATGTACTACAGATGAGGGAGATGAAACCAAAGTTGATGTTTTTCATCATCACCCATTATTGTCTAGTTTGAATCTTCCAATAGTCATCGATGCTCAATTATATGATGGTGGACGATGTCGCCAACACTTTATCAGAGGTTCCTCTCATGAGGGACTAAATCCTATGCCCATTATTAATTTAAATAAGTGAATAATCTCGCATAATGTGTTTATTATTATGATTCAATAATTAACCATAATTAATAATTAAATAAAACACACTAGCACTGTCATTACAAAACCAATGAAATGAGAGGTTGAAGACGTTAAAAATATCTTATTTATTGTATAAGGTTGCACTGCTTCCCACCACTCCCGCTCAATGGTTTCAAAACCAAAAAATAAAATTACCTTTGTTATTTATTATTTTATTATTTTATTTCAAAAAATCCAAAAATTATCTTTTCCATCCGACTTTTCCTTATCATTTTTATGATTCTATAAAGAGAATCCCTATGCTATGAATTCAATGGTGCCCATAGATTATTAATCCGAACAATGGATCATATGATAGAAATCTCCACTCACATGTTTGCTGAAGGTATCGTAAAAAATGTCCTAAATTATATTCTGGAATCTCTGGGACTCATAATCACATGCCATCAATTTTCAAAAACTCAAAATAATAACAAATAATTAAAAAATAAAAAAGCTAAATTTGAGTCATTACATCATCCCCAACATAGTGAATTATATCCCTAAATGCCACATCAAACCAGGTAATAAAATGGGGGTAATGATAACATATCTAAGCTTCCCACACTAATGTGCTCTCTTGGAGGTTCACGTGCTTCCAAAAATCTTGTACTAGAGGAATAGACTGCCCATGAAGAACTGCTCATTTCAATCCTCTAACTCCACTAGGAAATCTGAAAACATCACCCCAATGTCAATGTCCAATAGGACCCAATAGATAACGTGTGATGGATCATGCCCATAACTCCTCAACATTGACACATGGAATGCATTATACACCGTGTGCATCACTGGGGAACAGCTATGCAGTACACCACCTCTCCTACTCTGCTGAGTATCTAGAATGGTTTGATGAACCTAGAAGATAGCTTGACCTCTGACCCAATCTCCACAATCCACGTCAAGGTGAGACCCATAGGAAGACGTGTTCTCCCTCCGTGAACTCCAAGGGTCTTAGTATCCTATCATTACAAGACATATTCCGGCTCTATGTTTTCTTCATCCTATCATGGATGATCTGCACCTTAAATGTGGTTACCCATATCATCTTTGGACCCATATGTGCGGACTCCCACGGTTCTGTCTTGCATAGAGGTGACATGAATGGTTGCTGGTACAAGGCCTCAAATGGCGTCATGTCAATAGTGGAGTTATAACTGTAATTGTATTTTAACTACCCTAGTGGAAGTTGTTCTTCCAAAATATGGCCCAAATCAAGGACAAAAGCACAAATCATGTCCTCATTCATCTAAATGGTCCTCTCTGTTTGGACATCTGTTGGTGGATTAATGGCGGTGCTCAAGCGTAGCGGAGTCCCTAACGGCTACTGTAATCCCTTCAAAAACAAGGATTTAAAATGAGAATCACAATATGAGAATATTATCAACAAAAACTCAAGAATACATACAGTCTCCTATATATAGAGGAATCACATGCCCTCTATTGGTCAATGCTCTCAGAGGGGTAGGATGTGGTCCCACTTATGGATTCACTCAATGGCCACCCAGATGGAATCATGGACCATGGACGTACAAGGTTGAACTGTCACGCTGTCAATGGAGATTCCATACCACTTCCACTCTATCACCTCAAGTGGCTGAGTCAACCCTACTGGAACCCAGTGCATGTCCACCATGTGCTGACAAGTGAGGAATTTTGAAACAAACTCTACCATTGATTTCTTCATCCCTGGCCACCAGTACAGAAGCCAGAGGTCCTAGTACACCTTCACCGCAACAGCATGAACCACCAAAGGGGATGTGTGGAACTATTTCAAAACCTCATATCATAGCATCACTGTTAAGATAGTGCATCCTCTAAAAAGTAAAACGTTCTCTCGACCATTATAAAATTATTGAGGATCCCATCCTAAGGAAATATGACCACGTCGAGACTTGTTGTCAACTTCCCCAAGTTGTGATTCTCGTTCTAGCTGAAGGAGTTGGGGAGTGACAGTCATGGAATAAAGGTATATTTCTACATTTCAATCCATGAATGATAAATGTAATACTGATAGCTTCTCGGTCACCTCACCGAACAACACTAACCAATACCTTTTTCAGAGTGCATCAACTAACATGTTCCCTTTCCCAAGAGTTTAGACTATCTCAAAGTCATAGCCATGGAGGATGTCTTACCAATGTGGTTGTATTGGGTTCAAGTCCATATATGAGATGATATTCATGAGAATCTTACGATTAGAGTAGATATTAAAACATTCTCCCATTAATTGGTCCTTCCACATCCACAACGCAATGACCAATACTACTAACAATAGTTCTTGGGTAGCATAGTTCTTCTCATTTTGCCTCATCCTCCAAGGGTCATAGATGATCACTGCTTGCTCCTAAATCAAGACACATCCTAGCCCAGTCGATGATGTTCCGTTGTAGACTACATACCCAATTCCTACTTCTAGTATCCTCATGATGGGGGCACTCATCAGTATTTTCCTCGGCTCCTCAATACTCTTCTAGCATCTCTCTACCACAATAAATGTTTTCCTTTCATTATCATTGATATAAAGGGAGTTTCATATCTAGAAATTTCTATTATGAAACTCTATTACCCTACTAATAATTTGGCCAATAGCGACGGCCATTGGCGGTCTCTATAGGCTTATAGGGACTGCACAGTGACTGCCAATGCAATTTTCTTTAGGCCCGACGTTGTCAGCCTACAAGGACCGCCAATGGAGGACACTGATTCTGGCCGAAATGTCGGCCTACAGCGACCGACTGGCGGTCGCTGAAGCTGGCCGAATGTCATCCTACAGCGACCGCCAATGGCGATTGCTCAACTGGAAAATTATTTTTTAAAAAATAATTTCATGGTATAGAATAAAAAAACCGCATATAAATAATAAAAAATGTAAAACAAATCCAAACAACATAAAAAACAATATCAACATAAAAAATAAATGATAGAAGAGCTTCAACGATCCACATCCATCTGCTTTAGAAACCTACAATAAGATACAAAGAAAACAACTAAACAAAACAAACGTAAATTTGACATTTTTATTCAGTTATTATATAAATATAATAAAATTAAATATGAGATCTCATTGGATATATAATAATTTAAAACCCCCAATATAATAAATGTTATCATTTTTAAATTTTTTTTTCTTATTTTGGAATCTTTTCTTTAGTTTCTGAAAGTGTTTTGTTGTCTAAAAAGGGAAGTTTTTTTCATGCAACACACATCTGATGGATGTGACGACACCTCCTACATGTCGCGAATAATATTACTATCTTTTTTGTGTGGTTTCAGGTCATTCGGAGCAATTTTGATCTGAATTTGATCGTGACACGCCGTTTTGGTCTTTTATTACTCTGGAAATGTGTTTATGGTCACCACGGTCAAACTACACCTCCTATTGATGTTCTTTCTACCCTAAAATTTCACAATTAAAACAGTGGTTGTTTTCATATGATTTAATTGAATTCCGAGGACTTTAGGGAGGTTTCAACCACCCAATGAACCCTTTTAGAGCGCACTAAACAGCTGAAAACGACACATTCAGTCGTACCGCACGCACTGCATGTTTGATGGATGTTTCATCTTCTCCTGCATGTCATGAATCATATTCCTATCATTTTAATGTGGGTTCAGGTCATTCGGAGCATGTTTTCTCTGAATTAGATCTTGACACGCCATTCTGATCTTTTATGACTCTAGAAACACATTTCTGGTCACCGCAGTCAAACGACACCTTCTATTGATGTGCCATTTGCCGGACCATTTCACGATTCACACAGCTATTGTTGTCATATAATTTCATTGCATTCAAAGGTCGTTCGAGGGTTTTGACCACCCAACGTGCCATTTTAGAGCACACCCAACTGCTAAAAACGACACATTCGGTCGTACCGCGCGCACTGCACATCCGATGGACATGCCATCTCTTCCTCCATGTCACAAATAATATTCTTAATGTTTTCGTGTGGTTTCAGGTCATTCAGAGCACGTATGCTCTGAATTCGACTGTGACACACCGTTTTTGGTCTTTTATGACTCCAGAAACGTGTTTCCAATCACTGCGGGAAAACAAAACCTCTGATTGATATGTCGTCTTCCCGAACATTTCACAATTCACATCGCGGTTGTTGTCGTATGATTACATGGAATTATGTGGTCGTTCAGGTGGTATTGACCACACAAAGTGCCCTTTTAGAGACTGTTGAACTGCTGAAAATGACACATTCGGTCATACCGCACGCACTGCACGTCCGATGGATTTTTCATCTCCTCCTACATGTCACGAATAATATTCCTATCTTTTTCATGAGGTTTCCTATCATTCGGAGCACGTTTTCTCTGAATTCGACCGTGACACACCGTTTTGGTCTTTAATGACTTTTGAAATATGTTTCCAGACACCACGGCCAGACGACACCTCTGAATGATATCCCGTCTACCCGAACATTTCACAATTCACACATCGGTTTTTTTCGTATGATTTCATGGCATTCCAAGGTCATTCGGGTGGTTTTGACCACCCAACACGCCCTTTTGGAGCGGTCCGAACTGCTGAAAACGACACATTCGGTCGTACCGTGTGCACCACACGTTTGATTAACATTCCTTATCCACCTCCATGTCACTAATAATATTACTATAATTTTCATGTGGTTTCAGGTAATTTAGAGCACATTTGCTCTGAATTCGACCGTGAAACGCCATTTTGGTCTTTTATGACTCTGGAAACGCATTTACGGTCACCGTGGGCAAACGACATCTCTGATTGACGTGTCGTCTACCTGAACATTTCAAAATTCACACTGCAGTTGTTGTTGTATGATTTCATGGTATTCTGAGGTCGTTCGAGTGGTTTTGACCACCCAACGCGCCCTTTTAGAGCGTGCCGAACTGCTTAAAATGACACATCCGGTCATAACGCATGCACTGCTCGACTGATGGATCTGTCGTCTCCTCCTCCATGTCACGAATAGTATTCCTATCTTTTTCGTGTGGTTTCTAGTTAGTCTGAGCTTGTTTTCTCTGAATTCGACTGGGACACACCGTTTTGGTCTTTTATAACTCCGAAAACCCGTTTCTAGTCACCGTGGTCAAACGGCACCTCCGATTGACGTTTCATCGGCCTAAACATTTCAAAATTCGCACTGCAGTTGTTTTCGTATGATTTCATGGCATTCAATGGTCGTTCATGTGGTTTTGACCACCCAACACGCCCTTTTAGAGTGTGTCGAACTGCTAAAAATGACACATTCGGTCGTACGTCATGAACTGCATGTCCGAAGTATATGTTGTCTCCTCCTCAATGTCTAGAATAATATTCCTATCAATTTCGTGTGGTTTCAGGTCATTCAGAGTACGTTTGCTCTGAAATTGATCGTGAAACGCTGTTTTGGTCTTTTATGACTCCAGAAAAGTGTTTCCAGTCACCACGGTCAAAATGCACCTCCGATTCACATTTCTTCAACCCAACCATTTCTCAATTCACACCGTGGTTGTTGTAGTATGATTTCCAGGCATTCTGAGGTCATTCGGGTGGTTTTGACCACTCAACACTCAATTTTAGAGCGTACTGAACTGCTGAAAATGACACATTCAGCCATACAGCATGCACCGCACGTCCGATGGATCTGTCATCTTCTCATGCATGTCACGAATAATATTCCTATTTTTTCATGTGGTTTCAGGTCGTTCGGAGAATGTTTTCTCTGAATTCAACCGTGACATGCCGTTTTGGTCTTTTGTGACTCTGGAAACGCGTTTCCAGTCACCGTGGTCAAACAACACCTCTGATTGACATGTTGTATGCCTGAACATTTCTCAATTGACACCACAGTTGTTTACGTATGATTTAGTGGAATTCTGAGGTCATTCAGGTGGTTTTGATCACCCAACGCGCCCTTTTTGAGAGCGCCACACAGCGGAAAATGACAAATTCGGTTGTACCATGAACCTCACACATCTGATGGAAGTTCTGTCTCCACTTCCATGTCACGAATAATATCCTTATATTTTTCGTGTGGTTTGAGGTCATTTGGAGCACGGTTTCTATAAATTTGATAGTGACATGCCGTTTTGGTCTTTTTTCACTCCGAAAACATGTTTCCGGTAACCACGGTCAAACGCCACCTCCGATTGACCTGTCGTCTGCCTGAACATTTTACCAATTCACATCGTGGTTGTTTTCGTATGATTTAATGGAATTCCGAGGACGTTCGTGTGGTTTTGACCACCCAAAGTGCCCTTTTAGATCACACTGAACTGCTGAAAACAACACATTCGGTCGTACTATGTTCACCTCATGTCCAATGGATGTGCCTTCATCTCTTGCATGCCACAAATAATATTCATATCGTTTTTGTGTGGTTTCAAGTAATTCGAAGCATGTTTGTTCTGAATTCGACCATGACACACCGTTTTGGTATTTTATTACACTGGAAACGTGTGTCTGGTGACTATGGTCAAACAGAAACTCTGATTGATGTTCTATCTACCCGACCATTTCACAATTTACACTATGGTTGTTTTCGTATGATTTCATGGCATTCCGAAGCCATTCAGGTGGTTTTGACAACCCAACAGTCCCTTTTAGAGTGCACCAAACTGCTAAAAATGACAAATTCGGTCGTACCACGCACACCGCATGTCCGATGGAAGTTTTGTCACCTCCTTCATGTAAAAAATAATATTCCTACCGTTTTCATGTGGTTTCAGGTCATTCAGAGCATGTTTTCTCTGAGTTCGACCGTGACAGGCCGTTTTGGTCTATTCTGACTCCGAAAACGCATTTTCGGTTACTGCGGTCAAAAGGATACTCCGATTGACATGTCGTCCACCCGACCATTTCACAATTCACACTGCGGTTATTTTCCTACGATTTCATGGAATTCCGAGGTCGTTTGGGTGGTTTTGACCACCCAACGTGCCTTTTTAGAGAGTGTTGAACTGCTGAAAACGACACATTCGGTCTTACTATGGGCACCACATTTCCGATGGACGTGTCGTCTCCTCCTCCATGTCACGGAAAATATTCCTATTGTTTTACTATGTTTTTATGTCATTCATAGCACGTTTTCTCAGAATTCGACCGTGGCATGCCGTTATGGTCTTTTGTGACTCTGAAAATGCATTTCTGGTCATCGTGGTCGAACGGCTCCACTGATTGACATGTCGTCAGCTCGACCATTTCAGGATTCAATCCTTGGTTGTTTTCCTATGATTTCATAGAATTATGAGGTCGTTCTGGTGGTTTTTACCACCCAACGCGCCTTTTTAGAGCACATCGAACTGCTGAAAACGATACATTCGGTTGTACCGTGCGCACTGCACGTCTGATGGACGTGCTGTCTCCTCCTTCATGTCACGAATAATATTCCTATCATTTTCATGTGGTTTCAAGTCATTTGGAGCACGTTTGATTTGAATTCGACCGTGACACACCATTTTGGTCTTTTATGATTCCAGAAACGAGTTTCCGGTAACCGCAGTAAAACAGCACCTCCGATTGAAGTTCCGTCTTCCCGACCATTTCGCAATTCACATCGTGGTTGCTGTCGTTTGATTTAATGACATTCTGAGGTCATTCGGGTCATTTTGACCACCCAACGCCCCCTTTTAGAGCATGTCAAACTGCTGAAAATGACACATTCGGTCGTACCGTGCTCACCACACATCTGATGGACATTTCGTCTCCTCTGGCATGTCACGAATAATATTTCTATCATTTTCATGCGGTTTCAGGTCATTCTGAGCATGTTTACTCTAAATTTGACCGTGACACGTCATTTTGGTCTTCTGTGACTCTGGAAACACGTTTCCGGTTACCACGTTCAAACGATACCTCTGATTGACATGACGTCTACATGACCATTTCCCAATTGACACCACTATTGTTGTCATATAATTTCATTTCATTCTAACGTTGTCCGGGTGGTTTTTCCCACCCAACGTTCCCTTTAAGAGTGCGTCGAAGTGCTGAAAACTACACATTTGGTTGTACCGTGTGCACAGCAGGTCCGATTGATGTGTCGTCTTCTCATGCACGTCGAGAATAATATTCTTATCGTTTTCGTTTGATTTTAGGTCATTCAGAGAATGTTTTTTATGAATTCAACTATGACACGCTGTTTTGGTCTTTTATGACTCCGGAAACACGTTTCCAGTCACTTCGGTCATGCGGCTCCAACGATTGTTGTGCCATCTACCCAACCATTTCACAATTCACGCCACAGTTGTTGGCGTATGATTTCATGGCTTTCCGAGGTCATTCTGGTGGTTTTGACCACCCAACGTGCCCTTTAAGAGCTTACTGAACTGCTGAAAAGGACACATTTAGTCGTACCGCACGTACCACATGTATGATGGACATGTTTTCTCTTAGTACATGTCAAAAATAACATTCCTATCTTTTTCGCATGGTTTCAATTCATTCGGAGCACATTTTCTCAGAATTCGATCGTGGCACGCCGTTTTGGTATTTTATGACTTTGGAAAGGCGTTTCCGGTGACCGCGGTCAAACAGAACCTCCGATTGACGCGTCGTCAACCAGAAAATTTCCTAATTAACACCGCGGTTGTTTTAGTATGATTTAATGGAATTTTGAGGTCATTCAGGTGGTTTTGACCACCCAACACGCCATTTTAGAGCGCACCGAACTGCTAAAAACAACACATTCGACTGTACCACGAGCACCGCACATCCGATGGACATGCCCTCTCCTCCTACATGTCACGAAATATATTTATATATTTTTTGTGGGGTTTCTGGTCATTCGAAGCATGTTTTCTCTGAATTCGACCATGACACGCTGTTTTTGTCTTTTATGACTCCAGAAACGCATTTCTGGTCACCATGGTCAAACGACAGCTTCGATGGATGTGCCGTATGCCTGACCATTTCACAATTTACACCACTGTTATTGTCGTATGATTTAAAGGCATTATAATGTTATTTGGGTGGTTTTGATCACCCAACGCGCCCTTTTAGAGCGCGACGAACTGCTCAAAACAACAAATTTGGTCGTACAGCGCGCACTGCATGTCTGATGGATGTGTTGCCTCCTCCTAGAAGTCATGAATAATATTCAAATCGTTTTTGTGTGGTTTTAATTCATTCGGAGCACTTTTTATCTATATTCGACCGTGACATGCCGTTTTTTGTCTTTTGTGACTCCAAAAACGCGTTTCTGGTCACCGTGGTCAAACAGATCCTCTGATTGACGTGATGTCTAGCCGATCATTTCACAATTCACACCGCGGTAGTTGTCGTATGATTTAATGGCATTCCAAGGTTGTTTGAGTGGTTTTGATCACCCAACGGTCCTTTTAAGAGCCCGTCGAACTGGTGAAAAGGACACATTGGGTCGTACCGTGTGCACCGCATGTCCGATAGAAGTGTCATCTCCTCCTCCATGTCTCGAACAATATTCTATCTTTTTCATGTGGTTTTAGGTCATTCATAGTAAATTTTCTCTGAATTCGACCATGACACGTCGTTTTGGTCTTTTATGACTCCGGAAACGTGTTTCTGGTCACCACAGTAATCCAGATCCTCCGATTGACAGGTCATCTGCCCGACCATTTCAAAATTCACACCTTGGTTGTTGTCGTATGGTTTCCTGGAATTATGAGGACGTTATGGTGGTTTTGACCACCCAACGCGCCCTTATAGAGCACACTAAACTGCTAAAAAAACACATAAAGTCGTACTGCAGGCACCACACATCCAATGTACGTGTTGTCTCCTCCTGCATGTCATGGATAATATTCATAACTTTTTCCTATTGTTTTAGGTAACTTGGAGCACGTTTTCTATGAATTCAACCGTGACATGACGTTTTTGTCTTTTATGACCCCGAAAACACAATTCCAGTCACCGCTGTCAAATAGAACCTATGATTGATGTTTCCTCTGCCCGAACATTTCACAATTCACACTACAATTGTTGTCGTATGATTTCATGGCATTCTGAGGAAGTTCAGGTGGTTTTGACCTCCCAACATGCCCATTTAGAACATGTCGAACTTTTAAAGACGACTAATTCAGTAGTATCATGCTCACTGCATGTCCAATGGACATTCCGTCTCCACCTGCATGTCACGAATAATATTCATATTGTTTTCCTGTGGTTTCAAGTCATTCGGAGCACGTTTACTCAGAATTTGACTGTGGCATGTCATTTTGGTCTTGTGTGACTCCGAAAATACATTTTCAGTCACCATGGTCAAACAACACATCTGATTGACGTGAAGTCTTCCCGACCATTTCTTTATTCACACCGTTGTTGTTTTTGTATGATTTTATTGCATTCCGAGGTTGTTCGGGTGGTTTTGTCCACCCAACACGTCCTTTTAGAGAGCGTCGAACTACTGAAAATGACACATTCTGTTGTACCCTGCACACCGCATGTCTGATAGATGTGTCTTCTGCTCTGGAATGTCCAGAATAATATTACTATAATTTTCCTGTGATTTAAGATCATTCAGAGCATGTTTGCTAGGAAATCAATTGTGACATGCCGTTTTGGTCTTTTAGGACTTCAGAAATGAGTATTCGGTCAGCGTGGTCAAATAACACCTCTGATTGACATGTCGTCTGCCCGAACACATCAAAATTCACTACACGGTTCTTGTGATATGATTTCATGGCATTCTGAGGTCGTTCGCAGGGTTTTGACCACCCAACACGCCCTTTTAGAGTGCACCGAATAGCTGAAAACGACACATTTAGTCGTACCACGTGCACCTCATGACTGATGGATGTGATGTCTCCTCCTACATGTTATGAATAATATTACTATCATTTTAATGTGGTTTCAGGTCATTCGGAGAATGTTTTATCTGAATTTTACGGTGAGACACCGTTCGGGTCTTTTGTGAGTCTGAAAACACATTTCTGGTCACTGTGGTCAAACCACACCTCTGATTGATAAAATGACCTTGAATGTGTGTGTCTATTTGGGTAGTGATTCATGAAAGTGTTAAATTATAATCTGAATCGATGTTGAATCCCAGTTGGGATAAGATTTTGAGGTCAGCTATGGATGATTCTAAAACCATTGTTTTATTTTTATTTCTATTTATGCTTGATGTTGGAGATTCACCAGGATTCCAGGGGTGGGGTGGGCTGTCTTGGGGGTGCGGGGGGGGGGGGGGGGGTGGCTATCTGGGGTGGGGGTGCTGTCCGGGGGTGGGGGCTGTTCGGGGGTGGGGGGCTATCCGAGGGGTGCGGGGGGGGGAGCTGTCTAGGGTGGGGGTGTTGTCCGGGGTTTGGGGGGACTGTCTGGGCAGGGGGGGGGCTGTTCGGATGTGCGGGGGGGGGGGGGGGGGGGGGGTTATTCCTACGACTAAAAATAGGGAAAATAATCTCAGTCATAAAAAACAAGTTTCATTGTTTATATTATGAATCACATGGTTTTTTCAAAATTATTATAGAACATGCAATTTAAAACATCAAAAAAATTAAATGAACAAAATATATCCAAATCATTAATCAGTTTCATGGTTACTTCTCAATTTGTGCACACAAACATTCCATCATGGAAAAACACAAATGATACCCCCAAATAACAAAAAAATCTCACTAGAAACCCAACCAAAACCTCAATAACAATCCCACCATTAAAAACAGAAACACACCTCGTTCATATGACGCATCATGTGTGGTCATGACTACTACCTCCATCCGGTGGGACATGGGCCTAAAACATATAATCATTATGAATATTTTCATAACATAAATAATATAAATTAAATAAATAAATATATTATAAACATGGGTCGTATGATCCCTTGCACCAAAACCAAGATGCACATATTCTCGTAGTGCTCTAACTTCTGCGGTCAATTGCGCATTTACCTCATCGGAAGCACGTATTTGTGCCTCAAAATCTAAAAAATAATATGTCATCTAAGCAATATCAGTACTGAAAACAGTAGCGTGTGACGCTACAGAATGAGGAATCCCTTTTACATAGGTCAAACTATATGCATGCCCCTCCCGACCAATAATGCGATGAAAGATCTCATCCTTTCGCAATGGAAGCTGTCGTTGGTCCTCTGGCAGATTTCTAACTCAGCTTCAAATTGAGCCTATGAAATATTTAAATATATATACATATATATGTTAATGTACATATTTATGTAAGTATTGGTAAGTAGAATAACTTACTATCAATGCTGCATCCTCCATATAACTGTGATCATGAGTCCTCATCCACACTGACATTTTATCATTCAGTGCACCTTACTCCCGAAACTGTATTTGAATAGAATATAAACACAAGATAATATTAGTTAATAAATTAAAAAATGAATAATAAATACCTCATGTTGGATCTGAGACATGTGACGTGTCCTAAGGCTGTGAGGTGGTCCCTGCAACGCTCGACTCTCAGAATGGCGTGATGACACCACCAACATTCAAGTCATTCAAATTTCAAAATAATCACACATTCTTGAAAATATATATACCAAAATAAATATACAAACTGTAACACCCTCAGTAGACCAATATGCATCTATGTCGCACCACTGAGCTGGGAGGACACCTCTCGGGACTTTTTCCCTAATTTCTAGGGCACCCACATTTGGTACCTAGTGGCCCCTCATCACGTTGCCTTTATATTATTTCCACATCTTACGGAATTTTCTCATACACATGGGTGGAAACTCATCGGGGAATAATTTAAAATCATTCTATTAATTAAAAAATCACACATATTAGTATTGTTTATACATAGAGAATAATGTAAAATGGTCTCCGTACCTGAACCTCCCACCAAAGACGATCTAATGTGTCCTGAGGGATAGAAGTCCAGTCACACGTGGTCAATGGAAATCGATGTGGGTCACGTTTGATATGACCCAGCTGACGAATTAATTCAGGTGAATTCAGTCCCAAATGATGAAATACATAATCAAAGGAAACATCAATTGATGTGTCAGAATTCCATGATAAAATTCCCCGACCGGGGCCTCCCTTGTGAGAGGAAGAACCAATTGAGTCTAATCCTGTTGAAATTCTATATATAATTTTATAGATGTAATATATATATATATATATGTGTGTGTGTGTGTTTATCAATTACATAAAAAAAGAGAGAATGACATTCAAACATACCTAGACACTGAGGCATAGATGCCTCAGATGGATGATGTGGATCTGCTTCCTCTTCCCCTAGCATGCCAACAGTCATTAAAAAAATTAGTAAGGGGACTGTCCAAAGTTTATAAAAGATAATTTGGATATATATATATAAAATAAAACTTATACAATTGATAATCAAACAAAAATGGATTGAATAAATAGTTGTGAATGAGTTTTAAAAAATAAAAATGTTAACGAAACAGATATACAAATTATTTACAAAACCAATCAATGCATAGAAAAATTTCAGATTGAATTAATAAAAATAAATGCAGCTCATGAACCAGATGAAGATTACTTCAATGGGAAGATACACCGAAAATAACATCAATATTGCAAGAGATAAATCACCTGAAATATTTATAACTGAATATACATCCCAAAGTGAGTATTAAAACATACAAGGATTTTTAAAATGGTTAGATAATTTATGGTATCATAGTACATTCAATAATGTATATCAGGAAAACAATTATACCATTCATTAAGCATGCAAATGGACCGTTTCTCCTCACCGAGACATTTTGACAAAAACTTGCCAACTTGGATTCGAAGGCAAAGGAACAAGGAATATATCTATAGAGACTCGGGTTTTTGGCCCTGTCAGACTTTGGTATACTTCTACGAATAATTCCAGAGCTCGGTGCGAAGACGACGTGCGATTTCGAGGCCCGGTGTGCCCGGAATTAATTTTATAAAAATATTAAGTTTTTTCATACTATGCACATGGTGGGGGAGTGATATTTACTAAACGGTAGCTCGGAATGGGAATCTGAGGGCACAGTTGCGTCTGTAACGTTCCGTTTACCCTAGGTGAGGTGTAAACATTGCGGGCGCGGGCCTGTGGTGGAATGCGCCACCATGGGTGTTTTCGTAAATTAGTGGAAAAGTCTATTTACGAGTGTCAGCTCGAATAACTTCTGAACGGTGTCTCAGATCGCAAATCCGAGTCCGTCGTTGTGTTTAGAACGGTGCGTTTACCCTAGGGGTGACCTTACCTTTGTCTGCATCGGGCGTGGAGTTGGGGACGTGGTTTTAAATGAAGGTTTTTAAATAAAAAAACATGATATTTTTATAAAATTAATTTCGGGCACACCAGGCCTCGGAATCGCACATCTTTTTGACGCCTAGCTTGGGTTTTTGGCCATGTCAGACTTTGGGATACTTCTACGAATAATTCCAGAGCTATGCATGAAGACGACCAGGGATTCCGAGGCCCGGTGTGCCCGAAATTAATTTTATAAAAATATTAAGTTTTTTTATACTATGCACGTGGTGGGGGTGTGAGATCTCCTAAACGGTATCTCAGAATGAGAATCTGAGGGCACAGTTGCGTCTGTAACGTTCCGTATACCCAAGGATAGGTATAAACATTGCGGGCGCGGGCTTGCGGTGCAATGCGCCACCGGGGGCGTTTTCGTAAATAAGTGGAAAATTACATTTACGAGCGTCAGCTCGAATAACTTCTGAATGGAGTCTCGGACCGCAAATCCAAGTCTGTCGTTGCATTCAAAACGGCGTGTTTACCCTAGGGGTGACCTTACCTTTGTCTGCATTGGCTTCCGGGATGGAGGCGAGTTGGTGGGGCGTGGAAATGAGTTATTATATAAAAATAAATATAAAAACATTTCACCTCCCCCCCCCCCTTACCACCTACGTGCAGCAAGAGGCCACCACCTCCTCTCCCCTTACTCCTTCGACGAACAAGCCGCAGGTGTGCCGCCGTCAGCCGTTTTCAACGTAGATCGTCGGCAAATCGAGCTCTAGTGCGTCACCGGCGTCGATCTGCACCTGAAGATTCGACATTTTTCCCGCGAGGTAGGCGGTTTCAGTTTTAAAATCCCAGACCCCGTTTATGCATTTTTTTTCTTCAAGTCGTCATATGGTTTGTGTAGTTAGGGTCTCGTGCTTTCCGAATCTTTTTTCGGATCGGAATTTGGAGCACCGGGGTGCTCCCGATGGCTCCCGGATGTTTTCCGGCGAAAACACGGTTTTCCGGCGAGACCCGCGGCGGACTTCGCGGAATCCGACGAGTTCCGCGGCGGCACGGTGGTGGCACGGTGGTTTCTGGCTATGACACGGCAGAGTCCAGTGGCTACGCGGTGGTTTCCGGCGACCCTGCGGTTGTCCAGCCAGATTGTTTCGGGGGTTCTTTAAACCCCCGTAACACGCAAACCGTAACTCCGATTTGCGAGCCGTTTGTCGAGACGTGTTTCTTGCATCAAGACGGAACTTTTGAAATCAATTTTAGAATTTTTTGAGTCGGGATTTTTCCCCTGGGGCTTGAAATGTCGAATAAAATAATAATATTTTATTATTTTACGACTTCGGGTCGTTGTAACTTTTACCCGGAGCATCCGATTGACGTGTTGTCAGTGGCATTGAATCCCTGATGGTACGACATACTTTTAGAGATGGATTCCAGTTGTTGGGACTGAGAACGGGGAGAGGGCCCCATGAGGCCGGGTTTTGGCGTTTGCGGAGAAACGCATCTTTTGCACTATGAGTCCGATTTTGGCGGATGATTAGTCGATCCTGTGTGGTTTTCCGAGAGGATCGCAATGGTGCGATCCGTTCGGTGAGATTCGGAATTGAGGCGTCGGCCCCACCCGATATGGCTTCGGTGAATAATACCTTTTTCACTGGGTGACCGTTTCGGACAAGGGAGTAGTCGATTCCGCTTGTTTTTTCGAGCGGATCGTCGTGGTATGATCCGCTCAATGGGTTTCGAGATCGTCGTGTTGGCCCCGCACGAGCTAGATACGGTGAATAGTGCCTTTTTCACCGGTGCTCCATTTCAGGCAAGTAAGCAGCCTATCCTTCGTGTTTTCCATGTAGATCATGATGGTGGCCTCAGTTTTGGCCTTGAAGATGCGCAGTGTGGCATTGTTGCGGGTCGCTCGGGTTAGCGACGTTTTGAACCAGTAGTGGATGAGGGTACTCCCTTGGTTCGTTCCCACGAGGGTTTGTGTTGCATCACAACCTTCGTATAGGTTTTTGAACCTCTCAATTGGTTGTTTAAACTGTTATAGTTATGGCATCCCTCTGGTGGGCCCAGAGCGGGATCCTCTAGCATCTTTTCCCAAGATTGGGTTCATGGTATTGCTGTGACCGCTTATTCACGGGCGGCGATCCCCTATATAGAAGGTTAACCCTGTAGGGTTTGTGGAATCATCGGGAATATGATCCCCTACGTAGTGGGTCGTACTCAGTAGGGTTGTGGCATCATGGGGTGTACTCTCCTGGTTGTGGACAGTTTCTGGTGACGAGGTCAGTACCTCAGGTGGCTTGTTGCGTGAGCTGGATATATCTGGATTGTTCAAGGTGTAGGTATGGTCATACACCTGAGCTGTGTTGACTAGTTGTGTTTAACCTATGATGGTCACAAGATTGAGTTTCTCTCTCTTATGGGTTCCCTCTGGATGGGAAGAGCGGAATATTGCCTTTTAGTTTCCCTCTTTGGTTTTGAGTTTTTGGGGTGCCTACTGAGTATGTTTATACTCACCCCTGCACGGGCTTTGCCTGCACATGTTTGTGTCTTGTGCAGACCACAAGCCTTTCGACGGTGTCCAAGGAGGACCCGGAGCAGGCAGAGTTGAGTGAGCGAGACTGACCGGGGTGTTTGTCGGTGCGGTGCCGTGGGAGCTTTCTGGCGGGTGTTTGTGGCAGCGTTCCCCTAGTTCAGAGCAGGTTGGTCGCGCTTTTGTAGTTTACTTTTGGTGGGACCTATTTTTCCCTTTTGTACTTTTACTGTTGCACCCTGGTTTGGTATAGATTTTATGCATGCATCTTCTATCCAGTTTTATATATCTCTGCACTGTTTCATGGAGGTGTATGTGGGTGCGTGTTTATAGGTATCTTAGGCTAATGCCTCCCATGTGTGTGATAGCCCACTCGACACTATTTGTGAGCTTCGTATACCGAAGTGGGTTGGGTATCCCCTAGCGGACATAGGAGTGATCCCCTATCCGAGGAGTTTGGTGGTTATGTTGTTTCAGTGAGTTATCCTCAGTGATGCCAACCGACGAGCGTGATCTCTCGGGTGAGCGTCTCAGAGGTTTGTGAGAAACCTGATGGACTGTATCTCTCGGATGAGTGTCATATGGGATGACAGTGATCGTGGGGTTGGGTCGTGACAGATTTATATAAGAGGAGGTTCCACCTTTGGGATCTCAGAGCGTAGCTGGTCTAGCTGTGAGTTTGGTTTGGGTTGCATAGAGGCAGTGTTAAGATGTTTGGAGTTCGGCTTTCAGGCCAGGGACTCCAGTGTTGATGCGGTGGCCGACGTATCCATACACCAAGACTCTGATAACCTGCCTTTCGACTCATAACATTCGTACACTGGTCTCAGGGACATAATGGTAAATTCGTCTTATAGGACTGCGGTTTTGGGTTTCCCTTGTCCTTCTTGAGTCAGCTCTCCAGATATACACTTTGATTATGGTGCTTCTTGAATGAATTTCAGGATGCCTCCACGATGACATCTAGTGAGGGTTCTGCAAAACGATTGTGTTAATGATCCACCCTGTGAAGAGGTTGTGGACTAGGGTGCAGGTTCTGATGGTGCACCTCCAGGTGGTCTGCCAGTTGAGCCGCCACCTGTCGAGCTGCTGGTTGTGCCGACAGTGCAGGATGAGGTTGCACACATGCTGAGTGCGCTGCACGAGTTCTAGAGGAAGCAACCTCTGAGGTTTCGGGGTGATCCAGACCCCCAGGTAGCCGATGACTGTCTTGAGGCAGTCACCCGAGTTTTCCGCCAGGTGAGGACACCCCCAGATCAGATGGTGGTCCTAGTGGAGAGCCTTCTGCATGGTTCGGCCGGGCGATGGTGGAGTTTGGTGACGCAGTCCTATGACAAGGAGATGCTCACGTGGGCAGATTCTGAGCAGCTCTTCAGGGGGTAGTTCTATCCCATGACGCTGAGGTCAGTGCGGATTCAAGAGCTTCTACATCTTCGGTATGAGGGCCTGACCGTGTCGGAGTTCTCGGCCCACTGGATATTGTTCGAGGCCCATTCTTTAGGGCTCAAACCTTCGAGCAGGGCTTACGCATGGACATCCGAGCAGGTGTGGTTTCCTTGTGCCTGCCCACCCATGCTGGATTACTGGAGTGAGCGTTGGTGGTGGAGAGTTTTCTGGCTGAGTAGTTTCCCCCTGTTAGTGCTGGGCACATGAGGGCTGAGACGTTGGCATCTGGTAGCCGACGACAGACTCATGGGACTGAATGTGGCTGGCATTTTAGGAGGCGACCCCAGGATGAAGGATCTGAGGCCCATGGCTCACAGGGCTCACAGACCAGTTTTGGTCAGCCTTAGGAGAGGCAGTGTTTCTCTTGCGATGGTCTAGGACATCTTGCTAGATATTGTTTGACTCGTTATGCTGCTGAGAGGGAGTCGGTCGACAGACCGCCTTGGCAGAGGTAGAGTCTCGAGCAAGGAGATTTGCAGGGCAGCAGACGTGGGAAAGGAGCTGGTGCAGGAGGAGGTGGTGGTTGGCAATACCATTTTCCACCACCCCACCCCCAGGTGGTCCACACCAAGCTCATGGAGCTGGTGGCCGAGGGCGGGGATAACTGCATGCCCTGGAGGCGGTTGACCCAGAGGCTCCACAGATGGATAGAGGTACGCCTTAAATCCTTTCTACTTTCTGCAGTAGTTTGTTAGACACTGTTTAGCGGTACTCTTTCCTTTCTTTTTCTTTATCGAGTTTTGTTCAGGGCGTTGGTAAGATCATGTGTGGGTGTTGTTCGGCATGCTTCGAATGTGTGAGGACAAGGGATCATTTCCCCACCGAGATGCATTTTTGTGACACGATTAAAACCGTGCGGGCAAGTCAGTGCCACCCAAAGCGGATAGTATCGAGGTGTGGTGGATGAGTCCCTCTGACTTATGCATTCAGTCAGGGGTGTTTGTTGGTGAACTCGCTGGTGTGTGAGACCCAGTTGAGAGTCCAGCCGTTTCCCTTGAGCTTAGGGCTTTTTGGGGACAAAACGTTCTAGGGGGGAGGATGTAGCGACTCACGTTATTGGCCCTGTCAGTCTTTGGAATACTTCTACGAATAATTATAGAGCTAAGCGTGAAGATGACGTGCGATTCCGAGGCCCGGTGTGCATGGAATTAATTTTATAAAAATATTAGGTTTTTTATACTATGCACGTGGCGGGGGTGTGATATCTCGTAAACGGTAGCTCAGAACGGGAATCTGATGGCACGGTTGCATCCAGAATGTTCTGTTTAGCCTAGGCGAGGTGTAAACGTTGCGGGCGCGGGCCTGCGGTGGAAAGCGCCACCGGGGGCGTTTTCGTAAATAAGTGGAAAAGTCCATTTACGAGCGTCGGCTCAAATAACATCTGAACAAAGTCTCGGATCGCAAATCCGAGTCTGCCATTGCGTTCATAATGACGCGTTTACCCTTGGGGTGACTTTACCATTGTCTGCATCGGGTGCCGGGACGGAGACGAGTTGGTGGAGCGTGACAACGAGTTGTTTTATAAAAATAAAAATAAAAACATTTCATCTCCCCACCCCTTACCACCTACGCATAGCAAGACCCCACCTCCTCCTCTACCCTTCCTCTTTTGACGAACAAGCCGCAGGGGTGCCACCATCAACCGTTTTCGACATAGATCGTCAGCAAATCGAGCTCCAGTGGGTCACCGGCGTTGATATGCACCCGAAGATTCGGCTTTTCGCCCGTGAGGTAGGCTGTTTGAGTTTTGAAATCCTGGACCCCTTTTATGTGGTGTTTTTCTTCAAATCGTTAAAAGGGTTGTGTAGTTCGGATTTCGAGCTTTCCGAAACATTTTTCAGATCTGAATTTGGCACACCGGGGTGCTCCCGGTGGCTCCCGGATGTTTTCCGGCGAAAACCCGGTTTTTCGGCGAGACCCGCGGCGGCCTTGGCAGAATCCGGCGGGTTCTGTGGCGGTGCTGCGATGGCACGGTGGTTTCTGGCTCTGGAACGGCGGAGTCCGGCGGCGGCGCGGTGGTTTCCGGCAACCCTGCGGTGGTCTCGCCAGATTGTTCTGGGGGTTATTTAAACGCCCGTAACACGCAAACCGTTACTCCGATTTGCGAGCCGTTTGAGGTGACATGTTCCTTGCATCGAGACGGATCTTTTGAACTCACTTTTTGAATTTTGTGAGTCGAGATATTGGCCCGGGGCTTGAAATTTTCAATAAAATTATAATTTTTTATTATTTTACGACTTCGGGCCGTTGTAACTTCTACCCGGAGCGTCCGATTGACGTGTCGTCAGTGGCGTTGAGACCCTGATGGTACGAAAGACTTTTTGAGATGGTTTCTGGGTGTTGGGATTGTGAACGGGGTGCGGGCCCCATGAGGCCGGGTTTTGGCGTTTGCGGTGAAACACCACTTTTGCACCAGGAGTTCGATTTTGGCGGATGATTAGTCGATCCTGTGTGTTTTTCCGAGAGGATCGCAATGGTGCGATCTGTTCGGTGAGATTCGGAATCGAGGCGTGGGCCCCGTCAGAGCTGTCTTTGTTGGATAGTATCTTTTTCACTGGGTGTCCGTTTCAGAAGAGCGAGTAGTCGATTCCGCTTGTTTTTCTGAGGGGATCACCATGGTATAATCCGCTCGATGGGTTTCGGGATCATTGTGTTGGCCCCGCACGAGCTAGCTACGGTGAATAGTTCATTTTTCACCGGTGCTCTGTTTTGGGCGAGTAAGTAGCCTATTCTGCATGTCTTTCTGCATAGATCACGACGGTGGCCTCGGTTTTGGCCTTGGAGATGCACAGTGTGGCATTGTTGCTAGTCGCTCGGGTTAGCGTTGTTTTGAACCAGTAGTGGTTGAGGGTACTCACTTGGTTAGTTTCCACGAGGGTTCGTGTGGCATCACAACCTTCGTATGGGTTTGTGATCCTCTCTATGGGATGTTTAAACTTTTAGAGTTGTGGCATCCCTCCGGTGGGCCCGGAGCGGGATCCTCTAACATCTTTTCCCTAGATCGGGTTCTTGGTATCGCTGTGACCACTTATTCACGGGCGGAGATCCCCTATCTAGCAGGTTAACCCTGTAGGGTTTGTGGCATCATCAGGAATATAATCGCCTATGTAGTGGGTCGTGCTCAGTAGGGTTGTGGCATCCTCGGGTATATGATCCCCTGCTCAGCATCAGGTTTAGAGTAGGGTTGCAGTATCATCGGGTTTACGATCCCCTACTCACCATGATGTGTATAGTAGGGTTGCGGTATCGTTGGTTATGTGATCCCCTACACATCACGTGGTTTTGGTAGAATTGTGACATCGTCAGTTCGATCCCCTACATCATGAGTTATACCAGATAGGGTTCCGGTATCATCGTGACCACCTTTATATGGGCGATAATCCTCTATCTGAGTGATGTGTTTTTGTCGAGTGACAGATCGGGTTGTGGTATCCCCCTGCTGATTCTGGGTGTGATCCCCTATTTGTGAGAACTACGTATGCCAGATCGGGTCGTGGTATCCCCCAACGGACCCTAGGAGTGATCCCCTATCTGTCAGCTTCGTATACCGGAGTGGGTTCTTGTATCCTCTTGTGGACATAGCAGTTATCCTCTATCCGAGGAGTTTGGTGGTTATGTTGTTTCGATGAGTTATCCTCAGTGATGCCAACCGATGAGCGTGATCTCTCGGGTGAGCATCTGAGAGGTTTGTGAGAAACCTGATGGAGTGTATCTCTTAGATGAGTGTCATCTGGGATGATAGTGATCATGGGGTCGGGTCGTGACAACTTCTTTCGATTGTGATGTGAAAATGAAAGGTTCATTCTCAACTCGTTCATTTATGTATAACATATATTTAAAATTCCCCAATGAAAACTGATATTGATTGAATTTACATCCATGCACCGGATCAACACAATTAAAATTTAATAATATATACTTCAACCAGTGTGTGTATACATCATTAATGATGTCTATTAATTGACCATAGTAATAACTAGAATCGAAAAATGGACAAATGATTCCACTGTTTTGTGTTGCACGTTTGTCTTCAAAATCATTAATGAGAAATATAAAACCATAAGCATCAATAGGATTATAACAACCATCCGTTATAGATGGTCCCTTAGCCAGTTGGATAATTTATTCAGTTAGTGTGGGGTCTACTAACTCCCTCAGCTTATGAACTAACATAATTTACAAAACTCAATAACGATATATGCAGAATGAAATTAGTATAATACTTCACTCATAATGCAAATCAATTTATACATACCTAATCCTTGAACCAATCATGAAATGATGCATAATGAGATAGTTGAATATGCAACTAAGTTGCATGATACATCCCTTATTTTATCTCATTAATGTGTTTCTTTCAAATGATAACGTGATGTTTAAATGAATAACATATGCAAAAAAACATGAAAATGTTAGACAATAAATGTGATAAGATACTTAATGCATTAATGGTGCAACTGATGGAGTATTGAACATGATATATCGATGTGCTTGTATCCACTCGATGTTGTCCATTTCAAATGTGGTTTCTTCTCCAACATGACCATCAATAATCCCGGAGGGCATATCTAATTTATTTTCAACATCCATAATATATTCTGCACAAAAATTAGTACACTCATCCATCAAATAACCATTTGTTATTGATACCTCCAGATGAGCTCTGTTACATACAAATCATTTCAATGTACTCAAATAACACTAAATAAGATACATCGACCTGAATTCCACTAGACCCGCAGCCATTACTTCATCAGTTAGGTGCACTGTCAAGTGGAAAATAACATTGAAAAATGAGGGGGGGGGAAATTTTCTCAAATTGATAAAGATTAACTACAATTCATTCCTAAAAACTCATTAAATCACTCATTCATTGATTTCTTAAACAAAGATGTCTAAAAAAATTACTCATCTCAATCAACAGATGAACAACATTTGGGGATAAACAATCAAAAATTGTGATTGGAATCAACTACAAAGGTAGTATGTGATTGTCAGGACTTTTCAACCCTTGAAATTTCTTGCTCGATAGATTCACTCACTTTGAAATATTAGAAGTGTAACCATCAGGCACCATGAACATATTCAAAATGGAATGAAATGTCTCTTTCTCCTCTGTATTCATCGTATACTGTGCAGTAGACAAATATTCCTTGTTTCCCTCAGCTAATTGTAAATGAAACTGTTTCCTTAAACCCATTTCTTTCAAATCACGGCGTGCATTAACATGGTCCGTTGATTTTCCACTAACACCTAAAGTGGTCCACAATATGTTATCGCAAAAAAACATTTCAATGTGCATGAAATCCAAATTATTTCTCATCATGTTAGTTTTCAAATATCAATGACTATAAAAATACTTTTCTTTTTCCAATTGTGAATGCACTGCCTACCCGCAGCACGAATATTACGTATTGGAGGAGCCCCAAATCTTGAATTTCATATACCATGTGAATGTTTTCTTCCTCAATCTGTGATAATATTTCAACTCCTGTCATGATCTTTGATGCTGGGATGAAGTATCTAGAACAATCAAATTCCACTATATCCTTTCAGAACATGTGCTGAGGGGGGAGAAAATGTCTGTGACCCATGTATGCCCATTTATTGGAATGTTTAATCCAAACCGATTTTTTACTTTTATTGCAACAAGGGAAAGAAAATTCCCCATTCATACTAAAGCCTAATAAATTTTCAAAATCTGGGAAGTCATAGATTTTCCACAATAAAGCATCATGCAGTTTGAACATTTCATTTTTTTCATAGTCATAAGTCATCACACCATCGCCCCAAAATTCATTCAACTCATCAATCATAGGTTGAAGGTAAACATCAATCTTATCCCTTGAAATTTTAGGTCCATCAATATGAGTGGTAAGTAATATAAATTGTTTCTTCATACAAAGACACGAAGGAAGATTGTATGGAACCAAAACCACGGGCAATGTGCTATGAGTTGCGCCAACCATATACATGAATGGATTGAAACCATCTGCTTCCAATCCCAATCAGACATTACGGACATCTTTAGCAATGTTGGGATGTATCTTATCAAAATCTTTCCATGCATGAGAGTCTACCAGGTGTGTTGACATATCACTTTCATGAACTCTTTCTGCATGCCATCTCATTAAATTAGTAACATTAGAAGTCATAAAAAATCTTTTCATCCTCGGTTTACATGGAAAGTAAAGCAATTTATTTATGGCAATCTGTTTCGCCTATATCACAATCTGACTTTGACGAGTCTGATTTCCCCTGTTCTCTTTCATCCTGGAAGCACCACAGACTGTAAAAATATCCAAAAGGGTAGTTTTCTTTCTAAAAAACATACAGTTGTTTTAACATGCATATATTGTCTCATATGTAAACCTAAGTTCTCTGTCAACTTACGAGCATGGTATTATGACTCGGGAATCATTGCATCGACAGGAAAAACCTTTTTCAATAACACCAAAAGCATGTCAAATGATGTGTCGGTCCAATTATTCAAATTCTTCATATGCAACAACTCCATGATAAATGACAGTTTATTTTAAGAAGTATATCCAAGATATAATTCTTTTTTCGCATCATAAATTGCTTCATAAAACCTCCTTGAATCATGATCTCACAAGAACGATGTTTTATCTCACCGGTCTCATGATTCTGGATGTCAATGCCTTCAGGATCCAACCCACGTACCAATTCAGTAAGCATTTCATGCATTGGATCTTTCATCCTTGCATCAACATCCATCTGAACTGCATCCGTATTTTTACAATGAACATATTATTCTCCATGATGAGTCCATATCTTATAATTTTTCAAAAATCCATTAAACAATTGGTGATCCCTCATAGTATCTCATGGGAATTGATAACTGTTAGCACATTTTCTACTTGGACAACTAATATAGTCACATTCAAATCCTTTGCTGATGTCAATAAACTGCATAATGACATTGAAATATTCATTAGACATTCGATTTGGAAGATCAATCCAACTCTTATCCAAATTAATATATGTATAAATAACATTTACACAATACATATGATATTTTCATTTTTCAAATCAACTATATTTCAAATTATTACTAATCAATTGTTTGTGAACCATTGATAAAATAATATTGTATGTGAAAGACCATGTCGTACCTGATTACGCTACAAACCTAGAAGGGAGGGTACCTGAAGGTGGTGCTGCGAGGGAGAGGAGAGGCATCGAAGGTGAGCGGAGCCAGAGGCGGTGCGGCGACGGAGGGGACGAGCAGCGGGGAGCCGAAGGAGAGAAGGGAATGATGGGATGGGGGACGAGGATCAAGGGGGGGGATGTCATGGATGGGGGGGTTCCGGGGTGCGGGGAGGGCTGTACGGGGTGTGGGGGCCTGTCTGGTGTGCATGGGGGCTGTTCGGGGTGGGAGGGTTTGTTCGGGGTTCGGGGGGGGGGGGGGTGTTTGGGGTGAGGGAAGCTGTTTGGGGTGCTGGGGGGTTGTCCGGGGTGGGGGGGCATCCGGGGTGGGGGGAGAGGGGGAGGAAGGCCAAGGGCGGAGGACGGAGGCCGGAGGAAGGAGGCCGGAGGCCTGAAGGTGGAGGTCGTAGGCCTGATGCCGAAGGCCAGAGCGGTCAGAGACCAGAGGTGGAAGAGGTGGGAGGGTGGAGGCCAGAGGGCGGAGGGACGCCAGTGGGGATGGAGGGCAAGGCGGAGGATGGCCACAGGGCGGAGGGTAACCAGAGCATTAGGGAAAAGGGCGGAGGGCGCGCAGAGGGCGGAGGCCGATGAGGGAGGAGGGTGGAGGGAGGTGAGGGCAATGAGGGAACACAGTGATGGGGGAGGGAGCGCAAGGAGGGAAATGACGTGGGGGGGGGGGCTATATAGCATCCCGCCTTTTTATCACATAAACTTTCATTACATTATACAAAACTGAGGATCTTTAAGGTTTAGTGTCTTTGAAACCAGGAACATAAAACATAAAAACATAAAACATTCTTGTTAAACACTTCAAAGTCTTCTCCTCATGTTCATCCTAGGTTCATTACTGCATCTCAAACCTGGGGACATACAACAAAAAAAAAGGGTGAGAAGAAGGCCCTGTATGGAAAACAAGGGGAAATATTTAACATGTGAACTTGGTATACATCAACAATGTCTTGAAAAGAACATTAAGGCATGAGAAAGAAATCATGAGATATATCATAATAAAAATAACATTTTTCATAACTTGAAGAAGTGGATACAACATTTAATATTTCCAATCATTTCGTTTCACCAAGGTCCATCCCTAAGGTGTCATTAAAAATTACCATGGTTATTCACCAAGGTACAGTCTAAAAGGTCATCTCTAGAGATTAAGTCTTTACCCCATGCAATGGAGTGATATCTGGGCGCACCTTTTACATGAATTTATTATAATGTGAGCCACATATATCATCATCAATAATTTCATAAACAACCCATATAGCATAAAATAAATGGGTTTCATTTCATAATCATAATGTTTTAAACACTGCTTTAAAGACATGATCTTTATGTCACTTTAAACCCACAGAAAAGGGAAAGCAGGTTTCATGTATGTAAATACCAGAATTCAAAATAGAAAATTTTGGTATATATGTGAATAACCATATATAATATAGAGCTTTTAATATTCACTTAATAAAATAAAATAACTCTAGAAAAAGAGAGACATTTTGAGACGAAAATTCTGCAGCATAACGACTATATTACTGGGTTTTAGAAAACATTGAAAAGAGAGGGGACATGTGTCAAAAATTCATAAATGACCCATAAAATAGTATAGGGACATAATATAATGGATTTAATAACATGCTAAAGAAATTTGAAAATATACCATATGAAAAAAAGAACTTGAAAGGAAGACAAAAATAAGATTTCTCTTATGAGAATTCGGCAGCCTAACGGCGTCACTTAAAACATACAAAAATGGATTGATGAGATAAAATAGGGTCCCTAATCATATGAACATAAATGATCAGTATGAAAGATATAGATATAATACCCCAACATAATAAAAAGGAACTTGAAAAAATTGACATGAAAGTATATCTTGAAAACGAGAAGGGTGAATGAACCCCTTATAAATTCGGTAGCCTAACGGCACCACTTAAACTTCAACAAAAATGAAATGATGAGATAAAATAGGGTCTCTAATCATATGAACATAAATGATCATTATTATAGATATAGATATAATACCCAAACATAATAAAAAGGAACTTGAAAGACTTGATATGAAAGTAGATCTTGAAAACGAGAAGGGTGAAAGAACCCCTTAGAAATTCGGCAGCCTAACGGTGCCACTTAAACATCAACAAAAATGAATTGATGAGACCTAATAGGGTTTCCCATCATATGAACATAAATGATCATTATGATAGATTTAGAGATCATAACCCAAAATAATAATAAGGAACTTTCAAGACTTGAAATTGAATTAGAACTTTGAAAAAGGAGAAAGGTGAAAGAACCACTTAAAAATTCGGCAGCCTAACGACGCCACATAAAACATCAAAATATTGAATTGAAGAGATCAAATGGGGTCTCTCATCATATGATAATAAAATATCAGTTTTATAAATTTATATATCATACCCCAACTTAATAAAAAGTAACATTAAAGTCTTGACAAGAAAATAGAACTTGAATAGTAGAATGGTGAAGGAATCAGTTACAAAACTTTCGGCAGGCTAACGGTGCCACTTAAACGTTCATAAAATGAAATGATGAGAGTAAGAGGGGGTCTCTCATCATATGAACATAAAAAGGACATTATAATGAATATAAAAAAACATCCTCCAACATAAGAACATGGAGCATACAAGGAATGACATAAAAGATATTACTTGAAAAGAAAGTGAGAGGTCAGATCCCTTCCCTTAAAATGTAACTCTTAAAACCCAATGGATGGGACCTTGAGGGCTTGGGGGCACCTTGGGAGGACTCCATGGGAAGTAATGAGACTAGAAATTTGTTGGGGGGGGAGTGGGGAGTCTAAATGGATGAGAGGATGGCTTGGTATTTATTGGAAAAGTGAGGGGACAAGGCATTAATGGCCAAGGGACACCTCAAAATTGGTTTTCTCAAAACCATGTGCTCTCCCATGGTGTTTCCCATGGATTTAGGCCACATGGGGCCCCCAATACAATAATTCATCACCTTTGGTCGGCCATCCCATAAAATATCTCATGACATCATAATGACACAGTTATGATGTCATTAAACATACCGAAACCCTAAAACTGTATTTCTACTATTCACTGAAAATTCAACATTCCCAGAAAAATCCCAAAATTTCATATTAATCAAATATCAATGCTCTGATTTCAAAAATGAATTCCATTTTATAAAAAAAATTCTAATTATTTTCAATTTATTTTTTAAATAAATAATCTATTCACCGAAAATTCATTTTTTTCAGAAAAATCCCCAAAAATTACCTTAACATAATATCGATACTCTGAGTTCAAAAATGAAGTCCATTTTATAAAAATAATTTTCAAAATATTATTAATTTAATTTTTAATTAAAAAACACTATTCACCTGAAAAAACTAATACTTGAGTAATAATTTATGATACCATTATTTAACCATTTTATTGAATCAAATTACTTAATCAAGATGCCTAGATGATATTAATACATTCATTAAGTGATATTACTAATCCATTTGGTCACATTACTAATCCTAAGCATAAAATCACTATTCAAAATTTACTATTCATCAAAAATCAATTTGATATTATTAGACTCTAAATTTCGTACTGAACATAATTGTAGAAGGCCATTTTTCGAAAATCATTACACATTTTTAATTATTTAAGGTCTAAATAAACATTTTTAAAATATCCCTTTTCTAAAATTCATCAAAAATATGAATACTATATTTATCCATTCATTTGAAAATTAATAAACATCATCATAAGAAGAAATCCCAATTTTTTTTAAAACAAAGGGTTACACAAGGTAGTTACGGTCTCCTTACATAGCCCCTTATCACACCAGCATAGGACCTAAGTATAAGGTGTGCTAAGGTGAGAGAATCTGAGGGAGGCTCGACCAACATCGCATGAGTAGGAATTTCTATCAGTTTGAACTTCTCGCGAAGGCGATTCCGTTATAACTTCACACGATGAAGTTCGGCTTGGGTTTGGTCCAGAGCAAAGCCCAATGGTGCTACCTCCTTCCCAAGTTCTATTAGATGGGCTTCGATCGGTCCAAGAATACTGGTTGAGGCCATAAAATCTTCTTTCTATTTTAATTAACCAAGATTACTTGTATTTAGAGACAATAATCGAAATATTTAGTTTACAGTAGTCATATTGACCAATGGTCATATAATAGTCAAAACTCAACGGTGGAATTTTAATTAAACTCATGTTATCTAATGAAACATTTTTGTTGAGTATAAAAATAAAATAAAATAACACATAATATTAGGAAACTAGATTTATTAAAAATTTCAGGGGATTACAATCTTCCCCCCTTAAGAAATTGCGTCCTTGCAATTTTTAAAATTGGGTTTTGAAATTTCATTGAATGTCCCAGATCGGAAAAGGAGTCAGTAAAAATATTACTTTAAATGAAAGAAAGGGAAGTACAAAGGTCACCCGAGTTAACCCACACTAGGATTCCATGTAGGAAAACATGGACATGGAGGAAAAAAAGAAAGGGTCAAGTTCTGAGGGAGAGTGATAGAAAACATGATTAAGAGAATGTTAACCATAAGAAAATCCCAAACTTATGATGTGTGTACACGTTCTTTGATTACCTAGTAGGAAACGTAAACCAACAATGTTTTTGTTTTACGTTCCTTTTCATAATTTTGAGGAATTCATTTACTACATAGAACATAAACATAAGAAAATATACCAACCTTTAAGTAGAGTTTCTTCCTTTAATATGTCTCTACCAAAACTAATCTTTTCTCCAAATGATGAGAATTGAAAAACACTTGGTCTCATCAAAATCACAAGAATCATCTTCTAGATAATCACATAATCCACAAAAGATTAACTATCTATTTCTTCTATCTTTAAACATTATCTCAAAAACAGAATGGGTAAGGTAAAACAACTCTTCAAAAATAAATAATCCCATAGGAATGGAAACTACTTTTAAATCCTCAAAGTTCCATGGTACTACCCAAAGTTCATCGTAGACCATTCCATAAATAACTATCCTTAAAATTCCTTGAAATAAACCAAACAATGATTGAAACCCATGTACAAGAAGGATTTGATAACATATTCTTCCAAAATAAACTTCATTGTTCATCTCCAAACAACAACAACCACTCCTTACATATTATAACAAAAGTAGCTAACATAAACATTTTTTAGCCAAGATAGGTTAATCATTCCCATAAGTAACCTAAATTTCTATAAGTCCACCTTAAATTCATTGATTCTTCAAAATATAAGTCAACCATAATTCTCAATGAAAATACTATAGTAATCTATTTACCTCGATCATATAGGGTCCCAAAAATAGTGAATGTCATCCAAAATAATAATCATCTTTTAATCCCCTAATCATCTCTGTCATATTCATTTTGAAATCGTCACATTTCCTATCACATTGGTTGTTGGGACATGTTCTTCCATATCCTGCCATTAACTACGAAAAAAAGTACAATTATGGGCCTGAATACTTAGCCAATAATCATGAAAAAGAACCTAAAGCATAAAAGGATAACTTGTAGAAGAAATGTATACCCTGACTTTTGATCCCCTATGTTCCCATCTAGGTTATCCATGATCATATATTCTTATGTGAATCTTTATTTTATTTTATCTTTGTTCCTTTAACAATGGTTCATACTAAGCTTATGAATTTACCAAAGCATATCCCCCAGGAGTGTCGCAACAACGAGTGTAGCAAGGCCCGTTGTCATGTACCTGTTCCCGTTTGAGTCTAGCTAAAAGTGGTTTTTTCGGGTTTTACCCCTATGTACATCTGTGCCAGAGCCACCTCTACCTACTCGTATCCAGACAGGGATGTATTTGCTTGGCAACCCCTTACTCAATACTCACCAAAATACCAGGAATATTTCCTATATTTAAACTTTTCTATAGGTTTCTTCCTAAAGTTTTCATTTTCTAATTTCCAAAAATAACTAAACTATCCTATGATACCAAATATAGAATCCCGCCTTTTTATCACATAAACTTTCATTACATTTTACAAAAATGAGGATCTTTAAGGTTTAGTGTCATGGAAACCAGGAACTTAAAACATGAAAACATAAAGCATTCTTGTTAAAAACTTGAAAGGATTCTCCTCATGTTCATCCTAGGTTCATTACTGCATCTCAAACCTAGAGACATACAACAAAAGAAAGGGTGAGCAGAAGGCCCAATAAGGGAATCAAGGGGAAACATTTAACATGTGAACTTGGTATAAATCAACAATGTCATGAAAAGAACTTTAAGGCATGATAAAGAAATCATGAGATATATCATAATAAAAATAACATTTTTCATAACTTGAAGAAGTGTCTACAACATTTAATATCGACATTCATTTCTTTTCACCGAGGTCCATCCCCGAGGTGTCATTAAAAATTACCAAGGTTATTCACCAATGTATCAGTCTAAAAGGTCATCTCTAGAGATTAAGTCTTTACCCAATGAATTGGAGCGCTATCTGGGTGCACCCTTGACATGAATTCATTATCATGTGAGCCACATATATCATCATCAATCATTTCATAAAAAACCTATATAGCCTAAAATAAATGGGTTTCATTTCATAATCATAACGTTTTAAAAACTGGTTTAAAGACATGATCTTTATGTCACATTAAACCCACAGAAAAGGGAAAGAGGGTTTCATGTATGTAAATACAAGAATTTAAAATATAAAATTTTGGTATATATGTGAATACCCATATAGAAGAGAGATCTTTGAGTATTCACTTAATAAAATAAAAGAACTCTAGAAAAAGGGAGAGACATTTTGAGACAAAAATTCTGCAGCATAACGGCAATGTTACAAGGTTTTAGAAAACATTGAAAAGAGAGGGGACATGTGTCAAAAATTAATAAATGACCCATAAAACAGTATAGGGACAGAATATAATGGATTTAAGAACATGGTATTGAAATTTGAAAATATACCCTATGAAACAAATAACGTGAAAGGAAGACAAAAATAAGATTTCTCTTATGAGAATTCGGTAGCCTAATGGCGTCACTTAAAACATCCAAAAATTGATTGATAAGATAAAATAGGGTCTCTAATAATATGAACATAAATGATCAGTATGATATATATTGATATCATACCCCAACATTATAAAAATGAACTTGAAAGACTTGACATGAAACTAGATCTTGAAAATGAGAAGGGTGAAAGAACCCCATAGAAATTCGGCAGCCTAACGACACCACTTAAACTTCAAAAAAAAAATGAATTGATGAGATCAAACAGGGTCTCTAATAATATGAAAATATATGATAAGTATGATAGATATTGATATCATACCCCAAAATAATAAAAAGGAACTTGAAAGAATTGACATGAAAGTAGATCTTGAAAACCAGATGAGTGAAAGAACCCCTTAGAAATTCAGCAGCCTAATGGTGCCACTTAAACTTCAACAAAAATTAATTGATGAGATCAAATAGGGTTTCTCATAATATGAGAATAAATGATCATTATGATATATTTAGAGATCATAACCTAACATAATAAAAAGGATCTTTCAAGACTTGACATGGAATTATAACTTTGAAAAAGGAGAAAGGTGAAAGAACCAATTAAAAATTCGACAGCCTAACGGCGCCACATAAAACATCAAAATACTGAATTGAAGAGATCAAATGGGGTCTCCTGTCATATTATCATAAAAGATAAGTATGATAAATTTATAGATCATACCCCAAAATAATAAAAATAAACTTGAATGTCTTAACAAGAAAATAGAACTTGAAAATGTGAAGGGTGAAGGAATCCATTACAAAAATTTCGGCTGCCTAACGGTGCGACTTAAACATTCATAAAATGAAATGATGAGAGTAAGATGGGGTCTCTAATCATATGAACATATAAAGGAAAGTATAATTAATATAAAAGAACATCCTCCAGCATGAGAACATGGAGCATAAAAGGAATGACATAAAAGAGATTACTTGAAAAAAAGAGAGAGGTCGGATCCCTTACCTTAAAACGTAACGCTTAAAACCCAAAGTTTGGGACCTTGAGGGATTGGGGGCACCTTGGGAGGACTCCTTCGGAGGTAATGAGACCCAAAATTCGTTGGGGGGGAGTGGGGAGTCTAAATGGATGAGAGGATGGCTTGGTATTTATAGGGAAAGTGAGGGGACAAGGCATTAATGGCCCAGGGACACCTCAAAAGTGGATTTCTCAAAACCATGTGCTCTCCCATGGTGATTCCCATTGAGTTAGGCCACATGGGCCCCCCCATAAAATACTTCATCACCTTGGGTCGGCCAACCCATAAAATATCTCATGAAATCAACATGACATAGTTATGATGTCACTAAACATACCGAAACCCTAAAACTGTATTTTTACTATTCACTGAAAATTTATCTTTCTCAGAAAAATCCCAAAAGTTCACCTTAATCAAATATCAATGCTCTTATTTCAAAAATGTACTCCATTTTATAAAAATAATTTTCCATATATTTTTAATTTATTTTTTAAAAAAATAAACTATTCACTGAAAATTCATTTTTTTTTCAGAAAAATCCCCAAAAATTACCTTAACATAATATCAATGCTCTGAGTTCAAAAATGATATCCATTTTATAAAAATAATTTTCTAATTAATTTTAATTTAACTTTTAATTAAAAAACTCTATTCACCCAAAAAACTAATACTTGAATAATAATTTATGAAACTGTTATTTAACCATTTTATTGAATCACATTACTTAATCAAGATGGCTAGATTATATTAATACATTCATTAAGTGAGATTACTAATCCATTTGGTCACATTACTAATCCTAAGCATAAAATCAGTATTTATAATTTACTATTAATCAAAAATCAAGTTGATCTTATTAGACTCTAAATTTTGTACTGAACATAATTGTACAAGGCAATTTTTCGAAAATCATTACACATTTTTATTTATATAAGGTTTAAATAAACATTTTTAAAATATTAATTTTCTAAAATTCGTCAAAAATATGCATACTATATTTATCCAGTCATTTGAAAATTCATAAACATAATCATAAGAAAAAATCCCAATTTTTATTTAAAACAAAGGGTTACACAAGGCAGTTACAGTCTCCTTAAATAGCCCCTTATCACACCATCATAGGACCTAAGTGTAAGGTGTGCTAAGGTGAGAGAATACGAGGGGGGCTCGGCCAACATCGCACGAGTAGTAATTTATATCAGTTTTAACTTCTCGCGAAGTAGATTCTGTTCTAACTTCACACGATGAAGTTCGTCTTGGGTTTGGTATAGACCAAAGCCCAGTGGTGCTACCTCCTTCCCATGTTCTGTTATATGGGCTTCGATCAGTCCAAGACTACTGGGTGAGGCCATCAAATCTTCTCTCTATATTAATTAACCATGATTACTTGTATTTAGAGACAATAATCGAAATGTTTAGTTTACAGCGGTCATATTGACCAATCGTCATATAACAGTCAAAACCCAATGATCTCATTTTAATTAAACTCATGTTATCAAATGAAAAATTCTTGTTGAGTATAAAAATAAAATAAAATAACACATAAAATTAGGAAACAAGATTTATTCAAAATTTCGGGTCATTACAGGCTAGGTCGAGGAGGAGGTGGGGGGCACCAAAGCCCCATTTTTTTTGGAAAATATCAGTTACCACCAATGGTGATTTCCCTTGTCAGGGGGATTCAAAGCCCAATATTGTAGTAGTGTTAGCTCCCATCCAAATCCAGGGAACTCTGCACCTCAACAACTCTTTTTGGTGACTATTGAGAAAGAACTGCCTCGATCATTTCCAAATCCACAGAATCTCCATCCTCTGAGATCACGAGTCCTAGGTAGCGGACCTCTCGTATCTAGAACTAGAAGTTAGATATAATTACATAATTTCAGATCTCCTAGTGTGTATCCAGAATTATCTACAAAATAGGGTCTTCATACTCCTCCAAAGTAGTGTAGACAAAGATGTATTCAATGAAGACCACCAAAAAGCGATGGCGATAAGGCTGGAATGTCCTGTTAATGAATCCCATGAAAACTATTGGTGCATTGGTCACACCGAAATGCCACAAAAGAACTAATAATGGCCATAGAAGAATATAATGGTTATCTTCGGTACGTCTTCACCCTCTACGCTAAGCTGATGATAGCCAGATCTAAAGTCTATCATTGAAAACCAGCAAGTTCCATTCACCAGATTGAAGAGAACATCAATCAATGGTAGTGGATACTTGTTCATCATGGTTACATAGTTTAGGAGTTGATAGTCCAAGCAATGCATCAACATACCATCTGACTTCGGGGAAAACAAAATTAGGGCAACCCATGGAGAAACAACATGCCTTATGATCCCCTTACCCTACATGTCCTCCAACTGTACCCAAAACTCATGAAGCTCAGTGGGAGACATCTAATAAGCTAGTGTAGATATCAGTTCCATACGGGAATATATGTCAATGTATAAGTCAACCTATCTTTGAGGAGTTAGCCCAAGAACATCATCAAGAATGACATGAACATACTTGTCCACCCCTACAAGATAACTCGGACACCCCCTGTCAACTACATTGAGGGTAAGGCTAGACAACTGATGAGTGATTGTTTAAACCCTCATTTATGAATGTCCATCCTAATATGGAATGGTTACCTTCTTTCCATGGAAGGAAAACCCGGTACAATCTTTGAGTTCAAAACACAATTTGTGCCTAAAATAGTTGATTTGATCATGGACCGTGGACAACCAATCCATTCCCATGAGGACATCTTAAGTCCTCGACACAGTAACTAGGAGATCCCAAATAAACCTCTCACTTCCTAGAGTATGATCACACAATCTTAAAAAGTGTGTAATCATAGAATCCTATACCATAGGTGTCACTAATTGTAAGGCTCGATCCAATACATCTACCAGAATCATTATGTTCCAAACGATAGTCATGGAAATAAAACAGTGACATGGTCATGTGTCTATACGAACTGTAGCTTGGGTGGAGTAGACAAAGATCATTCCTTGTATTTTCTCTTGAGAGTAATTTTCATAGGCCTTATCTTACTAATGCTGAGTTCAGAAATGTCCTCCTACTCCCAGAGGTCGTGGCGGACCACCTGGAGGTTGTGGCAGTAGAACCACAAACTATCACCCACCACCAACTGCACGACCAGCTCCTCTGCCACCTCCTCCAACTTAAAGACATCCTCTCATTAATATCTACCTATACCTTGGTATTCCCTAAATAATATGATGGTTGTCCACATGGGATATTGTAGAGTCACGATCCATGTGCCCCTATCCTTTATAATATTATTAGACTTTAGTTCTTAGATGACCTCCTCTACCCTGCGAGCTCCACACCTCCGACCCTGTGTCCTTGGGTCTTCCTCCGGAATGTATGACTCAAATTAACCATTGAATCATCTTCCTACAACATTATTCTGATGACTCAGCTACCTATCATCGAGTGGTGGCTCTCACCATCGGTTCCTGGTCATAATGGAAACTCTCCACCAATAGCGCTCACGCATGAACTCTAGCCTGCACATGGATATTAAGAGATATCATTGACGCTTTGATAATTTGTCAAATACTGTTCTCATTGTTATGTGACATATTGAAAGGGGAATGTACCGTGTAAATGGAATATTGAGAGAGGCTAGTGAAACTCTCCATTTACTGGGCCACCATCCAGCTACCCTACTGTATGTGACGTAACTCTTGAATATACACGGAGTGTAATGTCGCTGGAACAACCTCCTCCCTATAGAGGATCTAAAAGTCTAACCAGGTGAAGGATGCCTCATCATGAAACTGGAGCGTCTGGATCCACCATCTCCCTTATATTCCCTAGAAGAGAATAGTAGCTCGGATCACCATCTTGTCCGATGGTGTCCGAACTAGGTGGAATACTCGTGCCACAGCCTCCAGCTAGTCCTCAGCTAACGACGAATCAGTCTCACCTTGAAACCATGGAGGCCACTATCTCTGAATCTTGTAAATCACTCTCAATCTGTATGCATGGTCCGTTGGTAGGTATGATTGAAACTGCTACCCTATGAGTGGTGGTGCTGCTGGTACACATCCCAAATGTACTATCACCAAAAGAGGTCTTAACACAAAAGCCTCATCAGTCAGGGGTTGATCATATTGAATACTCTATGGAATCATGGATGGATATCTATGTGAAAAAAATCATATAATGGAAGATATAATCCCTGATAAATAAGTTATACCATTTTAGCTGACTCAAAATAGTTCAAAAGAAAAACATTTAAAAAACACACGCAATTGGGTTTTTTGTGTAATGCATCAGAAATAGGAATTCAGGGTCCTGGTGTATGGATACATCTATTGCTTCACCAATAGTGAACTCCAAGGAATGAAATCCAAAATCAATACACATAACATTATTTATCCATTTAGATGATCAAATTCATTGTTCATTGATAGAACCCACCATCCTCTGATACAACTTTGTCACGACCCTTCCCATGGGACCCATGCTGTGACTACCCCAAGCCCGCCATTCATAGGCTAGGGGTTGGAGACTAGCACATGAAATTCATATCACTAAAATGGATGGATTTAAAAAGTAATTTTTGGATAAAAGAAAATATTATTTATACTTTTATATATGTGGTATATAGACTGATATGTATGTAATGTTGATAAATCATATTTAACAATTTAACTCTATATTTGGAAATTTTTAACATTTTATTCAGAAAATATAATATGATATATTAATATTATCAAAGTATTATTATTCACATATCTCATTATATGACAAAATTAGTATTATGCGATGTTATATGTTTTTAATTTCTTAAATTCAACCAATAATTTTTTACTTATTATTAATTAATTATTTGATACTTTTATTTCTTGAAAAGGCATTTCATAATATTTTTATTGTTTAATGATTTTGATATATGAATTAAATAAAATCATTTACACATTTTTTCAATACCGAATTTTAGTCACTAATGCTTGAAATCCACTATGGAAAAATGGGGATACATATAAAGGATTAGAATATCATTTATGTGGTGTGAATGGTGATTATTCTAGGCCATTAAGAATATCATATTTTTCATTTTCACAATTTTCATCGAGGAGAAGGTTTTGTGAGACCATTTTTGTCTCAAGGATCCTCAAATAGTATTCAACGAGTTTATTTTCTAGTGAACTACCTATGGAGTTAAATGTTCTTTATCTATTTCTGTGTGATTTTCCTCTAACATACTCTTCTATGGTCTTATGATATTGAGGTCGCATAAAGCGGGGTAAAACTATGTATTTTATTCCTAAATTCATATTTTGAGTCTAAGATAATTGGTATACCATTTTTGGATTGTTTAATGTTATTATGGATAAAATGTTCGAACATAATCAATTAGGATATTCCTATAGTGAGAACAGATTTGAACTAATTACACAAATTTACATAAATTAAATATTTAATTTTATTAAACTTTTGAAAACCCAAGAATAATAGAAATTTATATTACATCATTTAAAATAAATAATCAGTTACATTAAAAAATTAAGTGCCTACAGACCATAATATTTTAGATTCTTTTGAAAAATAGAAGAAAAATATTCAAACTTCGTGAAAGTTCTTTAAAATCTCCCCTAATGTTCAACACCATTGGTACATCACACTAAATCATTTCATCATAACATAAGGAAAGAAAACATATGAAAGGGGTGATCTAAAATGATCATTAAGGGTAAATATTTGAGATTTGAAAGCTTAATCATGAGCATAAGGTTATGCAAACAACATCACCAATATTAAAGATCATACCCAAGATATCAAAGGTCATATAAATGATTTATGGCATTAATCATTGAACTACATAAGACATGAATCATAAGAAAATAATGAACATAATCCATGAAGTTATATCATATAAATAAAACTATGAAATTTATATGAAACATAAGTACATAATAGTATCCACATAGTAGAAAAGTCATGTCTTCCATGTCCATATTTGTTGTATAGGTTCACTCGACATAACATCTTGGTTGTCATGGTTCACTCTCATGGTCATATTAGTAGAATGTTTTAACTCATCATTCTATATTAGAAGTCATAGTTCACTCCCACTGCCATATTAGTTATCAATGATCATTACCAGGACCATCTTTGTCATTCTCACATGATATAAATCTTTTCCCGATGCAATGTTGGGAGATAATGGTCCCACCCATTTCATAGTGAAATTATACATACATGTTGTAAAATATAATAAATAATCATATTGTAACCCATGAAATGTATTATGTATCATGAACATGTAATCATATCAAAACCTATTGAAAATGATAAGGTTCATTATCATTTCATCAATATAATAATCATGGAAAGATAAATATAACTCATAAACTTATATACTCTAAATGAGAGATATATTTCATAAAAATATAACCCATAAAAGAGATACATATTTCATAAACATATAACCCATTAAAGAGAAAGATGGTTTACTATGAACCTGACATTATGTATAACCCATTAATAATATGAACAAGAATGTAACCAATATATCATATGAAAAAAATTCAAGAGTGACATAAAAAGATGTCACATTAGATGGAAAATAATTCTTAAAATATAACTCAAAAAGGCTTCATGTTGCAAATATAATTTCCTCATTGAAAATGGATTTTTAAAATGTTAATCCAATATAAAAATCACTTTCATATAAAATTCCTTTAAAAATAATAAATATTAATTGAAATTTTCTAACAACCATTTTCCATTAAAATTATCAAATAATCATCCTAACATTTTCAAAAACATGTTCCTTGAAAACTTATAAAATAATTAAGAAAAGTAATTGCAACCGATTTTCATTGAAAATAAATTTTAAAAACATTATTTTATAAATAATCCTTTAATAATGAAAATAAATACTCATAGGATTGATGTTGGAAATATAAATACATTCCATACAAGGTAAAAAGAATATTACTTTTCTATGGAAAAGGATAGAAAATGTCTCTTTTGGAAAGATAAATGAATATTCAATTTAAAACAATTATAAAATACAAAAGAGTAAGAATTTAATTAATTATTAATAGATAATTGTAAAATATTCTTCAAACTCATTTTTATAAAAAATCTTTTTTAATCAACATAAATTTTTTACAGAGGAGAGGATAAATTCGATCATTATTAATAACACATTATTATCTATATTATTTAATAGATAGTTTTATAAATTTCACCAATATATGAATAAATCCTTAATAACCAGATTAGAATAATATTCATTAATTTTCAGGAGATATGGGTCATAATATTTCATCAAATGAAGCACAAACATAAACAATCTCGTAAGGTGATGTGATTATTTCAATAAACTCTTATAAAATTGTATCTTGGGATCATATATTCCATGTAAGGAACTGTAATTAATTAAATAGTAAAATTTCATGAAATTATTTTAATTTATTATAGAGGATATAAAATGGATGTGTATACACATAGATTGATAATTTAGCTGCATATCAAAACATGTGGATTAATGAATGAAAATTGAGACAAAACTATCTTACTAATTTAGAAACATTTTAAACATAATCCCCATGAATGTATGATAATTAAATTTATATATAAATAACCATATATTTCTGACTAAAATTCATATAATACAATAATGGGATTTAAATACATCTCAAAATAGGATTTAGTTGGGAACATAACATGTATCTCACGAAAATAAAATATTTAATCAAATCACCTTACCTCGTGTATTGACATTCATCGTACTTATTAAAACCACATATATAATAAATATAAATATATTATAAATCATTAAAATAACCATTTTATTATATATAAACCCATATATGGTTATATAACTACATTTTACTACCCACTTGTTAACAATCCTTTGTTATGGTTTCACTGTGTGTAATAATCGCTTTATTCATTACATGTATGTTATTTTGATATATGTTTGGTACTTAAACATTATATCATGTTTCCCCTAATAAGAAATATTATATAAATAAAATTTACATCTTATATATGTGTATTATAATTATCTCTTTAATATATAAGTACAAAATTTAATACACCATTCATAGAAATGGAAAGCCATACGTATGCATGGACGATGTTTCCATTTGTATTGTCGTATTAATATAGTGAATAAAAATGAAAAATAGTTATATTAGTATATCATTATTACATTATATTTATAATATAATATAAATAATATATAGTCACTAAACCCATTCTTGATACATTTCATTTAGTGTGTGAACTAATCTTACAACATTGAGGGAGCCACAGTCCACATTTCTTCAAAAAACATTACAATTACAAAAAATGGGACGTAAAATATATCTTTTTGTAATAAAAAAATAGTGACATAAAAAATAATATATATTTCTTATATAAATAGAGTATCAATAAACATTTCCACCATTATAGGTGGTGTGAAAAATTTAAAAACCATTGTTTAGTGAGGTGGTAGTTCGACGTAGACATAAACATTAAGATTTATAGCCATTAGATGCAGTTGTTTGGATATTTTTCCCAAAAAATTATAATAAAAACATCATATTATATGTAGGATACTAGTGTTGTTATAAAATACGGAAATATGTAGACTATAGGTTGAGGATAAAAAGGATAAAAGAAATCAATTGAGGGTAGATGTTACCTCTAAATCAGTTAACACCTTTTGGATTGTGCCAAAAGGATTCCATCGAAGTCATTTTTAAAATATAGTGCATTAATGACGAATGGAACAGATGTTGGGAGACAATTTTAGTATTTTTTTGCAATACTAGTGGCTTTATAGGGGTGATGAATTGATAGGAAAGGATCCCTTTTTATAGTAATAGAGGCGTGGTAGTCTTTTAATATCTAAAAAGAGATTTCCATCCACTATTTTCATGTCGTATGTGGATCCAATAATGATCCAAATTCGAGAAAAGACATCATAATGTCCAAATATTATCAGAAAATGGATTTTGGATATGTTTATTGGTTGTTATGGGTGTTAAATTTATGTTTTATTCCATAATTATGATTAATTTATCCTTAATCAATCTAATTAATTTTAATTACATTAACTAATAATTTTGGAAAACATTTTATATGAAAATATCATAAATTATTAATGGTTATGATTCCAAATATAGAATATAGTTTTCCAAATTCAGTCAATGAAGTTTTTGAAAAAAATTTGAATTATTCCTACTAACAGGATTACAATATAGGTTTTTAAAGTAAAAATGGTCAAATGTTTTCTATGAATTTTATCGAATATCAATGTGAAAAGGGTTCTAATGGACTAAATTATATTAATTGTTAAAAATATTATCTAATTTACATTTAAATCAATTTATAATATAATGTAACCTCAAAAATAAATCAAATAAATAATAATTTTTCAATTAATATTGAGTATTTTGATCTATTAATTAAAAAATGAAACCATAAAAATAGTGGAAATATTTTTACAATAACCTAATATTACTGTTTTTATCCAATGATGATGTATATTTTGAAATATTAAATCTGTAAAATGGTAAAAGTTTGTATTTCAAATGTTTACTCAATTAATGGATGGTAAATCTACTTTTGTAAAAAAATATGTTTTGAGCATTAAATTGCAGTAGTTCATTATCTTATGTCAATAAAATGTATTGTATGAAAAAAAATATTATATTGAATATATAACGTATATATTATATTAATGTCACTCAATACTTTTAATTAATTTAATTTATTATGTAATATCATCTTCATGTCTAATGCAATATTAATATTTTTCATTATATTCATTTTAATATTCTTTTACAATTAACTAATAACCTATAAAATCATCATATATTTGTGTTAATAATATATATACATTAATTAGATAATATTATTGATTACTAATATTTTAGATTATTTGTTTTAACATTTTATATTAAATAATAATAATTTATTAATATATTATTTTTTGGTAAATCCTAGGCATTTATAATACATGATCCATCAAGGATAGTCATTATTATGAGTAATATAAGAATTTTTTTTGTTCCCTATGGAGAATGCCAAAGGTTATGTTGCATGTAGTTAATGATTAAATCTTTTTTATGAATCACACAATCCAAACATAGTGTTTTCATAAATAATAAACTATTTTTAGTTTTATTTGAAATAGAAAATATCTCAATGGTTAAATTATTTAAAAAAGAAAAATTATAAAAATATCAGGGTGTTACAATGGGATCCATTTAATTAATTATATTATTTTATGGAAATAAATTTAAAATTTCATGACTACATTTCAGGTATTAATTTTTGGTTAATTTTAATTTGAATCCTTTAAATTGGTATTCTTATGTTTCAATAGATTTGAATCATTTCATGCCATAGTGTAAAATTTTTATAATATATGATTATAATGAAATGTAATTATGGAATGTCATACAAATAACATAAAATTTTCAAATAATAATATATTTTGTGTATTAAAATAATGTTTGAAGATAAAAATAAATTAAAAAAATACATAAATATGGTATAATATATTTTGGGATGTTTATGAATCCTTAACATGATTATAAAAAATAATCATTGGCATTTTCGTTTATGAAATTTCAAGGTCTATAATTAGGCACAAAAATGATAAATATGATAATATTTATGGACTCCTATAAAATATTTATTCCATTAAATATTAATTTCACATAACCATGGGGGATGCATAAATATTAGAATCAAAATAAAGCATAATTAATTTTCTCATTCTAAAATAACTTTTTGTTCACATACTAGCTATAAAAATGGATAATTGAAGAACAATATTATATGTGTTCAAAACCATATGAGTGAATTCATAAGGATTGAGATTCATCTATTAATGATAATTTGAAATACAATAAAGTAGTATAACATTTAATTAATGTATTTTTTTGGGTCATGATGATGATAATTAGCTTTATAACATTAGTTATGATGTGGTGGCTATAAGGAATGCTATTTAGATTCATTCGAATATTCATATCTGAAAAATATCTATTTAATGTATATATAATTTATCAATATATTATTTCCGTATTTTTATGCCATTATAAATAGTATTAAGGTTCATTCATATGTCAAAAAAATGGATTATGTGTCTGGTTGTGAAGTTTCAATATTTTGAAAAAAATATAAATATTTTTTATCTAATTATAGTGTATTTAATAACATAAGACCATGTATAGATTGTTTTTTTAAAGTGTTTAAATTTTACAAATATTAAAAATATATTAATTACTATTTATCATCACATTTGATTCATTTATGAAATTTTATTTTAGATCATTCATATTCCATGCCAAAGATCATTTCAAGGTATATTTAGGAAATATAATATATGTCTTTTAAAAAAATAATTTATTTATTTAAATTTATTTATTATTATTTAAATATTTAATTACTTGGACTAAGTTATTATATATTAAGGATGAGTTATCAAAAAAATTTAGAATAATATTGAGCCTATTTTTACTCTTGATAAGTTATCATTAGGGGAATTATACAACATATTTTAGTTTCAGACTATAATACTGAACCAATGTTGTATTTGGAAGCACCCAATCAATATATTCTCTTTCCAATGTAATCTAATTCCATTATACATGGGTGTGATAAATTTCCAATTCACAAATTCATTCACAAAAGTGAATGATTCACTAAAAATTTCATACGATAGATCCAATTTAGGATACATCACACTACAATCATAAAATTGAATCCCAACATAACACTATAGAGTCCCAAAAATTAAATATTTAATATAATGCTCTGATTTTATTAATTTTTTAGAGTCTTGTTGATGAAAACTATTGAATATCCAACATAACCATAGTAGTATACTCATTATGTATTTTACACACAACCACCCATAATATTAGGTCATAGATTCTATCCAAGAATGAACAAAATTCAAATTAATAAATGATTTCCATAGTCATTTCAAACAATTCCATTCACTAAAGACTTAAATTAATTCCACACTGTAATGTTGCATATTCCAATTATCTATAATATTTTAATGTTGTTCCCTCCTATAGTGAGATCCCTAATACGGGGATTGGTAAATTGGGATCCATTTTTCATTTAAAAATATTTTTTATTGATTCAAAAAAATAATTTTCTAGTGACTTGATCAAGACTACTTATTGTCTCTTAGGATAACTCGATTATTCACATTGTAAAATCCGTTGAGGACATGGATTTACAATGATTATCTTTTAATTCATGTATAATTATAGTTTAGGGTTATATTATCAAAACCTAGTTTTTCTCCTTATATAACTTGACTACAATTTACTATATATATATGAAAAATATTTATGGTTAATATGAAAAAATATATACCAGATTACATAGATTAATATATATCCTTCAATTTTTCTCATCTACCTCTTCAAGAAATGTTCATTATACAAGAATCCATGTAGTTGAATCCATATCCATGAAAGATATTTTTCCACCTAATAGTGGGATCAATATACCACCTTATGAAATATCCAAAAGGATACTCTTTATCTCCTCCTCAATGGTATTTGTATTCTTCAAATTTGGCAATGTAAATTTATTCCGATTAAAAAAATAACCACCCTTCTGTTGGAGTTCATCACATTTATCATTTGATTTCATTGGGAAGAAATTTTGTAGGTAGTGGGAAATGGTTTCAACATATCACATACTCGTCGACAGAAATACTACAATATTTGTGTGGGCCTCCATCATCATCTGTCACATTGATATATTTGTTTCTTAGACCCTTAATATTATTTTTCAAATTGGTGTACTTCATCAGTACAATGAACCCGAAAATGGATCCTATAATTAACAATTTTTCATAAAAAATTCATTGATACCAACACCATATATATTTATTGAACAATTAAATTTAAATACATTGTTCCTATTTATTGTTATGTTTTTTATATTACATTATAAGATAAATCCTCAACTAAAAAAGGTCTATGATATTCAATATTTATTTCTTTATTATGAAACATATGAAATGATTCAACTAAATCTTTAAAATCTCCATAAGACCAAAAAATTTACACTATTCAATATTTAAAATATCACAGACTCATAAATGAAAATGTCCATTGATATTACTCATTAGATATATCACAACATGTTAGCGAGACATATCAAAACAATGACATTGTGAGTACTGTATTACTCCACATGTTTGGAATCTAACATCGATGACATTCGAGAATGGATACTAAGATGATTAAATGCGGGTTGAAATTTAGTTTTGTTCTTTAGTCCATATACTCTATTTTCATGCACCATGGAATAAAAATCAATACAAACAAGATTATGTCATCGAGAATAACAAAAATACCATCTTTAATCTTTATTGGACCACCATTAATATCATATCATAATATTTGGATAGATTATTTGATTACAAGAATCATAGATCAGGAAATTCAAATCCCAAATCAATGGGAATCCTTATAATATGTATGATAAGTGTGATACATGTAGCCCACCTCAACTATGACAAGATCTTGTAACCAACATCAAGTTAGAAAAATTCTCAGATTGGAGTCCATACCCTAGGTACATTTTCAAAATCAAACATATTTGGAAATCCATATTATTCTGTATGGTAAAATAATGGTTATACAATAATTCATGCATAACATAAATACCATTTTAGAGTATTATAAATGATGTGGAATGAATTAAATTCCACCCAAAATCATGAAAACATGATAAATGAGTCTAACATTCTAAGAAACTGGGGATTATTGTCTAGTATATCGCATAGTATTAGTTATAGACAGTTATGTTCTCCATTTGTAGTCAGATCTTAGATTGCCTATGGCTTTATAAAATAACATTAAATTAGAAGAATATATGATTTGTGTGGTATGAACCCTTAGTTGAGTGATCATAACAACACCTAATAGGAAACCCAAAAATCACTAAGCATAATGAATCTGAAGAAAATACTTCTCATCACCATGATATTATATCCATAATATATTGGGCGATATAAATAATAAAAATATCCATATTTAGTCATAACATATAAGAAGTCTCAAATTGGTTTTGAAAACACTAGGACCCATAATAATGTACATGACGACTCATGGTAATATTCATTCTAGAGAACTAAATCATAAATCCACATTATAACCAATGGTTCTCATATGAGTGGTTGTGTGGATTTTTCATCACCAAATATAAACTCCTTGGATGTCCAATGTACGTGATAAACACATAGAAGATCTAACCTAATTCCAATTACATATACAAACCCCTTTTAAGAATAAGCTATTCTGTATGGGATTTTATGCCCACACATGTTGGTCAAGAAGACTCCCAAATCACCAGCAATAAAAGGGGATGAAATTATAGATGCTACCACTTCAAGCCCATGGGGGTTCCTTATATTGTATCGTATTCTAAACTCATAATTGGGATCAGACTCCTCTTCTCATCATGTAATACCACATGATTCCATCATAGTAATGCACTAAGGTAACAGAAACAAAAAATAAAAATCACTAAAATGATTTACTACTACTTATTTTATTATTATTATATCACCACGATGATACACCCGTTAACCCCAAGGATGAACTCATTCCAAAGCCGAACCCCACTCAATGAGATACATGTTATAAAATTTTAAAAAGGAGTGAATAATAAATCTTTTTTATAGAGTGTACAACAAAATATATTCATAGTAAGATAGAGAAAATATTGAGAAGATGGAATGATTCATCATATCATTTTTTATAATAGATCAACTAATGAAACATTACGGATGTGATGTATTCCACAAGATGATAAAATATGTGAGTAATGGGAGATCCATCGTTATATCTAGTATAGGAAAGGTCCAAATATGTTTTTTTTATTTGAAGGTTCTTGGACATATTAAAATGATCCATGTGAGATAAAGAAAAGTAATACATGTATACCCATTATAATAAGATACAAGAGATTGTAAAACCAACCCACAAATCCCGCCAATAAAAAGGAACAACCTTCTCTGGATAGATTTGTGACATGTTCTTGATCATAAACAACATGTCTTGTATAGATAATTTTTTTCATTCACATATTATATCAAATTGTTTGTATTGCAAATAATTCATGAAATGTTATATTGGGATACATAATGTGTAGAAGTTTGGTTGTCACATGGAATGTTGCCATACCATACCTATGTACAACAATCCATGAGTCTGTACTTCTGACCATGTCCATGTATTATATTCATTCCCATTAACTATTTCATGACTGAGTACTATGTTCTACCTATGTAACCTATATTTTTATATGATATTTGACATGAAATTTCCATTTACCATTATGGTACGTCCTAAAAATCTATTACTAGGTCACACAACATTTGAAACATGTCAGTTGTAGTGTGATACTTTTCTCTAAATGTACACCCTTATGCAATAGTTGTGTACATTATAACCTTTTTTCTTCTTTATACTAGTCATGTAAAAATAAATCATCCATAAAATCATTAATATTATATTCATCTTACCCATGATACAACTAAATTTTAATCCTCCTTCAAATCAAAATAAAATTATTTATCATGGATAATAAGTTCTGGACCATCATGATTCTTCTGATTTTAGCTATCAATCAATAAGATAATTCTTTATTATAACCACCCATCATCCAACCAACAAGAACTTAAAATATGAATCATAAAATATAACCCTGACTATTCCCCTATAAACTCTAACTGAAACCATGCAGTCATTTTCGATCATGAATGTAACATAATGGTCTTTTTTAGTTTTATATCAATTTCACAATGATTTCTTATATGGTATTTAACAAACCACTAGTAAAATAGGGTATTGACGATGATATCATAAATAACATAGAGATAAATTCATGAAAATACATGTTAAATTGATGTAACATAACCTCTGTGTGAGATGCAATACATTTTCATTAATTTGTCAAACAAAATATTTTATCTAATTAATATCATATTCAAATTATTAGGATGTTATATCAATACCCACACAACACGACTGACTGATGAATCAAACTATTAAAAAATTTATTTTCATTCATCATGTGTTAAAAATATAATATATAAACATAATAAAATATACATTATTGTGTTATAATAGATTGATTATGAATACCATATTTATGTAGTTTTCATTTGCGGGATCCACAAAATTCATTTCCATTTGATGTCCATGAGATATTTTGATGATTAATCCCTAATCCCAAAATTGACTAAAAATCATCCATGCTGGTTATATCGATCCTAGCTTGATACACATATAATTACAAGATTTTAATCATAGTAAAGAATCATATTAGAAGCCAGTGATTGAAAAGTCTAATGTCTTGGATGATTTTGTATGTAAAACATAAACAATGGAACTAAATATAACATTTCATTATTTAGTCCTCATAATGAGCCCCTAAATTCCAATATTCTAATACATAATAATAGAAAAACACATGGATAAAATGAAAAATGGGTTGAGCTAAGAATCATAGTAAAGGAAGAAACATAATAATAATTCATTAGGACATGGGTTAGAAGGCATAATATAATAATATAAAGAGCCAGGGAACATTTAAATCATAACATATAAAAATTGGATCATACAAACATAGATTAATCATATTGTGGAAGCCAAAATAAATATGACGTAATCAGGAATCATGGATTGTTGGGGATATTGGATCATATGTCTAGGTTAACAACCAAGATCATTGCAAATAGTGGAATGAGCCAAGGAAAATTGCCAAGACCGTTGTAATTAAAATTGCATCAGACTCAACTATACCCAATTCATTGGAGCACTATATGAGAACACTCATCATTAAATATTCATGAATAAGGTTTTCCCCATATAGAATCATACATAATCAATCATACATATACATAAGGATTACCCATGGTAAGAATTGTGTATCATAATCATGTCGTAAAATATAAAAAGTCAGAGTGTTATAAAAATTTCTAAGAAGGAATGGAATTAGATAATTCATGTAAAATCATAGGATAAAATATTAATATATCATGAAAAGGGAAGCAATCTTTTAGTAATAACTTGTAAAAAGAGTACGTATGAAACATTAGAATTAAAACATTTTAGGTCGATGAAAGGATAACATCCAAGGTCATTTAAAACATAAATGTAAATTAGCCATTATATAAAAAAATATCAACCAAGAAGGTTTTAATAATAATAATAATGGTTTTATGAAAAAAATTGTGCATAAAATATATTATATAGTGTCCTTGAAAATGGTATTGAATTCTGAATGTTCCCTTAAAACGGGCATCCTTATAGGGAATAATTTACCAGAGAATCAATTAAAACATATATATCCTTAAAATATAATGATTAAGGAGCACTAATAATGAAATTGGATCATGTAAGAAACAATTAAATGTTTTACATAAAAGTAATAGGTTTCAAAATTTGGGTAAAAAGAATGATAGAGAATCCTAAAGGGAAAATGGAGGCTCGGATATAATCTCATACGTTATGTTTGATGATTCCGTTCACATGATCTTATTGTCCTGGAAAACAAAATAATATTTATTAATTAATAATTATATTGCCTATTTTTTGTGTAATTTATTTATTATATCCTTTTTATGTTCATTTATTACATTTTTAATGGGTTAAGAGGATCAATTTCATTATTTCCTTCATCAGTTTTCATGATTGGTTTACATATATACATGTGAGGATAAATATATATGATAAAAATGGTTTTGTATAATTGATATTATATTTTATTAATGATAATACAGTATATTAATTGGTTATAATGATAATTTGGTTATTTGGAGTGAATATAGTCATTATATAAAACCTTAATGTTAACTATTTTGGTTAATTGGTGGTTTTTTTACCACATCGAACAAATCCTGAATGGTGTATTAATTTATAGTATAATAGTAGGGGAAAGATGATATGATGATTAATTATTCCATTTTAAGAAATACATTCTATTTCATGCATGTTACATGAGTTACCTTAACATTTTTATGAATGGAGGTGAGAAAAGTAAAATAAAAGAATGTAACATGAAATAAAATAAAAGAATGAAAAGTAGAATTTACCTCTTGAATATATCTTCCTTGAGAACCTCCATAAGGTAGATGAGTTTGAATTATAAAGAGACCTAGGTAATGTATATATGATAGAGGTTATTAGGGAGGGATTTGATCCAAATTTTGGAAAAAAATTAGTTGAGTGAAGAGAAGAGGCGGTGAGGGTAGTTTTAATAGTTGAGGCGAGGAGGGTTTTCAAAATATTTTTTTCATAATATTATTATTTTTCCTAAAGGAAAGCAATAGTATTGATCCATGTGAAAAAATATGACTATGTTCATGTGAGTATGAAACCAAGGTGAATTCATCATCCATGACTAAATAAACAGTTGATTTATCATATAATATAAATATACAAAAAATTACCATATTTTAATATTCACCAAAGAATCATGTACTTCAGAAAAAACCCAAATATTAAATCCAACATTTTTTGTTGAATTAAAAAAAATATAGTCTACATTATGAATATAATATTCTCAATAGGTCATATTTTTTTAATAAAAATCAAAATTTTGATGAATGAATCCAATTATAAAATGAATAGTTCATTTAGAACACATTGAAAAATAATCAAGGCCTCTTCAAATTAACAAATAATCATAAGTAATAAAAATAATTATTTAATAATAAATTTTATGAAGGTAAATTTTCAATTTTAATTATTAAATTTATCATAAATTTGCAATTCAATATATATGACATTGAAAAAACCACCACTATGATATAATTATATCATATTTTAACTTATTTGATGGATTAATTTTATTTATAGATTATTTGGTAAGGATTCTTATTCACATTGATGATTTATTATTAATAAGGGTCATATTATTTTTTGTATATCTGAAATTACTAATCCTAATAGTTAGATACTATTCACCAAAAAATATGTTTGTCTTATCAGACTCCAAACATCATACTAATCACTACCGTGTATATCATATTTTCAAAATTCAAATCACAGATGTTATAATACTATTCTTTAAGGTCAGATAGTATATATTAGTTCATTGTGTTCTGATTTCATGTGATTAAACTATATGACATAATTATAAGTATGTAATTTTCATTGATTAATCATTGGGTGGATACATTCTTCTTCCATATGAAATTTTTCCCATGAATTTTCATTTTACATTCTAAGCCATTAAAAGGTGTGGGTACTTTTCTTTCATTTCCTCCACCAGTTCACAAATTCCTTCTTTATACATTTGGTTCTACCATAGAACTTTCTCCATGTGAGTATTGATGTTGCATATACAATTCTCTCTAGGATCTTATATCTTCACCGGTTACTCCTCTGAGGAAATATAATTCTCCTACTGTAACACCAATGAATATTTTACATGTGAAGGATCTATTATGTACATCCTTAAGAGGGATACAAGAAGAAATAGAGTAATTTAGAAACGGTATGTTGAAGTGCTAGTCGATAATCCGCACAACCAACACGATCATGAATCTGTAATGGGACGATGTACCTAGGACTTAGCTTTCCTTTCTTCCCAATACTCATGAACTTTTTCCATGTACATGTGAGGATGAATATTATGTCACCAACACTAAACTCAATGTCTCATCAATGATTGTCAACATATCTCTTTTGATAAATTTTGGATTCCTTGATGTGATTTTGAATTTATCTAAAACTCTAACTCATTTATACAACCATTTCAAGGCCCAACTACTTTCACACAACAAGATTATCCCAACATGATGATGTTTTGAGCCTTTTCCCACATGATGAATCTTATGGTGTCTTTAAAATGCTGGAGTGGGAACTATTGTTGTATGATAATTTAATTAGTTTAATATGTAAGTCCCATTCTCCATTGAAGTCCATAAAACATGAAGTAGACATGTCTTGTAGTGTCGAAATACTTCCCTCAAATTTTCCATCAGTTTGAGGATGATAGGTTGTACTGATGTTTAGTTCACTACTGAGACAATGTTGGAGACATTCCCTGAACATCAAGGTGAATGATGGATTGATTTTAGATACAATATATAGTGGTGCTCCATTTATATATACCAAATTACTAATATATATCATTGAATGTTGATCTACTGATATGTCTCAAGAATAGTGTTAAACTAATCTATGTTTTTAAGAAGATCCACAATAACCCATATATCATTATTTCCCCCCAATTTTGATGAATTATGTTGTCAATGTCTACGGTTATGTTCTCCCATATCCTCGTTTGAATGGTTCACAGTTACATAATCACCTTAGAGTTATTTATCTCATCCTTAAATTTTTTACATACCTGGAACATTAATGTATATTCAGTAATATTCTTCTTTGTATTGTCCCTTGAAAAGTTCACTCAGATATTTCAATTAACTTTACGCTCCCTGGGTTAGTAGAGAAGGTTGACCTTTGCATGTCATTCAAAATATTTTTCATTATCACTGGATGGGTTGTTATACATAATTGCGACCCAAATCATACACCTCCATCCTCATCAATCATAATCTCAGAGGAATTCCCATTTCTAATAGCTTCCACCAATTTTATAATTTCCACATATTTTCTTTAAAATTCCATTATATTATCCATGAGGGATGGTTGATAATTAAATTAAGAAAAAATTAATTATGTTCCTCTAGTAATTATTCCCTTTTCAATCATCTTCATATATAATAATATTGGTCCCTATTCAATTCTCATCATTAATAATGATGAAGGTTCCTTTCAACATAGGTCATCTACTGCCTTATTTTTCTTATTGGGATGGTAGTGTATTGAGAATTCATAATACATGATGAATACAAACCATATTCACTGGATCATTATAATCTCTCTATATGTGAATATATATTTGGCACTCTTTTGATCAATATATATCTCACACTTCTACCAATAGAGATAATGCTTAATATTTTCAATGAAAATATCATACAAGCCATCTATAGATCATCTGTCGGATAGAATTTCTCATGTATTATAAACTTCCTAGAGGATTAGGTTATAAAATTATAATTTTTCATCTACACACATCATATTCTCTTAATTGAAGAATCATTGTACACCACAATGAGTTCTCCACTTATCATGAGTGTGAGTACCGGTGCATTGATATGCAACATTTTGAGATCAGTAAATATTTTATCAGATTATTGAGTCAATAAAAACATCTACCCCTTCCTTGTTGACATTGTTATTATGCTTGAATATCATTAAAATTTCTTCATAAATAGTTTATAATACCTAGATAGACTTAGAAAGAAATGGATATCTATTACAACTATTGGCCTGGGCCACACTCCAATTGCCTTTATCATCTAAGGGTCCATAGATATCCCTTGGTAGGTGATATAAAGCCCCAAGGATGATACTTCCACCATCTAGAACTCATATTTAATATACTTTGAAATAATTTCCCCCTACTCTATGTCAATATCACAGTATTCAAATGTTCATCCTACTTATCCTTACTTTTTATGTATATTAGAACGTCGTCGATAAAAAATACATGAAACTTTTTGAGGTAATATCTAGAGACTATATTAATTTACTCCGTGAATATTTCTGGAGAATTAGTGTTTGGGAAGGGCATCAATATGAACTCACATTGTTCATACATTTTTCAAAATGAAATCATTGGAATATATTATTTTCTCAACATTAATTAGTGATATCCTGAATGATGGTCCGCCTTAGAGAAATAATTGGCCCAATGAAGCTGATCAAACAACTAATCTATCCATTGATGGGGATAATTGTCCATTATCATGATTTTTTTGGTCTCAAAATAAAAAATGGTTAGGTTCACTGATCCATCCTTCTACATGAAAAATAGAACTAGTTCTCCCTAATGTGAAGCACTCAAGCGTATAAAACCCATATCTATATTCTCTAGTAACATCTTATTCAGCACTTCCAACTCTATGGTGGCCATTCTATAAGGTGTTTTTAATATTGGTAGATATCTTGGAAGAAGTTCAATTTAGAGATCAACCTATATATAAGGAGTAAGATAAGGAATTCTTTCATTAAATACACTAGAGTAGTCAAATACAATGGTCATGTTTTTTAGAATGATTCAATCCATTTTCTTAATCATTTTACCTAGGCATTATTTCTCATAATGTAGTAACATACACACTTGAGAGAATGATTCAAAAAGAGATTCATCTACCTCCTTACACTGTTAACGAATTTTATGATTCTTTGGGATGTGATGACTGATATCCCATTTTTGGCAGTTGATGTTGCATTTATATAATGATATCCAATTCATGCCCATGATAACAACAAACTCTACTAAATGACGTGTGAAAATATTTTTTGGGAGGTTCAATCCAAAAATGTTTACTAAGAGGAATTATATACTTCATATGAAGTAATTTCATCATTTACTATTATCCTATATGACTCAACCTTGTAATTTTGATATGGTGTTTCAGTTGTACTACTAAACATGGAAAATATGAAAAAATGCATTGCACTAGAAAAAATAGTACATTTACTATTTTTGGAATGAATAGATAAAATACCTATTAACACATCATTGTATGGATCAACCTTAGAAGTAGTCAAAACCCATTCAATTCCTTTTTTAATTAGTTGTTTTTCATGATTTCAACAAAAAACTAATGGATTAATGAAATTGTTCGCATCATGCCCATGCACAATGCAGTTGTAACACTACAGTACAATATGAGCCTTAATATGAAGCTTCCATTATAATTCAACATTAGTGGGATTCATCATATCCATCTAGTGTTTTTTAGCATTATTTCCAATTATTCCATATTTTATGCAATTCCTGGATCCCATTAGACACATCCCAAGATGCATCATCCCATAATTTTGACACGTGGGACGTTCGATCACCATTCCATTATGTGACTTATTTTCCTAACTACCAATATTAGACTATAATTTCTACTTCTTATCAATGAGCCCATGAGATAATTGAGATTATCTTATCTCTATTTCAACATTGAGGGAGTAGTGGAAAATATTCTCATAAATGTTGAAGTCATGAATCAACAACGCTTTTCATAGGCAGGACCTGAGTCTACTAAAACAGTGATCCACCTTGATTTTGGTGTTCATAAAAATTCCAGCGACATATCATTCAGTACTTGTGATGTTTTCTTCATATGCCCTGATGGACTCATCATCCATATACATATATATCAGGAACTAAACATCCATCTTAAGATGGAGGGTTTGGGGTAATATATATAGACAAACATTTTCCTGAATTCTTATTAATCCATTGAGTCAATTTCATTTGGTTACATTGTATTCATGATAAATGTCCACCACTGATCAACTTCCCTATCAAACTGATAGACTTCCAACAAGTTTTCCTATTCTTCAGAGCTCTACAGTATATAGGATATCATTTTAGTAGAGTTAAAACATTGTTCTGTGATGGAGGGATCAGATGTTCCACTAGAGACAGATGGCCTTTTTTGCATGAAGGATTTGATGAAAACAAGCTCTTTTATTATAGGTGGATAGTTTTCTACATGATTCAAGTAATAACCCATAACATTATCCAGCTAAACTAGTGTTTTCATGATGTTTCTATAACCCAATCACAACGTGATTCGAATATAATTTGGAAAATATTCACATTCCCAATAATATTGATTTTTGGCACATGTTCTTCTATATCATTCCTTTAACTATGTAAAATAACACACAATTAGTGGGATTGAATACATATCTAATAAGCATAAAATGAAACATTGAACATAAAATTATAAAATATTAAATGAAAGGTAAAAACTAAATTGTGATTCCATATGCTTAAATATAGATTTCCTAGGATCTATTTCCGCCAATTTATTCTTATGGTTTTCATTTTTTTTGTTACCATAATGATAATCTATTCTACGCATATGAAATTACCAGTGAATAACCCCAATGAGTGTCAAACCAGTAGTGAATCAAAGACTATTGTCATGCACCTATTCCCGTTTGAGTCTAGATCAAATAACTATTTTGGGATTTTAACCAGGATACATTTGTTCCAGATCCACATCTAATTGTTCATATCTAGACAGTTATGTATTTTCTTGATAAACAAATTAATCTATAAATACAAAAATTTAAGGAGTGTTCTTATACTTTGTAATATCCTTAAGGTTCCAACTAATTCTATATACTCTTAATCTCCAAAAATTACAAGACCATTCTCTGAAACAATCTATGGATTCCCTATCCATTTACACATATCATTACATGATTTTATGCATAGTAAAGAATCATATTAGAATCCATGGATCATAATGTCCAGTGTATTGGACGCCTAGTTATATAAAACATAAAACATTGACCTCAATAGAAAAATCCTTATTTATTCATTATAAAGATCCCCTAACTTCCATTTTTCTCATACATCTTCATAGGATAAACTAGTGATAACATAAAGAAAGGTATGAGCCAAAAATCACAGTATGGGGAAAACATAAGAATAAGGAAATAGCACATGAGAAATAAGGCATGAAATAATGATATAAAAAGTCATCGAACATATGAAATAAAAAAATATAAACCTAGGATATTATAAACATGGATTTATAGTAATTTGGCTGCAACATAAAAAATGTATTCAACATGAGTCAATGATCATTTTACATATAGGAGAACATTTCCTGGTTAACATCCATGACTGTTGAACATGGTAGCATGAGGGAAGGAAAAACACTATGACTATTTCACATAACATCTCCATAGACTAAACATTACCCAAAACATTGGAGTGCGATTAGGGCACACACATCATAGAATTTTCATGAACATTCATGCCATAGATAGCATATTTCACAATTAATCATACCTAAACATTTGGATTACCCATGGAATGAATTATGTATAATAATCAAGTCATAGAGCATAAAAATTGGGAGTATTATGAAATTGTACTTGATGAAAATGAATTAGATCGTGCTTGGACTATAATATCATAGCATTTGCATATATAATGAAATGTGATGTTTTCTTAATGTAATAACATGTTTAAAAATTACTTATAAACTATATAATTAAAGAATTTTAGTGTTGTTAAAGAAAAGTATCAATGGTCATTGAAACAATAAAGTGTAATAATCATTTATATAAAACCATTAGGGAACCAAGATGATCATAATAATTAAAAGTGTGGTTTTATAAAAATAATGGTTGCATTAAAAAATATTATATAGTGTTCTTGAGAATGGGTAAGTATTCAGAATGTTCCCTTAAAGTGTACATTAGATGGGAGTTATTTAAAAACATGAATATCCCTAAAATTGAATGAATAATTGTCCATGAGACATGAGTTTGGAGCATGTACACATCATGTATACAATATACATAAAAACAAATGATAACTTTATTTTGGTGAAAAGAAATATAGAAAACCCCATTAAATAATGCAGGTTTAGGTAGAATCCATTATCTTATGTTCTATGGTTCCCTTGACCATATCATAATGTACTGGATTGCCAAATTATGTTAATTAATTAATATTTCAAGAGAATATTACTCATAAAATTGATATATAATAACCTTATTAAGTTCATTCATGATATTTTTAATGGGTTAATATGTTTAGTTTCGTTGTTTGTTTCCATAGATTTGATGATGGGTTTACATATATTTGTATAAGGATAAACATGTAAGATTAGATTGGTTTTCCAGAATTGGAGTTATATGATATGTTTCTTCCTCTAGTACATTAAATGGTTATAAATTTCATTTTTTTATTTTTAGTGAATGTGAATCGTTATATAAAACATTAATGATAGATATTTTTTTAATTTGAGTTTTTTTATCAATCAAAACAAAATTTTCTTTATAAATAAATTCATATGTACAAAATAATCCAAACCATTATTTATGTATAATACATATATTATTTTATTTTTCAAATATAAAAACCTTTTCATGTCCACTATTGAAGAAGTTAATATAAATGGACAACTCATTATCCATAAATGTGAGAAACTAACACATCTCAGATGGTTCTTTCATTTCTAGTATAAAAAGAGTGAAAAGGAGAGATGATTTTGAATTCTTCCAATATCACAACAAAATTCTAGTACATGTATGTCACATGTGTTATCCTAAAATTTTGATGATTGGAAATGGGGAAATAAATAGAAAGCAATGGAACCGAAATGAATGGAAAGTAGAAATTACCTCTGGAATATATCATACATGAGAATATTTTTTAGGGAGTCAATTTTGTATTTTAAATAGACCATGGGCTACTAGATGTTGATTATGGGTATATGTGATGGATTTGAGTTGAATTTGTATTGTGAAAAAGTTTTAAGAGTAGTGAAGAGAAGTGGGGGTGAGGCTGGTTTTTTAGTTTATGAGAGAAGGGTTTTCTCAAATCCCAAAAAATTGGTTCTGGTTAAATTTTTATATTAAAAAAATAATGATAAAGTAAAGGTATAAAATAATGAAGATAATGTGTTTTTACCTAGTAAATAACGAGTCACACCACTAATATCATCGTCCACATAATATTCACAAATCTCAGGAGTTCAGAAGGACAACATGGTAGTCATTTTTGTGATTGAAATCGTTGAAAAGGTTTCTACAACTTTATTAGAATCCATGTATGGATGTGTAATCATTATATTTAGAAGCATGCTAGGTTTAAGGGACCCAATCAAGTGAGGTATAATTCTCAAATGAACATCTCAGGTCCTCGACTTGTTTTCATGTACTTCTTGTTTAGAGTCTGATTTAATCCATATTATATTCCAACTATGGTGAACAATATTATTAATAAAATACATAATGTCCCACAATTCAACATCATATGAAATTATCATCACAATAAAATGGTAAAATCATCCTTTTATGAAGCCAAAATGCATACAGAAGACACCTCCACAACCCATTGGTCATGTTGTTTGAGATTTAGCTCCATCAACATTAACCATAACACATGAAAAATAGGTGGAATCAAATGTATAAACATAACAACTATTGGAATTTTTAGATTACATAAAGTTAATATATTCTATAATTCATTTAATTCTATATAATTTTTATCCATGAATATTTTCTCCGTGAAATTAGTAGATTGTATGTTGTTGTGAGCTAGAATTTCACTTTCATGAGATGAAGGATCCATACTATCAAATAGGATGCTATTCTGGGAATCCCAAATAGCGTGGAAGACTTCTCCTACACTGACCAACATCATGTTCTGGACTTGTTCTCTACAACCAATTTGGTGATGTACATCATAAATTCCTTCAAAGGCTTGTGTGAGCATACGACCATGTTGATGTAGTCAGCAATGTCATTCCATTGCATTGGATAAAAAAAGAAAATGAAGGGGTGTCAAACATTATCATCTTCTTTCAAGAATATATAGAAAGAATACCCAATGCATTGATCAACGTTTCATATATGATCATGCATAGAAACCATTATTCCACTGTATCGAGAGTGGAAGGATACTCGAGGGTTGGTCCAAGGGCACATTGAAGTTAAGTAAATCAGAAGGTGTTTGGGTGCAGCAAGCATGTTTCATATTGTAGTACTCACTGAGATTAGGATGTCAATTCATGTTGGGAATCCATAAAAGGATATCATTATCCATGATTGAGTAATTCATAATTTCATTGTTATCTTAAGGAAAAACCATGATATCATGTTTATCATGATGATCCAGGATTTCTACTAAAGACATGTCAAGCAGGTTGAAGTTAGATATTACTAGTATGCAAAGTGATATCCAGACAAGGAGTGTTCTAATAGTAGATGCTAGATAGATTACACAAACAGTCACCATTTAGTGTTCTGAATTATATCATCGAATGATTTATGAAGATACGACCATATATATGTGATTCAAAAATGTTCTCAAGATTAATATGCTCAATTTTTAACATTCCTGATATAAAATCCATGTAAGAATCAATAGGGGATAATGTAAAGACCCGTAAAATGCAAAGAATTTTTTTTCTTAATTTTCCTTGAATTTTACAAGAACGCAGTTTCTGACGACACCTGATTCTGAGGCCCTTTTTGTCCAGAATCATTTTTCGAAGTTTGGCTCGGGTACATTCAATGAATGAACGAGTGGGTTTTTCTAACTTTTGAACCGGTGCTCGGAATCGAATTCTGAGGGCACCGATGGAATCGCAGCGCTAGTATTTGCTTAGAAATGCTTTTTTCGGAGTTGCGTTTGCTCGGGTGTGGTTTTTAATTTTTGGGGTTAAGTTAAGAAATAAAATAAAATTGGTGCGACACCTTATTTTATTTCACTTAAATCCACTTAAGGAAACTTAAGCCAGGTTAAGCGGATAAGGTGGGACCCACGATATCCTACCCACTTGGTAGGATATTTGTGAGGTGGGGCCCGCACGAGCCCCACCGTTTCATCCCCTCTAAGTAACGCACCCGTGAAAACCTCTTTTAAATAAAGTCAACCGGTGTGTTTACTTAAATTCTAAACACCACTATTAATTGGGAAGTTTTGTCGTTACAATTAATTCATCGAATTAATTGTTCGTTTCTTAAATTTGAATTTCTAATTGTTGGCATGAGAATAAAATAATACCAACACTTTTTTTACTTGAGAGTTCTTGTTGAGAGGATTTGGAGAGACTCTAAAGACTGAAAATCTATATCCTCCTTTGAGAAGAACGAAAAGAATGCGAAGAACGCATCGTCACCGATGAAGAACACCGGCCCTCGACGAAGAGCACCGAACCCTCGGAGATCGACGACGCGACACCGACGATCCTCCTTCCGCGATGCTTCTTCCGTGACGTTCCTTCCCCGAAACAATCTTCGATCCACAACCGATTGAGGTAGGGGATTGCGGTTCATTTAATTATTTGTGAATTATATCCTCAACTTGGGTTTAAATGGTGCAATTAAATCTGTGTGTTTTTAATCCTCAGAGTTTGTCTATGCAACTCCGTGTACCGCGACGATAACGATGCCCCTTTCCGCGATGCGACGATCATCTTCTTCCGCGACGGTTAATTCCATGAAGAAATCACGTTTGACGAAAACACTAAGGTAAGGGTTTTTGTTCATTTTAATCTATGTGATTATATCTGCGGTTTGTTTAATTATTTGTCAGAAGACTTTTTAAAACTGCTAACACGGTGGGTGCGGACCAACGAACAAGTCCAAACCCACCGTCTCTTCGTTCATGGTGAGTGGATTGGCGGGCGATGAAAAAGTAGGACGCACAGGCGATGTGAGGTCCTCGCAGTGAAGGACGGGCCCTGAGAGGGCCATTGGCGAAGACATCACACATTTCCGACCACCGGAACTCATCCCGTGGTCTGTAGAGCAACCCGCCGGCACGGAGGTGGAAGGCGGAGGCGCCCGGCAAGCCGCCGGGGAGAACCGCCGCGGCTGAAGCCGCAGCGGCATGCCAGCACTCCCGTGACTACGCGGGACTGGCGAAGGTGGGACGCGGCAACCCTACCACATCCATTGGCGTGAGACGGCCCCCACATGGGGCCTCGGATCATTCAAGGGGGGGATGCCCCCCTTGCGCACTGCTCGGCCGTTACGGTCGAGCCGCCTGGAGAACTGGCCACTCCCGCGCCGGCCAGGACGGGCTGCGCCCAGGCCGGGCCTGTCCCGGACCCGGTTCGGGCCGACCCAGAGGGGGTCGGGCCGGGTCGGTCCGGGCCTAGACCCCCTGTTTTCGGACCTCCTTCGGTCATTTTCCTATAACATGAGCTACGAGACTCCGATCAACTCACCGTCAGTGGCGATGTGATCCATGGATCGAGACGGTCGTGTTGACATATTACACTCAAGGCTTCAGAATACTTTGGGTTCGGCCGGGTTGGTTCGTACAGAAAACCAACTGGGCCCTCAGAGCGGAAATGCTTATAACTTGAGCTCCGGACGTCCGATTGACGTGCCGCAGAATTTGATGGTTTCCTCTAAGTGAGACGGACCTTTTGGCTTACTCCTCCCAAGGTTTGGATGCAGGTAGAGTACGGTCGGTTGGTTTTGACTTAAAAACCAACTCGGCCCCTAGGACGAAAAAGCCAAAAACTCTCAGATAGGGCATCTGATCGACGCGCCATCTGTGACGTTGAGTTCCTGTTGACGATACGAAACTTTTGGATACATCAACTCTGGAATTTGTGTCAGTTGATGTATCAGCCTCTCGGCTTGTGGAGCAGACCCTCCCGAACGAGCTTACTGTGTGTAGGAACCCTAGAGCTTGTTGCGATGACGAAGACGACGACTGTACAGAGATCCTCAGTGGACTCGACATCAATGACTACGACACTCAGCGATCCTACGTGGATCAGTGCCACTGATCCTGTGTGGGTCCGATCTTGTGTGGGTCAGCGCTCAGCGGTCCTGTGTGGGCCAGCGCCTACAGATCCTGGGTGGGTCCGATCCTGTGTGGTTCTTTTCCGGGGTTAGTTACCTATCGATCCTTTGTGGGTCAGATCCTTCGTGGGTCATTATGGGGGTTAGTACTTATCGATCCATTGTGGGTCTGATGGCTTAGATGAATCATTGGTAATATCTAGTCATCTCTATCGTCTTACGAAGAAGTATACATGTGTGAGCTGAATCCTGTTATGCTTTCCTATGTGGATTGTGATGTGCTATCCTGTATGAATTTATGTTTTTCTTTCCTATGTGGACTGGGTTGTACTTGGGCTCGGAGGTTGGAGTGAGCTGTGATTGATGACTTAGGTATATGTATGGGAATATTCCTAAGCAGTGTCGGATGTTACTTCGTGAATGTATCTTTCCTTTGTGTTTTATCCTTTGTGGATTCTGGGAGACCTTCGGGGGTCTCGGGGTCCCTACTGAGTAGGTTATACTCACCCCTACACGGGCAATTCCCGCACTACGTTTTGTTGGTTGGAGATGACAGACAGTGCTAATCGTGGTTGAGGCTTGCGGGGCACGACGGTACCTGGAGGTAGACCTCTGGGCGAAACGTACTCGGAGCGGACGGTTAGACCCAAGGAGCTGTGGAGGCTATCTGTACTCACCCTTCAGGTGGGACTTACAGTGGGTGACTCGATGTTGTGGATTTACTTTCAGTTGATGATTTCCCTTTTGAGTTGTACTTTACTTTCAGTTTGGGTTTGTATACTGGCCCACTTACATTTCCGCACTTACTGTTGTACTCAGTTTTTACTTAGTGTTTACTTCTACTTCTTTCATTCTCTGTGGTGTATGTTTACATTACAAAGGCAATGCCTTACCTTTTTACAGGGATTTACGCCTTGGTGCTAGTCTCTAGCCCCTGGCCTATGGAAGGCGGGCCTAGGGTAGTCACGGCACGGGCCCCGAGGACGGGTCGTGACAAATTGGTATTAGAGGAGTTTGGTTCTACCACAGAACTCAGGAATCTGATCTTTTCTATGTGAAGCAAAATTGTTAAGAGTGTTGAGGGTGGTTATCAGTCTAGGGAGTCTAGTGTTGGTGCGGCAACTAACGTATCCATTCACCAGGACCCTGAGTTCTGATTTCCAACTTAATGCACGAAAACATTGATTGCAAGTGTGTTTCATGTTTTCTTGTGATTACATTGTGTCAGATCACCAGGTATACTATTCTTACCATGGTGCACCTGTCTCTTTTCAGGATGGCCCCACGACGGCAGCCAGCTAGGGTTCCGAGAGTTTTGTGTGACGACAGCCCACCGAGCGAAGAGGCCTCGATACATGGCCCTTTGATAGCTGAGGCATCAGCAGTACCTCTACCCATTGAGCCACCGATTCTTCCAGCCCTGACCGCTGACGATGCACTTCACCTTAGTGCACTGCACGAGTTTCAATGCCAGTGACTGCCCAGGTTCCATGGGGAGATGGACCCCTAGGCAGCCGAGGACTGGTTGGAGGCAGTCGTATGGGTTTTCAGGTTTGTGAGGACACCAGCAGAGCTCATGGTGATCCTCGCAGCGAGCCTACTGCATGCGGAAACAGGACGATGGTGGAGCTTGATGCTCCAGGTGCTCGATGAGGCATCTCTTCTCTGGAAAGAATTTGAGAGCCTCTTCCGCTCAGAGTTCGTCCCAGCCACCCTCCATGCAGTGTGCATCCAAGAGCTTCTTCAGCTGCGGCAGGGCAACTTGACAGTCGCCCAGTACTCAGTGAGATTTACCGATCTCTCGAGCTACTCGACGAACATAGTACGGGACCCATTCATCTGGGCCCGGACCTTTGAGCAGGGATTGAGGCATGAGATCAGGGCATCGCTGATCTCCCACATCATTCTGACCTAGGCAGGAGTACTGGAGCTTGCCCTTCTGATCGAGAGCTTTCTTGCAGAGCCTGCATCAGTAGTGAGACCTATCGTGGGGCGGCACGTAGCAGAGTCTTCTGCAGCAGGTAGTCGACGGATGACTCATGGGTCCAGGAAGAGCAGACCCTCAGGAAGAAGACATCAAAACACTGGCTCAGCAGTGCGGGGCACACAAATCGGAGCCAATCTTTCGAGAGGCATACAGTGCAACGCATGCGGCGGGAAGGGCCACGTGGCTCGTGACTGCCTGACCCGCCATCCCAAGGAGCAGCAGACATTTGAGGTGCCACCCAGGCAGAGGTATAGGGTCGACCGTGGCGGTCTGTATGGAGCAATCAGATGAGGCAGAGGAGCTTACTGAGCAACAGGGGGTGGGAGACGCTTTGAGTCTCTACCACCACCACCACAAGGAGGTCCTCCCTGACCACAGGGAGCTGGCGGGCAGAGACATGCAAAACTCTAGGTAGTGGAGGCCTACGAACACAGCGCGCCCGAGATGATTCGAGGTACTATCTGTGTCTATTCCACCCTTTCTGTAGTTCTTATAGACACAGGAGCGAGTCACTCTTTCGTAGCCTCTTCCCTTGTTTGGAGCTCAGAGATTCCGATAGAGCCGTTGGCTCGATCCTTACAGCTAGAGACTCCTACGGGAGCAAACTTGATGATTACGCACTGGTGCCAGGAGTGTGGGCTTACTCTAGGAGGCGATAGCTTCGGTTGGAATCTTCTTGTAGCGGCGTCGATGCCTTGCGACGTCATCTTGGGCATGGATTGGTTATCTATAGTCCATGCACAGATTGACTGTATTAGGCGCCAGGTGTAATGTGTACGCTCCGACGGGATCAAGTTCACCTTCACCGGTGAGAAGGGAGCCTTCGCAGCACAGGATGGACTCTCACAGAGGAGAGGATAGCCCATCACTCATCAGTTGGCTAGCCTCATCCTAGGAGTAGTTGACGTGCAGAGTCCTAGTATTCCTGCAGTGGTGGATCAGTATGCGGACGTCTTTCCCGACGACGTTCCCGGACTACCTCCTCGCAGAGAGGTAGACTTTTATATTGATCTGTACCTCGGGACAACCCCAATTTCCACTCCAGCATATTGGATGGCCCCCACTGTCTTCGAGAGCTACGGGTACAGTTGGAGGACTTGCAGGGAAAGGGATTCATCCAACCCAGGGTTTCACCCTGGGCTTCCCCGATATTGTTTTACAAGAAGGCAGACGGGAGCTTGCGACTTTGTGTCGACTATCGTCTCCTGAACCAGGTGACAGTGAGGAACAAGTATCTGCTACCGCGGATTGATGACCTCTTCGATCACCTCAAGGTAGTAAGGTGGTTCACAAAGATAGACCTCATGCCAGGCTATCATCAGCTCAGAGTTCGGGACGAGGACGTGCAGAAGACAACCTTCAGATGTCGGTATGGCCACTATGAGTTATTGGTTATGCCATTAGGCGTAACCAATGCTCTAGCAGTGTTCATGGGCCTCATGAACAGGATATTTCACCCATAACTCGATTGATTTCTCGTGTTCTTCATCGACGACATTTTGATATACTCGACCACTGAGGAGGAGCACGCCTACCACTTGCGGGTTGTACTAGACACACTCCGAGAGAACCAGCTTTATGGAAAGCTCTCGAAGTGCCAGTTCTAGATACGTGAGGTCCACTTCTTGGGGCAAGTCATCTCTGAGGCAGGAGTTTTAGTGGATCCTGCGAAGATCGAGGCAGTGATAGCTTGGGAGCCACCCAGGAGCGTGCCGGAGGTGCAGAGTTTTTTGGGACTAGATGGATACTACCAGAGATTTGTGCCAGAATTCTCCAGAGTTGCGGCACCAATATCAACATTGATGAAGAAGGGGAAACCCTTTGTGTGGTCAGGTAGATTTCAGCAGATCTTCCAGGAGATGAGACAGAGATTGACCAGTGCCCCTATCTTGAGGCTTCCGGAGGAGGGAGTAGGGTACATAGTCTACTGCGATGCATCAGGGACCAGACATGGGTGTGTCCTGATGCAAGAGTGGGAGGTGATCGCCTATGGATCACGTCAGTTGAGGCCACATGAGTAGAACTACGCTACCCATGACCTGGAGTTATCATCAGTGGTCTTCGCTCTGAAGACATGGCGACACTATCTGATGGGCGAGCACTTTACAGTCTATTCTGACCAGCAGAGTCTCAGGTACATCTTCTCTTAGAAGGACCTGAATCTGATACAACAACGATGGATCGAGTTCCTCCAGGACTATGACATTGAGATAGTCTATACTCATAGGAAAGGGAACGTAGTAGCCGATGCTTTCAGGAGGAGGACGGGCATTCAGCTACTTGAGGAGGCGACAGAGTAGCTAGCCGCTTTTCAGATATCCTTCGTGGATAGAGATGGAGCAGCCTTTTCCAGTCTCTCATAGTCACTCCTCCACTACTGTAGCAGGTCAAAGAGGCACAAAATGGGGACGCCGACTGTGAGACGTGGCGTGTGCAGATATCCTCAGGACAGGAACCTGATGGTTTCTCCTTTGGAGCAGAGCACGACATCCTTTTCAGAGGACGTACCGTGGTACCAGTTGCATTACAGGAGGAGGTGCTGAGAGAGTTTCACACTTCTCACTTGGTGGTACATCCTAGAGTGGCGAAGATGTACTGGGACCTTAAACGACAACACTGGTGGCTGGGCATGAAGAAGTCTATGGAAGAGTCCATTTCTCGATGCCTCACCTGCCAGTAGGTGAAGGTAGAGCATCATGTACCAGTAGGCTTGGTACAACCCTTAGAGGTCCCGGAGTGGAAGTGGGATGGGATATCTATGGACTTCATGACTGGACTTACACGCACTTCCAGAGGTCACGACTCCATTTGGGTGATTGTCGACTGACTCACCAAGTCGGCTCACTTCTTACCCATCAGAGAGCATGGATCAGTGGAGAGCTTAGGAAGTCTCTACGTTCAGGAGATTGTACGGCTTCAGGTTGTGCCATCATCTATCGTCTCTTATCGAGATGCTCGCTTTACTTCCTGGCTTTGGAAGTGGTTGCAGGAGGCATTCGGGACGCAGCTACGTCAGAGCACCGCCTTTCACCCTTAGACAAATGGTCAGACGGAGAGGACCATACAGACTCTCGAGGACATGCTCCGCGCATGTGTCCTCATCATTGGTCACAGCTGGGAGGACCACCTAACATTGGTGGAGTTCACATACAACAATAGCTACCACTCCACCATCGCGATGGCACCATACGAGGCGTTGTACGGCCGACCCTGCAGATCTCCTTTGTGCTGGACAGACCCTGGGGAGTCAGCACTTGTGAGACCGTAGATGGTCAAGGCCACGACAGAAAAGGTCCAGATCATCCAGGAGCAGATGAGGACAGCTCAGAGCCAGCAGAAGTCCTATGCTGATAGTTGGTGGAGGCCACTAGAGTTCGAGGATGGCGATCACTTCTTCTTGCGTGTCTCACCTCGACGTGGATTACGGAGATTTGGCCTAGGCGGCAAGTTGTCTCCACGCTTCATCGGACCATTCCAGGTCCTCAGCAGGATTGGCGAGGTGGCCTATCGCCTGGCTCTACCACCTCAGTTGCACCGGGTGCACGACGTCTTCCACGTATCTCAGCTGAGGAGATACGTGCACGACACGACGCTCATTGACCATGGGGAGCTAGACATTGATGATGGGGCGACATTTGGAGAGGTCTCGTTGGAGATCAAGGATCAATAAGAGCGTGTCCTACGTAGATGGTCTATTCCTCTAGTGTGCATCAAATGGCAGGACAGGAGCTTTCAGGAGAGCACTTGGGAGCGGGAGGCTCAGATGCGTGCTCAGTACCCACATTTGTTTCCCTAGTTTATGATGTATCTTTACGGGGATGTAAAGCCCTGATTTGGGAGTGATGTAAAGACCCCTAAAATTCAAGAAAATGTTTTTCTTAATTTTCTTTGGAATTTTACAAGAACGCAGTTTCTGATGGCACCTGATTCCGAGGCCCGGTGTGCCCGTAATCATTTTCCGAAGTTTGGCTCGGGTACGTTCAGTGAACGAACGAGCGGGTTTTTCTAACTTTGGAACCGGTGCTCAGAATCGAACTCTGAGGGCACCGATGGAATCGCAGCGCCGATATTTTTTTAGAAACGCATTTTCCGGATTTGCATTTGCTGGTTGTGGTTTTTAATTTTTGGGGTTATGTTAAGAAATAAAATAAAAATGGTGCGACACCTTATTTTATTTCATTTAAAGACACTTAAAGCCACATAAGCCAGGTTAAGTGGATAATGTGGGGCCCACGATATCTTACCCACTTGGTAGGATATTTGTGAGGTGGGGCCCGCACGAGCCCCACCGTTTCTTCCCCTCTATGTAACGCACCCGTAAAAACCTCTTTTAAATAAAGTCAACTGGTACGTTTACTTAAATTCTAAATGCCCATATTAATTGGGCAGTTAAATCATTACAATTAATTCATCGAATTAATTGTTCATTTCTTAACATTGAATTTCAAAATATAGGCATGGGAATAAAATAAGACTAACACTTGTTTTACTTGAGGGTTATTGTTGAGAGGATTTGGAGAAACTCTAAAGCATGAAGATCTTCATCTTCCTTCGCGAAGAACACGATGAACGCGAAGAACGCATCACCGCCGACGAAGAACGCTGGCCTCCGATGAAGGGCGACGAAGAGCACCAAACCCTCGGAGATCGACGACGCGACGCCGATGATCCTCCTTCTGCGACGTTTCCTCCGTGACATTCCATCCCCGCGAGAATCTTCGATCAACAACCGATTGAGGTAGGGGATTGAAGTTCTTTTAATTCTTTGTGAATTATATCCTAAACATGGGTTTAAATGGTGCAATTAAATCTGTGTGTTTTTAGTCCACAGAGTTTGTCTACACAACGCTGTGTACCGCGACGACTGCGATGCCACTTTCCGCGACGCGACGATCCTCTTCTTCTGCGATGGTTAATTCCGTGAAGAACTCACGTTCGACGACAACATTGAGGTAGGGGTTTTTCATAATTTTAATCTATGTGATTATATCTTCGGTTTGTTTAATTATTTTTTGGAAGACTTTTTAAAACCGCTAACATGGTGGGTGTGGACCAACGAACAAGTCCGAACCCACCGTCTCTTCGTTCATGGTGAGCGGATTGGCGGGCGACGACAAAGCAGGTCGCACGGGCGATGTGAAGTCCTCGCAGTGAAGGACGGTCCACGAGAGGGCCATTGGTGAAGACGAAAAGCAAATCCGACCACCAGAACTCGTCCGGTGGTCTGCAGAGCAACCCGCCGGCACGACACGCCGGCACGGCGGTGCCGGCGACGGATGGCGGTGGCGCCCGGCGTGCAGCCGGGGAGAACCACTGCGGTTGAAGCCGCGGCGACAGGCCGGCAGTCCCGCGACCGCGCTGGACCACCGAAGGCGGGACGTGGCAACCCAGCCGTGTCCGTTGGCGAGAGTCGACCCCCACGTGGGGCCAGAGATCATTCAAGGGGGCGGCGCCCGCCTTGCGCACCGCTCGACCGTTACGGCCGAGCCGCCTGGCGACCGGGTCGTGCCCAGGCCGGGCCGGGCCTAGTCACGCCCATCCGGGTTGGACCCAAACCCGGGTCAGGTCGACCCGGTTTGGGCCGACCCATGGGGGGGTTGGTCTGGGTCGGTCCGAGCCCAGACCCCCTGTTTTCGGACCTCCTTCGGTCTTTTTCCCATAACATGAGCTACGAGCCTCCGATCGACGCACAGTTAGTGGTGATGTGATCCTTGGATCGAGATGGTTGTTTCAACATATTACAATCAAGGTTTCAAAATACTTTGGTTTCGGCCGGGTTGGTTCGTACACGAAACCAACCGGGCCCTCAGAGTGGAAACACTTATAACTTGATCTCCAGACGTCTGATTGATGTGTCGTCAATTTTGATGAATTCCTCTAAGTGAGACGGGCCTTTTGGATTAATCCGCCCGTGGTTTGGATGCAGGTGGAGTATGGTCGGGTTGGTTTTGACTTAAAAACCAACCGGGCCCCTGGGAAGAAAAAGCCAATAACTCTCAGACCGAGCGTCTGATCGACGCGCCGTCTGTGACGTTGAGTTCCTGTTGTCGATACGGAACTTTTGGATACATAAAATCCGGACTATGTGTCAGTTGATGTATTAGCCTCCCGGATCAAGGAGCGGACCCTCCCGAATGAGATTTCTGTGTGCGGGAACCCTAGAGGTGGCTGCTACTACAACGAAGACGACTGTACAGAGATCCTCAGTGGACTCGACGGCGACGACTACGACACTCAGAAATCCTATGTGGATCAGTGCCACAGATCCTGTGTGGGTCTGATCCTGTGTGGTTCAGCGCTCAGCGGTCCTGTGTAGGCCAACGCCTATAGATCCTATGTGGGTCTGATCCTTTGTGGGTCTTTGCGGGGGTTAGTTACCTATCGATCCTTTGTTGGTTAGATCCTTTGTGGGTCATTGCGGGGGTTAGTACCTATCGATGCATTGTGGGTCCGATGGCTTAGATGAATCAGTGGCAATATCTGATCATCTCTATCGTCTTATGAAGAAGTATACATGTGTGAGATGAATCCTGTTTTTCTTTCCTATGTGGATTGTGTTGTGCTATCCTGTGTGGATTTATGATTTGATTTCATGTGTGGACTGGGTTGTACTTGAGCTCAGAGGTTGGAGCGAGATGGGATTGATGACTTAGGTATATGTATGGTCATATACCTAAGCAGTGTCAGATGTTACTTCGTGATTGTATGTTTCCTTTGTGGTTTATCCTTTGTGGATTCTGGGAGACATTCGTGGTTCTCAGGGTCCCTACTGAGTAGCTTATACTCACCCCTGCACGGGCTATGCCCGCACTACATTGTGTTGGTTACAGACAACGGAAAACGCTGATCGTGGTTGAGGCTTGCGGGGAAGGACAGTACCTGGAGGTGGACCACTGGGCGGGACATACTCGGAGCGGACCGTTAGACCGAAGGAGCTGTGGAGGCAATCTGTACTCACCCTTCAAGTGGGACTTCCAGTGGGCGGCTCGACATTGTGGCTTTACTTTCAGTTGTTGTTTTCCCTTTCGAGTTGTACTTTACTTTCAGTTTGGGTTTTTATACTGACCCACTTAATTTTCCTCACATACTATTGTACTCAGTTTTTACTTAGTGTTTACTTCTACTGCTTTCTTTCTCTGTGTTGTTTGTTTACTTCACAAAGGCAATGCCTTCCCTTTTTTCCAGGATTTACACCTTGGTGCTAGTCACCAGTCCCTGGCCTATGGATGGCGGGCCTGGGGTAGTCACGAAACGGGCCCCGAGGACGGGTCGTGAAAGGTAAAATTTTCTATGTGGACAAATTAATATGTATATCATTTAAGATTTTAAGGTCTTTGATTCCAAACCACCCAACTCAAAGGGTTTAATGGTGTCCTTCCAAGCAACTATGATCAACATTCATTCATTAATAAAGCATGTCCATGTGAAATTCCACATCATGCACTCACAAACTTTGAGAAAATATTTTGTCAATTTATATATTGATAAGGAGTATAAAAAGATTTAGATGATCCCTATATTAATAAGGAACACCCTTCCAGCATGAGTCAGGGATTTACCCAACCATTTAGCAATCATATTAATGATACCTGAGTATATTCCATCACGGTTAAACTATGTATCTTGGCCTAGAACATTGGAACTCCAAGAAGAATAAATGGATGAGATCCTTTACTAAATCTAAGGGACTTTTTCATTATATTTTTTTTACCAACTATGATCCCATTTGGAAAAAAATGAACAATTTTCTTCAATTTATATGATGTCTAGGAACTACCCCAGAGTGTGAGAAGAATGTCTTGATCACCGAGAACGATTTACATGATGATTCCCAATATATCAGATTATCGTCACCCTATAATATGTGAGATGTGACAAGATCATACCTACTACCTTTTAATTTTTTTAAAATACAAATTTGAGAGAGCTGATTGAATCACCTAGTAAAACATATATCATTAAAGAAAAATAGAATCCCGGATAGCTGATCACCAAGTCTAACTCCTATGGTATAGTGAAACTAGCCCCTGGGAGATCCAGAAATTAAAATGGAAATCCCTGTTGTTTTATGAATAAGTTTAATAATGTTGATGATTAAATTATTGAAACAAAAACTCCTGAGAACATCAATAAAGAAAATCCACATTACGGTGTCAAAGTAATTGGAAATGTCAATTTTGAGGTAAATTAGCCATGTTTTTCCTAATTTTTCATATTTTTGGGGCTTTCTGGTGTAGGGAATAGTCAATAATGGATGTTCCTACTTGGTGTGAAACTATAATGATTAGGAGGGATGTTATCCTTGATTAACCCCCCTACCAAATATATTAATCATAATTTTAATAATTATTTTTGGGGTTGTGTTACCAATCATAACTGGACAAAGTAATTTAACATAAATTGCCTTATTCTTCTTAGGAAAAAGGGTCATAAAGTTTGAGTTCCAACCATAAGGCATATAATCCCCTATGGAAAATTAAATTACTATTTTAACCAAGTCAAAATTCCTAATATCCCAGTAAAACATAATAATCATATTAGGGAAGCCATCTAGTCCAACCGCACTTCCCATGTTTAGCGTGAAGAGAGCTACCATGATTTCCTCCTATGAGGTAACCATTTTATGAAAATTATTTGATTCCCTTCAATAAATGGTTAAATATTATCAATCATCTCTTGGGTTTTTTACATTCCATCAAATAAATAAACAATGTATAATATTTCATTGATTTATTTGAAATATCAATTTTATAGGTGTAAATACATTCATCAATTTTAATGTCCCTTAACCCTTACCTAATTATATTTTCCTTGTGCATATGATGATAAAATTTATAGTTCCTATCAAAATAATTATCCACATTGAATTGAAATTATAATGATACACTCTTTCATTGACTATTAAATATTCTTCAATCCTTGGTAGTGATTGAATTTCATCGCATGAGGGGCTTCCAAGGATCTAATTTTTAATCTAATAACTAGCCGTGTTATCTTTAGCATCTGTTATCTTATAGTAAATCTTAGATAAAGATTCCTTGATCCACTCTTATATAATTATTTTAACATTGTTGTCTATTTAAGCAATAATATGATGTGGTATGACTTGATATTAAATCTTTAATGACTTAATATCGACTTCCCCGCATCCATGAGACACAATTCACCTGATATTAAAAAGAAAGGGAAGAGGGACATAACTGAAAATTTGCAAGGAAGAATAAAAATCAGTAGGGTTATGATTCGAGTGATTATTTGGTAATGTGTTACAATATATTCCAGAGTCAGCACCCTTATCATCCATCTAAAAAACATCTTCCAAGATTACATGAATTTCATCCATTCATAAGGTAATGGAACCATGTAAAATCATCCCCTACAAGTGGTATTCTAGCCACATGACATTGAACATTGGATGTGTAGATATCAAAATATTCCACCCTATTGATGTCTAATATGGTGTAATTCTCAAGTCTCATGATGTTGTTAAAATCTCCAATTATAACCCATTTGTTGATGGTATGTCCCTAAAAAGAATCAGACTCAGTCCACTGTTAACATATTCTTGTGTAGGATTGGGAGGTGTAAACAAAGGTAACCTCAAAGAAATATCCATGACTGGTGTATGAGAACTAGATCCATTATGGATTCTTAACATATGAGGATAACTGAAACTATCATCCATAAAAGTCAATATGAGGTCCTTATCGAGATATGGATGATTATGAGAAATAATGTCATAACTTGGGGAATTCCATTTTAATTCTTTACAATTATCAAAGCGAATTGTATTCTCTCATATACCAATTAGTATTATCCTATAGGCCAGAATATATTGACTATGGGACCATGAAATTGGGTAGTTTCCAAGCTGTTGATAGTTCAAGTAAAATATATTAATTGAAGAAGGGTTTGTCACTTTGTAAGTGGAATTTTATCATTAATAACAGCCATTAGGACTCTACAATCATTAGAAATTCAGCACATTAGATGTTAATTTCACACCAATATCACTTTTAGAGCCAACCTAGTCCCTTCCAATTGGATCTTCACAATGTGCTTCAATCCGTATACTTGAAGTGGGGGTGACTTAATGATCTACCTAAGATTCATCTATATCATTAGACCAAAATGTTCCTTTAAGAGGAGAAACCATATTTTGGATATTATGTTGCATTTTCACTACTCATATGAGGTGACCTTGTTGAAACCATATTTGGAATAACATTTATGTATGGAAATTCCAAAGTACTTCCAATAGGAAAAGATTAATACACCATTTCATCACAAATTTCAGAGTCTCCCACCGACATTAATGCAAGACTAGTTTTTTTTTCGGAGTTTCTAATCATGTGTGTTTGGCCCTTCAAGTAGCACTATTTCATCAACTAGTGAGGCATGAATCATATTTGGATAATCTCCATAGCCTTCAAAACAATCCTTTCTAGATTCGACAACAACAATAGTGGAATGTATCATATTAATTTTATCCTTAGGAGGTGGTGAAAATAGATAGGACCCTACAGTTTTTCTGGGATCCTTCACCCCATTGATAGTCCTGTTAAACATGACCCCCAAATTCCTACACTACCAGTACAGGTGTACCATCCCTCATCATGAAGTTTTCCCCTCAATATTTGAGTAACCCAGTGTATCATCAACATCATGAACACCCACTTCATCAAGTCCATTTAGATCTCCCACCTATATTGGTGGAACAAAATCAGAGATAATATTGGATCAAGGGCTAATTCCATAATCCATATCCTGAAAGGTTTCTAGATCTACCTCATATGTGGGGGGATTCAATTGATAAAGATCTTACTAGATCATTAATATAGGCCAATGAATGTGATGGTTGAAAAAAATCATAAAAAGGGGGAGGTCCAGATAAGGGTCGAACAACCATTTCATTATTTAACTGTAAAGGAATAACCTTATCATTTATTTTTGTTCTTTGACATGATGAAACATAATGACCCTCACTTTGATAAAATTACATTCCTTATATATATTTTATTCACAACTGAGATAACTAATGAGTTTACAAATCATACAAAATTGTGGCATTCTCTCATACTGAATTTCAAGCTTTGTACTATCATCCTTCATGTTGAGCACTAATTCTTCCACTAACATTTTGGTCATATCCCCATCAACTATCACTCTCGGGTAGTTTCCATAATGCGGTTTATATGTTTCTTGTCCATCCAAGATGGAGTTCCAACAGAGGTCGATATATCCTATAGAATCCTGGGATGACAATACCACCTGTTAAGACATCATATACTAATTTTGAGTTACACTTGAGAGTTCAATATATTATTAGGATTGAATCTCTTATCCCACTCCAGAACTGAATAGAATCCGAGAATTTATAGGAGATTTCTGATGCAGAAAGCCTTGATTTTAAAATCATTACGTGGGAAGATTATTTGATAAGATTCTCCTCCCCATTACCGTCATTTTACAATCTGCAAAATTCCATAGCTATGAAATCATTTTGGTAATATCAGGAAATTTTCAATAAAAATTAGAATTGGGAACCAGAACCCATGAAATTATAGATTAACTACAAATCCTCTTTCATTCACGGAGTGCCACTTTGTTGTAAAATACATGATAGATCATTGCATTATTTATTAATCTTCTGGGGAGAGAACTTTCATAATCTGAGAAAGTGAAATTTGAAGCATATATGACCACCTCTTCATTGTTTTTCCTCAGTTCAAACATAAAATTTAGGATATTTCTTACTGATGTAGATATTGAAGAAAATTTTATATGTTCTTTATGCCCAAGAAGAATACCTAATCGAATGGTGCCTTCCTAACTCATCCTACCATCTTCATCATCATTGGGGTTGGTCACCTCCATGCTCAACTAGCTCTAACATTGAATCGCATTTACTCAATATATTATTCCTTATTTTATTATTTTTTATCAATAAATCCAAAATTATTGAATAATTAAAAAAAATGGTAATATGGGAACGTTTTTTCAAACACAAGGTTCTTACATTAGCCACGACTCATCAAATAGTGTAGTAAATAGATAATGTATATATACTAACAATTACACAATTTTAAAATTCAGAATAATTCATGTATTTTATAAAAATACCAATCATTCACCCCAAAAAAATTTATAACCATTATAATTCATAAAAAGACATCCATTTTATGAAAAAAATTAATATATGAAATCTTGTTTTTAATTAAAATAACAATGTATAAGAAAGATATACATATCCAAATTGAAACTGCTTTTTTAACACAATAAAATTATTTTTATGGTCTCTTAAAATTATCATACAATCATATGTCATAAAAATACTTATTTATGAATACATTTCACAAAAATATATTTCCATTTAAATTGTTAAATTAATCATAAAATCGAAATTTAATATACATGACTCATATAAATACCAATTATATGATATAATTATATCATATTGTCACATATAAGATGGATAAATTTTATTTATACAATCATTGGTATGGTTACATATTAACCAAGATGATTTACTAATCATAAGGTTCGTTGGACTATTTATAAGGGTAAAAATATTATTAATAAGGGGTATTTACTTTTCACCATAAATTATGTTTTTTATATCAAACACCAAACATTTCACTGATCGCAACGGTGTATGTAAGATTTTTAAAATTCAATTCACATAAGTGAATAAATTATTTTTAATGATCAGATAGTATATAGTTGTTAATTGTGTTGTGATTTCAGGTGATTATACATTATGATATAATTATAAGAAGGGAATTCCCACTGAAAAATAATTGGTTCATTACATTGGCCTTTAAAATCAATATGTTTTCATTGAATACTGTATAGTGTTTTATTAATAATATATTTATATAAGATATTATGATAGGGTAATTTATAAAAAATAAGTAAATTTATTAATTAAAAAAATTATAATTCATTCCATTATCTCACTAAAACCAATCATCTGAGGCACTCAAATGTTATATTTCATCAACGTTAAAGCCAAATTCTAAATTCAAATGTAGTATAAAAATACACATATGAGTCCCCATTCGATTTGCTGAAATATTTTTAAAATTATATTCTTATATGATATGATAAATTTATTATCATTATTATATCATTACAAAGGATCTCCTATCTTGAAAATCTCAATATTAATCATCCCCATTATCCATAAATATTCAATAAAAATTATTAAATTCCTAACAGTAATAAATTATAATTTACATTTTTACTGACTCATGGATTATTTTCCTAAAAAAGTAAAATCATTCTAAAAAATATGTGGGTACTCATCTAGCATGTGGGTCATCCTTTCCCAATTTATCATCAAAAAAGTATAACAATTCCAACTAAATAACACCAAAATAATAACCCACTAATAAAAGATCATCACCTTTTTATCTTGGATCTGTACCTGGTACCCTAGAATGGTTACTATGTCCACAATGTCCATCTTTACCTTGTTGATTAAAAGTAATAGTTCACTCACATACTTCCTCAGAAGTAACATGTGGAAGGAATTTGGTATGTATTCAAACAATAGAGGTAGGTTAGATAGGCACACCAACTCACTATCCATGTACATTATCTTAAAAGGGGCAACAAATCATGGATACCACATTCCACCCAGAACAAATATATATAATCAACATCGATTCAAGACCATAAATAATATATGGTTTTCCTCCTAGAACCCCATGTTCATCTATCACTAGTCCAAATAAATATAATGTTGGATTGAGGATGTTGTAATATTCTCCTGGATAATTGTATCCTTCGCTACTATCTCTCACACTAATTATATTATGAAATCTACTGGCTTTCATGATTAAATTAAACATACCAGTAACCTAATGTGTCAGCCATAAAGGGAATAAAATGGCTCAATTTGGTGATTAGATATAATATCACTTATATTGAATCATTTCCCCAAGAAAATCATGTCATCCTCATAACAAATATATATATATATATATAATACGACATCAATTAATATAGAATAGGGGTTTGGTTAAACCTGAAAAAGCTAGGGTTCATCCTTCACATGCATACTAATTATTCATTAAGATACAAATTACACTACAATATTTTCATCTAAAGCCACTAGAACTATCATGTAAGTTCGTATTTCATTGTTTCAAAACTACTATGTAGCACGAAGGAGTAATTACAATACATTATTCCACAATACAGATACAAAATCGCTAAAACTGTTATCTATCACCTAAAAATGCAGACAAACTCCCAAACATAAATTTATACATCAAGATAACAATCAAATGATATATTAATATAGATTATAGAATATTAGATATCACTAAGATGAGCCTTGGTAACATGATGTAGAATTAGTGGGGATAATGTATTTAATAGAGGTATGATGCTCTAAAATCATGTATTTTGTACAACAGAAATGAGGACAACTGCTCTAATGTCTCTTCCATCATATGCGATCAAGATCTCAAACTGAGAAAATATACCAATATATTCTTTTCTTGGATGTATAAATTACTCTAAAGTCTTAATAATAGAGGAAACATTTACATCACCTCTCTATAATGTTATGAACAATCTATGATAAGTTATTTTTAGATTCTTTTGTATATAATAGACAATTAACTTGTCATACCAAATGTAATATCGGTACATATTTAGTGAGATGTTTACCACCACCAGCTCTAGATATGGGGAACCATATTTCAAATCATTTACTATAAAATTTAATGCCCCATAAGAAATGACCACCTACCTATACATTATAGAACAACCAATTATGGTTCAATAGACATGAAAAATCACTACATACTCATCACCCACCTATTGAAGTCTAACAATTATTGTCCTTGTAAACCATTCCCATAACTCCTGAATATATATTAATGAACATTTCATTATGAAAAATATGTCCACATCAAAGATTAAATATTAAAGGTTATTGATATCCTATAAATATTTTTCATGAATCAGTTATAGTACTATAAAAACATAATTAATCTATGCAATCCATCATGCACTTTGGTGCATCTAATGATACAATAACCTCAACCTTCTCTGAGTCCTGCAATACAACCTATATTGAGATGACATATCTTGGAATGTATAATTATAAAAGATATGAATAACATTTATAAGAAATATCATAATTACAGTGCTCTAATAGAATGTTTAGTACCATCATAAATTGTCTTGGAAGCTCCACATCAGGTTCCAAGTACACTGGAATTTAAAATGTTAAGACCTCCACAAACCGTTCAATGAATGGTAGAATGATGTAGTTTATGAGTACCATAATATCTAATAAGGATTAATTTATTTAATAGGGAATCACCATTTATTAATAGTGACCTTAGAAACATTAAAATTCATTCCCTACAATATTTTTGTTTATTTCTTAGAACTAGTGATATGTCGACCCGAGGTTAATCGTCAAGAACCATGTCACCCTATCATCATGCCCAAGAGTAATCGATATTCTATAGTTTATATTTATTATATTTGGTCCATTTTTTAGGATATAGTAATATTATTATAACATCATGTTCATTTCTACCTTCCTAAAAAACAAATCATGGGATTCGAAGGGGAAAACGCAGGGTCTAAGAAATCCCATTCATAGTAACACCTCAAAAAAAACCTTCACATCATGATGCTCTATAGGATCAAATGTAAATTGTAGGGAAAATATTAAGGAAGTACCTAGGTGAAATTATATATATTAATCTAACACTCAGACGGGAGGTAAGACCTACCCATCCTCATGACACATTTCCTCGAACTCTACCACCACTTTCGGATGTTGAAAGACCGTATAATCCATCTCTCAAAGGGAATTTCTATAAATATTACGTTTTATAATTAATATACTACTATGTATGCCTAAATTTTAATATTCATAAGATTATGATTATATAATTAAGGGAAATATCATCTTGTTACTGTGGTCTCAATATATCCCTTGTCTGAAACTGACAATCTGTGTATGAATTTTGGATAGCTAGTCCAAACATAAGATTACATCATATGAACTCATCACTTCAACAATGTCATCCCATAAAAATATGCCTCTTCAAAGAGTTTGGTCACACTATTGGTAAAAGTTTTAGATATTTTAAATAACCCATATTAGGTATTTCCAGGAATTATATTTATGAAAAAACGATCAACAATAATCTATCTTTTTTAATCAATTTAAGGGGGTAGATTAGAGTGGCTCATAGAAATTTAAATAAATATTTTTCCTAAATAATAATTGAAATATATAATACATCTAATAAATACTCTCAAATGTGGTATTATACCCTCCAATTCCTACAATTATCCCCATCACTAACCACAATCTCACTAATCCTAAAATAGAACGCATATTGTTTGTTGTGAAGTAGGTGAAATCACCTACAAGATAATGCCACAGACAATAAACCACATCCATTTTTGTCTCCGTCAACAACTGCCTAATAATAATTCTTTCTCTTCCATTGTGGAATATTGACCGAATCTCTATTAGTTTCATGGTCCGATTGACAATATCATGTTAGATATCCCTAGACTTATTAAGATAAACATCGCCTCTATCTATTAGTTGACAAGAGTCATCCTAGGATCACTAAAATGTATACCCTATATCATGGGATCACATTAAAAAGTGTTTCACATGCAAAAAAGCCTACATATACAATAAACTATGCGTTTTCAAGGTATCATCTCATATGAACCCAATACAAACACCAAATATTGGCATCATCACACCTAGAAATTACATTAACACCAAAATCTAATACTGGCATGAAACATATTTAATACCACTCTATAATGATCCATCACACTAGGAACCTCCATCATAGTACTATATTCATTAGGAAACTGTATGCCCACATATATTTGGCCAGGGATATTGACCAATAATGAGTCGGAATATCTGATACATGTTAGCCTTAACCTAAGAATGTGTACACAAAAAAAATGATATTTGGGTAATGAAATATCCACCGAGGCCCATGTCGTGACTACCATAAGACCACCTTCAATAGGCCAAGGGTTTGGGACTATCCCTTGAAAGGAATATTCCTAATATGGGAAGGAATTGCCTTAAACCCGGTACATAGACATACTTGGAACACAACCAGAACAAACCATGTGGTATAACAAAATACATAACAATTGAAACTAATGAAAAATACAATGGAAATGAAAAATAACTCAGAAGGTTATCCTCCAAGGATACTACATGATGTGTAGGTTCAACTCATCATTGCATCTCTTTTCCTCAACTAGTCACTTATGTGCACTGTTTGGTCTTACCTCCGAAACCTCAGTCCAAGATGTCTGTCATCTACATAAGACACAACATGGTGGGGGTGAATACCATGTATGGGTGTGTATAAATTTAACCAGTATGGACCCCGAAACCTCATGATGGTCTCCAAAAATTCTAAAAAGGAAAAACCAAAAGTAATGATACAAATCACAAAACACAATTAAGGTCACAACTCAAACTCGGTATACAACATAATGGACAAGAATAAGGAAGATTGGACATTAATCTAGTTCAACTTAATCTATTGTGAGGATTTTTCTTTTGAACTACTCAAGGTCTCTAAGTACTTACCCATAGATAATCCTTAGCTGCTGACCCATAATGGATCTCTAGGTGCTGACCCAATAAGGATCCCAAGGTACTGACCCACAGAGGATTGCAAGGTGTTGACCCATGGAGGATCGCTACAAGCTCACCCATAGAGGATCACTATGTTCTATCCTATAGAGGATCACTAGATTCTAACCCAATGATGATTGATAGGTGATGACCCATGAAGTATCACTATATGCAGACCCCCAGATGATCTCTATGTGCTCACCCATTGAGGATCACTAACTGCTGACACACGGAGGGTCACCATTCCTTCATCACATCACGACCTCCCACAAGATTCCCTTAGTAAGCCTGCATGATTCTGGGAGGATCCACTACTCAAGCCATTGGCCATCCCTCAACTTCCATGAACTACCACAAAGATTAAACCAATAAAGAACCATTCCATAAGGGTTCCAATGCTATAGATGACATGTCAATCAGACACCATGTCTGTATGTTATAGGCATTTTAGTGTCGAGGTCCTGATTTGATTTGTGTTTGATCCAACCTAGATCTATTCAAAAAATATCAAAAACACATGTGAAGTATTTCAAAAATACCTCCTTTTCATAAGGATTCTATCATTGTAGATGGTTCGTCAAATAGACATCCAGTTTTTGAGATATGCCCTTTTATGTGAAACTGGTCGTAAATGGTTCTGGGTCTGATCCGACCTGGGAAGACTGACCAGGCCCGGTTTACTAGGCATTTTCTGATCTGATAGGGCTTGGACCGATTCGGCTGGGCTCAACCCATTCCGGATAGTCTTGGCACAGTATGACCTACTTGGTTGCGGGCTCGATCCGACTCACCTAACTTGGTTTGTCTTGAAGGACTGCTGAACTGGCCCAACATGCTAGCTGAGTGTGGGGGGTTGGATCCCCAACCAAATGGACTATGCCTGTTCAGCTTCAACGTTCAACAACCTCATTTTTTGCTGCTTCACCTAGCAGGTAGGGAAGGGCATGTAATCAGCAGAACCTGTGGGGCACTACTCTACCCACCACCACGGCTCGGAGCAATAGTGTGTCGGACACCGTCAATGTGTCTAGTGTCTGTCATCCACCCCTATCCTCTGTAGTGCCAATGCATGTCACCACCTATATGCAAAGGAGGAGATCCGGCCACCACCTCCTCTGGTTACCTTCACCACATCACCTTCAGAACTTCTATGAGCCTCCAGTGAAGCTCTTGAGGTCTATTTTCTATTTCTACTATTCTAGCATGCCTCTTGGGATCATTCCATAACTGTGTGCCTCTAGGATTCGTCGGAATACATAATGGATGAGATTGATGAACCCGGGTTCAATGGTGTTCATCATTACCCATCATGGTCTGGTTTGAATCCTGTAATGGTCATCAAAATTCTGTTATACATTGGTGGATGATGTCACTAACACACCGTCAGAGGTTCCCTTAATGAGTGACCAAATCTCATTACATTATTTGTTTAAATAAGTGAATAATCTCTTGAAATTTGATTAATATTATGAATCACAAATTAACCATAATTATTGGTTCAATAAATCCCACATGAGTTGTCGTTACAAAATCAAATTAATGAGATGTTCAATACATTAAATATCTCTTAATTATTGTTTGACATTGAACTATTGTACCACCACTTCCACTCAATGGTTTCAAAACAGAAAAATAAAATAACCTGTAGTTATTTTATTATTTTATTATTTTATTTCAAAATATCTGAAAATTAATATTTCTATCACACTATTTCCAATCCGTTTTATTCTTCCATTAAGAGAATCTCTATGCTATGAATTGAACGGTTCCCTCATATTTTTATTCTATACAGTGTATCAAAAGATAGATGTCATCGCTCACATGTTAACAGAACTTTCCTTAAAAAATATCATCATTCTGTTTCAGGCTCTCTAGGCCTCAAAAACACATGACATAAATTTTCATAGACTAGTAATAATTCTAAATAATATAAAAAATATATAAAAAAATACGGGTCTTTACATCCTCAACACATTAGTGCATTATACCCATGATTGCCAAAACCCACTAGGGAAAAAAATAGGGTTACATAGCACATATCTAAACCTCCTGCTCCCATGTGTGCTCTTAGAGGTTCACATGCTGCCATGAAACTCATAACAGTGGAATTGACCACCCACGAAGGACCCACTCCAATGATCCTCTCTCTCCACTAGTAACTCAACAAATGTCGCTCCATCATCAATGTCCAGCAGGCCCCAGTCGATAACGTGTGGTGGATCGTGCATGTACCTCTTCAAAATTGAATCATGCCACATACAAGGCACCCTATTCAATAACGTGGGAAGAGCTAGGCTATACACCAACTCGCCTAGTTTTTTTAGGATCTTGAAAGGTCAAATTATCCTCGGAGGTAGATTGCCACCCTTCCAATTATATGCAATCCTTTTCAGGGTGAGACCCGTAGGATGACATGGTCTCCCTCCATGAACTCCAATGGTCTACATCTCCTATCATCATAAGACTTAATCCAGCTTCATGTAGTCATCATCCACTCTTCGATAATATGCACCTTCTCAGTGGTTTCCCATACCAACTCAGGACCCATAAGTGATGACTCCCCAAGATATGTCAAACATAGTGGTACCTGAATGGTTTCCTGTATAAGGACTCAAATGATACAATGCCTAAAGTGGAGTTATAATTTTAATTGTATGTGAACTCCAACATTGGATGTTAGTAATCCCAAATATGTAAAAAATCAAGGACACAAGAATTAAGCATGTCCTCATGCGTCTGAATTTTCTGCTCTATCTGACAAACTGTTTGAGGATGAAAAGTGGCACTAAAGCATAGATGATTCCCAAACTCCAAATTTCATCCCATCCACAATCTATATGTAAAATGATAATCATGTTTTGAGATGATTATTGAGGGAAACCAGTGAATACGTACTATCTCAAGTATATAGAGGCTTCCAAACCCCTCTATTGATCCCATGTATCGGATGGGTAGGATGTGGGCATACATGTTGAGTCAGTCAATGACCACCCATATTGAATTTTGGACCATGAACATACATGGTATACGTATCATCAGGATCCTAGATATTCCATTTCACTTCCTCTCTGGATCCTTAAGTGGTTGTGTCAATCCTGTTGCAAATTGGGGCTTGACCTTCATGTGACGACAAATGAGGTATTGTGAATCAAACTCTACCAGTACTTTCTTCATCACTGGCCACCAGTAATAACGCTGGAGGTCCTGGAACACCTTCATCAAACAAGGAACTACCACTAAAGGGGATGTGCGGAACTCCCTCAACACCTACTATTGTAGTGTCAATGGTACCATGGTGTATCCTCCGAAAACGATGATGTGCTCCACACCATTATAAAATACTTCAAGAGCCCATCCTAATGATATCTGAGCAAGTCAGGCATCGCTGCCAATGTCCCCAAGTTGTGCATCCCATAAACACTGAAGGTGTGGGTGAGTGACAATCTTGGACTGATGTTATATTACTACACTTATATCCACGAATGATAACTGTAATGTGGTTAGCATCTCTATTGTCACACTCATCAACTGTAACCCAGACCTCCTGGTAAGTGTATCTTTCACCATGTTCCCCTTCACAGTATATTAGACTTTCTCAATGTCAATGTCTTGGAGGGTCTACAACCATCTCGGTTGTATCATGATCATGTCCTTTTGTGAAAATATATACCTAAGAATCTTGTGATAAGAGTTGACAGTAAGTTGTTCCCCCAGTAAGTTGTGTTTACACTTCTTCAATAAAAATCTCACTACTACATTCTCTTGGTCATGGGTACTGTAGTTCTGATCGTGTTTCCTCATCTTTCGTGAGTCATAGCTAATCACCACTTGCTCCTGCATCGGGACAAATCCCTTCCTTGTCCATGACGCGCAGCTTTAGACTACATACTCAACACTCTCTTCCAGTGACCTCATGATGGGGGCACTAATTTGTCTATGCCTCATCTCCTGAATACCCTACTAGAATTTCACTATCCACAAGAAATATGTTGCTTTCATTTTGAATTAATAAAGGGTGATTCTACTCTGGAAAAGTCAAGTATGAATCTCCATTAGTACCTATCCAAATCTAGGAAACACTACACCCCTTTCAAACTCATATGTGACTCCCAAGAAAGGACTGCCTCTATTTTTTCTATATCCATCGTATCTGCAACCTTCGTGATAACGTGTTATAGAAAGTGGATTTTTCATATCCAAAACAGGATGTTTGAGAGATTACCATAATGATGGAGCTCTTAGAGTGTATCCAGAACTATCTATATTTGAGTGGCTTGATCCTCCCCTGATACTGAGTACCCCAATTTGTCGTCAATGTAGACCACCAAAAAGCGATTGATATAAGGTTTTAAGATCATGTTAATGAGTACCATGAACACTTCAAGGGCATTGGTCACACCAAAAGGCTTCACTGTGAAATAATAGTGGCCACACTAGCATCTAATGGTTATATTTGATATGTCCTCATCATGTTCCCTAAGATGATGATATTCTGATCTGAGGTCTATCTTCAAAAACCACTGACCTCCCATTAGATGATTGAAGATATCATCAATCCTCGAGAGTGGGTACTTGTTCTTCACAGTTACATGGATCTGGAATTAATAGTCCACACAAAGCCTGAAAATCCCGTCACACATTCTGTAGAACATAATCAAGGCTTCCAATGGATAAAAGTTGGGACCTATGAACCTCTTACCCAGCAAGTCCTCCAATTATACCCTCAACTCACAAAACTCTGTGGGAGCCATCTGATATGATGGTGTAGATATCATTGTCATCTTGGGGTATAGGTCAATGTAGATGTCTACCACTCTATGAGGAGGTCTTCCATGAAAATTATCAGGAAATACATCAACATACTGGTCAACAACAACAGGATAAATAGGACTCCCCTTGTCAACTCCCTGAGGTCAAGGCTAGTAAACTAATGAGTTATTTGCATCCCCCTCCCCCATGAATGTCCATCATGAGATGAAAAGTTTCATTTCCCATAGGGGATTGAAATACTAGTCCGATCCATACATTCACACTATACGTGGCTCCAAAAATAGTCGATCTGAGAATGGACCACTGATAACAAGTCCATACCCTAGATGACATTGTAAGGCCTCGGCGCAGCTACTAGGAGATCCTAGTCGAAGATATCGCCACATAGATATTGTTCACACTACCAAAAAAATTGTGTAATAATTGATTCCACTCTTGTAGGTGTCCTTAATAGTAAGTATTTTTCAAATTGATCTACCAGAATCACTGAGCTCAAAATGATAGTCGTCGAAATAGAACAGTGACAAGATCATGTGTCTATTAGAACTGGGGCATGGTTATGGTAGACACAGATCATTCCTTGAATCACCTATACAGTACCGTGGTCATAGGCCTTACATTCATTATTTTTAGATCGTCCATTTCAACCTGCTCCTAGAGGATGAGTTGGACCAGCTAAAGGTGTGACAGTATAACATCAAACATTCACCTAGTACCAGCTGAACGTGCATCTTCTCTGCCACATCCACCACTATGAAGACCTCCTCACTTGAGTCTCTAATTAAAACTTGGAATTCCCTCAACAATATACTTATTTACCCCATGGTATTTATGATAATGGTGAGCCATGTTCCCCAATCCTCCATAAGAGTAAAATAATTTAGACCATAGCTGACTTCCTATGCACAACGAGCTCTACACCTCCAACACTACATCCTACGTTCATCCTCTAAATGCTCAGGCCATCATAAACCTCAAAATCATCTCCCCAATACATACTAATGATTAATTGGCTACATATAGTCCTGTGGTGGCTCTCACTGTTGGTGCCTACTCACTAAGCATTAATTCCACCAATATCACCCGCTCAAGCACTACAGCCTACGTCTGAGTATTAAGTGATATCATTGATGCTATAATCTCACGTCAGAGAACATTCTCAATAGTACATTACTTGATGAAAGGGTATTGTAGAATTTCAATGGAGAATAGAGAGTGTTCAGTGAATCTCTCCACGTACTGGGCCACTGTCGAGTTACCCTATTTTATGTGTAGTAGCTCTTAATTTCAAATAGAGCGTAATGTCAGTGGAACGAACTACTCCCTAGAGAGGCTCTAAATGTCTGTCCAAGAAATTTTTGCCACATCATGCATCTTCAGTGTCTGTCTCCACCATCTTCTTGCTATTACCTAGAAGTGAATAGTTTCTAGGATCACCATATGTTCTGCCGGTGTCCCAACTAGGTGGAAAACTCCTGCCACAACCACCATCCAGTCCTCAGTTGTCAGTGGATCAGTCTCGCCTAAAATCCATAGAGGCCTCTATCTCCGGAACTCATGAAACACACATAGTCTGTGTGTATGGTCCTTTGGTATGTTAGGGGGAAACATCTTCCCTATGGGTGTTGGTGCTTCTTGTACACCACTAAAAGGTACTATCGCTGAAAGAGGGCCCAAAAAATAAGATGCATCGCTTGTTGGGACATCATAGTGAACTCTCTTAGGAGTCATGGAAGGTTGTCTATACGTCAGCATCATATATAGAAAAAGATGTTCCATAGTCAATCCATTATACCTTTTGACTTGTATCAAAACTGATCAAAAGAAAAACATTTAAAAAACACACGCAATCAGTGTTTTCATGTACCGAGATAGAAATCAGAATTCAGGGTCCTGGTGTATGGATATGTCAGCCACCACACCCAAAATTGAATCCCAAGAATGAAATACAAACTCATGACACTTAGCACTATTTCTTTATTGAAAAGATCAGAGTCTTAGTTAATTTATTGAATTGGCCTTCTTCTTATACAACATTGTCATGACCCTTCCTTTAAAACATGTGTCGTGACTACCCCAACCCTACCTTCCATAGACCATGTGATAGAGACTAGCACCTGGAATGTATATCCCTAAAATGGGATGGAATTACCTCAAAACCTGTACACACATAGACTAGGATGACAATAAAAACTATCCAAATGGTATAATTTATTAATGTAAAACTGTGAACTAAACCATATTTTCCCGAATACAAACCCAACTTATAGAAAAATAAAACAAAATGGAAAAACTACTCATGAGGTCATTCGGCAAGGATCCTACCTAAAGGGTAGGTACAACTCATAACTATGGCTCTCTGAGTCAACCAGTCACCTCCGGGCATCGTCTTGTCCAACCTCCCAATCCTCGTTCAAATTTGTTCATCATCTACACAATAGAAAACATTGTGTGGGAGAAGCCAGTGTATATGTGAGAACAACAATACCATGCAGGGAACCCGAGACCCCCTGATGGTCTCCCAGAATTCTAGAAAGGGAAAACCACAAATCATTATCCCAATCACAAATCACAAGTGATGTCTCAACTCAAACCAGGTTTACAACATAATGAACCATAATAAAGATGATTAGTCCTAATGATATATCATCTTATTCTAGAGAGAGGATTTTTCTATGGAACAACTCATGCTTGAGATTTGTTGACCCATAGAATATCGCTAGGTGTTGTCCCAAAGAGGATACCGAGGTACATACCTACAGAGGATAGCTTAGTGATGGCCCATAGATTAATGATAGGTGTAGACCCACATCGGAACAATAGTTTCTAATCCATTGATGATCACTATGCGCTAACCCACAAAGGATAGCTTGGTGTTAAACCACGAAGGATCAGTAGCTGATGAACCACAGAGGATCACTTTGTTCTTGCACAATATGGATCACTACATGTTGAAATTTGTAGTATATATAACTGCAGACCCATAGTGGATCATCATTCCTTCATCATGTCATAACTAGCCATTTGATTCCCCGCACCAAGCACAATTGATTCTGGGAGGATCCACTCTTCAAGGCATTTATCGTACATCAACCACCAAAAATCCTCACAAACAAGTAACCAAAGATCCTCCATGTCATAAGGTGTCCAAGATAACGTACTAAGCATCAATTAGATGCCCAGTCTATATGTTATTGGATTTCTAGTGTTGAGGCCCATGTTGGATTAGAGTCTAATCCAACCTAGTTGTACTCTAACATTCCCCAAAACCCCTGTGGAGTATCTCAAAAGGTCCTTTTCATCCTAACAGTTCCATCTATTGATACAGTTTGTCACATGAGAGTTTCATTTAAGAGAAATAATAATTAAAGTGAAATATGGTCTAAATGGGTCTGGGTCTGGTCTGACAGGGTCGTACCGACCTATCTCGGTCAGCTGGGCCTGGCTCGAACCAGTTATAATTTTCATTGGAATCCATAGTGTGTCTTCGGGATTTTCCATAAATTATTTACAATTATAAATATTTTTTCCAAACTACCTCCAAATCTCATTCCACAATGATATTTTCCAAGAATTTAATATCATGCATCAAACATTCAAATAGATCACTAGTTACTATAATGCAACCATAAATCAACTAATGGATACCGATTTATCGATTATCATCATCAAACCACCAAAACAAAAAATATGGGTTCCAAAAATCTAAACCATAACGATCACCTATCATCATGAAACATTGTTTTATTGATTTCCAAATATATCCCACATAAATCATATATTACAGAATGGATATATAATGAATGGAACATTTATTGAGTATTTTTTAATCCTATAGTCAGATATGTTATTGGTGATTTTCAAATAATTTAATGGGATAGAGATGAAAAATACGCAAACAGGAGTAACAATAGTCAAACAATGTTTTATTGGGATTCAATCTGATTATATGATGATGATTAATGAAGAGGATTATTATATTAATATCATATTCTTATTTGTATGATGATAAACCAGAACCTTCAAAGCACTATCAACCAATGAATCAAACTATTATAATAATAATTTCATGTGAAACAAGGGTATATATGGTGATGAATCCCATAAAACAAAATCCTATATATGTTTTGGATTTATATGTGATGATGAACACAGATGTAATATAGTTCATGATGAGATCCACAAACTTCATTTCATTTAGTGATCCCTAGGTAACTCTAATCATTGATCAATGATCTCAACATCAACTAATTATAATTCACACTCCCTTATAAAATAAAAATGTTTATAGGGTTAACTATTAATTTTCAGGAATAAAAAATTTATAAAGGTTAATAGGTTTGGGAAATTCATAGAGACCAAATATATAAATTTAATTACATTTTTATCATTCTTTATGTGATGGAACTAAACCAACAGTCTAATGCACTCCAGGATTATGTCATGCCTTTTGTAATATCAACAATACAGATTAAATGAAGTCTCAAATATCCCATATGAGTCCTTAGTCAGGAGTAATTCAATTCATTCATAAAATATATTGTTCATTGATATAATATATTTTATATTTTCAATATAACTACTAATCTTCCACAGGCCTCACAATCTCATATTGATTATGTCACTATCTCCAAAAAACGCCATATAATATTGTAATTAGTTACAAGGAAATTTAAATTTCATTAAAATGATCCATTTTATGGGACATGTTACATATAACTATTCATAAATTTTTATAAAATATCAAATTAAATTCACTATTATTTGTAAATAACACATGAAATCTTACAAAAACCATTATAAATATCAATTCAATATATTAATACTAAGAACTGGTATTGTGAAGTGATTATATTCTTTTACTCTATAGATTTCATGTACAATTGAATGACTATAATGTTCAATCATATGTGTTGAATAGATCATCCATGAGGTAGAAAAGTGATTATTTATTTCAATCAAAAACTCAAAAAGGGAAAAAAAATAAATATAAATTACTATGTGATGTGACTGTAAGTATATCAACTACATAAGGATAATTAAAATTATATAACCACATTAATTATTATAATATGTTTTTTGTCTATAAAAACAATGGATTTGAGAGAAATACATGTTTATGTATTGAAATGTCATGTTTACATAGAACTTTAATATTGTTTTTTATTCACCTATATAATATATCGGAACGTAATTTTCTTGTAGGATAAATTTATATATACATAGTAAAGGTATTAAAACATATTCTGTGATTTTTTTCATTTTGTAGGCTCAACATATTTCAATTCCAAGTTGGATGGAAGCATTGATGCATCCCCATCACACCATTATAGAGAAATTTTCAACTACTCAAAATCTTGTAATCGATGCTTTTTGAAAAATATAGAATACATTATTCGGAAAAATAATCTACTACTATGTAATGATTTCCAAAACCTCCACATACTATTAATATAAAAGTGTGTTATCGTTTAATTCTCACACTTCATGACAAAAAATATAATGGTTAACATTGAGGGAAAAAAATTCTACTCTTTTCCCAATTAGATAAGATCATTCTAAATTCCATTGACCAATTCATTGTATATATATATATATATATATATTATAGAATGATTTTAATATAAGATAAGTATATATCTATACAAAAAACATATCTATGAACCATTAGTTAAGATACAATTTTTTTACAAGTGATAACAACGGTAAAAAATGAAATAATTCATTAAATCATATATAATGATTATGTATTTTAAGCATCTGATAGAAAATATGAAAATATAAGTTAATGTTTTTTTCAATATATTTTTCAGGGAATACTAACCATAAACACTACTATGTGATTGAAAAATTAATTTTAGGTGAAGGATAATTTAATCAACATTTCTCCTAAAGTAAACCTTCACTATCACTCTGATATTATATTAATAATTATATTAATAAAAAAGGGATGCATGATTGATGGAAAAACTCAAAATTAAAATTTTATTATTATATATATAATTAGATATTGTTGATAGTTTTATAGTTTTTATTGTTTTTCATTATGTTTTGATCCACATTATTGGACGAACTCACATTAATTATTAGGTTTTTGAGAGTACACATTAATGTGAATCATATATAACAGTCATGTAATGGTTCCTCAAATGTCTTCCCATTTATTTTAAATCCATAAATTTCATCTCTATTATAAAACATAAAATAATTCTAATATGAATTGGATGAATATATCATGGATTTAAACATGAAGGATGAGTGATTTATATAATCCAATATCTTATATTATTCTTAACATCATAATTTTTGAAACTCTTCAATAATTATATCATAATATTCTTATCACAAATATATAAAAAAAAATTAGTTTTCCAATTTTTCTCAGTCGGCTTCTTATGGGGGATAACATTCATTAAATGATAATTATGGCCTAATTAATGATTTCACTTTGGAGTAATTTAATAATTTAATGTTATTGTCTATTTATGATTTAAAAAAAACTCCAAAATTATTAGTTTACATGAATCTAACGCACATATTTTATAAATATTTAGGTTATAAATATATTCCATCATAATAAGAATTATATTTGGATTACATTAGCTCATCAATTTTCCAATTGACATTTTGAAATGCTTCAATATTTTTATCATCATTAGTAGTGTGTACGATTTCCATAATAGTGTTCATAATGTAAAATTAATTCTTTATAAGAATGTGAAAACCTAGGAAACTATTCTGTATATAAAATTTCTTATATATTAATAAGAATTAGATTGTAACATTAGTTATATAAATATTGTGCAATTCATAAGAAAAAATTAAATGGTGTAATTAAAAACTATTCATATATCTATTTTTATAAAAGTTCATTTTCTAAATTTGATAGTTTTAACATTATTAAATTAAATAAATTTTTAAATTTATAACATCATAATTTAATTTGGTTGAAAATTTGTGATTTTTGGGAAAATATTTTTAATTCAATGAATAGTATATATACCAATTTAGTTTAAAAATAATTTCTATTTAATATATAAAGTATTTTAAAAGTAAAAAATATGTATTAGATTAATTTAATTTACCATACATATTATTTATTCATCTTTATTCCACATATTTTATTTTTTATAAAATTTATATTATTTATTTAGTATATTATTTTCTTATGTTTAAAGATGGGTTTTCCTAAAAGATATTTTGGAATGCAGAATGCCAGAACTATTAATTTAATTAAATTAAACCAATTTAGAGAATTTATAAATTTAAATTTATATAATATATGTCATTAAATAATATTTTATATTAATTTAATTCTTATATCTACATATAGGGTGAATATGGAATCATCTTTTTGTATAAAAACATGTTTTAAAAACTCAACGTCTCTCCATGTTTGTGGGATTAATAATATAATAATTTTTATACTTATGTTGATATAATTCAAAAAAATGTATTGTTTATTTTGAATCAATATAATATATAATCCCTAAATATTAAAAATTAATTTCTTTTCCAATGATATTCATGAAAAAGAATAAAATTAATCATAGTGATTAATGTAAAACTGAGAATTTCCAACGGACTAAACACTATAATTAAGAGTAAAATGACAAAAAAATTCATTAACCCATATTATTGAAATATTTAATCCCCATAGATTAATTTATCATTTTTAGATCATTATAGGATCCACTAGACATGGTATAAAGGTGGGAGGAATTTCCCCTTTTTGAATCATACATGTTTCTAACTCACCTTACTTATAAATGCCCACCCCTATCCTACTATATTTACACTAATAAATAAATTTATCTCACCCCATATCTAAAAAAATTAGATTATCAAATTTTATAATATAAGCATAGAAGCCTTAATTTTAGTGGAAATACATCCTCTAATGTCATTTTGCGAAAAAAATGTGTAAGATGTGACATTGATCAACATGAATTTTTTTTCAATTTAGCTATCCACTGAATTCCATTATTCATATTCACTAGTTATATAATAAAATAAATATACCTTATATAATAATAAGTTTTTATAAAAGTGGAATGACCTTAAACCACACATAGTTTAATCTAAAGGGTTACAAAAATATCATTCATTTTTACAGTGGACTACACCCTCGTGAAACAATCTCACTTATTTTTACATTACCACCTATAATGGTTTAGAATAATGATTTAAATTACATTTATATATATTATTTGTTATATTTTTAATAATATTATTACATTTTATTAATTATATTGTAGACATCCTTTTAAAATTTTGTACATTATGGGATACAATAACATCACTCATGTGTATGGGGGACTACCGCCACATGAAGAGAAGTGAATCACATTTTAATAACATGTATCATGAAAGGTAACATGTGTAAATAAAATAGTTATATGTTATATATGTGAAATAATTAATATATAAATATCATAATTATATTTTCGTAAAGGAATTATATAATTTTATTCTTACTGTTTCTCAAACTAAACAAGTGATAATGTCACTCATGGATGTGTTGACTAGCTCCTCTTTTAAGAAATTTATAAATTTATACATCACATGAATGAAATATAAAACTAAATAAAACTAAATATAATCATATTTATGATACAATTTTAATTTTTGTAACATAAACAAGACTTTCAATAATTCAACAATGATCGCTGAAAAATAGAAACGTAACTCATGCATACGTAGGGAGTACTATATCTATGATCGTACCTATAATTAATTTTTCATAACCATGTATCATTATTTTATTTAAAAGTATTGTTTTTATAAAAAAATTTATATATTATAATTAATTAATTTTTTTCCTATCCAATTTCAAATAGAGACCCATTGGACCGTTGTTGGAATACCATCGTCGTTTTTGACATATAAACATAATATGTTCAAAATGTTAAACATAATATTCATTGATTAAGTAACTATATATAATTTTTTAATAAGTGAAATATAATTAATAATTAACATTTTAATCTCAATAATGTAAATAAATATCTTATGTTAATTATTCTAGTAGATAAATACACGCATGATGAATCATTTTCAAGGTAAGGGACTTCATCTCAATTTCCTTTCATTGAGACATTTCATATTGATATTGACCATTATTATATTATAAAGTCTATATAAATCCACATTTAAATAATAGGTCAAGAATTTATATATATTCATGATATTTAAATTTTATAAATTTCATTCATTAATGTGTTTTATAATTCAACAATTTCTTAATTGATGAAGGTATTTTCATTAAAAAATAAAAAATTTAGGTTTTCATTGAATATCTCATTATAATCCTTGTATTTTTATATAAAATTATATTTTAAATGTATTATATGGAAATAATATATTTATAATTTTTAAATTTTTTATTATTTAAATAATAATAATGTTTTTCAAAAAGAATCATTATACACGTTTGAAATATGGATTTTGGACAAAAAAATAGAAATGTCCTATTTATAAATTATGAATTGAATTTCCATTCATGTCCTGATGAATTTTAATTTATTTTTTACTTAAACTGTTATCACATAAATTTTATTAAATTAAAAACATTCACTCCATTTCTTTTCCATATTATTGAATTATTTTTTTAAGAAATGTCTTTTGAAAATTGTTCTTTTCAATGAAAATGTTAGTTTGATATTGGAATCTGATTTACATATGGTTTTAAAATATTTTTAAAATGATGAAATTTTTTATTTTTTTTTGTTCATCAAAATTATAAACTATTGGTGCACCGAGATAGAAATTGGTTTACCCATAACTTCATAAATGATTGGTGTACTTAGTTCACAATCAAATTCATTGAGAAATGATTATTTTTTCAATGTATTTTTATATTGGAATTGGAATTTATGGATTTTCTTATTTTTATGGGTTCATTGTGGGTTTTATAATATTTCTATGAGATTTTTTTTCACATTATACCATCAAGGGTTTTCATTCATTATAATGTGTTTTCCAAGAAATCATTTACCTCAAAAAGGAATAATAATTGATGTTTGTTTAAAGAATGAAAATTTATTTTTGGGTTAAATATTATGTTATCATGTAAATCATTAATGGTTTTAATATTTCTCATTGGAATCACATTTTTCTTATTTTTCTACCCAAAAATTATAATCAATTATCATTACACATTTTTAAGGATGTTTTTGAATTTCATTAAGTTGGTTAGGGGAATGGAAGAGTTCATTTTAAATTTCATGAATAGAATTTCATGAAATGAGACAATTATTTATTTTAATTGTATTAGATTATAGAAAAAATGGATACTGGATAGGTGTGAACAATTTCTATTGTATATTTTTTTAATGCATGGGTTATTTACTAATTCCCTAAAACTCTAAACCCACAAATGACATCAATGAGAAAGAAACATAATATTTTGACATAAAATCAAGATTATATAAGATTAATGGTCAAGGAATTAATGTAATTATCATATTTTAGTTTTGATATCCTTATGGGTAAGATTATATTAATGGATTTTTATATATAAATATTACCATAAAATCATGCTAAAATATTATAATATTTAAATATTACAATTTAACATCACCCAAACAATGTCTACATGGGAATGGATTCCAATGATGAATAATATTATATATTTTTTTTGAATTAACTGAGATGAATAAATCCATACAAATCATCATCTTGATGTAGTTAGAATCGAAACTGAATACTTTGTATTATTAATAGATCATAAGACTCATCTAATAAAATGTGGTGGTATCTATGCGAGAGAGGAACCTGATCAACCATGAATTAAATTTTATTATGTGGAGCATTTAAATAGGTATCTTCCCACATAATTTAGTTGATTATGTGACCATGTGATAGTTGAAGGATGGATTATTTCTCCTGAAATGATATTTGAGGTCATGGGATGTTCTAAACATAAAAAAGATACCATTTCAATCACTCATTTTAAAGGGTAATCTTATCGATGGTGATATATGTTTAGTAATACTGGTGTGTTATATAATATTTATTATTTTAAATTGTAAATTTCATGTATATTTTACTTTATAAATATTTTCATATGTTTGTTCAACTCTTGATGTAAAAATAATCAATGAATTGGAGTAGAATGATGTATATTTTATATCATAATATGAGGCAACCATCACATGATTGTATATATATGTGGAAGATTTTATTTGAGGAATCTCTAGGAAAATTAATAGTTTTTCGTCAAGAATAAATCAAAATCAAAAAAGATATTTTGTTGAAATGGAATTTTAAATCTTTTTTAAGGTTGTTATTTATGTCGAACTAACTGAGATTGACATTTTTGACAATTATGTGCCATGAAAGGATGAATGTAAGAAACTGTTGGGGTGAATGTAAATGAGGAAACATACATCAATTAAATGTAGAGATAATAAATCAATGTTATAATCATATTGTATGTGTGGTAAACATCAACCTAGAGATAATACTATGATGTTACGGATGTTTTACAATTATATAATATTTGTATACATAGCCTATGAATGCAAGGTAAAAAATCACAAGGAATCAATGAATGGGGTAATCAGTATCCATCCAATGATATGATCTTTCAGATGCAATGTGAAGGGTCATTATGTAAATTCACGTATGATTTTCTTTGAACACATGGAAATCCTCATGATTGTAAATAGAAGGGGGTAATGAGGTCATTTTATATGGTTAATGATGATGTTGGGTCATAAAATGAAGTGGGGAAATGTATATTACCAGTTTATTAAATTAATTCCAATTCCATATTTGACTATACATTATCACATTCTATCATTAATGATTAATTTTCATGGAAATTTGGAATATAATCTCGTGAAGGTATGTTAAATCATTTTGTAAAAGCTCTGGGTAGACGTATTAAATATTCAATTATTGATAGGAATCATCTTATTGTAATCAATGGGATGGTTATTCATTAAAATCTTATCAATAATGACATAATAGATTTTGATATCATCCTTGGTCTGGATTTATGTTCTGTTTATCATGCTGATATATATTAATGTGATAATAATGTTTTGATTAATTATTTCATGACATTGATAACTAATAAAGAATAAGAATATTTTATTATTGATATAATTTAATGATACCAAGCTCATACTAATGAAAATAAAGAATTATTTCAAATTAGATAGGTCCACATAATAAATAAATATATGGATTTTTTTATTGGATTCTTTTCGTGGTGTGATTTGAGACCAATAGGTTATATTTATTTTTTATTTTTTATATAATTTTATTCTTCTTTCTAAACCCCCTTATCAAATTGATCTTGTGTATCATTTAGAATTGAAAGAAAAATTATAGAAGATACTATATAAACGTTTCATTCAAGCATGTTCATAATCATGATTTTCTTCTGTCTTCTTTATTAAAAATATGGATTTGACAATGAGACTATGGATGTAATATATATCCCTATATAAAATAAATATTAATAACATTAATCATCTGCCTCATATCGATGAATCATATGACTTTCTCAATGGACCATTGAATTTTTTGGTGTTTTTCCTACGTTTTCGATATCATATATTGATAATGAAGAAAGATGACATTCCATAGAATGCATTTGAAATTTGATATGAGAATTATGAATTTTTATTTATTCAATTTGTGTTATCAATTTCAAAAGTAATATTTTTTGAAAATATGATTTTTTTTTCACAGTTTCTTGAATAATTATTTCTATTTTTTACTGATAATATATTTTTATCTTCTAAAATTAATGAGGAACATTAATGGAACCATAGAGTAAATTTAAAAACTGAAAAACTAGAATAAACTATATGATAAATATAGGAATTTTAATATTTAGGATAAAAAAAATGCATTCCTTTGGTATATTGTTTATAATGATGGAATAATTGTTGACACTTCTAAAACAATTTGTTGAAGAATTTCCATGTATCGTAGATATAAATTGGATTCTTAGTTTTCTTACACGTGAAAGATAATAAAAATGGGGTTATGAAAATATTTGTCTATTTTCGAGACCACTAACTCAGTTAAACCAAAAAGAATTTTTGTTCATCATAAAAAATGAATTTGAGGATTATTATCAGGAAATTGAGTAAATATTGCGGAATTCACCATTTTTGACCATTCATACCAAAAATGTTTAAATTTTCAACAATGGTGAGGATTAGATGAAATGAATTGGTTGTTTCCAAATAAAAATCGATGATTTAATTTCTTATGCATCGTATCAGTTGAAACATAATTATTTTAAATAACCTTCACATTATATGGTAGTAACATCTATTTTTACATTAAATATTCGACGATATAGTTTATACAAATGAAATTGTGAATTATAAATTGTTCACGAAATATTATTTTATATATTTAATCATAAATAATTGAACATAATAAAGAGAAGATAACTCTATCTAACAAAATATTATGATTATATGATTCATAGAAATTAAAAAGAAGAAAACTAACTGTCTATTGCCCAGATTCCAAAATATAATTATACATTAACTATGAAAAATTTGTAATGTTACCCTTTTTTTATTAATTGAGAGAATTTTGAAATAGAATTTTTGTATGAAGTAATATAGTTTTTTTATATTAGTATTCAGTAAAATAAAATTTTTCAAAATGAATTTTGTGAGTTCAAATAGAGGATTAATCTTTTCCGGAAAATGTAATATCTCTTATGAATGGTATGTTACATATTTTTAATGTTAGTGAATAATGTATTTTATGATTTCGAAAAAGATTATGTATTCCTTATCATTACACATATAGGAATCATTTTCTGATTGAATCTCATCATTCTCCAATTTTTTGCATTCTTGCAGTGATAAGATGTATATAGACACCATGGAGTATTACTATTGGGATGCAATGAAAACAAATACAGAATTTATAGTGAAATTTTTGAATTGTGATAATTTTAATATAGAAAAATGTTACTAAAATAGATAATTCCACCATTCCCAACTCCATGGATTCAATGGGAATACATATCAATGGATTTCAAGGTAGGATTTTCAAAAAAAACTTAATAAAATAATGATATTTTATTTATTGTTTATCTATTAATAGAATATTAATATTTACCTATAATTAGTGGTTAAATGAAAAAAGATAATGTTTACCATCAATATCTAAAGGATATTATAAGGTATATATTGATTTACCCTTTCAGTTGTATTGGAGAATGCTCCTAGGTTCATATCCAATTTTTGGTTTGGTATTTAGAAGTTATTGTGTATAGAATTAAATTTTAGTACAAATTTTCATCCAAAATTTCATTGACAGTCGAAAAAAAGAATCCCAAAAATGGAAGATAAATATTTTTATTGATAAATTGACAACCATGGAATTTGAGATCGACAACTTTTTTATTATGAGTTTTAATTTAATAATAATTTCCATTAGGGTATTCAGATTCCACTGTTTGACGCTTTATTTTGAAAGCACTAATATACACTAGATTTTTCGGATGACTTTGGAGAAAATTAGTTGACGAGGATAATGTTTTTATAGTAAATTGTAGATAATTTTTTTGATTTAGTGAAAAATGATTACAATTTACATAATTTATAAATCATTTGTGTAAAATTGTTTGAATGATTTGTTTTCATATGTATGTTATCAGGAATGCAAATGAACGGTCGACATTGCCGGCTTCCATCCCTTATGCGGTGAAGAGCCCGATTTCAGCCCCTCCCTCCTCCGAGGTGGAGGGTCCATGGACATATCATTCTGGACATATGAATTCTCCATTCATCCACTTTTCAAACCCTGGTTTCATACTGTCCTTTCCACAGATTCTCATCATCTCTAAAGATCCTAAATTCTTCGATGGCATACCTCTTACACTAATATCAAACCTAGAATGCACTAAAGTGTCCTCCCTTCAGGACACGAACATTATTGTGCGCTTCATTTGGCACCATCAGTTGGTAGATTCTTTCGACCTATAGATTTTTGAAACAAGGGGTTTTTAGGAGAGAGAAACAGTTGTTCTTTTAGACGTTAAGAACATAATTATTTGGTTCACATCTGATGATGACGTCATTCATGGTTGGTTGACCACGCCTCACTCTTGTGATGTCAGTAAATTTATAATCTGAAAATGGACATATGATCTTCAAATAAAATGTGATCCTACATTGATAGGTATTTGGGCATGATTTTTAATTTTCCGTCTTCTATTCCAAAATCCATCATTTATTCGTTTCCTCTGAAACATGGTCGGGCGTTTCTTCTGTACTGATAATAAAACTCAAGCGATGTGCCACCCGATTTCTCTGATGGTGTGTGAACAAGTAGATGTGTTGATGTAACATGTTGAATCCCTCTCTATTTCCATTGTAGAATAATTTAGATATAATATGACCATAATATTTAAATCGGGGTGTTAATTTTATTCATCTTGCATGATTCTTGTTCATAGCATGGAAATATTCATTTGAATGGTGAGGCTACATGTATGTGTTCTGGAGGTCTAGGAAAATTGTGCAAATGGTGATCCTCCTGGTAAATATGGTAATATTTTAGATAATATTGGTGATGGGACTATAAAAGGACCTAAAGGTGATGGTCATGGAAATAATAAGGACAATGATACAATATGATTGGGTGGAGCAATGAAGGAAAAACTAACTAAGGTCATACCACCTAATCCTAGTGTCGTTGGAATATGTTACAGAATACGGAGTGACCTGACGAGCCATCCTAGAATCAATTCATTAAATGGTTTTCTTCTGGACAGTTTAAAGGATAAAGAAAATCAGGATATGCTCAATTTTCATACTCAGGATCTGGGGGACCCCATTGGAGTCTTTTTCCAAACATCAAATGTTGAGGTGAGCCAATATCCATGAAACCATGATATGGATGTGCATGAAGGTGGCTGAAAAAACACTAATATGGTGTGAAACTCAACTGATATTAGTAAGTAAATTTATGAAAACTTTTGGAAGAATAATTCACATCGTGTAGGTGTGCAGCAAAATACCATACATGTAAGAAAATCGAGGGGGACATTGTCTTGTCTCAAATTAGAGAACTAATTTAAATGTTTGAGTAATGAGGGAGAGTTTTATGGAAACTATAAATGTTTCTATGATGTTATGTATGATAGAGATGGAAAATTATCAGATGATAATTATTTTGTAGGGTTTAGTAAGGGTATAAACAACCTTATAAGGAAGAAAAATAATAATGAAAACATGGACCTATGGAGCTGTATTGTTTCCAAGAAGCTGTATCCAATAGGGAGTAAATACTAAACCTATCTTCCTATAGTGATGGAGACTCCACTAACCAAAAAATATAGTATACTCCTAGAGCATGACATCTCAATAGTTGTAGGAGAGGAGGTTTAGCATGTATGTTCCACAGAGTCTAAAGCATAAGTGAATGAGGACTCAAAGGATGATGACCAATAAGAGGAGATGCATCTGCAATCTATGGAGGTGATTCCATTGATGGAGGTTGCTATTTCCCCTAGAAAGTAGTGTGCAGTAGTGCCTCCTGACCTCTTTTAGTGGCTGATGTATTTTTATTTGGATAATCATATGGAACTACTCATGCAATCTCTTGAAAAAAATGAACGAGGACGTTATGGAGATCATGGTGACGAGGGAAGATATTGATTAAATTATTGGAAGATTAATACAAGCAGAATCAACATGGGATAAAATTGAGTGGATTGACAAGAAATACTGTCAGGCATGGGATTATCTAGTAAGGCATTATGAATATATACTAATGGAGGATCCAGAAAGCCATGTAAATTTCTTCTGTAGAAATTATTTAGCGTAGGAGATTACACTAACCTAATTCTTTTGTTTATAAGTCGTTATTATCCTTTTATGTTTGATCTAAATCAACTATATGGGTTTTCATTAACCCCTTAAAAGTGATAGAAAATAAAAAATATTAATTTGTAGAGGTAATTGATAAGGTATTTCTCATTGAATCAGTATAGAAGTTCTTTATTAATTTTTTTAATGAGGGAAATACATCCCCATTTTTAAGTAAAGCATATGAAATACTAAAAAATGTTTTATTTTTTCCTACCATGTGTATTTTCCATTTACTTTGTCTCAATTACACAATGTATTTCATATTTCAACGTTAATAGATTATTTTCCAGATTAATCACTTTTTTTGAGACCAGAAGAAGTCCAGTTGAAATGAAATAATCCCTATGAGGATAATACATTCTATGATATAACCAAAGAGATAATTTTTTATTAATATATGTGTAATTTTTTTATATTATTATGGAATTACCATATCGTTTAATAGAAAAATGATTATTTTTAAATACATGGGGGAAATATATCCCCACTTGTTTAATAATTGAATAGAATTTTGAAAATTAAATTAAAAAATTGTTTAAAGATGTGACTAACCATGTAATTATAGAGTAAATAATATTTCATATTTATTAATATGAATTGGATAGTCACAATAGTTATGATAATATTATGTAATTTTTTATCAAAAAAAGAATGTTTAACCAAACACTATTCATAAAAGGATTTATCTAAAAACTAATCTATTTATTTTAGAATGTGAATTTAATTAAATGAATATAATTTTAAATTATAAAAATATAATAATTTACTTTGTGTGCATTTTCTGGTATTTTTCGGAAAATGTTACTTTTTCTATTAATCATGAAAATAACAATTTGTGTAAAAAATCAGTTATTTTTAACTAATTAAGTATTTTAAAAGAAAAAATATGTTTTGAATAATATTTTAAGTAATATAAGAACTATTTATTTTCTTTCAACTTAATTAATTTTCAATTTAATTTATATTTCTTATTTAATGTATGATAGTTGTTTTGGGTTTGAATGTAGGGTTTTCGAGAAAATATTCCAAAATGCATAATGTTTCACCTTTTTAATAAATTTAAATAATTAATATATGGGAATTTCAATATATAATATATATAATATATATCATTAAATATTAATTGGTTTCATATATTGATTGTATTGCATCATAGAGTAAAAAAATATCATATTTGACAAAAAAAATACTCTTATTAAAAACATTCATTCTTACAGCCTGTGATGGATTAATATTAAATTTTAATTTTCCACTTATATTAATAGAAATTAGAAAAATATATATTCCATAATTGGAATGAAAATAATTTCTACTTTATAATATGGTCATATTAATTTTTACCAAATTCATTAGCTAAAATAATTAAAATTAAACATAGTAGTTAAGCTAAAAATGATAAATATCATGGGAGTAAACATTAACCTTAAGGGAAAAAATGACATATAAAAATCACAATTATCCATTTAATGGAAATATTTAGAACATATTATTTTTTATATTTATTTTTTCATTATCTGTTCAAATTCTCATAGTACAAATGAGGGTGGAATTCACATTAAAAAAAACATGGTTTTTAATATAATATCCAATGAAAGACCACCCACTCTCCTCCAATAATCAAAAATTACAATCATTTATTCTCAAAAATTACAAAAATATAATTAAAATATCCCACTACCACATCTAATCCAATAATAATTACCCCTTTAATACATCTAACATGAGATTTCTTTTGGTGAAAACCAATAGCTGTTACCCATTGAAAAGGAAACATTCATCAACATGAAATATCTAATTTATTTCTCCACCACATTGAATTCATATTATTGAAATATTATATAATAAAAAACATATAATAAAAAATTAGAATTTATTTTTTTAATTTTATGATTGACATCTACACACCCACCCATCCTATGGGTTATAAAATCAACATTTGTGTATACAATAGACTTTATCCTAGTGAAACTATGCCATTCAATTTTACATTTCCACCTCTCTTGGATTTAATTAATGGTGGAAATATATTTTATATATATTATATTTGTGTTATTTGTGACATTATAATAAAAGTTATGAAATTATATCATATACACCCTGTTTATATTTCATATATATGGGATACGATAACATTGCTTGTGCTTATATCAAACTACAGCCATACAATTTGATGTGAAGTGTTTTTTACTAACTTGTAACATTTAAGGAAATAATGGAAAAAAATGAATAAATCTAATTTAAATTAAATTATAATTAAATTATTTATTTAATTTTCTTTCCATAAATAAAATAAATAATATTGTTATTACCTTTTTACATACCGAAAAGGTGACAACATCTTTCGTGGACATGTAGACTACCACATCCTCAAATCGATGTGATTCCTTTTAAATAAAAATAATTATATGTATATAAGTATATATAAATAAATGTATTTTTATTTATTATATAAATATAATTCATTAAATAAAAATTTTACTCGACATCTTTTGATAATGATCATAGAAAAATGAAAATATTACTAATGAGTACATAAGACATTATATCTACATGATCGTTGTGTCATTTTAGTTTTCATAAAAAAAATTATGATTTATTTTAAAATTATACTGTATTTTTATGTGTGATAAGTATTTCATAATAATTAATATATAGATGGTTAAATGATTTACCATTTTTACATATTGAAATTACCATGTGGTTTGAAATATTTTATTTTTTCTTAAATCAAAATGTCAATGTCATGTTTGTTTGGTATTTTTGTATTGAAAATGTATTTTAAATCTAAAGTGTATTTTAAATTCTATTTATGAATAAGAATTGAATTTTGGTATCAAAAAGTTATATACAAACAATATTAAAATGTTTTTTCAAACTATTAATGATTTTATTCATGATGTTGTTTATGGAAATTATAAATGATGGATGTTGTCACAATCCAAGACAGGAAATCATCCAAACCAGTAACATTCTATGTCTATAGATTCTCATAAATGGTGTTACTGGTTCCCCATGGGATGGAAACATGTGACCATGTATCAAAACATATCATGGGAATGAATTCATTTGATTACATAATCATAAAGAACATATAATTATAATTATACCTATAGTAAATGTTCATAAAAACAAGATGTAATGGTTTTATGTATCGATGTTACCTTATTTTAAATAATCCAAAATTGGGCAAAATAAAAAGAAAAAACAATACACTATCCCACAACTACCATTGAAGAAGATGAACTTTTTCCTCATGCCAACACCACAACACCTGTACATGGAATATACTAGAATACCAAAGCACCACATCTAAATAAAATATTGTTAACTCCATCAATCAAAACAGAGTCATCTTACTACCATGGTTTTAAGTAGTGTGTGAGCCAATTAATATTATGATGACACCCAAAAATAGATTCAATTATATAAACATTAAAATTATTGATGACATGCATGTTTTGTTGAAATAAAATATTAAAAAATTTATACAAAACACTTTAAAAAGAAAACATTATTTTATTTTGGTACAAACAACCAAGTACAATGTATTATAATAGTATATAAAATATGACAAAATAACTAAACCACATGAATGACATATATGTACTATCTAAAAATGGGACACTAAGTACATGTTATCACAATTAAAGGAGGTATAAAACCCCATAATAATAGTGTTCTCATGCACGATCGACTTGGAGGGGACACCCCAAGGGAATAGGGGTATCCAATCATCATTACAATTAAGTTATTGTTGAAAACATAAATATTTTTAGGAGAAAATGGGACAAGACACTTCTGAATCAACTAGAAGTTTATTCCTAGTCATCCAATCATGATTACCTAGTATAACTCCATGATTAACATCCATTCCACATATTACATACAATATAATTTCTAGAAAAACATATTCCAAAAAATATAACCATGATTGATAAATCATTAATTTCATAACCAATCCCACATTAAAATCACCACACACACCAAATCAATTTTAGAACATGACCTATATTATAGTCACAATTTATTACTCATTTCGGATTATTTGATATATATGTTAAAAATAAACCACAAGGATTCATTCATAAAATGAACCCATTTTACATTGTAAATATCACATCACCATCATTTTAAAATGACAATCCTTCAAAATATCCTTTTGAATGACATACATAGACCATAGAAGTCAATTAAATACAAAATAAATCAAATTAATTCCATAAAATAATTGTTATTCATGAAGCCAAAAAACCTCATGTGAAGAAACATATTGAATCTGGACCATTTATTTCACCACACAACAATTAGACCTTATAATAGAAATATTGAACCACAAACATTATGATTAAAACCAAAAAATCAATACATATCCTAGGATAACACCCTACAGACTAGGGACGTTAAAATCCATGAATTCAGATGGAAACCATAGAAAAAAAGTTGAAAACTAGATATGATGGAATTACATGAGGGTCACTTGAATAAATGCCAACAAATATGCCTGAAAAATGAAGGTCCATGGAGGTTAAGGGAGGTTGGAGAGGATCCAATGATTAAAAATATAGAGCAGGGATATATGGTGTGATTTGTTGTTAAACTTGTGGAGGGGAAAATGGTACAATCCAATTTATAATAACCATGAATGGCCACATAGTTTTCCCACATGGTTCTCCAAACCATGCATCCACCGTTTGCAATTGTCAATACAATATGGTATTGTCGCACATTTATCCCACATGGTTTTCAACCTATGAAATAATCATTCCATAATACTCTCTCCAAAAATGACACTATGGATAAGAATTTCCTAGTCAGGGAATGTGGTTTTCTCTAAACCTATGTGATCTGTGTGCCAACCCATGTCAAAACCATATTTTACATTTTTTTCCAAAAACTAAAAAAACTCAATGAAAAAATGAATGAAAATAATTAACAAAATAAATAAATAACAATTATATGATGAGTATTACAATTATCCCTAGCATGAAAAACATTCATCGAATAGATATCCATCCTGATGCATGATAAGATAATATGAATGGATAATCATCCCCAACCAATGAACTCACCTTTAAAGCCTCATTTTAATCATTTACATGTTGCCAAAGGATGCTGACGAACAGAATTGAAAACCCATGAAGCCCAATCTCTTGGGAACATATAAACAACAGTGGTCATTTGAACACAAACTAATCAGGAACAATTTTAATTCTTCCCAATTTATCAAATGAGACATATAGTGGTTACACTTCATCAATTGAGATACGTAGAAGATAACAAGAGTTGTTGTTAACAGCGATGGTAGAGCCAACAAATATTCAACGTTACCAAACCACTCAATGATCTCAAAAGATTTGAAATATGTTGGAAAGAGATTTCCTAGTTTTCCCAAACTTTGGTGGCCTAAATGTTATCCCACATTTAGGAACACTCAATCACCCACAAATATTCAATGCCTCAGCAACAATAATCAGTATAATATTTATATTGACACTATGTTTCCAAAAACCCATTTCCTCAATAATTCAACATATCAGAATCCTCTTTCTCTATTAATGATCCTTATATTGAGGTCTCAACAACTAATTCCCAACCCATCCGACTATAAATCTTCTTAAAATGAGAAGTTAAAATAAAATATTTGTATCTATATTAATATGAAAACAACACCAATCCAAAATGGATATACCATGAACTAAAAAACTCCAAGACAAATGCTCAGATAATGTCTTCCAAAATATGATTCACCCGCTCAATCAGACAATCTATATTAGGATGGAATTACTTAATCATTCTACCTTGTGACTCAGAATCCTTTTGAAGTCAATCCCAAAACAGAAAGGTGAAACCGAGGTCCCTAATAAAAAAATTTCAAAATGCACACAATGAATCCTCACAACCTCATTAACATATATGGATCACAACTCATCCACCTTCACTAAATCTCCTATTGAAATGAAATAGAAATATTTTTTCAGATGATCAATCACCACTACAATGGAATTCCTTCCCTGAGGTGAATGTTAAAGGGCAATGATTAAGTTCATAGTTATCTCATCCAACATTCATGTAGGAATGGTTAGTTGATGAACCATACTGGAGGTTATTTGGTTCTATTCATTTAAATATTAACACGTATAATACCATTATATGGTGTTCTCTATCTCCCACCTCATTCATGTCCATGAGAAAATCTGGAAAACATTGATGGAATTTCATTAGGTCATACATCCCTACAACTAACTCCAGATCATGGGTTGGGTAATTAGTATTCTCTCACCAGAGTTGGCACAACCATAAAAGTCCTCATGGATTTATTGAATGATAACACTACCTGCACCCATACCAAAGGAATCATCATAAATGACATGTCCCATTCTAGATTATGGAAAGATCAATATATCAGAGGTATTTAACCACTTCTATAGCTCCTTGAAAGACTTCAGCCATTCTGGGATACCTTTAAAATTCACCCCTTTTCTGGTAGGTGACTTCATGTGAGAAGAAAGATAAAATAATTCAATAAAAACCAATATGTAATAATTATGTAGTCCTAGAATAATTATGATCTCAAAAACATTCTATGATTTCCAGCATGAAAACATTGCACTGTTATTCTAGGGCTTCATATAAACCCCAAATTATGAGATAACGTGACCATAAAACATTACATCACAAATGACATGACCCGACCCTACCTGGGCTCGATCCGCAACTACCCCAAGCCCGCATCCATAGTCCAGGGGATGGCGACCAGTGCCGAAGGCACAATAACTCGGGGAGGCCTTTGGCTAAGTACCTGTGAACACACACATGCAGCACACTCAATGCAAAAGTGCAGAGTAAAAGAAAAAGACAAGTAAAGAAAATGGGAAACTGCTATATAAATACCACAAATGTGCATCGACCTCTAAACAGTACTAGGTAAAATCTGAAAATAAAAGGGGAAAAACACGCGCCCAACCATAAAGTGCCACAACCCGGCAATAGGTAAACAAAAGAAACTGCTGACGGGTCTCCCACCTGAAACCTGGCCATGACCACCGCACGCGGTCCAAGCTCCCAAGCTCCTACGCTCCACTGAAGTCATGCTCCACCTGTCCGTCGTCTGCAAGGGCACACCAAGTGTGGGCAAAGCCCAGGCAGGGGTGAGTATAAAAATACTCAATAGGATACCCCTAAAGATCGAGAGGGCAACAAAGGAGGTATCGAAGGGTGAGCAGTAGAGAGTACAAAAAAGTAGAGGAGTATAACTGAAAGGGCAGTAAGGAGTACAGTAAAGAGTCCAGCTCAACCCAACAAGAGGAATGAAGGTAGGCTCGTCTAGGAACAAGGAGCTAGAAATGGTGAGAAGACAAACTTCCCATTGAGTCTTCGCTACCTATAGCAGGAGAGTAGACTCATCCAACCACAAGAATCTTGACACGGAAAAAACGTGGCAAACCCCGCACGTCTTCGCCTCTCCTGGAAGGAGAGTAACCAAACCCAAGAAGTGGGTACTAGAACAAGGTATATACAAGTCTATATGCTCAACAAGAATCCCGAACAATGTAGTAAGGGGATCTCCATCCCGTAGCTCAGCCCAAGAAAATGAGTCCCCAATAGTCCAAGAGGTAACACCATCGATGCCCAACATCCCGTACGTCTACCCTGAACCGCAAGCCAAGGGGCTCAATCACCGCACCTTGACACTATCTACTTTGGGCGGCACTGACTTGCCCGCACGGTTTTAGGTCGCATCACAAGGACACGTCTCAGAGGGGGAAAGAACCCCTCGTACTTGAGAGTTCTAGGGGAACGTCAAACCACACCACGTCACTGCCCCCCAGTCGAGAGGTCTTCTCAAAGTCGACATGCGACCCCCTGCCCAGCCCCATTGGAGGATCCTTGGAAGTCAACGGGTTCCCACTACAGGGAGACCCAAAAAGTCGATGGGTGCCACACTGCCCAGTCCCGTAACAGGGTAATCCACTGGAGGGAGACCCGGCTAAAGTCAGCGACGGGACCACTGCCCAGCCCAACTGGAGGTAACCCGGCATCAGGGACCACTGCCCAGCCCAGCTAGAGGTAACCCCGGAATCGGGGACCACTACCCAGCCGAGCTGGTGGTACGCCCGGCATCGGGGACCACTGCCCAGCCCAGCTGGAGGTAAGCCCGAGAACGCTCTGGCCATCCCTGCTGGATGGTACTGCTCGGTGAACACCGCTGTACTGGCCATCCCTGCTGGATGGTAACCCACTGACGATCCATGCTCGATACAACCTCTTCCATACTGGAAACAACCTCAGCCCTGCTGGAATAACCTCAGCCCTGCTAGAACCAACCTCAGCCCTGCTGGAACAGCCTCAACCCTGTTGGAAACAACTCAACCCTACTGGAAACAACCTCATCCCTGCTGGAAAAAACCTCAGCCCTGCTGGAAACAACCTCCTAGGTAGAGGATAAGTGCCCGCGTAATGTTTTGGTCACACAGAAACCACAATCTCTACTAGGGAACACGGAGAAACAGGAGAAAGTCCCCAGGCCTCACAAGGCGATCACGCTCCAATCCGCTGAGTCACTGTCAAAGCGGACCGAGACATATCATCCCAGAAAGTTTGGAAAACACCCACGGTGTACGAACACCCGTAGCCGCAGACGGTGTCGCAGTCCGGTGAAAAGGGCACGATACTGAAACCCCTCACAGCTGAAGAAGCAGAGGAACCAAACCATCTCTGCCGGCTAAACCATTGCGAATAAGACCAGGGGGAGACCACTCAACCCTTCTGGTCAAACAAAAGAGCACCAGGCCAGAGGAAACTCCACCCTGCTGGTCAAACAAACGACCACAGAGCCAGGGGAAACTCCACCCTGCTAGTCAAACAAACGAGCGCAGAGGGACCCTCTTCTTCGTGAGAGGAAAAAGTACGTAAAGCCGATCACGGAACGCACGTGGGGCCCACACGATGTGTGGCCCCAAGTCAACCCCAACTGAGCACACAAACATCCTCAGGTAAAAACAACCACACGTACCTCTAAGCGCTCCCGTATACTCCCGAAGTATACCTCATTCCAGCCCAAAGGCTATCGTGCACACGACACCCAGCGTCAACGCGAAGGCGTGACGTAAAAACTCCACCTCAAAGGCCCAGGAACGGCCAAACACATCTCGTGGACCAATTATATCACTCTCCCAAGAGTGAGCGATCACACGCCAAGGGTCCGCTAAAAACAAGGTAGGGAGAACCACCACTGGAGCACCTTCCATGCTTCCACATTTAACAAGATTGCACAAGAGGCTCCGCACAACCAAACAGATCACACCGTTGTAATCCTTGCGGAAAAACATGCGAGATCAACTACATACTCGCCTCGAATGGATATCCGAAGGAAAAGTCACCAACACCGCCTAACGCCCGAACGACGTCCCGTGATCCCGAGCCGCGGCCCTGAAAACAGTCAGGCGCATCAAACCATTGTGATCCCCTCGGGAAAACACGTCAAAATCACTACTCACTTGAGTGCCACAGATATCCGGAGAAAAAGGAGCATCCCGGCGCACCGCACTCGAGCGGTGCCACGTTTGACCCACATCCCGGTCCTGAAACTCAACGAATGGATTGCACTGTTGCGATCCCCACAAAAAAGAACACGAAATGGACTATTCACTTGTCCAAAACGATCGCCCGGTGATAAAGCTGGAAATCACAGTCAACTCATGAAACGGCCCTCGTGGGGCCCGCACCATCTTGAGAAATTACAGCGGGAAGACTGCGCCAACACGATGCCCTCAGAAAATCACCCAACATCGACTGCTCGCACGCCCCGAACGGACGTCCAAGGAAAAAGTTGCCAAAAGCTGCACGCAGCTCAAAAGACGAGCCGTGGGGCCTACACCTCAACTTCGGCCTCAATGCCTGAAACCACCATGGAATGCTCCGCCTCGATGATAGGGTCCCAACACCACTAAAGGCGCTCAAAACGGACGTCGAATGCGTTTGCGCCGTCCAAAAAAAGATCCGTCGAAGAAACGACTAACCCCTCGACGTACTTGTCGTGCCACCGAGGCCCCTGGTTTCGGGAATTAAAAATTCCAGAAACCATCTCAAAAAGTCCGCCTCGTCGATACGGTTTCACCGTCATAGACGGTACTCAAAACAGACACCCGTAGCAGAAAATACGGGTGTCCGAACACCGAGGGGGTAAGGCCCATGGGGCTGGACCGGCCTGGGCCAGCCCACGGCTTAGCCGCGTGGCCGGTCGCGGCCGCCGCGTGAAGACCCGCGCGGCGCGGGTCTTGGTCACCGCACGAGGGTCGCTTGACGCGACCCCGCAGTCACCGCTCCCTGGCGACCGCCACCTCGCCGGGCGCTCTGCCAGACGCCTGCGCCGACGCACGGGCACCCCGCTGCCGACACCCAGCGCCACCACCGGACACCCGCAAACACCCCGCTGTCGTGCCGTCTGCCCTCGCCGCGCCGCCGCTGGAACCCGCTGGAAACCGAAAACCCACCTACTTCGACAGACGATTGCGAACGCCTCCAAACTCCGCTTTCAAAATCGAAACAAGCGTCGGAAAGAGAAAAATTTATGCTACGCATGCATTGGATTCGTTTGAAAATCCGACAGAGTTTCAATACAATTATTTGAGTTCGAAGTAGGTGTGGTGAATGAAAAACACAAACGACAAATCCTACCTCGTGGGCGTTGCCCGAAGCATCACGGGCGATCCTCCAGAGCCGCTCCATGCAGGAGAGGAGGAGGTGATGGAGGGAAGCTTCCTCCTTCGCTGTGGGGAGCTGCTGGCGCGAGGGGAGAAGAGGGGAGGAAGGGGTTGAGTTAAGCGTTTAAATAGAAAACGCTAAACCACCCGCCCGTCATTCCGAACCCGAACCCACAGCAGGGTCAAGGTTAAGCCTCCCCTAGGGTAAACACCACCTCCCAAGCACAACGAAGGTCTCAGAATTTTAATATGAGACCCCGTTTAATAGTTATAAAATTTAACGTCCGAAGCCGCTAAATTATGAAAACGCCCCTGGGGCCATTTTTCACAAACGGCCCGCGCCCGTGAAACTTATACCCCTCCTATGGTAAACGACATGCTCCGAAATCAACGGTGCCCTCGGTTTTCCAATTCGAGCCACCGTTTAATAGATACTCGAGTTTAACCATTAAATGATTAAATTAATTTATTTATTTATCCGTTTAACGTTCCAGGAGCGGGCGAGGGGTCCAAACATCACGCGCCGACAAGTTTTATGTCATTCGTAGGGTAAACACCCCATTATGGACCCATCCGTACACTCGGATCTCTAATATGGAACTCCGTTTAGGAGTTATCCCATTTATTTTGCATTTCCAGTGTGAACGCACTAAAAATTTAATTCCGGCCACTCTGGGGCTCGGAATCGCACGCCGTCTGAAGGTGCTGCTCTGGAATATCATCAAGAATATTCCAAAGACATTCGTAGTAAAACCGGGTTCTTAAATCATTCCCTCGTCCAAGATTTTCGTCCCCGAAAAGCAAAACTAGAGAGAAACACAGGGCACTATGCCCACTCCTAGCTTTCCCATACCCAGAAGAACCCACGCACAGCTCTGCGTCACCGCACACAGACCAAAGAATTGATCCGTTCATGCAAGGTCTGCCCTTGCCAATGTCATGCACCCACTCCGGACTTTGTGGTTAGGGCAAGGCGGTAGGGTACCTCGTCATCCCTTTGCGCGGTCTCAAATAGCCCGAAGGCCCTCGGGGGTAGCTCACCTCCCCGGTCAAACCTCTACATCGCACGGTACGACTGGAATCACCGCCCGCACTTGAAACAAGGCCCTATGATTCCCTCCATCAGAATATCCATATGGTGGAACACCCAAGGATATCTGGTCATGCAAGGTTCCACAGTCGATGCTCTCTTACACGCCCAACAGGCAAAGGAGCCAACACCATCGACTAAAGGAAACGGTCTCACACCTTTTACCTTACCAACACAAGGTTACACCCGACGCCCCGTGTCACCCTGGTAGCATATCAAACAAGGAGAAGGGAGGAAACCAATTCACACAAGATTCAAACAATTCTACTGAAAAAAGGTAGAAGAGCTATAGAGCGTACCTCTTATCACCTCATGCTCTGCAGGATAATAGACATCCAATGCTTGCGGCTGTCCTCATTCCCAACTGTCAGCTCCCGGAGCCTGATGTGGACCACCTAGTGGTGATGGGAAGACCTCGTAACATCGTACCCCACTACCAGCTCCTCCCTATCCTCTGCTAGAACCACCTCTATGGGTACTACTCCGATCACGGCGCTGCCTCGGTCGTGGTGGTGCACCTGCTGCCTGCCCGAAGCTCTCAACAACTCGGGTCGGGCAGTCTCGTTCCAATTGACCTTGCCCGTCACAATCATAGCACAGACTCTCTCTGGGATTCACTGGTGCCCTACGGAGCCACTGTGGTGTACAACCACACCACCTGGGTCGAGGTCCTGCTTGCTGACGCCCACTAGCTGTGGCAGACGTCTCAGCTCCAACGTGTCTGCTGCCACCACCAACTCTAGAATGTGACAGGAAGCCCTCTATCACCAGCGCCTGATCTAGCACCCCAGCATTTGTGGAAATGCCCAAGGGTACTAAGACAACACGAATCTCTTGGTGGAGACACTGCTCAAACATCCGCGCTCGGAGGTTGTCGTCATGGACCAAGTCCGGGTAAAAGCATCCACGGTCTGCAAAACTAGCCGCGTACTCGGCCACCGTCATCCCCCCCTGCTGAAACTGCAGGAGCTCATGAATCTGAATGGAGAACAAGAAGGAGGGGAAAACTCCTCACAAAACAACAACAGAAAGTCTTCCCACGAAAGGGAGGACTCATCAAAAAGTTGAGTCACCAGACTCCACCAACGCCAAGCTGCTCCACGAAAAAGGGTGGCCGCCAAAGCCACTCTCTGATCTGTCGGCATCTGCACAAGCCGGAAAAGGTGAACCACTGCCTCGAGCCAAACCTCTGATACCTGAGGGTCTGGATCACCACTGAACCTCAGCGGTCTCTGCCACTCGAACATACGGAGCGTGCTCAACCTTCGATCAAGCTCAGCCTGCTCTACTAAAACTGTCTGCTGCTGAACAGGTGGGGATGCTACTATCGGCCCACCCAGAGAAAGGGGCTCACATGATGGGTCCTGGACTGTGGCCTCGTAGCTCACAGGGTCGTCATCACGAACCAAATCTGGTATCTTGGCTAGCTTTCCTCATAGAGACATCCTGAAAATTATCAAGGAGTGTCGTGGTCAGATGAGCATATATGTATATACCAACAACAACAAAGATGGGGAGATGACTCAAGAAGGATAGTCAAGACTCAGTTCTATGTGATGCACAAACAAATTTCCCTACAACAAGTGTATCAGCATGCCTAGTTGACAAGCGGGTTATCAAGGTCCTGGTGAATAGATACGTCGGCCGCCGCAAAACCACTGGACTCCCTGGCCTGAGAGCCGCACTCGAGACACATTAACAATGTTTCCCTAAATCCCAACCAATCCCTTTTATTTTACGGTCTTCCGAAAAAAGTCCCAAGGAATGATCCACCTCTGATACCACTTGGTCACGACCCGACCCTACCCCGGATCGAGCCGCAACTACCCCAAGCCCGCCTCCATATGCCAGGGGCTGGCGACCAGCGCCGAAGGAACAATAACTCAGGGTGGCCTTTGCCTAAGTACCTGTGAACACACACACGCAGCACACTCAATGAAAAAGTGCAGAGTAAAATAAAAGACAAGTAAAGAAAAGGGGAAACTACTAATAAATACCACAAATGTGCATCAACCTCTAAACAGTACAAGGTAAAAGCTGAAAAGAAAAGGGAAAAAACACGCGCCCAACCAAAAAGTTCCACAACCCGGGAACAGGTAAACAAAATAAATAGCTGACGGGTCTCCCACCTGGAACCCGGCCACGACCACCGCACGCGGTCCAAGATCCCAAGCTCCTGCGCCCCACTGAAGCCACGCTCCACCTATCTGTCTTCTGCAAAGGCACACCAAGTGCGGGCAAAGCCTAAGCATGGGTGAGTATAAAAATACTCAGTAGGATACCCTGAAGTCTCGAGGGAGCAACAAAGGAGGTACTGATGGGTGAGAAGTAGAGCGACCAGAAAAGTAGAGGAGTATATTGAAAGGGCAGTAAGGAGTAAAGTAAAGAGTCCATCTCAACCCAACAAGAGGAATGAAGGTAGACACGTCCAGGCACAAGGAGCTGGAAATGGTGAGAAGACGAACTTCCCGTCGAGTCTTCTCTACCTATAGCAGGAGAGTAGAATCATCCAACCACGAGAAGCTAGACATGGAAAGCATGTGGCATACCCTGCGCGTCTTCGCCACTCCTAGAAGGAGAGTAACCAATCCCAAGAATTGGGTACAAGAACAATGTATATACAAGTCTATATGCTCAACAAGAATCCCGAAAAGTGTCATAAGGGGATCTCCATCCCGTAGCTCAGCCCAAGAAAATGAGTCGCCAACAGTCCCAGAGGTAACACCATCAATTCCCAGTATCCCGCATGTCTTCCCTGAACCGCATGCCAAGGGGCTCAATCACCACACCTTGACAATATCTGCTTTGGGCGGCACTGACTCTCCCGCACGGTTTTAGGTCGCGTCACAAGGACGCGTCTTAGTGGGGGAAAGTGCTCCTCATACTTGAGAGTTCTAGGGGAACGTCAAACCACACCACGTCGCTGCCTCGCAGTCGAGAGGTCTGCTCAAAGTCGACAGGCGACCCCCTTCCCAACCCCGCTGGAGGATCCCTGGAAGTCAATGGGTTCCCACTATAGGGTGACCCATAAAGTCGATGGGTGCCACATTTCCCAGTCCCGTAACAGGGCAATACACTGGAGGGTGACCCGGCTAAAGTCAGCGACGCGACCACTGCCCAGCCCAGCTGGAGGTAACCCGGCACCAGGGACCACTTCCCAGCCCAGCTGGAGGTAAGCCCGACATCGGGGACCACTGCCCAGACCTGTAGGAGGTAAGCCTAACATCGTGGAACACTGCCCAGCCCAGCTGGAGGTAAGCCCGACATCGCTCTGGCCATCCATGCTGGATGGTACTGCTCGGTGAACACTGATTTACTGGTCATCCCTGCTGGATGGTAACCCACTGACGATCCCTGCTCGATACAACCTCAGCCCTGCTGGAAACAACCTCAGCCCTGCTAGAACAACCTCAGCCCAGCTGGAACTAACCTCAGCCCTGCTGGAATAGCCTTAGACCTTCTGGAATCAACCTCAGCCCTGCTGGAAAAAACCTCAGCCCTACTGGAAACAACTTCAGCCCTGCAGGAAACAACCTCCTGGGTAGAGGATCAGTGCCCGCGTAAAGTGTTGCTCAAACCGAAACCACAAGCTCTACCATGGAAAATGGTGAAATGGGAGAAACTCCCCAGGCCTCACAAGGCGATCACACTCCAATCCGCTGAGTTAGTGTCGAAGCGGACCAAGAAATCTCATCCCAGAAAGTGGGGAAAACACCCACGCTGTACGAACACCCGTAGTCATAGACGGTGCCACAGTCTGGTGAAAAGGGCACGGTATTGAAACCCCTCACAGCTGAAAAAGAAGAGGAACCAAACCATCTCTGTCGGCCAAACCATTGCGAATAAGACCAGGGGGAGACCACTCAACCCTACTGGTTAAATAAAAGAGCACCAGGCCAGGGGAAACTCCGCCCTGCTGGTCAAACAAACGACCACAGAGCCAGGGGAAACTCCACCCTGCTGGTCAAACAAATGATCATAGAGGGACCCTCTACATCGCGAGAGTTCAAAGTACGTAAAGCAGATCACATCACTCATGTGGGGCCCACACGACGTGTGGACCCATGTCAAACCCAACTGAGCGCACAAACATCCTCAGGTACAAACAACCACACGTACCTCCAAGCCCTCCCATATACTCCGGGAGTATACCTCATTCCAGCCCAAAGGCTATCATGCACACGACACCCAGCGTCAACATGAAGGCGTGACATAACAACTCCACCTCAAAGACCCAGGCACGGCCAACCACATCTTGTGGACCAATTATATCACTCTCCCAAGAGTGCTCGATCACATGCCAAGGGTCCGCTACAAACAAGGTAGGGTGAACCACCACTGGAGCACCTTCCATGCTTCCACATTTAAAAAGATCGCGCAAGAGGCTCCGCAAAACCAAACGGATATCACCATTTTAATCCTCGTGGAAAAACATGCGAGATCGACTACTTAGTCGCCTCGAATGGATATCTGACGGAAAAGTCACCAACACCGCCTCATGCCCGAACTACGTCCTGTGATCCCGAGCCTCGGCCCCGAAAACAGTCGGGCGCATCACACCATTGTGATCCCCTCGGGAAAACACGTCAAAAGCACTACTCACTTGAGTGCCACTGATATTTGGAGAAAAAGGTGCATCCTGGCGCACCGCACTCGAGCGGTGCCACGTGGGACCCGCATCCCGGTCCCGAAACTCAACGAAAGGATTGCACCGTTGCGATCCCCTCAAAAAAGTACACGAAATGGACTATTAACTTGTCCAAAATGGTCGCCCGGTGATAAAGCTGGAAATCATCATCAACTCCTGAAACGGCCCTCGTGGGGCCTGCACCATCGTGCGGAATTACAGCGGGCAGACTGCATCAACGTGATGCCATCGGAAAATCACCCAACATCGACTGCTCACACCCGCCGAACGGACGTTCGAGGAAAAAGTCGCCAAAAGCTACACGTAGCTCAAAAGACGGGCCGTGGTGCCCAAAAATCAACTTCGGCCTCAATGCCTGAAACCACCCTGGAAAGCTCCGCCTCGTTTCTAGGGTCCCAATGCCACTGACAGCGCTCAAAACGGACGTCAGATGCATCCGCGCCGTCCAAAACAAGATTCACCGAAAAAACGACTAACCCCTCGACGTACGTGTCGCGCCACCGAGGCCCCTCGTTTCATGAATTTAAAATTCCCTAAACCATCTCAAAAAGTCATCCTTGTCGATATGGTTCCACCGCCGCATACGGTACTCATAACGGACACCGGTAGCAGAAAATACGGGTGTCTGAACACCGAGGTGGCAAGGCCCCTGGGGCTGGACGGGCCAGGGCCGGCCCGCGGCATAGCAGCGCGGCTGGTCGCGACCGCTGCGGGAAGACCCACGTGGCGCGGGTCTTGGTCACCGCACGGGGGTCGCGCGACGTGACCCCGCAGTCGCCGCTCCCTGGCGACCGCCGCCTCGCCGGGCGCTCCGCCAGACGCCCCCGCCGACGCAAGAGCACCCCGCTGCCGACGCCCAGCGCCTCCACCGGACACCCACGCCGAAGCCCGCGGACACCCGCCGCGGCACCCAGCACCTCCACCGGACACCCACGGACACCCATGGACACCCCGCTGCCGCGCCGTCCGCCCTCGCCGCGCCCCCGCTCGAACCCGCCGGAAACTGAAAACCCGCCAACTTCGGCGGACGATTGCGAACATCTCCGAACTCCGATTTCCAAACCGAAACAAGCGTCGGATAGAGAAAATTGAATACTACGCTTTCATGGGATTCGTTTGAAAATCTGAAAGAGTTTCAATACAATTATTTGAGTTCGAAATAGTTGCGGTGAATAAAAAATGCAGACGACAAATCCTACCTCGTGGGCATTGCCCGAAGCTTCACGGGTGATCCGCCGGAGCCGCGACATGCCGAAGAGGAGGAGGTGATGGAGGGAAGCTTCCACCTTCGCTGTGGGGAGCTGCTGGAGCCAGGGGACAAGAGGGGAGGAAGGGGATGAGTTAAGCATTTAAATAGAAAACTCTTAATCACCCGCCCGTCGGTCCGAACCCGAACCCTCAGCAGGGTCGAGGTTAAGCCTCCCCTAGGGTAAACACCGCCTCCCGATCACAATGGAGGTCTTGGAATTTTAATCCATGACCCCGTTCAAAAGTCATAAAATTTAACGTACGAAGCTTCTAAATTACAAAAACGCCCCTGGGGCCATTTTTCACAAACGGCCTGCGCCCGTGAAACTTATACCTCTCCTAGGGTAAACGACACACTCCGAACTCAACGGTGCCCTCAGTTTTCGGGTCCGAGCCACCATTTAAGAGATACTCGAGTTTAACCATTAAACGAATAAATTAATTAATTTATTTATCCATTTAACGTTCCAGGAGCGGGCGAGGGGTCCAAACATCCCGCGCCGACATGTTTTATGTCGTTACTAGGGTAAGCACCCCATTCCGGACCCATCTGTACACTCGGATCTCTGATCCGGAACTCCGTTTAGGAGTTATCCCATTTATTTGGTGTTTCCAGTGTGAACGCACTGAAAATTTAATTCTGGCCACTCCGGGGCTCGGAATCGCACGCCGTCTGAAGGCGCTCCTCTGGAATATCATCACGAATATTCCAATGTATTTCGTAGCAAAACCGGGTTCTTACAATAAATTCATAAGGAACACATTGAAAATATTCCATAATGTTGATGTACCTAATGATTGTATAAAACAATCCTTAAAGGGCACTCATGCTCCTCCTTAGTTCCAACATAGAGCTGGATGTCTTCCATTAATACCATGAAAAAAGAATTAAGATAATGGTTGAACACATTATTCATATGTTCCATAATGACTATATAAGAATTTTTCAATCCTAATGGCATGACCATTTAGATAAAATTTCAATACATTCTTCTAAAATATATTTTCCATACATACACCACTTTCAAAAGGAAAGGGATACATAATCTCAAGGGTTATCATTTTTATCTTTTAGTTATTAATATGTAACTAGAGTGATCAAATGAACTTCATTGAAAATAATAAAGTGGAATCACTTGAGGAGACACTTAGGTGAATGAATCCATTTGATTCCAAATCATTCAACAATAACATTAATTCCCTCAACTATATGGGTTCATATGGTATGAGTGATGAGATATAGGTGTTCCAATTTTCATATAAATCGTGTACTCCACATCCAACATTAGGAGAATGCTAAAGAAGACAACTAGAAATACCTTAGGGAACTCATCCACACTATGAGGTAATACACCCTTATGAGTACCAAAATTTTCCTCTAACTAATTATACGATAAATGACGAACAATATTACCCAATTCTGGGATTTGTTGTCCTTCATGACCCAACCATGCATCTCATTCACAAGGAAAAAACCTGTTTAATAACATCAAGTTCATGAAACTCCACAACCACCAATGTCAATTGATGTGTCCTTATATATGCACAATCTAATGAATAAAATGGATTAGTCAATGATTTCAATATCCAAGACTATGAAATCCCATTCCCTCTCAACCCTGGAAACAATGAGTGAACAAGTTGGACACCTGAGACAATTATCTTGCTTCATAGCGTGATGAATTACCTACTACATTGAAAATGCATGAGCATGGACGGAAATGTCAAAAAAATTTCTGGATGTGGAAATTATAAATGAAGGAGAGAATTTTTTTTAAAAAACTATAGATTTATATGATGCAATCAAAATGGAACCTAAAAGAATCGCATCCCCATATCCAATTTTTCTAGTGCTCAATCCACTACATGGAGTTTCCTTGTCTCATCCAAAGCCTGATAATGACCAAAAACATACATCTATGCCATAAAAATATTTATCTATAAGATGATCTATTTATTCCTCCAATGACCAATGAATTATGATCCCACCATCCTAGATATATCTAACTGAGATGACATCCCTATGGAATCCACATACACCACACCACTCTAATATGGGAAGATAACATTGTGAAAACAATATAAGTGTCCAATATATCCCCACCGATGACATGATATGGGGGTATTTTACACGTAGTTAGAATGTGAATTTCCACCAAAATTGGTGGCATACAACAGATCCAACATTTGAAAACACTAATGATAACAGTCTAGAACGATAGCTTATTCTACCACTACCCTTCTTTACCTGCTCGTCGTTCTTCATCATCTTCTATGATGATCTTCCACATTACACATTTGAATATACCATTAGGAATATATACATTCATTTATTATCTATATAAAATATCAATTCAGGATCAATGAACTAATTCCAGGTCTTCATCTTGAACAAAAGTACCCGAGAATAAATCATTGTCCATCATCCCTTCTCGAACCTCTAATCTTTTATTTACTTATTGGAAATGATTTTAGGTTCATACCATACCATATATACAAAAAAATTTCATAATCCATCTCTATATGATATCCCGAGGTTATATCAATGAACTCCTAAGATCTTGCATAATCCATGACTGTTGGAAAACATTGATCATTTGAAGTGATCATGAAATCCTTCGAACTCATCATCTCATTCATCAACATTTGTAAAACTGAGTCCCACCGCCTACATCTAGTAACATAAATAAAAAATAATGAACAGTTCACCCTAACATCCTCAAGAGTGTAATGAATGTAAAACATCATATCCATTAACTCATGTACCTCTACTTATAACTGAGGTTCTACATTTCCCCATAAAGAAGGGTTCTTGTTCTTCAAGAACACATGAACTTTATCCCTTCTATAACCCAATTCTTCAACTCTATACTAATATGGTCTATGAACCAAACCCTATCCCCCATTCATGAACATTATAAACCTCATCATCTACTAATTTATGATCATATAGTGAGGTATAACTCTACACAGCCTCTACCCGTTGTTGTAATTAAAGTCTCTAGGAATGAATTTTTCTATATGATGAAAAAAATAACAATGAAAACTACTAATAACATCATTCTAAATTTAATTTTGATGTAAAAAAATTACCATACTTTCATAAGTACAAAAAAAACCAATAAAAATAACATGTAAACTGGACCAAACTACTCTACCCCCACCCTTTGTTGATATAAGGTATATATCCTACGCATCACACATTGAGGCAAAGAAAAAACATAAATCCAAAAATCACATGGGAAAATAAAATTATTCAGGAGGTTTTCTGGCCTAGCACTCTACTGACAATAAAAAAACATTCCCCAAAAATCCTAGCTATAGACAATCCAAAATCATCCAAAATTACATGACCCAAAAAGTGGGAGCTCGTACTGATAATTTTTTTTTCACAAACCAAGCCATGACATCATCTGAACAGATGCCCCCCAGTCTATAGAATGAACCATTATGAATTCCAAATCCCCACGTACAGCGTACATGTTCCTGGGTATCAAAAATAAAAATTGGAAATCATTTCACCACATTACATAAGCATAATCAACCAAAAATTATAAATAAACCATAAATGAATGTTTTAAACAAAAATTTCATAAAAGTTTTCATATTCAATCGTACACCGTTTAAACCAACACAAAATGGGTTACAAAAAAATTTGAAAACAAAACACTATCCAAAAACCATTATATAACAAGAGGAACAATGTACTAATTTCATCACCAAAACACCTACAAGGGGAAACTACTATCATGAAAAACCACTGTATCCAAACTCCATTTTCTTAAATAGTATCGAACATAACCATGTTTAGAAACAAGCAGTGATTTGTGTAGCGTGTGAGAAAAAGACCAGTATGATTTCATATATTAATATATTTAATTATATAATCATTCTCAGATAAGATAAAATTCATGTTTTAGATAAAATAATAATAATTTTTTTATAATTAACACTTTTAACGAACCATAATTTTATTTTTTTGAAATAAAAACAATGTGAACCATCATCCAACATTAAGAGAAATGAAAAAAAGAGAATAATGTAATGGGACAATGATTTAGGCTGTATCATCCAACTGGAAACTACGTACATCATATAATGCTGAATATTTTTACATAAACAATGACTAACAGTTCTCTCATGCTTGTTCCACTAATCGGGGACAACCCATGTGCCTAGGGTTCTCCAATCATCATCAATATATAGTTGTTACCGTAAAAATCAATTTTGATATAATAGACCAGGACAATCCACTTCCAAATAAAGAAGAAAACATATACCAGTCCACCCATCTAGATACCCAGTATTCACTTCATACTCCATTTCCATTTGATATATCACATACAACATAACTTTTAAAAATACATATTCCAAACAATATAACCATGCTTGATAAATCACAAAATTCGCAACCAAAAACACTTTTATATCCAAATGAATCCATTCTAAAACATTGTCCAAAACACATTAAAAAATTAGTAAACATGTTGCATTATTTTAAAAGAGCATTAAAAATACACCATAATGGTTCACACTTGATATACACAAAATTTCGATTAAGAAAACGACCTTAAAACCATGCACACAACCTGAATATTCAAAAATACATTTCATAAAATATATATAATTTATAGACCACATTTAAATACTAAATAATGAATATTCAATTCATTATATAATGTATATGCAAGGAACCAATTACCTCATGTGAATAAACTCACATAATCTGATGAAAAACACCATCTTCACCTCAAACAATCCCTGAAGCAGCAACATAAAAAGAGGTACATCAACATTAATCACAAAAACATAAACATCTAAGTGTAAAAATGGAGCCCAACATGCAGTATAATTTCACCCCCAATAAAATAGAAAAAATACCACGTAAAATAAGGTGAACCAAAAAGAGTATGAACATACAAAAGGGTTTATTTAATCAATTTCACTAAATACACTTCAAAATTGATGATCTAGTGAGGAAAAGGGAGGTACGAGAGGTTCAAATATCTCAAAATATAGAGTTATGAAGAGATGTAGTGATATCAGGTTATCTAAAGAGTGGCCAGGAAGGATAAAATCCATATTTTCAATGAACAATACCTTCCACCTGGTTTTCCGGCAATATTTCCTTAACCGTGTGGAAACTGTGAACCCTTTACTATCCATGATGGGCATACTTCATTTTCAGCATTTATAGTATAAAAACTGCTCAATAACCATTTCATAAGTCTTAATCCAAAAATAACTCCATGGATAAGGGTTTTATAAGAATGGAGTTCGATTTCCCCTAATATTTTGCTAGTCATGCATTACCCCCTCTCGAATATTTGTTTTCTTTCTCCACCCAATACTAAAGAAAAATTCAAATTAAATATAAATGACTCAAAGAACAATAATAATTCCTTGAAAAAAGTCATGGGTGTGAAAGATACACCCATATTGTGTTGGGTGAGATCGTTGTAGCATAAATGATTTGTGCACCCCAATAACAATCCAATGTAATGGGTAATGATTATATTCTATGGAAAATTATATTTGGAAGTAAATTTTATGTATATTATGTTTTAAAGGAACCTATAATGTGTTTTAAGGGTCTTATGATATAATTCCCTAAGATAATAATGTTAATCTCCGATGCATTCTTATGTGTTTTCATGAAAATCAATAGCTTCCAAAAGGTATAATACCAATTTTTAATGGAATGATATTCAAATTTTAGATTAAAATGTAATTATTTCAATAAATGTTTGTAAAGGGTTTTATTTTTTTCAATCAGCAAATCATTGTATTCATTTTCATCCATTATTGAGTTTCGTATCTCATCGATTTTTTTTAAAAATGTTTTTATGTGATTTAAGGTAGGAGAAGGGAATAAAATTGGTCTTGATTATATTCATGATTTTTTTTCAAGGAAATATACGATTATTTATATTAAATTTTTAATATTAAGGAAAAATATATACTATTAGTAATTTTTAACTACTTATTTTATGGTTTCGTAATGTATGATTTATGGCCAAATTCTTTAACACTCTAAATATAAAAATATTCTATATGTGAATGAATATATAATTGATTCTAAAAACACAATATTATGTAATATTTAAGGTTATGTTCTTATCAAGATTCTTTCTTATTAATAAAAAACTACATCATCCATTCTCTAGTATGATTCCCATGATTTATGCTAGTTTCAATGAAAGGATATGTTATAGAAAATGTTGTTTGATTTTAGATAAATATCCATGACTGCATCAAAATCCCCAGATGTATTATCATATAAAATTCTGACAAGTATGTTTTCATTATATTCACGGTTTATTATAAAAAATATTACTTCTCTTTTAGGTTTGTATCCATTCTCAATTAATATGAACATTTTTTTATTATATTAGGAATTAATTAAAACAAAAATTATCACTAAAATGTCAATATTTATTTTCAAAATTTATAAAACATAAGGAAATTGATACACAAAAAATAACATTTGAGATTACAATACCTATTTTGGGTATGTATTTCACAATATCCTATCAGGATTCAACATAAATATATATCTATCATCCATAATATACTCTCATTCTTTTCATGGTTTTATATCTTTAATGAATTGATATTTCTCTTTTTTTAGTTATTTATTATTTAAATCTGTCATCTCTTTATGATCTTCCTTTGTCATGTATTATTGTATAATATTCACCTTGAAATATTTACTCACCAATTAGATATCACCTCAAAACATATCTTTACTTATCCTCCATCTCAAACATCATTATCTTCTACATATGATTGTTCTTATTAACTAGTAGTTACATAAATTTCAAATTAGTATATACTCAATAGATCATTTATTTCAAATTCCGTAATTATTTATATGTCCATAAATTTATAAATTATATGTTAGGGTATGTGATTTTGATATGAAACATAATATTAGTCACATATGGATGATGAGGCTTCATAATTTTTAATACTAATTAAGTTCCTCCAACAATTTGTAGGATTATTTTTATTCATACGATCCATGTAAATTTTTTTATGATTCCTTTATGAATTCTCTACATCATACATCATATTATATTTTATAGAATATTACAAACTAGGAATATTTATTCCATTTTAAAAACACCACTATAACTAAAAAACCTAATAATGATCTTACCAATACACATTATTCTTCCACATATCATGTTTTTGAAACACAAATAATGATTCTCAAGCATTCTTCTCCACCGTAATATTTTTATTTATAGATTGGTTCATCCTTAAGTTAGATATCATAAGGGCATTTAATGAAATTTTTTCATCAATATTTTATACCAACACCATGAATTCTATGATCTCATTTTTCAAGAGTGTTGTATAACATATCATGTGATAGATTTCTAATTTATTGTAGGGGATATATATTTATATAATATTATTCAAGAAAATATACCCATAATTATTTTCATAATTCATGAATCGCCCAATTTGTAAAAATATCAAAGATTATTACTCACTATATCTTAACTCATGCTTAACATACATCGTTGTTATATATTTTTATATGAATATCCATAATGTTAATAAAATATAAGAATGGGGACTGAAATTATTTAGTGTCTTTTGAAACATCAAAATATTATTCAAATTTGGTTAATTATAATCAACATATAAATAAAGATATTCTCACTTCATATTCAAACATAAAACCCTTTATTATTAATTAGGGGATAATAAACATGATAACAGAGAGTGAATAAATGTTCAATATGTTTATACAATGACATATGTAATCATAATGATGAGAAAAAGTGTATTATAAAATGATTATATCATTATATGACCATATCCAAAATATCAAATTCCATAATCCAAAGTCACTGCAAAAAAATTTGAATTTCAGAAGACACAAATTATAATGTAATTGAGAGAATAATCCAGGAAAGCATAACAAAGAAATAAGACAATATATATTTACATAAACATCATCATACAAATTTTTTACATGTATTTGTAGAAAATGGATGAATTGTTTATATAATGACAAGAAATAAATACCTCTCATAATATAATAGACATTCATCATGGTCCTTGCATAACATTAAGAACATGTTATAAGGTCTATACAAAATATTACAAACTACAAATCAAGTCTAGGAATAAATATATTTTCATGCATCCATCTACATGTATAGCATTGTGAACATGAAATTTGGTTAAAACATATCATTCAAAAAAATATAGTTCACCCATAGCAATGCGATTATTTAATCTAGTTTTTCTATAATCATATGGACATGAAAATAGGTCCATGAGTGACTTTGGGAACATTTAATCATGTTAAAACATATCATTGGTAACATGTAATCTCGTTCAAACAGAATTTTGCGAACATGTAAACTTTTTTATGCATAACAGCTATACTTGTGATTGATTCAAAACTTTCCAATTATTTGATGGGAGATATATGTCCCATCCATTGTATAATAAAATCGTTCCCAAATGTGGCACATGATTATAAATAAAAGTCATATTATATCGAACGAAATGAAATGGATATCATAATCATTTCATCATGTAATTATCAAGGAAAAATAGGTAAGTCTCATAATTATTTCATTGATGAAAAACCAATAAAAATGTTTGTTCCCAAATCATATACCACTTGTTAGAGAAATTTGTGACATTTACATTATTCCATCAAAACATAATCCATTTAATTAAAAAATTTTAAGGTATTTGTATATTATATTCTGAATAAAGAATAAAATATAAAAATATTATGATCATGGATGGGGAAGGATTTTGAAATATCATATGGAGTATTTCATACAGAAAATAGAATTTTATGTAAAATCCATTGTATAAAACCATTTCAAAAATACTATTCTTATAAAAAGGCATTACAATTTCATATTAATTTTTAATGAAAAAATCAGTTCTACTATTAAAAATTATTTTAATTTTTTTTAATCATTATTAATTAATATATATTATAAAACCTATATATTAGTATTGAATATATTTTTGTAACTCTTTTTTATTGAAAAACCAATTAAAATCATAAATATATCATGAGCACAATTTGAAAACATATTTCCTTGAAAAAAAATAAAAGAAATATTGAAATAATTTTTTAAATTTTTTTTATAGAAAATGGTTTTTTAAAAATAAAAAAAAATCAAACAATTGAAATCCAATTATTTTAAGTAAACATTGGAAAACTTAAAAGTAATGATTTGAAAAACATTTAAAATAATTTTTAAATGAAAAACGTGTATGAAAACCATTTTCACTGAATAAATCTTTAAAATTTAAAAAATTAAATTATATTAGGACAATGATTCTTTAAAAATAAATTAGAAAACATATAATTTATGTTTCATGGATGTGATTTTAATGAAGGATGGTATGTATATGAGTACCAAACAATCCTTTTACACATTTAAATATTTTAAAAAGATCCTTGATCAGAAAATTACCAGAAGATTCATTTCAAACTAATTATTTTAAAAAGATAAAATATGTCTGAAATTTTCATTTAGAAATCATATGATAATAGAAAAATTGTTTTAAAAAAATATTAAAATCCTAACTATGAATGAACACATATTTTAATCCAAAACTAGAAATATTGTATGATTTCTGAAAAAAATAAATTATTTTTTGAAAAAAGAGTAGAATAGTATATTTAATTGGATATAAAATTAATAATCATATGAGAGGATATATCATTAGAAATAATTATATATAAATCATAAAATTCATTCGTTTTACGTATAATCATAAACAATCCAGAAAAACAATGAGATTGTAGAAATAAACTATTACCACTTGGAAATATTAAATCATAATACAAATTAGAGAATAAAATTTAATAGAGATAATAATATAATAAAAATAATAATATTCATTATATTAAAATAAAAATTCATTTAGATAGAAAGAATAGAATAATATAGGTTCATGAACTAATATATGTCTCAAAAAAGGAAACATGACAGATAATTACCTTACCAATTTTATAACTTTTGAACCATAAAACCCATGAATGTGAGATAAATAATGGATAGGTAAATACCAAAAAAATAAATTATAATTAACTTCAAAAACATTAATTGTAATTATACACACCACAAAAATTATATGAGTGGGTAACATGTCTATATATCCATGATATAAAATCTTATATTTGAAAATCCTTACCTCAAGTATTGCATTTTTTCAAATCCATTCATGATTCCAATATAATATTTTTAAATTAATTATACATATAACCCATGTTAAAATTACTATGTATTGTAAAATATATGACTAATTTTTTATTTTATATTATACATTTATTAAAAATTCCATGTTAATGAAAAGATTTGGGTTATAACTGATTATCTTAATGCACGTGTTTCGAAATGTTTTTCTTCACACATTTAATAATATAATGGTTTAAATATGTAGAAAATGGAGAAAATGATTTATATATCACATATATATTAACTGTAGAAATATGTATAATAATATATAACATATTTATATATATACACATTAAATTAAATCCACCATTCATAGAGAAAATTTATGGTACATATAAATGAACTTTGTCTCGATATTTTTATTGAATTGTAAGAATGTAGTTGATTTTAAAATATATATTATTCTATTATAAACATTACTTCATATGTATATATCATATAATATTAATAAACAAATAATTATTAAATTTCATTTAATTTTTGAATGAATCACATTTCCTTAAGTTTGCGGTAGTCCACTCATCCAAAAATGCAGTTATTGTATTTAAAAAAATTGGAAATCAAGATGGAATATATTACACAGTAATTAAATATGTATAAAAAATAAAAAATAATATATATATATATATATGAAATTATAATATTATTTCAATCATAATTATTCACTATAAGTGGATCTAATATAAAAAAATAACAACATCGTTTTGAGAGGTAGTGGATCACCAAACACCAGAACATTATGTTAGTTACCCATTAGATGGATGTGTTTGTTTGTGAGGTATATCCCATAGAAGATACAATTATCAGTATATTTTGGATTATTATACTATTTAAAAAAAATTAATACTATTAATTGAGGGGGTAGAGAATAGAAATAAAATAAATGATCATGATTATTTATATTACCTCTTTTTTTGGTAACTATTGTTGGTCTGAAATGATGAGATTCCATTGATGTTGTTATTACCACGGGATGTATTATAGTGTTATGTTTTTTATTTTTCTAATAGATGTATGGAATTTTTAAAAAAATTTAGTTATTGGGATTTGTGAATTAGTAGGATTGGTGAGTATCATTGTATAGTGGGGGAGTAGTGGAATTCTTCTAAATTTTATAAAATGGAATTCCACATAAGTATTAACAATGAAAAGTTTATTGAATAATGTTACCACTAAAATCCAATGGAGTATAAGGTTGAAATATGAAACAAAAATGTATTTTTTACATGTTAATATGTCGTTTTGGGACATAAGATAACGATTTATTCATTTGTTAGTATAATGTTTGTTTTTATAAAAGTAATTAATTATAATCACTTCCCCTGATATATTATTTCAAAATATAAGTTTAAATAATTTCAAATTATAAATAATTTTTACTGAAAATACTGAATCAATTTTTCAAAAATTTCTTTCAGTGATTTAACAAAAAATAATTTAAATTTAACATTAATGATTGGAAGAAAAAGCAGGTTGTTGAAGTAAAAATGTCCAAATTTTATAAATTTTATTATTCTTCATTTAATGAAAAAATTAAAAAAAAGTAACTATAATGGTTTAATTTGTTTAAATATTATCTAATGAAACTTTAAATCCAATAAAATATAGAATATGAACTTATAAATTATTCAGATAAGAAAATAACTTTTTAAGTAATACCAAATGTTTTTTCAAGAATCATTATGAAATGATTATTCCAAACAAAATACCAAAAATTAACCCTAATAAAATTATAATATTCCTCTATTTAATATATGATCCAATTTTTAAAATATCAAATATAAAATTTAAATATTTTGTATTTAAATTTGTTTCTCTATTATAGGTGGTGAAATTTCCTTTTAGTATAATACGTCTATTAATTCATATAAGAGAATTTAATCTTACTTTATAAAAAAAAAATATATTTGAAGTGTACTAGATTTCTTTATTGGGTACATATTATATAAATTTTATTGAATTTTTTTAATCAGCCCTGTTTTTAAAAAATTTTGAGATAATATTGTGTTTTAAATATAAAAAAAAATTTCTTAGATATTTAATTTCATTATTTTAAAATAATTACTTTATTAAACTATACAAAATGATAACCAAATGATTCATTTTACATACATGTGTAAATAATATTTTCAATATTTAGTTAATGTAATTTGTAATATCCATTCCATTTAAAATGTAGTTAATATAATAATATTTTAATAATAATTTTAATAGTGGATTATAGGACGATAAAACTCATCCTTATGTGTGATTCAAGTTATAGATGTTACTCTGGAATTCTGTGTTAGTCACGAGAAACATAGTGTGGTGTGTACCGAATCATAATCTATTTTTTTGTATAGTGAATCTTTAAGATTTTTATTGAGAATGACTAGAGAAATTTAATTCATACAAATAAAAAAAAATCGGTTTTCAGTGTTGCGGTAAATTCCAAATATCAAATAGTTTAAATTAATGTGAAATAAATTAATAAAATCATAGGGTGTAACATTTCATCCCCTTAAATTTGAATTTTCTATTGGAATACATCTGGGATATCAGTAGTTTAATTCATGAAATCTATATTCGTAGAAACCCACATTGTAAAATGTAATATGAGAAATTCCTCCAAAGCCGGAATGTTTAGATCCAAATAGTTACAATAAGTAACACGTAAATAGGTTTCCACATAAGAAAAAATTGGTTTAAAGTGAAAAAACATAAGCTCATGAATATTTTAAATAAACATATAGATTGATGAAGATAACTGATCCCATGAATGTGGGAGATCTTGATATTGTTACCTTTCAAAAAACCATAAACCGAAGAAGCATGAAAGAGGTCATTCATGTTATCAAAAATGATTATAATAAGACAAAATTATATTTCAAAACCATTTTCCTAATGTTTAATAATTTTTATGAGATGATTTTCTAACTTGATATCAGGGAAATATCACACTTTTTTTCCATGATATTTTTTTTCAATTAATCTATTAATCCATTAAATAATGGATAATTTTTCATTCCTTGATCCCAGTTATATATTGAGGTACAATGGTAATTCACTCCATATTTCATTAGTTAGTATCCTAGAAATATGTGTAGCATGACTTTACCAACATTCATAAATACATATATTGTGAGATAAAACATTAAAATATAAAACCCCATCTAATGATTAATTTAAATAGTTGCTTAAATTGTTAACCATGTAACCCTTATTATAGGTGAAACTACAAAAAATTAGTATGAATGACCCTAAATAATCATAACATTGATCAATGAAATATCAAATTGTGGATCTTGGATGTCATATTCCAATTGTTTGAATAAAATTTTCATGTATAATAATATAAAATCATATCCATCCTTACGGAAATCAATATTGATTCCTTATTCCATAGTTTATGGGATATATTCATTAATGGAATTTTTTTTCAAATTATCATCAATGAAAGGATAAATCATTATTCAATAAATCCTTATTTAGTTCAATTGAAACAAGTTACATTTAATTTACTTGTTCATATCAAACATATCCTTATCAAAAAATAATTATCTTATCTTAAGTAACAGATTATGTGTTATCATTCCATTAATCATGTGTTTCCATATAACATCACCATGCCATTAAATCACAGTTATATATCCTATAAACCATTCAAAATATCAGTTTTAATCAATAATGAAAATCATATACTGGAAATTACTTATGTTTTTCATTATTGATATAACATATTATTTGAATTCAAATACATATACACTTGAATATTCCATCTTTATTATAAAAACTTTAATTTCATTTCATTATCTTATTCAGTAATAACCAATTATTTTACTATGAAATACGAATCACGTTTTATGATATCTCGTAATAATTTTAATCACTACCAATATGTTTAATGTAAAAAAAACTTTTAGAAAAAAACCATACCTTTCACATGACTTTTGCGGTGCCATTTTCAGTACACATATATTCAATACTCTTAATACCTTCCAAATTATCTTCATGATATTTTGACTTAGAAAACTGGTTTGAATAATGACCATTCATTCAATATTTAAAACAATCATTGTCAACCCAATTTCATCTTATTACATGTATTGACATATATGATAAATCATAGTTTTAGAAACTCATATCATAGATGTAAACCACATAATATTTACAAATCAATTGCAGGATACCTAAATGATGAATTGTTGTTTTTAAATATCAAAAAAATAGGATTCTAAATTGATTCATTCCTATACATATCCATTTAAATATTAATAGTGATCTCACTAATGTGTTCTATTACAATATTATGAAGGGTTACTAAACATTTCCTTTCATATCAACTGTAGTGACCTAGTTTCATCCAACATGGAAATTATATTATTTTATGGGAATATTCATCACATTATGAAAATAAATACCCTTGGACCGTAATTGTTTCATGCCTCTTGAATCATGGAACACATTATTGTAATTTGGTTAATGGAACTAAACATATATCCAAATATCATCCCCATTTGTAATAATATATACAAATCCTTCTTCATATCCGAGGGAATGGAAACATAAAAATTGTGTGGTATCATTTTCTCAGTAAGGGTAAAAAAGGATATATGTAAGCATAATCATGTAAATAAGGGTATGATAACATGATTGTATCATTAGAAAATCATTACATACCTATCAATTACAACAATGATTATTAATGAATGAAATATTGACTATTTATGAACAAAAAATAAGGTAATCAAGAGAATAATACATGAAAGAATATCATAGGAATAAGTCATGGAATTGTGGAATATACATCACCTTATAACATAGTGAACGTGTATATTCTTAAATAGGTTCAATAAAAAGGTTATGTAAATGAAATATGACCTACGTATAACTTAATAGACATGAAACGAGGTCCCACATAACATCATAAACATGTATGCAGGTTCACTCATAAAATTTTGATCATGTAATAAGGTTCACACAAAAACATATGGACATTAAATAGGGTCAATTTATTACATTTTGATGATATATTTAGGTTAAAAAAACCTTTTGAACATGTAATATGATTCAATCATATCATTATAAACCTGTAATCTAGTTCAAAAACAAACATAATGATAAGAAACATGGTCCGTGATTAAATCGGTGAACATGTAATCATGTTCACACATAACATTGTGAGCATGAAAAAAAATAATCCATGAAATTTTGTAAATGTAATCTAGTTTATGTATAATATTTATACACATGAAACATCCATCATTAAACAATGCATTTTAAATAATTATAAGTCTAACATATCACATAATAAATCATATACACAAGTGCCAAAATATTATAAACAATCATCCTATAATAACTAATATAATAATAGTGATTTCATTGATATTTTATAATTTCAATACTTATGTAATATATTTATGTAACATCGTGTTTAGTTGATCAGGTATTTTTCTATTATCCCATTTTGATCAACATATATATGAATGATTTAATGGATTTTGTGTATACCACAAATCATGCACATATTGTTTACTAGATGAATTCTTTGTGTATAGTTTATATATCAAAATTGTATCCAAAGGGGATTTGTTTTTCATAATACATATCCATCAAGGCCTAAATGTCTTGACTAAGGGGTACATGTCATGAATTATGACATGTCAAGGTTTAGTTCATGCATTTAGAAATATTAGTCATCACTTTCTTCGCATACATCATTTCACTTGACCATAGGCTACTCCTAAGTGATTTTCATAGTTTCCCTCCTTCCATATCGATACAATCATCATTGGATCATCATTCCATCTATTGTGCATCTCTTTGAGTGAGTGTTCATTGTGGTTCTTCAATGGGTTTGATCATGATAGCACACATTCTTTGCGTTACAAGATCTGTTGATATTTGTTGGATGATCTATGTTGTCTTCATCTAGAATTATTATGAGATCTGGTTCTGTAGGCCATTTCCATTATTATTCATTGTGACGATAGGGTTCTTATTTGAGTTTTTTGGGTTTTATCCCTTTTTCCTAGCTCTTGTGTTTAGATTTGTATCAATCCAATAATGTCTAGATTCAATTATAGGGCCCTCATTGAAATTCTTGAGTTTTGTTGATATTGGATTCCATTGCGTGAGTGTGAGACCCAAGATTCCATGTAGGCAGTTCTATCTCTAGAAATTTATAATAATCATTATTACTATTGATTTATGAATTGATTTATAAAATTGGAAGGATTTTTTGCGTGTGTTGAAAAATGGTTTTAAATGAGAAATTTGGTTTCAATTGTTTTAATGATGAGTGGAGTTTTCAATGGTGTTGATTGGTATTAAAAGCATTTAATTGATTTGTGAAAAATATCTCAAGTGTTACCTAAGGTACATAGGTGGAAGGATTATCATAGTTCCATCATCCATTGTTTTTTGATTATCATGGAGGGTTTTCTTTTTAATTTAATCTATTTTCTTGCACCATTTCTTTTCTTGGGGTCCGATATTGTCATTTTGGTTTGTTTACTCATGAGGTATATCACTTCTTCCTAGGCCAATTTTTCAAGAATCGTTATTTTTATACATTATTTATTATTGTATCATGTGCAATCTGCTACCTAGACCTATAGTATTCTATAGTATTGTGACACATGTGATTCTATTTTATACTACATGTCTTTCATAGTTATCCTTGAATTTAATGTTTATACCTGTGAAAAATGATATGGAAAATATAATTTGAAACTAATATACCAAAATTGTTAATAAATGTGGATAATGGAAATTATTAAAATGATTTCTAATAAATATCCGTACTTTTTATCAATAAAGGTTTTATTTTAAAATTGGAATAATATATTATTTATTTATAGACTTATTGTGGAACATTTGTGTGGGATCCTATTGAGTTAGTTATCTCACACAATACAAAACTTTTTGGAGGTTCATAGTCCTTTTTTATTTCTAGTACGTGGAATGGAAAGGCAATATAGTGAGACCGTGAGGTTTAGGTCAATTGCGATGAGTAGATGGGGATGATACGGTGGCGTTTAGTCAACACCATTTCTTGGAGTTGGTGATGATTGTAGTCCCATACTATTGGTATTTCCTTTGGAAGTTTGAGCTACTACTATAGTTTTTCGTCATCAATTATCTTTCATATAGTTGTGATATATATATATTTTATTATTCCATAGTTTCTTCGTTTCTATATATATTTGATCAATGTGGTTGTTATTGTTGGAAAAAATAGTTCACATGATTTTGTAGTTCGAGGACCCGGTGCTAATCACCAGCCTGTGGGGATTAAGAATTCCATTCATGGTATGTGATGGATTTGATCTGGTGTCGTGTTTTATGGTCAATTATTTCCATTCATTAGAGATTGGATGACCTGTTGGAAAATAGTTTAATTCACTCAATAAATTCACCTTGTCTACCCCATGTGATATTTTACAAGAACGTGGATAGTTCACTTTAGTAATGGTTGGACTAGAAAAAATAGAAAACATTAATGGTTAATATAAAATATTCTTTTCCTCATTCAGATGATTTTTTGGATATGTCGAAGCGGGATAATTGGATCTTGAAGATTGATATTTGGTCGGGTATTTATCATCTCAGAGTTTGAGTGTCTGAAATAATGATGAAAACATTCCAGTGCAGATATGGAAATTGTAAATATCTTCTTATGCCTTTTGGTCTAACTAATTCTTCTATTGATTTTATTTCCTTAATTAATTATTCATTTCACCAATATTTTGACACCATTTTGGTAGTTATTGTGGGTGATATCTTGGTTTATTCAAAATCTGTGTGTGAGCATGAGCACCATATAATTCTAGTTTTGGGTTTTTTAAATATCACTATATATATGGAAATACTTATCTATGTAGTTTATAGATTCAATAAGTGACGTTCCTAGGGAACATAATTTATAAGCGTGTCAGATAAGTTGATCATGAAACGGTAAACTTTTTTTTCATTAAAGGAACCAATAAATTTCATTGAAATTCGAACATACAATGTAATACTAGATACTACTGATTGTTTTTCCAGTATAACTATTATATAGAATCCTATTAACTTTTATAACAAGGAAGGGGATGATATTCACATGTGATGCAATATTTGAGTCAAATTTTAATGAGATGGAATGATTTCTATCATCGTGTCCTCTTTATATCATACTAGTGCCCTATAAGGGTTATTTGCTATTTTGTTATTCATCTAGTGTTGGATTGGGATGTGTGCTTATACATGATGTCCATGTGATAGATTAATACTCCCTTCATCTTCATACACAATAATATAAGTACCCCAATCACGATTTAGTGCATGTATCAGTCATGAATGTAGTTAGGTTTCTGTGAATCTATCGATTTGGGGAGGTGTTCACTATCATATATGGACAAAAGTGTTAGAGAAACATCTTATTTCAGAATTAATTTAATATAAAACATAATGGAAAGATAAAATACCTTCAAATTATTGACATCAACATCACCAACAACCCACTAAAATGGAATGTTATTACCGATTCTCTTAATAGGAAGGTACCATCACAAGCTATTTTCGAATCAATGTAGTGGAATATTAGGGGTTTTTCACTCAGTTTCACATAGGCACACATGAGTGAGTCTCAAGTATTTTTTTGACTAGTGTTCAGCTATCATCATCTCTCCTAGAGTATATTTTTATATTTAAGTAGCACTATGGTGAGTTCTTGAGGACATGGGAATGCCATTATTGTGGGGAGACTATTTATGTTTTGTCTATTTATATTGATGACATACATCAATTTGGAATTTGGGTAGTAATCCCATAACCGGTGAGAATATCAATCTTGTTTTATTAATATAATTTTTCATGTTATGTTCACCCAATCACTATGAAGAAGTAATATAACATGAGAATAAGGATCTTGTGGTTGTGTTCGAAGAATGAAATTTTTCATTATGTGTCCAACTGTTACTCCTGCAAACAGATAAAGGTGCAGAACTTTTAAAAATATAGTATCCTCTATCCTCTTCCAGTTTAGGATTGGAAATGGGATGAGTTATCCATGTATTTTTTTGGTTGGTTTCCATAGTCACCCTGAGGGAAGAATTGTTTCTAAGTGGTTGTTGATTAGTGGAAGAAGACTGCAAAGTTCATTCTGAACAATGATAGCACTAAAGTGGAAGATCTAGTTATGTTTTATGTTTAAGATATGACGAGGATACATGGGATTCCTTCAATAATTTTTTATATAGGGATCCTAGGATCACCTGTAGGTTTAGGAGAAGCCTTTAAGAGGTAATGGGGAATCTCGTCCTGTTTAGTGGAACATACCATCCACAAACAGACCATCAGACAAAGCATGTAATTCATATCCAGGTTGATATGTTCTGTGCCGACATCATGGATTTTGGTGGATCATGGGATATCAATGTGAGACTAGTTTTGTTTTATTATAACAATAATTACTGGTCATCGGTAAGAATCACTCTTTTTGAGGCATTGTATATTCACCTGTCCACATCGCCTCTTAGTTGGGAACTAGTTCACGAAGTATCATAGCAAGGACAGTGTCTTGTTCAAGTGATGTCAAAATGATTCAGGATGTGTGAGGATGTATTGTTACATCCTTGAGTCTATATAAATTTTATTCTCAACAATGGTGAAAACAATATAGTTTTATATCGTTAATTGGGTTTTCATGAATGTTTCTCCACGTTTGGGTCATCATCAACTTCGAAAACATTGAATGTTTGAGATAAGATATGTTGGAGAGTTTGACATCATTGAATGACTCCTAAAAGTTTCTTATAATTTATCATTGAAGAACTAATTGAAAAGTATTCTTGATGTTCTCAAAATATTTTAACTAAGTATCAAACCCAATCATGCCCACATTCTATGTTGTGATGAAATTGAGATAGATCCAAATTATTCGATTTTGGAGAAAACTTTTGAGAACATTGAATCTCAGGAGAATGACTTGTGTGGGAAGTCAGTTCCATTAGTCTGACATCTATGGAAAAAAAGATCAGAAACGCAAGATATAGTGAACGATATTTGATGATGAGGGAGTAGTGGCCTCATTTACTTCCATGAATTACATCCTCAACATGAAATCCAATAGATTTTATGTTTTTAGTGGGTTGTTTTTCACAACTTGTTAACTTGATCAGGTATGTTTTACCTTTTTTTAAGTTCCCTTTTTGTTAAAATACCTTACAAATGGGTTTCTTGACTTTTTTACATGCTGTAGAGCGGGTACATGTCTTGTATTGGAGCTTCACATTTGATAGGGTTTAAATGTCATATTTAAATCCCAATGTGATGTGTTTCTTTGAAATAATTATCCATGGTGGCCTATACTTTGTTACCAAGTGGTACACATCCTGACTATACTCGTACCCAGGTTAATGTCCCATGTTTGGATGTTTCTCTCAGTCCTTTCCTCATAAGGTTCATTAATCTCAACCCTAGGATTCTACATAACGTTTTTTGGTGGATCCCCTTCATTCATATTTATATGATATATTTTGGATCATATTTGTGTTTGAAGTTCAACTTTCCATGTATGTGTTATTTCTAGTTCTCTATTGTGTTTGATCATAGTAGTACCCAATATCTGTGTTATTGGGCCCATTGAACATTCCTGGATGGTATATGTTATCTTCTTCTGGATAAGTTGTGAGATCTTGTTTTGAAGGCCTTTTACTTTGTTTTTTTGTGGTGTGGTGGGTATCTTTCATCATGTTTTGTGGGGTTTCTATCCACTACTAACCACTTCAGTTTATATATGGATCAATCCTAATATATGGGTATTTTATTATAAAGACTTATATAATTTTGTTGTGTTTTTTATCATGGATTTTGTTGTAGGTGTGTGACCTGTTCATCGATGTACGTGGTTCCAACTCTAGCCTATAGTAATTGTTCTGATTTATATTACATTATAAACTGATTTATAAAATTTGAATTGTTATTTGTTTGTAGTGAAAATTATTTTTTAAAGTGAAATGAGTTACCATGGTTTTTTGATGAATGAATTGTGAAATGGAATTGAATTGTTTTTGAATAATTGAAATAATTTTGGAAAAAAATCACATGGGATACCAAGAGTACATATGTGGAATGTTAATATCATGGTCGTCGTCAACTATTTTGTGATTATGAAAGTGGTTTTTATTGGTTCTATCCAATTTTTCCATGGACTGTTGTTCTAGGGGACATATATTGATATTTTGGGTTGTTTAATAATGGGTTTTCCTATACAGTATAGTCTTGTTGTTATAGGATCACAATTTGTGAAAAAGATTCATTATTATTGTACATGTAGTCTATTATATATGCCTGAAATATTCCATTATATTTTTTATACATATTCTTATGTTTTTTACTACATGTTGTGCCTAGTAATCCTTGATAATAATGTTTATACTTTTGTGGAATAATGTGGGCAATAAAATTTGAAACTAATATACCAGCTTAGATTTATAACTTATGAAAAGGGAAATTTTTAACATTATTTAAATAAGTCTACTTTAATGATTATTGTTAAATGTTTTTTTAAAATGACCATACATTAATTCTTTTACATAGTCTTGTTTTGGAAAACATAGGTGGGTTCCTACTGAGCTTATTATCTCACACCATGTGAACCTATTTGGCAATGGGTAGAGCATTGTTCTCATTCAGTACAGGGATATGATAAGCCAAAAAATGAGGGAGAAATATTTTTGTTAGCTGGGATGTGTACCTAGTGGAGATATGGGGGGGGATTGTCCAAGAAAACACTTGGAGTAGCTGTTTGTTGTAGTCCATTGTTGCTGGAATTTTATTTTTGAATTTTTTGGTACTATTGTAGTGGTTTTGTTTTTGAAATTTTTTTGTATAGTTATGGAATATAAATTTGTTAATTCTTCTATTTTTTCTTCATTTCTATATATATGTATTCTATGTGGTTTTTCTAGTTGGGAAAAATAGTTCACTATGTTTTGTAGTTCAATGTCAGGGTTCTTGTCACTAGCCCATGGGGGGTAGAAATGTTCATCAGGTATTTGAAAGATCTCGTAAGGTGCGGGTCTGTGGGTTACTTGGTTCAGTCCATTATATTATATGTCCCAAAATAATTTCATTAAATAATACACTATTAAATGAATCTGGATTAAAAAACATATTAACCTTGGAAGGTAATCCTGTTTCATAAATAGTTTAACATTAAGAGGGAATAAATAACGATTATAGATCATATTATTGGATCATATACCCATTAAATAATAAGCTATAACAATGTATTTCATCTTATATGGAGAAGGATTTCATAATTTCAAATGGATAATTTCTTATGGAAAATATTATTTCATTGAAAATAATATTTATAAAACAATTTCATAAATACTTTCCTGATAAATAAGACTTTGAAATTTAATTTGAAACAAATCTTGAGGAAAATATAAATTCTATATTTAAAAGCATTTTTTTAATACATAAGGAGTTGTGATAAATATATTCATAGAAAATATATTTTAAAACCTATAAAAAATATTAAAAGTAGTCAGAAGACCTTTTTATTTGAAATCACATTGAATAGTCACAAATAAATCTTGGACACTTTTTGAATATATTTTCCTTGAAGATATAATTAAAATATAAAAAGGGCTTGAAATCATTTTTTAAACACATTTAATTAAAATGGTTTTGTAAAGATATATTCAAAACCTGTAAACATTTGAATAATTATCATTTAAAATAATATTTTTAAAATATATAAATGAAGGTTTGAAAATAATTTAAAGCACATTTAAAAAATAAAACCATTTTGAAAAAATAACATTCTTTTAAAATCAAATAAAAGACAAAACATTATTGAATTGTAGTTGTGTATTTAAATAAATAATAAACATGTAAACATAAAAAACTTTTATTCATGGAAATTATGTTAATGATGGTGGGTATGTTCGTACAAGCCGAATATTCCATTTCTACCCTCAGATGTTCGGAAATGTGCCACAATCTGAAAATTAGAAGAAGATTACATTAAACCCATTTGGTAAAACAATTTATGGGTAATAATTCCGATTCAAAAACATTTTATAGTATTAATTTTTATTTGAAAACCATGGATATGAAAAGTTGTTTCTAATGAACATTGATTTTGGCCATAAAGATAAATGTAATCATATTTTCATAAAAATGTTTTACTAATTTTAAAAATATTAGAAGAGTGGGAAAATGAAATCATTACATATCCATAAAAATTAATAATTAGATATTAGGAAAGGTCCTGATATATGTCGAGATATTTATTATAATATTCCATTAAAGGAGGCATAATTATAAACAGTCCAAATAAGTGAATAGATTGTTGTAATAAACTCATGCAACATTTGTAACATTGAATCTTTATCTCAATGTGTGCATAAAATTAAATTATTGTTATCACATATGTGAAGTAAAAATATTCATGACATAACACTATCGAAGGAAATTATATAGACCTCTTTTTATATTATAGATTTATGACATAACCTGTGTCTTAATGAATGCAACGAGACATAAAATTTCCTTTCCGATTTGGTTATTTTACAACCTTAATCCCCAAGAATGAAATATCATATAATGGATATAAAACAACCAATAAATTTAGGTAAAATTATAATATAATAAATTCATTTTCCTTATATAAAAAATATATAATAAAAAAAATTTCATCATGGAATGTATCACATTTATTTAAAAAGTGTGATGAGATAACCCATATCGCATGTCTTATAATGCATTGCAGAAATTATAAACGCCTATATAATAAATATATTTTTAATATAAATCTATAATACCACCATTTTAAAATAATTAATACATTATATACTACAATAATGACATTATATCTCTAATTTATTAGAAATTCCATGTTAAAACATCATTTCAGGTAATAAAAATTTTGATTGTTATATTTGTTTTGAATTGTTATTTTTGATCCTCTTATATAGAACAATATTTATTTTATTACACTAATAGTAAATTTATTTTAATATCATATATATTCAATTTACAAATATTTATAATAATATATACATTTTTGATATATTAAATATAATACACCATTTATGGTGATTGTAGGTTGGGCATACACAAGAATTATGTTTCTATGTTCTTATTGTGTTGAATGAATGAATTTAAATGACATATATATATTCTTGTATATATCTGGGGACTGTTACATTGTTGTATTAATTTTTTTATGATCATGGATCTGGGGAGTGTTACATGTTTGTTTATGTTTTTTATTATATAATTCTTTTGAGGGGCTAGTTATATTTCATTAGCAACAAGGACACCCCTAAGTTCGTTGGTGACATATTGACACATGGTAAAAGTGTCCTTCCATGTAGAAGTAACACAACTTATGTAATACTATTTACCAATGACAATCATACATGAATTCCCTTGAGACTTTCATGTTTTGGTTATGTGTTTTTGCATTAATGGAAGCATGAAAACGATGCTGTTTTGTGTGTGTAAATCCTCGACAAATTAATGTGGGTCTTGTCAGACATTGGTGGTTAAATCTAGAGAAATAATGGAATTCCAGGGGTTGGAAATGATTGCATATTGTGTTAATGATGTTTCTTCATGTAAAGACATGATTCTTCATTGATGGTTACTTGTAGTGGTTTGAATGTTTTTACCTATAGTAGTTCAATGTGTTTGACTAAAAACTAATTCAATCTTTTTAATGTGATTGTTTTATGTGAATAGCATGGTACCTATCTTGATCTCATCTTAGGTACATTGAGATAATTTTAGATGATCATTATAATTTTACACATGGACTCGTGGATGTTATTAGGGTTTGAAAAGTCCAAATTGTTTTCGAGTTCCCATATTGAAATGCCTTGGTTCGTCACATAGACTCCAATCATTTCATTTCAATTATTAAAATCTCTGAATCAAGAAAAACTCAATATGGGACTTCCATGTAGCTCAAATAATTTACAATCTAGAATGTTCAATGTACATGGTCATATAAACTATTTTGAAGAATGTCCCCTTTTTAATTCAGGAATAGATTTAATGTAAGTATTGTGTTCTGCGAAATCTTGTGATATATTTTTCTAGTAGGTCAATTAGGTTTCGACCATTCATTTATAATGAAATCATTCTAGGGTCATCATTTGATTACATATAGGAATGCATCTTATGGAAATTTTGATGGTGGAGGTATCATTACATAGAATTTCCCCCTTCTATATATTATGACCTGTGGTGGGGAGCACAAATGGTCAGATGTTAATTGAGGCAATAATGTGTTCATGTATCTATATTAATATGATCTTGAAAGCTATATTCTATGTTCTAGTTAGGAATAGAGTATTGGAAGGAGTTATAATGGCCTATGTGTGGAATTATTGGGATGTTCTTAAATGTGCACAAAGTGTTTGAAATGCAGTGCAACCACATAATGAAACATCACGAACCTCATATGTTTGGTGGTGTTTTCATTCTCTCTAATGGCTTCGTAGGGATGATAATTTTTGTGATGGGGAGATTATAGACACTTTTGTTTTCTTTGACTATACTGATATGCCAATGGATTTGAATTTTTTCAATTACTAAACAAGATAATTACTAGAACATTGAATCTGAATAATGAGAGTTGGAATGTTTAGAGGTGCTGTTTTTGGACATCGGTGAAGTCTAAAGGACATTCCTAGGCATCTCGATGAGTTTTGGGTGAGCCATACATAGAAAATCAATATTTTAATTGTTTATAACAGGTTCATTTTATTCTATAACTATGAGGCCCATTATAGGAAATCTGTGTGGATGGATATATGTGGATAGATGCATGCAACCAGGTTGTATGTGGTTATCCAAACATTGCGGCTAGCCTATGCTTGTGGGCCCTATGTATACAATATGAGTCACATGGTAGAGACACTGATTGTTAACCATATATCACAACCACTTTTAGAAATCTTATTTAATTTAATTTAATTAAAATAAATAATTTAAATCCTAAATTAAACACTACATCACCCCTATCACACTATGTCCACAATGAGTCACCCTAATGGGGTTCCCCATATTGCACACAACCCTCCTCTCTATGGTCCCTCTCCTTTTCAAATATGTCGGGATTTCTCATGTTTTCTTCATTGAATAATTACTATAAGATTCTGTATTCTTTTTTCCATCCATTTATCGACTGATTTGGGTCTCTTCATCATGTTTTGTGGTACAACCAAACCCTTGTTGGAGGCTAACTCATTTTTTAGTTCTTCGCATCGATTATAGGTCATTTGACCGCTTCCTCATGTAATTTTCTTGTCTTTTTGGGAAACTTTCATTGAAGGAGAAGTTATATGTCATCGATTCAGTTCACATCTATCATCTAATGTGAGGTTTTATACATTATAATGTGTTTCACACCACCATTATTGGGCCCATTATGTGTTTTTCCTTCCTAATGTTTAAATTTTAGTTTGTGGGAATGTGATGTGTGGTTCTAGATCGCTTCAATAATCTACGATATGGGATTATACCCACTGCATGGATCAAGACCATTTAATTTTGGACCTTCACAATTTTATGTCGATATAAGAAATTATAGGTTGTTCTGATAATCTTTGAAGGTATATTCTCACATACAGAGGTATGTATGAATATATATATAAATATATTCTATGTACATGTTCCCTCATGGTGCGTGAATTCACGTGCATTGGGTTATGCATATTTATATAATTAAATGAATGTATGCACATGTAAGTAGGTAGCAGCAACAATCAGTTATAAAGAAGCAAGGGCCAAATGATCGTATTGGTTCCACCCTGTGGTAGATTCTATTTACATTTCCTCAATTATATAAATTCTTTAATAAACATCTTGACTCAATTTTTTTACAAAATAATTTATGCAGTATTGTATTTAGATTAAATGTCTCAGAAATGTGAATTTACCATGTTTCATATTTGAAATTTCAAAATTTAATAAATGATTATTTCATAAGTACTATCATGATTTTATAATAAAACACATCTGACATAGTTGCAATGAATTCAAAACAAATGTAGCGGTTAATATTCAATGATTTATAGGATTTTTGTATTATTATTTAATTATTTCCATAATTATATGTTTAGAAGATGACATGTTTCATATATGATCCTTAATGGAATTAGAATAAACAAGATATCCATTTAAAATTATTAATGAGTTAAGGAACTATCTATATTTATGGTCCATTTTTTAGAATGGAATTAACCATGTAGGTGATAGTATTTCCTTCCATTGTCACCTCAGAAGCAACCATTTGAGAAAAAAGATTGCAATTTATATGATTTGGTAAGTTTAATGAATTGAATTCAATGTAATGATTAATCCATGAGGATTTAAAGTAAAATGATATTTTTAAATTAGATTGAACGTATTGAATTATATTCACACCATTGGTGACATAAGGATTCCCTATAAGATTTTCATGTATGAGAAAAAAATGTTTATCATACAAATATATTGGGTTATACATGGAATCCCATCTATGAATTCCATGGATGGAATCATGTTCATAAATGAATACTGGTTTCATGTTTGTATCACCCCTTACTTTGTTAGTGGAAGGTAGCTGAATAGACCTTAATTAGTGAAAATATCATAAATTGATTAAATGAGTGGTTTTATTCTACATGGCCAAGTCAAAATAATGATCGGCAATAATTGAACCCAATGAAATATTTAGTGACATAATTTTCAAATATGAATGGTGTGAATCAACTCTCGATGGATTTATAAAGGGTAATTCACTGAGGACTCGATAACCACATTCTAGTTCAAAGATGCGGCTTGGTTAGGTTATGAACAACCCAGAACCCAATCCTTGCCTGTCCTTGGATGCCCCATATGAAACCACATGACCCTTCAAATAGTTTTAATGACTGCATTGGATATGCTCCTTGTATCCAAAATTTACAAGTATGTGTCATTGTTAAAGCCCATATGGTCAATTCGTTATTTTGTATTGGTTTACCTATGATGAAGTCCTTGGACTCAGAATGAATCATATTATGGATTACCATAAAAATTATACTTTTATTACACTCTTACCCTTAGTTAGGATACATTTATTATTAATTTGGTGACCCATGAGGCCTACATCGCCGTGGTTGTTACAATGATACATCACTTGTAGATATAATTAATGGTTTCCTTATTACATCATGTAACCATCACTATTTTTAATAATTAAAATATTTATAAACTGGTCAAAATCAATTAATTAACTTCTTACATATTCAGACACTATCCAATGGATAATTTGGGTATATCTATCAGGTTTATCATAAGATCCTAGGCATGTGAGGATAAATTATTACATATTTAATTTTTCTCCATACCTACCCACTATTTAATTTATATTACACTATCGATATTGGGCTAGAAAACAGTGGGTGATGACCTTAGGTGATTTATATCTCACACCCTACTAGGGTAACCTTGTTTCCATGTAGACCTTATATTTGCAAGACATAGGTTTTTTTATTATGTATCTTATACCTGGAGTTAGCTGCAATTGAACAAGCTGGAGCTTGGGATGCTAATGTCGATCTATCATAGGGATTTTCGATATATTTATTATTTTTATATTCTATGTAAATAGATATTGTACCATTTGATAAATTCAATAATGCATCATAATCATGTTCTGCATTCATATTTAATATAAAAAAGTGTCCACCACATTATGTTTAGTTATATCAAATATGTGATCGACTTTTTTTATCAATTATGTATACTACTTAGACTATAGAATATTATTTACATTTTTATACAACAATAAATATATAATAATATGTTATATTCTCCCCACTATCTCCTCCAATGACCCTCCCTCCTAGTTGGTATCCTCTAGCATGTGAAGATGTGTTCTTAAGGACTGGTGGTGGTCGGTCCGGCCGGTGACAGGGCAATGAGACGGGTCCAGATGTGACATAATGACTATTAAATTATAAACGAATCCATGTTCTAGATGAAAACTCCAAATAATATTATACATGTCATGAAACAATTTTATATTAATACATCATCCTAGTGTCCCGTTGATGGTGTTAGGGAACCCAATCACAAATTTTTATTTCACACCATTAATGATAGATTTGTTGAATTTTTTCCCAACATGTATACGTGTATTATGTTATTAAGGATCAATTAATCTTGTTTAATGTATTTCCTAAAGAAGGTATATTAGATATAGTAGGAAAGGGTTATAACTTATGACTTATAAATTTCTTCAAAACAAAAGACATTGTGTTTTCTAGCTTCTCCATTTATCTTCTTCATAATTGTATGTTTCAATGTCATGGAATCTACCTATTTTAGGAATTATAATCATGTAGAATGATTCTAAAGAATGATCTTGTAACACCCTAAGCTTCAACAGTATGATTCTCTTTGAATAAAACAATAGCGTGTGTTTTACCCAACTTCGAGTTCTAACACACCACAACCACTCAAATTAGCCATTATGAATAGTAATACTGACTTTTTGAAATTTTATGAATTTGTTCATTCAATATGGACTTCATTTTTGGATTCAGAATTTAGAAATTAGATTAGAGTGATTTTTTTGTACTTTTCTGATATCTTTCATATTTTTGATGAATAGTGAAAACTGCTATATTTTAATTAGAAACAACTTTTTAATAAAAATAATTAGTAGTGATTAATTATGAATTTTAATTTTTTGGAAGTATAATTAGATTATATATTTAAAATTTAATACAATTTAGTTTATTATATGTAATTTATCATTTAAATTTGACATAAACAAGTGTCAATCCTTTGATAGATATCATTTCATAAAAACAATTCTTTTTCTTTTGACAACATGAATTAATTTTAAATTAATTTCTGCCACTTATGAGTTTTGAATTTATAAATAAGGATTCCATATTTGGAATCTGGAGGTCCAAAATTTATAACTAGTTATCTTTTATTTTTAGACATTTTGAATATTTATTTTGGTAAATATTATATTTACCATGGTTAAAGGGTTATTCTCGTAAATAAGTGTAAAAAAATAATATTATAATAATATTAAATTAACCTAAACAATGTCCTAACCCTATTTGATGATACATCTCCGACCATGGGCATATTGGTGTCAATTTTGGAACTCCATGGAGCCCCTTATAAGTGATAATGGAATTTTAAATTAATTAAGTAAAAATAAATACAAAAATGACATAAGCATATATCTTATAGTAAAACAATTTTTATATAAAGGTATACATGTTATCACTTTGACAATAAATATTAATTACAAATATAATAAGATTTCATACATAATTGTACTTTATTTATAATTTTTAGACGATGAATAATTAAATTCATTTATGACACAATAATGATGCAGTATTTTAAATATTAATGAAATAATCAAATAAATTGTATTATAAATGGAAAAATAAATATAATTTGAAAGTTTTTAGGAAATCCACGGATTTTGATTTTTAATATGACATGTTAGGATTGATTAAATGAATTTATTTTTAATTAATAAAGTTATTAGGACTTTAAAAAAATTTATAAATATTTTCAAAATTGACATAAATGAGATTTTAAAACAAATATTATATTATTAATTGAAATAATATTTTTAAAAATCTAAGGCTTGGAAAAATGACTTATATAATGATATGTGAATCATCAAGGAACGACTTGGGGTTCTATTGTATGTATATCATATGTTTTTTAACCATATAATATAAAAATACAAAGAGAAATGGTAAATGCCCAACTATTTAACTAAGAGTTAAATATAAATGATAAAGTTAATGTAGTGACCCAAACCTCTCTAAAACCTATTGGATGAGTAGGTTTCAACCAATATGCACCTTAGACTATTAATAATCAACTTTTGATCCATTATAAATAGAAAATAAATTTATTATAAAATAATATTTCTAGCTTTCCCTGAGGTACCCCTAACCCCTCTTATAAAAAGGTACTCCTCCTTCCCTCAAATTAACACCATAAAATCCATTTGGATCTACCAAACACTATATAAATACCCTATAAACGATCCTTGCTTCATCCTAGAGGCCTTACATTAGTCAGAAAGCCATCCTATTGAGCCCTTTTGATAAATCAAAAGGATGAAGCTGAAGAAGAAGTAAATATTTCATCACCTCTTCCACATTCCTTTCTTCTTCCACATCCTTTTTATTTTTTGTTTCCATTATATAGTAATAACTCTAGTATCTTCTATATAATGTGATATATTATAAATATGATACAACAATATTCATTATTCTATCCATCCATTTGATGACATGTCACCATACGTGCGTACGTACAACTTACCATCTCCACGTCGTTGGGTAATTGTTATTTAATAAATTATTATTTGTATGGGTATAATAATGATGTTTAATTGATTTAAATAATAAATATATCATGATAATGATTCTATATATATCACATAATATCCAATTATATAATATTCTAATTACAAAATAATTATATTGTCACTCGTCTGCATGTATGGATTGTCGTCTCCACAAATGCAATGAGATTCATTTTCTGTTGTATCCATTCAAGACTAATTTTGATTTGATGATTAAAAATAATTTTTAAAGACCTGATATAGTTATGGATATCAATTAGAAACATCCTATCCATAAAAAATATGACTCACATAACAAATTATATAAAGGAAAACGAATCCATTAACACACAAAACAACGATAATACTAAGATATTATTAACGAAGTAGTTTTAAAAGATAATATATAATATAATATTAATTTATATGATTCTTGTATAATATAACAACAATAATTTATCCATTATAAAAGCGTTTACCTACCGTCGACCAGGGAAAACTACAAGATAAGGGTTAATTTCACAATCTCTTCACTATCCGAGTTTCTTTATATGTAATTATCTACTAGGAAATCTTTATCATACACATCCATGATTCATAAAAAAGTATTTCTAAACATTATTACTAGTTTATAGACTACTAATTAAAGTCATTTATATCCTTGTTTTACATTTTATAATATGTTTATAAAGGAATCTTTCTGTTTTTTTCCAAACAAGTTCCTTTTTAACCTTTTTGACAAAATTAATATAAGAATGTCTTTTGTAACATATATGGAAAGTGTGGTTATTTTATTCCATTATAAAATCGTCAAAGCATCCCTTACAAGAATATAATTTTATTTTTGATGTAAATGTTTTATTAAATAATTATGTGACTTTTAAATCATTTCAAAAAAAGAGATGTTTCTCTCAAATAGTTTTGATTTTATCTATTTTAACTTCCTTTGATGGAGTTTAAACTTATTTGAAGTTGATTTATTATCATAAAAAACATCTTTATTATATTGAAGGTTTTGTGATATGTTTGAATGTGGATGTGTTATTTTTATACCATTCATTGTTTATGGATAATGTATTCTCATTTCGTATGCTAGTTTTAATATGAATGTTTTTGTTGTGTTTAACCCTGTTCACATGAGGAATGCATTGGACATAGTATGTCATAAGAGGAGCCCGCTATAACTCCTTAATGCATTGGTAGGTCTCATGAGACAAAATAGTGTCTTGGCACAAGGCCTGGACAAAATAGTATTTATAGTCTTGGGACAAGTCCTTGACTATGTGGTTAGGATAGTCTGGCATTATGCATTCTATTATTATGAATGTGGTAATTAATATTGCATGTGATTATTCGACTAGTAGAATATCTATGTGAATTAGTAAATGGAATTATTTCAATTTATTTTTGACATATTATGCCGATGTTCAAGTTTAAAAGTATTTTTTTAGTTATACATTTCCTTTAATGTTTATACTTATTTATTAATGTTTCTACTATATTGATATCCTTACTGAGAATCGGAGCTCAACCCTTTCTTTGTTTCATTTTTCCCAAGATGTGAAGAAGTATTTTATGATTGACCTACAGTGATATTATGTGGGGATTTGAGTGTGTAATATGGAGACTATGTTTTTGAAATTTTTCACTTTAAAATGTAATATAATCCTTATTAATGTATCTAGTACTTCAAAGGCTACTAAACTAATTGGTATTTCGATACATGATCTGTTGTGATAATTGCAATGTTATGTAATAATGCACCGACTCTAGGTAATAGGGATCGAGGTGTTTCAATTTGTATCAGAGGATGTTTATTACAAACCATGGAAGCTAGATTTAGATAAAATCTGATAAGAGCACATAGTTCCAAGATGGACTTTGAGGATTAGTAAAGAATAACTTCCTATAATTTTTGTACTATAGAGATTTTGTGAGTTTTTCGAGCAATACATCCCTGTCTAGATACGAGTAGGTAGAGGTGGATCTGGAAATGATTTTCCTAGGGGTAAAACCCGAAACACCGCCTTGAGCTAGACTTGAACAGGAACTTGTGCATGACAATGGGATTTTATGCACTCTTGGTTACGACACTCCTTGGGGATATACATAGGATAATTAAAATTTTATTTAAAAACCATTATGAAGGGTTTATGAGTATATACTTCCTCAAAGAGTACATTTTCATGATTATGGATTATATCCATAAACCGTTCAATTTATGTAAAGTGATTTACATGTTTGTATTTATGTATAGGGATTCATAAACTAATCAAGTTTATGCCATTATTTAGAAATGGATCCTAGTTGAAGGAATGGAAGCTGTATAAATGCACACACTCCATGTAGGGATTGACATCTAGTTCCAGATAATTATTGTATAGCTAGTGATACAACTGGTACTGATCATCTTATCACCATATTGGGATAACTCACTCAGGTTATGAATAATAACCTTACCTGTATGGGGCTCCCTGATCCACAGTGTGGAGAATCAATATTAGATCTCTTCATGAGGCAACAACCACCAAAATTCAATGCAAGTACCAATACATTGGTATATGAGAAATGTATAAGTTCACTAGAGAAAATATTTCAGTATTTGGGGAGTAGTGAAAGGGAAAATTTTGTCATTGATGTTTATCGACTCTTTGGAGATGCAGATCAATGGTGGTCATTGATAAAAAACACAAAGGATAATGAAGAAGTATCAAGTATGCAATTGTGGGAGTTGAGAGAGCTTATATTAGGAAAATACATCCCTTTTTACAATCAAGTAGATATGGAAAGGAAATTTCTGAGTTTGAGGCAATAGGAGGATGATAATGTCGTAAAGTATGAGGTTATATTTATAAGGTTAGTGAGGCATTACGAAGAATATATATGTAACCCAAGAAGTAAAATTTATCTTTTCATTGATGGGTTAGAACTTTTTCTTCGTCAATCATTAGTCTCACAATCTTTCTCGTCGTACGATGATATTCTCTCATGTGAAATCAAGACAAAAATGGAATTCTATAAGTCATACAACTTTAATGAAATGTAAGAGAAGAAAGTGATCTTCTGATCACTCTAGAAATGGAAATAAGGGAAAGAATGGAAAATTTAAATATCCAACCTGCAGTAAATGTGGACAGAAATACTCGGGTACTTGATTGAAGGGAATGGTGCTCTGTTACATGTGTGGTGAAAAAGGCAACCAAGATCATGATTTAAAGGGGATGAAATAAGCTACTGATGTTCAATGCTACAATTGCAGGGAGATGGGACATTATGAAAATGAATTTCCTAATCATCAGGGAAGCTTACCTTAGAAAAGTATAAGGGTTCATGGCCAATATTATACGATCACTACTGCTGAGGTTGAAGCTATGAAAGACGCAGTGGAAGATAATTTAATGGTTTTATCATGTTTAGCCAAGGCTTCATTTGATTCTGGATCATCGCATTGTTTCATATCATCCCAGTTTTTTATGAAAATTTGATATTACTAATTTGATTTAACAAGGGATTTGTCAGTAAAAACTCCAAAGGCTGTATCATTACAACAAAGTTTTGTGAATTAGTCCCCATTACAGCATATAAATGATTTTTATTTGATGATCTCATTGTCATTACACTGAATGAATTTGATATAATCCTCGATATGGATTGTATTTCAAACCACGATGCGAAAATTTGTTTTAAATATAAGGCGGTTATTATTTTTGATTATGATGATAATGAACACATTATCTATAGAGCAGAAACATCACCACCTAATCTTTATCTAGATCCACCCCCATCAGCTCAACTAAATTAAATTATTGGGGAGGAAGAAAATGAAATAACCGTGGGTGAGGAAAGGAATGGTTGAATAGAGGATGTACCTATTGTGAAAGAATATGTTGATGTTTTCCCATAGTATTTACTTAGACATCCTCCTGAATGAGAAATTGAGTTTTCCATTGACCTAATTCTTGAATCAGGGCCCATATCTAAGATATCATATAGAATGGCCACTATGGAATTAGTGGAAGCAAAGAAACAACTAGAGGAAATGAGTAATAAGGGATTTATTCTCCCTAGTGTTTCTCCATTAGGAGCCCATGTACTTTTTGTTATGAAAAAAGATGGATCTATGAGGTTTTATATTGACTATTGAGAGATCAATGCTATAACCATAAATAACAAGTATCCCCTACCTCTCTTTGACGATTTATTTAACCAACTACACAGAGCTAAATGCTTTTCAAAGATTTAACTTCGATCTGTATACCATCAGTTGTGCATGAAGAAGGAAGACATTCCAAAAACAACATTTCGAACCAGGTACATGCATTCTATGTTTACAGTAATGCCTTTTGGATTGAGTAATGCACCCTCTGTCATCATGGATATAATGAATATAGTTTCCAAGTAATTTCATGATGATTTTGTAGAGGTATATATTGATGATATCTTGGTATACTGCAAAAGCTACAAAGATCAAGAAAATCACTTCCACGTAATCTTGAAGACTCTTAGAAGACCTGAATTATATGGGATGTTTAGAAAATATGAATTATGGATTTTGAAGATTTCTTTCCATGGCCATATCCTCTCTATGTATGGAATCTCTTTTGATCCTTCTTTGACCAATGAAATCCAAGAATGGCCAGCACCAATGAGTATAACTAAGGTACACTATTTTATTGGTTTAGATGGTTATTATCGACGTTTTGTCCAAACTTTTGCTCGTTTGGCTAACCCATTATCCAAGATCATATGTAAAGGGGTGAAATTTTTTGGGAAAAAAGTGTGTGAATAATTTCTTTAATAACTAAAGAGAATATTATTCAATGCTCCTATCTTGACTCTACTACCGAGGAATGATGAATTTGTTATTTATAGTGATGCTTTAATGAAGGGACTTGGTTGTGTCATTATGAAAAATTAAAGAGTTATTTCTTATGTATCAAGAAAATAAAATCATGACCAAAACTATAATACTCATGATATTGAGTTAGCAGCTTTAATCTTTTCTTTGAAGAATTGAAGACACTGTCTCTATGCTGAAAAAAATGTGAGATATATACCGATCACAAGATTTGAAGTATATTTTTTCACATAAAGTACTCAACATGAAGCAAAGGAGATGGATTGAACTACTCGAGGATTATGATTTCATGATACACTACAACATGTGGAAGGAAAATAATGTGGCAGATGGTCTAAGTAGAAATGATCATGGTGTTTTGAACAAGATGAGAGTTAAAAGGGATCCTATTTTCATGGATCTATTGATGATGGATATGGGAATTACCATGGACATTGAAACATCAAGACTTTTTCAAATGGTTTCCAAACCACATTTAATAGAAATGATAAATTGTTCTCAGACTGATGATAAATTATTTCAAAATATGTTTAAAGCTGTGAATCATTAGAGATTGAGTGTCATTGTGTATGAAGATCAAATATTGAAATTTTGGAAGATAATTCGTGTTCCCGATAAACATGATATAAAAAGGGAATTGTTGGACGATGCTCATAGTTGCAATTTCTCTATACACCTTGGGAGCACTTAAATGTATATAGATTTGAAGGAACATTTTTGGTGGGAAACATGAAGAGGGAGATTGCAGATTTTGTGTCTAGTTGTATGGTTTGTCAACATGTGAATGTTGGAAGGCAACCGCCGGGAGGAGTCATGCAACCAATTCCCATACCTGAGTGGAAATGGGATAATATTACGATTGGATTTGTCATGGAGCAACCAAAGACTCCTGGAAGGAATGATTCAACATGGGTCATTTTAGATCATCTTGACAAGTCAACACATATTCTTTCTATAAGAGAAGATCTTCCACTTGAACATCTAGTAAGACTATATATTAATGAAGCTGTGAGACTTAATGGAGTACCCTTATCGACCGTTTCTGATCATGATCCCAATTTTACTTCATGACTATAGAAAAGTATACAGAAAGCTCTGGATACTGATCATTGAATGAGCACTTACTACCACCCTCAAATAGATGGACAATCAGAATAGACTATTAAAACCTTAGAAGACATGTTGAGATCATTCTCACTTGACATTCAAGTAATGTGGATCAATATTTACCTCTGGTAGAATTTTCATATAACAATAGCTTCCATTCAAGTATTCAAATGGAGGCATATGAAGAATTATCTGAAAAGTGATGTCACACACCAACCTATTGGGATGATGTTGGTGAAAGAAAACTTATAGGCCTAGAACATGTGAGGGAAATGATGTAAAAGTTGATGGTAATCCAATCCCATATAAAATCTGCTGAAAGTAGGAAGACGAGCTTTGCCGATAACCAAAAGAAGGCTTTGGAATTTCCGGTAGGAGATCATGTTTTCTTGAAGGAATCTCCATGGAAGGGAGTTATAAATTTCAGTAAGATATTTAAATTGAGTCCTAGGTACATCGGACATTTCGAAAATTTAGAATGAATTGTAGTTGTATCTTATCGTTTGGAAATGCTGCCAAATTTTTCCAAAGTTCACGATGTGTTCCACGTATCACTATTGAGAAAATACACACATGTACCATCTTATTTAATCACCTATGAGGAATTAGAACTGGAACCCAATATATCTTATTGTGAAGATGTTTTCACATTTTTTGAAACAAGAGAACAAGTGCTGAGAAACCGGATGACTCATCTGGTAGAAGTTCTATGGAGAAACCGTAAGATGGAAGAGGCAACGTGGGAACCTGAGAAACTTATTATGAAGATCCGCCCAAGTATTTTTATATAGTAATATTATATAAATTTTGAGTACTAAATTATTTGAATGATGGGAGAATGTAACATCCCAAGCATCCATGGTATGCTTCTCTTAGAATAATACAATAGCATGTGTTTTACGCAACTTCGAGTTCTAACACACCACAACCATTCAAACTAGCTGTTATGAATATTAATACCCACTTTTTAAAATTTTATGAATTCTATCATTCAAAATGGACTTCATTTTTGGATTTGTAATATTGATATTAACTTAGGGTAAAATTTTAGTAATTTTCTGATAAATTTCATATTATGTTGAATAGTGAAAATTACTAAATTTTAATTAAAAATAACTTTTTTTAATAGAAATTATCAATAGTGATAAATTAGACATTTTAATGGTTTGGAAGTATAATTAGATTATATTTTTATCATTTAATAAAATTTAGGTCATTATAAGTAATTTCACAAGTAAATATGACAAAAACAAGTGTCAATCATTTATAGTTATTATTTCATAAAAACATGTTTTTTATTTTGACAGCGAGAATTAATTTTAAATCAATTTCTGCCACTTCTGTGTTTTAAATTGTTAAAAATGGATTCCATATTTTTAATCAGGTGTTCCAAATTTTTCTTATTGGTAAATTTTATTTTTAGACATTTTGAATATTTATTTCTGTAAATATTTTATTTACCATGGTTAAAGGGAAAATCTGGTAAATAAAGGTAAAAAAGTAATATTATAATAATATTAAATTACCCTAAAACATTTCCAAACCCTATTGGATGATACATGTCCTACCACGAGCATCTATTAGTCTATTTTGGAACCCCATGGATCTACTTGAAAGTGATAATGACACATTATATTAATTAAGTTAAATAAAATACAAAAATGACATAAGCATATAGCTTTTAGTAAAAATACATTTACATATGGTTATACATTTTATCTCTTAGACTATAAATATTCTTTAGAAATATAAAACAATTCCTTACATAATTTTATTTTAATTATAATTTTTAGACATTGAATAATTAAATTCATTTATGACACAATGACGATGTAGTATTTTTCATATTAATGATATAATCAAATAAATGGTATTATAAATGTTAAAATAAATATAATTTTATAGTTTTTACGAAATAAAATAATTTTATAGGTTAATATGACATGTTATGATTGAATAAATGAATTATTTTCGAATTAATAATCTTTTTAGGACATTAAAAAAATCAATTATTATATATTGTCAAAATTGACATAAAAGTGTTTTTAAAACAAATATTTTATTATTTATTGATATAATATTTATAAAATTCTAATGATCAGCCAAAAGACTTATATAATTATAGGTGTATCATTAATTAACCCCTTGGTGTTCTCTTGGAAGTATATAGTGTGTTTATTAAGAATATAATATAAAAATACAAAGAGACATGGTAAATGTCAAACTATTTAAATAAGAGTTAAATCTTAAAGATAATGTTAATGTAGTGAACCAGTCCCATCTAAAACGTATTGGTAGAGTGGTTATCGACCCATACCCACCTTATACTTTATATAATATTCTTTGGAGCCATCAAAAACACAAAATTATTTTATTATAAAATAATTAGTCTAGATTTTCCTAAGGTTCCCTCACCCCTCTAATAAAAGGGCACTCCCACTTCCCTCAAATTCACACATTTAATGCCCTTTGTCTGGAAAAAACTCGACCCATATACCATATAAAACATCCTCAATTAATTTTAGGGGCATTTAATTGGTCATAAATCCATACATTGGAGCCCTTTTGATCAAATCAAATGGAAGAACCCGAAGAAGAGGTAAATATTTCATCACATCTTTGATGTTCCTTTATTCTTCCACATCGTTTTTCATTGTTGTTTCCATTATAAAATAATAACTACATTATCTTCTAAATAATGTGATGTTATTATAAATATGGTACAAGTATATTAATTAGTCTATCCATCCTTTTAATGACATGTCACCATACGTGCATATGTACGACATACCATCTCCACATCGTGGTGTAATTGTTATTCAATACATTTTTATTTGGATGGTGTTAATGATGATGTGTAATTGTTGCAAATAATAATTATAAAATGATAATGATTCATTATATATGATAAAACATCCAATTATATCATATTTTAATATCAAAAGAATGATATTGTTGCTCGTGTGTACGTATGGATTACTGTCTCCACAAACGGGATGATATTCCTTTCCCGTCATATCCATTCAAGAATAATTTTATTTTGATGATTAAAAATAATGTTTAAATACATGATATAATTCTGGATATTAATAATATACATCCTATCCATAACAAATATGACTCACATAACATTGAATATAAAGTAAAAAAAATTCGTTAGCAACATGAAATGACGATAATACTAAGATATTATTAACGAAGCAATATTAAAAGATCATATATGATATATTTTTAATGTATATGATTATTGTATAATTTAATAAAAATTATTTCACCATATACATGAGGTTATCCGACAGTCGACCAAGGAAAAGTACAAGTTAAGGGTTAATTGCACAATCTTTTTATTTTTTGAGGTTATTTATACGTAATTATCTACTAGGACCTCTTTATCATCCTTATCCACGTTTCTCAAAAATGTATTCCAAAAAATTATGAATATTTTATAGACTATGGGTTAAAGTCATTTATACCCTTGTTCTTCATTTTATAAGATTTTTATAATGATATCATTCTGCCATTTTCCAAAAAAATTCCTTTTTAACCATTTCTACATAATTATGGTAAGAAAGTATTTTTTAACTTATACAGTTGGTGCAGATATTTTACTCAGTTATAAAATCATCGAAGCTTACATTACAAGATTATAAGAATATTTCCTAAGTAATGGTTTTATTTTATAATTATTTGAATTTTAAATGATTTTAAAAAAAGAGATGTTTTTCTCAAATAGTTTTTATTTCATCTATGTCAACATCCTTTGATGGATTTTAAGATTATTTTAAGAGTATTTATTATGATACAAAACTTTCATATTGTATTGAAGGCTTTGTGAAATTTTGACAGTGGATGTGTTATTTTTATACCATTCATGGTTTATGGATAATGTATTGATATTTCATATGCTTGTTTTAAAACGAATTTTTATGTTATGTTTAAACCTATTCATATGAGGAATTAATTGGATATAGTATGTGGCGGGTGGAGCCTTCTATAGCTCCTCAATGCATCAGTAGGTCTCATGAGACAAACAAGTGTTTTCTCACAAGGCCCTGAAAAATATTATTTGTAGTCTTAGAAAAAGGCCTTAACTATGGGGTTAAGACAGCCTATCATTATGCATTCCATCATTATAGAAGTGGTTATTGATATTTCATGTTATTATTTGACTAGTAGAATATCAATGTGAAATATTAAATTGAATTATTTCATTTTATTTTTTCCATACTATGTTGAAGTTCATGTTTAAAAAGATTTTTTTTTAGTTATAAATTACCTTAAATGTTTATGCTTATTTATGAATGTTTGTGCTATATTGATATCTATACTGAGCATCTAAGCTCACCCCTTTCTATGTTTTATTTTTCCCAGGATGTGAAGAGGTATTTTATGACTAACCTATAGGGATAGTCTTAGGGGATATGAGTGTGGAATATGGAGACTATTTTGTTGTAGTTTTTCACTTTATGATGTAATGTAATCCTTATTATTGTATAAAGTACTTACAAGGATACTAAACTAATTGATCATTCAAGACATGATCTTTTGTGATCATGCCAATGTTATGTAGTAATGCACCGACTCAGGGTAATTGGGGTCGGGGCATTATAGATCTCCAAATTCCCCTCTATCTAGAAATACTTCTATGATATCCATATAATGTGTAGTCATTAAATAATATAACATGAATATTTAGTTTCAATCCATATTTCAAAAACATAGTAATCATTATCTATATTGATCACCAGGTTTAAACTGATTAATAGTATTCCTGATTTATCTCCTCATTCATGAAATTTCCAATTTTTTATGAATTTTCATTTATATCTCCATATTCACAACTTTCAAATACATTATATTTTTGAATAATCATAAACAATAATTGGAATAATTTCTAAATATATAATTACCCTTTAGTATTAGAATTTCTTGAGAGAAACATTAATCACTTTAGGATCATCATTATCATAACATGGCACCTACTTGAAATTCAATATCATGGAATTATCTAAATAACCACAAGGAATGGAAATTGAAAAAGAAACTTATTTCTCAATCCATAGTAATTCATTTGAAATTTGATTTCCGATATGTATTAATACATCAATTGAAAAAATAACTACAACATTTATAATCACAATCATAACAACATCAATTTAAATTGATACTTCATAAATCACTATGCATAATCTTTGTTTTGATGCGTGCATTTATAATTTCTCATATCATGATCAATTTGAGGAATATGGATACCTGAAAATTTGAATAACATTTTTATAATCAAAAGATTTAATACAATTTTATAAAGGAATAATGAATAGTATCATCATCGTACATTTTCACAAGTTCACTCAGTGGATCAACCATGCAAATCAACCATTTAATGTGACCATCCTATCTCTGTATAGATCAATTTACTATACAAAATACTAAAAATATGATTGAAAAAAGGTCATAGTTTAATCAACTCTGATCATGGAATGGAATAATGAAATATTTTCGACCATGTTTAATCGATCACCTGAAGAAATCTGTTAGATTATATGAAGGGAATATCTATTTACCAACTACATTATGGTATTAATATTTATGTATCAACAATTTTATTTAATTTCATAGATCTCTCGTTATAAAAAATGGATATAAAGTAAAAATAATTTTTATAATGTAGCAAATCATGTTTAAACCATACAAACATTTGGATTAGATTGATGTATTATGTTTTAAAAATAATTATTATTTATAGTGATTTAATTTGTGGTTAGAAAAGACTTTTATTCATTCTTATGTAAGTAGTTATTTCATGAATCTAGCTACAAAAATTCCATTTTCATTTGTGATGGTAACACAAGAGAATCCCTATCACATCCATTAAAAAAATTGACATCATCTCATAATCCTAGATGATATCTGTTGTGGATTAAAATATAATATTTGATTGTTATCAATATTATCCCAATCAATGATCATTTCATTTGTATAGGAGATTTTGTATACCCGTCAATGAACTTCGAATAGACAAATTCATACTAGATACTACCGATTTTTTGTCCATTATTTCTCTTATATGGAATATCCATTAACTATTATTACTAGGAAGGGGGTGAAATTCACATGTGATGCAATTATTGAGTCAAATTTTAATGAGATGAAATTATTTCTAACATCATGTCCTATTTATATCATACTAGAGCCCTATAAAGGTTATGTTCTGTTTTTTTATTCATCTAGAGTTGGATTGGGATGTGTGATTATACATGATGACCATGTGGTAGATTAATACTCCCTTCAGCTTCATACAAAATAAAATAAGTACCCCACTCAAGATTTAGTGCTTTTATCAGTCATGAATGTGGTTATGTTTTAGTGGAACTACTTGTTTGGGAAGAAGTTCAAAATCATATATAGACATAACTGTTTGAGCAACATCATATTTCTGAATTAATTTAACCTAAAACACATAGGATGGATAAAATACCTTCAATTTTTTGACATCAACAATGAAAACAACCCACTAAAAGGGAATGTTATTACTGATGCTCTTAATAGGAAGGTGCCATCACCAGCTATTTTCGAATCAATGTAGTGGAATCTTAAGGGGTTTTCACTAAATTTTACATAGCCACACATGAGGGAGTCTCAGGTATTGCTATGACTAGTGTTGAGCTATCATCATATATCCTATAGTATATTTTTCTATTTAAGAAGAACTATGGTGAGTTTGTGAGGACATGCGAAAGACATTATTGCGAGGATACTATTTATGTTTTTTCTCTTTATATAGATGGAATACTTCAATTTGGAATGTGGGTAGTCATTCCATAACCTGTGAGAATATCAATCATGATTTATTAATATAACATGTCATGTGATGTTCATCCAAGAACAATGAATAAGTAATATAACATGAGAATAAGAACCTAGTGGCTGTGTTTGAAGCATGAAATTTTTCATTATGTGTCCAACTGTTACCCCTGGAAACAAATAAAGGAGGACAACATGAAACAATACAGTATCCTTCATCCTCTTATAGTTTAGGATAGGAAATGGGATGAGTTATCCATGGATTTTTTTGGTTGGTTTCCATAGACACCCTGAGGGAAGAATTGATTCTATGTGGTTGCAGATTAGTGGAAGAAGACTTTAAAGTTCATTGTAAACAATGACAACACTAAAGTAGAAGATCTAGTTATGTTTTATGTTTAAGATATGATGAGGATTCATGGGAGTCCTTCAATCATTTTTTTAGTTTAGGGATCCTAGGATCACCTTTAGGTTTAGGAGAAGCCTTTAAGAGGTAATGGGAAATACCCTCCTGTTTAGTGCAACATACCATCCAGAAACAGACCATCAGACAAAGCATGTAATTCAGATCCAGGTTGATATGTTATGTGCCGACATCATGGATTTTTGTGGATCATGGGATATCAATATGAGACTAGTTTAGTTTTTTTATAACTATTATACTAGTCATCCGTAAGAATCACTCTTTTTGAGGCATTGTATATTCACCGTTCCACATCGCCTATTAGTTGGGAACTAGTTCACGAAGTATCATTGTAAGGATGGTGTCTGGTTCAAGTGATGTCAAACTGATTCAGGATGTGTAAGGATGTATTGTTACATCCTTGAGTCTAAATAAATTTATTTCTCATCAATGTGAAAGCATTATAGTTTTTTATGGGTAATTGGGTTTTTATTAATGTTTCTACATGTTTAGGTCATCATCGACTTCAAAAAGAGTGAATGATTGAGATAAGATATTTTAGAGAGTTTGACATCATTGAATGACTCCGAAAAATAACTTATCATTTATCATTGTAGCATTAATTGAAAAATATTCTAGAAGTTTTCAACATATTTAAACTATGTATCAACCTAATCTTTCCCACGTTCTGAGTTGTGATGAAATTGAAATTGAGCCAAATTCTTCGATTTTGGAGCAACCGTTTGAGAAAATTGTTTCTCAAGAGAATTCCTTGTATAGGAAGTCAATTCCATTGGTCATACATCTATGGAAAAAAGATCATAAATGCATGGTAAAAGGAAAGAGATTCGATGATGAGGGAGTAGTGTCCTCATTTACTTCCATTAATTACATCCTCAACATGAAATCCAATAGATTAAATGTTTTTAGTGTGGAGTTTGTAACAACTTGTTAACTTCATCAGGTATGTTTTACCATTTTTTGTTCCCTTATTGTTAAAATACCTTACAAATGGTTTTCATGACTTTTTTACAGGCTATAGAGCAGGTACATGTCTTGTATTGGAGATACACGTTTGATAGGGTTTAAATATCATATTTCAATCCCAATGTGACGTTTTTTTTGACATACTTATCTAGGGTGGCCTACACTATCTGACCAAGTGGTACACATCATGACTATACCCGTACCTAGGATAATGTCCCATGTATTGATGTTTCTCTCTATCCTTTCCTCATAGAGTTCAATAATCTCAAACCTAGGATTCTACATAACGATTTTTTGTGGATCCCCTTCATTCATATTGATATGATCTATTTGGATCATATTTGTGTTTGATGTTCATCTTTACATGTATGTGTTCTTTCTAGATATTTATTGTGTTTGATCATAGTAGCACCCAATATTTGTGTTACCGGACCCATTGATATTTCATGGATGGTATATGTTGTTTTCGTCTGGATAATTTGTGAGATCTCATTTTGGAGGCCTTTTACTTTGTTTTTTTGTGGTGTGGTGGGTGTCTTTCATCATGTTATGTGGGATTCTATCCTCTAATGACCACTTCAGTTTATATATAAATCAATCCTAATATATGTGTATTTTATTATAGAGACTCACTTAAATTTTTTGTATTTTTTATCATGGAATCTGTTTTAGGTGTGTGACCTGAGCATCGATGTATGTGGTTCCATCTTTAGCCTATGATAATTTTTCTGATTGATATTCAATTATAAACAGAATTATAAAATTTTAAGGGTTATTTGTGTGTAGTGAAAATTAATTTTTAAAGAGAAATGAGTTACCATGGTTTTTTGCTGAATGAATTGTGAAATGGTATTGAATTGTTTTTGAATAATTGAAATGATTATGGAAAAACATCACATGGGATACCTAGAGTACATAGGTGGAATGCTGATATCGTTGTCGTTGTCAACTATTTTGTGATTATAAAATTGGTTTTCATTGGTTCTATCCAATGTTTCCAAGGACTGTTGTTCTAGGGGACATATATTGATATTCTGGTGGGTTTAATCATGGTTTTTGCTATACATTTCTGGCTTATTGTTATAGATTCATAATTTTTGGACAAGATTCATTTTTGTTGTGGATGTAGTATATTGCATATGGCTTCAGTATTCCATTATATTTTTTATACATATTCTTATGTTTTTTACTACATTTCATGCCTAGTTATAAATTATAATAATGATTATACTTGTGTGGAATAATGTGGAAAATAAACTTTGAAACTAATATAACAGCTTTTGTTTATAACTTATGAAAAAGGAAATTTTAACCATTATTTAAATAAGACTACATTAATGATTATTATTAAATGTTTTTTTTAAAATTATCATACATTAATTCTTTTACATAGTCTAGTTGTTGAAAACCTAGGTGGGTTCCTACTGAGCTTATTATCTCACACCATGTGAACCTATTTGGAAATTGGTAGAGCATTGTTTTCGTCCATTACAGGGATACGATAGGCCAAAAAATGGGGGATAATGATTCTTGTTAGCTTGGATGAGTACCTAGTGGTGATATGGGGGGGATTGTCCATGAAAACAATTGGATTGGCTGTTAGTTTTAGTACATTGATGTTGGAATTTTCATTTTTAATTTTTTGATAGTACTGTAGTTGAATTTTTTCTGACATATTTCATATATTTATGGATTATATATTTGTTTTGTCTTCTATATATTCTTCATTTCTATATATATTCATTCAATGTGGTTGTTCTGGTTCGGAAAAATAGTTCACTATGTTTTGTAGTTCAATGCCAAGGATCTTCTCACAAGCCTGTGGGCAGTAGAAATGTTCACTAGGTATTTGAATGATCTGGTAAGGTGTGGGTTTGTGGGTAACTTGGGTCAGTTAATTTTATTATTGGTCCCAATATAATTTCATTAAATAATACCATATGAAATGAATCTGTATTAAAAAACATATTAACCATGGAAATTAATCTAGTTTCATAAATCGTTTTACATTAAAAGGGAATAAATAACGACTATAGATCATATTATTGGATCATATACCCAATAAATAATAAGCTATAACAATGTATTTCATCTTATATGGAGAAGGATATCATAATTTCAAATGGGTGATTTCTTATGGAAAATTTCATTTCTTTGAAAATAATATTTATAAAATAATTTCAGAAATATGTTCATGATAAATAAGACTTTGAAATTTCATTTGAAACAAATATTGAGGAAAATATAAATTCTATATTGAAAAACACTTTTCTAATACATAAAGAGTTTTGATAAATATTTTCATTTAAAATATATTTGAAAACCTATAAAAATTATTAAAATTATAGAGAAAACCTTTTTATTTGAAAACACATTGAATACCCATAAAGAAATCTTGGACACATTTTGAATATATTTTCCTTGAGAATATAATTAAAATGTAAATAGGGCTTGAATTAATTTTTATACACATTTAATTAAAATTGTTTTGTAAACATATATTCAAAACATGTAAACATTTAAATCATTTTCATTTAAAATAATCTTTTTAAAACTTATAAATGAATGATTGAAAATAATTTAAAGCACATTTAAAAAATAAAACCTTTATGAAAAAAAAAATTCTTTAAAATTCAAGTAAAATAAAAAACATTATTGAATTATATTCGTGTTTTTAAATCAAAAATAAATGTGTAAACATAAAAACTTATATTCATGGAAATGATGTTAATGATGGTGGGTATGTTCGTAAAAGCTGAATATTCCATTTCTACTATCTGATGTTTTGAAATTTGACACAATCTAAAAATGAGAAGAAGATTACTTTAAACCCATTTGGTAAAAAAAATTATGGGTAATAATTCCCATTCAACAACATGGTATAATATTAATTATTATTTTAAAACCATTGTTATAAAAAATTGTTTTGAATGAACATAGATTTTGGCCATAAAGAGAAATGTAATCATATTTTAATAAAAATGTTTTACTAATTTAAAATTTTTTAGAAGAGTGGGAAAATGAAATCATTACAAATCCTAAATCATTAATATTAAGATTTTAGGGTAGGTCCTGATATATGTTGAGATATTTATTATAATATTCCATTAAAGGAGTCCTAATTATTAACAGTCCCGATAAGTGAATAGATTGTTGCAATAAACTCACACAACATTTGTTACATTAAATCATAATATCAATTTGTAAATATAATTACATGATTGTTATCACGTAAGTGAATTTAAAATATTCATGACATAACTCTATCAAAGGAAATTATATAGTCCTCTTTGTATAATATAGATTTATGACATAACATGTGTCGCAATGAATGCAACGAGATATAATATTTCCTTACCGATTTCATTATTTTAAAACCATAATCCACGAGAATGAAATATTATAAAATGGATAAGAAACTACTAATAAATATATTTAAAATTATAAAATAATAAATTCATTTTCCTTATATAAAAAATATATATGAAAAAATTTTCATTATGGAATGTATCATATTGATTTAAAACGTGTGATGAGATAACCCATATCAGATGTCTTGTCATTTATTGTAGAAATTATAAACTCTTATATAATAAATATATTACTAATATAAATCTATAATACCACCATCTTAAAATATTTAATACCTTATATACTACACTAATGACATTATATTTCCCATTTATTAGCAATTCCATGTTGAAGCATCATTTCAGGTAATAACAATTTTGATTATTATATTTGTTTTGAATTGTTATTCTTGATACTCTTATATATAAAAATATTCATTTAATTACACTGATAATAAATTTATATTAATATCATATATATTCAATTTATAAATATTTATAATAATGTATACAATTTTCATATATGAAATATAGTAAACCATTTATGGTGATGGTAGGTTGGGATACACACGAATTATGTTTCTATTTTCTGATTGTGTTGAATGAATGAATGTAAATTACATATATATATTCTTGTATATATCTGGGTAGTGTTACATTCTTGTATTCATTTTTTTATGATCATTTATCTGGGGAGAGGTACATGTTTATTTTTTTTGACATATAATTCTTATGAGGGGCTAGTTATATTTCATTAGAAACAAGGAAACCCCTAAGGTCGTTAGTGACATATTCACACTTGATAAAAGTGGCATTCCATGATGAAGGAACAGAAACTATAGAATTATGTTTACCAATATTCAATCATTAATGAATTCCCCTGATACGTTCATGTTTTGGTTATGTGTTTGTGCATTAATAAAAGCATGAAAATGATGAGGTTTGTTGTGTGTGAATCCTCAAAAAATCAAAGTGGTTCTTGTGAGACATTGGTGGTTAAATATAAAGAAATAATGGAATTAAATGGGTTGGAAATAATTTCATATTGTGGTAATTATGTGTCTTCAAGTAAATACATGATTCATCATTGAAGTTGACTAGTAGTTGTTTGACTGTTTTTAGCTATAGTAGTTCAATGTGTTTGACTAAAATCTAATTCAATCCTCTTAATGTGACAGGTTAAGTGAAGAGCATGGGACCTATCTTGATTTCATCTTAGGTACATAGAGATAATTTCATGTGATCATTATAATGTTACACATGGACTCATGAATGTTTTTTAGGTTGGAAACGTCCATATTGATTCCGAGTTCCTAAATTGAAATTCCTTGGTTGGTCACATAGACTCCAATCATTTCATTTGAATTTTTCGAACCTCGTAATCTAGGAAACCTAAAGATAGGATGTCCAACTGGCTCAAATCATTGACAATACATCATGTTCAATGTACATGGTCATTTAAACTATTTTGAAGAATGCTTCAATTTTAATTCATGTATAGTTTTAATGTAAGTAGTGTGTTCTGAGAAAGCTTGTGAAATATTTTTCTCGTAGGTCAATCAGGTTTCGACCATTCAATTTTAATGAAATCATTTTAGGGTCATCATTTGATTACATAGAGGAATGCATCGTGTGCACGTTCTGATGGTGGAGGTATCATTACATAGAATTTTCCCCTTCTATATATTATGACCTGTGGTTGGGAGCACAAATGGTCAGATGTTAATTGAGGCAATAATGTGAACATGTCTCTATCTTAATAGGATCTAGAGAGCTCTATTCTATGTTCTAGTTAGGAATAGTGTGCTGGAACAAGTTACAATGGCCTATGTGTGGAATGATTAGGATGTTCTTAAAGGTGTACTAAGTGATTTAAATCAAATGAAAACATAGAATGAAACATCACGATCGTCATATGCTCGGAGGTGTTTTCATTATCTCTAATGGATTCGTAGGGATGATAATTCTTGTGATGGGTAGATTGTAGAATCTTGTGTTTTCATTAACTATATTTATATGCCAAGGGTTTTGAATTTTTTCAATTACTAAAATAGTTCATTACTAGAACATTGAATCTGAATTATGAGAGTTGGAATGTTTAAAGGTGGTGTTTTTGGACTTTGGTGAAGTCCAAAGGACATTCCTAGAAATCTCGATGAGTTTTGGGTGAGCCAGACCTAGAAAATCAACAATTTTAATTGTTTATAATAGGTTCATTTTATTCTATAATTGTGAGGCCCATTGTAGGAAATATGTGTGGATGGATATATGTGGATAGAGGCATGCAATCGGGTTGTACGTGGTTATCCAAACATTTCGGCTAGCCTACGCTAGGGGGCCCTATGTATCCTGTAGGTGTCACATGGTAGAGACATAGTTTGTTAACCTTATATCACAACCACTTTTAGAAATCGAATTTAATTTAATTTATTTAAACAAAATAATTTAAAGCCTAAATTAAACACTACATCACCCCTATCACACTATGCCCACAATGCATCAACCTAATGGGGTCACCCCTTTGGCACACAACCCTCCTCTCTATGGCCCCCCTCTACTCTTCATATCTGTCGGGGGTTCTCTTGTTTTTTTCTTTGATTCATTACTATAAGATTCTGTATTCCTTTTTCCATCCATTTATCGAAATATTTGGGTCTCTTCAACGTGATTTGTGGTACAACCAAACCATTGTTGGAGGATAACTCATTTTTCAGTTCTTCGCATCAATGATATGTCACGTGACGACTTCCTCGGGTAATTTTCTTATGTGTTCGGGAAACATCCATTGGAGGAGAGGTTATATCTATTCGATTTGGTTCACATCTATCATATAATGTGAGGGTTTATACATTAGACTGTGTTTTACACCACCATTATTAGGCCCATTATGTGGTTTTTCCTTCTAAATGTTTAATTTGTCGTTTTTGAGACTTTGCTATGTGGTTTTAGATCGCTTCAATAGACTACGATATGGGATTATTCCCACTGCATAGATCAAGACCATTTAATTTTGGACCTTCAGAATTTTAAGATAATATAACAAATTATAGGCTGTTCTGATAATCTTTGATGGTATGTTCTTACATACATAGGTATGTATGAATATATATATATATATATATATTCTATGTACATGTTCCCTCATGGTGCGGGAATTCACATGAATTGGGTTATGCATATTTATATAATTACATGAATGTATGTATTTGAATGTAGGTAGTAGCAACAATTTGTTAGAATGAACCAAGGGACAAATGATCGTATTGGTTCCACCCTGTGGCAGTGTCCATATCCATGTCCATAATTATATAAATTCATTAATAAACTACTTGATTCAATTTTTTTACAATATAATTTAGGAAGAATTTATTTAGATTAAATGTCTCTGAAATGGGAATTTAGCTTGTTTCATATTTGGAAATTAAAATTTTAATAAATGATTTTTTGATAAGTACTATCATGATTTTATAATAAAACCCATTCAACATAGGTGCAATGAATTCAAAATAAATGTAGTGATTAATATTAAATTTTTTCTAGGTTTTTTCTATTATTATTTAATTATTTATATAATGTAATGTTTAAAAAATGACATGTTGCGTATATGACCCCTAATGTCATTAGAAGAAATAAGTTATCCATTTAAAATGATTAAAGAGTGAAGGAACTATCTATGTTTATGGTCCATTTTTTAGAATGGAATTAACCATGTAGGTGATAGTATTTCTTTCCATTATCACCTCAGAAGCAACCATTTGAGAAAAAATATTTCAATTTACATGATTTGGTAAGTTGAATGAATTTAAATCAATATAATGGTTAATTCATGAAGATTTAAATTAAAATCCTCTTTTTAATTTAGATTGAATGAATTGAATTCTACTCACACCATGGGTGACACAAGGATTCCCTGTAAGAATTCCACGTATAGAAATTTTTTTTGCCATAAGAATTTATTGGGATATACATGGAATCCCATGTATGAATCCCATGGATGGAATCGTGTTCATAAATGAATATTGGTTCCATGTTCATATCACCCTTACCTTGTTAATTGAAGGAAGCTGAATATACCATAATTAGAGAAAATATCATAAATTAATTAAATGGGTTGTTTTATTCTACATGGCCAAGTAACAATAATGATAGGAAATTATTGAAACCAATGAAATATTTAGTGACCTAATTATCAAATATGAATGGTGTTAATTAACTCTCTATGGATTTATAAAGGATAATGCATTAAGGACGCAATAACCCCATACTATTTCAAAGATGCGGCATGGTTAGGTTATAAACAACCTAGAACCCGATCCTTGTATATCCTTGGATGCCCCATACGACACCACATGACCCTTCCAATAGTTTTAATGAATTCATTGGATACGCTCCTTGTGTCCAAGATTTACAAGTATGTGTCATGGTCAAAGCCCATATGGTCAATTCTTTGTTTTGTATTGGATTGCCTATGATGAAAACCAAGGACTCAGAATGAATCAATTGTGGATTACCATAGAAAATTATACATTGATTACACTCTTACCAATAGTTAGGCTACATTTATTATTAATTTGGTGACCCATGATGCCTACATCGTCGTGGTTGTTACAATGATACATCACATGAAGATATAATTACATATTTCTTTATTACATCATGTAACCATCACTATTTTTAATATTTAAAATATCTATAAACTGGACAAAATCAATTAATTAACTGCTTACATATTCAGACACTATCCAAGGGATAATATGGGTATATCTATCAGGTCTATCATAAGATCCTAGGCATGTGATGATATTTTATTACATCTTTTATTTTTCTCCATACCTACACACTATTTAATTTATATTACACTATCAATATTGGGCAAGAAAACAGTGGGTGATGACCTACGGTGATTTATATCTCACACCCTACTAGGTTAATCTAGTTTCCATGTAGACCTTATATTTCCAAGACATAGGTTTTTTACTATGTATCTTATACCTGGAGTTATCTGTAATGGAACAAGCTGGAGCTTGGGATGCTAAAGTCGATTTATCATTGGGATTTTCCATATATTTAATATTTTTATATTCTATGTAAATAGATGATGTACCATTTGATAAATTATATAATGCATCGTAATCATGTTCTTTATTCATATGTAATATAAACTAGTGTCAGCCACATTATGTTTAGTTATATAAAAAATGTGATCCACTTCTTTCTCAATTATGTATACTTCTTTTACTATAGAATTTTAAATAATTTTTGATACCACAAGTAATATCTAATAATATTTTATATTATCCCCACTATCACCTCCAATGACCCTCCCCCCTAGTTGGTATCCTCTAACATGTGTAGATGTGTGCTTAAGGACTGGTGGTGGTCGGTCCGGCCAGTGACAAGGTAGTGATACAGGTCCAGATGATACATAATGACTAGTACATTATAAAATAATCCATGTTCTAGATGAAAACACCCAATAATTCTATCCATGTCATGAAACAATGTTATATTACTACATCATCCTAGTGTCCCATTAATGGTGTTTGGGAACCCAATATCAAATTTTTATTTCACACTATTAATAATAGATATGTTGAATTGTTTCCCATCATGTATACATGTATTATATTATTAAGGATCAATTCATCTGGTTTAATGGATTTCCTAGAGAAGGTATGTTATAGATAACAGGAATGGGTTATAACTTATCACTTATATATTTCTTCAAAACAAAAAAACATTGTGTTTTCTAGCTTCTCCATCTATCTACTTCATAATTGTATGTTTTAATGTCATAGAATTTACATATTTTAGGAATTATTATCATGTAGAATGATTATGATGAATGATCTTGTAAAACTGTATGCTTCAATGATACACTTCTCTTGGAATAATACAATAGCATGTGTTGTACGCAACATCGAGTTCCAACACACAACAACCACTCAAATTAGCCGTTATGAATAGTAATACTGACTATTTAAAATATTATGAACTTTTTCATTCAATATGGACTTTATTTTTGGATTCCAAATATCGAAATTAGATTAGAGTGAAGTTTTTGTACTTTTCTAATAACTTTCATATTTTTATGAATAGTGAAATCTACTAAATTTTAATTAAAAACAACTTTTTTAATCAAAATAATTAGTAGCGATAAATTAAGCATTTGAATTTTTTGGATGTATAATTATATTATATTTTTATAATTTAATACAATTTAGTTTATTATAAGTAATTTATCATTTAAATTTTATATAAACTTGTTTCAACCATTTGATAGATATCATTTCATAAATACATTCTTTTTGGTTTGACAACAAGAATTAATTTTAAATTAATTTCTGCCACTTCTTTGTTTTGAATTTATAAAAAAGGATTCCAAATTTGGAATCTGGATGTCCAATATTTATAAATAGGTAACATTTATTTTTAGACATTTTGAATAATTATTTTTTCTAAATATTATATTTACCATGATTAAAGGGTAAATCCAGTAAATAAGGGTATAGAAATAATATTATAATAATATTATATTAACCTAACACATGTCCTAACCTATTGGATGATACATTTACAACCATTAGAATATTTGTTTTGATTTGGGAACCCCATGGAGAGTCTTGTAAGTGATAATGACACTTTATAATAAATAATTTAATGTAAATACAAAAATGTCATAAGCATATATCTTTTAGTGAAACAATTTTTACATGAGGATATACATGTTATCTCTTTGACCATAAATATTTATTAGAAATATAAAATGATTTCCTATATAATGGTATTTTATTTATAATTTTTAGACACTGAACAATTAAATTTATTTATGACACATTAATGATGTAGTATTTTAAATATTAATGAAAGAATCAAATAAATGGTATTATAAATGGTAAAATAAATAAACATTGTAAGTTTTTATGACATCCACGAATTTTAATTGTTAATATTACATAGTAGGATTGATTAAATGAATTTATTTCGAATTAATAATGTTATTAGGACATTAAAAAATCAATTTATAAAGATTGTCAAAATTGACATAAATGATTTTTTAAAACAAATATTATATTATTAATTGATATAATATTTTTAAAAATCTAAAGATTGGAAAAATGACATACATAATGATATTTGAATCATTAAGGAACCACTTGGGGTTCTCCTGGATGTATATCTTATGTTTATTAACCATTTAATATAAAAATACAAAGAGACATGGTAAATTTCCAACTATTTATCTAAGAGTTAAACATAAGAGACAAAGTTATTGTAGTGACCCAAAACTGCCTAAAACCTATTAGATATGTGGGTTTCGACAAATCCCCACCTTATACATTAAGTAATTAACTTTTTATCCATTATAAACTGAAAATTATTTTATAATAAAATAATATTTCTAGCTTTTCCTAAGGTGCCTCTAACCATTCTTATAAAAGGGTACTCTGCCTTCCCTCAAATTAACACCTTCAAAGAAATTTGGATCTGCCAAACTCTATATAAATAACCTATAAAAAATCACCCCTTCATCCTAGATGCCTTACATTAGTCATAAATCCAACCTAATAAGCACTTCTGATAAATCAAAAGGAAGAACCTGAAGAAGTGGTAAATATTTTATCACCTCTTCGACATTCCTTTCTTCTTCAACTTCATTTATATTTTTTGTTTACATTATATAATAATAACTCAAGTATCTTCATTATACTATGATGTTGTTAATAATATGGTTCAACTATATTCATTATTCTATCCAACCTTTGAATGACTTGTCACCATATGTGTGTACGTACAGATTATCTTCTAAACGTCGTGGGGTAATTATTATTCAATACATTATTATTTGTATGGGTATAATAATGATGTTTAATTGAATTAAATAATAAATAAAACATTATAATTATTCTATATATATGATATAACATCCAATTATATAAGATTTTAATAAAAAAATCTAGATATTGTTGCCCGTTCGTATGTACTGATTACCGTCTCCACAAACGCAATGAGATTCATTCTCTATCATATCCACTCAAGACTAATTTTCAATTGATTATTAAAAATAATGTTTAAAGACATGATATAGTTATATATATGAATAATATACATCCATTCCATAAAAAATATGACTCACATAACAAATAATATAAAGGAAAACGAATCTATTAACACCTGAAATGATGATAATACTAAGATATTATTAACGAAGACACATTAAAAGATCATATATGAAATCATATTATTGTATATGATTCATTTATAATATAAAAACAATAGTTTAACCATTATAAAGGAGTTTAACCTACCGTCGACCAAGGAAAAGTACATGGTAATGGTTAATTTGACAATCTCTTCATTATCTGAGGTTGTTTATACGTAATTATCTATTGGGACATCTTTATCATACACATCCATGATTCATAAAAATGTATTTAAAAACAATATTAAAATTTTATAGACTATGGGTTAAAGTCATTTATACCATTGTTTGACTTTTTATAAGATGTTAATAAAGGAATCATTCTGTTGTTTTCCAAACAAAGTCCTTTTTAACCATTTCGATAAAATTAAAGTAAGAATGTATTTTTTAACTTATACGGTGGGGGAAATTATTTTATACCATTATCAAATTGTCAAAGATTACATTAAATTATTATAAGAATATTTTCGATTTAAATATTTTATTGGATAATTATGTTAATTTTAAATTATTTCAAAAAAAGTGATGTTTATCTCAAATAGTTTTGATTTAATCTATTTCAACAACCTTTTATGGAGTTTAAGCTTATTTGATGTTGATTTATTATGATACAAAACATCCATATTGTATTGGTGTTTTTGTGATATGTTTGAAAGTGGATGTGTTATTTTTATACCATTCATTATTTATGGATAAAGTATTGACATTTCGTATGCTAGTTTTAATATGAATTTTTATGTTGTGTTTAAACGTGTTCATATGAAGAATGTATTGGACATAGTAAGTGATGGGTGGAGCCTGCTATAGCTCCTTGATGCATTGGTAGGTCTAATGAGACAATATAGTGTCTTGGCAGAAGGCCTTGACAAAATAGTATTTATAGTCTTTGTAGAAGTCCTTGACTATGTGGTTAGGATAGTCTGACATTATACATTCCATTATTATTAAAGTGGTAATAGATATTCCATGTGATTATTCGACTAGTAGAATATCCATGTAAAATATTAAATGGCATTATTTAATTTTAATTTTGACAAATTATGCTGATGTTCATGTTTAAAAGGCTTTTGTTTTAGTTATACATTGCCGTTAATGTTTAATATTATTTATAAAAGTTTCTACTATATTGATATCGTTACTGAGCATATGAGCTCACCCATTTTTATGTTTCATTTTTCCAGTGATATAAAGAAGTATTTTATGATTGACCTGTAGGGATAGTCTATGGGGATATGAGTGTGGACTATGGAGACTATGTTGTTGTAGTTTTTCACTTTAGGATGTAATGTAATCCTTATTAATGTATCTAGTACTTCAAATGCTACAAAACTAATCGGTCTTTCGAGACTTTATCTTTTGTGATAATTGCAATGTAATGTAATAATGCACTGACTCTAGGTAAATACTGTTGAGGAATTATAGTTTGTATCATAGGATGTTTAGTAGAAACCATAGAAGCTAGATTTAGATAAACTCTGATTAGAGAACATAGTCCAAAGATGGACTTTGAGGATTATTAAAGAAGAACATCATAGAATTTTGGTACTATAGTGATTTTGTGAGTATTTCGATCAACACATCCCTGTCTAAATACAAGTATGTAGAGGAGGCTCTGGCATAGATGTACCTAGGGGTAAAACCCCAAAACACCGCTTTGAGCTAAACTCGAACAGGAACTGGTGCACGACAATGGGATTTTCCGCACTCTTTGTTACGACACTCCTAGGGGATATCTTAGGATAATTATAATTTTATTTAAAACCCATTATGAAGGGTTTATGAGTATGAACTTTCTCAATGAATAAATTATTACGATTACGGAATATATCCATTAATTTTTCAATTTATGTTAAGTGATTTACATGTTTGGATTTATGTATAGTGATTCATAAACTAATCTAGTTTAAGCCATTGTATAGAAATGGATCCTAGTGGAAGGAATGAAAACAGTATCTATGCACACAATCAATGTATGGATATCCATCTTGTTCAGGATAATTATATTGGAGATAGTGATATAACTGTTGCTGATCATCTTATCACCATATTGGGACAACTCACTCAGGTTATGAATTATAACCTTACCCGTATGGGGCACCCTAATCCAAAACATGGAGAATCAATGTTAGATCACTTCATGAGGCAACAACCACCATAATTCAATGGGAGTACCAATACATTGGTATATGAGCAGTCGATAAGTTCATTAGAGAAAAAATTTCAGTCTTTGGGGAGTAGTGAAAGGGAAAAATTTATCATTGAAGTTTATCGACTCACTGGAGATGCATATCAATGGTGGTCATTGATAAAAAACACAAATGATGATGAAGAAGTATCAAGTATGGGATTGAGGGAGTTTAGAGATCATTTATTATAAAAATACTTTCCATGTGACCATTGAGCAGATATGGAAAGGAAATTTCTGAGTCTGAGGAAAAAGGAGGATGAGAATGTCACAAAGTATGGGGTTATGTTTACAAGGATAGCGAGGCATGATGCATATTATATATGTAAACCAAGAAGTAAAATTGATCATTTCATTGATAGGTTAAAACATTTTCTTTGTCGAGCATTAGTCTCATAATCCTTCTCATCGTATGAAGATATTCTCTCATGTTCTATCAATACAGAAATTTAATTCTCTAAGTCTTACGTCTATAAAGAAATACAAGAGAAGAAGTGATCTACTAATCACTCTGGAAAAGGAAATAAGGGAAAGAATGGAAAAGTTGAATATCCATCCTGCAGTAAATTTGGGAAGAAACACCCCGATACTTGATTGAAGGGAATGAGACTCTATTACAAGTGTGGTGGAAAAGGCCACCAAGATCTTGATTGAAAGGGGAATAAAGAAGCTACTGATGTTCAATGATACAATTTCAGGGATATTGGACATTATTCAAAATAATTTCCTAAGCATTAGGTAATCTTACCTCAGAAAAGGATAAGGGTTCATGGACAAGCTTATGAGATCACTACTGCTGAGGTTGAAGCTCTGATAGATGTGGTGGCAGGTAATTTAATTGTTTCATCAAGTTTAGCCAATGCTTTTTTTGATTCGGAATCATCTCATTGTATCATATCTTCCCAGTTTTTTTATGAAAATTAGATTTTTACAATTTGATTTAACAGGGGAGTTGTCAATAAAAACTCTTAAAGGATGTATCATTGCAACAAATTTTTGGGAATTAGTCTCCATTAAAGCATATAAATGTTTTTTATCTGCAGATATCATCATCATACCCCTGATTGAGTTTGATATAATCCTTGCTATGGATCGGATTTCAGACCACAATCTGAAAATTTATTTTAAATATAAGGAGGTTAATATTTTTTATTATGATGATAATGAACACCTTATATTTAGAGTAGAAAAATCACCACCTAATTATTATCTAGATCCACCCCCAGTAGCTCAACTAAATTCAATTATTGGGGAGGAAGAGAGTGACGTAACCATGGATGAGGAATGTAATGTTTGAATAGAGGATGTACCTATTGTGCAAGAATATGTTGATGTTTTTCCTGAGTATTTACCTAGACATCCTCCTGAATGATAAATTGAGTTTTCCATCGACCTAATTCTTAAATCAGGTCCCATATCGAAGACACCTTATAGAATGGCCACAATGGAATTAGTGGAAGAAACGAAACAACTAGAGGAAATGAGTAATAAGGGATTTATTCTCCCTAGTGTTTCTCCATTGGGAGCCCCTATCCTTTTTAATAAGAAGAATTATGGATCTATAAGGTTGTGTATTGACTACAGAGAGATCAATGCTATAACCAAAATGAACATGTATTCCCTTCCTCGCATTAATGATTTATTTGACCAACTGCATGGAGCCCAATTCTTTTCAAAGATTGATCTTCGATCTGTATGCCATCAGTTTTGTGTAAATAAGGGAGACTTTATGAAAACAACATTTCAAAACTGGTACGGGCATTCAGACTTTACAGTAATGCCTTTTGTATTGACTAATGCACCCTATGTCTTCATGGAACTATTGAATATTTTTTTCAAGGAATATATTAATGTTTTGGTAGTGGTATTTATTTATGATATCTTGGTATACACCAATAGCTACAAAGGTCATGAAAATCATATGCGCATTATCCTGAAGACTCTTAGAAGGCATGAATTATATGGGAAGATTAGAAAGTATGAATTCGGGCTTCATGATATTTCTTTCCTTGGCGATATTGTCTCTATGTATGGAATCTATGTTGATCCTTCTACGACCATGGAAATCCATGAATGGCCATCACCAATGAGTATAACTAAGGTAAGCTATTTTATTGTTTTAGCTAGTTATTATCGACGTTTCATACAAAATTTTTCCCATTTTGCTAACCCAATATCCAAGATCACATGTAAAAGGGGGAAATTTGTTTGGACAAAAGAGTGTGAATAATTTATTTAAGAACTGAAGAGAAGACTAGTTAATGCTCCTATATTGACTCTACCACTGAGGAATGATGGATTATTTATTTATATTGATTCTTCAAAGAAGGGACTTGGTTAAGTCATTATGTAAAATGAAAGAGTTATTGCTTATGCATCATGACAACAAAAAAATCATGACCAAAACTATAATACTCATGATCTTGAGTTAGTAGCTGTAATCATTTATTTGATGAATTGGAGACACTATATCTATGCTGAAAAATGTGATATATATACCGATGACAAGATTTTGAAGTATATTTTCTCACAGAAAGAACTAAACATGAGGCCAAGGAGATCGATTGAACTACTCACGGATTACGATTTCACGATACACTACAACTTGTGAATGGAAAATAAGGAGGCAGATGCTATGAGTAGAAACGATAATGGTGTTTTAAACAAGAAGGGAGTTGAAAGGTATCCTATTTTTATGAATCTAGTAAATATGGATATAGGAATTACCATGGATGGTGAAACATAAACACTATTTCAAATGGTTTCCAAACCATCTTTACTAGAAAGGATAAAGTGTTCTCAGACCGATGATGAATTAGTTGAAAATAATTTTAAAGCTGTGAATGATTGTAGATTGAGTGTCATTGTGTATGAAGATGAAATTTAGAAATTTGGGAAGAGAATTTGTGTTCCCGATATACCTGATCTAAAAAGGGAATTGATGGACGATGCCGATAGTTCCAATTTCTCTATACACCATTAGAGCACCAAAATTTATATAGATTTGAAGGAACATTTTTGGTGGGAAACATGTAGAGGGAGATTTCTTATTTTGTGTCAAGTTGTATGTTCTTTCAACATGTTAAATATTAAAGGAAACAACCTGGAGGAGTCATGCAACCACTTCCCATACTCGAGTGGAAATGGGATAATATTACGATAGGCTTTGTCATTGGGCAACCAAAGGATCCTGGAAGTAATGATTAAGCATGGGTCATTGTAGATCATCTTACCAAGTCAACACATCTTCTTTCTATAAGGGAAGATCTTCAACTCGAACGTCTAGAAAGACTATATATTAATGAAGTTGGGAGACTTCATAGAGTACCCTTATCGATTGATTCTTATCATGATCCCTATTTTAATTCAAGATTCTAGAAAAGTATAAAAAAACGATTTGGATACTGATCTTTGAATGAGAACTTCCTACCACCCTCAAATAGATGTACAATAATAATGGACAATTAAAAACTTAGAAGACTTGTTGAGATCATTCTCACTTGAAATTCAAGGTATGTGGGATAAATATTTACCTCTGGTAGATTTTTCTTATAAAAATAGCTTCCATTCAAGTATTTAGATGGAAACATATGAAGAATTATATGGACATAGTTTTCACACACAAACCTGTTGGGATGATATTGGGGAAAGAACACTCATAGGCCCATAACTTGTGGAGGAAATGATGTAAACTTTGATGGTAATCCAAACCCACATCAAAGGAGATGAATGCAAGAAGAAGAGCTACACTGATAACCAAAAGAAGGATTTGGAATTTCAGGTAGGAGATCATGTTTTCTTTAAGGTATATCTATGGATGGGAGTTATACATTTAGTAAGAAAGGTAAATTGAGTCCCATGTACATCGGGAATTTAGAAATTCTGTAATGAATTGGGGTTGTAGCTTATCGTTTGGATATGCCGCCAAATCACTCCAATGTTCACGATGTGTTCCACGTATCACTATTGAAAAAATACACGCATGGCCCAACTTATGTAATCACCTATGATGAGTTAGAACTGGAACCCAATATATATTATTGTGAAGATCTTCTCACAATTTTTTAAACAAGAGAACAAGTGCTGAGAAAATGGACGACTCATCTGGTAAAAGTTCTATGGAGAAACAATAAGATGGAATCGGCAACGTGGGAACTAGAGGAACTTATTATGAAGATCCACCCAAGTCTTTTTACGCAGTAATATTCTAGAAATTTTGAGAACTAAATTATTTGAATGAGGGGAGAATGTAACACCCCCATCTTCCATGTTACACTTCTCTTGGAATAATACAATAGCATGTGTTGTATGCAAGTTCGAGTTCTAACTTTCCACAACCACTCAAACTATCTGTTATGAATATTAATACCCACTTTTTGAAATTTTATGAATTTTATCTTTCAAAATGGACTAAATTTTTGGATTTGGAATATTGAATTTAACATAGGGTGAAATTTTAGTACCTTTCTGATAAATTTCATATTATGATGAATAGTGAAAATTACAAAATTTTAATTAAAAAAACATTTTTTAATAGAATTAATTAATAGTGATAAATTATAAATTTTAATGGTTTGGAAGTATAATTAGATTATATTTTAATAATTTAATACAATTTAGGTCATTATAAGTAATTTCACATTTAAATTTGACAAAAACAAGTGTCAATCTTTTGATAGTTATTATTTCATAAACACGCTTTTTGTTTTGACAACGGGAATTAATTTTAAATTAATTTCTACCACTTATGTGTATTAAATTTATAAAAATTGATTTCATATTTGTAATCAGGAGTTCCAAATATTTTATATTTTTAACTTTTATTTTTAGGCATTTTGAATAATTATTTCTGTAAATATTTTATTTACCATGGTTAAAGGGAAAATCTGGTAAATAAAGGTAAAAAGTAATATAATAATAATATTAAATTACCCTAACATATTTCCAACCCCTATTGGATGATACATGTATGACCATGAGAATCTATGGGTCGATTTTGGAACCCCATGGATCCACTTGAAAATGATAATGACTCTTTATATTAATTAAGTTAAAGAAAACACAAAAATGACATAAGCATATATCTTTTAGTAAAACAATTTTTACATAGGGTTATACATTTTATCTCTTAGAACATAAATAATAATTAGAAATATAAAACTATTAGTTACATAATGGTATTTTATTTAAAATTGGTAGACATTGAATAATTAAATTCATTTAGGACACAATGGCGATGTAGTATTTTCCTTATTAATGATAAATTAAAATCAATGGTATTATAAATGTTAAAATAAATAAAATTTTAAAGTTTTTAAGAAATAAAAGAATATTATATATTTATATGAAATGTTAGGTTTAATTAAATTAATTCATTACTAATTAATAAAGTTTTTAGGACTTTATCAAAAATCAATTATTAAATAGTGTCAAATATGACATAGAGGAGTTTTTGAAACAAATATTTTATTATTTATTTATATAATATTTCTAAAAATTTAAGGATCCCCTAAAAGACTTATATAATGATAGGGTTATAATTAATGAACAAATTGGTGTTTTCATGGAAGTATATAGTGTGTTTATTAAACATATAATAAAAAAATACAATGAGACATGGTAAATGTCAAACTATTTATCCAAGAGTTAAATCATAAAGATAAAGTTAATTCAGTGACACAATCCCATCTAAAACGTATTGGTTGAGTGGTGATAAACCCATACCCAACTTATAAATTAGATAATATTCTTTGGAGCTGTTAGAAAACCAAAATTATTTTATTATAAAATAATTATTCTAGCTTTTCCTAAGGTTCCCTCACCTCTCTAATAAAAGGGCACTCCCCCTTACCTCAAATTCACACATTTAAATCCATTTGGCTCAAAAAACCTCTACCCAAATACTCTATAAACAATCCTCTATTAATCCTAGATACATTCCATTGATCAAAAATCCATCCTATGGAGCCATTTTGGTCAAATCAAATGGAAGAACCCGAAGGAGAGGTAAATATTTCATCAACTCTTCCAAGCTCATTTATTCTTCCACTTACTTTTTCATTGTTGTTTATATTATAAAATAATAACTCCAATATCTTCTAAATACTGTGATGTTATTATACATATGGTACAACCGTATTAATTATTCAATCCATCATTTAATGACATGTCACTATACGTGCATACGTACTGCATTCTGTCTCCACGTCGTGGTGTAATTTTTATTCAATACATTATTATTTGGATGGAAATAATGATGATGTGTAATTTTTGTAAATAATAAATATAAAATGATAATGATTCATTATATATGATAAAACATCCCATTATATCATATTTTAACATCAAAACAATGATATTGTCACTCGTGCGTACGTACAGATTATTGTCTCCACGAATGGGATGAGATTCATTTCCCGTCGTATCCATTCAAAACTAATTTTCATTTGATGATTAAAAATAATGTTTAAATACATGATATAATTCTGGATATTAATAATTTACATCCTCTCCAAAAAAAATATGACTCACATAACAAATAATATAAAGGAAAACAAATCCGTTAACAACATGAAACGATGACAATACTACGATATTATTAACGAAGCAATATTAAAAGATAATATATGATATCTCGTTAAAGTATATGATTATTGTATAATTTAATAAATATTATTTCACCATTATAAAGGAGGTTATCCTACACTCGACCAAGGAAAAGTACAAGTTAAGGGTTAATTTCACAATCTTTTCATTTTTCGAGGTTGTTTATACGTAATAATCTACTGGGACCTCTTTATCTTCCACATTCAGGTTTCTTAAAAATGTATTCCAAAAACATATTAATATTTTATATTCTTTGTGTTAAAGTCATTTACACCATAGTTTGACCTTTTATAAGATGTTATAAATAAATCATTCCATCATTTTCAAAAAAATGTCCTTTTTAACCTTTTCTACAAAATTATGGTATGCAAGTATTTTTTAACATATACAGTTGGTGTAGCTATTTTATGCAGTTATAAAATCATCAAAGCTTACATTACAAGACTATAAGAATATTTCCTAAGTAAATGTTTTATTTTATAATTATGTGACTTTTAAATGATTTCAAAAAAAGAGTTGTTTCTCTCAAATAGTTTTGATTTCGTCTATGTCAACATCCATTGATATATTTTAAGGTTATTTGAAGTGTATTTTTTATGATACAAAAAATCCATATTGTATTGAAGGTTTTGTGATATGTTTGATAGTGGATGTGTTATTTTTATACAATTCATGGTTTATGGATAATGTATTGACATTTCATAATCTTGTTTTGAAATGAATGTTTATATTATGTTTAAACCTGTTCATATGAAGAATGCATTGGACATAGTAAGTGAAGAGTGGAGCCCATTATTGCTACTCGATGCATCGGTAGGTCTATTGAGACAAACAAGTGTATTTTCACAAGTCCATTACAAAATATTATTTTTAGTCTTGGCACAAGGCCTTAACTATTATGTTATAATAGTCTAGAATTATGCATTCATCATTATGGATGTTGTTATCGATATTGCATGTTATTATTCGACTAGTATATTATCAATGTTAATTATTAGATGGAATTATTTCATTTTGTTTTTTCTATATTATGTTGAAGTTCAAGTTTAAAAATCTATTGTTTTAGTTATCATTTCCTTAAATGTTTATTCTTATTTATGAAAGTTTTTGCTATGTTGATATCTTTACTGAGCATCTAAGCTCACCCATTTCTATGTTTTATTTTTCCCAGGATGTGAAGAAGTATTTTATGACTGACCTATAGGGATTGTCTAAGGGGATATGAGTGTGGACTATAGATACTATGTTGTTTCAGTTTTTCACTTTATGATATAATGTAATACTAATTGATGTATCTAGTACTTACAAGGATACTGAACTAATCGGTCTTTCAAGACATGATCTTTTGTGATCATGCCAATGTTATTTAATAATGCACCGACTCTGGGTTACTGGGGTGGGGCGTTACAGATCTCCAAATTCCCCTCTATCTAGAAATACTTCTATGATATCCATATAATGTGTATTCATTAAATAATATAACATGAATATTTAGTTTCTATCCATATTTTAAAAACATATTAAGAATTATCTATATTTGATCATTAGATTTAAACTGATTAATAGTATTCCTGATTGATATCCACATTCATGAAATTTTAAATTATTTTAGAATTTTCATTTATATCTCTATATTCACAACATTTAACTATAATATATCTTTGAATAATCATGAACAATAATTGGAATAATTTCTAAAAATATAATTACACTTTAGTATTCCAATTTTGTTGTGAGAAACATTAATCACTTTAGGATTATCATTATCATAACATGTCCTCTAATAGGAATTCAATGTGAAGTAATAATATAAATAACCACAAGGAATGGAAATTCAATAAGAAACTTATTTCTCAATCCATAGTAATTCATTTGAAATTTGATTGATGATATTTACTAATACATCAATTTAAAAAATAACTACAACATTTATAATCAAAAACATAACAACATAAATTTAAATTGGAACTTCATAAATTCCTATGCATAACCTTTGTTTTGATGTGTGGATTCATAATTTCTCATATCAAGATCAATTTAAGGAATATTGATACCTGAAAAAATGAATAACATTATTATTCTCAAATCATTTAATTCAATTTTCATGAGGAATAACTAATAGTATCATCATCATTAATTTTCACAAGTTCACTCCGTGGATCGACCATGATAATAAACCATTTAATGTGACCATCCTATCTCTATATAGATCAATTTACTATAAAAAATAATAATCATATGATTGAAAAAATATCCTAGTATAATCAACTCTGACCATGGAATGGAATAATGAAATATTGTCGACCTTGTTTAATCAATCACATGAAGAAATATTTTAGATTATATAAAGGGAATATCTATTGACCAACCAGATGATGGTATTAAGATTTATGTATCACCAAATTTATTTAATTTCATAGTTATCACTTTATAAAAAATGGATATAATGTAAAATTCATTTTTATATGGAAGCATATCATGTTTACACCATACATACATTAGGATTACATGCATGTATGATGTTTTCAAACCATTAATTTTAATTTATATTGATTCATTTGTGGTTACAAAATATTTTTATTCATTATTATGTAAGTAGTTATTTCATGCATCTAGCTACAACAATTCCATTTTCAATTGTCACGGTAACACAAGAGCATCCCTATCACGTATCATTAAACAAATTGACGTCATCTCATTATCCTAGATGATTTTTATTGTGACGTCAAATATAATATTTGATTATTTAAAATATTAGGCCAATCAATGATCTTTTCATTTGTATACGAGGTTGTGTATACCTGTAAATGAACTTCAAATATACCAAAAATGATATTTTTAATTTTTGGAACCCATTATTATCTTCCAAAAAATACCAGAAATATGAACTTATGATATTCATTCATGGTCTTAGATGAAATTCGATATGGAAAAAACCACATGCACTACATAATCTATATTTCTATGTACATATTTTAGACTCATAAAATTTAAGATAATTACATTTTAGAGATTTTGACAATCACTCAATCAAAACAATATAATTAAATATTATATAACAATATAGAATCATAAAAATATATATATTCCCTCAATAAATAACTATTAAAATATAATAATATTTCATTTGAAGAAATATATTCACTAATTTAATTTTGACCTCATCCTTTTCTCTCATAACCCATAATATAGTGTGAATATATATTTAAAATGTATTATGGGACAAAAATTAAAATTGAGGGAAATATAAAAATAATGTATTTAACTCGTTATCCCATGAATAACAATTAGTGTTATCCTTTTTTAAAATAAAAATTTGTAAGAAAATATTTTTCTTACTTTCTAAATAAACTTATACCCCAAAATAATTTTATTAAAAGTTTCAAAATAAATTAAAATATAAAAATAATACTCATAAAGATTTTATTACCGTCCCAGAAAAATAAAAACAAAATTATCACTAGTTATACTTTTCATCCTTAAATGTATAATATTCATTACACTTAACATATTCCAATATTCATTCCATTTTAAATCCTGAAATTTCCATAAATACCCATATCATACATATTTAAATCAAGTAGAAAAAATATGAAATCATTTTAATATCACTATTATAGTCACTCTTCCATAGGGCATAACCAATACAACAAACATTGATCATTGTTTTTACACTATGAATTATAGGGATACAATGGGAACCCCACCTATGGTTTATAAAAGATCCACTCATGCATGATTCATAATAGAGTCACCAGCCATCCTAAACAATTCTGTAAAAATATATCATAATTATAATCCTAAAATAGACTATTGAACAATTCTTTACACACATAATGAAATCATTTCCTGATAATAAAATAGTCATTCATGTAAAAACCTTTTTAAATAACAAAAATAATAGGTAACTATGTTTTCAATTTGTAGAAATTAATAAATAATATAAAGTAATACATTCATAAAATATGTGTTTTAAAAGTGGGAAATATATTTTCTCTTATATAATAGAATAACACATTTATTTATCCCTTTTATAAAATATGTCATAACATAACTTGCAAAATACCAAAAACAATTATAATAAAACAAATTAAAAAAATAGTCATTTAAATTTATATTATAATTATTTCATTTCTATATTAATGAAACCATAAAATATTTTTATAAAAATGTTAATTGAGAGAAATTATTTATGAGAAATACCATAAAATATTTTCAATGGGCCATTAAATGTGAAGTGCCCCTTCACTTTTCATTGGATCATAATTTACATTATATATAACAATGAATAACAAAATTATGTAATTTTTTAACATTCTTATGAATCATTTATTTTATTTTATCCTTTGACCATGGAGTAATCAATTACTCCATTATTTTAGTTCACATTATATTTGTTGATGATATTCCTCACATTCATCCCAAAGGAAAAAGGTTCGTTGAATATTGTCAATGAATTAATTATACCATCATGTCTTGAATAATAAGCAATAAATAATTATAATATCCTTGAATGAGTTGCACATTGAAAACAAACAATGAAATTTAGTTCTGTAAAATAGATAACATTACAATCACGGAGATAATAGGCTATAGAAACACATGTGTAACGTTCCCATTATTAATCAATCACTACAAAAAGAATGAATGAAAAGAAAATCATTAAATAAATATTTTTCTATCTAATAAATCATATTATTCATTTAATAAACTATTATATTTCATCCATGTGATTTGTGATGAAGCATATATTACATTTCATTTTGGTGGTGAAAAAATATGCATGGATGACTTTATCGTTTCTCAATGTAAGGAATTGAATGAAAAAATGATATAAAATGTCCTTATATATTGAAAATGATGTAATTATTTTTATATTTATATATATAAATTAATTCCACCATTATAACCATCTATGAGAGGATACGACGGAAAAATAATTACATTGATTCACAAGGTGGAAATTCATCATAAACATGAAATACATTTTAGTTTCCCATTAGTGGAAGAGGTCATGGATATAAATTATTATGTTTTCATAATTAAATATCATAATATGTAATATCATAGTTTTAATATTCCATAATGTTTCAAAATTATTTAAGTGAATAATTAGAAGAAATAAATATTAAAGTCATTCTTACAAACTAATCCACTTCTCCAAACATACTCTTCCAATTTCGATATAAATATTTGCCTGCATGGTATTATGATCTAACAAATGCCTCCATGATCTGTACATGGAAATTAGTAAGGGGTTTTCAATGTTTTTTTTTGAGATAGAGTTATAAATAGTTTTAAATAATTGATTTGAATATTTTACCCTTTATAAGTGTGGGAAATGGATCTCATGTAATTTTTAAAATTTTTAATAATATAAATTATTCTACCGGGTAAATCAGATTTAAATTGATTTAACTTTTTATTAATGTTAGTATTTATCAATATACTATGATAATAATTTTTTTAATATGATTATAAAAATTTTTCTCTATTATGTCTTAGTTTAAACCCCTTATTTACCCTTTAGATAGTTATTGTGAAATCAAAATTTTTTCATTAATAGATTCGTGGAACTAAAAGTTATAGTAAAATTGAAACATAGATGTAACATTACTAATACTATATACCATATCCTACTTAATTAACTAGATATAATATCATTAGTAATATTTTATCAATTAATAATGATATATTTATTATAAAATATCTTTAATAACAATTTTGGACTTATTTATTTAATATGAAATTGAAAAATACTTACCATCACTGTAATTAAAATATTGTCCTTTTAGATTCTCTTATGCGAATATATTATTGAATTAAATTCATTAAAAATTTGAATTATATTTGATTATCTTACTTATAAATGTTTACGTTAATTTAATTTGTTTTTATATTAATTGAATTAATACAATATTAGGGTAGCATAAGAATTCAATGGGCTAATTTCTTCACTATAGATAAAAATTTACTATCATAGAAAATTAATTTAAATGTCAAATAAATTTGTTTACACAAAAATTTGTAATTTTTATTCTATCCTAAACTAATATATATATATATATTAATAGAAAGAGGGTTTTTTTTTTAATTTTTCACTTATATAATTTTTATAATGGTCAATACCATGTATAAAGGGATAGAATGTTCATATGTAAAAATTTTGATAAAAATTAAATCAAATAGACTCATCCAATGAATTAATGGATGGTTTTAAGATTAATTAATTTTTTTGTATCTTAATATTTTAATTTATAATTAATTGATTTACCATTACATGTTGAAAAAAAATTATTATGGTTATAATTAATAATGAAGAAAATAAAAAACACATATTTAAAAATATAGACCTGAAGATTCTAAATAATTAATACTTTATAAATACCTATTTCAAAGAAGGGTAATAATTTATTTTAAATATAATAATGAAAAAGTTGATGAAAATCATTTATTCAATAAAATTATATTTATGTTGAAATATATTATTATAAACATTAGAAACAAAAAAAAATTCAAATAAATTTAATTATATTTTTTCGATCCAAAATGTTTTATGTATGTTTTTAAAACTAGTTAAAATATTTTCCTTAAATTATAAATTCTTGTACATAAAATTTAGATGTCCACAAAAACAAAAAAAATTCATTATTAAATTTAAAAGATATATTTTTTGAAAAAATAACTAAATCTAACATTATTCTAATTCGGATATAGTTATCTGATAAACTAGAAGACTTTAATAAAATAAATCTAATGAATTTCAATGATATTAGTTTTTAAATTCCCACAGGAAAAACAATAGAAGATAAATTTTATAAAAAAATATATTTGATGTATAAAATAACATTATAGAAAACTGAGGGGATTTTCCTAGAAAATAAATATTTTTTGAGTATGATGTGTTTAAAAATTTAATAATGGAAAAATTAATATTCAAACATGCTAATTCGATGGATTTTATAAAACATTCACATTTAAAAAATAAGATTTTTATAACATATCACAAATAAATTTATTATTGGAATTTCATGTTATGTAGGAAATCAAGGAAAACATAATTTTAAAAATTATAGTATCTCAATGAACTACCATTAATAAATTTAAAAATCATTATTTTTTATTTTTCTCGGTAATCGAGGGAATGGACCATGAAAATACATTTTATGAAAATATTCATTTCAAAAAGGGTGATCAAAACATCCACGTTAATATAGGTAATGTAAAATCTAATTTTCAAATGAAATATAACATAACTATGTTTTTAAATTTGGATAAATTACATGGATGTTTAAATAGAAAGATTGATGATAATCCTAACCTCGAAATAATTATATACAGCGGCGTAGATCATTTATCAGAAGATAAATAATGATTAGGATTATTTAAATAACCAAAAATACATATATTAAAAATATTATTGATGACATTAAAATAACTAGAAATGATGGTAATAAGATAAATTTTTTTCATATCCTTTTCCCTTGGTTGAGGATTTTTTTAAACATCTATAGTGAAAACATAATTATATAAACATACATGATAAGATTAATATCAGCCTATAATCAACAACAACCACTGTATAATATTTTTATCCAAATGATGATTATTTTAATAGATTATATTCATGTACGAACATCTAAAATAAACTTATAACTGATAACATAATCTATAGGGTATTCCTCCTCTTATTAGACATTATACAACATCGAAATTTATTGCACATGAAATAAAAATTCACAAAATTATTAAAACATCATTAGAAGAAATAAAACATTAATATGTATAATATAATTGTTTTTCCTAATGTATTGAGTAAATCATTCAACAAATAACTAACCATAATGCATCTAAATATTAACCTAAATATGTTTGAAACCTAAATAAAAGAAATATGTAATCACATATGACTCCATTATTAATTTAATATTTATCACATGCCAACATTATTCATTGAAAATGTAATATAACAAAGAAGGAATATTCTCTAATCATATAATCTTCAAAATATATCAATAAATTATATAAATTATTTAATTCATCATAATTCCAAAATAAAATTTTATATTCTTCAATAAGATAATTGAACATTTATTCTAAAAATGAAATCACATCATACCTAAATATATTTCCAATTACCTTAATCAAATAATTTTTATAAATATTGAACTTCATTTATTATTACATTACTTAGATAAAAACCTCATCATTCAACAATTTGATGGTTATCAATATAATATAACATATTTTTTAAAAATTTAATAACCATTCTATTTCAATTATCCATAATTATCTCATCATCAATGTTCATTTTAACCCTTAATGGTATCAATATATATTAACTCATGCCAACATTGTAAATGAGAATTTTTCGCCAAATGTTCATTCAATAATTCACATATCAATAATAAGGGATATATATATCTCTAACATATATTAGTATATTAATAAATCCTCCATGTTAATCCCATCACACAAAATATAAAAAAAATCAATTCATTTAATATTATAGTCATACTCAAATATTGACCTACATCAAAATTCATAAATTATTATATTGAGTCCCACAAATAATTCAATGTTATCAATAATTCGTTAAATGTTTATTTCCATATTATTCATTTATAAATCCAACATACGAGAAAAAGTACTAATCATGTGCAACTGTTAATAAATATAAAAACATCAGCCAAAATATAATATGTACAATTAATATACTTTCATAGTTTCATCATCATAAATTTTAATGGAATTAAGAATTGGTAATCATTTATATATATATATATATATTGTATTTTAGATAATTTTATTGATAACTTCCCCAATAATATATATTTTCATGTCTCTCATACTCCGCCAATTTAAAAAAATCAATTGATAACTTTGGAATAACGGTATTCCCTGTCATGGTGTTAACTAAACTATTCCTTTTTTTCCATATAATATTATTTTTTTATTCTCTCATTTACTAGATCAAAAACATCATTTGCTTCATTTAATAATTTTTCCATGGTTATTCATCCCACATTTGTAAGACATTATATAGAGAATATTTTTCATTTGTGATGATAACACCTAAAGTACCACAAAACTTATTTTTATTGTATCTTCATCTAATGGAAACTATTATAGGTTTAGGTTTATCATCATGAATCATTATTTCTAGTAAGGAATAACCAACAAAATTTACACAAAATCACCCATTCCTTATGGGTTCACATTTATACAACCACCACAAATTTCTTCACATATATTTTTAGATTAGTTCATGTTGGTTCCTTCCAATTAATGAATCAAAATTAACATACTAATATAGTCTTAATAAACCATATTATGAGGTGGGTGATAAAAAATTTATTCTTAATCACATTATCATTTAATAAATTATTTCTTTTTATATGAAAAATTATAAATATATATAATATACAAAAACACGAATCTGTAGAGGACATTGAACTTTTCTAATATAAATTCACAATTAATAAATTTCATTAAACCATTACCTGGATACCAATTATAAGGGAAATTACTTGATCATTTCGAAATATTTTCTTTAAATTCAATACCACATTACCATTAATTGTAGTATAATTATGGTTTAGTGTATTATATAATTAAGAAATAAAAAAATCTTTACCAAAAAGTTGTAACATCCACATAGTATCATTTTTTCAAACAATAAAAAACATTTTATGAATAAAATGTACTATTATCATTACGAATCATCATAATTTTCATCATTACCGCACTATTTTCCCTAATTAACATTAAATTCCAATTCATATCATTTTAAAACACATTATCATAATAAAAATATTTCTATACATTATATAAAAAGAATTAAAAAATGCATTATTCCATGAATACATTACAATATTTCACTTTAAAAATATTCCTTGGGATAAAAAACAGTTTCTTACACATTAAACCAACATGTATAATTAATAATTTCATAAATAACTTCATAGTAAATAATAATGGAAAAAATAATCTTCATAAATGAACCGTTATGATCTGTTATAATGCAAATTTTTTTTTCCATAAAGATAAAAATTGTACAATTAAAATTTATCATATATTTCACATTAAATATATTATAATTATCAAAAAAATTGACAAAATAAAATTTCTAAAAACACCACATAGGAAGAATAAATGAATCAAATATGTAACTACATAAAATATTTTCAAAGCCCTCTTAATATCACTCTTAAAATAGGAATGACTAATACAATCAACATCCGATATAATTCTCACCTAATGAATAATGTTTTTATAAAAGACCTAGTCATCATATTATTATAATATATCCTCCCATACATCATTTATAATGGATCCACCAATACCAGAAATATTTCCCATGAAACAAAAAATTATCATAATACATCAATATAATTATTAAAATATTATGAAAAATATAATAATATCATTTCGAGATATCAAAATATTAATTATTTTTTAAACTCTCTCTATCTTTTGAGAATAAAAAAAAGGTTAAATAAGTACTTTAATTGAAGAAAAAGTAAAATTTATTAATATAATACAAAAACCCACTAACAATTTCACTTGAAGGAAAATTAATTATTATCTTATATATTAAATTTGAATATTTTAGATTCTTATTTAAAAAAGTTATAACTATTACATATAAAATATTCAAAATGATTACGTCTATAAAGCATTTAAATAAAATAAAAAGTGACATAAAATTTACTTTAAAATTATTTAATGTCAATTTATACTCATCGAGATAAAAATTTATGGAACATGGATTTCAAATAATATGATTTATGTAATATATATTGAAAACAATATAAACAAGGTTTTTAAATTAATGTGTCCCTTACAATGGTTCAGACTTATCAATTGAATTCATTATCATTAGAAATAAAATATGATATAATTTATTTAGTAGATTAAAAAAATTAGATATTTATTAAAAATTATACCTTTTCATAGAAAATTAACTAATTAATTATTTCTTAATCAAACACTCAACGATATTTTTATCATATATAAAAAATAACATATTTTTATGAATTATAGTCTAAGTTCATTATTACACCCTCTATAAAATAATATAAATGAAATAATTATTAATTATAAAATTTATTATTAATTTTAAAACTAACAATAAATGATTTTTAAGAATAATTAATGACATAATAATCATATAAATAGTTATTTGTACATATGCTTTACTAACATATAATTTCATTAATAGTAATTATAGAATGAAACAATAATTTAATTTATATTTATAGAAATATTAATATATCATAGATACCATATTATATGATTTTTTAATATTATATATATCACCCATATGATTTGGTGATGAAAAATTAAACACATCACTTAATAGTGGAGATAGTCCACATTTATAGACAAATAACATTAAATTATTCAAATGATATAATTGTAAGATTGTTGATGATATATTATCATTAAATAAATATAAATATTTCAGAAATACCATATATATTTTTATAACAATTCCATAAATATATCCATTTGTAACATCACAACCAGGGTGCCACTAAAGGGTTCCCCTATCCAGTTGGTCACATGCCCTCAAGTACACCTCCCAGTATACTAGAGTGTGATGACTAGTAGTGATGGTCTGGTATGTTAGTCATGAGGACACTATACCCTATTTATCATAATTGGACACCAATGGAATGAAAAAACAATAATTAAATGTGGAATCATATAAATAACCAAAACAATAAAATGTCACAAGATAGTCAAAATTGGAAATATAATACTAAAATGAATGTGGAGACCAAGCTTTGACAATGAAAGTGTATTGTGGATACAATGAAACTAAATGTAACGACTCAACGAGTCCAAAGGGGCTCATGAACCACATCTAGTTCCCTTACCCATGATCAATTCCAAAAAATTAACATATCCAAGGGCCTTGCCCTTATCATGTCATGCTATATTAATGTCTACTTGGGTGCTGGTCAAACATCCCGATGAGGGTGTGAGTACGACTCAATAATCCACCACTAACGGTGTCTGAATCAATTTTAGTAAAAAGATAGTCTATAAAATTCAATAATTAAATAAATATAGTGAATATTAAAACAGTAATGTCATTTTCCTTTGTTCATTATTCATCATATTTGAACATGTTTCAATACATGTCTCCCATATAAATCACAATTCATTATTGTCATTCGATTTTTGTTAATTTCGTTACATGTTCCCAAAATATCAATTGGTGATTAAAAAAATGTAAATTATCCAAATTTTTATTTGTTCTTGAGCACCATGTCAAGAACCCCAATTCTCATTTGGTGGAGATCTACATATCTAACACCCCAACTTAGATGCTTCGATATCTTTCGGGGTGGAATTCCATGTCCATGTCCCAACTTCTAAATTGATATTGATATCCATGTCTAGATCCCACAATTATAATCATTTAAATAATAGAATAATTCCTAATAATTAACCATTTAATTACCATACATATCCAACAATTAGATAAACATACAAAAACCCATTAGTTAACAAAAAAAACTAAGCTCATAACCCCGTAACTAATTCATCAATTATCAAATAAATATATAGAAATCTTATTTCACAATGAATTATTCGTAATAATTTATTTTAAACAAAAATTAATTAATCATTATTAATTCTCACAATTAATTATCTTTAATCAACATCATTCCACATAATTAATTAATTATTAATTAAAATACATATTCATAAAAACATTCCATAGTTAATCCTACCCAAATTAATTATCTTAACTGAACCATTTGAATATATAAATTACAATATCTCAATAAATTAACAAAATATCAATATCAAATATCAGTTTAGACAGCCCCTTTATTCTATAATTAAATAATTAAAAAATCTTCTATATCGCCAATGCATCAAAAAGTGAAATTAGCATTCCTAATTACACCAATTTCATAAAATAATTATCAATGTAATATAGGAAATAAATAATCCCACAAACACATATCAATTCGAGGAATCTAGGTTTTTTATTTAGACCACCTACCTCTATTTTTTGATGGATGATATCCCAAAAATATCCCTAAAATATGATCCACCCTACGATGTCAATCATGATCATGAACTAAATACCTGAACCCATAATTAGGATCAAAATCGTCAATATCATGACAGGATAGATCTGGTTCCACAATCCTAAATATAGATCTCAACCCATATACTTAGATCCGTGTTAAAAATTGATATCTTATATCAAAACGTGATGGAATGATTGAGGAATGAACTAGAAGATCATCGGGGTGAAATCCACTTACTGGGAAGAGATTGGATCATCAATCTAGGCTTAGTTATCGATGAATGGGTTTTGAATCACTGTGGAATCCCATATAAATGCTTTGGTATCATCTATAATTCGTCAACCCCAAGCCTAGGTCGAAATAGAGGGGTTTCAGGGGTTCAGGTAGTTGAAAAATTAATTTTTGAATAATTAAAACATGCACACATGTTTTCCTAGGCATGGACGTATAGTAATGGTAAATTGTGTTCCAACCGTGTGAAACGCTATATCTAGGTATTCATGGTTACCTAGGTTCATGTGTAGGGTTTGTCAATCAATGTTTAAACCATACACGACCCTCAATCAAATTATTTTCCTATAAATACACCTACATTCTCCTGAAGACACAAATCCAATGATAATGTACATAAAACATCAATGGTACCCAAAAAATGAACCCAAGATGGATCTAGAGAAGGACAAAATCTTACAATATCCCCAACATGAGTCACTTACTATTAGCACATTATTTCCCTGCTACAATTTCTCACTACGATCCAGCACACATTTGGGATACTCCTCAAAGGATGCATCTATATAAATGACCACCTCATACACATAGATTGGATGAGATATATCATGGTGATACCACCATAGTTGTGACACATAGAAAACATCATGCAATGTGATGAAATTTTATGGAAGGGTCATTTGGTACACCACCGGCCCAATTCTCTAAACTACTTTAAATAGTCCTACAAACCTAGGATCCAACATTCCCAGCCTCTATATGAAGTGGTGAACCAACCTAAGAGACACCTGAAGTAAAACAAAATCATCCTATATAACAATAGGGGTTATCTATGCATATCAATATACAACATTTTTCTATTGTGATCCATAGACATAGGTTTTTGAATCAACTACACTGGCTCTTACATCTCCAACATGAGGATCGGCCCCTACACCTTTAACTCACCATCCAATATCCATCACAGTGTTGATCTACATGATCTTCCACAAAGATCCACATTTGGTTAAAAAATAATAGTTTTCTAATAAATTTTGTTATAAGAGAACTCCAAAAAAACCAAGTGCTTCTCCAAAGAACACCCAACGTCAAGTACGCATGACCAAAACATATCCTCTAGAATTAGTATGGTATGCTCTGACTTCCCATATGTATTTGGATGGAAATCCATACTTAATAACACATGTGTTTCAAGCACCTTCCTCATTTACTTCCATTAGCATGATGTAAACCAAAAATTTTGATAGGAATCTATAGTCTGTATAACCCCATGAAAACAAACTATATAATGAACATTCATATCTCCCATCTAATTCAACTATGAATGTTTCCCAAGTAAAAATGTAAAATTCTACCTTATAGTCGATTCGCAATGATCCAAATAACATCATTCATCCTAATGTTCTTTTGAATGCATTGAAAAAATTCTAAAGTTGCATCATCCCACTTCTATCCCATATTAGGAAATATTTTCAATTTGCATCCAGTTCGGTGATGCTTTTATTTCACCCACACATAGTTGAAACACCTTATTATGAACCCTCCAACCCCCCCTTTACAATTATATCACCCAGAACTATCATCCCAGGATTAGATATACTTTTGTCACCCCAAATGATCCGCCACGTTGGGGAATGAAATTCTCACATGAGATCATATCATATACTCATTGGAACAACACCCTAATTTTACACATAGATGACCTTATCCCCATATATCAACTAGTATTATGGAGTCATACCACCTTAATGTCATTCCCATAATATTAAACACTCTAGATCCTTATACGTCCAATCTGTGATTAGTCTCAAGAGTGTAAAATCCACTACTTTTGAATCCTGTTTCGTCCACTATTTAATCTCCTGAACCCCCACATTAATTTTAGATTGAAAATTCAACATCTTCCATACATCACGTGACTCACGTTACAACTGTGTTTTGGATTTCATGGTCCTCGAATCATCCACATTGTTCCCCATTCCAAGTTTATATGAAATTTCAAATTCAATTGACTTCATATACTCTAGAAATCTTCACTGTCAAATATTCTTGTCATATAGTGAAATGATATACATCACAATTTTTTGATCCGAAAAAACTGTAATATTTTCACACAAAAGATAGTTCCACCAACACCTATAAGTATAAACCACTACTACCCACTTGATGTTGTGAGTAGGGTAATTATGTTCATAATAACTCAACAGTTTAGACTAATAAGAAACTACTCAAACCCCTTGAATCAACAATACTTCGAGCCTAATACCACAGTATCTCAATACACCTTGTACTCCTCACCTGACTCAGGTCAGATCAAATTTTCATTTTATGTCAATCGTATCATCAAATCCTAGATAAAATTCTCACATACTTCTGTCTAATCAATCTTTATCCCTTTATTTTTGAATCTCAAACATGGTGCTACAAATTGAGAATATTAATGTATAAACCTCCTCTAATATATATCTAATCCCAAAAATCCTCGAATATAAAAAAATTCTTGGAAATCTCCAAATAAACCGCTACCTTAACATTATTTGGGTCCACTACAACACCATCTAATGAAATGATGATCCCCAAAATGTGTACCCTTTCAATAAAAAACTGACACTTTGATAGTTGGTTGTATAATTGGTTCTCTACAAATTTACTCGGAAAAAGGTTAAATTGTTGGGCATGATCATCAATAGTCTTATATTATACAATATGTCATCAACAAACACCACTAAAAACTGATACAGGTATGTATGAATGATCATATTAATTAAGGCCCTAATCATTGAGGGAGTGTTTGTCAGCCCTAGTGCCATTTATACAAAATCATAAAGCCCATACCAGCTTCTAAATGAAATTCTTGGTATATCATATTTTTGAACTCTCACCTGATGGGATCCTGATATCATATTGATCTTTGAGGACACACAATCTACCTTCATCTGGTCAAATAGACCCTCAATACGTGGATTAAGAAATCAGTTCATTACGACCATCTTATATATCTACTGATAATCTGCATAGAAAATGTAAATCCTCTTCTGCAATATTTGTAATCATGATATTTGATCGCCAAGGTGACGTGCCTGGATTGATAAACCCTTTATCCTCCAACTCCTCCAACTATGTAAAGATCACGTGAAGCTCAGTTGGTGCCATTATGTAAGGTGGAATATATTATAGTTCTGCCCCCAACATGAGCTCAATAGTGAATTCCACATCTCTCTAACTTGGAAACCCTGACAAAACATCTGGAACAACATCATGGAATAGTTCCACAATTGGTCGAAGGATTTAATGCTTAAAACTCCCATCATCAGACGAAATTTTAGAAAAATTGGTTGTGAGTTGTCATTGTTTCTATGAAATTGGCCAATCACTTCTTACATGGACATCCCACTCTCCATGATGAAAATATTGGTCATCTATAGGATATAAAATGCTCACTCTTTTATGGTAAATACTAATGTGGGATCGATTTATGACTAACCTATCAATGAACACAATCAGGTCAAATACCGACATAATAGGAAACGGGAGATCACAAATAAAATTATACCCTCCGATCTCTATTGAACAGCCCATGCCCAAATATATATCATTTAACCATTCTCCCAATGGTGTTTCAATATTCATCACTCCAATTATAGACTCCACCAACATGTTAAAAAAATATCAATAATTATAGATATAAATGAATGAGAGGCACCTCTGTCAAATAAGGAACTAGATAATGAAGATGCTACTAGAGTAGTGCCTATCAATGTCGATGAACCAGCCTCGATATCTTCATGTGTAGGCCGCACTGTATATAAATGTCATGCCCCACTTCCCAATGGAATTGTATGACTCCCCTAGGAAAAATGATATTTATGATATAATCACTCATACCCTAATGGACCACGTCCATGTGCACTACCACCTCTTCTAGTAGAACTCTTGCTTCCAAACCTATATTGTGTAGAACACCCCCTTCCCACACCCAGAAGTTCAGTATCAACTCTCTCATCACCAACATCCAATTTATTCAGGAAGATCTTCTTTAGTTGTCCCATCTTGCTAAAAAAGGACTAAAACTAGTGATGGGGGAAAATGTATTTGATAGTGTCCTGAAATTCCATATTGGTGGAGAAAAACATGAGAAATATATTTTTAAATAGTTTCTCATGATTTTCCACCCTTCTTTCCTCATTCCAAACTCTGGTTCTCGTAATGGTGCTTCCTTCTCTCAGATGGAAAACTCATTGATCATCTAGTGACAATTAGATGTATGGTACTTGAAGCCTCCGTTATGTTTCCCAGTGAAATCTGAGACATATTAGAAACATTAAATAACTTCATTATCCTAATGATGTTAACATGTGACTTTATTTAAAATCTATGTACATCATGAATTTTTTTTTGGAAGTACCCTCATCTTCCACCATAGTAATCATGTTCACACATATCATTTTGAGAATAAAAAAAAGATAATTCATGAATTTTCAAACATGTAATATGTTTTATGTAAAATATTTATACACATGAGACATCCATCATTAACCAATGCATTTCAAATAGATATAATTCTCACCTATCAATGAATAAATCATATAAACAAGTGCCAAAATATTACCAACAATCAACCAATCATAACTAATATAATAATACTGATGTAATTGATATTTTATTATATAATTACTTATAGAAAATATTTATGTAACATCGTGTTATGTTGATCATGTATTTTTCCATTTTTCTATTATCCCTTTTTGATCAATGTCTATATGAACAGTTTTATTGATTTTTTTATGTCGCAGATCATGCACATATTGTTTACTAGATGAAAACTTCATGTATAGTTTAAATATAAAAATTTTATCCCAAGGGGATGTGTATTTCATAATACTTATCCATAATGGCTTAAACAACGTGACCAAGGGGTACACGTCGTGAATTATCCCACATCAAGGTTATGTTCATGAATTTAGAAATATTAGTCATCCCTTTCATCACAGACATCATTTCACTCAACCATAGGCTACTCCTAAGTGATTTTCATAGGTTCCCCTCCTTCCATATCAATACAATTTTCATTGGATCATCATTGAGTCTATTGTGCATCTCTTCTATTATGTGTCAATTTTTGTTCTTCAATGTGTTTGATCATGATAGCACACTTGCGTTGAGTTACATGATCTGTTGATTTTTGGTGGATAATCTGTGTTTTTCATCTATATTTACTATGAGATCTTGTTCTGTAGGCAATTTCCTTAATTGTCCATTGTGAAGATAGGGTTATTATTTGATTTTTTTGGGTTTTATCACTTTTTCCGACCTCTTGTGTTTAAATTTATATCAATCCAATGATGTGGGTATTCGATTATAGGTCCCTCATTGAAACTGTTGTGTTTTGTTGATGTTGGATTCTATTGCGGTAGTGAGAGACACAAGATTCCATGTAGGTGGATCTGTCTCTAGACATTTATAATAATCATGATGACTATTGATTTATGAATTGATTTATAAAATTGGAAGGATTTTTTGTGTGTGTTGAAAAATGGTTTTAAATGAGAAATGTGGTTTCCATTGTTTTGTTGATGAGTGGAGTGTGAAATGGTTTTGATTGGTATTAAAATAATTGACATGATTTTTGAAAAAGATCTAATGGGTTTCTTAAGGTACATAATAAGAAGGTTTATCATTGGGCCATCATCCATTATTTTTTTATTATCTTGGAGGGTTTTCATTTGAATTTAACCTATTTTCTTGGCCCATTTTTTTCTTGGGGGCTGATATTGAAATTTTGGATAGTTCACTCATGAGGTATTTCACATCTTCTTAGTCCCATTTTTCAAGAATAATAATTTTTTAACATTATTTATTATTGTAGCAAGTGTAATCAGAAACTTAGACCTATATTATTCTATGGTATTTTGATACATGTTCTTCTATTTTTTACTACATGCCTTTCATCGTTATACATGAAATGAATGTTTATTCTTGTGAAAAATGATATGGAAAATATAATTTGAAACTAATATACCAACATTTTTAATAACTATGAAAAAAGGAAATTATTAAAATTATTTCTAAGAAATATCCATACTTTTTATCAAAACATGTATTTTTTTAAAATATGAATACTAGATTATATATTTAGAAACTTATTGTGGAACAATTGTGTGGGATCCTATTGAGTTAGTTATCCCACACAATACATAATGTTTTGGAGGTTCATAGACATTTTTTTCTTCCAGTACATGGAATGGAAAGGCACTATAGTGTGACAGTGAGGTTCAAGTTATCTGTGATGAGTAGATGGGGGTGATACAGTGGGGTTTAGTCAACGCCATTTCTTGGAGTGGGTGATGGTTGTAGTACCTTACTTTTGGTATTTCCTTTTTTTAGTTTGAGCTACTACTATAGTTGTTCATCATCAATTATCTTTCATATAGTTGTGATATATATATATATATTGTATTATTCCATATTTTTTTCACTTCTATATATATTTGTTCAATGAGGTTGTTCTTGTTGGAACAAATTGTTCAAATGATTTTGTAGTTCGTGGACCAGGTGCCAATTTATAGCCTGCGGGGATTATGAATTCCATTCATGGTATCTGATGGATTGGATCTGGTGCCATTTTTTATAATCAATGATGTCTTTTCATTATAGATTGGATGACCTGTCAGAAAATAGTTTAATTCACTCTGTAAATTCACCTTGTCTACCACATGTGATCATTTCCACGAAATTGGATAGTTCACTTCAGTTATAGTTGGAATAAAAAAAGTAGAAATCAGTAATGATTATTATAAAATATTATTTTCCTCATTCAGATGAATTTTTGGATCTATTTAAGGGGGATAATTGGATCATGAATATTGATACTTGGTCAGGTAATTATCAGCTCAGAGTTTGAGTGTATGATTTAATGATGAAAACATTCCAGTGCAGGTATGGAATTTATAAATATCATGGATTCATTTTGGTCTAACTAATTCTTCTATCGATATTATTTCCTTAAATAATTAGTCATTTCACCAATATTTTGACACCATTTTGGTAGTTATTGTGGATGATATTCTGGTTTATTCAAAATCTGTGTGTGAGCATGTGCACCATATGATTCTAGTTTTGGGTGTTTTAAAAATCACTATACGTATGTAATGATTTCTATATGTAGTTTCAATATTCAATAAGTGTCGTTCCTAGGGAACATAATTTATAAGAGTGTCAAATCAGTTGATCATGAAAAGGTAAACTTTATTTTTACATTGAAGGAACCAATAAAGTTCATTTAAATTCGAACATACAAAGTCATACTGGATACTACTGATTATTGGCCTAGTATTTCTCTTATATGAAATCTCCATTAACTTATATAATTAGGAAGGGAGTGAAATTCACATGGGATGCAATGTTTGAGTCAAATTTTAATGAGATGAAATGATTTCTAACTTCATCTCCTATTTATATCATACCACATCCCAATAAGGGTATTGTGTTGTTTTGTGATTTATCTAGTGTTGGATTGAGATGTGTGCTTATACAGGATGACCATGTGGTAGATTAATACCGCCTTTAGCTTTATACACAATAAAATATGTAACCAATATAGGATTTAGGTCTTTTATCAGACATGAATGTAATTATGTTTTAGTAGAACTATCTATTTGAGGAGAAGTTCACAATCATATATAGACATAAATGTTAGAGAAACATCTTATTTCATAATTAATTTAATCTAAAACATATAGCATGGATAAAATACCTTCAAATGTATGACATAAACATCTCCAATATCCCAGTAAAAGAGAATTTTATTACTAATGTTCTTAATAGGAAGGTATAATCACAAGCTATTTTCGAATCAATGCAGTGGAATCTTAGGGGGTTTTCACTCAGTTTCACATAGGCACACATGAGGGAGTCTCATGTATTTTTATTACTAATTTTCAGCTATCATCATCTCTCCTAGAGTATATTTTTCTATATAAGCATCACTATGGTGAGTTTGTGAGGACATGTGCATGCCATTATTTTTGGGAGACTATTTATATTTTGTCTCTTTATATAGATGTCATAATTAAATTTAAAATGTGGGTAGTCATCCCAAAACCTGTGAGAATATCAATCTTGTTTTATTAACATAACTTGTCAAGGGATGTTCATCATAGCACTATGAAGAAGTATTATAACATTAAATTATGAATCTAATGGGTGGGTTCGAAGCATGAAATTGTTGATTATGTGTCCAACTGTTACTACTACCAACAGATAAAGGAGGATAAATTGAACCAATATAGTATCCTTCATCATCTTCCAGATTAGTATTGGAAATGGGATGAGTTATCCATGTATTTTTTGGTTGGTTTCTATAGACACCCTGAGGTAAGAATTGTTTTTATGTGGTAGTTGATTGGTGGACGAAGACTGCAAACTTCATTCTGATCAAAGACAATACTAAAGTGGAAGATCTAGTTATGTTTTATGTTTAAGATATGATGAGGATACATGGGAGTCCATCAATAATTATCGTATATAGGGATCCGAGGATCACCTCTAGGTTTAAAAGAATCCTTTATGAGGTAATTGGTAATCCCCTCATGTTTAGTGCAACATACCATCCAAAAATAGACAATAAGACAAAGCATGTAATTCAGATCTAGGTTGATATGTTTTGTGTCGGCGTCATGGATTTTGGTGGATCATGGGATATCAATATTATAAGGACCCAACCATAAAACATTACATAATCTTGAATTAAATGAATAATTCACATTGAGGATCTTTTCAGGTTTAGAGTTTTAGAGATTTCGCCCATAACTATTACATTACAACATGAATATTACAAGAAGACACTACTACTCAGTATCCATTTTTTTCATAAAATAAAAACTCTTAAATATAAACATGTCTTGTTCCATGTTTTAGATAGCTTGACTTTTCCTTGATCCCATCCTTGACCCTATTCATCTATATGTCCTGTGGAAAACATTTCAAAAACATAGGGTGAACATAAAAATCTCAGTAAGGGTTATAAAATGAGTATGGAAAACATTAGCCCATCAATAATTACAAATCAATGAAACTAATACTTTTCAATCATAACACACCTTACAAAATCTTAAGATTTATGAATAACACATGGAAATAATAAATCATAAAGGTAACATATGGAATTCTTAACATACTTACATTGTAGCTATCACAGCTACATAAGGAGTCACATTTGGAATACCCATCACAGTATATTCCCTAAATATCTCAGGAGAAACATTCACATTTACCTCAGTCACGTTACCCAAAGAATTGGAGAGCTATCTCGGGCACACCCGCCATAGTTTTTTTCATAGAACCACCCGTATAAGTAAACAATACCCAATAACCATAACATAATTATAACATATAACACATGTATAAAGGAAATATAACATTTCCATATTCCAATATATCAAATCAAGATATTGAACTAAACAATGTTTTATCATATCATTTTCAAAACCATTTAAAAAGAGATTTTTGAATCAAAGTGTCCCATACCACTTTGAATATTATAAATGAATTATCATTTGAAAACATTAATGTACATATAAATAAATCCTAAAACCCATTTTGAAAACATGGACATTAATTAGAAATATTTAGAAGAATAAATCATTAAAATATTTAAAACAATATTTAGTTAAAGAGTTTTTAACAAAAAGAGGGATGCTTCAATAAAAATAATTGAAGTATAAATTTTAATCATTACATTATAATATCATGAGAATAAATGGATTCATGATATAATATTTCAATGCACATTATATACACCATATAATATTGAATTGGAGCATAATAATAATTAAGTCTCAATGGAAATGTAAATTGAGATAAAATCCCTTATAAAGATGGTATCCGTAAATTAAGGATAAATAATTCTCATAATTATTTGTAAAAAATATAAATACATAGAATATAAGTGGAATTTAGGTGTAAAACAATCATAATTCATTCACACATATTCAGAGGATGACAGAAATAAAAAAATAGAATATCAACCCAAAGAATGGGAATTGGGTTAAGGAGTTCCCTTACCGATTTGGTAACATACAAAACATATGCCACATGAAGGAAGGATCATCCAATGAAGATGTAAATACTCATAAATGAGTTTATATTACATAAATACTACAATAATGGTCAGTACATATTCCACACAAAAGGAAATAGTGGCCAATATAGCATGAATCTCACAGGAATAAAAAGTGAGATGAAAAACCCTTACTTCATTGTATTCAAATTGAATCGTATGACCAAAAGTTAATAACCAAAAAATGAATAACATAATACCATGAATATAAAGCTAATAATGGTAATATATATCAATGTCAATACACATTACACCACATGTTATAAATAAGTGGAGAACAATAGAAATCTCACAGAATTAAAAATGAGATTAGAAAATCCCTTATAAAAATTCGGCAGCCTAATGGCGCCACATAAAAATTCAAAAAATGTATTGATGAGAGTAAGATGGGGTCTCTAATTATATTAAAATATAAATTAAAGTATTTTTAATATAAAATAACATTCTCCAACATAATAACATGGAGCATAAATGAAATGACATAAAAATAGTACTTCAAAAGAAAGAGAGAGGTCGGATCCCTTACCTCATGTCCGACTTGACTCGATCGTTCTTTAATTTCCTGAATAATAAACTAAAGATAATTTCTACTTGATTAAGAACATTTTTCAAGTATATTATTCCTTTTATATCACTTATTACCATGTTATAAACATTATGTAATCATTTATGTTAATAAAGTTCATTTTGTCGATATTTGGTACTTGAGTCAAAATGAACTCCTTATATTTACAAGTTGTACATGTGGTCAATATATAATTATATAAAGAATTATATTCATGATTTTGATATGATATATTTTATATATATCCAATATATACATGTTTTATAATTGTACCTAACATTTAGAGATAAGAAATTAAATGCACCGTTCATGGAGACGGTAAGTCGTACGTACGCATGAACACTACTTTCATTTCTATTTCTTATTTTAATGGAATTAAAACATAATTATACATAGTTATAATATAATTCCAGTATAATATATATATAATATCATTAACTCCATCCTTCATACATCCCACAAAAGGCATTAACGAGTCACATCACTTTGAGGGGGCGGTAGTCCACACTTCCTCAAATTAGATTATCGTATTTACCCACTATGGAAACCAAAAAAAGAATAATATAAATGGGAAGTAAAGAAGAATAAATAAATAATAAATATAATATATATCATATATAAATACAGATCTATCATAATGGCCACCATGAGAGGCGGTAAGATGTAATTGAACAATCATCGTTTCGTGAGGTGTTAGTTTTCCATCCACAGAAACATTATGTTCTTCATCCATTAGATGTAGTTGTGTGTAAGTGTCGTTAGAATACATATGATAAAAACATCCTAGTATATTTAGGATACTGGTGTTGTTACAAAATAATATAAATAAAAATATTTTTGGGGTTGGAGAAGCAAAATAAAAGAAAACAATTTAAGAGAAACTATTACCTTTAATGTAGGCAACTTACTTTGGTTTAAACTAAAAGGACTTATTAAGATCCTTATGCCTAAAGTAATGCTTCTAGGAGGAGTAGAGGGATATAGGGAGCATAATTTGACAGATTTTGGACGAGCCAAATGTCTTGATATGTGTATGGAATTGCATAGAAGTGGTCTCTTTTTATAAGGGAGAGAAGGGGCTCTTTAGGAAAGAGTGAAAATATTATTTTATAATATAATTATATTCGGTTTCTAATGGTCCAAAAATCATTATGATCGAATATAAAATGACTCATAATCGAAATAAAATCATCCAATCAATATTGGACATGTTTTGGATAATATTTTAATCATTATAATCTTATTTAATTAAATCATCTATTAATGAGGTAAATATTTCATCATTATTATGTCATAAATAATTTAATTTATATGATGTCTAGAAATTATAACAAAAATACCATGATGTATAAAATCTTTTTATCTTTCCAATGAATATTTATAGGTGAACAGATAATTTATATTTCCCGTTCAAAAAATTAATTTACTAAAAGATACTTGCTTTTGTCATTTTTGTCTTTTCTTTAAGTTAATTATTCTAAATTGTCATTATCACACCCAAGTGGCTTAAAGGGGTCCCAAAATCGTCCCAAATATGATAATGGTAGTAAATGACTCAACCAATAATATTTGGACAAGTGTTAAGATAATTTTGAATGATTATAATATTCTTTTAACCTTGAATTACCCTATTTACCTTTAACCGCGGTAAATAAAAGTCAAAAGTTACTATTCAACAAAAATTGTTTTCATCTTACTGAACCACATTTTACTTCATGATAACAACCATGTATATCGGATTTTTGAAATTCAATTCAAAGAAGTGGTAAAATTCCATTTAAATGAAAAAGTCAGTTTTTAACTACCACTAAGTGGTGTCACTATTCATCAAAAATTGTTGTTTTTTTAGAAAAATATCAAAAATTAAGCCTGAGCTATATATAAAATTCCGAATTCAAAAATGATGTCTATTTTTAAAATTTCAAAACATAGAAGTGGCATTAATTAATTTAAAATTAATTCCTACTGTTAAAACAAATAGCGTGTTTTTAAGAAACAATAACTATCAAACGATTAATACTTGTTTATATCTAATTTCAAAGTGAAATTAAATACAATGACCAACATTGGATTAAATATAAAAAATATATTTTAATTACACTTTAAAACCAATTAAAAAGATAATCTAACCATATAAATTGTCACGACCCAACCCTACCCGGGCTCGAGCCGCAACTACCCCAAGCCCGCCTCCATAGGCCAAGGGCTGGCGACCAGCGCCGAAGACACAACAACTCGGGGAGGCATTTTCCTAAGAACCTAGACACACACACACACACACACAACACACTCAATGAAAAAGTGCAGAGTAAAAAGAAAATCAAAGGGAAACTTCTATAAACCACCACAAGAGTTCAGCGACCTCTAAACAGTACAAGAAAAGAACCGAAAAGGAAAAAGGGGCAAAACACGTGCCCAACCAAAAACTGAAACAACCCGGGAACAGGTAAACAAAAAGAAATAGCTGACGGGTCTCCCACCTGGAACCCAGCCATGACCACCACACGCGGTCCAAGCTCCCAAGATCCTACGCTCCACTAAAGTCACACTCCACCTATTCGTCGTCTGCAAGGGCACACCATATGCGGTCAAAGACCAATCATGGGTGAGTATAAAATTACATAGTAGGATACCCCGAAGGCTCGAGGGAGAAAAAAGGAGGTACCGAAGGTTGAGCGGTAGAGTGCACAGGAAAAGTAAAGGATTAAAACAGATATTGTAGTAGAATTCCAGAAGAGAGTCCAGCTCAACCCAACAAAAGAAGGGAGGTAGACTCGTCCAGACACAAGGAGTTGGAAACGGTGAGAAGATGAACTTCTCGTCGAGTCTTCGCTACCTATAGCAGGAGAGTAGACTCGTCCAGCCACGAGAAGCTAGACACGGAAGGCATGTGGAATAACCCGCACGTCTTCGCCTCTCCTGGAAGGAGAGTATCTCAAACCCAAGGAGTGGGTACTGGAACAAGGTATATAAATATCTTTATTCTCAGAAAGAAGCCCAAAAAAAGTTGTAAGGGGATCTCCGTCCCGTAGCTCAGCCCAGGAAAACGAGTCGCCAACAGTCCTAGAAGTAACCCCATCTATTCTTAGCATCCCGCACGTCTGCCCCGAACCACAAGCCAAGGGGATCAATCACCACACATCGACACTATCCGCTTTGGGCAGCACTGACTCGCCCACATGGTTTTAGATTGTGTCACAAGAACGCATCTCATTGGGGAAAGTGACCCTCCTACTTGAGAGTTATAGGGAAATTCAAACCACACCTCGTCACTGCCCTGAAGTCGAGAGGTCTCCTCAAAGTCAAAGCTATTTCATCACCGACCCGTACAACCAAGGGTCCCACTCTGGTGGTCACGGAGGAAAGCCAAAGACTAACCTAGTAGAAAGGACTGAGTTTGGAATGCCAACAGGTGTCCCACTACCAGCCCTTCTTGAGGGTAATTCATAACTAGATATCAGGTGACCCACTGCCCAGCCTTGCTGGAGGGTAAACCCTAATACATCATCAGGCGACCCACTGCCCAGCCCCGCTGGAGGGTAAACCATAATAAGATACCGGGTGACCCACTGCCCAGCCCTGCTGGAGGGTAAACCATGATACATCATCCAGAAAACCACTACCCATCCCCGCTGGAGGGTAGACCTTAATAAATCATCAGGAAAACCACTGCCCAGCCCCGTTGGAGGGTAGACCTAGAATAAGTCGACAGGCAACCCACTCCCCAGCCGTGCTGGAGGGTAGACCTAGAACTAGACTACGGGTGACCTAGTGCCCAGCCCTGCTCGAGGGTAGACCCTAAGAGGTCGTCCGGTGACCCACTGACCAGTCTCTGCTGGAGGGTAAACCCAAGAAGTCAGTGAGTAACTCACTGCCCAGCCCTGCTGGAGGGTAAAACCGAAGAAGTCGATGATTAACCCACTGCCCAGCCCCACTGGAGGTTAAAACTCAGAACTGCTCTGGCCATCTCTACTGGAGTGTACAACACTGTCCAACCGAACACGGAGTGGGTATTGCGCAACCACCCAACTCCATAACAACTCTCCCAAAAGAGGTTCAATGCCTTATCCATCACAGGGTGCCACTAGAACCGCTACTGGCCGATCCATCGAGAACGAAACAAGGGGGAGACCACTCAACACTGCTGGTCAACAAACAAGCACAGAGCCAGGGGAAAAACTCCACCCTGCTGGTCAAACAAACACATAGAGGGACCCTCTACGTCGCGAGAGGTCAAAGTACGCAAAGCAGAAAACGACATGCACATGGGGACCACACGACATGTGGACCCACGTCAACCCCAACTAAGCTCACAAACGTCTCAGGTACAAACCACACGTACCTCCAAGAACTCTCGTATACTCCCAGAGTATACCACGTTCAAGCCCAAAGGTTATCGTGCACACGACACCCAACGTCAATGCGAAGGCGTGACGTGACATTTCCAACTTTCTGCCTCAACAACTGGGGTACGACAAACCACATCTCTTTAACAACCAATATCACTCTCCCAGGAGAGCACGCGATCACATGCCAATGTTCCGCTACAAAAACGGTAGAGGAACCGCCACCGGGGCACCTTTCACAATTCCACATTTAATAAAATCGTGTACAAGGCTCCACACATCCGAAAAGATCGTACCGTTGTGATCCTCACGGAAAAACACGCGAGATCGACTACTTATTCGCCCGAAACAGATATCCGATAGAAAAGTCACCAACACCACCTCACACCCGAACGACGTCTCGTGATCCAGAGCCTCGACCCCGAAAACAGTCGCCGCATCGCACCATTGCGATCCCCTTGGGAAAACACATCAAAAGAACTACTCACTTGATTGCAATGGATATCCAGAGAAAAATATACGTTCTGGCGCCCCGTGCACGAGCGGTACAACGCGGGACCTACAACCCGGTCCAAAAAATCAACGAACAGATCACACCGTTGCGATCGTCTTGAAAAAGCACACAAGATGGACTACTCACTTGTCCAAAACGGTTGCCTGGTGATAAGGATGGAAAAACATTGTCGACACCCAAACGGCCCTCGTGGGCCCCACACCATCGTGCGGAATTATAGCGGGCAGACTATGCCAACGAGATGCCCTCAAAAAAACACCCAACATCGACTGCTCGCACGCCCTGAACGGACATCCGAGGAAAAAGTCGCTAAAAGATGCACGCAGCTAAAAAGATAGGCCATGGGCCCCACACCTCAACATCAGCCTCAATGACTGAAACCACCCTGGAATGCTCCGCCTCGATTCCTGGGTCCCAACTCCACTGACGGTGCTCAAAACGGTCGTCAGACGAGACTGTGCCGTCCAAAACAAAATCCCCCGGAAAACGCCAAACCCCTCGACGTATGTGTCGCACCACTGAGGCCCCTCGTTTCGGGAATTAAAAATTTCCAAAACTATCTCAGAGCGTTTCCCTCGACGCAAGGTCCGCGCTTCCACCGAAGACACGCAAAACGGACGCCTATAGCCTGAAATACGGGCGTCCGAAGATTTTAAAAGAAAGGGGGACGGGACCGTCTTGGGCCGGACCGGCCCGATCTGGCCGGTCCGCCCGCAGCCGGCCTGCGGCCTCGCCGCGGGCCCTGATGAATTCGCTGCGGCCCGCTGGCCGCAGCCGTGCACCACCCGACTAGCCCAGATGGCTGGTCTCGCTGCCCCCACGTGGAGACCCGCGGTTCGCGGGTCTCTGCCCGCCGAGGTCGTGCCGCGACCCCGGGTCGCCGCCCCGTTCTGGCGAGCTCGGCCGCCGCGCCGCCTTGCCACTGCTTTGAAGAGCGCCGCCGCCAGCCGATCACCGCTGCAGAGCATCGCCGCTAGCCACCACCGCCACAGAGCGCTGCCACCAGCCGACCGCCACCGAAGCTGCTCCGCCCTGGGAAATCATCGGACCGCCGGAACCCGCCAGATCAACCCAAAACCGACCGGAACAAAATTAAAAACCCGCTATCTTTGATGAGGTGCTTCGTGTTCCTATGAACTCCGATTTAAATTCCTAAAGATGTGATGGAACGAGTAAAATTCATACTACACAGCCATGTAATTTTTTCGAATATTAAATAAAAAATTTATGCTAAAATTGGGGATCAAAGGGGGGTTCGGGATTTAAAACTCAAATGAACACCACCTACCTCTTGGGACTAAGCTCTTCGCTTCGCCGTCATCCCGCCGGGGTGGCCGCTCCTTGCCGAACCGCTTTACCGGAGTCACCTCGCAAGGGATGGATGAGGAGAGGGGAGAGGCTTTCCAGGGGAGGGGAAATGAGGGAGAAGAGAGGGGGTGGGGGGTTTAGGTTAATTAAATAAATTAATTAACTTAAACACCCACCTGCGGCCCCATACCTGAACTCCCGACGGGGTTGGGATTTAGCATCCCCTAGGCTAAGAACCATGCTCTGAGCGCAACGGAGGTCTCAGAATTTTATTCAGAGACACCGTTCAAAATTTATTAAACATAGCGCCCGAGGCCGCCAAATTATGAAAACGCCCCTGGAGCCATCTTTCACAGACGGGCCACGCCCGCAAAACTTACACCCCTCCTATGGTAAACGACACGCTCCGAACTCAACGTTGCCCTATGTTTTCCAATCCGTGCCACGGTTTACGAGATACCTAGGTTTCACCATTAAACAAATAAATTAATTAACTAATTTATCCGTTTAACGTTCTAAAAGTGAGCGAGGGGTCCAAATATCCCGCTCTGACAAGTTTTATGTCGTACCTAGCGTAAACACCCCATTCCGGACCAATACGTGCACTCAGATCTCTGATCCTGAACTCCGTTTAGGAGTTATCCCATTTATTTGGTGTTTCTAGTGTGAATTCACTGAAAATTTAATTATCGCCTCTATGGGGCTCGGAATTTCACGATGTCTGTAGGCGCTGCTCTGGAATATCATCAAGAATATTCCAAAGACTTTCATAGCAAAAACTGGGTTCTTACATCATTCCCTCCTTCATGATTTTCATCCCTGAAAATCAAAACTAGGGAGAAACATAGGGTACTAAGCCCACATCTAGCTTTCCCATACCCAGAAGAACTCTCGCATAGCTCTACGCCACCGCACACAAACCAAAGGATTGATCCATTCATGCGAGGTCGGCCCTTGACGACGTCGTTCACCCACTCTAGACTGCAGGGGTTAGGGAAAGGCAGTAGGGTACCTCGCCATCCCTTTGCATGGTCCCAAACGCCCCGAAGGCCCTCGGGGGTAGCTCACCACCACGACCGAACCACTACGTCGCACGCCGCGACTGGAATCACCGCACGTAGCTGGAACAAGGCCTGGTGCTTCCCTCCTTCAGAATATCCATATGGTGGAACACCCTAGGATATCTGGTAACACAAAAATCCACAACCGAGGCTCTTTTACATACTCAAAAGGCGATGGAGTCGACACCATCGACTAAAGAAAGAGGTCCCACGCCTTTTTCCTTACCAACATAGGGTTACGCCCGAAGCCCTACGTCACCCTGGTAACAACACATACAAGGAGAAGGGAGAAAATCCTTTCACATGAAAAGCCTAACAATTCTACTGAAAAAAGTAGAAGAGCTGTAGAGCGTACCTCTTACAACCTCATGCTCCACAGGATCGCAGACATCCAAAGCCCGCGGATGTCTGTGGTCCCAACTGTCAGCTCCAGGAGCCTGAAGTGGGCCACCTAGTGGTGATGGGAAGACATCGTAAAGTTGTCCCCCACTACCAGCTCCTCCCACTCCACTACTAGAACCACCTCTGGGTACTACTCCGATCACGGCGCTGCCTCTGTCGTGGTGGTGCACCTGCTGCCTGCCCGAAGCTCTCTGCATGCCCGGTCGGGCAGTCCTATACCAGGTGACCTTGCCCAGCGATAGCATAGAACCAACCCTCTATGGGCTGCACTGGTGCCCTCCGGCGCCACTGTGGTTGACAACCATACCCCTGAGCCTGGTTTTCAGATAGCCACATGCGTCGAGGTTCTGCTTGCCGACGCCCACTAGCTGTGGCAAACGTCTCAGCTCCGACGTGCCTGCCACCACCACGAACTCCAGAACGTGATTGGAAGCTCTCTGTCAACAGCACCTTCTCTAGCACCCCGACATATGTGGAAATTCCCAAGGTTACTATGATAGCTCGAATCTCTCAGCGGAGACCCTTCTCAAACATCCACGCTCGGATGTTATCATCATGGACCAAGACCAGGTAAAAGCGTGCACGTTCTGAAAAACTACCTGCATACTCATCCATCGTCATCCCTCCCTACTGAAACTACTGGAGATCTTGAATCAGAAAGGAGCACAAGAAGGAAGGGAAAAACTCCTCACGGAAAAACAACTGAATGTTACCCCAAGAAAGCGATGACTAATCAAGAAACTGTGTCACCAGACTCCACCAACGCCAAGCAGCTCCACAAAAAGGGGTGGCTTCCAAAGCCACTCTATGATCTATTGGTGTCTGTACAAGCCTGAAAAGGAAAACCACTTCATTGAGCCAAACCTCTGCTGCCTGAGGGTCTGGCTCACCACTGAACCTCAGCGGTCTCTGCAGATGGAACTCACAGAGCGTGCTCAACCTGCGCTCAAGCTCTGCCTGCTCTATTGAAGCTGTCTATTGCTCAAAAGGTGGGGGTGCTGGTACCAGCCCACCTGGAGAAAGGGCTTGCATGATGGGTCCTGGATTGTGGCCTCGTAGCTCACAGGGTCATTGTCATGAACCAAAGCCCGTATCCTGGCTCACTGTCCTCGCGGAGACATCCTGAAAATTATCAAGGAGTATCGCGGTCAGATGAGAATATTTGTATATACCAATAACAACAATGATGGGGATCTGAATCAAGAAGGACTCTCATAGAATCAATCCTATGTGATGCACATACCAAATATTCCCTGTAACAAGTGTCTCAGCATTCCGAGTCGACAAAAGGCTTATCAAGGTCCTGGTGAATAGATACGTCGGCCGCCGCACCATCACTGGACTCCTTGGCCTGAGAGCCACTCTCGAGACACATTAACACTATTTCCTTAATTCCCAACCAATTACTTTCATTTTAGGGATGTCCTCACAACGTCCCAAGGACAGAACCACCTATGATACCACTTTGTCACTACCCGACCCTACCCGGGCTCAAGCCGAAACTACCCCAAGCCCGCCTCTATAGGCCAGGGGCTGGGGACCAGTGCTGAAGGCACAAAAACTCGGGGAGGCCTTTTCCTAAGAACCTGTACACACACTTGCAGCACACTCAATGAAAAAGTGCAGAGTAAAAATAAAAGCAAAGGGAAACTGCTATAAACAACCACAAGAGTGCATCTACCTCTAAATAGTACAAGAAAATCGCCGAAAAAGAAAAAGGGGCAAAAACGCGCCCAACCAAAAAGTGCCACAACCCGGCAACAGGTAAACAAAAAGAAACAGCTGACGGGTCTCCCACCTGGAACCCGGCCAGGAACACCGCACGCGGTCCAAGCACTCAAGCTCCTACAATCCACAGAAGTCACGCTCCACCTGTCCGTCGTTTTCAAGGGCACACCAAGTGCGGGAAATGCCCAAACATGGGTGAGTATAAAAATACTCAGTAGGATACCCTGAAGGCCCGACGGAGCAACAAAGGAGGTACCGAAGGGTGAGCAGTAGAACACACAGGAAAAGTAAAGGAGTACAACAGAGAGTGTAGTATAATACCAGTAGAGAGTCCCGCTCAACCCAACAAAATAAGGGAGGTAGACTCGTCCAGACACAAGGAGCTGGAAATGGTGAGATGATGAACATCTCATCGAGTCTTTGCTACATATAGCAGGAGAGTAGACTCTTCCAACCACGAGAAGCTAGACACAGAAAGCATGAGGCATACCCTTCAAATCTTTGCCTCTCCTGGAAGGAGAGTAGCCAAAACCGAAGGAGTGGTTACTGGAACAAGGTATATACATATCTTTATGCTCAATAAGACGCCCGAAAAATGTCATAAGGGGATCTCCGTCCCCTAGATCAGCACAAGAAAAAGAGTCACCAATAGTCCCAGAAGTAACACCATCGATGCCCAGCATCCCGCACATCTGCCCCAAACCGCAAGCCATGGGGATCAATCACTGAACTTCGACACTATCCGCTTTGGGCGGCACTGACTCGCCCGCATGGTTTTAGATCGCGTCATAAGAACTCATCTCAGTGGGGAAAGTGTCCCTCGTACTTGAGAGTTCTAGGGAATGTCAAACCACACCTCATCACTGCCCTTCAGTTGAGAGGTCTCCTCAAAGTCAAAGCTGTTCCATCACCGACCCGTACAACCAAGGGTACCACTCCGGTGGTCACGGAGGAAAGCCACAGACTAGCCTAGTATAAAGGACTGAGTCTGGAATGCCAATAGGTGTCCCACTGCCCAGCCCTGTTGGAGGGTAATTCATAACCAGATATCGGGTGACCCACTACCTAGCCCTGCTGGAGGGTAAACCCTAATACATCATCAGGTGACCCACTGCCCAGCCCCACTGGAGGATAAACCATAATAAGATACTGGGTGACCCACTCCCCAGCACTACTGGAGGGTAAACCATGATACATCATCCGGTGACCCACTGCCCAGCCCCGCTAGACGGTAGACCTTAATACATCATCAGGCGACCCACTGCCGAGCCCCACTAGAGGGTAGACCTGGAATAAGTCGACTGGTGACCCACTGCCCAGCCGTGTTGGAGGGTAGACCTGGAACTAGACGACGGGCGGCCCACTGCCCAGCCCTGGTGGAGGGTAGACCCTAAGAGGCTGTCGGGTGACCCACTGCCCAGTCTCTTCTAGAGGGTGAACCCAAGAAGTCAGTGAACAACCCACTGCCCAGACCTACTGGAGGGTAAACCCGAAGAAGTCGATGAGTAACCCACTGCCCCGCCCCGCAGGAGGGTAAAAATCAGAACTGCTCTGGCCATCTCTAGTGGAGGGTAAAACACTGGCCAACTGAACATTTTGTGGGTATCGCGCAACCACCCACCTCTAGAACAACTCTCCCAAAAGAGGTTCAGCGCCTGTTCCATCACGGGGTTCCACTAGCACCACTACTGGCCGATCCATTGAGAACGAAACCAAGGGGAGACCACTCAACCCTACTGGTCAACAAACGAACACAGATCCAGGGGAAAAACTCCACCCTACTGGTCAAACAAACACACAGAGGGACCCTCTACGTCGCGAGAGGTCAAAGTACGCAAAGCAGAACACGAAATGCAGATGGGGCCCACATGACGTGTGGCCCAACGTCAACCCCAACCAAGCGCACGAATGTCTCAGGTAAAAACCACACGTACCCTCAAGCGCACTTGTATACTCACAGAGTATACCACATTATAGCCCAAAAGCTATCGTGCACACGACAACCAACGTCAACGAGAAGGCATGACGTGACATTTCCAACTTGCCGCCTCAACGACTGGGGAACGACCAAACACATCTCGTTAACCACCAACATCACTCTCCCAGGAGTGCACGCGATCACATGCCAAAGGTCCGGTACAAACACTGTTGAAGAACTGCCACCGGGGAACCTTTCACATTTCCACATTTAATAAGATTGCGTACGAGGCTCCGAACATCCGAACGGATCGTACAGTTGTGATCCTCGCGGAAAAACACGCGAGATAGACTACTTTCTCGCCCGAAATGGATATCCGACGGAAAAGTCACCAACACCGCCTCACGCCGGAACGGCGTCCCGTGATCCCGAGCCTCGGCCCCAAAAACAGTCGGCGCATCGCACCATTGCGATCCCCTCAAGAAAACACGTCAAAATCACTACTCACTTGAGTGCAACAGATATCCGGAGAAAAAGATACGTTTCGGCGCCCCACGCACGAGCGGTACCACGTGGGACCCGCACCCCGGCCCCAAAACTCAATGAACAGATTGCACCGTTGCGATCCTCTCGAAAAAGCACACAAGATAGACTACTCACTCGTCCAAAACGGTCACCCGATGATAATGATGGAAAAACACCGTCGACACCCAAACGACACTCGTGGGCCCCACAGCACTGTGCGGAATTACAGCGGGCAGAATGCGCCAACACGATGCCCTCGGAAAAACACCCAACATCGACTGCTCGCACGCCCCGAACGGACGTACGAGGAAAAAGTCACTAAAAGCGGCACGCAGCTCAAAAGACGGGCCGTGGGGCCCGCGCCTCAACATCGGCCTCAACGCCTGAAACCACCCTAGAATACTTCGCCATGATGCCAGGGTCCCAATGCCACTGACGGCGCTCCAAATGGTCGCCGGACGGGTCTGTGCCGTCCAAAACAAAATCCCCCGGAAAACGCCAAGCCCCTCGATGTACGTGTCGCACCACCGAGGCCCCTCTCTTCAGGAATTAAAAATTCCCAAAACCATGTCAAAGCGTTCCCCTCGATGCAAGGACCGCGCTACCGCCGACGGAACGCAAAACAGACGCCCGTAGCCCGAAATACGAGGGTCCGAAGATTTTAAAAGAAATGGGGGGGGGGGGGCTCTAGGGCTGGACCGACCTGGTCTGGCCGGTCCGCCCTCAGCCGGCCCGCGGCCCGGCCTCGGGCCTGATTCACTTAACCGCGGCCAGCTGGCCGTGTCCTGGCACCACCCGACTGACCTGGACGGCCGGTCTCGCTGCCCCCATGCGGAGACCCGCGGTTCGCGGGTCTCTGTCCGCCGAGGTCGCGCTGCGACCCCGGTTTGCCGCCCCGTTCGGGCGAGCTCGTACGCCGCGCAGCCGCGTTGAGGAGCGTCGCCGCCAACTGACTGCCACCGCAGAGCATCGCCGCTAGCCTCCACCGCCGAAGAGCGTCGCCACCAGCCGACCGCCGCCGAAGCCGCTCTGCCCTGGGAAATCGCCAGACCGCCGGAACCCGCCAGATCAACCCAAAACCGGCCGAAACAAAATTAAAAACCCGCAAACTTCGATGAGTTGTTGCGGGTTCCTCCGAATTCCGATTTCATTTCCGAAAGAAGCAATGGAAAGAGTAATATGCATACAAACGACCATTGAATTTTTTCAAAGATTAAATTAGAAATCGATGCTAAAATTGGGGTTCAAATTGGGGTTCAGGATTTAAAACTCAAACGAACACCACCTACCTCTTGGGACTAAGCCAGTCGCTTCGCCGTCAACCCGCCGGAGTGGTCGTGCCTCGCCGGACCACTTTTCCAGAGTCTCCTCGCCGGAGATGGAGGAGGGGAGGGGAGAAGCTTTCCAGGGGACGTGGAAATGAGGGAGAAGAGAGGGGGGGTGGGTTAGGTTAATTAAATAAATTAATTAACATAAACACCCTCCCGCGGCCCCATACCCAAACTCCCGATGAGGATGGGATTTAGCCTCTCCTAGGCTATGAACCACGCTCTGAGTGCAACGGAGGTCTCATAATTTTATTCCGAGACCCCGTTCAAAAGTTATTAAACATAGCGCCCGATGCTGCCAAATTACCAAAATGCCCCTGGGCCATTTTTCACAAACAGGTCGCGCCCGCAAAACATACACCCCTGCTAGGGTAAAAGGCATGCTCTGAACTCAACGGTGCACTGGGTATTCCAATCCGATCCACCTTTCAACAGATATCTGCGTTTCACCATTGAACGAATAAATTAATTAACTAATTTATCCTTTTAATGTTCCGAAAGCGAGCGAGGGGTCCAAACATCCCGCGCCGGCAAGTTTTATGTCGATCCTAGGGTAAAAACTCAATTCCATACCCATCCGTACACTCGGATCCTTGATCCGGAACTCTATTTAGGAGTTATCCCATTTATTTGGTGTTTCTAGTGTGAACGCACTGAAAATTTAATTACGGCCACTCCGGGGCTCAGAATCGCACACTGTCTGAAGGCGCTACTCTGGAATATCATTAAGAATATTCCAAAGTCATTCATAGAAAAAACCGGGTTCTTACATAAATAAATTAAATTAAAGAGAACTTTTGAATTAAAATATAATATTTTTAACTATTCATTAAAAAAATGAACTTTATCAGAAAAGTACCAAAAATTTACCCAAAGTAAAATTTGATGTCCCCATTCTAAAGACGGATTTTATTTGGTCAATTAGAATGTATTAAAGTAACCAAAACTATATTTAATGAGGGTTCTCCATTAAAAGGCTGTAAATCGACCTTTTAATGTAAATTATGCTTAAAAATAGATTTATTCACATTTTAAGCCTCTAACATTTATTTTATAAATGTAAATACATTTTACAAACATGTATAATCATATTGTAGTTCGTTTTGTTCATTCCCACCAATACAATGGCTAGGAGTTAACTACCATATAAAATAATATTATTATATTATTAGTGTGCAATGTAAGATTTCAAAGGAACCCACTGTTACGTATCAGGTACGCTATTGAACATAGCAACCCTTTCAAAGTGATATTTATATTTAATTCAAAAATATTAATAAATATGAAAATTTCATATTCTTTATTTTCTTGGGATGTTAAATCCTTCGCCCCTTTTGGGATTTGCGTCCTCGTAATTTTAAATTTTGGCTCGGAAACATTATTGAAAGTCCCACATCGGAAATAGAGTCAACAAAACTATCACTTTAAAATAAAGAAAGATATATATAAAGGTCACTCGAGACAACTCATACTATGATTCCATGTAGGAAAACATGGATATGGAAGAAAAACTAACTCTCATAGATCAATAGAGCGTGATAGAGAAATTGATCACAGAAAGTTAACAACCACAATACCATGAATTTTTGGTTGGGTAAAAGTATGATGATAAAAGAGAGGTTATAACACATTTTTTTTCAAGACCCTTTTCATAGAGTTGAAGAATTTTTTTAATAACTAGACTAATATTTTAAATAAATATACTTTCTTGTCATGTATAATTTCTTCCTTTAATAAAATTATACCACAAACTCATCTTTTCTCCAATCGTTGAATATTCAAGATTACTTGTTCACATTAAAAGTACTATAATAAATGTCTAGAGAATTATATAATCCACAAAAGATGAAATATAAGTTTCCTTTGTCTTTAGACATTATCCAAAACAAAAAAAATTTAGAACAAGATCATATAATCCAGAAAAGGATAAACCATTATAAAAAGAAAATCTATTCTTAATCTCCAAAATTTTGTCCTACAAAACCCAAAGTTCAATGAGGACCATTATTAGATAAACAGTTTGTCCATAAAATTCATCAAAGTAAACCAAACTATGATTGAAACCCAAATATTTGAAGGATTTAGTCACATAGTCTTCCAAGGTACAAATTAACACTTATCTCCAAATAACATCAGTTTCTCTAAAAGTCTCATATGGAAAAGTATTTAACCTAATCACATATCCTCCATGATAGTATAATAATTTCCATAGATAACCCAAAATCAACTTACTCTTAATTCATAAAATCATCTAACTAAAAATAATAAGTCATACTAACCAGGGACATCACGTATTCTAGTGGTAGGTGATAAATACCAGTCGCACTATGGTTGTGGGTTCGATTCCCGCAGCTTTGTTCGACGCTACGGGTTGTCACACGGTCTGCATGTTGTCCTTTTTATAAAACTCCAAAAATAACCCTAACATGTTTTAACATCAATAGTTTCATTATACCTCTCATTTTCATCCAAATTCATTACGATATCAACATCTTAATTCTTGAAGTCTTATTTCACCACCATAAGAGAAATAAAACGATTCCCAAAATGAATAACAAAATACCTTGATCATGGCGTCCACTCGGTTTCATCGTCATCTTGTTCATGTAGGTATATGTCCCATGCATTACAGCAACGATTTAGAGAGCCTTCAAAATCATTTTATTCCTCCATCCAAATACACCTTGTACAACATGGGTCATATGGGTGTTCACAGAAAAAGATTTTTGGAAAATAATCATGTTTGGCATATAATTCCAAAACATCTGATAAAACCATATTTTTATAAAATAATTGGATAGAATTTGAGTAAAAACATTCTATTATTTTTCCTTTTAAAATACCATATGTATGTGCTGAGAGACTATATTTCAAATGAAAATATATATAGGTTGCGCAAGGGGCTCCTTCCTTAGCACCATTTTTAAAATCATAATATGCTTCAAATTCTTGTGATAAGGTAAAATATTTGAAAATACCTTGATAATATTTACCGTTCTTGAAAATATGAGAATATTGTGAAAATAGTATTTTTCTAAATACAACCCATGATCCACGATGATAATGATGCATAGTGGAGCTGTTTGATATCTCAATCAACTACTTGCAAAGTGAGTTATATGCTAGAAAAAGTTTCACAATCATCCGACCATGGCTTTGCAATTATTGTTGTAAGCATGTCATTAGGAAGATATATGAATGTCGTTTGAGATCCTCCTCCTTCCATTTGTAACTAACTTTAGTTGATCTGAAAAGTTATAAAACACGTATTTAACAGAAATAATAGATTTGGACTAACCATATGTCTAACCAAAATTCCTAATCCCTAATGTTGTCTAAACCGACCTCTGATACCAACTATAAGGACCCGACCTTAAAACATTACATAATCATGAATGAAACGAATAATTCACATTGAGGATCTTTTCAGGTTTAGAGTTTTATAGATTTAGGCCATAACTATTACATTACAACATGAATATTACAAGAAGACACTACTACTCAGTATCCAATTTTTCATAAAATAAAAACTCTTAAAAAGAAACATGTCTAGTTCCTTGTTTTAGATAACTTGTCTTTTCCTTGATCCCATCCTTGACCCTATTCATATTTATGTCCTGTGGAAAACATTTCAAAAACTTGGGATGAGAATAAAAAGCTCAGTAAGGGTTATAAAATGAGGATGGAAAACATTAGCTCATCAATAAATAAAAATCAATGAAACCAATACTTTTCAATCATAACACACCACACAAAATAATAATATTTATGAATAACACATAGAAATAATAAATCATAAAGGTAACTTATGGAATTCCTAACATACATACATTGTAGCTATCAGAGATACATAGGGAGTCACATTTGGAATACCCATCACAGTATATTCCCTAAATCTCTTAGGAGAAACATTCACATTTACCTCTGTCACATTACCCAATGTATTGGACAGCTATCTCGGGCTCACCCGCCCTAGGTTTATCTCAGAACCACCCATATACGTAAACAATGACCAATAACCATAACATAATTATAAAATATAACACATGTATAAAGGAAAGATAACATTTCCACATTACAATATATCGAATCAAGATATTGAAATAAACATTGTTTTATCAAATCATTTTCCAAACCATTTAAAAATAGATTTTTGAATCAAAGTGTCCCATACCACTTTGAATATTTTAAATGAATTATCATTTGAAAACCTTAATTTCCATATAAATAAATCATAAAACCCATTTTTAAAACATGGGCATTAATTATAAATATTTAGAAGAATAAATATTTAATATATTTAAAATGATATTTAGTTAAAGAGTTTTTAACAAAAAGAGGTACGCTTCAATACAAATAATTGAAGAATAAATTTTAATCATAACATTATAATATCATGAGAATAAATGGATTCATGACATAATATTTCAATGCACAATATATACACCATATAATATTGAACTGGTGCATAACAATAATGAAGTCTCAATGGAAATGTAAATTGAGATAAAATCCCTTATTAAGAAGTTATCATTAAATTAAGGTTAAATAATTCTCATAATTATGTGTGAAAAATATAAATACACCCAATATAAGTGGATATTAAGTGTAAAACAATCATAATTCATTCACACATATTCATAGGATGACATAAATAATAAAAGATAATATAAACCCAAAGAATGGGAATTGGGATAAGGAGTTCCCTTACCGATTTGGTAACATACAAAACATATGACACATGAAAGAAGGGTCATTAAATGAAGATGTAAATATTCATAAATGAGAGTATATTACACAAAGAGTACAATCATGGTCAGTACATATTCCACACAAAAGGAAATAGTGGCCAATATAGCATGAATCTCACGGGAATAAAATGTGAGATGAAAAACACTTACTTAATTGTATTCAAATTGAAACGTATGACCAAAAGTTAATAAACACAAAATGAATCACATAATACCATGAATATAAATCTAATAATGGTAATATATATCTATTTCTGTACACATTACACCACATGTAATAAATAAGTGGCAAACAAAAGAAATCTCACAGAATTAAAAGTGAGATAAGAAAATCCCTTACAAAAAATTCGGCATCCTAACGACGCCACATAAAAATTCAAAAAATGTATTGATGAGAGTAAGAGGGGGTATATCATCATATGAAAATACAAATTACAGTATGGTGAATATAAAATAACATCCTACAACATATGAACATGGAGCATAAATGAAATGACATAAAAGGGAGTACTTGAAAAGAAAGAGAGAGGTCGGATCCCTTATCTCGTTTCCGACTTGAATCGATCGTTCTTTAATTTCCTGAATAATAAACTAAAGTTAATTTCTACTTTCTTAAGAACCTTTTTAAAGCTTATTATTACTTTTATATCACCTATTACCATGTTATAATCATTATGTAATCATTTAAATTAATAAAGTTCATTTTGTCGATATTTGGTTCTTGAGTCAAAATGAACACTTTATATTTACAAGTTGACCATGTGGTCAATATTTCATTATATCCAGAATTATATTCATGATTTTGATATCATAAATATTATATATATCAATTATATACATTTTTTATAATTGTATATAACATTTTGAGGTAAGAAATGAAATGCACCGTTCCTGGAGACGGTAAGCCATATGTACGCATGAACGCTACTTTCATTTATATTTCTTATTTTAATGGAATTAAAACATAATGATACATAGGTTTATTATAATTACATTTTAATATAATATATAATATCATTAACTCCATCCTTTATACATCCCACATAAGTCATTAACAAGTCCCATCACTTTGAGGGGGCGGTAGTCCGCACTTCCTCAAATGAGATTATCGTATTTATCCACTATGGAAACCATAAAGGCATTAAATAAATAGGATGTAGAGAAGAATAAAGAAATAATAAACATAATATATATCATATATAAATACAGTGAATCATAATGGCCACCATGAGAGGCAGTAAGATGTAATTGAACAATCATCGTCTCGTGAGGCGTTAGTTTTCCATCCACAGAAACATTATGTTCTTCATCCATTAGATGGAGGTGTGTGTAAGTGTAGTTAGATTACTTATAATAAAAAATCCTACTATATTGATGATAATGGTTTTGTTACAAAAGAAAATAAATAAAAGGAGTTTAGGGGTTGGAGAAGCAAAATAAAAGAAAACAATTTAAGAGAAACTGTTACCTTTAATTTATGAAACTTCCTTTGGATTAAACCAAAATTACTTCTTCAGTGCCTTCTGCCTATAGTAAGGCTTCTAAGAGGAGGAGTGGGATGTAGGGAGCTTAATTGGGCAGAGTTTTGACGAGCCAAATGGCTTGAGAGGTGTGAGGAATTTCATAGAAGTGGTCTCTTTTTATAAGGGAGAGGAGGGGCTCTTTAGGAAAGAGTGAAAATATTATTTTATAACATAATGGTATTCGGTTTATAATGGTCCAAAAATCATTATGGTCGAATATAATAAGACTCATAATAGAAATAAAATCATCCAATAAGAATTGGAAATGTTATGGATAATATTATAATCAATATAATCTTATTTAATTAAATAATCTATTAATGAGGTAAATATTGCATCATTATTGTGTCATAAATAATTTAATTTATTTATGTCTAAAAATTATAACAAAAATACCATGATGTAGGAAATATTTTTATATTTCCAATTAATATTTATAGGCGAACATATAATTTATATACCACCTTCTAAAAATTAATTTACTAAAAGATATTTGCTTTTGTCATTTTTGTCTTTTCTTTAAGTTAATTATTCTAAATTGTCATTATCACACTCAAGTGGGTTAAAGGGGTCCCAAAATCTACCCAAAGATGATAATGGTAGTAAATGACTCAACCAATAATATTTGGATGAGTGTTAAGGTAATTTTGAATGATTATAATATTCTTTTAACCTTGAATTACTCTATTTTCTTTTAACTGCGGTAAATAAAAGTCAAAAGTTACTATTCATCAAAAATTATTTTCATCTTAGTGAACCAAATTTTACTTTTTTATAACAACCATGTATGTTGGATTTTTTTAATTCAATTCACAGAAGCCTTAAAATTACATTTAAATGAAAAAGTCAGTTTTTAAACTACCACTAAGTGGTGTCAGTATTCATCAAAAATTGAAGTTTTTTCGAAAAATACCAAAATTCAGCCTAAGCTATATTTGATATTCCGAATTCAAAAATTATGTCTATTTTTCCAAATTCTAAACATAGAAGTGGAATTAATTAATTTAAAAATTAATTCCCACTGTTAAAACAAATAGCAAGTTTTGAAAAAAACAAAAACTATCAAAAGATTGATACTTGTTTATGTCTAATTTAAAAGTGAAATTAAATCCAATGACCAACATTAGATTAAAAAGTAAAAATATATTTTAATTCCACTTTAAACCCAATTAAAAAGATAATATATCCATATAAATAAATTAGATTAAAAATCACTTTTGAATTAAAATACAATATTTTTCACTATTCATTAAAAAATGAACTTCATCAGAAAAATACCAAAAATTTACCCAAAGTAAAATTTGATGTCCCCATTCTAAATAAGGATATTGTTTGGTCAATTAGAATGTATTAAAGTAACCAAAATTATATTTAATGAGGGTTCTCCATTAAAAGGCGACAAATCGACCTTTTAATGTAAATTATGCTTAAAATTAAATTTATTCACATTTTAAGCCTCAAACATTTATTGTATAAATGTAAATACATTTTACAGACACGTATAATCATATTGTAGTTAGTTTTATTCATTCCCACCAGTACAATGGCTAGGGGATAACTACCATATAAAATAATATTATTATATTATTAGTGTGCAATGTACGATTTCAAAGGAAGTTGTTGTTACATATCGGGTACGCTATCGAACATAGCTACCCTTTCAAAGTGAAATATATATTTAATTCAAAAATATTAATAAATAAAAAAATTTCATATTCTTTATTTTCATGGGATGATACAAATATGAGACTAGTTTAGTTTGTTTATAACAATATTTACTGGTCATCGGTATGAATACCTCCTTTTGAGGCATTGTATGTTCACCTGTCCACATCGCCTCTTTGTTGGGAACTAGATCACGGAGTATCATTGTAAGGACGATGTTCAGTTCCAGAGATGTCAAAATGATTCACGATGTGTGAGGATGTATTGTCACATCCTTGAGTCTAAATAAATTTTATTCTCATCAATGGTGAAAACATTATATTTTTCTATAGGTAATTTGATTTTCATGAAGGTTTCTCCACGTTTGGGTCATCATCGACTTCAAAAATAGTGAATGTTTGAGCTGAGATATGTTGGAGAGTTTGACATCATTGAATGACTCCAAAAATTATCTTATCATTTAACATTGTAGCATTAATTGAAAATTATTCATGAAGTGTTCAACATATTTCAACTAAGGAAGTATCAAACTATTCATTCCCACATTCTGTGTTGTGATGAAATTGAGATAAATCCAAATTCATTGATTTTGTAGCAACCTATTGAGATCATTGACTCCCAAGAGAATTCTTTGTGTGGGAAGTCAATTCCATTTATCAAACATATATGGAAACAATGATCATAATCGCATGATACATGGAATGAGATTCGATGATGGGGGAGTAGTGGCCTCATTTACTTCCATGAATTACATCATCCACATGACATCCATTAGATTGAATTTTTTTATAGTGGGGAGATTGTAACATCTTGTTAACCTGATCAGGTATGTTTTAAATTTGTTTAAGTTCCTTTCTTGTTCATACACCTTACAAATGGTTTTAATTTCTATTTTACAGGATGTAGAACAGCTACGTGTCTTGTATTGAAGGTACACGTTTGATAGGGTTTAAATATCAGATTTCAATCCCAATGTGACGTGTTTTTTCGACATACTTATCCATGGTGGCCTACACAATGTGACCAAGTGGTACACATCATGACTATACCCGTACCCATGATAATGTCCCATGTTTGGATGTTTCTCTGAGTCCTTTCCTCATAGAGTTCATATTTCTCAACCCTAGTATTCTACTTAACAATTTTTGGGGATCCCCTTCATTCATATTGATATATTCTATTTTGGATCATATTTGTGTCTCATGTTCATTTTACCATGTAAGTGTTCTTTCCAGTTCTTCATTGTGTTTGATCATAGTAGCACCCAATATTTGTGTTACGGGACACATTAATCTTTCGGGGATGGTATATGTTTTCTTCTTCTGGATAAGTTGTGAGATCTCATTCTGGAGGCCTTTTCCTTTGTTTTTTGTGGTGTGCTGGGTGTCTTTAATCATGTTATGTGGGGTTTCTCTCCTATACTAACAACATCAGTTTAGATATGGATCAATCCCAATATATTGGTATATTATTATAGAGACTCAATTAATAATGTTGTGTTTTTTTGATCATGGACTCTGTTGCAGGTGTGTGACCTGAGCATCGATGTAGGTGGTTCCAACTCAAGGATTGAAATGATTTTGGAAAAAGATCATATGGGACATATAGAGTACATAGGATGATTGTTAATATCGTGGTCGTCATCAACTATTTTGTGATTATAAAAGTGGTTTTTATTGTTTGAATCCAATGTTACCAATGATTGTTGTTCTATGGAACATATATTGGTATTCTGGGGGGTTTAATCAAGGGTTTTCCAATACTATCTAGGATTGTTGTTATAGGATCATAATTTAAGAAGAAGATTCATTATTGTTGTACATGTAGTCTATTGCATATGCCTGATGTATTCCATTGTATTGATTATATATATTCTTATATTTTTTACTACATGCCGTGCCTAGTTATCCATGATAATAATGTTTATAGTTGTGTGGAATAATGTGCAAAATAAAATTTGAAACTAATATACCTACTTATGTTTATAACTTATGAAAAGTAAAAATTTTACCATGATTTATATAGGATTACTTAAATGATTATTATTAATTTTTTTTGTAAAATGATCATACATGAATTCTTTTACAATGTATTGTTGTTGAAAACCAAGGTGGGTTCCTACTGAGCATATTATCACACACCATGTGAACCTATTTGGGAATGGGTAGAGCATTGTTTTCGCCCAGTACAGGGGTATGATAGGCAGAAAAATGATGGAGAATGATTCCTATTAGCTGGTATGTGTACCTGGAGGTGATATGGGGGAGATTGTCCACGAAAACACTTAGAGTAGCTATTAGTTGTAGTCCATTTCTGCTGGAATTTTCTTTTTGAATTTTTTGGTACTATTGCGGTTGTTTTTTCTGACATATTTAGTATATGCATAGAATATATATTTGTTAAGTCTTCTATTTTTTGTTCATTTCTATATATATTTATTCTATGTGGTTGTTTTGGTTGTGAAAAACAATTCACTATGTTTTGTAGTTCAAAGCCCGGGTTCTTGTCACCAGCCCGTGTGGGGTAGAAATGTTCATCGGGTATTTGACACATCTGGTAAGGTGTGGGTTTGAGGGTAACATGGGCCAGTTCATTATAATATAGTTCCCAAAATAATTTCATTAAAGATTATCCTAGAAAATGAAGCTGGATTAAAAAACATATTCACCATGGAAGGTAATGTAGTTTCATAAACAGATTTACATTAAAATGGAATATATAATGATTATAGATCATATTATTAGATCATATACCCATTAAATAATAAGCTATAACAATGTATTTAAAATTAAATGGGGAAGGATTTCATAATTTCAAATAGATAATTTCTTAATTAAAATATCATTTCATTGAAATTAATATTTATAAAACCATTTCAAAAATACTTTCTTGATAAATATGACTTTAAAATTTCCTTTGAAACAAATATTGGGGAAAGTATAAATTCTACATTTTAAAAAAAATTATAAAACATAAGGAATTTTGATACATATTTTCATTTAAAATATAATTGAAAACCAATATAAATATTAAAATTAGTGAGAAATATTTTTATAAGAAAACACATTGAATACTAATAAAGTAATCTTGTACACATTTTGAATATATTTTCCTTGAAAATATAATTAAAACATAAAAAGGTCTAGAAATAATTTTTTAATCAAATTTAATTAAAATGGGTTTGAAAACATATATTAAAATCTTGTAAAAATTTAAATCATTTTCATTTAGAATATTCGTTTTACAACGTATAAATAAATGATTGAAAATAATTTAATGCACATTTAAAAAATAAAACATTTTTGAAAAAAAAATTCATTGAAATTCGAGTAAAATACAAAAAAATATTTAATTTCAGATGTGTATTTAATTCAAAAATAAACATGTAAATAGAAAAATTATTATTCATGGAAATTGATGTTAATGATTGTGGCAATGTTCGTACATGCCGGATAATCCTTTTCAACCGTAAAATGTTCTGAAACATGCCATAATATGAAAATGAGAAGAATATTACTTTAACACCATATGGTTAAAAAATTATGGGTAATAATTCCCATTCAACAACATTGAATAGTATTAATATTTATTTTAAAACCATTTTTATAAAACATTGTTTCGAATGAATATAGATTTCGGCCATAAAGGGAAATGTATTAATATTTTCATAAAATTTTTTTATTAATTTTCAAAATTTTAAAAGATTAGGAAAATTAAATCATTACATATCCTAAAAAATTAATAATTAGATATTAGGAAAGATCCTGATATATATTCAGATATGTATTATAATATTCCATTAATGGGGGAATAATTATAAATAGTCCCTATAAGTGAATAGATTCTTGCAATAAACTCATACAACATTTGTAACATTAAATCATAATCTCATTGGGTGAATAAAATTACATGATTTCTATAATGTAAGTAAAGTAAAAAGATTCATGACATAACTCTATCAATGGAAATTACATACATCTCATTGTATAATATAGATTTTTGACATAACATGTGTCTCAATGAATGCAACGAGACACAAAATTTCCTTACAGATTTGGTTATTTTACAACCTTAATCCTTAGGAATGAGATATCATAAAATAGATATAAATCATCAAATAAAATTATGTAAAATTAATAAATAATAAATTCATTGTCCTTATATAAAAATTATATATGAAAAATTTTGTCATCATGGAATATATCACATTGATTTAGAAAGGGTGATGAGATAACCCATATCACATGTCTTTTCATTCATTGTAGACATTATAAACTCCTATATAATAAATATATTCCTAATATAAATCTTTAAAACCACCATCTTAAAATATTTAATAACTTATATACTAAACTAATGACATTATATTTCCCATTTATTAGAAATTTAATGTTAAAGAATCATTTCAGTTAATATCAATTTTGATTATTATATTTTTTTGAATTATTATTATTGATCCTCTTATAAATAAAAAATATTTATTTAATTACACTACTAATAAATTTATTTTCATATCATATATAATCATTTTATTAATATTAATAATAATATATACATTTATGATATATTAAATATAAAACACCATTTATGGTGATGGTAGGTTGTGAATACACAAGAATTATGTTTCAATTTTCTTATTGTGTTGAATGAATGAATGTAAATTACATATATATATTCTTGTATATATTTGTGGAGTGTTAAATTCTTGTATTAACTTTTTTCTGATCATAGATTTGTGGAGTGTTACATGTTTGTTTATTTTTTTGACATATATTTCTTAAAATGGGATAGTTATATGTCATTAACAACAAGGACACCCCTAATGTCATTAGTGAAATATTGAAACCTGGTAAAAGTTGCCTTCCATGTAGAAGGAACACAACCTATAGATTATTGTTTACAAATGGTCAATCATACATGAATTCCCTTTAGAAATTAATGTTTTGGTTATGTGTTTGTGCATTAATGGAAGCCTAAAATTGATGAGGATTGTTATCTGTGAAACCTTGACAAATAATAGTGGGTATTTTGAGACAATGGTGGTAAATCATGAGAAATAATGGAATTACATGGGTTTGAAATGATTTCATATTATTGTAATTATGTGTCTTCAAGTAAATAAAAGATTCTTCCTTGAAGTTGACTAGTAGAAGAATGACTGTTTTTACCTCTAGTTGTAACACCCTAGGAAAATAAAGAATATAAAATTTTCATATTTATCTATATTTATGAATAAAATATTAATATGACTTTAAAGGGGATGCTATGCTCGATGGCGTACCCAACATGCAACAACGAGTTTCTTGGGAATCTTATGTTGCACTCTAATAATAAAATGGTATTTTTTTAAATGGAAGTTAACATGTTGCCATTGTATTGGAGGGAATGGATAGAAATAACTAAAATATGAATATATATGTTTTTTTAAATGTTTTTACATCTATCCAAAGGCTTAAAATACGGAAAGAATTCAATTTTAGGTTTTTATAACCTAATTTTCACTAAAGGTTCACTTATCGCCTTCTGATGGCGAACTGCCATTAAATATAGTTTTGATCACTCTTATACTTTCTTTTGGACCGAATAAAACTCTTCTTTAGAATCGGTACATCAAATTTTACTTTGTGTAAATTTTTGGTATTTTTCCGATAAAGTTCATTTTCTAATGAATAGTGTAAAATGTTGTATTTTAATTCAAAACCTCTTTCTAATCTAATTTATTTATATTATTAGATTATCATTTGAATTGTTTTTAATGTGAAATTAGAAAATATTTTTACCATTAAATCCAATAGTGGTTGTTGGAATTTATTTCACTTTGAAATCGGACTTAAACTAGTGTCAATCTTTTGATATTTATTGTTTCATAAAAACACGCTATTTGCTCTAACAGCGGGAATTAATTATTAAATTAATTAATGTGACTTATATGTTTTGATTTTTGTAAAATAGACTTCACTTTTGAATTCGGAATATCAAATATAGCTTATGGTGAATTTTTCGGATTTTTCTGAAAAACTTCAATTTTTGATGAATAGTGAAACCACTTAGTGGTACTTATAAAAACTGATTTTTCCATTTAAATGAAATTTTGCCATCTTTGTGTTTTGAATTTCAAAAAACTGACATGCATGGTTGTCATTAAGAAGTAAAATGTGGTTCAATGGGATAAAAATAATTTTTTGGTGAATAGTAACTTATTAAGTTTTTAATCGCGATTAGTGGTAATTAGTGTAGTTTAAGGTAAAAAAATGCTTTAATAAACTAATATGAGCTTGAAACATGTCCTACCCTAATTGGTTGTGTCATGGCCGACCAATAAAAGCCATGGGTCAACTTGGGGACCCCATGGAGACACTTTGGTTGGGAAATGACATAAATAACTTTTTATTTAATGTAAAAGTCAAAATGACACAAACATCATTGTTTTACGAAAAAAAATTTTACATGGGGTTATAATGATCCGATTGTTGATTATAAATAGTCATTGGAAAGATAAAACGATTTCCTACAACATAGTAATTTTTTTATAATTTTTAGACATTATATATATTAAATTATTTATGACATAATAATGATGCAGCGATGACATCATTATTTGAAGATTTAAATAAAATGGAAAGATAATGTAAAATCTATGAACTACACATGTCCAAAACTTATTGGATGGGTGGATTTCGAACCCTTAACACCTTATCCACTAATTATATCAATGTGGGACCTTTTTAAACCGAAACACATTTTCAAATAATGTAATATTTCTTTACTTTCCAAAAGTGCCCCTCCTCTCCTCTTATAAAAGGCCCCCACCTCTACCTCATTTAAAAAACTCCTCAAGCCTTTGGCTCGGCCAAAACCTCCCCATTTACTCTCTACACATCCCTTTACTCATCCTAGAGTATTCCCTTTGGGAATAATCCTTTCAAAGGAAGCCTTTAGGCTCAAATCAAAAGGAGATACACTTTTAATGGTAATTCATTCTCTCATGTTCATTTGTTTTATTTTGCTTCTCCAACCACCTAAACTCTTTTTATTTACTTATATTGTAACAACACCAGTATATTCAAAATACTAGGATGTTTTCATAAGATTTATTAGAACTAAACTCACACACAACTACATCAAATGGTTAAAGAACATACGGTTTCCGTGGATGGCGAAATTCTGCCTCCCGAAACGACGATTGTTCAATACTCATTTAACACCTTCAAAGGTGGCCATTATGATGTAACTATTTATATATATGATATATAATATGATTATGTTTTCCTTAAGCTTCTGTTTTTTTCATTTTGGGCATACCTTTATGGTTTCCATTATGGGTAAACGTGATATCTTCATTTAAGGAAGTGCGGACTACCGCCCCCTCAAAGTGATTTGATTTGTTAAATACCATATGTGGGATGTATAAAGGATGGAACTATGATATTATATATGATATTATACTTTAATTATAATATACCTTTATGGCATTATTATTCCATTCTATAAAATATGAAATAGAAATGAAAGTAGCGTTCATGCGTATGTACGGCTTACCCTCTCCATGAACGGTGCATTTCATTTCTTACCTCTAAATGATTATGTAATGTTATAAATGAATGCATTTACTGGATATATATGACATATATGATATAAAAATCATGAATATAATTCTGGATATAATAAACATTTGACCACACGAACAACATGTAATTGTAAGAAGTCCACTTTTGACTTAAGAACCAAATATCGACAAAACAAACATTATTAACATAAATGTTTACATAATGTTTATAACATGGAAATAATTGATCTAATAGGAATAATGAACTAGAAAAATGTTCTTAAATAAAGTGTAAATTAACTCAAGTTTATTATTCAGGACGTTAATGAACGATCGAGTCAAGTCAGACCCGAGGTAAGGGATCATACTCCTCTCTTTCTTTTAAATACACACTTTTATGTCATTCCTTTTAAAGCTCATCTTTCTTGTTATTGGGATGATATTTTATATTACACTTACTGTAATTTTTATGTTCATGTGATGAGATAACCTATTTGATCTCATCAATCCATATTCGGATGTTTTATGTGGCGCTGTTAGGCTGCCGAGTTTTCGTAAGGGATTTTTCATCTCACTTTTATTCCCGTTAGATTTATGCTAAATTTTCCACAAATTCCATTGAGTGGTGTATGTACTGCCCATTATTCTACTCTTTGTGTAATATACTTTCGTTTATGAGTATTTACATCAATGATCTATTGTCCTTCTTTCATGGGGTGTATGTTTTGAAAGATACCCAAGTCGGTAAGGGAACCTTTCACCCTCCTCTTTTATAAAAGACTTCTATTGTTGGGTCTTTTAATTTACATATTGTTATGTTGGGATATGTTCTCATATATCCTTATTGATGTATATTTTATGTACAAGTTATCAGATACACTTTTTATCTCTCAACAACTCATTTTGATGTGATGTCGTTAGGCTGTGAAGGGAACTTTTTAACCCAATTTCGATTTCATTGGGTTCAACATGTAGTCATTGAATATGTCATCCATTGAATATGTGTGAATGACCTTTTATTGTTTTACACTTAATATACACTTATATTGGGTGTATTTATATTTGTCACACATATTTTTGATATTGATTTGTCCTTAATTTAAGGATACCTTCTTTATAAGGGATTTCATCACATTTGACATTTCTATTGAGGGTTCATTGTTGTTATGCACCAATTCACTATTATATGGTGTATATACTGTCCTTTGGAGTATTATATCATGAATACATTTATTCTCATGATATTATAAAGTTCTGACTAAATGTTATTCCACAATTATTGTATTCAAGTGTCTCTAATTTTGGTAAAAACCCCTTTAACCAAAATATCGTTTTAAATGATTTAATTATTTGTTCTTATTAATATCCATGTTTTCAAAATGGTTTTAAGGATTTATTTATATGGATATTAATGGTTTAAAATTTTAAGCTTCAAGGTGGTATGGGACACTTTGATTCAAAAATATCTTTATTAAATGTTTTAAATGGTTTTGGAAATGGTTACTTTTTGAATGGATTAATTATTTCAATATACTAAAATGTTATATTGTGATTGAAATGTGGAAATGTTATGTTTCCTTTATGCATGTTTTATGTGATACATTTATGTTATGGTTCTTGGGGATTGTTATGAAAACGGGTGGTTCCGTGATAAACTAAGGGCGGGTGAGCCCGACATAGCTCTCCAATGCATTGGGTAACGCGGAGTGAAACGATATGGTTTCTCCGAAGAGATTTAGGGAATATACTGTGATGGGTATTCCAAACGTAACCAAGAGGGTTACTCCCTATGTAAGAATGTAATGAATGCCTCAAGTTACCTTTATGTCTTATGATTTCTATGATTTATTCATGGTTTTATGAGGTATGTTAAAGTGCCTTTGTTTTATGGGTAAAGTATGATTTCATTCTTATGTATATATGAACTCATGTTTCCTTTCCATATTTTTATAACCCTTACTGAGCTTTTTATGCTCATCCCAAGTTTTTGAAATGTTTTTCACAGGTCAAGGGAAAGGTACATGATGTGATGATAGTGTCAAGGATGTGTCAAGAAAGAATCCATGTTTTATTTTCAATATGTTTCTGTTGATGGGAAGAATGAATACTGTCTTTTATGTAACCACTTTGTCTAAATGTGGAATGTAATGCAAGTTTCATGATCTAATTCTCTAAAACTCTAAACCTGAAAAGATCCTCAATATGTAATCTTGTAATAACTCAAGATTTAGTAAGGTTTAAGGCTGGGGCCTTATAGTTGGTATCAAAGGTCGGTTTAGATAACTTTAGAGGTTAGGGTATTCTTTAAGCATAAGTGACATTACCATAATGGTTATGATTTCAGAAAGAGTCCCAGTTTTAGATAAATTGAATGAGTAAGCATATCTTAGTGTTTATCTTACTCATTAGTACATGATGGTTTTGTTGATATACTCACACTGACCTTTTTGGTTTTAGTAAATGGCTGGGTCTAGCAGGCACCAAAGTAATAGTGGATGTGAAGGAAACTGTGACAGTTTTTTGAGCAAGCAACTGAATGATATGGGAGCTGCAATGAGAAATCTTTTTATTATCCTCAAACAACTATCTGGAGTCATGATTGACCACCTAAACCTTGGAGATTTCTCTAAGGCATCATATATGCAAGAAACAAATCCCTACGGAAGTACAGGTAATAATCATAAAGGTAAGTGTGTTCAAAAACCTATGTGTCAAAGATGTGGAAAGAAACACCTAGGAAAATGTTTCAAAGGGACATAAATATTCTATAGATGTGGAAATGAAGGTCATAAAGCAAGAACCTGCCATGGAAAAATGAAGCATCCAGTTGACTCAAGGAAAGGGAAAGAAGTTCTTTCTGAGGGATCAATTGAATGTTTTAAATGTGGTGTGCATGGTCATTATGCAAACACATGTCCTATGAAGAAGTTTAGTGAATGGGGTCACCAAGAGCGTACCAATATTCGTTTACCAATACCTAATTCCATTCCGATTGAGGATGAAGAAACTGACAATGACCAATCAAAGGTATGTACTATTTCATGACTATTGTTTTCTTATTTTGTAATCTTAGGATATGATTCATGATTTTGTTTGTAGGAAAGAGGTATTTCAGAATATGTTGGAAAGGAATGGGTAATGGATCATGAAGAATGTTTAATGAGTAAGATGTCAACATATAAGGGCTTCAAGAGTTAGGGTGAAATTCTTAAGAGTATTAAGTCTCTTTTGATGATGGGGTTACATTAGAAGACTTTTTATATTATGTGTAACCCTGATGTTTAATATAGGAAAATTTTATTCAAGTAATAGTTATCTTTTCTTTTGTGGACATAGTTATAAAGAAGCATTTGGGTTTATAGGATCCTTACTTTTGAGGTAATTATGGGTTACTATATGTTATGGTTGAAGTGAAAGGCATGAGATAAAATTGAGGTTAAATTATGTTATGGTTATTTTTTACGATTTTATCCATTTTTGGGTAATGATTTTAGAATTATATAGTTTTGGAAAAAGGAAAACACATAGACCGTGTGACAACCCGTCGCGTCGGACAATGCTGCGGGATTCAAACCCACAACCAAAGTGCGACTGGTATTTATCGCCTACCACTGGACTACGTGAAGTCCCTGGTTAGTTTGACTGATTCTTGTTAGTTATATGATTTTATGAATTAAGAGTAAGTTGATTTTGGGTTATCGATGAAAATGATTAACCTATCATGGAGGATATGTGATTAGGTTAATTACTTTTCAATGCGATACTTTAAGAGCAACTGATTTTGTTTGGAGATAAGTGTTACGATTTAAAATTGGAAGACTATGTGACTAAATCCTTAAAATATTTGGGTTTCAATCTTAGATTGGTTTACTTTGAATAATTTTATGGACAAATTGTTTATCTAATGGTCCTCGTTGATCTTTGTGTTTTGTTGGACAAATTTTGGAGATTAATCATAGATTTTCTTTTTATAAATGGTTATCCTTATCTGGATTATATGATCTTGTACTAGCCTTTTTGGTTTTGGTTTTGGTTAATTTCTAGAGACATGGGAAGTATATAGTTCTCTTTTGTGGATTAGGTGATTCTCTAGAAGTTGATTATAGTACTCTTAATGGGAACAAGTCTTCCTAAATACTCGTCTTTTGGAGAAAATATGATTTTGTGTAAGGAATCTAATAAAAGTTGAAAGTCAACATGATAAGTGATTATTCTTCCTTATGAATAAATTCCTCAATAAAAAGTGACTTAAAACAAAAATGTTGTCTATTAACTTTTCCTACTGGGGAATCGAATACCATTTAAACCATAACAAGTTTGTTATTTTCTCGTGGTTAACTTTCTCCTAAACATGTTTTCTATCACTCTCCATCATAACATGACCCTTTGTTTTTTCCTCCATGTCCATATTTTCATACTTGGAATCCTAGTATATGTTAACTCGGGTGACCTTTTTACTTATCTTTCTTTATTTTAAAGTGACTGTTTTACCGACTCTTCTCCGTTGTGGGACTTTCAAGGATGTTTCCAAGCACAATTTTAAAAATTGCGAGGACGCAATTCCCAAAAGGGGGGAAGGATGTAACACCCCAGGAAAATAAAGAATATGACATTTTCATATTTATCCATATTTATGAATAAAATTTTAATATGACATTAAAGGGGATGCTATGCTCGATGGCGTACCCAACATGCAACAACGAGTTTCTTGGGAATCTTACGTTGCACTCTAATAATAAAATAACATTATTTTAAATGGCAGTTAACATGTAGCCGTTGTATTGGAGGGAATGGATATAAATAACTAAAATAAGAATATATATGTTTTTTAAATGTTTTTACATCTATCCAATGTCTTAAAATACGGAAAGAATTCAATTTTCGGTTTTTATAACCTAATTTTCACTAAAGGTTCACTTATCGCCTTCTGATGGCGAACTGTCATTAAATATAGTTTTGATCACTCTTATACATTCTTTTGTACCGAATAAAACTCTTCTTTAGAATCGGGACATCAAATTTTACTTTGTGTAAATTTTTGTTATTTTTCCGATAAAGTTAATTTTTTAATGAATAGTGTAAAATGTTGTATTTTAATTCAAAACCTCTTTTTAATCTAATTTATTTATATGATTAGATTATCATTTTAATTGTTTTTAAAGTGAAATTATAAAATATTTTTACCATTAAATCCAATAGTGGTTGTTGGAATTTTTTTCACTTTGAAATCGGACTTAAACTAGTGTCAATCTTTTGATACTTATTGTTTCATAAAAACACGCTATTTGCTCTGACAGAAGGAATTAATTATTAAATTAATTAATGTGACTTATATGTTTTGAATTTTGTAAAATAGACTTCACTTTTGAATTAGTAATATCAAATATAGCTTATGGTGAATTTTTGGGATTTTTCTGAAAAACATCAATTTTTGATGAATAGTGAAACCACTTAGTGGTACATATAAAAACTGATTTTTCCGTTTAAATGAAATTTTGCCATCTTTGTGTTTTGAATTTCAAAAATCTGACACACATGGTTGTCATTAAGAAGTAAAATGTAGTTCAATGGGATAAAAATAAATTTTTGGTGAATAGTAACTTATTAAGTTTTTAATCGCGATTAGTGGTAATTAGTGTAGTTTAAGGTAAAAATAATGATTTAATAAACTAAGATGAGCTTGAAACATGTCCTACCCTCATTGGTTGTGTCATGGACGACCAAGACAAGCCATGGGTCAACTTGGGGACCCCATGGAGACACTTTGGTTGGGAAATGACATAAATAACTTTTTATTTAATGTAAAAGTCAAAATGACACAAACATCATATGTTTTACGAAAACAATTATTACATGGGGTTATAATGATCAGATTGTTGATTATAAATAGTCATTGGAAATATAAAAATATTTCCTACATCATAGTAATTATTTTATAATTTTTAGACATTAAATAAATTAAATTATTTATGACATAATAATGATGCAGCGATGACATCATTATTTGAAGATTTAAATAAAATAGAAAGATAATGTAAAATCTACGAACTAAACATGTCCAAAACTTATTGGATGGGTGGATTTCGAACCCTTAACACCTTATCCACGAATTATATCAATGTGGGACCTTTTGAAACCGAAACACATTTTCAAATAATGTAATATTTCTTTACATTCTAAAAGTGCCCCTCCTCTCCTCTTATAAAAGGTCCCCACCTCTACCTCATTTCACACACACCTCAAGACTTTGGCTCGGACAAACCCTTCCAATTTACTCTCTGCACATCCCTCTCCTCATCCTAGAGGATTCCCTTTGGGCATAACCCTTTCAAAGGAAGCCTTTAGCCTCAAATCAAAAGGAGATACACTTTTAATGGTAATTCATTCTCTCATGTTCATTTGTTTTATTTTGCTTCTCCAAACCCATAAACTCTTTTTATTTACTACTTTTGTAACAACACCAGTATCTTCAATATACTAGGATGTTGTTATAAGATTTATTCGAGCTACACTCTCACACAACTACATCAAATGGTTAAAGAACCTACAGTTTCTGTGGATGGCGAAATTCTGTCTCCCGAAACGATGATTGTTCAATAATCATTTAACACCATCAAAGGTGGCCATTATGATGTCAATATTTTTATATATGATATATAATATGTTTATGTTTTCCTTAATCTTCTGTATTTTTCATTTTGGGCATACCTTTATGGTTTCTATTATGGGTAAATGCGATATCGTCATTTAAGGAAGTGCGGACTACCGCCCCCTCAAAGTGATTTGATTCGTTAAATACCATATGTGGGACGTATAAAGGATGGAACTATGATATTATATATGATATTATACTGTAATTATAATATACCTTTATATCATTATTATTCCATTCTATAAAATATGAAATAGAAATGAAAGTAGCATTCATGCGTACGTACGACTTACCGTCTCCATGAACGGTGCATTTCATTTCTTATCTCTAAATGATTATGTAATGTTATAAATTAATGAATGTACTGGATATATATGACATATATTATATCAAAATAATGAATATAATTCTGGATATAATAAACATTTGACCACACGAACTACATGTAATTGTAAGAAGTCCACTTTCGACTTAAGATCCAAATATCGACAAAACAAACATTATTAACTTAAATGTTTACATAATGTTTATAACATGGAAATAAGTGATCTAATAGGAATAATGAACTAGAATAAGGTTCTTAAATAAAGTGGAAATTAACTCATGTTTATTATTCAGGACGTTAAAGAACGATCGAGTCATGTCGGACCCGAGGTAAGGGATCATACTCCTATCTTTCTTTTAAGTACACACTTTTATGTCATTCCTTTTAAAGCTCATCTTTCTTGTTATTGGGATGATCTTTTATATTACAATTACTGTAATTTTTATGTTCATGTGATGAGATACCCTATTTGATCTTATCAATCCATATTCGGAAGTTTTATGTGGCGCCGTTAGGCTGCCGAGTTTTCGTAAGGGATTTTTCATCTCACTTTTATTCTCGTGAGATTTATGCTACATTTTCCACAAATTCCATTGAGTGGTGTATGTACTGCCCATTATTCTACTCTTTGTGTAATATAATTTCGTTTATGAGTATTTACATCAATGATCTATTTTCCTTCTTTCATGGGGTGTATGTTTTGAAAGATACCCAAGTTGGTAAGGGAACCTTTCACCCTCCTCTTTTATAAAAGACTTCTTTTGTTGGGTCTTTTAATTTACATATTGTTATGTTGGGATATGTTCTCATATATCCTTATTGATGTATATTTTATGTACAAGTGATCAGATACACTTTTTATCTCTCATCAACTCATTTTGATGTGATGTCGTTAGGCTGTCAAGGGAACTTTTTAACCCAATTTCGATTTCTTTGGGTTCAACATATAGTCACTGAATATGTCATCCATTGAATATGTGTGAATGAGATTTTATTGTTTTACACTTAATATACACTTATATTGGGTGTATTTATATTTGTCACACATATTTTTGAGATTGATTTGTCATTAATTTAAGGATACCTTCTTTATAAGGGATTTCATCACATTTGACATTTCTATTGAGGGTTCATTGTTGTTATGAACCAATTCACTCTTATATGGTGTATATACTGTCCTTTGGAGTATTATATCATGAATCCATTTATTCTCATGATATTATAAAGTTCTGACTAAATGTTATTCCACAATTATTGTATTCAAGTGTCTCTAATTTTGGTAAAAACCCCTTTAACCAAAATATCGTTTTAAATGTTTTAATTATTTGTTCTTTTTAATATCCATGTTTTCAAAATGGTTTTAAAGATTTATTTATATGGATATTAATGGTTTAAAATTTTAAGCTACAAGGTGGTATGGGACACTTTGATTCAAAAATCTCTTTATTAAATGTTTTAAATGGTTTTGGAAATGATTTCTTTTTGAATGGATTCATTATTTCAATATACTAAAATGTTATGTTGTGATTGAAATGTGGAAATGTTATGTTTACTTTATTCATGTTTTATGTGATACATTTATGTTATGGTTCTTGGGCATTGTTATGAAAACGGGTGGTTCTGTGATAAACTAAGGGTGGGTGAGCCCGACATAGCTCTCCAATGCATTGGGTAACGCGAAGGAGTGAAACGATATGGTTTCTCCGAAGAGATTTAGGGAATGTACTGTGATGGGTATTCCAAACGTAACCAAGAGGGTTTCTCCCTATGTAAGAATGTAATGAATTCCTCAAGTTACCTTTATTTCTTATGATTTCTATGATTTATTCATGGTTTGATGAGGTATGTTAAAGTGCCTTTGTTTTATGGGTAAAGTATGATTTCATTCTTATGTATATATGAACTCATGTTTCCTTTCCATATTTTTATAACCCTTACTGAGCTTTTTATGCTCATCCCAAGTTTTTGAAATGTTTTTCACAGGTCAAGGGAAAGGTACATGATGTGATGATAGTGTCAAGGATGTGTCAAGAAAGAATCCATGTTTTATTTTCAATATGTTTCCGTTGATGGGAAGAATGAATACTGTCTTTTATGTAACCACTTTTTCTAAATGTGGAATGTAATGCAAGTTTCATGATCTAATTCTATAAAACTCTAAACCTGAAAAGATCTTCAATATGTAATCTTGTAATAACTCAAGATTAAGTAAGGTTTAAGGCTGGGGCCTTATACTAGTAGTTCAGTGTGTTTGACTAAAAACAGATTCAATCCTCTTAATGTAACAGGATTAAGTGAAGAGCATGGGACCTATCTTGATATCATCTTAGGTACACTGAGATAATTTTAGGTTATCATTATAATGTTACACATGGACTCGTTGATGTTGTTAAGGTTTGAAAAGTCCATTATGATTCTGAGTTACAATATTTTAATTCCTTGGTTTGTCACATAGACTCCAATCATTTCATTTGAATTTTTCCAACCTTATATTATAGGAAACCTCACTATGGGACATCCAACTGGCTCAAATCATTCAAAATCCATCGTGTTCAATGTAGATGGTCATATACACTATTTTGAATAATGTTTCCATTTTAATTCTTGAATAGTTTTATGGTATGTAGTATGTTCTAAGAAAGCATGTGAAATATTTTTCTGGAAGGTCAATCAGGTTTCTACCATTATTTTTAATGAAATCATTTTAGGATCATCATTTTATTACAAAGAGGAATTCATTGTATGGAAATTATGATGGTGGAGGTATTATTACATAGAATTTTCCCCTTCTATATATTATGAACATTGGTGGGGAGCACAAATGGTCAGATATTATTTGAGGAAATAATTTGATGATGCCTCTATCTTAATAGGAGCTTGTGAGATATGTTCTATGTTCTAGATAAGAATTGAGTGTTGTAATGAGTTATAATGGCCTATGTGTGGAATTATTAGGATTTATTAAAGGTGCACCAAGTTTTTGAAATGTCATGCAACCACTGAATGAAACATCATGATACTCAGAGGCTTGTTGGTGTTTTCATTCTCTCTAATGGCTTCGTATGGATGATAATTTTTGTGATGGGGATATTGAAGACTCTTGTTTTATCTTTATGTATACTTATATTCCAAGGTTTTTGAATTTTTTCAATTACTAAACGACATCATTACTAGAACATTGATTCTATATTATGAGAGTTGTAATGTTTAAAGATGCTTTTTATTGACTTCGTTGAAGTCCAAAGGACATTCTTAGTCATATCGATGAGATTTGGGCGTGCAAGACCTAGAAAATGAACATTTTTAATTGTTTATAATAGGTGAATTTTTTTCTCTAACCCTGAGGCCCATTGTTGGAAATCTGTGTGGATGAATATATGTGGATAGAGGCATTCAACCGGGTTGTACAAGGTTATCCAAACATTGCGGCTAGCCAATGCTAGTGGGCCCCAGGTATCCAGTATGTGTTACATGGTAGAGACAAAGTTTGTTAACCTTATATCACAACCACTTTTAGAAATCGCATTTAATTTAATTTAATTAAAATTAATAATTTAAAGCCTAAATTAAACACTACACCACCCATATCACACTATGTCCCCAATGCATCAACCCAATGGGGTCCCCCCATTGGAACACAACCCTTCTCTCTATGGATCCCTCTCCTCTACAAATCTGTTAGGATTTCTCATTTTTTTTCATTGAATCATTAATATATGATTATGTATTCTTTTTTCCATCCATTTATCTACTGATTTGGGTCACTTCATAGTGCTTCATTTTACAACAAAACCCTTGTTGGAGGCTAACATATTTTTCCATTCTTCGCATCAAAGTTAGGTCATGTGAAGGCTTCCTCAGGTAATTTTCTTGTGTGTTCGAGAAATATACCTTGAAGGAGAGGTGATATCGCTTCGATTAGGTTAACATCTATGATCTAAGGTGAGTGTTTATATATTATAGTGTGTTTTACACCACCATTAATAGGCCCATTTTGTGTTTTTCCTTCGTAATGATTAATTTTTAGTTTTTGGGATTGTGTTGTGTGGTTATAGATCGCTTCAGTAGTCCATGATATGGGATTATACCCATTTCATGGATCTAGACCATTTAATTTAGGACCCTATGAATTTTAAGACACTATAACTTATTATAGGTTGTTCTAATCATACTTGAAGGTCTGTTCTCACATACATAGTTATGAATGAATATATATATATATATATATATTCTATGTACATGTTCCCTCATGGTGAGGGAAATCACATGCATTAGGCTATGTATATTTATATATTTACAGGAATGTATGTACTTGAAACTAGGTAGTAGCAACAATGAGTTAGAAACAACCAAGGGCCAAATGATCGTATTGGTTCAACCCTGTGGTAGATTCCATTTCCTTGTCTTCAATTATATAAATACATTAATAAACTGCATGATAAAAATTTGTTACAATAAAATTATGGCAGTAATGTATTTAGACAAAATGTCTCTGAAATGTGAATTTATCTTATTTCATATTTGAAAAATCAAAATTTAATAATTGATTTTTTTTTATACATACTAAAATGATTTTCTAAAAAAAACCCTCCAACGTAGGTGCAATGTATTAAAAACAAATGTAGCGATTAATATTCACTGATTTCTATGATTTTATTATTGTTATTTAAATATTTCCATAATGATATTTTAAAAAAATGACATGTTTTGTATACGACCCGAAAGGGAATTAGAAGAAATAAGTTATCCATTTAAAATGATAAAAGAGTGAAGGAACTATCTATGTTTTTGGTCCATTTTTTATAATGGAATTAAACATGTAGGTGAAAGTATTTATTTCCATTGTCACCTTAGAAGCAACCAATTGAGCAAAAAGATTACTATTTACATGATTTGGTAAATTGAATGAATTTAATTCCCTGTAATGGTTAATGCATGATGATTTAAATTAAAATGATATTTTCAAATTAGATTGAATTTATTGAATTCTATTCACACAATGGGTGACCTATGGATTCCCTGTACGAATTCCATGGATGGACAAATTTTTTTTTCATACAAGTATATTGGGTTATACATGGAATCCCATTTATGAATTCCATGGATGGAATCATGTTCATAATTGAATATTGGTTTCATGTTCGTATCACCCCTTACCTTGTTAATGGAAGGTAGCTGAGTGGACCTTAATTAGTGAATATATCATAAATTGATTAAATGAGTGTTTTTATTCTACATGGCCTTGTCACAATAATGGTATGAAATTATTGACCGAAATGAAATATTTAGTGAACTAATTATCAAATATGAATAGTGTGAATCAACTCTCTATGGATTTATAAAGGCTAATTCCTTGATGACTTGATAACCCCTTTCTATTTCAAAGATTCGGCATGGTTAGGTGGTGACCCAACTAGAACCCAATCCTTGTCTATACTTGGATGCCACATATGACACCACATAACACTTCAAATAGTTTTAATGAATGCATTGAATATGCTCCTTGTATCCCAAATTTACAAGTATGTGTCATGGTTATTTCCCATAAAGTCTAATCTTTGTTTAGTATTGGTTTACCTATGATAAAATACATGGACTCAGAATGAATCATATTGTGTATTACTATAAACAATTATCCATTGATTACACTCTTACCCTTAGTTAGGAAACATTTATTATTATGTTGGTGAACCATGAGGCCTACAACACAATGGTTGTTACAATGAGAAATCACTTGTAGATATCATTACAGTTTTCTTTATTACATCATGTAACAATCACTGTTTTTAATAATAGACTTATTTATAAATTGGTCAAAACCAATTAATTAACGGCTTACATGTTCAGACACTAGACACAAGATAATGTTGGTATATCTATCAGGTGTATCATAAAATCCTAGGCTTGTGATGATAATTTATTACATATATTATTTTTCACCTTACATACACACTATTTAATTTATATTACACTATCAAGATTGGGATAGAAAACTGTGGGTGATGACCTAAGGTGATTTATTTCTCACACCCAACTAGTGTAACCTAGTTTCTATGTAGACCTTATATTGGAAAAACATATGTTTTTTATTATGTATCTTATACCAGGAGTTAGCTAAAATGGAACAAGATGGAGCTTGGGATGCTAAGGTTGATCTATCATAATGATTTTCCTTATATTTTTTATTTTTATATTATATGTAGAAGGATGTTGTACCATTTGATAAATTCTATAATGCATCATAATCATGTTATGCATACATATGTAATATAAACTGTTGTCAACCACATTATGATTAATTATATCAAATTTGTGATCCAATTTTTTCAATTATTTATACTACTAATGCTATAGAATATTATTTACTTTATTATACCATAAGAAATATCTAATAATATGTTATATTCTCCCAATTGTCACCTCGAATGAACCACCCTCCTAGTTGGTATCCTGTATCATGTGTAGAGGTGAGCCTAAGGCCAGGTGGTGGTCAGTTTGGCCAGTGACATGGTAGTGAAACGTGTCCAGATGTTACATAATGACAAGAACATTATAAAAGAATCCATGTTCTATATGAAATATACCAATAATATTATCCATGTCATGAAACAATGTTATATTACTACATCATCCTAGTGTCCTGTTGATGGTGTTAGGGAACCCAATCTCAATTTTTTATTTAACACCATTAATGATAGATATGTTGAATTGTTTCCCATCATGTATATATTTATTATATTATTAAGGACCACTTCATATTGTTTAATGTATTTCCTAATGAAGTTATATTATAGATAATAGTAAAGGGTTATAACTTATGACTTAAATATATCTTCAAAATAAAAAACATTGTGTTTTCAAGCTTCTCCATCTATCTTCTTCATAATTGTATATTTCAATGTCACAGAATGTACCTATTTTAAGAATTATTATCATGTAGAATGATTCTAAGGAATGATCCTGTAACACCCCAGTATTCCATGGTACACTTGTCTTTTAATAATACAATAGTGTGTGTTGTACGCAACTTCGAGTTCTAACACACCATAACCACTCAAACTAGACATTATGAATAGTAATATAAATTTTTAAAATTTTATGAATTTTATCATTCAAAATGGAATTCATTTTTTGATTCGGAATATTGAAATTTGATGAATAGTGAAAATTACTAAATTTTAATTAAAAACTACCTATTTAATCGAAATTATTAGAAGTGATAAATTAGGAATTTGAATTGTTTGGTGGTAAAATGAGATTATATTTTTATCATTTAGTCCAATTTAGTTAATTATAAGTAATTTCACATTTAAATTGGATGTAAACAAGTGTCAATATTTTGATAGATATCATTTCATAATAACATTAATTTTGTTTTGAAATCATGAATTAATTTTAAATTTATTTCTGCCACTTATGTGTTTTGAATTTATAAAAAAGGATTCCATATTTGGAATTAGGAGGTCCAAAAATTATATATATGTAGCTTTTATTTTTATACATTTTAATAATTATTTTGGTAAATATTATATTTACCATGGTTGAAGGGTAAATCCCGTAAATAAGGTTAAAAAAATAATATTATAATAATATTAAATTAACCTAACACGTGACCTAACCCTATTTTATGATACATGTCCGACCATGGGCATATTGGTGTCGATTTTGGAACCCCATGGAGCCACATGTAAGTGAAAATTACACGTTATATTAATTAATTTAATGTAAATACAAAAATGACATAAGTATATATATTTTAGTAAAATAATTTTTACATAAGGTTATACTTGTTATCTACTCGACCATAAATATTAATTAATAATATAAAAATATTTCATACATAATGATATTTTATTTCTAATTTTTATACAATTTCTAATTAAATTTATTTATGACACAATAATGATGCAGTATTTTACATATTAATGAAAGAATCAAATAAATTGTATTATAAATGTTAAAATAAATAAAAATTGAAAGTTTTTATGACATACACGAATTTTATTTTCTAATATGATATTGTAGGATTATCTAAATTTATTTATTTCGAATTAATAAATTTATTAGATGTTTAACAAAAATATATTATTAAATAGTGTAAAAATTGACCTAAATGAGTTTTTAAAACAAATATTATATTATAAATTGATATAATGTTTTTGAAAATATAAGGTTAGGCCAAATGACTTATATAATTATAGGTGAATCATTAAGGAACCACTTTTGGTTCACATGGAAGTATATAATATGTTTATTAACCATATAATTTAAAAATACAAAGAGACATGGTAAGTGACCAACTATTTAACTAAGAGTTAAATAAAAAAGATAAAGTTAATGTAGTGACCCAAACCTGTCTAAAACCTATTGGATGAGTGGGTTTTGTTCAATACCCACCATATACTTTAAAAAATACAATTTTTTGCCATTATAAACCGAAAATTATTTTATTATAAAATAATATTTCTAGCATTTCCTAAGGTGCCCCTCCCCCCTCTTATAAAAGGTCACTCCGCCATCCCACAAATTAACTCCATAAAAGAAATTTGTCTTGGTGAAACTCTCTAGAGATACCCTATAAACTATCCTCCCTTCATCCTAGAGGAAATACATTAGCCAGAAAGCCATTCTATTGATCCCTTTTGATAAATCAAAAGAAAGAACCCAAAGAAGAGGTAAATATTTCATCACCTCTTCCATGTTCCATTCTTATTCCACTTCCTTTTTATTTGTTGTTTCCATTATTAACTAATAAATACAATATCATATATATAATGTGATGTTATTAAAAATATGGTACAACCATATTCATTATTCTATCCATCCTTTTAATGACATATGTCCATAAGTGCGTACGTATGGCTTACCGTCTCCACATCGTGGGGTAGTTGTTATTCTAGAAATTATCATTTTGATGGGTATAATAATGATGTTTAATTTATTTAAATAATAAATAAAAATGATAATGAATATATATATATATGATATAACATCCAATTTTGTAATATTTTAATGAAAAAATAATGATTCGGTTGCTCGTCCGTACGTACGAACTACCTTCTCTACAAACACATTAAGATTAATTTCCTTTCATATCCATTCAAGAATAATTTTAATTTTATGATTAAAAATAATGTATAAAGTCATGAAAGAATTATTTATATGAATAAGATACATCCTATCCATAACAAATATGACTCACATAAAAAATAATATAAATGAAAAGGAATCTGTTAACACCTGAAACGAAAATAATACTAAGATATTATTAACGAAGCAATGTTTAAAGATCATATATGATATCATATTAATGTATATGATTTTTGAAAAATTTGATAACAATTAATTCACCATTATACAGGAAGTTATCCTACCATCGACCAAGGAAAATTTTATGTTAATGGTTAATTTCACAATCTCTTCAGTATATGAGGTTGTTTATACGTAATTATCTACTAGGACATCCTCATCATACACATCCATGATTATTAAAAATGTATTTAAAAACATTATTAATATTTTATAGACAATGGTTTAATGTAATTTATACCATTTTTCTACTTTTTATAAGATTTTTATAAAGGAATATTTCGGTTGTTTTCCAAATAAGGACCTTTTTAACCTATTCGACAAAATTAATGTAAGAATGTATTCTTTAACCTATATGTCGGTGTGGCTATTTTATGCCATTATAAAATCGTCGAAGATTCCATTACAAGATTATAAGAATATTTTTGATGTAAATTCTTTATTTGATAATTAGGTATCTTTTAAATGATGTCAAAAAAGAGATGTTTCAGTCAAATTGTTTTAACTAAATCTATGTCAACATCATTTTATAGAGTTTAAGATTATTTGAAGTTTATTAATTTTGATAAAAAACTTCCATATTGTATTGACGTTTTTGTTATATGTTTTATTTTGTATGTGTTATTTTAATATAATTAATTGTTTATTGATAAAGTATTGACATTTTGTATGCTAGTTTTAATATGAATGTTTATGTTGTGTTTAAACCTGTTCATATGAGGAATGTACTAGACATAGTAAATGATGTTTGGAGCCCGCTATAGCTCATTGATGAATTGGTAGGTATCATGAGACAAAATAGTGTCTTGGCACAAGGCCTTGAAAAAATATTATTTATAGTCTTGGCACAAGGCCTTGACTATGTGGTTAGGATAGTCTAGCATTATGCATTCCACTATTATAAAAGTTGTTATTGATATTTAATGTGATTATTCAACTAGTAGAATATCCATGTGATTTAGTAAATGGAATTATTACATTTTATTTTTCACATATTATGATGATGTTTAAGTTTAAATGTCTTTTGTTTTAGTTATACATTGCATTTAATGTTTATGCTTATTTATGAAAGTTTCTGTTTTATTGTTATCCTTAATGAGCATCTGAGCTCACCCCTTTCTATGTTTTATTATTCCTAGGATGTGAAGAAGTTTTTTATGACTGACCTGCTGGGATAGTCTGAGGGGATATGAGTGTTGACTATGGAGTCTATGTTGTTTTAGTTTTTAACTTTTTGAAGTAAAGTAATATTTATTAATGTATCCAGTACTTCAAAGGCTACTAAAATAATCGGTCATTCAAGACATGATGTTTTGTGACAATGATAATGTTATGGAATAATGCATGGACTCTATGTAACTGGTGTCGGGGCATTATGGTTTGTATCAGATGATGTTTAGTACAAACCTTGGAAGCTAGATTTAGATAATCTCTGATTAGAGAACATAGACCAAAGATGGACTTTGAGGATTTGTATAGAACAACTTCCTATAATTTTGGTACTATATATATTTTTTTGACATTTTCGAGCAATAAATCTCTATCTGGATATGAGTAGGTAGGGGAGGCTCGGGAAAAGATGTACCTACGGATAAAATATGAAAACACCGCTTTGAGCTAGACTCGAACATGAACTGGTTCACGACAACGAGCTTTGCTTCACTCTTGTTTACAACAATCCTGAGGGATATGTTTAGGATAATTATCATTTTATTTAAAAAAAAATTATGAAGGGTTTATGATTATATTCTTCCTCAAAGAAACATTTTTATTATCATGGATTATATCCATAAACTGTTCAATTTATGTTAAGTGATTTACAAGTTTGGATTTATGAATAGCAATTCATATCCTAATCTTGTTTATGCTATTATTTACACATAGAACCCAGTGGACAGAATGGAAACTATATCATTGCATGAATTCCTTGTAGGTATTTCAATCCTTTAGTAGATAATTATTGTGGAGTTGGTGATAGAACTGGTGCTGATCATCTTATCACCATATTCGGACAACTCACTCAGGTTATGAATAATAACCTTACCTGTATGGGTCACCCAGATCCACAGCGTGGAAGATCAATGTTAGATCACTTCAGGAGGCAAAAACCACCAAAAGTAAATGGGAGTAAAAATCCATTGGTAGATGAGAAATGGATAAGTTCTTTAGAGAAAATATTTCAGGCTTTGGGGAGCAGTGAAAGGGAAAAAGTTTCCATGGATGTTTATCGCCTCACTGGAGATGCAGATCAATGGTAGTCATTGATAAAAAACACAAAGGATGGTGAATAAGTGTCAAGTATCTAATTGTGTGAGTTTAAAGATGTTAAAAATAGAAAAAAATACTTTCCATGTGACCATCGAGCAGATATGGAATGGGAATTTCTGAGTCTGAGGCAAAAGGAAAATGAGAATTTCACAAATTATATGGCTATCATTACAAGGTTAGCGAGGCATAGTGCAAATTATATACGTAACCCAAGAATTAAAGTAGATCATTTCATTTAGGGGTTAAAACTGTTTCTTTTTCAAGAATTAGTCTCACAATCCTTCTCGTCGTACGATGATATTCTCTCATGTGCTATCAAGAGAGAAAATGATTTGATAATGTCATATGACTTTAAAGAAAATCAAGAGAATAAGTGATCTAATGATAACTCTGGAAATGGAAATAAGGGGAAGAAGGGAAACATTGAATATCCAACTGGTAGTAAATGTGGGAAGAAACACCCCAGTACATGCTTTATGTGAATGTGACTATATTACAAGTGTGGTGAAAAGGCCACCGAGCTCTTGACTGAAAGGGGAAGAAAGAAGCTACCGATGTTCAATGCTACAATTGCATGGAGATGGGACATTACAGAAATTAATGTCCTATGAATCATAGAAACATACTTCAGAAAAGGATAAGGGTCCATGTCTAAGCTTATGCGATCACTACTGCTGAGGTTGAAGCTCCAAAAGACGTGCTGGAAGGTAATTTAATGGTTTCCTCAAGTTTAACCAATGCTTTATTTGATTATGGATCATCGCATTGTTTCATATCATTCTAGTTTGTTATGAAAAGTAGATATTTCCAATTTAATTTAATATGGGTGTGTTCAATAAAACTCCTAAAGGATGTATCATTGCAACAATGTTTTGGGAATTACTCCCCATTATAGAATATAAATGTATTTTTTCTGCAGATCGCATCGTCATACACATGATTGTATTTGATAAAATCCTCAGTATGGATTGGATTTCAGACCACGATGTGAAAATTTATTTTAAAAAGAAGGAGGTTACAATTTGTTTTATGATGATAAAGAACACCTTATAATTAGAGAAAAAATGTCACCACCTAATAATTATCTAGATCCAACCCCAGTAGCTCAACTAAATTCAATTATTGGGGAGGAAGAGAATGAAATAACCGTGGGTGAGGAAAGTAATGTTTGAATAGAGGATGTACCTATTGTGCAAGAATATGTTGATGTATTTCCAGAGTATTTACCTAGACATCCTGCACAATGAGAAATTGAGTTTCCCATTGACCTAATTCTTGAATCAAGGCTCATATCGAAGACACCTTATAGAATGGACATTATGGAATTAGTTGAAGTAAAGAAAAAACTAGAGGAATTGAGTAATAAGGGATTTATTCTCTCTATAGATTTTTCATTGGGAGCCCCTGTCCATTTTGTTAAGAAGAAATATGGATCTATTAGGTTGTGCATTGACTACAGAGAGGCCAATGCTATAACCATAATGAACAAGTATCCCCTACCTCGTGTTGATGATTTATTTGACCAACTGCATGGAGCTCAATGATTTCTAAAGCTTGAAATTCGATCTGGATACCATCAGTTGTGTGTGAAGAAGGAAGACATTATGAAGAAAATATTTCAAACCGGGTAAGAGCATTCTGAGTTTACTGTAATGCCTTTTTTATTGACTAATGCACCCTCTTTTTTCATGGATCTAATTAATAGTGCTTTCATGGAATATCTTGATGATTTTTTAGTGGTATTTATTAATGATATCTTGGTATACTCCAAAAGCTAAAATGATCATGAAAATCACTTGCGCATTATCCTGAATACTCATAGAAGACATGAATTATATGGGAAGCTTAGAAAATGTGAATTTTGGCTTCAGGAGATTTCATTCCTTGGCCATATCATTTCTGTGTATTGAATCTCATTTGATCCTTCTACGACTAAGAATATCCAAGAATGGCCAGCACTGATGAGTATAACTGAGGTATGCTATTTTATTGGTTTAGCAGGTTATTATCGACATTTCTTCTATAATTTTTCCCATTTGGCTAACCCATTATCCAAGATCACATGTAAAGGGTAAATTTTTTTTTGGAAATAATAGTGTGAAGAATTTCTTGAAGAACTGAAGAGAAGATTAGACAGTTCTCTTATCTTGACTATACCATTGAGGAATGATGGATTTTTTATTTATAGTGATTCTTTAGAGAATGGACATGGTTGTGTACTTTTGAAAAATTAAATAGTTATTTCTTATGCATCACGACAACAAAAAATTCATGACCAAAACTATACTACTATTGATCTTGAGTTAGCAGCTGTAATATTTTCTTTGAAAATTTGGAGACACAATCTCTCGACTGAAAAATGTGTGAAATATACAGATCACAAGAGTTTTAAGTATATTTTCTCACAGAAGGAACTCAACATGAGGCAAAGGAAATTGATTGAACTACTCAATGATTATGATTTCATGATACACTACCACTTGTGGAAGGAAAACAAGGGGGAATATGCTATGAGTAGAAATGATCATGGTGTTTTGAACAGGATGAGAGTTGAAACAGATCATATTTTAATGGATCTAGTGATGATGGATATGGGAATTACAATGGATGGTGAAACATCACTACTTTTTTCAAATGGTTTCCAAACCATCATTTCTTGAAAGGATAATGAGTTCTCAGACTGATGATGAATTATTTCAAACGAATTTTAAAGCTGTGAATGATGGGAGATAGAGTGAAATTGTGTATGAAGATGAAATTTTGAAATTTGGGATGATGCATTTTGTTCCCGATATACCTGATCTAAAAAGGGAATTTTTGGATGATGCTCATAGTTCCAATTTCTCAAGACACCATGGGAGGAACAAAATTTATATAGATTTGATGTAAAATTTTTGGTGGGACAACATGAAGAGGGAGATTTATGATTTTGTGTCATGTTGTATGGGTTTTCAACAAGTGAATCATGGAAGGCAGCATCCTGGAGGAGCCATGAACCCTCTTCCCATACCTGGGTGTAAATGGGATAATATTACGATAGGATTTGTCATGGGGAAAACAAAGACTCTTGGAAGGAATGATTCAATATGGGTAATTGTAGATCACCTTACCAAGTCAGCACATCTACATGCTATAAGACAAGATCTACGACTTGAACATCTAGAAAGACTATATATTAATGATGTTTTGAGGAATCATGGAGTACCATTATCGATTGTTTCTGATCGTGATCCCTATTTTACTTTATGATTCCGGAAAATTATTCAGAAATATCTGGATACTGATCTTTGATTGAGCACTTCCTACCACCCTCATATAGATGGAAAATCAGAACAGACTATTTAAACCTTAGAATACACTTTGAGATCATGCTCACATGACATTAAATGTATGTGGGATCAATAATTACCTCTGGAATAATTTTCCTATAATAATAGCTTCCATTCAAGTATTCAGATGGCATCATATTAAGAGTTACACAAAAAGAGAAGTCGCACACCAACCTTTTGGGATGATGTTGGTGAAAGAAAAGTCGTAGGCCCAGAACATGTGGAGGAAACAATGTAAAAGTTGAAGGTAATCCAAACCCACATCAAAGCAGCTGAATGTAAGAAGAAGAGCTATTCCAATAACCAAAGGAAGGATTTGGAATTTCAGGCAGGAGATAATGTTTTCATGAATTTTTCTCCATGGAAAGGAGTTATACAATTTAGTAGGAAAGGTAAATTGTGTCCCAGGTACATCGGACCTTTCGAAATTATATAATGAATTGGGGTTGTAGCTTATCGTTTGGAAATGCTGCCGAATCTCTCCAAAGGTCACGATGTTCTCCATGTATCACTATAGAGAAAATACATGCATGGTCCAAATTATGTACTCAACTATGAGGATTTAGAACTAGAACCTGATCTAACATATTGAGAAGAGCTTGTCATGATTTTTGAAATATGAGAACATGTTCCTAGAAACCGGATGACTCATCAGGTAAATGTTCTATGGAGAAACTATAAGATCGAATAAGCAATATGGGATCCCGAAGATCTTATTTTGAAGAACCATCCAAGTCTTTTGATGCAGTAATATTATACAAATTTTAAGGACTAAATTATTTGAATGATGGGATAATGTAACACACCATTCTTCCACAATACACTTCTCTTGGAATAATACAATTACATGTGTTGTACGCAACATCGAGTTCTAACACACCACAACCACTCAAACAAGCCGTTATGAATAGTAATACCCACTTTTTGAAATTTTATAAATTTAATCAATCAAAAAAGACTTCATTTTTGGATTAGGAATATAAAAATTAGCTTAGGGTGAAATTTTAGTACCTTTCAGATAAATTTTATATTTTGATGAATAGTGAAAATTATTTAATTTTAAATAAAAACAAAATTTTTTAACATAAATAATTAATAGTGATAAATTATGCATTTGAATGGTATCGAAGTATAATTAAATTATATTTTTATCATTTAATACAATTTAGCTCATTATATATAATTGCACATTTATATTTGACAAAAACAAATGTCAATATTTTGATAGTTATTAATTCATAAAAACTCATTTTTGGTTTTGACAACGAGAATTAATTTTAAATTAATTTCTGCCACTTCTGTGATTTAAATTTAGAAAAATGGATTCCATATTTTAAATCTGGAGTTCCTAATCGTTTATATAGGTAAATTATATTTCTATGCATTTTGAATAATTATTTCTGTAAATATTTTATATACCATGGTTAAAGAGAAAATCTGTTAAATAAAGGTAAAACAGTAATATTATAATAATATTAATGTACCATAACACATTTCCTAACCAAATCGGATGATACATGTCTGACCATAAGCATCTCTGGGTCAATTTTGGAATAGCATGGATCCACTTGAAAGTGATAATGGCACTTTATATTAATTATGTTAATGTAAATACAAAAATGACATAAGCATATATCATTTAGTAAAACAATATTTACATAGTGTTACACATGTTATCACATAGAAAATAAATATTAATTATAAATATAAAACAATTTCTTACATAATGGTAATAAATTTACAATTTTTAGACACTGAATAATTAAATTCATTTATAACACAATGACGATGCAATATTTTACTTATTATTGAATGAATCTAATAAATTGAATTATAAATGTCAAAATAAAAATAATTTTAAAGTTTTTATGAAATAAAATATTTTAATAGGTTAATATGACATTTTATTATTGATTAACCAAATTCATTTCTAGTTAATAGTGTTTTTGGGCTTTAACAAAAATCAATTATTAAATAGTACCAAAATTGACAAAAAGGAGTTTAAAAAAATATTTTTTTATTATTTGATTTAATATTTCTAAAAATATAAGGATCGACCAAAAGGCTTAAATAATGATAGGTGTATCATTAATGAACCACTTGTTATTATCGTGGATGTATATAGCATGTTTATTTCCTTATAATATAAAAATACAAAGAGACATGGTAACTGTCAAACTCTTTAACTAAGAGTTAAATCTTAATGATAAAGTTAATATAGTGACCCAAACCTATCTAAAACGTATTGGATGAGTGGTTATTGACCCACACCCACCTTATACATTAAATAATCCACTTTGGAGCCATTTTAAAAGCAAAATTATTTTATTAAAAAATAATTTCTCTAGGTTTTCCTAAGGTTTCCTCACCCCTCTAATAAAAGGGCACTCCCCCTTCTCTTAAATTCACACATTTAAAGCCATTTGGATTGGCAAATATCTACAAAAATACCCTATAAGCTATCCTCAATTCATCAGAGAGGCATTCCATTAGTCATAAAGCCATCCTATAGAGCCCTTTTGATCAATTCAAAAGAAAGTACCCGAATAAGTGGTAAATATTTCATCACCTATTCTAAGTTCCTTTATTCTTTCACTTCCTTTTTCATTGTTGTTTTCATTATAAAATAATAAATCCAGTATCTTATAAATACTGTGATGTTATTATCAATATGGTACAAATATATTCATTATTCTATCCATCCTTTTAATGACATGTCGCAATACGTGCATACGTACGACTTACCTTCTCCACGTCGTGGTGTAATTGTTATTCAATACATTATTATTTGGATAGGTATAATGATGATGTGTATTTGTTTTAAATAATAAATATAAAATGATAATTATTATTTATATATGATTTAATATCCAATTATATCATATTTTAATATCAAAATAATGATATTGTCACTTGTTCGTACGTACGGATTTCTGTCTCCACGAATGGGATGAGATTCATTTACCTTTGTATCCATTCAAGACTAATTTTCATTTGATTATTAAAAATAATGTTTAAATACATGATATAATTTTGTATATTAATAATATACATCCTATCAATAACAAATATGACTCACATAACAAATAATATAAAGGAAAACGAATCTGTTAACAACCTGAGACGACGATAATACTTTGATATTATAATGAAGCAATATTAAAAGATCATATATGATATCTTATTATTGTATATGATTATTTTATAATTTAATAAATATTATTTCACCATTATTCATGTGTTTAACCTAAACTTGACCAAGGAAAAGTACAAGGTAAGGGTTAATTTCACAATCTTTTCATTATCCGAGGTTGTTTATACGTAATTATCTACTGGGACCTCTTAATCATCCACATCCATGTATCTTAAAAAATTATTCCAAAAACTTATTAATATTTTATAAAATATGGTTTAAAGTCATTTATAACCTTGTTTGACCTTTTATAAGTTGTTTATAAATAATTCATTCTTTCGTTTTCGAAACAAGGTCCTTTTTAACATTTTTGATAAAATTATGGTAAAAATGACCTTTTTAACTTATACGGTTGGTGCGACTATTTAATGCAGTTATAAAATCATCGAAGATTCCATTAAAAGATTATAAGAATATTTTTTTAAGTAAATGTTTTATTTTATAATTATGTGACTTTTAAATGATTTCGATAAATTAGATGTTTCTCTCAAATAGTTTTGATTTCATCAATATAAACATCCTTTGATGGATTTGAAGCTTATTTTACGTTTATTTATTATGATACAAAACTTCGGTATTTTATTGAAGGTTTTGTGATATGTTTGATAGTGGATGTGTTATTTATATACTATTCATGGTTTATGGATAATGTATTGACATTTCATATTCTAGTTTAAATACGAATTATTATTTTAGGTTTAAACCTGTTCATATGAGGATGGAATTGGACATAATAAGTGAGGGGTGGAGCCCGCTATAGCTCTTCGATGCATCAGTAGGTCTCAAGAGACAAACTTGTTTCATGGCATAAGGCCTTGAAAAAATATTATTTGTAGTCTTGGCACAATTCCGTGACTATGTGGTTATGATAGTCTAGAATTATGCATCACATCATTATGAAAGTGGTAATTGATATTGCATGTGATTATTTGACTAGTAGAATATTAATGTGAATTAGTAAATGACAATATTTAATTTTATTTTTTACATATTATCATTATGTTAATGTTTAAAAATCTTTTGTTTTAGTTATACATTGCCTTAAATGTTTATGCTTATTTATAAATGTTTTTGCTATATTGATATCCTTACTGAGCATCAGAGCTCACCCCTTTCTATGTTTTACTATTCCCAGGATTTGAAGATGTATTTTATGTCTGAACCACATGCATAGTCTGAGGGGATATGTGTGTTTAATATGGAGAGTATGTTGTTGAATTTTTCCACTTTATGATGTAATGTAAACCTTATTAATGTATCTAGTAATTCCAAGTCTACTAAACTAATCGGTCTTTTGAGACTTGATCTTTTTTGTTAATTCCAATGTTATGTAATAATGCACTGACTCAGGATAACTGGGGTTGGGCGTTACAGATCTCTAAATTCCCCTCTATCTAGAAATACTTCTATGATATCCATATAATGTGTAGTCATTAAATAATATAACATGAATATTTATTTTTTATCCGTATTTCAAAAACACAGTAATCATTATCTATATTTGATCACCAGATTTAATCTGAATAATAGTATTCATGATTTATTTCCTCATTCAATAAATTGTAAATTGTTTTTATGAATTTTCATTTATATCTCCATATTCCCAACCTTTAGATACATTTCATTTTTGAATAATAATGAGCATTAACTGGAATAATTTCTGTAAATATAATTACCCATTAGTATTCTAATTTTTTTGTGAGATACATTAATCACTTTAGGATCATAATTATTATAACATGTCCCCTAATAGGAATTAAATATCATGGAATAACCTAAATAGCCACAAGTAATGTTAATTGAAAAAGGAACGTATTTATCAATCCACAGTAATTAATTTGAAATTTGATTTATTATATGTATTAATATATCAATTGAAAAAATAACTACAACATTTATAATCACAAAAAGTACAACATAAATTTAAAATGTAACTTCATAAATACCTATGCATAACCTTTCATTTGATTCCTTGATTATTAATTTCTCATATCATGATCAATTTGAGGAATATTGACACATGAAAATTTCAATAATATTATTATCATCAATAGATCTAATACAATTTTCATGTGGAATAATTAATAGTATCATCATCGTACATTTTCACATGTTCACTCAGTGGATAAACCATGAGAATCAACCATTTAATGTGACCATCCTATCTCCGTATAGATCAACTTATTTTAAAAAATAATAAACATATTATTGAAAAAAGGTCATAGTTTAATCAACTCTGACCATGGAATGGAAAAATGAAATATTTTTAACCATGTATAATCGATCACATGAAGAAATCTGTTAGATTATGTGATGGGACTATCAATTGACCAACCACATGATGTTATTAAGATTTATTTATAAACAATTTTATTTTATTTCAAAATTATCTCTTTATAAAACCTTGATATAAAGTAAAATTCATTTTTATAAAGCAACATATTGAGTTTAAACCATACATGCACAATGATTAAATGGTTGTATGATGTATTCAAACAATTAATTTTTATTTATATTGATTTAATTTGTGGTTAAAAAAGATTTGTATTCATTATTATATAGCTAGTTATTTCATGCATCTAGCTACAACTATTCCAATTTCATTTGTGATGGTAACACAATAGCATCCCTATCAAATACCAATAAACAAATTGACATCATCTTGTAATCCTAGATGATATCAATTGTCACTTAAAATGTAATATTTGATCGTTAATAATATTTGGTCAATCAATGATCATTTAATTTGTATAAAATATTGTGTATACCCACTAATGAACTATGAATAGAGAAAAATTGATATTTTTTATTTTTGGAACACATTATTAAATTCCTAAAAAACCATAAATATGAACATAACATATTCAATAATGATCTTAGATGAAATTCTATAAAGAAAAAACCACATACACTATGTAATTTATATTTTTATGTACATATTTTAGTCTCATAAATTTTAAGATAATTAAATTTTAGAGATTTAGAGAATCACTCAATCAAACCAATTTAAATAAATATTATATTACAATATAGAATCATAAAAATATATATATATTCCCACAATAAAAAACTATTAAAATATAATAGTTTTTCATTTCATGAAATATATTCAATATTTTCATTTTGACCTCATCCTCTGCATTCGTAATCCACAATACAGTGTGACTATATATTTAAAATGTTGTATGGGAATAAAATTAAAATTGAGGGACATATAAAAATAATGTATTTAACTCATTATCCTTTCAATAACAATCAATATTTTCCTTTTTAATATAAATATTTGTAAAAAAATTATTTTCAAACATTCATAATAAACATATACCCCAAAATCGTTTTATTAAAAATTTCATAATAAATTAAAATATAAAAATAATACTCATCAAAATTTCATTTCCATCCCAGAAAAATAAAAACAAATTTATCATTAGTTATACTTTTCATCCGTAAAAGTATAATATTCATTACTCTTAACATATTCCCATATTCATTCCATTTTAAATCCTGAAATATCCACAAATACCCATAGAAAACATATATAAATTTAGTAGATAAAAAATGAAATCATTTTAATATCACTCTTATAGTCACTCATCCATGTGGAATAACCAATACAACCAACATTGATCATTTTTATTACACTATGAATTATAGGGATACAATGGGAACACCCCCCATGGTTTATAACAGATCCACTCATGCAAGGTTTATAATAGAGTCACCAGCCATCCTAAACAGTTATGTAAAAATATATCAAAATTATAATCCTAAAACAGACTATTGAACTATTATTTACACATATAAAGAAATAATTTCCTGATAATAAAATATCTATTCATGCTAAAACCTTTTTATATAACATAAATAACAGTTAAATATATTTTTCATTTGCAGAAATTAATAAATAATATAACGTATTACATTAATCAAATAAGTGTTATGAACGTGGGAAATATATTGGCTCTTTATATATTAGAATAAGACATTTATTTATCCCTTTTATAAAATAGGTCATAACATAACATATAAAATACAATAAAATATTTGTAATAAAACACATTGAAAAAATAAATAGTGACATAAATTTCCATTATAATTATTTACATTCCATATTAATGAAACCATAAAATAGTTTTATCAAAATGGAAATTGTGATAAATTATCTATGAAAAATACCATGAAATATTTTCAATGGTCCATTAAATGTGAAGTGCCCCTTACCTTTTAAACGGATCATCATTTACATTGTATATAATCATTAATAACAAAATTATGTAATTTTTTTAACATTCTTATGAAAAATATATTTTAATTCATACTTTTACAATGGTATAATCAATTACTCAATTATTTTAGTTCACATAAAATTTATTGATGATATTCCTCACATTCATCCCAAAGAAAAAGGTTGGTTGTAAATTTTCAATGAATTAATTATTCCATCATGTCTCGAATAATAAGCAATAAATAATTATAATATCTTCGAATGAATTTCACATAGAAAAAAAATGAAATATGGTTCTATAAAATAGATAACATTACTGTCATAGAGATAATAGGCTATACAAGCACATGTGTAACCTTCCCATTATTAATCAATCACTACAAAAAGAAGGAAGGAAAATAAAATCATTAAATAATTATTTTTCTATCTGGAAAATCGTATTATTTATTTAATAAACTATTATATATCATCCATGTGATTTGGTGATGAAACATATATTAAATTTCATTATGGAGGTGAAAGAATATTCATGGATGACTTTATTGTTTCTCAATGTATGGAATGGAATGGAAAAAGGATATACAATGTCCTTATATATTGACAATGGAGTAATAATTATCATATTTATAAATATGAACTAATTCTACCATTATAACCATCTATGAGAGGCTATGAGGGAAAAATAATTACATTGATTCACAAGGTGGTAATTCTTCATAATCATGAAATACATTTTAGTTTCCCATTTATGGAATAGGACATGGATATTAATTGTTATATTTTCATAATTTAATATCATAATATGTAATATCATATTTTTATTATTTCATAATGTTTGAAAATTATTTAAGTAAATAATTAGAATAAATAAATATTAAAGACATTTTTACGAACTAATCCACTTCTACAAACATCCTCTTCCCATTTAGACATAAATATTTTCCTGGATGTTTTATGATCTAAAAAATGCCTCCACGATCTGTACATGGATATTAGTAATGGGATTTCAATGTTTATCTATGATAGAGTTATGAATAGTTTTAATTATGTGATTAGAATATTTTACCCTTTATAACTGTGGGAAATGGAACTCTTGTAATTATTTAAATTTTTTATAATATAAATTATTATATAGGGTAAATCAGACCTAATTTGATTTAATTTATAATTAATGTAAGTATTTTTCAAAACACTGTGATATTAATTTTTTTGAATATGATTATATAAATTGTTGAATATTATCTCTTAGTTTAAACCCCACATTAACCCTTTAGATAGTTATTGCGATATCTAATTTTTTTACATTAATAGAGTCGAGGAGCTAACAACAATAGTAAAATTGAAACAATGATGTAACTTTATATATATTATAGACCATATCCTACTTAATTAACTAAATATAATATCCTTAGTAATATTTTAGAAATTAATAAGGATTTATTTGTTATAAAATATCTGTAATAACATTTATTGACCTATTTATTTAATATGAAATTGAAAAATACATACCAACACTATAATTATAATATTTTCCTATTAGATTCCCTTATGTGGAAATATTATTTAATTAAATTCATCAAACAATAGAGTTCAATTTGATTATCATACTTTTAATTTTTTAGATTAATTTAATTTGTTTTTATATTAATTTAATTAATAATATATCAAGGTAGCAAAAGATTTCAGTAGACTAATATCATTATATAGATAAAAATTTACTATCATAGAAAATTCATTTATATGTCTAATAAATATGTTTGGACAAAAATTTTTAATTTTTACTCTATCCTAAACTATTATATATATTAAATGAATGTGGGTTTTATTTTTGAATTTTTCCTTCATATAATTTGTATAATGGTCAATACCATGGAAAAATGGAAAAAAGTTCCTATTTAAAAATGTTGATTAAAATTAAATCAAATATACTCATCCAATGAATTAATGGATTGTTTTAAGATTAATTACTTTTTTTGAATCATAAAATGTTTATTTATAATTAAATGACTTACCATTACATGTTGAAAAAAAATTATTATGATTAATATTAATGATGAATAAAATAAAAAACAAATATTAAAAAAATATATAACTTAAGATTCCAAATTATTAATTCATTATATATAATTATTTAAATGAAGAGTAATAATTTATTTTAAATTTAATAATACAAAACATCATGAAAATCATTTATTTAATAAAATTATTTATATGTTGAAAATTATTATTCTAACCATTAGAAGTATAAAAATTTTTCAAATAAATTTAATTATATTTTGTTGAAAAAAAATATGCCATGTAAGTTATTAAAAATTGTTACAATATTTTGTTTAAATTATAAATTCTTGTACATAAAATATAGATGTAAAAAAAACAAATTTTTTTCATTATTAAATTTAAAAGATATATTTTTAGAAAAATAACTAAATCATTATCTAATAAACTATAAGGGTTTAATAAAATAAAATTAATGAATTTAAATTATATCAATTATTAAATTCCCACAGAAAAAACAATAGAAGCAAAATTTTATAAAAATATATATTTGATACATAAAATAACATTATAGAAATATGAGGGATTTTTCTTAAAAATAAATATTTTTTTCAGTATGATGTTTTTAAATATTTAATAATTCAAAATAATTCAAACATGCTAATTCAACGGATTTTCTACAACATTTACATTTAAAAAATAATATTTTTATAACCTATGCCAACTCAATTTCTTAGTGGATTGTCATGTTGTGTAAGAAATCAAGGAAAATTTATTTTTACAAAATTATAGTATTTCATTGAACTACCATTAATAAATATATAAATCTTAATATTTTATTTGTCTCTGTAATCAAGGGAATGAAATTTGAAAACACATTAATGAAAATAATCATTTCAAAAATGGTGATCAAAACATCCACTTGAATATAGGTAATGGAAAATCCAATGTTCATTTGGAATATAACATAACTATGTTTTTAAATTAGTGTAAATTACTTGGAGGTTTAAATAGAAAGATAAATGATAATCATAACATCCAAACAATTATATACAGTGGTGTAGATCATTTATCAAAAGATAAAGAATGATCAAGAATATTAAAATAAACAAAAATCCATAGATTTAAAATATTATTGAAGACATTAAAATAAATATAAATTATGGTAATAGGATATCATTTTTCTATATCATTTTCCCTTGGTTGAGGATTTTTTTTAACATCTATAGTGAAAACATAATTATATAAACATACATGAGAAGATTAATTTCATCCTATAATGAACAACAACCACATTATACAATTTTCAACCAAATGTGGATTATTTTAATAGATTATATTCATGTACAAACATCTAAAATAAACTTATAACTGATCACAGAATCCAAATGACATTCCTCCTCTCATTATACATTATACAACATCGAAATTTATTGCACATTTAAAAAATTACCAAAATTATTAAAATATCATTAGAAAAAATAAAAAATCAATTTGTATAATATAATTGTTTTTCCCAATGACATGAGTAAATCATTCAACAAATAAATAAACATCATGCATCTTAATATTATCCTAACTAGGTTTGAAACCAAAATAATAGAAATATTTAATCCCATATTACTCCATTATTAATTTAATTTTTATCACATGTCAACATTATTCATTTAAAATGTATTATAACAAAGAAGGAATATTATCTAATCATATAATCTTCGAAATATATCAATAAATTCTATAAATTATTTAATTAATCATAATTTCAAAATAAAGTTTTATATTCTTCCATAAGATAATTTAAAATTAATTCTACAAATGTAGTCCCATCATAACTAAATCTATTTCCATTTACCTTAATCAAATAATTTTCAATAAATATTGATCTTCACTGATTATTAAATTACTCACATAAACACCCCATCACTCAACAATTTGATGGTTTTATATATAATATAACATAGTTTCTAAAAATATAATAACCATTTTATTTCAATTATCCGTATTTAACTCAACATCAATGTTTATATTTACACTTAATGGTATTAATATATTTTAACTCATTCCCACATAGTAAATTCGAATTATTCTCCAAATGTTCATTCCATAATTCACATGTCAATAATAAGGGATACATATATCTCTAACATATATTATGATATTAATAAGTCCTCCATGTTAATCCCATCACACAAAATATAAAAAAAATTAATTCATTTAAAATTATGGCCATACTCAAATATTCCCCTACATCAATATTCTTAAATTAGTATATTGAGACACACAAATAATTCAATGTTATCAATAATTTATTAAATGTTGATTTATATATTATTCATTTATACATCTAACATATGAGAAAAAGTAATAATCATGCCCAATTGTTAATAAATATATAATAATCAGTCAAAATATAATATGTACAATTGATATACCTTTCATAGTTTTGTCATCAGAAATTGTAATAGAATTAGTAATTGGTAATCATATATATATATATATATTATTTCAGATCATATTATTGATATTTTCCCCAATAATATATTTTTTCATGTCTCCCATACTCCCCACATTTAAAAAAATCAATTGATAACATCGGAAGAACATTATTCCCAATCATGGTGTTAATTGAACAATTCCTTTTTCCAAAGAATATTATTTCATTATTCCCTCATTTACTAGATAAAAAAATTCATTTGCATAATTAAAAAATTTACCAGGGTTATTCTCACACATTCGTAAAACATTATATATAGAATATTTTTCATTTGTGATGATAACACCTAATGTACAAGAAGACTAATTTTTATCGTACCTTCTTCCCGTGGAAACTCATATAGGTTTAGATTTATCATAATCATTCATTATATCTAGTTAGGAATAACCCAAAAAATTTCCACAAAATCACTCATTACTTATGGGTTCACATTCATACAACCACCACAAATTTCATCACATATATTGTTAGATTAGTTCATGTTGGATCCATCCAAATAATGAATCAAAATTAGTATAATAATATTTTCTTAATAAACCATTTTATGAGGTGGGTAATAAAAAATTATTCTTAACCACATCATCATATAATTAAATATTTTATTTTATATGAAAAATCATTAATATATATAATATACAAACATAATAATTTGTAGAGGTCATTGGTATTCTCTAATATAAATTAATAGTTCATAAATTTCATTAAACCATTACCAGGATACCAACTATATGGGACATTACTTGAACAATTCAAAATATTGTGTTTAAATTCGATACCACATTACCATTCACTGTAGTATCATTATGGTTTAGTGTCTTATATAATTAAGAAATAACACAAAAAAAACATTACCAAAAAGTTTTTACATCCACATAGTATGATTTTTTCAAACAATAAAAATCATTTTAAGAATAAAATGTACTATTTTAATTACGAATCATCATAATTTTCATCATTACCTCACTATTTTCCCTAATCGACATTAAATACCAATTCATATCAATTTATAACACATTATGAGAATAAAAATATTTATAAGAATCATATAAAATGAATTAAAAAATTCATTATTCCAGGAATACAGAAAAATATTACACTTTCAGAATATTCATTGGGCTAAAAAACAGTTCTTAACACCTAAAACCAACATGTATAATTAATAATTTCATAAAACATTTCATAGTAAATAATAATGGAAAAAATAATCATCATAAATTAATCTTTATGATATAAAATAAAGCATACATGTTTTTTCCATAAAGATAAAAATTGTGCAATAAAAATTTAGAATATATTTCCCTTCAAATATAATTTAATTATATTTAAAATTGAGAAAATATAATTTCTAAAAACACCACACCGGAAGAATAAATAAATAAAATAGGTAACTGGGGAAATGATTTTCACAGCCCACTTACTATCACTCTTAAAATAGGAATGACTAATACATTCCACATCCCATATAATTTTTACCTAATGAATAATGTTGTTATAAGAGGCCTACTCATCCTATTTTTATAATATATCCTCCCATACCTCATTTATAATGGATCCAAAAATATCAGAAATGTTTCCCATGAAACAAAATATTATCAAAACACATCAATAAAATTATTAAAATATTCTTCTAAAATATAAATATATCAATTCTACATATCAAAATATTGATTATTTTTTAAACACTCTCCATATTTTTAGAATAATCCAAAAATGGTAAATATGTCATTTAATTGAAGAAAAAGTAAAATTTATTAATGTAATAAAAAAACCCATTAACAATTTCAGTTGAGGGAGAATTGATTAATATATTATATATTAAATTTGAAATTTTTAGATTCCATATTTAAAAAAGTTATAACTATTACATATAAAATATTCAAAATGATTACGTCAATAATATTTTTAAATAAATTAAAAAGTGACATACAATTTACATTAAAAGTATTTAATGTCAATTTATATTCATCGAGGTAAAAATTTAGGGAACATGGATTTCAAATAATATGATTTATGTAATATATATTGAAGACAATATAAACAAGTTTTTGAAATTAATGTGTCCCTTACAATGGGTGAGACATATCAATTACATTCCTTATCATTAGAAATAAATTAATGTATAATTTATTTAGTTGATTAAAAAATGTAGATATTTATTGACAATTATACCTTTTCATAGAAAATTACATAATTAATTATGGTCTAAAAAAAACTCAACGATATTTTTATCGTATATAAATAATAACAAAATTTTATTGATTATGATTAGAATTCATTATTACACCCTCTATAAAATAATATAAATGAAATAAATATAAATTATAAATTTTATTATTAATTTTAAAACAAACAATAAATGATTTTTAAGAATATTTAATGACATAATAATCATATAAATTGTTAGTTGTACGTACACTTTACTAACATATAAATTCATTAAAAGTAATTAAAAAATGAAACAATATTTTAGTTTATATATAATGAAATATTATTATATCATAGATTCCATATTATATAATTTTTTATTTTTATATATATCACCCATATGATTTGGTTACAAAAAATTAACCATATCACATCATAGTGGAGATAGTCCACATTTATACGCATATAACATTAAAATTAATCAAATGATATAATGGTAAGATTGTTGATGATATATTATAATTAAATAATGATAAATATTTCAAAAATACCATATATTTTGGTATAATTATTCCATACATATGTCCATTTGTAACATCACATCCTAGGTGCCACTAAAGGGTGCCCCTATCTAGTTGGTCACATGCCCTCATGTAAGCCTCCCAGAATACTAGAGTGTGATGATTAGCAGCGAGGGTCTGGTATGTTAGTCATGAGGACACTATACCCTCTTTATCATAATAGGACACCGATGAAATGAAACAACAATAATTTAGTGTGGAATCATATAAATAACCAAAACAATACCATGTCACAAGATAGTCAAAATTGGAAATATAATACTCAAATGAAAGGGGAAAACAAGCTATGACAATGAAAGTGTATTGTTGATACAATGAAACTAAATGTAAAGACTCAATGACTCCAAAGAGTCTCCTGAACAACATCCAGTTCCCTTAACCATGATAAATTCCAAAAAAGTAACATGTCCTTAGGCCTTTCCCTTATCATGTCATGCAACATTAATGTCTACATGGGTGCTGGCCAATCATCCTAATGAGGGTGTGAGTACGACTCAGTAGGCCACCACTAATGGTGCCTAAATCAATTCTAGTAAAAATATATTGTATTCAATTCAATAAAGAAATAAATATAGTGCATATTAAAACAGTAATGTCATTTTCATTTATTCTTTATTCATCATATTTGACCAAGTATTAATACATGTCTCTCATATAAATCAAAATTCATTATTGTCATTCGATTTTGGTGAATTCAATTACCAGAGCCCAAAATATCAAATTGTGATTAAAACCAAGTAAAGCATCCCAATTCTCATTTTTTGTTGAGCACCATGTCAAGAACCCCAAATCTCATTAGGTGCAGAAATCCATTTCTAACCCCCCACCATAGAATCTTGGATATCTTTTGGGGTGGAATTCCATGTCCATGTCCCAACATATAAATTGATATTGAGATCCATATCAAGATGCCACAATTCTAATCATTTAAATCATTGAATAATTCCCAAGAATTAACCATTTCATTACCTTACATATCAAAAAATTAGTCAAACATTCAAAAACCCATTAGGAATCCCAACAAATAACTAATAACATAACCCGTTAAATAATTCATCAATTATCTAATCAATCTATTGAAATCTTATTCCATAATGAATTATTCATAAAAAATTTTATAAACAAATATCAATTAACAATTATTTATTATCACAATTAATTATCTTTAATCAACATCATGCAACATAAATAATTCACTATTAGTTATCATACATATTCAAAAAAACATTTCATAGTTAATCCTACACCAATTCATTATCTTAACAAAACTATTTTAATATATCAATTACAATACCTCAATCCATTAACAAAATATCAAAATAAAATATCAGTTTGGACAACCCCTTTATTCTATAATTAATTAATTATTTAATCTTATATATCGCCATAGCATCAAAAAGCCAAATTATCATTCAAAATTACACCAATTTCAAAAAAGAATTATCAGTGTAATTTAGGAAATAAATAATCCCACATACACATATCAAATCGATGACTCTGGGATTTTGATTTAGACCACCTACCTCTGTTTGTTGATGGATGTTATCCCAAGAAATATCCCTAAAATCTGAGCCACACTATGATGTCAATCATGATCCTGATCCAAATACCTGAACCCAAAATTATGATCAAAAGCATCAAGACCAGGAAAAGATATATCTTGATCCACAATAAAAAGTATGGATCTCCGCCTGTATATTTAGATCCATGGAAAAAATTGAGATCTTCTATTAAAACTTGATGGAATGATGGGGGAATAATCTAAAATATCATCAGGGTGAAATCCACATACTGGAAAGAGATAAGATCATCAATCTATGCTTATTTATCTATGAATCAGGTTTGAATCACCTTGTAATCCCACATAAATGCTTTGGGATCATCTCGAATTTGTCAACCCAAAGCCTAGGTCGAAGTAGGGTGGTTTCATTGGTTCTGGTGATTTAAAAATTAATTTTCGAATAATTAAAACTTGTATACACAGTTTCCTAGGGTGGGGTGCATGGTTAGGGTGAACTGTGTTTCAACCGTGTGAAACTCAATATATAGGTATGCTTGGTTACCTAGGTTCAGGTGTAGGGTTTGTCAAACAATGCGCAAACCATGCACGACCCTCAATCAATTTTTTTTTCTTTACAGACACCCACATGCACCTGAATCTACAAATCCAAAGATAAGGTACATAAAACCTCAATGGTACCTACAAAATGCACCCAAGATGGCTCTAGAGCAGGAGAGAATATTACAATCTCCCCACCATGACACATGAAATATCATCACATTATTTCCCTTCTACACTTTCTCACTACGATCTAGCACACATACAAGATACTTCAAAGGATTAATCTATATACATGAGAACCTCATCCACATAGATTTCATGAGACATGTCATGGTGATACCACCATAATTGTGACACATAGAAAACATCATAAAAAGTGATGAAATTCTATGGAAGGGTCATTTGGTACATCATCGGCCCAATTCTCTGAACTACTTTAAAAAGTCCTACAAACCCAGGTGCTAACATTCCCAGCCTCTATATAAAGTGGTGAACCAACCTAAGAGACACCGGAATGAAAAAAAAATCACCCTATATAACTGTAGGGGTCATCTTTTCCTATCACCATATGACTTTTTATACTCTGATCCATAGCCTTAGGTATTGGAATCAACTACACCGGCTTTGACATCTCCAACATGGGGCTCGGACCCTACTCCATTAACTCACCCGCCAATATCCAGCATAGTGTTGATCTATATGATATACAACAAAGTGGCTCATTTGGTTAAAACATTATAGTTTTCTAATAACTGTTGTTATAAGAGAACTCCAATAAAAGCAAGTTCTTCTCCAAAGAACATCCAAAGTCATGTTCGCATGCGAAAAACATATCCTCTAGAAGTAGTATGGTATGATCTGACTGCTCATAGGTATATGGATGTAAATCCATACATAATAAAACATATGTTTCAAGTGCCTTCTTCATGCCCTTCCATTAGAATGATGCAAACCAAAAATTTCGATAGGAAACTATAGTCTGTTTAACCCCATGAAAAATAACTATATAATGAACATGCATCTCTCCCAACTAATTCAACAATTAATGTTTCCGAAGTAAAAAAGTAAAATTATACCTTATTTAGTTGATACACAATGAAAAAATTAACATCATTCACCCTAAGGTTCATTGGAATACTTTTCACAAAATCTGAAGTCGCATCATCCCACTTCTATCTTGGATGAGGAAATAGATGCAATTTTCATCCTGTTCGTTGATTCTTTTATTTACCCTACACATAGTTGAAACCCCATATTATAAACCCTACAATCTCCCTTTAAAATCCTAGCAACCAAAACTATCATCCCAGGTTCAGATATATTTTTGTCACCCCAAGAGGATCTACTAGGTTGGGTCATTAAATTATCACATGAGCTCATATTATATAATCAATGGAAAAACACCCTGATTTTACACATAGATGACCGTATCCTCATCTATCAACTAGTATGAAGGAGTCACCCCACATTAATATAATTCCATTAATGTTAAACACTCTAGATCCTTATACTTCCTATCTGTGATTTGTCTCAAGAGTGTAGAATCCACTACTTTTGAATCCATTGTCATCCTCTCTTGACTCTCCTTAACCTCCACATTCAATTTATATAGAAAATTCATCATCTTCCATACATCTCTTGAATAATGTACCAACTGTGTTTTTGTTTTCCTGGTCAAAGCATCATCCACATTGTTCCCCAATCCAAGTGTATATGAAATTTCAAATTCTAAAGACTTTAGATACTCTAGCAGTATTCACTATCAATGATTCTTATCATATAGTGAAATGATATACATCATGATTTTATGATATGTAAAAATTGTAAAATTTTCACCCAAAAGATAGTGCCACCAACACCTATAAGCATAAACCACTACAACCCACATGATGTTGTGAGTAGGGTAATTTTGTTCATAATACCTCAACTTTTGAGACTAAACAAAACATTGAACATAATACCATAGTATCACAATACACCATGTAGTCCTCACCCGACACTGGTCAGATCAAAAAATCATTTTACGTCAATCATATCTTCAACTCGTAGAAAAAATTCTCACATGCTTCTGTCTAATCAAAGTTTATCACTTTATTTTTGAATCCCAAACATAGTGTTACGAATTGAGAATTTTAATGTATGAACCTCATCTAATATATATCTAATCCCAAAAATCCTCATATATAAAAACAATTGTTGGAATGCTCCCGATAAACCACTACCTTAACATTGTTTGGGTCCACTAACACACCATCTAACGAAATGATGTGCCCCAAAATGTGTACCATTTCAATAAAAAATTGACACTTTGATAGTTGGTTGTATAATTGGTTCTCTACCATTGTACTCATAACAATGTCAAATTGTAGGGCATGATCGTCATTAGTCTTATATTATAAAATATGTCATCAACAAACACCACTACAAACTGATACAGGTATGTATGAAAGATCATACTAATCAAGGCCCTAAACATTAATGGAGTGTTTTTCAGCCCAAGTGGAATTTAGACAAACTCATAAAGACCATACCTACTTCTAAAATCAATTCTTGGTAAATTAGATTTTCAAACTCTCACCAGCTGGTACCCTAATCCCATATTGATATTTTAGGACACACAATCTCCCTTCATCTGGTCAAATAGATCATCAATACATGGAATAGGATATCATTTCATTATGTCCATCTTATACATCTACTGATAATAGACATAGAAAATGTAAATCCTCTTCTACATTATTTGAAATCATGTTAGTTGATCCTCAAGGTGACAGTCCTGGATTGATAAACCCTTTATCCTCCATCTCCTCGAACTGTGTAAAGATCACGTGAATCTCAGTCGGTGTCATTATGTTAGGTTGAATAGATTATAGTTCTACCCCCCAACATGAGGTCAATAGTGAATTCCACAACTCTCTATGTTGGAAAACCTCATAAAACATCTGGAAAGACATTATGGAATAGTTCCACAATTGGTCGAAGGATTTCATGCTAATAACTCCCATCATTCAACAAAATAGTAGATAATTTGGTTGTGATTTGTCCTTGTTTTTTGAAATTGGCCAATCACTGCTTACATGGACATCCCACTCTCTATGATAAACATACTGGTCACCCAAAGGAGATAAAATGGTCACTCCCCAATGGTAAAAATTATTGTCGGATCGAATTATGACTAAATAATCCATGACCACTATCAGGAAAAATCCTGACATAATAAGAAAATTGAGATCGCAAATTAAACGATACTCTCTGATCTCTAGTGAACAGCCCGTGCCCAAATATATATCTTTTAACCATTTTCCCAATGGTGTTTCAGTATTCATCACTCCAATTATAGAATCCACCACCATGATTAAACAATTATCAATAATTGTAGATATAAAGGAATAAGAGGCACATATATCAAATAAATAACTAGATAAAGAAGACGCTACTATAATAGTACCTATCAATGTCGATGAACCAGCCTCGATCTCTTTATGTATAGGCAGCACTGAATATAAATTTCAGGCCCCACTTCCCAATGGAATTGTTTGACTCCCCTAAGAAGAACAACATTGATGATACAAGAACTCATACCCTAATGCACCATGTCAACAACCGGTACCACCTCTTCAATTGAACTCTTGAATCCAAACCTATATGGTGTAGAAAACCCCCTTCCAACACCCAGAAGTTCAGTAGAAACTCTCTCATCACCAACATCCCATTTATTCCAGAAGATCTTCTTTAGTTGTCCCATATTGCTAAAAAAATGGCCCAACACTAGTGATTGATGAATATGTATTCGATAGTGTCCCGAAATTCCATATAGGTGGCAAAAAACATGAGAAATATCTTTTGAAATAGTTCCCCATGATTTCCACCATTTTTTGCACAGTCCAAAATCTTGTTCTTGTAACAGCGCTTCCTTATCTCATAAGGAACACACACTGGTCGTCCAGTGACAAGTAGTTGTATGGTACCAAAATCCTCCTTTATGTTTCCCAATGAAATATGAGACATATTAAAAACTTTTAATAACTTCATTATCATAAATATGTTAACATGTTACTTAATTTGAAATCTATGTACATCCTGATATTGTTTTTTTGAAGTAGGCTCATGTTCCACCATAGTTGGAAAAAATATTCAAAATCTATAAAATATTCCACATAATCCATTTTTTATATCCTTCCTTGAGTCATATGCATATACATTGTATCCTTATCTTTTATCATCGTCTATGAAAATAAGTTCTCCTTTAACATCTCCATAAATCCCTTACATAACAAATCATTAGTCTATCTCTACTGTACCTATATGTCACACCGGTTCTCTATTGTCCCCCATAGAATATATGAGGCCAAATTAACCATAATCTCATCGAAATTATAGAAATGGACATGTTTCGTCTCTATGTATTCAATACAAAATTCATCTCCCATAGGTCCACCCTCACGATTGAAAGTTATTTGGTGTGACATCTAAAACTCCCTTGTCCACTCAGACATGCTTTTCAGAACCCACCCCTAGTCTCTCTTTATGAATTAAACAAAATGAGAAATGTTCCCTCTGAACATCTCCATTTCCTACTCATCTGTCACAAACAGTGCCTCACGTTACCTTTCTAGAATTTCATTATGTGAATAACCCTCACTCCACCTCTCAACAGGTGTCGTGGTGGCATAACACTCCCAAACCAAACACAAATCATATGTCTCATAATGAACCCTTATAACATTTACATAAGAGGAGAATAAAACACACCATGTTTAAACATTCCCTCTTCACTTTTTTGGCCATACAGTAAACATTGGGTCCTTATCACTACCCCTAACATCCTACACCATGTTCATGGTTTACAAGGGTATGAAAATTCACATTAGTTAATTCTCATGGTTAATTTATCACATCATTTTAAATTAACTAATTCATCAATTAATTAATCAAACCCACTTAATTATTCAGTATTTTATTTAGAAACCCTTTTTTCTCATTCTTCATCATTATTTAAATCTCAGAAAATGAAAAAAGCAGTTCAAGTTCATCAACATACCCATAACACATTTTCCCATGCCTGCTTAAAATAATAAATGTCATAATAACATTGAGTGCCTAGAAGGATTCATGAATACTCAACTCTTGTGCCTCGTTAGTATACAATTAAATGTTAATCAATTGTCAAAACAAATATCACATCACACCACAAGTGCATAACCCAATGTCAAATAATATCCATATGAAACAAGAAACAAAAATCAAAACAATCCCACCTTTAGTACCCAAATATTCAAAAGTCCAGGGGTTTGAAAATCCCATGAACGAGCTCATTACCAAGCCCCAAATATTCCTATTCTCATTAATACCTTTATGTAAATAGAAAGATAATATAAGAAGAAATAAAAGAAAACTCAATTGATAACACTTTGTAACAACCTGATCCATGTTCCACTATATGGTTCCCCGAGCCAGTTTTTTAAATTCCCTCATGTGCACCTCTATGCACACAAGATGGTGATGACTACCAATGAGGGTCTGGTAAGTCAGTAATGGAGAGACTATACACTCTTTTATCAGAATAATTCTCCCATGTAAGAATAAACAATAATAAAGTGTGGAATCATATAAATAACTAGAACATTACCATGTCACATGATAGTCAAAACATGAAATACAATAAACAATTTAATGGGGAAAACATGCTATGACATTGAGAGTGTCATGTGTATACAATGAAACTTCAATTAAAGACACAATAACTCCAAAGACGTTCCCAAAGAATGTCTAGTTCCCTCACCCATGCTTCATTCCCATACTGCAACCTATATCAGGGCCTTACCCTTATCATGTCTTGCAACAACAATTTTCTACATGGGTGACGACTAGGAAGCCCGAATATGGTGTGATTAAGACAAAGTTGGACACCACCAATAGTGTCTAAAACTAGTCTAGTCAAAATAAAGTTTATAAAATTCTATGAATCAGTAAATAAAATGTATAATTAAATAGTTATCACATCATCATTGGTTATTTAATCATTATATTTGTCCCGGTTTCAATGTATGTCCCCCATTTAAATCATAACTCATTATTGATATTCATTTGGTGTTGAACTCTATAGAAAGCACCCCAAATATAATTCGGGGATGAATGTCCTGTCAATCAACCTAGATCACATTTCTTGTTGAACGCCATTTAAATCACCCCAAATCACATTTGGTGTAGATCGCTATGTCTAACACCCGACATCACAAGCTTGGATAAATAATGGGGAAGAACGCCATGTCCTTGTACCAAATTCTTATTCTTTCTAGAACTCCATTTCTAGCACCCATAATCCCAATAATTTAAATATTTAATTTATTCATAATAATTAACCACATAATTCCCTTACTAATCCAATGATTAGTTGAACATAAAAAATACCATTAATTAGCCCATCAATTAACAAATCACAAAACCTATTAAATAATTACTAATTTTATTAACCAATCAACACAAATATTAATCCATAATTAATTCAACATAATTAATTATCAAGATAATATCTCATCCTCTCATAATTAATTATCACAATTAATTATCTTTAGTCTATATCATGGAAAATAATTAATTCACAAGTATTTATCTTCCATATCCATACTTAATCTCATTATTACCCATATCTTATTATCATATGACAATAAATTCTATATCTCAATTAAAATATCTCAACCCATATACATGTTCTCTAAATAAAATATCTAATTGGGAATCCATCATTTTACCAGAATTAAATCATCAATTAAACATATAAATCTCGAAAACATAAAAAAGAAAATTTAACATTCATAATTACTATAATTTAGGAAATAAATTACCAAAGGATGGGACAAAATCAATAATCCAACATACTCATATTAAATTCATCACTATAGGTGTTTGATTTAGTCAAAATACATCAGTTTGTTGATGGATGTCAGACCGAAAAAAATTGCTAAAATCATAGCGACACGATGACATCAAACAAAATCCCGATATACGTCCCTAAAGCCAAAATTATGCTTAAAAGCATATTGATCATTAAAATATAGATCTATATCAACAATACTATATCTAGATCTCAATACCTAGGTTTATAACCACTGAATAAATGGATATCTTCCCAGAAAATATCATGGAAAAATAGATGGATGAATGGAAGGAGCATTGGGATGAAATCCACTTACCGAGAAGGCATTGGATCATCAATTTGGGATTTGGATCTTGATGAATGGTATTAAAATAAACTTGGAATCCCTACAAAAGGAATTTAGATCAATTATAATTTTTCAACCTTATTCCTGGGTTTAAATACAGGGGTTTTGGGTGTTCAAGTGATTTAAAAACTAATTTTTTAATAATTAAAACCTATGTTCATGGTTTCATGGATACGGGTGCACAGTTACGGTAAACTGTGTGCCAATCGTGCTGACCAATCTGTCCATATTTACACAGTAACCTAGTTTTAGCCACATGTTTTGACAAACCATGTCCAAACCGTGCATTTCCCTCTGCCCATTAATTTAAAAAAAACTCTCCCAAACATTCCCAAGCCACAACTCTAAAGGAAATGTAATTTTTTACCACAAATTTACAAGAAAAACACATCGGATATAACTCAGAAAAGGATGATATCTTACACCAATCATGAGAGGTGGTAATGGAAAACATATTATGATTGTTCATGAGGTGGTAATTCAACAAAACAAATAAACAATATTTTTATTCCCCATTATATGGATGTCAAGATAAAAATAAATTATTCAATGAAAATAATATTTTCATAGTATATTTACCATAATTTTAATAATATATAATTTCTTATACATATTTGTAGATGTTATAAGAAGAAATAAATCCAAACAGATTGGTTTACAACTATACCTCTTAAGGATTAAATGAAATGGATTCCAATTATGTTTTTCTAATCCATCCCTGGCTTCATGGATGTGGTCACGGATGTAAGTAATGTATTCAGGTTGTACATGGATAATATAGTGTGTTCAAATTATGAAAGGGAAATTCCAGATGTGTTTCAATTTTATATGTATGGAGAGGGAAATATTTAATTTAATGAACATATTAATGAAATATAGATAATTTTCATTATAAAAGTGTATCCAAATTTATACAATTGAATGAAAATATTATTATTATTTTAAATTATTTAATATAATAAAATTTGGACATGTCTAAGTGATTATATTGAGCCTATATAATTATTTTGATCCTTTTAAATTATAGAAATTACAATAGTATCAGGATTTCATACAATAAAATAAAAGAAAATGATATTATAAAATGGAGAGTGGCTAATAAATCATCAATGATTTATATTATATTCCATACACCATTCTCATGGCTAATGACATTATTTTTAGAATGGGAAATTACATTTTTCATGCATTATTTTTTATAGAATATTGGTAAATTTATTTTTGGAACTATTTATTTAATTTGGATTTTAAAACAATATAAAGATAAATTAAATCTAATATAATCAATTAAAAAATGTCAAAAATTTTCTCTATATAATTAAAATTAATTGAAAAAAATTATTCTTTTGAAATATTTCACATTTTCTATTTTAATGAAATTTATTATATATTTATATTAATTGAATAAATAATTTTTCAGAATTGTGTATGAATAGAAGGTAGTTATTTCCAAAATTAAAAAACTAAACAAATTTTCCATTTAAAAAAAATTAATCAAAATTGAAATAAATAATAATAAAATAATATAATTACTTAAACTTATCTCAAAATAATAAATATATCAAATTCCTGATAGTGATATGTTTAACCATATCAATTAGATGAATATTATAAGGGTTATTATTAAGGATAACTAGAAATAATTTTTAATATTTTATAATTTAAGAAGAATATGTTAAAAATAAAATCGTCAAATTATATAATTGAAAGTGTTAGGGATCATTTTTAGTAATCATAATATTAATTTTATCATTAATAAGACGATTTACAACTATTGATGAGGTAATAATATTCTATTGATAATAAAAATAATGACTTATAATAAAAGAGTCCTTTTCATGAATAATTTACCTGCAAATTAAAAATATTTTATTCATTTTAATGATTCAATACATTTGAGTGACAAAATAGAATTTATAATTAATCCTAAAAAAAGTGACAACAACTATTTTTTTAAATATGATTTTTTTGTATAAATATGTTGTTATGACAAATTCATGTATAAAATTAATATAAAATAATATAATTAGATAATTATTAATCAAAATGGATTAATTTATAGATACTAATAAAAAATATAATTTATCGTATTAAATACATGAAATAAACATTATTTTTTAAAATAAAAAAATTAAATTATTTATAATAAAATAAATAGTTGTAGAATAAAAAAATATCATCCAAATAAACCATTATATGTTGATCTAAAAAATGTAATAAATATTTACAAGAAAATTTTTATTTATCATTTATGAAAATAATTATATTAATATCTCCTAAAAAGTAATAAAAACTAGTTGAAAAGAAAACATATATTTGACAAACAAAATTCATTTTTGAAAACCGAGTAATAAATTCATAATTATTAATGAATATATTGATATTTATTATTAACATTATATTAAAAAAAATTAAAAATTCAACCAAACCAATTCGTACAGTCAAATTTAACCATTATGAATTAAGGCCCCCTTTTAAATATAATATATTAATTTTATATCCCAATTCGAGTAAACTGTATTGTTGTCCCATAAGAAAGAAATAGATAATTTAATTATTTGAAAAATTTTCATTTTATACACATTGAATAGGATTGATGTAAACTCATATCAATTTGGATAACATGAAATATTCAAAAACCGTATGAGATTATCGTATCTAAAGTACCTATCTAAATAGGGAAATTAATTAATTGTTGTCCCTTGTGTTTACATAAACAAGAGACATGAGGATTTAGATATATTGGACATAAGAAGAAATTTTATCATAATTTAAAGATACCTCAAACATGAAAGGTATTCCTTATTCTAATACAACATGGATTTAATATTTGTTGTGTTCTCAAAAATATTTTATAACAAAAGTATTTCGTGGTATAAAATTTATGCAATTTATTCTTAGAGTACAAAAAACATAACCACTGGGGGATGATTAGACATTAGCATCTAAACATTAATTAAATGATTCAATTTATCTGGATAATTTCAATATTCAATTCATCTAGCGAGGAGTGTAAAATGAACTATTCTACTATATTATTATTTAGTTTTACTATTTCATTTTATAGTGATGTTCAATGTTTTTTATTTTTCATTAAATGAGAGGTGGGTTTTTAATCGATTTCCCTTTCTTCACCGTTTCTGATAGTTTCATGATAGTGTTTCTCAAATCGTTTAATTCCTGCATTGTTATCAAGATCCCAGTTTCCCTATAACTACATAGGATTTAAATAATATTGATGTTATCATACTCCCATGAAATATTATTTATGAATATAAATATACATTTCTATGTAGTTTTGGATCAAAAAATATTCAAATCACCCTATGTAATATTATGTATCCCAATGATGAACATCGTGATTCTAGTGTGAAGGATTCTCACCTTATATATGTTTGATTAATATTCATGGTTTAAAATTCCAAATAATCACTTTTGTAATATTAAAAATAAATGTAATATTTCCAACAAAAACCATGGATTTGTTAACAAAGTACTCTCAATATAGTTATATTAGAATCCATACAAGGACTTTTAATATAAATAGAGAGTCTTGTATATTGACTTATAAAATAATATCAAATTTTATATGTGATAGATATTCATGATAGTTTCATGATCTAATGATTGAGAACTATGATTTTTAATGATTTTCAACCACCACTAAAATTGATATACACTAAATTAAATGTTAAATATTATACCAATACTAGGGTTTAATTATTTTTTATTTTCCATTCTTAATAATAAAAACCACACCAACCATAAACATTGCATAATTTATTTATATACCTAACCAGTTATATATATGAAACCCCTTTTTTTCCCTTAATAATAAAATGATATAGTATCTATTTGAATTGATCATTGTCTATAATATTCTCATACTATGAAATGCATCGTTATTAATGTAAATTTACACCATCCATATGGAATATAAATTTTATCCCACATATTCATTATTTCATGTTTATTTGATATGATGTACCTTTCCCAATAATATATAAAAATGTAATGGTTTTCAATATTAATTAGGGGTAAATATTAAAATTTTGAATTTTAATTATACTTAAATTTATTTGATATAATTAATTTTTAACTAAAAATTATTCATTTCTATCTAATGTACAATAATTATCATAAAACTAGTCCATATATTATTCGACGTGATATTAAATTTAATATTATTCCATCACTAGTATGTTTTTATCTTCATTTGTACAATTAATATCATCTATAAAGCCTATTAATAATTCATTATAATTATAATTATAATATATTTTATTTAATAAAAAATAAAATTAACTACATTATGTATATTTTAATAGAAATTACATTAAACTTCATCAATGAATTATTATTCATCAATATGGCATTTACAAAGATAAATGATTTCCTAGAATTATTATTCTGACATCTTATAAAATATAAATAATTTGAAAATCATATGGCAAAATCCATTCACTATTTCAATGAAATAAATATATTAATATTAATAATATATTCATTAATTAAAAATTTCAATGTAGTGTATAATATAGTAGCATAAAAAACCGCAATAAATGTTTTTGACGAGATTAATCCACATTATAGGTTAAATTATTTCATATTAGTTAATGAACTAATTGATAATATAATATCATTCATCATTAATTTATTAAAACATAACGTTATACTCAAAATCCATCATGTCAAATGACTATGAACATATCACTTTATACATAAGTATCTCCTCTCATGGTAACAAATTATGTTAAAATTGGGTAATGAAAATGTATCATATATTATTATATTCAACAAAAACAATTTCTATATATATAATTTGACTAATTATAAGGATCATATCCTATTTTGAATATCAATAAAATATTTATCATTTTCAATAATCAAACTCAATTTAATAATTATTTAATGATGTATTCTATCCATTATGACAATTTATTGATTACCAAATAAATAAATATATTCTATAAATAATATATTTTTTATTCCCATATATTTTCTAGACTCCAAATATTATATGATTTCATTCATATTATTATTTTATACTTATTGAAACTCATATCATTTATAAATTAATTATTATTGAGATATATATATATATATATACATATAATTACGGTTCATTTTTTTTGAATTATTAAATTTTTTCTATTATGAATAACATAATTATTAGCCATATATAAATATTATGGAAAAATAGAATCCCTAAATTATAAATGAGAATTGATTCAAAACCTCTAGGATTCATTATCCATTGAATTAAATATTTTTACATTATTTCATGCAGCATTTTCCTCATTTAATGAGAAATTAAAATATATATAACATCAATAGGAAAAAATGTTTATTTTGTAACCATTAAAATTCATACTAGGTACTATTACAGTGGTTCTAGATATGAAATTAAACATCGTGTATGATGAATAAATTTTTATAATTGTTTTATATAGAAGCACTCTTTGTAGGTAGTTTTTGAAACATCATGGCTCCAATTTGATTACTTTATTCTATGACCCTTAGAACACCTCACTATAGGTAATAGGCCACTGAATATTATCTTGGTACTGCCATTATGTTGTTTATAGACTATAAATATATATTAGAGTAATAGAAACAATTGAAATAATATCTAATCCTTCAAAAAGTTTAATTAAAAATAAGAAAAGGAAAGAAAACAACATAATGTAAATTGAAAATCCAATAAATTAAAATTAATCATTCTGAAATGTTAAATTATTTTTTTAAAAACAATTAGATATTTCATGAAAATATCATATAAAAACAATCCATATAATATGTAATTGAAACACATTTGGGTCTTAAGTCACATCCTAGTCCTATCAACTGAATCAAATATAACATCACAACAAAAAATGAACCCACAGACTTTACATATACTTAATATAGTGAGTTATTCTTAAGAAATTTATTCTCACAAAAACCCATGAATTCAATGAGTAAAATAAAATAGTCCAACACAATCTATGTCCCTAAAAACTTGTCATTAGTGTTTATGAAAATTTCAATTTTATGGGAGTTATAAATGATGAACTAAATTTAATAAAATATATAACCATTGAATATTGTGTGATATAGAGAAACCTTGGATTGAACATTCCTACTCCATATACTGTTAGATTCCCTGGAACATATCATATTTCTATTAAGGGTTATGAAAATCTGTCATTGGTATAGGGTACCTAGGTCATCATTTAGAGTGAATAACACTCCACCACAGAATCATGAATTTTTTCCATCAAATGGGAGGGACTAATATTCATAATTGAAAATACATATAGTATAATTTTTGTGAAATAACACTCCTCTATAGGACCTTATCACAATTGATCATAGGTAATATCACCATTCAATTAAATTCTATCTAATTTTGTAAGCATAAAAAACACCCCATCCTAGTACATATATCACATAATAAATCTTGACCCCCCAATGAATGATAACTCACTTGATTTTATAGAAATAAAGCATCGTATGAATCAAATATATTATATTGTATATCTAGAAATTTATACTCTCTCACAAGAATCTTACAAAACAAATATCTTCAAGAAATTCTCTATCCCATGAATTTCAAATATAAAAAAATCACGGGGAATCCCATAACCAAAACATTACTAACTTTCATCACATCAGTTTTCCACATGGTTGAATCTCTCTCATGCTTATTATGTCATCCATTCCAGAACAAAAAATATTCACCTCAAGACAGAAATTATTTTATATAGATGATCTATTATAGAAACACTTATAATATATAAATTTGAAACCATTAGAGGACCCAATTTTCTTCCCGTTGGACCTGTACATGTCCGTACACCCTCTATATGCTCCATAATATTATTCAAAACTGTTGTATTTATTTTATCACATAGATTGTATATTGTTTCACAATTTTTCCTTACATGTGTGGGGATCTAGTGAACCATACCAGTGATACTACATCTGAATCGTATAATATATATGGAATAACTCCAACATCATTTTTAATATTAATATTGGTTGGTCCTTCAACTATGTCGTAACTCAATTCAATTCTATAACCTATCCATATGTTGGTTTTCATCCAAACCAAAAAATCCCTTATTGATGAGAACTAAAATATTCATTAACTATATCCACAACATTCATCAATAATTTTTTTTCCTAAATAGGGTATATTTTTCTCAAAGAATAAAATTTTCTTCATGGAATTAGTCATTGGTGACTGATGTTCAGACTATTTATTAGGGACCATCATATCTTGTGACACATTTTATATATAACACAATTTCTATTGATAATTATTAAATTATAAAACATATATTATCAAACACAAGTGGTATGAATTATTTTAACATTATAAATAAATAGATGCAAAAACAAATACAAATTTTCACATATCAACTTCTCCGATTGGTGTTTATGAATTTATAATTAATGCTCCACCACAATTAGTGATCCAACTTCAATCCAAAATAATCAATAACTTTGACAAATTAATGTTAATAAATTACTCAAAAATACAAAATAATTATATGAAATTAATAATATAATGAAATATTATTTTGATATTTAATATTTTGTAATAATTATTTAATAAATAAATTGAGATTATATTGTTTCTATACACTCTGAAAATGGATAGCACAATACCACCAAAATTTACAAAGACCATTAAAATAAAAAAAACTACATAATTTTTATCTCAAATAAGCCTTTAATTTCACCCAAAACATTTATATTCCCTCCATAGATTATAAATGAATCAAATATTAAACAAATGACATTATTAAGAGTGCATAAATTATCTAATGGTTCACTATAGGATATATGGTCAATATTATAATCTTATAATGTGAATTTATCATTTATTTTGAATAAACATCCAAAAAATAAACAAATAGAAGATGTAATAGTGAAAATTCCAACATGATGTTATATATTTAACTCATGTATTATTTCCAATCAAATATAACATTTATGATTCAATAATCATATAATAATTCTCTGTATTAATGGTGAATATAATGTTAGAACATAACATATTATTGATCACTACATACTGTTAATGAATAAATTATTATCTATGTAGAACATTATTTTTTTATTTTAACAATATTTTATAAATAACTTTTAAAATAACATATAATAATTTTCAAAAAATTATGTATCATAGGTATATATTTATGGAATCTTACCAGACCCATGATTCATAGAGTGTAGAAATCATGAAAACACATGCATGTCAGCAGAAAATTTAACCTAACTTTGAATGAAATTTAATTTTACCATAACTCTGAAAAATATATAATATAACTATATATAGAGAAACCATAATGAAATATAACATGGAAGGCCAACAAAATAACTTTTTTTTATACAAAAAGAAAAAATTTATACTAATAGTATCCCAAATAAGTTGTCGTAGTTAAAAAAATATTCTTATTCACATTATAGATTGCTCTGGAAAAATAATTTTTTAAACATATACAAATAAGGGAACACCATTAAATAAAAAAAAATTCACCTTAGGTTAGTCATAGGTATCTTTATATTTTCCATTTATTTCTCTTATATATCACTTTTTATTACTCTGAAACATTCTCAGTGAGTATGATGGATCTTATGTATATACATCACTTTATTTTAACCCATAAATTATGAACAGTGGGTTTTCCCAAACTACAAATAGTTACAAATATATTTGAAAATATTACACTTATAATCATTAATTACTAAAAAATGTAATGGATTCACTCTTATGTATTCATTGTTTCCCTACAACAACTTATCCAATTTTCAATACACTTCCCAATGTATGTCTTAAAATATGTAATGGATTCATAGACATATTTTAAATTATAAAATATGAAAAAAATTTATTTTAAGACATAAAATTATGTCTTCTATATATAATTATTATCTATATATTAATTAATATAATAAATAATAAAAATAAATAAAATATTATAAATTTTATCAAGTTCCTAAAGCATATTCAAACAGTCCATAGAACAATAATAGTAAAACTCAGATTGGGGAATAAAATCAAGAATATATTAACAATATTTAATAATTTTTCTAGAATTCAAAGCCATAATATTTTAAATTGTATAAATACAATTCACCACACCAAGTCAGTCACCAGACTTTTGGTGACATGAAAAATATAACAATATAAATCTTTTCCAAGAAAACCCAACTTTGCTACAAAACATAACCAAGAACCTAAATTGTCCAACGTTGCTATATATATATCTATAAAAAATAAAAAAATTAGTACATTACTCAGAATAATAGTTTATTTCCAATTTTTAAAAAACTGAACAACTTTAATAAATAAAATTAAAATTCATTCAGAATTTCTCTAGACATGTATATAGATATTTTTAGATACACCAATTATAATTCCCCCAGTCTCTGCGATGTCCATTAATAAGTCATCTGTAATCCCTCTCAGTTATTGAGATATGATGTGAAACCTAAATTCACTAAAACATATTTCACTATTTCTTATTGAAATATATTTTTTCTAAAAAAAATCTTTTGAAAATATTTTCACCAAAAAATTCAATGCTACTAAACTATTGGTGAAAAAAATATAACCAAAAGTGATTCTAAATGATAAAATGATTCTGTTGCAATTATAATAATTCCAACAGATAATACATATGTTGGACAAAACATTTAGCTACAAATAAATATGACGATTATATCTACTTGAAATATTAATACAATTTATTAGAACCCGATATTTAAAATCTTTTGTCCATTATGTTTTAAAAGATGGTATTTCAATTTATTTTATTAAAATTTTATATTGTATTTATTAATATATTTTTTTTAATTTACTATTATATTTACTAACATTTTTATTATTTAATATAGTAAATTTAGATTATTTTTGAACACCATAAAAATGTGATTTTAAAGAAAAAATCATATTGAAATATAATATAAAACAATGTTCAAGCGTTATGAAAAGACATGGATCTCCCTGTAACTTATTTAAAACATGATTAAAAATTTTCAACAATAACATACTTTACATTTATCCCAATATAAATTACAATATTTATCATAAACATTCATCATATTTGTCATTGAATCTACATCACATCACATGATCTATTTACTACTGTTGTGGATATGAACATGATCATCTTCACCAAAAATCATTTGATTTTAATAGAGTAGTCATATATTTTTGATGAACTAATAGTTCCAAATCTGATCTTGCAGCATAATGTTTGATTGCAAAGGTCATCCATAAACTGAACATGTACGAATTCTATTATTGATCATAGTGGATCACCGTTATGAAAACTATGATTGTACCAGCACTATAACAACCTAACTATTATCCCTATTAAGTAGAACATATCCCTAAAAATATCAAAAAAACAAATTTTTTTAACACACAATGAATGTTAATTAATCTAGTGCATAACATTTTTTAATAATCTTAAATAACATGTCTCATTTTTAGGACATCACCTTTTTTAAAACTAAACATAAAAAACAACTTACTGTTTCTGATAATATCTTTTTACATAGTGAACATATCCCATATTTTTTCTATAAAATTATATATAATACAAAATAAATCAACATGAATTAATAACACAAGACATGAACCCACACCTATACCATATCCAGTCCCAACACTAATCCCATAACATGTCAATGTTTTAAAAATATCCCTTTGAAGCAACACTTATCCATGAACCAATATAAAAATAAAATTGGCCAACAATCATTGAAAATTACTTTATCCATGAAAATTTCATATAAAATGCATCATAATAATAGATATATCAGAGTTTGGTCATGATCTCCAGGTGACAATTTCAAGTATAAAACATTAAAAAGGAAAATAATGTATCAAAACATGGTAATTCTATCTAAAGAATGAAATATACTTAAAAGATACATTTTATGGTCATATATGTGGGAATGATATGAAAAACCATTTGATAACTAAATTTGATATTTCCACCAAACATGTTGGATTCAAAACTAATAGAAAATAATTCATGATTCATGATAACAAAATTGAATACTCTAAATGAAACAACGTGAAATTCTATAAAATAAGTGGCAATAAAGTGTCATTGATAAGGTAGTTTAATTAAAATCAGGGCTAAGTGAGCACTTTTAATGGAGTAAAAATGAATAATTTTCACATTTAGGGAGAAAAAAGATTTCTTTTTATAATGAGGGATTCTACTATAACAATAACATAAGAGGGTGGTCAACCTTTATTTTTTAAGTGGTTTGTTTTTTAATGATTATTCCATGTAGTGGAAATGAACAAATAGCTAGTAGAAACAATACTATAGTTTTTTTAATGACCCAATTTATGATATATAGAATTATTATTGAAAGTTGATACATTTGATTAATCCAATTATAATGAAATAATTTTGGTGTTCCGAAATGCTACATGTTTTTGACCAATCAAAACATCATTAATTGAATTAAATACCCTTTTTCGACCATAAATCCTTTAATAAATCAATGATAAGGATCATATACACTAAATTAAGTAATATAAGTAAGAATATAATATTATAGTTTATAATTGAAATTAATTTTCGATTTTATGGATTTATAATTTGGTTGAAAAGCTTCTCATTTTGTAGAATGACCACATTGTGCCATGAAAATTATCTAAAATCTATTGGTTTAAATTATTTTTGAAAAATATTCTATGTAATAAAATTAAAATGGTGATAGTGGAATAAAAAATATGATTTGATGAAACCTTTTATGGTACCACATTTCATGTCTGAATAAGAAAATAACAAAAGAAGTTAATCTGTTGAAGAAGGACATCAATATATTCATGGATTATATAATTTAGAGTTAAAGTTTTTGATAAAATATGGATGAGCATGTTTCTAGATAAAATCCATATATGACATTTTTTCTTATTCATATATAATATGAAATGAGCATTCTAATTCATATATTTTAATAATAGTACTAATATTTTAATATTAGAGAAAATATTGTGACATAATATATATTGATCAAATTACAAAAAAGCATTATAATTTATTTTACAAAAAATATTTATAACATATGATAGATCACAATATTAGTTATTAAATAATTTTTTTATTAAAAAAAATAAATGAACATCATTCTAATTTGTATTTTTTAAAACACATATAGGTTATATACTTATATTTGTTCCAAAGTAATATTGTGATATATAGATATATGTCTAAACAAAAATATCAATTATGCGTAACACATATTAGTTCTCAAAAAATACCAAAATGTTATTTGTGATATTATATTTGACCTAATATTTTATTTTAATTTTTTAGAGTGAAATTAATATTATTCCTGATAATTATATTGATCATAGAGTATGTATTTCTTTATATTGATTGGTTTTCATCTATGTTATATTATAATATTAATTCATAGTTTACATATATTGATAAAAAATACAGTTACCTAATATATATTGATCAAAATACATATATGTTCCATTCTAATAACATTTCTCAAACTAATATTGTTTTAACACATATTATTTGGGATAAAAACCACAGATTTACCCCCTTTTTATTACTCAATTGAGCCCCATGGGTAACAAGAAAGGGAATATTTTTGTCATCACACACACATTAATTATAACTATATTATGTCGTTAATGTTCAATTATATGTTAATTAATAGTTTTAGTTTTTTCATCAAGAAACACTCTTTGTTAATGGACTAAAAAAATAGAGGTGTTATTAATTATTTTAGATGAAAACGTGTTCAAATATGGTGAATAATACATAATAGTACAAACACAGTGATTAATGATTATACACAGATTAATGAACATTCATAGCATATTGATTGTGGAAAATTGATGGATTATTAACTTATTTTTTGATGGAATCATAGACAAAATTCGCTGAGATTACCTAAGAGTTCAAATAAAATGATTCCATATTATACATAGATTAATTTACACATATTTATGAGAATGTAATATAATATATTAAATTAGATTATAATTACAGATGGTATGTGGGGATAAATAAGCTATTATTAAAGGTCAATTAAATTGGTAAAATCATAAAAATATTGACACATTGTACCATAATAAAATAAAATAGTAATATAAATTTGTTATAATGAAACAATTTAGAAAAAATTGCAAAATTATTGATACTAGAAATATGTAACGTGGGTATAAAAAAAGAATGAAAAGGATGAATTGAAACTGATGGGTATTTGAAGACTGAATATGTTTAGTGATACAAGAATCTATCAATTTGAATGGAATAATAGACCTCATACTATTGACCATAGAAATTAGACACACAATAGAAAAATAAATAATTTCTAAGAAATGAATTATGATAAAATAAAATGTTTGGGAACAAAATACATATTGGTGAACTCATTCTCTAATGAAACATTAGATGAAAATATAAATTTTTCCATGATTATAGAATAAATGAATGTAAAAAAGAACATATATGGAAATAAAGGATGAGATTAAGAAAGGGTCCTATAAAACCATCAAACTAATTATTATTCTTCCATGAGAATCATGGAATATTTAATTTAATAACATTAAAATGATTTATATAATTTTCTAGAACAATGAAAATTATGATTAATATAGAAATACATCAAATTGAAAAAAAAGATACCATTGAATTGATATTAACATAAATCATTCCATTGATGTATCATAAAATGAAAATTGAGTAAAATTATGAAAATAATATATAGAATTGGGTCTAATAATAATATTATAATATTTGAAAAAATCAACTATTCCAATTTTAAAGTAATGAATTTTTAAACATCCATACAAGAATATAATTTAGGGGAGGAAAACTATTTGCTTTTCTAGATATTTGATTAAGTGAATTGAGTTCACTAGGGGAAGGAAGAATACAAAATTGGAGATGGACGATGATAAATTATGTAATATTAGTGTTTTGAATAACATATGGAATATGGAAATAGATGAAGAATAACTGATTGCTGCTCATGTGTGGATTAAATATGATATGTGAATTCATGAGGGAAACTCCCTTGGTGAATATTAAGGAATGTAAGAGATTGAGCGTGCATATAGGTGAAGATTGAAGCTGATAATGAATCTGAATATTGGAACAGATCGGGCACATCTGTGTTTTAATAAATGAATTCGTGAAATAAAATATAAAATTTCATTCAATATGATAAATTAAAAATATTAAACATATATATTTGTAACTACAAATATTATTAATTTTTAAAAATTAATCAATTTTTATATATGATGTTCATAATACATAAAAACATCATGAAATGCAAAAATATAAAAAATTATATTAAATATCAATATGTATATACTAATTATGAAATAAAAAAATTATTTTTATATTAAGAATATAATAATCAATAAATTTTATTAAAAAATTAATATTTTTGATTCATAATATAAAATATAATTTCAACATGTGAGTGGCAATTACTCAATACATATATTTCAATTAAGATTAATAATTTTTATGGATAATCATGTATTTATTTATTAATTATTTAAATTAAAATATAATAATTATTTAATATTTTTACGAAATATATTTAAATTTTTTTATGAAATATATTGAAATTGTTATTAAATTACAGTATTCGAAAATACATGAAGTATTAATAAATATAAATTATTTGAAATTTAATACAATTATTCATATATTTTACAAAACACATAAATGTAAATATTTATATTGATCATAAAAATTATAATTCATAGAATAATATTGGTTTCAAATAATTTATTATTATCATTTAATGGTTTTATGTATAATATTTTATTGATGAAAAAAAAAAATTTAGTAATTTTTATTTTTAATAATTGATTCAGGTTGTAACACCCCAAGCTTCTATGGTACACTGCTCTTTGAATAATGTGATAGCGTGTGTTGTACGCAACACCGAGTTCTAACACACCATATCAATCAAACTAGCTGTTATGAATAGTAATACCTACTATTTGAAATTATATATATTTTATATTTCAAAATGGACTTCATTTTTGGATTCGGAATATTGAATTTAGCCTAAGGTGAAATTTTGGTTCTTTTCGGATAACTTTAATATTTTGATGAATAGTGAAAATTACTAAATTTTAATTAAAAACATCTTTTTTAATCAAAATAATTAATAGTGATAAACTATGAATTTGAGTGGTTTTAAATAATATTTAGGATATATATTTACAATTTAATATCATGTTGGTCATTGGACATAATTTTACAATTAAACCGGAATAAACAAGTGCCAATCTTTTGATAGTTATTATCTCTTAAAAACGCGCTTTTTGTTTTAACAACGGAAATTGATTTTAAATTAATTTCTGCGACTTCTGTGTTATTAATTTTGAAAAATGTATTCCATATTTGGAATCAGGATGTTCAAATTGTGTAAATAGGTAACTTTTATTTTTAGTCATTTTGAATAATTACTTCGGTAAATATTTTATTTACCATAGTTAAAGGTAAATCCGGTAAAAAAGGGTTAAAAAATAATATTATAATAATACAAAATTACCCTAAAACGTGTCCTAAACTTATTGGTTGATACATGTTCGACCATAGGCATCTTTTTGTCGATTTTGGGACCCCATGGTGCAACTTGTAGGTGATAGGGAGACTTAATTTTAATTAAGTTAAAATGAATACAAAAATGACACAAGCATATATCTTTTAGCAAAACAATTTTTACAAAGGGTTATATATGTTGGAGTTTCAACTATAAATATCATTATAAATATAAAAATATTTCCTACATAATGATATTTTATTTATAATTTTTAGAGATTAAATAGTTTAATTTATTTATGACACGATTATGATACAGTAATTCAAATAATAGTGAAAATTTAAAATAACTAATATTATAAATACCCAAATAAATATAATTTGAAACTTTTAATGAATTAAAATAATTTTCTAGGATAATATGACATATTAGGATTGATTTAATTAACTTTTTTCGAAATAATAATTCTGTTATGAGTTTCTCAAAAATCAACTATTGAATAGTGTCAAAATTGACATAAAAGAGTTTTTTAAACAAGTATTATATTATTAATTGATATTATATTCCTAAAAATCTAAGGTTTGGCCAAGAGACTTATATAATTATATTTTTATCATTAATGGACCACTTGGGGGTCTCTTGGATGTATATGGTATGTTTATTAACCATATAATATAAAAATACAAAGAGAGATTGTAAAAGTGAAAATAATTAACTTAGAGTTAATACTTAAAGATAAGGTTAATATAATAATCCAAACCTGAATAAATTATATTGGTTGAGTTTTTTTCGACCTATACCCACCTTAACATTTAAATAATCAACTTTTGAGCCATTATAAACCGAATATGAATTTATTATAAATTAATATTTCTATCTATTTCAAAGGTACCCCTCACCCCTCTTATAAAAGGGCACTCATCCTTGTCATTTATTCACACCTTAAAAGCCTTTTGGTTCGTCCAAAATCTGCCCAAATACTCTCCCAACTTCCCTCAATACAACCTAGAGTCCTTATTTTGATCATAAAGCCATCCTATGGAGCCCTTTTGATCAAATCAAATGGAAGAACCCGAAGATGAGGTAATGATTTCACCACCCTTTTCCAAGTTCTTTTCTTTTTCCACTTCTTCTTTCTTTGTTATTACCATTCTAAAATAATAACTCCAGTATCATATATATACTGTGATGTTATTGTAAATATGGTACAACCATATTCAGTATTCTACCCACCCTTTGAATAACATGTCACCATACGTGCGTACGTACGGCTTACCGTCTCCACGTCGTGGTGTAATTGTTATTCAATATATTATTATTTTCATGGGAATAATAATGATGTGTAACTCATGTAAATAATAAATATAACATATTAATGATTCTTTATATATGATATAACATCCATTTATATATTATTTTAATATCAAAACAATGATATTGTCACTCGTGCGTACGTACGGACTACTGTCTCCACGAACGCGATGAGATTCATTCTCCATTGTATCCATTCAAGTACAATTCTCATTTGATGATTAGTAATAGTATCTAAGGACATGATATCATTCTATATATGATTAATATACATCCTATTCATTACAAACATGACTTACATAACAAAACAAATAAAAGAAAATGAGTAAGTTAACACCTGAAACAGCAATAATACTAAGATATTATTAACAAATCAATGTTAAAAGATCATATATTATATTATATTAATTTATATGATTCTTTTATAATTTAATAACAATTATTTCACCATTATATAGTAGGTTAACCTACCCCAACCAAGGAAAAGTACAAGGTAAGGGTTTATTTCGCAATCTCTTCATTATCTGAGGTTGTTTATACGTAATAAACTACTGGGATATCTTTATCATCCACATCCATGTTTCCTAAAAATGTATTTCAAATTTTTTTTAATATTTAAAATAATATGGGTCAAAGTCATTTATACCCTTGTTTGAATTTTTATAAGAGGTTTATAAAGGAATCTTTCCGTCGTTTTCCAAACAATGTTCTTTTAACCTTTTCGATAGAATTAAGGTAAGAATGTTTTTTAACTTATACGGTGGGTGCGAATATTTTCCGCCGTTATAAAATCATCAAAGCTTCCCTTACAGGATTATAAGAATAATTTCAAAGAAAATGTTTCATTTTATATGACTCTTAAATGTTTTCAAAATAAAAAGAGATATTTCTCTAAAAAGAGTTTTGATTTCATCTATGTCAACATCCTTGGATGGATTTTAAGCTTATTTGGAGATTATTTATTATGAAACAAAACTTCCATATTGTATTGAAGGTTTTGTGATATGTTTGACTATGGATATGTTATTTTCATGGTTTATGGATGAAGTATTTACATTTCGTATACTAGTTTTAATACGAATGTTTATGGTATATTTAAACCTTTTCATATGGGAATTCATTGGACTTAATATATGTCATGTGGAGCCCTCTATAGCTCCTCGATGCAACGGTAGGTCTCATGAGACAAACTAGTGTCTTGGCACAAGGCCTTGGAAAAATCTTATTTGTAGTCTTGGCACGAGGCCTTGTCTATGTGGTTATGATAGTCTGGCATTATGCATTCCATCATTATGAAAGTGGTTATTGATATTGCATGTGATTATTCGATTAGTAGAATATCCATGTGAATAAGTAAATGTCATTATTTCATTTTACTTTTGACATACTATGTTGAAGTTCAAGTTTGAAAGCCTTTTGTTTTAGTAATGCATTGCCTTAAATGTTTATTCTTATTTTTGAATTTTTCTGCTATATTGTTATCCTTACTGGGCATTTGAGCTCACCACTTTTCTATGTTTTATTTTTCCTAGGATGTGAAGAAGTATGTTATGAATGACCTGCAAGGATTTTATATGGGGATATGAGTGTGAAATATGGAGACTATGTTTTTGTAGTAGTTTTTCACTTTATGATGTAATGTAAAACATTATGAATATATCTAGTGTTTCCAAGGCTACTAAACCAATCGGTATTTCGAGATTTGATCTTTCTTGTGATCATGCCAATGTTATGTAATAATGCACCGACTCTAGGTAACTAGGGTCGGGGCGTTAAAGGTGGTATCAGAGGATGTTTAGTAAAAACCTTGGAAGCTTGATTTAGAAAAACTCTGATTAGAGCACGTAGACCTGAGATGAACATTGAGGATTAGTATAGAAGAAGTTCCTAAAATTTTGGTATTGTAGAGATTTTGAGAGTTTTTAGAGAAATACATCCCTTTCTGGATACGAGCAGGTAGAGGCAGCTCTGGAACAAATGTACCAAGGGGTAAAATCCGAAAACACCTTTTTGAGTGGGTGATGCAACTGGTGCCGATCAGCTAATCACCATACTGGGACAACTCACTCAGGTTATGAATAATAACCTTACCCATATGGAGCACCCTAATCCGCATCATGGAGGATCAATGTTAGATCGATTCATGAGGCAAAAACCACCAATGATCAATAGGAGTACAAATCCCTTAGTAGCTGAGCAATGGATATTTTCCCTAGACAAAATATTTCAGGCTTTGGGGAGTAGTGAAAGGGAAAAAGTTATCATGGCATTTTATTGGCTCACTAGAGATGCTGATAAATGGTGGTCATTGATTCAAAATACGAAGGAAGATGATGAAGTATCAAGTATGGAATGGAGGGAGTTCAAAGATCTGTTTTTAGAAAACTACTTTTCTCGCGACCATCGAGCAGATATGGAAAGGCAATTTCTGAGTCTGAGACAGAAGGAGGATGAGAACGTCACAAAGTATGAGGCTAACTTTACAAGGTTAGCAAGGTATGCTGGTGATTATATATGTAACCCAAGAAGTAAGATTGATCGTTTATTTGATGGGTTAAAACCGTTTCTCTGTGGAGCATTAGTCTGACAATAACTTTCATCGTACGAAGACATTGTCTCAGGTGCTATGAAGAAAAAAATGAATTCTCTAAGTCTTATGAATTTAAAGAAAAGAAAGAGAATAAGAGGCCTGCTGATCAATCTGGGAATGAGAATAAGGGGAAGAAATGAAAGGTTGAATATCCATCCTGTGGTATATGTGGGATGAAACACCCCGGTACTTCCTTGAAGGGAATGGGCATATGTTACAAATGTGGTGAAAAAGGCCACCAAGCTCGTGATTGCAAAGGGAAGAAAGAAGCTACCAATGTTCAGTGCTACAATTGCAGGGTGATGGGGAATTATGCAAATGAATGTCCGATGCATCCGGATAACTTAACTCTGAAATGGCCAAGGGATAAAGGCCAAGCTTATGCTATCACTAATGCTGAGGTATAAGCTCCGAAAGACGTGGTGGCAGGAAATTTAATGGTTTCCTCAAGTTTAGAAAATGCATTATTTTATTCTGGATCATCACATTGTTTCATATCTTCCCAGTTTTCTATGAAAATTAGATATTTCCAATTTGATTTAACGAGGGAGTTTTCAGTTAAAACTCCTAAGGGAAGTATCATTGCAACAATGTTTTGTGAATCAGTCCCCATTAGAGCACATAAATGTTCTTTATCTGCTGATCTCATCGTCATATCTATGATTGAGTTTGATATAATCCTCAGTATGGACTGGCTTTCGGACTATGTTGTGAAGAGTTATTGTAAGAAGAAAGAGGTGACGATTCTTGATGATAATGATAAGGAACACCTTATCATTATAGCATAATCCTCACCACCTAATTCTTATTTATATCCACCCCCAATAGCTCAACTAAATTCAATTATTGGGGAGGAAGAGAATGAAATAACTGTGGGTGAGGAATGTAATGTTCAAATAGAGGATGTAACTATTGTGAATGAATTTGTAGATGTATTTCCGGAAGATTTACCTGGACATCCTCCAAAATGAGAAGTTGAGTTTTCCATTGATTTAATTCCTGGATCAAGGCCTATATCGAAGACCCCATATAGAATGGACACTGTAGAATTAGTTTAACTAAAGAAACAAATAGAGTAATTGAGTAATAAGGGATTTATTCGCCCTAGTGTTTCTCTATGGGGAGCCCCTGTTCTTTTTGTTTAAAAGAAATATGGATCTATGAGGTTATCTATCGACTACAGGGAGATCAATGGTATAACGATAAAGAACAAGTATCCCCTACCTCTCATTGATGTTTTATTTGACCAACTGCATGTAGATCAATACTATTCAAATATTGACCTTCGATCTGGATACCATCAGTTGTGTGTGAAGAAGGAAGACATTGTGAAGACAACATTTCGAACCAGGTACGGGCATTTCGAGTTTACTGTAATGCCTTTTGGATTGACTAATGCACCCTCTGTATTCATGGATCTGATGAATAGAGTTTTCACGTAGTATCGTGATGAAGTTGTGGTGGGATTTATTGATGATATCTTGGTATACTCCAAAAGCTACGAAGATCATGAAAATCACTTGCACATTATCCTGAAGAATCTGAGAAGACATTAATTATATGGGAAGTTTAGCAAGTGTGAATTCTGGCTTCATGAGATTTCTTTTCTTGGCCATATTGTCTCTAAAGATGGAATATCTGTTGATCCTTCTAAGACCAAGGCGATCCAAGAATGGCCAGCACCTATGAGTATAACTGAGGTACATAGTTTTATTGGTTTGGCTGGTTATTATTGACGTTTCGTCCAGAATTTTGCCCGATTGGCTAACCCATTAACGATGCTCACACATAAAGGGATTAAATTTGTTTGGAAAAAAGAGTGTGAATAATGTTTCGAAGAACTGAAGAGATGATTAGTCAATGCTCCAATATTGACTCTACCATTGGGGAATGATGGGTTCGTTATTTATAGTGATGCATCGAAGAAAGGACTTGGTTGTGTCCTTATGCAGAATGATAGATTTTTTGCCTATGCATCACGACAGTTGACAATTCATGAAAAAAACTATCCTACTCATGATCTCGAGTTAGCAACTGTGATCATTGCTTTGAAGATATAGAGGCACTACCTCTATGGTGAAAAATGTGAGATTTATACTGATCACAAGAGTTTGATGTATATTTTCTCCCAAAAAGAACTCAACATGAGGCAAATGAGACGGCTTGAATTACTCAAGGATTATGATTGTACGATACACTACCACCTGGGGAAAGGAAACAAGGTGGCAGATGGTTTGAGCAGAAAAGACCATGGTGTTTTGAACGTGATGAGAATTGAAAGGGATCCAATTTTGATGGATCTATTGAAGATGGACATGGGAATTACCAGGGAAGGTGAAACATCAATGATTTTTCAAATGGTTGCCAAACCATATTTACTAGAAAGGATTATGAGTTCTCAAACCGATGATGAAGAATTTCAAAAGAAGATTAAAGCTGTGAATGATGGGAGACTGAGAGACTTTGTGTATGAAGATGGAATTTTGAAATTTGGGAAGAGACTTTGTGTTCCCGATATAACTGATCTAAAAAGGGAATTGCTAGATGATCCTCATAGTTCCAATTTTTCTATACACCCTGGGAGCACCAAAATGTATAGAGATTTGAAGGAACATTTTTGGTGGGACAACATGAAGAGGGAGATTGCTGATTTTGTGTCAAGATGTACGGTTTGTCAACAAGTGAAAGCCGGAAGGCAACAGCCTGTAGGAGTCATGCAACCTCTTCCCATACCGGAGTGGAAATGGGACAATATTACGATGGACTTTGTCATGGGGATACCAAACACTCCTAGAAGGAACGATGCAATATGGGTTATTGTTGATCGTCTTACCATGTCAGCACATTTTCTTTCTATAAGAGAATATCTACCCCTAGAATGTCTAGAAAGACTATATATTAATGAAGTTGCGAGACTTCATGGAGTACCCCTATTGATTGTTTATGATCGTGATCCCCGTTATACTTCAAGATTCTGGAAATGTTTTCAGAAATCCATGGATAATGAACTTCATTTGAGCATTGCTTACCACACTCAGACAGAAGGACAATCAGAACGGACTATTAAAACCTTAGAAGACATGTTGAGATCTTGCTCACTTGACATTCAGGGTATGTGGGATCAATATTTACCTCTAGTAGAATTTTCCTGTAACAATAGCTTCCATTCGAGTATTCAGATGGCACCATATAAATCGTTATACGGAAAGAGATATCGCACACTAACCTGTTAGGATTACGTTGGTGAAAGAAAACATGTAGGCCCAGATCTATTGGAGGAAACGGTGGAAAAGGTGAAGGTAATCCAAAATCACATCAATGCAGCTCAAAGTAGGCAGAAGAGTTATGCCGATAATCGAAGGAATGATTTGGAATTTCATGTCAGTGATCATGTTTTCCTAAAGGTATCTCCATGGAAGGGAGTCATATGTTTTGGTAAGAAAGGTAAATTGAGTCCCATGTACATCGGACCCTTCGAAATTCTAGAACGAATTGGGGTTGTAGCTTACCTATTGGCAATGCCGCCAAGTCTCTCCAAAGTTCACGATGTGTTCCACGTATCTCTATTGAGGAAATACATGCCTCACCCAACGCATGTACTCACCTATGAGGAATTAGAACTAGAACCTGATCTGTCTTATTTGAAGATCCCATCAGGATTCTTGATACGAGAGAACAAGTACTGAGAAACTGGATGACACGTCTGGTAAAAGTTTTGTGGAGAAACCATAATATGGAAGAGGCAACGTGGGAACCCAAGGAACTTATGATGAATAACCACCCGAGTCCTTTCATGTGATAAGTATGTTAGAAATTTCTAGGATGAAATTATTTTAAGGAGGGTAGAATGTAACACCCCAATCTTCTACGGTACGCTTCTTTTTGAATAATGTGATAGTGTGTGTTGTACGCAACACCGAGTTCTAACACACCATAACCAATCAAACTAGCCGTTATGAATAGTAATACATAATTTTTGAAATTATATATATTTTATATTTCAAAATGGACTTCATTTTTTGATTCGGAATATCGAATTTAGCTTAAGGTGATATTTTGGTACCTTTCAGATAACTTTAATATTTTGATGAATCGTGAAAATTACTAAATTTTAATTAAAAACAACTTTTTTAATCAAAATAATTAATAGTGATAAATTATAAATTTGAGTGGTTTTAATGTATATTTAGAATATATTTTTACCATTTAATATAATTTTGGTCATTGGACATAATTTTACAATTAAACCGGACATAAACAAGTGCCAATCTTTTGATAGTTATTATCTCTTAAAAACACGTTTTTTGTTTTAACAACGGGAATTAATTTTAAATTAATTTCTGCCACTTCTGTGATTTTAATTTCGAAAAGTGGATTCCATATTTTTAATCAGGATGTTCAAATTGTGTAAATAGGTAACTTTTATTTTTACACATTTTGAATAATTACTTTGGTAAATATTTTATTTACCATGGTTAAGGGTAAATCCGGTAAATAAGGGTTAAAAATAATATTATAATAATACAAAATTACCCTAAAACGTGTGTTAACCTTATTGGTTGATACATGTTAGACCATAGGCATCTTTTGGTCAATTTTGGGACCCCATGGTGCAACTTGTAGGTGATAGGGACACTTAATTTTAATTAAGTTAAAATGAATACAAAAATGACAGAAGCATACATCTTTTAGAAACACAATTTTTACCTAGGGTTATATATGTTGGATTATCAACTATAAATATTCATTAGAAATATAAAAATATTTCCTACATAATTATATTTTATTAATAATTTTTAGAGATTATATAATTTAATTTATTTATGACTCAATGATGATGCAGTAATTCAAATAATAGTGAAAATTTAAAATAATTGATATTATAAATACCTAAATAAATATAATTTGAGACTTTTAATGAATTAAAATAATTTTATAGGATAATGTTTAATATTAGTATTGATTTAATTAACGTTTTTCGAAGTAATAATTCTGTTATGAGTTTCAAAAAAATCAACTATTGAATAGTGTCAAAATTGACATAAAAGAGTTTTTAAAACAAGTATTATATTATTAATTGATATTAAATTCATAAAAATATAATGTTCGGACAAGAGACTTATATAATTATATTTGTATCATTAGTGGACCACTTGGGGGTCTCTTGGATGTATATGGTAAGTTTATTAACCATATAATATAAAAATACAAAGAGACATTGTAAAAGTGAAACTAATTAACTTAGAGTTAATACTTAAAGATAAAGATATTATAGTAACCCAAACCTGCCTAAATTCTATTTGTTGAGTTTTTTTATACCTATTACACCTTAAAATTTAAATAATAAACTTTGGAGCCATTATAAACAGAATATGAATTTATTATAAATTTATATTTCTAGCATTTCCAAAGGTGCCCCTCACCCCTCTTATAAAAGGGAACTCCTCCTTCTCATTTCTTCACACCTTCAAAGCCTTTTGGATAGACCAAACTCTGCCCAAATACTCTACCAACTTCCATCAATACAACCTAGATGACTTAGTTTTATCATAAAGACAACCTAATGAGCCCTTTTGATCAAATCAAAAGGATGAACCCGAAGAAGAGGTAATGATTTTACCATCCTTTTCCAAGTTCCTTTCTTCTTCCACTTCTTCTTTCTTTGTTATTACCATTGTAAAATAATAACTCCGGTATCATATATATATATAATTTGATGTTATTAAAAATATGGTACAACCATTTTATGTATTCTATCCTCCCTTTGAATAACATGTCACCATACGTGCGTACGTACGGCTTACCGTCTCCACGTCGTGGTGTAATTGTTATTCAATATATTATTATTTGGATTGGTATAATAATGATGTGTAACTCATGTAAATAATAAATATAACATGTTAATGATTCTTTATATATGATATAACATCCATTTATATATTATTTTAATATCAAAAGAATGATATTGTCGCTTGTGCATACGTACGGACTACCGTCTCCACGAACGCGATGAGATTCATTCTCCATCATATCCATTCAAGTATAATTCTCATTTGATGATTAATAATAGTATCTAAAGTCTTGATATAATTATATATATTATTAATATACAACCTATCCATTATAAACATGGCTTATGTAACAAAACATATAAAAGAAAACGAGTATGTTAACACCCGAAACAAAGATAATATTAAGATATTATTAACAAATCAATGTTAAAAGATCATATATGATATCATATTAATGTATATGATTCTTGTATAATTTAATAACAATTATTTCATCATTATACATGAGTTTAACCTACCCCAACCAAGAAAAAGTAAAAGGTAAGGGTTTATTTCGGAATCTCTTCCTTATCCGAGGTTGTTTATACGTAATAATCTACTGGGATATCTTTATCATCCACATCCATGTTTCTTAAAAATGTATTTCAAAACATTTTTACTATTTAGAAGAATATGGGTTAAAGTCCTTTATACCCTTGTTTGACTTTTTATAAGAGGTTTATAAAGGAATCATTCCATCGTTTTCCAAACAAGGTGCTTTTAACCTTTTCGACAGAATTAAGGTAAAAATGTTTTTTTAACCTATACGGCCGGTGCGGCTATTTTCCGCCATTATAAAATCATAGAAGCTTCCCTTACAAGCATATAAGAATACTTTAAAAGAAAATGTTTCATTTTATATGAATCTTAAATTATTTCAAAATAAAATGATATATTTCTCTAAAAAGATTTTTAATTTCATCTATGGAAACATCCTTTGATGGATTTTAAGCTTATTTGGAGATGATTTATTATGAAAAAAAACTTTCATATTGTATTGAAGGTTTTGTGATATGTTTGACTATGGATATGTTGTTTTCATGTTTTATGGATGAAGTATTTACATTTCGTATGCTAGTTTTAATATGAATGTTTATGTTATATTTAAACCTTTTCATATGGGAATGCATTGGACTTAATATGTGATGGGTGGATCCCGCTATAGCTCCTCGATGCATCGGTAGGTCTCATGAGACAAACTATTGTCTTGGCACACGACCATGACAAAATATTATTTGTATTCTTGGCATGAGGCCTTGGCTATGTGGTTATGATAGTCTGGCATTATGCATTCCATCTTTATGAAAGTGGTTATTGATATTGAATCTGATTATTCGATTAGTAGAATATCCATGTGAATAAGTAAATGACATTTTTTAATTTTACTTTTTCCGTACTATGTTGATGTTCAATATTAAAAGGATTTTGATTTAGTAATGCATTTCCTTAAATTTTTATGCTTATTTTTGAAAGTTTCCACTATATTGTTATCCTTACTGGGCATTTGACCTCCCCACTTTTCTATTTTATATTTTTCCCAGGATGTGAAGAAGTAAGTTAGGAATGACCTGTAGGGATTTTATGTGGGGATATGAGTGTGAAATATGGAGACTATGTTGTTGTAGTAGTTTTTCACTTTATGATGTAATGTAAATCTTTATGAATATATCTAGTTTTTCCAAGGATACTAAACCAATCGGTCTTTTGAGATTTGATCTTTCTTGTGATCAATCCAATGTTAGGTAATAATGCACCGACTCTAGGTAACTGGGGTCGGGGCGTTACACAGGTGTTAGAAAACTTACTGGTACATGTATGATAAAGAAATAGATATAAATATTGGTGAATGATATGTCAATGTTATGTGATCTAAACCAAAATATATATTTACTGGAAAAAAAAAACAAATATTGGTACTTAAAATCCATACCAACAAAACATAATATATGTTGTAATTAATCATTTTTACCATTATATATATATTTTTAATTAATTTACATTGGTTTAAATTATTTTTAGTAGTGATTTTATTCCTCTACAATTTATGAGTGTGGTGACACTTCCTAATACTACGACCACTTTATATAATCGCTTTAACTTATTTCCTCGATTTACAATAACAACAATTGTTTCCTAAATGTTACATTTGATATCATTACACATAAAAATACTCAATCATTTATTTATTACATACTCAGAATAACACTACATTTTCCGAAACAATTCCTTATATAGCATTGTGCTAGTGAAATATTTATAATCTCGGATGATAACCATGTTGTCATTAAATTCAATTTTTTTTAATTTTTTGATATCACACACCATCGGTAGATGTTATTATCCTATTCTAAGGAAATTAATTCTCAACATAAAATTATTCAATCAACTATCCATTATCATCAATACCAAATGTCCATCATTTGTGGAAATATTTATAACCCATGGAATAACCTCTTTATAAATGTCAATATATTTCAATGATACCAAAAAATTCATTAGATATATTTAAAAACCATCTAATTTCCAAAATGAAACACAATTTAAAATCACCCAACCATTATCCAAAAACTATAATCAGTTAATTACCAAACATACCGACACAACTGACTTAACTTTGACTAAAAATGATATCTGGGTATTTATCATTTACCATTAGTATGAAGGATGGTTACATTCGTGTACGTACAAAGATAAAAAAACACATATTTTTGTTATATTGATAGTTCCTCATCAATGTTTATTGAAATTGACCTACAAATAACAATAAATGGATAGAAAGTCATTGGTATGGTACATACAATTTTTTTTCATTTACCATAAATCCAAAAACATGATCATGCCTGAATGGTGACACACCAAATACCCACTATTGTTTCTAACCAATATCAACATTTAGAGCCTTAATCATTTCTGTAATTATACAATATTTCTGCACATAATGAATCACTAACTCTATTGTTAGTCTTTCAAAATCCACATAGCCTATAATTATTTATAAAATGATTAATACATATGATAACTATATTGTAAATTTCATGTTATATCCCATTAAGGGACCCTACCTTATACTATTTAAATTTATAATCCATCTAATACACTGCACTCGATGTGTGTGGAAAATCTACTTCCATAAACACAATTCCATGACACATTACACCTCATCATTTAGAGATATTCAATAGTATTCCCACAAGAATTCATATTTCAGTAATCATAAAAATAATTTTCCCAAATGAGATGATATTAAATATTTAAGAATTACCCAAACAACAAATAGAAATTCCATTATCAAATTATGTTGAAATATTCACTAATAATAGAAAAATTCTGCTACATAGGTCTTGATTACCCAATAACTTCTAACTATTACCTCAATCATCAAAAACATTGAAAAACACATTTTATTGAATTAAGGGACATTGTAATTTCCCTTTAGATTTATTTAAGACTATTGAGCATAAAATAAATTCATAATAAATACCACCATTATCCAATTCATGTGAAAATACATTATTAATCAAACTCTCATCCACCAAATGATGCATTAATTCTATATTTAAATATACTATAGATTAACCAAAATTGAAAAATAATGAGGTCCCACAATCAATTCATGGTTAGCCTCAGGTAATATGGAAGAAATAAAAAATTTAAAATTTTATTCTATCATAAAACATCGGGAGAGTGTACAATTCTATTTAATCACACACTACACTCCAAAAGATTATGATTATATTATAATAAACTATTAATGTTATTAAACCCCATGTTATGATTCATCTCCATTTGGATCATATTATATCACGCTATATCCAAATAATAAAAAGCTTGGTGTCCAAAATTAACTAGCTAACCATGTCTCCAATGCATCTCAGACATATAAAAAATATGAACTTCAAATGAAATGGCTTTCACAACCTGTAGAAATTTCCATGAATACACCTCAGACATAGTAGACCATCCCAATAATGAATATGAGATACTATGTATCATATTATTTCATCTAATAAGTTAATGTAATCATAATCCTAGAAATACCCAATCTTTGTTTTACATAAAATTTGATAACACTTTAAAAAAAATATAATACACTTTTAAATACTCATTGAACACAAAAAATACATATACAAGGCCATATTTTAATGTCACTGGGCTCTCTATGCTAGCCCACATGCCATAATCTACAATGGAGATAGATCATGGGGATATATCTTCCCCCCTCTTAAATATCATTTTGAAGAACAAATTAAAGTATATAAAATCAAGGATATGTATATACATATATAATATATATCCCTACTCCACGTTATTAAACCAGACAACTCAAATGTATTTTGTGTACTAATGTGGAATTCCACCAGAATCCATATGGTTACAAATAATATATATTCTTTTGATAACATATAAAAACTAAAAAAAAGTTTTATATTACTTATTATTTTATATTTACTATTATATTGTCTCAAATTTATTCATATTTCATGTGTACCTATATGATCGATATCAGTCAAGATCATAAAAATTATTCAAATCAAAGATAAGTAAAAAAAATATATAATAAATTTCATAGAGAAACATAATCTTCATATGTCATCCACCATATTATATTAATGAATAATAATGATTGAAATATTAACTCCCTGTTAACATGGACTCCAAATAATTCATGTTCTTCATATATACATTACATTAAATTTAGATCATGTTTTTTCCAATCCAATATTGAGTCTACAATATCCAAAATGATTTTAAAACAAAAATAATAATAAAATATACCTTTTTAATTTGTTTAACTCTATCAATTTATAGTATCGATCCTGATTCTCTAAATGAGATTGTGCATTCTTCAACATATGTTATTGGACTCATACAAATATCTATAATGGACCGTGGTTCTGGGGTCCATTACTTGGTGAAAATGTGATGTTTAGGTGTTCATGGTAGTCCGGGATGCTATCACAGCTTCACGGTAAGGGTAGCCTTGGCCAACCAGTAATAGGCATTCCTGTAGCTCGACCTACTCGTATCTCAGCCTACCTTTTTCTCGGCGTACTGGTTTCTTGGCCTACCTATAGGCATGGACTACTGGTATCTCAGCCTTCCAGTAGTAGGCCTAGCGGTAGCTCGGCCTAACTGTAGCTCGGTCTACCAGTAGCTCGGCCTGCCAGTAGCTCGGTCTCTTAGATGATCAGTCTACCGGTATCCCGACGTACTGGTATCTCGACATACTAGTAGCTATGGCCTACCGGTAGCCATATTGGTAGATCAGCCTACCGGTAGCTCAGCCTACTGGTAGCAGGCCTCCCAGTAGCAAGGCCTACCGGTAGCTCGGTCTACCGTTAGCCCGGTCTCCCAGTGGCTCGTCGTAACGGTAGCTCAACCAACCAGTAGCCATAGCTTACTGGTAGCTTGGGAAACCAGTAGCCCTGGCTTACCTATGGGTCGGCCTACCCATAAACCTAGCCTAGTAGTGACCATGGCTTTTCCCAGTGGCGCCTCTTTTTGCACAAATTGGCTTTTAAGGTGCATTTTGACCCCCTTTAAAGCCATTAATGGGTTTTAATTAAAAGTTGGTGTGGTCTGTGTCTCTTTTAACTTCCCCGAAGGGTGGGGATATTTAAAATTGCGCGTGTGGGGTGGCTCAACCATGTGGTCAACCCACAATCCCGCTCCTTAGGTGGTTTCAAGTTTTTCTCTATGTCTTAACCATCCTGGGTGTGTTGTATCTCAGCCCTTATCAGCCTTTATAACCAAAAGGCTTCTCTCTACGTTTCTTTTTCTCGATCACCCTGCGCTAGGAGTACCCTTCCTCCTGACAAGATGTAACCCCAAGATGTTTTCCTTGATCGTGTTCTGTGGAGCTCATGCTAATCACCTGGGGACTTAACGTCGATCCTTGATCAGTCAAGTAGGGGTTTCACCTTCTTCACTCCTTTTTGTGTATCTTGCAGGTTGGGTACACTACTGCTTATGATGAATTGGATGAACCAAACATTAATGAAGATAATAAACAAATTCTAAATAATGAAGGGCAGGGGTGTGATCGATGACACTGCTATGTTTTTCTCCCCTTTCATGATTAATGTTTTATGAATTTTGTGGGCTTACGCCTACTGAAAATCATGGACGTTGGTGGTCTTTATCTATGAACTAATAAACCCTTACTCCTTGTGATTTTTAAATGGCTTGTATTTTGTTTTTGAACCTTTTTATATGTAAAGGAAATTGGTTAATTACATATATTCGGCTAAATAAATTGGATGCACCTGGAGCAACTCCTTTTCTATGATAACCCTGGTTTAAGCCAAGTGGAATTGAAATCACGGAGTGTGTTAAATCTTTTAAATATGAAAATACCTGTTGAGTCTGCCTTATGTTGGTAGTATTGGTTTGGTTTCTTTATCCACAGGCCGAGTACGGGTGACCTTATGGTTTTCTTGGATAGGGGATTAGATTGCCGGGGTGATGTGGGTAATGATGGGACCCTCTTTAGTTGTGAAACCTTCTTATTCATAGTTCTTGGAACATGGGACTCTATCTCACCTTGACCTTCTTTGGTTCCAATACATAGTGGGGTCTCACTTGATGTGCTTTAAAAAGAGAACTGGTTGTGAATGATTAAATTATTTTTCTGTGTAGTCTTTCCTTGACTTGTGCTTATTCTTATTAGTTTCCTAAGTAGGTGCATAAACTTATTTGAACATTATTACTAAACTTGAAAACAAGGATGGGTCAAATGAGGTTTTGGTTTGGTGTGAGTTGTGACTTGGGAATGGGTGATGTTCTCTTCTCTTAGGAATGAATAGTAAGGATAATGGTCTTTAGGCTGGCTAAATAAAAACATAGATTGGGTGAGTGATTGTTACCTATACATATACTAGTAGTTTTTGTGAATCTTATTCGCACCCCACCCAAGTTGATCACTTAGTGCCAAGCACCCCAATTTTATGGGGGCGGGTGTTTTTCCCGACACTCCTATGAGTGGCTGGTTATTACCTCTTTTCTACTCCCTTTCCAGAATAGCCCAACACTCTACGAGTAGGTGGCGATGGACTGATGTCCATTATTATCCCATGAATCTTTGATCAGGGTAGTTTGGTGGTTGGCCCGGGTGTGTGCGGGCAGGTGGTTTCCCATGAACCATCAGGATGAGGTCCAGGATTCTTCGGGCGTGGTCATAGTTATTCTAGCCCAGGTTTCTTCGGGTGTGGCGGTGGTTGTTCTGACCAAGGTGTTTACAGGCTTGGTTACGTTTGAAAGTTGTGGCCTAGGAGTCTTCGGGTGGGTTAGTGGTTGTGGCCCAGGTATTTTTGGGCTGGATGTGTGGATGTGGCCCAGGTATCCGTGGGTAGGGTATGGTAGTGGGACTGAGATGAGAATAGCAAGATTAGACCGATGTGTAGGATTTCTTCAGTAACGATTGGGAATGTGGCGCGGGGTACCCAAACATCGAGGTGCTATTACTATACATTACATGACTTTCATTATTTTGTGAGTGTGCCTTGGTGAGGCTTGGGTGGTTATTTTCCGTTCTAGGTCCTTGGTTATCTCATTTCTCACATGGCATTAGTATGCCTCCCCACTTGTGCACGAGAGTCTTTGGTTCTTCCCTATTGAGTATACTTGTATGCTCACCGTACATATATAAAACTGTTTTCAGGTTTCCAGGAGGACTTCAGGGATCATGCGGGACCGTACTAGCTGGACCTTTGGGGAAGTTGTTGTTGTTGTTTTCCTTTTTCATGGAATATTTTTACCTTTGGAGTTTTCTTACTTGTATCACATACCTTTTAACATGAATATGGGAATGGTTTATTTTCATCCGTATTTTCACTTTCAGTTTTGGTGTAGTGGGATTTACTATCTTATCTCCTGAACCTATTAAAATAAAAAGGGTAATGCATTCAATTTATTGTGTAATTATGTACCCTTTTTGCTGGTCACCACTCTGGGACCTATTGAAAGCGGGTTTCAGGGGTCATTATATCTCCTTCATCTTAAAGAAAGAAGGGCCTGACAATCTGCAGACCCTTCCCTCCATTTGATGAAGGTGGGTCGTGAAAGAATGGTATCAGAGGTGATGGTTGATAGATAGGATGGAATCTGGAGTTAGGGATAGTGAGGATTGCATGGGATTGTAGGTAAATAGTGTTGGGTGACCTTGGTGTGTGAATAAGGCCAGGGAAGACTGGCTAGGGCACAGGATTTTAGGGGCCCCCATGGTCTGATGCAATGACTCTGGACCTACCGAACGACCAAGTGAGGCCCTGTTGATTGTGTGGTAGAGACCATAGGAAAGTTTCATGCATCATAATGACTTGTGTTCTTGTGTTTGATGAGGGTTTTTTTGGATTTAAATAATTAAGAAGTTTAATAAAATTTTAAGTACAATATTTTGGACTACATAGGCTTAGGAATTCCTTGATTACCTAGAAGTTGAGGCACCTGGGAGGCGACCATGGGCGGTGTGGTGATCGAGGCACAGGAGGTTGACTTGGCCGATTAGTAGAGGGATGATCGAGAGGAGGAGGACGACCAGTGGAAGAATACTCTTCGAGCCTTCAAGCGACAGACCGTCGAGAAGTATGAGGGTAAAACCTATGACATGAAGACGGAGAGCTATCTATATGAACTGGGGATAACTTTTGGTTTGATTCAGGCCCTGATCGAGTACTGGGTTCCTATGGCCGTCATCCAAATGCAGGGAGTAGCGTGTCAGTGGTTGACGCACTACCTAGGGGAGAGGAGAGAGGCTGAGGTGGCATGGGTTCAATTTGAGAAGGAGTTCCGGGCGGAATTCTTCTCTTCTATGATGAAAGTAGAGAAGAGGCATGAGCTACACTCCCTCCAGCAGGGGAGTATGTCAGTAAGGGAGCTGGGAATCAAGTTCAAGGACCTCCTCTATTTTTCTCCAAACCACTTTACCAATGAGGAGTCTCGGGCGAGATATTTAGAAGAGGCACTCTGACCCTCTCTCCAATACGATGTTACCCCCTCACCATCCCGACATACTTGGAGGTCCAACAGAAGGCCGAAGTGGTGGAGATGATGCAATCAGTAGGAGGTGTGTCATGAGAGGGGATTCAGCCAAGCTCGTCAAAAGGGAAGGTTGTCAGCTCTATACCTCTAGCATCGGGACCCTCTAGGTTCTGACCAGCAGGGAGCAGGACGCAACAATTCCAGTTCCGGTCCACCGGTCCTCGCCCATTTCCTTTGTTCCCAGGATAGAGGTGCTTCGTCTGTGGGAGCCCTGGAACTCTCCAGAATCAGTTCCCAGATGGAGCACAGTATGGCATTAGTGGACAATCCCAGCCCCGCCCCAGCAGCTGCTACTAGATAGGCCCTTCCAGCAGCAGCAACAGGGGCAGCGAGCTTCTTCTCCTCTGAGGGCAGGCGTTGTACGGGGATTCCGACCTCAGGGCTCTCCTTAGGGACCTCGACCAGGGAATAGTCTGGGAGGCGACTGATAGCCGAGAGGTAAAGGAGCTAGACATGGGCAGTTTCACGCAGTGGAGGCAGCAATTCCAGCAGGACCGGAGGTCGTTCGTGGTATGATCGGTTGGTTTAGTACACATGCATACCCATTGTTCAATACCGGAGCTTCGCACTCCTTAATTTCACCCATTCTAGCCCATGATCTAGTTCTAGATGTCGAGAGACTACCAGTTCCCCTGGTACTGAGTACACCAGTTGGAATTCAGACCGCCTTTTTATATGTTTGTCGAGGTTGCAGACTAATGACAGGTCCACATCATTCGTTCAGGGATCTACTACTACTACAGATACAACCATACATTGTCATCTTAGGAATCAACTGGCTGTTCTCTATGGGTTTTGTCATCGACTTCTTCTGATGTAGGGATGTGTTCTCAGACATGGGGAGCTGACGTGTTACATTCACTGGCGAGCAGAGCGGTCAGAATGGCAGTAGGAGAGAGTAACCCCTCCTATCCTTGTTAGACGAGCTTCAGTAGAGTCAGTAGATGATGAGATGGTGGAGGAAAGAAGGATCATCAGTGAGTTTATGGATTTCTTTCTTGATGTGGTAATGACTCTACCCCCTTGACGTGATATCAATTTTGGGATAGACTTGCAGCCTGGTGCTCGTCCTATTTCGATGGATCCTTACCGGATGGCACATTCAGAGCTACGGGATCTGCATATTCAGATTGACGACCTAATGAAGAGGGGTTATGTTCGACCAATTGTGTCACTGTGGGGTGTTCAACTTTTGTTCTCAAAGAAGGTGGATGGTGGTCTCATGTTTTGTATAGACTACATGATGCTGAATCAGGTGAAAATCAAGAATAGCTACACTCTTCCGAGGATAGACGATATTTTTGACTAGTTGAAAGGGGAAGGATGGTTCTCAAAGATCTACATGTAGAATGGGTGTCACCAGTGGTGGGTAAAGTAGGGTGGCATCCCCACGCTGGCCATCAAGTGTAGATCTGCGCACATCGAGTTTGTAGTCATGCCTTTCGATGTTACAAACGCCCCAGCAGTGTTCATGGTGCTTATGAACTCCGTCTTCTGGGATTACCTGGATCAATTCATGGTCGTGTTCATCTATGACATCTTGATCTATTCAAGATCATAGGAGGACCACGTGGAGCACTTGAGGATGGTTTTGGAGGTCCTCTGACAACACCATATATATGGGAAGTTGTCAAAATGCAAGTTATGGACGCTAGAAGTACACTTCCTTGGGCACGTAGTTTCCAAAAAGGGTTAGCGGTGGACCCATCAAAGGTAGAGGTGGTTGTTTCTTGGTAAACACCTAATAATGTTCTAGAGGATCATAGTTTCCTCGGGCTGGCATGTTACTATCGGAGGTTTTTACCCAACATATCCCGATTTGAAGCCTCTTTGATAGCCTTGACCAAGATGGACCAGGTTTTCATGTGGAGTAAGCTGTGTGGGGAAACCATTAGCTATCTGAAAGGGAAATTGGTTAGTGCCCCAGTGCTGAGACTACCAGAAGAAGGGGAGGAATATGAGGTGTTTTGTGATGCTTTAGGTCAAGGGATCATATGTGTCTTGATGCAGTGACAAGGGGTGATCTATTTTGGGTCTAGGCAGGTACGCCCTCACGAGAATAATTATGCCACCCACGATCTGGAACTTGTAGTGATCATTTTTGGACTGATGTTATGGAGGAATTACCTCATCGTAGAATTATTTGTGGTCTTCACGGTTCACAAAATCTTGAGTTATGTATTCTCCTAGTGGGACCAAAACATACAGCAGTGAAGGTGGATGAACTTCCTCCAGGATTACAACTTTGAGATTTCCTACACTTAGGGAAAATGGAATGTAGTAACTGATGCATTGAGCAGGAGGTCACAGAAGGATGCAGTCCGAGAGTCGGAAGACGCCTAGAAGGAAATGGAAGAGTTGGATGCCTTGAACATGGATGCGAGGACGAATAGTGGTAGAAGATGCCTGTATCAGATGAATGTGAAGTCTTCTCTGTTGCCGCAAGTGGAGGAGTCTCAGTGGGGAGATCTATAGTACTAAGTGATTCTTGATGAGTTGTCCAGGGCTATGCTATGGAAGGCTAGATGAAGGATGGTCAAAACCAGATGCTTTTCCGAGGGAAGCTGTTTGTTGTAGAGGCGATGCGTGGAATGGTTCTTAGTGAGTTCTAGAACTCACCCCTGGTAGTTCAACTAGGAGTTTCCAAGATGTACCTGGGTCTGAAGAGACAGTTTTGGTGTCCCGGAGTAATGCGAGCAGTGGAAAGGTTTGTGGCCAAGTGCCTAGTGTGTCAGCATGTGATGGTTGAACACCATGTTCCAGGCACCCTACTGCAGTCTCTAGATGTCCTCATGTGGAAGTGGGATGACATGTCAATGGATTTCGTCACGGGACTACCCAAGGTACAAGGGGGATACGACGCCATCAGGGTAGTAGTGGACTGGTTGACAAAATTGGCTCACTTTCTGGATATTAAAGAGTCAGGTGCAGTAGATGCTTTATCAAGAAGGTACGTGGAAGAGGTGGTGCGTCTTCATAGAGTTCTGAGGTCCATAGTATCGAATAGGGATCCATGGTTTACCTCACGAGTCTGGAGAGGATTGCAACACCCTTTTGGCACGTAGCTACGTCTTAGCATTGCTTTCCATCCCCAGATAGATGGACAGACAGAGCGCACCATCCAGACCTTGGAGGATATGTTGTGGGCATGTGTTCTGGACTCAGGAGGATCGTGGGTTAAACTCTTTCCCCTGATAGAGTTGAACTACAATAATAGATATCACTCTACCACTGGTATGGCTCCATTTTAAGCCCTTTACGTGAAGCCATGCTCCTCACCCGTGTGTAGGATCGAAGTCGGAGAAGCAGGAATCCTTGGCCCGGTGGTGGTGCAGGGCATGACAGATAAGGTTTAGCTCATGTGTGAAAGGATGAAGGCAGCCTAGGACCGAGAAAAGATTTATGCTGATCGTAGGAGGAGGCCCTTGGAGTTCGAGGTTGTAAATCATGTGTTGTTGAAGGTTTCACCTCGACGTGGGAAGAGAAGGTTTGGGGTGGGGAGTAAGCTCTCCCCTAGGTTCATCGGACCTTTCGAGGTGTTGGGATGAGTTGGTGAGGTGGAATATCAGCTGGCGCTGCCACCTTAGTTGGAGAAAGTTCATAACGTCTTTCAAGTCACCCCGGTCCGTCGATATCTACACGACGACTCCTCATCATCGATTGGGGAGAGTCAGATGTGGAAGGGGATGCAACCATCATAGAACGATCGATACATATCGAAGATCGTTTGGAGAAAGTGCATCGAGGGTGATCTATCCCCTTGGTTCATGTGTTGTGGAGGCATGTTGGCGTGGAAGAGAGAACATGGGAGCGGGAGGCCTAGTTACGAATCCAGTACCCAGAGCTGTTTTGACTTGTTATTTTGTTCCGACCACATTGAAATGTTTTATGTGGGGCTTCAATGTATGTGAAATTCTTGTTTTCTTAGCTATGAAATGTTCTGGTCCATGTTCCCTCTATGTGTGTCCATAAGTGTGATGATGGGAAAACCTGACTGGTAATCAGGATGCATTAATGCAGATATGATTAAACTTTTGCGGGCAAGTCAGTGCCGCCCAAAGAGGATAATATCCTGACATATAGGAAGGGAATCCCTGACTTAGGTGTTGGGAAGTGTAAATCCTTGTGCTTGTTGTGAATGTTGTTGTTGATAACTTTTGGGCGAGTGTTCCTGGTTGTAGGAGGGGTTCTGTTCCAGCTTTGGAACAACTCAGGGGTTTTCCCCTGGGAAGTATCTTTAGAGGGTGGTTGGTCGGACGCCACATTTCTTATTTCTAGTTTGTTCTTATATTCTCAGGGACAAGAGTAGTTTGAGAAGTATCTGATGTAATGGCCTGGGGTTTTGGGGTCCATTACTTGGTGAAAATGTGATGTTTAGCAGTTTGGAGTAGTCTGAGAAGCTATCACAACTTCTCAGTAATGGTAGCCTTAGCCTACCGGTAGTAGGCTTACCGGTAGCTTGGCCTACCGGTAGCAGGCCTACCAGTAGAGCGACCTACCGGTAGCTCGGTCTAACGGTAGCTCGGCATACCGGTAGCTCAGCCTACCGATAGTCACGGCCTACCGGTAGCTCCGCCTACCGATAGTCGCGGCCTACCGGTAGCTCCGCCTACCGGTAGCTCAACCTACCGGTAGCAGGCCTATCGTAGCTTGACCTACCGGTAGATCGGTCTCCCGGTAGCTCGGCCTGTCGGTAGCTCGGTCTACAGGTAGTTCGGCGTACTGGTAGCTTCGCCTACAGGTAGACACGGCCTACCGGTAGCTCGGCCTACCAGTAGCCATGACTTACTTGTAGCTCGACCTACTGGTAGCTGCGGAATACTGGTAGCTTGGCCTACCAGTAGCGTGGCCTACCAGTAGTAGTGCTACTGGTAGCTCGGCCTACCGGTAGCTCGGTCTACTGGTAGCTCTGTCTCCTGGTAGCTTGGTCTATCGGTAGCCCTGTCTACCAGTAGTTGGGCGTACCGGTTGCTCGACCAACCGGTAGGTCGACCAACCGGTAGCCGTGGCTTACCGGTAGCTTGGTCAATCGGTAGACTTGGCATACCTGTGGCATTTCCTACGGGTAGAACTAGCCTACTGGTGACAACGGGTTTTCCCAGTGGTGCCTCTTTTTACCCAAATTATCTTTTAAGCCGCGTTTTGACCCCCTTTAATGCCATTAATGGGTTTTAATTAAATGTTGCTGAGGTGTGCGTCTGTTTTAACCACCCTGAAGGTCGTGGATCTTTGAAGTTGCGCGTGTGGGGTGGCCGAACCGCCTGCTCAACCCACGATCCCTCTCCTTACATGGTTTCAAGTTTTTCTCTCCGTCTTAACCATCCCGGGCATACTGTATCTCAGCCCTTATCATACTTTATAACATAAATGCTTATCTATACGTTTATTTTTCTCAATCACCCTATGATCGGAGTACCCTTCCTCCCGACGAGTTGTAACCCCATGATGTTTTCCATGATCGTGTTCTGTGGAGCTCCTGTTACTCACCTGAGGACTTAACGTCGATCCATGATCGGTAAAGTAGGGGTTTCACCTTCATCTCTCCTTTCCATGTATCTTGCGTGTTGGGTATGCTACTGCTTCTGTTTAATTGGATGAACCAAACATTAATGAAGATAATAAATGGATTCTAAAGAATGAAGGGGAGGGGTGTGATCGATGATGCTGGTCTGTTTTTCTCCTCTTTCATGATTAATGTTTTCTGAATCATGCGGGCTTACGCCTACTGATAATCATGGCTGTTTGTGGTCTTTCTTAGTGCACTAATAAACCCTTACCCCTTGTGATATTTAAATTGTTTTTATTTTGGTTGTGAACCTTTTTCTATGTAATGTAAATTTTTTAATTACTTATATTCAGCTAAAAAAATTGGATGCACTAGGATCAACTACTTTTCTATGATAACCCCGGTTTATCCATATTAGAATTGAAATCATGCAGTGTGTTAAATATTTTAAATCTAAAAATACCTATTGAGTCTACGTTGTGTTGGTTGTATTGGTTTGGTTGCTTCCTCCAGAGGCCGAGTACGGGTGACCTTATGGTTTTCTTGGATAGGGGCCTAGATTACTGGGGTGATGTGGGTGAGGATGTGATCGTCTATTTGTATCAAGAATTTGGGTGGGATACTCTACTGTTGTGAAACCTTCTTATTCATAGTTCTAGGAACTTGGGATTATATCTCACCTTTACATTCTTTGGATCCAATACATGGAGGGGTCTCACTTGATGTTCTTTTACAAGAGAACTGGGTGTGAATGATTAAATTTCTATAGGGTGTACTCTTTCCTTGGCTTGTCCATAGGCTTATTAGTTATCCAATTAGGTGTAGAAAACAATTTGAAGATTATTACTGAACATGAAAACAAGGATGTGACAAATTGGTTTTGGTTTTGTGTGAGTTGTGACTTGGGTATGGGTGCTATTCTCTTCTCTTATGAATGAATAGTAAGGACTATGTTCTTTAGGCTGGCTGATGAAAAACCTTGATTGGGTGAGTTCTTGTTACCTATACATATACTTTTAGTATTTGTGATTCTTATTCCCGCCCCACCTAAGTAGAGAAATTTGTGCCAAACACCACCATTTCATGGGGAGGGTGTTTTTCCAGACACTCCTAGGAGTGGCTAGTTATTATCTCCTTTTGTGCTCCCATTCCCGAATAGTCCAAGACTCTACGGGAAGGCTGTGATGGCCTGAAGTCCATTATTAGCCCAAGAATCTTCGGGCAAGGTAGTGTGGTGGTTGGACTAGTTGTGTGTGGGCATGTGGTTTCCCAAGTATCTTCGGGTTGAGTCCCAAGTGTCTTCGGGCATGGCAGTAGTTCTTCTAGCCTAGGTGTCTTCGGGCGTTGTAGTGGTTGTTCTGACCTAGGTGTTTTCAGGCATGGTTACATGTGATAGTTGTGGCCCAGGTGTCTGCGGTCCGGTTAGTGGTTGTGGCCCAGGTGTTTGCGGGCAGGATGTGTGGTTGTGGCCCAGGTGTGTGCGGGTGGGGTATGGTATTGAGACTGCGATGAGAATGGCGGGATTGGTCCGATGCATAAGATGTCTTCAATAACCAGTGGTAAAGTTGTGCGGGATACCCAAACATCTATGTGCTATTACTATACATTAATTGACTTGCGTTATTTGGAGAGTGTGACTTTATGTGGATTGGGCGGTTAGTTTCCTTGATTGGTGATTGCTTATCTCTTTTCTCACAGGGCATTAGTATGCCTCCCCACTTATGTACGAGAGCCATTGGTTTTTCCCTACTGACTATACTTGTATTATCAACCTACGTATATAAAACTGCTTTCAGAATTCTAGGAGGACATCAGGGATCGTGCAGGACCATACTCGATGGACCTTTGGGGAAGTTGATGTTTTTGTTTTCCTTTTTATTGGTATCTTTTTACCTTTGGAGATTTGTGAATTTTATATTTTACCATTGAACATGATTATGGGAATGGTTTATTTTCAGCCGTATTTTCACTTTCAGTTTTGGTGTTGTGGGATTTACTATCTTATCTCATGATCCTATTAAAAGAAAAATGGTAATGCCTTCGATTTAGTGTGTGATTATATACCTATGGTGTTGGTCTCCACTCCGGGACCTATTGAAGGTGGGTTTCGGGGGTCATTATCTCTACTTCAACATAATGAAGGAGGGGCCTGGCAATCTACTGACCCTTCCCTCCTTTTGTTGAAGGCGGGTCGTGATAATATCATTGGTCAATTGTGACACCATTAGGATAGTATTTATGTATATCATTATGATAATAATTAAAATATTAATTTACATAGAATAATCAATATAATTACATGATTTCATAAAATTCATCATCAATCTAAGATAATTTTACAAAAAAGGAATTGGAAAAAAAAATCCTCAAATTTTCATCCATGTTTGAAGATTAAAATATGATATTTTATTTCATGTGCACAAACAACCTAGTTAAATAATGAATAATTGTATCCAAATATGGTTATATTTCCTTTTTAAATCACATCCTATGAATCATCCTACATATAAAGCTCAATAATCCAAAACTTTTACAATAAACATCATATATAAACAATAATGTGCACATTTTTGTTAAAAAATTCCTATGGACACCGAATTATTGAGTGAGTAATACTAAATAGGAAACTAATAAAATCATCAATAACATATCCAATAAACATAGTATATATAATAAATCATTTGATCATAATAATAAGAAAAAAACTGAATTGATCAATATAGTCACCATTGATCAATGATTATTGTGGTTATAATCAATATTGACCACAACATCCTAGAATGGTATTTAATTTCTTTGATCATGTTACATATCCATTAAAGATGAATTTCAACCCTATGAATATATAATTATTTTTTTATCATTTTTTTGGAATGTGTCACCAACCAATAAAGAGGAATACAAATCAAAATAGGGGGAATATCAACCCTTCTTGGAGAAATATATCATATCGTTAGTGGGAACATAACCAATACATGGAATATGTCTCCAAAAATCAAAAAAACAACTCAACACCCTAGGAAAATATCTTGAATAATTACATCAAAAAAATAACTCCCTATAAACTAATATCATATAATATATGGAATTATCACAAACCATGTATCCTATATTGTATTATCTTGAATAATAATAATGAAACATAATAACCTTTCAATTTTTTAAATCATTGTGGTGATTTTAATCCCAAATAATGTTATATAATATATTTCCATAGAGAATATTCATATAATATTATTTCATATATCATAATGAATGTGTGATATCTCCCACTCTATGTACTATATACCGTACAAATGCTATTGGAAAACTGCCCCCAAACTTATTTTATTTGGTTTGTACATCATTAACACTTCGTATATTTATTTTGACATAAATACTTTTATATAATTACTATAACCCTCATGAACTAATAAACCAAGGATTTATCTCAAATGGTGGAATAAATTGTGTCCCCTTATGTCAAATCATGTTCTGCAAGCCGAACATGTGTTCCATTATCTTGTTAACAATATAGTTTGAAATCGAACACTAAGAGTGTGTTTTATCCATAATAATGTATTTAGAATTTTTAAGGACTTATAATAATATCCATGGACACTTTATTAAAATCATACTAGATATAGGTAATAAAGGCTAACTTACACAACAAAGCATTGGTGCTTTGTTCATCCGACTAATCTAAACATTAAATTATTCAAACATATAACCCAAACATTCAAATATTCCCATTCATTAAACCTCCCAAAAAAATTGGGGAATTTCACATATAAAATGGTATATTACATTGAAACATCCTATTTAAGCCCTTATTGTGATTATATTTTTCAGATATTACATTTGGGGTCATGGATTTAATAATAATCATCATAGGGATAAATCTATTGAATAAAAAGTATCTTGGATAAAGAAAAGATTCTTATATAATTGTAAATGGAGGTAAAAAATGAATTTATAATTTGAGTTAGATCATATAAAATTATAGAGATCACATAATAAATTCTATAAAAAATATATTTTTAAGCATCATGGTATGTTCAATGAGAAAAAACATTAGTGTTATATACTGTTATATGAAAAATGAAATAGTATTTCCTCAGTAAATATTTATTCATAATTTATAAATCAATTACATTGAGATCATCCACAACTAAATCCAATTTCAATTGAGTTTGCACCAAATAAATATAAATATATATGTTTTCCGCTTGAAGATTGTAAACTCTGATTTCAAACCATACAACAGTCTTTTCGAAAATCATAATATAATTAGAGTCAAATTATTTCATCATATAATAATCCCCTCTAGAGGATATGGAAAAATTCATTATCATTTCACCAAGATTCCTCTATGTTAGTGGAAATATATATCAAACCCCGTATTGAGTAACATAATATAATCTATGATGTATTTTATTATGAAACTAGAAAAAAATTGAAACATTATGAATAATATTCCTAATTATATCTTCTTGTTAAAAGTTAACATGACTCTAGAGTGAAATTTTTGTGATTGAACTTAGAGACAAAGAATGGAACCTGAGAACCAATCAATGCCATATTTTTTTTTATTATAGTTCACTATTAATTATTTTCTGTTAAATTTTTCAGTTAAAAAGAATTTAAATATTATAGAAAAATTATAAAAAATAACAATTTTGAATTATTTATAAGCACTGTGAATCATATGAATTCCATTTTTGATAGTAATGTATCACCCAAAAAAAATTTACAAAGTCATTTACCCATAAAGACCATGATATAACATCTAAAAATTATAATTATGTATAAACTGAATGAACCGTATGTGTAAATGGAATTAGTTTTACACATCACCATTAACTATAGATATTCTCTTTGTCATGTAGTGATCTTCTCTTCCATATAAGAGAGAAGTACCAGCCAATTCCAATTATAAAAACTAATGAACTGTTATGAATTAATTATTTATATTTATCATTTTTCATTGTTGGAAAAGAAACCAATCTATCAAGGAAATACTCATATATATCGTATAATTAACTATAGATATCACAACTATCTCTAAAAAAATTCAAAATCTATTATCATATGGTACCCAATGTTATACATACATATACCTTTTGTCTTGTATCCCTTACCTTATGAAATTAATCTTAAGATTTATCTCATCAATTAGATGGATCTTTCATATATATGGAAATGTATATTTAACCATTGATATTGATAAAAAATATCCAAACTCCATGGATTTAATCATACATGTGAAAAATATACACTCACAACTGAGATGATTATATTTATAAATTTTATTTATACGCATAGGTATATAGGATGTCCAAATACATAAATACAAAATTTTAATAACACTACTTATGGAAACACATATACATCATGGGTGAATTTCAGGGTTATATGAGTTTCACAATACCCCTAAAAAAATATATTGCACATAAATATTTTCTCATCCACATAGTAATTATATAAATATTTCTTCATATTCCTAAAAAATGTAATTAAATTTACTAATATTTTATCCCGCACACCTATAAACCAGTAAGAAGATCAATATAATAAAAAAAAATTTAAAAATTCAATCCAAAATATTTTTATTATTTCAAATAATTTATAAGAACATCATTGATATTATATTTTAATTTACACATTAAAAATATTCCATGACATGGTACTCAGTAGTCCCTCCATTAGCTATATCCTACAGTGATACAAATCTTATACAATACCACCTTACACATCTCTAACACAATAATAATACTCTATATCATCACATTTTCCCCCAAAAGTATCCTTCTACATATATTGAAAATTTTTTATAACCTCAAAATCCATTTACAAATCTATATTTTCAAAATTACCACAACTATTGAAAAAATCAAAATCTCTTAGATTTAATGAACCCATATAGAAACCTATATTTTAATTTTTCACATACTCAAAGGAATGTTCATTATTTATTAAAACTATTAGATCTGAATTATACATGTAATGAAAAAAATAGATGTAAATGTTGGTAATCCTTTTATTTCACCCAAAAAGAGAGATAATTATTCCCAACTAGTATACACATGATGTTATCCAAATTCATCTGAAACATTAACATCATCTATAATTATTATAATTTTATTCATATGGTATGAAAACAAAATTAAGGATTAAAATATATTAATTTTTTATATAATGATTTATATTGGGAATACAACAAATATTGACATGTAATATAATTAATGATATAATAAATGAAAATATAACTCAATGTTACCATTTTTGAATGCATTTAAAACCATGTATCCTTAAAAAAATTGAACCATTAGTTAAAAAATGTATTCCATGGAAAAAATAATCATAAAAATTCATTCATTCAGCACAATATAAACATTTATTTCTAAATATTGTTCTGTTTAAATGTTCACAATATTTATAAGGACCAAATAATACACTATTCATAGAATTATTGAATTGGATAACCTATATACACAAATTTATCTATCATCAACTATATCTCAATCCCCTTAAGGTACATTCAAATACATTCTAATATAATGAATCTATTCACAATTCATGGTTCCAATTATTTCAAAATTATGAATCTTAGGAATATAAAATATTTATTGGGTGCGTATAACTATAAAAATATTAAATATTGTGATGGAATTTTTTAGGTCATCATAAATCTATATGAATCATGAAACAAATCTTTTTCAGATCATCAAAATCATAGTTTTTTATTAATTAAAAAAATTGAGACAATAAATATTAATTTTCATTTGACTCCATATTTATTGATTATAATTACATAAAAATTATTTTTCGTATTAACACTTTAATAAACATTATTTCTAACCTCTATGGAATCATTTTTTATCTGTAAATGATTTAATGTCACCTCAAACATGTTTACAACTAAATATATGAAAATATTCATGGATAAAAAAATAGACATTTCAAATATCTATAAAAATTTAAAATGATAAATTGAATGAATTCTATACACAACTTGTTTTTGTTACTGAGGCTCAAAAATTTTTATATCATTTCACACACACTAATACATGTTAAGAAATGATTTTTTATTATTGTAACATAAAAATTAAAAAATTTTAAAACATTTTTATCTATTTTTTAAGCATGAAAAAATTACAATTTACACCTTTAAATCATGCTTCTGAAAATGAAATTCAATTTTATAGTAATTTTATAAAACTATTTAATATCATATATGAATAAAATATTAATATTCCATATTGAAATTGTTTAACATAACTTATTATCAACTTTTTTTTATAATTTTACTTGTAATAATAGTCATCTCTATAACCCATACAATAGGAAAATGTTTTTTAATATAATTTTTCCAATTTCATATGATTGTAGTCACTATAAATATATTAACAGTGAAGAGGCTTAAAAATATGTTAAATATTGAGTAAAAATCATGATATTTAGGTAATGAAATTAACATTTACATATTTTAGATTTTTCCACCATTATTTATCTAACCGAAATAAATTCCCTATAAATATTATAGAAGATGGGTAAAAATATCTATCATCCTTATTTTGCTAATTTCATATCCAAAAAAATCATATCATATTTATTGAATAACTAGAGAAATAAATTTGAATATTTAACCCAATTAATTAAATAATCAATTTATTTTATCATGTTCCCATTATTTGGCTATGAACATAATCCAAATATCCTCATTGATTAAAAATTCTCCACATATTGTAAATTGTTATTAATGTAGTATATTATGAAATACAAAAGTGATTATTATTTATCTATATAATTCATTTTAACATAACCCATTGATAGAGAATGAATCACGTGACTTGATCTAAGATTCCCTAGGGCCTCAAATACAACCACTATAAGTACATTCTATGGAATAATGTTAATAGATTTCATTATTCCTGGTGAATAACAATCCCTCATTTATATATATATGGAAAATGAATTAAAATATAAAATTACATTAAAAATCATTTCTACAGAATATACTACTTTAATAATTAAAATATTATAGTGAAATAAATTTGTTTTATTTTGGTAATAAATGAAATATTTATCCATTAACCACCATATCATATTTATAATAGTAATACCAGAATTTGTCTTCACCTTAATGAAAAATTAAATCATCCAATTACCTATAACATATCCAATTATGGTCCCATTTACACTAAATACAACATGTCTGAACTAATTATAAACCAGGTATGATAAAAACTAGGAATATAATAATTTTTCACTCTTGAGAAATTTCAATATTTAATTATTATAAGAAATGAAAATAAAAATATGTTAAAATATTATAATATAATTTAAAGGAAAAATGTACCTATACCAAAATAAAACTATAACCATTATTTAAAAATTCAATAATACATATATTTCTTCATTACATCTATTAACTATGAAATTTCCATTTTCAAGAGATTTTACAAAAATAATATGTTCCGCTATAAAAAATTAAAATCCCTATTATTTAAATAAAATGGATATTCCAATTTTCCTTAAATAATATAATGTTTATGTATATCTTATAGTGTTATAAAAATAAACTACTTCCTGGTGTACTATTTTGAATTTTCATTTTATAATTGGTTTCGTCATTAGATATAATCTGATAGAATTGTACAATATAATTTTAAAAAATATTATTTTTACATAATTCAACTCAAATGATGATTCTCTATAGTTGATTCATAATTCTTTTTTTTAAATATCTCACAATATTGTGTGTTAATTTTAATTTATATATTACATTAACAAAAAAATGATAACTTAATTAGTGGAGGGTTGAATAAGGGTATGATAAATTTGAAATTATTATCATTATAAATTTTTGTAGCTATTAGAACATGAAATCTCTTTCATATAGTGAATAAATGTGAAACGTCATAATGGGAGAAAAATAAATTCTCTATTGGATCATACAACCAATGTTATTCCAAAGGGGGAATACCCATTTCCATGATATTTTCTAGAAAAAAATCATTATTGTTTAGTTGCTTGACTTCACAATTCGTTATGGGGTCATACATACAATTGGATTACAACCCAAAAATTAATGATAAATTCTACACTAATAATTCTAGGGTAACTCAATTATCCTTTTCGTTAAATCCAAAATGATGTATAACTAGAGGATTATATTACCCCATGATTTTTTTAACAATAATATCTTTATTTATCACTTTAAAATAAATTTTATATTTATAAATAAGAATAATCTTCTATAAAACTCTCTCATATATTATACCGATTCAAATAAAATCAATTTTCCCATAATTGATATAATCACCCAATTTAATATATTATTTAGATGACAAATAATATAAACATAATATAATTAATTTTGAATAATAAATTTAATTATATGTGTGAGAAAACAATAATGGAATAGGATTCATAGATTATCATTAAAAAAATCATCCATATATTTCACCAATATACAATTAAATAGAATCATGTAAACCCATAAAATTCATGAAATAACATAATTCAAACAACAAAATTTATGTCTTTCCCACTTGATTAAAATGAAATTTATCCTTTATGTTATATGGAAATAAAATTCATGTCATCGTGATTAGTAATTCTAGAAGCACCACAAAAACTGTATCGCAAAACAATTTTTCCCTGACATTTCCTCTAATGGTGAAACACCATTGATTATGGAACTAACTCATCAATAATAATAATAACATCATCTAAATCATTTGTGAGATATATACTATGGTGTGGTACCCATTAATTAAGGTAAATGTTTTCTAGAATACATTTCTTTCACAACATAACATAAATTACAATATAAGGTGCTCCACATTGAGGGGTTTTTATTTTTTGCAATAAAATACTAACCAGATAATTCTAAAAAATGATATATTTTGTACAAAATACTATGATGAATTTTAATTTTCCAAATGATTCAATAAATTGATTTCTTAATAAAATCATTAAATAAAAAACAGTCTATTATAAAATTTATTTAATAATATTTTAATTTTTGGTTGTTTATAAGAGAATACAACTCAATAAAATAACTTTAAAACCATTATTTTTTTTATCAAAATATGACATTATACATTGAAATCACTAAATTAAATAACATTAAAACCATGATTCCTACTCATTATTTTTAGAAAAATGTTAATGATATATTCATCAATGATCTAATACATTGGCTTATACATAGATATGATGTTATAAGTTATAATATTTTATATACACTATTTATTACCAATAATAGTTAAATAAACTACTATTATCACTAATTTTTATGAATATATAACTTTGATTGTTCATCCAAATAGAAAAAATATTATATATTCGGTAATATTATGCTCCCTCTATATACTAATTAATTCCACCTCCCAAATTTCTAGTAAAATATTAATATTATCTACATTTTTTATGCTTTGGATATTTTTTATGATACACAGAAATTAACAATTAAATTAAAATATGTCAAATTTTATTAAAAAAACCAAATTGATCTTTATTGACGGTTATATGAATCTAATACAATTTTTTTTAAAAAAACCATTCATGAAATCAAAATATTATGAAAAAAAATAATTTCATTTCATTTTATGAATTTTAGAAAAATAATTACAATAACCATTGTGGAGTGGTAGATGATTTTACAATATTGTTCATGTGAATGGATATTATTGAGCAACATCATCCAAATGATATTTCCCCGAAAAAAATTAATGTGATGTATTTTTGAATGATCTCCATAAGTTGAATTCAATTGTAATACAATTTAATATTATCCTAAAATTATAAATTATTCCTAGATAACGAGATATATAATCTCAATATTCTTTAATCATCAGGGTTTAAGGTGGTTTTATCTCTGATTAATATCTCATGACTACTCACATATATTTACAAATAGATAATGTATTCTAATTCCAATATCCTCAATTTTGTCATCTATAATATTTTTGTTAATGACTCAATCTGGTAAATAAAATATTATTATATTTTACTAATTAAGAGAAAATAAATTTTTACGTGACACACAATAAATAAATATATATGTTAAAATTAACTAAATAATGTATATTTTCAATAATCCATTAAAAAATATATATATTTATATATATATATCAATATAAATCCTATTATAATATTCTATTATAAAATATAATCAATTCCATCCTTAATTTGACATTTTAAGGAATTCATTTCATTATAATAATATATATTTCATTAGTTGAACATTAATTACTTGTTGTCTAAAAATTAGTGAAATCAATATCGAGTCTATATAGATGTAATGGAAAATATGATCCAAATGATTTTTGTAATATGTCATCAAACAATTATCTATTCATGTATCCTCTCTTAAAAACCATAAATATGTAAATAAAGTTGTTTCACAATAATTGTATACTCGGTTAAATCCATCTTTTTCAAATCCATAGAACATTTTAGTAAGAAATAAATATTTCAGTATTTTTATTTATTAATCAAAATATTTATAAAAACATAATGTCAATAATCATTTAGAAATCAAACATCTCCCTCATGATTTATAATTTCATAATGGAACAAAATTATGTGTAAAAAATATTCAATTAGAATCATATTTGAGTTTCAACTTTTAATGATCATTTAACTTTCATACATAGATATTGATATTAACTCATACTATTTTGTATTAAAATATTTTCATTTATTGATATATCAAATAAATAATTCCCATGGTGAATGAAATATCACTAAAAATAATTATATAAAATACCAATTAATAATAACCATACCTAATGGCCAATTAATATAGTTTTACAGTACATATTTCATCTTCTTGAAGAATCTATTTTGAGTCAAATATATGAAATTTATTTCAAATATTGTGAAAATTCAAAAAAATATTCATTACGGATGAAAAAAATAATTATTGTAGAATATCTCCTTCTGAAAAAAATATATCATCAATATTAATTACCATAATTTTTAGGTACTATTTTCAAAAAATAAATTCTTACTCCTAGGACAAATTTCCACAGAAATTTATTTTTTTAGGAATCACGTACTGGTTAAAATAATACTAATATCTTTCATCCCCCAAAAAATCTGACAAGTATGTAGCACCACTAGTTTGAGGAATGTTTCAATTATTAATGTAAATTTATGTATTTAATGTGGGTTTTTAAGGATAGATATTGTTTAATATGGATTTAGAATGGTTTTGGGGAATTTATAAAGGATCACGGTTTGAGCATTATTAGGGAAAACTGTATAGTATATCCATGAAATTGTGAACATGAAGGTAGTGAGATTTCCATGGTTTTTGGACAGTTTGTCTTACATTTCAAAGAAAACATGCAACATACATCTTGAGGTAGTAGCATTAGTACATGATTCCAAACTGTGTAATCTGATAATCTATGTTAAAAAAAAATCTATTTTTTCATTACAGGCTCACTTAGGATTTTCCCTATACTCCTCCACTCTATCCCATACTGACCCCACATGGTATTTTTAGTTATAAAGGGTTATTGGGGCCCTCACACACATTTGGGAAGACATTTAATGTGTTTTCAAGGTGCGTTGAATGCAACTATTATTTGGTATTCCATATCTCTTGTATCATTCATGGATTTCCTAAGATATAGTATTGTCTCTCTCAATTTTAAAGATCATCGTTTTTATCATGTACTTATAGGGATTTTAATGGCTATATTAATTATATTGGGGAATTTTTATTGTATTAAAATGGATCTAATTAGGTTTTGTGGAAGCATTACTTGGATTTAGTGTGTGGTTGTGCAGTGGGTGGATTTCCCCAAAACCATATGGTACAAGACTTCTCTCTTAAATCCATTTTGATAGAACTAGAATCCTTGATTTAAATTACACATTTCCTCATTAATTTTTTTATGATTATGATGAGAGAGGCTTGATGGACATCCCAAATGTGATGTTATGTGGATTTTTGGGGGAAATGGGTTATTATTATGAAATTTTCATTGTTGGTTGAAATTAAAATATTGATTTTTAAAATTACTGTCTTGGGATGATTTAGGAAAAATTGTTTCGGTAAATGGTTTTCAATAAAAGGGGTAACTTTTTTTATGTTTCATATGTCAGGTATAGAAATCAGAGGAAATTTTTGGTGTGAAATAGTTGTATTCATATTGTTGTTCCTTTAACAGGTGCATATGCTGGTTATTGGCTTAATAATTTTGTACATGTGCTGATTGTGTTGCGAATTGGGTGTTGAGAACCAATATAAAAAATCATATTCCTATTGTGTGGATATTCCACCATCAATGATTAGTTTGCGTGATGTACCATAATTTTTGGGACGGAATAAATGAGTTTGGAAGGGAAGTTCTACTGTGTTCGTTGCAATAGGTTTAGTGTGTGAATATTTATTGCTATGTTTGATTTTGTTTGTGGCTATGGAATGTGAAATTGTTATTATAACAAGCGATGGTAATATAGACTATATCTTGTGGGTTGTATTTTCTTTGGATTTGGTAGATTTGGGTGAAAATGTCTTCGTATGTTTGGGACTGTATTGCTAGAAATTGTGGCATTATATGATTTTTTATATAAACTACAATATATAAATTTTACTAGTCGTTATATCCTTGTGGAATGTGTAGGATGTAATTTGGGGATAACCTAAAAAGTAACATTACTCACCCTCTTCATTGTCACATGGTTTATTTTTCACATGTTGTATTCCAGGTCATTGGTAATGGTTAATAATCTAATTATTCTATCATCTCGTAATGATGCTTGGGTGGTATGGTGGTTCTTGGAGAATGGGGCTTGTTGTGAAGTTGTGGATTGTTTCAAGAATTTCGTTGGGTCTTTTTCTGGATTCTATAATTTTGTACTCTATTATAGAGATTTATTTTGGATTATTGTATGTGATTGATGGAATTGATATGTAATTGATTGGTATGCTATTGTTGGGGTCTACCTAGTTAACATGCATCCTATTGTTAAGTTTGGTTCTACCATATTTGTTTAGTTCATTTATTATATGGCATAATTGTTACACAATTGTTTTGGAAGCCTTCAACATATTTTACATGCCATTGGAACCATGGAAACATCATATAAAGCCATGTAGAATCTCAAAACCATCTCAAGGCAATGAGGAAGGGGCAGGTCATTACAAGAGGAATCTATTTGTACTGTCCAGGTCAACAATGTTGTTTGGTTACATAGTGTATGTTATTGGTATTTATGTTGGGATTCATTATTTGTGTATTCCTTGAGTTGGGATGGTTGTGGGGAATACTATTTTTGGAAAATGAAAAGTATTGAATAAAGTATGTAGATAACCATTTTAAACTATATATCATGTTTCATGGGAGTTTGGTGCATATGTTTTTTGGAAACACAATTAGGCATTGGAAATATCATTGTTGTCTGTGTGGCCCATTAAATGATCATGGAATGCATGGTAAAAATTAATTACCTCTAGGATGTGTATTTCATATGTATAATTATTTTCGCTGTTGTAGGGATATATAGATTTACGGAAAATTATGGAAATGGTTTTAAATGTGAGAATTTCAATATATGATGAATTTTTATATAATGGTGAAACATAGGATATATGAAGATGTGTAAGGTCATATTTTGATAGTCGATATGTAATTGAATACGAAATATTAATCCTTTTCATTCTAGGTTATTTAGACTAATGGTGGTTTTTGTATTGATAGAAATGACATCGTGTAATTGGCAGAGAGACCTACTAGAGGAGGATGCTAAAAATGTTGATTCACCGATGCCCCAGGTGAACCAGTATCTAGTGAAGAGTATAGTAAAATCATTCCAATGTTTTGATTGTTGGAATAATGTAGATGATACAGAACATGTGGATCATATGGTTCAATTACAAAAGTAGAATACACCCATCAATTAGGGTGATTACGAACCACAAAACGTAGAATCATGGATGAACAAAATAAATAGGATATCTAGATTCCTAGTACCACTAGTGGAGTTGAAAGTGAAGATAGAAACTTACACGTTGAATTTTATTTCTCTTATGTGGTGTGATTTAGTAGTCCAATATTGAATAGGCAAATTCATGACATGGGAGGGTCATATTGAATTATATAATAAAAACATTATACCCAGAAATGATCAAAATTGAGCTCACAAAGGATATATTTAGGATGAAGAAACAGAACCCCTCAAAAATAGAATATGAGGATTCGTTTATGATCTTTGTTTTATTTTAACCTGAGGTTGAGTGTAGTACATCATGGAATTCATGTATTTTTTAAGCTGGGTTGAGGGATGTATTTCGTTCTAAAAATTGGTGTTATGTATAAATTATTACATGTAAATGATGAATATAGAAACAGTGTATGAATGAGATATTTTGGGGATGTAGGAGGTCGAATCATGTTGGTACCAATGGAAAATGGTGGGAACATATATTCTACGATCAAGAGAATCAGGTAAAATTATTTCATTGTGGGAGTATGGCTCAGAAGATAGAGGAATGGTCGATGAATCTTCCTCTAAAGCCGCAGTTTATGTAGGGTTATTTTTAATTTCATTTGATGGGCCACATAAAGATGTATTGTAAGACACAGCCTCAAAAATGTCAGAACTATAAGTAGATGGGGCATCTTCAATGACATATTCATAATTTTATGAGTTCAGGTGTTCATGAAACTCCCCAGGGGTCTATGGGGTCATATGTCTTCACATGGTGTGGGATGAAATAAAACCTGCATCAGTAGAGTAATGTAAATTAGGGTGATTCAAGGAATACCACAACTACATAGGAAGGAAATAAAGTGAAGTTTGTGCCAAGAATGTAGTTTTTTAGAGCTATGTAGGTTGTGATGGATGATCAGTCGGGACCATACACCATGTTAATGAAGATTCTTTGGGACTCTACCTTGATGAAATTGATGTTTGATACGAGTGCTCTACATTCTTCAATTTCTTCACATGCTGTTATTTTTGTGGGAATATCTATTGAAATGATGCCTTTAGGTTTACAACATCAAATTCTTCTTGGTCAATGAGACTATACAGTCTTTTTATATTTATAATTTTTTATAATTATTGATGGATTTTCATTGATGTGGGATTACACAATGCTAGAGATGTGTTTTTGTGATAAAAACGTATAAATTTATCAAATGGAAATGTTCAAGGCCCATATCGACTATTATTCTAAAAAAGTTAGTTTGACAAAGCATGATGGAGAAAATCATGTCATTAAATGAGATAAAAATGAAATATTGGGTGCAATAACCTTGATTTCACTTATAGATGAAATGATCTCCTATCAGTTTGTGGTGTTTTCATATTCTTCAATGGATGTATTTCAGTAGAATGTTTTTCATGTGTTTTTTGATTAGTTTGTAGATGTATTTGATGAATAATTCTCATGGTTTCCACCTGACAGAGAAGTGGAGTTTATGATTGATCTCTTTATAAGGAACATTCCAATATAAATTAAGTATTATAGGATATAAAAAATATAATTTATCAAATTTAATGTGTAGTTAGAGGAGTTGGAAAACAGAGGGTTCCACCGACCTAGCATGTTTTTGTAGGCAGTTCCGTTATTTTTGTAAATTTGGATGGAACTATAAGGATGTGATTCAATTATCATATGCTTAACCAAATTACATTATATAATTATTATCTAATTCCTAGCATTGATAACCTTTTCGATTTGTTAGGGTGATCATTGCGAGTCCCCAACATTTACATGATATAAGGGTACCAGATGATGCATGTGGGGAAGGATGATTTTCAATAAAACACTTTCAAAAGTAGATATGGCCATTATTAGTATGTTGTTATTCCCTTTAAACATATGAATGCAACATCAGTTTTTATTGAATTCATGAATAAGATATTTCATACATATCTATATTCTTTTGTAGTTGTATTTTTTATTATATTTGGTGTAATATATGACAAGGGAAGAGCATGAGAATAACTTGATGATAGTCTTTGGGATGGTGGGAGATCATTGGTTATATGAATAATTATCAAAGTGTGATTTTCTAGATAGATGAGGATTATTTACATGTTCATTTAATTTATGATAAGGGTGTTTTAGTTGATCCAAAAAAGATAGAGGATGTTATTTTGTGGAAACCACCAAATATAGTTTTTGAGATACCGAGTTTCCTTAATCTAGCTAGCCATTATCGACGATTCGATCCGGATTTATCATGAATGGTGTCAACAATGAAATTTTTGACCATGAATAATGTAAAATTTCAAGGGAATTATTAGCGTATGAAATATTTTTAAGAGGTTGAGGATCATCTTACAATAGAAAAAATCACGATTCTTATAGAACTATGAAAATGGTATGTGGTGTATTCTCACACATCAGGATCAAGGATGGGTTGTGGCTCATGAAATGAGAACATGTGGTTTCATAAGGCTCATGACAACTGTGGATTCACTGTAATAACTACCCAACACATTATTTGGAGTTGTTGGTTATTCAACATTCATTTAAAATGTGGCATTAATTTATCTTCAATGAGAAATTCAAGGTCTTTACTGATAATATGATTCTAAATCATATATTATAAAAAATGAAATGATCATGAGGAAAGAGATATAGATTTGGTGTCTCTAGAAGTTTGAAAATGACATAACGTACATGTGAGGTAAGAAAATTATGTGGAATATGCATTAATATTGATGTCATATTCTAAAATGGATAAAGATGCATAAAAAAGAGGCACACGATGTCCATCATTACCAACGTGATTATGGTACGTGAAAAAATGTTGTGATAAAAAAGATTTATTTCAAGTTTTATTGGTTCCTAACATGGTTGGTTTGGTAAATGTGGAACATTTGTATGGTACTGAGTTTATGGAGATGATGTTCAAACTCAATTTTTGGAGGACCCTTGAGGGTAGGGAGATGAAAGATCATTCATTATGGAGTTTTTGAAATCTGATGGATGTCCTAGAAAATTTTTTGGGGAATAAATTATTGTATATTATCATCATTCCAGATGGATAGTTCATCCTTGAATTCAAAAATATTATAATGGGTTTAGAGAGATATTTTTGTGTGTTGGTATGAGGAAGTGAGTTGATGACATTGTTTGGGATGCGTTACTTGTCAACAAGTCTACGAAGAGCATCAAGAGCTATCATGTATGTTGAAATCAATACCTATCCCTTTTTCAATGTTGGAACATAGAGCGATAAATTTTGTCATAGGTCTCCCATGAACGTTCAGAATGAAATATTCCATGTGGTTGATAGAGGATCAACTCACAAAGTCATCCCATTTCATCACTATTCAGGTGTCTCAAACGGCAGGGGATCTGTCCAAAATATATATATGTGATGTGGAAAAGAGGAATGACCTTTTAGTTTCTATTTTATCCGATATTTATCTAATTATATCATCTCATTTCTGTAAATATTTACAGCATTCCCTTGGCACCATGTTCACCATGAGTAAGACATAAAATCCTCAAATAGTAGAAGATCAAGGATCATGTTCATTAAAATCCTATTGCACTGTGTGTATCTGGAACATAACTCTGCCCTGTGGTACATCAGGGATACACAGAGCAGATCCACCTTACTATCACTATAAAACTAGGACTAATTACCATAACAATGGACACTACATCAACCTATTTAGCAGACTATACTCCAACTCCCGTCCTGATGAGATGCTGGTAACAATTCTCCTGGTCGAGGTGTTACTATAGGCTATATCTAAATGGTTGTGGATAGAAATATTTTTAAAAGTGGTGTAGATGGGACACTCTTCCACAAATTAGTACTATAATGGGTCCCTCGTACATTGTGGCCTCATATGGCCTTGCCAACATGAAAATGTTGTCTCAAAGTTAATATCACCATGTGGAAGAACCTGATGATGATTCCATTTTATGGTCAATGCAGTAAAACAACAAGATGTTGGTCCACCAATCCTTTCACCACCGCCTTCTCTATGGTCATGCTCTATGATCATCACATTATTCTCTTTCAAATTAATATAAGAAATATGAAACCCATTCACATGAAATAAAATTTCATACCTGGGACTATCCATAAATTTCATGGCCTTTGATAACTATTCACCCATCTAAATAAGAGTGATGTGCTAGAACTCAATCAAACATGAAAATTAATCAATAATTTGTAGTCTACCCTATTCTACATGAATGAACTCCCATGCTTTATCATATCACAAATTCATTGGATATATGTAATTTTATAATTCCATATAACAATTCCCTAAAATAATCTCAGGATATGATCCTTATGAGTTATGATATACCACAATCTCTTGGCAGAATCAAATAGTATATACAAAGAGAGAATTACCTTCCTATAAGGATACATATCTTGAATCTCGATGATAGATAACATGAACACTACAACTTTCAATGGAGCATGTGGTCATCCATCCACCATGAACATTGGTGGATGCTGTTTCTTAATGTCATATGTTAACTATTCCATATAAAGTGTTGGATGGTGTGCTCCCTTAATAGTTTAAATATATTAGTATTACCTCTCACAAAACAATTATATAGATGCTGTGTCTACTAAAATTACTTGTTTTGTTGCTGTCACAACTAGAGTATCCAATGGTATCACATTTCTCACCACCTCTGGAGCATAGTCATCACCACCCACCTGGAATATCACTAGATGATGTTTTGGTGACATTCCTCTACTAATTCCAAATACACATCTCAGCTTAAGAGCATTTTTAATGTTGAAATCCCAATAGAATAGATATTTAAGATGTAGAGCTACAAGACCTCCGCCTACTACTAGAGTCTGGTCTGGGCAATACATAGATCATATAAAAGTTAAAAATGCTGCATGTATTTCATTACTATGATTAGGGCTATGTCGTGTTATCTACTATACAAAGTTTCATATGCCTTATCATTTTCTTTTTCAAATATAATTAATTCTGGTTTATCGCCTATATCATATTTGAATTTAAAATTTTGAACCAATTGTTTTCGAAATTATGATCCCTTGGGGACCATAACACCTCATGAGAAAAAATTTGGTACCCTTATAATCATACCATATCACATTTCTAAATCCCTATCACAGTAGTAGTAATAGAAATAATGGTGTCGAGCACAACTGCATTAAATGTGAAATTCCCCATAAATGGAATGGAATGTGATTTCTTTGAAGGTCCTGATATGATGTATGAGATGTAATTACCTCTACATATTTTGTTAAAACAAAATAGTGTTAATAATCATACTAATCATGACATTATAAATCAGATGTATCACCCTATAGTAAATTCAAATCATCTTTAATTATCAAAATCATGAAAATAATAATTTAGTTCAAGGAAATTTAGTTTTTTTCAATACACAAGGTAGAAAAAACTATGAATATATCATTAAACAATTATATTTCTTCATATTCCTTTCTATTATTTCCAAACAATATATCAATCCTAAAATATAATCTTTTTGATGATATATTGTAATGTTATGGACATAGATTACATGAAATAGGCCATGGATCCTAGTTGATGACACTGCCTGAAGCACATATACTAACACACCAATGGATTCTATGTAGCTGTGAGGATCTAGGTGTGATTGTTAGGAGATTATTCCCTCATCACTAGAATGTACCAAATCAGAATATAAATAGCATACTATTATGGGGAGCAGTATGAAAACCAAAAAATATATAACAAGTATAATTGGATAAACCTGATTTATGGAACCTTATATACAATCATGATACATGTCATGTGTCTTAAATAACTAATCCTTTGAATGTATGTATATAATCTGAACAACACATGGAAAAAATGAAAAAAATGAAAAAATTATCCACTTGAATTGGGAGCCATATCTCGGTCCCATGCTACTCATCTCAATAGAATATTTGAATAACATCTAGAGGATAACATGAACATATCAAAAGATATTATTATATAGTCCACTTTGATTTCCATAGGTGGCCCAAACTGGGCACGATTCATATTCTATTATCAAACCACCAAATTAATTTTCTATCTTGTTAGTGTTTAAATATATGAGTAGAGTGTTGGAAAAATTTAAAAGCGACAGACTCATCTGTAAACCTCCACTATGTCTTAGTTCTCATTTTATAACTAATCAAATCAATCATTTTAAATTAACTAATATTTCTATGATTGGAAATTATATACTATTTCATTATAATAATCATCATTTAGCCATTAAATCCCATTTAATTCATTTTCTCAGGAACCATTTCAATCATGACGTCCAGTATATAATCCTAAGCACAATAGATTCCTAAAGAGTCCCTCTAAATCATATAAGGCAGAGGTCTAATATGAACATGTTCATTGGTTGGGTAGACAATTCATAATTCATTTCATTGATTAATCTATTTTGAACAATATTTCATCTGTGGAATCAATAATATGGATTATATGTGACACTATAAGAATAATATAACCAACACACTACATGCCCATCCAGGATGATACTCGAGAACCCATATATTATGTTAAAAGTTGAGGAATGCACTAGGCCCGCAATTCCATATTTAGAGGTCCAATGTGATCCCATGTATCACCCATAGAATATATTTTCAAATTAACTTTTGAGTCCATCAATGGCATTATCATATGAATCCATGTATCATTCAACATTATATTCAATCCCTTGATCCTATCGTTTGTAGTCTGCTCAGGAGTCCATGTATATGTTAGGCATAAGAGGCAATAGATAAATGGGTTCATCAATGTTATTCTCATTTCATTCCTTGTATCACTATTTGATTATAATAATTTAGAAAATTGAATCCAGTTGATCAAATCTATGTAACAATGTCAATTAACATGTGAAGGTCATTACCAAGAACATCTCATTTCCAACTCACCTAAAAATGTTTTTCAAGAAATTGGCCAACTCAAATTTCTTTCCGCTTTTATAATCACAAGAAAAATTCATAATAACATGTAATTTATTCATAAAAATAAACCAAATTTCACAATCTATAATTATCTCACAAGTTAATTTTAATCAAATTATAATCTCAATCTCTATAATCCATTAAAAGTAATATGTCTAGGGGAATGGAATCTATCACCATTACACATCAATTCCATTATAATTGATATTATATATCAATATACATGTCAACCATAATTCAATTAAGCAATTTTATTTAACAATCAATTATTACCTTTAGAAACCATGGCCTATAAAATGAACACCTCATGACATAATTGTTTCAAGGCCATCAGTAATGGTCAATTTATATTTAAAAACATTGAATCACTGTTTATAAATCAGATTCCAGGTCTTATAACAATAATTTATGGTCATATTAATTTAATTGGATATTCCAAATGATTATATTAAAGGATTAATAATAATTTATGGATAAACAAGAATATTGTGTCGGTGACACAACGAAATATAAAAACACATCAAAATTTAGTCAATTAGATGAGGTTACATACCGTTATGCCATATTTTATATCGCATATAGTATCTTCTATGGATTCATCTCAGATATGGATAAAAATATATATTGAAAATGAATCTAATAATAGGTATTGTTTACCAAAAAATAATAATGTAGCCAATATGTTTACGAATGAAGAAAATTGAAAAAATAATTGAGATATTACTGATATATATCATAAGAGATTAAGGACCACATATTTCAAGCTTAGATGGAACAGATATCTCAAATCCTTGAATAGTATTAAAATGAGTTCTCAATAGGTGGATGTTGTGTGAAAGAATAAATTTAAATAAGGTATATATTTACTATACTAGTTTGGGGAATTTTTGTAAATTCACCAAATTTATATGGTCTCTCAGTTTGACTACACGGTATGACCAAATAATACATCAACCATGTACAAGACCATATAGGGTATGGGAGACAAAGCTATTTCCTCACATGGTTTTAATAAATATGTGGAAAATATGGCAACACCCGTTTTCCAAATTGCATACTTAGCCACGTGACACTAGGGCCCATGATGCGTTGTTTTAATAAATAGTTTGCCATTAAATTCCACCCCATACATGGGTCAGGGCTCTGGACCAACCATGGGAACTCTTTATACCTCAATATGATCAATGGGAATTCATATATGTCATATTTAATCTTTTATGTTGTGAATTATTGAAAAATATATGATTTATTAATGAATTGAGAACTAGTTTAATAAAACCCCAGTAGAATTTTGGAAGTGCATGATTTAATACAGTAGAATAATATACAAGTGGTCACATCCCTAAAAAATATTTATTTTATTAGTCGTGGTAAATTATATATATATATATATATATCTCTGTGTGTGTGTTTGTTTTTTATATTACATTCTAATGAATAAATTACAACATACTTTTTTTACAAATAAATTTATTCATTATATCATATTTTTTCATATAAATCATATTAGTCTTCATAGAATCCTAGGGAATGTGAATAAGATAAGGGGGAGAATAAATACATAGTATTTTATGAGTATAGATGAATCCATCGATACTCTTTATGAATATGGAATTGGAAATAACTAAATACTTATTCAATATAATCAATAAATTGAGATGGAAGTGCATCATGAGATAATGTCAATGTGAAAACATCATTGTTAATAATCAAAATGGGAATGTAAATAACTGAGAAAAACATCCATTTAATAAAAAAACATGTATATCAAAATTATATAATTCAAAATAGATATATTAAATTAAATAACAAATAATATATTAAATTTAATCCATAAATTTAGAATGAATTGGATCTACTGATAATATAATAGTAATAATTTCATGGATAATAATAACTAGACACTTAATACTGGAAACACTTAATTATTGGAAATTATGTATCATGCACTAAATACATGTACATTCACAAGCATTCAAACGAAAATTTAAACTATATGTAAAAACAAGTTTAATTCTCGTTTTATTTGAGTTGTCCAGTGATCCCTAATGATGCATCAATGAGATAATATAATATCGGGTCCCAACTATCATATCTGGTCTAAATAATTACTCATATATCGATTAATCGATTTAATTGATGAATCCCTATTAATTAACATCAAATATTAGTATATATTAAAGGATATTTATTTATAAAATATATCCCTTATCAATCAAATAATAGTGAATGGAAGTCATTGTATATTAAAATGAGTTTTTGTTTAAGCAAAGAGAATATCAATTAAAAAAATATTTATAAACTAAAAAAAATTAATGTTTAATTATTATAGTATGGTTAATATTTTAGAGGAAAGTTGATGACAAAATAATTAATCAACTAATTTTCAATAATATATTTGGAAAAAATATCTATAAAAACCACTAAAAATAAAAATGGTGGAATAAAAATGTACCCAATAAATTGATAAAAATGGTTCTTATCATTGATTTATATAAATAAATTAAAAATATATTTGATGTCGTTAGGAATGGAAATAGGATTTTCCTTTTGATTAAAATTTTGTAAATAATTTCAATAGGAAATTAATTTAAAAAAACTATGTAAAAAATATACTAATAACCATGTAATGTAAGATTCAATGAAATTCTGTTCTTGATGGATGAAGACTCTTTACATTCCATAAATGTAAAAATAAAATACTATTTTTTCAATAAACAATTTTATGAAATTATCTTTTATAGAAAACAACAAGATGGTTCTTATATGATTTTTTTGTAAAATAATGATGGGTTTTGTTGAAAATGGCATAAGTATTAAAATGAAAATATTTTTTAATAATAAAAATTGTATAAAAATTCCATTAATAAATATTTTTTTATTATAAAATTATTTTTTGAAAAACATGTGTGTGGAAGAATACTTTCTCCCAACAAATTAGAGAAATGAAGTCGGATTTCATTAAAATCATTTTATAAAACATTTCAATAAAAAAAGAAAAACATGTACTATTACTTGATAAAATAATTAAATATCAATGGATAATAGAACTAAATGTTTTTTTATATAATGACCAAATATTTTTATTTATTTATAATTCAATATAAGATAATCATATTTAGAAAGATATTGTGATATTAATAAATAAAATAATCGTTATGATGATGTGATGCACAGTCAATGAATGCATTTTTTCTATAATTAATAAATCGACCATATAACGTATAATTTCAACAATGTATTGTATGAATTACAAAAAATTTAATCATATAATTTCATGGAAAACAGAGTAGTATAACCCGATGAAATGAAATTTTGATATGAAATTCATTACCACTTTGTAACATTTAATTAAAATCCCCTTAGATGAAATAGTTATAATTATAAATTAAAAAAGAATTAATTATAAATTATTCATGACATTATAGATAACGGGGAAACATATACACGTTATAAATGTTTAATGGTGTATAATTATAAAAAAGTGTCAATGAAATTCAAATTGATAATAAATACCATACCTAACCTTTTATTTATGTATAAATTAATTTAAACACTAATATAGTTGTTTTAAACATGTAATTATCAAATAAAATAACTATAATAATATTTATTATAGAATATATAATACTCTTATAGCATTTAATTACTCATGTTTTAATAGTCTTTCACTATTATCATCATTTTGTGTGTTAATTCCCTTCATTTTTTATGCATTTATTATTAAAAAAATATGGTTCTTGGGATTATTATATTGTTATATCACCTCCAAAATATTTATCAGCATTCAAGTATCATATATTCATAACATAAATTTTACATTTGAAACCAATCATGAAGGATGGTTATTAAAAAGGAAGAATGTTAAGATCCATGATATGGAATGTTATATATACAAGTGAGTAATGATTCCATTTTTCACTAATCATTATGGAAAGTAGTTAAGTAATATTTTACCATTATATTATTATGATAATATAATTAATACATTATTTAATACATATATTTATCTTCTATGTGGAATTTTCATTAATAGAGAGTCACATCTCTTCGTGAAGGCAGTAGTCCAAACAGACACGAACAATGCTCCATTATTTGTCTGAGTGATCAAGAACTAAATAAAATGATTAATTTTATATTTATAGGGTGATAAATATTTATTATATGTAATTATTAATTCATTATATCACATATAATAATGAAAATTATATTTATCAATTTCCATTTGAATCATTAGTGAATGATGAATCACATCGCTTTGCAAGGCGGTTGTCTATTATTTACCCGAGTTAAATGATTATATCATCTATATAATGGGAGGTAAAATTATATAAATGATATTATGGAAAGAAAGGTATAATAATGTTATAAAAATAATATATTTATTTAAATTCCTCAACATACCCAGCCATTATATACGTTAATAGGAAAAGTAATGACACATGTTCGTGAGGCGGCTTTTTACAGTACACATTAAAGATGATTTCTTAAAAAAATAATAAATATGTGTAATGTTGTATGTAATACTCATAATAGATAAAAAATAATTATATTTATTATACTGAGATAAATATTTCATCATTGTTTGGAGATTATTTAATGATGTAGAGGTTCATATAAAATGAAGACGATTGTTGAAGAACATTACCTCTCCATTGGGGATCCTCTTTATGGTTGCAAAATATCCTTCCATGGTTGTATAATTTCCCAATATATATATTAATGGAATATTTTTGGGAATATGGAATGTAATTCGGGCAGGTATGGTCTGAACCAATATGATAGGAAGGTGATAAGAAGAGTGGAGAAAGGGTGGCCTCTTATATGTGGGGGAGATTACACACTGGGTATTATTTAAATGAATTGAGTTCCCGTACAATTTTTATTTTAAAAACTGCTACAAAAAGGATATTTAATTAATCCATAGAGGAGTGATAGTTGAAACATGTATACAAGTATTATTTACTAATTGGTATTGGTCATTTTCCAATTGTAATTTCCATTTAACCACTAGTAAATTCATTTTTACATTAACCATGACAAATTAATTTTACTACAAGCACTATTGAGTTTAGTAAAAATATTATTTGACATCTTAAGATATAAATAATTATGGTGATTAAAGTTATGTAATAAATTTTATTATATTCAATTCTCATTAGTGGAAAATTCATCTCGCATACTGGTGGAGAGAAAATGTATTTAATATAAAAATAGTGAAAAGTGTAAAATGTTTTGAAATATGAATTCAATATAAAATTAATTTAAATGAACTAAATTGTATTAATTTTTTTATTAACGATATAAGTTTAAATTAAATTTAATTAAAAATATTATTTATCAATATATAATATTTAATGAAGTAGTTGTTTTCAATTACAATGATGTATTTTTCACAATTACTCCAAAAGGGAATCTTTTCAGAATATATGAAAAATTCATATTAGATTAATCAATATTCTCTAAATTTAAAATAATATTTTTTCAGAATATAATATTATTAATAGTGTTAAATATTATTTTTAAATTATTTCCCCACTGTGTTACTAACCCTTTCATTATGAAAATATATTTTTCCAGAAATCATCCAAATAAATTTTATGTGATTATTATTTTAATTGTAATAAAAAAATGATAATTAATTTTTTTCAAATGAAATCATTTTTTAGTTAATAATGTTAATTTTAGTTACTCATATGAATAGGAAATAGATATTGTATTAAATAATGATATTGGTAATATATTATTGTTTTTTAAAAGACATTCATTCCTTTAACATAAAGTATCAATGAATATCATTGTTTCATGTATAGAAAACTATAATAATTGATTCATGAAATTGAATAAATTTAATTTATTAAATAAATATATCATTATAACTCTGGGGTTATCTTATATTATAATCATGGGGTTGTGTGTCATATATTCTATTGAGTATAATGAAATTAATATATAATTTTATATTGTTACAGAAATAATGTTTTTAAACTGTGAATGTGTGTTTTTATTTTCATGAGAAACATAAATAATTAGATTATGGTTTTGAAAACCATGTATGAAAAAAAAGTGCAATCAATATTTCATATCAATTCGAAATGACAAATAGACATTCTTATATTATAAGTGGCTTTACCCTTTCTTCCAATCCTTTATTAGATTCCACAATGTCATATGATCTAGTCTCCCTCACTACCAAATGTCATCATTTTACATGAATCATCCAATTATTTTATGAAATTTTTCTATTTCAATAACACATTTATCCTAGTTCATCATTTTACAATCCATTTTCAATCTTTTTTCATTACATTAACTCTTTTGATAAACCATAGGGGCTTCCCTGGATGGATTTATGGTAAATATTTTATTAATTTAAATGTGTTAGTATTAGGTATTTTGAATGGATTCTTTATACATGAACGAGGATTCACAAATATAATATAATGTGTTTCCTCTTGAAATAAATTGATTGATATATTTTTCATTGGGAATTAACATCAAATGACATGTAATTTAACTCTTATTTTATTTTAAATGACATTTTCAAAAATAATAGTTTATTTATAGTTTATATGGGTGTCAATAATAGTTTAAAGTCTTTATAATATAAAATAAGTAGGTATTATGATTATTATAATCATTTCAAATAGTTATTTTTATTCTAATTTTATTTAATGTGAATAATCAAAATATATAAAATTAAATGATAATTTTGTACATTTGAACCCATTTAGTTCATGGGTAGTCTCATAGTGTTGGTTTCTTTGAAATTTATGATATGTCTTTAATGGTTTGGATTTCATTTTTATCATAAATTGAATTTTTTTTTATCATATTTCTTTATTTATCGACTTACATTATTAGATTTTAATAAACTTTTTTAGAGAAGTGATTTATGTCATGCTAGATATATAATATTAAATGATTTTAAAAATATATAATTTGTCTTCGAAAATTTAATAAATTTGTATGAATTTTAATGATTAATTTTTTATGAATGTTTCCACATATATCATAAATCCTTAATTTTGAATATTGATTAAATTTATGGATTGATATTTTTGGACCCTAAACGATGATGTTTTTTATTGTGGTCATATTAATTTTTCATGTGATAAATATATATTATTATTGTGGAAGGTTATGAGCGGTATATTGTGGGATTTATTTATATCATTTTATAATTTATAATATTATAATTATTTTTATCTTATTTACGGACCTATTAATTAAATGGTAATTATAATCTAGGATTCAAATATATCTTATGGTTGTGTGTTACAATAGTTTTTTGTTTTCTATTTATATAGTTTCCTATGATAGTTTTGTTTTCCATGATGTATGAATAGCACATAGTGACCCAATATGCTATTATGAGGGATATTATTGACCGCTATAATGATCCCCAAAAGTTGACTAAACTAAGGAATCTAGGTCATGTATCACATAATCTAAATTAAATTGTTTTTCCAAGAAACCATAATTTAGTATATAATTTTTTGGAGGATTTCATTTAATTTATTTTGTATCATAGTATTTATGGATTATTAGGAGCCCCCTTGATTTCATGTTTTGCTTAAAATTGTTCATGTCTTTAGAACATAGGTGGATTCTTTTTTTTTTGGTTATGAATTTTGTTCTACTTCAAATATTTTTTCAAACTGTCTTCTGAAAATTGATTTTAAAGAAGAAATGATTTATTTTTTAGTGGTATTAGGAAAAATACATTAATAGGAAAACATGAATTGTATTATTTTATTAATGGTGTGATTATTACATTTTAATTATTTTAAAATATTTATTTAAAAAAGATTAAGATTCAACATTGTTTTAATAAAAGATTGGAATTTTATTTCAGAAGTGTTTCATATGATGTTTGATTCATCTATAATGTATGTTATAAAAATATTTTCAATATTATATTATAATATTTTAAATAAGAAATTATATTTTAAATTGGATTTCACTATTTTTTGATGAAGACATTGTGCACATATTTTCTGTACACACTACATACTCAATAAATGATGGTGGAACTATTTTTTTATATTACGTTTCTAGTTTTATTTATTATATTTATTTGGTTCTATAAATTGTATATTAATGTTATGATCACATCAGTTTTATTATAATTTTATGTGAAGAAACATAAATTTGAAAGAAATTTGTTCCTTAAATTATTTGAAATTTTACGAGTCCGCAGTTTCTGACGGCACTTGATTCCAAGGCCCTATGTGTCCAGAATCAATTTCTAATGTTTTGTTCAGTTAAAATCTATAAACATACATGCGGGTTTTTTGATCATTTTTACAGGTGCTCGGAATTGAAATCTGAGGACACCGATGAACTCACAACGCCAATAATTTCTTAAGGAGACCTTTACTGCATTTGCATTTGGTCGAGAGCTGAAGTTAATTTTGGATTCTTATAAATTATATAAAATTATGGGTTACATAATTTTATTTAATAGTGGTGGTTAAATCCACCAATGGGCAGTTGGATGTGGGGACCACACCCCACATAACCTCCCATAGGAGGATATTGTGTGGTGGGGCCCACACGAACTCCATTCCCCTCAACTCCCTCTAAACCCCCTTTGAAACTATGGACTCCCCTATGAATTAATGAAGCCACCTCTCATTTATTTTATGTTTTAAACCATCCGACTTCCATCATCAATGTGCCAACACTACTGATTTTTTAATTTAGCTTCCACAATTAATTAATTATTTTATGGTGGCATAAATACATTTGATTTGATTTTAAATGCATGGAAATAATAAAATACTAGGGAGGTTATTATTTTATTTTCCTAGGTAAATTTTCTATTGGGAGGCTTTGGAGGATTTGAAGGAATGTGTTCTTCTTATGTAGAATGCGATGAAAATCTTCCTCTATATGAATAACGTGAAGACCTTTCCCTCCAATTATTCAACCGGGGCAAGAACGTGAGGCAAAACCCACCAGGATAGTCATTTTCTTTCCTCTATTTCCACGTAATGGGAGAAGATGCCGCCCATGTAGAATGTCTCCAACAACGATGCTTCCTCATTAGACACACCCCGACATTAACAAATCGGAACCTTCATCAACGAACGATCATCAAATCAAAGTAAGGGGTTTAGTATAATTTTAAGTGAATAATATTATACACTCATTCTTGATGATTTCTTTGGTTCGTCGTTGCCATTTGATATCACCTAACATGGAGGTCGTGGGCCTAACAAACACAGCCTGATGACCCTCTATTTATTGATGATTGTGTTAGCAATGGAGGAGGAGATGGAAGGGCGTGGTGCCTTCACACCATGCCGGGGGAAGATGCCATGACCATGAGACTGCAGCGACCAATGGCGGTGGAAACCGAAGGCAGTGGCCAAACCAAGCCACGGCGGTGGTGGACCAACGCTGTTGTGCCGGCTACATGGAGAAAAACTGCAGGTTGCATCTGTAGGCTGCTCAGACAGAGAAGAATCGTCTGACCTCATGCCAGCAAGGCTGGAAGAACCGTCCGGCTATGACCGGCTGTGCAGGAGGAATGCGGCGCCCGCATGCACCGTGTGGCGGAGGAGCCGTGCCCCGCAAACACAAATTCCGTGTGTGTTTCCTTCGAAGATGTTTTCATTGTGACTACATTTTGTAAGATCATCTGGTATACTGTTTTAACTATGGCACAACAATTTCTCTTTAGGATGGCCCCATTAAGGCAGCTAGCTAGGGTTTCGAGTTTCGTACGAGATAGTTTCCCACCGAGCGACGAGGCCTCGATGCAGGTACCCATCACATCGGAGGTACCAGAGGCACCACTACCCGCTGGGCCACTAATACCACCAACTCCAAAATCAGAGAGTGCGCCCCGCCAGCATGCACTGCATGAGTTCCACATCCAGAGGCTGCCCAGGTTTCGGGGAGTGATGGACCCACATGCAGTTGAGGATTGTCTAGAGGCTATCGTGAGAGTTTTCAGATAGGTAGGGACACCAGTCGACCTTATGGTGAAAATTGCCACGAGTATCCTACATGTAGCGGTAGACAGATGGTTGAGAATGATTCTTTGGGTGCATTACAAGGCATCAATACCCTAGATAGACTTCGAGAGTCTCTTTCTCTTAGAGTTCGTTCAATCCACCATTCGTCTAGTGATAAATGAGGAGTTAATTCATCTGCATTAGGGTAGTATGAGAGTACATCAGTACTCAGCAAGGTTCACTACCCTCTCACTCTGGCCCACAAAAATTGTACAGGACACATTCTTCAGGGCCTGGACTTTGAGCATGGACGCATGCATGAGATTAGGGCTTCAACGATTCCACTCAGCATTCCGATGCAGGCGGGGGTGCTGGAGAGAGCCCTTCTAGTGGAGAGTTTTCTCATTGAGCAGTCACCATCTGTGAGACCCACCACAGGGCAACAAGTAGCGGAGTATTCTACAGCCGGATGTACACAGATGATGCATAGGTCCAAGAGGACCAGGCCATCTGGTGGGAGACCCCATGATATGGGTTTGGTTGTGTGGGGCACAAGAGACAGAGTCAGCTATACGAGGAGAAGGCAGTGCTATGCTTGTGGCGGGTAGGACCAAATGGCTTGTGACTGCCTGACCCGCCATGCAGATGTGTATCAGACATTAGAGGGACCTCCCTTGAAGAGGTAGAGGTTCGACCGTGGTGGTCTTCCGAGAGTAGGTGGACATGGCAGCGGAGTCGGACGAGCAGCGTGTGGTGGACGGCATTTTGAGTCTCTATGACCACCACCACAAGGAGGTCCACCCCAACCACAGGGAGCTGGAAGACATATTTGGGATCAACTCCAGTAAGTCGAGGCATATGACCACCATGCACCTGAGATTATTAGAGTCACTATCTGTGTCTATTCCACCCTAGCTGCAGTACTCATATACATAGGTGAGAGTCGTTCATTTATTTCTGCTTCCCTTTTTCAGAGATCACAGATTCTGACGGAGCCGTTGGATTGATCCTTACGTCTAGAGACTCTTACAGGAGAAAACTCGATGATTTAGCACTAGTTCCAGTAGTTTCATCTTACTGTAGGAGGTGAGAGCTTCATCTGGGATCTTCATGTATCGGCGTCGATGCCTTACGACGTCATCTTGGGTATGGACTGGTTATCCACAGCTCATACTCAAATTGGTTGTATTGGGCAGAAAGGGCGGTGTATCCCCATTGATGGGACTAGGTTCACCATCACCTACGAGAAGGGATCCATTGTAGTGCAGGATTGACTTACATAGATAAGAGGGAATCCGATCACACATCAGTTTGCTATTATAATCCTCAGAGTCGTTTATGTGTGGAGTCTGAGTTGTCCTGTTGTGGTGGATCAGTACGTGGATGTTTACCCTGACGACATTCTAGGACTACCTCCTCATAGAGAGGCAGAATTTTAATTTGAATTGTACCCCAGGACAACACATATATCTACTTCAGCATATCGTATGGCCCCCACCGAGCATTGTGGGATGCAGGTACAATTGGTGGACATTCATGCGAAGGGATATATCTGACCCAGTGTTTCACCCTGGGAATCTCCGATTTTGTTCGCCAAGAAGGGGATGGGAGCTTGTAACTGTGTGTCGACTACCGTTGGATGAATCTGGTGACCGTGAAGAATAAGAACCCGCTCCTGAGGATTGAAGAACTCTTTGACCAGATCAATAGATCACGATGGTTCTTGAAGATAGACCTCAAGTTAGGCTATTAGCGGCTCCAAGTTCGAGACGAGGATGGATAGTAAACGACCTTCATGTGTTGGTATGGCCACTACGAGTTATTTGTTATGCCCTTCAGTGTAACCAATGCTCTAGCAGTGTTTATGAGTCTCATGAATAGGATCTTCCATCCATACCTCGATTTCTTTGTCATAGTCTTCATTGAAGAAATACTGATTTACTCAAATACTGAGGAAGAGCACGCCTACCATTAGCAGGTAGTACTGGATACACACCGAGAGCACTAGCTTTATGGTAATATCTCAAAGTTCCATTTTGTGATTTGAGAGGTTAACTTCTTGGGTCACGTCATATTAGAGGCTGGAGTGGCAATGGATCCAGCGAAGATCAAGGAAGTACATTCTTGGGAGCCACCAAGGAGTGTGACAGAGGGTCGAAGTTTTCTGGGACTGGCTGGGTACTATCAAAGGATTATCCCAGACTTCTCCAGAGTTGCAGATTCACTTTCAGATTTGAAAAAGAAGGGGAAACCCTTCGTGTGGTCAGATAGATATCATTAGATATTTCAAGAGCTGAGGTAGAGGTTGACCAGTGCACCCATCTTGAGGCTACCAGAGGAGGGTATAGGCTACATAGTATACTGTGACACATCAGGGACTCCACTCAGGTGTGTTCTGATGCAGGAGTGAGATTGATCACATATGGTTCACGTCAGTTGAGACAACATGAGCAGCAAAACGCTACCCATGTCATGGAGTTAGCAGCAGTGGTCTTCGTCTTGAAGATGTGGTGGCCCTATTTGATGGGCGAGCGTTTTACAGTCTATTCTGACCACCAGAGTCTCAGGTATATCTTCTCGTAGAGGGACCTGAACATGAGATAGTGGCAATGGATCGAGTTACTCCAGGACTATGACTTCTAGATAGTCTATACTCCTAGGAAGGGTAACGTTTTAGCTGAAGCTCTCAACAAGAGTTCGGGTATTCAGCTGCAAGGAGACATGATGTAGCAGCTGGCCGCGCTGTAGATATCCATTGTGGATAGAGATTGAGCTTCCTTTATGTAGTCTCTCATAGTCACTCCACCACTCCTTCATCAAGTCAGGGAGGCACAGTGTTGGGACATTGAATGTGAGACGCGATGTGCTCAGATATCCTCCGGGAAGCACATGAAAGATTTTTAGAAGGTGGGGAGAATGTCATCCTCTTCAGAGGAAATACTATGGAACCTGTTACACTGCAAGAGGAGGTGTAGAGGGATTTCTACACTTCCCCTCTAGCGGAACATCTAGGAGTGCTAAAAATGTATTAGGACCACAGACGACGACAATGGTGGACAAGTATAAAGAATGAATTAGAAGAGTATGTCTCTTGATGCCTCACTTGTCAGCAAGTAAAGGCAAAGAACCATGTTCCAGTAGGATTGGTTAATCCCTTAGAGGTTCTAGAGTGGATGTGGGATGAGATATCCATGGATTTCATGAAGGGACTTCCATTTACATCCAGAGGACATGACTCGATCTTGGTGATCGTAGACTGACTGAACAAGTCAGCCCACATCCAACCAATAAGAGAGCAGGGCTCAGTAGAGAGCTTCTGATGCCTCTACGTTCCGGAGATCGTATGGCTTCATGGTGTGCCATTGACTATCGTCTCCGATCAAGATGTTAATTTCTTTTCCCTTCTATGGAAGGGGTTACATGAGGATTTTGGGACTCATCTTTTCTTGAGCACTGACTTCCATCATCATACGGATGGTCAGACAGAGAAGACCATCTAGACACTCGAGGACAGACTCTGTGCTTGTATCCTTGACCGTGGTCATAGCTGGGTGGATCACTTACCCATGGTGGAGTTTGTGTACAATAATATCCACAACCCTACCATCGGGATGACACCTTATGTGGCACTGTATGACCAACATTGCAGATCGCCTCTATGCCGGACTGAACCAGGTGGGTCAGCACTAGTAAGACCAGAGATGGTTCAGGCTACGATGGAGAAGGTGAAGATCATCTAGGAAATGGATGAAGACTACACAGAGAAGACAAATGTCTTATGCTGATAGGAGATGTAGACCACTAGAGATCGAGGATAGAGACTAGGTATTCTTACGGGTCTCAACTCGACGAGGTCTACATAGATTTGGCTTAGGCGGCAAGCTATCTCCGCAATACGTCGGATCATTCTAGGTCCTTAGCATAGTAGTGGAGGTGGATTACGGCCTGGCCCTTCCACCACAGTTGCATCGGGTGCACGCCGTCTTCCACGTATCTCAACTGAGGAGATATGTACATGACCCTTCCCACATCATCAACCATGCGGAGCTGGACATTGATGAAGGGGAGACTTTCACCGAGGTTCCAGTGGTGATTGAGGATCAAGAAGAGTGGGTCATGTGTGGACATTCAATTCCTCTGGTGTGCGTTCGATGGTAGCACGGGAACCTCCAACAGATCACATGGGAGCGGGAGGCTCAAATGCGTGCCCAATACCCCGATTTGGTTCCCTATTGCGTGTTGTAGCTCCATGGGGACGGAAAGACCAACGTTGGGAGTAATGTAAAGACCAAAAAATTTCAAGGAAATGTTTTTCTTAAATTCATAGGAATTTCAAGAGTCCTCAGTTTCTGATGGAACCTGATTCCGAGGCCCGGTGTTCCAGGAATCATATAAAGTTTTGTCCGGGTACGTTCATTAAACGTATATGTAGGTTTTTCTATCATTTGAACCAGTACTGGGAATTGAAATCCAAGGACACGGATGAACTCGCAACGCCGGTAATCGCTAAAGGAGACCTTTACTGTAGTTGAGTTTGGTCGAGGGCGGATGTTAATTTTTTGGATACATATAAATTAAATAAAATTTTGGTGTTACATAATTTTATTTAATGGTGGTGGTTAAATCAACCAAAGGGAAGTTGGAGGTGGTTCCCACACCACAGATAACCTCCCATGGGTGGATATTATGTGGTGGGGCCCACATGGACACCAAACCCCTCAACTCCCTTTAAACCCCCGTAGAATCTCTTGGATTCCCCTTTGAATTAATGAAGCCACCTATCTTTTTTTTAAATATTAAACCATCCAACTTCCCTCATTAATGTACCAACACTAATAATTAATTAATTGAGCTTCCACAATTAAATAATTATTATGTGGTGCCATGAATTCATTTGAATTTATTTGAAATGAATGGCAATATTAAAATATTAGGGAGCCTAATATTTTATTTTCCATGAAAAATTTTCAATTTAGTATCCCTGGAGGATTATAAGGAAAGTGTACTTCACACGAAGAATGTGTAGAACATCTTCCTCTACATGAAGAACGTGAAGAAAATTCCCTCAAATTCCTCAAACATGGAAAGAACCTGAGGCGAAACCCATAAGGAACACCTCATCCTTCTTCTTCCTCCGCGACAAGGGAGAAGATGCTGCCTGCGAAGAATGTCACCAAAAATGATGCTTCCTACTCAAACGCAACCCGAAGTCATGAATCGATATCGTCATCAATGAAAAAACTTCAAATAAAGGTAGGTTTTTTTTATAATTTTAAATGAATAAAATTATACCCACTTTCTTGATGATTTTATTGGTTAATCTTTGGCCATTTGATATCACCTAACGCGGAGGGCACATGCCGAACAAATACGGTCGGACGACCCTCCGTTTATTCTTGACTATGTTAAAAATGGAGGTGGAGCCGGAAGGGTGCAGTGTCGTAGCACCATGCCTGAGGAAGAGGCCACACATATGAGGCAGTGGCGACTGAAGTAGGAGGAAACCGAAGGCCGCAGCCAGGCTGGGCCGCGGCGGTGGAGGACCAGCACCGTTGTGTCGGTCGCGTGGAGGAAAAGCGCAGCCTGCATCTGCGGGTAGCTCAGCCATAGAAGAACCGACTGGACTCATGCCGGCCGAGCTGGAAGAACCGGCCGGCTACAGCCGTCCGTGATGGAGGAATGCGACGTGCACATGCACCGTGCGGCGGAGGAGCCGCAGCCCGCAACTGCAGGCCACTAGCCGAGCGAAACGACAGGCTGCCAGCGGGCCGGGTTGAGGAACCACGGTACCATGTGGAACTGTGTTGGATGAACAACATGATGCTATGGGGGCCGCTCGTTCCAGACAAAACTGGATGTCTTCGGCTCGTCGAGCATGGAGAGGAGGTGCCACTCGGATCCGTCGGGCGAACCGGACCAGCCCGCTCCCCGGGCCTGGTCCGCAGGTGGGCCGCGCCCCACCTGGCCGGGCCGACCCCCTCCCCACCCAACCGGGTCGGACCCACCAAACCGGGCCGGGATGACACCCCCACTATGTCTGACCCACCGAGACGGGTCGGACCGACCCGCCATCCCACTGGGCTTGATTGGATGGGCCTTACTTCACTTAAATGTGAATATCTTCAAGACTGCATGTCCAAAAAATGCGCCGTCTATGGCATTGGGACCTTTGTGATAAGACGGTCATTTTGCGATACTATATGTGAGTTTTGAACGACTTTTGAAAATGTTTGGGTTTGGATCGAGCATAAATCTAACCGAGCCCCTAGAACAGAAAAGCCAATAACTCTTAGACCGGGCGTTCGATTGACACGCCATCTATTGCGTTGGGTTTATTTTGATGAGAAGGAAATTTGGGTTACATAAACATAGGACTTTGGGATATTTGATGTCTCAACCCCTTGGATCTAGGAGCGGACACTCCCAGAATCAAGCATGTTGTTTGCGGGAACACTAGAGCTGGCTCCAACTATGATAACTACTAAATTGGAATCCTATGTGGTTTCAATAATGAAGACTAATATACCAGAATCTTGTTTGGGTTTGACAGTTCTAACTTCTGTTCTTGTATCCTATGTTGTTCAGACAGAATAGCTGGACTGTACACTGTGTGGGTCCGACAGCTTAGACGAGAGAGCTAGCCTGTATCCTGTGTGGGTCCGACAGCATAGACTAGACAGCTGGCATGTATCCTGTGTGGGTCCGACAACTTAGATGAGATAGCTATCTTGTATCCTTTGGGGGTCCAACAGCTTAGTCAGGCTTGTATCCTATCTGGGTATAACAACTATGATGATCCAGTGGCTACATCTGATCATCTATATATATCTCTCTACTATTGTGGCATAACTGTGTGAGATGAGTCATATTTTTCAACCATTATCATCATGGTGATTGAATTTACTTCATTTGTGGAATTGTTTTCTGCATGTGCTCGATAGTTGGAGTCGGACTGAGATTGGTTAGTTAGGTATATGTATGGGCATTTACCTAAGTAGTTTCGGTTGATAATTTGTGATAGTATCGTTCTTCTTTTTTTTATCCTCAGTGGATATTGTGAGACATTGCGGGTCTCGGGGTCTCTAGTATAGAACTACACTACATTGAGAAACTAGAAGGTAACCTATCATGATGATATCAACATGAAAATGTACTCATAGAAACATCAATACTATCCAATAAATTCAGGTGCATGAGTAACAAAAATATCTTACAGTATAAATAGTAATCTTGTTATAATTCCTTCATGAAATTACACATTTATGCATCATCCACTTGAAGTAGATCTGATGAGTTTCATATATGTTTAATGAAATTGATATCATTATCTTATATGATGGAACATCCTTCAAAAAGTGTAATCATTTATTAATGACAAGAAACCATTACGTTTGAATAATGAAACTTATGAAAAAACTCTTATTAGAACATGAACCATCAAGATACGGTCACCTCCCCATACTAACGTAAAAATAAAAAATTCAACATTTATACCTCACAAAATATTACTAGAACTAAAAAACCCAATGACTAATTCTAATAACATATTGAATATAAAGATGCATAAACCATCATTGACTGGTCCAATATCCACAAATCAAAAATAGAGGCCTCAACCATTTTTATAATATTTGTCTAAAACTATTTGAGTGTTTTCCTCCATGTTTCATATTCATAAACTTCAACAATATGATTATAATCTGAAACATCCACATAAAAATAACCAAAATTATTACAATCATAATGTTAAATTCGATCAATTCCTTCTAATTTTTAAATAGGGAGGGACTCCTAAAAATAGAATATAAATATTTTTTTTAATTTAATTAATGTTCAAACTAATACAAAATCCTATAAAATTAATTAATTTCATAGATTAGAATTATTAATGATCATTTCCTATCTATATACCTAAAAATTGAACAAAATTCTCAATAGGATTAGTAAAATAATGCTCCCTATTTCAGATAATTGGAGGCCCAAAATTACCATGTTTTAAATATTTTCTATTATTTCAATGGAATTATGAATACATATAATAATTTCCCTACCAAACAATGATTTCTTTAATTGTGACTACCTCCATAATTCATCATATCAAACCACTTGGTGTTAGATATAACCCATTCATTATAACCTCATACCAAGGTACCACTCTTCAATCATAATAGAGAAAATATGGATGATAATGCATGAATATTTACTCCATTTTTTCATTTATTAGTGACTATAACCAATGGTATATTATTAAAATAATGTGGCTTATTACCATCAAATATGTTTTTGAGAAATGATATATAATATGAGACCACGAAAAGAAACTTCTCATAATATGTAAACCAAATTAACGAATGAAAATAATTTCAATGAAACAATAAAAAAATAAATAGAAAAATAAATTTTACATATTAAATATTAAAAATGAACCTATTGTCCAAAAAATGTCAATGAACAATTCCATTATCATGTGGGTACAAATAGATCACAAAAAAATTTATCTGAACCCTAAATATGATTACATTAATTTGTGTGATCCTAAATTGAATAGTTTGTGGTATCCCTATTAAATCATATTTTTGAACATTATTATTGTAATATTAATGCTAAATTAATATCCAAATAAATAAAACTAATAAATTAATTAGTAATTACATATTCCAATTCCCACTATGGATCTCTAACCAAGTATAATATACATGAGAAAATATAATATACCAAAATAATTTTTATTTAAATTTACCTTCCTAATATTACTCTGGATGGTTTTATTTTCACACCAAAATAAATTATTTTCTGAAATATCTATCTCAAATAATACACATTAATCGAAAGTAAATTTATAATAATACACACCTAATGAATGATATAATATCATAATCATCACAACAACTAGAAAGTAACCGTGTAACATTCCAGCATCAACCACATATATTACACTATTTAATACACCTCACATTATTATATTGGATACATAGTATACTGTAAAAATTATAATGATAACATATAATGAAATATATGTGTGTAAAATAAATGATAAAAAATGAATACCTAAAAACACATATAGAAAAATGAATCAACTATGAATACTAGTACACAATTCTACTCTTGGAGAAGAGGCTATAGGGGAGGTGGTAGTAAGACATCTTTCCTCACTAAATAGAATTTCATGGAAAACATTACTACAATCCATAGTGTATTGTTTTACTTATTTATATCGGTGGGGTATCATAATAAATCACATAAAGTAAAGAATATATAAATATCACAAAAATGAAAATATAAAAATATATGAATAATTGGAATCAAATACACTTATAATAACCATGGAACCATCCATTCGATGCTAAATAGTATATTATCAATATCCAAAAAAAACATTTCACTATGATATTCAAATATTTGTATTACCAAATATTTTATAATTCATCAAGGATTAATCCGCCATATTACAGGGTTAAATAATATTTATCATCATTTTGAAAATATTTATGTCCTCTAACCTCAGCTGATAAATCATCAAATACTTTCCATTATTCCATTATTCGTGGTAAACTAAGAACCATATACATTTACCAAAATATATTTATAAATAGTTAACAAATATCTATATTAGTAAATGGGGAATATAATATATATATTTTTAATGTCATCCTTCTAGCCATCATTAAAATAAATTCATTAGGATTTGAGAATCACAATTTTCAATTCATAAGTAAATCAAAAATCCTTTGTTCTACACCTTTTATAAATCACATTGCTATACATGAAACATACAGGGTTTTAATTATCCATCCATAAATATCTATCACTTTCTTATTCCATGTTCCATAACATCCAACCCATTTTTCATCTATACAATCACTATAACTGCGTCATATCCTAAAAACCCATATGATATATATTTATTGAAATCAGACATTAAATAGTAAAAAAATGTAATCCAAGTCTAAGAAGCAATGTATCAATCATACATATGAAAATAATGTCAATATTCCAAAAAATATTTTATAAGTTGCAAATTCTATACTTTTTATAATAATTATATTTCTATTACTCATTTTACAACCACTAACAACATGAGTAATCTAATATCATTTACTACAAACAATGTAACTGTGATTCCAGAATAACATAATTATCATTGAAATTCAATGATTGATGGTTAAAATTTTATATTTTAATTTATTTGGTTCATTATGATTAACAATCATTATTATCATTAAAAGATAAAAAATATCACCCCTCAATGTAGTCGAAACAGTCACTACAAATACTGAAGGGAAACAGTGATCATTATACACATCTATGAAGTAAGATAAACAAAATGTTGTAAATTATGGGAGTGATACAATATTATTATAATACCATATTAAAAAAATTAATTTTAATGAATTTGAATTACTATCATTAGATGAAATATTTCAAATGTCCTAACAATAGAACATGAATAATTATTCAAATAAATATTTTAATTAGGATTAATATTGAATGTCACATTAGAAATTAGGTTAGTATAGAAGATTTTAATTCACATTATGAAATATTATAATTTAGAATGATATAGGAAACCATATAAATCCCCAAAGGTAATGAATTCATACTCTTCCACTTTACGAGAGTTGATACCATTTATAATGTAATTTTCAAAACAAATTTCCCAACCTACATCAAGCCAATAAATATAAAGAATCCACCAAATTCTGTCATAATAACTATAAAAATATTCAGTAGATGATAAATAAATATATTAAAGGGGCGATAAATTCTCTCTAAAATTTATAATAATAATCAATTTCCTATAATTATATTCCCCCACTAATTTTAGTCCCTATAGGAATTCATAAATTTGATTTATTTACTATAATTCATGATAATTTTAAAATTAAATTTACAAAAAAACACAATGCATAAAATCCAGGTTATTTGATTTTAATTTTATGATAGAACTCACAATTTAAAAAATTTTCAATTATTAATATAATTTAGATTCATTTAAATCAAATAAACATCATGATATATTGAGTCCATAAAATTCAAATAGGTTGAACTATATTTATTCCCACCAAAAAAAGATACAGAACACCTAAATAGAATTGAACCTTGAAATTTGAAAATTAAACGATTAATAGAATAATTATTATTTGAATAGATAATAATAGGTTATAAAAATTATATATTATTATCTCTATTTTAAATTGATTAATATGTCATTAATGAGATACCATTTGATGTTTCATTGAATATATGTTTTTCATTTTTTCTATGGTAAATTAAATTGATCAATGGTAAAAGTAATATATAACAATTACAATTTTTATTTATAATATTTATTTATTTATAAAATAATTTATGTTATACTCAATAAAATTCACGACAATTGTAGTTTAAAAAAACAATTTTTAATAAATATGATTTTCTTTATATTTTATAATTTAAATTAAATAACAGATTATAAATATTATAACTTTATATTGGAAAAATAACATCATTTTTGAAATTATAATATCACAATAATCTTAGAGAAATTTTATGTGATTCTTTCAAAATAAATGAATTATATATCAATAGTGAAAATTAATACATTAAAAAACAAAAACATTATTCCTTCTTTAAATAAATGAGAAATAAGATGATTTTTATAAATCCATTTAGTTTTTAAAATATTTATATAATTTAATAATATATTAATAATAATTTAATATTTTTAACTTATAAAACAAATTTTTTACCTTTTATAGAATATTTTAATTCTCATTCTAATTTGAAAATACATATTTTTCATTTTGTTAGAATAAATAATTCAAATTTATATTTATATTGACAGTTCTTTAGTGAATGATAAACATTATTTTATTATTAGTAATAATAATTTTATTATAAATGTCAGAGATACTGATAAATTATTACTACACCAAAATTTTATTCATAAAAATAAACTTGTTATAAATTTTTTATGTGTTTGGTGCATGAATATTTAAAATTACATCCAAAACCATAATAAATTTTCAATGATAAAACAATTTAAATATTACATATCCACATGGAAATATTATTTTTAAATTTCATTTTCATTTTCATTTATGAAATTAATATTATTTAGAATTAATTTAATTAATGTGATAATGATAAAGATGTTTTTTCAATGATTTTTAAAAACATTATTTACGTTTTAGCTAATAAATTAAATTAATACATTAATGGAAAATGATTAGAAACCCTTTTTTATAAAAATATATAAATATATTATCACTCTCAGATTTCAGAATCATAAATAAATAATATTATGAATAATTAAGGGTAAAACCAATAATTTTCATATAACAATTATATATAATTTATGATCTAATATAAATTATAATTTTATATTATTAACAAATAAAAATAAATTAATTAATGAAAAAAATATTTTTCTATTCCAAAATTATATATAATCAGTTAATTCATATTTTCATTAAGGTATATAATTTATAGTTTTATACTCAAAAGGATGATTAAAAAAATACGTGTAAAATGTAAAAACATAAGGACCGTTGTTGATAAATAAATTTAGTTTTAGTAATAAATTTAATTTTAGAAGCATTATCTACCATATACCACCAAAAAAATCTAATTTTTGTTCACTTTTTAAGTCATCGAACCTTAAATAGTGTTTGTTCCATTCTTGAAATGTTATTTTTTTAACAAAAGTAATACTTTCCTCAATAATAAAAATATACCTCTGTAACCCTCTTATATAATACACATACCATTAAAAAATTACAGTGTATACAACCTATATTTTTACTCCCACGAGTCCATTCAATTACTAGAATCCTTTATTTGACATATTGTTTCCTATGACATTAAATTTTAAGGATACATATAGGGGAATGATCATGGTCCTAAATTAAGTATTACATAATCCTAACTATTTTCATATATATAAGTAATATCTAGACAAATTAAATAATATTTAATATCATGAATAGAATATAATAATATTCCAAAAATATTATTATACATATTTAATATAAATAATTTATAAAATTACATTGGACATAAAAACAATATATACCAATATTACTTTGGGAGGACTATTACCCTAATGAAATAACATTTTTCAGTATTAAATATTTTTTTATTCTATATCTGATACACATATAAATTTAAAAAAATCTATTGAAATGTATTCATTATTTAGTTGTTATTAGTTAATAAATATATATTGTAAAAAAATAAAATATCATAACTATAATCCCCATTATAATTATCGTATGATAATGTTTTCATTGATCTAACCACCGATATGAACAATTCTATAAAAATATATCATTGAGGACCCTGATAAATTTTAAAAAAATTAATTATTCTATATTAATCTCAAAATAATTATTTTTATACATTATTAAAGGTTATATTAATTATTTTAATTATCGTTAAAATAATATCTTCAACTACAAAAATTATCAAAATAATTTGATGTCGATTCGAATTTATAAGATAAATAAGTAAAAAATAATATAAATACATAAGAGATTCTTATATAAAACTGAGTTATCTATTCAAAGATTAAAATTTACATGGAGTGAAAAATTTGTATCAATTATTGGGTGCTGATATCAGAAAAATAAAACATGTGTTGAACCATTAATGTTAGTAACAATCAACGTTAAAAAATATCTAAATAACTAATTTTATGATAATTAATGGTCGTAAATGAAGTATAAAAAAGAAAATGTATTCTAATAGTGTTTTTAAATGGAATATTATGATGATTATTACGTTATATAGTATCAAAGAGTTAATTTAACTAGTTGAGATAACTACTTAAGTGTTTCCTTACCATAACATATACTCAATGGGATACGTTTGGTATTAGAAAAAAAATTAATTTATGTAGTTTATTAAATTGGAATTTTATTTTATGTATGAATATATCATCCACTTCATGTTATTTAAATTTCCATTTCATGATCTCCATCATATGATTCTTTGATTCATAAGTTAACAATAATGTGAGGAATTTTTCAATAATGTCCTTTTCAAATAGATATTGGATTTGGAAGATAATCAATATGAAGAATTTATATAATATTGTTCCTAAAATCCAATCATTTAGAAATCATATATAATTTCTGGTGGTTTTAATTTTTTATCCATATTTCATTTTTACCCATTATAAGGAAACATGTAATAACCATTCCTCTTTTTCTAGAAACATTATATTCCTTGAATGTATAAATTAGATTCATTAAGAATATACTTATCTATTTATATGTAATTTATGAAGGTATATTTATACATGATGCAATTTTATAAATGGCGTAACTAATTTTTTTTACATATGGGTGTTTTCATCAATTTGTGAAAGAAACTTTTGTTAATGATTTATATGTGAGAACATATTTCCTATATTATGTCATTTTTAATGATAGTATAATTTAATTTTTATGTATTATAATTGAAAAACATAATTATTTTAATTTAGAAACCATTCTTATTATTTACATTTTTACTAAATGAAAATTAGTGTTTCATATTAGAAATTTTATTTCCCTAATTTCCCAAAAAAAATCAATCCTCTAACTCAACATCTCTTGAGATATATTATTCTTGATAATGAATATTAAAAAAAAGATAAAATCAAACTTATTTTATAAGATATATTATAAAATATTAACATATAAATGAATATTCTCAGTCAAATATTTTAATTTACCAACCATCCACTTTGAATTGGAATTATTTCTCATAAGACGAATATCATCATTCTAAAATATATATATATATATATTTGTGACTACCTGTTAATCATCCAGATTGAATTCATCGAATGATTGGGGAAATTACTAACTAAATTGAATATCTAGGGTCTTTTTTTTGAATATCATATATTACATTGGATAACACATACCCGTAATATTATTCAATATCACCATATCCCAATTTATATTCTATAAATTTATCATGTTTATTAATGGAATGATGAAAATGTTACATATTTTATTTTCTGTTAATGGGATATGAAAATAATTCTCAATTCATACGTTCTTAATGATATGATGATAATTTGTGTGGAAAAAATGTGTACATATAATAATATTTGGTATCCAGTATCAACCTCTAAATATTTTATTTAATTTCATGTCTATTAAGATTGTTATTCATTGAAATAATTACTATTTTAATATAATATTTAGTATAATATGTTAAATAATATTTCACTCTATTGAAAAATTAAGTTTGTTCACATTGGTTTGGTATGTAAGAGTTTTCTCTGAAGGATTCCTATGGTTCCGAATGATCAATATTTTCATGTTGTTTACATGTTGTTCCTCCATTATATAATTAATTTATTTTTTATGATATGTTACATTCACTTTCTATTCCTAAATTCCAGTATATTCCATACTTTTAAGATTTACCATGTTGTCCTCTATGTAATATGATCAATTATTTTTTCAATCAACTTTTATGTTTTTCATGATTAGAAAAAAATATTCATCGTCTAATCCCTTATGATGTTTTTGAAAACTTATTTTTACACATATTATTAATATGAAATCACCCCTTTTATATGATTTCATTTCTATAGGTTATGAATTATATTATTTATTAATTATATTTTATTACGGTAGTAGATTGTGGATAAATTACAGAGAAATCTATTTAAGAGATGAATGATGTGTTTCCTATATATCTCGTCCTTAGGGTCACTATATCATTTTTTATTATGATTATCATATTTTTTTATTTGTAATCGTTACATTATTTATTTGATTTAAAATAATTTTTTGTTTTGGTCGGACTAGAATAATTTTATTCAATGAAGGGTTTAATTATTTTTTATGGTTATCTTCGGATAAGATATATTTAGTGAAAATAATAGGGATAAATATAAGGGATATGTATACATATTGGATAAAATGAAAAATATTTTTCATGGAAATGATCTTGTGGTTATATACATCGACATTTTTTCGGGGGTATTTATATATTTAGTTAAACATATATCACATAGTCGAATGATAGTTATATATTTCAAATTGATAATGGTAAAATGTAAAAGCCTTATAGAAAATTACATGAAACATGATTATAACTTGGGTAAAAATTGTAGTTATGGGACAGAGAAAACAGATCTGGTGAGATATTCCATTATTCATACATTTTGTATCCTTAACTCATGAATAATGATATTTCGTTATTATATAATTATGATTGTTTTCAAAAGTTCCTTTTTCGTTAGCTATAAAATGAAGTCACGTTTAATCTATCATTGGATAATATATATGATTTCCTTAAAACCCCATATTTTTTTGTCTCATTTATATATCATGATCATCATAAATCATATATTTTCCATAACAATCATATACATTGCATTCAAGTGGTGTGTTTTAAGGGAATGTTTAATGTCCTAATGATATTACTAAATAATCCTTATTGATGTCTCCATAATAAATATATTATTATAATATTAGAAAAATTATAATATAATAACATTAAAAATAATAGTATAAATATTTTTTTATAATATTGATTGAACAATCAATATTTTTTTGTTATATCCATTAATAAAAATAAAGGAACACCGATTATGTGTTCTGCAGGCTTCCAACTTCGTGAATTTTTTCCTATTTTACATTAATATTTTAATTCTTTATTAAATCCTTCTATGAAAAGACTCAAAATTTAAAATCATATGTAATGTATCATTATTATTATGTTATAGTGATATAATTTCAAAATAAAAAATCTAATAACTTTTTTCACCTGTAAAATTAATGTATGTTTTATGTCTGTATAATCATCCATATAGACAAATTAAAAAACAAATAATTAACATGAAAGACGTTGAAAACAAAATGAATAAAAAATTAGGAATTTATAATAAAATAATGATTATAATCATTATGTAATGATTATAGTAAGTATTTAGATTATTATTAAAATATCATCCTTGATCGCTAATGTTACCAAAATATACAAATAATAATTCAATTTTCATGAAAAATAATAAAAAAAGATGGAACAGAAAAATTTATTTATAAAATAATATTAGTTCATAATTATAATTACATAAATTATCTAGGAGTTATTAACATATTTGAATTTAATGGGAACTAATATCTTCATTTTAATACATGAGCCAAACCATTAATATCACAATCAATCAATAGTAAAACATAATATAAATCTAACTATTATACTCATATGTAATGACCTAAAGTGAAGTATATAAATATTTTTTTATATTATTATGGTTTTTATGTAGAATATATAGATATTATTGTGTGTTATATTGTTTAATTGAGTTATTTATTTTATATAGGAAAATAGTGAAGTAGTTTTAGCGTTCTATTTAGACATAATTAGATATGTTATATATGAGATAACATTATTTGTTTAAAATATTATATTCAATGGCCAATTTATTTATTTTATAAAAATATCTATCATTTAAAGTGTTACCAAAATAGCTCCAACTTTTTCAACAATCTAATTTCAAAATGGAGATGATTTTTAAATATTAAAAAATATTTTTTATTTTAATAATTTTATCTCAAAACCCAAATAACAATATTATCGTATGCTGATTATCAGTGTTTCACTTTTCCTCAATATGTTTTATTTTTCAAATGGTTTAATATTTAAATATTATAAAAAACTGGCATTACAACTTATTTTTGGTTAAGAATAATTATTTTAAATGAGTACATATTTCAGATTATATTAAAAAAAATTTATTTATGAATCAACAATTGATCATGTTCATTATGTACATCATGACATTCTTTCATTATTTTATAGAAATTTTTATTATTTTCTATATAGGTAATTTTCATTAAAGAGGTAAAGGAATACATTTTTAATGTTTTCTATTTGAATATGTAAATAATGAAAATTTTAATTTTCTATACATATTTCTTTAAATACTTACATTATTTATATAATAATATTTAACATAATGATTTTTTAAATTAGTTATATTTAATTAAATATTTTATAGTGGAACATGATTTTTCCTAATTTCAAATTAATTTTAACAAATATTCTAAAATAAACAATTTTTATATCACTCAACACCCATAGATATATTTTATTCATGTACAAGGTCATTCATCAAAATATTCCATCATCATTTCATTATAAGATTTATTATGAAATATTATTTTTTTTCATAAAAATGATACATAACCTCATTTTTTGATTAACCATCCACTGTGACCAGGAAATATTTATCCTCAAATTCCTAAAATATATATAAAAGTTATGTTTCCTTCAACAAATTAAAACAGAATGATTTTCATAGATAAATATTTCATCTCTATTGATTTATATTTGTAACATTACATAAATTACCACATGAAGACCATATTTGTTTAGTGGATTTGAATATTTGCTACAAAATATTAAAATTTCCATAACTGTCAAAATCATCTCCAACAAAAACTCATCCAATTATGTACACATAATACACATTCCCTATGAAAATACTTCACTCATAACATATGTAATTGAAACATAAGAAAGAGTTATTTCATATTCTCAGTTAGGGTAAGCATGGGAGATATCAAATGATGAAATTATGAAAGACCAAGATTAGAATAATTATATGAAATAATTAATAAAACATACAGGCCACACAATTATTCTTTCATGGACCATAAACATGACTCACGCGATAAAATTTCATAATTCTTTATGACATAAATCCTTATAGTGGGAAATATAAATAAATCAATCCATAACCATATAATAAAGTCCTTAATATGCAGTACCATCATAATTGAAGAAATATCTCATTATATTTATTTTAACTATAGAGACAATAAAATAATAATTGATAAGGAATCACTACCTATTTACCATACATTATTATGATCATTGACATGTTTATCCTAAGGGATCAATCACATTGGTTAGTTTCCCATAACGAATCTAGAAAATCAGCTTCTGTCCCACATCTGAAAAATATTTGTAACTTGTTTCATATAATTACAATATGATATATAATAATTTTAAAAATTAATTTGAGGGACATATAATTCTAGAATATTATTTTATTATAAATAATATCACTAAAAAATTTCCTAAAAAATATTATACATTCATCGTATCATCAAATCACATCCTATGAAAACAAAATGAGATTCCTAACTAATTCATCACATGCATCATATCATTATCTATGGTAAATAAATAGAATTCATAAAAATATCATCATTATAATAAAAATAATGAGGATGTTATAATTTGATAATGTACCTAGAAAAACATATGTGAAACCAATTATTTTTATCATTGATGAAAAGGATAACCACAAAAAGATTATCAAAATGAATAATAAGTATTATAATATTTCCACTTTTTATGTCATTTTATATAATCTAAAATATTCCAAAACGTTAAATTATAAATCTTATCATAAAATAAACATGATAGCTTTTAAATGATGATTTAAATCATGGAGTGGTAATGATGGAATTAAATACTATTCAAGATGTATACAATATAAATAGTTATTCTGTACACATTTATGGTGAAAAGGAATAATACCATTTTAAAAAAATGAAAATAATATTCATATTTAATTATTTTTTTAAATAAAAACATGTTAAAAATTTTATTTATAAAATATTCTAAAAATAGGAAATATATTCTTTGAAACATTTTTAGAAAACATTTACATATAATATAAATGATTTTTGATATAAGAGATAAATAATATAAATTTTAAAAAATATTTTAATTTTTTTAATTACTTTTTTAATTGATGAAAAATAATGTATACCATGTATTATGATGAAATTTCATTTTATAATAATATTCATGGGTTTCATGATAAATATACAATAATATTTCCTCATAAAAATATTAATCCTAATCATTATTGATAAACATTGAGATTACATTAAAAAAAATTTCCACTATTGTAAGTTATAAAGTAGAATCAATAAATAAATTAATAATAATAAATTTAAATACGACTAACTATAATTTATTATTAAAAAAATAAAATAAATTCATGGGAAGTATATACACCACATTAATGTAACATTTAGTTACTATGTCATGTGTCTCAAAGAAATAATAGTGGGTTCAAACCCCCTTATCACAATAGAAATATTTTGATTATTAATACCAATAAAAAAATTAAATCAAATTATACCATAAATATAATTTAAATAAGTATAAAAATAATATAAAAATTTAAAGGAGTATTAAATAAAATTCTAAAAAAATGAAAGGTTCATAACATAACTTGTTCCCCACATAATGAACTTTGAGATAATAATCCTTTACCTCAAGTCTCAAATTTCCTCAAACACATTAATTGTATTTGTATAATACTTATATTTTTATTATAAATATTCTATATTAATGATATTGACATTATTCATACCACATATTAGTTATTATATCCTTTTAAACATATATATAAACAATTCTTTATTAAAATCAATTTACCAAGTTTTAACTGCATCATTTTTCTTATATATTCTTCCTTAGTATATTTTTTACTTGTAAATTGAATAGGATTCCAAAAAATCAATAATTTTTTACATCATATAATTAATATTATAATTTATTTTATTAATATATATATTAATTCATAAATTATATATATAAAAATTAATTTCATTTTCATTGAGATAGTAGGTCATATTTACGTATAATAATTTTTTCTATCTTTTGAAAGATGATGTGAATGAATTATAAATAACTATTAAAATATGTAAAATTTATTTAATTTATTATTCATTATAAAATTTAATTAGATAAATTAGAATAACAAATCATGTAATAAAAAATTGAAAACAAATCACACCACTTCATTCTGGTGGTAGTCACATGTACAAATAAGAAACCATATTGTTTTTAATGGATTTTATGGTAAAAGGTGGATGATATATTATAATAAAATGAAATTAATTACACAATGAGAGTAATATAAAAACATAAATACATCATTACATTATTCCATGATATTTTTTGATAGATAATGAAATACATTAGTTCGCAAAGCAGTAGTCCGGTGTACACATGATATTTGGTTTCATTTTCCATTGAATGGAAGACAAGATGTATAATGGTTATTAAATTATGATAATAAAATAAAAATATATGCAATATGATATTATGAATATTTCATAAATGTGGAATATTATTTTAATAATTTATATTAATTTATTATTAAAAAATAATCATTTAAGAATGTTACGTCTTATTTTGGAAAAAAATAGTTTTAGATTTAACACTCTAATATGATTGTTATTCTCTAAAATAAGGTTATAGGTCTTGTATAGTGTTGTATTTAAGGTAATTTTATACAAATTTCATTGATCCAAATATAAATTTTGGTTTGAATTGTATAGTTGAGGGGGGCTCTTTTACAAGTGTGGGAGATTGAACACATGGAAATTTAGAAAAGAAATATCTATACCCATGTTTTACACATAAAAACAATTCAAAATCGATTATTATTGATATTTTGATAATACAAGGTTGAAATATATCAAAATAATGGAAATTTGATAGGTTTTAAGTCATTTTAACAATTATCACTCATGTTTATCCCCTCAGTGATTGTGGTTTACCATTAACCCATGTAATTATGTACTATTTTTTTCAATTAATGATGAAAAAATGATGTTATCCATGATATGTAATCTTAATTAATATTTTTAAAATATTGAATAAATGTTTTCAAAATAAAATCATATATTTTTCCAAATGTAATTTACATTTCAACACACAGACACAACAAAGAAGCAAATTTCCAATGATTATTTTTGCATATTAAGAAAAAATTTTATATAAATGTTCATAATGAGAATGGATAATATATAAATATATAATAAAAGTCATATAAATTAAATATTTTTATATTAATTAATTTATTAAAAAATTGGGTACATTTTTAATTATTTAAACAAAGTTGGTCATTTTCATAAAAAAAGTATTTTCACAATTCAATGAAGAATTAATTTTTTATGGAAATTATAAATAATTATCTAATAGTATATTTGAAAATATGGATTCTAAAAATGGTTTACATTTTTTCAAAGAAATTTTCAAAATGCAGAAAAAACCATTTTAAATATTTTCTCAAAATACGACGAAAAATATTTGAAGAGAAATAAAATTTTAATATAAAATAAGAAATATTATTATTCCATTCATTGAAAAAAGTTTATATTACAAGTAAATACTTTTGATGAATATAAAATATATAAATTTTTTAATATCATTCAAAAGATGTAAATTATTTAACTAAATTAGATAAAAACATGATTCAAAAATAATTTTTTATCTAGGAAAACATTTCTTTTAATATCAAATGAGGTTTATTTTAACTTATATTAATATGATTGAAAATTAAAATATATTAATCAAATTAATACTCTATAATATTTATCATTTATATTGTCTTATACCTAATGAAAATTAATAATCTGGGTTATAAGTGTTTAAAATATTACTATCTGTTAAAACTCAATGTTGTGTATCAGACAAGCATTCAATGTATAAAAATTTATTTCAAAAAAGTTAACAAATTTTCGGGTTTTGCATGAATGGTGTTCACAGATATTGTTTTCATATATTGAATTTTAAAATTATTGAATACAACCTATATCTTATATATATATATTCATTAAATACAATATTAATAATTTAATTATATCTACTATGAAATTTACTCAGTATCATTGGATTCCCATTAAAATTCCATTCAATTTTCATTATTTTAGATATAATGAATAAAATTTTCCATAAATTATTTCATTATAAGGGGATTTGAAGCCCATTTTCATTACTTATGGTTAGTATGATATTATAATGGGTGATTTTATGGTTCACCCAAATTTGTATGGTAATGGATTGAGTTCAATATCTCCCAAAAATGTATTAAATAATATTGATGTCTCATGACGTATTCAGAGGAGAATGTGATGATTTTGTTCCAATTTCATGGCTATAATGAGTTTTCTCCAACTTTTTAGGCATGTGCATTGTTTGTTTTTTCACAATTGTGTGTCCATAATGTTTTTTCTCAAAAGATCAACAATTATTTATATTAAACAATATTTCCATGATGTTTTTAAGGAATAAAACTTCTTCCTAAGATGAATTCCATTTTAATATATTTATCATTTGATGATTATTCATCTTTTCAAAGATTTTCAACACATATATGTTATCTAACACAAAATTACATTATTTATGATATATATATTTTTTTGAAATAACATTCTAATGTATCGTTAATTTTCATATAATATAATATAATGATTATTTATAATCATCAAATGTTTATAATTATTCATAACCTAAATGTTATTACACACTCCCCATAGTGATAAATATATGAGGGGACATATATAATGAATTATTTAGTACAACCTCAAGAAGGGCATATGTTGGTGATTGTCACAAATGGTACAATAAAACACAAAATGGAGTTATTACCTTAGAATGGGAACAATCGAATGTGATAGATAATAAGGATAAATAAACCTTATAATATATTCAATTAAATCCCATGTGAAAACATGGAATCACAAAATGTACTATAAAAACTGAAAGGTAAATTACAAGTACCCAAAAATATAATGATGTCAACAACAACGATTACAAAAAAAATTCATGAAAAAAATTAGATAGTAATATCCAAACTAATATCAACTAATTAAAGCTATCCAAAATTTGGTTACTGAATATGAAGGGTCAGTATAATAGTATACTGAGTATGATCGTCCCAAGAGCCCCTTGTCAATAATTTATAGAAATGGTGGCAAGGAATAGTGAATAATATTTAAATTAACTCATCTCCTAAAAAAATAAATTTGTTACTATCCAAAAAATGGATAATAATCAACATGTATCAAATAGAATAGTCTAAATAATATAAATATTAAATATAACGGTAACCCCTGTCTATCTTCCGAACTTTTTTACCTCAATTCCTAATAATCACACATCTAAAAAAATTTACATCCAAAATAGGCTAGCATTAAAACACATGGAAAAAGAATAAAATCTAGAACCTGTGACTCACATAATCACATAATACCATTCATATATATTTAGATAGTATCCTTGTAGTTTTTTTGAGCCACCCCATCACATATGTAAGGACTCATGTTTTTATATAATTGAATTTTGAGTTAAAAATTTGATTTCTGTTGTTGAAAGATTATATGGTGTATACTGGTAATTTTATCTTTTAATATGATGTTATAAAATTTTTATAACAACAGGAATAGTCCCTAAATATATTTTTTATCGAAGGATTATTATTTTATGGATTTATGAACCATTCAAATTTTCATTAAATAAAAAATAATAAATATAAATATAAATAAATATATTTTTTTGCATAATTTTATCCAACTATATAATTTTTATGGAGTTATAGATATATATATCAACTCATTCTTTGATTATAGATTTTGGATTTCTTCTTAGGATTGTAATTAACCGTGTGAGGGTGTTAGGCCAAGCATGAGTCACGTTTTTATTATCATTTTCATTTATCTTCTTTTCAATTCACCTTTTATTTTATTCCTCCATGAAATTTCATGCACTTCCACATAGTATAACCATCATTATAACAAAGTCATAATGTGATATAGCTAGTGATAAATTTATGGTGAGGAAGGGTGGTACAATTATGGGGTTTAGGTGGTGTCAGATGGTCATGGTGTGGTTATGGGGGATGAAATAGATGGAGCTTCAATATAATATTCCCCATGGTATGCTATTTTAATGTAATTCAATAAATCCACTTATACATAATGATCTCATGTTTTTAACTAGTATATAATATCTTAGGAACCATTATGTGCTTATTAGTTCTCTGTGGAAAAAATTTGTGTGTTACGCAATTTGGAGGTTTTACATTTAGGGAAGCCAATTTAGTTGGTTTTTGGTTCATAGATCAAATTCAACATGTTATTTTTGTATGGTACATGTGATATTTTAATTTTTACAGTCCATGTATGTGTTATAAACGTTGTTTAGTAATACATGAACATGTATCTAAGTACCTGGTCAAACAACCCATGTAGGGGAACAAGGGAACATAGAATACAGGAGCATAACTCATGTGGGTTGTTCAACATGTAAAGGTATATGGGATGGTAATGTAAATGGTCAGGAGATGTGACATACATAGTTAGGTACCCTTAAAATGGTATAATCAATGTAAAATATTAACACATAGTTAACATTGACATTGATATGTCATGTTTGGCTGATGAACATGCATAAGTGGGATCACTACGTTGTACACTATGTTCCAGGGGTGACATTGAATGTACTCATTCATTACTGTCATTTTTAGGGGTTTTAATATTATTCATATCTTGATACATTTTTTTTTCAAAATGGGATAAATGATTAAATAATTATGTCTATAATTCATTTTTGACCGCGATGGTGGTACACTGGGGTAGATTTTCGGAATCCTATTATGTGTATCATATTATTCATAAATTGAGTGTTGATTTATGTAGTAATCAAATTCAGTTTTATCATTAGAGTGAGACCATGATATACGATGATCCATGAGATATATCCCTTGACCAATACTTTTGAATCTCTTCCTCCAAAGAAATCTCCCTCACAATACACTTTGTTCTATCATATGAGTTCTTGAGATTAGTTAATCCTAATGATCTCCTATAGGATCCCTCATACTATGTTTCATCGTAAAAGACAACATTATGGATTCCTCTATTTACATAATTTTATAGGATCCCATGAATGATTTATCGTTTTATCTTCAATGATGTTAATACCTTGGAGGATGGATATATTCTTTTATGACTTAAGGGGCATAGTAGGTGCCCTGATGTTACAATGGCCTTGATCTATATGTCAGTATTTGGATGAGATGTTAATAGGTGTCACCATTATTACCATGTCAAAAATAAATTCCCGACAAGTAGTGGTAGAAAATGGTGGATTGGGATTCTGTCACAATCATTATTTAATTTTGGAATCAAAAATTTATTGAAATTGTTGTGATGATAACCCGAGGTGATTCATGTTTTGCAGCAAAAGAGTCGGAATAGATGTGATATTTATCACATGGATCCACATTAGATATATCTTCAAATTTGGATAATGGGGATTTTTGATTTTTGATTCTTAGATGTGCTTATAGCATCTGTCTATTTATCGTCCATGTTTTATACTTATTTGGGATTCCTAGACGTGATTTGGGGATCCATATTTGGTGCCTTACTTTGTAGATGATTCCTTATTCATTTATACTACGTAAATACTAATTCCATAGAATTTTATTGTGATACTTCTCTATATAAATAAATTATTATTATGGATGACATGGACTTTTAAACTCATTAAATCCTGATTCCATCAGATTCAATGGACTTTTCTACTCCATCAATTTTTATTTATTTGGATTCCATTGGATTTTTAACTCATTGGATCAGGAATTCATAGACTGACATAGACATGCCCTATGAATATGATACTTGGTCCCCAATAATGTTGTTACCTTGCTTCAATAGATATTCTCCATGGAATTGATGGGATTAATTGGTTGTTTACACCATGGATCCTGTCTATGTATGTCTGAAGTGATGAGTAATTATTGGTCAATTAGACCATGGATATATTCATTATTGTTCTGACAGAATGGGGATGATTTGGTCTTTATACAAGTATTTGTCCAATTAGTCAAAACATTACATGACACGACATGGGTCATTAAGGATGCCTTGGTCATTATACCATGGATCTAGCATTTGTGGTCAAACACTATATTATATTGCATGTGCCACAATGGATGTTGTATTATTCTTTAATATGGTCCATGGTATATATGTATGATTTTATTTTCTAGAACGAATAGAATAACACGTGCATTATTATTATTTTTATTTATCCAATTTCAATGGTAACCAATCATCAGTGATCCATTGTATTCTAGAATTAATAACATTTATAGTAATATCCTTCTGTACATTTTTAACATTTATTATAGTGATTAGTGGAGAGTACATAAGAATCCCATGTTAAGATATTTATTCCCCAATGGTGACATAGAATTATTAGAGGGTTTGAGTATCTTATGTATTTCAAAAATTCAAGTGTGAATACGATTTTGATTGCATATTTATATATTTTTGAATGTATATACATCCATGCATAAATTTAATCATACAAGATGGGGCTGTGTCTTGAAGATTGTGGTCACTGGACCATGAATCGATTGTGGAGATATTTATATTATAATATAAGATATTTTTATACTTCCAATTATCTCATCTATATTTTGAAAATTTCATGACCTTTATGTTATGTATGAATAATATATGATCATCATTACAGTGGACAAAATTTACTATTTTCACCCCTATACATGATCTTTGGTGTGTGTGAATACATTATAAAAAATTTCTAGTTGAGAATGGATGAATTATAGATAAGTATGATACCCATTGATTAATAATTTAATAGACATTATCTTGGGGATTCATATTATCTAGATGCTGCAGTTCGATAGAGAATTGATACTGGGTATGAGGGAAGGCTCATAGGTAATTGTGGAGATGTCGTAATTCATATTAGTTTTTTATATACTATGATATGAATGATCAACCAGTTTAGTGACTATTGATATATTTATATCATATTAGTATGGGATTTTATATCATTTCATTTATTATTACATCCTGTTTAATTTCAATTTATTCTATACTTTTCGATTTAGTTTATTAACATCATCATTGATATATATTTATTTACACTATAAATTCTCTAATATGATGGAATAGTAATTCCAAAGACACACATAGGACCTCATATCTAGTCAGTAGAATCTTGTATATAGGTATGTTCATTTGAGGCCTCAAAAAAACATGGTACGAGCCTTGGTTTAGTGGAATATGTGTCTAGAAATTAAAAAGTGGAATAAGAGGTGTTTTATTACATATTGTATTACTGTTTTGGATATGGGACACAATATTTTTATGACTGTTTCAAAACCTATGAGGTATATCAAACGAGAGTGTGTAGAACAACTGTTCGGGTGAGAATCCATGGTTACCTAGGAAATGAGATTCTTGTATGATCTATAACGTTGTATTTATATATGACATTTTCCATCGAGTTTTGCACATGATGTGTGAATTTTATGTCTTTTTAGGGATTATTGTCTATTATATATTATGTAGAGGAAAATTAAAGCTTTTAACTCATGTACCAAGGAGGAATGCGGTGTTAGAGGCATCATAATTGGGACATAATATTAACATGTTAAATGGAAAACAAGTGTGTGATTATTATGACAAAATAGTCAAATTTTCTATGTGTTAAAAAAACCTAAATGGTGTTTCACTGTATAGTTTTTGGTAGAATTAAAAAAAATTATATTTTTATGTGAATTTTTAATTCAATGGGAAGGATATATCGATCTTGGTTGATGTATCAAATAAATTGGACCTTGTGGGGGTGTTAAAATTACTGGATTCCAGGTGAGTGTTAGTTCAGTATCAATTTTGTGTTGGCATAATTTCCTCTAGGGAGGAGTTCTTTATTGTGATGTTTAGAGAGGATAATGACCATTATATTATGATGTTCACTATTTACGACCCTTGTTGTTCTGTGATATTCTTACATACCTTATAGTGTTTTTTTCTTCTTTCCTAGGTCGTTAGACCATGTGACCCAAAAGTGAATCACGATCTGTAGGGAAAGGAGGGAGACCTAGAAGTCCATTTTTTATCATGGAACCTTTTGGTTTTTATACAATTCATTCTAGTGTAACCTGCATGATAGAGGATATCCTGGGGTTATGAAAGACTTTTTATGAAGTGATCTTGGTTATACAGTTGTTTTGAGATCAAGGAATGGTATGTTGTATTGTTTTGTAAGATATTCATGTCAAATCATTCTACACTTGAAAATATCATAGGGTTATTTGGAAACAACACTATCTTCGATAGGATGGACTGTTAATATTTCTAGTATGGTTGAATAATATTTCAACTATTATTAATGTATTCATAGTATGTGTCGATTCTCATCAAAGGAACACAGCCATGTGATAAGTAGTTGTCAAATAAATCATGGTATGACTGAGTTGAAAATTTCAAAGAGCGGTTACAAGGGAAATTTTTTATTAATTATATTGACATTCCTCATATCCTAGTTAGAATAGCCTTATGGTGGAGTACTTGCAGAAGCATGAGTTGTGTGATAATGGTATACATTGGTTGTGTGTGGAAATGACCCAACATTTTTTATCAATGGAGATTACCTTATTATTATTATTTAATATAGTATAAATAATTAAAAATAACATTGAGAACATAATATAGACATTATAAATAATGAATTAAACAAATTAGAGGTATTTCTAGTTTTTAAGGAACATATACTGATGAAATAGTTAAATGGAATATTGAATAATAATATGAATCTAAGGAGAAATAATTCAACCGTTAAAATATTAAACTCAAATATTATATTATAAAAAATATATAGGTATCTTAATAATTAAATTATGTTGTATTTGTTTTGTGTCATATAAATATTTGTAGAAAATTCATCTTTATTTTGTACATCAAATATATTTAATTGAAATTTTGTTATTTATTTTATAATTTAATTGAAAAATTATTTTATTAAAACGAGTTGATAAATTAATATTAATTCTTATTATTATTTAAATTTAATTTTATGAGAACATAATTAATTTTCAATGTGATATAAAAAGGGTTGTAATTTTCAAATCTATATTTCTGATATAAATATTTAGTTTTAAAAAAAATTAAAATTATCAAATATAGAAATTTATTTTCCTAAAATGGTGTTCATTTTTTTAATCTTCTTGTAAAACAATTAATATAGTTTTTTATATATAATTCTAAAATACATCATTTTTGATGAAATGTGAAATACGATAAAAACCAAATACAAGAATTATTAAGTCATAGAAGATGTGTGGATTTTTTAAGAACAATGTCTCGAGAAAAAATAATTATTTTTATATATATTATTATAATTCTAAAATTACATATATTATTGATACATAATAATAAATTATTATATTAAATAATGTGAAAACACCCCTATCCTCTACTACAATTTCCACCACTCACCACCTCTTATCCTCACACCATCCATGTATTGAGACATTCCCAAATTCTACAGAATACTATTACAAATCCACTCCCCCACATCTAATAGATCATGATATTATAAAATGTGAAAACCCATTTCCATAATGTGGTTTTCAAAGATGTGAAATTCAATAGGTAAAATCATCTTCATTTTTCAATTATTTTATTTTCTATTTTTAGTAATTTCAAAATCCTATACACACCACCCCATATCCAACATACATGATAGATACAATATAATTTTTATAGTATTATTTTATTATTTTAATAAAATAACTCATCTTAATGCCTCTTCCATTTTATTTTTTAATCATAAAATGAAATTTTCATCTTTGGGGTGTTTATTTATGACTACTGTGGATTATAAGTTTTTATTTTCCATTAATAACTTGATGTATGATCATAAAGCCACTATAAAAGTAGAAATTGTTTGTAAAGATTATAATATAACCCTATTATGTTTGAAATCTAACATATATTCCAAATAATAATTAATAAAACAATACATGTTTATGATGATCAAAAACCAAATTAAATAATCTAAACGACATTCAATAATATATATCTCATTATTATTTACATATACCATATAACCAAAATATATATAATATATATTACCCCTAATTAATTCCATTTAAAACAGTTCTTCATAATCACTATCAGATTACATGAACTTCCATAATCATATAGAATCTATTCGATCATGAAAAATAAAAAAACACTCCGAAAAAAAATTAAGTCTATAACTTTTCAAATAGAAAATAAATCAATTTAATAATTCAATAATTAATCAATTTATTGTATAAAATAAAATAATTTGTTAATTTAGAAATTTTATAGTTTTATTAATTTAATTAATGTGAATAAATCATGTGTACATAGTGTAAATGCATTATAGAGCCCAACTATAGTTCATTGGGTTTTCCCTATTTCAATCAAATGTTATTATGAGTGTGATCCTTAAATTTTATTTACAAATTAATCCATATCATTTTCAAGTATAATCCTGTTTCTACATGATTTTTTGATATGAAAATTGTTTTCTAACAGAAATCGTCATTAAAAACAACATTTACTTCTCTTAATATTGTTTGTTCTTCACTAATGATTGATGATTCTTACAAGAACTATGAAAGTATACCATTGTTTTGGGAAAACTAATATTTATTCATGAATTTTTTTTATGAAATATATCAATTCTTTTTACAAGGTATATTTTATGTCTAAGATCCATATATATTCTATGTGACATGCATGATTATGTAAATGTTATGATGTGATGGGTGTGCCCAGAATTATATAGAGAAACAAATTATGATTATATGACAGTTGTGAATTGAATTTTTATATAACCCCAATGAATTGGTTAATTTAATTAATAAGATGGGAAAAGGTGAAATATTTGTAAACAAGATTCTTACTTTGTTAACTACTATGTCTGTTATTTTACCACTACGTCATGTCGTTTCATTTATATGAATTTCCACATTCAATGCCATTATGTAATGTTTCCTCTCAGGATTATGATGTTATGACCATTATTCTCTACCATGTAATATTGTTTCATATTCTTATCTATCCTATTACATTGATTTTATGTCACCGTTTTGATAATTTATAACCTCAAATAATTACATATTCTAAGTATAATTCAAAGGCCACTTAGAAGATAGAGAAGAAAGAATTTAATAATGTTTATATTTTGTTTTTAAATGGAATGTATAAGACAATTTCACCCCTGAAACTAAACAATTGGATCTATTAATTTAAACACTATTATTTAGTTTATATTTGTAATTATGTAATAATCATTTAAAAAAATATGGTTTCTATAGATGGTATCATAGAAAGGTTTAGTATGTTTTGGAATTAAGATGAGACAATTCTACTGAAAACCCTTATAATGAGAATATATATAAGTTAGCATCCCAGAATATTGTTTTTCAAAAATTTATATTCCTATGGATCCAAATTGATATAAATTTATTGTTAATTTTAAAAAATCATTAATTATTTTTTCAAGACATGATTAAATATGAATTTTTCAGTCTTTTTAGGTATTTGATATTGTGGGGACTAGGATAATCTAATCCAACAAACCATGTAAGATACAATAGAGTGATTACCTGAATGAAATTCCCAAGGACATGAGTGGTTGAGTTTATTATTTTAGTTTAATGAATACCCATATATCTCAGAGTATGACCAATAACCTAAATAATGTTGAATTTCATCCATCACCAATGATGGAGAAACATTCTATCAAATTTCTTATGCAGCATGGTCCATAGATATTTAGTGGATCATCTGATCCCCTTGTCACTGAATAGTTGGTCTCCAAGATGGAGAAGATATATTCTATGATCTATACTTCATAGATGTAGATGGTTAATCTATCCACTTAATATATAGATGGGGAGTCCAATCAATGGTGGCTGTTGATTAATAACACCATGAGAAAGATGAAATTATAGAGATTGAGTGGGGAGACATTAAGATAATGTTACAAATTGAGTAATTTCCCTCTATCTATTCCTACAATGATAGAAATTTAATTCATAGTGATGATGAAAAGGTAAGGTGCATCATTCAATGATGAAAAATAAAATTTCCCAAGGATTTCATGGAATTATTAGAGATTTTTATCTATAATGATAGAAAAATTAATATATTAGTTCACAGTTTCAATCCACACAATTAAAAGGATTATTAAATTTGATACATTGGGATATCTAAAGAAGTGTTTTGATGTCATAACAAAGTGGTTATTGAGATTACATAATTATCCCATGGATATGGAGATATGAATCAAAATATGTAGTTTCATGTTAGGGGATCTACATAAAATGGAGGACAGAAAACTCATCCACACATATGACAAAAATGTGCAAAAATAATCATGTGAACTACCTCAATAAGACATGTAAATGATATATTTGTGGGATTGAGTAAAAAATGATCACTAATGTCGAAGAGAAATGTGTAATGTGGGAAATGTTTTGGAAGAATGGGGGGACCACCCATGGTCCTATGTGTCAATTATTGGGATAAAGGGAACATTGAAATCCAAAGCGTAAAAACTAGAATCCATGATTGAAATAGGCATCCATATCCAACAAAGAAAAATGAGAAAGGTGAAGCCTGTTCCATCACAACTGTTGTGGTGGTACCTGAAAAATTATTTATAGATATGTAATATGGTTACTGATTCCATAATAGAGAACATAATATTCAATTCTTCTTCTACATGTTCTTTCATATATTTAAAATTTAATATAACTATTCAAAAACAACATCATGATATGGAGGATGTGTTATATGTGAGAACAAAATGTCGTAAATTTTTGCATCTATTCTATATAACTCCTCTTCAGTTAATGTTTGAGGGGTGATCCTCTTAGAAAATAACATCAAACTTCCTTTAGTGGTGTTTTATGGAATTTTTGGATCCAATTGGCTATCATTTTAAAAATCTGACATCATCCTTTTGGAATTCAAGATCAATCTTCACATCCAAAAGCATCATCCAATTATGTACATGATTAAGGCGTATGATGAATCTCATTAAAAACTATCACCTCTTGTGTGGCTATTATATCCTTATGAGAAATCATATGTAGTTCAATTGACTTAGAAAATGGTGAGAATAATTCTTAAATAAATTCCCATTGTGTGGTATTACCAAAATGTGTTCCCTGAAAAAAATTTCTATCTTCCAATTGATTGATCTTATGAGTTCTTAATTGATCTAAATCATAAATCTCTTCCTATATCAAATTAATAATATTGAATGGACCCCATTTAGTTAGAGGAACAGAAGATGAATCTATAAGGAAATCTACACAAGGGTTTTATATTCTCGAGTCCTTCATATTAGGGGAATAGATCCTCTTTATCACGAAAAAGGATGTATCATTGTTTGTATTCATTGACAATAATGGGATCATCAACATAACTACAACAAAAAATTACCCCCATCCATGTATAAATAAATTTTTCATTCAACTACGTGGTGAAAATTATTTGGATATGGAATACATTTGGTAGGGATATCACTCATTAATGTCATGGACACAATATATTCCCAAGACTTCCTTTTGAATGAGGTACACAGACGATGAGTTAATTAGGACTCCTTTTAGACTCAATAATTTTAAAAAAATATTCATTTACCAAATGAAGAGATTCTTTTGATATTACCTCAAGAAATATTATGGTATTAAATATCAATGATATTATGATATTCTCCAAGAGAAATGTGAAACAAGAGGAGAATTTTAACAAAATTCTAAAGACCTTCCATATGGAGAATATTTCTGAAATTTATGGTAACTATGTTTTTTGGATGGTGGATGAATCATTATTTGTGTATTTCATAACCAAATATGGAATATTTGTGGATACATAAAGGAAAATTTCAAATGAATAGTGGCACATGTCAACATCAATAATATATATCCCTTGTTTCCATGGTTTATAAGGTTATTAACAATGATTTCTGAATAAATTTTGATGATTTTAAAACCCACTAACATAGATTACACAGAAGGGAGTAATTTTTTTATACAAAATGGATTATGAATATTTTTTCCCTCCATAACTTCTTCATCCCTTGTGGGCATCTCCCTTTGGCCTATATTAAATTTAAATTTTCATTGACTTATAATAAATTAATTAATGATGAGCAGACTGCTTCAAATATTTGATGAGAGGAATATCATAGTTCCAGTACTAACACATCCAACATGTGGGGAACATTTTATGTAGTACATGGATTCATTAAAGAAGGGATTAGGTAGTGTACTAATGGAAAATTTTAACTTTATAGCCTATTCCCAAAGGTGGTTGAAAAATCATAATAAAAACTATCACATGCATGAAATGGTGATGGTATCTTTGATCTTTCTGTTGATAATATGCTAACATTTTATCAATGGGGATAAATGTAATTTGTGTAGTTATAATAAGACAATAAAATATATATTCACATATAATGTGGTTAATATGAACCAATGAATATTGTTATATCTCATCGAGGATTACTCGAACTCAATCAACTAACATCGGTGTAATGAAAACATGGATGGGAAGCTCTAAGTATAATAGATAATGCATCTTTCTCAATAATTATATTTTAGAAGGTTCGAATATTTTTATATTTGGAAAGGTTGGACATGGGAATCATTAATAAAGGAGCATCATCAATACTTCCTCAAATTATTTCAAAACCATCCTTTTTGGAGAATATTAGGCCCCAGCCTTAAACCTTACTTAATCTTGAGTAATTACAAGATTACACATTGAGGATCTTTTCGGGTTTAGAGTTTTAGAAAATTAGATAATAAAACTCGCATTACATTCCACATATAAACAATGTGGTTACATAAAGATATTATTCATCTGTCTCATCAATAGAAACATATTTAAAATAAGACATGGATTCTTTCTTGACACTTCCTTGACACTATCATCATATCATGTACTTTTCCCTTGACCTGTGAAAAACATTTCAAAAAACACATGGGATGAGCATAAAAAGCTCAGTAAGGGATATAAAAATATGGAAAGGGATCATGGATACATATATACATAAGAATGAAATAATACTTTACCCATAAAACATAATCACTTTAACATACCTCGTCAAATCATGAATAAATCATTGAAATCATAAGACATAAAGGTACCTTGAGGCATTCATAACATTCTTACGTAGGGAGTAACCCTCTTGTTTACGTTTGGAATACCCATCACAATATATTCCCTAAATCTCTTCGGAGAAACATTAATGTTTCACTCCTTCGCGTTACCCAATGCATTGGAGAGCTATATCGGGCTCACCCGCCCTTAGTCTATCACGGAACCACCCGTCTTCATAATAATGCCCAAGAACCTCAACATAATAGTATCACATAAAACATGCATAAAGGACCAATAAAATTTCCACCTTTCAATCACAGGATATCAATACAACACATTAATATAAAAATATTATGAGAACCATTTTCAATACCAAAATAAAAGAAAATTAAAACATTTTATTTATTTTTCTTTTAAAGAAAAGGTATGGCCTGTAGAGGAAGCCGAAACTCAAATAATGGTCACGGCGGTGGAGAAGTCGTTGTCGCATCATACGTACGACACTAACATTCCCTTTTGTCATTTAGTAATCGCTTTTTATAAAAAAAGATTCTTTTTGAATAGAAATAAAAGTCAAAGGGGTTTATACACCATATAAAAAAAGGTTGTGTATAAAACAAAATATTCCTCAATGAAAGGAGATTGAGACGAAGTCCCATACATCAGGTCCGACTTGACTCAGTCATTCTTTAATCTCCTGAATAATAAACATGAGTAATTTATACTTGTTTTACGAACCTTTTTCAAGTTCATTATTCCTTTTATATAACTTATTTCCTTGTCATGAACACTATGTAATTATTTAAGTTAATAACGTTCGTTTTAATGATCATTGGTACTTGAGTAAAAAAATAAACCCATTATAATTACAAGTTGTTCTTGTATCCATTATATCTAGAATGGTATTCATGATGTAGATATCATAAATTTCATATATACCCAGTACATACAGGCATTTATAATATTACATAATCATTTAGAGATAAGAAATGAAATGCACCGTTCATGGAGACGGTAAGCCGTACGTACGCATGAACGCTACTTTCATTTCTATTTTGTATTTTATAGAATGGAATCATAATTATATAAAGGTATATTATAATTCCAGTGTAATATCATATATAATATCATAACTCCATCCCTTATACGTCCCACATATGGTATTTAACGAATCAAATCACTTTGACGGGGCAGTAGTCCGCACTTCCTTAAATGAAGATATCGCGTTTACCCATAATGGAAACCATAAGGGTATGCCAAAAATGAAAAATGCATAATCTTAAGGAAAACATAAATATATCATATATAAATATAGTGTCATAATAATGGCCACCTTTGAAGGTGTTAAAAGAATGTCGAACAATCATCGTTTCGGGAGGCATAACTTCACCATCCACGGAAACAGTATGTCCACTAACCATTAGATGTAGGTGTGTGTAAGTGTAGCTCGAATCCTTCTTATAAAAACATCCTAGTATATTGATGATACTGGAGTTGTTACAAAAGAAATGAATAAATAGAGTTTAGGGGGTAGGAGATGCAAAATAAAACAAAAGGACTCAAGTGAAGACATTACCTTAAAATCAGGTAACTCCCTTGGGTTTGAGGTCAAAGGCTTACTTGGGAAGACTTCATTCCAAAGTGAGGCAACAAGGAGTAACAGAGGGAAGTGGAGAGAAAAAATGGGCAATGTTTGGCCGAGCCAAAGGCTTTGGGAGTTTGGGTAATGAGGTAGAGGTGGGGGCCTTTTATAAGAGCAGAGGAGGGACTCTTGTAATGTTACAAAATGTTACTTTATTTTTAAAAGAGTTTCGGATTTTAAAGGTCCCACATTGATTTATTTCGAGGATAAAGTTATGAGGGTTATAGATCCACTCATCCAATAGGTTTTGGACATGTTTAGGTCTTATATTTTATATTATCATTCCATTTTATTTATATCGTTAAATAATGAGGTCATTGTTGCATCATCATGATGTCATAAATAATTTAATTTATTTAATGTCTAAAAATTATTAAAAAAATATCATGATGTAGAAAATATATTTAGATTTCTAATGAATATTTATAGTCCACATGATCATTTATGTAGACAAAACAAAAAATATTTTACTTAGGTGATACATTCTTTGTCACGTTTAACATTCTTTAAAAATAAAAAGATAAAAAGTCACATTCTCACAAACGTGATTCCATGGGGCCCCCATGTTTGGAACAAGGCATACCATGGTCGTCCATGAGACAACCAGTAGCCTTAGGACACATGTTTTTGTCTTTTTGTATCATTATGATATCATTTTATTATCCTTAACTACCCGATTACTCATTAATGAAGACAATTAAAGATAATTACCGTCATTACTATTCATAATGTCCAAAAACAAAAGAGTCTTGATTACATAATTTGGACCTTCTGATTCCAAATATGTAATCCATTTTACCAAATTACAAACACAAAAATTGAAATAATTTATTTAAAAATAATTCCCGTTGTCAAAACAAATAGCGGGTTTTTTTGAAACAATATCTATGAAAAGTTTGGCACCAGTTTATGAACAATTTCAAAGTGAAATTAATCCTAATGAACACCATTGGATTAAATGGTATAAATATATTCAGATTACACTTTAAGACCAATTAAAAATATAATCTAAACATATAATAAAATTAAATGAAAAAGCAGTTTTGATGTAAAATGCAGTATTTTTCACTATTCATTAAAAAATGAACATTGTCAGAAATATACAAAAAATTCACACAATGTAAATTTCAATGTCCCAATCATAATGAATATGTTTATTTTGAAAAATATAGATTATAAAATTGTCAAAAGATTGATTTAAAAAGGGTTTTCCATCAAAAGGCAGAAAATCAATCTTTTACGAATATTAGTGTATTCCATGCATAAGATTGTATTTATTTTCATTTTAATCCTCTAAAACACTATCTTAATCGTTAATAGACATAGATAAAAATATCTATTATTCATTACTTACTTGGGATGTTACATCCTTCTCCCCTTTAGAAAATTGCGTCCCCACAATTTATTTACTTATCGAATAAATGGGGGTACTTATCCATCATTGCATTTTCAGATTCTCATGTTGCCTCTTCCATCATGTGGTTTTTACACAAAACCTTTACCTAATTAATCACCTTATTCCGTAACACTTTCTCCCTGTGGTCAATAATCTGGACTGGTTATTCCTCATAAGATAGGTTCTCTTCCAGCTGAACTACCTCTGGACTCAAAACATGAGATGGATCTGGCATACACTTTCTTAACATCAAAACGTGAAAAAAATTGTGTACCTGAGATAAACTTAGAAGTAAAGCCACTCGGTATGAAACTGATCCAACTCTCTCCAGAATTTCATATGGTCCAATGAACCTTGGACTCAACTTCCCTTTCTTACCAAATCCATCACACTTTTCCATGGTGATAATTTGAGAAAAACATGATCACCTACCTCAAAAGAGAGATCTTTCCTCCTATTGTCCGCATAACTCTTCTGCCTGCTCTGAGCTGTTCTCATGTGTTTCTGAATCAACTGAACTTTTTCTTCCATCTCTTCTACCAATTCTGGTCCCATCAACTTCCTTTCACCCACTTCATCCCAGAAAGCAGGAGTTCAACACCGCTTCCCATATAATGCCTGAAATGGTGCCATCTGTATAGTAGAATTAAAACTGTTAGTATATGAAAATTCAACCAAAGAAAGATGTTTGTCCCAAATTCCCTGATAATCCATCAAACAAACTCGTAGCATATCTTCCAAGGTCTGAATTGTCCGTTCCAACTGCCCATCCGATTGAGGATGAAAAGATGTACTAAAATTTACTTTCGTACCCAACGACTTCTGAAGGCCTTTCCAAATGTTAGAAGTGAACCTGGGATCGCGGTCAGATACAATGGAGAGAGGAACTCCATGTAACCTGACTATCTCTTTAAGATAAAAACAGGAAAGTTGATCTAGGAAAAAATTATCTCATGTAGCAAGGAAATGAGCATCTTTGGTCAAGCGATCAACAATAACCCAGATTGCATTATTACCTCGAGATGTCTTCGGTAATCCCACAACAAAGTCCATGGATATATTCTCCCATTTCCACTCTGGCACTGGTAAAGGCTGAAGCATCCCTTTCGGTAACTGCCACTCTGCTTTAACCTGTTGACATGTCAAACACTTCACAGTAAAATCAGAAATATCTCTTTTCATTCCATCCCACCAGTAATACTCACGCAGATCTCTGTACATCTTAGTACTGCCAGGATGAACTGAAAATGGAGAACTATGAGCTTCACATAAAAACTCTCTCTTCAACTGTGAATCACAAGGCACACACAATCTCTTCCCAAATCTCAAAACACAATCATTATCAATGTTGAATTCATGCAACTTACCTTTCTGAACCAGTTCTACCTTTTTCTGCAACTCACTGTCTTGCTTCGGTGCTTGCTTGATTCTGTCTGATAGAGATGATCTCACTGATACCTGAAACAAAAAAGAAGAACATCATGCACCAACAACTTCTATTACAATGTTCATCAAATCCATATCCAAAGGATCACGTTCCAAACGCAACATTGCTAATGAAGCAATACTTTTTCAACTTAAAGCATCATCCACTTTATTTTCTTTTCCCGGATGGTAATGAATTGTAGAATCATAATCCTTGATTAATTCCAGCCATATCCTCTGTCTCATGTTTAAATATTTCTGAGTGAATATATACTTTAAACTTTTGTGATCAATATATATTTCACACTTTACTCCATACAAATGATGCCTCCAAATTTTTAAAGCGAAAAAAACAGCAGCTAATTCCAAATCATGTGTAGGGTAATTTACCTCATGAGTTTTCAACTGTCATGACGCATAAGCAATTACCTGATCATCCTACATTAGGACACAACCATGTCATTTAAATGAAGCATCACTGTATATAACAAACTCACCACTCCTGGAAGGTAGTGCCTAAACTGGAGCATTCACCAATCTTATTTTCAATTCCTAAAAACAATCATCACATTATTTTGTCCAGATAAACTTAACACCCATCCGAGTTCTCTTAGTCATTGGACTAGATAACCGTGAAGAATTTCTAACAAACCTTCGGTAATAGCCTGCCAATCCAAGGAAGCTATGAATCTCAGTTACATTTGTGGGTCTTGGCCAGTCTTCCACAACTTTTGTTTTTGCAGGATCAACAGTTATCTTATCTTTAGAAACAATGTGACCAAGGAAAGAAATTTGTTGCAACCAAAACTCACACTTGATGAATTTCCCATAAAGATTCTTTTATTTTATGGTTTTTATGATAACCCTTAAATGTCATTCATGTTCCTATTTACTTTTAGAAAACACCAATATATCATCAATGATAACCACCACAAACTTATCCGAGAAATCAGGGAAAATTCTATTCATTAAGTCCATGAATACAGCAGGTGCATTGGTTAGCCCAAAAGGCATTACTACAAATTCATAATGGCCATATCTTGTACGGAATGCGGTCTTCAGAACATATTCTTCCTTTACCTTCAGCTGATGGTACCCCGATCTCAAGTCAATCTTTGAAAAATACTGAGCTCCCTGTTGCTGATCAAACAAATCATCGATATGAGGCAAAAGATATTTGTTCTTAACAGTGATATTATTCAAGGCTCTATAATCAATGAATAGTCTCATATAACCATCTTTCTTTTTAACAAATAAAACAGGAGCACCCCATGGTGATGTGCTATGTAGAATGAAACCTTTCTATAATAAATCTTGTAATTGCTCCTTCAACTCTAAAAGTTCAATTTGAGCCATTCGATAAGGGGGTTTTGAAATTGGCTTAGCATGAGGAACTAAGTCAACAGTAAACTCAACTTTGCGATCTGGTATTATTCCAGGAAACTCATCAGGAAAAACATTAGGATACTCATCTACCACTGGCACATCATTAATCTAAACAGTTCCTTTATTTTCAATGATGTGTGCAAGGTAACATTAATTTCCATCATTTACATGTTTCTCGGCCTCTTGATATGTCATCAAAAGTAAGGGTTCATTCTTGTAAACAAACTGAAAGTCTTTTTGAAATGAAACTTCTTTAGCTCTACAGTCAATCTTAGCATGGTAAATAGAGAGCCAATCCATACCCAGGATAACATCAAACTCTACTAGAGGTAGAACAATAAGGTTTTCAAGTAGGTTCTTTCCACAGATAAGGATAGGAAGATTCTTATAAATTCTTTTTGACTCAAAATTTCCCCAAGGTGGCATTACCACAAGTTCAGGAGTCATTTCTTGAGATGGTATTCCCATTTTATTAGAAAAGTTATCATAGATGAAAAAATGTGTAGACCCCGAATCAAACAACACACTGGCATAATCTGAAAAAACAAACATAGTACATGATACAACTTCATTTGATGGCCCGAAATCTGCTGAAGAAGTTGCAAAGGGTTTCACCACCCCTTTCTGATTATAGTATAATTGCTTCCCATCACCCAAGCTTTTCGTCGGACACTCGTTTTCAGAGTGACCCATATCATTGCACTTATAACATTTCACTAACTGTAAATAAAATTCGGTCTAACCATCACCCTGATCTTTTTCAGTGCAATCACGATCCTTATGTCCCATCTTACCACATCGGTAGCACTATCCAGAATTCAAAAGACATTCCCCAGCATTCCTTTTCCCACATTTATCACAAACTGGAAACTTAGATTTCTTACCATCAGACTTTTTTGAAGAATTCTTACCTTTCTCCTGCCACCTCGGTCTCTTCTTCTGTTGGCTGTTATAGAACACTTGGCCATCGGCAAAACTCCATTTCCACCTTCTCAGCACATCGAACAAGCTTTTCATAACTTTTAATCTCACGAGAAGCTAATGCCCTTCGATATTTTGGCTTTAATCCTGAGTAAAAATGATTGATTTTTCTATCAAGATCTCGGATAACATTTGGAGCATACGTTGCCAATCGAGTGAACCTTTCCTCATAGGTAACCACAGAGTCTTACTCTTCCTTCAATTCCAAGAATTTTTTTTCCATCCTAAGTCGAACAGCCTTAGGAAAAAACTTTTCAAGAAACATACCTCTGAATTCATCCCAGTCGAGAGCATCAATCTGACCAGCGTCCCTGATATTTTTAACCATAGGCCACCACTAATATGCTTCACCCTCAAAATGGTAAATAGCAAGGCTAACCACACCCCATGACATCGAAAATCATCTACAGTGCATTAATCCACCCTTCAACTAGCACAGGGTTAGATGTTCCTCTGAATTATGGGGGATGTTGCCTCATGAAATGATCCACCACTAACATGTTCTTCTGCGGTTGATCTGGATGATCTTGTGCATGGATACCACCACCATTTATCTCTTGAGTAAATTGCGCCATTACAGCAACAAATTGTTCAGTTCCAATTCCAACCATCTCAGGATGCTGATTCGGAAGGTTATTTCCTTCTGCATGCCTTCCTAGCAGTGCTTCCCTGTTTCCTCTGCGGAAAACCATTATGAACAAACATGTCTTAGATGAAGCAAAATGGTAATCTTCCAATACTATATCACTTCAATTTGACCATAAAAAAAATACTTTCGAATAATCATTTAATATAATTCTAACTCCTAATGTTATCTAAACCGACCTCTGATACCAACTATAAGGCCCCAGCCTTAAACATTACTTAATATTGAGTTATTACAAGATTACACATTGAGGATCTTTTCCGGTTTAGAGTTTTAGAGAATTAGATCATAAAACTCGCATTACATTCCACATATAAATAAAGTGGTTACATAAAGATAGTATTCTTCTTTCCCATCAATGGAAACATATTTAAAATAAAACATGGATTCTTTCTTGACACTTCCTTGACACTATCATCATATCATGTACCTTTCCCTTGACCTGTGAAAAAAATTTCACAAAAAACATGGGATGAGCATAAAAAGCTCAGTAAGGGATATAAAAATATTAAAAGGGAACATGGGTACATATATACATAAGAATGAAATCATAATTTACCCATAAAACATAAGAACTTTAACATACCTCATAAAATCATGAATAAATCATAGAAATCATAAGACATAAAGGTAACTTGAGGCATTCATAACATTCTTACGTAGGGAGTAACACTCTTGGTTACGCTTGGAATACACATCACATTATATTCCCTAAATCTCTTCAGAGAAACATTAACGTTTCACCCCGTCGCATTGCCCAATGCATTGGAGAGTTATATCGGGCTCACCTTCCCTTAGTCTATCACGGAACCACCCGTCATCATAATAATGCCCAAGAACCTCAACATAAATGTATCACATAAAACATGTATAAAGGAAACTTAACATTTCCACCTTTCGATCACAAGATATCAATAAAACACATTGATATAAAAATATTATGAAAACCATTTTCAATACCAAAATAAAAGAAAATCGAAACATTGTATTTATTTTTCTTTAAAAAAAGGTATGGCTTGTAGAGGAAGCCAAAACACAAATAATGGTCACGACGGTGGAGAAGTCATTGTCGCCACATACGTACGACAAGAACATTCCCTTTTTTCATTTAGTAAATGATTTTTATAAAAAAAAGATTCCTTTTCAATAAATGTAAAATTTAAAGGGGTTTATACACCGTATAAAAGAAGGTTGCGTATAAACCAAAATATGCCTCAATGAATGGAGATTGAGACGAAGTCCCATACCTAAGGTCCGACTTTACTTGGTAGTTCTTTAATCTCCTGAATAATAAACATGAGTTAATTTCTACTTGTTTAAGGACCCTTTTCAAGTTCATTATTCCTTTTATATCACTTATTTCCATGTCATGAAGACTATGTAATTATTTAAGTTAATAACGTTCGTTTTAACGATCATTGGTACTTGAGTAAAAAAATAAACCCTTTATAATTACAAGTTGTTCATGTATCCATTATATCCATAATGGTATTGATGATGTATATATCATATATGTCATTTATATCCAGTACATTCATGAATTTATAATATTACATAATCATTTAGAGGTAAGAAAAGAAATGCACCGTTCATGGAGACGGTAAGCCGTACGTACGCATGAACGCTACTTTCATTTCTATTTCATATTTTATAGAATGGAATAATAATGATATAAGGGTATATTATAATTCCAGTGTAATATCGTATATAATATCATAACTCCATCCTTTATATGTCCCACATTTGGTATTTAACGAATCAAATCACTTTGAGGGGGCGGTAGTCCGCACTTCCTTAAATGAAGATATCGCGTTTACCCATAATGGAAATCATAAAGGTATGCCCAAAATGAAAAATAAATAAGTTTATGGAAAACATAAACATATCATGTATAAATATAGTGTCATCATAATGGCCACCTTTGAAGGTGTTAAAAGAATGTTGAACAATCATCGTTTCAGGAGGCATAAATTCACCATCCACGGAAACAGTATGTCCATTAACCATTAGATTCAGGTGTGTGTAAGTGTATCTCAAATCCTTCTTATAAAAACATCCTAGTATATTGAATATACTGTATTTGTTACAAAAGAAATTAATAAAAATAGTTTAGGGGGTTGGAGAAGCAAAATAAAACAAAAGGACTCAAATGAAGACATTACCTTAAAATCGGGTAACTCCCTTTGGTTTGAGCTCAGTGGCTTCCTTGGGAAGACTTCTGCCCAAAGTGAGGCTTCAAGGAGTAAGAGATGGAAGTGGAGAGACAAAATGGGCAGGTTTTGGAGGAGCCGATGATTTTGGGAGTGTGGGTAAGGAGGTAGATGTGGGGTCCTTTTATAAGAGGAGAGGAGGGGCACTCTTGTAAAGTTACAAAATGTAACTTTATTTTCAAAAGACTCTCGGATTTTAAAGGTCCCAAATTGATGTATTTCGAGTATAAGGTGATTAGGGTTCTAAATACACTCATACAATAGGTTTTGGGCATGTGTAGGTCTTATATTTTACATTATCTTTCCATTTTATTTAAATCGTTAAATAATGAGGTCATCGCTGCATCATCATGATGTCATAAATAATTTAATTTATATAATGTCTAAAAATTATAAAAAAACTATCATGATGTAGGAAATAGTTTTAGATTCATAATGAATATTTATAGTCCACAAGATCATTTATGTAGTCAAAATTAAAAATATTTTACTTAGGTGATACATTCTTTGTCACATTAAACATTCTTTAAAAATAAAAAGATAAAAAGTCACATTCTTACAAAAGTGATTCCATGGGGTCCCCAGGTTTGGTAGAAGGCATCCCATGGTCGGCCATGAGACATCCAGTAGCCTTAGGAAACATGTCGTGGTCTTTTTGTATCATTATGATATCATTTTATTATCCTTAACTACCCGATTACTCATTAATCAAGATAATTAAAGATAATTACCGTCATTACTTTTCATAATGTCCAAATACAAAAGAGTCTTGATTACATAATTTGGACCTTCTGATTCCAAATATGTAATCCATTTTACCAAATTCCAAACACAGAAATTGAAATAATTGATTTAAAAATAATTCCTATTGTCAAAACAAATAGCGTGTTTTTTTTGAAACAATATCTATGAAATGTTTGGCATTAGTTTATGACAAATTTAAAAGTGAAATTAATCCTAATGACCACCATTGTATTAAATGGTAAAAATATATTCATATTACACTTTAATAAAAATTAAAAATATAATCTAACCATATAATTAAATTAAATGAAAAAGCGGTTTTGATGTAAAATGCAGTATTTTTCACTAATCATTAAAAAATGAACATTGTCAGAAAAATACCAAAAATTCAGAAAAAGTAAATTTAAATGTCCCAATCATAATTAATATGTTTATTTTGAAAAATATAGATTATAAAATTGTAAAAAGTTTGATTTATAAAGGGTTTTCCATCAAAAGGCAGTAAAACAATCTTTTAAGAATATTAATGTATTCCATGCATAAGATTGTATTTATTTTTATTTTAAGCCTCTAAAACACTATCTTAATCATTAATAGACATAGATAAAGATATCTATTATTCATTACTTACATGGGATGTTACATCCTTCCCCCCTTTAAAAAATTGCATCCCCAAAATTTATTTACTTATCGAATAAATTTGGGTACTTATCCCCCATTGCATTTTCAGATTCCCATGTTGCCTCTTCCATCATGTGGTTTTTTCACAAAACATTTACCTGATTAATCACCTTATTCCGTAACACTTGCTCCATGTGGTCAAGAATATGGACTGGTTTTTCCTCATAAGATAGGTTCTCTTCCTGCTGAACTACCTCTAGAATCAAAACATGAGATGGATCTGGCATATACTTTCTCAACATCGAAACGTGAAAAACATTGTGTACCTGAGATAAACTCGGAGGTAAAGCCACTCTGTATGCCACTGATCCAACTCTCTCCAGAATTTCATATGGTCCAATGAACCTTGGACTCAACTTTCCTTTCTTACCAAATCGCATCACACTTTTCCATGGTGATACTTTGAGAAAAACATGATCACCTACCTCAAAAGAGAGATCCTTCCTCATGTTGTCCACATAACTCTTCTGCCTGCTCTGAGTTGTTCTCATGTGTTTCTGAATCAGCTGAACTTTTTCTTCCATCTCTTCTACCAATTCTGGTCCCATCAACTTCCTTTCACCCACTTCATCCCAGAAATCTGGAGTTTGACACCGCTTCCCATATAATGCCTGAAATGGTGCCATCTGAATACTAGAATGAAAACTGTTATTATATGAAAATTCAACCAAATAACGATGTTGGTCCCAACTTCCCTGATAATCCATCGAACAAGCTCGTAGCATATCCTCCAAGGTCTGAATTGTTCGTTTCAACTGCCCATCTGATTGAGGATGAAAGCTGTACTAAAATTTAATTCAGTACCCAACGACTTCTGAACGCCTTTCCAAAAGTTAGAAGTGAACATGGGATCGCGATCAGATACAATGGAGAGAGGAACTCCATGTAACCTGACTATCTCTTTAAGTTACAAACGGTAAAGTTGATCTAGGGAAAAATTATCTCGTATAGCAAGGAAATGAGGAGATTTGATCATGCGATCAACAATAACCCAGATTGAATTATTACCTCGAGATGTCTTCGGTAATCCCACAATAACGTCCATGGATATATTCTACCTTTTCCACTCTAGCACTGGTAAAGGCTGAAGCATCCCTTTCACTAACTCCGCTCTGCTTTAACTTATTGACATGTCAAACACTTCACAGTAAAATCAGCAATATCACTTTTCATTCCATCCCACCAGTAATACTCCCGCAGATCTATGTAGATCTTAGTACTACCAGGTTGAACTGAAAACGGAGAACTATGAGCTTCACATAACAACTCTCTATTCAACTGTGAATCACAAGGCACACAAAATCTCTTCCCAAATCTCAAAACACAATCATTATCAATGTTGAAATCATGCAACTTACCTTTCTGAACCAGCTCTACCTTTTTCTGCAACTCACTGTCTTGCTTCTGTGCTTGCTTGATTCTGTCTGATAGAGATGATCTCACTGATACCTGAAACAAAACAGAAGAACATCCTGCACCAACAACTTCTATTCCAATGTTCATCAAATCCTTAACCAAAGTATCACGTTCCAAACGCAACATTGCTAATGAAGCATTAGTTTTTTGACTTAAAGCATCAACCACTTTATTTTCTTTTCCCGGATGGTAATGAATTGTACAATCATAATCCTTGATTAATTCCAGCCATCTCCTCTGTCTCATGATTAACTCTTTCTGAGTGAATATTTACATTAAACTTTTGTGATTAGTATATATTTCACACATTACTCCATACAAATGAGGACTCCAAATTTTTCAAGAGAAAACAACAACAGCTAATTACAAATCATGTGTAGGGTAATTTACCTCATGAGTTTTCAACTGTCGTGAAGCATAAGTAATTACCTTTTCATTCTGCATTAGGACACAGCCAAGTCCTTTCAATGAAGAATCACTGTATATAACAAAATCACCACTCCTGGAAGGTAGTTCCAAAACTGTAGCATTCACCAATCTTATTTTCAATTCCTGAAAACAATCATCACATTATTTTGTCCAGATAAACTTAACACCCTTCTGAGTTAGCTTAGTCATTGGACTAGATAACCGTGAAAAAATTCTAACAAACCTTCGGTAATAGCCTGCCAAACCAAGGAATCTACGAATCTCAATTACATTTGTGGGTCTTGGCCAGTCTTCCACAACTTTTGTTTTTGTAGGATCAACAGTTATCCCATATTTAGAAACAATGTGACCAAGGAAAGAAATTTGTTGCAAACAAAACTCACACTTTCTGAATTTCCCATACAGTGTCTTTTATTTTAAGGTTTGCAAGATAACCCTTAAATGTCATTCATGCTCCTCTTTACTTTTAGAAAACACCAAAATATCATCAATGAAAACCAGCAAAAACTTATCCAAGAACTCATGGAAAATTATATTCATTAAGACCATAAATATAGCAGGTGCATCGGTTAGACGAAAAGGAATTACTACAAATTCATAATGGCCATATCTTGTACGAAACATGGTCTTCGGAACATCTGATTCATTTACCTTCAGCTGATGGTACCCCGATCTCAATTCAATCATTGAAAAATAATGAGCTCCCTGGAGCTGATCAAACAAATCATCGATATAAGGAAAAAGATATTTGTTCTTAACATTGATATTATTCAAGGCACTATAATCATTGCATAGTCTCATAGAACCATCTTTCTTTTTAAAAAATAAAACATGAGCACCCCATGGTGATGTGCTAGGATGAATTAAACCTTTCTCTAATAAATCTTTCAATTGCTCCATCAACTCTAAAAGTTCAATTTGAGCCATTCGATAAGGGGGTTTTGAAATTGGATTAGCATCCGGAACTAAGTCAACTTTAAACTCAACTTCCCGATCTAGTATTATTCCAGGAAACTCATCGGGAAAAATATCAGGATACTCATTTACCACTAGCACATAATTAATCTAAACAGTTCCTTTATTTTCAACGATGTGTGCAAGGTAACATTTATTTCCATCTTTTACAATTTTCTCGGCCTCTTGATATGTTATCAAAAGTAAGGGTTCATTCTTGTAAACAAAGTGAAAGTCTTTCTAAAAAAACTTCTTTAGCTCTACAGTAAATCTTAGCATGGTAAATAGAGAGCCAATCCATACCCATGATAACATCAAACTCTACTAGAGGTAAAACAATAAGGTTTACAAGTAGGTGCATTCCACAGATAAGGATAGGAAGATTCTTATAAATTCTTTTTGCCTCAACATTTACCCCAGGTGTCTTTAACACATGTTCAGGAGTCATTACTTGAGATGGTATTCCCATTTTATTAGAAAAGTTTTCAGAGATGAAAGAATGTGTAGACCCCGAATCAAACAACACACTGGCATAATCTGAAAAAACAAACAATGTAACTGATACAACTTCATTTGACGGCCCGACATCTTCTGAAGTAGTTGGAAAGGATTTCACCACCCCTTTCTTCTTGTAGTCAAACTACTTCCCATCACCCAAGCTTTTTGTCGGACACTCGTTTTCATAGTGACCCATCTCATTACACTTATAACATTTCACTAATTGTAAATCAAATTTGGTCTTACGATCACCTTGATCTTTTTCAGTGCAATCACGAGCCTTATGTCCCATCATACCACATCGGTAGCACATTCCAAAATTCAGAAGACATTCCCCAGCATGCCTTTTTCCACATTTATCACAAACTGGAAACTTCGATTTCTAACCATCAGACTTTTTTGAACAATTCTTACCGTTCTCCTGCCACGTCGGTCTCTTCTTCTGTTGGCTGTTATAGAACATTTGGTCATCGGCAAACTCCATTTCCACCTTCTCATCACATCGAACAAGATTTTCATAACTTTTAAACTCACGAGAAGCTAATGCCCTTTGATATTTTGGCTTTAATCCTGAGTTAAAATGATTGATTTTACGATCAAGATCTCAGATAAAATTTGGAGCATACCGTGCCAATCGAGTGAACCTTTCTTCATAAGTAGCCACTGAGTCTTCCTCTTGCCTCAATTACAAGAATTGTTTTTCCATCCTAAGTCGAACAACCTTAAGAAAATACTTTTCAAGAAACATACCTCTGAATTCATCCCAGTCGAGAGCATCAATCTCATCAGCGTCCCTGATATTTTTCACCATAGACCACCACTGATCTGCTTCACCCTCCAAACGGAAAATAGCAAGACTAACCACACCCCATGACATCGAAAATCTTCTCCAGTGCTTTAATCCACCCTTCAGCTACCACATGGTCAGATGATCCTCTGAATGATGGGGGATGTTGCCTCATGAAATTTTCCACCACTGACATGTTCCTCTGCGGTTGATCTGGCTGATCTCGTGCATGGATACCACAACCATTTATCGCTTCATTCAATTGCGCCATTACTGCAACAAACTGTTCAGTTCCAATTCTGACCGTCTCAGGATGCTGATTCGGAAGGTTATTTCCTTCTGCATGCCTTCCTAGCACTGCTTCCCTATTTCCTCTACGGAAAACCATTCTGAACAAACATGTCTTAGATGAAGAAACATGGTAATCTTCAAATACTATATCACTTCAATTTGACCATAAAAAAATATTTTCGGATAATCATTTAATATAATTCCTACTCTTAATGTTATCTAAACTGGCCTATGATACCAACTATAAGTCCCCAGCCTTAAACCTTACTTAATATTGAGTTATTACAAGATTACACATTGAGGATCTTTTCGGGTTTAGAGTTTTAGAGAATTAGATCATAAAACTCGCATTACATTCTACATATAAACAAAGTGGTTACATAATGACAGTATTATTCTTTCCCATCAATGGGAAAATATTTAAAATAAAACATTGATTCTTTCTTAACACTTCCTTAACACTATCATCATATCATGTACCTTTCCCTTGACCTGTGAAAAACATTTAAAAAAAACTTGGGATGAGCATAAAAAGATCAGTAAGGGATATAAAAATATGGAAAGGGAACATGGGTACATATATACATAAGAGTAAAATCATACTTTCCCAATAAAACATAAGAACATTAACATACCTCATCAAATCATGAATAAATCATAGAAATCCTAAGACATAATGGTAACTTGAGGCATTCATAACATTCTTACGTATGGAGTAACACTCTTGGTTATGTTTGGAATACCCAGCAGAGTATATTCCATAAATCTCTTCGGAGAAACCTTAATGTTTCACTCCTTCGTGTTACCCAATGCATTGGAGAGCTATATCGGTCTCACCCTCCCTTAGTCTATCACGGAACCACCCGTCTTCATAATAATGCCCAAGAACCTAAACATAATCGTATCACATAAAACATGCATAAAGGAAACATAACATTTCCACCTTTCAATCACAAGATATCAATACAACACATTGATATAAAAATATTATGAAAAACATTTTCAATACCAAAATAAAAGAAAAGTAAAACATGGTATTTATTTTTCTTTTATAAAAATGTATGGCTTGTAGATGAATCCGAAAATCAAATAATGGTCACGGCGGTAGAGAAGTCGTTGTCGCCACATACGTACGACAAAAACATTCCCTTTTGTCGTTTAGTAAACGCTTTGTATAAAAAAAGATTCCTTGTGAATAAATGTAAAATTCAAAGGGGTTTATACACATTATAAAGGAAGGTAGTGTATAAAACAAAATATGCCTCAATGAAAGGAGATTGAGACGAAGTCCCATACCTCAGGTCCGACTTGACTCGGTCATTATATAATCTCCTGAATAATAAACTTGAGTTAATTTCTACATGTTTATGAAATTTTTTCAAGTTCATTATTCCTTTTATATCACTTATTTCCATGTCATCATCACTATGTAATTATTTATGTTAATAACGTTCGTTTTAACGATCATTCGTACTTGAGTAAAATAAATAAACCCTTTATAATTACAAGTTGTTCATGTATCCATTATATCAAGAATGGTATTCATGATGTAGATATCATATATGTCATATATATCCAGTACATGCCTACATTTATAATATTACAAAAATCATTTAGAGGTAAGAAATGAAATGCACCGTTTATGGAGACGGTAAGCGGTACATACGCATGAAGGCTACTTTCATTTCTATTTCGTATTTTATAGAATAGAATCATAATGATATAAAGGTATATTATAATTCCACTGTAATATCATATATAATATCATAACTCTGTCCTTTATACGTCCCACATATGGTATTTAACGAATCAAATCACTTTGCGGGGGCGGTAGTCCGCACTTCCTTAAATGTAGATATCGCGTTTACCCATAATGGAAACCATAAAGGTATGCCCAAAATGAAAAATACATAAGAATAAGGAAAACATAAACATATCATATATATAAATATAGTGTCATCATAATGGCCACATTTTAAGGTGTTAAAAGAATGTTGAACAATCATCGTTTCGGGATGCATAAATTCACCATCCACGGAAACAGTATGTCCATTAACCATTAGATGTAGGTGTGTGTAAGTGTAGCTCTAATCCTTCTTATAACAACATACTATTATATTGAAGATACCGGTTTGTTACAAATGAAATGAATAAAAAGAGTTTAGGGGGTTGGAGAATCAAAATAAAACAAAAGGACTCAAGTGAAGAAATTACCTTAAAATCGGGTAACTCCCTTTGATTTGAGCTCAGAGGATTCCTTGGGAAGACTTGTGCCCAATTTGAGGCTTCAAGGAGTAAGAGAGGGAAGTTGAGAGACACAATGGTCAGGGTTTGGCCGAGCCAACGGCTTTGGGAGTGTGGGTAAGGAGGTAGAGGTGGGGGCCTTTTATAAGAGGAGAGGAGGGGCACTCTTGTAAAGTTACAAAATGTTACTTTATTTTCAAAAGAGTTTCGGATTTTAAAGGTCCCAAATTGAGGTATATCGAGGATATGGTGATGTGGGTTCGAAATAAACTCATCCAATAGGTTTTGGACATGTTTAGGTCTTATATTTTACATTATCTTTCCATTTTATTTAAATCGTTAAATAATGAGGTCATTGCTGCATCATCATGATGTCATAAATAATTTACATTATTTAATGTATAAAAATTATAAAAAAACTATCATGATGTAGGAAATCGTTTTATCATTCTAATGAATATTTATAGTCCACATGATCATTTATGTAGACAAAATTAAAAATATTTTACATAGGTGATACATTCTTTTTCACATTTAACATTCATTAAAAATAAAAAGATAAAAAGTCACATTCTTACAAAAGTGATTCCATGGGCCCCCCAATTTTGGCACAAGGCATCCCATGGTCGGCCATGAGACAACCAGTAGCCTTAGGACACATGTTGTGGACTTTTTGTATCATTATGATATCATTTTATTATCCTTAACTACCCAATTACTAATTAATCAAGATAATTAAAGATAATTACCGTCGTTACTATTCATAATGTCCAAAAACAAAAGAGTATTGATTACATAATTTGGACCTTATGATTCCAAATATTTAATCCATTTTACCAAATTACAAACACAAAAATTGCAATAATTCATTTAAAAATAATTCCCATTGTCAAAACAAATAGAGGGTTTTTTTGAAACAATATCTATGAAAAGTTTGGAATTAGTTTATGACCAATTTCAAAGTGAAATTAATCCTAATGACTAAAATTGGATTAAATGGTAATAATATATTCATATTACACTTTAAGACCAATTAAAAATATAATCTATCCATATAATTAAATTAAATGAAAAAGGAGTTTTGATGTGAAATGCAATATTTTTCACTATTTATTAAAAAATGAACATTGTCAGAAAATTACCAAAAAATCACACAAAGTAAATTTCAATGTCCCAATCATAATGAATATGTTTATTTTGACAAATATAGATTATAAAATTGACAAAATTTTGATTTAAAAAGTGTTTCCATCAAAAGGCAGTAAAACAATCTTTTAAGAATATTAGTGTATTCCATGCATAAGATTGTATTTATTTTCATTTTAAGCCTCTAAAACACTATCTTAATCATTAATAGACATAGATAAAAATATCTATTATTCATTACATACTTGGGATGTTACAGAGAAAATAATGTATGATTAATGATATGAAGTGAAAACTCATAATAAAGTGGAATATATGTCAAAGGGGAAAATCCTCAGAGATTAAAATTGACGGGGAATTAGTTATACGATTTGGGTCATGAGTACCTGTATCATCCAATACATAAATAAAGAGGTTTATTCTTAATGTCACAAATAGACAAACCTTCTATATTCCCCTAGGGAGAATAGTGATGTATAGAGATCTCTGAGAGAAATATTACTAGGGATATATGAAGGAGGAGATTATTCAACATAAATAAATGATCATGATATATGAGAATGTTCATATTGAAATAAAAAATTATAGGGAGATAATTCACCCACAACTTATTCCACAATGTAAATGAGAAATCATCACAAAATAATTTGTCATTAGACATCCAAAAAATCCAATGTAAACAATGTTATATGGGATATTATAGACAATATTACAAATATAGATAAAATTATTGTAATTAAAGAGGACTTATCACTAAAACAAAATGAAAGAATATAATTAAAAAATATTAATGGATACATGGAAACCCACTATATATTATATCATATTGAGAATTGAGATTCACATACGACTTCCAAAAAGATTTCCATCATTCTGCAAACATTGATATGAACATATGAATTGCGTATCATACACTAATTGATGGATAAAATGAAATAACTATTCAAAAACTAGAAGACATGTTTCATGAAATGTTATATAGTCATCAAATTGAGGATGGGGCCCAAAGATTCATCATCCATATTTGAATTAAAAAAATTGTTTCCACTCAAGCATCCAAATAGAACCGTATGATTCCCACTATAAAAAAATATGTAGAACACTAGTATGCTAGGATTATGTTGTTGAACATATTCTTCATGGACCTGAATTAGTCGATGAAATTGCTGAGATGGTGGAAACCACCCCGCATCTCATCAAGGAATCTAAAATTCAAACAATTATCTATGAAAACAATATTCTATGAGTAATTTAGTTTAATTTTGTAGACATAGTATTTCTACATATATCTAGATGTATTTTGATCATATGTTTTGGGAAGAAGGGAGATTAATGTCCCGGATTCATCATCCACATAGAGATTAATAATTGTGTTGGAGTCGTGCCATATCAACATGAACGTCCAAAAACTATGTATCAAGTACAAGATGTATTCCTTTCACGCCTCTAGAGAAAGTAAATATCGGATCCTAGGGTATTAATGAATTCATAGGTTGTATAATTAGAAAATGATATCTCTTTTGTGGAGCGGCTAGTGAAGATCTTGGAACATAGAGATATAATGTAGTGCAACAAGACTACACAGATAGTTAAAGAACTATAGAGGAACCATATGTTCAAAGAGAAAACCTAGGAACCAGAGGAATAAATGACAGAGAATTATCCACACTTTTTCTAACATAAAATGTTAAATGAAATTCATATTTGAAAAATTTATATGGTTGAAGGAATGCAATGAACCAAAAAAATTAATTTTTGGAAATTCCATTATAATATGGTCTTATTTTATAATCCACATAAAATCACTCTGGAAAAAAATCTTTATAAATGATGAATGAATGTAATGAGAGGTATTTCTAGAATTTAAGGAACCAATACCGATGAAAACAAGTGGTATTTATTTCATGGCATAAGTGAATAATTATTAAAAAGTATTGTTTCTAGGACATATTTATTTAATTTCAATTTTATTATTATGTTAACAATGTAAAGGAATATTTATTTTCATGAACTGTTTTAATAACTTATTATTTATATATATTTTTATGAGATCTTAATTTTGTTGTAAATATGTTTTAAATGTAATTATAAATTTAAAATATGAATTTTTTTGAGTATGTGGTGATAATAATTAAAAATTTAATTTGTCATATTTTAAATTTTATTACATTAAATGTATTTATTTTTTTAATTATACATATGAAAAAATGGTTACTGTGAATTATTTTTATTTGTCCATAATACATGATTTTGTGGTGAATTGTGAAATATTATTATTTACGATAAATAATAAATGCATGATTATTTATTGATAAATGATATAGGATTATGTATTCCAAAAATGTTGAAAAAACCTTCATAATATTAATATATTGAGAAAAGACCCCTCACCTCCCCTATGAATGACACCCCTCACCACTTCTTATCCTCACACCATCCAGGGCTGAGGATATTCTGAAATTCTACAAAATCATTACATAAATCCACTCCCCCACTTTTAGTATTTATTGGTCTCATAAATAAATAATACACTTCAACCTATGGTGGATCGCAATGTGGAGAAATTAAAGAGGTAAAATCATCAAACATTTTATTTTTTTCTTCTTCTCAATTTCAGTATTTTATTATCGTATCCAATCCTCTAACTATCAATGGAGAAATATAACACACAAATTTTTTATTTACGATAATTATATTATTTTAAATGAATAATTAATCTTTATGTATCTTCCTTTTCATTATTCCACAAATAATTAAAAGATTTCATGTGGTGTGTCAATTTAACAGTCCCATGGCTGAGGCATTTCAATTATCATTCATACAAATCAATGATGCTTATAAAACAATTATAATCTTGTAAAAATATATTTTAATGTTTATTTTATAACCCATTTTGATTTTGGATATATCATATATTCAAAATCCAAACTTATGAAACTAATATAATATTTCATGATTGAAAAAACACCATTATAATACAAACAATTATTTAAAATGGCTTCTATTGTGATTCATAATCATAACATATGTAAAAAATATATATAATAATAATTAAACATTTTTATTATCATTAAGAATAATTCTATCAAATCATTTTCATTTTATATGGACAACAAAAATCATATAAATGAAAACTAATCATTAAAACCAAGATTTCACTACCGAACGATCAACTTAAAATATATAAATCAGAAAAATACTCAAATATGAACATAATAAATCTATTGAATCAATGGTCAGATACCATAATTAAGAATTGAGGTAATCTTGTAACACCTATAGTCAGAGACCATGATTCTCATTCATGGAATCATCCAGAGTACACAAAGAGAGAATTATCTATATAGTGAAATTACATTCTATTAAATTGCATTCAATGAATGAAAATTCAATTTATTAAGTTTGAGAATGAGGATTATGAAGAATAAGGTATTTTGGTTTGATGTTCACCATTAAAAGTATTAGGGTGGTGAACCATGAATTCTAATGAAATTTATTGGTTTCCATTGGACTTTTAAATTGGAGTTTTATTATTATACGAATATGATGGTATTACCATGGTGGGGAGTAGCAGATCGATCACAGTTAAACTTATCCCATGTATGTGATAGTTTTTGTTGATGTGTGAGTGTTTATAGGATATTCCAGATTGATCTATTATTAAAATGTCAATATTCAGATAGTGATAAATAGTCTTTCCAACAAGTATGTTCGAAGAATAGAAAGTTCATTGTAAAATCACTGGAAAATATGAACATGAAATATTCATATTTATTAATATTTTGGAATAAAATATTAATTTTAAAGGGGATTTTATATTCGAAGGTGTACTTGACACACAACAATGGGTATCTCCGAAGTCTTATATTGCGCACATTGCTGAGTCATAATAAAAACTAATAATGTATTGTTATTTTAAATGGTAGTTAACGGATAGTAATTTTATTTGTGGGAATTTACATAACTAAAAACAATATGAATATAAAATTTTATTTAATGTTATTACATTTAATATAATTAATTTTAGAGTCTTAAAATAATAAATAATCTGATATTAAGCATAAATACTATAATATTCATCAAATGGTCGATTTAACTTCTGTTAATGGAGAAACCACATTTTATATAGTATTGTTAACTTTTATATGTTATATTTGAAAAATTAAATTTTTTTTTAGAATTAGGACATTATAATTTACTTTGGGAAAATTTTTGGAATTTTTCTGGAAATGTTGATTTTTTAATGAATAGTGTAAAATACATTATTTTAATTCAAAACTGCCTTTTATTCTGATAAATTTATATTGTTATATTATCTATTTAACTTGTATAAAAGTGCAACTAGAATAAATTATTACAATTAAATCCAATAATGGATAGTTAATGTAATTTCAATTTGAAATTTGATGTAAACGATTGTCAATCTTTTGATAGTTATTATTTCTTAAAAAGGCATTTTTTATTTTGACTGCGGGAGTTAATTTTAAATTAATTTATGCTACATCTATGTTTTGAATTTGTCAAAATGAATTTTATATTTGGAATCAATAGTGCCAAATTGTTTCAATAGGTAACTTTTATTATTATACATTATGAATATTTATTTCAGTAAATATTTTATTTACCATTGGAAAAGGGTAAATATGGTAAATAAAGGTAATCCAATATTATTATAATAATATAATATTATCCTAACAAGTTTCATAATCCTATTTGTTAATACATCTCCGACCATGGGAATATTTTAGTCTATTTTGGGACTCCATGGACCCACTTAAGGTTGATAATGAAACATTGTATTAATTAATTTAATGTAAATTAAAAAATGATATAAACAAATATAATTTAGTAAATCAATTTTTACCTAGGGTTGAATAAGTTATACCTTAGTCTGTAAATATTATTCTTTATGAAAATATAGTTTCTTAAATCATGGTATTTTTTAAAATTTTTAGACATCAAATAAATAATATTATTTTTGATACAATAATGATGTAGTGTTTACCACATTAATCAATGATTTAAATAAATATGATTATAAATACTAAAACAATAGCCAAAACAAGTCCAATTTTTATGGGATGATTTTATTTCGAACATGAGTCATATTAACTTTGACTTTAATGAGTGTTGGTCCTTTAGAAATGAAAAATAATTATATAATTAAATAATATGTTCACACATTCCTAAAGAGCCACTCCTCACCCTTATAAAAGGCCGTACATTTTAACTCATTCAACACACCTCGGAAGGCCCTTGGATCATCCAAAACCTGCCCAAATATGCTCTAAAGATTATCATTTTCCTCCAAGAAGCATTACCTTATACATAAGACACTTCATGTAAACCTTTTTGTTCAAACCAAAGTTTTATAACCAATTTAATGGTAACATCATATCTTAAGTCCTTTTGTTTTATTTTACATCTCATATCACCTAAAATATTTTTATTACATAATTTTATAAATTCACTAGTATCCTAAATATACTAGGTTGGATTTTTGTATATATTCAAAAAAAATATACACACAACTCTATTTAATGGGTAATGAACATATTGTTTCTGTGGATGGCTAACTAACACCTCACGAAACGATGATTGTTCAAATATCCTCTACCACGTCTTATGGGGGTAAATTATGATGGAACGTTATTTATATATTATATGTATTATGATTATGTTTTCATTATTCTTCTGTATTTTTATTTATTATCATACATTTGAGAATTCTTTTATGAGTAAAAGCGATAATTTTCTTTTAGGAAGTGTGGACTACCGCCCCATCAACGCGATATGACACGTTCATTACATATGTGGGATGTATAAACGAATGAGTTGTTGAAATTATATATGATATTAAACTGTAATTATTATATAACACTGTATATTTATCCCTCTATTCTACTAAAATAAGAAATATAAATGAAAGTAGCGTTCATTCGTATGAGTGACTTACCATCTCCATGAACAGAGCATTTCATTTCATATTTCCAAAGGTTAGGTACTATAATAAATACATATATTTTCTAGATATATTTGATATATGATATCTAAATCATCAATTTCATCCATGAGATAATGGAATTTGGACCACCTGGAAAACCTATAGTTATATGGTGTTTATTTTTTATCCAGGTACCAAATATCATCCAAACAACCATAATTGACATAAATGATTACAAAATGTATTAAACATGGTAATAAATGATATAAAAGAAATACTAAACTTGAGAAAGTGTTCTTATTCATTTATGAATTTACTTATGTTTATTATTCAGGAAGAACATAAAACAAACATGTCATGTCAGACATTAGGTAAGGGGTGTCTTATCTCACTTTTAATTCTATGATCTTTCCCATGTTCACCACTAATTTGTTGCATGTGGTGTATTGTGTACTTACATTTGATATATATTATCATTATTCTATATATATTCATTTTATTTGGTCAATCATTCGGTTGTTATTAACTTTTGGTCATACGACTCGATTGATTTCAACGTTGTAAGGGATTTAATCACACAATTTATTCTTGTGAGATTAATGCTATATATTCCACTATTTAATTTTATAAGGTGTATGAACTAACCATGATTCTATTAATGGTTTCATATACTTCATTTTATGGGTATTCACATCTTCATTTTATGTTCCATCTTTCATGGGTTGTGTGTTTCGTAAGTTACCAAATCGAAAGGAAACCTTTAACTTAATTTCCCTTCATGGGTTAATCATCTAATTCTTAATTATGTCCTGACATGATTATATGTGGAATAACTATTTATTTATTTATTTTGTAATTTCAACTTCAATTTGTGTGGATATTCTTTTGATACACATAATCACCCCATTGAACAATTCTCAATTCATCAATATGAAATTGATAAGAGTAATTTTAACTCAATTTCAATTCATTGAGTAAAACATCAAAGTCTTTGGCAATGTTTTTACAAAAAAATATGTGTCAATTCTCTATGATTTATTTACACTAAATATTCGATCATATTGTTTGTATTTATATTTTCCACACATTATTATGCAATTTATCTATCCCTAATATAAGGAAACTGATTTTATAAGGGATTTCAAATCAATTGACATTACATTGAAACCTCATTGTTGTTACGCACCAATTCACTCTTATATGGTGTGTATACTATCCATTGGCATATTATATCAGGAGTAATTTTATTCTCATGATATAATAATGTTCTGATTCAACTAATTCTAATATCACAAGAACTCCTAGATGGGATTTGAAAGACAATTTATATAGTATGTTCCTAAAAATATCAATGAGATTTATTATTTAATTGTTTTTATTTTATAATTATCAACTAATGTATTAATTCATTATCCTTTTATTAACCATTAACTTTATTCCACATTACATTAGATTAACCATAATATTTATTTCCATCACACTAAGAATAATCAAAAACGAATCCACTACTTAGCAACATTATCATCTTCATAACAATAGCATTCCTTATACACCAACCCCTTGGGGTAAGAATTATTTATCCATTTTGAAAATCATTCCATCATCTAGGTACATTCAGATAACTATACTAAGCTACCACTAATGTGATACATGTAACCATGAATAGAGAGCTGCCACATGAAGTGTGAAAATAAATTTTGATAAAATTAGAATGTCATCATTCGACCATAAAAGGATACATGGAGGAGAAAACCCTCTTTCATCATCAAATAAATGATCATCAGAAGTGTCAAAAAACTAAATAGTTTAGGTTTTCAACCATTATACTACATTAATATTCGGATTGATAATTATATCATAAGAATCACATTTTACAATATCATATCTGTCTCCCTTCCCATTCACATGTATTATCCTATGAACTACCATCCTTGGATCATGTAACACAAGCTCCTACACATCACATATCTCCTCGTATTTAAATGATCACATCCCTAGAACATCATTCAAGTGTCTGGAAACAACATTAATATCCAATAGGTAAATCTAGGACCTAAATTATGGTATGCAGCCTTCATACATTAACAGTCACCCATGGGTCAAAACTAATGGAACTCATTCATCTCATGTTGAATGTTATCTCGGGCCATATCAGCTTTATTTTATAAAAACCATGTTATTATTTCATCTTTATTTTACTGACTTATTATTAATAGGATTTATATATATATAACATAATGAATCCTATTTTTTACATGTTATTAAAATATTAAAAATTTACTCTACGATTAAAAACTATTTCATCAAACATTATGAATTACAATTCTTATTTAACAAGCACTTTTTATTTATAATCTAAAATCCTAAAAATGATTCAATTTTACTTTTAATTAAATTAACATATATAATATCACATTTAATTATACATTTTCAATCAATCACATTGATCATTATTATATTACATCAACGGGAAGATTACAAACATGTGTTTTCTTTAGTTACATAGAACATAATTAAATAATAATTTATTCAATATTTCTGTCATTTACCAAAATTAATAAATAAAAACATGATATTCTAATGAATAATAATAAATTCTAAAATAATATCATGAATATCACATAATAAATCATATCAGTAGGAAAGTCCATATTATGGTATGAACAACATAAACATGCATTCAATAACAGATTATTTACTAATATAGATGAATAATTATTACGTTAATTCCATATTCAACCAACGTTATAAAGCATGATAATTTTATGATTATACATAAATAAATTGGAGAAATAGAATTCCCACAACTCAGTGGCATCAGTTTTCTTTATATGACATCTGACAAGGATAAACAATTCCTATCACCTCCCCAGTGTGGAAACAATTATCTGAAAAATATTTCATGTAAAAAATGCACCAAAATTAAAAAAACCTCATTAGAATATAATGGATGAATCTACATAGCATAGTTATTTCCAACATTGAACTCCATAGGTCTCCTCCTACGGTATTCATATATTATCTGATAATAAAATGCTTCTTTCACAATATCATGAATTACATATACCATATATTTTTTATTCTATAGCAACTCTAAAATGAGAATTACTAACTCCAAGAACCCGATCTAGTTCATTATTGAATTTAATGGTCAGATGTATAATTAATTAAATGGTTCTATAATAATATTTGAGTGATAACTTTTATTATATTAAATACTGACAAAAGATAGTTGCACCATCCTGAAACCACAAATATCCAGGGCAAAGAAGAGAACCAAATCATCAACATTTTAGATTATATGGCATGTTTCTCCATCCATATGATGATTAAAAACAATGAAAATTAATATCTAGGTACCAAAATCATGATGGCGACACCTCCAAATAATGGATGTAAAACAAGTATATCGATCAAATATTATCATCCTCAGGACAATGTAGTGTCACACCTCCTCATCCAAATACATCCATTAAAGAACATCCACCTATTAGGACTCTGTGAATAATATAACATTGGATTATTTTATCAAATGATCCATTATCACCCCTATTGAATCATATCCTCCCTAATTCCGAGGAAAATTATTAATTATTTTCATCAATATGTCTTCCCACATCCACTGCAGAACATCTAACGACAAGAGAATGATGATGAGAACAAAATCATATGCCATATCATTTTAGAATACAAATAATTTTGAAAAAAGATTAGAAACGACAAACATTACCCAATTCAACAAAATATTACATCAAATTGATAAATAATTTTTTCAACATAGGAATGTACCAAAAATAAAAAACTACGAAACATCATAAGAACCATACAATGCATCACCGAAGTAATGAACACACATCAATAGAATAATAAATGTTTTTTTACAACCTTAGAAAATCCATAAAGGTATTATCTAATGAAAACAATGTCCCTCAATACCCCGATTTATGAATCCCCTAACTAGGACTCCTCTACTCAATTCCCTTATTATTACTACAATATTGTCTTAAAAAGTCTAAATATGTATCCCATTTATCCCATATCAAGATGCATTACTGAGATATTTTTCATTAATATCCCGGAATTCGTAAATTATTTAATGCCATCACTATGTGACTTCTATATCAATAAATTAGATATATCATTTCCCTTTCATTGGGTATTTGAATTATTGATTTCATAATATTACATCAATTTCATCCATAATCCCTGAAAAGAACCATGTAATGTTGAGAGGAGATATAACTTACATTCTTATGGTTATTAGAAACCACAATATTATAAAAATTGAGGAAATGTATCAACAAAATGGATGAAAATAAAACATCCAAAATCTTATGATCGTGAGAGAAATATTTAATCTCACGGGTTTATAACTATAGAGGCCCATAATAAAAAACTAATCATTGATATATCATAAAATATTCCAATCCACAAAAGGAAGCATCATATAAATCCTCTAAATGAATATCATTAATTAAAAATCATATGATTGGAGGGTTGAACACATCTAATTTTTATACTCAAGACTATCCTAACACTATTAAGTAAAAAAGATGACGTGATTAATTCAGTTTGAGCCTATCAGATGATTCACAACCCATGATTAATTATTTACAATCCTTAATTCATACAATATAATGAAAAAAACTATTCACCAATACAATTATCTTGGGAGAATTCGAAGACACGTCTTCCTTCATCATTGAATAATCTACATCAACCCCTTGATGTGACAAGACATGCCTCAAAAATTGACATCACAATTCTAGAACTCACAGGTCAACAACTTCTCATGATATAGAACTCCAAAAATGGAATGAATATTCGCTTCATGATTCTCATTAGGCATGAGATACAGAAGGATATCATCAATGAAAATCACTATGAAATTAACTACGATCTCAATAATCAATACATTCATCAACCCCACGAGATTAAGAATTGAATATTCCTTACATAAGGAAACCAAGATGACCTTTTAATTCCCATGACTAAAAAAGAATGTAGTTTTCAAAATACCATAATATTTCTCTTGAATTTGATGATATATTGACTGAATATCATTCATTTAAAATAAATAGTCTTCATTCATCTTATTGGATAAATCATAAGCTCCTGAAAGAGGATATATGTTATTTACTATCACATAGTTAATTCAATGATAATTGATTCAATACCAAAAACGTATGTGATTTTTTGGGTTACAAATTATTTATTTATAATAAGAATCATTCCGAAATATGGGTTATATAGTAAAACCATCGTAATCGATCTCCATAAGGAAACATGCATTCATGAAAATCTAGTGGAATCCAGTAGTGGGTAATGGAATAATGATGAACCAAAAAACTAGACCATCATCCATTATATTAATTCATAAGTGGTAATAATATATATCAGTATCACATCGTGGATAACCCAAGATCCATCCCATTCCATCATATTTTTTTCATCCAAGGAACCAATATGAAAACCCCAATGCATCCCAACATCATATGAATCAACTGCTACCATATCTGCATTGTCACCATGCTCTATCAAATAAAAAAAATTTGAATTATCCATCCTAGGAATATATATAATATTGTAATCCTCGCCCCTTTTTCATCACCTATAGAATATCACATTTAGATCAAATCATAAAATGAATGTGAAATATCTTTCATTTTTAATAGGGAACTCTATGCCATCAAACACATAATCAAGAATTCACTCAGCAGAAATAACCCATAAACCTAAACTCATGTAAATCTAACTTCACAAGAAGATGGAAAACATAGGCCCAACCAAGTATAATTTAAAAAAAATGGTAACATAAGTCATCTTGCAATATCAAACTATCCCAATATTTATTATATACCCTATCACATAAACAATATTCATCTAATTATGAGATGAAATATTCAAATCTAACTTGCTTGTTGGTATTTAATATCAATATTAACAAACATGATTCACATTATATGTCAATTTCTTTAACACATTGAAGATAAAATTTATTTAATCTTTTTGATTTATATATTTTGATAATTATTCATCAATTTCAACTATTGCATTACAATCATTACTCCTATTTATTTACTCTCAATATAACTATTCATAAATTAATTCTATATTTACAGACTTTAACAATTTATTTGGACAAGAACATGTTAATCCATATAATATAAATTATTTTCGAATAGAATTGAATATATTGAACATAGTCTATAAAATCAAGAGTCAAATAAAAATCATTATATAAGGAATTTCAACATGCGATAATGAACAAATTTTTTATTATTTTTGTTCAATAACTATATTTTTTATTTCATTGTAATAAAAAGGGATAATCCATTCCTAATTTTTGATGTTACATAAATAAGTAGTGTTGTAACATCCCAGGTAAATAAAGAATAAAACATTTTCATATTTATTAATATTTTCGAATTAAATATTTATTTTACTTTAAATGGGTTTCTATGTTCGATAGCGTACCCGATACGCAACAAAGAGATTCTTTGAAATCTTACGTTGCACACTAGTAATAAAAGAATATTATTTTAAATGGTAGTTAACCCCTAGTTGTTGTATTTTCAAGAATGAATATAAATAACTAAAATATGAATATATATGTTTGTTAAATGTTTTTACATTTATCCTATAAAGGATAAAGGCTTAAAATACGAAAAGAACTCAATTTTTGGCATATATACTCTAATATTCACTAAAGGCCCACTTATCGCCTTTTGATGGAGAAACATCATTAAATATAGTATTTGTCACTCTTATACATTCTATTGGACCAAAAAAAATTTCTTTAGAATCGGGACATCAAAATTTACTTTGTGTAAATTTTTGGTATTTTTCCGATAAAGGTCAATTTTTAATGAATAGTGAAAAATGTTGTATTTTAATTCAAAACATCTTTTTAATATAATTTATTTATATGATTACATTATCTTTTGAATTTGGTTTAAAGTTCAATTAGAATATATTTTTACCATTTAACCCAATGTTGGTCATTGGAATTAATTTCACTTTGAAATTGGACTTAAACTAGTGGCAATGTTTTGATACATATTGTTTCTTAAAAAGACGTTATTTGATTTGACAGCGGGAATTAATTATTAAATTAATTAATGCAACTTATATGTTTTGAATTTCATAAAATAGACATCATTTTAAAATTCAGAATATCAAATATAGCTTAGGGTAATGTTTTGGTATTTTTCTAAAAAACCATAATTTTTTATAAATAGTAAATCCACAAAGTGGTAGTTACAAAAACTGATTTTTCGTTTAAATGGAAAATTACCACTTATGTTATTTGAATTTAAAAAATCCAATATAAATGATTTTACTTATTAAGTAAAATTTTGTTCAATGGGATGAGAATAATTTTTTATGAAAAGTAACATTTATGTTTTATTAATCACGATTAAAGGTAATAAGTGTGATTTAAGGTAAAAATGATATTATAATAAAATGAAAATATCTTGAAACTTTTCCTAACCCTATTTTATGAGTCATGGCCGATCAATAAATACCATGGGTCTATTTTTGGGACCCCATGGAGCCACTTTTGTAAGATAATGACATTAATGCCTTTTATTTAATGTAAAAGTAAAAATGACACAAACATGTATTATTTTACTAAAATTTTTTTTACATGGGGATATACAAGTAGGATTTTTGACTATAAAAAGTCATTGGAAAGAAAAAAATATTTCCTACATCATAGTGTTTTTTTTATAATTTTTAGACATTAAATAAATTAAATTATTTATGAAACCATGATGATGCAGCAATTAGCTCATTATTTAACGATTTAAATAAAATGGAATGATAATGTAAAATATAAGACCTAAACAAGTAAAAAACCTATTTTATGTGTCTATTTAGAACTCTTATCACCTTATCCTCGAAACACATCATTGTGGGACCATTAAAATCCGAAACTCAGTTGAAAATAAAGTAACATTTTATACCATTCCAAGAGTGCCCCTCCTCTCCTCTTATAAAAGGCCCCTACCTCTACCTCCTTACCAACACATCTCAAGCCTTTGGCTCGGCCAAGATCTAATCATTTTGCCTCTCCACATCCCTATACTCATCCTAGAAGCCTTACCTTAGGCAGGAAGCTCTTCAAGAATCCCTTTTGGTTCAAACCAAAGGGAGTTACCCGATTTTAAGGTAAAGTCTTATCTAATGTTCTTTTGTTTTATTTTTCTTCTCCAACCACCTAAAATCTTTTTATTAATTTCTTTTGCAACAAAACCAGTGAATTCAATATACTTGTATGTTATTATGTGAAGGATTATATCTACAATTACATAAACCTACATCTAATGGTTAAAAAACATATTGTTTCTATGGATGGCGAATTTCTGCATCACGAAATGATGATTGTTCAACACTCATATAACACCTTAAATGGTGGCCATTAAGATGTAACTATATTTATATATGATATATAATATGTTTATGTTTTACTTAAGAATATTTATTTTTAATTTATGGCATACCATTATGGTTTCCATTATGGGTAAATGCGATGTCTTCATTTTAGGAAGTGCGGATTACCACCCCCTCAAAGTGATTTGATCCGTTAATGCCATATGTGGGACGTATAAAGGATGTAGTTAATGTTATTATATATAATTTTATAATATACCTTTATATAATTATTATTTCTTTCCATTAATGAATGATATAGAAATGAAAGTAGCGTTCATGCGTACGTACGGCTTACCGTCTCCATGAATGGTGCATTTCATTTCATATCCCCAAATGTAATGTACTATTATAAGTACATATATATAATGGATATATATGATGTATGTTACATCTAAATGATGAATATAATTATGGAATTAAAATATACATATCTCTCATTTAGTTTTACTTCGATTAATATGACATAGAAATGAAAGTAGCGTTCATGCGTACGTACGACATACCGTCTCCATGAATGGTGCATTTCATTTCTAACCTCTAAATGATTATGTAATATTATAAATTCATGTATATACTTGATATATATGATATATATGATATCTACATCATGAATATAATTCTTGATATAATCGATATTTTACCACATGAACAACTTGTAATTATAATGAGTTTATTTTTTACTCAAGTACCAATGATTGATAAAACGACCATTATTAACATAAATAATTACATAGTGTTTATAACATGGTAATAAGTGATATAAAAGGAATAATGAACATGAAAATGGTTTTTAAAAAAGTATAAATTAACTCAAGATTATTATTTAGGACGTTAATGAACAATCAAGTCAAGTCGGACCCGAGGTACGGGACTTTGTCTCGATCTCCATTCATTGAGGCATATTTTGTTTTACACACAACTTTCTTTTATACGGTGTATAAACCCCTTTGACTTTTAATTTTATTCAAAATTAATCTTTTTATATGAATCATTTTACTAAATGACAAAAAGGATTGTTTCTTTTAACGTACGCGGTGACAACGACCTTTTCCGTCGCTGCGATTATTATTAGGTATTTGGCTTCCTCGACAAGCCGTAAAGTTTTTTAAAATGAAATAAATAGTATATACTCTTTTGTGTATTTTGGTATTGAAAATGGATTTTATAATGGATTTTTTATGTTAATATATTTAAGTGATATATTGTGATGAAAGTGTGGAAATGATTTCTTTCCATTATATTTGTTTTATGTCTTATGATTTTATAATGGTACATGGACATTTGACAGGTGGTTACGTGATAAACCATATGAAGGGTTGTGCCGTGAATACCAGGATGGGTGGTTACATTATTACCTCCAATGCATTGGGTATGGAAGTCGGTCGTATGGATATTCCATTAAGTGATATGTGTGGAAGATGACCATATGGTTATTCCATTTAAGTATGTTTATGTCCCAAGTTAACTTAATATGTTATGTGTTCTTTATATGGGTTTTATGGAAATATTTTGGTTAAAAAAGGGTATATAATGTTATTTTATTCAGTGAAGAGTTTTTACTACTTCTTAAATGTGAAAAGTATTACATTGATAATGTATACATGATTTACTTGTTGTTTTGAAAAACTAACAGTTTTGATTCTTTGTGTATCCATTACTGAGCTTTTTATGCTCACCCAAAGTTTTTTTGAAATGTTTTTCACAGGACTTAATGTGGAACATGGTCATGGATGGGATCAACAGAATGTCATGCTATATAAAACATAGAACTAGACATGTTTCTTTTTAAGAGTTTTTATTTTATGGAAACATAGTAGAAGTGTCTGATTTGTAATCTTTTGATATGTAACAGTTATGATCTAATTATATAAAACTCTAAACCTGAAAATATCTTCAATGGGAATTATTCATTTAATTCAATGTTAAGTAATGTTTAATTCTGGGGCCTTATAGTTGGTATCAATCATCTGTTTAGACAACTTTAGGAGTTTGAAAATTGTTAAGTTATAAGTTAATTTATGGTATGATTGAAATGATATAGAATTTATAGATTACCATGTTGTTTCTCCTATGATATTTCTCTGTTAAGAATGGGTTTTTATAGAGGAAACATAATAGATTTTTTGGGAAGGCATATTGAGGGAAATGACCATTCAAATCAGTATCCTGATATGGTTAGAATCCGAACTAAACAGTTTGTGGCAGTGATGGCTCATTCGACTTAGGTGAAAAATGATGGTTGTTTTTATTGATGATATTTTGGTGTTTTCTAAAAGTAAAGAGGATCATGAAATTCATTAAAGGGTTATTTTAAAAACCTTAAAAGAAATGAAACTGTATGGAAGATTCATCAAGTGTGAGTTTTGGTTACAAAAAATTTCATTCCTTGGTCACATTATTTCAAAAAATAGCATAATTGTTGATCCTGATAAAACAAATGTTATTGAAGAATGGCCAAGACCCACAAATGTAACTGAGATATGTAGTTTTCATGGTTTGGCAGGTTACTACAAAAAGTTTTTTTAAAAAAATTCACGGTTATCTAGTCCAATGACTAAGCTAACTCGGAAGGGTGTTATCTTTATCTGGACAAAATAATGTGATGATTGTTTTTAGGAGTTGAAAAGAAGATTGGTGAATGCTCCAATTTTGGCACTTCCATCCAAGAATGGAGAGTTTGTTGTCTATAGTGATTCTTCGTTGAAGGGAATTGGTTGTGTCCTTCTGCAGAATGATTAGGTAATTGCATATGCTTCACATCAGTTGAAAACTCCTGAGGTAAATTACCCTACACATGATTTGGAATTAGCTGCTACCATTTTCACTTTAAAAATTTGGAGGCATCATTTGTATGGATTAAAGTGTGAAATATATACCGATCACAAAAGATTAACGTATATATTCACTCAGAAAGAATTGATCATGAGACAGAGGAGATGGCTAGAATTAACAAATTATTATGATTGTACAATTCATTAACATCCGGGAAAAGAAAATAAAGTTTCTGATGCTTTGAGTCGAACAAGTAATGTTTCATTAACCATGCTATGATTGGAACGAGATTCTTTGGTTTATGATTTGAAGAAGTTTGGCATAGAAGTTGTTGGTGAAGGAAATTATTCTGTTTTTTTAGGTATCAATTAGATCATCCCTATCAGACAGAATTAAGAAAGTGCAGAAGAATGACAGTGGGATGCAGAAAAAGGTAGAGCTAGTTCAGAAGGGTAATTTTCCTGAATTTAACATTGATACTGATTGTGTTTTGAGATTTGGGAAGAGATTATGTGTTCCTGGTGATTCACAGTTGAAGAATGAGTTGTTATGTGAGGCTCATAGTTCCTCATTTTCAGTTCATCCTAGCAGTACTAAGATGTACAGAGATCTGTGAGAGTATTACTGGTGGGATGGAATGAAAAGAGATATTGTTGATTTTACTATGAAGTGTTTGACTTGTCAGCAGGTTAAAGCAGATCGGCAGTTATTGAATGGGATGCTTCATCCTTTACCAGTGCCAGAATTGAAATGGGAAAATATATCCATGGATTTTGTTGTGGGATTACAAAAGAAATATTGAGGTAATAATGCAATCTGGGTTATTGATGATCGCTTGAATAAATCTGCTCGTTTCCTTCCTATTAAGGATACTTTCTCTCTAGATCAACTTTCTCGAATGTATCATAATGATATAGAAAAGTTTCATGGAGTTCCCATATCCATTGTATCTGATCGTGATCCCAGGTTTACTTCTTAATTTTGGAAAGGCCTTCAGAAGTCTTTGGGTACTGAATTAAATTTTAGTACAACTTTTCATCCTCAGTTAGATGGGCAGTCAGAACGAACAATTCAGGTCTTGGAGGATATGCTATGTGCTTTCTCTATGGATTATCAGGGAAGTTGGGACCATCATCTTTCTTTGATTGAGTTTTCTTATAATAACAATTTTCATTCTAGTATACAGATGGCTCCGTTTGAAGCATTATATGGTAAATAGTGTCGAACTCTAGCTTTTTGGGATGAAGTGGGTGAAAGGAAGCTGATGGGACCAGAATTGGTAGAAGAGATGGCAGAAAAAGTTTAGTTGATTCAGAAACACATGATAATTTCTCAAAGCAGACAGAAAAGTTATGCAAATAACTGGAGGAAGGATCTATCTTTCGAGGTAGGTGAGCATGTTTTTCTCAAAGTTTCACCATGGAAAAGTGTGATGGGATTTGGTAAGAAAGTAAATCTAAGACCAAGGTTCAATGGACCATATGAAATTATGGAGAAAGTTGGATCGGTTTCTCATATAGTGTCTTTACCTCCGAATTTATCTCAGGTACACTATGTTTTTCATGTTTAGTTGTTGAGAATGTATATGCCAGATCCATCTCATGTTTTGATGCCAGAGGTAGTTTAGTTGGAAGAGAATCTATCTTATGAGGAACAACAGGATCAGATTCTTGACCGTAGAGAGAAAGTGTTGTGGAATAAGGTAATTCACCAGGTAAAGTTTTTATGGAAAAAGCATATGGTTGAACAGACATGGAAATCTGAAAATTCTATGAGGGATAAATACCCCCCAATTATTTTGATAAGTGAATAAAATTGCGAGGACGCAATTCCCTAAAGGGGGAAGGATGTAACATACCAGGAAAATAAAGAATAAAACATTTTCATATTTCTTATTATTTTTGAATTAAATATTAATTTTACTTTAAAGGGGTTGCTATGTTCGATAGCGTACCCGTTATGCAACAAAGAGATTATTTGAAATCTTACGTTGGACAGTCATAATAAAAGAATATTATTTTTAATGGTAGTTATCCCATAGCCGTTTTATTGGCGGGAATGAATAGAAATAAATATAATATGATTATATATGTATGTTAAATGTTTTTACATTTATCCAATAAAGGATAAAGGCTTAAAATACGAAAAGAATTAAATTTGAGACATATATACTCAAATATTCACTAAAGGTCCAATTATCTCCTTTTGATGGAGAACCGTAATTAAATATAGTTTTCCTTACTCTTATACATTCTATTGGACCCAAAAAAATTTCTTTAGAATTGGGACATCAAAATTTACTTTGTGTAAATTTTTGGTATTTTTCTGATAAAGATCATTTTTTAATAAACAGTGAAAAATGGTGTATTTTAATTAAAACCCACATTTTAATATAATTTATTTATATGATTAGATTATATTTTGAATTTGTTTTAAAAGTGAAATTAGAATATATTTTTATTATTAAATCAAATGGTGGTCATTGGAATTAATTTCAATTTGAAATTGGACTTAAACTAGTGTCAATCTTTTGATACATATTGTTTCTTAAAAACACAACATTTGATTTGACAGCGGGAATTAATTATTAAATTAATTAATTCAACATATATGTTTTGAATTTATTAAAATAGAAATTATTTTTAAGTTTGTAATATCAAATATATCTTAGGGTGATGTTTTGGTATTTTTCTGAAAAACCATAATTTTTGATGAATAGTGAAACCACAAAGTGGTAGTTACAAAAACTGATTTTTCGTTTAAATGGAACTTTACCAATTTTGTGATTTGAATTTAAAAAATCCAATATAAATGATTTTCATTATTAAGTAAAATGTGGTTCAATGGGATGAAAATAATTTATGATGAAAAGTAACTTTTAAGTTTTATTAATCATAATTAAAGGTAATTAGTGTGATTTAAGGTAAAAATGATATTATAATAAAATGAAAATATCTTGACAATTGTCCTAACCCGATTTTATGAGTCATGGACGACCATGAAAACACCTGGGTCGATTTTTGGGACCCCATGGAGCCACATGGGTAAGGTAACGACATTAATGCATTTTATTTAAAGTAAAAGTAAAAATGACACAAACATGTATTGTTTTTCTAAAATAATTTTTACATGGGGTTATACAAGTAATATTTTTAACTATAAATATTAATTGGAAAGAAAAAAATATTTCCTACATCATAGTGTTTTTTTATAATTTTTAGACATTAAATAAATTAAATTATTTATGACAACATGATGATGCATCGATTACGTCATTATTTAAGGATTTAAATAAAATTGAAAGATAATGTAAAATATAAGACCTAAACAAGTCAAAAACCTATTGGATGGGTGGATTTAGAACCCTTATCACTTTATCCTAGAATGACATCATTGTGTGACCATTAAAATCCGAAACTCATTTGAAAATAAATTATTATTTTCTATCTTTCCAAGAGTTCCCCTCCCCTCCTCTTATAAAAGGCCCCCACCTCTAAATCCTTACCCACACTTCTCAAGCCTTTGTCTCCGACAATATCTGATCATTTTGTCTCTCCACATCTGTCTCCTCATCCTAGAAGCCTTACCTTTAGTAGGAAGCTCTTCAAGAAACCCTTTTGGTTCAAACCAAAGGGAGTTACCCGATTTTATGGTAAAGTTTTCTCTAATGTTCTTTTTTTTATTTTGCTTCTCCAACCCCTAAACTCTTTTTATTCGTTTATTTTGAAACAAAAAAAGTATCATAAATATAATAGGATGTTGTTATGTGATTTATTCGAGATAAACATACACACACCTACATCTAAGGGTTAAAAAACATACTGTTTTAGTGGATGGCGAATTGCGGCCTCACGAAATGATGATTGTTCAACACTCATATAACACCTTCAAAGGTGGCCATTAATATGTCACTATATTTATAAATGATATATAATATGTTTATGTTTTACTTAATATTATGTATTTTTCATTTAAGGAATACCATTATGGTTTCCATTATGGGTAAATGCGATATCTTCATTTTAGGAAGTGCGGACTACCGCCCCCTCAAACTGATTTGATTCGTTAATGCAATATGTGGGACGTATAAAGGATGGAGGAAAACTTATTATATATGATGTTATAATATACCTTTATATCATTATTATTTATTTCCATTAAAGCATGATATTGAAATGAATGTAGTGTTCATGCATATGTACGGCTTACCGTCTCTATGAACGGTGCATTTCATTTCTTATCCCCAAATGTAATGTACGACTATAAGTGCGTATATATAATCAATATATATGATGTATGTTACATATAAATGATGAATATAATTCTGGAATTAAAATATACTTATCTATAATTTAGTTTTAATTCCATCAATATGACATAGAAATGAAAGTAGCGTTCATGAGTACGTACGACTTACCGTCTCCATAAACGGTGCATTTCATTTATTACCTCTAAATGATTATGTAATAATATAAATGCATGTATATACTAGATATATATGATATATATTATATATAAATCATGAATATAATTCTTTATATAATGGATATTTTACCACATGAACAAATTGTAATTATAAAGGGTTTATTTTCGACTCAAGTACCAATGATCGATAAAACAACCATTATTAACTTAAATAATTACATGGTGTTCATAAGATGGTAATAAGTTATATAAAAGGAATAATGAGCCTAAAAAAGGTTTTTAAGAAAGTAGAAATTAACTCAAGTTTATTATTCAGGACGTTAAAGAATGATCGAGTCAAGTCGGACCCGAGGTACGAGACTTCGTCTCAATCTCCTTTAATTGAGGCATATTTTTTTTATACACAACTTACTTTTATACGGTGTATAAACCCATTTGACTTCTAATTTTATTCAAAAGGAATATTTTAATACGAAGCGTTTTACTAAATGACAAAAAGGAATGTTTCTTTTAACGTACGTGGTGAAAATGACATTTTCCACCGCCACGAGTATTATTTGGTCATTGGATTCCAAAACAAGCCATAATGTTTTTTAAAATGAAATAAATACCATATACTCTTTTGTGTATTTTGGTATTGAAAATGGATTTTATAATGGATTTTTTATGTCAATATATTTAAGTGATATATTGTGATCAAAGTGTGGAAATGTTTTCATTCCATTATATTTGTTTTATGTCTTATGATTTTATAATGGTACATGGACATTTTACGGGTGGTTACGTTCTAAACCATATGACGGGTGCTGCCATTAATACCAGGACAGGTGGTTACGTTATAACCAACAATGCATTGGGTATGGAAGTTGTCCGTATGGCTATTCCATTATGTGATATGTGTGGAAGTTGACGGTATGGTTATTCCATTTATGTATTTTTATGTCCCAAGTTACCTTTATATGTAATGTATTCTTTATATGGGTTTTATGGTAATCTTTTGGGTACAAAGGGTAAGAAATGATATTTTATTCATGGATGAGTTTCTACTACTTAATAAATGATAAAATTATTACTTTGATAAAGTATACAGGGTTTAATTATTGTTTTGAAAAAATAAAAGTTTTTATTCTTTGTGTATTCCATATTGAGCTTTTTATGCTCACCCCAAGTTTTTTTGAAATGTTTTTCATAGGACTTATTGTGGAATACGGTCATGGATGGGATCAAGGGAAAGTCATTCTATATAAAACATGGAACTTGACATGTTTCTTTTTAAGATTTTTTATTTTATGGAAACTTAGTAGAAGTGTCTACTTTGTAATATTTTGAGATGTAATAGTTACGATATAATTCTCCAAAACTCTAAACCTGAAAATATCCTCAATGGGAATTATTCATTTAATTCAATGTTAAGTAATGTTTATGATCGGGGCCTTATAAGTGTAGTAATAAATCACATACAATAATCATGTAAATGTTCTTCATAATAGATTGAAGAAATGTTACCAAACATCAATCAATTAAAATCAAATGAATCTACGATATCGTAATGTTTCCCTGAAAAAACATAATATTAGAAACAATATATCTAATTATAGTTGATGTGATCAATCGCAGTGGCGGTCTTAGAAGAAATGGCATTGAATGATACCAATAATGGAGAGATGGGTATAAAATAATGAATCAATGAATATTAGATAACCATGGATTGAAGAAGGAATCTGATGATCGATCCCCAATAATGAAATCTCAATAATATGGGATAGAGAGCCTTTGACCACATATAATTTGATATGGAAAATAATTTTTTGATGAAAACCCAATATGAGGCTATAGTTATGATGTGATGCATAATGGATTTAGACAACATGAATCATTTACCCAATGTTTAAATATTATTCATTATATCACAATGAAAAACTAATTTCCTTGATTTATTTAATCCACTAAAATTACATGGTATTAACACCCCAGGAACTAGCCTAAAAACCATGATCCAATTTCATGGAATTCATAGAACTCGTATAATGCGTGAACATTGAATACATGTCATGGAACACAATTACCAACAATGTATTCTCATTGTTTCTATGATTTAGAAGATAAATACATACACACCCACTATACAACGAATCCAAGAACCAATAGCATTGAAAAAAATGCGCTCGACTACATATGTCTATGCCTATAAATTTACTCTATTATTATTCTCACCACACTATTATTTTTTCAATTCACCTGGTTATAAAGAAGTGTATAACATATAATAGGAATATAAGGGATTCACGTGTGGTTCAACTATAATGAAATATTGAGATGGGTTGAGAATAAAATTCATATATACATAGTCAACAAATAAACTAATCCTTATGATAATTTGATTGTATGAATAATTTTAGATATATTTTTCTACAATATATAAATCATATCATATAATTATATTATTATCCTGAGAAATAAAAAAGATACTTTAAAAAAATTCATCAGATCGCTATCCGAGATATATAAATAATTTATCCCATATACAAGAAGGTAAATGATATTACCTTTTAATTGTGTATTTTTTGTATACATATAAACCCTTTTATATGTAATATATTCATTTTGTGATATTTTTCATATATTTGATTGTTTTTAGAACAATCCAATATGTGTAAAATTCATGGGTTTTCGGATGGTACAGAATATATGTTTTTTATATAATATATTTTAATGAGTAGAATAGTTAATTCGATAATATGAGATCTACATCAGTGCGTATTTTAAATAATATCTATGAAAAATTTATAATTATAGATCCTTTAAAAAATAAAATTTATTTATTTAAATACATTTTTAATTTCACAATATAATATATTTTAATTTGAGAAAATATTCATATATTTTTGTTATCTGATTCATATAATTTTTTAATTTTACAACGTTTTTTTAATTTAAATATTAAAATTTATAATTTATTTATAATAATAATTTATTTTAAATTATATCAATGTTTAATGTGTAATGGTAGTATCATAACAAAAGATAATTTTACAATGAATGAAGTTTCCACTTTTAATAGAAATCAATATGCTAGATATTAATCATTAAATAAATTTTTTAACTTGATGACAAACTCCTTTCCAAATAAGTTTATAGTTATGTATGATATTATTGTTCATGTAGAAGGATTTTGACCATATATAAAACCTATATTAAATGTTTTAAATTATACTAAATGATTAATAGTTAACAAAATATCATCTTAAATATTATTTTAATGATATCCAACAATCAAACATAAATGTACAATTATAATGTTTTCATAAAAAATCAAATAATCATTAAAAAATATATATACATTAATAATTAAAATTCCTCAAACACCAATGATGGGAGAAAAATGATAGCGAACTAGACTGCATTTTTTTCACCCGAACATCCAATAGCTCTAAAAATATTAAATTTATTTTCAATATGAATAAAACCCAATGGGTTATGTGAAAAATAACTATAGAAAAAATTATATAAATACATGTAATAATATAAAATATATATTAAATGATTTTATTATTTGAGAATAATATTACAAAAATATATCACAAATAATAAAAACCAAGAGTAGAATCCTCATAAATAGTACAAATGAATTAAAAACAAGAAAAATTTTCAATTTACACTACTTAAGAAAATACATCTGAAAATACGATGTAATCGTAGATTGAATCCAGACATGGATAGAATAACTATTTTAAAGGTTAATAAAAAATAAAATAAATCAAAACCCCTTTGAAATTAATCATGTTTTATAGATACAAAAAATGATTAAAACATAATTGTACTACATAATATTTTCTAAAATGGTGATATTAAATTATATTTATTGAAATAAACTCACAAAATTTTGATGAAATATTTTAGAAACATTATAATGATAATTGATTTTTTATATAATATGGAGTATATATACCAATTTATTTGAGAACTCCCTACTCAATTAATAACCAACCCACAATTGATTGAAGTGGGACTCATTGAACATTAGAAGATGAATATAAATTAATCACAAAATTGGTAAAAATGGGGATATTTTAAATATCATACATTGGAAAATTCCATGGAATATATAACATTGTGTCCATAGTATATCATCCGTAATTATTTTTCATAATCCAATAAAAATAATATGGATTTAAAAAATACAATCAATCAAATCAGTATAACAAAAAACATGATGAATGAATGAACATGGTATTAAATTACTAAAAAGGAAAAATATTCATCCACACTATAATTATGTATATTTTCAAAAACCGAATAAGGTTATATATTATTTAATACATGGTTATTAGAACCACACTATTTTTAGGAAGTAATATTGATAAAAAATAACTGATTAGTACATTTGATATATACATTGGTGAAACATAAAGAAATTAGTCTACAACAATTATTAATATCAATAAAATAAATGAATTATTATATCATTATTTAATTTAACCCAAGATAAGTTTCTTATAGTTTGGAACCAAACAATTAGAAAAAACTATTTGAAAAAATAAATAACAAATAAATTGTCATATTGTGCTTCAATATCACATCAATTAATTTAATAATCTATGATTACAAAAAATAAAAATGTATTTAAAAAATAGTTTTACACTAATAAAAAAATTTTAATTTGGAAATAAACAAAAATGTATCCACAATTATACTTCTACATGATATCCAAAAACCACATTTCACGATAATCATCATAACTTTGTCCCTGAATGTATTCCTTGTCAGAACTAATCATAAAATATCTATAACATCCTCTATATAATATCAAATAATTTCTTTTGAATAATATCAGAAATTAATTAATAATACATCTTTTATGATAAAAATAATTTTAAATAATATTTTAACATCTAATATATGAAATCCTGAGTTGTTATGAAATTAATTACCATATGGAATTTAAATAATTAATTTTTATAAAGTAATATGTACTAGTAAACAATTTTTATGGAATATAATTATGAAAAAAAATCATATGAGGTAATAATGAGATATTCATATTGAATGATCTCATTTTTATGACATTACTACAATACATTATATATAATACTGTACTATAGTTTTTTTGTAAATTACTATCAATATTTCAATTCATCATGTGAATTCTATATGTTTATATTTAATTCAACATGCATAATAACATTTCTATTACAAATAATCTACCAAAATTAATTCATATGTTAACAAGTGGAATTCATCATACTCAATATGGAATAAAAAATAATTCGTATGTCATTATTCTAGAATACATTCATAAAATACATATTATAGAACATTATTTTCATTAACTTTCTCTCTACCGAAATTAGTTCATGTATATGAATCAATATTTAATTTAAATAATCATTTTTTGAGTCATATTATTTTTAATACATAGTCATAATTCAATTAAAATTCAATTATTTCATAAAAGTAAAATAAAATGAAATTCAGCGTGCATTTGAAATAATTGATCTCATTTAAACACCATTCACAAGATTCAAACAAACATTATAATTTAATTGTTTAACAGAACAAATGAAATAACATTTCTTATTAAGACATGTTTGTATCTGAAATATGATAAAGGTAATTAAAAAATAATTTTCCACCATCAATTACAAATAATGTAGTGAATTATGAATGGTGACATATTATAAAAATGATATTCATGTTAAAACTGAATTTTTAGTAATGATTTACGATAAATGAATATTTTTAATATTATATAACATATTTATTTAAAAAAACTAATTCCTAATATTCTTCTAAATTATCTTCAATTAACATCAAATTAACATATCTCTTATGTTGGAATACAATGTAATGATAAACTTCAAATATATATTATCATTGATGTAAATGAATGAATGCTTTTATAATCCTAAAATAATCATAAAAAATAAAACATAATTATAAAAAAAATAATCCAAATAAAAATATTTTTGTACATATTTGTATAATAAACATTATAATAAATGATATTTTTTCTTAAATTAATCCTATTATAGTGATGCACGAACCATTTCTAAATATTCCACCTTATACATATGAAATCTAGCAAGATAATTATATCATTTATATCATTTCCCTTACATTTTATCACATGTTTTCATGTAAATTATATCTTAATATGTCTTGTTGATATTTAGGGTGTCGAAATCATTTATAACGGGACCTAAATATAAATTTTCCATATAGATCGCCAACATGATTTTAAGAATTGGTTGAATGATGTTATTTACCTAACAAATTTTATGAATCCTATACAGTTTTTGAATCCAAACATCATATTAGATTCTATACAAAATAATATATTTTATATTTAAAATACATAACCCCAATTGAATCCAACATTGATTTGATTTGAATAATGGGGTTACTAAATAGTAATTCCTATATTTGGATATTGGGTGCCGACATGTAATGTTGATATCTATCAATCCTTTCTGTGTAATTACCCATACTAATTTCCTAATAATATATAATTTACAACTATTAACGATAATAAATATATAAATAAATTATAAATAACATATATTGAAATATTTTCTTAATTATAATGAATACAATAATGATATTTACAATACAGTAATGAATTTCTAAACTACACTTCATCTACGTGAATAAAAAATTTTTCACAATCACTATAAGAATCCAATATAAATATATAAAAAATATATTGGTTAGAACATAGGTGTTCATAAAAGGATTATATGTCTAAAATATTCATCAACCATGTAGAAAAAATGCAATGGGATGAAAAATACTGAAATTTTGTAATCGAAAGTATGATTTAATTGGATTTATAGATTATGAATGAAAGTAATGCATAAATTAAATTATAAAACCTCCAATCTATCACAATAGAATTATTTTATACATTTATCACATTTTATTAAGGGTATCATTGATTTATTATAAAATAATGTTGATTTAAAATATATTCCATCTCACAATAATTTTTTATGAATTAAAAATTCTAAACATCAACAAATGAATAATCATATTAGATTAAATACATGAGTTTGATATAATTTTCTTAATTTATATTAGAATAATCACTAAGGACTAAAATAATTTTACCTTATTTCAATAATCATAATAAATTCATTAAACCAATATAGTCAATCTCCTATAATGATCAAAACTGATCCACCAAGTCTCCATCCTAATCCCATCACATCAAGCACCACATCTGCACAACCACTACATCTCCCCATTCCCATAACACTATAGATATATCTCTATCATAACTAACAAATAACTAAACCTAGAAACAAATCCCAATCACTAAATCACATAGACCTAATCAAATCATATCATATTATACAATAATGAAAAAAGTATATATATATATATATATGGTGAAACCAAAATTCAAGACTTACTGTGGAAATGTCTAAATGATTTACCCTATTCTAATACATGTCATTGAAGGAGGATATGTCAAACCCTTGAGCCATTACATACCATATATATATATATATATCTAACTATAATCAATTATTTACCATGTAATTATAAAAATCAATCTCAAAATTTCAATTCATTACATGTATGATGGAACACTACATGAATTAATAATGATCCACTGAATCCCATATATTGTTTTATAATAAATGAACTGATTGTATCCATCGAATTTTATTGATATCTAATATCCATTTTAGACATAATTTATTGTAATATATATTAATGGAGAAACAATAAACAATAAATTAATCAAATGGTAATACTTAAATAAAATATAAATGATATTAATCCTGAAATCTTATTAACCGTACAAATAATAATATGAATCAATTCATCAAACATTTCAACAATAATTAAAAAAATTAAAATTAAAATAACATAGAATATTAACCCAAAAATATAAAACAAAATAACTATTCCACATTTATATACTAATTTTTTTCCATTTATATTAAAAATAATTATTTATTTTAATATATCCCTAAATTTAGTTTAATTTAAACATAATTAAAACCCAAAATTTCAAAATGTCACAGCACATCAAATTTGAATGGTGACTATGTAGAAAAAACCCTCATATACCTCAAATAATTCTATAAAAATAATAACACTATTAGTAAATAACCTACCATCTTATTCATTTATCATCCCAATACACTACCCAAAACCCAACATCCACATCCTATCAAAAAAGAATGACTAACAAAAGCATAAACTACTATCAATAATCTTACAACATGCCCTCTCATTCCTAAATATTATTAATACTACATAAATAAAATATTATTGAATAGTTACAGTGATGAAAATAATGTATCTTGAAATATTTCTACAATACTCTTATGTATACTATTCAATTAGTTAATAATTTACCAAAATAATAAAACATAAATGATTTTCATTTTACTATAAAATACTTTTTATCATAATATTATTACTTTTAAATAAGTTTCAACAAACACACCTTATATTATCATATAAATAAATCCTAATAAATAAATAAATAATTTATAAAATTACAATATTATCATACAAACATATATTTAAGAAAAAATTATTAATAGAGGAAAAATAATGTATTTTCTAAACCTGTTTGTTCTTAAACACTAGTCCTTACCATTAATGGATCTATTCTAAAATATATTTCCAAATCAATTTTAATTTTGAACTTGATAAATCACAATAAAAAATGGGTAAAAACATCCATTACACATCATAGAATATTAGATTATAGATTTTTAATTTTATATAGTAGTTATTTATGTATGAAAAATAATAAATACATCCAATAATTATTAAAACTATATAAAAGTAAAATAAAATGGATAAATTAATCTTTATGTAACCCCTACCTCAAACCATGACATCCCAATAGAGGAAAAAGAGATATCATGAATGGAAAATGACACTTTTACAATATGATAAGGGTAGATTATAAATGTTTTGAGTTATATAATAGTCCCAAAATAAGGGTTTAGTCGGTTATATTCAAATATTAAAAATAATTGAAATATATTAATTCAATATGAAGTAGATAATAATAAAAATCAAATAATAATTCTAATTATTAAATACATGTAGTTTAAAAATGAAATTATGATATATACAGTTTCTCCCTAGATTATTTCACAAAAACACAATAATCATTCTAATTGAAAAAGCTATATTGAAATATATATAATACACATCATCAGTGAACACATGATATTTCACTAAGTTTGAGAAGAAGTTGATTAACAATTAATTCGTTAGAGGATTCCTGCAACAGACATCATAATAATCAATATAAAATGATAATGAAGTGAAAGATATAATCACTGAAATAACACCGTTTATAAGACTAATATAATTTGAAATTCTTGAGATGGCTGATTTCCAAATTTTATTAATATTTATTTATGTATTATAGAAAATTACACAATTTAATAGTGAGTTTTCTCACATAATTTTTATATAGTAAATAGACTTAATATCTATTTAATAATAAATGTGAAATTTATTTGAATTGTTTTTATTGTTAATAATGTGAAATAGTGTTTTATTTAATAATAGAATCAAATATTTAAGGATTTTATGGTCATGAATAATTTTTATTATTAATAATATATATCATTCTCCTAAAGTAAGATGTTTACAGTCATAGAAGGGGATATTTCTTATGAATTCCATTAAAATGAAAGAATAAGATATTTCCTCACAATTAAATAGAAATTAAATTAAATGAGTCCCCCAATTTTTTTTTAATATATTTGTTGTCAATATATATTTTACACATGTGAATATTTATGGGAATTAACAAAAAATTCGAAGTGGATAGAATTTAATGAATATAAAAAAATTATATAATTGATATATAATTTATATATGAGAGAATACCTATTATATTTTGATAATATATAATATGCTTAATTTTGGGGTGATATCATTCATTGAATGAAAATTAGTACAGTTGATATTTTTATGTACTTAAAATATTTATTCCCATAAATACGGAATTATTATTCTTATACGGATTAGTAATTTTTTTTCATATTTATGTTTTTTATGAAATTTTCAATATTATAAAAACATATAAGGTTTTTTTTCATTATTAAATTATGATAATTAACAATCATAGAAAATTGAGTCTCTCTGTTTGATTTCTATGTTATTATAAATGTAAAAAATATTAATAAAGATGATATTTATTTATTGTGTAATTTTTTCAATATTATAAAAATTATTATATTCAATCTAAACATTATTATTTACTTATTAGAATTAAAATAATTTATTTCATGAAATTACTCATTGATAATAATGATATCATCTTGAAAACTAAAATATGTTTTTAAAACATCCAATTTAATAATATAATTATTTTATGAAAATTTATAATTTTCCCACAAAGTGGAAGAAGTAAGAATCATTGACTCATGGGGATAAAGTTCATGGGTCAAATGAATCATTTAATCTTCAAAAGAACTAATAATATAAACCCTTGAAGGGTGGTGTGATTTTCCTGATATATTCATTTATCACATGATACTCTCCATGAAATCCCTCCTAATCACTCATATCCCCACACACAAGACTTCTTTATCTTCTAACAAGTCAATATTGAACACCTCACAACAAGGGCCGCATTCATGTGAAAAATGATGAAAATGAATATATCCTTATGTGAACTGAGTTATGAATATCATAATGCGAATATATTACAAACATCACATGTTTATTTCATTAATCTTGTGAAAAACATTTAATATTCCATATTATATTTAAAAATATTTCTAACAAATGATGCGATGCCACTGAGGATTTGGAACATGCTGGCCTGATATCATGAAGGATAAAAAAAATATTGAAATGATATTGTGAAGGATCACAGAAAGGAAAATCCAATAACATGGAAAACAATCAACAAACCATGTGTAAAAAAAATATTTCAATTTTTGAGTGATCCCATGGTTATTTTTCTCAGGAAAAAATGGAGGACATTATTAATGAAATGAAACACGATTTTGTGATGATCATGATAAAATTATAAGTCATGTAAATCACCCCTCCATCTGATGAAAATATAATACGGTTTATCCCCATGTGATTTGGTTTATTTTTTTTATCAGTATTCCAATAAAATCCCCCCATCACACATGATAAAAACACCCCTGAGTCACATAATGAAAATATTTAGAACTCTATTGTGGAAGAAAACATGATCTCAATAGTATTCCACCTATAATGACTAGAGGATAAAATAAGGGTTTACAATGTATGTCCCTTCACAAAACATGATTAATTCCCTAAGAATGAGAAGGATGTTTCAGATGTCTTCTTAATCACATGACTGACCATCCAAGAGAATACTTGATCACAATGTGCATTTGAATGAAATCTTCTAACAAGCATTGATATGTTTATAAAATGAATGAAAAAAACATGGAATTATTAGGAAAAACTATACATATAGGCCTTTATTAGGAATTATCAGTAAGACCATGTTATCAATTCATTTTTCATGTGAATATATTAGGAAATAATTAGAAAATATCATGATTACCCTTAAACCAATCAAAATATCATTAGAACAAACATTGAACATGTCATCTTCGATATTGGAAATACCCTCCATCCTGTCAACATTTTCAAGAGATGGACAATAGATACATCAACATGTTTAATGTCTGGATAATAATAATTGTTTGGTAGATTATACAAGTCATTCAAATCATTAGGCAACTTTCAAACTTGTCATTTAGATAATGAGATATCATTCAAATATTTCATTCTAATCACATGAAATAAACCTAGAAATGACTTCCATATAAAATATAAATCATAAGGATTGTTTGGAAGGCATCATTATACATGTTACCAATAACAAATGATGATCATGGGACATATTAGGTAGTCTTACTCCTACTTTTAAGCCTTTTCATAAGAAAATCAATTACATTTTATATGAGTATCCTCATACAATTCATTATTGTTGGATTATGATCCTTATTTTTGTGAGGAGGAAATATTTGGAAATGTAATTATTATCAAAAGTGTATCTTTGGAAATTCTAGGTGAATATGCTCATCCATTTCATCAATTCCATTTAAAATCCTCAAACATATAATCACTTGAAAGAATTAATACACTGATATGTACACTCGAGCCATGTTAAACCTCAAATATGAGTCTTTAGCCTAGTGTTACACCTTTAAGAGGATACTACATATCATTGTCTAGAGTTATGATATTTTGAAATTCATATTATATCGATAGGGGACCCCATTAAATATAATCATATTAAAATGACCTATTACAGTCCCTCTCTTTGGCCATTATTGGTGAACATGAGATATATGACATAGGATACCTTCTTGGTATATTCCTTTCAACATTATATTAGACTGAAATATTATGGTTCCATAACCATTAAACATATATTATAGTATTAACAACCTCTATGAACTTTTATGAACATAATTTCTATCAAAAACATGATGGGTATGATGCCTTTATAGAATTTGATCCCCAAAGCAATCATGAGGAAAATTTCCTCCTTTTGGGGGTAATCTCCTTCATGATGATTCTAATAATTACCTATCAGTGTTTCTTCAATTCGTATGTACTGCCAAAATTTAGTGATTCTAATATATTTTAACACCATATTTGATACAATGATCAATACTAATGTTATCATTGGACATGTATTGATTGTGCAATATGTATCTTAATAATTCAAAAATATGGGAAACCATTGTGTGTATTCCCCTAAATAATAATATTTTATTAGGATTAATTTTATTCCTTTTCTATATATGATATGTATGATTACTACCTAAGTCCCGTGATTCTTAACTTATGCTTAATACCATTTTATACATAAATTTTTTTTGAAATTAATTTATTATATCCAAACTAAATTAACAAGGTGGGTTTTTAGTCCGACTTATATAGGATCTACATTAACCCACATTGATGTTCAATCCCAATTACGAAGAACCAAAAACCATCATAGATGATAGAACACTCCAGTGTGCCTAGACATATGAAATTAATGATCAATAAGTCCATGAATATTAATCAATAATGAGGAATAGATGAATATCCATTGATTAAAAAGGTATATTTCAATATCAGAACACCCTCTAGAAAATATAGGGATTTAATAGAAAATATTTTAGTTTGGATTAATATTTTTGTACCTAGATTTTTGAATCGTCAAAAATATGTCATAAATTTATAATATTTCCCAGAAATTTTTAATAGATCCTTAAAAAATGGGCTATGGACTGAAACTCCCAGCCACCCGAAAAATGTGATATTTTATAAATTAATGTTCTTGAAACCACAATGTCCTCTTATCTTTAGAATCTATTTGTTATTCATTTCCTATACCATAGATGTTTAGGGGTTTTCTATAAACAATGATGATAACCACAAAATGAGAAAATGTGATAACAGAATAACAATGTTACCATAGGTATTGGGAATTTTTTATCCCCAAATATGTATTTCTCATATCATTCTGTAATATTCAATTATTTTGAACATGATTTGAATGAATAATATATGAAAATAACTACATCAAAATAGGTGTTAAGAATCTTGTTTACAAAATAAGGAAAAATAATACCATTCATGTAGAAAAAATGGTGAACCTGACTTAGATCATTCCATTATAAAACATAATTTGGATATCTATGTGATGATCCTCTTTTGAAAACCCACTCAATTAAATTGGAGAATCTTAAAATAATAATGAAGATATATTTTATTCATGGATATCCAATTGTTCATTGTTTCATTCATTGGATAATGAACTGATCGTAGACAATCTAAATTGTTTCATTAACTATATATATTGTTATAAAAAAATATCAACTTCAGCCAATACTATGTAATCATTAATCAACTATGATACACAATCAGATGTGATATAGCCCTCCACATATCCATAAAAATGTCACTAAGACAATACATTCACCATCTTGGGCCGAACATGATGCCTATGGGATAAGACTAACATTGTATGATCCTGACCCTCAAGGATTCACACAATGGATACAAATAATTGACATACACATTTCTATACATCATTTAGAATGCATTAATGAACAATGGGACATATATTACCACATCTAACCACAATTATGGATACCCCTGGTGTGTTAAAATAATTTTCTTCCATATCTTGTGAAGGTAAATCATGGAGTATACAACAAAACAATCATTTTTCCAGACAATCCATGTATATATCATGTTAATCATTGATATTAGGTTCATGTAGACATTGTTCCTTAGTCAACTATTGAGGATACAATCTATCGTGTCCCCACAATGAAACATATTCCCAGGTGATAAGAGGATTCATACAACCATTGAAATATTCCATACAGGTTGATAGATAACATGTCTCCAACCCCACTAACAATTATCAAGAAAATATTCTAGAATAATCTAGTGAGAATATTTGTATCCTTTCTATTGCATATCATTTCCATTTATACATCCCTACACAAATAATTGGGTGGACATATCCTTGACGTCATGAATGATTCTCACCAATATATTCTGATAGAACTATGAAAAAAATAGTGGTGATATATCTAAACATAAATAAAATCTTTTCATTATATATAATACAGATCAAGAATATTTCAATCTATATTCATGTATATTCTATACTACATAGAATCTATATTATTTACTATATCTCCCATAGAGGTGGATTAATATTGAATTAATGTAGAATAAAAGACATGAAATTTTTCATATCCTTGTAGCTTTAGAAGAAAATCACCATTATGAACACGAAAATGTATTTTCATTAGAAAATACACATACTGTATCTCCCATAGAGGTGTATTATCAGAATATTTCGAAAATGTTAATTGAATGCGACTTAATTTATATACCTCTTCCGACTTGGTCCAATCAACATTGTTTTGTAATCACCTCTAGATATGAAAAAATTATTTTCAATGAAAGGAGAAATTTTATCCATATTTAAAACCAGGACATAGATATATTCACCACTATAATTGTGTTCCATTAGTATGGTTTGGAAATCACATTAGGGATGGTTCATATCCCATCCAATGAAGAAAACTGAATTATTTCAGTAGCCTACATGAGCCTAACATAATTTCCTTCTCTGTAAAATAATAATCGATTCCAATATCATATTTTGGTTATATATGAGGAGGCATTTATTATCAGTATATATGATGTATACTAGTTAGTGTAAAAAGAATGTATTCTAGATTATCTAAATACAAGAGTGCGGGTAGGTGAATTGTTGTTGTAAATAATTTTTTCTAAATTATTTTAAACTAAAACAATTCAAAAACATCATAATTGAAATGATCATATTTTACTTGGCTTGGTCAGTTTTCCTATTTATCATTACAAATGCGATTTTGATATTTCATAGTAAAATAATTTCAATAATAATTATATTGTTTAATGTTATAATAGATTCAATGAATCATAATTACATAAGATTATATTATAACTATATAATGAGATATTATTCATGATTAATAATTTTATATTATATTTTTTATGGATTATCATTGAATTTTTTTATCATTATGTTATCTATTATGATTTAATCATTCCACACAATCAAAGTGAAATAAACGGCTAAAAAACTTTTAAAAAATTACAATAAAATCAATAACATAAAAATATTTTAAAATGTGAATAGATATCTCTTCATAATAAGTGTATAGTAGTCACAAACCATTGATAAAAATACCTTGTTGTATTATTACTAGAAGGGATTGCTTTACTCAACAAGTATGTACCTTAATACGATGATAGGATACCATATCTGCATATCCCTAGTAGCCCTCAAACTGAGGGATTAGATTTTTTCACTCTATCCCAATGTCGCCACAAAAAATATGATGATCAGTTTTTCTATCATCATAACCTTGAAATCCCTCTATTTTAATCACATAATCATACGATCAATGAAAATATTAAAAAATTCAATATGGTATTAATCGACAAAACCTGGTAATAGATTAGTTTTAAAAAAAGTCTCCTAAAAATTTCAATAGTCTAAGAAAAAGTTGTTCAAGCACATAACAAATTTTCAATGATCTTCCAAATCTTTAAAGTAATTAAAGAATTCAGAGTCTCTCCACAATGAATCTGTTTAATATTCATTAACTAATAGTGTCTTATTAGTAAACTAAAAAATGATCATATTTTCTTCCCAATTGTAACATTTCATAGAGTATTTTGAAGAAATTATAATTGTAGAATTTCAATGAATCTTTTGTAACTGATTGTCCAATGATGTAGTTAATTGACCATCACAACATAAAAAAGATGATCCATTATGAATAAAATTAGGGTTTCTTTTATCAAAATTTATACATGGTTAATCTGGTGGATTTCATTACAGAGAAACATTAAAATAGTAATTATGTTTTTGAATATGATTTTTATCCTTTCTAATATCATTCTAATTATAATGGTATTATCCATATGGGGACATAATAAATACCAAAAACTAATTTGATAACGGTGAATCTGATGTTTCTTAGATCCTAACTCATTAAGATAAAGGAAATTAATAATGTAATTTTTTATTTATGAATAAATAATGACTAATTATAATTATATTAATGTATCTGTTTTATAAAAAATCATTCTATATATAACATTTAAAAAATTGATCAGATATATGATATTTATGATAATTATTTTTGACTACCATAATAATACTAATAAAACATTTATAAGAAAAAAATTTGACTCAATGACGAACATAATAGTTTTCCCACTTCTGAGGTCTATCCTAACATTATGGATGGAAAATAATATTTGATCATGGTTGAAATTCTTACCTCAGTTATGATTTATTTGAATATTCAACCCACCACCGACATGTATGATAATATCCATGTGATGATATTGATGTTTGTTAGCATACACTAGTAAATAATCTCTAGAGACTCACCTTCCAACAATAATATATTGTCCTCGATATTTCATAATAGAGATCATGTTTTAGGTTCATACTTCTACACAACTCCGAAAAAATTGTCTGTATATTCCTACTATAACATAGAATGAGGATCATATCCCTACAATTCTCAATTATTTTGTCATATAGGTAGTACAATGTGGATCTGAATCTCATTTAGGGTCCATAGACTACTTTTATGAAGTATATGGTGATATATACAATGATATTCCTCCTCATCATAGTATAGATAATGATTTCCTGGAACCAACCCATAACATCAAGCATGGATAACCTCCCCATGTTAAACTTTCAATAGAAAAGGTAATTCTTCCCTTATCTAGAGGACTTCATATATTGAGTTGGGTGAGAAACATTGGTTAATTGTATATTGTTCCAAAACAATTATTAATGGGTCCTAACATTAATAATCATGAAACCCATAGAAATGACCTATGTGGTCATACGATGTGGAGGATTATTTTGTTGATGTAAAAGGGACTCACAAGGATATGTGGTGGTAGGTGTCCAGAAAAAAACTGTATATTATGTTTTTCCAATCTCTGCTCACAGTTATGAAGCCCCAAATTCTCTAAAATAATATATCATTGATTATTTACATTATAAAAAGTGACAAACACTTATAAAATTAAGGGATAGAGAAATCAAGTATTTGGGATACGGGGTTGACCACTAGATGATAAACACAGTCAGTTGTTAGACAAAATGGGATGCAATTTTATTCACTAAGACACGATATAATAAATGCACATAAAATGTTCATAGAAAAATGAATCCATAATATTGAATCCATCAAAAAATTAATCACAAAATACACATCATAAATTTATATCAGAAGATGTGGATTGTATGTATAATTACACTCAATCCATACGTATGAAAAAATGAAATACAGATGAGGAATCCCACAATTTCATAACAATAAGTTAGATCACACGAATAAATGACTTTTATTCCATCTAGTTAAGGAAATTATTATCATACTCCTTGATAATGAAAAAACTACATGGTTATTGAAAAAGGGTTACCAATAGGATGTTATGATGGGTCTCTCGATAAAAGAGAATGGCATCTCAAATAAGGATGATGAATAGATGGACTACCTAAGAACATCTCATAGAACATGACTATAAATAATGGAAACCATTTCACCCGAAACACGCATGAATTGGATTCTTATAAATATCATTGATAGAATCCACCATTAAAGACATAATAGAAAAACCATCCCTTAATGGGTGGGGACATTTTTACTTAACCCTGCACCATTATGTTCTTCAAATCAAAATTTTATACCAAATTAATAAATGTTGGATCCCAAAAAAAACCCATTCAATAGTATTGGATTATTTTTTATAACAATTACCCCCAAATCTGGCATAAAATCCTAAATAATTATCAAATTGTTCAAATAATGTCCGTAAATCAACAATATCGTATTGGACTGGGGTAATTTTTTATCAGCATCATCATATAAAACAATATTTTATATGCTTGGAGGTAAATACCAATGACCAACATCATAGTTTTTCCTCTATAGAGAAAAATATACCTCTAAACTGGGCCACACTCAGCATAAACTATCAAAAACTCATTCAATGTAATTATTCAAAGGACGTGATAAAAAGAACATTTTTCAAGGAAATTTAGACCCTTCGTGATTATGTTCCTGAAGCAGGCCACCATGATAGTATCAAGGGGTAATCAAGAAGAAACAAGAATCCTTACCATCTTGTCAATGAGGGGGTGAAAATAGTTTCTGATAAGATGTTTGTGAATATCATCACCATAAATCCCACAAATTATGCTGAACAACATATGAACACATAAGGTCGCACAAAAAATTATTCCTCAACATCTCCATTATATTCAAGATGAAACTAAAGATACAAATTTGGAGAATCAGAGGGAAAACAATAACATATTCTTAAATTTTTTTATTTCCCACCCCCTTTGTATGATGTTTTGAATGAAAATTTGAAGTGTGCGGCCACATACCCCTCCTAACCATGAATGATAGAAATACACTATATACAGGAGTGGTTTGTATAATATTGTAATAGGAAACAAAAAATATTTGGTATTAATAAATAATTACATTGGGTTAATATTACCATAATTTATAACAATAATGTAAAGACATATATTTATCCTCCCACCCATTTAGAATGAGATAATCCACCTAAAAGGGTTGAAAATGATCATCAATCGTGCTCCTGATCCTAGAAATCCATTTACTAAAATGTGGAGGTAGAGGATGATCACTATTTTCTTATATTAAAGTGATGAAATCTAACTTATATGGTTAATAATCCTACCCTAGAATATAAAAAAAAATCATTTGGATATGAAATAATGATGCCCATATTTATTCATACCCAAACCTCATGAAAAGTAAGTGGTACATAATTTTTTAATATATGAACTCTCGAACAACATCATGTCACTACCTATATAGATGGATGAAATGGAGGGGTGACACAATCAAAATATCTTGATTGGAAACCTTATCCCAAACACATTGTTGATATATTTCCACTAACTAATTTTAGAAATCATATATTTTTCACAGTTGATTGTATAAGAGTCACAGAGTTGCATCTCACAAGAATCTTTTTCAAATGATTTTATATGAAGGGATGCTATACTAATAAGAAATATAAAAACTATGATGTTTTTATAGAGTCTAGTAGGTCCGACCATCATTAGGTTCAATAGCCATTCAGTGAGATCCATCTCATATTAAGAAAACAGTAGTCATCAATTCATTTGTATTTTATGACAAACTATTATTTTTTACCTCTGAAACTATATATAGTTGGAAAATGAGAGAGTCATTGGCTCTGTCTATGGTCATAATCATCTAAATTACAAACTCAATATTCCACTCATGCATATGAAATTACATGAAATATATTCAGATGTCCATCAAGATGATATGAATCCACCATTTACATTGAGTAAATACTATAGTTGATTTAACGAGTTCATATAAATGTAACATAACCTAGAACATGTTTTTCAATGAACATGGGAAAGTATGAACTCATTCACATGTTCTATAGAAGAATGGAATTATAGACTGGAGACTACTGTAATCACCCTCAAAAAATAAAATTTTTCCTAATTGATCACCCATGTACTCTATGAATTGACATGTTTTTCTTGTTGAATGGGAAATGCTGAAAACCACCCTCAACCATAGGAAAATAGTGACTTGGACCACCCACTATTTGATGTACAATAATATTTATATTCCTTTTAAAATGAATATGATCTAGGTTATTCTCTGTTTTCATGGAAAAAATATTCTCAAGTTACCATAACATAGGAAACCTAATGAGGTCATCCTTGATGACAACCCACATTATTTCCAATTACCTAGGGGCTACGTGAAAATATACATTAATTATTATTCATCATATAAACCCTTTAGAGAATGACTAATTCAGGACATGTGATAATATGAAATGACCCACCACAGGTTACCATTATGACCCCATCCTAATTGGAAGAAGAATGTCACAAAACAAATGTTCCATTTAGGTGTCAATATTAGTTAGAACCCTAAATGACTAAGTAGAGTGCTTGAAAAAATCATTCGGACATCATTGATGGACTCTTAAACTAGATAATATTTTAACATCCATGGATGATCCCTTGAAAATTACATGAAGATGAATATGTATTAGAAAAAATATTGAAAACATAATGTGTAAATGGTACATGTCCAACTCCGAAACATACACATATATATGAAAAATACTCCCCATTATCATCTAAATAATTGTAACCTACCAAACAAAATATATTTTTCATTTGTTTAATATATCATTTTTTTATATTAATGTAATAAAAAAATGGATCATTTCATTGATGATGTATACACCTCCATATTTCAGTTCCCCATAGCTAATTAAGGATATATAGGCTGAGGATACAAAATTTGTGTATATAGGGGACATCATTAATGATTTGTCCATATTATTTTGGTCACAAAACTGTTGAAGCTAGGTATAGGACCAATACCCATGAGTGGGAAATTTAGAAATCAAACAAGGATAATATTGATTCCTCAGATCCCTTCACAGGTCATTTAAATAGGATAGTCATAAACGACTAGTTACTATGGTAGAAACTATTTCGACATCACAAAAATGTGTAACTTAGTGTGGCCTATACTACTATGAATAGATAACCCCTAGGTATATGACTATATAAATGTAATTTCATCCTCAAAATATTATTCAATTCTATTGAATTCTAAATAGAAACTCCAAATATGATGTACTAGCATATGGCATATAAATTGGACATTCTTAATCATTTGTTGTAATTCAAAACTATTGTTTCAATCATGTATTCTAACAATTTTTAAAAAGGGAATATATATTCATTTATAAAATCCCAATAGAGTCCCTTGTATTTTGATATGGAATTATACACTATTTTGTTTTATCACATATAAATTATTGTAGTATAATTTCATCTCACCGTCATTATCTTAGATAATGATAGAGATGAAGAAATTCATAGTCATATCCACCACCTTTTGGTTTTAAGAATCCTTTATAAAGTATAAATAGAAATGAATCATATTGAACAAATGTTCCATGATTTACCACATCATTGTGTAGACCCTCTGTTGTTTGGTATATATCATTTATTATTTGACTCCAATGAAGATAAAATCCAAGAGTATGAATTGATAGAGATCAATGTCCAATAAAAAATATACATATGAAGGTTCAATTCATTGAACTCATGTCTAATGAAGAGTTTATGGTTATCTATAATGAATAAACAAACAATTTCATTCTCAGAAGACCATGGATTCACAGCCATGCGGTGGCTCAACAAACGTTGCATCCATGTTTTAAATATCCAATTACTAGGATGGTTAATATAATATAATTAAAAAACACCCCATTGATTCATGTTGATAAATATATGGAAATATATTTTTCATTAAGATGGAAGGATAATAACTAATGATGTAGGGTGACATATATGTTTCTTCTATCAGTGGTGTTGGAAATAACTGTCTGAAATACTAGAGTATGATTGACAGTGATTTTGTGGTACACATATACCTAATTAGGGTAGTATTGTCATCCACAATAAGAATTTAGAAACCAAGAAAATCACTATCACATGTTCATGTGATAATGATCATGTAAGAATATCTCTTTTTGTTAATATAAATCTAGATTGTATCCCTATAGTTATCAAAAAATAAAATTTGATATTAATAAATTTGATAATGTCTATGAAACATTCCATTCAACTCTGAATTTTCATACATTTCCATCCCTCAATACAAAAATAATGGAAGATAATCAACGTTATAATCCCCATACCATGACTGTGACTATTAATGATGTCTATGTATCTCTTTTTGGACAATAAAACATCCATAGGTATAGATATCTTCCAAGATTATCCATCATTTTCGATGATTCCCTCATTGATATTGAGATGGATGAAAAAGAGGATAACCTCAGAAAATCCCATCCCATAATTGAGGAAACCACCTCCACCTCTATTGGTGAAAAAAGGAAGATGAAGATATTAATGGAAGAATACATATGGAATATATTAATTTGAGTCTCCATGACTATTTAATATAATAATATGTATATTTCAATTCCAGTAAATCATTGATTATGTTTTTCCAGTAATTATATATAGATTCATGACACGAAAAAATAGGTGGATAATAAACAAATAGGAACGGTAGATTACAATTGAGTTTGAAATAATACATACATGATAATTCACCCCTATCTTGATACTATGTATGAATCTAATGTTGACTAGATGATCAATGAAATGTTTTTAAAAGATGTTTATTTATAAAAATGGTTTTCCAAAATAGTTCTTCCTAACAAAAATTAAGTTGTAGATCATGGTTTTTATCAATTTATAGGACCGTAACAAACACATTCTTAATTGTTGAGTTATCAAAATATATTATGGTCCATTTGATCGATATAGCCTCTGGAATCCAAGATATTTTGATTATAGATGGATATTTTTAGTATAATAAGATCCATATATCCCCTGATGATTAGTGAACCACTTCCTTAGATGATTCTCAATGAATATATTCATACTAGTTCATTCCCTTTGGATAAAATAATATCTACACAACATATCAATGTTTGATGTATAATTTCATTAAAACCCCAAAGTGAAAAATTAAGGTGTGTAAAATCAATTACACTATGGTTAAATATCCACAGTGATGTGATCTCTTTATTGATATTCCGAAAATATTTCTCAAAATGTATATAATAGTTTTATTATGAACTCAATGATGTATTATTTTGTAGTGATGTGAGGAAAATTCCTCAACTTAATGGTATACCACCATAGTATTGAGGATTATACTTTAAAGTGTAAAAAAATCCTAGTGATTTATCTACCTTATAATCATAAATCCTCAAAAGGAAACCTAGATAAACTAGCATATATCAGTCATATCAATGAAAAGATAACAAGAAAAACTCCCCCCATAATATGTTAATTATGAAGGGAGTTTCGTACAAGTGGGATGATATTTCCAATAATCATTTTTATAAGCATAATAAGTACATGTGACTTTGGCGAGTCATGCTAACAATGATAAATGTGAGTAATCTCATTTCATATATTTCCTCCATGGAATATGCACTTTTAAAACTCTATGAATATAAAATTTATCATGGGGATTAAAATATTACTACATTATCTCCCAAAAAATTCTTGATATTGAGAATCATCATTCAAATATCAATAATAATTTCATGGCCCCCATCCCTTATGTGAAACAAACGAGTCATTAACTAGTGTCCAGTATTGAAAAACAAATTTACATTCATAGTAACCATATATTAACCATGTGTTTTGATGGTTGGGAGGCTATTCTATAGCAGTGCGACATTCAAATAGTATCACAGTTGGAAATTAATGGAATTGTAATAGATGATTTCCACATTAAACATCCTACACAAGAAATCATGTTAGTAGAGACCAAATATCCAATAAAGTAATCATTCTACAGCCATGATACTCCTAATATATGAGTTATATACCTTGGGGGATTATTCTAATGACATTTTAGAAAGAATATGGAAAAACCAAATATAAAAAACATTGTTCTAGGAATAAATATTATTTAACCATTTATGGAAATATTATATTATAGATTTTCATTATCTAATGGCATCAATAATAATGATTTTGAAACTAAAACCCTAGTGGTAGGATGGGAATAATATTTATAGCTTCATATGATAGAATTGAATTTGGAAGGATATTTAGTGCATGTAATACAACATGTAAAGGGTTAATATTCTATCAATAAGGAGGTTATTAACCCTTTCAAATGTTATATTATAGAATTAATGGTATAATTCCAATTATATCCAATTTTTTATTATTTCAATCAATAATAAATACTTATGTAAATGTATATGATAATACATCAATAATCCATGAAAATACCATTACGGATGAGGTAGCCATCCACATTACCCACAATAAGGTAGTCTTAACATTCATCATATCTGACATAGAGAATACAATTAGATCAACACTATTGTAGACCTTGGTGATACATCATCCACAACATAATGGATAGATCTCATAATTGATTATCTCGAAAATAGGAATGTCACATTAGATCATTAAAATAAATAATTGGTTAAATAATGAGAAGGAAACATAACCCTTTGGGATGGGATGAGTAAGCATAAAACCATATTTATAAAAGTCTTCTGAGAAGTCCTCAACAGATGTATTTTATAAGGAGAGACATTCATCGTTATTAGGCAGTACATGTAACATCACATTGATATAAATGGTCGTGAACCAAAATATCCACCAATATTATGAGTTCAGGATAGAACTGTTTTCAATGGTGTATGACAATGTTTAAATATCAAATTAGTATATAAATCTAAAAATCGACGAAAACAACTTTCAATAAGCCTGAAAATTTATAAACATAGATAACTATTTTTAACGATTTATCATATAGGGAATGGAAATTATGGGAATTATGTTCCATATATATCTAATAATTTCATGTAAATACTTACTACTACCAAAATTATTATCAAATAGAATGATGTTTTACCCATCAAAGATATAGAAAAAATAATGTCATGAGATTGAGGAGGTCTAATATTATCAGTTTATTTCATATTAATGTAATGATTATATAGAAGAATAGAACCATGTTCTGATGCACTCGGTTGAAGGGTCATAATCATGAGCATAATATTTTGTAAAAATTTGTTTTTTCATTATCATGTAGTGGAAAATGAATATATATAATCTTTAAAGAGGCCTTTGTCAAAAATAAAAAAAATTGTCAATGAAATTTTTTTTGGTATATAAAATCATCCCTGATTTGTGACCCAATCATACCACAACTGATATTTCCATGAGGAAGCACAATATTCACTTGATCTTTGAAAAGAAGTGGTTTTACCCATCGATATGTACATCTAATCACAAAAAAAATTTCTATAGGGGGACAATAATCAGTCAAAAAACAATCACAATTGTGGATGGATGTGATTGAAATATTATAGGAGAAAGGTATGTATACATAATAAACCACTATTTCTTTTAAAATATAATAATACAATACATGAAAGGGTTCACCTCAGGTTGTTCCTCCAAGTCAAATTAATAATACATTTTTGAATAATGAAACTATTAGGAAAGAGGCCCCAAAATTTAAAACCAATATTTGTAGGTTCTTATATATTTGATAATGTATATTCCAACAATGAGAATTCATTAGCCAAAAAAGATAGGTACTTAGTATTATCCCACCGATGTGATGTTTTTATAAAATATAATACATTGATTCCACCGAGATAAACTATGTCAAGGTTGAAGGAATTTATTTTACAAAAAATATATTATAAACTCAATGATATAAAAATTCATGTAAAATTAACTTACTACATGATGTTAATAATCATGGTTGATATCCTAGTTGAATGTTGTTATGCTTGAAATAATAGTGTCACTTTTTAATTCATACCTCATTTTATTAGACATGAAAAAAATATCTGTTAATGGTTTTTGTTTTAGTATTTTACCATATCAATCCATGTTTTATATCGTAACACAAAATTAGAAAAATATGGATACACATGATTCTATCATCCAAACATCATCCAAAAAAGTCCCATTCATTCCCAAATCTATGAAATTACACCATCAATAATTCACAGTATATGTGATGGATTAGAGTATAAAATAATAATGTTCCCTATCTCAATGTGAGATTGAAATATGTATATGGGATTATATCAATGATATGTTTTTTTCATTATTCCAACATCCATAGGATGTGTAGTGATTTATGAATATCAAATATTATTTCTAGAAACATTATTCAAAAAATAAAAGTAACCCATCCATATATAAAGGGAAACATACATGGGGAAATATAATTTTAAGAACAATATACTAGTTTATTCCTATTACAAAATTATACTATGTGTTTCTTAGGACTCTAATATCATGTCTATCTATGAAAAAAATTCTCAGTCCCATCTAATTGGTTCTGACCTATGGAGGGGATTCTATAATATGAACATAGTGTGGAATTCTTCATATTATCTTAAAAAATATAGTGGAACTCAAATATCAAATCCTTGTTCAATCCCCTGTATAGTAAAAGGTAAAAGTTAACTAAATTATTACATATGGCAATGTCATGTAGAGGTCAATTTCATTATGATAATCATGAATGACTTTATTTCAATCATCATAAGATAAGAAGTGACATCAGAATATTCAATTTATGGCCTACTAGTGAGTTATCAACACTCCAAACAATGTTCCTTGATAATAACATGATTTATAGTGGAATTTCAACTCTAAAAAAATGAAGATTCCCCAAAAAGCATTCCTGCTATGTACAATCATACAACTCAGAAAAAAACTTGTATTCTCTTATTTCACATGACAATAATGAAACATGTGATATTTGGGATTCAAGAAATTCACTATGATAAGAATGATAATGGTTTATTCTTTTAATTTTTTGGGAACCATTTCATAGTCTCAATATGTTACTCCCCTTGTCAACCTATTTACTGCAAGATGCATAACTGAAAAATGTATGTTTTTGTGACATGATATTAAACAATTCAACCCCTACAGTCCTGAATAAAACATCATAAACATCACTAAATCCCAAGACTGGGTTAAAAGAATATATAGATCACCCCTTGTGATCATTTTTTTTTGATACCTCCCATCTTAAACATGAGAAAGATCTACAAAAAAAGATCATGGTTTATGGGTTTTTCCACCCCATTTTAAATTTAATCCAACAACCCCCATGAGAAAATTATAGAATCACATGATCCAGAAATATAATCAATCATGATAACATTCCCTATCTTTTAATCCATCACATAATTTCTCCGTTCCATATGTGGGAGTTAGATACTAATAAAGGATTCATATATATGAAATATGTGTGGATTTATTATTATTAACCAAATATACATACTGACAATGTGATAATTAATATTGGTCTCAACCACAATGTGGAATAAATAAAAATGCATGATCCCATGAAATTGGGCATACATATTTATAGAACTACCTCCATTGATATGTTTGAAATGATTCTTTTCACTATACAATAATTTGTTTTAAAAAAACACAAATCCTTGTCCTATCAAGAATGATAAAATAATTAAATATTTCATCTCTTAGGTATAGTTTATATGTACATTGGGATAACTCATATAACATAATGATTGGAAATATTATCTTATTATAGGATATGTATGGATGGATGGGTCATCTATTTTAGGAATAATCATGAGTTTTTATTTATCTAAAACGTTTCACTCTATGAGAGTCATATCATTGCATAATATATATTCAATAGTTATTGGTCACACCCATATTTTCCCATAAATGATCTCTATCACAGATCAACTGGGCACCCAATTTTTCAATGTTTCTCATGCCACAATTCAATAATATAATCTTAGGGAACCTAGTAAGACACATGGTCTAGTGAGATTTATATATATTCATTTCCTTGATTGGGAACTAAGTATAATTCATATAAAATTAAATTTAATAGCGGCCACTATGTATATTTTCCCATGTATGAATTTTGATTATGTAGATATGGCATATTATCTCTTTCATCTTCCACATATCCATTTACATGATCATGATTTATTCAAAGAATTTATCCAAAGGAAATGTATACTTGATCTATAACATTTATAGAAAATAATATTTTTACCACTGTAAAATGATATTTTATATGAGTAATACCCATTGTAAATATTTAATCATAGACATATTGTTCTACACAACTTTACTACACACCAAGATAATGATATATTTAGAAATATGATGTTTGATGAAGAGACTTGGGAACTTGGGGATGTTATGAGACACATATATTCCAATTTTCATAACAAGATTAATGAATTTTGATGTGGAAGTTAATTTTATGGTGAGATTAGAATTTAAATAAATTATATTTAATAACATATTTCATTTCAAATAAATATAATTTCATTGATAGTTTTAGTTATAAAAACATGGAGTTTAAGTGAACAAATAATACCCTATTAGAATCGGTTCATTAACATTTGATTAAATTGGAAGGTATTAATACGATAAAAAATTATAAAAAAATGTATCATTACATACATATAAATAAATTTATTATTAAAATATGTAATTATAAATAAAAATTAAATTAAATTTTTTTAATATAGTGTTCTTTATTAGAAACCTTCTTATACACAAAATGTCTTTTTATCTTAATAAATTTAATTAAACACCTTTAATGAATGCATTAAATGATATTTATATTTTATATATTAAATATATTGTCGATAAAATAATTTAAAACATTTCTAGGTCATCCGATATGATTTAACCTAGTTTTAAACTATAAGTGGTATTTCCCTTTAATATAGATTTTGTCATGTGTTCTATTGTTATATTATAATTACATTCTTCCACATTATGAAATTTAATTATTTTAAATTGATTTTATTTTTTCAATTTTTAGTTTCAAATTTTTTAAATAAGAAAATAAATTTGTGAAATATTAGAAGTTTCCAAAGTAAAAAGTTTCACCATGGTAAATGGTATATTAGGTTACTCTAGGATAAAAACAACACATATAACCATAACGATCAGATTTAATTGTTATTTGATTTAGGATCATAGGATATTATCGATTTAAGACTAAACTTTCGTTATCAAATGGATACTTTGGCATTAATTTAACCTATTGAATAATAAAATATAGGAATGTTACAAGATTTCAATAGGAATGTTTTATTAGTCTCTACTATGTACAAATAAGGAAAAAAATTCTATGAATGAATCTAAGTGTTAATTTATAGAATAATAAAATTATTTATAATTTTAATTAATTTTATAATTGTGATAAATTATTATTCAAAACTAATATAGTATTTGCCAAACAATTATATATATATACTTAATGTATAACTAATAAAAGTAAAATTGTTTTAGGGACTTACTCTGTGGCATAAATTTGGTATGTGAATATGAAATATTCACAAAATTGTAATGATTTTTATTGTATTCCACCTGTTTCATTATTTATTTAAATAATAACAAAATAAATACATTATAAATCGAAATTATTATATTTTATAATAAATATTTTAATCCTGAAGGAAAAAAATAATAAAAATATAATATTATTCACATTGAATGTTATATGGATATATTAATAATCCTTGTAAAATTTATTAGTTTTGTTCATAACATAGAATCATTTTTATCAATTATTGGGCTTAAATATTTAGTATTACATTAATTTTCAAATGGTTTAACAATCCAATAAAACAACAAGTGAAAAATTTTGATATCAAATTGCACAAATTTTAAATTATGTGAGTATTAAAATTTATTAACAGAATAAATTTAAATATGATCAATTTTTAACTATTTGGAATTAATAAATAAATATAAATAAAGTTACTTGTTTAATAAATTCTATGATTACCCCTCTCTAGATTATATGATGGCTCCCTTGCACAATCTTCATAACCCAACCATCAGCCTTACCTATGGACTCAAAATTATCTAGGTCTCTTATAAATTACCATTGAAACATTTTGTTGGTAATTTTATTCCAAATATATTTACCCTAGATCCCTTATGATTATATATAATTTATTTATTTTATGTAAAATGATATTCCAATGAGTTTGAAGGAGGTTTGGTCTATGGTGAGATATTTTCATGTCAATTTTTAATTGGTGAGACACATGCCTTATGCACCAATTATTTCTTTTTTTGTTATATTTATTTCCCATGAATGTTTTTTATGATTTTATAATGAAAATTCATTCATACAAATAATAATATATGGTTCTTTATGTCAGGGGTGTATTATGTTAATGCTTACAAAGTGTTATGGTTTTTATAATATAATATCATTCATCATTTATATTATTTATGATTTTGTTTCAAATGATGATATATAATGATTTACCTATAATGAGTATCATTAAATTATTTTACATTTTTTATTTCAGGGGATTATTTATTTTCCTTTTATTTTCAATATCTCAAGTAAACAAGATATTTAAAATGTTTTTTGAAAGAAAATCCCATTTATATCTATCTTCGAACAAAATGACTTATTATTTTGTATCCATTTATTATAAAAATATTAAATATAATGTTCATTCAAAGTATCCTATGATTTTATATTATCATATTTTCCAATTTTATAATAAATTATTTTTTTTAAAATGAATGATATTGTCGTTTTCGAAATGAGGTACCATTTTAAATTTTCCACCAAAGCATGAATGGAATGTTTTTTGATAACATATGTGGAAAAAAATAATTTATTGAAATCATGGTACATTAATGTTTATAAAATTACATTATAATTTTGCTAAATTAATTACAATGAGAATTTTGTAAAATAAATGTTAAATTTTTATGTTTTAAAAGGATAGATCAAATTAAAAGAGAATCCTTCCTCAAGAAATTTTTCCATGTATATTTAAATATAATATTTCATATAATATGAAATAATGACTAATAACATTTATTTATTGGGGATTTGATCCAATGGTGTCATTCCAAGTCCTTCATGAGATATTTCATGTTTATTTTCATGAGATGTTTCTAAAATCCTTATGTTTTTACTGGGTTATTTTCTTGTGAATTTTGGAAATATATATGAAACACATTTTCATGTAATGTGTTATGACTTGATGATTCCTTGTAAATTGTATTATCTTCCACAAAAAATATGTATTGTTTTTATTATGTGACATTGGTAATTTTATAACTATGTATGATTGGTAATATTATAATCAGGTAAGGTGGTCACCTTATAACCACTTATAGTGATTATTTAAAACAATTGATGGGTGGGAAAAAATCCCTCTATAAAATTAAATGAATATACAATGATATATAATCATATATGTTTGATTAGAATGGGGCATGAATCCTATTCAGTATGGTATTATTTCCACAATAATTGTCTTGGGAGTGAACCATAAGTACTACAATGATTTGTGAACAAAAACAATTATAGTATGATTTTACGAATATTGATCCTGGAATACTAGGAAAATTTATTTCTATGCATATGTTTTTAAAATAAATTTTTGAAACATTATATTTTTATTTCATCATGTCTCAAGTTATTTTATCCCTTGATGATTCATAGATTTTAAATTTTCATTATTTTTGTATAAATAAATGAGATTAATCTATGAAATATAGTGTAGGAATTTTAAATGTGATGATCATGTTATCATATCCTTATGTTTTTTCTATGATTATGTTATAATTTATACATCCCTTGGTTACACGTAATTAGAATTTGTGATAACCCTTTCATATTTTTATTTTTTCCACATTACAAGGAAATTTACAATAAATGATATTTCTAAGATGGTAGACAATAATGACGTATATAGAGGGATATGATATAGATAATTTATAAAAAAACCTTTTTATATGTCTATGTTCCCATAGTTACAAGGCCTATAAGATTTAGAAATGGACCCTTAATTTATTTATGGAATATTCATCTATTACGATGTTATATCTAATTATTGAAATAATGGTTCACTATAGGGCCCCTAAAATCTAGGAGCTATTTTCCTAACCTCACATACTATTCTGTTATGACATTACTAGTTGTTGTCCAGCACTAACCTATCATATTCTACCATTGACTCAAAGTGTATTATGCAATGATTTACCCATCCCACAAACCAACTATTTAATCTTATTCAAAAACCCTTCTGTATAGTCATCTATACATCAAACCCATTATCAATGAATGATTTTAACATAGAATTATTTTACAATTTCATGTTGGGGTACATACATCCAATAAAAATCCAAATTATTCAAGACTCTATTTATCATAGAAATCCCATTACGTAAAATCTATATGGCCATAACACATAATCCCATTAATTATATTTTCATGAAATAGATATTTTAGAATAAAATTTCATTCTCATGATATATGAGATGGAATTATGAATGTTTTAATCCTAATCAGTAGTACATATGGATTTACTCATGTTCTTAATGAAAACATGGCTATATTCCTTGGTTTTTCTATCTTGATCTTATATACAATATTAAAAAAATAGTTCTCCCAATATTTACCATGATCCCGATCATTGAAAGGAAAAATTGTTAGTTTGAAGTGTTTCATGCTTGAGTCTTGACCTATCAACATATGTAGTGATTCCCAACTGTATTATCCTAAACCTTACATTGAGTTAACCTCTATCACAACTTTCTATGGTACATGATAAATTATGTAAACTATTAAAATTTTATGGGAAAAAATTGGAAGATTTTAACAATAGTGAAATACTCTAAAAACATGAGATCCATTCACCTTGAATATTTAAACGATGGTTAGATATTATATGCCAAAAGACGGTGCACATCTCTTATTTCATTTGAAAGATGAACATCTCTCGTATATACCAATCTGATCTATGTAAGGGAAAAATAACTTAATATAGAAATGTATTAAAGGATTCATATACATAATCAATGTGTATTGGTGCTTGAAACACCTATCATCACGACCAACCATGACATAACGAAAAATTTCCCTCATACAAATGTGTTTGAACTGCTAAAGGCAAACATCACTTCCTTGATGGAGCTTCACTAAGGAATTAATAAATTTTTATATATTGTAAGTTGTATATATTAATTTACAGTAATCCTAGGAAATATTTAGTATGGATATAAAAATTGACACCTCCCTAGAAAATAGTTTGTTCTGTGTGGGGGGAATGTTAAATGTGCTGACTATGTATTGATTTGTTCCATTATACAATTCATATTGAATCATAGGGAAACTCGGACATATAAATAACATAATACCCTAATATATGGTTTAACATTCATGAAATTATGATATTTAGGTATTGTAAGGGAATATAGACAATATTTTCTTATATATGGATCAAAACAATGAAATGGTTTCCTGTGAATGATTTTGATCAACACATGATGGGCTCTAAAATTTAGATTCCCACTAGAAGTCCCCTATAAAAATATTACTGATGTAGGATTTTTAATTCGATTAAATATTAAAGGGCTCCAATAAGGATAGTTTTCATAATTATATAATGGTTCCTATATCCATAATACAAGATCTTAAACTATAATGAATATATCATATTTGTATGATGTTAAATTTCACCACAATTAAGTAAATTTCAAATGACGTAAAAATATAAAGTATTCAAATCCAAAAAATAAAATGTCTTATTGTGTATACCATAATCCATCATTAATCCTTGTTAATGTACAACAAGAGCATATCATTGTTTAACTAAAAATCCTGATTCTTCAATCACTATATTGGTACATCAATTTATAAATCCAAATTCATTTTATGAGAATATATGATCACAATAAACCATCCACATACCATTAAAAATAGAAATAATCCCTCAAAATGACCATGTATATGTAAAATATTTAGAAATACCCCTTACCTCAAAACCTGATTTATTTTTTTTCTATTAGGAGTGTTTTTATTACACATTTTATCCCTAAGATCATCATAGTGGTGATCATCACCTTAATATGATTCACAATTATTGACAGTATGGTTGTATAATAAAGCTAGTAATTATTATAGAAACATATGCCATTATTTAAATCATTCTCATATTATACAAAAAATGGGAGTTATATTACTCCAGAACATGTGAATCAATATTATGTTATAGTGTAACACTCACATAACAATATTCTAATAAACCTAGATCATAAATATTGTTCACCCTCATCATTCCTATAAGACAATAATCATTATCCTATGTTTTTCCAAATAACAAGGCCTCAAAATTCCTTTGATGGATGTATAAAACATATTACAATGAAACATTATAATGGTGTTATGATAAAAATCCAAGACTCCTCCTTCTTAACACTCTATATATAGTTTTTATGAAATGTATAGGGCATAAAAGGAGGTCTGAATCTAGTAGGGCCCATATTGTGGACCCATTAATGGTTATAAAATGATCACTAGACCCTATTCTATATGAAAATATATTTTTTGATTTATCATAATCCATCCAAATGATAATGTGTTCATTATTTGGAAAAGAAGCATATTGGTAAATCGATCCCTTCAAAATTATTACAATTTCAAATACATTTTTCATGATTTTCATTTCTGATTTTACACCCCCACCTCAATTCCATAGGTTGTGAAACTACACTCCAAACCTGAAAACCTATATTTATTTATTTTTGGAGACACCAAGTAGTTAATTTTTAATATGTATGTTCTTCACTAATTGTGCCTCACCAGGATTCATTGGTGAATAATGAAATTTCTCAAAGCATGATCCATGTTGATTTTTGGGTCCTATTTTAAGATTTCCCCTTAAATCCATGGTTTATTTAATATATTATATATTATATTGGTTTATCATATTACAAATGGTTTACCTATATTAATTAGCATCCATTCAATGTTGACCCAGACATTCTGGGGCCAAGAATTATAATTTTTTAATTTAGCAAATTATAGTCCATTTTTATTTCATCACTATTACATTATTTTGTTTTCTGTCAATATTGAATATATTAATATAAATATATATTATTTATATATCTTTTTCCAACTAATAATTAACAAATCCCATTTGATGAAGGGAAAGATTTTCACAATTATTAAATTTAAATACACATATTTTATCAAAAACCTTATTGGATAACCTATACATAATATCCAACATCATTTTACAAATAATTTAATAATAAAAATTCAAAAATATCCCTTTTTTCATTAATATATGAAAATATAGGCCCATGGATAAGGGTCCATCAACCATTTAATAGTAGATTATATTAGATATAGTACATGTCATCTAATCATTGGGATCACAAAAATATCAAATTGGGACTCATCATCTCAGAGTGTTTTGTGATCATATATGGTGTTTCTAATCCAAATAATCAACCATATTTAAATCTATAATTAATTAAATATAGACAACATTAAAAATCAATCTCAGTTAATTCTACTTAAATATGAATATCTATCTATTTACTAACAAGCATTTATGAAATAATAAACGTTTTAAAAATCCTTCACGAAAATTTATCTATTGTGACTTCATTAGGAGGATAATTTGTATGAAACCTTAATGAGAACTAAGTAATTATAATTTGAACTAGAATGTGTTGTGAAAAAGTAATTCATGATTATTTCTTATTATAATATCAACTGGTATGAATTTTTAAAAAACTGAGTATTAATATTCATTCACTAAGATAATATCTTCCCATTACAATATTTATTAAGATATCTAAGACCCCATTATATAAAAATAAAAAATTGTGTATATAATACCCAAAACAATAGAAATATATTTTCCTATCTAGGTGAAAATAATTTATATTAATAAAAGTAACATGTTTTTCAACATAATATTTTTTCACCCCATTGGTAAAATATTTAATATCGTAATTCGCATAATAATTTTGAAACAATTATTAATAGGTTGACAAAAATCAAAGGGTTTCATGGGAATAGTCGAGTCTCATCTCATCAGACTCACACACTATGTATTCATGCAATAATTGGGCCCATATATTACATGAATTCAAAAAAACTACTAGGAAGAATAACCATAATGGGTGTCTGATGAAAAAATAAAAGTGGATTCCCATTAAATAATTTTATTAATAGTTTAGATGAAATATAGTTCCAAAAAAAATTCAAAACATTTTGGGACCATCATCTAAACAGGAAAAAAGTAAATATGTGATCATTAAGAGATTATCTTATTAATAAGTTAGATCACTCCACCTTTGGGACATATGAACTGAAAGGATCTCTTTTATGTATATATTCTCATAAATAAAATAATTTCATCAATAATGAGGATGATTATTAAATCAATCATTGGATAAATATCATCATTATAGGTTTATTCTGATTTATGAATTTTAGTTAATGTGTGGGTGAAATAATTACTATAATAAAATATCATATAAAATTTGAATCTAATCGAAAAAATTGTAATGAATATGATGAAATAATAAAATCTTGAATAAAATGGAAAACATGATTCATTAAATTATATTTTACATAAAAAAGAAAAATCACCAAAGTCTAGAGTCTCTCTTGATTCCTTCAATAAGAAATAAAACAGTTTTATTAAAATAATTTGTCTATTGAGTTCTCAAAACCACCTAGAGTCTATAAGAAGTAATCAGTAGAATGTAAATGTTTAACCCTCTTATTATTCTCCACCTTCACAAGGGGACATTGAGCCTTTACCGAGGATCATATATATAGATCTTAATATTAACTATAATCTATCATAGTTGAGGATTTTTAGAAATTATACATCAAATGAGTTATGAGGTCTTCATATTCTATTATCTTTTTGACCTTTTTCCTCATCTCACCACATAATTAAATAGATATAATAAATTCTTGATCAATTTTCTAAGAGGAATCCTTCTTGGAATACTGAAGTGAAATTTTATTTTTAAAGTCACACATCCCTTTCTCATATTCACAATGTTTGTGTCATGATATGATGATTCATAGTGTGATTTCATATAATATAATATTTTTTAAACTATCAACCATAAGGATCATTATAAGATGTAAGAGGAATAACACATGTCCATGAAATTCCTCTAAAGTAGTCATTGGAAATAAATAATTATTCTAATTCCACATTAGACATAACAGAATCACACTACAATAAACACATTATAGAATGGGGATAATCATAATGAAAAATGTTCATGAAATATTTATGTAAATAATCTTATGATTAAAATCGCATGTAGTCAAATGATGAAGAAAAAATATTATCTTAGAATGATCTCACATTAAAAATAAAAAACTCTAAGTATCATATGATGAGGGCAACATCTGATATCAATATTGATGGAATGTGTACCCTAGTAAAGAATAACTTGTTATTAGAGGAAACATTTTTATGATGAGGCGTTTTGTTTAAAGGGAATCATAAATGTGTAAAAACTTCCATCTACATTATGAACATGGTTTTTGTAGAGGCATATGGTGTTTCAACCGATGAAACAGGATGGATAAACCACCGATCTAATTATGAATCCTCATAGGATTATTCATAGTTGTGAGATATATGTGTGGGATCATTAACAATGTGAAATTATGTCACAAAAATTGTATCATCACTAGAACATATAATCAAAAATTAATAGATTATCTCGGGATGTCATTCAACATAAACAACTAGAAAAGGTAAAGAACACACTTGATTAATGAAATGGAAAATTAGTTAAAATATATAATATTAATATACATCACCAAATAAAATCTTAACTAAATTGGATTAAAAACACATTACTAGAATGTATGACATTATTTCCTCTAACCAATTAAATTGCCCCCATTTTCCATGATTAAATGGAATGTTGTATGGTAGTTAATCATGTTTAAAAATTATTTTTACATGTATTTTATGTAGATTCATGGATGTCAAATAGTGTTTTTTCACCCCATGAGATATTTATTAATAGATAGAGAAATATGGGAAAAGTTATTTCAGTGGAATTTGGTACCAATTAGTCTTTAAGCACTCTTCAATCAAACAAAATAGGAAAATGAATTCTCAAAAAATGAGGTTTGGTGTAATAACATAGAAAATTATAAGAAAAAGATAAAAAATATATGCCACGGTTGATACATCTATGATGATAAGTGTCCCCACATCTAGTAAAAAACTATCAACAATTTTCTATCATGGATTCATTGATATGAATCACTATTATGATAAATAAATCCATTAATAATCATATTTTTAATCTCAAACAAATTTTAGAATGTATATAACACCATGTTTCACATTTTAACACCATTAATCATATACATAGCCTATAGAATGGCATAATATTAGGACGCAATATCCCTGATCTATTTAGAAGGGATATGATGCTGACAAAATGCATCAGTATGGGTCAATATTTAGATAATAATGATGTCGATCCAATAAAGGGAATACATGATTGAATATTGGACAAAGACATTCATTGGAATCAATATTGAAATAATAACCAGGTCTTTTACAATGTTTGTAGCTTATTTTGGGTCATATAAAATATATCTGATATGAAGTAGTTCACCATCCATCTCCCAAAACTTAAGTATTCCCCCAAAACTAAATTTATTTATCATTTATTATTTTATACTCATCTTGGTAATATGAAAATATTTTGTCCCTTGATAAAAATTATTTATCAAAAACATAATTACCTATTGTTGATGATTCATGAGGAAATGTAAAATCCATATCAATTCATAGTGTTGGATGGAAATTGGTTGATTAAGATTTTGGAACCACTATGTATGACCTATAATTTCAATTACCAATAAATAAATAGTTGTGTCTTATTACTATATACAATTTTAAAATACATACAAATTTTGTATTCTTTTATGAATAAATTTGTTTAATCAAGTAACTCAATGAAAGTTATTATTGAATGAGAATAGAGTTCTCTAGACACAGTGTGGAGTGATTTAATGTGTACAATAACCCCTAATTTGGTTCTATGTCTCATTAGATATTCACGTAGAATATGTTTGGGATAGAGTAAAATAATCGTGAAAATAATATAGTTGAATGTTTCTGATTTGGATGAATTATTTTTTCATCTTATAGAATAAATATTTAATATAGTAGAAGACTATTATATAGTCAATAGCTCTATATACTAGTTTATCAGAGACCTCGAAAAACACATTATTGGACTGTATTTGAAAACCTAGCTAATTATTGTGATTCCAAAAATTCATATCCCATTAATTAAAAATGATTAATTAAATATATATGCCTGAATCCATGTTGGATAATATTGAAAGAGATATAATTAGGGTAATTTCTGAAACCAAAAATGGGGTAATGTAGGACTCCTAAATTTCCCCTTAGATGGAATCGAATAAAGAATGTATTCAATTCAGGTTTTGATAATCACATGACTACTTTATGGTATCCTGATTTCATCATATGATAGATGATTCATATTTTCTTTTCCATAGTATGGTAATGAAAATCACCTGATGTAATATACAATTGTGTAACATCCATGTACATCACACAGTGTATCTCTAGGGAAAACAATTCATTACATGTCTGATGTAAGAATATCAATGGTTAATAGTATATTTGATACATGATTCATCTAAATGATATTTTTGAATATAATTTCTATATGATTATATTACTTGAATAATTATGGATTTGGAATCATGTGAATAATTTATCCTAAAATGTATTGATAATCGATAACATAGGATATGGTATAAATTTATATATTATCTTCTAAATAGTATGGGAAAAATGTAGTCCAATAAAATCTAATTCTAATTGTAAAACAGAAAATAAATAAAAAATTATCATAGAATATCAACAGATGGTTGGAAAACAAACCAATTGAAGTCCTAGGGACTCATTCGAGCATTGACCTACTCAGTAATCATCCTACATCCATCCTCCCTTTAGATATCTCCTCCGGGGGGATTTATTAAATTCCATGAAATGCCAATTGTTTATCTAGGATTGATGAAACTACAAAATTATATGTATTATTTTCAAAAAAAATTCCATAGATAAGACTAGTAAACATATGGGGAATACCATCCTAGGTTACAAAAAAAATTACATTCAAAAGGCCTTGAGATCTCCTCACATAATATTTTTATGTTCTTCGTGTGATATTTTCAATTATCATGTGATAACCAAAAAAAGAACAATAACCACATGACTCGCTTCAAATAATTATTTCTGATATTTGTGAAAAGTCAATTAAAAAAACATATATTCATTTATGAATTTATCTATTCAATGATATAAATGATGTGATACTTTTACATGAATATAATATTTAGATTAAAGAAATATATTACAAGATTAACATGATCATTTCATAAACTATTAAAATGAAATTCATCATACAAAAAAAATATAATCAATTTAAATATACATGATTCTTGACCCCATGAAGGATTTGGGATATGTAATCCTTATCTTATGAAGTCTCTCAAATATATCGTCCTGATATCACAATGTATCTTATACATATAGATATAATAAAATTAGTCCCTCTAATAATACATTGGTTCATGAAAATATGTAACTATGGAGTAATCACAAGTTGTAAATTTATAATTTTATAAACGGAAAAAATTCCTTAATGAAATATGATCTAATATAGTGAAGCACATGTTATTTTATTTTCTAATTAATATCTCCCAATAGACAAAAATCATGCTATGTGAAATTATATCTATGTAAAATGGAACAAATATGGGTTGGATATTTATGAAGAAAACATATGTTTACAGAAAGATAATATAAAAATGAGTCACGAAGAGGAATGGTAATAATTTTTTGAATAGAGGACCATGATTTTACTAGGTTCATCAACTATACATTTCATGAAATTAAATTATGATATTATATAGTAGGTTTATTTTTTTCATGTGATTAATTCATTCAGTACATGTAGTATATAATAAATATTATCAAAATCGAATGATATACCATTGGGATTTTATATTGATCATATGATACCTTATTATACAAACTAGTAATATAGATTATACATTTTTAATGTTGAAGTTTAAAAAAGGAATATTAATGCGATATTAAACACATAATTCATCAGTTATGGGGATCATATTCCTATGAGATCTATGCACTGATCAAACGATGACAATCAGAAATTAAAGGAAGATACGATGTAGAACATTGAAATTTCAGTGATATCATGTTAATGAAACCTATACAATTCATCTATGATTGTGTGATTAACATCATATATGTTATATTCCTCTTATGATATTCCTCTAGACATTTGACATACCATTATTTGATGAAAATGCATTATGTTAGTTAGATCTAGTGAAGTCCTCATGAATGTCATGATGATACCTTCATGAATATTATTACGATCACGTGATAGAACCATGGGAATTCGATCCATGTAGAACAGAAAACCATATGCATGTCATTAAGAAATCCTATAAAATGTATGTTTTATTATGTGAATACCATTGGATATAATTGATGGATATACTCATAGATGATATCCTTTCTACATTATGATCCTTTGACCAATCAGGTCAAAATCCCTAAACACATCATCCTTTTCATATTATTATTCATGTAAATATTAGAGATACATCCATAGACCTACCATCCTTGTTAGATAGTCATCCTCAAACATGTTATCATTGTTAATCAGGCATACTCAAATAATTTGACTCAAACTATATGAACCCTCAACCACTTTTCCATTGAATATAATTCCCCCATATTGTGGTATGTACCCATTAGGGACTTGGGTTATGAACATATTCAAATGCAAACAACAAAAGGGGCCCTCATTCCATCCAATCATTTTAAATATACCTTATATGATCCAAATAATTTACCCATATTTGAAAAATGTGTTATATGTGATATGGGAAACCACATTATTTTATGTCCCTAAATATTTCATAGGGCCCTCCTTCTATTGTACCACCATCATTTATCATCAATCAGTGTATTAGGAAAAAATTGAACTACACAGACTCTTATTACTATAAAAACAAGACACATGGGATATACTCCTATGGTCTGCGAATAATACCAGTCATGAACCCCATGTTCCCCCTTATGGGATTATATAATTAAAAAGGATTTTAATTATGTATTAACACAACTACATCAATGGGTATATCCCATATATATAAGTTGTGAATCTGACGTCTTTCAATATATTTATTTCATAATGATCAAGATTGTTGTGATCGTAGGGGATATAAATATTCATTTTGTATGAATAATATGAAACCAAAAATAGTTTAAAACATTGTGTGTGATCCCTTCTAAAATAAAACTAATCTATGTGGGATATAATTGCATTTATAAAAATGATATATAGAATTCAATCATAATGTCTAATATCAATAAACAATGTTGAGATAAACTCAGATACAACAATTTTCTTGAGGTTAATCATTAATTATAATTCCTAAATAAACTAAACGGGTTTTGATTCATGTTGTAACATGTTATGCATGATGCCTCTTATAGGTTCAATCCCAATTCAGGAGCCCAAAAATTCTTCCTATATAGAACATGCATACATGTTTCTTGGTCATCTTGTATCAATTCACAACTAGTCCCTAGTTATTATGAAATAATAATAAATAAAGGGATAACCACTTGTATATATATTGATTCATTAATAGAAAACCATAATTCATGTATATTTATTAAACCAAAAATAGTTTTATTAGGTTAAACAACATTATGCTAGGATTTTATAAATATTCAAGAACATAACTAAAATATATAAGTGATCCCAAAAGTAGGAAATTATTCCCAAAAAAAAGTGGTGATCCTAACAAAAAATCCCCTTGTCCTATTTTTTTTAATGTGTGATGTTTATATTGAATCCCCCATAAAATTACAACCTATAGAAAGATATCATGTATTTTTTATAGATGATTGATAATTGGAAGTTTGAATTAGAAAAAATTGAGAACATTAAATACAATAATTTTATAAAAGAATGACAATGATGCCATAGAATTAGTCATATTCATTCACAATCTAGGATATCCAACACAATTATATCATAACAAATTGTGAATCCAATGTGATAGAATTTAAACACTAAATAACATCCTTACCATGGGCCGTTGAAATCTTGTTTCCTAAATATATATTATATATTGAATTCATTTAGAAACAATATAATAAATAAATAAATCATTTCATAATAAAATTAATATTAATTAAAATATACTCAAAATATCTCTATACACAAGATCACTATTAGGACAATAATTTAAATCAATATATCATTAATACTTATTTTGAAATTCATTTCCATAAATATTTCATAGCTGTTGCTAGTGAAAAATTTAATTTTCCATATATCCATGATATAAATTATGTTTTTATTTTTTTACAATACATTAAAAAATTTATAAAAACTCTTTATTAGAAATAAACTAATTATATTAACTTCTATTTATAATATTTTAATTAAATTAAATTAATATAATAGATTTTCAAAGAAAAAATATGTATTTGTTGATTTTTTTTAGAAATTAGCCACTTTTTCATCATTATTATATTTTTCACCTTATTCTAATTAAATTATTAATATTATCTATATTTTAATTATGAAAATTCTAGTTTTCCTTGACATTTACTATTTTGCATTTTTTTTACCAAAGTAACATAAATTCACTTGTTGTTTCATCAACTCATTCATCCAAATATAAACTCCAAATAAATTTAATCAAATTTTAAAATTATTGTTAAAGAAATTTTATACAATTAAATATGATGATATGGTCATTTCATAATAAAATACTTTATAAGTTTTCTTAATATTCAATATTTTGATGTCTATCAATAAATAAATATGTTTTTATAATATTGTGGGTAGAATGAAATCTTTTTATTTTAAGGAAAATTTCAATATCTCCAATAATTAGAGTAATAACATTAATTGATATAACTAGATGAATATTTTTATTTAATGGTCCATTAATACATTATTTTAATCAACCAATAAATATAAAATCATTTTTTTTAATTATATAGCTCACATATTTTATCAATTCATAATATTTCATATATTATTAAAAAGGATAATTTTACGATTTAATTAACTTCTATATCAATAATTTTATATACATGATGTAGATATAAATTTTATATAAATTTTAGAATTATTTGTTTACTATTTTAATGGATATCCATCAAATATACGATGTAATCATTAATTAAAACGTTTTTTCCCTTTCAAACATATTTTTATTAGGAATAATATAACATGTACCAAAATTAAATTTAATATATACAATAAGTTAATGAAAATTTCTGAACATAATCAATTATACTGAAATAAATGTTTGCTAATATTGATAATATAATATACAAATTTTTAAAATTCATTAAATTATTATATATGTTGAGTCATTATTTAATTTGAACATAATTTGGAAGTACATATTTTATTATATACATATATATTGAGTTGGGGTAATTTATTATATCAAGAAGAATTATATCATGAATAAAAAAATGAAAATGTGTTTAATCACTAAATATTAATTTATATAACCATTAATAGATTATTAATATGAGAGATTAGTCACTTGTAAATGGTTGAGAACATTTCCATAGAAAAGTAGTGGCATATTGATATATCCTAGAGGGAACTGCCACCCAATTATACATCATGGGGACATGTCACAATAAATTATATAAACATTGTAGTTCTATGGATGATCCTCATACTAAATCACTAATAAAAAATTTCCTAGAAACCTATCCCACATTATAATGTCCATAAAAAAACACTATATTGTAAGGCCTTTAATATGGGTGTTCTCAATAGTGTATTTTTTAGGCATGCAATTTATATTTATTCACAATACTTTTCATGAAATTACATTCATCCCCAAACAATTATCATGAATAGAAATTATTATTTTTTCAATTCGAAGGATTACATTTGTTAAATCATTATAGTCCACTAAGCAATGATTATATCACTGTATCCATTACTTATAGACCTTTTGATTATAAAAACTATCATTATTGATTATAAATTTTCCATAAAATTACATAACCATTAAAAAATTTCTCTTCTATTTAACATGACAATTATATATTGGGAAACAACGTTATCAATGATAGATATTTTATGTGGGATAGAATGAATCTCCAAGCTTATGAGGAATATTATTAAAATTGATCCAGAATTGGAATGTTGGTGGGACTAAAATAATTTTCTATGAAACTATCCATCAAAATATAATAAAACTCAAAAAACAAGAAATGAATTAGTAGATTTTAAATGGATTATTAATCAAGATATAATAGACATTGTTGATAAAATTATTGAATGAGGATGTCTAATATCATGTGGATGAATCTCATGGATATAAAATCTTTGTATATTTGTTATTTCTATGGAAAATTATAAATTCCAAAAAAGGGATTCCTATTTGGGAATGATTAATAATAAGAGTATTTCATATTTATGTTTTTTTAAAAAGATTGAATATATGATATGTTTTTGGCTATAGATTTTTTCATCCAAAATCATCGAATTTGAGAGTTTTAGTTAATAATTATGATTATAGATTACACTAAAGGATTTTAATAGTGTCTTAAAATTATAATTTTAATAAATATTAATTATAAATTATTTCAATTTATTATTTTGAATATCACATTATATTTTTAATAAATAAATATAATTATTTGTGAAATAGTTTTCCATCATTAGAACATCTTCACATGTTTTCGATTGTGATAATTCTATATTTCGTTATGCTTGAATACTTCCATTTTTCATGGGCAGCCTATTAATATGAGTATTATAATAATTATTTAATATCATAATTTCACTTTTGTATATATTCTACAACTAATAGTAATTTTTATATTGTTATTGATTTAAATAAATTGGTTAATACTAATTATTCACAATATGGGGAGAATTATAAATCATTGTAAATTTATTATTGTGGGAGAAATCCACAATCATATGATTGATAACCATTATAAAAAATTCATGATATGAACAATATGACAATCTGTACTGATATGAGAAGATAAAGAACAAATCAATTTAAATAAAACCTCACTACACCCAGTTGAGGATATTGGAAGCATAAAATGCACTTTAATTATAATTTAGGAATCAGGGAGATCATCTCAATCCTTGTGTCTCGAGGTAATCTATGATTCCTTCTTATGAAAGTTACATGAATAATATGTGATGTGATATTATTTAATCTGATTTTATTCCCCCAATACCTATTATATTCATATGTTATAATACTAAAACACTTCATAATGAATTAAATTGTTTCATCCTTTAATTATACACATATATACATCTCCATTCACCCAACATCCACATTAATATTAATTAATTATCTCTAAAATACATTTATCAAAATGCATAGATAAACACTAACTATGTAGATAAATGAAATTTAATTTCTAGTATGGTTCTTCAATGACCATGTTCACTTGTAAGGGATTTCATTTCTAACAAACTACATTTGAATGAAGAACTTTTTCGCATTGTTTTATGGTTAAGATATTTTTAAAACAGTTATTGTGGGAATTCGACTCAAAAATTGTAAAATATTTAATAATGAAATTATGGAAACCTATAAAATATTAATCTAGGAACATAATAATCTCATAGAATGAGTAATTAATTTTAGTTTTATTCATTTATAATAAACTTAATAATATAATTTCACATAATTATGATTTACTGTTTAATTTTTAAAAATAAATATGGTCTACAAATGATGGTGTCAATATCAATAGGTTATATATTTTTTATGGGTACAATTGTAATCCATGAGGGATCTATTATCAACCGATAAACATATTATCCAATATTTAGGTTGGAGAGTATAATTAGATTATGAAAATTACATTATAAAAAATTATCATATAAGATAAGTTAATTAGGTATATGAATGGGGAGACCCGATTTGATGAACATACCCCCAGAATCTCTATTATAAATTAACAGTGAAAAATTATGATCATATATTGAAAAATTAAAAACAATTTTATACACGAACATATATGTATCATTACTCTACAAATGAAAAAAGAATAGGGGGAGGGTCATGAGAGGTTGAAACATATAGAGAGTTTACCACATCTAAAATGGGTTTTTTCGAATGAGTTATTGAATATGGTACCCAGATATTATGTAAGAAATATTTTTGAATAAAATTTAAATCCTGAGTATAGAATACACAATCAAATAACACCCTCCTCAACATAATCTCATATTTCATGTATATTATAGGTAGTGGGTTTCTTAATAATACTCATTGGAAAAGTGGAACTATAAGGGATAATAAAAATTATAGGGAATGATATTTTCATAGTTCCACTGAAGAGAAAATTGATATTCTTATAATTATAAACATAAGAGAGAACATTTTTTGGTAGTCTATGATGATGTGGAATATTTCTGTAAATGTAAAAGTTATGTTTAATAAAGTATTTGGAATAATGGAATCTAAACCCAAGTGCTCTGTGGATTTTCCGAAAGATTTTTTATATAGCTTTGTTGTATTTTATATATTCTTAAATGTGTTTAGTTGGATTATTTTATTTAATAGATATTAAAATATTTAATATTTTATCGAATATATTTATAGGAACAAGGTATCCCTCCTGATGACGAATTTGAAGAATATAAAACTAACCATTGTGGAATTATATCACATAATGAGAGTATACCTAATTCAAATCATTTACTGATACCATTCATGATTTTAAATTCATTCCCTAAAAATAGAGACCTATGATTGTTTTTTAAAAAAAAATTATAGGCATTTCTTATTGTGAGGTGGTGGTTGGATTGTTTAAATAGATAACTTCCATGATTTCATTATTTAATTTGATTTGGGAGTCATATAATTACCAAAAGCATGAATCATGGAATTATTGATCTTAATTCATGGGAGTCGAATAAAAATTATAGGGATTTATTAATGTTTTTATTATTAAAGAAATTTATTTATAATTATGGAATGTCGTCATATGTTTAGCTTTTAGATGTGATGTACAAGACCTATTTATTTTGGAATGAAATTTTTTTAAATATTAATAAAATCAAAATATTTTTTTCTAATGAAAAATTAATGAATACTGATGAACGAAATATTAGATAAATATTTTTATAGTTATTAAATAAATAAAAAACTCCATATTATATAATTATATATTAAAGAAATAATAATTCATTAATTTAAAATATTAATAGTTAATATGATTATATTTTAAAAAAACTCATATCTATCAACTAACATTATTTTTAAATTAGTTTATATTGTATGAAAAAAATTGTTTGTAAAATTATTATAATATTATATATTTTTATATAAAAAAATATGTTTCATTATGTGAAATTAATAAAAAAATTATAATATAATTTTTTAGTAAAAAATGTTTTAATTATATTTTTAATTTTTTATTTAAATGAAAATTTAATAAATATTAGAATTTAAATTTTATGATGTGATTTTCATCATTCTTTTGAATATAAAAATTATAATTGGATATTTTTTTAAATTTAATAAATAAATTATATTAAATGAATAGTATAATATATAGTGTTTACAAAAACCACATCATTAATCAATATATCTTAAACGTTATTAGAACCTAAAATCTAATAAAAAAATTTCCCCGATATAATATGTATTCATTAAGAAATAATTTATATTAAATATTTACTATTTTAACATTATAATACAGATTACGGTTTCATTTAGATTGACTTAAATGATAAATTAATATTATAATCATTATAATAAAGAACTTTATATTTCTAATATTTTAATATATAATATATTTATCTGAAAAATAGATTATAATTTTTAAATTTATCCTTTTAAATTAAAATTATTTATGTGTTACATTCCATAATGATTAGAATAATTTCCACTAACAGATTAATTATATTTTATTTAATTTCGAAAAAATTTAGAATCATTTATAAAAATTTATTTTATATGAACTATTTTATTTTAGTAATTAAATTTGAATTTCATATTTCATAACTTTTCACAGTGATAAAAATTAAAACTAATAATGTTTATAATATAACAAAAATGTATAAAAAATTGTAAAAAAATGTTTGAAAATATATTTTTGAGGCCTTCTCAATCATTCCCCTTCCCACATTCCAATATTTTCTATTATTTTATTCCCACTTACATTAAATATGGATATAATGATTTTATCATTATTAAAAATACACACCTCTCCCATATAGAGGAAACACTACCCACATACATCTCCTCACACTTCATACCTTTTATGATTGAACCAAACCCTTCTTAAATTACTATTGAAAACATATCAATACATCATAGGTGTTCATGAATCAATTAAATTCCACCTTTTAGTTCCAAAATATAATTTCTTAACGGATATCCTGAAATGGGTAAGGAGTCTAATGAGACATGGTGGAAATAAATAAATATAATATTATTTTTTATTAAACAAATTCTGATTTGTTTATTTTTATTCTGGAAAATTATACATTAAATATGGTTATATTCTTCTATAATATTTTATTTTGCTATATTATATAATTATTTCTTAGGGAATGATTTGATGTTATATGAAACCCTTTTTAATGTCTTCTATTTCATGAAACATGATTGTTGTAAGTGTGTTTCTTCTCAATGTACATTATTGGAGACATGTTTTATTACATGAAAATAATTTAACTCAAATGGTGTACATGTAAGACACTATTACACCAATAATGGAGAGGGTTCAATCTGGTTGTCAATATTTTATTTTATTGGGATAGATCATGTTACATAATTATTAGGAACAATAATAACATGTCATATATAATTGTGTTGTTTTTAAACAATCACATAACGGTAGATAGTAGAAAATTTTTACTTCATTCTCCCAAAAGGAATATAACATGGATAATATAATGATACTATGTTAGTAATAACATAACCTTGAAAATTGGATAGTTATTATAGACTATAGAATATTATAAATATTAAAATTGTACATAGAACACTTCCATTACATTAATTATTTAGATAAGACAATAGCTTTATTTGATCTGTTTCATAGAATCCCCTAGCTAATTGCCACATGTGAAGTCTCAAAAAATTTAACAACATGATCTTCGAGTTAGCAGATTGGGCATTTATGTCTTTGTCATTCATTAGGAAAATACTTTTTTTGCACCAAATTCTTGAGTCATTCCATTGAATTCACTATAAATGAAATACAAATAACAATATATACTATTCATTAATATCCTAGAATTGAAGACATACCATTTATGTTTAAAAGAAATATTAGTGTTCACAAACCCACACACAATCAGGAATATCCCAACATTCACAAAGCACAAACTCTTGACGGGACATTATATCATCATTAAACAAACAGTCATTGTGAAACTCCCTTTTTTCAAAATCCTCAGTATCATCCAATACATGACCATTCCATTTCAAATGATCACAAATGAATATGTTTACATATTAATGAATCTCATAGACATTGTTAATTCATTTTTTTCATAATTTTATAATAATCTCTTATTATAAAATATTGTATTTGTGATCACTATTTATTGGATAACATAATTTAAAACATGCCAAATACCATCTTAATTTTCATATACCATTGAATTTATATTCAAAATGATCATTTATTTACAGTGAACTAGTTAAATTTTACACATTTTTATGCTCCTTTTAATAATCTATATTTACAATTATCCCATCATGAATTATTGAAACATCAATCCTTCAATGCATCATATGCATTCATGTCTGTTAATATAATGAAAAAACATATATCATCACGAATCCATGGTGTTACCATATTTTCTATGAGTAATTAATATATATCCAAATATCATGAAGCATTCCACTTCTGAATTATTTTGAATGATAAATATTTTCCATTTATTGGGAAAATAAAACACCATAAAAAAGGATTCCATCCTCACCATATGATAAATTAAAATTTCAAACACACTGATCAAACATAGTATTTATAAATAAAAATCCCAAAAAAACAATGTTTCCATCTATGAAAATATTTGGATGTTAAATCCCACCCTTTTGTTTTTTTGGAATACTATAGAAAAATTCAATAAAACCACTATCCTTGATCAAAAAAGTAATAAGATTATAATCATTAATCCATCATAATATATCTATGTTTGAAAATTTTAGTGTAGCAAACAAGACTGTAAAATAAAATTTCATGCTGGTATGGACAAATAAGAAATCCTACAAACCACTCAGAGAATTTCACATATCTTCTAAATTAAAATTAAACCAAAAAATATATATTTGAACATGAAATTATAAAAAAACAAGACAACGTAGTATTTCCACCATAACCATTCATAAATTCCACAAAAATATTGAAATATTTAACAAATTTGGAGTGTGTAACAACTTGAACTTCCTCCCGGTATATGTGTTGATTGAACACTGTGGTTAAAATGATTTTCCACTAATATTTTTTTCAATGAATAAGTAACAAATTCTTCAATTTAACCATTCATTAAAATTTGTTAAATTTAATCACACATACATAATAATTTTTTTCATAGATATTTATGATATCAAAATGTTTTCAACAAGAATTTTGAAGTATATTGTTCATAGGATTGATCATGTTTTGATTTCACAATGTGTCATCATTGAAAATTTCACATCATCTTTATTATCGGTATGTTATTGCTTCATCCATAATAGATGATTCCAAGAATTTGTCACATTGATATAAATTTCATTTTGTATACTATCATACATTATATAATATTTATTCTACTACAATATGAAACATTTATTTACAATGAATAATGAACCACCATTTGTGGACATTATATCCACAGAATTTTCAGACCAATAGGAATACGAAAAATCCAATAATTCATTATCTCTTTCAGTTGAAATTTATAAGGAAAAATTAAGAGTACTTTGATTATACCAAGTGATTATTTTAACATATCACGACATCTCTTCATTCATCTAACAATGAATGTGCAATGAGAAATATGTTGCATCGAAAATATCGGGCCATGTTGTGTTCTTGTATAATAAGATTCGGATTATTATTCTACATATTGGGAATTTGTATTTTTGACATCCTAATTCATTCTATTTTTTCACAACCACAATCATAGTATATATTTTTTTGGATTCAGGAATGTTGAATTTCCTTAGAAGGTCCAAGGAATATTTTTCCGAAGAAATGATTCTATAATCCATATTTTGAGCAATTGGAATTCATGAAAATTAGGTGATTTCACCAATTATATAGATTTCAATAACATAATTCATGTGATTAGAAAATTATAAAACATCTCCCTTCCTTATTCATCAAAAGTATTATATCATCTATATACATAAGATAAATAAATTAATATGTCTAATAATTATTCAAATAGATATTACGGTTGAAACAACCACTTTAATAATAAATAATCTTCATATATAAATCTGGTTGATAATAAGATGATTGAGTATCATATATCAAACAATATAAATCCTTGATTAGTCTATGATCATTTCATTGAAAATACATAATCATAAATACCACTGGGTAGTCAATGATGACATATTCATCAAGAACACTATTTATGGATTCCATATTGACATTCCTTTTATAATCATTTTTTATTTATTTGTTTTTGAATGGAATGGAATATAAATATTAACTCCACAATACGTAGTGGAGAAAATTTTCAATCAACATCAATGCATTAAATATGTGTATATAATCTTCACACTAATAGTAAATTTTTATGATCTCATTTCAATTTTCAGCAATTTTTTTGAAGATCGGTTTTTTTCTAATTAAATTGTGTTCTTATGGTCTCTTAAAAGAATCCCATGTCCATTTATTATCAATATTATATCATTATTAATACATTGAAATACATCAATGTTTCATCCTTCTCTACATCATTAAATAAGGATGGTTCCAAAATTTATTTAAAGGGAAAATGTTCTTCATTCCTCATTATTCTTGTATGGGTAGGTGTAGTCCATTCCACAGTGACATGGTATTGATTATTTGGATATCATTTATTTATCCTATATAGTTCTGATGATGTAATTTCATCCTTGGTTTCCTCATATAATTATTTTTTGTAATCATCAAAAAAATTTGTACAAATATGTTTTGTAATCATTACTCGATTTTTTATTTTGAATATATATATATTTTCCACTTTCATCATCATCGTCATTAATATTTTCATTTCAGATCCCCAGGTTATTTATAGTTTTATCCTAATTGATTTTGATATTATTGTAATACCCAATCATAATATGATTTTTATTATAAAAGTTTTACGTTTTTTTTGTAAATTAATTTCAATGGAATATTAACTCATCTTTAGCATAACTATACTTGGTTTTATAGCTTCCCTTTTTAATGAATTATTTACATCCAAAAATTATAAAATATACTAGATTGGGATTCCATCCAAAATATATATCATATTGTGTAATGATTCCTCCTATAAAAATAACTAATGAATTTTCAGTGTACACCACTAATTATAATTTCCACATTATTGTAATGATAAGAAACACAACTCTCAATCAGTATTGTTATAGAGATATTTTTCACATCTCAATTAATTAATTCAAAGACCATATTAAATTGAGTTGTTGACACTATACACACAACATTTTTTATCCAATATTTAAAAAAAATTCAAATTCAATGGATTTTCAATCTCATTCTTTTTTAAGAAACATAATATTTGTTATTAGATTTGTATAATTATAATGTCCATAATTATTAATCTTAATGCAATCATGTATTTCACATTTGATCGGTATAAACATCACACCGATCAATTTTCAACAATCATTATCGAAATAATTATTTACATCTCTCCATATAATCTAGCTATAATATATGGACTATATATTTGATTTTAGATGAGATCAATTATATTATATTCCCTTTTGTTATTTAGACTATATGAACGCTGAGATATCATTCCATGAATGAATGTATCACATGATTGTTCCCAATAAGGATTTATATTAGAAAATTTGACAACTATATTATGATTTGATATTTATTCATTTTTTATTATTAATGTGACCGATCCTAAAGTTCCAATAATTTTATAATTCTTCAACTATTAATTAACATGTTTTCTCATTACTCTAATCATGGTAAAAATTGTCATCTATTATACACCATATAATGAAAGAATTACTTTTCCATCCTCTGATAATGAACTCTTTATGATGAAATGTCACTATCAATCCACTATCATAGAGTTGAATGCCATTAATCCTATTTTGTTGAAAATCATCATTATTAAGATATTTGGGTTTCTATATATTGAAATTTGATAGTTTTATATATTTAATATATATGATATTAAAATTAAAATCATTTCCAATTATCAATGTTACAAATATACATTTAATTATAGTTATTAAAAATCAACATTTCATGTTATGTGGGATGTCAATCTAGAATCATGAATCCAGGGTCTACTATTCTTTATAGCTTTAATAGATCATTATATTAGGATTTGTCTATTTATTTTCATTTTTTACTTCTATGTGATAGTAGAATGAGTGGGGGGAAAGGGTGGAATTTCCCATAAACTTTAATCATGAATGGGTTAATCATATTCGTATTCATATTATAGATAAGAATAATTATTTTAAAATGAAATTAATCTTTGTTTATGGATATTTAAATACCTTAGTGTTATAATATTATTCTTCTCAAGTTTCCTCTTCATATAATATTAATTTATGGCCATAGTTAGAATATTTAAAACAATATCCAAAGAATCTATTTCTTCTATAAGATTAAGGATATGGTCTCATTCTCAATTTTTGTCTTCCCGGGTCTTTCCTTTTAAGATAAGTCATTTCCTATTCAACTGAAGACATGATATGGCCCAAAAATCCACAAAATTGACCAAAAAATTGAGGAAAATATTCTCATATCCATTCCTCAACATTTCCCTTTTTATTATAAATTTCATGGACATGAAATACTCTATAGATACGAGTTCATTATTTTTATATAACTTTTCTATTTGGTTTTAGGATTTAATATGTAAGACAGAAATAACTATTTAGTTATGTCCATATTTATGCTTCCCATACATTTCAATAAACTGAATTATATCCTTTATTTTATAAATCACCTCCAATTCAAATTTTTCACATAACATAGGATATAAGATCACATATGGTCTTATATAATGCTGTAAAAAATAATATTTACATCTTTCTAAGATCTCTGCATATGAGAATATTCCTTCCATTAATTTTTTTTTCTTCCCATGATTTTGATTCAATTTCAAGATTACATTTATATTAACTTGTTCGTCATCAAGTATTACTACAATCATTTCACTTCATTTTGGTATCTTTTTATGGAAATTGATTTGTTTTAAATTTTAATCATTACTGAGTTTAATATTCAAAAAAGTTTCGCCTATTTCAATATTTTTTAAATTCTCATTTCCCTTTAATTCAGAATGAAAAATTTTCCCACTATACCACATGGAAAATAATCTTATGGATGCTTTCCTTCACTTATCCCTTTTACTCCATTGAATTTCATGGAAATATGGAAATATTATTTCGTTCAAAATTATCATTAACAACAAAAACTCTAAAAATATCATTTTTTTCATTTATTTACATTTACTGACGTACTTGAGTTTTTATTATTTTTAATTTTTTTTCCTTTAAATATATTTTATACTACATAAAATATCATTAAGAAAAATCATAAGCATATATAATTCTTCATGGGTAGAAAATTTTGTGTTACAAGGTGGTGGGAAATTTATAATCATTTTTCACAATTTTCATTCTCATATATTCATCCCCAAATACTCAAATTCATACAAAATAATTTTTATGAGATTAAAAAACAGACCTCATTTTCATCTAATTATTTATTCATATCATCAAAATTATTGTGAAAGTATTGGTGTATGGCCTCTATTAAATTGATTCCACTATAATGTATATTTTTTAGTTTCTACCACATGACCATGGATATACTGGAATTCATCCAATTTAAATTTATTTGATTTTAAAGTGTATCAATAAGAGAAATTTGAGATCTGGAATCATTTAAAAGAATTTTTTGTCGTATTTTAGTAAAAAAATAACATGTCACATGAGTTACCATAATCCCCTGATCTCTTGAAAAAATATCATACATCCCATGGGATCGTAGATTAGATCACACCATATTCTTTCAAATTTGGATGTTTCTCTATTCAAGGAGGGTTACTCCAATAACATTCATAGAATTATACATTATAACAATAAAGTAAGTATTTAACACCACTAAATAGTACCATATGATACCACTTATATCACTATATAACATCCTTAGTTGGGAGAGATGAATAAGGGTGTCAAATGATACATTAAAAATAATAGATCTTTTTCACACAATTGGAGGAACAATAATAAATTATGTGATGTAATCATGTATTTGTTAAAAAATCATGTTCATAGATACAACACAACAATTTTACAATGTTCTTCACTAAGGTTTACTCTTAGGAGTATATGGTGATAGTGAGTATGTTATACAAAAAAACAACTAAGAATAACTATTTAATGTAGTATACATTATATAATAATAATAACATTATTATAGAAACAATACCAGTAAATGAATTATATAGATAAGACACTACATAATTTAGATCACTTATGTAAACACCCCTATCAAACTAACTTGGGTGACGTATTACATAGTTTAACAACTTCAATTTCATGTTATTGGATTAAGAATTTTATCTATATCCCTTACTAGCATGATATGATTATATATAAAATGTCCTAAGCTAATTCACAAGAATGATTTGTTCACATAATTCATATATTCAACACAATTCCACAATAATCTACCATCCTTTATGAATCCAATTTTATGATTCAATTAAATAACAACATTTGAAAACCCACACACCATCATAAATACCATAACCATCATGAAAAACACATCCTTTATATAACCCCATGCCTTTGTGAAATTCAATTTATTTATGAAACTATATTTTCTAAAATTCAATGGTAGAAATATCAACATAATCATTATTTTAACAATGATCAATCTAGAATATAAATCATGATTCCCAAAAAAACTATGTTTCATTTGTTCGGGGAATTTCATCATTTTAAAAAATTCACTTCTTGTCAACTTATTTGGGTGCAGACAAATTTTTATAAACCCACCCATTCACAAAGAATTTATAACTCTAGTGGTCTTTTTATGAACATCAATATTCATATCCATATACATATAATGAAACATCCGTGAAAATTTTCCCATTTTCAAAGAATCTCATAATAGCAACGATTTTCTACTATCACATCCCACATTTGGAATCCTTCATACCGTCCTGAAAATGTGTTCTTTTTCAATGATTAATTTTATCATGAATAATACAGTGATCATGAACTACATGCCTTCACCATATATTCTATGTGTCAATCATTGAAATCTTAATTTCATGAATTTTTCTCTAACTTATTGATTTTTTGTTCCAATAGTTTTTATAAAAATATCCATTAAATACTCTTTCAACACTGGTTCCACCTGCCTCATATGATGATAAGACATTCAAACATAGTAATCAACCCTATTGTGGATTGAAAAAAATACAAAAAAAAAACATATTTTTTCAAGCTATGAAAATCCATGGTTCCAAAAGTATATACCATCTCTTTGAAATGTATACTACATAATTATCAATTGTTAATTTTTTGTGATGTTTACTTTTTGATTATTTATTTTAATGTGTAATTGTTAAAGAATTTCCTGTGATCTAATTTTTACCACAAATACATTTTTTGTTTTATCGTTATTGTTCCATTAATAACAATTTTAAATATTTATATTGTTATTAAATTATTAAATAAAAGTGAATCATTAATTTATTTATATCATTTAATAATTTATTCAAATGAACTATTTTTGTAGTATTGTTACTCAAATATTATGATATTCCTAAATATTTTCATCATATCAATTTTAATTAATTTAGATATGTTACATATTCACTAGAATAATTTTTGTTTTGGTGTATATATTTTCCATGTATTAAATTCCTCAAAATTATTTATAAAATATTATTTATTATAAAAACCATCTCATGTTACCCACTTTAGGGGTATCCAATTAGAGTGACAGTGATCTGGTACTTGTTTTTTGTCTCATATTTACAATAAAGGTGGCATGTTTCATATTTCACATGTTTTTTTTATTTTTTAATTAAGTGAAAAATTTAATACATGGAAGATAAATGTTTTCAACCTCAATATATTTCATTTCCATTTTTTAAATTTCTCCTCATGATCAATTGATTAATATAATAATAAAATTTTAATGGACTTTGATTGCTCGTGTTATTATATTATAGTTATAATTAATATTCATTATATTATTCTTTTTGTTCATGGTTTCTACTACTATATGATTTTATTTAATGATTTTTTGTCACTTAATTGAGTGGAAATTTCATTGAAATTATATTCTTTTACCTTCATAATTCATCAATTCATATTCTTGAGGTCATTTTTTGTGAAGATATTATGATATATTATGATATCCATTTTCCATCTATAGTACCTTTATGATGTAATCAAAAAAGTCCATTTTTATTCTTTATGGTGTTTATTATATGATAAATGACATATTTTAGGCGAATGGAATATGTAGGGATGATTGATATTTGGGGTCCTTTATACTTCTGTAATTAATTAATTAGTGTCTTGCATCTCTTGAGACACATATACAAATTTTGTAATTATGTTCCCTATTCATGCATTAGCATACGTAATAACTCAATAATTATTTGGTGTAATTAATGACTCTAGATAGAATGTGTTAAATAATTGATTCTCCAATTCATGGTTGTGTGTACTAACTCATGAATGCGTTGTTTTGAGTAGTTACTCAAAAAGTAATCAATATCAGTAGTGAATAAAAATATTGATGATACCCTATGCCTAAAATTATACTACTACTATTTTATATTATATATTAAAAATTAATGTACGATTTAAATTACATATATATATAATTATCATCCATGGAAGATGTTTATTGTAAAATAATTCTACACAATTATTCAAATTTAATTGATTGGTCATTTTTTAATACATGTCAATATTTAAGAATATATGGGAAACATGTATTGTTCAATATTTTTTTTAATGTATATTTCCCCTTTTCTTATTTTGTATAATGTTATTGTTGTCAAATTTCTCAAAACAATAGACATGTATCCCCATAAAATATAATTAATATCAATATTTTTGATTGATTTCCATTGATATTTTATAAAGGGACATATTGATATCGATGTTTTATGCAATGATGCAATATCTAAAATTTCTAAAAAAGAATATTAAATATTACAATAGTGGATAAATTATTTTTTTAATGGAAATTTCATGGGATCTAATATTAATGATAATAAAACTTCCAGTCATGGAATTACATTTTTTGGAGATGTGATGTTATCATATAGAAATGATGTGAAATAATTATAAGGTTGTCTTGGTTCAACACCCATGTTATCAAAAATATTTTTTAAAGAATATAATTGAGCATAAATATATATATATCGGTATTAAAAACCCCATTCGAAATTAGATTTTATTTTCATTATTTTCAATGATTAGTTAATTAATTCAAATTGAATATTCTAATAAAAAATCATAGATGACCAGATTTATTAGTATATATAATTAATATCATAATATAATGTTTCTAACGTTTTGATAATATGGTTTTCCATGAATTTAAATCCTTTATGGGATAGTAAAATTTATATTCTATTGTGTCATATATACACCTCAGGGAAGTCCACATATTAAAGGATCGTTGAGTAAAAAATGTGTCTTACTTCAATACATGATTTTTAAGACTATGTCTTCACATGTAGATAGAAAATGAAAAGGAATATTATTTGGAAGATCCGTCTATATTGATAAATTATTTTTCAGTTATTTGAAAATTTTAGTTAATATTATTTTAATATATCCATATAAAAATGGTTGATTAAAATGATGTATTGGTTTATCCAATTATTTCATCTCTAGGAAAAAATACTTCCATGGTTAAAATGAAGCTTTCGTTAGAAGTTACATAATATGAATGAATATTCATAATCAGATGATAATATTCATTGATTATATATTATATTATCACGAAAATGTTGATTTTAATATTCATTTTGATATATGATCTTTTAAATTTATAAGTTGAGTGTATGCATCTAGAAAAAGCAATGATTTATCTCTGGAGGCATATTTTTCATAAATGGTATAGAATAAATATATTTAAACATTATAATGGAAAATGTGGGTTTAAATAAAATAAAATCTATTTTTAGGTTAATATAACTTTATAAATTATCCCAAAATTAATGATTATCATTGGGATATTATATGATACATTCATTAGTGATTGATAAAGAAATATTAAAGGGTCAATTTGTTGAAGGGGGAGAATATAACAACCAAATATTTTTTAATATAACTTTTAAAGGAAAAGTATGATTCATTGATTGCATAACCAAAAACACCTAACTAAAATGATCCTTGTCATTTATCATTAACATTAATTAGATAATATGAAAACCTATAAAAACCCTATTAAATAAATGTGTATTAAATAAATAAAAATAATTACATTTAGAATATAAGATATTAATATGATTTAATATTTAAATAGGTTTTTATTTATGAAATTTAATTTTATATATTGTTTTTTATATTTTCACCAAATTAAATAATTTGAATATTTTTAGATACTATAAATCAACATTAATTATATTAAAATTTATATTTATTAATATTATAATTTTCTTAAAAAATAGCATCTTACAATTATTTCTTTTGAAAAAGTTAATTTTATAATCAATTATAAATATATATAAATATAATAATTAGACTTTAATAAAATTGAAATAATTTTTATGTTCATCGTGACTAGATTACAAAATTTTGAATTTTTGGGATTTTTATAATTGTTTTTATGATAATGTGAATAGTGAAAAATAAAAATTTCACTGAATCAAAATCAATTACAACTACATTATATAGTAATTATAACATTAAAAATATAAATATTTATACACATTCAATGTAGTATTTATGGTTGAAAATTAAATTATTCAAAATATCAATACAAATATTATAATCATAGGATTAACATTTTACAAATTCAATTAATTTTATCCAACAAAAATAGTATTTTATTTTTTCAATTAATTAAATAATAAAATTATTAAATTTGGTTATAGAATGATATTAATTCCACATGACAAAAAAAATTAATTAAATATCAATTTATAAATGGAAAATAATAAATATTGATTAAATTATCGTAACAATACTTTTTAATAATAAATATATACATCTTATAATAAGTCATTTTTATAATATTTTCCATATTGTATATTTTAGGTTTTCATAAAAATATATTTGAATTTTTAAAATTAAATTCATATATAGAATGTGTATCTAAATATAACAGATTAATTCATAATTTATTTATTGCAATAAATATAATGTACATTTTTTAAATTCAATTGAAATGGTAAAAACTATAAATATTAAAATTGAAATATATAAGAAAAAATTACATAACTTGTTAATAACATTCCATTACATGCATAGTTTAGGTTTTATATACAACGACCCATCATCAAAACTTAAATTATCAATTAAAATATCTTATTGAGCACTAAATTTAGATGTTACATTTTATATTAACCAAAATATAACTCCTCACACATATATAAAGATCCAACACCACCCTAATTCGACCCACACACCAAATCAAATATATTCAGAATATCTCTACCAAAATTAATCCATTAAATACAAATTTAATTTTTTTAGGTTCATTTGATTTCTAAATTCCACCTTTCAAAAATTTAATCTAATTATGAGAATGAGTTCCAATAATGTGTAAGGATGTTAATGATCATTCATGGAATTCATGAAATATTGTATAGATTTATAAAAAATAGTTTTTATTAATTGATTAGTGTTTTTTTTCTAAAAAACTAATCATAAATTTTTCAAATGTTCCTCCCATTTATTATCTTATGTTTAATTTCAATGTAATTTTCTCAGGATATATATTCCTATAAAAAAAGAGTTTTTCAATCATCACCAACTTGTTGAATTTTGTTATTAATAATAGTGGTTTTATTAAATTACATTCTCTTTGAAATGATTTCTTCTTTTTACATATAGTTATATAAATTTTGTGAATGATTCATCTTATACCTATAAGACAATCAATTATCATTTATTTCATGAATGTTATGTTTTATTTCATGCTCCTTGTTTTACGAGTTAATTATCAAAAATATCATAAGCTGTAATTATTTTCCTCAAATGAATCTTTTTTCTTTGAGTTATATTGATTATTTTTTGAATGAAGTTATTTTATGCTATATTATTTTATCCTAAAAATAAATAAAATAGTATATGACCATTCATTTCTATGGATTTTTTGTACCTTTCCAATTACTCATTTTTTAAGCATTGTTATATCGACGATTATGATATTTATAATGGATTTTTCATAAGAATTTTTTTTTCATTGAGATATATTGGTTTTTCACAACTTTTTTGGTTTCATAGTATATAAAATTGATATGTATTTCTAGTTTCATAATTTATCTGAAAATATAATATTTTTTCAAATCCATACAATGTTCAACAATTGAAATGGGTTCTTATTTCAATAATAAGTACAATGTAAGAGTTTTATTGTCTAAATATTCAAATATATGAGTCATGGTTGATATTTTTCATTGGGTTTTCATATATAAGTTATATTAACTACCCGATGTTATTTGTATGTAATAAATATATTTTATTTAATATTATTTTAATTTCAATTTCATGGAATCATAAATATTTATTTTCCCTAATGTTAATAAATCCATAAGATGATTTGATAACCCAATAAAAATATATTTTAGTTACATAATGTCTTTATTAACTTAATTAATAAATTCTCTCTATTATCTATCATATAATTTTATTTTATGGCACTATATGTTAATATATAGTGAAAAAAATCTTTTAAATTCAAAGCACATACATTGATGAATTTTTTATACAAATTTATATTATGTAAAAATTAAAAAACATCAACATTAAAAATAAGATCTCCACCATGTCAATATTTTTACTATATTTCAATTTTATCGTTTATACCTGGAAAATATAAATATTTTTTCTATTTTTATCTTTCTTTCTATTCACCCATTTTACATGAATTTTTATAACAATACTTCTAATTTTTTTCAATATTGTAATTTAAAACAATATAAAATGGATTCCATAATATATTTTTATCATTATCATTAATTTTTAATTATTTAGCAATTATTTATTTTATCAAATCCATTATTTAGGGTTATTATTTAATGAAAATTTATTGAAGGTCATTCAAATTACATTTATGAAAATATTTTCTGAATGTTACCTATATGTTCTTAATTAATGAACTAATAATTAATTCTCTAAAACCAACTTCTGATGACTAATTTCAATCTTTCTATTAATTTTTATATATTCTGACCCCTGAAATTTAGTTTTTAGGAATAAAGAACCACTGAAATTTATTAAAGGCTCATCTGGGGTGATTTATTTTTGGGAGTGAACCATTTTCATTTGTGAGGAGAATTTTGGTGATACTATTTGGAAATGATAAAAATGTTATTTCATTTCCAACAGTTTATTTTGAGGTGATTTATTAAACCAATTTTTAAAATGGTTTCATTATGAAATGATTATTGATTTTTTAAAACTGGAATATAAATAGAAATATTATTTATGGTGGGGGTAATTTATCTCATTCTAATTCGTGGGGTGCAAATATATATCTCAATAGACATTTATACACAATTCCCATTGTGAATTATTAACAAAAATTACTTCATGAAGTCACCCATGATGGTGTCAGTTCACGTAGTCACTCAGGCTATCATGAGTTCATGTAGTGGATAATGAATGTATGGGCCCATTTGTTGACTCCCCATAGTGTTTCAGTGTGTGTGTTTGTTAGTTGAGACTCAAGAATGAATCATTGTATGTATTTCATCATTAAAATGCTAATACAATATAAATAATTACGTGTCGATGATTATTTTTATTTGATGTAACAAGTCAATGTTACATTTCCATTGCATGTTCGTCTGATTATAAAACATAGATCATGATTTTTATATCATTATTCCAACCTAAAATTAACTTGGTTTATTGTTTTCTATTTAATATTAAATTATTTTTATCCTATGATATGTAAAACTATTATTAATAAGTGATATATATAATAAATATTTTTTCTAATGCTCATGTTTTCTAAAATACTACTTATCCATCCATTGATGAAATTTCAAAATGTTTTCCATTAAATAGTGTTTGTTCTCTCCCAATTTTGTGGTTTCTCCTTCCCTATTAAATTTGTTTATTGGACAATACTATAACTGAGGTATTATTTAGAGATTCATTATTGGTGATGATGAAGTCCTAAAATTTATATATTCATACATTGAAAGCCAAAATTATTCTTTAACAGAAATCATAAATAATTCTCTAATATGATGACCATTAAATTCTATTGATTGAGTAATTATATTTGATATTACATTTTTATATTATAATTATTATATAAAATAATTATAAGATTAACTTAGGTAATATCACTTTGTATCAATTGGTTTGTGTAATGATATAATTTTCCAAAATATATTATATAGTGTATGTATATGTAACATCATAATGTGTATCATATCATCAATATAAATGTTAACAAAAACAAAATATTTTTTACAGAAGAATTAATTTTTTTAAAAATATTTTTAGGTTTTTCATAATTTAATGGTTTTGTGTTTAATGAAGAGTATTATGAATAAAAACCATCAATATTAATTCAAATATTATATAATTATTTGACCAATATTTTATTCATATGATGACTATCTTAAATAGTATTAGCAGTTATTAACATGTATAATTTCATTTTTTCCACAATACCACTACCCATATTGATATTTAAGTTACACAAAATATCTTGAAAAATAAAAGTTCATTGCATTTAAATTTCAACCATAAGAGAATGTGGATTAATAGTATGTAAAATTTGGAAATGGGGACTTGGAATCCAATAGAGAAGTTAAAAAAATTATTAATTTCAATTTCTATAACCTTTTCACAACCTTCACCTCCACCAAGAGTCTGACAATGAGATAAATGGAATGATACTTCTTATCTCCCTCAATCAGATGACTCTTGGATGGTGAGTAGAACTTATGGTATAATATGCATACATTTGATAGGAATTACCCTATAAGAGAACATATAAAAGAGAGATATATGAATTATACAGAAATAAAAATCAATTCTGATATATATATATAATCACATGAGTATAAATGGAATGGAATAATGTATAATAGAAACTGAAAATTGAAAATAGATGTGCCATAATGGTAAAGGTGATAGAAACCATAAAGCACAAAAAGGTCATCCAAAACCATGGAATTATAATATAATTCCCAACATCCAATCTCATTGGGTTGATAATAAAATGGTTTATATAACTGTAGGTTGATCATAAATTTATACATTTCATGATCATCTTCATATTCACTCATGAAACACTTAAATAATGAAATAAAATGATTATTAAACAACATAGAAACTGACTTATCGCATAATCAGGAATACTATATTACTATAATCATCATGTATAAATCTCACCATGTACAACATAAATGAGAGAATATTATATAATAATTAAAAATAAAGGTTAAACTTCTCTCGAATGCACATTAGTATGTTATTATTCCATAACATTTCATGACTGATGAAAAATATCTACAAAATAATACATCCCAAAGATACTTATGAAATGAATCATGACATGAACTTTTTTCATCACACCATAATATCATCCCATATAGTATATCTATATAGTAAACAAGTAGTTTCCAAGATCCACTTTACATTTGGTGATGTTTATCATACATCATGTCTTATACCTCCAGACATAAAAACTAATACAATGACAAATGGACATGATTCCATTACAGACTTGACACATCATTACAATAAAAATAAATTTGATACTATATCTATTAAATCATATGTTTGATTTAACCATAACCCATCACATCCCTATTCAGACATATATTCAAAAACGAACCTCTATGTATACTAACCCATGTGACTAATAAAATATGTGTCGGCTACCATATATGGATTTAATCCATCCATCCTACCTCAAGAATGAAATGAAAAAACACCCTCCAAGAGTCAGTTGGGTTTTCGTATCCCTAGCCAAAATGATTTACATAGTGTAAGAAATCATAGAATAATTAAGATATAATAATCTCTACTATTGATGTCATGTCATGGACACATGGAGTCCACTTATAAGGATAAGATATCCAATAAAATTGAAGGCATTTAAGGAGATATATGAAATAAAATAAAATATTTTAACAATTAGCATTATATTACTATTGTATCAAAAACTATTTAACAACAATAATCCAAAAAAATTAATAAATTTATTTTCATTTCCATGCCCTCATGTCATAATCGAAACCATGTCCATAGTTTCTCATTATTAACATCTTGTCAACATTTTCGTTCCTTCAACAACACCCCCATGGATTACGTCATTTTCTAATCATTACAAAAATCACTCTATAATTCAGGAATAGTAGGAAAAATATTCAATGTTACAACCATGATGACAATTGAATCAATTACTATTAATTTTTTCATGTAGTGGGGAATGAAATGTAGATAAACGAAGTATATCGACCACCAGACAATAGATAATGCCATTTAAATAACCCAACTCTATCACATCAATATGTAATCAAGGATTTAAGAAATAAAAACATATTTTGTGACATACCTAACACTAATAATCATATCTCACTGCATCTCTCCATCATAGTAATCAACTTATTCGATATAATTCATGACTTCCTTCCCTATACATCATTAGACATCCAAGGCTCATATCACATTTGGGGATCCCAATGTATATGACACAAATAATCAAATGATTATAACACATCATATAATAAATATAATTTAAATAAAAATGAAAATGAATAATGAAACAAACAATAACATTCAAAAGGGAAATATATTCTTGAAAATATGACATCTAGACATCACACATGAATAGGCTATCACAACTCTAAAAAAATTCTCTTGAACTAATTATGAAGATGAAAAAATTAATCACTATATAATATATTTATAAAAAAATTATTTTATATTCCATCATGAAAAAATATATTATGTTTTTTAAGTATCCACCTATAACATATATTAGGATTTAATCTATAGAAATCTACTAAATTAATAAATAAATAAATTTTAACATTCTTTCAGGAATACATTTTGTTTTCAAATACCTTATTAAAGATGGGTTTATTAATATGAAATTATTTCCTTTTATCAAGAATAATTTTCATTATTTTCATTCCTTATCAATTTCCATCATCACAAGGAAAAAAATTCAATAAAAATTCCACTGCCACATCAATTGGTGTATTATCATTTTACAACAACAACTAGATAAATTAAATATGCATCATTATAATCAAGACAATTAATTATAAATTAATTATATTTTATATTATTTAACATGTTAAATAATAAAACAATAAAATATTAGCAAAAAATCATGCTACATAATCATATAACATATTTTATAATATATTTTTTATTTTATAGGAAATATATTATCATTGTATAAAGAAACAAAAAACAATCAAAATCAAATTATTTATTATTACAGTTCAATATTTATCAGCATAATTCAATTTCCATAAAAGGGTATAAAATATGATAATATTACTATTTCACATAAATATATAGTATATATAATGAATCTCCACCTAAGATGAAGATGTCTCGTTCCATATTCTCTACCCAAAAAATTTGTCACAAATATGACTTCATTACTTCTTGCGGAATAAAAATCTGACGGCATTAGGATTACATGAATCTAATAAAATAATTAATAACCTCTAAATATGAGTAAATGATTACATTAAATAAAAATAAGAAGGAACATTGTTTATGTGTTGAGATAGAGAAAATTTATATTTTCAAATCAAATACACTTCATTCCATATATTGTTTATCTAATTAAATTTCACACAGAAGGACCATTTTATTTCCCGGAAAATCTCATAGAAACCCAGATATAATTACCTATGATTAATAATCATATTATGGATCAATATCTATTATTTATTATGAAATTAATTTCCATTTTAATGAAACTAAGGAAAATATTTAAGTTGTCGATTATATATATATATGATTCCCCACCTAACCAAAATCCTCATGTATCTAAAATAACCACATCACAATATTCACATATCCTAGTCACATAACTAATTTAAAATGAATTAGATCTATAATTTATCCTAGAACTCACATATATTTTCACATACATAAATGGTAACACATTTATATGATCTGTGTAGATAATGCAACCAAATAAATTATTAACTGATCTGATCATTCCACATAGCAGATTCCCGTACCTGATCACACATGTCACTGATCCATATAGTCGATTACTCTTTTAGATGATCCACTTCACATATTTATCCAAATATTTGATTATCCATAGTAGAAAATCTCACCATGTAGCTGAATCATCCCCAGAGTCGTTCTTGTTATGTATTTGATTCATACACATATTTAATGGATCCATGTAGTTAATGGCCCAATGTATCTAGTTTGTTTGTCCATGAATCTATCTATCTACAAAGATAGTTACCTATAAATCATTATGTGATGTCCATACACATCATGAATCCCCATGAAATCAAACTTTTTGGATCAAAACTCTTCTTGACCCCCTCTAGTCCCACTCCAAGTATTGTTCGATATGGAAACACACAATTGTTTGGAGTAGATTATCTTAGACTTACAATATATATCTATTAATAAATTCATTTACTCCAAAGTCTAAATCCAAACAATCTAATATTTTAAAAATGGTCAATTATACGACCACATCCATATATACTTCTCAATGAACTCATCACCATGAGTGATGAAAAAAATTTATCAGATGAAAAAATCATTAAGCCAAACACCAATAATTACAACATGTTGACCACTCTCTCATGGGATATACCTCATAAACTATATAATGGTTAATATAATTAATCATGTGGGAATCATCTCATAAACCAAAATATTAAACAACCACTATTATACAATATTATATTTGAAGAGCTATGTATAATGCTCTTTCTATGGTACTGAGTGTGTCTTTGTTGCAACCAATCCATGGAACACTCCCTCTCACCATTGAACTCCCACATGATCTAAAACAATGGAATATCGTGTATGTGAAACAATTTATTGTGTTTGTATTACATATCAATGGGAAAAACATTGGACGTCACATATTTATTAACTTCTATACCCCCCCCAATTGATGAAATATGATTCATCATGAAGTAATGAATGTTGTATGAATTCTAAAGAATATGGTTTATTCTAATCATCTATGGGGGATGTACTCTGCAATATTAATCTACTCTACCATGATCCAACACAATGATCTTCCCAATAATATTTGATGAAAAATTACACAAACAAATAGTCCTTCACTACCCATGACATGGAGTAACCTTACAAAACAGAATATCTCCAATAAGAAATGTATATCTCTACACTATTCATTAGAATATGATTATTATGAGTCCCATGTGTAACATCCCAGATCAGGGTTCCACCTAAAGGGACCAAAAAACCAGTTGATCACCGAACCTCATGTGATTATCCCTAATTTCCAGAGGATGCAGAATAGCATTGGGGGCCATGGTGTGATAATTGGGAAAATATTAAAACATTTGTATAGTATATGTTGTGACAAAGATATTAAACAATAGAGAAATATGTAAAACTAAAAAAATTAAATATTGGAATACTAAATGTAAATCCAAAAGAATATGTAGTTATATTTATTTGTTTAATTTAATATGTATCTATGAATGCATCCAATAATGTAATAAAGCTGGAAAGAAATAAATAATCCCTAGTACAAAATATACAAGTATTCGATTGCAGCATCAAAAACATCATATTGGTCGCAAGATCACCATCTCCAATAGAAATCAACTACCTGTTGATGAAAGAAATTTCCATTATCTATACCAACAATCATATAATCTATTTGGGTCTAATGTATAAACCATACATGGTGTGATATGAATCCTTGTATGAAACCACCAATAGATATGTACCTAACTATCAGTTAATATATATAGTAGCTAATATGTTTAAATGAAGAAATAAACTTTGATGTACTCAAACTAAACAATCCAAAAGTTTTCAATTACAATAATTTACATCTATTATGCATTTTTTGAATCATGTATCACTTGGGATCTAGCCTAATATTTGTATCACCTATGTACGTAACAAAATAGATGACTTAGAATACCATCTAAATAATCAATCAATATTGAGTCCTTGTGTTTTCATTGGCTTGGATGACTCCTCACAATCATTCAATAATTCATAAATAATCCTATGGTAATACTCTCACAGTCGAACCCAATTGATTTAAAATAACACCAATTCATTAAATATATACTCTTTGGGAAGATATAATTGTTTTTCCCCTTTGTTCTAACATAGCTCTAATCATTTACAAATGACCACCAGGGATGCTCTCAAGGTAAATACCCCTAGTTCAAAATAGAATCGACAAATTATAAATGACCCCATGGGTAGATATAATGTTCAATACCCTCTGGTCAGCATAACATAAGGTAATTATAAATGACCTCATAGGTTGCTCTCATGGTCAATACACATGGGTAAATGATCTACACCAAGGCTCTCACCGTCAACTGGAACAATTCTGTGCCTACGATTTCAAATAATATCATTTAATATAAAACTTTTACATGGATAATAATTCAAATGATTATCCCATGGGTTTCATATAATCAATCCAACTCCATCCTAATCATCCATGGAATGGGAATCAAGGAAATCCAAACATGAATCCTTGACCAAACGACCATCAAGAAACAAATAAGGGAAACACTACCATGAGGTGTCCCATCAACAATATACATATATCCTAATGTATAAGAAACTACCATTTATAAATTAAATTAACCATATCATGAGATAACTAGGGATATATTCAAAATTATTTAATATCTGAAATGTTGTTATAAAACACTATAAGGATATATAATCCATGAAAATACAAAAAATGAACAAACCACATAACTCGACTTTATACAATCGATATGAAAGAACATTGAACCTTGGATTGACATACGTTCATATAGGTCAAAAAAATGTTGAAAAATTCTTGACCATGAAAAACCTAAAATAGAAGATGAATCATGAAGAATGGCTCTACAAATTTTTAGGACTCATTAGCTGGATTCTAAGTCACCTGATGTTGAATCAATCGGAGTTCAGATGAAGAATCAGGAGGGGATCATAATTCTTCAGACCATATTTATCACTCATGTTCGAAATATCGGTAGAAGAAAATAGTTCATGACATGAAACAAAACCCCACTTTGATTTATTAACTAAAAAAGAAAACTACATTTTGTGTTCATTAAAAGTACACATTGTGTAGTAGACTTAAATGACCCCTGAATTATGTGGTCGTCTACGTCAGTAGAGGTCCATGTACTCATCCATTATATATCCAACACATAGATGTACGTGAAAATCTAGGTACAAAAAATGAACCTTGATATACATGACATGTACATATTATAACCATTTCAACTTTTTTCTAAAAAAATTACCCAATAACACGATCCATAAGTTAAATGCAGATGTGGGTTCTTAAAATCATCCCCCTTAAAAAAATGCATCACTGAATTTCCCTTCCAAGGTTGGCGAATAATACACTACGAAGCTCTTTGGCCATAATGATAGAAAATCAACCCCATTTTCCCTAGTCTCATCCAGCACATGGTCATGCTTCAACTGTGCTCGTACAAGATGAAATAAATGGTCCTGAAGAACCTTCATTCCTTGATCCACAATCTAAAAATGGCGCTCCATGAAGGTTGCATTAACATATAACTCAACATCCTCAGGTTGAGAAATGCATGACTAGTATGAGAAGTAATTTTGTAACTAGAAAAAATGAATGGGGTTATTCATAGCCCGATACCTCTCAGTTAACTACAATTGATATGATATAGGATTGAATCTCTCCAATTCCTCAAATGGCCTAAGGTATCTCGGTGAAATATTCCCATGTCTCATAATCATCATCTTCCACAACCTCAATGTAACATTCATGAAAACTCAATCTCCAACCTATAACTCTAGAGGACTGCTCCATCGATCAACATAATACATCTGAAGAGAATGTGTTGTTTCCATCCACTTCTAAATCATCTCCACCAACTCAGTGGTCTCTTATTCTATACGAGGTCCCAATAAAGCTACATCTCCTTCCTCCAACCAATATAGGGGTGATCAGTATGTTAAATTATACAAAGCCTCATAAGGTGACATATAAATGATTTTTTAAAACAATTACTGAAGGAATACTCCACATGGGGTATTTTTCTCTCCTAAGAGCCCCCAAAATCTAGGATACATGCTATAATCATGTCCATCGAAGCATAAATCTTGTTTTTGGACTGAACATCTAGCTGGGGATGGTAAGTTATACTCAAAAGTACATGTGTTCCAAAAGCCCTATGCAGTCCCTTCCATACAAGAGATGTAAATTGGGTGTCCCTTTCAGAAACAATAGATTGTGGAACCTAATGTAAATGTGAAATTTCACAAATGTATACCCTTCCAAGCTCATCAACACTGAAGGTTTCCTTTTAAAAAAAAAATATAGTGACATGAATTGGCTTCCCAATTCAGGCCCCCATAGGAATTTATTAAAATCAAAATGTAGCATTACAAACACGAGGTGTAAAGAACATACACCAGTAGGGAGTTATCAGGAATACAAAAAAGGTAGATCAACCATACCTAATTATATAATTATATACTGCCAAAAAAGTTGGCAGCATGACCTTCCATCAAACAAGTAGGTGTGCCAACCATCTTTTACTTTCCATACCCTCAAATCCAAAAGATGGCCTTCTTTGACTGCCTCATAATATTCCTCATCAAACCAGAAAAGACATCAACAAAAAGATTGTAAAAACAAAAATCAATCCATGTAAAAAAAATTTAGAGTAGTTAAATAGAACTACTCAACATGGTGAAAAGGCCAACAAAAAGTCCAGAAATCAGCAATACAAGAGTGAAGTAGCTGAAGCCGAAAAAATGACTGTTATCTCCAAAAATCAAACAGTTAAACCATATCTTATGTAGACCCAAATCAACCTTACATGAATAATAAGTTCCATACAAAGTATATTATGAACAATAAGATATCTAGATAACATCCAGGAACAAAATCCATCCAGAATTCGGCTAACACCAATCACCTAAACTTCAAAACCTAAAACAGGATTCAATGAATTAAAAAATCCAAGTCTAGAACAACAAGAGAAGGAGACCAACTTGAAAAGGAGATATCTGCTCAAACAGTAAATCAAGCATCAAGACATGTAGAATCATATTACAAAAAATCCCAAGGAGTCATCTTCAAACCATGATCCAACATGAAAAGATAAAAATATACCTGGACCAACTGAACAGAAAAACTGTACCAAACTCAGGAACCAGCCTAAACATAGGTGAATCATCTCATAGAGTCAAAAATAATCAACTGATTAAGAAAGCCAATCCATAATGCAATCAAGTCAGCTATAACCAGACAAATCAATAGTATCTGAAAATATAAATGATCATAGAAAATAATTGTCATAAAACAGCTGCAACAACATTTCAACGAGACAGGAAATAAATCATAGACTAAAAAATGACAGCAATAGAGTCATGGAGACTGAATAGACATCTTCATCCTTTCATTCAAAATGAAATGATTTATGTTGAGATATTGTTCAGTATAAATCACTCCCTTTTGATGTTCATGATAGTCAATTTCTTGTTGCATATCAATATGTTTGTTCCAATCCTGGATCTCTTTCTCTGTGAAATACTGCGAGAAGTAATATAAAAGATTGCTCGAGTCATCTATCCATGTTTTTTCTTGCACTTTTTCAGTAGACTTTAAATTGGACTCTTCATTTTTGATAGTTTTATCCAATTCCTCAACCGTGGTGTCACTGGAATCCGAAGCATCAATATGATCCTTACCTTCATCCTTTTGAGACTTTATGTGATCATTCCATTCATCAATTTTAATTGGATCATGGAAATATACTTCCCTCCTTTCATTTTAGTGAGAGGGATGATGCATAATGGGTTCTTCCTTATTGAGGGGAGGGACAATAGTGTTGTCAATGACAGAAGTTATGAAATATAAAATTTGATTCTTAGGGATTTGGGTTTGATCCAATCAAATATTATTTACAATGTTTTCATTTTTATAGTTATTAGAAGGGCCAGCTTTGGTACTCTTCTCAATCCAAGTGGGTTCCAAATCATAAGGAAATAATTTATTTTACCAGAATTGTTAGTAGGATGGACATGTCTAAGGCATTTTTGACAATAATCAGGCAGACTCTCATACAAAATCACCTAATAGAAACCATGTTCACCACTCTGAATCCATTTGTGCGAGGGAAAATGTTGTGAAACATCAATTTTTATGCATATTCTAGAAATAGAGGGCCAGGAAAGGGATTTTGTTGCTGAATATAGTCTTATGGGATTTCCAATAAGACTAGCAATAGGAAATAGGGCTATATGGTTGAACACGTGATGGGTAGCTCAGGAAAACCTACCCAAATTGGAACAATAGGAGATGCAATATACAGATCAAAATATGGTTTCCATTTGAGAAATTTCATGAAACAACAACCAAAAAACCATGATTCCTTGACTCACAACCAATTATAATCTTCTTCTGAGCAAAATCTAAAGATAACATGTTAGTGGTTTAGGAGACTTATATGAAAACCCATGAATCCCAAGGCTTCCAGCGAAGATCTCAAATACATCAACGATGGTCAACGATTATAAAATTTTCCAACAAGAGCAATGCGCTAGTCTGATACCAGAGTTTTTACCTCTTCAATTAAGAACAAGATCACTGTATGTCCACGATAACGATAAAATTTGTGCTTGATTCGAGTTTTAGGACCTACATTAACATGATAATATACTTCTTCAACTCTCTCAACTACCAGATCTGCAAATTATTTGAGATTAACATTAGGGTTTTTCGCTCGCGTCGGGTTCTGGTCTCGCTCCGTATCGGTCTCCTCCATCTATAGTGATTAATTGGAAATGGTATCTATGACGATTTCTTTAAAAGGTAAGAAATTTTCAACCTTCATGAGACTATAGATAACGACCAACAGCATATAATTAACTCATGGAGAGCTCAGTAATCTTGTCAAGAGATCTATCGCAAAATATTTCTACATACACTCTTGAAAGGGTAACTACTATAATAGACCTGTTGGTCAATGATGCTCCTCATTAACCTATTGACAATTGGAATAACTCATATCAAAACCATATAATACCTCTACATACATTAAAACCAATAATGATGATTTAAATATGGATACATCATGATGACAACAGGATGAACTTCCCAAACTGAGGCATTAAAATCATACAACCGCTCTTTGTGTATTTCTTCCAACACGCATATGTTCCCATGAAAACAAAAAACATCATCCTTGAATACTATCCACCCATGATTTGGGTCCTTCCCTAACACTCTCTCCCATAGTACTAGGTCTTCAGAAAATGAAAGCTACCACATTCCCACTAGATCTAATATAGTAGAGGTAATAGCTATAAATGAATGGAAGATCATTCATTGTCTGTCATGCTCCTAAAAATGAATCTTAGAGAACAAATTCATATGCAAACACTCACTACATTCCTCCTGAATATCTTGTCTTTGAGTCCTCTTGATTAACGCACCCGTCCCAATGATGCCTTTCATAGGCATACCAGAAATCTTAATGTTTAAATACTAATTGTAAAAAACCCACATTCGTTGTTTCAAATTCACATCTCTCGAAGTAAATATATACTTGATGCTTTAGTTGCCTATGTACACCAGAAAACCCTCACCAAAATGATATTATCTCCAACATATTAATTCATGCACAATTAGAACTAATTCAAGATAATTCATCAAATAATTCATATCATGTGGCATCTGCTACAAAGACATGTATTCAATGATTCATTCCCCCTTATTATAACTTCGCCCAAACTGATACCAGATGCACGATGTTAAATGGTGTAACTCTTTCCCAGTTTTGGAAAAATCAGGATAGGTGCTGAAGTCCATCTCCCATTCAACTCAAAAAAGGATTAATAACAATCATATATCCACTTGTACATCATTCCCATATTTGTTAGTCCCTTCAGTGATGCTGCTATGATGGAAATGTCCTGAATAAAGCATTTGTAGTAATAAGACACACCTAAAAACTTTTTTACCTAAATACTTTCTTCGATTGTTTCTTAGAAAATACTACTATCACATTCTCTGAGTCTACCGGTACTATGGTCTCTGAAATTAAATGTCCCATGAAATGAATATTTTTCATCTAGAAGTGGAATTTGGAGAGCATAACATATAATGGATGCTCTCTTAGTTTACTCTATATGTTCTCATGATGGACAGTATGGTCATGTTAATTATGACATTACATAAAGATATCATCCACGACAACTACCCAAAATAATTCCATGTATGGATGGAACAATAGATTCATCAGTTCCAAGAAAACTATCCGCCCATTTGTGGGACTGAACAGAATTACGAAATAATCATATAAACTATTCCTACATTGAATTGATATAAAAGGTATATCTGATGGTCTATGCGTAACTGATGATATTCGAATCTCATTTTAACTATTTAGAACACCTGAGCTCCCCAAAGAAGATAAAAAATGTAATCAATATTCAGTAAGGGATAATGATTCTTCACCATCAACTGGTCTACCTTCTGATAATCCACACAAATTTTCAGTGTACTGTCCGACTTGTCTACAAAAAGAACCAGCAAACACTAGGGAGAAGTAGCAGGTCATGTAAAACACTTTTCTCACAACACATATAACATATTCGTTTACTCCCTTAACACGGTATCCATAGTATATAGAGGAATGGGTAGTTGTACCACTCCTCACAAATGTTCAACAGATAAATCCACCTCTCGCTCCATAGCTAGAATAAATTTTTTGGTATTTTCAAATGACAAATTTCTTAAGCTATTCGTGAACCACAACAATGGAACCCAATAAAATACATTAAAATGAAATAAAATTCAGATAAACACTATAAGAAACGCACCTGCCCATTGTTTAAATCATTATATAAATCCTCCACAAATGTATGGACACTCGGAAAAATGTCCCATGCAGGGTTGCATGGGTCTAGTAACGATGGAAAAATCCACACCCTCTTGTTATTCCAAATATGGATGGCCAAACTCTGGCGATTTCCTCCTGCTCTAAAAATCATCTAAAGAATATACTTTTAGATTTATAAGATGATTTCACATACCTGAATAACAAAATCTCAAATTATCCTAGCATGTTGATGAGAACAATTAGGAGTTGTGTACAGTCAGACATAAAAAATAATAATCAATGTCATATGGCCTACCATTATGTCCATGAACGCAACAACCTCCTCCAAACCTTCAAGAACATCACCTAGAGCCAAAGGATACCGTGCCACCTCAATATATCAGTAGATGATTTCCCTCACATCCCCCAGGTAAACCTGAAAATTCATCTAGAAATACATCTCTAAAACAATCCACCATAATAGGAATGTCCATCTGTGAATAATTCCCTAGTCTAGATCAACTCGCCTGTACATCCCATTCACCATGGGGTTGAATTGATAATCCCTCTTATAACATGAATGTAAAACTATGGTAATAGAATTAATGAATTTTTTGAAAGGATAACAACCAATCCATTCCAACAATGACATCTAATCTTGTCATCTCTATGACATAGAAGTTCAAAAAGAAGTAAAATCCACCTACCTAATGAGAGAAATATTTACATGGATGTACACTAGCCATTGTAATAAATAATTGAGTTTCATTCATAATAAAATCATTAGAAGAAATTATACATTGTCCAAGGTTCTCAACAATGGATACAAATATAAAACAATTGGAATTACCTATATCAAATAGAGTAGATGCTAAAACAATGGAATCGTGAATCGTACCTCTAACCATAGAGGTCTTAGGATTCATCTCATGTGGGATTTCATCCATTTTAAAATTTCGACTTATACTTCACCCCTGTGAACCTTCTTGGATACACTAAGCTTATCCACCCTATTGTCGCTGAAAACCTGTCATCGGGCCAATATGACCACGACCACCTCTTCAAACAAAAATCGCAAACAAACATAAATTCCATGATTAATGTGAATGTAGTGGCCCCACTCCGGAATGTGGAGTCATAATAGAACCCATATAACTATATTCAGTTATGAACATCTTGAAAACACAGTAAATATGGCCCATCATTCCTCATTATCGAAAATCTAATAGGACCTTTGAGATATGGGGTCTTTTATGACCACTATTTCCACCCTGGTATCAAACCCCCTAGAAACGTGAAAAAACAACCATTTGACACCTCCTCCTAGCCGTCAGAGGAGTGACAAACCTAGATGTTGAACCTGCATGGATTGAAGCTCCAAATTCAGACATATTGCACTAAAAATTCAGTCCCTACTTTACTATATATGTCATTGAAGTCAACCTGAAGACATTTAACAGTGATCAGATATCGTACCATTGACCATCCTCAATAGACCAATCCAGTAATAACTTTTCACCCCCTAGAATAGGTGTAAATAATTGATACATTGTGAAGTGATAGGAGCAATACGTCACTGAAAGCACACCGTGCTCCAAATCCATGACCTATGAGGCTCATTCATCCATCGACATCTTGGCATAGATGTTATCATGGAAGGTCCAATTAAACTCTTCCCAAGACATATCCCGATCATATCCCACCTATGAGGTAAAATACTAAAATCTATTAGAGGAATCATGTATCATATAATTGATGAGCTTAACCCTCATATTATGTGGAATCTCTAAATGCTTAAAGATATAAATAATTGACTCATTCTATTACTCTGTAGCATGTGGTCCTATATCCCTTAAAAAGGTTAGTGGATGTTGCTGATGAAACAACTATGTCAACTCTACCATAGTCAAGGCATAATGTGATGCTCAATGAAATGTATGAATCATCATCATTAATCATTCACGGAACAATGTGTCATACACCTAAGTCTAGTATAATAGTTTCTTCCAAGATGGGAATGATGGTAGGATATGCTGGAAGCCCCTAATTTACCATGTCCTGTGTCTGATCATCTCCCTATAGCTAGTGTACAACTAGAGGATGTCTTGGTTGTATGAATCTTTAGGGTCATGTTCACACCTCAGATCACGATTACCATGGATGAAACTTAGAAGAGTAAGAGTGGAATAGGAGAAGGAAAAAATTCATGTCTGTCAAAATATTGTTACATAGCATGTATAATCTCGACACGATGAGTTCCCTTAAGCCTTAACATTGGTGTGTACCCCTACCAAACTGGTCACGTAACACCTCATACATACATCATGTTCATCTTGTGACACAATGTGTTCTTGAATATTCTGATCCTTCCCATGTACGCAAACATGGCTAAAACCACATTGTTCTGTTGGTGCAACACTATACAACATGAACACTCTAGACATGACATGTATGACCGAGGTCCCATCCGCCCCTGATTTTAGTCACTGGGGTAGAAAAATGTTCAATTACCGCATGACATGAACTCCAAGTACATGGGTTGTACAACCAAAATATTACCAACCTCATGCCTCTTCTCACATAGTAAATCACACATTTAGCAACAACATGGTATGTACATATGGTACCCAACATGTACATAAGAAAATTCATTTCTTCTAGAACAGAAGAACCCATGGTGTGTCTTCATAAAATCACACATTTTTTTAGGGTTATCCAGTCAATAATCCACTAAATCATTCCTAAAATACAAAAAATCCTAAACTTTAGCCATGGCATACCATATTCTGATCCATGATATCATATAATCCCCATGAATCGATGTTTGGTATCCTTATTCACATTATATCTTAACTAAATTCAATTAATTATCAAAAATGATCCACCAAATTCTGATCCAAGAGGAACCATAACACATTAGGGAAAATGTTTTAAATCCCGCAAATGATGGTTTAAATAAAACAATACACTATAAAAATAGCATGTATTTTTTGCATGACATCTATCACAAGATCATTCAAATTTTCATGACATCTATCATAGTTTCTTGAAATTAGTAATTCTCTCTAAATTTAATGATAATAATTCATGACATGAAATCTCTATCAAGTTACTATATGATGCATGAAATGGAATACCATAATCTAATTGGTAAACATCAAAATAGAACCTCAATAATATCAATGATAATATCACAAAACATGTGAATCATCCAACGGTGAAATTAAATCAACATTATCAATTGATAAACTAGAAAAATTGTAATATTTGGTGAAACATGGATTTTCATTGTACCCATGATATCTACTCTTAAGAAAAACTTATTATCAAATACATATAAATTCGTATCCTAGCCTATTAAAATCCAATATTATGGAATAGAAAGAATGAAAACCCTTTGATACCACTTTGTAACATCTTCGATCCCAGATCCAACCAAAATTGCCATGAACTGGGTTGATCACATAACCAAAAGCACATTTCCTTCAAATTATTGATGTTTCAGACTAGGAGAGAGTTCCAAAGTGTGATATTGGGGAAAAACTTTCATCATTGGCATAATATACACAACGAAAAACAAATAATTTACAATACATAAAGAATTAATAGAAAAAAAGTAAATATCTCAAGACTGAAAGTAAATCCTGCTGAAGCCATCGGTGTGTATATATATATATATATGATGCATAGAATATGTATCTAAGAATTTATCCTCTCAAGTCACAATGCTGGAAGGAAACAAAGAAACCCATTATCAAAAGGAAAAAATAAACTCTAGCACCATTGTAAGTCGCTGATTGGTCACATACTCTCCAGCTCCAATAGAAAGCATGTACATGATGAAGAAGGATTCTTGCCATTATCTATACCTGCAATCATAAAATTAGTATGGGTCCAAATCAAGAACTAAACTTCATTTGATCCAAATATAAATCGGTAACCACCAAATGATATGTGCATAACATTCAGTGAATATAGACAACATGAAATAGGCTGAAATGACATAATAAACTATGAATAACTAATTGTAAAAAATTATACAGTTTTCAACTACATTCATTGTTGAATCACGTAACCCTTGATATCTATCATAAGATTTTCCTCCCCAATATATGTAAAAAAACATATGACTTATAAGAACATATAAAAATACAAGTAAGACAAAGTCCAAGAGTGTGATTTGACTTAGAAGGCTCGTCAAAATCATTAAATCATTCATAAACAACACTCTGGGAATCAACTCATGGTCTTACCAATTTGATTTAACATATCACCAATTCATTAAATAATTTCCCTATGGGAAGCTGTCACGGTCGATCCCCTTTGATCTAACATATCACAAGTCATTAAAAATCGACCAACTGGGGAGATCTTACAGTCAATACCCCTAGGTAAAAATGAAATTAATAAATTATAAATAATCTCTAGGGAATATCCTTTTTTTCAATACCCTAGGGTCAACATAGAATTAGGTAAATATAAACTGCCCATTGGTTTTCTCTCTCAGTCAAACCCCCTGGGTCAATCTTCTACAACAAGAATCTAAGGGTCCAATCGAAAAATTGTGCACATACAATTAGAAAGAATATAATGTAATTTGAAAATTATACATGTAAAATAATTAATAGGAATATCAAATTAAATTCGTATAATCAATCAAACTCCATCCAAATAAACCACAAAATTTGAATAAAGGAAACTATAACAAGCTTACAAGAAAAAATGACCATCAACAAACAATCAAGGGAGACACCCCCATGAGTATTCTCAAAGGCAAGGTATATAACCATACCAATATACAACTACCCTTTATCAATTAAATAAATTATAGATGGTGATAAACACTATTTTATTATGAATCAAGAAATACCCCAAACGTGGGTAGGTGTAACTTTAAGAATATATAATCCTTGACACACAATGAAAGGAAAAAACAACCAACCTCGATGTCGTACTATAGATATGCATGAATGTCGGCACTAGATTCAATATAAATAAGCATTCATCTTCAAAATGGAGAAAAATTGAAGAATTTGAATAACATGCAAGAGATGATGAATCAGGAAGAAATGACATAGAGTTTTTGAGGACTCGCTGGTTGTATTTCAATGCCCCAAAATGTGTATCAATTGGAGTTTAGATGATGACTCGGTTGGGGTTCATTGTTCATCGTCACTTTCAATGTGCTCCTATAAGATATATGGGAAGAAGAAGATGGTTTCAGACTTGTGACATCACCCCACTCTAAATTTTCAACTAAAAATAAAACTACATGGTGTGCTCAATAAATTTACATGCCATGTAGTATCCTTAATTAGAACTGACCTGAGATATCTTCTAGGTCACCACACAACCATGTACCTAGCTGTTACATGGCCTGCACGCAGTTGTACACAGAAATCTAGGTACACAACATGAACTCAAAAGTACTCATTGTGCACTTAGAAAAACCCCATTTACTCATATATCCTCAAAATCAACCTGAAATATAAATTTATACCAAAAATCATGATATGGGTTCTTACACCATGATACCTCCATCGATAAAAAATTTTGCATAACCATATCAATCCTATATTGTTCTTATTACATGATATGAATTGTTGCATCTCTAACCCATGTATTTCAAAATACTGAAGAAAGGAAAAAATTATAGATATTTATTTTTATTCTATAATAATGACTCTGTTGTAACTATAATTATTGGAAAACGTGACTAAGGATTGGATACTTATCCATTAACCTTAGAAATCCATGAATTAAGAGTGAATCGTGTTATAAATATATTGAATGATATACTCTATCTAACAAACAATGTATTGATGAAAATTAATCGTATTACATAAATGTGATCCAAAATAATATTGGGGAGCTATCCACAATCATAAGGTTAAATGAGATCATGGATAGAGATCACCATTTGTAGTACTTGGTGGAGTCACTGAACCACCTCTAGGTACTACCTAGAGAAAACGACCACTGATGTCACCCCCCTAAACCATATAATGTCGGTAAAATTTATCAAATGATCCAATAGAATACATAAACATAACAGAATCCATAATAAAGTGGTAATGTAGTAAAAAAACATCAAAATATCATCCCACTTCAACAGGGGTATATCCAACAGATTGATTAAACCATAGAGAACATGGTGTTCGACCTTCACCTTATTGAAGAAAAAACATAAAGACAAAAATCAACATCAAAATTTTTCAACCCATACCACCAAATATAACCTTTCAAGGCTTGATAAAACGTCTATACATCAGCTTTACGACCATGTTTGAGATATGGAAATATAGATGAAAATATCACACATTACAAAGGGGTCAAAAAACACCCCTAGTGGAACAACTTGTGAAATCCATCCATAGACCAACTATCATTAAAATCACTAAAAAACAACCTGGTCTCTCTATAAATCCCCCTCGAAGTCTAGTAATTTGATATCTTGCACTTCATTCACACAATATGACTTCATTGTCCCCTAGAAAATAATATGTCTTCCTCAAAACACTCCTATATATAGACACATCATTATGATTCCCTCCAACTCTCTCAGGTAATCACCTGATTCATGCATGAAATCACTTCAAAATATAATCATTTCCTAGAATATATATCATATAGATTTCATAATCATATAAAAATTCCATCAGCAGACAGTAACTAATGTATAAGTCTAATTTTGAGAAGACATATCCTTTTCTTTATTTCAAGGAAGTAATGATAAAATGATCATTTATGAGGTAATGTCAACACAACATCAATGAATTAAAAACTACAATAACTTCAAGATCATAATTACAATAGTTACACTCTTGGGGATGTACCTAATAGAACCCAAAATAAGTAAAAGATATTAGATAAATCTGAACAATATCTAACCCAATATTTAATCTTTCATTGAAATCCACAAACTGACCTCCCTCTATCGGAAAACAAGGGACTCATATGCGGACCAACTACTCCTGTATGTACTAAAAAACTACTGAACAATAGTTAGTATATAACAACACTAGATCCTTTCTAGTAACTAATATCACTATTGTGCCAAAACATTTCAATTTTCTATGATCCCCTCGTGATATCACTCAATAAAAATGAAACTGTACAACACATATACTATATTTGGTGATTCCAAAGACACATTCAAATAATAAATTTATTGGAATACAGACAACCCATATTTGGACACATCATTAAATCAGAAAAATAATTCAAAATCCCAAGACACACACTTCAACAGCTACTTGATGAGCAGATCATGATCAGGAACTCTGAAAACATTATGAAGATACCACCCATGATACTCCTCATTTAGGGAGTAAATATGGATTCCATTGATGAATAATAGTATGAAAATATCATGGAACTATAGGAAAACTATGTTCATCAACCCTATAATCACCAATTATGAGTTGTTCAAATAGAATAGAATCATAAAAAGTCATAATTCCCATTATGGAAATGGAGTGTATTAATTTGAATATACTTATCCATCTCCAACCTGAGATGATACCATGCCTAAAATGTGATTTCTGAGAATTAATATACTCTCTTCAACTAATCATATACATAATGAATCTACGGATGTGGATAGAGGATCCTGAGTGTCATGTTTTCCGAATATTTTTTAATAATTTCAAAACTGTTAAATACAATAATCATTCATGAAAAAAACGATTTTAAAACCACAAGGTGAATCCCTCATCCCAAAAAAACCTCACTACAATAGATAGTTGAGATTATGTAAAAATTATCAGAATATGGAAGGCAGTAAGCTATGAAGAGAAATCAACATAAGAGAATCTCTCCATTGTACCATGGTTACAAACACAATCTATTTACTGAGATATAAAGCAATGAATTCATCTCTAAAGGCTTCATGATACACTTATTCAACCCTTGGAAACAGTAAATGATTAGACAATTAAGACACAATATCAACATTACCATCAATGATAACTAGGAAAACAATCCACTAACCCATATTAGGTTTTGGTCACTATTAAATAGATATATCTCTATTAGAAATATATAAATGGGCATCCCTCCTAAAGAAGTAAATGATAGAATGAAAAAACTACATCCAACCCATCGAAATGAGAAATCATATGGTTCTATATGGTAACATTTTATGTCTCACCATGGTCAGTGTATCCTCATCAATAGCTCACAATCTCTACATACTCTATACGAGTTTTCTCAACTAAAAACTGGAATAGTCAACACCAAGGGAAATCAATGAATCGCTATATAAATCAATAATTCTTGTACTAGTTTGGGGGATGTAAATGAGATCATAACATGAGAATAAAACAGGTCATGCCCCCATATTGAAAAAATATAATTGTACCCTGAATACAATTTTCCTCAATTATTTCTCACAATTCTAAGGAATTAATCTTACAATGACCAAATCCACAACCCTGATGACCCTACTAATTATCTCGTCTATAGCCCTAATTTGATATTTAACATTAGGGATATCTTATTGGATTCTATATGCTTTCCCCATATACTTATTACTAATCCCATACTGGAACTCCTTATTGTTTCTTCCATAGATAATACTTCCTTAATGGATGAATCCAATGTTGAAAACATAGAAAGTATTGAATTTCTAGAATGATCATGCACTATTACCACTATTGACCTCATAACAAATAAAAAAAACATTACTATGAACCCACTGAGCAGCTCTGAGAAACATCACCATAGAGAAAAAAGACGATAAGGGTTGGGACCTAACATTCAAACTGAAAACTCACCATTCTTGGAAATTGAATACCCCAAACCATATATCTACTGTTAGGTCCACAAGGCTGAATACCCTGAGAGTGGGGGGGGGGTTAATCAGGGTATGACTACTTAAAAAATAAAGCTCGTTCTGATCTTGTTTCGCTATTAAGAAAAACACACTTCTCTCTCTTTCCTATTGCACAATATAAAAAGAAATTAATGCATGCATAGGACACAAGGATTTTACATGGTTCACCGCTAAGGGCTACGTCCAAGGAGAATACACCGATAGGTTGTTGGTCGTACCAAATTTTAGTAAACTTCACTAGCTATGGATTACATAGTTCAGGAATAGTCACTATGTCCCAGGATCACTACCTATAAAATATTTAGGGTCAGCTCACTGCTTTCCCAAGGGTCACTCCCTGTTTCTCACTCTCTGGCACACTGCTGGTGGAGGGGATCCGCTTCTTCCTCTTCCTTGTCTCACTGCACTAGAAAGAATCCACTCACAGTTTATTGACATGTAGGTCTCTTCATTTGCATGAAGTAATGCATCTTTCACTTTATGTAGATGTTCTGTTGAAGCCCATGTTTCACCCATAGATAAATATCACATTTCACTAAAGGTATCAAGCAATCATCCAGCTTCCACGTAGCCCAAAAATAACTATCAAAAATAAACCAAACTTGGTGCGCAAGTCTATCTCGGTGCGCAAGTATCGGCGTGTAAGTCACAAAGGGCGTGCAATTCCTCCTCAGACACTTGCGCGACACATGTTTCTCCAACTCCAATCTTGCGCGACTATCGTTCTTGTATGCCCAAACAAAAAATGGCACGCAACTACCAATTGACACGCAGCTTCCCACACTGGCGTGCAACTCCTCACACTGGCGCACAACTCCACCTGCGCGATTACACACCACTTGCGTGACCACCACACCTATGCGATGGGAGCTCTGATTTCTCAATGTGTTGATATCCAGTGGAGTATGAGGAGGGGTGGTCCAGTATTTATAGGCAATTTGAACAACCTGCGCGACAGCGGGCACGTCCCCCTCCGGTGCGCATGTTCCGACACGCAGCTCCCACTGACTTAGCCTATGTCACGCTACACACATGCGTGAAAAAATACAAACTTGCGCCACCCAATTTCCATTGTAATATATTGAAGTTCTGATTCAGAAATACTATAGGTGTGCAAGTCCCCAAGCCTCCTAGGCATCGGTGCGCAAGTCTCTTCATGACGCGCAAGTCACTTGCGTGACCAACTCAATACATATGCGACCCTTGTCCCTTTACCATATTTTGATGTTCTAAACTTAAAAAACATATGGCGCGCATGTTTCCTCTCCATCATGTGTACGATATTCAAGTCCCTTTTCCAAAAACACTTTTCTACATTTGTCGATTTTCAGGCCGAAAAATTTGGCAGTCACTGGAAAACAGCACCACCTTGTATTTGTTCTTTTTATACTGCCTCCATATCATTCATTCATTTGTTGAAGTTCTTGAACCAATCATTGATCGTTGACCACATCACTTGAACTCGAAATTCCACCAAGAAATCCCTTTTTCAACAAAATTGTATGGCATGGTTTGCTTTGTCAACAATCATAGCACATATGTCCACTCTGCCAACAAACACAATCATCTCAAAAATGTTTCAATGATACATTGAGGGATTTCTTCCCAACATATAAATCATGAATAATCCTTATTACTCTATAATTATAATTATGTAGTTCATGATAACATCATATTATTAACTTTTAATCTCGCCAATACCTCCATATATATCACATGTTCAAATAGGCGTACTCAAATAATATCCATGGATGAAAAAACATCATGAAATAATTTCTCTACTCTATTTTTTATGAGATAAGACTAAAGAATATAATAGTAGGGATTTGAAAAATATCCTAGACTCTCACACCCAGGAACACTCCTACCAATTGTATATAAAACTCATGGTGAATGGACACCATCATGATTGAAGAATGAAAATTTCCTCTGAATTATACTTAAATCTTATGACATGAGGATAAATAACACCCATGATCCCTAGGAATTAAAACCATGAATACCACACTAATATACAATGTATCGTTATGGAAAATAAATCCTAGTTCTTAATATGATAATATATCAAATTGAAATTCACCCGAACATCCTACAAATAGAATTCTGGTTATGATTCTAGAATGATTCATTCATACTTAAATAGAATATTGTGAAGAAACTCATCATATTTCCTCTAATAAGAACTGTCACCATTTACCTCAACTCTCTGGTGATCTACTAGAACATCCTTCTGAATATATTCAGTGTAAACCCCATTAGGATGTCTGCCTATATATAATGATACAAAATAAAAACATAATAGGATATTAATACCACAAATATGAAATAGATAAAAAATTAATTTAATAATATATTATCTTATTTATGGTTTTAACCTATCCATGGGTCTACAAATGTCAATCTTGTGCACAAAGAATAATGATGCATGATAATTTACAAGGCCTCTGCATCATAACTAATACCAATTTATTTTTTAGGATCTTTAAACATAAAGGATAGTTAATTAGATCTCATAGGTCATTTAATATAAATGACATATCAATTATTTAGTATTTAAAATACTCACTAAACATAGCTAGAAACTATTCCCTACCAACCCATGAATCCTCACACGTGAATTTTCCAAAACAACATTCTATACTTCAATATAAATATCTAATTATACTATATCATTTCCCCTCCCTCTAAAGAGTACTTTTCTAGGGACCAAAATGAGTAATGGAATAATGTAACTACATTTTTTCTTATTCTAATAGTCACTTGGTTGGTGACTATAAAAAAGTGTATAATTAGCAAACATATGAGGGTCATTACTCTCTAAGAGAACATGAGTATGTGGGAGACAATATATATAAACTAATCAACACATGTTCAATAATATATATATAATCATTATAATGTATATATATGAAATTTAATTTATTACTACAAAATGGAAAAAATAGAATACAAGTACTGAAAATATTTAGATGCTAGGGACAAAAAATTCCAAACAACTCCTAGAATACCACAATCCAAAAATTTATAGGCTAATCTTCATCTTTTAATAGATGGTTTTAAAAAATAATACTAACACAGTGTGTCCATAATAAAATACTTGGTAGAATCCTCCCATGAGCACGCATGACAAAGATAAATATATCAAACTAAAGAACAATTCCAAATAATTAAATAAACCTATCACATAAACAAATTTTCCATTTTACCAGGCTAAAAATTCCAAACTATATATTTGTATCATATAGAATATAGAATACAATATAATAATGAAATATCAAGGGTACAAAACAAAATCTTATGCGATGGGATTCTAGTAAACCACAAATTCAATAATATAATAAAAATGTATTTTTGAGATCCACCACATCCCACATAATGTGTATCACACATCGATGGTTATTCATCAATCCATCACATCCCATACATTATGTAAGGAAACAAAATCCATCAAATCATATACACATTATACCAACAATAATCCTTTGGATTTTGTATTCCAAACATGCATGTGTGTGAAATATCCAAAATGAATCACATACCAATGCAAAAATATGTGGGAAAAAAAATTCATGAATACCATCATATGTAACTACCCAGCGAAGAGACAAGTCCTCAAGGTGGTTGTTATCAATCCACCCTCTAACCAGAATGTTGGGGAAACACATTCCGAGATTACACATGGAGTCACTCTACCTAACCAACATGGGTGGGGTATCATATGAAATAACTTAATATACATGATATAATATAACTCCACACCAATCTATTAGAAAAAGATTTTACTATTTTAAAACGAAACTATATTCTGGTTCACAGATGACTCTTACTAATAGGGACATGATATCCTAGTGAATAAATGAATACATGGATGTATATGAAATGAAATATTTTTTCCATTAACATTGTGTAATTAGTTCATTAACAATTAAAAACATTAATCACTATTAATTATTAACTATAAATATTTATTCATTCCCACCATTCATAATCCATAATGAGTCTATGGTTTCTCAATATTGAAATCTACTAAAAATTTTAATTTCTTAAACCCATCTCCATTTTTTATTTCATATATTAAACACTATTAAAATCATTATAAAATATAAATACTCTTTGAAAAATTTCATATGATAAATGTTTTAAAAAAATCAAACCAAGAACATCAATCCCCCTCATATATTGGGCAATGAAATATAGCTAAAACAAGAAACCTATACATGTGTAGTTAAATGGATTCATTTAAAAAAATTAGCATTATCAAGTCAATGGGTAAGGCCACCTTCAAATCATTGCATATTCTCTTGATTCATACCTAAAACCCAGATCCATGTCCTATGGGATGTTATAATCATGAGAATAAAATACTAAAAATATAATTTAGTCATATACATCCCTAATAACATCATCCATATCAGGATTAGCCATCCCATGATCATTTCACATCTAGCACCCCCACCCTATAACACAATAGCTATCTCATTCTAATGAAACACATGATCCTAAAATTTAACATGTTTAATTAATCATCAAGATAACATAAAAATGTTTTAGGAAATAAAAAATAACATCCAATATGTAAAATCTAGACCCAAAAAATAAGGCTTCACACATTCAGTTATACACATGTTTTAATGGCACCAACAGAAGACTTTCGAACTTCTCAAGTCAATAAGAATCACAGGACCCAAAAATCACCTTTAGAAAAAGAGAATTTTTATATTTATAATTTAATTAATATATTAAATATTAATTGGTTAAAACTATGTTCATCCTATGGATTGAAATATACAACAATATACTTAATTAAATAGAAACTCAATTTCTCATTTTTCATAGCATAAATTCTTGTTTTAAAAAACATATGGAATTTAAATTTATTAAAATAAATTTTATAATTTTAGTCATTAATAATTAATTTTAGTGAAAAAACTATCAAATTACATCAACAAATAAATTTAGATAATTATTTTAATATGAATAGACACATAAATTTTGTTATTACAAAATTACTATGATCCCCAGATTCATTAAACATGACTCTTTATTTTTCATGACATTAATAATAAATAAATTATTTAATTTCATTATATGACATCTTCCATGAAAAATAAAATTACAAATGAGCATTATAATATGATACATAATAATATATTTGATAGAAACCTATCAGAAAAATCATGATAAAATGTTTTATCATTGTTGAAAGAAACAGATAATGATCAGAATAAAAAAAATTAAATCATTCTTCGTACTCATTGGATAAATTACATTTATCAAGCGGGTAAACGTTGAGATGTTTTATATAAATTTAAATAAATTGATGAATCAAAAAATCCCCTACATGTAATTATAATATTCTAATGAGTCACTTCACAAAAAATCGGGGGATCATGCATGATGGAATCACTCATAATGAGCCAACAACCAGAAGATTACATGAACCCATGGGTAGGAATCATATCATCAAATAAAGAGTTGTAAATCATGTATGAAATGATGTGAATGATCATTTTTACTACTCAATTTTTGGAGAATCAAAATTTTAGTTCATAATGATTTAACTCCTAATATTTATAATATCATTAAATTACACCAAAAAGACTCATTTACACACTCACACATCTCCAAAAATCATGTATATAAATCTACTCAAATAATAGGCCTTTTTTATACAAATTTGTGCCATATGGAATCAAGAATGTGTTTTTACGTAGAACTAATAGAAATACCTAGGTCGCCGATTTCATGTAGATGATTGCCATGTCTGGAATCAAGAATGTTTTTACACATAAACATGGTCATTAAAAAATTACTTATTTAATGAATTATTTAATTTTTTCATTAATAAATAAATTTCACTATCATATTGTATTATATAAATCCAATGAGAATTTTTTTTCCAAATTTAGATGCTTCTATTTACTCATATAAATTGTTGAAAATATGTTGATACAATAATGAATAATTTATTTATCCCAAAATAATGAAACTTCTAGAGTAAAATGTAATATTTATGAATTTTATAATATTTTAGGTGGATCACATGAGCCTTATCACTATTGGTGAGGACTCATCAAAGTGCATCCAAAAGACTCTAAATCAAATCTGGGTAGAGGCATATATTAGGGTTAATATAGAAATAAATAATCATGTACTATTTGGTATAGTTTCACCTAGAAAAATTCATCTATCTATCCCTATAGTCCATCATTTCGATCCTCAAGTCCGATAAGGTTTTGGTCCACCCAAGGCCTTCTAGAAAAATGTCTCTCAAGTTTTTTCAGCCACATTAAGGCCTTAGGTACACTCCATGACTTTTGGGTCCCATGAAATTGTAGATTTACCCATAAGAATAAAATTTACAAGGTTCTACATAATGACTAAGGGAAGATGAATTCACTAGAGAAGAGCTAACTAGAATTAAATGTATGCGATTTTATGGCATTTTCATCGATATAGGGCCTATATAGATTTTCATAGGGTAGCTATCTGACCAGCCCATCGATAGTGGAGTGGTCATATAATGACATGTTCGTGGGAGGAGAGGTTCAATTTATCATTTCTTGATGATTCCCTCTATGAACTATAGGTCATGTATAGGTCTATAAGCCTTCTGGCCTTATAATGTTACCACCACACCCCTTGAAAGTTTTATTATCAAAATAATAAAGAAATGAAGGCCTTCAGTCCATTTATGTATATTTTCTTAGGACGAAAACATTTAATAATTGGAATATGTAGAGGTAACTACTATGATATGATGATTCCTCCTATTAGGCATCCATATTAAATAGTAACTTATTTGAATCTTGTGGTATATTATAAAGACAATTCCAACTAGGAACCTAAAATATTTGATGAATTCAATTAAAAACCCACTAAATTTCAACCAAATATTTATAGAGATACATTGTAGTCACAATTAAATAGTACCAAAATACAAATATAGTCTGAATCGTGATTAAAATATTAATTTTTTTAAAACATTTCTTCCAAATGTCTCGGTACTACAAATATTCTAGAAAAAATCGTTTCCTTACATTATCAATACCATTAAATTGTCTACTCAATGATTCTCTTAAAAATGTACTGAAATTTCATTATGAATTGATTTCAATTTTTTATTTATTATAATTTCATGAAATTCAAATGAAATCCTTAGTTTCATCCTGATCGATCCAAGAAAATTCATACATAGAGAGGATCATTGAAAATAATTTATTTTAGAATTTTATGTTGATTAATCAAACAACTCTTTCATTTTTTAAAATATTTGTTGCATGAATAATCCATATGGAGTAAATAATATTCCTTAAAAATATTTATACCAATCATATATGTGCCTAAAAAACATGATACAAGAAAAAATATATTAGAAATAGGATGAATTGGTATATTAGAGATCCATGCATTAATATCAAAGATGATTTAAGTCCATTAACACATGGTGGTATCTAATTCATATTAATATTAGACATTTATGTGGAACATTTTACCATTGAATAATGATCTAAAAGAATAACATTTATAGAATGAACAATTAGTATCAGTAGGGATCACATTATAAGAAAATAATTTTTCTAAATGTAAATAATCATATAGATTATAGACCATCATATCATATATGTCGAGATATATTTGGCTATTCTAATATGGACTATCACATCATTAATATTTTTTTGTAGCTTATGTCTTCATATGATACAATACATTCATCTCATGTGGTTTGTATTTCTATACCTAAATATGGTTGTCATAGATTATTTATAAATATTCATTGTGGGTTTCATTTGATTAAATTTTTCTTATAATAATATTATGTTATTGTTTTAATATGTTAATATTCATGAAAACATATAGAAATTTTATATATAATTTATATAGTACTTATTGAATTTATGTGATGTAAAGATAGATGAATATCACTAATTAAACATAAAAAATTTATAACAACATCCATATAGATTTCAATGACGTATGGGGAAAACGATGTTGGAATATATACAGTGAACATCTGGATAAATATTTTAGTTCAATGTTTGTGGATTTTTTTTGTGACACCATCATATATTTTATATAAAATAAAACCATTCTGGTTTTGAATATTTTAATATATGATATATAACATATATTGTTTTTTCTGGAACAACACGAAGGGATGGAAAACACATTTTTTTATTTTATATGTGTAAGAGAATTGCATAGAGAACTATAAATTAATCATGGGGGTATTATGAATGTATGAACCCGAACCTTCATTTCAGTTATGTTTTTCTTTTTTCTTGGAGTTTTTCAAAAAATAGAAGTTTCTGGAATTTCTTGAAGTACATGTAGTGTACTTTATGAGTACATTCCATGTACTTAGATACCATGTGAGGCCGTGTGCTGGCCATGTACGGGCCACACACAAGGTCGTGTGGGGGGATGTGGAGGCCGTTTAAAGCAGAGTATGAAAAATCATGGTACATGCCGTGTACTCCAAAAGTACATGTTGGGTACTTTATTTTTTATCATTTAACAGACCGGGTCTCATCATAACCCCAGAAAACGCTTCTTCTCTAGCATCATCGACCAATATTGTTCTGTATGTCCGCAAATCTCCTCTGAGCCCCCGAGCCTCCTTATGTTCTCTGAATCGACCGTCGACGATTTTGTTGGAACTGAAGTGGTAAGATCTTTCTTCTTCTAGAGATTTGTTTTCCAATTACATATCTCTTTGGAGTAATCATATGTTGAAAATTTCTTTCATTTTCAAAGATCTACGATGTTCTAAGGAGATTGAATCCTCGTGGTTCAAGTACATCGATCTCCTAGAATCAAGGTTGGTGGTTTGTGCCTTTCTGTAGGAAGTCCATGAGTATTTTGTGAAAGATACACCAATTCCCTTGAATGAGGTATTGCATGTTTCCTGTTTTTCCCTTGTTGATTGCTTGCATTGCTTATATTCCTGAGTAGAGGTTATTGTTTGTGAATAGGGTAATTTAATGTGCATTGGATGTAGTGACCATGCATGTGTTTCCTATTTATGAACATTTGGACTAGTTTGGCCTATTAGGCTATTTACATTTCCATGCCTAGTTGTTGGATGGTGTGAATGTTATTCTTCAATGCTGAGATGTCGTAGAATGCTATCTATACAGTTCTTTATGTTACAATGGCTGTTACGCGATGCTATACTTGTGGACAATACATAGGGCTCTGAGAATCTATTATAGTAGACCATAATGAGAATTGACATAAGGGCTTCTCCAGAGTGTCTTTATATTAAGATGTGAGACCATAGGGGGAATTGACATGGAGTGCTTCCTCAGAGTGTCTATAGTTCCTCAACACTGGCCATAGAGGGGATGAGACATTGAGTGCTTCCCCAGAGCACCTTTAGTATGATATGAGACAATAGGGGGAATTTAATGTGAGTGCTTCCTCAAAGAGTATATTCATTAGCTGAACCAGAGGGGTGCGACTATGTGTTCCTCTCAGAGAGTTTCTAGAAATAGTAGGTTTAACCATAGGGGTTAGGCTATGAGAATTACCTAGTGGTTATTTGTTTGTTCTACTTTCTTGAGTGACTTCTTACTTGTTTGTAAATTATTTTTTAGAGATTGTTGATTGTAGCTGCTAATTACTTTCTTCTTTACTGTTTTATGTAATTTTTCTTCCCATATATTCACTGAATGTTAGTCATAGATCTTTGGGTGGTTTCCTATTGGGTCGTTGTCTCACACACTTTTAGGGTCATGCTTTTGGGCCCAAACAGATTATGTTGGTGTAGGTATAAATAAGGGAAAGCGCCCTTCTACTTCATGTTCTTGATTTCATTGGAGCTGGACACCTTGGGACAAAGCGGAGTCATGATATGCTGAGGAGTTGTTTATCTATTTTCCTTTTGTACTTAGTTTTAGTACTATATTAATAATTTTGACTTGTTTGTCTATTTTACTAGATGCATTTGTATCATGCTTCAGTTATATATATGTTTTCCTGCTGTATATCATGTTTAGTCATCCGATGTTCACTTGTGTATGGATTTTTTACTTCTTCAACTATTGTTATTTGTTTTTCTTCTACTGTGTACTCTACCAATGTGGGAATAGATTCCCCAATATCATACCCAAGGCCCTCTGTACAATTCGAAAACCACTGGCATTTAGGGAAATACGCATTAGGCCATGTGACCTACTGGGTACGGGGCATCTCTAGGTGGCTTCCAGAACAGGGACGTTACAATGTGGTAATAGAGGAGACTATTTTCTCTAGACTTACTATATGGAGACTATAGTCTGGGATAGGATGAAATAGGTATTTTGTAATGAACTATGCAAGGGTGTTGCTAAACTGCGTGCAGGGAAAAGCTATGCTACATCGTTTATTGAAAATTTATTGGATTAAAATTTTACAGTTGATTTTATTTCACTGTTGGGTGATTCACATGCATTGTGATGTTACTGTTGCTGTTATTTCGGTTCTTTTTCATTCACAACCCAATGAGATTAGGGTATTCCGTCTCATGCATCATATAGGAACATGTTAGAAATCGCATGTCATTCATATTTTCCATGTCATCTATGGTGCATTATAGATTTCATGTTGTTGTGATAGATGTTGTGTAGATTATGCATGTTTTTGTGATCGATACTTTGATAGAATCACTGTTGTATGGTAAAAAATTTGTTTGTATTGTGATTTTCTTAGATAGACACCAAAAATAGGTTCTTGAGGTGTTATGGACCATACTTTGGTGGGACATTGACATGTTTACTTGTTTTGTAACTTGTATAAGATTCCAAACATTGATTCACAGGGAGTATGGGACCTCACGGATCAGAATTTGGCACCTTAGAATTTTTTGCTGTGTTTTTGGGGATCCGGTGCAGTTCTAAGGCTACTGTCCTGAAAAACCCAGAGTATACAGTGTGTACTATATAAATACACAGCGTGTAGTCTATAGCCATGTCACTGACTGTGCGAGGAGGGACACATGGTTGTGAAAAATCTTACAGTAACACGTTGTGTACTAGTTTTGCACGTAGTGTAGTATTAAATAGGTACCCCAACCGTGTCAGGAACAACACAGGTCATGTTATCATTTTACATACACGCCATGTCTGAATTTTACACACCATGACATATAATCTAGGTACCCGGTCGTGTCATGAACAACATGGGTTGGTGTTACCCTTTCTTGTACACGCCATGTCCATCTGTAATATACCATGTAGTGACAGCCATGTGTTAGGCAGTGTCTCTAACAAAATGGTTCAGGTAAGGCATGTATAGCATACATCTTATGTTCCGTGAACACGCTATGTAGTTTTTTCGTATAGGAGTAATGTGGCTTAAACATGTAGAAGGACTCGGGCATGTAATCAGATTCAAGTAAATTTCGTTTGTTACTAAAACATGGCATTTATTAGGGGTGTTACATGACCAGTTTCGGTGGAAGTACATTCCCACGTGAATGAATTAAGGGAACATGATTTGTTGGGAAACAACATGTTGTGTAGTCATGTTCTGCATAACATGAATACCTTATTTTCCATGTTCCTTATTGTGCCATCATTTTTTCAATTTGTTATAATGTTTATCTATGGTGTACGTTTGACCATTCTGGGTTATGGAACCGAGACATCCTCAGGTTGTATGCCAGTTTCTAGGAGGTGATCAGACATCATATATTGCTGATAAAGGACATCCCATAGATCCTCCTGTTGTGCCAGCCATGGAAGCATTAGTGATACAAGTTGTAGGCGCCAATGCGCAGTTTAGGGAAGGATTTTTGAGGATGATGCAGATCTTCCAGGGAACACTGCCTTCTGTACACATATTTGTCAAACATGACATAGGTTTTCCAGCAACATCCTCCAACCTTCTTAGGGGAAGGAGGACCTTAGGCTATAGAGTCATTTATAGAATCCATGATGATGATCTTCGATCATCTGGAGATGCCTCTAGAGAGTCAGGTCAAGCTCGCTACCTAAATGCAACGAGAATCTTCCAAGAGGTGGTGGGATGTGATCTCACAGGTGAGTCATTAGCTGGTTATGGCATGGGAAGAGTTTCATCATGTATTTTATTACTACTTATATCCAGGGACCCTGAGGGCCGATCGAGCCTCGGAGTTCATGAGACTTGAGCAGGGTAATCTTTGTCTCATGGAGTACTTCTCTCAATTCACTGAGATTCATCATTTCACATCCCTCCAGGGAAGATATGGTTTTTTCATGTCAATGATGATTGAGTATGGTCTCAGAAGAGAGATCAGCTCATAGATGAATATCTTCAGGTTGACTTCTATCGCCTCCATCGTCAACTAGGAACTGATTTTATAGCGCAATCTGAGATATTCCGGAGCTGAGAGCTATGGTGGTTCCATTTCCAGAGTTAGTGTTTCTTCAGATGACAGTAGGAAGGGCCATAGGGACTCTATGCGTGGTGATCCGAGATAGAGAGACACATCTTTATGTGGCCATGTTGTATGCTACTAGTGTGGAAGAGATGTGCATATGTGGCCGCAGTTCTTGAGAGACCCACTGGAATGCCGATCTTGTGGCAAGACGGGTCACCTTTAGTGCTTCTATCAGGTTTTCTCACCAGCATCTGTGGATAGTGGTTCATCCACGACTCCTCATTCTAGAGAAGTGCCACTAGTTTCGCACAAGTCTGGGAACTGGAGTTCTTCCGACAGTTTGGGCTAGGGTGGAGGTCGAGGTCATGGTGGAAAGTCACATGTCTTTCAGTGACAGTAGGGTGGATCAGCTGAGAGTAGTCAGGCAGGATCACATGGCAGTGGTACGGGCCAAACATTTGCTATGGAGTGGACCCATCATGAGAAGGACACCAACCCTTCTACCATTCGAGGAACAATCATATTAGCCTCAGTTTTATCATCAGTTCTTTTTAATACTAGTGATACAGATAGGTTTTTCTTTGTTGCTGTTGTGGAGAGCCTTGGGCTCTAAATCTTTTCCTCTGCTGATACCTTGATGCTAGACAAACTTTTAGGGACCATATTGGTTAGTGTACGTCAGTGCAGAGAGTGAACTCTTGATGTTTAGGTTTGTCACTTATTATGGGACCTCAATTTCATAGAGTTTACAAGTTATTATGTCATCCTCAGAATGTATCGGCTCATTCCCTTCCAGGTAGTCGTCGACTTTTATCGTCGTAGGGTGTGTTTCATATCACTAGAGGGTCGATATCTTCTTTATCTAGGCGAGTGGGATGTCTAGGCAAGTAGAGCGGGACTCAAGCTTCATGGGATAGGAGGAGTTACAACCCATATTGCTAATGTTTATCTGGATGACCAAGGGACTTCACTATTCGACGTTCCTCCAGTGGTGGATTGTTTCAGGGATGTATTTCTAGAAGATTTTTGAGGTTTTCCTCCGAGGCGTGAGGTAGAATTTTCTATTGATCACATGCCAAGAGCTTCACCGATGTCCAATACTACTTATAGGATGGATACACATGAGTTAAAGGATATCAAGAAGCTGTTGGAGGAGTTGCAGGCAAAGGGTTTCATCCGACCATGTATTTCACGAAGGGGAACGCCTGTCCTGTTAGTGAAGAAGGTAGAGGGTTCCCTCAGGCTGTGTGTGGACTTTCAGATATTGAACATGTTGACGGTCATGATCGTATATCCCTTGATGAGGATCAAAGATATATTCGTTCAACTTCGAGGAGCACGAGTGTTTTCAAAGATTTACTTGAGATCCGGTTATCATCAGTTTCATGTTTTACCATCTCATATACCTCTTACATCCTTTCCGAGCAGGTATGGTCTATACGAGTATATGGTTTTTCCATTCAGTCTCACAAATGCACCTGCAGTTTTCATGGCACTGATGAACCGAGTGTTCCATCCATACTTGGACTCTTTCGCGGTGGTCTTAGTGGAAGATAGATTAGTGTACTCTCAAACTCAATACGACCATGCCACCAATCATGATATTTTTTCTGATATCACTGAGATAGCCTCAGTTTTATGCTAAGATCTTGAAATTACTATTTTGGATGAATCATATTCAATTTTTGGGCCATGTTATCTCAGAGATAAAATTATCAGTGGACCAAGAGAATGTAAGAGCAGTAGTTTCCTGGGAGTTTCCAAAGAAATGTTTTTGAGGTACGATGTTTCTTAAGGATGGTTGGATACTACAGACGCTTCATACAAGACTTTCTTAACCAGTATCACCACTAACATGTCTGACCAAGAAAGGCCAGATGTTCTTCTGGTCAGATTCTTGTGAGTCATCCATTCAAGAGTTGCAAGGGAGATTGACTTCAGCACCAATACTAGTCTTGACAGAGCTGGGAAAGAGGTACACTGTCTACTGTGATGCCTCACGTATAGGGTTGGGAGCTGTGCTTATTCAGGGTGATGGGGTTATTTTGTACGTGTCTCGACAGTTGAGGACATATGAGTGGAAATACATGACAAATGATCTCAAGCTGGCGATAGTTTTCTGTGACATACAATGATGGATACATTATCTTCTGGGAGAACACTATGTGGTTATCACCAACCACAATAATTTCAAGAACATATTCACTCAATGTGATATAAATTTGAGACACCACATGTGGGTTGAGTACATACACTATTTTGACTTTGAGCTTGCCTATACGCCGTGAAAGGGCAACACAGTGGCTGATACATTGAGCAGGAGGACTCAGATACAGGTAGTTCAGGAGTCCAATAGTGAGATGATGCTTATGGCTCTATTCTCTGAGATGAATTTGGAGGAGCACAAAACATAGGGGAACACTTTCCTATCATATGTAGTTGTTACCTCTACTCTCCTCTGTCGGTTACGAATGAGGCAGCTATAATATTCTAAAGGCCTAGTCCTAAATGAGGGTGTGTCAGGACAGAACTATATTCATATATAGACAGTAGGCGAGGATGAGGTCTTGGGTTTCAAGGGGCACGTGTGGGTGCCAAAAGAAATACATGAGGAGTTGATGTGAGATTTTCATTCCTCAATTCGGGAAGTTCATCCTGGTGTCACGAAGATGTATCGTGATATACACCGTCAGTATTGGTGGCCAGGTATGAAGATTGATGTTGCTAGTTTTGTCTTGAGGTGTTCCACTTGTCAACAGGTGAACGTAGAGCATCAGCGACATGAACATGTTTTACAGTAGTTACCCAATCTTGAGTGGATGTGGAAGGATGGCGTGATGGTCTTTGTGATCGCTCTACCAAGGTCTCCTTGAGGGAATGGAGGAATTTGGGTTGTCATCGACATGATTATGAAGGTTTCTCTCTTCTTGCCAATCAAGGAGACCTTTAGTGTTGAAGAGTTGGGAAGGTTGTACATCCGTGAGATTGTACATCTACATGGAGTTCCACACTGCATTGATTCAGACAGTGATGCGCGTTTTACTTCTAAAGTCTGGTATGGGCTACAGAAATATTTGGGAACCCAGGTGATTCTGAGTACAGCCTACCATCCTCAAATAGATGGCCTGTCTGATCACACTATCTAGGTGCTTTAAGATAGTTTTCGATATTGCATTCTGGACTTTGGAGGTTGTTTGGGGAATCATATACCTCTTGTGGAATTATCTTACAACAATAGTTTTCAGGTGACAAATTAGATGGAATAATACGTGGAATTGTACGGTAGGACAAGCTGATCACCTTTATGCTAGCCGAAGGTAGGAGAGACATCATTTCTAGGAATCGTCTTGTTCAGGTGACATCAGAGCAGATAGAGTTGATTCAGAAGTGGATGAATACAACACAGTCTTGACCGAAGTCTTATGATGATCCACAGAGACGACCTCTGGAGTTTGAGGTCAGGGATCAGGTTTTCATGTGTGTCACACCGAGGATGCGAAAAAAGAGGATTAAGAGACATGGTAAGATTTCACATATGTACGTCGGGCTTTTTGAGGTGTTGGAGAGAGTTGGGCCACATGCTTATTTGTTGCAGTTACCTCAAATGTATCGGGCTATGCATGACGTCAACCACGTCTCTCAGCTCTGATGTTACTTTTCAGACTCGTCTCATGTCCTTCAACATAAAGAGTATGAGCTCAAAGTAGATTCAATGTTTAAGAAGCATCCTATTATGATTTTAAATCATATTACAATGGTTCTATATGGCCAGTATTTTCCTCTGGTATGGGTGATGTGGCAGTATGGGTGAGTACAAAACAAGTCTTGGAAGAGGGAGGCCGATGTACGATCACATTGGCCGGATCTGTTCGGGGATTCTTCTTCTATGACTCACTAGGGAAATTTGAGGAGTAATTTTGTTATGAGTGGATGTTTTTAAGAACTCAGACCTTCTTTTCAGGTATGTTATTCCTATTTCATGAGTTTTTGAGAAAAGAGGAGTTTCTAGAAATTTTTGAAGTACCCTCCGTGTACATTATGAGTTCACGCAATGTATATCGACGCCATGCCAGGCCGTATACTGGCCGTGTCCTGGCCACACACATGGTCATGTGGGGTGATGTGGAGGCTTCTTAATGTGAAGTAGGGAAAATCCTGTTACACGTTGTGTAATCCAAAAGTACATGTTGTGTACTTTATTTTTTATCATTAAATGGACCGGGGTTGGATCATAACCCCATAACACGCTTCTTCTCCCACTTCGTTGAACGAGAGAATTCCGTATGGCTACAAATCTCCTCTGATCCCCCGAGCCTCCGTCCGTTATCCGAATCGACCACTGTCGATTGCGTTGGAACAAAAACGGTATACTCTTCCTTCTTCTAGAGCTTCGTTTCCCAATTACTTCACTTTTCTATGTTATCATGGGTTGAATGTTTTTTTCATTTTCATAGATCTACAACATTATAAGGATATTAAAGCCTCGTTGTTCATGTATATCGATCTCCTAGAATCAAGGTAGGTGTTCTGTGTCTTTCTATAGGAAGTATTTGAGTATTTTGTGAAAATTACACCAATACCCTTGAATGGGGTATTGTGTGTTTCTTGTTTTTCCATTGTTGTTTGCCTGATTTTCTTATATGCCTCAGTATAGGTTATTGTTTAGGAATTGGTAATTTACTGTGCTTTGGATGTTTTTCCGAAGCATGTGTTGCCTGTTTATGACTATTTTGTTTAGTTTTTACATGTTACGATATTGCCAGTTCCATGCCAAGTTGTAGGATGGTGTGACTATTGATCTTCCATGTTGAGATTCCGTAAATTATAGACAAGTATTCATTGGTTACTTTGGCCATTATGCAATGCAATACTTGCTAACATTACACAGGGCTATGAAAATATAGTGTAATAGACAATATAGAGAGTGGATGTAAGGGCTTATCCAGAGTGTCTTTATATTACGATGCGAGACCACATGGGGAATTGAAATTGAGTGCTTAATCAGAGTGTCTGTAGTTCCATGACATGGGCCACAGGGGGAATGACATGTTGAGTGATTCCCCAGAGTGCATTTCATACGATACAAGACTATAGGGGGAATTGACGATGATTGCTTCCCCAGAGATTCTATTCATTCACTGAACCAGAGGGGTGAGACTGTGTGTGCCTCCCAGAGGGTTTCTAGTACTTTTAGGTTAAAGCATAGGGGTTAGGATGTGAGAAAATCCTAGAGGTTGTCTATATGTTCTACTTTCTTTAGTGACTCCATACTTGTTTGTAAATTATTTTCTAGAGACTGTGGATTGTTGGTTCTTAGCACTTTATTGTTTACTGTTTTTTGTACTTTTATATGCCATATATTCACTTACTATTAGGCATAGATCTTCGAGTGGTTTCCTAGTGTGACTTTGTCCCACACCATATTTGGTTCATGCTTTTGGTCCCAATTAGATTATATTGTTGTAGGTATAGATAATGGAAATCTATCTTCTACTTCAGGTTCTTGATTTCATTAATGCTGGAGGGCGTGGAACCAAGCTGAGGCTTGTGATACAGTGGTTTTGTTTATATATTATCCATTTATACTTTTATTTAGTACTATATTCAGCATTGTGAATGGTTTGTATGTTTTCCTAGATGCTTTTGTATCATGCATCATTTATATATAAGTGTTCCTGCTGTATATCATGTTTACTATTCCATTGTTAACTGGTGTATGGATTGTTTAATACTTATGATTTTGTTATTTTTTTCTCATCCTCTGTGTACTCTTCAAATGAAGGCATAATTTCCCCACCATCTCACCCAATGCCCTCACTGCAAGTCAGCAGCCTCTGGCATTCGGGGAAATGTGCTAGAGGCCATGTGACCTACTGGGTACGGGGCACCTCTGGGTGGCTTCCAGAACTAGGACATTATAATGAACATCTCAATCCATGTGGGTTAGTGTAATTATTACTAGTTCCTTATTATTATTTCTAGAGTAATATTTGGGAATAATCGAGTTTATTATATTACATTACTGTAATTTTTTTAGTTCCTTTAATGGTAAGACAAATGGCTATATCCCTACCTTTTGGATTATTCATTTACACATAACTAATTATTCACATTCACTCTAATTTCAATTTTTTGGGTTTTTTATAAGGATACTCATTCATTAACACTAGTAAGTCACTTATCCCAATGGTGATATAAGACTTGGTACATACTTTATGTCTACTGTGTATCCCTGGGGAAATTTTAGATGAATATTTAGTTACCACTAAATATTGAGATCAAACATAACTCTTGATTAAAAAATAAAATTGAAAAATTATATATTCATTTTTCATCTATATTAATATTTTTTATTTATAAATTTATTATAAGGACTCTTATATTGTCTTGGGTTTTAATTTCATGTATTGAATCTATTCAAAATTATTGTCAAAAAAATTTCACTTATCAATTTCTAAATCATATAACATTGTTAATAATTAATTACTATAAAATTGAGGAAAAATATTATATTAAATACATTTAGAATAGTTAGTGTGTTGATATTATATTTAACATTTATTTTGATTAATTAAAAAAATTCATTCAAAAATTCATTCCTTTTAATATTCCACTATTTATCACAAATGATATAATATTTTGGAATGACACGTAGATGTGAAAAATAAGATTAATAACATATTTTAATATTTATGAAAATTTAATGTTCAATTTATTAATACCATTACAAAATTATCATGTGAACAACTTTTAGTATATTTAATATTTTCACGTATCTAATAAAATAATCAACAATAATATACCATTCTATATTTTTTTCTCTGTAAAATTGTGCAAGAATAATGCATGGTCAACTCAAAACAAGTTTCCACTATATATGAATAACTAATATAGTATTAGTTTTTATTTATTTCAAACAATAATCATTGAATAGGATTTTATGTCTTCTATATATCACCAAAATATAATAAATAGACATAATGATAAAGAAACATATCAAATGAAGTTATTATATAATAGAAGATTATTTGACATACTCTACCATGATATGCATTGGGATTTATTCTTATGTATTGATGTATACATTTTATTATAGTCGTCTTCCAAATCGGCGTAAATATAATTGATCATAAATGTGTTATATAAATGTTTCATGTGAACAATATCAACATTACTTATATTAAAAATATTTAGTTACACTCTGTATATATTTCTGATTACAACTACATATATAATAATACATAGTATTTAACTTTAATTCAATAGTTTGAGTCAATTAATTTCATCAATGTCCTTCATGATGTTTTTATACGAAAAATCTATTAAAATATATATAAAAATAGCTTCATATTTTCATTGGGAGGAAAAAATAAACATCATTAGATTTATAAATTGATGGATTTACTAAAATATAGATTGGGGAAATTAACATTAAACTATTTTTAGTGACATAAAAATAATATTGTTCCTTTGTGTGATCCCTTACAAATAATAATGAGAAAATATAATTAATACAATCTATATATAAATTTCTATTTAAATATAATAATTTTTTTTAATATTTTCCCCCTAAATCAATTGATTTTTCATCTTCATTTAACATTTTATCAAATATTATATTTATGTTATTATAATGAATTATTATTTAAAAATATATCTCATTTTATTTATTAATTTAAATAATTACCCCTTTTATTTCTAATCATATTCAATGTCATATAATTGGTTATATTATATATTTTTTAAATAATAATATTTTTTTCAACCTCCATTAAATTGAAATTATTCCTTTAATTTTAGTATAAATTATTTGGAATGACCGACCTTCTAATATCCTTCTTGGAGGTTAGAAAATTGTGTCATTAATACTTGGTTTTATGGATTATTCTCCCATACTCGCACTTTTATTTCATAAAAAAGGACTTATACATATTATTATATTAATATTATCTAAAATTCTTAATAGGGTAATGGTATTTTCATATTAACATATTCATGAAAATGAATGAAAATTATAAACATATATATCATCAAAATGTTAGACCTTAATGTTGTTGTCTAGCGTTAAATTTTATTTTGTATTTATTCTTACTATTTTGAATAAATCATCAATATAATTTATGTAAATCAACATTGTTTTGTACTTTGTCAATATCATTACTCATAGTTTTAAACTATATTGTTATTTATTTAATTTATAGTATTGTCTTCATTATTTGATGCTATACAGTAATAAAACTGTAAATATTTTAATTTAAAAAATTTACTAAAAAATATAATTTTACCAAATAAAAAAAATAATTTAACTATTGTTTTAGTTGTGTGAGAGTTTGTTTTCTACGTAAAAGAGGTAGAATTTCATAACAGTTTTTAATTATGATGAATAATTTCATTAAACTAAATATTTGGAAGATTTTACACTCCCACATTAATTAAAATTAAATAAGTAAAATAAAAAAATTAAAACATTTTTATTATCAATAATATTATGATTTATATATTACTTAACAAGTTTTTTGCATCATAGTTTACCTATTTCATAAAATATTTCATCTTAATATGTTATGTATTTATGTTAATTTTATATTATTTTTTAGAACAATTATTTGAATAATAATTCAAACTATTACTTTAATCTTGAATCATTTTTTATGTACGAAAAACTATTATTTGATGAAAAAAAATATGAATTATTATCTTGAAAGGAATAAAATTTTTTTGTATAAGCAATTAACTGGAATCCAAACAATATAATATACTATGTTATTAATGAAAAAAAATATATGAGGGATTACTGTAATTATAAATTCATACCATAAAAAATACTATAATGAGGAATTTTAACACAATTTTATATAATATATATATGATATGATATAGTGTATCTTTTGATGGAAATAAAAGTATGTATCATGGAAATAAAAATATAAAATTAAAAATAATGAATAAAAGGGGCATGTGTGGGAGGCAGTTATACCAATAAATACAATAATGAAAAAATTTATTTAAATTATTATATAAAATAAGGGATATACAGTCATATAAAGACAACATATTAGTTTGGTTTTTATTATTTAGAAAATAAAATGTGATAATTTTTTGGATATGTATCATTATTATTATTTAATGAACATATAATTTTTCCCTTATAATTTAATCACATTTCATATTATTATGAGGTTAAAAAATTATGATGTTTACATATTAATTTTAATAAAATTTTAAATGTTATTATTATAATTTTAATAAAAATAATTTTTTTTTTAAAATTAATATATAATCGTATAATTAATAAATTATTTAATTTCATTACTTCAATTTGAATTTTGTTGTTAAATAATTCTTTGAAATAATATATTTTAATATATATTATTCTTTTTATGTATGAAAAGAATAATTTATAATTTATTTCAATTTATTTCAAATTTTTTAGAATATTATTTTTGTTTTAATTAAATTTAATTGTGTTCCCTAAAAATCTATCTGGATGATTATTATTTAAACACCTTTTTGAAACTAAATATTGAAATTATAAGGCACACATCATCATAGTAGCACAGTTTTAATTACTACTGGTATAAATTAATATTTAATTAGTTGATTTAACCACATGGACATAATGTGTAATAATAAAATAGATTATATTAAAATAAATAAATATATATTTCATTGTAAACATGATTCCACTAAATTTCGATATAATTATACACAATTTTCAATCAATCATTCTAATATTGAAAAAAACATAACTATAAATAATGTATGGAATTATATTTCAAAATTATAATGATCTATACATAAATATATGATATATATATATCATTAAATTTTTATTAAAATGTGTTACTATTGTGATAGTAGGTGATTTAAATGATACTAAATAAATGATATTTTTCTATAAAATTTCACAATTTTGATATTTAAATTTATTATAACAACCCTCGATTATTATTAATGTTGAATAAGATGTATAAACATTTTTGTAACTTTTTTTGTGAGTTGTATTTTAAAATTTGAAATTATTTTTTGTAGAATTGTTTGATGATATGATTTAAATGATTAATTACATTATTAAATTATTTATATTATCATTGTACATTACAATAGAAAAAAAATATGATTGTCATTATCATTAGAATAGTTCATGGTGCCTACAAATATGCTACATTCTACCCATTCTACCTTATTAGGTATCCAGATAAATAAAAACTGGTGTTGGACACTAGTTATATGAATTACATGGATGAAAGTATTATATTGGGTACCCTATGCACCATCATGTTACTAGTCGGGTGCTATGACTATTCTTAAATTGTTCAAGATTATTTTTATTAATCGGGTAATACACTATTATCATGGTTTCCTTAGAATTCAGTTTTTGTATCCTTGAAATATAGATGAACCCATATACCATATCTAATACACTTATTTCTCTATATTTAAAAATGTATTGACTTTTAGAAAATAAAATGGGCTATATTATGAAATATAGAGGTGGGATTGTTGGAAAATTCCCAATATTCCATCACCTTTCTATGTGAATGAAGTATTACATTTATTGATTTGGTATAAAGATAATATTCTTTAGAAAAAATCAATGAATAAAATTATTAAATTAGTAGATAGTTTTAAAATGATATATAATATATGGAGGTTTTTCAAGTATAAGGTGTTTTCATTGTGATTTATATGTGAAAATTTATAATGTCATGGCCTCAATATGATTTAAAGAAAAAATTAAATTAACATTTGATTTAATGTTTTTTTAGTGTCATGTATGGAAGTTATTTGCAACATTTGATAAAATTAGGTTCATGCTTAGTTATAAATAATATGTTGTTTTATATGAACCTTTTTATTTATCATTTATTATGTATGCTATATCAAATTTAAAAGTATAATTTGAATCATCTAATCATCCTAACAAAGTATAAATGGAATGATTTTGTGGAGTAATATTATAAATATATTCACATTCAATAATATAATAATATGAATAATGATATACAAATTTAATATGGATTAAATCTAGGACTCCTTACACACTATATACATTATGATCGTTTTATGGATTCAACATATTAATTTCATTGGCTAATAATTCACCACTGGAATTTTAGACATTGATGGTACTCATGCTGATGTTTTTATTCCTTGATTCTAAAGATAAATCAAATTTTATTGAAATTAATAAATATGTGGTTTTCGATTATTACCACGATGTTATGACTAATGAAACAATAAAACAATTTTATATTAGAAATTTTTTAATGAACGTTGCAATGAATTTATGATAGAAAATTGAATATTTATTCATTTTGTGTATTAGTTTATGAATGATATGGATTTTTTTCTCAATATATTATTGGATTGTGATAGTACTAGATAAGGGGATTTGGAATATAGTAATTGTATCCATGAGACTTAAATGATTTACCTAATTAATGAGATATAAATTCCTTTTCTGGTGTTTTTTGTGAATACCTCATTCATTTTTATATGAATCTATAAATGTTATTGGATTTCTTTCATATGTATTTTTCAAAATTTGTTTTCATATTTTGGATTAAAAATCATATAATTTGGGTTATTTTTTTGTTATTTCCCTAATATTTTGGGATCTCTAAAAATTTTATTTGAAATTTATTGCATGAAAATGTGTTTTTCATCCTATATGATATATTAAGGAAAACATTTCACCCATGATATTGCCTTATATATATTCAAATAAAATTTATATAAATATTATTTTTACTAATGAGGATGTATATACTTTTGGGTTAGTATTCATGCATGTATTTTGTTTATATTATAGTGGGAGATGAAGACTATGAAGAATATAGGTATAAATGATTTACCCAAAATCTCACATAATTTTTCTACAAGAAACATTTGTTAGGATTACAGACTTTATATGAGGTAAGGTGAACAATTTAGGATCTTATTTATTCGGATATTCACCATAATATATTTTATAAATTTTCATTGGATTATATTTTTAAATTTAGTGGATTAATTTATTCCACTTTAGAATAAATTTATTTATTGATTTCTCATTTGGATGTTTGATAATGATTGTTGGATTATCATTATTTGTACCATCATTATATATCATTTTGAACTAAACATTTTCATGGATTTTTGTGAATTTTTTTAAAACAAATATTTGTAGAAAAAAAGATTTTCTCATACTCTGGTGGATATACATTTATTGATTTTTATGAACTCCAATATTGAACATCATAATTTTTGTGATTTAAAAGAATTATTCATCTATAATATGGTCCAGTCTTATTCGGTTGAAAAAATAATTATTTTTAAATGTACAAATATAAATTTTCCATAATTTATATATAATATTTTTCAATAATTGGAATTCATGGAAATTAAACAAAATCCATGTAGTGGACTATATTATTTATAACACTATGATTATATTTGTAGAAAAGATTATGAAATATTAGGGAAATTATTTTGAACTCAAAAGGGGAATCTAAACAAAATTATACATTATGATGAATAAAAAATTTTTATGGATGTGTTATATTGATCGATAAATGAATAAATTATTATATTTCTTATCCTTAAACAAAATTTTAAATAGTTTTTTCAAACAAAAATTAGCACAGATATGTCTCTATAGGGAATTTTGGTTAGGAATTAATTTTTTTATTATCAATTATATTTGTGAGTGTATTTAATATATAATTAAATTAAAATTTTAAATAGCATGAATATTTATAAAATAACAAATTAAATTTAAATTACAATATTGTGTATACTTTAACTAGGAAAAAATAGGAAAACATAAAAACCAACTGAAGTAAATAATAAAGGATTTCCTGAAACATTTTAAAATTGAATATTATTATTACATTAAGTAGTTATTACAATATTTAAATTTTATTGAATTGAATAATTACAATGTTTTTTTTATTGCTTATTTATTTAATCAATTTTTTAAAATCCATATAATTTTTTTTCTTATGCATTGACTATGGGATTTAATGAAAAATTTACTATTCAAACACTGAAATTGAGATAAAATTAAATGAATATATCTTAATTTTATATCATTTATATGAGATAATCGTTATGTTTGATAATAAAAACAATCGAATGAATGATTCATTTAATAAATTTTAGGTAATCAATATATGAAACTAATTTTACAACATAAAATTTTATTTTTAACAAATTTGATGAATACGAAATTGTTCTAGACATCTCATATGTTATACAATTCATAAAAACATAGTGAATGGAAAAAAAGAATGTGTTTTCCCTAAATGAATATTAATGTAAATTTTATAAAAATTTAATTAAATGGTATATTAAAATCTTATAATATAAGATTTTAATGGGGGTATTTTCAAAATAAAAATAAAATTGAAAAATAAGAGTGTTAGATAAATTAATGTAGAAGAAAATGTGTTATCAAATGGACTAAAATATTGATTAGATATGGATTGCCAAATAATGGGATAAAAATATTAAGACATATAGCATAAGTAAATTCATATTAAATAGAAAATTTTCATACCCATGAAACGTTGTATAACAAATGACATTGGTTTTAACATTAGCATTGGGAGTATAACACTCATTAGTCACAAACATGACCCCATTATTTCAGAGAAATTTACTTCAAATCAAATAAATTATGTTTATTAGTCTAAAAAATACAACCATGCGCAAAGAAAAACATAATTATTCTAATGTTTACAAATCACATGATATTTAATCATTTAAACAATTAATTAAAGGGTTTCAATAGTACCCTTAGAAATGATATATAGATATGTATGCCAATTGAAATAAATAATTCACTATATCATTACGATTCAATACAATGAAAATCGGTTTAACATATATTTTATATTGCATCAAAAATTTATATAATTCATTATTCATTCAAAAAATAAAAAATATTAATGCTTTTTAAAATAAATTATATCATTGAACAAATAATAAATTATTTAATACCATAATAACATATAAAATATTTATCTTTAAAGAATAATGTTTTCTTGATATCCTTCAATACACATAACACTTTTTTTTACAAAACACAATTTACCATAAAATATTATTTTTGATACCATTATAATTTAGATATTAAATATTTGGGTATGAATAACATTAACTACCTTATGAAATATATATATATATAATTTTTACTCAATATATTTTTTTTGATTAATTTCTTGAAATTAGTAACTAAATTTTATGTTCCATCAATTTTTTTAAAAAAAATTATCCTAAAAAATGTTTTTTATTTTTTTGGGAATATTATTACAAAATACATGATCATTTAGGAATTTTGTTTTATATATTGTTTATTTGTTAATAATGACGATTATATAGATTTCCCAAATTAGTTTCAGGTATTTTTTGACAAATGTTTAGGACATAAAACATTTTTTTCCTGCTAATGTTTTATTTGAATGATTTTTAATAAATTTGTAAACATATAGGGCTCTTCATGGGTGGAAAACAAGGCACCCCATTTTCAACCACATAAATGCGAGGAACTGGGGGACTAAACCATATAGTCAATTTCGCCAAATAGTGCACCCATGGATTGAGTGTGTTTAATTATTGGTTGCATTGTGTTGAAAATAATGATCCCATGATAGAATAATCGTGCACCCCATACAGTACTCGTTTATTGTTAGGGTTCCCATATGGGGCTCATGGTTTTTCAATCCATTTTTTCGACCCTTATATTCCTGTACAAGGGTTTTTATACCAATGAAAAAATAAAAAATTCCTAGTCCCCCATTTTATATTCCTAAATATCCCAAATATAAATAATATGGTTTTTATATCTTTTAGATTCCTGAGATATGGTTTCAAGGATCCTCATACTCCTTTATGTGTGAGTATAAAATCAAAATAAGGGATCAACCTGTGTTCCTATATCTGATCACTTATTTTTTGATGATTATTTATCTTAATTATTTTTATCCAATTTGAGAGGGATTATTTTATCTATCGATGATGTTTTTGATTAAGATTTAATTCTTCTAATCTTTTTATGTGTCTATCCTCATCATTATATATTGATCATCGACTCCATTGCGAATTAGATGGCATAAATCAAATTATTTTATATTTTTTTTAATCACCCTTCCCCAATAATGAGTAAGGGTGTATAATTCTTAATTCCCATAGTATTGATTATGATTATAGGTATGTAAATTTTCTATAGCATTGTAATTTTATAATTTTTTTTATAATTGAAATTTTTAATTAAATTCCATGATATTTTTATAACATTCATGGATCCGGTTGGACATAGTTTTAATTATGATAATGGGCCTGATGGAAACCCAAGGGGTGTGGAAATAACCTTGATATAAATGTAAATTGAATGAATAATGGAAATTATGGGTTTATGAAATATAAATAAATCAGGATTTCATGATTGTTAATAGAATTATAAGGGTTAAATGTATTATCAATTAATAGTTAATTTGTTTTTAAATTATTAATGATAGATTAATTAATATGGGATTCAACATGTTTTACCCTATGAATAATGTTAATAACCCTATTTTAGAATGATAAATGAAATATTTATTTGTGATGTGAATGATTTATAAGTTGGTCTCTGGTTTTACTACATGATATATATATATATGCTATATTTTTGAATCATTGATTATTGAGTTGATAATACTGGACTACTACTACAAATATCTAGTTTGATCTTGACAACTATTATACACTCACGATGCATTCAATTGAATAATGGTTTGTAGCTCTTAGAAAACTGCTCCAAATACAATTGGGGTTATAGATTAATATTCAAAGGTACATGAGATATTATCATTGGACTAATGATCCATGTTGCAGATATTATGGCACACAAAGTTCCTCCCTATGGTAACGAATGAAAATTGAATTAAATGAAAAATTAAATAACATGAATTAATGAATTGTGATATTGATATTGTGTGTGGTATAGATTCAATAATGATACAAGAATGTATGATTATTTTTCGAGTCACCATAATCTATGGGGCTATGTCGTATATTAAATTTGATCCATGATTAGTTATTTAAAAAAAATTTTATTCATAATATAACAGCATACAATGTTATACACAACATATTTCATTATATATCTTTAGTACTATCGTAAAATATATCCATCACATCCTAATCATGCATCCTTATTGGCAGACAAATAGACATAATTATTGAAGTATAGGATAAGGGAAAGTACCCTAAGTCATATAAATGAATTGAGATTATGAATGGATAACAGATGTGGGAACTAGAAATTATTTCAGGACCAAAATGGTAGTTTTTAGTGTGTATATATTTTGGGATTTAATAAGAAACTTGTAATTTACATGGAATAACCTATTTAATACATCTGTGTATGCTTGTTATTCTTATTTGAAATTATTCATAATGTTTTGGATGATTAACTTATTATTATTTTTCTCAATTTCTTATATTATATATTAATTTCCCCTATTGTATTAATTTTTAAATAGTATATTATCTTTCCACCTAACATATATGTTTTTCAATAGTAGTCTGAAGCCCATGTCATATTTGGATGAACAGCTGAGGTCATGTGGCAAACTGATTCAGGGCATTGTTATGATGAACCGCATGGGACCTCATTAGGTTGTATCAAATTTGGTCATGTTTTCTTTTTAGTTGGATTACTATTTTTATAATCCATATATGAGATTCTAAGGAGTCGGGACTTGTCCATGAAATAGTGCATGAGAATAAATAATACATGTGAGGGGGAAAACCAAGTAATGAAGGTGGGATTGATATTCATGATGTTTTCAATTACAGTTTGATGTCATTTCACAATGGTTGAAGTATTTATTGTGTGATATTATTTTTTTATGAGGATGTAATCATGGTAAATTGTTTTAAGGGTTTTATATTCATGAATTATTCTACAAACTCAGGAATTTATGTGACATGAATCATTATATGAACAATTAAAAAAAATATTAACCATATGTTGGAAATGAAAATTATTTCATTTGTTTGAGTGTTTTATAGTAAATGGATCATAATGATGAATAAATAATTACTACAATATAGAAAATTTCGTAATGTGAGATGGATAAAAATGGATGTCAAATGAGAACCATAATTTTATGAAGAGTTGTTTATATTGTGTCGCTCATTAACAATGATTGGTATGGTTGAAGGTTGTGATAGTGCCTTAGATTTTACAATGGTTCAATGTATATGGGATGTTTTATTGTGTCCTCTTGTGAAAGTATCTTTTAAAAATATTCTTATAATGTGTTATCATTCATATGATTAACGATTGTAGTAGTAGAGATGTTCCCCCTTATTGGTCGGACAATATGAATATATTTCATGAATTTTTCCTCTAGATACAAAACTTGAATCCATGATAGTTCCGGGTGAAGGTCCTAGAGAAAATTTCAGTTAGATCATAAATAGAATTAAGAAACTCATACTCGGAGACTTAGGGTAGGTTGTGTGGAATATTTCAGACCTAAATGATGGGATTTTAGTTATGGTACCCACTAAAGTTCACCTGAGAGGCTAGACATGTTGCTGAACTTTTCTTGATTATTTATATAATTAAAATTCCATCCATTTAGCGACTCATATTCATAAAAGAGTATAGTTTTATTATTACTTGTTGCATAGATCCATGATGTGGTGGTAAGATATTTAGGATCATATTGATCAATTTTTTATCATGATATGGAATGTATTTCAGAATGAATTCCTTTTTCATTTTTACATAGAGAATATTTGGTAGGAGAGGGAAAGACGGTTTAGGCAGTTGACCTGTGATTGTATTTTTGTGATAGAATATTCCACCCATTTCAATGATTTTAATTGCTTTACCCCATCATTGATAAGGGATTAGGTAAATTTAGAGTGAAATTTTACAAATGAAAATACATGAGACATTAATTCCCAGGAAAAATAATTTCAAATAATTTTTTTTGTTGAAGAGGTGAAGAAAGTTCTCAGTTTTTACGAGATCATGATGGAATCTTATAGTGGAGTAATTGAATATTTGGATTTATGTCCTAAGGTCTGTCATTCAAAGGTATAATCAATCATTATGAAAATAGTCTTCTAAGGAATGGAAAAAATGTTTCTTTGGGATGAATTATTTACATAGAGTTGTAATCGAATGTACATTCATAATAATAGTAGTTTGGGAAAAATCATGGCTTGTGTACCCAACCACCAGTTGAGTACCAAGATTTTGATTGGTTATGAAACACAATTCGTTATTATATGAAACATTTACCAATGTGTAGTGAGAGAGTAGTTATTTCAAAAATGACGTACTTGAAGGGGTTATCAACCAAGTTTCATTTGGTTCATTGGTGTTTCAATATACATGGCGATTGATCCACAAGAAATTTTAAATCAGGGAAAGAGATGGAAAATCAACAAATTAGTAAAACACTTGGATACCATATAAGAACATATGGTAAAGAGAGTGGTTAGCTGTATGTGTTTAATCACACACTTATTGATATTATGATCAGGATATCGATATATGGAGGTTCTATTCATGCATCTTCTAAGCCTATGATGACATTATTTGATACGAGATCTAAAAATTCATTTATATATTCCCCACATTTGAATGGTTTGAGTATGAAAATAGTGTTTGTGATTTTGGTTATGATGATCGAAAAATCACTTGGAGATTGGTAAATTTGAAATAATTCGATGAAGGGGATGTTATCTCAATATTGGTGTGATTATCTCCATTGGGATAATTACATAATTGGTATTATAGTATTCGAATTGATTTTGTTATTCAGTGGTTATTATCATATTGCCAGAATAATAATATTTAGAGTATAGATCAAACATTATGTGTACTATGTGTAATAGTTATGTTGATCTGGGGGAATGGTATATATAGAATAGTTATACAAGGGGAGTTCAACTTCAACATTGAAAGCTCAACTCCCATGTTTCAAGTCTTTTGTTAGATGAAGGGTGTCTGAATAAGTGTTTTCATCCACCCCTATTTGACTAGATTTATGGCATGATTCCTGTGGACATCTTAGAACTTCCACCTCATAGAGATGATGAATATTCAATTGAACTCAATAGTGGAGATAAACCAGGTTTCCTTCAAATATATAATGCACTAATACTACTTCACGAGACTAAAAATTTGATGGTATAACTTAGGGATCATGGATATATCCACCATATATTTTCATATTGGGGTTTCGATGGTTTTTTTAGGAATAATGATAAGACATGACATTTGTAATTTGATTTCAAAATATTAAAATAGATGGTAGTTATGATCTAGTATCCTCTTCAATTTATGGTTAATATTTTTCAATAGTTTAACGATAATAATAATTCATCAATATTAAATTGATTATTGGGTATTATCAAATGTGAGTCAGACCATCCGACATACCATGTATTACATATTTAAGTATTTATTGAATATATGATTATCTTGTGATTCTATTTTGGATGATTATTTCATAAAATAATTTCTTGTATAGGATGAAAAAAAATTTATCACTCATATGTATATTAGTTTGTGGTAGGTTTTGGGGATGAAATCATAGTGTTATACATGAATCAAAATTACCATGCCCAACATCTTTACAACATATTGAGTTCACTAAGAGGGAAATGACTATTAAACAGGCCATATGGGAGTCAATTTTGGATTGATGTGGTACATTTCACTAGTCACATAATCTATGAGGAAGTTGTGTTAGTGGACCTCGAACATTTTCATGTAGTATTTTTATAGGGTAGTCCCATTAATTTATAAATATATGAATATTTTTGGTTTTATCAAATTATTTTTTGTTATTCAAAAAGGTTATTTTATACATGGATGCATAAATTTCTAGTTTGAAATGTTTTTGTATCAGGCTTTGATGATCAATAGAATGTTAGAATCATTTCTAGGAGTTGACGATTCCTTTGACCAGATCACGTATTTTGATTATACACAGGATGGGTGAGATGTATGCATTTTTTACTGATGAATCAAATATTATACATGGAGAAGGGTTGATGTAAAAATATCAAGCCATGATATATGATTTTCTACATTTTAAACCACATGAATGGATAACCATTAACATTATCTTGAGTGAGGTGTGTTATTTTATCACATAATGGGTTAGAAGCATTTCTTGTTGGGTGAATGGTTTTTCAAAAATAATGAACAAAAAATCCTAAAGTATATCTCATCATAATGATATATGAATAATTTTCAATGAAGATGTATTTAGTATATAATGTATTTTCCAATTTATCTATAATATATTATAGAGGAAAAAATAGGATTGATTACTCTTTGATATAGGGGACATAGACATAGTATGTCTAGGATTTTTAACTTTTGTGGGTGATGAATTATTTTTGGAAGAGATGTGAATTGTGGGAAAGGAGGTCCAGGAAGACATAACACTCATATATATATCAGTTGATTCCATACATATGTTTTCAATCGAGGAGAGGAATAATGAAGACCCAGAGTGTCTTCCGATGAGGGAGAGACTTGATGGTGAGGAGATGACATTATATTTTAGTAGAGATGATTATGTGATAATCTAAAATCATGTATGTGTTATTGTACCCACCTATTTATATGAGAAGATGAAGACTGGATTATATACCTTGATGTGGTAGGTTTAACTTATTTATTAAAAAAATTATCATTACCACCATTTATAGCTTTGTTTGAAGGGATTCAAAAATAATGTTTCACATTTTTTGACTTGATTATACATTTTTCAATAGGTAAACGATGAGCATCAATGGTGCAGTGGTGTATTACATACAATTATAGTCCTATTAATGATGTGAGATGTTGTTATAATGAATTCTTGTTTTGTATTTCATTGATCCCATAGAAAAATTTATTGATATGTATTATTTTTAACTGGTTGAATATTATATCCCTTTTACTCACAATTTGGGAAACTATAATAGTGGAATAGTTGGGATATTTATATTATGAAGATGGTCATTTTACATTTTGTTTTTTGGATCATATATATTTAGATAATCATTTTTGGTTTACATCATGATTTTTTAATCATTTGAGGAAGATTTTAGGTAATATAGATAATTTTTATATAACATTATTCATAATGAATGGTGGGAAAAAAAATTTCCTATTCAATTTCTATAATATGTTCAATGCAAATTCATCCATGAAATTTTTCAGAAATGGTTGAAACATATAACGATAGATGAGTTATCATATAATAGCAGTTATGATAAGATTATTTATAAATTAGTATATATGGATCATTAAGGTAGGCCATATTGGTAAAAATTATGTTCTTTAGAGGAGAGTGAGTCACTTTTTATGGGACCAATTCTCAAGATGGAGATATTGGATAAGATTCTATTGATTCAGAAACACATGGATACCACATAGATCAGAAATAATTATTTTGATGATAGATTTCAGAAACCACTTTAGTAATAATTGGATGATTGTATATTCCTACAGATGTTACCATGATTTGCTCACCGTATGATCTAGAAATATTCTTTGTCGGCTCCCTAGTATATCATACTGTTTGAGATTGTGTAATGAATCTAACCAATTTCATACAAATAGAAAATTACTCATAGGTATAGTGATATTCATGATGTATTTCATAATTCAAAACTTTTTTAGTATCACATTGACCCCTATCATATGATAAATGTTGATGTTATTAATCATGGGGCTAGTGGATCCATTGTGGAGAATATGATTCATGTTGTGTATCACACTTAGAATGTGATCTGGGGAAGGACTATGATGTTGATCTGGTTTTTTGGTATCCTTTCCATGACAAAGGGTATTAATGTGTGTTGGAAGATAATATATAGGCCATCCAAACTACCATTTTTAACTCGTAAACTTAGTGTTTCTTGTTAGTGAAACTCATGTACAAGTTGTAATATGATTGGAATTTTGTATGCTCTATAACATTCATTAGATATCTCAAAACCATTTTCCCAAATTATTTTATTATTCTTTATCATACAGTAGTTTGGTCAAGTTTGGGGTCATTTGGGTTGAATTTGGAAAATTTTGGAAGCCCATGGGACTTAGCATGGTTTGCGAATAGTTAAGGAAAACTATGTGGTTTTCTCTAGAAAACCATGCCCCCCATTTTGACCAATACAAAGGGGTGAATGGTTGGAAAAAATATCATTTGAACAACCTCCCCAGTTGATTCAAAATTTTATAGTTGATGATTTAATTATTGGGACACTGTTTGGGAACCCATTCTCCCAAATAAGAGTTATAATGTACACTAGATAGTAGGGGAGCATAATTAAGGTGTGTAGTTTTCTAAACCATTCAAACCTATAAGGATACCATGTGAAAGGTTTTATATAACCATTATATTTAATTAAAATTGAATAAACCCTTATATTATATCAATATTTATAGTCACTCATCTAAATATGATATCCAGTGATTTTGGAGGCTCTAAAATTTTTTATTTTTGTCTAATACTGTATTTTAGAATGAATTGATGATCTAGTGGAAGGATCAACCTCCCTTCTAGAATGTGATATCTTCTTTGTTTAGGTTTATCTATGTCTCATAATTATTATTCCATTGATATTGATTCTTTTATCAATTTAGGATGATTTAGGTCTACATTTAAAAATAACATTTTCAATTGATTATGATCAATGGATTTTTACTTGATCATCTCCTCTATTACGGATTTCACCATTCTATGTTAAATTTTTGCCTATGGTTAGGAGAGTATTCATATATGATATTGAGGTTATTTTTTTATTACTAATTCCCATTGTCTATATTAAGATCCTAGGTATTTAATTTTCCAATTCATTTTCTTGTTTTGAAATTACCTTTAAATTAAAATTGGAAATTTAATTATGTGAAATTGTTAGCATATTCAAAAATCCCATTGGATTTTTTTGGTATTTTTGGAATGATCATAATGGAATCCCATGGGCTATGAATGGTACCATCAAATGATGAAAAATTCAATTCACAAGGTTAATTTTTGGTTTATTAAATAGAAATAAATCCTTATTTCAAGTTTGACAACTGTATTTAATGGATGAATTGGATTAAAATTTAAGGGCTGATGAGTTTTTTTGATAATGATAAAAAATAATATAATATTTCACAGGTTATATATTCTAATTAGTGAAAAGAATTATGGTTTTAATTGATAAATGAAATGATTCTCCATGAATTGAATGATTGATTTCAAGGATAATGATTTTGTACCATGATATATATATATATAGATATATATTATTTTTGATTGATTGATCAGTGTGTTTTAGGTAAGGGATTTCTAGTCAAAATACCCATGGGGTGCCAAAATACGGCTCTACAACCCAAATCCATGAATATGAACAATGAATTTCGGGTTAGAGACTACTAACCAAAATACTAATGGGGTTCCAAAATTATAACATAGGACGCAAATATTTTAGAATTGAACTTATGTTCTATTCCCATTAGATATTCATACTTATACCTCCACTAAAGGACACTGAATTAAATAGGAATTAAATGAAAAATGAATTCCCATGACACACATATTTGTTCATCATTCATTGTAAACCTGAGGTACTATGTTGATGATAAAATAATTACAATTTTAAAGTATATTTAATTTTACATTTTATATTTATTCATTATATATATTAAAAACATTTAGAGAAAATACATTTCTCTACATAAGGTGTTTGTGGCATTCTAATTTTATTGAAAACCAACTAGGGATGCATGAATGTTACCAAAATAGATATAATGTTTCCTTGGTATGATACTGAAAATATACTTATGATAGATGGATAAAATGGGATTTGGGATGGATCATGAATGGAAAAACCATACATGAGGTTGTGACCTACTTGGGAGTTTTATTTCTGTCTTTATCGATAGTTTTTATTGGAGACATGACACTTTTATGGCAAGACATGTTTGATCTTCGGTATATGGTCATTTCCCCAGTTTGGATTTTTTATATGTTTTTTGGTTGATTATTGACTATTTTTTTATATTTTTTATATGTCTTGATTATTTCTATTGTTTTGATCCTTCGACAATAAATTTCTATTCACACAATGTTATATATTAGACCTTCACTACTAGTTTGTAGCCCTCAGTATATGGGTATGTCGAATTGATTACATCAAAAGAATAAGATTGGGGAACTAGTATGTGGAACATGAGTTGCAATGTCACAACATAAATTATAATATCATCATATTAATTTTTTATGATGATTTTTTATAATTTTATTCTAAGAAAGATTTTATTGTAAATAGTATAAGAATATTGATGTTAATAAAAAAAATATGTACAATATCAATTAAATTATAAAATGGTTTCAATGTATTTTTAATTTTCCTATACTTCATATAAACACAATAATCCCATTCAACTCAAATTTATGGTTGAATTTATTATAATAAAATTTTTATAGGTAAAAATGTATTTTATTGAAAAATAATTAATTATTAATGTAATTTTATTATTATTTTTAAATTAAATTGTACACAGATAGTGGAATATTTTAATTAAATTTATATATTATATTGGAATTAATTTTTTTAGCATTCATCTTATAATTTTCTAGAAATATGATAATAATAAACCATGTTTTATACTTAAATTATTATTTATCTATAAAGATGTTTTCTTCGCATTCTGTATAATTAATTTCAAAATAATATTTCACCATATTTTGATATTTAATATAATTAAAATTTACTCATAATTTAAATTATAATGTTTAAATCATCTAAATATACACCATTTATATTCTGAAAAATAGATTATTAACTTTGGTAAAATTTATCACTCTAGAAATGGATAAAATAAGGTAATATATGTAAAAAAAGGTGATAAGGCCACAATAATTATTTCAAATTAATATTGGATGAAATTAATTAGAATATCATCACCTTCTGGTTGATATTGAGTTGTATAATGGGCACATTTCTAGGGAAATTTAATATAAAATATATTATTACAAAACTATGAGACCTTACCCAATATGTAAAAGGCACATTTATTGGTAGAAAATAAGTTTACCTGAGTAAACAATAAGTTATTAAAAAAAATAATGTATACATAATGGACGTCACTCATCAAAAAAATAATTTGATAGGACAATAAATACATTTAATGGGACTTTGTTGACTAAACCATTAGCAAGCCAATTTAATTCTATATAAGTGTTTGTGGTATGATAGTTCATGTTTAGGAGATAATTGAAACATTTTATCCACCTGGATGTCATCTCTCATGAGTGTTGAAACATCCAAGTTGTAACTGTATTGAAAATGGTGGTCAAATAATATGAAAACTATATATTTTTTCATCCACATATTCTATCAGTATAAACTAAACTGATGATGTTATGAATTTCCTCTTATAAAGGTGTTGACATGCCACATGTGCCATAATGAATCCCATTATCTTCCCTATCATGGTTCATAATGAGTTCCCCCATGCCAAAGGCTATGGGTTGCCTATAAAGGATCCCTAAATTTTACATTTCATCCATCTAGTAAAATGGAATCTCTAAACAATTTTCCAAATACTTGTGTGTTGGTTGTAACTATACATACACTCTATGTTTCCTTAGCATCATGCAGTCACATAAGGAATTATTGAAATTTCACTATTACGAAAAGTTAGTATATTTCATTGTTGTAAAAAAATAATGATCTCAATGAATTTTTAATGGAATTTGATCATGTATAATTTTATTCTTACCATACAAAATGATATATAAAACATATTCACATGAAATCATATAGAAAGCGGAGCTTTACAAAGCCTTGTAAACAAAGTACGAATTCTATCATTGTGAACAAGATCATTGCAATAATCAGGAAGAATGAAGGACCAGCTAGAGCTCACCTCCCTGATTGCTATTTTTGAGAGTGCATCTGCCACTAGATTTGATTCTCCGTATACATGAGAAACATCAAGGGAAATAAGATCTGTAATCTTTAAATATCTTATCCATGTAGGGAGCATCCTCAATGAGACATTCCTGAACCGCTCTTTAAGGATCTGCCCGACAATAGAAGAGTCTAATTCTATGCTAATCTTCCTCTATCCATAGCGAGTAGCATACCTTATTGCCTTTATCATAGCCCATATCTCCGCCTCAAGAACATGACCATTGCAAATGTAATGAAAGAAAAATCCCATTACAAAGCCTCGGTAGGTCCTGAAGAAACCACCACATCAAGCAGGTCCCGGCGCGCCAGAGGCTGCCCCATCCACATTTACCTTTATATTAATTGAAATATATTATACATGAAAATACTGGGATTCTAGATATACCATATCAAAGGATAGTACATAAATCATATAAAAGTGAATTTGTGTATAAACAAATATGTCTCAAAGGAATTTAAACTCAGCCCAAATAACTTACCTTAAGTATCATTTTTTGTTATTTATACTCATGTATAGTTGTTTAAATTATGTCACAAACATATAAAATAACTATTATTATGCTTATAATATCATATATTATTTTATTATAATTATTTTATCAATTTCTTAATAAACTATCTTTATTTTAACTATTTATGGTGTTAATTGCCTAGTTTTTGAAAGCATATTTTCACTTTTTAATTATTGATATTTTTAATTAAATCAATATTTCATCCAATACAGATTTTAATCCATGACTTATGTATCAGATATATCTTATATATATGTATTTATAGTAGGCCATTATATTTGAATATTATTAATGAAGTTAACCATTCATGGAGAATGTAGGGCATACAAACTTATAAATTCTTCATTAATTTATTTGATGTATTAAAATAATGAAAAATAAATGAATCACATGTATATTATAATTACACTATCATATAAATGTTATAAATATTATATAATTTTATACAAATCTACATTTATATGTTTCATGTTTGACGAGAACATGTCATGTATTTTTTGGGCAGTAGTAGTCCACACTACATGTTGAGAAATAATCATATTTACAAGATATAAAAAAAATATAGGTATGTTTTAATTATATGTAAAAGTTGAATAATGAAATTATGAATATAAATATAACATATACAATCATTTTCCACAATAATTTCTACCATGAGTGGTTGTAAAGGAGAAAATGAACTGTCAATGATCTATGTGGTAATAGTTCATTGTACACAGAACCAGTATGTTCGATATCAATGAGAAGGATTTGATTGTAATTTTAAGTAAAAAAAATCATTTAAACATCCAAGTATATTTATGATAATTGTTTTGTTATACATTAATGAAAATAATAATATATGGGTGATTCTATAATGTAAATAAAATAGAATAATATTGAGAATGTTTATTATGTCTTAATCGGGTTTCTCCTTTTATAATCTACCAAAAGGCTTCGATGAAAGGATTTCCTCCCATTAGGTGTCTTCTAGGAAAAATCTTGGTATTTATTGAGACTATTTTGGAAGAGTTTTTAATATTCAATGGGGCTTGAGAGGTGTGAGGAAGGTGTAGAATGCATGCCTCTTTATTGGTGAGATGGAGTGTCACTATGGTAATAACAAAAAGGTACACATTAAATAGAGATATACCGAACCTAATGTGCCTCTAAAATGGAAATGTAATGGATTAAGGGGTATTAAGTGTTGATTAAAACCTTCTCCATTCTAAAATAACATTATTTTAACATGATTTTTATTTTGAGAAATATATTTTAAAAAATAAAATATTACTTTTAAAATAGTTGATCCATTATAAGTATATAAACATATTATGGAATGTAACACAAGTTAACTCAGTGTGGTGTGTAGCAGATTAATAAAATGGATTGTTGAATAAAGAGGGAGAAAATAATATTTATTCTAAAATGAAAATATTTTATTGTATTATGGTGTTATATATTCACCACCATAATTAATAGGCATCCTCCCAATTAAAATTTGATCTTAGTAATAAATGAAATGATAATTTAAAATAATATTATTCAAGAACCCACATACTAAATATGGTTAAAGAATATATTTATTAATCGGTAATGGAATGTACAATTATCATGTAACTATGTTATATATTATGATAACATTAGTGGTAAATGGAAACATATATACAATGTAAAAATCAATGAATCAAATTTTGATGGAGAGTTCTTGAGATCATGTTTAAGAAAATGATATCAATCAGAAATTTTGACATCTATGATGATCTAAATTCCATTTATATTAATTGAAAATGAAATTACTCGGTAAATTTTTTTGGTTTCCATTTAGTGTTTCCCTATAGTTGAGTAATGCATTCAATCTCTATGCATATGATTAAATATACTTACATGGAATGTTACTATCAGAACCATATTATCATTTGATAGTTCCATGATATATTTCTACATCTTCTCCTTGAAAAATATTCATTAAATAGTGATGAAAGATATTAGTCTCTAAATCCATAAGCAATGTTCAACATAAACTATTTCAGAAATGGGTAACCTCTATATAAAATATTATGATTCAACACATTAGAAAATCTCCACCATATTTCTAAAATAAAATTATCATTAGATATTAATCAACATGTAGCATTTAAAAATTTTCACAATCATAAAAATTGAAAAATTTAATAACTCAGAATATACAAATTTTATATTAAAAATTATTTCAGAATATTCCATGACCAGACAATAAGATGTTGAGGGATTTTGAGGATGGGTGTGCCTAAAATGATTCTATAAGAAATTATTAGTTTTTAATAATTCCCATGAGATGTTTTCTGGAAAATGAAAATAATTATTAAATGGGTGCAAACAACATAAATCTTGTGATAACATTCTTTTCAGAGTAGTGGATTTAACATTGGAAATGCCTAACATTTGTTGATGCAGGTCGACAGTGAATGATATTTTTGTGAAATAGCCATAAATAAAATAATTAAATAAAAATTATTTTATTTTCAAATACTATAAAATATTGTACAATAACTCAGATTGAAAATCTAAGATAACTATTGAGTTCGTTAAGATGTCATTTCCCTAGGCACAATTGAACATTAGTTATCTCGTGTCGTCAATGAAAAAAACTTAAAATGAAATAATTGTAATTAATTAATTTAATGATAAATTATTTTACTCACCCAATGAATATTTCCTTTAAAAACTTTCTTATGAAAAAAATTATTGGTAATTTCAATACCCAAGGAAAACTATAAAATATATAAGAAGATATTTATAGAAGACTTTAGAGGAAACAACGAAAAATCACAGATCGAAGATTTACGAAATCTATTTGTGACGGGATGTCACCAATAGTGATGACACAATGACAAATCATCATCAGAAAGCAATATAAATCATAAGTTGGATGTTTTATTTTTTATTTCCTTCCACAATCCTAAATTCAATGTCGAACATGGACCAACCAATGAACATTTTGTTTCGTGGTTCGATCGTGACCTTGTCAGATGGGTATAATTTCTAAATGGTAATATTAGGAGTTGTCCTTGTTATTAATTGATGATGAAATCAATTTTAACTCTACTAGAATGGATCCATGATCTGCACGATCCTTTATTGTGGTCTATTCCTCCTATTGGATTTATTAATTTCTTCCCCATTTATCATTAGTCGTAGGTATTCTTCTTTGTGTCTTCAACTCATCATATCCTAATTTGTTTACCATTGTGCTTCTAATTCATGGATAATCAATCCTATATTTCTAATATTGGAATTGGGTTCCTTGAAGGAGGTGTGAATGCATTCATGGTGTGATTCATATGATAGTGGATCCCTGGATCCTTGTTTTTTGTGTTCTTTTGTGGTATGAAGAATATCCCTTTTTAAATCCTTTGTGAGACCATATTGAAATAAGAAATAAATTGAATGGGTGACGGGATGACTGGATGAGTATAGATCTTTTGCTTCCCAGAAAAGAGTATTTATATTCATTGTGGTGTAGTGGAGGACATTACTGGAGCACAAAATTAGGATTCTGGAAAATTATTCTATATATGGAAAGAAATATGGGATTAAATAGAATGTTGGGCTCCCTCAGTGGAATCATTTGATATAGTAGGTAGTAATGGGTTACATGGAATGTGACCCCAACCACATGGAATGTTTTCCCTTCATCAAGGCTCTACATGTATCTTAGGAGTTACACAGACAATGTTTGGAGTACAGAACACTCTATATGGTATGTACCCCACCACACGGAAAGACCCAAACTATATACATGGGATAACCCATGTATAGGTACATGGGAGGGAAATCACATGTTGAAATAATCTACTTGACAATGACTACTGTACATAGGTGGACACCAGATAGCAGGACACAACATGTGGGCCTTTCTAAATACCATGAATACCTCTTCTACATGACATGTTGTCGTGACATGGGCCATTGAACATGGGTAGTATCTAGGGACATGGGACATATAATTTTACACTACTACACACCATATACCCCATCCTACATGGTTTTATCACCTTTTCCTATGTATCATGGAAATGAATTTTTTTGATTGGCGCCCCTTCCTCGTCCTGTTGAAGGTCAGTTGGTATCATTTCCTATCCACTAGAGTGTGACCCTCATTAGTTGGAAATTTTAGATTGAGTTTGGAGTCACCTTTAAGATGCTCAAAGCATGATCCTAAATCCATTATTTTCCCCTGGGTAGTGTATGGTTATCGATGCAACCCACCCTACCAAACATGTCTCATCTACATAATAGTTGAATCCAAATGAGTTGTGGTATATGAAATAGACCAATAATTGATCGTCATCTATGAATCATGATCATCCCCACTCGTTGAGTTGGTACTCTACGAGTGAGAGTAACTTATATGTATTCATATTATTTATGTATCTCTCTAATTAAGAATTTTGATGAGAATAACCTCTCAGACTGACGTGATTAGTGCTATCAGGCTCAATATTAGGTGATCCAAGATGAATGCTTCAAATAATCACCAATAAAAATCTCTAGTGTCGGTATATGGTAATTGTGACTTACTACTAGAAAATGAGTCTTGGTTTGAGTATATTTTTATATATTTATTATATGCTTTATAGACACATACATGGGTAGATATGATTGTATCTTTACTTTGTGTATCACTTTTTTGTTTCGGGTTTTCCTACTTAGTATTCTTATACTCGACCATACATTGGATTTCTCTACACGTGTCATGTCTTATGCACATAAGAGTCCTATTTGAAAAAGTATTGGGATGACCAAAACCAGGACAAGGAAATTCTTTGTGAGTTCATAGAGGCCATGGTGACCTGATGGCTTCAAGGAGTAGTCCCATTATCTTTTTGATTACAAGATGGAATTTTTAGTTACAGACTCTATTGGTGGGATTCTATTCTACCCAAGTTTAAATTAATTTATCTACATTCCATATTGTTATATCTTGTGATGGGTGTAGTGGTATGGAAGTATTTTTTATCGTTGTGGTTTTAATATTTGAACATTTGTTTGATTGGATATGTGCACGTTTGTACAAGAACATTCAAAATACCTCCCATGATAGGGATATTCACACTCATTGCTTATCACCAGCCAATGTCCTATTAGAGTTGGGACTAAGGATTCATGACTAGGTCCCTACTAGGAAGGGTTGTGACAGAGTGGTATCACCCGAGGTTAGTTCAATATGAGAATCAAGAGAATATAATATTGTATTAGGGGAAACCATGTTGTGAGTTTCATGTTTGACTTTCAGGAGGGGGACTCTAGTGTGGTTGTAGTGGCAAATGTATCCATACATCAGAACATTGATAAACTTTTTTTCTTGGTACAAGGAATACTAGTTATAGGACAATAATAATGGTAGAAATATCATATAAGAATGCGGTTTTGATTCCATAAATGTCTTTAGTTATCTCTCCAGATATACTCATAGACTTTTGTATATAATTTTATCATATAGTTTTTCTTCTCAATGTATACCAACTAGGATTCAATAGCTTGATCATGGGGATGACCCCCCTTAGTGATAAGGCATCGATATGGGGATCTCATCGGTGGTTGGTACCTCCCGGTGGTACAACAGCCCTTCCAACACCTGTATATAAGCACATGGTACCTGCATTACCAGTTTATTATGAGCGCATGATAAGCGCTATTAATGAGATTCATCAGAAAATACACCTCAGGATCCAAGGTGGGCTCGACACACATGTCGATGAGATATAGCTTCATGTGGTGAACTGAGGATTCTATCTAGTCAGGACTCTAGCAGATCATATGGATTTTTTGGAGGTGAGCCTTCTCATTGGCTCATCATCATAATGGGGGGGGGGGTTTAGTTACAAAATCTAATGATTATGTGACCCTTATGTGGGTAGAGTTTGAGGAATATATTATATTGGAGTTCTCAACATATATGACGAGGTTCATGCATAATAAAGAGACTCTATATCTCTTCTTGGATTAAAAGTGGTGACTGAGTATTCATCGAGGGACACCTATCACTCCGGACACACTAGGGATATGACACATGAGCATATCTATATGTATCATTCATTCAAATGAGGTATGAGTAAAAAAATTCATGTTATTCTATCCCCTATATGAATTATTACCTGTGTTGGGGTTCTAGAATCTAAATTAGTGGCTTAGAGTTCCTCATCCGGGTAGATATAGAAGGTGGTAATCAGTAGTGGGAATTTAGTAGGAGATACCCAAATAGGGGGAAGAAAATTTCAGCCATAGAATCATAGAAGTGGGATACATCAAAAAATTATGACCATGAACATGGATTCTACAATGATAGATTCAAGTGGTTGGTATAGTCATAAAAGATAAATGTGATGCTATTATTGGGGTACCATGGGGAATCTTGATAGATATTATCTAACCCATCAAGCTACTAACATAGAGACAGTGGTTGGGCCACTATGGGAGAGGCAGAAAATGGAGTAAGAAGATCTGATGTGCGATGAATGAGAAATATGAGCAGGGAGAGAAGAATAAGGTGGCATAAATTTTGTCATGATACCACCACCACCCCAAGGATATACTTTCTATGCACTATGATCTGGATAACAGGGGTTGGGACTGCAATGTGTAGGCTAGGGATATGAACCAAAGTCTCCAGGATTTATTTAGGGTACAATATGTGTCTTTTATACATTATAATCCATATTGATAGACATAGATATTAGTCATAATTATTTTCTATAAAATCATATATGAGACCATGGGATTTCTTTTAGTCTATTTACTTGACCATTGTGTTTGATGACACCTTCTTTAGGGGACTTGATGATCCCACCTTTTTTGATAGTGTGACTTGAACCTTGGATGTGTGTCTTTTGATTGGAACATATTTTTGGCATCGTCAATTAATTATGATGTAATTCTTGGTTTGGATTTGAAATCCACAATCCATGACATGATTGACTACATTAGAAGAAATGTGTTGTTAGTACGATGTGATGGAATGAGGTTTCCCATTATTAGAGAAATTGACACCTAGGCAGCATAGGAAGGAATCATAAATAAGAGGGTTCCACCGATTACTCCTGAGTTGTATAGAATGAACCTTGGAGTAGAAGTTGTTATGGGTTTTCTATCCCCAATAGTAGTAGTGGAATAAAGAGACATCTTTCCAGAGGAAGTTCCAATATTACCTCCTAATTGAGAGATAGAATTATGAATTGTTTTATAGTCTGAGACTACCCTGATAATGTCCCTTTTATATCAGATTCCTCCCATAGAGATTCACAATCTTAGGGTAAAATAAGAGGATGTTTAGAGGAATGGATTATTCATACCTATTTTTTCACCCTGGGTGACCCCCATTTTTTCATGTAGGTAGATAGGAGCACGAGGTTTTGTATAGATTTCGGGCACGTAAACAAATTGACCATGTAGAAGGAGTATCCACTTCCATGTATTGAATACCTCCTTGAGTAGTTGATCTTGTCATGATTGTTTTTTATGGTTGACCCCTGGTAAATTATTTCAGATGTTGAGGTAGAGTTTGATGAGTTCCCCAATCAAGAGGTTGTCTTATAATGGATTCATGTACGTACTGTTCTGCAATGCATCTTGGACCATACTAGGTTGTCTCTTAATGTAGTGAAAAGTAGTGATTTCCTATGGTTTACTCTAGTTGAGGAGACATTATAAGAAATTGGTGGTCCAGGATCTTGAGTTTGCACTTATATTCTTCGTGTTAAAAATTTTTCAGCACAACATGATGGGAAAGTGGCTTATCATCTACTCCAACCATAATAGTCTTATGTATATATTCTATCAGAAGGAACAGAAGATGAGAGAGAGGCATTTGTTATAGATCCTCCAAGAGTGTGAATTATAGATTGTCTACACTCCTAGGAAGGGGAACATGGTGGAAAATTCTTTCAACATTATATATAGTTTGAAATTTGTGGACATTTTATCCATGTAGTTGGAGTATTGTCATTTAAACACCATAGATAGTGTTAAATAGTCTTACCTCAATAAAATGGTGGTTACCCCTACACTATGACAACATGTTAGGGGGACACAACATCCAGAAATGTACTGTGAAGCCATACGTGTTTAAATATCCACAACACATCCGCCTGATGGATATTCCCAAGGTGGGAAGACCATCATTTTTTCAGAGGACACATGATAATATTATATATGTTTCTATAGATGATATATGTGATTTTCCTTAATGCACATTTGAGGTATAACCTAATGTGATGAAGGTGTATCAAGAACTTTGACATCAGTTTTGGCGGACAGTGATAATGAAGATAGTGGCCTTGTTCTTTTCTTGATGCATTACATAAAAGAAGGTGATGGTCAGGCACCAAGGTCCAACTAGTGAATAGGTTGATCTGTGGTTTTATCCTAACCATGGGGGTGTGTTTTATTTTATTGGGATTTGATTGATAGTTCATATCGTAATTTTTTTTAGGGAATTTGATTTTAGTTATAATAGAAATGAACCAATATTTATATGAACATATATCATGGTCTATTCCACTTGATTAATTTATGATTCTCTCTCCCCTTTCATCATTCATTGTGGGTGTTCTTTGATTGATCCACAACATGAGATATCCAAATCAATCTACAATATCACACCCAATTCATTTCACAGTGATCTGATATCACAGATCTTGGATCAACGATACATTATTTAGGAGTGAATATAGTATCAAATTGATTCAGTTGATGGTTAAACCCAGAATTAGCATTCTTTTACATTATTGATGAATTGAAGAAGGATCAATTTTTAATCAATTGTGATAATGAATATGATGGAGAAACACGTTGTATGGGTTATGTTGTGACCAAATGAGTCTATATCATGAGTTTCTTGAAAAGGTGCGTCTAGAATGGTGTACAGTGCAGTAGAGGAGGTTACCAGAAAATGAACTAGGGATTCTGGAAAATCTATCATTACACGGAATGTGGGGCCCCATTACTGGAAGCTGGGGTTCTGGGAGGGATAAAAGTTTCACAGCACATATGACCCCTATCGTAATACATCAAGGCCTCCCCTAATGCATGTCGAGTATGTCAAGATTTACCCAGACATGGGGTGTTGTAAATGGCTTGTCTACACAATATGATATCCACCACATTGCCAGACCTCGACCAGATAAACTAGTTTCCCCATGGTCTGGTGACCATGCAAGCACGAGTTGACAATGTGTACTAGAACATGTCCAGATTACCTGGGTAGACATAAAATATATGAAAAAATAAATGAGACTTTCAAAAATCATTTCTACCTTTTCTACATGACAAGTTCTGATGATACATGTAGTTAATCACAAGTAGTTCATGTGGTTAGGGGACATGACATGTTACCCTACAACACACCGTTTGTTCGTTCCTATATAGATTGACCACCTTCATTATTGTATCATGGAAAAGTTTCACATGGATTGGTACCACATGATTGTACCTATGAATTTCAATTTGTATCATTTCCCATCCACAAGAGTATGAACCTCTTCAAAACGACCTTCTGGATAGAATCGGTAGTCCCCTCCATGAGGCCCGAACAATGATCCACTATCCAATCATGTTCCCTAGGTAGAGTCTGGTTATGAACATGACCAATCTTAAAATGTGTCGGTCTCCTAATTAGAATATGAATCTAGATGAGTTGAGCTATACTCCCTTACAATGTAATTTATCATCATAATTTTATCATTATCATCCCCACTCGTGGAGTTGGTTCTCCTTTAGCGAGTGTATCAAATATCTATCTAGATCTATCAATATATATCCCTCATTATGGTTCCCAATAAGAAGTACCTCTCAGATGAATGTCATCTATGATATCATACTCAAGTGTATGTTCTCATGGATGAGTGAATTAGGGAATCATTGTATTAAATCTTTAACATCAGTATATCATAGTCACGATATACATCTAGAATACATGTTTAGGATCGAGTATATATTGATATCCTTGTTATATGTGTTCTATTCCCACACAGGTCGAGAGTTTAATTTTCAATAACATTTGGTATTTCATTATGGTTTATGGGTGGCCTAAAGGGTATATTTATATTCACCCCTACACGGGGCTTACCCACATGTGTCATGTCTTTTGCAAACAGGAGACCTTTTTGATAGAGTCCAAGATGGACCAAGACCAGGACTAGGTGGTGCTTTGTGAGTTCCGACCTGCTGAGGTGTCCCTGTGAACCTAAGAAATAGACTGAATATATTATTTTTTAATGTTTGGACATTATAGTTATAGTCTCTTTTGTTGAGAATATTTTATGTCCAAAATTAGTTTACATTAATTTAAACACCCTATTGTACTCTGCTGGTAGGCATTCATGGTATGCATGATTTTTCTTCATTACTGGTTTTTACATTTCATCATCTCTTGAATTGGAGAAGTGTGTGTGTACAAGTACATAGGCAATGCCTCCCATATTAGTTATATTCCTACTCAGTGATAGTCACTTGCCCCTAGACTATTGGAGGGTGGCATGGGGAGTTGCAGAACTGGTCCCATTGGGACAGGTCATGACAAGTGAATAACATTATTATGTATCCTATGGATATATGTCAAAAAAATCAACTTGAAAAATTATATGTCTCACCCATTCATATATATACCTTAAGTAAGATATGTGATAATGGATATATTCCATAAATAAAGAAGTGTTGTAAATTCTATCAATGATATCATAGACAACTTGTCGAAAAGTCATTAATCAATTCAATGGTTGTCAATGCGTGTCCAAATAAATCATTTATTCCTCATTATCTAGGCTTTTGAAATGTATTTTCGGTTTTATTCCCCTCAATAATGTGTTTAAAAAAATATTAACTTCATACTAATTGTCCTTTCTGGGCATCATTCAACATAAGATCAAAAATCAATGTTGAAAAATTACTCATGTAGAGTCCTTATATATTACATAATTCATTAAACTAGTACATTATTGATAAAATAATCAAATGGTATAATTACTGAATAAGAATATTAATAATTTATCTAATTCTATGGTAGTATAGTAACACAATCATTGTATAATAGCATCATTTTGGGTATATTCATTTGGGGACTTGAACATTGATTTATATATTGTCCTATAACATTGTAGTTGAAGCATTGCAGATATGGAACATTTTCCTTAACCACTCCATAATAAACATGTTTTCCTTTTTCAACACACAAATTCCAAACTACTATTACATTAATGAAAATACTGGAGTGTATCATTCCACAATTACGTCATTGTATAAAATCATTCTATACCTTAATCTTCTTTGACCCATCACCTTTTTCATGGTGATAAGATGGATTATTCTTGAAATTGATTCCTTCAAAGCTAATGGACATGGATAATTCCACACATAACTCATTATAACAAGACATTATTTCTTCATATGATTAGAATAATTGGGAGAATATTTCCCTTAGAATAGTTCGATTTATACAATGAATGATATGATTCTTATTACAATATGGATCACATGCATCAGTTTAGTTCCCATTCCTTATTCTAGGATCCATTTATAAATAATGGAATATATTTATTAAATAATTAAATAACGTATCATCCTAGAACTAGTGTAACACTAAATGTAAATTAAAATATTTATTCATAGTTAATATCATAATTCTAAAAACTACTTCATTGATGATGTCATTACATTCAACTCATTAATAATGATATGTATTGAAAATGTTAATTATTTAATGAATATACTATATGTGTGTCAAACGAGGCTCACATTAAGTCTCACTGTTTTATAGATGATACCCTAAGAATGTATGAAAACACCTTTTCAGTGTTATTACTCCTAGGAACAACTGTTAGTGAACCACATCCAGTTGTAGTATATAGATTGGTAAATATTTATTCGAATACCTACATGGTCACTTCCTTACAAAATTTATGGTATATTACTCTATATTATTATTAAATATTTATCAATGTTTGTTATTCATATTCTACATTTTATAAATACGGTTTCCATTGTTGCTGGTAAATATTTATTCATACATAGTGTAAAACCATGACCCCCGAAGCATAGATCAGGGGCATTATTTCATTACATTTTCATGTTTACACTGAAGAAAATCCCAAAGAAAATACTTGTTTTAAATCATTGAAACATAGTTAACATACATGAAAACCATAATAAAATTATAAATATATTATAAAATAGATGCATGATAAAATGAAAAAAAAATTACATGACATCTAATTCAATGATTTATCCATCATAAGGTGGTAAAAAAACATTGTAAGGTTGATACCAGTTTATTAGTAAGGGTATGCAAAGCTAAATAAATAATGAATAAATAGAAATAAATCAACATGGAATGTAAGGACCCGATATTTCGATGTATTTTTTTAAAATTATATTGGAATTTTATGAGTCTGTGAATATTGACGGTGCTTGATTCTGAGGCCTGGTGTTCCCAAAAGGAATTTTTGAACATTTATTCGGGTACGTTCAGTAAAAGTTTGAGTGAGTTTTTGTAACTTTTAAAATGGTAATCAAAATTGAAATCTAAGAACACCGCTGAACTCATAGTGCTGGTTAACACATATGGAGACCTTCACATCGAACACAGTAGGTCAAGGATGAATGTTAGTTTTTTACTTTTTTTTGGAATAATATAAAAAAAATATTTAACATTTTATTTTTATTTTTTACATTATTCATGAAATATCTCTACGTGGGTTATGGAGGGGGGGGACCACCAGAACTAAAACCCCAAATTTTGAATTTTAATTGTATGGACCACCGGATCTAAAAAATCCCCCTTTAATGTGGAGATGTCTATTGCACATTCTCCATCTTAATTGGTCCACCCACATTTAATTAATGATTCCAATTTATTATGCCAACATTATTTATTTGATATAAATAATTTAATTTGGCGTTGGCTCCACACTTGTTTTTTTGGGATAAATAATTGACCAAGGATAAGGGGAGAGATTTTGGGAGGATTATTCTTCTACAATAAGAAAATCCTCCAAACAATGATCTTATTCAATGGAGAACGTGTCATTTTCTTCAACAAAGAAAGTGTCATCCTCCAACGTGGGACATCATCAACAATAACGAACTAACATATGTCCTTCTCTCCTCACTGACGTCTACGATCGATCGAGGAATGGTACGATGTTTTGAGTACCCCCTACCGTTCATGACATTATTTATACAATATTAATTAAGCTTATTACTACCACGCTATTTTCAAGGGTTCCTTCCAAATGAACATGTCCCATCCTCTCTGAAATTGCTTGAGGTTTTTGTTTTGATCCTCGTAATGTAAGAGAGTAGTGACCAGTGCCGATGAATAGAGTTGGTGGGACTCGGATATGGCAGTCGGCACACCACCTCCTGTGATGAAGGTGATGGTGCAACTGCAACGCCCAAAGGAAAAGAACCGTGGCTTGTTCCACAGTGGTGAAGGGAGGATGGCTGGACAACTAGCCTACCGCAGTGGACAGCCACACCGCAGCCGCCTTGCCTCTCAGCGACTGTCCCACTGCACCGCTGCCCGACAGCTACCCCGCTGCACCGTCGCTCGACCACTGCCCCACTGCACCACGACCCCCTGCACTGCCATGCCACCTAGTTCAGGCTACCAGTCCTGGTCTCCTGGTGCGGGACGGATTTCCCAGCATGGCCCGGGTTGCCCAGCATGGGCCGAATCGCCCAGTGCGGGCTCGGTCGCCTATCATAGGCCGGTTCAGACACTGTGGGGATGGTTTCACCATAGGTTGGGTCAGGCCTCAGGCTGCGCTAGAACTAGCCGGTCTGTCGAGGTCGGTCTAACTAGGTTTGACAGGACCGAGAAAAGATTCAACCCATCCAATATTTATTGGCCATAACATTGGCATTGGGCATCCTTTTGATGAACCGTCTACAGTGCCAAAAACCTTGGATTGAGATGGTCCTTTTGAAATACACAAAATGTGGTTTGGAAAATGTTGGGCCATGGTCGAGTTGGATCAAGAAAGAATCTAACCGGTCCCTCGAAACTAAAATGACAATAACATACCGACCATGTGTTAGATTGATGCACCATCTGTTGCGTTGATAACACTTTTATGTGCTAGTCCATTGGGATTATTCTTTTTGGAACTTAGTGGAATTTAGATTATTGACTTCTATCTTGTGGAAAGGACCCTCCTAGAGATAAGAGAGCTCAGTGTGGGATCCTTGTAGCAGGCTGTGATAATGTACCTGGATCCTGTTTGCATCTTGCAGTGTACTGATGATGTACTAGGATCATGTGTGGGTCTGAAAATGTACTGATGATGTACTAGGATCCTATATGGGTATGACGATGTACTGATGATGTACTAGGATCCTGTGTGGTTTAGACGATGTAGTAGGATTATGTGTGGGTCTAAAAATGTACTAACGATGTAATAGGATCATGTGTGGGACTTATGATGTACTGACTAGGTACTAGGATCTTTTGGGGGTATGATGTAGTACTAGGATCATGTGGGGGTGAGACGAGGTATTGGGATCATGTGCTGGTATAAAAATGTACTAGGATCATGTCTGGGTATGATTGGGTACTAGGAACCTGTGTGGGTCAAACAATGTACTACAGTCCTCTTTAGTTCTGATGAAGATTTTAGACCCCTCATGGGTATACCTTTAACGAGAGTAAGATGATTTTTTAGTTACAGATATTCATCTCTACTAAGGTATCTATGATATTCCAGGTATGAGTTGAGTCCAGAACTGCATGGTGATACCATTCTAGTATTCTACAGTGTGTTATACTTGTGTGGTACTTACCTTTTTGGTATTCCTTCCATTGTGGAATAGTTGAGCTTTGGTATTTTGGGTTGGACCATGTGTTTCCTCATGGTTGAGATTGGTATACTTGATAACTTAGATATATGTATATGCATATACCTATGTATTGTTCCATGTTGATATCATGATTTGTGGTTTATCATTTGTGATTTTTGTGAGACATTGAGGGTCTCGGGGTACCTACTGAGTATCGTTATACTCACCCCTATACGGGATAAGCCTACACCTTGTTGTGTTTGGTGCAGGCGACAGACAACACTGAATGAGAACAAGAGTACCATTACTGGAGGTAGCTCGAAGGTGGTGCTTAGACAAGGCCTACCGCAGAGACCACCGTTTGAGAGATGTACCTTCCCTTCAGTTATAATCCTTGGTGGATGTTCAAAGGAGGTACTTCAGTTTAATTGTACCATTCATTTTTCATGTAATTTTCAGTTGGGGTTGTATTATTGTACTTTTTTACATACTTTCACCACTATTTTTATATTCAGTTTACTCGCTTTCGTATCTTGCTATATTCTTGGTTTCATGTGTTTTTAGGATTTTAAGGAAATGCCTTCCTAGTTTTAGGGATTACGCCTTTCGGTGCCAGTCGGTAGCACCTAGAAGATGGAAGCCAGGTTTGGAGTAGTCACGTCATGGGCCTCAGGGGACGAGTCGGGACAAAGTGGTATCAAAGGGAGGATCTATCATAGGTCATTGGACTCTGATATTCTTTTTAACAACAATAATGTTAAGTGTAGTGAGTGTGGTTTTCAGATTATGCAATCCAGTGTTGGTGCAGAGGATGAAGTATCAATACTCTAGGACCCTGACATCAGATTTCCAAATCAGAGGAAGAAAAAATTGATTGTGGGTTTTTTTTCAAGAGATTAATTGGTTTCCTTTTAGATATTTCTCACCATGTTTAATATATTGACCATGGAACACCTGTTTCTTTTCTGGATTCCTCCACGCAAACAACTAGCTTGGGTTTCGGGTATAGTATGGACTGATAGCCCATTGTGCGATGAGGCCTATGTGTAGGTAACTCTTCCAATAGAGGAACTAGTATATGCACCAACAGTACCATTACCCATTGGGCCACTAATGCCACTAGTCCCTCCAGTAGAGGGTGCACGCTGCTTGAGCACATTGCACGAGTTCCAGTGCCATAGGCCAACAATTTTCAAGAGAGAGATGGCCCCACATGTAGCTGATGATTGACTGGAGGCCATGGTGATTGTCTTTCGACTTGTAGGGGTACCAGCTGATCACATGGTGATCCTTACCGCCAGACCTCTACAAGAAGCATTGGGTAGACGGTGGAGCGTGATGATCCAGGTTCACAATGATGTGACACTTCTCTTGGTAGAAATTGAGAGCCTGTTTCAAGCAGATTTTGTCTCAGTGAACATTCGCATAGTGTGCATTCAAGAACTTCTTCATATGCTGTAGGGTAGCATGAATATGGATTAGTACTCAGTGAGCTTCTCCAACCTCTCACGCTAATCCACAGATATGGTGTGGGACCCATTCTTCAAGGCTCGGACAATTGAGCAGGGACTCTTCCAGGAGATCATGGATTCGATGATTTCTCTCAGCATCCTGAGGCAGGCAGTTGTGTTTCATTAAGCCCTCTTAGTGGAGTGTTCTTTACTGAGTAGTAACCATCAGCGAGACCCACCACCAGTCATCACATAGCAGAGACATATGTAGCTGGAAGCAGAAATATTTCACAGAGGTCCAAGTAGACCAGACCTATAGGTGGATGACCGCATGACTCGAGATCAATTGTTCGGGAGTACCAGAGACAGAGCATGTCATGCCAGGAACATGCATTGTTTCAAATGTAGCAGGCAGGGTCACATGGCTTCTGACTGTCTGAACTGACATTCAGATGATCAACAGACAGTTGATGTACCACCCAAGCAGAGATAGAGGTTCAACTGAGGAGGTATGAATGGAGTGGGAAGACGTTGAAGAGGATCTGGTCGTGCATCAGGCAGTGGGCGATGATTCGATATGTTACCACCACCACCACCAGGTGGTACAACATAAAGGCCTGGAGCAGTTGGACATGGGCGAGCTCAGCTTTAGGCAGTTGTGGCCTATGACCATGGAAATCTGGAGATGATACGAGGTATGTTATTTTTCTACTCCACCTTATCTGCAGAACATTAAGAAACATGTTCCAGTCATTCATTTATGGACACAACCCTCGTTCGGGGCTCTAATATTCTGATGGAGCGGTGCGCTCAATCCTTACGTCTAGTGACTCGTATGGGGGCAGATTTGAAGATTACACACTAGTTTCAGTAGTGTGAGATTACTCTATGAGGTGGGAGATTCAGTAGGGATCTCAAAGTAGTGGTGTCGAGGCCATTCGACATCCTCTTGGGTAGAGACTAGTTGTCAACATTCTGAGATCAGATTAATTGTATTATGAGGAATGTTTTGTGTGTCTACATGGATGGGATCAATTTTACATTCACAGGTGAGAAGGGAGCCTTTGCAGCAAAAGATGGACTTACCCAGAGGATGGTGCCCCAATTACACACCAATTGGCAATCCTTACCCTCAAAGAAGTTGACAAGGAGAGTTTGAGTTATCCTGATGTGGTGGACTAGCATGCAGATGTCTTCCCTGATGGTGTTTCTGGTCTACCATCTCATAGAGAGGTGGAATTTATCATTTATTTGTATCTTAGGGAGACATCAATATCTACACTAGTATATCAGATGGGTCCCACATGGCTTTGTGAGATGTGGGTAATTCTAGAGGACTTATAGGGGAAGGGATTCATTCGGAAAAGTTTTTCTCATTGGGCAGCCCCCATTTTGTTCACTGAAAAGGCAGATGAGAGTTGAGACTTTGTGTTAACAATCTGCATCTAATCCAGGTGACCGTGAAGAACATGTTCCTACTCATAAGGATAGAATAATTTTTGAACAGATGAAAGGAGAATGATGGATCATGAATATATACCTTTAACCAGGATATCACATGCTCAGAGTGAGATACAAGGATGTGCATAAGATGGATTTTAGGTGTCGGTATGGCCATTATGAGTTCTTGGATATGCCTTTTTGCATGACCAACACCCCGAAAATTTTCATGGGACTCCTGAATAGGATCATTAATCCATTCATTGATTGTATTGTTGGAATATCCATTTACAACATTCTGATCTACTCAGCTACTAAAGAGGATCTTGCCTATCATTTTCAGATGGCTCTGAACACACTCTGAGATTAGTAGCGTTATCTTATGCTCTCGATGATCTAGTTCAAAATTCAAGTGGTTCACTTTCTGGGACATGTCAAGTCATATGATAGAGTAGATGTAGATATAGAGAAGATTGAGGTGATACTTTCTCGGTAGAAACCTAGTTGTGTGACATATGTGCAGAGTTTCTCGGATTTGGATGGATAATACTATAGGTTTTTTCCAGAACTATCCAGAGTTCCAGCAACATTAACAACATTATCAAGGAAGGGAAACCCATCAGGTGGTCGGATAAATGTCATTGGAGTTTTTAGGAACTGAGGGAGAGGAAAACTAGTTCTCGATTCATGAGGAATCTAGAGAAGGTTTTAGGGTACGTAGTCTACTGCAACACATTAGGGACTTGCCTTGAATGGGTCCGGATGTAGGAGTAGGTAGTGATTGCATATGGTTATACACAGTTGAGACAGTATGAACAGAACTACACTACCCATCACCTTTATTTTGCAGTAGGGGTCTTCACTTTCAAGAAGTGGCGACATTACCTGATGGGTGATCTTTTTACGGTTTACTCGGATCACAAGTCTCACAGGTATATCTTCTCTGAGAACGTCTTGAACCTAAGATAGTTATGTTGGATTGAGTTCCTCTAGGACTATGTCTTCATGATAGTATATACTCCTAGGAAGTGTAATTTTGTAGTAGATGCACTCATTATGAGATCTAGAATACATTTTCTAGGTGAGGCGATGAAGTTGCTGGCCTTTTTGCAGATAACCTTTGCAGATCTGGAGGGAGTAAATTTTTTCAGTCCATTATAGTCACACCTCCACTTCTTCTGTGATTTGGGGCGGAATACCGTGGGGACACTGACTGTGAGGATCAACATGCTCAGATATCCATGGGACAATCACATGATGGATTTTCAGAAGATAGGGAGAAAATCATCATTTTCAGAGGACGTACCAGGGTACTAGTGTCACATCGGGAGTAAGTGTTGAGTGAATTCCACAAATCCACTCTAGTATTACATCCAAGAGTGGCGAAGATGTACAAGGACCTCTGACGGAAACACGGACAGCTGGGAATGATGAAAGCAACATCAGAGTTTGTCTCTCATTACCTCATTTGTCTGCAAGTGAAGCCGAAACATCCATTACCAACAGGCCTGGATCAATCATTCGAGGTACCGGAGTGGAAGTGGGATGGAATATCCATGGAAATCATGACAATACATCTATGTACATCCCAATGTAATGATTCTCTCAGGGTGATCATCGGCCGACTGAAAAAGTCGGCCCAATTCATTCCGATCAGAGAGGTGGGTTTATTATAGAGCATGGGATACCTCTATGTGGTTGAGATTCTATGGCTATAAGGATTACCCTCGATGATTTTCTCTGATCTTGATGCATTTATCACTTCATGGATATGAAAGGTATTGTAGGAGTCTTTTGGGACATAGCTTCATTTGAGCACTGCCTTCTATCATCAGACCGATGGCCAAATTGAGTGGACCATTCAGAACATCAATGAAAATTTGTGTGCTTGCATCCTAGACTTCGGTCGTAGCTGGGAGGATCAATTTTCTTTAGTGGATTTTTCATACTACAACAGATATAACTCCACCATTCTGATGGAACCTTTCAAGGCCTTGTGTGGGCAACCATGCAGTTCAACTTTCTGTAGGACTGACACAGGAGAGTCTGCACTCGTGGGACTAGATTTGGTATGAGATATCACAGAGAAGGTGAAAACCATCCAGGAGAAATTGAATACTACATAGAGTAGGCATAAGTCCTATGCCGATAGGATACTAAGACCTCTGGAGTTCAAGGTTGGCGACCACATCTTTCTACGGGTCTCACCATGACGAGGCTTGTGGAGATTTGGCTAGGGTTTCATGCTATCTCAGAGGTTCATTGGATCCTTATAGGTCCTCAGTAGAGTTGGTGAGGTGGCATACCTCTTATCTCTTACTCCCCAGTTACACTGGGTGCATGATGTCTTCCATGTATCCTAGCTGGGGAGATACATGCACAACCCTTCTCACATTACAGACCATAGAGAGCAAGACGTCGACAATGGTGTGACATTTACAGAGGTTCCATTAGATGTTGATTACCGTCATGAGTGGGTCCTTCGTGGACAGTCTATACCTATGATATACGTTCGATGGTAGCATGTGATCCTCCAAGAGAGCACATGGGAGGGGGAGACACTGATTTGTGCTCAGTTCCCCCCTTGATTTCATAGTCTAGTGATGTGTCTTTCATGGACGTAAAGCCATGTGGTGGAGAGAATTTAATGACCACAATTTTCTTTTTAATATTATTTAGTTATATTTAAATTTTACAAATCCGTGATAATTGAAGGCACATGATTTTGATTCCTAGTTAGCCCGAAATGAATTTCTTAACTTTTTTTCAGGTATGTTTAGTAAACATGCGAGAATATTTTTGTTATTATTTAACAGATGTTTGGAATTGAAATATGAGGAAACCATTGAACTCACATAACTGGTATTAGCTTACGGATACCTTCCCTTTGACTACAGCTGGTTGAGGGTAAAATTTAGTTTTTTTCCTTTTCTTGTAAAAAAATAAAAATAAAATTATTTGACATTTTATTTTTATTTTTATTTTTATTCATTAAACCTCTCTAAATGGGTTAAGGAGGAGGGGAATAGAAAAAGTAAAACCCCTAATTTTTAATATAAATAATGGGGACCACCTGAACAAAAACCTCCCCAATTAATGTGGAGAATTCCCTTGAACTTCCTCACCCTTAATTGTGCTACCCAACATTATTTAATGATGTCAATTAATTGTGCCAAAAAAATTCAATTGATAGACTTATTTTAATTTCCTTCTTGCTCAAATCATGTTTTTTTGGAGACACCATTGGAAATAGGGAAGGAGAGAGACATTGGGGGGATTATTCTTCTATAATGAATAACACCTCCCATCAATGATCTTCTTCAATGGAGAACGCTTTATCTTCTCCAACAATGAACGTGTCATCCTCCAATGTGGGACGTCTTAAACAATGACGAATCGACATCCTCTTTTATTTCCTCACCGAATTCAATGAACATTAGAGGCATGGTTTGATATTTTGAGTACCCCCCTTCCATTCATGACAATTTTCAAAAAATATTTATTAAGCCGCATGCTACCACCCTAACACGGAGGGTGTGGGCCAAATGAACATTTCCAAACCTCTATACATTTTTGCGAGTTTTTTTTTGTGTTTTTCTCGCAATGGACGAGTGAGGTGGATGATTTTGGTGAATGGCACTAGTGGGACATGGATACGGCGATCGGCACACCATCAGTCATGACAAAGGAGACGGTGTCACCGCGCCTCCAGATGGAAGTGAACCTCGGATTCATCCATGGTGGTGAAGGGAGGACAGCTGGCCAATTGGCACGCAGTTGTGGACCGACGCCTCGCGACCTCCCCACCCCACCATGACAGAACACCGCACGGTGGCGACCTCACCGCACCGTGGCCGCCCCCCACAGTGCGGCGCCCCGCCGCCCCACGACTGCCCCGCCACACCCGCCCGACCCACTGCCTCACGACACCTCACAGCTCTGCGGAAACCCCACACCACTGGGCCCCCCGATGTGGGCCAGGACCCCCCAGACCCAGTTTGTCAGGATATACCACGGGCTAAGTAACGTCATGGGCCGGCCTGGGCCCAGCGGGACGGCCCATGTTGGGTCAGGCCTGGTCCGTCTGAACAGGTCATAATGGACATAGACTAGTTTAGATCCATCCCATACTTTTCTCCATAACATTGGCACTAATCTTCCATTTGACAAACTAACTACAGAACCGGAAACCATGGAGCGAGATATTAGTTTTGATATACCCTACATGAGGATTGGATAAAGTTGTTGTATGGTCGGGTAGGATAATGTATGAAACCAACTGGGCCCTCAGAACTAAATGGTTATTAACTTACCGACCGAACATATGATTTACACACCATTGACTACTTTGAAATCCCTTTTCTGTGGTGTTCCATTAGAATAATTATTCATAGCACTCCGTGGTAGTTTGAGTATCCACCATTTGTTTGATGAGAGGACCCTACCAGAGATATATGATCTTAGTGTGAGAACCCTATAGTAGTATATGAAAACGTACTTGGATCATGTGTGGGTTTGACTACGTACTGATGATGTACTAGTATATAGTGTGGACCTGAAGACATAATGAAGATATAAAATTATCATGTGTGGGTCTTACAATGTAGTGACGATGCACTAGGATCCTGTGTGGGCCTGATGACGTACTGGCGATGTACTAAGATCTTATGTGGCTTTGACGATGTACTGACGATGTACTAGGATCATGTGTGGGTATGACGACGTACTGACGTGGTACTAGGATCTTGTGTGGGTATAACAATGTACTAGGATCATGTGTGCATCTGACGAGGTACTAGGATCCTATGAAGGTTTGATGATGTACTATGATCCTTTGCGGGTCTGATGAGGTAATAAAATCTTGTGTGGGTTTTACTATGTACTAACATCCTTTGTGGGTCTGATGACGGTTTAAGGTCCTTTGTGGGTATTCATTTTAAGTGATTAAGATGATTTAGTACTTACATTTAATCATTTCTACTGTTGTATCTAAGATATACATGGTATGAGCTAAGTCCTTACATTTGTGGGGGTAACATTATGATATTACTTCCATTGTGAAATAGTTGAGCTTTGGGATTTTGGGTTATACCATGAGTTTCCTCATGGTTATGATGGTTATACTTGGTAACATTGTTATATGTTTGGGCATATACCTAAGTATGGTTTTCAGTTGATTTCAAGCATTGCAGTTTAACCATTATGGATTTTGTGAGACCTTTAGTGTCTCGGGGTCCCTACTGAGTATCGTAATACACACCCCTGCATGGGGTAGGCCGGAACCATGTTGTATTTTGTGTAGAAGATGGACATCGTTGAATTAGGATGAGAGTACCAGGACTAGAGGTAGCATGGAGGTGGACCATAGATGAGGGTTACCACAGAAATGACCGTTCGAGAGCTGTAACTACCCTTCAGGTAGGATCCTTGGCGGTTGTTCATAGGAGCTCTATTAGTTTACTTGTAACTTTCAGTTTTCTTGTACTTTCTAGTTGGTCTTGTATTCTGGACCCTTTTTTCTCACTTTAATAACTTCTTTTCTATTTAGTTTACTCATATTCGTATATTGATGTGTGTTTGTTTTCCTATATTTACATTTTATAAAGGCAATTCCTTCCTAGTTTTAGGGAATACGCCTTTCGGTGCTAGCCACCAGTGTTAGGCCTATTGAAGGTGTGCTTGGGGTTGTCACAACGTTGTCCCTAGGGGGATGGGTTGTGACATGGAATCATAAATAACTAATGACATATGAAATTAAAATAACAAGTTATGTTAAATTGAATATGGAAAAGGTATGAAACAAAAACACATTCTATAAATAAATAAGCTCAAAAATAAATGAATTAATAAATATACTGACAAAATATATAATGGAAAAATAATTATAATAACATAATTATAAATGATATAAAATTATTTTTGTTAGACTACAGGCTTCATTGGTATAAGGAACCATTATAGTCAATACCTATCATACCAAAGTTTAGAACATACTGGTTACATACCAATTTAATTTGTCCAACCATAATTGTACTATCATGAACATTCAAAAGATAGTTTATACGATTCTATTAACAAATGAGAAGGTATTTTCCAACCAAAATTTTTCCCAATAGTCTATTGATGAATCAAGGGGCTATTATTATCTTGTTTGTAACCTGTAGTGCATAGATTAAATGGTCTATAACCTATGTCACACCTGATCAATGAATTCATATATTTTAATAATAGATTCAATAAAAAAATTCCTTACAATATATCAATATTTAATATAGAATATGATTTTAGTAATAATAAACTGGATTATGATATATATCAATATGGTTTGTTGACATAACAACTATATTCATGAAAAATATTTTTAAAAATTTACCATGGGTCGTATGGAACATGGAAAATTTTAAATAACAATAACCCATGAACTTAGTGAAACATATAATATCATGAGAATAAAGGGATTCTTGAAAAATAATTACAATTTTCAATAAATATATTATATAAATTTAAATTTGTACATAACAAAAAGAAGTCACAATTGAATGTAAATTGATATGAAATCTATTATATTAACCATCATTTGGTTGTTTGGTCTTTATCAACCTATATAGTTATTAAAAAATTTTACAAAGTAATAATAGAGTGATAATTTTTTTATAATAACATATATTAATTCCTAATAATATATATTACCCCTTTGTTAACACTCGTTCATTATTTCAACTATTCTGTGTTTGAATTGCCTTGTTTTATCAGGTATGTTTTGACTTTTAATATGTTTTTCCTTTTACTTATATAATTATTTACCATAACCAGAATGTAAAAAATGACTTTTTTATCAAATATATTCAATACATATATATTTATAGTATTATAGTATATTTGGAGATTAGAAATGACATTAGTCATTCATGGAGATAGAAGGCCATATGTGCGTATGAAAGATACATTTATTTAATTTAGTTATTAAGAATATGAAAAATAAATGATTAATATATATATTAAAAATATTTTATCATATATATTATATATATATTACATAGGATTATTAATATAATCCTTTATACCGTACATCCAAGCCATTAATGACTCATATCACTCTAAGAGGGCGGTAGTACACACTACTCAATCTAAATTATAAAATTTTCACATAATAGAAAGCATAATGATTCATTTTAAATAATAATTAGAAAAAAATAATACAATTATAAATATAATATATAATATATTTAAATAGAGTTCCAATCACAATTTCCATCATGTTTGGTTGTAATTTGAAGATGAATAATCATCATTTCGTTAGACAGTAGTATTCCATAAATAGAGATAGTATGTTCATTATAAATTTAATGGGGTGTGTTTAGGGGAAGATAAAACCATATTTATAACAACATAATTATATATTAAGGATAAAATAATTCTTAATCTATCTTGAATATAATAATATTTGTGGGATTGGCTAATGGTAATAAAACAAAAATGATTAAGGATGTTATTTACCTCTTAATCGGGTAGTTCATTTAGAATTATACGAATTGGATTCCCTGGAAATCATAAATTACCAATACATGATTCAAGGTAGAGGGGGTAAATTTTTGGGAGACTATTTCGGTTGCTTAGGGATGATCAAATTTCTGTTCAGAGGTATGGGGAAGGAGTCGAGTGGTTTATTTTACAGTGGAGTGGGGAGTGGCAATCTTGTAAATACATTAATGAATAGATTAATGAGAGCAATAAATTATCTAAAGTGACTCCAAAATGGAATCATAATATAAAATTTATTATAAATGGTCTATTAGATCATCCAAAAAAAATATTTTCATTTTAATAATTTGGATTATTAACATATATGATTCCACAATTTTATCATTTCCGTTTTTATTAAAGTATTCATTTTTTTAAATTTAATTAATTTAACCATTAAGATTAAAATAATGTAATATTTATTAAAAAATATATATCCATTGAGTTATTTCTATGAAAAAAAATTATGAAATAAAAATTCCATCTATTGGGTATGTTAATTTTAAAACAAAAGGTAAGTGACACACTGAAATAGTGTTAAAACCCAGACCACATTGACAATGTTTTTAAACTACAGGGTTCAATATGATAATAATAAAAGATCAATTTTTCACTAAATAAACCATATTTTATATTTATTAACACTTCTAATTCATTTTTCTAAATATATTATTTTTATTAATTGAAAAGCATTTAATGAAATATCATTTATTTTAAAATAACAACAATGTCAATTTTGACATTATTTACTTAATTATTTTATTAAAATATAAAAATAATTGAATTCAAATCCATAAATATTATATCTATGTAACGTTATATATTCATCTAAAAATTAAATAAGTACATTTACATAACCATATAACATCACATTGAATATTTGTTGTATCATTTATTTTTGTTATTTATTAATTAAAAAATAACTATATTGGTGTATTATAATATTTTTATGTAACTAAATAATATATCAAAATTATTGATAAATTATTATGTTTAATTAAACCAATTTTTATTTCAAATCATATTTATAAACAATAATATAATGGTTTTTATATCAATATAATTTTTCAAATTGATAAAGAGAACAAATGTTCCATTCTTTCCTTTTTCAATAACCATTTACATTGGTCACATCCAATTAAAAATATATAAATTCCCAACAAAATTAGTTCTATATAAGGATATGGATTAATTATTGGTAGAAAATTTAATTTATACATATTTATTCCGCATTTTGGCCCTTAATTTTAAGGTTTAGTCCCTTATTCATCTTAATAAAACCTTAATCACCATGTTTAATTTTAATCAAATTCAATGATATTTTTAGTCCAAAATACATTTGATCATATTAGGAAAACAATATTTTACTAATTACAACATGTATGTATTTTTTTTAATTCAAATAACTGATGTGGGAAAATTATGACTAATTCTAATATAACATACATTACAATGAATTTGTTTATTAAATTAGAAATGTTCTAAAGTTCCAAAAAATTTTAAGTCCAATTTTAATATAATAATTAATTAATTAAAAATAATTGGGTTAATATGTATATAATATTACTATTTGGAAATAATATCCTACCTATAATATAATTTGACATTTTGAATAATTAAAATGAATAAACATTTTTAACTATAATGTAGTATTATTTATTATTCAAAAAACAATATTTTATCAGAAAAATACCAAAAAGTCTCCAAAAGATAATTTGGAATTTATTATTTTAAAAATAAATTTAATTTTAAAAAATAAAATTTATAAAATTGAATAAATTTAGTGATAAAATACGGTCAACATTATAAGGTGGAAAACCCTAGTCTTGTTTGAAATGATGCTAACATTGTGGGGTGTGTAGCGTAAACTCAAAATTGTGTTTTGAATAAATAGATACCAAATAATAAATATTCTAAAATTAAATTATTGTAATTTCAATACAATGACGATCTGTTGGTCATCAAACTATTTTTTGTTTCATTTGAAATTTTGGAGACAACAAAAAATTACTTCTGCTATCACCAAAAGAATAAAATTGGAATGTAATTATGATTATTCAAACTATTACAAAAAAACACAAAAAAAATTCACCTACCACAAATTTATAATATTCTTGTTGAAATAAAAAAACTAACATGAGTAATATCATAAATTTCTGAATAAAATATTCATACAACATGAAGGATCACTAAATTACATGTATCATTCATAAAACTGTTATTATATAGACCCTAGTTAAAACATTAATTGTTTGGGTGATATAATAATTCATACCTAGGTCACATTCCAATGCTGGGACTATAATGATTATGATCTAATAATATCCAGTTCATTTTCTCAATTAGTAATAAGTCGTTTCTAGTGACTTAAACTATAGACACTGATGAATCACCCATATAAAATTCAATGACACTGAAAAAATATAATCACAATATATTATTCTCTATAATAATCATCATATGTTGATGCATAATAATAACTAAATCAATATAAAAACAACATACTAGATGATATACAAAGAATCAAACAATTAATTCACGATAATCACCAAAATTACATCAACCATATCTAACACAACATGAACAAAACCAAAGATATTCCAACATAAAAAATACATTTTACAGTAGAGAACACTTCAGAATTTAAAAAAAAATTTATTAATAAATATATTATATAAATTGAAAAACATCTACAGAATCCGAGACATTAATGAAAAAGTGTCCCACATAGTAATGGATGGAGGAAAAACCATGATCCCCCATTATATTCCTATTTTAGTAAATGAAGAATGAAAAAATAGCCACGAATCAATGATAAGAGGATTTGTCTAGGAGAATACACTTTGGAAGAAATTCCCACCTCATCAATTTTCCATTATGGAATTCAAAATTAAATTATCAAGAAAGTGAACATTATTTATTCATGTGACTCAACCAAAAAAATATGTTAGTGTACAATATATTTAAAAAAATTGAAATCACAAATATTTTTAAAAATTATTAATTTGATTTCATAAATTCTAATATATCAGTAAATTTGATATGCATTTCCACAAAAACATTAATTCTATATAAATAATAAAACATTGGTAATGCTTCTAAAATGAACAGATATGCTTCTAAAAAATTCATATAATTTGTAGTTTCCTTCAAAAATATCATAATAAAATTAAGTATGTTTAAAAAGTTTTGAAATGAAAACAATTATTCTTTTAAGAAAGAAATTGATAAAAGTTTCAATAATTAAAACTCTGTCCAGTGTCCTACAATCAAGTAAAATCCTAAATTTAGATAAAAAATTTTAGATGAATAAGAAAAAAAATTATGTCATTTATAATTAGGGAAAAAAATTATTCCCTTGTCAGTTTTTTAAATCAAACCACTAATTTTTTTTTCAAATATGAAAACAAAAATATTTAAAATAATAAACTCAACAATTTGGGAAAAAAATTTAAACAACATTTATAAAAACATTAATCATTAATATCATCCTATAAATAAAATACACTACAAAAATTTCATTGTTAATACAAATAAAATTTATAGGAACCATTGGGATCAATTTTAAAATATATTGAACCAAAATATAAAATGAATGGAGAACGAAATATTTTATATTATTATCCCCCAACAATTTTCCAACCATGAACCAAAAATTGAACAATTACATTAATTTTTATAGACTCATATACATAGACTAAGAATTATTTTAATTACCATGTCAGTTAAACATGTAGCTTTAGTTATCATATAAATTTCATACTATTTTTTTAGAAATAGCTAATATCCTTAGCAAACTCAATGGGGTACAAAAAACCAAAATATGAAAAAAAAGTGAATGAATAATATGACATAAAATTTAATGAAAAACATGATCAACCAATTATAAATTGTGGAATTAGATAATACATAGATTATGTCAATGTCCCTTCACCTACCTATCGATTTCAAATACATATATCTATATTTTTTTTAAAATAATTATTAATTTGATGGATTTCCATGTAGAATGGTACATTATGACCCTTGATATAAAATAATGTTTTTAAATGACTTCTTCTCAACCTACATATAACATAAACTAGACTGATTCATAGATCGAATGTCTTTGATATCCACAAGAACTTGAAAATGTGTCTTGGTATCAATAGAAACAACATGGTTATAATGTCAACATAAATATAAGATTAACAACATAGGATATCATAAATAAATCTGTAATTCCAAATCCATACATAGATTGTCCAAACAATCTAAATAAATATATACTATAAAAAATAAACAACATATCAGAGTAACTCACAGCATTAGAAAATTATAAAGAAAATCAAATATAATCTAAGGATAAATTAAATATAAACTCTGAATTTATATATAAACTAATATAAAACAATTTCCACATTATAATGGTTGATACCTAATGATAAAAAATAAATTTAAAAAAACATTTCCATGACCAACAATATCCATAAGACCTGTGATCAACCGTTATATCCCAATATTGGATATCATTTGTCTATTCTAACCAATATTCTCATAATTATTTAATCAAATAACATGATAGAATGCAAAATAGATTCATAGAATAATAATTTTATAATGGTAAGGGAAATATGGTAGATGTATAATTTGATAAAATTATTTTTTCAATTTTCATTTGAATTATTATTTCATTACCACTACATTATAATACTAATAAAAAAATTGTTTTAGCATGGATATTATATATCAAAAAATACAAACATGTAACTATATTCTGGAAAATACCCTAAATTCTATAACTACTAATAACATATCAAAATGTTTTCTCACAAATCTATTTTCAAAATTTTAAAACTATTATTTTAATAATATAAATAAGAAAAATAATAGTATCGTTGAATTTTAAATTTAATTTTTAAAATTTTAATTTAATGAAAACCAATTCTATTTATTTTAATAATGATTTTTTCAGAATAATTATACTATTACATGTAAAATGAATTTAAAAAAATATTCATAATATTATATAACAGGTAATTTTGTTGAACCATATTCAAGTTATACCAAATTGATTAGGAATGAAAATGGTTTTTTGAAACAAATGAATTGGTATGTGAAATAAATAATGAATAACTATTGTGATAGATTAATTCATCTTAATATCTAAGATCTATCATTTGGAATTACATTTCAAAAAATTATTTTTTTAGACATGGTATCTTCCAAAACTCTATATATATGGATCCCTTTGTGTAATAAAAAATCCTTATTGATAAGAACTTTGAAGCACTAAGAATATAAAAACCCTTCGTATGGGACATATCTCTTAGGGTATTGGATATTGACTTCTACAACACTAGTTAATACACCATCTATAACTTTTATTAGCTAACAAATTTCACAAGATATGATTAAGAATATGTGAGGAAGGATTATTCCCAAAAATAATTATTTCATTAAATATAATTTCTCATAAATTATATATAACAGCAAACTACCACAAGAAACATTCCTAATAGAATCCATGAATATGAATAAATAAGGAAAATAAATATAAAAATTTCAAAATGTTTCCCAATTCATATATGGCTATCAAACATAAGGGGTGTGATCATGGTTCTGATGTGATTAATGATTCCTAATAATATTACTAAATAGGGATTGAAAATAATATGGGGGGCCTAAATATTTTACAAACCATTAATAATCCTTTTAAAATTATCTCATATAACTAATAATTTTATATCATATTATTCTCTATTTAATAAATTATTATTTTCTATTCATGTAATATTTCATCCAATTAATTAACTATATGAAGTCGAAACCATAATACATCAATTTTCACATAAAAAAATTCTTATAGGAATTTATATAGGCATTAAATTGAAAAAACCAACATTAGAAACCGAATAAAATCACATAACACCTTTATCCCTTGCGAAACCACCATTAAAATGATTATAAAAATAACTCTAACTATCATATATAAATTTCAATTAAAAAGAAGTTCATGAAAAACACTCATGAAATTAGTGAAATGGAAATGTATTGAATCACACATAGACACCAACAATTAGTCATGAATAATAATTCAGAAACATTGATGCAAATATTCAAAAATGGGGGAGAACACTCATCCATGAAAGACCATGCACTCAGAAAGCCCTAGAAACTGAATTCTAAGAGTGGAAGCCCCGCAAGAAAATATTATTGATTGAAAATCCCCAATATGAATCGTTTGGGACTACCATGATATGATATAAGGTATAATGTGATAAGGATAAGCATTAAGGAGACCAAAAGTGAGATTACTAGAGAGAAACCCCACAGAATCGATATAGTGGTTTCTAAAGTACGGAATAAGATGCGGTGAGAAGATATACCATCTTGTTCCTATGATTTCGATGAATGGTGAGAGTTAAATATGTGATAAAAATGAATAAAAAACATGGGGAAGTAATTAAATTTTATTATTTATAAATCTTTTGAAGATCTCATCATTTTTTTGTACAGTTTTCCAATCATTGAAACCTCTATAATGATAAACCATTCAAAGAAACAACATCAAAATATAATTCATGGAATGGTATATCTCAACCATGTTTAAATCATTCACAAAAAAACTTTTCCCTAAATTCCACCTATTTCATTCAATTTAATTCCCATTATTTGATCCATATTATGTACTATAGATTGACCCCAAACCACTCAAGAACAAAATGATATGGAAAACAAATCCAAAAATATGGGTTACAAGACCATTTTAATTCAATTATTTTTTCAAACAAGAAAATTATAAAAATATAATTTAAAAAAATATAAATGAAAATATATAAAAATATGAATTTCAAAAAATTAGATAATTCTATTAAAAATTAATTATAAACTGAGGAATGATTGTGTCAAATCTCATCCACCAAAGATTATGTTTTCATCAATAAGGGAAAAGGATAATTTATTTGAATTCTAAATTGTGAACAAAAAAAGATTAATGTATGCTACTATATATTTATTAAATATTATTAAATTACATTATGAATTTTAATAGTGAATATATGAGAGTAATCCTCTATTGATGAATTGAAAATTGCCCATCAGAAATATAATTTTTTTATTTATTATTTATTATAGTAACTGACTACTACATTAATGTTTCTATTATAGGTTTATAAGGACTTTGTTTTTCAATATTAGCAGTAATTAAATTCAATTCATTTGAATTTCAGGGTGCCTTATCAAAATTTGGTCACTATAGGGGGCCACGCGGTTTTAGTTGGAGATCCCCATGAAATTTGCTGGCTTGAAGCCTCTTAACATATATTGGAGTTTTTTTAGCATGTGGTGGCCATTTATGGTTAGTGTAATAATTTTTTTCCATGTATATAAGTGAAATAAAAATTAAATTACCCAGTACCACATAATTTTGAACTTATTTAATCATTCTCGAAAATAGTCCAACCATCAAACTAAGAGAGATCATCATTGGTAATTAGTGTTCCTTCGATATTCTCTTATTGCATTTTTTATCATGATTTTATTTATTTTCCACTAATTGTTTTGGATGATAAATTCTATACTTGTTAATTACTTTCTCGTGGAATTATATGTTTTTATATGACTGGTTGGCTGTGTATATCCATCACTTAATGATAACTTCTCTGTTTCATATACATAAATATTTAGTTTAACTTCTGGTGGTTACTTATCATGTTGGTTCTATACAACATGTGATATCTTTCTGTTATGTGGGGATAAATTTTATTTATTGACTCATATTCTAATAAAAAAGGGATTTTATATTTTCATATTCTTTATTTAGTCTATCTCTATTTTTCACTAGTTTTCCATTTCCATCCTATGTGTTCTTTTATTTAGCTCAACAATACTTACATAATTTATCGTAGGTGATTCTATATATACAAAATATTCAGTGAACTGTCGATTACCAAGAATTTTAATATGGTTTTGTAATTGATAACTAGAATGATTGATGAATTTTTTGATTTTTTTGATTAAATGGGTTTTTGATAAATGTAAAATATCTATTTGTTTTTATAAAAGATTTTATTATTTCATTCTAAAATGTTATGAAAGTATATTTTCAAAATCATGATTTCAGTAAAAAATCATTATATGAAATATTATTGTGAAATTTGAATACCCCTTTGAACTTATATGAATAATTTTTCACATTCTATCAATGGGTTCCTTGTTTGAGGGTCAATTATCAGACCATCACTCTTGAAACAATAGAGGGATGCATTTTATGTTGATCCTATATTCCTAGATTATTGATTCACTATATATAGGAAAATTCTTGAGAAAAAAGGGGTATCACATTTGGTTTATCCTCTATTACCTAGTCCGTGTTATTCTAGGTATCTTTTTGTAACGTCCCGAGTCCGGACCCCCTCTACTGGTGCCTCGTACCCGGTTCGCCACATGACCTCAAGCGTGTTTCCCCGAATACCTGAGGCTGCCGACTAGCAGCGAGGGCCTTGGTGAGTGCTCCGGTCCTTTGTCTTCTAGTGGAGGGAGTCCAGTTTGACGTTTTCTGTGATGCTTCACATCTAGGGCTACACTATGTTCTCATGCAGTAGAGGTCAGTTGTTTATTATGGGTCTCGGAAGTTACGTCCCCATGAATGCAACTATTCCACCCATGATCTTGTGTTGGCAGCTGTGGTGTTTGCTCTGATGCCGTGGAGACATTACCTCATTGGTGAGCACTTTGTGGTTATCAGCGATCATAAGAGTTTGAGGTATGTTTTCTCCCAACGTGACTTGAACATGAGGCAGTGTCGGTGGATGGAGTTCATCCAGGAATACGACTTTGAAATATTGTATACACCTGGAAAATGGAATGTTGTAGCTAATGCACTAAGCTGAAAGTCACGTAATGATGTTGTGCGTGAATATGGTGATTCCTGGAGAGTGATGGAAGAGCAATCAACATTTATCCTTGATATGGGAGAAGATGGGGGTAGAGGTTGTCTTTTCCAGATGACAGTGTAGTCATCCCAGATGCAGAAGGTGGAAGAGTCTTAGTTGGGTGATCTAGAGGTGGATGTTTGGAGAGACAGATTTTTTTTGTGGTGAGGCCCCTGATGGTTTGTCGGAGGATGAACAACACTAAGTGTTGTATCATGGAAGGATTTTTGTTCCCTTGGCGATGCGCGAGACAGTTCTCCGAGAGTTCCATAGTTCGTGCTTGGCAGTACATCCTGGTGTGACAAAGATGTACTGATCCTTAAGGAGTCGGTTTTGGTGGTCGGGGCTGCAACATGCGGTTGTAGAGTGTGTGTCTCGATGATTAGTCTGCCAGAAGGTGAAGGCTGAACATCGTGTTCCTGGTGGTCTTCTCCAGCAATTAGAGATTTCTCAGTGGAAGTGGGAGGACATCTCAATGGACTTTTTTATAGGTTTACCTCGAGCTCCTGGAGGACATGATGCTAAATGGGTGGTAGTTGATCATTTAACAAAATCAGACCACTTCATAGCGATCAAGGAGTCGATCTCAGTGGAATTTTTGTCGAGGCAGTATCTAGAGGAGGTGGTGAGACTTCATGGAGTACCTCGGACGATCATTTTTGTTTGAGATCCTCGTTTTACCTCTAGGGTGTGGAGAGGTCTCCAACATGTTTTTGGCTCTCAACTATGCCTTAGCACTGCTTTTCATCCTCAAACGGATGGTCAGACATAGCGAACCATCCATACTCTTGAAGACATGTTGCGCTCTTGTGTTCATGATTTTGGAGGTTCATGGATGAAGCACATACCCTTGGTAGAGTTCTCATAGAATAATAGTTTTCACTCTACTATCAGTATGGCACCGTTTGAAGCCTTTTATGGCTGGCCATGCCTTTCTCCATTGTGCTGGACTGGGGTCGGAGAGTCAACAATTCTCGGACAAGAACTAGTGCAGAATACAACAGAGATGGTTCAGGTGCTTCGTGAGAGGATGAAGACAGCACAAGATCATTCGAAATCATATGCTGATCAATGAAGGAGACCCTTAGAGTTTAATTTTGGGGATCATGTGTTTCTGAAGGTGACTCCCCGTCGTGGGAAGGGAAGGTTTGGTCGTGGAAGTAAGCTTTCTCCCCTGTTTGTTGGGCCATTCGAGGTGTTAGATCATGTTAGAGTTGTGGCGTATCGAGTAGCACTTCCCCCTTAGATGAGTCGGATACATGATGTTTTCCATGTATCACAGCTCCGTCGTTATCTTCATGATGAATCTCATGTCATCGATTGGGGAGAGATCGATATTGATGATGATTCAACCTTCGAGGGGTGACCTGTGGAGAACCAAGACCCAAAAGAGAATGTGTTGTGTGGGCGTTCTATCCCCTTAGTTCATGTCTTGTGGCGACACGGTGGCATGGAGGAGAGTACATGGTAGCGTGAGTCACAGATACGTGCTCAGTACCTAGAGTTGTTTAATGTTTAACTCTTTTCATGTAATGATGTTTCCTTTGTGGTTATACCCTTCATGTTTTATTTATGTACCTTTGATGTGATGTTATGATTGAATTGTTTGGATATGTATTGTTTGTTCCCATACACTCGGATGTTGTAGTTTTCTTCCATCTTTCGAACAAATCATGGTGGTTTTCCCCTGAGAGGTATCTTATGGGGTGGTTGTTCAAACCCCTCTTTTCTTCTGGGTTGGTTTTTAATTCTCGAGGAGGAGATTGTTTTGAGAGTTATCTAATGTAATGGACCGGACCTCCCCGGTCCATTACTTTGTGAAAATTTGGTGTCGGAGGTGTTCCGGGAGGTCAAGGTTACTTATCCCCAACACTTTTCCAATTTCTAGTTCTGTGAACAGTGTTTCCAGAATGGTAACCTTCTATCGGTGGATTTCTAACAGTAGACTTGAACAGTGTTTCCAGAACGGTAACCTTCTAACGGTGACCTTCTAACAGTAGACTTGAACAGTGTTTCCGGAACGGTAACCTTCTAATGGTGACCTTCTAACGGTAGACTTGAACAGTGTTTCCAGAACGGTAACCTTCTAACAGTGACCTTCTAACGGTAGACTTGAACCGTGTTTCCAGAATGGTAACCTTCTAACGGTGACCTTCTTACGGTAGACTTGAACAATATATCCAGAATAGTAACCTTCTAACGGTGACCTTCTAACGGTAGACTTGAACAGTGTTTCCAGAACGGTAACCTTCTATCGGTGTACTTATAATGGTAGACTTGAACAGTGTTTCCAGAATGGTAACCTTCTAACGGTGACCTTCTAACAGTGGACTTGAACATTGTTTCCATAACGGTGATCTCTAACGATGAACTTTTCTTTCCTTTACCAAATTTTGAGTATGTGAACAGTGTTTCCAGCTTCCTATAGTTTCGCCACATTGATGTTTCATTTGACATAAAATACATTTAAAGCCTTGTTTTAAGGACTATTAAGGTCAATTCAAATTCCATACACCCTATATTAATTATTCCTAATGCCGGGATGTATTTACTTGGTCAAATCGTGTGGGTTAATACGATCCATTTTTAATGGAGAATTAACCGGATCTTAAACCGTATCCCCATTAAATCTTCAAAAAGGGACGATATATCATTCTCCCCTGTTCTTCCTCTTTGTTCTCAGCTATGAGATGCTATAACCATTCAATCCTTCCCAGAAGAGTTTCACAATAAATCTTTACTCCTCAGATCAGTTCCGCTCTGTTTTGATGCAACCAAGCTGTGTCGATCATTCTTCGATATAAGTTGTCATGAGATGAGTATTTTAACCTGTTGTGTGGATATAGGACGTCATGAACTCTTCCAGGTAGGGGATTCATGGCTTCTCTAATTTTATATGTACAATCGTAGAATTAGCATGATTTAGTCCTTTAGATCACTATGAAATTGACCTAATTAAATACTTGAACCAGATTAAATGAATTGGTTGATTGCATGTTGTTTCTTTATACCATGATAATGGTTTGCGTCATGTTTTTAAAGATAGAGTGATATCTATGATTTCTTTGATTTGTTGATCGTTTATGATAGAAATTGATAATGAACGTAATGCCGGAATTAATTGTTAATTAATTGGATAAAGACAAAGAGGAATGTAAATTAATCTGGTTATTATCGTTGTTGTAGTTGTTCTAGTTTTAGGATAATCAAATTAGGGAAGTAAGCATGGTTATTTAATTGTGATAGCTTACTGATTAGGTATCCCGTAATTGGAACCTACGCATAACAAATCTGCAAATTCAATATGGATTAAATAACATATTGTGTGTGAATTTCTTAAAGGGTTCTCAGTTATCCTCTTGTTTGTTAAAGGGTCAAGATCCCATGATGTGATGTTTGTCTTCCTGCTGCTTGTGATGTAATGTGAGCCTGGATGGCTGTTGTGATATGTGGAGGCATGCAGGCCTTGTGGTTGTGGCAGTAGATGATGCCTAGAGTGGCGAGATGCATCAGTTTATGCATGTGGGTGTCAGGGAGGATGCTAGGGGTGATGGAATGGGATGGATGTGGTTGCTGGATGCTTGTGTTTTTCTTTGAATGTTAATATTATTTGCTTTTCCCCACTACTCAAGGTAGCTGGTCTTGCTACCCTTCTTCTCAAGGGGGCGAAGACGCGCGGGGTAAGCCACGTGCTTTCTGTGTTTAGCCTCTCGAGGGAGAATGGGTCTATGCTCTTTCTATAGGAGGCAAAGACTCGACGGGTAGTATATCTACTCACCGTGTTGATCCTCCTTTTCCTTTAGAAGAATATGATGCTTTTCTAGAATGCCTGGGAATATGAAAAAGTAATTCTGTAATGAATGTTTGATTAAATGGTGAAAATCCACGAGGATGGAGATACTATAATTTAAAGGTGATTTGAATCTTAAAAGAAGCAGTTGATTTTGAATATGATGCCAATTATGTTTAATTTGAAATTGTTCATGCTTGATTAATGTGTTAGTGAATTAATTAATGTACAGGGGAACTGATAAAATGAGAACAGAATAATATAATAAAGCTCTTCAAATGTTTCTGTGCTTATAGGATACCTAGTCTTAGAAGTAGCAGCCTCGAGTCTGAGAGACGTTAGCTGTAGTTGTATCTATGAATAGGTAATGCACATAGTGTGGATGTGAGTTATATATATATTCTGTAATTTTTTGTTTTTATGCGCTACTCCACCCTGTTAGTAAGGGAAACTAACACCCCAGAGATTCTGAGCCCTGGGGGGTGTTTTCCCCAACATTTTGATGGGAGGTTGAAGGGCTAACTACCCCCTTCGACCCCGCTCTCTTCTCTTGGTAGATCTTTGTGCTGGTAAGAACACTGTTTAGTTCTACCAATATATGTGTACATAGGGCTGTAATGACTTGTGGTTATTTCAAAAACATATATTCTGCATATGGTATCCTATGGACTGCTATATGTGTAACGTGTAAAGGTTGTGATGGCTTGAGGATCCCTATTCAGTGTATGGGTTATAATGGCTTGAGGTATAATACCCGATGTATGATGCACGTTATGCGGGATGTGGTGGCTCCAAGAACATACCTGGTTACTGTTGGTTGTGAGGATGGTGTGGTGCTTCTCCCAGGTGTCTACGGGCAAGCTTTTGTGGTGCACGAGGTGCAGATTGGGGAGCTTAGCCTAGGTGTCTACGGGAAATCCTTTGGAGAGAGATGCACATGACGTATGTTGTTGAGGAAAAGCGGCAAACTGGTGGGGAAGTAGTAGCGGGGTACCCTTGATATTATTTACTATATTCTATATTCTTGTATACATTACTTGGTGAGAGTAGCCATGGTGAGGTTGGGAACATAGTATACCTGGTTAGGTGACGAGTTAGTTTCACTTGTTGTTCACTGGGATTTAGCATGCTTTCTTTACTTTTGCACGAGAGTGTTGGGAATTATCCTACTGAGTATACTGTTATACTCACCCTATGTATATATAAACTATTTTTTAGGTCACTTGGAGCAGGTTGGAGATCATGTTGGTTACTACTAGCTTGTGGTTGGAGGAGGTGTTGTTCGGGCTTGTGGTCGCTGCCATTTTACTTTCCTTTGGGTACTTTTATTTTCCCCATTCAGTTGTACTACTTTTACATGAAATTTCATATATGTACTTGGATTTATTTTATATTTCAGTTCTAAGATGGAGTTGACTGGAGTCTATTCTATCTCTCTCTTCTGCATGGGTTCTCTTAGAGGGTAATGCCTCCCATTTGTGGGTTTATTATACCCTCGGTGCTAGTTGCACACACAGGGCCTACTGGAGGCGGGACTCGGGGGTCATTATCTCTCTTCTCACATTTCCAGCCCAGGAGGGGTACACTTTGTGGGGAGGGGGTCGTGACAGCCTGCAACTGGAACAACAACCAGTGCGAAGGCTGGCTCGGCTGGGGGATCGACAGAAAGTCCCTGAACAGCCCAGTCTGGCATATGATCACTTCCTGACGACAGTCGTACGACCGAAGGATGTCTCAGAGGCATATGTCTGAAAGATAAAAAGCACACCTTGGATCATAAAAACAAGGACAAAGAACACAAGAGTACAAAATGGGAATAAGGGAAGAAAAACACCCATGATTGAAAAAACACAACTACGCGGCATTTATAAAACTACACGGCGTGTCTTCTTAAGCCACTGACATGGGCGTGTACTCCCACCCCTCATGTTGTGTACACTACAAACTACACGGCATGCACTAGACAAGGCTTCCATGTTGTTGAGTACACGGTCGTCCACACGGCTGGACCTTACAAGGCGTGCTCCGAACAAGCACGTCGTGCATAGGCGAAGGCGAAACTGTCTCATGTTGTTCGTGACACGGCCGGGTACTTAAGTAAGACTACACGACATGTTCCGAAAAAACATGGCGTGTGGAAAAGAGGGTCACGCCATCCCATGACGTTTGTGACACGGCCGGGTACCCGGACAAGACTACACGACGGGTTCCCTATGGACTCGACGTGTTCTAACTGAGCTTCCCCGGCCCGTGTTGTTAGTGACACGGCCGGGTACACAACCCCGAACTCACATGGTGTGTACCAATGGTACACGACGTGTTCCCGAAGTTACTCCCACGACACTGTGTTCTACTAACACAGTCAGTGACATGGCCTAAAAACTAAACGGTGTGTATCTAAAAAGTACAGGTCGAGTATTCTGGGTTTTTCTGGGCAGTAGCTCAGAAACTGCACAGAATTCCAAAAACACTAAAAAGAAGGGAAAATATGCCAAATTCTGATCCATGAGGGTCCATAACACCTCGAGAACAAAAATTAGGCATTTAATTTAAACAAAGAACAAGAAAAATAGTTTTTTAACATAACAACAGGTAATCTATCATGAAACTATCAGAACAGTATGCATAATCTACACATAGTCTATCACAACAGCATGCAATCGCTAATGCACCCTAGATGGCATGGCAAGAATGCATGGCATGTGATTCCTGCAAGTGTCTATATGATGCATGAGAATGCATACCCTCATCTCATCGGGTTGCGACATGAGTAGAACAGGAATATCAAAACAATAACCGCACAAGTCATATGAATCACTCTAGGTGAAAACATACCGACCATAAAATCTCAAAACCAGAAAACTACAATTAACGAGGTAGTATGGATTTTCCCTGTACACAGGGTATCTACTCTCGAGCACAAAATAATTAAAAGTACCAAATCTGTACTATCCCTGGCTAAGCTCTCCAATCAGTAATTTTAGAGAAATGAACTCCTCTGATACCACTTTGTAACGTCCCGAGTCCGGAGCCCCTCCAATGCTGCCCCATACCCGGTTTGCCACATGACCTCAAGTGAGTTTCCCCGAATGCTAGAGGCTGCCGAATAGCAGTGAGGGCCTTGGTGATTCAGTGGGGAAACTATGCCCTCATTCGGTAAGCTATACAAGGTAAGACACACCAATAAACAACAGAAGCAGCAACCAACATGCATAACAACAAAAACCAAACAGCGAAAGTAATGAAGATATTTAACAATTATGATAATAATGCAGCATGTACTAGTATCTATGGAATGTAGCAAACAAAACAACGTACTGGAATACAACTGAAACCAAGTGCAAAAGAAAAAAAAAATAATCTGCTCAGCATCGCAAGCCACGGCTCGGACCCATGCTCCCCAGCTCCTAGTGCAATCAAGATCCAGAAGTAGAAGGGTGCTTGCCCTTATCTATACCTACAGAAACATAATCTGTTTGGGACAAAAATCATGGCCCAAACAAGTTGTGAGATACAATCCCAGTACGCAATCACCCAAAGATTTGTGCCTATAGTCAATGAATACATGGCAGTACTGAAACAAGAAGCAGTAAATAGAAAAGCACAAACAGCTACAAACCACAGTTCTAACAAGTATAACACACAAGTATGCAGTCATCAACAAGAAGAAAATAGGTAACCCTCTGGGTAGCACTCATAGTCTAGCCCCTATGGTTCAACCTCTAAGTACTAGCAGCCCTCTTGAAGGCACACCCAGTCTCACCCCTCTGGTTCAGCTATGTAAAATAAGCAGACTCTCTGGGGAAGCACTCACCGTCAATTCCCCCTATAGTCTTGTATCATTATAAAGGCTCTCTGGGGAAGCACTCAACGTCAATTCCCCCTGTGGCCCGCTTCATAATTAAAAGAAACTATGGAGAAGACCTTCCGTCAATTCTCCACTTGGTCTCGCATCGCGATTAAAATACACTCTGGAGAAGCTCTTCCATCAATTCCCCCATATGTTCTACTACTCTAGGTTCTCACAGTCCTAAGTGAAAGGTAATAAATGCTTAGAGCGCATGTACATAGTCCAAGTAAACCTCAAAAACTACTTGGCTATCAACTAAGGCTCAACTGCAAAACCAGGCAATAGTCCACAATCCTACAACTAGGCATGGCAACTGGCTAAACGCCAAACAGACAGAACAAGCATGGAAAGTAAAACTGAGCACAACAAAAATACTCTAATCAAAAGCAATAACATCTACTAATTCAATCAAGCAAATAAGGCAAGGAACAAGGGAAAATAGGAACACACAATACCCCATTCAAGGGTATTGGTGGAAATTGCAAAAAATATCCATCAACATTCTACGGAAAGGCACAAACCACATACCTCGATCCTAGGAGATTAATATACGTGAACCTCGATGACAGATTCCTCTTAGAATGACGTAGATCTGAGAAAACGCACAAAACGTTCATCCCACAATAACTTGAAAACATGGAGGAATCATGAAACAAGGCTCAAGAAGAAGGAAGAACTCACCGCTGCGATTCCAACGCAATTGACCGTACTCGAATCGGAGAACAGACGGCGAGGCGGAATCTCAGAAAAGATTCAGCCGTACGGATGCTCTCATATGGTCAAAAACTGAAGAAAAAGACGAATATGGGGGTTAGGCGCGACCCCAGTCTTTTTAATGAAAAAAAAGTACACGTCGTGTACTTCAATTTTTTCCGTACTCAGAAAAAACGGCATCCACCTTAGCCTTACACACCGTGTGTGTGGCCCGTACACAACCAGCACATGGCTTCGAGTCGGAACAGAGTACACGACGTGTACTCAGAAAGTACACGGTGTGTACTCGGAATGTACACAGCGTGTACATTGAAAATTTCCAGAAAAACCATTTATCTTAAAAACTCCAGAAAAAAGGAAAACATACCGGAATGAAGATCCGGGTTCTTTCACTTTTATATTTCACACCAGTATTGATAATTATCTGAGTGACCATCCTAGATTATCCAATGTTATCATAGGGATGATATCTATTTTGATTTATCATTCTAAATATTTTTAATTAATATATTATATGATAGATTCATTAAAAAATGTTAATATCATTAATGAAATGTACATTTAAATTTTTTTCCTATCATTTAATAAGAAATCTAAATTGTAAATTGATTTACCAATTGTTTTATATGAATCTTGAAATTTATTTTCATGGCATATTTTATTTAAAATTGGCCATATTTTGACATTTTTATAGATAATAGATATGGAACACCTGTGTAGTATCATATTGGCCATGAATATATAATATTTTTAACATTATTTTAGTGTTCATAGAGATATATTTTTATAACTTCATAAATAAAAAATGTTCCACTATGAGGTGGGGAGGATTATTTCCTTTGGTTAGAGATAGATGGTGGTGAGATTTTAATTTGTTTCACACATATATATTTGAGTAGCTATTTATATCATTTTGACCACTTTTGGATGTTTCTAACCATGTAAATTTATATTTTTCATACTATATTGTTTTGTATCACTAACATTTCCAATTTTTCATTTCTAAAAACTTTAACCCACTTAATTTTGTTAAATTTATTTATAAAATTTATCATGTTTATTTAAGAAATTATTGACATATATATGTTGTTATATGATTGGTTTTTTACAACCAGCCAGTGGGGATCAAGAATACCTGTCAAAACTTTTTGTGCACTGTTTTGGATTCTATTTTGACTGATTTTCCAAAATTGGTTGTGGGAATATAGTATCAAAGGAAAAAAGATTTTTCATGGGATGTTGGTTGAGAGGAAATATAATTTTCATGAATTGATTGGTATGATTCTGACTGAATATGGATATAAATTTCAATGAAATTTCTCAATAATGAATCATATACTGGGTTGGGTGTGTTCCATACTGCATCATAATCTAAATCAATGTTAATAAAAAAATTCACCTTATATTAAAATCATTTTTTAATATTTAATTATTTAGTTAAATTTTGGGAATCCAAAATCAATCCTCAAGGATGCATTCCATGGGTCTCACTGGAGGGAATAATGATTAATGATATTCAATGGAATATTTCTCATGATCATATTCCCTTAGTGCCTATAATGGGGTAGTTTTAGTAGTACACCCTAACATAAATAATATAAAGAAATGGAATTATGAGAATAAAACATAAACGGTTTTGTATGAACCTAATTATATAGATGAATAGATAGAAAATATCTTCCATTTGGATCACATATAATAATAAAATGAATCAATATAGGGGATGTGATCAAATTTTATAATCAACCATCAATGAAATGTTTGGGGTCATTCAATTTTATAAGAAATATTAATTTTTTTGATGACTTTAATGTCTTCAATACAATATTATTTCACCATTTATTCAATAAAGATATGATAAAGAAATTATTAGTGGGTTCCTATCTATACATTAGTGAGATCATTGTGTAAAATGGTATACAATCAATTTTGAATGTGTGTACTTTGCCCTCATGAAGCCGTAATGATTGATCATCTAACAGATCTAATTATTAAACATCGCATGAGTATACATCCAATCAATGTTATATATACTAATGTTCCATACCTATGATGAGATATTTTAAATGAATAAATTGGAATACTTTTTTATTGAAGGAATTTTGAATTTTATTTGATAATATGAACCACTATAAGTTAGTTCCATTGGGGAACATAGGAGGACGATGAAGTGGGTCATTTTCATGAGTGTGTTGTCTTTGGTTTTCAATTATTGAAAATTTATCCTTTATTAGAACTATATGGACATGTACTGTTCGAATTATAGAAATCATGTGACCCTAGAAAAACATCAAAATTATTACATATTGTTCCAAATAAATACTGTTAATTTTTACACTATTTTCATCCCCTAATAAAATAAAATTATTTTTATAAAAACATATATCGCATGTGATCTTTAGCTCTAATGTCCTCAATGGAACAATCAAATTATTCATAATCAATATGTCTCAAGAAATATGTCCCAGTAGTGAAACACATTCACATAGTGGATGAGTTTCCAGTAGTTATTTATGTGGGACATGATATAGTGTAAGGTACCATATCTGATACATATTCAATAGAATATTGCCTTTTTTGATACATGTTAGACACAATATTTTACGGAATCCCATTTTACGAATGTGAAAAAACATTCAATGGATAAAATGAAAAATGTTAAGGATATGGATATTTAACTTAGTAATATTAAATTATTGATGTTTCAATATACATAAATAATTATTTAATAAGATGACGCAATATTATTGTTGAACATATTATAAATTAATATGATCCTCTTTGTCAACATCATTAGTATGGATTGGTTGGATTCTCAATGAGCTGATATTAAATGTTTTCAATGGTGTGTTTCAGAGTTATTAACTGAGGGATATCTTAGGTGTTTCAAATAGAGTGGGAACTATGGTCTATTCATGCTGAATATCTTTTCCCACAGATCCAAATACATTTTTTTACTAATTTGGTCCAACACAGTTCTATTTCCTAACATGTGTATATTCCCTTGGTTATTAATGATTTTCTTGAATAATTCCCAGATGACTCAATAGACATCCTCTATATAGAGAGGGGGAGTGGGAAATATTTCCCCAATGATTTAGTTCCAAATTATCAATAAATTTTAAAACAATCATATCATATGGAAAAACAAATCAAAAATGATTAAATGAAATTTGAACAACATTATTGATAATGGATTGTTTTCCCTATTTTTCAAATATTGGAGGTCCTTGTTCCCTTTTATATGATGTTTGATTATTCCCAATTTTTTGTGTATACATCTATAAATTGAACCGGTTCATTGTTTATAACATCAATTATTTCCCCATATAAATGAGTCGTTTGATAATATATTAGGGGAATATAAATTTTCAAAAACAGATTTCATTGTTAGGTAACCATTTACTTATATTTAAGGAATAATATATACGATAAAAATATTTGAATCATAGTTAGTTCATTTATGAATTTTCTTGTGATTCCATTTTTTGAATATAATACTCATGTAGTATTTTTTAATTTTTTTTAAATGATTAATTCCTCTACTATCTCAATAACATTTTTGTGTTTTTAGGATGATATCATGGTTTTAAAAATAGGATAATTAGAAATAAATCCATATTAATATGTTATTGTAAACATTATGTATTCATTAGAATTAAAAAACATATCGAATTGAAATATATAGATTTTTGAGGTGATGTTCATAGGTTACATGGTTTTAAAATGAGGCCTCTTAGATAAAAATGTATAGTTGAAGGTCTTCGGGTAATTGAAAGTACCACATAGCCTCTTAGAGATACAAGGATACAAAAATTGATATTTTATGATCATGGATCCTACAAATTTATGTTATCATTTATGTTTTGGTTTGAATCCCTTTTTTGGATAAATTATTTTCTTATCCAAGTCCTTAGGAGGCTCATGGCTGTACAAAGGGTTTGAGACACGAAAAATGGAAACAAGGGGTTTTCTGGGTAGGTCGCACGGTCTGCGTGTAGTTAGTGCTAACCATGAGGATTGACCAAGAAACTATATAGGAGGTGGGATTTGGAATAGAGGCCTCTTCTCTGATTTCACACGGTAAGGAAAACCGTTCCGGATAACTGTGGGCCCCAAAACCCAATAAAAATTTCAATTTTTCCACTCCAGGATTTTAATACCCATCATTGGAATTCCTCACAATTCACCCCTATCCACCATAGGAACAAAAAAATCTCCCAAGGACACCAATATATCATTCTACTTCATATATAAAGCGTTTTTGGTCCTGCTGGTTGTAGATCAATGATCTAGGTAAGGAAAATCCTATCATTGATTCTCTTTTGAGTTTTGGGTTTGTATTGTCTTCTCATATCTTTACAATTCTCTAAAACCCTACAATTTTTCTGATATCCACTTTGAATCTTCATGTGTTTTGTGAATCAGAATCTAAGGGATCGATTAAGAGTGTGTTCACACCTCGAATCATGATAGGTGGACTACAGGTTATATTCAACATTTTATTTGTGGATTTGTGCATAAGTGGTTTTGTTCTTTTGTGTCTCTTGGAATGTTTTGGACAACCATGGAATGGTTCGGTAATATGGTTATGAAGAACATAAATGGAAACAATCATGATCTACAAGGGATTCTTTGAGGTTGAGGAGTATAATATTGAGTCAACCAGGGGATTTTATGACTCTCCCTGAACTAGGGATTTTTGAAGAAAATGTGATATTTTTGTGTAATAATGTAGAGACCTTGATACACTTGTTGATGTGATTAATCAGGTTGGAATATAATCTTAGTGATGCACTTATTCATGAGAATAACAAATGTAATGTTGGGTTAATATGTGTAAATGGATAAATACCATAATAAAATGGATTGTGATCCCGGTAATGAATACTAGTGAGTTATGAATAATGAATACAGCCTAATGAGATACTCACATTGAATAAATGATTATTTTTATTATAATAATAATAGTGGAATCAGGATAGGAGGATAAATTGTGTGAAATGTTGTAAATGTGTTAATGGGTCATGGAATGGTATTAACTCTAATGTTATTGTTATGATTTATGTATTCATTTGTCAATGGTTGTGATGTTGAACGGATTGTTGACATATATACTTATATATAGAATGAGAAAAATCATGGTAGTGTGGGGTATTGACTATGGTTCTATGCCCATGGGTAAAGTTGGACTAAGGTTCTAGCTCCACACTTATTGAAAAGGTTATGGAACATGCCCGATGCTTTGTTTCTATATCACATGCATCAACCGAGATTGAGGGTTTGAGTTTAGGATAAGGCTAACATGAGGATTTTGTTCCTTGTGAGATAGGACAACACCGTGTTTTTCATCAAGAATTTGGTTGGTTACTTTATACAGAGTATCTTGTTGTGTGTGATGAACCCCTGGTGAATGCATTGGAAATGATAAGTAATGGGATATGGGATGAAATAGTAAGATAATGAAAAGGTAAAAAATGTAGGTAACGTAACTATACTAGTTTGGAGCACAAAATATTTTCTTATAATTTATTGTTCATTTCCCTTTTTCATTCACAATTGTTTATACAAGATGTTTTGGTAGAAACCATTGGTGGTGGCCTTCTGAGTTGTACACACACCCTGTTCAGGCCACCATCCGGTACACGAGAATACATCATGTTTGAAGGTTTGGAGAAGGGAAAAGGATCTTTTTAGGTAGTTTTGTTGGCACTGGTGTGCATGAACCTTGACCCAAGTGTGGTGTTGGGACTATTTTGGTGATTTTGTAGTTTTTCATCTTTTTTAGTTTTGTTCACATTTTACCTTGCAACACGACATTGAATATTTACTATTGGACAAGGTTGTACCCTATTTGGGGGATAGGATAATATGAATTCTCGTGAATTATTTATTGTTATTATTCTATTTTTATTATCTTCTATTGTGTGTTACAGTAATTAAATGGGGGTATATTCTCCCCAATGTACTATTCAGGCCCCACTTTGGAATACGTTGGCATATTGGAAGGTGTTCTTATGGTCATGTAACTACTAGAATCAGAGCGCTTGTTTAGTGCATTCCGAGTTGGTGGAGTTACAATGTTGTATCAAAGGTTGTATTTCTTCTCTTTATCTAGAATCTTGTTATTTGGGATGGAGGAAGGGATTTAGGATATTAATGGCCATGGAAAAGAGCTCTTGGTTTGGATTATTTATCCCATGTATAGGGGATTACCCAAGTCTCCCAATGTGGGAATAGTTGTTCATGATTATTCGATTTTACAGTTGATGACATTTCACCATTGGGTGATGCACATGATGTTTGATGTGTTGGTTTATGATATATGGATTTTGGTCTCAATGGAATGAGATTGTGCATTCAGGCATCATTGTAGGAACCAAGAGAGATAGATGGTATACATAATGTTAAGCAGTCATAGGATTGGTGTGTGAGCCTAGAAAGATAAAATGAACCATGCATCTTGATAATTGGATAAGGGAAAATGTTTTATACAAAAAAAATCTCGTGGGTGAAGATAATGGAATAATAAGGGGTGTTTAATGAAACATGTGTAATTAAGTGTTTGTAATGAATCAATTTTTTTTCAACATGTTGTGTGATCCTTGTGGTGGGGTGTGTTTGGTTACGACTTGTGGACCAGGGCCTGCGGTAGTGATGGTTGAGGTGTTTTCTTCATAATATTACTATTTGTTGGGATGGTGTGTGTATAGTGGGTCGCTGTGGCAGTGAAGATCCTTCTTTTTATGACCTTGTGTAAGTTTTTGGGTATGTGTTCTAAATCTCATGATTAGAATTGTGTAGAAATTCCACCAGGACCTCGAGAACTGGTTGGGAAACATGATGATGTTACTATGAACACTCTTGTTGTAGAGGAGTGAGAGAATGCGGTGATCTGGGAAAGGGGGGAAGAGCAGTTCTGAGAAAATGTGGCTCATTTTATGTTGATGATGGATCAGGATCGAGGGTGGATCACACCGAGTATGTTTGAGTTGACCAGAGGGTTTCAAATGTTAGCCCCTCCGACCATTACAGGAAATGTTTCTGGAGCATTTTTATCTTGAGACATTATGGCGAGTGTGCGATGCAGAGTTCATGAGTCTTAATTAAGGTTCTATATCAGCGATGGAGAATTCCGACCAATTTAATAACCCGCGACGCTTTATTAATGAATTTGTGGGGTATGAGGTTGCAGTTACAAGGTGTTTTATGGATGGGTTGAGACACATGATTATGTATCATATCAATATCATTTACTTTAGGTGGATTAAAAATGTAGTGGACCAAACAATGATGTCAAAATGGTACCTAAACGGAGAATCTGGTAATGGGATTGTCGTGACTGTTGGGAAAACATGTGGAGTAGATTATGATGGCTTGATGTGATTTTTTTGGTGTTGTCAGTAGGGTGGCAGTGTGCATGGCGGTAAGAATTGAGGATCATCCATCAGGGTGATGATCAGGTGTTCTGGTATCAATATAAAAGGTTGTGCTATATGCATGGCAAGTGTCCTCGACCTCCAGTTGAGTGTCAGTAGTGCGGAAGATAGTTACATGTGTAGGGAGTTTTCAGGAACCCTCAGTTAGATAGTATGATTGTTGGTGACAAAAAGTTTCCATGTAGAGGCAAGACTACAGTTTCTCCATATCAAGAAGGCAACGGGAGCTCCATGGTCCATACTAGATGTTGCAGTGGACGTGGAACTCTGGGGAATGACATGCCACATTAGCAGGGATGTGCAGTGTTGGGATCAAATGATGGGGCATACGGTAGAGGGGCATGATAGCTTCATGCAATTCATTCTGAACCTTGTGATGGTGAGGCTTGGCCACCAGTTGTTCCTGGTATGATCTGTGTATCTTCAATGCTTTCAAGTTCGATGTTTGACACTACATTCACACATTCTTTTATTTTGTCTAAAATTGTGGTAGTGTTTGGTCATCCCATGGAGAGTGTGAATGGAGTTATGTCAATTGACACTTAGTTGGGGGTGCTAAATGAATACATTAGGATGTGTGTGGAATGTGCTTTCGATGTGAGTGGGTATAGTTTCTTGTGGGACTTGATCGTTCTCGAGAATTCCGGATTTGACCTGATCATGGGTATAGATTGATTAGTGTTATATCGGGAACACGTAGAATGTTATCTTCACATGTTATCTTTCATGTAACATGAGGGTGTCCCATATATCCATCGTGGAGAGTGGGATGTTCAAGTATGTTGTGTGGTACTGTTTTGTCCGCAGTTGGGTAGGTTCATGGATCAAATAACTTACCTTGTTCTTGAAAATGAAATAGGGGAACAATCTTTCATCCATCCAGTAGCAGATTGGTTTTTTGATATGATTATTAAGGATTTTTGGGGGTTTCCACCTGAGAGGAATATTGACTTCACAATTAAGTTTCTTCTAGGAGCAGAGCCAGTTACTATTCTGCCATACCGAAATGCACCGGAAGAACTCCATCAGTTAACGGTTCTGGAAGAGGAGTTGTAGAATAAGGGGATCATATGCCCTAGCACAATGTCTTGGGGATCCCCTGTTTTATTTCTAAGAAGTTTGACATGTTTTTAATGGTGTGTGTGTATTATCAGAAGTTAAATCAAATGATGTTGGAAAATAGGTACCCTTTTCAAATAATTTTTGACATATTTTTTCAGCTGAGGGGTGCGTCAGTGTTTTTTATGACTGAGATGAGATCAGGATATCCCTAGTAGAGGGTAAGGCTATCGGACGTACTACATGTAGATTTTAGGAGTCAGTACGGGTTGTTTGAGTTTGTGGCGATGTCTTTCGGCTTGAATAATGATCCGGTGGTGTTCAAGGATTTTCTGAACTGAATCATCCATCCTCGTCTCGATAATTATTTTTCGCTGTTGAAGATATCTTTGTTTACTCGAAAACAAATGATGATCATTCCCAACATCTTGATATTGTTATGATTACACTAAGATAGAATCAAATATATTCCAAGATGCCAATTTGTCAGTTCTAGATTGTAAAATTTCATTTTCTAGGACACTTCATGTCTGAGGCAAGTGGTTCAGTGGATCTAGAGAATGTGTAGGATGTCGCATCATGGGATCAGCCCAAGAATGTTTGAGATGTTCTGAGTTTTCTGGGTTAGGTCAGGTATTATCGGAGGTTCATCCATGATTTCTATCAATTGGTATCACCACTTTCAATCTAGCCTAATAATGGAGTAATGTTTGAGTGGTCTGAGGCTTATGAGAATGCCTTTCAAGAGTTGAAAAAGCGATTGACTAATGCACCTAACTTGATCTTTCCCGATCCTAGTAAGATGTATTTTGTATTTTTTTATATGTCAAGTTTCGTGCTTGGGGATGTGTTGATACAAGATGAGCATGTTGTGGCATATGGATCAATGAAATTGAGACCCCATAAGAAGAATTATCCAAATCATGATAATGAGTTGTTTTTAGTATTGTATGAATTAATCTTCTAGAGCCACTACTTGTAAGGGGAACAGTTCATGATGTATACCAATCACAAGAGTCTAAAGTATATCTCTTCGCATTGGTATTTTAATCTTAAAAGTGACAATGGGTTGATTATCTATAGTATTTTGAAATTGATATGGTATATGCACCATGAAATTGGAATAGTGTTTCTGATGCCTTGATCAGGAAGGCTCAGAAACATATTGTTCAGGAATCCATCAACTAGTGGATGGTGATGTATTTGTACAAGGAGATACACCTTGAGGTTGCAAGACACCATCAAGTTGTGTCGTTGGTGTAGACAAGGTTGTTTGGGTTCACGATCATGTGGTTGTGTCGATATGCCTGTGGGAATAGTTGATGTGGGAGTTCTATGAATCATAATGGGTAGTGAATTCTAGTTTAACAATGATATATCGTGATCTCCATGGCAGTTTAGGTTGCCAAGAATGAAAATATATGTTTATGGCTTTTTCGCATAGTGCCTATCCTATCAACAGGTGAAGGCTATGTATCAATAACCACGTGTTTTGATACATCCATTTCCCTTTCTGGAATGGAAGTGGGATGATGTGATAATAGATTTTTTGGTGTGTCTTCCATTAATTCCTCGGATGTATTATGAAATATGGGTGGTTGGTGATCGACTAATGAAAGTGGATCATTTCATAGAGATTCTGGAGAATTACACAATTGATTAGTTGGGTGAGTTGTATGTTTGGGAAATAGTATAGATGCATGGTGTTCCAAGAACTATAGTTTCAGATTTTGATAATCGTTTCACATCACGCTTTTGGAAATTTTTTCATAAGTTGCCTGGTTGATAGCTTCTTTTTAATATGGATTTTGACGAACAAAATGATGGGCTTTCATAGCATATAATCCAACTTTTGGAGGACATGTTGGGGGGCTTGTGTATTGTACTTTGGTGGTTTCTGGGAGAAGCACATATCGGTTCTAGAATTAGCCTTCAACAACAGTTTATAGATATTGGTTCAAGTGTATTAGTTTGAGGATCTCTATGGGAGACTGTGTAGATCTCCACATTGTTGGATCGAGGTTGCTGAATCTATGCGATTGGGACCGAGTCTCATGCCATAGACTTCAGAGAATGATAATTTGTTTCAGAGATAGATGGAAACAGATCAAAGATGGAAGAAGTCGTATATGGATCAGAGGCGTATACCTCTTGAGTTTGAGGTGGGTTATAGTGTTTTCAATCATGTGTCACCATGGTTTGGTTACAAACGGATTCAGAAGAGGTAATGATAGTGGTTTGGTATGCGGGATTGTTTGAGATTGGGGAGATGATCGGGTCGGTGGTATACTGATTGTCTCTTCAATAGAGGTACATCAGGATTCATGATGTCTTTCATCTGTTGTAGATATGATAGTATCACCTAGACCCACTCATGTGGTTGAAGTTGAGTATGTTGAGATTGAAATTGAATCTTCCTTTGAAGTGAATCTAGTTTGTGTCATGGATCTTAGTGAAAAATTAATCCGTGGAAAGGTTGTGCAATTAGTGTGAGTATATTGGGAACATGGGAATGTTCATGAATAAACATGGGAGCATGATTTATATCTGCACGCTTAGTGGCCTAATTTCTTTCCCTTGTAAGTGAAATGACTCATGGGATCTTAGCATCAGGACGAGCTATTATAAGGTGGGTATGCTGTAAGAAATAAGATCATTGAAAGGAATTATAGTGATTAGGTTTCGGTTTGGATCCATTATTTTGTATAAATTAAGAGTTTACCCAATTCATTAAGGAGGCTCGAGGGTGTTCTAAGGGTTGAGTAAACGAAAAATGGAGAAAATGGGTTTTTTTGGTAGACTGTATAGACTGCACATGGTTAGTGAAAACTGTGTGGACATCCCCATAAACTGTACAGGAGGTGGGATTTAGGGAAGAGGCCTCTACATGGTTTGCGCACATTTTGGAAAAAAGTACGGGTAAACTGTGGTACCAAGAAACATTTAAAAAATTACAAATTTTCCACCATAGGATTTTAATGCCCAACTCCTGATTTCCACCCTATTCACCCCTCTTCACCCTTGGAAGGAACCACGTTCTAATTGGATATAGTAGATCAACAACCATTGTTTTAAGGATTTTTTTTGTGATGATGGTTGCAGATCGAAACTAAGGGTAATCCAAATCCCACCTTTGTTTGTCTTTTTATTATAGTGTTTGTTTCTTCATCAACTCTCTTTCTGAAGATCTATAACCCTACAATTTAGGTGAGATCTAGTTTGAATCTTCTAGAGTTGTGTCAAGCAGAATATAATGGCTATATATAGAGTGTGATCACTAGTAAAATCAAGGTAGGTGGACTACATGTTATAACCCATGGATTTTTTTTGGATTTTTGTCTGCCTTGTTTTGTTCTTGGGTGTCTCTTAGTATCTTTTGACCACCCTTGTCATGTTTGGAAAAAATGGTTATTATAAAGGCAAATAGAAACCCTCATGATCAAAATGGGATACATCGACGGCGAGGAAACCAATATAGGGTCACTCATTGGGAGTGTCGAATATACTATAACTAGGGATTTTTGACGAACAATTGATATTTTCGTGTTATCATGTAGATCCATTTAAAAACATTCTAATGTGATTAATCATGTTGAGAATGAATCTAGCTGATGAACCAAGGATAGATAATAACCTAAGTGGTATTGGGTTATTATGTTGAAATGATTAAAGAGAATAATGAAATGGATTATGATCCCAGTAATGAATCCTAGTGTGTTAGGCATAATGATCAAAGCCTAGTGAGATAAGCATAATTAATTAATGATCTATGATATAAGCATAATAAAAAGGGAATCTGGCTAAGTGGATAAATGATATGAAATGTGGTAAATGTGTTAATGGGTCAAGGCATGGTATTAACTCTTCTGTTGTTGTTATAATTTATGTTTTACTTGGGAAATGGTTATGATGGTGTTTTAATGGTTGATGGATATACATATATATATATACATGTGTATATAGCATGGTAGTGTGGGGTATTGAATGTGGTTCTTTTCCAATGTGTGGAGTTGGACTGAGGATCTAAACTCCTCAGCTAATGCACAGAAAGAGGAAAAGGGTTGATGACCTATTTCCCAATCGGTTACATCTAACAAGATAGGGGCTTTGAGGTGACATTATGGATGACATGAGGACGTTGGTCCTATTGATATTGGATTATTGAGTGTTTTTTTGATTGTATAAAATTGTTTACATTATTTTCTGTATCTTTTTGTGTGTGATGAACCTATGGTAAATGCATTGTAAATGGTAAGTAATGGTAAATAGGATGAAATGGTAAGATAAAGAAATGGTAATAAATGTTGGTAACTGACCTAAACTAGATAGGGAATTTAATATTTAATTATCATTGATTTTTATTTCCCAATTTCATGAAAAATTGTTTATACCTAATATTTTGGTGGTCACCATTTGTGGTGGCCTACTGAGTTGTAGTCACACCTTTCTCGGGCCGCCATTGGGTACCTGATTAGACATCATTTTTTAACATTTCGAGTAGTGCAATGTACCTTTCTTGGTTGTTGGGTTGGCACAAGTGTGCATGGAGGAGGACACAGACATGATGTCAGGACAATTTTTTGATGTGGCAGTTTGTATTTAGTTTGATATTATTTCTACATTTTCACTTGTAACATGATATGGCATATTTACTATTAAAAATGGTTGTAATTCATTTTGGGGAATGGATGTTAGGCATTCTATTTAATTATTGATTATTATTCATCTATTTTGAATAACATCTGTTTTGTCTTACTCTGATTAAAAAAAGGATATAGTCTCCCCAGTTTCCTACTCAAACACCCACAGCTAGTTGGAACCATTGGGGTATAGGGAGGCCCAAATATGGTCATTTCTTTACCTGTCACAAAAAACTAGTTTATTGGATTTTAGGACTAGAACATTATAGATATGGATAATATCTGAGATTTTTTAGAGATTTTACATAGATAAAATCACTATTGACTAATCTTGTTGAGAATTGGTGATGCTCTATATGAATATTATATGTTTAGTTTCTTTTTAATATTTAAAACATTGTCTCACATTGACATGCTTCATTAAATTTTCAAAATATGGTAATGGAAATGGGTATTATTTGATTCTTATGATACTAGTCTTGGTTATGTGTTTATGTAGGAAGACCATGTATCGACATACAGTTCTATAAATCATCAGCAGCATGGAAATAATTAACCCACTCATTACTTGATACACTCCACTATTTTTAGTTCTATTCAATAATGGGGGTAATATCATCTCATGGATAGGTTCAACATATATTTTGACCACAAGAGAATATTTCACATATTTTATCATAATATTCATTACATTTTAGAAGAAATGATATGATTATGATGACAATTTTGAATCTGGAATCACATATACTTCATGGAAGTATTATTTTGTCACCAAACCCCTATTTCATAAATTTTAAAAAAATATATCTTGGAATAAAACTAGGTGTATAATAATATGGTCAATTTCACATTGATGATTTATAATGTGTTTTTGGATGACTCCACAATGATAATATCTAATTTTTAGATTTCATATTGAATTAATTATTCTATTTTATTGAACCACCACTAGTATGATGATTTCAAAGGATTTAGATAGTTCATTTTTTGTTGTGTGGAAATCCTTATTGGGGCCACCATAGTGGTGGAATAATTCCCTGTATGTTTTGATTAGAAATATATTTACATTTTTGGAATAATATATTGCCTTATTTATATAATGATTCATAGGAAATTCACCATGACACTATAATGATGTTTTATGGAATAAGATGACATTTATAGTGGTGACATATAAAACATAAAATTTCTAATTGTTTTTTTGTATATAACACTATATAATAGATTAATATAGTTAACATGATGTCTTATATAATACAACATCCCTTATCTATGATTGTGTGGAAATGGGATGACATGTATAAGAATTCATTATTATATTAATATTTGCTCCATGATGAATGAATTACTTCTAGTAATTGAGTAATAGATTTATGAAATTATCTAATATGAGCCTTTCTAGGGACACCAACATGGTTTAATGTAAGGTTATGACATACGTGAAAGACATTGGGTGATTTCATGGGTTCCACACTTTAATTTCCTTTAATAGTTATTCTAGGATTGCATCATAGTTTTTGAAAAATATTTAATATATGAGGGTGACTTAGTGTACATTATATAAATAACAAAATACATGGTAATATTGTTAGACCGACCATCAATTTCCGATTCTTGTGGCTTTGATTCATTTATGTATGCTATATTTTTGGATATTGGGATACCCATATAAGATTTTATAGTTTTCATATAATAATTTATATCATTCATCAATTAGAATGGATATTTTTTAGGAATTTTATTGCAGTATTATAGGTGACAACATTGTTAGTATAAGGAGGATGAGGTATCACTTCTCAGACCGAGTCTCTACAAAGAGACATTGTTTATGATTTAGAAATTATTTCAATTCAATATTATATAATTGATTTGGTATAACTAATATTTTTTTTGTGATTCCATCATATATATTGTTTTATTTGTGAATGAGTCTTGATCAATTTTAGAATTTTCATGGGTCACCATTTGCTTGGAAGAAATGGAATTATGTATTTGAGATATGGAAGAAAATTTCAAATCACTAAGTGGTAAGGTCATATAGCATAGATTTATTCATTACTAGATCAGTTGACATGTTATAATTATGTTTTTAGATAATTCATGACATGTAGTTCTTTCACAATCCTTCCCATGGTCTCTATTTAGAGGAGATTGAAATGGATATAGAAAAAACAATAACTACTTTACATGTGGTGGAAATTGATTCAATGATTATTTTTATATATTATATATCTTTTTTATTGATAAAATTGTTAATGATGAATATATTATATTTCAAGGATACTTGAAAGCATGGATTATTTTCATGCTAGTAATGGAATCATTATGGTCTACAACATTGTTCTTGCATTTTAATTAATTGGAATAGAATGTCCAATATTTGCGGTGAATTATAATTTATTATTGTAGATTAATTTATGTGTTATTTGTAAGAGGTTATTTCAATGCTTAATGAGGATTCCATGGTAAATTAAATGAATTTCCTGGAATTTTGGTATTATTGGATGGTTATAGAGGATGAATGGTAGTTGATGGAAATCATGAAATAAGGGGTGCCTATGTTAACCTCATCACTTTCTGGTGGAAAACAACTGTAATGGAAGTTTACATCCCAAATTTATTAATATTAATCATATAACTATCAATCCTCCGGTATATAGGTCGGTAACCACTATACATCTATATTGGCCAAATCCTTGCAGGTGTTTTTGGGTTGTTTCTGGTTTTAATGGTGTAATAATAATTATATGCACCGAAATCCTTATATAACCCCTTTATCCTTCATCAAGGAACATAAAATGTCCCAGAATCCTTGATAGTATCCTATTTTCCATTCAATGAATCTTTGATCTTCTCATCATTAAATTTCAATAAATGTATGTTTTTTGGTTATTAATTTATTATGATTGAATAATTAATTTCTTATCCTACCACTCATATAGGAAATGAAATATTTCATGTTACATGTTTGTTGGATCTATCCATATAATTATGAAACCATCCCTAGATCTCTTATATATTACAGTTCTATATCTTTTTAAGATCTAATATGAAGTTTTTTTGTGTAACATGTGTGATACTTGATTTATCTATTGGTCTATCATCTATACAAGCACTTTTTACAATAAAAACTATTATTTAATTTGTAGGACTCAGTTTTTTTGTCATTTTATCATTTTCACTACATTCCCATTTCCATATAGTTCATGGATTCAAAAAATGGTGTTTTCAAACCTATGATTATGTTAGGAGGTTTTTTTATATCAAATGATAAATGATAAATTTATTCTATTGGTTTTATAAATGAATTCGCAAAAAAATTGGAATGATTCATGATTTACTTTTCATGTTTTCATATTTATTTTAAATAAAATAAAGTTTTCCACTTGTGTTGGTAATAGAATGTCTATTTTCAAAGAACTAACAAATGATTTGTGAATTTCATTTTTAAGATTTGTATATGTATAAAATTGGGTGGTTATAATTATTTTTTTTAACAATACAATTTGAATTATTTGATAGAATCCATAGGATCCATGAGTATTAATTATTTGTTGGTGCAGTATTAGGCCACATCACATGAAACCATATGGTGTTCATATTCAATTGTGTAAATCTTTTCTTTTGAAATATTTCCATACAATATAGTAAAATGATCATGAAATAATTTACGGTTAACTCATGGGGTGGTACATAGTTTCATTGGTCCTATTTTTCATGGATAATTGTGCATTTAACACATTAGGTGTTTTTTATTACAGTATGCATGACAATGTTTTCCTAGAAAACTGTTATCCTATGTGTGATCCACATTGTTATTTTGATTCTTAATTATTTGGATTAGATATAAAGTATGAATAATTATTTAATAAATTCAATATGATTGTTCTAAAACTTCAAATAATTTTTCTCTGAGCTATTTTTTAGGTATATCAAAAGGGAAATCATTTACAATGAATTTAATAAAAATGTTGAGCCTATTTATCATTCAAAATTATCTTTTAAATATATTATACTATGGCTATTTGATATAGATTTTTTATAGAACAACATGGTGTGATACTAGAGTGACTATTTATCTAACACATAAAGAAGGACTGGGATGTGTATACAATGATTTATTCGGTATAGAAAATGGAAAATATCCCTAGTTAAGAAGAGATGTTAATTTTAACTGGTAATGGTCATTTTTTTGAGAATGTGGGATTTTTCCACCCTATCACATGGAGTAGATTTTGTCAAATTTTTTTCCTTTTTGATTGATTTGTGTTATTCACATTGGGTTATCTCTCTATTATTTTTAGTTGTGTTGGGATAGTTATTACTCAATTTTAAAAAATTATTCATCTATGTTGTTTTTTATCTATAATAATTCCATGAATCATGTTTCTTTGTTAGGAAAATCATTCCATATATATTTTAATGAATGGGTACTAATCATTTTCCTTTTGGGATTAGGAAAGCATTTTTTTCTTACTAAAATCCAATTTAGAGCCTAATTCGATGTGTTCTTGGGTTCACGTCATCACACATATAACAATACAAAATTATTTATTATTTTTATAATTGATACATCCATTATAAATAAATTTCCTTTAATCATAAAACAAAATATATATTTTGAAAATAATAAAACATTATAAATATAATTTTGAATATGTTAGTATGGGTTTAATTCTTTCGAAAATATTAAAACCCTGTAGAATATTTTTTATGATTGGAAATCCCATATTCAGGAAATTTCATTTCTTTCATCCCATAATAATATTTAATAAATATCTTTTATATTATTATTTCATGACTTTTAAATAAATTTAAATTTTAATATGTTATGGAAATTCATGACAATGTGTATAATCCAATTATACATATACAATATCGTAATATCTCTTCCTAAAATATTGTATCCATTTTCCTTTTATGTAGTCTTTTTAAATTATGAATTATTATTATTTACTTTGGATTAGTGAACATTATAGTTCTAAATGATTTTTTAAAACATAATTTTTAAAATTATAAATTTTTCAAAACATATTTCATAGATAAATATAATAATATCATTCTCTACTTTTTGGATATCATATTTTAAAAATATGATAATTCATAGTGAAAAATTCATTAATATATTGTCCCAAATAACTATCATGATTTTAAAAATACATTTTATATTCAGTCTTAAAATATACACTCAATACAAAAATAGAAAAATGAAATTAAATATATGTTTTTGAAATCATTCTTTACTATTACAAAATTAAACAATTAATTAAATTTTTTCATATTATTAAGATCAAGAAATATATGGTTATATATTCATTTTGATTAAATATTGTAATTTGATTACTCATGAAATGTGTGGTTGTGTAGATGAGTAAAATGTAGTCAGATGGTGATATCATGTTTTTCCTGGGATCAAATGATAATTTCTTATATGTTATATATTTAGTTTTCTATAAGGGTCTTGGGTACTTCGGGTAAATTTATAAAATTGTTTTGTATTTCAATTTCATGTCTGTGTGTTTGTCAAAATATATGGGTTTAATTATAAATAGTTTTATTAGATTTAATACTAGTTTATTGGATTTTAAAAATTTTAAATGAGAATATTGATTCATTGGTGTCAGATTGGGGAATAGATTTTTTTTGTTTGGAAAAATTGATTTGGATAGTTAATTGGTTGTGAGGGGATGTATTTTGGTTTAATTAGGTCTATATCATCAGGTTTTCTTGATGTATGTTAAATTAAAATAAAATTTTCTTGTGGAAAAATTACATAGGCTATAAAAATTTCACCAATATATTTATAATCTTTTAGAAATCCAAACATAATTACGGTAACCATGTTGTTTTTCTTATTTTACCGAAGAATATATATATTACTTTTCCCACCACATTATCTATTAGGGATGTATTATTTTTCTTCTAATATCTAATTTGTTATATCATATTTTGTTTTTTTAAATTTATTGACTTATATTTAATGTTTTCATCATCGATATAACAGTTCTAGTGAAATAATACACATTAAAAAAATAAAATTCATAATCATTCTAATATAATTTCCCTACATATTATAAAATAAACATATTAAAAAATATTTTTAAAAATGAATTTATAATTTTATATTTCATTGTATTTATAGTAAAAATTTGGTTAGAGTATCTATATGATTTGGATTATTTACATGGGTTTTTATCAGATTTTTTACATCTTTCAAATGTAAAATGAAATTGATTTTTATACATTATGGATTATATATGATGAATGTAGATTTTGAAATAATTAGAATAATGAAATATTTTTAATCATTAATTATATTATTATTATTTCCATGTAGTTCTCACTATTCATAATCCATGGGATTTTTTTCCCTTGAATTTAATATTCCATGATAATAAATTAAAATAACAAATGCGAGATTCATTTTTTTAGTGATTATATATTTTATTAATACATTATATTGAATAACATGTGGCCTCATTAACTTGGTATTTATAATTACATTAAATTTATCAATTGATAATATTATATACTAAAATTAATTTAAATATTTTGATAGGTTGTTAGGGTTATATAGAAAAATTGATGCAATATGATTTCTTTATTGAAATTATTTTATCAAATTTTTATCTATATATGAAAAATTAAATTCTTTAATTTGACTAATAGACACCATGGGATGGTTTATTTATCATCTTTTTCATTTTTTATTATTTTTCAATATTTTGAATTATTTTCACCCATGTAATGGCCATTATATATTTTGAGATGTTTTATAGATTAAGGAGGTATTTGGTATCTATTGAATTTATTATTAGGGCTCTAATATGAATGAACCTGGAATGAAATGTGAAGTCCAAGAATTCCCCAAATATTTATATTGTTTACGGTATTTTATGAATATACCATGGTTACCTCTCAGTTAGTTCTTAAAGAGTGTTTAAATTTATAAATAATTTAATAAATTAATCTACCAATATGTATATGATGAACCCATCTAGTTATTATTCATCATAGATCATTTTTATCTATTTACATAAATTTAATTAGTTATATTACACACATTTTTGTTTCATCCCTTATAATAGAAGTAATTATTCATAAGGAAGGGACACGAATATTATAACTTCAATAAGAATGGAAAATGTGATGGACATGAGTGTTATAAAAATTCCTTATATCTATTTAAGAATTCATTCATCCTTTTCCATTTTTCATTATTTTTAATTTAATCCCCGATATAAATATTTTCATTCAAACAAAAAAAGTCATTTTCATATAAATATCATTCTCACATATAACCCTTCTTATCGAATATTTTATATAATACATATTTATTTTTCATATTTTTATTAACATTTTTATATAATAATCAATGTGTGAGATGATATATCATATAGATATGTAAATATTATTTTCCATTTCAATATACAATATGATCAATACTTAAAAAATATTCTTATTTAATAATTATTCAAAATAAATTAATATTTATTGATATGATTTATTTATTAAAAAACGTATGATATCATATATGAGTGAAATAAATTTACCACACGTTTTGTTTTATTTATTTTTATTTTCATACATGTATGTTGGGAAACAAAAAAATACCAACATTTGAATTTATGCAGGTATGTTGTATATATATTTTTCCCATAATCAAATTGGAATTTCATCATAGGGACGATGTGGACCAACTCTTTTTCAGTAGTGATGCGGCATCAGAGATGTGGAGGGTGGTTTATGATATGTTCGAAGTTCCTCTACCTCATTTCAACTCAATCGGTGACTTCATAAAGAGTTGGAGTTCTTTGAACCTGTCATCGTAGCTTCATAATTATTTTTGATAATACTATAGAGGATGCTTTTAATCTAATCCGTTATTCAAGAAATATGTTCAGACATGACTTACATCTCATTAATTTCGGGGGAGTTCATACAAGGATTTTTGTGGTTTTCCATGAGGTGTAAACACCGATATGTTTGTTTTTCGGAAAATCAATACATGATTTATCATTTCTCAATCAGATTGGGATGAAAGGTTACATTTATCTTCTTCTTAGTACAATGTAAGCAATATGGTTGGCCCCTTTTAAGGGGTTGACTAATGTCTACTATAATGGTGCAAAAAGGTAAAATCGAGGTCCCTATGGCTTTAGTGTTGTCTTTTGGCACTATCAGTGCAGTGTTATTCGGTGCACGTATGGATCATGTGGTATTTATTATTCTCTTAAAGTAGAAATGATTGGTCTTATTATGACGGGGGAGCAAGTAGGAAATAGGGGTTAGAATATGATTTGGGTTGAATGTGACTCCATGGATGTAGTCTCTGTCATTTGAACTGGGGCTTTGCAACTTTCTTGGAATCTAACTATTCATTGGACTATATGTTTTTAATCTCTCTACTCAAGAGACCACATTGTTACTCATGTGTTTAGAGATGAAAATGAATTGGCAGATGGTCTTCTTAACAAAGGTGTTAATGGTAATGATTTAGATTGGTTTAATCATGTTCCAGATGATCTCCTTTTTTTAGGAAGGAATTTTGTAAATTCTCTTCATTCGAAATTGTATATGTTTTTCTGATAATAAAGGGATCTTTCTTTTCTTGGTTAGATCTGTGGTTTCCAAAAAAATTATTTTTTATTACCAAAGTACAAAATAATTGATATTTTTAAAATAGATATGGTGAAATTGTGGAATTCCCTATCGAGGGATGAAATTTTTCATCAAATATTACACAATAAATAATATAAGGTTATTTATTTCAAAAATATAGTAAATATTGGATATAAATAATATATAAGAAATTGTGTACATTCTACCAAATGTTGTAATTAAAAAACATTGTTGTGTATTCCACATATGTTTAACACTCTAACTATTATGATTGGGTATCGAGTCATATTATTTTTATTAAAACATTATTGGTTTGTGTGTATCTATCCAAATTTTTATGTATTTATAAAAAATTATAGTCATAATATAATCAAAATAATCCAATCAATAATAGATTAAAAAACTATTCTTACAATATATAATAATCTATGGTATTTTAATTGAGGAATTAATAATGAATAATGATAACCATTATTATATGACACATCTTAGAATAATTATGGTCATAAATATATCGAACAGAAAAAATAGTGCCAACATAAATATTGACCAATATTACAATGAATTAATTTTATATATGTGAAATAATGGCCTGAAAATATTCCTTTTAATGTAACTACATATGATTTTTTACCATGAATGTTATTTCATGTAGTAATGGATGTGGTACTCATCAGATTGCTCATCCTTGTTTTTAGATTACCATTTTTTACTATATATTGATTAATGTAAGGATAAATTATTAGTCCAGGACCATAATATATTACAATATATAGTATATTATAGTGGTGTTTAATTGTTTTCTTATCCACATTATTATTTAAATTTTCACAGTATATTTTTTCAATAAATAACATAAATATTCATCATGTGTATAAATACTACAATAGAGAGAACTTTATATATTCAAAATCAATAACATCCAATTTCAATACAAAAAATAACCATCCATATAGTTTTATTATTTATTTATCCTAAAGAGTTTATGTTTTTTAATTCAATATGTTTTTGAGTTAGTGCATAATATTTTCTTTAAGGAAATAGATATTATCATCTCATATAATTTGTAATATGAATGATCAAATTGTTGATATGTAATTTAATGGAAAATAATGTTTACTTTTGGCGTTGTGAAACATTCCTATGATTATTTATACGAAAAATTATTATTATCTTAAAATACATGATTGTTTATTAGAGACATTAGTAAAAAATAATTTAATAATCTGTAAAAAGATCCAATTTTCCATTAAGGCATTCAAAATTTCTTAATCATGTCGTACAATTTAGGTATTTAATAAACAATAATTTAATTAGATATATATCTATTAAATATTTTTATATATTTTTGAAATTGATATTTAATTATTTCACATGAAGTGTAAATTTAATGAATTTAATTTTAAATTATTTTTATTAATTTTTTACTTCTATATCATATTTATATAGTCATTACTAAATTAATATCATGTAAAAGGATAAATATTTTACATATATATTATATAATATCTTTATAAAATTACAAACTATATGTCTCTAACATAAATAAACTATTTCCAATCAATTTAAATTTCCATTAAATAAAATATCGTATCCATATGTTCTATGTTTTTATATTAATATTATCTTTTAATATCCAAACATTCCTTAAAATAATTTTCAGAAATATATTTTATTAGAAAACATTATTACTCATGAATAGAGGACCATTTTTGGATTTTATCATCCATTGATCGAGGAATATGATTCATTCAGGTTATTAAAGAAAGAATAAGATAACTTTCCTAAAATCACCATTTTATGATATTAATAATAATTATCATTTCATGGTATTTTTTATAGAATACATTCCTACATTTTTTGGATACAAAAAATAGAAGGATCACCCTTTCCTAATATGAAACTAAGATATTTTTACATTGTCGTGATACTGCCAATTTTTATTATTGGGACCAAATCTCATTATATGAGTTATTATTTTTTATATTTGATAGATATTCCTAATCATTTAATTTGTAAATTGTATATTTGAATAAAATAGTAAAAAATTAATTTATTCATTTTTTTACAAAATATAAAATTATTATCACAAAATTGAATTTTTTTCCAAAACAATTAGTACCATAGTGACCATTCCTTTTCTAATAATTCAAACTTTTATAGTGTCACAATGGTGGGAACAATTGTTTCTCAAAATACCATGATACCATTAAACTATATTATTTTTCTCTTAATTCACCTTCATATTCTTAGAATATATGATGTTAATTAATGTACTCTATATAAATAATTATGTTTCATTGTATTGTAATATAACAACTCATTTAATTCAAATATTCATGAAACAAAATTACTATTAAAAATTTCATAAATATAAACCAAATAAAAATAAAAATCATATATTTTTATTAATCACATTAAACATTTTAATATCACATTAAACAAATGAATGTTCTTTTTTTGACATTAATAAAAACCAATGGAGGGTTTTTGAATGTGGTTTGATTAATTATTTGGTATTATCAATAATTATCTATCTGAATCTATCAAATTATCAACAGGAAATTATAATTTAACCACAAAAGTGTTATAAAAATTAAGAATAGAAAGTTAATATTTTATTAATTAGTCATAATGATAGAGTGAATCATGTTATAACCTCAGTATGACAAATAATGGATTTAAATATCATTGGGGGATATGACGACAACATTATACTAAGTATTTTATTTATTTCATGATGGATGAATTAGTGAGGATAATTTATTTTATATTTTTTTCATTTTTAAATAATATTGAAGAACAACTTATTAATAAATATTACTAATAAACATAATATTTTTTTTTTTTAAAATAACTTTTATTAATTTAAGATAGAAATAGATATGATAGATCACATCATGTAATATTTTATTTATATTTTTCAAAATCATTATCTCTATGGAAATAAATTATTTATCAACAATAATTTCATCCCTCATTAGATATAATAAGTGAATATGAGAATTATATTACTTATATCTCATGTAACGTTCACAATATACTTGATTTTTTCCAAAAATATTACATTGTATTATCTATTGTATGTCATCACGATGGTCTGATATTTCAAAATATATTCCATTGTTTTATTCAATATAATTAACTTTCAGTTTCAATTTATAATAAATTTATTTATTTTCCCATTTCAATCTAAAATAATGAAGTTTTACATCATTTAAATTTAATAAAGGGTTATATAGTTTTGTTATAAAGTAGATTAATAGGTATTCACATTTATAATAAAATTTTATATAACAAAGTTTGTTTTTATGATTCTATAGAGTGGGATATTGAATCAATTTTTTTTATAAATATCATTAATCCATTAAATATACTTATTAATTGAATAATGTATAATGTTTTCTCATTATTATTCTCTTCATTAGAATGATTTATAAACTTATATCAAGAATACTGATTAGTCATAATATTCTATGAAAATAAAATTCATGAAATTTTTATTGTAATTTTTTTTGAAAATATTTTTTATGGATAATGAATTTTGTAAATAAATAATCATAATTTCTTTTATCATCTCTTAACCATTTATTAGTTAAAAAAGTATTCATTATATTAATTATCAATTAACATTTTTTTTTGTTATTGCACATTTTTTTTCAATTTATAATATTCCACAAAACTAGTTCTACCATTTTGATAGTAATACCAACATCCACATATACTAATTTATTATGTATTTATAGTTGTTATAAAATATTTATCCTTAATTACATTAATATATATCTAAATTATATTAATTCGTGTTAGTTTAGGATTCAAGGAATTTTTTTAATCATCATCATGTACTCCCTTCCTTAATTATTATATATTAAATATTGAAATTAATTTATTTTGGGAAATGTAATTATATATTTTTATTAAAATGTTGAGATTTTTTATATTTAAATCATACGTTCATATATAAAATCATCATGACTCATGAACATTGTTTTAATCCACATTAAAGTATTCACATTTGTATCCAAACATCATGTAATTTATTTTGGAGTATCAATAGAATCAGCATATATATGTCATGTCTAACAACAAATATCTAAACAAATTGGAACAAAATAATATATTTATATCATATCATTACATTATTAAAACTATTGATCCACTCATTAATAGAGGTTATGAATAATACATTAGATGTTGTGGTTAAATTACTGGATAATATCATCGATGAATTATAACACATTTCCTTCAATGATAATTGGTGAACAATAACCCATATGACATAAGATGATTCATTATTCTTATAGATAGTTTCATTAAACAATGAAATGATTAACAAGTACAATCATTAGTGATCACATTGCATTAAAAAAACAATATCATCATTTTTATAATATGTTTAATAAAAAAAATATAGGGGAAATTTTATCTATTAAAATACTTCAAAACCACATTTAGATAAAACATTAATATAAGGAAGATCATTTTCCATTATTAAATTTTACCTCTGGTTATCATTGTCATCATTTTTTTATTCCAAATTTAACCAACTAAGACTTGTTTTCAATGACGTGATAATTTCTTTTTTTCACTGGTCAATTATTGGGGTCTCTTTATTATGGCTTCATTATATTAGTGGTCCTCAGTGAAATTGTTTTTTACTATGTAATCGTTGATTATATGGGTCAAATTTGGATTATATTATGAATACACAGTTTGTAAACATGAATAAAAATAATATAATCAATGAGACAAGAAATCATATTTATTTAGAATTTATTAAATTATTATTTTTAAAACCATTGTATCCATTAATAAAATAATAAATAAGTATTATATCAAATATCAATAATAAATAAACAAAGAATAATTATATTCAATAATATCATTACAAAATTTATTTTTATTACTAATAATTTGTTCAAATGATTAGGAATACTGTTTTAAATAAAAAATATATCAAAGATTAATTGTATTAAATAATTAAAAAATCAATTTCAATATATGGTGTTTTTGTAAATAATTTAATCCCATACTTTCAGTAATTTTCTTAATTATTTAACAAGATGAGTATAAATAATAATCAGTTTGATCATAGTAAAATGTAGAAGTTAAAAAAATATACTCAATTCTTTCCATCAGATACTAATAGTCTAATAATTTAATTACTGATTATTACTTTTAATTAATTGATATACTAAAGTTAAGTTTGTTATTTTAAAAATATTTATTTGAATATGGGTTTCCTCATAAAAAATTCTATATTTTCATATAAGTACCAAATAATTATATGTGATTTAATTATTAATAAAATATATAGTTATGAAAATTATTACTAAATGAAAATTATATAATAATTTAGTAGAAATTTATATATTCTATAGACATTTCATTTCAATACACCAAATAACTAATGAGGTTATAATTCTCAATCAAAATTTAAAAAAAAAAATTGAATAAATAAGAAATAAAAATGATATTTTTTTGATACAAATGTATAAAAAAGAATGCTCATATATAAAATACCAAAAAATGGTGAACAATGTCATTGAATAATTTTTCTAAAAAGAATCTTTTACCAAATTATTCAAATTATGGTGCTTTCTAAAAATATTTAAAATGATTGAAATTGATATGATCCCTAATAATTTGATAATATAAAATTAATAATAAAATGTATTATATATTGACATGGTTGTCGTATTCACGTCATGGTGACTACATATATCATTAATATTGGTGAATCCCTTAACAATAAACAGTGCAAAATTATTGACATCCCCTGGTTATATAACATATAATCTATCCATGTTTTGAATCAATGATATATCTACAATGGAATTATTGTGTGTTTATTTACAACCATATAATTTTTGAATAAGATACAATGAAAACCCATATGAAATCACCATATTTATTTTTAAAATATAGTTACAAAAAATGATAGATTGTCACAAAATATTTTTTTGGTGAAATTTAATAGAATTGAACATATTATTTCTACTGATAAATAGATAAATCAAGTAATTTTTATATTAATGGGTTTTATATTAACTCTACAGGTGATATAGGATGTAATTGAAACCCATCAATTTTATTATTTATTATTAATCCCTAAACTTTCATGAAAACATATTCAAGTATTTAGAATTTTTTTTATATCCTAAAAAATTAATATTAGTAATTAATTTTTTGTATAAAAATCATATTAAATTAAATTTTTATTTGGGAAAATTATAAATATTTTAGTTCTCGTTTTTACATTAATCATTGGATCCATAATTATGTGGGCTTATAGTGGTGTTTTTACATGGAATGTGTGTATAATACATTGGTTGATTATGATGTTTATGATTAATATGATCAGGTTATATTTTCCATATATAATGCAAGGGGGTATATAATAAGCCAATTTTTTAATATATTGTGATAATATTTTTGTATGATTTGGCTTATGGGTAGATAGAAGATTTAGATTATTTTATTTTGGACTTATTTGGTTTATATAACTATCTACTGTGAAAATATTTAGGATATTATAATTCTTTCTATGTAAATAATTATATTATGTGGCTTGTATTTTTCATTTGGAAATTTACGATTATATATATCCATTTTGCGAATGGCCTTCCATTATAAGATGTATTTTTATTTTGAAAGAGTTATTATAGATTATTTTATATATAATTTTCAATGTTGGTTTTTATATTAATTTTAAATATGTCTATAATTATGAATAATTATATGATAATAAATTTCCATAATCATCTATTAATGTATTATTGATACATATTTATTTGATCTATCCATTTTTGTGGACAATAATCTAGGTTTTTGACTATGTAATTACATCAATATAACAATATCATAATTATTTCTAATTGTATAAAAAAATTATGGAATAAATATATTAGTGATAATACATTATAGTTAATAAATATTATTCTATAAATCATAATTAAATTGTAAACTAAAATCAACATTTTTATTTATGATATGTTCATTTAAATTATTTGTATGTTTTCTAACCCTGAAAATACCCTTATGATATTAAGATTTATTATTTAAAATTTTATTTTTTATTATGATCTAAAGGAATGATAATCCCATTTCATAATAATGTAACTTATTCTGAATTAGTAATTGTTATAAAACATTGGTAAAAACATTAAAATAAAAAATATTAATTTAAACTACAATACGAGATAGATAACATTTATTAATATATTATTGATCACTAATAATACAAAAATATTAAATGGAAATAAAATAGTTAATAAAATCATCCTTCTGTGATAATAATTTTAGAGGTATGATAGTATGCTCCATCGGTTCTGAAGGGAGATGTGAGGTGAAGATGGGTTAAATGGAGTCCACCTCACAATTAACTGGTTATAAATTTTATTTATTTAATTAATGTCCACATCTTAGTCAGAATGTGGTTTATTAAAACTGGTTTTGTATTGTTCATGTGTTTTCTATTGCCTTTGGTCTATAGGATCGAAATAATGAATGTAGAAGCCCAATATACAAGAGGGGTGGTGAATTTTATACATTAAAAAAATTATTTTGGAACTTTTAATGATGGTAATGATTAACAGTTTTAAACAAGGTAAATTCAAAAAAACTCTTAGTTTCTACCAACAAGCTTGATTCTAGAAATGTGGTTCCAGAATTGAAACATAATAAAAGTTAACAAAGATAAACATTCTACATTAAAGCATATAAAATCATACTAATCAAAAATACTTTTATAAGAATGTATAAGATAGTAATACTATCATCAACAACCAAAATTCAATGGAAAACGCGAAACAGTACTAGTAACAAATAGTAAATATTTTAACACATAGATAAGGGTATCTGACAACCTTGGATAAAGGTCCTTTGATTTATACATTCAAGAACGTATGTCTTACCCACACCCGGGTAAGCCCTTGATATGAATATTAGAGTCCTTCTTGCAATCCCCATAATCCCTCGAACATCATGGTAGTTAGCACCTTTATCTTCCCTTTCCTAGATGTCGTTCAATGTACACAATATTCGGAGTAGCACAAATAAATTATGAACTAGATGCTCACTACGCACAAAAAAATAAAGTCCCTCTCTCTATAAATAACTTCAGTGGCATGTAATTTATAGATTGATCAACCACTATGAGATCATTCAAATGAAATCTTATTTATATGCACATCTTCAACCGTCCACTCCCTCCTCCAATGGTCATATTTTTCCTTGAATTTCAGAGGGACCAATACACGTGTCACTCAAACAATGGTTGGTTAGAATATAATGCATGAAATAGTTTTATATATATAAAAAAAGTAAGAAAAAAATATGGTTGCTTAACCAAATCCATTTTTCGGAGGGTAAGGAAAAATAAAATTTCATTGTTTAACCAAAATTTATTTAGGTTTCTATAATACATGAGTATTAAGATTATGTATTAAAATGAATTTGGAACCTAAATTATATAGTATTTAAGAGTCTAAATTTCAAGGAAATTCGGAGTCTGAATTCATAAGAATTCAAAGTCTCAATCCACATTATTCAGATTCTCAATTCATATAATTCTAAGTATGAACACATAATTTTCGGAGTCAGAATTCAAATAATTTGGAGTCTAAACTTAGAACGATCAGAGTCAGAATTCAAATAATTAAGAACCTAATTTCAGATAATGAAAATTGAATGCACTATATCTATGTATATATAATATTCCAAGGTTCTAGATACAAAACCTAATTTTATACATATGAATTAAATGAGTTGGATTATAATATGAACAATAAAAACCATGTAAGGATAAATTTCCTTGAGGAAGGAAAATTTCCCTTATGAATATAATAATATTGGGGAAAATAAATTTTCCTTATGATAGAGTGTTTGGGATTATCAAAACAATAATTAAGGGAAATTTCATAAGGAATCCTTATTGTCTCAAAAATCTCCCCCTTTTTGGAAAGAACAAACATCTTTACGAAAATGAATATAAGGACTTAGAAAATATTTTTCTGGACATTTCAAAAAAACATATCTCCCATAACACATAGAAAAAGAGGAATATGACTATCTCCTCATTGAGAATATGGAAACCCTACGTATCGTATTCTTGATTTTCAGATTAAGACTTAGAATTGTATTGCATACAAAGAATTTCTTCGAAAAGATCTCCGCCTTAGATGAACTCCCCCTTACATAAGGAAATATTTTCTTTTAATATGGATTCTTTTTTAACATTATTTTCTCACCCTTTTTCATTTTCAAAAAAGAATAAAATGAATGGAAAAGAAAATATGGTACGTGAAATATTATTACTAAACAATGAAAAGAAGAGAAACAAAAATTTCTTTAATATTCGATAAATTTATAAATGGATTTAATTCAACATAAGATCAGAATTGTACAAGATTTTACTTCCATCACCATCGGCATCCACTTGTTTACTATGGTTTTGAGCTTCATGAGCTCCTTTTGATCTTCCTCTGCATATTTTAAAAGATGATCCAGATCTTATATTTTCTTCTCTATGGATTTTATTTTTTCTTCTTGAAACATAAGAGATTTTGTATGTCCCATTACGATATCTTCATGCTCAGAAAGTTTTTCCTCAAGTTAGATTCTATGATCTCATTCCATTTTCCATCTATCAGAAACTGAATACAACTTCCCATTCAGATCATACACTTCTTTCTTCTGAGTATTTTCTTCAAGAGATAGATTTTTCTCGAAACAATTTGTGAGATCCTTGAACATCACATATTTAGTTTCAAATGAATCCATGATACATTATTGGAATTCATTAATAATTCTCATGTCTTATATTGTTATCTCTGACCACCTATTCATCTTATTGCAATAACTTGTGTGGGCATCCTTTTTTATGAAAAAGGTTTTGAAATCGGCTTCAAGTTTGATGCACATATCCATCACCATGGATACGAAATCTGATTCATGATTTAAGGTGTGTTGAATCATCTGGAATCTGAAGTCTATACTGGGAAATATTGGAATATTTCCAACATGATTTTTCAATGATTGGACAACAAAATATTGTTCAGGAGAGGACGATTCCGAATCAGAGATTTGGCCTGGTGAGGATTCATTTTCAATATCCGCAACTTTCCTCTTTGATGAAGCACCCACCTAATTCTTCTTCACCACTGCTCTTCTAGGTGTATCAATAACCACCTATTAACCATTAAGAGAATTTGGAATTACATGTTCTTGATTGGGTGATTCATGTTCACTATTATATAGTTGCACAATTTTATCTTCATCTACCTCTCACTTCTCAGCTCTTGCCTCCGCATCCGCTGGTAGAATGAAATCATGGTTGTAACATTATTATTCTGACACTTTGTTCACCTCTTCTCCACTCTTCTCATCTTTCCCCAGGGTAGAAAGTATAGATTACTAGGCTTCAAAGGTTCAGAATGATAATTTTTCAGAAGGGCTTTCCTTCTCATGAAATTATTCTACTTACTTTATCGATTTTTCAGTATCACCACTATATTATTCCACTTACCCATCAAATTCATTTCATTCTACATATTTTTCTTTTAGTTATTTTTTTTTGGAATTTTTAAGGTGTTTTAACCATCTATACTGGTGTGTCTGCTAATGATTCTATCTTGAAGGATTATGGTACAAGAATATTCTCGGATGCTTTCTTAGTTACCTTCAGAAGTGATAAGACTATTTCTTCCCCAGACATCTTTTTATTCTACTTCTTCTCTTTCTATTGAAAATCATTCTCTTTATCAACCTTTTCCTTCATTGATTTTGCATCATTAGGGTCCATTCCATACTTATGATCCCCTTCTTTCTGATTTTTTTTTATCTCTCCTCTACTTGGCCACAACCTCATCAGGATAGAATTTTTTTACTTTGAGTTCAGGGGGTGCTGATAGAATTTCCTTTTCTAGTCGAGTTTCTTCCCTCTCTTACACTTCCTTCACCTTCTTCATTCATTCACCCTTTCCAGTGGTTTCATCCACCTCGTGTTTCTTTGAAAGAGCTTCAACTTCCTCTACAAGAAAATCATAGAATTCTTCAGATTCTATGGAAAATCGAAATTTAGTCCTTCTCAAGGAATATTCACTTAGAAACATGACTTTGCAATTTCATGACATATATTTATAATGAATGTGGAATGATTTTAAACAAAAAACAATATTCATAGATAGAAATGATGCATACATAATAATATGAGCATTCATATTCCTGTTCTTTATGTTCAAAATCATAACAATGATATGCTTTACCAAGTTTATCTTTCATATTCTTACCATGCAATCCTGAATGTAGATGTCCCTCTTCCTTAATGTATACTTATCACCTTTTCGCAGAATGTTGAAACCATGAACCCACAATTCAATAATCTAAAATTTTTTAGATAGGTGAAGAATCATTGGAGTGTTTACCTCTAAAAGACCAAGACAAGCCATAGATTTTTCATTAATAAAACACCCATGATCATTATGCAACTTATGTGAGCAGAACATTGCTTCTCCTTGATAAGGAATTCCAATCAACCTAGAAGCCTAGGTATAGGAAATTGAAAATTTCTTCCCATAACACATTAAAGAAATCATTCTCCTACATTCTTCGATGAATAATGTTATTATCATGTACAATTGAATGACCATATCTGCATTAACCAGATCCTGTGATTTCGTTTTTCAAAGTGAACAAACTCTCCCACCCATTCAGCATTATATTCATAGAGATAATAGAGTCTATGTTATTGATGAATTTAGGATGAACTAACCATTCTCTGTAAACTATCCATATAGAGATTTCCTTTATGGGTGACTTTTCTATTTGAGACAAAGCTACAACAGACATTCGGAGCCTAGAAAACATTGAATATCCGGAACTAGCTTATGTAGGAGGGTATGAGATTTACCAAGCGAAGGCTTGAGTTTCGATGCAGGACAACCATCAAGGGGTCATTTTTATAGGCATTTGAGGTGACAATTCAACTTCCATACTCAATCAAACAGTAGAAAAACCTTTTGATCAGATCTAAAGACTTAAAAAAATGACCAAAGAATAATTTTGATGGATTCTTATATTTTGGGTTTTTAATAAAAATATTTGGATTCAACAGAATGAGAATATGAAATATTTAAAAACTGGATATAATACCAATAGGTAAGATATGATTATGAAAATTTAATAAAGGAATCATACCTCTCAGATTTCTATGATGATTATTCGTAATATGGAAAATTTTTCTTCAAGATTTTAAGATTCTGAAAATTTTGATTACAAAAAATTTAAATACGAAAATCCCCATTAAGAAAATTTTATGTACAAAAATCGTCAATACAAAATCTTTATGAATGAAAAACTTCATTATGAAAATTTGAAGCACACAAATCCTCATTACAAAAAATTATAAGTATGAAAATATATATTATGAAAATTTTATTTTTGAAAATAATCCTTACCAATTTTTAATGTAAAAAAATATTCATTACAAAAATTTTATGTATGGAAATATTTATAGTAAAAATTTCATGTACGAAAATCTTCATTACAAAAATTTCAAGTAAAAAATTCATCATTAAAAAAATTTTATGTCCGAAAATAAATTTGACAATGAATAAAATTTAAACATCATAAAATGTTAACCACTAAAAAAAATTATTCTACGAAAAATTTTAGAAAGCTAAAAAACAAATGAACTCCCCCTTTGAAAATGATTTTTTTACTGTGAGAAAATTTATTTCAATAATAAGTTAATATGGAATATTACCTTACTGTTAAAATTCTAAACTTCTGTTTAATGTATTCAAATATTTCGGAGCGTAATGATTTTGTAAAAATATTAGCAAGTTGATCTTGTGTTATAATAAATTAATGTATGATATCTCTTTTATGTGTTTGAAACCTAGGAATGTTATGTCTAATATATATTTGTTTTTCATGAGAGTGATATGCAGGGTTCTTACATAGGGAAATGGAACTAGTATTATAACCCAATATTTGTGTCTTGGTAAAACTCATGTCGTAATATGTGAGTGTCTGTTGAATCCACAACACTAGAGCACAAAAACATCCAGATGCTACATATTCAACTTCAGTAGTGGAAAGTGATACTGAGCGTTTGTTTTTGTATGACCGAAAAACTAATGAATCTCCTATGAAATGACATGATCCATATGTACATTTCCTATCAATTCTACATCCACCAAAGTTAGAATCTGAAAACAATTTTTTAAAAAAATCATTTCCATATGTTTAAAAATTCCCTAGATCCATGGTTACCTTTAAGCAGGGAAAAATAATTATCACCGCCATTAAATGAGATTCTTTGGATTGTATTGATATCCTTCACATAAAGAATACTGAAAATATTATGTCTGGACTAGTAACTGTCAATTAAAGTAGACTTCATATCATACCTCTAAGAGATGTTTGATCAACTAGTTTCCCAGCTTTATTAAGATCAAGTAAATTAGAGGTACTAATGGGAGTACATATACTCATAGTGTTGCCATATCCATACATTTTAAGAAGATCTTTAATATAATTATGTTTGTATATATAGAGTCCTTCTGGTTTTTGAGAAATTTAAAAACCAGGGAAAAATGTTAACTCTTTCATCATAGTCATTTCAAACTCATTGTTCATTAGAAACATAATGGAATGAGTTATAGATTTCTGAGTTGAACCAAATATAATGTCATGAACATAAATTTGAACAATCAAATTTTTTTTGTTATCATTAATTATAAAAAGGGGTATATCTTCATTTCCCTTAAGATAATTATTTTGAATAAAAAATCATGTAATTATATCATACCATGCTCGAGGGGCTTGATTAATTCCATAAAGAGATTTTGTATTTTTGTAAACATGTTCAGGATGTTTTTTATCTTCAAAACCAGAATTTAGTTCAACCAAATAATCCTCTTGAACAATACCATTAAAGAAAACACATTTAACAGCCATTTGAAAATATATGAAATTGATGAATACTAGAAAGGCAAGTATAATATGATTATATTCATGTCTAGATACTGGAGAATAGGTTTCTTCATAAATTATTCCTTCTTGTTGATTATTTCATTTAGAAACCAATCAAGCTTTATTTCTTACTATGATTCCATTTGAATCACAATTATTTCTGAAGACCAATTTTAAACCAATAACAGATGTTTCCATGGGTCATTCAACCAAGGTCGAGACTTTATTCCATTCTAATTCATTAATCTCATCTTTCATAGCTTTTATCCATTCATCATCACCTAATTATTCATCAGTGCTTTTGGGTTCTAATTTGGAATTGAATACTAGATGTTCTAATAAATTTCTTAAGGAACATGTAGTTCTTATATGTTGATTTAAATCACTAATGATACTATCACTAGGATGATTCTTTAGAAACAATTGAGTTGGGTTTATTAAAAATATTTCATCATCATAGGGTAAAAAGTATTCTTGGGTAAATTCTTTAGAAATCACTTCTTGAACATTTTCTTTATCCGAAGGATCATTTAACAAAGGGTGATAATCCTATTTTGAAAACACATCTGAATATGTAAGTCAGGGTTGTTTAAAAAAAGGATCAGTTTCTTCAAATTTTTCATGTACTATTTCTTCAATATTAATAGTATTATTATTGAAATCTCTATAATCCTTATAAGTTGGTGAGTAGCCTATGAAAATTCCATCATCATATTTTGGTGTGAATTTGAGTATATTTCCTTTAGTATTAAGAATGAATACCTTACAGCCAAAAAAATGATGTAAGAAAGTCAAGGTTTTGTACCATTCCATAACACAAAAGGAGTTTAATTATGAATATGTTAAAGAAAAACGTGATTTATAATATAGTAAGCAGTACGTACACCTTCATCCCAAAAATGTTTTATTTAATTCTTAATAAAATATATAGTTATGAAAATTATTACTGAATGAATAATAGATTATGATTTAGTTGAAATTCATATATTCATTAGTCATTACATTTTAGGAAACCTAATAAATAATTATGTTATAATTATCAATAAAAAGTTATAGAATAATATAAATAAATATTAATAAAAATTGATAATTTTTTAATAATAATGTATTAATAAGAATGTTCATAAATAAAATACCAAAAAAATGGTGAAACAATTCATTGAAAAAATTTCCTAAAATGAATTTTTCACCTAATGCTTCAAATTATTATGCTCTCTGAAAAATATTTAAAATGATTGAAATAGATATGCTCCTTAAAAATTTAATAATATAAAATCATTTATATAATGTATCATTTATTAACATGTAAGTGGTATTCATGTGTTGGTCACTAAATGTATCATTAATATTGGTGAATCCATTAAAAATAAATAGTACAAAATTATTGACATCCCCTTGTTATATAACATATATTCAATCCATGTTTTGAATCAATGATATATATAAAATTGAATTATTGTGTGTTTATTTACAACTATAGGTATGTTGAACGTGATACATTGAAAACCCATATTATATCTCAATATTTGTTTTTAGAAAATATTTTCAAAAATGATATATTGTCAAAATAATGTTTTGGGTGAAATTTTTAAAAAATCAACATATTATTTCTACTGATAATGACATAAATAAAGTCATTTTTAATGTAATGGGTTCTTTATTAACTGTACATAGGAAATATGATGTAATCGAAATCTGTAAATTTTAATATTTATTATTAATCACTATACTTTCATGAAAACATATTCAAGTATCTAATTTTTTTTAATATCATAACAAAATTATATTAGTAATTACATTATTGTATAAAACTAACACTAAATATAAATTTTAATGGGAAAAGTTAAAAATATTTTTGTTTTTTTATCCATGAATATTGGGTTCCATTATTATGTGGATATAGTGTGTTTTTATACATGGAATGTTTGTATAATACATAGATCGATTACGAAGTCTATGATTAATATGACGAGGTCATATATTCCATATATAATATAAGGGGACATATAATAAGTCCATTTTATCATATATTGTATAATATGATGGCATGATTTGGATTATTGGTAGATAGAAGATGTAGATTATTTTATTATTGAATAATTTAGTTTATATAACTTTCTACAAGGAAATCATTGATGATCTTATAATGCATTCTATGTAAATAATTATATTATGTGGCTTGTATTTTTCATTTTGAAATTCATGATTATATATCTATTTTTGGGTAGCCTTCCATTACAAGAAGTATATTTATTTTAATTGTTATTATAGATTATTTTATATTTAAATTTAAATTTTGGTTATTATTTCAATTTTAAATATGTTTAAAATGATGAATATTTATATCCTATTTTATTTCCACAATCATCTATTATTAGATTATTGTTACATATTTTATTTATCTATCCATTATTTGGTCCATAAATTCTTTTGTAGACTATGTAATAACATCAATATATTAATATCATAATTATTTTTAATTCTATTAAAAAATAATGGAATAAATATATTAGTGATAATACATTGTAGTTAGTAAATATATTTCTATAAAACACAATTAAAATGAAAAATTAAATCAACAATATTATTTAGTATATGATCATTTAAATTATTAATATGTTTTCTGACCCTGAAAATACCCATATGATATTAAGATTTCATATTTAAGAATTTATTTTTTATTATGATAATAAGGAATGATAATTCCATTTAATAATAATGTTACTTATTAGGAATTAGAAATTATTATAACACATAGGTAAAAATATGAAAATACAAAATAATAATGTGAAATATAATATGATATCCATAGGATTTATTACTCTATTATTGATAACTAATAATATGAAAATATTAAATGGAAATAATGTAGTTAATAAAATCATCCTTTGGTGATAATGATTTTAGAAGTTAGATAGTCTACTTTTCTGTTTCTGAAGGATGAGGTTCAGCGAAGATCGGTTAAATGGAATCCACCATACAATGAACTGGTTATAATTTTTTTTATTTAACTAATGTCCTCATCTTGTTCATAATGTGGTTTTTAAAAATAGTGTTTCTATGGTTCATGTGTTATCTGCTACCTTCGGTTTATAAGATTGAAATAATGAATGTAGATCCTCAATATATAAGAGGGGGTGAATTGTATAATTTAAAATATAGCTTTGGATCTTTTAAAAATGGAAATGTTTAACAAATTTAAACAAGGTAAATTCACAAAACCTCTTATTTCTACAATCTTTATTTATTCTGGAAATATGGTTCCGGAAATGAATCTTAAGAAAAGTGTGCAAAGATAATGATTATTCCTTAAAGCATATACAATCTTATTAATCAGAGTACATTTATTAGATTGTATGTTATAGTTATACATTCCTCAACAACCAAAATGCAATGGGAATCTAGAAACAATACATCTATCATATAGTAAATCTTTTAACCCAAAGAGAAGGGTATCCAACAACCTTGGATAAAGGTCCCTTGATTTATACATTCAAGAATATTTGTCTTTCCCACACCAGGGTAAGCTCTCGATATGAATATCAGAGTCTGTCTTTCTATGACCTCACATCTTGGAACTTAAAGGTAGTTTTCACTTCAATCTTCTTATCCTCGGAATCTCTCTAATGTACTCAGCAACATTTAGTGTCACACGAAGCAATTCAGAATAAGATGTTTAGTAAGAAAAAAATAATAAATCCCCTCTCTATCTAGAAATAAATATAGCATCATGTAATCTCTAGATTGATCAACCTCTTAGAGCATGTTAAAATGAGCTCATATTTATACCCACATCTTCAACAGTCGGCTCCCACCTCCAATGGTTGAGGGACCTATACTTGTGTCACTCAAACAATGGATGGTTTGAAAAAGAAAGAACGACATCATTTCATAACAATAAAAAATGTAAGAAAAAAAATTGGTGGCTTAACCATATCCGTTATTTAGAGTGTGAGGAAAATTAAAATTCCAGAGATTAAAAAAAATCATGTTCAATGTCTATAATAGATGAATATTTAGATTCTGTCATCCAAATAATTCATAACCTAAACATTATATAATTTTGGATTATAAATATCATGGAAATCAGGAGTCTAAATTCATAATAATTCTTTGTCTGAATTTCCAAGGTTTGGATTCTGAATTCAGGGAATTCGGAGACTGAACTCAGAATGTTTGGAGTCTAAATATAGAGAATTCGGAGTCCGAACTATGAATATTCAGAGTCTGAATTCATTTAATTCAGAACTGGAATTAAAATTCTGAAAACAGAATGATCGATATAAATGTATTTATAACATTCCATGTTTTTAGATACAAAAATGAATTTTATTCTTATAAAAAAATTATATGGGTTATAATATAAACAATTCAAACATGGTACGGATAACATTATATATGGAATGAAACTTTTCCATATGTATATAAAAATATTGTGGAAAAGAAATTTGATTTAAGATAGAGTTTTTGTGATTTTAAAAACAAGAAGGAATGGAAATGTCAATTGGAAACTTTATTGACTCAATAATATACCCCTTTTTGAAAGCACAAACATCCATACAAAAAAGAATATAAGGACATAGAAAATATTATTCTGGACATAGAGAAAAAAATTATCTGCCTTAACACATGGAAAAAAGACGAATACAACTAACTACCCCTTAGGCTTTAGAAACACTAAGGAGAGTATTCTTAATTTTTGGATTGAGACATATCATTTTATTTCATATGAAAATCTTCTTGGTTTAGAACTCCCCCTTAGATGATCTTCCCTTTACTTAGGGAAATTTTTTCTTATAATTTGTATTTTTTTTAACAATCCTTCCCCCCCCCCCCCTTTGTGATTTTCATGAAGGATTACATGGAATGGAAAAGAAAATATTGTACCTAAAATATTAGTACTAAACAACGAATAGACGAGTAAAAAAAATTTCAGTAATACTATAAAAATAAATACAAGGAAGAAATACAACAAAATATCGGAATTGAAAAAGATTATCCTTCCTTCTCCTTCAGCGTCAAATACATTGCGATGTTTTTGAGATTCTTCAGCCCCTTGTTATCTTTCTCTTCTTTTTTTAGAAGTTGATATTGATATTCTATTTTCTTCTCTAAGGCTTTGATTTTTCTTCCTGAACCTTAAGAGAATCTACCTGTCCCTTTAGAACATCTTCCTGCTCATCAAATTTCTCCTCAATGTTTATTCTATGATATCTTTCCCTCATCAAACTCTGAGCAACTGAATACATCTTCCCATTCAAATCTTTCACTTCTTCTTTCCGAGTATTTTCTTCAAGAGATAGATTTTCTTCAAAACTATTAGTGAGATTCTTGATCTTCACATAATAAGTGTAAAATGCATCCTTGAAACTTTCATGTAAATAATCAAGAATTATATTGAATTATATAGTTTTCTTTGACCAGCTATTCATATTTTTTCTTGATCTTTTAAGGGCTTCGTAGTTTATGAAAAATGTTTTGAAATCTGCCTCAAGTTTGGTGCACTTATCCATGACCATGGATACTGAATCTGATTTCTGATTTAAGGTTTTCTAAAGCATATAACATCTAGAGTCTATACTAGGATATGTTGATATAGTTATAACAAAAAATTTTAAATATTAAACCAAAAAATCATGTCCAAGAGTGGAAGACTCTAATCATATATTTTTCATGGTGAAGATTCTTTTTTAATATCAGCATATGTCATATTTGATAAAGCACCAACTTCATTATTCTTCACCACTGCTCTTCTAGGTGTATCAACAACCACTTGTTTTCCCATTTTAGCTTTTGGAATGACTTATTCTAGATTTGGTGATTCATGTTCACTATCATATAGTTGTATAATTTTATTTTCTTCTTCCTCTCCTTTCTTACATCTTGCCTCAACATCCTCTGGATGAATGAAATCATGGTTGGAGCATTCTTCTTCAGAAACATTGTTCATGTCTTCTCCACTCTTATCATATTTCCATGAGGTTTCATGTTTATAAGACTGTGATTCAATGGTTCCGAATGATAATTTTTCAGAAGGGTATTCCCTCTCATGAAAATTCTCTAGTTTCTTTATCAAATCAGTAGTATCACCACTGCTTTCTTCTTCTTCATATTCTAATTATATTTTTTTCTAATTCTTTTTCAGGGAATTATTTTTCACAGAAATTTTTCAGAGACACAAAATTAATTTCTAGAGTCTCCAGTAATGATTCGGTCTGGAAGGATTCTATTACATAAATATTCACGATTTCTTTCTCGACAACCTTGAGAAGTGATTGGACTTTTTCTGCCTCAGGAAACTTTTTTGTATGCTTCATCTCTTTCTTTTTCTTCTCAAGCACTTCATCTAGATTTTCCTTTAATGATTTTTCCTCAGATGGGTCTATGAAAAACACAGGTTCACCTTCATTCTTATTTTTCTTATCTTCTCTCCACTTGTCCACATCCTCATCAGGATAGGATTTTTGATTCATTGGCTTCAGGGGTGGTGACTAAATTTCAATTTCTGCTAGAGTATTTTCCGTCTCTTCCACTTCCTTCACCATTCTCTTCCTTCCACCTTTTATAGAGGTTTTAACCTACTTATTTTTCATTGAAATTACATCAACTTCCTCTTTATGAAAATCATAGAATTCTTCATATTCTTTGGAAAGACATACTTTCATCCTTATCAAGGTGTCATCATATAGAAACAAGACTTTTAAATTTCATGACATAGATTTGCAAGGAATTTTGAATGATTATAAACACTGAACAATCATCTTCGACTGAATGGATGGATACATAATTATCAGAGCCTTCAAATTTCCATTCATTATGTTCTCAATCATAACCAATATATTCTTAACCATGTTTATCTTATTTAAGTTTACCATGAAATCTTGAATGTAGATGTCTCTCTTCTTTAATGTATCTTTATCAGCTATTCTTGTAATGTTGAATCCATGAACACAGAATCCATGAATCTGAAAATTTATCGAAAGGTGACTAATCATCATAGCATTTACTATGAATGTCCAAGACAAGACATGAATTTTCCTTTAATAAAACATCCTTGAACATGAGGCAGGTTTAATGAGAAGATCTATAATTCTCTTTCATAAGGAATTCCAATAAAAATAACATCCTTTTTGTAGGAATTTAAATATGTCTTACCTTAACACTTGAAAGATAACATGATCCTACCTTCTTCATTGAAGAATGTTACTATCTCTTACAATTCAATAAGCAACTATTGATAAACCGGATCTTATTCATTTGATTTCGAAATGAAAACTCTCTCCCACCAATTTAGCTTTATATTCTAAGTGATAAGGGAGTCATAGTTACATAAGAAACTCATATTAATGAACCTTTATCTATAAACCTACATTCAGATATTTCTTATATGGATGACATTTCATTTTGAGATAACGCTTCAACAAAAATTCTGAGCTTAAGAAACCATGATGATTTGGAACAAGCATATATAAGAGGTTTAGAGCTTTATCATGTGAAGGATTGGGTTTTAATGTTGGAAAACAATCAGGGGTACTTTTTATAGAAGTTTGAGGTGACAGTTCAGCTTCCATACTAAATCCAATGGTTGAAAAATCTTTTGATCAAATCTAACGACTTAAAAATTGACTGAAGAAGAATTTTTATGGATTTATATCTTTTATGTATTTTTAATAAAAACATTCAAATTCATGGAAAACATTATATGAAAATTTTAAAAACATATAAAAATAAAAAAATGGAAAAAATGATTTACAAACATTTAAGAAAGGAAACATACCTTTCAGATTGCTAGGATTATTATTTATAATGAGGAATATTCTTCTTGATGAATTTTAGATTCTGAAAATTATGATTACGAAAATTTTTAATATGAAAATCTCCATTAGAAAAATATTATTTAAAAAATAATCATTATGAAAATTTTATGTACAAAAATTTTTATTACAAAAATTTTGAGTTCGAAATTCTTCATTGAAAACAATTTAACAACCAAAAACATCATTACCAAAATTTTAAGAAAGAAATATATTATTATGAAAATTTCAAGTACCAAAATATCCATTACAAAAATTGAATATATGAAAATATTCATTACGAAAATTTTAACTCAAAAAATACATTTTTCTATGAAAATTGATTTTAAACATTACAAAATTGAAACTATGAAAAAATATTAGAATTGAAAAAAATTTAGAAATCTAACAAACAAATGTACTCCCCCTATGAAAAAGAGTTTGTTACTGTAATAATATTGGTTTCTATAGGATGTTAACATGGAATATTTCCTTACTTTAATCATTCCTATCTTCTATTTAATGTATTCGAATCAATCGTAGGTTAATGATTTGTTGAAAATATTAGCAATTTGATCTTGTGTTCAAATAAAAAAAAGAATGATATCTCTTTTATGTGTGTGATCACTAAGAATGTGATGACTAATATCTATGGGTTTTTTAGAAGAGTGATGAGCATTGTTTCTACTTAGGAAAATGGTACTAGTATTATCACACAATATTTGTGTTTCTTTAAAAACCAGGCCATAATTTGTGAGTCTGTGTTGAATCCACAACACTTGAGTATACCAACTTCCAACAGCTACATATTCAAATTCATCAGTGGAAAGTGCTACTAGGTGTTACTATTTTCATCTTCATGGTTCCCTTTATGTGGTGAAAAATTCTTTTCACTACATCTATATCAGAATAGTTAGGATTTTATTGATATCTTGTACATAAGGATACAAAAAATTTTATGTCTGGATGAGTAGATGTCAAGTAAGGTGTACTTATTATCATACCTCTAAATGATGTTTGATCTACTACTTTCACAACTACATCAAGATCATGTAAATTTGAGGTACTAATGGGAGTACTTATACTATTAGCGTTGTCATATCCATACTTTTTAAGAAGATCTTTAACATAATTTTATTTGAATATATATATTTCTTCTATTTTTTATGAAATTTAAAAAACAAGGAAAAAGGTTAACTCACCCATCATACTCATTCCAATATAAGACTTCATTAGATATACAATGTAATCTTTTAATATTTTTCTATGTTGAAACAAATGTTATTTCATCAACATAAATTTGAACAATCTAAATTTTTTTCTTATTTTTCATTATAAAAATATTTGGATAATCATTTCCCTTAAAATTATTATATTGAAAAAAAATCAAGTAAGTCTATCATACCAAGATCGAGGGGATTGCATAAGTCCATACAAATAAATAGGTTTAGGAAGATTTGTATCTTCAAAACCAGGAGGTTGTTAAAAAAAACATCATGTGGAACAAATCCATTAATGAAAGAACATATAACATCCATTTGGAAATGATTGAAATTGAAGAATTTTATAAAGGAATATAGAATAAGAATATATTCATGTCTAGATATTGTATAATAGGTTTAATCATAATTTATTCCTTCATGTTGATTAAAGCCTCTAGCAACCAAACAAGACTTATTTCTTACTATGATTACATTTTCATCGCATTTATTTCTGAAGAACCATTATATTCAAATAACAGAAGTTTCAAAAGGACATTCAACCATGGTCCAAAAATTATTCCTTTTGAATACATTTAGCTCATCTTGCATAGATATTATCCAATCATATTCAACTAAAGCATCATCAGTACTTTTTGGTTCTAATTGAAAACAGAATGCTGGATGTTCTACTTTATTTATTAAGAAACTTCTAATCCTTACAGGTTGATTTACATCACTGATGATACTATCACTGGGATGATTCTTTAGAAACAAATTATTTGGGTTTTGGAAAACCAGTTCATCAACATAGGGTAGGACGTATTCTGGGGTAAATGTTTCAAAAATTCCATCTTGAACATTATTTTTATCAGAAGGTTCTTCTAACAAAGGTTGATAATCAGTTTTTGAAACAAATCCGATGATGTATTTTGAGGTTATTTAAAAACAAAAGGATCTGTTACCCCAAATTTGACATGTACTATTTTTTTCAACAGTTTAATTTTTTTATTGAAATCTCTATAAACCGTAGATGTTGTGAAGTATCTTATGAAAATTCATTCATCAAATTTTTGGGTCCATTTGTGTAGAATATATTTAGAATTCAGAATGAATACCATACAATCAAAAACCATGAAGTACGAAAGTCCATGTTTTCAACCACTCCATTACTCATAATGTGTTTAATTAAGAAAAGGTTTAATCAAAACAAGATTTATAATAAAACTAGTTGTACTTACAGCTTCAGCCCAAAAATGTTTGGCTAATGAATATTCACTCAAAATGGATCTAGTTATCTCTTGAGGAATTATATTCCTTCTTTTAGCAGCACCATTCTATTATGGTGTTATGGGTGCTGAGAAGTTATGAGTAATACGTTTTATAAAATAAAAAGATTCAAAATCAAAATTTTGAAATTCACTTTCATGATCACTGTTAATAGTTATAAAACGATCGTTTTTCTCAATTTTAACATCGGATCTAATACTTTTAAAATAGGAAAACGCTTTATATTTCATTACATGAAAATAGATCCACATAAATCTAGAGTAATCATCAAGAAAGAAAAATACATAATATTTTCCTCCAATGATTCTAGTTTGAGTTGGATCAAAAAGATCCATATGAACTAACTATAATGCATCTGTAGTTGTGACTTCACTGGCTGATTTAAAACATGATTTAAGTTGCCTTACAAGTTGACAGAGATCAAAATGTTTTGAAGAATCAAATCTAATTCCTAGTATATCATTAATAACTATTTTTATAGAGAGTTTTCATAGGTTCTTATGAATATAATTTCCTAAAATTCTAGGCCACAACCAAGGAACATATTCTACTGTACTAAGTCAGGGATGATAATGGATTCTAAGGTCTTCTATGTTTTGTGTTTATACATTCTCTTGCCAAATGGTAGAGAGATTAAACTCTTTGTTAGAATTTTGTACTAAGCAGTTGTCATTTTTTAAATTCAGTAGGTAACCATCATAACATAATTGACTTATGATAATGAGGATGTGATTAATACCCTTAAAAAATAAAACATTTGAAGTCATTGTTTTTCCAAGAAGAACAATGTTACCTATACAAATAATTTTTCCCACAGCATTTTATGTTAATGTTAATTTTCCTCCTTTCATCTTGATAATATTTTCAAATATGTTTTTTCTACCATTCATATTTCGAGAACATCCAATATACATGTACCATGCATTGATGTTCGTACTATCATTATTTTCATCAAAATATGAGTGTTAGTCTTTCGGAACCCAAACATTCATGGATCTGGAAACTTAAAAAACAAAAATTTTAGGTATCCACATTATCATTGTAAAATAATCTTTCTGAAAACCAAAGTGCTGAGTTTTTTAAGGAAATTTTTTTTCACAATTCCCACCACACTAACAATTAGTGCAGAATGGATCATTTTGAGGAAAAAAATAATTGTTGCAAAAAATTTAGTTTTGAACATTTATAACCAGAACAAGAATTATTCCTTAGAAGTTGAATTTGGGAATAAATTTTAACAATGTTTTTCTTAACTAATGTAATTTTCAACAAAAACATCCTGAATGGAAAAATTTATGACATCAGTCTAATTACTATGTTTATGAACTAAAAACATCAGTTTTAGCAATAGAGTTAGGCTCGATATCATTTTTCTAAGAATATAATATTTCTAGATCCATAGAAAGTTTATCCTTCAAAGAATTTACTTCCACAATGACTTTTTAATTGATTTCAAAAATCATGGGTTTTCATATCAAATTCCCTAGAAATATCTAATATTTCTTTATTAATAATAGATATTCTAGATTTTTCCTTATCCTTCTTTTTCTTGAGTTTATAATTTTCATTTTCATGAAGTATAGCAAACCTAGAATCTTCTTCAATAGTAGGTAAAGTATTGTCTTCATCCGAAGATGATTATTCATCTGAGAATTCATTGTATTTACTATCACTATAATTATCATTCAAGTATATATTGTGTACGGATTCAGTATTGTGTACCATTGCTATTAAACAATGAGTTTGAATAGGTAACACTGCATATAAACCATGATTCTTCTTTCTAGAAGATTTATTATATGAGTATACATCAGAAGAGTCTCCTCCTTTGGCACTCAAAGTGTCTGTATCATTTAAAACATTCTTAGAATTATAATTTTATTACTTTTTTCTACTCCTCTCAGAATTATTATTTTTATTATTTATCTTAAGCATTGGACAATATGGCCATATAGGACTAGCTCTTTTGAATTCAAAACAAGTGACTTCAGAGATGTTCTTATACATTCTGTCTTTATTCTTGTATATATACTAAAATTCATTCTTCTTTACCATTATGTTCATCCTTAGAGAATGATTAGATATTTCATTCTCATAATGTTCACTCTCACTTGTTTTAGATAAAACAGTGACCTTCTTAGACTAAAATCCTGTAACTCTCTCTGGAGTCTTGGAATTCATATTATTAGTAGTGGTTGTAAAAGAAACACTTCCATTCCCATTCATCTTTTTAATATTATCAGCATCTCTCTATATTCTAGTCTCATGTATGATGAAGAGTTCCAAAAAGCTTATAAATAATGATCTGTGAGATTTTCCTATTTTCATGAATAAATGTTCTCTTTGATTCCTACTCATTAGGCATGATTTATTTAATCTTTTCTGCAAGTTCCTCATCATCCAATCCTTCTCCCCCCATGAATTGTATGCTATTGACAGTAGTCATATATCTCTATAGCACTATATGAATTGGTTCGCAATAAGGAATGAAAATGCCATAGTACTCTACTCTAAGCATTAATCATCTAGTTTCAATTACATTGGAAGTTACAAATTGAGTTACTTCAATCTTCGTCAAAATATAATTTGCAGCTTCGTAAAACGAAATATTTATATATATATTCCTAGTCATCGAACACAACTACGTATTGTGTACCTTGTATTTAAGTTGATATTCTAACTTTTTTTGATTAGTGAAATTTCTGATATCCTTATCAAGAATTTTGTAATCTCTAGTAAGCATAACAATGTTTTCAACTACCATATTAATGAAAAAAGTCTTCATACGATATCTAAAATATTAATAATCATTCCCATCAAAAATAGGTTGTCTATTCAGATTAAGATTAACAATTTTACCTTCATTCATTCCTACCATCTAAAAGAAAATGACTTTCTACACAAACTTTTTAATAATAAAAGATTGTAAACAAGGATAACAATATCCTAAGAAAGGAAAATATAGAAAAATAAAAAACATGAGCATGAAAAAAATTATTATAATATAAGTATTTCTGATATATGCTCTGATACCAATTGGAGGATCAAGATAATAAATGTATATTCTCAATATAAAAGAGGGTGTGAATTGTATACATTAAATAATTCATTTGGAACTTTTTAATATGGACATGTTAACAAAGTTAAACACGGTAAATTCAAAAATCTCTTAGTTTTATGAATTGGTTGATTCTGGAAATGTGGTTTCGGAAATGAATCTTTAGAAAAGTTTACAAAGATAAAGATTTTACATTAAACTACATAAAATAATTCTAATCAGAGTAAATGTATAATAAATTATAAGGTAGTTATACTTCCCTCAACAACTAAAATTTAGCGGAAAACATGAAACAATACAAGTAACAAATAAAAAATGTGTTAACCCAAAGAGAAGTGTACCAAACAACCTTGGATACAGGACCACTGATTTATACATTCAAAAAAGTCTGTCATACAAACACCAAGGTAAGCCCTCGATACGAATATCAGAGTCTATCTTACTAACCATGCAAGCCCTCAAACATCATGGTAGCCGGCACATCTGTATTCCAATCCCCGGAAGCCCTCAAATGTAATCAGCTTCATTTGTAGTAGAACAAAGCAATTCTAAACAAGATGTTCAGTATGCCCAAAAAAATAAGTTCTCTCTCTCGTGAAATCACTTCTGCATCATTTAGTCTCAAGATTGATCATCCTCTCTAAGCTCGTTCAAATGAACTCATATTTATATGCACATCTTCAACGGTCATCTCCCACCTCCAACGGTTATATTTTTCCATGAATTCTCGAGGAACCTGTACATGTGTCACTCGAACAACGGTTGGTTAGAAATTGAAAGCATGAAATCATTTTATAACTATAAAAAAGTAAGAAAAAATATTTTTTCTTAACCAAATCCATTTTTCAGAGTGTAAGGAAAAAAAGGTTCCGTCTCTAACCAAAATCACGTTTGGTGTGTATAATACATGAATATTGTGATTATGTTGTCAAAATAATTCGGATCCTGAATTCTATAAAATTCCAGTGTATGAATTTCATCGAAATTCGGATTCTGAATTCAACGAATTTAGTTTCAAAACTCAAAATTTTCTGAGTTGAAATTCAAAGAATTCGGAACCTGAATTCTAATTATGAAAAAAGAATGTTCTATATATATGTATTCATATTATTTTGAGGTTTTAGATACCAAACCAAATTTTATACATAGAATGAAAATAAGTTGGATTATAAAATGAACAATGAAAACAAGATAAGATTAAATTCCCTTGAGGAAGGTAAATTTTCCATATGAATAAAAAAATATTGTTGAATATCAATTTTCCTTAAGGTACAATTTTTGTGATTTTCAAAACAGGAAGGAATGAAAATGTCAAAACGAAACTGTATTGACTCAACATGGTCTTGTAGACTCATTTATATCAGAGGAATATTCCATACATAGTTGTATTAATCTTTTCATTTATCGAAATATATGTCACAAGTGAATGGATTAAAATTCCATGATAATCCATAAAGTCATATAAGTGAATGCCTCCATCTGATGAATTATCATTTTCCACAAACTGATCTCTGCGGGAAAAATAACTATTTGCGACGGGTTATTTGTGACGGGATTTCTTTCTGTCGCAATTAATCCGTCCAAGATGTTATTTGCGATAGGGAAAGTATCCCTTTACAAATAACCCATTATTTGCGACGAGATTTCGTCTCCCGTCGGAAATATTTTGGCGCGACATGCGTGCTATACTGCGCGGTTGCGCGCCAAACCGCGCAGGGGTATTAGCCACGGATCCCGTCGGAAATACCCGGTGGCAGTCAATACCTTTTTGCGAAAAGATGTCGTGCTTTCACAAAAAGACTCTCGGCCGGTACTATTTGTGACAGAACCCATCACAAAAATACATTTTAACTGCCTACTGTAATTAATTAGGGTGAGGGTAATTGGGACGTGCCCCATCGCAAATACCACCATTTGCGATAGGAAGCCCGTCGCAACTAATCTAACCTATATATACACCCGTATGTTTTTTTCAAATCATTCAGATCTTGCTCTGTCTCTCTCTATCTTCATTCTTCAGTTTCAAAGAGAAATTTGCTTTTAGTTCAATTTTTTTATACGAGAGAAATCAGAGGGCGTCAATATCTTTAGAATACCAATGTTTAAGGTATTTATATTATATTTTTTTTAATATTTTCTTTATGTTAATTTTAAGTTGTTGTTTATTTGTTCAAATTTAATTAGAATCCAATTGATTATTATTTATAATTAGTTTTACTAAGAAATTGATATTTTTAGTTATAATTATAAATCATTAGTTTTAATTAATATTAATTAGATATAATTATGAAGAAATAGATATAGTTAGCAATAAATATTTATAATTAGAAATGAATAGATATAATTAGCAATAAATAGATACAATTATCAATAAGTAGATATAATTAGAAATATGTAAATATAATTACGAATAAATGGATTTAATTAGAAATAAATAGATATAATTAGGAAGTAATAGATATAATTAGGAATAACTATATGTAATTAGCAATAATTAGATATAATTAAGAATAAATAGATATAATTAGGAGTAAATAGATATTATTAGAATAAAAAGATATAATTATGAATAATTAGATATAATTAGGAATAATTAGTAATAATTATGTATAATTAGTAATAATTAGATAAAATTAGTAATAATTAGATATAATTAGTTATAATTATAAATAATTTGTAATAATTTGTAATAATTAGATATAATAAGGAATAATTTGTAATAATTTGGAATAAATAGGAATAATTAGTAATAATTTGATATAATTAGGCATAATTAGTAATAATTAGGATTAATTTGGAATAATTAGTAATAATTAGGAATAATTTGTAATAATTAGTAATAATTAGTAATAATTATGAATAATTGGTTATAATTAGGAATAATTATGTATAATTATGAATAATTAGCAATAATTAGGAATAATTTGGAATAAATAGCTATAATTAGGAATAATTTAGAATAATTTGGAATAATTACGAATAATTACGAATAATTAGTAATAATTATACTTAATTAGAAATAATTAGGAATAAATAAGAATAATCATGAATAATTAGGAATAATGAGAAATAATTAGAAATAATTAGGAAACATTAGTAATAATTAGCTAAAATTAGTAATAATTAGCTACAATTAGTAATAATTAGCTTCAATCAGTAATAATTAGCTACAATTATAAAGAATTATCTATAATTAAGAATAATTAGCTACAATTAGAAATAATTTTCTACAATTTCGAATAATTAGAAACAATAAGGAATAACTAGCTACAGTTAAGATTAATCAGCTACAATTAGGAATAATTAACTACAATTAGGAAAAATTAGTGACAATTAGAAATGATTAGCTACAATTAAGAATAATTAGCTACAATTAACTATAGTTTGCTACAATTAGCTATAATTTGCAACAATTAGCTTTAATTTGGTACAATTACCAATAATTTGCTCCAATTAGCTATAATTTGCTACAATTAGCTATAATTAGCTATAAATAGAAATAATTTGCAATAATTAGCAGTAATTCGAAATAATTAGCAATAATTAAAAATATTTAGTAATAATTATCTATAATTAACAATAATTAGCAATAATTAGCTATAATTAACAATAATTAGCAATAATTAGGAATAATTATAAATAATTAGCAATAATTAGTTAGAATTAGTTATAATTAGCTATAATTAGGAATAATTAGCTATAATTAGTAATAATTATGAATAATTAGTGATAAATTGCTATAATTAGTAAAAATTAGGAATAATTAGCAATAATTAGCTATAATTAGCTATAATTAGCTATAATTAGCTATAAATAGTTATAAATAGTTGTAATTAGATATAATTAGCTATAATTAGGAATAATTAGCCATAATTAGGAATAATTTTCTATAAATAGCTATAAATAACTATAATTATGAATAATTAGCTATAAATAACAATAAATAGCAACAATTAGATATAATTAGTAATTATTATCTATAATTAGTAATATTTAGTTATAATTAGTAATAATTAGCTATAATTAGGAATAAATAGATATAATTAGGAATAATTAGATATAATTAGCTAGAATTAGATACAATTAGCAATAATTAGATATAATTAGCAATAATTAGATATAATTAGCAATAATAACATATAATTAGCAATAATTTTAGAAATAATTAGCTATAATTAGAAATAATTATCAATAATTAGCTATAATTAGCAAATAATTACCTATAATTAGTAATAATTAGCTATAATTAGTGATAATTTGGAATAATTAGTAATAAATAGCTGTAATTAGTAATAATAGGAACAATTAGCTATAATTAGATATAATTAGAAATAATTAGTGATAAATAGCTATAAATAGCTATAAATGGAAATAACTAGCTATAATTTAGAATAATTAGCTATAAATAGCTATAAATAGCTATAATTAGTAATAATTTTAAATAATTAGAAATAATTATTTTTAATTAGGAATAATTATTAATAATTAGATATTATTAGCTATAATTAGAAATAATTAGATATAATTACGATTAATTATATATAATTAGTAATAATTATTAATACATAGTAATAATTAGTAATAATTAGTTTTAATTAGTATCAATTACATATAATTAGTAATAATTAATAATAATTATATATAATTATATATAATTAGATATAATTAGATATAATTAGTAATAAATACCAATAATTAGGAATAATTAGTAATAAAAAAATTATATTATCAATAATTACGAAAAAAAATATTAATATTATTAAAATAAAAAAAAATTATAAAAAATTACAATTATCAATATTTGCAACAAGATTTAGTCTATTCTTAACATGATCAAATCTCAAAGGGTCGCCAATTGTCAGGTCATGCGTAATAAAAAGTTTGTGTCAGCCATGTCCAATGTAAACTCTACAATTGTCCTTGCATGGTTGATCGCCTCGCAAGTAGTGTTGCAATCAGACAAACCAAGTCATGCCCTTATTATCTATAAGAATTATCTCACATGAACCTTTACATAGAACATTTTTCCTTGAAAATTTAATGGAAAAATAATGACATCCCCTCAAATTTTTAAGGAAGAATGATCTATGTAAAGATTCATGTGAGATGATTCTTAGAGACGAGAATGTCATTACGTTGGTCGTCCTATTTCAACACTACTTGTAAGGTGATCAACCATGCAATTAAAATTATAGAGTTTACCTTAGACATGACTGAAAAAAACTATTTATTGTGGATGACATGAAAATTGACGAACCTTTGAGATTTGACCATGTTAAGAATAGAAAAAAGTCTTTTGTGAATATTGATAATTTTTATATTTTTTATAAATATTTTATTATTTTAATAATATTAATATTGTCTTCTCAGAAATAGGGATAATAAATTTTTTTTTTACTAATAATTTTTAAATGAAATCTGCTTCGATAATGATGGAAAAATTTGTAATCATCTCCACAACGATGATTACCGAATTTACTTTCATTATTCAAGCAGTGTTCCTTTTGATATGTATTGCTAAGAATTGCTAAATTAGTAATAAATTGTAATAATTAGTAATAATAGTAATAAATTGTAATAATTAGTAATAAATTGTAATAATTAGTAATAAATTTTGATAATTAGTAAAAATTAGTTATAATTTGTAATAATTATCAATAATTATTAATAATTAGAAATAATTAGAAATAATTAGAAATAATAAGTGTGAGAAAGGTGCAATTAAATGAGCTATCAGATAAAAGAGTAGCCGACAATCCACTGGAAATTTTGACACCCTTAATTAATGATAATTATTAAGTAGATGTAATTATTTAACTTCTTTTCAGACAGTGTTTTTATAAATTCAAAATATTCAAAAACAGTAATGATTTTATATTTTATGTAGAAAAATATGGAACAAGGAAGTCGACACCAGTCATTATTAGATGATCGGGCTTGGATAAATCAGCGCTGAAAGCCAAATGGTTCTGGTTTAAATCCTGTATATATTTAGGTTGTTGAAGCATTCTTAGCATTTGCATCATTAAAATCAGAATATGTTTCATAAGGCACAATCAAGTGTCCTTGTAAAAAATGTGCTCTAAGAACGTTTGACAAATTTGACATGGTTGGGGGACATCTCTTGCGGTTTGGTTTTCAACAGATTATGTTTTTTGAATCAACATGGTGAGCGCAATTACAGAGAAGATTCTAATAACTTCATTATGAAACCATCATGATTTCAAAATTTAGTACATGATGTTGCAGGTCCTTATGTGCATCACACTGAAACTCACGATTATATTTATTTAAATCATGATTTTGCACAATCTGAATTTTATGAGTTGTTGATGTCTGTTGAGGATACATTATATCATTGTTTCAAGAAAAAATAATTAGAAGCGGTTGAAAAATTTATTTCTATTAAATTAGATAACACAATGTCAAACAATCCTTTTGATTAGATATTTTCTTTGGTTAAAACACTATTACATGAAGGAAATGTGTTGCCTGCAAATTGCAATGAGAGCAAGAGGCTGATTCATAAATTAGGCCTTAGTTATCGGAAGATTCATTCATGTCCAAATGATTCCATCTCATATTCTAGATAAAACGAGTCATTGGATATTTGTCCCACATGTGGACAATCGAGGTATAAAGAATCTTAACCAGGGATGTCTAGATTAATTATAGTAAAATAGTTGAGATATTTCCCCTTACACCCAGGTTACTCTGTTTATTTATGTCCCAGAAGATAGCGTCCTTGATGTCATGGCAGGAAACCAATATTTCAACTGATTACACCTTGAATCATCCTTATGATGGTGATTCATTGAATATTTTTTACCATCTGTATTTTTATTTTGATATAGATGCCTGAAAAGTGTGATTGGGTCTTTCAAATGACGATTTTTGTCTGTTTGGTTCTTATGGTAGTCAGTATTCATGTTGGAATGTCATTATAACTCCGTCAAATTTTCCTCCATGGATGTTTATGAAGGAGCCTTATATCTTTTTGACTCTATTAATCCCAGTACATCTAAAAAATAATACTGATGTTTATTTGAAAACATTGATTGATGAGTTAAATGCATTGTGGAGTGATGGTGTTAATACATATGATGTTGCTGCGAAACAAAATTTCATATTAAAAACTGCATTGATGTGAAAAATTAGTGACTTTCCGACATATGGAATGTTATCTGATTGGAGTACACATGGTCCGAAATCATGTCCTTACTTTATGAAAGAAAACAAATAGGTTATACTGGTCAATGGAAAAAACCTTGCTATTTGGATTGTCTCTGTCGATTTCTTCCAACCAATCATCCTTTATGGGGGAACAAATCTCATTTCAGAAAAGGTACAATTGAAAGGGATGAACCTCCAAAGATGATCTCAGGTACAGAGATAAAATCAGTTGTATTTTAATTACCCCCATCACATTTTGACCAACATTAAACCCAAAAAATAACAACTTTAGGAAAGAATATAATTGGATAAAATAGAAACATTTTTGTGATCTTCCATATTGTTCTGATTTGTTGGTCCGCCAAATTTTGGATGTTATGCATATTGAGTATAACTATTTTCATAATTTATTTCATACAGTTTTGGATACACCAGGAAAGATCAAAGATACTGTAAAGGCATGATTACATGTTGCCAAAATTTTTAGGTGACCAGAACTTCAATTATATGAAAATGTAATATCAAAGAGGTTAATGAATCCAAAATCATCTTATACACTATAAAAAGAGAGTCGCTTATTATTTTTTCATTGGATTGAAAATTTGAGTCTTCTAGATGGATATGCTTCCAATTTGGGCATATGTGTTTTGAATAGTTATATTACTGGATTAAAAAGTCATTATTTTCATGTTATAATTGAAAGACTTATGCCGATTAGATTCAAAGGATTGTTGAATTATATTATTTGGGATTTGATAAAAGTCATATCATATATTTTTTCGAGACATTTGTGCGGTGACAACAGACTACGATGTGCTATGAAAACTGGCAGAAGATGTTGCTGTAATTATATGTAAACTGGAAAAAATATTTCTTCCAGCTTTATTTGACTCAATGGAACATCTGATATTACATATTCCACATGAAGCTAAATGTGGAAGTCCAGTACATTTTCGATGGATGCTCCCATTCTAGAGATGCATTCAGATATTGAAGAAAAAAATATGTAACAATGAATCAGTTGAAGGCTTAATTTCTGAAGCTTATTTGCAAGAGGAAATTACATTTTTCTGCTCTCATTATTTTGAATCTCAATATCCATAAAAATGGAATCGCATTGGACAAAACAAGGTTAATTTAAATTACTAAATGGATAATCAATTACCAGTTTTTAATCAGCCAAATCGTGGTTTCAGTGGATTTCATGAATCATGGATTTTAGATGTTGAACATCACAGAGCTCATACATACGTTCTGCTCAACTGTGAAAAAATGACATCATTTTTCCTGTGAGTGATTCTATAACTTATTCATTAATAAATGTTACAACATTTAAACTTATTTTATTTATAGGATATATTATAATCATATCAAGAAACAACTTCCAGAAATTATAGCAGCCTCTCTTGAAGAAAGCAGACAAAAAAAATTCTCAATGGTTTCAAAAACTAGTAACAAAAATTATTGATGTTTTAATATCAATTCCATTTATAATTTATTATTTTGAAAAATGTTTTACATGTTTGTAGGTTTCTCAGTATGCTGATAAAATTGATAAGGGACTATATATATAGAGTAAACCACCATCCAAAATGGTTAAATCTTATAATGCATATGTGGGGAATGGTTTTCGATTTCATACAGATGAATTCACAGAATCAAAAAAAAATGAACAGTGCAGTTTTCATGAGAGGATCACATCATAGTGAAATAGATGTTGACATTTATGGAATTTTGGATGAAATTATTGAGCAGTGTTATCTAGGATAGAATTACATAATAATGATTAAATGTCAATGGTTAGATACTGAGATAGGTTTGCGTGTTCATTCGACTCGTGGAATCATTGACATTAAATATAAAAATCTTCTCATAGTAAATGAAACATTTTTACTAGCTCAACAGGCACATCAAATTTATTATGCAATGTACTATGCTACATAAAGAGACATGAGCGCTCGGTGGAGCATAATAAAAATTAAATCACGGGAAAATAAGATTACTGAAACTCTATGTGGTTCTGCTAATGTGGAAGGAATAGAAATCTTTATAGAGACAGCTGAAAATCCATCTGATTCACAACGAGATGTCGATATCGATGACGAAACCCCACAATTAAGGATCAATGGTGATGAAGATGTTAATGATGTAAAAAATGAATTTGAAATGATAAGAGATGCGGAAACTGAAACTCATATGGATATTGATGATTATAGGAAGGAAGAAAAAGACATTGACATTGACAGATATGGAGAAGAGGATGAAGATGAACATTGGCATAGATAAATGATGGTTATAATCATAGATAATATATATCTATATATAATAGTTATTTTCAACTATCTACTAACAACAATCATTTTGTGATTATAATGGACTCTGATCTATTGCGTGAGTTAGAGGAGGTTGAGCTACCTTTGGATGATGAGGATGTGGGATCATCTGACCCTCAACATACTTGTTTTTTAGGAGGTACGCGGAGGGGGCGCGGTCTTGTGCGACTGATGATTCTTGACCCTATCCCCGAGCGACGTCTATATCTTGGTTTCGATCCACGCACAATGAGGTATGGAAACCTATATATTTTAGTTAGATTTCATTAATTTATTTATATATATACTAATTGTTTGATTATTTATTCTTTTTTATAGTTTTTGTCATGCAGCTATTGGACAAGGGCGCACTATATTGCACAATTATTTTTCTCAGCCAAGGATCACATGGGAACATATTCTATTTGATGTGCGACGTGACATGTTCTAGCATTGGCTGGTATGTAAATAAATAATATTTATTTTGAAATTTATTTTATCAAAAACATGATATTATAAATTATTTGTTGGGTTTATGGAATCCTATCGATGATAGCATGAGCGGTGCTATCCACACAGAATGGCAGGTTTCTATGTGTGACCATTTCTACCTGTTTTTGCACAATTTGAAAAGGACAACCCTTAAGAAAGTAGGGGGGACATAATTTGATGATTTGGGTAGAGCCCACTGACCAGAGTAAATTTCATCTCACGTTTGGGATGGATTATCTATACATTGGTTGGGTGGTGGATTTCAGAGGAGATTTTAGTGGGACTACAGAACTGGGGGAGACTGGAGGTGACACATCGAGCTGGTAGCTATACATTCAGTTAAAATAGAGAGCATCTGGTAAGTATGTTTTATAAATATTTTATACAACAATAAATAAAAATAGTTTATTTAATATTTCGGTAGGTAGTTGAGAATCCCAATATTACAGAGTTCGACGTTTATCTGAGGATGTACAATGATCCAGCTACTAGAGAGATTAGAGGTGATCACCAACATCAGATTATGGTTAGTATTATTTTTTTATTTTATCAATTAATTTCATATAATATTATGACAATTTTAAATTTAAATTGGAATTGAAGGAGTCATATGAGGCTGCGACCTCTCAGACATAGGTAGAGGGTCAGGATGAGACAACTGAGCAGACCAGTGCTCACCATTTCTATGAGGCAGCATGGATACAGGTGACTTAGTATGGCTTTGAGAAGGGAGTAGTTGTTGGCATCAACTCTCATTTGACTCGTTGTAATTATTATGGTACTAATGCGATGTCAGCGTCCAGCTCGAGAGGAGCTCATGGAAGGGCATCACCTTCTGGATCATAGTATCAGGAGCAGTTGAGAGCTCAGGTAGAGCATATAGTGTCGGCAGCAGCAGCAGCAGAAACAATACGAGGAGAAGATGCGTCGATGGAAGAAACAACATCACGAGCAGATGGAATACATGTGTCATCTGACTCATAGTTTAGTGATGGAGTTTCCTCAACCACCTCCTTCAGTCTCTCCTCTTCCTCCAGAAGAAGACACCCCAGTGATATTTTTATGTTACAAACATTTGAATTTAATATTGTAATATGAATTATTTACATTTTCTGTCATTTATATCGGTGAAAATATTACATAAATTAATTTTTAATATTTTATTATTTATTTATATATTTTTGTTAATATTGAAAATTTTAATATTTTTTTTTGTTTTAATAACAGTAATATTATTTTTCCATTCATCGTAATTTTATTAAATTTTATTTTTTAATATTAATTTATTATTTGTGACGGGATCTTTTATGATGGGGTACCGTGGCAAATAGTATAACTAAATATTTTTTAAAACATATTTTCAAAGGTCCTACTTGACCATTGCATATAATATGTTGCGATAGTCCCATCACAGAAATTGTTATATATATATTTTGCGACGGGACGAGAGTCCATTACAAATAGTTTTTGCGAAAATCTCGTTGTGAAAACATTTATGTATATATAATAAATATAATAGGAATATTATTTGCGAGATCATTTTCTGAAACAGGCTATGTGTGCTAGGGCCCCATCGCTAAATCCTATTTGCGATGGTATCCCATCGCAAATTGGCCATCACAATTATTAAGAATTCCAGTGGTGGATTTTTATTATTCATATGAAGGATTGGGCATATGTGCTCCACAGATGGGGAGAAGGTAAGAAGGGTGGATGTTTTCAAGCATTGTGGTTTCCTTAGTTGGGTAATACAATCAATTTTACTAGTATGGGTCCCTTATTATTGAATTTTTAAAAAATTAATTGTGTCTTTCCTAGTATTTCATTATTCTTATCCTCTTTTTTTTATGGATCCTTTATATTTTTCACTAATAAATCACTTCATGTACTGATAAAAAAATGATGTATGAGAAAATTGGAGTATACATATAATATAAAAGATAAGTTGATAGTAAATAATGTAACACCCCAATCTTCTACGGTACGCTTCTCTTTTAATAATGTGATAGCGTTTGTTTTATGCAACACCGAGTTCTAACACACCATAACCAATCAAACTAGCCATGATGAATAGTAATACCTACTTTTTGAAATTATATATATTTTATATTTCAAAATGTCCTTAATTTTTGGATTCGTAATATCAAATTTATCCTAAGGTGAAATTTGGGTACTTTTCGGATAACTTTAATATTTTGATGAATAGTTAAAATTACTAAATTTTATTTAAAAACAACATTTTTAATCAAAATAATTAATAGTGATAAATTATGAATTTGAGTGGTTTTAAAGTATATTTATAATATATTTTTTCCATTTAATATAATGTTGTTCATTGGACATAATTTTACAATTAAACTAGACATAAACAAGTGCCAATCTTGTGATAGTTATTATCTCTTTAAAACACGCTTTTTGTTTTAACAACGTGAATTAATTTTAAATTAATTTTTTCCATTTATGTGTTTTGAATTTTGAAAAATGGATTCCATATTTGGAATCTGGATGTTCAAATTGAGTAAATAGGTAAATTTTATTTTTATACATTTTGAATAGTTATTTAGGTAAATATTTTATTTACCATGGTTAAGGGTAAACCCGATAAATAAGGGTTAAAAAATAATATTATAATAATAAAAAATTACCCTAAAACATGTCCTAACCTTATTGGTAGATACATGTTCGACCATAGGCATCTTTCGTTCGATTTTGGGACCCCATGGTGCCACTTGTAGGTGATAGGGACACTTAATTTTCATTAAGTTAAAATGAATACAAAAATGACACAAGCATTTATCTTTTAGAAATTTTTTTTTACATAGGGTTATATATGTTAGATTTTCAACTATAAATATTCATTAGAAAGAAAAACAGACTTCCTACATAATGATATTTTATTTATAATTTTTAGAGATTAAATAAATTAATTTATTTATGACACAATGATGATGCAGTAATTCCCATAATAGTGAAAATTTAAAATAATTGATATTATATATACCGAAATAAATATATTTTGAGCCTTTTAAAGAATTAAAATAATTTTTTAGGATAATATGACATATTTTTATTGATTTAATTAACTTTTTTCTAAGTAATAATTCTGTTATGAGTTTCTAAAAAATCAACTATTGAATAGTGTCAAAATTGACATAAAAGATTTTTTAAAACAAGTATTATATTATTAATTGATATTAAATTCCTAAAAATATAATTTTCGGCCAAGATACTTATATCATTATATTTGTATCATTAATGGACCACTTGGGGGTCTCTTGGATTTATATGGTAAGTTTATTAACCTAATAATATAAAAATACAAAGAGACATTGTAAAAGTGAAACTAATTAACTTAGAGTTAATACATTAAGATAAGGTTAATATAGTAACCCAATCCTGCCTAAATTCTATTGGATGAGTTTATTTCGACCTATCCCCACCATAAAATTTAAATAATCAACTTTGGAGCCATTAGAAACCGAATATGTATTTATTATAAATTAATATTTCTAGCTTCTCCAAAGGTGCCCCTCACCCCTCTTATAAAAGGGCACTCCTCATTCTCATATCTTCACACCTTCAAAGCCTTTTGGTTCGGCCAAAATCTGCCCAATACTCTCCCAACATCCCTCACTACAACCTAGAGGACTTATTATGATCAGAAAGCCATCCTATGGATCCCTTTTGATCAAATCAAAAGGAAGAACTCGAAGAAGAGGTAATGATTTCACTACCCTTTTCCAAGTTCCTGTCTTCATCCACATCATCATTATTTGTTATTACCATTATAAAATAATAAATAAAGTATCATATATATACTGTGATGTTATTATAAATATGGTACAACCATATTCAGTATTATATACACCCTTTGAATAACATGTCACCATACGTGCGTACGTACGGCTTACCGTCTCCACGTCATGGTGTAATTGTTATTCAATATATTATTATTTGGATGGGTATAATAATGATGTGTAAATCATGTAAATAATAAATATAACATGTTAATGATTCTGTATATATGATATAACATCCATTTATATTTTATTTTAATATCAAAAGATTGATATTGTCGCTCGTGCGTACGTACGGACTACCATCTCCACGAACGCGATGAGATTCATTCTCCATCGTATCCATTCAAGTATAATTCTCATATGATGATTAATAATAGTATTTAAGAACATTATATAATTCTATATATGATTAATATACAACTTATCCATTACAAACATGGCTTACGTAACAAAACATATAAAATAAAACGAGTAAGTTAACACCCGAAACAATGACAATACAAAGATATTATTAACAAATCAATGTTCAAAGATCATATATGATTTCATATTAATTTATATGATTCTTGTATAATTTAATAACAACTATTTCACCATTATAAAAGAGGTTAACCTACCCCAACCAAGAAAAAGTACAAGGTAAGGGTTTATTTTGCAATCTCTTCATTATCCGAGGTTGTTTATACGTAATAATCTACTGGGATCTCTTTATCATCTACATCCATGTTTCTTAAAAATGTATTTCAAAACATTTTTACTATTTACAAGAATATGGGTTAAAGTCATTTATACCCTTTTATGACTTTTTATAAGAGGTTTATAACGGAATCTTTCCGTCGTTTTCCAAACAAGGTTCTTTTAACCTTTTCGACAGAATTAAGGTAAGAATGTTTTTTTTAACTTATACGAAGGGTGCGGCTATTTTACGCCATTATAAAATCATCGAAGAATCCCTTAAAAGATTATAAGAATACTTTCAAAGAAAATGATTCATTTTATATGACTCTAAAATTATTTCAAAATAAAAAGAGATATTTCTCTAAAAAGAGTTTTGACTTCATCTATGTCAACATCCTTTGATGGATATTAAGCTTATTGGGAGATGATTTATTATGAAACAAAACTTCAATATTGTATTGAAGTTTTTGTGATATGTTTGAATATGGATATGTGATTTTCATGTTTTATGGATGAAGTATTTACAATTCGTATGCTAGTTTTAATACGAATGTTTATGTTATTTTTATACCTTTTCCTATGGGAATGCATTGGACTTAATAGGTGACGGGTGGAGCCCGCTATAGCTCCTAGATGCATCAGTAGGTCTCATGAGACAAACTAGTGTCTTGTCACAAGGCCTTGGAAAAATCTTATTTGTAGTCTTGGCACGAGTCCTTGGCTATGTGGTTATGATATTCTGGCATTATGCACTCCATCATTATGAAAGTGGTTATTGATATTTCATTAGATTATTATATTAGTAGAATATCCATGTGAATAAATAAATGAAATTATTTCATTTTACTTTTTCCATACTATGGTTAAGTTCAATTTTAAAAGGATTTTGTTTTAGTAATGCATTGCCTTAAATGTTTATGCTTATTTTTGAATGTTTCCGCTATATTGTTATCCTTACTGGGCATTTGAGCTCACCCCTTTTCTATGTTTTATTTTTCCTATGATGTGAAAAAGTAAGTTATGAATGACCTGTAGGGATTCTATGTGGGGATATGAGTGTGAAATATGGAGACTATTTTGTTGTAGTAGTTTTTTACTTTATGATGTAATGTAAACATTTATGAATATATCTACTGTTTCCAAGGATACTAAACCAATCTATCATTTGAGATTTGATCTTTCTTGTGGTCATGCCAATGTTATGTAATAACGCACCGACTCTAGGTAACAGGGGTCGGGGAGTTATAGATGGTATTAGAGGAAGTTTTGTACAAACCTTGGAAGAAAGATTTAGATAAACTCTGATTAGAGCACGTAGACCTAAGATGAACTTTGAAGATTAGTATAGATGAACTTCCTAGAATTTTGGTATTGTAGAGATTTTGTGAGTTTTCTGAGCAATACATCCCTGTCTGGATATGAGAAGGTAGAGGCGGCTCTGGCACAGATGTACCTAGGGGTAAAACCCGAAAACACCGCTTTGACCTAGACTTGAACGGGAACTGGTGCACGACAACGGGCCTTGCCGCACTCTTGGTTATGAAACTCCCGGGGGATAAGCCTATGATAACTCTCATTTTAATTACAAATCATTATGAAGGGTTTATGAGTATATACATCCTCAAAGAAAACATTTTTATGATTATGGATTATATCTATAAATAGTTCAATTTATGTTAAGTGTTTTATAAGTATGTGATTATGTATTTTGATTCATAAACTGATCTAGTTTATGCCATTGTTTAGAAATGGCGCCAAGTGGAAGAAATGGAAACTGTATCAATGCACCCACTCCATGTATAGATTACCCTCCTTCTCAAGATAATTATAGAGGAGCTGGTGATGAAACAGGTGCCGATCAGCTAATCACCATACTGGGACAACTCACTCAGGTTATGAATAATAAACTTACCCATATGGAGCACCATGATCCGCAGTGTGGAGGATCAATGTTAGATCGATTCATGAGGCAAAAACCACCAACGTTCAATGGGAGTACAAATCCCTTAGTCGCTGAGCAATGGATATTTTCCCTAGAGAAAATATTTCAGGTTTGGGGAGTAGTGAAAGGGAAAAAGTTATCCTGGCAGTTTACCGCCTCACTGGAGATTCTGATCAATGGTGGTCATTGATTCAAAATATGAAGGAAGATGATGAAGTATCAAATATGTAATGGAGGGAGTTCAACGATCTGTTTTTAGAAAAATACTTTCCTCACGACCATCGAGCAGACATGGAAAGGCAATTTCTGAGTTTGAGACAGAAGGAGGATGAGAATGTCACAAAGTATGAGGCTAACATTACAAGGTTAGAAAGGTATGCTTGTGATTATATACGTAACCCAACAAGTAATATTGATGGTTTCTTTGATGGGTTAAAACCATTTCTTCGTCGAGCATTAGTCTCATAATCCTTTTCATCGTACGAATACATTGTCTCATGTGCTATCAAAACCGAAAAGGAATTCTATAAGTCTTATGACTTTAAAGCAAAGTAATAGAAGAAGAGGACTTCTGATCAATTTGGGAATGGAAATAAGGGGAAGAAAGGAAAGGTTGAATATCAATCCGGTTGTAAATGTGGAATGAAACACCCCAGTACTTTCTTGAAGGGAATGGGAGTCTGTTACAAATGTGGTGAAAAAGGACACCAAGATCGTGATTACAAAGGGAAGAAGGAAGCTACCAATGTTCAGTGCTACAATTGCAGGGAGATGGGGCATTATGCAAATGAATGTCCTAATCGTCAAGAGAAATTACCTTAGAAAAGGACAAGGGATCAAGGCCAGGCTTATGCTATCACTACTGCTGAGGTAGAAGCTCCGAAAGACGTGGTGGCAGGTAATTTAATGGTTTCCTCAAGTTTAGAAAATGCATTATTTGATTCTGCATCATCTCATTGTTTCATATCTTCCCAGTTTTCTAGGAAAATTAGATATTTCCAATTTGATTTAAAAAGGGAGTTGTCAGTTAGAACTCCGAAGGGAAGTATCATTATAACAATGTTTTGTGAATCAGTCCCCATTAGAGCACATAAATGTTCTTTATCTGCTTATCTCATCGTCATACCTATGATTGAGTTTGATATAATCCTCGGTATGGACTGGCTTTTAGACAATGATGCGAAGATTTATTGTAAGAAGAAAGAGGTTACGATTCGTGATGATAATGATATGGAACACGTTATCTTTAGAGTCGAAGCGTCACCACCTAATTCTTATTTAGATCCAACCCCAGTAGCTCAACTAAATTCAATTATTAGGGAGGAAGAGAATGAAAAACCTGTTGGTGAGGAAAGGAATATTCAAATAAAGGATGTACCTGTTGTGAAAGAATTTGTAGATGTATTTCTGGAAGATTTACCTGGACATCTTCCAAAATGAGAAGTTGAGTTTTCCATTGATTTAATTCCTGGATCAAGGCATGTATCGAAGACCCCTTATAGAATGGCTAGTGTAGAATTAGTTGAACTAAAGAAACAACTAGAGGAATTGGGTAATAAAGGATTTATTCACCCTAATGTTTCTCCATTGGGAGCCCTTGTTCTTTTTGTTAAAAAGAAAGATGGATCTATGAGGTTATGTATCGACTACGGGAGATCAATGCTATAATGATAAAGAACAAGTATACCCTACCTTGCATTGATGATTTATTTGACCAATTACATGGAGCTCAACACTTTTCAAAGATTTAACATCGATCTGGATACCATCAGTTGTGTGTGAAGAAGGAAGACATTACGAAGACAGCATTTCGAACCAGGTACGAGCATTACGAGTTTACTGTAATGCCTTTTGGATTGACTAATGCACCCTCTGTATTCATGGATCTGATGAATAGAGTTTTCAAGGAGTATCTTGATGTATTTTTGGTGGTATTTATTGATGATATTTTGGTATACTCCAAAATCTACGAAGATCATGAAAATCACTTGCGCATTATCCTGAAGACTCTGAGAAGACATGAATTATATGGGAAGTTTAGCAAGTGTGAATTTTGGCTTCATGAGATTTATTTTCTTGGCCATATTGTCTCTAAAGATGGAATCTTTGTTGATCCTTCTATGACCAAGGTGATCCAAGAATGGACATCACCTATGAGTATAACTGAGGTACGTAGTTTTATTGGTTTAGAAGGTTATTATCGATGTTTCATCCATAATTTTTCTCGATTGGCTAACCAATTAACAAATCTCACACGTAAAGGGATTAAATTTGTTTGGACAAAAGAGTTTGAATAATGTTTCGAAGAAATGAAGATAAGATTAGTCAATGTTCCTATATTGACTCTACCATCGAGGAATGATGGGTTCGTTATTTATAGTGATGCATCGAAGAAAGGACTTGGTTGTGTCCTTATGCAGAATGATTGAATTATTTCATATGCATCACGACAGTTGAAAAATCCTGAAAAGAACTATCCTACTCATGATCTCGAGTTAGCAGCTGTGATATTTGCATTGAAGATATGAAGACACTACCTCTATGGTGAAAAATGTGAGATTTATACTGATTACATGAGTTTGAAGTATATTTTCTCACAAAAAGAACTCAACATGAGGCAAATGAGATGGCTTTAATTACTCAAGGATTATTATTGTACAATAAACTACCACCCGGGGAAAGCAAACAAGGTGGCAGATGCTTTGAGAAGAAAATACCATGGAGTTTTGAACGTGATGAGAATTGAAAGAGATCCAATTTTGGTGGATCTAGTGAAGATGGACATGGGAATAACCAGGGAAGGTGAAACATCAATGCTTTTCCAAATGGTTGCCAAACCATTTTTACTAGAAAGGATTAAGAGTTCTCAGACTGATGATGAAGAATTTCAAAATAATATTAAAGCTATGAATGATGGGAGACTAAGAGACATTGTGTGTGAAGATGGAATTTTGATATTTGGGAAGAGACATTGTGTTCCCGATATACCTGATCTAAAAAGGGAATTGCAGGATGATGCTCATAGTTCCAATTTCTCTATACACCCTAAGAGCGCCAAAATGTATAGAGATTTGATGGAAGATTTTTGGTGGGACAACATGAAGAGGGAGATTGCTGATTTTGTGACAAGATGTATGGTTTGTTAACAAGTGAAAGCTGGAAGGCAACAGCCTGGAGGAGTCATGCAACCTCTTCCCATACCGGAGTGGAAATGAGACAATATTACGATGGACTTTGTCATGGGGCTACCAAAGGATCCTAGATGGAACGGTGCAATATGGGTTATTGTTGATCGTCTTACCATGTCAACACATTTTCTTGCTATAAGAGAAGATCTACCCCTGGAATTTCTAGCAAGACTATATATTAATGATGTTGTGAGACTTCATGGAGTACCCCTATCGATTGTTTCTGATCGTGATCCCCGTTTTACTTCATGATTATGGAAAAGTCTTCAGAAATCCCTGGATACTGAACATCATTTGAGCACTGCTTACCACCCTCAGACAGACGGACAATCAGAACATACTATTCAAACCTTATATGACATGTTTAGATCTTGCTCACTTGACATTCAGGGTATGTGGGATCAATATTAACCTCTTGTAGAATTTTCCTATAATAATAGCTATCATTCGAGTATTCAGATGGCACCATATGAAGTGTTATATGGAAAGAGATTTCGTACACCAACCTGTTGGGATGACGTTGGTGAAAGAAAACATGTAGGCCGAGAATTGGTGGAGGAAACGGTGGAAAAGGTGAAGGTAATCCAAAATCACATCAAAGCAGCTCAAAGTAGGCAGAAGAGCTATGCCAATAATCGAAGTAAGGATTTGTAATTTCAAGTCGGTGATCATGTTTTCCTGAAGGTATGTCCATGGAAGGGAGTCATACATTTTGGTAAGAAAGGTAAATTGAGTCCCAGGTACATCGGACCCTTCGAAATTCTAGAACGAATTGGGGCTGTAGCTTACCGAGTGGCAATGCCGCCAAGTCTCTCTAAAGATCACGATGTGTTCCACGTATCTCTGTTGAGGAAAGACATGCCTAACCCAACACATGTACTCACCTATGAGGAATTAGAACTGGAACATGATCTTTCTTATTTTGAAGATCCCATCAGGATTCTTGATACGAGAGAACAAGTACTGAAAAACCGGACGACACGTCTGGTAAAAGTTTTGTGGAAAATCCATAAGATGGAAGAGACAACGTGGGAACCCGAGGAACTTATGATGAAGAACCACCCGAGTCTTTTCATGCGATAAGTATTCTAGAAATTTAGAGGATGAAATTATTTGAAGGAGGGGAGAATGTGACACCCCATGCTTCTATGGTACGCTTCTCTTTGAATAATGTGATAGCGTGTGTTGTACGCAACACCGAGTTCTAACACACCACAACCAATCAAACTAGCCGTTATGAATATTAATACCTAATTTTTGAAATTATATATATTTTATATTTTAAAATGGAATTCATTTTTGGATTCCAAATATCGAATTTAGCCTGAGGTGAAATTTTGGTACTTTTCGTATAACTTTAATATTTTGATGAATAGTGAAATTTACTACATTTTAATTAAAAACGGATTTTTTAATCAAAATAATTAATAGTGATAAATTATGAATTTGAGTGGTTTTAAAGTATATTTAGAATATATTTTTACCATTAAATATAATTTTGGTCATTGGACATAATTTTACAATTAAACCGGACATAAACAAGTGCCAATGTTTTGATAGTTTTTATCTCTTAAAAACACTCTTTTTGTTTTAACAACAGGAATTAATTTTAAAGTAATTTCTGCCACTTCTGTGTTTTTAATTTGGAAAAATGGATTCCATATTTGGAATCATTATGTTAAAATTTTTTAAATAGGTATCTTTTATTTTTAGACATTTTGAATAATTATTTCGGTAGATATTTTATTTACCATGGTTAAGGGTAAATCCGGTAAATAAGGGTTAAAAAATAATATTATAATAAAAACAAATTACCCTAAAACGTGTCCTATCATTATTGGTTGATAAATTTTAGAACATAGTCATATTTTGGTCGATTTTGGGACCCCATGGTGCCACTTGTAGGTGATAGGGACACTTAATTTTAATTAAGTTAAAATGAATACCAAAATGACACAAGCATATATCTTTTAGAAAATAAATTTTTTCATAGGGTTATATATGTTGGATTTTCAACAATAAATATTCATTAGAAATATAAAAATATTTCATAAATAATTATATTTTATTTATAATTATTAGAGATTAAATAATTTAATTTATTTATGACATAATGATGATGCATTAATTCCCATAATAGTGAAAATTTAAAATAATTGATATTATAAATACCCAAATAAATATAATTTGAGACTATTAATGAATTAAAATAATTTTCCAGGATAATATGACATATTAGGATTTATTTAATTAACTTTGTTCAATGTAATAATTCTGTTATGAGTTTCACAAAAATCAACTATTGAATATTGTCAAAATTGGCATAAACGAGTTTTTAAAACAAGTATTATATTATTAATTGATATTAAATTCATAAAAATCTAAGGATCGGCCAATAGACTTATATAATTATAGTTGTATCATTAATGGACCACTTGGGGGTCTCTTGGATGTATATGGTATGTTTATTAACCATATAATATAAAAATACAAAGAGACATTGTAAAAGTGAAACTAATTAACTTAGAGATAATACTTAAAGATAAGGTTAATATAGTAAACCAAACCAATCTAAATTCTATTGGTTGAGTTTTTATCGAGCTATCCCCACCATAATATTTAAATAATCAACTTTGGAGCCATTAGAAACCGAATATGATTTCATTATAAATTAATATTTCTAGCTTTTCCAAAGGTACCCCTCACCCCTCTTATAAAAGGGAACTCCTCCTCGTCATTTTTTCACACCTTCAAAGCCTTTTGGTTCGGAAAAAATCTGCCCCAATACTCTCCCAACTTTCCTCACTACAACCTAGAGGAAGTAGTTTGATAAGAAATCCAACCTAAGGAGCCTTTTTGATCAAATCAAAAGGATGAACCCGAAGAAGAGGTAATGATTTCACCACCCTTTTCCAAGTTCCTTTCTTCTTCCACTTTTTCTTTATTTTTAATTAACATTCTAAAATAATAACTCTAGTATCATATATATACTGTGATGTTATTATAAATATGTTACAACCATATTCAGTATTCTATCCACCCTTTGAATAACATGTCACCATACGTGAGTACGTACGGCTTACCGTCTCCACATCGTGGTGTAATTGTTATTCAATATATTATTATTTGGATGGGTATAATAATGATGTGTAACTCATGTAAATAAAAAATATAACATGTTAATGATTCTTTATATATGATATACCATCCATTTATATATTATTTTAACATCAAAAGAATTCTATTGTCGCTCGTGGGTACGTACGGACTACCGTCTCCACGAACACGATGACATTCATTATCCATCGTATCCAATCAAGTATAATTATCATTTGATGATTAATAATAGTATCTAAGGACTTTATATCATTCTGTATATGATTAAGATACAGCCTAAAGATTACAAACATGGCTTACGTAACAAAACATATAAAAGAGAACGAGTAAGTTAACACCCGAAACAACGATAATACTAAGAAATTATTAAAAAATCTATGTTAAAAGAACATATATGATATCATATTAATGTGTATGATTCTTGTATAATTTAATAACAAATATTTCACCATTATACATGAGTTTAACCTACCCCAACCAAGGAAAAGTAAAAGGTAAGGGGTTATTTTGAAATCTCTTCATTATCCGAGGTTGTTTATACATAATAATCTACTGGGATCTCTTTATCATCCACATCCATGTTTCTTAAAAATGTATTTCAAAACATTTTACTATTTACAAGAATATGGGTTAATGTAATTTATACCCTTGTTTGACATTTTATAATAGGTTTATAAAGGAATCTTTCGGTCGTTTTCCAAACAAGGTGCTTTTAACCTTTTTGACAGAAGTAAGGTAAGATTGTATTTTTTAACTTATACGGCGGGTGCAGCTATTTTCCACCGTTATAAAATCATTGAAGCATCCCTTACAAGCTTATAAGAATACTTTCAAAAAAATGTTTCATTTTATATGACTCTTAAATGATTTCAAAATAAAAAGATATATTTCTCTAAAAAAAGTTTTGATTTCATCTATGTCAACATCCTTTGATGGATTTTAAGATTATTTGGAGATCATTTATTATGAAACAAAACTTCCATATTGTATTTAAGGTTTTGTGATATGTTTTACTATGGATATGTTATTTTCATGGTTTATTTATTAAGTATATACATTTCGTATGCTAGTTTTAATACGAATGATTATGTTATATTTAAATCTTTTCATATGGGAATGCATTGGACTTAATATGTGACGGGTGGAGCCCGCTATAGCTCCTCGATGCATCGGTAGGTCTCATGAGACACACTAGTGTCTTGGCAGAAGGCCTTGGAAAAATCTTATTTTTATTCTTGGCATGAGACCTTGGCTATGTGGTTTTGATATTCTGGCATTATGCATTCCATCATTATGAAAGTGGTTATTGATATTTCATGTGATTATTCGATTAGTAGAATATGCATGGGAATAAGTAAATGGAATTATTTCATTTTACTTTTTCCATACTATGTTTATGTTCAAGTTTAAAAGGATTTTGTTTTAGTAATGCATTTCCTTAAATGTATATGCTTATTTTTGAAAGATTCTTCTATATTGTTATCCTTACTGGGCATTTGAGCTCACCCCTTTTCTATGTTTTATTTTTCATAGGATGTGAATAAGTAAGTTATGAATGACCTGAAGGGATTTTATGTGGGGATTTGAGTGTGAAATATGGAGACTATGTTGTTGTAGTAGTTTTTCACTTTATGATGTAATGTAAAACTTTATGAATATATCTACTGTTTCCAAGGCTACTAAACCAATCGGTCATTCGAGATTTGATCTTTCTTGTAATCATGCCAATGTTATGTAATAATTCACAGACTCTAGGTAACTGGGGTCGGGGCGTTATAAAGACCGGATGGTGGTATGACAATTTTTCAATATGAAGATTTGTCATTGTGACCATAGGGGGATATAAAAACTTATAGAATTGTTGTCCTTAAAAATAGATCTTGCATAAGTTAAGGGGAAAATGTTATTAATAAATAAGGTATAAGTTATGACCTCAATAAGTAGGGTAATTCCTTTCAAAAACAATTTGTATGATCATGGGAGTTATGAATCCTAACAAGGGTTTACCCTTGGACAATTGCATGATGATCTTATTCATTTAATTATTGAGTATGATTGACTATAAAATGATTTCATGATAGTGGATGACACTCATAATTAAATATTAATTTATCCACCACATTAATGTACAACCATTGTATACCAATCCCTTTTAATTTATACAATATCAAAAAGTGGTCATATATCAATACAATTTTATTATAAAGTTTAGTTAGTCAACATATTAATGAAGTAGTGGATTTTGAATTACATTTTAATTTTAATTTTATTTATAAAAATGGAGATGAATATATAAGAATTTGTATAATATAATTTATAAAACAATATTAATGTAATATAATTTTATGAAATATATTAAACAATAAGAAAAGTTAATTTATTATAAATTAAAGTTAATTTTATAACATGCATTGATAGAAAATTTTATTTTTATAAATTGATGAATAAATAAATTTACAATTTCTTTTATATTTTTTATATATTTTTGAATGATAGGTAATTCATACATAAGGTAATATGTTAATAAAAATTAATTTATAAAAAACTGAATTTTCACTTATTTAATGAAATATTATGATGAGATAAATAAAAAAAATTAGAACATTGACATTATTTTGTTGTGTGATTTTTTAATATTATAAAATAAATTTAATTTTTGTGAATTTAAAAAATATTAACTTTTGTTTTCTATTTTCATTATAACATCATAAATAATTAACAAGTTATGAAATAATTAGTAAATAATAATAATCATAAAATGATTAATTTATTAATATATTTTATTTTTGTCATTTATAATTATATTCCAAATGATTGAATAACTCTCTATAGTCAAGTGTGGAAATAATTTTTTTGAAAAATATAACATTATGGTAAATATTTTCAATGGAATGAAGAAAAATAATGAAATTATATTTTTTTAGAAATGAAATATTTTAAAAAAGGTTATTAATTCCATAAATAAATAAATAAAATATGGGTACTGAATTTTATTTTAATTTTAAATAACATAAATTTTCAAGGAATATATTTATTGTTTTAACAAAAAACCCCTTCAACATTTAAAATAAATAGCCATCTTTCCACCTCATTTAATTCTCTTCGAAGACATTAAGTATAATGTTCCCCACATTTCCCCTATATGATTACATTACAATGTGTTTCAATGGTTCAAATGGAATCTCTACATCATTGAATAATATATCTTTCATGGTTTGGGGTTCACAAAGTCTTTCTTTTATTATAAATGAACATTGATTGTAATTAATAATTTAATCTAAAAGTAAATTTGATTTCATAAACAAGTGATTATTACATTAATAAAATAATATTGATCAATCAGTGATATAATTCCATTCCCTATCCTCAGTCACGGTTCATAAACAAATTTCAATACCATTTATGCTTCTGAAATCATCCTTCTATTTTCCATCATTCTTTTTTAGTGTTGTAAATACCCATGACTGAAACCCACATTACCATATAATGTGTTAATTATGATGAATTTATCACATATTTTAGAATAAATTTACCTAATTTTAATAAAATTATTTGAATAATCAAATATTCTCAAGTGGAGGTATTTCTATGATTCAATGGTGAGTAACCACAGAAAAATATTTTTCGAAACCATTTTAAAGATCCTTATTGACTTTATTATATGTATCTCAATTTTTTAAAATGTCCACATTTAATGTTATTTATTTATATATATGATATCATGATATTCCTTGTTTTATCCCTGATTATATCACAAGATAAATTTCAATTTTCCATAATCATGGAATAATGGTCAACCATTTCTACCAATGTATGTTCCTAGGGACAAGCATATAGTTTTCATGATGACATGGAATATCAAAGGATTATTTTGAGTGGGTTAAATAAATTTTTGTGTTTAACATATACATATATACATTGTGGATTATGTATCTAATTTATATGAGTTTATACCTCAAATGGTCGAAATTATTAACTAGTATAATATATTGTTAATGAAAACTCTTAAAAAATCTTTTAAAATCACCAATCACATTTTTTGGAAAGAAAAGAATTTTTAAAAAAATTTGTAACATTATAATAGAAAAAAATACAAAACCACTTTTTATAAGTATAAATATATCAAAACATCCCAAAAGGGTTTTCAAGTATAATGTGAGTGTTTTTTGAGTATATCAATCATGTTCTTGATACATCATGTAGATTTTTATTTTCAATAGTTGTATATAGGGATTAATAACCTCAATAAAGGAAAATTGGGTTTCAAATTGATCATAAATTGGTTCATGATAATGATATTGTATTATAATCCTAGTTGGACAATCTTCTGGGATAAGTTATGATTAATCACATGTTATTAGAATGCCCATAAAAATTAATTATAAATAGGATATGAATTTTTAATAGTTTGAAGTATATCATTATAAAAATATTATATTTTATATTTATTTTATTATGGTGTCGTTTAGAATTTAAATTATAGCATTTTCGATATTAAATTATTTCACATTTTCATATTCTACTTCGATAATAATCTCTTGAAATGGATGGAATCTTGTAAAAATATATACATTGGATAATTAAATGATTTTATTCTGAATATAAAAAATGAATGAGTTGAAAACAAGATGATAATGATGAATTAGGGAACTCATCATACGAATAACGTCATAAACCATGTGAATAATTTATCATTTTTACTATATTTTCATATATATATTAGATTTTTTTGGAAATTTAGATATATGATTGTCGAATACCCACCCTATTTTCCAAAAAATGTTATTTGAATGTATCACTGGTGCATATGTATAAATAACCATCAACACATTGTGGTAAAAATCATTTTAGCTTCATGTTTTATGGATGGTTACTATGATGTGTATAATTTTTTTATTGTATATGTATTAAATAATAATAAATTTTTAATTATACTGCCACATCTACCATTATAGGTCCCATTTATTTGGTAATTGAAAACGCAACATGTGCACATGTGTGGACGACCTCCACTATGAAGCAATGTTATTTGTTATTCAATTTTTAAAAATGGATTATAATAATTTTAGATTTCATGAATTTATTATATATATATATATTATATAATAATAAGTTTAGATATGTTAATTATTAATTAACTATCATTTTTACATCTATATAAAAATAAAATGATCTTTATCTATTCATATGACATACTATCTCCATTAACGGGGTTGATTTTTTTCGAGTGTATAGATTTTATGTATTAATATAAATATTTATAACTTTGGAATATAAATGATAGTTTTATCATTATTGAAACAATTAATATGTTGGAATAGTGATCAACACAAATGGAAAAATTACCAGACACAAACATTAATGAGAAATGATGTTGTTATAAAATGAAATCACTATTTTAATAATCCTTTTTTAATAAATTTGAGAAAATTAAAAAAACTAAATCACATATGTATTGATATATATGGGATGAATTATAGAAAGTATGTATAATATATAATTATATTTATATCGGAATTTAAAACACATATGATATAATTGAAGAATGAGGATAGGGTTTCTCGTTACAATTTCATTATTTGATGTCATTCACTATTATTTTGTATTTGATAATGAAATTACCAAACATACCACATATGAATAACATGAATTTTACAATCCTCTATATAGTGCATGGGAATATATATTTTTTCTATTTTAATCGATTAATATACTCAATTGAAGAAAATATTTTATGTAGGTGGAAATTATTTTTTTCTCTCTCTCTTTGAATTTTTTTTTATTATAACACAAAAAAAAATTCAAATAAATAATACATAAATGATTTAAAAAATATATATGAATTTATTTTTCATTGTTGTAACATTCTTTCATTTTTATGGCTTTTTTAAGGAATCTTATTTTCATTTTCTAAATTAGGTGTCTTTTTTCTTTTTACAAATAATGATAGACGATTTTTTTCAGGGTACGCAACATGAATATAAATCCATACTATAATGATTAACTATTGATCCAAAGAATCCATTATATGTCACTAAATTTATTTGTAGGGAAATTTTTTCAATAATATTTATTGAGAAATTATATTTTATTGAAGGAATTTAAAATTAAAAATATCATCTTCCTCATGAAATAATGAAAACATCATTCAATGTTACATTAATCTATGAAAACATCCATTGATGTTACTTTTGGTTTACATGTGATGATATCCAGTGATTCTATCAAAATTATTTTTATGGATGGCTAATAATTTAGGTAACACCCATTTTCATTTATGTAATTTTTTAAAGAATTTTTTTTCTTAAATAAATTGCATTTAATGAAATCATGGGATTATATTTACCAAAAGGTATTCATATTAAAAAATTACCCTTTTGACATATATGTTACATTTTCTTGAATAAATATAACAACCATAAGATAGTGGATTTCGAATTCATTTTCCACAAAACATTTTTGAACAAAAAATATATCAATTCTAAATATAAATTATTGTATTCCTAAAATGATTTAATTATAATTTATAAACAAAATTTAATAATTATAAATGTTATATAGTTAATAAATTATTTTTTTATTAACAAAATAGATATTTTAGTGATATGGTATGATTAAAATCAATTTGATGTATAAAAACATAAATATTTTAAAATGGTAATTTTTCGTCATTTATATATAAACCCCTTTAAATTATAAATTTGAAAAATTAAAAATTTTAATATGACAACATAATAAATTACTTTAGATATAATATATACAAATTTAGTTCGGATGAATTTTTCAAATTTATTGGATAATATTGATTTTTTTTGAATAATATAAATACACCAAACTTTTAATGAAAAAATCTTTTTTATCAAAATAACTTATATGGTCAAATTATATTATATAACTGTTTAAATGTATAAATAGAATACATATTTATCAATAAATATTATGTATATCATTTTCATTAGTTCTACATTCAATTGAGATATAAAACCATTTAAATCCTTTTCCATTATTTAACTTTTAAAACTCTGTCTCTCATTCCATCAATGTGAATAATTTTAAATTATTTACTGAAACTAATGTGCGTTTAATTTTGAAAATTTGATTTGTTATTTGGAACTAATATTCCCAAATTTTGTAAAGTTATTACTTTTACTTTAGGGCATTATGTATAGTAACATGGTTAATCAATATTTATAATGTAAAAGGTTATATCAGGTAATTATGTATAAAAGTAAATTTTTGAAATTACCCAAATAGTTTTCCTAATAAAATTAGATGACTATTTTGGACCTAAATCATAATTTGTAAAAACGGTTTCCTTTTTAAGCCACTCAGATGTGATTATGACGTTTAATTTATTTTACATAATGAAAAGATTAAATGACTTGTAAAATTTTTACAAATATTTTAGTTTTAATATAAATATATACATTAGATAAATTACCTTATAAATACTCAATTTATATATAATATTCTTTTATTTATCAAGATATACAATATTTATTTTTTATGAAATATATTTTCTCATTAATTACATATTGTTTAATGATGATGATATTTTTTAATTAATGAGAATAAAATTAGTTGTTAAAATGATAATATGAAATAATAGGGGAAAACGTGACAAAATCTTATTGGTAGATTATATATCGACTATAACCATCCACTGGTTGTGTTATTGATGATTTTGATCCTTATAAATGAGATTAGGATACTTATATTCTTTTCTTTAATGTGGTGATAAACATTCCATGTTGATGTTTTAATATATATAACATATTTAAGGATGGATTATAAAGAATATATATTCTATTATAGGTATTATTATGAATTCAAGTGGATTTAACTTGGTCGTCATATTTTTATTTTTATATTTTATAAAACAAATATATATATTACATAATTACTAAAAACAATTATTGTAGTTGTTTTATTAAGGATAAGTATCATATAAATGTTTTAAAAATATTTAAAAAAATAAATTTTTTGATAATTAATATGTTCATTGAATTTAATAGATTACATTTACCATTTTATAATATAATTACATTGTTTTTTCAATGTTAACATTTTATCATAATATTCTTTTAAATCAATGGATTGAATAGTTTCAAAATTAACATAATTTATTTTTTATCAAAATAATGTGTTATTAAAGAATGTAAAAATACAAATTTTTATTAAATAAATATAAAAATTATTATATTGTCTAAAATGTTTTATGATATTTATTTATTTTCTAATTGGAATCATATAATATAATATATCACCCCTTAATCATTGAAATATGTGTTACCCAAGTTAAAAATTTAAAATAATAACTAAATAATAATTAAAATGTTAAGGAAAAAATGGATAGATAAATTTGTCAAAAATTAGTTTATTGAATAAATTACTATCCAATATCATCTAATAACAAATATTTATACATTTTGGGTATTGATGTATGTGATTTGTTTTTATTATAGATTAAAATTTTCTGAGAACACAAAAGTTCCCCAAACCTCAATTTTAAAAGGCAATCTATTACATTTCCTCTTCAATCCAATTTGAGCCTTAAACCTTAAAAATTCAAAATCCACTTCCATTTTAGATTTATCTATTAATATTCTGTTTGTTTTTTTCCATCTTCAATGTCCATTTATAGTGCATTGAGAGGATATTTTGAAGGAGAACATGGATGAAGAGGTAATATCTATTACAAATTCATTCAAACATCATTCTTCTTCTACATCCTCTTCATACGTTGTTTTAATATAATGTAAAAATATATATTTCTGTTATATACTGAGATGTTATTTTTATTATTAAAAACCCTTTTCCAATATTCTAACTGTCCTATTAAATTTGAAATCATCACTTCTGTGTATGTACTGCTTATCGTCTCCATATCGTGGTGTAATATATTTTTCACAACCACATTACATGGACTTGTATAATGATGAATATAATAACTCTATATGTTTATTATAACACTAAATTGATTCTAATATATTATACATTGTCCACTTCAATACCATTCAGCTATTATAGGAATTATATTTTCTCTCGTGTGTGTGTATAACATACCGTCTCCACGAAGCGATGTGATTCATTCTACCTAATCATTATTAACACATGACAATATAATTTATTATAATGAAAAGGTATTATATATATTATATAGATACAATTATCTAAATTATAATACATTAAACTATGAAGAGGAATAAGATCTTATCCGACAAATATTTCTTATGAAAATAAATATGTTAACACCTGATGGACTGGTAATAATGTTACGTAAAAATGTTGATAATATAATCATATATGATATCCTAAAAATGACTATTACTCTGAAATATGATGATGAAAATATTTAAATAATTTCAATTGTGTTTCAAATACAAACAATGAAAATTGGACCTCTGGTAAGGGATAATTTTTTAATAACATTATTATCTGAAAAATATTAAATGTAACTACACACTGATTATATTTATCAATGAGATCCATGTTTCTTAAATAATAAATATTATTTCAAGTATTCTAAAATTTATAAATGTAAATCATACCCAGTTGTGAATGTTTATTAAGTTTCATGATATTTTTTTTATTTTTCAATATGATGTTCTTTTTTCTTATCCAACAAAAGTTTGAGAAGAATGTTTTCGTTTAACTTATACATAAGGTTGAGTTTTTATTTTTTAATAGCATTTTATTTACATGAAAATTCCATTACAAGATTTCAATTTTATTTTCAATGAAGTGTCATTGTTTTTAAATAGTTTGGAATTTGGAGAAAGAAATTAATTTTTATTTAGTATGGATATTTTCCTCAAGGATTAATTTCATGTGTTCAGTAATAATTATTTTCTATCTACGATTGAATTATTTAACATGGTTATGTTTCTAGAATACAATCCCAATTATTCATATGGTTGTATTATATTTTTTCAACAAATATTTTTATGAAATACATTATTTACATGGATTATTTTATAAAGGAATTTTGTTTATGAAACCCATTCTCTTTTTTAGGTTACGAGATGATATATTTTTTTGTGGAACATGTATGAATTCTTTCAGTATGATATAAGTGGGAACTATATCCCTCTCTAATGAATTGGGGAAATATTCTTATCCAATGAGATAGATTTGGATTGAATGAGAAATGATCGTGGTCTAGTATTATTATTCTAGAAAAAGAATTGAAATTGGTTCACATGTAGAATTTATCTACAATGTTGGTCTTACAAATAATCCTTTACTAGTATAAAATGATTATCTATTCTTCTGTGAATGCCACAAAATTTCATTACTTTTGTAACAAATTATTGGATTTCAATACCTGAATATTATAAAAAAAAATTATTTATCCCTTGGCAAGATACTATGATCATTCATATGTAGGATATGATTTTCAAATGTTATGATCATCTATATTCTGATTATGATATGACTGATTTCTCCATTTATTAACATTACTGATAATTTGACCTCAAAATATTATATAGTTTTTTCCACATGTCATGAATAATGTTATTTAGTAATATATGTCAAAAATTGGTATAGTTATGATGAAATATGTGGGATATACGGATGATGTCCAAGGAACTAGTAGTTTATATTTCCTTATTTCTAAAGGCACTATATTCGTACAGTTTTATCTTGGCTCTATTATATTTTGTACTCAATATTCTACATCATTGATGTAATATCTACGTACATAAAATATGGGTCATTATTTTTGGTAATATATGAATTGTATAGGTGACACTTGAAAACTAGGATGAGAAAACAATATTAAATAACCCTAAGGATACGTAGAAGTATAGGTTAAAATTGTAGTATTTTCTATGTTTTCTTGAATAACATTAGATAAAACCTAAAATTTCTTGAAATGTAATTATATTCATGGTTATGTGGTTTTCAATTACGATTAGTGTTTATAATATTATTCTTTCTAGTTTTAGTTAATCGTTGGAACCATGAGGTATTGTGTAAATGTTGAATGTGACGGGCACTACAATGATTGTTCTCCTAGGAAATAGAATGTTATAGGAGATTGAATGAAAAATATTTTATCTCTATTCACAAATCATTCTCATGTTATGAATCATATATGAAATCCAGATGAGAAATAGATATAAATAAAATTCTTTTGAGTCTATCAAGATGTGAGTTCACCTTCTATTAGAGGGTCATTTAATCCAATAGTGGATATAAAATGGATGAATACCACTCACATAATATTTCCTATTCTCCAATGTTCAGAAAATTATAATGACATATTACCAGTTTATTTTTTAGATGGTGAAGGTGATAAATGGTGGAACCATATAATGAATATGTGGAAAAATGAAGAAATTTATTACATGGAATGGGATGAGTTACAAAAAATATTTCTCAATAATTACATTCCTAATATTTTTTTCATGAAGATAGGGAAGGATTTCATTAAGAACATGAAAAAGGATTATGAATCATTCTATGCCTACGAATAAAATTTTAAAATACATTCCACATATGATTTTGGAATTATTATCCATCCTCATAGTAAAATTTATTCATTTGTTATTTATTTAAAATAATGTCTTTAATGGGAATTAGACATAATGTACTTCAACTACATATGCAATTCATTCAATGTGCTCTCAAGGTTGACATATAGATTGTTGTAAACCATTAGTCTGATGGGTTTGATATGAGGATAAAAATGAAATTCAAGTGAAAATATTACGAACCCATGGAAAAGAATGTGATATTCCCCTTATGATTAATGTGTGAAGGAAACATGGAAGAAATTATCTTAAAGGGGCTAACAAATAATTAATTTTTTTAAATGATTTTCATCGAGTAGTTAAAAGACGAAGTTATTGGAAAAAATGACTAATGATGAACTATAAACAATTCCACAAAAAATACACATAATAGATATCAATGTAATATGTACAAGGAAATTGGGAATTATGCCAATCAATGTTGTAATCAAAGGGTTATTGAGGATGAACGACACCAGAAAACTCTTATAGATAGAGTCAAAATAATGTAACATGCAATTCTTATCGACGAAGTAGTGTACAATAATGAAGTGGTGAAAGGTACACATACCATCAAATATAATGTTTAAAATGTTTTATTATACATTCTATCCTAAATCTATTACTTTCGTGTAAAATTTTATAATGGTATCTTCTTATTTTTTTTTTAATTATATGTTGAGATAGATGTGAAAAACCCTGATTGTACACTGGTGAAATAATATGTTTATAACTATTCTACAATTTATTTTTGATGCAAAGTGATTACTTAAATTCTTTTTATCCATCCTATAGTTTAATATTATGTGATTTTTTGTATGTTTTTGTTTTCTCTATATGGGGATCATGTCAATTTCCATTGAAGCGATGTCACATTTTACATTCTAGATCAATTGATGACCTTCTTTCAATGCAAGGATGAATATAACCATAAAATATTAATTCATTCAATATTATGGAACTGGATTACGATAAATTATGATAATATATCTCAAATGGTTTGGGAGAAACTCAAGACAAATAAGACACACATTGTACTAGAGTTTGATGATGTCTATTTAGAATCATTATCAGGTCTTCCACCAAATAGTGAATATTATCTTTCAATAGAAATAATATTGTGTTTTTATTCCTATTTCAATGAAACCTAGATGAATTTCCACAATTGCGTTTTAGGAATTGAAGAAGCTACTAGAAGATAATATTTACAAGGGATTAATATTCCCCAATATGTCACCTTTGGGTTTAGTTGTTCTGTTTGTTATGGATGAAGATGGATCAATGAGACTCTTCATAGATAATTGAGAACATAACATTATTTCAATAATGAAAAAATATCATCTTCCCCCTGATGTTGAATTATTTTACCTACTGCAAAGAGGTAAATATATTTACAATATTCATCATTGTTAAAGATCTCATCAACTATGGGGGTTGAAGGAGGATATACTCAAGAAAACATTCTATACAAGGCAGGGAAAATATGAATTTATAGTGATGCATTTGGGTATTACTAATTCCCTATCTATCTTCATTTATCTAATGAATTTAGTCATTAGAGACAATATTTATTAGTTTGTGTTATTCTTTATAGATGATATTAACATATATTCTATGAACAAGGATAATCATGAATTTCACAATTTAGATTTACTTATGACCCTGTGAAAGGAGAATATTAATGAAAATTTTTTCAATTGTGATTTTTTTTGAAAAAGTTTCGTTTTTGGGACATAAAATCTAAGGATATAGGGTATTTATGGATCTAACAAAAACAAATGTTATTGAATTATAGTTGAAACTATCAACAGTAAATGGTATGTGATGTTTTCATAGTTTTCCATGATATTACCAACATCAGTGAATGATTTTTCAATATTATCTAATCTACTAAACATGGTTTCTCATTAAAAGTTAATGTTTGTATGGATAGAGGAATGTGAAGAGAATTTAAATGAACTAAAAATAACGATACCCAGTGCACATGGGCTCACACAGCCATATATTAGAGAGAGGATTCTAGTCTATATTGATGTATCCATGAAGGGGTTGTGTTGTGTTCTAATGAAAGATGATATGATGATATCATATTCCTCACAACCATTGAAAATATATCTTAATAACTGACAAATCATTACTTAGTGTTAGTTTTGGTAATATTTTCACTAATGATAAAAAGGTATTGTGTTTATGTATAATGGTGTGATATTTAATCAAATAGAAATATAATGTATGTTTTCACACAAAAGGATCTGAATATGAATCAGAGAATATGGATGAATTTGATTAATGATTATGAATTCTCAAAACATTTCCAACATGGGGATTAATAAATGTTTTTAGATACATTGAGTTTATTGGAACATGATTTCCTATCGATGATCAAGATCATAAAAAATCCAATATTATTGGATTTGAAATGGATGGATCCAGAAATTTTCATGGAAGGGGATACATCTGGTATTTATCAGATGAATCCTCAATAATATATAAAATTTATGATTAAGGAGATTCCCAATGAAGATGTAGGGATACAAAATAATTTTCTAAATGACCTTCAATCAAATATTGATTATGAAGGAATAAAGACATTTTGGTACCATATTTTCATTAATCTCATACCAAAATAAATGAAGGAGATATTAGATGATGCTCATAGTTATTCATTCAATGTTAATTATATAATAAAAAAGTATCTATATGTACCTGAATGTGTATTTCTAGTGGAATGGAATAAAAATACATGTTTTTTAATATATATCTCTCAGTTCATGATTTTTCAGAAAATTAAGGTTGAGAGAGAGAAATATAAGGGGATGTTACAACCACTACCCTTACATGAGTACAAATTGGAAAAAATCATAATGAAGTTTTTTATAGGACATAAAATGAAAATCCTTAATATTATATGGGTTATACTTGTTCCTCTTATGATGTTGACCCACATAATTGATAATATTGATGATTTATCTATTTATTTTCTTGCTAGGATAATGAAAATGAAGTGGAAGGATTTAATGGAATAACACATTCCATTTTATCATATCAGGATCTAAGCATTACCTCAATGTTCTAGTGATGTCCTCCGCATTATCTGAAAAAAAAGAGTTATGTTTCATAACTATTTATCATCTTCAGATAGATGATCGGTCTAAGTGGAAAATTAAAACTCTATAATACATGTTCATAGAATTCCATATGTATTTGAATAGTTTTCAGTATAAACCCATAACTTTTGTGTAATTTTCATACAATAATAGCTTCAACTCTAATATTAAATTTCATTTTCATAAAGTCCCCTATGTAAAATAGTGTAGATCTATATTTATGGGATTAAGTTTTGGAATGAAATCTATTGGGATCTAATCATGTGGGTGGAATTGTATAAGTGGTCCGATTAATTCAAAAATATATAACAACAACATGAAGTCGAAAAATAGTTATCCTTTCATCCAATGAAATGAGAAACCATATGAAGTGGGTGAAAAGCTGTTTCTATTAATATTTTTCTGAAAGGGTGTAATGAGATTTGGCAATAAGGCATGATGATCCAATGTTATATTGGTACTATCAAAATTATGTATTGTGTTGGGAAGGTATTTTATCGAATGGTGCTTTTATTGAATCACTCTCAAGTTCACGATTTGTTCCATGTATCTCTAAAAAGAATGTAAAGATATGATCTTTAATATGTACTAAAATAATATGTGGTACAACTATAAGCGTATGTTTCTTACGATGAATAATCGATTGAGATTATTGATAATGCAATATAAAATCTATGAAATAAGACCACTCACTGGGATAATGTTTCATGGAGGAACCATCAATTTGAAGAAGCTATGTGGGAACATGTGGATGTGATGAGGAAGAAAAATCTTCACCACATTATTACCAAATGAATAATTTTAAATGAAAAATTAAGATTAAAGGGGGTATAAATTAACACCAAGATGTTATATGAAATATTGTAGAAAATTTTATTTCTTCAATATCTTTTATTTCACGATATCATGAGTTTAATTGAACTGTGAGAGGTAATTAGTAAAAAATGTCCATTTTAACATTGTTATTTGGTTAGATGGAAAAAATATAACTAACATAAAAAATCATTGGTTATTCATTGTAAACAATTTATTTATGAAAATATATATATCAATTATATAAGTATTTTTTAATAATTAAATAATTGAATTAATATTTGAAAATAAAATTAATGAAATATATATATTATATACATAAGAAAATATTTTTTTATTCATACAATGTATATTTTTGACATGGTTTATGAATAAAACATGTCTAATTTATAACACCCTTTAAGTTTTTAGAAGTGTAATTTTCTTCTGTTTAATTGAGAACCCCTTTCAGATGATGATTTTTAAAATTTAATTATTTTTATATGAACCCATATTCAACATAGTTGGTATCAGGATTTAAAAATTTACTTTGTATTAGTTTTTGATATTTTTCATATAAGTTTAGTGTATTGATGAATAATAAAATTATACTAAATTTTAATTAAAAAAAATATTTTCAGAAAAATAATTTAAATGATTAAATTATGAAATTGAATGGTTTTATAGAATATAAATATTATATATTTATCAATAAATATAATTTTTGTTATTAACATTAATTTTATATTGAATTTATATGTTAAAAAATTTCAATCTTTCTCAATGCCTAATCATTTGAAACGCGTTTATCATTTGGACAATGGGATAATTTTTAAATTAATTTCGACAAATTACATTCAATGAATTTTGAAAAAATCGATTCTATATATAAAATTTATTATTCAATATTATGTTAATATATTACATCTATTTTTGGGAATTATGAATATTATCTTTGGTAACATTTAATATCATATTTGAAATGTTAATCAGGTAACTGTGGGTAAAATTAATATTATAATATTACCCTAAAACGTGTCCAAATATAATTTAATGAGTGTTTTTAGATATAAATAATCATTGTTTCAAAATTTTATCAATTGGATGTCACTTGTAATATATTTTGACATTTAGTTTATTTTATTAAATTAAAAGTTACATATGTCTTACTCAAATTTTAATAACTACATTATTTTCATAAATGACATATTGAAGATAAATTATATTATATATACACATATTAAATCTAATATATCATTCATTATCATGATATATTTTTTAAATTTTTTTGAAAATAAATAATTACCTTGAAGTCATGTATATTAATAATACAGAAATTATTTAATTGATTATAAATAAAGAAAATAATTATTATTAAAAATATAATAATAATTAAAAGACCATAAAATGAGACCAAATATTATTTTTTTAGTATATATCGACCATAACTACCAATGTGTCATGTTATTAAGTTATTTGTGCCTTATGTAATAGATTATAATGCTTATATTATTTTATTGAAGGTGATTATAATCATGTCACGTTTATGTTTTTCTATATATACAAATTTTTTGACGGAATTTATAGATGTAATATTCAATAAAATATATTATTAAAAATGATATAGTATTTATCATTATCATAGTATTTTTCTTTTCATATTATATTAATCATTAAATATTATTAAATAATTACACAAAATTATTTTATTAGATATTTTATTAAGGGAAATTTCAAATAAATATTATTTAAAATAATAATATAAATATAACATTGGAAAATAAATATTTCGAATTAAATTACTAAATGAACTTGATATATTATTAATATAAAATATTATTTTAGTTAATGTTAAATTTTATTCATAATATTTATAGAAATCAATAAATTGAATGGGGTACAAATTCACACTATTATTATCTGTCAATATAATGTATTGTTAAAATTTATAAAAATCATAAAACATTTTAAAAAATATATAATAATTATTATATGGCTGAGAATGTTCTCATGTATTTATTTTTTTGTCAAATTAACATCAATTACGTATATATATTACCCTTTCAATATTGAAATAACTGTTACCTTGGTTATGATTTTAAAATAACAACTATTAGTTAATTATAATAAGAATGAACAAATTGATAGAAAAAATTGTCTAAAATATATTGGTTTAGGAGACTAAAACCCTAATTCATCTAATTATCAAAATTTTATCTTTTTTTTGTTTTTAGGATGTGTTTTGATTAAATTATAAATTAATATTTTTAGATATCCCAAAAGTGGCCCTCACCTAAATTGTTAAAGTCAGCCTCCCTCATCACCTCTTTACTTCACATTGATCCTTAATTATCGGCCATACCCAACTCATTTCCTTCAAAACTCTCCTACTAACATTATAATGGTTTTTTTCGTCATCAACGATCATCTCAAGTGCTTTTATAGGATATTTAGACGAATCACATTAAAGAAAATTTTATCCCCACTACCGATTCATTCAAATTTCATTCTTTCTTCAACAACATCATCCTGTGTTTTTTCATTTTAATGAAATAAATAGAGTATCCCATATAAATTGAGATGTTATTATTATTATGAAATAACAATGTCTAATATTCTATCCATCCAACAAAAAAATTAAATCATCACAACATTGTATGTAAGACATACCATCTCCATGCAATTGTGTAATATTTACATCACATCCACCATAAATGGATGGGTATAGCGATAGAAATAATTACAATTTTTGATATTATAAAATCATATTGATTATAAAAAATTATAAACCATCCAATACAATATCATTCAACAGTTCTGTGAATTATATCATTGATCGAGCTTATGTACAACCTATTGTCTCCATGATTGGATTCAATTCAATATACATGATCTTCATTAAAGAATGAATATATAATTTAATGTAATTAATAATTTTGATATATATAATACTAAAAAAATTATATAAATATTAAAACTATAACCTATGATGTGGATAATAAATTTTCATAAAAACATGTATATGAAAATAAAGAAGGTAACACCGATGGGTGAGTAAAAATGTTTACAATCAAACAAATTATAATTTGATCACATATGATATAATAAAATTGAATATAACTCTATAATATTTCAAGTACATTTTTTAAATAATTATAGATTATATTTGGATAAATAAAAAGGAAATCGGGCCAAATGTAATGTATAATTTAATGTGGAATATATTATAATGGAATGATGTCTAAGAAACCAATATTATTCCTTGGGTTCTGCTATGTTTTATGTGTCTCTAGAACACATAATTATGATTCCATTTTGAGAAGGGGGTTCCGATATCTATCTCTAATCATATGGTTAAAAATATATATCTAATGATATACGCATGGATCTACTGAGAAATGATCTTAGTTCGATAGTATAGGGTTGGAACAAAGAGTGAACTCGATTCAATTGGGGAAATTGACTGAAATGATGCTCATCACAAAAATCATTGACTAAAATGAAATTATTTTATATGTTTATGTGTATGCCACAAATTTTAATGTCTTATGTAATGAATTTTTGTGTTAATTTCAATGATTCTTATGAAAGTTTATGATTTATCCCATAACTTGATATCACGATCATTCAAATGTAGGATATGATTTTAAAATGTTATGTCCTTATGTATTATGATTATGATGTGATTGATATATCCCTTTTTTACCCTTATTTAGAATTTCATCTCACACTTTATTTGTTCCTTCTCCCCAGGCTCTGAATAATTGTATTATGTAATATTTGTCTAATTTATTTCTAATAATGATGAAATAAGTTGTAGAAAATTACTATGTCTCCTGAACCTGTTGTTAATGTTTCCAATATTCTAAAGACATTGTACATATATTTTCCATTTATGGATTTTTTATAATTTTTAGTGAATATTCTTCAATTTTGGAGGATTATCTATGTATCTAATGTACATGTTGTTATAATTAAGGAGATCATTTATGTATGATTAAATAAAAACATATTACACACTAGGTGTTAATTATGTTATGTATCCCATATATTTTCCATGGGGGTTTCTATGTTGAAATGATGAATGGTTTTTGAAGCCCATTTTAATTCATGTGTCTCAATATTATGAATTATTAATGAACTTATGGAACTGATATGTATTAATATTGATATTTTATGGGTGGTCCCAAAATTATAAATTCTTAAAATTCATTTGGTAATGATGGATAACTCATGAGATAAGTAAGTGATGAATTTGGAAAGAATCAGGTTTATTTAGTGTATTTTTACTCTACCATAGACCCTATTGTGTACCTTTGAAACTATGATGGTATATATTGTGAGGCCAATCTCTCACGACCCATCCCCAAGACCCATGCCGTGACTACCCAAAGCCCGCCTTCCATAGGCCAGGGGATGGCGACTAGAACCAAGGCGAAAATCCTGTCAATAAAGGGGAAGGAATTTCCTTTATAAAGTAAACAATCACCACAGAGTAAGAAAGCAGAAGTAACACTAAGTAAAACTGGGTACAATAGTAGTGCAGAAAAGTAAGTGGGACAGAATACAAACCCAAACTGAAATTAAAGTACAAATGGAAATAAAGTACAACAAATGAAATTAAAGAAGCAACGTCGAGCCGTCCACTGGAAGTCCCACCTGAAGGGTGGGTATAGATAGCCTCCTCAGCTCCTCGGGTCCAGCCGTCCGCTCCGTGTACGTCCCGCCCAGTGGTCCACCTCCTGGTACAGACTTGCTCCACAAGCCTCAACCACGATCATCGTTGTCCGTCGTCTGCATCCAACACAACGTAGTGCGGGCATAGCCTGTGCAGGGGTGAGTATACGCTACTAAGTAGGGACCCCGAGACCCCTGAAGGTCTCCCAGAATCCATAAAGGATAATCCACAAAGGAAAGATACAATCACAATGTATCCCCTAACACTACTTAGGTATATGCCCATACATATACATAAGTCATCAATTCCCGATCGGCTCCATCATCCGAGCCCATGTTCGAACACGTCCATATAGAAGTACAACCCCATCCACACAGGATAACACAACCCAATACACATAAGAAAGCAATTCACACATATTGATGATATTGATTGAATGTAAAGACTCAACTCACACAGGTATACTTCTTCTTAAGGTGATAGAGATGATCAGATGTACCCACTGATTCATCTAAGCTGAGACCCACGTAGGATACTAAACCAGCTAAGTTGTCGGACCCACATAGGATACAGACCAGATACTCTTCCAGAACAATGTAGGATAGCAAGAACAGAGTGAAACACTTCTAGAAGCACGTAGGATATAAGAACTATAGTGATCGTCTTCGAACCCACGAAGGATTTCAGTACGGTCTTCATCGCTGCCGAACCCACGGAGGATTTCATTGCAGTCTTCATCACCGTCGAACCCACAGAGGATTTCAGTATGGTCATCATCGCTGCCGAACCCACAGAGGATTTCAGGGTAGTCTTTATCATCGTCGAACCCATGGAGGATTTCAGTATGGTCTTCATCGCTATCGAACCCATGTAGGATTTCTGTGCAGTCGTCGTCACTGCCGAACCCACGGAGGATTTCAGTGTAGTCATCCTCGTCGTCGCAGTCACAGCCAGCGCTAGGGTTCCCGCACACAACATGCTCAATTTTGGGAGGGTCCACTCCACGAGCCAAGGGGACGATACATCAACTGACACGTAGTCCAGAGGTTATGTATCTCAATGTTCCGTCTCGGCAAGAGGAACTCAGCGTGACTGACGGTGCGTCAATCAGACGCCCGGACTGAGAGTTATTGGTTTTTTAGTTCCAGGGGACCGGTTGGTTTTTAAGTCAAAACCAACCCGACCGCACTCCAACAATGTACAAACCTCAGGCGGAGTAATACAAAAGGTCCATCTCACTATGTGGAATTCGACAATGTCGATGGCACATCAATCGGACGTCCAGAGCTCAAGTTATAAGCGTTTCCGGTCCGAGGGCCCGGGTGGTTTCGTGTTCGATCCAACCCGGCTGTACACAATGTTCTCCAAAACCTTGAGTGTAATATACCAAAATTACTTCCTCGATCCAAGGATCACATCTCAACTGGATATGTGTCGATCAGAGGTCTGTAGCCCAAGATATGGGCAAAAGAACGAACCTTTCCGGTTATAGGGGGTTTCAGGCCCGGACCGACACTGCCTGATACCCCTGGGTCGGCTCGAACCAGGAGACCCGAACTGGGTCGGGGTCCGGCCCTATTGGGCGCAGCTCGGCCTGGTGGGCGCAGTCTGGCCCAACCAGAGCAGCCCGGCTCGAGCGGCCCGGCCCGGTGCGGCCGGTCCAGCCCGGGCGGCCGGTTGGCCCGGCGCGGGCATGCCCCGCATGGCCGGCTCCGTGATGGCTGAGACGTTGCAAGAAGGGGGGGGGGGGGGGGGTTCCCCCTTGATTGACCCATGGCCCCACGTGGGGGCCGCTGCCTTTTACATCTTGTGGTTACAACCCCCGGCTCCTTCCGAAACACCTAGCCCGGTCCGGCCGGCCGGTGCGGCCACTATGGGACCCCGCGGTCCCGCACCTCCGAGGTGTCTGCGGCCAGCGGTTCCAGCCGCCCTGCCTTGCATTGCCGCAGATTTTAGCCGCGACCTTGTCTAACCGGTGCGGCGCGACGGCGCCCCGCTCCTCCTCCATGGCCCCGCTCCGGCCGTGGTCTCTTCGTGGTTCTCCGGCATGGTGTGACGGTGCCGCGACTTTCTTCGGCCTCAACAGCACGGTGTGACGGTGCCGCGCTTCTTCGCTTGTTCTTCTTTTATTCCACACAATGTCGTTGCACTGCGCTTCCTATATTCGTGCCGCGAAAAACACATCATCAATGGGGGAGGAGGGTCTACCATGTCCGTGTGGTCTGGCCCCCTCCCGTTAATCCGATATCAAGCGGCTAAGAAATTGATGTTTGAACGGTAAAGAATATTCATATACCAAAATCAAACCACTACCTCGATGAAGTCGTCGAACGACGAATATCGCGGGAAAGAGACGTCGCCGAAGACGGCGTCGATGAAGGAGGATCATTGGCAACGCGGTACACGGCGTCGCGGAGAAGAGGACTGTCGGTGTCACGGTACACAGAGTTGTATCGTCGATCTCCATGGAATCAGTGTTATTCGTCGTCCTTCGTTGGAGTCTGGCATTCTTCATCGGTGAGAGTGCGTTCATTGTGTTTTCATGGAGGAAGATGATGATTACAAAGCTTGAGCAAATCCTCTCCAACCTTCTTGCACAACTAAATCCTTAATGAAATAAGACCTTGTCTTATTTAATTAACAGACACAAGCCAACAATCAATTCGAAATTCAAAATTAATCTATGAATTGAATACATAACATAATTCAATTCATTAATTTAGAGAGTTGACATGGTATTTAAAAGGGGTGCGGGTGATCTACAAATTAAATTAATGAGAGGGAGGTTAAAAGGGATTTGAAGGGGTGGGGCTCATGTGGGCCCCACTTCACTAATATTATACCTAGTGGAGTTATGATATTAGTGGGTCCCACTCCAACCACCAAGCATAGGTTTAAACTACCTAGAATAGAAATAAAATTGTAGCACAATATTTTATTTCATTGTTTAGTTAACCCTTTATTTAATTACCTCACCCAAGCAATGGAACTCCGGAAGAGGTGTTCCGAATCAATTATCGGCACTGTGATTCCATCAGTGCCCTCAGAATTCGATTCCGAGCACCGGTTCAAAATTTAGGAAAACTCGCTCGTTCGTTTACTGAACATAACCGAGCTAAACATCAGAAATTGATTCTGGGCACACCGAGCCTCGGAATTAGTTGCCGTCAGAAACTGTATTCATGTAAAATCCCAAAGAATATTACGAAAAAAATTCCCTAGAATTTTACTGGTCTTTACATTACTCCCACCTTAGGGATTTACATCCTTGTAAAGATACATCACAAACTAGGGGAATAAATGAGGGTATTGAGCACGCATCTGAGCTTCTCGCTCCCAAGTGCTCTCCTGGAAGTTCCCATGCTGCCATCTGATGCGCACTAGAGGTATCGACCGTCCACTTAGGGCCCACTCCGGTCGATCCTCGATCTCCACCGGGACCTCGGCAAAAGTCACCCCATCGTCAAGGTCCAGCTCCCCATGGTCGATGATATGTGTCGGGTCGGGCACGTACCTCCTCAGCTGAGATACGTGGAAGATGTCATGCACCCAGTGCAACTGAGGTGGTAGATCCAGGAGATAAGCCACCTCGCCTATCCTGTTGAGAACCTGGAATGGTCCGATGAAGCGTGGAGTCAGCTTGCCGCCCCGGCCAAATCTATGTAATCCACGTCGAGGTGAGACCTGGAAGAATACGTGGTCACCGTCCTCGAACTCTAGTGGTCTCCGCCTCCTGTCAGCATAAGACTTCTGCCGGCTCTGAGCTATCCTCATCCGCTCTTGGATGACCTGAACCTTCTCTGTCATGGTCTGGACCATCTCAGGTTCCACAAGTGCTGACTCACCAGGGTATGTCCAGAACAAAGGCGATCTGCAAGGTCAGTCGTACAATGCCTCGTATTGTGCCATCCCGATGGTGGAGTGGTAGCTATTGTTGTATGCGAACTCCACTAAGGGTAGATGATCCTCCCAGCTGCAACCAAATTCGAGGACACATGCACGGAGCATGTCCTCTAGAGTTTGATTGGTCCTCTCCATCTGACCATCCGTCTGGGGGTGAAAGGTAGTGCTCAGACGTAGCTGCATCCTGAATGCCTCCTGCAACTCCTTCCAATTCCGGGAAGTAAAGCGAGCATCTCGATCAGAGACGATATATGAAGGAACACCATGATGTCATACGATCTCTTAAAAGTATATTCACTCCATGCTCTCCAATGAGCCCTGCTCTCTGATGGGTACGAAGTGGGCCGACTTGGTGAGTCGGTCAACATTCACCCAAATGGTGTCATGACCTCTGGAAGTACATTGAAGTACAGTAAAAAAATCCATAGATATACCATCCCACATCCACTCCGGGACCTCCAAGGTATGAACCAAGCCTGCTGGTACCTAGTTCCCCGCCTTCACCTGCTGACAAGTGAGACATTGAGAAACGAACTCAGCTACAACCTTCTTCATACCTGGACAACAGTGCTGTCGTCTGAGATCTCGGTACATCTTTGCCACTCCTGGATGTACCGCTAAAGGGGAAGTGTGAATCTCCCTCAGCACCTCCTCCTATAAAGAAACTGGTACCATGATACTTCCTCTGAAAAGGATGACGTGTTCTCCTCCTACAGAAATCTATCAGGTGCATGTCCTGAGGATATCTGCGCACGCTGCATCTCACAGTCAGTGTCCCCACACTATGCCTCTCTGACCAGCTGTAGTAGTGGAGAAGTTAATATGAGTGACTGAAGAAAGGCTACTCCATCTCTATCCACAAAGGATATCTTCAAAGCGGCTAGCTGCTCCGTCGCCTCCCCGAGTAGTTGAATGCCCTTCCTCCTGCTGAGAGCATCAGCTACTACGATCCCCTTTCCCCTAGTATAGACTATATCAAAGTCATGTTCCTGGAGGAACTCGATCCATCACTATTGTCTCAGATTCAGGTCCTTCTGTGATAATATGTACCTGAGACTCTGATGTTCAGAGTAGTCTATAAAGCGCTCGCCCATCAGATAGTGTCCCCACATCTTCAGAGCGAAGACCAATACGGCTAACTCCAGGTCATGGGTAGCATTTTTCTGCTCATGATGCCTCAAATGTCATGATACAAAGGCAATCACTACCCGCTCATGCATCAGGAAACATCTGAGTCTGGCCCCTGATGCATAACAGTAGACTACGTACCATACTCCCTACTCTGGTATCCTCAAGATAGGTGTGATGTTCAATCTCTGTCTCAGCTCCTGGAAGCTCTGCTGACTTCTGTCGGACAACATGAATTGTTTCCCCTTCTTTTTCAAAGCTGAAAGTAGTGCTGCAACTCTAGAAAAGTCTGACACAAACCTCTAGTAGTACCTAGCTTTCCCTAAGAAACTCTGCATCTATGTCATGCTACTAGGTGGCTCCCAAGCTAGCACTGCATTGATCTTCGCAGGATCCACCGCAACTCCTGCCTCAGAGATGATGTGTCCCAAGAAGTGGACCTCATGTATCCAGAACTGACACTTCGATAGCTTTCCATAAAGCTGGTGCTCTCGGAGTGTGTCTAGTACAACCCGCAAGTGGTAGGCGTGCTCCTCCTCCGTGGTCGAGTATATCAATATGTCGTAGAGGAAGAGCACGACAAATCGATCGAGGAATGGCTGAAAGATCCTATTCATGAGACCCATGAACACTTCTGGAGTGTTGGTTACGCCGAAAGTCATAATAAAGAACTCATTGCGGCCATACCGTCATAAGAAGGTCGTCATCTGCCCGTCCTCGTCTCGAACTCTGAGCTGATGATAGCCTGACCTGAAGCCTATTTTCGAGAACCACTGTGCCCCCTTGGGCTGGTCTAAGAGGTCATCAATACATGGTAGTGGATACTTGTTCCTCACAGTAACCAGGTTCAGGCGACAATAGTCGACACATAGTCACAAGTTCCCATACGCCTTCTTGGCGAACAATATCAGGGAAGCCCATGGTGAAACACTGAGTCAGATGAATACCTTGCACTAAAAGTCCTCCAGCTGTACCTGTTGCTCTAGAAGCTCAGCGGGAGCCATCCAATATGCTGTAGTACATATTAGGGATATCCCGTCGTATAGGTCAATATAAAAGTCTACCTCTCTACGAGGAGGTAATCCTGGAACGTCGTCGGGGAAAACATCCGCATACTGATCCACCACTACACGGAAACTAGGACTCTGCAGGTCAACTGCTACTAGTATGTGGCTAGCCAACTGATGAGTGATAGGATGTCCTCTCCTCTGCGTGAGTCCATCCTGTGCTACAAAGGCTCCCTTCTCGCAGGTGAAGGTGAAGCTTCTCCCATCGGTGCGAACACACCACACCTTACACCTAATATAGTCAATCTGATCATGGACTGTAGATAACCAATCCATGCCCAAGATAACGTCGTAAGGCCTCGACGCCGCTACAAGAAGATCCTAGTGTGTAATCATCAAGTCTGATCCCATAGGAGTCTCTATTCGTAAGGATCGAGAAAACGGCTCCGTCAGAATCTCCGGGCTCCGAACAAGGGAAACGACAATAAAAGAATGACTCGCTCCTATGTCGATAAGAATTTCAAAAAGGGTGGAGTAGACACAGATAGTACCTCGAATCATCTCTGGCGCGACGTGGTCATAGGACTCCGTTTCCCGAAGCTGATCATGTCTCTACTTCCCTGCTCCATGTGGTCAGGGTGGGCCTCCTGGTGGTGGTGGTGCTAAAGCCTCAAAGCGTCGCCCACATCCTGCTGCTGGGCCAGCTCCCCTGCCTCGTCTGCCTACTCTCAGCGGACCGCCATGGTTGACCCTCTACCTCTGCCTGGGTGACCCCTTAACCGTCTGTTGCTCCTTCGCACGGCGAGTCGGGCAGTCACGAGCCATGTGGCCATGCCCGCCGCATGCGTAGCACTGACTGCTCCTCGGAAGACTGGCACTGCGCCGTGTGCCCCGCTCCTCTGAGCTAGTTTCCTGAGGTCGTCGACCCGATTGTCCAGTTCGCTTGGACCCCTGTGACATCCGTCGACAACCAACTGCAGACAACTCTGCCACGTGCCGCCCTACGGTAGGTATCGCTGTCGGCGTAGGGTCAGCTAGAAATCTCTCTATGAGAAGAGCTCACTTTAGTACTCCTGCATATGTTAGAATGCTGAGGGAGATCATCGATGCATTGATCTCATGCCTCGGTCCAAGCTCGTAGGTCAGGGCCTGGAATAATGGGTCACGTACCATGTTCGTTGAATAGCGTGAGAGATCGGCAAATATCGTCGAGTACTGGGTGACCGTCATGCTGCCCTGCCGCAACTGTAGAAGCTCCTGCATGCTCACCGCACGAAGGGTGGCTAGGATGAACTTCGAGTGAAAGAGGCTCTCAAAGTCCATCCAGAGGAGAGATGTCTCATCGTGCACCTGGAGCATAAGGCTCCACCATCTGCCTGCTGCCACATGCAAGAGGCTCTCTTCGGGGATCACCATGAGGTCAGCTGGTCTCCCCACTAACCTGAAAACTCGTACAACCTCCTCCAGCCAATCCTCGGATGCCTGAGGGTCCGTCTCCCCATGGAACATGGGAGGTCTCTTGCGCTGAAAGTCATACAGTGCACAAAGGCGATGTGCAGTCTCAGCAGGTGGGGCTGGTAGCATCTGTTGCATGATGTGTAGCTATACCGCCAGTGTCTCCGCTGAGAAAGGGCCATGCACCGAGGCCCCGTTGCTCGATGGGCTGTCGACTCACACAAAACTCAGAACCCAAGCTGGCTACCATCATGGGGCCATCCTGAAAAGTAACAGGTGTGCCACTATCAAACAGTATACCTGGTGAGCTGACACAAAGTAATCACAAAGAAAACATTTGAAACACACATTCAATCAATGTTTTCGTGCATTGATTCGAAAATCAGAATTCATGGTCCTGGTGTATGGATACGTCGGCCGCCGCACCAACCCTGGACTCTCTGGACTGATAACCACTTCAATACCCTTAACATTATTGCTTCACATAGCAGAAATATCAGAGTCATGAGTTCTGCGGTAGAACCAAACTCCTCTTATACCAATTTTTCATGACCCATCCTCGGGGCCCGTGCCATTACTACCCCAAGCCCGCCTTCCATATTCCAGGGGCTTGCGACTAGCACCATGGCGTAAATCACGAAAAAAGTGTAAGGCATTGCCTTTATAAAGTAAAAAATCACTATAAAGTAAACAATATGTTTTATACACCAAGTAAAACTGGGTACAATAGTAGTGCAGAAAAGTATGTGGGCCAGAATGCAAACCCAAACTGAAAGTAATGTTCAACTGGAAAGAATGTAAAGCAACTGGAAGTAAAGAAGCAACATCGAGCCGTCCACTGGAATTCCCACCTGAATGGTTGGTACAAATAGCCTCCTCAGCTCCACGGGTCCAGTCGTCCGCTCGGTGTACGTCCCGCCCAGTGGTCCACCTCCAGGTACCGACTTTCTCCACAAGCGTCAACCATGATTAGCGTTGTCCGTCGTCTGCATCCAACACAATTTAGTGCGGGCACAGCCCGTGCAGGGGTGAGTATACGCTACTCAGTAGGGACCCCAGACCCCAGAAGGTCTCCCATAATCCACAAAGGATAATCCACATAAGAAAGATATAATCACAATGTAACAACCAACGCTACTTAGGTATATGCCCATACATATTCCCAAGTCATCAGTTCCCGATCAGCTCCAACATCCGAGCCCATGTTCGATCACATCCACATAGGAGTACAACCCAATCCACACAGGATAACACAACCCAATCCACATAGGAAAGAAATTCAAACATATCAAATATATTGATTGAAAGTAATGACTCAGCTAAGATAGGTATACTTATTCATAAGGTGATAGAGATGATTAGATGTAGCCACTGATTCATCTAAGCTAGGACCCACGTAGGATACTAAACTACGTAAGCTGTCGGACCCACATAGGATGCAGACCATCTACTCCCCCAGACCCACGTATGACAGAAAGAACAGAGTCAAACACATCTAGACCCACGTATGATACAGGAATAGTAGTCATCATCGTCGAACCCATGGAGGATTTCAGAACGGTCTTCATCGCTACCGAACCCACGGAGGATTTCAGTGCAGTCTTCATCGCCGTCGAACCCACAGAGGATTTCAGTACGGCCTTCATCACTGCCGAACCCACGGAGGATTTCAAGGCAGTCAACATCACCATCGAACCCACAGAGGATTTCAGTATGGTCTTTATTTCTTCCAAAACCATGGAGGATTTCAGTGCATTCATCGTCACTGCCGATCCCATAGAGGATTTCAGTGCAGTCATCATCGTCGTCGCAGTCGCAGCCAGCTCTAGTGTTCCTGTACACAGCATGATCGATTCCAGGAGGGTCCGCTCCATGAGCCAAGGGGTTGATACATGAACTGACACATAGTACAGAGTTGATGTATCTCAAAGTTCAGTCTCGAAAAGAGGAACTCAACGTGACAGACGACGCGTTAATTGGATGCCCGGTCTGAGAGTTATTGGATTTTTCGTTCCAGGGGCCTGGTTGGTTTTTAAGTCAAAACCAACCTGACCGCACTAAAAATGTGTCAAAACCTCGAGCAGAGTATTCCAAAAGGTCTGTCTCACTAAGAAGAATCCAACAAAGTCTACGACACGTCAATCAGACATGCAGAGCTCAAGTTATAAGCGTTTCCGCTCCGAGGGTCCGGTTGGTTTTGTGTTCAAACCAACCCAAATGTACACAATGTTCTCCAAATCCTTGATTTTAATATAATAAAACTACTGCCTCGCTCCAAGGATCACATCTCAACTGCCGGTGCGTCGATCGGAGGTCCATAGCCCAAGATATTGGCAAAAGAACGATCATGTCGGGTTTTAGGAGGTTTGGGGCCCGGACCACCCAGCACGAGACCCCCTGGGAATCCTCGAACTGGGTCTGGGACCGGGTCCAGCTCCTTAGGGTGCGGCCCGGCCGGCGCGGCCTGGCCCTGTAGGCGCGGCCTGGCCCGGCCTGGGCGGCCCGACCCGGTGTGGCCGGTCTAGCCTGGGCAGCCAGTTGGCCTGGCGCGGGTGTGCCCCACACGGCCAGCTCGGTGCTGGACGAGCTATTGTGGGAGGGGGGGGGGGCTTCCCTACTTTATTGAACCGCGGCCCCATGTGGGGGCCGTTGCCTTTTCCAGTCGGGGGTTACAACCCCCAGATCCTTTCGAAACGGCATGCCCGATCCGGCCGGCCGGTGCTACCGCCGCGGGACCCCGTGGTCCAGCACCTCTGAAGTGCCAGCGCCCGGCGGTTCTGGCCACCCCGCCTTGCATCATCGCGGCTTTGAGTCGTCCCCTTGTCCAACCGGAGTGGCGCGACGGTGCCGTTCCCCTCCGCCACGACCCTACTCCGGCCGCAGTCTCTTCATGGTTCTCCGACACGGCACGACGGCCCCGCGGCTTTGTTCGGCCTCAATGGCGCAGCGCGACGACACCATGATTCTCCACCCGTTCTTCTTTGTTTCCACGCATTGCCACTGCACCGCGCTACCTTTATTCGTGCTACGACAAACACATCATCAAAGGGAGAGGAGGTTTGGCCGTGTTCGTGCGGTCTGGCCCCCTGCGTTAATCTGATATCAAGCGGCTAAGAAATTGACGATTGAATGGTCAAGAATATTCATGAAACAAAATCAAACCCCTTCCTCGATGAAGTCGTCGAATGAGGTTTGTCACGGGAAAGGGAAGTCGTGTAATACGGCGTCTCCGAAGGAGGATCGTTGGCGTCGCGGTACACGACGTCACAGAGAAGAAGACCGTCGGCGTCGCGGTACACGGTGTCACATCGTCGATCTCCGAGGAATCAGCGTTATTCATTGTAATTTGTCGGAGGCCGGCGTTCTTCATCGGTGAAAGTGCGTTATTCGTGTTCTTCAAGGAGGAAGATGAATATTCCAAGGCTTGACCAAATCCTCTCCAACATTCTCGCACAACAAAATCCTTAAAGAAATAAGACCTTGTCTTATTTAATTAACAGACCCAAGAAAACATTCATTTCGAAATTCAAAATGAATCCACGAATTGATTACATAACTTAATTCAATTCATTAATTAAGAGACTTGACTTGGTGTTTTAAAGGGGTGTGGGTGAGTTACATATTAAATGCACGAGAGGGAGGTTAAAAGGGATTTGAAGGGGTGGGGCTCGTGTGGGCCCCACTTCACTAGTATCCTACCAAGTGGAGTTAGGATATTATTGGGTCCCACTCCAACCACCAAGTATAGTTTTAAACTACCTAGAATAGAAATAAAATTGTACCACAATATTTTATTTCGTTCTTTAGTTAACCCATTATTTAATAACCTCACTGGAGAAACACATCTGCGGAACAGGTGTTCCTAAGCCATTACTGGAGCTGTGATTCCATCAGTGCCCTCATATTTCGATTCCGAGCACCGGATCAAATGTTATGAAAACCCACTTATTCGATTACTAAACGTACCTGAGCTAAACTTCGTAAATTGATTTTGGGCACACCGGGCCTCAGAATCAGGAGCCATCAGAAACCATGTTCTTGTAAAATCCCAAAAAAAATTAAGAATAAATTTCCTTGAATTTTATGGGTCTTTACACAATCCCCTATGGTAGTCATGAATGTAACCCTTGACTACTAATAAAATAATTTTATATGCTTCTATGTATTCCAGAATCTTATTTCATATTCCATTGTTATTCACTCACAGATATTTTTCTTGGATTGAATAATGAATCATTCCTTATAAACATCAAGGATATATTCCAAGAATCAATATTATGACCTATAATAAGAATGTTATAATTTTAAAATTATATAACCATGTTCTCATACCATTATAGATATTTTATGTTTATGTGATCATTAAAATTTCAAATGGATATCATTATTGAGAATTTTATTTCACCATTTCGTATCTTTCATTTCTCATGGTTTTGAATGAAGGTGAAAACTATGAATGTATAAGGAGGTCTCATGTTTACAAGAATAATTGTACAATTGATTTAGTTAAATTATGAACTAGTTTTATAGTTATCCATATTTCCAAATATTCTAAAATATATAATTCCTATAACGACCATTATGTTATTGTAATGTATAATTATCTATTATGTGGTTGTGTCAACATATGAAATATTGAGGTCACTATAGTTTGTATTATGGAATTATTTTATAACAGTTGGAAACTAGGATTCCAAAACATTAGTGAGAACCATTACAATTATTCTATTTATAAATAACATCCTATGTAATTGTAAGGAATTTATTAGATTTTGAAAAGAAGAAAATCATTTTATGGATTATATAATTGTATATGGATTTAGAGTAGATAAATATATATTTAATAATAATTAAAAGATATATCCAAATATATAAAATCCATTATACTATTGCATTGTTGGTATTCCATTATTGGGCACATGGTTTGACACCCATAGGGGATACTTGTAAGTTATTTCGTATTTTATTTTTGAACCATCATAATGGATTTGAATATAAAACGATGATTGTATTAGGTAATATCTAATAGTTCATAAAAAAAATTAAGGTTGCATGATTCAGTCCTCATATTAATTATTTTTTATGATTATAGGGTCTAACTCAGTTATTATTGTTTCACACAAAATATTTTTTTATATTATATATTACAAACTAGAAGAAACCATGTTAATTTGACTGATATTTAATTAGAAATGGATACACACATAAGAATTTTTTTTATGAAATTTACAATGATAAGTCATATAGATATTCTTATATGAAATTATAAATCATGAATCATGTTTTACTTACAAATTTGAAAAGGGGGACCATATTTTTTTGTTTCCTTAATGTGGAACCATATGCCATCATTTAGTGTGTCTTCTAAACAACTGTTTACTGTGAAATATATCAGTACCATTGAAGTTATTTTTTTGTTCTCATATATAATATCACATATTTTCATAAGAGTACTTTCCCCTTGTATTACTGTTTAAAACCTCTCATTTTATGTGAATTGTAGAATATAATGGCTATAGTTTGCTTTCAGATAGCTTGAGGGTCATCTAATAACCATCATACAAGAAAATTTGATGATATTCTTAATTACATGCTTAGAACTGGATTAGTGCTAACTTCAAAACACAGCTACATAGTTACTGATTATATAATAAAATGGGTATGATTTATCTGTAACCATGAAAATTTGTCCCTATACCTATATTAGGATTTAGGACCCCTTAATAGTGGCCTTCCACCCATATAGCACACGTTTAGAAAACCTATGTGAATAGCCCACCTATGTTCCCAATTATAGAAAAAATTGGTGTATTGTTGATGAACTATTTATAAAATAGTTTTTCCTATAAAATAATTATAAAATTGTATTTTTAATTCATCAATGTTATAATTCCCACATCCTCTTCCTCTGAAATTTTGTTTTAATAGACTACATTCATGATCTCTTATCCACTACCTCTCCTAGAAATTTTTATATCTCCCACATTTATCATGAAATTTCTTTCACTCAATTTCTATTTCACAACTTATAGTGTACTCTATAATATTATTCCATCCAATATTTATTTCTCTTATAGACTATTGAACTATTTTGGTGTGACCTCATATATTCATTTTATGGAAATTGAGGATTTCTATGATATGTCTAGTTTAAGAGTAATTCAATTGATGTTATTGGATAAGGGAAGTTCTATGATCCTAAGGATGGTGTTCTAGATTAATTCCCTCAATTTATTCATATCATTTTCATGCATATTTTTTAGGCAGCTGGTCTCTATGGAGATTCGATTAGATTGATAAATAAATTAAATCAAATACCTTATAATGTACAGTACGACCCTTGTGATTGTCATGGAAAAACATTACTCAATATCCTTGAATTAATATACCACAATGGTTATCTTTTAATTTTGAAGAATCTTTTTATAATTACATTAATTTTTATAAAAAACTATTGAAGGGTGTTGCCTTATAATAAAATACATTTATATAATATATGGAATTATGATGACTGTTTAGTCACTAATGCACTGTGAATTATGATATAAATTCATTTATTATCTAAACTTGATGGATAACAAGCTAATTATGTTATAAATTATTTCTTTTTAAATAATGTGATCATTTAGAAAATAATAATGGAAATTTAGTTATATGATAATAAATGGATCCCAAATTTTGGACAACAATAACGGGATTTTAGTGACATAGTTAGTTATGATAGTTATTTTTTAGATATTGTAGGTTTGAAGGTATAACCAAGACATGGGAAATATATAGACCCACACATTTAATAAAATTACCCAACATATCATTTTTTTAATAATTAAAAAATTAGACAAACTGATGCCTAAAAAATGGAATAGTCTAGTTCATTTGGAAACATTGGAACATATAATCATTTACATTAATGAGCTACATCATCTCCCACTAGGTTCCTCCTAACTAAAAGCCTTCATATACTCATAAAAAATAATATAAATCATCATAACATGGGGAAGGAAACAAAGATAATGGGTAACCTCAAATGATAAATAAATTTGAAAATAGGATATATGTAAGAAAAATTATGATCATAATCGTATGAGAATATTATTATGAAAATATAGGGTCATACCCTAAATATCTCGGATCATATACATGCATCAGAGAATAATTCATGGAATTCCATAAGAAAAGTATCATATGGAGATAAAAAAATACAATATGAGGTCAAAACATAGAAATAAATCATTGAACTGTAGGAGATAGATAAGCATATATAATGGTTTACTGATAAGTCAAGGCTTTTCAATCAAGACCATCGTTGTGGAAAAATACCATTCCTAATCTACGTTTACACACCATTCCTAACCAGTATTGTTGAACTATGGTAATCAAATATTCCAACCCTTTATTTCTAACCCATATTCAGTTCCATTAACTCCCTATAATATTGAACCATGTCCATTTCTTATTCCCTCCATTTCTATCTCTTGATATATAAATAGTCAACCAATGTGTTAGAGTGATTTATAGGTTCCACCTATATCATGGAGAAGGAATACATACATGTTACACTAGATCATAAGTAACCATATCATTACCCATACAATGAAATTGATTTTATAATCATGTAATCATTTAATAACATTTTGGAGGTGACTTGTTTCATAATCATTTCATCATGAACATAACATGTTAAATGATTTGGATTTTAAAATCATATAATCAGTGAAAAAGAATAATGTTTCACAAAAAACATCCTATAAAAACATTGTATATTCAATTTATTAGTTTTAATTGAAAATAATAATAAATAATTCACAAATCCATTAGTTACACCAATTGATGTTAGCGCAGAAGGGACATAATTGTTAAAGGTAAATTAAAAAAATTTCTAGAGAAAATATCCTCTATTAAATGAAAATGATTTTAAATTTATAAAACCATGTTGAAAACATATAACAATGAAAATATAATTGAAAAATCAAATTTTAATATTTGAATCCTGTAATATGTTTTAAATATTTTTTAATCGTGGTCTTTGAAATAAAATATGTTTCAGACTGAAGAGGGAAATATGGACATATTTTATTAATAAAAATTCAGAGATATCCTACGTACCAAAGATTGAAAAATTAATTTGAATACTTGGATATATCTTGAGAAAATATATAATAATAATATTCATGTGTTTTCTTGATCTATAAATCATAATATTTCATCAATGAAGAATAATAATTAACAATCTAACAAAGCAATGAGATTGATTAAATAAAATATTACCACAAGGATATATGAGATTATACTTTCCATGTATGAAAATGATATTTTTTGAAGCAGAAACTATCATTAATTATGTATATTAATGACCTAAACTGTAAAATGGATATATATGAACCTTGAAAATGAAATAGATGAAAAACAAAAAATTAGCATCAAATAAGGCAAATCGAGACAAAACCATTTTTTTGATTTGGTAAATTTTGATAATTAGACCACATAAATGGAAGAAAACAAAATAGATAGGTAAATACCTGTAAATGTAACTAATATAATCATTGAATACATCCTTGTGAAAATTAAACACCACAAAATTGGAATGGGTTGTGAACAAATCATGTATCTCTATGAAATAATAAGTGATACAAAATCCCATTATCTTGTGTATTGACAATTGTCTTAGTCATTCAAATGTCCAACATATTAAAAATAAACATATTAAACATATTTTAGAGAAAAATATTCATATATCTAACAATGTATATGATTTTATAATACATTTATATAAACATCTGGTAAAAAATACTAGGTTAATGTTTCACTTTGTTTAATATTTTCTTTATTTATTTCATGTGTATTAATTTGTTATATATTTTGTATTTATACATTATATCATGATTTCAATAATTTATACCATGAAATAAATATCTTTTATATAATTTTTTTACTTGTTATAAAAGTTTATTTAATATATATATATATATATGAAATAGAATACAATTTTATATAGACGGAGGGTTATACATACGCATTATTGTTATTAATATTTAATTGTTATGTTGAATTAAGATAATTAAAAGAAATATATGGATATATATATATATATTTCATAATAACCATTTATTTATGATATGAAATTTTTCATATATATTCTCTAAAAATAACCTTAATATTATCCACGTAGTGTGGCTGCATGCCACACTTCCTCAAATGAAATTATTATATTAACACCAAATGGATATTTAAATAATGAATTTTTAAAGGAATTAATAGGCATAATTAAATAATAAATATACGATATAGAAAATAAAAATAAATTTTCCATCATAATTTCCACCATGATAGGTTTTAAAAATATCCAAAAAATCATCATTTAGTGAGTCGGTAGTTCACCGTACAGATAAAATTTATGTTTGTTACCCAATAGATTTTGGTTATTGTAATTGGATAACAATCCATAAGAATAAAAAATCCTATTATAATTTTTAAACTATATTTCTTATACAATAATCAAATAATGATAGTGGTGGTGGTAGATAATCATAATAAAAGAAAGGTTCATGAGAGAAGATATTACCTATTAATTAGAAACCTCCTCCTGGTTGGTGAGAAAATGATTAATGTGATTTCCACCATCCACATGGAAGGATTCTTTGATGAAGGGTGTACTTATGCGAGTTTAACTACACTGATCATGGACTTTATTAACTGGTTTTGGTGGAGTGAGGATGTGGGGGAGGTGGTGGTCTTTTATATGGAAGGTAAAGGACACACTTTGAATATTTGAAAACAATATTGGTGTATACAAGTAATTACATTATTAAATTCATAAAAAACTAGCATAAATGAATAAATAAAGGTTTATAGATGATATATTTCTTGATAAATGGTTTTGGAAAAATTTACTGTTCAATTGGGTACCAAATATAATGGTTTAGTACCAAAGTATGTTTCATTTGACCATAATTGATGTGATTAATTTTAATCACTTTTGCTAATATCATTGATCAAAAAACAAAATTCTATAAATATAAAATAAATATTATACTAATTAGAATGTTTTATTTGCATTTTTTTAATTCAATTTACATAATTTTATATAATAAAATTAATGTTAATACTATAGAAGATAGAAAATTAAGGGTTGTTGATGTACAAGGAAGATCAAATATTTATTAAATTTTTATATTCAACATAACACTGAAATTGATTATAATGAACTAAATTTTATTAATGTCTATATATTGGTCACAATTTGACCATAAAAAAATTTATTATATAATTTATCATAAATAATTATTTAATCGAAAAGGTTCTTTGTAACTAAAAATTATTCTTTTACAGTATTGATCCAAAATTATTTTCCTCTAAGAAATTACAAAAATTCATGCTAAGATTATTTTAAAATTATTAATCCCAAAATATGTTTATTTTATCATATTAAATTTCTAAATTCATGTAAATTTAATTCTATTTTGAAAAGTGGAACATTTGATAAATCATTATTTTTAATCATAATAGGGCCTTCAAAAATCAAATCATTCATTATTAACATGATTTATCTATATAAATCATTTATAAATAATATTTGAAATTTAATTATAACTATTCATATAACTAATAGTAATGGATATTATATATATATATTATTGAAAAAATTATATCAAAAAATTGTTGTTTTGTAGATACATTGGTGTTGGGTATAATATATGCCATGTCAGTTCCTGGTTAGAGGAATATTCGACTTTGTTAATTACATGACATAAATAAAAATCAAAATAATTTTGAAAATATATATATAATATTGGGTTGTAACATTCTACCGCCTTAAAATGAATTTATCCACATAAATACACCTCTTAGTTAATATCAAATGATGATACTTATGATTCATCATATCCTTATGTTATCCCATGACAACATCTGATAAGTGATTTCTATTATAAACATTAACCTTGTGAGTGGTCTTGTTTAATAGAACATCCTATATATGATCCTTAATGTCAACATTATGATCCACATAACAAATATAATTCCCTAGTTGTATGACCTCTAAGTTTTGTACATTTGATGAGTCGGGGATGTACATTCTCAGGGGATATAAATTGAAAACATCATATACTAGAGGGATATTTAGAGGAAGTTCCAATTCATATTCTATCATATTTATATGATCAATAATATCAAAGTGACCAACACATCTAGGGATTAGTTTACCTTTATTCCCAAATCTCATAACATTCTTCCAGGGTGAGATTCATAGAAACACCTTTTCACCGACATCAAATTCATTGTCACTTTGATGTATATCCACCTAACTTGTCTTACCACATTGAGCTACCTTGATAAGATTATATATGATTCTATACTTATCGACCATGTGTTCATCAATATCATGTTCTAATAGCTTTAATTCCCCAATATCATCTTTGTACATTAGATATCTACATTTATTACAATATTGGGATTTATATGTTTCCATCTGAATGATTGAGTGAATGTTAGTTTTTTAGGAAAAATCAAAATAATGAAGGATCTGATCCCAAACACCTTTGAAATGGAGAGGACATGATATCAACATATCCTTTAGGGCTTTAATTATTATTTTATATTGGACATCAATTTGATGATGATATCATTGTTCAATATTAATTCAATATAAAGTGCTTGAATAAGATAAAACCAAAACATTGATGTAATACTCAGATCTCGATATGAAAAATTGGAATTTGGTACTCTATGGAACATTACAGGTTCCATAATGTATATCCTATAATGTTGATCAAGATAAAATTATTCTCTCATATGAATGAATTGTGCTAACTTTTTATGCTGATCGAGTACCACCAATATAGAATTAAACCCTCTAGATATTTTGGGTAGTCCAATGAAAAAAATCTAATGTGTTGTTATTCAATGTCCATCTTGGATTGTGTAGTGGATGCATGTTATCTATTAACATTTATAATTCTGCAGTATATTCATAATGTAATAAGTACTGAGATACAAACTCTACGTTATCTATCTTCTTTATTTCCCACCAGAAGTATTATTTCAAGCCCCTCTAAATCTTCACACATCGATGATGAATAGATAATGTGGAATAATGAGATTCCTATAGCTTCTCCTTCATCAAACATTGTATTTGTGGAACACAGAAACAATTGATGAACCTCTTCCTTACCTCTTGAGCATGTTTGTATTTGGTAAAATTCTTGAGTTTCATTTTAATCTTATCATCTAACTTTTATTCCTCTTTAATCATTACATAAATAGAGGATAAATATCCATATGATAAAATTTCTATTCTTCCCATTATTTATAGATTTTAAAAAGATGCATTTCAAATATAGAAATATTGAATCTTTTATGATCCCTATTAAGGATATGCGAGAATTATCCTTCTAGATAAACGAATTGACAACTTGTTATCTTTCCTAGGTTTGTCATATATTGTGAATTATTAATCATTTATCAACATTATCCAACTTCTCTAGAGTATTTCTAACTCCTTCTCTGTGAATATATATTTTCGAAATATATGATTTTTATTTAAATCAAATGTTTCACTATAAATAAAATTCCTCCATTTTATTAATGGTAATATTACCAATAATCTCTCCAAATCATGAGTTGGGTAATTTCATTAATGAATCTAAAATAATCATGATGCCTAAGATAGAACAATGATATTATATATAGGAACACATACTAACAGTTTCATAGATAAATCACTATATATTACAACCACTTCTACACTATAGGGATATTTATGCAAAAATGCACTTACAAATTTTCTATTTTGTTCCATGAAATTTTCCTATATTCACCTGTCTATAAAACATTTCACCCTTCCAGGAGACCTTGGTCAGAGTATAAGATTGTCATGAACAAATTTCCACAAACTATCAATAGTATCTAGATAAACCAAGAATGATATGGATCTCAATGACTATGGATGGTCTATTAAAGCATTCAATAAACTCCATATATGATGGAACTACTTCTATTTCTTCTCTAGAGATTATGGGAACAAAAAAATGAATCCTTTTGAAACCAAAATTTAGATTTTGAAATGTTTTCATATATCTTATCCTTCCATAGGTTATTTACTAAAATTTCCAAGTGATCTTCATTCACTTCATTTCTCTAACAATATATAAGGTCATCATTTATAAATACTACCACAAACTGAAAGAGGTAATCTATAATGACTATATTAATTTAATCCAGATGACAAAAGATGTATTAGTAAGACAAATAGACATCTCTATGTATTAAAATATTCCATAACTTAATGGAATGTAGTCATGGGTATATCATCTTTATTACTCCATAAATTGATGATATCAATAATGAAAGTCAGTCGTCGAAATGTATTGAGAACTATGTAGTTAGTCATGTCAAAAATCAATATTGGAAAAAGAATACATGTCCTTGATGGTGATCCTCTTCAATTACAACTATTCAATGTAGAGTGGAATTGAACTATCATTCTATTTAAAAATATAGAATGACCCCATTGTGACAAAAATTTCTGAATGAATCACTTATCATGTTTTCCATGGAGTTTATTATTAATTTTATTTATCTCAATCAGATCATTGTATTAGGATTATTTATAATTAGTGAGGAACTAGGTATAATTTTTACAGGGAACTCAACCTCACATATTGGTGTAATACTAGGAATATATTCTACAAAAAAATACATAAAATAAAAAACTATATTCATATAATCGATTTCAATTTTAACCCCAACCATTTGAGATATACAAACCTTCCGAATGGGAATTCATACACATACTATTGATGAATTATCCACCTAATGTTCATACATATCACCAAATAAATCGATGGTAACAAGAAGGATTGAATTATCAAACATAACTTACCATCAATTAAAATTGATGTGGGATTTTAGTTAATAAAGGAAATTCGTGCTGAAAATGACATCAAATTAATCCAATGGAGGAATGAAATTTTTTATAAGAAGATCATTACCAAAAACATTAATCTGAGAGTATTCATAGTCTAGAGATGAAAGCATCAAACCGTTAGGGGTTTTCACAACTAATTCTACATCTAATTTTTTCAATGGATCATAATACCTGCAGAAAATTCATTAGATATGAAAGAGTGGGTAGATCAAGAATCACATATGATATTATAAATTCTTGAGTGGGTGGTAAATATATATTTAATAATGATTTTATCACGCCCTCATAAAAAATAATAATTTCATGATATTTCTACTTTTCCCTCAGCATAAGATATTGTTGGTATCTATAATCATAACAATCCATTGGGAATAGGTTGTGGTAATCATAATTCCTACTATCCATACACATGTAGCACTAAATCAAGGGAGTCACATTCTGTTTATTTTCTCACCATTATAATTAAGAGATAACATCCTCCCATCATTTCTGCAATCAATTACCAATTAAACATCATTTATATATATAAAATATCAAGATAAACCCTTATGTCCCCATAATCATTGATTAATACAAAATTTATACCATAAAGGAAAATTCATCAGATATCTCCAGAATTGTTTGAGTTTTCATTGAAATCCATCTACCTTTTATTTTACAAAACAATGAGGCTGATACGTGTCTACAACCTCTATTTCAACCATGATTGTACTAAAAAAATTTCACCATATATACTAAATCATTTATAACCAAATACCATATGATAATTCGATTTAATACAATGAAGAAACTATATTCTTTACATTTCGGTTGGATGGAAATTCTTGAAGCATACATCACATCTCATGTGAAATTATACATATATGTACCAAAAGATTCATCATCCTATTTCATTAACTCATGGAAATAATTCACCATCATGGTATGAATAATATGAGGAATGTAATCAATGAAAAATATGTTATTGAACTCAACCTACTTTGTGGATTCAATCTATAGTTTCTACCATTTATTATTGATTAGAGACCACCAATGATCAGATTTTCCATCTCTCTAATAAACTATAAAAATTACATCCTCATGATACAATCACTAAAGGATAGAGACAATCATTTCATTAGTATTGTTCCATTTCTTATCAACTTGGGGATTAGATGAACATCTACATGATGGCATACATTGACTCATGAATTAATAACCCAAATTTTATTCCCCCCCTTTCCCATTTACAATTCCTCCATAATTCATAGATAATATTTTTTATTTGATAATAACAATGTGGTTTTTCATTCTATCACCCATAAAAAAGATTTACTCAGGAGGAATATCATTTCACTTTCTATTGCAATAACCATTAATGGGGTTTCATTACATTCCCACCATTGACAAAATCCAAAATCATAGATTAAGAAATAATTACATGTTGAGGAACCACATAATCATGAAAATTAACTTATATAATGTCTAAATTATGACATCTACCTTATTCATTGACACCATCGGTTTATCCTAGGTTATTAATAAACAACATCAATTTAAATCCATCATTATGGTTCATTTATAGTTTATGAATTCCCAATGTTTATCTATTGGGATTGTCAGACCACTTGTTCAGTAAGTCTTGTTGTCATGTACCAGACTACACTGAGTCAAGCGCAAGACATCATGCTATAATTATTACCCCAAGGTACATCTGTTCCACATAAACATGTACTTTTTGTTTCTATTCTATGATTTATTAATATGAAACCTCTCACTCTATACTTTAAAAAAATTACATAAAATTGTCATACAAATTTCCTTATAGTTATACTTATCCTTAAAAATGTACATAGAGTTTTATCTAAGGTTTTATTATCTTATCTTATAAATGATAACTAAAACATTACACTGATTTAATCTACACGAAAACTATCTTTTAAGACATTAAAAATACAAATCATTTTCAGAATGCAAAAAAAATTATACAAACAGACTCCCAAAGACCATACTAGTCTATTTCCATTGGAAAAATGGGAATAAAAGTAAAAGTATATAAATTACTTATATCATATCCTACTAGGTACTTATTGTATGGAACCATTCTTAGTAACAAAAAACACAATTTTTACATTCATAAACTATGGATTGAAACATAAACTAGGGTGATCTGAAATGCATAGTAATGTTAAAAAAGGGAGAAATGTAAGTCTATTAATGAGAATAAGTGTATAATAACTTAATCATTTAAAATGGATGATTTTAAAAGGCATATCAAAGATAATATACATTAAGCATGGAATAATGGTCGGAAGTTCATCAAAAATGAATCATTTGGATGCAAAGAAAATATTCCATGAAATAATATCCTAGGAATAATACACATAGAAATGGTAAGAACATACTAACATAAAATTAATTCTATAGTAGTCATGGAATTTATTCTGAGACCATCTTACTAGACATTGTCCGTCAAAAAAATGGCTTCACACCCCATTCAACCCCTATATTATTGAACAATGTTAATCACTAGTTCCAACTCCATATTACATTACTAATTTCATGTCATGTTTTATCCTTGAAATATTGAACATATTTTATCTTTAATTCCATATCTATCTATCCGATGAGTTACAAATCATTACCTGATGCATTGGATGGAGATAAAGGTCCCACACTTCTCATAGTGAATTAATATATGGATGCTCACCAAGATCTAATATAAAATTTTCATATCCCATGTAATGAAATCAGTAATATAATTATGTAAATAAATCAGTACATGTGGTAATAAAATGTTTCATAATAATTTCATCATGAACTTATCCCATGAAATCAAGCAGGTTTCTATATCATATAACCCATGGAAGAGAAACATGTTTCAAAAACATCATTCCATAAAACCAATATCCATTTAATAAAATAATATTGGTAGAAACATAGAATGGTTTTCACATATATTCACGAGGAACCCAAATGGATGTGATCTTTAATGTGAAATAATTTTGATAGTTCTTTTAAAAAAATATATCGAGGAAAACGTTCTTTATGTGCTGAAAATTGTCTTTAAAACATAAAACCTTTATGAAAAATTTTTTTATTGAAAATATCATTGATAAATAATAAAGGATGACCTCAAAAAATAATTTATTTTTTAAATAATATTATTGAAAATATGGTTTTTGAAATAAAACAACATTCTGACAGAATAGTGGAATACAACAAGATTTTTCTTAAACAAACATTATTAACTATATTTGCTACCAATTCATTAATAAATTGAACAATCACATTGAAATATCATGATTAGACCTATTATAAGGAAATTAAAGAGTTTATAGGAAATATACATATTAATATTTCATCAATGAATATTTGTCACTTATAGTCTTGAAAAGTTATATGGTTGTTTCAGTTAACTCTTACCACTTGGTTACATCGTATCCCACTCACCATGATTGAAAATAGAATTACATAAATAAAAAAATATCATAAAATAAAATTAATGATATAACATGTAAAATGGTAATATATACACCTCGAAGAAGAATTTAGGTGTACTACATAACATGAGTGAAAAAGAATGCACATTGACACAAAACAATTTTACATATTAATAACTTTTTAAACCTAAAACCCATGAATAAAATATCATAATGTTTATATTAACCATATACGAAATTATATTAATCATTGAGTAAATCCAATTTTTTATACCCACCACAAAACTGGAATGGGTGGTGAATTAATCATGAGTCATAGGAAAATTAAATGTGAGATGAAATTTTCATACCTCGTGTCTTGACTCTTGTCGAACTTATTAAAACCACCTATATAATAAATATAAATTTATTGAACATATTTTTCATAATGGTATTCTTAAATATATCATCATATATGGTTTTATTATGACCTTATATTACCCTCTTGTTAACAATCCTATTTTATAGTTTCATTTTATGTAATATTATATTATTCTTCGCATGTTTCTTAATATGTTATATCATTTGTATTAATACATTATATAATGAATTAATGAATTTAAAATGTGATATATTTATATATAATTTCTATATAGTATATTTTTATTATGATAATATATAACATATATTAATATAGAATTATGATACAATATATGACTTATATATTCAAAAAAACCATCCTTACTATAATCCATGTAGTGAATGAAAAAATCATATCTCTATGAGGGGGAGATATTCAATAATTCTCATGAAAAATTTTTGTATTAAAAAAATGGAAATTAAAAATATTTTTGTTGTAAATGTATAAAATAACAATAATGAAATAATAAAAATAATATATAATGTATATAAACTTGTTTTCCCTCATAATTTTCCACCATTATAGGCATTAAGGATAATTTGGAATTCATCGTTTAGTGAAATAGTTGTTCGCTGTACACATAATCATTATGTTATATACCCATTAAAAGGAGTTCTCTGTAAGTGTTGTTGAAACGAAAACATAAAAACACCCTAGTATTTTGAAAATTACAGTTTTTTATAAAATAATTGAATATATATAGTGGTTGTGGTGGAATATAAAAAACAAACTTGACTGAATTCCTTACCCCTTAATCAGGTAACTCCTATTAGTATATATGAAAATGATTCATCGGATTGAATTATGCCCAACATATGTTTTCTAGGGTAATGGGATCACTTATTCCATGATTATATGGCAGATATTGTCTAATCCTAAAAAATTTTATAGGTGTTAGAATGTGGGATATGTGGTGACTTTATTAATAAAGGTAAAAGATTCACAATGAAATTTTAAAAACAAGTAATGTGTAATGATGTTCTTACCAATAAGAGTTATTGAATGAAATCATAAATCAATAATTGTTTTTTTGCCAAGATAATGATATAAATGGGTTTTGTAATTGTTTGTAGGACATTTTACTCATATGATTTAGGTTTATTCACTAATTAATCATAATTTGACCATATTCCATGTGATTAATTTTAATCACTTTAACTAATCATTTTGGACAATGAAAACATGATCTGAATAGAATATAAACATTATAATTATTAAAATGGTGTTTGTAGTTTTTTTAAATTCAATTACTAGTTTCAGAAAAAATAATATTAATGATAATCCTATAGATGAGATGAAATGACATGTTGTTAATTTAGAAAGAAGATGAAGAGTTTATTATGATTTTATATAAAAGTTAAGTGGGAAATTAATTCTATTGTACATAATTTTATAAATAGATTTATAATTTATATAATTTGACCATAAGAAATGATAAATACAATTTACCATTACTAATTATTTAATTTAAAAGGAATTTTTTTACTAAAAGGCATTATTTTTCTTTATTCATAAGAAATGTTGTTTTTTTAGAAAAATACCAAAAAATAACTCTATGATAATTTCTCAATTAAAAATTCAAAAAATAATTTTATTTTACAAAACTAAATTTCTAAAATTCCTTACAAAATATTTTCTTATTAAAAATATTTCATTTGAGAAAATTGTATTATTAGACATTAAATGACTCTACAAAAAATAATATCTCTCTTTATTAATTAAATTGATCTATATAAAAGAAATATTATTAGTACATTAGAATTATTTTTTAATATTTACAAAACATTGTCTAATAGAAATTTTAAAATTATATTATTTAAATAATTACAACAATTAAATGATGTTTCCTTGAAAAAATGGAGTTGCAAGTAACATACGCCATTTCAGTGACACATGAGTTGAATGTTTGTATTAGTGCACTGAAAGACATAAATGAAAATTAAATATATTAAAAACTTGTATATAAAAACGTGAGGTGTTAATGGAAATCTCTATATATATTTTTACCTTACTTGTCCAGATGAGTGACACCGGTTCCCTAGGGGAGACCATGTGGATATGCTTGGTGTAGATATGGTTATACCATGACATAAAAGAGATACTCAAACCAACATATGATAAACCATATATGGATAGAGTGGCTAGTTCTTTCAAACTTCACCAAATTCCTAGAATTATGTGTAGGATATCATAAATATTTCACATTGGATAGACTCTCATAGTATAGTGAATAAAAATATATCCTATATTGAAACATGTTTTTCAATTGGAATAGACATGGGTGGGATAAAAGTGACTGTAAAAAATTTATAAATATTTTAATAGCACTAAAAAAATAAAATTTGGAACATTAAATTTAGGGATTTGTTGGCCAAGCCAAATCAAATTCATGGGGATGATACACTCTTGGGAACATTACTTATAGGATCTATTAAAATATTTCACACTAGTTTGCGGTCATTGATGTACATTAACATAAATATTTTTCTGAAGAATGTGAAAATATATGGGTGTCCCATGTGGAAGCTAATTCGTTTTATGATATTAAATTACAACATTGAATTCAATATATATAGGCACACTACACATTTTACATGAAAATACATGACTAATAGAGACACTATTAGTGGGGAACTGTTAAATATATCTCACCCCTAGATTGGAGACCATTAGTAAGAAAGATTCTTTCATGGATTCATGTATTGATAAACGGAAGTAGCAAGAATTTAATGCATGACTCAAAGTTCTAGGTGGGAATATTTTAGTAAGGAAATGTACATATATTCATATTATTTCTTCTTAGTGATTCAAAAATTTTATATTTTTTCATTCCATGTGGAATTTTACAAACACCCGTACATCCCTTAAATATTTTTTTCAAATATGTGACCAAATTAATGTCTTCATTTGTGTTTATTTATTATTAATCTTCAAAATATTCATTTTTATTCTATTTTTGTTTTCTTGTACAATTTCTAAAGCATTCCAATATTGTACAGTAGTCTTATCCACTATATTATATGAAGGAATAGCTCCCCAATATACACACCTTATTCAAACAGTATTATTTTTTAGCCACTTTTTTATGGGGTATCACTCTTGCCGTCATCTTTTAAACTGTCATAGTGTACCACTAGGTGGATTCCCGGGCATGATACCACAAAGTGGTATAAGAGGATTCTTTTCTATTTTTCATACTCTTTTGATATGGATTTGAGACATTGAGTAATTTAATTTGGAATTAATAATATTCCAGGGAGTATCTATCCCACATATTTGGTATATTATAATTACCAAGATTTGGATAATTGAATTATAGATCATTCTTGATTCCTTTTTAGGGATTTTAATATTATAGTGACATACTTGTTTTGTAATATTTATAATATCGATAATTATTAATACGGGTCCATGTAACTTCGCCTAGTTTTATGATGTAATTTAGAAAACATGAATTATACTAGGAACCATAGTATGTAATTGTAATGCATTATAAAATGAAATATTTGTTCTTATATGTTCATTTCATATATGGTATGTGCCTGTTGTAGTTCCTAATTATTTATGTGGTATAGTGTGATGGTCTTTCATGTATATATGACATAATTGGGCTAATTTACATAATATAATCAATATAAATTTTATTTTTCCTTAAAAAATTAGTACTTAAACCACAATTTACCAGCTATGTCATGATATTATCATGAAACATGAGTTCTTTTGGTGTAAAAATTCATTATTTCATTTATGAAATATAATGAAAATTTAGGAAGATTGTATTTTTTTCAATTTAATATTATATAAATAAAATCAAACCCCATTAAATAAAATATTTCATCCTCTTATCATTAGTAATGTTAATATCATTATTGGATTGTCTGAAATTTTCAAATCAAAAATAGTATGTTCTGTTATAAATGTAATATTTTGATGAAATTAACTAGACTAATATATTATTATCCAAATATATTAGAAAAATACTAATAAAAAACTCCATAAAATAATAAAGGGTTACCAAAAGGCTATGATTCAAAATTAAATATAATGATTCATTTTCCCTATACCATGCATTTGACACACCATATTCAAGAACCCCTTCTATTTTTTTTGGAACCTTCTGCCTGACCAATTCTATGATGTTGGAAGTAGTATGTGTTGCCTTTGATCATTATATATGTCTTAATTACTATATATACATGGATCTATGAGTAGGTTGTTGGTTGGGAAATTCATGTGGTATGATTCTATTGTTTTCCATTACAATTATCACTTTCCCATTTTTTATAAATTACATTTGAGGTGATTTCATTGAAATTTTAGAGTTTTGAACCAATAATTTCTCTTTTTCAATTGAAAGGATGATGGAACTGGCCATTGTCTCATGTTGGTGGTCCCAGAGACACTAGGAGGACCTCATACAGATCCACTTGTGGCACTAATTTTTTATGTTCCACTAGGTTTCGATGTTCATTTCCTTGATAGTTTCTTCCACTTCATGAAATCCATAATTGAAGCTCCGATACCATCCCTTACAAAGATAATACTATTCCGTGATATCATGTAGAAGACTCCTCCCTTCATCAAAGGAGACGGTAATCCTTGGTATTTTTTTCATGGATTTAGGTCATATTGTATATCATCATGAATATAAAGATTCTGGAAGATCATGAAGGAAATATAGCCCCTATATGCTACATGACTGTTATAAAAAATGGTGGGATGTCCTCGCTCAGGTGGGCCAACAAAAACATATGGTCTATTAGATATTAAATATATCCTTTTTTAGTTTTTCATTCCCCAAACTTTTCATGATGACCGTGATCAGGAGTTTATTAACCAACAAGACGATGAATGGTCATTGATGGAGTAATCATCCTAATTCTATGGATTACTATGTTTCCAATGACCGTGATTGCAGATGAGACCGTGAATGTGAGATATTGTGAGGATTTGTTTTTAGGAAACATCATATTATAGGTTAATTTTTTTTGGATTCCCATCATTTCAAGGAATTTGAACTAGGTCTTCATCACTATACAACACTTGATGGATTCTGACAATGTGTTCCAAGATGGTTATGATTCCAATTTGGGTAGTGTTTTATCCTATAGAAGGAAAATATGATTCCTGGTTGCCCATGGGGAATATACCTCCCAGGTTGGGTTTAATGATAGCTATTTAGTGTGTCATCATTATTGAAGGCTACTCTATAATAAGACCATGTGCACATGTAACTCAATCGAGTGAAGAGCATGTGACATTATACAGTACCTCCATTGATTGTTCAAATCTTTTCCATTAGTACCCAGTTAAACGAGATCGTTCATGAAGACCCTTTATTATATGATATCTACAAATCCACAGCAGGCTCAAATTTTCTCTTAAAATAGATGATCAAGACATGAAAATGGTTATGACTAATGAACTATGGACTCATAAGACCAATTCTATTAGAGTGGACCTTTTCTGGTGTATTAGACTTCATCGTAGGGATGCCATTTTGGAAATATTTCTAATGTAAAACCTATATCATATGGGAAGCCTCCCGGGACAACTATGGTTATACAAACAATCCATGAATCCTATATTTTAGTTTATGTACATTTTTATAGATGCATCACACTCCATCATATCTATAAAGAATGAGGAATTTCCAAAGCTAGTGATATAATAATTCAATGGAATTTTCACTCTTCACACACAACCTCTAGTACTATTAGAGGACATATTCCAATGAAATCAGACCCCCTTGAGATAGATGGGAACCATTTCATATGGTGTTTCTCTATCCATGATATGATTTTATTCGACATTACTCTCATTATTTTTTATTATTCCATATCATACAAATGTGTATTGTTATTGGTCATGTTTGTCATCTAAATCATTCAAAGCTAGAACATACATTCGTACGTGAGAATAGGTTATCCTGGTGAATTAAGCTGGACCTAAGAATCATGGGCTTGGTAGTGTGACAACCTAGATGGTTAGACTATTATGTAGAGAGTAGTGAATATATATTGTGGAGTTCCCTCACGATTTATATAATTTTTTGGATTTATTATGTAATGACTACTCTAGTGTACCAAAAAAAGTGAATTAGTGGACACCAATGAGATAGTGATATGTGTAGCTCTACTATCTACTACTAACTGTATGATGGAACATTCTGCACTCATGGAACTCAAAAAGTACCTGTTAGAAAAATGTGAAAACAATTTTATATGACCCAACACATTTCTATGGGGTTCACTTGTAATTTTCAATAAGAGGGAGGATTGTTCACTCAAAATTTTCATGGATTTAAAATTGTTGAACCACCATACAATGATGAAATTGTATCCCCCACCTCATACAGGTAACATATTTGAAAAAATCTATTTTGAAAAATCATTCACTAATACCGAACATAATTTTGGATTTCATTAGGTCCATGTTATGGCATAAAATATTCCACATACGATGTTCTAAGAAGGTATTCCACGTATGAGTGTCAGTTTATTCCATTAGATTTCTTAAATTCCACATTAATATTTTTGGATCTAATTATAATGGTTTTTGAACCATAACTATATTCACTTATAGTCATCTCTATCATGGTATTGTAAGTGTATTGTTAAACTATGCATTACCATGACGACCATATTGAAATCATGATGAATATACAAATAAATCACTCTATAGATGATTACCCAGGAGAATTCCATTTATGGTTCTATATGGTCCGATTTATGGGTCATATTATTTTAGAGGTTGGCATATGTGTTTACCCATTACAGGAGAGTACATTTGTATCCTGTGAGAATCCCATCAGTATACTGAAAATAAATAGTTTCTTTGTGAAATATGTTCATTATAATACATGAATTCAATATTTCTCCCACATAGAAACAAATCTGATAGGCTTCACTAAGAAGGGTGTTAAATTCATCCAGTCTAATTCATGTGAAACTGCTTTTAAATAGTTAAATGGGAGACTTACATTAGAAGAATTACTGGTTTCATACTAGTCCCATTTATCAAAGGAATCTTGAGAAGAATTACAATAATCATGAACATGAGTAGGAATATGTGTATCATGATCAATTATGTTAGTAAAATTTTCTATTATTTGAGTGTTTTTGGTTTTCATTGATCAAAAAATACTTAAATACATCTCCACATAATGATTCCAGACTATGATACAACATAGGGGGGATGAATACTTGAAGTCATTAAACATTGAAATGTCATGAACATCTAGAAAGGGTAATGTAATGGATCATTACATGAGCTGTAAGACTCAAACATTGGAAATATGTCGGGAAGATTTGAGTGGATGTTGATGGTCCTGTATTCATATATATACCTAGAGGATCATGAATTCAATGTGAAACATGACTTTTCTGGTTTGGACATGACATTATCTCTTCTAGAGTGGGTTTGGATGAGTCACCTATCAGATAAAAAAGGTAACATTCTGATGGAGTGTGTTTCATGTTAAAATACATAGCCTAGATATGTTTTTAATTGTAGTTATACTCTACACTTCTATAGGAATTATCAGTTGCCTTCAGAAATATGAGATGTGATTATATGTAAATTCCATGCTTTGGTTTGGGGAGATCACATCAGTCTTACCAATATATACTAATATTTATATCAAAAGTATTTGTTGCTAGATAAGGATGGAATATTGTAGGTTTTTTCACACAATGGCCCACCAACTAGTAGGTGAAGGCAGAGCTCTAGTGACCTATTTTTCTTTTCTATCCTATATGCATTCTGGAGTGGAAATGGAATGATTCCACCGTGGATTTCATGAAGTTATTTCTTAGGACCATCGAATAAGTGAGGTAGTTTGGGTGATGATATATAAAAGACAATGGTTTCAAACTTTTTATAAATTGAGGAGAAATTCTCAGTTGACATGATATAGATGCATTGCATTATTGAATGTTTTTCCTTCATTTTTTTCCTCATTCTATAAGGTCTGACTAATACCACCATATACATCATTTATTTTATATGGAATATAGTATTCTCTAGCTTCTTAGGTTATATTGTGTATGTACTAAATCCCTAATACCAAAAGTATTTTTGAGTAGACAATTCAGGTGTAATAGGAAAATCATTAGGCATACATCATTCCCTTCAAATGTTCTTACTAATATCATATACCATTTGGGGAATTTTCCTACAAAAATTGTTTACAGGTAATGATTCTGTTTTATCCAAATGTTGCCCATAATGGTTGGAATAACTATTCACATGTATTCATGTAAGAGTCATGTGATGAAAAATATTTGGGTCATCATCAAATATTAGAGTGTAATGAAATATTAAACCGAAATTATAATCAAACAGATACATTTTATTCCTAATAAATGTATTAATATATTCATTAACTTTTAACTCTAGAGTTAAATTTGGTACAACAAATAGTTTTTCATGAATCAACCAAATTGTTTCCCATATGAATTATATGACATATAGAGATATAACCACCATATGTCAAGACTTTCAAGATAGTTTATAGTGCTTGGAAGACTTACTATCATCTTTTTATACCTTATAGTTTCCTTTATATGATAATTTATTCCATGTACTACAACTTCACCACAATCATGATTACTTATTTAATCTATTTGACCCCAAGGATACTGATCTAGTTACACATGCATCTTTTTAGGAGCATTTGATATATATCATATGTCAGATAATTATGGATCATCATGGTAGGATAGTACCACTAGCCTGGGTGCACTGTTATCAAGACCATGTACATGAGGTGAACCAATAGTGGGATTCAAATGTACATGCACAATGGCTATTTGTATATTCATATGATGTCTAACCACCATCAGAGGGTAAAAACATGTATTATTTTTCATAATAGAGGTTGTAATGTACAATGTTTCCTGAGAGGAAAAATTTTGGTTTTTCAAATTTATAAAATACCGTATTATTTTCATGATAGGATATAATGGAAATGGTTCGGTTCTAGAGTATCTGGGGCATGATCGAAGCTTACTAATCTAGAAAATTTGAAGACATGTTTAGCCATATAGTTAGAGCACATTTAGTTCTAACTATGGGAATAATCTGTGATGGATACCTTATGCATAGGGAAATCCACATTATTATCTTCAACATATTAACAAGGGATGCATTTACATCTATGATTACATACACAACATGAGAGTGTCCTTCCAAATGGCAAACTCATTATAACACAATTCGTGTGCCTATCATGTGAAATGTTCCCCTTTCAGAAGTACTTTGCACATGGTTAGTGCACGGTATAGAAAAAAATATGGTGAAGTAAAAAATCCCATTAAATAAATAGTAAAGATCATTTTTTCACTTATATTATTTAATACACAAAAAATTATTATCCTCTTAAATTGTTTCAATAAAATTCACACCTAAACATCTATCCAATCCTCATCCTAGTGATTTAGATATCTCTCACACCGGTCATCTGATTCCTTCACAATCAAATGTATTAAAAATAATATGATGAGAAATCTAATCTTCTTCCATACATTTTATTTATATATTACACTCTATAATTATATTCTGGTGTGACATCGTTTTTCACAGTTTAATAGTGTTGAATGATTTCTCTATTATCTCTCAAATTTATAATCATTCCCTGAATACCCATAAATGTTGTAAATAAACACTTCGATTGATCACCTTAATATAAGAAAACCCAAATGAATTTTTTAAATATTTTATTTTACCACAATGAATTATATTTGATAAACATCCGTTGAGGATATATTATGTAGAATTAATTCTAGGACAAAATAAATGGAATTAAGGGAATCAGTTAGGTCCTTATGAACTATTCCTTATTCCATGTATGAATTTCATAAATAAATGTCTCCAAAAACATCTAATTTTATTGTAAATTATTTCCTAATTAGTTTTTAAGAACATAATAGTGAAATAAAATCCATACTATATGCTAATGGTGATACAATGGTCTATAATTAATGTTTTCATAGATGGGCTCATTCTTCGGTAGTGTTTTTCGTGAATTTTTAAATATTTCGGGTATACAATGGAGATGCTTGGAAATAGATCTATATTTTCCCCTACTACCTCCAGATGATTGATACTAATTCTCTATGGGGTTCCACATGGATTTCTTCATTGATGTGATGGATGTAACAATCCATGAAGGAGAGACTGTGGCCCTGATGTGAGACACAAGGCATATACTCAAATAATTAGTTCTTTTTGTCATCATTATTCATGGATTGATAATTTGGATCTTATTCAAAGGAATCCCTTGAGGTAACCCCCTGTCATTGGGTATGTAATGAGTATCTAGAGTAATATTTCGGATTCCCTTGCGGTCACCCTGGACAGGTTCATGGTTCCACGTGATAATAAAATAGGAATTTAATAAAATAAAAATGTAAAAATGTGTAACTGTGAGTCCAAGGTAACACCGACCAGGGAAAATCACATGATTTAGGATGGTCTACCCATTTGGAATTTAATTTTTGAGGATGATATAATATTTCATATTTTGGAAGGTCACATCAGATCAATGACATCAGAATTAGGATGAAGAAGGTAGAAATGGACAAGTGTACTATGTGTAGAAATTATGTTGTCTTTTATTTAACTAATGAATTGAATTCATTATTTGATGGAATGATTCTCATATTAAATGAATGTAAAAATTTTATTTAGACACACTTGGTAGGGGCCTACTACATATATCTCACACCCTATATGGGCATCCATTAGTACCCAGATATCTACATGGTTGTTTTTATAGATGAAGGGAAGTATACATATTCTTATACATGACCTTTTGTTTTAGGATAGATTATGAGAGAATAGGACTAATCCTATTATCATTATAGATGTCAATACAAATTGGTCTTTTTTGTACAAAACAGGGTACATGAATGTCTCCCTTGTATCCCATGTACCATATTTTTGTACTGCTACATGACATCATCATTTCCATCATTTTTTTCTATTTATTATCCTTCTTACACCAATTCAATATTATTATGATGTAATTTTTTATTTTTTTCTTCTTATTTTCTATATTGTTCATATATTTCATCTAGTATTAACTATAGGGGAATAACCTACCCATATACACACCCTATGCCATCAGTATTAGTTGTAATCCTCTGGAATATGGGGATCTGTGATTATAGCCATTGTCCCAACAATAATAGGGCACCACTATATGTATTCAATGTTGGGATTCCATATCCAGTGTTTGATCATGTTATAATAATTTTTTATGTGTTCTATTTATTAATATAATTATATCAAAGGTGAAATAGTATCACGAATACAATGAAATATTATGAAATTGACTCTACATATTGAGATGTGTTTAAAAATAAATTAATTATAAATGTCCATATATTCATTTTAAAATATTTTTCAGGGAATTATATATAATATTGTAGGTTGATGAATCATTTTCTTCCACTATGGATTTTTATAAAAGTCATGTGATTTAGGCTTCTAGTATTATCCTTTTACGTTAATTTAGGGTTGAGAGAATAATCATTTGATCAAATACATGTCTACTGTGGGCATTATCATCATGGGTAATTAGCATCAATGAAAAATTCATTCGATAAAAAATAAAGTTGGAAATGGATTTTGGATTTACCCATAAATGACATTATATTCTAATGAGTTAATGAAATAAATAAAAAGTGACACACAAAATAATAGATAGAATAGGATGACCAATTCATTATTCTCTATGTTTGGATGGAATCATCGAGATATTGTCATAATGGGACTAGAAAATGTGTTAACTATGGAATAGATGGTCATTATTCTCTCAAATAATTATGTGGATTGAAAAAGTAAGGTAATGATTCCATTTGAGATGATTCTTAATGTCTACATCTCACACACTATAATGTCTACAATGAAAGGTGGAATGGAATTTTGTTAAGCAGTTCAAGAATATGATGATTAATGATGCTAATTGACTTCCGGAAAATATTTTTTCACAATTCTATGGGAAGTATCATGAAATCAATATTTCTAATGAAGTATGTGTTACCATCATGATTAATGGTACATTTACCTTATTTTTCTAGAAAAAATAATGGTAAGATGATTTCATATGATTTCTATGATTCCATTATAACATATTTTTTTTAGGAATATGCTTCAGTAATATATATTTATTCACCTACCAGTTGAATTTTTTATTATATTTTAAATTTATTAGACATCGCAACAAAAATAACAAAAAATTCAATGTATGTGAATTTAATTTTGATATTCCAATAAAAAATCCAATTGATTATTGAATAAATTATAGAAAAGAAATCTTAAGGAAATAAGATCAATTATATGAATATTAATTTCTTTTAAAATGTGCTATTTTTTCAGAGGGTTGTGGAGACACTCATCATCAATGACATGCCAATCAAAAAAAAGTGATTGTTGATTTTTTTAGAGAAGTGTTTTCTTTTCAAAAACCTAATAATGTTTTAGAGTTTTCAATAGAACTCATATATAATGCTACACTTATTTCAAAGACTCCATATATAATAACCTTAATTGAGTTCTTGGAATTGATGAAGAAACTTATGGAAATTCATGACAACTTATTAATTTTGAAATTCACGTCAACTTGGGGTTAACACATTCTATTAAATAATAATAAAGATGAATATATATCAATGTTCATTGATTATATTGTACCTAACATGATCACCTCCATGAATAAATGAAATATACCTCATATTGAGTAATTTCTAATCAAATACACATAGGTAAATGATTTTAAAGGTTTGATATTTATTCTTGATAACATCAATTATGGGCCAATAATGATTTTATACCCATGAAAAAAACTCATAAAATAAATGGACACTGTTAATACATAGTGTTATATTATGGTTTCGATTATTCGCCGATATCATCATTGATTGATGAATATATTATTCTGATCATACCGTGATCTATGAGTGGTAGTCGATATAGATGATATTCTGATGTTTATATATATGATGTGTAATTAATATAATGACTATGAATTATGAATTATTCTAATGATATTTTAGATTTATAATTTGTATAAATGTTAAAAAAAATTTGAATTTTGGATACCAAAATATTCAATTTTAGGTGATATAATCTCATGTTAGGGTCTAGTAGTGGATCCAAAAAAGACAGATGTTATGGATAAATACCCTAAACAATCCATATAGATTATTATTAGTTTTTTCACAGTTTTGATTGATATTCTCATCACCATATAGTTTATTCTACATTAAATTGAAATCAAATGACATTGTTAATTCGGTTGTGACACAAGTTACTTATGATAGATTAATGTGAATAAATTTTGATGGAACTTAATATAAGGTTAGTTATAGCACCAATTATATTATTTACATATAATGGATAATGTTTTGTAATATATTATTATACATTAATTAAGTGGATAATATAAATTCTCATGAAAATTGATATGGTTGTAGCTTAGACATTTTGACAAATAAGTATTCAATAGAAATGTATCCAAACTCTTATTCTTGAGTTAGTAGGGGAAGTGATAGATATAATTATATATATACAATATATTTTTGGGGAATGGAGTTATTTATATAAAGAACATAAAATTATTATGTAATATTCATAACACTGAAATATGTAAATATTGGTCAGATAATATGGAAATAATTGAGAATAGATTTTGACTAATATATTAATTTCCACCTTTAAAAATAGATCAAAGATGAATATTCACTAAAATTGAAATGATCATGATAGAATATATAATATGGGTATAATAAAAGTGCAAATATTATAGGGCTATCAAACAGTGTACCTTCAAATAATAATGGGAAGTGAGATATCATATCTTTCCCAAATTAGTGTTCAATAAAATATGTTTAATAGGATAATAGAAATATTAGAAATACCCTAATGGAAAATATTAATCATCCCTAAATAATATCTCATTGAACTCCATAAAAAATATAAATAGAAAAATTATATTTGGTTTGTTTTCAATCATTTTATAAAATCATTATTGGCCACTTATATAATAGAGTATTATTTCAAGATCATTTTTTTATAAATGAAATTAAAGAAGATGTAATGATTCATGGTGGTCCACATTCTCTTTTATTTTATTTGGATATAATGATTTCATCAACGTTATAGTTATGAATTCTTTAGGCTCTATATACAGATTGTAGTTTTCATACAACATATTATCCTAAAAAATGATCATTCTAATATAACCAATAAAACCGTAGAAGATATAATTATATAGTATTATATTGATTTTAAATAAAGTTGGTACCAACAACTTACTTTACTGTAATTTTCATCGAACAATAACAATCAGTTGGGAATTTATATTCTTCCTTATGAAACTATCTATAGAAATATGCAGAACTATAATTTGTTTGGATGATGTAGGAGAAATAACACTATATATACCTGAACAAGTTGTAATAATGTTATAGAAATTTAGAGCTAATCAATAGAACAGTATGGTAATATTGATTAAATAAAAAATAGATAAATATATTCCACAATGGGACTATGAGTTAAAATATTTCTGGAAAATGATTCTTTTGAAATTTATATGGAATATGGTTATGAGAATTGGGTAAAAATGAAATTTTATTTGTAAAATCCCTAACCCTTTTATATTGAATTTAGCACATATATGATGAAAATGGTTTATATACATTTTTTCTAATCATAAATGACTGATCAATAATGTAGTCTTGGTAAACATGATATTTATATGATTCAAATATTACTTATGAATATAATTTTTACAACATAATTATTTTCTACTATAATATATTTATTTTATCCAGCAGTTCCAAGAATTTATATCATAAAATAATTCCTAGTATCCTATGGTATGTATAATACAAGGGCGTGGTGGGGTAAAATTCTCAGTATGAGTATGTGTATAATAGAAGATATAATTTATTATGTAATAATAAAATTGGTAGTTAAATAGCTGAAATACATTCAATTTAATATGTATTTTAAGAATTATTGGGAATTAATAAATTATTATACATTAATTCCAAATAAATAATCACAAAACCATGTTATGTAACCATAGATATCATATCAAATAAAATAAACACACGGAATAACATTAAATTAATTCACAATAAATGTATACTAAATTTCAAAAATCATAATAATTCTTTTAATGCCATTTAAAACATACTTACTGTGAACCCCATTCATAAGATAGATCAACGAAACTTATTCCAAACCCATCAGGGTTTTAAAATCACTATTCTAATTATATTCCATAAAAAACATACTACTTATTCCTATATAATGATTGTTTAAAACTACAAAGTGAAAACTCATTGGGTTTTCCCAACTAATTTTTGTCATTAATCAAATTGAATCAACTAGTGGAAAATTTATATCATGCTCCAACCACTCCATACTAGGTCCAATGATGTCCTAATATGAATGGGATGAAAAATAATCATCATATAAATTAATATTTAAAGCCAATATATAAAATTTTAACATATACCCCACTCAAATAAACATATATATACTCCATCTAATGTAATACAATGAATGGTATCATGATATATTTTCTATAATGAAACAGATCATAAATCGTCAATTGAAATAATAAAAATGATATCAATAAAACATATCTCTATTGGAATGTGATTAATTTAATGGATTGTCTTCATTGTTGAATAAATATAAAAAATGTTATTTTATATCATTTATGAAAAAATATACTATTTTTAATTCTCACATCATTTTGAAAAGACAGTTAATTTAAAATCACTTTTAATATTATGGATTTCATGTATTGTAGGAATAATATACATTCATTAAAAATATCCTTAAAAACATGACATTATAGATTCATATATATGATATTCATGAAGGAGTTAAATTATATACTTACAATAAATATTAAAAATAAAATCCCATTTTCAATATAAATGTATAGGAAACTATATTTATTGGAAAACTACAATGAGATTATATTCAAATTTCAGGTAACAACCCAACATGATTTGTTGATAAATGACGTTTGGTTTTAATAAAAATAATTTCTATTAATTTGATTTATATTGAGTAAAAATGGAACTATTACATGAATATATGTCACGACCCGTCCCACGGTGCCTATTCCCTAACTACCCGAAGCCCTTATTCCATAGGTCAGGGGATGTAAACAAGCACTGAAAGGCATATTCCCTAAAAACTGGGATTCGTTTCCTTTATAAACTGTGACTCACATAACTAAGCACAATGAAGGATACAAGAACAAGGTAAAACTATGTTGAAAATAGGGTGTGTATAAAATGTAAAAGTGGAGAGAATATAAGTCCAACTATAAATTACAATGAATACGTGAATGTACAACTAGTGATCACTCATTAAGGACTCCTACCTAAAGGGCAGGTACAACTCTCAAACTGTCGTCTCTGTGGTATGAATCATTTATAGTACACCTTTGATCTACCTCCAGTCCTGGTACCCTCATCCTCAGTCAGCGATTCCTTTTTTCTACACCAAAAACAACAAGGTACGGGTGTAACCCATGCATGGGTGAGTATCAAGATCCTCAGAAGGGACCCCGAGACCCTCGAAGGTATCACAAAATATACAAAGCATAAATTTCTAAACATGAAAACAACTAATAACACTATTAATATATACGCCCAATCATATACCAATGTTGTCATGTATACCCATCTTAATCATGGGGAAACATGAGCCCCCACACAAAAGCCCAAATCCCATCAGTTCCACGAAGGAATTAATATCACAAAGATAAATACTCAACTCACAATAGGAATATAACTCCGAGAAACATAATTATGAAGGTGACCGGCATAGGGTCACTATGGAATCTAATTGCCAGCCACATGATTCTATGGGGATAGTAACAAGTAAAAATATGAACACCTTGGATACCGGAATACTCCTCCTCCATGAAGTATGATTGGTCTTCTACGTCACACAATGGTAGTTCCCACTATCCTTGGACTGATGAGGTACTCCTACTGTCTTATACAGTGGGTCTACCTCATAACACAAAGGCGATTCCCAGCAGGGGTCTGCCTCGTCACAGAGAGTTGGTCCCCATCATGGAATCCTATGTTACTCCTCCAATCGATTACCATGGGTCTTCCATGTCACAGAATGTTTTTCACCACCATGGGTCTGTCACTCCACACAAAGGCACTCCACATGGGCCCATCGAGTCCCACTATGTCAAAACGGTCAGCATTTGTCATGTCTCAGCCTATCGTAGTGTTCCGTACATATCACGCTTGGGAGAACATCTCCCCAAGCTAGAGATCATTCCTTAACTTCCCCTAAGTTCCATGAAAATATAACCCAATGTTCTTCCATGTCAAAAGGGTCCCAAAGCAATAGACATCGCTTCAATCAGACGCCCGGTCTGTATGTTATTAGCGTTTCCGCTCTAAGGGCTGTGTTGGGTTTAGAATATGATCCAACCAGCCATACTCCAACCTTTCCCAATCCTATAGGGGAGTATATTAAAATGATCATCTCTATCCATTTATTTTGGTGTCGTAGATGGTTCATCAAACATATTCATGGTTTTCATGTTATTGAAAAAAATTTAAAACTATGCCCCGATGAGCCTGGGTCCGGTTCGACCAGGCCACCGATGGCCCCACATGGTTCTAGTCAACACGAACCGGTCTAGGTTTTGCCCAAATTCCCTTTAACTCAGCATGCCCGAATCATTGGGTCGTGGTCTGGCATGACCCGCTTGAGGGGAGGCCCGTCCCGACCTGTGAAAGGCGTGACCCGTTAGCGCGCCCAAGTAGGCAGCCTGTGGTGCTTCCTGTGGTGCTGCCTCGCGGGGCGGCCTCACATTGTGGCCCATGGAGCGGCTCAAAGTGCAGCCAATCTGGAACACATGACCTCCCGACGGTACCCCATGATGTGCCTCATCCGGCCTTATTGGTCTGCCTGTCATCCTTTTAGCGGTACAATGGTGCCGATGTCCCCTTGCAGTCTTCGAGGTGCCAGCCACCATATGCCTATGTCGTGCCCCAGTGATCGCGGCCTCTTTCTCTTTTTGTGGTACAGACACTCTATACCTATCCATGATACTTTCAACTAGTTGCTGGCTGCCATCCTTTCCCACTACGACAGACGGGCCACAACCTCCTCTTCAACCAGTAGCGCGGACACGCGCCACCCTTATTTCCTCGTGGCCATCCATGTGTCTGCCATTACCATCTTCCATGAGCCACTGAAACTTCATTCCAAGCCTGAAAAAATTATACGATCCCATTTTCGCGATCCCGGTGTCAAGGGATTCTCATCTATTTATAGCACTCAATAACAATATGTATTTATAGTGCCCATAAAAATTAGGGTAATGATGAATGCACGATGAACACAAGATAAAATAAAGGAGGAGAATGATGGATAATTTGAAGGACAATGGCAATTTTCGTTTGGACATCTTTGTCATTAATTTAGTATATGAAGATAGAAGTAAAAAAATTCAATGTGTAAAAACCCCAACCTCAATTTTTCGTTGGGGGTTGCACGAGGAAGAAATATGTATTCGATGAAGAGTGTCGAAGTTTGTCGCTTCCGCAAGACGCTTCTGATCTGGGCTCTATGACGGTTCCTCGTTCTATATTGGGGGGTTGTTCTTCATTGGAGAATGATATTCTCAGTTCTCCAAGGTTCTTCCAACTCTCCATTTCCAATGATTTCCAACAAAGATATGAGTATCCATCATATATTAAATATGTTTATCAAATTAATTAAGGATGTTACAATTAATTTGGATATGTTGGAACATTAATGAGGGAACAATGACATGACACATTAACTTCAATTAAATTTCCACAATTGAATTGATCATTAAATTTAATTCACATTGACACAATTTAATGGGAGGATTTCAAGGAATTTCCCCACATTAATGGAGGGTTCTGGTTGCCCTCTCTACTTAATTTTAAAAAGATGTTTTCAAACTCGGGTGTTCCCCACATCCATAACTCAAATGGGTGTTTCAACAAGAAAAATAAAATTAAGATGTTTTATTTTATATTATTTATTTTAATACAACCAGAAAATTTCATTCCACTAAATTTCACTCTCGTCCTATTAGGGTCGAGGTTAATGTCTCTTTAAGAGAATATCGTCGCTGCGAGTTCAACTGTGCCTTCAGATTTAAATTCTAATCAATAGTTCAAACATTACAAAAACTGACACACATGTTTACTAAACGTATTAATAAATCTTCATAAATTCATTCCAAGCACTCCTGGCCTCATAATCACATCCCATTAATTTTTTTGGACTTGAAATAGTACAATATAATTAAAAAAATTAAATTGAAAAATATGGGTCTTTACATTCTCCCAACCTCAGGGATTTCGTCCATGTAATCCACAACTCAAACTAATAGAAAATGTGGGGGTACTGAGCATGTGTCATAGCCTCCCACTACCAAGTACACCCCTGGAGGTTCTCGTGCAGCCAGTGAACGTGCAACATAGTTATCGACCACCCACGAAGGACCCGCCTCTGTCGATCCACAATCTCTACTAGAACCTCTGTAAATGTCACCCCATCATTGATGTCCTGATCATCGTGGTAGATGACGTGAGATTGGTCAGGAATGTATCTCCTCAGTTGAGATGCAAGAATAACATAATGCACCATGTGCAACTATGGTGGAAGGGATAATTGGTAATACACCTCACCACCTCTTCGGAGGACCTGATGAGGTCCGATGAACCTCAGATATAATTTTCCGACATAGCCAAATCTTTGCATAACTCATTGATATAAGGCCCATAGATATTCATGGTCACCATCCTCAAACTCCAGAGGACTCCGCCTCCTATCAGCATAGGATTTATGCCAGCTCTGTGCAGTCTTCATCTGCACCTAGATGATATGCACATTCTCAGTGGTAGCTCACACCACCTCTGATCTCATGATTTCTGACTCTCTGGGGGCTGTCTAGAAAAAGGTTATATGCATCGTAATCTGCACAATGCCTCAAATGGTGCCATACCGATAGTGGAGGGATTTATTTTTTTGTATGCGAACTCCCCCAATGGTAATTGATCCTCCCACCTATGACCAAAATGATGGATGCTAGCACATAGCATGTCCTCGAAGATCTGTATGGTATGCCCCGTCGATCCATCTGCCTTAGGGTGGAAGGCGGTGCTCAACAGAAGCAGTGTCCTGAACTCCTCATGCAATCCATTTTATATCTAGGAAGTAAAATGTGCATCACTATCAGAGACAATCATTGATGGAATTACATGAAGTCATACAATCTCCTGCACGTAGTGGCATCCCAAAATCTCAATTGATCCCTTCTCTTTGATCCGTAGGAAGTGGGATGACATGGTGAGTCGGTCAATGATCACCCAGATAGAATCATGACTCTTTGACGTGCATTGATGTACTATCACTATGTCCATGGAAATACCATCCCGCATTCACTCTGTCACCTCTAATAGCTAAACTAATCATGGGGGAACCTGATGATCTGCCTTTAGTTGCTGAATAGTGAGGCACCGAGAGACAACACAACCACGACCTTCTTCATTCCTAGCCACCAATGATAACACCGGATGTCTGGGTACATCCTCACCATTCCAGGAGGTACCGCTAGAGGGTACACGTGGAACTCCCTCAGCACATCCTCCATAAGTGCTATTGGTACCATATTATGCACTCTAAAGATGATGATGTGCTCTCAAACATTAGAAAATCAATTAGGTGTGTGTCCTATGGATTCCTGAGCATCTCGAGCCTCACTGTCTACCTCCCCATGCAATGACTCTCAAACTAATTGAACGAGTAAGGTAGAGACTATCAAAGACTGAAAATATGATTCCTCATCTCAATACACATTAGATATCTACCAAACTACTACATGAAACGTGGTCACACTCAACAACTGTATACCAGATCTCTTGATGAGTGCATCTGCTACTACATTCCCTTTCCCATGAGTGTAGACTATTTCAAATCCATAGTCCTGGAGGAACTGAATCCAATGATGTTGTCTCATGTTTATTTACTTCTGAGAGATGTTATACTTGAGGCTCTGGTGATTTGGGTAGACTATAAAATGTTCACCATCTAGTATTTTTGCCACATCTTCAAGACAAAGACTACGACAACCATATCCAGGTCATGGGTTGCGTAGTTCTGATCATTTTGTCTCAGCTGTCGATAACCATACGTGATCAATGCTCACTTATATATCAAGACACATCCAAGCCTGATCCATGATGTGTCGCAGTAGACTACGTACCCAATAACTTCCTTTAGTATCCTCGTTATGGGGGAACTCATTTGTCTCTGCCTCAGCTCCAGAAAACACTGCTGGAATCTCTCTTTCCACACAAAGGGCTGGCCCTTTCTTATCAATATGGATAAGGGAGCCCCAAATATGGAAAAGTTAGGAACAAACCTCTGGTAGTAACCAGACAAACACAGAAAACTCTTCAACTATTCAATTCTCCTCCATGGCTCCCAAGCTAGTACAACCTCAATATTTGCTGGATCCACTGAAACACTAGACTCTAAGGTAACGTGTCCTAGAATTTGGACCTCTCATATCCAAAACTGGTACTTTGAGAGCTAACCATAAAGTTGGTGCTCTCAGAGTGTGTCCAGAACTATCTACAAATGATGGGCATGAACCTACTCCATAATTGAGTATATAAAGTTGTCGTAAATGAAGACTACCAAAAAGTTATCAGGGTATGGTTGGAAGATCCTATTCATGAGTCCCATGAAATCTTCTGGGGCATTTTTCACGCTAAAAGGCATAACCAATAACTCATAATGGCCATTCGTAAATCTAAAATTCATCTTCTGCACATCCTTGGATCATACAATGAGCTGGTGGTAGCCTGATCCGAGGTCTTTCTTTGAAAACCATTATTCTCCCATCAGTAGTAAAAAGGGATCATTATTCCATGAAGAGGCGTACGTGTTCTTCAAAGTCACCTGGTTCAGGTGCCGATAGTCCACACTGAGACTCAAACTCCCATCCGCCTTCATTGGAAACAAATTGGGGGCTGTGAACGGGGAAACACTAGGCCTAACGAACCCCTCTCCCTACATGTCCTCCAGCTATTATCGTAGCTCTCGAAGACCCATGGGAGCCATCCGATATGCTGGGGTAGATATCAGTGTCATCCTAGGGTACACGTCGATGTAAAAGTCCACCTATCTGAGATGAGGTTGACCTGAAACATCATCATGGAAAATATCAGCGTACTAGTCCAGCACTACAGGATAGCTCAGACTCTCAACATCAACCACACTGAGTGTAAGGCAAGGAAACTTATGTGTTATTAGCTACACCTTCCTCCAAATAAGTCCATCCTATGAAGCAAAGGTCCCCTTATTTCTTGTGAAGGAAAACTCGTCCCATCCGAGTCGACACACCAAACATTACACCTAATACAGTTATTTTGAGCATGGACTAGGGATAACTAGTCCATAACCAAGATGACTTCTTAAGGCCTCAATTCCACTACTAGAAGATCCCAACCAAAGCTCCCACTACCTAGAGTAAGTTCACACTTCCATCACTATTGCACAATCGTCGAATCTGCTTCCATAGTAGTCTACAGGAGTAAGGATCGAGCCAATAGCTCTGTTAGAATCATCAATCACCTAATGAGGACCATGTAAATAAGTGAGTGATTGTCACATGTGTCTATAATTACTGAAACTATGGTTTAGTAGACACATATCATACCGCTAATCATCTCTGGAGTGTCGTGGTCATAGGACTCAGCAGCCTTGAGCTGAGCACGTCACTACACTCTAGCTCCCAGTTGTTGGGGTGGACCACCAGGGGGTTGTGGTAGTAGAACCTCAAAACATCACCACCACCTGTCGATGGGTCGGGATGTGATGAACTATGTGACCCGTCCCGCCACATGTGTCACACTGTGTGTCTCCTACCTGTCATGCTCTTCCTTGAGAGCCTAACACCACCGACCATGTATCCTGATGTCGTCCTCCTGTAGGGCGGGTCCTCTTGGACCTCTATGTCATCATCCTGCTACCAGCTACTAGAAAAATCTGTTAGGTGTCATATGGTGGTGGGTCTCACTATCAGGGACTTCTCTGCAAAGGAAACTCTCAACTAAAAGTGTCTGGACTAAAAACCACAACTATGTTAGGATGCTCAGAGAAGCCATCGAAGCTCTAATCTCCGGTTTGAGCCACTACTCGAATGTCTGGGTCCTGAAGAAAGGGGTTTTCACCATGTTAGGGGGGTACTGTGAGATGTTGGTGATCCTCATGGAATACTAAGACACAATCATACTACCCTACTGCAAGTGGATAAGCACTGGTATATGCATTGAGTGTACGGTCATTGGAAAAAACTCTACCCTGAAAAGGATCTCGAAGTCCACCTAGATGAGAGTGACCTGGTCATGAACCCGGAGCTTCAAGGTCCACCACCTGCACAATGCATCCTGAAGAAGTCTGGTGGAAAGGATCACCATGAGATCTGCCAGGGTCCCCACCAGTCTAAATACTCTAACCATAAGCTCCAGCCAATCATTAGCCGCCTGTGGATCTGTCTCACCCTAGAACCTCGGGGACCTCTGGCACTAGAGCTCATGCAACGTGATTAAGCGAATGACACCCTTTCCTCCTGGGGCTGGTGGCATCAGCTTTCCAACAAGTTGTGGTGCTGGTAGTACACCACCCAATGGTCCAACTACAGTATAGGGGCCCTACAACGAACCCTCGTCGATCGGTGGGCAGTCATCATGTACTCTAACTGTAATATTGGATGGATGTCTATGTGGAGACATCATGAAATGAAACAGTTTTCCCATGTTCATTATGTTTATACCTAGTGATCTGACTCAAAGAGATCACAAAATTTTAAAAAATCACACGTAATAAGTGTTTTTGTGGGCTGTATCAGAAATCAAAATTCAGGGTCCTAGTGTATGGATATGTTAGCTTCCGCCCCAACACTGGACATCCCAAACTGAAAAACACACCCATAACACATAACACACTTTCCACATAGAAAATATCAGAGTTCTAGTTCATCGGTTAAACCGAACTCCTCAAATACCAATTTTTCATGACCCTTCCCTCGGGGCCCATGCTATGACTACCCCTAGCCCGACATCCATATGTCAGTGGCTGAGGACAAGCATCGAAAGGATTATTACCTAATAATGGGAAGGCATTTCCATTATAACCTGTAACTCCCACCACTAAGAACAAGGTATTATTGTAACGACCCAAAGTTTCTTTAATGGAAAATCTCTCTTGATCCAGTTAAATGTCTCTTTATGAAAAATGTTTTTATAAGATGTCAACCTCTTTGGTTTTATGTTATGAATTGTGACCATTGTTAATTTAGCCGTTGAACAGTGATCATTTGATTATTATAAATATAAGGCTTTAACAGACCCAATTTTACTCAGACAAATGAAGCGATGGCCTCAACCAGTAGAATTTCCCCATACGAAGCCCATTTGTTTGAGCTCGAAAAAGAGGTGGAATCCTTGGGCTTCTCCCTTGACCAAGCTCATGATGAGATTCATTATGTCAAGCTCGAACGTGACCGTCTACGGGAAAAGTGTAAGTTGATTGAAATTACCACTCGAGCAATGTTATCCGAGCCACCCCAAGAGTCGGTAACCATCGCACACCTTACCCTTAGGTCTTATGCGGCTATTTTAAGGGGTTATGTATCAAATAAGAAGTAATATGTTCATGTACATTATTGTTTTTGTATATAATAATGAATATAATTTCTAGTCATTTTTGATACGTTGTAAATTGTTTTTAAAGTACAAATGGTGTTTTTTAGTTATTATTTAATTAAGAAATATATTTTATTAAGTTAAGGTATCTTTGAATTAAATAATATTTTAATATAATAATAATATTATTATTAAAGTAATTTTTATTAAATATAAATGATCTTATAATTTTATGAATGCAATTAAAATTTTTATTAAGGTTTGAAAGCCATTTCTGTCAAAACCCGTGAATTTTCGATAAATGATGGTTTTTATTTTAAAAGTGAAAGTTATCATATTTAGAAATATTTTTAGATAAAATAAATTTCATTTCTGTAATCAGGGCATCAAAATTATCCAACGGTGAAATTTTCATAATTTTCTGAGACAGTCGAATTTTTGGGTAAAAATTAAATACCGTTTAAATATATAATGTGTTTTATGACATCATAATGACCCAATTGTGATGTCATAAAATACTATAATCCATATGATCAGAAAATATATTTTTTACCATTAAAATAAAGTGATTTTGGGTCTGTTTTACTTACTTTTCAAAGCATTAACAAACCCCTCAAGACATATTCAACACTTTGCCTTTTTAAACTAATGTCCATGGGAGTGTGACTCACCTCCGCATAAGCAACCCTATATTTTAATAAGTTAGGACCTTGGCCTTGTATAATATTGTTTTCCGATTTCCTTTTCGAGAAACCATGGGCAAAAAACATGGGTAGTTATGTGGTTTGGATTAGTTTAATATAAGGGGTCCCAAACCTAAATAACAAAGAATTCTTTCACACTTCCTATATAAACCCACCCAAGCTCCCACTTCCTATTCACTCAAAGCCCATGAAGTTCGTTCATACTCTTCCCTAATCTCTCTATAATCCTCCCAAGGTTTCCCAAGCTCCCAATAATCCTCTCACAAGCCTCTCTCTAGCCTTTGGAAGCATATATCCAAGTAAGGGTTTCTTATTGCTTTCTCCTTTTTGTCAATTTTAATAAGTTGTATTGCCCTTTTAATTTCAATTATGAATGTTGGGGTATGGTTTTGCAACTCCCCCATACTACCCTATTATTTTTTGAATTATGGGAGTCCCCTTTCTCTCTCAGTAAATTTCTCCCATGTACACCCGTTACTATGCCGAAATTCCGAAAGGAACTTCTCTCTCTTCTTTTAAATTCAAGAAATACTTTTGTATCATGAATCTAAATTCCATTTCAATTGTTGGGACATGTTTCTATATAACCTCCTTACTTTCCATTACATGTAAATATGATGAGGATCCCCTTTCTCTCTCATCAACCTTTTTTATGAATTCTTTTTTCACGCCGTTATGCTGCCAAAATCGCACCGATTTTCTAAGCCAATGCCATTGTGTAGTGGATACCATGCCCATTTCTCCATCAAGGGTATTCTCCAATACAGACATTTACTTATTGATTATAGAGTTTTATGTATGAATTCAAAATTCCTTTATCGTGGAATAAATGATTGTGTTTTATGAATCCATGTTTTATGATCCATGTGGCACACTTATGCATGAAATGAAATGTTTAAGAAGGATGCGCCCTTATTGCACTCCAATGCATTGGGTAAAGTATAGTATCATGATACGTCATGTGCAACGATTGTTGACTCATGCTAATTCAAGTGAAAAGTGGGTTTACTCATGCTTCATGTGCAATGACGGTTTACTCATGCTTCATGTGCAATGAGCCTTGGCTCATTCTAATTCAATGTTAAGTGTTGTTGCCACATTTCCATGTTATGATTATCATGCTTTATCATTCCTTTATGTTCATCTTTCTTTTATGATCTATTGATATTCCTATTGTCTATCATTTATTTTACTCCTCATGTTATTCCATGTGTACTCCCTTACTCGGCTTTATAGCTCACCGTTTACTTATGCATGTCCTCAGGTTATCCCATGCAATGCTAAGTACGAGGGAATGTAGTTGTCATGTAAAGGATGTTTTCAATAATTATGTTGTATTTCATGTTTTAAGTTTTTATATAATGATCCAAATCCCTAAATACTCTAAACCTCTCAATATTCTTTGTTTTATCAAGTGATGTTTTATGTAATAAAGAATGATTAAGTTGTAATTAAAAGAAGGGTTGTCATAGTTGGTATCAGAGGGTAGGTTTAGTTATTTTTGGGATTAGGAAACCCTAGTAAAGCCTTAGATACAAGACTAAGTATAATAAAAACATCCCTATGTTTTGGTAAATACTAAGTAAGTGGTTTATCAAACAAATACATCCCTGTCTGGATACGAGCATGTAGAGGCAGCACTGGCACAAATGTATCCTAGGGGTAAAACCCGAAAACACCGCTTTGAGCTACACTCGAACGGGAACTGGTGCACGACAACGGGCCCGGGTGCACTCTTGGTTATGACACACCTAGGGGATATGTTTTGATAAATTCACAATCTTAGAATGAACCCTTATGAAGGGAATGATTTCCCTATGAATATATGTTATAAAGTAGATCATGAAAAGCCTATATTGAAGCCTATAGACTCATGAGTTAAGGAAATACATGTATATTTTTGAGTCATCAACTTTTTTCTTTTTATTACACTTTATTTGTTACCCCTAAATTTCCTTTTATTCCAGCCAATGGCCGGTAATAGGAGGACTCGGGATAACAACCGTTGTGAAGATCAGTGTGATGACTGTACTAATGAGATGCCAAATAGTATGGGAGCGGGAATCGCGAACATTGTCATGCTTATCTCTCAGCTAACTCACGTATTGAAAAGAAACATAGGTCAAGAGGAACATACAACCCCCCATAAGAAAGAACAAGTCACTATCGAGAGATTCATGAGTCAAAGGCCTCCTACTTTTTTAGTGAATCATCTGATCACACGATTGCTGAACAATGGATCAAATCCATTGAAAATATCTTCTTCATCCTTCAATGTTATGAACAAGAGAAGGTTCTCCTGGCTGCATATCATATGGAAGGTGAATCTGATCAATGGTGGACGTTGATCAAAAATACGAAGCCTGAGGAGGAGATCGGGGCTTTGGAATGGAAGGAATTCCGGACGATGTTTTTCAGTAAATATTTTCCGTGCACCCTCCAGCTTAAGATGGAAAGGGACTTCCTTTCCCTCATGCAGAAATATGAAGAATCTGTTGGAGAATACGTGGAAAAATTCACAAGGCTTGCACGATACACTTCGGGCTTTGTCGTTACCCCCGAATTTAAGGTTGACCGCTTCTTTGGTGGGCTGAAGCCTAGCTAGCGGAAAGCATTAGCGATCCATGACTTCGACAGCTATGAGGAAATTGTCTGATGTGCCCTCATGGTTGAAATGGAAATTGGGGAATCAAAAGGGTATCATGGGGACAAGAAGCGTAAGGTGGAATTAAATGCTGGTGGTCTGATGGATAAATCCAACGACACTAAGAAGTTCCAGCACCCCACTTTCCAAAAGTGCGGAAAGAAGCACCTTGGAAATTGCCTTAAGAGGACGAGAAAATGCTTTAGGTGTGGAAGAGAAGGGCACCTATATGTTAACTATCGGTAAGATGGACCCGAGGCTGCATCAGAGGAGAGGAACACTCTGTTCGAACCTCAACGCATTGTTCAATTCTACAAATGCAAAGAACCGGGTCATTTTGCAAATCAGTGCCCTAATCCAAGGGTTATCAGAGGCAGCCAACAATATCCAAAACAGCAAGACAGAGATTTTTCCATCACATCTGTCGAAGTGAATCCCGACAACGAAGTGGTGATAGTTACTCTAGTTATTCATTCAAGAATATAGGACTTAATTTTGATTCAGGTTCTATGCATTCTTTTATATCTTGAAAGTTCAGAAGAACAATCCCAGCACCACCACAAATCATGGAAGTAAAGATGTCGGTGAGTACGGAAAATGGGGAAATCATTGTATCCCATGAATATAAGTCCTTCCCTATTATAATCTGTGGATTTAATTTCCCAGAGAACCTCTTCATACTCCCTTTGGTGTAATTTGATGCAATTCTTGGCATGGATTGGCTTTCTTTATATAGACCCAACATAAAATGTCGAGGGAGGGAAATCACACTCCATATGGAGAATCGACCCCTGGTTCTTTACAAGTGTCAGGAGGAAGATGAAGATCCTTTAGCTCTATCATCTCAAGTATTGATATTACTACCCTATGAGCACGCGTATCTGGCTCAGATGATTGATCCCAATGAAGAAACCATCCTTGAATAAATGCTTATTGTGAGGGAATTCGCGGAAGTGTTTCCCGAGGAACTGCTTGGTCTTCCTCCTAGAAGAGATGTTGAGTTCACAATTGAACTTATACCTGGGGAATTACCAATATCCAAGACTCCATATAGAATGGATGTTGTAGATCTTTAAGAGCTAAAGAATCAACTAAAGGAGAATATGGATAAAGGGTTTATACGCCCAAGTGCTTCACTATGGGGTGCACCAGTCCTCTTCGTCATGAAGAAGGATGGGTCAATGCGGCTTTGCATTGATTATCGTGAACTTATCAAAATCACGATAAAGAACAAGTATCCTCTCTCAAGAATCGATGAATTGTTTGATCAGCTGCGTAGAGCAAAATACTTCTCCAAGGTGGACTTGTGGTCGGGATATTATCAAGTAAGAGTGAAGAAGGAAGATGTCCCCACGTCTGCTTTTCATACAAGATACGGGCACTATGAATTCATAGTAATGCCATTAGGACTCACCAATTCTCCATAAATATTCATGGAGTTGATGAATAGAGTCTTTAGATATTACCTTGACATATTTGTAGTTGACTTTATAGATGATATTCTAATATACTCCAAAACCAAGGAGGATCATGAGGAGCATTTAAAAACTGTACTAGAGACTTTGCGCAAGGGGGAGCTCTATGAAAACTACAGAAAGTGTGAGTTCTGGTTGAAGGAGGTCTCATTCATTTGCCATATCATTACAAGCAATGGGATATCTGTGGACCCCTCAAAAACAAATGCAATTGAGGGATGGCCAAGGCCAAAATTGTTAACGGATATCCGTATCTTCTTGGGGTTAGCTGGATATTATCGACGATTTGTGAGAAATTTCTCACAATTGTCCAACCCTCTTACCAAGCTAACTTGAAAGGGAGAAATTTTGTCTTGGAGTGATGAATGCGAAGAAAGCTTCAAGGAGTTGAAAAGGAGGCTTATCACTGCACCCGTGCTAACTTTACCCACAAGTGGGGAGATTCTTGTGGTATTCAGTGATGCTTCGAAAAAGGGATTAGGATGTGTGCTGATGTAGAATGATAATGTTATATATCATATGCCGCAAGGCAGTTGAAAATCTATGAGCGAAACTATACAATGCGTGATCTTGAGTGGGCGGCGGTTATCTTTGCCTTGAAAATATGGCGGCATTATCTCTATGGAGAGAAATATGAGATATATACTGACCACAAGAGTCATAAATATATATTCACACAGAAAGAGATTAATATTCTCCAGAGAAGATGCATAGATCTCATCAAGTATTATTACTATTCAATACATTACCTCCCTAGGAAAGAAAAGAAGGTGGAAGATTCCCTATGTAGAAAGGATTCAGCGATTCTATCAATGATGAGAATTGAGAAGGATCCAACCATCTTAGACATGATGAATATGGATGTGGGAATCATAATGAAGGGAACATCATCAATCCTTTAACAAATGATTGCTCAACCATCCCTTTTGGAAAGGTAAAATGATGCTCAAAAGGATGATGTGGGAATTTAAGAAAAAGTGGAAGCTATCAAAAAGGGGAAATCCTCGGAGTTTAATGTTAATGAAGACGGAATTGTGCGGTTTGGGAAAAGACTATGTGTTCCATCATGTCTAGTGCTGAAGAAGGATCTTTTGGATGATGCCCATAGTTAAAATTTCTATATTCACCCTGGGAGCACAAAAATGTATTGAGAACTCTGAGAAAACTTTTGGTGGGATAATATGAAGAAGGAAATCGCTGAATATACATCAAAGTGCCTAGTGTGTCAGCAAGTGAAGACAGAGAGGAAGAAGTCTAAGGGGATGATGCAGCCATTTCCCATACCAGAATCGAAATGGGAGAACATCACCATGGACTTTGTCACTGGTCTTCCAAGGACATCCAAAGTCAATAATGCAATCTGGGTTGTTGTGGATCATCTTACAAAGACTGCACACTTCATTACTATTCGAGAGGATTTCTCATTGGATCAAATGGCACATATATATATCAGGGAAGTTGTAAGGTTCCATGGAGTACCACTATCTATTGTGTCTGATCAAGATCCAAGATTCACCTTTAAGTTTTAGAAGAGTTTTCAACATGCTCTGAATATTGAACTGACCTTCAGTACAACAGATCATCCTCAAACTGATGGCCAATCCGAGAGGACTATCCAAACACTTGAAGATATGTTGATATCATGCTAAATGGACTTTAAAGGAGGATGAGATCAACCTCTTCCTCTGGTTGAGTTCTCTTATAATAACAGTTTCCACTTGAGCATCCAAATGGCACCATATGAAGCCCTGTATGGGAAAAGGTGAAAAACACCGACATGCTGGGATGAGGTTGGTGAACGTAATCTTCTTGGACCAGAAATGGTCGAAGAAATGGTGGAGAAGGAGAAAACCATTCAGCAGCATATCAAGGAATCCCAGAGTCGACAGAAGAGTTATGCAAATAATCATCGACGAGACCTTGAGTTTAATTTTGGAGACAAGGAGTTTCTACACATATCTCCGTGGAAGAAGGTCATGAGGTTTGGAAAGAAAGGAAAGATAGGTCCACGATACATCGGCCCCTTCGAGGTTCTTGATCTTGTTGGGGTTGTATCCTATCGACTAGCACTTCCACCTACTATAGCCATGGTGCATGATGTCTTTCATGTATCTCTCTTAAGGAAGTAGATACCAGACCCTTCACATGTAATCTCATTCGTGGTGGTACAATTGGAAGATGATCTTTCTTATGAGGAGAAACCAGTGAATATCTTAGATGACAAAGAAAAAGTTCTATGAAATAAGACAATGCCCATCATCAAGGTGTTGTGGAGAAACCACAAGTTTGAAGAAGCAACATGGGAGTTGGAGGATATGATGAAGCCGAGTTACCCACATTTGTTTTAGTGTGGGAAAAGGAAAAATTTCGAGGGCAAAATTTCTTTAGTGGGGGAATATTGTAACGACCCAAAGTTTCTTTAATTGAAAATAACTCTTGATCTAGTTAGATGTCTCTTTAAATACAATGTTTTTATAAGATTTCAACCTCTTTGGTTTTATGTTATTAATTGTGACCATTGTTAACATATCCGTTGAATAGTGATAACTTGGTTAGTATAAATATAAGGCTTTAACAAACCCAATTTTACTCAGAAAAAGGAAGTGATGGCCTCATCCAGTAGAATTTCCCCATACGAAGCCCATTTGTCGGAGCTCGGATATGAGGTGGCATCCTTGGGCTTCGCCCTTGACCAATCCAAAGCTGAGCATCATTATTTCAAACTCGAACGTGACCGTCTACGGGAAAAGTGGAAGTTGATTGAAATTACCTCTCAAGCGATGTTATTGGAGCCACCCCAATAGTTTGTCCCCATCGCACACCTTACCCTTAGGTCTTATGCAGCTGTTTTAAGGAGTTATGTAACAAATAAGCAGTACTATGTTAATGTTCATTATTTTTTTATATAATAGTGAATATAATTTCTAGTCATTTTTGATACGTTGTAAATAGTTTTTAAAGTACAAATGGTGTTTTTTAGTTATTATTTAATTAATAAATCTATTTTATTAAATTAAGGGATTTTTGAATTAAATAATAATTTAATAAAATAATAATATTATTATTAAATTAATTTTTATTAAATTTAAATGATCTTATAATTTTATGAATGCAATTAAAATATTTATCAAGGTTTGAAAGCCATTCTTGTAAAAACCCGTGAATCTTCGATAAATATTGGTTTTTATTTTCAAAGTGAAAACTAACATATTTAGAAATTTTTTTAGATAAAATAAATTTCATTTCTAGAATCATCATGTCGAAATTATCCAACGGTGAATTTTTCATAATTTTCTGAGACAGTCGAATTTTTGGGTAAAAATTATATATCGTTTAAATATATAATGTGTTTTATGACATCATAATGACCCAATAGTGATGTAATAAAATACTATAATCCTAATGTTCAGACAATATATGTTTTACCATTAAAATAAAGTGATTTTGGGTTTGTTCGACTTACTTTTCAAATCATTAATGAACCCCTCAAGACATATTCAACACTTTGCCTTTTTAAATTAATTTCCATGGGAGTGTGACTCACCTCCACAAAAGCAACCTTAATATTTTAATATTTTCGGACCCTGGACTTGTAAAATATTGTTTTCCTCTTTCCTTTTCCTTAAACCATGGGCAAAAACCATGGGATGGTTTGTGGTTTGGATTAGTTTAATATAAGGGGTCCCAAACCTAAATAATAAAGAATTCTCCCACATTTCCTATATAAACTCACCCAATCTCCCACTTCCTCCTCACTCAAAGCCCTTGAAGTTCGTCTAAAAGCTTCCCTACTATCTCTATAATCCTCCCAAGGATCCCCAATCTCCCAATAAGCCTCTCACAAGCCTCTCTCTAGCCTTTGGAAGCACACTTCCAAGTAAGGGTTTTTTCTTCTTTTCACCTTTTTGTCAAATTTCATTAAGTTGTATTTCCCTTTTAATATCAATTATTAATGTTGGGGTATGGTTTCTCACCTCCCCCGTACTTACCTTTTATTGTTTGAATGATGGGAGACCCCTTTCTCTCTCATTAAATTCCACCCATGTAAACCTGTTACTATGCCGAAATTCCGAAAGGAACATCTCTCTCATCTTTTAAATTCAAGCAATAATTTTGTATCATGAATATAAATTCCAATTAAATTGTTTGGTAAACAAATCTATATGACCTCCTTACTGTCCATTAAATGTAAATATGATGAGAAACCACTTTCTCTCTCATCAACCATTTTTTATGAATTCTTATGTCACTCCGTTACGCTGCCGCAATCGCACCGATTTTCTAAGCCAATGCCATTGTGTAGTGGATACCTTTCCCATTTCTCCATCAAGGGTATTCACCTTTTTGAAAATTTAATTATTGATTACAATGTTTCATGTATTAATTCCACATTCCTTTATCGTGGAATAAATGATTATGTTTTATGAATCCATGTTTTATGATCCATGTGGCACACTTATGCATGGAATGAAATGATTAAGAAGGGTTCACCCTTATAGCGCTAAGATGCAATGGGTAAAGTATATTATCATGATATGTGATGTGAAATGAGTTTTGACACATTCTAATTCATGTGCAAAGAGGGTTTACTCATGCTTCGTGTGCAATGAGGGTTTACTCATGCTCCATGTGAAATGAGCCTTGGCTCATGCTAATTCAATGTTAAGTGTTGTTGCCACATTTCCATGTTATGATTATCAAGATTTATCATGCCTTTATGTTCATGTTTCTTTTATGATCTATTGATATTCCTATTTTCAAACATTTATTGTACTCCTCATGTTATTCCATGTGTACTCCCTTACTGGGCTTTATAGATCACCATTTTCTTATGCATGTCCTCAGGTTATCCCATACAATGCTAAGTATGAGGGAATGTAGAGGTCATGTAAAGGAAGTTTTCAATAAATATGTTGTATTTCATGTATTAATTTTTTATGTAATGATCCTAATCCCTAAATCCACTAAACCTCTCGATCTTCTTTGTTGTATCAAGTGAGGTGTTATGTAATAAAGCATGTTTAAGTTGTAAGAAAATGCAGGGTTGTCATAAGTATACAAGCACAAAGTAAAACTATGTACTAAACATGCTGTGTACAGAATGTAACATGGCCTAGAATACTAGCCCAACTATAAATTACAAGAAAAAACATGAATGTACAAGTAAAACATAGTACAACTAAGGTGAACACCGGCCATTGAGAACTAAAATGAGGTTCTATTCCAATTTCAGGTAACAACCAAACATGCATTGTTAATAAATGAAGATTGGTTTTAATAAAAATAATTTATATAATTTGATTAATATTGAGTAAAAATTGTCCTATTACAGTAATATACATCACTACTCGCCCCTTGGGGACCATGCCATGACTAACACAAGCCCTCCTTCCATAGTCCAGTGGATGGAAACATGCACCGAAAGGAATATTCCATAAAAATGGGATGGCATTTACTTTATTAACAATAACTCACACTACTAAGCACAAAGCATGATAAAAGAACAAAGTTAAACTATGTAGTAAACAGGTTGTGTAAATAATGTAAAAGGGGACAAAATATAATCCCAACTATAATGTACAAGAAAAACATGATTGTATAAGTAAAACTGAGTACATATCTTATGAACACTCAGCAAGGACACATACTTGAAAGGTAGGTACCACGCTCGAACTATAGTCTTAGTGGAATGCTTCATCTATGGTACACCTATGAGCTACCTCTAGTCCTGGTATCCTTATCCTCAATCAGTATTGTTTGTCATTTGCACAAAAAACAACTAGGTTTGGCCATATCCTATGCATAGGTGAGTATAAATAAAATCAATAGGGACCCTGAGACATTTGAAGGTCTCAAAAAAACAACAAATGATAAACTTCAAAACATGAAATCAACATACAACCATACTTAGGTATATACCCACAAATATTCCGAAGTTGACGAGTAAACCCATCTCAATCATGAGGAAAAATGAGGTCCAACTCAAAATTCCAAATTCCATATCTTACATTGAGGATATAATTTCACAAAGATAAATACTCATATCACCCCAGGTAGACAACTCTATGAAATATAATTATGAAGCTGACCCACAAGGGGACTCTATGGAAGGTGATAACTAGCCGCTGGATTCAATAGGGATAGTCACAAGTAACATTCTGGACACCTCAGCTACTAGAGATCTCCTCCTCTATCGAGTATAGTGAGAATGCCACATCAGACATATGCACTTCCTAGTAACCTTGGACTACTGAGGTACTTCTCCTGTCGAGTACCGTGGGTCTGTCGCGTCACAAAGAGGCACTCCCCACCGTGGGGCTTCCGCATCGCATAGAGGCACTCCCCCTTGTGGAATTTAAAGTTTATCCTCCTGTTTAGTATTATGGGTCTGCCATGGCACACAAAAGCGCTCCCCACCATCGGTCTCCCGCATCACACAAAGGCATTAACCACTACACCAGTCGAGTAACTCGTAGTCGAAATGGTCAGTAGTCGTCAAGTCTCAGCCAGTCATAGGGTTCCATACAAATTGTGCTTGGGAGAACAAAAACCATATCCATGGTTCATACCTTAATTTCCCATATGTTCCACGAAAATGTATCCCAAATTTATGTCATGACAAAAGGGGCCCAATGCAATAGACAACACTTCAATCAGATTCCCAATCTATATGTTATTAGAGTTTCCGCTATGAGGGACCAATTGGGTTCGAGATCTGATCCAACCCAGACATACTCCAACCTTATTCAAAATAGAAGAGGAGTATATAAAAAGGAAAATCTAGATCTAAGGATTTAAGATCCATATATGGGTCATCAAACGGATGCACAACTCTCATGTTATGGAAAATAAGGTAATATTGGGCCCAGATTGACCTTGGTCCAGTCCGGCCCTGTCCACCTGACCTGGTTCAGGTCACCCCAACCCAATCGAAGACTGGCCTGGATAAATTCGGCTTTGACGGGCCATGCACGCTGGGCCGTGGCCCGACCCGACCCGTTTAGGGGGTGTCCTAACCTGACCCACGAAGGGTGTGACCTGTCAGTCGGCCCTCTGGGCGGCTCGCAGTGCGGCTCATGGTGCGGCCCAGGGGCCAACGCTCGGAACTTTATTGCGGTGCATCCTAATGTTATGAAATCGTGATGCGGCCTCGCTGTGAAGCCTTACGGTGCGGTCTCATGATGCGGCCTTGTTGTGCGGCCTCGCGGTGTGGCCCGTGGTGCGGCTCACGGTTCAACATGCCGTTCAGCATGGATAGCACAGAGGACCAGTCGGTGGTCCTGCACGGTGCACCTCTGCAGGCCAGACATCCTTTCAGTGGTGTCATGGTTCCATTGGCCACCTAGGGTCGGTCGGGTACCGGCCGCCGTCCCCCTCCATCATGGCCGGGCAGCCTTCGGCATCCTGCTCCACCGGTGGCCCGGACGCGCACCCTGTCTCAGCATCGTGTCCAACATGGTGTCGTCCCCCATCCTACCCCGCCAGAGACAATGGGCCACGATCTCCTCATAAACCGGTGGCGCGGACGTGTGCCTCCCTTCCTTCCTCAAATTTGGACCAGTGTCGTCCGTTACCTTCTTCTATGAGCCACTATGGCTTCTTTCTATGCCTGAAAAATTTAATATGATCACATTTTCATGATCCATGTTTCGAGGTCTTCACTCCCAGATAATGCGTTCAACAAAACTACATATTTCAAAATTTAATAAAAAATTACAGTGTTTAAGAACTCATGATGAACAAAAGAATAAATAAATAAGGAGAAGAAAGGTTAATGTGCGGATGATAGTCATGTTCGCATGTACTCTGACATCATAAATTTATGATATGAATATTCAATAGAATAAATTCTACATGTACAAACCCATCCATCAATTTTTTGTTGGAGATGGTGCTTGGATTAATGTCGTAGTCGATGAAGAACGTTGATGTTCGTCATTTCCACAAGATGCTTCCAATCTGGGCTCAGTGATGATTCCTCACTTTTCGTTGAGGGTGGTTTTTTGTTGGAGAAACTTCTTCCCAATTATCCAAGGTTCTATCTACTCTCTTTTACCAATGATTTCCAATTGTGAAATGAGCATCCAAAATATATTAAATAAGGTTTTTCAAATTAATTATGGTTGGAAAAATTAATTTGGATAAGTAGAAACATTTATGTTGGAATAAATAAATGGAACATTAAATTGATTTTTCATGGGAAAATTGAATGGCACAATAAATTGAATTCGTGTTGGAACAAAGGAATTGGAGGTTACCAAGGAATTTACCCAAATTCAAAAGGTTTATGGTGGTCCCCACCACTAAAATTAAAAAAGGAGGTTTCATAAACAGGTGTTCCCCAGCTCCATAACTCAAATGGTGGTTTCAAACAGGAAAAATAAAATAAATATGTTTCATTTTATTTTCATTTTTTAACACACCCACAGAATTCCGAGAAATAATATTCACTCTCGACCTACTAAGATCGAGGTGATGGTCTCCTTATTTGAATATTGGTGTTGTGAGTTCAATGCTACACTCATATTTCAATTATGAGCACCAGTTAAAAAGTTACCAAATCCCACTTACATGTTTACTGAGCATACCAGGAAAAATGTTCAGAAATTCATTCCAGGAACTCCAGGCCTCAGAATCATGTGCCGTAAAATTTTGTAGACTCATAATATTCCCATAAAATTAAAAACAAATTATATGTAAAAATATTGGCCATTAAAATATTTCATGAATTACTAGGTGATAATGAAATGAAATGGTTTTATAAATAATTATTTTAAAAAAAATATTCAATTTTAATTACTGTATAACTAATCTCGATTAGAATGAGATTATGATATAAACACATAAAATTATCATTAATGATTCATAATAAAATTAAATTCTTCTTGAAAACTGGGGCCATTAATAAAACAACATGTAAAAATAGTCTAAAAGATGAAAAATCACATTTATCCCTTTGAAAAATAGGGATGACATCCTCATGAATTTGATTAGACCAATAATGATTCCCTCCATATTTTCCTTTGTTAGACAGTCTATCCACCATAGCATTACCCTCCCTGAAATATTTTTAATAATGAAGTTATTAGATGAGAGGAACAATAAACATTTAATCCATCAATTCTTTAGCCTCCTATTGTTATGAGATGATGATATTCTAATTTCCTAGATAAACGTTGTGGAATCGCACTCCAGCCACATCCTTTTCCAACCCCTCATTATAGAAACATAGAAAGAAAAAAAAATGAATCCCAAAATCTCATACTCAAGAGAGCATTCAATTCAACAAGAGACAAAGAAGAAACCCACAACATTGGAAATGTTGTTCCTGAAAACAAATCCATACCCAAAAAGTAATGGATTTCTACTAGAAGAGCCATGAGTATTAATTTTAATCCATCCCAACAAAGATGGATGAGTAAATTCATCCATTATAACCATCATATTATGATAATTTACCTTAACATTGATATGACTAATATCTAAAATATCATACACCAAGTAATGTCAATATGCTTTGTGTGGAAACAAAATATTTTTTAGAACTGAAAAAAATATAGGAAGGAAGGCCTGAGGATTATAGAAAACACTATTATGATGTCCCTTTTTTTCTCTCCATCCACAAGGAGTGAACTTTTTTAGTAGTAGTATCTTGGAAAAGTATCAACAACATATGAAATAAAGGAAGGGAAAACATTCCTTAATGAATGTCTCATATAACAAAAAAATTCTTTATTTTAACCTCAAAATACCATAAAAATTCATCCACATAGAGGATAATGTAGCACAAATCAGAAGCAGGTTATCCATGTCCTCCCAATGCTGAGGACAGAGTATACAAACTGAACAAAGATAAATACTACATACCTGTAAATAAGAGTCAGGAGGGACTTTTCCATGATCCAGTATCCACAGAAAAATGAGCTGCAAAGGAGGAGGGATCCTCCTATTAAATATCCCAATAATATATAAACCCAATATAGTAGTATTTCCATGAGTGAAGAATGATTTATAGGTGTGCATACCAGAGGGGATCAGTTCCCAAATAAATAAATCACCAATAGAGGAAAACAATAATTGTTGATAATCTATTTAACATGGTCAAGAATTGCTGAAATATCATAATGTTGATCCCTAATTGAAACATAAAAACTTAAAATTAATGCATCATGGATATGCAAATCAAGGATAGGAGAAATAGTCCAATTACCATTCCAAAACATGATATAAGAATCTTGAGAGATAGACCATCTTGAATCGACATCAACAAGTGAAAATTTGGATTTAAATGATGACCCAATAAGGGAATGCATATAATTTATGTTTCCATTTTGGAGTTTAATAAAGAATCAGGACTTCAAAAAGGTAGTATCTCTTGAGTCCTAATTTACTAGTTTCCTAAGAAGGATCCTTTAAGGGCATGATTAAAATGACACGGATTTTTGATACCAAGGCCCCCTCTCAAATGATTTTCATTAAGTTTTCCATGGAATAATTACCAATCTTCTTTTCTAAATACTACCAATCCAAATAAGGTTTTTGTTTTCCACATTAATTTATTTGATAAGAGAAGCAATCCATTTGTAAACCATAATGGAAAAAAATTATAATCAATAATAAATTTATCCAAATAGCCATGACCAACCATTGAAATGTATTTTCTTTTCATGGTAGCTAGTTTATTTTTTATCTTACTAATAACCCAAGGAAAATAACATGACTTAGATCGACCCCAAAACATAGAAACAACCAGATAAGTAAAAGTGATAAATCCATCATTATTCACTAAATTAGTAATGAATTTTGATTTCCTAACATGTGAGATATTCATTCCAAAATAGGAAAAGGAATTGTTCCAACTAACATGTTTCCCAGAAACATTCTCATAATGCTTAAGGGATTTTTGGATATTTATGATATTCCATTTATCCCCTTGAGTGAAGAGGATAATATCATCAGCATAAATGACATGGGTAGGAGCAGATGAACCATGACCAACACTAATAGCCTTCATATTTCCATTCTTATTTGTTGGTGGAAAGAATCTAAAAAGATAATCTTCCATGATAGAAAAAATAATAGAAGAAAGAGGATGTGTTTTTTCAATCCAAAATTGGAGTTCTCCTTCATGGGTGCTCTGAGTTGTTCTCTTAAGGGTAATTTTGATGCTCCTACACTTCCAAAGGATGGAGTTTCATTCACAAAAGCTCTCTAAGGTTTTCTAGATACTGTAAAATCAAATACCCCAAATTCCGCTTTAATAAAAAAATTGGGTGATGGTTCCATCTCGGTGGTGGCCGATACAAATGCCTTGCACCAAATCTTTAATATTTACACATTCTTTATTTTGTGAAGAATGATACTCTCTATAGGGTATAAGCCATGGTTTTATGCTGAATCAAATAATTGAATTTCCACTTGATGCGGTATAAGCGCATAAAATTTAATCCCAATCGAAAAGTATATACTCATTTTATAGATCTGAATGATGATGTCACAAGAATGGATCAATCTACTAGTAATCCCCATATTAAAGTAGGATTGTTTTGTATCTCTGAATGGGACAGTAATCTTGATACTTTTAATCAAAAGCAGTCCAATGCCCAAATTTTTTCTGATTCATGGTCTAAATCTGGTGTGTTGGCATTCGAAAATTCTAAATGTACTTTAATATAGTTTTAGATCCCCTATAAAGATGTAACAAAGAACATTGGAAGGTTAATTAAGCCATTATGCATAAATTAAAGTGAGTGTTTATTGGGACTCTAATTGACCAAAGTCTATTTCTGTTGTTTCAAATGACCATCGAATTGAAGATATGTTCGAGATTGAGAGAATACCCCCTTTTTATAACATCAGAAATATTTTTGGATATTCCATTGAAATGTGTAGGGTGATCCAAAAAAATGTTAATGTTACTTACAAAGGAAATTAATTAATATATAATATCCACTCTTGATAAAACAAATCGAATGTCCTTGAGATGATGATTAAAAGCAAGCCCTTGTGGAATGATCCAAATTCTCTTCCTCCGTCTATGGGATTCACCCTAGACATGACTTGAGCTAATATTTCTGAGGAAGAAGACAATTATCCTTATAATACCTTCCCATACCCTCTTCCACTATTTTATGGTGGATATATTGATGATAGTTCAACTTAATATGTAAAAAATCAAGGATTAACTAAACTTTTTTACTGTATACAACTGAATTTGGAAGATTAATCAATCTCCACCAGTATTGCTAAGGATATTTAAGATCTTGTATTAAGAATGTATCCCCTTCATTCCTCAACAAGATACTCTATGGAGAAGAAATCCCCTTTAAAATTTTAGAATATGTCCAAAAATATAGATGTTGTTCTTATATTCATAATAGATCAGACCCTGTTAGACTTATCCAGAAAAGAGGATATCATTTCCCCAAGAAACAATGATCCTCTAAACAAGGACCTCTAGCCAAGATTAACCATATTCCAGGATTCTTTCATGAAATTTGGAAATGTAATGACAAATTTTACTACTAAACAAACACAATAAACCACTTGTCCAGGGGAATTTGAACATAAAAAGGGTTATTCTATTAATGTTTCTAAACGATTGGGCGAGGATGATAGCAGTTCTGATCAATAGGAGTAAAAAAGACAATAGAAGTTGTAGACATCATTATTCTATATCAAAATTCTATAATACCCATGAATAATGTAGAGAGAACCCCTAAAATCACAAAAAATAATGAGGTGGTGGGAAAAAGATGGGGGGTCTACCTTAAATCGAGCTTCAAATGAGGATCCATTTTGGAATTTCCAAGGCATGCCTAATTAAGACACAGTCAGGTCTCTTAAGATTCATAACATGCTTCACAAACATGGTTAAATTTGGATTGGAATTCCCAAAACAGTTTTATCTAAATGTCATGATAGATTGAAAAATATGGGGTTCAATTTAGTAGGTTTGAACAACTACTTTCTAGAGGTAAAAAATCATTTGTTCTTATCCAACTCTTCTTATTCTGATCCCCTTTAGGCTGGATCAAGCTATCAATATTTTACATTATCATTTTCTAATTTGGGAATCAGGAAGGATTTATCATTCATTTTCTATAGTATTATTTATCAGGATAGATGAAATCATTGAGAAAGAATTTGTTCTCTCAAAAATAATATTAATGATCCATGGATCATTCATTGGGATTTTAACTTGATTATCATTACGGATAAAAAATGATTCATATGACTAGTCAAATTACATTAGGTAATTATAGTGTTGTATTGAAAAAAATGATTTGATTAAAGAGAATATTTTAGTGGAGTAGTTTATGTTTTATACATGATATCTAAATGGTATGGTGAAATGTAAAATTGAAAGGGAATATTTTAATGACTTCTCATTAAATTTGTGGTATTACATTTTTTGTATTTATTTATCTCAACTAATCTTTGATAATCATCCTATCATTATAGAACACTTAGGTAAGGGTAATAAATTTATATTCCCCTTTATATTCAATAAATCTTTGGTTATTCATCCTGAATGTGAAAGCATTTTTCAGGATATATGGGGTTCTGTAGGTTGGAAGAGTAATGTGTTTTCTTGAATTTTTAAACTAATCATCATCAAGGGAAATCATAATATATAGAGTGAGGACAAGATTAGTCATATTTACATGAAAATTTCCAATCGTGAATCTTCCAACCATACATTCCAGGAGTAGTGTACCCATGACGATTTCCATAGTGGTGTTTCGTTGGAATTTGAGATAACTCCCAAGCATAACAATTTGATCAATATTAAAGATGATAGGGAAAAATATTCTTTCAACGCTTATTGGATCATAAATGGGGATAGAAATATAGACATATATAAAAACCTTCTGATGAGTTTGGAAAACCTCTAGAACACTTTATTTTCTTAAGAGAGGAGATGATTTCCTGGACAATATACGTGAACATTCTGAGTACATTACTTGTTATTATAATGATCTATTTAATGGATCAGCCAAAATTTCCCTCTATGGACTGTATTATCCCCAAATTGGTAAGTCTGATGGATAATTCATGACTTACCCATATTATATTATAAGTCGAGATAAATGATTTGGTTTTCATCTTTTTGGTGAACAGCTCCCCAGGTCCTGAGTTCATTAACAATCTTTTGTTCATAGAATTATTTGGAGTTCATTGGTGGTGATAATTATCAAAACATTAAATTTATAACTAATGAATGAGTCAATTATGTCTCAAAACTATAAGTCCACCTAAAAAAAATTATATATTGATTATTTTTATAAAAATTAACAATAAAAATAATCACATAATGGCATAATCAATTAAGATAATGTTTAACACAATGAAGAAAAATGGAATTATGAAATACAGTTCCTCCTGATTTTTTTTGTTGAGAACTAAATAAGATCATGTATAATGAGATTTAAAAATTTTATTAACATAAAAAGAACAATATTATGATTTACAATATAATATGTTATACTTAAAAAACATCATTGAACAAATTCATTAAAAAATTTGTATTTTAAATATTTCATGTGCTAACTACATTGTTTTCTTAAACATGTACATACTTAAAAATATAGTTATAACACATATCTAAATGATTAATAATATCGAATATTAAAAAAATCAATTATTTCAAATTTTTTAAAACTATATTAATTTCACAAAAAAAATCCTGAAATGTTTTCAGGAATGACAGTTACGTTACAATTATAGAGAGGATATGTAGTATGTCTGCTTTTGTATCATTTCCATTTATCAATGATAATTAAGGAAAAAAGGTAATTAAAAAAATACTATTTCATGAAATATAATTATATCATATAATCTATTTTACATGAATATGTATATATATATATCATTTATGTGGTGTGGGGAAGTAATGGTATTCCCATCCCTTTATTATTTGACTATGTACCATAAGAGATGTTATTTAGAAGTGGATAGAATGTCGTTATTAATATTAAAATTCATTAGGGGAATATTTTTCTTATATATGACTTTTTAAAAAGGTTATTAAATTTTCAAAATTTTCGTAGTTTGGGGTTTCATTTATAGTTCTAGGAGATGACTAATTTTCAAGAACTATATATTTCAAAAAATTGTGATTAAATAATTATTGAAAAGTAAGGGACTTGTAACCTAATATTCTATTGATTATTATTTATTCATTTATACCTTTTAAATTGTGTGAATTAATTATTAAAATTATATAACAAATATTTTATTTTTATACTCCCCAACAATTCATGTATTTGATGAAAAATACCAAAAATCAATTTCCAAAAATTTACACAAGTTAATCAAATAATATATCTATTTAAAATAATTTATTTTCAAATTATTTTTATTATAATATTAAATCCTATGAAAAAATTAATATATATATATATATTATGAACATTGATTTTAAAAAATTTATCCATGTGTTTTAAAATCACATTTAATAAGTTGTTTAATTAATTTTTTATTTAGGACCTACATTCCATGGTTTTTATTATTTTAATTAGTTTCCTAGTTATAATATTATATATTATCATTCGTGGATATTATTATTATTATTATATTTTCATAATATATATAACAATATTTTATATGTTTTTTTAAATCATTATGTTTATTCTCAGTAATGAAAATTTTAATATATAGAATATATATTAATTATATTTTTTTTGTTTCATGTATTGATATTGTCATAATTATAATCCTGCATCAATGAGACAATATCATCCATGGATGGAGGTTTTTACATATTTAAAATTAACTATGAGGTTTCCTATATAAAATATTGTGGTATTTTAAAATATTTATCGTTAATGTGAAAAGGTATATATTATCATGAATAAATGAGAAAATAAATTTTTCTGTGGAAATAAATTAGAAAATATCTAGATAAATATGTTAAGATTAGTTGATAATAATATTTTAATATTAAAAAATATATAAAATGGTATATTGGCCTTGAAAATGAAAACAAACATAAATAATGGGAACAAGGTAATCAAGAGAAAAACTAAAAATATATGGCTTATTTTTATAGATATGATGTAATATTAATGATAGTCATTGGAAAATTATTATTTCAACCACATGATTTATTGATGGTTGAAATATTTTGATTCTTATCAGGATGATGGACTATATGGAAATTCAAGAATCTCTCACCCATATGAGTGCATCTATGTGAGATTATTTTTTATAAATTTCACATCCAGAAATACTAGGATATAGTCCATCAAAACATGATAATGTTTATATAATTATTTTTAGGAATAAAAATCAAAAAAAAAAAATTAGCAACTAGAATTTTAATTTTAAATCACCAAAATATGATTATATGGATTTTTAAAATTTTAGACGACTAATTTTCTGACCAAACACTATTAATAATATCCTGTGAAATATATTTTTTATAAAATTTTCATGAATCAAAAAAAAAGATGGTGTCTAATAGTAATTTATTCATTCATGGAAGATGAAAAAAATATATAATATTAATTAACTTGGATTGTACAAGCCAACTTAAAATTCTTAAAATAAATGATTTTTTTTTTAAATTTCCGGAAGTCATTAAATGTATAAAAAACATGAAAAATGTATGTTGATTAATTTATTAAAAAAGGATGTTATTATTTATTTATTCAATTAGTTTATTATGTATATCATTAATTATCTTATTGTGTATATTATAGTCAATGGAGCACCTGATAACTTTTTTATCTCACTGATGAGCTGCTAGAAATGGTGAGCCCATGTAATTCATTTTATGTTACAGTTCTTATGATTTTAATAATATATTAATTAATAAAATGGTCTATAAGGGTATCACCAAGAATATAATGTATTGAATGTAGATAAAGAGTCACCATATTCTATTTATATTGTGTCATTGTTTATATTTATTCTTGGTGGAAATGTAAATATTGAAACTATCCGTGAATGTTTTAATCACTGTAGTCTTAAATCTGATCTATATACTCTTTAATGTCAATGAAATTAGTTAACCACAATTTTAACTAATAAAATATGATCATCAACACGAGAATAAATGTCATCCAATAGGGATTCTTCACCTTCAGTAACAATTGAATGAATCTTTATCTTTGATGAATAAATGATTTTAAATTAATATACATTCCATGAATCATCAAATCTTAGTTGGGCTATAATAATGATAAATACATTTTTATATCATGATGAAACAACTTTAATAAATATGTTTCCATACATAAAATATTGTATTCATTCATTCAATATAAATTTCTGTAAACTCTTTTTATAATAAGAAATCGTCATATAAGAATCACCATATTATTTATAGGTGTTTATGAGAGGGATATTTTTATTGGTTTTTGGAAACAATGTTGTGAACCAACTACTGATGGTGCATTCCGTTTTAAAATCATGGAAATTTTTTATAAATCCATTTAATTAAATTAATAAATATATTTATAGATTAATATTAAGGAAAGAATAAATATCATAATCATTGAACAATCTTCAATCTCAGAACTCATGATCTATATTACCTACACTATTATATCCATAATTACGTCAAATAAGGATTCAATGTTGTTGTCAACCACATTATATGTTATCCTTCCAAAATCTCAAACATGGGATAATTTTTCTATTAATTGTATTTTATCTCTCAGTTTTTGATATATTCATTTACTAGTTAAATATACTAAAATGAGTAATACGACTAATATTAGATCCCACAAGGTGTAGTAAACAATTTAATTGATGGACATCCTTTATATATTCAAATTCATGCCCAGTCGAGATACCATATTTGGGGAATTGTTTATACATAGATCTATAGATAGGGTTATTCAATATATGTTTTTTTGTATGAATGGTAGTGAATTAATAATAATTTTACTATTGGAATGAATATAAAAAATTAAAAATTATTTTGAACCAAAATTCAATTTTTTAGTTCCTTGATAACAATGTCATAAATTATGTCATAAATGTCAATTAACAGTATACGTATGGATTTTATGACATTGAAGACTCTCTCAAATATTTTTTTTCACAATGTTATTTTACATAATAAATATTATGCCTTAACATATTTATGATGTAATACTCCATTTTGGGGAATAACAGGCTCGACATGGATTGTTTCATGGTGAAGATCCCATTCTCTATGTCAATTAATATAGTTTTCTATCTCCAGTAATAAGATAATTATAGGTTGTTAAGTGGATATATCCAGGGGAATTGTGAGGTCATTTACCATTGACCAATAATAGACTAGAAATGTGAGTCACTCTCAAATGGTTTTGGGAATGAATATCCACTATAAATAAACATCATCCCTCTCTATATTAGTAATAAATCAATGTATCTCATAATTACCACAAATATATCCCACCTCTCTAAGCACGGTAGTCCCAAACTCATACACTTTAATCTGGTAAACATCCACTTTGGATGCATACATTTACTACATTAGTAATTCATGAATTCATAACACCACAAGAGAAGAACTGTTTATTTTTCACGGTAATAATATTATTTCAAATGAATAGTTGGGACCCAAATCATAAATTGTATTTTAGTGTCTTACGAGGTATGTGGGATGGTCATGAAGTATTTAGAGTATTTACTATTGTGATCACCCATCACGAGAATGTGATATTACCCCCTGATTGTCAAATGATATGATTTCGGGTGAAGAAATCCATGGAAAACATCAATGTAGACTTCGACAACCTTGATGTAACATCCTGGAACTAGCTTCCACTCAAAACGGTGCACTGAACCAGTTGGGAACAAGGCCTCATGTGCATCTCCCCAAATTCTAGAGGGTGCGGACTTGCAGTGTGTGCCTAGGTGAGAAAATGGGGAGATTATTCCCTCTTTACTAGTGCATCACAACGGACAACAATAATATAATAAATATTGTATGTGAAACAAACCATAGGCATCTGATGTAAAAGACAGACAGGAATACATATAAATAAATATAAGTGTTTCATATAGAGAATTATGCAGATGGTACAATTTTAAAAAATAACAAAAATGGTACATGGAAATACAATAGATTACATGTTTCCCAAAAAATAATTAAATACCATATAAATATCCCAGCATCTCAATTCATATCTTGGTCACATGGTACCCAGCTCCAAATAGAAGATCAAAAAACATTAATAGGGTGATTTCCCCTATCATCACCTGCAACCATATAATCTATTTGGATCCCAAAGGAATCCCAAACAAGGTGTGAGATAAACATTCCACTATGAATCCACCAAGGTCTATATACTTCTAACAGTAATACTATAAAAGTCAATGAAAGTGTAAAAACCAGTAATTAAGTGTGTATGCTAATGGAATATGACTACATTAACATGTAAAATCAATGATCCCTCGTGTATACATACAAATTAATGTCACCTTCTAACAAGGAAACAATAATAAGTAAACAAGAATTTCAGACTGCCATGATGTACACCTATTTGGATCATGCAATCCAAAAAAAACTATTTATAGGGAAGCCATGTATCCCACAAACAAGCTCTATTGTGATGTAAAATATCATACTCCCTTGTATTAATGTGATGTGTTGTCCGAAAGGCCTGAATCCAAGGTGTTAGCATACCGTGGATACCTTGTAAAATATCGAGACCACATTGGGAAATATCCAAGGAGCACGTCCATGGCATCCCATTGAGTCTTAGGGGTGTCCCTGGAGGAAACATGGTCAGAATATAGTTCAGATCGAAGGATAATGGAAATAGAATGTCTTACATGAGCCCTATAAAGTTAATCCACAATGATTCAACGCCTGAGGCATCCCACAGAATCAAGCCCCAAGGGGTAGAGTCATCTCAAGGTGTCCACAATCACATTCCAGATCTATGGAGAGTATTCTATGGCATATATGAAAAAATTCATGAAATCATGAAATAATTCAAATTAAGCATTCATTACATTTGAGTATACCTACTCTCATCGACCTATACAAGCCATGAGTATACCCACTCCTGCAAATAATTTATCAAATCAATCACATGGTCCTGCCCTCCCATATATACCGTTTAACAATCGATTTTTTTCATATAGGTATACCCACCCATATTATCCACATAATAAGACAAACATTCAAAATAGGAAATTCATAACATGATATTCATTAATTGAGGAAGAATTATATCTTCTAAATAAGATACTCAAGCAATCAAAGAATTAACAGGTATCCTCTAACTAGCAAGACCAAGAACACAACCCTATGATGGTTCTAATAGGCATAAACAAGACACTTCCTTAAGGATCACCCCTCTAGTGACCCTGAAGTGAGAAATGTTTTTCAATTCACCTAAATAGAACCTACAAGAATCCTTAATAGATCCGACAATAGCTATGACAAACATGTCGATCAAAAACAAATGCACGCCAGCATGTCTAATAGATGGGAAATCAGGTGACTGCACAAAAATCACAAGAAAAACCAAAATAATGTATAGAAAACCTACCTCACATCAGTAGTAGACAACTCATCACGTATCAATTCATTATTCTTCTTGGTTTAGATGAAATTTAAATAACTAACAATGAATGGGATATAAGGGAATATCAGTTGAAATAAAAAATGAGAAACTGTGTTTCTAAAGAATCAAAAATAGATAAAAAATAATCAAGGTATTGTTATTGTGGATATGATGAGCCAATAGTCAAACGAAACACAGATCTAATGGAATAACTAAATTGAATCCCATGTTAGGGGCCTCAATGGGACCTCTACATAGGGATGTTGTGTAACGAAGGAGGACACCCTATTGTGATTAAAAATTAAATTAGTTTTTTAATTATTATTTTTTAAAATATTAACACAACATGGTCTCAAGGTTTATCTGCCTAGTATCCCAAACCATTCTGAAACCGTGCACACCTCACATCCTAGAAGAGGATCATTGCATGGTTACCCCGCACAGTTTTTCTTACTATTTTCATTTCATCTAAATCCATATGTTAAGAACATGTATATTTTCAATCATTTATCACAATTTAGTCTAACCATGTGGAAACCATTTGAAAGGTCATTTCCATCCGTAAACATGGATTTGGGATCAGAAAAGGCCCCAAACGCCTCCAAAACAACATTAATCAAGTTAAAAACATACATAAGTCAATAACATGGAATTCAAACGAAAATGAAAAGAAACAGAAACACATAAAAAAACGTCAGTTCATACATTCTTCCCTCTTATAGAAATTCATCCCCAAATTGATCTATAAAGGGTGGTCATGATTTGTCTAAAAATAAGACCAGCCACTGAGCATGTACATTGGTCTCCCTCTCCCAATTCTATTCCTATAATAGAATGCGCTGACATGTCACCAATAGAAGAGGAATTGATTGACATTGAATAACCTTCTTTCCAATGTCAAAGATACAAATTAGATGCTCCTAAAATGGGGAAAACCCTATGGGTCATCTTCCACAGGAGATAAAATGTGATACAATTCAGAGTTATTGTGTCACAACTGAGATATGTGGAACAATTCTATCATGGGTCGGTATGTCTACAATATTTGAAAAGGATAGGCTACTGACCTAACTCACTCAAGAATCTCAAACGGCCTGTCATAACTCGATGAATGTGTTCCATATCTCTTGACCCTCACACGTCCCAGTATTGGTGAAACAAATATAAAAACTATATCCCCGACCATAATATCTAGAGTTCATTTGAGACGATCGACATATTATTTTAGATGTGAATTTCCAGTAGATACAAAATTCTAAAACATGTAGACCTGGTCAGATGACTCTTGCACGAGACACTGTCCATGTAAAGCTGTCTCTCCAGCCTCTATCCAGCACAGATGAAAAACGCATGGCCTACCATATAAAGCCTCATATGGTTCAGTCTATAATGTTACTTGGTAACTCTAATTCTATATAAACTCAACTATAGGAATGTGCCTATCCCTTGATCCCCCAAAATATAAGACACATCCTCTGAGTGAGTCTTCTAGAAACAATATCGAATTCTCTGACTCACAATAAGTATGAGGGTGGTACGTTGTGCTCCAAGAAAAATGTTGACCCAACGAACATTGAAAAAAATTATAGAAAAGAGATGTAATTCATGTTTCCATATCTGAAACAATATCTTACAAACCCCATAATGCTATAAGACCTCTCTGATGTACATCCTTCCATTTTCATAAACACTAAATGTATCTTTGATCGGCATGAATTGAGAGTCATTCATAATACAGTCAACAACAACCTTCACAACATCATTAACTCAATATGAACTCAGTAAACCTATAAAAAATCCATCATGAAATTATCCCAATTTAACTTAGGTATTGGTATCTTCAATTAATGCCTAGCCTGCCGTTGATGCTCTACATTCACCTACTGATGGTGGAACACCGAGTAGAAAAATCAGCTACCTCTTTTGTCATTCTCAACCACTAGTACTGACTTCTCATGTTATGGTACATCATAGTGACACCAGGATGCACCTCCAATGATATAGAATTAAACTCATTGAAAAAATCCTCATGTATATATACTGGGACCCAAACACATGCTTTGATATATACGATTTCATCATCTCCCACCATCCAACAATGTGGAGGTTCCTCACCCGCCACACCATTCTATAGAACTAGGCCATCAGAATTCTATAGTTGCCTTATCCTAACTCTGTCCACCAGGGTAGAGGTAATAGATAATTTTGAATGAAATTTCTTCCCTGGTCTGTCGTGCACCACTAGATGCATCTTATAAAACAACACCATACGCTTCCACTCACTATCGGCCCAATGCCTTGTCTGTATCTAATTTTTCTTGCTCAGTGAATTACCTTCAGCATTTCACTCTCCATGTATCTAGGAAAGCTCAAATTCACAAGACCGTATATACTCTTCCAAACATCGATGGCACTAATTTAGATCATGTTGAGTAAAGATTTAATTTAGGTTTTTGTGGTCCATGTAAACCACAAAACTCTATCATATTAAATAGTACCTCCAAGAGCTCAACACATAAAAAACTGTATATTACTTGAGATCAAGCATCAGGTAATTAATCTCGTAAGGCCACAACTTCCATGACCCATACACCATGACCCGACATCTATGCATCAGAACATTCCCAACCCATTTCTCGATGCATCATAGTACACAGTGTAGCTATTACCCATCTCTAGAAGTATTGAGACTAGTTCTGATTTCAACTACCCTTTTACATCATAAAAGGCTACCTAATATGATTCTGGACACAAAACAATTACACCCTTCTTAGTCAATAATGTCAATGGTTATTCTATGCATGATATGTCATGTAAAAACTGCATATTGTAGATAGAAATCCCCAATTAAATATATATATCAATAACGATATTGGGATGTTCATAGAAAATTATAGATCTCACCTGCTTTGGGTCTATAGAAACTCATGTATTTCAGATCATGTCACATATTAAGTAAATTTGATCCATCCTAAAGTGATAATTTTAATTCTATCCTGTTACTATTTGTATCTCAATGTATTCATCACAATGTTATGATTTTTGGCATGATCATTTCAACAATGAGAATACACCAAGATATCATCCACGAAAACCACATCAAAATAATCCATGTAAGTATTGAAATATCAGTTCATCGAATCCATGAAAACAATTGGATCATTCGTGAGACTAAACAACATAAACAGATACTTGTATAACCCATACCTAATATGAAAGGATGTATGATGTATGTCTACACGATGAACCCACAACTGCTTATATCCTATCCTCAATTAAATCATTGAGAACAATCGATCTCTTTGAAGATGATCAAACATGCCATCTTTCGGTGGCAAGAGATATCAGTTTTTAATCATAATTTGGTTTAGTTTTCGATAATCCACTCAAAGCCTAAGTGCTCAGACTTCCTTTTTCACAAAAAGGACTAGTGAACCCCATAGAAAATTACTTGGTCTGATTAACCCCGGTGCCTCAAAATCCTATAGTTTATTCTAGAGATCTTGAATCTCTATCATAGACATCTGGTATAGAAGACTGGATAATGAAGAAGCACCGGGCAGTAGCTTGATGGAGATCACAACCTATCTCTTGGGATTTATAAAAAAAAAATTCATAAAATAATTCCATGAAGAGCTCAACCATTGGAGGAATGTTCACCTAACCCACTAAATGATTATCCTGAAACAAAATAGAAATATCAGTACTAATCCAACCCAGTCCACGATGCTATGGTATAACTCTTCTCACTAGGACATCCCATCCACCCTTGTGAATGAACAGTTCACGCTTTGGTGTTGTGAAAGTCTCCCTCTAGTAGTAGCATCCCATGTACACATGATAATTAAAGAGATAGACCACTATGAGAATGACATTGAACCCAGTCATATTGAGGACATATATACACCAAATGATGCGAACACAAAAACCTCAAGGGATACTCCATACACTAGAATACATCACCTATTCCAACACCCAACTATTTTTCTATCATCAAAACACCTTCAGAAAGATAATCTAGAAGAGAAAGGATTTTCACCACTCGTGCAAACATAAAACTATGAGGGACCCCTGAATTGAAAATGGAAGAACAAATAATAGAACTTCTAGTATCATACCTATCACTATTGATGGTTTAGGATACTACATGTGTTTGTATTGTTGCACTACATTTGTCTAGCCCACACCACGACTCTATGGCCGTTCCTAGAAATCCTACATAGATCTACGATGATGCCTCTGAGAACATGGTTTCCGGGAACCAATTCCATTCCCACCTCTACCCTGTCCTGAATGATCTACGATGCACTAGCTCCCAGCTTCACATTTTCCCAATGAATCTACTCTTAAATTTGAAATTATATCAAATATCCTACCACTCGTACCAAGAGGGAACATACTTCCATAACCGATGCATGTGCCCCACCCATCGAAAGATCGCCACTCGACTGGGTTGCGGTTGCACTGATGTTTCATGTGGCCTCACCTACCTCACAGATGGTAACATACCATTTTTCTAGTACCCATAGACTATGTAGTACTCACATCTCGAGAAGCCTAAAAAATGTTCTTCCCGCCTAAATATGTAGATCCAATGGGTTGAGAAACAATACTCCCATATTCAATACCCCTAGCTTCTCTCATGTTATGCTCCGCAACCTCGGATTGAAATAATATATTAGAGATAGAAGGAAGCATGGATAGGTTGAACTGATAATTTATGTATTTTTTCAGACCTTCATGGAATAACATCACCCTTGACAAATCATCAATAAGTTACATTGGAATAAAATATTGCATCTCTATAAAGCCTCTTGAGTATTCCATAACCTACTGTGCGCCCAGCTTCAGATGCATAAACTAATAATCCCACTATTCATGGAGAGTCATAGGGTAAAAGATGTCATAGATGAGGTTATGGAATTCATCCTTATCAATTTTACCCATCCCATCACCGTGGTTAAAAATATAACACCAGTTCTTTTCTACTCCATGTATCATGTAAGTCGCAAGCTTGACCCTCTCGTTCAGAGGAGTGTTTAGATGATCAATAATTGATTATGTTTTCAGTATCCATAGCTTTAAAGGTAATGTTCTACTATCCCTAGAAAATGTAGGAGGATACTACTACTAGAACACCCAAGTCAGGTCAGCCATATTCATGGCTGGCTTCGGTGCTCCCTGCATCATCTACTTAAAGAGAACGAAACCCTCACTGAACATTGCCTCAAAACATCTGTCTGAAAAATCAACATGATCCATAGATACCACAATAAGAGGTTCAATAGGATTCTCTTGACAGAATATCTCCAAATTAAGGTAATAAACACCATCGTGGAATACCACTGTAGGTCATCTTGGTGGAATATCTCTACAATGCCAAATGCACACATCGGGAAAACACAACATCAGTACCCAATGCACAAAAGATCATGACTTATCAAAACCCTCCATGAATCTGAGTCAAACCCTTGACATTATACAAAATATAGGAAAATATAAAGAACATTCAATGTATTAATAGAAACTATGACTCTCACCCACTCAAAATACAGGTCTTGGTCATGTCTCTTTCAACCATTCGAGTTTCCATTTCCATTAGAGTTCAGATTCTGTTACCATGGAAATTTGATAACATTTTTAACAATTTCAGAACCCATGAGGTCCCAAAACATATCATGATCATAGAACATGGTTCCCATTCAAACCATACATCTACCAATTGCATTCAACAATTATTGTTCACTGATGTGTCATTTCCCAAATCGTAAGGGTCCATACTCCATATGGTTTGAAGGATAATGTGACACTGTTATCTACATCACCCAACTAACATAACGGCAGACACAACTATGACATCAACTATAAAAAAAACAGCAAATATTAAATGAATACTATATGGAATGACATAATGCATGGAATGTTATTCTATCATTGTCTATAAGATGCATGTGATTTCACACCATCATCTCATCAGGTTGAAATTGAAATATAACCCAAATTTTCATCAATTTTAATCGAAGAAACAATGTGGCTCACCCAATGATGAAATTGTATCTACACTAATAGTCAAAAGAAATAAATATCCAATTCAAGGCACTTAGGATTTTCCCTGTACACAAGGTAGCTACTCCTTGTCACATTTTAAAACAAAATATCCATTTCCATTCATATCCATGTATAATGTCTCTAAATAATATGTCAATATAGAAAAGAAAACCCACCTCTAATACAAGTTTGTAACATCCTATACCCAGATTACACTTGAAATGGTACCCCAACCCCAGGTGGCCACAATGCCTATGGAATATATCCCCAAACGACTGAGGCTGCAAGCTTGTAGTGAGGGCCTAGGAGAGTCAGTGGGGGGACTATACCCTCATTACCAGAGTATCACAGTGGAAGTCATATATTTAAAAAATAGCAGAATAGAAGCAAATATACTACAACTTATGGGCTGGTAAAACTGGAATACTTATCAATAACAAGAAGTTTCTTATATAAAAAATTATTCTGATTGTCCAAGTATAAGAAAACAGCCAAACATGTACATTTAGATACAATATAGTATAAGTATCAAAAAAAGAAAGAAATACCCAAAATGAATCACTGCATCCCAAGCCTCAAATTAGTCATATTCTGCCTGTCATTAATTCCAAAAACAATAACCTATAATAGGGTTATTTCCCCTATCATCGCATGCACCACATAATTAGTTTGGATTCCCATGGAGGCCCAAATAGGGTGTGACATAAAAAACCCCTTTAAGAAACCACCCTGGTCCATAATGTTCTAATAGAATTACTAAAAAAGTGATATCAAGTGTAAACAACTTGTTAGTAAGTACATATGACCTTGGCATAAGTCTACTATAACATGTAAATCCATTCGTCAATCATGCCCACCTGCAGAAGGATGTTATCTCATAACTATGAATTTTTAATAAATAAACAAGAAATTCACACGGCCACATCGTACATCCATATGTATTAAGAATGCCACTACCACGATGTATTGAGAAGTCATGTATCCTAGGGACACACCATATAGTAAAGTCAAAGTCCCATAATAATCTATTAATGTTATGTATAGACTGCAGGGGCTGGATCTGAGTAGTTAGTTGTCCATGAAATATATGTACAATATATATTACATGGAGGGATGGATCTATGGAGATTTTCCATGAAATCCCATCGAGTCCATGTAGATTTACGAAATAATTCCGAAGCCTCTTTGGAAAATACTTAATCATTTAATAATTTTTTTTCTCACCATAATTCTATAACTAAGTTCTATAATAAGAAATCATATGGTTGCCTCTCCAGGAGGATGTAATCATTTTAACCGATCACTTTGATTTTAATTATTCATTATCATTCATTAAATATATACTAAACAGTAGAATATAATATAGTGATTATCTACCATATACAATAATTATTATTAAGTTAATAGAAACAAAATATTATCATTTTCCTTAATAAATGGAGTGGAATCATCATCCATACACAAGTGTGGACAACAACATTCATGGAGGAATGTGTTCAATTCATCCGCAACGCATAACATGGGAAATTATTATAAAGGGATTATTAAATATATAATACATTTAACACGCAATATAGATTCATTATATTTAATATCTTTCATACATTCTAACCCTTCCACCATTTAATAAATAATAGTTTTTTGTGTATATGTGTGAAATACAAAATCCTTGAACTATTTTTTTTATGTTTTTCACTATATTCATTCATGGTTGAATCATGATATTTATTTTAAAAATAAATCGTATAATTAGATCATTATTATAATTCTTTATAAGATGAAACAATGGTGTATTTGACCCTATTCAACCTAGAAAATTTATTTTCATTTATGTAGTGAACATCCACAAAACAACTAACGTGGATATAATTGAGTAAGGATTTAAATTGGTTATTTAAATAATAAGAAGACATTTTAAGGGCAGGTAAATAAAAATATAAATGGTTTTTAAAATCTAAAATAAATAATTCTATTTTATTTTACATGAGTTTATGGGCGTCCAAATCATGTCTGAAACTGATGTATACTAGTTCTTAATTATATTTCCTTAATTTTATTATAACAATTATTCATTGAATTTTTAAAATAATGATTCATTATGTAATGTAATATTATTATATTTTGTAATATTTATAATTATTCCATGTTTATATAGTTTCTGAAAATAATAAGCCCAAGGATTCAATATCATATTAGTGATATTTTCTATTTAAGGATTTTTATAATCATTTTGATGAATTGATATGTGTTCTATATTATGCCCCTACATCGTTTGATAAGGTGTATATAATACATATTTAGATATTAAATACAAAATGAATGATTCACCATTATATTTTTTTGTTACTTTGAATTTATACAATTCATGAGATACTAATTAAAGTATTAAATATGTTGTATGGATTCCACTATATCAATTGCATTTATTTTAGAATCAGTTCATCCTATGCACTATTTTTTATAATGTGGACTTAGTTCGACATGAATGATTAATTCAAGTGTTTATTAACAATATCAATTATTTTTAGAGTATCATGTTATGTTCAATCATTCAATGACTTTTTGATTCATCTATTACCCTTATTGTAAAGGGTTCTTTTGCAAACATCATTCTGTGAGACTTGTGTTGATTGATGCACCATTAATCATTTATAATGGTTATATACTTAATATTGACATATAATATTGACATAATTTTTTTAAAATCTTGGTAATTTATTTACTTTTTAATGATAGATATTTCACTATGGGATTTTTTAATGGAAAAATTTTTTCTTAAAAATTTTTTCTTTCAAGTTTTTAATGATGTGTTACCAAACTCATTCAATGTGCGCAATATATTTTTTCAACAATTTAAATTTATAGTTATAAATAATTTAATAATTTAATGTTACCAATATTTGATCATTTTTATTGTGGACATAAATTTCTTTATGTTTACTAGTAAGGATCACTTTTGAAACATATTATAACATTTTTATTTTTATTTATTATTTTTATCATATATGGAATAAAATGATTTTATCACCATCATACCTTTTAGATATATTTTTGATGCCTTTTATGTTTTTCAGATTCATGAAAACAAATATTATTCCAAATTTTAATGGAATTATAGTTTTGTAGTATTACAAAAATTAGATTGTATGGTACAATATTTTTGAGAATCATTTTAAATGATTTTTTAGTTTTATATTATTATATATAGAAATTAATTTATGATTCATATGATTTATTGTGGATATGTTGTTATGAAAAAATAATTTATTTTTTTATGAATTGATTATGATTATATATTTATGATATTGTAATGAAATATTATTCATTTTAATTCTATTATTATGATTATGATAATATTTTTCATGATATGGTACATCAAAATTATTGATGCATGTTGTTTTAGGGAGTGTACCAAAATATATAATGTATGTTTCACTATATGGGATTTTTGGGGAAATTATTGACCTGTAATTCAATTTTTTTATGATATAGAATTTACTATACATAAATTTCTTCTATGATATGACATAATTATGTTACACTTAAGATACAAAGTCATTAAGTAGTTAGATTTTACTATTTTTGTAATCTTAAAATTACTAGTTAGTGTAATTCACGTATAAATGATTGATATTCCATGACACAAACAAATTATTCAACTCATTCTGTAGTTTTTAATGGTTGGTTTATTTAATTAATTTTTTCACATAATTCATGTTTATTAACATAAATGAATCATGTCTTATATCAATACTATATTCCATGTAACATATATTAAAATCAATTTTGTGATGTGTATAATATATATTATGTTTTAATCATGAAATGTAATTATTCTATAATAACCATAATATTGTTTTATGATATCTAATAAAATTCAATTACTAATGATTATGTCCAATCTTACAATGAATTTTACCTCACCCTTCTAATAACTCCATTTCCACATGTAGTTAAGAATAATGTTAAATTTTCGTACTTTATAAATGCTTCACTTGTATGTACATTTATGGGTGATAATGAATTATTATTGTTAAGTATGAATAATTTTTTACATAAGGAGAAAGAATCAAATCATTACATAGGTATTGTAACATAAAAGACTATCTAAATTTGGTAATTTAATTAACCTCAAATTTCCTAAGGTATGTATAATCTTATAATTTATATTTTTGAGGATATGTGATTTATATTGTTAAAATTTGTTGATTTTTATTGTTGTCAAGGGATGAAATATAATTTTTATGTTTTCCACACCAAATCTGGTAGTTCGGGATGATTATTTCTATGAAAACAATGTTGTTAATATTTATTTAAAAATATATTATATAGATCCTATTTTGGGACATATAATGTGTGGTATGCTAGTGCTTCTTGATGTTCTCTATTGCATGATGCACATGTAACATGAAGGACCTATGAAAGAAGGCATATGGTGAGCTATTGTCCCTGACACCCGTTGGCCCAGTCTAGTGGCCCAAAGGCCAAAATTACATTAATGTATGTCCATATGTGTAATATTCATGGAAAATTTGGTAAAAATTAACAATTTATTTATTGTGGGAAAAAATATATTTATGAGGTAAAAAATGAGTTACAATTTAATTGAAAAATATTTTAAAAATAGTTGTTATAAATATGAATAATTCATAAAATATTTATTCATTCTATATAATGACATATAAGATCCATGTTGTTTATTTTTAAATTTTATTCCATATCCATTATATAATCAAACATTATACAATTAAGAATGAATAATTTTGTAAATTATATTCAAAACACGGACATAGGAAACCCTTCCCATACCCCTTCAAAACCACACACCTCTATCAATTTTCTTTTGAATATCATTTATTTTTCCCTCCCCAAGGATTTCATAGATATTTAAAAGCTTCTATTATCTTGAAAAAATATGATTCCCTTGATTTAGAAGGATCCAACATTAAGAATGATAGAATTACTCAATTTAACTACTTAGTCATTATCTCATTCTAATATTGATCTTAAAAAAATTATTCCATAAATATAATTATCCAAAATAATCTTATAATATTGAAATTATTATTCAAATACCAAAATGGTATAATTTTTATATAACTTTTTTTATTAATCAATAGAATAATATGTTGTTCTTTGGTTTGGTTCTAACCACCAAGTGAATGTTGTTATATAAAAATTGAAAACATTAGAAAAGAATATTTATCAAGACAATTTAAAAAAAATTTATTATATAAAGGTGAATCTTAATTCATTAATATACATTGATAAATTTTGTTATAGAAACAAAAATTTATAAAAAAATATTATCAATGTAATAAATGATACACAACAATCATGGATTCGTTTTTCTGATTCGTATATATACATTAAATGGAATGAACAATGGATTAAGGAAATCAAATTAAAATTACATATTCCACCAATTTTATTAGTATTTGAATAATATTGATGTTAATATTTTCTAATGTGGTTAGAAATTTATTTATTAAGAGGTTATTTTTATTATAAAGGAGAAAAATTCATGTTTTTTCTCCACATGAGTAATGATATTAGTGGAATTAAAATAAAACATTAACGTTGATATTTTTTTATTATATAGAACTGTGATAAATTTTATATTATTTTATTAAAAAATGAAACTTTTTTTCTACCCAACATAAATCTAGGGATGAAAATGTATTAATTCATTTTTTCCTCTATTCCATTCAAAATTCAAAGGTAACTAATTTAATATATGAGTACTAAATATATAACCTCATTTTGATCATAAATATTTATTATCCATTTAGATATTATTAATATTGTCTTATAATTTAATTTCTATACATATTATTGATTTCATTATGATAATTCAAACTTAATATCAAAAACTAACTAATTTTTTGACTCGTAAAATTTTATTGGTTTATACACATTAAATTATTGAATTATTTTCTTTTTTACGAAATTTTCTATATAATAACATTTTTAAATGTTAACCACAACAATTAATTATATTACATATTCATCAGATTTAATTATAATGAAGAAAATTTAGGTTATGATATTTTCCCAGAAAATGTGTAATACTTTTTTTTCAAATAAAATTTTCCCTTATGAACTAATGGATATAAAATATGATTTTAAAAATAAATTTTATAATGTTATTAAAAAAAATATTCATCAATTTTTATGTAAATTAATGAATCTTAATAAGCACAACTCATTTTAACAAATGATACCATACAAATTTATTCCCTTAATGGGTTTTTAGAATGACCATAATATATTTTCATTAAAACAATTTGAGATTCTTGTTTACATTGATAAATAATGGATTTTAGAATGATTTATTCTTTATTTGGATTACATATGTGTTGGCTATAAATAATAATTTGTGTTTTTATTATAACTCTCCATTGCATTGTTGGATGGTTTATATCACATGATATATGGATAGAACCGGCGATGAAAAATAATGTTAATAATATTATATGACCTGATTAGTTTTTATAAAATATCATCTACCCGCCCATACTATTATTTTTTAGTTTTATATTAGTTTTTGTGTCCCATGATAACATCTAAAGTGTTCATGAGGCTAAAAACTTTTTTTGGGCCATTATGGGAGCCATCGTGCCATGATTGTGGGTTTTATGAATCCTGTTCTGGAGCATAGGAAGTGGTTATACAATTTTTAGAAAACCATGCAAACAGAATTGGTGTGTGAATATATTTAGGTGGTATTTAGTGACCAATATATATTTAAATTTATTTTATATAAATTTTTCTGACTGGATGGCTTGGATCCCACACTATAGAAAATTAATAGCCAGAAAATGTCCACTAAAGGATATAGTTCCATGGATAATATCATGGGGAACCTCCTATGTAATATGGGGAGAAAGAGAAAAAAATACTTCAAACATGGTTTTGGTGTGGGGAAAAAAGGTCTTTGTCCATAGGCCAGATTATCTCTCCAGGGAAGTTGTTAGATGATCCACCACCACTTAGACTATATAATGGTATATACCATTATGATAATAACAAATGGTTTTTATATCATATAGAAAATGGGGAAATGGCCACCGTGATCACTGAAAACCCTTTTACTAGATTCTATTTAGTAATTATTTCTATTAATCATTTTCTATTGAATCCCATTAGGATTATAAAATAAGGGTTGGGGGTAAGACCACAATTTGATAAATTTCAATGCACTACAATTAATCTCTTGGATAAATCATATAATCCAATTTTCTATATAGTAATTAACATGATAGGATTTTCCATTGTATAATTGTATCATATGTTTTAGACTGATTAAATATCTCATATTAAATATTACTTTCCTAAATAATTTATTTCAAAGATGATCTTATAAAATACTATCTATATTATTACTTTTATAAGAATTTGGTATAGTGGTCTCCATTTTTGGATATATTGTACTATTTATTACTTAATTCTAGGTGATTTTTTATGATATGAATATTATTTTTAAATAATTTTTTCACTTGAATCTTCTATAAATTTAAGGGATGCTCATTCTATCGTTTATTTGATGTATATATGGGAATATTAGGATTTTTACTTCCTTTAGGTTGATAATATATATATGATTAAAAACTAAAATTAATTTTATTAATTTAAACAAAAGTTGCATGGGATGATTACATGTGTTATAATAGAAATTTTTGCATTCCATATTTGTTCATGTTTCCGGTTGTTTCAAAATTGGCTTCTGTTTTTTTCGATATTTTTTTTTAAAAAATTATGAAAATCATTGTTATTTTCTAAGTAAACAAACCAAGGTTGAAAGTGATAATAAAATTTATCAAATTAATGTATATTTTTACCATGGACACTTATATTTGTGAGAGATAACCCAAAAAAATAATGATGAAATTGTTATTAAATCAATTATAGATGATAATATTGGAATTTTGTAATTGGATTACAGAAACAACGAGGGAATGGTTGCTGACATTGTGAAACTCCACTCATATCCAATTAATTTTTTTACAAATACTACCAAATTAACATATATATTTCCAGACAATATTCAATATCTTATCATAATACAAATCAATTATGTTTAAATGTATATTCATTAAGAGGTTGTCCAATGAAGACGATACAATATTGATCAATATCCTTCTTTTTTATTCTTATTAATTCATTAAATTATATTTTAAAATTTCCAATATTAATAAAACAATATATCCAAAAAAAAATTATATTATTATGAATAGTAAATAATATTTAATTATATTATCTTCCATTAAATTGAATATGAAACTGATGTTTGGGTGCACAATTGACCTAAGACTTATGAACCGATTAAATTTTGTTTCTATCATCACTATTATAGTTATAAATAATGATGGATTTGTTGATTATATATGATATTTATGAGATATACATAAATATATAAAATTAATATATCACCTACTTTTTGTCTTGACTGTCCATTAAAAATGACATATTTGTTCATGTGTACGATAGACTAGAACCCCAGAATGTGATTAGATTAATTTTTTAATTACTACATGCCATGGATTGGATATGTATGTTTATATAATGATAAAGTTTTTTATTTATTATATTATTATCGTTATGAAATGATAAAATAAAAAATACCATATATCCATCAATGTCATTGAATAATCAAAATGATATACATATTAACATAAATCCAAAAGTCCTTATGATTGTGAGATAGATTTTTTGAAACTAATATTATTTATTCTATTTAAGATTATAATTATGCATAATATTTATAATTTTGATATTATTATTAATCTTTACATTAGTTATCAATGATCCATTTGACTGTAATGAAAACAATGACACAATTTTTAAATAATGAACATTGAATCCTTAAAACACATATCAAAGAAATAAAAATAATGTAATTAAATAAATAATTAAAGAAATTAGTAAATTGGTTTATGTATAATTAATTAAACATTTTAATCTACCATTACATGTAAAATTATTTCTATAATATTATTATTTATGAGATAGAAGAAAAATACTACCATCCTACACTCGATGTAAGGGTTTCGGTCTCAAAACATCCTTCATTGATCCACATTACCTTTTTTGCAACCAAGTTCATTTGTATGGGTAATATATGTACCTTGTATATATTAGGTAATTAATACATAAATAATTAATTTTATTTACCATATATTCAGATAATTATAAATCATCCATGGGATTCAATAATTACCAATTAGGCAATGGTTTATGATTCGATATCATTTTAATCAAGAAATTATTTTGGATTAATTATAAATGTTGGAAATTAGTTTATTCATTTTTTGATATTCCCATTTAAATATAATATATTATGATTATTTAATAATTTATCAATTAATAGATCAATTATCATCATGTAGGTTCTTATAATTATTGAGAAACCAATTAATTGGGATAATCCAATGTTTATTATCTCTTCTGTAAAACATAAATTTTCCTTTTTAAAAATATTTTTTAAAAAATTTCATAATTAATGTTTTAAATATAATCATATGAATTAATTTTCAAATTTTTACCCATTACATATTTTGTTAAATTTTTAAAAATCATTCTTTAGAAAATTTTCTAAACAAAAAACATTTTGACTTTTCATAAAAAATGGATAAAATGATTAATAAAATTATGGAATGTGTAAAATTACCCACTAAAATTTTTGTAATAGATTAATGTATAATTTTAGTAGGTTATTCTCAATGAAATTTATTCCCACAATTTTATTTATATTTCATTGATTTAAATGTTATTTTTTCTAGATAAGGTTATTTTTATGAGGAATGTTTTCAATAATTATAATAGTTATTTACTTCAATAATTACAATAACATATACTATTATTTAATTAATATTGATTATCTATATATACCTCTTACTTATATATGAATCTCTCTCTTCAATCAGTTTATGGTGTAAAAAATTCCTTACGATCAATTCTGAAATAACATTTTTATGAAATCTCAATTTTCTATGATTTTATGAAATATAATATAATATATTTTAATTTAATGGGTGATTGTAATTTTAATTAAATATGACTAATTTATATATAATACATATATATTAATGTTCATGATATGAATTTCATTGGTAGAACTAGATTTTTATATCAAATGAATTAATTTGGAAATGATTAATCTTATTGACATAAAATATATGGTATTTAGGGGTAATCGAATTCCATTGTGGTACTATAACCACCATTATAAGTTCTCTTAGATGTTTTCCATGAATTTTGTATATGTGTTATTTTATATAGCATCCATATTTACTATGATTACATAATTTTGTGATTAAATTTTTTTATATTAATTTTCCAAATGATTTTTCAATTTCTGTCTCTTTTAGGATATAATGTTATTGCATAGACTCTTATATTATGATCTCATTTCATTTTTGTTACATTATTGGGATTTTTTTGGTAACCCTTCTTCCTATATTTCACCTATATTATCTTTTTTAGTTTTGTGTTACATAAGTATTTATGAGGTCATTATAGAGAAAAAAATAAAATGTTATATTTATAGGCTCAATTTGATGTATTATGATGCCATTATTCTAAATGCACTAACCTTATTTATATTTTGGTTATATATAATATATTATTAATATAATATTATTGTAATGATTTATGTATAATGAATGGATCTCACAAGTTTTTATTATAAAAAATATATGTTATCCATTAAAATGAGGACAAGAAATCCTTGATGAGTTTCATATGGATTATTCTATTTAGAAGAATAAGTATAAAAAATATCATCAAATATTAGTGTTCTATAGTGATTGTGGTTTATTATAAATTATTTATATTTATAGATACTATATGTGGATGTGGTTCTAGATCATATGTTCTTAGGGTTAATGACTCCCAAAATGGGGAATCAGATTTACTTCTTGCATTACCCTGTTTACAACAGTCTGTCATAGAAGACACCTAAACATACACTACTCAGGGATATATTTTTTACTTACACATACATTTTATGATCCATTCAGATAGAGTTTAATAAATTGTTAGTTTAGAAAGAATAAGAATCATTCCATCGTTAATGAAAATTGAATCATAGAGTCTCATAGGTCTGATCATTCATATCATTTAGTTGTCATTGAATCTTATATTTTATGATTTATTTTAGAAGTTAATTTTCTCATTATTTTTGGTACTTTTATTTAATTATGGTAAATATGATTATAAATTACAAAAAAAATGTTATGTGGAATGACATTATTTCCCTGAAAATATTCATAAAAAAATAAATGGATGCTTGAAATCTTGTGATCATCCAAAATAAACTATCTAAACTTCAAAATATTAACCTGATTTTAGTTGATTTCCAAACACATTAATTAAGATATTGATGACGTCTCAGAAGAGTTTATGTCATTTGGAAGATATTTAAAATAATATATTACTTCCTAAATATTAATAATGTGGGAATAATAATTTATATGATTAACTAAAATAGAGGGGAATAAGTTTTCTAGGATGAAATAATGTTCATTGTGCACCAGATTATAATCGAATTTGATGTCTCATATTTATGTATCTTTGATTTTATTTAATTCAAAAATCTAAATTATGGATTAAACCATATACTAATGATGAAAAATGTTATAAAAATAATCTTTTTTCATGTAGTTACGTATTGGTAAATCAGTAAAAATGATGTTCATGTATTTTTCAATGGAATGATTTTATAGGGATGATGAGAAATCAGAATATTATTTTTAATTAGTTTATCATTAATGATTTTGGAGAATATATTTATTTTAAAAAATAAAAATAAATTCTTATTTAGTGGTATGTTTATATCATATAGAGAAATGTTTTTATAATAGGATAATTATATATATATACTTTGTATTAATGTAATAATTTTCAACTCATTATATTTGATGTTGTGGAAAAAATAAGTTATATAAATAACCAATGTTGTTAAAAATAAATTGATTATAAAATTTAATTTTATGTTTTTCATATTATTCTTGAGAAATTTTTAGTATCAATGATAAGTATAAATAATATTTACACTTTTTATTTTCTATGGTATTAGAAAATGTCCAAATGTAGGCAGTGTGACATGTAAATGCATCTAATGATCCTAAGGGAATTAACCCTCATGTGGATGTCATATGTGTATAGTAGCAACCACTTGACTTGATAATATACTCTTTATCATGTTGTTGGTTTCACAAATTCAATATAGTGGATATATATTATTTGGATATTAGGAAACAAAAAATCTGAAGGAATAATTTTTAATTTTTTTGATTTTGAGGACATTATTAATATATCATGAAATATTTTAGTTGGTTGAGATATAAAAATATATAAACATTATTTTTATCAGAAACGATTATTTGTGAAAATTAATAGGATTTTTTGGAGATGTATCTTGACACGTGTTAGATAAATATTAAGGTACAAAACACATTTAATTTTGAGGTATTTTACCTTATTAAGGATATATGGTTACGAAAATAATGATGTAACAATATGAAAACTATGGTTTTGTTGTTTAATTTTTTATATTAATATAATTATATTGATTTTATTATTGTATTAAATTTTTCTAACTTATTTAGAGAATAAATATTAGAGAAAATTTTATCAAAATATTTATGGATATAATGATTCGTTAAAATTTCATTTCAATGATTTTGGAAAATAATTTATATAAGATATTCATTACATAGAGTATATAGGGAAATAGAAGTTAATGGATACATAATGAAAGGATCTAATTGAGTTTATTAAATAATAACATATAATGTAACGGTATATAATTATTTTTTCTATATTTATACTAAAATAAACCCTCCAATTTAATAAATAAATCATGAAAAAAGTGAAACATGTTACATGTATTTCTAATGAATAGATGGTATTTTAATTGATCAAATATTTGTATTTTCATAGTTTTCAGTAATCTCATTATCATTCACATTCGTATAAGCAATGACAACTATATCTCTCCATATATAATTATTACATTCTACAATGTCTATATTTTCACATCCCACAAATTATATTCTATACGGAAACATATTTACTTGATAACATTCTAATTTCACATGCCTATTTAAATATTTAATAATAATTAAAAAAACTTATGATGTGGGTTTTCCATATTGGAATTTTCAAATGTCAAAAACTGGATTTGTGATCTAATGAAAAAATTGAATAGATAACATTAATTTAAGTTGAATATAATTATCGTCAAATAAAAATTATTTCAATAATATCTAATGTTAAACAAAACATTTAGTTAAATGAAATATATATATATAATTAAAATAGTTTATTTTGTCATGCCTTGTATAATCTAGTAATTAAATATTTAGGAATGAACATTATTAATTACACTATAAAAAATATAACGTGGAACAGGGTAATGTTATTAAATTTGAAATGCCTCAATTAATATGCACTCCACATTTGTAATGATAAATATCTCTACTAAAAATAATTTCGATCATAAATAATTTATATATTTTATGTGAAAAGATGAAAATTATTTTATGATAATTTGAAATTTTATTGTATAAATGATAATTAATTTTTGATTAAAATTATCACTATTAATTTATTGTGAAATATTTTATTTTTTTAATATATTCAACTTTCAGTAAACAATGAATATTAAAGAATTATTGTAGAACTGCATTTTCATTTTAATTGCTTGTGTCACATAAATTTCAAATTGTTATTTAATTTAATTTTAATTATTAATATAAATTATTTATTTATGTTTAATTAAATTAATTATATTGGAATCATATTTATCGTGTATTTTAATTTATGTGTTTTAGGATTCAGAACCCTTTTTTAACTATTTTAAGTTGCATAATTTTAATCCATTTATTCTAATTAAAAAAATTCATAATTCATAACTATTTATATTAAAATTTTAAAAAATATATAAATATATAAATAAAATTAATTTAATTATTTTTTCTTCTCATATATTTATTAAAATATTATATAATTCATTGAAAATGAATCAATTAAAAAAACGAATTTTGACTCATCTATGATTTTAATCATAAATAAAATTATTCCACTGAAATTAATTTGTCCTAACAAAATTGTATAAATATTTTAAATTATAATAGTATTTGTTATATTAATTTTTCAACATATATATAAGAGACAATTAATTGTAAATATTGCAATTAATATTATTATTATGGGAAAAAGAGAAATATTGTAAATGTGAGTAATCATAGTTTTAGATCAGATAACATGTTTATATAATTTTATTATTGAATCTTTTAGGAATGTATCAACCTTATTTCCCCAAAAATATTTTATTTTTCAATTTTTGTTTCTAAATTGTTTTGATGGACATCCCATTATCGAATATTTTTTGTTATTAAAATTAATTCTACTTCACCTCCCCCTAGAAATGGTCACACATTATCCTCTCATTACCATAAATAGAAAACCCTAATTTTACAGACAAGACATGATAAAAATTAAATACATAATTCCATCAAATCATCCAATATGCCTTGATTAGATTAGAAATCCAATAAATGAAATAAATACTTATAATCCAAAAGTTATTTATAGTTGAAGAGGTAATAGTATCTATCGAACCCCTTGTTATTTTTATTCTTCTTAAAACATAAATATTTTAATAAGAATTAAAATATAATAACAATACTATCACATATATAATGATATTTAATTAATTTTATGTCTTAATATTCTTTCATATCCTATTAATTCAAATGAGAGATGATACCATTATTCATTTGTGAGGAAGAATACTACCACAAAAAATAGTGTAATTTTTTCCATCATTAAATCTAATTAGTGTTCATAATGAAATATTTAATTATTTCATTTTATATTGATGATTTATTAATTATTCATGAAACATAAAACATCATATAAGATGTTACCATATCATATATTGAAAAATTTTAAAACCATTTATGTGAATGGAAGAGTACCACCTCATGTAATGATGTGATTTTTATTACAAAATATTAAAAAAGGTTTATGTGTAGAGACCCTCACTTTTCATACTTTAATAATTTATAACTATTTCAGAATATGTATAATATTATAAGAGAGATATTGAAATAATCAACTTGTCTAGTTCCTTTGGAAACATAAAAACATAAACCCTGATAGAGAAGTGAGCTACAACATCTCCCAATAGCTTGTTGATGACAAAAAACATTCTTAGACACATCAATCAAAATATATATCTTCATAAAATGGTGGATGTGAACCTAAAATTGGATGAGATCCAATTCTATGTAACGGTAAAAAAGGTGAGTTATGTAAGCATCATTATAACCATAAGTTTAACAACACATGTATTTATAGAATAATACTTTTTGATTACTATTAACTCTTTTGAAAAAGATATCAAATTTATGATAAAGTGGGCACTTTTTCGGATATCGTACTCGACATGCAACAACATTTTCTCTAATGTCTTTCAGTGCACACAAAATTGAGTTATTCTAAATAATAAAATAATAATATTATTATTATTTTAAATAGTAGTTAACTACTAGTCGTTGGAATGGTTGGAATAAATTTATCAACTGAATTTTGAAATATGTTTTTCATATGTTCAAATGACAATTCATTGGTTACCAAATTTATTAGAAATGGATATAACAACCAAATGAATATAATAGATGTGTTTTTATAAAAACCTATTCAAAAAAGAATAATTATGTTTTAATATCACCCTTTAGGGATTATTATTTTATGATAAATATATTATACATATTCAATGTAATGTTATAATTTTATATTATAGGTTATCTAGATATGATATTAGAATAAATTCATTTTTTCTTATAAAAGATGTATTTTTCTAAAAATGTAGTTTTACCTCCTTTTAATGGATAAATTTTTTTAAATATTGTTTTTGACAACATTATAAGTTCAATTTGACAAAATAAACTTTTTATTTATAAGAATATCTTCATAATTTACAATGGATGGCATTTTATTATTTTTCTATTAATGTTCATTTTTTTAATGAATAGTAAAAATACTGCATTTTAATTCATAACAACCATCTAATCTAATTTTTTAATTGTATTACATTTTTATCAGTTAATCCAATTTTATTCATTGGATGTAACTTCACAGTGACATTTTTCATAAACCAATGTCAATATTTTGGTAATTTTTTCTTCATTAAAACAGGTTTTTTGTTTTTACAACAGAAATGAATTTAAAATTATTTTCTTAAAGTTATGTGTTTTGAATATGTAAAAATGAATTCCATATTTTTAATCTAGAGGTCCAAATTGTGTAAATATGTTACTTTAAATTTTAGATATTACAGATAATAACTTCATTAAATATCTTATTTTCCATAGTTAATCACTAAATCTGGAAAATAATTGTAAAAAATAATATTATAATATTATTGAATTACATTAAATAAATTCTAACAATATTTTTTGAGATATTACAGACCATGGGTATCCATGAGTAGAATTTATGACCCCATGGAGCAATATTTTTGAGAAAATGACATTTCATTACATTTAATTTAATGTTATGTAAAATATTACCTAAACATATATTGTTTAGTAAAAAAAATTACATGTGGTTATATATGTTATATTATCTAAAATAAATAGTCATAATAAATATAAAAATATTTCCTTCATCATTGTATTTTATTTATTATTATAATATATCAAATAAATAAATTTATTCCTGACACAATGATGATGTAATGATTACCTTATTAATGAATGATTTAAATAAATTAGATTATAAATATTAATATAAATTTTGTTTAAATTTTTTTTCCCTTCAATGAATTTTATGGATGCCTATAACTAGTTATATTTTAATTTATGAGGTTTTTTAAAAGAATCATGTTAGGGAATTTGAAAAAGTTATGATATGTATAGTATAAAAATTGACATAAATGTGTTTTTAAAAAAAATACTACTTTATTTAATAATATAATAGTCCAAAATATCTAAGAGTCATGAAAAAATACATTAATAATATTTTAAATTTAATTAATTATCCACTTTAGTTATGATTGACATTTAATTGTAAGAATATTAACAAAATAATATGAATATACAAAAAGAAATGGAAATAGTAAAATTAGTTATCTATGTGTTAATACTAAATTATAAGGTTATATTTGAAAAACAAACTTGTCTAAAACCTATTGGTCGAGTGTATATCCAATAATAATCATCTTAGAATCAAATAAATTTCATTTTGGTCCTTTTGATAATCAAAATATAGTGTATTATAAAACAATCATTCAATAAATTCCTAATGTACCCCTCCCCCCTCTTCTAAAAGGCCTACAACTCTAACCCCTTACTCTCACCTCTCAATCCCCTTGTGTCACCCAAAATCATCTCCAATAATCTCCCAAAAAACATTTCTTACTTTTATAATCCTAACCAAATTTATAACCCAATTCATTATAACCTTTCAACTCATATCTAAGGGAGTTACTTATTTTAATAGGTAACATCGTCTATAATGTTCCTTTCAAATATTATACCTCTTCAATACCTATTCTATTCATATTATTTGAGTAAAAAACAACCCTAATATAATAAATATAAAATGATTTTTTATGAGAGGTATTATATCTACCCTTACGCATTCCTCCATCTAATGGATTTAGAACATACTATTTCTTTGGACAGTGAACTACTACCTCACAAAATGATGATTGTTCAATTATCTCCTATCACCTCTCGTGGAGTACATTATGATGGAACTGTATTTATATGATATATATTATGATTATGTTATATTTATTACTCTATTAGTTTTATTAAAAACATGGAATTTTTCTTTTCATGATATGTAAACATGATAATTTCATTTGAGAAGCCTTTACTACCACCCCCTCGAAGTGATATCAATTGATCATTACATACATGGAACATATAAGGGATGGAATTAATGATCATATGTAAAATATATAAAATATTGTATCATAATTTTATTATTATATAACTATTTATCATTATGATTTCATTAGATTAAATATGAAATAGAAATGAATGTAGTATTCATGCATATGTACGACATATTGTACCGATGAACTAAGCATTTCATTTATAATCTCTAAATGTTATGGAATATTATAAATACATATATATTGGATATATATGATATATATATATTAAAAAAATTGTATATAAGGTAATTTTGACCAGATGGATAAATTTTATTTCAAAATACATCATTTTCAACTCCAACACCCAATATCGACAAAATAACAGATATGCTGTTAAATAATTTTGTAATAAGGATAATGTGTCAATAAGTGATACAAAAAGAATAATAAACATGTAAAATGTTATTAATAAAGTCAAAATTACCTTATGTTTATTATTCAATAAATTATGCAATGAACAAGTCATGTCAGACATGAGGTAAGGGACTACATATTAATATCCTTTCATTGTGGAATATTTTGATTTATACACAACATAATTTTATACGGTGTATAATATATCTGTTTGACATTTCATTTCATTCAAATAAAATCTCATTCTAAAAATCATTTTACTAAACGAATAATAGAATGTTTATTTTTAATGTATGTGGTGACAATGAACTCTGTGTTGTCGTAATCGTTATTTTGAATCATTTATAAGACATAATGTTTTTAAAACTAAATAAATACCATAATTCACTTTTTTGGTGTTTTGGTTTTGAAAATTGTTTTTGAATTTGATTGATTATTTTAATATCTTGAAATGATATATAGTGATTGAAAATTAAATTTTATTAATAAAATTGTGTTATTTTCAATATTTTTTGTGTTATGATTATGTAAGGGTACTTAGAGGTTTTATGGGTAGTTAAGTAGTAAACCAATGATAGGTGGTTATGTAACAAATCGAATGAGAGGTGGTTCCCTGATAAACAAAGGACGGGTGGTTACGTTATATTTTCCAATGCATTGGTTATGAATGTTGGTCATATGGTTATTCGTTTAGTGATATGTGTGGAACTCAGCCATATCGTTATTTCATTTCAGTATGTTTATGTCCCAAGTTATCTTTATATTCTATACATCATTGTATATGGTCATTATGGTAATATATTGGTTACAGAAAGGGTAAAAAATTATCTTACATTTATTGAAATTTTTTAAAACTTCTTTAAGCTGATAATTATTACATTAGGAAAATGTATTCATGGATTACATGTCGTTTTTAAAAAAACTAATTGTTTTAGTTAATTTTTTTCCATTACTGTGGCTTTTATTCTCATTCAATGTTTTGAATTGTTTCTCAGAGGAATTAAATATAAATATTGTCAAAGACGGGATTTGGGAAATTTCAAGTTGTCAAAAACATTGAACTGGACATGTTTTTTTAAGAGTTTTTTGTTTTATTAAAAAACGTATATTTATTACAAGTGTCTAATTGTAATATTCAAGTGGATATGTTTAAGTTATGACCTAATTCACTAAATAACTATGGCTGAAAAGATTCGAAAATTGAATTGTTAACTTAATTAATGATTTTGTGATGTTTTCGACAGGGGACCTACAATAATTTTCTTAGAACATGATCAAGAAAATAAAATATTGTACCCTGTATATCAAAGGTCATATACTTGAATCATGGCATAAAGCGGGGTAGTTCATAATAAAAAAATAATAATGAAATAAAAAATAAAATCCATGAAAACGCCACACATGAATAAAACATGAAATTTTGGAATACAGATAATCATATATAATGATTTCATGGTGCTCAGGTAATATCTAATGTGACCATCTAATTGGAAAAATTCCATTAATGGACTAGGTTCACAAAATTTCTAGCTCTTTGAAACTGAACCTAGTTCTCCCCTTGTTCAATCCTTGTGTTATATAACATTTCTCTTTTTCAAATCTATCTCCATAAAAGTAATCCTATAAAATTTCTAGTTCCATCCATGTCTATATAATGATATATAAATTATTATTATAATGCATTCGAAAGAGATATATGTCCCACCCATCTCGTAGTGAAATCATTTAATCATGATCGACAATAGCATAAATAATCATATCTTAAACAATGAAAGGATATGTGTGTTATAAACAAAAAATCATAACATTTAATTTCAAAAGTGAATGCTTTCACAAAAATTTATTCATGAACACAACTCAATCAAATAATTTGGTTTCAAAATATTATAACCCATGAAAGAGAAATGGGCATCATAAACATCATTCCCTAAAACAAAATACATTATTAAAAATTATATAAATTAAAAAAAGGAATATTTTCCACATAATTTCATGAGTATCACCAATGGATGTTTTCTTATATAGGTTATAATTGTCAATGATATTTTAAAAATACTTCTTACGGAAAATATTCTTTTAGCATTGAAAAAACTTTTTAAAACATAAAAACTTTTCCAAATCAATTTTCTTACAAAATATAATTCAATCCATATAAAGGATGAATCTTAAACAATAATAATTTTTTAAAAAATATTATCCCTGAAAATGGCCTTCAATGAAATTTGGAAAACATTTTTTAAAAACTAGTTTTTGATTAAAATATATTTCTATCCGATGAGATAGACTATCATATTTTAAATCAAATGTTATCTTATGTACTAAATAGTGGAAAATGGTACAGATATATAAATATATATTTAATAAATTTAGGACTGAGAAACTCCAGATTTTTTAGGGAGATGAATCATAATATTTCATAGAAGGTTGCCTAAACAAAACCAATATTTAAAATCAATGAAATTTTCTCAATATACTATTATAAAAAAGTAACATGCGATAATAATCTCAATATATAAAAAATAAATTAAAATAAGCTTAAAATATCATTAAATAAATTCATATTCATGATATAAAATGTAAAATGGATTTTTTTTCACCTCAATATATAATTTATAGACATAACAAAACCTAAGTCTGATGGAATGAAAATTGACATGTTATTACTTAACTTGTTGGGTCACATTTGAAACATAATACCCAATAATGAAATATCATAAAATGCATATGGGAATAGAAATAAATATTATTCATAATTCATATAAAACAAAAATGTTTTTTAAATACACCATGATAAAGTAATGATTGGTTGACAGTGTCATGACCCTTTCTCGGAGCCCATGCCATGACTTCCCCAAGCCCGCCATCCATAGGACAGTGGCTGGTGACAAGCACCAAAGGCATAAATACCTATGTTGGGAAGGAATTTTCTTTATTAAAGTAAATAAACAAAACAGAGTTTGCAACAGGAAGTAAACACTAAGTAAAACTGAATAAAATATAGTGTAATGTAATGTGAATGGGAGAGTATACAAACCCAACTGAACAATAAGTATAAGTAAAAAGGGATAAACATCTGAAATTAAAGAGCATCTCTTGGATCGTCCTCTAGGGTTCTTACCTGAAGGGTCTATATAGATGGCCACCTTAGCACTCACATCCATCTGTCTCCTCCATGTGCCGACTCGTCGCATAGTCCACATCCGGGTACCGTCCAGTCGTGGCACTCTCGACCTCCACCGGTGGTGTCTCTCTTCTGCATCCAACACAAATAGGAGCGAGAATTGCCCGTGCAGGGATGAGTATAACGAGACTTAGTAGGTTCCCTGAGACCCTGAATGTCTCACAATATCCACTATGGATAAAAAATAGAATAATGATACTATCACGATGTATAAACCAACCCAAATTAGTTATATGCCCGTACATATAATTAAGTTACCAATCTCAGTCCGACTCCATCTCTCAAGACCAGGAACAAATCAATTACACAAAGGATGTAAATTCAATAACCATGATGATAATGGTTGAATGACATGACTCAACTCACACAGGTATGCCACAATAGTAGAGAGATATTGTTGATCAGATGTAGCCACTGGATCATCTAATATGTTGTACCCACATAGGATACAAGACTAGCTAAGCTGTCAGACCCACACAGGATACATGACTAGCTATCTCATCTAAGCTGTCAGACCCACACAGGATACATGAACAACTATAATTCATCTGAGCTCTCAGCCCCACACAGGATACAACAAAATATATTCTATTAGACCTACATAGTATATAGGAACATAAGTCAGAACTGTCCAACCCACATAGGATTCAGGTACTGTAGTAGTCGTCATCGAACCCACAGAGGATTCCAGTAAAGTAGTCGTAGCAGTCGCAACCATCTTTTGGTTTCATGCATACAATATGCTTGCTTCAGGGAGGGTCCGCTCCTGGAGCAAAGGGGCCGATACATCAACAATCACGACGTCCTGAGTTGATGTATCCTAAAGTTCCATCTCATCAATAGAAACCCAACGCGATTACGCTCGTCAATCGGACGCCCGGTCTGAGAGTTATTGGCTTTTCCATTCTAGGGGCCTGGTTGGATTTATGCTCAATCCAAACCCAGTCATTTTCCAAAGTAATCCAAAAATCACATAGATTATTGAAAAATTGCCTCTTTTTCACAAGGGTCCCGCTGCCATAGAGGCGCGTCGTTCAGAAGCGCAGTCTTGAAAATATTAGCATTTAAGAAATGATGGGCCCGACCTGTCATGCCCAGTGGGCTGTGGCGTGTCGGCCAACCTGGTTCGGTAGGTCCGACCCGGATGAGGGTTGGCCTATCCCAGTGGAGCGTGACCCACCAGCGGACCCAGCCCGAAGTGTCTGAACTGGTGGGTGGGTAGCCTGACCCGATGGGTTGCGACCCACCCACGGACCCGCCCCGCATTGCAGGAAGGTTTGGCATGCCCAGCAGCATCAAGTGGCACCGCCTCTCCCTACCCGGCCAGCCATAGTGGGTATGCTCTGCTAGGGTATGTGGCCCACGCTATGGGCTGTAGTTGTCCTCCGTGTGGCACCTACAGGTGCCACAGTCTTCCAACCCGGTCGGTTGGCGACCGGCTGGTTCATCTAGAAAAGCGGCCTGTGGTTGTGGGCCGTAGTTCCCTTCGTGCAACACCTGCAGGTGACACGATTCCTAGCGGGACTCCCGTATTGGCCGACCAGTCGTCCTGTGGACCCGGTGGCCTCAGAGGTCGCCGATATCTTCACGCCGCCGGTGCATGGCTTTCGTTTCCTCCAATTTCCACCGACTTCGGTCACCACCACCTCTTCCGACTCCTCCATCATTGACAATACAATCAGGAATCAACAAAGCTTCATCGGGTCGTGTTTATTCGGCCCTCACCCTCCACGATAGAAGATAAAAAATGGCCAAAGTCAATCCAATGAATTAATCTAGAATGAGGGTACAATTTTATTCATTTAAAAATATGTGAAACCTTCTACCTCGTAATCGGTGTTGTATGTTGACGAGTCGCAGAATATGGGTGCCGTAGAAGATGGGAATCTTTCCGTCAACGTCGGAGGAAGTAGAACTTGAAACGTCATGTCGAGATGACGCCTTTAGTGTACATCATGGGTGAGGGTGAAACCATTCCTTCCTATAGTTGAAGAAGTAGAATAGATGTTGCTTCACGTCCTTTGGGGACGTGAATCATTATTCATCGAGAAGATTATGCTCTTCGCATTCATCGTGGGACGAACACTTTATTTTTAATTCCTTAAAGACTCTCCCAAGAGCTCCCCCCAAGATTATGCCAACACACCAAAGTAAGAAAATAAAAGCACAAACATTATTTTATTATTTCCATTAAACCAATAAGGATTAAAAATAATTCAAATCATTTCAATCTAATTAACGTAGACATTAATTAATTGGGTTTGAATAATTAAGGGGAAGGGAAGTGAAGAGTTCACCAAAAATAAATGAGGAGTGGTGGCCATAATAAATTCATGGGAGTTAAAGAGTTAAAGGGGGTTTCAAGGGGAGTTGAGGGGTTTGAAGTCGTCTGTTCCCCACCACAAAATATTCTCACTTGGGATGTTATGTGGGGTGTGGCCCCCACCACAAACTTCTCTTTGGTGGAAAAAAACCCTGACCTAAAATAAAATTATTCAACACATAAATTTTATATAATATACTATGAATCCCAAAAATTAACTTTTGTTCTCGACAAAAAAAAACTATGGTAATGGTATCCCTATGAGAAAACTGGAACTGTGAGTTCATCAGTGTCCTCGGATTTCAATTCTGAGCACTGGTTCAAATGATAGAAAAATCTGCACATATGTTTACTGAAGGTACCTAAACAAAACTGCAGAAATTGATTCTAGGCACACTAGGTGTAACAAACAGAGATTTTATGAAAAAAATACTTTTAATTTCATTAATGTCTTTTGTTTTATTCTACACCAAGATTACCTTGTTCTATACGCAACACCGTATTAGCTTGCATTATACGCAACACTATTCTTGGATCGTGTTACAAACAATTTTGATAATAGTTATTCTACGCAACATTGAGTATATATATATATATATTCAATGTATAAATGAAATATGGTTGGATTATGTTATAAAAAACAACGAAGGATTCTTTCATAACATGCAACCCTGATTTGGCTTGCATCACACGCAATCGCGACCTTCCTTGATAGCGTGTGTTGTACGCAATACCGGGTTTTACTAAACAACGATATATTATTATAATATTATTATGAACTAGACTTTATTAATTGTATTAACTAAATATTGAATTTAATAACATTATTAATCATCTTACACATTTTCTAGAATATGGTATAAGAACAAAATGAATTTTTCGGGTAAAATATGTATTTTTAAAAAAATGCAGTTTTGCTTCCTTTTGATGGTGCACCCACTTTAAATATAGTTTTGACATGTTTATAAGTTACATTTGAAAAAATAAAATTATTATTTGGAATAAAGAAATAAAAATTTACTTTGGATAAATTTTTCATTTTATTCTGATGACTTTCATATTTTAATGAATAGTAAAAACACACTATATTTTAATTAAAAACAACTTTTTTCATCGTAATATCTTATGTGGTTAAATTATAATATTGAATGATTTTAAAGTATAAATAGAATATATTTTTACCATTAAATATAATTTATGTCATTAGCATTGATTTTACCTTGAATTCATAGGTTAAACCAATTCAATCTTTTGCAATGTTTTAAAGAAAAACCCGTTTTATTTCGAGAACATGATTAATTTTAATTTAATTTCTGCAACTTTTGTGTATTGAATTTGGAAAAATGGATTCCATATTTGGAATCTGTTGGTCCAAATTATGTTAATAAGATACTTTTTATTTTTGGGCATTGTGAATAGTAACTACGGTAAATTGTATTTACTATAGATAAAGGTAAATCGGGTAATTAAGGGTAAATATAAGATTATAAAATTACCCTAACACTTGGAAAAATTATATTGGATGACTAAAATTCGACCCATATCACCTAAGGGTCGGATTAGATTCATTTAATGGACTTTTGTTCAATGAAAATTATTTAATTATAATTAAAACCAAAGAAAGTGACAACATGTCACTCTCTTAAATACTATAAGTATAATAATTTTAATTTACTGATAAACTTCATGAAACATCAAATATTAATAGTATACATAAAGCTAAAAAATTATCTACATCATGAGAATTAATTTATAATTTTTTGGGATTAAATAATTATCATTAATTATGACACAATAGTGATGCAGAAATTATTTATCTAGTGAAAATCAAGAATATAGTTTTTATTAAACTAATAGTGACCACAAAAGGCACAAAACCCTGACCAAAACTTATTGGTCGTGTAAAGTTAAACTATAAGATTCTAATGGTCGAATATTTGACCATTTGGAGTCTTATACAAGCAATTATGACACTTATATTATTTTATTTTAAATGATGCCAAAGTTGTCACCTTCATAATTTAATAAATATAACAATTTAAATATTGTTATTTTATGATTATAAATTCGATTAAAAGTATTATTGTGAAAGCTAATAGATTTATATTCATCATAGGATTTTATTTTAAATTTTTATGAAACAAATCAGTATATTAAATAATTATACGAAAATGTTGTAGTAATTATTTTATTAAGAGATAAACCAAATTAATTGTTTTAAAAATAATAAAATAAATATTATATGAACACTTTAATGTGATCCACTAATTTTATAGATACATATGACCTTTTATGAATCTATTAAAGCTTTTATTTAGAACATATCTTCTATATATATTTTATTTAAATTAAAATAAATGAATAGTGTCAAAATTGACACTATTGTTATTTTATAAAAACAACATATTATAAAATTGTTTAAAAATCACAAAAATATTTAAAAATTATAAATTTAAATTTATATGTTCTATAATGTTATAAAGTAAACAATTATGGAAAATTCACATCAAATAAGTAATTATTTGTTATAATTTAAAATTTAGAATTTTATTACCACAAATAAACATAAATAGATTAAATATGGATAAATCAAACTGATAATGTTTAAAATAAGATCCAAACAAATCTAAATTTGATTGTTTTATGATATTAAAACCTCATCTCATCTAATATTAGAATATGAGTCATTTTTGGAACTTTTTATGTGGGGTTAGATTTATTATAAATTAATATTTTTAATAATTCCAAAGGTGCCCCTATCCTCCCTTATAAAAGGGAACCTCCTACCTCTACTATTACACCAATTTGAGCCTTCATGCTCGGCCAAACCCTAAACAATTATCTTCTACACTTCCCTAGAAACATCCTAGAGGTTCTGGTCTACTTTACAGTCCAATCTTAGTTCCCTAAGAGGATGTCTCAAAGTGGCGTATCGAAGAAGAGGTAATTTCTTCTCCCGATTATTTCAAGATTCTTTCTTCTTCATCTTCTTCTTCTTTAGTTGTTTCATTATAAAGTAATAACATCAGTATCACTAATATACTGATTTGTTATTATAAATATGAAACAACCCCATTTCACCTTCTATCCATCCTACGGAAAACAAAATCACCGCGCGTGCGTACGTACGGAATACCGTCTCCACGCCGTGGTGTAATATGTTTTTCCACCAACACCTTACATGGATGGGTATAATGGTATAAAGAATAACTATACATAGTTATTATAACATCATACTTATTCTGATATATTGTATCATCCACTTCAAATCAATTCACTAATTATGGCAACGATATCATCGCTCGTGCGTACGTACGGACTACCGTCTCCACGACGAGATGAGATTCATTCTCCATGTTAACCATTTAAGAATGATTATAAAGTATATATAAGAAATAATAATGAATTATATGACATTATAAAGCTACTGTATTTATGTATATATGTATGTCATCTACTTAATTCCATTCAACTCAATAAGGAAACGAAAACAGCGTTCAGGCGTACGTACAGCCTACCGTCTCCATGAACGGTGTATTTATTTCCTTTTACTGATCTATTATATATATGTATATTCTGAATATATATTATATATAAATCAGGTTTTATATTCTGTAATTATTTAATCATGATTTAAGTAATCATATGAATAATTACAAGTCAAAACACGGACGACAAATGAAATGATTTTACCCAAAACGCTCTTTAACATTGAATTTACAAAAGAACGGGTAATATAAAGTCATTAGTGAACCATATATGATATCATAAAAATTAATATGATTCTATAATAAGTCAATAACATTATTTAAATCATTATAAAGGAGGTTCAGATACGTACGAAGCTTATCAGACATAAGGTAAGGGATAATTTTGCAAATCTCATTTTTATCAGAGATTGCTTATTCGTAAGTATTTACTAGGGTTATTTCTATCATCCATGTCAATGTTTTATAAAAGTGTTTTCATGTATGTTTAAATTCATTTTTTCCCATTTTTGACTTTTACTACATTGTATGTATGTAATCTTTCTATTACGAGGTACTTTTTGACTTTTCCGGCAAAAGTACGAGAAGAATGTTTTTTTAACTTATACGGCACGAACGGATTTTTACGGTTTTATAAAGCCTTGTTTTCATGAAGCTTCCTCCAAAATATTTCATGACTATTTTCAACAAAATCCCTTTATTTTAAAATTACACGACATTTTGTGAAATGAAAATGATTTTGAAGAAAAAGGATATTTTGGTCAAGAATTCATTTCAAGTGTTTTATTAAAACCATTTTTCATCTAAGATGACATTATTTAATATGTGTATGTTTAAATTATAATGTATCTATGATTTAGATGGTTTTACTTCTCTTATTATGAAATGATATCCATTTCTTTTATATGGATTATGTGATGATGGGATGATGTTTATGAAACCCATTTTATTTATTGGGTTTTTATGAATGATGTATGTTTATTTCGTGGCACAAGTAAAAATGATTTCATTATGAGATGGGTGGGACCTATATCTACCTTCAATGAATTGGGTAAAGATTTATATCTCAGGAGATAGACATGGCTGGAATGGCAAGTTAAACCGGTTCAGTAATACAGGACTGGAACGAGGAGTGTACTCGATTCAGAAAGGGACTTTGTCCACTAAGATGGTCTTGGCAGCAATGCCTTGGCTACTATTGAAATCATGACATGTGCTGAATGGTTGACACAATTACATGTTATATTCCCATGCTATTTTATCATGATTGATGTTCCTTTATGATATATGCCTTACGTACTTCCAAGATTCATGTCTATGCTCAAGATTTTGATGTTTAGATTTTATGTTCAAGTTTTTGGATTCAAATGTTTATGGATTGTTTTATGTTCTCAATGTTTACCCTTACTGGGCATTTGAGCTCACCCCTTTTATGTTTTATTTTCCCCAGGATATAAATAATGGTTTTAGGTAAGAAAAAAATGGGAAGATCTTTATTGGGAGATGTTGAAGATCTTTCACCACGATTAGAATATTTTATTCCGAGTTCCAAAGACACTAAAGTATTACGATCCTTGTGTGTCTGTTTTTCATATGTATTACGTATTCCGCAAAAGTAATGTAATACTCATGTACTTCATGCTTTGGGTCTCTACATTTGGTATCATTGTAAATGTTTAGTCAACATTTGGAAACTAGGATGCGAAAATGTAAGTGAGATCCCTAGAGATATTTCTAAGGTATGTCTAGGGATGTACCTAAGGATAAGAATACATATAGGATATAGTCCTAGAACTACGGTAGTGTTCTTAGAATTTAACCTAAGATGTTAGATATTGAGGGTTCTCCCCCTTTACAATGTTATTTTCCCTTACATGATTTTTTCCTCCCACACTATTCTTTTTGGGTTTTAGAAAATGGATGGAAATAGGAAGATTCATGATAATAGAGGATATGAAGGACAATGGAAGGAGTTTCTTCATGAGAAACCAAATGAAACGGGATCTGGAAGTCCAAACATCGTTATTATGCCTAATCAGTAGTCTCATAATATGATCAATAATCTCAACTTTGGTAAGTTTCCCGACATAGATAATAAGAGAAAGATGGAGTTTCATGATGATCATAGAGGAAAGAAAGTTCAATTTGCCACATTTAAATCATGTGGGAAGAGGCATTATGGAGATTGTTTCAAAGGAACGAGAAGTTTCATTGGGTGTGGAAAAGGACACAAAGCCAGTAAGTGAAAAGGAAAAGGTTCAGTTAACACCATGGACAAGGATAATGGTATTGCTACGACATCAACAATGATTAGATGTTTTAAATGTGGAATGTACGGGAATTATGAAAACCAATGCCCTAATGGAAAATATCATGATGAGAATCAGCATGGTCATATCGGTAGTATTTATGTGGATGATTATGAGGAGACTACAAATGATATATGAGCTGAATGAAGTTTTGAATCTCAGTCGGTTATTTTAGAAGGTAGTGGAATGATTGTATGTTTATCGAGAGTTATGTTGTATAGTTAATGGTACTATGGAATAAAGATTCATCTAAGGATTGTTACACTATTGTTTTTCCTAAAAGTATTTGAAATTATATGTTTAATGGTACCAATAACCATGGAATGTTATTCAGATATTTTTGTAAAGTAGATGATATGTGAATAATGAAGGAATAAGAAGAGAATGAGATGATTGATTGTATTCATGAGCTCATGATTGATATAAGGACTAAGTGATATCATGGTTTGAGTATATAGAATTTTGAGGATTTTGGTATGTGGAAAGTGGTAACTTTTTACTGCATTAATGTTTTCACTATGGTTCAATGGGAATTCATTTTTCAAGAGAATACATGATTAGGGGCTTCGAATGTTTGGAACGTGACCAATAAGACATATCTCATGATATACGGGGATCAACGATGGTATTAACATGCTTGTTATATAAACTCTTTGGTAATCGTTTTCACTATAATATGAGATTGGACAACAGTATTACGGATAAGCCTAAATATTGGAATGGAATATGTTGGACATAAGTTAGTATTGTTTACGGATAACAGTTTTTTTTCGATATTATTGATGGGATGTTATAGTAATGTAGTTTTAGAAAAAGGAAAACCTGCAGGACGAGGGACAACAAATCGCGTCGGACAAGGCTGTGGGAATCGAACCCACAACCGAAGTGCGACTGGCCTTTATCGCCTACCACTGGCCTACAGGAAGTCCCTGGTTAGTAGAAACTAGTTTTATTTTATTATGCGGTATGATATATGAATTATAAGTTCATTTTTGGAATCGTATACGATTAACTTCACCATTGATGGTCTTATGTATTTTTGATAAATTTTGTAACCTTTTGTTTGAGACAGATGGAATGACCCATCATTCTATCACATGATATGCTAACACTTCATGAATGAAAAATCCAACTTCATGTCTTTAAGAGATGAATTGGAAATTGTCCAAATAATGAAAAACGGTGACACAGTACCAAAATCATGAAAGTATTTCTTCTAATTCCAATTTCATCAACTTTAGGGAAATGATCTTGAAAACCAAAAATGTTATCCTAGTGCTCTTATATCTGATGAATTAGATGGTACCTTAGATCGTCACAAATTTATGGCTTTGTGATTGCTGGCTTATCCATAGCCATGTTCTCTGCCACTCTCCATCAGAACATGATGGTTATATTTCTCTTCCATATCCATATTTTCACCTATGTCCTCATATGTGGAAACCCAGTGATGACTTAATTTGGGTAACCGTTACATTTCATACATTAGTTTTTAATGCCATGTTTTGGTATTCCTTTTAACGATGTGTGTTTCTATTAAACAAACTTTCGAGTAGTAAACCAATTATAACCCCGACGAATTTCGAGGGAGAAATTCATTTTAAGGGGGGTAGAATGTAACAACCTGAGATTTTATGAAAAATATTCTTTTAATTTCATTAATTTCATGTGTTGTATGCTACACCAAGATTACCTTGCGCTATTCGCAACACCGTATTAGCATGCAGTATACGCAACACTATTCTTGGATCGTGTTACACACAATTTTGATAATAGTTATTCTACGCTACATTGAGTATATATATATATATTCAATGTATAAATGAAATATGGTTGGATTCTGTTATATGAAACAACGAAGGATTCTATCACAACATGCAACCCTGATTTGGCTTGAATTACACGCAATCGCGACCTTCCTCGATAGTGTGTGTTGTATGCAATACCGGGTTTTACAAAACAACGATATATTATTATAATATTATTATAAACTAGCCATTATGAATATTATTAACTAAATTTTGAATTTTATAAAATTATTATTCATCTTACACATTTTCTAGAACATGGTATAAGAACAAAATAAATTTTTCGAGTAAAATAAGTATTTTTTAAAAAATGCAGTTTTGCCGCCTTTTGATGGCGCACCCACATTAAATCTAGTTTTTGACATGTTTATAAGTTCCATTTGAAAAAATAAAATTATTCTTTGGAATCAAGAAATACAAATTTACTTTGGATAAATTTTTCATTTTATTCTGATGACTTTCATATTTTAATGAATAGTAAAAACACGCTATATTTTAATTAAAAACAACTTTTTTCATCTTAATATCTTATGTGGATAAATTATAATATTTAATTGTTTTAAAATATAAATAGAATATATTATTACCATTTAATATAATTTTTGTCATTAGCATTGATTTTACCTTGAATTCATAGGTTAAACCAATTCAATATTTTGCAATGTTTTAAAGAAAACCCCGTTTTCTTTTGACAACAGGATTAATTTTAATTTAATTTATGAAAATTTTGTGTATTGAATTTGGAAAAATGGATTCTATATTTGGAATCAGTGGGTCCAAATTATGTTAATAATATAATTTTTATTTTTGGGGATTGTGAATAGTAACTACGGTAAATTGTATTTACTATAGTTAAAGGTAAATCGGGTAATTAAGGGTAAATATAAGATTATAAAATTACCCTAACACTTGGAAAAATCTTATTGGATGACTAAAAGTCGACTCATATCACCTAAGGTTCGGATTAGATTCATTTAATGGACTTTTGATCAATGAAAATAATTTAATTATTATTAAAATCAACGAAAGTGACAGCATGTCACACTCTTAAATACTATAAGTATAATAATTTTAATTTAGTGATAAACTTCATGAAACTTAGAAAATTATTAGTCTACATAAATCTAAAAAAATTATCTACATCATGAGAATTTATTTAGAATTTTTTGGGATTAAATAATTATCATTAATTGTGACACAATAGTGATGCAGCAATTATTTATCTAGTGAAAAATCAAGATTATAGTTTTTATTAAACTAATAGTGACCATAAAAGGCACAAAAACCTAACCAAAACTTATTGGTCATGTAAATTAATACTATAATCATCCAATGGTATAAATTTTGACCGTTTTGAGTCTTATACAAGGAATTATGACACTTATATTATTTTATTTTAAATGATTCCAAAGTTGTCACCTTCATAATTTAATAAATATAACAATTTACATATTGTGATTTTAAGATGATAAATTCGAGTAAAATTATTATTCTGAAAGTTAATAGATTTATATTCATTATAGGATTTTATTTTATATTTTAATACAAAAAATCAGTATATTAAATAATTATACAAAAATGATGTAGTAATTATTTTATTAAGAGATAAACCAAATAAATGGTTTTAAAAATAATAAAAAAATCTTATATGAACAATTTTATGTGATAAACTAATTTTATTGATACATATGAAGTTTTATGAATCTATTAATGTTTTTATTTTGAACATATCTTCTGTATATATTTTATTTAAATTCAAATAAATGAATAGTGTCAAAATTGACACTATTGTTATTTTATAAAAATAACATATTATAAAATAGTTTAAAAATATCAAAAATATTTAAAAATTATAATTATAAATTTATATGGTCTATAATGTTATAAAGTAATCAATTATGGAAAATTAACAACAAATAAGTATTTATTTGTTATAATTTAAAATTTATAATTTTATTACCACAAATAAACTTAAATAGATTAAATAAGGATAAATAAAAATGCTAAGGTTTAAAATAAGATCAAAACATGTCTAAATTTGATTTGTTGATGAGATTACAACCTTAAATCATATAATCTTAGAATATGAGTCATTTTTGGAGGTTTTTAAGTGGGGTTAGATTTATTATAAATTAATATTTTTAAGAATTCCAAAGGTGCCCCTCTCCTCCCTTATAAAAGGGCACCTCCTACCTCTCCTCCTCACACCAATTTGAGCCCTCAAGCTTGGACAACCCCTGAAAAATTCTCTTCTACACTTCCCTAGAAAAATCCTAGAGGTTCTGCTCTACTTTAAAGACCAATCTTAGTGCCCTAAGAGGAGGTTTCAAAGAGGCGTATCGAAGAAGAGGTAATTTCTTCTCCCGATTATTTCAAGCTTCTTTCTTCTTCAACTTCTTCTTATTTAGTTGTTTCATTATAAATTAATAACATCAGTATCCTTAATATACTGAGTTGTTATTATAAATATGAAAAAACCCCATTTCACCTTCTATCCATCCAACGGAAAAAAAATCACCGCACATGCGTACCTACGGAATACCGTCTCCACGCCGTGGTGTAATATGTTATTCCACCAACACCTTACATGGATGGGTATAATGGTATAAAGAATAACTATACATAGTTATTATAAAATCATACTGATTCTGATATATTGTATCATCCACTTCAATTCAATTCAATAATTATGGAAACGATATCATCTCTCGTGCGTACATACGGACTACCGTCTCCACGATGCGATGATATTCATTCTCCATGTTAACCATTTAAGAATGATTATAAAGTATATATAAGAAATAATAATGAAATATTTGAAATTATAAAGATACTTTATTTATGTATATATGTATGTCATCTACTTAATTCCATTCAACTCATTATGGAAACGAAAACAGCGTTCATGCGTACGTACGACCTACCGTCTCCATGAATGGTGTATTTATTTCCTTTTACTGATCTATTATATGTATGTATATTCTGAATATATATTATATATAAATCAGGTTTTATATTCTGGAATTAAGTAATCATGATCTATGTAATCATATGAATAATTACAAGTCAAAACATGGATGACAAATGAAAAGATTTTACCCAAAACGCTCTTTAACATGGAATTTACAAAAGAACAGGTAATATAAAGTCATAATTGAACCATATATGATATCATAAAAATTAATATGATTCTGTAATAAGTCAATAACATTATTTAAATCATTATATAGGTGTTTCAGATACGTACGAAGCATATCAGACATAAGGTAAGGGATAATTTTGCAAATCTCATTTTTATCTGAGATTGCTTATTCTTAAGTATTTACTGGGGTTATTTCTATCATCCATGTCCATGTTTTATAAAAGTGTTTTCATGTATGTTTAAAGTCATTTTTACCCATTTTTTACTATTTCTACATGGTATGTATGGAATCTTTCTATTATGAGGTACTTTTTGACTTTTCCGGCAAAAGTACGAGAAGAATGTTTTTTTAACTTATACAGCAGGAACAGATTTTTACGGTTTTATAAAGCCTTGTTTTCATGAAGCTTCCTCAAAAATATTTCATGACTATTTTGAACAAAATCCTTTTATTTTAAAACTACACGACATTTTGTGAAAAGAAAATGATTTTGAAGAAAAAGGATATTTTCCTCAAGAATTCATTTCAAATGTTTTATCAAAACCATTTTTCATCTAAGATGAAATTATTTAATATGTGTATGTTTCAAGTATAATGTCTCTATGATTTACATGGTTTCACTTCTCTTATTATGAAATGATATCCATTTCTTGTATATGGATTATGTGATGATGGGATGATGTTTATGAAACCCATTTTATTTATTGGGTTTTTATGATTTATGTAAGTTTATTTTGTGGCACAAGTAAGAATGATTTAATTATGAGATGTGTGGGACCTATATCTCCCTCCAATGCATTGGGTAAAGATTTATATCTCCTGAGATAAACATGGCTGGAATGGTAAGATAAACTGGTTCATTAATACAGGACTGGAATGAGGTGTGAACTCGATTCAGAAAGGGACTTTGTCCACTAAGATGGTCTGGGAAGCAATTCCTTGGCTACTATGGAAATCATGACATGTGCTGAATGGTTGCCACAATTACATGTTTTATTACCACGCTATTTTATCATGATTGATGTTCCTTTATGATATATTCCTTACGTACTTCCAATATTCATGACTTTTCTCAAGATTTTGATGTTTAGATTTTATGGTCATGTTTTTAAATTCAAATGTTTATGGATTGTTTTATGTTATCTATGTTTACCCTTATTGGGCTTTTGAGCTCACCCCTTTTATGTTTTATTCTCCCCAGGATATAAAGAAAGGTTTTAGGTAAGAAAAAAAGGGGAAGATCTTTATTGGGATATGTTGATGATCTTTCACCACTATTAGAAGATTTTATTCCGAGTTTACAAAGACACTAAACCATTATGGTCCTTGTGTGTATGTTTTCCTTATGTATTATGTATTCCACAAAGGTAATGTAATATTCATGTATGTTAAGATTCGGGTCTCTATACTAGGCCTCAGAATCAGTCTCCGTTAGAGACTGTGACCTCAAAAAATTCCCAAGAATTTATGAAAAAATCATTCCTTGAAATTTCATGGTTTTTACACATATCTTGTATCTCATGGAAATGATATGTTAGACGAAATCCACATACCTTGTGTTTTAACTCTCATCGTACTCATTCAAAACACCTATATAATAAATATTAAAATATTATATATCTTTTATCAAACCATATGATTATATCTATAACAATTTATTGGTTCATTATGATCTTATGTAACTATATATTTAACAATCTGATGTTATGGTTTCAAATCGGGTAATATTCAAATTATTCATCCCATGTGTCTTATTGTGTTATATCTCTTCTACTTATTCATTATATCCGGATTCTAATAATTTATTAGATGATATAAATATAATGCATATGTAGATATTATTTAATATTACCATATATAGAATATATATATGTATTAAATTGAATATAGTAATTCTTGAGATGGCAGGTCATACATACAAATGATCGCTATTTCTGTTTAATTTTAGTGTTGAAAAAAAGAAAGTAAAATACATATAAGTATATTTATTTATATATATAAATCATTGTTATAGAATATTTATGATATCATATATGATTTATATATTCTCTAAATCCATCCTTAGTAAAATTTATCTGGTTTATGAATGAATCATATCACATTGAGGGGGCGATAGTCCACGTTTCATCGAACAAAATTATCAAATTAACACAAAATGGGAAGTAAAAAATTATATGGGTTGTAAATTTAATTAATAATATTACATAAATAAAAAATATAACATATAAAATATATAAAAAATATTTCCATAATAAATTTCACCATGATATGTAGTATTATAAATTAAAAATTATTAATTAGTGAGGCGGTAATCCGCTGTACAGATAATTAGTATGATCATTACCCATTAGATGTAGATGTTTGTAACTATATTTATCCACTTTAGAAAAAAAAAATATAACATTATATTTAGTATATTGGTTTAATTTTTTTGTGATTATAATAAATTTTGTGGAGGGGTATAAAGAAAAAGAAATGAATTTACGTTGAGAGAATACTTAACCTCTTCATCAACTAACTCCATTTGGTTACTTCCAAAATGATTACTTGTATTTCCATCAACCCAAATGGAGTTATTTAAGGTTTAAGGTAGGATTTCAAGTAATAAGATTTTTCATATCATGTTTTATCTTAATAGGATTGATAGGTGTGATGATTTGGTAGAGCTTGTGGCCTTTTTAGTAAAGAAAAAGTAACCATTTGAATTTTTTTAAAACAAGTTTGGTTTACACATGTTGATAACTATAAATATTTATACCAAAAAAAAAATACATAAATTAGGTAATTTAAATGGAAAAAATATTTCCATACAATGTGTTTTGTACCCTAGGATAGGTCATTTGGATCACCAATAATATGGTTTAATACATTATTAAGCTGAAAATGACCTTAATTGATGTGATTAATATTAATCATATTCACTAGTAATATTTTTCATAAATAAACATGATAAATCAAGAATATAAATATTATACATATAAAAATGATTTCTTTCAATTTTCATAAAAACAATTTATTGATTTTGAATATTTATGATTAATGCATATCTCACAGACATGATTAAATTATGTTTCATGAAACATAAAAGAATTTCAAATGTTAATTAATATATTATAATAAATTTTCAAATTGAAATTGATTATATTGAAATAAATTGTATTAATATATATGTAATTTTAATTTTTTTCCTTAAAATAATTTATAATATAATATATCATTACTGATTATTTAAATGAAAAATAAGTATTAAAATAAAAAGCATAATTTTCCACTATTCATCAAAAAATTAAAGTATCATTGAATAAAAAAAATCATTGTAGTATAATTTATATATTATAAATTCATAATTGATCATTAATTTATCAAATTGATTTTATAAACATGACCAAAAGTAATTTGTTTATTAAAATAGTTTTGTTTTAGAAAACAATACTTTTAAATAAAAATGAACTTTTCCCAAATTCATACCATTCATTGTTAATATGTTTTACCTATATTGAATAATTTAAATAATATTTTTCAATTAATTTTTACTATTCATATAATTATTATTATTGGCCCTTTTTTAATTATATATTTTAAATAATAATAATAATAATCATGTTTCATGGAAACATTAGTGTTTCATGTAGGTTGCACAAAGTCGATGTTATGTGTAACATAATCCATGTCTCTTTTCTGTATAACATTCCCTAAGTTAGTTCTGTGTATCATACTCTTTGGGGGTGTTGTGTGAATTTTTTTTGAAATTGATTAGTGAAATAAATAAATGAAAATTTAATTTATTTTAATAGATCCAATAAACTTATGGGGTTATATTATACCCCTTTAATAAGAAATTAAACCTCGAAATTCATTACTCATCCAAAAAATAGGAATAATTTTTCTCCATCATATCCATATGATTCCACGTAGCTTCCTCTAAGTCATGATTTGTCTAGAATACTTTTTTGATGTGAGTGGTTTTATTTTGTGGATTAATATCTGCATGATACATAATTTTAACAAGGTTCTCCTTGTATTAATGATAATTACACAGAGGAATGACCTATGAGTTTAGTGCAAGTGAAGTGTCTAGTATGTACCTATTTAGAAGAGATACATGGAACACATCGTGAACATGATAATTATGTAATGGAAGTTCCATGAAATAGGCTACCATATTTATTTGATCATGAATCATAATGAAACATATTTACCTAAGGAGTATATTCCTTTTCATCCCAAATCTTTTAACATTATTATAGGGTGAGATTCATCGAAACACTTTTTCACCAACATAAAATTCATTGTCAATTTTGTGGTTATCATCATAAATTCTCTACTAATTTTGAATTACCTTGTTTTGATTCATTGTTATTCAATCCTTCTCGAAAATTTCATTAGAAATATCAGTTGCAAATGGAATTCATTCACCATCCTCATCACTTCATGTTTGATGTCTATATTTCTCCCCTATACGGAATCAAAAGGAACCATATAATTATATAGTAAAAGCTAATATTTTATGAAAACTAAAATATATGATGGTTTATGATCCCAACCACCTTTGAAATCTATATAATAATATGTCACCATATTTAATATGGTATGAATTGTTAATTTAGACATTCCATCTATCTGAAAATGATATATAGTGCTAAAACTCATTTATATATAAATTTATTGTTAGTGACATCTTAATAAATTTTAATTAAAAATCATGCTATGTCTAGGCCAGCATTCAACATCATCATTCATGGATGGATCTGTTTTTATTCCATATCATAAGATTATTTGAAGGAAAAATGAATCCTTTTGCATCCAAAATTCTCACCTTTTAAATAGTTCATATAGATTCTACTTCTATAAGATAATTAATAAAATTTTCAAGTGATCATAATCCTCTTAATTTCACATTGAATATAAAAAATATAGTATATAGGGACTACCAAAAATTGATCAAGCTAATCTAAAATACTATGTTCATTAAATACATGAAGACAGATTGAGAATATATATGATAAAAAGGAATCACTATATATTCATACTTTCCATTCCATTTATCTAATTTATTCAATGGTATATCCTCCCCCTTGAAACTCAGTTGATTATATCAAGATCCATGGGAAATCATGGAATAGTATTGATCTCCACAAAATTGATCTAAAATGTCATCTATAGGGGGATGATGATACATGTTCATGATCGTGATCCCATTAAACTCCTGATATTAAATTATGAGTTGTATGGATCCCTCATTCATTTTCAAAAACTGATTAACATGTACACCCCAAGGTGACACATATGGATGAATGAATCCCTTATCATGGATTTCATGGAGTTTCCTTTTTAATTCCTAAATCTCAATTGGATTTGTTTGAAAAAAGGATTTTAAATTAATGTAGAACAAAATATAACAAATATTGAAAAATAAACATCACATATTGTTGGGAGAATAAAAAACTATATTTGGTATACATTCACCGAATCCCAAAAAATTGGCATATAATCTACGTATATTTCATCACAAACCATTTTAGATAAAAAATATGATTGGAATTAAAACCCATAAAATGAATGTAATCTCCATAAAATGTTCGTAATTATTTTTATATGGATTTATAATCATAGGATGCATTGAAATATAAAACGAAAACTCACTTACATGAAAATTGATGTGGGCATTATGTTGACAAATCCATCCCATGACTAATTTTCAATAATATTCTACCATAGTAATAATTAAATGATTTATTGGAAAAAATATCCAACAAATTTAACAGGAATGGAATCATATAAATGAGATATAATCATTTCACCATTTGGGGGTTTCACTAAAAATTCAAAAACTAATTCTTCCATTGGAATCATTACACCGTAAGAAAATTATATAGATATGAAATAACTAATTGTTAATGAATCTAATATGACATTAATAGATGTACAGTTGATGGTATGTGTACATTTCATCATGTAATTTTAACAACCATCATATGAAATATATACATCTTTAGATATCATCTTTTTCAAATGCATAAGAAGATGCTTACAACATTTACCATCACCAAACCATGGTTTTTTTAAGTAGTTATCATAATTCACATTCTACATACACATGTAGCACTAAATAATGGGTTGTTCTCTCTACATATTTTTCTCTCCATTGGAAATATTAGTTAATTTCATTCAATTATTTTGACCATTAATTACCCAATTACCTTCCGTTGTGAACATCAAGCAATTACTAGACCCTAAAAGTCAAATTCATCGATTCTATTTTCTATGTTGGGTTCATAAAAAGAATATCACATTCTTCTCCTTATAATTTTTAAATTTTCCTTTGAACTAAATCTTTAGATTCTTATTAAAATAATGATAGTGATATATGAATAAAACCTCCATTTCAATCTTGAATTCACAATTCAACAGGTCTTTATAACTACTAATGAATCTTATGGCCAATGTGATTTTGAGAAATAGATTTACGAAACTGAAACACCTATCATCATTATAGTTTGGTTGGATGATAATTCATGAATCTTATGTCAACTCTATTATGTAATTATAATCATTAGTGCCAAAATACTCATCATCAGATTACTCCAACTTATGTAACTGTTTCGATATAATGTTACAATTTATCATAGTAAATTAAATCCTCAAAAGTATGTTCATGAATAAATCACATTTCATAGACTCTATACCATCTTAATGCCTCATAAACACGATCAGAATCCACCACTTTTCTTATTCACCATATTTTAAATAGACATATAGAATGAATTTCTAATTATCTCAACAATTATGAACAAATAATAAATTTCCCATAGTGCTGATAAATTTTATAGAAACAATGGGATTAGAAGCCCCTCTAAAAGATGGTGGATGTTTCCTCCTGAAAAACTCCACAATATGTTGTTCCATTCTTTTCAAATTTGGAGGCCCACCGTCATATATATATTTAGAACGTAGTGTTTTGATAGAAATACGGGTTTTCATTACATCAATCATAATTTTTTTTGTCAGGAGTACATTATTTTATTTTCTATCACAATCATGATTACTTTGGTTCATTGAGGTTTCTTCTATTTACTAAAAAACCATAGTGTAAGAATCATTTATCATATTTTAGAACGAGATCATCATGTGAAGTAACTTATAAGATATCTAAATTTTGACACGTTTCATAATATATGATCCCATAAGAATATACTAGGTTATTCATAGGAAAAAATTATTTAAAACCATAACTATTGTTTGTTAAGAGTATGTTAATTTCGAAAGAAAACCCCCATGTAGTGTCAAAATAGGTTCGTTGTATGGTATGTTTTCATGTGATAGATTAACCTGAGTATGGACTAGAACACCATGTCTGTCTTGTCATCCCTAGGTACATATGTTCCATATCCACATCCGCATGTAGTATAATGATATAGTAATGTTACTATGAATCCACTCACTCTACCCTTTACCATGATTCTAGGACACGTTCTTATATTTTTCATTATCATTTTACTTTTCCTTAAACGGGTACATTGAGTTAACACTAATGTTTTATCATTATATATTTCAGATAAAAACTAATCATATTCTCTAATACAATATATTAAGACCCAATATTTTAAAAAATTAACAATACATGTCATTTTTGGAAGAGAAAAACAACATAAAATAGATTCTTAAATACTGTACAAATCAAGTTCTTTAGGAAAAATGGAATTATTAGTAAGGATAAAAATGTGATCTACATCATTTAACTATACATTTTCCATGATAATCACCCAATGTATACTGATATTACATAATTAATATCTAAATAATATGAGAAATCTTAATTTATATAGGGGATGAGATCAAATACTTAGTGCGGGTAAACGTGGTGGATATTTACGTATAATCATGTGTATAATGTGATGATAACATGAAAATAAATGAAAAATATCTTATATTTTATATCAACAATCATATACATGTATTATATCATATATCATGACAGTCCATAAGACATGAATCTTATAGAAATTATGAGTTTAATACATGAATGAATAACATATAAATAAAACATAGAACTGTTACGAAACAAAAGAATATATTATGTTATCATAGTAGTCAGGGCATTAAAATCTATACCATCTTATTGTACAATTTCCCTTAACCATTTCACAGCACATTCCGTCCATGTATTTTTAAACCGAGTTAAACCCTCATTCCAGCAATATATTAATAAACCTAGTTCATTTCTTATAGATGATCCTTAATACAAAAATTATATCATTTAAAATTCTATCCATGTATATCTCATGAGATATAAATCATTAACTAATTGATTAGAGGGAGATATAGTTACCAGTCATATTATAGTAAAATGGTACATACTTGTTCCAAAATATCCTAGATAACCAAATTATAATCCATGAAATGAAATGGGAAATATAAACATGTAATCATTTCATATCCTATGAGAATATATAAATTTCATAATCATTTCATCATGAACATAACCCACGAAAAGAATTGGGATTCAAAATCATATATCCCATGAAAGAGAAACATTTTTCATAAACATCATGCCAAAAAAATAACCCATAAAAAATTATAGGAATGTAAAAAATGAATAGTCAATACATAATGGTATGAGTAACCCTATGGGATGTGATATTATAAGGGAAATAATTATAAATAATCATTTTAAAAAATTATTCAATATATAAATTCTTCGTTGAGTACAAATTTTGAAAGAAAAAATAATTACAAAAATCCTTTTAATCCCATATTTATGTTATTGGTGAATGTTTTCAAAAATATTTTAATTGTTATAAAAATTTATTATTTATTATGTTTCATATACTATTAACATTCCCTAAATCAATTTAATGAAATACTCTTTACATTTTCTTAATGATTTTCCTTTCAACCATTTTTAAACAGTTTGAATGTAATGATTTTTATATTATACTACATCATTATAATTACCCACTATCAGGGTAACTCAAATTTTATTATCTTCCATTAAATGTTTTGATTGATCCAGTTAAAAATTATTTATTTTTTTACAATTTTTATATTTAAATAAAGTATTTCATATTTATAATGATATTTATTTTAGAAAATATTGTTTTTTATGATTATATACATTTCCATCATAGAAAAAAATTAATATTTCGTGGTATGATTCTAATTTACATCTTTGTTTCTTACATATAAACCTATAAAAAAATTCGTAGTTTTAATGTGTAATATATTCCATATACTAGTATCTGAATTTCCTTTATTATGAAATTTTCATTGTTTACGATATGAGAAAAGATCATGAAATTTATTTCATTTTTTGGGTAATTTTTTTCTTATTATTCTTTTTCCTATTATTGATTACATAATCATGAACATCTTATGATGGGTTTGAAAATATATATATAAATAGAATTGGGAAATTCATTAGAATTTTTCTCCATTATGTATTGAATTATAGAGTAAACATTTTTTATGGGATTTTATTGACGATGTGATATTAACTAGCAAGTTACCCTTGACTCTAGTTTATGTCATAGTATATATTGGTTCCATAATTATTAGAATTACATGCTCTAATAATACCATGTTCCTTATTTTATTCTTCAATTTTTTTCTCTTGATACATCAATTTTATAATATCATGATATACATTAGTCTTACAAGTTATAGTCCTTTGTCATTTTAATTCCATTAGTTTTCTTGTTATATCACCCACTTTTACTATGTATTCATCTTTTAATCCCATTTAGTATAGGATATAAAAATTATTTTGGAAAAAATTATGGAGAATAAAATAATTATTTAAATTTTATTGTCACTTTGATGTAATAATATCATGAAATTTCAAATATACTAGGCCTCATGATCATAGAATTGAAAAATATTGGAAATTCAAAATTAAAAAAATGAAATAATATGTATAAATGGATTAGAACGTTATAAAATGAATTTATTATGTTTTAAATAATTTATCCTCATATAATTTATAATAATAATTTATAATATAAACATTTAACAATACATTAATTTTTTATAATGAGATTATAATTTACAATTAAAAAGGATATTTTTCGGAAAACTGTTTTTATGAAAATAAATTTTTTCATTTTAAATTAATTAATTAAATATTTAAAAATGAATTAGTAATATTTAAGAATCTGTTTGATATATAATTTTTTTATTTATATTAATATATTAATTATTTTTATTCATTGATTCAATTTCAGATATCTAATTCTTTTAAAAGGAATTTTCCTAAAAAACTATTTCAATTTCATTTTGTGTGTAAATTTTAAATTTAATTTAATACCAATATATGAATGTATTTTGAATAAATAATTATTAAATTATTAGGAAACATGTAATGATTTTTAAAATTCATTTACTTTTTTTTTAAATTTTACATTATAAATGGAAGAAATAAATTTCCCTCATTAAGGTTAAACCCATTTAACCATTGTTCTAAAATGATGTGATAAGGATTATTGTGGACATAAAAATATTTTAAATCCTACTGGATTATTATACTTCCTGAATATATTTGTCAAATAATCTATATAGACTCATTTTGGATCTACAATTCAATGAATGTTAATTATTAATATTATAAATCATTTCAAAAATTTCAACTTTCACACCTACCTAACATAAAAAGGGGACCTTTAACCACTCACTTCATCAAACCACATGAACAATTTACCACTACCCTATCCTAATAAAATGAAACTATTCCTAATCAATATTTTATTGTTTTTTGAATTCCCAATATTTAAATCATAGTGTCCCTATGAGATGATATAGATGTGTTTTTCCAAAAAGGATATAATCGTCTAAATCAAACTATTTATTTTTTCTTCTTGACTTACCTCCTAAAATTATGTACTAACAAATATAACATAATAAAACAGGAATATAAAAAATCATTATAGTATTTTTATTGAATAGTTTTTATCCATATCATTCTCTATGAAATAATAAATATTATCCACACTATAGTGTGGGGGACTAACACATCCTGTATAGAAGTAAATTGTTCCAAAAACTACCGCAAATAGAATTTTTATATAAGGGGATATAATAAAATAAAATTATATATATTATATTATATTCATTATTATTGGATTAATTTTTTATTACCTCTTTTCCTACATATCATATGAAAATTGATAATGTCAGTTAGTGTACATGTGGACTACCACCACCAGGAAGAAATGTGATTCATTATTCATTACCTTCACACATGGAGGGTTATAAAAATTATCTAATGACTAAATCTTATTTTTATTTCAGAATTATATTTATGGATAATATGAAAGAATAAACTATTCACATGAACTGATACAACATTGAGGAAATTTGATTGAGTGAAATAGGAAGTAAAATAAAACAAAAATTATAATAATGAATATATGTTAACAAATGGCTGATATGATGTTATAAGTGGATCATAAATGATATTCTCAGTACATATTTAATAATTTAATATAATTATAATAATTTTTAATCTATTATTACTATGTATAATGAACATTCAACTATGTGGATGTTCGATGCAAGGGATTTCCTTTAAATTTCCATTTTATTGAAATATATTTTTCATTATGCACCTATTTTATTTTATTTTTAATTATAATTCTATTATTCTACAAATAACATGAATTTATATATATTTATTTTATTTTTAATTTTAAAATAAATTTTTACGCATTCCACATGATATAATCTAAATGATACTATAGATAATATAATTTGGTTTTAAATTTAATTATTTAGGAAATATTATATTTTATTTAAAGTGATATTATAATATTTCCTACATAAACTCTATAAATCATATAATAATATGTATATTTAGTGACCATACATGTTTTATTAAAATGTTCCATCTCTTTAGAACACAAATAAATCTGTGAGATAATTTAATTTAAAGACGGTCTTTCATTATTTTTTAATTGGGAATATTTTTCATGTATTAAAATAATTTTTTATATTTTTTATGGAAGTCCTCTTTATTTACCAAAATTATAAATTTTTAGATTTTAAGGATATACATTTATTATTGTAATAATTTAATATTAAAAATAATCAAAAAGGTTAATTTTGAACATTATTAAAAAAATCCCAAATTAATGTTTATGTTTAATATATATTGTGTAAATTTATTTTCATTCTGAAATAAACATTTCAATCTATTTACACCATTATATATGTTGCTAAGTGTTTTATGAAAAAAATTAAATTATCAAATATTTTTTAAAATATTCACATTAAATTTCATTTATTCTCTACGAGATATGATTTTATAAAAATATATATTTATAATGAATGTAATTATTACATTTATATCAAATAATTTTTTGGTCCTTAAATTTATCATTAAAATTTATCTTCCAATTAAATATTTTAATAAACAATAAATGAATCTTCAATGTCACCATTATTTTTATCATTAATATGATTATTTATTAAATAGTATTCCATTTCTATATATTGTATTTTAATATGAATAATATTATATTGAATAATAAAATATTGATATCCCAAATTATTAAATGAATAAGAATTTATAGTGCTATTTTATTTAATTTTAGTTTATCATTCAATTTTTGGTATTTAATTGTAAGGTAGTTATGGGTGGTGATCTGTTATAGATATCCCCTCGACGCATAGATATGTATAATTATAAAAACAAGTTAGATGACATTATTAATAGTTTATTATTGTATACCTTCCCATATTTGAAAATACATAGGAATGAGGACATGATCATGATGTCTGAGATTTTACATTTCTATAATGGAGAATTTATTTACTATTATGCATGAGAATAATACATTGATATTATCAAATTATTTATATGTTTCTAACATAATTTAATATATAGTAAGTGTTTAAAATAATTTAAATTTTACTATTTAGTTTTCTATTTTTAGTCATGTTAGATTACACTTTATCAAACACTTAAAGAGTGTTTGAGATCAAATATGTCTTGTTTCAAGTAATAAAATAAATGATGAAATTATCGTTGAATGAGTTTCAATGATGTAATCTAATTAAATTTTTTGTATTTTTTTTATTATCATTGGAAAACGAGAATCAGAATTTTTTTGGATCATTGAGAGTTTTAAATTGGTCAATACATAGTGATGTCACCAGATGTATCTTATAAAAATGTAATGATGTATTCACCAGATAAGATTAACTAGTGTTATTTTGTTATGGTATGAATAATTTTTCAAGATTATACTTGTGTTTTATCATCAGTAACCATTCCTCAATCATGATACCTCATGATTTTTTTTAAACTAGTTGAATAACCATGATATAATTATATAAAATAACATCACCATTCAATGGGTGAATTGATATGTTTTCTTAAAATACATCAATATAATCATAAATGATAGGAATTTCATTAGAGTTTTCTTTCTCCCCAACGATTTGACAGAAAAATCACTAATGTATATACATTAGTACCCATATAATAGAGTTATATTCCTTTGGAAGTTAATATTTATCTTAAAACCAAGATATGATCATTGGATGATTCTGAATATCAAATGTGACATCCCATTCTATGAAATTGAATTAGGCTCTCTTTTGAGATAACTTATACATTCTAATAATCTAATCAGCTCAACTAGAGAGATAATTATATGGTTTAAATGTTGTACATTTTTACGCAATTCTAATGGATATGAGATATAGAAATGTGATAAGAGTTTCATACTATTAAGAGTTTCACCACATTCCCAAAATCTAACAATTTAGGTGGAGATGGGATAACATTATAAAATTAATCTGATATAAACTAGTTTGTAGATACATAATAAAATTATGAATTAACTACTCTAGAGTGGAGGATTTGTGTACTTTTTTAATACATTATTCTGATATACTACAATGGGAATTGTTATCGCATGGGGTTTCCCTATACCATTTGATATTAGAGGTTACTGACTCTTTTCACTGCATTATTCCAAGGAAAAATGTGAAATTCACAAAATTACAAAACCCATTGAATCTAAATAACATATGTGTTAGTGGGTTTTTAGTGGAGGATTATCCATATTAATTTCATTTTTCCCGTCACATTATATTTATTTTATTTTACAAAATGTCTTATACAACCACACTTTAAACATTCGATCATTTCTTTTAGGATATACCATGGGTGTCCCTTCCCGTAATTTTTTTTATAATGGAGGTTGAATAATGTACGTCCATCCATGTGACATACCACTAATGCTTCTAGGAAACAACATCCTCCATTATTTATCCAATAATACTTTTGTGTTCCCATCATCCATTTCTACATTGAGTACTTTTCAAATGATATATTCGTAGAATCCATAGTTCTATATTTATAATTGAATTACATGTACCAGGTTAAATCAACTAAATTACCAACCAAAATTGATTAATGTATAGATGATAATATCGAATTCATTCCTCACTAGCTATTATTTTTTTAATAATATGAAATGAAGGTTTTATCATCATTCTATTGAAAATATATGGTGTTCCTCTATGTATTGTTAAAATGTGCTTTTTTAAAGTAACTATTGAGTAATAACATCTACTTAAAATAATACTACATGGATTAGACTTCTAATACATTAAATATTTTTTATATGTATCTTCATATGATCATATTTTCATTCGATGTGATAGAGTTATAAGGAAGGATTCCCATGTTCTTAGAACATTGAAATTTGAAATTTCATTTTCATTTCATTGATGCATTATATATATATAACCTGGTCTGAATACCAAGTGAAACATATAGGTTTCTGTCACATAAATAATTAAATTTCATGTAATTCCTTTATTAGTGCATTTAAAATACCAATTTTGTTAGTGTTATTTTTTATTAATTGAGAATTATTAGTGGTGGTAGTAATATGATATTGTACCCAAGGTCCCGTGAAATGTTTTTTCTCAATAATATTATAATTTCATCGTAAATAACATTCAATATATCATGATTCCTTTTTGGTCCATCATTTCAGTAAAAGAAATCTCATAGTGTACACATAATGCTTTAATATTAAGAATAATCAATCAAATATTGATGTATATAAATCATGAGATATCCTCAATTGTAACACCAAATTATTACCTAATGATGCATTATTATTTAAAGAGACAATAAATAGTAATAATATATTCAATTATATATGAATGGATAATAATGACGAAATTTAATTATCCATGAAATTACCTAGATTTAGTATATACTTTTTTATAATTGTCGAAAAAATTATAATATACAAGATATAATCATGTCAACATCCAAGGAGATGCAATCAAAGTTTTTATCACTATGTGAATCTATACTATATCCAAAAAAAATTTCCAGAATCTTGACATGTATATTTTTCATATGATATCCCATGGAAAATATATTCAAAAATCATTTTAATGTTTTTCTTTATTTAGGCCTATACCTACGATTTTCTGTAAAAACATAAAATAAAAAAATAATAAATTCCATTAACCCCCTTTTATTCAAACTATAGTGAAAAAAGTATATCCATTAATATGACATATTTTTAAAAGTCTATTAATGAATAAACTGAATTATATGTTCCTTATAATCATAATAGATTAGTGTATTTGAGGACATTAAAAAAAATATTGTTTATTTTGGATATTAAAATACCCATATTTTCATTTATAATATTAAACATTTAGAAGTATCAAAATTCAAATGATCAATCATAACATTGTAATAAAATAATACAAAAGGGTTGGTTCAAATGCATAATAATTGTAAACATATCAGTTATCAACCAATGGTAATACTTGATCATAAATGTGTGATATCATAATCATAAAGGATCGAAGTCATAGAACACCATAGTAATATCTATAATAATGATTAATGACATATGTTTTTTTCTTAAAAAATTAAAAAATTGAATCTCTGTGTGAAATAATCGATAATAAATCATGAAGGATGAGATATTATAAAGAAGAGAATGTAGAAAAAAACAATAGGTTATAGAATTGTTAATATGTAAAAATAGCAACATGTTCACTTTTTTACATAGAGGATATAAAATTATGTACCAATATAATATGATCGAGACGAAACAGTTTCCATGGATAAACTACTTTTCAATGTACAGGTTCCATAAATATATTTGTGAAAATGAATATCTGCCCATGAATAATGATTTGAATATGAAATTAGGTTCATGAATAACATAATTATATGTTTTTTTCCATATATAACCTAATATTATAAAATATATAATGGATCTGTAGCGGGGCTTGCAGGAAACCGAGTAAGTTCTCTAGAAATCCATGTAGGGGGAAGACACTAGGCTTTGGACAGCCTATGCATGGTTTTCCAAACCGTGCGAGGCAACCGTGTGTAACCCTCTGCTCGAGGCAGTAGAGTTCACATGGTTAACACACGGTTTTTCAAACAATGCGGTCTAACTGTGCCACCAATTAAAAATAAGGTTTTGAAACCCTGGTTCACTCGGGTTTTCCCGATTCCACTGCAAATTTCCTCACACCCTAGCCACACATGGGATTTCGGGTTCTTCGGGGTTTAGGGTGCTCTCCCACTCGTTTTTGAATCGTTTTGTAGAGGTTTCATGGTTGATTGAAGTTTTATTCTACCAGGAAAGTTTCTCCCCTTGGGTTATTCGTGTTTTCCTATAGATTTACATCTCCATCACTCTCAATTTTCATGATCAACACCCGTTGTGTGTAGATCTAGGATTTTGGTTACCTTGGATGTTAATTTTAAGGATTTTCGATGTTAGGGAATGCTATCTAGAGAGGTTTCGGTCGTGTGATCGCTAGATTTGAGGTGTGATTTCTTGTGGGTCTATTTCTCAGGAACCCTAGCATAGGTGGCTTCTCTCTCGACTCCACATGGATAGAACTAGTGGTTTAGATACATTACATTTGTGTTTCTTAAAATTAATTGTTTTTTTGATGTGAAAAACGGATGGAAATCCATTTGGTAATGGTATGGGGGAATTTTGGAAAAAAAGGCCTTATGGAAAAATTCCCTTGATGTAATTTTAAAATTGGATTTTAAAATGAGTTGTTTTTTTGGATGATTAAGATAACATGAGAAAATGGGTTTCAATAAAAATGGTGGTTTTATTGAATTGGGATTTTGCATGGAAAATGGTAAAAGGGGGTTTTAAATAAATTATTTATTTATTGAAGTGGATTGGCATGTAATGGAAATGGATGATTGCATGTTTCTGTGGACTTGATGGGTTCTATGTTCGGTTCTGTCGGCTTGATTGAATGTTGTGTTAGTAGGCAGGATGTAATACTATAAAATGGGGATGGATAGTGGATGAAAGGGCGACTGTCAAAAGAAAGTGGGCGGAAAGTACTTGTTGATTAGTAAGGAATGGGTTGGAAAGGAAGTGAAACTATGATATGTGTTGTGCATGGTTGGTGGTGTTTGTAGATGGGTGTTGTGAGTGTTATATGAAAAGGTAATCAGATTCTGGCATAGTTGATTTAGCTTCCTTGTTTGGCAGGTTTGGCTTACAGCATGATTGTTTGGCTTTCCCTGGGTTTAGAGGGTTAGGATGAATTGTCCTGTTAAGGGTGTGTTTTGGCTTATGGTAATGTATGAAATTGTGAATATTTTATATAAACTACTTTATATAAATGATATAAAAGTTTTATCCTAGTGGCGTGTGTAGGGAAGTCATCTGTGGAAATCATTTTGTTTCACATGAGCCCCAGGTGAATAGAGGAAAAGAGCAAAAGCATGTTAATTATGTTTGCTCAGTTTCAAATACAGGATCCACCCATCATTAGGGGTGATTTGGACCTGGAAAGATAAGTGGTGTGGCTGTTAAGAATGAATAGAATATTTGAATTCATGGTGACACTAGTATAGCTAAAAGTAAATCTAGAAACATATATGCTAGTGGTTATTTCACTTCAGTGGTCAGAGTTGGTAGTCCAAGCGGGGTCGGACCAGGGAATGACATGGGAAGCCTTTGAGGAATTTTTAAAAAAAAATTATACCACATACGTTCAGAATTCATCAAAAAAATATATTTCTTCAGTTTGAATCATGATCATATGTCTATGACGGAGTATGCAACTAAGTTAACAATCTTAGTACAGTTTTCATCCTTGGTGGTGGTTAGCACATAGTTGAAGGCAAGGATATTGAATGTGGGGTTAAGACATTATATCTATTCAAAAAACAGCAGTGCTGTATATTGGTGATTACACAGAGTTAGTCAATCGAACATCGGTGGCAGAGTGGGATCTATTGGTAGCTCTGGGTGGAGGAAGCATGGTGTTAACCATGGGTAATAGTGGGAATTCTGACACGGGGTTCATGTGGAGGAGGGACACTTAATCCAAGGAAGGGGGTATAGCACATAATCCAATGGTAGGATCATTGAATCGTCCTCTGAAGCCCAAGAGAAAATAGGGTAGTTTTCAGTGTGGCTCAATGACACACATCAAGCGGGACTGTATAGAACAACCTCATGCATGTCACAATTGTAAGCAGATTGGGCATCTGCATTGTTATTGTCAGAATGCTCCAAGGTTGGATGCATGTGACACTCCTCCAGGATCGTAGAAATCATATGAATCGATAGGACGGGGACAAAATCATACCCCTAATCAGCAGAGAAAAATCAATTATGGTGATTCTATGAACACCAAAACTACTCAAAAAGGAAATAAAGAGTAGAGTGTGGAAACCAAGGCATAGTTTGGAGCCAATCAGGTTGTGGTGGATTATCAGACCAGACCATCCACAGTGCAAGGTACAATTATTTAAAATTCTACCTTGATGCAAGTGTTGGTTGATACTGGTGCCTCACAATCATTTATTATTGCACGTGTGGTTTAGTTGCTGGGTTTGAGGGTAGAAATGATGCCTTCAGTTTTGGAGCAACAAACTCTTCTGGGTCGAAGAGATTGTCAAGACATATTGTGTAGAGAAGGTTGTGTTCTTGTGGGTGAGGTTGAGGTAATGTGGAATCTCCTAGCGCTTGAAATGGATGGGTATGATATAATCCTTGGAATGGAATTTCTGCTGGCGTTTAAGGCCAACATTGACTACAATGCGTGAACAAGGGATTTTATGACACACAATGGCATTAGAGATCACATTATAAGAGAGACTCATGAATGGCAGGGTTAAACTGGTTTGTTGGCACCGGCAGTGGGAACATTATCATTTCAATTGGCGGGGTTGTCATTGGAATCGGTAGTGGGTGTTGAGTAGAGTGTTTTTCTGGCAGTCACGGATCGGTTCATGGATGTTTTTCCTGACGAATTAGAAGGGTTACCTTCAATAAGGGTAGTGGAGTTTGCATTTGATCTACTTCTGGGGACCAATCCAATCTCAATTCCGTCTAACTGGATGGAACCTACCAAAATTAGGGAATTGAAAGTCCAGTTGGAAGAGCTAGGAAACAAAGTGTTCATCCCGCCTAGCTCATCTCTGTGGGAAGCGCGAGTGTTGTATGTGAAAAAGGAGAATATAACTTTGAGGCTCTGTGTTGATTATAGTAATCATAATCATGTTACGATAATTAAAAGATATCCACTTCAACAAAATTATTATTTGTTCGACTATATGAGGGGAGCCCAGTGGTTCTCTATGATCGACCTGAGGACATGATATAATAAATTGGGGGTTAGGAATGCCCAATTTCCTAAAACAACTTCAAGAAGTTGATATGGTCATTATGTATATGTGGTTATTCCCTTTGGTCTAACGAATGTGCCAGAGGAATTCATGGAATTGATGAATAAGATATTACAGAGATATCTGAATTCATTTGTGGTGGAGTTTGTAGACGATAGTCTAGTGTATTCAAAGGCAATGGTGGAGTATGAGTAGCACATGCCGATAATTCTGGGGATCCTGAGTGATCATCAGTTTTATGACATATTGTAAGAGTGTGACCTTTGGATACAAGATTTCATTTTCTTGGCCATGTGATTTCTGAAAGGGGAATTTTAGTGGATCCAAAAAAATAAAGGCTCTTATCTCATGTAAACCACGAATGAATTTATTGATGTATAGAGTTTCCTCAGCCTAGCTAGGTATTATCGGAAAGTTGTTCGTGATTTTTCATGTTTGGATTTACCCATGACAGCTTTGATAAGAAAAAATGTTCCATTCCAATGGATGTAATAGTGTCAGTAGTGTTTCTAATGGATAAAAGGACGGATTACATCAGAACCAGTATTGGTTTCTCCATAACCAGGAAAAGGGTACGCGGAGTATTGTGATGCATTAGTATTAGGTTTGGGTTTGTTCTCATGCTAGTGAATCATGTGGTTGTGTATGGCTCACAACAGTTGAGGGTGCATGAGAAGAACTACCCAGATCAGGATTCAGAATTGGAAGCAGTGGTCCATGCTTTGAAAGTGGGGAATCATTATCTATTCGATATGAAATTACCGGTATATACAGATCATAACAGATTGAAGCACATTTTCTCAAAATGGGATTTGAACATGAGGCAAAAGAGATGGATGTATATCAGAAGATGTTTTATTTTGACTTGATGTATACACCGGTAAGGGAAATTAGGTGGCAGATGCATTATGTATAAAATCAAATGCTTAGGTGGTGAGACAAGCATTAGACTAGTGGAAGTTGATGTTGGTTGTAGCTTAAATGCAGTTTGAATGTGAGGACTAGGGGGACCGAGTGGTCTACTTTCCTGTCTTGTTGAATCCTGACAAGGTGTAAATGGTTAAAGATCCACATATATCTAATTCTGAGTGAGTGAGAATGATGTTGAAACTCAATTGTGGGGAGACCATTAAGGGTTTGAAACTGAATGGAGATTCATTTTTGTTTTTTCGGAATCTGATGGTTATACCAGTTTTTTTTAGTAAGTTCTTCTAAAGGAATATAATCATCTTAGGTGTTCAATTCATCTTGGAATTCAGAAAATGAATAATGCATTGAATGTGTATTTCTAGTGGACTTGTTTGAAAAGAAGTGTGGCTGAGTTTCTTTCAAGATGATTGACATTCCAGCAGGTAATGGAAGGGAATCGGAGGCCAGCAGAAATATTGAAGTCTATACCAATCCCTATTTGGAAGTGGGAGAAAATAGCATTGGATATTGTCACTGGTCTCCCATGAACGGTCAGGAAGCACAATGTCATTTGGGTGATAGTGGCTCATCAAACAATGTTAGCCCATTTCATCCCGATTCGCAAATCACATACGGTGGAGGATCTTCCCAAAATCTAGATTAGGGAGATTGTAAAGAGGCATGGAATTCCAATTTCGATTGTATTAGATAGATATCCGAGGTTTAAATCTCGTTTTTGGAAGTCCTTGAAGTAATCCCTTGGGACACGGTTGACTATGAGCACGACGTATCACCCTCAAACAGATGGTCAATCTGAGAGGATGATATAAACTATTGAGTGTATATTGATGTCATGTGCCATGGAATTTGGTGGATCATGGGAGGAGAACATGTCGTTGGGTGAGTTCTCGTACAATAACAGTTATCAAGCATCCATACATATTTATCCTTTTGAAGGGATGTATGGGTGGTCGTGTCATTCTCCACAATGCTGGGTGGAAACAGTTGAGTCCTAGATGGTTGTACTGAGCCTTGACCTGGAGACATTGAAAAAGATCTTGTTAATAAATAAGAGAATGGAGACAACATATAGTTTTTAGAAATCGTATGTGTATCCTCATCGACGAATGTTGACGTTCGAGGTGAGTGATTATGTTTTCCTGAGGATCTCTCCTAGGATGGTACATTGTCGGTTTGGGAAGCAGGGAAAGTTATCTAAGAGGTATATTGGACCTTTTGAGATTTTGAGCAGGTTGGTGAGGTGGCTTATCATTTGTCTTTTCCACCTTGGTTTAGTGCAGTGCACAATGTGTTTATGTGTCGTATTTGAAAAAGTATCAGTACGATCCGACCCAGGTTATTTGATGGTATTATGTTGAGATAGAGAAGGATGCTTCGATTGTTTACGTGCTAGTTCAGTTTCATGATAGGAAAGAGAATGTATTGTGGGGTAAAAGAATTGGTATGGTTCTAGTTTTGGGGCAGCATGTATAGATCCAATAGTAGACTTGGGATCAAGATAAATAGATGGTCGATCACTGTCCTGAGCTCTTTCAGCAAAAGGTAGGTTCACTACCTTTCGTTGATGGAAATTCTAATGGTGGGGAGAATGTAGAACCCCATATTTAAGGTAAGTAGAATTTGTTTATGAATTTATATGTGTTAAAGTGCAAGGGATGAATTGGGAATAGGTTGGGTGAATTTTTAATGGTTTCATATAAGTTTGAAAGATATTCTTAGGGAGCACGGTTTGAACACGGTTAGGGGAAACTGTGCGGGTTCTCTAGGAAACAGTGTTGGGGGATATAGTAGGATTCTCATTGTCTACACACAGTTTACAAACAATGTGACGCAACCATGGGACCTCTCCTCTCATGGATGTAGCTTGCTCATGGTTAGCGCACAGTTTGTCATATCATGCGGTCTAACCTTGTGGCCACCTAAAAACAGGGTTTTAAAACCCAGGTTCTCTTTGGTTTTCCTCATTCACCTCAAAACATCCTCCCACTCGAACCTCACTCAAAATTTTAGTTCTCAGGGGTTTAGGGTGCTCTCTCACTTGTTTTGGAAGAATTTTAAGTGGTTCCTTTGGTGGATAGAAGGTGGTTTCTCTTGGGTAAGTTTCTCATATTGGGTTCGTGGTGTTTTCCTCTATATCAACATCTACCTCTCTCTGTGTTTTCTAGATCTACACACATTGTGTGTAGATCTAGGGTTTGGGTTTCCTTGGAAGTTAACTTAAATCATGTGGATGTTAGGGGAGAAAATCTAGGGAGGTTTCGGTGGTGCATTTGCTGGATTTGAGATGCTATTTCTTGTTGGTCAATTTCATAAGGACTCTAATGGTTGGTAGATACTCTCTCGACTACACTTGGTTTTATCTACTGGGTTGGTTACAATTAAACTGTGTTGCATAAAATTAATTATGTTTTTGATATGCGAAATCAAATGGAAAACCTTTTGGTATTGGTTTGTGGTATTATTGAAAAAATGGGATTATGGATAAATTCTCTTGATGTGATTTTAAAATGTGATTTTAAAATGAGTTTTTTTGTTGGTTGATTAAGATTAACTGGGAAAATGGATTTCTATAAAAATGGTGGTTTTATTTCATTAGGGGTTGGCATGGAAAATGGTTAAAGGGGGTTTTCAATAAATGATTGATTTAATGAAGTGTATTTGCATGTGATAGAAATGGTTAATTTCATGTTGTTGTGGTGTTTATGGGATATATGATCAGTTATGTTGGATTGTTTGAATGTTGTGAAAGTTGGCGGGATGTACAACTATAAAAAGGTTATGGATAGTGGATGAAAGGGCCACCATCAAAAGCAAGTGGATGGGAAGTACCACATGAGTGGATAGGTAATGAATAGGTTGGAAAGGAAGTGCAACCAAGATATGTTTTCTTCTTGGGTGGTGATGTAAGTAGATGGGTCTTGTGAGTGAAATATGAAAAGGAAATCATCTTATGGAATGGTTGATTTGGCTTCCATGTGTGGAAGGTTTGTCTTACAACATGATTATTTCGATTTCACTGGGTTTACATTGTATGGGAGAAATGTCTTAGTAAGGGTGTGTTTGGCTTATGGTAATGGATGCACTTGTGAGTATTTTATATAAGCTATTTTATATAAATGTGCTAACAGTTTTATCCTAGTGGCGTGTGATGGGAAGTCAATTGGGGATGTCCTACTGTGTAGTTCTACTCACCACCTTCATTGTAATGTTGTTGACATTGCAGATGTTGTGTATCATGACGTGGGAAAAGGTAAGGCATCAACCTCCTTTAGTAGTGCATCGTGATGTCTTGGTGTAGTTTGGAGCGTGGAGCTTGGTGTGGAGCCATGGAGTTTCCCTTGTCTTATTTTGGGTCTTTTGTTGAGTCTTCTGTATAGTACTCTGATACTGTATTAGTTGTATTTTTTTCTATTATATTGTTGACAAACTTGGTTGTCCCTTGGAAATACATGCATTAATGTTTTTATTTACATGAATCATTTAGTGGTCGATAGTGGATGGTTTGGTTTGTTTTGTCTTAAGCGAATATTGTTCTCCAATTTGTTCTCGAAGCCCTCAACATTTATTTTTTAGCCTTTTCTACCTAGGGAATCTCACTTAAGGCCTAGTAACCCTCCCCACCTCCTCAATCCAATTAGGTAGGGGCATGGTGTTACATGATCGTCCAGTCATATAACAATAAACTATTATTGAAATAGATTATCATAAAATCAGTAATCAATTATTTGTATCATATAATATATAATGGAAACAAGTTACATTCAATCACTTCATCATTGTATAACCCATGAAAATTAATAGAGATTCATGTTATCATCCTTGGTCAACATCATCATAAAAAAAAGATAAATATTTCAGATTGTATTATAAAATTATATACCCATTCAAGCATATAAATACCCATAGGAGGATTACCTTTGTAAATTTTTTAAAGCTATATTGATCAATTTTTAAAAATATAGAGTAAAATATAATGTTTATGTTTAAAATTTTAATAAATAATTTCCCACAAATTTGAGTAAATATTTTAATTGTTAAATAATCATGGAAGCTTTTAATGTAAGGAATTAGAAATTGCATATTTATAATAATTGGAATATATTGTACTATTGTTTAATATAAAATAGAACATTATTTTCACCCTTTTGAAACAATATATAAAATAATCATTCGTAAAACATATCTATTAGAGTATTCCTGATAAAAATTTAAACTTATTTAATTGGAGACAAATTTGACCTTTTTGTACATTTCATTTATATAATTTTGATTTGTAAATCATTTTTTGGGATAATGGAAATTGAATAAAACATTCCGAATACAAATAAAAAATAAGTTTTTTATTGTTTAGAAACATTTAATTGATAATATTAAGTAACAAATAAAGGAAAAGTGAACATTTTCATGGATGTTTTAGGAATACGATTATGGTAATAATATTTTATTATTGAATTAACCCTAATGATTTCCTTGATGAAAATGTAGTATACAAAATCCTATAATGAAATATATTTTTTTTCATAATTTCCATACCTCAGGTCATGTCATACATCATATATAATAAAATAATTATATTAAATATATATATATTAATATTTACTAGATTAATATATATCAATATAATATATAATATTATTTACTTAATACATTTTATCACCTATTTAAAATGATTTTTTTAATTTCATTTTTCTTAGTGAAAACAATTCAATTTTTTCACTAATGATTAGATTTGTTAGTTTTGGAAAATTCACATTAATCAAGGTTTGATAAAAAATATGATTTTATTTAATTCATAATTATTCTATTTTTTTAATTTTATAAACATTTATATCTATATATATAATACTATGATAAATAATTAATCACATCACATCATACTGATTTTAAGGCCAATGAACACATGAGTGATGCTTCCATATTTAGATGGGCGGAATAGATTAAAGGTAAATAAAAATTTCTCAATAAATATTCATTTCTATATCATATATATAATATATATTTATTAAAATTATCTTTATTTACATCCATATAAATAAGAAGTGTAATACATATGGAACCTCTCCATAGAGGTCATACTATACGCGTATGTATGAGCGACATCATTATCGTACAATAGATGGGAGGATAAAAAGGTGTATACGATTGTATAAACAATAAATAATTATATTTTCCTTAATATAATAATTTAACATTAAATTCATCATAGTAATAAAAAAAATTATTGGAAAAAATCATATCGCTGCATGGTGGTAGTATTCCACACACACTGATGGGCGATAAATTCATTTCCCATTTGATGTAATATTGGTGTAAAATGAGTGATCCAAAATCATAATAAAAAAATATCAATTGAACATATAGAATTTATTATTTTAATATAGAATATATTTATTTTTAGTAGTTATAATAATAAATAAATTTTAATTCACATGATTATATGTTATCACATATCATTGAGAAACCTTATTTTTTGGAAAATATTATTTTTAATACATGCTATTATAATAAATATATGACATCTGGGATGTGGTGGTGTATTTTAGTAAATAATTTTGATTGAAACTATTTATGATATATGGTTCTTGGAGAATTTACATTGAGATGAAAGCTATTGTCCGTTTAATAAGGATTTAGGGGATACACTTTGAAATTTTCGAAACATTTAAATATTTTATTGAACTAATAAATAAAAACGGCCCAAAATAGTATATTTTATGAATATATGATGTAATTTAACAAAATATTATTATTATTATATTATATCTGTATGTTTTTATAAAATTATAACCCTTCTACAATGTTTTAACTCCTTTTAAATTATAATGTCTTAATGTCTTTTACCTAAGTTAAAATACACAATAACCAAAAAATCAGTAGATAATATTTTATTATATAAAAATGATTATTCCAAAAAAAAATTAATCATATCAAATATCTCTCATAATATTGAATTAAATTTATAATAAACAATCAAATTATTAAGAATGATAGTTTTCGAGATAAATAAAATTTTATGAGTTAAAACATTTATACCAAAATTATGAATATTATTGATTAAAAATAAATTAATGTTAATATGTTTAATCAAAGGGAAATTGTATAAATTTTAAATAAATTTTAAATATAAACATACATTGGAAATAATATAATCCAAAATAATTTTTTCTATAAAATTATCATTTCATCACTACTAACAAAAAAAAATAAATTCAAAAAAATGTAATAGTATAATATTATTATAATAATGATATGATAATTTCAGAAATTTTTTATATACAAATAAAATTATTAACATTTCATAAATTTTTTTATTTTGTAACCATTAATTATTACATACCATTTTGGAAGAAAAACTATAATTTTTATGAATAAAATAAATTTTTTAAAATAGAGAGCATAATTACAAAGAATTAATCATCAAAGTTTCTCTGAATAAGACTATTATAACAATATTTAGAAAATATTTTATTCCTATTTACACATCCCATTCAAAAGTCATGATTATAATGTTATCCTATATCGAGACAATTTTAGAATCATTATTTCATTAATAGTCCATTATTAGATAAATAATGTTTATTTCCAAATAAAAAATATTTAATTTACATGGGTTTTAGATAAGTCAAGCAGTTACAACAACACCAAAAGTGTTTGGTTTTATGGTCTTTTCCCCCAAAATAATATTTGGCGGTGATGGATGATTAGATATACAATCATCCTTGCACTCACATACATGTGTTGTTCATACATAGATTCTGTATTTCCTTTGCAGATATGATGTACTATTATTAGTGATTGATGAGAGGATATGGTCTCTCATAGTAGTGGTCATTCATGGTTGTAGGATGTGATTTGGTTTATATACTTCTTATTCATAGTACAAAACTATTATGTTAATATGGATCTAGATATGGGAGGATCTTCCATTTTGAAATATTTAATGATTTATATATTAGGATATGGATAACATGCGGTCTTCATGTAGGATATTATGTAATTTTGGGGTTGTCTTCTGGATTTATAGTCATATAAGGGGTAAATGATCCATGATATATGATCTTTGTATATTAGAGAAAAAAATAAAATTGAAGTTTTAGAATAATTATTATTACAAATATGTTTAATATTACATTATTTCACCAGGATGTGTTATTTGGAAATTGTTCTATAGTGACTATGTGATTGGTTATGTGACCTATTTATGTTTATGTTTTTCGTTCACCATTTCATATAGTGTATTCATATAATATATTAAAATTATAAATATATTCCATGGGAATTATACTATTTATTATATATGATATTATCACTCATTCATGTACAAACTCTGTTAGATGACCCCAATAAGACTTTATGGGCCATTAGACATTACTATCAAAAAATTAAGGTTATCACTCATTAATTTACTAATGATATTATTTTTTGTTCCAATATGGATAATATATATATAATTAATTAAAAAATACATGGATTTTGGGATATGTTATTAATTTATTTATAAACTATTTGATAGTGATTCTTGAAGGTTTTTATTAAAAACAATTGTCTAACATTTATTATTGTAGTCAATGTTATCTACATGAGATATATATATATACCATTGGATTGTTTCCCTATTTTCTTGCCTGATGATGGAATATATACTCATTCCTTATCTACCACAATTTGTATGCATATATGGATCTATAACATAAGAAGGATATTTTCATAACATAGTGGTATTAGATATATTTTAATGATATGATATATTTTAGAGTTACTCACTATAAGGATTACGTGGGTTAGAAGGGAAATTGATCTAATTTTTCCTAGTATTTGTCATAGTGTAGTTAGTGAATCTAGAATACGAAATTTCATGGCCGTATTTTAATCATTTAAATGTCGCTAAGTCTACAAAACATCCAAATCTTGTGATTTGACTTATATGTTAGATACCATGGAGAGTTTCCTACAAGCAAAAATATTGTGTTAAAGTTTGTATTTGGTGACCATTTGGAATATTAAATGAATTAATTTCATAAATCCTAGTAGAATGAAAATATATTTTGAATTTATTTTCAACTTCAAAATAAAAAAATGATTCCTTGACATTAGTTACATATAACTCAGGTTGTATTACTTCCACCAGGTTACATTGTTGAATGTCAGATAAACAACCAGACAATATAAGAGTCATGGAATCTTGTAATGTAGGAAATTCAGTGGAATGGAATGGTAATTGTTTTGTGGTGTGACTTTTATCTATATATATTTCACTGGATATAGTATATTGAAATCTCATTCATTCTAATTCATGCATCGATTTAGTATTGGTTTCCATTGATGATAGTTAGATATGAGGTTTTGTGGGAAAGTGGGTATTCACCTCTGATAATTCACATGATGTGGTGCCTCATTTGAGGTGTCTTGAGGAGGAACTATATATATATATATATATATATCTAGAAATATAATTTTATATTGACATTTTATAATACATTTATAGGTGTATAAATAGGTCGATGGGGTCAATCATGTTCGTAAATGAAGAAAGATAACACAAGAGTGGAGTTAATTGGGTTCTTCATGGGGAAAAATGTTAGTATTTTTTAATAGATGTCATCGTCATTGAGGTTTTGAAAAATAGGGATTTCATCCAAGTTTCTTCTTCACAGTGGATAATTTTTCTAATATAAAATATTCATCTCTTCGGTGCTTTAGATATGTGTTTTAAGTCTATGGGGATCATCTTTATAACAAATGTAAGACATGGGTGGTTCATGGAGCCTAGAATTAATGTTGTAGTCCATAAATATGGATGAAGGCTGTTCAATTTTATTAGTGGAGAAAATTTATCTAATTATTATTTTTCATTAAGTATGATGAATTTTCATTCGACTATTCAAATTGACATCATTATAATAAAATTTATATTGATTTTTCGGATAGTAAAAATTAATAAAGAAATAATTAGAACAATTGGATCCTCAAATTATTTAATTGAACTATGTCTATGAATTATCCATTAAAATGAAGGAATTATGATACCAATAGTTACAAGAATCCATCTAACAAGTGATGGGGTTCTCGGATGATAAATGTTATAACTGTATAATTTTTTTTGAAAAGTATTTCAAAACACATATCATAAGAAAAAAATATATAAAACTATAAATATAAATATATTGATTAATTGGAAGAATAGACACATATAAACATTATAATAATTTCCAAAAAAAGTATTATTTAGACATATAGAGATTGATCATGACTACAATTTATTATCTAAATCAATATAGTATTCCATGGGTAAATAAATATAGAAAAGAATGAGCTAAAAATCCATGTATAAGAATAGTCATGGAAGAAAATAATTACATGAGTGTTGAGGTTCCAAACATGATATCATAATGTTTGAAATTTTATAAATGGAAACATGAAATATTGTAATGATATAATATGATAATGGAATCGTGGAAAACATAATATGAAATAAAACATTATATAATAATCATATGATTATGATAACTCTAATAATCACAATTATAATGTAAGAAAAGTAACATAACTAACTTGGTTCACTCGTAATCCCCTAAAATCATTCTATGTCATATAAATAATTTCTAAATAATATTGATGAATATTAAATCCCATTACCAGTCATGAGAAATAAAAATAATAAATATTAATTTATCATGTGTAAATTACATTATCCATAAACTGTATGAATGATTAGGACCATGAGATAAATGCGGGTTTCACAACATTGATACAAGGAAGAAAATATGGCTAAATCATAATGATTACAAGGATAAGAAGGAATATAATCATTCTGAACATTACTAATACAAAAAAACAATGGTTTTGAACCTGGTGTTTCAATTTAGAAAATTCATAAGAAAGACATTGAAGAATAACATATATGAACAGAAAACATTGGTGAAAGTATGAGAAAAAAGAAACAGATATTATTAATGAAATAATGAGAATATTGATTTACATAGAACCATAATTGAAACATGAAATTTACCCATAAAAATTTATCATTTTATAAATATATTAATTGTTTTAATATAACTAATTATGATTAAGAATTTCCTTATATAATAAATATGAATATTTCTTGAAACTGTGATCAAATAAAATTAATAATTTTTATGGAAACTAAAAGACTGCATAAAACTAGAAAGGTAAATATTATTTACCAAGGTATATATTTAAGTGAATTATATATATAAATTAATAGAATATCATGAGAATAATTTTTCATTAAATTAGATAAAATGAAAGTGAATGTGTAACTAAAAATTATAGGGTTGTTTTGAAAGATCCCAATTTTAGGTTTTCAAACAAATTTGTTGAAATACATTATCCATAAATATGATAAAAATAATTTCTAAATAAAATTAGATATTTTAAATTTTATATCATCTTTTATTAGACGATAAATTTAATTCTACTCAAATGTAATAACATTGGTCAAAAGGGAAATTAAGCACATAGAATTTGATGATTCGTAGAAATATATGACAATGATTATTAACATAGATTCATTTATAAATCAATATAAGTAATAATTTAATCAAATAAGATATAATGCGATATAAATTGTGTAATATATAATAAATAAAATATTAAAGTAAATTACAATAATTATTACTAGAAAAAAATGAATTTTGAATGAAACTTGTATTTTATGGAAGATGTTATTGGTACACCAAGGAATGGTTGATCATGAATGGAAGTAAATTTTAGAATTTGAAAAATAAAATTAGATTTTATATGTTATCAGAGATGTAATTACACCATAGAAAATATGATAGTATAAAACTTCTCATTTATTCCTCAGACAAGGGTAAAGAGATTACAACCAAAGGACTTCAACAATTTTTTTAATAAAAAGTAATGGGGGGACTAATGATTATATTTTTCTATATGTAAATTTAATCAAATCATAACAAGGAAAAATACCAACAAGAGATATATTTAATCAATTGAAATTTGAAATTGGTATATAAGATTATATCATATGTCAATGAAGATTAATTTAAATGAAAATTATTATCATAGGTCCAAAATCACATCAAAATTAATGTTAAAATCTGAAATAATTATATTATGTTTTTATATATCTACACAAGTGACTTATTCATCAATTAAGAATATTATGGAGTTAATTTATATTATTATTTTACTTATTTTTAATATATTATTTTATGACTTATCCTACAAATGATTTATTTATTTTTATTTAACACAATAAATTTAGTTACTATGTTCAATGTTGTTATAAAATAAAAAAATGATCCATATAATATTAATAGAATGTATTCATTATATTCTAAATATTAAAAATCAAATATTATTTCAATATTCATCCAATGTAGAGATAGAAATAAATTTATGTTCCATGATAAATAAATTTATCATAAATAATGTTAATATATCTAATTATTATTTTTATTTCCTTCATATACTCTTATATTATCATTCAATAATATTACTTATCTATTAGTATAACTAATTTTCAACTTAGTAACGATGTTAGTGTCATTATTCCTTCATGTATAGAGGTGATCTCGGTGGAATATGAGATGAAAATATTTAGAGAAGTCAAAATCATTGAATTAGCTTACCATTTTATATTTTCATTAACAATCCATAAATAGGAAATATCATGATAAAAATTATTAGGATGTGTAGGGAGGCAGTATTTTAGAGACTTGTGACATGTTCTAGTGTTTCAATCAATTTTTATGATGTGAAAATGTTTGGGGGAGGTTCCTCTTTTTAAATGTAATGAAAATGGGACTTTTTTAAAGGCACATTATTTATCAGCATCATTAGTTCACTATATAAGGCCAATGGCCCCAAAAATTTCAAATACATTTTTGGGGAAATGTAGAAGGTTAATAGTCTATCAAAATTCTAATAAACCACTTATCATCCAAAACATTATAATGACATTCATTATAATAACCCACTTTTAACAAAATATACCATTTATGGGGTAACACAACATTCAATAATTGAAACTATTTTTAACGTAAAAGCATAAATTCAACATGAATAATATTTATATGTTGTTGAAAATTATTTTTTATATAATATTATAAATAAATATATACATGATTTCCATAAATTAATTTTTTATTAAATCATATAACATGCATAATCCTCTTTTTTAAAAATATGTATATGTAATACTATTTTCTATAGTAAAATTATAAAGGATTTATATTATGTTAATATTATAATTTTTTTATTCAATAATATGACCCATATAACATGTTTTATTATATATATTTTTTTCAAACACATTTGTTAAATAATGTGGTAAATGATACGGTGTCAGAAAATTCGTTATTTATAACTAATATTGATAAAATTATTTATTTAATTAAGTTATCGTAATATATATATATATATAAATCATATTATAAATAATTTTTTACACCTTTTCTGAAATTATAAATTAAATAATTTTAAATTCAATAAATATTTTAAAAAATAAAATCAAATGGATTTTAAATTTTATTGGTAAATTAAATAAGTATATTATGTATTATTTTTCATATAAAATATATATTTATATAATGTTTAGAAATATTAAATAAATCAATAGTTAATTATTATTAATCCTAATAAAAATTTCCCCTTCAAATAAAATATTAAACATTCAAAATTAATTTCATAAATGTAATGTGATTTTGAGAAAAAATTACATTGCCATCAAATTAATAATTTATGATATATATATATATATTATTTAATATATTTATACCCCAAAGATCTACCTATATATCCAATTATGAGATATATCAAATATATTTGAATCAAAAATAAATTTATGTACAATTTAAGGTATAAATTCAGCTACATAAGATTATATAGAAATCTCCCAATGCTTGATATTCTCCAATATATGGTTTTAGTTAGGATTTAATTGCGTTATTTTAGCATGGGATTAGTCCATGATATAAATTTTAGTTGGTACCTCTAATTCTATGATAGAAAAATTGGATATATAAGGAAGATAATCACATTTAGATTCAATTTAGTCATAATTTTTATTTAATTATGTGATATTGTATAAAATTGTATTTATATTTTTTAAAAATTATATTTAATATTAAAAATAAATCATGCATTTTTTAATTGTATTTTGGTATACCTAGTTAATTTCAAAAAATTTGTTGTTGTTAATTTTATGAAAAAAATTGATGAAATGTCAATACTTTACATTATTCCACCCTTGAATATATATCATCAACACAATATAAAATATGATGAACTAAATTTATTTTTATGGGTATCTATAATCTGATTGAATATTTAAAATTTAAAATTTATAATCAATTATATATTTTTGTTTAAGATAATCATAACCCAATGAGTGTGTTCTTCCTTACTGTTTTTGTAAAATAAAACATATCAATTTGTTATAAACCATATATTATTTATCCACAAGAAAAATAGAATAAATAAATTATATATTTTTAGAAATTTTTTATGTGTTTTAATGTTATTCAAGTTATATTTTATAGATACACCACAAAAACCTATCTATCATCCCACATGGCTCACTAAACTGTAAGAGCCAATGGAATATTGTGGTCAGAGATTGATGTGGGTGAATAATTTTCCTCCACATGAAGCTTAATGAGTTCCACATTCAGATACCTGCATACCCTATCAATAGTATCCACATAAACCCATCATTCCCATCCACACTATCGAATATCCCACACCCACATTTGCAACCTGAACATATTACCACCCATTTCATAGACATTATAATACACCAGTCCATATGTTTTATTCTTCACAATTCCCTACTAGGTAAAAAAAATGGTGAAGGGTTTCCCAGACTCATCAACTATATGTGGATCTTGATGTTTTCAATTCAGTCATTCCTTTCCCCAAATAGTTTCCCATATATGATAAATTTTCCATATTTTTCAGGTCATTATACTTCATTCAAGAATTGTACCCTGCCACAAAGTCACAAATCTACCTCACCATATTTCTCCTAACCACCATGTCTGACAGTAGTAGTGCTAAAAGTGAAGTGTTTTATTTAAAGAAAACAATTGGAATAGTCATTCAACATCCTTATAAGAATCATGTTTTATGAAGGGAGAACGTTCATTAATGGATGAGGATGAATAATAAATTTTGTTTTTATTAATTTTTCATTTATCATTTGGTTCTATCTATTTAAGATACTCATTATTTTTTATACCCCTATCTATATTTTCAACAATGATATTTTTAATTAATATATCCATATATAGTGAATTTTGAGTCAATGATGAATCATTGGATTAATTTCTAGATTTGTAGATAAGACATTACAAAAATTGAATTATATGACTATAAATGATTTTTTAAAAAGAAAACACCTTTGATATAGATCTATTATTAAATAAATTAGAATTTCATCAGTAAAAGTAAAAAAAATGATATTTAGAGTGTACATAATTGTGATAACTTATTGAAAATTCTCATGTAACAGATTTTGTTACATAAAATCACCTTGTCACCTATCAATGAATAAGATCTAACTTATTTCATGTTTTGGTGTTTTTTCTCACCATTCATTAAAATAATCATCGGATCAATTGAAATGTAATGGGTAATATTCATGTTTTCTACACATATGTCCTAAGATAATTAGTAGTTCTATCAGATGAATGATTTCCACTCCCATCATTATACCCTTTCAATTTATGTTCCTATTGATGACTAATGATCTATGACCCGAACATGTAAATAAAAATATTTTCATATTCCACTTTTGGATATTACCATTGAGGACCATGTATGGTTTTGATATATAGGAGGTAAAATATACCTTCTATTATGGTCTAAATACTATATAATATTATGGTCCACTATTTTTCATTTCAATGGTTCACTATTGATTTTAATTATGTTTATATTATTTATCATTTTTGGTGATGGTTTGTTTATATTATTCACAATTATCTTCATTCCAAATCCAATCCTGGTGGGGCGTTCTTTTATGTAATCATCAAATTATCCCTAGAACCCAATTTTACAAATAGTTCCAAACATTTCTAATACCAATGTGGTTTACATGGTGAAGGATGCTTCGATTGTTTACGTGCTAGTTCAGTTTCATGATAGGAAAGAGAATGTATTGTGGGGTAAAAGAATTGGTATGGTTCTAGTTTTGGGGCAGCATGTATAGATCCAATAGTAGACTTGGGATCAAGATAAATAGATGGTCGATCACTGTCCTGAGCTCTTTCAGCAAAAGGTAGGTTCACTACCTTTCGTTGATGGAAATTCTAATGGTGGGGAGAATGTAGAACCCCATATTTAAGGTAAGTAGAATTTGTTTATGAATTTATATGTGTTAAAGTGCAAGGGATGAATTGGGAATAGGTTGGGTGAATTTTTAATGGTTTCATATAAGTTTGAAAGATATTCTTAGGGAGCATGGTTTGAACACGGTTAGGGGAAACTGTGCGGGTTCTCTAGGAAACCGTGTTGGGGGATATAGTAGGATTCTCATGGTCTACACACAGTTTACAAACAATGTGACGCAACCATGGGACCTCTCCTCTCATGGATGTAGCTTGCTCATGGTTAGCGCACAGTTTGTCATATCATGCGGTCTAACCTTGTGGCCACCTAAAAACAGGGTTTTAAAACCCAGGTTCTCTTTGGTTTTCCTCATTCACCTCAAAACATCCTCCCACTCGAACCTCACTCAAAATTTTAGTTCTCAGGGGTTTAGGGTGCTCTCTCACTTGTTTTGGAAGAATTTTAAGTGGTTCCTTTGGTGGATAGAAGGTGGTTTCTCTTGGGTAAGTTTCTCATATTGGGTTCGTGGTGTTTTCCTCTATATCAACATCTACCTCTCTCTGTGTTTTCTAGATCTACACACATTGTGTGTAGATCTAGGGTTTGGGTTTCCTTGGAAGTTAACTGAAATCATGTGGATGTTAGGGGAGAAAATCTAGGGAGGTTTCGGTGGTGCATTTTCTGGATTTGAGATGCTATTTCTTGTTGGTCAATTTCATAAGGACTCTAATGGTTGGTAGATACTCTCTCGACTACACTTGGTTTTAACTACTGGGTTGGTTACAATTAAACTGTGTTGCATAAAATTAATTATGTTTTTGATATGCGAAATCAAATGGAAAACCTTTTGGTATTGGTTTGTGATATTATTGAAAAAATGGGATTATGGATAAATTCTCTTGATGTGATTTTAAAATGTGATTTTAAAATGAGTTTTTTTGTTGGTTGATTAAGATTAACTGGGAAAATGGATTTCTATAAAAATGGTGGTTTTATTTCATTAGGGGTTGGCATGGAAAATGGTTAAAGGGGGTTTTCAATAAATGATTGATTTAATGAAGTGTATTTGCATGTGATAGAAATGGTTAATTTCATGTTGTTGTGGTGTTTATGGGATATATGATCAGTTATGTTGGATTGTTTGAATGTTGTGAAAGTTGGCGGGATGTACAACTATAAAAAGGTTATGGATAGTGGTTGAAAGGGCCACCATCAAAAGCAAGTGGATGGGAAGTACCACATGAGTGGATAGGTAATGAATAGGTTGGAAAGGAAGTGCAACCAAGATATGTTTTCTTCTTGGGTGGTGATGTAAGTAGATGGGTCTTGTGAGTGAAATATGAAAAGGAAATCATCTTATGGAATGGTTGATTTGGCTTCCCTATGTGGAAGGTTTGTCTTACAACATGATTATTTCGATTTCACTGGGTTTACATTGTATGGGAGAAATGTCTTAGTAAGGGTGTGTTTGGCTTATGGTAATGGATGCACTTGTGAGTATTTTATATAAGCTATTTTATATAAATGTGCTAACAGTTTTATCCTAGTGGCGTGTGATGGGAAGTCAATTGGGGATGTCCTACTGTGTAGTTCTACTCACCACCTTCATTGTAATGTTGTTGACATTGCAGATGTTGTGTATCATGACGTGGGAAAAGGTAAGGCATCAACCTCCTTTAGTAGTGCATCGTGATGTCTTGGTGTAGTTTGGAGCGTGGAGCTTGGTGTGGAGCCATGGAGTTTCCCTTGTCTTATTTTGGGTCTTTTGTTGAGTCTTCTGTATAGTACTCTGATACTGTATTAGTTGTATTTTTTTCTATTATATTGTTGACAAACTTGGTTGTCCCTTGGAAATACATGCATTAATGTTTTTATTTACATGAATCATTTAGTGGTCGATAGTGGATGGTTTGGTTTGTTTTGTCTTAAGCGAATATTGTTCTCCAATTTGTTCTCGAAGCCCTCAACATTTATTTTTTAGCCTTTTCTACCTAGGGAATCTCACTTAAGGCCTAGTAACCCTCCCCACCTCCTCAATCCAATTAGGTAGGGGCATGGTGTTACATGATCGTCCAGTCATATAACAATAAACTATTATTGAAATAGATTATCATAAAATCAGTAATCAATTATTTGTATCATATAATATATAATGGAAACAAGTTACATTCAATCACTTCATTATTGTATAACCCATGAAAATTAATAGAGATTCATGTTATCATCCTTGGTCAACATCATCATAAAAAAAAGATAAATATTTCAGATTGTATTATAAAATTATATACCCATTAAAGCATATAAATACCCATAGGAGGATTACCTTTGTAAATTTTTTAAAGCTATATTGATCAATTTTTAAAAAGATAGAGGAAAATATAAAGTTTATGTTTAAAATTTTAATAAATAATTTCCCACAAATTTGAGTAAATATTTTAATTGTGAAATAATCATGGAAGCTTTTAATGTAAGGAATTAGAAATTGCATATTTATAATAATTGGAATATATTGTACTATTGTTTAATATAAAATAGAACATTATTTTCACCCTTTTGAAACAATATATAAAATAATCATTCGTAAAACATATCTATTAGAGTATTCCTGATAAAAATTTAAACTTATTTAATTGGAGACAAATTTGACCTTTTTGTACATTTCATTTATATAATTTTGATTTGTAAATCATTTTTTGGGATAATGGAAATTGAATAAAACATTCCGAATACAAATAAAAAATAAGTTTTTTATTGTTTAGAAACATTTAATTGATAATATTAAGTACCAAATAAAGGAAAAGTGAACATTTTCATGGATGTTTTAGGAATACGATTATGGTAATAATATTTTATTATTGAATTAACCCTAATGATTTCCTTGATGAAAATGTAGTATACAAAATCCTATAATGAAATATATTTTTTTCATAATTTCCATACCTCAGGTCATGTCATACATCATATATAATAAAATAATTATATTAAATATATATATATTAATATTTACTAGATTAATATATATAAATATAATATATAATATTATTTACTTAATACATTTTATCACCTATTTAAAATGATTTTTTTAATTTCATTTTTCTTAGTGAAAACAATTCCATTTTTTCACTAATGATTAGATTTGGTAGTTTTGGAAAATTCACATTAATCAAGGTTTGATAAAAAATATGATTTTATTTAATTCATAATTATTCTATTTTTTTAATTTTATAAACATTTATATCTATATATATAATACTATGATAAATAATTAATCACATCACAGCATACTGATTTTAAGGCCAATGAACACATGAGTGATGCTTCCATATTTAGATGGGCGGAATAGATTAAAGGTAAATAAAAATTTCTCAATAAATATTCATTTCTATATCATATATATAATATATATTTATTAAAATTATCTTTATTTACATCCATATAAATAAGAAGTGTAATACATATGGAACCTCTCCATAGAGGTCATACTATACGCGTATGTATGAGCGACGTCATTATCGTACAATAGATGGGAGGATAAAAAGGTGTATATGATTGTATAAACAATAAATAATTATATTTTCCTTAATATAATAATTTAACATTAAATTCATCATAGTAATAAAAAAAATTATTGGAAAAAATCATATCGCTGCATGGTGGTAGTATTCCACACACACTGATGGGTGATAAATTCATTTCCCATTTGATGTAATATTGGTGTAAAATGAGTGATCCAAAATCATAATAAAAAAATATCAATTGAACATATTGAATTTATTATTTTAATATAGAATATATTTATTTTTAGTAGTTATAATAATAAATAAATTTTAATTCACATGATTATATGTTATCACATATCATTGAGAAACCTTATTTTTTGGAAAATATTATTTTTAATACATGCTATTATAATAAATATATGACATCTGGGATGTGGTGGTGTATTTTAGTAAATAATTTTGATTGAAACTATTTATGATATATGGTTCTTGGAGAATTTACATTGAGATGAAAGCTATTGTCCGTTTAATAAGGATTTAGGGGATACACTTTGAAATTTTCGAAACATTTAAATATTTTATTGAACTAATAAATAAAAACGGCCCAAAATAGTATATTTTATGAATATATGATGTAATTTAACAAAATATTATTATTATTATATTATATCTGTATGTTTTTATAAAATTATAACCCTTCTACAATGTTTTAACTCCTTTTAAATTATAATGTCTTAATGTCTTTTACCTAAGTTAAAATACACAATAACCAAAAAATCAGTAGATAATATTTTATTATATAAAAATGATTATTCCAAAAAAAAATTAATCATATCAAATATCTCTCATAATATTGAATTAAATTTATAACAAACAATAAAATTATTAAGAATGATAGTTTTCGAGATAAATAAAATTTTATGTGTTAAAACATTTATACAAAAATTATGAATATTATTGATTAAAAATAAATTAATGTTAATATGTTTAATCAAAGGGAAATTGTATAAATTTTAAATAAATTTTAAATATAAACATACATTGGAAATAATATAATCCAAAATAATTTTTTCTATAAAATTATCATTTCATCACTACTAACAAAAAAAAATAAATTCAAAAAAATGTAATAGTATAATATTATTATAATAATGATATGATAATTTCAGAAATTTTTTATATACAAATAAAATTATTAACATTTCATAAATTTTTTTATTTTGTAACCATTAATTATTACATACCATTTTGGAAGAAAAACTATAATTTTTATGAATAAAATAAATTTTTTAAAATAGAGAGCATAATTACAAAGAATTAATCATCAAAGTTTCTCTGAATAAGACTATTATAACAATATTTAGAAAATATTTTATTCCTATTTACACATCCCATTCAAAAGTCATGATTATAATGTTATCCTATATCGAGACAATTTTAGAATCATTATTTCATTAAAAGTCCATTATTAGATAAATAATGTTTATTTCCAAATAAAAAATATTTAATTTACATGGGTTTTAGATGAGTCAAGCAGTTACAACAACACCAAAAGTGTTTGGTTTTATGGTCTTTTCCCCCAAAATAATATTTGGCGGTGATGGATGATTAGATATACAATCATCCTTGCACTCACATACATGTGTTGTTCATACATAGATTCTGTATTTCCTTTGCAGATATGATGTGCTATTATTAGTGATTGATGAGAGGATATGGTCTCTCATAGTAGTGGTCATTCATGGTTGTAGGATGTGATTTGGTTTATATACTTCTTATTCATAGTACAAAACTATTATGTTAATATGGATCTAGATATGGGAGGATCTTCCATTTTGAAATATTTAATGATTTATATGTTAGGATATGGATAACATGCAGTCTTCATGTAGGATATTATGTAATTTTGGGGTTGTCTTCTGGATTTATAGTCATATAAGGGGTAAATGATCCATGATATATGATCTTTTTATATTAGAGAAAAAAATCAAATTGAAGTTTTAGAATAATTATTATTACAAATATGTTTAATATTACATTATTTCACCAGGATGTGTTATTTGGAAATTGTTCTATAGTGACTATGTGATTGGTTATGTGACCTATTTATGTTTATGTTTTTCGTTCAACATTTCATATAGTGTATTCATATAATATATTAAAATTATAAATATATTCCATGGGAATTATACTATTTATTATATATGATATTATCACTCATTCATGTACAAACTCTGTTAGATGACCCCAATAAGACTTTATGGGCCATTAGACATTACTATCAAAAAATTAAGGTTATCACTCATTAATTTACTAATGATATTATTTTTTGTTCCAATATGGATAATATATATATAATTAATTAAATAATACATGGATTTTGGGATATGTTATTAATTTATTTATAAACTATTTGATAGTGATTCTTGAAGGTTTTTATTAAAAACAATTGTCTAACATTTATTATTGTAGTCAATGTTATCTACATGAGATATATATATATACCATTGGATTGTTTCCCTATTTTCTTGCCTGATGATGGAATATATACTCATTCCTTATCTACCACAATTTGTATGCATATATGGATCTATAACATAAGAAGGATATTTTCATAACATAGTGGTATTAGATATATTTTAATGATATGATATATTTTAGAGCTACTCACTATAAGGATTACGTGGGTTAGAAGGGAAATTGATCTAATTTTTCCTAGTATTTGTCATAGTGTAGTTAGTGAATCTAGAATACGAAATTTCATGGCCGTATTTTTATCATTTAAATGTCGCTAAGTCTACAAAACATCCAAATCTTGTGATTTGACTTATATGTTAGATACCATGGAGAGTTTCCTACAAGAAAAAATATTGTGTTAAAGTTTGTATTTGGTGACCATTTGGAATATTAAATGAATTAATTTCATAAATCCTAGTAGAATGAAAATATATTTTGAATTTATTTTCTACTTCAAAATAAAAAAATGATTCCCTGACATTAGTTACATATAACTCAGGTTGTATTACTTCCACCAGGTTACATTGTTGAATGTCAGATAAACAACCAGACAATATAAGAGTCATGGAATCTTGTAATGTAGGAAATTCAGTGGAATGGAATGGTAATTGTTTTGTGGTGTGACTTTTATCTATATATATTTCACTGGATATAGTATATTGAAATCTCATTCATTCTAATTCATGCATCGATTTAGTATTGGTTTCCATTGATGATAGTTAGATATGAGGTGTTGTGGGAAAGTGGGTATTCACCTCTGATAATTCACATGATGTGGTGCCTCATTTGAGGTGTCTTGAGGAGGAACTATATATATATATATATATCTAGAAATATAATTTTATATTGACATTTTATAATACATTTATAGGTGTATAAATAGGTCGATGGGGTCAATCATGTTCGTAAATGAAGAAAGATAACACAAGAGTGGAGTTAATTGGGTTCTTCATGGGGAAAAATGTTAGTATTTTTTAATAGATGTCATCGTCATTGAGGTTTTGAAAAATAGGGATTTCATCCATGTTTCTTCTTCACAGTGGATAATTTTTCTAATATAAAATATTCATCTCTTCGGTGCTTTAGATATGTGTTTTAAGTCTATGGGGATCATCTTTATAACAAATGTAAGACATGGGTGGTTCATGGAGCCTAGAATTAATGTTGTAGTCCATAAATATGGATGAAGGCTGTTCAATTTTATTAGTGGAGAAAATTTATCTAATTATTATTTTTCATTATGTATGATGAATTTTCATTCGACTATTCAAATTGACATCATTATAATAAAATTTATATTGATTTTTCGGATAGTAAAAATTAATAAAGAAATAATTAGAACAATTGGATCCTCAAATTATTTAATTGAACTATGTCTATGAATTATCCATTAAAATGAAGGAATTATGATACCAATAGTTACAAGAATCCATCTAACAAGTGATGGGGTTCTCGGATGATAAATGTTATAACTGTATAATTTTTTTTGAAAAGTATTTCAAAACACATATCATAAGAAAAATATATATAAAACTATAAATATAAATATATTGATTAATTGGAAGAATAGACACATATAAACATTATAATAATTTCCAAAAAAAGTATTATTTAGACATATAGAGATTGATCATGACTACAATTTATTATCTAAATCAATATAGTATTCCATGGGTAAATAAATATAGAAAAGAATGAGCTAAAAATCCATGTATAAGAATAGTCATGGAAGAAAATAATTACATGAGTGTTGAGGTTCCAAACATGATATCATAATGTTTGAAATTTTATAAATGGAAACATGAAATATTGTAATGATATAATATGATAATGGAATCGTGGAAAACATAATATGAAATAAAACATTATATAATAATCATATGATTATGATAACTCTAATAATCACAATTATAATGTAAGAAAAGTAACATAACTAACTTGGTTCACTCGTAATCCCCTAAAATCATTCTATGTCATATAAATAATTTCTAAATGATATTGATGAATATTAAATCCCATTACCAGTCATGAGAAATAAAAATAATAAATATTAATTTATCATGTGTAAATTATATTATCCATAAACTGTATGAATGATTAGGACCATGAGATAAATGCGGGTTTCACAACATTGATACAAGGAAGAAAATATGGCTAAATCATAATGATTACAAGGATAAGAAGGAATATAATCATTCTGAACATTACTAATACAAAAAAACAATGGTTTTGAACCTGGTGTTTCAATTTAGAAAATTCATAAGAAAGACATTGAAGAATAACATATATGAACAGAAAACATTGGTGAAAGTATGAGAAAAAAGAAACAGATATTATTAATGAAATAATGAGAATATTGATTTACATAGAACCATAATTGAAACATGAAATTTACCCATAAAAATTTATCATTTTATAAATATATTAATTGTTTTAATATAACTAATTATGATTAAGTATTTCCTGATATAATAAATATGAATATTTCTTGAAACTGTGATCAAATAAAATTAATAATTTTTATGGAAACTAAAAGACTGCATAAAACTAGAAAGGTAAATATTATTTACCAAGGTATATATTTAAGTGAATTATATATATAAATTAATAGAATATCATGAGAATAATTTATCATTAAATTAGATAAAATGAAAGTGAATGTGTAACTAAAAATTATAGGGTTGTTTTGAAAGATCCCAATTTTAGGTTTTCAAACAAATTTGTTGAAATACATTATCCATAAATATGATAAAAATAATTTCTAAATAAAATTAGATATTTTAAAATTTATATCATCTTTTATTAGACGATAAATTTAATTCTACTCAAATGTAATAACATTGGTCAAAAGGGAAATTAAGCACATAGAATTTGATGATTCGTAGAAATATATGACAATGATTATTAACATAGATTCATTTATAAATCAATATAAGTAATAATTTAATCAAATAAGATATAATGCGATATAAATTGTGTAATATATAATAAATAAAATATTAAAGTAAATTACAATAATTATTACTAGAAAAAAATGAATTTTGAATGAAACTTGTATTTTATGGAAGATGTTATTGGTACTCCAAGGAATGGTTGATCATGAATGGAAGTAAATTTTAGAATTTGAAAAATAAAATTAGATTTTATATGTTATCAGAGATGTAATTACACCAATGAAAATATGATAGTATAAAACTTCTCATTTATTCCTCAGACAAGGGTAAAGAGATTACAACCAAAGGACTTCAACAATTTTTTTAATAAAAAGTAATGGGGGGACTAATGATTATATTTTTCTATATGTAAATTTAATCAAATCATAACAAGGAAAAATACCAACAAGAGATATATTTAATCAATTGAAATTTGAAATTGGTATATAAGATTATATCATATGTCAATGAAGATTAATTTAAATGAAAATTATTATCATAGGTCCAAAATCACATCAAAATTAATGTTAAAATCTGAAATAATTATATTATGTTTTTATATATCTACACAAGTGACTTATTCATCAATTAAGAATATTATGGAGTTAATTTATATTATTATTTTACTTATTTTTAATATATTATTTTCTGACTTATCCTACAAATGATTTATTTATTTTTATTTAACACAATAAATTTAGTTACTATGTTCAATGTTGTTATAAAATAACAAAATGATCCATATAATATTAATAGAATGTATTCATTATATTCTAAATATAAAAAATCAAATATTATTTCAATATTCATCCAATGTAGAGATAGAAATAAATTTATGTTCCAAGATAAATAAATTTATCATAAATAATGTTAATATATCTAATTATTATTTTTATTTCCTTCATATACTCTTATATTATCATTCAATAATATTACTTATCTATTAGTATAACTAATTTTCAACTTAGTAACGATGTTAGTGTCATTATTCCTTCATGTATAGAGGTGATCTCGGTGGAATATGAGATGAAAATATTTAGAGAAGTCAAAATCATTGAATTAGCTTACCATTTTATGTTTTCATTAACAATCCATAAATAGGAAATATCAAGATAAAAATTATTAGGATGTGTAGGGAGGCAGTATTTTAGAGACTTGTGACATGTTCTAGTGTTTCAATCAATTTTTATGATGTGAAAATGTTTGGGGGAGGTTCCTCTTTTTAAATGTAATGAAAATGGGACTTTTTTAAAGGCACATTATTTATCAGCATCATTAGTTCACTATATAAGGCCAATGGCCCCCAAAATTTCAAATACATTTTTGGGGAAATGTAGAAGGTTAATAGTCTATCAAAATTCTAATAAACCACTTATCGTCCAAAACATTATAATGACATTCATTATAATAACCCACTTTTAACAAAATATACCATTTATGGGGTAACACAACATTCAATAATTGAAACTATTTTTAATGTAAAAGCATAAATTCAACATGAATAATATTTATATGTTGTTGAAAATTATTTTTTATATAATATTATAAATAAATATATACATGATTTCCATAAATTAATTTTTTATTAAATCATATAACATGCATAATCCTCTTTTTTAAAAATATGTATATGTAATACTATTTTCTATAGTAAAATTATAAAGTATTTATATTATGTTAATATTATAATTTTATTATTAAATAATATGACCCATAAAACATGTTTTATTATATATATTTTTTTCAAACACATTTGTTAAATAATGTGGTAAATGATACGGTGTCAGAAAATTCGTTATTTATAACTAATATTGAAAAAATTATTTATTTAATTAAGTTATCTTAATATATATATATATAAATCAGATTATAAATAATTTTTTACACCTTTTCTGAAATTATAAATTAAATAATTTTAAATTCAATAAATATTTTAAAAAATAAAATCAAATGGATTTTAAATTTTATTGGTAAATTAAATAAGTATATTATGTATTATTTTTCATATAAAATATATATTTATATAATGTTTAGAAATATTAAATAAATCAATAGTTAATTATTATTAATCCTAATAAAAATTTCCCCTTCAAATAAAATATTAAACATTAAAAATTAATTTCATAAATGTAATGTGATTTTGAGAAAAAATTACATTGCCATCAAATTAATAATTTATGATATATATATATATATTATTTAATATATTTATACCCCAAAGATCTACCTATATATCCAATTATGAGATATATCAAATATATTTGAATCAAAAATAAATTTATGTACAATTTAAGGTATAAATTCAGCTACATAAGATTATATAGAAATCTCCCAATGCTTGATATTCTCCAATATATGGTTTTAGTTAGGATTTAATTGCTTTATTTTAGCATGGGATTAGTCCATGATATAAATTTTAGTTGGTACCTCTAATTCTATGATAGAAAAATTGGATATATAAGGAAGATAATCACATTTAGATTCAATTTAGTCATAATTTTTATTTAATTATGTGATATTGTATAAAATTGTATTTATATTTTTTAAAAATTATATTTAATATTAAAAATAAATCATGCATTTTTTAATTGTATTTTGGTATACCTAGTTAATTTCAAAAAATTTGTTGTTGTTAATTTTATGAAAAAATTTGATGAAATGTCAATACTTTACATTATTCAACCCTTGAATATATATCATCAACACAATATAAAATATGATGAACTAAATTTATTTTTATGGGTATCTATAATCTGATTGAATATTTAAAATTTAAAATTTATAATCAATTATATATTTTTGTTTAAGATAATCATAACCCAATGAGTGTGTTCTTCCTTACTGTTTTTGTAAAATAAAACATATCAATTTGTTATAAACCATATATTATTTATCCACAAGAAAAATAGAATAAATAAATTATATATTTTTAGAAATTTTTTATGTGTTTTAATGTTATTCAAGTTATATTTTATAGATACACCACAAAAACCTATCTATCATCCCACATGGCTCACTAAACTGTAAGAGCCAATGGAATATTGTGGTCAGAGATTGATGTGGGTGAATAATTTTCCTCCACATGAAGCTTAATGAGTTCCACATTTAGATACCTGCATACCCTATCAATAGTATCCACATAAACCCATCATTCCCATCCACACTATCGAATATCCCACACCCACATTTGCAACCTGAACATATTACCACCCATTTCATAGACATTATAATACACCAGTCCATATGTTTTATTCTTCACAATTCCCTACTAGGTAAAAAAATGGTGAAGGGTTTCCCAGACTCATCAACTATATGTGGATCTTGAAGTTTTCAATTCAGTCATTCCTTTCCCCAAATAGTTTCCCATATATGATAAATTTTCCATATTTTTCAGGTCATTATACTTCATTCAAGAATTGTACCCTGCCACAAAGTCACAAATCTACCTCACCATATTTCTCCTAACCACCATGTCTGACAGTAGTAGTGCTAAAAGTGAAGTGTTTTATTTAAAGAAAACAATTGGAATAGTCATTCAACATCCTTATAAGAATCATGTTTTATGAAGGGAGAACGTTCATTAATGGATGAGGATGAATAGTAAATTTTGTTTTTATTAATTTTTCATTTATCATTAGGTTCTATCTATTTAAGATACTCATTATTTGTTATACCCCTATCTATATTTTCAACAATGATATTTTTAATTAATATATCCATATATAGTGAATTTTGAGTCAATGTTGAATCATTGGATTAATTTCTAGATTTGTAGATAAGACATTACAAAAATTGAATTATATGACTATAAATGATTTTTTAAAAAGAAAACACCTTTGATATAGATCTATTATTAAATAAATTAGAATTTCATCAGTAAAAGTAAAAAAATGATATTTAGAGTGTACATAATTGTGATAACTTATTGAAAATTCTCATGTAACAGATTTTGTTACATAAAATCACCTTGTCACCTATCAATGAATAAGATCTAACTTATTTCATGTTTTGGTGTTTTTTCTCACCATTCATTAAAATAATCATCGGATCAATTGAAATGTAATGGGTAATATTCATGTTTTCTACACATATGTCCTAAGATAATTAGTAGTTCTATCAGATGAATGATTTCCACTCCCATCATTATACCCTTTCAATTTATGTTCCTATTGATGACTAATGATCTATGACCCGAACATGTAAATAAAAATATTTTCATATTCCACTTGTGGATATTACCATTGAGGACCATGTATGGTTTTGATATATAGGAGGTAAAATATACCTTCTATTATGGTCTAAATACTATATAATATTATGGTCCACTATTTTTCATTTCAATGGTTCACTATTGATTTTAATTATGTTTATATTATTTATCATTTTTGGTGATGGTTTGTTTATATTATTCACAATTATTTTCATTCCAAATCCAATCCTGGTGGGGCGTTCTTTTATGTAATCATCAAATTATCCCTAGAACCCAATTTTACAAATAGTTCCAAACATTTCTAATACCAATGTGGTTTACATGGTGAAGGAAATTCATAATCAAATTAGAATATTTGGTATCATTAACAAAAATAGACTTACCCATAAATCCATATAATCTTTTATATCATCATGTTAGAATATAATTAGACCATTTCAACCAATATAAATCTATGATTGACCATTTTTACATTATGGTGGGTTATATTATACTTCTGAATTACGACCATCATTGAAGCCTATATATCAATAATAAATATATTTTCATAAATAGAATATGATTAAAGAAAAAATCCAATATTAGTGTTAAAAAAAGAGTTTAGTTTGGATAATTTTTCATTACCCTTTTTATAATTATATTAAAAATAAATATTCACTATTTTGTATTATTACCCATAGGTAAACCTATTTCAGATTCTACGTCTATATGTAGTTACCAAAAAAGTATTATATGCCAGTAAAATAAATCAAAACCACATTTTTATTATTATTTAATTATGTTTTTTATATTGAGATATACCCCATAGATGTGGATCTTGTGTATTCTTTAATTTTATCAAATCCTAAACTAAATAAAAGATATACATTTATTTAATACTTGCAAAAAATATTTTCCATATTCCAAAAATATTTCGTAATTGTTAACATACATTCCAAAAAAAATATCCTTCGAAATTTAAGTCTATTGCATATGCAAGATTAGACACAAAAATACATCATCATAATAAAATAATTAATATCATATGATCCCTAGAGTTCTAAATATGGTAATAAAAATTATTATACAATATATCTTAGCATATTTTATATATATAATGAAATGTTTTTTCTAGTAACACCATTATAAAATTATCGAGGAAATAATTCGAAACATTATAATCATGTGTCATGAAATGATATCCTAAAGTGGATGATAATTGTATTGGAATTTTAGAATAAGGATATGAAGACATAAAATCATGTTATAATAAACATAAGGAAATTCTATAAAATATGATATCATAACAATATTTATTGGGTTACTCTAGAGACCATCACCACGTGTTTATATATTCCACCTGTGGACTAGGATCACTCCCAAATCCCATACATAATATCCCAAAAAATTCAAATATTTAACTAGTGCATAGGATGTATATATATAATTCCAATCATTCTCATAGAATAATGAAAATCATACATATTATTTCGGCATGAGGAAAATAAATTTCAATTACCCACACATGACATGTATTAATATTACATAATTTTAGATTATTATTCTGTATATTTAACAATAATACACCCCTAAGGGTTGTAACAGTTTTTTGGAGTTAGAGTGATTAATAGGTATAAAACATGTAAATAAAGGTTATACATCATTTATTACTATGTTTATTACAACTAAAACCCATATTAGAAGTATCATAGATAAAACCATTATTTATAACCCATGTAATGGAATGATAATAATGGGTAGGCTCAAATTCCAAGTTATGTTAATCATGAGTGATACTAATCAATGTTAATATGTAAAAATAGGAAAAGCGTAAGTGTGTGATAAAATGATAAATATTTACAATAATCATACCCAATCAAGAAAATTTATTTAATAATGAATCATTGTGTATTTTTTAAAACAAATAATGAAATAACACATAATATATAAATCACTAGAATAAAAAATAATCAATAAACACTGGATAAAACATATAATAATTATAATACATTTATTTTTAAATATACATAATATTAAAAATCATTTACCTATCCAAGTGTCAATAAAAAGGATACAATAGTTAATTTTGATTCAATCCACATTCTATCAGTTCAATCATTGAGGTTCACCCATAGTACTATCATATTAGAAAATTCCCATTGCAGAATAGGATTCACATACAACGACACTTATTATAATATCCTGAAATATATATCTCTACACTATTCATATGAGGTCTATAATGGACCAACAATACTATGGATTAATATGCAACCAGCTATCAATGGTGTATGAAATATCAACACATCACATAATATAAACAACACATATTTGAATGATAGGATCACAAAACATTTATCATATTATAATTTAATAACCAGAGGAAATGATATAACATTAGAATATCATAATCCTGACCATTAATTATCCTTATAATTTAAAAATTATATTATTTTTTTATTCCATCAATATTAAATCATTATAATCATTCAAAAATGTTTTATATTGGAATTTTCTAATGAAAATTTAGTGGATCATTTCATGAGGGAAAAAAGATCATTTTTGAAACATACATACTTAAAAAATTATTAAATGATAAATATTCATTGAAAGTAACAACACTAGAAAATAAGTAATATTTCAAAGATAGTTTATTCATGATGGTGTAAAAATCAACTAATGTATTCTACGTTAAAAAATCCTTGCACAATTTTTGATATTAATTAAATAGCACTATGTTTGAAAATATATAATAAAAATAATTCTTAATGAAATATAAAAAATGTATAATATATTTATATTTAAAATAAATGTTATTTTTATAATAATAAATATATTCATGAAATAATTATTTCAAAATTTGGGACCTGGATGAAAATTATAAAGACCCGAAGCGTGACCTACATGGACATTACATTACATTTGCGGAATACTTAGTACATTACAAAAACACACACACAAGGACCGTAATAGTTTAGTGTCTTTGGAAACTCGGAATATAATCTTCTAATCCTGGTGAAAGATCTTCAATATCTCCCATAAAGATCTTCCCTTTTTTTACCTAAAACCTTTCTTTATATCCTGGGGAAAAGAAAACACAAAAGGGTGAGCTCAAATGCTCAGTAAGGGTAAAGCAAAGAAATATAAATCACATCATATACATAAGAACATAACTTTTGGAAATCTAAACCTGCAAAAGAGATCATAATTTCATAACCTGGGATAACTCATGGAAGTGAAATGTATTCACAATAATCACAACATAAAACATTAAACTTTGTGGCATACACACATAATCATAGAGAATCATTTCTTGTTAGTCAAGACTCATTTCCAAGACTATCTTAGTGGACAAAGTCCATTTCTGAATCGAGTGACCCTCGTTTCAGTCCTGTTTCACTGAACCGGTATAACCTACCATTCCAGCCATGTCTATCTCATGAGATATAAAATCTTTACCCAATGTATTGGAGGGAGATATAGGTCCCACCCATCTCATAATGATACCATTCTTATTTGTGCCACAAAATCATAAACCATACATCATTTCATAACCCATGTAATAAAAATGGGATTCTTAAACAACATGACATCATAAAACAATTCATATAAGATAAAGGAATTCATAAAAATAATTCCATCACAACATAATAAAATCAATGTAAAAATATGAATAGAAACAGAACCCTTTATTATCTTAGATGGAAAATAATTTTTATAAAACACTTGAAATGAATTCTTGAGGAAAATATCCTTTCTTCTTCAAAATCAATTTCTTTTCACAAAACATCATGCAATTTTAAAAGAAAGGGATTTTATTGAAAATATTCATGAAATATTTTGGAGTAAGAATCATGAAAATAAGGCTTTATAAAACCGTAAAAAATCGTTCGTTCCATTTAAGTTAAAAAAAACATTCTTCTTGTACTTTTGTCGGAAAAGTCAAAAAGTACCTCGTACGAAAAATGACAAAAGATTCCTTTCATACATATTACTAAAAACTCACCGAAGGGTAAAAATGGATTTAAACAATTTTAGGTGGATGCAAATAATATTACATATTGATGAAACATGGATGTGGATGATAAAATACACCCCATTAAATACTTACGAATAAACAATCTCGGATAAAAATGAGATTGTGATATTTCCCGTACCTTAGGTCTGATTTGCATCGTATGTGTCCGAACCTCCTGTATAATGACTTAAATAGTCTCATTGATTAATACAGAATCATATTCATTGTTATGATATCATATATTGTTCACTTATGACTTTATATTACCCGTTCTTTGTAAATTCCATGTTAAAGTAGCGTTTTGGGTAAAATCGTCTCATTTGTCGTTCGTGTTTTTAACTTGTAATTATTCGTATGATTACTTAGATCATGATTACTTAATTATAGAATATAAAACATGACTTATATATATATATTCATAATATATAATAAATCAGTAAATGGAAAGAAATACACCGTTCCTGGAGACGGTAGTCCGTACGTACGCATGAACGCTGTTTTCGTTTCCTTATTGAATTGAATGGAATTAAGTAGATGAAATACATATAAATATAAATAATTCCAGTATCATTATTATGTCATATATTTCATTATAACTTATTATATATACTTTATAATCATTCATGAATGGTTAATCATTTATAATGAATCTCATCGCGTCGTGGAGACGGTAGTCCGTACGTACGCACGAGCGATGATATCGTTCCCATGGTCGTGGAATTGTGTTGAAGTGTATGTATACTATTTCAGTATCAATATAACTTTATAATAATTATATATAGTTACTCATTACACCTTTATACCCATCCTTGAAAGGTGATGGTGGAAAATAGATTACACCACGGCGTGGAGACGGTATTCTGTACGTACGCACGCGCGGTGATTTCCTATTTCCGTAGGATGGATAGAAGATTAATTAGAGTTGTTTCATATTTATAATAACATATCAGTATATAAGTAATACTGATGTTATTACTTTATCATGAAACAACTAAAGAAGAAGAAGTTGAAGAAGAAAGAAATTGAAAAGATCGGTAATGGATATTACCTCTTCTTTGGAACGCTTCTTTGAATCCACCACTTAGGGAACTAATATTGGTCTTTGAAGAATACCAGGACCTCTAGGATTATTCTAGGGAAGTGGAGGGGAGAACATGGTAGGGGTTGGCCGAGCTTGAGTGCTCAATTTGGTGTGACGAGGAGGGGGAGGAGGTGCCCTTTTATAAGGGAGGAGAGGGGCACCTTAGGAATATCTCAAAATATTATTTTATATTAAAGTCAAAATCGGTTTATAATGGTTCAAAAGGGTCTTATTTCGAAGTTAAAGTAGGGATGGGTCGAAATCCTATCAACCAATAGGATTTATACAAGTTTAGTTTATTATTTTAACCTTATCAATTAGATTTATCTCTAAGTTAAATAATTTAACTTTTACCGTGACTTTTTGTTTTCTTACACTATATGGTTAATACACTTACTATAACATGCCAAAAGAACCCCAAGTTGTTTATTATTAATATATATATCCTTATATAAGTCATTTGGACGAACCTTAGATTTTTAGGAATAAAATAAAAATTAGTAATATGATATTTGATTTAAAAACTATTTTGTGTCAATTTTGACACTATTTGATATATGATTTTTGTGAAAGTCATAACAGAATTATATGTTCGAAACAAGTTGATTAAATCAACACTAATATATCATAGTAACCTAGAAAATTAGTGGAATTCATAAAAAGTCTCAAATTACATTTATTTTGGTGTTTATAACATCAATTATGTCAAAATTTCATAAATAAGATAATTACTGCATCATCTTTGTGTCATAAATAAATTGACTTATTTGATGTCTAAAAATTACAAATAAGATACCATTATGTAAGAAATCTTTTTAGATTTCTAATGAATATTTACAATCGAATTTATCTTATGTACAACCTTATATTAAAAATGTTTTAGTAAATAAACATTGATTTTAACTCTTTTAACTCTTCTTTGAATTAAATAATAATAAATGTCCTAATCTAATCCAAGTAGGACTAAATGATAATATTTTACACTTAAGGTTGTTTTTGGTCGAGATACACTTGTCCAATAGGATTAGGACATGTGTTAGGGTAATATTAATATCATTTTTACCCTTAATTACCCTATTTACTTTTAACCGTGGTAAAAAAAGTAAAAAGTTACTATTCACCAAAAATTATTTTCATCTCATTGAACCACATTTTACTTACTAACATCAACCGTGTCACTCGGATTTTTGAAATTCCATTCAGAGAAGCGGTAAAATTACGTTTTATGAAAAATTCAGTTTTTTAACAACCACTTAGTAGTTTCATTATTCATCAAAAATTGATGTTTTTCAGAACAATGCCAAAATTTCATCCTAAGCTATATTTCATATTCCGAATTCAAAAATGAAGTCTATTTTACCAAATTCATAACATAGAAGTTGAATTAAATAATTTTATAATTAAATCACGCTGTTAAAACAAATAGCGTGTTTTTAAGAAACAATATCTATCAAAAGATTGACACTTGATTATGTCTGGTTTAAATGTGAAATTACATCCAATGACCAACATCGTATTAAATTGTAAAAATATATTCTAAATATACTTTAAAACCACTAAATTTAATTATTTATCACTATTAATTATTTCAATTAAAAAAGTTGTTTTTAGTTATAATCTAGTAATTTTCACTATTCATCAGAATATGCAAGTTATCCGAAAAGTACCAAAATTTCAACCTAAGCTAATTTCGATATTCCAAATCCATAAATGATGTCCATTTTGAAAAATAAAATTTATAAAATTTCAAAAAGTGGTTATTACTATTCATAACGGCTAGTTTTAATAATATCTTAATAGCATATCGTTGTTTAGCGAAACTTGGTGTTGCGTACAACACACGCTATCGTGGAAGGTCGCGACTGCGTGTAATGGAAGGAAAGTCAAGGATGCGTGTTGTGAAAGCTTCTTTTGGTGTAGCGTACAACACAAGACATTAATCAAATTAAAATGAATATTTTTCATAAAATCTCGGGGTGTTACATTCTACCCCCCTTAAAATGAATTTCGCCCTCGAAATTCATCGGGGTTATAAATGGTTTACTATTTGAAAGTTTCTTTGATAGAAACCCACATCGTAAAAAGGAATACCAAAACTTATCTTTAAAAACAAAAGTATGAAACGTAACGGTTTCCCAAAGAAACTAATCACTGGGTTTCCACATAGGTGAAAATATGGATATGGAAGAGAAATCTAACCATCATGTTCTGATGGAAAGTGGTAGAGAACATGGCTATGGAAAAGCCAGCAATCACAAAACCATAAATTTGTGACGATCTAAGGTACCATCTGATTCATCAGATATAAGATCACTAGGACAACATTTTTTGTTTTCAAGATCGTTTCCCTAAAGTTAAAGAATTTGAATTATATTAAATACTTACTTTATTTTGGTACAATCTCACTATTGTTCATGCCTTTAACAATTTCCACATCATCTCTTAAATAAATGAAGTTGAATTTGTTATTCGTGAAGTGTTAGCAGATCATGTGATAGAATGACGGGTCATTCCATCTGTCTCAAACATAAGGTTAGCAAAAATTATATACATAAGTCGATCTATAGTGAGATTAATCATATATGGTTCCTAAAATGTACTTTATACTTCATATATCATACTGCTTAATATAATAAAACTAGTTTCTAATAAACAGGGACTTCCTGTAGGCCAGTGGTAGGCGATAAGGGCAAGTCACACTTCGGTTGGGGGTTCGATTCCCACATCCTTGTCCGACGCGATGGGCTGTCGCCCGTCCTGCAGGTTGTCCTTTTTCTAAAACTATATTACTATAATATCCCATCAATAATATCGATAAAACTTCTATCCTTAAACAATACTAACTTATGTCCAACATAATCCATTCCAATCTTTAGGCTTATCCATAATACTGCAGTCCACTCTCATAAGATAGTGAAAACGATTACTAGAGATTTAACACCATCGTCGATCCCCATATATCATAAGATATGTTTTGTTGGTCATATTCCAAACATTCAAAGTCCTTAATCATGTTTTCTCTTGAATACCTTAGTGAAAACATGAATGCAGTTAAAAGTTAACACATTCCACATACCAAAATCAAAAAATTCTATATACTCAAACCATGATATAACCTTCTCCTTATATCAGTCATGAGCTCATGAATACTATCAAACATTTAATTTTCTCCTTATCCCTTCATTATGCGCATATCATCTACATTCCAAAAATATCTGAATAACATTTCATGGATACTGGAAACATTAATCATACACTTTCAAAACTCAATGAAAGACAACAGTGTTACAATCTATAGATGTCTCTTTATTCCATAGTAGCATGAGATTACTTATACAAAATTACACATGATAAACATGTAATCATTCCACTACATTCTTAAACCATTGACCGAGCTTCAACAATTCTTTCATCTCACATATCATTTGTAGTATCTTCATCATCATCCACATAAATACTACCCATATGACCATACTGATTCTCTTCACGAGTCTTTACCTTAGGGCATTTGTTTGCATAATGCCCATACATTCCATATTTAAAACACTTAACCATTTTTGATTTTGTAGCAATACCATTATCCTCATCCATGGTGATAACTGACCCTTTTCCTTTGCACTTACTTGCTTTGTGTCCTTCTTTTCCACACCCAAAGCATCTTCCAGTTCCCTTGAAACATTCTCCTTGATGCCTCTTCCCACATTATTTACATAGGGGAAATTGAACTTTCTTTCCTCTATGATCATCATGAAACTCCATCTTTCTTTTATTAGTCGAGTCAGGAAACTTACCAAATTTTACTTTATTGATCATATTATGAGATTGGTGATTCGGCATAATAATGATGTTTGGACTTCCAAATCCCATTTCATTTGGTTACTCATGATGAATATCATTCCATTGTCCATCATATCCTCCGTTATTGTGAATCATCTTGTTTCCAGCCATTTTCTAAAACCCAAAAAGAATAGTGTGAGAGGCAAAATAATACTAGGGAAAACAACATAGTAAAGAGGTAGTACCCTTAATATCTAACATCTTAGGTTAAATTATAATATCATTATCGTATTTCTAGGATTATATCCTATACGTATACTTATCCTTAGGGACATCCCTAGACATAACTTATAAATATCTCTAGGGATCTTACTAACGTTTTCGCATCCTAGTTTCCAAAGGTTGACTAAACTTTTCCTCTGATACCAACTATAAAGACCCGAAGCGTGACCTACATGGACATTACATTACATTTGCGGAATACTTAGTACATTACAAAAACACACACACAAGGACCGTAATAGTTTAGTGTCTTTGGAAACTCGGAATATAATCTTCTAATCCTGGTGAAAGATCTTCAATATCTCCCATAAAGATCTTCCCTTTTTTTACCTAAAACCTTTCTTTATATCCTGGGGAAAAGAAAACATAAAAGGGTGAGCTCAAATGCTCAGTAAGGGTAAAGAAAAGAAATATAAATCACATCATATACATAAGAACATAACTTTTGGAAATCTTAACCTGCAAAAGAGATCATAATTTCATAACCTGGGATAACTCATGGCAGTGAAATGTATTCACAATAATCATAACTTAAAACATTAAACTTTGTGGCATACACACATAATCATAGAGAATCATTTCTTGTTAGTCAAGACTCATTGCCAAGACTATCTTAGTGGACAAAGTCCATTTCTGAATCGAGTGACCCTCATTTCAGTCCTGTTTCACTGAACCGGTATAACCTACCATTCCAGCCATGTCTATCTCATGAGATATAAAATCTTTACCCAATGCATTGTAAGGAGATATAGGTCCCACCCATCTCATAATGATACCATTCTTATGTGTGCCACAAAATCATAAACCATACAACATTTCATAACCCATGTAATAAAAATGGGATTCTTAAACAACATGACATCATAAAACAATTCATATAAGATAAAGGAATTCATAAAAATAATTCCATCTCAACATAATCAAATCAATGTAAACATATGGATAGTAACAGAACCCTTTATGATCTTAGATGGAAAGTAATTTTGATAAAACACTTGAAATGAATTCTTGAGGAAAATATCCTTTCTTCTTCAAAATCAATTTCTTTTCACAAAACATCATGCAATTTTAAAAGAAAGAGATTTTATTGAAAATATTCATGAAATATTTTGGAGGAAGATTCATGAAAATAAGGCTTTATAAAACCGTAAAAATCCATTCGTTCCGTTTAAGTTAAAAAAAACATTCTTCTTGTACTTTTGTCGGAGAAGTCAAAAAGTACCTCGTATGAAAAATGACAAATGATTCCTTTCATACATATTACTAAAAACACACCGAAGGGTAAAAATGGATTTAAACAATTGTATGTGGATGGAAATAATATTACATATTGATGAAACATGTATTTGGATGATAAAATATACCCCATTAAATACTTACGAATAAACAATCTCGGATAAAAATGAGATTGTGATATTTCCCTTACATTAGGTCCGATTTGCTTCGTATGTGTCCGAACCTCCTATATAATGAGTTAAATAATGTCATTGACTTAATACAGAATCATATTCATTATTATGATATCATATATGGTTCACTTATTACTTTATATTACCCGTTATTTTCTAAATTCCATGTTAAAGTAGTATTTTGGGTAAAATCGTCTCATTTGTCGTTCGTGTTTTTAACTTGTAATTATTAGTATGATTACTTAGATCATGATTACTTAATTACAGAATATAAAACATGACTTATATATATATATATATATATTCATAATATATAATAAATCAGTAAATGGAAAGAAATACACCGTTCATGGAGACGGTAGTCCGTACGTACGCATGAACGCTGTTTTCGTTTCCTTATTGAATTGAATGGAATTAAGTAGATGACATACATATAAATATAAATAATTCCAGTATCATTATTATGTCATATATTTCATTAGAACTTATTATACATACTTTATAATCATTCATGAATGGTTAATCATTGAGAATGTATCTCATCGTGTCGTGGAGACGGTAGTCCGTACGTACGCACGAGCGATGATATCGTTCCCATGGTCGTGGAATTCTGTTGAAGTGTATGTATACTATTTCAGTATAAATATCACTTTATAATAATCATATATAGGTACTCATTACACCTTTATACCCATCCTTGTAAGGTGATGGTGGAAAATAGATTACACCACGTCGTGGAGACGGTATTCCGTACGTACGCACGTGCGGTGATTTCCTATTTCCGTAGGATGGATAGAAGGTTAATTAGAGTTGTTTCATATTTATAATAACATATCATTATGTAAGTAATACTGATGTTATTACTTTATCATGAAACAACTAAAGAAGAAGAAGTTTAAGAAGAAAGAAATTGAAAAGATCGGTAATGGATATTACCTCTTCTTTGGAATGCTACTTTGAATCCTCCACTTAGGGAACTAATATTGGTCTTTGAAGAAGACCAGGACCTATAGGATTATTCTAGGGAAGTGGAGAGGAGAAAATGTCAGGGGTTGTCCGAGTTTCAGTGCTCAATTTGGTGTGAGGAGGAGGGGGAGGAGGTGCCCTTTTATAAGGGAGGAGAGGGGCACCTTAGGAATATCTCAAAATATTATTTTATATTAAAGTCAAAATCGGTTTATAATGGTTCAAAAGGGTCTTATTTCGAAGTTAAAGTGGGGATGGGTCGAAATCCTATCAACCAATAGTATTTAGACAAGTTTAGGTTCTTATTTTAACCTTATCAATTAGATTTAACTCTAAGTTAAATAATTTAACTTTTACCGTGACTTTTTGTTTTCTTACACTATATGGTTAATACACTTATTATAACATGCCAAAAGAACCCCAAGTTGTTTATTATTAATATATATATCCTTATATAAGTCATTTGGCCGATCCTTAGATTTGTAGGAATAAAATAAAAATTAGTAATATAATATTTGATTTAAAAACTATTTTGTGTCAATTTTGACACTATTTGATATATGATTTTTGTGAAAGTCATAACAGAATTATATGTTCGAAACAAGTTGATTAAATCAACACTAATATATCATAGTAACCTGGAAAATTAGTGGAATTCATAAAAAGTCTCAAATTACATTTATTTTGGTGTTTATAACATCAATTATGTCAATATTTCATAAATAAGATAATTACTGCATCATCTTTGTGTCATAAATAAATTAACTTATTTGATGTCTAAAAATTAAAAATAAAATACCATTATGTAAGCAATCTTTTTATATTTCTAATGAATATTTACAATCGAATTTATCTTATGTACAACCCTATATTAAAAATGTTTTAGTAAATAAACTTTGATTTTAACTCTTTTAACTCTTCTTTAAATTAAATAATAATAAATGTCCTAATCTACTCCAAGTGGTCCTAAATGATAATATTTTAAACTTAAGAATGTTTTTGGTCGAGATACACTTGTCCAATAGGATTAGGACAAGTGTTAGGGTAATATTAATATCATTTTTACCCTTAATTACCCTATTTACTTTTAACCGTGGTAAAAAAAGTAAAAAGTTACTATTCATCAAAAATTATTTTCATCTCATTGAACCTCATTTTACTTACTGACATCAACCGTGTCTCTCGGATTTTTGAAATTCCATTCATATAAGCGGTAAAATTTAGTTTTATGAAAAATTCAGTTTTTTAACTACCACTTAGTAGTTTCACTATTCATCAAAAATTGATGTTTTTCAGAACAATGCCAAAATTTCATCCTAAGCTATATTTAATATTCCAAATTCAAAAATGAAGTCTATTTTACCAAATTCATAACATAGAAGTTGCATTAAATAATTTTATAATTAAATCCCGCTGTTAAAACAAATAGTGTGTTTTTAAGAAACAATATCTATCAAAAGATTGACACCTGATTATGTCTGGTTTAAATGTGAAATTACATCCAATGACCAACATCATATTAAATTGTAAAAATATATTCTAAATATACATTAAAACCACTCAATTTAATGATTTATCACTATTAATTATTTCAATTAAAAAAGTTGTTTTTAATTATAATCTAGTAATTTTCACTATTCATCAGAATATGAAAGTTATCCGAAAAGTACCAAAATTTCAACCTAAGCTAATTTCGATATTCCGAATCCATAAATGATGTCCATTTTGAAAAATAAAATTTACAAAATTTCAAAAAGTGGTTATTACTATTCATAACGGCTAGTTTTAATAATATATTAATAGCATATCGTTGTTTAGCGAAACGTGGTGTTGCGTACAACACACGCTATCGTGGAAGGTCGCGATTGCGTGTATTGGAAGGAAAGTCAATGATGTGTGTTGTGAAAGAATCTTTTTGTGTAGCGTACAACACAAGGCATTAATGAAATTAAAAATAATATTTTTCATAAAATCTCGGGGTGTTACAAAAATATTCCCAACTAATAGAAGAAATGAATTCTGATTTCATTATAATCAAAATAATTTTCCATTTATTAAAAAAATAAAAAATTAATCTAAAAAATTGAATCATTTGTAATAAATATAGGGCATAAAATATATGTTATTAAACAAAAATATATCATTGAATTACATTTTATTAAAATATAATCATAACCAATCCAGGTAAAATTGTTATTGGTATATAAAACACATTACATCGTCATTATCTTTGGAATCATAAAACCGAAGATTGGAATTAAAAAAAGAAATATTAATTTCTATGAACCTAATGAAATTAAAAATTCTACATATCAATGAAAAAATGGACACACTTGAAGAATGAAGGATGGTTTATTAAAACGAACATGTCACAATGAATCCATACTGAGTTGAATAACACTTACTGTTATAGTAAATTTTATTAAAATTTCATTTAACTATTTAATTTTTTTTTTGAGAAATAAATTTAATTAATGAATTTAGTTTCCCAAAATATATTCATAATAATTACACAGACAGTATAATGAACAAATTGGGTCATAATATTAATTCATGTCTCAAAGGAGATAAATTTAGATGGAACCCTTTTATTATATCATACAAAATCCATAAGCAGTCAAAAATATATATATAATGACATCATACTTATTATTGGTTGTTAATAGAATGAAATTCATACAAAAAATGTCATATAAGATCCTTTTTTATCATTTGATGAATGATTCATTAAAATATTAGTTTTTTAGGATTTTTTTTGGTTTTAATTGAATCATATGATACATATGATTTAGTTCTATAGTTGTGGTCCTTGAACATTGACAATGGTTTCATCATATCAGTTGTTTACATTTTGAAATTGTTGTCACATATATTCATTATATATATAATTATAAAAATTCATGTAATTTTATTATGAGAAATGAATTATATCACAGCATGGAGATCGTAGTCTAAATGTAAACATGGGTGATGTACCAATTTTTAGAAGGATGGATAGTAGGAAGAGAAAATGATTAGGATACATTAAATAATAATTATTATAAAATATTTTGTTGTTATTATTATATTAATTCATTCCACAATCCATGTATTTCTTATATGATAAATAAACCTCATCGAATTTTTGATGTAGTAGTCCACACATACACAAGAATGATTTTATCATTGCCCAATGGATCATAATGTATGATTTTAAATAATAAATTGATTATATTTATGTGTAATAATTTCAAATATATTATAAATAATCATAAAACCCATCATAATAACCATCCATAATTGTAGGTTAGGGAAAACGAATTGTGTCCCTATATGATGGTGGTAATCTATACATACACCCAATGATATATTTATTCAATGTTTTATGAAGAAGGGGTCAAAAATATTTATTCAATCATCTGGATAATGTATAACTATATTTTAAAATTCGAAATCATGTTTTATGGATAATGAAAAATATAATAGGAGTATGTAGATGTAAAAATGAATGTTCTAGGTTGTGTATTGTATATATATTCTGATACACCAACCGTGGGCTACTTCTATTGCCTTGATTGAATGGTCTAGGGAGAATACAAATATCTCTTTGAGAATTTTTTAGACATAAATATTTTTATAATTGTGTCAAACAACTATATGGATCCAATTTCCTGATTGTGGGAGATGGTGGGATTCACTTTTATTAGTGACATGTGTAATATTAATAATTATTACAATTATATATGGTTTGTTTCTGTTGAATATGGATTCAAATATTAAAATATTTTAAATTTGTGAATTATAAGGATGTAATAAATTCATATAAAGAAAATTGTATAGGTGTTTGTGTAAATCAAACTTTTATAACATGGTCTAACCCCACCCTAGAAAAACAATTTTATCAAAAATCAGTGGAAAAAAATGTTTATTTTTATTAATATCAAATATGAACGAAAATTAAATTGAATCCCTTTAAATATTTTAAAAAATATTTTCATAAATATATTGTAAATTTTTTTTATATTAAATTAATATTAGTAGAAAAATACCTTTTTAATTCATAATGAATATTTCAATTAAAAATATTTCTCAAAATATAAATTTAAAAATTAATTAATAATTTACATCTATTCCATTGTATGTAAAAATAATTTAAATATCGTTAAAATTTAATATTAAATTTAATATATATATATAAATATATTTATATAATATAATTTAGTTTATAAAAATAAAAGAAATAATAATATTATTATTGATATTCATGGATCACATAAATAATTTTTGTTAAAAACGTGTCCTCAATCACAAAATATATATTATCCTAAATTCAGTTATAATTATGATTCCATTATAAATAATTAAAAAATGTATAAATAACTCTGTTTATGAATATATTATGATCATATTAGATTAATATTTAGACATTTACTAAAATTTAATTTACATTTATTTAAAAAATAATTACTTTTTTTGTTAAATGATATATTAATTTTTCAATAAAATTACAACAATTTCATCCAATAATAATACTTACATATTGTTTTCAAAAATGTTATAAATTTACTAAATATAATTTTTTTAAAATTTTATAAATTAATGTTAATTTTTCTAGGGAAAAATTTAAAAAATATATTTTTAATGTATTAAAAAATTTTGAACCATGAAGAGAAGTTATTGAAATGTGAGTACATATTTTTTACAACAAATTCATTGAATATAAATTATTGATAACTAGTATATATATTTTTCCATATATTGATATTAGTATACATACATATTAATATAATGACTATATTATAGTGGTTTAATATAAAATAGTTTACATATTTATGATGTTGTTTGTAGAACATGTTATAGAATACAAAAATTTATTAAATTGTAATATAATCTAAAATCATAACTGCCACATTCTCCTAAAAAATAAAGTACACAAAAAATAGTAACTATATTTAAAAAGTTTCAATATATGGAAATATTTTATTTCTAGACCATATCATAAAATATTGAATAATTATTTCAGTTAAAATTTTGATGTGGAAAATATATCTCTTACATGCTATAACTCAATATTGGGTTTGTCTAAATGGAGTAAAATTATTGGGGGCTAAACTGTGGAAATGATGGTGAAATATAATTTATAATGAATAACATTGAGTGATAGAGATCATGGAATTCATAATTTTAATGAAAAATAACCATAAATCATTTTTAGATGAAAACAATGATCGACTTCATATTTATAAAAATTAATAAAATTATAGAATCATTAATCATTTTTCCAATAGTAGTGGAATTTTTATAAAACATGGTAAAATAAATTATAAATACATTATTTCATTCCATTTAAAAAAAATAATTCATCATTTTTATTTTTCTGTATATCAGCTTTATCTTCTATATCATAACATAATTAAATAAATTATTATTTAATTTCCTTCATATTTTTTTATATTTATTTATTAACAAATATAATTATCAATATAATAATTTATGTTCATTCATTGTATAACTAAATGACTAGCTAAACCATAATGGTTAGATAAATTATCAAATAAGAAAAAATATTCATTTGACGAAATAATATATTAGTATTTAAATGATTAAATATAACAACAAAAATTCATCTAAAAGAAATTAAAATATGTTAACCTTAACTCTATAGTAAAAAATTCTACCCATATTTTTCTGTTATGATGTTTGAAGTATGTCTATAAATTTATAAAAAAAACCAATCATTATTCCCTATATCTGATATTGTTTCTCCAAATTTCATATATCAAACATCTGATACATTTATCTTATATACTCCTAAAACATTTTATAAACAAGATTAACCATGAATCATCAATTAAATCATATATGGTTCAAGAAACATTAAATTTATCATTATTTCTAAAATAAAATCTAATTTAATTTAATATATTCAGTAAATATAAAAATGAAATATTCTTCATCATTAATAACCTAAATAAATTTTTCTCAAATAACTGATTAAATTCAGGGTCACTAGTACTAACCATTTTACTATAATAATATTAAAAATCCCCTTATAACAACTATAAATTATTATCTAAACATATGTCTCATATTAATTTTATCGATCTGTAATTCATATGTTTTCATCAAATCAACCTTACCACTACATCACATTTCATGGTTATTTAAAACAATCAAAAAATCTTACAAATCCATCAATAATATATTCTATAACATAACAAATATATATTTCATGATACCTATAACAATAGAGATATCACATAAAAATTTAATTCATAAAACATAACCAATAAATAATTCTATCATTCATCTTCCTTGATAAACAATTATCCATGATTATTCATTGTACTCCATAATACTTCCAACCATTCATTTTTAATTCATATTATCTTCTTAAAAATAGTATAACAGTATACTACACACCCTTAATAATAAACTTCTTAGGAATTCACACTATGACATAAATTTCTGAAATTCTAATACCATAAATATTATAAATATTTATAATTTGATGATACCAAATAGAATATATCATTCAAATCTATCGTGCTTAACGAAAACATAATTATACCATTATAATAAATTTCTAATTTTATTTATATTACACACCCAATATATATTTCCTTTACATTGAAGAATTTCCACATGCTAATCATTCTACATTATCAATATGTAGGATGTCCAATTATCCTTCCTCTAGGACCTCCGTGAATAATGTTTTCTATATTTTGTACATTTGAGAAGAAACCATTATTAATGTTGTCAATCAAATAATGATATACCTTATTACAAATATTTAAATAAAATCATTCGATATTTCATCTCAATTTCTTTGTTTTTGTTAAATAATTACATCACCCATCATATTATGATTTAATAATATTAAGTTTCATTCAAACAATCAAATAATTGTAAAAATGGTATAATAAACAGATATTAGTAGCAATATAAATGATATAAATAATTCCTATTTTTTCTATATCAAGGAAAAAAATCCACCAATGAAACCATATGATTGACCTACATCATTAATGGACATTATCTATCCAACTTCCTATTAATGATTCATTATTGAAATGACTATAAACATTATATTATCCCATAAGTGTTCAAAATATTATTTTCATTAAGGGATTATTCAAAATTACATATAATTATGGTTGATATATTTTTTATGTACTCTGTTTGGTGGTTATTACACCTAGATTCTTATATTAAAAAACCAAATAGTGTCGAGGTGTGGATGAACATTATTAAGGAAACCACACTCCTTTTTTTACAATATTATTTTTTTTAAAATAAAAATTGATTTATACAAGTGTTTCTTACGAAATTTTCCAAATACATGTTTCAATAAGTCATTAAATATTCCACATATACAAACTATAGAGAGAATTTATTTTCATAAAAAAATGATTCATCATTTTAGATGAATCTAATAAATAATTCCCTATAATACAATCTGAAAGACTGTTGAGATTTACTGTATTTTGAATCTTATATTCATAAAAAATATATACCTAAAAAATTTATAGCATTTAATTTTTTTTTAAAAAAACTAGTAACCCTCACAGACATATCATACATAAAACCCATCTTTATAACCTAGGGAAAGAAACATAATAATTTCTGGGAAAAATTTCATAATTAGGGATAACATGAGAGATATAAATCTATGATATTAATTTACAATATGATCATAATAAGGTTATGATATCTTCATTAACAATAAAAAATCATTACAAATATAGAAAAATTCAATAATCATGAATCATGTTGTATTTTCCAGTTTGAAAAATGAAATAAGACATAATACATAAGAGATTTTAATAATCATTTATCAATGATGAGCCATGATATCATATAAAAATAATAATTTATACATTTTTCAAATAAAAAAAAGAATAAAAATTCATTTCCTTAGTCGTGTCTCACATATAATAATATCATAACAATTTTATTTCAAAAATAGTCAACTATATTCTTATTCAATGATAACTCCCAATACTATTTTATAATTAATATTCTATTGGTGAACTATGTTTAACCAAAAAAAAATGTTCATAGTATGTTATTTGGTATTAATATTTAACTAATGTATTAATGGGATATAATGGACCAACCTATATTTTTTATAACGTATTCAATAATTAATTTCTTAAAAAGGAATCACCTTTCGCATAATAAATTTTCATTTATCTTCTTCAAATGAACATATCAATTCATCAAGTCATCTTCTCCAATCATATGGATATGATAATGGATTCATATTTAAACAAAATTATCATACTAAATATATAGTAAAAATAGTTATCCTAATAATGTATCACATCACAATAAAATCATAAGAAACATCAAATGAGGTTGTTATATATAAAAACTCTTTTAATGGATCACAATATAATTTAGTGAGGTATGTACCCTTTTCATCACAAAATCAATTAATTATCTTATAAACATTCCTAATAAATTTAGAATAAATTCTATTATAAATAAAATAACGAATCCTATAAAAGTGTCAAAAAATAATATTTTTTAATGTGGGGAAATTCCTTCATTTTTTTAACATTAAAATAAAAATTACATTTTGATTTTTGATAAAAATTCCTAAATAGGATGTTCAAAATATTTGTAGAAAATTATTATAAAAACTAGTTTTTAATTATGTAATATAGTTAAAAATTCCACTTAATAAAATATTGAAAATATTTAAAAAATATTTTGAAATTAATTTTATGAAAATATGGACATAGATGAGAAGATTCTCGATAGAAGAGTGAAATATTTTAAATTTTCAATAAAATAATATTTTTTTTCCATTGGGAATATAAATGAAATAAATAAACTCGAAAAAATTTTACTCTACAAATAAACTAATTTTAGTGAATGAAAAACCAATAGGATGAGATATATCTTATAATTTCATTATAATAAAATGCTGCCATATATAATGCCTAAAAAATAATGTTTTAATAAAAACATTTACCAATATTAAAATGTCTTAATCACCACCGCCATGAAAATAAAAAAAATAAAAAATTCCTTTAAATAATATAAACATACTAAAAAACATGAAATAATATATAAATGGGTCATTAGAAACACAACACAAGATTCAATAGGTTTATAATATTAATATTGACTTAATGAATAATAAGTAAGATAATAAACCCTTATAGATTTTATATAAAATCCACATTGGATTATTGTAAGTCATTAGATTAAAAACATTACTTGAAATAAATCATATAAAATTTAAATAAAAATAATATTGAATCATTTACAATATATAAATGATAAATAAGTACCTGATAGTAAAAAATGATTAAAATTAATTTTATAAAAACCCTTAAGGTATATCCAACATGATTTATAACACTCTAACAACATATATAATATATTTTTATTTATTATAATTCTATTAAAAAATTATATTCAGTATTATAAAAAAAATTCAAATCATATTATAAAATTAAAACACCCATTTATAAACAATGTTTATCAAATCCATCATTTCATATTTTCAATACATAAATTTTTTAACATTGTAACACCCCAGGAAAATAATGAATATGACATTTTCATATTTATTTATATTTATGAATAAAATATTAATATGACTTTAAAGGGGATGCTATGCTCGATGGCGTACCCAACACGCAACAACGAGTTTTTTGGGAATCTTACGTTGCACTCTAATAATAAAATAATATTATTTTAAATGGCAGTTAACATGTAGCCATTGTATTGGCGGGAATGGATAGAAATAACTAAAATATGAATATATATGTTTTTTTAAATGTTTTTACATCTATCCAAAGGCTTAAAATACGGAAAGAATTCAATTTCAGGTTTTTATAACATAATTTTCACTAAAGGTTCACTTATCGCCTTCTGATGGCGAACTGTCATTAAATATAGTTTTGATCACTCTTATACATTCTTTTGGACCAAATAAAACTCTTCTTTAGAATCGGGACGTCAAATTTTACTTTGTGTAAATTTTTGGTATTTTTCCGATTAAGTTCATTTTTTTATGAATAGTGTAAAATGTTGTATTTTAATTCAAAACCTCTTTTTAATCTTATTTATTTATATGATTATATTATCATTTGAATTGTTTTTAAAGTGAAATTAGAAAATATTTTTACCATTAAATCCAATAGTGGTTGTTGGAATTTATTTCACTTTGAAATCGAACTTAAACTAGTGTCAATCGTTTGATACTTATTGTTTCATAAAAACATGCTATTTGCTCTGACATAGGGAATTAATTATTAAATTAATTAATGTGACTTATATGTTTTGAATTTTGTAAAATAGACTTCACTTTTGAATTCGGAATATCAAATATAGCTTATGGTGAATGTTTGGGATTTTTTTGAAAAACTTCAATTTTTGATGAATAGTGAAACCACTTAGTGGTACTTATAAAAACTGATTTTTCCGTTTAAATGAAAATTTTCCATATTTTTGTTTTGAATTTCAAAAAAGCTGACATACATGGTTGTCATTAAGAAGTAAAATGTGGTTCAATGGGATAAAAATAATTTTTTGATGAATAGTAACTTATTAAGTTTTTAATCGCGATTAGTGGTAATTAGTGTAGTTTAAGGTAAAAATAATGCTTTAATAAACTAAGATGAGCTTGACACATGTCGTAACCTCATTGGTTGTGTCATGGCCGAACAAGACAATCCATGGGTCAACTTGGGGACCCCATGGAGACACTTTGGTTTGGAAATGACATAAATAACTTTTTATTTAATGTAAAAGTCAAAATGACACAAACATCATATGTTTTATGAAAACAATTTTTACATGGGGTTATACTGAACAGATTGATTATTATAAATAGTCAGTGGAAATATAAAAAGATTTCCTAAATCATAGTAATTTTTTATATTTTTTAGACATTAAATAAATTACATTATTTATGACATAATAATGATGCAGCGATGACATCATTATTTGAAGATTTAAATAAAATGGAAAGATAATGTAAAATCTATGAACTACACATGTCTAAAAATTATTTGATGGGTGTATTTCGAACACTTAACACCTTATCCACGAATTATATCAATTTCGGACCTTTTGAAACCGAAACACATTTTCAAATATTGTAATATTTCTTAACTTTCCAAAAGTTCCCCTCCTCTCCTCTTATAAAAGGCCCCCAACTCTACCTCATTTCACACACTCCTCCAGCCTTTGGCTCGGCCAAACCCTGCCTATTTACTCTATCCACATCCCTCTCCTCATCCTAGAGGATTCCCTTTGGGAATAATCCTTTCAAAGGAATCCTTTAGGCTCAAATCAAAAGGAGATACACTTTTAATGATAATTCATTCTCTCATGTTCATTTGTTTCATTTTGCTTCTCCAACCCCCTAAACTCTTTTTATTTACTTCTTTTGTAACAAAAACAATATCTTCAATATACTAGGATGTTGTTATAAGATTTATTCGAGCTACTTTCTCACAGAACTCCATCAAAAGGTTAAAGAACATACAGTTTCCGTGGATGGCGAAATTCTGCCTCCCGAAACGATGATTGTTCAATACTCATTTAACACCTTCAAAGGTGGCCATTATGATGTCACTATTTTTATATATGATATATAATATGTTTATGTTTTCCTTAATCTTCTGTTTTTTTTCATTTTGGGCATACCTTTATGGTTTCCATTATGGGTAAACGCGATATCTTCATTTAAGGAAGTGCGGACTACCGCCCCCTCAAAGTGATTTTATTCATTAAATACCATATGTGGGACGTATAAAGGATGGAACTATGATATTATATATGATATTATACTTTAATTATAATATACCTTTATATCATTATTATTCCATTCTATAAAATATGATATAGAAATGAAAGTAGCGTTCATGCGTACGTACGGCTTACCGTCTCCATGAACGGTGCATTTCATTTCTTACCTCTAAATGATTATGTAATGTTATAAATGCATGCATGTACTGGATATATATGACATATATGATATCCAAATCATGAATATAATTCTGGATATAATAAACATTTGACCACACAAACAACATGTAATTGTAAGAAGTCCACTTTCGACTTAAGAACCAAATATCAACAAAACAAACATTATTAACATAAATGTTTACATAATGTTTATAACATGGAAATAAGTGATCTAATAGGAATAATGAACTAGAAAAAGGTTCTTAAATAAAGTGGAAATTAACTAAAGTTTATTATTCAGGATGTTAAAGAACGATCGAGTCAAGTCGGACCCGAGGTAAGGGATCATACTCCTCTCTTTCTTTTATGTACACACTTTTATGTCATTCCTTTTAAAGCTCATCTTTCTTGTTCTTGGGATGATCTTTTATATTACTCTTAATGTAATTTTTATTTTCATGTGATGAGATACCCTATTTGATATCATCAATCCATATTCGGAAGTTTTATGTGGCGCCGTTAGGCTGCCGAGTTTTTGTAAGGGATTTTTCATCACACATTTATTCCCGTGAGATTTATGCTACATTTTCCACAAATTCCATTGAGTGGTGTATGTACTGACCATTATTCTACTCTTTGTGTAATATACATTCGTTTATGAGTATTTACATCAATGATCTATTGTCCTTCTTTCATGGGGTGTATGTTTTGAAAGATACCCAAGTCGGTAAGGGAACCTTTCACCCTCCTCTTTTATAAAAGACTTCTTTTGTTGGGTATTTTAATTTACATATTGTTATGTTGGGATATGTTCTCATATATCCTTATTGATTTATATTTTATTTCCAAGTGATCAGATACACTTTTTATCTCTCATCAACTCATTTTGATGTGATGTCGTTAGGCTGTCAAGGGAACTTTTTAACCCAATTTCGATTTCTTTGGGTTCAACATGTAGTCATTGAATATGTCATCCATTGAATATGTGTGAATGACCTTTTATTGTTTTACACTTAATATCCACTTATATTGGGTGTATTTATATTTGTCACACATATTTTTTAGATTGATTTGTCCTTAATTTAAGGATACCTTCTTTATAAGGGATTTCATCACATTTGCCATTTATATTGAGGGTTCATTGTTGTTATGCACCAATTCACTCTTATATGGTGTATATACTGTCCTTTTGAGTATTATATCATGAATCCATTTATTCTCATGATATTATAAAGTTCTGACTAAATGTTATTCTACAATTATTGTATTCAAGTGTCTCTAATTTTGGTAAAAAACCCCTTTAACCAAAATATCATTTTAAATGTTTTAATTATTTGTTCTTATTAATATCCATGTTTTCAAAAATGTTTTTAAGGATTTATTTATATGGATATTAATGGTTTAAAATTTTAAGCTTCAAGGTGGTATGGGAAACTTTGTTTAAAAAATCTCTTTATTAAATGTTTTAAATGGTTTTGGAAATGGTTTATTTTTGAATGGATTCATTATTTCAATATACTAAAATGTTATATTGTGATTGAAATGTGGAAATGTTATGTTTACTTTATGCATGTTTTATGTGATACATTTATGTTATGGTTCATGGGCATTGTTATGAAAATGGGTGGTTTCGTGATAAACTAAGGGTGGGTGAGCCCGATATAGCTCTCCAATGCATTGAGTAACGCGAAGGAGTGAAACGATATGGTTTCTCCGAAGAGATTTATGGAATATACTATGATGGGTATTCCAAACGTAACCAAGAGGGTTACTCCCTACGTAAGAATGTAATGAATGCCTCAAGTTACCTTTATGTCTTATGATTTCTATGATTTATTCATGGTTTGATGAGGTATGTTAAAGTGCCTTTGTTTTATGGGTAAAGTATGATTACTTTCTTATGTATATATGAACTCATGTTTCCTTTCCATATTTTTATAACCCTTACTGATCTTTTTATGCTCATCCCAAGTTTTTGAAATGTTTTCCACAGGTCAAGGGAAAGGTACATGATGTGATGATAGTGTCAAGGATGTGTCAAGAAAGAATCCATGTTTTATTTTCAATATGTTTCCGTTGATGGGAAGAATGAATACTGTCTTTTATGTAACCACTTTGTCTAAATGTGGAATGTAATGCACGTTTCATGATCTAATTTTCTAAAACTCTAAACCTGAAAAGATCCTCAATATGTAATCTTGTAATAACTCAAGATTAACTAAGGTTTAAGGCTGGGGTCTTATAGTTGGTATCAAAGGCCGGTTTAGATAAATTTAGAGGTTAGGGTATTCTTTAAGCATAAGTGACATTACCATAATGATTAGGATTTCAGAAAGAGTCCCAGTTTTAGATAAATTGAATGAGTAAGCATATCTTAGTGTTTATCTTACTCATTATTACATGATGGTTTTGTTGATATACTGACACTGACCTTTTTGGTTTTAGTAAATGGCTGGATCTAGCAGGCACCAAAGTAACAGTGGATGTGAAGGAAACTGTGACAGTTTTTTGAGCAAGCAACTGAATGATATGGGAGCTGCAATGAGAACTCTTTTGATTATCCTTAACCAACTATCTGGAGTCATGATTGACCACCTAAACCTTGGAGATTTCTCTATGGAATCATATATATAAGAAACAAATCCCTACGGAAGTACAGGTAATAATCATAAAGGTAAGTGTGTTCAAAAACCTATGTGTCAAAGATGTGGAAAGAAACACCTAGGAAAATGTTTCAAAGGGACAGAAATATGCTATAGATGTGGAAATGAAGGTCATAAAGCAAGAACCTGCCATGGAAAACGGAAGCATCCAGTTGAGTCGAGGAAAGGGAAAGAAGTTCTTTCTGAGGGATCAATTGAATGTTTTAAATGTGGTGTGCATGGTCATTATGCAAACACATGTCCTATGAAGATGTTTCGTGAATGGGGTCACCAAGAGCGTACCAATATTCGTTTACCAATACCTAATGCCATTCCGATTGAGGATGAAGAAACTGACATTGACCAATAAAAGGTATGTACTATTTCATGACAATTGTTTTCTTATTTTGGAATCATAGGATATGATTCATGATTTTTTTTGTAGGAAAGAGGTATTTCGGAATAAGATGGAAAGGAATGGATAATGGATCATGAATAATATTGAATGAGTAAGATGTCAACATATAAGGGCTTCAAGAGTTAGGGTGAAATTCTTAAGAGTATTAAGTCTCTTTTGATGATGGGGTTACATTAGAAGACTTTTTATATTATGTGTAACACTGATGTTTAATATAGGCAAATTTTATTCAAGTAATAGTTATCTTTTCTTTTGTGGACATAGTTATAAAGAACCATTTGGGTTTATATGATCCTTACTTTTGAGGTAATTATGGGTTACTATATGTTATGTTTGAAGTGAAAGGCATGAGATAAAATTGAGGTTAAATTATGTTATGGTTATTTTTGATGATTTTATCCCTTTTTGGGTAATGATTTTAGAATTATATAGTTTTGGAAAAAGAACAACACACAAACCGTGTGACAACCCGTCGCATCGCACAATGCTGCGGGAATCGAACCCACAACCAAAGTGCGACTGGTATTTATCGCCTACCACTAGACTACGTGAAGTCCCTGGTTATTATGACTGATTCTTCTTAGTTATATGATTTTCTGAATTAAGAGTAAGTTGATTTTGGGTTATCAATGAAAATGATTAACCTATGATGGAGGATATGTGATTAGGTTAATTACTTTTCAATGCGAGACTTTAAGAGCAACTGATTTTGTTTGGAGATAAATGTTACGATTTAAATTGGAAGACTATGTGACTAAATCCTTCAAATATTTGGGTTTCAATCTTAGATTGGTTTACTTTGAATAATTTTATGGACAAATTTTTTATCTAATGGTCCTCGTTGATCTTTGGGTTTTGTTGGACAAATTTTGGAGATTAATCATAGATTTTCTTTTTATAAATGGTTATCCTTTTCTGGATTATCTGATCTTGTACTAGCCTTTTTGGTTTTGGTTTTAGTTAATGTCTAGAGACATGGGAAGTATATAGTTCTCTTTTGTGGATTAGGTGATTCTCTAGAAGTTGATTATAGTACTATTAATGGGAACAAGTCTTCCTAAATACTCGTCTTTTGGAGAAAATATGATTTTGTGTAAGGAATCTAATAAAAGTTAAAAGTCAACATGATAAGTGATTATGCTTCCTTATGAATAAATTCCTCAATAAAAAGTATCTTAAAACAAAAATGTTGTCTATTAAGTTTTCCTACTGGGGAATCGAATACCGTTTAACCCATCACAAGTTTGTGATTTTCTCGTGGTTAACATTCTCCTAAACATGTTTTCTATCACTCTCCATCAGAACAAGACACTTTGTTTTTTCCTCCATGTCCATATTTTCATACTTGGAATCCTAGTATGGGTTAACTCGGATGACCTTTGTACTTATCTTTCTTTATTTTAAAGTGATTGTTTTACCGACTCTTCTCCGATGTGGGACTTTCAAGGATGTTTCCAAGCACAATTTTAAAAATTGCGAGGACGCAATTCCCAAAAGGGGGGAAGGATGTAACACCCCAGGAAAATAAAGAATATGACATTTTCATATTTATCCATATTTATGAATAAAATATTAATATGACTTTAATGGGGATGCTATGCTTGATGGCGTACCCAACACGCAACATCGAGTTTCTTGGGAATCTTACGTTGCACTCTAATAATAAATTAATATTATTTTAAATGGCAGTTAACATGTAGCTGTTTTATTGGAGAGAATGGATAGAAATAACTAAAATATGAATATATATGTTTTTTTAAATGATTTTACATCTATCCAAAGGCTTAAAATACGGAAAGAATTCAATTTTAGGTTTTTATAACCTAATTTTCACTAAAGGTTCACTTATCGCCTTCTGATGGTGAACTGTCATTAAATATAGTTTTGATCACTCTTATACATTCTTTTGGACCGAATAAAACTCTTCTTTAGAATCGGGACATCAAATTTTACTTTGTGTAAATTTTTGGTATTTTTCCGATAAAGTTCATTTTTTAATGAATAGTGTAAAATGTTGTATTTTAATTCAAAACCTCTTTTTAATCTAATTTATTTATATGATTATATTATCATTTGAATTGTTTTTAAAGTGAAATTAGAAAATATTTTTACCATTAAATCCCATAGTGGTTGTTGGAATTTACTTCACTTTGAAATCGGACTTAAACTAGTGTCAATCTTTTGATACTTATTGTTTCATAAAAACACGCTATTTGCTCTGACAGCGGGAATTAATTATTAAATTAATTAATGTGACTTATATGTTTTGAATTTTGTAAAATAGACTTCACTTTTGAATTCGGAATATCAAATATAGCTTAAATTAAATTTTGACATCGTTGTGTTTTTAATTTCAAAAATCAGACATACATGGTTGTCATTAAGATGTAAAATGTGGTTCAATGGGATAAAAATAATTTTTTGGTGAATAGTAACTTATTAAGTTTTTAATCGGGATTAGTGGTAATTAGTGTAGTTTAAGGTAAAAATAATGCTTTAATAAACTAAGATGAGCTTGACACATGTCCTACCCTCATTGGTTGTGTCATGGCCGACCAAGACAAGCCATGGGTCAACTTGGGGACCCCATGGAGACACATTGGTTGGGAAATGACATAAATAACTTTTTATTTAATATAAAGTCAAAATGACACAAACATCATATGTTTTAAGAAAACAATTTTTACACTGGGTTATAATGATCAGATTGTTGATTATAAATAGTAATTGGAAAGCTAAAAAGATTTTCTACATCATAGTAATTTTTTTTATAATTTTTAGACATTAAATAAATTAAATTATTTATGACATAATAATGATGCAGCGATGACATCATTATTTGATGATTTAAATAAAATGGAAAGATAATGTAAAATCTATGAACTAAACATGTCCAAAACTTATTGGATGGGTTTATTTCTAACCCTTGACACCTTATCCACGAATTATATCAATGTGGGACCTTTTGAAACCGAAACACATTTTCAAATAATGTAATATTTCTTTACATTCCAAAAGTGCCCCTCCTCTCCTCTTATAAAAGGCTCCCACCTCTACCTCATTTCACACACTCCTCAAGACATTGGCTAGGCCAAACCCTGCCCATTTACTATCTCCACATCACTCTACTCATCCTAGAGGATTCCCTTTGGGCCGAATTTTTTCAAAGGATGCCTTTAGGCTGAAATCAAAAGGAGATACACTTTTAATGGTAATTCATTCTCTCATGTTCATTTGTTTTATTTTGCTTCTCCAACCCCCTAAACTCTTTTTATTTACTTCTTTTGTAACAAAACCAGTATCTTAAATATACTAGGATGTTGTTATAAGATTTATTCGAGCTACACTATCACACAACTACATCAAATGGTTAAAGAACATACGGTTTCCGTAGATGGTGAAATTCTGCCTCCCGAAACGATGATTGTTCAATACTCATTTAACATCTTCAAAGGTGGCCATTATGATGTCACTTTTTTTATATATGATATATAATATGTTTATGTTTTCATTAAGCTTCTGTTTTTTTTTTCATTTTGGGCATACCTTTATGGTTTCCATTATGGGTAAACGCGATATCTTCATTTAAGGAATTGCGGACTACCGCCCCCTCAAAGTGATTTGATTCGTTAAATACCATATGTGGGACGTATAAAGGATGGAACTATGATATTATATATTATATTATACTGTAATTAAAATATACCTTTATAACATTATTATTCCATTCTATAAAATATGAAATTGAAATGAAAGTAGCGTTCATGCGTACGTACGGCTTACCGTCTCCATGAACGGTGCATTTCATTTCATACCTATAAATGATTATGTAATGTTATAAATGCATGCATGTACTGGATATATATGACATATATGATATCCAAATCATGAATATAATTCTGGATATAATAAACATTTGACCACACGAACAACATGTAATTGTAAGAAGTCCACTTTCGACTTAAGAACCAAATATCGACAAAACAAACATTATTAACTTAAATGTTTACATAATGTTTATAACATGGAAATAAGTGATCTAATAGGAATAATGAACTAGAAAAAGGTTCTTAAATAAAGTAGAAATTAACTCAATTTTATTATTCAGGACGTTAAAGAACGATCGAGTCAAGTCGGACCCGAGGTAAGGGATCATACTACTCTCTTTGTTTTAAGTACACACTTTTATGTCATTCCTTTTAAAGCTCATCTTTCTTGTTATTGGGATGATCTTTTATATTACACTTACTGTAATTTTTATGTTCATGTGATGAGATACCCTATTTGATCTCATCAATCCATATTCGGAAGTTTTATGTGGCGCCGTTAGGCTGCCGAGTTTTCGTAAGGGATTTTTCATCTCACTTTTATTCCCGTGAGATTTATGCTACATTTTCCACAAATTCCATTGAGTGGTGTATGTACTGCCCATTATTCTACTCTTTGTGTAATATACTTTTGTTTATGAGTATTTACATCAATGATCTATTGTCCATCTTTCATGGGGTGTAAGTTTTGAAAGATACCCAAGTCGGTAAGGGAACCTTTCACCCTCCTCTTTTATAAAAGACTTCTTTTGTTGGGTCTTTTAATTTACATATTGTTATTTTGGGATATGTTCTAATATATCCTTATTGATGTATATTTAATGTCCAAGTGATCAGATTCACTTTTTATCTCTCATCAACTCATTTTGATGTGATACCGTTAGGCTGTCAAGGGAACTTTTTAACCCAATTTCGATTTCTTTGGGTTCAACATGTAGTCATTGAATATATCATCCATTGAATATGTTTGAATGTCCTTTTATTGTTTTAAACTTATTATCCATTAATATTGGGTGTATTTATATTTGTCACACATATTTTTGAGATTGATTTGTCCTTAATTTAAGGATACCTTCTTTATAAGGGATTTCATCACATTTGACATTACTATTGAGGGTTCATTGTTGTTATGCACCAATTCACTCTTATATGGTGTATATACTGTCCTTTGGAGTATTATATCATGAATCCATTTATTCTCATGATATTATAATTTTCTAACTAAATGTTATTCCACAATTATTGTATTCAAGTGTCTCTAATTTTGGTAAAAAACCCCTTTAACCAAAATATCATTTTAAATGTTTTAATTATTTGTTCTTATTAATATCCATGTTTTAAAAATGGTTTTAAGGATTTATTTATATGGATATTAATGGTTTAAAATTTTAATCCTCAAGGTGGTATGGGAAACTTTGATTCAAAAATCTCTTTATTAAATGTTTTAAATGGTTTTGGAAATGGTTTCTTTTTTGAATGGATTCATTATTTCAATATACTAAAATGTTATATTGTGATTGAAATGTGGAAATGTTATATTTCCTTTATGCATGTTTTATGTGATACATTTATGTTATGGTTCTTGGGAATTGTTATGAAAATGGGTGGTTCCGTGATAAACTAAGGGCTGGTGAGCCCGATATAGCTCTCCAATGCATTGGGTAACGCGAAGGAGTGAAACGATATGGTTTCTCCGAAGAGATTTAGGGAATATACTGTGATGGGTATTCCAAACGTAACCAAGAGGGTTAATCCCTACGTAAGAATGTAATGAAAGACTCAAGTTACCTTTATGTATTATGATTTCTATGATTTATTCATGGTTTGATGAGGTATGTTAAAGTGCCATTGTTTTATGGGTAAAGTATGATTTCATTCTTATGTATATATGAACTCATCTTTCCTTTCCATATTTTTATAACCCTTACTGAGCTTTTTATGCTCATCCCAAGTTTTTGTAATGTTTTTCACAGGTCAAGGGAAAGGTACATGATGTTATGATAGTGTCAAGGATGTGTCAAGAAAGAATCCATGTTTTATTTTCAATATGTTTCCGTTGATGGAAAGAATGAATACTGTCTTTTATGTAACCACTTTGTCTAAATGTGGAATGTAATGCAAGTTTCATGATCTAATTCTCTAAAACTCTAAACCTGAAAAGATCCTCAATATTTAATCTTTTAATAACTCAAGATTAAGTAAGGTTTAAGGATGGGGCCTTATAAACATATCATTTCAGATTTTTTGGACAAATAACAAGGATGGGGGTTGTATAAAATATTGAAATTAAATCAGGATACACGTTTAATACATATTTAAAATATAAATATTTATTTCCATTCATATAAATAATTGATGAAAACCTAATTACATCATTATCTGGAGAAGGAAGTCCATATGTATTAATGAGTGTCATTTCCATTTTTCAATTTCCGAATTGAAATAGAACAAAACTATAATTAACATTTCCAAAATCATTATAATAATATATATCTAATATAATTTAATTTATTAATTTCTTTTTTTACTAATTCTATATATCATAATCGATTTTATAATATCATCTCTTTATAGAGGTGGTAGTCTATATATTAGAAGACATGAAGTTATCATTTACCAAACTATCATAATATAATATTATAGAAATTTTATTGTAATTTACGATTAATAATTATTAGATATATATATTTTTTAAATAAATATAAAACGGATTGTTGTAACAATCTATAAAATATGGTGATGGAATGTTAATTTTATCTCTATGGGGATGCAGTATCCCACTTGAAAAAATGAGTGACACATTTATTTCATGTATAATGTATAATGTGAGGAAATGGTTGAGTAATTATTAGGAAAAAATGTAAGTATACTGATGATATGATATCATTAGTTTTTATTTTATTTCATTTAGAATTTACGTGGATAAATAAAATTCATATATCATGGTTATGATTTTTACATATTCATTGAGAGACGTCCATTGGATTTTGCCTTATTCATGGAGGGATTTCTTAGGATAATACATGAAGATCTTGAATAAAGGGATGGATTAATTGATTTATTTTGAGTATTTGTATTCTAATATTGAAATGTCTAATGTTTCAAATAAGAATGTGGGATTTGTGAACATTTATTATTTTGGGTAATGACAGACCTGTAATTTTTGAAATTATATTTCATATATTTTAAATTTCATTGATATGTGTCTCGAATTTGAAAATATTCAAATTATGAAATTATCATGTATATATATATTTAATAATTAATATTATATTGGATTTTGGGGGAAAATGTACTATAATAACATTATTTAACCCACTATAATCTAATTTTATCTTTATCCATTAATTTTTTTTAAATAACTATAAACTAGAAAAAAAATTTGAATTTTTTTTAATATATTATTTTTTCTGATTCAAATTATGGAATCCATTTTACTCGAATAGTGCAAACTATGGAGAGACTCCATGGCCCCAAAAATTATTAAATAAAAATGAAACAAATAAAGACAGAGACCGCATGTGTATGAGTAGAAATATAATCAATAAAAATATTAAAAAATAGTGTAGTTCTTCCCCAATTTCTACCACCCAACCCCCAAAATCCACCATGACATCTAAGATTTCATCCATTACTTCATAGGTACATAGTTATCAAGAGACCACATTGATCATAAATGTACAATGGTTCCTAAAACACTTCGTTTCACAAACAAACATCCTCCTTTTTACCACCCTTATCATGATCATTTCCAACCACGAAGTCCTCGATTCAGGGATTCCTTATATGTGGATACTTTTCCCCATCCTGTTTAATCATTAAATGAGAATTAGTAGTCAGGTGCGATGCTCATTTTTTTATTCCTTTTCTCTCTGATGAATCTTATTATATCTCTAAATATATTGGATAGTTGATATATGATAACATGGTCTAGTATTTGTTATTCATATATCCATTTATATGTGAAATATCAAGAGTTCCATAATCATGTGAGAAAACCATTGATACTACAGATTCAGAACCAGGGGGAATGTGCATGAAACACATTCCACAAAGAATTTATTCCATTCAGAGTTTTATTAGATGTATCCTTCACTACCATCATAGATTTAAAAATAACATCATATGCTAAATTAAATTATTGATATGAAATATCTTCTCAAATAAGATTAACAACAAGGGAATTATAATTAGAAGAAATCCCCATTCCTCTTCTTTGATTTGAGAAAGGGTAAGGTGAATAAGGGACCACATAATACTTTGAAAATATGACCTACACAATGTTACCTGAGGCAGCTTGCGAACCCCCCATTATCTCAGATGAAACAATAGGAGCCAAGGAATCATGAAAAAACAGATGAGAGACATCAGTGACACACAATGATTTACTATTGGTGTGTGACGTATAAATTTCCAGCCAAATAGAAAATAGAGATGTCCTTTTATATTAAATGGAATGAGAAATAATCTTTATTTTATATGGAGATTTTCCTCCCATAATATCCACAAATCCTTTTCATCAACAAAATGATGATAATAAATATCCCCTATTTAGAAATTTTTCCCACATTAATCATATACAGGATATATTTTGAGTGGATGGTTCATAGGGATGATGAAAACTCCCACCACAATAAACATCAAATTTCATACCAACATGATTTTTACTGATGAATACATCATTAAAAGAGGGGAGGTCTCTATTCATTCCACTATGACATATTTTATTCCTCATGTTCCAATTATTTAAAAAATGTTGTTCATCATCATTCAACCATAAATACTAAAATTCATCCCAGCCGATGACTTTATGGGGGAAAATTCACCAATATATGTCATTTTAAACATACAATATTCATAAATATGTTTATACCTTTTATTGTTATGTGATCTCAGTCCTTTGTGACAATTTATGGTAACATGTCCACTATTTGAAAATTTAATTCAAATATTTGTAACATTATAAAATAAATTATCATGTTCAAACATAAAATCTCCAACATTCATGTAAACATTCTCAAAAAGGGTTAAGAACTTTTCAGACTCCAAAAAATGTGATCAAAATGACCAAACTAGATAGACACAGCCTCCTTATCATGTTTGATTAATGTTCCTAATGCCAAAAAACATCCTAGTTATTGATTGGAAGAAAAAAACAAATATAAATCAATGAAACACATCCAAGACTATAAAATAATATTATATTCATTAATAGGATTAAATTGTTGATCATATTTTTTTAAAATAAAATAAATGGATTGAGGATGAAAAATCCACTACTCCATGATTTCAATTTCATTTCATTAGAATGATAACTGGGTGATACAAATTCGAACAGAGTGAAATTAAGATTTATTCACTGAATCCCAATATCTAATGACCAAGATTGTTTAAATCCTGATGTTTCCATGATATGATCAGTTGGGAGCTGAGGTGATCAATAATTTAGTGTTTGAATGAATCAATATATTATTCACCAATGTGAGGCTTCACATCAAAAACATAATGAATATGATTTCTCACGATCCTATTGTTAGTGAGGAGGTATCCACTCTAAGATCCAATGAAATATATATCTGCAACATTTATTATAAACACACTGACTCTTTTAGAATTGTATCCTATATTATATCTTCTAATGGTTTCTTGACCGTCTGATGGGTCCACATGAGGGACTTCGATTATTCTAGAACAATATTCCTTCCTCTAGGGTGAAAAAATGACATAAATATGATCAATGTATTAGAATTGGGATCGATTCAACAAAAAAATCTAGATACCATTTTAATGTATCCAATTTCTATATTTGGAATTATTTAATTTCATTTTTTTGTAATAGTAAGAAAAAAATAATCAAAAAATGTACTCATTAAACATAATTTAAAACCATTCCATGTATTAAAAAAACCAAATTAGTGATTATATATTATATTTAATATGAACTATAGAAAGAAATTGTAATTGACTAAAAAATAGCAATAATTTTTTTTATTCTGATATAACTCAATGTTTATATAATAAATTATATGGATAATTATATTTATCCCCAAAATTTTTCATAAAAAATAATAAAAAATAACGTTGATTCATAATTAGTTAATAATATTTCAAATAATTATTGGACACTTAGGAGAAGATATAATAATATTTAAAAAATTATTTAAATTTTAATTCAATAGAAATTATAATTTATATTGGAATATATATTTCAAATATTCTTTTTAAAATAATTCATTTTTAATTAAATAATAAAAATTATACTTATAATAATATTGTCATACTAACTTCAAAAAATATATTCATATCCAATAGTTAAATTTCAAAAAATGGTCTACAATTATTAATTGGTTGAAAAAAACATGTTATAATAACTATATTTAAATGAAACATTTTATTAAAGAATATATAGACAATACTGAATGATGTAGAATTCATTATTCTGAATCATTCAATTATATGTTATTATTAATCACATTTATATATATGTGAATAAATGTTTTTATACTAATCATATATATAAAAATAATGTATTTATTATAATAATTAACTTTATAACAGTTTATATAGACTCAGGTTGAATGAAAATTAGTATACAAAATAGATTCGTGTTACATAATGAAAAATATATTTTAAAATATTATGTTGATATAGAAACCATTCAAAACCAATAAGAATTATAAAAACCATTAGAGGGATATGGGTTTCAATATAATTATGAAATGTATAATTTTTGGCTATATCCAAAGGAATACCTTAAAAAGATGGAAATAATTAATTTTTCCATTAATAATACAATATTTTACATTGTTCATGAACAAGGTTTTCAAATATAGAAAATTCATTATATGTATTTAAGAAAATAATGAATAAAATCATTTGACATAGCGAATCCCTATTGAAATATGTAAAAAACCCATTTTAAAGAAAGCGATAAATAACTATTTTCCATAGAATCATATTGAATAAAAATACTTACCAATAAAATAATTAATGTATTTTAAATAATATTATATATTATAAAAATTTAAAGGGGTTTATTTTAGAATGAAAAAACAAAGTAGAATGTTCCCTTAATTTGGGTTTTTATAAATGAATGCATATTTAAATATTTAATAACATTTATTAATTAAATAATGGTAAGCTGATTAACTAGGTCTATACATAAGGTAAATATCTATAAAAACATAACATGTTCGAGAGATGAATATTAGAAAATATGGAGAACAATAATGAGATTGTGTAACTGGAAACTATTTATGGTGGTACATACTATCCCTTATCAATTTTTTGAAAAACATTTTTTTCATATATATTAAAATAATTAAATAACATATTTCATTAAAAGAGTATATGTTACGTATGATATTCATATTAGATAATATTTGAATCAGTTTAAATTTAAAAGGATTAAATTTGATGAATTTGTTTTTGTATATGAATGGGAATCGTTGATTTTAAATTGGAATGAATTATTAATATAATAAATAAATGTTTGAAAATAAATAAAAATACATAAAATAAAATATTTGAATCAATGAGATATCCCATGAGAGAAACATGGTACCCCATAAGAACTCAAAGAACATATTCAAGGAGAATCATTATAACTCATGAAATCAGGCTAAGTTCTTGTAGAAACATATATTTTACTGATGAATTCAACTTTAAACAAAAAAAATTAATTTCATGATTGAATATAAATTATTTATGTGGATAAATAACGAAATATATTATATGTTTTTTGGGTTGTAGTTAACCCATAAAAATAATGATTTATAAAAAAAATATATAATTTTACAATCAATGGAGATCAATAATGAACACTTATGACTTAATTAATTGTCAAATCACAATTCATTAAAAAATTAGTATATTGATTTTACATAGTATTGCGTTATCGATAGTAGTTTTATATATTCTTTTTAAAATATATTTATCATTATTATTTAATAATTTTTTCCATGTGTATGTGGTGTGTTCCTTAAAGACATTGTGTTTCATGATTTATTCTTATGTGTATGTAATTTTTTGTGGGGTTTATATTTGTAACATAGGCATTCCATTAATCAGGTCAGAGCCATTGTTACATATAATAATGAAAAAATTTCCATTGATGTTGTATATCTTTAAATGAAAATGGTGTGTAGTTATTTTAAGGATTACATAGGTGGGTTAAGAGATTCATATAGTTAATATTTATGTCTGTATTAATTAAATTGTTATAGATATAATTGGTAGATCCTGGTAACTAACGGTTTCTATGTGTTAGAAAGGAAGTCATCTTCTTTTTAAGTGTCATTAATTTCTGATATACTTATGAGACATTTTAAATGGTATTAACAATGTACTTGTATTTCGAAAAAATTATTATGGATGAAAGGTATTTTTTATAGATAAAAATGATCCATCATTTTAAAATATGTCTTCAAAAGAAATTGGATTAATGAAAATGGGTTTATAAGTTGATTTTAAATTATATTTTGAATAGGTTTCTACTCAACACTTATGAAAAATTACCAGATGGATCTCGTAAATATTCAATAGAATGATGGGTTTCATCCTTTCTTTATTGTTAGATTGAAACGAATTGTGGATTGATTCTCTTCATGTGCAGATTAAGGTGTTTGTTTCATACTCCACGCACTATTGATGATTTTCTAGGTAGATGTGTGATTGGTGATCCATGAACTATTCTAGTGATTTATGAATTCGATGAAAAATTGGACTCTCTGTCTCGATACCAATAATATATGATTTTATTTTAGTTTGGGTCAATGTTATGAGGAATTGATAAAATTGATGCTTTTTATTACCAGAGATAAAAATAAAATGAAAATCCATTTATTTATTTTTCAAATTACATATCACGCAGTTTTATGTGGAATAGATGTCCAAATTAATTTGTTTCATGTTTGGTTCACCTGATTGTAGCATTTGTACCCAAGGACCACTAAGAACTAAATGAGTTGTTGTTTTCCACTATAATTTGTCTTCATTTCATTACAATATATTATACTAATATTTATCTAGATATATTCATTACCGGACTATCATTAACATTGAAGATATAGTTCATTAGGTATAGTGTTATACTATCAACCTATTTGATCTTCCACATCACATGGAAACTTCATTATCACTATCATGTTTTTTTAGGTTTATGATTGGGGTGGCGCATGTGTTGAGTGTCACATTATTAGAAAAGATAATATAGTTGATTTTATGATACATGATAATAGTTAAATGACATGGTTCATAATTGGATGTTGAATATGATGTATTTACATTTTTTATTTTTTATTTTTTATATATGATCATCCTACTGGGTGATCAGTGTTTTACGCATTTCATTGTTTTTTAGAAATTTACTAAAAATAATTTTTACTAAATGTATCTTCCCAACTTAAGATCCTAATTATGGTTCCCTTACATAGTTGTTCATATGACCTCAAACACTATTTCTCATACGTTAAAAGATTCTGATAAGCATTTGGGGTCTTTTAATTCATAAAATGGGTGACTATGACATCTATTATAGGAGTAAAACACCAATCTAAATATGTAATAAAATGAAGAAGAATATATAACCATAATAATAATTGTTCAATAAAGTATTTGAAATATAAAATAAAATATCCAACTAGAAGGGAAAAAATAATATGTAAAAATCAGTGTCATGTGCCTAAAAACACAGCACCAAATAAAGACACTGATAGCTCCCATGATGCTGAAAAACCGCGTCATATTCCCACATCCATGTTACAACCCCATTAATCAATCGAACATAAATCATTTTCTCCCATCATGTAAAAAAACATTAATTTCTATTCAGGTAACGACCAGGAAACCCATGTAGGGTGTGAGTACAACTCACTTGGCCACCACCAATGGTGTATAAATCATTTCTAGACCAAAGATAGTCAATTTCGTTCAGTAAATGATATAGTACAATGAATTAATTAATAGTTATCACATTATCATTTTTTATCATATTAACTCCATGGTACCTGGTGATACCCAACCTCTATACTATCATCGACTCTTTCTAGAGACTAAAGAGTTCACTATGTACTATCATATCTTATTACCTACATCAAATCGTCTTGGAGTTCGATAAATTCAAAGGTGCTATGACATCTCAGTACCATATTCGACTCATTTTAGAGTTCCATATATTCTCATGTGTGGCCATATTGTAGTGTTCCATTATTACCGTTCATTAAATTCAATCCTAAAGGACAATGATACAAATAATACATTCCTAAGTATCTGGTTAATGATAGCATCCTTACATCTCAATTGAATGAACCTGTTCCAATCCCATTACTCAAAAATACAATGACCAAGTTACAATATATTATTCTAAATTGAATTATTGTGTTCCCATTCCTTTAATCCCAAGTAAAATAATATGTTAAAATTTATATATCTCATTATAGAATGAACATTTTCTTATAGTTTTATACATAATTTATTCAAAATTAGTTTCCCATCTCGATTCCTTTACTAATTTATGAAATTTTTTAAATTCATTAATATCCATAATTAATACCCCTATTAATTGTTTATGCCAAACCCATTTATTATTTAATCAATCATTCAATCAATAAAAAAATTAATATACCATAATTATTTTCCCTAAATAAATTATATCATTCTAAATATCACATATTCCTAAATAATTATCTAGATAATAAGGTTATGGACTGTAATTAATTCATGGTTATTTATCTTAATATAGACCACTCGATTTCCCATAAATAAAAACATAGTTAATTATCTAGATTATCACCCATAACCCTAATAATCAATTTCCCCAAATTAATTTTTTCACCAGTCTACCCCATTATTTTAGGATAAATTCCTCATGTAATCATTTAATTCCACAGTGCTTCGTTAAATCTAATATTCAACATAATTAACCAGATATAAAAATTAAATTATTAAATATGGCAACATATTATATTATTTTTAATTTACATATAAAATCCATGACTATTGGAAATATATTTTATACTGATTACCTATATTATGTTATTGAACTCATTACATGAATATTCCAAATATCCAAGTAGAATAATGGTGTAGATTTTAGTTTTGTAACTAAATCCTTGAATCATGATAATGTTTTCTGATAGTATCAATCTAGATCTAAATATAAAATCCTTGACCACGAGCTCACCAATTACGATTAATATAAAGAAAAAATGGTAAAATACACAATGAGATTATAGAAATATAGAGATAATGGAACGACATATGCATAATTATGAGATCCATATACTACGATATGATCAAATCATCGATTGTGTTTTTGAATTCGGACGAACTGAGTTTGAACAACTATGTAACCCCTCATGAATGCTCTTAAATTTCCATAATTCATTTAAACTCATGTATAGGTTTAACAGGAGGATTTTTTTTGAATTTAGGTGTTTTTAAATTAATTTTCTTAGTGATTAATAACCTCATGGATTCTTTTTTGTAAAGGGGCTCATGGTTAGGTAAACTATGTGCCAACCATACGGTCCTTACATCCCGGTGATTCCCAGTTACCTAGTATTGGAAACATATTTTTCCTTAACCGTGCACCATTTTTGGACTTCCACTTTTCAAAAAAAATTCATAATAACCCTCCCAAATGAAACCCAAGTCATAAGTAGCAAAAAATGTACATATAAACAACAAAAATTCCCTAAAATTTCACCCGAGGTAACTCCAATAAAATCTATGATCTAATAATACCCCAACTTATAAAATTTAATCCTCAACCTATACATCAATTATTTAATAATAGGATCATCCAAAAATAATTGGCCATTTATCCATCATTAATACGTCCCAATCCAATTTTTCTATTCTATATATCCATGTTTCCATAACACACAAATTATCGACATGATCATTCCATAAAACACATTCTCACTGTGATATATCTCATGTATCAAATGATCCACGAAATTTTCATATATCTCCAGGATAATCAAATCAAAATATATCAAATGAGAATGGTTGGGGTGATACTATCATAGTTGTGAATAATGTAATAAATCATACATAACATTGTACTTTAGTTGAAGAGATAATCAATATGCCACCCACACGATTCTCATAGCTACCTCAAATAGTCTATCAAACCTAGGAGACATAATGCCAAGCCACTATATCCTACAATGACCAATCTTGGGAGACACATGAAGGAACAAACGACCACCCACTGTAAAAAAATTGGTTTTATCTTCATCAATCCACATATGGTGTCTGCCTAATCTAATACGTATCCATAAAATTTTGAATCAAGTACACCTACTTCGATGACAAATGGTCAAGGCTCAGTTCAAAAAACTATAACTAACCTACATCAATCGAGCATAGTGTTGATATCGATAGACTACCATAAATAGTCTCAAATAGTTAAATAGATATATTATCATGATAATTATAGTTGTAGGAAAACAACATTAAAGCCATTTTCTTCTCCTGAAACCCATCAATGTCATGTAAACTTGACCAAAGTAAACCCCCATGAAATGATAGAGTATGTTATGACTACCCATATGTCTATGGTAAGAACGAAATACTCAATAAAACATGTGTACCAAGAGCTTTCAGCAAGGCCTCATAGAATTATGAAGTAACGAATGAATCATGGTCTGAAACTATTGTTCGTGGAACCCCCTTTAGACAATCTATATCTCAAACTTGCAGTTCTCTTAACTACCCTATTGTAATGCATTCCCATATATTTAATAAATGAACTACCTTTTTCAGATGATTCAAAATTACAAAAATAATGTCATTAATCATATGCATCATTGGATGAACCACCAAAAAATATATTGTCTTGTCATCCCAAATCTAATTCAGAATATGGAATGACTGTCGTAAACCCCCATGTCATTGATTCTCATCCTCCACCTGTAGACATGTGAAACATCATGTCACAAACCCCTTTATCCCTTTTTTGATGCATGACCCCCAAATATTTCATCCTAGGTCATGGTATATTTTGGTCACACCAAGATGAACCACACACTTGAATGAATTAGATTCTAATTGAATATCTTGTCGCATTTTCATAGGAAAAACAACATGATTCCCCCAAAGATGATCTCATACATATATATCAACCAGTCCAATTGTGTTTTCCCATCAACAATGTATTCCCTCAATGATAACCAATCTAGATCCTCATAATCTATATCCCTGATCAATATTTAATGGTTTGACCCCACTGTTACTGAAACTAGAGACCTCTACTCCTAACTCTCATGATCCACCAAATGTATTTCAACTAACAATGTCATTATCTTCCACTCACCACTCAATTTCAAACCAACAGAGTGATATTATTCCTTATCAAGGTATCAACATCTCAATTTCCCTTCGATGGAATATATTCCATTACAAAATCAAAATACATCATATAATCTACTCATATATTCTATGGATGATTTGAATCATGCTGTGAAAATATATGCTTGATCCACTTGTGTTCTATATAAAATGTAATCTTTTCAAAAAAAAGGTAGTGTATCTTTAAATTAAGAGAATAAACCATTACATTCAACTGAAGTTCGTCCATATTTTTCTTCTTTTAATGAGGTCTCAACTACGAAGATATATAATCCATGAATCGATGCCCTTGCATCAACACAACTCTGAGTCTAATCCCAGACGCCTCCCAATAAACCGTGTAAGCTTCAATGGACTCTGTACAATCAAAATATATGTCATCAAAAAATGGTTCTACAATTTTATAAAAGAATATTTTCATGATTCCATCCACTCAAACAGAATTTTCTATTTTTTCATTCCCAGAAGTGGAACATCTTTACATGATAAGTCTTGGATGAATTTCTAGTAATTTAAAACTAAACCAAAAAATAATTGTTTATAAAAAAATTATTGGTATTCTAACAAAAACCACTACTCTAACATTATATAGGTCCACGAACACACCTTCCTCCTAGAGTATGTGACATTAAATGTTTACATCGTCAATACAAAATTTAGACATATATATTTTGGTGTATAGTGAATGATTAATCAATGTACTCAGGTCAATGCCAATCTGTTGGTATTGATCTCCATAAGTCTTGGAGTGCATCAATATGTAATCCAAAAGCACCCCAAAAAACAAATCTAGATATTGATTTATTGTATTGTTTATCAAATCTATAAACATTATTGGTGCATTTTTCAACCCAAACAGAATTTCAAAAACCCATAGAGGTCGTTCCTACTCCAAAAAGTAGTCCTTGGTATATCAGAAGTCTGTACTCTCAATTAGTGAAACCCTTGTTTAAAATAAATCGTCATGAATACAAAAGATCATATAATCTAGTCAAACAGACCATCAAAACGTGGATGAGGATCTCTATTCTTCAAATTCCTTTTGATCAACATCTGGTAAACGCCACAAAAACATAAACTCCCTTCGATCATCATTGCAAAAAATGAACGTGATTACCAAGTCTATTTACATGGACATATAAATACATTATCCTATAATTCCTCCAATATAGTCTTAACCCATTGATGCTCACCCAATTTCATTCTGTATGGTGGAGTATAAAATGTCTTAGTCCCATACATGATATCAGTTGTGAATTACACATCTATTTCAGGTGGTATACGTAATATAACATTAGGAATGAAATCCTGAAATAGTTCCCCTACTATTTGAAGGACATCTTTATTAACACCCACATCATCCAGTAATAGACTAGAAGAATGGGTTTTTAGCTCTCCCAGTTTATGTCTAGTAGGACCTACTCATCTTGCCTCAATATCATACTATCCATAGTGAATGTAAATGTCTGGATTAGAATATTTAAATGAATCACTACTATGATAATAGCCTATGTGGGATCAATGTTACATTAGCTAGTCTATACACAAAAATTTGGGTGAATCTTATAATATCTTGAATAAAGTTATCCCATTGAAAATTATTTTAAACGATATCTAATTAACAAATCATCCATATACGGATGTCTCCAGCCCATGTCCCCAATGTTGTACTGATAGTCATTACTCTACTCATGAACTTCACCTCCCATCTCAAACCAATAACATTTTTTGACGGTATAAGGGTGTGAGAGGAAACATAATAAAATTATTCTTTATATAAATAATAATATACTAGATTAGTAACTCTCACAATCTATTTATCTACCACTCATTCATCATTGTAGGATGCACCATATGTAACTGTCTTGCACCTCTTCTAGGTGTTGTTGTCTTATGCCCATGAGTAGGACCACTCTTCATACATGGGTTACCTAGACCTATATCACAACATCTACTGCTTATACATCCTCATCCAATATAACTGCATTTTTTATAATTATATAGTATAGAAGACAACTTCCCACACACAGAGTCCAACCAGATACTCCTTCAACACTGGTCTCTCACTGTGAGCTACAAAACTTCTATAGGTGCCCTATATTGATGCCAGACTGACAATGTACCAGTGGTCGTTGATCGTTTCGACCATATTACCCCATCCTACCACACTAATGAATGATCACCCCATATGATCCGGTCAAACCGATTCTCATATATGTTAACTCTCATTGCCAGTACCTTGGATAATGTCGTCATAATTGGGAATACTACACTAAAAAGTAGAACCTATTAATTATCTAGTAACAATTACTTTTTTAGTAATAGATTTCTCCCTCAGTTATCATATAGCTATGAGAGCATGACCCCTTACTTAATCATCAAACATCCTTAATCATAAAATATTTTCATGGTACATAGTCTCTCATTTATGTTCATCCGAAAAAATCCCCAGCCTCATCACCTACTAACAATTTAGATATGTGTTGAAGATCTATGTAGTATCCTATATATTCCAACACATACAATACCCCTAAATAAAATTAATGAACTATATGGATTTCTATTGTCTCAACGTGTCTAGATTTAAGTGCTCCTAGAACCTCTTCATGATGTCATTCCATAAACAAACATTTGTTATTCCATTTCTCAAATTAATGTCCCACCACATATTTGATGATACTTATAGTATATAAGAATCCATATTAACACTCATCTCATACAACATCTATAAATGGTCAAGGATTTTCACTACAGACTCAACATAGAATTTGGCTCCCTTAGGTCCACCCTCTTTAGTAAATGTTGGATGGTGAGGTTACTGAAACTACCATATCAACTCAAACATTCATTTCACAACTCACCATGGGTGTCATTCCATGAATTTTATGGATGGATAAGTATTCGTTCGAAATTACTCCCTGTCATCATCATCTAAAAACTTTGATGCATCATGTAACCTGATGAGAAGACCATTCCTAGCCAAGCCCCTTGATTATCCCCCCAACTAGAATCATTGTTGTATATTCTTTGAAAATACAGACCCTCATGTTAGGTATTGAAAAAATATTATAGAATTTATGTAAGAGAAAATAATCTTAATATATTACAATATATATTTAATCTCAAATCTCTTTGAATGGTAAAACTGAGGTGTAATTACTACCCTTAACCATCATACACCTAGGTTTTAGTTAAAAATGGTAAAAAAAATATCATAATTGATCTTGTAATTTTGAATGACAATTATTCTCATGTTCCTTCATTTAAAACCTTTTTCAATTCATATTAGGCACCATTTTTCATTTTAATTTAAAATACAATAAAACAGTTCTTTCCAAACAAAATACCACTCACATGTCTTCACATGATTCAGAAAAATGATTCATTTCACAATAACTGTGAGTAACTAGATTGATCCATGTTGACTCTAAATTCATGCCATTCTTATCCATGAATCAACACAAAAAAAATTCTCAGAATTAATAATCACATCACAGAACTAGTGCATCACACACGGTCAAATAATATTCAACTCTAAGAGAAAATATTATGTACAACAATCCGACCCTGAGTACATAGTTTTTACCACATACATGGGTTTGAAACTCCCATTAAAAATATCGTTACCAATGAATTGACACAACCTTGACAATGACCCTCATTTCCCAAAAACATAATACAAATTTGGAGAAATGACAACGATTTCTATGATACCCCATTGTAATGCCCTTCCCATGAATCCATATGTTGATGCCCCAATCTGGTTGGTCACATATCCTCAAGATCACTTCCCTTTAAAATAAAGGATAACAACTAGTATTGAGGGTATGTAAAGTCAATCATGGGTGAATTTACCCTCTTTTATCAGATTAAAAATCATGCAGAAATATATAAACAATTGTGGATGAATATATATCCATTACAATACCATGGTCATAAGATAACCATAACAGTAATTACAATATGGAACTGAATGGGAAGTCATTATATAGAATTATAAGTGACTTTTGACTAAAAAATGAAATAGAAAATAATGATACTAATGAATCTCACAATAGTCTTGAACTATGTCTTTATTCATTAGCCAATATCCAATCCTAATCAGTAATTTAATATAGTGATCATTCCATTATCATGTCCTACAGTTGTAAATTCTTTTTGTGTACAGATAATAAATATTGTGTAGGGTATGAGTAAAACATAGTAGACAAAAAAATTGTTTATAAATAAAATCAATACAAATGATAGTTTATTACGTTCTATAAGGAAAATAAGAACATATATATAAAAACATGTATCACCTAGATTCAGTTCAAGAGAGACCTTGATGTGTTCCCTAGGTAATATCATATCATAATTCATAATTTTACTCATGATGGAGCTATTAGTATAGATAGGTTATATGAAATATCTAAAACAAATTTGAATCTTTCAGAAGTTTGATGTATTCTCGTGTGAGGCTATATCTCGAAGAGAATTTATTACCATTTTTTAAATTCACACTTAAATTCCAAAGTTACCAAAAACAAATTCATATGAAATATGAAAAAGTTACCATATTTACTTCTCAATAAAATAACCATGTTCCCATTCCTTTAACCATAAGTACAATAACCATGTTACCTTCAATACAAGTCAATTGAATAAAAATGTTTATTTTCCTTTTAAAACATGTACAACTACCATGTAAACATTTTTTCATCACAAATTAGAATGACCATTTTTCCATTATATCACACATAATTATTTCATAATTAATTATACATCTGAATTCCATTACTAATTTATCAATTTGTAAAATTTATTTATATCTTTATTTAACCCCATTATTAATTAATAACACTAATCCCATTATAAAATTCATCGATTAATTATTCTATAAAACAATTCATATCCAATAATTAATTTTTCAGAATTAATTATCTCATTATCAATCTTTTCACATCCCAATTAATTCCACAATTAATTCTCTAGATCAGAATAACAAGGTACATAATTAATGGATGATTAATTATCTCAATTTTTCCAATTCAAATTCTAATAATTAATCCCTTGATTAATTATCATTATTAGAACCCCTAACAATCATAATAAATTTAACCAAATTTAATCTATAATAGAAAAACAACTTAATTTATTCATCAATTATAAAATTAATTATTTAATTCAATAATTCATTGATAAATCATTTGTTCGACAAAATTTACCATATTTATGAATTATATTTCATAAGGATTCTAGAAATTCTATAATATTGCACAAAAACATCAAATACATGACTATTAGAATTAGATTTTAGCGAACTTACCACAATTTGATGATGGTCATTCATTCAATAGAAATTATAAATCCCTAAGATCCAAAATTATGTAGTACAAAGTTTGGTTTCTAGTTCTGTAAATCTTGATAAAAGATATCAATATCTTATCAATACAGATATTGATATAAAATACTAGATCTAGATATCACCAAAATGGTTTAGGTCAAAAAAACATAGGATCAAATCCTCAAATAATTTAAGAAAATTGAGTGGAAAGAATGAGATATGCATCAGTATTATACAGACATAGTATGGGAATAGTGGATCATTGATTTTGGTTTTGAATCGTCATGACCAGAGGTTGGATAGCCATAGAACCCCTCCCTAAAGCTATTGAGTTTTCCCCAAACATGTAGTACTTAGTCTAGATTGAATAATTGATATTTTAGGGGTTTGGGGGATTTTAAAATAATTTTTTGGGTGAATAATAACCGTACAAAAAATTTTATGTGTTGGGGAACCTGGTTGGGTAAACATTGTGCCAATTTTGTGGACCTTATATCCTAGGGTTGCACAATTATCTAGGGTTGGGAACACAGTTTTCTCTAACCATGCACCTACCGTGTAAGGACCCTTTTCCTAAAATGAATCTATAAAATACACATATATTAAACCCCATGTCTTAACTCCAAGAAATGGTAAATTAAATTCAATAAAAAAGTTAATGATATTTCCACTGAGATACCTCCATAATTGGTCGGGATCTTACATTACACCATGCTTGAATTTGATTAATTTAATATCTCTAGGTACTAATATATGTATGATATTTGGGTATTTAACATTGTTTTTACACTATAAAATTTATTTAATGTTTCAGCACAACAACACTTTATGCCTCCATGGATAGACATAATCGTAAGGTGAATCACGAGGCATGCTTGAGGTCATGTGATGAACCATCTTGAGGAAAATGTTTTGTTACATCATGTTTAATATGTTACACATTGTAGGGATGAAAATTATACATTTCTAAAAATCCCCTTAATTAAACCATAAGTTCTTACAAAATTCATTCATGGGATTTATATAGGTTATAGAATTATGAAAGCGGTATATACCATTTAAATATTTATTAATGAAGATAAATTTATATTAAAATTGTTTATTGTTGTCTAAATGTGTTCTACACTTTCACATAATATTTAGAATAATTAAATTAATTTCATAAACAAATACAAAAAAAACATATTCATCTCAAAAAAATATTCTACAGTCGATATATTATTTATGAACTTATTTTTATTATATTTTCCTCTTCTAATGATTAATCTAGGTTGTTGGGTTAATTTCATCACAAAACCTTCTATTTGATAACTAAATGAAATGATATATCAAATTTACTTCTTGATATCTAGTTTTGTGTTGGTTATTACTTTTATTTTTACATTTAAACATTACATATACATTTCTAAGGTTATCTCAAAAGAGATCCAAATTATGAATGAATCAGTGATAAGTATATTTAATACAATTAATTTTTTTATAAAAGTATATTATTTTTTATTTATATATTTTAAAATACTAAATTCAATGAATATTAATAGTTTTTAATATATATTTTGTATTTATTAATACATTTATAATTTATGGAGCATTAGGTTTCCATGGAAAGAAAAACATTTCATTCAAGGAGTTAGTAGTCCCCACACATGCTTAATGAGGATTTACATTTTAATAAAGATGGGGGGATGCTTAAATATATATTAAATTACTATAGTAAACCTTATAAATAATAAATTTTTTTACACATACATCATCAATATAAGTCATATTATTCTTATTGAGGATGAAAATTTCATGGCATTTCAGGTTGAGAGTATTACCTCAAATTTAGATTTTTCCCTTGTATAACCCCTTAAGGCTCATTTGATTATAATTTTCATGAGATAAATTATTCAAAGGAATGGGGAAATTGTTATGGAATGTATAGAGAATAGTATTTTTATTACAAATATATTTAATTGTGGGATAAATGGGGAGGAGTTGGTCTCCATTTATTAGTGAGGATAATATAAACATTGTAAATACTAATTATTTCTTATCAATAATACTATATTATTATTATAAAATTATCAATGGATTACCATATCTGTGTTATTTATGTGATATGTTTTTTCCTCCCTCCCTTTTCTAATACCGGGCTTGTTGTCCATATAGTTAAAGAAATTTTAACATAATTTACCCCTTCTAGAGAAACTCCACAGTAACCCATGGAGAATTATTATAATAGAGATAATATAAATTGACATTATTTAATAATTTTATATTAATGATTTTAAATATATTAAACATTTAATATAAATGATTAATGTGATATAGATATAAATTTTATTATTATCTCTTAAAACTCACAATTCACATTTTAAGTGAATGCATATTTATTTTTTAAAATTTTGGTTTAGGATAAATGTAAAAATTTAATTGCTTATATTTACATTAAAACATTTGTTATCATTCAACGAATATTTATTTCAGCATAAAATATTTCCAAACCCTAATTCCAAAATGTGAATGTTTTTTAAAAATTGGAATAAATAACAAATAGTCTTCCAACAATTTATAAATTTTCATAAATTTTATTTGATGGTTATAAATATATTTATATTATCTTTTAAAATAATTATTATAACAGTATAATTGATATATGTTTTAAAACAAATCACTTTATATTGTATTATATGTCATATAATTAAAAATTATATCAGTTTTTATATAAATATTATTTTTTTATACTGAATCCCAAGAAGTCATTATATTCTAATACAGTAATTTAATGTAAAAATTAATGTTCATATTTTAAATTTTTAAAAAATATATATCTTATATAATTAATAATAATTGAAAATATAGTGAAAATATGAATTTATTAGTTTACCAAATTTGGAATATTAATTATTACAACTTATATAAATATCTATTCTTTTAGTGTTAATTAATTTTATATCAATTAAAATAAATTTGTTATTATTCTCTCGAATATTATTAGTGTTGATTGAAATAAATTGAAAAAATTCCAGAAATACATTATTTTTTGTATATTTTTAATAAAATGAATTTAATTTAAAAAAATTTACATTTTATGATATGAACAAATTTAAAAGTATTTTATTGCATGTTCATATTTTCCAAATATCAACATAAATTATTCGTTATTATACACCCAATTAAAATATGAATTCAATAAGCTCTAAATACAAATTGGATAGTCTGTTAAACTATTATAGATCTTATGAAAATTCATAATATCATAAGTGTTTCTAGTATAAGGTGTCTCTCAAATCATAATTTTCAATTATTGATTTGGATTGGCCAAGGATAAATCCTATAAAAGATCCCACCCTTTTGTTCTAATCAAAATAGACTTCAACTTCAAAATTTATTTTCTCTTTTAATCCATTATAGGATTTGTGAGGGTAACTCCATATTTTAATAGAAAATTTATTGACTAATATTCGTGTAAATATTTATAAATAGAAATAAAATATGTTAATTTTAAATTATTGTTATGTATCAACCATAATTTAAACAATTTAAATTATGATTGTTTTAAGGATGCAATGAACTGAAATCTGAAGTCATTAAATTTTTTGATGATTTTTTAATTTGAAATATTATGGGAATGCACATATTAATTTTTTGGAGGTTATGTCTTTTTATACATTAATATAAGGTTAGTTTTAATATAAATTCTTACATTTCAATCTATTTAGTCATAATTTAGTATTCAGTAAAAATAATATTCTCATAATCGGAGGAGAAAGGTTTTTTGGGTTGAAACACAACTAAGCAAGTCATATTGGACTCATTGTGGAGTATTTTCGTTATTTTTCATGTTAACATAATTATATTACCATAAATTAAATTTACCATTTTAAATATGTTTTAACTTTAGTAATATAATGTATATAAAAAAATTAATATTGACCATTTTATGAAATATTATCCATCCGATTTAAAATTTGAAAATTATATTGTTTATATAATTTTTCTAAATGTGTGAAATTTCAATTCTAAAATCAATATAATTATTAATGTAAAAGTATTATTATTTGAATGATATTTTCTTCATCTATAAATTTATTTTTAATATATATTTATAATTTTTTCTAATTTTAATAATATAAAATAATTTATTACTAAAAAATTAACGGTATCAATGAATCAATTAAATCAACTACTAAATATAAGCATAAAAACAATTGATTAAGGAATAATGGAATATCTTTAATAAATTAAAAAAATTTATTTTAGTTTTGAAAACGAAATAATTAGTATTTATTAAATTAATGATTATATTATAATAAATAAAATTATTACATAAATAGATATTTTAATAAATATATTTTGTCTCTAACATGGGGTGTGTTGTTTCATAACGATAATATCATGAATGATATAATTTTATCAAATTCCATATTTTTTAATCATAATCAATATTTTAAGGAAAACTTTCATATTCGATAAAAATTTATTTTATGAAGTCAAAAATTAAGATAATCATATAAGTTTTACATTATGAAATTCATAAAAAAATCAATATATATTCTGAGGGTCGATATCAACAATTATTTATAAAAAAATTATTTTTATATATAATATGAATGAATTATTACTTAATGTAGTGAAATATTTATTTTATTTGTGGAAAATAACTGAAATGAATATTGATAGCCAAATGTTAAATACATTAAATTTATTATATCAATCCTTATCCTTGAAAAAAACGGTATCAATATTAGAATTGATATTATAAGGAAAAAATAGTTATTTTGTTAAACAATAATTACTTGTCAGCGTCATAATATTTTAAAAATTTACAAATCCAATATAACATTCCTATAATTACATATTGTATGAAATATAGTAGTTATATACAGAGGTGGTGATTAATCTATGATGAATTTCATAATTCTTTCTAATGCTACAATCCTTTTTGGAAAAATAGTTATCTAAAGGAATAGTTCCTCAAGATCTACAGTTAAATGTTCTAGGGGATCCCCTTGGGATGATACCTCCCATTCGAGATAAAAAATGGAATTTATATAGACATTTTACACACTAGTATGTAATTTCATCTTACATTAATTATTGATTTTGATATATCTTTACATAAATTTATATAAGACAATTTAACTAAAATGATTTATTGATCATATTTAATAATTTAATATACCAAGGATTATATTTATTTTTAATATTTAATTGAAAAAAATCATTATAGTAGATATTTTATTTATTTAATAATAATATATAGTGAAATATTTATGTTTTACATTCTCCCAAAAATGTAAACTATGTCATCATAATTTTAAATTATTATGTAAAACAGATGTTATCTAACATTACATAAAATATGAATAAATAATTAATATTTTAATTAATAATCAATCACAACTATTAACACATAATTACTACAATTATAATATTTTATTTCTTTGTAATTTTTTTTATTAATCACAACTCATAATTTTGTTATCAGAAAAATTTATTTTTTTTCTCTAGGAATTTTGTACAAAATCACAGAGATTGTTTTTTAAATTTTTTTTTGAGGAATGAAATTTTATTCCCAATTTTTTTTTAACATTTTATGTTATCAGACTAATCTCGTATCCCTCTTGTTCATTTCACTTTACATTGATATTGGAATGTTGAGTTTGAATGATGTGGTCAATAATGAATCCACATAATCTTTATAAGGCTTATTAAGATATATTTGAAGTCAATAGTTAACCCTAATTATTGTAGCCACTGACACCACATTGACCTACTAAGACACTATCTTATTTCATTTATAAATATCAAACATAAACATGTATGTTCTCATATCCTCAACTTCTTGTTTTAAAAGTCCAATTATTTTATACTCCATAAAACCATCACAACTACTATTTTCATGGTAATGATAATATTTATAAATTAACTCAATGAGTCCCTTATTGGTCATAATTAGTGCCTTACAATATATGATTTGTTTAAAAAATCTTATTATAGACTTATTGGATACGGTTTATCAAGACTGATTCTCAAACAACTTCGAGATATTATATTAATAATGTAACTCCTACTTTTTCTCCATAAAAATTTGTCATGTTTAACGAGAGGCAGTAAAAGGGTATTTTTTTATACATAATTCATATTAATTTTTCTTTTAATTACATTATAAATTTATTTTCTTACATGAGGTGATAAAAAATTTATGAATGATAATGTTAATAATTCATTTCATTCATTTTTTTATATTTACGTTTATAAATCTATAAATTAATTTCTATTTTTGTTTCAATCGACGTTCATTTTCTAAAAAGTGTAATGATGTTATAACATATCTAATATTTTTTGGTAAATATGTATTATGTGTTGAAAAAATTATTCCATTACCATAATTGTGTCAAATACTTTAATATTTCCAACAAAAAAATTATATTTTTAATTTTTTTTGTAAAATCAACTAACACAACTCTAATATTTTTGTTTGAAAAAAATATAATATTGGTACTGATAGGAAACAATGATGGAAATCTAATGTTAATTCAATAAGAATCGCATATTCAATGTTTCAAATAATATTTTATATTTTAAAAAATATGATTCATTAATAGTCATTTGAAAAACATCACCTTGATCCCTTAAATAATCTTATCATTCATTCATATCACCCATGTCATCATTGAGATTACGGCCCAATCATGTGTAATGTCAATGCCTTTCATGGTTTTCAAATTCAAAACATGTGAGTAACCTTATATTATATTCTCTTGAAAACATGTTAATACACATAATTAACATTCATCCTTATTGAAAAAATTAATGTTTCATTATTCTAATGATTATTGGATAAATGCCCTATGTCCAAAAACCCATATACATCATCCTTGATATTATAAAAAACCTCTAAACAAATACATAATTATTTCTAAGGAATCGTGAATAATCCAATTAATCATATCCAATATATATTTTTGAAAACATTACTTTCTTAACATAATGAATAAATTAAGTATTATCATAACTTAATAAAATTTTCAACATTCATGAAATCAAATTTCTATTATTCAGAACCATTCAATATATTATTTTAAATCCTTAGTAACAAAAAAATGGACAATCATTACATTGTTCATCATTCAAAATTTTGAAATCCAAATATATAAATAAATATATCCTTTCATATTAATCATTTTTATGGAATATGACCGTACTTACCATCGATGTAAAATCATTTGTGAGGTAAGTGAGTATGGAAATTCCATTATTCATTATAGATTTTACATTGAATTATATGAAATTTTTTCACTCTATAACCATTTCCTATAGATATATCATATTCTCACACTTTTTAGGTATTCCACAAGATTAATATTCAATTATTACTGACATCCCGGAAGTCAAATCATTTTCATCTATTTTCATTATAATGGGAATATTTAAAAAATTCCATATTCATATTATTTTCCATGATAGTAATATTACCAATGATTAAAATAGTAATAAAATATTTTGATAGAATATTCATCAGAATCACAATATCATTCTCTCCAATGATCATCCCATTTGACTACTCATTTGGAAATTCATCATCACGTTCAAAGTCTACCCAATTCCTTTGGGTTCCCTTCATTGAAAAAACCCAAAAAATAATATGTTGGGAAACAATAATCATCGTGAAAACCACCTAATTGTAAAATTTTATTACATGATGACTAAATTATACCTCCTTCTATAATCTATGTAACCTTTGGATTTTACAAGTGTATTCATGGTGAAAATATTTTTAAATCCATCATGGTGATTCATACTATTTTTATATATTCTAAAATCATTTCCTAGGATGATTCAAACCAGGTGATGAATAATATGGTGAAGTCTACCCTGTAAATGTATAGGTTTTATCATTTTATTTTCTCATAAATTATCTTTTATAAGATATACTCGAGGTTGATCCCGATATGAATCAGATGATGAAGTCTACCCTCAATTTATAATAAATTCAATATCATTAGCATGTATCATATTTTACATCTTATTTCAATAAATATTGGAATTATATTTTGAATGTTACTTCATAATAATGGTTACATCCAAATCAACCATAACTATGAGAATAAAATAATCAATTAGGGAATGATTTTTTCTCATAGTGGTATTTTCTTGACACATAAACTCTGCAATATGGTATCCACTAATAGTCATAACTGAAAAATTATTTTCATTGGAGAATTTTAAATATATAATTTTATTAGAAAACTGAAAATATATAATAAAATTAGATGCTCCATAATTAAATAATTTTCTAGATAAATTTGACTAGATAAGTAAGGAACCTTCCCCCACATCACTAGAAGCATCATCCTTAGTTATTGTAACAGAATAAGAATTACCTTATTTCATTAGCCTATTCTGGGGAATGTTCTCTTGACATATATGACATTAATTATCATGATGTCTCATATCATTAGAGTAAAAGAGTTGAAAATTTATGGATTCAATAATTATATTTAAACTAGGGTCATAATGGCCTTTTTCTCCATTCATATAAAAATATCATTGCCAATATGCATGTTCCATGATGCAACTTTCCAAATTTTTTCATGTTGTAAATTGTATTATTCAATTCATCCCCTTTTTCTTATATCTTTTCCTAGATATAAAACTATTCAAATTACATTCATTATTACACTAAAAGACAAATGGCATAGAAAATACTTCATCAAAATTGATGGAGTGTGATATTATATCCTCTTATGATGAGTTTTTTATGATATGTATTTCATTCATATAGTTGATTTAATTTTATCTTTGAAATAATCAATATTTCCCTTGGATTAAACATGTAGTCAACAACAATACCTTTTAACCATGTTATGTTGGTTCAAAAATTATCATCATTTTCATCTTATTTCGTTCTCAAACTCATGAATTTCCTCCCCATATGAACTTGTTGTTCATGGTTGTAATAATATTCCCTAAAAATTAACATAAAATAATTTTATTGATTATTATAAATTTCATCATCAAATTTTTTTGAAATATTCACTACCATTTATTCCCAAATCTTAAATGACTATAAAAATCCATGAAAAACTATACATTTTAATTACATAACAAAATAGGGAAATATATTCACAAGGGAAAGTATTAATTCCTCCACAAAAAATTTTAATATATTCACATAGATTAATACATATTCTTGTCTCATGAGTTAGTGTACCTTTATAACACCACATTGTATGTCATGATTCACCATACATGTACGTTTATTTCACATAACATGTATGAGTATTTCAGATATTGCAATAATATTTTCAGCTCTCATTGTAGCTCCAACTATAAGAAAAATATCTTTAATAAGAGGGAATTACCTGGATGGAATATGAGTGATGATACAGTTTTCATTCCTCCCAATAGTCACCATTTTTAAATTATTAGATACCCTAGATTATAATATAATATTTTGAAACTATTGTAACACAGAAACTATATTTAATATGAAAACCATAATATTTCATTACATTGGAATACTCTCAATTATTGTTATAGAATAGTATTTACCAATTGTATTTTATTCCTAAATATATTTTCAATTATTTCTTAAAAAATTAATCAGTTACCAAATTTAGAACACCAACTAAAATAGCATGAAATTGATACATTAAATAATTACAATAGATTAATAAGTATTGAACTATATCCTGAATGAAAAAATAGTTCAGTATATTAAGAAAAAATAGATATAAACATAAGAATTACGGTACATCATGGAAATAAATACAACACAGTAACTATATATGAGACACCCCTAATATCCTAGAGAATAAATTCATGTAAATCATATTATACATATTTGAATCCTGGTGAAAATTAAAATTGAAGAAACAAGTCTGGATCATTTTTTATTTTGGTTAATAATACATTGGGAGATGTCATAAATAATCATAAATAACTATCCATTGTGAATAATTAAGAAGACATTCCATTAAAACATAATCATTATCATAAAATTGAAGGAATAAATTATGATCAGATAATTATATATAAATAATCATAGTAAATTGATATTTTCCCATGGATATTATACTAGTAAATAATAAAATTTATTATAAATAAATAATATCATATTGAGGGAATTTAAAATTTGGGATATAATTTAAATTTAATCAAGGCCTCTTCTTATAATTCTATATAAATTTTTAATAAATAGGCCAAAACCTGGTCTAGTAAAACTAATTAGTCCAACTGATGCATCAAGGGGCTATTGAGGGACCCACCAATACTTAATAATTACAATTAATTACTTATATGAATGGTGTGAACCATATTTAACATATATATTCAATGTGAAAATATAATATGAATTGTAAATAATTTCATCATTCATATATATTATTAATAACTTATTCAGAGTAATATGGTGAATGATATCATGATACTAGACCGCATGTAAAAATGATGATAAATCATTCAATAAAATATCGTCGTTAGTATCACTAGAAATAATTACCAATTAATCATTTTATTACATATTATTTTTACATAGATAATAATTCTCCAATAAAATCTTTTAATATTTTGTAATTTAAAAAATAATTAATTTGGAGTCATTTATTTAAAAAATTTGCACAAATGGAAATAATATTATTTTGTATAAAAATAAATTGAAAAAATTCAAATTATTTCTCATCGAATAATGGATTCATTATAGTGAATATATATTCTCATTATATATATATTTTTTTAAAACTATTATTTTAAATATGAAAAAAATTTAAAATAATATTTTTTAAAAGAATGTGTGGGTGGATGCATTCCTAATAAATTTAATATTTATAAAATTAATAAATTGAATACCATGAAGATAGAGGTATTAAATATGTTATATAGAGGATTGATTTATTCATAAATTACACATATATAAGAATTTGTGAATAATGAATATATCTCGGAAATAAAGGTGAGATGAGAAAACCCATTCTTTATATCTGAAAGTGTTTTTCACTTTATGATATTGTATTAGATCATGAAACAATATTCATTAATTACATAATACATAAACTCTTGATAATATATATTATTTATTTTTATTTTATTTGGTTCATTTATTTACATTTATATTAGTTTTAATTCTTAATATATTTGTTCTCAGAGTGTTAATTTTATGGTTTTATGCATGGTCCCCTTGTGTATATTTATGGGATTTCTATTCAATTTTGAGTAACTTATTCAGAAGTGAAATTAGTTTTTATTAATCAAATTATTTTTGTTAATACGATCTGATATATCCTATTATTATATTTTATGTGAATGAATCAAAAGTAAATATATTGATGAAAAATTCATGATTTATTTTGGGCATTTGATGAACATAATAATCTAGTATTTTTTATTTAAAAATATGTTTATATAATGGTTCCAAAAGATTAAGTATGTTCTAATAAATATAATATATTATTTTTTATCCCTAAATATGTTTTTCAGAGCATCCATGGAGTCAGTATTGAAAAACAATTGTCGTCTATGAAGGTGGTAAATCAAAACTTCATCGATGATGTTTACATTTTATGAGTGAATTCATTCGAGAAAATAAATTTTAATGGATATAACAAAATAAAATATTAAATTATAGTATATGTATTATACATCAGTTACCATGACACATTGAAAAATTCTATTTTGGTAAAGATAACAAAATAAAAAAATTAAAATATAAATAGGGAGGGTTTTTTCTCTTGAGTGACATCTCTGATCGAACAACTATAAGGTACATAGATATTTACTTGTATTGATACTAGTAATAATGTAACATGGGGTAGTATATTGGGAGTTGAATTTATAAAAATATAAAAAAATTACAATTCTTAAATTTTTTGAGGATATTAGTTTTGAGAGGTAGTATTTATAGTGGAGGATAGGGGTGTTTTTTAATTATTTTATTACTTGGTTTATAATTTTGGCTCAAGACTATAAATAGTATTGATTCTTCATATTATCTATATGAACTAGAGATTGTGAGTTTTAACTAATGGCTTCTCACTTCATCTATATATAATATATTACACAATAATAAAATTATTTACTTATAATATAAATCAATGTAAATTATTTTCATTCACATTTCACAATATTCAATTGTTTTATAAGTATTTGAAAAAATAAAATTGAAAATTTAATGATGTTTCTATTTAATAAATAACTGCATTTTATAATAATTATCTTCTAATTAATAGACATTTATTTTCTGAAAAATTTATTTACTTTTTGAAAAATAATATTATTAATATTATAATAGATTATTCCACCACATAAAAAATAATTATGTTCACATAAACAAAATATTATTATTGAAATAGATTTTTTGAGAATAAAATTCTAAATACATTGTTATAATAAATATAAAATTTTAAATAATATTTAGTGTTTCACAAAACATCCATAAAACATTTTGTAAATTTAAAACATTTATGTACTTATACTACAATAAATATTCATATTATTTTAATTTATTTGATACAAAAATTTTATTTATAATTTTATATGTGAGGTTATCACTCTAATTTCCATATTACTACTCATAATAGTCACATTAATATTCCAATTTCAATGTTAATATTTAATAAAGTAGCATTTTTAATTTATTCATTATAAATTATTGAATAAATTGAATTAATTTATGTAGATGGGTATTGTAAAAACATCTTATGTTATAGAAATTCATAATTATTTTACATCATGTATTAGGCACATGATACATATACTATCAAGACCTATCCTCAAGATAGTTAAAAAATGGCTAAAGAATGATTTTACTAATTTTTCCTAAATGATTCATCTCACGGGACATGTCGATTCATACACGAGGTTTCTATATGTGGGCCCCTAGCATGTATGAATTTCAAATTAAGTAATCATATATCTTGTGATTTGTTTAATATATGAATTGTGTGTCCTATTATCAAATATCTGTATTGATTATGGAATATAAATTTATCGATATTTCCCATGTAGAACACTTAACATTCATTGAATAATAGTGTATGTACAAAAGAAATTTATTTTTATAAATAAAAATATGCATGATACACAAAATTGATAATTATTGGAAATGTAATATCGACAGGAGATTTAATAATTCAACGGGTTGTAAACTACTAAAAAATGAATCAGGGAATATATTTGTAATACATTCGCTACACAAAATGATCTTCAACAATCTAGATGAATAAAAAATATGAGGTTAATGTATCATTTACCCATTAGATTAGGAATAATGGGTTGTTGTAATTTATGAATATAAATATAACAAAATCTATTTACAAAAAGTGACAAAATTGTACATTTTCATTTGAAATATTAATTTTTTTAAATAAAACTTTACAAAATAAAATTAAAATATTTTTTCAATAATAATAAATGAATCATATAATTGAATCATAAAAAAATATAGTGGTAATGATGGATGGAATTTCATTCATGATATATAAATTAAAATAATGATTGATTTTCATTTTTTGGTAACAGATAATTGGTAATAGTTATTACAATAAAATAATTATTACATTAAAAAAAATTGTTTATATGGTTATAATTTTCCATCATAAATAATATCGAACTTATTTTAAAAAATATATATACCATTTTTATAAATCATAGATTTTGATGTAAATTAATTTTCAACTGAAGAGAGAAATGATTTATGATTTTGATATACAAAATCTCTCAACCATTTAATTTACATAGATTGAAAAAAATGTGAATATTATTATAGAATACCATTAATAATTATGGCATGATAGAATGAAATTTTGTATTATACAATGATCATATATAAGAAATTCTTAATTAGAATGATATTGTGAAATAAAACCACCCATTGATCATAACGTTTAATTTATGATAAATCAATGAATATATTATAATTATGAAATGTTACTTAGCCTGATACATGTTTAAGTAAAACAAAAAATAAATAAATTTATTTAAACCACAAATTTATCCTAACTTTATCAATAAGGTAAATATTTAACCAAATGAATAAAATTTGTGTATATAAATCCATTACGTCATTGTTCATATTATTTGAACACGATTTAGCATCAGGTATATTGGATTTCTAGATGTTATTGTTTCATAAAAAACTAATGTCAAATTTTATAATATCTTAAACGATCCTTTTATAATATATTCTCACCATGTTATTAATATTATTTCATTATTTTAACTATTTTTTGTGTAAATTACCTTATATTCACTAACGTTATTTGTATTGAATGGTCCACTTATTATACATCTGATATTGTTCTAGAATCAATAGAATAATTATCTTGGAGTAATTATAATTTTTATACATCAATCATATTTTCATGTCCAATAATATAATATTATTTTTTGATATTAATTATTTGAAAGCAATGGAGATGGTAGGTTGTATCTACACATGAGTATCATTTGTATTTTTCAATATTCTGTATGGAATAGAGTTATGTAATAATTTATATTTACATTATTATTATTATTATATATATATATATATATTTATTGTTATTTAAATATACTTGTATATATCATCCAAGAAGTCTATTAATGGAAATAGAGTGACGTCGATTTATAATTACGATAGTCCACACATTGTATAACAATGTTATGATTTTTAATTGTACAAAAGAAAATGAAATTTTATATTTTCCGAACAAAAATATGTCATTAGTTTCATAATTATATCACTTATATCACTTAAATTCATTAAAAAAAATTATATTTCTATTCCATGTAAAACGTAAATGAAAAAAGGGTCACATCACCTTATGAGATAATGGTCTTCCATTCTCAAATGAAACTTCATTTTATCCCTGTGTAATGAAATTTTAAAAATATATATGATATAATAACTAAAATGGTATTAATATGTTATAAAGATCATATTTATACTTTATAACCATTATCATGCCCATCCATGAGAGGTGATACTGTATAAATGATTGGCATTGGATCACAAGCCTCCTATCTGCCTTACACATTAATTTTGATTTCATAATCCATTTGATTGATGTGGGGATAACTATATTTAATAAAAAAAACAAAAAACATCATTATATTCATGATAAATTTTTATAATATAATCCAAATTGAACAATATTTTGTTGAGGTGTGAAATGAAATAACTACAAAACTCATAGTTAGAAATGTATCAATTCTCAAACAACCTATTATGGATGATAAATAATATATTTATAGAATGGAATTATAGAAAAGAAATTATTATTTGATAATTTAATTGAATTTTTTTATGTTTTTTATTAGTATTCACTTAACTAATGTGGTCTGTTTTTGATGAAAATATAGGATTATGGGCTTCCTTTTATAAGTGAGGTGAGTGGCACACTTGAAATTATTTTTGAATGAAAATGGTTTACCAAAATTTTAATTATCTAAGGGGTTGAAATGGTAATTTACTAGATTATAATACATTACAATGTATAAATATGACAATAAATGTTGTTTTAATTTTATTTTGATATTTTAACCCTTATCATTCTGTTTGTACCCACGGTAAAAATATTTTTACCATACCCTATAAAAATTATTTTTACTGTTCTTAGTAATCATTATGTTGAAAAATAATTTGAAATTAATATTATGATATAAAAAATGATTATTAAAAATACGCAATATTGTTTGAATACATCCATTCACTAATGTGTTGAAACTATTTAAAAATTGGTCTTGTTGACGAGATGAGAATGAATTTTTTTGATTTAAATTGATCAGAAGTTTACAAATTTTTTCATCAAAAATCACAATGAAAATTATTAAAAATACCTATATTAGATTAAATTAATTATAATTGAACTATAATTACATTTATAATTTTAAAATAATATATTAATTTATAAATAATTTTTAAAACAGAATGTTTTTAGTTAATATTTTTTCAATATTGATTTAAAAATAAAACTATTTAGATAATTAAAATTTTTCTTATTAGAATAATTATTAAGTGGTTATTTCATAATTTATGTTTATTTTTCAGGTAAATTTTATAAAACTAGAAAACATTAATATAAATTTATCTGTGAAAATAAAGACTAAAATTTCTTATAGAAAAAATATTATTCTTTAGAAAATAAATTTTTTTATTTTAATGGATTATTATGAAATATGGAATTAATAGATAGCCATTATATATATAATTTAGTTAAATATATTCATAAATTAACATTTAATGGGTAGGTTATAAATGATTACTATATTAATGACGATTTATACTCTGGGTCGCATGTTCTGCAAGGTAGTATGCATATTAAATTTAACAATATATATTTCCTAGGTTCATTAAGATAGGTGTATTATGTCACATATGCAATAAAATAAACTTTTATTATTTTATTATTTTGGAGGGATGGAAAAAACAACTCGATAATGAGTTATTCATATAGTGATATTTAACCCTTATTGTGGGGTTTCTATCAAATATATTATTGATTTATGACTGTTCCTAATAAAATTGATATTATTTATTATCCATTTATTAAATTTTTCTCTGTTGACTTAGTGGATTTTTTCGTAGAGCATGAAGAAGATCATTGGTCGGGTATCACGAATAGTTATATAATAATGTTATTATATTGACTCCATATAGTTAGAGGAGATTATGGTTATATTTATCATGATATTTTTCCCTCCATCCCTTTGTCTGAAATTTGACATGGAGTTGTTATATTATAATTAATATGATCTTGAAACCATTAGTAACTATTTTCATAAAATCATATGTCATTTATAGTACACATATTTTATTATCAGAGAGCCTAGAAAAAATATTTGATCATTTCAAAAGTGGATTCAAATCAACACTACGAAATTGATTAATGATAAAATTCAATTTTAGAAATAAAAATTTATTTGAAGTACACTTATTTTTCAAATAGAGATCTGAGAAACACATTATACAAAAAAATTTATCTATAATCACAGAGTAAGGTATTTTCGACGAAACATTAACGTTAAAACTCATAAAAATTGAATATTAATATTATTGGATTAAAAATTTGATAAAGAATAAGAGAGGTTTTTTAGGAATATTAAAATTCTACATGTGCAGAAGTGAACAACCTTGAGAAAATAAATAATGATGGCATATGGAGATATCAAAATATTTGATTGTATAAATTAATTACCAAGAAAAATAAATAATAATATAAAAATAATCAGTTATAAAGAGATTTTAATGTATTTTATAATTAACATAATGGAATATGTTGCATTATCAGTGAAAAGAACTTATGGTATGATAATATACTAAATTTCATGTAACATTGTTAGGACTTATTTGTTTCATAATTTTATTACTTAAAATATTATTATTCACCACAAAGAGGAATTTTATATGATATTCTTCATGTTATATATGTTTCTACATTAGTAACATTCAAAATTACTATATTTGAATATCCTATATCATACCATAAACAGACATATAAAAATTTATCATTGCAAGGATTAACATTTTTTCTGTATTGAAATAACATCTTTTTTATAGGTCTGAAGAAAATATCATGATCAGTATATTTCTAAGATGATTGTTGAAAAATATTACATTAATGATATGACATTGTCATTTAAAATAAATTTTTATTTTCAGATGAATATCATATAACTCTCCCTAATATAGATTTTTAGTATTAAATAAAATTCACAGAAAATCATAATAATATATTAATTACTACTTAAACAAATTATTTGAATAGATTGGAGTGGATAAAGAAGAAACAACAATATAATATGAATATAGTTATTATATGACCATGTTGGTCAACATGTGGTGCACCCATCCATTATTTTATAATAAATTTGATCAATGAATACATAATTTGACAACCGTGGACATTATCAGATCAAATTAAGTAATAAGTATCATCTAAAATATATTAATTGAATGTATTACCAATTACATGGTACGAATTGTTCTAAAATATTTAAATTTTCATTATGACATAAATTAAATATGAAAATATAATATAAATCAATGAAAACATTATATAAAATCAATAATTAGTATGAATTCATTCTGTTATTATTCTTTCATCAAAATTACCTTGATATATGCATTAGACATAGTAACATTTTATTAAGATATTTCTTCTATCAATTTTGCATAATCATTATATATTATATTGACAGAAAAAATGAGAAATGATGATCAAAACATTCATTTGATGATTTTTCAAAAGGTATCATGATCGTATAAGTTATATTCTAATCTCATCATGTGTGAATTGACCACACTAAAAATATCATTATATTCTAATTAATTCTTATAGAAGAGTATATATATTGATACATTAGTGATAATGGTGATAGGATAATTTATAATTTGAATCAGGATATGAACCATATATAATTTATTTATTTGGGAAATTATATGGATTATTTTGTAGAAATTTCTCATAACAATCAAATATCGTAAACATGATAACACAATTAGAATTCTTATACTTATATATTTATTGATAGGATGAATGTTTCATAAAAATAAATTGATAGTTTGTCACAACATGGATACTCATAGTATACTATAGTTGTTTATGGTCATTGATATAGAATGAAGCATCAATGAAGTGTTATGGATACGTACTTAGATTGAATGAAATTGTAATATCTAATTCCCCAAGTAAATGAATAAATCAAGAGAAAAACTACCAAACCCATTTCATATTTATATTAGAAGTTAGACATAATCTAATCATATGGTATTGTTTTATCAATGAAAAATTGTCGATAAAATATTATATTCAAATGTTTTTAAATTATATGTTCACATTAATGGACTTAATCATGAAAAGAAGGATATTACTATAACTGTTCATCATCTATAAATTCTTGGTACATTACTACAATGTGAAGGAAATAATTATGGTCAATTTTTTGAATATGATAGATCATGATGTGTTCTCTATGATAACGATTAAAAGATACCTAATAGTCATTTATTTGTAAATTATAAAGTATTAAATAATAAGGGATGTGGAGAAATGATATATTTATAAAATGAACACCCAACTGCACATCCATTTAAATGGTAGGTATTTACTAAAAAACTAGATTGAAATATATTATAACTTAATAACTAATCAAGGGATTATATATTAAATCAATATAATTATATGAATCTGGAAATGAATTTTCAACCAATATATACCTAAAACGATGTTGGAGATATTGGATGTCCTATATAGTCATATTTCTATAACCATAATTGATGAAAATTTAATTATAGATAAATATATATCATGATTCTAATACAGTTTTAAAACATGAATATATGGATTTTAGAGTGTGTTTTATGATACTAGTTATGCCAGAAATTTAATGTCGAAACAAATTATTTTGGGATGATAATTTAATTACCAATTCTTGTTTTGTAATAAGGGAAAATCACCGTACACTCTAAGGTATTCATTTATCATATATATAATATTACAAAATAAATTTTTTTATCTATTTCCAAATAGTGTGACCACATTTCCTTAAAATTATAATAAATTTCATTATCAATATTGAATCCAATATATATATGTATATTGGAATTTTTATACGTACATGAGTATAAAATACTATTTTACATGATATAAAATCATGGATTATATATTTATTATGTATATATTTCAATATAATTAGAGATAATGAAATTATTCATCAAATAATTTAATAATCAAAATGATGTTGAATCAAGAAATTCCATTCAATCATTTTAATATATGTTAAGATATTTTTCAATAACTATTTAAATAAAGGGTCTAACAAAAACCTTTGGCCATTTTGGTACTCATAAAATGATATTTCAAAATATAGGGTACAATTAGAACCATAATTGGATATTAATGATATTGGGTGCATAATTTGAACATGTTGGGATGAAGTTATAGATTATAAATAGTTCATTCCAGATCATACTCAGTGGTTGATCTGATAGAACAATCCATTTTTTGACATATTAGAAATTAAAATAGTTTATATAAGATCTATTCTACTAGTAATCAAAGAGATATAAGTTGGAATTTTGTGATCATATATTCCCTTTAATATTACTATATAATATTGATATGATATTTAAGAATATGTTAATGATTATCTTTATTTAAACATTCCCCTTGAAAGTATATTTCATTTAGAGAAATATATCTTATCAACATACAATCCAAAAAACATCAACGTGGTTCACGAAGTCTTCCATGAGTCACATATTATGATGTACATTCCAAAATCACAACATTGATAAATTTTATATATATAGAAAAAAATACTCACATAAGAGTAACACCTTCTAGAAATATTTTATCATAGAGAAAATATTCTATTATACAAGAATACTCACATTATTAATGTTCTATACGGGTATCATATTGTTTTTAAAGTGATATGGGAACTTCCAGACGTGATAATAAAAAAATAATTTTGTATTCATAATGGATATGATTTGTCATCGGAGAAATTCCAATACAGGGATTATAATTTAAAATTCCAACGTAATAATATGTATATTAACATTAAATATTTATTTAATATAAAATCTTACTTCGCATAAAATTTAAACAAAAAATAAACTAGATTTTTTTATATTGAGTGAAAATATTAAAATGAATAATAAAAAATAAAACATTTTGAGAATAATATATGAATCATCGTTATGGAAATCTCATTTGGTATTAACCCACATGTGAAGGAAAGTTCCTAAAAACATATTCATGACTGTTTTATTTCCATGAAATAATTTTTTGGTATTCCTTGAATATATTTAAAATTTATTGATTGATTTTATTATTATTATAAAATTTATTATTTTCAAAATTAATTCATTTTTTCATTATAAAATAATAAAAAATATTATAATACATATTTGTTTCAAACATCATTAAAGGACATAATTAATTATATGATGAATAGATAAATATTTATAAATGTTAAATAATAAAATTTTTAAATGATATGGTTTGTATTTATTGATAATTGTTAATATAACATTTAAAATGTATCAATTTTTATGATGTATATTAAATTTTCATTATAGATATATAGATTAAAATAATTTACCTAAAAATTATTATGAAATTTCATTAATAATTAATATTGTTTAGTGGACATATGTCATTAAATAATTATAAATATATAGATATATATGTTAATTTTATAAGTAATAATTATTATACATATAGAGTGAATTATATTTATATAATTTATAAATTATAAATCACCATTCTGGATTTAAGATAATTGATCATTTTACTTTTTCAAAATAAAAATATGTTTCTATGATAAACATTGAGGAACCATTGTAATATAAATATATAAAAAAAATTATATAGAGTGTAAATTTCATCTAATTTCATGAAAACAAATGGATAATTTTTTTAGCTGTCTAAATATCCCTCTCCAATATAGAACACATTATATCAAAAATAAATTTTAATTCAATGTTAATAATATTATTAAGGAAAATATGGGGAAATGAATGAAAATAACACATTTGTAATGGGAAATAATTAATACCCCTCCCGAACCACACTTCTCTATTGGTAATCACATTAATAATTCCAAATTTTCTTTCTAAAATGTAATTAATAAAAAAATTATATTATTTTTTTATAATGGAATCCAAAAAGGTATAATTTTAATGAACCCATATCAATAATTTAATATCCATCATGAACTAAGGAGAAACCACTAAACACTCCAATCTATTAGGAAATTAGGGTCATTATGTTCACTAGTATCCCAATATGTACGGTCACAAACATAACAATGATTGATGATATATAATTGAATCCATGTGGATATGATGTTTGAATGTGAGTTTACATGGTCCATCATTTTTTGACTTTACTGATTAATTTGGATATGGACACCCCATTCGGGATAAATTGATAGAAATGCTAACCAGTCTCAAACTAGGAAGACAAAAGTAAATTATCCCTGTGGATGTTGAAATGGGCTTATCAACAAATTATGATTCATAGAAATGTGTATGTATTAAAACTTAGTATGTCTCTTATTTAATTTTATGGTATATGGGTCTTAACAAATATCAAATTGATGTTCAATATTCCTATTAAGTGGGTTACAAGGTTTTGTATTGTCGTTCCTCCATGGGCGTTTATGATTAAGGAATTAGATTATTCCAGTGTATTGATTATAATTTATAGATGGGGATAACCTAGTGAGAGGGGATGCACTGAGGTTTCACTATTTAAACATCTCTAATTTTTAGGACCCTTGATGGTTGATTTTTTGTTTTTATTAATTATGTAATCTATAAAAAACATCCAGAAGATAAGTATTATCTAAATGAAATCTATAAGTCATTTAAAAATATATCATGTTCCTCTAAAGAATGGTTCTTCCACCAACAAAAAAAAATTATCCATAGAAACAAAAAAAAATTATTAATATATGTGTATAATGAATATGGAAAATGTTAAACATTGTATTTCTCATGATCCATCCTCGTGGCCCATGCTGTGACTACCCCAAGCCAACCTTCCATAGGCCAGGGGCTGGTGACTAGCACCAAAGGCGTAAATCCCAAATAAAAGGGAATTCATTGCCTTTATAAAAGTAAACAACACAACAGAGTGCAAGGGGAATCAAACACTAAGTAAAGCAGTAAACAAGTGTAATGGAAAGTACAAGGGGTCAGAAATACAATCCCAAAAGAAAGGTACAACTACAACTGAAAGTAAAGTACAACTCAAAGGACAACAGCTGAAAGGTGACAAGTAGCTCCTGGAACGTCCTCCGGCTTCCTACCTAAAGGGTTGGAACAAATGTCCTCCTCAGCACTCCACGTCCGTCTGTCTCGTCCGAGTATCGACTCATTGTGGGATCCACCTCTGGGTACCAACTTGTCATGGGATCCACCTCCGGGTACCGTCCATCTCTACAAGCCTCATACACGATCAGTGATGTCTGTTGTCTGCAACCAACACAATGAGGTGCGGGCATAGCCCGTGCAGGGGTGAGTATATGATACTCAGTTGCGACCCCGAGACCCTCAAGGTCTCACTAAATGCATCAAAGATAAACACAAAGAAAGTTCTCAACAGATAACCCATATATAGGTATAATCCCATACTTATACCTAAGTTATCAAGTAACTCATCTCAAACATGAGGTATCACACATATATGAAATCAAAGAATAACCACTACTTAGGTGTATGCCCATAAATATACCTAAGTTATCAAGTAACCCATCTCAATCACGAGATAACAAAATGGTCATTGACTCAGCTCAAACCAGGATTTAAATCATGATTTCGACACCAAAACTGCTGGAGAACTCCTCCTCTGTTAAGCACAGTAGTCCTGTCACGACTCCGAGTCTCTACTCACTACCCTTAGACTGCAGATGTACTCCTCTTGTCGAGTACCGAGGGTCTTCCACCTCAAAATGTATTGCTCCCCCCCATGGGTCTACCACCACACACAGTAGTGCTCCCCCTCATAGCCTATAAAGGTACTTCTCATGTCGAGTTCTGTGGGTCTTCCAACTCACAATGTGGTGATCACCCGCCATGGTTCTGCCTCCTCACAAAGTAGTTCTCCTCACTGGGCTATTCAAGTAACTCCGAATCGAATCGGACAAGCAGTCATCAGGTCCACAACTACTAGGTCTCCGCACTCCGTACGCTCATCTCTAAGAGGATCCTCTCAACGAGCTACTGGTCGATACTTATTGTATCACAAAGTCCCACAATGTAATTATCATAAAGGGCCACCTCGTCATAGGGGTCTCCTCGCAATAGACGGTGCGTCAATCGGACGCCCGGTCTATTAGTATTTAGCATTTTCATCCCGGGGGCCCAGTTGGTTTCATGTACGAACCAACCTGACCGTATCAAATCTATACCCCGGACTCTCATAGGGTATACTCATATGGACCTCTTCACAACATGATTACCAATCCCGCTGACGGTTCGCCAAACTGACGTCCGGTCTGTAAGATATCGGCTTTTCCGTTCTAGGGGCCCTGTTGGAATTCCGGTATAATCCAACCCTGCCAAATTCCAACCGCATAAAAACCTTATGTGAAGTATTCCAAAAGAACCATCTCAACATGAGAAATCCAACAAAGATTATTGCACATCAATTAGACGTCCGGAACTGAAGTTATAAGCATTTCCGCTTTGGGGTCCTGGTTGGTTTCGGGTTCGAACCAACCCGGGTGTACCCAATGTTCAATGAAACCTTGAGTGTAATATACCGAAACAACCGTCTCTATTCAATGATCTCTACGCAGCTGACAGTGCATCGATTGGTGGTCTGTAACTCATGTTATGGGTGTTTGAAAGAAACTGCTCAAAAATAGGGGGTCTAGGCCCGGTCCGACCCGGCCCAGTACCCCCAATATCGACCCGACCCGGGTCTGGGTCTGGCCCGTTAGGGCGCAGCCTGGCCCAGATAGTGCTATCTGGCACAACCGGCAGGGCCCATCCCGGTGCTGGCGGCCCGGCCCGCGTGGCTTGCGGTTCGGCCCGGGAGTCAGCGGCGGCCCGGCTCGGATCGGCCGAGTGGGGTGTGAAGGGGGGAGGGGGTGATTTCCCCCCGGTTGACAGAGATCTTGCGCGGCTCATAAGTCGCGCCTCATTTAATTCCGGAACGGAAAAGCCATTCTGGTCTAGGTGTCTCCGCTGCAGCTATGTCGTGGTGGTCTTCTCCGGCGCCGCACCGCCGTCCCCATTCGAAGGCGCCGCCACGCTGGTGCGGCGCGCCGCGGCCGCTTTCCGCGGACCACTCGACATGCTCCGGTGGACTGTTTTGCCCGCCATCATCACCAGCGGTCCTCTCGGGACTCGATCATCACTGTGGAGGCTTCAAATTTCCATTTTGGTCTCATTTCATTATCGCTGTTAATCCACGCATCAACAACAATCTGCGGAGGGTCGTCAGGCCGTGTTTGTTCGGCTCGCGCCCTCCACGTTAGGAGTTATCAATTAACCAAGATTAAATAGGGTTTTATAAATAAAAACAATCAATTTTATTTAAATTAAATTGAATCAAATCATCCCACGTTCTCCTAAATAAATTTTTAGCATACCAATATTCAAACCCGCAGTTAAAATAAAATATTCGTGGATCAACATAATGATGAGTTGATCCGCGTTATTTTTTTAGAAGGAAACAACCATGTGAATAATGTCATAATCAAATTAATCCCCTACCTCGATTCATGGTTCGTTCATCGTCGGTGCAGTAATCGGCATCACAGAAGACGGTCTCGTTCCATCAACATCGGAGGAAAAAGAACGTTGTTGTTGGCGATGATCATCGTGGTCACCGTCTTCTCTCTTGATGCATAAGAAGATAATAGAATATGGGAATTCTTTGTGTGTGTCGTCGTTCATTGTCTGGAGACGTTCTTCATAGGAAGAGGATTATTCCATCATGAATTCTCCTCCAATCCATTGTTCTCCCAACTCATGCTAGATTCAAGGTTCGTTCGTGTTCGGCACGGAAATCAGCATCGCGGAAGACTGTCTCATTCCGTCAACGTTGGAGGAAAAAGAACGTTGGCTGTGGCGATGATCACCACGGTCTATGTATTCCCTCTTCATGAGTAGGATGATAAGAGAATATGGGCCTTCTTCGTGAGTGTCCTCATTCTTTGTCGAGAGACGTTCTTCATTGGAAGAGGATTATTCCTTCAAGAATTATTCTCCTCTCCTTTGTTGACCCAACTCAAGCTATGCCAACCCAAACATAATAATATAAATATAATTATTATTCTCACATTATGAATTCAAATTAATTCAAAATAAATGAGCCAATAAATAAATGCCATAACTCAATTGTGTTGGCATATTATAACAGAGAGAGAGTAAAATGGGAAGGTTAAAGGTTTAAGAAGTTTAAGGGGGGGGTTCAAGGAGTTAAAGAGAATATGAACGGTGGGGATCGTGTGGGCCCCACCTCACATATATCCTCTCATGGGTGGTTAGGTGGTTGTGGGCCCCACCAACAACCTCCCCCTTGTAGGATATTACCAACTCAAAATAAAAATGTGTCCAACACAATTTTTATTTAATTTATGGTTAAACTCCAAAATATAACTTCAAACATGCATAAAATGAAACTACAGAAAAGGTCCCCTTAAGCGAAAACCGGGGATGTGAGTTCATCGGTGCCCTCAGATTTATATTCCGAGCACCAGTTCAAAAGATAGAAAAACCCGCTCGTTCGTTCACTGAACATACCCGAGCTAATCTTAGGAAATTGATTCGAGGCACACCGGGCCTCAGAATCTGGTGCCGTCAAAAGCCACAGACTCGTAAAATTCCAAAGGAATTAAGAAAAAAAATTCATTGAAATTTAAGGGTCTTTACATTACTCTCACATCAGGTCTTTATGTCCCCATAAATCTATAACACAAATTAGGGAAACAAAAGTGGTACTGAGCACGCAACTAAGCCTTCCGCTCCCATGTGCTCTCTTGGGGGTTCTCGTGCTGCCAGTGAAAGCGCACCTGAGAAATCGATTGTCCACATAGGACCCACTCAGGTCAATCCACGTTCTCCACTAGAACCTCTGTGAATGTCGCCCCATCATCGACGTTCAACTCCCCGCGGTCGAGGATGTGTGATGGGTCATTCATGTATCCCCTTAGTTGAGATATGTGGATTACATCGTGCACCCGGTGCAACTGAGGTGGAAAGGTCATGTGGTAAACCACCTCGCCTACCCTGCTGAGGACCTAGAAAGGTCCGTTGAACCTCGGAAATAACTCACCGCCTCGGACACATCTCTGTAAACCTCATCGAGGTGATACCCGTATAAGAACGTGGTATCTATCCTCGAACTCTAGAGGACTCATTTTCCTAATTAGAACTGAAACTCAAAACTCCTACATCCATGTAGGTAAGGATGGACAACCCAAGGGTGATCGACTACACCCTTCTATGCATGAGTTTATCTGGTGCTGCCAGGGGTTTCCTTTACTCTAACCAAGGAAAACCCATCCCGATGTTGTAGATAGACCACAACCTTTTTTCCTAATACCGTCAATTTTTGTATGAACTGTGATTGCCCAGTCCATACTCAAACTAACATCGTAAGACCTCGACGCTGCCACCAGTAGTTTCCAACCGAAACTCTCACCTCAAGGGTCAGATCATACCATCAACTTATGTGTGATTATCGAGTCTCCTCCCAATGGAATCTCCAAATTTGAAGGTCAAGTCAACGACTTAATCAGAAACTCTAGGTTTGGGTCTAGATTTGTGGATGGAAGGGATGTTTCGTATCAATATCTGTTGTTACGGAAGCAAGTAGAAGACACAGTCCGTACGTCGAATCATCCCTATAGCCTTTCAGTCGCACTCCTTGACTGCATGCATCTACTCTTTCCCCCAACCTCCAGCTCCCTGAGCCTAGCGGGGATTACAAAGGTGGGTGGTTGGAAGTTGTCAAAATGTTCACCACCCCATGTTGCTCTCCTAGCTCTGCTTCCATGTCAGCTGCCTTGAAGATTCATCTTTCCTTTTCACTTCCTATACATGGAACATTTTACATGCCCACGTCTCTGAGACTGGCACTCATTTCCTTATTTCCCACTGCTATCCTTCACGGACTGCATCCATTCAGTAAAACAAGTATCAAACACAATGTTTATTCCAAGGACCCTAGCATAAGTAGGAATGCATCGAGAAAAGGTAATGGATCATATGTCCTTAAACACACCTCGCTCGGATGTCCGAGCCCTGAAGCACTGAACTCGTCGTATTCATCGAGTACCTGGAATGGTTTGGTACGCCCCAATGAATTCTCAACAACTGACATGTCGTCCTGCTGAATCTTTATAATCTCTAGAAAACTCTCTTCCACATCTTGAAGCTAGTCCTCAACATGCTGTGAGTCGGGCTTGCCTCCGAACTTGAGGGATATATGGTGCGGAAACCTAAGTAAGTCATTATGAAACATTTATCCTCTATCGGTACCACTGGTAGTGTCTATTTACCAATAGGTAGTGATATAGATAGAACACTACCCGATTGTACTATCTCAGGCATAGGTCCACATGTCGAAACCCCATCACTATACGGACCAACCTCATGGTCTCCCACTGGAAAAAACAAGTAGCTAAGATCTCTATCTTCCCTAACAGTGTATAAACTAGCCGTAGAACTCTAGAAATAGCCTCCACCCAGTCCACTACTGCCTATGAATCTTTCTCGCCTCATAACCTCGGAGGCCTCTACTGCTGGAACTCGTGAAACACGCTCTGTCAGAGTGCACCATCCACTAGTACTACTGGTGGAATATGCTGCTTAATAGGTGGTGGTACTGCTGGAACACCACCCGAATGTGCCAACATAGAAAGAGGGCCATGTAGAGTAGTCTCATCGCTCGGTAGGCAATCATCGAGTACTCTCTCAAAACTCCAACTGACTTTATGCGTGGAAACATCTTGAACAGATGTGATATGGTCAATGATTTATACCTATTGAGCTGACCTGTTTTGAGCTGACATTAAAATATTTGGAAACAAACACATGCTATCATTTTTTTTGTGCACAAAGTTGGAAATCAGTAGTCAGGGTCCTGGTGTATCGATACGTTGGCTGCCGCACCAACATTGGACTCCATGAACTAAAGACCACACCCAGTACCCTTAACAGTATTCCTTCATAGAAAGGAAGGATCATAGTCCTGAGTTCTGTGGAAGAATTGACCCCTCTGATACCAATTTGTCAAAACCTGTCCTTTGGACTCGTGCTATGACAACCCCAAGCCTGCCTTCCATAGGCCTGGGGCTGGCGACTAGCACCATAGGTGTAAATCCAAAACAAATGGGATGGAATTTAATTTATAAAAGTAATCAACAGAACAGAGTACATGTAGGAGAAAACACTAAGTAATGCAGTAAACAAGTGTGCTGGAAAGTACATGGGGCCGGAAATACAAGCCCAAAAGAAAGGTACAGCTACAACTGAATGTAAAGAACAACTCAAAGGACAACAGCTGAAAGGTGAAAAGCAGCTCCTAGAATGTCCTCTGGCTTCCTACTTGAAGGGTTGGTACAGATGTCCTCCTCAGCACTCCACGTCCATCTGTCTCCATTGGGTATCAACTCATCTTGGGATCCACCTCCAGGTACCAACTCGTCGTGGGATCTACCTCCAGGTACCGTCCAGCTCTACAAACCTCATCCACGATTTGTGATGTCAATCGTCGGCAACCAACACAATGAGGTGTGGGCATAGCCCGTGCAGGGGTGAGTATACTATACTCAGTAGGGACCCCCAGACCATCAAGGTCTCAGTAAATCCAACAAGGATAAACACAAATAAAGTTCTCTATAGATAACCCATACATAGTTATGAGCCCATACTTATACCTATGTTATCAACTAACTCATCTCAAACACGAGGTGTCACACAGATATGAAGTCAATGGATAAACTCTACTTAGGTATATGACCATAAATATACCTATGTTATCAATTAACCCATCTCAATAATGAGGAAAATACAAAGTTCATTGACTCAACTCAAACGAGGATTAAAATAATGATGTCGAAACCAAAACTGCTGGAGAAATACTCCTCTATTGAGAATAATAGTCCTATCATGACTCTGAGGTGATACTCAATAACCTTAGACTGCTGAGGTACTGCTCTTGTCGAGTACCGCAGGTCTGCCACCTCACAAAGTAGTGCTCCTCGCCATGGGTCTGCCACCTCACACAGTAGTGCTCCCCCTCATAGCCTATAGAGGTAATCCTCCTATCGAGTATCACTGGTCTTCCACCTCACAACATAGTTCTCTTCCTCTGTGGGTCTTCCACCTCACAATGTAGTGCTCCCCACTGGTCTATTCAAGTCACTCTAAATCGAATCGGACATGCAGTCATCCACTCCACAGCTACTAGGTCTCTGCACTCCGTACGTTCGTCTTCGGGATGATCCACTTCCCGAGCTAAGTACCAAATTTTTTTTCACAAAGGAAGTATAAAAAATACCACCTCGTCACAGGGGTCTCAAAGCAACAGACGGTGCTTCAATCGGACGCTCGGTCTGTGAGTTATTTGCCTTTTCGTCCCGGGGGCCCAGTTGGTTTCATGCACTAACCAACCCGACCGTATCTCATATTTACCATGAAATCATGTAGGGTATACTCATAGAGACCTCCTCCCCACATGATTACCAAATCCGCTAAAGGGTCTCCAATCAGACGTCCAGTCTGTAAGATATCAGCTTTTCCTTTATAGGGGCCCAGTTGGATTTCGGGAACAATCCAACCCGACCAAATTCAAACCGTGTCCAAACCTGATGTGAATTATACCAAAAGAACCATCTCAACAAGAGAAATCCATTAAAGTCGATAGCACATCAATCGGACATCCAAAACTAATGTTATAAGCATTTCTGCTCCGAGGTCCCTGTTGGTTTTGGGTTCGAACCAACCCGGCTGTACCCAATGTTCAGAGAAACCTTGATTGTATTATACCAAAATGACCGTCTTGATTCACGAATCTCTATTCAACTGATGGTGCGTCGATCGAAGGTTTGTAGGCCATGTTATATTCATTTGAACGAAACTGCCCGAAAACATGGGGTCTAGGCCCAGTCCGACTCGACCTAGTACCCCCTGGGTCGGCCCAAATCGGGTCTGGGTCCGGCCCGTTAGGGCGTGGCCCAGATCGGCGCAGGTGGCCCGGCCCGGCCCGGCGTGGCACGGGTGGCCCAGCCCGGCCCGGCCCAGCGCGGCGCGGGTGGCCCTGCCCGGCCCGCGCGGCCTGCGGTTCGGCCCGAGAGCTGGTCACGGCCCAGCTCGGCTCGGCCGAGCTGGGTGCGAAGGGGAGGGGGGCGCTTTCCCCCCAGTTGACAGAGAATCGGCGCGAATCTTAAGCCACGCCACATTTAATTATGGAACGACAAAGTCGTTCTGGTCTAGGTGTCACTGTCGCGGCTCAGCCACATAGGTCTTCTCCAGCGGCACACTGCCGCACCGGTGGGGCGCGTCGCCGCCACCTTCCGCGGACCACCAGATGTGCTCCAGTGGTTCCTTTCACCCTCTGTCTTCTCTAGCAGTCCTCCCGGGACTCAATCATCATAGCAGAGGCTTCAATTTGTCTTTTCGCTCCCATTTCATTGTCGTCGTCAATGCATGCATCAACAATAATCTACGGAGGGTCGTCGGGCCGTGTTTGTTCGGCATGTGCCCTCTGTGTTAGGCGTTATCAATTAAACAAGATTAAACAGGGTTTTAAAAAGACAAAAAATCAATTTTATTTAAATAATATTGAATCAAATCTTCCCATGTTCTCCTAAATAAATTTTTAGCATGCCAATATTGCAACCCGCAGTTAAAATAAAATATTCGCAGATTACCATAATGATGAGTTGATCCACGTTCATTTTTTAGAAGGAAACAACCATGGGAATAAATACATACTCAAATTAATCCCCTACCTCTATTCAAGGTTCATTCATCGCCTTTTGTGGAAATAAGCGTCGCAAAAGACTGTCTCATTCCATCAACATCGAAGGAAAGGAACATTGTCGTTGGCAATGATCACCGTGGTCGGCATCTTCTCTCTTGATGCGTAGGAAGATAAGAGAATATGGGCGTTCTTCGTGAGTTTCATCATTCTTTGTTGAGATACGTTCTTCATTGGAAGAGGATTATTCCTTCAAGAATTCTCCTCCTATCCTTTGTTCACCCAACTCAATCTCGATTCAAGGATCGTTCGTCCTCGGCACAGAAATCGGCATCGCCAAAGATGGTCTCGTTCAATCATAGTCGGAGGAAAAAGAACACTGTCGTTGGCAATAATCATCGCGGTCAGCGTCTTCTCTCTTGACTTGTTTGAAGATAAGAGAATATGGGCATTCTTCGTGAGTTTCGTCATTCTTTTTCGAGAGACGTTCTTCATTGGAAGAGGATTATTCCTTCATGAATTCTTCTCCTCTCCTATGTTTTCCGAACTCAAGCTATGCCAACTCGAACATTATAATATAACTCTTATTATTATTCTCACCTAATGAATTCAAATTAAATCAAAATAGATGATCCAACTAAATAAATGCCTTAACTCAAGTGTGGTGGCATATTAAAAGGGAGAGAGAGTAAAATGGGAAGGTTAAATGTTTAAGGAATTTACGGGGGGGGGGGGGTTCAAGGAGTTAAAGAGAAGATAAAAGTTTGGGCTCGTGTGGGCCCTACCTCACAAATCTCCTCTAATGGGAGGTTAGGTTAGTGTGGGCCCCACCAAAAACCTACCCCTTGTATGATATAACCAACAGAAAAAAAATGTGTGCAACACAATTTCTATTTAATTTAAGGTTATACTCCAAAATATAACATCAAACATGCATAAAATGCAACTACGGAAAGGGTCCCCTTAAGAGAAAACTGGCGCTGCGTGTTCATCGCTGCCCTCAGATTTCAATTCTGAGCACCGGTTCAAAAGATAGAAAAACCCGCTCATTCGTACACAGAACATACCCAAGCTAAACTTCGGAAATTGATTCCGGTCACACCGGGCCTCGGAATCAGGTGCCATCAGAGCCATAGACTCGTAATATTCCAAAAACATTTATGAAAAAAATTTCCTTGAAATTTCCAGGACTTTATAGTATTATAGAGTAATTAATGTCGATAGTATTGTTTTCGAAGTGTTACATTTAATAATGAAATGTTATTATAATGTTGAATGTTTTTATCAATAAATTACATGAAACATGTTATTCATGGATCCCATTATCTTGAATTATTTCCAAACATTACATAAAATGAAAATGTTACATGATAAATAATTATATGATAATGGTTCCACTCCATTGACTAACCACAAAATGTTGTCAATTGTATCCATGATAGAGAATCAACATCACGTATATGAATCATATTCAAAATAAAATAATTACTAAAATCATGTGATGAAAATATAAAAAATATAATTATGATATATAATAAATAAATGTCAATAATGAAACAATATATAAAGGAATATTAATAATTATTTAAATTTTATTATTAAGATTGTTATGTTTTTTGATGTTTGTTAAAATTATTTTATGAACCATGAAAATAACATTATGTATTTATTCAAATATCTCATTTAACATGACCGTTTTTAAATTTAAATTATTATACTGGTAAATATTATCTTCAAATATATAGACATCCAATTAATATTATTCTAAACATTTAATACATGTTTTATAAAGGTAATTTTTATCTTTTTCCCCAATTGGATGAAAATTAAATCAAAATAATTCACATAATAGAAGAATTCAATTTCATATATAATTTTTTATGAATAATTTTCTTACAAATAAATCTTTATATTATTCTTTTTTAAATTTTATTATAATTTTTTAAATGATTTCCAATGGTATCATAACATATTCAGTCAAATATGATATAATTGTTCTAATGGAATGTTATTAATAATTTATTCATCAATCATTATATTTTGTAATTGAAATTATTAACTAATGTGTTATTGGAATAAATTATTTAATATTTATTTATATTAGTTAATCATTCATGACCATTCATAAATATTCATTATGAAATATGCCCTCTATATTTTCATTGTTTTACAAACTATTTTTTCTTCCATATATATAATAATAAAATTTTTTAGATTTAGTTATTATATAAATTAATGAATATTTTTTTATTATTTCCCATGAAATTTAGGAAATCATTACTACTTGTAATTTTTATCTACTTCAAAATTAATCAATTTCTGTCACATACATGACTTATTTTAAAGTTAATTTCCATTTAATTTCCATTCATGCTTTGTTTTGAGGGTTTCCCAAGCATTTATGGAGGAATGGGTGATTTTGTTTGAATTGGTCCAAACCGTGATCCCAATTTCAGATTTAAAAATAAATTTTGATTCCTTTACAACATCTTCATTTTTCCACATTTTTCATCCATTCCAATTCCTAATTGTCATCCCCTGAAATATTAACACCAACATATTTATTTGACCATTTATAAATACATAATCATGGTGGATATGGGTTTTTAGTTAGGGAATTGGGCCTGCCCGAAAACCAATTTTTTGCATTAAAAATAAATTTTAATTATTTAATATCTCCTTCACTATTTGCGTTTTTTCAGTGGTTTAAACTCTCACCCGAGCCCACATACCTATGGCGAGCCCCCATGGACTCCTCCCAAAATTTGGAGCTCAATAGGATTGAGAAAATAGTGGAAACTTCTATGGATTTCAGAAATCTTCCAGATTTTGGAGAGGTAAATTGATCCCTTCATAACTCCTTCTATTCTTAATCCTTTCCCTCATTTCCAATTCCTACATGACCTTATAATTCATGTTCGAATATCCATTAAATTCTTATCTGTTTTAAAATTCAGATTCTGGTCGATTTTGGTTCGTTTTATTTAGAATGTTTCAAGTAAGTGTTTCTCTCCTTGATTTCATCCCCTTTCTAAGGGTTTCCTTCACTCTTTCAATAAGTTCATCATGTCCAGAAATTGAGGTTTGAAACTAGGGTTTGATTTGGTGTCTTTTTGGTCAAATATTGTGGTCGAGGGCTGGATTTATATTCATTGAGATGCGTTGGTGGTGTGGTTGATGTTTCACACCATGTTTTGAGGGTTTCGTCATAAAAGGTAGGTGATTCCATGTGTAAACATTTATAGATGATTTAGTTTTCTTGAATTACTTATTATTCATGTTCCTAATATTCTATGTGTGGTGCGTGAACTTTTTTATGTTGGATTTAGTAAAGCATTTGTTTTTATAGTTTCATTTTAGCTTTAAATTTGGTGTTTTCATGTGCAACCCTTTGGGTATTGTTTGGGATTGTTTTATAACATATAAATTTTGTTTAATAAATCTTGTTCGGGATGAAAATTATGATTTGGTGGGGTATTGGTGTGCCACTCGGTCTTAAAGAGGTTTTTTTAGGGTTTAAGGTGTAAAACTTTATTGTACTTCTTGAAAGTGATCTTGAAAACGTGTGTGTTTCCTGTGGATCTTTTGTACTGTTGTTTTAGGTGTTTGTATAACACCTGGGGGTTGTTTAATAAATGGTTTATGAGCTTCCAATTCTATTTTTAATTTGTATTGATGTGATTTTGTCCTTGAAATATGGTTTTGAAATGGGTTTTATTTGGAACGCTTTGGTACACTATTTAGAATTGTTTTATGAATGTTTTCGGTGGTTTAATGATTTATGTAAGAGGTAAAACCATATTGGAAAACTGTTTTGGATTTTTTATACATTAAAATGAACCATTTTAAATGTTAATAGGTCAGTTATGTGATGTTTGTCATATTTTTAGGGACTTAATAAAATTGTTAAAGGATGTGTTGGATTGTGAATGTTATGAAAAAAGTGTTGTGGGATATTTTGGTGTGAGTTTGATTTCAAATTGAATTTGAATGAAAAGTTAAATTTTTGACTTCAGTGATTTTCATGGGGCTGTTTGGATAATGTGTGATGTGGAAGTGATATTTTCATGTGAAAATTATATTTCATGGCTTGTTCAACTTGTTTGAGCACAAAGGGAAAACCCGGGTATCTAGGTGGGTAGATGCGCACTAGTATGATAGTGAATCAGTGAGGTTTGGCCTTAGTTTCACTTAGTAGGATTGACTCTTACAACTCTAACTAAACTATGATGATGATGATTGGGGACTACTAGGTTATGGGTATGTTCCCTTCTAGTGGATCGTGCATGAGAACGGATAATTTTTGTGGTTACTCTCACCGAGATACGAGGTACCTGGGACCCACGACTAGCTAGTGCCTAGGGGTTATTTCCTATTGGTTGTGCTCATTAGATCTTTTATACATACCATCGGCATATGGTATATTTGGCTGGAAAAATCAGTATCTTTTGAATTTCTTTTAAAAGTGTTGATTCTTTAAATTAGCCCACTTGAAAACTGTTTTTTTTAAGTTGAATCTTTTAGAAATTGTAACTAGAAATTACATGTTTTTGAATACATACATGCTTTTCGTCTTTGAATGTTTATCACAGGGGATATCTTAGTGGTGGTATCCTACTGGGCATTGGATCACACCCTACATACACCCTTGGGTGTAAGTAGACTTGGTTATTTTTTTTTGTCGCGGGTTTGGTTATAACATTTGTGCCAACAGTTCAGGTTTTCACTGGTCATTCATAATGCGGTGTTGTCGAGATGTCTTGAGGGAAATGCCTCTTACCATGTTGAGGTTCTTGGGATGTTCATTTTTTTTGTTTTGTTCCTTTTTTATAGTCTTGTTGAGTTGTTTTAGTCTATGTAATTCAGTTCTAATTTTCTGTAAAACATTGTTTGGTTTGAAAAATCCAGATTTGTTTCATTGGATTCTTTTGTTGTTTTTTGTTTATAAACACGGGTAAATCATTCCCAATTGTCATTTTATGATACCCGGGAACTTGTGCCAGCCCGTGGGGATCGGGAACGCCCTTCGGATCTTGTCGTAGACCGGGTCAGGTGCCGATTTTGAAGGCGACCAGATTCGGTTCGTGAGAAAATGGTATCAGAAGAGGTTCATGTTAACTCTTTGGGTCATGTTATTTGGGGAACAGTCGAGATAGTCTGGATTTAGGATTGTTGGGACATGGAATTCTAGTTATGGGTAGTGTGCCTTATCACCACACCTCATAATGGGATTCATGTTTCCAAGAGAAGTCGTCATTTATCTATGTCCTTTGGTTTTCTTGGTTCGATGATGATTAAGGGAAATGAAAAGTGAGTTGGGTTAATTGTCCTAGTGAGCTCGCCGGGCCTGGAAAGCCATGTGGAGCCAAGGATATTCTCTAGAACACTCTCTGTGATAGTTAAGTGATTGGAATATGTCCGCCAACCATATTTCCAAGTCACCCACTGAGACTAGTTTCCTCTCTCATTGTTTTGTTCTTAGGTTTTGAAATCATTGCACTTTGGTTTTATGAAGTGTAATGATTTTGTCAAATGATTTTCAAATAAATAAGGAATGATTTGATTTATGAGATGGTGGAAGTTAATTTTTAGAATTATTTTGAAATGGAAATTGGTGTGCTTACACCTCTTTTGAAAGAAGGAACTATATTGAAGTTGGTTTTGAAAAGTGTTTCCAATAGAGTTTTCTAAACAATCAAAAGGTGTTTTAATGGGATGAGATGTTTTTAAATCGATATGAATATCTTGAAAGTGTGTTATTTTCCAAATGGTTGTGTCTTTTTGAAATGTTTTGTAAGATGTGAATTGGGATTTTGATCTCATTGTAAGCAGTTTTGAGAAAAAGGTTGGGTTGGATGACCATTTTTGTTTTTGAAAAGTGGAAATAATTTTTTTTTAACCTTTGGTATTTCATTGAGCGACCACATGCATGGGGTTATATGGGATTATGGATGGTTGATGGCATGACTAGATGAGTGCTAGGATGGATATGAGGAGGGTGCCTGGTGTGGCACAAAAACATGCATGTGTGAGGCCCATGGGGTACCACTGGTGGATATGCTTACTGCTAAACCATTTGTTTTAAAAGAATTGGTTTTAAAGAAAAACATGATGTCTTGATGAATGGTTTTGTATAGTTTGTATTATGGGATTTGAAAATTCTGATATTGTAGGATGTTTTGAGTTCAAGAACCCCTTCAGTTTGAACTGTGTTTTGGGTTTGTGTTTGGTTGGTAACCTGTGTTGTAAGAACGGTTAGTGGTCTCTTTTGAAAAAAAATTTGGGATGCGTTTACGGTGGTTCCCTTCATGTGTTTGGATCTAGTTTGTGGCATGTTTTGACCAAGGTACCAGCTTGGTTGGGTCCTTGGGTTCTCTCATTGGATAAGGTACACCCCCATTAAGGGTTAATGCACAACTGAAGTGAATCCCGTATTGTTTATTCATTGGAAAATCCTCAAGTTGATCAATATAACGAATATTTTATCGATCATTGTTGATTGAGACTACACCCATTTATTTCGTTGATTTTTGGATCCTCTTGTAGTGGTAAAGTTCTTGTGGAAGGTTGAAAGAAACCTTAGTTTCTTATGATTCATGATTCATCGAAGGTGGAAGTTTTCTTTAGTTGTTAGTGTGGATGAGTGTCTTGATGGTGTCTAAGAGGGCCTCTGGGTTCTTTATAGTTTCTTTGAATAAAGAGTTATTATTAAACAACCAATTTTTAGATTTTGGTCATTATAGGATATTGTGTCCACTTTTTGGACTTGTCTGTTATTTAGGGACTTTGAATATGGTGTCGTTCCCTGTATTGTTTCTATCAATATCAAGGGTCATGTTCAGTGAAGCATTGTGATGTTTTGTGCTCTTTTGACTATAAAGGTGATGGTCACACAATCCTCTGAGGTTCTATGTTATGTTGGTAGTATGTCTCCCTTGGGAAAAACATAAAATCACTTATATTAGAGGACGGTGTTTATACGTGTCCTTCCCTTCTGTTGTTTCTCACCCAAAAAACAAGGTGCGATGTGTGTGCATCTTCTGATCCCTTGTTTCAGTGAAATGTCTGGTTTTGGTAATGTTGGTTATTGAGTGTGTTTTGTCTTGATGAACCAATCGGGGTATGCGGTTTAGTTCTTTGTGGAACCAAAAGATGAAGTTACACATAGGGGTTTCAACAGCCTAACTGCATGGCCGAAGATGCTTCAATATTTTGAGCTCCAGCTATAGGTCCCAGAGAGAAGCTGGCGCGTAGTCATGGGAAACACCAGTGTTGTTTACACCCTTGTACAAATTCCTATCCTCAGTATGAACGATAGGAATAGTTTAAACCTTTGGTTTCATCATATTTCTTCTGTTGTTCCCATTCGGTGGAAATAGGTGGAGGGTCTTGTACCAATGTCATCACAAAATGTTATTCCCTCCCCCTTTGGTTTCCATTGGGTCATTGGAGAATGGTTGGAAATTTTTCTAGACAAGTTGAGCACACAGTTTTCACATGGTTAGTTCTAACCGTGAACAAAAAAAATAACCATGCAGATATAAGGATCCACATAGTTATTGCACAATTTCCCAAACTGTGCAGACTAACCGTGCGACCGTCCCAACTCTTTAATTTTGGGGACTTTTCGTGTCTCCCCATTCCGATCGGTTAAGATGGTTGGTTGTTATGGTGGGGAGACACACTACGAGTCTTATATAAGTTCTTCTATAAATTTCTGATTGAAGTATACTCTTTGTACTGGGGATTCCATTCAGGCCTCCCCCTGTTAGTGTCCTGATTCTTTCTCGAGGAATGAAAATATAGGTTGTCTCTTATGGTGGGGAGGTAATTTTTGTTCCCCCATACCAGTAACTCAAACTTATCCATGGTCGTGGCTTGGAGATAGGTAGTCTCATTCAGAGCTATCAAGCTACTTACAGCATCCTTTAGTAAAAATTATAATTGGGGAGTACCCAATGGTCTAGTTAAAGTAAGGTAAGTGTAACCTTCTTCGATGTTGTAGTTCATTTGGGTGAATTGCTTGAGCCTTGTTCGGATAGTGTTTAATGAGTTTTATTTTGTGATAATGTATGAATGTGATTGATTATTTAAGTAAAGTGGTGTATGTTTTGGTTGTCAGATTAATCATTCCTTAATTGATAACTTTAGGTGTTTTGGCCTTTGGGGGTGAAAACCTGGCAAAGGAGTACCTCTTGGTTTCTTAGTTGGGTTTGGTTGTTGCTCTGTCCTTGATGTGACATTCCGGGGCGGAATGTTTTCATGGTGGGAAGCATTGTCACATAAATGAATTATTTTAATGTTAATTTCCATTTAATTTCCATTCATTCTTTGTTTTGATGGTTTCCCAAGCATTTATGGAGGAATGGGTGAGTTTTTATGAATTGGGCCAAACCGTGAGCCAAATTCCAGATTAAAAAATAAATTTTGATTCCATTATAACATCATCATTTTTCAACATTTTTCATCCATTACAATTACTAATTGTCATACCCTGAAATATTAACCCCACCATATTTATTTGGAACATTTTTAAATCTATAATCATGGTGGATATGGGTTTTTAATTGGGGAATTGGGCCTGCCCGAAATCCCATTTTCTGCATTAAAAATAAATTTTAATAATTTAATATCTCTTTAAATATTTGCATGTTTTCGGTGATTCCAACTCTCACCTGAGCCCACATACCTAAGGCACGCCACCATGCCCTCCTACAAAAATTTTCAGCTCGATAGGATCGCTAAAATAGTCGAAACATATCTAGATTCTATAAATCGTCCGTATTTTGGAGAGGTAATTTGATCCCTTCATAACTCCTTCTATTCTTAATCTTTTTCCCCAATTAAAATTCCTACATGACCTTATTATTCTTTTTCGAATATCCATTAAATTTTTATCTGTTTTAAAATTCATATTCTGGTCGATTTTGGTTCGTTTTATTCAGGATGTTTCAAGTAAGTGTTTCTTTCCTTGATTTCCTCCCCTTCCTAAGGGTTTCCTTCACCCTTTCAATAAGTTAATCATGTCCAGAAATTGAGGTTCTAAACTGGGTATTGATTTGGTGACTTTTTGGTCAAATATTGTGGTCTAGGGATGGATTTATATTCCTTGAGGTGCGGTAGTGGTGTGGTTGATGTTTTGCACCATGTTTTGAGGGTATCGTCATAAAAGGTAGGTGATTCCATGTGTAAACATTGATAGATGAGTTAGACTGCTTGAATTACTTATTATTCATGTTCCTAATATGCTTTGTGTGGTGAGTGAACTTTTTATGTTGGATTTAGTAAAGCATTTTTTTTATAGTTTTATTTTAGCTTTAAATTTGGTGTTTTCATGTGCAACCCTTTGAGTATTGTTTGGGATTGTTTTATAACATATAAATATTGTTTAATAAATATTGTTCGGGATGAAAATTAGGATTTGGTGTGGTATTGGAGTGCCACTAGGTCTAAAATTTGTTTTTTTAGGGTTTAAGGTGTAAAACATTATTGTACTTCTTGAAAGTGATCTTGAAAACGTGTGAATTTCATGTGGATCTTTTGTACTGTTGTTCGAGATGTTTGTATAACACATGGGGGTTGTTTAATAAATGTTTTTGGATCTTCCAATTCTGTTTCGAATTTTTATTGATGTGATTTTGTCCTTGAAATATGGTTTTGAAATGGGTTTTATTTGAAAATCTTTGGTACACTATTTAGAATTGTTTTATGAAAGTTTTGAGTGGTTTAATGATTTATATAAGAGGTGAAACCGTATTGGAAAACTATTTTGGATTGTTTATAAATTCAAATGAACCATTTTATAATTCAATAGTTCTGTTATGTGATCTTTATCATATTTGTAGGGATTTCATAAGATTTCTAAAGGATGTGCTGGATTGTGAAAGTTATGCAAAAACTGTTGTGGGCTATTTTGGTGTGAGTTTGATTTCAAAATGAATTTGAATGAAAAGTTAAATTTGTGACTTGTGTGATTTTCATGGGGATTTTTGGATAATTTTTGATGTGGAAGTGATATTTACATGTGAAAAGTATATTTCTTGGCTTGTTGAACTTGTTTGAGCACAAAGGGAAAACTCGGGTATCTAGGTGGATGGACATGTACTGTAATGATACTGAATCTGTGAGGATTGGCCTTAGTTTCACTTAGAAAGATTGATTCTTACAACTCTAACAAAACTATGATTTTTATGATTGGGGACCAATAGGTTATGGGTATGTTCCATACTAGGGGCTCGTGCACGAGAATAGATAATTTTTGTCATTACTCTCACCGAGATACGAGGTACCTGGGACCCACAGCTAGCTAGTGCCTAGGGGTTATTTTTTATTGGTTGTGGTCATTAGATTTTTTATACATACCATTGGCATATGGTATATTTGGATGAAAAAATCAGTATCTTTTGAATTTAATTTAAAAGTGTTGATTCTTTAAATTAACCGATTTGAAAACTGTTTTTTTAAGATGATTCTTTTAGAAATTGTAACTAGAAATTACATGTTTTTTAAAACTTGCATGCTTTTCGTCATTGAATTTTTATCACAGGGAATCTCTTAGTAGTGGTATCCTACTGGGAATTGGCTCACACACTACTTACACCCTTGGGTGTATGTAGACTTGGTTATTTTTTTGTTGTCGCAGGTTTGGGTATAACATTTGTGCCAACAGTTCGGGTTTTCACCAGTCATTCATAATGCGGTGTTGTGGAGATGTCTTGAGGGAAATGCCTCTTATCATGATGAGGTTCTTGGGATGTTCATGTTTTTTGTTTTTTTCCTTTGTTATAGTCTTGTTGAGTTGTTTTAGACTATGTAATTCAGTTTTGATTTTCTGTAATACATTGTTTGGTTTGAAAAATCCATATTTGTTTCATTGGATTCTTTTGTTGTTTTATGTTTATAAACTCGGGTAAATAATTCCCAATTTTCATTTTATGATACCTGGGCACTTGTGACAGCCCGTGGGGATCGGGAACGCCCTTCGGGTCTTGCCATGGACCGGGTCAGGTGCCGATTTTGAAGGCGACCAGATTTAGTTCGTGACAGTTTCACATATAGTGTTTTATTAATATTATATAATAAAAACATCCTTCACCATTCATTATATGTATTATGATAATGTCATGTGGATATTTTCCAAAAACAGATTTTTTCTATTTTTATTATTGGTTTGATAGAGTGAAGATTTATTTGAAGCTAATATATAAGAAAATTGTGTTGTGTATATTTAAATTTTTTATGGTTTTATACCTCTGTAATATATTTAGTCTCTGTTTATGTATCATGAATTTCAGATTATACATGGATCTTATTGAAATTCCAAACCAATTTTTAGAACCATGTGGTTATCCCATGTTTATTAAATTTTCGGTATATGGTTTTCATGCCAATTTTGAAAATATTTTCACGGATATTACCAATGGAATATATTAGATTTCAATGCGTATCTGTATTCATCATTATTATTTCATTTTTTAGTCTTCATAAATCATATTTATCATCTAATGTTTTCAAAATTTTATTAATCATATCCTAGGTTATTCCAAAAACATATTCACAAATTCAGATTTAGGACATATATTTTAGTGTATTTTATTTTCCTATATAATTTTTATACAAACATCAGTATGTTGTAAAACAATGTTGCTAAAAATATGATAAATTATAATATTTAATTCATACCTCTTTTGATTACCCTAACTATAAATCAATGATAACCAAATATAATGTTTCCATTAACCATTTAATAATAGATAAAATTATATAGATTCACCTAACAGAGTATCAAATGAGAATATTAAAAATAATATACATGGATAATGTTGTAAAAAAAATTAAATTAAATAATCTCAAAATACAAAAAAAAAACAATTGGTTATATTGTGTTTGTTATTAAATTTAATGATTATTTTTTGAAAATGTGAATGTATTTATATATGTAACTATGTAATAAAATTTATTACCATAATATACAATTTTAGTTATAATTCACAATAGTTTTGGTTTCACACTAAATTATTAGTAAAGGCCATATGAATTCCAATCATTCATTTGACAACTATTTTAATATATGTATAACATTAAAATATTCATTATTTTAATTTATCTATTTATATTTTTTCATTTATAATCAGTAAATTTAACTATTATATTTCATTTCGCATATAACTAATTAACTATTATTCACTTCATGTACAAAATAACCATTCGTTATTGGAGTGAAATCCTTAATTGAATTTACAATATTTTTTTACTCAAGTAATATCACTTACAATATGTTGAATATATTGATGAGATTTACATGTCATGGTATATACTACACAGAAATAATTTTATTAGTATGTTTAATTACTAGATGACTCACATAATATGAAATGTCTATGAATTTTTTTAGATGATTAATTTTTTATATATTCATATTGATTCATTTATTATATTTGGAAATAAATAATATTAATGTAAAATATTATTATTTGGTATTTTTATTTAGTAAAATAATATATATATTCTATGATTGAATTAATTTTTTCATAAAGATCAACAAAACAATAGATTTTGGATGTTTTATAATTCAATGGAAATAACATAAGGATAAATGATATATTCCTATAATGTGGTATGTTATACATATTGTGTGTCAAAATGAGGAGTCTCATAATGGCTATCATAAAATTACATTATTTAATATTCAATAATTAATTAAAAAATAATTGATTTATTCATGGTTTTGATAAATCATGGTAATCTAATAAATATTTAAAATGGTGAACTGATTCGAAAATGTGAGTTGTTTAACTAGTGGTGCATTGAAATAACAATTTACATAACTCCCTAATAGAAAATAGTTGTGGTGTTGAATATTTTAGGTCAATTTTTTTTCCACCATGGAATACAGTAGATCTATATGAAATTATAAGGATAGATATACGATTGGGGTAAAAATTATGTAATATAAATTAAGTGTTGTGGGGGTTATAAATAATTGGATTTCAAATAGTAGTACATAAAACTATGAAACATATTTTAAGAATTATACATAGTTTTCTGACCTAATTTCTATATATTTTTTCCATTTCATTTTTCGAACGATGAATATATTCTGATATATCATTTCATAAATTAAAAATAGAAATAATGGAATGATAATTATTAGAATTTATAAAAATGATAATTAACCATTGATCTATCCTTGGAGTAACATGATAATATTAGGGAATGATTCTAAGAAATGTTGATATCTATTTACTGTTATTCAAGGTTATGATGCTTTTACCAAAATTATACTCAAATTAATTTTTCTGGATGATAATATGATAAAAATAGGGATAACATGATCAAAACTATTGAGAAATAATAAATAGTCACTCAAATCAATGATCATGTTATCCTATATTATTTATTTTACTAATTTAAAATTTTAATACATATTAATACCTTTATTTGTTCAAAAATAATATAATTAAAATATATAAGAAAATCATTATGATTATTAAATTTTTTCAATCAATAAATCCTATAAAACCCTACCATAATGGTATTTAATATACCTTGGTCCAGGAAAATATGAATTAAATCATGTTTTCTTGGATAATTATATTAAAATAATTTATAATATCCTCTATATGAGAACCAAAGTGTGTTGGTAAATTAATTTAAATTCATCTCATTATATTATTATGGATACTTATTAAATTAGTTCATGTAATATATGATGAAATAAAATTATTATTATTATAATAACATTCATTAGAGGATTTCTATTGTTAATATTAATTTTTATGTCAATATATATTTTTTGTAATTCATTTAAGGGAATTTAATCTATTAAATGATAGTTTTTTCCTTATCATAAAAATAGTATGAAAAAATTAATGACATTAGAATGACTGTATTTTATATTCCAAAATTGGAGAAAAACATTTACCAATTTTATAATTATAATATTGAAACATATAGTATAATGGTAATTATTATAATACCAAAAAAATATGAATAAATATACATATATTATTTAATTAATGATAGTAAATGTGAATTGTCGAAAACCACATGATATTTACCATGGAGATACAAAAATATATATGTATTTAGTAAAAATTATTCTCTGATTAGTAAATGAGATGTAGGTCATGGGATTGGGATTACAAGATAGTTTTGTTGAGTGGTATTTTAATGCCCTAATAGATTCTAAAAATTGAGTTTCCTTTGGTTTCGTCTTCCCTAGAAACTCCAAACAGTTCCCTCAACTATAGTTCTATACAATACATCCTTCCCAAGGCTACTAGTCAATTGTTTTTTATGCCAAATGAATCTTTATGACATACCTGTGTCGAAAAGATAGGAGGGAGGGCTCATCCAACCATTTTTTTTAAAATTATTACCACCATTAAGAATCTCTTATTTATTTAAGATTTGTTTCTAAACCACTTATTAATCCCAATGATGGACTAGTTACACAGAAAAATTATTATAGTTTTATACTCCTTCATGTGAAATTTATTAGTGTCTCTTTAGTGGATATATAATTATGTATCGGTTTTCCTCTGTCATTTTAGGTAATGGGTGGATTATTACAGGTTGATGCCTTATAGACCTCTGTCATAAGAAGACGTCACATGTATCCAAGTTATTTTCGGGATAAGAGTCTTTACTATTTATCTTATTTGGTTTTACACATTGATGCATCTCATACCATTATGGAGTATTATAATGACGATTTCATAATCATTGAAACTCCATAAGCCCATGATAATTTTTCTTTGTGTTGGAAACATGGGATAATAAGTAATTTATGTCATTTCATTCAAAAAAGGACCAAGATGATTGGTTTTCACCTTTTAATCATTTATTGACCTTAATCCATAGTAGAGGTGGCCTAAAAATTATATATGTTGTAGGAATCCGAGTCAAAATAGTTCTCATTATATTGGGGCTTACTTACTGAGGTGGCTTGCATGTATTGGGTTGCTTGTTATGAGGTTTTCGAATGACCATGTTGACATTCATAGTATAAAATAGATGATCTTGATGGTTGGTATTGGGAACCCATTACTTACATTGTGTTCTTTATTAGGAGGTGTTGCATGATCTAGGTGGCATTTTCTAGAATCATTCACATGAGATGGATTGACACATATGGAGGATGTTGTAAGAGTTAGTCCAACATGGGTCATATGATGTCATGTATCTTATCAAAAATCCTCGGAGTTCATCACATGACCTGACATGAAATATCTATATGTAATCATGGGTCTTAAATGACTTTCCCAGTGGATTCTATGGGAGCATGGTTGTCATGCCTAGGTGAAATTGAAAGACCACACTGACATGAAATGTTGTAATTAAATAAGTCAGTCGATGCATTTAAATAACATCTCTATGATTAGTTTATAGGTATATAAGGGTTTTCAATACTAGTGTGGTGTGACCAATGGGACTGTACGACTTGCCCTGACATGACCGAAAGATTTCACATGTCCCAAAAAAAACATTTTGAAGGCACATCATGAGAGTTGGGCAACATGTTTGGGGTCATCACGTGTCTTTGAATAGCTCATGCGAAGATACTAAGTGAGAGTAAAAATGACATTCATTATATATTTCTCTATTAATCATAGTTCTACACCTTTTATTTTTATGTTTTTATATTTTTCCAATATCATTTTATTCTGACTCTTTCATTATCTATGGGATATGTGGTTTGTTTTCAAAGACCATTCTAATAATACTACACATGATCTACGAATTATCATGTGAAAAACCTTATGTATGGGACATGATTGAACTGGATGTTTTTTTGAATATTACATGATGAAATAATTTCATATTATGAGATATGATGCTTTGAGAATTCCATTATAGCCCATATGTATGAGTGTCTAGAGGCCGTGAATTGAATATCCATAGTACGAGGCTATTTTTAGGTAGGGAGAGGGGAATTTGTAGGCATTTCAACTATGGATGTTATCCATTTTCTTAGTGTATCTAGCATGAATCTAGATGAGTGTTACATAATGGTTTGATGCCACAAGACTTCATGTGTTACTATCATAGACTGTTCTGAGGGAATCTCGCGATTTTTAGTGCATGCAAGTCCCTCCAATAATCCACTAAATTTTTAGATTATTTCAAATTAATGGGTACATGTTTGATGTCAAATATTCCTTAAATGGATTATGAATTGTCTTATTGACATGTCAAAGGTTCATCATGAGATCTAGGATTGTTATGAAAATCATCGATTACAAACTCAATGAATTGACTGCATGTCTTGCGAGGCAAAGTTATAGACTTCTTGTGCACATCACAAGAAATTTATAATCACAAGAGCTCATTAGATATTTATTTTTTACAAATTTTTCATGTGAGCATTTTTTTGGGTCAAGTAAGTTTTCATGAGTAATTTCATGGTTATTTACTCAATTTTTTGGTGATGAATTTCCTGAAAAAATATTTTCTACATGGGTGTCTGCAATAATTTTGCGGACAATTCTATTTCTTTTCCCCTGGTGTTCCAAGGGGATGAAAATGATTTCACGGACACACCATAGTCATTATGTGGGATGTGGATGAAAATTATAAGGGTCTTGGTGAGGTACGGTGGACATGTCACCAGGGACTCATGGAATCTTAGAGATTCTGAGGGTTATGCCACATGTATGTCACTAGCCAAGAGTAGTTCCTTCACCCTCCATTATTTTAACTTTAGTTTTATTTCAAAATGTCTCAAAAGTATTTAAATTTATCATAGATATTTTCAAGAATAATTACCCTTATAATTGATGATATTTTGTGTGAATGTTATGAAATATAAGGGATTTCCCCTTTTGGATGTACTTCTTCCCATTTTTAGAAGACTTACCAGTTTGATTTCTATGTTCATATCCCCAGAAACCCATGTGGCCTAGGGGAACACATCCATCGTCTGCCTTCATGGTTACTGGTTTTCATTTGAACAATAAAACACTTATAGCGACTCATTGAAAAGGTGGCTCTATAGGATACTCCATGTGATATGCACTGTGTGTGGAGACTTTGTGGGACCTTAAAATGATCATCTAACTACAAGTATGTGAAGGGTTCTTGTGATCTATATGACTCTAACATCTTCTTCATCATTTTTTTGGAAGAAATAATATGCATATTCATTTATTTTATACCTTATGAACTTTACCATTCTAATTATGTTGGAAGCAAAAATTTTATTTTTTTTAAATTTAAAATGGCAACATTGTGTTGTGGGATATATTCATAATTTGTGTGATCAGTAATATCATCATGTTTATATTATGAAAAACATTAAATATTTCACAATTTATGAAATCTATTATAACCTTCCTTGATAAATTCAATGAAATAATTTTTTTACATCTATATCATGAAGTGTAATAGTGTATAAATGTATGTATAATTAATATCTTATTATAAAATGATGTTTGTAGGGGTCCATTCAAGAGAGGAAATGATAAAAAAATAGTACATAATTAAATTTATCAAATGTTTATAAATACATTGAATCAATGCGGTCCCTTGAGGAGGAAACTATTATTAGAGATGATGACATGAACATATTAACATAAATATAAATCATTTTAAAACTAATTTTTTAAGAAATGTTATCTAGGGAATTTTTGTAATTTTTTTGAGATGATTTTTGGAATGATTCAATTATAAATTAAAAAGAGATAGAGAATATGCAAAATAAGGAAATTAATAAATGTGAAAAATATTTGAAATTAATTAAATTTAATGAATTCTAATAGACATGAATATAAATTACATCACATCATTACAAGAGAACCAAAACACAATATATTATTCAATTTAATTATAAGGAATGTGAAATTATAGAAATTTTTTTATGGATGTTCTGATATATTCTAATTGTTATAGGTAAAAAATTCAAATGTTATCTTTTAAAGAGAAAAAAATATAATATAACATGGGAGAAATGTCCATTAGATTCATGAAATCTTTTAATTAATGTTTGATCCAATGGTATTTCTAATATTATATTAGAAAAAATAAAGAGAAATATGGATTATTGGATTCATAATGACATATTAATGAATCCACCAAATGAATATAATTATGTGTTGAGATTTATGTTATAAAATAATATCACATAGATGATGGTTGATATCAATTTAATCAGTGAACTGTGATAGTGTATTTCTGATATTTAGATATGAAAAATCATATTTAAAAGTAAGATGTTGTCAAAACTATTATTGTGATGATTATTAATGTGGAATATTTCAGTAAAAAATTATCAAATGTAGATTTTATATTTATTAATATTTAAGCACATTGAATTAAACAAATAACCAAATTAATATGTAATTTTAAATGAAAAGAATATAAATTTCCCTATTATTGAATAAATAAATAATTTTTTAGAGGTTATTATACAATATAATTGAATTTTAGTTACAATAAATAGTATAAATTAATAATTGGTAGATAAAGAGAATGAATGAATCTTAGAGTAATGAGAATGGATAAATAGATAATTAATCTTATAATGCTATGGACATAAAATGACTTGTTTATCAGATAAAAACTTATAATAAAAATGATTCCAAAATATTGAAAACAATTTTTCAATGGTGTGAAAAAAAAATACCATATGTTTGATCGTATTATATGTACATATTGTAACTAAATATATTATAGTAATTACTTTGAATATAAATTGATATTTCATAAGATCATCAAATAAATAAAATGAAATAAAATTTAAAATTATATAAAACAATTTATTCTCTTCAAGAAACATGATATATTTTTGATCATGTTGAGAAAAAAACAATTATCTACCCAATATACTATCAGATCAGTTGAAGGAAATTTAAACAATTAATGTATAATGTAGATGATAAATCGATGATAATAAATTTTAGTGGAAATATCTATTAATTTATGATAAATATTGATATCCCTATAGAATGATACGTGTTTTAAAAAGACATGTGAAGAATAATATTTTTTTTAAAATACATCATGTTGCCTTAGAGATGAGTGAATAAATAATAAATAAATCCCAAAATTTTAATGTAGTCTGATGTGACCGTATTTGTTAAATTAATAACTAATATAGTCATATGCTATATTTTCATAGATCAATTCGTGAGATCTTGATATTTTTTTCGTATGTGTAATAATAAGAATAAGGTTAACATTTTAATGAAATGAAGTCCCATTAGAAGGATGAATGATGAAATAAATAGAAAAAAGGAATAATTTTTATAATCTAAATATATATTCTACTTTTAAATGTTAAATACAACACTTTAATGATGAAAATTGTTAAAAAAGTAATTATAATTAGAAGGATACTAATAATGTTCAGAATAAAATGGTTGATAATTTAATTTATGTTTAATAGTGTAATATACTAAAGATGAATGCACAATGGTAAAATAAATTGGTATTATGTAATGAAATATATTTTGTGGAAATGAATAATATTTTCGTACAGATAAAAAATCAACATCTTATGTTAAAACATATATGTGTATTTTATTATAAAAATGAAGTAAATAAATAATAGTAATATATAGTAGTAGTTTTTGTTTAAATGAATTGGGAATCCCTTGATTTTCATAAATAAAGGAAAAATGTAGGTTTTAGGTATAGAAGACCCCATTTTATAGATATATCATATCTGATAAAATAATCAATTAGTCAAGACCTTAGTGTGTGTTACCTGTACAACTTTATGAGAGGGAATCTTCAATATCTTCCATCATTCAAGTACCAAATGGTGTATTCTATAAGATTAATGACATCATTTCATGCTTTTCACCATGTTATCAAGAGTAGAGAACATCATGAATCTATACACACTAACTAGAATTATCCATCATAAACAAATCCACCATCGAATTCTCCTTTCCAAAATGAGGATCCATATCCCCAACAACAACCATCATGATACAAAAATTATCAGATATATGTGTTCTACACTATCATCCATCACTCATATATAACATTTAATTATACCCATTCCATTATTGAACACCTTCCTAGTATAAACCCCATCTTATGAGAATTAGTAAGGGACCCCACCTCTCCCATCATCCCAATAAATCCCAACATAGGGCCTATGGTATATCATTTTACATAATTACATATTGTAATAAATTTATAATACATCTCATATACCACCTTCAATATGAAAAAATTAAGGTAAATTTTGAAATTTATTGTCCGAATTAATCATTGGATAATTAATTATTTTAGGTTTATTAATTAATTTTTCATTGAATGATTTATAAACATTATAATTTTTGTTAAATAAAAAATATGTAATAATCTAAAAAATATTAATTTGACAATAGATTTATGATTTAAAATAAATAAATTAATATAAAACATTAGAATCTTACATATATTGAGGAATATAGATCTATATGCGCACCAATAAAATATTAATTAACAAGATCAATAGACTAGAGATCCGTGGAAATGGAATTGATATTTTTATTTGATTTTTGATAATAAAACAAATTATAGAGGCAAAATATGGATAAATACTATTTATAACCTTTTTATAAGCCTATGTATATATAAATATGTTAATATGAATTATGTAATGATATTTTTGAATAATATTGAAAACAACTGTGTAAAATATAATAGTAATACATTATTTATGATTATTGATGGAGGTAAAATATGAAATTTTGACATGGGAACTAAGGGAATAATGTCATCATAAATCAAACCATTTTGAATGAGTTAACATTATAAAATAATTATAAAAAATTGGAAAGAATTTGAAGGATTAAATTGTATAAAAATTATTTCAAAACTCACAATATGATTATGGAATTTCGTGTAGTCATAATGTCTCATTATGATGAATATTAATATTTGCATATCCTTTAATCTGAAATATCTTATACAATATAGACTCTTAAGAAAAATTGGTTTGATTTTGAAAATTATTGTAGATTAATGGCTTCTATGGGAATTTGGAAGGATGAATGAATGAATCATCCAATATTGATAAAGTCATATAGTAAAAGGAAGGAAAATGTTTGGTACTATATAGGGGACTATTGATATTGGAATAATGATAACACCAAATTTAATTCAATTTAATTTTAAATGGAACATAATATAATGGTCTATAATTTTCATGCATATATATTACATAAAAATACAATATTATTCATTAAATATATTAAAAAATAGTGCCATGTCATAATTGGTTTTTTTTTACTGGTAAATCATAATAACTAGTTCATAAAAAATATTCCTCATATATTTCATATTGATTCATAACTAGAACCCCAATTTAATGATATTAATTATTAAAATACTTCATATCCTATAAAAAGACACATAAAAAATGGTGATTCGATATTATAGTTAAGTGTGAATACAGGAGATGATAATCTTATCATAATAACAATAAAAAATAATCTAAGAATGACATATAAAAAATTTATTAATATATATCAATGATTATGTAATAAAATCATTATATAAAACAGAGAATTTCATTAAGATCGTGAGATAATTACATAAAAATTATTTTGTGTCTAACACACTGAAATGGAAATATTTTCTGTAATTGTCATGGATTATATCCAAGATCATTATTATGGAAAATGTCTCATACAGAACCTTATTCAATCCTCTTTCGATCCATGAATTTTTAAAATGATTTTACTATCATTTCACTCATGTAGTATATAACTAAGGTCACATTACATCTAATACATGCTTATATCATGAGATTTATATATATAGAAATGCAATGGATGTTGTTATAGGTCCCACCCAACACATAATAAACACAATATATATCTATCATAGAAGAATATAAATTACACATCTTATTAAAACTCATGATATTTAATGGATATCCTAAAAATAATTCAATCCTAAAATAAACCATGTAAAATAAATGATTTTCATTGTTATCAATTCATCATAATCATAAACCAACCACCCAAATAATATGGATACTATCCCCAAAAAATCTCCTCAATAAATGTGTCATCAGTGAATATCATCAGACATAAAATTATTTTGATTTATCATATGGAAAAAATTATTGAATATATATCCTTCCACTCAAAAAGATTTATTTTCATAAAATTACATAAATTTTTAGGATAAAAAATTTTCATTGAATTCATAATTTTATGCTTGCAAGGTATGATCAGAGGAATGAAGGCATCATGAATGGAGAAGAATATATTCATGAGATATAAGTAAAAACTAAATTCATTCCATATTTTTTTAGAATAGCCTCAAAGTACTTCATTTGAAAAATGAAAAATTGTTTCATTTACTACTATCCAGTAAAAAATAAATCAAATATAAATATTAATTTTAAAATTATATAAGATGATTAAAAAAAATATAGAGAATATTTTTATGAAACATATAAAAGGAATAAAAATATCTACCAATATATACATACATATAATCAATCATGAATAATAATGATATTGTCGAATTCACACATATAATTGGTGAGATTTCCATTATACATATCAAAAAACCCTCTTATTTTGTTATCATTATTATGATATACTATTAGAGATACTAGATTTATATTTTTTTTGAATACTATAACCTCTATAATGTGGATATAGCTGTTAGGGAAATTATTTTTCATGGTATTTTTGGATCTTGAATACTAATAGGAATGTGATGAAGTGAGGGTGGAAGTTCGGTTTTATAATTGATGTTGGGGAACCCTTGAATTTTCAAAAAATACAATTTATTAATAAATTAAATGTGAATTAAATTCTTATAATTTTCTATGAATTCAAATATAAGATGATATATAATTATATTCTAATGAACAAATAATTTTTCCCAATATTGGTATTATTTTAATACTTATCGTTTTGATTAATCCTTATTCAGTAGATTTTAATTTTAACCATGGTAAATAAATTTATCAAATACACATAATAGAACTCTACATGATTTAACCATGAAGTAAAAATGCTATAGTAAAAGTGTGCACTGAATGTAAGGGTGTCTAAATACAAGCCCAACAGAAAAGATTCAACTACAACTGAAAATAGAAAAATGCTCCTGAGATCACCCACTAGGGATCCTACCTGATGGGTAGGTAAAACTCATCTCCAGACCTCTCCACATCAACAGTCACCTCAATCCATCGTCAGGTCCTATCTCCCATAGTCTCAGTCAAGCCTCCCCGTAATCAACTCAAGCCAAAACAAGGTGTCGGAAAAGCCCATGTTGGGTGAGTATAACAATAACAATTAGGGACCCCAAGACCCCTGAAGGTCTCTAAAAATTTCACAATGGAAAAACACAAGAATTATGTAAATCACAAGGCATAAAGAAAAATACAAATCTCAAATCTGTTATAATTGGGCTTCTGTGGTCTGTTCTTCCTTTCGGAGGTACCTATGGACCTTTGGGGTTTCCATCATCATTGAGTGCCTTCCAGTTTCCACCTTCTGACAAGTTGAAAATTAATCCCACGAAGAACGCAAAATGAATGAAGTGGTGCAGGGTTCAGCCTTGTTCGTTTGTCCCCCGGCATCTTCATTAGCATTATAACAAATGGGATATTATTCAATTCATCATATATAATCAATAATTAATAAAACCCCTACCTCAGATTTTGTTGGAGATGTCAAGGTGGTTGAAGGAGAATCTGTGCGTGAAGAAGACACCGAAATTTTTCTTTCCCAATTTTATTCAACATACATTGCCGTCCATGCTTATGTTCCTCTATTGAAGTCTTCACAACACTTCATCAATGGTTCCTCACCATCTTTCCATAATCCCAATTCTGAGATTCTTTTAAATATACAGAGGATCCAAAAATGTTGAATGTAGTTAATGGGGTTAATTTATGAAGTAAATTTAATGTTACAATGTCAAGGTTATAAAAATATTTAGATAAGACATCAAAGGGATTTACAAGTCAAGGGTCATTCTACCGCCACTCAATAGTTACAAAAAATAAATAAAATAACATTATTATGTTATTATATTACATTCTTGTAAGGTATAAAATTTATCTATTTCTCCCAACCAACTATGGTCGATATGAAGTTTCCCTTATGTGAATCCCAACACTATGGATTGAACAGTGCTCTCAAATTTCTAATCTGAGAACTAGTTCAAAAGATCAGAAAATGCCTCAAGAATGTTAATTGAATGTTTTTTTATAAAATATCAAAATTCCATTCCGGGTACACCAGGCCTCAGAATCATGCATCGTCGGTTTTCCTAGAAACATAATAATCCATATTAATTTAGAAAAATTTAAATAGAATTTCTAGGTATTTCTATTCTCCAATCATTAGTGATTTTCCTCCTTTAATGCTACAAAAAAACTGAGGAATCAAATGGTGTTATTGATAACGTATCTGAACCGTCCACACCCATGATATCTCCTGTAGATTCTGTTTCCTTAAAAAAACTATCACTAAAGGAATTGACAACCCCGAAAGGACACACTCTGGTTGATCCTCTATCTCCAAAGAAAACTCCAAAAAATTACCCTATCATCGATGTACATCTTGTCCTAGTCGATAAAGTATGATGGATCATGCATGTATCTCCTTAGCTGCAACACGAGGAATATATTATGGAACTAGTTCATCTATGATGGATAAACTAGATAAGATGACACCTTTCCTACTCTATTGAGGATCTGGAAAGGTCTAATGAACCTCGTAGATATCTTGTAGCCCCAAACAAACCATTGTTGTCCTCATCTGGGTGAGACCCATTGGAAGACACGGTCTACCTCCTCACACTCCGAGGGTCTCTGTCTCCAATTGGTATAATACTTCTTCCTACTCTGTGTATAATTAATCTACTCATAGATGATATAAAACTTCTCTATGGTTTCATGTACCAACTCTGGACCCATAAGTTCTGACACTCCTAGGTCTGTCTAGTAAAGAGTTGATCTGCATGGTCATCCATACAAGGCTTCAATTGGATGCATGTCGATGGTGGTGAGACAATTGTTGTTGTATGACGATTCCACCTCGGGTAGGTGGTCCACCCAAATACTACAAAAATCATGGACACAATACCAAAGAATGTACTTGAGTTTCTCTATGGTCTTCTTCATATGACCATCTGTCTAAGGATGGATGGCGGTGCACAATTGTGGATGAGTCCTAAATGCCTCCTATATTCCATTACACAAGAGAGATGTAAAATGTGTTTTCTATCTAAGACGATCATCGATGGCACACCCTGTAGTTGCACAATTTATTTCATTTAGCGGCATATAATGATCTCTACTGAATACTACTATCGGATGGGTAGGATGTGGGCCAATGTGGGGAGTCGATCAACGATCAACCAAATGGAATCGTGGCCCCTAGACACACGTGGATGTCATATAAGAAATTCCATGTAGATATTATCCCATATCTACTCTGGTACCTCATGTCGATGATTTGAGCCTACTGTTACCTAATTCATGGCCTTAACATACTGACTACTGAGGCATCTAGACACAAAAACATCCATTGCTTTCGTCCTCTCGCGCCACAAGTACTATCTCCGGTGGTCTGGGTACATCTTCTCCACTCTAGGATATAAAGTTAAAGGTTATGTGTGTAACTCTCTAAAAACAACTTCTTGTAGCATAATTTGTACCATCGTACGCCGTTTGAAAAGGATGACATGCTTCCTAACTCAAAAATATTTTTCAGGATACAATCCTGAGGATATCAGAGCATTTTGGGCCTCGCAGTCCCCATCCACAAGTTGTTCCTCCCAAACTCTCTAATGAAGTGGGAGAGTGACAGTCATAGACTAGAGGTAAGAGGTTACATCTCTATTCACAAAAGATATATGCAACACGGCTAGCCGCTCTATCACTGCACTCCACAAAAATAGAACAGACCTTCTGTTGAGTGCGTCTACTACAATGTTTTCTTTCAAATGAGTGTAGACTATCTCGAAGTAATAGTCCATGATGAACACTACAAATATATGTTGTCATAGTTTTAGTTATTCTATTATAAGATATACCTAGGACTCTTGTGATCAGAGTAAATAGTAAATTGTTCACCCGTCTAGTAGTTCCTCCACATTTTCAGTGCAAAGACCACTACTGCTAACTACGAGTCATTGGTTGCATATTTCTCCTTGTGAATTCCCAACTACCATTATTCGTAGAAGATAATGTATTTCTCCTACTTTAGGACAAAACCTAGTCTAGTCCTAGTTGTGTCATAGTAAACTACATACCCACACCCTCTTCTGGTAGAATCAATATTGGGGAACTCCAAAGCCTCTACCTTTGCTCTTAAAAACACTAATGGAGTCACTCCATCCAAAAGAAGGGTGGAACCTTATTTGTCAAAGGTGAAAAGGGTGTAACAACTCTATAGATGTGGGGAAGAAATCTCCATTAGTTACCTGCCAATCCAATGAATTTTTGAACCACAGTCACACTCATGAGTATCTTCTAGAAAGCACTACTTTTTCCTCCCTAGATCCACAACAACTATAGCCTCCGAGATAACATGACCTAGGATGTGGACTTCTGGTATCCATATCATGCACATATAGATATATTCATATAGCTGGTTCTCTCAGAGTGTATCCTAAACTATATATACGTCCATGGCATGATTCTCCTCAGACTCCAGGTATATAAAGACGTATTCAATGAAGATTAATATGAATCAATCGAAGTAAGGCTACAAGATCCTATTCATGAGCCCGATTATCACTGCCAGAGCATTGGTTACACCGAAGGGCATCCTAAGAACTCATAGTTGCCATACTGAAATTTGAAGGTTGTCTTTAGTAGATCTTCATCACATTCCTTGAGCTAGTGATATCCTGTTATGGGGACAATAATCGAAAACCGTCGAGCTCCCTTTAGCTTGTCGAAAAGGTAATCAATCCCCAAGAGTTGATTCATGATCTGCAAATTCACCTAGTTCAGGCACCGATTGTCCACCCAAATATTTAGAATATCATCATCCTTATAGTAGAACATTTTCGGGGATTCCCATAAGTAATCTGTAGGCATTATGAAAGCCTTATTTGGCAAGTCTTCTAGTTATTCTAGCTACTCAAGAATCACTACGGGAGACATCCTTAATCTAGAGTAGATATCAGTGTAGTCCTTGGGTATAGGTCAATGTAGAAGTATAACTATATACCTGGAAGTATTCCTAGATTAACATCTGGGAATACATAAACATACTGGTCAACCACTACCAGATAACTCATTCTAATCACATCAACTGATTTGAGGGTGAGGATAGCCAACTAAAGAGTGATCGGTTGCACCATACACCAAGTGAGTCCATATAATGATGAAATGGTTCCCTTCTCACTGGTGAAGTAAGACCTGATCCCTTTCTCAGAAACACACCATACATTAAACCTAAAACAAACAATATGAAGCTTGAACTTTGGATTTCTAGTCTATAACCATGATGACCTCATATGACCTCGATGCTCGAACTAGGAGATCCCAGTCGATGTTCGCGCATCCTAGAGTGATCTCAAACTCCCTGTAGTAGAGTGTAATCATTTAATATTTTCCCATAGGCGTCTTTAATATTTCAGATTGAGTCAATGGATACATAAGAATCTGAATGTATGAATGAGTGTCATGGTGATAAAAGAGTGATTGAGACCTATGTATATATGTACTACAACTAGGATGGAATAGAAAAATATATTATCTCTGATCATCTCCGGATCACGTTGGTTATAGGTCTCCACTACTTGTAGCTGTTATTTCCAATGTCCACCTACTCCCTATGGTCTGGGTGGACCTCTGGTGGTTGGTGGTGGTAGAATCTCAATCAATTTTTGATCACCGGTTGCACGGCCTGCTCCTCTGCTGCATCGGCCACACTACAGACCTCTTTGCTCGAATCATTGCATATACCATGGTGGTTCATCGATAATCGGTTGATCGTCAGTACGGTGGGTATGGAAGTCATTAGAAATGTGGCCCTTCTTGCCACATGTGAAGAGAAATATTCTTCCCTACTGACCCCTCTACCACTAAAGCTTCGCACCTATGATCGTACATCCTATGGTCACCCTCCATAATTTGTAGTCTGCTTATATATCTATGTTACCTCCCAACTGCCTGCTGCAGTTGACTCGTTTACCTGTCCACTAGCGGTGGCTCTAACCGTTGGTGCTTTCTCAGCTAAGAATCACTCCACCAATAATGCTTGATCGATAATTCTATCCTAGGTCGAGATATTTAGAGATATCATCGATGCTCTACTCTTCCACTAGAGACCCAACTCAATGGTCTGGTCCCTGAAGAATGGGTCTGTCATCATGTCGGTCGAGTAGCGTGAGAGATCAGTGAATCTCGATGAGTACAGGGCCACTGATAATTTGTCCTATTATAAGTGTATCAACTCCTATATTTTCATAGAGCATTGTGTCGCTGGAACAAACTCCACCCTGAAGAGGCTCTGATTTTCCATCCATGTGAGGGTTGTCTCGTTATGAAACTAGAGCGTCAGGCTCCACCCTCATCCTACCATGCTCTCGAGAAGACAAGCAATTAAGATCAACATCTGCATTGCTCGTGTCCCAAATATTTGGAAAACACATGCCATACCCTACGGCTACTGCTCAGATTCCTGAGGATCTATCTCTCCTCGAAAACTCAGAGGCCTCTTCCAAAAAAACATGTTCAATGTGCTCAGTCGACATGCACCATCCCCCCGCAGGGCTACTGCACAGTACTTCCCAATGTGTGGTGGTGCTACTAGTGAACCACCCAATGATGCTAAATGAATAATAGGTCCCTACACTAATTCCTCAACACCTAGTGGGCTGTCATCGTGTACACTCTTTATTATACTGGTTGACCGTCTATGTCGCGACATCCTAAAAAGAAATAGGTACACCAAGGTCAACTAGTTATACCAAGGGAGAATAATTGAATGAGTTCAAAGTAAAAACATTTCCAAAACCCAAGAAATCAATTTTATCATGAAACTTGTCAGAAATCAGAATTCAAGGTCCTAGGGTATGGATATATTGATTGTTTCACCAATAGTGGACTCAGCAATCTAAAAACAACACTCAAAACACATGACACCGTTGCTCCTTTAGAATCCTCAAAGTACTAGTTTTTCAGTAGAACCGACTCCTTTGATACAAAATTGTTAGGACCTTTCCGCCATGGCACATGTTGTGACTACCCCATTCCCAAATTCTATATTCCAGTGGTTGGAGACTAGGGCAGAAAAAGTGTATCCCTAAAACAGGAAGTCATTTCCTTTAAGCCTGTATAAACACACAGACTATAACATAACAAGTAGAAACCACAATGTAAAACAACTGTAGTAAAAGTGTGAATTGAAGGTAAGGGTTCTGGAATATAAACCTAACTAAAAAGATACAACTACAATTGAAAACAAAAAACATCTCAGGAGATCATCCACAGAGGATCCTACCCGAAGTGTATGTTCATCTCCTCTGTACAGCTCTCCACATTAACCGTCACCATGAATCCACCATTAGGTCCTTGCTCACTAGGTCTCATTAAAGGTTTTTCTTCATCATCACACGACACAAAAATATGCGGGTGAAGCCCGTGTAGGGATGAGTATATCAATACCTAGTAGGGACCTTGACACCCTTGAAGTTATCTCCAAAATAATGAAAGGAAACCCAAATGGAAGATATCAATTGCAAGGTACAAAGAAAAAGACCTAGGTAAAACTAGGTATAAATTTGTACAATAGTACATTTGATTAGTCATAAGTCTAGATCATATTATTCTGTTAGAGGAACTCCTGCTGATCCACACATGATCAATATGTACTATCACCCTCAAGACGCACACATGATCAGTAGGTGATGATCCACACAAGATCGCTAGGTGAGGATTCAAAAATAAATGCTAGGCTCTGATTCAAACAGAATATCTTGGTTCTGATTCACACATAATCAAGAAGTGATGTTTCACAAATAATCTCCATGTGTTAATTAACTCAAGATCACTCGTTTCTGAGTCACATAGAATCACTAGGTGATGATTCACACAGAATCGCTAGGTGCTGATTCACAACGAATCGCTAGGTGATGATTCATAATGAATCTCTATGGCTGATTCACATAGAATCCCTAGGCGTTGATTCACATATAATTATACAGTTATGATTCACACAAAATCACTTGGTAATATTCCACACCTGATAACTCTTCATTATTCATGTCTTATCACTCCACAGAATTCCTGCTCAATGTATGCTTGTTTATGGGAGAAACTGTTACTCAATCTATCTGTCATATTTAAACTAGCATGATGTACCATGAAGAAGTTACCTAATGATCTATCAGTTAATAAGGTTTCAAACACAATAGATGGAAATTCAACTAGAAGCCCAGTTTTTGGTTATTGGATATTTTGGACAAGTTCCCGGTTGGATTTGGAGTCAGTCCAATCCATTTCTACTCTAAAATTCTACAAAACACTCTTGGTGTATCATAAACGGGCCATCTTGATCAAAGTATCCCAGTGCCACATATTGTTCATCAAACAGATGTCCGATTCTTAGGAAACACCCTTTTAAGATTAACTGGGCCTAAGAGGGGTCTAGGTAAAGTGTGACCCGGTCCAGGCCACCTCGACCTAGTGGGTACCATCCATCACCATGGATTTGTAGACATGGATGGCTCACTTAGGCAACAAACATCGCACTGCCTCCCGCATCCACAGCTGGCTGAGAGTTGGCCGCTTCTCTGTTGGTCGTGGCTATGAGCGATGTTGCCTCCTTCCATGGCCTACGAGAACTGGCTACCATTTTCTCTTCTCAGCACCGGTCGCCGGCACCACTATGTCAGTGCCGCACTGTGGGGACTTTTTCATGCCAGTAGGTGGGCACTGGTGGTACGATCTTCCATCTGGGTATGCATATGGGCCTTCTGATATGCTGCCAATAATGTGTGCCTCCCAGTTTCTACTTATTGTCATGTTGAAATTTTTCCCCCAAATAACGCATCATGAAAGAAGAGGCAGAGGGTATGACTTTATTTTTTGGGCCATATCCTTTCAAATTATAATTAGTAAAATAATAATATTATTAAATTAATTAATTAATTCCTTTAATAAATAATCCACCTACCTCTTATTTTGTTGTAGATGTCACGGTGGTGGGTGGAGAATTCATACTTTACGAAGTCTCCAGAGTATGTTGTTCATGATTTTATTCCACTGATATTGAGATCCAATCATTAATTCCTATGTGAAAGTCACGGAAACACTTCGTACTAGATATCCCACAATCATGCCCAAATCCCACTCCATTGGTTATGATAAATAGATGGAGGATCCAAACGTGTTTCATGAAATTAATGTGGATCATTAATGAACTTAATTTAATGTTACAATGATGAGGTCCTAAAATAGAAGAGTAATGGCATTAAATGGCTTGGAAATTCATGGGACATGCCACCACCACTCAAAAATTACAGAAAATAAATAAAATAACATTGTTAGATTATTTTTTATATTTTTTGTACGTTCCAAAATTTACCTTTTTCTCCTATACCATTGCGGTCGAAGTGATGCTTTCCTTAATCGAATCTCATCATTGAAGACTCAATGGTGCTCTCAGATTTCAATTCTGAGCACTGGTTCAAATGTTTGGAAAATGATTCCAATACGTTTACTGAGAACAAATTATAAAAGTTAAAAATTCAATTCCGAACAGACGAGGCCATAGAATCACATTTCATGAATTTTCACAGACTCATAATAATCCCAAATAAATAAAAAAATTACATGGAATTTCCAGGTATTTACAAGGAATATATTAATAATAAATTTTAAAGTGAGGGTTATTTTTTAATTCAAATTCATTCATTCCATCTGCTGAAAATTAGAACGTTGTTCATGTTTACTTATGAAATACTATCTCTATGATTGATAAATTTTATTAATATATCAATTTTTTATGTATTTGTATAGAGAAATATATATATAATATGAATTATATTTATATATTTATTACTATTGTAAATATAATGTCACCATTATCAAATTACAGGGACCAAATCTAATATACAAAGAAGTACATGAATAACGACGATGTTATCAAGAGGAATATTTCAATTAATATTTATTTATTAAAAAATTTGTGATTAAATATTATAAATATTATAGATATGTTGTGATATATATTACTCTTTTCAATATATTAAACGTAAATATACATCTATTTTATATGGGATACCAGTACATACAAAGGATGTCCGAAAAAAATAAATATTATTTTTGTCTCACGTTAATTTTTATGGGATACATGCATTATTTAAAATGTGTGTATTTTGTGTGGTGTATATATTGAGCATGAGTGTATCTGATGATTCATGTTATGAAATTTATGAGTATTTTTGTATCTGTATATTGTTTTTTATTTCATGTGTGTTATAATTAAAATTTTACCATGATGGGGATGAATTGATTTTTATAATCTCATTGTTTTTTAGGATTTTATTTAATTATTAATTCAATGATGATTCATTTTAATAAATATCACATGAAACTAATAAATTTTCTTCTACTATATTTATTTCATGAAAAAAAATTATTACTTTATTTTTCATGACACAATTACTAATGAAACATAAATGTTTTTGTAAGGAAAATAGTCATTATTTATCAATTCATTTAAAAAAATGATTCTTCCATATCCATGTATTCTAAAACAATTTTAATGAATTTTTTTCATATTCTAAATTTATTTTGTAATATCATTTTTTCAAGTGTTTACATATTCCCCAAAAAATATGATATCCAATATTCTTGTTTATTTTGGAAGTATTAAATCAATTACATTATATAAAATTATGAAAATAAGTTTATTATAACATAAATGTCATGAATTATTTTTCAAAAAATCTTGAATGCTTAATGATTTTAATATTCAATAAAAAGCATTTCCATAATTTTGTAATAAATTTTATATTTTTTTAGGTCATCTTGAAATGGGATGTATATTTTTATCAAGGATGCTATAATGATACTTTAATGAAACTTTTAAACATCAATTAAAATGACCATTGATATTTAATATTTTTTAAAGGGCATATTATCTATGTATTCTTTCAATTATTCATTTTTAGATGGTTTATGGTTCTCATGAATTTTTTTTATAAAAGCCTTTTCCCTTCCACAGGTTATCATTTGTTGATAAAATGGTGTTTCTATTAATCAATGTCCATTTTCATATCCCAGACTATGATTAAATGATGAAATATGTATTGAATTTTTTTCCTTTAAAATATGAATATTATTCTAGTATGATACCATATTTGTTAGACCAATTTTCATTTATATTTTTTATACTATGGGAATGAGATGAAATGTTTATAAAATATTATTCATTCACATGGGTTAAGCTATGATGAAATGTATTTGAAACCCTTTTATTTTAATTAGTTTTGATATGATAAATTTTTCAGGATATTATAACAAACTTATTTAGATTTTTATTATTTTATAGTAGAGACCTATATCTCACCCAACGAATGTGATAAATATGGATAACCCATGTTGTAAATATGGAATTCATACCCAATGATCATGCATAATGCTTCATTTTTTGAACCCATTTTCATACCCATATGTTTATGAGTGGATATATTATTCATGTCTGTATTTTTAATTATGATCTAAAAATTCATGTCCATATGATTCTATTTGGTTCTATTTTTTAATGTCAATATTCTAATATGTGGACCTATCTCTCTTGACCATATGTTTATTTAATGATAAGGTTCTAGGACTATAATATGATAAGGGGATTGATTTCATATTCTTACCATCATGTACTCTCACAAGTGGAATCGAAAAACCATGAAGGACCCGCTCTGGTCATTCCTCTATCTCCAATGGGAACTCCACAAACGTCGCCCCATTGACGATGTCCATCTTGTTTTAGTCAACAAAGTTTGATGGATCACACATGTATCTCCTTAGTGGCGACACTAGGAATACATTATGCATCCAATGCATCTGAGGTGGATAATCTAGACGATATGACACCTCGCCTACTCTACTGAGGATCAGCAAAGGTTTGATGATCCTCAGAGATAGCTTGTTTCCCCGACGAAACCTATGTATTACTCGTCAGGGTGAGACCCATATGAAGACATGGTCTGCCTCCTCAAACTCCAAGGGTCTCTGTCTCCAATCAGCATAAGATGTTTTCCATCTCTGTGTATACTTTATCTACCCATTGATGATCGAAACCATCTCGGTTGTTTTATGTACCAACTCTGGACCCATAAGTGATGACATTCCTTGGCCTGTCCAGCAAAGAGATGATCTTCATGGTTTTACATATAGGGCCTCAAATGGATCCTTGTCGATGGTGGAGAATATTTGTTATTTTATACAGATTCCACGAGTGCTATGTGTTCCACCCAACTACTTCCAGAATCGAGGACACAAACACGAATCATGTAATCAAGTGTCTGAATGGTCTGCTTCGTCTAACCATCTTTATAAGGATGGATGGTGGGGCACAATTGTGGTTGTTTCCCAAATTCCACATAAATTCCATTACACAAGCTTGATGTAAAACATGTTTCCCAAACTGAGATGATCATCATTGTCACCCTGTCTATCCTCACAATATCTTGCATGTAGAGTAATCCCAAGATCTCAACTGAACCCTTCCCTCTGAGGGGTAGGAAATGGGACAACCTGGTGAGTCGATCAATGAGCAACAAGATGGAACCATGGCCCCTGAACATACATGGTAGCCCTGTTAGGAAGTCCATTGATATAATATCCCTTTTCTGCTCTAGTACCTCAAGTTGCTGATCCAAGGCTGCAGTTTCCTAATTCCTGGCCTTCACTTACAGACATGTGAGGCATCTGGATACAAAATCTTCTACTACTTTTGTCATTTTTGGAAATGAGTACTATCACCCGTGGTCCTCGAACATATTTCCCACTCTAGGATGTACCACTAAAGGGGATGTGTGTAACTCACTAAACACTGATTCTCGTAGCATCTTTGGTACAATGGTACACCATTTGAAGATGATGATGTGCTCCCCAAATTAAAAAATTACTCCTTGATCCTATCCTGATGATATCTGTGCATTTTGGGCCTCGTAGTCCCCACCCCCATGTTATGCCTCTAGAACTCTCGAAATATGTGGGAGAGTGACAGTCAAAGACTGGTGGAAAGCTACTCCATATCTATCCACAATGGATATTTGGAATGCGGCTAACTACTCTATCACTACACTTACCAACAATAGACCAGTCCTTCTGCTGAGTGAATCAACTAGTAGGCTTTAATTCACATTAGTGTAGACTATCTCAAAGTCATAGTCCTTGAGGAACTCTAGTCGTCTCCATTTTCATAGGATTAGGTCCTTCTCTGTGATGATATACCGGTGACTCTTGTGATCAGAGTAAGCTGTATATTATAACCCCACCTATTAGTGCCTCCACATTTTCAATGCATATCACACTAATACTAACACCATGTCACGAGTTTCATAGTTCTTCTTGTGATGTCTCTAATATCATGATTCGTAGGCAGTAACCATTTTCTTCTACGTCAATACACAACCTTGTCTATTCCCTGATGTGTCATAGTAATCTATTTACCCAACACCCTCTTTTGGTAGTATCAAGATGGAGGCACTCATCAATATCTACCGTAGCTCCTAAAAACATTTTAGGAATCTCTCTGTCCAAACGAAGAGTTTAACCTTCATTGTAAAATATGAAAATGGAGTTGCAACTATATAGAAGAGGGGTATGAATCTCTAGTAGTACATAGCCAATCCTAGGAATGTTTGCACCTCATTCACACTCATGTGTGGCTCCCATGAAAGCACTTCTTCTACCCTCCCTGGATCCACAACAACTCCAGTATTCGAGATAACATGGCCTAGGATTTGGAATTCCGGTATCCATAACATTCACACCGAGATATTTCTATATAGCTGCTGATCTCAGAGTGTATCCGGAACTATCTATAGGAGCATGGAATGTTTCTCCTCCGACTCCATATATATCAAGAGGTAGTCAATCCATATTATCATGAATCAATCGAGGTAAGGCTAGAATATCCTATTGATGTGCCTGATGAACACTGTCGGAGCATTGGATACACAAAATAGAATCCCATGAACTCATAGTGGCCATACTGACATATGATGGATGTCTTTGGTATATATTCACCCCACACCCTGAGCTAGTGATAGACCAATATGGGCTCTATATTCGCAAACCATCGAGATATATTTAGCAGGTCAAAAAGATCAACATTCCACAAGAGTGGATACTTGTTCTAGATATTCACCTAGTTCAGGCACCGATAGTCCTCCCACAACTGTACACTCTTATCTTCCTTATAAGAGAAAAAGTTCAGGGGCTACTATAGATAAACTCTAGGCATTATGAATTCTTTCCTCGACAAGTCATGTAGATATACCAGCAACTCGCGAAGCACTGTGGGAGACATCCTAAATGCTAGAGTAGATATCAGTGTATTCCCTGGGTATAGGTAGATGTAGAAGTTTACCTATCTACGAGGAGGTAGCTGTGGATCATCATCAGGGAAGACATCAACATACTGGTCAACCAATACAAAATAAAATAGTCTCCTCACGTCAACTACTTCTAGGATAATAATAGCCAACTGATGAGTGATCGGTAGCACCCTCCTCCATGTTAGTCCATCATATGCTGATATGGTTCCCTTTCCGCCAGTTAAGTAAGTCTGTTTCCCTTTCACATGGTCACACCATACATTGAACCTAAAATAGATGATATGTTCAAGGACTTTGGATATCCAGTCCATACTCAATATTACCTCGTATGGCCTCGACGCTCCTATTGGGAGATCCCAATCGATGCTCTCGTCTCCTAGAGTGAGCTCACAGACCCAGTAGTAGAGTGTAATCATCCAATCATTTCTTGTAGGAGTCTCTAATCATTATGATCGAGCACAATGCTCCATTAGAATCTCCATGCTTTGACCGAGTATCATGGAAATAAAATATTTTTTGAGACTAGTCTTTCAAGTACTACAACATGGTTTGAATAGACATAGATAATATCTCTGATCATCCCCAGAGCACCTTGGTTATGGGCCTCTACTATTATTTGTTGTTCATTCACCTATCCACTTGATCCCTATGTTCGGGGTGGACTACTAGGGGGTGTTGGTCATTGAATCTCAAACCATCGTCCACCACCTGGTGCACGACCTACTCCACTGCCAAATTTCCACCCTATAGACCTCCTTGCTTGAATCTTTGCCTCTAACGTGGTGGTTCTTTGACCATCGATTGATCGTCAGTACGGTGGGTCTTGCAGTCACGAGCCATGTGGTCATGTTCCCCACATGTGAAGCACAATAATCTTCCCTACTGACCCTTCTGCCTCGCGAGCTCCACACCAATGACCGCACATCCTGGTGTCACCCTCCACAATGTGTAGCCCACTTAGAACTCTACTTCATCTGCCTACTATATGCTACCGATTATTAGGTTACCTATCGTCAGGCGGTGGCTCTCACCGTTGGTGCTTACACAGCTAAGAAGCTCTCAACCAACAATTCTCGCCCGAGCACTCCATCATAGGTCTAGATATTCAGTGATATCATTGATGCTGTAATGTCCAGCCAGAGATCCTACTTAATGGTCTGGGCCCTGAATAATTGGACTCTCATCATGATAGTTGTGTAGAGTGAGAGGTCAATGAATCTTGCTGAGTATCGGGCCACTGATAAGTAGTCCTGTTGTATGTGTAGCAGCTCTTGGATATGCCTAGAGTGTTGTGCCACTAGAACAAGCTTTTCCCAGAAGTGGATTTGTTAGTCCATCCACATGAGTGTCACATTGTCATTTGACTGGACTGTCAGGGTCCACCATCCTCCTATCATGATAGCAAGACGACTATATGCAAGGATCAACATCTACTCAGTTGGTGTCCCATATTGGTGGAAAACTCATGCCATAACCTCCAGCTAGTGCTCATCTTGATGAGGATCTATATCACCTAGAAACCTCTGAGGCCTCTACTGCAAGAACCCATGCAATGTGCTCCATCGACATTCACCATCTTTCCACGGGGCTAGTGCAAAATACTTCCCAATGGGAGGTGGTTCTACTAGTGAAACACCTGATGGTGCTAACTCATTAAGAGGGACCTACATTGAAGCCTCAACACTCAGAGGGCCGTCATCATGTATTATATATAGTATAATGGCTGGCTGTCTATACCGCGACATCATTAAGAGAAACAGGTTCTCCAAGGAAAATATATTATACTATGTTAGAAGAATCAATCTATTTGAAAGTAAAAACATTTCCAAAACACGCGCAATTAGTTTTTTCGTGCACCAAATCAGAAATTATAATTCAGGGTCATGGTGTATGCATACATCAGTTTTCACACCAAAATTTGACTAACTAATCTAAAAACCACAATCAAAACACATGACAGTATTTCTTCATTAAAATGATCAGATTTCTAGTTTTTTGGTAGAACTAACTCCTTTGATACCACTTTTTTATGAACTATCCCCCAGTTCACATCCTGTGACTACCCCATACTCACCATCCAAAGGCCCAAGGTTGGCGACAAGCACAGAAAAAGGGTTTCCGTAAAACGGGAAGTCATTTACTTAATGCCAGTATAAACACACAGACTAGAACGCAACAAGAATCAAACACAATGTAAAATAGTTATAGTATATTTTTCTACTGAAATTAAGGGGTCCGAAATATAAACCTAACTAAAAAGATACAAGTACAGTAGAAAATAGAAAAAAACTTTGGAGATTGTCCCTCAGGGATCCTACCAGAAGGGTTAGTATATCTAGTCTCTGCAACTCTCCACGTTAACCATCATCTTCATCCACCATTAGGTCTTAGCTCCCTCAGTCTCAGTAAAGGTTTTCTTTCATCTTCAAAATACACAACAATGTGCTGGGGAAGCCCATGTAGGGGTGGGTATATAAATACATAGTAGGGAACCTGAAACCCTAGAAGATCTCTGCAAAATCCAGGAAGGAATACCACTAGCATGATCTCAATCTCAAGGGACAAATAAAAATCCCGAGATAAAAGTTGGTATAAATGTGTATAGTAGAACATTTGATTTGTCATAAATCTAGGTCATCATATTCTATCCAGAGGCACTACTAATGACCCCCAAATGATTGATATGTACTATCCCCCTCAAGACTCACATAGGATCGGTAGGTGCTGGTCCATACATGATCGCTAGGTGATGATTCACGAATAATCTGTAGGTGCTGATTCACACAATATTGTTAGGTTATGATTCCAAATGAATCGCTAGGAGTTGATTCACACAGAATCCCTAGGTGTTGATTCACATTGACTCCCTTGGTGCGGATTCACAAAAAATCTCTAGGTTCTGTGTCACACTTTATAACTCTTCATTATTCACGTCTCAGCCAGCCACATAATTCCTGCTTATAGTAAGCTTGTTTATATGTGAAACCCTACTCAATATATTTGTCATATTTAAACTGGAACTAAATACACATGATGAAGTTATCTAATGATCTATCATATCATATGGGTTTAAACACAATAGACTGCATGTCAACCGGATGCCTTATTGTTTGTTAATGGATTTTTTGTGCTGAGTGCCTGGTTGGATTCAGTGACAATACAACCAATTTCTACTCCAACATTATCCAGAAATCTCTTGGTGTTTCATAAAAGGTCCATTTTGCTCCATGAATCCATGTTCCACATATGGTTCATCAAAATGACGTTTGGTTTGCATGAAACATCCTTTTAAGATTAACTGGTCCAAAGAGGGGTACATGTCTGGTCCGACCCGGTCTGGGCCAACTCGACCCAGTTCTGGTCAACCAGTCTCGCCCTGTGTCTGCCCCAGCCTTGCCTAGGCCGCCCTCGTTGGTCTGGTCCATAGTTGGCACAACCCATAGGGCCGCAGACTTGTATGTCACTTCCCTGATGGGCTAGGTCACGGCAGCATAGCCTAGTTTCTTGCGGGACCACTGCGATGTTCGCTAGGACTACCACACAAACAGCTCAAAGATCAGTTTGTCTCTTTTAATGAAAGCACTAGGTGGTGCCTCCACATCTCCCATGGGACACCTAGAGAGAGGTTCCCATCCTTCACCATGGATTTGTAGCCACGACATTGTCATGTGGAACCCAACAGCAACAATGCCTCCCACTCCACAACTAGCCGAGTGTCGGCTGCTTTTCCGTCAGTCGTGGAATGGAGCGGTGCCGCATCCTTCTGTGGCCTGCAAGCACGGGGCACCTTTTTCTATTCTCTGCACAGGTCTTCGACGTCGCTGAATCGGTGTCACACCAACATGAATTCTGTGTGCTATAGGTAGGCTCTGGTGGTACAATCTTCCTTCCGGACATGCCTACGGGCCTCTCATGATGCTTCCAACAATGCGTGCCTCCCATTTTCCACTTTCTCTCAAGTTGAAAAATTTTCTCCCAATGAACGCAACATGAAATAAGACCAGAGGTTCCTAACATTTTTGTTTTTACCTCTCACTATGAATTAGCTTTATAACAAGATGGATGTTATTAAATTTCTCAAATATAGTCTTATTTAAATAAACCTCGACCTCATATTTTTTTGGAGATGTCGCGGTGGTGGTTGGAAAATCTTCACATTATGAAGACACTGGAGTATGTCGTACCTGATTATATTCATATTATATTCAAATCAAATCTTTCAATCCTTGGGGGAATTCGTTGAAACACATCATCCAAGGTTCCTCACCTTTGTGCCCAATGGCCATGCACTAGCTTCTGCTAAATAGAAGGATGATCCAAACGAGTTGTATGTCATTAATTCAGTTTATTAATGAACATCATGTAATGTTACTACGTTGAGATACCAAAAAAGAAGTGTAAAGGCTTTAAATGGCTTGGTAATTCATGATTCATGCCACCACCGCTCAACAGTTACAGAAAATAAATAAAAGAACATTTTAACATTATTGTATAAATATTGTAAATTGTAAACATTATCTTTTTCTCCCAACCTAGTACGGTCTAAGTTAAGATTCCATTAATTGAATCTCAGCATTAAAAATTCAACAGTGTTCTCAGATTTCAATTCTGAGCACTAGTTTGAATTTTCAGAAAATGTTCCCTATATGTTTACTGAACATACGTTATAAAAGTTCAAAATTCCATTTCAGACACCCAAGGACTCACAATCCTGTTCCATCAATTTTTGAAGACTCCTAATAATCCCAAATAATTGAAATAAAATTACATAAAATTTCTAGGTATTTACATGGAATATATTTAAAATTAATATTAATATGGTGGTTATTTATTTAATTCCAATTAATTAATTCTATTTTCTAAAAATTTGAACATTGATCAGGTGTACATATGAACTATTTCATCTATGAATGATAAAATTTATTATTATATCAATGATTTTATGGATTAGAATAGAAAAATAAAAAAAATGAATAATATTTATATTTTTATTATTATTATGAATATAATTTCACCATGATCCCATTACAGGGGAAAAATATAATATACAAAATATTACATGAATAACGAACAAAATATCACAAGGAAAGGTTGTATTAATATTTATTTATTAATAAACTTGTGATGGATTGTATTAAATAAAAAATATATGTTGTGATATAAATTATTTTTTTCAATATATTTATAATTAATATAAATCTATTTTATAAGGGTTACAAATACATAAAAATTATGACAGACCAAAATAAATATAATATTTGTTTCACTTTAATTTATACGGGATACATTCCTTATTTAAAATGTGTTTCATTTTTGTGGTGTATACCTTGAGAATGATTGTTTCTTATGATTCATATTATGAAATTTTTGTGTATTTACAAATCAGTATATTGTTTTTTATTTCATGAGTGTTACAATTAAAATGTTACCAATATTGGGATGAATTGATTGCTATAATGTAATATTTTTTAGGATTGTTTTTTATTATGCATTCGATGATCAATCATTTTGATAAATATCACAAGAAACTAATAATTTTTCTTCTCCTATATTTATTTCTTGGAAAAATATTATTACTATAGTATTAGTGACCATTCTTAATAATGATACAAACATGTATTTTAATTGAAAATATACATTATTTATCACTTAATTTAAAAAATGGTATCTTCCATATCCATGTTTTCTAAAATAGTTATAATGAATTGTTCTCCGATTATAATTCTATTTTCTAATATTGTTTTAGAAAGTGTAAATAGAATCCCAAAAAAATATGATATCCAATATTCTTGTATATTTTTGATGTACTATATCAATAACATTATATAATAGTATGAAAAAAAGATTCTTATAACATATATGGAATGAATTATTTATAAAAAAATCATGACCACTCAATGAAATTAATATTTAATAAAAACTATTTCAATAATTTTGTAATAATTTTTAGATTTTCCATAGGTCATTTAAAAATGGGATATATACTTTTATCATGGATGTTATAAAGATTCTTTAAGGACACGTTTATAAATCAATTAAAATAACCATTGATATTTAATATTCTTTAATGGGGATATTATCTAAGTATTCCATCAATTACTCATTTTTAGATGGTTTATGGTTCTCATGATTTTTTTTATAAAAACCTTTACACATCCACATGTTATCATATGATGATAAAATGGAGTTTTTACTAATCAATATCCCTTAACATATCCCAAACAATGATTAAATGATGAAATATGTATTGAATTTTTTTCCATTAAAATATAAATATAAATTTATTATGATAACATATTTATGAGACAAATTTTCAGATTGATTTGTTATACTATGGGAATGTGATGAGATGTTTATAAAATATTATTCTTTCACATGAGTTATGCTAGAATAAAATTTATTTGGAATCGACTTATTTCAATAAGTATTTATATGACTAATTTTTCGTGATATTATAAAGCAAATATTGTTATATTATTTATTTTATTGTATAGAACTATATCCCCCCTTAACAAATTTGAAAAATATGTGTATCACATGACATAAATGTGGAATTTGTACAGAATGTTCATGTTCAATGTTTCATTTGTGGACCAAGTATTCATACCCATATGATTAAGAGTGGATATATTATTCATGTATATATGTTTAAATATGATATAATCATTCATGTCCATAAGATTTGGTTTGGTTCTTTTTTTCATGTCCATATTCTTATATGTTGACCTATCTCTCATGAACATATCATTATTTAAGGATCTGGCTCTAGGACCATAATATGATAAGGATATTTATTTCATTTTCTTACCATGTTGAGTGAAATTATTTTAATTTTCTCAAGTTCAAAAAAAATAGATTATGTTTATTCAATATTTATTTTTCAAACACATTTTTTCTATTCTAATGGATCATGATCAATAATTATTTTATGATTTGTGTCTTATAATGTAACATTACTTTTTCCATGACTCAATAATATAATCTATGTTTTCATGGAATGTTTTTTATGTGATATTATCATCTTCTCATTGCCTTTTTTCTTTTTATTCTTATTTGAGACTTGATATCTCCCTTTATAACCCTCAATTTGCAACTGATATGAAAATTTTTACATTTATTTTCTCATGTTTATGATGAATGTTTTATCAAATATTGTTTCTAAAAAAGGTTACAGTTAATTAGGATATAATGTGAGACACATGGAAACTGGTTTTTTGTTATAAAATTTCCCAAATAACTAGTCCAATTTAATTCAAGAATGTTTATTTATGATATGTAATTATTATTCATCTATAATGAAGAAATATATATGTGTTAAAATAAATGTTAACTAAAATAATGTTGATAATATATTTTCAGTAATGTAAAAAATAATGGTATAAATTAGTAATAATATTATACCATATTATATATAAAAGGGTATGATAAAATGATAATAAAAATATAAAATCAAACCTTGAAATTAATAAATCAAAATCATTTTTCATGGAAAAAAGTTTTTTAAGATTATAATATTCGAATAATAAATAAATCAATGAATACTGGACATAGAGGCTTACCAATTGAATCTGATCACCTCATATAATTCAGAGATAAATAGTTGAATATTACTTCTAATATAAATCTTATTTTATTAATACCTTTCATGAATATCATCACATGATATCCATTAGTAAATCACCAATTAACATGGCTTACGCTTGTGATAACCTTCATTTTAACCTTCTTGATATTTACATAACAAGATTTGTACACTCATTAGGGCTATTAATAATTTCACTTTTACCCCTTCATCCTGAAATAATTAATTTTTTCCTAATTCATTAGATGTATATAATATAAAACACATCAGATAATCATAATGTATTTTTATTCAGTACATAATATCATGAATTTTATTTCATTTCATCATAATGTATCCCATATAATTTTTTTTAATAATTATTTATTATCCGTCAACATTAGCCATGAAGATAAATAATAATGTCGTAACCCTTGGATCATATCCCTGGTAATGCCCAAGATAAATCAAAGGCATTTTGTATTGATAAAAAACATATTTAATATCACTAGATCATTGATTATGTAAAATAACCAATTCATTATGAAGTTAAATACTTAAAATATTAACTTTTGAAAAAAGATAATACAGAAAAAAAATTTATATTAATCGATCATTGGAATCATTTATTTTAAACGTCAATGAAAATAGAAGACATTATTTTTTTGAAATCAATTCATTTAGTATATGCTAAAACAAATATTGCATTAAAATTTTCTTATTGTTTAAAAGCTACCTCCATTTAAATTTTATAAGAATGTTCATTTTGAAAATTCAAATGTAAATTATAAAAAAATATTAATATAAAAAATAATTTGATAATTTTAAAAAACTTTACAAAAAATATTTTTTTAATAGGGTTTAGAAGAAAAGGATTATAGGGTGAAGGGATAAATAAAGTCAATTTTCCCAAATATTATTTTTCATGGATCATTTAATTAATAATAGATTAATTAATTAGATAAAATTTAATATATAGAAATAAAAATGTAGTAAATAATTAAATATTATTTTTTAAAGATTGATAATATATTTTAATCATCATGAATGTAATTATAATCATTCCCACTAAATATGAAGGTGTAATGTAAAACACTTACAATAAGTTTATAACATACAATAAGAACTAATATATAGTTTATAATAAACTAAAATGTATTATTATCATGTTATAGACCCATATTAATAGTTATAATACCAATTATGTCCCACATATAACATTTCAAAACCGATTTTTAATACTTTATTATTAAAATCAGTGTTTCTAGGTGTTAACTGTATTATTTTTAATATATAGTACATTTAAGAAGATATAATCCTATCAAATTTTCCTAGTTTTATAATTTATGAAATATTTCATGCCAAAAATATAATATTTAATCACTATATACTCTTTTGTATCCTGTCATAATAAGTTTTGATGAAATATGTAAGACATAGCTTTATGGAGAAGGTAATCCATTTATATGAATGAGTATTTTTTTCCACATTTAGATGGATATAAGAAAAGAATGGAAAATATTTTTTCAAAATTATATATAAATTATATAAAAAATATATAAATTATATGTGTGTATATATTGTAACTCAACCAGAATAACAATAAATGAAAATTTTTAGTGAATGTGATTCTTATCTCCACATTTATGTTGTTATTCATGATTACATATAAGAAATTAATTCTTCTATAATGTAATGGATAATAGATGTGAAATGGTACTAACATATGAATAATAATGTTTATAAAAATCCTGATACCAGCTTTTCAATTTTTATAGATAAAATATATCTTGAAAATATGTATAATGAAATATAATTGAATGTGAATGGTTGAGAATTATACAATGTCATTGATATACCACCTTTAGATTACATCAAATTTCATTAATGATTAATATATAATGATAAAAATGATCTCATTCAATAAGGTATTTAATAAATTTTGGTTTTTGGGTAGTTATAATATATCGTGGTGTTTTTACCATAATTTATTTATTTATGAATTAGTAAAATATTAAAAAATAAATTAGAGAAATTCACTTAAACAAGATGTGATTATTAGGCTAGTTGATCCTAGAATTGAAATTATAAAATTATAAAATATATTAATATAACATGCATATAGTTGTTTATAAATAATGTAATATCTCTCAAAAAAATTATTGGATAAAAAAATATGAGATCACAGTAGAACTTGAGATGCATCGTTTACCGTAGGTCTGACATTAATATTTTTAGAGGCAGAAATTATGATAATCCAAACATTGATTGCTTGGTTAGGTGATAAAATTTATTTAATTATTTAATTTAGTACACGTAAACTAATTTTACAATATATAATATAATCTAGAGAATTTTTAGGGTTATTCTCATAACCCTTATATCCCTAATAATATAACTGAGAGAACTATTCATAATAGAATTAGAATCAGATGATGGAAAATGATAACATCAATAATGATTAATAAGTAATGAAACTACATGACATACCTATCCATGAAAAACAAATTATTTCTCATAGATATATCCAAATCATGTTAGATCTTGTCAATTGTGGGATCACCCATGATTAAATGGTTGAAAATGGATTTTATCAACCATTCTAGGATCTATGATATTGTGATCTTCACATGATATTATTCCATAAAAATAAATAATTTGGATTAATATATATATATATATATATTTGTAAGATATCACACTGAATTCAATTATTTTTTATATGGGTCTAATAATGATGTCTAAATATGTTTATCACAATTTTTTATTCTTTTTTGCCCTTTTATGATATTGTTCTTCATCATTGGCCAATAGAGTCACTATTTTACATTTTGCAGGTGGGTCTAAGCATGTTCGAACACCAATATTCATGGAGGTCGGGTGAATAATGATTGGTATTGTTAATTAGGGATGAATAATGTTTCCATTCAAGAGGTTTTTGTTGATTAAATTGGATCTATGATTTAAGATATGTGACACACAGCTGGTGGTACATCTAATGCTGTGTGAATTCATGAGAAGGAGAACATTTTGATTTCCAACCACTAAAGCATCCATATTGGTGGAAATATGTTTTTCTTAAAATTTCATGTTGTCAAATTTTGATATTATTTTTTGGGATAGAAGATATGGTGAACAAATTAAAAATCATCAACATCTTCAGAAATTTTAACTACACAACCACAGATTAATTAAACGCACTGTGTAGACCTTCCAAGTTAGGAGGGATGGAATTTCAAGTTAGATAATGATCACATACCATGTGGATAGGCCAAAATTCTATATGATCCTCTATATGTGGCTATGAAACATTCAATCTACACATAAAAAGGACCACATGAGGGATGGAACATCATATAATATTGTATTATATGATAATAGAATGGTATATATGAATGAAATTTAATGTGGAAAGGTAAATGATCATGACCTAATGGGAATGAAAAAATAATGGAGTACATGTGCATGCCCATAGTGGATAATTCCTGATTTGATGAACCATGTACATATCATGTATTGGGAAATGGCCTCTAAGCAATGTCCATAAGGGAACATTAATAGGAAATGTAGTGGGACAACACACCATGTAGACCCCATATAATATATGTTCCCTATGGAGAATCTTCGACTATACTTTATCTCATTTGTCTAGATTTAGCTTTTGACCCACAAGAAGATTAACATGTGCAGTTTTATGTGTTGAAAATTATGGTAGCCTTCTTAGTGTATTATGATATCAGTTTTATATTTTTTGGTACATAAAACCCCCATGAAAGACTATGGGGTGGGTGCTTCATCATCTAAATGTAATGCACCTGATAGACTAGGTAATGTTTACTCTATCTACATAGTTGAAGTCATGTAATGATCTAGTTCATGGGATTAAAACCTACTGAAATTAAATCCATGATTACGATATAATATTTCCACAATTAGAGAATCGTAATCCTCATTTTTGTGAAATAGTGTAGAGTTTGGGGTCCTAATCATATTTATTTTTTAAAATACATTAGAGATGATGAATTTATAAATCTAACATCTTGATGGAGAGGTTGATCAATAGTGGGAATTGATTAAAGACACCTAGATGTGGGATGAAATTGAATATATAAATGAGGAAGCAATAAATATATTACTACTTAAAAATAATTTACCTCAAACAGTAACATACCATTAAATAAATAAATAAATATTACTTCTATATAGAATAATATGAATTAGAAAAACCAAAAAAACCATTCCAGGACCGTATAGGTTTTCTGTCTTTATAAATTGGGAAACTGAAACAATTGGTTCAAAAGACATCTACATTGTCTCTCACTTATTCATTCATATCGAGAACCATTTTTGAAACATCTTAATTAATATTTTTCATCATATCCTTGGGAAAATTAACAAAAATAAGGGTGATATCAGATGATTAGTACGGTATATTTCAATCATATCATGATCATAATACATTTGGACATAATAATTGAAAAGTTAATCATTTATATCAATGACCACGATATAATGTCATTAGATAAAACATTTATGTTCACAAAATAACATATTACTAGAGTGAATAACATAAGATATTGAATTTTTCATATAAACATGAACATAGAAAATCATTTATATATTAGTAAGTGATCATTTCCAAGACCATCATAGTGGACATATTCCTTTACTGAACTGTGTTCACTCACCATTACATCCCTATATTAATGAACTAAGATCATTTTTTGGTCCATCAATAAATTACTAAAATGAGATCATTTCCCATTATATTTTTGTCTATATAATGTTATATAAATTATTTTCCAATGCATTGGAGGGATATATAGGAAACACATGTCACCTAATGATAACTATAAATATGTGTTCTAGAATAACATAATCCACTCATCATATCATAACCCATGAAATAAAATGGGTTTCATAAATATCATTTAAATATTACATAAAAAATGTAAAAGAAATGGGTTTAATAAATATATTTCTATAATAAAAATAATAAAAATATGGAATGATTTATATATTATATAGATAATAAAAATTAGATATCACATGAATATAATTTTACAAGAAAATATCCTTCCTTCCTGAAATCAAATTCTTTTCATAAAACACCGCAAAAATTAAAATAAAAAATCCATCAAAATAAATGTATATGATTTCAAGATATTATTGAAGTCATTATTTTTTCATGTATGAATACAAATCAGTTAATTCTGTATAATTTTATTAAAAAATATTCCCATAGTTTTTATAAAAATTTCAAAAATTACCTTGTTACAAAAAAATCAAAATATTCATTTCAAACCATTTAATAATACTTTAAGTATGGGTATAAATAACAAATAAAAAAATATATAAGAATATTAAAAATATTATTGAATAAATTTTTATGAAACATTTAAATAGAAGATAAATATACCCCAATAAATACTTATTTAGAAACAATCTCAGATAATACTAATTTTATTAGTTAACCCATTCCTTATGTTTTCTTTTCAATAAAAATTTCTAAAAATCTTCTTTAATTGATTAAATAATGTTTTTAAATTACTACCGAACCATATTATTTTTTATTATATCTTAAATAGTCATATTATCACCCATTTGTCAATAATATTTAATTATTACTCTTCTTTTGGCTGTTAAATGGTTTCTTTTCTTAAATGTATTTTTTCATATAAGTCCCAGTTATTTCCTATATAAAAATGTTCTAAAATTTATAGAATGATATTATGATAATATATATATAATGTTATTCATTAGATAAATTTTCATAATCATTATTTAATGGTTATTATGGAGAATAAATCACAGGACGTCGTGGAGACGGTTGGTCATACGAATGCACTAGTGGAGATATCATTACATTAATTTTGAAATGTTATGAAAATGGATGGTGTATATATTTTCTAGAATAAATATAATTTTTTAATAATTATATATAGTTATTTTTCCTGCCATTATACACATCTATTTAAATTGCTGATAATAAAATTACACTGTGATGTAGAGACTTTGGCCGTATATACGCATGTCTAGGGATTTCATTTTTTGTTGGACGGAAATATGGGGGAATATAGTTGTTAAATAATCATAATAACATATTAGAATATAGGTGATACTATATTAATTATTTTCAATCTAAACAACACAATAATAGGATGAATAAGACAAAATTCTTTTGAGAGTGTCTGTAAAATAGATTACTTCTTCTTCAATAGGATCCCTCTAGATATTCTCTTAGGGGCACTAGAGTTAGTATTTTGAGTTGGAAAAAAACCCTATAATATACAAAGGTATTTTTAGAATGAATATTGTTTGGTTATGTATGATATTGAAGGCTCTATATGATGTGAATATGTGAGTTAGTAGGTTCCCTTTTATAATTGAGGTTTTGGGAACTTTTTGAAATTAAAAAAAATTATAATAAATTCAATATCAGAAAAAAAACGATGAAAATGACATGTATTAGAAAATAATATGAGATAATTTTTTAATATAATCTAACAATATATTTTTGAAATAATTTATTTTGGATTTATATAATAGCATTTTGATTAACCCTTAGTTAAAATATGTTATTTTTAACTATAGTACCATCTATTTCAATATTAAAAAATGTAATTTTTATTTATTTAACATAATTAAGTTAATAAATTCACATTTTAGAAAAATATTTTAAATTTAAAAATTATTATTTATTTTTATATTTTTTATTGATTTTCTAATAATTTAATAATATATTATTTTTAATAAAATATCAATAGTGTCTATTTTGATAGTAATAATTTCATCGATTTAAAAAATATTTAAATAGAATGAAGGATGTTCAAGAAAAATATTTATTACATGCCTATGAGGTCATGGTCATCTATAAATTTTTTTTATCACATTAGTTATCTTGAATTTATTTTATTTTAATATTTTTAACAATATTTATTTTAAATTTCCATTAATACAATAATAACTACATAAACCTTGTAAAAGATATTAATGTAATTATATACTTATTAAAAATAATAATAAATTAAGACTATAAATAAAAGAATCTTTAATTTCAAATGACTATTTATATTTGAATTAATCTTCTATATATCGTTATATTGAAAAGAGAAAATTATTAAAAATATGAGTATGACATCACTATCTTTTCAATTAATAAATTATATTGAATTTCATACTCTTATCCTAGTGGTTTCCAAAGAATATTATATTTCCCAAGGATTATTTTGGTTCAAACAATCACTTATAATAAATTCCGGACAAGTGTTGGGGTAATTGTATAATATTATATTTACTTTTAATTACTAAATTTACATTTTTCCATATTAATAAAATTTAACTTAAAATACTATTAATAGTTTCAAAAAATAAAAAATATTAAAATAATTTCGACCCATTGATTCCAAATAATGGACCTGTTTTTTGAAATTCAAAATGAAAATATTAAAGTAATTAATGTAAAGTCCATTTTGTTGAGGGATGAGAAAACATGTTATTAGAGTCACAGAACTTAAAATATTAAAAGGTTTTTATGTATAAATAATATAAAAATTTGATTCCAAAAACAAAAATAATATATAATGATAAAAATATTATCAAATTAAACTTTATAACCTATCAAAAATATAATTTAACATAATAAATTATTTCAATGAAATAAGTTCTTTAAAATTACAATTTACTATATTTTAACTATTATTCAAAACAAGAAACTTATTAAAAAACCAAAAAATCAACCAAATTAAATTTTTAATTTTTTTAAATTTAATAATTATACTTTTTCAGAAAGATTATATATCTTTGATAAAAATTTAATTTAAAATAGTTTCTCCATTGAAAGGCTATTAAACCGCCATTAGGAAAATCTTGGGTTTTCTTTACGAAAAATTTGTTTTTTAATGTTTTATGACTATAAAATATTTTATATGGATTTAAAAATATTTAATTTAATATGTAACATATATATTTCGATAATATCATTCATTAATTGGAATTATATTTAGATAAAATCCCAGTTGGAGAATAAAATTGGAATATTTCATTTACCTAGTATAGGGCATGACATGGTGATCCCCATTCTATCTCATATCTGGGTTTTATTGTAATATATATGTATTGTTTGGAATCATTATCCAAATTTGTTATATGAATAATTTTATAGTATCTTATATTTATCCCCTGTAATTTTTTGTTATACATACATGGTATTCTTATGATAAAAAATAAATTGGGTTTTCCAACATGAATGACATCTTATTCGAATGTTAGATAGATTAGTGGTGATTTTGGTGGGGCATAGGGATAATCGAGTACATTGACCATATGCAATGGTCAGTATTGGTGACAAATAGATGTGTTCTCTCAGCTCTGTTCTCTTAATGATATCATTAGATTGTGGCATCGTTTTTGATTGACAATTTGGATTTCCCCTTTTACATTTTGGTTTTAATAAATCGTATTGTTTTTTAATTCCATATAGGTTACATCATTCATGTATTACTCTATATGTCACTCACTTTTTTATTTACTCTACATAATTTCAATGAAAATAATTTGTTCTATTATATAGGTATATTCGGCCATAGATTCCCACATTATGTTATTACGTATCAACGATTATCACTAAAACCAATCCTACGGATGTGGGATTGGGGTTGTGGTAGCCCGACCATCAATTTTCAAGGAAGGTTCTGATGGTTTTGGTTGTTTCATATTATTATTAGAGGTGGTATGTTAATGGTTTAGTGTATAGGCATATCCATATAGAGTATTTGTTGGGAACATATTGAAATTGTTTTTTAGTGTCTCGAGGGTAGTATTCATCACAACGAACCTAGTGATGGTGCCACAACAAATGTATCCATACACTATGACTATTACCACTTTCTTGTTGAAATAGAAAACTAACAAATCATTTATAGGGAACATTATAGAAGAAACATATATGCGTCAGTCATTGGATAATCCTTATTGATTATGCTTCCAATATATATATTCTTAGATAACCATGTTATGTTTTGATCTCCTTATAGATGCTACTGTAATGATATCCAGATAGGATACTGATTCAAGGCCATGATGAAGATCTGATGGTTGTTGAAGCCTTATTCTATTTCCATTTGACAATATCATTCCACTACATGGTATGAAATCCCCACCAACTTCTAAAGAATATAGGATTTCCCCATATGGTATGGTGTAATATTTGTGATGTTTAAGAGTGCTACATGAAATAAGTTTCTATATGACCCTAGAGGTCTAGATTTATCTAGATACCCAAGATGGGGAGGATTGGATTGAGTTAGTGTCCCATGTTTTTGGACTCGTTTAACATTGAACAGCCAGATGGTCTCAATAGAGTACAAAAAAATCATTAAAGAACATGGGAATTGGTGTAGTAATGTCACACATGGACATAATGATTCTTCCCTCACATAGACTAAAATCCAATAGTTGGTTTGAGTGGATCATTACCCGCATGGTTCAAATCATTTAAAATTATGTAACTTCTAGAGTTGCAGTAGGGTATTATGATATTTCCAATGTTTTTAGTGACTTTTACTAAAATAATTGGTTCTATGATGGCATTTTTTGTCATAGTTTCATTTAGGAGATATAGATCAAATAATGTAGTTTTATAGACATTAAAATAACTGTTTTCTAATATTTCATTATAATATATAATATAATATTATAATAGGAATATGTGAAAAAGATAATTCTATCTAAGGGGTTCCTGGAAGCAGTGGATGGTAGTGAGAATACTGAGATAGGGTCATTTATAGAATCTATTAGGCATTAATAATCATATAATTGGATCTTGAGATCATCCCATGACAAGTTTTAGTCATGTTCAGATGCACCACAAGGTCCACACAATGGAACATGTCAACCATAATATCATATATTCTATGTATGTGATGAGTCTAGTAATGTAGAATTTTATTCAATTACTTGACATGTTGAGGTGGGTTGTCATGTTGACCATAGACCACCATGAATGAGGTAGTTCAGTGATCAGTGTTCTCCAATGTATGGAGAGAAATGACCCCATGGATGTGGAGATTGAAAGGGATTGGATGGGATCTTATAGGAGTGTATACTAGATGTGGAGATACTTTGACCTATATGCACAACAACAAAAAAGTAGTCGGATACAAGATCTGGGAGCTAGCATATAGGTGATTAGGAAACTAATGGTTCTGGATGCTAGTGAACTAGCATCAAACAAGTTGATAAATGGTATGATCTATGTTTTTTATATTTATTCTTCATTATCTATTAATGTAGTTGTTAGTCCCTCGTTTGTTTTTAAATAATTAATGTGAGATCCATAGCTCACTATTGCGACATTATTAATGTATCTTTTTACATATGATATCACTAGGAACAATTCATAAATATCACTTATCAATCAACTATTTGAGTGAATACATTCTCGAAAGAGTTTCACAAGGGATGTAATGGTTTTCATGATTAAAACATATAATATAATCTTTTGTTTTGATTTTATTTCCTAGTACATGACCAGATTGAATATCATCATAGGTGGGTCATATGTCTTCTAAATAATGGGAAGATAATTTCCCTTATGGGTGAGAGAGATCACATGTCTATTTGAGTTGGCCTTATGAACTTGAAGATGAATGCCATCATCCAGTAGTAGGTGAGCTCATCCCCATTCGTTGTGGGATCACCAGTCATTTGGATTCCTTCATTGCTGGAATATGTTAAATATGTCTCGAAAAATGGTTTTTTGAGTATACTAATGAGGACGGAGGTGAACATATAATGAAAAATGCCCACTGGGATGACATAAATATCATCTAATGCATAACGGATGACTGCTACCAATCTCTAGGACATATGGGGGTTGTAAGAGGATTTCTAATATTTCGGTTTTATTAATCCCAATGCATTAACCTTGTACAATCTAGTAATGTTTGTTGAAAAATTGAATAGGATATTGTTTATTTGTGTAGATTATTATCCCCTAAAACTAGAAATGCTAGATAAATGATAATGCTTTCTGAGGATTAATGACCACATTTATTATTTTTTAAGGTGTAATTTGATCTCACAGATCAATATCAGATATAGGTACTACTATATGAAGGTTTTTGAGTAATATATTCCATTTGTATCTTTCAAATAAATATATATCTGTAATATGAGATATTAGTGAATCATTTTAGTGTGAAAATTGAAACTACTATATTCATCTATATTATAATGAATATCAGATATTCATACATGGGACCTTTTTTTAAATATACATTAGTGAAATACCTAAAAAATATGTCTTATAGTGTGATCATGAAAAATACATGAGTATTGTCGAATGAATAGTTTAGGAGTAACATATTTATGGTAATCTAAGGATGTTATAATTTTGGATCAACGATGGTCACTTTCTCGGGTATGAAATTTGTAAAAATGGATTAGTTTAAGGCAGGTGGACTATTTGTGGTATCCTTTTTTTTTGAGAAACCCTTGTGTGAGTCATAGGTGTATGGTTACTATATCATAGTGTGGTTATAAAAGACGTTAATGGAGAACATATCTTGGATTATAACCCCTTTGAACACATTAACATTTATTATGAAACTTTTTACATAGAAAGATTAATGTGTTAGATGCGTCAAGAACTTGGGGGTGATATTGACTATCACTACTGTGTTCGGACTACCCAGGGATGGAGTTGAGTGTATAGTGTATTATTATTATAATGCAGTTGGGATCAATTGTCTGCTTATGCCATGTAATGAAATGACTGGATATGATTCGAGGATGTTAATATCACATGAGAAGATATACTATACAAATTTAAAGGATTTGGATGTTGTATTATTCTATATGATGAAGTGGAGACACTAACGTCATGGAGTGTGATTTTTTGTTTACTTAGACCACTAGATATTCATGTGTGTATTCATGTAGAGAAATAATTTTATGAGAAAGATGTATTTATTGGTGTTATTTTAGGAAAATGAAATTCATATAGTGTATACTCTTATCATGTTACATTCGGTTGCATATGACCTTGGTAAAATATTCTATTCTCATTTGTAAAGGGGAATGATTGAGTAATTTTCCATCCATATAATTGGCTGTATTAAATGAGATGGGTGCACCTTAAATGCATTGAATGGTGTTGAGTCCTCCTCCTCTCCAATGTTTGATGGAGTCTCTGTTAGGATACATACAATTTTTTTATTTGTTAGCATTTATCTCTTGGAGATTCACCAAATGTAATTTCTTATGGACGGAAACATTTGATCCATCAAGGAGGTAAGTTGGCCATCAAGGTGTGATACAAGGTCAGGGGATGATGGTGATTCAAAATTAAAGTTGGTTGAACATACCTATCTAGGGATAATATACAAGGACCATTAGTTAATGTTTTGGGGGATGGGAAGTGGTATATTGTTTTCAAGTACTACTCAAGATTCCTCCCATGCATATAGTTGAACAATGAGAAGAATGTTTTAGTATACATGACACAACCACATAGTATCATTCAGATGAAATTGGATTGAATATACATTGACTCTCTAAAATGGAAATACAAATAGAAATATTACATGATTCACTCATAGTAATCGTTTATTGACTCATGATGTTGTCACACTTAAATGCCATTGGTTAGTATATTTTCATGTAGTTTCATGGAAAATTGTATACACAGGAGATCATCTAGATTATTTGGGTACACTAAATGGTTTTCGATAGACATGATGAGTTAATTATATAGCAATTGTAAAGGGGACATATTTGTGTTTTAGGGCTCCAATTACTGATGATTATGGTCTTTCCATCCCGAACATATCAGATTAATGGTGACACAATCAATGTATTAGAGGATATTTGGAAAATTTGTTCAGTTTTATATTTCCTAGAGTTTGGTGGATTACATTCAAGTGATATAATCACCAAATAATAATAGATATCACTCTATTAATAGAATAATCCTATAGAGTCCTTTTATGGGAGACCTTTTTGGTCAACCGTATATTGTACCATAATTGTAAATAAGCCTCCTGATGGAACAACGATGGTACAGGTAATGATGTATAAATTTCATGTGACTCTTGACTTTTTGATGATAGCCTATAGCTTACAGAAATATTATAAAGATTGAAATATTAAACATATTGATTTCAAGTAGGGGTCAATGTTTTCCTATGTTTCACCCCTTGAAAAAGATTGGATAGGATAAGATAGGGAATAATATTGTCCCCACAGATAATCAATACCTTCAAAATAATATGAGGGTTGTGTTGTTGTTTACAACACACTATTACCACAAAAATTATAGGAGTTTTATGATATCTTTCTTGTGTTGCATCAGAGGGGATACTTATTTTATCCAAAATAAATCATTAACTATGGATAGTTGGATATTGGGCATGAAGCCACCATTAGGGAGTATCCATTTACAATATAGGATCAGAAGGAAAGGATTGTGTGAGGATGAACCATTTCATTTTTTTCATTTCTTACAGACACACCATATCATGCACAAATATCTTATGAGAAAGAGATCCAGAATCAATCTCATTATCCCCATCATTTTTTATACAATGTTCATTTTCAAGATAAAAATACATTGTGGTGGGAGTAATTTATTGGATATGTTTTTCAATGTATGAAATAAACATTTATAAGGTATTATTTTTTGTTTTTGATACTGAGACCACATTATATTCCATGGCCTAGTGAGAATGGAATTTAAAATATGAAAACAAATTATACTAATATCGCATACCACTAGCTTTTTTTGAAATAATGGATTAACTCTCATATGTAACCTTGTTTTTAAAATCTAACAACATGTATGAATTTGAGATTCTTGATTTAAACTAGGCCTAATACAATTTTTTTGACGGGGGAATGTTCACATATGGATGCATTTATAAGTATATTATGTGGATAAATTAATTAACTAATTTAGTGACTATTTTAATATACATATCCTTATTATCCTATTTATAATTAGTGTTATAGAAATAATCCAAGGTGAGACACATAACATTGGGATAATATGAATATTGATTTGAAAGAATTATTCAGTGGAGAACTAGAATTGGTTGTTGAATTATAATCTAATTGAGGTAGATTTATGTAGATTTATTTTATTTTCATTCCATGAGATCACCCAAAAATTCCTTCTTTAAAATCATAAGCCAAGAAACATTGGACAATTATCTTTATAAATATTTTATATTGTTTTTCTCCACCCTCATTCATCATGATCTTCATTGTTTGAATATAAATTTATTGTTAAATATTTCTGTGGTGTGTTTGAGTGATATCAAACCTCCACATTTGAATTATTAATGAAAATTATTACAAGGATGGTGATTTATAGGAGAATATTTTTCTTCTGAAGGATTTCGGTAATTTATTCTACGAATCTATGATCTGGGACTAGTTACCAGGGATTATAAGTGAATATATCGGTGTGAGATTTCATGTTATCGAGTATTTTACAAAATCCACCTAATGAAGGGCACATATCGATTTGAATAGATTGTTTCCTCCTACTTTTGCTGGATGATATGTACAATTAGGGGATGGGAGGGAAAATGTGGTTAATATTTGAGGAATATTTGCCTTATATGGAAATGAAAACAATAATTCATGTAGTTGTAGAACACATGAAACATATACTCAATAGTTATACCAGATTGGTTTTCATAGAAGATAATTATCAAATATCATGTGGATTGAAAGAGAAACCATATTATTTACCAACTATTCAATTAATTTTCCCAGTAGAATGTGTGTATGAAACTATGCAGGAGGAATATCCATGTACAATGGGGTGTATATTGTAATGGGACATCGACCAAGAACCACTTGATACACCTGAATGAAACAATGAATGTCGGAATGTCCATAATAATACGGGAAGTCACTATGCAAATTATACACACCCTTTAGTCCACATTACCAAATTTGTATGGATATATGTTATGAAAAACATAATTATTTTAGAATACAACTTAGAGGATTGTTGGTAAAATAATCTATGCGGACCCCCTAAATCTCATGTACCCAATGGAGAAACATTCACCATACATATCTCAATCGTCTAGGAATATATTTAGGATTTTGATTAGAATATCTAGATCATTATTAAATGTAGAACATGATGATATAATGTACAGTGGATATCGATATATAAAATTTATTCATCTCTTGGTAATTATTGTATAATATTTTCTTAATCATGGTAGCGATCATAAAGGATCATCCAAGAGAAGCCATGTTAGGAAACCCATTTTTTACCATGGTTAAGGTACCTCATTCTCATTGCACTATTCATGTTGTACAATCATATTGATGAGGGTGTTGGGTCCTCTATAGAAATCTATTTTCTGGGAGGAAATCCCTTCCATGAATGACCTTGGTGTGGGTTTTCTTATTACTGAGTGGTACCTCCATATGAACCACGACATGTGGAATTTTCTGACAGAGTGACATGGTCCCTGTAGTCTAGTGGAAGGGTCCTCTAATAACTTTGTTGAACCCCCTCAATGAATATGTGGTAGACCCTCATCCTACTGATTATAAACCATTGAGTGGCCACAAAGGTTGACTAGGTTATGTGTCATCTATTTATTGAGTGGAAGCCCCATCTAAGATGGGAGAATGTGTCCTCTACCTATTGAGTGGAATCCTTGGACAAACTAGGGAATTGTTCCACTATATACTTACTATAACCCATGCGGTTCACTAGGGTTCGATTCATCAGCATATTATTTTTCACCATCCTAATGTACAATTACCTTTTTAACACCTCAAGATATTGTTAATTATTTTTTCATTCTAATTTTATAATTTTTATTTATCTCAATTAATGAAACATAGAATATATATGTTTATTATTATACGAAACTACTTTGTATGGATTACATTATAGACAAAGCCTTGATATTATTGAACTACACCCAAAAACAGACTAACTTTCACTACACACAACATTAAATTTCTATGAAATAACACTTTAGTATTATAATTATGAAAATGAGATAGTTAATAAATATCCATTATTCAATGTTATATTAATACTATAAACAATTTTTGGATGTTTTCACATAAAAAATATTTATAACTAAATGTGTTTTTTGGTAATGTCATTGTATTTATAAAAATACTACTTTCTTAATGGATGTGTTTTTTATGTCCTTTATTGAACAGTAATAAAATTAATTTATGATATAAAAATAAATTGTAATTTCTAAAATAATATTCTTTTTATAGTCTAAATGTTAAAATTATCTTATGGTTTATATTTCTTATTTTTATGATGTTTTTCATTTTTTTTATTAGTGAAAAATATTGCATTGTATTTATGAAATATGATTTCCATTTTTAATATTATTAATTATTGAATTGAATTTAAATTCACAATAGATAAATTATAAATATATTAATCTAATATATTTATTTGAACAATATTTATATTATAATTAGATATGGTACTTATTAAACATTTAAACGCTCTATTAATAGCCTTCTCACTACATATGTGTGATTATCATTAATCATAATTATTTCAATTTTGTGAATTTTATTTCAAAAAATTGTCTTATATAGTAGTAATAATTGTCATATTGACATTTTATTAGGATCAACATAATTTGTGGTGAATATTATCATTATTATTTTTTCCACGGTTATTTGTATATCAGGTAAATAAAGGAAAAAATAAATTATATCATTATTATATTTCCCTAAAACATGTAATAATTTCATTGGACGAGTTTTTTGAATTCAAATCATCCACATTCTGAAATTATAACATTTTTATGAAACACAAGTAACAATATTGCATTTATAGTTTTATATTTAATGATTTTTATATAAATAGAAAAATAAAATTTTAAATAAAAAACCAATGTTTATCTATATCATGATAATTTATCTATCCTTTTTTGAGACAAAATAATTAACATAAAATGTGACACAATTATGATTTAGTAATTATTTAATTAAATTAATATTCAAATATATGATATATAAAAATATGACAATAAATACAATTGGAATTTATTAAGGATATACACTAATTTTTAATGTTACATTGACATTCCATGAGTGTGTAAAATAGTTTGGTTTGAAATTAACTTCTTGGTTGTTTTTTATTTAAGTGAAAAGTGGTGAATATTATCAAAATTGATAGTAAAGATATTTTATAAAAATATTATTTGTTAAATTACCAAAAAATAATAAAAAATATTTTAAAAATATAAATATATTATTATAATATCTAAAATATAATTAATTCTTAATTTATATATAATTAGACAATATAATTATAAATTAACGCCCACATATTAATAAAAAAATTGTTAGAATAATTAAATTTATGATAGATTAATTAATGTTTAATCAAAATTATAAGGTCTAAAATATAAAAAACATTTCAAAAAACCAATTGCGGAAGATAATTCGGCCCTTATCACCATGATATTTAATTTTAGTTTCATGGTAGAATATTTTCCATCTAAATAAATTATATATTATTTAATGTTAGTGATAGTTAAAAAAATATTTATCCTGTATTTAATATCTTTTATATTCCTAGATATGGAAAAAATAATATATGAAAAATTAGAATTATCTATATTGATCACAATGAAACTAATATCATTATATAATTTCATTTTGAATTTTTAGATATTGTATATTTACCTTAAGTTATACTTCATGGTTGAAACAATAATTTTTTTAATTACCATAAAAATAAAATAATTGATTTTGTTAATATTAATATTGATATTTTAAGGATTTATTAAAGTGTATAATTATTTTTATATGTCTGTATCATTTATTATATATTTGTGAAATCTTTAAATTTTAATTCCCACTTCTTATTGATGCATTATAACTCTGTAAAATAATAGTATAAAATTTGACCCCAATGATTTTTCATAAAAGTAATAAAATATTAAATTAAAAAAAATACAATAAATTAAATAATCAAAAATGTGATGATATATTTTTAAAATTAATTCAACAATTTTTTTATTTATTTTTTCTATATTTTTTCTCAATAATATTCCCAATAAATTTTAAAATTTTGAGGATTTCCAAAGATCCCATCCCCTCAATTATATAAGGGAACAACTTCACTCACTTTTTAACAAGATATTCATCAGTATATATTGAAAAACACCTTACTATATCTCTTATAATCTTACATATTGACATTTTAGTTCAATTTTTACTCTCAAAATACCATCTCTAGTGTCCCTAAGATAAAATATATTGGGAGGTCATTCAATAAGAGGTAATACCATTAGTGACTCATTCAAATTTGTTTCTTCTTCTAATTCATCATCATGTGTTGATTCCACTAAAAAGTAATAAATACAATATGAAATATAAACTGAGATATTTTTATTATAATTTAATAACCACATCAAATATTTTATTCATCTAAATAAAAACGAATGTATCATGTCTGCTTATATATGAAATAATGTCTCCACACTGTTATGTATTCTATTTTTCACTAATAATTTATTTTTATTTCCATAATATAGGATATAATGTATATAAATATTAAATATCAGACTACATAATTTTTTTAAAATAATATACTATCTAATTAATCTCATATTTACCATTAATGGAATATTTTCATTGCTTGTGTGTATGTATGAGCTACCATCTCCAGAACTAGATAAAATTAACATTCCACATTAACAATTTGATGAATTATAATAAAAAGTTCATATAATTAAAAAATAGGTAATGTATTATATAATAAATATAACTTAATAACATATATAAAAAAATATCTCAGTTAGCTTCTTTCATTTAATACAATAAGCTATTGGAATCAACGTTCATTCTTACGTATTAATTGACATATCTATAAACGATGTATATAATTTGACATATCTATCATATATATATAATAAATATATATGATATATTAATAATATTTTACATTATGAAATAATTAATATAAATATCTATGTTGTATAATAAAAAATAACAAGTCCAAACATGTAATATAATCAAAATGTCTATTACATGAAACATTGAGTTGAAATGGAATTGTTAATAAATGGAATATATAAAGTCATATATTATATCATTAATATTTTTATGATTCTGGTGTAAAATAATAATACATTTAAAACCATTATACAATAGTTACAGTCACGTAAAAATGAAATATGACAAGAGGTAAGGGATTTCTGTCTCAAATTTATTTCAATGGGACACATGACATATTCATCACTCAGTGAATTTATGGGTTGTATAAACTTCAAATAAATTTATTTTATAAGTTTTATTCTAAATAATTTGTAATGATTTAATTCAAATGTATCTCTATCATATATAGGGAATAAAATTCGACAAATTATAATGGTCTATTGGAATTTCATCTCACTTATTTTTTCTGGGAGAAACATGACTTATTTAACACTCATTTATTTGTTATGGTATAAATACAACCCATGAATGTATACAATGTTTATGAAATTTAATTTATGTCTATTTAAATATCCGTTGGATTATTATTATTTTATTGAAATTTACAACTTTAATGATATCAATTTTATAAGGTAGTTTTCTCTCTATTTTTCTTCTTAGGACAAATGTAATTATGGAAGGTGTATATACTGATATTTGAAAAGACATATTACAAGTATCAATTTATTAATCATATTTTAATCTCCATTCAACTTTATTATTTCCGGGGATTATGATTCAAATGCTTCAATGGGAAATGCTAGACAGTTAAATGATAAAATATTATAACCCTGAATAAATGTTTTAAAATATTATATATAATCATTTTATGGTAAAATGATTTTGAAGAAATATATTTTATTTTATTGTTTTTATCAAGGATTATATTATTAAATTTCCCATCGATTTTAAATAAAAATTATTAAAATTTTAAAGAATGTTCCTATCGTTGTTTTGAAGGAAATTTTTTTTCAAAATGTTTACAACCGTTCCTTAAAATTTTTCATGGTCCAATTATATGTTTTTTAAAATTGGTTCCAAAAGTATTTATGTGTTGTAGATATTTTTTTCAATTTCTTAAGGGAATTTTGTCATGAAAAGTTTTAAATTATTATTTTATGATTCCTTTTTATGATTTCAATGTTGTTTGAATGGAAAGGGATTTAAAAGGGTATTTTGTTATAAAAAATTATTTTTTAAGAAATATCAGGTTCTTCATGAATATTAAAAATTCTTCCTCATATATTATGACAAATGTTTTTATAGAATAATAAAACCAATCATATTATTTCATATAATGGTTAGTTTTTTGATGACATTATTTTTAGTATACCAGATTCTTTTTATCTGTTATTCATTGATAAAATGATTTTAAAACTTTTCTCATTTTACCTGGTTATTATATGATTACATGTCTATAATACCCTTTTAATTCACGGGATACCATACGATTATTTCTGATCTTATGAAAAATTGATGTATAATTTAACTATGATTTGTACGATTCATATATCTCCCTCGAATTAATTGTGTAATGATTTATATCTAATGAGTTAAACTAGGATGGTTTTGGAAATGAACCTTTACTACTATGATAGCCAAGTGTTTCATCCGTGAGTACCATGATTATTAGTGGAATGATATCATTATTATTATATATCCATTTTAGCGAACCATGCAAACTAATATGGTAAAGGGTGTGAAACCATAATTCTAAGAGTACTTGAAAGCAATTATATCACTAGTTTATAATTTATTTTATATTTTTAAGTGTTTGTATGAAATTTAATGTCATCGGATTATGTTATGATTTCAGGAATTATGTTCTTTATTTATTTTTTTCATATATTATGAAATTATGATCTTTATTCTAGGATTGATATTTATGATCTTTAATAATCAAGGTATGATAGTCTATTTTCATGATATTTTTCACTAACCCATATGGTCATGATTATGAATACATATCTCCCTTAATTAAACATTATTAGCATCTATTCAGACCCATTTTCAAAAATTTACTTTAACCTATGTTATAAATAATTGTTTTTGTTTTTTCTACTACTGGGAAATATAATTATGGGAAATTTTTATGATCAATCACCAAATTAGAAGAATTTTTTTCTTGATTCCAACGTCACTAGACTAATACCGAATTTGGGACTTATTTATTGCCCAGTATTATTACTTATTAAAATGTAATTTAATTTATATTTTATAATATTTAGGGTTTTTATATTTGGTTTCATACTGAATTTTAAGATAAAATATTTTATATGAATGGGAAAATGATAGTGATATCCTATGGTATATTTTAATGGATAAGGAAAAGTGTAACAAAATGTCGTGTAATTTTTTTAAAAGATTGGGTGATTAGTTTCATTTCAATACATCCCTACATGGATTCAACAAGTAGATGTGGATATAGAAAAAAATTAACTTAGGGTAAAAACATTGACATGGTGGATCAGACCGATCTCGATTGTAACATGGTATATGAAAACATTCCTTCAAACACACCAAGTTTGACGATCTCGGTGGATATGCATTGGGAATTAAAAAAATCTTCATCAGACATCATGAAGAATTTAAATATATTTTGGATATGAATATTCTATGGTTTTATCGATTAAATATATTGTTTCATGATGTTTTCATTCAATAAGTAATTTTTCTTGATTATTTGTTTCCCTTCTATTATAAGTGTTTCACACCATATGCTTTCTGGATTTAATAATTTGTGTGAACTATATGTAACTATGATAAAACGGAATGTTTAATATAATGAATCAATGGTACTACTGTAAAATTATATTGTAATTGAAAATATGCTTAATATAATCAGGAAGGTACATGAGTATAAATTATAAGACTGAATATATAGATACCATATTTGACATGTCAAATGTATGGGATGTTCTTCTTGTATTGTTTATATTAAATTTAAGAATCAAGATTACATTTTTGTTTTGTTGTTTTAAAAAAAGAGTTGCATTTCAGATTATTGGAAGGAGTTATTAAATAATAATAATATGAAGCCCATGTAATGATTTAAGATATTTGTTGGATGATTAATGTTTTTATGTCTTTTAATTACATATTGTTTCCTCAGAGATTATGAAGTACATGTTGAAAAATGATGAAGATATAGAAAAGTGATATTTTTAATTTGGGAAGGTATTTCTTAATGTGATAATGTTGTTGAAAAAATTGCAAATTTATGGAAAAATGATATTATTAATTTGGATAATGTAAATTTTATAGTATCAATGCAGATAGATCTAATTATGGATTTGTTCAACAATAAGTCTATTTCATCAAGGATAATTTTTTTTATTTGATTTAAGGAAACTATCCAGTATTATTTGGAATAAATAATATTCATGTTTAATAAAAGGATTTATGGTAATTTAGCATCTTTCCATGTTTCAAGAAAATACATGATGAATGTATCCACATGTCAAATATTTAAAAAATAGAAGCTAATTTATAGTATATATGGGTCTGATGCTATGCTCTGATCAAATTTCCAAGGTTTTTGAATTTAGTTATTTGTAAGGGTTACAAGGAAGACAATTTATTGAATGGTTTATGTTAAACATTGTATGAGGGTTTAGATATTAATGTATTATATTTCTATATGAGTAAATATGAATATTTGATAACAAGTGGTAACTATTTTGTTTGTAAAAAGATATATGGAATGGCCTATAATTCTATTTATGTTTCTCATGATCTACTAATGTTTCAGGGGAGATAAATTTAAATTCATTACTTGGAATAAGAGATGATGTGGAAATTAATAATGGATGAATAAAAGGGTGATACTATGTTGAAATCACGTAAATACATATTTTCATGAAAATTAAGGAATTTTATGAAAATAGATCTAAGGTAATAGTTTGTCCTATTATCATCACATTGGATGAAATTACGGAAAACATTCATGATTATATAGATGATAGGTTCCTGAATGTTATTATTTTATGGATCACACACTTTATTATGATTAATGATCTTTATCAAAATCTATGATTATTAAAAATATTCATTTATTCCAAAAACATCACCAATATTCTATAATGAAGACACGTAGTTATGATTTAATTTGGGTAATTGTTTTTTTGACATTTATATTATAAAAGGAATATTTATAAATCATTTTTACAATGAGGATTTTTATGAAAAAACGTTCTAGTATTAATCCTTTGATAACCTGGATGAATTTCGAGGGTGAATTTCATTTCAATGGTGTAGAATGTAACACCCCGTGAATTTGGGAATTAATCATTTTAAAATTATTTTATTCTTCTGGATATGATCCACGTCATGTAACACTAAATTTTTATTTTTATATTTATACAATAACACTATTATTGTATTACCTTATACACTACACCATGTTATGTTTGCACTATATGCAACAATAACGTAACTTGCATTGAATGAAATAGTGATATTATGTTAAACAAAATATTACTTAAATAAATATTTAAATTAGATATTAATAATATTTCCATTCAACATAGTAATATTAATAGAAATAACAAATTTTAAATATTATTGGGATAAATTAAACATATTTATGAATAAATGAATGGGTTTTTTGTTAAGTCATTATATATTTATACATATTATTTTCATAATGGTACTGATTCTTATGTCCTATTTGAACAATAATATCATTAATTTTAATTGAAATTTTAAAATTAATTTTTTAATATAAACATCATTTTTGAACTCGAAATTTCAAAATTATCTTAGGGTGAATTTTAATTATTTTCCTAAATGATTAATTTTTTGATTAATCGTGAAAGATATTAAATATAGTTTAAAACCACAATATTTGGTTAAAAATTTATTATATTTTAAATATTTTTTAAATTGAAAATAGATCATTTATGCATATAATTATCCTATGTATGTAATTGGATTGATTTTATATTAAAATTGGATATAAAAACATATTGAACTATTCAACGTTCTTTTTACTACATTCTCGCTATGTCTGTGTGAATGGGGTTAAAAATAATTTTTTTACTTATGTGAATTTAATATATATAATTTGAATATATGGATGTTATTGGTGTAGTATTTATAGTATAATAAGATCAACATGATATTTTTAGAAGTTACCTTTGTAATTTGTTTCCACGATTAAGGAAAAATCATATAATTAATGATAAAAAATTATAATATTTTAAAATAACCCTAAAACGTGTCCAAATATTCATGGATAAGTGGTTTTCAACTAAAAAAACCATTGGATGAAATTATTACACTTTTAGGAAACTTTTTTAAGAATAAAACATTTATTATATTTTATTTAATGATAAGATAGAAATTTCATACTCTTATTTTTATTTACATAAACATTTTTAATATATGGTTGTAATTAAGATAAATTCAACTATAAATAGTTATTTTATGTTTGAAATATTAATCTCAATCATGATAACATATTTATACATTTAATTGATAAAATATTTAAGGAAAATTTTGTATGAATGAGGATGCAATTATTGTTTTATTATTAAAAGTGTCTAATAAATGATTTTAGAAATACTAAAATAAATATAATTTGAATTAATAGAGGTTATCCTTGAATTTTTTCAGTAACTATGAAATGTTAGGATATTATTAAATTGTTTGGTATGAAATTATATATATATTTGGATTTTATTGGAGGACAATGTTGTGAATACTACCTGAATTGACACTTATGACATTTAAAAAAACAAATTTTATTATATTATTTTAAAATGATAATTTCATCATAAAAGTATAACAATATTAAAAATGGTTTATAATTTCATAAAGTTTTTTTAATGTATGATTTAATCTATATATGTAAAAAATTAACAACCTTATCATATTTAAAATGTTGTTATAACAATTAAATTTACAAAATATTAATTACGTTTAAGTCAAAATGTTAAGTGTTAAAATAAACCCGAAACATGTCAAAAAATTAATGGGTTCAGATTATTCTACAATTATGCCCTCATTATAGATATATAATTTTTTTATTAACAATATTTATTGAAAATAAATTATATATTTTTTTAAGGTAAAGGATAGTAAAAAAATCACTCTCTAGTATATAAAATATTTTACGTTACCATGTGGGGAATAATTAACATATTAATGAATATAAAGAAATATTCTGAACAAAATAATACTTATTTCAATTATAATTTTTTTAGAAATTAAATAATTATCTTGAATTATAATTCAATGTCATAACAATATTTATCGAAATAACAGGGAAATAAAATATTTGATTTTAATAATATTAACATAGAAATATTTATGAATAATTAATATGTATAACAAATTTTATATATCTATATGATATAATATATATTTCTAAATTATTTTATTTTAAATTCCATCATTTTGTTGATGTCTTTAATTTCAGATTAAATGAATACTCTCACATTTTACAACAGTAATATTTTATTGAATTAATATATTATTAAATTAGTTAAAATGAAAAAAATGTAAAATAATATCATATGTTGTAGGATATAGTAGAAATTGTATTCCCACATTCATTTATATATCATTATTATATTATTGGCTCTAGATCAGACTTAATGTAGCTCAATTTTTTGAGTATTTACAAAAGTTCCATTGACCAAAATTATAAAACAGAACCTCCTCTATCATATTCATACCCCACATTAGGACTTCTAGATATGAAATCCTAATTATTTCCATTATAATCATACCATATATAATTATATAAGTTCTATTCTACATATATAACCGAATATAGTTCCACTAGGAGGAGATTTTGGTGCAGTTCGTCGATGAAGAGGTAATCTCTTTACTAAATCTTTCAAATTTTTTATTCATATGCTTCCTCTTCACGTTTTGATTTCATTATAATGTAATTATTGTGGTATCAAATATATGATTATATTTAATTATTATTATCTAACAAACATATTCCATCTTTTTTTCATCGTCTAAAAAATTGAAATACCACTCATGTCTCGGTATAACTCACTATCTCCATGCAATGGTGTGATATGTTTTTCATCACTACATTATTGATATGGGTATAATGTTTTATAAATGGATATAAATAATAAATATGATCTGATATTTATTCATTTTTATTAATATACCATAATATTCGCCACCTAAATACTATTAATATAATGATATCAATACATGTACAGTCATATGGTATACTGTTTCCATGAAGTGATAATATTCATCTACCAGACATACCATTTAAAAAATGAATAAAAAAGTTATTTAATGAACAAATATGATTTATATTAATTAATAATGATATTTTAGTAACATATATATACATATTTATTATATTCCATAAAGCATTTGGTATGATAAAAAATTGAAAACAGTGTTCATGCATATGTATGGCATACCATCTCAAGGAATAGTGTATTTAATATCATATATCGATCACATATATATTTTTACACTAAATATATATGATATATAAATTATTTTATACATTTTTATATAATAAAATCATGATTTATGTATCCGTATTTATAATAACAATTAGAAAAAATGATTGATAAACATTGCAGTTATTACAGAAAAGTCTACATAAACATGGTATAATGTATAAATGGGAAATATAAAGTCATAAATGAATCATATATGATATCATAAAAATTATTATGATTTTGGAATAAGTTAAAAACGTTTATAAAAAACTATATAGGTTTTTCATAAATTTACGATGGCAATCAGACCTAAGGTAAGAGAATTATGCCCCACTACTATTTCAGTGGGGCACATTCTATAATCACCACTCACTTTGTTTGTGTGGTGTATGTACTAACCATAATTTTTTTGGTATTATAATGAATTTTATTTTATTTCAATATCCAAAATTATTTAATTATTTCATGGGGCATACAATTCGATAAATTATAAAGGTGTGAGGAAATTCCATCAATCATTTTATTTCTATGAGATATAAGAATTATTCACCATTTATTTAGTTTTTTTTATATAAATTCATCCCATTAATATATTATATGATTTTTTTAATTTAATTTTGTGTTTTTACATATCAATATGATTATATCTATTAAATGCGGTTTTATAATTTGTATGTTACCAAATGAGTAAGGTAGTTTGGTCTCAATTTTTTTCATTGATAAACATGTTTTATTTTAAATAGTTCACATACTAAAATTTACATGTTATATATGTAATATCCTTATTTTCATGACATTTTATGAATTTTTTATGACAATATTTATTCAGTATTATGGTAAAAAAAATTACTCTGGTTTTCTAAACAATGTAATGACTAATGATTATTTTCCTCATCAGATGATTTTAAAAGTTCTCCTTAGCTATATTTAATAGAAAATGTTATTAATGAAATTATTTATACTATAATGAGTTTCTTAGGGAATCAATTATTTTTTGTTAAATAAATTTTCATGGAAATATTATTTAATTTCATTTCAATCTTTCGTCAAATGTTTTCATTAAAAAAAATTCATACGATTTTAAAAATTTTATTAAATGTTTTCAAGAAACCATTATAAGAGATGGAAAATGGTTTTAAAAATTATTTATGTGCTGAAAATATTTTTTAAATTAATAAATGATATTTTCATTATGAAATGTTTTAAATTATTTTATTACATGATTTCCTTATATCTTCCCATTTTGGTTTCAGATGAAATGGGTTTTTATGTGTTGTATGTTTTAAAAAGTTATTTTTTATGAAATGTCATGTTCCATGTGATATTTCAATATACATACATATATATTATGAAATGAATTGTTTTAGTTCAAAAATATCCATCATATTAATTCTATAAATGGTTTATGTTTTTATTGCATGATGTTTTAGAAACCTTCTTCTTTTCACATTTTATAAGTTGATGGAGGATTTGGAAACCTGTATCTTTTCTACATATTAAGATTTGATAATTTTCTAATATACCCATATAAGTTCATGTATTTTGATTTCATTTTTTATAGTCATGGATCGCAAGCGGGTATTATTTCATTTTGTTATTTTTGGTACCTATATAGACCTCTATTGCATCAGGTTAATCTATCTTTATCAAGATATATACTAGAATTCCCTGGGAAGAAACCATGACTTCTATAATGGTCATGGGAGTGAACCATGACTACAAATATGATATGGGGAATGAAAAAATATTATATGTATGACAATGTAAGTGATCCATAACTATAAATATGTTATGGTGAGTTAACCCATAAAACTAATACGGCCTTGGTAGAGATACATTGACTAATATGGAAATTATTTTATATGTTTATGAATTTTCCACAAATTCCATGTATTATTATTATATTATTATTTCATATATTATGTTACTTACATCATTATGATTAATTTATTATGAATATCCAATATTAATCCCCATATTAATGTTTATGATAACTGATAGACTATGTGTGATCTTATATTTTGATGATATTATTCTCATACCCCTATGCTCATGATTTTGTTCACAAGTCTCCCTTGTGAACCCTTATTAAGAATCTAAGCTCACCCATTTTCTTATGATTTCAATTTACTATGTTATAATGGATGGTTTTATTTTTTTGAACTAATTAGTATGTTCTTTATTTGACTTATTGAATATCATTCACTAAATTAGAATAATGTGTTCCTTGTTTCCAACATCACTAAACAAATATGATGTTTAGGTAATTGTATGTGTAGTGTATTATGATTTCAAAAAAATTAATGTAAATTCCATGATTGAAAATAGAGGATAATTATAACATGTATTCTATATATTATATTGTCACTCTTAAACAATGATATATAGTGAAATGATATCATTACTTGACATGGTTTCATCGATGAACACTCAAGGTGTTCATCATTAGGGGTGGAAACTTTGGAGAAGTTGTGAGGCTCATTAATATGAAAAATTATATAAGTATTAGATCTAAATTATCATTATTTTTTGTTTCATTTATGAGAATATATGTTAATTGTTGTCTTATATTTCTCTCATTAATTTTCTTGATCAAATGAAATTATTTTTTATTCAATTTCATCACCTTCAGTTTTCAGGGCATCTTTCATGATATGTATATACTCAGCCATGTATGGGATTTTCATGCACATTTCAATTCTTATTTAGATTATGAATATTTCATTAGTGATTTTTTTGTATATTTGGGTTATATAGATTTTTAAACATTATATCATGGTTGAACATGGATATCAGCAGCTAGGAACTCGTTGTAATTTTCTATTCTTGTTTCCCTGATGTTGGGACTTAATTTCTGATTAGTCTTACATTTTCCACATTAAGACATTTATTTTATTTGGTCGATTACTGATTATTTTCCCAATAGTTTATTTCATGAATGGTTTACTCAATTCATTTCCTGTATAATCTAAATAATTAAAAGGATATATTTTTTAAAATAAAGTTCATATTATTTATTTTTTCCATGTACACAATAACAAGATTAAACAAAAAATGAAATATTAATAGAATAATATTATTTTTATACTATAATTATCTATCCCATATAATTGGTTTTTAGGAATATCAGAAAATTAACTATAAAAATTATTTTTATGTATGTATTATAATTAAAATAATAATCCCTTAAAATAAAAATATATTTTTTTTATGAAAAATGGTATTTTAGTAAAAGATTGATTAATTGAGTTTCATATACATAATAAAAATTAATTGATTTATAATTATAGAAAAATTATATTATTCTATAAAATTAAATATTGATATAATCATATCATAAATATATTAATGGGAATTTTTAGAACTTAATGAAAAGTTTCTATTTATGATGACGAGTAAATAAACTAATTTTTAATTACTAACAATGTTTTTGTTTCAATAAATTAAGATATAAAATATTATTTATAATTGTATTTAAAATATTATTTGTCTAATTAAATTTCAATTAATCTAATTTAGGCTTTTATAATTTTATTCATATTTAATTTTGATATATATTTTTGTAAACAATTGAAAAATTTCACTTCCAAACCCACCATCTCATTATGTTTATAGTATTAATTTTAATTCCCACATTACCATCATAGTTACCATAATTTTAAAAAAGTGATCTAATATGTTAAATAATATTTATTTATGTAATCTAAAAAGCTGAATTTTTTTTTGACCAAATTTAATATTGAAAAACATAAATATTATCTTCCATGGATTGGTTAAAATGGGTTCTTCGTGGGTGGAAAAAATTGGATATAAGTACTAAAATGACATAAAACATGTCAAAATATAATTAAATGGAAATATTTTGACATTATCCCTCTCATGAGTGAATATAGTGTTATCTATATTCCTTCGGAATGATAATTACTTTATCATTTAAGGATTATTTACGGAACATTCAAAATAATTTACCATGAGGTCCACATTCCCAAAAAATAAAATCAATTTTATCTCCCCTAAAATATTCACACCTTGAATGTTAATTAGATATGGATATTCATGAAAAAATATCTCCCCATCTTCTATAGATATTTTTTTGAGAAAATTATATTCAAAAATTACCTTACATATTGTCCTTAATAGAAAATAGAATGAAGGATTCTCTTAGAGATCATAATTATCATAACATCTATTTTTAATTTAAGTTCTTCTTTATGAAAATTATTTAATAAATAACAAAATAATAGTAATGAGACCATTATATCACATATTCTAAGACGTTATTATGTTTATTTCACAATAACATTTCATCTCAATTTCCATCAAAAGGGTTACGAAATAATTATTCATGTGTAAGGTGGACTACCCTCTCACGATATGATATAATTATTTTTAAATTAAAACCTGTCACAGTTGGATATGATTATTAATGTTCAACTATTATTTGACATTAATAATTCTTTTATAATGATTCAATTTTTATATCACATATTTCATTAATGATTCCATGTTGTTTATAATATGATAATGTCAGTCATGTGTATGGTGGACCGTCTTCTCAAAAAGAGATGTCATTCATTTTTCTATTACCCATTCCTAGTAATTTAATATGAAAAATATTAATGAATATACATGATAAATATTATGTGATATTATTTATTTAAATTTATTAATCCTAAAAAATATTTTTAATAAAACATATTGAGTGACTGATATTGTTTCTCATGCACACAAATATAATATGATATCCCTGAAGCGATGTGAATCACATTAAATGACTAGATATTTTTGTAATTATAATAATATATATACTATGTATAAAATCACCCATGCATAGTATTCATGGATATTAAATAATTTTTTAAGAGAATTATGTATATTACAAATACACATTCTGATGGAATATAATTTTTTAGTGCCTTTGGAAACATGCGAAAAAAATCTTCTAACATTGATGAAGTACATAAAAACATAAAATCAATGATAATCCCCTTTTTTTACTCTTATATGTAAAAATTCTTATTTACCCTGAGAAATGATTTATAATAAAGGGGTCATGTCATATTCCTAGTATTTAAATGTCAAGGGATAAATTAAAACATAACATGAGAATCATGGGATATGAAAATGATGTCAAAAAATGAATATCATGCACTTCATATCATATAACATAATAACGATACATAACATACATATTGGATATTCTCCAGACATGATTCATAAAGAAATTAATTTTAAAACACTTGTTATTACAATATAGGGATAACACATGGAATTATGGAATACAGATATGCATAGAAAATCCTATATCTAGGATACCTACCAAGACCTTTATAAAATGTTTGTCTTGGGATAATCACACTTTTTCCTACTTCTGGAATTAGATTCCCTCCTAGGTATCCACATTATTCTATCATTGGATTACCTGTCATGATCCATTCTATTATAGGTATGGGTTACATTCCCCTAGAAAATATTGTATCTAGATTATTATTTCCTCCCATGTATTCTAATTTTTCTATATTCATATTCCCTATAATGTATGCTATTGTTTCTATATTGGTATTCCCTACCATTAACCTTCTTATTTCGAGGCGGAAATTCCACCCCATGTAACACCCTATTTCAGCACTAGGATGACCTCCTATGTTTCGTAGTTATCCAATCATGGTAAGACCTCCCATGTACCATCTTCATATGGTCGTGGGATTACATTATATATAGACATTGATCTCATAAAACATATTTTATTACCCATTCTATTGGAGATAGATTTATTATCCAACTATTATAGTATTAAGTCTAAAATAATTTCTCAATAATATAATAAAATATTAATGATTTGATGACCACGAAAGAGATATGGTTTTTAAAAACTTCTTTTCAGAAACCATTAAAAGATATGGGTTTCATAAGCATTTTATAATCGTAAAACCTATGGAAGTGAAAAAGGTTCCATAATAAAATTACATCATATATATAAGCAATTTAATTAAATAATATGAATTATTACCATGGATACAATCCCAAATAATGAAAAATATATATCATTCGATTTTATGATATATGGAAAATATTTTTGATTGTTTCATTTAATACATTTCATTAGGATTATATCGATTCTTCTTTGAAAAATAATTCTTGAATCGTTAACCCATTGGATATCCATTTTCTTAAAATAAACCATTAATTCATATAATGGAATAGTGACATAATTTTTAAAAAAATTGATATGAAAATAGACTTGAAAACATATTATGGACTTTTTGAGAACATTGAAATAATTTTATTTGAATATATTCTTATAATAAAACATAATAACATTTTCAAAAAAAAAATTAGAAAACATGGTGTATGAATTATAAAAATTCATAATTAAGGTAGAAATAAATTATTTTTTACATTAAAAACCATTCTTAATTATATTTAGTAGATCATTAGGGAAATTATATCCATAGATGATAATATAATGAACAAAAATATGAGAAGGAATCCCTGATAACTATGTAGATATATATCATAATATTTCATCAATTATATCATAATCATTAATAATCCTATCATATAGTGGGATTGTAGTAATTAAAACATTCTATAATGGAAACATTGAATCCAAATCCCATTGAATGAATATTATTTAATAATTCATAATATATAATTCATTGAATTAGGTTCATAATATACGATCTAAAATAGTTTTTTATACACATCCTAAAAACAATTTGTTGAAAAGAAAAACATGCTACACAAATTAAAAATAGTGAGACGAAAATAACATATCGATTTGGGAACATTTGGACTATAAAACCCAAGAAATTGAGATCCTCAAATACAAATTTTAATACACATAATTTTAGGGATAATAATAATTGAGTATAATCATGGGAAATGTATACACAACAATAAAGAAAAACATGTGAAAAGGGAATAAATCTCACAAAAATATATGTGAGATAAGAAAACATTGTACCTTAAGTCAGGACATTCATCATACATGTTTAAACCTCATCTTCTATAGTTAATTAAGTATGGTTTTAACTAATGCAATAGAATAGATTCATTTCATTCCAAATTGAGTCTTTTTGGTTAATATGATAAAAATTTGGAACATATTTGTGCAATGATTGGATTAGGAAATGGTCTTTGAGAGGTGTCAGCATGAGAAAGGGGCGTGTTCCACATTAATGTGGTGGAAGAGTGTAATTTTTTAAATATAGAAATGTTAAAATTATTTAGTTTTATCCCTTATATAATGTGCATAAAATAATTCTTAATTTTATATAATAGAGGTGTATCACTAGAAATATCTCTATCAATTGGATTTTCATCATGTCTCTAGGTTATTTGGAACCATAAGTTAATGTTTAACTACAAAGTAATTATTTTACCTATATAATTGAAATTAATTTTATTTTCATTCACTAATATCTTTAATAAAAATCAATCATTATTAGAAATTATAAATAATTAATATTTAAATATGGAATCCATTTTTCAAAATTCCTATAAAATATTTGGGCGAAATTAAATTAAAATTAATCCAATAGACATGATGAGAATTGTTTTTTTATATAAACAGTTCCAAAGATTAAAATGTTTTAATATCCAATTAAAATGTATGATTTTTTTAAATTATTAAATTTAATTAAATAATTTATTATCTACATAAATATTATAAAAATAATAATTAAAATATATATTTTTAGTATATATAAATTATTTGATAAATATATTTTCAATTTAAATCTAGTGTTTTATCACTATTGATCAAAATATAAAATATCTTTGAATATTATCAAAAAATCACTGAATGTATATTTTTAAATAACAAATTTAAAATTTAATTTTTTTTATTCAATTTAATATTATTAAATTGTTAACAAATATATTTAAAATAGTTTTCCATTAAAAGGATATAATATTTTTTCGAAATATAAATCTCTTTATTCACAAAATTGGATGTATTATTATCTTATTCCTATCAATAATATTGTACAATAGTCAAAAAAGATATCTAATACATTATATTAATGTTTTGATAATAAATCATCAATAATGGTTTATTTTTTTTTTTTGTGAAAACATTGTGTTTTAACATTGTTTTCTTTGATAAGTAATTTCAATATATTCAAATTGTTCTTTCATTGATTTATAGTAATTTGTAAACCATAGGATTCATTTTATAAATATTTGTAAAAAATATTTATATAATTAAATTATTTACATTCATAACTCCTATTCCAATATCAAGGTGGTAACTATAAATTTATTTTTATAAAAATATTAATAGAAATGTGTAGTTTGGTTCAACACATTATTGCGTGTAAGGAAGGCTATCGAAGGAAATTAACATTATAAAAAAAACAAGCCAAACATAGTGTTGCATGTTCCAAAAGAAAATATATTCTTTCTATGTAGCGAATGATTAACATGGTATTATATGAAACACAATCCAAAATCAATTCATTTAAAAACATAAGATAAATTTATTTTTTCATAAAATGAAAAATAGAAAAAATATTTAAAGAATTTCAATATTTTAGTAATTCAAAAAATCTTTTGGTGTCACATTTGAATCCATATAAAATGAATTTTTATCCCAAAATTCATTGGTGTTATCAATGTATTAATAAATAAATGTTTCATTAAAAGTGACCCACATTGTAGAAAGTATAGTAAAACATACTTTAAATTGGGAATGCTTGAAGAGTAATAGTTACCCAATGTAACTCATAACTAGGATTAAAAATAAGATGAAATATTCTTGGAAGTGAAAAATGGACATCAAAGAGAAATCTAATTCTCAACTGTTGATGCAGAGTTATTGAGAACACAGTGGGAGAAATATAATTTTCACAAATCCAAAAGCCTAAAAGGATTTATAATGGAAATTGATACCCTTAAAATGATTATAGGAGGTCATAATTTCTTTTCAATACCAATTTTCATATTGATCAATAATTTTCACGAAAAGATAATCATCCATGGTTTCAGGAATACAACAAAATCGGTTGTGGATTGTCAAATTTTGAGTTCTTCTCTTAATCTATGAAATGATGTTTTATATGTCATTCAAGGAATATCAATTGATCATGAGGTATAATTAATAGTCATTCCATCATTACATAGTTTACATCTGAAAAATGATTGAATAAGTAATCCAATATGAATAACTAATTATATGTAGATATAATAGAAAAATCACTAAAAACAACTAAATATTAACTTGAAAAATTCCACTAATAGTTAACCTTATAACCTTTCCAAATTTTCAATATCTAGAAAATTATAAATACGGTCATTAAATCACCTTATCATCTATCCACCATAAATCATAATGTATGACTTTTTTTTGTCACATTCAAATAATGTGAGTATCATTATCATGTAATATCCTAAGTAATAGAAATAAAATTAATTACCATAAATCATTATCAAGAACATTAATTCTTTCTTATTCAATATATTATAGGATATAATCTATAAATCCCAAAAGATGTAAAATTTAGAAATGAAAAAAAACCAAACTTTTTTCAAAAAATCCATAATCAATTCAAATGTATTGGAAGACATCAAAATTACACTTTCAAATCCATCATATTTACATCCGAACATCAATTTACCTATATAATAAACATATGAACAATTATCGTTCCAATTTTAATTTTTTTCCATCAATATAATTTGGAATTTAAATCAAATTTCTTAGCTATAAACTATATTAAACATATTCTTGTAAATCATCAATGAAAAACATAATCTAAAAATTCATAATATATTTCCAAATACATAATTCCAGAATATATATTCATAAAATAAATTTTTACATCATGTATAATGAAATAACATGGATTCCACATTCTGTTATTTAAAACTTATTTCTATTATGATTTCACCAATAGTCTCATCATTATCTATGATGTAAACAATACTCACACCTCCTTTCGAATTCCCATGGTGAGATTTACAAATAAGAAAAAAATTATTTTAATTCTTGTTAATTCCACATTTAATGGTTTCTACTATAGATGATGTTAGAGCGATGTCAATACTCCCATCACTTATGTTAGATGAGCTCTTGGTTTTTCATATACAGATACTTTCATAGAAATTTAATTTTTAATAGTAAATACATCTTCTTGAATATCTCTGAAATTCCCTGGGGTGCTTCATTCAACATTCTCAGTAGAAATGAAACTAAATAATATCTCTTCATTGGTCTCCATTTCAGGAAATTGTAAAGAAATAATTATTTATCTTCTTTGGGGAGTTGAATAGTTGGATACGGTGAATTTTGTTAATCATGATTCATGAAATCATATAAGGACTATTCCCAACATCCATCCCTCTAGTGATAGACCCATTTATCTACTCATCAACAAATTTTCAATCACATTCAAAGTTAACCATGTTTTTTATTCATCATGTCATTGAATAAAATAAGAAATCATAGTTTCTCCCACACTAATAATTGTAGAAAAAAACATAATCATGAAAAATAATTTATATGTTTATAAATATTGATAGATTATTTTTCAAATTTCACAACATATAAATATCCTTAACCAAACCCCAAGATATATCTATAGATGTATATCAATGGATATCATTAAATTTTTCTCGTCATAGATTACAAATGTAGGACAAACCATTCCGTGAAATCATCAAAAGAGATTCATGTCTAATATATATATATATTACATTATTTAACCATAATATTTACCATGATACCAGAATACATTCCTAATGACTCTAATAAATTAGTGTCTTTGGGAAATCGGAAAATTTGTATAATAACATGATGAAATATGTTAAAAATCACCAATAAATATATACCCAACTTATTTCTCCTACTGAAAATATTACTTTCATAACCTATCGAAATGCAACATATGTATGGAGTGATCTTAGATGATCAATAATGGTAATAAAGGGACATATGTAATAATAACATTTGAATAAAGGCATAAGAGCATGATAATAACATAAAAGATCCTACCCTCTATTTTAAATGTCATAATAAAGATTCCTTTCATAAAAATTGGTAATTCAAAAAACATTCATCATAAGACAGTAATTAGAATAATAAATGACAGGGTTATAGTGTAATAATACATGAAAATTTTTCATTGATAGATAGCATGTTCGTCTTTGGATAATATCATGTGTAACTACTCATTCCCTAGGATTCCCTCCCTTGTACCCTCTTGTTTTCGGAATGGTATTCCCTCTAGTGTACCCTTTATTTCATGATTGGTATTCCATCCTCAATACCATAATGATTCAGCCTTTGGATGCCCACTCATGTACCCACTAGTTTCCGGATTTGGATGCCCTCTCATGTACCAAAATGTTTAAGTCATGGAATGGTCAACCATGTACCCTATTGGTTAATGATTTGGATAACCTCTAATGTCCCATTTGTTTTACAATTATAGCCTCCCATGAACCCTCTTGTTTCATTTTTTTGAATTTCGTCTCACATACCATATTTTATCTGGAATTGGATTTCGTCCAATGTACCCATTGAGATCATAAAATATTTATCATTATACAATGAATTACTGGGACAATATGCCCCACATGTCACATAATTACATCATACATACATTATGAAAAATATAATACAGAATTTATCATATCAAGAACCATATAATTATATGGAATTCATAAACAACATTTAAAAACATATAAAAAGAAACTATTATTTGAAACTCTTAATACAATCATAACTCGATGAAAAGAGACAAGAATCACAATAATTTCATCACATAATAAACGAATAAATAAATTGTGTTTCATAATTATTTTATCATTGTATAACCGATGAAAGAGAATCATTTTCATAATAATAATTTCATCATACACAAAATACATTCAAATAAAGAGTAAAAACAATGTCACTTGTCCCAATACCTAATAAAGTATATACTCTATCGTAGTATTTATTCAATGATAGAAAATAATTTGGAATGTATATTTTATGTAATTCCATGTGGAAAATATAATTTCTTATATGAAAAACTATTTTTGAAATATATTAATAATTTAATTTAAATTTCCTCAAAAACAACTTTGAATAAAATAACAGAATTATGAAATCATTTTGAAAACAATTTACTTGAATATAGATTTGAATATATATAATGTAACATTTAAAAACCATTAAATCATTGTTTTGAGAATATATTTAATTTATAAATAAATAAATCAATATTATTTTAGAAAACAATTCATATGAATTAAATAATCTTCTTAAAAAATTGTGAATTAATGTTAGGTTTTATAAAAATACACATTCATAGTCATATTAAACAATATTGTTAAAAAAGACTTCCAATAAATAAATATATTATAAAAAATATGAAAGAATATAAATCACAAAATTCAGGATATTTGGATCTTAATAATTCAATAATCGATGGATAATCTAAAACGGTCTTTATAAATAATGATGTTGTATAAATAAACAACTACTACCATGGAATATTTTAATTTTAATCCCATTAATGGTATAAATTTACATAAATCATAAAATTCTATGAAAGGAATTATATTGGAAATATAATATTTCAAATGGATTTTTACAAACCTCATAAAATAATATATGTTCATGAAAATCATGTGTCCCCAAGAAAAAAATAAAAACAATATTATCATATTGGCTTGGTAAATTTTGAAATGTAAACCCCATAGAAATAGATACTATAAAATAAATATATAAACCCCCTATAATATAAGTATAATAATAATAGAATATATTCATGTGATGTATATAAACCATAAATAAGAAACATGTGGTTAATAACTTATAAATATAATAAAAATAAATGTGAGATGAGAAATGCCAATTCCTAATGACTTGAAATTCATCGTAGACATTAAAAACTCCTATTATTTGTGTAATTACATTTGGTTTTCACCAAAAGAATATCAAAAATTTTAGTATGACCAATTTCCGACATACCAATCTACAAGAAGTAATATATAAGAATGATTGTGTAGTGATTGGATGATCTATTGTTACTGGAGTGGTGTGAGGAACATAGAGGTTGAGTTCCCTTTTATAGTGGGGGTGGAGTTTCATTATTAAAATTTTAAAAAGTTAAAAACTTTTGAGAGGTAAACCATATATAGTTTTCCTCCAATAATTATTTATTTTATGTCCAACAGGGTAATTAAATTAAATTTTTCAATCCAATTACTTTTTTACATGTTTATATGTTATTTAGGATTGTGACAGTATCTATAGCCACCCTGTAATCTCATTTTTTTCCTTAATCATTGTATATAATATTAATTATATTAACTAGTATTTTTTTCTATCAAAAAACTAATATCACCATATTATATATTGTAAAATATTATTAATCCAAATATGGAATCATTTTTCCAAATTTCAATCACATATTTGGATCATATTAAAAATAAAATTAAACATGTATACATGTTTAGAATAAAAGTCGTGAATGTAATATTTATAAAAGATTTAAATGATTATTTATACAATTTAAAATTTAATTTTTTATAATAACCAAAATTTGTTTAAATTAATTAAAATTTAACTAAATATACTTCAAATCCAATTTAAAATATATCTTATCATGTAAAGAAATTAAAACAAATAGAGGGTTATAATTTAAATACTTTCTTTTTCGCAATTCGTCAAAATATAAAACTATATTGAAAATTAAAAAAATCTCCCAAATTTAATTTTGATTTCTATATTTCATAATTAATTCTTATTTTTGAAATATAATTTATAAAAATATAAAATATATACATAAATTTTGTTATCCTTTAAACTGTTGTAAATTTTAATTTTAAAAAAATACATCTTTAAAATAATAAAATTGAATTTGTTTTGTATTATCCTAATAAACAATATTTGTATGAGTTTGAATAAAATAAATTAATATATTATATATATAATTTATTATTAACGATCTTCAAAAGTGTTTTTTATATTATTGAGATAATATTCAGAAGGTTCATAGTTTTCCCATAAATGGAATTTAATTATTTTAAAATAGTTGTTACTTTCATTTATATTTAATTAAATATGAAAGGAGTAATTTTATTTTCATGTGTAACAACTATTATCATAACTAGACTAATCATATTAATTAATATAATTCATATTTGTTGTTTTTAACTGTAATTATACTTTATTAATGATATTTATAATAAATCATAGTTTGTTATAACATAACCTTGAATATAACCAATATAATTGATGGAACATAGCATTGTGTGTAACAATATAATAAAATATATTTTCATGTTATAGAAGCTAACCAATATTATCATATAGTTAATGATTATGTTGGTGTTGAGTGAAATGAAATACAAACATACTAATTTCATATTACACATGTTATATTTAATGTTGTGTGAAGTGAAAAATATCAATAAGATTAATCTAAATTGAAAATAAAATTAAAAATAATTTGTTAAAAATTAATATTTATTTCATTATTATAATTCAAAAAATTATTACCTTTTATCTTGTGTATGTAATTGTTAATATAAATTACCATAAATTCTTTATAGAAAAGGGAAATTAACAATCAGACTATAAAAATAATGTAATAGTAATATAAAATGTATGGTAAAATGTTATAATATAATAATATATGATATTATAAATATGAATATGATTTAATAATAAATATAAAAATTTTTAAAACCATTATACATGATTTTATGAAATTTTCATCAAAAATGAATTATAAGGTATGGTATATAATTTCTAAATATATTAAATTGATACTTATAGATTATTATGCATGAATTAAATTTCACTTATTTTATATGTATCACCATTGACATTTATTATACTATTTCAGGAATAAATAATTGTGTTTTCACATTGAATCATTTCGTCAATGTGGATTTTACATAAAAACTACCATTGGGTAATATATATTATATAATATACATTCTTTTGAAATATTTAACATTATCAAGAAAAAAATTCATGAAATCATTTTTCAGGGTAAATTATATTTATGTTAAAAATTTATTTTATTTTATAATTTATATTAGTATTTACCAAACTATATTATGTTTATATATTCTGCGTTAAACATCAGAGTTATTTTATTATTAGGGGAAGTATTTTTAAATCTATATCCTTCACTATGTTTGGATATTTGAAGATAGAGATCATTTTTCATCAATTCTGTCGATTATTATATATATTTGGAATTATTTATAATTGACGAAAATTTTGGGTATAGGTTATATATATTTCCTAATTCCATTTAAATTTCCAATGTTACTAACCAATTGGACTAATCACTTGGGTATTTACGTAGTAGACTTAATCATTCATGAGGATTAATCGAGATTGTAGATGTATTAGGGGACTAATAATTGAAATTTGATAATTAATCATTTGAATATCTAATAATTCCATAATTATTATTATCCAAGATAATTTTTGTATTATATTTTCAATACATGCCTTTTAATATCAATTATTGGCTATGTGGAATGTGTTTTCATTTATTTAGATTTCAATATTGATTTATACTATTCTTACCAGTATAGTAAATCTATATAAGTGGAATGTTTGTTCATTTATTTAAAATTTAATTTTGATCATTTTGTTTTAATTCATGATAGATTCTTCTACAAATAACACTTATTGATAATTTGATCTCACCCTTACTTCTGTTTCCTTTCAAAAAGATCTATTGAAGTGTTCTTGGAATCTCCTTTGAAGGATGCTATTAATTTTATTTTACTATGTTATAATATTTATTTAATATTCCAAATCTAAAATTGGTATCATGTGTGTATATGGATATCTAAACTTTTAAACTGATTCAAACTTTTGGATTTCAACATTTCTATATTTTCCAGTGTAATATATAAGCCATATTCTAAATGATACTGTGGGTGCTATCAATAAAGTTGGGACTAATGGATGTTTAGAAAAAAAATTGACATATATATTTTAAGAAAATTATTTTGGGAACATAATCAATTGATATTTGTTTTGTTTATTTATGGAATAAAATCCTAAGGTTTTGGTAAGGAATAAATTATTTGGGTTTTCCTAACAATATATCTATGTCTGGAAACTATAGGTGAATGGATTTTTGTAAAAGAGGATCCCAATTGTATAAACTCTAAAAGGGAACATTGGTCTAGACTCTATCTTCACGTGGTGTATGAAAATGAGATATTTTGTTTTACTTATTTGAATATTTTAGGGGATAAAAAATGTATAAATCACATTTTCATTATTATCCATTATGAATGATATAAAAAAAGATACCCCCAATGGGATTTTTTATATTTCATGGATTGGAAATGAAAAAATTTTAATTTATGATTAATGTTAAACCATGTGTGGAAATATATATAGGAAAAAAAATTTACAATTTCATATCCTAATATACTATATAAAATTGTTTAGAAATACAACCTGGAAGGAGTACAAGTGTCATTACTCATGGTGAATATAGAGATTTCCCTTCTCAGGATGCAAATATAACATGTATAGGAACAATGAAAACTATTTCTATATTATGGAATCATAATCCAATTAAGAAAAATAATCATCATATGTTTGATAAACATGTTCCAAAATATGGTTCTATTATGAGTAATCTCATTATGAAATATAATCCCACTTCATTTGGTGGGATTATTAATCTTGTGGTACCCGAGGAATAGATTATGTCCTTGGATAAGATATTAATGGACATGTGATGTATTCAAAAGGGTATGAGTACACATTCAGTCAATTTTCTCAATGTTAATGATAATCACAGGTGGTATCATTCATAGAATATTATTGACGACGAAATAATATTAGTCATGGTAATATTTAATGGAAAAATTCTTTGATAAATATTTCCCCGATGAGGGAAAAATTCAAATGAATTGAAATTACATTATATTCATTATAAATGAAAAATAATTTTCTTAAGAGTATGTAGCTACTATTAAAGAAGTTATTGGTATACTATATATTACATATGAAATATGGAGTGCAATATTGATAGTTTAATTTATTTTATTAATGCAATTTATTAAAGGAAACATGTCTCTGAAACATTCTCATCCTTCAAGGACAATAAATCTTGTGATACGAAGACAATGAAAGAATTCATGGTGTCTTATGTATTTAAAGGGAGGAAACTGAATAAGAGTATAACAGATTAGATTGTAGATTATATGATGAAGGAGAAGAAGTATTTTCCCACATGGGATAGTTAGGTAAGAATGTACGTTATTTATTTCTTGATAGAAATGATACTTTTTGACTATTGTGAATAGATAGGACACAATGTTCCTTAATTAAAAGGAATGAATAAAATAAAAAATGTTTAGTTATACCTCTATAATTATATGGGGAACTAAAAAATTAATTCCATTATAATTATAGGAAAATACCTCAGATGAATCTAATGGATCAAGATGAAGATTATGTTAGTGATAGATCCGATGTGGAATGAAAAAAGTTCTTCTGTATTTTATATCAATAATATTTATTGTAAAATTATTTTATTGATTAATATATGATTATAATAATCATGAAATGAGTAAGGATAAAATTTGTATTAATATTTATTATATGTTTTATATGAATTTGATGAATATTACAATTGTGACCTATTATTAAAAAACATGTATATTACAAGAATTTAGTTGAATATTCATCATAATATAGAAATAAAATCTGGAGTACCATAATAGTTTACTAACTATGGAAACTTGTATCCACATATTATAAATCAGTGAATGATCTTCAGTGTTTCTCACATTTATCTTCCCCTATATTAATAATTCCTTAAACCATTCTCCATAACGCGTGGAAAGGAAATATAAGAAAGTTGTGGGCTCCGATGCAAAGTAAGGGTTAACAATGAGGATACATAAGAATAACATGAGCATAATGGTACGATAATATCATTTCAAAATCCTAACCTAAATATAAATGATCATATACTACAGTAATGGAATAAATATTTTGTTGTAATAATTCATGAATCATGAGGGAAATAATACCATTATCCCTGAACAAATTACATTGGAATATGAAATGGATTTTTGTCATACACATAGCATTGAAAATCCTATCTCAAGGATACCTAACAAGGACTTCATAAATTTTTAGCATGGGATACTCTCTCATGTACCTACTTCAGGATTGTTATTCCCAATAGTGTACCCTTTTGATTTAGGCCGGGGATTTTCGCACATGTATAGACTTGATTCAGGATTTGTATGCCCTCTATTTTACACATTTCTTTCAGTCTTGGGATACATTCAAGTGTACCCAAATATTCTGAACATGGGATTCCATCCCATGTAACCTCATTTTTTGGGAATTATATTCCCTCTTCTATACCCTCTTGTTTCGGGATTTAGATTCCATCCAATGTACCCACTTATTTTATGTCTGGGATTCCATCCAATGTACCCTATTGTTGTGGGGCCGATATGCCAACTTTTTTGGAAAGGGATTCCAACCAATGCACCCTCTTGAGTTCACAAATCATTTATAATTAACCAGTTCATTTTTGGGAGATATATGTCCCACCCTTCATATAATAAAATCCAACATACATGTGCCAAATCATAATAAATCATTGATAATATCATCACCCATAAAAAGAAATGGGATTCTGAAAAATCTTATCATAATAAATTAAATAAAATGGGTATTATAAAATTTTCATAACATAATAACCTGTGTAAAAAATATATCATTCATAATCATTTCACAAATGCATAATTCATGAAAAGAAGCAAGTTTGAAAAAAAAATAACTCTGGAATAGAATCGGTTTCTATAAACATCAATATAATAAAGCATATAACATTGAAGAGTGACCATTAACGGTATTATTGTATCATCCCTCCAATATATCTAGAAAAAAAATGTATGTAATCTTAACTAGAGAAATACTTTAAATTACCACTTGAATAATTTTTAGGGTGAAAAACATTTCTTTTATAATCCATTTTTATAATAATTTTTCAAAATTTTATTTCATATAATGAAATAATAATAATTTAATATAAAACATTTATTGAATAAATAAAATTTTCTTCTATGAAAAATTACTTTCTATTCACAAATCATATTGAAAATCATTTTCATTTAAAATATATTATAAAATATATAATGGAGGAATAAAAGTTTTTTGTAAAATATTTTTCTTCAAAGCATATGAAAGAATATCGAAAAATGTTTGAAAAATGTTCCCATTAAAAATAATTTGAAAACATATAAAATAATCATTGTGATAAATGAAACCATATTCATTGAAAACAACCTGTTAAAATCATATAATGGTTGCTTCAATGTTCATATAAAACACTTTCGAAACAAGATTCAATTTTTAAAGACCTTTTTATTTGAATTATATGTTAATATCATGAAATATAATGAATATTTTGAAACAAAAGTACATTAAAATGATACATTTTGAATTTACCATTTATGTATCAAATAAATGATTGTCATAATGGTGGGTATGCCTATTTATACCGATCATTCATTATGTACCATAATGTTTTGAAAAATTCCTTGATCAGAAAAATAAATTAATATTACATTTGAATGCATATTTCAAAAATGATATACATTGGTAAATATAAAATTTAAACATCATAGTATAATTATAATTCATTTTTGAAAAAAAATTTAAAATGGTTTTGAAATGACATATATATTGGACAAAAAGAAGGAATTAAGTAATATTTTCCAAAATACAATTTTATTATTTATCATTAGAAACAAATAGTTGAAAATGGCATCATGAATATGATATAAGATGAATATCTAAAGGGTATGAATTTTCGTTATAGTTATTGGTATTTGGATCATAAAATTTCATCAATGTATAAATGATCATAATCAGTCTCGATAAATGATTAGATTGAATATATAAACCATTACCACTTTGTAAAATTTAAATCATAACCAAATGGAAAAATAGAATAAGATTAATCTTATAGTGTCCTGAATATAATGATATTCATGATATTACATGTGAAATAGCACCATATAAGTCTTTTATAACATTAATGGTGTATAAAAATACATGTGTCTCAATAAAAAATAGAGACAACTATAATTTTGTAATTTTCAAAATTTTAAACATAATCCATATCAAATAAATATCAGAAAATGGATATTCAAATATCAATAAATTTAATTATCTGAAAAATAGAATAATTCATGTTCATTATATGCATTAGAGTGAAGGAATGAGTTCTGAATAGGGCATATATCTCAGGAAAATAAATGTGAGATGAAATTCCCATACCATATGTATTGACGTTCTGTATACACAATAAATAATCCTATATAATGAACATATGTATAATATAAAGATATAATAGAACCATATAATTATATATAATAACAAATATGATTATTTTATGAATGTATATTAATCTTTTATTAATAACTAATTATTAATGATATGTTTTATGTAATATCTTGTTTTTACATATATGTTTTCATTTTTTATTATTCATCCTCAAATATAGATCATTATATAAATATTTACATAATGTATGATATTTTATAAATGTTATATTTAGTCAATATATTTTTATTTATCATAATATATATAATATAGAGGTATGAGATGGAATGTACCATATATGTAGGTGGTAGGTTGTACATACTCTTGGACATTGTTTCCATTCTAAAATTATATTGATGGAAAGAATGAAAATGATGGCGGGAGGAAACACATTTTTCATTTTTCAAAACGTGCCACGTGTACACATAATAATAACTAAATAAAATCATTATAACCAAAAAACTATTGAATATATGTATTATGGCCAATATAATTGTATATAATGCGTTTTCATCTAGTTTCAGGTCATTTTATCTTTAACATAAAAGTATGGCCACTAGTTAGGATTATTTTATGTTTACTTTATAATAAAATTTATTAAAATTAGTTATTATTTTTTTTACAAAAAATTAGATAATCAAGATATAGTAAAACATTATACATATTACAACATTATATGACCATTTTATCAAAATTATGTTAATAAAAGAAAACAAATGATGTTTAATTCTATTCCAAAAGATGAGGTTAGAATGCAGATTTAAATGTGACAGCTTTCGAAAGATAATTATGTTTTTATTTTCAAATAAAATATATTTTTCCAATTACATATATTTTATAAATATATGAATAATTTATATTTATTTACTTTAAAAACCACATAATATATAATTAAAATACGTAAATAAATTATATTAATAAGAATATTTGAATCAAAATTCAGTATTTTTCACTAATCATTCAAAAATTATTTTTCATAGAAAAACACCAAAAATCCTCCCTAATATAACTTTACCATTGTGAAATCAAGAAAAAAATTCCATTAACAAATTAAATTCCTAAAAGTGTATAAATTTAAATATATAATATTTCAATGATATACATAAATAGTATTTCATGTGAGAAAATAACATGTTCAATCATTTGAATACATTAAAAATATTACTTGTTCTATTATCAATATTATTTATAAAAATTAAAAAATTATAGATAATATTTAAAAATTATTTGTTTATATTCATATTACTATACATAATGATGTGGTTATAACTATATTGTTTAAATAATTATAATAATAAAATGATACTTCATTGATACATGGTGTTGTAGGTAAAAAGATCTATTTCAGTGTTGTTTGTATCACAAGGTAATATAACTCTTGCTAGTAGTTAACAGAATCCAGACATAATGATTTAGTATAATAACCATATATTCAGTTTTTTGTGATGAATATAATAATCTTTTCCATCTTTCTGGTGCACAAAATCAAAAAATAGTTCATTAGTATTAGAATAATATTATTTTTACTCTTTTGTTAAATGAAAAATATCCAAATAATAATTTAATTCCAAAACATAATTTAAAAAATAATATGGTGTTATATTCTATCAACCACAATTTTAATTTCCCCATCAAAATAATTTTGGATTGTCAAATGATTAATACATGAATGTTCATTTCCTAGAATCCCACATCAAAAAAATGAATACTAAAACCTCTATTATAAAAGGATTGTTGGTAACATAAAAATTACCCAAAGTAAAACCATACATGGTTTCCACATAATATAGCATTGGTGGAATTCGAAAATATATACATGGAGAAAGATCATAGATATAAATATAGATTGATTGACATCATCAAATATAATCAAATGATTTATCAATGTAAAATTAAGGGCCTCAAAGTAATATATATTTTATTATCTATAATGCCATCAGTTAAATAAAATATTATTGTATTTTGAAAAAAAAACATATTTGTAGATCATTTTAATAATGATTAACACTTTTCCGGGAATGATATATTTGCATGATTTTAGGAAAAATCGTCCCTCTGTTGTTCTTTAATCAAATTTGGCTTCACATATTTCTCCAAAAAAAGGATGGTGAATTGTTTTCATCCCTAAAGCACTAACATATCATTTGATCTAAAATAAAACATCCAATAATGACCCAAAATTTTATCAATTGAGATTACATACTATTTATTATGTCACATAATATAAACTATAGAAAATAACATTGATAACACTATAAAAACATATTAAATGAATAATGAATGAAATATGTGGTATTTTATGAAACTAAGGAACCTATCCCAATGGAATAGTAAGCAGACCCTTGTAATCCTAACATAACAATTAGATATAGTGATTCATCAATATGGATATTTACATTATATATTAAAATGTAAATACAATTTAAATTTTTTTACTGATAATATGACATAATTATATCAAGTTATAAGTAAATAAATATTTCAAAAATTGAAAATTTAATGTTGGTAACTTTAAAAAACACAAATTATAATTTAAAATTTATTAATAAGTATAATTATTTATAATAAAAATTATTTTCATAAAATAGATTCATAAATTTACATTTTATAGTCTTATTATTTAATGATAATTTTATGAGACCTCAAATAATTTTCCAAAGTGTTGTAAAATCCATTATAAGTTAAAAATCCTTATTTTCCATGTAAATGATTATTTTAATTAAATTTAAAAATAGAATATTAATAGAATTATTCACTTATAATGGAGTTCAAATTTAAATTATTCTTTTTATAAAATGGTTACAGGGCATATTTCGGATTTTTCTATATTAATTGAAATTTTGTGAATAGTAAATTTTTATAAATAACAATAAATGCTAAATACATGAAGTATTTAGTAATATATGATGTTTGGCTTGTCAAGACCCATCACTCTAGGCATGTTCCGTGAATAAGTTGTATCAGAGGAGTTGGTTCTACCAAAAAAGTAAGGCTCTGATCATATCAATATGGAGCAATAATGATAATCAATTTGATTGTGGTTATTAGTTTGGGGAGTCCAGTGTAAGTACGAAGGCTGACGTATCCATACACCAGGACACTAAATTCTAATTTTCGACTCAGTGCCTGAAAAAAATGATTTTGTGTGCATTGGAAATGCTTTTCATTGGTTTCTTTTGAGTCCACTAACGAGGTATAACATAATGATAAGGGAACACTTTTTCCTTATTAGGATGTAGCCATGTAGACAACCATCTATGATTCCCTAGAGAGTACACAATGACGGCCCCCTGAGAAATGAGGCTCAGGTGTGGGGCCTTCTTACTGTGTTGTCACATTAGGGTGGTGTACTAGCAACACAACTACCAATTAAGTAGTAGTTAGTAATAGATGCTACCAGTGGATCATGCACACTGACTAAGCGTGTTGCACGAGTTCCAGCAACAGAGGCATCCGATGATTCGAGGCTTGACAGACCCGCAAGTGGATGAGGATTGGATGGAGGCTAGGGCTAATGTTTTCCTCCTAGTTGAGACCACATTAGAGCATATGTTGATCATAGATACTAGTTGTTTCCTGTGAGTTTCCATGTGGATGGACTGCATAGTGATGAGGCTTCGTTATTTGAACCATTTCCCAAGGTATTTCCTTCAGGTAGTGTGTCAGCTACATCACAGTACGTTGGTCAGCTGTTACAACAGGCGGTACCAGTTGAGGGAACATGTATGCTCAGTACCTTACACAATTTTCAACCATAGCCACCACTAATGTTCTGAGGTGATCCCAACCCACGTGCGGATAAGGACTCGCATGAGGAGGTGGATGGGATTGCATCTAGTCTGGGCACCGTTTGATCAAATGCTGGTCATGGTATATGGACTTCTATGTGGCTCAAGTGGACCATTATAGGGTTTAGACTACCATGATCTTTGGAAGAGGAGACTTTTTCTATGGACATGTTTGACAACCATCCATAAAAATGGGATCTCCTTCCATTATTATCAAAGGTATTAGAGTTCCCAGATGCTTTTACAGCTTTCGAAGGATGACATGTCCATAGCTGAGTATTAATTGAGGAATACCGACCATCCCAGGTACTCCATAAATATAGTATGGTCAGTGCTTCTGTGATCGTACCTCCATGAGGGTTGTGTTTATGGGCATATAAGCATTATGAGGAGGTGTACATTTAAACATGTTACAACCACCACCCCAATGTGTTCCTCACATGGATCATGGATCCAGAGGATAAGACATGGGAGTATCTTCATGTGGTCAAGGAGTGTGACCCATTGGCTCTAGAAATGATTCACTGTAGGATTTGTGTCTTCTACTTGATGATGTATCCATAGACATTGGTACAAATCAATCATACCTTCCTCGAATATTGTTATACTCCTAGAGTTTATGATTGAACAATTGACATGACCCTCAGGTCTAGAGATACCATTGGGAGGTGACTCAATAATCACACTTATGCCAACGGTGTGATATGAATTTTCAGGCAAGAGTTTTGGTTTAAACCTCTTGGTGGCAGCATCGAGGCCTTACAATGTTAGTTTGGGTATGAACAAGAAATCCACATTTCATACTAAGATTGAATGTATTAAGAAAAAAGGTTGTGGATTAACTACAACAATGGAATGGTGTTCTCCTGGGTTGGAGAAAATGAAAACCTAGGCAGCACATGATAAACTTATGTTTAGGAAGGTTCAGTGGAGCATTGTTGAATCGGCCATGCACACCCTCATTGCACCAGATGGTTGGTGTTTAAATTCCCAAAAATAGTTACACAGTGTGGGTACATTTTTTTGAATGATTTTTCCATGATTACCGCCCCAGAAGGAGAGAGACTACTACTTTGTCTTGGTACTACCAGACTTTTGAACCAGATTTCTCTTGGTTATCAGAACACTGGTCAGCTTGGATGAAGAAGGGTGAGGGAAAAGGTAATGTTGTAACAGATGCAATCAACAGGATCATTGGTCTACAGGTACTAAGTGAGGCATTAAATCAACTAGTCGTGCTTTGGATATCTTTCCTGTATAATGATAGAGCTTATTACCTCTAATCTATAACTATCACTCCCCCAATTCCAATGTAAATTAGGGAGTCAGAGTTTGGAATGTTGACTGCGATGCCTGATGTGCTCAGATTTCCTCCGGATAGTCTCCTAAAGGATTTTTTGAAGGTGGGGATCATGTCATCCTTTTCAGAGGTAACACCACGATGATAGAAGTGACTCATATCACATTCAATTATAACATCTTTATAAAGGTACATATGATTAGACATAAGTATAGATAATTATATTTTGTTATGTTGCACTACTTTTGAGCCATATAGGATCGATAGTTAACTGGCCCCCACTAACCCAAGTCATCAACCGAGCCGGCTTGGCCGCTCTACCAAAGGCAGCCTTTCTGCCTTCCACCACTATGAGCTACCTTGACACTCCACACAGATCGTCATAGTACGTCTCACCACCTATCCTTCCCAGAGCCACACACTGAAGACATACCAGAATAGGGCTTCCACATCTCCCCTTCGGCGGGATGCAACATCTTTTTTCTAAGCCATATAAATCTGACAATCACAAATTAACGATCCTCGGGCTATGATCTATGCGTCTGTATGTTGCGCTTACTGAAACATTGTGTTATTAGCACACTTAATTTTTTGTCAACGTGGAACGCTGGAAGAACGCATGAAGAACAAAATAGAAATGATCATGGTATATGTATTAATCGATGGTTACGATTTTTTGGAAATCATCAATGATAAATAAGAACAAGATGAATAAACCAATAGATATTTATCATACATCAAAATAAACCCCCTACCTCATAAATCTGTTTGAGAATGATCGCAATTGAATGTGGTTTGGTCTTCATCGATCCCATAATAAGCTTCCAACAATGCAGATCAAACGATGATCATTAGTTTTCGATCGTCTGATATGATATTCGTCAAGAGCCTCATGATATTTCTTCTCCTATCACCAATAAGAACCAACATCCAAACCCATGGAAGAGTTAATTTATATCTTAGTTTAAGAGGTTATTCATTTATTTAGACTAAAATAATACTATTAATTAAATGGATTTGTGGTTACAATTTTTGTGTAACAGGGAGTTTAATACCCATCATTTAAATGCCTAATCACCCTCTCGTGGTCCATACCACCAAAAATTAATAAGAGCGGAGGGAGGATATTTAAAATAAAATATATTTATTTAATTTAATCTTGAAAAAAATAGAAAAAACCATGTTCTTCTCTCGACCAAATACTATTGAGGTTAATCCTCCCTTAAACTAATTTGGACAATATAAGATAATTGGTTTCTTTAGATTTTTAATCCGAGCACCGGTTGAACAGTGAGAAAATGCCGCATGCACATTTACTTTACATAACAATAAAAAATTTCAATATTTTAATAATGATCACCCTCGAGCCACACTGGTCAAGGTCAGGCTCCCCCTAAGGAGAACACGCCCCAACAAAATGAACAATACTCTCAAATTTTTTATCCGAGTAACCATTCAGATGTTATGGATTTTAACAAAAATGTAATTTTCATTTAATTATTTTATTTATGGCCAAAATCTATCATTCAGTGTTGGCCCACACCTACCAACGATATTACCACCACTTGTTTTCCTAGTGTGTGTTGTGGCTTTCGGGGATGCAAAGCCCTGTGATGGGGATAATATAATGTCCATAATTTTTCATTGTAATTTTTTAATTATATAAAAATATTATGAGTCTGTGAAAATTTAGGGCATATGATTCTGTGGCCCGATGTGCCTTTAATGAATTTCTGAAATTTTCCTTAGTTACGTTTGGGGAATGCATGAGTTTTGTTTTGTTAATTTTTCTCTCATGCTCGGAAATTAAATATGACAACACCATTGAACTGACATCACCAATATTTTCTTAATTAAACCATTACCTAGACCGCAGTAGTTCATGGGTGGATAATATTTATTTTTGGATTTTAATGGGAGAAGAAAAATAAAATAAATAACTTTTTATTTTTCTTTCTTGAAACATCCATTTTGAATCATAGTGGTTGGAACCACCCAAACACCCCTTTAATGTTATGAATCACTTAAAATTCCCCAATTTAATCTTCCAAATTTAATTTAATTAATAAAAATATCTCAATTATAGTTGGATCCCCACCATTCATGATGTGGGATCATTGGAAAATAGAATAATTGGGAGATCCTTTGTAATATAATCCTCCTATGAAGAACCTCCTCCAATGATGAACAAACCTCTGATGATGACAATACATGAGCTCAGAACGGGAGCATGTTGTGGGACCAAATAACATAGACATCTTCATCTTCTTCCACACGCCAAATCAAATGAAAAAATGAGGTAGGGTTTTATTTTGATGTATGATAAATTACAATTTGTTGATTCATCTTGATCGTGATTCTCAATGGTGATGTAAAACCAAACACATCCATCAATCTGCACATATACCATGATCTTTTCTATTTCGTTCTTCGCATTTTCATCCCACATTTTACGTCACTAATTATGTAAGAATGTTGAAAAGTCAATGTTTCATTGAGTGTGTCATATGGACATAGGGATCTCATCCCGATGATCATGAATATGTGACCGTCACATTTTTCAAGCATAGAATAAAGATGCAGTGGCCTACGGAAGGGGCGATGTGGAAGACTTATTCTGGCATGTCATTGTGGTGCTGCTCTGGGTGGGATAGGTGGTGTGACATACTGCGGAAATCTGTGTAGAGAGTCATCAAAGCTCAAGGTGGTGGAAGGCAGAATGACTACATGTGGTAGAGCGGCAGATCCTACTCAGTAGATGACGTGGGTCAACGATGGTTAATTACTTATCCATCATGTGTGGGACAGAAGAAGTTCTACATTACATTATATGATGATCTAGCATTAAATATATTCATTTGTTCCACTGTAATAATGTTATTCCTAACTGTGACCTGAGTCAGTTCTATCATCGTGGTGTTCCCTCTGAAGTAGATGACGTTCTCCCCACCATTAGAGAATCATTTAGGAGATAGTCGTAAGTATATCTGATAATTTAGAGCCTCATAGTCAATGTCAAAAGATGTGCCTCCCAAATTTACTGAGGAATTAGGGGAGTGAAAACATATATTGAAGGAAAGACTCTCCATATTTATCCACAATGGATATTGGAAGCGCGATTGGCGGATCTAATGACTCACTCAACAGTTGTAGACTAGAGCTCTTACTGAGTGTATCTACTACCACGTACCACTTACAAGGAGTATAGAATATTTAAATGTCATATTCATGAGGAACTCTAACCATCGTCGTTGTCTCAACTTCTAAATGCTCTGCCTACACTTCTTCATCCATAGGAAAGGCTCCCCCTTCATTGTCAAAGTTGACAAGGGTGTCACTACCTAGGAGAAGTCTCGTTCGAATCCTCAATATTACTTAGCCAAAGTAGTATTCTATCTCCCATTATGGAGGTAATCATAGTAACATATTTTTAAATGATTCCCTCACACTCTACTGCTACTATTGGGAACTGAATACTCAATACTCCTTCTTCTTCATGGGTAATACTGGACAACTCATGAGTGATTGACTGCACCGTCCTCTACATAATATTATCATGTTCAGCCTCAGTCTTCATTTTCACCGACCATGGAAAACCCCATTTTATCATTGTAGATAAAACAATACCTTTTTTCAAATACAGTCAATCTGAGTATGAACTATGGATGTCCAGTTCATACCCAAAATAATGTCATAAAGCATCGTTGCTTCCACAAAGAGGTTCTATCCGAAAATCTCACCTCTTAGGTCAAATCACACCATTGATATACATGTGACTATAGAGACTCCTCTCATTGGTATCTTTAGAAGTATGGGTCATGTCACAAGTTTAACTGGAAACTCTTGTTCTTGAAATGGATTCATGGAAGGTAGGAATGATTGGTACCTAATTCTGTTGATACGATAACGATTACTAGTCACATACCATACCTTGAATAATTCCTAGAACCCTTAGTTCACACTCATTTACTGCATGTATCTACTCTAATGTCATGTCCTATGGCTCCCTGAGCCTTTTGGGGACCACATTGGGGGTTTGGTTGTAACATGTGGAAATTTACACCACATCATGATAGAATGTATCACAAAAAAGGCATATCCCTTAAAGGTGAAGGCATTTACTTTTTAACCTGTATAGACACACATTCCATGAACACAAAATGAAGTAACCACATAGACTAGAATGCAATAAGATGAATCCACAAAGCAAACTGATGTTGTTAAAGAGTGATGAAAGTAATAAGGGGTCGGAATACAAGACCAACATTAAAAGTACAAGTATGACTAGAAGTACTATTATTATAAAAGAAAAAGTAAAACAAATACTACTAGAAGTAAAATTCAGAAGTGGTGGCGGGCTTCCCCAGTGGTGGTGGGCTCCCAGGTCATCGGTTCGGCGCACGACGGAGGTCGAGACGCATGACCCCACGCGGGAGACAGAGACCTGCCACCGACGGGGATCCGTGTGGACTAGTGACAGGCCATGAGGTCTGATCGGAATGGTGGACATCATTTTGGCTGCCGGGACGTGCGGTAGGGCAGCGGGCCAGCACTATGGGCCAGACCAGACGGTGCGGGCCGACTCAAGCTAGGTGGACCGGGTGGACCGCGCCTATCCAGCTCAAAAGGGGTTCCTCCCCTTGAATTTGGACACCCATATCATCCACTACGTCTGACCGTTTTTATTTGATGTCTACGGAAGTGCAATCCTCAGCTCGAGACCATGTTTTTGAGATGGTCTCAGGAATTTTCAAATCCTGAGATGGGGGTTCGGTAGCGTGACATGCTTGTTAAGTACTATGATGGGTTTATACCATTGGATGGTGTTAACACATATGGAGTCTGTTTAAGGCCCTATAAGTGGCGTTGTGTCCCTGGCGTTGAGACTATGTGGTCTAGGGCGGTTTCCAGCAATGAAGCCAGAGTTCAGGTGTGGGCCCCATGGTCCGTCTTTTATGCGGTGAGCAGTGTTTGGTGACTTTTTCATCATATGTCCATTCGGGATGAATGAGTAGTTGTTTTGGCGTGTTTTCTCAAGAGCATCATGATGGTTCAGTTCTTTCGACCATTTTTGGGACCGAGGTGTGGGACCGAGAAGAGGTCGTATGGTCATTAAGTACTGTTGAATAACGTTTTTACTGGGAGTCTGTTTCCGGTGCGTAAATTGTCTATCTCGTGTGTTTTTTCATGAGGATTAAAACGATGTTATATGTATGTGCATGTGGAGACTATTTTGAGATCACATTAAATGTTGAAAAAGAAATCACGTTGGTCGGAGGTTTCTTTGACGCACTCTGATCCAACGCATGGTCACGATGTTAGCGATACCCATTGATGGTTCGAGCAGCACTGAGTTATCGGACTAGTTTCAGGTTTACCCTCTAGTGGGGATGGGTAGTGGGTTACAGGTTGACATTATGTTTTACACTCTAGTGGGGCTGCACATTGGTTTATCAATTGATTTTAGGGTTTACCCTTCAGTAGGACTGGGGAGTGGGTTTTCCAAAAACCATTAGGGTTTACCCTCCAGTAGGTCTGGGCAGTGGGTCACCCAACAACCTTTGGGGTTTACACAGTAGTAGGGCTAGGCTGTGGGTCACCAGAAAACCTTTTGGGGTTTACCCTCTAGTTGGGTTGGGCAGTGGGTTACTCGACCACTTCATTTAGGCTCAAACCCCTTTGGTGAGGCTAGTGAGAGGATTTTCTCCGTGATTACCGGAGCATGATCATTGGTTGTGCGTTTCAGTGATGATACTACTTTGACATGCAGGACACTTGGTTATCAGTTCTGGTTATCCTTTGAACTTTTGGAGAATTTTCATAGGCTGATTTTGGATATGGAGATCCCCTTACGCACTTGTTCGGGTTTCTTATTGAGCATATATATATATACACATTACATTTGATCCAACCCCTTGGGTTCAGTTAACCTATTTGTAAGATAGGTGAATACACGCGATGTATGCCATGTGTATTTTGTGTCTAGTTCCTCTTGGTTCGATAAATAAAATCCCTTTCTTCTATTGGGTTCAGCTGCACTATACTTACTGCACTCTTTTAATGTTCCTCATTTTGTCTACTGCACACCGATTTGGTACCTCCTTTTGATTCTCCATTGAGATTTTGGGTAATCCTACTGAGTATACTTATACTCACCTCTACTGGGGATTTTCCCACACATGCTTTTCCCTTGCAGATGATGGATATGTCAATCGAGAGTACATGGGAGCATAGAGGAAACATGACCTTGGGCTACATTCAGTGGTCGTAGTAGGATATGCATGTGGGAGATTCAACTATTGATTACATTTTTTTACATGTTTCTGGGTTGTAGAACCTTTCGGTTTGGGTGTGCGATTTTCCCCTTTTTGTGTTCAGTATCTCTCAGTCCATTTTAGAACATTATTTTATCCGATTTAGAGGATGATGCATGATTGTGGTTGGGTTATTGGTTTTTTCCACTGATTTACTTTTTACTTTTCACTTCTGCATTGAGTGAGTTTTGCGAGTGTGTGTGGAGGTACATAGGCTAATACCTCCTAGAGATTGTTTTGCCTTAGGCTCTTGTTGCTATCCTCTAGCCGATGGGGGATGGCTTGGGTTAATTGTAGCTCGAGACTGGTAGGGTCAGATCGTGACAAAGTGGTATTTGAGGTGTTTCGTCCCTTTGGGCGTTACTCCGAAATACCTAAAAAGGAATCGGTTTGGATTTAGGTAAATTGTGTCGATGTGTCTCGAGAGTGGCTCTCAGGCCAAGGCGTCCAGTGATGGTACGGTCGACCGACATATCCATTCACAAGGACATGGATAACCTGCTTTTTGAATTAGCACGCTGAGACAATTGTTGCTGGGAGCATTGTAAAAGAATCTAGTAGGATTGGGTCTTTGACTGTAATTTTTGAGTCATCTCTCCTTTTTTATTACTTATATATATATATATATATCCTCATCTGATCACGGTAATCCTTGATATTTGTTAGGATACCCCCACGATAGCATCCAACCATGTTAACTTCTCCAGTACATAACGATGAACTGGAGAGTGATGAGGTGTATGTTAAGGGGCACTCGGGTGATCCCCTTCTGCCCAGTGCATCACAAGTGGCTCCTCCACCTAGAGAGCGGCAGTTAGTACTGGCAGTACAGGCCAAGTTTGAGTGCAGGCAGAGTGTTCTTCAAGACATTCAACGTCAGCAACTGCCGAAGTTTCACGGGGACCCGGATCCGTAGGTAGCAGAGGGTGGTCTGTAGTTTATGGACCAAATTTTCAGGCTGGTACAGACACTAGTGGACCAGATGGTAGCCATATCATCCAGCCTTTTCCTCGGGATGGTCAGGCAATGGTGGGGGTTGGTCACGCAGACCCCCGACGAGTCGTATCTCACATGGGATAACTTCCATTTTCACATTCGGGAGGAGTAATCCCCCAGTTTTTTACGCTCTATTCGGATTTAGGAGCTTCAGGAGCTAAAAAATGGGGGATTTCCATGGCATATTACTCGGCCTGGTTTACATATTTGACATGCTATATGCAGGATATGATCTGTGACAGTTACATTAGGGCGCTGAAGTTTGAGCAGGGAATTCGCAGGGAGATAGGTGATAGTGTAGTACCACTATGCATCCCTACTTATTCCAGGGTGCTAGAGTGGGTGTTCGTGACAGATATCACCCTGGTTGATGGACGGCCACTGACAGGTCCTAGTAGTGGAAACTTTAGAGCAGAGTCTTCAGCAGTAGGCAAGCGGCAGAGAGATTATCCCTCGTTGAGGAGACCCTTCCATTAGCAGACTCAGAGGCATGGTCATACACCACAATGGAGCAGTAGAGCATCAGGGCAGGCATGAGAGAGCTGGTGCAACGGTTTTGATGAATGGGTTCACATAGCCAGGGACTTTTCGACCAGGTGTACCGAGAAGTTGTTGCAGGCAGTGGGCGCAGCTCCATGGTAGAGGCAGCGTCGGGACCAGGGTTATTTCAAGATATGACATGGCGGTCCTCGAAGATGTGTCTTAGGCAGAGGGGTAGGACATGGAGGTCCGGGATGGCATTGTGAGGTCCATCCACCACCACCACTGAATGGACCACGCCAGGATCAAGGAGCTGTCGGTAAGGGCCATGGGTAGATTTAGGCTATGGGTGTTCGTGACCCCCCATTATAAGAGATGGTCCTATGTACAATTTATGTTTACTCTACACTTGATTTGGTAGTAGTAGATACATGTTCCTGGAACTCCATCATATCACTACTTTTGGTATATGAGTTGGAGCTTTGGGTAGAGGCACTCACACTTGAACATAGCCTCGAGGTTCCTACGAGAAGTGCCTCGTCGGTGTACTTAATCTGCAGACAGTGCGAACTATCTTTCAGAGGAGGGAGTTTCACGTGGGACATACTCGTCATCACAATGGAATCGTACAAAATCATCCTGGGCATGGATTTGAAATGTATGATTGTCTCCCAGATCAACTGTCATCAAAAGAGATTCAGAGGCAAGTTTTCTAATAGGATGAGGTTCACCATCCTTGGTGACTGAGACCTCGTGGAAGAGTAGACAGGTACTCTGAGCAGGAGTCCACAACCTTCTTCACACCAGTTGGAGAACATGTCTCTCGAATCTATAGACGCATATGACACCTAGATCCCAACCGTTCTAGAGGACTACATGGGTGTCTTTCTTGAGGATGTATCGGGACTACCTATAAGGTGAGAGATGGATTTCTTCATTCACATATAGCCGAGGACATCCCTGATATCATTTGTGGTTTATTGGATGGCCCCCATAGAGCTTCGGGTTCTAAGACATCAGCTGGACAACATTCGTGAGAAGGGATTCATTAGGCCCAGTGTGTCCCCCTGGGCAACTCCGGTTATATTTGTGAAAAAGTCATATGGGAGTCTGTGGCTGTGTGTGGATTATCATCGCCTGAATTAGGCCACGATATTGAACATGTACCCTTTTACAAGGATCGATGAACTCATTGGCCATTTGAGTGGTGAGAAGTTGTTCTCCAAGACTAATTTTCGATCTGGTTACCACCAGTTGCGGGTTCGTGATGCTGGCATCCCGAAGTTGGCATTCCATTGTTGATATAGGCATTAATAGTATCTAGTGATTCCCATGGGTATGATGAATTCCCTCACAATTTTCATTGCCTGGATGAACAAGATTTTCCGACCGTATATGGACCGGTTTTTGGTTGTCTTAATTGATGAAATACTCATCTAATATGCAACGAAAGAGGAGCACACAGAGCATTTGAGGATGGTCCTACACTTACTATGAGAGAAATAACATTATGGGAAGCTCACGAAGTGTCAGTTCAGGATTAATGAGTTAAACTTTATAGGGCATGTCATCACGGAGTATTTATTGTCCATAGATATCAAAAATATAGAGGCAGTTCTTGCTTGGGAGCCACCCAATAATGCATCAGAGGTGTAGTGATTCCTTGTTTTGGAAGGGTACTATAAGATGTTTGTAGAATATTTCACTAGGATTTCTGCCCCTTTGAATGCATTAACGATGAAGCGATGACTGTTCACCAGGACTGATCATTCCAGAAGGACTTCAAGGAGTTGAGACAGAGGCTGAGTAGTGCTCCAGTGTTAATACTGCCAGAATATGGCGTTGAGTTCGTAGTGTACTGCGATGCTTCAGTAGCTGGGCTCGGGTGAGTGCTGATGCAGCAGCGGGCAATGATTGTATATGGGTTGAAGAAGTTGAGGCCCCATGAGTAGAATTATGTGACTCACAATTTATAGATGACGTATTTTGTTTTCACATTGAGGTTATGGAGACACAACCTTCTGGGTGAGCATTTTTGGTCTACTAAGACCACCAGAGCATCATGTACATCTTCACTCAGAGGGATTTCAATCTGAGGTAGAGGCGCTGGCTGGAGTTTCTGCAAAACTGTTATTTCAAGATAGTCTACAATATCGGGAAGGCAACCATAGTATCAGATTCCTTTAGTAGGAAGTCCCAGGATCATTTAGTGTGGAAAGCATCAGAGCAGTTGGCTTCCCTACAACTGACCTTGGTGGAGCAGGAGGGTACGACTTTTAAGACGTCGATCTTGTTGACTCCTTCACTCCATGAACATGTGAGAGAGTCGATGCTGGGGGATGTTGACAGTGAGGTACTGCAGGACCATATATCCATGGTCGATGCACCAGTTGGGTATTCTAAAGGAGGTAATCACGAGATCCTATTCCAGGGGTGAGATGTAGTACTAGTGGAGATGTGGGAGGAGGTGATGCGGGAGATCCAGAATTCTTCCTTGGCTATGCATCCAGGTGTAGGGAAGATGTAAAAATACCTTCAGTGGATGTTTTTGTGGTCTGGCATGATGTAAAGCATAGATAAGTTCATTTCTCTATGCCTTATTAGTCAACAGGTAAAGGTAGAACATCAGGTTTGGGAAGGGTTGTTGCAGCCCTTTGATATCCCAGAGTGGAAGTGGGATGACATATCTATGGACTTTGTCAGTGGGTTTCCACACACAGCAAAGTGCCATGATTCCATTTGGGTGATAATTGACTGACCCATGATGTCGGCACACATCCTTGCCATCAGGAAGTAGAGCTCGATGAAGAGCCTCGGGCAACATTATGTTTGGGATATCATCCGCCTTCATGGAGTACCCTCAATGTTCATCTCCAACCGTGACCCGTGGTTTATGTCGTGATTATGGTGAGGCAGGCAGAAGGAATTTGGGACATAGCAGTGGATGAGTATAGATTTTCACCACCAGACGAAAATGTAGACCGATTGCACTATCCAGGTGTTGGAGGATATGTTCAGGAAGTGCAAGGTAGACATTGGCATGAGCTGGGAGGTTCACCCACCCTTGGTGGAATTGGCGTAAAACAACAGTTACTACTCTACTATCTGAATTCAACATTTTGAGGCCCTATATGGGAGACCCTTCACATTACCATTGTGTTGGATAGTGGTTGGGGAGTCCTCCCTCATGGGCATAGAGTTGGTGGAGGTGACAGTGGGGAAGGTGCATGTCATTCATGAGAAGATGAGGACGGCTTAGAGCAGACACAAGTCCTATGCAGATCTTCATCACATGACATTGGAGTTCGAGCCAGGGGATATTGTCTTTTATAGAGTCTCTCCGTGGCGTGGGAAACGGTGGTTCGAACGGGGAGGCAAGCTGTCCCCGAGGATCATTGGGACCTTTGAGATCGTGCAAAGGGTCGGTGAGTTGGCCCGACGCCTTGATCTACCCCCACTGAAGGAGAGAGTTCATGACATCTTCAAAATGTTGTAGCTGATGAAATACATGCATGACCCCACACATGTTATCAACTAGGGAGATATGGACATAAAGGATATATCCACCATTGCAGAGAACCCCGTGGAAATTGAAGATCGACAGGAGTGGACACTGCGTGGATGAACCATTCCTTTGGTTCGTGTGTTGTGGTTGCATGGGAGGGTGCAAGAGAGAACCTAGGAACGGGAGAGACAATTGAGGGCGCAATATCCTGAGTTGTTTTTGTAGCTTTGTTTTTTTGGGAATGAAAAACATTAAGTAGTTAATTATGTAATAACCCAGTTTTTGTGCCTGTAAGACTTTGAAATATTTCCTGACATTATTCAAGAGCAGGGTGTTCAGATGGAATGTGATTCCATTGCTAGTGTGGCTGGAATTTAATTTTAAGTGTATTCAAACTATAAATACCATATAAACAGAATAACTCTGAAACGGTTTCTCAGATCGGAAAACCAAGGGAACCGTTGAGTCTGGAATGTGCTGTTTACACTAGGTTGGGTGTAACTTTTGCGGGTGCAACACTTATGTGGAAAACACCACCATTGGTGTTTTTGTAATTTAGCAGCCTCTGGAATGAACTTTAAAACCACCGAACAGAGGCTCATATTAATATTTAGAACTTCCACTACACTCAGAAAGTGGTTTTTACCCTAGAGGTGGCTTAACCACGTCCCCGCCGAATGATCGAGTACAGAGCCTACCTGTGGAAGTTTAAGTGTTTTTATATTTAAACACTTCTTCTATCCTCCAACTATGCCCCCTTGTTTCTCCCATTAGGGTACCTCACGAGAATAATCAAGAGCATCTACCCAACTATCCATGGTGCGACAGCTCCAGCGAATCGTCGACGGGGCTACGGGCAACGCCTAGCGAGATAGGAGTTGCATTTTCATTTTTTAATTCTGCATATACCTTTTTACACAGTTTCATTCTTTAATGTTCTGTAAAATTCTCTAAAAAGGGCCATATTTTTGTAGGTAATGTATCAAGATCCCCAACAATCCTTTTGGATTGAATTTTTGAGTCTCACAGTGTCTGGGGTGACCCCAGTATGTTTTCCGGCCAATATCTTTTTCCCTATGGTTCCAGGGGTTTCCGGCCGATGGTACGGTGGGCATCAGGTGGTCCCGGGAAGTGGTGTGGGGACGAGCTCCTAATAGGCAGTGGTGGGCTCCTCAGTGGTGGAGACATCCTCCTCAGTGGCGGCGATGGGCTTCTAGCTGCGGCAGTGGGCTCACAGGTCGCAGGTGCGGCGCGTGACGGGGGACACGACGCGCAACCCCACGCGGAAGACAGAGACCCTCCAAAGGCGGGTATCTGTGTGGATTAGAGACCAACCATGAGGGCTGGTTAGCATTATGTACCGTGGGTCAGCGGCCGGGCTAGCCTGCCCGGGCCGGCATAGGCCGGGTGGAACGGCCAGACCGGGCCGGTCCATCTCCTATGGGGTTCCTCCCCTTGAATTCGGACACCCGTAACATTCACTAAGGGTGTTCGTTTTTCATACCATTTATAGAAGATCAATACATGGATCGATGAAAAGATTATTAAATGATCTTGGGATTTTTCAATTCCTGAGACGGGGGTTCGGTGGTGCGGCACACTCGTTATGTATTACGCTGGGACACTTCCTTTGGATGGTGTGAACACATCCATAGTCCGTTTAAGGTTCCATCAACGGCGTTGTTCACCTGGCATCAAGATGAAGTGTTCATTAATGGTTTTAGGCATTGAATCTAGAGTTGTGGTGTGGGAGCCACGGGCCTCCTTTTATGCTTTGAGCAGTGTTTTGTGAATTTTACATCAGACGTTCGTTCAGGGAAAATGAGTAGTCATTTTGGCATGTTTTTCCGAGAGCATCGCGATGTCACATTTTCCGCAACATATTTCAGGACCGAGGTGTGGGCCCCATGAGACACCATATGGTCATAAAGCGGTGATGAATAACTTTTTCACTGGGAGTTCATTTCTAGCGAGTATGTGTTCTATCTCACAAGTTTTTTCAAGATGATTACAATATTGTAATCTGTTTCGGCATGCATATCCTCTTTAGAGATCACATTAAACATGGAACCATGAAAAGATGTTGGTCAGAGGTTTCATTGACACACTCTGACCCAATGCATGGTCGCGATGTTATCAACACCTAGTGATGGCGCCGCCAGCGCGATGTTATAGTACCAGTTCAGGTTTACCATCCAGCAGGGCTGGGCAGTGGGTTACCCGTTGACATTTGGGTTTACCCTCCAACGGGGATGTGAAGTGGGTTACTCATTAATTTTAGGGTTTACCATCCAGCAGGGCTGGGTAGTGGGTCACCTTAAGACCTTTAGGGTTTACCCTCCAGTAGGGATGGGCAGTGGGTCACCCAACGACCTTTAGGGTATATCCTCCAGCAGGGCTGGGCAGTGGGTCACCCGACGACATTTTGGCCTTTACCCTCCAGATGGCCTAGGAAATGGGTTACCCAATGACATCATTAAGAATATACCACTTCCAATGGGGATATTCAGTGTCTTTTCATCATGATTACAAGAGCGGGATCCTTGGTTGTGCGGTTCAGTGATGAGACAACTTGGATGTGTAGGATGCTTGGGCATCATTTCTAGATATCCATAGTACTGTGTTAAACATTTCATTATATGTTCATGGAGATGGTGATCCCCTTATGCACTCGTTCAGGATTCTTGTTGAGCATATACAAATATACACCCTAATTTTTTTCCCACTCCTTGTGTTCATTTACTCTGATTCTTGGAGGGGTGATGTCATGAGGGGTATGCCACATGCATTCTGTGTCTATTCCCTCTTGGTTGGATGAGTCTACTACCTTTCATATTTTGGGATGAGCTGCACTCCATTTACTGTACTCATTCATTGTTCCTCGTTCTTTCTACTTATCACCATTTGGGTACCCCCTTTGTTTCCCCCTCAAACATTCGTGGCATCCTACTGAGTATCTTTATAATCACCCTTGCTTGGGCTTTTCCCACACCCAGTTTTCCCTTGCAGACGATGGACTTGTCGATCGAGAATACAAAGGAGCATAGAGGACAAACGATCTTGGGCTACGTTCAGTGGTCATAGTAGGACATTCATGTGTGATACTCAATAGTTGATTACCGTTTTTACCTGTTGTCAGGATGTGGTACCTTTCGGGTTTGGATCGTGTATTTACCCATTTTATTTTCAGTATCTGTAAGTATTTTTCATTACTTTACATTTTCCTATTTAGAGGTTTATGCATGAATGTGGGTGGTTTATTATTTTTTGTCCATTGTTTTTATTTTTTACTCTGCACTTTTTCATTGAGTGAGCTCTGTGTGTGAGTGTACAGGTACATAGGCATAATCCTCTGCAATATTGTTACCCCTTCGATGCTTGTCACCAGCCCCTATAATATGGAGGCGGGATTTTTGTAGTTGCTACTTGAGACCGGTTGGGTCCATTCGTGACAACCATAAAATATTTTCGATGAATTTTGTTTCTTTATGTTTTCAGAATGGATTGATTATATCAAAATCTGGAAATTATTTCCTATTGTTTCAATGTAGAAATGTCATTTTTCCTTGATGTGAATTAATTTAAATTTATATTATTATTTCATGATTTGGTAATGTTTTAAGGATGGGTCCTTAAAGATGGAATCCTGTTATAGTTTATATAACATTTCAGTTTGGGATGTTTTCATAAGAATCATGTATATCTTCATGGGTACATAATTTTATGAATTATAATAAGACAAATGTCTTATGAACCACTTTTTGAGGCTATATGATCTGAAATATTATGTGGACTACTGATATCTTTGGACACACTCACATTTGAGAAAATTATGGTTTATTATTCGTTGGGATGAAAAATGAATGGGGTGAAATAACATTTATGTTTTCAAACATGTTACAATTATATTGGAGGTATTTATAGTATTTATGGAATCATATATAAATTAGATGGTTTTTGAAAAAGGACAACAAGAAGATCGTGGGATAACCCATCTCATCGGACAAAGCTACAAGAATTGAACACACAACCGAACCACAACTGGGATTTATTGCCTACCAATGGCCTACCTGATGTATCTAGTTAAAATCAGTTATTATTTTTAGTTAATATATTTTATATACTAATAATAAGTTGATTTGTGAAGAATATATTTTTTCGAACAAATATTCTAGGTATGGAAATATTATTTGCGGATTATGTGATTTTTGAAGAATTTCACAATTTTGGGAACATTATATGATTAGGGTAAAAATAATATTATTTTATATTAATAGATGATTAATATATTGAATTTATTTTTGTTGAATATAATATATTAATTGTGGAAATATGGGGACTCACGATTTTTATGGAATTGATTAATCAGTCTTGGAGAACTTTTGATTTGACGAACTAATTTTATATATGATAAATTATGAATTTTCAATGTTATTTGGTGACACATGAAAACATTTCATTTGAAGACCATGAGACCAAATCCTTCTGAGTTTTGTTATTCTTTGTTAGTTTGGATTATTTGTTATAATATTAAGGAAAATATTTTATTTAATGGTATTTGTTGAACATTCGGTATTCAATTTTGGAAATTAAGTGTTGTATTACTTTTTATAATGGATTATTATTTTTGGGGAATGGACTTATCTAATCTTAACCTTTATTGTTTAGGTTAATGTATCAAGGAAAACAAAAAGATATTTAATCTTATTTTTATTATCTGATTTTATATATGTTGCTTCATTAAAAATACTCATTGTCTGGAGAAAAGATGAGTTTGTTGTATAAATTTATTAAAGAATGAATCTCTTTATTTCAAGTATTTATATTTACTTATGTTAAAATATTATGTATTAAAAATAATTCCTCAAATTTATAGAGTGGATCTAATATTTTTTTTCCATTTATACATTCCTACTATGAAATCAAAGGTCGTCTTACCCATCCCATGTTTGTGGTTTTCTGGTTGTTAACGTTCTCCTGATCTAGTTTTCTATCACAATCTATGAAAACATGACACTTAGTTATTCTTCCATATAAGCGTTTTCATATGTGAAATAATAGTATTTGTTATCTTAGGTTACTATGGTAATTCTCTTTCATTTATTTAATATTGTAATTTTATTGACTCTATTTCCAATGTAGAATTTTTAAAGTATTTATCGAACTATATTTTAAAATTGAAAGGACACAATTTCCAAAAGGGGGAAGGATGTAACATACCATGTGTTTAGAGAATAAATAATTTTAATATGTATTTATATTAATGAATAAGATATTAATTTTATGATTATGTGTATTCTTTCTTTGAAAGCATACTCAACACCCAATAACTGGTTTCTTTAAAATAATATGTAGTATATATTGTTGAGTTATAAGAAAAAAATAATACAATAATATTTTTATTAATTTAAATGGTATTTAATGCATACCCAATGTTTTGGAGGGAATTAAAAGAACTAACAAAAATAAGAATACTTATGTTTGTTAAATTTAATTACAGTAATAAAATAAATTTTTGAGGTCTAAAATAAGAATCACTCCATTTTCAAGCATTGAAAATAGTAATATTCCTTACAAGGATGTTTTACATCCATTTAATGGAGAACCATTTTTAAATATTGTTTTTTCACTATTATATGTTCTATTTAAAAAAAATGAACATCTTAATTAGAAACAGGAGATCAGTATTTATATTGGATGATTTTTTTGTATTTTTCATATATAATATAAATTTTAATGAGTGGAGAAAAATACAGTATTTTAAATCAAAACTATCTTTCCATAAAATGTATTTATATAGAGAGATTGGACGTTTTATTGATTTTAAAGAATAATTGGATTATTTAATTATCATTTAATCGATTTTATTTAAATAGAAGTAATCTACCATTGAAACTGGACATAATCACATGTCAATCTTTTGATAGTTTTATATCTAAAAACCCCACTTTCTAGTTTTGAAAATCGGAATTAATTTTAAATTAATTGATTTTTTTTATGTTTTGAATATGTATTAATGGATTCCATATTTCTTATTATAAGTCCAAAATTAGGTAAAGAGGTCCCTTTTATTTTTCGAAATAGAGAATAGTAATTTCAGTAATAATTTTTATTTAACAGGGTTAAAGGGTACATTTGGCAAATAAAGGTAAATAATAATATTATAATAATATAAAATTATACTTATATGTCTTATAATACTATTTTGTGAGAGATGGACGACCATGGAAATATTTTGGTCAATTTTAAGACACTATGGAGATACATGGGAGTGATAATAACCTTTTATAATATTTATTTTAAGGAAAAGGGAAATATAATATAAACATTTTAATGATCTCCAAATAAATTTTAATTTAGTTTATATAATTTGTATATTCATCAATATATAGTCATTATAATGATAAATAAATTTTCTACATCATGTTATTTTATTTATAATTTTTATATATTAAATAAATTTATTTCTTTTTGAGACAATGAGGATGCATTGATTACCTTATTAATTATTGAATCAAATAATTGATATTATAAATATTAAAATAAATTTAATCTTAATCATTTTATGCAATAAAATTATTTTAGGGAAGATTATGTTATATTATCTTAAATTTATTTAATTTTTCTATGGAATCATGTTTTTTTACATTAAAAAAAATCAAAATCTAAATATTTTTAAAATTTAAGAAATTGAGTTTTGAAATTAAATATTATTTAATAAAATTTTATAATTGTCCTAATAATCGAAGATTTAGTTAAATGACTTATATAATGTTAAAAATATAATTAACTTGTACTCCGCCCGTGAAAATGCACGGGACTAATTAGTTTTCATTCAAATCATTTGGTTTTACATCATTGATCGAAAAAATTGTAATGTGTTCTACTCAATATAAGGTTTATAGTAAAAAGATGATAATTAAGTTACTGATGCTTTTGATAGCATGAAATGGAGTGAAGACAATTGGTAACAGATATTGAACATTACAGAATTGGAGAGGTAGTGTTCATAAACATGTATGAATCATTGAAAAAAAAACTCATAAAATCAATAATTCATTCTAATCATGTACAATTTAATTGTCAAGCATGACTAATGACATAATCATTTATGAAATGGTGTGGGAAAATAGAGGTCAATATCTATAATTGACAATTTTATTTAATAGAAAATATGAATGTAATAAAAAAAATAATTACTGTTTTCATTTTCAAAGAATAATCTATTCAATTATGGAGATAAAAAATGTGATTCTCATAGTTGAGCTCATGTGGAATGGGAAGTTTAACACTTTTACTGTTGCAGTTTTAGAAATAATACATGTGATTGAATTACAACATAACCATAAATGTATATGAAATAGAATGAAATAAATGAAATTTGAAAGAGGGAACATATTTTAATGTCATCTGAAAGGGAGATCAATATTAGATTATAAATTTGCAACCAAAGATTATATTATCTGTTTTCACCATATTATGTTGCATGACTATAATTTATTATACTAACGCTATTATTTTCCATGTATATTATGCTTGCTGAGATAATTTCATGCATTAGAATAAATGGGGATAATATAAAACATGAATTATCAGACATTTATAATAACAAATATTAGCAATAAAAAAATTATCCACCGGTCTAAATAAAAACAATGTAAATGGCTATAACATATTACAGGATCTAGTGTTCAAAAACATATATCAGAATTGACATAGAGTGAAACTGCAGTTCTATTCATAGTTATGTAATATGAATAAGCAACATTAAATAGCAACCGATAACATCCTTGATCCATCGATGCAGAGCAGAACATCACCAAACCTGGAAACATTGATACATACACAAGGAAACATAACCGCAAAATGGATACAACACAATGGTTCAATGTCAGAAAAGAAACATAATTCTGGATTGTTCTGTCACCATTGATATAGGAATATGGAATGTTATCTCAACATGGTAACAAAACATTAATATGTTTTTAGTAGTAGATAAATGAATGATAATAGCAAAAGAACCATGGTTTTCAATAGCATTAGGTCTACCTAGAAGTAGGTCTACCCATCCAATTCATGTCAATAAAATGTGCCATCAATAGCTTCCCTGTACTACATTGATTCGTTAATTTAGAGGTGCAGGTGTTCATGTAGTTTGTAGACAAGTATATAGATCCCTGCAATGGATAATTTAAATTCAAAGTGAGTAAATGACAGATATTAGTATGAAAAAAAAAATGGTTACATGAAATAGAAGAAGATTATAATAGGTACAATTAGAATAATGTCATTGGTAAAAAGAAGCTGACATATCTATCTTCATATGCATATTTGTGACATGATGCTAATTTGCGGCCCCCAAAACTGAATGTTGGCTTCGCATTATAATCATCTTTAATAGAAGTATAAATACATGAGATATCATGTATAACATTTTTTATGGAATCAAACACGAATAGTACAGTTCTAGTAGCATATCATTGAATGATAGTAGTGACAGGAAACAAGGTTTTCAATAGTAGTAGGTCTTCCCATAAGAGTCTAAATAGTAGCAATAGGTAATTTTTTTAAATTATGTGTTGTTCACTTTGTAGTCACATAGTGTGAGATACATACCTATTATTAATTGCCAGAAGTTCCTTGCGTCATTGATGTAATGGTCCAAAACTTATGGATATTTTAATGCATTGTAAGATGATCCTACTACATATAAAATATTTTGTTTCATTAAAAAAAACAACATATAAATGTGTTATTGCAATATGTAGTTAGATTGAAAAACTAAAAACAACTGCATTAAGAAAATATAATAATAATTATAAAGATAAATCTATAGAGATGATATAAAATACATGTTTAACTTGTACATTACAATCTGAAAACAGCAGCTGACATCCTAAAAGGTCACAGTAAAAGACGCATTTCACTATGAGAAAACATCAGCTGACATCCAAAAAGGTCATAGTATGTTGATTTGCAACCCCAAATCCGCATGGATAGTTCACATTATAACATGTTTTTAGCTAATAAAACACATCTTTATATATGTATAATTTTATTTAATGAAGAAATAATGGAATCCCAGGACTGTTAAAATAATTGAGCAAGTTTCTTAATTTACACCTCCTTCCCATACACAACCTTAACACAATGTGGCGACATATGTCTTAACATGTATATTTTGTGACATTACCTTGGAAATGCATGGAAAACAGTTAGTCTACTTTGTCATTTGTTTTTTTCCTGTTATCCATTATATGGAAAGGTTCTTCAGTGGCATTAGTTGGCATGGAGTCTATAGACAGACATTCATTCTCTTTGACCACATCTTCAGCATCAAACTCTATCAGTAACATTTTCTACATGAAGATATCATCATAACAAATGAGTAACATTCAAAACATATAAGATTTACCAATGAAGCATCAAAGTCACCGTGTAATAGCTGGAAAATCTGGAAAACATTTGTAGTTCCTTTATAATGAAATCTAAAAATAAAACAAAAAGAAGGGAAAACCAGTATTGTTAAAAATATGTAATCATTGACAGTCACACAAAATGAATATAGAGAATCTATACCTTAGTAGAACATACAATTGTACTTGCCATATTGAATCCAGCATCAGTATTGCAGCTTAATATTGAATATGCAACATGGTGACTTTCCTAAAACAGAAGGGTGAAATGAATTTTATAGGTATGTGGTGACACCATTTAATATCATATTTAAATATAAGTATGGAAGAATACTATAATACGTTTCAGTAACAATAATGAGAATGTTGTAATATGAAATTCGTAAGGCTGGGAAGTACAATTATGGGGTCGATTCACTCTACTTACCTGACTATCTGCAAAACATTGATTATAGTTGGTGATATAATAGTCATTATCAGTGATGAAGAGAACTGTGTAACTGTTCAATTCTAAAGAACGTTTTCGATTCTGAATTTTGTAATTTGTGACATCTACCGCAAGAAGAATATTTTTTTGGAAGACGTTTAGCTCTGGGGGGGGACCCATACTCATCCTAGTCCAATTATTTAATGAAATAGAAGTCTCAGTTAAAAAAGAACACCAAATACATGAATAATATCAAATAGTAAAAGAATATTACATCAATTAGAGATTCTATCAATTGAGAGGTTGTTTTGTTTATGAACTGCATGAAACTCTTGTCAAAGAGAATGACAGACAGTGAGTCATTCTCATCTGTCACCAGTAGTTGAACTCTAAACCTATTGTATTTATAAGGGTTAGAATTCCTGAGGTTGTATCTATACAAACAAATAAGTATAGTAAGCCTATACCCAAGTAATATATATCAAATTATATACACATTGAATGAATACCTTGGAGTAGTGAATCGTGGTTGCCTTTTGCAATTCTGGCACCATGTATTCCCATCAGCAGTTTGAACATTTTTCATGCAAGTGTTGAATGAATGAAAATACCAGTTATTAGTGCTTTGTAGTTTAACTACTGTAGCAGAAATCAAACACATTGTTGTCTGTGAGACAGTAGTTCATATTAATGTACACAAGAAATCATTTTATACATGTAACTTTATTGCAGATGACATATTAAAAGGAAAAAATCAGGATATTGTACTTACCTCCAGAATATTTTTTACATCAACAACTTTTTTCTATTATTCCAATAAGGAAATTGTGTAATAGAAGTGTTTGAACTTGTTAAAGGAGTACTTTCTAATTGAAAATAACTGATTACTCTAGATCTATTAAATGAAATAAAATCAGAATTAATGACTTTAATTTATATAGTAGTCGACCATGTTGATGGTCTTTCTAGAATAATTTTCTGGATAAGAAATATAAATAATTCATTTACCTACTTATGAAGTCGTGGACTACTGGGATGTCCAAGTCCAAAAGTATTATTGAAGAATTTATTGAAGTGGTAATAATAAAATATGTTAGAACACAATGTAGAGTATAAGCTGGTTTAGAAATATATAGTTGTAAACAAAACAGACAATGTCTGGAAGCTACTGTAGAGAAGATATTAAATTTACAAACATTACAGTTTGTAATAAGGCATAATTGAATTTCACCTGTTCAAACATTTCTTTTTTCATATAAAATTATCAAATGTCATATGTTCGAATGTATTAAGTAATGGATATATATATTTTGATGACATTTTAGTTATGATTTAGAACTTAAAAATTAAAGTGTACTTAATTCAATATGATAATACATGTTGAAGATCATAAGCATTACTCCCATTGACCTACTCTACATTATAGATTGTAGCAAGTAAGATATTATTATGTGTAGCTACATATCTTACAACTAAGTCTCTTTGCCCTGGCCATCTGCAAGATAATTATTTTAGAGGAGTCGTTCTTGTTTTCCATGTACTCAGACATTATGTTGGAAAACTTCCCCCACAATCTACATTTCACTCACAAGCCTCTATAAGAAATCACTGTAGTTATGTTGGTAATTGCAATATCAAATTTTAATGAATGTTATTAGTAAAAGATGCATACCTATCATCCTCTAAAACAATTTGAATCTTCTGGTTGGAAGTACTGATGGACTGTATAGGATATGAATGTTGCAGATGTCCAATAATTTCTATGAAACGAAAAAAATGATGTCAAAGTAACATTTTAATGATAGTAGAATCTATTAATGTTGTTTGAATAACATAGTAATTTCGGAAATTAAAAATTATATTGTGTGAGAGCTGTAGTACAGAAACATACCTATTAATTTTTGTTCGGGAATGTCTTTTTAACAATGTCAGCAAAAGAAGTGAAGTCAAAGGTGAACCGTGGAAGTTGGACATCAGTTTTTCGAACATATGTTGTTGTTGTGAAAAACAGTCGGCAAGCATGTCTTGCACCCAAGTTGTTTCCTTGATTAAGAGCAATTTGGAAATTCAGTATGATGTAGCATAGGCCTTCTCTAAGTACGGATTTGTACTTAGTAATTAGTTGGTGGTTTGTTATTGTACACTGAATTTTGGTCTCCTGCATCATTAATTGACAAAGTGAACAATTTAAAACCATATAAAAGAAAAGAAATATAGAAAACAATGTGTTGTAATAGATTTACATGTAAATAAATTTATGAAATCTGTATTGAAATTGTATGTTCTCTTTAAGGATAAACTCAATTTAACATCGTAGATAATCAGATCGATATAAGAAATTTCAGAGTTCGGTGACGAGTTGCACCACAAATTAAATACATGTACTTGTATCTTTAATGTTTCATCAGCTTCAATAGTAATCTCTTTCAAAAGACAAGTTCATCGAGACATGTTTTCATTTCTGTACAAATTCAATTAGTGTAACTATATAAAATAGTAAGCAGTAGCAGAAGTCACCCGTATATATATATATCTGAATTGATAAAAGCAATGAACTGTTAACATATTGAATGACAAGATTCATAAGGCATGTTATAAAAAATTTCATTGTAGAAATTTTTTTGTGTACAATCAGATGTTGTATTATCTTTAGCATCAAGAAAAATTTTCATTCCTTTTGGTGACATCACTCTTGATACAGCATCATATAGTTTTCCATGACAGAACACATGATTGCAAAGATATAAAAAAACATATGACAGATAGTGACCTTGACTCTTATTAATAGTCATAACATAAGAAACTGTCAAAGGATATTGTCTTCTTTGTAGTTTGAAAGGCCATCTGTCATCATTGTGTGTCATATTTATTATTGGGATGAATGCCAGAAACCCGGAATGACAACCTGTTAAAATTTCAGCTCTGATGACATGGTCACCCAAGTGGGTAACAACAAGACAAGTACCATTGCATAATCCCACTGATTAATCTACATTGTGCAACACCATAATAGGGACTCCAATATTCAAAGTAATTTTGTGTGATGGAAGTCCATAGACATTGATAGCATTCAACACATCAGTTGTATATATGTTCTCAGGCCGATCAGTATCAAAACTGGCATTGCAAATAGAATCAGAGATGAAGTAATCGTTTCCTTTTGATGTACATAGAGTTAACATGTAGTCATTAACTTCCTGAACAATGTCACGGGTTGGTGCTAATATAGCACGATCTTTCAGATATGATACATCTATGTAGTTATTGTTGAAATCCAGGTACGCAAATTGAACAGATTCTTCCAATGCAGATTTATTTGTTATCATAAGGTATGTTGATGGTATATGAATACACCCATCCCCATCATTGAGGTCACCAACACGTCCCTCCCCAATATCCAAAATCCATTGTGAAAATCGTTGTACCTCATCAGAACAGACATCTGAATCTCTAGAATGCATCCTCATATTTTGGTTTAATGTTAAAACATTACAGTGTTTCCATAGATATGATGACTTTTGATAGAGTGCTATCGTGGGCGCCCTCAAATGATTAGTGTGATTTTGGGGTACTTAGGTGCAGCAGAGTGGCTGACCAAGGCCGTCTCTCAAAGGAGGAAGTGAATTAAAACAACTTTTCAGAGGTATTCTAGAAACAAAATAAAAGGGAATAAAAACCCTACTTGAAAGTATGGGGGTGGTTTTTTATAGTTTATAAATCTAGAAGAAGTTTGCTGGAATAAGATTGCATTTTTTTTTTAATTTTGAAATGAAGTTTCGATTAGAATGACACAACAAGAAGATGTTTTTTTAGAAATCTATTTTAAAAGGCGTAATCGATCTAACTCTACCTCTTCAATAATTTATTAATAATTATCATTTAAATTAATATTCACTTAATTATGATCCCTTAATTTGTTAAATCCCAAACCCTATGATAATTAACTTTACCACGAAGATGAAGTGAATTTAACCTTAGGCTATCTTCAGAACATGCAATCGCAACACCCTGCTTTGATTGATGTTCTAAGATTAGCTTATGGTCAGTGGTAAATTAAGGCACATAACCACTCTGGAAATGAGGATTAATTGAGTTTAGGTATTATATTTGAACTCTACAAATTTATCCCGTATGGTCTTGTATTACCAATTAAGATTGCACTCTCACAATTTACACAATTCCCGGCCTCACGTGTTTTGTGTTAACTATTCAATTGCTTTCTTAGTTTCATTTAAATTAGAAACTCAATTAATGGATCATGTTTAGTGAATTACAGTAGATCATTGATTCAAAATAAATTAATGAAGAAGGTGAGAGGTCGGCCGATTACTAAAAAGAACTACTCTTCCATGGGCTGTGTAGTCATCGTGGAGACGATTTGCATAAGCAAAGGATTGAAAGGGTATAACCCAATCTTGTCTCCACTCTTGATTCCAACCCAAATTGGAAGATTTAGAGAAGAATAAATTTAAACAAAACATAAGTAAAGAGAAGAAATAAAATAAGAACAAAGAAGTTTATTACATAAACAAAATCATTACAACATGAAGAAGAGAAGGAGGCTTCGATGAGGGGATCCTTGCTTCAAGAGCTACCCCTCTTACAATGGTTGGAGAATTTGGGTGAAACAAATTCTCCTCTGCCTCCAATCTCCTAATGCACGTCCCAACCCCTCCAAATGAGAAAATCTCCAATTTATAGAGGGGAGTGGAGGAGAGGTTACAAGTGGTTTCAAGTGTGAATGTGGAAATTCGGACAAATATTTTAATGCAAATTTCACCGCCCATTCGACCTCCAAAACGCGTGAATTGGCCGGACTTACAGAAGGATCAAATGTGCGGATATGCGTCTGCTATATCCTCTCAAAATGTGGACTCAATAATGGCCCATATGAAAGGCTTATGGCCGATATACAGAATCTTCTCCATTCTGGCGAGCCCAGCCGAACTTTGACATCATGGCCCACTTTCAAAAACAAAATGAACTCTTTAGCTCTAGTGTCCTGAATACAAGTTGTAGATAATTAAGTTAGGAACACTGTTACAAAATTCCAAATTCCAATAATAAACATAAAAATATTTATCTTTGAAATACTACAGTGAACTATAAAGGGTAAAACTGGAATTTTCATCAAATATTCAAATGAATGATCTAATCCCAAATACATTCTAATTAAACATATTTAACACAATGTGAGAAAATTATATCATTTATTATCAATAAAATATTCAATAAAATAGTGTTTTATCAACTCCCCCACACTTACCCTTTTTCCCTCCTGGGCAAAATCTCATATCAAGTAAACATCAATATCAAATCAAAACCAATTTTAAAACACATATCCTTGAGATCAATCAATTTCCCACCAAGAATAAAAAGATATCATGCCCCATAAAAACATTATTTCATGTTCTCCATTTATATCATTCAATATATTTCCACTTCATTTATCCTCCCATGCACAAAACACTTACCTCTCTTGAATTTTCTCTCATCACTCAAATATCTATTTTTTTTGCAATGTCTTTCTCATCCAAACTCATACAAGGGTCACCATAGGATTGATATATTCCTACATCGCTACCCGATGTGAGTCAAGGACATATGTTTATCATGAGGACTTATCATGGTTATTCTGTGGCTTTTGGTTGGTAGGATTAAGATGTGAAAAACTCTGAGGCTGAATGAGGAGGGCTTGACTCTTTTGAAGCAAAATTCCATTAATCTAATTTTTACTTAAATATGGTCTTCTCTTCAATCCCCATAGTATCAATTCAGCTCCATCATCATGAAAAGTAATGAAAGGTTTACACCATTCATCATTTCCGCATAAAAAAAGTCAATCTTCTCAATCATGATTTTCTTGAAAGCTCTAAATGGGCACAACTTTCCACCTCAATTAGAAGCTCCAGAAAAGGCCCCGCTTCACTTGTCATGAAAGCTCCAGAAAAGGCACAGCTTTAAACATAATGACTTTCTTTAGCAGCAAACACATCTCTTCAGAATTTAATTTTCCACCCAAAGTATCACAGAATGTGGTGGCAAAACCCAAGACAACTTCCCCCACAATTATTCTCAACTAGATTATGCAATTTCACTTCAAGAGTAGGTTGGATAGGGAAAATTGGCTTGTAATATGGCTTAACCTAACAGGATGTGCATGGATTATAAGGGATACAAGGATTAAATATTCAATGTAGGCCATTATAAAAAAGGATTCTTTGAAATAGGGTCTTTAATACCAATCAAATGCCTCAATCATTTAAATATATGTACCTAAACCCCTCAAGTTTTGACAGGAATAGATCAAATTCTGGTTAAATCAAGCATGGTTTGGTTCTCTCAAGAAGTGAGGTGAATGTAATGAATATGAAAATAATGGTTCAGAAGCCTCACAGGAAAGTGATTTCAAATATAAATACTGTGAGATTTTCATGGGATTCAAAATTTGGTGTACTTTCCATGAAATTACTAAATATTTGAACTTGAAACAAAGTCATTTCAGCATTCATTTAAGCCTAGTTTCAAGGGGTAAATTGTTTCACTTATTGATATGGATTTAAAAATGGCGATGAGAATAATTTCAGCCCAAAAGATTCAAAAACACACAGAAAATTGTAAAATAAACACACAAATTATAAAAAACACACAAATTTTTTTTTGGTTTTTTTTGAACAGGAAAGCAATTGAAATTACTAAACTAAACGGTTCCCTCCCCCACACTTAAAATATTGAATTGTCCTCAATGTGAACCTATGAGATGATATATGCACATGAAATGAAGAATTTTTAAATAGGACAAATAATATAAAAGTGAAAGGGTTAGGAACAGCCTGATGTGCTCAAGTGATGATGGGGTCATGCAGTGTGATATAATCCACTGCATCAGTAGGAAGTCCCTCAATGTATCTCTTCAAACGTTTCCCATTGACTGTAAAGCTCCTTCTAGTGTCCTCTTGTGTGATCTCCACTGCACCATAAGGAAAAACATTAGTCACAACATAAGGACCTAACCATCTGGAACGCAACTTACCAGGCATCAACTTCAATCGTGAACTATAGAGAAGGACTTTCTCTCCAACATGAAACTCCCTTTGTTGGATCAATTTTTCCTGAGCTGCTTTTGATCTTTCATTGTAGAGCCTTGAGTTATCATATGATGATAATATAATCTCCCCAAGCTCTTGAATTTGTAGCTTCATTTGGATTCTAGCTTGGGCCAAATCTATGATGCATTTCCTTATAGCCCAATAAGCCCGATGCTCGACTTCCACTGGGAGATGACATGCTTTCCCAAAAACAATCCGAAATGGGGACATACCAATGGGGGTCTTGTATGCTGTTCTATAAGCCCACAATGCATCATCCAAGCGCTTGCTCCAATCCTTCCTATTTGGATGCACGGTTTTCTCCAAGATTTGTTTCAACTCACGATTTGAAACCTCAGCCTAGCCATTTGTTTGGGGGTGGTATGGTGTTGATGTTTTGTGTGTCACCCCATACCTTCGAAGGAGGGACGAAAAATTCCTATTGCAAAAGTGTGTCCCTTGTTCACTGATGACGGCCTTTGGTACTCCAAACCTGCAGAAAATTTGAGCCTTGACAAAATCCACTACAACATGAGAATCGTCAGTCCTGGTGGCCTTGGCCTCCACCCATTTACTCACATAATCAACAGCAACCAAAATATACAAAAATCTAAATGAACTAGGAAAAGGACCCATAAAATCAATTCCCCATACATCAAAAATCTCACAAAATAGTATGGGTTGTTGGGGCATCTCATGTCTCTTAGAAATGTTCCCAGTGTGTTGGCAACGAGTGCATGACTTACAAAACACATGGGCAACATGGAATAAACTAGGCCAATATAATCCAGAGTCCAAAACTTTCCTAGGTATCCGTTGGGGTCCAAAGTGTCCACCACATGCAAGTGTATGATAGAATTGCAAAACAGACTCAAACTCATGATCAGGAATACACCTCCTAATAACTTGGTCACTACACATGCGCCTGATGTAAGGATCATCCCATGCATAAAACCTAGACTCACTTTTTAATTTTTGGACTTGATGCTTCTTCAAATTTGCTGGGATTTTAGAGGAAACAATGTAATTAACTAAACCAGCATACCAAGGATGTGTACCAGAGATGGTATAGATATTTTCATCGGAGAAAGTGTCCTGAAGTGGTACCTGGTCCAAGGTGTCATCCTCTAGTGTGTGAGTAAGCCTACTCATGTGGTCCGCCACCATGTTTTCTGATCCCTTTTTGTCCTTTATCCCGATGTCAAACTGTTGAAGAAGGAGCATCCAATGGATAAGTCGTGGCTTTGGATCTGGCTTCTTCAGGAGGTACCTCAAAGCTGTATGGTCAGAAAAAACAACTACATTATAGCCCAATAAATATGAACGGAATTTATCTAAAGCAAATATGACAGTAAGAAACTCCTTTTCTGTGGTTGTGTAGTTTTATTGGGCTGAATCCAATGTCCTTTATGCATAGGCAATCACATGTTAACGTCCTTCCACCCTCTGAGATAAGACAGCTCCAACGGCGAAGTTGGAGGCATCACACATAAGCTCAAATGGAAGGTCCCACCGTGGGGGATGTATGATAGGTGGAGTGGTCAGACACTTCTTCAGCTCATCAAAGGAAGTCCTACAAGAATCATCAAACACAGAATCATAATCTTTTTGAAGTAATCGTGACATAGGAAGAGCAATCTTACTAAAATCTTTGATGAAGCGCCGATAAAATCCTGCTTGCCCTAGGAAAGATCTAACATCACACACACATGAAGGATAGGGTAAGGATGAAATAATGTCTACCTTAGATCTACCAACCTCTATCCCATGTTTTGACACCACATGCCCTAAGACAATGCCATGCTCTACCATAAAATGACACTTTTCAATGTTCAGGACCAGATTCTTCTCAATACAACGATTCAACACCTTTCCCAAACTACATAGACATTCATCAAATGAAGACCCATACACTGTAAAATCTTCCATAAATACCTCCATGCAGGTCTTAATAAAATCAGAAAAAATACTCACCATACACCTCTGGAAGGTACTTGGGGCGTTGCAAAGTCCAAATGGCATCCTCCGGTAGGAAAATGTGCCAAAGGGACAGGTGAATGTAGTCTTATCCTGATCCTCTGGAGCTATAGGAACCTGAAAATATCCAAAAAATTCATCCAATAAATAGTAGTATGTTTTCCCAACTAGTCTCTCAAGCATTTGATCAATAAAAGGTAGGGGGAAATGGTCCTTGCGAGTGGTCTGATTTAGTTTCCTATAATCAATACACACACGCCAACTGTTTTGCACCCTCATTGGAACTAAATCATCTTTCTCATTTTTAACAATAGTAAAACCAGTTTTCTTAGGCACAACCTGAATAGGACTTACCCACTGAGAATCTGAAATGGGAAAGATTATACCTTCCTCGAGCAATTTCTCAACTTCTTTTTTAACAACTTCCAGGAGGGTGGGATTGAGTCTCCTTTGTGGTTGTCTCACCGGTTTAGCCCCATCCTCCAAGAGAATCCTATGCATGAAAATGGAGGGGCTAATACCTGGTATGTCAGCCAAGGTCCACCCAATCGTCCTGATGTTCTCCCTCAAAATATTCAAAAGCATTTCTTCATGTTCAAAAGGGAGATTGTTAGCAATGATAACATGTAATCTATCACCACTCAACGAGTATGAGTATTTCAGATTTGGTGGCAATGGATTGAGTTCTAATGAAGGAGGGTGTAATATGGATGGAGACATTGAAGGAACCGAAATATGTGCACAAATAGCATAAATATCAGAATATACATCATCAAAATCAGAGAATAAAGCTTCAAATCCATCAGCATACTCTATAGACATGTCATAATCAGAGTTCACATGAACAAGATCAGAATATTAATCCATTTCAAAATCAAATCTTAGAGAGTCTTGCTCATTAGAAACAGGTGTGGAAGTTCTCTTAGACATTAAACAAGAACCAATACTCATAATCTCCCTAAGCATAGGACAATCCAATTCCATGGGGTTTTTACTTGGTGGTTCAAAATGGGAGATAACAAAAGCAGAATGGTCCTCAGAGGGGTAATTCATGGAATCCATAACAATAAATATCACAACTTCATCTCCAAATTCCATGGAAAGTGTACCCTCATTGACATTTATGATAGTTTTTGCAGTTTTGAGGAAGGGCCTACCTAAGATAATGGGGGCATGAGAACTTACCTAATCATCCTCCATGTTAAGCACATAGAAGTCTGCTAGAAAGATCATGTCTCTTACCTGATCAAGTACATCCTCAAGAACTCCCACTGGATATGTCGTAGCTCTATTCGCCAACTGCACCACTACTCTTGTCGGCTTCAACTCACCGACCTGCAAGGAAGAGAATACAGTGTGAGGCATCACATTTATTGAAGCTCCTAAATCACAAAGAGCATCAGAGAAGTGCAACTCCCCTATGGTACATGGGATGGTGAATGTCCCGGATCCTTTCACATTGTAGGAATTGCTAGAGTTGGTGTAATGAGTGCCGATACATTCCTTCCAATGTTGATCCTCTCATTCCCCTTGAGCCCTCTTCGATTGGTGCATAGTTCTTTTAAGAATTTGGCATACCTTGGGATTTGATTAATGGCTTCAAGTAGAGGAATGTTGATCTCCACGCGCTTGAATGTGTCCAAAACCTCCTTTTGCATTGCTTCTTCAGCCATCTTCTTGGTTTGAAGAACCCTGTTTGGAAAAGTAAGGGGTTTAGGAGGTACATCATCAATATTTTTCTTACCTTTATCTTTCTCCTTGGATTGCTCATCAGTTGGTATGGAATGCAGCTTCTCTAGAGTAGAGGTGAATCCCGGTGGAATGGTAGGTCCAGATGTATTGTTCATTTGCTTCCCACTTCTCAATGTGATGGAACTAACATTCCCCATTGGATTTGGAGTAGGTTGGGAAGGTATATTTCCAGAATTCTTACTCACAAGTTCATGGAGGGCGGTGGCAATTTGACTCATTTGAGTATTCAACTCTCTCAGCTCCGAACCTTGACTCATCTGCTCATTCTGTTGATTAAGAACAATTTGTTTCAAAATATCATCAGTGTTAGAGTCTACCTTGTGTTTGATATTCCCTTGTTGCTGACTCGTTGATGTTTGAGCATCGAATCTTCTTTGGTGTTGTTGGAAACCCGGTTGGTAAGGTGGAGGCTGCTGGAAGTTTGGTTGAAAAGGGGGCCTTTGTTGTTGTCCAGAGCCATACCTCATGTTTGACTGATCTTTCCACCCTTGGTTGTATACTGTATCAAAATTCTTTTGGGGATATGGTTGTTGTTGCTGCTGCTGAAATGGTCTCCCAGGGAACACTGCTACACAATATTCTGTCTCTTGTAGTTGTGGGCAACAGTCAGTTGGGTGGCTTGTCTCAGTGCAAATGCCACATGGCCTTGAAGGAGGGGGTAGAGATGTATTTTGTTCCAAAGCAATTTGCCTCACCATAGTTTTCAATTCTTCTAACTTGGTATCAATCAAATGACTCTCAAGAGAAGAAGGACTTACCTGATGTACTCCCCTACCATGTGGTGTACCTCTATCACCAAATTGTTGGGTGTTTTGGGCCATCTTGTCGATCAACGCACGTGCAACTACTGGTGTCTTGTCCACCAATGCTCCTCTAGCCGCAACATCTACCATGCTTCTCTCCATAGGTGTGAGTCCTTCATAGATGTTCTGGATGAGTATTTTCTCACTGATTTGGTGATGTGGGCAGCTTGCACACAACTTCTAGAATCTCTCCCAATACTCATACATTGACTCACCTTGTGCTTGCTTGATCACTGATATCTCCTTTCGAATGGATGTGGTCCTTCATGCTGGAAAAAATCTCTGCAAGAAAAGACGTTTCAAATTATTCCAACATGTTACATCTTCAGGTTGTAAATAGTACATCCAATCCTTTGCAGCTCCATCAAGTGAAAATGGGAATGCTCTTAATTTGATTTGATCTTCAGAAACATTTCTAGGTATTAGGCTTGATCAAACCACATTAAATTCTTTCAAATGCTTATTTGGATCCTCACCAGAGAGGCCACGAAACTTTGGAAGTAAGTGAATTAACCCAGATTTCAGTTCAAAGTCCGATTTGAGATTTGGGTATGCAATACAATATGGTTGATAGTTAATATCAGGTGCAGCCAATTCTCGAATGGTTCTATTAAGTTCATTTCCATTGTTTTCAGCCATTGGTTCCTCTTTTATGTTTGAATTTGAATAGCTTCCAATTTCATTGTTTCCAGAAGAGAGGAATTCACCAAATGGATGAATATTGAAACTTCCCATAGACTGAGAATTTCGGATTCGAGCCCTAAGGCTACGTTTAATCTCAGGGTCAAGATCTAAGAGATATTCGGGATTAGTTCGTGTCATAGATCAAATAAAAATGAAAATAAAGATAGTAGACCATAGTAAAATAAAAATGAGACGTTTGAGTTGATGGTCCAAAAAGAAGTAGAATAAAATAAAAGAAGTGGAAGAAAAATCAAATTGGGTAATGAAGGAAGAAAGAAGAGAGGAAGAGAATAAAATGTAAAATAAAATAAATTCCTCTAATTGGTTGAAATAATTACTTGCATCCCCGGCAATGGCGCCAATTTGAAAGAGCGATGTCGTGGGCACCCTCAAATGATTAGTGTGATTTTGGGGTACTTAGGTGCAGTAGAGTGGCTGACCAAGGTCGTCTCTCAAAGGAGGAAGTGAATTAAAACAACTTTTCAGAGGTATTATAGAAACAAAATAAAAGGGAATAAAAACACTACTTGAAAGTATGGGGGTGGTTGTTTATAGTTTATAAATCTAGAAGATGTTTTCTGGAAGAAGATTTCATTTTTTTTTTTAATTTTGAAATGAAGTTTCGATTAGAATGACAAAACAAGAAGATTTTTTTTAGAAATCTATTTTAAAAGGAGTAATCGATCTAACTCTACCTCTTCAATAATTTATTAATCATTATCATTTAAATTAATATTCACTTAATTATGATACCTTAATTTGTTAAATCTCGAACCCTACGAGAATTAACATTACCACGAAGATGAAGTGAATTTAAACTTAGGCTAACTTCAGAACATGCAATCGCAACACCCTGCTTTGATTGATGTTCTAAGATTAGCTTATGGTCAGTGGTAAATTAAGGCACATAACAACTCTATAAATGAGGATTAATTGAGTTTAGTGATTATATTTGAACTCTACAAATTTATCCCGTATGGTCTTGTATTACCGATTATGATTGCGCTCTCACAATTTACACAAATCCCGGTCTCGCGTGTTTTGTGTTAACTATTCAATTTCTTGCTTAGTTTAATTTAAATTAAAAACTCAATTAATGGATCATGTTTAGTGAATTAAATTATATCATTGATTAAAAATAAATTAATGAAGACGGTGAGAGGTCGGTCGATTACTAAAAAGAACTACTCTTCCATGGGTGGTGTAGTCATTGTGGAGACGATTTGCATAAGCAAAGGATTGAAAGGGTATAACCCAATCTTGTATCCACTCTTGATTCCAACCCAAAGAGGAAGATTAATAGAAGAATAAATTTAAATAAAACAAAAAAAAATAGATGAAATAAAATAAGAACAAAGAATTTTATTACATAAACAAAATCATTACAACATGAAGAAGAGAAGGAGGCTTCGATGAGGGGATCATTGCTTCAAGAGCTACCCCTCTTACAATGGTCGGAAAATTTGGGTGAAACAAATTATCATCTTCCTCAAATCTCCTAATGCACTTCCCAAACCCTCCAAATGATAAAAACTCCAATTTATAGAGGGGAGGGGAGGAGAGGTTACAAGTGGTTTCATGTGTGAATGTGGAAATTCGGACAAATATTTTAATGAAAATTTCACCGCCCATTTGACCACAAAAAGCGTGAATTGGCCAGCCTTCCAGAAGGATAAAATTTGGGGATATGAGGCTTCTATCTCCTCTCCAAATTTGGGCTCAATACTTTCCCATATTAATGAGTTATGGCCGTACTACATAAGCTTCTCCATTCTGGAGATCCCAGCCCAACTTTGACTTCATGGCCCAATTTCAACAACCAAATGAACTCTTTATCTCTAGTGTCCTGAATAAAAGTTGTAGATAATTAAGTTAGGAACACTGTTAAAAAATTTAAAATTACAATAATAAATATAAAAATATTTATCTTCGAAATACTACAGTAAACTATAAAGGGTAAAACTGGAATTTTCATCAAATATTCAAATGACTGATCTAATCCCAAATACTTTCTAATTAAACATATTTAACAAAATGTGAGAAAATTATATCATTTATTATCAATAAAATAATCAATAAAATAGTGTTTTATCAACTCCCCCACACTTACCCTTTTGCACTCCTGGGAAAAATCTCATATCAAGTAAACATCAATATCAAATCAAAACCAATTTTAAAACACATATCCTTGAGATCAATCAATTTCCCACCAAGAATCAAAAGATATCATGACTCATAAAAACATTATTTCATGTTCTCCATTTATATAATTCATTATATTTCCACTTCATTTATCCTCCCATGCACAAAACACTTACCTCTCTTGAATTATCTCTCATCACTCAAATATCATTTTTTTTGCAATGTCTTTATCATCCAAACTCATACAAGGGTCACCATAGGCTTGATATATTCCTAAATCGCTACCCGATGTGAGTCAAGGACATATGTTTATCATGAGGACTTTTTAGGGTTGTTTTGTGGCTTTTGGTTGGTAGGATTAAGATGTGAAAAACTCTAAGGCTGAATGAGGAGGGCTTGACTGTTTTGAAGAAAAATTGCATTAATCTAATTTTTACTTAAATATGGTCTTCTCTTCAATCCCCATAGTATCAATTCAGCTCCATCATCATGAAAAGTCATGAAAGGTTTACACCATTCATCATTTCAGCATAAAAAATGTGAATCTTCTCAAACATGATTTTCTTGAAATCTCTAGATGGGCACAGCTTTCCACCTCAATTAGAAGCTCCAGAAAAGGCACAGCTTCACTTGTCATGAAAGCTCCAGAAAAGGAACATCTTTAAATATAATTACTTTCTTTAGCAGCAAACACATCTCTTCATAATATAATTTTCCACCCAAAGTATCACAGAATGTGGTGGAAAAACCCAAGACAACATCCCCCCACACTTAAGCTCAACTAGATTATGAAATTTCACTTCAAGAGTAGGTTGGATAGGAAAAATTGGCTTGTAATGTGGCTTAACCTAACATGATGTGCATGGCTTCTAAGGGTTAAAAGGATTAAATATTCAAGGTAGGCCATTATAAAAAAGGATTCTTTGAAATAAGGGCTTTAATACCAAACAAAATCCTCAATCATTTAAATATATGTACCTCAAACCCTCAAGTTTTGACAGGAATAGATCAAATTCTGGTTAAATCAAGCATGGTTTGGTTCTCTCAAGAAGTGAGTTGAATGTAAAGAATAAGAAAATAATGGTTCAAAAGACTCACAGGAAAGTGATTTCAAATATAAAGACAGTGAGATTGGCATGGGATTCAAAATTTGGTGTACTTTCCATGAAATTACTATATATTTGAACATGAAACAATGTCATTTCAGCATTCATTTAAGCTTAGTTTCAAGGGGTAAATTGTTTCACTTATTGATATAGATTTAAAAATGGTGATGAGAATAATTTCAGACCAAAAGTTTCAAAAACACACAGAAAATTGTAAAATAAACACTCAAATTTTGAAAAACACACAATTGTTTTGGTTTTTTTTTGAACAGGAAAGCAATTGAATTTACTAAACTAAAAGGTTACCTCCCCCACACTTAAAATATTGCATTTTACTCAATGTGAACCTATGAGATGATATATGCACATGAAATGAAGAATTTTTAAATAGGACAAATAATATATAATTGAAAGGGTTAGGAACAGCATGATGTGCTCATGTGATGATGGGGTCATGCAGTGTGATAAAATCCACTGCATCAGTAGGAAGTCCCTCAATGTATCTCTTCAAACATTGCCCATTGACTGTAAATATCCTTCCAGTGTCCTCTTGTGTGATCTCCATTGCACCATAAGGAAAAACATTATTCACAACATAAGGACCTAACCATCTAGAACGCAACTTTCCAGGCATCAACTTCAATCGTGAACTATAGAGAAAGACTTTCTCTCCAACATGAAACTCCCTTTGTTGGATCAATTTTTCATGAGCTGCTTTTGATATTTCCTTGTAGAGCCTTGAGTTCTCATATGATGATAATCTAATCTCCTCAATCTCTTGAATTTGCATCTTCCTTTGGATTCCAGCTTGGGCCAAATCCATGTTGCATTTCCTTATAGCCCAATAAGCCCGATGCTCGACTTCCACTGGGAGATGACATGATTTCCCAAAAACAATCCGAAATGGGGACTTACCAATGGGGGTCTTGTATGCTATTCTATAAGCCCACAATGCATCATCCAAGCGCTTGCTCCAATCCTTCCTATTTGGATGCACAGTTTTCTCCATGATTTGTTTCAACTCACGATTTGAAACCTCAGCCTGGCCATTTGTTTGGGGGTGGTATGGTGTTTATGTTTTGTGTGTCACCCCATACTTTCGAAGGAGGGATGAAAAATTCCTATTGCAAAAGTGTGTCCCTTGGTCACTGATGATGGCCTTTGGTACTCCAAACCTGCAGAAAATTTGAGCCTTGACAAAATCCACTACAACATGTGAATCGTCAGTCCTGGTGGCCTTGGCCTCCACCCATTTACTCACATAATCAACAGCAACGAAAATATACAAAAATCCAAATGAACTAGGAAAAGGACCCATAAAATCAATGCCCCATACATCAAAAGTCTCATAGAATAGTATGGGTTGTTGGGGCATCTCATGTCTCTTAGAAATGTTCCCAGTGTGTTGTCAATGAGTGCATGACTTAAAAAACACATGGGCATCATGGAATAAACTAGTCCAATATAATCCAGAGTTCAAAACATTCCTAGCTGTCCGTTGGGGTCCAAAGTTTCCACCACATGCAAGTGTATGCCAGAATTGCAAAACAGACTCAAACTCATGATTAGGAATACACCTCCTAATAACTTGGTCACTACACATGCGCCAGAGGTAAGGATCATCCCACACATAAAACCTAGACTCACTTTTTAATTTTCGGACTTGATGCTTCTTCAAATTTGCTGGGATTTCAGAGGAAACAATGTAATTAACTAAATCATCATACCAAGGATGCGTACCTGAGATGGTATAGATATTTTCATCGGGGAAAGTGTCCTGAAGTGGTACATGGTCCAAGGTGCCATCCTATAGTGTGTGAGTAAGGCTACTCATGTGGTCCGCCACCATGTTTTCTAACCCCTTTTTGTCCATTATCCTGATGTCAAACTCTTGATGAAGGAGAATCCAATGGATAAGTCGTCGCTTTGCATCTCGCTTCTTAAGGAGGTACCTCAAAGCTGCATGGTCAGAAAAAACAACTACTTTAGTGCCCAATAAATATGAACGGAATTTATCTAAAGCAAATATGACAGCAATAAACTCCATTTCTGTGGTTGTGTAGTTTAATTGGGCTGAATCCAATGTCCTTTATGCATAGGCAATCACATGTGAACGTCCTTCCACCCTCGGAGATAAGACAGCTCCAACCGCGAAGTTAGAGGCGTCACACATAAGCTCAAATGGAAGGACCAACCGTGGGGGCTGTATGGTAGGTGGAGTGGTCAGACACTTCTTCAGCTCATCAAAGGAAGTCCTACAACAATCATCAAACACAAAATCAGAATCTTTTTGAAGTAATCGTGACATAGGAAGAGCGATCTTACTAAAATCTTTGATGAAGCGCCGATAAAATCCTGCATTCCCTAGGAAAGATCTAACATCACGCACACATCAAGGATAGGGTAAGGATGAAATAATGTCTACCTTAGATCTATCAACCTCTATCCCATTTTTTGACACCACATGCCCTAAGACAATGCCATGCTCTACCATAAAATGACACTTTTCAAAGTTCAGGACCAGATTCTTCTCAATACAACGATTCAACACCTTTCCCAAACTACTTAGACATTCATCAAATGAAGACCCATACCCTGTAAAATCATCCATAAATACCTCCATACAGGTCTCAATAAAATCAGAAAAAATACTCACCATACACCTCTGGAAGGTACCTGGGGCGTTGCAAAGTCCAAATGGCATCCTCCGGTAGTCAAATGTGCCAAAGGGACAGGTGAATGTAGTCTTCTCCTGATCCTCTGGAGCTATAGGAACCTGAAAATATCCAGAAAATCCATCCAAGAAATAGTAGTGTGTTTTCCCAACTAGTCTCTCGAGCATTTGATCAATAAAAGGGAGGGGAAATGGTCCTTGCGAGTGGTCTGATTTAGTTTCCTATAATCAATACACACAAGCCAACTGTTCTGCACCCTCATTGGAACTAAATCATTTTTCTCATTTTTAACACCAGTAAAACCAGTTTTCTTAGGCACAACCTGAATTGGACTTACCCACTGAGAATCTGAAATGGGAATGATTATACCTGCCTCGAGCAATTTCTCAACTTCTTTTTTAACAACTTCCAGGAGGGTGGGATTGAGTCTCCTTTGTGGCTGTCTCACCAGTTTAGCCCCATCCTCCATGAGAATACTATGCATGCAAATGGAGGGGCTAATACCTGATATGTTAGCCAAGGTCCACCCAATCTTCCTGATGTTCTCCCTCAAAATATTCAAAATCTTTTCTTCATGTTCAAAAGGGAGATTGTTAGCAATGATTACATGTAATCTTTCACCACTCAACAAGTATGAGTATTTCAGATTTGGTGGCAATGGCTTGAGTTCAAATGAAGGAGGGTGTAATATGGATGGAGACATTGAAGGAACCGAAATATGTGCACAAAGAGCATCAATATTAGAATATACATCATCACAATCAGAGAATAAAGCATCAAATCCATCAGCATACTCTATAGCCATGTCATAATCAGAGTTCACATGAACACGATCAGAATATGAATCCATTTCAAAATCAAATCTTAGAGAGTCTTGCTCATTATAAACAGGTGTGGAAGTTCTCTTAGACATTAAACCAGATCCAATACTCATAATCTCCCTAAGCATAGGAAAATCCAATTCCATGGGGTTTTTACTTGGTGGTTCAAAATGGGAGATAACAAAAGCAGAATGGTCCTCAGAGGGGTACTTCATGGAATCCATAACATTAAATCTCACAATTTCATCTCCAAATTACATGGAAAGTGTACCCTGATTGACATTTATGATAGTTTTTGCAGTTTTGAGGAAGGGACTACCTAAGATAATGGGGGCATGAGAACTTACCTAATCATCGTCTATGTTAAGCACATAGAAGTCTGCTGGAAAGATCATGTCTCTTACCCGAACAAGTACATCCTCAAGAACTCCCGCTGGATATGTCATAGCTCTATTCGCCAACTGCACCACTACTCTTGTCGGCTACAACTCACCAACCTGCAAGGAAGAGAATACAGAGTGAGGCATCACATTTATTGAAGCTTCTAAATCACAAAGAGCATCAGAGAAGTGAAACTCCCCTATGGTACATGGGATGGTGAATGTCCCGGGATCCTTGCACTTTGTTGGAATTGCTAGAGTTGGTGTAATGAGTGCCGAGACATTCCTTCCAAGGTTGATCATCTCATTCCCCTTGAGCCCTCTTCAAATGGTGCATAGTTCTTTTAAGAATTTGGCATACCTTAGGATTTGCTTAATGGCTTCAAGTAGAGGAATGTTGATCTCCACACGCTTGAATGTGTCCAAAACATCCTTTTGCATTGATTCTTCAGCCATATTCTTGGTTTGAACAACCTTGTTTGGAAAAGGAAGGGGTTTAGGAGGTAAATCATCAATATTTTTCTTACCTTTATCTTTCTCCTTGGATTTCTTATCAGTTGGTATGGAATGCGGCTTCTCTAGAGTAGAGGTGAATCCCGGTGGAATGGTAAGTCCAGATGTATTGTTCATTTTCTTCCCACTTCTCAATGTGATGGAACTAACATTCCCCTTTGGATTTGGAGTGGGTTGGGAAGGTAGATATCCAGAATTCTTACTCACAAGTTCCTGGAGGGCGGTGGCAATCTAACTCATTTGAGTCTTGAACTCTCTCAGCTCTGAACCATGACTCTTCAGCTCATTCTGTTGATTATGAACAATTTGTTTCAAAATATCATCAATGTTAGAGTCTACCTTGTGTTGGATATTCCCTTGTTGATGACTTGTTGATGTTTGAGATTCGAATCTCCTTTGGTGTTGTTGGAAACCCTGTTGGTAAGGTGGAGGCTGCTGGAAGTTTGGTTGAAAAGGGGGCCTTTGTTGTTGTCCAGATCCATACCTCATGTCTGACTGATCTTTCCACACATGGTTCTATATTGTATCAAACTTCTTTTGGGGATATGGTTGTTGTTGTTGCTGCTGAAATGGTCTCCCAGGGAACACTACTGCACAATATTATGTCTCTTGTAGTTGTGGGCAACAGTCAGTTGGGTGGCTTGTCTCAGGGAAAATGCAACATGGCCTTGAAGGAGGGGGTATAGATGTATTTTATGCCAAATAAATTTTCCTCACCATAGTTTTCAATTATTCTAACTTGGTATCAATCAAATGTCTCTCAAGAGAAGAAGGACTTGCCTGATGTACTCCCCTGCCATGTGGTGTACCTATATCACCAAATTGTTGGGAGTTTTGGGCCATCTTGTCAATAAATGCACGTGCAACTAATGGTTTCTTGTCCACCAATGCTCCTCTAGCCGCATCATCTACCATGATTCTCTCCATAGGTGTGAGTCCTTTATAGAAGTTCTGGATGAGTAATTGCTCACTGATTTGGTGATGTGGGCAGCTTGCACATAACTTCTAGAATCTCTCCCAATACTCATACATTGACTCCCTTTGTGCTTGCTTGATCCCTGATATCTCCTTTCGAATGGATGTGGTCCTTGATGCTGGAAAAAATATCTGCAAGAAAAGACGTTTCAAATTGGTCCAAAATGAAACATCTTCAGGTTGTAAATAGTACATCCAATCCTTTGCAGCTCCATCAAGTGAAAATGGGAATGCTCTTAATTTGATCTGATCTTCAGAAACATTTCTAGGGTTTAGGGTTGATCAAACCACATTAAATTCTTTCAAATGATTATTTGGATCCTCACCAGAGAGGCCATGAAACTTTGGAAGTAAGTGAATTAACCCAGATTTCAGTTCAAAGTCTGATTCGAGATTTGGGTGTGCAATACAATTTGGTTGATAGTTAATATCAGGTGCAGCCAATTCTCGAATGGTTCTATTAAGTTCATTTCCATTGTTTTAAGCCATTGGTTCCTCTTTTATGTTTGAATTTGAATATCTTCCAATTTAAATGTTTCCATAAGAGAGGAATTCACCAAATGGTTTATTATTGAAACTTCCTGTAGACTGAGAATTTCTGATTCGAGCCCTAAGGCTACGTTCAATCTCAGGGTCAAGATCTAAGAGATTTTCAGGATTAGTTCGTGTCATAGATCAAATAAAAATGAAAAGAAATAAAGTATACCATATTAAAATAAAAATGAGAAGTTTGAGTTGATGGTCCAAAAAGAAGTAGAAGAAAATAAAAGAAGAAGAAAAAAAATCAAATTGGGTAAACAAGGAAGAAAGAAGAGAGGAAGAGAATAAAATGTAAAATAAAATAAAAACCTCTAATTGGTTGAAATAATTACTTGCATCCCCGGAAATGGCGCCAATTTGAAAGAGCGCTGTCGTGGGCGCCCTCAAATGATTAGTGTGATTTTGGGGTACTTAGGTGCAGCAGAGTGGCTGACCAAGGTCGTCTCTCAAAGGAGGAAATGAATTAAAACAACTTTTCAGAGGTATTCTAGAAACAAAATAAAAGGGAATAAAAACACTACTTGAAAGTATGGGGGTGGTTGTTTATAGTTTATAAATCTATAAGATGTTTGATGGAAGAAGATTTCTTTTTTTTAATTTTGAAATGAAGTTTCGATTAGAATGACACAACAAGAAGAATTTTTTTTAGAAATCTATTTTAAAAGGCGTAATCGATCTAACTCTAGCTCTTCAATAATTTATTAATCATTATCATTTAAATTAATATCACTTAATTATGATCCCTTAATTTTTTAAATCCCGAACCCTACGAGAATTAACTTTACCACGAAGATGAAGTGATTTTAACCTTAGGCTAACTTCAGAACATGCAATCGCAACACCCTGCTTTGATTGATGTTCTAAGATTAGCTTATAGTCAGTGGTAAATTAAGGCACATAACCACTCTGGAAATGAGGATTAATTGAGTTTAGATATTATATTTGAACTCTACAAATTTATCCTGTATGGTCTTGTATTACCGATTAAGATTGTGCTCTCACAATTTACACAATTCCCGGTCTCGCGCGTTTTGAGTTAACTATTCAATTTCTTGCTTAGTATCATTTAAATAAAAAACTCAATTAATGGATCATGTTTAGTTAATTACAGTAGATCATTGATTCAAAATAAATTAATGAAGAAGGTGAGAGGTCGGCTGATTACTAAAAAGAACTACTCTTCCATGGGCGGTGTAGTCATCGTGGAGATGATTTGCATAAGAAAAGGATTGAAAGGGTATAACCCAATCATGTCTCCACTCTTGATTCCAACCCAAAGAGGAAGATTAAGAGAAGAATAAATTTAAACAAAACATAAGGAATGAGAAGAAATAAAATAAGAAAAAATAATTTTATTACATAAACAAAATCATTACAACATGAAGAAGAGAAGGAGGCTTCGATGAGGGGATATCTGCTTCAATAGCTACCCCTCTTACAATGGTTGGATAATTTGGGGGAAACAAATTATCCTCTACCTCCAATCTCCTAATTCACGTCCCAAACCCTCCAAATGAGAAAAACTCCAATTTATAGTGGGGAGGGGAGGAGAGGTTACAAGTGGTTTGAAGTGTGAATGTCAAAATTCGGCCAAATAATTTAATGACAATTGCACCGCCAATTTGACCACCAAAACGCGTGAATTGGCCGGTCTTCCAGAAGGATCAAATATGCGGATATGAGTCTTATATCTCCTCTCAAAATTTTGTCTCAATACTTTCCCCTATGAAAGTGTTATGGACGAACTACATAAGCTTCTCCATTCTGGAGATCCCAGCCCAACTTTGACTTCATGGCCCAATTTCAACAACCAAATGACTCTTTATATCTAGTGTCCTGAATAAAAGTTGTAGATAATTAAGTTAGGAACACTGTTAAAAAATTTAAAATTCCAATAATAAATATAAAAAAATTTATCTTCGAAATACTACAGTGAACTATAAAGGGTAAAACTGGAATTTTCATCAAATATTCAAATGAATGATCTACTCCCAAATACATTCTAATTAAACATATTTAACACAATGTGAGGAAATTATATCATTTATTATCAATAAAATAATCAATAAAATAGTGTTTTATCAAATTTATACTTGAAAATACATTGTCACTTCTGTCACCACCAGGGATTACTAGATGTAATTGTCTGAAATCTCCTCTTAGGACCACCGGTAAACCACCAAATGTTAAATTAGAGTAATTTTCCTTCTTTACTGAAAGTATATATCGTAATGTACGATCAAGAGATTCAAAACGGTTTTTATGAAGCATTGGAGCCTCATCCCAGATAATAAATTCTGTTGATTGTTGAAGTTCCGCAATATCACTCCCTTGCTGAATGTCGCATACATAGTGATCATGTGTAGGTATCAGAATACGAAATTTTGAATGGGTTGTCCTCTCACCTGCTAGGAGTAATGATGTTATTCCACTAGAAGCAGCTACAAGGAGAATTTTTCCTTGTGACCTTAGTAAACATGTTAAGACTCTCCAGATGAATGTTTTACCCGTCCCTCCAAATCCATGAAAGAAAAAAAATCCCCCAGCAGTAGATCTTAATGCAGACAGAATTCTCTCAATAACCTGTTTCTGTTCAACAGTAAGCATATTGTGCAATGATGAGTACTCATTATTAAGTTCTTCTCTATTCTATTTGAGCTCTTCAACAATCAGTCGATTATTTTGCGCAGTTAATGAGTAATCTGGAATGGCCATTGGTGGATAACATTGTAGAGATTTACCATTGGTGCACAGAATTTTGCCTATTTCAATCAAACCAAACATTTTTCTTTGATGATCCGTTATTTTCAAGTCTCAAGAGAAGGTATTTGTATTAGAAATCAATATAATAACATATAAATGTATTGAAAAAGACGACAAGTTGTTTGTACCTCTTATTTACAGCATTTGTTACTGGGAATATAAAATACAATCGGTTAGAATCCTCTACGCTTCAAGCCAAACAATGTCAGGTCGAGAAATGGTATTTGAGAACAACATTCCAGCAAACAATCTTCGCAAAGAGTGTCTCATTGCCCAAGAGGAGACATCTTTTAGTGCTTGAATGAACTCATTGTCATCAGCTAACAATCCCATTGGTGAACATGTTTGTCTGAACGTACTATGAGTAATGTTGTTAACCGTTTTAATATAATCGTATGAAGTCGCTCCTCTGGCCTTTGTTAGTAGAATCCACAAGTATTAAAGTTCCCCAGAAGATGGTGGCACATAGTACAGTCTACCAATACTGAATCCCTTTTTGCGCAGGCACCATTTTTTGTCATGGTAGAGGTAGACAAATCGTGTTAGGAATTCTGCATATGTTAGATTTCTGCCTTCTTGGTACAACAGATTTGCTTCAAAACAAGAAATGAACATGGTTTTAGAAATGTCACTATTACCTAATATGTCTTCAATATTGTCCCAATCGGCATACATCACTCTGTTTTGTTCATGTAAATGAAACTTCAGTCTAACAACCGGAGGATATCTAAAATGGATGTCATATGAAAAGATCCTCCAAGAAGATTCACAAGATGAGATGTACCGGCAGTCGTAGTACATTTTTATTTCGTCGACACTGTTATCAGATAGATGATTATTGTTGTCTTAGAGTGCCGCGTGGACACGATCATGAACATTGCTTATATATTTGAAAAGTTATTTGATAGAGGATGACTGATGGAAAATTTCAATATTTAGATGAGCTTTATATCTCATAAGCAGAACAGGATTGTATGGAACAACAAACCGATTGTCAAGTGGTATTCTGTTTTTCACGACTGTTGATCCAGTATTCCTTCTTTGATATACAACATAACCATCGGCATCCCTTGTTGTATGTTAAAAAAAATGGATAATATTTTGAGCATTTTCCATTCTGCATACAAGGTGACCAATAGTTTTCATCACCACAAGGCCCATGGATCATAAACTTTGCAACTACTACATGATGTTTTGGGGATATATTTTTATTTGTAATTTCTACGGTAACTATTCTATTAATGTCATTTGGAGAGGGTACATTGTTTTCCCGACTAAGAAATAGTAGAATGTGAACATGCGGGAGTCCCCTCTTCTGAAACTCCACAGTACGGACAACTACATCAGAAAATGAATGACATATGAGATTACATATGGAAGAAAGTAGAAAATTGATGGTACATGTTATCATTAAAATAGTGCAAGTTTTGTGCCAAGAAGATGCGTACCTGCGCGAGACTTTCCGAAAAAACATCGTTATAATAAATCTTTCATGAGTTGTCCCACCTTAATAATGAATATTCGTGAAAGAATGTGTGGACAATATGATGGGTGAATATTGTGTAATTTTTCAAATCTTGAAACGGCCACATGGGATTGCATGTAAAGCATAGCTAAGTTCGTTTCTCGATGTCTTACCTGTCAGCAGGTAAAGGTAGAACATCAGGTTTGGGAAGGGTTGTTGCAGCCCTTCGATATCCTAGAGTGGATGTGGGATGACATATCTATGGAATTTTTCAGTGGGTTTTCACGCACATCGAAGTGCCATGATTCCATTTGGTTGATAATTGAAATACTAACGATGTCGACACTCATCCTTGCCATCAGGGAGTGGAGCTCGACAGAGAGACTTGGGAAGCATTATGTTTGGGATATCATCCTCCTTTATGGAGTACCCTCAATGATCTTCTCCAACTGTGACCCGTGGTTTATGTCGTGATTATGGTGAGGCAGGCAGAAGGAATTTGGGACTTAGCAGTGGACGAGTATAGCTTTTCACCCCCAGATGGACAAGCAGACCGAGTCCACTATCCAGGTGTTGGAGGATATGCTCCGGACGTGAAAGGTAGACATTGTCATGAGCTGGGAGGTTCACCAACCATTGGTGGATTTGGCGTAAAACAAGAGTTACTGCTCTACTATCGGCATTCGACATTTTGAGGCCCTCTATGGGAGACCCTGCACATTACCATTGTGCTGGATAGTGGTTGGGGAGTCCTCCCTCATGGGCCCAGAGTTGGTGAAGGTGACAGTGGGGAAGGTGCATGTCATTCCTGAGAAGATGGGGATGAATTAGAGCAGACACAATTCCTATGCAGATCTTCATCAAATGACATTGAATTTCGAGCCAGGGTAACATGTATTTTATAGTGTCTCTCCGTGGCGTGGGACACGGTGGTTCGGACGGGGAGGCAAGTTGTCCCCAAGGTTCATTGGGACCTTTGAGATCGTTCAAAGGGTCGGTGAGGTGGCCGACCTCCTTGATCTACCCCCACCGAAGGAGAGGGTGCATGAAATATTCCACGTGTTGTAACTGATTAAATACATGCATGACCCCAAACATGTTATCAACTAGGGAGAGATGGACATAAAGGATATAGCCACCTTAGCAGAGCTCCTGGTGGAAAATGAAGATCGACAGGAGTGGACACTGCGTGGATGAACCATTCCTTTGGTTCGTGTGTTGTGGTAGCAATGGGGGGTGCATGAGGGAACCTAGGAACGGGAGAGCCAAATGAGGGCTCAGTATATTGAGTTGTTTTTGTAGCTTTGTTTTTCAGAATGAAAAACATGAAGGAGTTAATGATCTAATAACATGGGTTTTGTGCCTGTAAGACATTGAAATATTTCCTGACATTATTCAAGAGCAGGGTGTTCAGTTGGAATGTGATTCCATTGACAGTGTGGCTGTAATTAGATTTTAAGTGTTTTCCAACTAGACATACCATATAAACATAATAACTCCTAAATGGTTTCTCAGATCCGAAAACCGAGGGCACCGTTGAGTCTGGAATGTGCTATTTACACTAGGTTGGGTGTAACTTTCGCAGGTGCATCCCTTATGTGGAAAACACCACCAGTGGTGTTTTGTAATTTAGAATCCTCGGGAGTGAACTTTAAAACCTCTGAACAGAGGCTCAGATTAATATTTAGAACTTCCATTGCACTCAGAAAGAGGTTTTTACCCTAGAGGAGGCTTAACCCCGTCCCCACCGAATGTTCGAGTACGAAGCCTACATGTGGATGTTTAAGTGTTTTTCTATTTAAACACTTCTCATATCCTCATAATATTCCCCCTTGTTTCACCCAATAGGGTACCTCACAAGAAGAATCAAGAGAATATACCCAACTATCCATGTCGCGGAAGCTCTAGCGAATCGTCGATGAGGCTACGGGCGACGCCCATCAAGATAGGAGTTGCATTTTCTTTTTTTTAATTCGGCATATACCATTGAACACAGTTTCTTTCTTTAACGTGCGGTAAAATTATCTAGAGAGGGTCATATTTTTGTAGGGTATCTTTATAGCTCCCCAATAATCCTTTTGGATTGAATTTTTGAGTCTCACGGTGTCTGCGGAGACCCCAGGATGTTTTCTGGCCAATATCATTTTTTCCTACGGTTCCAGGGGTTTCCGGCCGCCGGTGCGGCAGGCTTCAGGCAGTCCTGGGCAGTGGTGTGGAGACGAGCTCATAACAGGCAGTGGTGGGATCCTCAGTGGTGGCGACATCCTCCTCAGCAGCGGTGGTGGGATTCTAGCTGCGGCAGCGGGCTCACAGGTTGCAGGTGCGGCGCGCGACCGGTGTCGTAGCGCGCAACCCCTCGCGGGAGACATAGACCCACCGAAGGCGGCTATCTGTGCGGATTAGCGACCGACCATGAGGTCTGGTTGGCATTATTGACCGCGGGTCAGTGGCCGGGCTAGCCTGCGTGGGCCGGCACAGGCCGGGTGGAACGGCCTGACCGGGCCGGTCCAACTCCTATGGGGTTCGTCCCCTTGACTTCGGACACCCGTAACATTCACTAAGGGTGTTCGTTTTTCATACCATCTATCGAAGACCAATCCATGGCTCGATGAAATTATTATTAAACGATCTTGGGAATTTTCAATTCCCGAGATGGGGGTTCGGTGGTGCGGCACACTCGTTATGTACTTCGCTAGGACACTTCCTTCGGATGGTGTGAACACATCCATAGTCTGTTTAAGGTGGGATCAACAACGTTGTTCACCTGGAATCAAGATGATGTGTTATTTAATGGTTTTAGTCATTGTATCTGGAGTTGTGGTGTGGGAGCCACAGGCCGCCTTTTAGGCATTGGGTAGTGTTTTGTGACTTTTACATCAGACGTTCGTTCAGGGAAAATGAGTAGTCGTTTTGGCATGTTTTTCTGAGAGCATCGCAATGTTGCATTTTGCCCAACATCCTTCAGGACCGAGGTGTGGGCCCCATGAGACCCCATATGGTCATAAAGCAGTGATGAATCACTTTTTCACTGGGAGTCCATTTCCAGCGAGTATGTGTTCTATCTCACATGTTTTTTCAAAATGATTACAATGCTGTAATCTGTTTGGGTATGCAGATCCTCTTTAGAGATCTCATTAAACATGGAACCCTGAAAAGATGTTGGTCAGAGGTTTCATTGACACACTCTGACCCAATGCATGGTCGCGATGTTATCGACACCCGGTGATGGCGTGGTCAGCACGATGTTATTGTACCAGTTTAGGTTTACCATCCAGCGGGGTTGGGTAGTGGGTTACCCGTTGACATTAGGGTTTACCCTCCAACGGGGATGGGAAGTGGGTTACCCATTAATTTTACGGTTTACCATCCAGCAGGGCTGGGCAGTGGGTCACCCAAAGACCTTTAGGGTTTACCCTCCAGCAGGGCTGGGCAGTGTGTCACCCAACGACCTTTAGGGTTTATCCTCCATCAGGGCTAGCCAGTGGGTCACCCGACGACATTTTGGGGTTTACCCCCAATGGCCTAGACAATGGGTTACCCAATGACTTCATTAAGACTCAACCTCTTTTAATGAGGATATTCAGTGGCTTTTCATCGTGATTACCAGAGCGGGATCCGTGGTTGTGAGGTTCAGTGATGATACAGCTTGGATGTGTAGGATGCTTGGGTATCATTGCTGGATATCCATAGAACTGTAGGAAACTTATCTTTGGATGTTCATGCAGATGGTGATCCCCTTATGCACTCGTTCAGGATTCTTGCTGAACACATATATATATACACCCTACTTTTGTTCCCACTCCTTGTGTTCAGTTACTCTAATTCTAGGAGGGGTGATGTCATGAGGGGTATGCCACATGCATTCCATGTCTATTTCCTCTTGGTTGGATAAGTCTACTTCCTTTCATCTGTTGGGATGAGCTGCACTCCATTTACGGTACTCATTCATTGTTCCTCGTTCTACCTGCTTCGCACCATTTGGGTACATCCTTTGTTTCCCCCTCAAGCATGCGTGGCATCCTACTGAGTATCCTTATACTCACCCCTTCTTGGGCTTTTCCCACACTCAGCTTTCCCTTGCAGACAGTGGACTTGTCAATCGAGAATACAGAGGAGCATAGAGGATAAAAGATCTTGGGCTGTATTCAGTGGACAGAGTAGGACATTCAGGTGTGATACTCAATAGTTGTTTACCTTTTTTAACTATTTTCATGATGTGGTACCTTTCGTGTTTGGATCGTGTATTTCCCCTTTTTATTTTCAGTATCTGTCATTATTTTTCAGAACTTTACATTTTCCTATTTAGAGGTTTATGAATGACTGTGGGTGGGTTATTATTTTTTTTCCTTTGGTTTTATTTTTTACTCTGCACTTTTGCATTGAGTGAGCTCTGTGAGTGAGTGTACCGGTACATAGGCATAATCCTCTGCAATATTGTTACGCCTTCAATTCTTGTCACCAACCCCTATCAAATGGAGGCGGGCTTGGTTTAGATGCTGCTCGAGACCAGTTGGGTCCGTTCGTGACAACTGTAAAAAAATTTCAATGAAATTTGTTTTTTTTAAAAAAAATTTAGACTGGATTGATTATATCAAAATCATGAAATTATTTCCTATTTTGTCAATGTAGAAATGTCATTTTTCCTTGATGTGAATTAATTTAGATTTATATGATTATGTCATGATTAGGTAATGTTTTATGGAGGAGTCCTTAAAGATGGTATCATATGATAGTTTATATAACATTTTAGTTTGGGATGTTTTCATAAGAATCATGTATATCTTTATGGGTACATAATTTTATGAATTATCATTAGTTAAATGTCTTATGAACCAATTTTTGAGGCTATATGATCTGAAATATTATGTGGACTACTGATATTTTTGGAGACACTGACATTTGAGATAATTATGGTTTATTAGTCATTGGGATGAAAAATGAATGGTGTGAAATAACATTTACGGTTTCAAACATGTTACAATTATATTCGAGGTATTTATAGTATTTATTAAATCATATATAAATTAGATGGTTTTTTGAAAAAAGAAAACTTGCAAATAGTGAGACAACCCATCTCATCAGACAAGGCTACAAGAATTGAACCGTCAACCGAACCACAACTGGGATTTATTGCCAACCAATGGCCTACATGATGTATCTAGTTAAAATCAGTTATTATTTTTAGTTAATAAATTTTATGGACTAATAATAAGTTGATTTGTGAGGAATATATTTTTTCGATCAAATATTCTTGGTATGGAACTATTATTTTGTGATTATGTGATTTTTGAAGACTTTCACAATTTTGGGAACATTATATGATTAAGGTAAAAAGAATATTATTTTATATTAATAGATGATTATTGTATTGAATGTATTTTTGATGAATATAATATATTAACTGTGGAAATATGGGTACTCAAGATTTTTAAGGAAATGATTAATCAATCATGGAGAACTTGTGATTTGAATAACTAATTTTATATATGATAAATTTTGAATTTTCAATGTTATTTGGAGATAAATGAAAACATTTCATCTGAATACCATGAGACCAAATCCTTCTGAGTTTTGTTTTTCATTGTTAGTTTGGATTATTTGTTATAATACAAAGGAAAATATTTTATTTAATGGCATTTGTTGAACATTCGGTATTCAATTTTAGAAATTAATTGTTGTATTAATTTTTATAATGGATTATTGTTTTTGGGAAATTGTGTTATCTTATCTTAACCTTTATTGTTTAGGTTAATGTATCACGGAAAAAAATATTTAATCTTATTTTTATTATCTGATTTTATATATGTTGCTTCATTAAAAATACTCATTGTCTGGAGAAAATATGAGTTTGTTGTAGAAATTTTTTAAATAATGAATCTCTTTATTTTAAGTATTTATATATCCTTATGTTAAAATATTATGTTGTTAAAATAATTCCTCAAATTTATAGAGTGGATATAATTTTTTTTCCATTTATACTTTCCTACTATGAAATCAAAGGTCATCTTACCCATCCCATGTTTGTGGTTTTCTGGTTGTTAACGTTCTCCTGATCATGTTTTCTATCACAATCTATCAAAACATGACACTTAGTTATTCTTCCATATAAACGTTTTCATATGCGAAATAATAGTATTTTTTATCATAGGTTACTATGGTAATTCTATTTCATTAATTTAATATTGTAGTTTTGTTGACTCTATTTCCAATGTAGAATTTTTAAAGAAGTTATCGAACAATATTTTAAAATTGAAAGGATGCAATTTCCAAAAGGGGGAAGGATATAACATACCATGTGTTTAGAGAATAATTAATTTTAATATCTATTTATATTAATGAATAAGATATTAATTTTACGATTATGTGTATTCATTTTCTGAAAGCATACTTGACACCCAATAACAGGTTTCATTAAAATAAGACGTATTATATAATTTTGAGTTATAATACAAAATAATAAAATAATATTTTTATTAATTTAAATGGTATTTAATTCTTACCCAATGTTTTAGAGGGAATTAAAAGAACTAACAACAATCAGAATATATATGTTTGTTAAATTTATTTACATTAATCAAATAAATTTTTGAGGTCTAAAATAAGAATAAATCCATTTTCAAGCATAAAAAACACTAATATTCCTTACAAGGATGTTTTATAACCTTTTAATGGAGAAACATTATTAAATATTGTTTTTTTCACTATTATATGTTTTATTTAAAAAAATGAATAGCTAAATAAAAAACAAGAGATCAAAATTTATATTGGATGATTTTTTTTGTATTTTTCACATATAATATAAATTTTAATGAGTGGAGAAAAATAGGGTATTTTAAATGATAACTATCTTTCCATATAATGTATTTATATATAGAGATTAACCGTTTTATTGATTTTAAAGAATAATTGGATTATTTTGTTATGATTTAATCGATTTTATTTAAATAGAAGTAATCTACCATTGAAACTGGACATAATCACATGTCAATCTTTTGATAGTTTTATATCTAAAAAACCCACTTTCTAGTTTTGAAAATGGGAATTTATTTTAAATTAATTAAATTTTTTTATGTTTTGAATACATATTAATGGATTCAATATTGGTTATTATAAGTCCCAAATTACGTAAAGAGGTCACTTTTATTTTTCAAAATAGAGAATAGTAATTTCAGTAAAAAAAATTATTTAACATTGATAAAGGGTACATTTGGTAAATAAAGGTAAATAATAATATTATAATAATATAAAATTATACTGACATGTCTTATAATATTATTTTGTGAGAGATGGTCGACCATGGAAATATTTTGTTCGATTTTAGGACACTATGGAGATACTTGGGAGTGATAATAACCTTTTATAATATTTATTTTAAGGAAATGGGAAATATAATATAAACATTTTAATGATATCTAAATCAATTTTAATTTAGTTTATATAATTTTTATATTCATCAATAAATAGTCATTATAATGATAAATAAATTTTCTACGTCATGTTATTTTATTTATAATTTTAATATATTAAATAAATTTATTTCTTTTTGAGACAATGAAGATGCATTGATTACCTTATTAATTATTGAATCAAATAAATGATATTATAAATATTAAAATAAATGTAATATTAATCATTTGAGGCAATAAAATAATTTTAGGGAAAATTATGATATATTTTATTTTATTTATTGATTTTTTCTATGGAATCATGTTTTTTTGACTTTAAAAAAATCAAAATCTAAATATTTTTAAAATTTACAAAAATGTGTTTTTAAATTAAATATTATTCAATAAAATTTTATAACTGTCCTAATAATCGAAAATTTACTTAAATGACTTATATAATGTTAAGAATTTAATTAATTATCCATTTTTCAATTTTATTGGATTTTCATAGTATCTATTGTACCAATATATTATGATGATACATGATGACATGGTAAGAGTTAATGTTATTAGCTAATGGCTAAAAATAGAAGATAAGGTTATCATTCTGACATAAAAATTTCTAGATCCTATTTTTTGTGTGGAATTAGACCAATAACCATCTTATATTATAAATAAATGATATATTAAATTTTAAAATTAGAAAATAAATTTATAATAAAATAATATTTCAAGACGTTCCAAATGTTCCCCTCAACCCTCTTATAAACCAAAATCATCTCAACCCACTTACTGAAACCTATTAATCCCCTTGGCTCATCCATATTCATCTCAAATAATATCCCAACATACCTACAATTATAAGTGATGTTGTACCCTCGGTTGAAGGAACCCCAAGAAATCATATTTGTTCAAATCAAAATGGAGTTACTCGATTTGTAGGTAATGTCTTCTCTCAAGAACCATTCATTTATTTTCCTTCTCCAACCCCTAACAACTATTTATTTAATTGTTTTAAAACAACACAAGTATAATTGATATATGAAGATGATGTTATTCTATGGTTTATACCTATACACACAAAAACCTCCATATAATGGATACAAAACATATTGTTTCTATGTATAGTTAACTACAACAATACGAAATGATGATAGATTAATTTTCCATTACTAGAAATCATGGTGGACATTATTATAAAACTGTATTTATATAATTTATATATTATATATTATATTTTCTTTTTTCCTTTTTTATTTAATATTAATATACTATTATTTATTCCATGATGTGTAAATATGATAAATTTGATGGAGGGTGTGCCGACTACCACCCCCTCAATGTGATGAGACCTGTTCCCATTATACATGGAATATATAAAGGAAGGTATTATTAAACCAGGGAGACATAAATGAATTTAATTTTATAATGGTATTATAATATAAATTTATATCTTTTGATTAATATTCTTTTAATATGACAATGAAATGAATGTTGTGTTAATGCATACATACAAAATTTCATCTCTCGAAACTTTGCATTTCATTTCTTATCTCTAAATATTATGAATATTTTAAATTAATATTTACTCGATATATATGATTTTTAAATGAGAAAAATTATTCTTGAGATTAGGTCCAATTTTATACATGGACATTCTACATCAATGTATTTTCATTTTCGACTCATGTAAAAAATTAAGACAAAACATCATATAAAAACAAAAATAATTATGTAAATTTTATAACTTCACAATAAGTGATATAAATAAATAATAAACATGAAAATGGATCTCAGAAAAGAAGAAATTAAACTATGTTTATTATTTAGGAACATATCGATTGTATATGATGGGTCAGACTCATGTTAAGGGAATATCTATACTCAATTTCCACACATTGAGTTTTACACATACTTTGTTTTTTATATTATGCCAAGATTATATGTGGAATGATGGTTTATTTATATATGTTGTAATATCTACTTACCTTTTGTGGATATAATTTATCTAATGAAAATCAACCCACTGATCAATTCATACATCATTTATACGAACATTCTAATGGAAATCATAGATCAATCTCCATTCATTGAGTTAAGTATTAATGTCCTTGGTTTTATTCAATGAATTTTTGTGAATGTCCTCTAATAGCTCTAAACTAAATATTAACATATTTTGGGTGTTTTTATTATTTTTACACATAATTATTCCATTGATTTATACATAATCTATCTATATAATCATTGTAATTGATTTCATCACAATTTATATTCCATCGTGACTTATATGTTGTTATGATCAAATTAACATTTATAAGGTGTATATAATTCACATGGTCATATTATATCATGAATCTCCATATTCCAATGATATTAAATTTTTTAGTGTAATTATTTAATTATATTTATTCATATATATTATTATGTGGTAATGGAATTAGTCTTAATCTACTTTCATCAATGTATATTTTTTTATATATGATGTTATTTTATATGGTGTGTATTCAAACTATTTGACATTTATTATCATTCAATAGTTTTCAAAAAGAATATTATTTTATAAAGAGATTTACTGAATGAAAAAAGGTATGTTTTTTTAATGTATGTGGAGACAAAGAACCATCAATCACCATGGGAATTATTTGATATTAGTATTCCTCTACAAGTCTTAATGTTTTTTGAAAAATATAACTGAATACCATATTACATTCTTAGGTATTTTTTTGTTGAAAATAGTTTTGAGTATTTATTGATTATATATATATATATCTCGAAATTATTTCTTATAATTACCTTTTGAAAATGTTTTTTTCCTTTATCTATGTTCATTCATTATGATTTGGCTATGGTTATTGGGCCTTGCCAACGTATATAGATGGTTTTGTGATAATCCAAGGGATGGTGGGGCCATGATATCACTTAGATTCATTGGTTATCATGAATGAGGTCAATGTTATGTTTTTTTTCTCCGAATAGATTTATGGAATATATTTTTATTTGTATTCTAAACGTAACCATGAAGGTTACTCACTACGTAGCTATGAAAGATCCAACATAATTATGATTTGGATTCCACATGATACCATTATATATTATGATTTCTATGATGTTTTGTAGGAATATTAAATGTACATGATTTAATCTATGTAGTTTATTTTTTATGGGTGAAAATTATGATTTTGTGAAAATTTTTCATTGGTTTTAAATATTCATGGACTAATAGTTTTATTACTTATGTTATATTTCAAACAGATATTTTATTGATAATCCCATGTTTTTAAAAAAAAAATCTATATTGTTTAATGATTTGTAAGAGAAAGGAATAAGTAAATAAAATTTTAATCCAGAAAATAAATTATGTTTTATATTTAAAATGGATTATTTTGATTGATATAATGTATAATAATTTGAAATTATACCCTTTTATAATTTGGAAATGATATGGATTAAACATGTACAATTTATAAAAAACAATAAACCTAAAAAAAACTCTAATGTGAATTAATGTATAATTACTAGCTATCTCAAGATTATATAATGTTTTAAGATGATGGACCTTATACCTTCTTTAATATAAAAACCCTAAACCCCAAAAATATGGAAATTGTATCATATTATCATTGATCCCACATATATTTAAATATATTTTTTGGATTTCACATTCCAGACATATGAATACCCATAGTGTATATTCTCTATAATCATTAAAAAAAATTACCGTTAATTATTTTTAAAAACATGAATTATTCATTATTGCAAATATTGGAGGATATATTCCATGAATCCTTAGAGTTGAAATCTAAATCCCTGATAACAAAGACCACATTTTTAAGAAATACATTAAATTTTTGTTGATATAAAAACTATCCAATATACATTATCTATATCATCCCCATGTTATCTATATCAAATAGAATTTTCTCATCCCTATGAACATGTTACGGGTAACATTACCTTAATATAACCATTAAATTAAATAAATTTTATTCTTCATCAATATAATTTTACACATTTTTGGAAATTATTAGATAAAAACACATACAGATAATCCATATATACATCAACATTCATATAACTTAATCAATGATTTTCATGACATATAAAATTCATTCATTCCATAATTTTCCTAAAACTTTACATAGGCTTTGTCATTTTATTTCATAGTATCTCTTTACAAGAATTTATAATATTAATCATTTATCAATGATCATAAACTAAAATCTAATCATGAATTGTGTGTTTAGTTTAAAAAATAATAGATGAAAATTAAATACCTTTCTTATGTAGATTCAGGTTTCCTTTTCTTCAGAAGTATATCAAATACACATACCACCTTCCTGATTATCTTTAAGGTGTTTCCAAATATGAAACAAAATTGTATAAATCTCATAATTTCCACATCATAAAAATTCAATGACAATCCAATTCGTTATACATCCATCTATTGAATATGACCAAAATACATTGGGTGAAATTAAATTTACCAAGTAGAATAACACTGAATCATGGAAAATTACATATAGTATGTGTAAATAGTGACACATACATATATAATATTTAAAACCATATTATTATCCTAGGTTATTTGTAGTAATATTATATTTAAATACTTTATGATGGTTCAAAATTATTTTTGGAATTCCCAAATAAAATCCCCTAGAAGGGTCAAACTTTGTGGGCAGTAAGTAATGATTTCCTAAACTAGGTTATGGTCAATTTATTACCGATACAGCATGTCAGAGTTATTACTCCTTGTTATATTTGTGTCATAACTCAATCAACTTTTAGTATATAGGCTAGGATTTATTATTAGAAAAAAAATATCTCTATCATTTTCCAAAATTCAATGACATTATTCATAATAATTAAAATATCCTAAAACATTTACTTTGTAAAACCCCAAAAATATACTTAAAAATATCCCATGGGATCTCACTATTATTATTTATCATAAATTCCAATGGCTGAAAACACCTTTCCATTATTACCAACTATAGTGACTAAGTCTTAACATACCAGTATATTGTATCAATTTGATGAATATACAGCACATTACTAAATTATATTCCTGAGTACCATAAGAGTATCGTGTCCTTTGAATCATTGAAAAAAATATTATAACTATTTGAAAGATATTAAATATTTACACAATGATAATTACCTCTATTAAATCTTCCTAAAACCATTATTCATTACATGGAGAATGAGAACATATGAAATTGGAGAGAACAATAGATCAGTATGGGTTATTAAAGGAGATACATAATCATAACATCCCAATAGGAGTATGATAATAATATTTCATGATCATTCTACGCATATAAGAGAACAAATACATGTGTTATTTTAGAAATATTCTTCGTTAATATGAAATGAATCACAAGTTAAATAGGAGAATGACCTAGGTAAACATATAGGGCAATAAGACATATTTTTTGGCATACACATAATCCTAGAAAATAATACGTCATCGATAACAACAGAGAACTTCATAACATGTTAGGAATGGGATAATAACATATATAATTACATCTAGATTAGGACTCCCTCATGTGTAACAATTGTTTTTGGGATTTTTATTCTCTCTTGTGTCTATTTATGTTTCAAGAATGATATTCACTTTTTTATACTCTCTTCCATAAGGAATTGGATTTTTTCTTGTTTTACTTGTTTTTTCTAGATTTGGATTCCCTATCACAAAAAATATTATTTTGGTTATGTGATAACCTCTTGGAAAAAATCTTTTTTTGGAAACCATATTTCCTCTTGTGTACCCTCTTATTTTGTGCTTGATATTCCCTCTGATATGCCCTCTTTTTGATGGATTATGATACCCACATTTAACGGCATGGTATTTTACATATTTTCCTCATGGATCTCATAAAAAATTAATCATTTCCCAGTTCAAGGGAGGGATAAATATGTCACATCCTTCATAAAAAAATTCATTCATTCATTTTCTAAAATATAAGAAAACATTAATCATATCATGAACCATGAATAGTGATGGGTTTCAGAAATATTATATCAAAAACCATGAAATGAAATGTGTATCAAAAAAATTCTTCCACCTAAAAAATAATTAAAGGGAAATAGTTTCATAATCACTTCATCAATGAAATTTCAATAAAAATATGAGGATTTCAAAAGAATATGACATCTGGAAGACAAATGAGTTATATATATAACATGATATTAAAAACCAGTTAATAAAAAATATCAATTGTATTGTTGGATCATGTCAAAATATAACATAATCAAATGGAAATGATGATATCCAAGATGGAGAATTATTTTTAAATACCACTTGAAATATTTTTTATGAAAAATACTAGTTCATTGAAAATAATTTTCATAGAACCATATAATAAATAATTTTTATATAAAGATTATTTGAAAATTATATGATTAAAAAAATTTATTTCTTTTTTATTATATCTAATAACTTATATTATTTGGATAATACTTTATAATAATAATTTATTAAAATGTATATGTTAATGATACATTTCAGGTAATATCCTAATAATTATTTGTATATTATTTTATTTTTATTATATGCATTTTAGTTATATGATGGTTTATTTAGTTAAATAATTTAAAACCTTATATAAATATATTATATATTTTATTTATGTATATTTATTATAATTTATAAATTGTAAAATTATGTAATATAACACATTGTTCAAGGAGACACTATGATGTACGTATGCATGAATGAGGATTCCATTATATTTTAATATTAAATGAAATGAAATGATATATATATATATATATATTTGTGGCCATATGATTTAATATATAAAACAATTTCACAAAACAAAACCTCAATACATTCCATGTATGGTGTGAAAAAATCATATCTCTTTGAGGAGGAAGTAGTCCCCACTTCCCCAAAAATAATTGATATCCAAAATTAAAATTTAATTACTCAATGTGTATATCATTAAATAATTACAGAAGCATAATACAATCACAAATATAATATATAATAAAAAAAATACAATTCATATAATTATTTTCTATATTTATAGTTGGAAAATGAATAATAAAAATATAGTTCTTGGAGGTGGTAATTTGTTGTACACCGAAATGGTATGTTCATTACACATTAGATGGATGTGTGCATATGTTTTGGTTGATACCATTTAATAAAAATATATTAGTATATTTTGGATAAATTGTTTATTATGTATTTATAGAAAAATAATAATTGTTTTAGTGGGGAATAAAAAATATGTAAGGGATCATAAGGAATGATGTTACCTGTTCTTTGGGTAACTCATTTGGTATTACAACAAATATATTCCACAATTGTATTTAATACAAAAAAAGATAAAATCACAGAGTAATGGAGTAATGTTGGGTAGTTAGATGACCATATATTTTGTCAATCTAAGTGGTTTTAGAGGACTAAATAAGGTGGAGAAGTGTTATCCTTTTATAAGGGAGGGAGGGGACACACATGGAATTTTTGAGAACATGTTATGTGTAACCATTATTATACCTATAAAAAGTCTTAAAAACCAATAAATATAGATGAAAATAATTATTATGGAATCCGTTATTCTAGATTATTGGTTGTGGACAAATTTATGGGTAATTGTTTCCCACAAGGTTATGGTATAGTGCCTAGTTAATGTTAATTTTAACATAATATTTGTAATTAATTATAATGAATTTCACTCATCAAATTGGAATCAAATTATGTTTATCATTTTTGAATAAAAAAATTATACATATTAAAAAACAATATTTTCATTTTTTAAAATTGAATTTATAAAAGTAGGAAAAATTGAGTTAATAATAATCTAGAAGATGTGGCGATAAAACTTGTTTTTTTATGTGAGAATGTCCGAAAATTAAATAATATATTATATCTAAATTAAAAATGATTTTTATGACCTATATTTTACTTATAGTGGTATAATTGATATATGGTGACATTGTAACCAACATAATATATAATTTAATTATATAAATAATTTACATGGAAAAGTTGTTTTGAATTTAATTTTTTTTCAATCTTCATCCTAAAATGATGTTTCTCAAAAATATCTCAAAAATTTACCCTAATATAATTTGGAAATTCTAAATTAAAAATTTATTTTTATTTTAAAAAATTTTATTTATAATAGGGTATAAAATTAATTTTATTATTTTTCAAAGGAGAATATAAATATAAGTTCCTTTAAGAAAAAAGTGTTTTCAAACTTATAAATACATAAACAATATTACATGTTTTAATATCAAATTTTTTTGCATATATTCTATTATTATAAATAATATTAAAAAAATTGATATTTATATTAATTTTAATATGAATATATTTTTTGATATAATTATTATGTTTAAATAATTATATCAATATAATAATTTTATATAATGACACAGTGTAGTATGTAATGCAATCCAATTCGAAGTTACATGTAATACAATATTATATAAATATTTCATAATGATCTCAGATGGAAAAAATATTGAAAAAATATTTAAAAATCAATATCTAATGATCCGTAAAATGATGAATACCATAAATATCTAATTAATTAAAAAATAATAATTACCAAAAAAATCATGTTGTTCCATTCTACCACCATTAAAAATAATTTCTATGAATTTTTTTGGGTTATGAATGGGTTAATATATGAAAATTCCTTTCATAGAATCCCATATTGATAAAATAGGTAGAATGGAATAACTTGACATTGATCCCACAAATGTTGTAAACTCTCTCATGGATTTCACAATGAAAACGTTTTAATACTCTAATAGTATATTATCAAGAATCATTGTAATCACAGAAATTACATTAAATACTTTTCGAAAACATGCATTCTTTTTTATTCCAAATATTAGTAGATATTTTCCATGATTACAAGAAGTTATAATCACCATCCTTGATAACATAATACAAAATGTCAAAAAAAATACATTATAAATATTGATTTAAAAAATACTTACCAATTCACATTAACCATATCATCAACACTATATCCATATATAAACTCATTTTATTATCCTTTATAACATGATAAGGGTTGCATTCCTTAAATGCAACCTTTACAATAATTCGATTCCTTTGATCATTAGAATCATTTACCGCATTCGTGAAATTGATTAAAGATTTAATTCAATAAAAAATCCTTATATACATCATGACTAATATTAAAATATATTTGATTCCAAAACATTTACACATCAATCATCTAACATTATTCATAAACCATGTCTACGGATTCATCAAATTTTTTCGTATTACCACTTAACAAGAATATTAAATATTAGTTATGTATTAAGGTTATTAAATCTTAATCTAATCCGAATTCATTATTTTAATGTAATTAACATTAATAGAAAATTCCATACCTTTTATATTGCATTTTCGAGACCTAATGTTCACAAGTATATTTAATACTTATACCAGCTACATGATTCAATTAATGACGTTTCCAAATAAGAAATAAATTTGTAAAATTCCCATACATTCCACATATGAACCATTCAATGTTAACCAAATTCCTACTAGTTCATGATATGGACTATGACCATAATGTATATGGTGAAAAACAATGTTCAATGAAAACCCCACATAATTAGAAAAAAATACATATTGGATGTCCTATTATGGAAAAATTAATATTTAATATATGATACCGTACATTTATCATATTTTATTCCTAGTCAACTTTTATTTAATTCCCTCAAGGTGGTTTGAAATGAATTTGGGTTTTTTGGAAATAATATTTCTATAGATTGACAAACCAGATGCACAGTAAGGATTATTGTCATATAATGGGTCTTGCTCGAGTCAAGACTGATAGCCCATGATAGAGTGGTTACTCATAGGTAAATTTGTGGAATAACAAGATCTACTAGTAATATCTATAATATGTTGTACTACATAAAAGACACACACTCTCTCTATCTTTTACTGAAATTCAATGTCATTTTCTTAATTATTATCACATCCTTGTGCATTTCATTAAAAGCAAACCTATACGTATCCTTAGAAAAATATTTAGGATTCTCACTAAACACTTTTCATCCAAGTTTACAAAGGTTGACTAAACCATTACATTAACACAAACTATATGAAAACAATATTAACATTCATGTATATTACGAAATTTTAGATGAATATTTAGCACATTATTGAATTACGAGATCGGGGACCATAATAGTTTAGTATCTTCAGAAACATATTAAAGATATTCTATCTTGGTTAAAGGTGATTGATGATTCCCACAATGATATTCCACTCTAATAATTCTTAAAAAAAACCTTATATCATAACATGTGGAAAGGTAACATAATAAAAATGTGATCTCAAATTATTAGTAAGATTTAAAATTGATATTCATATTAATAACATGAGAATAAGAGTTTTGGAATCACATTTGAATACCACACTATTCATATCAATGATCAAATACATGAATCACGTAATTAATATAATCATTTCAAAATACATGAATCATACGTGGAAAAATATCATTTCCCATGAAAACAAAACATAAGAATATTGAATTGAATATGTAGTATAAACATAATCATAATGAAATAATATTTCTAGGATACCTATAAATCCCACAATAACATGTTAGGCTTGGGATAACAACTGCAATACCTAATTCATATTTATGATTCCTTCTCAGCTAACCACTTTTTTGTAGAAATTTATTCCCACCATGTACCTTCATTTTTTGGATTGGGATTCCCTCATCATTAAACAATTTTTTTTGTTAATGGGAGTTCTTCATGTGTACCCACATGATCAATCATATATCATGTTACACTAGCCAAGAAATTTTATTCAGTGGAAATTATTAATTTTTCAAAAAGTCATTATCAGTTGAATATAAATATTATTATGAGATATATTATTAGATTATAATTACAATGATGTTTTTTTGGATTGTAATGAATTCCATAATGTTTGTTAGTGAATTTATTATTAATTTTATCCTTTTGTAAATTATAATAAATTTGTACCCAAGGAATTTATTTGATAACCAAATATTTTATTTTTGGAATAACCATTGTTTTAATTATGGTTTTACGGTCATCAATGTATTAATATAGTTAAAATGGGACATTAATCGAAACATTATGTTTTCTATAAAATATTATTTTCATGTATTTAACATTATAAATTTACTCAAATATATCTTAGATGAGAATTATGCTTATCTTTTTATATAAGGTGTTAATTTGAGGTTTAGATATATTTTGATAACTATTGGTACAGAAATTATTATCAATATTGAAATGAAGAATATTTTTATAATATTATATGTCTATTTGGATTCATTAAATGTATATTAAAATTCTATAAGAATAAAAAAAATCTTTTTTGGATAATAGTTTCTTAGGGAATGTGATGTATTTAAAATTGATAAAACCAAATAAAAATGTCATTATTGTGATTATGAAAAATAAATTTAAAAAGTAATTATGTTTCCTTATATTATAATATTGTATGGTAATTTTTGATATTATGGAAACAGATCATGATGATTTTTTTTCTTTTCTTCATTTATTTAGGTATCAATAACCCTTTTTGAACCTCTAGTTAATTTTATTGTGGTCGTAAACATCCTCTTAACCATGTCATATATCAATATCTAGTTATATATGGGTATTATTTATCTAATATTTGACCATGTTATAATTTCAAATATATTTTCATTATTTGGAAACATTGAATGTTTTGTTACATATAACCATTATTATTATCATTTTTTCTTATTATATGCATATATAGTTAACCAATTTATCAACAGGGGTATTAGAAAATAGAATTTAAAATATAAATCCATTGATTGATGAAATAATAATTAAATTTAGGGAAAAAAATATACATTTGATGGAAATAATGTAACAAAAAACTACATTATAATTTATTTCTTCCAGAATAAATTTAATTTCAATAATATCCAATGATACATGCAATAATGAGTTAGAATAAAATATCACTTATTATTAAAATATAATTATTTAATATGATATTTATCATTAGATTATAATTTCCCATTTTTAATATTACTAGTTAATTATGAAAATTATGGTGATTAATTGATTAGAATAAACAATGATTAATTTTAAACAAAAATAATTTTTTTGAAACCATTGTTTATCAAATAACATTTAATGACACATTGTACAGATATTATAAAAATAATTTGAAAAAAAATGATAAAATTTATTTTATAATATGAACCTTATTTTTTATTTTTGTTATAAAAATGATCTTATCCTGAATTTTTGTTGACATTTATAAATTATTTGATATTTTGATAAATAATTATGAAATACTATAATTTAATTAAAGACTATCATTTCATGTAAATTATTTGATATGTGAAAAAATATTGTAAAATTTTTTCTAGGTATAAATATTTCATTCATATTTAAAACTAACCAATTAGGTCATTTTATTCATTTTCATGTTTAATTCTGAAGTAATATCATTGACATCATTTGAACGTTTCTCTTTGAAATCACACTTCCTCATCACATCTACATGAGTAATTTTGAATTTATCCTTATAACATATATTATTTCAATTTTAAAAAATAAAATCCATGTATGAAAAAATAATAATTTATATTATCTAATAATATAAAATAAATTTTTGGGGAAAATGAATTGTGAAAACCATAATTATTAATTTTTGCTGATATGGTAAAAATGTGTTTACCAAGGTGGATGAACTATGATGATTATGATTTAAATGACATAAAAATTCCCAATAATTTAATTTAATAGAAATATTTCCACGTTATCAATACCATCATCGAATCTATTTTCATTTATAATATTTTTTTTAATGTGATTGAGTTTACTATTTTAAATTAATTTGGGAAATTTCGAAGTAATATCAAATGTGGTTCCCTTTACACATTTATGAAAGGGAACAATCCCCTTAACATCATCACAGGTAATAAAAAACAAGGATATAAAAACCACTCTAATTGTCTACCAAAAATCTATAGTCATGTTCTTGAGCTAATAATACTCCTAAAAGACCATCAGTTGGGTCATTAATTGGTGATCCAAAAATGATGCTATTATAGTATATAATTATCATAAAATATATATATCATTTTCATAATTATTTTTCATTTAATTATTTTATTATCAATTATATTATAATATATATATTGTCTACCAAATAAAGATATGCAATTATGTTGACAAAAAAATCAATTATTCATATACTCAATCCTAAAATGTGTTATGAAATCCTCATTCGTGTGCAATGAGGACTAACATAGTTTTAATCGATGTCATTCATATTTCAATTACAACATATCACGGATGGATGTAATGATGGATGTAATAAATTAATATTATATATATGTAATTATTATGTGTATATATATATATTATCACATATACCCTTTTACATTCCATGCAATATAAAATAAGAAAATGTCACTTGTTGGTATAGAAGACTACCTCCTCAGAATGATATTTGTGTAATTTATCACATATTCATTACATGAATTTTACAATGGATAAAGTTAAATTTTATATGGGATATATATGAAAATAAATTTATTTTTTAAATTTAATATTTAAAAAAATTGCATAACCCTTCGTCTATTGATTTACGGATATGGTTCGTCATGTGTACTCTTCGCCAACCATCTCAATGAACCGATGTGATTATTTTTCATTGATTTTTTTTCAATGGTTATTATAATAATGTATATATTAGTTAAATATAATATTTATACATTTATTATAATTCTATATATGATTTACAAATATCATTTTTATAAGAACTGGATCATACATTACAGAAATTTATTATCAAACAAGGATATTAATAGTTGAAACCATGAAATTAATGAATAGTTTTTTTCAACAATTGGTAATTTATTATATAGGAATAATATAAGATGTTATTAATATGAAAATGGTTTGTTAAAAAAATAATTATTTATCCAAAAATTTATAGATAATATTAAATAATTTTTAGAATAATGGTAGTGTATTGCAAGGTATTTCGTCTCAATATAAATTTCATTGATACCAATATGTAATCTTACACCAATACAATTTTAATTTTGTGTATATACTACCTCATTGACATATAAAATTATTATTCCATCATAATTAATTTTATTTTTGTTATATATTAAATCATTTCATTTATAGGCATTTTACTTCAAAATTACCATGTGTAAAAGTTATTATACAATTTCACATTATTTTTTGATTGTAAACCTTCAATTTAAATCGAAAATTTAATATAATAAGTTTTCATTGGACCCTTAATTTCACTAAAATATACTTATGCAAGAAATATGGTTATTATTATTTTCCAAATAATATTATTTTATTATAGATAGTGTTTACTATTAATGTTATTTTATTATCTTGAGAAATATTATAAATCTGTTTCCTTTAATATAGACATGTATTTTCAGATAAGGAAAATTATCCATAAAATAATTATATAATTAGATATATGTTGAATTATTTGGGGTTAATTACATAGGTTTGTCCTAGTCATAGATATCCCCTTGATGAATAGAAAAGGCCCATTATTAAACTAGTTGTCCAAATTAGATAAGTATTTACCCAATAGTATTAAACTAATATGATGATATATATTGACTGTATAAGTATCATGTACATATGAAATTATTTCCATTTATTATTAAATTACATTATTTATAATTCATTTATTATTTTTCACAATTATATTTTCAAATTGATATTTTCTCTAAATGATTCTAATTATCAATTATTGATTAAATGTAACTTGATTTATGGTTTTCTAAATTATAAATTGATTATGTATTATTTAATCATGATAGAAATGTTATATAATTGAATTTTTTCTTCATTTATTTTCCATTAAACTATGATTATGTTAATTGATTCATGATAACTTCCACTATACATCCCCTGTACTGATTATTAATGATCACCTTTACTTATTATTCCATTACATGGGATATGAAGAGGAATTATTGGAATGACAATTCTTGGATATATGTTATTTTATTTTGTTAAATATTATGTTTTATTATCTACTATAAATTTAAAATGGGAAAAATATATCTATCCAATTACATGAAACTTCAAAAAAGGTATTAATTTCTAGATTTGACCATTTGTGTCTATGTTAATGGAATAAATATTACACTAGATATTGGTTGATGGGTTCGAGTCCGTTACATTACCCAAATTTATTATTCCTATGCACTATTGTGTGGATATGGTTTTGTTCCTACATATATGTGAATTAGTTGAAGACCCCAAATTTTATGTTAGTCCTTCTCATCAAATATTAAAAGTCCATGGCTAAAGGTTGTTTGATGGTTTTGGTGGAATAATTTTTATACATTAAGAAGGAGGCCCCCAGATTATTGCATCATTACAACTATGGTGAAATATATTTTCAAATTAAGGTGGTGATGTAGATGTATTTTGTAATCGTTTGGAGGATAAAAATGGAATTTCATAAAATATTTCATTAATATAAGGTATCATTAATTATAATGTATGGAAAAAAGTAAAAATAATTTTAATATAATGTAATATATGATTTACATATCTTTAACCAATGACAATTATACTTGTTTATGTGGATGTTCTACCCTTATCTAATAGATTACCCTTCCAATATGTTATTTCATACATAATTGTTGCATCATATTTTACGAAATTATTTCTAACTAAATATGAAATTGAACTATTAAATTATATTAATTGTTATAATTCAAATTGTTGAATATATTTTAAATGATTAACTATTAAAAATTTCAGAAATTTATTTAAAATTAAGGATTTAAATATAATTGAATATCCATTATTATCAAACTATATTTATAAGCATAAAATAAAATTTACTTCCATTACATACATTGGAAAATTCATAAATTGAATTTTAAATAATTTTAATCAAAATATAATAAACATGTTATTCGTAAAAAAATGTTTTCTGAAAAATGATTTTTTAAACCAAGAAATTATCTTATACCAAAATGAGGTATCAGGTGGATTCCTATATAAATAATTATATTATATATAGTAGAATTATTATTTTGATACTTTATTATCAATATTAATAAATAATCATTTTATTTACTTATTTAATTTAATGAAAATATTATAGAGTTAATGAATTTTAATGTTACATAATTTTCTTAAAACCAAATCATCTTATGAAAATACTATCTAAATATGATTATGTAATATTGGAAAACTCATTTAAAAAATTATATTCATTTCCAAACATAAAATTTGTAATAATCGTAGACATTAATTATAATTTCAACACATAAAATGAAAATAAAATTTAAATTTTATGAAAGAGATTCTTAAATCATAAAATGAATTTTAATAAAATAGAGTACTTATATACAATGATCTAGTAAATATATATAAATTATTTTAAAACAATTAAAAATCATTCAATAGATTTTCAATACTATTCTTACATGACTATTTAGTGGCTAGGTTATGGAAATAAATTATAACATATTTTGTTTAGTCTCAGGGTCACATATAAGGTATGATATCAAAAACATATATTTTAATTAATTAAAGGTAAATTATAAAATCCAGGTGTGATACAGTAAGGTAAATTAATATTAATGGTTTATATTGATATGATCCATCATATTTTATGGTCCAATAACATGATTAGAGATTCAAATGCAATGACCCAAATATTATAATTGGCTTGAGAGTTCCATGAATCATTATATAGCCTAAAGAGACATCCCAAAGATTCCAAATGATGTGAAAAATTTTGGAGGGTTTCACATTCATGTGGGGTCGATTTATCATTTATGAAATGGAACCATTAACCGAAAACTATAACCCAACCAAGACCATATGATGAGTGAACTATGAAATACCAATAAACAACTTCTTTTATAACCAAATACAAACCAAGTGTACCGCATCAAAAGAAAAAATAAAATCAATGATAATATTATAATATAACATCAAGAACTGTAAGATTAAAAAATAATCCATTACCCACAACATACATCCTCCAACTTCACCAATAAACCCAAGTATCATGACGTGGTGTGAAATACATGTCATACTTTAGCTTTTCTCATGTAACAAATGATTGAATATACAAAATCACTAATGTGCATATGAAGGGGTGAGTAAAAAACTCAGAAGGATTTCCCCAATTACTTCCATACTAATACTAGTATGATATGAAGGTTTGAAACATTTATATAATATACTATATAAACACTAGTTTTCCATAATAATTTATAACTAAATATAAACAAGCTTAAAAACCATTTAAAACCAAAAGTACACAAGTGATATTTCTTCAATTGTCCACAAATATGTATTTCAATAAAAAATTCTAAATGAGGATTTCAAATCATTTATCATTAACATTTTTCATAACCATTGAAGTTTACTTTTTTCATGCATATAACTATGAATGCATCACTATGACAATTCCTTATTCATGATAAGTCTCTTGTCGATATACCATGACGACACATGATAATTGTATCTGATGTTTTCATAATCATTTTTCACTAAGAACAAGTTCATATTACAACCAATCATCATAAATATTATATTCACTCATACCACTATTATTACAAAACCATTACATAAAACCATTCTAAACCATTTCAACCCATATCAATTAAATTATTCTCTTATTAAAACCCATTTGAATAAAAATTATTCCAAACAACCATTTATTCCAAATAAAATAATTCCATTCATTGAATATCCTTTTAAAAACACTTTTTACCATCATTAAAGAATAATTCTTTTTTAAAATCATCATTTTAAATTCTATAATAAATCACCTTAATCAAATTCAATAATTTTTGTTGATTTTCCAAATCCAACACCAAATAAGGTTTCTAGGAATCATATAGAATCCAATTCATAGTAACATAAAAAAAATTAATTTCAAACCATTAAATTTGGTTCTATTAAGAGGATTTGAGAGTGAAGACAGCTACAACATCAATTTTGATGAAAACTGAAATTTGATTATGATTACTCAGGAAAACAGGGTTTATTTTCGATGAAACCCACAACTTATTTTTTCCAATCATGATCCAGACCCTATATCAACATATATAACATTAAATATCTTATATATACCTACAACATACATAGATCTAATAAACCATGATAATATCAGTTGCAGATCTTTGTAAATCAACGAAACCAATAAAAATCATTGATGAATGATCTCATACCTCATCAACATGGCTTCAAATCACCAATTGAAGAATTTGGATTGTCTTCAGAGTGATGTGAGATCTTTATTTCACCTAAGGAGAGAAAAATCATGTGTTATATCCAGATTGGGAAAAATAGAGTGTATTAAAGTAAAGGAAGACCTAGATACAATATTTAGTCAGGTGGTTTTTAACATGTGCATAGTTTGTCCACACAGTTAGTGACACTCCCAGTGGAACCATTTGTGTTGTTCGTAGTTGTGCTGGTTAATAAACATGAGCTATAAGATTCATGGTGGTAAAATTAGGTTTTTATTTGGGTATTATTTCCCCCTATCCTTGGCCTATCTCTCCCCCTAAAATCCACCCTATCCCCCTTCAAATTGGTGCAAAATTGGAATTTTTTGTGTGGACAGAATAGGCTGCATGATATTGATGAACAGTTTACTGAACCATGTATGGTGTACATAACATTAAAATTATTTTAGTAATTTCAATTTTCCCATTCTTAATAAACACTATTGATTCCATTTAATTCCTATTTTGTCCCTCATAGCCATAGAAGGCCTCTGAGTATCATCTGGTTCCCATGGAACTCATTTTTGAAGGGAGATTTGATTTGGAATCATCTAGCTTTCTTCATGTAAGTGATTGTATTATTGTTTTCTTCCTTTGAGAATGGGTTTCAACCCTCACCCTTTTTGTTAACAATATCCAGAATCTTCAGTTTATTATTATGTTTCTCAGCCCAGTCAGATGGATTTAGTTTTTTTATCCCTTGTGGTGCGGCGGTGTTGCGGTAGAAAATTAACACAATTATTTGGGGTTATTTATGTCTTTAGTAGCTGATTACGTGTGTATGAAATATTTTATGAGTTATAATTTCATTATTTACATTTATATGATGTTCAATATCATGTATTTGTTGTGTGAAACCAATTTTAGATGGAACTTTCTAAGCGTTTGGTTTTAATGTTTCATTTATATTGAGCATTTTTGTTTTTCATGTGTAACTCATGTGATATATTTTTTGGTAGTTTTATAAGATACGAAAGGGATTTATTAATTATTTAAAAGGATTCCAAATCAATCATGGTTGTGTTTTAGTGAGGTTTTTTGTTTGAAATGGGGGTTTGGAATGGTTTTTATGTGCAAACCCATAATTTACTTCTTGAAAGTGTTTTATAAGAATTCTTAAAAGGGTTATTTTGATAAACAAATTGTGAAAAGGATTCTTATATGATGATTATGTTGGTGTATTTTCTAAAATGTGTTTTTAGGATAAAGTGGTTTTTAGTTAGGTCAAACATTTTGAGATCATTTTATGAAATTTTGAAATGATATATGGGAGAAAAAGAACCACTGAATAGTAATATAGAGTGATAAAGATCATGGTATTTCAAAATTTATGAAAACAAAACACTTAACATATAAGATTTAAGTGGTAAAAATCATTATTAATATGGTTAAAAGGAAAACTAATTATTTTAACAAAACATATTATTATGTTGATTAATTATTTTTTCATTTGTAAAATAGCATAATGAGATTAACTAAATTTAAAAAAAAAATTATCCACTTGTCATTTCCTATACAATTTAATCACTTAGTCCAAATGATGGAAAGTCATGATGAAATTTTCAATCCAGATTATTTGAAATCAACTTCTAAGATATTACATATTCTATAAAATAATAATAGGTTATTACCCATGATTTTAGTAAAAATAAAATTTTCATCCTTATGTAAGATAATAGAAAAAATGAAGAAACCATCATATGATGTATTAACACCATAAAATATAATTTTTTATAGTAAATAAAAAGGCTAATAACATATCATTCTATAGATAAGTAATTTTATATCCCAAATAAAATCAATAATGTCATTATTTTGGAATTTTTATCATAATATTTCATGTCATTCCATTCATATTATAGTATCATAACATAAAAACATTCCACCAAAATAATAAATTATATTTAATGAAATGATTATTTATACAACAAAATTATAATGTATCTCTCATATTATAATTATTCACCTAAAACTATCAATAATTCAAATATATTTGATCTCATAAATTTATTTTCCGAATTGAATTAATAATTATCAATCAAATTGTTTAGTAAAAATAGTCATACTGACATGTACATCAATTAGACATTAGGAATTCACTACATCATTATATCGAATAATTTATAGTACAATGTCCTACAAATTTGTTAGGTGTGAAAGGATATGAATTGGTATGTGGGTTGAGCATTACTTATACTGTATCCATATAATACATATAGAATTATTGAAAATTTACAAACGTCCTCAAAAATAAAATTAATCATCAAATTACTTACTAATCGTTTTTTAATTAACTAAAGATAATTTTTCCACAAAATCAATTCAGTAAAATTCCATTTTATACACTTAAATTCAATGATTATACTAACCATAATGGTAATCAAAATCCTATTCTTATGTTAAATAATTATAAATGAAATTTTTACTAAATAATACTTTTAATAAAACATATACTAAACTAAAGGGTTGTATTAACATAATTTAATACCAATGTATCCATAATCTATTTAAACACCCATTACATAAAGCATCAAAATGGCTTGTAATTCCTTAAAAAATATTTTCAGTCATTGAATTATCAGCATTAGCGAATATTTTTCTTATATATCTATTGAAAATAAATTTTTTCAACATGTTATATTATCTCTTTCATCATAAAGGTTCACACAGATAATACTATGTAACCCAATAATGTCATACCAAATTTTAAGAAAAGGATCACAATAAGGGAACACACACCTCTCTAAATAATGACGGTCTAGATATATTCGACCATTTATTTTTTAGGATATTACCCATAGATTCATCGATGCCAAAAACATGTACACTTGTAGTATACAGATAACGGTGATGCACATGTAAATCAATTTAATATATAGTTTAAAAAAACATTAGGATGAAATTCTGTAGATAGAAAAATAATCAAATACTATAACATATTTATATTCCATAAACCATCTTTCACTATATCAAGATCCTAAGGATTCAAACAACCATGCTCTGATAAAAAATATCTAAAACTACCTATAAATACCATATGTTGTGTGTCACTTTATTAAAAGGAACATCATATATGTTATCATATTACAAAGGTATGAATAGTTTAGTAATCTTGTAAAACTATATAAATTCATGAATCTTTCTTAAATTTTTATACATATTCCAAAAAACACTATTTTATTAGAGAATTTATTTATTATCTCTATTATATAATCTCATATAATTCATAATTATCATATTTACATCCAGTGGAATGGTATAACAACCTCTGTTGAGCATAGATATTTCATAGGGGAATACATAAATGTTATTATATTATATAATAATATTTGATTAAATAATATATAAGGAAAAAATTACTATAAATATCTAGTTTTGACATACATAACGATTACACATCTTTTGCGGAATACTGAAAACATTACACAAACAAATGCCCAATGACCATATGAGTTTAGTGCCATTAGATACATGGAAATATAAACACCGATAAATGGGTGATATGAATTATCTCCGACTAGGATCATAATAATTAGCACTATTCTTAGACACATCATACATAATATGTTTCCTTTTAACATAGGGATGGAGATGTAAAAATCGGGGACCTCATATTATCAGTATGTGTAAACAAGGTTTACACGTAATCTTAAACCTGAGCATATGGGTATAAGAACATGATCATAATATTATAATATTATACCCAACCTATAAACAATCATAAAAATGAATAATTTCATAAATCATTGTATTTCAAAAAACAATTATTATAATGAAATAAGGAAAATAATATAGGAAAGAATAACATATGAATAAAACATATAACTATGGCATAAAATAGCAAATTATATGTTATGGTTCCCAACCAAGACCTTCATAAAATATAGGATTTGTATTCAACCCATGTGCCTACATCCGGCATGGGAAAAAACCCCATATAACATCTTAGTTTAGGTATTATGCAATTACTCATTCCCCAAAATATGTTTAGTCTTGGGATACATCCTATGTACATTATGGTTTTTTTGTAATGGGAAACTATGTATGCACATGGTTTTTTTAGTCTTATGATGCATCCTTTGTGACTTCCTATTTTTGGGATTGCATTACAACTTGTGTACACATGGTCCTCATATACCTTAAATCACTAACCAATTAATTTTAGGGAGATATATGTCCCAACGATTACATAATTAAAACATATATACTTGTTCCAAAATATAACAAAACATTAATCATATCATGTACCAGGAAAAGAGATGGGTCTTATAAATATCAAATAAGAACCAATGGAATGAAATTTTTAATAATAAAATTCAATCCCATCATAACCTATTTAAATTATATAGGGTTGACTTCCATTTCATAAAATCATAATCGAAGAAATATAGCGGGTTTCAAAAGAGTATAACAATTGGAAGAGATACATGTGTCCAAAGCATTATTCCTCCAAAACATAAACCATTTACGAAAAAATATAAATGGAACATTTGGATAATTTACTAGAAGGTATTGAATATCATTATCATATTTCAACACAATTAAAAAATTGTTTTGAAACATGCATTGTGGAAATATTATTTCATCTATGAAAATGTAACATTATAAAATATATCGATTAGAAAACTATTTTTATAAAATTTTATTTACAAACATTGAAATAATTCTTGAAATAATTTTATGATACAGTCAACCTTATTAAATATAAACAATGATGGAATATTTCTGAAGGTCATTTTTTTGGAAAAATTATTAACAAATCATGAAGATATTTTAATTGACTTTTTCTTCAAAAACACATTTAATGATTACAATGAATGTGTGAAAACATTTAAATCCCATTTCATTAAAAAAACATTGTAAACATAAAAAATACGGCATAAAATCATTGAAATAATTTTATTTTAAAACATTATATTTAATACATATAAAATAAGAATTAAAATTCATTAAAATTGTTTTTTAAACATGATTTTATAATACTTTTTATAGTTTAGGTTTTGGAAGGAACAAAAATTTATAACAGAATGTAGAATAATGTAATGTTTTCGTAAACACATTTTCATTATTACCATAAGAACTAAATAGTTTTAAAATGGTACCATTACATGGATATAAAAATAATATACCATGGAAGATAAAATTTATGAGATTTATTCAGATATGGGTCGAAATATTTCATCTACGAATATGTAATCATAAACAATATCATTAAACGATGATATTTCAACAAAAAATTATTAAAATTTAGTTATACATAATTTATAATGGAATGAGTAAACATAAATGAATCTTAAAATATCATGAATATAATGTTATTCATGATAAAAAAAAGTTCAATGTAAGTAAATACATCTTGGAGAATCATAATGGAGCATGACATGGAATGTGTCTCAATGAATGAATATTGAGGCAATGTTACTTAATTAATTGTGTTGAATTTAAATTATAAAACCAATGAATTACATATCATCATATGGATATGTAAATACAAATATAAATAAGTATATAAATCATATAATACATCCATGGGTATTATAAACACCATACAAATGAAATGAATAATGATTAAGTTATATGTCTCACAGTAATAAAAAGTGAGATGTAATTCCTTGAGTTTATATCTTGAATATCTTCATACGTGAAAATTTATTGAGAATAATAAATTTAATATTTACATTATTATTTTAATGAAAAATATTCTCATATTTAACACCATGTATTATTTTATATTACCACCTTGTGAAAAATTTTATTTTAAGTATTCACATTGTTTACTATTATCTTTTTGGATTATGTCATATTTATTTATATATTTTGAATTTATACATATATCACGATTATGAGAATTTAAAACCTGATATAAATAAATTTTATATCCATTATATTTATATTATAATATTTTTTATAATAAATAATTATGAAGCTGAATACACCATTCAAGAAGATGGTAGGTCTTATGCACACATGAACATTGTTTCTATTTTATTATTGTATTGAATGAAATAGGTTAGATGAAATATATGTATATATATGAATATATATAATTATTAAATTATCATTATTATATATTATATATCATATATTTTTACTAAACTCATCCTTAATACTTTCAATGTAGTGGGTGAATTAATCGCATTTCCTTGAGAGGGTTGTAGTCCACACTTATCAAATGAAATTATCATATTTAAAAATAATGGAATGTATAAATAAATGTGTTATAAAAGGATTAATGAAAAATAAATAATTAATAAATATAATATATAAAAAATATAACAATAGTTCTCATCATAATTTCCACCATGAGAGGAGGTAAAGAAAAACTGAATAATCATCATTTCGTGAGGTGGTAGTTCTCCAAACTCATAAACATTATATTGATTACCAGTTAGATGTAGGTGTGTGTAAGTGTAGAAAAAACCCATATCATAATAACATAATACTATATTATGTATAATGGGTTTTTTATAAGATTATATAATAATATGAATTTATGGGGTGGAGAATTGAAATAAAATAATAGAACATGAGGAATAATTTTTTCCCTTATTTGTGTAACCCCTTTTGGATTGTATCATGTAAATTTCGTGTATTTATTTCTATAAAAGTGGGATTATATTATAATGGGAAGGATATTGTTAGATTATTTTGGTATAAGTTTTATGAGCCATTGTGGCTTCATATGTGTGAGGATTGAGTAGAGTTGTGGCCTTTTTTACACTAGAGGGGGAGTGACACTCTTCTAAATACCAGAAATGTATTCAATAGTTGGACTTCCCCATTACCTAATGTTCCCAAAAAAGAAATACTAATGGATTGAAGTGAAATTGTTTTCCTAAAATATCAACATCACAAAAATTACCTTCATTTTTTTATTTTTATTCTTTAATATCTATTATTCCCCAATATTAATATTTTATTGTTTAATCCAGAATCTAGTTTTATAACATATTTTATTTATCCGTTGAAACTAGTATTTTCATGAACAGATAAGGAAATGATTAACAATGAGAGGGGGTTGTAATCAGTTATGGGGATATTTAAATCCAATTTCAAATTTTATCGTCATACCTACTATATATATTTGGATCTTTATTCTGATATTCTCTTTTCTATATCTACTGAATGTATATGTATGCAGTAAAGATAAGACATGATATTTTTACAATGTTTACTATTCAATAAATGTATATAGTCCATATCATGGGCTATTAATAATCTTGACTACACTAACACTAGAAAACTACCCCTTTTTATGATTACAATGGGTGTGATATACCCTTACACTCTTATGGAACTTTGAAAATAATCAAATAGGGCTTGTTTTACAGCTATTGGATATAACCTTATTTTGACTAATAAGATATTATTATAGTAGTTAATAATTTTTTATAACTCAAATAAATTCCTTTACTTATTGTGACTTTTATGAGGTCTATGTTTTGATTTTTTCTTCCACTATCTTTTCCTCACATTGTTAGTTCCACAACAGTATACAAGAAACCCCCAATACATCTTCCATGAAAAAAACTAGATATATGCACTAAAATATTCTTCTTTCAGTCATCATAAAACGAATGTGTTTTGGATGGGTGACCAAAAAATCTTCCCTCACACAAATTATAATCAACCAATTAAAATTTGGTTAAGATAGATTCTAAACATATTTCCTATTACTTTTTTTTTGTGCCAAACCAATGAACTGAAATCAATTTATCTTCTTCTTGCTGGAATCACAAATTTCCTTTGTGATTATTAAATCAAAGAAGATCAGATAAAAAATGAATCATCACATTTTTAATGTCTTAAATAATTTAATACTGATTGGAGATTGGCTTCTTCTTACAACATTCTCTCTCCTGATTGGATATAAGAGTTTAGGTGTAGATCTCTTTTTTCATCACAATAAAAATGATATATCAATTCTCTTCTATAACCAATGTTTATGAACTGAGAAAAAAATTGTTTTACATTGTGATTCAATAGGGGATTTATACCCAATAATGGGTTCAAAGAAACAATATTCAATAATAACTATAAAATTTTAAGTTCAACATATGTCAATTGTCCTCAAATCATAACCTTTAAAATGAAAATGAGGTTTCAAGCTCAATTCTCATAAACGTGGTATTAATACATTGTGAACATTCATATTTTCAATACATACTGAGTTTCACCTCATGGTGAAAGTCATTTATAGTCATCCTTACCCTCCAAAAACTGCCTATTATTTGTAGAAAACTGATTCCCCATATATTATTGACTCCCCACAAACCACCATTACATCATGGATGATATTTTATTTATGATCCACCATTACATTTTCGTACCCCTTATTCCGTATTGGACAACCACTACTTCTATGGACCTTCTCCCCTTTCATGGTAAAATTAATCCTTCATCAAATCATTCCTTTATGAACTACTTCCCTTTGATTATTCGTCCTCATAAACTATTTCCAACATTGAATAATTATTCCCATATTGAAGATCATTTTTCATTCCATTCTTAAATGATATTTATGGAATTAGCTTTAATTATATAGAAAAATAATTCTGAATTTCATGGTATTTTATTTAAACAAAATTTCAAATGTGGTACAACCATTACTACGCAATTTTTTCCTTTAGCAAACTATATTTACTTAATTGGTCCACATAGAGACTCTATTTCCCCTACGACAGATGGTTACGTCTTAAAATAATCAATGTAATCTCAGACACAATATATTGATGTTTATTGAGAACATCAATCCTCCATCGATCAATTACCCCCCATGGGCATTGATCCTAACACAAACTATTTTTTCTTCACAGTCCTCGTAACAAGCTATGCTGTCTTCATAGCCCTGCTATATGAAATGTATCCTTTACTGATTTTCCATCACCATTCGGTGAAAATTTTATGAAATTAAATATCATTCTATCCCAATAATTTAAATATATTCTCTTTTTCATAAAATAAGTCTTTACTAAAAACAAACACCCAATTTTGAGGCCTAATGTTTTCGAATACAATGGTAAATGTTGTCTCCAAAATAATCTTCTTTATGAAAACATGAACAGTACTAATGTGTGGTCATATGATTTCATCAATAAATTCCTATCTCATGATTTATAATATTTTATTTATTATCATTAGCATCATCTGATTTACCAAGGAAATTATTTTATCTTCTCTATCTTCCAAAAAATACTTTCATTCCAATGAAACATGAGAAGATTGGAATCAACATTACTCCAAAAATCCATCAAAAGGATTTCATAACAAGTTATAAAAACATTATACCTTTTTTAAATACAAAGAATAAAAACATCATCTTGTTTAACTAGGAGAATTATTCAACCATAATATCCATCATCTTTAAATGAATCCATAACAATTCTCCACACATCACTTTCAAACTCAAATTCCTAAAATGATGTTACTAGAAGTCAAATCCCTTGAGAACGTTATCCATGATCCATTAAATTTGGAACTAATACTACATATTTACTATGATGGTATCTTATTATATAAATTATCACTATTGAAAACAAATGACAGTCAATTGACAACAGATAAAATCCATACACAAAACGAGATCTTCAAAAATAAATTGAGATTTCTTATATAATAAAGAGTCACTAAATTATAAATATTACAACTAATTTATAAAAAATAAATCTCATTAGTTATGGAAATTATTTTTTAAAACAATCACATAAGGCAAGGAATACCCGGCTTAAAAACGAACCATGATAATAATGTTTTAACAGTAAATGGGTATGTATGAAAATTATAAATGATAAAATGTACCATTAATAGATCATATTAAATATTTTTTTATTGATCAATAACTTGGAAAAATATATTTTATTTATTAATTAAAAATCATTTAATAAAAATTCATTTATTATAAAAAACAATAATTTTAATTTTGACACCATTTATTAAATTTTATTTTTAAAATATCATAATCATATTGTAAATTGAAAAATTTTAATTTAAAAGAATGAAAATCGATATATTAATCATCATCAACAATTAAAGATTAAAAATGAATCAATTTAATTCTCTATTAATATTTTTATTATCAATTATTTTACTTAATTATTAACTAAATAATTACTACATTTTCATTTAATCTGCATTATACGAAACTAAATAATATCAAAAAACTTACTGATAATTTCTTATGTTATAAATTACCAATTTATATTTCTAAATGTTATTTATAACATAAATTATTATATTTTGTACATATCTCAATTTTTTATAAATGATATAGTCAATAAAGTCTAATTTTCACCTTTTTCTTTTCATAAGATTTTATATAGGGAACTTCAATTTAATAATAGCCCAATAAATAAAATTCAATCTGAAATGTGATATTTTATAATTATTGGAATCCATTGGATTTTGTAAATGTGTCCATATAATTTTAGTCATTATGATAATGGTTTACTCACTAATAAATCTTAATATTACCTCAATAGATGTTTTTAATTTTAATCACATTAGCAAAACAATTTTTAAGCAAATTATATTGACAGTATAACAAAAATATCAAATTTATTTCAATATTAAAATTCAATTTTTCAAAATTAAACTCATTTATGTTGGAAAACTATGTTTAATTCTAATCTGACATATACGGGGAGAAATAGAGTTTTAGTGTAAAAAATTTCAAAGGTTTAGTAAAATTTTATAACAAAATATCCATATAAAAATGACTTAATTGACCTAAATTTGTTGAAAATATTTATAATTTATATATTTGACATAAAAATAAAAATTTTATTTGAAATTAACATTTTTTATAATTTAAATGGAAAGGCATGTTTTAACGATAATACTATATTTTATTCCCTGTAATATGAAATGTTTCTTCTCATAAAAATTTTAAAAAAATTTATCAAATATAATGAAAAAATTATAAATTAAAAAATAAATTTTATTTTGTGAAATTAAATTTGTAATTATGTCTAAAATATATTTTATCATCATTCATAAATGGACCTGAAAAAAACATCATTTTTAAAACATAATTTTTTAAAACATATAATGAAATTAAAAAAATAATATTTTAATAAAAAAATTGGTTTATTTATATAAAATCATTATGAAAAATATGTCATATGATTTTTTCACGCTCAGATATTCAATTAGATCCAATGTTTCTATTCGTATTTTGGTTTTTATTTTTGTCTTGGTTTTGGGGTTTTTTAACATTAGATTTTCTATTTTAGATGTTCTTAATCTATGTCATTATTCTTGGATTTCAGGGATAGTATTCTGATTTCTCATATATTTAAGGGATGTTATGTTGATGTGGTGTCTTGGAATTGAATTTATGACACTCCATGTGGAACCATTTGTGTGGTTCGTAGTTGGGGTAGTTAATAAACTTGAGTTATATGATTCTTCGTGGGAAAATTGGGTATTCATTTGGGTATTATTTCCCCATATACCTGGCATATCTCTCCCCTGGAAATCCACCCTACCCACCTTCGTATTGGGGCAATATTGGTAGTTTTTGGGTGGACAGAATAGGCCGCATGATTTTGATGAATAGTATACTAAACCATGTAGGGTGTCCAGGACATTAAAATTATTTTAGTAATTTCAATTTTTCCCATTCATAATAAACACTATTGATCCCATTTCATTCCAAATTCGTCCCTCAAATCCATAGAAGGCCTCCAAGTAGCATCTAGATCACATGGAACTCATTTTTGAAGGGAGATTTGATTGGGAAACATCTACATTTATTCATGTATGTGATTGTCTCATTGTTTTCCTCCTTTGACATTGGGATTCATCCCTCACCCTTTATGTTAAAAATATCCAGAAACTGGGGTTTATTATTGTGTTTCTTAGACCAATCATGTGGATTTAGTTTTTTTTCCCTTATGGTATGATGGTGTTGTGGTAGAGGTTTAACACAATGATTTGTGGTTATTTACACCATTATTAGTTGATTACATGTGTATGAATTTTTTTATGAGTTATAATTGCATTATTTACATTTATATCATGTTCCTTAGCTAGTAGTTGTTTTGTGAAATCAATTTTAGATGAAACTTTCTTAGTGTTTGTTTTTAATGTTTCATTTATATTGAACATTTTTTTATTTCATGTGTAATTCATTGTGATATATTTTTTTGTAGTTTTATAAGATATTAAAGAGATTTATTAATTATTTCAAAGTATTCCAAATCAAGCATAGTTGTCTTTTAGCGAGGTTTTGCGTTTGAAATGGGGGTTTTGAATGGTTTTTATGTGAAAAAAAATAATATACTTCTTGAATGTCTTTTATAAAAATTCTTAGTGGGTAATTTTGTTAAACATATTTTGAAAAGGATGCTTATGTGATGTTTAGGTTGGTGTATTTTCTAAAATGTTTTTTAGGATAAAGTGTTTATTGGTCAGGTCAAAAATTTGGAGGACATTTTATGAAATGTTAAAATGATATAGGAGAGAAAAAGAACCACTGAATACTTATATGGAGTGATAAAGAACATGGTATTTCAAAATTCATGAAAACGAAACATTTACCAAAGTGTATTTAAGTGGGAAAAATCATTATTAATATGTTTAAAAGGAATACTAATTTATTTTACAAACCATCTTATTATGTTGATTAATTATTTTTTCATATGTAAAACAACATAATGAGATAAACTGAATTTCAGTGACGAATTTTATACACATGTCATTTCTTATACAATTTAATCACTTGTCCAAATGATGAAAACCCATGATGAAAATTTCAATATAGATTATATTAAATCAACTTCTAACATATCACATATTCCATAAAATAATAAAAGGTAATTCCCCGTGATTTTATTAAAAAAAATATTCATCCTTGTGTAAGATAATAGACAGAATGAATAAACCATCATATGATGTACTAATACAGTAAAATATAATTTTTAATAGTTAACAAAATGGTTAATAACATATCATTATATAGATAATTTATTTTATATCCCATATAAAATCAATAATGTCTTTATTTCGGAATTTTTATCATAAAATTTCTTGCCATTCCCTTTATATTAGAGGATCAAACATAAAAATATTCCACCCAAATAATCAATTATATTAAATGAAAATATTATTTATACACTGAAATTATAAATTATCTATCATATTATAATTATTAACCTAAAACTATCATGAATTCAAATATATTTGATCTCATAAAAGTATTTTTCCAATTGAATTAATAATTTTCAATCAAATTCTTTAGTAAAAATAGTCATACTGACATGTACATCATTTAGACTTCAGTAATTCACTACATAATTATTTCACATAATTTATTGTTCAATTTACTACAATGTTTTTTCAGGTGACATGATATGAATTGTTTTGTGGGATGACCTTTACATAGACTATATCAATAAAATACCTATAATATTATTGAAAATTTGACAAACTTCCTCAAAAAAAATTAATCATCAAATCACATACTAACTATTTTTTAATTCACTATAGAGAATTTTTCCACAAAATCAATTAAATATAATTACATTATATACACTTAAATTCAATTATTATACTAACCATAATGGTAATTAATAGCCAATTCTTATGTTAAATAATTATAAATGAATTTTTTCCTAAATAATAATTTTAATAAAACTTATACTAAACTAAAGGGTTCTATTAACATAAGTGAATCCCAATGTTTCCATAATCTAGTTAAAAACCTATTACATAAAACTTCAAAATGGTTAGAAATTCCTTAAAAAATATTTACAGTCATTTAATTATCAACATTATAAATTTTATTCCTATATATCTATTGAAAATAAATTTTTTCAATATGTTATATTACCTCCTTCATCATAAAGGTTCACATTGATAATTCTTTGTAACCCAATAATATCACAAAATATTTTAAAAAAATGATCACAATAAGGGTACACAATCCTCTCTAAAAAATGACATTCTAAATATATTCGACCAACTATTTTTCGGATATTACCCTTATATTCATCAACACCAAAAACATGTACACTTGTAGTATCCAAATAATGGCGCACCACTTGTAAAACAATTTAATATATAGTTAAAAAAACATTAGGATAAAATTATGTATATAGAAAAATACTCAAATAATATAACAGATTTATATTCCATAAACCATGTTTTACTAAATCAATTCATAAGGATTCAATCAACCATGCTCTGATAAAAAATAAAATAAACTATCTCTAGATACCATATGTTGTATTTTACATTATTAAAAGGTGCATCATATATGTTATCACATTTCAAATTTATGAATAGTTTATTAATCTCTGAAAACTATATACAGTCATGAATCTTGCTTAAATTTTAATACAAAATCCAAAAAACACTATTTTATAGGAGAATGTATTTATTATCTCTATTATATAATCTCATATAATTCATAGTAACCCAATTAACATCTAGGGGAATGGTATAAAAACCTTTTTTAAGCATAGATATTTCATAGGGGAATACATAAATGTTATTATATTATATAATAAATAATTAGTAAATAATACTGATGGAAAAATTAATATAAATATCTAGTTTTGACATACATAAATTTTTCATATCTTTTGAGGAATACCGAAAACATTCCACAAAAAAATTCCCAATGACCATATAAGTTTAGTGTCGTTATATATATAGAAATATAAACAGCTATAAATGAGTGATATATATTATCTCCGACTTGGATCATAATGACTAGAACTATTCTTACACATGTCATATATAATATGATTCCTTTTAACATAGGGATGGAAATATGAAAATAGGGGAGCTGATATTATCATTATGGATCAACAAGGGATACATGTAATCTTAAACCTGAGAATATGGGTATAAGAACATGATCATAGTATTATAATATCATACCCAACCTATAAACAATCATAAAAATGAATAATTTCATAAATCACGGTATATCATAATATAATTATAATAAAAAAATAAAGAACATAATCTAGGAAACAATAACATAGGAATAAAACATTTAATTATGGCATAAAACATCAAATTATATGTCATGGTTCCCTACCAAGACATTCATAAAGTTTTTGATTTGTATTTGACCCATGTGCCAATATCTGGCCTAGAAGAAAACCCTATATAGCCTCTTAGTTTAGGTATTGGGCAATTACTCATTCCCCAAAATACGTATAGTCTTGGGATACTTTTTTTGTACATTATTGTTTTTTTGTAATGAGCTACTACATATGCACATGATTATTTTTAGGTTGGGCTGCATCCTTTGTGCCTTCCTATTTTTGGGCTTGGGATACAACTCTTGTACACATGGTCTTCATATACCCTTAATCAATAACAAATTAATTTTAGGGAGATATAGGTCCCACTGATTACATAATTAAATGATACATACACGTGCCCAAATATAACAAAATATTAATCATATCATGTCCCAGGAAAAGAGATAGGTCTTATTAATATTAAATAATAATCAGTGAAATGTAATTTTTAGTAATAAAATTCCATCCCATGATAACCTATTTAAATTATATAAGGTTTATTTACATTTCATAAAACTATAATCCATGAAATAAAGCGGGTTTCAAAAGAGTATAACACATGGAAGAGATACAGGTGTCTTAAGAATTATTCATCCAAAACATAATCCATTTAAGAAAAAATATGAATCGAACATTTGGATAATTTAATTGAAGGTATTTTGTATCATTAGCATATTTCATCTTAAATAAAAAATAATTTTGTTACATACATTGTGGAAATGTTATTTAATTTATGAAAAGGTATCATTATAAAATAAATCCTTTAAAAAACTATTTTTATAGAATTTTTTTTGAAATCATGTAAATAATTCATGAAAAAATTATATGAAGCATTCGACCGTAATTACTATAAACTATGCTTCAATATTTCTAAATGTCATTTTATTGGAAAAATTATTGAAAAATCCTTAAAATATTTTCAATGAATGTTTCTTAAAAAACACTTTGAATGATGACAATGAATATTTGAAAACATTTAAAACCCATTTATTTGAAAATTCATTAAAAAAATAAAAAATAAGGCATGGAGTCATAAAAATAATTGTATTTGAAAACATAATCATTAATATAAATAAAATAAGATTTAAAATTGATTAAATTATTTTTTAAAACATGATTTTTTAATACTTTTTATAGTTCACAATTTAGAAGGAACAATAATTTATAACAGAATGGAGAATAATGTAATGTTTTCATAAACCCAATTTCATTATTATCATATGTATGAAATAGTTACAATATGTAACCATTACATGGATATAAACATAATATTTCGTGGAATCTAAAATTCATGAGATTTATTATTATATGGGTCGTAATATTTCATCTCTGAAAGCGTAATCATAAACAATATCGATAAATGATGATATTTCCACAATAAATTGTTACGATTTTGGTATAATTAATTTTTAATGGAATGAATAAAACTAAATGAATCATAAAATATCATGAAAATAATTTTATTCATGATAAAAAATGTCCAATGTATGTAAATACATCTTGTAGAAACATAAAAGAGCATGACATGGAATGTGCTTCAATGAATGAAAATTTAGGAAATGTTAATTAACTAATTGTGTAGCATTTAAAATATAAACCCTATGAAATAAATATCATCCTATGGATATGTAAATACAAATATAATGAATTATATCAATCATATAATATATTCATGGGTATTATAAACACCATACAAATGAAATGAATGATGATTAAGGAATATGTCTCACAGTAATAAAAAGTGAGATGAAATTCCTTAACATTATATCTTGAATATATTCATACGTGAAATTTAAATGAGAATAACAAATTTAATTTTAACATTATTATTTTAATGAAAAATATTATCATATTTAGCACCATATATTATTTTATATTACCACCTTGTGAAAAATTTTATTTTATGTATTCAAATTGTTTAATATTCCCTTTTTGGATACAATCATAATTAGTTATATATTTTTCCCTTATACATATATCACGATAATGAGAATATAAAACCTAATATAAATAAATTATATATCCATTTCATTTATATTATAATAATTTATAAAATATATAATTATGAAGTGGAATACATCATTCATGAAGATGGTAGGTCATATGCAGGCATGGACATGGATCCTATATTATTATTATATTGAATGAAATAGTGTAGATGAAATATATATATATATCCGTATAAATATAATTATTAAATCATAATTATTATATCATATATATCATATATTTTTACTAAACTCATCCTTAATAATTTTAATGTAGTGGTTGAATGAATCACATTTCCTTGAGGGGGTGGTAGTCTATACTTCTCAAATGAAATTATCATAATTAAATGGAATAAAATGTATAAATATATGAGTTATAAGAGGATTAATGAAAAATAAATACTTAATAAATATAATATATAACATATATAATAATAGTTCTCATCATAATTTCCTACATGAGAGGAGGTAATGAAAAATTGAACAATCAATATTTCTAGAGGTGGTAGTTCTCCAAACACATAAACATTATATAGATTACCAATAAGATATAGGTGTGTGTAAGTGTAGAACTAAACCATGTTATAATAACATCCTACTATATTATTTATAATGTTTTTTTATAAAATAATAGAATAATATGAATTTATGTGGTGGAGAATTGAAATAAAATAATAGAACATGTGGAATAATTTTTTATCATATTTGGGTAACCCCTTTTGGTTTGCATCAATGAATTTTTTTTGATTTATTTCTATCAAAGTGGGATTATGATATAAAGGTAGGGATGTAGTTAGATTATTTGGGTATATGGTTTATGAACCAATGTGGCTTCAGATGAGTGAGGATTGAGTAGAGTTGTGGCCTTTTTACCCTAGAGGGGGATTGACAGTCTTCTAAATACCAAAAATGTATTCAATAGTTGGAGGTCTCCATTACCTAATTTGCCCAAAAAAGTAATATTAATTGAAAATAGTGACATTTTTTGTCCTAAAAGATCCACATCACAATAATTACATTATTTTTAATATTTTTATTCTTTAATATCTAATATTCCCCAATTTTAATATTTTGTTGTTTATTCCAGAGTCCAGTATTATACCATATTTTATTTAACCATCGAAACAAATATTTTAAGGAAAAGTTAAGGAAATGATTAACAATGAGATGTGGGGTTAATAAGTTCAAGGGATATTTAAATCCAATTTCATATTTTATCATTGTATCTATATACCTGTTTAGATCATTATTCTCATATTCTATTTTCCATATCCGCTGAATGTATATGAAAGCTGTAAAGATAACACATGATATTTTCACAAGGTTCACTATTCAATTAGAGTATATAGTCTATATGATGGGCTGTTAATAATCTTGACTACACTAACACTAGAAAACAATACCTTTTTTGATTACAATGGGTATGATATAACCTTACACTTTTATGGAACTTTGAAAATAATCCAATAGCGCTTGTTTTACAGCTATTGGATATAACATTATTTCGACTATTAAGATATAATTATCCTAGTTAATATTTTTTTATAACTCTAATAAATTCCTTCACTTATTGAGTCTTTTCTGAGGACAATGTTTTGATTTTTTCTTCCACTATCTTTATCTCACATTGTTAGTTCCATAACATCATACAAGAAACTCCCCTTACATCTTACATGAAAAAACTAGATCGATGCACTAAAATATTCTTTTTTCAGTCATAATTAAATTAATTTGTTTTTGATTCATGACCAAAAAATCATCCCTAACGCAAATTATAATCAACCTATTAAAATTTGGTTAAGATATCTTCTAAAAATATTTCATATTTCTTCTTTTGTTCCAAACCAATGAACTGAGCTTTCTTTATCTTCTTCTAGCAGGAATCCCAAATTTCCTTTCTGATTATTAAATTGATGAAGTTCATATCGAAATTGAATAATCACATTTTTAATGTCTTAAATAATTAAATACTGGTCAGTGATTGTATTATTCTTCCCACTTTCTCTCTCCTGGTAGGATATATGAGTTTAGGAGTAGATCTAATTCTTCTTCACAAAAATCTATATATGAATTCTCTCCGATAACCAATGTGTATGAACATAGAAAAAAATAGTTTTACATTGTGATAAAAAGGGGGAATTATACCCATTAATTGGTTCAAAGAAACTTTATTCAATAATAACTATAAAATCTTGAGTTCAACATGTGTCAACATTAATCAAATCATATCCTTTAAAATGAAAATGAGTTTCTAAGAACATTTCACATATACATTGTATTGATACATTGTGAATTTTCATATTTTTTATACTTACTGAGTTTCACCTCATGGTGATAGTTTTTATAGTCATCCTTACCCTCTACAAACTGCCTATTGTTTGTAGAAAACTGATTCCCCATATATTATTGATTCCCCACAGACCACCTTTACATCATGGATGCCATTTTCATCATGATCCACCTTTTAATTTTTTTACCCCTTCTTCCATCTTGGACTACCACTACTTCTATGGACCATCTCCTCTTTCATGGTCAAATTAATACTTCATATAATCATTCCTCTACGAACTAATTCCCTTTGATTATTCATCCTAATAAACTCTTTCCGACATTGCATAATTATTACCATAGTGAATATAATTTCTCATAACATTATTCTACTATATTTATGAGATTCAGTTGAATTAAATAGAAAAATAAATCATCATTTCTTGGTATTCTATTTAACAAAAAATTCAAATGTAGTACAACCTTTACTACAAAATTTTGTACTTTAGCAAACTGTATTTCCTTCTTTGGTCCACATAGATACTTTATTTCCTATACGGAAGATGGTTACATCTTAAAATAGATAACCTAATCTCTGCCACATAATATAGTCGTTTATCACGAATATCAAGCCTCATTTGAACAATTACCCCCCCTATGGACTTTGATCCTAACACAAACTGTTTTTTCTTCACAGTCCTCGTAACAAGCTATGCAGTCTTCATAGACATGCTGTATGAAATGCAGCCTTTACTAACGTTCCATCACCATTCCATGAACCTTTAATGAAATTAAATATAATTCTATCCCAATAATTTAACTATTTTCTCATTTTTATAAAATAAGTCATTACTAAAAACAACAACCAAATTTTGAGGCATAATTTTTTTGAAAACAGTGGTAAATGATATATCCAAAGTAATCTTCTTCATGAAAAATCAAACCGTACTAATGTGTGTTCATATGATTTCATCATTAAATTAATATCTCATGATTTTAAATATTTTAATTTTTATCATTATCATCATCAGATTTACCAAGGAAATTATTTTATCTTCACTATCTTTTAACAACTACTTTCATTCGAATAAAACAAGATAATATTGGAATCACCATTACTCCAACATTACATTAAAAGGATTGAATCACAAGTTATAAAAACATTTGACCTTCTTGAAATACAGATAATAAAAACATCATCTTTTTTAACTAGGATAATTATTCAACTATAACATCCTTCATCTTTAAATGATCCCATAACAACTCTCCCCACATCACCTTAAAACTCAAATTCATAAATTGATGTTACTAGAATTCCAATAACTTGAGAAAATTATCCATGATCCATTAAATTTTGATATATACATCATATTTACTGTAATTATATCTTATTATATCAATTATCACTATTGAAAAAATGACAGTGAGTTGACAGTAGATAAAATCCATAAACATAGTTGGATTTTCAAAAATAAATTGAGACTTATTATATAATAAAGGGTCACTGAGTTATAAATATTATAAGTAATTAATAAAATATAAATCTCAATGGTTATGGAAATTAATTTTTAAAAAAATCACATTAGCCAAGGAATACCCTGCTTAAACCTGGACTACAATAATAATGTTTTAACAATCTATTGTTTAATATGAAAATTGTAAATGATAAAATGGTCAATTAATAGATCATATTAAATTTTTTTTTTATTTATCAATCACTTGGAAAAATATATTTTAATTTTTTATTATAAATCATTTAATAAAATATCATTAATTATACGAAACAATAATGTTAATTTGGACACCATTTATTAAATTTTAATTTAAAAATATCAAACTAATATTGTAAGTTGAAAAAATTAAATTTAAAATCATGAAAATCAATATATCAATCATCAAAAGTAATTCTATATAGTAATTAAATCAATTTAATTCTCTATTAATATTTATAGTATCAACTATTTTATTTAATTTTTAACTGAATAATTACTACATTTGCGTTTAATAAGAATTATAAGAAATTAAATAATATCAGAAACATTTCTGATAATTTCATATGTTATAAATTATCAATGTATATTTGTAAATGTTATTTATAAAATAAAATATTATGTTTTGTACATATCTCAATTTTTTATAAATGATATAGTAAATAAAGTCTCATTTTCACCTTTATTTGTTTATAAGCTTATATATAGGTCACATCAATTTAATAATATCCCAATAAACCAAATTTAATCCAATATGTGATATGGTATAATTAGTGGAATCCATTGGATTTTCTACATGTGTCCAGATAATTTTCATCCTTATGATAGTGGTTTAGTCCCTAATGAACCATAATCTTACCTCAATCGTTGTTTTTAATTTTAATCACATTTGCAAAACACTTTTTAATAAATTATATTGACATTATAATAAAAAAATTTCATATTTATTACAACATTAAAATTCATTTTTTCAAAATTAAACTCATATATGTTGGAAAACAATGTTTAATTTGAATCCTTCAGATATGGCGAGAAATCTAGTTTTAGTGTAAAAACATTCAAAAGTTTAGTAATTTTTTATTACAAACTTCCCATATAAAAATGACCTTACTGACATAAATTTGTTGAAAATATTTATAATTTATATGTTTGACATAAAAATAAATATATTATTTGAAATTAAAATTTTCTATTATTTAAATTGAAAGCCATTTTTAATTATAATACAATATTTTATTCACTTTAATAAAAAAATGTAGTTTGTCATAAAAATTTAAACAAATTACTCTAATATAAATCAATAATCAAAAATTAAAAAATAAATTTTATTTTGTGAAATTAAGTTTCTAATTGTGTCTAAATTTGTTTATATAATTATTCATAATTGGACCTGAAAAAACATCATTTGTACAAAATAATTTTTTAAAACATATAATGATATTATAAAAATAATATTCCAATAATCAATTTGGTTTATTTATATAAAATCATTATGAAAATTATTTCATATGATGTTTTTCACGCTAGGATATTCAATTAGATGTTTTTATTCAAATCATATTTTGGTTTTTGATTTTCTCTTGGTTTTTAGGTTTTCTAAGATTAGATTTTCTATTTCTGGTGTTCTTAATCTATGTCATCATTCCATTATTTGGGGATGGTATTCCAATTTTTAATTTATTTGAGGGATCTTATGTGGATTTGGTGTCTTGGAATTGAATTTGTGACAATCCAAGTGAAACCATTTCTATTGTTCATAGTTGGGGTGGTTAATAAACTTGATTTATATGATTCTTGGAGGGAAAATTGGGTTTTCATTTGGGTATAATTTCCCCCAATACTTGGAATATCACTCCCCCAAAAAACAACCCTATCCCCTTACAAATTGGGGAAAAATTGGATGTTTTTGCGTGGCCAGAATAGGCCGCATGATTTTGATGCACAGATTACTAAACCATGTAGGGTTTCCAACACATTAATATTATTTTAGAAATTTCAATTTTTCCAATTCATAAAAAACACTATTGAGACCATTTCATTCCAATTTTGTCCTTCATAGCCATAGAAGGCCTATGAGTTGAATCTGGATCCCATGGAACACATTTTTGAAGGTATATTTGATTAGGAAACATCTATATTTCTTCATGTAAGTGATTGTATCATTGTTTTTTTAATTTGACATTGGGTTTCATCTCTCAACCTTTATGTAAAAAATATCCAGAAACCTGGGTTTATTATTGTCTTTCTCGGCCCCATCAGGTTGATTTAGTTTTTTCTTCCCTTGTGGTATGGCGGTGTGATGGTAGAGGTTTAACACAATTATTTGGGGTTATTTACGTCTTTAGTAGATTATTACATGTGTATAAATAATTTGATGAATTATAATTTCATTATTTACATTTATATCAGTTTCCTTAGCCAGTACTTGTTGTGTGAAACGAAATTTTGATCGAAGTTTCCTAGCCTTATTTTATAAAGTTTCTTTTATATTGCACATTATTGTTTTTCTTGAGTAACTCATGTGATATATTTTTTTGGTAGTTTTATAACATATAAATGTTATTTATTAATTATTTCAAAGGATTCAAAATCAATCATGGTTGTGTTTTAGTGATGTTTTGTGTATGAAATGGGGTTTTTGAAGGGTTTTTATGTGAAAACCCAAAATATACATTTTAAAAGTGTTTTATAAAAATTCTAAATTAGTTATTTTGTTAAACAATTTTTAAAAAGGATTCTTATGTGATTTTTAGGTTGGTGTATTTTCTAAAATGTGTTTTTAGGATAAAGTGGTTATAGGTAAGGTCAAACATTTTGATAACATTTTATGAAATTTTGAAATGATATACTAAATAGTGAGAAAGGTGTAAAATATATTTATGGATTGTTTTGTGAATGTATAATGTTAAAATTAATTTTAATCTGAAAGGACTGTAATATGACATGCTTGTGGTATGTTTGGTGTTTTTTTGTTGTGGAAATAGAATTTTCATGTGAAAATTGTATTTTATGATAAGTGGAACATGATTGACCCCAAAGAGGGAAACTCGGGTATCATGGTGGGAGGAAGTATACTAAAATTCATGGGTTCTAGAGTGGTTTCCTCCCTATTTCACATAGCAGATTTGATGATGAAAAGAAAAAATAAGATATTATGATGATGATGGGGACCATCAGTTTTTGTGTATGATCCCTACTAGTGTGCCAGGAAATTTAATGTGTATTTATTATAGTTACATTTCACCAAGATAGGTGGTACCAGGGGCTCACTTCTGGATAATACATTGGGGTGTTCTCGTGACTAGTTATCATTGAGTATATGATATTCATAATTTTTATACAGAGTGTTTTGTAGGAAAATTCATTAGCTTGTGAATTTTATTTAAATGATTCAATTATTTAAAATATCCACGTTGAAAACTAGATTAGTTTAATGTTTCATCCATTATAAAATAATTTCATCCATTTCTTATTTATGAAAACATGCATACTACATATTTTATAATGTTTATCACATGGAATCCTTTTGTGGAATACTCTGTGGTGCATGATCCCACAATAATTACACCCTTGGTTATATGTAGGCTAGTTAATCATGGTCATTGGAATGGAAATAAAATTTATTTCCAGCGGTTCGGTTTATAACCTTCCATTCATTGTGTAGTGTTTTGCAGATGTCTTGGGGAGGATGGAAGCTTGTGTGTGGTGGTCCATGAGTTGTTTTTTATACTATTTTTATTTTTTGACATCTTTTTCATTGTCTAAACCCGTGTATTTTTCAGTATTTTATTAATGGTTTTCATGGATTGAATTTTTATGTTAATATTATTTATATTTTTTGGTTGTTTAATGCTTCAAATTTCAGGTAAATTGTTCCCAAAAAAATATTTATGATATCTAGGAACATGCTCCAACTAGTGGGAATCAAGAAAACCCACTATCCATTCTACAGACAGAGTTGGGCATCCTTTTTTATGGAGACCAGATCTGGTTTGCGAAAAAATGGTATAATATAATGTTTTCTCTTTTGGGTCTTTTTTTTGGTAAATAATCATGATATTCTGGAGCTAGGATGGTTAATAATTGACATTCCAATTATGAGTAGGGTTCCTAGCTGGAACAACTTGTGATGGAATTGAGGTCACAAGGGGAATTTAGATAATGTATGAGTTCATTGGTTCTTTTTTTTTCGTTGACTACTGGGGATGGGATGAAAAGAGAGTTAGTATAATCGACTCAGTGAGATTGTAGGGCCTAACAATCCATGTGGAGTCAGGGAATTTTCCCAAGAACACTCTTTATGAAATATATGAGATTAAAATGTTCCCCCAAACTATATGTCCAATTCACAAACCAATACTAGTTTCCTTACACATTTTCTTGTCTATATTTGTTATTGAATCTTGGAAATGTTTTTTTAAAATAAAAAATGACTTGATTTTATGAAATTTGTGTTTTTGTTAATTGATTTTATTCTATATCATAAAATTTTTGGTTTATGAAATGGGGGGAATGAATTTTCAAAATTGTGTTAAAATGAAAATGTAAATTTCATACCTCTTTTGAATGTGTGAATTATTGTATGTTGGTTTTGAAAATATTTTTAAAATAGAATTTTCTATGGTTTCCAAATGTTTTATGAATGTAATAATGTTTATTTTGGATATTTTTGGAGTTTGAAGATGGATATTGATGTGTTATGTAATGAATATATTTATTTTTTAATGAATTAATGGATCTTTTTTTTAAATAATAATATATGTCTTTTAATGAAATGGGTTAGGATAAATAAGATTCTATCATAAAACCATATGTGATTTGAAATGGGATTAGTTGTTTTGAATTTAATTTTCATGAATTGAATGTGAGTTTTTATTTGAATGGTTGGTGATTTTCCAAAATGGATTTAATGATTTGAATTTTGTTTTGATATGTGGATAGTGGTTTCGAGCAAAAAATGGATTTTTCGTTTGAATGTATTGGTTTTGAAAAGTGGAATGAATTTTGGTTTTAACCTTTGGTATTTCATTATGTTACCAAATTCATGGGTTTACATTGGAATATGTATGGAAAATGGATTTTTTGGTTGAGATCAGGTATTGGTATAAGGAGGGTTCCCAATGTGGTTTAGAAACATGCATGTTTGAGACCCATGGGGTAATAATGATATTTTCTATTACTACTAACACCATTTACATTCAATGAAATGATTTTTAAGGAAAATTTATTTTTTTAAAACATTTTTTAGTGTATTATATTTCATATGGATTGTATTTGGGGGATGTTTAGAGTTTGATAACCCCTTTTGTTTAAATTATGTTTTGGGTTTTTGTTTCATTAGTACATTGGATTAATGTTCTTGTTAGTGGTCATTTATGATAAATTTTTTAGGAAGCCTTAGTTTTTGTTCCACCAATACACTCAATTTGGATTTATTGTATGTTTTGACCAAAGAAATAACATGATTGGTTCCCTGGGTTTTATTGTTGTTTAGTTTACTCCCCAATAAATAGTTAATTCATGAATGATATATTCCCACATGTGATCCACAATTATAAGATCTTAAATTTTATCAACATAATGACATTCTTTTAGAGATTTGGATACTGATTCTACCTATCATCTTTTCGGTTAAGTGGATCCTAGCATATCTAGATAGTGGTTATGGAATATTGAAATACACCATGGATCCCTAAGATGCATGATTTTCATAAATCATCAATGGTGATGCTATAAATCATTGTGTCAATAAGTTATATATGGAATTGTTAAATGTGGATGTCACGGAACCATTCAAGGGACTCAACTTAAATAATAATATGTTCCTCTTCCGAGAGTTTCTGAATTACTTGTTCTAAGTGAATGTTTCTTTCGGGGTGAAAGAGGTGACATATTTCCATATTATACATCCATATCATGTTGAGGATCCATGATATTTAAAAAAGATTGTGAGATGTGTTTTGTTATGCTTAGATTTTTGGATAATGGTTTAGTTGCTCGAGAAACTAGACGAAGAAGATTATTTTAAGGGGGGGGGGGGGTTAGTGCTTGGCTGTGAGGAAAGAGATACTTCAATGATACGTTCTCTAGCCATAGGTCATTTAGTGAAGCTGGAATCTAGTCTTGAATCACCAGTGGTGTGAGGTATCTTAGTTTAAATTCTATTTACATTGTCTGATTTGGAGACAGTTTTAGGTTTCGATGTCGTGGTTTCATTCGATGATGTCAGGTGTCGTGTATAGGGACCTGCAATCTCTATCCCTTATGGATATAAACATTAATAGTGAGTAATTTCCTACTTAGTCATCAGGAGGTGGGTGGTTTTTTCTCAAAACACTGTGCTTGAATCCCAATGGTCTCAACACACAGTTTGGCTTAACAGGTATGAATAACCAGGTAGGATCTCATTGATCTCATTATTGGTTGGGATAAATCAAGGATGGTGATGCTCGTGGGTTTGGTGAACCATGTATTATCTCTACTTATCGTCATTTCTTTGTTCTACCTCTATTACTATTGGGATTGGGTCATATGCAGTCCTTTTTATGTTATCTCGTGCTAGTTGGTAAAGAAAATTGGTTCTTTAATTGGAGAGTCCATTTGGGCCTCCCCCTATTATTGTCAAGTTCTGTCTCGATAAATTATGTTGTCTCTTATAATTGGGTTTTCTGTTAGAAACTACCAAGGTTGGTGTTCTTGTTCAGTTTCGGTTGTCGGTCTAGCTTTAACCCAAGAGATCCATTAGAGATTTTGATGACACATTTATGTTTTTGGGAGGGAAGACCCCTCTGCACAGTTTGTTCTTGGTATGTGGTAACTGTTTCTCTAACCACGAAACTATGTTGTATGAGACAGAACCTAAGGCATGTACTCCACACATATTTTTACCTTTCCCACGTAACAATGTGAGTTTTCCTTTTCAGAGAGAATGGTTCGCATGATTATCGTACAGCTTCCAAATCCATGTGGACTAACTATGCTGATCTTCCAGAACAATTAAACTATTTTTCATGGTGTTGTATCGGTGTTTTGTAGTCACTTTTGTAGATATGAATCCATTATGTTATTTCATGGTTAAATTTTTGGTATGGAGAATGCCCTATGGTTTTGTTGATTTAATGTGATGGTAACCTCATTTGAGTCATTGTTTTTTTCAGGAAAACTACAAGTGCTTCGAATGGTATTGAATAATATTATTTGTTTTGGGATGTGGATTAATTGGGTGTGATTGTTTCAGGATATTGGTTTATAAAAATGTTACTAAGTGTTACCATTCGTTCGATTGATCAAATAAAGGTGTTTTGGCCTTTTGGGGGCAGCCAAATCATAGAAAAGTGTCCATATTAGTCTATCAGTTGGGTTTTTATCATCATTCATTGCGGTGTCTATCCTGAATGAATAAATAATTATTATTGACATAATTTTAACCCCTGAATCTTCAATTCCATTTAATTTTTTTGAATCTTATTTTTCTTCAGAGTTTTTTCTTATTTTTAGGGACTTCTGGAAATACACTTGGTGTCTCTGGTGATTATGATAAATTTCATTGGTCTTGGATATCATGGATGGTATTTATAATTGTCAGATTTTAATGGGAAGGTATGATAATGAGGTTATTTGTAATTTAATTTTTGACACTCTTAGTGGAGCCTTTTTTTGGGTTATGTTGATTGGGTTGTATATACCATGGAGTCAAATGAACCTTGTGGGGAATAAGGTTTTTTATTTGGGGTATTATTTCTCCCTATCTGTGGAATATCTCACCCCATTGAATCCCCCGTAGATCACATTTGAAATTGGAGTGAAATAAAGAGCATATGGGTGGAAAGAACATCTCGTAGGGTTTGGCAGCAAAATTTGCTAAACCATGCAGCCAAACCGTGCAGGGTGTCTAGCATATTAAAAATATTTTTTTAATTCTAGTTTTTGCTTTCCCGAATATACCCTATTGTGCTCATTTATTCCCAATTTCATTCCTCGCAACCATTGGAGGTCTCAAAGCCTCCTCAATCTCTGATAGAACTCGTTTTTTATGGTATTTTTAATGTGGAAACATCAATATTTTTTCATGTATGTGATTCTTTCTTTTTGTTCTTCCATTTAATTTCCGCTTCATCACTCATCCTTGATGTAAAAAATGTCCAACGACTAGGGTTTCATACCTTGGTTATATTTTTTAGTTACGTGGCTCAATATCATGGATTTAGGTTTGTTTTCAATCCTTTCTGGTGCGGTGGTGGTCCGGTTATGTATTCCCATAACGATATGGAGGTTGTCACAACAATTGAATGTGATTCCATGTGTAAGAATTTGTTGATGAGTTAGAATTTTTTTCTTTAAATATCTACATTGTTCCATAAAAAATATGTTTTTTGAAAACACTATTTTTTTAATTAATTTGTATATTTTTTGTCTTTAATGTTTCAATTCATCTTGAACATGTGTGTTTTTTAGTTGTAACTCGTGTGATATCTTTTCTGGATATTTTTTAAAATATAAAATTTATTTATTAATTTTTTCTAGGGATGAATATTCTATTTTAGTAGTGTTAAACTATTCATTTTTCCTTCAAATGTGTTTCTTTAATGGGTTTTCTGTGAAAAAATCTAGTATACATCATCAAAGTGTTTTATGAAACCTTAGAATGGGTTATTGAGTTTCAAAAAATTTGGAAAGGATGTTTATGTGCTATTAAGGTGGGTTTTTGTTCTAAAAATATTTTTTAAAGTATTTGGGGTGATTGTTAAGGCCATACATTTAGAGAATATATTAGGAAATGATGAAATATTTTATTAAATATTTAGAAATTTTTGAAACATTTTTACAGAAAATTTTGTGTGAGTATGTTGATAAAATGAATTTTAATGTTAAAGGTGTATTATGTGAATTTATTGTGGGATGTTTGGTGTTTTTGAGAGTGTTCATGAAATATTAGTTTCATATAAAAATTTTATTTTATGAGATGTCTAATATAATTGAGAAAAATGAGGGAAAACCAGGTATGTAGGTGGGAAGACTTGTACTAGTTTACTACTGATTTGGAGTTGATTCACCCATTTTTCATGTTGAAAATATTGTAAAGACCCGTAAAATTAAAGGGAAATTTATTCTTAATTTTCTTTAGAATTTTACAAGAGCGCGGTTTCTGACGGCACCTGATTCCGAGGCCCGGAGTGCCCGGAATCAATTTCCGAAGTTTGGCTCGGGTACGTTCAGTGAACGAACGAGCGGGAATTCCTAACTTTAGATCCGGTGCTCGGAATTGAAATCTGAGGGCACCGATGAACTCACAGCGCCGATATTCACTTAAAGAGACCTTTTCGGAAGTTGCGTTTGTTGCGGGACGAAATTTAGTTTTTGGGAGAATTATAAAAGTTGCATAAAAAAATGAGGAATTCTTTTTATTTCACTTGTGTAGGATAACTCCTCTCAAAGGGAGTTAGGGGTGGGACCCACACCCACTTAACCTCCCTTGAGAGGATTAAGTGTGGTGGGAACCACACGAACCTAAACCTCTCATCTTCCCCCTTAAACTACCCTCTCTCCCTCTTAAAAGTTTGTTAACTTAACATCTGATTAATTACACATGACATGTATAATTAATTAAGTGTTATGTTTTTGAATTTGAAGTATTGAATTCCTTGGCTTGGTAAATAAAATAAGGAGGAACCTTATTTTATTTGGTTAGTCTTGTTTTGCCAACTGGTAAGGAATTTTGAGAGCTCCTCCTCCTTCTTCTTCAACTTGACGAAGAACGCTCAACTTGACGAAGAATGCTCAACTTGACGAAGAACGCTCAACTTGACGAAGAACGCTCAACTTGACGAAGAACGCTCAAGCTCCGACGAAGAACGCCGCTCCTCTCTTCTTCGTCTTCTGTGTCAACGAGAGGGAACACCGCTTCCTCCTCGGACTCCCTTCGTTGGCATACGAAGATTCGCCAACGACGTATCTCATCGGATGCACCTCTTCGTCATCGGATTTGACGAACGACTACCGTGACGCCCGACCTCCGCGACGTTGTCTTCCGCGGGACGTTGACAAATCATCAAACCTATACCCAAGGTAGGGGTTGTTGATTATTGTTTAATTATTTTATTCTTGCTCGTGGTTCGCATGACTAACGTGAGGATATTGAATATTTAAGTTGTGTTTTAACGTGAGGGGGCCGGACCGCATGAACACGGCCGAACCCCCTCCTTCGTTCTTGGTGTTTTATTTTGCGGATGAATCAAGGTGGCGTGGTGCCGTCGCACCACGCAGATATTCGCCGAATTTTTTTACGCGACGCCGTCGCGCCGCGTTGAAGGAAATAAAGGCGCGGCGGAGGGGCGCGGTGCCAACGCACCGCGCCGGATGACGAACACCGCGGCCGGTTCCGGGCCGCGGCGGAACGAGAAGACCGGCGGCCGGGCCGCCGGCGTCGGAATCCGAAAGGGGGACCGGATTTTTCCGGTCTCGTTGGAGAAAACCGGCTGGCAGTTGGCCGGCCGGAAGGTCAAAGGCCGCGGGAATAAATTCCCCTGGCCAGCTCAAAAAACCCCCCTCATTTAAGAGGGGGGCGGTTCCTTGAAAGGGGGGGGGGGGAAGGAGGCCCCCCGTTTTTTCTCCAAGCCGGCCCCCACGTGGGGGCCGTTTTTTTTACAAAGGGCGCGGCATATAGTCGCGCCGGCCCTTCAATCAAGCGGGGGCTTGATCCCCCCTGCGCGCTGCCTCTGTGCGGCGCCGGGCCGCCGTGCCGCCGCACCGCCGCGCCGCCGCGCCGCCGGCCGGCCGGCCGACCGGGCCGGGTCGGCCCGGACCCGGACCCCCCCGTTTCGAATCAGATTCGGTCTTTTGGCCATATCTTGAGCCACAGACCTCCGATTGACGAACCATCTACGGCAACACGATCATTGGATCAAGACGGTCGTTTCGGTATATCGCACTCAAGGTTTCGAATTACTTTGACTTCGGCCGGGTTGGTTCGTTCACAAAACCAACCGGGCTTTCGGAGCAGAAACGCACATATCTTGAGCTACGGACGTCCGATTGACGTGTCGTCAGCTGTGTTGTGTTCCTCTTAATGAGATGGATCTTTTGGAATACTCCGCCCGAGGTTCGGACGCAGGTGGAGTACGGTCGGGTTGGTTTTTCCTTAAAAACCAACCGGGCCCCGGGGACGAAAATGCCAATAACTCTCAGACCGGGTGTCCGATCGACGCGCCGTCTGTTGCGTTGAGTTCCTGTTGAAGATACGGAACATTTGGATACATCAACTCTGGACCATGTGACAGTTGATGTATCAGCCTCTCGGCTCGTGGAGCGGACCCTCCGAACGAGCTTTCTGTGTGCGGGAACCCTAGTGCTGGCTGCGACTGTTACTGTGACTGCTACTGCTACTACTGCTACTGTGACTGTGACGACGACAGTACAGAGATCCTGTGTGGATTCGATGATGACGACTACTGCACTCAGTGATCCTACGTGGATCAGTGCTACAGGTCCTGCGTGGGCCCGATCCTGTGTGGGTCCGATCCTGTGTAGGTCACTGCGGGGGTTAGTACCTATCGATCCTTCGTGGGTCCGAAGACTTAGATGGTTCAGTGATCATCTTTATCGTCATCCGAAGAAGTATATTCGTGTGAGCTGAATCTTCTGTTTTACTCGATAAAGGTGGTGCGCTTGGTTGTACCGGCAGACCTGCGATACTGGAGACGAGCATACGGAGTATGGATACCGTGTAGCCGGCTGAGACCTGAAGACTGCTCGACCGACTCGACTTGGAGTGAGTCGACCAGCCCAGTGGAAGGAGCGCCCGGTATTTGGCGGCAGACCCATGGCGGACAGAGCGCCTGGTAGTTGGAGGCAGACCCACGGTACTCGACTTGAGGAGTACCTCTGTAGGCTATTTGGGTGAGCGCCCGGTATTTGGCAGCAGTCCCTCAGCAGACGGAGCGCCCGGTAGTTGGCGGCAGAACCGCGGTACTCGACAGGAGGAGTACCTCAGCAGTCTTAGGTTAGTGAGCAGTATCTCAGAGTCGTGACAGGACACTGTACACTTCAGAGATGGGGCTCTTCAGTAGTTATGTTTTTGATAATGAAAATCCTGTGTGAGGTGAATCCTATTACTTTCCTGTGTGGATTGTGTTGTGCTATCCTGTGTGGATTATGTTTTTCTTTCCTGTGTGGAATACGTTTACTTTCCTGTGTGGACTGAGTTGTACTTGGGCTCGGAGGTTGGTGCGTATTTGAAATTGATGACTTAGGTATATGTATGGGCATTTACCTAAGCAGTGTCGGTTTTTACTTCATGATTGTACTTTTCTTCGTGGTTTATCCTTTGTGGATTTGAGAGACCTTCAGGGGTCTCGGGGTCCCTACTGAGTAGCTTATACTCACCCCTGCACGGGCTTTGCCCGCACTACGTTGTGTTGGTTGCAGACGACGGACAGCGTTGACCGTAGCTGAGGCTTGCAGAGCAGGACAGTACCTGGAGGTGGACCACTGGGCAGGACGTGCTCGGAGCGGACGGCGGGACCCGTGGAGCAGTAGAACTATCTGTACCCACCCTTCAGGTGGGATTTCCAGTGGACAGCTCGGTGTAGTGGCTTTTACTTTTCAGTTGCTGTTTTCCCTTTCGAGTTGTACTTTACTTTCAGTTTGGGTTTGTATACTGGCCCATTTACTTTTCCGCACTTTCAGTTGTACTCTGCTTTTGTTTAGTGTTTACTTTCCGCTTTCTTACTCTGTTGTGTTTGTTTACTTTACAAAGGCAATGCCTTCCCTTTTTACCGGGATATACGCCTTGGTGCTAGTCTCCAGCCCCTGGCCTATGGAAGGCGGGCTTGGGGTAGTCACGACACGGACCCCGAGGCCGGGTCGTGACAAATATGGTAATGAAAATAATAAATAATTAATTTTAACAATGTTGGGGAGCATTAGGTTATGAGTATGTTCCCAACTGGTGGCTTGTCCATTAGAATGTATATTTTTTATGGTTACTTTTAATCGAGATATGTGGTTCCTAGGGCCCATTACTAGCTTGTCCGTAGGGGTGTTCCCATCAGTTGTTCTCAATGAATATATGATAATCATCGTCAGTATATGGGGTTTTTGGATGGAAAATTAATTAACCTATACATATAATTTAAAAATTTTCATTCATTAAAATATCCCCAGGAAAACTATTTTCATTTCATTTATCATCCTTTATAAAATTGATTCTACCTTTTCTTGTTTATAAAAACATGCATGTTTTTTCTCTTATAACTGGTTTCACAAGGAATATTTTGGATAAAATAATATTGTGATTAGGTTAAAACCCAAAATTATTCCTTTAGATTATGATGACTGGGTAATAATGATCGCAGTAATGGAAAAATCATTTTGGGTCAGTGGATAGAGTTTTTAGCTTCCATACAGGGTTTGGTGTTGTGGAGAAGTCTTGGGGAGGATGTAATTGTGCCTTGTAGATGTCCCTGAGTGGTTTTTTCTACAAATTTTGTGTTATTTATATATTGCTATTTTTTTAAAACCATGTAATTTAGTTCGGAATTATATAAAACGTTAATTGGATTAAAATTTCAAATTCTTTTATTTATTGTTTTTTGTTTTTTAATGCTTATAAACTCTATTAAAACATTTCCAAAATGACAACAAGATCTAATTAAATAAATTATTTTTTCAATTCAAATTACTATATGTATCACAAAGGAAATTACTATATTTTTTATGTAATTATGAAAATAAAATGAGGTTTCATTGAAACTTGTTGTTTCATGTGACGTACGCCATTTCAGGATTTCATGTAGTGTTGGACAAGTCAGTGTTGTATGAAATAAATGATTGACATGGTTCAATGAAATATACCAATGAAAATTAATTCATTTGAAAAAATTATATTTCCGAAATTATCAGTGTGTAACATTATACACCCTTAATATTAATTTTCCCCTTGAAATTTGGTTGGGTTATCAAATAATTAATTCCTGAAATATCTAATCATATAAACCCAAATCATAAAAATGAATTTTAAAACATCAATTAAAAATGGGATGTTGGAACAAAAATGGTTACCCAATGAAACTCATATCACGATTCCCATAGAAGGGAAAATATGTGGGATGTGAAAACATGATCATGGAAGAGATATCACACCCACATGTTCGTGTGGAATGTTATAGAGAATCATTTTGTGAGTCATTTGAAAATAACAAATACATAAATATATGATAACCTAAGATACATTATTATTAATAAAAAATGATGGTACACAGACAAAAAATATGTCTTGAGGATCCATTTTCATAAATATGAAAATAAAATTCTTCATAGTTTATACATGCATGATTTTAGTTCAACATAAAACATTTTGGTTCATTGATCCACTTCACCACTTTATCTAAAAATTATTGGGACTTTTTAATTCCTAATGAACTAACATATCCTAACACGCATTATATGAATTCCCATCAGTTATCATTAACACAATGTAGTTTGAATTGGAAATAAATTATGAATAAGTCCTCATATTGAGAGATAACAATTTAGTATTTATAATTTCAATTGGAGTTTAACATAAACATTCCATAAAGGATAAAATTATAACCCTTATTAATGATGATATTTCAATTATTTAGAATGAAATTCCTTAAACTGGGACAATGTTGACCATCATATATCACATGATACCAGTTCCTTGTAACATTCCAATCATGTGAATACCCCTATTGTATATTTCCATAAATCTCCCTGGAAAACATCAATGAGTCATAATTCCAATTAATATTTGATATATTCATTAACTCAAAATTATTGTAAACATCATACATCATGAGAGAAAAAAAATTGTCAACAATTTGTTCAAGGTTAAACTATACTATCTTCTTTACTTATTCATATCCATCATATCTTTATCCAAACACAATTATCTCAATATCTAGAATTAATTAAGTCTTACTATACTTAAATAAAAATATCCCCATTCTATTAAACAATTTTTTATGTCTTCATCTCCATTCAACCAATCATGTTATAAGCATATTGAAAAATTTAATGAAAATGCTTATATATTTCATGATTCATATCACCAAATATCTAAATACTGAAAAACAAATAATTCATTAATCAACCATTATTCATAACCAATTAATCAATATTCTTGAAATTAAACAAAAATTACACCTTTCAAGAATATGAGATTGGATTCGTGTCTTATGGATCCTCAATCTCACTATAATGTTGCGTCTAATTTTTAATTTTATTATAATAGGAACAAAATACCAAAACATTCAGTTATCATTTACAATCATTTTATCTTCAAAAACATTACCAATACTCATACCTCATTCATGGTTCAATTTATGGTAATTACACATATGAAATCCATTAACAAATGTTATTATGTATACCAAATCTATCATATTTAATTTCAACCATTATTCATCATGTTATCTACATTTACTTAATCCAGAAATAATAGTGTGATAAGCATTTATCACATTTAGATACAATATAATCATGAAAAATTAATTATAGGGGGACTAAATCATGGATCACCCTTTTTCAATTTATAAAAAGATAGGTTTTTCCAATTTAATTCGAATTAATACTCTATTTAAATCCATAATGAAGTGTTTTAATGTGTTTTTACTCCAAAAACATATCTTATGATAGATTCAATATTGTTGTGTAGTAGGGTTTTCATTCAAGTACTAGATTTCCCTAAGTGAAGACTAGGATATCTTGTCAGAGTTTTTACACCAAGGTACATCTACGCTAGAGACACATCAACATCGGGTATCCCTAAATGGATGTATTTTAGGGAACCACACACCATATCATTTACCAAAATTCTATGACATTTTCCTAAACATTAATTCATCATTATACATATATTTAGAGACAACCCATGTTAAATATTCAGAAAAATAACATTAGGTATTAGTTTATTTTTCCCATACAAGTTTCAAATGGTTAGATAAACCAAAATCTCAAACCAACTATAATGAACCAATCCTTATTTACATATACATTACGTAATTTTTTCATAATAAATAAAACAATAAATAAAACGATTCCCAAATAACATATTAGTTTAGTGACATTAAAATTATGGAATCATAGAAACTAGCACACGAGTGACCTACAATATATCCCACTAGGTTATTTCAAAAATGAACAATTAATAGACACATCATAAATAATACTTATACTCATTACCTAGAGATGGATACAGAACATGGATACAATAAGATTCTCAACATGGGTGAACAAGGGAGACATATTAGAAAATACAAAATAACATGGGTATAATAATGTGATCATAACATTAGAAGTTCATACCATACATATCAATGATCACAAACCCGAATAATGGTCTAGTTAATTGATTTTCATAAGAGATGAATCATAAATAAATAAATAACATAACCATAAAATCACAAAATATGAATAAACACATGTAATTGTGTCGTAACAATAGAAAATCCCATGTAAAGGATACCTATCAAGTCCTCCATTACTTTTTAGGTTTGTTCTATGACCTGTATACCTACTTATAGAAATGAATAAAAACCCATGTACCCTATTATATTCATGATTTGGAAATATCTCATGAAACTTCTTAAATTTAGGATTTGGTAACAACCCAAGTTCCTTCTTGTTTTCAGGCTTTAACTTCAACAAATGAATGTTCTTATTTTCAGTATTGGTCAATAACTCATTCACCATATTATTTTTGGTTATTGGATATAACATCTAAACCCTTTTAGATCATGTACCATTTTTCATTACCCAATTCAATGGGGGATATATAGGTCACCACTAGTCACATAATAATATCATACATACATTTTACACATGATAACATAAAATTCATAATAACACGACCTGTGACAAAATGTGGGCTTTAAAAATATCAATTCCCAACCCATGAAATTAAATGTGTATCATTAAAAATTAATTACATTATATCCTATTGAAAATATATTGGTTTAATATAAATTTGAATAATGAATACAAATTGCAATGATGTGGGGTTCAAAAGTTCATACCCAATGGAAGAGAAAAATTTGTCATAAGAATAATTCCTCCAACTCATAATCCATTTATGTAATGATATTAAGGGATGCATGAGATTATTTTATAGAAGGTCATGGGTTACATCAATGGATGTCATATTTGATGAAAAATAAATTTTAAAAATTTATTGATGGAATATTTATTATTCATTGAAAAATTATATTTCAAAAAAAACATGGAAAAAATTTTTTTATTTATAATAAAATGAAATCAATGAATTAAATATGGAAATAATTTTTTATCATTTCTATTGAAAACATCTAATTAATGATTAATGTAAATTTTGAAACCATTTTATATGAAAACATATAAAATAATCTCAAAAATCTTTTGATATCATTTTTACATATTAAGTAATAAAATATTCTTAAAATAATTTTAACAACATTTTCCATTGATTTTTTTTGAAAACATGCAAATAAATTATAAATAAAAATTGAAAAACATTTCATTGAAAATAAATTTAAAACATTGATATAAGGCTATATATTTTTTAAATAATTTTATTTGAATTTTTTTTTGAAAACTAATAAATGAATATTTAAAAATAATTTAAATAATCATTTAAACATAAAAAAATTATTTTTAAAACTATTTTTGAAAACATAATTATGAAGTATCCCAGATTTCAGACTGAATGTATAATTAATGACATACTATCATTTAATCAGTTTTAAATTATCTTTTATACCATATAGTTTGAAAATGGTACCAATACATGGATATAAAATTAGTATCTTGAAGGTATTAAACATCATTAGATTTCATTATTAATGTATCATAATAATATATCAATGGAAGCATGATCATAAAAAATCTCATTAAATGATTTGATATCAATCATAAACTACCTTGATTTGGGTAACATTATTTCAGGAAAGAAATAAAATACTTACATGATTTTTAAAATATAATTATTATTAAGTGAATCATTATATAACATTCAAAATTTCATTGTATACACCTCATATAAAAATATATGTGCATGGAATTCCTGAGTCTCAAAGATGGAAAATTGAGACAAAGTTAAATTACATATTTTATAACAATTGAAATATAATCCCCATGAAATAATTATAAATAAAATTGATATTTAAATAACCATAGAAAATGTTATAATAAAAATAGAATATATCCATGGTTAGTAAAAACACCACAAATATGAAATTAGTGGTGATTATGGCATGTATCTCATTGAAATAATAAGGGCAAAGAACACCTCATTCCTTATGTCTTGACCCTCTATTGACACGAAAACCATTCATATATAAAAAAATTATGTTTATTATAAAACATTTACATTATAATATTCTTAAATATAATACAATATATGGTTTTATATTACATTAATGTCAATAATTTTTTGTTATGGTTTTACATTAGATAATATTCACATTTTTTTAACATGTGTGTCATAATTTATAATATATTTGGTCCTTATAAAAATATCATGACATCCATAATGTAAACCTTGATATAAATATCATTTATATTCATTATATGTGTATTATAGTAATCTATATAAAATATTAGTATGAGATTGAATAAATTATTCATAGAGACGGTAGGTTGTACGTACGCATTAACACTACTTCCATATTATTGTCATATTGAATGAAATGGGGTAAATATCATATATTATTATATATATATATATATATAATTATTCCATAATAATTAGTACTCTATATATATCATATAAGTTCAATTAAATTATGTCACGAACCATGTCGGGTCGCCATCAACCCGACGCCCGACCCGTACAGTGGCAAGGCCCGAAGGGCGTTCCCGATCCCCACGGGCTGGTATAAGTGCCCGCGCATCAAATTGAATTTTTGCAAACGATTTACCCGTATAAATAACCAGGAATAACCGCAAGTAATATGAAATCAAAAATAGAATTGCAACCACAATTCATTAAATAGAAAAAGTGGGACTCAAACACAACTACCTCCCAACCACAACTCACTCCAAAAAAAGGTGACTAAAAACCAAGTCAACAATCGTCACCTGATGGAGGGATACCACCGTCCAACTGTCACCACCAACGCCAATTCAAAAGAAGTAGCTAACAACTCAGACCACCACTCTCAAAACCTTTGTCTTTCCCTGCATCATACATAATCAGATCAACTTAAACCCAAGGGTGTAAGTATGTTGTGAGAAATAGCTCAATAGGATTGCTCCAGAGAAAAGATTCCACATGTAAATTTTAGGTGACCAAAACAGTTTGCATGCTTGAATTATAGAAAATAAAAAAAATGCAATAACAACTTTAATGAACACAGTTTTTAAAGAAAGACAGTTTAAATATGGAATGGTATTTTTGGTACTAAAAGTAAATTAAAACATTCTTACCTTTTTACAACAAAAAAATCACAAAATCAACTAGTGGTGAGTATATAATCGCACGGGAACAACAAATGTTGGAGAGGCCCTAAGGGACTAAAGCTATGTGGGGCCCTAGAACCTCACGACTCGGTATACCAAAGAATGCATATCAAAGGTTCCCATGCATGTGCCACTAGTAGAGAAGCACCTCCATAACCAAGTGGACTCTAGTCATCATCGAATTTTTAGTTAGTTTTGTAAGTGTAAATCCTGCTAAGTGAAACTGGGTCGGAACCACTCCCATTTCCCTAGCACACTAGTCTAGTCTGCCCACCTAGTAACCAAGCTTCACCTTCTGTGCTCAATGTTCAACGTTCACCCTAAAAATCATGGTCAAGACACAACACACCTAGATGACAACTAAGTCAAAAAAAATACACCCTGGATGTCAACTAAGTCAACCATCACAGTCACATAATCAATATAAATGTATAAACAAATAACCGTTAATGGAATTACAAAATAGAGAAATCCCCAGAAACCAAAAAACAATGTGAATGAACTACACAGTCAAATTACTACAAAATTACAAGAACCATACTAATATTTTACAGGGATTTGAGAAAAAATTGTCTAGAAGTTTTAAAGAAAATAAAACAACACAATCATAAGTGCCAAGAGTCACTTGAACACACACTAGGACTGTAACATGAATCAAATTTCAACTGCAGCATGTTTACAAAGACCAATGACACAATATAGCAAAAACTAGACAACCTAAACATGCTACTAATTAATATAAAAAACCAAATCATACTGACCAAAACCAACAACTCACATCAGTAGATAAATAAAAGACATATTAATATAATCAAACAAGCAAACTAATTGATCAGATAACTTAAGCATGAGAAACCACCTACATCAAAGTATGAAAAATTATACAGTGGTACACTCCCTCTACCCAATAGTCGCACCGCACGGATCTATCAAACAGGTCCTAACACAGTGGACTAAATAACCTTAATGACAATCGATTAAAACATCAGTGGTCTGTAAGAAAAAACAGCAACAATCACATAACTTTGTTAACCATTAAACATGTTCCATAATAATCAAATAAATTTATTAACAATGAAACAAAAACAATTAATTAGTTTGATTAACAGCTAAAAAAATCTAATTAATGAATTAACAGATAGAAAATATCAATAGAGATTAAATAAAATAATTAACAATTAAACAAAATTAAATAAGTTGGTTAACAACTAAAAAAAATTAATAATAATAAAATAAACTGAATAACACTAAAACGAATGTAATAAAAAAATTAAACCAATCGCAAACGAAAACCTATACGCAAAATTACCAATATGGAAGAGAACAACGCAACTGAAGTCCTCTTCACCTATGTCAAGGTATTTGAAAGGTCGGCCAGAGGGCTGTCCGAAGGAGGGAGGAGGTGTCGGTCATGCGGAAGGTAGTTTTTGGGTAAGAAGGGTGGTCATGAAGGCCGATGCTAGAAAATCTGGAGCCGCCAGAAGTTTGGTCAGGGAGGGGAAAAAAGAAAGAAGGAGGCAGAAGGGGGTAAGGCGTAGCAGGTGAGGCCGGGTAGGAGGTGCAGCAGGGGAGGCCACTGGGGTTCAGAGCGACAAGAGGGAAGCGGTGATGTGGTGCGGTCGTTCGAGTGGAGGGGAAGTAGGGTAACTGGTTTGATTGGTCAAACAAGAGGGCAATTAGGTGGTTAATAGCCTGGGTGAGAGGTAGGCTGGGAGATGGAGTAGAGGGGTCCAACGGGTTGGGAGAATATGGTTTCATGACTGTAACACCCCTGGTAAATAAAGAATATGACATTTTTATATTTATCCCTATTTGGGAATAAAATGTTAATATTAAGATAAAGGGAACGCTATGCTCGATGGCTTACCCAACATGCCACAATGAGTTCCTTTGAAATCATACGTTGCACTCTAATAATAAAATAATTTTATATTAAATGGTAGTTAAAACCTAGCTGTTGTAATGAAGTGAATGAACAGAACTAACTAAAAATTTATTATATATGTTTGCCAAATATTTTTACTTTTTACAATAATTTTTGGAGGATTAAAAATGTGTATGAATCCAATTTTAAGCGTAAACATTCTAATATTCTTTAAAAGGTTGATTAACCTACTTTTGATGGCGAACCACTTTTAAATTCACTTTTTGACAATTTTATGTGTTATATTTGAAAATATAAAATTATTCTTTAGAATCGGGACATCAAAATTACTTTGTGTAAATTGTTGGTATTTTTTCGATAAAGTTCATTTTTTAATGAATTGTGAAAAATGGTGTATTTTAATTCAAAACCTATTTTTAATATAATTTATTTATATGATTAGATTATATTTTGAATTTGTTTTAATGTAAAGTTAGAATATATTTTTACCATTTAATTAAATGGTGGTCATTGGAATTAATATCACTTTGAGATTGGACATAAACGACTGTCAATCTTTTGATAGATATTGTTTATTAAAAACACGCTATTTGATTTGACAACGAGATTAAATTATAAAATTAATTAATGCACATTATATGATAAAAATTTGGAAAAATAGACATAATTTGTGAATTGGTAATATCAAATATATCTTACGGTGAATTTTTGGTATTTTTCTGAAAAAAACATAATTATTGATGAATAGTGAAACCAGAAAGTGGTAGTTACAAAAACTGATTTTTCGTTTAAATGGAACTTTAACACTTCTATTATATGATTTTTAAAAATAAAGTTTAAATTATTTTTATTATTAAGTAAAATTTTTATCAATTGGATGAAAATAATTTTTTATGAAATATAACTTTTATGTTTTATTAATCGCGATTAAAGGTAATTAGTGTGATTTAAGGTAAAAATGATATTATAATAAAATGAAAATATCTTGAAACTTTTCCTAACCCTATTGGATGATTAATGGACGACCAAGAAAATCCATGGGTCGATTTTTGGGACCCCATGGAGCCACATGGTTAAGATAATGACATTTATGCCTTTTATTTAAAGTAAAGGTAAAAATGACACAACCATGTAATGTTTTACTAAAACAATTTTTACATGGGGATATACAAGTCATATTTTTTAATATATAAAATAATTGTAAAGATAAAAATATTTCCTACATCATAGTATTTTTTTATAATTTTTGTACATTAAATAAATTAAATTACTTATGACATCATGATGATATAGTGATTAACTCATTATTTAACGATTTAAATAAAATGAAACGATAATGTAAAATCTAAGACATAAACATATAAAAAACCTATTGGATGTGTGGATGTAGAAATATTATCACCTTATCCTCGAAATACATCATTTTGGGACTTTTAAAATCTGAAACTCATTTGAAAATAAAGTAACATTTTATACATTTCCAAGAGTGTCGCTCCTCTCCTCTTAAAAAAGGCCCCCAGCTCTACCACCTTACGCACACCTCTCAAGCCTTTGGATCGGCCATGATCTGATAATTTTGTCTCTCCACATCTGTCTCCTCATCCTAGAAGCCTTACCATATGCAGGAAGATCTTCAAGAAACCCTTTTGGTTTAAACCAAAGGAAGTTACCCGATTTTAAGGTAACGTCTTCACTTGTGCTCTTTTATTTTATTTTTCTTCTCGAATCCCCTAAACTCTTTTTATTCATTTATATTGTAACGACGCCAGTATATTACATATACTAGGATGTTTTTATAATAAGGATTCGACCTACACTTACACACACCTACATATAATGGTTAAAAAACATATTGTTTCTGTGGATGGTGAATTTCTGCCTCACGAAACGATGATTGTTCAATATTCTTTTAACACCTTAAAAGATGGACATTAAGATGTCACTATATTTATATATGATATATAATATGTTTATGTTTTCCTTAAGATTCTGTATTATTCATTTATGGCATACCTTTATGGTTTCCATTATAGGTAAACACGATATCTTCATTTTAGAAATTGCTGACTACCGCCCTCTCAAAGTGATTTGATTCGTCAATACCATATGTGGTAAGTATAAAGGATATATTTAATGATATTATATATGATACCATACTGGAATTATAATACTATAATGTATGATTATGTTTTAATTCCATTAAATATGAAATAGAAATGGAAGTAGCGTTCATGCGTACGTACGGCTTACCGTCTTCATGAACGGTGCATTTCATTTCATACCTCTAAATGTTATGTAATATTAAAAATTCATTTATATAATGGATATATATTATATATATGATATATAATTAATGAATATAATTCTGGATAATATGGATATTTTACCCCATTAACAAACTTGTAATTACAAAGAGTTTATTTTTGACTCAAGTAGCAATGATCTTTAAAACGACTGTTATTAACTTAAATAATTACATAGTGTTCACGACATGGTAATAAGTGATATAAAAGGAATAATGAACTTTAATAAGGTTCTTATGAAATTAGAAATTTACTCATGTTTATCATTCTTGAGATAAAAGAATGATCATGTCAAGTCGGATACAAGGTAAGGGATCCAACCTCTCTCTTCCTTTTTAAGTACTCTCTTTTATCTCATTTCTTTTAAGATCATATTTCTTATGTTTGGGGGTGTTCTTTTAAAATCCTCATATAGTAGTTTTTATGTTCATATTATGAGATACCCTATTTGATCTCATAAATACTGTTTTGGATGTTTTATGTGGCGTTGTTAGGCTGCCGAGATTTCATAAGGGATTTTTCTTCTCACTTTTATTCCCGGGACATTTATGCTACATTTGCCACCATTTCCATTGAGTGGTGTATGTACTGACCATTATGATACTCATTGTGTAATATAATTTCATTTATGGGTATTTACATATTCATTGTATGACCCTTCTTCAATGGGGTGTATGTTTTGAATGTTACCCAAATCGGTAAGGGGACCTTTCACCCTCATCTTTTTAAAAGACTTCTTTTGTTATGTCTTTTAATTTACATTTTATTATTTTGGGATATGTTATTATATATCCTTATTGATTTAATGTTTATGACCAAGTGAATTGAGACCATTCACTCTCCCATTGACTAATTTTCGGAATTTTAATGTGACGTCGTTAGGCTGTCGAATTTTTACAAGGGAATGTCTTAACCCAATATCGATTTATTTGGGTTCAATATGTACATATTGAAAATGTCATTCTATGAATATGTGTGAATGACCTATGATTTTTTCACACTTAATATACAATTATATTTGGTGTATTTATATTTCTCACACATAATTATGTGATAGATTTATACTTAATTTAAGGATACAATCTTTATAATGGATTTCATCTCAATTTACATTTCCATTGATTCTTCATTGTTGTTATGCACTAATTCACTCTTATATGGTGTATATATTGTCCTCTGAAATATTATTTCATGAATTCTTTTATTCTCATGATATTATAAAGTTCTGGTTAAATGTTATTCTGCAATTATTTCTATTCATGAGTCTCTCATTTTGTTAAAAACTATTTTACAAAAATATCATTTTAAATGTTTTAATGATTTATTATTCTAAATCGTTATCTTTAATTTCCAAGTTTTCAAAATTGTTTTTATTATTTATTTATATGGACATTAATGTTTTAAAATTTTAATTCCATTAAATGCTTCAATGTATTATGGGACACATTTATTCAAAAATCTATTTTAAAAGGTTTTTGAATATGGATTGATTAATTAAATATCATAGAATTACATATTGTGATTTCAAATGAAGTGTTGTTATTGAAATGTTTAAATTTTCAATATTTTATGTGTAATTATTGTACATGGACATTTTACTATTGGTTACGAGATAAACCATATGAAGGGTGGTGCCGTGAATAACAGGATGGGTGGTTATGTTATAACCTCCAATACATTGGGTATGGAAGTCGACCTTATGGCTATTCCATTAAGTATGTGTGGAAGTAGACCGTATGGTTATTCCAATTAAGTGTGTTTATGTCCCAAGTTACCATTATATGTTATGTGTTCTTTATATGGGTTTTATGGTAATATTTTGGTTACAAAAGGGTATGTAATGGTCTTTTATTCAGTGATGATTTTTTACTACTTCACAAAGGGGAAAAGTAATACTTTGGTAAAGAACTCATGGTTTACTTGTTATTTTGAAAAACTAACAGTTTTCCTTCTTTGTGTATCCTTTACTGGGCTTTTTATGCTCATCCCATGTTTTTGAAATTTTTTCCATAGGACTTGAAGATGAATAGGGTCATGGATGGGATCAAGGAAAGACATTCTATCTAAAACATGGATCTAGACATGTTTCTTTTTAAATGTTTTTTTTATTTTATGGAAACATAGTAGAATTTTCTACTATGTAATCTTTTGAAATGTAATAGTTATGACCTAACTCTCTAAAACTCTAAACCTGAAAAGATCCTCAATGTGAATTATTCATTTAATTCAATATTAAGTAAGGTTTAAGGTCGGGGCCTTGTAGTTGGTATCAGAGGTCGGTTTATATAACTTTAGAGGTTAGGGTATTATTTAATCATAATTTACATGTTGTGTTTAACCACAATGGTTAGTATATTGGATGGAGTCATTGTTGTTTTTTTAAGGATGGAATTAGTTTGAGATAACTTGGATAAGTATATCTTAGTGTTTATCTTCCTCTTTAGTACATGATAATTTTGATGATATACTCACACTGACTTTTTGTTTTGTTTTAGTAAATGGATGGATCTAGTAGGAACCAAAGTGGAAATGGGTATAAAGTATACTATGGTCGTTCTATTATTAAGATACTGGATGAAATAGGGTATTCAACGAGGACTCCCATGGTTATTCCAAACCAACTATCAAGGAGTCATGATTAACCACTTGATCATTAGTGAGTTCTCTAATAAAACATGTACGAGAGAACCAACTCGATGTGGAAGTTCAGGTAATAATTATACAGGTAACCATTAGGGTTTATATGATCCTTACTATGAGGTAATTATGGGTTACTACATGATATTATGGAATATGAAAGGCATGAGATAAACATGAGGTTAAAATATGTTATGGATATTTTTGATGAATTTATCGCTTTTTGAGGAATGTTAAAAAATTATATAGTTTTATAAAAAGGACAACACGTAGACCATGTGACAACTCCTCACATCAGACGAATCTGCGGGAATCGAACCCACAACTAAAGTGCAATTGGTATTTTTCGCCTACCACTAGACTACGCGAAGTCCCTGGTTAGTTTGACTAATTCTTTATAGTTAGATGATTTTATGAATCAAGAATAAATTTATTTTGGGTTATCTATTGAAATTATTATCCTATCATGGATAATATGTGATTAGGATAATTACTTTTCAATGTGATACTTTAATAGTTACTGGTTCTATTTGGAGATAGATGTTATGATTTACATTGGAAGACAATGTGATTAAATACTTCAACGATTTGGGTTTCAATCCATGTTTGGATTACATTGTATAATTTTATGGATCGCTATTTATTGAATAGTCTTTGTTGAACTTTGGGTATTGTTGGACAAATTTTGGAGATAAAGAATAGATTTTCTTTTTATAAATGGTTATCCTTTTCTGGATTATCTGATCATTTACTATCCTTTTTGGTTTTGGGTTTGGTTAAAGTCTAAAGACATGTGAAGTATATAGTTCTCTTCGATGGATTAGGTGATTCTCTAGAAGTTGATTACAATACTCTTAATGTGAACAAGTCATCCTAAATACTCGTCTTATGGAGAAAATATGTGTTTGATTAAGGAATCTAGTAAAAGTTGAAAGTCTACGTGACAAGTAAGTATGTTTCATTATGATTTATTTAAGCTCAAAAAATAAATTCTTCAATTAAGAGTAACTTAAAACAAAAATGTTTTCTGTTTAATTTTCCTAATGGGGAATCGAATACCGTTTAACCCATCACTAGATTGTGATTTTCTTGTCATTAACCTTCGCCTTGAAATGTTTACTATCACTCTCTATCAAAACATGAACCTTTGTTTTTTCCTCCATATCCATATTTTCATACTTGGAATCCTAGTATGGGTTAACTCAGGTGACCTTTGTACTTCCCTACCATTCTTTTTAAGTGATTTTTTTACTGACACATGTTCCGATGTGGGACTTTCAATGAAGTTTCCGAGCCAAATTTTAAAATTGTGGAGGACGCAATTCCCAAAAGGGGGGAAGGATGTAACACCCCAGGTAAATAAATAATATTACAATTTTATATTTGTCCCTATTTGTGAATAAAATTTAAATATTAATTTAAAGGGAACGCTATGCTCGATGGCTTACCCAATACGCAACAACGAGTTCCTTTGAAATCTTATGTTGCACTCTAATAATAAAATAATTTTATTTTAAATGGTAGTCAACACCTATCCATTATAATGATGGGAATGAACAGAACTAACTACAAAATGATTATATATGTTTGTCAAATATTTTTACTTTTTATAATAAATGTTAGAGGATTAAAAATTTTAATGAATGCAATTTTAAGTGTAATGATTCTAATATTCTTTAAAAGGTCAATTAACCGCCTTTTGATGGAGAACCTCTTTAAATCCACTTTTTGAAAATTTTATGTTATATATTTGAAAAAATAAAATTCTTCTTTATAATCAGGACATAAAAATTTACTTTGTTTATATTTTTAGAATTTTTCCGATAATGTTCATTTTTTAATAATAGTGAAAAATGTTGTAATTTAATTCAAAACATCTTTTTAATCTAATTTATTTATATGATTATATTATCCTTTTAATTGGTTTAAAATTGAAATTAGAATATATTTTTGCCCTTTATTTCAATGGTGGTCATTGGAATTAATATCACTTTGAGATTGGACATAAACGAGTGTCAATCTTTTTATAGATATTGTTTCTTAAAAACACGTTATTTGATTTGACAATGGGATTTAATTATAATATTAATTAATGAAACTTGTATGTTATGAATTTGGTAAAATAGAAATAATTTTTGAATTTGGAATATCAAATATAGCATAGGGTGAATTTTTGGTATTTTTCGGGAAAACCTTAATTTTTGATGAATAGTGAAACCACAAAGTGGTAGTTACAAAAACTGATTTTTCATTTAAAGGAAACTTTACCACTTATGTAATATGTATTTAAAAAATCCAATTTAAATGATTTTTATTCTTATGTAAAATTTGGTTCAATGGGAAGAAAATACTTTTTGATGAAAAGTAACTTTAATGTTTTATTAATCACGATTAAAGGTAATTAGTGTGATTTAAGGTAAAAATGATATTATAATAAAATGGAAATATCTTGAAACTTGTTCTAACCATATTGGATGAGTCATGGCCGACCACGAAAACCAATGAGTTGATTTTTGGGACCCCATGGAGCCACTTGTGTAAGATAATGACATTTATTCCTTTTATTTAAAGTAAAAGTAAAAATGACACAAACATGTATTGTTTTACAAAAACAATTCCTTCATGGGGTTATACAAGTCAGAATTTTTACTATAAATAGTATTTGGAACGATAAAAGGATTTACTACAAAATAGTAATTTTTTATAATTTTTAGACATTAACTAAATTTAATTATTTATAACATCATGATGATGTAGCGATTACCTCATTATTTAACGATTTAAATAAAATGAAAATAAAATGTATAATATAAGACCTAAACATGTAAAAAACCAATTGGATGGGTGGATTTCGAACTCTTATAACCTTATCCTAGAAATAAATCAATGTGGGACCTTTAAAATACTAACTCATTTGAAAATATAGTAACATTTTATACTTTTCCAAGAGTGCCCCTCCTCTCCTCTTGTAAAAGGCCCCCACCTCTACCACCTTACCCACACCTCTCAAGCCTTTGGATCGGCCATTATCTGATAATTTTGTCTCTAAAAATCCCTCTACTAATCCTATAAGCCTTACCTTAGGTTTTATGCTCTTCAAGAAACCCTTTTGGTTCAAACAAAAGGGAGTTACCCGATTTTAAGGTAATGTCTTCACTTGTGCTCTTTTGTTTTATTTTGCTTCTCCAATCCCCTAAACACTTTTTATTAATTTATTCTGATACAAAACCAGTATAACCCATATACTAGGATGTTTTTATTATAAGTATTCAAGATACACTTACACACACCTACATCTAATGGATAAATAACATACTGCTTCTATTGATGGTGAATTTCTGACTCACGAAATGATGATTGTTCAATATTCATTTAACACCTTCATAGGTGGCCATTAAGATGTCACTATATTTATATATGATATATAATATGTTTATGTTTTCCTAAAGTTTCTTTATTTTTCATTTATGGCATACTTTTATGGTTTCCATTATGGGTAAACACGATATCTTAATTTTAGGAAGTGCGGACTACCACCCCTCAAAGTGATTTGATTCGTTAATACCATATGTGGTATATATAAAGGATATATTTAATGATATTATATATGTTATCATACTGAAATTATAATACTATTTTGTATAATTATGTTTTAATTCCATTAAATATGAAATAGAAATGGAAGTAGCGTTCATGCGTACGTACGGCTTACCGTCTCCATGAACGGTGCATTTCATTTCTTACCTCTAAATGTTATGTAATATTATAAATTCATGTATATAATGGATATATATTATATATATATGATATCTAAATAATTAATATAATTTTTCATATAATGTATATTTTACCCCCTGGACAAACTTGTAATTACAAAGAGTTTATTTTTGACTCAAGTTGCAATGATCGTTAAAATTACCGTTATTAACGTAAATAATTAGATATTGTTCATGACATGGTAATAAGTTATATAAAAGGAATAATTAACTTTAAAAAGGTTCTTATTCATGTATAAATTAACTCAGGTTTATTATTTAGGACATAAAAGAACGATCAAGTCATGTCGGATACACGTTAGGTGATCCAACCTCTCTCTTTCTTTTTAAGTAATCACTTTTATGTCATTTATTTAATGCTCATATTTCTTTTGTTTGGGGATGTTCTTTAATATTCCTCATACATTAAATTTTATGATCATATTATGAGATACCCTATTTGATCTCATAAATACAGTTTTGGATGTTTTATGTGGCGCCGTTAGGCTACCGAGTTTTCATAAGGTATTTTTCTTCTAACTTTTATTCCCGTGATATTTATGCTACATTTGACACAATTTCCTTTGGGTGTGTGTTTGTACTCCCCATTATGATACTCATTGTGTAATATAATTTCATTTATGGGTATTTACATATTCATTGTATGAACCTTCTTCAATGAGGTGTATTTTTTGAAAGTTACCCAAATCGGTAAGGGGACCTTTCACCCTCCTCTTTTTAAAAGACTTCTTTTGTTATATCGTTTAATTCAAATATTATTATTTTTGGATATGTTCTTCAATATCCTTATTGATGTAATTTTTATGACCAAGTTATTAGATACCATTCACTTTCTCATCGACTAATTTTCTGAACTTTGAAGTGACACTGTTAGGCTGTCGAATTTTTACAAGGGAACGTCTTAACCCCTTTTCGATTTCATTGGGTTCAACTTGAACTTCTAGAACATGTCATCCTATGAATATTTGTGAATTTAATCTTATTGATTCACACTTAATATCCACTTATATTTGGTGTATTTATATTTCTCACACAAAATTATGTGATATATTTATCCTTAATTTAAGGATACCATCTTTATAATGGATTTCATCTAAATTTACATTTCCATTGAGACTTCACTGTTTTTATGCACCAATTCACTCTTATATGGTGTATATAATTTCCATTGACATATTATATCATCAATTCAATTATTCTCAAGATATTATAATTTTTTGATTAATTTTTATTCCGCAATTATTTGTATTCAAGTGTCTCTCATTTTGTTTAAAACTCTTTAACCAAAATATGGATTAAAATGTTTTAAATAATTATTATTCTAAATCTTTATATATAATGTCCATGTTTTCAAAATGTTTTTCAGTTTTTATTTTTATGGACATTAATATTTTAAAATTATAATTCCATTAAAATATTCAAAGTGGAATGGGGCACTTTGATTCAATAACCTCTTTTAAATGGTTTTTCAAAATGGATTGATTAATTAAATATCTTGGAATTACTTATTGTGATTGAAAATGAAATGTTGTCATTGAAATTTTTATATTTTCAATTTTTTATGTGTAATTATGGTACTTGGACATTTTATGGGTGGTTACGTGATAAGCCATATGACTAGTGGTGTCGTGAATACCAGGACGGGTGGTTACATTATAACATACAATGCATTGGGTATGGAAGTTGGTTGTATGGCTATTTCATTAAGTATGTGTGGAAGTCGACCGTATGGTTATTCAATTTATGTATGTTTATGTCCCAGGATACCTTTATTTGTTACGTGTTCTTTATATGGGTTTTATGGTAATATTTTGGTTACAAAAGGGTATGTAATGGTCTTTTTTTCAGTAAAGAGTTTTTACTACTTCATAAAGGTGAAAAGTAGTACTTTGGTAAAGAACTCATTGTTTAATTGTTGTTTTGAAAAAATAACAGTATTCATTCTCTCTGTATCCTTTACTAGGCATTTTATGCTCATCCCCTTTTTTTGAAATGTTTTCCATAGGACATAAAGATGAATAGGGTCAAGGATGGGTTCAAGGAAAGACATTATATCTTAAACATGGAACTAGACATGTTTCTTTTTAAGTGTTTTTATTATTTTATGGAAACTTAGTAGAAGTGTCTACGATGTAATCTTTTGAGATGTAATAGTTATGACCTAACTCTCTATAACTCTAAACCTGAAAATATCCTCAATGTGAATTATTAATTTAATTCAATATTAAGTAAGGTTTAAGGCCGATGCCTTATAATGAAAGATAGTGGGAGGATAATAAGGGGAGGTGCATGGGAAGAAGGGAAGGGAAGTAGGGAAGAAGAAAGAAGGGTAAGAAATATAAGAAGGAGAGAAGGGAGAAGGGAGAGGCGCGACCGAGCGGGGAAGAGAGGAGAAGGGAGGAGGGAGGCCGTAGGAGAGAAGAGTGAAGGAGAGGATTGAAAAAATATGAAAATAGAATTAGGGGGTGGCAGCTATGGTAGGGTATAGGAGGGGGAGAGAAAAAAAGGAGATAAAATAAAAAGAAATTAAAGATAATATAAAAATATAATAGAAACGAATGAAAAGTAAAATAAAATAAAATAAAATAAAATAGAGAGGAATGGAGGAAGAAATGAGGGAGACAAAAATAATAAAACAAACTAAAATGAAATAAAATTACTAAATTCAAATAAATAAAAAAACTGGCTTTAAACGGTATAATTAAAGAGTTCCGCTCGCGTATCGGGAGGCTATGCGGCTTCGCCTGTGCGCTGCCCACACGCCATGCACTGCCAAGCAATGGTTCGCTGACCATCGCATGAAGAACACAACACATCACACTCGACATGACTTCCAACTAAATAAATATAAAAAGGATAATGAACTTATAAAATTAAAAATTAAAATTATAATCATACCGTACGTGATGTTCGGGTACGACAATCCTCCCCACCATGAAAACATTCCACCCTCAAGAAAGATAGCTCGATGCCAGATCAATGACTTGAAATGGGTACTCCCACTAAACCCATGAATTCCGCTCCTAAGTCTTTTTCACATCATTACCATGCTTCCATGGATCATGATCCAACGGAATGGACCTCCCACATAGCACATTCTCCTGAGAATCTAATACCTTCACTGGTCGCTCAAATACTGATATGTCTGGATAAATCTCTAACTCCTCCCAATTCAACACATGTGATGGGTTGGGATTATAATATTTTTGTTGGGAGATAGGAAATACGTCGTGAATTGACGTCAACTAAGAATTCAAAGCTAACCTGTACGCCACCTTGCCAATCCGCTTATTAATCTGGAATGGCCCATCATACGTCAATGTCAGTTTCCCATGCTTCCCCAACCGGTGGTGACGTAAGCGAGGGGCCACATTCAGAAACACTTTGTCGCCCACAAAAAAAACTCAAGATCTAGATGCCTCTGGTCGGCATATGATTTGTGGCGACTATGAGCTATCAACAACCAATGCAAAATCAGTTTGAACTTCTCAGATGTTTCCTAAACAAGTCTCGGTCCCATGAGTGACGTCTCGCCTACCTCATCCCAACACAAAGGAGACCGACAAGGCCTCCATAGAGCGACTCAAAGGGTGCCATTCTAATGGAAGACTGGTATCTTTTATAATACGAAAACATGACCAATACCAAATGGCTATCCCATGTTCCTCAAAAATCAAACACACAGGCTCGGGGCATGGATTCTAGTATCTGATTCGCCCGCTCGGTCTGGCCATCCATCTGAGGATGGTATGTTGTGCTCATCCTAATCTACGACCCCAAAGCCTTCTGCAGGCCTCCCCAAAACCGAGATGTAATGCTGGTGTCCTTGTTAGAAACAATTGCAGATGGCACACCATGAAGTCTGACCACCTCATGAATATAAAAACGGTCAAACTCTTCCACCTTCATTGTAGCTTTTATCAGGATAAATTTAGCTAAATTGGTCAAGCAGTCAATCACTGCCAAATAACATTCCTCCCACGAGGTGTATGTGGTAATCCAATAATGAATTCCATGGAGACCTCTCCCCACTTCATGGTAGGAATTTGTAATGGCTGGAGTAGGATAGATGGTCTCTGATTCTCTGTTTTCAGTTGCTGGGAAGTGTTTCATCTCGATACAATATCGGCTATGTCCCGTCCCATACCTGGCCACCAGAACTGATGGAGAACATCATAATACATCTTGGTGGTACCAGGATGGACGACCCACTAAGACTGGTGGTTGTCCTGCATCATCACCATCCGCAAAGACAACGACACCACAACACGACCCTTGAAGCATAAGATACTCTTGGGAGATAAAGACCAATTAGAAGGGTCTCCCCACCCCGAAGAAACTGCATGGATTGCTGACACATCTCATCACCCAGATGCACCCACTGGATCAACTCCAGAAGAGCGTGAGTCAACTGGATTCTAGCCAAGAAAGTACCTCTCCATTGGTCCCTGCTCCCCAAGTACATCTGGGTGAAGAGCCCCATCAAAGTCCACTCATCTCTAGACATACTCAATGCCTGCACTGGTACTTTTCAGCTCAAAGCGTCAGCTACTACATTACCCTTACCCATAGTATAGATAATGTCAAATTCAAAACCCTACAGGTACTCGATCTAGCGGCGCTGCCTCAGATTGAGATCCTTCTAAGAGAAAATATAGGCTATGCTCTTATGGTCAGAATAAACCACAACTTTCTCCCCAAAGAGATAGTGACTTCATGTCTTCAGAGTGTGCATCACTGATACCAACTCTAAGTCATGATTCAGATATTTCTTCTCAAGAGGCCGGAGCTGGAGAGAACCATATGCCAGCACATGGTCATCATGTATGAGCACACATCCAAGGCATGTACTTGAAACATCACAATAAACCAGATAGCCCTTTCCATATTATGGTAATGTAAACACTAGTGTGGTGGTCAACCGTCGCTTCAACTCCTCAAAGGAAGCCTGACACTGTAGGCTCCACTCAATCTTCACCCCTTTCCAGGAGAGTGCTGTCATGGTGGAGGCGAGCCGTGAGATGTCCCGAATAGAACGCATGTAATAGCCTGCACGGCCCATAAAAATACTGATCTGAAACTCATTCCTCGGCTGTTCCCAGGACATCACTGCACTGATATTCTTAGGATCCACTAAAACCCCTTGTTTTGGGACGACTAGCCCCAGAAAATTTACATACCTGATCCAGAATGTGAACCTCGAGAGATTATCATATATGTGATTGTCCCTCATGGTGCCCAAAACAATCCACAGATGATGCTCATGCTCCTCCTCAGATCCTGAATTAACCATGATGTCATCCAAAAATACCATGAAAAATGAGTCGAGATATTGGCAGAACACCCTATTCCCGAGTGCCATAAAAACTATATGAGCATTCGTCAATCCGAAAGGCATGACCAAGTACTCGAAGTGACCATACTTGCTTTAGAAAGGAGTCTTCAGGATATCTGCTTCTCTTACCCTGAGTTGGTGGTATCCCGAATTCAAATCGATCATGGAGAACCACTTTTCCCCCTTTAGTTGGTCAACTGAATCGTCAATCTAGGGATACATGAATTTATTCATGATGGTCACCTTATTCAATTTCTGGTAATCGATGTACAACCGGAGGGTTCCATCGGGCTTCTTCGAAAAAAGAACTGGGGAGGTCCAAGGAGAGACGCTCGGGCTAATGAATCCATTGGATTTCAAATTGTATAGCTGTATATTTAAATCCCTAAGTTTATTGGGGGCCATGCGATATGAGGGAAGAGATATATGCTGTGTTTTGGGCACCAACTCAATCGAGAACTCAGTGTCCTGCTCCGGGGGTAAGCCTGAAAAATCATCTGGGAAGACCTCTAAGAAATCATCCACTACACGAGTTATCCCGACCTAAGAAACACCAACATCGTCCTCCTATGCGAGCATCAAAAACTGATAAGTAAGGATTCACAACTCAGGGAGTGGAGACCCCGCATGACCCGACCGTGGGTCCCATTCTACATGAAATATATGAGGACTCCCTTCTAGTGTTGTAATGCTGACTCAGCGCCGATACCAGTCAATATGTGCTTGAAAGCACACCAGCTAGTCCATGTCGAGGATCGCATCAAACAGGTCCAAATCAAGGACAAAGAAATCCCACTTCATCTCGACAAGTGACATAGAGAGTGCACATGATGGGAAACTAAGACCCTGCACGTTTTTCTTACCCAGCAGTGTCACTAACTCCATTGCAACAGATAGAATATAGGATGGGAGGCTCAGCATGTTCACAAGACGGGTAGAAATAAAAGAATCTAAAGCACCATTATCAAATAAAACTACAGCTATAGAAGATGCAACCAGAATGGTACCTTGAACAGTCGAAGGTCCTGTATCAGATCATGTTGGTGCGTGATCCACAACATGCAAGTGTCTGGTCCCTACCTGAGAATGACTGCTCACCTGAGGCTCTGCCCTAAACTGCATCTGCCCTGAAGACGATCTGGTCCTTCCACCACGAGCACCGAATAGAGATCTCGGCGTCCTGGTCAGCTCTGACTGCACTGATACTCCTCTGAATCCATAGATCATGTCCCACTCTAGTGAGGGCGTGTCACTCTGGAATATATTTGTACATGCCCCATGATCCCACACCAGTAGAAAGGCCTAGGAGGGGTGGGACATACAGATCAGATGTGCCCTTCCCTCCCACACTGATGGCACACAACAGACCACATATCAGAAGCTCAAGATGAATTCTTCCTGAAGGTATGGCCTGAGATTCCACCACTCTTCTTCCACTACTCATCACACATCCTCTTCTTCTCTGATGAACGGCCGCTGCCAAAACCTTACACTATTCCAGAAAACCCCAAAATTCCTCTCTAGACAATCTCGACCATGAAAGCACGATCGACCAGCTCGACATAAGTCCACATCTTGAATAAGAAAACATGAGAGTGGATTTATGGTTGAAGGGCCTTCTTAAACATTCAAGCATTCATGTATTAACATGAAAAAATATCAGGTTTATACCATACTGGCTCATCAAAGTGGTTCGCATACTCCATCAATGTTTGATTCCCTCACAAAAGATCCATAAACTCTCGGGATATAGCATAGGCCATGAACTCTGGACAGTAGTGCTCATTGAAGATAACATTGAAATCTTTCCAGCTCATATGCTCATGTTTCCCTGCTTTAATCACTGATTCCAACCTTTTGCGACAGGAACCCTCTAGATGAAAAGTGGCACACTTTACCCTGACATCCTTGGGTGTGTTAAGGAATTAAAACTTCTGTTATATCTTTTCAAGCCACTCCTAAGCCTCTTGAGGTTCTGAACTAACTCGAAACGTTGGAGGTTTATTCTTCAAAAACTCCTGAGCTCTATCCTTCTTGGAGCCAGATTGATCCCCTCTAACTGGTATAGGGGTGGGAGAAGGAGTCTCCCATTGTCCTAAAGCCTGAAAGGCTCAGACCACAGCCTCTACCAATCTTTGATCAAGCGGCGCCAGATAACTCTCTTCGACTTCCTCCACTGGGTGCATGGGATCACTCTGAGGAGGCATCTTTCTGCAAGGAGCAACAGTCACAAAAGAATACCAACAATATCTCATATAACAAGAGATAACAAATTTTCAACAAGATAAATAATCACCAGTCAACCAAACCTGCAAAGAAATAACATTGTATCAAAACTCTAATTTTCCACTCGGTGTCCACGCACAGTCTACAGCCGGTACGACCCACCTAGAAAAGAATTCATACAAGCATCCTGATATCCCATGGTGACCCAGTGTCTGTCACGAGGCATGTTGGCCAAGCACCCTACTCACAACCAGAATCTTGAGCCCCTACAGTTCTAACTCATGTCTATCCAGACTCATCCCAAATAACATAAACAATGAAATAAACCTCATCCGATACCATTTTGTCACGAACCAAGTCATGTCGACATAAACCCGACGCCCTAACCGGCCTGTGGAAAGGCCTGAATGGCGTTCCCGATCCCCACAGGCTGTAACAAGTTATCGGGTATCAAATTGAATCTTTGGGATCAATTTACCAATATAATCAACTAGGAATAACCACATGTAAACTGAACTCAAAAACACAGTTGCAACCACAAGTCTTTAAACAAAAAAAGTGATTCTCAAAAACAACTACGACCCAACCAAAACTAACTCCAAAAAGGGTTGACTAAAAACCAAGTCAGCAACCGTCACCTGATAGAGGGATACCACTGTCCGACCTTCACCACCAACGCCAAGTCAGACAAAGCAGCTAACAACTCAGACCACCGCTCTCAAAACCATTGTCATTCCTTGCATCAGACATAATTAGATCTACTTACACCCAAGTGTGTAATTAGGGTGTGATAAATCGCTCAATAGGTTGGCACCAGAGAACAGATTCTTCATGTAAAGGTTAGGTGACCAAAATAGTTTGCAGGCTTGAATTATAGAAAACAAACAAATGCACTAAAAACATTAATGAAAACAATTTTTCAAGAAAAACAATTTAAATAGTGTATGGGGTTTTTGGTACGAAAATAAAATTAAAACATTCTTACCTTTTTACACCACAGAAATCACACAATCAACCAGTGATGAGTATATAATCACACATGTGAAACAAAAGTGGGAGAGTCCCTAAGGGACTAAAGCCATGTGGGGCCCTTGAACCTCATGTCTCAGTGTACCAAAGAATCCATATCATATGTTATCATGCAAGATCCACTAGTATGGAAACACCTCCATAACCTAGTGGTTTCCAGTAATCATCAAAAGATTAGTCAGTGTTGTAAGATTCAATCCAGCTATGTGAAACTGGGCCGGAGCCACGCCCGTATCACTAGCACGCTAGTCTAGTCTGCCAACCTAGTACCCAGGTTTCCCCTTTTGTGCTCAACATTCAAAGTTCTCCCTACTAATCATGGTCAAGACACAACACACCTGGATGTCAACTAAGTCAAAGACCATACACCAAGGATGTATACTAATTCAACCATCACCCACACATATTCAATATAAATGAATAAAAAAACAACCATTAATGGTATTACACATGACAGAAATCCTTAGAAACCAAAACACAACGTGCAAGAACTACACAGTCAAATAACAACACAATTCCAAGAACCAGACTAAAATTTAACATGCATTTGAAAACAAATGGTCTAGTAGTTTTAATGAAAATAAAACAACACAATCATCAGTGCCAAGACTCACTCTAAAGCACACTAGGATTGTAACAGGAATCAAATTTCAACTGCAGTATTTTTCCAAAGACCAATGTCGCAATATAGTAAAAACCAGACAACCTAGACATGATGCTAATAAAAATAAAACACAAAATCATACCATCCAAAACCAACAACTCACAACAGCAGATAAATAAAATACATATTACTTTAATTAAACCAGCATACTAATTGATCAGATAATTTTATCATGCTAAACCAAAAACCTCAAAGTACGAAAAAAGATACAGTGCAACACTCCCACTGCGCAATGGGCGCACCGAAAAAATCCGTATAAAATTCATAAAATAGTGGACCAAATAACCTCAATGAAAACTGACTAAATCATAAGCGGTCCGTAAAAAAACATCAGCAATCACATAACATTGTTAATTATTAAATATGTTCAATAATAATTGAATAAATTTATTAACAATCAAACAAAAACAATTAATTAATTTGATTAACGTCTAAACAAATCTAATTAATTAATTAATAGATAAACAAATTTAACAATGATTAAATAAATTAATTAACAATTAAAAAAATTAAATATGATGATTAACAACTAATTTTTTTTTAATAATAATCAAATAAACTGAATAACACTTAAAAAAATGCAATAATAAAATTAAACCAATCTCAAATGAAAGCCTATATGCAAAATTACTAATACGGAAGAGAACAACGCAACTGAAGTGCTCCAAACCTACATCAATGGATTCGAATGGTCGTCCAGATGCTTTTCTGAAGGAGGGAGGAGGTGTCGGTTGAGCGGAAGGTATCTGGGGGGTAAGTAGGGTGGGCATGGAGGCCAGCCCTGGAAAATCTGGTGCCGTCGGGACTTCGACTGGGGAAGGAAAAAAGAAAGAAGGAGGTAGAAGGGGTAAGGAGTAGTAGGTGAGGCCAGGCAGGAGCCGCAGAAGGGGAGGCTGTTGGGGTTTGGTATAACAAGAGGGAAGCAGTGAGGTGGTGCGGTCGTTGGAGTGGAGAGGAAGTCTGGGAAATGGGTTCGGCTGGGCAAACGTGAGGGAAGCAGGGTGGTCGATGGCCTGGGTGAGCGGGAGGCTGGGAGATGGAGTAGAGGGGTCCGACGGGGTGGTTGAACATGGAAGGGCGATACCAGGAGGGAGGAGAATAAGGGGAGGTGCGCGGGAGGAAGAGAAGGGAAGGAGGGAAGGATAAAGGAGGAAGAGAAGTAGTAGAAGGCGATAAGGGAGAAGGGAGAGGCGTGACATAGCGGGTAAGAGAGGAGAAGGGAGGAGGGAGGCCGCAGGAGAGAAGAGAGAAGAAGGAGAGTAATGAAAAAAAGGAAAATATAATTAGGTGGTGGAGGTTAGGGTAGGGTTTAGGAGGGGGAGAGAAAAAAGAAGATAAAATAAAAATTAAATAAAGATAAAATAACGATAAAATAAAAATATAATCGAAATGAATGAAAAGTAAAATAAAATAAAATAAAATAAAATAGAGAGGATTGGGGGAAGAAATGAGGGAGAAAAAAATTATAAAAAATAATAAAACAATATAAAATAACTAAATTATAATAAATAAATAAAAAATTTATTTATACTGTATAATTGAAGTGGTCCGCTCACTTGTCGGGCAGGTTGTGCGACATCGCCCGTGCCCTGCCCACACAGCGAGCTTTTCTATGCAACGCTTTGCTGACCAGCGTAAGAAGGGCACCACACATCAGGCTCGACTTGCTTTCCAATTAAATAAATATTAAAGGGAAAATGAACTTATAAAATTAAAAATTAAAATTAAAATCTTACATTATGTGAAGTCTGGGAGAGAAAAATCATCCATGATACTTTCCATGTATTGTGTGAATGAATCATAGTGCCTTGTAGGAGAGGTAGTCCACACATATTCAAAAAAATCATATTGAAATAAAATCAAATTTATAATATATATGTTGTAAAATAACAAAATAATCTTAAATAAGTAAATAATATAATATATAACAAATATATCATGATTTTAAATATAATTTCCACTATTTGAGGCAGTAATGTTAAAATGAACAATCATCGTTTCATGATGCGATAGTTCTCCAAAAATGAAAACAGTAAGTTCTATTCCCATTAGATGTTAGTAATTGTAACATTAGCTCAAAAAAGTAACACAATAACGTCTTAGTATATTTAGAATACTGGATTTTTATACAATCAGGTTATATGTGGAGTTTTGTGGTGGATAATTGAAATAAATTATAAGAACTTCATAAATAATGATACTTCCTATTTCTGTAAAGACTTTTGCCTCACCCAAAGGGCATCCTTATATTGATTTATGTAAATAGGGATGCTTCTAAAAGGAATGGAAGGTTGTTGGGAGACTATTTGGAAATTTATTGGCTTAGAAAATGTGTCTTGACAGGTGTGAGTAAGGGGTAGAGTGGTCTACTTTTTATAGTGGAGGGGGAGGGGAATTTTTATAAATACCTAAAATTATCCAATAACGAGAGGTATCATTTTCCTAATGTGATTAAAAACTGATTAAATATTTGTATAATGTATATTTATGTTGAAATAAATCTACACCACAGATAACTATATTCATTTTAATAATTTCCTCCATAACATCTTTGATTCACGAATCATTATATGTCTGTTTTTATTAAAGAATATGGTTTTCTATCCTATTTAATATTACCATTAAGAGGATAATTTAAGTTAGATTAACTATATAATATGTATCTCGTTCATTATATATATTATAACTAGTTTAAATAATAATAATTTAAAGTGTTTTTTAAAATTAAATTTTAAAACAAGCGCATGCGATAAGCAAAACAATACTTAAACCCGGACCATGGAAAAAATGTTTTTACAATCTATTTATCATTGTGCTATTTATAAAGATTCATTTGGTCCATTAATAGAACATATTAAATAATTTATAATAGTTAATAATCACTTTGTAGAACATAGTTTTTTAAATTAATTATAAATCATTTAGTAAAATATAATATATTGTGAAATAACAATAAAGTGAATTTTGAAACTTTTTATATAATTTTATTTTTAAAATATAAAATTTATATTATCATAAAAATAAATAAGGATTACTAATGTGTAAGAAAATATTTTAGTGTTCAAAAATAATTAACCAAACTAATTATATTAATTTTCATAAATTATAATATTTTTAGTATCATTAATTTTTGTGATTTATTAACTAAATAAATAATACATTGGCATTTCCAAAGAATTTAATGTACCTAATTCAACTCTAAAAATTATTAATTATTTATATTGATAATAATAACCAATTAATAGTTCAAAATTATATATATATATATCTAAAAAATGATTTTTTTAACAAGTATCATTTTATATAAATATTAATTGTAATGAATGTTCCCTTTTTGTATTTTTCTTTACAAAAAAAATCATATAAAGAAATTCCATTTAATAATGTTATTATAAACCATAAACATCAGTCTTAGAGAATATATGGTATTATTATTGTAATAAAATTTATTTTTTACATGATTCAATGTCATTTTTGTCCTTAAGCCTATTGTTTAGTGCATAATTAAGCTCAATCTCACCTTAATCACTATGATTGATTTTACTCACTTCTACTAATATTTTCTTAAAAAAATATGTAGATCATATTTAAAAAAATATCATATATATTACATCAATATATGTTTATTTTAAAAGAATCAAAATAAAATATATTGGAAAAGTATGTTTGACATTAATGATGCAGAACTAGCGAGAAAGATGGGTTTTAAATTAAAATCCATCAAACCTCCAATATGTTTTTTATTTCAAATTTGTAGATTAAAATGATTATTATGACTAAAATGGTTTTAATGTATGTTTAATTTTTTTTGTGACATTGAAATTTGAATTAAAAAAATTATTTTAGTAATTATTTAAAAGTATAGGAAATTTTTAAATGAATCATATAATTTTCACTTTGATTCAAATAGTGATTTATCTCAGAAAATAATGCTGAAAAATAAACCTAATATAATTTAAAAATTAGGAATTCAAAAAATTATTTTATTTTATGAAATAATGTTTCATTGTATAAAATTAATTATTTTTGACTTTCACAAAAGGACATGTAAAAAAGGTCATTTGAAAAAATAATATTTTTATCTATATGAAGACATTAACCAAATTTGTTTTTATAATATTAATGTATTATTTATATAAACCCATTTTAAAATGTTTTGGAATGTTATTTATTAACATTCTTAATATAAATTTTATCGATTGACTTATAACTATATCATTTAAATAAGTCCAAAAATAAAATGATGTCTCATTGAAATATTTTGTAGTTTTTAATGTACACCAAGTCATTTTTTCATAATGAAAAATCCCACTCAGGAACATGTGAATTTAATGTTTTACTTACTGAAATGAATGAAATCAATGAATATTATTTATTTGAAAAAAATATTTTACACTATCTCGGGGTGTTACAAGTAATGATTAAATAATTCAGTATAATTTACCACATTAAAAGAGTATTCATCCATGGATAACATAAATATTCAATTAAAAGATCTAAATTAATATTTATTTTAAAAATTATGTATTTCAAATTTTCATACAAGATAATCATACTATCATAGACACTTATTAAGATATAATATACATGTTTTCAAGTCCTCATTCAATGAAATCATATATAAATGGGTATTGACTTTTCCAAATATTTTTTTAATCATGATACATATATTTACATCAATTGCATATATAAATATATTCCCCAATGTCATATAATAAATCTAATTCATATATATTATGAACAAATAAGACAAATCAATCATTAATCCATAATATTTAATAATTTTCCATAATAGAACAAACATAATTTGTAATATTAGTAATTTACTCATTAATATTGATCAAATACCATCATGAAAACCATGGAATAAAGAATATATAAATTAACAACTCTTTAACTAAAAATATTAAAGAAAATTAATTTATAAAAATGATAATAATTTAAAATAACTCGATAATTTTTTTTAATGAAGATGATATTTTCATTTTGAGAGGATATATAAAAAATAAAAAATAATAATTATATAATATTGTAAACAATATATCTACAAAAATTAATTAAAACATGATAATGAATTTTAAAATCACTAATATGTGTGTTTGTAGAAAAATTTCATTCATAATGCAATAATTAATAACATTTTTTCTTTTAACAGCATCGGTAAAATGTACACTGTTTAGAAAATGATAATATGATTCCATTTGATAATTTATTAATATATTACAACATGGATAAAAATTATTTTCATAAATCCAATTATATTAGAAGAAACATCCTTGATTACATTTTATTTTAAATTTAGTTATGGAAGATAATGACACCTTTTCAAGAATAAAAACAGAGTAAGTTTTCATTAAAAATATTCAATTCATTTTTTTAGATACAATGTTAGTTTGAATGGAAATAATAATTAAATATCCAATAAATAAGTGTATTTAATGAAAATATATATTTGTAAGATATAATTATAATATAATTCGTCTAATGGAAAATAAAACATAAACAATCATTACTAATGAAGATATTATGCAATAAACATTTGTTACTTTGGTAAATTTTAAATAATAACCCTCATTAATGATATAAAATCAAATGAAATGGCAATTAACAAAATTATAATGTTTATTTTGATCTACCATATCATTCAAAAAATATATACAAAATATAAAAGAAAAAATTATTGAATATTTAATATGTATCAATAAAAAATGACAGATGTGAAACACGTAACACATGTCTGAACAACTATGTACATGTATCTAAAGATTGTAAAATAAATAGATATTTATTATAAATATATTTAAAAATATGATAATAATTATATCGCACGATATATAATTTACATATTAAATTTTATCACAAATTTTTTAATTTTTTTAATATCAACTATCTTGGTGCATTATTTTTCATATTTGATTTGGAATATTTTTTAAAATAATTATATTAATATAATAGTTCCATAATATAAATAAATTTAATGATAATTATAGTATATATTTTATTCAACAAATACATATTTATAATAATCCTTGAAAGAAGAACGTGAAACATAAATCACATCTCTTTGGGGAGGTTGTCGTCCACACGTGCGAACAAGTCGAATTATCAATTATTGTATTTAGTTTAATATTAAAATGATAAATTATATTTTATATTTATATGAACATACTAAATTATCCATATTAATATATATTTTTAACATTCATATATATATATATCCATCAATATAAATTGAAAATTAAAATAATTTCCCCACTATGTAGAGACACCATATCAAATATAAGAAAAAGAGATGTTTTTAGATAATATATGATAGAAAATATGTTGAATTTTTTAAAACCTTAATAACAATAACATATTAATATATTTATAAAATTTTATTTTTTATATTAGTATGGTTATCATTGATTTTTAAAAAGTGTGGATGAAATAAAATAGACTATACTGGCTTACTAGTTGTACCATTTCATTGAGAAACCTGTTTTTAATTATACAATAATCATTGAATAGATAATATCATTTAATTATCATATTATATAGGTGAATGGGATGAAATATCAAAATGTATTATATTATTTCGTAGATAATAAATAATTCTCATGATATTTTTTGAGAGATTAGTGGTGGAATCCATTTAATTCTCATGAAAAGTAAATACATGTAATTAATAAAAATATTTAATAAAAATATTAATATCATAATCATATACATATTCACCATGTAAACCCCATTTTGATGAAAATAAGTTATATATTATAAATCGACTCTTCTAAAAATAGTTATTATTGTTTTAGATAAATTTTAATCCTCTTATTCTAGTTAACACAATTTAAACACATTTTTTTAATTAATTGTGATAATTTCTATTTTTACCATGATAAAATTGTAATGTAAAAAAATAAAATCGCCCTCCAAAAATTATTTTTAAGACATTATTAGTAATATTTTATACATTTAATCAAGTTTAACATAATCAATATATGTTTTTTTAATATACAAATATAAAATTCATCATATTTTTTTTGTAAAAGAAATTATAATGGAATAAAAATTAATTTATATTGAAATAATCAAGTAAATTTCTTATACCATAAGTTATATATGATCCCGGATATCATGGAGGTATATTCATGTTAATATTTTTGATTCAATCACTAGTTTTTTTGATAATTTACCAGTTCAGAGACATATGTAGGGTCTCAGGTGTGTTCCATGGGTTATAGACATCAGAAAGTGGAGAATAGGTAAATGATGTGCAAGGTGCCCTGTTGGTGCATACGTAAGGAAACATTGTGAAATCCCATGGTATCTATGTAGACTTGTACATAGACCTTACACTTATTCGATGCATTTTCTATAAAATTGTGTAGCCTACCTAGGTAACCATGAAACCCAGTTTCCATTGATAGTGGATTGCACATAGTTATCACATAGTTTGGAAAAGCGTACAGTTAAACTGTGGGATTGAGTGAAGCTGGGAAAAAATTTATAATTGCAACCATAAGGTTTTTAAATATATGTTGGTATTTCCTTACTCTCCTCCTCTAATAAATCATGATTTAATCTCGGATGGCCCAAAAATCTCAACTATGATTCTCTTTCGATCCTTGGTCATTTCCAGTGTCTCATGTAATTGGTTGAAGATCTTGGTGTGTCTAATCCCTCTATTGCTTATCATTTTCGTTCAATGTTGTCATCATTCTATAATTTCCATCTGAATCTCTAAAATACTTCTTTTCAGATGAAATGTAGTTTAACTCTTTAAATGTTGGAAGAATCAACATCTAAGGCTTCAATTATTAGTCTGTTCTTCTGTATATGGGATGTAGATGATCCACTAGTAATATCAATTCATTGTTAAATTGATTAGTGCAGGTGGGGTTATGTTATTGTTACTTTATTGTTTTGTTATTGGTTTTGATTGAAATGTGTCATATAATGTGGTTTGAAATAACCAAAAAACCCACAATGACCCCAATGTGATGCATAAATGATTACTTTACCAATTTAGGATCGTCTTGGGGTCTATAGAACCTCCTTAATGAGGTTAACTAATATGTAATGTGTGAAATTGATTTTTGATTAATTGGATCCCTTACTAAATTTGACAATGGGTTAATATAATTATTATAACAAGATTATGGGTAGATTTGTTTATTTAGGGGAAATGTACTATAGATTACTTGTGTTGGCATGTTCATTGGTTAAATGGGATTAAGTATAATGTGTCAAAGTATGATGTTTTTTATTTGATTATGATTTGTGATTTAGTCATGAAAAATGGTAATTGGTCTAAATGGTTATGTGATATGAATGATAATTTTATTAAAATATTTTGGAATAATATAAATTCCAATTTTAGTTTCTATTATTTTTATTTTACCAATGATATAGGCAATGCATTTTAATAGCGTGGTTATGTGTGGTGAATGAATAAAAAAGAATGTGAACCTAGCTCGGCAGATTGGGTATATACATGTGGTTATATGCCTATGGTTTGAGTTGGTCCGAGGGTCTAAGCTACACCTCTAATGGATAGAATTGGGAAGGGGAAAAGGACCCAACTGTTTCATTCCACCTGGATTGGGGTTTTAGTGAGTGTATTATGTTGTTATTTTTATGTGTTTCCCTAGTGATATTTGAATAAATTTATTCCCATATACCGTTAAATTTCCGAACATTCTTAATCATTTAGACACATGAAATAGTTGAATTAATCTCTTAGATGTTGTAAGAATATAATCTGAATTTGATGATTCAAAAATAATGTGGAACTCATTATTACTAATTTTTACATGTATTTTATAGTGTTTTCTAATAATTTTTCAGAAATTGAAAGAAATATCTACATAGTATGGATATTATGTAGACACTATTTGTAGTGTCCTACTCAGTTTTACTCACAACCTTCTCAGGAAGCCATTGGGTACACAGTTTGGGTGATGTTTATTTATTAATGTTTACTATTTTTCTATGGTGTTTTTGGAATATTATTATTTTATGTATTATGGTTTAATTTAACAAGAAGGGTATAGTCTCACTAGATTATACTAATACCATTACTAATAGTTGAGAAACTACAGAGTACGAGGTGGCACTCTTGATGTCAAGTGATGGACCATCTCGGGCCACTGGATTAGTGTATCCCAGGTTCAGAATGTTACATAGTTATATGAGAATATATATTTTCAATGAATCACTTTTTTTGGATGGTATAAATGTGTTTAGTAGTGTTCTAGGCCTTAAAAATGAGCTCGTTCATGGGTGTGCCTTTCCCACGATCAAGGAATAACACAAGTCAATCATGTGGATAATTATTCTTCTTATTATGTTTTGTTACATTTAATGATATTTCATCATTGGATGAAGAATATTTGTTGAGATTTTATTGTCAATTTATTTATTTATCATCTTTATATGTAATGGGGTTATGAATTCATGCATCATTATAGGCACTATGGTATATGTGACACATGCATCACTATTGGAGCACATGTGAAGGGTGTTTGAGAGATGAATGGTGGGATAAATTTGAACATTTTGGGAGTGATGAAAATAGATTCCAATTATGTGATATAAATGCCTAATAAGGGGATGTAAAATGTAAAAATTTAATAATGAATTTTTTTCATGATAATGTGATGTATGTGAATAAAAATACTGTCTGAGTAGGTTTTGAAATGAGTAGAAGGTAAGGCTTTTAATGAAATGTCTTTTTATCTTTCTTTAATTATGACTTTTTTGGGGATTTTTTAGGGTAGTTTTTGGAATGATATGGACTATTATGAGGGTGTATGATAAAGGATTTTTTGTGGATAGTAATAAGGATTTCCTTATATACTATGAAATCATTATGATATGCATTTTAAATAATGTGTTGGACATTGTAGAGAAATGACACCACAAAGGCATGTTCTAGTTGTTAGATAAGAGAATGTTGTTGAGAATAATACTCCCATAGTGGATAAATAGAACACGGTGATCCAGGTAATTATATAACAGAATATCCATGTGATAATTTCATGTATCATTTAGATTAAAAAACATGAAATAGGGCATGATGCATCGAGTATGTTCAAGTTGGTCCGGGTGTTTCAACAATAACATCCTCTGACCATTAAAATAAATTGTGGTACCGATGAAGAAAAGTTCAAGATAGTGTATATCCAGAACGTCCGTGATCATTTGGAGACTCTCCTCAATATTATTGTCATCTTAGTGGCCCATATGTTACGAGGGTAGGGAATGTGATGGTGGGATATCAAAGGTCAAACTGAGTAATCCAAAGAATTATGTTGACTTATTTCATGTAGAAGATACATGATCATTTATATCAAGAATCCATGTGGTAGGATATAGACTTATATTTTATGATATTTTTCTAAGGGGAAATGTCGATGATAGATTATTCTACTCTTTTCACTAATTTGTGATGGTATAGTCCATTATTAGAATGAGACGAGGCATTTTTTCGGAATCATTTTCCTAATGGTATGAGACATGATATCTGCACCTAGGTGAACATATTCGATCTAAAAATATTTTCTAAGGAAGTGGACCAGGAACATATCCCATAAGGGATCCAAAATTAAAAATTAGGTTACAGACTTCTCGTTCATGCAGGGAAGACAAGTTGTGTAGATTTGGAGATATGGATGTGACTTTTGGAAATCACATCTGGGTGGATTTTCATATATTAATCTGAATAGGGGGAAAAATATCAGGGTGGTGAGTATGTGTTTTGTTATTAGAGTGGTAGATTTGGGAGAAAATTCAACAAGTTTCCATAACCACCAATCGAGTGCTGAGTGTCAGGTAGGGTAGACCATGTGATGAGGGTATGCAGGAGCCCACGTCCATCATGAAATGATGGTTCAAAAAGATAGATGAAAAAAGTAGAAAGATGGTTGGTGATTCTATATCATAGAGGTAGATGTATCTCAATGGGTCGTACTGATAGGGGTGGTGGATGTGGGACTCTAGGGTGAGATCATCCTAATCAACAAGGAAGTGTAGTGTAGGGTACTCTAGTTAGATCAAATGGTAGAGGGTTATATCATCTTCATGTGATTCAGAGTAAAACAAAAGGATGCTAGGAATGTCCATATACCATTTGATGAACGATTATAATAGACTTCATGCTTGATTGAATTTTTTATGATACATGTGCTACAAATTCATTTGTTTCATCTCAATTTGTTGTTATGCCGGGCTTAAAAATGGAAGGATCATGTGTATTTTTGTGATATGATATTTCCTTATGAGTGTGATTTACGGATATCAGATAGTGTCAGTCTTGTCCCGTAGAGGTTGGTAGCTTTCATTTTTTGTGACACCATTTTGTCCTAGTGATGTTAGGTTTTGACCTGATTTTGGGAATGAAATGTCTAGTAATGTATTAGGCCCATAAATATGGTTAGCATCTTTTGGTAACATTCAATGTTCTTTTGGGAAACACTAAAATCCAGAATTGTGGATGGGATTTTCGTACATGTCACTTATAGAAATCATTCCAAATGTTGGGATAAATCATAGCTCATGTTTCATTCTACATTCAAGATGAAGGAGGAAGGGAAAACCAGTATATTCTAAAATGATTGATATATTTTAGGATTTGTTTCTTGAGTACTACATGGGGCTACCACAAGATAGATAAGTTGAGTTTTTTATTGTATTTATTTTGTGGGAGGAGTGAGATTCTGTTATTCCATATCAAATGGAACAATTTAAAAATTAGTATTATAATAATAAGATATATTAATTAGAGTGTAATGGATTTATCTATCCTAGTATGTCACCTTGGAGATCTCTTGTGTTGTTTTCAATGAAGGTCGACAAATCATTGAGGCTATGTGTGGATTATAGAATGTTGAATGAGATGATGGTTGATGGTTATGAAAATACCCTACATCTTAGAATCAATGGCAAGTATTGATCAACAAAGAGGTGTTTCAATGTTCTCCAATATCAATTTATGATCAGAATACCATCAATTAATGGTGACTCCTTCTGACATATTATAGATTAAATTATGGAGCATGTACGGGTGGTATGAGTTTGAGGTAATTTTTTAGGCATATGAAATGTACCAGTTGTGTTCTGGATCTGTATGAACCACATTTTTCACCGAAAAACAGATCAGTTCATAGATGTCTTCATTAATGTCATATTGGTGTACTCAAGAACTCTTGCTGATAATTCCAAACGTCTTGACATTTCCTCAGTACATTATGTGATCACATGCTTTATTCCATCCAATAAAGATGTATGTTCTGTATAGAAAGATGTGATTTATTGGGTCACATAAAATATGAGTTATGAATGTTGGTGGATCCTGAGAAATTTTAGGTAGTGGTTGTCAGGGAGTATATCATTACATTTTGGATGTAATGAATTTTTTTGGATGGTTGGTTATTACCGAACATTGATTCCAAATTTACCCGATTTAGCAGATCCACTCTTAGTCTTATCAATTAAAGCAGTTTTTTTAATTTCAACAGTTAAGATAGAGTTCATTTCAATGGTATATGAATCAGTTGAATACCTCACTATTTCTCCTCTTACCATAACCTAGTATGAGGTACACCCAGTTTTTGTAAGATTTTGGTTTTGGAAATGTGGAAGTGTTGATGTATGATGATTGGGTAATATATTTTGGGCCAGTATAAGTTAGGTAAAATTAAAGAAATTACCCCACTATTGACCTAGAGCTAGCTACTATGGTTTTTGCATTTATGGATTGGATGCATTAATTTTTGGTAGAACTGTTTTTTGTGTTTACCGAAAATAAATGTCATAGATAAATATTTTCTCTATGTGATTTCTATTTTTTACTGGTGAGGATGGGTTGAGTGAAAAAAAATATTCGACATCGATTTAGTTTACACACATATAAAAGGGAATAGGGTTATATATTTTATATGTTGTATGACTCAGAATAATGTTTTTTTCAGAATTCAACATTGAGTAGAAAATGATAGCAATACATTCTAAGATTCACTTAGGATTTTAGGTTGGGAATGGGAAATTGACCGTTGAACTAATAGGTATTATGTATTCACATTGGTGTCGGGTCAGAGAAAGGTAGCTGGAGGATCCAGAGTTTCTTGAAATGAAGGAATGTAAAAAAATCTGGGAGTCACCATCAATTTGGGATATTAAGGATGTTGGGATTTACAATGATTGTTTCTAGGTTATTGTAATTGTTTGTATTCTGGATGTGTTAATGTGTGTGTTTAATTCTTCCAAGAGGGAAGGTCATCCTAGGAAAAGTAATATTTATCATGATCATCATGGATAGTATTTTTGTCCATGAATGAAGAAAAAGGATGTTGAATTTGTGGTTGTACAACTTACTTGTCAAGAGGATAAAACCATGTATTAACTCCAAAATGGATTGTAATAGTCATTATCATTTATAAGAATAGAACTGTAATGTTTTAATAATATAAATTTAAATGATACACCAATGGTTTCTCCAAAATAATGATGTAGTGTGGGTATAGAGAGACTAATTAAATAAGTTGTACCATTTCATAGTGATCCAAGAGACCTTCAAAATTAATCATTTGGGTGAGTTATATGTTTATGAGATAGTGTGGATTAATGGAGTGAAAAGAACCATCGTTTTATATCATGAATGATGTTTCACATCACCTTTCTAGATGGGATTACAGTAGGCACATATTACACACAATATATATAGTATTTTTATCACTAGAAAATGAACACACAATCAGATCATATAATTCAGTTATTATAATAATTTTTGAGATATTTAATTATGGATTTCATGGGTTCATGGGAAAAGAACCTCCCACTTGTTGAGTATGTCTACAACAATTTATTTCAGAAACTATTCAAATGGTTCTGTTAGATAATTATATGGAAATCCATGTAGATATCCATTGTGTTGGTTAGAAGTTGGGGAATATGAGATATTGGGATCATGTCTAATTTTGGAAACATTATAGAAGGTTATACTGATTCATAAATAAATGAAAATATATCATATTTGGTAGAATTCATATGTAGATTGACGCCATACACCACTAGATTTTATTGTGGGTGATAGTGTGTTTTTATAGGTTTATCTACTATTAGGTCACCATCAAATTCAGAAACTAGGAAACTTGGCACAAGGTTATTTGGGACCGTTTGAAATCATGGAGAGGATTTTAATTGTGCCATATTAATATAAACATTCACAATTGTATAGTGCCAAGGAAAATGTTTTTAATTTCTTACAAATCCAATAGTATCATCCTAATCAATATCATTTGATAAACACTGAGGATTTATAGATGTAGGTTAATGTGTCCTTTTAAGAGCATGGATTTTTTATTGAGGAATGTAGTTACATTGAATTACGTGGAAATGATATACCCATTGTTTTAGTATTATGGAAACATGGAAATGATTCTGATGTTACATGGGATTGGGATTTAGTTATACTAGGCGTGTGGGCCCATCTCTTTTCTTATGAAAATTTTTAATGCCTAGGAAGAGTGGCTCGAAGATGTGGAATACCATGGTGGGGAGGTTGTATGATAAATTACTTGGTGGAGGTGTGTTCCTATTTATATTTTTCCCTGGAACTAATTTTTTGGTTAAATATATTGTTATGGGAAGCATGTGGGGTTTCAAGGGTGTTCCAATGGTTCAGGACATGAGAAAGAGGGAAACTGGGCCAATCTATGCAAGGTGCTTAGATTCCATGTGGTTTTCAAAAATGTGCTAAATCTCTAGGTTACTATGATGCTGTAGAAAGAGGCTTAACCCATTTACATCGCATGATCTCTCAAACCATGAAGCCTTCCTAGGTAAAAATGTGACCTAGCATCATAGATAGTGTATTGCACACAGTTTACACACAGTTTGTAAAAGTATATGGGTAAACTATGTAGCCCAGTAAAATTGGGAAATATTTCCAAATTTCCACCTCATGATTTATAATTATAACTATATTTCTTCATATTCCCCACCTAAATCACTAGATGCAATCTTGGATGATCCATCCATCCCAATGGTGATTATACTTCGATCATATCTTTTTTGGAGTGTCTTTTTTTTGGGTTAAATGATCCAGATAAGTCTAATTCATCCATTGCATCTCTTTTTTGTTTAAGGATATTGTTATTATATTATCGCAATTAAAATATGTAAAATATTTATTTTTTATTGAGATAAATGATGAAACATTTAAGGGTGGTTTATTCTCTATATATGTTCTTCCTTATGAGTTCATACATCAACATATTTTTTGTTGGTTGTTTCATATTATATACCTGGGTTTTTACATAGATTTATTCATGTGGGGATATATTCATGTTCTATCCATGATTTATTCTTCATGTGGTTTTAATTATTCGATATAATGAAAGTCTAAATAACTAATAAAACCCCCTCGTAGACCCTATTGGATTCATGGAGAATTACATGACCAAATTTGGGAAACCAAAGGGGTTTGCTGACCATACCGAATGTGGTTAAAAGAAATATTCAAGGTGAAATTTTATTGTGATTAAGTAGAGACCATGATGATTGTATAAATGGGTTAGTTTAATGAATATAAAAGTATTATGATATATATGTTTAGTTGGGGTTATGTGTAAGGGATTATTTTTGAAGATTTTGACTAGGTTAATTGGGATTAATGGGAAATTTTCAGGAAAAAATGTTATGTATTTGATTATTATTAGTTAGTTTAGAATGAGAAATTTGAATTGGGATAATTTTTTATGTTATATTAATGATACATTTATTACTTTATTATGTATTAATATAGAATCCAGTATTAGTTTTTATAATATTTATAATACTAATAATATTGGTTATTATATGTGGTTGTGTGGTTATGTGTGGTGAATTAATAAATAAGCACATGAACATGACATGGTAGGTTTGGGTATATACCTGAGGTTCTACACTGATTGGTCATGTTGGACCAAGGCTCTAAACTCATCACTCAATGAATAGGTTAGGGAAGGTAATGAATTTATATTCCCCTGATGGTATCATTTCACCTAAATTGAGGCTTCGTGGTGAGGATAATATGGTTGTTCTGATGTATTTACATAATGATATAGGACATGATATATTCAATTACTCCATTAAATTATTGAACAATTATAATCCATTACACAGATGAACATGATTTATTAATCCATTAGATGTTATAAGATTCGAATCTATATATTAGGATTTAATAACATTGGGGGAAATTTTATTACTGATGGTTACATGTATTTTCTGTTGATGAAATATAATTATTTAGCCATTCCATGCACAATATGTCTAGACTTGTATTTTAGGTACCATTGATGATGTTCAACTAAGTTGTACTTACACCCTACTCAGGTTTGGTTTAGGTACCCATGCTGATTCCATGGTTGCATGTCTGGTAAAGAGATTTTGTTCGGTGCTCCAGAGTAGATTCAGTGATGGGATTTATAGAAATAATTGTCCAGACATATAGTCATGTACATCTGAGGAATTGTATTATTTATCTTTAATTTTGGGTTTTACCACATAATGACTTTTCATTTTTTTGTTTATGTTTTATACCGAGTTTTACTGATGGTTATTTATGAATGTTCACTATTTTATCTATGTCATTTCCACTATTATATAAGCCTCCTACTATTATTTACTTTGATAAAGAGGGTATAGTCTCCCCACAAGACTCATATACAATCGCTACTAATTGGAAATGTCTTTTGTACTAGGAGGCGTTCCTAAGGTCATGTGACGACCCGGATCACGTCACCAGTTATGTGGCACCCTGGTTAGGGTTGTTTCAATTTAATTTGATAAATATTAAATTGATAATTTTATAATGTTTTTGGGAAATCATAGACCATGTGGAATCTTCTGAACCTTCCACTAAGTGAGACAACTGATGATTATTTTTAACATTCAATTGAACTCAACGTATCTCAAAAAAGACAACATTGAATATATAATTTAAATATAATATATTAAAATATAGTACGTACCTTCTTAAAAAATTATTTATATAATTTCCACTCATAAAATTTTATTAAGACACGTTTAAATGTAATTTTTAATCATTGAACCAAATATTTAATTTATTGTTAGGAGATTTACCCTTATTGTGGTGATAAATATTTACACATATAATATTTGTAATAAAATTATAATATTAAAATATTATTTATAATGAAATATTAAGAATAAAAATATTTAATATATGTTAACAAATTCATTTCAAAAAAGTTGCCTAATTTAGTTTATAAGTAAACTAATATAATAACTATGTAGAGAAGTTTCACAAAAAAATTTATCTACAATCTAAAAGTATTTTATACTATGATAATGAAAAAAATTTATTCATGTGATAGAAATTGTATAATTCATAATTTAAATCAACTAAAATTACATTTAAATAAATTTAATTCAATGTGTAACATTTACAATTCTAAAAATGAATAGATATTTTTCAGTATAAAAATGTATTTTCTACAAGTCACTGATAAAAATTTAATTTTCTGAATCATTATAAAATATATTCATTGGTTAGTTTTGATATATTAAATAAAGTAATATTTTACATTTTTTAATTTATTTAATAAATGTGGTCGAAAATAAATAACATACATCTGCACAAACTATAAGAATACTTCTTTTTATGAATTTTGATATCATATATAATATGACTTTACCAAAAAATCAAATAATTAATTATTTTTCAACAATGAATGAATAATCCTTAAATAAAACATATATAACTATTTTTCATAATTTTTTTTCAATTCAAACAATAAATATTAATGGGTTAATTATAATGGTTATTTTTATAAAATAATATATTAATAGAATATTATCGTTCATTAATCTTGATATTTAATGTATCTCAAAAGAAAAAATAAATAAACTTTATTTGAAGGGAAATAAGTCCTAGAATCTCATATAATTGAAAATTATATAGTGAAATTATTTTCCATTATTATAATTAGTCATGAATCCCTTCTATTAAGATATATAATGGATGATCTTATCTCAAATCTAAATCATCAAGTCCTATTGATGGATATAGTAATAAATCATTTGACAACTATGAGAATTACTAATGTGCCTCTATGTATTGATTACATTCATTGTAATTTATTTGAAAAATTATTCTACTAATAGATGATATAATAAAACGTACCCCCATGAATTTATTATTAAATAATTATTTATATTTGAGACTTCATGTTGATTGATATGAACATTATAATGAATGCTATTATTGTAGAAAAACACACCCATGTGAAGATATTTATCCCAAAATCCTTTAATGGCCATAAATAATTATTTAAACATATAGTAGTTAGTGTATATTATCAATTATGATTTCCAATAATTTTTGTTTTGATAGGTCATAATGATGATTAACATTGGATTTAATTCATGTTGATGAAATTAAAATTAAATTTAGTGGATTCTCATATTTCAATCAGATATAATTTGTAATAGAGTTCCATCATAAATAACCATCTATAAAATTTATAATAATGAACATTGATAAATTTGAAGATATCATTAGTGGGAATGATGTGAGAATTCTCTGTATTATGGTTCACTACATATCATATGTAATTAATTTTTTTGGATATCATTGGAATACAAAAGTATAAATTTTGGTTAATTTCCACTAATTTACATGAAGTAGTGTTCAATAATAGTATTATCTCTAAGAAATACTTCATTTATACATTCACCATATAAAACATTATTCAATTATACATATATAATCTTTATTTTACATTATAAAAATCATAAAAGTTATGGCCCAAATATCATAACTCTTTAAAAATCAATTTTTTAAAATAGTGATATGCTATTTCTTATAACAGCCAACATATATTGTATCTACACATCATCCCTTGGAGCCTTCGTAATCATCATGAGAATGGATGGTTGAAGAATCATTTGATCAAGGTTGTATATTTCTCTACCTTTTATGATTCTAATTTCAAATCATCAATTGCCTAAAATTATTTTCTTCCACTCAATTATTATCAGGGATATGATTTCTATATTATTTTAACAAAGATATTATTACACTCTATTCTACACTATATAAAGGTAATGGTTTTAGTAGTTTGAATCCTTGATTTTCTCAAACATCCATTATTGGTGATAATTGACCCCATCACTTGTGATTATACATGTTTTGATTTGTTTATACATATATATTTAAAAGATTTATATTAATATATAATTTCACCACATCAATAGTGTGAAGACTAATGTAACCAACACAATATGATGAATAAATTTTTTTCAACATATGAGTTTTAAGTTGTAGATTGGTTTAGTATATAACATTATCATTTTTCATAGATTCATAACCAATTCCATTCTTGGAATAACCATTATATATCAATAATCCATGCCCATTTAAGTGTAGTCGGATTATAGATTCAGTGATTATAATTTTCCTCATATACATGATACACAACTCATAGTTATAATGTTTTAAATTCATGATATTTTTATTAGAGAAAAACAATAGTACTCAACTAGGCATGAAAACTATATATTATATTTACTGATATTATTCTTGGCCATTCCCAATTAAATTTTTTATTTTATGGATCCATATATATACCCTTATGGGTTTCAAAATTCCAAAATAAATATACATTATCTATTTAAAACTAACATTAACTATACATTACCTATAACATGGCCTTTATCAGATTACTTGTCGCAATAATCAAATTATAATAAAAATACACCATGATGTTGGTTTTTATTCGAATAAAATCCATATAATAAACTATAAACATACAATAAAATTCAGTTAATGTATATTAACATAGTTCATGAATGATTAATGGGAATTTGGGCGTCCAAATGGTTTCATAATAATCTCATAGTGTCCATAAAATGTTGGAATATTAGTATTAGGAATATTCTCGTTATTCACCGACAATTGCTTATATAAGGATTAATAATCCACTTTCTCAAATTACTATGTTAAACATATATTATCAAACTAGCCAACTATTAATGGAAATGGGTACAAGGTCTATTGTGTAATTTTATTGTTTGGGATACCTCTAGACTATATGATATATTTTATTTTTTAAATAAATTCTATCACATTGATATTTGGGGATATAGAAAATACAAACCCTCAATTTTAGAAACTCAAGATTCAATTTTATTAAAAAAAAGTAATGTAGGAAAATTTATAATATATTTTAGAAAATATATATAAATTCTTTAGATGAATATTAATTTTGAAGATACTTTGTTAAAATAATTTTACAATGATTTTTTAATGTTTTCCCACATAAATAAAAAAGTATGAAAAATTGTAACTAAATTAATTTTAAATACTATATTTTAATTATAAAAATTAATATCAGGTAATATTTTCAACATAATCATATAAAAAAATGATTCGTAAAGAAATATAAAATTTATTTATTTATTTGTTGTTAAAACATGGTTTATTTGACTCATATGCCTCTATTAAAACTAATCATTTACACATATTTAATTTTTATTTACAAAACATTATTTAATATTTATAAATTTTTTGAATAAATTATATAAAAGGGGAAAATGTTTTTTATTAATTTATTAATTACATTGGTTAAAAAAACAACCTTGTGTGGTAAAAACTAAAACTGTAATATTTTGTAATAATAGATGGATATAGTGTAACAAAATTAAAACACATTTCAATTTATGTTTGGGTGGTGTTTGAAGACCTTAAAATCCTTCCAATCCATTTATTATCAATTTTTTCGCTATTTGGGAGGGAGTGTCTTCCCATTAATGAATAGTTTTTCTTTTTTATTTTCATATATGACACTACCCTTCTATTATAAAAGGGTCCTCCTCATTATACATCATTAAAACAATCAATACATCATCATCAACAAGAAACAACCAAAATACCTCACAAAAATCCATAGTTACAATCTATAGGTGCTGGTTTTCAAATAAATAAAAACAATGATTCTTTTAAAAATATATCCAGGGGAGATATCTCTAAGAGAATGTAACCATCTAAAGAATGATATTTAATTTTTTTCATCATTTAGAAAATTCAAAAACATCTAAAAATTTAAATATATTTAAAAAATTATAAAATAATCTTTTAAAATATTATTTTAATGTAATAATATTTATCAATATAATTCTCCATTATATTTGAATCAACACGATCACTCGTGTGTGTGGTGAACTACTCCTCACAAATTGAGGTAATTCATTTCCCCTCACCGACTAAAATTGGTATTAATATGATGGAAGAAAATATATTTGATAAAAATTATATGAAATATATTCTTCAATTGTAATATATATTCCACTACATTTCCATTTCACCCATTGATTGAATGATATTATTTCATGTTCTTATATATAACCTACCATTTCCATGAAGCGATGAGATTAATTTTAAAGAACCAGATTTCATTAATAGATCTAAAAATATATATTATGATTAAATTTAATTTTAAATAAATTTTTTAATTAATTTTATTATTTTTTATGTCGTATCAAATAGAAAATAGACTTTATCAACACATCATGAATTGGAAGACAAGACAATTAAAACCTGAAAAAAATAAAATATCGAAACCTAATAAGAAATGGGTGAATAATTTTATTAATTGTCCTTTATAAATTTATAAATATGAATATGATACTGTTATAATGTAATATCATTCTTAAAACTAATATACATTGGGCCATATAGTGTTTATCCAAAAATAATTGTATGGTAATGTATATTTTCTCAATTTTTATTTCATTGAGACTCATTTGTTAATATTCACCTATTCACATCTATGTGGTGTATATAATAACCCATTCACGTATTTAACTTGAATTAATTATTATAATTTATAAATAATTGTTTAATTCAAGTATATTATTTTAAGGGTTTATAATTAGAAAATAACCATTCATGCAAAAGTTTTTTTTATAATCTCACATTCCTTTGGGATTTCTTCTATAATCCTCAAATAATAATTATCATTTATCAAAATAACATCCAATTATTTATTTATCAACTATAAATTTATGGATTTAATGATTTATCCGATATTAAATATTCATGGTACTTTATTTAACAAAATATATCATTAAACTATTAATCTATTTTATTTAATTTTTCATTGTATATATTTTTCATCCTTTTCAATGTTTTCAAAAATTGATTTACAAAATAAATATTATATACTCAAATAATTTATTATGAATATTATGTGTTATCCTTGAAATTAAAAAAATTATATATGATATCATTGTACTATTTTTTGTTGTACATTTTCCAAAAAAAATGTCAAAAGGATTGTTATGATTTAATGTATATTGTGTTAACAGATTTCCCATACCATATAATAACATTCAAAAAATTTCTTCGCTAATACAATTTCGTTGGTTTTATAACAAATATTTTTTTTTGAAATCATATTTTAGTAATTCATACAAATTCACATTATTCATTTAAGGGACTTGATTTTATTGAAATCACAAATATTCAATATGAACATATGTCCAAATCTAATCTCTTGATTAATTTTTTAATTACCAAATTTCAATTAAAACAATGAAATTATTATGATGATTTTTTATTGGATATTAAATTTATATTATATACCATTTTCATTGATTAATGGATATTATTATTTCCTAGACCATATAATAATTATTCATGTGGTTTTTACTCTGAATGATATTTGACTTTTGGGAAAATTTTGATAAATTAAAATTACTTTCTCAATATAGTTATTTATTGAAAATAAAATGTATTCATAAATTCCAACAATTTATGTAATGAACAGTTAAATATCATTCTGTTAAGAGTACAATGAGTAATTAAATTAACTTATGCGACATCCCCAAGCAACCCATGGCTGTCAATAAATTCAAATATGTTTCAAATACAAGTGGGGGATGATTTACCCATTATGAAATAATCTAATAATCCAACCAACCATAAAAAACATTCACTAAATGATGCATGACCAAAAGAAAGAAAACTAAACAACTTCATATAACTCATTACCACATTCAAGTGTGAAAGAGTTGAAGATAAAACAAGTATCAATATAAATAGTGGATTACCAACAAAAAGCCCTCAAAAGACAACAAAAATCCATTCTCCACAATCTCCAAGCACCACAACTACATAACATCCCATGTTTCATGAGGATGTGCTAATGATGTGGTAAATGTTACCTTTACCCATATCTCTGATGATAGTCTCTGAAAATGAACAAATGATGCAAATTAGTGGTGAGTATAAATACACAGTTGGTTTCCCGAATGACTACAATACTAATGCCACCTGGATAGAAATTTTAGCAATGTTTTTATAATGATGTTTATAAAAAACAATTTACAAAAATATTTTCTAACCAAATATAAACATGTTAAAAATACCATTTATAACCAAGTGAAAAAAACTAAATGGAATCAATTTCCATCATGATAATTTTATAAATAATTAACTAATCGAATCATAAATCAAATTTTTATTGTCCATTGGAATAACTGTTCCATGAGTCATGATTCCCTCAAACTTGCACGCTTGTTTTTATAGAATTCTACTCACGAACTAACTTTTGTCCCATTAACATGTGTTTCATTGACACATAACCCAGATATAGTGTCACATATCTTTTACCCCAAATTTACACTTCCCTTATTAAGAACCCTTTAATCATGAAAACCAAAAAATACCATTAATGACCAATCATTCCTTTACCAAAATATACAACTTAAATAAAACTGATCTTTTATTGAAATCCAATGTACAAAAAATTTCAAGAATAATTTCATTTCAATAAAACATTAAATTTTATTGAAAACATATAATATTATTATTGTTCAAACAATACTAAAAAAATACCCTTTTTAAAATCCACATTTTAAATCTGATAACCAAATAATGCATTCAAAATCCACAATTTTCCATATTTCACAACAATAACTAAAGAAGCTTCCCAAAAAAAATTCAATGACCAAATCACATTCGATTCATCACACACTTTAAATTTGAAATCATTCTAATCAGTTATACTAAGCATAGACGAGAAAATGCCTCTTACTATAAATGTTTTGCTGAAACCAGAACTGACATAGATCACACAAGAACACATGGTTGATAATCGTAATGATCTAGATTAGATCATTTCTCCCACCAAGAATAAATACAAATATGAACATATTTGGAATCCAACAACCAATATATACCCATAAATGGCATAGATCTGAGAAAACAAGAAAATATGTGAATTATATCTATATATATTTATGATACTGGTCAATAATGAAGAAGAATGATCACATACCTCAAGAATCCATCATTAATTTTACATGGGATGCCTTTAGATCACCTTCAAACTAATGGGATAGTATTAATTGGAATTATGAGAAGAAAAGTCCCAATTTATGGATGGATTGGGTAAAAAACGAGGGAATAAGGGATAAAAAAAGTGAGTTCCTACTTTTATGCATCTCATTTTGACCCTTCACACGGTTTGACCACACAGTTCGGAAAACCGTGTGCTAACAGTGTATTATACTCTTCCTATATGACTACCACTTGCATGGTCTCCCAAACCTGGCTCAAATGGTGCTTGAGATACTACTTCAAGAGGAACATGGTGCACAGTTTAGCTGCAAAGATAAGAAAACCATTAACTGCCCATGCAACCATCACATGGTCCCAAAAAATGATTCCAATGTTCTCCCAAAATTTACATCGACAACACCTACACATTAAATCCATAAAAATAATCTATTAAGGGATTCATTCCAGAATCCAATGGAATTAAATTCACCAAACCAATGGTCTTTTTGTCCGAATATAGTAGAAAACATTCTATACCTTCAATTAGTTGGGTCCACAACTCTTTCATTTCATTCTCATGTTCACATGTCTCTTCCTTAATCTTACCATATTTATATTATTCCCCAACTACACCGATTCTTTTTCCTTATAATAATTTCACATTACTGTTTCTCAATCAAATACCTTTTCCTCTATGAAAATTATTATCAAATCTAGAACAAGCACAAATAAAAATAAAATTGCATCAACCTTTCTGTATTAATATTCCATATACATGTCGGCTCAGATCGACATCAACTACCATTCATCTAAATCGTATTTCTCCAAGTGAGAAAATTCATTTCTTCTCAATGAATCTACCATTGAATTCCCTTTTCATATTTTACACCTCAAGTCAATATTGAACATCTAGAGATACTCTATCTATATCCATTGCCTTATATTCAAATCTCGCTAGGATAAAATGTGTCTCAAGATTTTTTAGTTCGTATAAATAGTGAATTTCTCACCAATGTGATATTGTCTTGATGTATTCAATGCATGGATGACTACAATGAACTCAGAAGATTGGTTTGGGAAATTATTCTCATGTACCCTCATCATCTGTGAAACAATGGAAGCTACATGTTCTCCATTATTGGGAAAATAACTCTACACTGATGTAGAAGCATCATAGTACCTCATATACCACTGTATTGATTTTGAAAAAATAATTATAGGTTCCGCTGTAAACAAAAAAAATCGCTTCTTGAACTTCTTCTAAAATTATTCTATCCATTGGAATAGAGAATTATTTTTTTAGATCTAACAATGGAAAGTATATTCATGAGTAATAACCCAAAAAGCATCAGTAGTAACCAAATATACTATGAAATATTTATATATCAATGAAAATCATAATGTGTTTCCATGATATAGAAATTTATATATTTTCTAGATACACTAAACTCCTTTTTTAAAAATCTCATGTACAAGAAAGAATACCCCTTGCATCCAAAAATAAAACATTCATAGTTTGGAATACTAAAAATGATTTCACAAGATTCCAAAAAATGTTTCCTAGCTTTTCTCATCGTCATCACATGACTATGAATATCACGTGATTTTATCCACAAACACAATAACAAAAGTGTCTAGATTTCGCTGGAATATCTGATTCATCAAAACCATGAAAATTTTGAGGGCATTCATCATACCGAAATGGACGACAAAATATTCACAGTGGATATATCTACATCTGAAAGCGGTATTTGGAATATCTTTTTTCCGAACAAGCAATTAGTGATATCCTGATCTCATGTCAATCAGGGAGAACCAGTGAGATACACTAAATTTATCGAACATATTATAAATGCGTGGATGTTGATATATAATCTTTATTGTATCTTGTTTAATCTTATGATAATCAACAAAAAACTATAGAGTTCCATCGTATTTCTTTAAAAACAAGACAGGTGCTGCCCGTGAAGATGTACATCACTAAATGAAATCCTTTCATTCCAGACCCTCTAACTGTAATTTCAATTCCCTTAACTCTATTAGTTACATCCTATAAGGAGGAAAAAAAATATGACTTGTCCTAGGAAGGAGATCGGTCTTAAATTCCACATCCCATTGAGGTGGTACCCTAGATATGTTTTTGGGAAAGTCATCTAGAAATTGATCCAAAAATATTAAAAAAATTTCCTCAGTATCTTCCATTGATTCTAAATTAAACACTTCAAAATGATAATAGAACATTACAAAAAATGTTTAAAAAATGATCATTTCATGTATCATTAAATTTCTTATCCTCTGAATAACTTCAGAATGTCGTACTCACTCATGAAACAAATAGTTCTCCTAAAACAATATATGTTATTCAATAACATTTCCAACCAATACATACCCAATATTATGTCATATACATACATGTTGTACACTAGGAAGTCCTATTTCATCTCAACCCCATCAACAATAATATCACATTCTCTACACACAAGGGCATGAAATTCACTTTCATCAGGGGGAGTTTTCAGTTTTAAAATAGAAGGCATCATTTCAAATATTAATCTTAGAAAATCAACAGCACAAGAAGATGTGAAAGAGTGAGATGTAGTAGTATCGAAGGGAACTTTTACAAGGGTTGAATTCAAATGAATCGTACCTCTCACCGTAGACGGACTTGCCTGATTATCAACAATCATATACTCATCAACATACATATGCTTCACTTCAGAACAGTTCTCATTATTTCCATGATGAGATTTCCCTGGTTGAGGTGTCATGGTATTTCGAGATTCACCATGGATCTCTCCCTATATATGATGTGACTAATTCTGTTATCCTCACTCTATCAAATTATACGATGCTTGGGTGGCTTGAGATGTGTACCAAAAACCTGTCCATGGACAACTGTGCCAACAGTGCAGAAGATGACCCATCTTTTTTCTATTATGGAATTGTATAGTTTGTTTTGTATACTCTCTCAATATGTGGACTAGTGAACCACATTGAATGAAACCTTCCTTACTCTGGGGTCATGGAGGAAGGTTCACTAATTTATCCATTTGATTCTAATGTTCTCTTACACATTGGAAATATGTCTCCCTTTTCTACATAATAATTTTATTTGAGTTCCCACCATTCCCTATAGGTATCATCATACCTCCTCCCACAGATACCTCGAAATAACCTTCAGCCACAAATTCTTTGTTCACTATCTCCGTGTAATAGGTAAAACAATCCACTGAAATATTTGATCAAATTTCCTTCCATATCCCCGATTCGAAAATTCATTCCATGAAGGATGAACATTCCTATAATTCGGGAGAAAAGAGCACAAAATTCATTACTTTAGCTGCATACATTGAGAAAGAGAGACTCTCTTATTTTAGGCTAAAGAATACGGTCATTTTCTGGATGTTTATTGTGTGAGTATAGAGTTATTTGTTGATCAATTCCACAAAATCCTTCCACATAAGGCCTTTATCCAATAAAGAATGCACCACTAAATTCCACCCCTAGTGAGCAGGATCCCTGAGCATATATGTTTCCATCTTGACTGTTAGCTCCACATGTGTGCAAATGATCTCGATGATACGATTCATCCTACTTAGCCACTACTACACAATCTCTAGTTCTACATCAACCCATATGTTTGGTGTATTCTGCATCATGAAATTGATGGTATGATCAACATTCCAGGGATCATTATTCCATGTTCAATGAATCCATTGTGTGAAAATATTGGAAAAAACTCTAAACCATCTCTTGGTTCACCTGTGATTTAGGTGCTACCACATTCTCCACATTTTTTACTGGTTGGTTTCAACGATGCCTATCAGGTGACATTTTCCAAACCAACAAGAAACTCTGTCAATCTTACTCTCTAGCAACTAATGGCTTAGTATTACAATTTCTTTTACATAAACTACCACAATAAAGTTTTTTTAAAAACAACATTTTTCAATTTTCAACCATTTATGAATTATTCAAAATTATTTTTTGAATATTAAATCATTTTAAAATAACCATAAAAATTTCATTTTTCAAAATTAATCATTTGAAAAATAATTTCATACCTTTTCAAAAATCAGAACTTTTTCACTACATGAATCATTACTAGAAATGATATTTATAATATTATTGGGAAGCCGTTAATCTACAATGCATTTCATTCTTGTCTCATTGGCTAAACCCATGAAAATGATATTTCAAATATTTTATATGTGTCTTAAAAAATATTATTTTCCCAACTCCCTAGTAACATTATTCTTGCATAAAAGGTTTTTCTAAATCGTATTATGCTATACATTTCTAGTTCTGAAAATCCTACTCTTGATTAATATTAATGCCCAATGAATAGAGAGTTGGGTATTTCAACTCCAAGGCCAAGATAACAGAAGACTAAGTTTTAGGAGAGGACCGAACCAGATGATAAAATTTGTACCACCATGGAAGGACTAGACTGATACCACTTGTAATGACACAGTAAATATCATTGTCTTGAGAGTACTATGATTCATTACATGGACATATGTGAAAACCCCATGATGAAAAATATTATAATAAATTACGAAGGGTTTCAAATACAAGTGGGGTATGATTTACACTTTAATAAATAAAACAATTTACCAACCAACCATAACCAAGACATTCACTAAATGATTCATGTCCAAAAAAAAGGAAACTAAACAACTTCATGTATCTTAAAAACAATTCTATTGTGCAACAACATAAGACCAAATAATTATGAATGTAAATAGAAAATGACCAACCAAAGACCACCCAAATGTCCACCAAAATCCATGTTACCCATGCTCCATGATCTAGAACCACAGAACATCCCATGTATCATGAGGTAGTGATAAATATGTGGGAAACATTACTTTTTACCCTAAATTGGAATATAGAATATGAATAATTCCTCAAGTTCCGAAGCAAGGGTGTGAATAAAAAATCATTAGGTTTCCACAAAGACATCCCTACTGATGATATTAAGATATAATTGTTAGACATATTAGTATAAAATATTTTATATAATACAATTTACCAAAAAGGTTTCTACCCAAATATAAACAAGTCAAAAATCCATTTAAAACCATGTGAAATAAACTAAATGGTTATAATTTTTAGAATATTTTTTTTTCAGAAATATAACTAATCAAATCTTAAAACCATTTATACTTATAATGTGAAATACTCATACCATATTTATCAACACACCCACACATGCAATCGTTGTCTGAAAGCTCCATACTCATTAGTGGTCTCTTGTCCCATTACTATGTGTCCCAAAGACACATTACCACAATCCAGGGTCTCTTACAATGTACCGCAATGGTACTCTTCCCTAATTAATGGCCTGGTATGGATGGAATCACCCCAAAACCATTTATGAAAAATCATCCCATTTCCAAAATATGCATCTTTAATAAAATTGAATATTTACTAAAAAGTAAAGCACAACCAATTTAAAGAAATAATTAATTTCAATAAAACATTCACTTTTTTGAAATCATTTAATCCCATTATTATGCCAACAATATAGAAAAAACAGCTTTTTAATGTCACATTTTTAAACCATGATACAAAGAAATAATCCAACATCCCCAATTTTCCTAATTTCACATCCATCACTCAAGATGTTTCCCAACAACAGTTCAACAACAAAATTATATTCAATTAAAAACTCATTAAATTTTAATGCATTCCAGTCATCTATAATAATCAAAGTAGAGAAATAAAGCTCTAATCTCAATGGCCTAGATGAAAACGACAACGAACTAACAACTCAAAAGAAAACATGGTCGATTCTCCAAGAAGTCATCATAGATATATATTCTCCAACAAAAAACGAAGACAAATATAATTATTTTTGACATCCAACTACCTAGATCAACCCTTCAATGGATTAGATATGATAAAACAATACAATAAGTGAATTTGACCTATGTTGATATAAGAAATCTATCACTAACAATGAAACATTATCACATACCTTAAGAACATGTCTTTGATTAACCAAAGGAAACCTTCAGATCGCCTTCAAACTGATGGGAGAATCTAACATGGAATTAGATAAAAAAATTCAAAAGTTAGGTCTATTTTGGAAAACAAATGATGGAGGTATGGAAAAAACAAGTGATATCCTATTATTATGGATTTTATTTTGAACCAGGGAATGACATGACCACACAGTTAGGCAAACCGTGCACAAACCGTGCAGTATCCACTGCCCCTATGGCTTCACCACACTGTTTCTGAGTCATACATCCAAAGGTGAAGGATCTAATACATTATGAGGACCACTACACATGGTTTTAATGCATGATTTGGCCAACTGTGAGCTACTCGTGCAACCTTCACATATCTCCAAAAAACCCTTCCATTGTTCTCCCAACTCTCCAATCCTTCACCCTTACACTTTATAACCATAAAAACCATCAATTAAGGGTTACATACCTGATACCGGGTGTATTAAAACTTTTATATATATGAATAATTATATAGAAAATATTTCATATGTGGGGATTCGAATTATATTTCCCCAAAATGCATCTATAGTTCTCATGAGAAAAATCATTTAGCCAAATTATATGGGTTATTTCATATAGTGTTTTATATTCCAATGAAAGATATTGATAAATAGATATCATGTTGTACAAGAACATGATATCTAATTTTTTTAATTTTCTTCATTGTAAATTTAGATATTATTATCCAATTGATTATTTATTTAATAATATACTTGTAATAATTTTTTCTCACTATATTTATTAAATGAAATGTTTTCCAGTTATAGAATTTTGGTATAGATTTTACCTTATATGATATGGTTATCATTTTATTGAATAATTGTAAATTTCCTATGTTATTTATATTTTCATATTGATTATTTCTCATTGATTCATTATATCTTCAATTGTGCATAAATCATACAGTGAATATTTTATCAACAATATTTTTCGTTATTTCCATAGGATATAAATACAAATCTTTTTGATGAGTTAATGAATGACAATTGTTTTACATTGCTACATATATTTGTAGCTAATGTAACATTTTATCATGTATCTATATTTTCTTCCAATTCTATTAAATAGATGAGTCATTTAGGATTTTAACACGTATATATATGAAAATTTAATATTCTAGACAATTTATCTATGTAATTAATGTCTTTTTCATTATAGAGTTCACAATTATAAATGTTGGGGTGAAACAAACACCATACTGCACAATCAAGAGTATTCACATTTATAATGGTGAACTACAATTCCATTTTAAAACGATATCTAAATTATATTGATGTTTCTCTATAAATTTTTCAACATAAATGGGGAATGATTTATAAGAAATCAAGAATATTGTTCACGATGTGCATATAATTTTAGATGAGAATTCAACACACTGGTTAGGTGGATTTACATGAAACTCGTCAATGACTATGTCCACCTAGTTCCTTATAACTCTAATTTTTTTTCTAAAAATCTATTTCCAACAATTTATTGATACAATGATATTTTTTTTAATTTGTACCATCAACTAATATGAAAATAACGAGGAACTAGGAATATAGAACTTTTATATCATATATTTCTTTAAGACCCTATGATATGAATATACATATTTTAATATATATTACTAATTTTATATTTATGATGATTTTCTAAAAACTAATATTGTTTTAAAATCCTTTATAAGTATTTTTAATGAATACATAAATCATAAAATGAAAATTCCCCTAGAGTGTCAGATCTTGTGTACATTTGGTACATTATGATGTGCATCAAGTGAATATCATGTTAATACCATATCCAATACGAAGAGATTATATGCCACATGTACAAATATATCAAATCATGAATTCTATTGTAGTATCAAAACATGAATATTAGTAATTATATACAACATAAATTTTTATTAAAATTTTACAATGTTTCAAAATACATAAACATATCCTTCGGTTATTTACGAATTTTCTCACATAACAATTCAAATAATTAATGAGACAATTAATTTATACCAATTATAGAAACAAATGTCTCATATATATTTATAAATAATTTTAATTAGAAAAATAAAAATGATCCTAGTAGTTCTAGTTTTTTACTTTTAAATAGAGAGTGGTTATTAAATTCATATATATATATAAACATAATCATCTATATATTAATTTCCAAACATTCCACCTAGATACTAATAAATTATAATACATAATTTTATATGATATTATCATACATAATTAGTTAAATGGGAAAAAATATTTCTATGTTATTAATTATATTAAAACATGATAACATGATATTCAAATGAGATACTCAGATAATCATGATACTAAAAAAAGATTTGAATAAACTGTAATAATATAATAATTTTTCCTGAAATGATTAAATAACATTCACATTTACTAATAAGAATATGGAAAATATATAATAAATTATATCATTATCAAATGTAAAGGTTCATAAAAGGACACCATATTATAGTGTCATGTTTTAAACAATTATTTATGAAGTATATATATCTAGGAAAACGACAAATATTAAAAAAATTGTTATATTTATTCCATATATAAAATTATTCAATGATGAGTAGACTTATGTAAAACACCTGAAAAATAAATTTTTTACATGATCATACCTTTTATCAAAATAGAATGGCATATCCAAAACGTTCCCCTAAAAAGAGAACTAACAAATTCAGGGATGTTAATTAATTCCCAATGAATTTATGAACACGAAAATATCTTCATTTCATGTGAAGATATAAAAAATGATGTGTTGTTTGTTTGGAAATGAACATTAAATGCATGGTTTTTATAAAGTGGAAGTGATAATTTAATAATGATAAGAGAAAATTATTTCATCGAATAAATAAACTATGAAAAAATTATTTTGAATTAAATATTTTTTTTAAGATTATAAATTTCCTAAAACATTAAATTATGTGGCTCAAGAAATGAGTTAATAATAAGACTGGTTTCTATTTATCGTTTTTACATAAAAGAATCCACATTTAAGGTATCATAAAGAAAATATATTATAAATAATATTGAATATAATGAAAATATAGTTATATATATAGGGGTCTTATATATTTATAAATATATAATTTCGTAAGATGTTCATGAGATGAGGACTGAGTTAATAATAGGAAAATAATATGATTGTGTAACTCAAAATTAATTATTGTTTTTATAATTACCTCGTATGATTTTTCAATGACTATTTTGGTGTGAATATTTTTCCCCAAAATAGTCAAATTTATTTTTTTACCACATTATTCAGGACCTTATTAATATATATAATTGAAATTTATTTCAATTTTTTAGTATATATTAGTAATTTCTTACATATTTTTCTTTTTAATATTTCTCTTGGAGTTTTCATGATTCCCTTTATGAAACCACAATATTGGGTTAATAATTGTTCATGGTGTGTTCGAATAATTACAAAAAATGATTAATTTTTTGAATAATTGAGTAATTATATTTCCAATAGAATGGAAATATTAACAATCAATAGATCACCTAAAATGATTAAAAATAAAATAATATGTCCTTATTCCTTCCATTATTTTGGAATAAACTCTCATGATCGACTATTCATCATATAATTCAATTAATGAAAAAATTATATTTCAAATATGATAAAGAAATAATGAAATAAAATATATATATATATATATATATATATATATTATAAACCATCCATGAATGGGGATGATTTATTTTGAACTGTTTTGTTTAATATGGTGGAAAAACAACTAAAATATGATCACCAAATTCTTTTCAAAATGGATGATGATATTACAAGATACCAAATAGACCATTAACATAAAAAAATTATATATATATAATAGGTCCTTATTTCATTTTCAAGGGATAAAATAAATAAAATTTAAATGGGGAAATAATTTTTAAGGGTTAATTAAGAATCATATCTCTTTCTCTTAATGCTCAATTGTATGATTAAACAAAAGGAACCTTAAATTATAAATTTAGTAAAAAAATCATTAATGTGGGAATGATATACGTGGATACAATTTATGATATTTTACAATGTAATGAATATAGTGTTGGACGAGAATAGGGGTGGAAATGTGTATTTATAATGGAATTATATGGGGTTTCTTATCATATAAAATTCATAAATTTTTAATAAAAAAATTAATGGTTTCTTATTTAATATATAATAATCATTTAATGTGATTATGGTCTATTTTGTACATAGATAATCGAAAAAAAATTATTATATTGTATTCCACTGTTAAAAAATCAACCTTTTTAGAAAAATTTTAAAAAATAAATATATTCTAATATTTTCGATGATATTTCATAATTGGAATCTATTATAGACAAATTAATCTATAAAAATTTAAATTTTAAAATTTATTTTAAATCATTTATCAATGAATAAAACAAATTAAATGAAAAAAATGTTACTAACTCATTATAAAATTAATTATGGCTTCCAAAAATTATATAATCACATTTTTTAAAATATATGTAATTTTATGTAACGATTTTTAAATTTGGTATTTTATAAAATTATTTTTTATGGAATTGATCTCTGATGTGTTTTTTCAAAAATTTATTTATGATTTAATAGTGTAAAAAATATTTATTCATACGTAACTCTTTTATCTAAATATATTATGATGTATAATCACTATAATGTTTCCCATATATAATTTTATTAATCAATTATGTTTTTACTATTCATAATAGTAAAATTGCATTTATATGATCAGTTAATGACCAGGTAATGTTTATATAGAGGTTATATACTAAAAATGATATTCTCCCTTACAACATATATATAAATATTGCCATTCTCATAATTTATAATTCTATATATCACCAATAATGGTTCTTACAAATCCATCGATTTATATCAAATTCATAATACATAACATTATTTCTATAGTTAATATTTCAGGAGAGATCAGCATGCGATAAATAATTCTAAAAGACTATATATTTCTATTTTCATGATTATTTGGTTTTATCTCATTAATATTTTCTAATATATTATAGATTGTATTATTTAATTATGGGTACTATTTTTTTGAATAGAATATCAGCTTTATATTATTTGATTATAAAAAAATTAAAACATTAATTGTGAAATAATAATACATTCAAAAATATTATATGGAAAATATTCGTCTTTATAACGAATCTGGGAATAATTAAAAGAAAAGTGTATCTCTAAGATAATTAGTTGAAATTATGTTTCTAAAAGTCGTAAGAGGTTTAATAAATTCTATGTTTCATTATAATTGTTTTTTCAGAAGGATTTTGGCTTAGATACTATCAATGAATTTGGTGGGGTTCTGAGATCAACTGCTTCATATACAACGAGATTAATATACGTTGATTTTGTATGAATACTTTCTAGCTAAGAGATGTATTTAATAAAAATTTATTTAATTAATATTTTTTTATTAAAAGTATGTAAATTTATAATGATTTTTTAAAATATTAAATATTTTTGAATTTTATGACTATTTCCTCTGGAATTGGTGATTCCATTGTTTACATAAGGTACGAACATTACATTAATATTCTAAAGGGTTTGTTTGTTGAACTAGAAACATCCAATGATTATATATCCATTTAAACATACATTCCAAATGTAGGTACTAATTAGTTGTGGACATATGACGCTTAAGAATTTGCATAGGTCGAGAGGATGGGAGGTCGGACTCATAAAACCTTTTTTAGGGGAATTATTTTCTTCTCTGGGATGCTCTATATAGATTTACGTTATGTTCCTGAATCCTTATTACATTACCAAGTAATAAAATGAGTTTTTTATTAGATCTAATAATCAATGATTAATATGAATGAGATTTAGAAAATCTTTAATATGTATTTGAGGTTCCTCATTAATAGAGAATCATATGTATTTGATAGAGATTCTTGGTAAATGGTATCCTTCGACACATTATATAGAATTCTCTTGGTCATTATATTAACCATAATAGTTTTAAAGCAACTCTGCGGGGCACATGAAGTTTATTATCATTAAGAGGACATACATTATTTCAGAATTGGGATCATACCCGCAGATGGGATACCTACGTATCCTTGTTTAGAAAATGATTCAGAATCCACGTAGTTCAGGATAGTAGTGTGAGGTTAATTCCTGATTAATGGCTCAAAGAGAGATTTCATAATTTTCTTTTCAATATAAACTCATGTGAGTCATGCTCGGTGTGAGAAACAATAGGTATTTGTAAAACATGACAATTGTGCCATTATATATGAAATAAAAAGAAATAATGTGGGGCTTATGTATGTATGACTTCCCAAATAGATAAAGATCTGGAAATAATTCAGAGAAGAAGTCCGAGAACAGGGTCCATAAAATTATATTTTCTTTTTTGGAGATTTGGATACTCTAACATGGGCTTAATCCAAAGGAATATTCCCCAATTAGGATGGGACTAGGGGATTATTCCTATGAAGGATTCCCAATTAAAAATAAATTAAGACTGGTTAAGAGAAATTAGTTCTGAGACATACTCTTGAGAAGGAGGCCCAGGTTAAAGGGACATGAGAACTGGGCATTAATCATGAGATGGAGGCCCAGTTTAAGAGGAATTATTACTGAGTCTTACTCCTAAGGAGGATGCACATATTTGGGAAATTGGGGCTTACTCATTAAGATAATACTTAAATTAATTGAACATGATGACTGGGGATTACACCTGAAAAGGAGTCCCGGGTTAGGGGACTATTGGGGATTACTCGTAAAGAGGATGCCCATATTTGAGAATAATGATTGGGGCTTACTCATGAAAAGGAGGCCCAATTTAGGGAAATTATTACTGGCGATTACTTATAAAGAGGATGCCCATATTAGAGATCCTATCATCTTAAAGGATGATAATTAATGAATTAAATCTCTATCCTTAGTTACATAAAGATGTGTAAATAACTAGGTTTTGATAGATGTTCCACATAATCCCTTTTTGGTAAGGAATCCAGTAAAGGAACCATGTCATAAATGACAATGAAGAGGTTTTTTTATGTCTAAATCATGAATATGAGAGTTGGATATGAAGAAAAGAGATGAATGGACAGGAGGGGCACCCAAAAGAAGGTAGGCGGTCCTAGTTTGGCGCGCTGGTCCTGGTAGGGCACGAAGGTCATGGTCGCATAGGTATACATGCGTGACACATTGGAACCTATGCGAAGGTCAACCCATAGGGTAATAAAAGGGTGAGACTTGGCACAATCCTTTGGTAATACTCCTAAATGCTGTTAAATGCGTGGCACACATGTTCTGTTGAAGTTATAAGGCAGCGTGCAAGTTTATTCATTTCCCTGAAAGGTTAGACACTTAGGCACGTAGGTGATGAGGAATTTCAACAATTAGGACTTGTTTCCCCTCGTTATATCATCCGTTCAAGTTATGAAATTTAATTAGAAGTGTTTAGAAGGCATCGAGAAGAGACTAGGGCACCGAGAGATCAAATCTGAGTTTCTGGATTTTTTAGTTCCCAAAATGGGGGGACCACAAGGGGTATTTATAGGTTGCTGAAGACCCTGGGTGAAAATCAATCATTGCACATAGGTCACCTGTGCACCCATATGTGGCACGTAGGTACCCTACACGACCGTCTTGGAACCTGTGTGGCCAATGCTAAACCAAATCCTTGTTCAAGCCTTTGTCAATTATTGATGTTTCTTAAAACGATGAATCACTTTATGCTATGATATTTCCCTTTTCTGTCATTTAGTCTCTCTGATAGAAAGGAGTTTCAACAAAAGTCCCCCCACATAGTTGGATCCAAAAGGAATGAGGATGTAAATATGAGGTATAGATGAAAACCAAGGAAGGGTGGCACACATGTTCAGAGCACACAGAAACTGGTACACAGGTCAGAGGCTCACAGGCGTGGGAACGCGTGGTCGCGTCCTGACCTATAAATATGTGGCCATTCTCACAAAAATCTCCTGGATCTCAAACATTTCTACATCTCTCCACACAGGTTTCTTTCGTCGATCAGGTGGCTGATTTTCTGCGTTTTTAGTGATTTTTTCCATGTCACGTTGCTGTAGAGGTATTTTGACCGTCACGGTGATACCTGCGCCCCAAAAACCTGTTCTACATAGTTACACCTATGCGCTAAAATTTGACATGCACACCGTAATGCCCTATCCATTTTTTCACTATTCTTCACAATTATTAGGACAAATTAACTTACTTGAGAGTTAATTTATTCTACCTTTGTGCAGATTCAACGGTTCCTAGAAGAATTGGATCGGTTGATGAACTGGATAGAAATATAATTGATGATATGATAAAAATTGTTGGCCCCAACTATTATTATATTTTCAATAGTACTCTCCATGATTTGGCCATATACATGAAGAAATATCATGTCAATTTCCCACAAAGTATCTATTTTCCTATGTATGGCCATGGACATCTGAAACGAGTCAACATTCCAGTAATAAAGAATTATATGCCTGATATGCAATTGGTCAGCTACTCATCTATTTCGGTTATGTTGTAAATTAAAAGCAGCAACAATGGTTTGAAAATTAAAATTTTTCCTTCATGCCATTTCTGTGATGATATGAAAATTCCAAACCATAGGCTGATATGTTTTCTGCTTCCAGTTTATGGAGAAATGATTATCATGACATTTGAAAAAATATATAAAATGAGTACACTCTCCAAATGGCTATTTACTTCTAATTCTCCATTCTCAAATCCATGTATCCATCTTCCAAGTCCCTTGGACAGAAACATAGTGACTATTTGATCAGCATAAAATTTTCTGAAACCACACTCAAGATCATTATTTTATAATTATTCCAAGAATATCTTGTATCAATGCATCTCCTATTGTATCCAGTTGAATGAATGAATACTAGGTTGTTGCTGATGAATCTCAAGATTTCATGAATCAAATGAAGAGTTATGTTGAAAGAACCTTGTAATTTTTGAAATGGAGAAGAGAATCCAGTCTGTGGATGTCCTTATACCTCTTGTGCATCGATGAAAAACACTTTCATCTTCAAACGTTTGTGCATGCCTTCTTTTACTACCTTCATTAAATTTTTAATTAAGCCAATGGGCCTAGTAATGATAAATTTATTTTTACTAGGATTATAAAAATAACCCTAAAACCTCTGAATCTTTAATTACTCAATATTACCTAAATCATAAGAAATGTATGTTTAGTGAGCTGGGACTTGACTTTTGTTCAGAGTTCCCTTGTTTTTTATAGAATGTTTAATGTCATGCACATCGGACATAAAAAGGATAACGTTTAGTTTCGAATAACTTTGACCAAATGGATTAAAATTAACTCTATTCCTTGATAATTTATTTGAAAACATATTACCTTATTCATGTATGGGGGAAACATGTAAACTATTAAATAAGAAATTCTGAATATGAGGAATGATACGAAAAAGGGATAAAATGCATTAAAAAGTATTTCCCAAGAATGAAATTAACACTATTTTACAAACCCATTATGGGGTTTAATTATATAGGGCCACCTAAGGGCATTTGCTGCATAGTCAAATAATAGTGTCTTTTAGGTGACAGGTCTGTTATGTAGACTACATATGCAAGGCCACCTAAGGGAATGTGCTTCATAGTCAGGAAAAATAAATCTACAAAATTTACTTTTCTACTGCTAAAAAGCCAGTGGAAGTTTATGGAGATTCAAATTTTTCAAGAATAGAGTTTGTTGAATGGAAAGAAGTACTTGAATATTGAGAGGATATTTACAATCAAATTTGTATAATAATTGGATTAATGTAACTCCTACGAATATTTAACCCAAACATAGGGAAGGGAAATATAAACCATAGATTTGAATACTTTCAGATCATGAAAATGGGTATGGGTTAAATATGTTAAGAATGGCGATTTTCTGCAGATCCCTACCAATTTTCATTAAGATGACTAAGGACAAAAGTGGGTTTCTTCCCATGAATGAAGTTACCATTATTTGAAAAACCTGTTAGGGGGTTGAATTATGAAGGTCCACCTATGGGAATTAGCTGCATAGTCCAATAATAATATCATGTGTCTGACAAGTCGGTTATGTAGACTATTTATGAAAGGCCGCCTAAGGGATGGTGCTCCATAGTCAATCAAAAGAATTCTCTCGTATCAGACATTTTGTGACCAGAACTCAAGAAAAGGGTTATTTTGATCTAGAATTATTTAAGGTTAGGAGTATGACACAACAAAAATGGAAATTATTCCATGTATGCAGAGATACACAAAACAATGCTAACCATAATAATTTTGTGGCTGGTTCCTGAATTTAGATGTTGGAATTCACTACATATCTCATTATAATGAGAATCAAGACAAATTATGTTCTTTAAATACAGTATAACGTCATGTTGGACGAGATTATAGAAAATCTTTGTTTAGGTTCATAGTGCTCAGACCATAATAATGAATACACAATGTGTGTTTTCACAAGGGCTTTTTTTTCAAGGGATTGAAAATTGAATTTGGGGTTAGGCCCAATGACTTGGGGATGGATTCGAGGGATACTCTAACGTTCCTAAGTATCCCATATGTATGGGAATGAATCCGCACGTAGTTCTTAAAATACCCTCTGTACAGATTTGGTTCGTACATATGAACGGTGAAAGGGGAATTTAGTGCAATGACAGTTTAACCCATGATTAAGGGTTCAGGAATTTCCATGTATGCACGTAGTCTTTAAAATGTAACATGATTGGAGATCAATGGAAATAATTATTCCCTCTCAGGTGAGGGTGTCAAAGAATGTTATTGTTTATTGTCGTACAAGACAAAAGTGCTGACAGTTTAATGTCATATGTCATGGATGATGGTGATCCAATGTAAAAAATATTGGTTCTAGGGGTCGTTTCATGAATCATCAACATATGAGACGAAGGTGAACCAATGTGAAGAGATTGATTTTGGGCTTGGACCACTGGAGGTTGCCTACGTACCCAACCTAGAAGACAAGGATCAATTTCCGCAAAGATCGATTAAAGAATGAATTGGTAATCATGTTGTTCTTGAGGAAAAAGACATAAAAAATGTCCAGGACTTACACATGGTTACTGGCCTAGAAAGGGTGTTATGGTTGATCTTTAATCTAAGCTCATGTGATTCATACATGGTGTTAGAAACAAGAGTTTGCATCAACCTTAATGACACACAGTTTAATGTTATGTATGACATATGAAGGGACAATTCAGTTTAAATTCTTGCAGTGAAGACTATTGGTGCTGCATAGTTTAATGTAATATAGTGGGGATATAATACACTTTAATGTCATGTAGGATTTATTAAAGGAATTTGTACAATTTATCTTCATGTTGGAAATGATCATAGGTTTGTGTCATGTTGGATAATATGGGTGATGTATAGTTTAGCATCCAGTAGCTAGGACGATGGGGACATTACAGTTTAATGTCATGTTTGATTAAAGGGGGATTGTGCAGTTTTATGTCATATAATCAGGAAAAAATATGACATAGTTTAACATCATGTTAGTCGAAATGGACTTTTTCAGAATTTAATGTCATGTTGGACGATGGTGCAAATAGTTTAATTTCATAAGCATGGACTATCGATTATGCAGTTTAATGTCTTGCTAGACGTAAGGGGCTTATGTACATTTTAGAGTCATGTAACTAGGACGTCCCAGAATAACGTCATGTTTGAAGTTTTATGCATTTTAACATATTGATGGATGTTAGGGACAATAAATTTTAACATTATGTTGGAAAATGGAATAGTTTAATGTCATGTTATATGATGGTGTGAATGGTTTAAGGTCATATTCATAGACCAGTGCTATACAGTTTAGCATCATGTAGCTATGACAACACTGTTTAATGTCATGTTGGACATTTATGCATTTTAACATATTTCTGGATGTGTTAGTATTTGTATTACACAAAATACATATTCAGAAAACTGGCATTGTATGGAGTTGTGATAAGTTCTCCAACCATTGTGATTAATGAATAAGCTCTATTGGAGAAAACATTATGTAATGAATAAGGTCCTCCCAATTTTTTCTCCATCATGGGAGGTTTCTTTCCATGTATCATTGGAGTTATGATAACCAATAACAATTCTCCCTAAATGAAAAAATGAATACAATCATTTTTTTTGAAATCGTGTGCTATTCGATTTTGATAGTCATCCATGTGGTGCAAGGTGCACAATCTTTTCTCAATTAATCATTCCAATTTATCCAATCGCTTTTGAGATTGTTCATATGAAGATGATTGATCACAAATGGCTACCCTATGTGAGGGTAATTGATCCTCAATGGGAAAGACAGCTTCTGTTCCATATACCAATGAATATGGAGGTGATCATGTTGCAGTGTGGGTGGTGGTCTGATAAGCCCGTAAAGCATGAAATATTTTATTAGGCCATGATTTAATATCTTTATCCACCATATTTTGCAGTATATTTGAAAGATTCATTTTGAAGGATTCTATTTGTTAATTGTCCACTGCATGATACTGAGAGTAATGGTTGGATTTGATGTTGTATTCTTGAAAGAACATCCTTACCTCAGATGAACAACAGTTGGTGTCATTTTCCGTCAATATATTATGAGGAACACCAAATATAGTAATGATGTTAGACATGATGTAGCTAACAATTCTTTTAGAACATACTTCATTGAGTGTTATTGCCTCTGCACTTTTTAAAAATAAGTCAGTAGCAGTAAGAATGTACTTAAACTGCTTGGATGTAGATGAAGGATACGGTCCCACTACATCCATTCCCCATGTAGAAAATGGCCATGACTATTTAGCTGTATGAAGAAAATCATGGAGTTGATGAATAAAGTTGGCATGTATTTGGCAAGAATGACAGTTCTTTGTTATATCAACACAATCTTGTATCATTGAAGGCCAAAAGTATCCAAGCCTTCTAATTTGATCAGACAGTCTGTGTCTAGACTGATGGGCACCACAGACTTCTGTAGGTACTTCTTTTATGATAGCCATTGTCTCTTCACCATCAATGCATCTTAAGAGAACTCCATCAAAACCTCTTTTGTAGGGAATTTTCTCTAGGAGATCTGGGCTATCATAATTAGTGAAATTGACCACACATCGCCAGATTTGATCATTCCTAGCTCTATCTGGTGGAAGTGTTTCATTTTGAAGGTATTCCCTGATAGGTGTCATCCATCTTGTATTATGACAATATGGTTCAGGAATGGGACTAATTTCATTTATTTTCTCTGTTCTGATTTGAACATATGGTTAAATTGTACGATGGTGGGAAATACTGATGTTTGTCTCGTCTCTATTGAGATCATCCAGAGTTGTGGCCATATTAGCCAGTGCATCAGTATGGGCATTTCGTGATCTCGGGACCTAAAAAAATGACAGTTTTGAAGGAAATTCTACCATTAACTCTATGATGTAATCATACAAAGGGATTAGTTCATCTTTTATGATTGCATAATCCCCATTGACTAGTTTGATTACTTGATATGAATCACCATTCACCTTTAAGAGATTCACTTGTGCCTAATTCACCAACTCGAATCTTGCGTTGAGAGCTTGGTATTCTGCTTCATTATTTGTCCCGCCTCCCAACAATGATAAGGAATAGGGTAGAAAAACCTTTTCAAGAGAAATGATCACAATTCCTGTCCCAAATTTTTATAATTTAGGATCTTCCATTTTCTTCCATGTTTGTCTTCTGGAAGCTCCATCAAAGTACATTTCCCCTATTTGAAGACTATCTTGAATAGGGAAGAATTCCTCATCAAGAAGTTCAATATCTGTAGATGTATCTTCTACTGAAGGATGTTCATCAAGGAAATAATCTAGAGCATGGCCCTTTACTACATTTGGAGACATGTACTGGATATCAAATTGCTACAAAATAACTGCCCACCTTGCTAGACGTCCTGTAAGCATTGGATGACTAAGGATGAATTTGAGCTGGTTATTGCAAGATACCAATTTGACCTAACAATGTTGCAAGTAGTGACTCGACTTCTGAACTACAAATATTAATTCTAGGCAACACTTCTCAATATTTTAATATCAGGTTTCTACTTCATGCATACTCCGATTGAGATAGTAGAGGATGTATTCATTCCCAGCATCATTCTTCTGGGCATGGAAGGAACCCAATGATTGCTCTAGAGCTGTCACATTAAGAATAAATGGCCTTCTTTCAATAGGTTTCATTAATGCCGGTGGACTCAAGAGATATTTCATGAGAATATTGAATGCCTCTTGACATTCTCCATTCCACTGGTAGGTCACTCACTTCTTAATCAATTTGGTGAAGTGAATACGTTTGCCTGCCAAATTAGTGATAAAACTCCGAATACTGGCTAAGTGTCCTCTATGTCATCTCAATTCTTTCAAATTATGAAGTGGTGAAGTAACAAGCATGGACTTTTTTTTCTCAGGATCGACTTCGATACCATGATGGCATACAACAAAGCTGATACATTTTCCTGAGGATACCCCAAATGCACATTTTAAGGGGTTCATCATTAAATTATGTTTCTTATGTTTTTGGAATATGATTTCCAAATCATCCATGTGATTAGAACATTTTCGGGATTTAATGACCAAATCTTCCAAATAATATTCAACAATCTTCTTTAAAAAGGGTTTGAAGTTACGATGCATGGAACATTGACATGTCGTGCTTGAATTTTTCATGCCAAAGGGCATTACCCGATAGAAAAACACACTATGAGGGCTCTGAAGGCTGTAGATTTCTCATCTTATGGATCCATTCAGATTTTATTATATCCTGAATATCCATCCAGGAAGTAAAGTGCTTCATATCCAGTTGTTTCATCAATTAATAGTTCTGTTATCAGAACTAGAAAATCATCCTTAGGACAATGCCGATTAAGATCTCCGAAATCAATGCAAACTCTAATTTTTCCATTCATTTTTTTTTCACAGGGACAACATTAGCCAACCATTTGAGATATTTAACTTCTCTGACGATGTTACCTTTGATATGCTTATCCAATTCAGCTTAAATTTTGGTAGCATTAGTTGGGTGTGTTCGTCTCGCGGCTTGCTTAAATCCTAGATGTTCTTCTGGTAAACCCAAACGATGACTAGCAACATCAATATCAATCCCTGGCTTTTTAGTACATTTCCAAGAAAATATAACTCGATTTTTCATTAAAAATGAAATATACATTTCTAGGCCTTCAAGAGTGAAGGAAGCACTAATTTAAGTGGGGACTGGATTGTCTTTTGTACAAAGATTTATTTCTCTTAGTTCATCCACTATAGTAGAGATACCCTCTTCAAATGCTGGATGGAAATCCCTAATATCTCCCTATACTTCATCAACATGTGTTATTTATTTTGTTTCTACTTTCACAGTACATGAAGAAGCATAATTTCCATGATCAAAATAGATGTTGAAATTTCATCATCTTGAAGAAGAGGTTTCCATTTCTGACCCTATTGATGGTGAAGGGTCTTCCTTTGGTAATAAAGAGGAGATGACAGAGTGAGAATCGACATCATCATTCCCCTCAGACATTTCTATATCTTCATCTGGCCTTGTTAGTGATGTATAGATTTGCTGGATTTCAGCGGATGAAATGATGAAATCTCAATTTGAGCTTTCATCATTGCTTGGTGAATCACCACTTTCTCTCATGTTGTCTGTCTTGATTGATGTAATTGACATTATTGATGTTTCCATAAGAGTATTTGGATTCGGGTCTATCCTGTCAATTTGACTGAAAGGCAGCACAAAATCTGTACTCACATTTATGAATGGCTTTATTAGAATTTCTTCCAAACCAAATGGAGCATTAACCATTGTAACCTCCTTTGGTGTGGATTTCTACTTACTCGTCATGTGATAGAATTCCACTTCAATGTATTGAGATTAACATGTTTTGAAGTGGGCCCTGTCACAATAAAATGTCCCAATATGACCATCGAAACAATATTTGAGCCATTGATGGTATGGTGAAGGGACAATCACATGTTGAATTTTCCAATGTCTTCCAAGAAAAACAATGAAGGATGTATCGTGATCAAAAACCATGAAATATGAATTAGATACAAGGTCTTAAAACTGGGTTCTTAGAGTAATCTCACCCAGTGGTTCTTGTAAATTTTTATCATATCCTTGTAACATTAAAGTAGAAGGAGATAAATAAGATTCAATGTGGCCCAATCGACGAATTGTACGAATGGGGATGATGTTGACTCCTAAACCACTATCAATGGAAGATCTTCAGATGTCTACACCGTTGACCTTGACAGATAAATACCAAGGTCTAATATGTCCATGGACAACATAATCTTCATCCTCATTTGTGAATGATATCAATGCATGCCATTCTGTAGGACCATTCAACGTTGTAGACATCAGCCGCAGAAATTTCAATTTTGAATTCATACGTACTTGACAAAGCCTCAATGAGTGCCTCCCAAAGATCCTTTCATAGATTCCAGGAATCCAGAATTGATAACGTGGATGGTACTTGGGCCAAATGTTTTAAGACATCATACATTTGGTCCAATGGTCTGCATTTCCCAACTGGAACATGTGGATTCACAGGTGCCTTAGAAGTTGATGCATTGGATGTAGATTAATTTTTTATTGGGGAAGGAGTTGGAAATACTCCTATTTTTGGAAGATTAAACCGAATAGGTCTATTTACTTACTGAGAGGAAGAAGGTGGAACCTCTATCCGATCCTCTAGAATAATTATTCCAGGACTGAATTTTCTATTGCTTTAAGAATTCGCTTGTTCATGTTGAGCTAGCTGAAGTGCTCTAAAACGAGTTTCTGCTGCATATACAGTTCTAGAAGGGGTAGAATTGGAATAGTGGCTTCTGGGATATCCACGTCTTCCTCTATATACCACACCTCCTGAACTCCCTCAAATTCATATGTTAGATACAGGAAACTCAGGCTCATTAGGATCATAACTATGAATGGAATAAGGATCTGTTAAATGAATCATATTAACAGAACCAATGATCAACTCTTCTTCTATTTAAGACAATGACTGATTATCCAATTTAGGCTGTTCCATTTGATGGGGAGGTGCCCGTGGCATTGAAGTAGATGTCATAAAATCTTCCAGAGTCAAAGACAACATGGGCTTTGACATGATATAATCTTCTTCTAATTGTTCATCTTTCATTGAATTATGTCTTTTCATTGAGTATTTTCCCTCTGATGAAAATGGTTTTGATGTGGCATTCATAACAGAATACATAATTGGTTTCTTCAATTACATTCGCAAAATGGCATGAGTTCAGTAGATCGTTTTTTTGAAAATCCAATCATAATATTTTTGTACATTTTAGCTTTTTACGTTTTTCCACTCACCTTATTTCTATGTATCTGGAGTAGTAAAACATGCTACCTGAGCTGAAGAGCCTTTCAATTTGACTTGTCTCGAGTCCACCATTTTTTGCAGGAGGTCCTTGAAATTAAAACACTCTTGAATTGGATTCCCCAACATCTGATGAAATGGGAAATTGTTAGGAAGATCATCATCTCCTTCCTTATTTGGCCTTTTGGGCATGGGTAATTGAGCCAAATTATTTTCTATGTCCGAAATAAAGTAACAAGAATCTTTTTCATTTCACAAAGTGTAATATTTTCTCTTCAAATACTAATTTTTTTCATCTTGGATCACTTTGATAATCATTACGAAATGGCCTCTGTTGTTGACTCTTAAGATGTGGAGCCCTGCGATAAAATGAAGGTTTTGTAGTAGAAGCAGGTTCATGTTCTTGATTAAGCATAACTCTTGAAGTATATGCTTTACCAATTGTCCTTCCTGGATCCGATGAAATTACACGAGTTTTATCCTTGGCCTTCATAAGAGAATCATCAATCTGCTGAGCGATCAAAGTAAGGTCTCGAAACCCTCATGTTTATTTCACAGGGATCTATGGAGTGCGTAATTAATCACACAAATTTGCCACACAGATTGGAAACAACTCTTCTTCAGGGAGCACTATTCTTAGGGAATATGTTAATCCATTCCAATGAGAATTGAAATATGAAACCCTTTCATTATCCCTTTGCATAAAATTTTTAAGATAAAAATTAGTTGTCTTTGGAAATGATGAGCTGAATTGAAGAAGGAATAGATGACGGAGATCCTCCCACCCGGTAATTGACTGGGATTTCAAGTTTTTATACTAGACAAAAGCAGGCCCTTGTAATGTCAGTAAAAAACACTTCAACATAACTACTTCTTGTTGCTGAGGGGTTCCCATCATAGAATCGCAGTGAGAATCAAAATGGGTTTAGTGTTGCTCTGAGTCTCCAAAACCATTAAATATTGGGAATGTGGTACTTTCAAAATTTGATGGGGGAGGAATAACATCAACCCATTAAGGGTAAGGTCTCTTTTCTGGTTGAATTTGATCACGTTTTCCCTCTATAGCTTACAATAGAGCAGTTAAGGAATCAACAGAATTTATTAACATTTGAGAAAAATCCAGTTGACCTTGGACCTGAGCAGGTGCAATAACTTGAGCATGGACAGGTTTAGTGGCTGGTACTACAACTGATGGTAACACACCGATTGTAGTTTCTCATGACCCATAGGACTAAACCTATGAGGGTTTATTGGTAATGGAGGATTCTCTTGATACATCTCAGTAGATGCAACAAATTCCCTTGGCTGACTGATTCTAGCATGCTTCGGAGAAATACTTATGTGATGTAGTTCTGCATTAAACCTCATTAATTCCTTCATTTCTTTCTCCTGTTGTGCATATCATTTCTCTAGTGAGAGTTATTGGCCTCATACAGAGGATTGGTGGGACGTAACCTGATTCGTTCCATTCCCCATGTTAGATCCCTTTCAGATAGGGGGAAGTGGATTATTATATAGAATACCTAGATTTGGGGCTAGCCTTTGGTTTCGTGTACGCACACCTTCTTCATTTGGCTCTGTGTGCACAGCCTCTTGGGAAGGAACTTCTTCATATGATCCCTCTATGTCAGCCTCATCTGGGGGATCAGAAACAATGTCAGTAATGACCTCAATTGATGCACAATTCATTGCATCCCTTCTATCATAATTTCTGTGATATTGACTTCTTCCATGTCCTTGATGAGACATAGCATTTTTTTGATACCATCCCTCAAGATATTCTTTATGAATAGTAATTTTGGAGGGAATCTCCTGATAATTAGGCTCTTTCTTCCTCTTGTGGCTTCTTCCCTAATAGAGAGAAGACTCGCATTCTCTGAGAAATAGATTGAGGATTTGAAAAAGTCCCATGTCCTGTGGACTGGGGCTATTCCTATTGTTCATGCTCAACTCCTCGAATCTTATTTGTTGATTATGAGGGTTGGGTTGAAAGTTTCCCCAGTCTGGAACGATGGGGTGCTTCTTTGGCATCAATATCTGAGTCTTTCATAAATTCTATCTTGATCATGCAGACATTATTCCGGATATTGGCTGGATGCATCAACCTGTACCCACTGAAATCACTTGGCTCAAATGAACACTGGATTATTTATAACACTTCTGTCAAATGATGATGTGCACGTTTTAAACGAGAATCCTGTTTGATATTCTCGTTTTCCTGATGCAAGAGTAATTTGACAACTTGTTCTCTGTATGCTTGATTTTGAGAAGAACTAGTTGAGGCTTTTTCTTGATCGAGCTGTTGATTACAAAAAATTCGAATTGCTTGTGGCCGGCCATGGGCAATAACATTGCATGAGACCATTTTTAGCGGGCTTTGTTTGATGGAGAGTACAGTGAAATGTATTGCTCCATGGACTCCCCATCCCCTTTTATGAATTCCAAAATTGGAATCGGCAATTAACTGGGGCAATATCTTAGTGCACCATGGTGTGAACGCTGACGGACTCTCTGCTACTTTTCAGGCATCAGATATCGAGAAACTGAGAGAGAGGCCAAATCAATTTGGCATTGTAACCCTTCTGTTATCATGACATGATTTTTATATTCATCGTAATATAATATTTAATATTTCAATTGAAAATGAATTTTCCACATGTTGAGATGAATATCTTGAATACAATCTTCAGTCAACATCTCTAAAATGTCATACTAAGAGGCAGCCAAAGGACATAACATGACTGGAACATCACCTTTCTATATTTTTTTTCTCATATTCCACACATCCTCTTTATCATTCAATGAATATTATTCTAACTGATTAGACCAGAGCTAGTGCTTCGTTGCTGCGTCATCAGATTCAACAAGATTGGTAGAGAATTCACATACCAAACAAGATGATGAATAACCCAAGGGTGGTTCGAAGAATGACCTACACCCCGAGCTATCTTGTGATTGGGAAATTTTTTTCTCCTGCTAATGGTAAAGCATCTGACATGACTGGATTCACATTTTCAAGTGTCTCAATATCAGAAGGATTTCCTGTCACTACTTTTTCCTATGATTAATTTTCCAGGAAATTCATTTTACATATTCAGAGAGGATTTTCAAAGATAAATTAATCATCATGTGGAGGATCATTGTGGTGGGTTACAGGAATAGATGAAACATTTTTCACCTTTGTCTTCTGGCAACACAGATGGTTCTTGTGGATCTCATAGGAATATCAAACATTAAGATTGACCTAATATTAATGAATCAAGCATTCATGTGGATGTCTTTGATGATGTCTTGAGAATTTATGTTCCCACTATTGGGAACTGAGGTAGTAGAATCTTGAGTTGCAACATATAATTGTCTGAATGCATCTAGAAATCCAACATCGATCAAGGCCTTGTTATAGATTGGCTCTTGATTTCTTGACTGTGCTGGATGGGTCTTTTTCTTAGACGCCTTCTTACATACATTAGGAACAACTTTTTGAAGAAAGTGGTTCTTATGGGAAGGTGTATGTGCCTTCACATGTGAAATAGTCAGGTTAGGCTGATTATCTTCACTCAAATAAGGTCTATGTGCCTGACTTGGATGTCCTTATGACATGGGGGAGTATCCCCCACAACCCTCTTGGACTGGAATAGAGGTGTGTGTCTGTTATGAAGTAAACTGTTGATGTGTCACTCCACTGGAAGGGATAGATTTTCATTTCATTCCATGTGATGCTGCTAAAACTGTAATAATATCCTGGAAGGCATCCAGAATATGAGTAGGGATTTTTTATACTCTTTCACCATCGTCAGAATGTTCTTGGTGACTTCAGCTGCTGGAATGGGGATATACGTCCATTTTGTGTTCGGAGTAGGCGTGTGTTCCAGCTCATGTCCTCCAGTTCCTGTTAGTGAATTTTGACAATACTCAAGTGTGGGGGAAGAAAGTTGAGTTTGACTCTTTTTTGTCATTGGGGATTTCTAATTGACTTCTATGGGTGCTTCTAAATGAGACTGTTGGTAGGTTTGATCAATACTAGTAGGTGTCTGTGCCTGCAGATTGCACTCCTCGGAACGTGGTTGAGGAACTTCCTTCAATACTGGAAAACGAGACTACTAGTAGGATTGATGATTTTAAGCAGGTGTATGTGCCTATTTACAAGTTTTCAACGCATTTGTTTGGCAAGCTTCATCATATGTAGTCAGAAGAGCGTGCTGACTTGCTGATGATTTATAATCATGTGTATATTCCTGTCTATAGTACTCCGCCAGAATTGCCTAGTGGGAATGGCATGCTGCTGCCAGACGAGTCTGATGGACATCAGAATTAAAACAGACGCGTGTTGTGCCCCCTCGTCGCTTTCCACCAATTTATGTATGTGGAATTCTCCGGAAATGGAAGAGATAAGATCCTACCCACTGTTGACCGATCGTCGCCTCTAGTGGTTCATCTTGCCTGCTCAGGTTTGAGGAACCTGAGCTGAAATCATGTAGACGACACCCTCATCACATTGAGGGCACACTGCAGCTTTAGTATGGCGGTGATTGTTGATGGGAACCCTTGGGAAGGAATCCTGTCTCTATGAATTAAGGCCTTCAATGAAATTCTCATTCACCTCCCAATAATATTTGAGGTAATGGTGATTGTGTTCCAGGGATAATGACCCGAATAGGTTGGAAATGGTGGTTGGCACTACTTGCTTCTTGATCATTGGTCATCGATGTCCAGAAAACCTGGGTGAAATATTGACTTGTAGGGCTTGTCGAGTGACCTCCAGAGTTGGAATGTTACCATGTTGACAACATTCCTTATCTAGTGCATTTGATACCCAGCGTTGAAGATGCTGAGTAGGTGATTTATTCCTCAGAGCAGTCGAAGATACAGTAGGAGTAGCAGAAGAGGTATTCACAACATAGGCATTCACAGGTGTGAACTTAAGAGAATCCATTTCTATAACGCATATTATCTTGGAAAAGATTGCATGTTTGATATAACAGACATAATGAAGATAAATTCATCCACTACATCATTTAGATGATCACATATGTTATTGATTGTTTTTTTGGCCCTCTCATTATGTTTAAAATAGGGGACTAACAAATAACTAAAACATAATTTTAACTTGGTTAAGGATTAACGTCTGTTTCACCATGTTTTGTTTCCTCTAGAATTGGGGATGACCTTGTTTTCATAAGGTTAAAACATTCCAATTGGTTTCTAACGAGTTTGTTCGTAGAACTGGAAACATCAAATTATTATATATCCATTTGGACCTAATTTCAAAAGTTAGGTGCTTATTAGTTGGGGACTGATGAGGCTTAAGAATTTGAATTGGTCATGAGAATGGGAGGTCGTACTTATCACACCTTTTTGAGATGATATATTTTCTACTCTAGGACTCTCTTTATAGATTTATGTTATGTTCGTGAATCCTTTTTACATTACCAATTATGAAAATGAGCTTTCCATTTGATCTAACAATAAATGATTAATATGTATGAGATTTATAGAATCTTTTTTAAGTATTCACGGTTCATCATCGATAGAGAATTGACTATATTTGTTAGATATTATTGGTCAATGGTATCCTTCGACATATTATATATAAATTTGTTGGTCATTATAATAACCAAACTGGTTTTAAAGACACTCAATGGGACACTTGAAGTTTATTGTCATTCAGAAGGACATAGATTAATTCAGAATTGGGATCGTACACACAGATGGGCTACCTAAATATCCTTGTTTAGAAAAGGAATCAGAACCCTGTAGTTTAGGATCTATGTTTGAGGTTTATGCATGAATAATGGCTCAAAGATAGATATCATAATTACTTTTACACTCGAGCCTCATGTGAGTAATGCTCGGTGTGAAAAAAACAAGAGGTATTGGTAATACCTTACAATTGTACCATGAAAGATGAAATCATAATAAATAATGTGGGGCTTATGTATGAATGAATTCCCAAATAGAGATTTATTGTGACTTATTTTAGAGAAGAAGTCTGGGAACATGGTCCATACAGGTAAATTTTCATTTATAGAGATTTGGATACTCTAACATTGGGCTTAATCCTATGGAAGATGCCTAATTTTTTGTTGGGAAATGGGGAGTATTCCTGAGAAGGGTGCTCAAAGAAAAAGAAATTTATACTGGTTAAGAGAAATTAGAACATGGGATTACTTTTGAGAAGGATTACCAGGTTAATGGGACTTCAGAACTGAGGCTTACTCCTGAGAAGGAGTCACAGGTTAAGGGGAATTATGACTGGGGATTACTCCTAAGGAGGATGCCAATATTTGGGAACTAGGGGATTACTCCAGAAGAGGATACCTAAAATTATGGGGACTCGAAGACTAGGTCTTACTCTTGAAAAGGAGGCCCATGTTAGGAAACTATTGAGGCTTACTCCTAAAAACGATGCCCATATTTGAGAATTATAACTGGGGCTTACTCCTGAAAAGGAGTCTCAGATTAATGAAATTATGACTGTAGCTTACTCATAAGGGGGATGCCCATATTAGAGATCCTCTCATCATAAATGATTATGTTGAATGAATGAAATCTCTAACCATAGTGACATAAAGATATGTAAATCATTAGGTTTGGAGAGATGATCCACAGAATCCCTTTATGGTAAGGAATCCAACTAAGGAACAATGTCATAAATGACTTTAAATAGGTTTTTTGAAGGAAAAATCTTGAAGAGTAGGGTGGATTTGATGAAAAGAGATGAATGGACAAAAGGGTAACCCAAAAGAAGGTAGGCATGCAGGTCCTCAGTGGGCGCACATGTCCTGGTTGGGCACACAGGTCCTAGTTGCGCAGGTATACCTACGTGACACATAAGTACCTGTGCAATGGTTAACCCATAGGGTAATTCTTGGGCGACACTTGGCTCAAGCCTTTACTATTACTCCTAAAGTATTTTAAATGAGTGGCATGCATGCTTTATTGAAGGGATAAGTTGGCGCACACGTGTCTTCATTTCCCTGAAGGGTTAGACACTTATCCGCACCTGTGTTATTGAATTTACACACTTAGGCCTTGTTTCCCCTCTTTAGATCATCCGTTCTAGGTAGGAAGTTACCTTAATAGTGTTCGGAAGGTTTCGAGAAGAGACTAGGGTTCCGAGAGTTCAAATCCGAGTTTCTGGATTTTTTAGTACCCAAAATGGGGGGCCCACAAGGTGTATTTATAGGCTAGTGAAGACCTTGGGCGAAAATCAAACAGGGCGCGCAGGTCACCTGCATGCCCATATGTGGCGCACAGGTACCTTGCGCGACCGTCTTGGAACATGCGCGAACCATGAAGAAGAAAATAATTGTTTATTCTTTTGTCAATTTTTGATTTTTCTTCAATGGATGAATCACTTTATGCTATGGTATTCCCCTTTTTTAGTCGTTTAGACTCAGTTACAGAATGAAGCGTCAACAATGACATGTAATATAATGGAACATTTTTCATAGACACCGTGAAAAAATCATGAGAATAATTATGTAATTTAGTTAAATAAAATTCTATTGTTTGAGCATAGTTTCAATAAACATGATATCCAAAATAACGTGGTTAATTTTTTTTCCTATAAAGGTAACATAGTTGCATTTTTTTTGTATACCATTTTAAAACCTTTCATAGTGCAAAGAAATAGAAAAAATTGATATTTAAAAAATATTAATCTACTCATTTTACATATTTTTTTCCATCATCCATCACTTATTCCATATTTTTAACCCAAACAAAAATCACTTCCATGGAACACATCCACCCATTGTTCTTCCACCTCCTCGATTATTCAGTGAATATTTCCTTATCATCAAGTTTTGAATCCTTGTAGTATGGCATCATCCTCTTTCATTTTATCTTTATTATATATTATTATTCTATTCCATTATAGAAAACATTTTTTAGACTAACCCTATTTTAAAAGAGGCTATTTTAATTTTTTATAATTTTAAACTATTGAATTTAAATATGTCACTAAAAACTTCTTGTGATATCTATAAAAGGAAATAACATTCTTCAGTTTAATGTTTGTTTCCCCTTATATTATGGCATTAAATTTTAGAACCACAGAATCATATGTGTTTAATAAATTAATTATATTTAACTTTGTAATATTAAATATTCCTATTGAATTATTAAATGATAATCCATGATTCACATCACTTTATTTTCCATGAAAAGATATATCCAATTTGAAAAACAGGAAAATATTTTTTTTCAAAACCATGACAAAGAAATTTTTATAAAATTTACCACATGAGATATTTTTATTGTTTTCATATATTATGATTGGATTCCTATTTAAATGTTGTTTAAATGGAATATTATATGTTTAAGGGTATTTAGGTCCCAATAAATTTCATTTCAAAAATTTTACGATTATTTTTCATATTTAAATGAATTATATGTCTTTTTGATAGAATTTTTATTGTTTTAATTAAAAAAATATTTATTATTTCATATAAGAAAATAATGAAATTAGATTTATTATTATAAAAAAAGAACAATGAGGAACACCCTTATTTTTAATTTTAATTAATGTTTTTTTCTTTAATATAGTACATGTTCATTACTTGAGTATTCATAAAGAGAATTTTCCGATACCATAAGGGGTGATATAATGTGTGGCCATGATTTTAGGTCTGAATTTTTAAAATTATATATAAATATATTTTTTTATATTAATAATAGTGATTTTGACATTTTTAATTGAATCACCTCCACATTGTAATTATCCAGGGACCCCAGTTACTTGGATAGGTGTTCATATAATGTGAGGTGATTATTTCCATCAATCTATGATAGTTTTTTTAGTGATATAACAGTAATGTAAAATGATGTGGAAAAAATATATAAATTGATGTTATGAACATAAAATGTGAGTTAATTTCTATGTTCCACTTCACCTAGTGAACATTTAATATTTATCCCATGATACTCATGTTTAATTATTTATTCAACTAATATCTCTCTCTAACACCCTTATATAACATTACACTACGGTTGAATATATAATTTATATGATATATTGATAATTATTCAACATTAGTAAAATGTTATTTAAAAATAAATTTAAATGAATACATCAAATGGTATTTGATGGTATGTTTTAAAATTGGTGTTTTATTAAAAGTGGATCTAACCTAATAATCAGTTTATAATACTATTATTTTTATTTATGGAAATTAAAATTGAAATGATTATAAAAATTAATTATATTTTCTATTGTAGTGATTCTAAATACTATTATTAAATAAGTTATATCATAATAGAAATCAATGTATTATTTAGTCTTGAACAATGCATGGGGTTTGGTTTCATAGGTTATATATTGTAGGAAGTTCAATAGTTACAACTATTATATATTAGTGTCATATTCTAAGTTCAGTTCATGAATTTTATGGAGGATTGAATGTGTTAATATTTGACAGTTAGCTATAATCAAGACATGGAAAAATTGTAATTATTATATTGTTTATTTTTCATTATCGCATGATCCATATAAAAATTTACTGATTTTATTTTCATTCTGTAGTGGAATATTACATATGTTGATGCACCGAGAGAGATATCATGGTCCATTTCTATGATGTGAGTTATATGTGAGCCTAGTAATTGAATAATACAATTCTTTAATATATTTTTCATTATATTGTTTCTTTTGGGATGTTGTATAGAACACCGACATAGTAAGGGTTAATTATTCCTATTTTGTCACTTCTTTATGTTATTTTTCATTTAAAATCATTCCCATTGTTTTATATTTTATGAAATTCAACTTGTGACAAAACCGAGGGTATTTTAAACATGACAAGGTTATGTGACAGGCCACCAAGAGTTCTTGGAAGCCGTATGTCTGAGTGTTGTACTTGAAAATTTGTGATTTAAAATGTGTAATATTATGATGTGATGTGATAATTAAAATATTTAATATAGGCCTTGTTTTGGTACCTTTTTCATTAAATATTAAACTAATGATTTTTAATTTTAACAATTCAATGATATGGTTGTAATAATGAGATGATTCCCTCCTAGTGACTATTATAATTAAATTATATGAACATTGGATTAATTTTTTGTTACAATGAGTATATTTTTGGTTAAACATATAATAAAATGGTTGGAGGAGGAATAGGGGTCCCCTAGATACTGAAGAAGACATGAATACCTAGTTTAGGTTCATAGTGTTTTTGATATTTCATTAGAAAAAGTATCTCTAAAAGAGAATGTATAGTCTCTATAATGGAATTCCCATTAAAATTGTATTTTTTCCATTTAATCCCCTTCGTTAATCAACCAATTATGTTTCACCATGATTTCAATTCCTGTTTTTCCATCTTGATCCCTATATGTTAACATCCATGGAATCCTTCCAATAACATTAAATGTATGTGTAAATATTTTTAATGATTAAATATTGTCTAGAAATGAGACTTAATTAAATTATAACCACTATTGGTATTATAATTTTTAATAAATAGCATTAATTTAGAGAGACGTTTAATTTTTCGCTAAAAATATCTTAAAATTTTGTGTATGTATTTGAGTTTTACCAATAATCATACATCTTCAATTTTGGACCAATATTTTCTTTTTTATTTTATTTTGTATGAATTGATCATATTTGGGATGAATTTGCATTTATAGGATTTGGAAAACAGTTTAACTAATATTATTGTCATTTCTGAGGTTTGAATTCATGTTGAGTATGTAACATCTCACTTTTTAGGACCATTCCACCACATCTATAATTGTTTTTTAAATTTATCCACTTTACACTCAAAAAATAATAAACTTTTTTGAAATTGAAGGGCAATGGGGTGATGTTGTGATGATTTTATTAATGGTTTTCCAATATATTATATAGAATAAAGTTTTTTTATGATAAACCACTATTGATTGGGAATCAATATATCATATTATGAATAATTATTCCATGAATATACTTTATAAATGTGAACATGAATTATAATGATGATAACACAATGCCATGAATTAACATTACTATTATTTATGTGTAAAATAGTTATTAATTTCTACTTCCAAATATTTTTGTTTGTTATAGATTTTTTATTAGATTAACACAGAGACCCGTATATTTTGTCTCCTATGTGATATCATGAGTATGACAATGAATATTGATAATGTGTAATTTCTTTTTGAGTTTTTATATAATATTTTTTTATTAGTCATTTTAAGATATATTTATTTGTTCACTATTTTATAACAGAAAATTTATTATTACTTTTTTGTGACAAATACATGATTCATAACCCTTTTTGACGCCTTATATTAATTTTTGGTTATATAATTTTGAAAATAATTATGATTAATAGATTATTTATATAATGGGATAAGAAATGTTTTTATATTGATGTTGACATATTCCTCACTTTTACTTATAATAAATTTATTATATGACTTATATAGAGGCCTACCAATAATCATATAATTATATATATATTTCAAATAATTTATATGGTAATTAATTTTGAAAGTGAGATTTTGTGGATTATGCCATTAATTTAAATGTATGGTTTTCACTAATAAAACCAAACACAATAAATGATATATCATTGCTTGATAGTTACCAAATGATGACTCTATATTTTATTACAGATTTAATTAACAAATGCTTTTTCCTAGTTTAGATTTTTTTTCTTAGATGAAATATTTAATGTATTCATGGTACTATTCTAAATTTACAATGGTATAATTATATATTGTATATGTTGGTATGCACCTATTTTTTTAGTTATTAAATCAACGAATGTGTACTTTGTACACCTGTAATATACAATTTTATTTAGTCATTGAACCTTTTATTGGGGAACAATATGACTTATATATATTCTTTTGATATATATATATATATATATCCAAATTACATCTTATTAGAAGATATTTACTCAATTTCAAGGATTATTACATGTAGACACATATAAAAAGTGAAATATAACATCCAAATTTAGAGTGATTATATGTTCTTCCATAGTATAATTTTTAAACACACACACAACCACCCAAAAAAATGCATAAATATTTATTTATGTATATATATATATTAATACTAATTCCAATATTTGATGGATATGTCTGTAAAAATAATATCTAATGGTCAATTTTGGTAAAATGTGTTTATCTCTAGCATCTAAAAAAGAATAAAAATGCTAATAGAATGTTAAATAAAATACAATAGAAATATTATATCATACATTTAATAAAATTGTTCCATATTATAGTTTATTTATAATAATAGATCAATTGTCTACTTGTATATTAATATATATATTCTCATATTGAACACATAACTTTTTTTTGGCCTATCAAACTGTGACTGTTTATATCCATTGAATGAGATATACTATCAAAATACATTTTTTATATTTAGGATTCTCGTTGGACATTTGAATCATGTCCTAGATTAAGAAATATCCATGTATATGAGGTATAACAACAATGTTTCTTGGGTTTTCAATATATATTATGTGTGGATTATTGGTGGATGTTATTGTGTTTCGAATGGATATATTTATAGGATTTATTGATTTTTTACATAATGCCTAACATGGAACATTTTATTTTATGAAATCTAATTATGGGATCCTGAGGGGGTTTTTGGGGGTCAAAATTCTTATATATTAGTCATTCTCCCTCTACCTCCACATGTGTAGAATCTAAGGGTGTTTTAACTATTTAATGACATAAATAAATTTATTTTACTGTAACTACAATTTATTAATCTGATATGTGTTTCCTGAGGGTCCCTTGAAAAATGCTGCATTATTTATCAAATTTCCCTTAAAAAATCATTTTTAATGATGATATTATTAATTAAATTTATGTTAATTTTTTATTTTTATGTTTCCTAGGTGGAAAACACATCCCATTCTTTCTATTATCTCTTGATATTGAAATCCCCAAAAATGATCTAGTGACACAATAAATATTTTTTATTGATTTGGGTTAGGAATATAGAGGTAACCCTAGGAGAGGCACCATAAGGAAACTATGTTATCACAATATGGGAACATGATTATTAATGTAGCATTCCCATATAATAAATATATTCCATTAGAACATTATTATTTATTACTAATAGGAATCATATTCAAATTCTATATCATGTTGAACTAAGGTGTTTTAAAGAATCATTAGAATAGAGTAATGTATAGTTGTTATGAAATGAATATATAATTTAAATTGAATAAAAAGAAATTAATTAATTTCTATCATTTCCTAATAAATTAAAATTACTGATTTGAAATGGGTTTTAAAAAATAATCTCACTCTGAATGGATGAGTAGCAATGGATAATGCTAATCTTATATGAATGGGTAACTCATAGATGATTGCAATACATTATTATTAATAATTATAATTCTATATATTTCATGATATTGTCTCTATTTTTTCAATAATATGATCATGGAATATATTATTGGATCTCAATGAATATTATGTCTATGTTGATTAATGAGAAACATTAAGAAGAGGACTGCCTCAAACAAAGAGGCAATTTTATACTTGTTTCCAATATTTTTCATGATTTCAATCATAATAATTGATCATATGGGATTTTAAAAGTACATAAAGTGTGGTATTAAATATTTAACAATAGAATAATGATCATCAATGTATTTAAATGAAAACCCATATTTATATTTATAAATTATATGATTACCTAAATTAAATTATTGTTATTTTTTTATCGAGGTATGTATATACAATAAAAATAATCTGAAAATTTTCAATCACATTTCAACTTTATCATACTATGATTTAATTTAATACGAGGAGGAACAGTATAAAAAATAACTCAATGTTGTATAATAATTGAATACCAAACAACATGTCATATAATTTTTTTTACAAAGATAAAGATTATAAATAATAAAGCTAAAAACATTTAATAACGTGATAAAATTAGCTAAAAATGTTATATCATTATCAATTGGGTTTCCCAATGATCATATTTTATTAATTGAAATGTTGATGTTGATAATATATTTTCTAACCTGAATGTGATATACAACACTTCATTCATATTTACGATAATTTTTATAGAATCTCAACATAAATGTCATATAAATATCAATACATATAAACTAAAATAATTTATTTAAAAAAAACGAATCCATAAGAATGTGACATAAGCTCTAATCACATTTCCGATCAAAACAATAAATTTGATAATAGAATCAAGAAAATGTCCAATAACATTACTAATATCCCACTCACTAGTAACTCATATATCCAAAAATATAAATTTTGTTCAATGTTTCAACATTAATATCATAGGATACCAAATATCCCATTTGTCTCAGAAATGGGGATAATATTGATAGACATAATGTTATTCCATATAAGTATAATAAATGAAACAATTGGAATGAAAATATTGTAAATTTATTTTGTTAAATATTTAATATTTGTCTCAAATATAAATGATAATCGATATGATATTGAACATAGGTTGAGGTATGATAGAATTATCATTATCTCATATATATAATATGCTTACGTGTTATTGAAATTTTTTGGAATGGGTTAATTACTTCATGCTTCTATATATATTTAGGAGACCATTTTTTGAACTAATATTTGGTGGTATATCTATATTAAATTTTGGAGCCATGCCCAAAGACAATGTGTAATGTAGAGTACTGATGTTCCCATAGTGAATTTTATAATAAATTTTTTATATTTTACATAAAATTTCAACGATTTCTAAAATAAATGGAGAAAATCATAATTGGAGACCTGGATAAAAAACAAAGGCCATGGATGACTGTAGAATGCATCATTTAACCTAGGCACAAACTAAATTTTTCATCAGGGGTCATTTGGATTACATGGCCATTGGAGGGTGCATTTAGTGAATTAATTAGATAATTTATTATTAAAATAAATTAACAAATAATTTAATAATCTCCAATATTTAATCATCATTATGGCGGATCAATATTTTATGCTTCATATCCCATCGATTGTTAAGAGTATATTATTGAACCATTTTTTCCAAATCATGATTTGGTGATCGATCAACAACTGTATCCAGGATAATCAAAGCATGGTGAACACAACAGACCTTATGGATTCATTAGTGAGTGATTTCTATGACAATAAATGATATAATAATACGGTATTCCATTTCAATATGAATATTAACTATTTTATTAAATCATTGAGAATGATAATTATTATTCCTTTTGACTTCACTAATTGAGCCTTTTTATATGAATGTGCATCAGTTAAAATTTTTTATTCTTTTGATTCTCAACCCATATATTAAATTTGGTATTTTTTGAATAATTTATTTTAAAAAATTGTTATAAACATTTTTATTTTTCATTTACTCTTTTCTTATTCATTGTTTATCATTACAGGATGATGAGGTCACAATTCGACATTGCCATGTGGGATTGGGCCTGATAGATCACCCAGATTTGTAGCAGATTCTCATGTATAGAAAAATTTTATTAATCAATGATGGAATCTTGAAAATAGTTGGATAGAAATTAATAAATAATGGATTGGAATATATTTGATGTTAAATAAGTCTTTGTAGACATTGGTAGTTTGTATAGATACATGAGGGCGGGGATGGAGATTCAGTTGTCATACACCAGAGGGATTGAATCAACAAACACATGATTTCACTTCGATTTTGGGAATGAATTGGTTGGAAATAGATTTAGAATAGGTACAATCAGATCATATGAAGAGGATGTTTCTTTCTGTGGATAAACTAACTATATGTCATATACTTTTTAGAATTGAAAAAATATAGGGATCAAGATATTGAATCTAGGGTTTCTTGGTGAGTTTAAATACACACTTCATTAGGGGTACCGACTCGCTATGAAACCTATTTATTATGACACCTAGATTACTATTTGAGTACATTGAACTATTATCAAATAGGAACATGATAAATGTTCAAAAAAATACCCATTGGACCCAAACATAGTGCAATGTTTGGTAGATGGTTATTTACATTGAACACTGACACAACTATGAGAGAAAGTAAGACCACTATTGGAAAAAGCATTGTGTGTAGTATCTCTATACTCAGTGTAGGTGTATATCATTGGAGGACCCTTAGGGTGTAGGGACATGGCCATTAAATATCGAAGGGCCACAGGTACTGTGGGTCTCCTTAAGTGGAGTGCATCACTAATTAACATAGAGGAAAGGTCTTCCTCTCACATTTCCTTTGAATGGACCCTGGTTTTCCCATATGAGAATCATATCTAGAGTGTTTTTTCTATGTAAAATGTTATCAAGTACTACATATTAAATTATTAGATACAATTTGATATAATATATATTTTTATTCTTCATTAGTTGATTCTTTATGATTGATGTTATAGGAAGGATCATTAGAGTGGAAAGCCTATGTGACATTAGGGATTGGTTTCCCTATGTATGGAGTTGTACCCCTAGAAAAATAGGGAATTGGTATTCTATCATTTGAGTAGTACAACCATAGGGGATTATGGTGGGGGTGTACTCCTACAAGTTTGTACCCCATATATGATACAACATGGGTCCTATTTATAGTTAGAGGTACCTCTATATTAGACACATCATGGGGCCACCTTACACTGTGTGGTGCCCCATATGGAATTTGGGAACATTTTTTCAGTCGACAGAGTTGTATCCTCCTATGGAATTTGAGAATAGTTCAAATGAAAACTAATTTTTACCACTGTTGGATAGAATATGTTCCATCTAAACTCTATGTGGTACCCACTACCATACATGGAAAAATACCTCCATACTCTATGTGATTCCCATATCAGTTAGGGTGTCATTCCCTCTTATAGTGACTAGTACCCCCACACCACCCTCCCACTTGGGTGTGCTTTATCTTCTTGTGGTTTTTCCCAGAAGACTGATTTTCAAAATAGCAAAGTATGTTTACTCCACATTGTTACTCCTACATATAGAAAGATGATATATTGGGAATCATTGATATACTCTAGGAACATATTAACTACAATTCATTGGATGGTTGTGAGAATAAAATCCAATTTTATCTGTCTTTAAGGTTTCATTTAATTATAATATATATATATATATATTCTTATCATTGGATTTGATTACACTATTTCTATTAGTTGAGTTTTCACATGTTATCATGTCTCATAACACTCCCCATTAATCATTTTTGGAATCATATTGGATATTTACATACACACTCCTATATGGGATTCACTAAAATGTTTCATGTCATATAATGAGGGAAGACTTGTCAGTGGAGATTTTATTGGAAAATATCGAAACCTATGGAATTCGGACATCTATGGTGGCCGATTCTTTGGTATTTAGAGTCAATCTATCAAGGAACATTTTATTTCCAGTTGTTTTAGGTATGGAATCATTTTGGTTGTCCATGTATGACTTATATTTTACAATTTATATTAAATTTCTCTACTCTGTTAATCAATAGTTTTTTATTCATGATTGATTTTGTTAACTGTATATTAAATAATATTATAATCATTCTACAACACATATTCATGGATATAGATGGGTGGATGTGTACATGTATATTATGTAATGGATATCGATATTAGTTATTCCTCTAATTACTTGAGGTAATCCACTGCCCTATGGAGGTGTGTAAGAGAGTTTCAGATGACACCTCATTGGGATGGTTCATGGAAGGTTGATATCCATAAAGTTCATTAGATGGGACATTGTATGGTCTTATCCACTTATGAGAATTTTTTGGGACTTTGGAAAAAAATATTAAAATTGTTATTGTTTCTTCCATGAAACAGAAATGAGTTTTTGTGTGGGAGGAATATGATTCCATTCACTATGACTCTACCTACCTTTTTTATCAACAGTGAATACATCGAAATTGGTTGCTTTGATAATGGGAAGATGTGTAATTTATTAATTATTATTTTTTCTATTATTTTTTCATTATCTCCCAATATATTTATATATATATATATTCTCTTCTATCCATGGTATGTCTTCTTTAAAAAACTATTAATCATCTAAAAATACAGACATATAGGTAACTGATTCATGATCATGAAAATGATATGATGAGTGATCAGGCCTCGGTTTAGTGGCTATCATTTTGGAGTCGTCTTCTTGGTGGTGGCATCATCCACACATTTCTAGAATTATATCATACCAGTAGAGTAGTCTATTTATGTGTGAATTAATATCACAATTTTTGAGTTCTAGTGGTGGTGAATTTTATGTTCAAGGGTGACCAAGATCCCTATGTAGTGTAGGATTTTTTTGAGTCAAGGATCTGAGTTTTCAGGCCTTTCCAAAAACAAACTAATAAGTTTGTGGTTAGGGTAGTAATCATTTTCCATATATCATCATGGAAATGGTTCACTCAAGGTATGTAGTTTCACGATGAGTCATCACACTCATGGCCATCATCCATAGATTTCCAGGTCGATTTTTATTCCACATCATTATTCTCATTTTGGATTCATGATATTTTAGTGCTTCATCATTGAAGATGATATATGTAGAGAATGTATCACTGTACATTGATCATATGTAGTACTCCATTTACGTGATCCAAGATGTCTATTTCCATGTGAAAATGATTGAGAAAGTGTAACATCCCATGTAAGTAATGAATAATAGATATTTTTATCTATTTCTATTAATGATTAAGATAGTGTTTTAGAGGCTTAAAAGGAAAATAAATACAATCTTATGCAAGGAATACACTAATATTCTTAAAAGATTGTTTTACTGCCTTTTGATGGAAAAACCTTTTTAAATCAAACTTTGAAAATTTTATAGGCTATGTTTTTCAAAATAAACTTATTCTTTATGATTGGGACATAAAAATTTACTTTGATTGAATTTATGTAATTTTTCTGACAATGTTCATTTTTTAATGAATATTGAAAACAACTGCATTTTACATAAAAAATGCTTTTTCATTTAATTTAATTATATGGTTATTTTATCCTTTTAGTTGGTATTAAAGTGTAATATGAATAAATTTTTACCATTTAATCCAATGGTGGCCATTTGGATTAATTTCACAATTGAATTTGTCATAAACTAATGCCAAACTTTTCATAGATATTGTTTCAAAAAACCAGCTATATGTTTTGACAACGGGAATTATTTTTAAATAAATTATTGCAATTTCTGAGTTTGGAATTTGGTGAAATGGATTATATACATGTAATCAGAAGGTCCAAATAATTTAATCAAGACTCTTTTATTTTTTTGTAAATTATGAATAATAACGATGGTAATTATCTTTAATTATCTTGATTAATGAGTAATCAGGTAGTTAAAGATAATAAAATGATATCATAATAATACAAAAATACCAAAAAATGTGTCGTAAGGCTACTTGTTGTCTCATGGTAGACCATGGGATGCCTTGTGTCAATCTTGGGTGCCCCATGGAATCACTTTTGTGTGAAAGTGACTTCTTATCTTTTTATTTTTAAAAAATGTTAAATGTGACAAAGAATGTATCACCTAAGTAAAATATTTTTAATTTTGTCTAAATAAATGATATTTTAGACTATAAATATTCATTATAAAGATAAAAATATTTCCTACATCATAGTATTTGTTTCATAATTTTTAGACTTTAAATAAATTAAATTATTTATGACATCATAATGATGCAGCGATTACCTCATTAATAAAGGATTTAAATAAAATGAAATCATAATGTAAAATCTATGACCTAAACTTGTCCAAAACCTATTGGATGGGTGGATTTAGAACCCTTATCACCTTACCCTCAAATTATATCAATGTGGGAAATTTTTAATCCGAAAAACATTTTCAAATAAAGTAACATTTCATTACTTTCCAAGAGTGCCCCTCCTCTCCTCTTATAAAAGGCCCCCACCTGTACTTCGTTACCCACACTTCCAAAGCCTTTGGCTCATCCAACCCCTGCCCATTTTTTCTATCCACTTCCCTCTTTTACTCCTTGAAGCCTCACTTTGGGAATAATTCTACCCAAGGAATCCTTTCAGCTCAACCCAAAGGGAGTTACTCGATTTTAATGTAATGTCTTCACTTGAGTCCTTTTGTTTTATTTTGCTTCTCCAACCCCCTAAACACTTTTCATTCATTTCTTTAGTAACAACTCCAGTATGTTCAATATACTAGGATGTTGTTATAAGAAGGATTCGAGCTACACTTACACACACCTACATCTAATGTTTAAAGGACATACCGTTTCCGTGGATGGTGAATTTATGCCTCCAGAAACGATGATTGTTCAACATTCATTTAACACCTTAAAAGGTGGCCATCAAGATGTCACTATATTTATATATGATATATAATATGTTTATTTTTTCTTTAAGCTTCTTTATTTTTCATTTTGGGCATACCATTATGGTTTCCATTATGGGTAAACGCGATATCATTATTTAAGGAAGTGCGGACTACCACCCCCTCAAAGTGATTTGATTCGTTAAATACCATATGTGGGACGTATAAAGGATGGAACTATGATATTATATATGATATTATACTGTAATTATAATATACCTTTATATAATTATGATTCCATTCTACAAAATACGAAATAGAAATGAAAGTAGCGTTCATGCGTACATACGGCTTACTGTCTCCATGAACGGTGCATTTCATTTCTTACCTCTAAATGATTAAGTAATATTATAAATGCATGTATATACTGGATATATATGATATATACATCATGATTATAATTCTGGATATAATGGATACATGAACAACTTGTAATTATAAAGGGTTTATTTTTTGACTCAAGTACCAATGATTGTTAAAAAAACCGTTATTAACTTAAATAATTACATAGTGTTCATGACATGGAAATAAGTGATATAAAAGGAAAAATGAAAATGAAAAAGGTTCTTAAGCTATAAGAAATTAACTCAAGTTTATTATTCAAGACATTAAAGAATGATCGAGTCAAGTCGGACCTGAGGTATGGGAATTCGTCTCAATCTCCTTTCATTGAGGCATATTTTGTTTTGTACACAACCTTCTTTTATATGGTGTATAAACCCCTTTGACTTTTATGTTTATCCAAAAGGAATCTTTTTATACAAAGCGTTTTACTAAATGACAAAAGGTAATGTTTTTGTCATATGTATGTGGCGACAATGTCTTCTTCGCCGCCGTGACCGTTATTTGAGTTTCGACTTCCTCTACAAGCCATACCTTTTTTATAAAAAGAAAAAAAATACCATGTTTTATTTTTCTTTTATTTTGGTATTGAAAATGGTTTTAATAACGTTTTTATATCAATGTGTTTTATTGATATATTGTGATTGAAAGGTGGAAATGTTATGTTTCCTTTATGCATGTTTTATTTGATATGATTATGTTGAGGTTCTTGGGCATTATTATGAAGACGGGTGGTTCCGTGATAATATAAGGGCGGGTGAGTCCGATATAGCTCTCCAATACATTGGGTAACGCGATGGAGTGAAACGTTAAGGTTTCTCCGAAGAGATTTAGGGAATATACTGTGAAGGGTGTTCCAAACGTAACCAAGAGGGTTACTCCATACGTAAGAATATTATGAATGCCTCAAGTTACCTTTATGTCTTATGATTTCATTGATTTATTCATGATTTGATGAGGTATGTTAAAGTGCTTATGTGTTATGGGTAAAGTATGATTTCATTATTATGTATATATGTACCAAGGATTCCTTTGCATATTTTTATATCCCTTACTGAGCTTTTTATGCTCATCCCAAGTTTTTTGAAAAGTTTTTCACAGGTCAAGGGAAAAGTACATGATATGATGATAGTGTCAAGAAGTGTCATGAAAGAATCCATGTTTTATTTTAAATATGTTTCCATTGATGGGAAAGAAGAATACTATCTTTATGTAACCACTTTGTTTTTATGTGGAAAGTAATGCAAGTTTTATGATGTAATTCTCTAAAACTCTAAACCCGAAAAGATCCCCAATGTGTAATCTTGTAACAACTCATGATTAAGTTAGGATTAAGGCTAGGGCCTTATAGTCGGTATCAGAGGACGTTTTAGATAACATTAGGAGTTAGAATTCTATTAAATGATTATCCAAAAATATTTTTTTGTGGTCAAATTGATGTGATATAGTTTTTGAAGATTACCATGTTGCTTCATCTATGACATGTTTGTTCAGAATGGATTTTCATAGAGAAAATAGAACAACTTTTCTAGGATGGCATACAGAGGGAAATAAACTTTCAAATCAGTATCCTGAGATGGTCAGAATCAGAACTAAACAGTTTGTTGCAGTGATGACTCACTTGACTCAGGTGAAAAATGATGGTTGTTTTTATTGATGATATTTTGATTTTTTCTAAAAGTAAAGAGGAGAATGAAATACATTTAAGGGCTATCTTGTAAACCTTAAATGAAATGAAACTGTATGGGAAATTCAACAGGTGTGTGTTTTGGTTGCAACAAATTTCTTTCCTTGGTCACATTGTTTCTAAACATGGGATAACTATTGATCCTGCAAAAACAAAGGTTGTTGATGAATGGCCAAGACCCACAAATGTAACTGAGATTCGTAGGTTCCTTGGTTTGGCTGGATATTACCAAAGGTTTGTTATAAATTTTTCGGGGTTATCTAGTCCAATGAATAAGCTAACTCGGAAGGATGTTTAGATTATCTAGACAAAATAATGTGATGATTGTTTTCAGGAATTGAAAAGAAGATTGGTGAATGCTCTAGTTTTGGCACTAACTTCTAGGAATGGGGAGTTTGTTATATACTGTGATGCATCATTGAAAGGACATGGTTGCGTCCTAATGCAGAATGATCAGGTAATTGCTTATGCTTCACGATAGTTGAAAACTCATGAGGTAAATTACCCTACACATGATTTGGAATTAGCTTCTATTGGTTTCACTTTAAAAATTTGGAGGCATAATTTGTATGGAGTAAAGTGTGAAATATATACTGATCACAAACCTTTAAAGTATATATTCACTCAGAATGAGTTAAACATGAGACAGAGGAGATGGCTGGAATTAATCAAGGATTATGATTGTACAATTCATTACCATACGGGAAATGAAAATAAAGTGGATGATGCTTTGAGTCGAAAAAGTAATGATTCATTAGAAATGTTGCATTTGGAACGTAATCCTTTGGTTAAGGATTTGATGAACTTTGTCATAGAAGTTATTGGTGCAGGATGTTCTTCTATTTTGTTTCAGGTATCAGTGGGATCATCTCTATCAGATAGAATCAAGCAAGCACAGAAGCAAGACAGTGAGTTACAGAAAAAGGTAGAGCTATTTCAGAATGATAAGTTGCCTGAATTCAACATTGATAATGATTGTGTTTTGAGATTTGGGAAGAGATTGTGTGTGCGTTGTGATTCAGAGTTGAAGAGAGAGTTGTTATGTGAAGCTCATAGTTCTCCATTTTCAGTTCATCCTGGCAGTACTAAGATGTACAGAGATCTGCGGGAATATTACTGGTGGGATGGAATGAAAAGAGATATTTCTGATTTTACTATGAAGTGTTTGACATGTCAACAGGTTAAAGCAGAGGGCAGTTACCGAAAGGGATGCTTCAGCCTTTACCAGTGCCAGAGTGGAAATGGGAGAATATATCCATACACTTTGTTGTGGGATTACTGAAGACATCTCGAGGTAATAATGAAATCTTGGTTATTATTGATCGCTTGACTAAATATTCTCATTTCCTTGCTATACGAGATACGTTTTCCCTAGATCAACATTCCTGTTTGTATCTTAAAGAGATAGTCAGGTTACATTGAGTTCCTCTCTCCATTGTATTTGATCGTGATCTCATGTTCACTTCTATCTTTTGTAAAGGCCTTCAGAATTCGTTGGGTACTGAATTAAATTTTAGTACAACATTTCATCTTCAATCAGATGGGAAGTCTGAACGAACAATTCAGACCCTGGAGGATATGATACGAGCTTGTTCAATGGATTATCAGGGAATTTGGGACCAACATCTTTCTTTGGTTGAATTTTCATATAATAACATTTTTCATTCCAGTATACAGATGGAACCATTTGAGGCGTTATATGGGAAGTGGTGTCGAACTCTAGCTTTCTGGGATGAAGTGGGTTAAAGGAAGTTGATAGGACCAGAATTGGTAGAAGAGATGGCCGAAAAAGTTCATCTGATTCAGAAACACATGACAACAGCTCAGAGTAGGCAGAAGAGTTACGTAGACAACTGGAGGAAGGATCTAACTTTTGTGGTAGGTGATCATGTTTTTCTCAAAGTCTCACAATGGAAAAGTGTGATGAGATTTGGTAAGAAAGGAAAGCTGAGTCCAAGGTTCATTAGACCATATGAAATTCTAGAGAGAGTTGGATCATCTTCATACTGGGTGGATTTACCTCCGATTTTATCTCATGTACACAATGTTTTACATTTTTTATGCTGAGAAAAGTATATGCCAGATCCATCTCATGTTTTGAGTCCAGAGGTTGTTCAGCTGGAAGAGAACCTATATTATGAGGAACAACCGGTCCAGATTCTTGACCACAGGGAGCAAGTGTTATGAAATAAGGTGATTAATCAGGTAAAGGTTTTGTGAAAAAACCACATTATGGAAGATGCAACATGGGAATCTAAAAATGCAATGAGGGATAAGTACCCTCATTTATTCGATAAGTAAATAAATTGCGGGGACGCAATTTTCTAAAGTGGGGAAGGTTGTAACATACCAAGTAAGTAATGAATAATAGATATTTTTATCTATGAATATTAATGATTAAGATAGTGTTTTAGAGGATTAAAATGAAAATAAATACAACCTTATGCATGGAATACACTAATATCCTAAAAAAGATTGTTTTACTGCCTTTTGATGGAAAACACTTTTTAAATAAAACTTTTGACAATTTTATAAGCTATGTTTTTCAAAATAAACTTATTCTTTATGATTGGGACATCAATATTTAATTTGTGTGAATTTTTGGAATTTTTCTGACAATTTTCATTTTTTAATGAATAGTGAAAAATATTGCATTTTACATCAAAACTGATTTTTCATTTAATTTAATTATATGGTTAGATTATCCTTTTAATTGGTCTTAAAGGGTAATATGAATATATTTTTACCATTTAATCCAATGGTGGTCATTAGGATTTATTTCACTTTGGAATTGGTCAAAAACAAAAGCCAAACTTTTCATAGATATTGTTTCAAAAAACCCGCTATTTGTTTTGACAACGGGAAATATTTTTAAATCAATTTTTGCAATTTATTTGTTTGGAATTTGCTAAAATGGATTACATATTTGGAATCATAAGGTCCAAATTATGTAATCAAGACTCTTTTATTTTTGGACATTATGAATACTAACGATGGTAATTATCTTTAATTATCTTGATTAATGAGTAATCAGGTAGTAAAATATAATAAAATGATATCATAATAAAAAAAAGACCACAACATGTGTCCTAAGGATACTGGTTGTCTCATGGCCGACCATGGGATGCCTTGTGGAATACTTGGGGGCCCCTTGGAATCACTTTTGAGAGAAAGTGACTTTTTATCTTTTTATTTTTTAAAGAATGTTAAATGCGACAAAGAATGTATCACCTAAGTTAAATAATTTTAGTTTTGTCTACATAAAATATCTTTTGGAATATAAATATTAATTAGAAAGATAAACATATTTTAAACATCATAGTAGTTTTTTCATATTTTTTAGACGTTTTATAAATTAAATTATTTATGACATCATGATGATGTAGTGATTACCTCATTAATAAAGGATTTAAATAAAATGAAATGATAATGTAAAATCTATGACCTACACATGTCCAAAACCTATTGGATGGGTGGATTTATAACCCTTTTCACCATACCCTCTAATTATATCAATGTGGGACCTTTTGAATCCAAAAATCATTTTCAAATATAGTAACATTTCATTACTTTCCAAGAGTGCCCCTCCTCTCCTCTTATAAAAGGCCCCCACCTCTACCTCTTTACTCACACATCCAAAGCCTTTGGCTCGGCCAACCCCTACCCATTTTGTCTCTGCACTTCCCTCTATTACTCCTTGAAGTCTCACTTTTGGCAGAGGTCTTCCCAAGGAAGACTTTGAGCTCAAACCAAAGGGAGTTACCCGATTTTAAGGTAATGTCTTCACTTGAGTCCTTTTGTTTTATTTTTCTTCTCCAACGCCCTAAACTCTTTTTATTCATTTCTTTTGTAACAACTCCAGTATATTCAATATACAAGGATGTTTTTATAGAGGTATTCAAGCTACACTTACACATACCTACATCTAATGGTTAAAGGACATACTGTTTCCATGGATGGTGAATTTATGCCTCCTAAAACGATGACTGTTCAACATTCTTTTAACACCTTAAAAGGTGGAAATTAAGATGTCACCATATTTATATATGATATATAATATGTTTATGTTTTACTTAATGTTCTGTATTTTTCATTTTGGTCATACCTTTATGGTTTTCATTATGGGTAAACGCGATATCTTCATTTAAGGAAGTGTGGACTACTGCCCCCTCAAAGTGATTTGATTCGTTAAATACCATATGTGGGATGTATAAAGGATGGAACTATGATATTATATATAATATTATACTGTAATTATAATATACCTTTATATCATTATGATTCCATTCTAAAAAATACGAAATAGAAATGAAAGATGCATTAATGCGTACATACGACTTACCGTCTCCATGAACGGTGAATTTCATTTCTTACCACTAAATGATTATGTAATATTATAAATACATGTATATACTGTATATATATGATATATACATCATGATTATAATTCTGGATATAATGGATACAAGAACAATTTGTAATTATAAAGGGTTTATTTTTGACTCAAGTACCAATGATCGTTAAAACGACCGTTATTAACTTAAATAATTACATAGTGTTCATGACATGGAAATAAGTGATATAAAAGGAATTATGAATTTGAAAAAGGTTCTTAAGCAAGTAGAAATTAACTCATGTTTATTATTCAGGACATTAAAGAATGATCGAGTCAAGTCGGACCCGAGGTATGGGACTTCATCTCAATCTCCATTCATTGAGACATATTTTGTTTTATACACAACCTTATTTTATATGGTGTATAAACCCCTTTGACTTTTACATTTATCCAAAAGGAATATTTTTTATACAAATAGTTTTAATAAACGACAAAAGGGAATGTTTTTGTCATATGTTTGTGGCGACAACGACTTCTCCGCCACTGTGACCGTTATTTGAGTTTCGGCTTCCCCTACAAGCCATACCTTCTTTTAAAAAAAGAAAAATAAATACCATGTTTTAATTTTCTTTTATTTTTGTATTGAAAAAGGTTTTAATAATGTTTTTATATCAATGTGTTGTATTTATATCTTGTGATTGAAAGGTGGAAATGTTATGCTTCATTTATGCATGTTTTATGTGATACCATTATGTTGAGGTTCTTGGGAATTATTATGAAGACGGGTGGTTCCGTGATAAACTAAGGGCGGGTGAGCCCGATATAGCTCTCCAATGCATTGGGTAACGTGAAGGAGTGAAACATTAAGTTTTCTCTGAAGAGATTTAGGGAATATACTGTGATGGGTATTCTAAATGTAACCAAGAGGGTAACTCCCTACGTAAGAATGTTATGAATGCCTCAAGTTACCTTTATCTCTTATGATTTCTATGACTTATTCATGATTTGATGAGGTATGTTAAAGTGATTATGATTTATGGTAATGTATGATTTCATTCTTATGTATATATATACCCATGTTTCCTTTCCATATTTTTATATCCCTTACTAAGCTTTTTATGCTCATCCCATGTTTTTTGAAAAGCTTTTCAGAGGTCAAGGGAAAGGTACATGATATGATGATAGTGACGAGGAAGTGTCAATAAAGAATCCATGTTTTATTTTAAATATGTTTCCATTGATGGGAAATAATAATACTCTCATTATGTAACCACTTTGTTTATATGTGGAATGTAATGCAAGTTTTATGATCTAATTCTCTAAAACTCTAAACCCGAAAAGATCCTCAATGTGTAATCTTGTAATAACTCAAGATTAAGTAAGGTTTAATGCTGGGGCCTTATAGAAAGGTCCCATATGATATATTCATGATAAAGTATCACCGCATTTAATTCCCACTATATATGGATTATTGGATTGAATGAAAGTGAAGGATATCTTCCAATTATATTTAATTAAAGAAATTTAAGTTGGCACATTTTTTTATAGGGGTCATTCGTATTTATCATCTAGTAGACATCAGTTAACTAGATCGTGTAAAATGAGTCCTCCCAATTACATGACACATGAATGTGGCCATAATTAATAGAAAAAACACTAATGAATGGTGAATCATATAGAAGTTATATGATATACATGTCATTGTTCATTTCATATAACATAATTTATTAACTAGACCTGATGTGGTGGGTAAGAAGATAGATGATTGGATATTATCACATTGGTTGTACTGTGATCACAGATCTTCCAATGGAGTGAAGGGTGGCCCCTGTGGAGGTGCAGCAGGTAGAAGGATCAGAAGGGTTTCAATAGTAGGAGATGCTAGTATTGTATAATGATAATATTTTTTACACCCCTACCACTAGGTGTCCCACGATAGGGGCATATAGATAGAGGTAAGGGTCATGGAAATCTACAGGTAATGGAGGAATATGGAACCATGACACATGAGAAAATCATATTTATGCTTTTTCTTTACTGTAATATTTCTTCAAATCTAGTAGACACTGGTGGGAGTAATTATATCATCTCTCTACCCCTGATACTAGAGAAGGAGCTCCTGGTTGATGCCTTATCCCAACAACATTTTCTTGAGGTTCACACAGGGAAAACTTATTCCATATCGAATATCATTACGTGCTACCATCTATTTCTTGCTCGGCCATGGTTATCATGTAAAATTATGGCCATCATTGTGGAAAAAGTTTACATCCTCAAGGATCTAGATTTATTTTCCATGACATGAGTCTATATTGACCATCAATTTAGATGATTAATATTCCTTTTTATTAATGGTATGTTGTTAAATTTAGTGTTATATAGTAATCTAATAAAAGGATGACTGAGTATTTCATGTGGGAGAATAAATCCCATCACTCTTCAGTAGGTGAGGTTTTCCCTTGGTGTGGTGTGATCTTCATGAATCTTTATTCCTTCATTCATAGAGAATGAATGGAATTTATTCGTTAATGAAATTATAGGAATAACTCCAAAGAGGTATATTTAGTTTTTCATTAACATTCTTCCTAGAAAATATCTGATATATTTTGGGGTATATCAGATGACCCATACCTGGCTCTTAGAGTTGTGGGTGATGTTATAGAACCATTGTGAGAATATAATTAGAAGAGAAAGTGTGTCCCCCAAAGAATATTTAGTGTTATCAATGTTAATGAAGAATAATATGATGTGTATTGTTTAGATAATCATTACATGAATCATTAAATATTAATGAAAATGTACCCCTTTCTATAAATTTACAAAATCATTTATTAGTTTTCAATGAATTAGATAGTTCTAGATGATTGAACATGGGTCTTTCTACATATAGTTTATAGTTCGCAAGGATAATATTCTAAAATTACCATTCTAATGTCCATATAGACACTACGAGGTCGTGGTGAGGCATTTTGGTGAAAATAATTCAGCCCCTATTTTTATGGATTTGATGAACTACATATTTCTGCTATACATGGTCGTATTTTTTATTTTCATAACTAATTACATAATCATATACAATACATCATAGGAGAATCATGTAGATCAGTTGAGGCTGGTCTTAGATCATCATCAGTATAAGATGTATTTTGGAAACCTGCAGAAGGTCTTGTTATGGGTACATGAGGTTCAATATCTATGAAATTTCATATTATATAATTGAATAATAATGAACCAAGTGATGATCAAAGAAATCCATTCTTGAGAATCAAATAGGATCCAATTAGAGGAGAATTGTTTTCTCATATTGGAGTTGTACTAATATTGGGATTATTAATTCTTATTTAGGATACTCATCAAATTTATTACCCTAATATATAATGGGAATCCATTTACATGAACTGAGCATGACTATTGGGCCTTTGAAGGTATGAAGATGAGGCTAATATGTACTATACATTATGAATACTTGAGGATGGTATAGAGTATGTATTGAATTGTCATTCCTAAGGATTTGGGTTCACATGTGGGTTGATGTAGACTTAACAAGTTTGAACACATGGTTCGATGATTCTAAGATCACATTAGAAGTCCTACATGAAACAATACCTTGAGCTAGCAGTTATTGTCTTCTCGATGAGGATGTGGAGGAAAAATCATCTTGGAGATCATTTTTTTACCAAGACCATCAGAGCCAATAGTATGATTTATCACAAGGACACTAAAACATGAGATAGATGTTCTGATTGGAGTTCCTTATAAACTGTGACAATGATATTATCTATCCTACTATAAAGGGAAACATTACTGATGATTTCCTTATTAAAAATTACAAATATTGTTTTTTGTAGGAGGAGTATGAGTAGAGGTATTTCGTGTAATTGATCCTAGTTGTGTTGGTGGGTGGAGGTTTTCATAGGTCGATGTTGTGGACTCATCAAATACAGCAACATGTGAGAGATTACAATTTGGGATACATCGAATGTGAGGTATTATTTAACCATTGGCATTTCAGGGTAGATGGCATGAGAAAGGGTGTTGTTGAGTTCATCTCAAAGATCCTAACATGTTAGAAGGAGATTACAGAGAACCAGGATTCAATATGTTTGTCACAACACCTCATATCACAAAATTCACATGGTTTAAAAAATCAATGTGATTTCTTTTATGGAATCCATGGATAAGGAGTGTCCATGAAACCATCTAGTTGATTGTTGAATGAATCCCAAGGTCAGGACATATAGAATATATGAGGTAGAATATGTTGGTGGGGTGTTTTAGGGTACATGTATGTAAAGGATATTTTCATCCATTATGGAGTTTCCACTATGATTATCTATGACCATAATGTTTGGCTGACATTATATTCGTGAAGATTCATGGAGGTGGAATTCAGTACCCCGATGTGGTTGAGAAAAACTATTCACCAACATAAGTATTGGTTGATTGATTTCACTATCTATGAGATGGAGAATTTTATATGGGATTTTCTGTTAGAAATTGGAAAGAGATATTATGACTACCATCAATTGAAATTGCTTCCGTACAATATTATCTACAAATCTACTGTTAACATTGAATATTTTTAGGACATGTATTAGTGAACCTATTAGTTACCCTTATGATTGACTGAGATATGCAAAGAATCAATAGTTGGTCCAAATTTTCTATTGGAAATGATGGAGACGGACCGGTTCATCAATGAGAATACGAGGATATCTCCTTGAAACATGAAATTATATATAGATATCAATTTTTTATGCCCTTGGATTTAAATTATGGAGACCACAACATTTAGAGAGTCTTATCATCATGGGGATTATGGAAATTTAGATAGGGAGGAAATCTATCCAAGAGGTTTATCGGACCATTCATGATTTTGTGAATGGTTAGTGAGGTTTCACATCACATTACATTATACACATAGTTAGAGAAGGTTCATGAAATCATCCATGAGTTATAGCTATGTAGATTCATTATTGATAATATACACACTAATAATATGGTGAAATGGACTTCGATGACATATGTATTTTTGATTGGAACCTAGTGAGTATATAGAATCAATATGATAGGGACCTCCAGGTTTGTAAAAATAACTATTTTCTAGTAATGTGGTAGCCCAAGAGCATTTATGAGGGTTCATCGGAGCAGTAGAAAAATATTCCATATCAGTTTAATGAGTATTTTGATTAGTTTTTTTTAATTACAGGATGATAATAATAAAGGAGGAAATAATTTATGGACTCTTTTTTCTCAAGAATATAATGGAAATATATAAATTTATATAATGAAATTTAATTTTAGAAAAGATCTATGTGCGAGAGTGATTCCAAGGAAATGAGTTATAGATTTTTGTAAAAAAATTATTTTATAATTTTTTTTATTATGCACTGAGAGAAAATAATATAAAATATGATACCACATTAATGGAGTCTAATATCTATGACTTGATACCAATATTATATATAGAATGTTAGGTTTCTCCTTTGCACCACCAAATGATGGATGGTATGGGGAGTTCAAATAAAAAATTGTTGCTGTTATCATTCAGTTATGTAATTAATCAATTAATTATTTCATTTCTTTTTCAACAAATAAATTAATATCATCTATTTATGAACAATTTTATAGGATCTATAGGTTTATCCACATAAACAAGGGATCATTGATGGGATCCTCTGTCACCATCATTGTCGAGTATATATAGGGTGATTGATCAAAAACCAGATCCAAGAAAATTAGTGTGTGGGAAATGAAATAGATATTGGTCCTTCATTACAATGAATGTTATTACACATAATTAATTCCATTCATATTATAAGACTTGTAAAATATTTATTTTTACCGATATTTAAGTGACTTAGAATCCCAAATCTTATTCCATTGATCTTTACTAATTGAGCATATACATATTCAATTGCATGATATTTTTTCCCCATCTTTCACACCCCATATCTCCCCAATTGTATTAAAGGGACAATAAATATGGGGAAAATTTGTATCAAAAATATTTTGACCATATACCACTCTATTATTATTTTTCAACATCATTGGACAAATGGTTCATGATTCAACATAGCAGGGTGGGATCTAGAGTAACTGAAACCTTATATTTAAGATATATTTACATGTGATGAATGGTTTTCATAGTGATGGATGGTTTTGGGTCATTTCATGTTCTATGGGATTAAAAAATTTATTAAAATAGTGATGAGGTGATGAGAGGTTCTTTGGGAAATAGTGTTACCAATTTTCTTATGTGGGAAGGGATAAAGATTAAGATTCTAGCAACTAGGGTACAAAAATCAATGGACCTCAGCTTCCCTGATGCCAATAGCTGAGATTCTAGAAATAAATAGTTCTAGATGATGAATATTATTATCATGAAATTGTATCAATATTTACATGAAACAGATGACTCCATGCCATAAATTCAAAAAAACACATAGTGTGTTGGTCCCTAGTCGCAGTGACAAGGGTTTCCATTTTAGTTTTATATCATAAGAGCAATGTAGAACCAACACATCATGTGAACTTATTTGAGAGACATAGCATGTAATATAGTTATATATATATAGAAATTTGAATTAAAAATAAATAGATTAGTGTCAAAATGATGATTAGAGGACCTGAGTAGTGTTCACATCCAGGTAGTCAGACACATATAATGTACATGGACAAATCTAGGATCATGGGTAGGACCCTATGTAGATGTCATACACCATGTAGGCTCTATTCACACTATATAGGGAGATATGGGAATAGATCCATGTGCCTCCATGACCTGACCATGTAGTAGAGTGGAACAACCGTTAGTTTGGTCCATTTACATGCCATTTACCAGAAATTATAATTGTGGAAACTTCTACCTCTCACATTCCTTTATTTAGACTAATAATTTGCATTGTGAGTAGCCTATCATGAATACTATTTCATATAGATCATGATGGTTGGGGTCATAATTAATTTCTTTATAAATTGTGAGATATAAAAATTTTGATACTTCTTTATGTGGTTCTAGATAATGGTAGTTATTAGGAATGATCATAAGAGTTATTTCCCCATATAGAATTAGCATGTGACTCCATTATCTACAGAGTTGTACATCCCAATTGAATTTGGGGATAATTTTTCTACATAACCAGTGCTAACCTTATAATTTAGTGAATGATTCTTCATTTCCATGACATGTACAACACTATTAGATAAGGCAGAGTCCCTCCATACACTGAGTGGTTCCCCCGAATAGAATAAGGGCATGTGTGATTTGTATACACAGTGGAACCCCCAATGGAAATAAGGAAGGATTCATGTACCTACTAGACAATAAACGTATATAATAAGTAATTGGTCCTCCATATTCAATGTGGTTACCCAATATTAGATTGGTAACATTCCATTATTACATTATGTCGTACCCAATATCAGATTGTTTGAGGGGAGTCCTTATATTAGCTGGCACAAACATGACTCACCTTGGGATAGGTCCACATCTTAGATGTTGTGCCCACTCGACTGGGAGGAATAGTTATAAGCTGTGAAACCACTACATGGTTATATGTACATTCATAAATATGAGATTTTGGGTGTCATTTATGGGAATTTAGAACTAAAGGAATTATTTTCCAAGGACAGATATGAGATGCAGATCCCAATTTCTATCATTTTCAGTGTTTTTTTATTGAGAATATATATATGTATATATATATAACCATTACATTGGATTTTTTTACACTATTATGTAGGTATTATATTTCAGTCCTTATCATTTCTCTTACTACTCCCCTCCAGGTATTACTATGACCTGTTGTGAATGTATATACTCACATCTAAATGGGATTTTCCTTCACATGTCTTTTATTATGGTTTGATGAATTGGTTATTTTTGATGTTAGATGATCATTGGTAATACAATTATATTTGACCACATATGTTGGTTGGGTAATTGTGATGTCTATACATTATCTCTTAAAACATTATATTTTCTATTTTTATTGGTAAGGACATATTTTTTATTGTGTATGAATTTTATCAATTTATATTTCAGATTAAATTTTCAGGCTATTGTATACCCTAGAGGTTTTTCATACATGAATTATTCTTAAATATAATGAATATTATTATTATCGTTCCTATTAACTTATTCATTGAAATGGTCTTGTGGGTGCATAAGGGTACCTTAGGAAAATTCCTATCATAATATTTATGCATTTATGTGCTTGTATTTATCCCCTAGTCAATAGAGGTGTTCTGGGGTAGTTATGAATCATACCCCATGGTTCTGGTCATTATATAAATATTACGAAAAACTACTCCTTCCATATATAAATATTGATGTAGGGTAGATCAAAATACATTATAAGGCATTTTTGAAAGAAAACTTTAGTGAATAACATTGGGACAATGAATTTTCTAATTTGAAATAATTCATGTGCGAGAAAAATGAAATCATGTGGGGTTATATTTCAATATATGAAACTATATATATCATTTCATAAAAGAGAATACCGAATAAGGAATGATATATGATATTGATTTATATATTTAACAAACACACACATAGATATATATATACATATATTTGAATTGTATTAGATTTATTAGTGACACAAAATAAAAAACATGATGACCATTAATTTTTTAAGAGTCATGTGTTTCTTATATATACAAAAAAAAAATTTCAAAAATATGGTGTGTGAAATATGATTATTATTGAATTTAAAATAAATTAAAATATATTATTTTGAATATTTGACATATCCATTGAATGATATTGTATATTTCATATCAATAGATGTCATGTTTTGATAATGAATTTAAAATCACTTTATCAAAGAACCGTTTTTTTAAAAAAATGTCGATGAATATTAACATTACTAACCGATTTATAATGAATAATGTAGATCAATGATAGATCTATAGAGGATATTTTTTATAAATAGTTATTATTTTAAATATGATGACATATATGGAATTGAATGATACCTTCCATAACCCATGTAAAATAATTTTCGTGAATTTACACAAAATATCCCCATAAGGTAATTGAATTATATTCCATATTCTATGTATTTTATATTTTTTGATAAATTCGGAAAATAAGAAGTATTACTTCTTAAAATTTCCCAAATACACAATTATTTTTATTGGGTATGATGGTGGATAATATGAGATATTTTTTCATTATCGGGGAGACATGATAAAGAAAATAATTAGTGATGGGGATTGAGGTGGGTATAGATTGTTAGCTTTTTTCAATTGATTTAATAGTGATTTATTACTCAACATTTTAAACGATATTAATTAATAATATTTAATATTTGGATGATTGAAAATTTAGAGTTTTTAATTGTCAATAATGTATGTATTTTCTGAAATAATGTGACCAAACTCTATCAAAATTCATTTTACTCAATAGTGACTATTTTATATTACTCTAAAATATTTATCCAATAATGATTTGATTATTTTATTTATTTATTCATTTTTTTTACTTATTATTTAAATTTTAAATTTATTTTATAATACTCACATTGATGATATAGATTAATATCGAATAAAATCTATATGCAGAGATAAAAAATTCATATTATATTATTGTAACATTCCTATAATAATTCACACTAAAACATGATGTGTTTGATATTACCAAATGGAATATGAAATAAATAGTTGAAAATTAATATTTATATGGTCATAGAACCTATGAAAAATATTAATTTACCAAGGGGAAACATAAATATCATGTTTAATTACTATTATATCTTTGTAACATATTAAAAATATATTGAAATGAAAACCCAATTATTTTTTGAATTGATAGATGATTTAAAATCCTAGTCATGTGAATATGATGTTTAACTATGTATGGTTAACATTTCAGTTTGATAAAAAAAATTATATACTCTAAAAAGAATAGAAGTTTTATTTCATTTTCGGCAATTTAATTTTTTTTTGGGAATTGAAGAAAAACTAAAAAAATAGACAAAACAATGCAGTAAAAAGACAAAAAAAAAAACAATCCAATGAAATGTATTATTATATAGTAATCCCGTACTTCTTATCATAGTACATCCTTTATAATTTCATATTGCAATTTTATAAGAGTGAGGATATGTATCATTCAATTATATTACAAATAAAATTGGTCAAATATAGAATTAACTCAATGTAAGATGGAGAAGGTCTAAGATCATGGATGACGACATCAATTTATGAGTTGTACCACACAATCTGTCCCCTAATGAGATTCCCTTAATTTAAGAAAAGATAAATAATATTCCACTATTCCATTTTCATATCATCATACCTAAATAATTACTTATTGATTCATAATTTTATATTCTATATGAGAATTTTGAAATTTTTATCATTTTCTCATTGATAATCGGGGTTCTCGTGCCAACCCCCATTTTGAGATTTTGTTTATTCTCCCACGATTTAGGGATTAGATTTATAGGGAACCATTTTAGTCACTAATTTCCCACAATAATATTTTCAAAAAACCATGTTCAATTATAATTTTCCTCATGAGTGTAATCAAAAAGGGATTGGTAAGGATGTAGTATTATTATTGATTTGTAGTCTTCTTCATTCCAAGGGATGAAATATACCTTCAATCACTAATTTATTTTCAAATATTCATCCTACAGAAATGGAATATTTATTCAATATGTTAGTCATATTCCCTACCTGATGTGGAATCTTATTATATATCTATATTTCATTCATTAGTTTCTTTACCATCTACATAAATTTTCCATTCCCTCCCCATTAAAGATTCATCACTACATTCTTTATTCTTCTTCATCATTGGTAATGTTATTTCATAAAACGGAATTACATGGGATATCTATTTTACACCTCTATGGAGAACAAATTTTTGGTGAATTTGAACCACTTAGAGTACATCGTCTGTTATAGACACATTGGAATATACATATTCTATGCCATTTTGGCAGTCTTTTTTATGGTTCTCAACACAACAGCATGGATGCAACATACATTGAAATATCAACACTATTATAGTAAAATATTAAATATTCATGAGTCCAATGTACATCCTTTTAATGTGAGAAATAATTATTACCTTCAAAATCAAATATATGCCATAAAAAATTTCCATATACTCTATGATTCCCATCCTCCTATAGAGAAAACATCATCCATGTAGCTTAAGGGTTACCCTAGAGGGATAAACCATAAACAATCCTTTTTCATAACAAGTAATGAAGAATTCACAGTCATAATTTTATATACCAAAATATTTTTGGGATCAATATAAACCTATAACGGGGTGAAACCATCAACCACCCTAATTGAAACAACTCTAGATTAACCCAAAAAATCATAGAATATAATTTGTAATGGCTCGGACCTCCCTGGTCCATTAATTTGTGAAAATTTGGTGTGTGATGTGTTCGGGGAGGTCACAGTGACTTATCCCCAACAATTTCCCAAATTTCTAGTTTTCTGATCAGTGTTTCCAGTTTTGTGAACAGTAACAGATCAGTCTCACAGATCGGTCTCACAGATCGGTCTCACAGATCGGTCTGACAGATCGGTCTCGCAGATCGATCTCAGAGATCGGTCTGACAGATCGGTCACACAGATCAGTCTGACAGATCCGTCTGACAGATCGGTCTCACAGATCAGTCTCACGGATGGGTCTCACATATCGGTCTCACCGATCGGTCTCACCGATCGGGCTCAGAGATCGGTCTGATAGAGCGGTCCCACAGATCGGTCTGACATATCGGTCTCACAGATGGGTCTGACAGATCGGTCTCACAGATCGGTCTGATAGATCGGTCTCACATATCGGTCTCATAGAACGTTCTCACAAAGCGGTCTCACAGATCGGTCTCAGAGATCTGTCTGACAGATCTGTCTCACAGATCTGTCTCACAGATCGGTCTCACAGATCGGTCTCACAGATCGGTCTCACAGATCGGTCTCACAGATTGGTCTCACAGATTGGTTTGACAGATCGGTTTCACAGATCTGTGTCACAGATCGCTCTGACAGATCAGTCTGACAGATTGATTTCACAGATTGGTCTGACAGATCGGTTTCACAGATCGGTTTCATGTACCGTAACAATGGGTGAACATTGTTTCCAGATTCCTTCAGTTTTGCCCCTTTTGACATTTCCATTGATGTAAAATACATTTAAATCCTTATTTTAAGGGATCTTAAGTCAGTTTCAAATGCCATAAATCCTATATTAATTATTCCTAAGGCTTGCAATGTATTTACTTAGTCAAAATGCGTGGGTTAACGCGATCCGTTTTTAATGGAGATTTAACCGGATCTTAAATCGTCGCCCCATTAAATCTTAAAAAAGGGACAAGATATCATTCTCCCTTATTCATTCCCTTTGTTCTCAGCTAAGAGATGCTATAACGTTTCAATCATTTCCGTAGGAGTTTCACAATCAATATTTACTCCTAGGATTGGTTCTGCTCTGTTTTGGATGCAACCGAGCTGTGTCGGTCAATCTTCCCAATAAGGTATGGTTTATCTTTGTTCTTTTGGGTATCATCTTCTCTTGTTTCTCCATTCCATATTATACCATGTAATTTCCAAGATTCAAATGGGTTTTCTTTGGGTTGGTTGGTACTTTAGTACCGTGGCATCCTCTTGTGGATGCAGTTGTCATGAGATGAGGATTTTGACACATTGTGTGGATAAAGGACGTCAAGAACTCTTCTAAGTTGGGGATTCATGGATTCTTTATTTGTATATTTGAAGTAATAGAATTAGCATGATTTAGTCCTTTGGATCACAATGAAATTGACCTAATTAAATACATGAACCGGATTAAAATAATTAGCTGATCGCATGTTGTTGCTTTATACCGTGACAACGGTTTGCCTCATGTTTTTTTTGATAGAGTAATATATATGATTTCTTTGATCTATTGTTTGTTCATGATATAAATTGACAATGAACGTAAAGCCGGAATTAATTGTTAATTAATTGGATAAATATAAAGAGGCATGTAAATTAATCTGGTTATTGTCGTTGTTATAGTTGTTCAAATTTGAGGATAACCAAATTAGGGAAGTAAGTTTTGTTATTTAAATTGTGATAGCTTACTGATTAGGTATCCCATAATTGGATCCTACTCATAACAAATCTTCTAATTCAATATGGATTAAATAACATATTGTGTGTGAATTTTGTAAGGGTTCTGATTTACCCTATTGATTGTTAAAGTGCCAAGATCATATTGATGTGATTGTTGTTTTCCTACTGCTTGTGTTGTGATGTGACCCTGTAGGGGTGTTGTGATATGTGGGGGCATGGAGGCCTTGTGTTTGTGGCAGTGGATGCCACCTAGGGTGGCGAGATGCATCAGCTTATGCATGTGGGTGTCGAGGAGGACACCAGGGGTGATGGAATGGGATGGATGTGGTTGATGGATTCTTGAGTATTCTTTGAATTTTTATCTTCTTTTCTTTCCCCCACTACTCAAGGTATCTGGTCTTTCTTACCCTTCTCCCAATGGAGGCGAAGACGTGCGAGGTATGCCACGTGCTTTCCATATTTAGCCTCTCGTGGGAGAATGGGTCTATTTCCTTTCTATAGTCGGCAAAGACTCGACCGGTAGTATATCTACTCACCTTGTTGAGAATCATTTGTGTTTAGAAGAATATGATGCTTTTCTAGAAATCCTGGGAATATGGAAAAGTAATTCTGTAATGAATGTTTGATTAAATGGTGAAAATCCACGGGGATAGAGATACTTGAATTTAAAAGGTGATATGAATATTAAAAGGAGAAGTTGATTTTGAATGTGACACCAATTCATTTTAATGTGGAATTGTTCATACTTAATTAATGATTAAATAAATAATTAATGTAAAGTGGAACTTATATAATGAGAATGGAGTACTCTAATAAAGCTCTTCAAATGATTGTGTGTTTATAAGATACCTAGTCTTATAAGTAGCTCTCTGGGGTCTGCGAGATGTTAGCTGTAGTTGTATCAAATACTAGGTAATGCCCATAGTGTGGATGTGAGTTATATATATTCTGTACTTTTTTTATTTCTATACGCTACTCCACCCTGTCGGTAAGGGAAACTGACACCCTGAGGATTCTGAGCCCTGGGGGTTGGTTTCCCCAACATTCTGATGGGAGGTTGAATGGCTGACTACCCCCTTTGACCCCGCTCGCTTCTCTTGGTAGATCATTGTGCTGGTAGACACACTGGTTAGTTTTACCCATGTATGTGTGTAGAGGGATGAAATGGATTGTGGTTATTTCACACACATATATTCTGGATATAGTATCCTATGGACTACTATAGGTGTAACGCGTATAGGCTGTGATGGATTGAGGATCCCTATTCGGTGTATGGTCTATAATGGATTGAGGTATATTACCCGATGTATGTTACACGTTATGTGGGCTGTGGTGGATCCTGGAACTGACCTGGTTTCTTTTGGTTGTGAGGATGGTGTGGTGCTTCCCCCAGGTGTCTGCGGGCAGGCCTTTGTGGTGCACGAGGTGTAGATTTTGGAGCTTAGCCCAGGTGTCTGCGGGCACGCCTTTGGAGAGAGATGCATAGGACGTATGTCGTTGGGGCAAAGCGGCAAACTAGTGGGGAAGTATTAGCGGGGTACCCTTGATATTCTTTACTATACTCTATATTTTTGTATGCGTTTATTGGTGAGAGTAGCCATGGTGAGGTGGGGAACTTAGTATACCTGTTTAGGTGATGACTTAGTTTCACTTGTTGTTCACTAGGCTTTAGGATGCTTTCTTTACTTTTGCACGAGATCCTTGGAGAGGATCCTATTGAGTATACTATTATACTCACCCTATGCATATATAAATTGTTTTCAGGTCACTTGGAGCAGGTTGGAGATCAAGCTGGTTACTACTAGCTTGTGGTTGGAGGAGGAGCTGTTCCAGCTTGTGGTCGCTGCCGTTTTACATTTGTTTGGGTCCTTTTAGTTTCCCCTTTCAGTTGTAGTACTTTTGCATGACATTTCATATATGTACTTGGATTTCTTTTATATTTCGATTTTGAGTTGGAGCTGATTGGAGTCTTTTCTATCTCTCTCTTCTACATGTGTTCTCTTAGAGGGTAATGCCTCCCATTTGTATGTTTATTATACCCTTGGTGCTAGTCACCAACCCGGGGCCTACTGGAGGCAGGACTCGGGGTTCATTATCTCTCTTCTCACATTGCCGACCCAGGAGCGGTTCACATTGTGGGGAGGGGTCGTGATAATGTTGTATCAGAGCTCTGGTTGAGGGATAGGATGGAGTTTGGAGTTAGTAACAGGTGAGGATTCATGGGATGGTAGGGCAATTGTGTCATTCAGGTTTTGCAAGTTGGGTAAACACTGGAGACCGGTAGAGACATTGGCGTTTAGGGCCCCCTATGATCTTTTGCATGAACCTTTATGTTTACGATAACTACTAAAAAAAGTTATACTAGTTTCTGGGTAGAGACCTAGGAAAGGATCATGCATCATTCTTCTTTTCCCATGTGTTTTAATGGGTAGACATTGTTATAGGTTAAACATAAATTAATAAAAGAAAACAATTAATTAATTAATGTCAAGTCTTCCATATTCTGGGCTTAGGAGATCTAATAGTTGTTATTTTACATGTATGGATCCGGGTCGACGTCCTCGTCAGGTTTGTGTAGAAGTAGCCCAGCAAGCTGTTCCAGAAGATCGTCATCGGGTAGAGGTTGACGACGATGACACTTTTTAGGAAGACACTCCGAGAGTTTCAGCACCAGAGTCTATAGAAGTATGAGGGATCTGTTGTAGATGCACTCACAGAAGACTGATTGGAGGAGGTCGAGATAGGATTCAGTTTGATTAATGCTCGGAAGGAACACTGGGTGTCCTTGGTTGTGACAATGCTACGTGGAGCAGCAAGGCGGTGGGGGTTCTTGTTCCTCGGGGATCGTGAGGAGTCAGTGATCTCATGGGAGGAGTTTCGAGACAGGTTTAGAGTCGAGTTTCTTTCTTCGACTGCGAAGGCGTCCAGTCGCCCGGAGCTTCTTCCCCTTCGACTGGGGAGCTCCAGTGTTCGAGTGTTTGGAATCTGATTCAGGAACCTTCTACGATATGCTTCAGACCTGTTACCAGATGAGGAGTCCAGGGTGAGGCATTTCGAGGAGGCTTTGCATCCAGAGATCCAGCGCCAGGTCACCCCATTTATGATAAAGACGTATCATGAGGTGTTGGTGAGGACAGAGGTTGTTGAGAGGACCTTGGTTAGGACCAGATCATCACGAGAGGGGAATTGTCATGATTCCTCACGAAGCAGAGCTATGGTTCGGGGTTCCCGGTTTTCAGGGCAGAAGAGTTTCTGTTCACATGGGGGTAGGTCCTAGCCCTTTCCATCTCATTTCTCTAGAGGCAGAAAATCTCAGGCCTATGCCAAGGGATCAAGCTCTTGTTTTTCTTATGGTGGTCGTGCTCATCAGCAGTGGGAGTTTCCGACTTTCCAGAGCAGTCATCGTGCATCAGGAACACCACTCTAGGTTCATCCGTTGAGGCAGTTCCAGCCGAGGCAGCAGCAGCAGGATGCACCAGCTTTAGATCACCCAATGGTAAATGGAGCTAGCAGAGGATAACCCCATGATGCTCCCGGTCCTCAGAGAGCAGAGCGCTACTGTGGTGGCGGTCGTCATCAGGGTCAGATAGGCCATGGAGTAGGTTGTGGTCAGCTTCTTTCTCTAGCTTTACCAGCCCCAGGCGAGCCATATATCTTTCGAGGTAATCATTGCTTGTTTTCAGCAATGGTGTATTCCTTGTTTGATTCAGGAGAAAAAAACTCCTTGATATCACTTACCCTTGTCCATGCTTTGGGACTTGAGGTAGAGAGGCTTCCAGTGCCCTTGGCGTTGACTACGCCAGTTGGAGGTCGAGCCGAATTGTTTGAAGTATGTAGAGAATGTGAGCTAGTTTTGGGGAAACACCGCTCTTGGGGAGATTTCCTATGTTTACGAATACAACCATATGATGTCATACTCGGCATGGATTGGTTGTATTCGGTGCAGGCTATTGTGCATTGATACAGGAAGAAGGTCATTTTCATTGATGCAGATGGAGAGAAAATGGTGTTTTTTGGTGAGGGATATCCTCAGATGAGTCGTAGAAGAGTTCCATCCTTATCATCCATGATGGCTGGGATGATGCTAAGTTCTTTATAGGTTAAAAAGATGGTTTTTCCTAGGGTCGTAGAGGAGTACCCTGACGTCTTTCCAGAAGAGGTTTTATCCTTACCCCCTCAATGAGAGATCGAGTTTGGGATCGAGCTACTGCCAGGAGACTCTCTTATCTCTATGTCTCCGTATAAGATGGACCCTTCTCAGTTACGAGACCTATGTATTCAGCTTGATGTTTTGTTTCAGTGCGGTTTTGTTCAGCCAAGTGTGTCACCATGGGGAGCGCCAGTTTTGTTTGTGAAAATGGCTGACGATAGTTTGCGGTTGTGTGTTGATTATCGTCAATTAAACTAAGTTACAATAAAGAACCACTATCCTCTTCCATGGATTTATGACCTATTCGATCAACTGAAGGGTACATGTTGGTTCTCAAAGATAGACTTGCGGTCAGGATATCATCAGATGCGTGTAAAGAATGAGGATATCCCGAAGACTACTTTCCGTTGTTGTCATGGGCATTATGAGTTTGTTGTAATTCCATTCGGCATGAAGAATGCTCCAGATGTTTTCATGGGGTTGATGAATGTTGTGTTCCATGAATTCATGGACAAGTTTGTTGTGGTTTTCATCAAAGACATCATTTTGTACTCCACATCTGATGAAAAGCATGCCGAGCATCTACGAGGCATTTTGGGAGTTCTTCACCAACATCAGTTGTTTGGGAAGTTGTCCAAGTGTGAGTTTTGGGCTTGAGAAGATCGTTTCTTGGGGCATGTTGTGTCCCAACATGGAGTAGTTGTGGATCCATCGATGATAGAAGAAGTGGTGTCTTTGGAATCCCCCATGACCGTGTTAGAGGTGTGAAGTTTCCTTGGTCTCGAAGGCTATTATAGGAGGTTTGTATCCAATTTCTCCCGATATGCGACTCCTCTGACAACTTTGACCAGAAAGGATCAAGCGTTCATATGGACTGATCAGTGCCATGGAGATTTCGAGTATCTAAAGGTGAAGTTGGTAAGTGCTCCAGTCCTTTGCCTTTTAGAGGAGGGAGTCCAGTTTGATGTTTTCTGTGATGCTTCACATATGGGGCTAGGATGTGTTCTAATGCAGCAGAGGTAATTTGTTTCTTATGGGCCTCGGCAGTTGCGTCCCCATGAATGGAACTATGCCACCCATGATCTTTATTTGGCAGCCGTGGTGTTCGCTCTGAATTTTTGGAGACATTACCTCATTGGTGAGCACTTTTTGGTTTTCACCGATCATTATAGTTTGAGGTATGTTTTCTCCCAACATGACTTGAACTTGAGGCAGCGTCGGTGGATGGAGTTCTTGCAGGAATACGACATTGAAATATCGTATTCACCTGGAAAAGGGAATGTTGTAGATGACACACTAAGCCGAAAGTCAAGTAATGATGTTGTGCGTGAATCTGGGGATTCCTGGAGAGTTATTGAAGAGCTATCAGCTTTTCATCCTGATATGAGAGAAGTTTGGTGTAGAGGTTGTCTTTTCCAGATGACAGTGCAGTCATCCCTGATGCAGAACGTGGAAGAGTTTTAGTTGTGTGATCTAGAGGTGGAAGTTTGGGGAGACAGAGTTGTTTGTGGTGAGGCCCCTGATGGTTGGTCGGAGGATGAACAACACAGTGTGTTGTATCAGGGAAGGATTTTTTTCCCTTGGCGATGCGTGAGACGGTTCTCCGAGAGTCCCATATATCACCATTGGCAGTACATACTAGTGTGACAATGATGTACCATTCCATGAGGAGTCAGTTTTGGTGGCCAGGGCTGAAGCGTACGGTTGTAGAGTGTGTGTCTCGATGTTTAGTCTGCCAGAAGGTGAAGGCCGAATACCGTGTTCCTGGTGGTCTTCTCCAACAATTAGGGATTCCTTAGTGGAAGTGGGAGGACATCTCAATGGACTTTATTACAGGTTTACCTAGAGTTCCAGGAGGACATGATTCTATATGGGTGGTAGTGGATCTTTTAACAAAGTCAGCCCACTTCATAGCGATAAAGGAGTTGAGCTTAGTGTAATTTTTGTCGAGGCAGTATCTAGAGGAGGTGGTGAGACTTCATGGAGTACCTAGGATGGTCATTTCTGATCGAGATCCTCGTTTTACCTCTAGGGTGTGGAGTTGTCTCTAGTATGCTTTTGTCTCTCAACTGTGCCTTAGCACTGCATTTCAACCTCAAACGGATGGTCAGACAGAGCAAACCATCCAGACTCATGAATACATGTTGCGCTCTTGTGTTATTGATTTTGGAGGTTCAAGGATGAAGCCCTTACCCTTGGTAGAGATCACTTAAAATAATAGTTTTCACTCTACCATTGGTATGGCGCCGTTTGAAGCCTTGTACGGCCAGACATTCCGTTCTCCGTTGTGCTGGACTGGGGTCGGAGAGTCAGCAATTCTCGGACCAGAACTAGTGCAGAATACAACAGAGATGGTTCAGGTAATTCGTGAGAGGATGAAGACAGCACAGGATCGTCAGAAATCATATTGTAATCAAATAAGAAGACCATTAGAGTTTAATGTTGTGGATCATGTGTTTCTGAAGGTGACTCCTCGTCGTGGGAAGTGAAGGTTTGGTTGTGGAAGTAAGCTTTCCCCTCAGTTTGTTGGGCCTTTCAAGGTGTTAGCTCGTTTTGAAGCTGTGGCGTATCGAGTAGCACTTCCCCCTCAGATGAGTCAGATACCTGATGATTTCCATGTATCACAGCTCCACCGTTATCTTCATGATGAATCTCATGTTATCGATTCTGGAGAGATCGATATTGATGAAGATGCAACCTTCGAGGAGCGACTTGTGGAGATCCAAGCCCCAAGGAGAAGGTGTTGAGTGGGCGTTCTATCCCCTTAGTTCGTGTCTAGTGGTGACACGGTGACATGGAGGATAGTACATGGGAGCGTGAGTCGCAAATACTTTCTCAGTACCCATAATTGTTAAATGTTTAACCCCTTTCATGTAATGATCTTTCCTTTATGGTTAGACCTTTCATGTTTTATTTATTTACCTTTGATGTGATGTTATAATTGAATTCTTTGGGTATGGATTGTTTGTTTTCATACTCTCCGATGTCGTAGTTTTGTTCCAGCTTTCGAACAACTCATGGTGGTTTTCCCCTGAGGGGTATCTTATATGGTGGTTGTTCGGACACCTCTTTTCTTCTCAGTTGGTTTTTAATTCTCGAGGACGAAAATGTTTTGACAGGTATCTAATGTAATGGCCCGGACCTCTCCGGTCAATTACATTGTGAAAATTTTGTGTGTGAGGTGTTCCGGGAGGTCAAGGTGACTTATACCCAACACGTTGCCAAATTTCTAGTTCTGTGAACAATGTTTCCAGTTTTGTGAACAATAACAGATCAGTCTCACAGAGCGGTCTCATAGATCGGTCTCACAGATCGGTCTCACAGATCGGTCAGACAGATCGGTCTCACAGATCTGTCTCACAGATCCGTCTGACAGATCGGTCTCACAGATCGGTCTGACAGATCTCTCTCACAGATTAGTCTCACAGATCGGTCTGACAGATCAGTCTCACATATCGGTCTCACAGATCGGTCTGACAGATCGGTCTCACAGAGCGGTCTGACAGATCGGTCTCACAGAGCGGTCTGACAGATCGGTCTCACAGAGCGGTCTCACAGATCGGTCTGACAGATCGGTCTGATAGATCGGTCTGACAGATCTGTCTCATAGATCGGTCTCACAGATCGGTCTCAGAGAGCGGTCTCACAGATCGGTCTCACAGATTGGTCTCACAGATCGGTCTCACAGATCGGTCTCACGAATCGGTCTGACAGAGGGGTCTGACAAATCGGTCTGATAGATCGGTCTGACAGATCGGTTTCACGGATCGGTCTGACAGATCGGTTTCACAGATCGGTTTCATGTACAGTAACAGTGGGTGAACAGTGTTTCCCGATTCCTACAGTTTATCCCCTTCTAACGTTTCCTTTGACGTAAAATACATTTAAATCCTTATTTTAAGGGCTCTGAAGGCCATTTCAAATGCCATAAATCCTATATTAATTATTCCTAAGGCATGGAATATATTTACATGGTCAAACCGCATGGGTTAATGCGATCCGTTTTTAATGGAGAATTAACCGGATATTAAACCGTCACCCATTAAATCTTCAAAAAGGGACGAGATATCATTACCCCTAGTTATTTACATTTGTTCTCAGCTAATAGACTCTATAACCTTTCAATCATTACCATAGGAGTTGAACAATCAATCTTTACTCCTAGGATTGGTTATACTCTGTTTTGGATGCAACCGAGTTGTGTCAGTCAATTGCCCCAATAAGGTATGATTTATCGCCGTTCTTTGAGGGATCATCTTCTCTTGTTTCTCCATTCCATATTATACCATGTAATTTCCAAGATTCTAGTGGGTTTTTTTGGGGTTGGTTGGTACTGTTGTACCGTGGCATCCTCTGGTGGATGCAGTTGTCGTGAGAGGAGGATTTTGACCCGTTGAGTGGATAAAGGACGTCATGAACTCTTCCTGGTAGGGGATTCATGGCTTCTCTATTGGTATATGTGCAATCATAGAATTAGAATGATTTAGTACTTTGGATCAAAATGAAATTGACCAAATTAAATAATTTAACCGGATTAAATGAATTGGTTGATCACATGTTGTTGCTTTATACCATGTTAGTGGTTTGCTTCATGTTTTTCTAGATAAAGTAATATCTATGATTTATTTTATCTGTTGTTCGTTCATGATAGAAATTGATAATGAACATAATGTCGGAATTTATTGTAAATTAATTGGATAATGATAAAGAGGTATGTAAACTAATATGGTTATTGTCGTTGTTATAGTTGTTCTAATTTGAGGATAACCAAATTAGGGAAGTAAGTATGGTAATTTAAACTGTGATAGCTTACTGATTAGGTATCCTGTAAATGGAACCTACAAATAAAAAATTATCTAATTAAATATGGATTAAAGAATAGATTGTGTGAGAATTTCTTAAGGGTTCTGAGTTACCCTCTTGATTGTTAAAGGGCCAAGAGCCCATTGATGTGATTGTTTTTTTCTTGCTGCTTGTGCTGTGTTGTGACCCTAGAGGGGTGTTGTGATATTTGGTGGAAAGGAGGCCTTGTGGCAGTGGCCGTGGATGATGCCTAGCGTGGATAGATGCATCATCTTATGCATGTGGGTGTCGGGGAGGACACCAGGGGTGATGGAATGGGATGGATGTGGTTGCTAGATGCTTAAGGATTCATTGAATGTTTATCTACTTTGATTTTCCCCACTGCTCAAGGCAGCTGGTCTTGCTTACTATTCTTCCAAAGGAGGCGAAGACGCGAGGGGTGTGCCATGTGATTTCCGTGTTTAGCCTCTTGAGGGAGAATGGGTCTATGCTCTTTCAATAGGCGGAAAAGACTCGACGGGTAGTATATCTACTCACTGTGTTGATCCTCCTTTGTGTTTAGAAGCATAGGATGCTTTTCTAGAATGCCTGGGAATAGGGAAAAGTAATTCTGTAATGAATGTTTGATTATATGGTGAAAATCCATGGGGATGGAGATAAAATAATTTAAAAGGTGATGTGAATCTTAAAAGGAGCCGTTGATTTTGAATGTGATTCCTATTCAGTTTAATGTGGAATTTTTCATGCTTAATTATTGTTTAAAGAATTTATTAATGTACAGTGGAACTGATAAAATTAGAATGGAGTAATCTAATAATGGTCTTCAATTGTTTGTGTGTATATAGGATACCTAGTCTTAGAAGTAGCAGCCTGGGGTCCAAGAGAAGTTAGCTGTAGTTGTATCTAATACTAGGTAATGCCCATACTGTGGATGTGAGTTATATATATTCTGCACTTTTTGTATTTCTTTAAGCTACTCCACCCTATCAGTAAGGGAAACTGACACCCTGGGGATTCTAAGCCATAGGGGGGGTGTTTTCCCCAACATTCTGATGGGAGGTTTAATGGATGACTACCCCATTTGACCCCGCTCTCTTCTATTGGTAAATCTTTGTGCTGGTAGGCACACTGGTTAGTTTTACCCATATATGTGTGTAGAGGGCTGTAATGGCTTATGGTTATTTCACACACATATATTCTGGATATAGTATCATATGGAATACTATAGGTGTAACGTGTATAGGTTGTGATGGCTTCAGGATCCCTATTCGGTGTATGGGATATAATGGCTTGAGGTATAAAACCCGATGTATGATACATGTTATGCGGGATGTGGTGGCTCCTAGAACATACCCGGTTGCTTTTGGTTGTGAGGATGGTGTGGTGCTTCGCCCAGGTGTCTGAGGGCAAGCCTTTGTGGTGCACGCGTTGCAGATTGTGGAGCTTAGCCCGGGTGTCTGTGGGAATGCCTTTGGGGAGAGAGATGCACATGACGTATGTCGTTGGGGAAAAGCGGAAAACCAAGGGGAAGTAGTAGCGGGGTACCCTTTATATTCTTTACTATACTCAATATTCGTGAATGCGTTACTTGGTGAGAGTAGGAATGGTGAGGATGGGAACTTAGTGTACCTGTTTAGGTGACGAGTTAGTTTCACTTGTTGTTTACTAGGCTTTAGCATGCTTTCTTTACTTTTGCACAAGAGGCTTGGGGAGGATCCTACTGAGTATACTGTTATACTCACCCTATGCATATATAAACTTTTTTCAGGTCACATGGAGCAGGTTGGAGATCAAGCTGGTTACTACTAGCTTGTGGTTGGAGGAGGAGCTGTTCGGGCTTCTGGTCGCTGCCGTTTTACATTCGTTTGGGTAATTTTAGTTTCCCCTTTCAGTTGTAGTACTTTTTCATGACATTTCATATATGTACTTGGATTTATTTTATATTTTAGTTCTGAGTAGGAGTTTATTGGAGTCTATTCTATCTCTCTCTTCTGCATGTGTTCTCTTAGAGGGTAATGCCTCCCATTTTTATGTTTATTATACCCTCGGTGCTAGTCGCCAACCCGGGGCCTACTGGAGGCGGGATTCAGGGGTCATTTTCTCTCTTCTCACATTGCTGGCCCAAGAGCGGTACACTTTGTGGGGAGGGGGTCGTGACATAATTCAAATCGAAGATTCATGTCCTTATGTTTGAAATATGAAAATACATGCATTCAACCAATGTCACAGAATATTTTCCCTAATATAATTCTTCATTCATAGACACAACTATGGACTTTTGGATAATAACCCTGTATAATTGAACAAAATATGGAACATTTTAAAAATGGATTTGATATAAGAGTGTTTTTTTTATAAAAAATGAACTATTGATTAAAATGACAATGCACATAAATAAATATCAAATTAAACACTATGATATATATTTCAGAGGTCAACATCAACTCACTAGTGGGCATAATCTTGATGTTATAGTGACATCTTGTACAAAATCATTAACATGAATTTACCACACATGTTCCATACATTTTTTCAAATTATAGGATTCCAAAATGTAATAATAAGTGTGGAAATTTCATCCAAACTCCATGGTATTTTGGTTTTTGTCCGATGTCATAGTAAATCAATGATTTAAATCGAAAATATAAATAGACAAAAATAATGATATTTTCTCGCCAATGCCATCAGAAAATAATCCCTTAGTTAAAAATATTAATATATATCATAAAATCATGATGAAAAAAGTGAACCATGATTTTCCAAATGATAATATAACATTTCATGGTGTATGAAAACTTGAGTATAAATTTTTTTGACATTGATGTGTGGTACCTTCACAATTCCATGTCGATACGAGTCGATGCCTAATTTCATGGTGGGGATCTCAACCATATGATGTCCCTCTATGAACCTATGATTATTCATGTTTTTATCAATTGATGGAATCTCCAAGAACCACTTTTTATGTGGTGGATGACGTTTTGGAGAGAATGATGACGGCCTCCCCCACAACAAGGGTACGAGTTTTCATGTACAACATCACCGATTTGTTTAATTATATATAGAGGCAATGCAGTTCATGAAAAAAATATTTTATGGATAATGTTTCATTATGAGGAAATAAATATAACATAACATATCATGGACCTCTATATTATTGTGATTTTTGGAGATATATTTTTTAATGATTGATGAATTGAAAAAATTATCGTCCTATGTGAGATATAAAATCGTTGTTTTCTAATCTATCTATTGTAAATCAGAATACATAATGTTCAATATAATAATTCAATGATGAATATATCTATGAATATACTATTTTTTATCAGGGAAATATGTGAAAAACCAATCAAATATTTTACATTAATCCCAGTAAGTATTTATAGAGGATTCAGCTTGTTTGGGGAGCAGAATGATAATTTACACACAACATATCCATTGGAAATATTAATGAGGGATGGGGAAAATTAATCATTGAATGAAATAATATTTTTAAGTATCACACAATAAGACTTTAATAAAAAAATTCAATTAGATTTATTATTTTCAAGTAGAAGAAAATTGTTTATGACTATTATAAAAAGAACTCATGTTATTTTTTGTTTTATTCCCAATTATCTCTCATTATCTCATAAATACTTTTTTTATTACATGGCATTATTGGAATGATAATATTCGATGTATACTTCATTTTATTTGTATTCTGTGATTCCACACTATCTATGTGGATGTGTATATCTCAACATTGGTATCAAATATTGTTCTAATGCAAAAAATATTTTAGGGAAAAAATAATTAAAATGGTTCTAAAAGTTAATATGATAAAAATACGATAATTAAAGAATTATATTATAAATATTTCATGACAAAACACCACCAAACGTTGTGTTGATCAATGGATGGGTTGAAGAAAAGGTATTATTTGGGTTCATATTATTATGAAAATGCCCTTGGCGGATTGATTTCTATAATCTACATGTATTAATATTTTATGATTACGGAAAACATTCATCATTCATATTAAATAAAGGGATTATTATTTGTTCAATGGGGGATACTTTTAAATATCACGTGAAAAATAACATTGAAATAAGTTATTATTTAATAATAAAAACATATTTATAATTCTCTTGCTGGTAATTTGGGAATGTTGGTTCACACTAATGTTGACTAATGGATTTATTTTCATATACACATGTGAGTCATAGACAATATTGGAATGGTTTTATATGCATAGTTTTATGAGTTGATACATGATTACAAGGACAAAAGGATCATAACACATGTGTACAAGGTTGTCTAAACATAAGATATCCCATGTGTAATTGATAATATATAATAGTTTGTTCACGTTTACAATTTTTTGGAAATAATATTTTTTAAGGATATATATTTTATGAATGGTTTTACCTGTGTATTTTTTGTCAATGTATATACGTGGAATAGTTTTTTAATTTTCTATAATTTTTAGTTTTTGTGGAATAGTATTTGGTTTAGGTCCATCGAGAAGACTATTATGGATACATATACTTTATATGTTTAAATGATTTATTTTTTAATATTTAGTTTAATATTATAACATAGTATAATTTACATGTATATTATATTGTGGGATATAGAACACCTATATTGATGATATTGTAATAATTCATTATACATAGATGTTTATTGCACAAATTATATGTATTTAAATGATTAAATGTCGCTCTTTTCGGTGTGGAAAATTGAATAACAATGAGTGAAATTCTATATCAATATTACTAGTTATCAATTATGGGGTCGATGATTGTGTGATAATTCCCCTAGAAACACCAAATATATCATGTTATATCATATACATTGGAAATTCCTCAATGATATAAAATATGAATTTCATAACATATATTAATGATATGAAACATTATGACATTATTCATTTATAATTATTGAAATAATATATATAAATATATTCATCCCTATGTTCATCATATGTTTTTATGATTTCCATTTTTTTATTATTTTTAATGCATTTTTACATCCATGATAATTTTTTTCAATAAATTAATGGAAAATCATTCCTCAATATTTTAAATCTATTTGATATTTTAACTAACCTTTGCTAACAATTATGAGACATTAATAAATTAAATATGGTGACCATGTTCTTATTTTTGGGAATTTTATTTATTGGTGATAGTCTTTATATATTATTATATCTTATTAAATAATTACATTCCAATTGAACGAAAATACATTGATAATAAATAATTTAATTTCGATATGAATTTTCTCATCAGAATATTAAATAAAATTAATACTATTAATGATAATGAATTAAATAACTATGAGCTGTTGTACATTTATCTCCGGAAGAAGGATATAAATTTTCATACAACGAGACCAACATTTATTATACTTATGATCCACATCAATATAAGATAATAATAGTTATATTTCAAACAATAAGGTATATAATAATTTTATATAATATATTATATTTTTTCAACATTCTATCAATTGAATATAATAAAATTTATTCTTCTTGACCACCTATGTGAAATAAAGAACTATAAACTAGAGGTTTTAGGGAGTTTGTGTGTGTGTGTGTTTATATAACATCATGATTACATAAAATTACCATGGTATATAATATTTTTGGAATAAATAATAGACCAAATTCCATATGCAATATCACATTTATAAAACAAATAATTATCGATAAAATAATTATTTACATAATTTTGATTATAATGATGGAGTGTATAATTCAATATATCATCACCAAATTATAATGTAATATGTTATTTTTTTTGGTTGATGGTACATCCATTATTATGTACTTTATTAAAACATATAAAAATGAAACATTAAAATAGAAAAGATAAAAATAAATACTATTTAAATACAATTATGAACGTTAATAAAATCATTTATAAGGAAAACAAGACTATAATTCAATAACTATGAGTATTATTTAAACATAGTTAGTCAATTAATTAATCTATGAGAGACCAGTGAAATAGAATTTATTGAGACATCTCAAATTATTGGTAATTAATTTATTAATTTTAGAATATAGGAATTATAGAACTAATTTAAACAATATAAAATCATCCCTTGGTATGTGTAGACCCTATCAAATCATGGAAGATCTACTTTTATCATCAACCTGTACATCATATTATGAGACCATCTAGGAAATTGAAATACATTTTTAAATAAATATAAGAAATTAACACAATTATAATTATTAAAATAAACCTTATAACTTGTAGTTGAAAATAATCTCCCAATATAGGTAAAATATTAAATCAATTTGGAATAAAAAATATATTGAATTGAATTGAATTAGAGTGAGATGAAAATATAAAAATAATTATACATTGAAAATTTTACAACACAATACCCTTAATATTATGGATCCAAAAAACATAATTACCCTATCTTTTAATATTTTATGGTGAATAAAAAATAATTCCAAAAAACATAGAAGAAACACAAACATAAGACAATAGATGATAATGAATAGGTTACTCACATGAATTTGATGAATTTTGGTAGCAATTAACATTCTACATTTATATAAATAAACATCACAAATATATCTACCATATCCCATTCTTATCTGTCACCATATCAGTATAATTTTTCCACTCTTATATTCACCCAAAAATTCAACTATATATATAATAAATCTATCAAAAAATATTTCATTATGTCACAAAAATATATATCTTCAATCAAATTCATGGGTATCAAACAATAATATGTAATGAAATTTTATCCTATAGATCATGAAATAAGTAACTCATCATTTGACAATACACATCCTTGACAATTCATACACATGATAAGTCCTCAATAAATTTCATTATGTACCAAAATCCTTAAGAAAAATTATCATCTATATACACAATTATGAATTACAAGAAATTGATAATTCGTGGTGAAAATTAAATACCACAAATAAAATTACCCAAAATTCTCATTGTCATAAAATAGACTTGTCAATGATACCTTGAATGTTTTCATCATATATACAATAGTCAACAATTCATATGACCTATAGTAATGAATGAAAAATATTTATATTTTTAATCAGATTAAAATGAATATATGAATGAATTATTCTTCATTATCAGTCTCATACTACGACAAAAACTCCATTAATTCATGTTTTAAGCATAAGAAAATTCCTTAGTGAAAATAATTGTATTTATTATTTCAAAGAATCGATTGTACAAAATGTTTATTCCATTGATTTACTGACCAATTAGTCTCCTTATAAGAATATGTCATTGACCTGTGCTTATAAAAGAATACTAAAGTAATTCACTGTGGTTTGGAAAAATATGAATAGTGGAGTAATTGAAACATTAAAAATATTAAACAACATGAGGGTAGAATATGAATATTCTGAAATCACTATTTTTTCTATGTATATGTTTGGAATATATAAACTAATTTTTATAGAGCTAGGTGCTCAGAAGGTGTGATAAACTTATTCCATGTGAATTTTATATTTAAATTATATATATATACATATAAATAATAAATGTGAGGTTTTCAAGAAATATTGAAATAAAAAATAATGGAGGCTCAGATAGAAAATTTGATTTGGTTCTTGAGTTAAGAGTCAAGGTTTTACACAAATAATTATAAAACCCTTATATGTGTTAGGTGTTCAACATGTGCTCCATTTTAAGTAGATAAATAATAAAATGAATAAATAATTTATCTAATTTTTTCACTAAATTAAAAATTCTAAATATATTTGATAAATATTTTATGATGGAACATTCAATAGAATAGACACATAACCCAAAAAACTGAAATATAATGTTTTATGACATCATTGGGTGGAAACAATGGTTTAATTAAATTGATTGATATCCTTGAGAACATCTACAACAACAGTGTTCATGGATCTCACAAATAATAATTACATGAATTAGTTATTCCACATTGACATACCCAAATGCTAGATATGATGTTTTATTTATATTTATTCACCACAGTTTGAATTCTCGTGTCATTCATAGATCAATTCCACCCACTAGAACGAAATATCACATCATTGGATTATTTAGTTTATGGGCATTTTGTTTATTTAATTCTTAATTAGTTAAAATTTAAAAAAAAATCTATTCTAACCTAAAAAAACTATATTATTTTCATTACACTCTTGTTTTCCTTGGATTTATCCCCTGTAGGATCGCATGTTCATTGAATGTAATTTCATTGGCCTGTAGTTTAATTAATACATGATATTCGACCATTTTAATATTAATATTCATTGAAACATAATAATATTTATGGGGTGGTTCATGATTGAGGATATGACCATGTTCATGAAAATTATTGATAAATAGGACTGGATTTGGCGATTCCCTATAGATGATCATAGCATTTTGGAGAGATGAGATGACAATGGATTAAATCACCATTGGATTTGGTGGCTGAATTCCTGTTGACATTAACAGTTGAGCTTGATTAATGAGTGATCAAAGGATAGAAAATGTTATTGATGGTAGGGGTAAATGATACGGTGGTATCATGGGTATATGTATTACAGAACCATGTGAATTGGTATATCTCACATTACAGTAAAATGAATTTTGAGATATATGACATGTAGGACCCCCTGAATATGACAGGAGGGTTACTTTTTATGGATAAAAATAAAATAACAAGTGCATCCTATAACAAGCTATATGACTCAATGATGGTTGTCAATAGTTTTCTATATATGTACATGAGCGTGGAAATTTATCTACATAAGAACAAATAGAGTACATGTTCATGGCCACGTACAAAGAAAAGGAAGGATTGATAGTCAAAAACATGGTGTATATGAAAGGATAGGGGTACACATTATTGGGATTTAGACTAGAAGAATATAATTAGGGTGGTACTCATTTGAGCTAAAAACTCCATATTGTATATACATTCCATGTAAATTAATAGACATCACTATAAAACCTTATTTTCCATAGTATGTACAGTTTTTAGTTGAGTATGTTTCCTAGGTCCAACCCTACAATGGTACACTGTGAAATTATTCTATCATCACACAATTATAAAATGATCAATTAGATATTACGTTAATAGGGATCAAGATATCTATTTGTGAGTCCAATAGTGGAATACACTACCATATTCTTCCCATTATAGTTTCATTAAATTATTTTGACCTCTATGAATCGAGCATCAATACCCAATCAATATGATTAGTATATTATTTTTGGTGGCATCCAGTAGTTCTCAAGGTTGTGATCTATTGTCTAGATAGTTAGAACTTTATAGATGCATTGATATCATTCTTGGAATGAAAAAAGGGCACAAAAGCTTTGATGAGTTCAATCAGTGACATCTTTGCTCAGGGATTATGTGATACTGGAATGAGAGATAACTAGATGACTTGTGAAAATATTATGTGTGGTAGTGTTAGTTGAAACTCCATCAATGTTTTTTATTGATATGAAATAATCTTGGTTTTTATAATTCCAAAATTCCTAATCTTGTTAATAAATATTTTATCATGATAACAACTCTTGATAGATTATGATTAATGATTCTTATATATCCTAATGGTAATTTTTATATCCACCCTACATTGGACTTTCCACTACGTTTCACAACATATGTACATGAATTCACTCTAAATAAAGTCCTGAGATTAACTGGAGTTGTAGAATAACATTTTTTGGCCATATAGATGAATTTCATACCATGATACATTTGATAGGGGTCCACACTTTTTTATTATTGTTAGGATTTTTTCATGTTTTGTGGGATTTTATTTTTCCATTTATCACTTTATGTACATTATTATATAATGATATGGGAAATATGTTATCTATTAATTATTGTCTCATATGTTCTCACTTTTCCCAGTATTGTATAGGAATGGAGATGTGTGCATGTGTGAATATAGAATATGTTAATAACTTATTGATATGGTATATCCTTGCTCGGTTCAATTAAGCATCCCCTTGCATGTTAGATATATTCTTGGTAGGTACAAAATCGTCTTATCTCTATCTAGGGTAGACATGGGGGGTGATGGGTCATGATATAGAGGCATCATATAATGATTTATCCTTTGGACTGAAATATTTGTGTACTAAATTTTGGATATTAATTATGGATTTACAAAAACAATGTGATTGTTTTGTAGTACAACATTAACCCAGTGACTCCATATTTGTTGTAGCAATTAATGTTTCAATTTAACATTACTCATATATCCTTCTTATTGAATGAATACTTTTAGAATAAAAAAATAGGAAAAATATTTTCTCTTGCATCATATATGAATGGTTTATTATTTCCAGGTCTATATTAGTAATCTACAATGATACACACATTGACCATGGTGTTACATGATATTTTCATGATTCATCCACAAACACAGCCAACCATTATTTCTACATTTGGTCAAAAAGATGGCCAACCGGTATAAGACAATTCATTAAGAGAATATGTATTGGAGGTAGTACCATTGAGTGGTAATTTAGTCATGCCACCACCTGTTGAGAATATAATATAGCTGGAAGTGTTGGATGAGGTTTTCTGTAGATTAATTATAGAACATGATTTTAAGAGGTAGTGTAATCCATCGTTTTGGAATGATCCTTAACAGAGGGTAGCTGGGGATTGAAAAAAGGTAGTCAAATTTTTTTCCACCTCGTGAGGGAATCTACAAATTTATTGGTGGTCCATCAGGTTAGAATTACTTTCGTATATTCATAGTGAGGATTGATTCTTGCTACTTATTCATGTGATGAGACTTATCTATCCTTATTATATTTCAATATTATTTACTAGTACGTGTTATGTAATGAAACATTGATACCAATTAATATTTAAAAGGATTTATATTTGTATAACGGTACTATGATTATGATGGGCACCTAGATAGGTTTTATGATATATTGAGATACTCTTTACATATAGTGTGAGGAAAATTTATTAGGTAATGCATCTACGAGAAAGGAATACACAAGGATATTTTTTATTTAGTGATGTTTAATTTCATTTCCATTTATTATGGGTTTATTGAGATTTCATTAGTAGTGGAGAGCATCCATTATGATAATACCCATATAGTGGGTGCTGGTATTGGCAATGACGGTCATGTGACATTGGAAATGACAAGATGATGGCATTACCAAGGATTTTGGAATGTGACACACATTAATATATGTTCCAATGATAGAGTATATGTGGTACATGGAACAGATGATGGATAATGCTATTCTAAGGAGATGTATCGAAACTCATGATATGGTTAGGGACCTCCAAGTAACGATTTATTGAAATGTAAATATTTTTACAATGATAGAGTTGGTGAACTGCCTAAGAAGTGATATTTGTTGTATCATGGAGGTCTAAAGGGTGGTGTAATTTCATGAGAATAATGTGGATATGTATAAGGTGGTATTATTTTTTACCTATTTCCAGCACTACCTCAAATGGAATGTGTTAGTCATAAAGATATGGTGGCCATTGATGTGGAGTTGTTCAGGTAGTAGAGGTCCCATACACAGAGGAACCATAAATATTTATGGGTATAATCCATGTATTCAATAATTTGGACTTATTAATATTGAAATTGTTTTGAAACACTCATTTAATATGAATCTCTATTTTTTAACTCAATGATTCATGTAGTTCATTATGATTAAACCATTATATTTGTGACTCTACCAAGAGGAGACTCAACTATCACAAACATATTTAAATTGCCTAATCCGACCATTGGAAGAGATAGTTTCTTTGGAGATAAATTTGTAAAATTGACGATTCATGGTGAAATTATTTAATGTATGGAAATTAAATATTTAATTCATGCGTAGGATGGCATTTTCAGGAGGATGGAATTTTTTATCCAATATGATGGAATGATGTTTTAATTATTCAGTTATACAAAAACATGGAAAGTGTTGTGCAGGATCAAGCATTATTGGGTTCAAATAATTTCTTACAATGATCCTAGTATTATTCATTGTGTATTGGATTGTATAGAAATTCAGTTTCTTGAGGTGGTGTTGTTTTATGAGGGGTTAAATTTTGATTACATATTTAGATAAGCTTCCTTTGTAGTGATTGAATTATGTTTTGATAGGCTCTATAGGACAAACCGTATATCATGACCATTATTTATATAGGCCCAAAAAATAGAATGAAAGTTTGAGGGTATTGTTATTCGAATTATTGTCCTAGGGATTTATTAGACATATATTTTCCAATTGCCAGTCATAGTATTGATTTCTAAATTGGATGGGTGATTGATGATGTCTAACTATTATTGACACCTAAACCATGATATATGAAATAATAAGAATCTACATTTCAAAAAAAATGGAACATCAATAATTTTATATCAGTGCTATGGTTCCCAAATATTTTCCATGTATCTTGTTACCATCAACTATGAGTACGTGATGAGAATATACATATTATTACATTAAGATGATACTATGAACAAATAGAATAATTTCTCATGACTTTACCCCTGATGATTGTCTAGCAAGTGTTCATATGAACTAATGAATCTCAGTATTTTTCCATTATAATAATGGTTTATTATGATGTTCATTGATGATATCATAGTGTACACATTATACATGGAGGTTCACATGATACATTCCTCTAAGGATCTATATTTTTTCTGAGAATTCCTTTATTATAGGATTCAGTCTATGTGATGGTTGTGGATTTAGGAGGACATCCTTTGGTACAAGACATCCCAATTGATGTTGTTGTAGTGGAATCAGATAATGATGTGATTTTATAACCATAGTAACAAGTTAAGATAATTATTAAGGAGTCTAGTTTCCTTCATTTGTCATCATACATCATATAATTTGTCCTTGATTTCTCTAGTATTTCAATAGAGATGATATATATTACATGGAATGGGTAGAGTTTCTTGTTTACATAGTGGTTCACATTGGTATTTCATGATATATTATTGAGATTCATGATCGCCACAATGATATTTCTAATGTAGGGTATCATGAAACTAGTTTTCCACAATTACTCAATGTATAGATGTAACGCCCTGAAACTAGAAGCCTAATGTTGGTGAATTATTCTAAAACATTTCATTATTACAAGGAATCAAATCATTAAAGTTATGATTAGATTTGATGTCTTGGAAAATAGATTACATATATCAACCATACATTACAATTCAAAGCATTTAATAAAACATATAAAATCTGTTGAGAACACCATTATTCTAAAAGCATAACCCTATATATCAGTCATAATACAATTCATAGAATCCTGGGAAAATATAAACATAACAATGACGTGATCTCTGATTATCAGTAAGGATAAGAATAAAATAACATCTATTATGAATAATTAATCATAAACCTTAAGGTATGTTTTATAACTATAATACAAGACCTCTAAACATATTATTTATCATAATATGGGAATAATAAATAATACCATTTTAAATACGCATAACCATGGATATTCTAATTATTGAATAATCACATGGAACATCCATTACTAAGATCATAAAAAGGGAATTCATAATTTCGGACATCTACACTATCATGATATATCGTCATGATTCTTAATGATAAGATCAATCCCAAAGATATATTATTTTAGTGGGTAGAAACACATCTATTTTGTGTCATGGTCTGTTATCCTGAAAATTGTATACTGCATGGAAAAAAAATGTGAAGGGGTTTTTCCCAAAAAAATTTCGTATCACGAGTCATACATATTCATTGAGGGGTTATATCAGGACATGCATGTAACGTACTATGTCCAATAAATTCCCCATATTAAAATAGAGGAACATTAACATCATAATAATTCATATTCAAAACTATTATAATAATTATGAGTACTTCATCACCAAAACAAGAATGGAATCTAAATTAAACCTCCACATTCAAACATATCATAAACTCATCAATAAAAATGTTAGATTTCATCATAATAAATCAACCACAATTAAAAATAAAATTTAATAAAGGATGTTTATTTACATGTAATTAATCAATTAAAATAATAAAAACTAATTTAGAGTAATATCTCCTTTAACTATTAAAACATTTAATACTTTGAAATTTTAAAAGACAAAAATTATTTTGAAAATAATATTTTAATATTTTATATAATGTTCGTAATGTTTATGTGTCTTAATGGTGGAAAATATCCAACCATTCCATAAATGATAAAAGTACAATTATTTCTATAATTTTTCGAAAAGGTAACAAAGTACCATTAATTGGAAATGATAAAAATATTTCATTAAAAACATTTTAAAAAAAGTAAAACATGTTTATAATTGAAATTATAAAATTTAAGACGAATAGTAAAAATATTTTTAAATTTATTTTTAATAAACAAGGATATGAATGATAAATATGTCCCTATAAATACTTACACATAAACAATCTTGGATAATATTGATATTGGGAAATTTACCCTTACCTTGTACATTACATTAATAGATAATGTTCTAACCTCCTATATAATGGTTAAATAATTTTTGTTATATTATTTCAGAACCGTATCATAAATCATGTTCTTATAAATGATCCTCTTATTTCATTTTGTTAATAATATTTCTGTATTACCATTGTTTCTATTGTATACTGCTTCATTTTACCATTATTGTTTTGTCTATTAATTCATGTTTATTATGAATAATATGTATTTATTTTTACATAGATTGATATTATGTTCATAATAAATATTTCTATTAATCATATAAATTATATAAAAACAATATAAAGGTTAATGTGGAGAACAGATATCACTACATTTTTGAGATTATTGAATGTACATACACATGAGTGGAAAATTTCATTCCCTTGGTTGTTAAATATAATAGAATTGGATGGAGTATGAATTATTATGAAAAAATATCATTTCATATTAATTATTTACATACATTATATTGATATTTATACCCATAAAAATAAATTATAAATGAAAAACTATTTTCACCCTAGCGTGGAGATGGTACGTTGTATGTATGTACACATGGTGGTATTATTTTTTATAGGGTCGGTAATTGGAGTTATATGGTTGAACCATAATCACAATAACATCATAGATTTTAAATTATACTAGAGATATAAATTTAATTCATAATAAATAAAAATGATGAAGTAGAATATGTAAATAAATTGAATTGGATTATAATGAAAATTAACTCTTTTTCATGTTTCACCTTTTCATTTTTAATAAAGGACACCATAAGCTGGGTTTATACCAAATGTGAGGCCTCTAGGGTACATTTATTGAAGTTGTGAGTAGAAATGGGTAGGCATGGGCTAGACCAAGGGATTTGTAGATGTGAATTAATTATATGAAGATGTTTTCTTTCCTAAGAAAGGTGAGGGAGAGTTTATGACGATCTCAAAAGTATAATTTATCATAAATTTATTTTCTGTTGAAATATTATCATAAGTGATTTATTTGGATGATATGAAGAATATGGGAAAATATAACAACAACTAATTAATTTTATTCATATTTATGTAAAATACTAATCCTTATCATTTAAATATAACCCTTAGTTTAATAGTTTAACTCTTATCGTGTCGTCCACAATTATTACACTATATGATTAATATATTTAGTAAATAAAACATAAATCCCCAAATTAGATCATTTATCACATATAGTTCATTATCAAATTTATTTTTCTAAACATTATATTTTTTATGACTTTTATATCATTAAATAAATTATTATTTATTTTAAAATATCATTTAAGTCAATTAAAATTCTATTCAATATTTTCTGTTTAAAAAATTTAAAACACGCATGACATATTTAATACAATACATAAAATATGTCACTAAAATTTATATCATATATATAATATTTTTTTTAATTAATTATATGAAATTATGTTTTTATTATTATTTAATATCATTTATTTGATATTTCTATTTTTAAGTTAATTTTCACTTTGATATTGTGTCAACATTAATGATAATTATATAATCATTAAAATATATAAATAAATTTCTATATGGTATGTAATTATTTCAAATTTCTAGAGATTATTTAAAATCGATGTTATATTCTATAGAGATCAATATAAATATTATTATACTTATAAGAATTGAGAGTGTGACATATCGTCACATTAATTAAATTTAATAATATTCATGTCACAATCACATATAATGGTCTATTAAATGATTCCATTTAGAAAAATAGATTATAAGGGTCAGATTTAGTCAACCAATATGAATTTTATAGGTGTTAGGGTATTTTTTTAATATTATTTTTTTCATTAAGACCTGATTTACCATTAACTTTTGGAACAAAATAGTTACTGTTCTTACAATTAATAATGACAAAAAATAAAAGGAACCAATTTACGTAATTTCAACCCAATGATTCCAAATATGGAATAAATTTATCAAAATTGAAAACATGTATGTTTTAGTCATTAATTTAATGTTAATCCCAATATCAGAATTTAAAATGGGGTTTAAAATGTTAAATCATAGGCATGAGTGAAATGTTTTTACATCATATTTCACTGTAAAATTAATGCATATGAAAAACATAATATTAATTGTTAAATATAAATATTTTTATTTTAAAACCAATAAGTAATATTATTTAAAAACCTATATTATTTCAATGATAAATTTTTTTTTCAATTAAAATTTATTATATTTTTACTAATGATTAAAACATAAATAATTTTAGTAAAAAATAAAAAATTTACCCAATTTGAATATTTATATCCAGCTTCCAATGTAGTAGATTACGTTAATAAATATAATATATAATAGTTTCATGAACAATATATAATATTGGTTCCCCATAAATAGGTGACAAAAGGTAATTTTTTAAAAAATTCATCTTTTATCCGAAAAATAATATTCTTTTTGTATATATAGTCTATGAAATAAATAATATGAATGTCAAAATTATATAGAATATATAAAACTAAAAATTTAGTAAATAATATTTGTAATACCGAAATTAACTTTTAGGATATATATTATCATATAAAATAGTATTTTATTACTTTATTGTTGTTGGGTAAAAATGAGAACTGCGTGTAACACAATCCAACTCATTGTTGTTTATAGTGTTAGCATGATTTGATGTTGAATAAAACGAAATTAATAATAAAATTATATTTAGTTATTGTATAAAATATTATAATCTATCAGGGTGTTAATTTAGTACATTCATCAACAAATTTCTTCGTATCAATTTTAAATATGGAAAAAAAACTAGGGGTTGGGCATTTCAGATCATTATTGTTGAAAACCCACATCAAAAAAAGGATTAATGAGGCCAAAAGTTTAAATTGAATCTATGAAAGTATGAAGTTAATCATAGATAAAACATACTAGTATTCTATATAGTAACACAAGGACAATAATGAAAAAATAGAAATCTTTTTCGGTTGCATAACGTCAGAGAACGTGACAAGGAAAATGATAACAATAAAAATGATCTGAAGATTAAATGATCTAAGGGATCATTTGATTCATTAGAAAAATTACTAGTATATAAAAATTGGTATCCAGATAATTTCTCTCAAACGAATTATTTGGAATGAATTTAATTGATTTCATTCCATTTAATAAGTATAATATCATCCTTTGGTTGTTCTTCTATCTATAATAACTTCATCTCGTACACCTAGAAATTTAAGTTCAAAATATTTTTTTTCCACCTAAATAACTTTGATAAATCATAAGACCAAGAGGTATTTTCCTTAACCATATAAATTTTTACTAAAACCAAAAAGGATACCCTAATGTGTCCAATAAGTAATAATTTATCATTAATCAATAATATACATTGTTCCACTTACTCCATTCCAATCATAAAATATTCCAAAATACATATCTCCAATTTAACAGTCTAAAAATATCATTAAATTTAGTAAATCATTCATAATATAAGATTCTCCAAACAATATAATGTAATGTATAATGACAGAAACCAAATATTTTATCACATGAAAAACCATAATGAATGTATTCCTTCTACCATATCCTTAATTAATATGTACTATATTACAATCCTCACATATTCAATAAAGATTATAAATAGTAAATTTCTCTTACAATATTCAAATTACATAATTATTAAATCTCAAAATCAAAAATAAAATAATTATTCCATTTTGATTGTAGTAATAGCATAAGCTCGACTATGATACCATGGATTTCCTTAGATATATTCCAGTGACACTTATGAGATTTAGTTTTCTAGTGCCCCATTTCACTATAGTTGAAACACATAAAATCTATATATTGTTTCGTCCCATTGCATTCTTTTTGATTTCGAATCTTTTCATCACACATATAAAAAACCTAATCCTTTCATGCACTAACAATGTTGATTCTTTCAATAATTATTACATGCTGGAAAATCCATCATTCCATTATTCCTTTAATTACTATCTTGCCCATCCATCCTCTTCAGTTAATTCATTACTATACATCCATAATAATAAGATAATTCCTTTTCTGTCATAATTGAACATGAAACTATTCCTTCATATAATATGATTGCGTCTGTGACAAGTTCCAAATAGAGAAATGGTTTTAACCCAGCAAATAATTCATCAATCATAATTTTATGTTACATATATTTTCTTCATCATGATTTTATAACATTGTGAAGTTATACTCATACATTGAAACATTAACATCCTCCTTTTTCCTAAGACATAGAAATTTCATTTCTTTATCATCATGAGTTTCTCAAGGAATTTATATTTCAATGAAAATTTCACTAAAATCCCTTAATTTCATATTTTCTACTTATCCATATTACAATTTTTTATTCAACGGTTTACCACCATTGATCTACTTCTCCTAATAGACTATTATAATTCATGAAAACTTCTTCCCATTAGATACTTCCCAAAGAAATAATTATCATTTCTATGTAACATATCCATTGATAATCTGTAAATTGAATTTTATTCGCACTGAATTTTAGTGGTTGATGTCTCATGATGTGGTCTAATGTTTTTCATCACATTATGGATCAGGTCAATGCAAATGGGTAAGGTTATTGTTTATAACCAGATTTAGTTGGCCTAATATTGTTATATGTTGTTCAAAACTTGTTGTATCTCATTCTCCAACATATTTATAATTCATATTATAGAACATCCTACATGTATTACACGGGTTAATATGATTTCAACTTCTACAAATTTTCATTATTTATAATAAATAAACTACACTATATTAAATCATAACATTATATATAATTACAAAACTAGTGAATCACATAAACTATATTGAAAATCTAGGTAGAACTAATCTCTAAATAGTAATCACAGTTTCTTTGGGATGATATTTAATTTCAAATTTTTTTATAATGTTTTATAAATAAAATGACAATTATCTTAAGCGTATCCCCATGGAGTGTGAGGCCAGGTTATTAAAAAGGCATGTTGTCATATAACATGTTACCCAGAGTCAGGCCTGGATCACCTTGTTAGTGTTTTTACTCATACGTACATCTATTCCTAATCAACCCCCACTTTTAATATAAATACATGGATGTATTTACTAAAAAGTCCACATATTTAATATTTTATAAAATTATAAGATATTATTGTATAATTATTCTTAGTTTATATCTAAGGGTTATGATCCATAATCTATTTCTCTAAATCTAATTTCAATATTTTTTTGTAAACATCCTTTGATACAAAATATAATTCCCCGACCATTATATCTCAGAGACAGTGCATTATTTTAATACATTTTAATGATTAAAAGGAACCAAATCCCAAATAACAGTTCTGTTATGTAGTCATGGAAAATACATTACATTCATAAACAATACATTACAATTCAAAACATAAAATAGAACATATATAATCTTTGAAATGGGTATTATTCACTTTTCTTAACCCTACATATCAATTATAAAACCTATCATGGAATACTAGAAAAATAAAAAATATGAATGGAGTGGAATCAGATTCTCAGTTGGGGTACACATATAGGAGAAGTTATTATAAAAAATAATCATAAGCCATAAGGATAAATTTCTAACTATATCAAAATCCATTTAGACATATTCGTGATCATAATATGGAAACAATAAATAATACTATATTAAATTAGCATACAGATGGATATTATACTAGTAGAATAATCACATAGAATATCCATTACTAATATCATAATGAGGGAATACATAATTCGATACATCTGAACTACCATGATAGATCATCAAGATTGATACTATAGAGATAACTCCTTATGAGTGTTTATGTCTATGGTTAGACACCATCTAATTTTTGTCAATATCTATCATCTTAAATATGATAAAATAGTTGGAAAATTATCTCAAAGGGGTTTTATCCAACTTATTTTATATAATGATACCCTCTGATGCATAAAGGGTCTATATAGTGCTCAACCTATCACATTCTATGACCAACACAATCTTCATATGGAAATGATGAAACATTTACAACATATTTATTCGAATTCAAAACAAGTATATGAATGGGTAATAATTTAATCATAAACCAAGAATTGTATCTAAACAGAACATCTATAACCATATATATCATTAAACATTCAATAATTTATTGTTAATTGAATCATATTAAATCTTCCACAATTAATCATGAAATCTATCAATGTTTATGAACATAGATTAAAATATTAGAGTAAAATCATTGCAAATCATTAAGAGAAATATAAATATTTACATATAAAAAATTAAAACGGTGTATTTATTAAAGATAAAATTTCGGTCTAAAATAAATATGTATGGTTTTCTTGGAAAATTCAAAATATTAAGGCTTCAGAATAGAGTAAAATTGCCACTCACACATTATAAGTTAAACGAGCTTTCATTCCTTAATTTATATAAAATGTCAAATAGTACGTTGATTGGAAAATGACAGAAAAATTTCTTACAAAACATTTTATAAATTTCAAAAATTGTTATAAACTAATTTAAATATTTTTATATATATAGTAAAAATATTTTGAATTTTAATTTTATGAATCATTTAAATGGATGATAAATATTTTCTTATTAATACTTAGGACTAAAAAATCTCAGATAATAATGAGATTGTGAAATAAACCCTTACCTTGTACATTCCATTAGACATTGGTGATTTAACCCCATGTATAATTGTTAAATAATGTTTTTAAATTATAAATAAACCATATACATTTTTATGATATTATATATTATCTTCTCATATCATTTTTTAAATAATATTTCAATATTACTGATGTTTTGATTTTTCAGTTCCTCGTTTCCCATTCAGGTTTGTCATGTATGTCATATTTTTATTAATATGATGTTTTTTATTCATTTAAATAAATAGATTATGTTTATACTAATTATATTTAATTTTCATATAAATTTTATATCTAGTCAGGAATGGATAACGTAGAGAATGAATATCACAGTGTCGTGGTGAAAGTATGTCTTACGTATGAATGAGCAACAATACCATTCCATCTATGGTTTAATGGTATGGAAATGGATGAAATATTTATTCTATAAAAACATTATCATTAAATAGTTATTATTTTAATAATTTATATTCATCATTATACCCATATAAATTAAGTATTCATGAAAAAATAGTTTTTACTATGGCGAGGAAACATTATACTGTATGTATGCAAGCATGGTGATTTTTTTGGTATGATGGATAAAAGTTAGAATACGGTTGTTCAATAATAATAATAATAATTAATAATTTATATGATACTGTATATATTAATTTATTATTGATAAATCATTCGAATAAAAATTATAAGAAAAATATATTTTGAATTGAATTGATAAATCAATAACCTCTTATTTGAGCATCTTGTTTTTATTTGTACAAAAGGACTCCATAGGTTGGATTTATAACTAAACTGTATCCTATTTGATTATTTGATCTAATTTGGTAGAGTAAATCATTTGTGATTGTGTGCCCCCAATGGATTTGGTGTTTTGAAATCAATATAATGACATATTCCCATTTATAAGAGAGTTATGGGAAACTTTGGGTGATCCAAAAATATTAATTTATTATAAATTTATATAGAGGGTCAAATATATATAATAAGATTTATTTCAAGATTTAGACAACTATTTGTGTAAATTACCTCAATCAATGAAGTTTATTCATGTATGGGTCCTAATATTATCCTTACCTTATTGATTTAATCCTTAGATAAATATTTTATCTCTTACCGTATCTTCTAGTATTTTTACACAATTGGGATAATAGATTTTATATAAAATTCCAAATGAAACCTAATTGGATCATTTATGTCACATTTGAAATAATCCATGTTATTTTTATAATCATTCAATTTTATGAAATTTACATTATTTAATAAAACAATACTAATTTCAATATAGCATTTTTGTCAATTTAAATACTATTAAATATTTTATTAATAATATCAACGAAACAAGATAACATCAAACCAAAAAATTCAATATGTTACAAACATTCCTATGTTATCTATAAAATTATTGGATGACATTAATTAAATCAAGTAATAATTATTTAAAAATTTAATATCATTTATTTGATATTGTTGTCAATAAAATACTTTATACATCACTATAATGTCAACATTAGTGGTTATTGTTTAATAACTAAAAATTAAAAGCAATTTATATGAGTAATTAAATTCATTATATGGTTATAGAATATTCATAATGTTTTCTATCTATTGGATATATATATCTTAAAAATATTATACATAAAATAAATTTGTGTGTGACATTATATCATACTCATTAATTTTAATAATAATCGTGTCATATTCATGATCAATGGTCCATTTAATTATTAAATTTCGAACCATTGATGATTAGACATGGATTTAGTCATCCAATAGGATTTTCATTGCATTAAGGTAAATTTTTAATATTAAAATTTAATTTAATTTTAAAATTTACCCTTAACCGTGAAAATCATAAAAATTTAACAATGTTACTATTCATAAAGACCAATAATAAAAGGAAACTATTTAAACAATTTGTACCCAATGATTCCAAATACGGAATAAAATTTTCAAAATTCAATAAATGAATATTTAAAAATTATTCTTGTAATCAGAATGAAAAATTGTTTTTTATATGTTAAAACATTTCAAATGTTTGAAATCTCTTTTCGTCAAAATTCATGGTAAAATAAAGATAATGACCAATATAATATTAATTGGTAAAAATATATTATATTTTTACTTTTTAAAAATCAATAATATAATTTATCCAAAAAATTATTTCAATGAGAAATATTTTTTTATATAAAATTTTGGTTATTTTTACTATTTAGAAAAACATAAAGCATAATGTGAAAATATTCAAAAATAACAATGATAAATTTTTCTTTCCCACATCTAAATAAGAAATTTATTTTGTTAAATAGAATATAAAAAAGTTCCAAAAACTATATTTAAATTTTTTCTCCAGTAAAAGGTGACAAAATCATCATGGGGAAGACCATAAATTTAAACTCCAGATAATTAGATGTGTAGTTTTACTCATATGGTATATAAATAATACATCCATGTGGAATTGAAATCAACGTGTACATCAGAACTAAACCATATCTGTTGTAACACCCCAATACCTTACAATGTTTTATTTTTTAATTAAATGTTTTTTTCTTTTTTTTCTTTTTATGAAACACCATGTTAGGCCTACGCTACACACAACATTGATTTTCCTTTCAATACATTCATGGCACAATTTACTAAAAAATAGTTAATTAAAATAATATTATATGTTAATATAATATATATCCTGGACATGAAATTATATAATATAAATATTATTGATAAAATTATAAATTTTATATATTCTATAAAAAAAATTTATTCATCTTATGTGTTTTATAGACAAGACATAAAAAATAATGTTTCAAGAAAATATAATAGATGAATACTAATATTTTATACAATATATAAAATTTAAAATTTTTTTAATAATATTTATATTATATAATTTAATGGCAATAATATATATTATATTAAAGTATGATATTATTGTAATTTATTTTTGTTTGTTAAAAATGGGTTTTGCGTGTAAAGAATGGAAAATCAATTTTTTGTGTAGCGTTGTCCTGGCATTGTGTTTAATACAAAGAAAAAATAGAATAAAATTTATTTAATTAGAAAATAAAAAATTGTATAGTCTTGGGGTCTTAAAACATATATGGTTTGGTTCTGATGTACAATTAGATTGTAATTACTCAAGGGTGTATGATTTTTAGACCAAAAGAGTAAAACTACACATCACCTATGACTAAAAGGTTCTCAGGTACATATTATATCAGAGGGGTTATAACTTGAGATAGGGAAAAAATTTTGAGGTCGTCCATATTATGAATTTCATAATGTATTCAATATATAAATGGCTAAAGTTGTATCATAAAATCATTTTTGGGGATTTTTATCATAGTAGATTACTGAGGATTTATATAAGTTATCCTTTTGTAGTTCTACTATGTGTATAGGTATGGTACATCATATATATTTATGATGGTTTATACCCAACCTCTTCTGTATTATTTTTGGGAGTTTCAGAATAGATATTTTTAGCGTGTTGTATTACATATTAAATTTTCTTCTAGATATACCTTGGATTTATTTTTTAATGGCAGGGAGGACAACAAGATTTTATGTGGGTAGATAATGAGGCTTGTTACACTGTGGGAGGAGCTTGTGAGGTAGCATCATTGATCTCCATTTTAAGTTTATACATTTGTCGAAAAGATGTAACATGACCTTAGAAATCAAATTTGGATTTGAATATTGATAAAAGAGATAGAATCGATGGTCTTGTGATTCATCGATATTCCAAAATTAGATCTTGTGAACTATGATATTTTCATTAAGTAAAACCACATTGGGTTCATGATTGATGTGGGATGGAATCTCTATAGAAATAATGATAGGGTAACCAATGTTTTATAGAGGAAATGATCCCAACTAGGGAGATTGTATATGGACACAGTACTACATTTACCTTCATATTTATATAAGGAGTATAATAGATAGACTGGGTTGTTTTTACATGTAGGAGATAATCCCAATCCATGGTGTTTCATTAATAATCATTATAGACATAGATTCACACAAAATTCCATGATTAGGGAGAGGATTGAAGAATGCATTTGGGTCGCAGTTGTGTTTGATCCAGATGTTTCTCCCCAAGAATGATGGATTAATTGAGTGGAGAAATCAACTTTTTTCGATATGTATTTGGATGGAAGTTTAGACATTTTTCATTATTGGGGGATCACTTAAAAATTATGGAGTATTAATAAAAAACTAATACCATTCAACCATAATTAAGGAACCATTCAAGGCCTTCAATGTTAAACCCTGTTGGATAACACTATGTCAGATGGAACTAGGTTAGTCCACAATTATGGGTCTAGATATAATGTTAGGAATGATACATAATATGTTAACCATATTGGCATGGTTTAAGAATATGCATGTCCATCATATTTCATATGATTAATGTCATCAAATGTTGTTAATATTCATGGTGGGAAACAATGTGTTCCTTAATTATTCAAAACAATGATGATTATGGAGTTTTAAATATAGTGGTTTCTATCTCATAGAATCATCTTCCCATTCATCATACTCCATATGGTGCATAAGGTGGTGTAGCATTTTTCACTACCTTCTCAGCATGTCTAAGTAAAAAATTTCCTCCATGAATTGCAGCTTCGGTGGCCTGTTCAAAGCCCATTGCATTTAAAAATACAAGGAAACCTAGACATCCTTGATAGATACACCTTTTATGTGTACACTATATATATTTAGGATTGCATTGGAACACCATTCACATGTGAGTTATCCCCATTGTGTGAATGTAGTGGTAGCATGGGAACCTTTGGAGATCACCTATGATCGGGAGACAAATATAGGAGATCGATACCATCACATTTTATAGGAAAACATTTATCTTTTTTTTTGGAAGAAATTACCAATGGTAGAGAAAATGTATCATCCCTATTTTTCCATGTAAATTGTGTAAATATAACTAATAATATTTTAAAATCAATAAAATAAGATAGTTTGTTATTATGAGGTGTTGTGAGCCTAACATTGCTCTTAATTTTTTCAATTTATATCCATATCGTGGATGATTAGTTGTCCAAGAATAGTGGTATCACACTGTAATATATGTTAGGACCAAAAATTTGTTATATTAGTTGAGATAAAATAAGTTGTTTTTAACACGGTGTGGCATAATCCTTATATTGTTTTGGTGTTCTAATATAGATAGATTGTGGATGTTTAATAAATAAATAAAGATATTATTTTATTATTTATATAAATATAAATTCCAAATTATATTCTATAAAAAATTTAGCAATTATTACTTTTGGATTATCTACGTAATAAAATGAATTTTTAGATGGATTTGGTGGATATAATTGGTTCCTGAAAATTGATTGGAGGGTTGGATCGATGCACCAATGATTATATATTCAAACAAAGTTCTTGTATTTTATGAATGGCTATGATGTATATTTTTTCATCATCATTGATCGATCAAAACACTTGGTAAGACAATTGATTTATGTTTATTAATCTTTTATTGGTATCTTCTGTTGAAAAAGAATTATTTCCAATAATATTATTTTATTTAAGAATCGATTGTTGATTTATTTTATGGTTTATTTGATTATTTTTTGTGAAATTCATTTATTTTTTAACAAAATGGATTGATGTAATACCAAACAATGGATTAGGTTTGTTCCCCACTTAAATTTAACGGCTTTCCCAAATATCATCACATTATATAAATTGTAAATATATGTTTGTCATGGATCAATGAAATCATGTTATTCCATTATTGTGAGATCATTGTTCGGTTTAACGGATTAATACTATATGTGTAGTTCCTGATCAAGCATGTAATCAATGAGTTTTATAACAGTGGATGAATTCGTTGCGTGTAGAAATTTTTTCTTTTGGATCTTGTATGATCGATGAGATTGACCTATAAAGGATATACTCATGATCAAATTGGTTGCTAGATTCCAACCAATGATGATAATAGTTCTTAGTCATGGGTTGATTTGAGTAACGGTAAAATGAACAATGGTATAATCAAAGGACATATAATAGGTGACTAAATATGAGTAAGGGATTCAGGGGATTCTATAATTATTTTGGTACATAGTTTTAAATTCAAGGATTCATTATGTGTAGTACACTATGATAGGGCTTTATGGATTATATGGAATGTTAAAATTTATATTCCATATGACACATGATATATGAGATGTGACACTATAATTGTTCCATAATTTGTACACATGAAGTACATGAGTAAATACATTTCCAGGCACCCATTTATTTTTGGATTATGTGGCAATGAACCAATATTAAAAAATAAGCATGTAACTAGTGAATGGGAATGGACATGTGTATATGGTAACATGAAGATAAAAATAGACATAGAAATTTTTAGGATTATGGTTATAAACACTTGGTGCATATGATCAACACACACTATGCACAATACCTTGATAGATTAATATGAATCTCTTATTATAATAGAGCATGTTTTATAGATTATGATTACTTATCCCATCAAAAAAATGGTACAAAATGAAATTAAGTCCCCATGGTAGGATTGGGATCCCCTATATAGGATTCGACTCAGATAGAGTTCATGTTATCCCTCTACAAGGAATATGTTGTGATCCTATATAATAAACATCCTTAGTTTGGATCATATTATTTTTTTTACCACCATGTTGTTAGAGTTGATATAATATCTATTAGATTGATCATGTATTATTTCTATAATCCCCATTTGTCTTAATAGTGATACCCAATCTAGATTGATTATTATTCACATATAAATTGAGAACATTGTTGGAATGGAAGGATGAGAATGACCTAATGGGTTAGTGTCCTCAGGGTCCACAAAACTCATTGAGTATGATCTCTTCTAACAAGTGTTACCTACGGGCATTCAGAGGAATCCTACATATGGATGTTTTGGTTGAGACCCCTTGAGGATGGTAGAATTGTATGAGTATATCTCGTTTTGAATCATTAGTATGATACATATCATGTCAACATATCTTCTTAGCACTAGACTATTATTTTTTCTTGGTTCTATTGATTCCGGTATTTCATACTGTGTATAGTTTTATTTTCCCAAATGTTGAATTTTCCCAAGACATTCATGATTTATAAAATGATAATTTTTTTACAATACCATGGTTGTATTTGGAGTTGGTGGAGAATAGATTTGGGATAGAAATACTAGGGTTTATAACAATAATATATTTTAAAATAGCCCCCACCCATTAGAAGGATGGAACTATTTCGAGTTTTGATGGGCTTGTAATTGGAAACTTATCATTTTCATTAATTTTTTCAACCTGTGTGGTGGGATATATGTCATTCATGCATTATGGTATTAGTTTTTTTACATAATACATGTTTTTCGGGATTTTAGTATTGTGAATATGTATAGATAACATATATAAATGCCTCATATATTTAGGATATGACTACTCAGTACTAGTCCCCATACCCAAGCATGTGGAATGTGAGCATGAGGTGGCTACTCTCTAGATATCACTAACCATGTGAGACTTAGGGGTGTGAGTCATGAAAACATGATTTACCATATAAGGTTATAAACTTATTTTTCCATTGTTTTTCCTTCCATGTGATCAAACATAATAATTTTGGTGTAACAGATTTAACTAATTACTTATTACATGTTATACACATAATGAGCACATATCTTATGTTATCCCCTCCATGAGGGTACGACTATATCTTCCCACATGTTGTTTTATATTCTACTATATTTGTAATTATTGAACTGTAAAGGCCCCTAATTTCAATGATTCTATAGTGCTACCATAAAATGGTTAGCTATGGTCCATCTAAGCCAAATATCAATCAAGGGTGTCCAGATTTTTATTATATCCTGTTAATGGGTTATCAATAAATTTTTAAAAACTATTAAGAATTATTACCTTTTTATTTTTACACTCTGAAATATATATTTATAAAATTTACATCCATAATAATTTAATGATAAAATAGATTTACACAAGTATAAATTAGTCATTAATAATCAATTAATCACTAGAATAATGAATTAATTATAATCATTTTAATTTAGGAATTGTGGATATAAAAGCCACCATTAAAAATACCATTATTTTCCACAATATTTAATCACAAAAAAATTAATTCCCATACATTAAATATGTAAATATAAAAGCTAAAAATTAACTAATTATGAATTTTTAATAGAGAATATGTTATCCCATAAGAATATCTTTTAAATTCAGTACTTTTCATTAAAAATAAATTAAACTATTAATTATTCTCATATCATTTAGAAATAATTATTCCTGGAATAACTTCCATTAAAATATATCAATTTATTAATTGAAAAAATCTCCCATAACAATCTACTACACATTTAGTTTTTTAAATCATCACACATTGGGAAATTGGAATTCATTTATTCATATATATTTATTATTTTTACATTATAAATAATTTAGAAATAAAAAAATTAAAATTATAAAGAAAAAATTTAATTATTAATGATGGATTTGAATTTTTTGGGAATGGACACAAAGGCTTCTGCTTCGTATATATTGGATGTGAAAAAAATTTCTAGTTCAAAAATGGGGATGTCTATAATTAAAATTAAAAAATAAAAAAAAATCAGATTTAGAAAATAAAAAATCCTAAATCAATAAAACATCCCACACCTCATAAACACACAATAAATGATGAAAAATAAAAATTATGAATATTAAATTGAATATGAACATTTTTAAATAATGATTTTACATTTTTGATATTTCATAAATTTTATTTCAGTGATGAAATTTAATTTTTATAGTTCATTTATTGATTTATTAATTTTTATAGGATGTTAATGATGAAGAATTAAAATTATATCAATTAATACAATCCTAAATAAAAATTTATACACCCTGCATCTTATCATTATTAAAATCATACACATTCATCCCCTAATAACTTCTACCACCAAAATAATACATTTAGAAGCATGAAAATCTGAATATTTAAAGAAGTATAAAATATGAATGAAATGGGGGACACCAAATCAGTAGAACACATGGATTTTATAATGTTAAAATAATGATACAAATTTATATATGTCTTTTTGAATAACAATGTATCTAAATAAAAATTACTAAATTCAAATAATTTGACTTTGCAAAATCATCTTGTTTATTCGATATTAATTCTTGTTCTAGTACATATATGTGAACCATGTATAACTCATAAAATAATTAAAAAAAATCGATGAAAATTTATCCATAAAAAATATCATAGGTTTGAAGGATTTGAATTTTGAAAAAAAATTATTATATTAAAAAATAAACAAATTAACAATGAAATTCTTATAAAAAATAAATGAAACTGGTGAATGAAAATTTCATCTACATTTTTGAACTAGTCCATCCAACATATGAATAAGAAAAAAAAATACCAAAATTCCAATATCAAACCATTTGAACAATATAAATATTCGTTAAATCATATCATAAATGAAATTTTGAACCTATCTTGATGGGAAAATTAGTTAATATTTAATAATTGGTCCTAAAACTAAATAAATTACAATTTATGTTCCATTAATTCATTTAGAATCCTAATCTAATTTCCAAATTTATTGAATAAACGTTATAATGAATTAAAACTATAACAACCATTACTAATTTTGTTATTACTCATCATTATTTTCATATTGTTTCTTCTGTATCTAGGATATATAAAACCCCAATCTAAATGAAGAATGTATTTATGATTTAAGGATCACATTTTGATGGATAATTGAATGAAATACTATAATTGTATGATATTTTTTTCACAATACAAATTTTTAAATACATAATAAAAATAAATAGATTTATCATATAATTACATTTGTTTGTGGTTATTTACCTCATCCCTAATTTTATGTTTGATTCTAAAATAGTATGTAATGGAGTTTACTATATTTAATTAATGAAAAATAGATGTTACATATAATATGTGTTATATATTCCACTACTCATCATCGATAACATCTCAAAAAAATTTGAGGAGAAAACATTATAGAGGAATCCTCCATATATTGGTTAATGTACTTATGGGTTTTCAAATCGTTTTTGAAATCCATTTGTACTTCTTCAATTTGGAAAATTATTTATGATACTACATTGGGGTTATCAAAATATGTTATCACATCATATTTATATTATATTTTTAATTCTTTGGATAGTTCATCATCTTCATCCACAATCTCTAATACATCAATGTTGTGTTTTTATTCCAGGTATTCAATTTCTAGTTCTACATGATTATTAGTAAGAATGTATTTTTGGGGATGTTATAAGAAATGGTGACAATGTCCTTTGGAATTACATTAATTTTAATAATCCATACATTTTTTTAATTATATTACGTTCCCCTCCAAATTTTTAGCGGTGAGGTTATCATCAATCAATAAAAATTAAGAGTTGATATTGGATTAATCAATTGATTCATCCTTTGAATTTCCATTACCAATATATCTATAATTAATTGGTTCCACAACCCAAGTTCGATCAATGGATTCCCCCATTTATTCCTAATAACAGCATAAAATTATATCTTCTTCTTGAGATTCATAATTTACCATCATTTATAGGCTGTATTAGATTTGTCATCATCTATCAACTATGGATGTGGTTCATATCATTCATGACAAATTTGTATAATATCCCAAAAAATTTCTATTTAATTTGTTAAATACGTATTTAGGAAGATTTTTTTTCATTCACATGAAATATATATTCAACCCTTTTCATCAAAACCATAAATTAAAAAACGTATAAAAATAATGAAAAAATTATACACAAAAATACAAATGTTGGAAAAACTGTGAGGATACATATCATATGTCTTTTATCATTGTTTTTTCAACTCTTTCTCATATATAAAAAGAAATACCTATCAATATATAGTGTTTTATTATATGGAAACATTTGAAATCAATATTGAAAATATTTACATTGAACTGTAAAACTATAAAATATAAACAATTCATTTAACAATTAAATCCATAATGGTGAACTAGAAGAGAAAATTTTCAAAAAAATTATGTCTTAATAAATAACAATAGAACCAAAATAAAATGAAAAAAATAACAACCCATTGATAACATAATATCAGAGAAATTATCATGTTTTTTAAATGTCAATCTTATTAAATATTTTTATCTATAATATATTGTTGAGAAACCGGAATTTTGTGAGATATTTCTTCTTTTAAATATATTTTTTTGGATGTAATATTTTTTAAATCATATGAACACAAAATTACATCATTATATAGATTATGATACAATCAAAATCACAGAAAAATGAAAATTTATCACAACTGAATGAAGAAATATGAAATTGAAACGTTAGACACACAATATTGAATTGAAAATTGATATAGATATATCTAAATAATTAAAATGGTCATGGTAAAAATTAAATATTTATATTTCATATTCAATGTTTCACACATTTATTTTTCCAGAACTATCAATTATTATCAAATAAATATATACACAAAATGGAAATCAAAAAATTATTATTATACAATAATTACATCATATAAAAATTACAAAACAGAGTACAACCAAACTTCCTTATCAGGAAAAATATGATATGGAATAAAATTAAAAAATAATATATGAAATAGTAAAATAAAATCTATTTACACACATTTAATAAATAATTTAATTGGTTCTCCCATGAAATTTATTATTTTGAATGCATATTATCTCTATCTATTTGTAAATGAAAATTTTCCAAGATATATGTTTTGTATTTCAAAATTAATTCAAACAATGAAATTTCTTCCCATTATCTCATAATATTTTCATTCATGGCCTATATAGAAACTAAATTTACAAGATGAAATATTTTGTTATGTCTCACATAAAAATTACATCAATCAAGTTCATTGGATTAAATAGTGGAATTTTGATTTATTTTTTATATGTTTTTGGAAATAAAGTATCTTATAGAGTAGAAATATCTTCATTCATAACACTTATTGCATGATCACAAATGATTTCACCACATCCAATATTTAGTGTATAATGAACTAAAATCTATAAAATTCACCGACTCTATATTCCTATAAATTGGTGTAACCAAGATAAATGGTGGCATAAAAAATTAATAGTAATAAATGTTTAATATATTGAAATATTTATTGAACAACCCCTATAATGATAGTATAATCATGTTATTAAATATTTTAAATTACAATGTACCATACAAATAGTGGTGATGAAGCACAAAACATAACATTTCTACCGTCTAATGTTCTTATGCATTAAAAAAATGCTTCATTGCTCAACACAAGCATCATCATGAAAAACCATAATTACACTTCATGTTATGACCAATACTATATTCAATTGATTATTAATATTGACATACACATTCATGTCTTCTAAACCCACTCCATAATTCATTCCAGATCCCCAACATGATTTTAGGTATGGTTCCATCATTTTTAATGGTACTATTATATGAAAAATATTATTCAATATTGTCTTGGAATTAAATAATTATTAGTGGAAACAACCCGAGAAAATATGATCTAAATAATAATATAGGGTTGAAAATGTTATTTATTTTAATGATTACCATGTTTCAAAACCTCATGATCTCGAAAATTATTTATGAGTATAAATAATTTGGTTTATTAGATTTGTCTCATTACACTAATGTTGAGAAATTATATTTATACCTTAATTCCTGGAGGGTACCACAGTTTCTCACTAAATAGTGGATTTAATGGACCTCCCCTATCAAATAATAACCATTCTATACCATATTCTTCAAAATATCCAACAATAACTATCCCATGTATATTTTTGGACCAAATTAGTGGGGTTCCATATTTGGGTTTCTAGACTACTAAAATGTATATCTATGCGTGATTAATTTGATTTATATAATAAATTTATATTTATTTATGATGAAATTTATTTAGTAAAACATACTAATTTTTTCATCCTATAACAAATATAGTATAAGATAAAAAATAATATATGAAAAATTATGATGGAATATTAATTGAAAAAAAATCAATAAATTTAAATAACTAAATTTAATGCATTGGTTACAACAATTATAATCAAACCTATGGAAAAAAATTTATTGTCCATGAATAATCATATTAGAATCAATTATTTAATAATTAGACATACCCTAGAAATCTATTACTGTGTGTTTCATTGAATCCCAATTATAAATTAATTTAAAATAAATTCAATCATTAAAATAAATACATTTAAAAACAATTCAACATCTTCGAATAAGAAATATTAATAATAAAATAATCATCTTATATTTTAGAATTAACATTATTTATAGAATTAGTTATTACAGATGAATATTCATGATATCACCATTCACTAAAATAATGCATATTTATTTCCTTATGAAATTAAGTATAGGATATTCAAATAGATGGATAAGTGATAAATAACCCATTTGAATTGAGGTTGTTTCTATGGGGTTCAAGAATTAATTATCAATATTGTAATGAATTACATGATTTTTGGAATATATTTTTATAAATAATTTTTCACAGTAATTTTCATAATTTTTTGTTGATAATTTTAAATTTAAATATTGAATTTATTATATTATATAATTTATTTTTATTGAAATGGTAAAAGTATTTGAAAAACAACATTCATAATCCAAAATATCAACACTATGGGTATTCCCATTACACTGGAATGTGTAGTCTCTGTTGGTCAAATTATATCCTAAAATAAATATATATTTTCTCGAAAAGTGATATCCCAACCCTCAAATATTTAAGACCATTAATTACAAAAATATATATCTTATCTCATTACTTCAACAATAATTTTTTCAATGGTATTATAAGAGTGATATTGAATTATTATCACTTCATTATGGAGTAATAAAAACTTTCCAATGATGGATAATAAGAATCCAAAATTCAATTTTAGTTAAATTGAATTTTTTTTAAAAATTCTATTATATAGTTTTCTAAAATTGAAGGTTTTGATTAAAAATATTAAGAAATAAGAATAGGGGGTTTATGATACACAATAATTTTTCACATTGAAATCTCTTTTAAATAGTTGATAGAATGAAAGGTTCATGAATGTTTCTTATGAGATATAAGGGAGAGTATTGTGATAATCATAACATTTATAATAATGTTTTGTTGGTTGGGGTATGATATATGTATTTTGTATTTATAATAGTTATTAATAATAATTTATGTACTCAAAATTAATATTTTTAAATTATTATTATATTAGATTATCCATTTCTCACTAAAATACATCATTACTGCAATTAACGATACAAAAAAATTAGTTATGAAATCTATATAAGATAACGATTTTTGATGTTCCCTATGGAGAAGACAATATTTATTAATTTAAATAGGATTTATTTTACAACATTTCATTCACAAATTTATAATTTCATCACTTTAAAAATATTTTTTCTTAATAGACAATATAAATTCATAAAAATGCTGTTATTTAAAATATATAATAAATTTTAAAAATGAAGAAACCAAATTATACATAATTAATTATTTTTTATGTATAAAATCCTTAATAAAAATATTATATATTTTTGGTTGATCATAGATTTAGGGATCCTATTTTTCATTGAAATATAATGAAATATATTATTTAATACCTTCAGAGTCCGCTGGTGATAGGATGAAATTTTTCTTGTCCCCAGGATTTGGGTTTCAATATAATAATAAAAATAAATTTCTTTACATCACCAACTCATTTTATTAAAAAGTGAAATAAAACCAATTAAATGTATCAAATATAAAATAATAAAATACATTTTATTTAATAATGTGCTCTTTGACCTACACATGACCTGAGGTTGGTTGACACTAGCTATTCAATTGAGGCAGTCATTGGTGGTGCATTTAATTCAAAGAATTAATTAATTTATTTATTTACATTAAATAACCCAAATCCAATTAACCCTTAAAAATAGCAGATTAAAAAAAATTTACAAGAATTTAATAATTAACAATATGATAATTGAGATATTTTCCTATTATTTGACACTGGTGGATCGAAATCAGAGGATAACATGTGATCAGATTGAGGTGGATAGAGGGAAGTTAATAGAGAATATTATCATCATTGCTACTAAATTAAATTATAACCAACGAATACTACTAAAATGTCATAGATATTATTTAATGGATTTCAACCATACATTTTTTTTATCATGGGTAAAACACCCACCTCACAATGAATTTTTATTTCACTCAGATTTTATATTCCCATCATGAAAAATTTAAAAATATAATGGATTTACAATTTTTACTGTATTATCAACCATAATTTAACCATTCCGATGATTTTTGGACAATGAAAATATGATCGATGGAGGTTATACCCATGAATATAATCGTCTCACCCCATTTTTATTTGTGATCATCACTATTTGAGAAAAAGGTCAGGGATCTTCATTTTCATTTTAGTTTGTTTAGGATCGAACATCTATATTCATTGTGGATTGGAGAAAAGTGATAATGTTTGTGAGTCATGAGATATCAAGATGATTTTGGGTGATTATTCATAGATCCAATGTATATATTGTCTATAGAAACAACATAACATTGATAGGTGAACAATGCATATAATTTAGTGGTCATAATATGAAAAACATACATAGGTTGTGCAAGGAAGTCCCTAGATATAAGAACCCCATATTAAATCATAGTGTGAGTAATTACAATTGTGGTGTTTCTAAGTTCCTGGAGACATTCCAAGGATTCTATGTAGAATTTATCTTCAAGGATTTTAGATAATGAAGAATTCCATGTATTCCCTTAGCTATAACTAAAATGATTCAAGGATGATATAGATCACAAGAGTGTAGTTATGACCACATGCTTGGTGATGTTGTCATGAAATTGTGCCCTTGTTTTGGACACACACTAACATAACCCTAGTGGGAGGAAAAATAGTATACATTCAGAGTACATATGAACTACCAATGGTACATGGGAATAGTATAGTACATAAGAATGGTGAGGAACATGACAATGTACATGGAAACGTAATGAAAAATATCAAGGGAACATATGAATGACTAGGATGGAAGAGACAATAAATGTAGTTATCTAACATGTAATATATAATAATAAGGATATCATTGTTGTGTTCATGTGAGGATATGACCATGAATCTAAGCGAGGAAACACACTATGTGACCCCTGGTACATGAAGGTCACTATTCATATCAACTCTACAAAACATATCTCCTCCTTGACTGTGAATTGGGCCTCGTAGTACCCTATGAAGTGTAGTTTCTCACATTGAAAATGTTGGTATCCTTACCGGGTCCTTTTGATAAATGAAACGAGGTATTGATAATGTCGAGATTCATCCTGACATATTAGATATGTATTAATGTCCATTATGGATAATTTGAGAGATGATGGTGTTACAAACCCCTTGTCATACTACTATGTCAGTTCCCCATAATACTAACATTGGATTAGTGAAAACCCATATGATACGGGGTCATGGTTTATCTACCCTATGAGTGGATCCCCAAATGATTCTAGGTAGAGGGTCCTCTACCTTCTACGTGGAACCCCCTACTATACTAGTTCATAGGTTTTCTACCCTCATAGTTGACACCCCTATAGTACTAGAGAAAGTGTGCTCATCCCCCTTAGTGTAATCCCACTATCACACAAGGTAATGGGCCACCTATCAATACATACCTAGTAGAACCCTTATTATAATATCATTACATGGTAGCTCTATAATTTTTGGGGAACCCTTATCACACTATGGTGTATAACCTCTATCTACATAGAATAAAACCCTTATTGTACTATGGAACATTTAATATATTATAATATGTTCCCCCTTCGGTTACGGAGTAGCATCCAATTGCATTAACTAAATATGTTATTCATAGGAAGTCATATGTGCTCTTGGGTGACAATGATATAGCGTTGGGTCTATATCTAGACTCATCAACTAGGGTTGTGTTGTAAGATGGATATACCATTTCACTCTAGTTTGGGTTTGATTCAAGAATATATATTTTTATATTGGTTTTATTTATATATTTATTTCTATTTATATTACTACATTTATTGTAACTATATTTTTCCCCATTTCGGTGTCCGAGTATTCATACAATGATTGTAAATACACACCAATAAAAGGGATTTCTGTAATATGTCATGAAATTTGAAGACATTAGTGATTTTGGTGAGGAAATTGTTAGAGAGTATTGTTTTTTTGGATAATAGGCCACATATCATGGCCTATCTTGGGGATCACAAGCCACAATATCTATAATATTTTAAATTCCACATGTCTTCTAGTTGGGATATAAATTTTGTTTGGGTGGGGTTTTAAAACATTTTAGAATTTGGTGTATCATTTAATACACCAATGCATTTCCAATATGTATTTCAAGTGTATTAGAGTTCAAATGATACTATATATTAATATTATAAAACCTCACATTTTCATAATGGTAGTGGTGTGCATACACATATGTACACAATGAAATGTCATCCAATTTGAATTATATATTTTTTATTCATCTTTCTATATTTGATCATAGTTGAGGCTTGATTAGGATTGTGATTGTCCTTCATTTGACTAGCCATATTGGCCCTAGTGGGTCATGAATTTTACAAATAGTATTAGATTATTTTATTATGTGATGGTGATTGGAACTGTCCCCTAATTTAGAATTTTCAAGGACATAGGGAAAATGTGATGATGTGACTTGGGGTAGAATTCTTTCTAGTAATAATGTTTTATTCCAATGGCTGTTGTATTCATTCTAAAGGACTCTAAAAAAATTCTTGTCAACTCACCATACTGATATAATGATTTTCTGGGAAAATGGAACAGGCAACATCAAGGATTTATTCCATCAAATATCCTTTTTATTCATATCCCCAAATATATATATATATATTCTCATGTAAATATAGAATTTCATTGAAACACATTTTATTCATCAATATAGACAACCACCTAGGTTTTAGATTCAATATCATGACGTTGAATCGATGACTAACATGAACATGTGTAAGGGTATATATAAAGAGTTGATTCCTTCAGTAGTAAGGGGTCAATATCTCCTCCAGTAAAGAAGAAGTTTGTACTAGTTGGGAAGAATGATGAAACTTGCAGGCTTAGCATGCTATTTGAGTTCTATTATAATTTGATTCTAAGGTTTTATATTGATCAAGATCCACCATTATTGGGGGAATAAATTGAGGTGGTGATATGATTGATCGAGATCAGGCATTACTCGACTGACCAGATAACTATAATGGACGAAATACTATTCCATGTAGTAGTTGGGAATTAGTGGAGTCTAGTTATGTGGACTCGTGAAGATACAAACCTCTCATAGTCTCACATCCATAATCTGATTTATGTTTATTATCACCATGGATTTTATTAGATAAGATCTAGGTGATTCATGACTTGAAAAGGGGTTGAGTGATGAATTTAGTTTATGTTAGGATTTCCAATGATCTTTTGGGAAATTCCGTAAACACTGATCCGGATGGTTACTTTTGGATTATTATTTTTTATCTTGGTCTATATTGAGAAATATTTGTAAATAGAGACCCCATATTCATTGAAACATATGTTAGATTTCTATTTATGGCACTAGAAATGGACATCATAAAATAGTAGGGATTCTCAGATGATTGAGTCTATAGTGGGAATGCCGGGAATGAATAATTCATATCATTTAGCATGTGTAATTGAGCAGGACCTATACATTGTATTCCTCGTGATCGGTCACAATAGTGTTGAATTGTAGCACAAAGTTCACATAGAATACTATTTTATCATAGAGAGGCTAAATGTAATTTGTATGATGAGTTGTGTCATGCAGAAAGTTAATTCAAAACTCGAGGTGTCAGGGATGGATGGTATATTGCTGATGAACGACCAAATAATTCATATCATTATGAAAAAAAATTCAACCAAACAGGGACACTGAGGAATGTAGGTAGGATATACAGGAAGAGGTGTGTGTGGGGATCTATTAGGCGAGCTAATGTAGAAGACTGACAACATGGGATATCTACACAACTACCTATAGGTATCCTATGTTTGGATTTTGGATCTATCTGTTGGGGTCGTGGGTAGTTAGAGGCTAAAAAATTTCATGGCTTGACGGTTTTTGGGAGGATACATGGTATGACTTATGTCATTTCTATATTGTTTAAAATACTTATAGACATCAATGTGAGAAACTCCATTATTTTTTATTCCCTTGTAATATTCTTATATCTACCCATAGAGACTATAGCCCAATTCCATTTTATAGATGTTCTTGCTCGGAGTGATTCACTAATCCCACTTATATATGTGTAGTGTGAGAAACAATTTGGTGGGAAGTGTTTCTTGTGTGATCTCTTCATTTACTAGATGAAACGATATGACATCATATTCGATATTGATTTTTTGACTGTGTTATGAGCCTTGGATAACTATAATAATTGATAGGTTATATTATTAAAGATAGATGTGATGATAATATCTTTTTTGGGATAGAGTTATATTATATATGAGTAAGGGGTATTATAGAACATGAAGCTTTATCTCGTCACCCATCAATTGATGATATTTACCCATGGAGAAGAGGAATCTTCAGTAGTATCTATTTAATCGACTATGGTGTCATTTGTGGATTTCATCACCAATTATTTTGTAGAACAACCACCATGATTGGATATGCACTTCTTTATATAGTTACACCCTATGAAAAATGTTATAGGAAACTGTATCAGTACCCTTTTTGGAACCATGAGGTACATTTTCACTAGTATTCAATTTTTTATCAGGGATTATGTGTATTCATTTAATGGATTTATGAGTTCATAAAATGGTATCTTCACATAAACATGATATATCAGTGGATTATTCTTGGTTTATCATGATAATTATGGTGGTCCATGAATGAATTTTGAAGACTTATGTGCCATATACAATGTTGAATTGGAATGAACAATCTGTTATGAAGACCGAATATAGAATGGGGTCTTTTGAGTAGTGTGGTCTATTTTTTTCTGCTGATATTGTGGTGATACTCTCACCTGAGAGAAGAGACTACATATTTACTTGATTTTCAACTGGATATGAATTATTTTGTGTGTTGATGTAGTTTCATGAAAGGATCACATATGGGCCAAGGAATTTGAGACCCCACAAAAAGGGATGATTATTAGAGACATGGAGTTGGTATTATTTTTATTATTTTTATATATTTGGATGAATTATATTTTAGGAGATTATTTTGATTCTCATACTATCAATTTCACATTAATATCCTTATTCGGTGAGGTCAAAACACAAGAGATATGTTTTGGTTGGAGTTCATTTTAGAGTTTGACATCAATATAACCAACTCTTCGTAGATGATATACTATGTGCTAAATTCCCATAGTAGGAATTCCCATACAATATTGGAAGAGTAGGTGCCTCAATAGATAAATTCATTAAAGATTGACCTAATGGTTGATATGGGTGTATTTTTCTTCATTTAATATTATTTAATATTCCACTTCAACATTGTTTGGGAGAGGCCTACTTAGGATGCATAGACTATGATGTTAATTATGAATATATATCCAAAGGATATTTGCAAGATATATTTTCCAGAGGGGATCACATCAACATTTTCTGGTGATATGCGTTAGTTCCAATAACATTGTCTGATGAGGTGATGAGGAATTATCACACAAGCCCATGTAAAATACATTCTAGTGTGAAAACACATGTACAAAATATTCCATTGATAATTTTTTTGGTTGGTATTAGTTGGAGAAACGACGAGTTAATCACCCAGAGTATCAAGTTAAAACAGTTGATGTATAACACTCTTTTTTGATAGGATTGGCACATCATCATGAATTCTTGGAAGGGAAATTGGATGACATATCCCGAGATTTACTGGTGTGGCTTCTACAAAAATCCAAAGGCCATGATTCTATATGGGTGATGATTGAATAAATGACAATTATGTAACCCTTTATTTACATCATGGAATAAGGTTTGATTTAGAATGTTGTCTAGTTATACATAAGGAAAACCATACCTCATCACGAGCCACCATTGATGGCTTCATCTTACCGTGTAGTTTAGTTTACTTAACCGTTGTAATGAGGTATTTTGGAGGAATTCCTAACCCAATTGATGATGAGTACATAGTTCCATATCTAGTGAGATAGTATGAATGATGGAACTACAGATATGTCAGAGGATATACTAAGGGATTATGTTATTAAATTATATAAAAACAAGGATAATCACATTACTCATTTATATTTTACATTAAATAAAAAGAATCACTCTATAATAATCATGGTACTATTTGAGGATCATTAAATGATTCTTTTCTGGAGAACCAGTTTCTATTTTGAGATTAGAGAGGCTTCACAAATTTGGAAATAGTTGGTACATATGATGATTGAGAGTATATAAGATATCAATGAAAATACAAGGGAATCCAAAAATTGAATGAAATCTTATGAAAACCATCCGGGTATTCCCTATATGTTTTTTGTAGAGAGAATGTGTTTTTACTGATAGTCTCTACATTATTATTATTATATTTGTTTGTATAGGGATATATGTTGTCCCCAAGGTTCATTGGGTTATTTCAGATCCAAGATTTGGTTGGAATGTTATTTTACCATTTTGGATTACCCGCGTAGTATGATAAGGTACATGAAATGATTAATTTGTTATATTTTTGAGGTATTTTCATGATTTAATGCATGTTATTGAATTGAATGAGGTAGAAAATGGGGGTGGATAATGCTTCTTGGAGTACCTAATGGTTATGGAGACATGATTGGAGAGGATCCTATAAGCACATAAAAACCCTTATTTCATGTTATTTGGAATCATGGAAGCTGATTGGAATGAAAAATGTAGTAAGATAGTAAATTAATGGCATAGTATCCCTAAATTTTCATTTAAATTGTAAATTTCACCATGAAAACTGATATAGGTGGAGATAATGTAGTGACTCCCTTTTTTCATTCATATACGGTGAAAATTATTATTGAATATTTTTCAATGATTGAATCGTAGATGAAATAATATTATCAACTCATCTAGGACTAGTTTAAATATTATATAAATATTTAATATATTAATATAATGAATATAATGTATTCATAAAAATTTGGATTAAATATGAATTTAAGAATATGGTTGGAAATCAAAGACCATGGTTGAATTTGGAAAATGTGGTTTACCTGATGAGGGACATATGGATGGTCGGCACATGAGTTCATGCTGAGGAAGCCATTAATATAGAATTTAATTAAAATAAAAAATTGTTATATACCCAAGGATAATTTGGAGGATCTCTGAGTGTCCGTCTTTAGAAGATTGAGATCGATGGATAAGGGTTGAGAAGATTAATGTGGGTTGAGAGGCCATGAATGAACAAGATATTATTCATTACTAATTGATGCAATATTCACCAATGGTCAATCCATTATTTAGGTAAGATATTTTTTTAGTCATTAAAAATCAACTAGTTTTTTAGTAGTGGATTATGTATCTACTTTATTTTAATATTTGATATCACAAAATATGCATCAGTGGAATAAGAAAAATTATTATTCTTATACAAATTTGTTTTATACCTTTTTAACACTAGTGGTTTGCCCAATAATATGATTATAGTGTAGTAACACATGATCCTCAAATGTTATACAATTTCTTTTTTAAATTTATCTCTACCAATCACACATTCATCACTGTTGGAACACAGGGTCATTGTATGACACTACTGAGTGGGTTTGAGAGCAATTGAACTCCCAGATTCATGGTTTATTAGATGATGAATAAAGTGAGGGTGATTTATAAGTGAGTAAGTTTATTTCAAGGTAATTATTCTTGGATTAGTGATATGGAATTGGTATTGAAATTGTAATGGAATCACATATGACCAATGAATGATTTGGATGCTTAGAATATGTCCATTGGGGATATGTATGTTGTGTATGACCCCAAATCTGTGAATAATTATAGGAGTCATGGATGATTGTGTTGAGGTGTTGTGAAAAAAAATTAACATGATTATATTAATTGGAATATATGGAAAAATTACAACATTATAGGTAGTCTAGGAATACATGAGGCATAATCACTGTGCAATGGATGAATTATATTTGAGGACGTAAGGATAATTAGTCATCTGGCTAGGACCCAAGGCTCTATGTACCTCTCCATTTATCCTAGATGTCTTCCAGCTATATAAATATAGAACCCCATGAAGGATGAAAATAAATTCACTCTTGGTGTTTACATGAATTCAAATAGTTAAATGGGAATGGTTCAGAACTAAAAAATGACATGACACATAGAAATGTACATGGGTGCATACAAGGGCATGACCGGCAACATATGTGGTGGTCCATGGTTGAAGAGACAAACTCTTTAACATACATATACATTTTTTATTACTACATGGACATATTTGACACGTGATGGAATGGAAACAAAATGGATGGATGGGGATTCATTGCATCACATGAACCTAGGTAAATGCTATTTTTTCATGTTATTACTCTATACATATATCCCTCTTCTGAACATGGATTTGGGCCCATGAGCAGAAAATATTGGGTATTCTTCCACATATAACCTGATGGTATCCTATGTTGTGGAGTTTGGGATATTATTTTAGGTGATGATATCATGAAAAATATTGATGAAGTGATTGATAAATTTTAATTAATTGGAGGGGACATCACAAATTTTTTAGGGATAGAATCCTCCCTTCTCACTAGGTTTAATGTCCACCATACTCATAAAAATATTTGAGTGGAACCCCTTCCCACCATATGTTATGAAGGTGTGGGATATCTTACCTATGAAATGAACCCACTATATTTTTAGTGTGACAGTACTATAGCCATTTAGTTGAACACCACTTTGATATTTTTTGTAGGTCCTATACCCTCTATGTGTCACCCCCTATGTTATTAGGTCACATTTTCATTACATAAATTATTGAACCACAATAATAAAAATCCAATAATTCCATTATAAATTCATAAAATATGTCATCCCCCTTGTGTGTTGGGGTGTGAATCATTCATACATTGAGTGGCACCCCAAGCCAGACTAGGGTACAAGTCTTCGTTATACTAAAGGGAAACCCACTATCTTAATAGGGTGTTGTTTAATAATTATTCATTTTTCCCATACGGATGGATATCCATTCATAGGTTTGGCTCTTACACATATATTTAACATGTATATAAGTTATATGCTATGAATAAATGATGAACTCTAGGATAATTAGTACGACACATCATCCTTTGCATTGTTAGGAGTCATAGATCCAATGTCTATAACATATAAGATTTATTCATTAATATTTAATAATATAGTAATAATAAAGGTTTCCCCATATAATTTGGTTGATATTAACACTTATATCATATATTTTTGTTTCTCCCTTGGTGTTTGTGATGGTGTCCTACTAGGAACATATACACACACACACACACTCTTGAATGGACTTTTCCTCCATTTCTTGTTTCATATGTAGAAAATCGAAAGTTAAATAGGGAAATCAGTGGAACATAATGATACTCATCTATATAATATGCGTAGAGATTTTGGGCTTAGAGAGTAGGATTTTGGTCCACTGATATATTTTTTAATAAAATTATTATCAGGTTGGAGATCCATCTTTTTTTAGTCATGTATTTTTTCTATTTATATTTTTTTTCATACTATGAAGTTTTCCATAGATGTATTTCACTCATTGTAGTCTCTAGATGTTAGGATATATTAATATTATAAATCTGCATTATCTTATAGAGAATTTTGGGTTCCTGTATATTGGATCACCTAGAAATGACTTCCCATTTACATTATTCATTCCCAATGATTATCTCCATTTGTTAGACTTGTTCAAGATGTATTAGGGTTGTGATGAACCAATTTTTCTCTGACCTATAAGGCCCCATTTGGGTGAACACGTTATATTTTAATATATATAATACCCCACATGATAATTTTTTCAAGATTCATTTTCTAATGATTACTTAAATCCATGCTCATGGGGAACCCTATTCATAATATCAGCACATGATTATCTTGTAGGTTTCCTATAACTGAGATTTTTTAATAGCAATGTTCTTGTGTACTCCAATATAGAATAATTAAATATATTTTTAAATTATTTACAATATAATTATTTGAGAAATATATTTAATTTAATAGTTCTATAAATGGTTAAAACAAATTTCATATAATGTCTAATAATTATTAATCTCATTGGTTAGGATTAGAAACATCATTGATTTAAAAAGATAATGAAAAACTATTTTACATTAACAATTATAACGTATTCATTAAATTATATTCACTAAAATCATAATCAGAAAAATAATATTCTATTTTATATATATATATATACTACAAATGATCCATTTTATAGAATTTATATATCCTATATATAATGATTAATTTTTAATATTGTTATTTAGGGAATATATATTATGAGAATATCATCCAAAAGAAACGGTAAATATTTTTAATTTATTCCATATGATACCCCAAATATTTATAATTAAATTTTATTATTACATTTCATATTTTAACAGTAAATAATTATTTATATCATATTTTATCTGAATTATTAATTTTTTTAGTTATATTTATTTATATTTTTAATCATATAAAAATCATTAATATAGTGTTTTAATGGAATGTTTCTGTGGAATGTGTATCAAATTCCGTAGTTTTAACAGCTTTTCATTCGACGGATCAAATATTTTCTTCTTAAATTTATGATTACTACAATAAATCATGAAAAACCGTTTAATATAATTTTTTAGAGTGCTATATATATATATCATTTCTCAAATATGAAATCGAAATTTTTCACATAATAATGTAGACATGATGTGGAAATCATTTTTGTTATATATATGTATTGGGAATACCATGTACATCATTACATTTTAGACACCAAATATTTAATCCAAATTAATGTCCAATAAGTCACGATATGATAATATTATACAAAAAATATCCTATATAATATTATGAAATACATAGTTCCCCATTTTCAAATATTCCCCTTCCTGAAAGGAATATATATTCCCATAAAAGAATAATTATTGTATATAAATTTTTATTGAAAATTGAAATTAAAATAAAATACTAAGAGGAAAGGGACAATACAAGATCACGTGCTAGGGGAAAAACTCAAATTTCAATGTCAAATGGATATTTAGTAACATAGTCTCCATACCAGTCTGAATCGTAAACAAGAGGGTTATGGGATTGGTAACCATTGTTGGATTGATATACCAATAGTACCAACTTTATATTAATTTCCAATGAGGACTAGGATTACGGACTTCATCATCCACAAAATAGTTTTCTATTAGAAATGTCCTAGAAATATGTTGATTTTTTTGTGGAATCATCATCTACCTCATCCCACTATTCTTGGATTCCCTAAGTTTCCATTAATTTGATAATTTCCTCATGGGTCCTTGAAAGATTCTCAAAATCACTTAGAGTATGTTTCCCCTATGGAAAATATCTAATTATTATAATTAAATTTACACAATCAATCATGATATCATGTCACCCTCACCATGTGAATCATGATCAAGATCAAAATTAGTTACCAAATTTATTATTCTGTATTCATATTCTTGATGAACTAGTTAACTGTGTTCGGTATCATTATCCAGTCATGTATCTTTTGTATAATCCCATGAGGTATATTCCACCGCTATTGATACATCAACACTTAGCGTTGTTGGTCTCAAAAACTTCTTCCTACATGAACTCTAGTGATGTTCTTTAATGTTCAAAAAACATAAAAAATATTTTTACAACACTTCGGATTATCATTTCCATTAGCATGATTTTAAAAAATGTTAGGAAATATTTATTAATCCACTATTAGAGATATGTCATCTTATAAGTAAGACATGACAATATTTAAATTAGTTGATAAATTTGAGTGACTTAATCTCTAATCCTAACATAGTGTCCATAAATTGAGGCCTTATGGGTCATGTAGAAATTAAATAGAATTCTCATTGATGGAAGACATTTATAATTATTTTAGGATTACATAAGATAAAATGAAGTCCATAAATTTTAATCCATACATGAGGCCAATGAATTTTTTTTTAAAAAAATGATTGATATAGAAATCCCATTATTGGATGAAAACCATTATAGTATGTAGAGAAATTTATTTGAACCCCTATGATATCCACATGAGATCCTCTAATTTAATAATAATGTGGTAAAATACATGTTACATAGATGAAAATCATTAATTAGTAATCATTCAAACTGACTTTTTCATTCGAACCAAATCGTTAAGCCTCTAGAGCATTCTTCCACAAGGAAGAACATATCTTGAAGAAATTTCCTGATCAAATACCATAGATTTTCCAATATCACCTCTATATTAACAATAAAAATTGTACTTATTCGCTCTTTAATAATTTAGTAAAAAATATTATCACATACATTATTAAAATGACTTTGCTCAGTGTATTTTCCCACTCATGTAGGTCCCTTTCTGGAGTTCCTTGCATCTATCAATTTCACAGTTGATATTCTCATCTACACCATGTCTAAAGGGAATTTTCTTCACTTAAGCCCCCAACAATAGGTCGAGGAAACCCTTCCACACCTAAATTCACCTTTTCCGAAAAGCGTACAACTTCAATTCCAAGAGTGTCATCATGGTATCGTTCATCTGTACAACCATAGGCATGGAGGAAACTGAGACCATCAAAATTCATCATATAACATCTGATCCAGTATTATTTACAACTAATGAAAAAAATATTTCTGATTCAATAACCATAATGTTGATCGGTCACCAATCTATCAGATCGACCGCAAACAAAGAATGTTAGATGCCATCATCATCATTCTTGACCGTTGGGTACAGATCTTGTATATATATATATATAGTGAGTCTCTTTCATGGTGGTGGAAATCCCCCATGATCTGAAACACCCCAAACTATCATAATGAATTCTGTTTGGAGCCCCTCTAGGTATATCAACCCAAGTGTGTATTGTGGAGTTGATAAAATTGGGATAATCCATTATCAAGGAACCATAGGTCTGAAAGGAATCAAAATCATCATAAGGTGATTTGTTTACATATACTATATTCCCACTATTACTACAATAATCTCTCATTCTCCTCTATGTTTACTACCATCTACATTGATAACATCAAAATGGAAGGGTCTCTCACATAGACCATTAAATGTTTCATTGTGTGGTCAAAAGCATATTTATGTGTACTATGTTTATTCTCTATGATCTTTATTATAGATATGAATTCATTATTTTTTTCAAATATAAAATATTAGTCCAAAAAGAAACATTTTACATTAATAATTGTACTATCTATGATGTCCACATTATATTCAATATAATACTTTAAATTGTAATTTATTATAAAAATGTCAAAACATTTATATAATGTGAATTATTTTAAAGGATGATACTATTCTATTATTCGTTTGAAGCCAAAAAATGATGTCATCTTATAATATGAAAATTACATAATCTTTTTGGAAGAAATATCAACTCTATAAAAATATATTAAAAATGATTATTTTAATAGAAATGATTTATGAATATTTATTTAAATCATTGACTTAGAGAATTGAAAATTTTATTATATTAATGCTTTTCCTCGAACATGGTGTCTTACCAACACATAAATATTAATTTATACTTGATTAATAATTTTTCTATATTGTTATATTACTGTTAATTTTATTTAAATTTAGTAGATAAAAAATAATAATTAACATTTTATATCAGTATTATAAATCATTAAAATCCTATTGACTAATTTATACTAATATTATATTAAATATGTGTTTGATTTAGATGATGTAATATTTAAAACCATGAAAATGTTTATCCAAATTGAAACAGAAGTTGGATCACCATATGAACTCAATCAATCATATACATATGTCATAACAATCCAACATTTCATTGGGGAATAACTATTATCATATAATTATAAAACTAATACCAATCATCCTATAACTATTAATAATGCAATTAATAGTTTAATAAATAATTGAATACAACTAAGGATTTCAGGAAAAAAACCACACAAGTAGAATAGAGCATCAATACTCCTATCCAATGTTAATTGTTTACATATTTTAAAAATTGATGAAAAAAATATAATACTAACGCATATTGAGGTTCACATGTGAGGGTATGTATAAAAACATGATAGGAATCAACAATTAATTGATAATTTATTAATCCATGTGAGGATGTTTTCACATTATATTTTCACAATTCCATGTATTTTGTTTTACACGTATAAATCAATGGAAGAGGGATCTTCAAGAAAACTAAAATATTATATTTATTTATCAGAAGGTTGTATAATAGAATAAGATTATCCCTAACCAATCATTATTCAATCAATTCTTGTATATACAGACATTTACCATTTTTAGAAAGGCAACATAGTATAATGGAATTTCAATAACTTATTTATTTCACCACAAAATTAAAAATGAGTTCCTTGTAGTAAAATTCACATAACCATGAATGCTATAAATGTTTCATGCCAACTTATGTCCATAATAATATATGAGAAACTATAAATTAGTGCTGTCAAAGAATTTTAATTATCCATGTGATACAATTTATCAAATTATTTTTAGTCATAATAGATTTAAATAAAAAGTATATTTTATTAGATTCCCTATATGTTTTTATAGACCAAAAAATTATTCTATTATAATAAATTATGGAATTAATAAAAAATTTAGAATCCTAGTAAATTATGCATCATCACCCCATGCTAAAATTATCTCTAACATACTAAATTGAATATTATATATCCCACTAAAATAGGCCAATGAAACTAATTTAATTATGACCTTGAAGACTCTCCCTTCCCATTTCCCATGAACATTACTCATATAAACAATATTTGTGATGGGTATAATAGTCCTCATATCCACCTGAAATAACTACCTAAATAATCACTCAATTAGATTATTCCTGATCAATAGTCTCTAGTATTATTCCCACAATATTTATATATCAATTTGTATTTTAATGGAATAGTTCACCAAAAGGTAAAAAGGTAATTTCACCAAAGGAAGAAGCCTGAAAAAATATATATGATATTTATGATTTTCATGGAAAATGGTATGTAAATCATGTTATCATTGTGGTAATTATGCAGGAATCATTTTCTTTAAAAATATATATATTTAATATTAGAAAAATATTTAATTGATCAATTTTATTAATGTATTCAAAGATTCCATCGAATAAACCATTAATAATTATTGTCCCGTCTTAATGATTTGGATCTACATAGTCATGTTATATACCATGAAATAGAGTTCCAGAATAGAAATTCAATATTTTTACTATTTAATTAAATCAATATTTTATTAAAATGAATGTATGTTAAAATTGTTATTATGATTGTCGTGTAGAAATAGTGCATTACATTACAGATTATGTGGCCTGAAGGGTTCACGAATCTGAAATATTTCACTTTCCATATTAATTGATAGATGATTTTTCCATTTTAATCTGTGCTATTACCAATATTTTTATATAATAATTTTATATTTCTTTATGATGAAATTATTAAATAAATTTAATTTTCCCTTATAAAACATGATTATCCCACAATTCAGATAAAATCTCCTATAATAAATTTCATAATTGTGATTGAGAGAAATCCACACTTCTATAATATATATATATATACATCAATACCATGCATTTCATTGTTCATTTATTAAGAATCCCAAGACTATAGAGTTTCCTTCTTCCCAAAAAAAATTAATTTAACAGTAATCCAGTCATGTGATATTATTTCCTTCGTAAAAACATTACTAAATTTCAAATGTTTGGTTAAGAGGTATTTATATGATAAAATCCACCACCTTACCTATAAAAATTATTATTATCACATTATTGAAATGGTTTATAAATCCCATTATATTTTCCATGTAACATCTTCATATTTTACTCTTAAACTCATGTGGATCATTTCATATTCGTTTCTTTATTTGATCAAATATTATCCATCATGTCTCTTAGTTACTATACTTCCACTCATCAAATGTTTTTGAAAATCCATGGGACATTTACTTCCTATGATGTTGAACAAACTATACAAGATCCCATTGTAAATGTATTCCACCATATCATTTTCACATTCCAACATCATGTGATTCATTTAGAAAATAGTGAAAAATAATCATCTTAGAATATTCTAAATTTTTTTATAAAACATCACCCATCCTTTGATGAACAACCTTCATCAACAATGTTGAGCCTTATTAATAAAAAAATCATCTCATAAACATTATCACTAGGCATTTTTTTCCAACAATGTCTTAATTTGTGATTGATAACTATGCCTTAAAAACATTAAAAACATGATGAAAAATCATGATCATCTAAAACCACTATAAATCTTCAACACCATATACTGAAAAATAAATTACTCATAATGATCTATAATCCCACATGGGTATTGCTCGGTATAATAAAAATGAGTAGTGTTGAATGAAAACTAACGAATCAATGCTTTCTAGACCTTTAAAATACTACTAAATAATAGATGCTAAATCCTAATTGTCCACTAAGTATAATTTAGATGTCAACAGATCGAATAATTATATCATTATTATTGATCAAAATTATTATTTTTTAAACTAGACTCATTGTCATCATATTTAAAACAACCCTTATTTCACTGCTACCCTTATCATATTATCCACAATTATTGATCAAGATATATATCCCCCATTGTGAACGTATCCAGAATGATACTCTTTTGAGGTCTCAAGAATAGGTCGAACCACGTCAATAATTTTCATGAATGTAGTGTATATATATCTCATTGAGACATTCAATGTTAGAAAAATTCTTCATTGTGTGGGGCCAATGATACAATATATTAAACCTTTAGTTCAACATGATTATTCACCATATTCATAATGTCATGTTCAACCTTACACTAGATAATGTGATATTTTATTTCAATTAAATTATTTACAGAGTGATGGAATTTTTTTTCTATTATATATATAACTAGAAGTATCATAATTTATTCTGATTGAAGATTTCACATCACCATTAATCAGATGTATCATACACATTAACTTCATGATCCTGTGAGTATCCATGTTTAATATAACCTATTTAGTTACCAAAAATGAAATCATATTTTATATTTTCCATGAAATATATAGTCCACTATGAGGGAATACACCTCCTAAGGATCATTTTTGATCTTCTAATTTAGAATCCCATCTTGAATTAGTAAATACACATAATTATGTAAGATATTTTTATTATAATGTTAATAAAAACCCCATATATTTGATATTTATAAATTTTCTAGTCAAAACATGTAAAATAATATTATTATGATTAAATTCATATAATTCCACATTAAATGTAGTGAAACAATATATAGTAATTTCATAGTTGTTTATAACATACTACTAAAGAAACGTATGTATTATATGGTATAAAATACTTTCCATTTATCGTCTCTTTATTATTTCTTCCACCATCAAACAAGTGATTTCATATAAAATTATCATTACATTACAATAATATAACATCTTCCTTGAAATATTAATATTATGGAATAATATTCCATATATAGTATGATCTGATGGTAAATAATGAACACTTGTAATCTCTCAAATTAATTCCACCATGTTGGAAACTGACCATCATCAAATGTTTAACATATTATGAATACCATTTACTTGATATGTACTTCAACACATATATTGACACCTTTAACAGACTAACATTATTTCCAATTATCATTAATGAAATAACCATACTGCTATTAAATATAAAAATATTTTATCATAAATCCATTTCAAAATATTTACATGATATCCTTGTGGAAAACATTTACTTACCATAACACTACCATGACTTTGAATAATAGATTTGTCTTATATCTTACAATTTGATAAAATTTATCATCCTCATCAATACCATAATCATACGATTATCCCTTCATTACCAGCCAATCATTAATTTTTATTATTCTTCCATATTCATTGTGATTTTTTAAAATGGACCATTTGGTTCCAATGACATTTCGATTTGTCAGCATCGAGATAATATCTTATATGTATACTTCTAAATTTTTTCATATTCCTTGTTCATCTTGTGAATCAAATTATATTTTCCTATAGAGTCTTTAAAATAGTTTTGATCTTCATCTGATAAACAAGATTATTTACGAATTCAATTAATCCACCCTTTCTATACTAGTGATGATGGATCACCAAGTATTCTATTCTTATCATTTTTGGATTATTTATTTATTTTATGTGATGAATCAATTCTATGTAAATCATTTTTTATATGAATATTTTTTTCAATATACATATATTTATTTTATTCTCAATGTAGTTCTCACATATTCAACACTGTCTTCCATATATATTTTTCATATTTTATGAATATTTTGATTATTTTAAACCACAATATAATTCTTTCCCAATATAACATTTACCATCATCAAATTTAGGAGTTTATATGATTTTTTAAGAGAGGGGAATAATTATCCTTTTGTATATAAACACACACACACACACACACATATATATATATATGATTCAATCGTCATGTATTTATCCATATTTGGAATGAAACAATTTCTTCATGAGAACAGAAAAATATTTAATATTGGCTTATTTCAACATCACAACACTTATAAAGTATTATTTTAATTTGATCAAAATAAGGAACTATACAAAATATATATTAATTTCAATATTGATTCATTCCAAATCATCATTGGATTTCCATTCACAATATGAATCATTCTGGTCAAGTTGTTGACAATTTCATCTCATATTCCAACCACTACATTTTTATGTGGGATTATTACTGTAATAATTATTTCAATATCCAATGTTTAATGAAAAAACCTCCTAGATATATTTTAACATCATTCAATTATCTATTCAGAAATTATTAATTTTTTCATGTTGGATCTATTTAAGTTCTCTTTGATTTGTCTAGAAACTGAACATCCTAGACCCATGGCTAATAATTAAATCCCCATTAATTCTATTAAATTAATAAATTTAGAGTACTATATATCTCCTCACATTAAACGTTACTTGTTAAATTTATCGACACACATCATTTTTAATCATTTAAGATCTATTGGTTACCATTAATCCTTTTCATATTATATATTTTGGGTAATCATCTCTAATTAGAATGTAGAAAACACATGTTATGATCACAGATGTGAAACCCTTAAATTATTCTTATAAATAAAGTACATAAAAATGATTATTATACTATTTTAGTTATGGAAAACATAAAAAATAGGCAACACTTAATGTATTTCAGGTCCTCATCCTATCTCATTTATCAAGAATTATGCAACATATTACAACATATATGAGCTTATTTAATGTAAAAAATATGACTCATTTGTGATAACATCATAATAAATGATTTTCATATTATAACTTTTACGACACACATGATGAATACTTTAAACAATGAATGCGCATAGAACTAAACAGTAAGTGGTTTTATATTCATTGATAACCCTTTTATTAAATCAGCTGTGAAAATATCTTTTGATATATAAGTTTTTAAAATAACATTTAAATTAATCATTCCTTGATAACACTATACCACTATAGTAATTGTTTTCTCAAAATTTATTTTGAAAATTAATTGAATTATTTTTTTAAACAATCTGCATGATTTTGATGAAAAACAATGGACCCATTTAAAACCTTAAAGGTTGTATTAGAACAACACACATGATGAGGGATGAATTTAATCTCTATTTCGATATCATATTTATAATATTCATATATATTATTTAGAAAATAATTTTTATTCATTCCATTCATATATATACACAGTCTCAAGAATTATTAATTTTAAATGACATGAAAACATATCTATATATTTTAAAAAAATTATCTAAATTTATATATATACATATTATAATTACTTCTAGATTAGTGAAACTGAATCAAATCACAAATAAATGTTATGTTAGTCCATAAATTGTTATTGAATGTATAGTTAAAATTTATTTATTAATCTTTAATTAATGAAATTATTAAAAATCATTAGAATAGTAGCGGCATATGATAAAATATATTATTTAATGTATATTCATAATGATTAATTACTTCAATAAAACAAAAATAGTTTATGCATTAAATTAGACACGTTATAGATATTGGGAATATCTCATAATATGACTGATAATAAAATGTGGGAATGTACATTTATAAATTAAATGAAAGTATTTATTATTTAAAACACCAAATAAATAATAATCATAAAATTATAAAATGATATGATAATATTTATTTCTTCTAAAGGCATAAAATAATATCATTTCTTATTAAATATTTAAACATTAATATTATAAAAAACAACAATTTATAATCAAGCGTAAAATAATAACTAAAAGATATTTTCTATGACATAATACAAACATACAAAATCACGAAATGTAATAGAAAATGTAATTGTTTATATGAAATCATAATATTCATCAATACTAAATTCCTATAAATTGTTTCGTTAAAATTGAAAATCCAAAAAAATATGATACATGTATTTAGATTAAAAATTATAAATAAAGGTTCCTCTAATTTTTAATTACATGAAAATATTATCATATAGTTATATTTATTTGAAAATTTAAATATTTGATAATAAAATATATATTTGAAAATTATAATTTCTGAAAAAATTAAATTTTCTAATATTAGAGAAATTTTAAAATTTATTTGTCTACCTACATTAAAATATTATTTGATGAATACTTATTCTTCTTATTATATAATATTACTCATTATAACTCCATTAATATCAGACTTCATGGATATAAACACACACAAAAACAATTGTATGTTAGGATGCCATAAAATAGTCTTCCCCTCTATAAAATATATATATATATATATATTGATATATATGTGTGTGTGTGTGTGAAGAATTAATGAGATATTGTATAAGATAAAATAAACACTCAACTGATAGTAATCATTTATAATGATTGAATTAAAAAAATCACAGAATATTTAACTGAAATCGGTTCCAACCCACTTATCACAACCGAAAATAAACTTATTTATTAAATGAATAACAATATAAATAATTATATATATATATATATATATTTAGTATGATTGATTAAAATTTATATAGGTAAATACTTATCCATGATGAAAACATTTAATCTATAGATTCACCTAACCAAAATAGTAATTTCACAAGGAATAAGAGATTCATATGATAAATTATATATTCTCTGATCACTGAAACTAGAATGAAATTATGAATAGAAAAAAAATTCAGTGGTTTCACATATTTTATTTTTGATTTTGACTAATTATAATCAACATTGTTAAGAATCAACATACCCACATAGAAGATGAGAAGAAATCCCTGATAAAATTTTGTGAATTTAAATTTTCTTCATTGGAATTATAATACAGAATCATCATAATAATGATTGAAGAAAAAATATATACATCGACCATTAGGATATCGAAAAACCAATAGGATACCAAATAAATTAAATAAGAAAATTCCTATTTTAATATATATATATAATAGGAAAAATGAGAATGACGAAAATGTCAATACTCTCTCATCCCCTTATCGTTGTTCAGACCATAAACTGTAGACCTACCTAAATATCAACCTCTTAGAACATAATTGAATCCCAAAAGGTCGATTTGTACATAGATACCCCTCTTTTGGTTATTGATTTACTCAGATCTCGTCTTTTTCAGCTCTATTTCTTAGCTTCCACCAAATATCCCTAGATCGTGCAATCCTTTGACCAAAACAAGCACTCAAATATCCCCCTACACACTCGAGCCCCCCAATGAATATCATGCATCATGTTCCTATTATTTAAACTTATCCATTGTCTTAAACTAGTGTTTATTAACTTTTTATTGATCACTCTTTCTTTATATCTTATTTCCTCTATGTTTTTAATATATATCGATTTAATCTAATATTTAATATTTTATAACTTTTTAATAAATATATTTTTATCAGATAATTTTATTTAATTTGTTCATTTTTTTTTCTATTTATATTAATGTTTTGATTTCAATATATTTAAAAATCAATTATATAAAATAATTATATTTATAATTTTATAAATTAATATTTCATATCAATTCTTATACATAAATTATTATTACATATAATTCATAAATATATATAAATAAAAATAATTATAAATAAAAAATTATTTTAACATTAATAAATTATATTACCGTCATAAAAATTATTTATTTTAGACTCGTTATTAAATTTCAAATAACATATTTATTTTTAAATTTTACTGAAAAAATAATTAATTATTTTACATATATATAAATAATTTATTTATTTATTTGTTGAGGGTATTAAAAATTAGTTTCATTTATTTGTAATCTGAACTAATTAATCATATATTAATGTATTGACTTCTTACAACAATAAAACTATTATAATTATTAAAAATAATAAATTTTCCTTGGATCAAGTAAATATTAATATTTTCTTTTATACAGTTATTATTAAATTTTGAATAATAATTTAAAATAAATATAATTTATATACATATATATATGAAAATAACAATATGTTAAAAATAAATATCAATAGATTCCAAAACACGAATTTTGACTAAATAATTTCATATCCCAATTATAAAAATTGTATTATTCTAAAGATAATTTAAAGTCATATTATTTCATTGTTTTATATTATAATTTTAATTTCTTAACTTAAGTAATAAATGAATGATTATTTTGATATACATAAATTATAAAATAATTCATCTTTATAAAAACTGATTATTATTCTCAGAATCTTTTCTATTAAATTCCACCTCGCCCCAAAATGAATTTCATCCACAAAATTCATTTTTTTAATTATAGAAAATATTGAATTTCAATACTTAAAACTAAGAAAAACTAAAAATTGTACGGAACGTCACTATGTAATGAAAAGTATATGATTTAATTGTTTTCCCAAAAGAATCATATAATCTCCTAATTTGTCTAGATCACTACTCTGATACCTAATGTGATGCCCCAAACACGTGAATCTATATTTGGTACATAAATATGTTTTCTATATTTTTTTACAAGAGTATAATAAACAAAAATATTACACTAAATATATTCAATGAACTTTTTGGATCCAGGTTCAGTATAATAATAACATATCACCCAATATATAAAATTTTAAATAAGAAACAATTTTTTTGGACTAACTCCATTAAAAATGATGTTATACTATGAAATGTTAAGATACCGTTGAATATTCATTTTCTACAAGTGATGATAACAAAATTATCCAATAAGGTGTTTTAAATTTAGTGAATTTTTTTTTCTAGAATCACCATGGAAAATAACATATGTGAAATTATTTTTGAAAATATCAAAAAATTAAATATTGCATTAAAATATTATAACACTTTTAAAAATACTAATGCTCAATGATTTCATTAAGAATAATCTATTGATTTTTTGGAAAATTATGAATGCATTTAAAAAAACACAGAGGACACATGAATCATTTAAGGATATCACATGTCTACCTACATAGTGACAGATGAGTTTACTCCCCCATTATCTTCCTTATTTACAATGGTCACGTACCAAAATAAGAAAAATGTTTAAATATTTATACACATTCATTGAAATTTTAACTTTTAAATAACTTGATAACATATTTACATATGTTAATACATTTATAAAAATATATATATAGATACCTTCATAATAAAAAATTGTATTTATTGGAAAAAATAAATCACATCACAATTAAACATTATATTAATTCATAGAATGTTAATAAAAAAATAATAAATATTAATTTAATAACATTTGGTTAGTTAATCACATAAAATATTTTTCGATTGTATTTTATTATTACATAATACATTATTAAATGCATATATAATTAGAATAAAGACTTAATTAAAATAGTACGAGAGTTTTTAGGAAATGCCAGAAGATGTAGATAATAGAGATATATCATAATGTGAATGATTTTGATATTAATGTATTTACATCCACAAAAAATTGATAGGCTTTTTAATTTAAACTCACTACAAACAATAAAAATTAAATAATAACATGATATAATAACATTTCTTTATTATAAATGATTAAAATTATGGCCTTTTTTATTAGAAATTAATTCAATCCAAATTTCAGAAAAATATATTTCCCATTAGAATCTAGAGATAAACAATATCCACAAGATATTATTTTTTGGCATGATTGAAACATATAAATTAATTAAATGATATGGGAAATATCATGATTTATATGAAATATTAATTTTATATATAATTAATTCTCATAATAAGGGTATATAAAAATAAAAATAAAAATAAAATAGATACCTATAATTTTATTAAAAAAATTATTATTATTTATATGTTTAAATAACATTATAATATTTTCATATTCATATATCAATTTGAAAAATTAAATATATGACAATTATAAATATATTTTAATTTATGAATATTCTAATATAATTAAATTTTCACATTTCGTAAATACATGGTAATTAAAATAAACAATCCCTTTTAAATTTTAGGGGTAGAAGACTTATTTTTAATCCAATTATAGTAGAATACTCTTCAAAACTATCATACAATCATACATCAGGGGAAGAAACACATTGAATAGGACAATGCCATGGTTATGGCATTCCTAAAATATACATCATCTTAGAAAATTTATATATTAATACAAAAATTGTGTAAGAAACGTTTAAGAGTTGCATATGAAAATAGAAAACCCACTCGACTAATTGAAATCAATTATAATTATAGAATTTAAAAAATTGTCAATATTTTGAAAAAATGTCACTTCCAAATGATTTCTCGCAACCCAAAATTTACTTATTCACTGAATTAATAAAAAAAATAAATCATTATTAATAAATTTGATGATGATTTATAATGGTTAAAGTTAAAATGAATTGAAACCTAATGAAAATATTTATTCAACAGATCTTCCAAAAAAAATTAGTTTCCTCACAAATTGGCGATTCAGATGATATATTATATATGTCTAGTTCATGAAACTAGTAAATCATTTTGAAATGAAAATAAATTTAGTGTTTTAATGTATTTAAAATTTTGGTTTTTACTAATTTCATGATTCTTCAGGAATCATCTATCTACATCCACACAAAAGAGTATAAATCATTGATAAAATGAATTTCAATTTAAAACTTCTATTTTTGATAGATAATGTGGACTATCAATAATGACGATGAAATAAAAACATACCCATGTAATCTGTAGGTAAATAAAATCCATCCCAAACACCTCTACATTTAAATAAGAAAAAAACCTTCATACATATCTAAAAAACATTAACCCAAATAATGGTGAATTGATCTCTACTCCTACAACCCATTAACCCCCTTCAAACCTTAATATGTAGTTTCTCCATGAGATCAACTCCATGATATATAATTGAATCCATAATGGTCAATCCATTCACAGGTTTATATCTTCTTATTGTAGTTCTACAAGGATCTCTTTATCTTTATCCACATTGCTCGATCCCCACAAGATTACCCTCAATTTAACATTACATTGAACAATAATATCTATAGAGAATCCCTTTGGGAACTCAAACCCCTGAAGTAAACTCTTAAATCATTTTCCTTATATTTCCACTTATACATTATCTTCATCTTGTTTAGGTTTTTTTATTTATTCCACATTAATTTCATTTTATAAATCATTTTTATATTTGTTTTCAACATTTATTACATTTTAGTTCAGATTTTATATTTAATTATTTTTCAATTATTATATTTTATTTATCATATTATATGATTTAATATTATCATTTTATCATTTTTTAACAATGTTAAATATTTTTTTAAATCATTATCATAATTTTATTTACAAACTATTTAGATTCATGTTATAAAAATTAATGTTTTTAACTAATTGTTATATATAAATTATTATTCCAAATAATTCATAAATCAATATTGGAAAAATATATTAAACATAAAAATATATTTAGTAAAATATTATTACTTTCTAAATTATTTTTATTTCAAATATTTTATTAATCATCAATTAAAATTCTAATATCTAAAATCATTAAAAAATGAATCACTTATTATATTACAAATATGTATTCATATTCGTTTATATATTTATTTAATTGAAAATAAAAAGAGGTTTCATTTTTTTAATCTACAATGACATTGAATATATTATTGTATTAATGTCTTGCAATTATAAAAATATTAAAAATAAAAAAATTTATAAATTTATTAATGATAAAATAAATACTAAAATATTATTTTAAATAAATTAATTTATAATTTTTAATATTAATTGTAAATAAATCTAATATATATTTAAAAAATAATCTATTAAAAATACATAACATAGTATTTATAAACTACAAATTCAAGAAATAATTTAATATATATGTTATAATAAATACTTTATTGGAAAGAAATCACATAATAACATTTCATCATCTTATTATATAATTTTAAATACTAACCATAACTAATGAATTAATAGTATTATGATTTATTTAAATTTTGAGAAATATATATTTTTATAAGACCTTTTATTATTCTAAAATTAGAGTATTTTACATTATCTAACCCTTAAGAGAATTTAATCCTCCAAATTCATTCATAAAACATTATAAAATTCATATTTCCCATTTTCAAAATTAATAATATCAAAAATTTCGAAGATAACATAATTATCTAGTGGCCATTATACCTCGTAAATATTTTTTCAAAAGACAAAATTTAATCTCTTTTGTTTTCTATGTTGATTCTCTCATACTAATTATGATTCCATGAACATGTATTTCTAGATTAATTACATAAGAATGTTGTGTGTATTGTTTTATAAAATATGAATGAACCAATACAGAACACATAATACATTAGAGGACCATTAATTGTCTTGGTTCTAAAGAAATATACATCATTGTTCAATTTATCAGTGTCGTTTCGAAATAATGCATTTTGATTCAAGTGTGGTATTTCAATAATAAATGAATTTCATCATTGATCCTTTATCATTCCTTTAAAAAAAATCAAGTAATGAATTGATGAGCCTAAAATTTTCAAATGATGTGGTTTTAAATTATTGAAAACACATTTGTGAAATCTCATTTGAAAATATATTTTATAATATTCATTTCAAAAATAAAATTAAAATTTATTACTCCATAAAATAACTATAACACCTTGTAAATGATTATTCAGAAAACATACATTAAATATAATCTGATGATTTTATTGAATACAATCTGAATGATTTTTAAAACCAAACATTTTGGCCACTAGAAACATCATAGGGTGTCCATGGACAACCAAATTCAAATGGGACGGGTTTACTACATGGTTCCAATTAATTTTTATAATGATCTACTTATTTTTTAAAAAACATTTTATTCCTTAATTATATATTTATAAATATAAATAAAAATAATTACATTTAAATAACATGAAAGCATGTTTACATATATAAATAAAATTATATATATATAAATTCCTATGAAAACATATTCTAGATTGTACCGACTGAATTGTGTGACCATTAAACATTTCATTAATACATATATTGTTAAAAACATATGAATTAATATTAATTTATTAAAATTTCATTTATTAAACTCATAAAATCCATTTTAAAGTTGTTTTATATTATGTAATAATTTATTCAATAGATCATAACAATTAATAATAAATTAATTAAAATAAAAATATTCTATGCATGAAATATCACAAGTTATAGATAAAGTCCTTATGATTTATATTAATTACATACATATGTGTGCATATACTATCACACATAAACTGATAGTTTTTGTTATTTATAAAAATATATAAATACTAAATTGATATCATGAAATAATAAATTTCCATGTTTTAAGAGAGTACAATATTATCCTTTATTATTATAAATTTAAATGTTCATATTTTAGTAAACTTGTAATCTCTTTTAACTCGATAGTTACAAAATGACAAGCAGATCTATTTCAATTATATAATTTAAAAATATAAATTTTATAAATGATATTGAAAATATCATTTTTTATATGATATTGAAATTATCATTTTTTATATTATATTTAAAATATCATGGATGATATGAAGTAAAACACTTCTATAAAAAGAAATTCATTTTATAGTTGTCATTGAAATTTTTAATCTGAATAAAATCAATACCTATATTACTATTCATAATTAAAAAAAATTTCATTATAAGTTTATATAAAATTACTATTTTAACAAAAACATATATTTATTTTTAAATTTAAATATATTAAAAAAAATTAAAGAAAAAATTTTCCTTGGAATAAAAATATTAATATAGAAAAATTTTATAAAACAAAAATAAAAAATCCATTACAAATTTTTTGATCATATGATATAATCTTCTTCATATTAATAAAAACTAATCAATATATCTCTCACACATTTATCCGTCATGGATAGAAAAACACATAACAGAATAAAATTTATGACTATGTCCCTCATAAAATAGTCATCTTATATAGAAAATAACCCACACACCCACATATATATATATAATAATAATGATAATAATAATATATGTGTACATATTTAATGTGCCACCAAAAAGATGAAACAACCAGAAAACTTATTGGAATCAATTCTAAAAATCTAATTCAATACAAGTTAAATAAAAATGTAATCAAATTAGTTCTAGCACCCATATCACAACATATAATCTACATATAAAATTAATTAATAAGTAAATAAAAAATATCATATATATGAGCGATGGATATTGATAACGATAAATGTATGAAAATAATGTATTTGGGCAAAATCAGTTATCCAACATATTATTCAAACATGAAATGTAATTTCACCATAAATAAGGGATTCAGATGATATTTTATATATATCAACATCACTGAAACCGGTACAACAAATAATAATGAAAATAATTTTTTTTATGGGAATAGAATAAATTTTTTGACTGACTATCTGATTCATTGTGAATAATTGGTATACATCCACAAAAAAATTGAATAAATAGTTAAATAATTGGTTTGAATATAAAATAACCATTGTTGAATAATAATACGAAAAAATGATATTGGGGATGAAATAAAAATTGAATGATGAAAATAATAGGATTTTGAAAATCTCAAATAGAACACCTTGAAAATTATATAATAAAATTCCTACATGGAAATTCGAATAATGTGAATGAGGAGCAGGAAGATGGTATCACTAATCTACCAAACCTTCATCATTATTCTGATATAAAACTGCAGTTTCCCATCAATCTTGACACCATTACCCATTATTGAGTTCCAAATTGTCGATCGGTATTTAGATCTCACTCTTCTTGAAGTTAATCAGCTCAGAACTTCTCACCATTTTCTAAATTACTCAATTTATCCATGGTAACACTCTATTGTGATTTCATTAAACCAAGGATGTATCTTGATTCTCCCTATTCACAATCAAACCGCACAATGAATCCCTTTAATGATTTATATCCTATTTCGACTTATCCATTATAATAAACTTATATTGTCAATTTTTTAAAAATTATTCATTATTAATTAAATATTGATATATTTTATTCTAATTAAGTTATATAAATATATATATATCATTTTACATTTTAATATTATATTGTAAAATTTTACAACAGAAATTTTCTTTTTTATCATATTAATTTAATGAAAAATTTGTTTAAAAAATATATTTCATTCTAGAAAAATCATTACATCAATCATTTTATTAATTTAATATTTCTTATTTTTTTTCAAAACTAACGACTTATATATATATATATATTTATATACACTTATTTCATAATGAATTTATTTAAGTGGGATAATTTAAAATGAGAACATTTCTAGAAATTTATATGGATTATTTATAGAGAATCTATTTCCATTTCTAGATTAGGTTTTCTAGGTTATACCATTTGGTGTTTTGGATAAAAATTTGAGAAACGTAGATGAGTGTGGGTAGTGCATGGTTGGTATACAGTTTTCCCTAACTGTGTGCCCAATCCCAGAAAACTGTACATACATAAATACAGTGGATTCAAATAACTGGATCATAGTTTTTCATTATATGTTCCTTATTAGGAGGAACTATTCACCAACATGATTAGGAACATTGTCAATGTTCATGTATGGGAAAAACATCTGAAAATACCTAACAAACCATGCACATGATTTTAGTTAACCTGATTTTTTTGTTTAAAATTTTTTGAGAAAACATTTAATTCCTTATTGTCCATAACTCGGCCCCAAATTCATTTTCGTGATACTAGATCCACCCAGATAGATTAAAAGTAATTACAACCTCCAAAATTAGTGATTTATATCTCAGATTTTAGATATTCGGCCCTACCTGTAAGAGGATCAAAGCAATTTTGGTATCCTTTCACATCATGTTATTATTTTATCAATTAAGATATTATTCTTCCTAGTTTTTGGATGGATCATGTTATGGAATTGTGGATATAGATATTGAATTATTATATAATGATTCTTTAGTGTTTATTTAGTGTTTATGACCTATATCTCATTATATGACATTATTCTGTTCAATTGGGCATATTTTTCTATTATTTCTCATCAATTAATTGACGTAGGTGTCTTATTATTCAAGTCACAATATCATAATTTCAAATAAATTTATATAAATGAATAATTTCCCTTGGGTGATTAAAAATTTGGTTATAAAAAATTGTATTAATTAATTTTGTAAATTTATGAATAAATTTATTGTAAATTGAATAATTAATTTCCGATATAATTATGAGATAATAATTTAGTGAATTGATTAAATACTTTTTGAATAAATTATTGGATAGTGATATTATGAATTGAATAATTAATTATGTAATTAATTATTGGATATTGTGATTTGGTATTAATTAATTTATTTACAAATTAATTAATTTAATCATTGTCCGAAATTAAATGATTTACTAATTGATGGAATTTATGTGATTAAATAATTGATGAAGTAATCATTAAAAGGATGTGAATATGAACATTTTTTGTTGGGATAATAAATTATTGAATTAATTATTAGTTTTTGTGATCAAGAAATGTGTCCACAAGGCTATTTTTACATTAACCATTATTTTAGTTATATATATGTAATTTTGATATAAGGGATTATTATGATATTCATGTGTGGGAAATGGATAATTGTCTGAAATGCCTATAGTTGTAAATTGAAATTCATGTGTGGTAAATCATCCAAAACATCAAAATACCATAGTGATAAAATTATTAATGATTTGGGGACACAATCTGATATATCAAAACAAAACTTCTGTGATTTATTAATTAATCACCATGTAACACAATATACTATATCCAAATCCTTTGGGGAACTAGGCATGGTGACCTAGATAATTTTTTTTTGAATTTAATGATGGTTTGAAAAATATATATTTTAATTTGACTTAAAAAGAATAATTATTGAAAATTTGTAAGATGATTTGTTAATTAAATACATGTTATGGTTCCAACTCAGGCATGGTATGAAATATGTATTGTGTTCTAGGTGTCCACCAGATCCTAGTGGTTTATGTAGTTAAATAAAGGTTAATTGATGAATTGTAAATCATTTACATTAATTCATATAATATTAATATTTATTGAACTAAATTAATTGTATTGATTTACATTATTTAGAAAACATTTTTGGTGGGCAACTAAGATGTTCTCACTCCCAACTCAGGTTGCTTGATCGATATCCAAATAGAACTCATGTTTACAGAATATGATAAAGGAAATGCCATATGTTAAATGGATAATTTGGGATGGATCAAGAAAATGAGAACAATGTGTTAATCAACACCTAAATGGGATATTATAGTTTCATTTATTTTGGGGTTTTTGGTTGAAACATAGAATGTACTTTGGAATGGAATATTTACCATTCAATTTTGATATTGAATATTTTTTATTCATCATGTAATACCATTGGATTCTAAATTTTTTTATAATTGAATTTTTTCTATTTTTTCCATCTATTATATTTCTCTTATAAATATAGTATAGCATCCCCATAATCTATATTAGTCCCTTAACACACATTGGAAGCATCATGCACATGATTATTTACACTTGATGTCATTTAATCGACCGACTCAGGGAACCGAAATGTGGATCCTTGGATAGGAAAAAATAATGTGAATTAAATGGGATATTTTTATGCTTCGACCTGTGGGATATGGGAAAATGTATGTGAAATCCCATGAACCATGGGTGGGATAATTATCAATATTTTTTGTTAAAAGTGATTTTATTTAACCTTGGGTGATTCAAATATTGTATTTAGTGGTATTTTTTCCATGTATCTCAGATATTTCACTCATATTATGGTATTTCATGAGAGTTGAGTTTGCATGGATCATTTTAGAAAATTAGTATTATTTTTCACATGCTTCTTTTTTTTCATTCATGTTAAAATGCATTTTATGAATGTTGTATGATTTAAACTATTTAACATTTCATGTTAAACTAAAATGAGAAGGTTTCACACTGTGAAACTGTTAAGGTTTATAAAATGATGTAAAATATGAATAAATGGGTTTATAAATTGAAAAATGAATCTCAGATTAGATTACGCATTTTTAACAAAGACATATTTTAATAATGGTTAACATTTGTGATAAAGCATTTGTCTTGACATTGTTACAATGGTTTTGAAAATATGTATTAATTTTAATTATTGTGTTTTCCTATTATATAAACATGCTAACATGGTGTTATTTTTTCACAGACATGTTGTCAGAATTAGAGAGATATGAATCCATTTTTTTCTTATTTAGAGAATGTCATGTGGACATGGCATGAGATTATTTTCTTTTAGTGAAACATGGTGCAATAGTTGTTTGGCGATAAGAAGCCTGAGATTAGTTATGGTAGAACCAATAACATTAAATGTAATTGAAGGGAAGAGAATATGTGTGGGTTGTTAAAAGATTGTATGATCTCATTATGGAGTTACAGTTTTATCCCCTCTTGCTATTACTATAGATATGGGACCTAGGAGAGCATAGTTTTGGATTGATTCCATGCAGACTATTGCAGACCACATGAAGGCTTAAGCTGAGTATATATTCAAATTATATGACTATATGTCACAAGGACAATAATATCATTGGTGGGACTTCGATAATCATGATGGATAGATTGATAATATTGAATTGATGTATTTAAAATTTATTTTCATTGAGAAATTATATCTAGAGATGATGAGCTAGGAGACAGAGGCTACGTTCAAGAGGCCTAACTCTGGTATATTGTCCATGATAGACAATATTGTATTCTTTATGGAGATTTAATTACCTTTTCAAGTGTATGAATAATATTACGAAACTTTCTAAAAGATTGGGGTTAAATGTGAAATTATGTCCCATGTGGGTATCTCTAGGATGAATAAGTTTTCTTATGTTGTGAATCAAGCTCTCCTATCCAAGGGAAACATGATGGAGTCCATCAGTGGAGGATATGTGGTTCATATCAGATGGTTAGGAGGTATGGCTTCTGATAGTAGGAAACATAATTTTGAGAATGTTTCCCTGGGTAGAAGGAATCATAATACTCATATAGAGGAATCGTGTACTCATTATCATATATATGTGATCCTTCCCCAGTGTAGTACATTGGGACATTTCTGGAGAAAATTATCTGGACCACCAATAGAGTTTTAATGCAGAAAAAAATTCGAAAATATATAGATTTTCAAAAATAACCAATGAATGTATAGTAGCAATGGAGTAGGTAGATATGGAAAATGTGTAGGAGGGGTTTGTTAAAAACATTATCTGTCTGACTGAGTTATACGAACCATCACTATAGAGGATTTTGACATGTTTATTCAATGGAAGATGGCCTATATATATATGGTGGTGTAGCTCTGTGGATTCATAACGAATCATATAGAAGAGGGGTTTGAATTTTTCATGAAATTCATCCTACACATGTGGATAGAGATGTTGGACCATCGATATTAAGATGTACTATACTTATATTTTTTACTATATGTTGTTACTTATATGATATGGGTGACACTCATTAATTTATTTATTCATATATTTTGAATGGCTAGACCATGTAGGTAGAGTTAATGAGTGGGGTGTTGAGGATAGATACAATATTGGGTATACCATCAAGATTCATATGAATATATAATAGATATTCCTTTGATGTTGGGGAGTTTTGTTATTTTGGTGATATTTATGTTAATGAAATTGTAGGATCTTCCCAAATTAACGGTATAGACAATATGTTATCTTAAAATTCACATATTCGATTGTTACCAAAGGTGGTTGACATTAACATCTCCTAAGTCTGATAAATATATTCAATATGGAAACTGGGATATAAAGGAGTTTTGTGCAAGGTTAGTTCACCATCTACTAGTGGATCATATCACCCATGATTCAATTTGTTGTAGGTTGATTGGGGTGTAATTATGTATTTATTTTGACCTATGGTATACTTGTTTTTGTATGTTTTTAGTAATTACTTCATAGGGCTTCCACCAGATAGTGAAGTGGAATTTCTAATTGAGATCATTCTAGGGGTTGGGCCAATTTTTATTCCACCTATGGTATTGGAACTAGAAAATCATCATGAGAAAGAGACAGAACTAGAAGATTTAGAGGATATGGTATTTATTTATTAGAGTATGAATAATTTTGGTTCACTGGTATAGATTGAAATGTTGGTTGATACGATTTTAGGCATGTGTGATGATTATAGGAAGATGAATCTGAATACTATGGTGAACATGTATCCTCTTGCACATATCAAATATTTATTTTTACTAATAAGGATATATTATGCTTCTACCATTATCAACCTATGATCTTGGTATCATTAAGTTAGAGTTAAACCATATGATATTTCGTTTATTCCTTTTAAAAACATGTGTGTGCTATAAGTGTTTTTCATAATGACATTTGGTTTGATGAATACAACAATAGTGTTTATGACAGTGGAGGAAAAAATCATTCATATGTACCTATATCATTTTGGGGTTCTGTTTGAGGATTATATCAATATGTAATCTAAGTATGATGACAATAATTCCCAAATTACATTTTATTATCTTTAGTACATTTGGCAAGAATCAGTTATACACTAGGATATAAATGTGTCATATTTGTGTTGATCAAGTACGATTATTGGGTCGCATCATCTTAGAAAAAGTAGTGTTGGAGACCCTGAGAATGGTAATGATGTTTTTTCATAGGAGTATCCCTAGAATGTATTATGATATATGTAGTTTCTTGGGGTCGGTGGGTTGTTATCATATATTCGTTCAGGGATTTTACCATTTGGAAGCACTTATTTTGGGGTTAACCAATAAAGGGGTAATGTATGAATTGTTGGAATAAAGAGATAATTGCATACAAGAGTTGAATAATCTTTTTTCAAAAGAAACAATATAGAATCTACCTATGCCCGGTGAGGAGTATATGGTGTTTTCTTTATGATTATAGGATATAGATCGGAGATGTTTTGATGTAGGGAGAGAGAATTGTGTTGTCTGTGTCTCATCAATTAAGGCGACATGAATGGATATTCCCTAGACACAACCTCAAATTGGATACAATGGCATGTGATATAAATTGTTTGCAGCGTTATCAATTGGGATAGAAGTTTCCTATGCGTATAGATCACAAATGGTTGATTTATATCTTTGTTCAATAATATTTTTGTCTTTGGAATAAGATATTGGTTATTATATGGATTTATTTTATTATGTTCTAGTATATATGTCTTGGAATGTAAACAGTGTGTCTATTTCTAGGAATAGGAAAGTAGAGAATTAAGAAGATCATGAGTTTAGTGTGGAGTAGAAGCTGATGAAATTAATATGACAGATATATGTTGTGGATCATGAAATTCATGAGAAGATTACTATCATATAACATTTAGTGGAGTATACACTTTTGGGAATGAGTAGGGATAGACATTATTATGATCCAAAATTTTTAACCTTGAAAAAAATCCTTCAAGGTGGAGATTTAGCTTCCAATTAGAGAATATATGAGGCCTCTATATCTACTTTTTGAATTAGTTTTATATGACTATGAGAATATAGGATGTTCTGATGGTTGATTTTATTCATTAATGTGGTACGTATATACCAGTGTGACAAAAATATATTGTGACCTACATCAACAATTTTGGTTTTTGTTAATTAAAATTTATATATCATGGTTTTTGACATGATGTTACACCAATTAATAGGTGAAATCCTGGAATCAATGACCCTGCAATTTATTAAATTCATTAAGAATTCATGTTTGGATGTGGGAAAACATTAACATGGATATTGTGTGGATTCTACCTATCTATAATTGAATAATAATGTTATTTGGGTTATTGTGGAAAATTTGAATATGATAGTGAATTTCTTAATAGTGCTACAGACTACCATAGTCGATTATATAAGATAACTATTTTTTCAAGTGATAGTCCTTATAAATGGGGTGCCACAAAATATTTTTTACAAATGTGACTCATGTATTCCATCATTCATATGGTAAGGCTTACTAAATTCACTTGGTACATAAGATATATTATTTATATCATTCCTCCCACATAGATACTAGAATCTAAAGAGTACTATTCATGTACATCTAGATTTATTGTGGATATGTGTTCTTGAATGTTGGTGGTTCTTTTGATTAAGAAATATATTTGGTTACATTTTCCTTTAATAGGAGTTATCAGAAAATTATATAGATGGAACCATATGAGGCTCTTTACAGTAATCCATACAGATACCCACAATACTGGATTGATGTAGGTGATTCATAGTTTCTCGGTCTAGTATTGTTCAAGACACATTAGAGCATATTCAATTTATTTAAAAATGAATGGATACATATTAGAGTGGATATAATTATTATACAGATGCATATGGATGAACACTATTTTTGATAGATAGTGATTATGTATTCCTCATGGTTTTTCCTAGATTGGGTCACCTACTGATACAAAAATAGAGTATACTGATAACATGTCTCATTGTATTGTTTTATATTATTGAGAGAATCATGATATTGGTATAATAATTCGACAATACACATAGGTATTGTGATATGTGAGACCATTTCCATGGATACAAAATTCTGTGGTATATACATTACCCTTCTGATGTCATCAATTAGGATTTTGTAGATATTGAGATAGATTTTTCCATTGAGTAGAATGTAATGCATGTGTTAGATCATAGTGAGAAAGTGTTTTGAGGAATGATTTTTTCAATAGATCATGAATTAATGCAACATGGACATGTGTAGGAAGAGACACGGGAGGGAGAAGGGGGTGTGTGAGCTCAGTGGGCTCATCTTATTTACTCATCACTTTACATAATTTTATGATTTCAGGTCAAGTATGTGATGAAAATGGTTTTTAGATTGTAAAAAAATCCCTTTTGATTTTTTTCTTAGGAAACATTACAAAAAATCTATCTAATCAGATTGAGTATTTTTTTATTAACATAGGGATTGTTCGGTTGAATATTTTAGAGAAATTGAATAAATAGGGAAGTTCATTGTTGGTGTACTGTTTCCCCTTACCCTGCTCCCAAGCCTAACAATTCAGGTGAACCCAAACAGAGGTGATTCACATAGCTGGTTCATGATTTTCAAACTATATGCCATATTAGGAGAAACAGTTGACCTCCACCCCTTATAATATGTCCGCATTTAATGCACATGGTTTGGAAAATCATGTGAATTTTCCCATGAAACCATGAAATTGATTTTTGACAAACCATAATTTTTGTTTTAAAATATTTTTATCCTCCATTTTAACTCACATTCCCCCATAAAAACAACCCTTAATGAATTTTTAAAATTTTAAGACTCTTAAATATACTAAAAACCATTTTGACCTCTGTTCATCCTTATTTAAAATCCATATTTATGATTTACACCCCTCTTGTTAAGAGTACCTCGTCCCATGTAGTTTACATTATCCTCACATTCTTCTTACATCAATTAAGGGATTGATCTTACATATTTTTTGGTTGGATATAGATCTGGGATTTTCAATCAAGAAATATAATTTTTCTTATTTTGATTGTCCACAATGATCTTGTTTTTAATATAAATATTGCATTCAATGGTGTGATTTCATTAAATTATATATTTCTATTAGGTGATCATACATCAATGAATACTTGTGGGTGGTTTATTATTCAAATCAAAATGTATTTATTACAATTATATTTCTTTACTGTATAATAACTATTTTTTTGTTATCAATTGCGTTTCTTAGACTGAATTAATTAATTTTTAAAATTAATTAATTAATGAATTCCGAATGGAATAATTATTTATTGAATTAATTATGGGATTTTGATAGTGTGAAATGAATATTCACTTATTCAATGTATTTTAATATATTCAAATTTTGAATTAAATTTTTTTATTGAATTAATTATGGTATATTGTGTTTGAACACTGATTAATTAACTACTTAATTAGTTAATTCAATTGATGTGACCAATAAATTGGTGAATTAGGTAAAGTGATATATTACGTTAATTATTTGAATATTTAATTAATGGAATGATGTGAACACTCATTTTTCAAATTGGGTTAATTAAATATTTGAATTAATTAAATCTTGATATGGTCATGAAATTGAATGATAATGCTAATACTGATTAACATTGATAAAATTTTTATTCATGTAATTTTAATCATGTGATTGTATTGATATTCATGAGTGGTACACGACATGATGAGTCAAAATCCCTGAAAGAAAAAATGATATTCATGTCACGAAAAAGGAATTTGGTATCAAAATAAAATAGTTTACATTTAATTAATGATAGTGGAATATGGTCTGCTACATAAAAATATATTAATGTTGTTGCTTGATTAATCTGATTAGGATATAGTCTGCTACATCAGAAGCCCATGGGATCCTAGGCTTGGAGACCCAGTCTCAAAATTATGACTTTGGAAAATGGATGTTTTGAACCGTTTTAAAAATTTAATTGAAATTTATAATTATATCCCATTAATTATTTCTAATTGAAAATTAAATACATATCGTGGTTCAGAATTTGACAGTGGATGATGTATGTACTGTAGTTCAAGTTTCCACAAGAACCAGTTAATTTATGTGGATAAATAATGTATAATTTCATAAATATAAAATATTTACATTATTAATTGAAATTTAATTCTTTATACAACTACGTAAAATGTTTTTAATGGAAAAGTTTCTATATTCCATTTGATGTGGCCCACTATCATGTTCTCACACCCAACATTGAAAACCATATTGGTACCTAAATAGACATCATGATTTCATGATAGATTAAGGTAAAAGGAAATATGTTAGATCGTTGATTTGGGAATGATCATGGATGTGGGAACTAAGAGTGGTTTGATATATTATTGGTAACTGTTAGTGTCTTTATATTTGGGAATTATTTTTGACACGTAAAACATAATTTGGCAGGGCGTATTTATTGTTCAGTTTCGGTTTGGTTTTTTCTATTTATTCATCATATTAAACAAGGGAATTGTTGTTTTTGTTATATCATTTTATTATTAATTATTTAGTTGAACTATTTTATTCCTCTAATAAAGATGGAATAGTCTCCAAATGAATGATATAAGACATTCATTGTGAGTTGGAACTCAATGGAATATGGGGATGAATTCTTGAGAAAATATGACTTACCAGCTCATTGAAATAATGTGTGAGTCCCTATCTATGATATTACAAATAAAAAGGAGTATCTTTTTTTAATCATAACATATTAAACCTATATTATAATGTTAAATTCTTACTGTAGTAAAATAATATATATAAAAAAAGTATAAATTAATTTCTTATCAAATAAAAATTGATATATTGATTTAAATAATTTAATAGGAAATTTTTTAATAGTAACATAAAATTTATATTATATATATAAATAACATATTACAAATACATAACATAGGCATGAAAAAAATTAATTTATGAAATAATTTAATACATCATTTATAAAAATTGTATCATTCTAAAAATAATTAAATAATTTATTATTTTCATGTTATATTATATAATCTTATTGTGTGATATGATACATTGAATAAAATTTTCGTAACCAACATATCCTCTTCCATTTTCCTTATAATCCATGTAATTGAAATCAAAATTCATTGGATTGACATTATTCATGTCCATCAATGAATGAGGACCTAAATTCTTTATGAAATATTATTTATTTATTTATTTATTTGGTTTCTTTTACAATTCTTTAAACATATTCAGGAATACACAATGGTTCTAATTCATAAAATTCCTTCCCAATTTCAAGGGAAATGATCTTGAAATTATTATGAATCATCTACATCGAAAATACATACCACAAATTGATTTAATATAATATTTAACTCAGTTTGGATGTAAATATTTCCCTATCATAAATAGATACCTCATATAAATATAATATTTATTATATGAATTCCCAATCCATCAAATATAATAACAAACTTTATAATGTGTATTCCTATTCATTATTTCAATGCCACAATATTTCAAAAGGGATCTCTCAATACTCTAATTCTGAATCTTAGGCATATCTATTTCCATCAAATATGTTGGTGCATGTGTTATGACAACAATTGATGATAATTTCAGTTTATGTTAATTAGCTATACGAGATAGGTTATTCTGATTAAAATTATATTCTATTGACATTTTATTGACAATTTTATTAGAGCTCCAAATTAAATGTTCCATTTTTATATCCTATTTATAACCTACATTTCTAATTCCATAATAGAAGTCAATATTTTCCCTATATTGACTACAATTCTACAAATGATGGAAAAACCACATCAATTTTATTAATATGTTTATTTAGAAATTTTGCTTTTTTAGAAAGGATATAAATAACCATGGTATGTTTGACCTCATTTATCATGAATGAAATGGATTTCAATTTGTTTTATGGATTTTTAAATCTCTCAATTTCAATTTTATCTGTTAAACCAAAATTTTCTTCTTCTTACCACAATATATTGAGTTTTTATTCATAAACCAACCTATTTACTATATGTATTTTTCTTTCCAAACACCAATAACATCATTTGAAGATTATAATTTATTTTTAGATCATATACTCTTAAAAATAACCATTATCATTTCCCAATATTTTATTATTTGTGAATTTATTATAATTATTCACATAGAATTTTCACAATGATCCATTCATTATTCTATCACTTCATATTCATTTGAATGTGGATTTTCTTATGAAACAATATTCTTCTTTTTTATGAAATAAATCTAAATATGTTTCCATTATTTCATTGAAGTTTATGTGTTCATTAATGGGTTTTCATTATCATCCAAATTATCATATTTAATATTCTTATGAAACATTAATATATAATGTTAACAAACGTAAAAAAAATTCTCCAATATAAAGTGTACCATTACAGATTCCATCTCTAGTTTATAGATTTATTGTGTGGACGGTTATAACAACGTCTACAAAAAGATCATGATGAACAAATTCTATAGAATTCATTTTTATTTCCATGAATGGAAACCAGTTATTTTTTAATTTTTCCATATACTCATTATCATCATATTATTTATTTTGTATGAATATATTAAAGTGAAATATTTCCTTTTTGTGCTCTTATGGATCTTTATACTCAAGTATATAATGTTTTTTTATTGAAACAATATGGAAAAATTCTCAATATTCTATAAAAGATTGTATAATTTAGAATATATACTTGACCGTGAATATGCTAAATGAAAACATTTACCATGAAAGATATTATAATAAAAATATCATTGTTTTAATTCTCGTACACTTGCGATTTTTCATTACTACTTTCCAATTATATTCCTAGTCTTTTTCATTTCATTTATACATATAAAATATGATTTCCCACATGGATTTATATGTATTTCATGAAATCACCTCCATGTAGATTTTTTTGGCAAAATATCCAACTAATTAATTGATAAATTTGGAATTATAATCCATTTCCCTTTTATATACATCAGATAATACTACCCTATCCATACTATACAAAATATCACACATTAACGATGTAAATACATCCATTCCAATTAATAAATAGAAGTGTTGAATTAGATTCTTATGCATCTAATTTTTTTCTATGATTTATTTGAATCTGTTATTTAATATAAACATCCAATCCTTTAAATGATATTGAATAACTGACTTCATCAATTTTAATATTATAAAATTGTTGAATTAACATGTTCGACGAACCTAAGATGATTGGTGGGGAATTATGGTATAAGAGTTGTAAATAAATTCCCCCTTTTATCATGTATTATTTTAAAACAAATCTCTCTTATCCCCATTTACCATATAAAATTATAGAAAAAATTAAAACATGCATGTTAAATAGTAATTTGTATTAATCACCCTCTCTATTATATCTCCAAGGAGTATACTATAATTCCATGGACCTGCCCATTCAATTTATTTGTGAGAATCAATTGGATGGGTTATTATGGGTTGTTAATGTGATTCATTTTATAACATTGTAAATTTTCCTATTTTTCCTTTGTTTTTAAATATCCTCTCACACTAGCGTTTCATGATGCCAACAATCTATCATTGAAAAAGTATCTCTCGGGTGGTATGTTTCACTAGTGGAGTCTCACCATGTTAGTAACTCACCCATGTAGTATGAACCCGGCGGTATTACCCTAAATGGTGTCACCCTAGAGTTGAAAACGTAGTGGTTTCAAATAAGGAATACAATCCTAGAGGATCCACCGAGTGGTCACTCATATTATTGGTCTATAAAGATGTGGTTCCCTATTTGGTGGTGCCACGTGTCATGTATTATGTCATCTGGATGTGTCTTTCTTGATGTTGTATCAATGAATGTGGTGTGTGTTTATTCTGATATAGCCTAGTTCAATGGTTTTTCATATAATAGTGGCTCATGTATTTTGACTCACTATTAGTTCTTCATCATATTGTGCCTCAACTAATGGTTCCTCTTTGAGAGGTTCCCTATCAGGAATGTTCACGTGGGTATTGTATCCAACTCCTACCTGTTTTTTAATTTGTAATCATAATTTGATTAAAAATCAGAATGATTCCATATTTTTAAAGATTTTAAGAACGATTGAAATACCATAAATCAAATATTAATTTATGTAAGTGGGGTGAGCAATTTAATTGGTCCTAAATCATTATCTTGACCATGGTTTCCTTTTACGGCATATCAAAAAATTATCTAAACCCAAAAAACTATTTAGAAATTAGAATAGGTAGATTTCCTTCTATCTTATTCATCCAACTCGTTTCCTCTTACTGTAGAATTCCCGAAATCTTTTATTCCATACGTATCAAGTGAAGTACTATAGTTGATGTATTGGATTTCCCTGGATATCTTCATACTACATGTTCACCCCTATTTCTATGCAACCAGAAAGTATTAATCTCTTCTTCTTCCATATAGGTTTATGTTTCATCTTTATGAGTTATGTATCATGAGGGGGAGGATATATGGATGTTATATTTTAGAATATAGTCTTTTCCAGATTAAATTTATTAATTGATACATATTTAAATACATAAATATGTGGCCAGGAAAAGTGACACATGTTCTTACTTTTTGACTATTTTGTTTATATTATGAATTTTATGGGATAACTATCCATAGAAAATTGTATTCATTAGGTGTGGGTGTGTAAAAATTTTATGGTTTATGCAATGATTTTCCTGGATTATACAGAATGTCTATATAGTCTAATTGGTTGACAACGTGAATTCAGAAAACAAGTGGATGCATCAGGATCAATCTTTTTTTATATCCCATGAATTATCATGAGAAATTAAATAATGGATTCTAGATTAAATCTGAATATTTCATTTTTTGTTTTTTTGGTGATGTGTTTTACTATAATTGTTCAGAATTGGTTGGATATATTGATATTAATATCAAGGTGTCTTATTTTTTTAAAATCATGGAAGTAGATATTATTTTGGGCTAATATGTTGTTGGACGTGGTTTTGATTTGGGCGGTTTTATTGGTTGGTATCATATATTGAACAGGATGAATTTCACAAAATGAAATAGTTGTTGGTATATAGTCTTAACCATTGACATCATTCATAATTAATCAGCCATATCTTGGGATAGATATATGATATATCATGAATGGCGGATAAACATGGAAGTCGTGTAAAATTGTTCCTTTAATATAATGTTTCCTATATTATTCTTTCTATTGAAATTCTAAAATAAATTTTCATTTAATTAATATTTTGTGTTGTGATTACTTTTATCCCTTATAGTGATGTAATGAATAAATATTTTATAAATAAATCTAGGAATGACATCGGTTTTATTGTTCAATAGAATTGAAATTCTAAACTAAACATATTGGGAATGTGTGATGGGATTTACAGATTGTTTTGTGGTGTTGTGAATTTACATGTACAAGAAATGTTGGTTTTTTCATATTATTGTTTTTAAAAAAACATATAGGTGGTTATTGACTATTCGGTATTAATTATGTATATTATTATATTCCATATTGATTTATATTCTCAACCTCTCCTGGTGAGGATTATTTATCGAACACCCACATAGTCACACAATAGGTGTCTTTCCAAACATCATGATGCATGGATGGATGGAGGGCCAAAAAATATTCTCAACTCCCTATTACATGATATGAAATCCCATGTTTCTTTAGGTGGGATATGATGAGATATAATAGCCCAGGATTCTGCAAGAGAGGTAGTTTATTTCCCACATGTAATCAGGATGAGTTCTTATGTTCTTTCTCAGGTGTCTTTGGGGTGCGATAGGATGTGTTGTGAGACCCATGTATTTATGTTTGGGTTGTTTTTTGATCTACATGAGTGTTTGGGTGGAATGTTTTGTGAGGAACATGCATGTTCTAGATGAAATTGATGTAAGTCCCATGTGGGAGCGGTTGGGATGTAATGTTGTATATTTTGAATAGGTGGGTGTTCCATGACATATGTTGTTGGGTTGTGAAAGATGAAAATCTATGGGTAAGTGGTTTTGGGTAACCTATAATTGATGTTCTACATATTATATTGCATGACTATTTTTACATAGTTAACGTGGCTTGGTGAAGATGGGTGGACAGTATACCTTCTTCTATGTAGCGTGGTTCTGCTATTTTCTGATAGTTGCAGTTTATTCCCCTTTTACATGTTCACGTGATACATTATTTTTCCTAATGAATATACATGTATTCTCACCCTATGTATATAAAACTACTTTCTTGATTCTAGGATGATTTAGTGGACCATAATGGACCTTTCTATCATGGATCTTGACGTTATTGTGACGTTTCATAGCTCGCATCTCGGTTTTTTCATTGGAGACTTCTGTATTTGTATCAGTTCTATTTTACACAAGCTTGTGGGATGGTTTTGGAATCATTATATTATTTCACGGAGTTTCTTGTGGATTATCCATCACATATCCCAATCGTGTTTCATTATATAGGGAAATGCCTCTCATATTATGAGATTTGTATAGCCTTCCTGCTAGTCACTGACCCATGGCATATTGAAGGTGGGACTTAGGTCTCATTATCTCTATTAATTCATTTAAATCATTGGAGGGATATATTTGGAGGCAGTGGTCATGTTAAAATGGTATCAGATTGGATGAGTGGGAGATAATATAGAATTTGGATTTTGGAAATGTGAGGATTGCACGATATGTTTTGTAAACAATTCTAGTTTACCATGTAATGCGACATAAACTAGTGATAATGACTAGGGAACCTAATTTTAGTTCCCCAGGTGATCTAGCGCATGGACTCTGGTCCTATTGTACCACTATTTAACTGATCCATCATCCAGGGTAGATAACTATGTGATGTAAATGAATCATAATTTCTTCTGTTCTTACACGAATTTTGTTTTATAGGGATGGTAAAAATGGGTAAAATAAATTAAATTTATGAAAAGTTATTTTTATAATATTCCCCAGTACATGGGTTTAAAAAATCAATGTTTTTCCTTTCATCAATGGATTAGGTTTCCTCATCTACATGGGGATTAGTAAGAGGATGTTTAGTAGGCTAGTCCTGTTGATTACTATAAGGTGGATTTGGTTGAAGAGGATCATCTGTGGTAGAGGATGTTGAATTCATTCTAGTTGAATCATTTTATGATGTATGGGGGTCATATTTTCTAATGTTGAGATATGAGGTTTCCTATTGGTACTTGAGATCACCTTTGTTTTGATCTAGAAATCAATAGTGTTGAAGATCCATTTTGCAGTTAGTCAGATGCAGGGTGATGTGTTTCAGTGGATGTTGTTGTATATGGGAGAGCGGAAAGAGGAAGAAGATTTGTTGGTTTAATTACAGAAGATGTTTCAGGTATAGTTCCTTTCATCAACCATGATGACGTAGAGTAAGAAATATGTACCCTCCCTTCAGTAGGAGAGTATGTTGATTCATGATATTAAGATAATTTTCAAATAATTTACACCCAATGATTCTAATGTAAGTTTTTTTAAATAAATTCAATAGCATTGGTTGTATGTTACAACAAGATATAAATGTGCTACACAAAACATCGTCTTATCTTGCGATGCACACAACACTGAGTTCGAGTGCACCACGACCTATAATATTAGCCATCTAAAAATGATAAAGAATATTATTAACTACAATATAAAATGTTATATATTTCATAAAATCTTAACATTCATATGAAGTATTTTTTATACATGATAAAAGAAAATTCTCCATCATTCAGATAAAACAAATATTTTTTAATAAATTGAAAATTTTCAACCATTTGATTGTGCAACCATTTTTAATCTTATTTTTTATAAATTCATATATATTATATTTAAATAGATTTTTTTTATATTGAAGAGTGACATTAATGTTTACATTGGAGGAATTTTGGATATTTATCTGATAGGTTTTAAATGATGATGAATAGTAAAAATATTGGAAATTTTTAATTAAAAACAGATTTTTTAAAAGAAATAATTTATGAGGATAAATTATATGATTTAATGTTTTTAATGTATAAGTAGAATATATTTCTAAAATTTAATATAATTTTAATCATTTGATGTAATTTAAAATTTAAATTTTATATAAACGTGAATCAATCTTTTGATGGGATTTTCTTCTAAAAACTGATTGTCTCATTTTGAAAACTGGGATTAATTTTAAATTATATAATTAAATTTATATGTTTTGAATTTGTAAAAATTGATTCCATATTTCTAATTATAAGGTCAAAATTATATAAATAGTTCACTTTTATTTCTTGACATTATGAATAATATCTTTAGTAATTATTTTTATGTCAAATTGTTAAAGGATAAATTAGTTAAATACGGGTAAAACTAATAATATTATAATATAAAACTACCTTAAATTTTAACTAATCATATTATCAGTGTCATGGGAGGCTAAAATAATTTTTAGGCCTATTTATTCATTTGGGATCCACCTTGTGTGGATAAAGAAATGCTAAAATAATTAATTTAATCTAAATAGAAATATGACATAAAAATGAAATTTTTTACTAAATAAATTTTAATATATTTATATATAACATATATAATTGACTATAAATAGTAATTGAAATGATAATATGATTTAATAAATCATTGTAGTTTATTTATATTTTTTAGACACCAACTATATAAATTTATTTATAATATAATGATTATAATTAGGTTATCTTATTTATAAAAGAATCAAATAAATGTTATTATAGATATTAAAATAAATTATATTTGAAACATTTCATGCCAGAAAAAAAATTTATTCATGACTATGACATGCTATATATGAGATCATTTTTTTGTTCTAAGTGGTGAAGTTGTTATGACTATAAGAAATGTTGAATAATAAAAAGTGACATAATTGACATAATTGAGTTTAAAAAACACTATTTTATTAAATGAAAAAATAGTCATAAAAATACAATATTCAACCAAATGAAATGGATAATGATAAAAATGTAATTAATTATCCATATGAGGGTCTCTTGTAATTTTATAGTAACTATATTAAACATATTTTATAAAAATTCAAGAAGATAGAGTAAGAGTTAAACATTTTGAATAAGTGTTAACCAAAAAATATAAGGTTATTTTCCTGACATAATATTTTATATTAATCATTTTCTAACTGTTTTTAGACACTTAATAATCTTATACTTCAAATAAATCAGATTGGAGCTATTATAAACAGAATATATTTGTGAAATAAATTAATATTTCATGATTTTCTAAAAGTTCATATCACCTCTCTTATAAAAGGTCACATATCCTTATAACTATTTTACACCAACAAATCCCTTTTCCTAGAAAAGCACTGTAAATTTATAATCCCATAATCCATCACTTCATCAAACTATCTGAAAATTTGGGATAAATCCAATTATTGTGTCATTTCCTGTAAATTAAATGTAGATAAAAATACGTAACTGTTTTATCAAACTCTTTCAATGTTTTTTTCTTCTAATTACATTTACTAAGTTGTTAACATACTAAAATAATAACGTTAGAATCCAATATTTTATGAAATGTTTTTATGATTCTAGAAATAACATATTCCTTCTTTTAATCATCATATGAAAAATAATATCACCAAGCAGGCGTACATATGGCTTACCAACTCCACAATGTGTTTTAAATTGTTTTTAATCTATACATTATGTATACATGTAAAATTATGAATAATTATGAATTAAATAACAAATATAACATTATATTTTTTTTAACTAATATTAAATTCATCATATAACATTTAAACATTAATGAAATGATACTTTTTCTCTTTTGTATGTACAACTTTCAATCTCCACGATGCGATGAAATACATCTTCCACATTCACCATCCCAACAGGATTTAAAAAAAATATTTTGAATAATTATGAAATATATGAACAAATAATTCTTTTGGAAGAATACACACACACACACACAGATATATATATGTCATTCACTTACTACCACTCAATACGATAAAAAAATGGAGACATTTATTCATGTGTGTGTACGACATACCATCTCCAGGAATAGTTTATAGCATTACATATGTCTATTATTTATATTTTTTGTATTATGAATTTATATGCAATATAAATCATGTGATCATGATCTAATTAATATTATCATGAATGGCAAGTAAAAACACATGTTAAAAAGAAAGTGATTATTACCCGAATAGTAGCATTAACTTGGAATTTGTAATAAACGAGAAGTATAATGTCATCAACCAATAATATATTACATCAGAAATATTATTATGATTCTGGTACAAGTTAATAATATGTTAAAAACCATTATACATGAGTTTCAGAAACAAACAAATAGTATACGGCTTATGGTAAATGTTAATTTCGAAATCTCATTATTATTGGAGCTTCTATATGTGTAAGTATTTACTGGGAAATAATTATAATCTTTTTCCGTTAATTATAAACATATTATCATAAAAATACATTGAAATTTTTATTTAATGTAATCAATAACTGAAACAATGTTTTAAATTCTGTAATGATTTATTCTTATAAAAATTCAAATTAATTTCGATGTTTTAAAAATTGTTTTTAATGATTTATTGATATGGAAATAAATTTTCGGAAATTTTTATTCCTTTAAACTGATTCATTGTGGTAAGGGACACTGTTATTCAGAAATCTCTTTTAATTGTATTATTTTATAAATTTTGTGGCATTTAATTTTTTCAATGTAAAAATGTATACTTCTCTAAAATATTTATAATGGTTTTATTAGATTTCGTCCAATTATGTCAACATCCTTTATTGGATTTTATTTTTTATTGAGGTGGATTTATTATTATACAGTATCCCATATTGTATTGATGGTTTTATGATATGAGTATTCTGAAGTAATTTTTGTTATATCGTTCATGGATTGTGATAAATTTATTAACATTTAATATGCTGGTTTTAATATGAATGTTTAAGTTATGTTTTACCCTACTCATATGCGGAATGCATTAGAAATAGTATGTGATGGTCAAGGACTACTATAGAACCTCAATTCATTGATAGATTTCATGAGACAGTCTAGTGTTTTAGTACAATACCATGATATAATATTTGTGTACTGTCATGGAATGAGGCAATGACTTATTATTTCAGATTTCCATTATTATGCATTCCATAGTTAATATAATATTTATTGATTTTACACATGATTATTCAACTATTATAATATCCATGTGAATTTTTAAATTGAATTATTTGATTTGTTATTGCACATTTATGTTGACTATAATGTTTTATTATGTGCTTCTTTTATATTTTAACCATACCTTAAATGTTAATGCTTATTGGTGATTGGTTAATATATATTATTTACGTTTCCTGAGCATTTGGGATAACCCAATTCTATTTTTTTCCAAAGATGCCAATATGTGTTTTATGACTGATATGTATGGTTACGATAGGGTAATAATTCCATTCTCAAAGGATTGTCTATGTTGTATTTTATGCGTGAAATTTGAATGTAATGTTCATTTTTGTAAAGTGCTTTCCCTCTCTATTTAACTAAATAGTCCTTCGAGATATGATTCAACGTAATCATGAAAATGTATTAAAATAATTAATAGAGTAAATACATCTAGGGGAGGGCATTAGAGTTGGTATGAAAGAATGTTTAGAAATATCCAAGGAAAAATGATTTAGAAATCACCGATTAGAAAACAGATCCCAATAAATGTCTTCACAAAGATGTCTAGGTATAGGATATGAAACATTAGATTTGGTAATGGGTAACCTAGGTTAGTCGTATGGGCTTATATATGTCGAAGAATATGGAATAATTTATATATCCTATTATAGATTAATCCAGACTATAAAACTATGATTACTATTTATGAGAAAGTGATTCTCATTTATCAATGATTAGAATCATCAAAATTATACAACTAATGGTTATACTACTAATAATAAAGAGAATAAAAGAGATAAATGACATGATGGAGGTATTACGGAATAATATTTTGAAGTATATTTAATGGTTTATGATTGATGTTGAATGGGTAATGGTATTCAGTATTTATATTGAATAATGATTACATCAATTGTTATATGGTTATAAGATTAATCAAATAAATACGTATTGTACTAATATACTTTTTCTTTAAGGAATTATAAGAATAGGAGTTTTAATTAAGGATTTACAGGTGATAAAATAATTTTTATGTTAAAATAATGGATACATTATATTATATTTAGAATCAGATATTATGATTGACATTGCATGTTTGGAAACATTTTTGTATTGTGAATTAGAATGAAATTGTTTTGGTTGATTAATTTATTTGTTAATGAGTAAGTTGAACATTAGATATTATTGTTCAAGTATAATAAATGTCATTAAAGTTGATCATAAAATGTTAATTTCTAGAATGTTATAATCATATAGTATTATGAACAGGATAACTTTTAGGTCGTCTGACAATCCATCTGGTCGAACAAAGCTATTGGAATCAGACCCACAACAAAAGTCCGAAATGGTTTTATCACCTACCATTGGACTAGAGGAATTCCATGGATAGTATAACATAGTTTAATTGATTTAAATTATATAATTATATATTTGTAACCATATAATATTAATATAAATAAAATAGATTTTATTTTTATTTTCTTTTGAAAATAACGATGAGTTTGTGGTGGGTTGTAGTTAAAAGACGAGACACTACATATCAAGAAATAATGTTTTATTATATACCTAATATTGAAAGTAAATAAATATTCAAATGTAGTTAATCTAAACATTTTTCATTTTACATTCATTTCTGATGAATCATATGCCCCCTGGAAAATCTAATATTTGTACCATTATGGTTGCAATCATTTTCCTAATCATATTCTCAATCTCTCTCCATCAGAACATTCTCATTAATTTTTTATTCCATATAAATATTTTTTATATGGAATACTTTTATATGTTATATTAGGTCACCATATAACTTTTGATTCTATATCTTAATGTTGATGTTTTATTGACAAATGTTTTTTGGATTTTGAATTTCTATAAAGGGATTTCAATTAATCAAACATTAGTTATCGAACCCAAATTTGAACATTTCCAGGACACTCTTTATTAATGGAAGAGAGAATGTAACACCACATGATTTCATGGAATATTACAATTTATATAAATTCAATAGATTATGTTTTATGCTACTCTAATATAAACATCTTATGCACACAAAACCATCCTAGAATATGCTACACACAACAATGAGTTCGAGCCATGATTTAACTATCAAATTAGCTATATAAAATGTTGTTATAGATATATTAAATCACATTTTTAATTATATAAATTCAATATTTTATTAAAATTAACCTTATTTATTTTATATACTTGTTATAAGAAAATGGTCAATCATCCATATTAAAAATGTATTTTCATTAAAATGCAAAATTTCCACCTTTTGATGGAGCACCCATTTTTAATAATGTTAAAAATTTAATACATTATATTTATAAAAATAATATTCTTATTTTGAATCAGTATATGATCATTTTTCTCGGAGTTATAATTTATATTTTTCTCATATGTTTTAAATTTTGATGAATAAAAAATGTAATAATTTTCTAATTAAAAACAACTTTTTTCAATGAAATAATTTATGAGGTTAAATTATATGATTTTATATTTTTAATGAAAAAATAAAATATGTTTTTATCATTTAACATAGTTTATGTCAATGGATTTAATTTAACATTGAAATTTAATATAAACTTTTATCAATCTTTTGATATATTTTTCATTTAAAACACATTTTTTTGTTTTGACAATATGTATTAATTTCAATCTGATTATTTTAATTTCAATGTTTTGAATTTTTAAAATTGTATTCCATTTTTGGAATCATATCTTCCAAATTATTTAAATATACACATTTTATTATTCTATATTATGAATAATAATATCAGTTATTATTTTTATTCAAAATCGTTAAACTAAAAAATAGTTAAATAATGGTAAAAATAATTCAATAAAAATTTAAAAATACCATATCACATGTTAAAAAATATTTTTTGTGTCAGGGATGACCAAAATAATCCACACCCTAATTTTTGGCACGTTAGAGCCACTTGGCAGTGATAATGACATGGTATAATAATTTATTTAATGTAAAGAGAAATATAACATAAATATGTATATTTTTACAAGAAAAATTTTAGTACATGGTAATATAAATGATATCTTTTATACTTATGAGTAAAGTGAAATATAATATTATTTCCAAAAACATGGTATTTTTTATAATATTTATTAATTAAATAAATTTATTTATTTGTGAAACAATAATGAGGGACTGGTTACATTGTTAATAAAAGAATAAAATAAATGATATTATAAACATTTAAATAAATATTATTTGAAATTTTTCATGCAATCCCCCACTTTTTTAGATTTCAATGAAATTTTATTTATGTGTTAAATCATTTTTTCGAAGGAATAAATTTGTTATAATTTTATGAAAAAACAATTACTAAATTGTGTCAAAATTGACATAAATGAAATTTAAAAACAAACTCTATTATATTAAATGATGAAACAGTCATAAAATCCAATATTTGGCCAAATGACATAGATACTGCTAAAAATATAATTACTTATCCATAATATGTTTTTTGGGCACATTATAGTAAATATATTAACAGTATAGTGTAAAAATATATCAAGACACTATAAGAGTTAAACTATTTAACTAACGGTTAATCCTAAATTATAAGGTTATGTTGATGACCAAAACTTGTTAGAAAATAATTATCTTAGAGTATTTAGACCCATCCTCATCATGACCTCTAAATAATTCACTATTTAATTATTATAAACTAAAAATATATTTTTAATAAATTAATATTACAATCATTTCCTAAAGTTCCCTTTACCTCTCTTATAAAATTGAACATCTCATTATAATTAATTCAATCCTACGATTAAATTTTTCAGTGAAAACCCCTACCCATTTCATCTTCTGAAATACTTAAATTCATCATAGAGGCCACACATTGGTCATAAAACCATCCTATTGAGTCATTTTGTGAAAATCAAAACGAGGTACCTAAAAAGGAGTTAATCGTTTTATCAAACCCTTTAAAAGTTTGTTATTCTTATAATTTCATTTCATAAGTTGTTATCATAATAAAATAATATATCTAAAATTTACTATATATTGAGTTGTTTTTATGATTTTGGGAAAACAATATTATTTCTTTTAGCCATCCTATGAAAAACAATATCAACATGCATGCGTATGTATGGGATACCAACTCCACACTGTGGTGAAAATTATTTTTCTTCTATAAATTATTTCAATAGAAATAATGAATAATTTATATGATTTAAAAAATAAATATATCATGATATTATTTCATTATGATTCATATTAAATCCAACTCCATAGCATTTAACCATTACGAAAATGATATTGTCACTCGGGCGTACGTATGACATACCATCTCAAGAACTCAAGGATATTCATCTTCCACATTCACAATCCTAGAAGGACTGTAAAAATATATTATGATTAATTATGATATATCTGACATAATAATTCTATTATAATATATATATATATATAACTCATGAACATGTATGGCCTACTATCGTCACGAATAGTATATTTTGTATCATATACCAATCTATTATATATTATTATATTATGAATATATATGATATATAAATCATTTCTTCATGATATATATAATAAAATCAAGAATAACAATTCAAATCAAATGCGATAATGAAAACGATTATTGACCAAAACATTTGATTAACTTGGAATTTATAATAAATGGGTAGTATAGAGTTATAAACCAATTATATATAATATAATAAATATTATTATGTTTTTGGTACTTGTAAATATTAATCTTAAAACACATTATATTGGAGTTTCGAAATCATACATTGATTATCAAACTTAATGTAAGGGTTAATTTTAAAATATAATCATTATCAAATCTTGTTTGTGTGTTAGTATTTTCTAGGAAATATTTATCACTCCTCACCACATTTCTTATAAAAATTCTACAAATGTCTATTTTTTATGTTTTAATGTAAGTAAATCACTGATGAAAACATTGTTTTAAATGTTTTAAGGATTTATTCTTCAAAACCGTTCTTATTAATGTCCTTGTTTTAAAAATGTTGATAACTATTTATTTATATAGACATTAATGTTTAAAAATGTTAATTCCTTTCAACAGTTTCAACGTTGTGTGGGACACATTTATTAAGAATTATCTTTTTAATTTACTATTTTATAAATTGTGAAACCATTAATGTTTTCAATGTAAAACACAATACTTCTCCTAAATAGTTATAATGATTTTAATAGATTACATTCATCCATTTCAACATCCTTTATTGAATATAATTCTTAATTGAGGATTATTTATTATGATTAAATCTCCTATATTTATTTTATTGTTTTATTATATGTTTACTATGATGTGATTTTTTTTACCATTAATGGTTTTTGGTTAAAGTATTAAAATTCTGTTTTATTTTTTAATATAAATAATCATGTTAGGTTTCTCCATTTTTATATGAGTAATGTATTGGACATTGTAATTGACAATCAAGGCCAGCTATAGCACCTCAATGCATCAGTTGGTATCATGAGTCAAAATAGTTTCATATAATAAGGCCATGATTGAATTGTTTTGTATATTCATGGCATTAAGCCTTCTCATAATGGTTATAATTTATTTCATTATGAATTTCCTTTTCATTGATATTACATATTTATTTTACATATGATTATTCAACTAGTAGATTATAAATGTGATTGTTTAAATGGAATTATTTGATTTATTCATTCGAAATTATGCTGAAGATAAGGTTTTAAAGGGATATTTTATGTTTTTTACATTGACATAATAGTTTATGCTTACATGTGATACATTATGCTATATTATTTAGCAATACGGAGAACTTGATCTCACCACTATCTTTTATTTTATTTTACAAGGATTCCAAGTTGGGTTTTATAATTGATATCGAAATTTATGCTAACAAATTATTGGTGTTCTTATAAGATTATATAGGATGTATTTTATTTTAGATATTGTAATGTAAAATTCATGAATGAAATATATTTGAAAATACTACTAAGCTGATCAGAACATTATGATTTTATTCCATGTAATCATGAAGATTTATTAAAATAAATCATTGGATTCAGGATTCTAGAGTAGCTATTTTACAAAGGGGCCTCTTTTTTTTCATAATCATTTTTTCATATGAGGATTCACATGTGAGATGTATTGAGGTGGAACTCCACTGTTCTATCTAGTATATAGTAACTCATTTTATGTTGTTAACTTATTTGTTGATTTATATGAATAAGAATGTGATCAAGATGATACACTCATGAGGTGGATTACCCTGACATGGAGTAAGCATGAATTTTCAAGTGGAAGAGTTGTTGGTGGAAGGTCTCATAAACTGGGTCTTTGGAGGTGTTAACTAGCCTGGATTCAACCACGGTAGAATCCCTTTCACCCTTATGATCTCCATGCTTATCCTATGTGCTTGGGGTTGGTGTTTTTTCTATTGGGTTCTAGGAAATATACAAAAATAGTCCTGAATAGATTCCTGATCTCAGTTGGGTAGTGGTGGACATACACATTGTCAGCCATAATAGTATTTTTCAGTGAGACCATTCTTGCAGTATGGGAAGCCTGATTTATTTTCCAGCTGATGGGAGATGGATCATGTAGATTCCGGCCACAGGATGTATATTATGGATAAGGAAAATGACCCAATGGTGGCCATAGAGGTGTCTATGAATAAAGAGGAAGAGATTCTAGGCATGGTCAGTTCTGCATAGTGGATGCAGCATTTCCAGTGGTGGCAGAGATAATAAGAAGTATGATATGTTTTTTTTGTACCATTTCATGGGATTTGTTTACTCAAGAGCATAAAACACCATTGATTCAGCCCACTCTTTCCCAAGCTATGGTACTAGAAGTCAAGATGCTTCCCAATCCCTTGGTGTTGATTACACTCAGAGGAGGCCATTCTAGATTGTTTAATGTGTTTTGTGTTGTAGATTTACTATGAGACCACATAATTCCAGAGGAGATCTATTATTACTACATATGTAACTATAAAATATAATCCAAGGTATCGAATATTTGTATTCACTATTTGTTATTACAAATTTATTATAGATTAGAGTGGTTTTTGTGATTGTTTATGGTCATAATGTAGTTTTCATTGGTGATTGGGGTTGTCAGGTGGTAATTTGGCATGTGGAGATCCATTTTTCTTTTCTGGCAGAGTTTTCAATAGAATTAATGGATTTGGAAATGGTAGAGTTTACTAGGGTCATTGGGGAGTTCGTTTATTTTTTCCCCAAGGAGGTATCTGACTTACCCCCACGATGTGATGTTGAGTTCATGATAGACTTGATGTCTAGTATATCTCAAATTTCATTGGATCATTATTAGATGAGACATTTTGAGTTGTGACAATTAAGGTTTTAGATACATGATTTTATTTATATGGGTTTTATCTAGCCCAAGGATTTATCATGGTGTCATCCAACGTTGTTCGAGAAGGATGTAGATGGTGGACTGAGGTTGTGTATAGAATAATAGATGTTGAATCAGGAGATGGTAAAGACTAGTTACCCAATTCCATGGATAGATGATATTCTTTACCATTGATTCGGGATAATTTGCTTTCTATGATTGATTCATGGCATGTATATAACCAGTTAATGATGAAGGATGGAGATATATGGATGATTGTGTCATATTTATGTATGGGATGTTCAGGTTTTTAGCCATGCCATTAATTGATAAAAATACACTATTTTTTTCTAGGGAATTATGAAACTGGTGGTCTATTATTTCTTGGATCAGCACATCATTTTTTTCATCAATGAAATCTTCATCTACTAAATTACATGGAAACATACTTTTGAGCATCTCAAAATTGACCTTTAGGTTCTTCGATGCCACCAAATCGATGGAATGTTTTTCTAGAGTATGTTTTGTACATGAGGGAATCATTTCCTATAGAATTTTTTGTATCATGAGGTTATGAATGTAGAATTTTAGAAGTTACATGAAGTTGTATCATCGTTATCACCCCAAAATGTTGCATACTTTCACAGTTTCATTTGAAACTCATGATATTATCACTTGTTTAAACCCAATTTCTCTGGACATGCAGCCCCATTGATTTCATGGACAATAAATGACAAATATTTTTGTGGAGTGATCAGTATTGGATAACATTAAATTACGTTTAGTGGATTTTTGTTAGTCCTCGAGCATGTTGGTTGCCTGAGGAAGTGGCAATGTAATCAATTTGGATTTGGAATATATTCAATATTGAGTAACTATATGCTTTCTGGAATCTGTATATCATCATGTATGTCCTTCAGAGAATCATTTAGAAGCTCGAATTCCACGGGGTCATAACATCCAAGATATCAGTAATCGACAACAAGAATCCCCCATGATTGTGGGGATTAGGGTCAAAAGGAACATTATTAATTAATCTATCCATAATTGTACCCCACCAAATCATAATCATTTGAAGTGTAATCCTCATCTATGAAAATATTTGGCCTCCTTGAATGTCATTTTTCCTAATGCATGGCTAAAAAAATATAGAGTTTTTGTCCCCTTCACATAAGTATATGATATTTTATTGTTTGCATTCCTTTCATTCATATTTTAGGAGAATAAATGGTAGTATTAGATATATATTAGTTATAATATCAAATAGGGAGTCATTCCAGTCATTATCATAAATTGATTCATCTCATTTAATTTCCTTGACCATCTCTTAGATTTTTGATGGGGGTATTTATTATCCATGTATGATGAAGAAATATTATACATATTAGTTAATTGTTCATCCTTGTCCATAAATTTACATGATAAGGAATTATACATGACCCTAGAGGCAATTAATGGAAGACCGTGTCATCTGTTTTGATATAATCCAATATAAAACTCTCTCCCTTAGTATTCATAGTTGTCAAAACGATACATCAGTGGGGTTGATCTGATAAGTTTTGACCATGATCAGATACCTTAATATAAAGGGAAGTGGAGATAAAAGGATTATTATAAAATATTTATAATGGAAACTCTGGAATTTAGAACTCTGGTTCTGGTTATTTATCCATGTGAACCAATCTCTATCAAATGTCGCATCTATCAACCCATTTCTTGAAATAAATAAGACTAAGTCATATAAGGTTTGTCGGGGGAATCTACCTCCTCATATTTTTCTTCATATATGGGAAACATGGTTACATTCAACCCCAATGATGAACCAATGTATAGATATGGGATTTAATGTTCTAATAGTAATCCATATGAACACATGGGACTTCGAGTAAAAAAAGTCATTGTGAATGTTAGAGATAAATAAGTAGACCCCTGAAGATATATTAGTAGTAAAATAATATTCTGAATAAGTGGTCACATCCTAAATAATAATATGATTATTGAGAAAAAATATGTATAAGTTCATGGTGATGACATTCATGTGGTCATTCAGCAGTAGTCAATATAAAAAGTATTTAATTTTAGAAGTTATTTCATTCAAATTCAATACCACTAAAAGAGATAAAAATGGATTTCATAATTCAATGGAATGAAAGGAATCTTTATCTTGTGCCACAATCTATATGTGTACCATATAATGAAAGATAACATTGATGGGATCATCATCTGGTTTGATGATAAATGTAAAAATCCTCAATACTATATATGGATGAAATGTTACCTTGAAAATATACTATGTCCTAGTACATTCTACATAGATAAGAATTAAAGAATACATTGAAGAAGTTCCTAATAACCGTTAATCCTTAGTCTTTAGTTGATAACCCCATGGATACATATAATGAACTGATGAGGATACACTTTTCCCACGAACATCATTCTTTAGTGTCATATCTTAAGAAAATGTTTGAGAAGGAGAAATAAAACTGGAATGATCCAAATGTCATTGATGAGAATCACACTGGTCTATCAATCCTATTGAGCTGGTTTCACAAAAAATAATGCACTATTGAAGGTTTTTGGGGATTGTGTTGATCACATTAAGGACTCAGATCACAATGTATTTGGATGAGAGATTAATGGTTGGCTTATAAGGAACAATGCCTTTTCCATGGGTTCTATCTGAATGTTGACCAACAAACTAGTTTGTCTAGTCGGGATATTACTATATAGATGGACGAAAAAGAACCACCATAACCAATAGGACATCCACCAAATCACATTAGACTATAGGAGATACACCACCAACCATTAGGGTAGTATTCACATAATTATCCTCGGGATTATCCTAAATGCGACCAAAACAATTCTGATAGATCTTCTGGGTTAAATTTAATTATTTTTTATGGTGTTAACAATGTGAATTGTACCAAGGTAGTGATGAGTTTATTAGTAGTTTTGAATAATCATCTGAACCCATTTCACAAAGAGTAATTCATGAATATTGGGGTTGTTCTATGACCATATTGACACACAATCGGTCCACTACTGTTGCCTCGTGATGGAGGGTTCTATCATCAGAATTGAGGAAAATGCTGACAGAGTATCAAATATAGTGAAAGAAGGAGATGTTTAGGAATGTGATTGGAACATGGAGAAAATATATCCATACCATCACTAAGGAGGAGTTCCATCCAGTGTGAATCTCAATCGACCAATTGAAGAGGATGAACCACTATCAGCCAATATATCTAGATCAAGAGCTCATAGGTGTTAATAAATTCTTACTAGATTCCATTACAATGAAAAAGGCTTCTTGGTTTTATGATGAAATAGTGTGCATAAATTATATATCCCACATATTCAACATGTCTCTGTATAAGTAATTATGCATTTTTTCAGCACATATATAGAGACCAGTGTCTATTTAAGGTGTCACAACCCTTCGATGGACCATTTTCTGGAATAAAAAGTACCAGATATTCATCTTAGAAAGAAGAAAACATCTATAATGAAACAAAATTGATGTTTGAGTAGTTTTTTGATTCGGAGGAGGGAAAAAATAGAACATTCTTGAAGGGGGGTACAAGATTTGGACATGGACAGAATGGTGGGGGATCCAAATCCCATGTTGAATCATGAGGATGATGACATGAGTGATTACTCGATACTGGTTCTCCTACTATTGATTTTATGGGGGGGGGGAACATCACGACATAAATTATGTTGAAATATCATGAAATAATTGTTGTTAATTTTAAAATTTCATTATTTTCATGTCCATTTTTTATACCCCATCAAACACCGTATGTTATTGAAAAATATCAACAAATAAATGCAATTTCATTTCATTTACAAATACCAATGTTGATTGAATTTTATCATAATTTTAGACATGAATTCCTTAGTTATATATAATATAATTTTGTAAAATTAGATCAACATGATCCATTATTTTGTTTTATGTTCATTTTTACGATTAAAAGAAAAATTTTAAAAAAAAATTCATTGCATATTTTATTTTAGTATTAAATAATTTTATTCCACTTATTGAATTTAATAATTATAAAATGATCTCATATTTGGATGAGAATTTTCCAGTATTATAAATAGGCCCGATTCATATTTTTTTCATTAGCAATAGTGATCTCAGTAAATCAATTACCAATTTGAGGGTATAATAAGTTAACTAAGGTTAAAAAAATATTATAAGATTTCAAAATATGCCCATAACATTGGTTAATATAAAAAATGATTATATTTTTCAATACTAATGTAAAATTTTAATATATAGGAGTTTAGTTTCTAATAAATTTGATAACATGATTGATTTTCGGTTATGTTATTAGAAATTATATTTGTTTTGTCTCTTGCTTTAATAATCTATAATATATGACGATTGGGTTAAAAAAACTCATGATCTAATATAACTGTTTATTTCTAATATACATGTTATTAGTTAATTTAAATTTATTTTCAATTTTTAATTCATAAATAATTAATATAAAATAATTAGTTACATCGATATAATTGTTGTGAAATTAGATGAAAAAATTACATGATTATAAAAATAGTAAAATAATTTATATAGGGTGAGTTATTATGTCCAATGAATTTTAATGATCAAAATAAAATATTATTGATTCTATGAAATGTAGTGTCCTAATACATAAATATTATACTATGTTTGATAACCTATACAACATGCAACACCATGCTTAAATAAACAATGATATATTATTACTTTAATAAGATTGTTGTGACATTTCTTCTAAATTTTATAGAATGAAAATATATATAAACATTATGAAATATATAATATGGTTAAAATGAATCCAATTTTTATTAATTATTATTAAATAAATATTAAATATTTTTTGTAATGTCATTTTATTCTTCAAAAATATGTATTTTATTAAATATTATTTATTTCATCTTGTGAGTGATTAATATATTTTCATTTTATACAATTTTATAATATTTGTTAGATAAAATTAATCATATTATATGAAATTATCAGTTCAAAATTTTCATAAAATGAATGTTTGGTATTTTATGAAAAGAATGATTTTCTACTGAACAGTGAATATTAAATATTTTTATTAAAAGATATATTTTTGTTTCAAGAATACCCAATGCCATTTTTTTTAAATGTTATAAAAGTGAAATTCGATATTTTATATTACTCAGAAAAAAACAGTGATTATTGTAATAAATTTTATTATTTATTTTAAAATAATTTGATATACAAATGTAAAATTACATTTTCCCTAAAAAATATTTATCATTGTGATTTTTTTAATAATGAACCTATTTTTAACAATTATTGAATTTGATTCATGAATAATTGATTGAATATTTGTATTATATAGTGTAAATTTTCTAATTTGTTTCTATTTATATATGTTCATTACAAATAGTAACCATACTAAATAATTTTCAACACCGTGAATGTATATTAAGTACTAAAGGTAAAAATATTTTGATATGACATGAAAAGTAAACCAAAAAGTTGCCTAAATTTAGTTAGTTGAGTGTATTTTGTCTATAATCTTCCAAAATATTAAAATATTACCTTTTTTTATTTGAATCTAGTTTTCACATTTATAATATTTATAAGGATGATATAGACAAAAATTATAGTTCCATTATTTAAATATCAAATATATTTTATGATATAGATAAATAAAAGTTCTAATTAGTTATAAATATTCAATATATATATATTGCATAATTTGAATTTATTTTAACTATTTTTTTAAATAATTACTTACAAAACTTTTGCAACACTAACACCTCATTATTTTAAATACATTAAAATTATAAAAAAAATTTACAATTAATAAAAATAATATATTTCCTAGTATATATTTTGTTACATGAATTTAATAGATACATGTAGAATTATATATATCTTTTAATTGACTATAATCTTATTTGATCATTTTTTGATATATTTAATTTAAAAATAAATTAATTGCATCAAAAATGTTATTAATTAAATTTTATAACAAATACAATATGATTAATTGATATCAAATTCATAAAAATATTTCAATCCACAAATCGATTGGGGTCAATTTTAAAACATCAACCATGGGAAATTTATGACACATTTTTCATTTTAAAGTAACATTCTAGACACTTAATGTATAGAAATATTTAATACAATTATTATTGTCCAAAGGGACAAAAAAGGGTAAAATTTAACGTTATAGGTAAATCAAAAACAACAAATGTAGTAATTTAACTGGATACATTATTTTTGATATGTAGATAAATTATTTTTATAATATATTATTTTTGGAAACATTTTAATTTTACTATTTTATTATATTAATTCCATAATATAAAAAAATTCAAGAAAATTCTCTTAAACATAGTTAGAATATGAAATCTCATATAATCTATTAAATATATATATATAACATATTAGTTGATAAAATACAATCCAAAAACCTTAAATTCAAATTATTTCACTTCCTAGTTTCTCTATTTTGACCAAAAACACAATCTATAGAGGCATTTCATACATTCCTAATGATATTATTTGAAGAAGCGGTGTCATTCATAATGTTGTATTTTTGTATTAATACCTCATCCAACTCCTTAAAATGTTAATTAACCATTCAAAGATAATAATTTATTTATCTTTCGTGGAATATGATTTTATTTTATTAATTTAACAACCCACATCCATCTCCACTAACATACAATTTGAAATCAATCCATTATTTGTGTCTACATAGGATTATCGCCTCATGAGATGATGTAATTAATATTCCATCACCACAAAAATGGATATTAATTATGTTGGATTTTATATATATATATATTTATTGATTTATTCTATATTTAACAAAATATAAAATTTATATTTCATTTTTTTACCTTCTCATTCATTAAAGAAGAATATGTCGTCTATGAATTCTTGTAGACTACCACCTTCCTGAAGCAATGTATTTGTTTCTCACCAATACACCCCATGATTTGTATATATATGTTCATTTAAAGAATTCAAATTTTATTTATATTAAAACAATTAATATTTAATGATAATATAATAAATAATTTATTTTCGGTTTATCATTGATAAATTAAAAACATTATTATTGCCTAAGTATGGCCTATCATCTAAATAATTGTAACGTGGTTCAAATTCAACATAATCATTTATAAATATGTTTAAAAATAAATATTGATGTTATAAATGAAAATAATTCAATGATTATTATTCCATATTTAGTAAAACAGTTTCTTATATGACAATAACAAACCTATCGAAGCCATTTTTATATATAAGTGGAATATCATCACAAGGATTGATGTGGACACAATTAATTGATTAATTTAATATAACCAGGTAATAAATAATATAAAATGTAAAACCAAATTAAAATTTATTATTAACCTTTTAAACAATTAATTCATGTTAATTATTATTGAATATATTGAATGAATTTAATAACGGGGTCCTAGGGTAGGGAATTTTCATTAAATTTTATTTCCATATAGTATTTTTTGTGTTATGAACATATTTCATTTTAAATAGTTTATATAATTGTCATTGTGGTATTAGTCATGATTTATCATTTAATCAATATGATTAATGATTCAATTAATGATAAACTTTGACGTAGAATATTTGAAAGAAAATCTCTTTTTACTTCATTTAATGATCTGGTATATTTGTAATTGAAATTTATATTATTCAAAATTATTTTACCAAATTCATTTTTACAACTAAAATACTAATCATAGAACTTTTATGTTATATTTTAAGATTTAAATTGCTTCAAAATAATATTTATTATTTTTCCCAAATATTATTATTTAAAAATTTCATTATAAAAAATCATTTGAGAATTTTTTATAGTTTATATTGTTTATGGAATGTTATGCCATGATAACCATTTATTATATTGATCTTTATTTACATGTATTCCAAGTATTTATAGTGAATAATTATTAATATATTCCCATGATAATTGTTTCATTTTCATTTCAATATAATAATTTTTATATCAAATTTTACAATATAATATACCATGTTTATGGAAATCTATTATCTCATTGTTAATCACATGGAAATTACCTTTCTCTCAAAAAATTTACATTCTTATTATCATTTTGAATTAAAATTTTCTTAAATATCCATATTCAATTAAGTATTGGTACTATTATTTCCTAAAACATCAACCAATTCTATATATGTTGTTTTACTTTTAATGTAATTTTGTTGAATACACAATTATTGATAATATTTATTCAATACTCAATAATGTAATTTTTTGATAATGAATATAAATTATAATTTTATGTATTTAAAATATAATTAATTAATAATAAATAATGTAATGAGTAGGGCCCGAAATTATAGACCCCTTCAATGAATCGACATTTCACATGAGAAAAATAGTTAAGGTATTATAAAACGTGATTCTTGTGTATAAATATAAATCGATTAATATTTCATTGAAAAAGTGTTTTGCAATATTGATGTCATGATATCTATTAACATAACATCCTATATTAAAACTTTATTTTTGAGAATTTATCTATTATTATCCCCTATATTAAATCATTGATATTATCAATTGTGTATTTCATATTCTTTTTTTATTAAATTGAATGTGTTTTCTATTATATACCTTTCCATTTAGATTAATTCATTGTGATTCGTGATATCATATTGTGTATATAAATCTTATTGTGAAGATGATATCCCAATTTATTACTTTCTTTTTTACTAGAATGTGTTGATGGATATTATGAACAATACAAAAAAATTATGAATAATTTCATTCGATTTGATTCCAATTTCTAATGCAATGTGGGAATAATTTATGAATCTAGTTTATCAAGAATAAAGAACTGTTCAATCCTTCATGATGAGATCCCTTGAAAATTTCCAATATAATAATCAAAACACCATATCTTGGTTATTTTATCTAGGTTTGTAATAGATTGTATCATAGAATGGTTATTGGAATACTAGGAAACAAGATTTCAAATAAAAAATGATGAAATGAGATATATAATAACCCTATTTTGAATTTGATATTTTTCTATTATTTTTATTCATATTTTAATATTCAATATTCTTGATGATTAATATCTAACTCATTCTCATCCATTATTTACTTACGGAAACTAAAAGATGTGTGCCAATCAACATCTATTTAAAATAAAGGAATGAACATACTCAGATTAATAATACTGCAAGTATGAGAACCAAGGAGATCTTGGATATATTATTGAATCTCACTCTAGATGGGATTAATATATGTTATTTATTGATGGAAAATGTTTTTATAAAATGATATTCACCTATTTTTGATAAAATTATATGATGAAATCCTACATATTTTAGTTAACCTATTAACACATTGGTGACTAAGAAACATATTTTTTCTATTGAATAGATGGTTTTTGCATCGAGATGTTATGCATGAGAAAAAAAATTAAAATAGTAGTTTAATGTGTAAAAAGAGATATAGATCAATTGTTTCCCCTAACTTAAATCACTAATTTTTTTTGAGGAAATATAAATAATATAATAGAGAACATTTATTTTGATTATTTAGGAACACATTATTAGAGAAAATTGAGTTAAAATGGAGAGGATGTTCAACATATTAAGGAATAATGAATAAGAATGCATTTTGGTGTGTGATAGTAACACTTAAATATTATATGGGAATGTTTTATACAAATAATTAATCTTAAAAATAAAATTTATTGTTTCATTGATGATATTAATCATTGTCTTTATAAAGAACTAGTTAATTAAAATATTTAATTATATTATAATCAAGTGTCCTATTCCATTAGGACAGAGAATGAATTTTCATGATCCAATATATTCAATAGAAATCATGAATGTATGTTGTTGTATGAACCCCATGAAAATGTAATGGTTGATGATGAGAAAAATGAGACAATTATCATTTTATGAATTTTTTGATTAAATATTACAGAAAAATATTGATGGGAATGGGAGGTCGATTCATATATGGAGATTAAATTTATATAGGTAATGATCACTAGTGGATGAAAGAGACTGATGCTATATAGTTCATAAACTATAAGTAAATTCTTCATTATGAAAATAAATTTTTCATGTATCATGTGGATCTATAAATAAGAATCCATGGGGAAAATTATTAGATTAATTTTTCATTATAGTACTTGATGAAATTCATATATATGTTGATTAATGTACAATAAAAATTGTTCAATTTAACTGAATTTTTATTGAGTCTGTATCATTGTATGGTATTATTTCTACCAAATTCTACATGAAAAATAAATACTTCATTATAACCCCTTTTCAATAATTTTATTTTTAAAATAAATTTTCTACTGACTTAATAGTACAATTTATTTATATAATTCAATATAATTTTTTTTGTTTATTGTTTTATACTATTAGATCATAAATATTGAAAAACACATAGATTACCATGTGTATATTTCTATTTAGTATCCATTTTTCAACCAATAAGCACATTAAAAATAAATATGTTTTCATTTAATAAAAAATCACCCGTACATTCAAATTCACTTCATCTGTTACCTTACCCATCCCGATTACCTTTCAAAAATAATTTAATGTGTTGGATGTGGAAAAAAGATTATTAAGGGATTAAAAAAAATAATCACATTATTGTTTTTGAAAACATAAAAACAAATAAAATATATAACTATAGATCATTATTCTATAATATTATTAAAAAAATAATTTCCACATGAAATAAATAGACTTTAATTGAAATGAATCATTTAAAACCCATAACAGGCATATATAATACATGTAAAAGACTTCCAAATCATTTTATTATCACTCTTATGTATTGATTTACCAACGTGATTCACACATAACAAAAATCAGGTATATTAATTGAAGAACCATCATTGTACATTTCCATACTCCCTTTAGAGTAACCAAATATATTAACATAATAACATATTTTTATGAACCAATATAGTATTATAAAATATTTCATAACGAAAAACATATTAGACAAAAATTTCACTTAACCAATGAATTGGGGAGAAATAATTAGATCACATGATCATAGTTTTTAACCAAACAACATATCCTCATCAATTATTCCCATAAACCATAACAATATAAATAAAAAATTAAATCAAAAAATCTTCAATTCACCAATATGAAAACATTTTTGTATTTTGATATATCCCATTCCAGAAAAACTCACCCCTTAAAAATAAAATTCATAAAAAAATAAATGAATTTTTTCATTTAAAAAAACGTGAAATCGTATAATTTAATAAAAAAATCAAATAATCGAAATTATAGTGGTTAAATTCATTGTCACTATATACATAACGATAGACCATTCAATTATTTTCATGAATGTCAAAACATTACATAAATAAAATCTTAATCAATAATTATTAAACAAAGTCAGAAGGTGACATAAAATGACCATTATAATTCTTTTATGTCTATATATGTAAATCCATAAAATAATTTTAAATGTATGGACATTGAATTTCATTGATGTTTTATTGGAAATATTAAGATATGATTTTTAATAGAATGTCCATTACCTTGGGAACATTTCATCATGAAAATTCATTATTATCAAGAATACTAAACATTTGTTTTCATTTTAAATTTTCAAATCCTTTTTGATTATTATTTTTTATTTTATTACACTTTTTAAAACGACATATTCAAATGTATATTCATTTATATAGAAGTCATATTTTGGTATTGTATATAGATGGTATTTCATAAAAAGCTTTGGTAGGTTTACTCTAATAAAAGTGGTCACTAACCCATTTTATCTTGATTAAATCAAATTAAATAAGTTTAATTTTCATTCATTTCTTAAAAATTTATGGAAAATTATATATTATGTCTATGAAAAATGAAATAAATTAAAATCAAGTAGATGGTAGGTCTTATGTATACATTTGTTACATTTAAATTTTTGAATGACCATTATGGAAAAAATATATGAATAATAATATATTATTATAATTAAAATATTATCCTAAAAGTAATATTTAATTAAATTCAATTATCTATATCATTCTTTTTATAAGAAGATGAAATCATATCACGGTGTGGAGGTGGTAGACGAAACATGTGGTTGGATGATGTAATAATTTTAATGTGTATGTAAATTGATGACGTGAATTTATATATTATGTTATAATCATGATTAATATGTACGTAGAATCATAATTAAGGACTAATTTCAAAATTTTATCTTGTTGTGAGACACCATGATAGAAAATGAATTACAATACTCACAGATGTGGTAGTCTACCAACCAAATTAATGATGGATTCCAATTTCATTCGATGGAGGTCATAGATGGATATAGGTATGGTAATTAACATTATAATGTATTAGAATATGGGAGATATTTTTTTAACTATGAATTATATATTAATTATTTATGAAATCAGATATTTAAATAATATAAAAATTTATTGTTAAAAAAGTCCACTTCTTTTCACAACCTCATATATTTTAAACCAAAATCTTTTCATTCTAGGTTTTAGGTATAAAATAATATATTATACTTTCAGGGCTGTAATTAGAGTTTTTTGGTATGTATTTGAAAATAATATCTTCATTATGTGTCTTGAAATAAGATGTATAGGTGCCCATTTGCAAGACAGAAGAGGGTTGTTGTTGGAATTTTATACTATATTAAATTAAAAAGAATAATATACTGTGTAAAAATGTATAAAAAGATATAACATTATATGTGAATATGGATATTAGTCCATATAATCTCATCATATAATATTTCTACAACATTGGATCAGATTTTTATTATCGTCTTTTTGTTTTCAAACATTATTAATGCTTTTTACTATTAATGTAATAACAGTTTTTTCTACGAATTAATGTTTAAAATATTACTATAAAATATTAAAAAACTAATAAATATTTCATGGATGATGAAAAAACCATAAACATTTATTTGGATGAATATAATATTTTATTGATTTATAAATAATTAATAAAAACATAAATATTATAAAGTATCACTGTTTTCAATTTTTTGGACTATTTATTTAATTAGAATTTTGTAATGTTAATAAAATAATGGATTTATAATCCAATAAATATAAACCACAAAATATTTTATTTTTTTCATATAATTTCGTGTTTAACATTAATTAATTCAAATTGGCCTAAATTTATTATACTAAATATCATTTGCATTATATTTATTATAATTTAATAATTAATTCATCAGTTCCGTTTAATAATTATTGGTCATGATGTTTTCACTAATAATAATAAACAAATAATTATAATCAAGGTAATTAATTTTTATTTCAAAATAATATTCATTAATTGGCATATCCTTGGGTTATATACATGATAAGAATTACATCTCTTAAAAACAAATGTGTTAAATTTTTATCTTTTTTTAAAAATAATGGTATAACTGTCAAAATTAAATCAGTAATAAAACAGGGTCCATATAATAAATTAATGTTTGAGAAATTATGAAATTTACTCAAATAATAAAATTAATTCATGTGTTAGCACGATTTTCTTGTCCATGTCGAATTATTTTTTACATTAATTTCTATATTTACCTATTTCCATAATAAAAAATACTACGGATAATATTTATATTTATCTAAAATAATAGAGGAAAATATAGAATATTTGTTTCTACTAATTATAATGTATAAGTTTTTGAAAAAAAACAGAAAATTATACAACATGAATATAAATTGTAAGGAAAAAATGTGACCAAATATGGGTTTTCAGAATATTTCCCTTTTCAGATAAAAAATGTTAATAAACTAAATTCTTTTATATTATTCTTTTATAAATATTATTTGGATTATTTTTTATCAATGAAAAAAAGAAATATTTTAAAAAATACAATGAATAATTTCACAAAGTAAATATTTAAAACAAAAATTCAATTTCAATAAAAAATTTTATATAGTAGTATTCACTGAAGATAAAATAATTTCAGAAAATATGAATATTCCACCAGAGGAAAATATTGGTTTTATGATTTCAAAATTATAATTTACTTTTTAAAATATAATTTCTAATCATTCAAGATATTAATTATATCTTTTTATCATTAAAATGAATGAAAATAATTTTTTAAAATAAATATATTCTAAGTAAAAATTAAAATTTCAAAAATATAATTTATAATTTACAAAAAATTATTAAATGAATATTATAAATTAGAACATTAATATATTAAATCCATAAATTAGATATCCATATTTGTACCATTCAATTTACTGAATTTTTTATAGTGGTTTTTTTAAATAAAAATGTTTCTTGTCCCATTATACTCAGGGTTTCATATTTTTCTATGATATAGAACACAGTAGTTATATTAAAGACACAATTCATTACGTTGTTCATACCATTAGAAAATAACATCTATGAAATTGGGACCTCTATTTCTATAATATAAAGGATGACATTTTAAATTATCTTTTCTAGAATCTAACACCATAAAAAAACTTACAATGTATCCTCTAGAGAAGTGGGAAATAGAAATAGAAAGGTCATATAGAATGACACATATCTGGGTCACCATATAAGAAACAAAAGTATGTTACGTTAAGATATATAAGTGAAAGAGAAGACTGATACATGTGGATTAATATTTAGTAATATTTAATATGAACATAATAAATTTATCCATCACAAAATCATCAATCTATTATTGGTTAAATTATAATTGATTTCATAATTTTAATGGATAAAATTTTATTTTTGATTCCTTTTTTCAATAATTTTAGGAATTCCATTATTATATATGATTTGAAAATAATGATATTTTCATTTATGACATGTATAATTTAGTCATTTAGTCAATTTTCTACAAAATATAATATTTTTTCACACAATGTTGAGCATTTGGAATAAATTATATTCATATTGAAGAAAATATGTCTAATATGATATGTCCAAAAAAATAACAGTCCATTTTCATTTCCATTATGTAAAAACTATGTCTATAATTCTTATCACAATGTATGATAGTCCAAAAAAGAATAATACATCATATTAAGAATGGTATAATTATTTTCCAAATCCCTAATGATGACATGGAATGATCAATATAGATAATTGGATAAATAAATATCCTTATAATTTTGTACAAAATAATCATTAATAACATTGAAATTTAAAAAACCGATGTATTTTTTCACGTATACTTCTAATGTTTTTACATTTTTTACAATGCAATATAAATATCTATAACTAAATATTTATAGTCCATAATCATATAATCACAAAATATATTAAAATTATTTAAATAGTTAATGTAAATTTCAAAAAATCCACATTAAAAATAGGTGTTCTTCTAAAATATAATTCAATAATCAATCATAAAATAAAACACCATAATATTTTATTTACCTCAATAAAATATTATTTCCCAAAATAGTTAAAATATTCTAAAATGGAAATAATTAAATATCCAAAAAATAACCTTTCAATATCATGTATATATTTGGGAATAATATTAACTAGTTATAGGAATTGTTCACTTGTCACCCATTGGTTGTGGAACTAATCCCCATGGTCATGATCTATGTGATAGGTCATTACATGGATTATTAAATTTTCGTTTTTCTATTAATATAATTATATAATTCCCCAAACATTCAAAAAATATGATGAACATCCTGATAAATAATATAAATTGGAATGTATAAAAAAACTCAAGGATTATCAATACCTTTAATGACATGTCCATAAAATAAAATATAATAATTCCTCATAGATCTATTTTATATGATGATCATAATTTTTATATATAAATCAAATATCTAACAAAAATCAGTAAATGTATTTTAATATATTCCAAATATATAATACCTGAAAAGTGTTCTCTAACCCATTTAACTTATTATCATCCTAAAATATACCACTATATTATAACTATCCAATCCTTTTGAATAGAATCCTTAATCATTCACCCATTTTTATTATCAATGATTATCCATCTCATTCCTTAAAAATACATTTTCACCAAAAAGATGAATCATGTCTTATGATTATACAATAATTAAACAAATTTTAAGTTGTATTCCATACCATTAAAATGTCTCATAGTTTCTTTTTTCTTCAAAAATAATGTTGCTAGGTATTACTAATCATTCTACTGTATAGTTTGATTAATTTATTTTGTGTCCTTTAATCTTAGGACATCAATATTCATAATTCTCATACTACACATACATAAAATATTCAATTAATTATTGGGAATAAATTAATTCATAATCATAGTGATAACATATTAAATAATTTTCCTTGATTTAATAATTTTTAAACAATCTTTTCTTTAAAGAAAATATTTCAATTTTATATTAATAAATTATTCAAGGTACTTCATCTACCATTTATTGTGCATATGACATTAAATATTTTTCCCTTTATGAACATTATATCATTAAAATCCATATAGATTAATTTATCAATTATTTTATGCATTATGATGAAAAAATATGTTCATGTTAATAAAAATAACCTATAACACTGGTTAATGAAAAAATATATGTTATATAACAATATCATCCATTTCAATCAATTTTCTATGTATCTAGCCACCATATTTTTCATCGTATCTATTGACACATTTGTAACATACTAAATCATCCCATTATATAAAACAATAAATGATAAATGTAATCATATTTTTGAAATAAAAATAAACCATTTTATGGGGATGATGAAAACTAATAATTCTTAGTTTTTATCTATATCACATTATATTTGTCTGAACGACCCTATTTCTCTCTAACGTTCATTAAATTTTGGTTATATTGGACCATTAATTTATGTACAAATAACATTATAACAACTAAAGAAATATAAAAATTACCATGATATAAAACTAATGGACATAGGCTGTAATCACCCTGACCCTTTGATACTGTAGTTAGAACCTTATTTTGTTAAATTGGTACGACTATAAAGAATCACATCCGGACAGACTGAATGGATGAGTAGTTTTGAAAAACATATACATACCAAATTGTTATAACAAAATTATGAAAGAAAATAAAAAATATTATTTCCATTGGAAAGATCCATAACTACTATATTACCCTTGAAAGTAATTCATAACATTCATTTTATCTTCCTAGTTTATCTTTAAACAAATTATATAGGTGAGATTAGGTTTTCAATAAGTGTAAATATTATAGGGGAATAATAAATAAAAATTAATGGTGAATAAATAAATGAACACATGATAGTAAAATATAATTTTCATCATCATATTTGTGGAATAAGATAGGAATAAATAATTACATAATAAAACATAACCAAGGATATTATAATAGTCATATAATCACATGTACTCTCGATTTCATGTTTCATAATTTGAGAGTGTATAATGCGGTATATCGTAATCTCATCTTTAAGGCCTCCTACAAGGACCATATATAAATTGCTAAAAAGGCAAACTAGTTTTTTTCATGTGACCTACAAATACACTGAGGTTCTATAGAAGTCCCACCAAACACATTCAAATTCCAATACATTCCTCAAATGAATAGGTTAAACCCCAAACTACATAAACATTTATATTGAAAAAATAGAATATGAAATTTAAATATTTCAACTATAATATGTAAATGGTATTAATTAGAACTTATATAGTCAATCTAAATATAATCCCTTCAAAAACATATAGTAGATGATATTATAATAGAAATACCTCTAGTATGACAATATTCTACAATATATCTTGACCTTGATGGAGATTCGATATGAAATTAATGCTTAAACATTTCGAAGTCTATCATACATCATTCAAGCATTCAAATAATAATAGCATTTAATATCTTGAGATCATGGAGACTCATCATAATATATATAAAATTTTAGTACATTCACCACACAATCAACTGATAATTGGGGAACGAGGAATATATCACACATATTCAAATGTTTTTCGAGAAAACCCATTGATTAAATTATAATGAGAAATTATATTGGGAAATAATTTTTATTTATCATAAAATTATATTTTAAAAAATTATATACCAATAAAGTATATGCAAGAACATTGAAATTATATTTCAAGCATAAATTATGTCCCACTATGTCGAAATCATTTAAAAACTATTTTAAACAATTTATTGAAATAAAACATTATTGTTTGGTTTAAGGAAAATTATTAAAGAAATTATTAAGAAAAAATGTATGTTAATTTTCATCAAGACACAAATTAAGGATTATAGTTTTTTCATTGTTTAATGGGTGATATTACAAATATTATTATTTTTTAAAATATATTATATAGTGGACCTGGATATGGGAATGAATTTGAGAATTTCCCTTGAACCAATCTTGATTATCATGAACAATTACAAAGGGAATGATTTTAAAACATGTATATCCCCACTTAATAAGGTTGATATTATATTTATATATTAATTTATAATATTAATATATATAATTTATATGAAATAAAAAAAAATTTGAAGCATTTAATATTATTAATTATTGTGAAAGAGAAACCTGATGGAAAAATGGGGGTTCGAGAAAAATCTCTTACTAGTTTGTATTCAACTAAATCTAAGGCCACGAAATTAATAATAATCAAATAATAAATATAATAAAAAAATGTAGATATTCATGATATGATATATCATTGTTATGTATACATAATCCCTATATATATAATACTAGTGAATAAGGAATATCTTATAAAAATTGAAGTGAGATGAAGAAACCCTTATCTTATGCCTTAATGTGTCCTGTAGTTGGACTTCATTTACTATATAACAAATTTTAATAAATAAAATAATTAACTCATAATATTTTATACATTTAATTTATTTTGTATAATTTTATCAATCTAATTAATGGTACATCTGATGAGTTATATGATATGATTTTATCATTTAGGGGTTTTCGTTCCCTTTCTTTTCACGACCAATCTATATGTATTTGAGAATAGAAGTTCATGTGGAATGTGTATAATATTTCAGAAATGAATTTATTTGATATTAATTGACATAAAAATTTATTAATGGATATATATATCATTTGGTTATATTTTATGAGGATTAATCATAAGATATGGCATTTAGTAATTATCGTTTACAATATTACAGTGATTATTGACCATAATGAACTAATTTTGTTTAATCATTTAGTATTATGTAAATATGATTAATACATAAAATAAGAATGGTTTTAATAAATACATTATTGTATTTTTTATTCATAAAAATTGTATCACTAACAACCTTGTAGGAGAAATTAATGAATGAAAATCTACTGTTTATGAATGGTGAATATCAGCACCTCTTGGACGATGATTTGGTTTCTTAAATAAAATATATAGAGAATGAAATATAGTGATATATATTCCATTAACAAGATATCATTCTATTATATATATTATTATGTATTCATCATTATCATTTTAAGAGAGGAATTGAGTAGTGAATATAAAAAGAAACGAAGAAGAAAAGAAATAAAAAGGAAAAGGAATAGTATTTTATAACTAAATACTCATCATTGAGATCATCTTAAAAGGATAGGGTTTGGTCTTTCGATGAGAGAATGATATTATGGACATGGGTTTGATACATGGTTACAATATTTGTATGATATTTTAAAAATCTCAAATCTTGTTTTGTGTGAGGATAAGGGGTGTTTAGGGCTAGTATTTATAATGTCTGAGAGGGGTGATTTATAATTATTTTATTTATTATTTTATTATTTTTCACAAGATATGTAACAATGTCGAATTATTTTACTAAATATAGTAATATGTTAACATTATTTCAAACGAAGTGTTATTAAATCATTCATCATGTATATAATAATGTATTTAAATATTAATTTACAAATAATTTAAATTACCATATTTTACTGTTCACTAAAAAAATCCACTATTTTATAAAAATCCGAAAAAACAGTCTAAAATTTAATTAATGAGTTGAATAATAAATGAATAAAATTTCAGGGATAAAATATTATAAATATGTGAACTTTAATTTTTAATTAAATCTATCATTTATAAACATATGATTTCAAATCTATAACTGATTTTTTAAAACATTCCAAAATTTACTATGATCAGATAAAATTATCATAAAATCATAATAAAACAAAATATTTTTTTATAAATTATTCTTATGAAAATGAATCTTATTTTAACCCATTTTATTAATAATAATTTTTAATTAATATTTATTTCTCGTAAAAATAAAAACAGTTATTAATTTTTTTTTTAAATATTCAATTACCTTTACATTGATAAAATTTTGTCATAATTTCAATTATATGATGCATATATTTTTATTTAAACCAACATTGGTGAGTTTTCTATTCATTATGATAGTTTACTATTAATAAGGGTAAATTAGTTTTTATAATAGAAATGTTTCTATTCAAAATGTCAAAGTTATTATTCACAAAAAATTTAAGTTGATACTATCAGACTCTAAATATCATATTGATATAAACTTTGTATATTTGTTTCTTATAATTAAACTCACACAAGTAAATGGATTATTTCTAATGTCTAGGTTATAACTATGTAGTACGAAATGATGTTTTGTTTCACAAAGACTCAATTTTTCAATGGTTACTATAATATTAGTTTTTGGAAGTTGAGAATCTTACTTGTTACTAAGAACATAGACATTAATGAGAAATTTAACCATCATATTCATGTGGATAATTATAGAGTTATTTATCATTATAAGATTAATATTCAAAAAACTATAAATCATTTGATCGGTTAAAACACCATTGATTTATTTGTAATGAATGTTAATGGGTAATGATTTAGTTTCAGAATATTTTCCTAATGTTGAGGGATTCCATTAATATTTTTATAAAATCATGAGAAATTAAAAAAACTAGACTACATTCCCTATCATAAGTGTAATATCATCCTTTTTGGTGCATTGATAGATTTTCAATTCAATCCTTATACATGGAAATGAATGATCAAGATAAAATTTTCATATCGAATGAATCCAAATCCACATTGATTTATCATAGATCCCACAAAAGTAAATTTATCTATTACTTATTATTTTATACATTAAGTAAAAATCAAATGGTTATGATATTATAAGATAACTCCCAAAAATATAATCCATTATTTTTGTGAAAAATAACATTAACATCAAAAATTTAAATAAAAAAATTGAAATTCAACATAGATCATTTTGATAATTAATATAATTTTTAAAGTAGTATTCCATACTATGACCTCGATATGATATGTATTTTTTCATACAGTTATATGAATTTGTTCAATAACTCTTAATTTATTATACAATGAAATCAATTTCCCATAACACATCATATAAAATATATTCTATCCATTTCCATAAAAAACTATATCGAAGTACACACACAAAAAGGAAATCAGAATTAACCCCAAAATATAATTCTTAATTTCTTCCCCTAAATATAATGTTTATCAAAATATTTTTGGACTTCCAAAATTGAAAATGCATTAGAAAATTTCATTAATCTCTTAAACACAAAATCATTTTCCAATTCCAAATTTATCTATATTATATAACAAAATTTCCCCAATATGTAATAAAATTACATTATTTGTTTTGATTAAAAATGTCATGATAATCACGAATAATCATAGGATATTGTCAGTAATTACAACACTATCACCCTTTAGTGGTTGGTTGAAACACCAAATTCATTCAGGTAATGATGGGATATCACATGGAATAAAGGTTCACTAACTTCTATAAACATATGACATCCATATTAAATTTTATAGACTTCCTTGAAATAATATCAACAACTAAACATTATTTCCACTAAGATTTTCAATAAAACCACAATACATAAATACTTTGTATGTTTATTCCCACATACTTACTTCCTCTGTCTAGAGGTTATCCTACAGAAAAGTTATTCACTCATGTAATTCCTAGGTCCCATATATTTAAGGAATAATATATAAAATTCATACATTAGATCAATTTTATTTCATTCCATTGAACTATTCTTATTTTCGTATCCATTAGTTTCTTTTTTCCATATCTCCCACACATAAATAACATCAAAGTTCCTTAGAGAGATGTTTATGGTTTTCTCCTTCCATATTTATTTCATGTTAGAAATTTTACCATCTATTATTCATGTTCTACACCATTGGATATCATTTCAAACCCAATTCTTCTCTTTTTCATTGGGTTTAGGAGTTGGTTAAGGTATATTTTATTAATAATATTTCAGGAATACCGTTTAGGAATGAAAACGGTATATTTCACTTATATTGACATCCCATTTTTTGTCAATGTGACCACCTTGTCCACAATGTTATATGATGACATGAATTATTTAGGATCAAACCATTGACTAATACCATAAAACATAGGCAGAGTAATAATAATCACTGTGATAAAGTCATATAATGTTTTATTGAATATCCTGACACCTTATTTTCAAACTAAGACACCTTATTTTCTAAATAAGACACCTTAGTTTTATCGTAGTTTCTTCATTTTAATTATATATATTAATCCATGATAATGTTTTGAAATGAAAATCTGAATTATCCTAAATATATCCGCTTGGAGTGTCAAACCATGTGGGTTGTAAAGTATTTGGTCTAGTACTAGGTTACCCCTAATAAGGCCCAAGACACCTTGTTAGATTTGTTAATCAATATAACATAAATTCATGAACCATGTCCCCTTGTAGAATCAAGACATGTAGGTATCTATATGAATACACACATAAGGTCCACCATAACAAAAATAATGGAATATATTCTATTCTAATCCTGAAAGTATATCATAGGGATATATTTCCTATTAAATATTTTCTAATTTTTTATTCAAGGTTTGAACAAAAATATATCAAATCCCAACTCTAATGACCCTAACCCCAGTAGACCAGAGTTGGTACCTTAGTTTTTTACAATGGTATGATTTCATTGAATCATATCCTAAATGACTGAATTGTATTTTAGTTTTTTATAAGAAGATACATACATAGTTTTTAAAATAAAACATCGAATGAAAATAAAATATATGAATTCCATTGGAATAATCCATATCATCTAGATTATACCTACATTTCATTGGATATTTAAATTTTGGAATCCTGATAAAATATAAAACATAATAAGTGTATGATCTTATGTTATCAATATTGGTAAATATTACAGCTTATTCATAAGTAATAAGGAATATTGAATAAATAAATTTACACATTTGTTTATAACATAACCTTTATAATATAATGTTAAGAATAAATGTTGATTAAATATTTCCATAATATAACATAAACCTGGATATTCTACTATTGGAATAATAACATGGAAAATGAATTTCTAGTGTCCTAATTTGGAAATACTGAATGATGGAACACATAATCATACTATCAAGGCCTTGTGCCAAGAAGATACATAAACTTATAATAACCCAAACTAGTTTTCATAATGAGGCCTAAATATTCCCTTGTGGGTCTATAGCAGGTCCCACCCAACACTTACTATATCCAATACATTCAAAATATTGAAAGGGTGAATCCAAAAGTATGTAAACATTCATGTTGATATACTAACATTTGAAATGTAAATACATGAAACATACTATATGAATGGTATTAATTATCACGATGAAAATAAAACGTTATATAACACTTAAATTAAATATGGTATATGTTATCAAAATGAATAAACCTAAATTATATTAATGAGTCACCTTTTGGTGTTTAAGATGATAGATATACAAGAGGAAATTAATATTTAAACAGTCCAATATATCTAGTACTACATTCCATCATCCAAATCATAACACAATATAATATCATTATTATAAGAAGACTCGGGATATGATTTATCATTGGGATGTAAATACACGAATAAAACAATTAATAAATTTTTAATGAGGCATATATCACATAAAAGTAATAGCGAGATGACGAAAGACCATTTTAATTTGTAAAAAACTGCTCTTTTGGAAAATATTTATTATTTTTCATAAAATAATATTATACAAATTTTTATCCAAAAAAATATAAGAGAAGAACATTTAAATTATATTTTATTAATAAATAATTTCCCACACAAGTGAATTCAAATAAAAAATTATTTTAATAATCAATATGAATTTAACCTTTAGGAGAGGTTAAACAAAAAATATACTAAATTGACTTTTAAGTGGGAAGGCATGTCTATTATAATAAAACAATAAATGAACCAAGATAGTTTTCATGATAATATTTGTTATCATATTAAGAAATTATGGATTAATTTATATTATATTGTAAATTTTAAAATGGGTATGAGCTCAAAAAGATCCATTGAATTGGGACTGTTTGTCTGAATGAAATGAGAAATGAACCATTTTAATACTTACGTATCCCAATTAAATTTGGATAATATGATATGGATATATGTTTTTGTAATATATAAACATAGTTTCTAATAATTATAAAAAATATATTGAATAATTACATACGAGTAATGTTAGTGAATTAGTAACCCAAATGAAAAAATAGGGTTAGGGTCGAATCCCTTACCAATTTTGTAATCAATCGACTCCTATGTCCCATAATTAATAATCATATAAATATTCATTTAATTCCATGGAATTAAATAGATTCATGTTAGGATATATCAATGGGATGTATACATAAACCATACAATAGAAATAATGGTGAATGAATAATTTCTCACAAATATTTGATGTGGGATGATAAAACACTTATCTTATATCAAAATGTATTCTAAACATGAGTTTAATATATTGGATAATAAAATTTAATTGAATTATTAATTAACTAGTATATTTTTATGCTTGTTATTTATTTTTTATAATTTTATTATATTCATTTAGAGTCTTTTTTATGGGTTAGGATATATATTTTTATCATTTAGGGGAATTCATTCCCACTTATTTCACGATTAGTATACATGTATGTGAGTATGAATGATCAGGTGGAATGGATATAATTATAATGAATATAATATATAAGATATTAATTTTCATAAATAATTGTAAATTGTTATATTAGTAACTTTTCATATGGAATTAAGTTGTATCCTCAGAAAAGACATTTAGTGATAATCGATTACATTATTACAGATCTATTGATCATAACAGACTCATTTTATTTTCTCCTTCAGTATTAGGTAAATATTTTTCATAAATAAAATATTAATTTTTATAATAAATTTATTATAGTATTGTTTAACAATAAAATGTTTTCATTACAATCCATGATGGATAAATTGAAGAACAGAATTATGTTTTCACTAATGGTTGTAAACGAGGCCTTGACGTATAATAATGTCATTTTAATGATAAAAGGGATTTGTAAAGGTGTATGAGGAATGTTATTCCATTAAAAATATATCATTAAAGTGTATATATGATATTTTATTTATCATGTTCATTTGGATAGACTTTGTGTGTAAATAACAACAAATGAAAAGAACAAGTAGTGAAATTAAAAGAAAAATAAAGAGGATGTTACAACCTGAATACTCCTCTATGAGAACCTCCTTATGGGGAGTAGATTTGGAAATTTAGTTGGACCAATAGATATTGTAATAATGGTAGAGGAATGTGGAAAATAACATATTGAAAGTTTAAATGTCAATTTTTTGAATATGTGAGGCAAAGAGGTGGTATTTATATTAGAGTAGAGGGGATATTTCTCATTACATTATCCATTATTTTAATATTTTTTTGAAGAAAAGAAATAGTGAAGAATATTGTGACTATGTATAGTAAAATGTTCATTTTAGTTCTATGACAGGGTTCTTACATCATTTAGGATTTTTTGAATAGTTTATTAAACTTAAAATGTAATAATACAGTAAATTATCATATATTACTATTAAATAAATCAACCTTTTTTGAAAAATCCCATAAAATAACCATTAAAAATTTTCAATGTTCAGAATTCAAAAAAGTACTCTATTTCTTGAAAATAATTTTCTAATTATGATAATTTTTTTAAAAAATTGAAATCATCATTTACTCAAAAAATACACATTTTAATTCTATAACATAATTTATAAAACCTTGAAAAATAAACTGAGGACTCATAAAATTAACCAAAAATCAATATAAAATAGATTATTGATGTATTAATAAATTTAAATAAATTGAATTTACTTTTGACCTATTTTATTAATTTTAATACTGAAAATAAATATTAATGACTCGAAAAAATACCAACATTTGATTTGAATTTTTTTAAAGTATTCACATATAGACAATGTGACATAATTTTATCTTATATTATATAATCAGATGAATAAATTTTATATATAAATTATGGGTGAGTATACTTTTAATTAGGATCGTTTACATTAAATTTGTGTTATATTACTATTTGTAAGGGTAACATTACTCATCAAAAGTGAGAGGGTTCAATTCAAAAAAACGTTTGGTTGAGCCTATGAGACACTAAATATCTTATTGATTGATATATTGTTTGTCTATTTTTTATAAATTCAATTCATAGGAGAATTCTTTTTTTTCAATGGCAAGGTTAAGAATATATTTTATAGAAAAACATTTATTTTTCATTGACAAAGTGTTTCATGCATTATATTCAATTTTAAATTTGTTTCTAAAATATTGGGGTGTTGCATAGACATAATTATATCATGATTAACTATACTAAGGTTAGAAATATTTTTTATTTATTCTGAAAATTATTTTTCAGCTGTTGTATAATGGAATTATTCAATTCCTATTACAATGAACTATAATATATTAAAATTGATGAAATATTTTTCCATATAAATTTATCCCATAGAATAAAAAATTTAAAATGCTACATGTTATTTTTTCATGTTATTTTTTAAAAAATCCAAAATAACATCGTCATTAACAATACATTTATTTAAACCCTTTGTAAAACATTTACAAACATGGGATTAGAAAAAACAATCAATAAGCGAATTAAAAATAAATAAATTGATTAGTATTATGAGAAACCAGGAAACACATAAAATAAAAACATTTATCTCATTAAACCTTGAGATTATAAAATAAATCAATTATTTAGAATAAACCACACATTTTATTCAATGAATTCCTTTAAAATTATATATAGAAGATGAAACACATATGAATAATGTGAATGATTTACATATCACTCTTACATATGTTGTAAAACTCTAAAATACAAATGGAAAAATCAACATGATTATTCATGGATTCTCTAACAAAGTATATTCACATAAACACAATGTATAATCCGAATTAGATAAATCCATCCTGATTTTAGAATAATAATCACTATATACTCCAATATTCTCTAAGGAGAAACCTAATCAGTTAATTCTACAACATTACCAGATTCTCTTGAGATCTATAATAAGATATCCCAACATTTTTATATAATGTTCCCACCATTACACAATATATTCTCATGAATTATAATTGGATATGATAAATCCTTTATCATAATATGTAAGTTTTATCAATAATAAAAAATTTCATATATTGATATATCAATTTCCATTAAAACGCAATTTTCTATAAGAATATTCCAAAAACATTTGTATATTATGTATTTATTTTAACCACAGGTTATAGAGTGTAATGGAATCCAGACATTAAATAATTTTTTTAGTGGTGGTAAAATTATTTTCCACCTTATATGTAAAATAGATTATTCATTTTTTATTTAATTCAATATCAACATATAAAAACAATCATTTTCAATGAAATTGAATGAATGAAAAAAGTTACCGATAATTTTCCTCATATTTTATTCCATTTAGTTTCCTCCTAATATATTTTTATAGTAATGGACATGGGATAAAATTAGATTATTATAAGAAACATAAATAGTGGATTTTGAAATTTAATGTCTCTTACATTGAGTTTGAATCATAACATGGGTCCCATTTTAACAAAAATAATAAACTTTTAATAATTTTGTTCAATAATGGGGAAATTTTATATTATATTATACATTGAATTTCATTTATTAAAAAATCACATTTAAATATGTAGTCAGTTATGTTCACATTATTCCATCGTAAGATATTTATATCATATGTCCAAACTAGCTTCTGTAAGCTAACTATGGATAAAGAGTTGTTTACCACATATCATCTAGAGAAATAATTATTATGTTATTATAATTTCATAAATCAAATATTCATTTATTTAGAATCTTATTTTGGGATTATGAATTATGGACTATGTAATAACCATGGAGAAGATAGTTGGTATGTATGCATGAGTAATGTTTCCATTTTTCAAAAATCTATATTGAAAGAAGTTTATTATTAATATTTATTTTAAAAATGTTCAAAATATAATATATATAAAATTAACTCATTAATTATACTTATGTAAAATATCTACGTGATGTGATGATGAGAATCGAATCCCCCCACATTAGGTAGGTGGTAGTCTAAATATCCATACAATTGATATTATCATTAGACTTTGAATTGAATTGTAATATTGTAAATGATATTATATGTATTAATAATGAAATATTCATCATAAATTTCATATATAAACATTAATTACATTATTATTATAGTGTACATCAATCTGTAACTCTATCATGTGGCCAAATCAGAATGGTTACAAGACCTCAAGCACGCCTCCACATACACCAACGATTTTTGACTAGTAGTAAGGGTATGATAAGTATAGTTGGGATAATATAACCCCATGATGATATATTTAAAAAATTATTAGTAATATTAAAATAAATGTTATAGTAGCATAAATAATCGAACACTACAATAAAATAATAAACAAACAAATAAAAGATAAATGATTGATCTTGTTAAAAATTAATGTAATGAAAAACAAAAATATATCATAATTTCTTGAAATAATAAATTATAAATAAATAAATAAGAGATGCAAATGATGAATCAAAATAACATATTCCCAACCCCATGTCAGTCCCGTCTCTAAACACTATCCCATCCAGCAAGAAAAAATCAATGGAAATATCCCATGCCCATGCCAAATCTTGCATCAATTAAATATTCTTGAGTTCTACATGTTCTCTCGAATAATGTGTGAGTATAAATCATTATGTAAACAACACCAAGATTAGTAATTTCAAAAATGATAATAATTAAATGTAATAATGTAAAAAATATCTTTATTAATTATTTAAAGAGTTTATCTAATTTCATATCATGTTATATTGGCACCGTAATGGAATATCATAAGGCATGTCTCACAACCATGCAAACAATAACCATAAAATCATGGTAAAAAATATTTTACATCGGCACCAAGATAGAATATCCTAGAGCATTTATCACGACCCTTCCAACCGTAACAATACACCCATGGTATAAATCACACAATCTGGGTCTATCCCACTATATATGAATATGATAAAAAACTATGTCCTAGACAAATGAATAATAATTAAAACATGTATCTGAGCCTTTCTTTATGTATAATAATTATAGATTGCATTATGGCCAATTAAAATATGTAATAACTACAACATGATTCAGTAAAAATCCTAGTGAATAATAAGTAAGGCATCATTCAGAGCCCAACCCATTATATAATAATTATTGTATGAATCCATAGGAATATTCAGAAATATAATCATTACAACATGAATAGCTATGCATATAAACAATGATATTACAATATAATATCATAAGACTCAGTGGTGAATTATGAAAATTACCATTTAATTTTAATTAAAAATTTACTTTTTAAGCAATTCATAAACCAATAAAAATCCATTTATATTAATAATAAATTCAATATAAGGGGAATCTATGTCATTAAAATAACCAAAAATCATATCATTTTAAAAAAACCATTATTCTATAATCCAAATCAATTAAAATTATTGTTTTTGTATACTAATGATTCTTGTAGTATTAGTTGAAATAAATTTGACATAAATGGGTTCAATGGATTAAATCTTATTATTTATTTTATTAATTTAGGTTTATATAATTTGGTATCAATTTCATTATTGTACCAAAATTGAAATTAAATAACCATTGGAATATGGTATATACCACCTAATCAGAAAATTACACATCACAGGAATTAGTGTAACATCGATGATGTTGAATGAACATAATAATAAACGATAGAACCTATATCAAATTTGATCATTATTTATATCACACGTAAACACGACCCAACGAATCCACCATCAAATTTATGTAAAATGGAATAAGAATGGGAAGCTAAATAAAAAACATACTAGGGATCGATCACACAAATGGGACTTTATGAAAATTATATGTACTCTAAAATCACCTCAAGAACCATCAGTGGTCGAGATGTGGGTGCCTCACTAATGGAATGAGAAAATACCCATGCATGGAATTGTTTAAAACTAATGGTAGGGATATTAAATGAAATGTTATGAATTTACATTACACGTATAATTTTTAGAAGGTCACCCCTCACTACCTCCGGTTGTTATTTATCCCGGTTGACTATTAAAAAATGATTATGGTTGACACAATGTGTGATAATTTTATTCCCTATAATAGTCCATGACATGTTCCTGTCCAAATGTGCACATTGTTTAATAGGTAAAAGGGGAGTGATATCCTATCAGATAGTTTTCATCAATAGTTTTCATCACATGCATCTAAACCACCTAGACAGCCTTTAAAATCCTATAATCCTCCCATAAACTGATTTGACACATTTATAAAAAAACCATTAATTCTATCAATATACATCCTTATGATTTATCAAATATTTACATATAAATGCTATCTGTCTCTAAACAATAATCTAACACCATGATAGAATTGAAAAACTAAGGATGGATGTATATATAAAATGAAGGGATATATAAAATCAACACCATATATGATCACATCCTCAGTCTGTTCAATGAATCGTTATAAGGCCCCAGCCTTAAACCTTACTTAATATTGAGTTATTACAAGATTACACATTGAGGATATTTTCGGGTTTAGAGTTTTAGAGAATTAGATCATAAAACTTGCATTACATTCCACGTATAAACAAAGTGGTTACATAAAGATAGTATTCTTCATTCCCATCAATGTAATCATATTTAAAATAAAACATGGATTCTTTCTTGACACTTCCTTGACAATATCATCATATCATTTACCTGTCCCTTGACCTGTGAAAATCATTTCAAAAAACTTGGGATGAGTATAAAAAGCTCAGTAAGGGATATAAAAATATGGAAAGGAAACATGAGTACATGTATAAATAAGAATGAAATCATACTTTTCCCATAAATAAAAAGCACTTTAACATACCTCATCAAATCATGAATAAATCATAGAAATCATAAGACATAAAGGTAACTTGAGGCATTCATAACATTCTTACGTAGGGGGTAACCCTCTTGGTTAAGTTTGGAATACCCATCATAGTATATTCCCTAAATCTCTTCGGAGAAACCTTAACGTTTCACTCCTTCGTGTTACCCAATGCATTGGAGAGCTATATAGGGATCACCGGCCCTTAGTTTATCACAGAACCACCCGTCTTCATAATAATTTCCAAGAATTTCAACACAATCGTATCACATAAAACATGCATAAAGGAAACATAACATTTCCACCTTTCAATCACAAGATATAAATACAACACATTGATATAAAAACATTATAAAAAACATTCTCAATACCAAAATAAATGAAACGTAAAACATAGTAATTATTTTTCTTTTAAAAAAATGTATGGCTTGTAGTGGAAGTCGAAACTAAAATAATTGTCACGGCGGCGGAGAAGTAGTTGTTACCGCATACGTACGACAAAAACATTCCCTTTTTTCGTTTAGTAAATGCTTAGTATAAAAATTATTCCTTTTGAATAAATGTAAAAGTCATAGGGGTTTATACACCATATAATAGAAGGTTGTGTATAAAACAAAATATGCCTCAATGAAAGGAGATTGAGACAAAGTCCCATACCTCAGGTCCGACTTGACTCGATCGTTCTTTAATGTCCTGAATAATAAACTTGAGTTAATTTCTACTTGCTTAAGAACCGTTTTCAAGTTCATTATTCGTTTTATATCACTTATTTCCATGTCATGAACACTATGTAATTATTTAAGTTAATGACGGTCGTTTGAACGATCATTGGTACTTGAGTAAAAAATAAACCCTTTATAATTACAAGTTGTTCATGTATCCCTTATATCCAGAATTATAATGTTGATATATATATCATATATATCCAGTATATACATGCATTTATAATATTACATAATCATTTAGAGGTACGAAATGAAATGCACCGTTCATGGAGACGGTAAGTCGTACGTACGCATGAACGCTACTTTCATTTCTATTTCGTATTTTATACAATGGAATCATAATGATATAAAGGTATATTATAATTCCAGTATAATATCATATATAATATCATAGTTCCATCCTTTATTCGTCCCACATATGGTATTTAACGAATCAAATCACTTTGAGGGGGCGGTAGTCCGCACTTCCTTAAATGAAGATATCGTGTTTACCCATAATGGAAACCATAAAGGTATACCCAAAATGAAAAATACAGAAGCTTAAGGAAAACATAAACATATTATATATCATATATATATATAGTGACATATTAATGTAAACCTTTTAATGTGTTAAAAGAATGTTGAACAATCATCGTTTCGGGAGGCATAAATTCGCCATCCACGGAAACAGTATGTTCGTTAACCATTAGATGTAGGTGTGTGTAAGTGTTGCTCAAATACTTATTTTAACAACATCCTAGTAAATTTATGATACTTGAGTTGTTACAAAAGAAAGGATTAAAAATAGTTTATGGGGTTGGAGAAGCAAAATAAAACAAAAGGACTCAAAAAATGACATTACCTTAAAATCGGGTAACTCCCTTTTGTTTGAGCTCAATGGCTTCCTTGGGAAGACTTATGCCCAAAGTGAGGCTTCAAGGAGCAAGAGAGGGAAGTGGAGAGACAAAATGAGTAGGGGTTGGCCGAGCCAAAGGCTTTGGAATTGTGGGTAAGGAGGTAGAGGTGGGGGCCTTTTATAAGAGTAGAGGAGGGGCACTCTTGGAAAGTAAAGATAAGTCACTTTATTTTAAAATGGTATTCGGATTTAATAGGTCCCACATTGATTTTTTTTCTAGGATAAGGTGATAATTTTTCTAAATACACTCATACAATAGGTTTTGGACATGTGTAGGTCTTAGATTTTACATTATCTTTCCATTTTATTTAAATCGCTAAATAATGAGGTCATCGCTGCATCATCATGATGTCATAAATAATTTAATTTATTTAAGGTCTAAAAATTATAAAATAATATCATGATGTAGGAAATCGTTTTATCTTTCTAATGAATATTTATAGTCTAAAAGATCATTTATTTAGAAAAAACTAAAAAAATTACTTAGGTGATACATTCTTTGTCACATTTAACATTCTTTAAAAATAAAAATATAAAAAGTCACATTCTCACAAAAGTGATTCCATGGGGCCCCAAAGTTTGGCACAAGGAATTCCATGGTCGTACATGAGTCAAATAGTAGCCTTAGGACAAATTTTGTGGTCTTTTTTTTTCATTATGATATCATTTTATTATCCTTAATAACCCGATTACTCATTAATCAATATAATTAAAGATAATTACCGCCGTTACTATTCCTAATGTCCAAAAACAAAAGAATCATGATTACATAATTTGGACCTTATGATTCCAAATATGTAATGCATTTTACCAAATTCCAAACACCGAAATTTAAATAATTGATTTAAAAATAATTTCCGTTGTCTAAACAAATAGCGTGTTTTTTTGAAAGAATATCTATGAAAAGATTGGCATTAGTTTATGAGCAATTTCAAAGTGAAATTAATCCTAATGACCACCATTGGATTAAAATTTAATAATATATTCATATTAAACTTTAAGACCAATTAAAAATATAATCTAACCATATAATTAAATTAAATGAAAAATCAGTTTTGATGTAAAATGCAGTATTTTTCACTATTGATTAAAAAAAATGAACATTGTCAGAAAAATACCAAAATTTCACACAATGTAAATTTCAATGTCCCAATCATAATGAATATGTATATTTTGACAAACATAGCTTATAAAATTGTCCAAAGATAGATTTAAAAATGGTTTTCCATCAAAAGGATGTAAAACAATCTATTAAAAAATATTACTGTATTCCATGCTTAAGATATTATTTATTTTCATTTTAAGCCTCTAAAACACTATCTAATTAATTAATAGACATAGATAAAAATATATATTATTCATTAATTACATGGGATGTTACATCCTTCCCCACTTTAGAAAATTACTTCACCGCAATTTATTTACTTATCGAATAAATGGGGGTACGTATCCCTCATTGCATTTTCAGATTCCCATGTTGCCTCTTCCATCATGTGGTTTTTCCACAAAACCTTTACCTGATTAATCACCTTATTCCGTAACACTTGCTCCACGTGGTCAAGAATCTGGACCAGTTGTTCCTCATAAGATAGGTTCTCTTCCAGCTGAACTACCTCTGGACTCAAAACATGAGATGGATCTGGCATATACTTTCTCATCATCGAAACGTGAAAAACATTGTGTAACTGAGATAAACTCGGGGGTAATGCCACCCGGTATGCAACTGATCCAACTCTCTCCAGAATTTCATATGGTCAAATGAACCTTGGACTCAGTTTTCCTTTCTTACCAAATAGCATCACACTTTTCCATGGTTATACTTTGAGAAAAACATGATCACCTACCTCAAAAGATAGATCCTTCCTCCTGTTGTCTGCATAACTCTTCTGCCTACTCTGAGCTTTTCTCATGTGCTTCTGAATCAACTGAACTTTTTCTGCCATATCTTCTACCAATTCTGGTCCCATCATCTTCCTTTCACCCACTTCATCCCAGAAAGCAAGAGTTCGACACCGCTTCCCATATAATGCCTGAAATGGTTCCATCTGTATACTGCAATGAAAAGTGTTATTATATGAAAATTCAACCAAAGAATGATGTTAGTCCCCACATCCTTGAAAATCCATAGAACAAGCTCGTAGCATATCCTCCATGGTCTGAATTTTTTGTTCTGACCGCCCATCTGATTGAGGATGAAATGTTGTACGAAAATTTAATTCAGTACCCAACTACTTTTGAAAGCCTTTCCAAAATTTAGAAGTGAACCTGGGATCACGAGCAGATGCAATGGAGAGAGGAACTCCATGTAACTTGACTATCTCTTTAAGATACAAATGGGAATGTTGGTCTAGGGAAAAAGTATCTCGTATAGCAAGGAAATGGGCATATTTGGTCAAGCGATCAACAATAACCCAGATTGCATTATTACCTCGAGATATCTTTGGTAATCTCACAACAACGTCCATTGATATATTCTCCCATTTACACTCTGGCACTAGTAAAGGCTGAAGCATCCATTTTGGTAACTGCCGCTCTGCTTTAACCTGCTGACAAGTCAAACACTTCACAGTAAAATCAGCAATATCTCTTTTCATTCCATCCCACCAGTAATACACCCAAAGATCTCTGTACATCTTAGTACTGCTAGGATGAACTAAAAACGGAGAACTATGATCTTCACATAACAACTCTCTCGTCAACTGTGAATCACAAGGCACACACAATCTCTTCCCCAATATAAAAACACAATCACTATCAATGTTGAATCCCGGAAACATACCTTTCTGAACTAGCTCTACCTTTTTCTGCAACTCACTGTCTTGCTTCTGTGCTTGCTAGATTCTATCTAATTGAGATGATCTCACTGATACCTGAAACAAAACAGAAGAACATCATGTACCAACAACTTCTATTCCAAAGTTCATCAAATCCTTAACCAAAGGATCATGTTCCAAACACAACATTGCTAATGAAGCATTACTTTTTTGACACAAAGCATCAGCCACTTTATTTGCTTTTCCCGGATGGTAATGAATTATACAATCATAATCCTTGATTGATTCCAGCCATCTCCTCTATCTCATGTTTAATTCTTTCTGAGTGAATATATAATTTAAACTTCTGTGATCAGTATATACTTCACACTTTACTCCATACAAATGATGCCTCCAAATGTTTAAAGCAAAAACAACAGAAGCTAATTCCAAATCATGTGTAGGGTAATTTACCTCATGATTTTTTATCTGTCGTGAATCATAAGCAATTACCTGATCATTCTCTATTAGGACGCAACCATGTCCTTTCAATGAAGCGTCACTATATATAACAAACTCACCATTCCTGGAAGGTAGTGCCAAACTAGAGCATTCAACAATATTCTTTTCAGTTCCTGAAAACAATCATCACATTCTTTTGTCTAGATAAACTTAACACCCTTCCGAGTTAGCTTAGTAATTAGACTAGATAACTGTGAAAAATTTCTAACAAACCTTCGGTAATAGCCTGCCAAACCAAGGAAACTACGAATCTCTGTAACATTTGTGGGTCTTGGCCATTCTTCAACAACCTTTGTTTTTGTAGGATCAATAGTTATCCCATCTTTAGAAACAATATGACCAAGGAATGAAATTTTTTGCAACCAAAACTCACACTTGCTAAATTTCCCATACAATTTATTTTCATTAAAAGTTTTCAAAACAACCCTTAAATGTATTTCATGTTCATCATTACTTTTAGAAAACACCAAAATATCATCAATGAAAACCACCACAAACTTATCCAAGAACTCATGGAAAATTATATTCATTAAGTCCATGAATATAGTAGGTGCATTGGTTAGATCAAAAGGCATTACTACAAATTCATAATGGCCATATCTTGAACGGAACGCGGTCTACGGAATGTCTGCTTCCTTTACCTTCCGGTGATGGTACCCCGATCTCAATTCAATATTTGAAAAATACTGAGCTCCCTGGAGCTAATCAAACAAATAATTGATATGAGACAAAGGATATTTGTTCTTAACAGTGATGTTATTCAAGGCTCTATAATCAATACAAAGTCTCATTGAACCATCTTTCTTTTTAACAAATAAAACAGGAGCACCCCATGGTGATGTGCTAGGTCGAATGAATCCTTTCTCTAATAAATCTTGCAATTTCTCCTTCAACTATAAAAGTTCAATTTGAGCCATTCGATAAGGGGGTGTTGAAATTGGATTAGCATAAGGAACTAAGTCAACAGTAAACTCAACATCCTGATTTGGTATTATTCCAGGCAACTCATCAGGAAAAACATCAGGATACTCATTTACCACCGGAACATCATTAATCTGAACAGTTCCTTTATTTTCAATGATGTGTCCAAGGTAACATTCTTTTCCATCTTTTACAAGTTTCCCGGCCTCTTGATATGTTATCAAAAGTAAGGGTTCATTCGTGTAAACAAACTGAATTTATTTCTGAAAAGAAACTTCTTTAGCTCTACAGTCATTCTTAGCATGGTAAATAGAGAGCTAATCCATACCCAGGATAACATCAAACTCTATTAGAGGTAGAACAATAAGGTTTGCAAGTAGGTTCTTTCCACAGATAAGGATAAGAAGATTCTAATAAATTCTTTTTTCCTCAACATTCCCCCTAGGTGTTTTTACCAAAAGTTCAGGAATCATTTCGTGAGATGGTATTCCCATTTTACAAGAAAAGGTTTTAGAGATGAATGAATTTGTAGACCCCGAATCAAACAACACACTGGCATAATCTGAAATAACAAACAACGTACCTGATACAACTTCATTTGATAGCCCGTCATCTGTCGAAGTAGTTGCAAAGGATTTCACCACCCATTTCTGGTTGTACTCTAACTGCTCCCCATCACTCAAGATCTTTTTCGAACACTCGTTTGCATAGTTACCCATCTCATTGAACATATAACATTTCACTACCTGTAAATAAAATTTGGTCTTACCTTAAACTTGATCTTTTTCAGTGCAATCACGAGCCTTATATCCCATCTTCCCACATCAGTAGCACTTTCCAGAATTCAGAAGACATTCCCCAGCATGCCATTTTCCACATTTATCACAAACTGTAAACTTAGTTTTCTTACCATCAGACATTTTTGAAGAATTCTTACCTTTCTCCTACCACCTCGGTCTCTTCTTCTGTTGGTTGTTATAGAACACTTGATCATCGACAAACTCCATTTCCACCTTCTCAGCAAATCGAACAAGCTTTTCATAACTTTTAAAATCATGAGAAGCTAATGCCCTTCGATATTTTGGCTTAAATACTGAGTAAAAACAATTGATTTTACTATCAAGGTCTTGGATAAAATTTGGAGCATACCTAGGCAATCGAGTGAACCTTTCTTCATAGGCAGCCACTGAGTCATCCTCATGCCTCAATTCCAAGAATTTATTTTCCATCCTATGTCGAACAGCCTTAGGAAAATACTTCTCATGAAACATACCTTTGAATTCATCCAAGTCGAGAGCATCAATCTCATTAGTGTCCCTGATATTTTTAACCATCAACCACCACTGATCTGCTTCACCCTCGAAACGATAAATAGCAAGACTATCCTTTTGATTGTCTAAACACCCCATGACATCAAAAATGTTCTCTAGTTCTTTAATCCACCCTTCATCTAGCAAAAGGTCAGATGATCCTCTGAATGATGGGGGATGTTGCCTCATGAAATGTTCCACCACTGACATGTTCCTCTATGGTTGATCTGGCTGATCTCGTGCATGGATACCACCACCATTTATCGGTTGATTCAACTGCGCCATTACTGCAAAAAACTATTCAGTTCCAATTTTGACCATCTCAGGATGCTGATTCGGAAGGTTATTTCCTTCTGCATTCCTTCCTAGCACCGCTTCCATGTTTCCTTTGCGGAAAACCATTCTGAACAAACATGTCTTAGATGAAGCAACATGGTAATCTTAAAATACTATATCACTTCAATTTGACCATAATTTTTTTTTTTGATAATCATTTAATATATTTCTAACTCCTGAAGTTATCTAAACCGACCTATGATACCAACTATAAGTCCCCAGCCTTAATCCTTACTTAATCTTGAGTTATTACATGATTACACATTGAGGATCTTTTCGGTTTTCGAGTTTTAGAGAATTAGATCATAAAACTTGCATTACATTCCACATATAAACAAAGTGGTTACATAAAGATAGTATTCTTCATTCCCATCAATGGAAACATATTTAAAATAAATAATGGATTCTTTCTTGACACTTCCTTGACACTATCATCATATCATGTACATTTTCCTTGACCAGTGAAAAGCATTTCAAAAAACATGGGATGAGCATAAAAAGCTCAGTAAGGGATATAAAAACATGGAATGGAAACATGGGTACATATATACATAAGAATGAAATCATATTTTACCCATAAAACATAATCACTTTAACATACCTCATCAAATCATGAATAAATCACAGAAATCATAAGACATAATGGTTACTTGAGCCATTTATAACATTCTTACATAGGGAGTAACCCTCTTGGTTACGTTTGGAATACCCATCACAGTATATACCCTAAATCTCTTCGGAGAAACCTTAATTTTTCACTACGTTGCGTTACCCAGTGCATTGGAGAGTTATATCGGGATCACCCACCCTTAGTTTATCACGGAACCACCCGTCTTCATAATAATTCCCAAGAACCTCAACATAACCGTATCACATAATCCATGCATAAAGGAAACATAACATTTCCACCTTTCAATCACAGGATATCAATACAACACATTGATATAAAAACATTATGAAAACCATTTTCAATACCAAAATAAAAGAAAAGTAAAACATGTTATTTATTTTTCTTTTAAAAAAAAGTATGGCTTGTAGAGGACGCTGAAACTCAAATAATGGTCACGGCGGCGGAGAAGTCGTTGTTGCAGCATACGTACGACAAAAACATTCCCTTATGTCGTTTATTAAGCGCTTCGTATAAAAAATATTCCTTTTGTGAAAATTTAAAAGTAAAAGGGGTTTATACACCATATGAAATATGGTTGTGTATAAAACAAAATATGCCTCAAAGAAAGGAGATTGAGAAAATGTCCCATACATCGGGTCCGACTTGACTCGATCGTTCTTTAATGTCCTGAATAATAAACATGAGTTAATTTATACTTTCTTAAGAACCTTTTTCAAGGTCATTATTCCTTTAATATCACTTATTCCCATTTCATGAACACTATGTAATTATTTAAGTTAATAACGATCGTTTTAACGATCATTGGTACTTGAGTAAAAAATAAACCCTTTATAATTACAAGTTGTTCATGTATCCCTTATATCCAGAATTATAATCATTATGTATATATAATATATATCTATTATATACATGCATTTATAATATTACATAATCATTTAGAGGTAAGAACTGAAATGCACCATTCATGGAGACGGTAAGCCGTACGTACGCATGAACGCTACTTTCATTTCCATTTCGTATTTTATACAATGAAATCATAATGATATAAAGGTATATTATAATTCCAGTATAATATCATATATAATATCATAGTTCCATACTTTATACGTCCCACATATGGTATTTAACAAATCAAATCACTTTGAGGGGGGGTAATCCGCACTTCCTTAAATGAAGATATCGCATTAACCCATAATGGAAACCATAATGGTATACCCAAAATGAAAAATTCAGAAGCTTAAGGAAAACATAAAAATATTATATATCATATATAAATATAGTGAAATATTAATGGCCACCTTTTACGTTGTTAAAATAATGTTGAACAATCATCGTTTCGGGAGGCATAAATCTGCCATCCACAGAAACAGTATGTTCGTTAACCATTAGCTGTAGGTGTGTGTAAGTGTAGCTCGAATACTTCTTATAACAACATCCTAGTATATTGAAGATACTGTATTTTTTACAAAATAAAGGAATAAAAAGTGTTTAGGGGGTTGGAGAAGCAAAATAAAACAAAAGGACACAAAAGAAGACATTACCTTAAAATCGGGTAACTCCCTATGGTTTGATCTCAAAGGCTTCCTTGGGAAGACTTCTGCCCAAATTGTGGCTTCAAGGAGTAATAGAGGAAAGTGTAGAGACAATATGGGTAGGGGTTGGCCGAGCCAAAGGCTTTGGAAGTGTGGGTAAGGTGGTATAGGTGGGGGCCTTTTATAAGAGGAGAGGAGGGGCACTCTTGGAAAGTAAAGATAAGTCACTTTATTTTAAAATGGTATTCAGATTTAATAGGTCCCACATTAATTTGTTTCTAGGATAAGGTGATATGGGTTCGAAATACACTCATCCAATTGGTTTTGGACATGTGTAGGTCTTCGATTTTACATTATCTTTTCATTTTATTTATATCGTTAAATAATGAGGTCATCGCTGCATCATCATGATGTCATAAATAATTTAATTTATTTAATGTATAAAATTTTTAAAAAATTATCATGATGTAGGAAATATTTTTAGCTTTCTAATGAATATTTATAGTCTAAATGATCATTTATGTCGAAAAAAGTAAAAATATTTTACTTAGGTGATACATTCTTTGTCACATTTAGCATTCTTTAAAAATAAAAAGATAAAAAGTCACATTCTCACAAATGTGATTCCATGGGGCCCCCAAGTTTGGAACAAGGCATCCCATGGTCGGCCATGAGACAAAAATTAGCCTTAGGACACATGTTGTGGTCTTTTTGTATCATTATGATATCATTTTATTATCCTTAACTACCTGATTACTCATTAATCAATATAATTAAAGATAATTACCGTCGTTACTATTCATAATGTCCAAAAACAAAAGAGTCTTGATTACATAATTTGGACCATCTGATTCCAAATATGTAATACATTTTACCAAATTCCAAACACATAAATTGAAATAATTGATTTAAAAATAATTCTCGTTGTCAAAACAAATAGCGGGTTTTTATGAAACAATATCTATGAAAGGTTTGGCATTAGTATATGACCAATTTCAAAGTGAAATTAATCCTAATGACCACCATTGGATTAAATGGTAAAAATATATTCATATTACACATTAATATCAATTAAAAATAAAATCTAACCATATAATTAAATTAAATGAAAATGTAGTTTTGATGTAAAATTCAGTATTTTTCACTATTCATTAAAAAAATGAACATTGTCAGAAAAATACCAAAAATTCACACAAAGTAAATTTCAATGTCCCAATCATAATGAATATGATTATTTTGAAAAAAATAGATTATAAAATTGTAAAAATATAGATTTAAAAATGGTTTTCTATCAAAAGGAAGTAAAACAATCTTTTAAAAAATATTAGTGTATTAAATGCTTAAGATTGTATTTATTTTCATTTTAAGCCTCTAAAACACTGTCTAATTAATTAATATACATAGATAAAAATATCTATTATTCATTACTTGGGATGTTACAATCATAGTGGGGTCTCATTGAACAGACTTGACATCTGTGCTCATATATCAATCTGCATCTCCCATGTCTTCTTCTAAACACACTAATGATTTAACTCCACCGTAACTACTGCTATTGTACTATATTGGGGATTCTACTATCTATAATCCAAAATAATTATTATATTATTCTCTAGGTATGCATGTACCTCAATAATAATGCATTCAACCTCACTCACATGATAATATACTTACATGATATAATATAATTTTAGATAAATGAAAAACATCATGTATGGGGCTATAGTGTTGTGGGTTTTCTAATCTATACTCCACTGGATATAAAACATATACAATAAGAAAATGGAAAAACAAACCAATGTGATATGTCATTCTATTTCCTGATATATTGTTTCCCAAACCTAAGATACACCTAAATGAAAACATGATGAATGCCCAAAAATAGAGGTGTTCATCTGTTATGGTCAACATAGGATTTTAACTTACTTGGTGTTGTCCCCAACTGAATCTAAATCCACTAATCCTACTCATTTGTATCTATCTTCGGAGAATCCCCCAATTGAATTCACTCACTTTCCTCAACCAATTAATAAATTAAATGGAATAAAATTCCATAAAAATATTTAAAATGTTCTATATGGAGAAATTCCTAGAAACAGTTATTATAGAAAAATCATCGAGGGATTCTGCCATGAACCACTGAAATCTAAAACGTAGGCTCATATTAAATATTCCATAATTGTAATAGTCTAATAATAATTACCATCATTATGAGGGTTAGGGTTCATACTGAAAATAACCTAACATCACATATCCCATTGAATACCATTCTATAATTTCATTGTCCAAAATTAATATTTTTATTAAATGATAATCCATTGAACATAGTACAACAGAAAAAATCCTCAAATAAATACTAAATATATCAAAATTAATGAATTTATTTTTTATTGAGAACAAGAGGGTTTCCTTTATCATTACATCTACAAACACTCATCAAACATCCTTTTTATGGGTTTTTATGGGTACTCTTATCATAATATCCATAATGTAGTCTTCCTGTTTCCACTCATGAATGGAAAAAAGGATGTAAAATTCTAGTTGGTCATTGATTTTTGCCTTTCACCTAAGGACACGTGAAATATCTATCCACAATTCCACCCACATCTTCATTATTCTTTTCTACAAATATATCTACTTATATCATGATGGATCATTTCAAAAATTGATTTACTTGCAATATATATGAATAATCCATTATTATCATCTCCACACACTAGCCTATTGGAACCCATAAATGAACATATATATTAAGAGAATTTACATTATCAATAGTCCATCCCGAGTTTTCTCCCAACCATATAATCTATATATTAGAATGAATAACCTCGAATATGATAACTTATCTATTTTTATCCATTCAAAAATAAGTTGTGTAATAGATGAAGATTTTCGATATACTCTATCCTAATTCTTTTGAACATCTAGATGAACGTATTTAAAGATTCCCACCATCCACCACTTGACTTATGAATCTTGAACATCATTTTCAACATATTCCATATAAATGAATTGATAATTATGTCTCCCTTTACAGTCATATAAGATTACTGAAATTTGAAAACTATATATACTAAATCCACCTTATTTTCCACCTGATCGGGTCTTGCTAAGAAACAATAAACCTAAGTATCTTGTAGTCAATTTATACCACAGACAACTTACCCATGAGATGATTCCTCTATAATCCTATGGTTGGATAAACTACTACATACACTGACTTGTTAGTACGGAAATAAATTCCATGTGGTATCATTTTTATATATTTATTAGTTACCATATTATCCGTCTATATAAAAATTACTCAGAGTCTGACTAATGATGCATCATAGTACATGGTATTTTCTTTAATAAGCTTAGGTCTGGTGGGGATATGTGCTTTCACAAACCTATCTTTTATCTCTATAAAATCCCTCTCATTAAAATCATACTACAACGATTTCACTTCATTGTTCATCAGTTGTGTAATTAGTTCTCCATGATGGATAAGTATTAGATAATTAGTGAATAATATATTATTAAATCAAGGATAATCTAAATTTCAAATAAATCCTTGGAATTCATCTTATACACCATAAGTACAACATTAGATGGATCCACTGAAACTCATCCATCAAAGATAAAATATCAGAATAAGCCCATTTTATAAATCTCAAAATACCATTTTGTAAGCATGTATTAAATCCAATTATCTAAAAATGTACTCAAGATGATGTCAAGATGTTGTGAATGATAATATTATTTATACGATTCAATCAATATGTCATAAAAATAACAACATACTGGTCCATAATAGGATGAACTATATTTTTCATAAAACTGATGAATAATACCACTGTGTTAGTCAAACCAAACATAATAACTACAAAATCTTACACGAAATACCGTCATCTAAAATTAGGAAATGGTATTTCTAATAATGAAAAGCTATAATTGTGGTATGATGATCTAATATCTATATTGAAGATTATCTTAGTACCTCACTTATGATTTAAAATATAATCAATGGATGGAAGAGGATACTCGTTCTTGTTATCCATATTTACAGTCTATGACAATATATAAATATGTGAAATTATCCAATGTCATTAATTATGAAGAGTGTTAGAGAACCCTTTGGTGATGTTCTATTCAATGCGAACCCTTTCAGTTCTATTTAATATGACATAAAATTTCAATTCTCGAAGCACTCCTGGTGAAAATATATATGGTGTTATATAATTGGATATACTCCCATCACTAAATCACTTGTAAACATGATTTTTCGCTTACGTGATATGTCATATAACTCAAAAAAATTGAAATAATTAACATTGTCTACCATTGGGAGTAAATAATCTACTGTTATTACTAATATAATCTAGGGAAATTATATTTATCTGAGCTTTGAGAAAATCTAATATAAAGTGATATGGTCCCCCACGACTATACCAAAACTCCAACTCACCGTCATGAGAATACATACCTCCATATATATATAGAAATTAATCAATACAATGGTAAAATTTGATATGAGATAGGTATATAACAATCAAATCCATACCCATGATGGAAAACAATTTCCATTTGAGAGAAAATCATTCCCATAAAAATTGAAACATCTAACCTATATTGAACAATCCTTCTAATGTCTGATATTCTCTGATTTAACCCATAAAGATGTATCACTGTTCAATACCCCATACTATATTTCAACATCCAATCCTATCCCTTTCACAAATTGATATCCTAAAATGGAAATCGATTCCAATATATCAAACCAAAAAAATGTAAAATTATGTCATATAATAGTAGTATATTGAGATTTGATGACCCTTAATCCACAATAGTCATAGTTGTCTATATAATGGGTAGTTGACTAGCCACTCTTCCATGGGATCCAGTCCAACTACTATAAGGAATTATCTTTTAATAGTACGTTCATGATTTAACTAGGGTACCACATCCCTTTTCTTGACTAGAATGTCTAGTGTACATCTAGCTTCCAATCACATGAGGATTATTAGAGTCCTTACAAGACTAATGTACCAGTACAAATCCCATTCCACCATCTTACTACATCATGTCCTGGCAAAAAAATTATAGGTGGAACATCCTTCTTCAAACATGACTATCCAATGTTGGGTATGTAAACTGAGTCCACTTTTGGGCCATTGTTAATCAATTACACATGACAATAGAATATGTTCTTTACATGGTTTTCCACATTCTCGAAAACTCTTGAAAATTGATTCCTTGTAGAAATATTTCATAGTGAATGTTCTTCCTACTAGAATAATTGTTTCTAGACTTACAATATGAAATATACTAGACACTACTCAAGGGATCAGTTGGTTTTTAATATTTGATGATGGACTGATCCTTAACATCCTCAAAAATACTTAGTTAAGAGATTTTCAAATGTGACCTAATATCATATTGAAGACCATAATCTAATATTCTTTCCATGGATAGATTTTTTATACCAAATATGGTCAAAAGACTTGAAAATTAGTGAAGAATTAATCATAACAAATCACGGGCATTCCATAATGTATTAGTTTGATGAACTAAAAAGCCTTCTCATAACTCAATATCTAAGGATAGATGTTTCAATGGAACGTCACATTGATATCATTCAAAAATAACACATCATTTTTCACATCATAATATAAAATATAATACCAATGCTTGGATTATAAATGGATCATATATGTACAATAGATCACTATTCGATCTAGGAGTGTCTCATAATTATTATTGATCATCTATAATAGAATGTTCAAGATGTAGGATGCCTAGGTGCCGCCATCCCTATAAAATGTAGGTGGGTAACATTCTTGAACTATCTGTTTATCTCATACATTGATGGAATGATTTTAATTTCATACCATTACCTAGATAATGAGGCCCTTAGTATTTAATTACAATGTTGAGTATCTATAAATTCATCAACATATAAAATAATACTAGACTCAAAAGCATTGGAATCGTGAAGATCTCCAATCTGTTTTTGTTTATCCAGATGTTGATGAGGTTGGTTTTTATCTACAAGAGAAACAAAATATACAGAAACTGATCAATAACAATACCATCAACCTCAACAGGAGAGAAAAAAGGAAAAACATTTCATAGTATCTCATGAAATGGGATATCTGTGTTTTATCCGAATATTTCAATACATTTATTTCATTCCATATATCTGATTATTAGGTATTCATTCCACATTACTTATAGGAACTTATATAACACATGTAAAAAATAAGTCCCTATACAGAAGAAATCAACTCAATATATATACCAAAATTACAATCCTGATCCATTCACTAATATGATTCTATATACAATGATATGATGACAATTCGAAAAAATCAATAACATCACACAACATGTAAATAACCCTAGGTGAAATAACAACAACTATTTCAACAAAATATCATTAATAGAAATATCACAACTCGACACTTGGATTTTTCTATAGTATTTGTATTAACTACATAGATGAAAAACCTCATTAACAAATATATACACATCATAGTGGAATATATATATATATTTATAATAAAAATTAAATATATTTATAATTAACATAATATTACTTTGAAAAAACATTTTATCATCGCCTAATCTGGATGTCTCTATAATTGATGATATGGGTTGGTTGTAGGCCCTCAATAATGCCTCCACGTATACAAGAGGATATCACCTAGAATAATAGGTGTGATAAGTATAAAAGGGATAAAAAAACCTCATGTTATAGAGTTACAACATATTTGAATAATCTTATTACATTAAATATCAGAGTAATAAAAATAATGGAATAATACAATAGAATTGAAAACCAGAAAATAAAAAAATGATTATACCAGGGAAATAAACAAGTACTAATGTAATGAAACTATAAATTATTACAATATTTCATTCTATAATTACTATATAAATTATATAATTGAATACACATATAATGAATGAAATTTCCCCAGTCTAGAGCCGCATTGTAGTCTAATTTCAAAAATCTGGCCTATTTAGAATGAAACAATCCTATGTAAGGACCCATTTATATGTCAAACATGAATCCATGAATTCTAATAATGTACCAAAATTATGAAAGACTAAGGTGTGATTATTACATAGTATTCCAAAACAATCAAATCTAAACATAACTAGGATAATGATATTTTTCTAATATAATAAAAAAGTTCTTAATATTAGTTAATTAATAAATTTAAATAATAAAACCTAAACCTTAATTGAAACCATTCATGTATATATATTATTGTGTCTTAGGACCATGTAGACCATAACCATTCCTCCATTTTATAAATCACACAATATGGTTCAATACAGAAATATGAAAAAAAAAATTATAAATCAATGCCTAGCCTAGGGTATATGAATTTAATCATGTATTGAGACAATGATTAGTGTATAAGAAATAAAATATCCACTTAGGACACAAAATTTGTATAATATTAATAGCATGTTTTCATGACAATCATTTTATAAAAATATTACATCATTTTTCTTTTAAAATCATTGTATATAATAATTAAAACAAGAATCAATGAGAATATACCACTATATTATCAATACAACATGATTCATTAGGTAAAAAAATAATGATATTACAATATCACATCATAAGGGTCAATGGTTTGTTATGAAAACATCCAATTATCTTTAAATTTTTCATTTCATTTATTACTTTTTCAGAAACAATTAACATGCCAATCAATTCAAACATCAACACAAGAAAAGGTTAATCAATATCAAGAAAACACAAAAAACACATGTCATGATAAGTACAAATTATAATATATATATATATATATTTATAATTACTGGTTCACTCACCCTAATAGAAAAAAATCAACGTAAATATTAATTATAACAATTAGGATTCCATTGAATTAACCAAATTCATCATTTAATTAATTTATATACGTGTTATGGTGGAACAATTTAAATATTTCACATACATATAAATTAAATTTACTATAGGGTTATGGTTTGGACAAACTACCTTTTATAGTTTTAATGAAGAAATTCTAGTGGGGTAACACCAATGAAAAATAAAATGAAAGAATAATGAAAGATGAAAACAAGATCACATCAGGTCAAGATTTACATCAAACCCAAACATCGTCTAATGAATCTGACTCTCTAATAGAGAAGAAAATAAGTGGAAGGGGAAACCAAATCCAATGACATAACATGGATCAGTAGGATCGATGAGATATCCTAAAATGAGGATTGAACTCCGAAATCCCCTAAAAACCATCCTAATTCAATTGGATCATGCTACGCCAAAGGAATGAGAAAATTATCACTCATGAAAATTTATAAAACTAATTGTTTGTATATAACAAAATACATAATTAATTTACACATTTTGTATTTAATTTTATAGGGTTAAACTTGTGAACATGTCACCTCATATTAATATTTATCTAGATCAACTATAATAGTATATAAATAGTATACATGATTTTAACATTATCATGCCCTGCAATGGTTCATAACATGTGTCCAGTTGATCATTTAATAGTGTGTAATCAACTAGATTATATTTTCCAACCCATTATATTGCATTAGGATATTAACCACATCCAAATAATTATAAATTTTTGAAAACCACATTAAAACCTTTTAGCATGTTTTATGTGGAACTATTAATTCATGAAATATATATCCTCCAACATTAGTCCATTTTCAATAATAAATGATTAATTTCTCTTAATATAAATCTTCCATCATAACTCAAATTAAAATAATTTGGAGGGGATTTCTTTAAAAAAATATGGAATCTTAATATTTTAAAAATTCATGAAAATCAATGATGGAAAATGAATTATAATAGGTCATGGGGTGGAATTCTGTTATAGAAAACATCAAAAAATTTCTTTCACATATGTTGGAGGTGATAGAAAAAAATAATTTTTAAGTATGAGAACTCTCTTTTGGAAAATATTTTATGTTTTTCAAAAAAAAAATATTCATGGATTTTATTCTATTCATTCCAATGAACCCTATGACGTAATTATCAATTTTTGTAATGTATTTGGGAGGTTATTTTATAACTAACCTGGTTATTTATGTTTTCTGAAATAAAATTAATTTGTTTCTTTTATATGGGAGGGGAGAGGCACCTGTGGAATTTATGAAAATATTAAATTAATATAAATTTATTTTAATGATAATATTTCTCAAAATTTGTAACAATAAAAGATAAAATCAGTATGAGCCTACGTCCCCTCATCCAATAAAAGTTGGAAATTTTTTAGAAACTTTTCATTCTTCTTGTATTTTACACTTTTTTTTCCTTTCTGATAATTATCGTAATATAAAATATTTTAACCATTTATGACCATTTAATGTTGTTATAAATTAAAAAACGACTCATAAATTATCATGTTATAATTATTTAACTATATCAAAATAATTTTATTAAATATAATAATTTTATATATTTCAAATTATTTAATAAATTTTAATTTGTTAATAAATATCACTAATGTAAAATTTCAAACTATTAATTTACAATATCTTTGAAAATGTGAAGGGAATAATGAAACTAGAAATAAAAAATTAATCCTTAATTATATGTCATTTTTATCTATAAAATTGGTGGTTCTCAATAATTATATCATATAAAACAAATGATAATATTTTAAATATAATTTATTGTATTTTTTTTGTTAATTGGATAATTAGTTTGTCAACATTGTGTATTCATTTAAGGTATATATTTCATCAACAAATTCTAATAACAAATTACCATGAGGATGGTAAATAATTTTCATTTCAATATAATAGTTATAAATTTACATATCCTCTATTTATCCCCATGTACAAATTATTATAGTTAATCAAAAACAAAATTGTGGCATTTTAAAAATATCTATAGATAAAATATTATAATGGACATAACCACATAAAAATATAAAATATTTCAAAATAAACACATAATGGAAGATTATGGACGAAATAGAGTGATCAAATAAAATTATTTCTTTATTTATGGTCATTTTATTGTCCATATCATAATATTTTAAACAATAATTTCCCAATTAACCAATTTCTATGATATTTTTACTTATGATTAATTAATATTGAACCAAAATAAAAACAAACTATTTACCAAATTTTTAACTCCTGGTTCAGAATATGGAATTATATTTCAAAAAAAATTTAATCGATGTTTCGTAATATAATATAAAATGAAACCACCCAAACATGATGAAAAAATGATTTATTAGATAATTTTATATTTTAAAAATAAAATTTTCTCACAAAAAATAGGATTATAAATTTATTTTAGAAAATATTGTGGTATTATATTTTGGGACAACTATGTAAATTAATTCTTAAACTAATCCCATATAATATTATAGTTATTAAAAACTTCAAAATAAAATATAGTTTTTATTAAAAATCATTAAATGTCATTGTTTATCGGAAAATAGATATTCTCAAATGAATATAAAAAATTTAGCATAGTTTAATATTAAAATGAAAGAATTATATAATGATATATATTTTATAAATTAAAATTTACAAATTTTCAGTATATTAATTTTATCAATTTCCCACATAAATAATTAAAATAATTTTTTTTTGAAAATAAAATATATTTTCTAAAAATGATGTTCTATTATAAACAATTATAAAATTAATTCAATTTATTAGTTGAAATATGTATTTATATATAGTTGAAAACCTAGTTTACAAAATTCATACACTTCGATTTAGCTAATATTTAATATTGTTCAAATTTCAATATTATGATTTCATAGTTCAATTATGATAAGTGTTTCAAATTTGTATAAAAATAAATGAATATTACAACATATCGATGAGTGTGATATTGAAAATGTCCTATATTTGTTTTCACCATAAATGGGATGTGTCCGTTAATTCATATTATGACACATAAACATTCTCTACTAGAATAATTTATTATTATTCCAATGGACCATTTTGATATATTCCATGGAATATATTAAAAATGAAAATATGGTGAAAATAATTTATTAAATGGGTAAGGAAATTAGGATTTTTGAATATGGTTTTGAATGATAATCCTTAAATGTGAAAATTTATCATTTGAAAATTATATATATCCTTCCACAATTTCACTTCTAACATAAATTGTTGGCTAATAAGGGGAGAAAAATATAGATATGTAAATTTAATCATAAACCAGATGAATTGCTATTTCACTAGAATTCATTTATCGTTATCCTAGGGAATTTACTAAATAACCATTAGATCATGATGTTATTTTTTATATTTATTTAGTCAATGATGCAAGATATTTGTCAAAGTATCACTATATAATTTAAAATGTTTAGAATGTGATGTTAATGAAACAAATACATGATTTTGGTGAGAGGGGGTATATAAACCTTAGAGTCTCACTCTGTAGTGTCCATATTCATTTCGAAAATAATAAATATGGACCCATGAGACTATACATTGATTATTTTTATGAAAATGATATTATGATTATGAATACATATCCTATGTCAATCATTTATAGTGAATTCAATCATCTTCATGGAGTCCAATAGTTTACAATAGTTGACCATTTTTTTGGGTCATTTCAATTTCATGTAAATATTGATGATATTATAAAAAACAAAATTTAAATGAGGCATCCATATTATGAGTTTACATTAATACCCTGTATTTTAACTAATGAAACGTCTATATTTAAAGAGTTATTGAATAATGTATTCATGGAATATATTAATAACTTCTTGGGATTTATTTGTGATACATGTTTTATTATAAAAATGTATAAAGACTATAAGAACAATTTTCAGATAAATAGAGTGACTCATATAATAAAATTATGACATGGGAAATGTAACAAGAATGAACTTTGTCAACATAAAATTTCATGTAGTTTAAATATTATTTCCTTATATGGTATATTAGTTAACCAATCATTGTAAATTTTTTCAAAGAATAACCCACTCAAATGAAAATAATTGTACAATATAGTAACATTAATTTGGATTGTTAGTATAAGTGATTTGGTAAAACAATTCCTTATTTTCTGGCACCTTAGAAAAAATTATATTTAAGAGGATCATGATCTTAGAGATTATGGAATTTGAAGAATGTTTTTATGTAGTGGAAAGGATTTTTTTATCCACTAATATTGTCTAAATAATCATGAAAGGATTGATAAGCGATATATAGTTATTCATAGAAGATGGTAAATTGTTTTTCCTTATATGGATTCATTTAATTATTTCATATGTTTCATGTTAGTTAAAATTTGTGATCAAAATAATATAGCAGATGATCTAGAGTTTGATTAAAAATATTTTCTTTCATTATTTGGAGAAATTATTGGCATTGTAAATTATGTGAAATACACCTTGATCGTAACAATATAAAATAAATATTTTCACAAATGTAGATATACATGACGAAAAGAAAATGTTTAAATACACTAAAGGGTTATCAATTCATAATATACTACCAACATAGAATGTTAAATCAGGTGTGGATACATTGGGCACAAAGGATTATAAAAATATGGACAAAATGAGGATTGAGAGATATAATACATTAAATTTTTTAGTAAATATTAGTACGAGAATTAATAATGAAATGGAAAAATCTGTTCTTTGTAAAATAGTTGCTAATTTATCAATATTGGATATGACATAAATCGCTTGGACAGATGATTATAATTTTCAAAACAAAATAAAATATTAAAATGATTGTAAATATTCACACATTGTATGTTAATAATGATTAATGTAATTTAGAAATTAGTTATATGGTACATATATACCTTATATGAAAAGGTAATTATTAGATCATCCTCATTGCTTTTGTTTCAATATTCATCATGGATGAATAAATATGTATGTAGATTTGTTGGAACATTATTGGATTGATAATATAAAAATTGAAAATACTGATTTTATTTCTAGATTTTTGGTTGAATTATCGTTAATGAAGAGATAAAATATAATTATAGGATTCATAAAACCTATAACCATTTCATCATTGAAATGAGTTGAAAATACCGTTGACATTGAAATTGGATTTAAAAATACTCCTATAAATTATTATTCAATAATAGATTTAATTTATCTGAATAATATTTAATCACAAATCCATGAAATTAATGAATATTTATAAAATAAAGTCCTCATAAGGATCTATATTAATAATTTTTTTAATCCTATATGGCACACCTCATTAAACTATTTCTGATTGTCTCACACATTTTACATTAAAATTCTATAATATTCGATTCTAGGATCTAGATAATGAACATAATATATGAACACCTTATCATCATTATAGTGGTGTGTATTATTAAAGGACTATTTAACCATTTTAAGACATCATGATTTTCTCCACACTTTACATTCAATTTATGTCTGAGTAGGGTTTTCCTATTGTATAATATTTAAACAATAATAATTTACATTAGTTTAATAAAATGATTATATGTGTATAATTATATGGTATGTTATTCCACACTCTATCATTATATGATGTAGTTTGGAAATGATATGTATTGATCCCATATATTTTAGAGGAGTCAATGATAATGTTAATGTCTATTCTAACTCGTATTATTGTAGCTCAATGTATGCAAAAGTGTTATACTGTTAATTGAATAGATAATTTCATTTACCAAGTAGGATATCACATTTTCATGAAATTTACTCCTTGAAATGGAATTATAATGTATGATAATATTGGAACACAAAGACCTATTTACATCATTTTTTATAATGATTAATTAATTGGAGTAGAGTCTTACAGATTTTCAATGCCACCGAACCTCTCTAAAAAACAAAATTTGTTCAATATATAGTGGTTATTATTGTATATTATAGATTCAAATAATGTTCCCACATTTGGAGAAATATAATTTTAAAATTTTATATCATAACCCAAAGAGCCAATCCATATTAGTAACACAATGTAGCTACTACTGAGGTATAAGATGACTTAACTGGTAACGATTAATTGGAGAAATCATTAAATAAATAAATCATTATGGGATCCTAAATATCATATGAAAAAGTACCACCCCTATTATTATAAAAGGTAATACGTATGTAAATTCTGAAGATGAATATATTTTTCTTATGGAAGAAATCATTACATTGATAATTTAAATGAACTCCATTTTATATAGGGAATACAACATGCCACACCACTGATATGCACATCATGAAATATTTAAATTTAAATACAAACAGTATAACTCAAAAAATAAATTGGAGGGTTTTAAAAGAAATTAACAAATTATGATATATATATATATATTAAGGAAATAATTAATATAGATTTAATTATTTTTTCTTATGACATAAATAATAAATTTTTTTAATTGTAATTTTATTCTTAAAAATTTGCTTTCTTGAAAAAATATATTATATTTGTTTTTGAGAAATTAATATATTAAAATTTACCCCATTAGAAATATTTTGGAATTCATATAATATTATTTAAATAAAACTATCAGAATTATATTTTGGTTTTTTTATATTTGAAAAGTTTTATTTTTCAGTGGATATTGGAATTATATAATTTTATTGAAAGCTATATCATTATTTCTGAAATTTATATTGTAATTTTTTAAATGGTACATATGCATAATTAGTATTAAAAAAAATATAAATTATTTATTTTCAATTATTATAATTATTTATTATATTATAAATATAAATATATATTATAAATATAATTTGTTTGATAAAAGATATTTATTGAATTTTAAATTTTAATATTAAATATAAATCATCAAATTATTTAATTTAACATATGAATTTTTTTAATTTATTTTCAATGTAGAGGGAATAATTTTCTAAATATGTCTGTTCTATTTCTAATCAACATAAAAAATTTCCATAATTAAAAATTTTCACCATGGTAACGGTAAATTGAGTAACTGATCATAAAAATAAGTTGAAAAGAAAGAATCGTAAATAACAAACTAGACTAATTTAAATTGGAATATTATATTGTATCCATAACCATCCATGATTTGATAATATTACATATTCATTCAACTTTTATATGATTTTTCCTTTATATTACATTAGTGAGTGATAAAAAAAATTCACTTTTCTGATTTTTATATCAATAATATTTTACGATAAGGAATAATAAAACATAATTTCAGTTATGATTATTACATTAAAATATAAATCAATTCATTTTATCATTTTAATTTATTTCGATTTTATACAGATGAAATAATTACATTAAATACCTACGCATCGAGGACATAAAAATTATAAAAATAATATAAAACTATTATCAAAAATTTAATAATACATAAAACATAATAATTTGGAAGAAATATTATGTTCCAAAAAAAATTTATATAAAAAAAAATTATAATTATATGTTAGAATTTTATATTCTACATCCTAATTTTTATTGATTTATATGGAGTAATGTTATGTGAATAGTGTCAAAAAGACATTATTGATCTTTTATAATAAATAAAATTTAATTAATTAATTAAATATTTATAAAAATTATATTAATACAAATTAATGGGATATGGTTTGAAACATAATGCAAGAGCCATTTATGAGTTACTTATCATTTTATTAAATCATTATTACCCTTGACTTGTAGAATACTTTAATACTATAGTAATTTTCAGAAGGGTTAATGAGGTTAAAAAAATGTAATGATTAAAATCATAATAAAAATGAAAAAAATTTATTGTATGATATGTTTTAAATATGTCATAATCCTATATTACTATATATCATTTTTGATGAATTTGAATATTAGAATTATTTTATATTACATTAATACTTTTTAAAATTTCAAAAGTACCCTTCCCCCAACATATAAAAGGGAACCTACTCTCATATATTATTCACACATTAGTTAACATTTGGATATAAAAAAATATAAAAATCACATTGATAAATTCCCTAACATGTATTATATGAAATGTTTTTTTCATGTAGAATATGTAATAATTCATTATGTATATTTATACAGACATTATCTGGAGAATAACTGTCATTCTTAACCGATCATTTCTTATATATTATTACTCCTGAAATGTATTATTAAATAATTTCATCATAATAACATAACTACCAACCATGTAGTGAGATTTTATTATGTTACTTTAGTAAATTACATATCTAACCACTTTCATGAATAGTGAATCCATGCCATCATTCATGTGTACGATGGACTACAACATAGTGAATATAAGTAGTTTGTTTCTAGTCATAGCCTATTTGGGATGGTTATAATGGTGTATATATGTATATGATAATAATTAGAAATTTATAGTTATTATATATATTATATCACATATTTTCTTAAATTCAATTTCATGCGGAATTGATATCGTTGTCTCTGAGTCTGTGTGGACAGCCACCTCTATTTAGAATTGTGTTTTGTTTTTCACCAATAGAAGATATTAAATGTATACATAATAATATTTATGGAAAAAATTGTTATTTATTATATTTTTTGAATTTTATAAATATAATTTAACACTTACTATATTCCATTTATAGTGGTTGATGAATGGAAAATGTTACTCATGTGTACGTATGACTTACCTTCTCCGTGATTTTAATTTAGTCAATTGTTAAAAAAAATTATTTATTGGATTTAAAAGACTAATTTATATATGTAATTGATAATTATTTAATTATTATTATCCTTGAGATAATTATATTATTACAACATTTTCCATTGACTTCCTACCAATGTCATTTGGAATTCTGATCCTAATATCATCAAAATGCTTAACATGATCATAATTGAGAAAGTATTTAAATATATCACGGTTATAAATAAAATAATACAAATAAGAGAAATGAAAATGGATCATAAAATATTATATAAAAATCATGTGTCTATTATTCATGATCAACATTAAAATAAAAGATAATATGGACCTATAGTAAGTGATTTTCATCTCAATGATCACACCCTAGGGACATGCTTGGTAACTTATAACTTTTTTCATTTTTTTGGTGTATATAATACACGTTTTAGGTATTTAACATGAATATAAATTTATTCCTGATGATTAATTATCTAACTTTTGATAATCATTAAATATTAATCCTCAACAGAATACATGATATTTTTTCTATTTTTGATCTCTTATATTTTTCTTCCATAACTATATTATTCAAAATTAGATGATAAGATACATTATATTACTCAAATAATTAAATATGGAATTTTTTATATTATCTGAATTTTAAATTCATTAATTTGAATATTAATAATGTTTTCTAGAATTTTTCATTTATAAATTTATTTATAAAATTAAAAAAGTAATATTTTATAAAATGTATTCAGTGTTAATAGAAATTTATAATGCCATAAATTTTTTTCAACCTTTATCATATATTTTAATTTTTCAATATTTTTACATATAAAACATACAAATTTTAAAATATTTTTAATGATTCAATTCCATTTTTACCTATTAAATTCTGGAATAAATTTTATTTTAAATTTTTATATTCTGATGCTCATCTCTGGAGTCTTGGAAAATATCATGGACATTAACGGTAACTCAAAATAATCAAATATTGATATTCATAGGAAATAAATTTACCATTAAATATAAATTTTCATTGTACCATGGATATAATTATTTCAAAAATCCTATTCCATTTACGTATATGGTGTATTATATTTCAAGTTGTTTTATTATATTGGAAATTTTATATAATCTGTATTTGATATTCGATATGCTAATTTGTCGATTAGGAATACCTGAACTTGATTTATTTAATAATTATATGTATGATGAATTCATTTGAAATGTAGTGTGGGTTGGATACATGGATACATAAAACCTTATTATAAAAATAATTCTCATGAGATAAATTAGCATTCTAGTAGTAAATGGTTTTCTATTGTATAGAGACCCATTGATTAAAGAATCATCAAAGAATTCATTGACTACATTTATATAATTATTTTTGAAATCATAAAATATAATATTTAGAAGTACCTTTATTTATAATATTTTTTTATACATGAAATTATTGAAATTATAATATCAATAGATGCATTTAATACTCTAATTAATGATTTAATTTCTTGTGTTTTCATTTATTAACTATTCATTATTTATTATCACTTTTTAATTCATGATATATTAAAATATAAATTACTCTTAGTACGGATCTATGTTCACCATTAATTTTTAATCATATCTCAATATATTAATACGATTGTTATTAATTATATTAATTATACCTGAATTTTATTACTATGAATATTATATGTCAAATGTAATATTGGAATCCTATATGTATCTAGTATTGTAAAATTGCAAAGATGACTCATCTTGTGTATATTATTGCAATTAAAATACCAATAGATTCATTTAATACTCTAATTAATGATTTAATTTCATGTGTTTTCATTTATTTACTATTCATTATATATTATCACTTTTTAATTCATGATATATTCAAATATAAATTACTCTTAGTAAGGATCTATGTTCACCATTAATTTTTAATCATATATCAATATATTAATACGATTGTTATTAATTATATTTATTATACACGAATTTTATTACTATGAATATTATATTTCAAATGTATTTTGGGAATCCTGTATGCATCTAGTTTTGAAAAACTGCAAAGATGACTCATCATGTGAAGTGAGATTCCTTCTATATCTATGAATTTATTAATGTTAACACCATATGGAGGATTAATCCCTCCCATGGAGAATCACTCTACCTTTCATACTCTCACTAAACACAATGAGGTATACATTCACATTGTCATCATGATGTTCCAAAAACAAATTAATATTATTCTATCATGTTATATAAATTTAAATAATTATAAAAAATAAATATATATTTAATGAGAAAATTATTTTTTCATCACTAAATCTCAAACAAGGATATACATTTGTTTATATATAGTATAACATGTTCTCATTAATTAAATTCTACTATAATTATAATAAAATTAACTACATTTGACAGTGATGATATGTGGAATAAGGTATAGGATAAATCAATTATAGAATTTTCATTACATAATAAATTATTGTAGAAACGAGCCATTTTTAATATTTTTTATTCTTTACGTTGTGAGTTTATTTTTGGAAATAATATTTTACTTGTAATATAGAATAATTGAATCGAATATCTTTACATTTTATTTATATTTTATGGTGATTTCATTTTGGGGTTTTTATTATGTAAAATTTAATATGAAATAACAAATATGATGGAAATTGATTTAATTTATAATAATTTAATAAAATTTAATTTAATTATAGAAAATCATCGTTCTTCTGAAAATATTAATTATTGTTCTCTAATAATAAAAATAAATTATTGATTTTATTCAATTTTATTTCATAATATGTATTTTTTATTAAAATATATTATTATTCATTAAATATAATATCTTCTCTTACGCCACAAATAACTTATGTGATAATTTTTAATTAATTTTTTATTTTTTTGAAATGGAAATAATTTAAAAAAAAATTTTTATCTCTATATATTTGGTACATATTCATGGTTTACTGAATATTAAAAATTAGAAAAAAAATTTAGATTATTACTTTTTTCTTCTTATCTGGTCTTATAGGGAAGTGATTTTGATCATATATTATTTTATAATGATCATATGATATTAATTAATATAAATATATTTATTTTTTTATAATGTTAACATGGTTATTCAAAATCAATGATAATAAATATGTGTACCATATGACTTCTACTAAATATTAATTATATAATATTATTTTCAATGTAGGGAATTATTTATACATTTTTATTGAAAAGTAATATCATATTAATGAAATGATTATATTCCATGTCCGATGAGCCTATATTATATAATCAATTAGCATGTTAATATTCTAAAATGTCCTTATCATTATATTTGAAATACATTTCTAAATCCATTTTATCACATCCATATATAATGCCATCAAATAAATTCATTAGTATTGTCCCCTTAACTTCAAGATTATTCATTGATGGTTTCATGAACCACCATGACTGAATGATGTTGTATCATCATTTCATTTGTGATAAATTTGTAACGATTTTCGAAAGAGGAGGCATAAAAAGTAAATTACATGGTGATTATATTAACCATGTGAAAATTTTATTTCTAGAATTAGAGTGATCATATAGATACATGTTATTTTCTGATGTTTCATTCATTGAATTATCAACTATATTATCTATGTTTTACATAATCCCCTAGGACATTTGATTTTTGTTTTGTGGATGACTTATGGAAATCATGATCTCTTATTATTGGTTATAAATATTCCATTAAATGAAATGAAAATCCAACAATATCTATGTAGAATCCTAGATATATATGTATTCTAGTATTTCAGAGTTATTTTTCACACTAATTTATATTTACATGTTTTTACTATGTCTTTTCCAATGATTTGATATAATGTCATTTAGGTGAAAATATTGGTGGTTGATCACATCATCAAAATTTGACGGATAAATATTACTATCTACAAAAATATCTTATATATTTATGGATTATTTGTTAATTATTACAAAATTCTAGTGTGTGAATGATTGAAACATTATTAGTGATAATATAAAAATCATCTGATGAAATAAATATATTTGTATATATCATAAGATCAAAATTTCATCCCATCTTAATCATTAATGATGTGGTTCTTTTTATTTGGTTTTTTAGAATCATTTATGTAATATAGATTGTAATGAATTATATTATGATGGCAGGTTTAACTAACCAAAATTTTCTCCAATAAATATCACATAATAATAGATGAGTATTTAATATATAACTATAAAATAGATTGTATATTAAAATAGGTCTAATATCATTGGAAACATGGATATATAAATTATTTTTCCATAAGTGATCCTAAATATATCAAAAACATTTATCCCTTACTAGAATCATTACTATAAATATTTTATATAAAACCATCATCAAAACCTATAGAATGGAAACATAAGTAACGGTAAAAACTAAAAATATGAAAGTGTAAACAGGGGAGATAAAAGTTAACATATAAACATCACATGAGTATAAGGGTATACTAAAACTATCCTAACAAATTAAATCAATACACAACATATGATATATCAAAATCTTGTGTAATGTAATATGTCATGTATGTTGATATGACAAGAATCATGTAGGAATATTGTAACAAAATCATTGTGGGATTAAATTTGGAATAAGAAAAATGTTTTTTTGAATACACATAATGATTGCAAATAATTTCCATGATAAGAATTGTTAAAAACTAAGACAATCATAGTTTAGTAGATTCAATCCCTACATCCTCAAATAAGTATCCAATTATCACATTTAATATAATCATATGGGAGGTGGCCCCTTACTGTACTAAGTTCACTCAGGTTTCCAGTTCATAATCTCTCTTGTTATATATATTATTAAAAAATTCAATGTTTTGATATATATTTATTATCTCAAACATAATATAATTACAACCATATATATTTTTTCCATATTATCATTTATTATTCATCATGGTATTTCCAATAAAAAGTAAATTTGTTTCATAAAAATTATGACCAATGATATAATTAATTTCGATTATACATAAGAACTGTGTTTTACTATAACAATAGTATAATGTTTGGAAAAGAAAATTAAAAATTGAATTATATATATTTAAATAATGTATACATTAATTTATGATATTAATGATAAATTACTCATAAAATTCACATATTGTAAACATAGTCATAATCAATCTCAAAATATAATGAAATTGTAATATAAATTCTTTTCATATAGTTTTAATTTTTATAAAATCACATTCGTCTCATATTTAATAAATTTATTCATTTATAGATATTTTCACAGTTTATGTAAATACTCATAATATTATTTATCATCGACCAAAAAAATTAAAAAATATATATTACTAATTACTTATTACCATAACCATTTTTGGGTATTAAATATTTGGTTTTTCAAATGAATTTGAGTTTTATTTGTTCAAATCATTAACATTTACCATAGATATATCCTCAAAAAAATTGATAATTATATATAGGTCAAATATATTATTATATAAAAATTTTTATTTATCCATAATTGATAGAGACATGTAAAGGAATAACATCATTCATATATACAGTACATTATTCAAACACAAGATCATTGTTTTCAATTTTTGAAGGATGAAAATAAAGAATTAAAAATATTATGTCATAATTATCGAAACATAATTATTTCATATATATATATATAATATATTCATTATGTCTATCATTATTACAATCCATTTATAGAATAAATGAAAAATGATTCACATCACATTGATGATGTGATAGTGTAAACATATGAAGAACCATGGTTATCTCATTACAATGGATTAGAATATGGTGGATAATGTTTGTTCTCAAATAAAAATTAAAACATAGAAAATTGACCATATTTGTTCATTATTTTTTAAATGATTCTATGTATATATATTATTTAAAAGAAGAAATATGTGTTAAAACTCTTGGTTATGTATTATACCTCATCATTGAAAAATATAATTTTTCTTGTAGCATAACAGTTGAATGGATACTTTTTTTCCTAGATAGGAATATTTATATTCTGTTAAATGAATATATGAACATTTTATGGTATAGTATTGAAGTTTAATATTGATGAAATTGTTTGAAGAAGATGAGAGACATGGAACCCTTTCAAAATAGTGGAGACAATCACCTTTGGAATTTATTATTGTAAAAGATTTATTTCAATGAAATATCCATTTAATATATTTTTAAAATTATACATTACAAATATATTATGTTTAACTTTTTAAAACATTATTACATTAATATTTTAAAATATTTAGTTGTTGTTTCCACACATATTTTGCGGTTTTAGTCCAAATTTACCATTTTGGAAATTACCACAATGTCAATTTGTTTTACTCATTATTGGTATATAATTAAATAAATAAAATAAAATTAACCCAAAAATGAAACATTGATGATATTTTAAAACACATAAGATTATATATAAATAATATATTATTATTATTAATCGAAATAATTTCATAAAATAACATTTTAAATATATTATCATTATTTTGTATTTTTTATGAATTTGATTAATTTCATATTGGAAACAACATTAAAGTAAAATTATTAAATTATAATCCATTAAATCATTCATTATATGTTATATTTACCTATGAAATTAATATAACAAATTAATTCATCGATTTTATAACAAATTTAATATAGTCAATATCATTTATTTTATTTTTATATGAAATAATAAATATTGATTCAAAATTGTGTATGAATTTATTTTAACTACCAAATAACTGAAAATAATAAGAATTTAAATGTTATGAAAAATATTTCTAATTTAAAATTTTCATTTATAAAATAAATTTTCTTCTTTCTATCCTTATGTAAAATTACATGATATATTTAAGACAATAGATTGAAATTTTGTATTTAATTTTTTCTTAAAATAATATAATGGTCATAAAATAAGAAAAAATGCACATTTATACCAAATATTAGATACATATATGATAATCATCGAAAAAACTCCTTATATATGAAAAATTACACTATTAGAGAAAATTATATCACATTATCCCATTTTTATACTATTTTTATAACCTATTTTATCATTACCAAGGTGATGAATATTCACCAATGTTATGTTTATCATTTCCATAAATCAAGATATGAATTTTTAAAATGATAACCTCAGTAATCTTTATATGTAAAAAAAATAAAATTTCATTTTATATATTTTAAAAAAAATTATTTCATAATTTGTTAAAAAACATGATGAAGCTCGTGTTTTTCTTTTAAAAAATCAACATTATTCATAAAACATGATTTATTTTAGTCTAATAGGGTGATAAAAATTTATATTTATTTAAAATTTTAATATATATATATTATAAATAATTTTAGAGTAATTTATGAAGAATTATTTATTTAAATAGTCAAGATAAAAAATGTCACGTTGAAAAACTATTTTTCAAAATACAACTCATTTTCAATAAAATGATATTTATTTTCATTACAAATCAATTTATAACTAATGAATTTGTTTTGTAAATTTAAAAATAATGTTATTTATAATTAATTTTGTCTTATTCATACCCTTAAATCCAACTAGTCGGTAGTGACATTCATTATAATTAACAATTTTTAAATAATATATCACAGTTTATTTAATTAAAATTTTTTGTATATCGAAATATAAAAATGAATTAATATTTATTTGGTAGTACAAATGAAATAAATAATATCGGATTTACATGTTAATAACCTAAAAATCCAATTTTCATAATAAATTTTATCAATTTTATATAAAATTTCTCTAATATCTCAGTTTCATCACATCCTCCCTATTCCAAGTAGCTTCTAATATTTTCTGATTCCTCCTGAGAACAATAACCAGGTGATAAGTCTATTTTTTTAACACATTATCATTGTAATAAATTCTATTTTATCTTTATTTATTTTATAAAAGATCATTCTCTATTGGTATTACCTACGTGTTTGATATATGTGAATCAATTAGTATATACATACAAAGAAGTGATACATGGAACACATCACGTACATGAGGGTGGTTAGTGAAAGCTAAAAATGAAAATCTCCTTACTAATTGTATAATCACAAATGGACCAATATACTTCGGGATCTAAGTTATAGCAATTCATTATCTGAAAAACTTATTTCAGATATAAATTCCACGAAATACATTCTCACTAACATCGAGTTATACATCTCTCTCATGACTATCAGTGTATAATTTATATTGACTCCAAGATAAGTTAATGTATTATTTAATGTCTCAACTTTTTTATGAAATTTATTCATAATTATTATGTTCCAATAGAATTATTTATTATAAATTTTCCCTATATGTTGTATTAGTATATTTCATTGAATGTTGGTATTCATATTGATCCATTTGAATACTGAAAGTGAAACATGTTATTTCAAGAAACCATTATTAGAGGTGGTTTTTGATTTGATTCACCATTAAAATATAAATAATAATTTATCATTTAATCCACTATAATTTAAATGGTTTTTAGTCTATATATCTATATGATGACGATAATAATTGCTCAAATACATCTAAATATCCACATTTTGAAAAAGACATCTTCAGAAAAATTGAGGTAAACCATATATCCTAATCATATAAAATATATATTGAAATCCATACATCATTTCTTGACCATTCATGTATATCATGGAAAATCATTATTAGATAAATCTTCCCTAATGTAAATTAACTATGCTGAAATCATAAAGTGATCTTCGAAAAAAAATATATCTATATGTTCTTTATATATTTATTGGTAGTGTAATGGTTATATACTTGTTGATGATATCACATTTCCATTATAGTCTGGTGATGGATATTACATTGTATTTTTAATTTTTATTTTGAGACAATGTCAGAAAATAAAATTCACATTGATACATTTTTTTTGGACCTAAAAATGAAATAATCAAGATGATAAAAAATAAATCAAAATCATTAAATTATATAAATAAAATCATAGATAATATTGAAGAATTATTTTTGAGTGACTATGAAACTACAAAGGGAAAATCCCTTCCTAGACTTCTTCTTTGCATGGAGATCATCTTTTATTTGAAGAACAGATAAACTAAATTGTTTGCAGGATTGATACAGTAGCATAATCAGACTCTAATGTGTCAATTTATGATTTTAGGGAGATATGTGTAGATTTATTCACCATAAAATAGACCCTAAGGAGGACTAAGAAGACCCTATGGAGGACTACAGATGGATGGAAAACAGACGACATGTAATGAAAAATACTGAGCCTACTGGTGAGATCTCTCCACACCCGATGCATTTTGTGGACACCAACCAACAAACAATATTTCGGTGTTCCATTGTGTTATATGTCACAATAATTGTGTGTGGAAGTTTTACATCCCATATATTACATATATATATATATATTACAATATTGTTTAATAATATTTATTACATAATATAAGAAAACCATTCAAGGACCATATAGGTTTGGTTTCTATAGAAAATGGGAAACATAAAGAATAGGTTCATAAAACATCCACATTGTGTTCCAATTATTTCCTACTAACAAGACTACTTTTTGAACTATCATAATTGATACCATTCTCCATGACCAGAGAAATGAAACATATAAATGGGTGTGCCCAAATTCTTAATAAGGATAAACAACAGAAATATAAATCATATCCAAATCATCAGAACATAACATTGTAAAATACTATCCTGCATATAAATGAAAATATTGTCATGTCGTTGGATAAATTATAAAAGTGAAATGTAATCACAATATTCATAACATAATAAATGAAATTTCGTGGAATACACACATAAGAATATATATTCATTACATATTATTCAAGGCACATTTTAGATAGCATCAATGAGACAATGTTCATTAGCGAGGCGAGTTCACTCATCGTTCTTGCCATGTATTACTAATCCAGATTTATTTTCCATTCCATTCAATTTTTCTCTTAAGGTATAAATCATTACACAATGAATTGGATGTATATATAGATTCTACCCATCTCATAATCAAACCATTCTTACGTGTTTCTTAAAAATATAAAAAAATCACTATAGCATAACCCATGAAATAAAACAGGTTTCTTAAAAATAAATCCATCATAATTCATATAAAAAATGGATATCCTAAATAACACACAATAAAATTATATTAAGAGCAGGGTTATAAATATAAAAATATTTAATGACTAACATCAAATATAGAAAATAATATATTGAACACTTGAAATTAATTCCTAAGTAAAATAATCTTTTTTCCTCAAAAACATTTTACATCGCCAAAATTCCAATCAATTTTCGATGAATTCTTTTAATATGAAAATATCCTTTTAATATTTTAGTAGAGTCTTCATGGAAATAAGGAATTAGGAAAACATAAAAATCTAATATGACATACAAGATAAATAACATTCTTCTCATTCTTTTTCCGAAATAGTCAAAAGTACCTCAAAACAAAAATTACTATAAGTTCCAATAATATAGTTTATAAAGAATTCACCAATGGATAAAATTATATATGGATATAAGTATATTTTAAAATAAATATTTATAAATCATGGACATGGATAATAAATATAGCCACATTATATAATTTCGAATTAATAATCTCGGATAAAAATGAGATTTGAAATATTATCCCTTACCTTTCGTCTGATATGATTCATATGTATTTGAACCACCTGTATAATAATTTAAATGGTGATAGATATTTATTCCAGAATAATAATAATTTTTATCAAATCATTTATGATCATATTTTCATCTATTTTTTAATAACATTTCATTGTTACCCTTTATTCAGGTATTAACTACTTTTTTTTCTTATGCATGTTTTTTCAGAAGATTTCACATTCCTTATAAGGAACCCAACCTTAGACATTACATAATCTTGAATTGTATTAATAATTCACATTGAATATGTTTTCATGTTATTAGATTTATAGAATTAGGACATAACTTTTAAATTACATATCTAATATTACAAAGTGGACACTTCTAATCAATACCCATTTTTCAGAAATAAAGTATTCTTAAAAGTAAACAATAATTCTTTTCTTGATATATATATTCATGAGTTCTTCCTTTCTCTTTCCTAGCCTTATACCATATGAAAAACATTTCAAAAACAAGGAATGACCATAAAAAGAAAAGTATGGGTTATAAAATAAGGAATGAAAACATTAGTTCATTAATACATACAATACATAATCCCTTGAATATATCTCCTGAAATCATAAGATTTGTTAAAAACATATAGATATCATAAAACATAAACTTATCTTCTTGAATCCACATCGAACATACAATGTAGTTTTCATAGCTACGTAGGGAGTTACATTTGGAATACCCATCACAGTATATTCCCTAAATCTCTTTGGATAATCATTAACGTTTGGATCCATCACATTACCAAATTCATTGGATAACAATCTCATGCTCACATGACCTGGGATTACCATGGAACCACCCATATCCACAACCAATTTCCATGAACCATAAAACATTTATGACACATATAAAAAACATAAATAAAAGATAACATTTCCACATTTCAACAATAATATATAATTTAAATATATTTTCATAACCAATCCATTATGAAAATTAAATAGTTAAATAAATAATAGAGTATATGGTATTTGTTTTCTTTTTAAAAACATTAATGCTTGTTGGTGAAGCCAAATATCAAATAACGCTCATGGCGGCAGAAAGGTCTTCATCACCATGTATATTAAAAAGAAAAACTCCCTTTCTAATTTACTAATAAAATACATGGAATGAGAATCCATTCGAATGAAATGAAAATTCAAATGGGTTTATACACTTTATAAAATAATTTCGTTTATAAATTAAAATATGGCTGCATGAATGGAGATTGAGACAAAGTCCATTAACTTTTGTCTGACTTCACTCGTTCTGAAATAATAAAATAAATATTTTTTATTATTGATTCAGAACATATTTCACGTTTAATACTCATTTTATATCACTTATTATCATGTTACAGACATTATATAACCATTTATATTAATAACGGTTGTTTTGTCGATATTTGGTACCTGAGTAAAAAATGAACTTCTTATAATGGCATGTTGTCCTTGTGGTCAAAACTCTATATACTCTTGAATGTTATTTATGATTTAGATATCTTATATATAATATTTATATACATTATATATATGTATTTTTAATAGTATCTAACATTTGGAGATTAGAAATGAAATGCACCATTAATTGAGACAGTAAGTCGTAAGGACGCATAAATGCTACAATCATTAATTTTTCAGATGTAATGGAATGAAAACATAATGATACATAAATATATTATAAATATATTATAATATAATTTATAATTTAAATAAAACAATCCTTTATATATTCAACATATTGTATGAACAAGTCATATCACTTTGAGGTGGTGGTATTTCCCACTTCCTCAAATGAAAATATCGTATTTACCGATTATGGATCCCATATAGGTATTCATTAATTTAAAATTAATGAAACATACAAAGAATATAAATATAATACATATAGAATATCTATACAGTTCCATCATAATGTACACCATAACAGGTGGTAGGAAAATATTGAATAATCATCATTTCATGTGTTAGTAGTTCACCGTCCACAGAAACAGTATGTTCATTACCCTTAGATGTGGGTGTGTGAAAGTGTATTTGGAATCCTTCTCATAAAAACAACCCATTATATTGAGGATATTGGGGTTTTTATGTAATAAAATAACAATAAAAGCATATGGAGTGAATAATTAAAATAAAAAAAGTGAATATGAGGGAAGATGTTACTTAGAAATCAGGTAACTCCCTTTTATTTGAACAAAAAATCTTCTTTGAAGTGCCGTATCACTACGGTAATGCATCTAGGAGGAAGAGAGGAATATTAATAGATTATTTGGGCAGAGGTTAGTTGAGGCATGTCGGCATGAGTGGTGTGAATAATGGGTTACAAGTGGTGTCCTTCTATAAGAGGGAAGAGGGGTTCTTTATGAGATTTGAATAATATTATTTTATTATAAACGTAATATTTATTTCAAAAGGACCCCAAAAAATTTAATTCAAAGATAAGTTGAGTATTATAAAAAATCCTCTCATCTAATGGGTTTTTATAAGCATTATGGCATAAAATTAAACATAACTTTTAACATTAACATTTAGTTAACTAATTTAACTTTTAGAACATTCTATTGTATATTCATACTATATGTTTAATATAATAATAATAAAATTCCAAGCGTCAAAAAATGAATCATTAATGAAATTTTTGACATCATAATTGGAATTTCCTAAATCCTATAATTTTAGGACTATTTTATCATTAAATAAATTATTAATTCATTTAAAAACTCATTTCTATCAATATTTAAACTATTCATATCATGACTTATTAAAAAAATCAATCCAACTTTATTAATTCCAAAACACTAAAGTAACTCAAAGATAAAAGTTCATAATAATACGTAAAATCCTTGTAAGGAATAAAAAGTATCAAAATTAATTTATTTTAAGATTTATAATATCATTTATTTAAAACATTCCTTAATGAGGTAATCATTACATCATCATTGTTTCATTAATAAATTTATCTATATGATGTTTAAAAATTATTAATAAATTACCATGATATAAGAAATATTTTTAGATTTTTATTCACAATTTGTAGTCCAAAAAATCAATTATATAACCCAATATTAAAATTGTTTTACATAAATAATACATGTTTATGATATTCTAATTTTTACCTTTAATAAAATGTTATTAAGGACATTATCTTACCCATATAGTTTCAAAATGATAATAGTCTCACACAAGGATTTTATTGGTCATCCATGACTCATCCAGTATGGCTAGGACAAGTGCTAAAGTTATTTTATATTATTATAATATTTTTTTACCATGAATTAACCTATTTTCCTATAACTGGTGTATATAAATGTCAAATGTTATTATTCATGAAAAAACATTTTCATCTTATTGAAAAACATTTTACATACAGATGACAACAATGTATGTCGGATTTTTGAAATTAAATTCACTAAAGAAAATAAATTTTATTTAAATGAAAAAATAGAGATTTAACAACTATGTAGTGTTTTTTCACAATTCATAAAAAATTTAACGTTTTCAGAAACATTCCAAATATTCACCCGAAGATAATTTTTATATTAAGATTTAAAAAGGATATTTGTTTTACTAAATTCAATACATAGAGGATTCATTAATTAATTTAAAATTAATTACCATTATCAAAAATCGAAAGCATGTTTTTAGTAGTAAATACTTCCAAAATAATGATATGTATTTATGTGAATTTAAAATTGAAATTTCAATAAATGACCCAAATTGTATTAAATGGTAAATTTATAATCAAATTAAACATTAAAAACAATTATATGGATAATCTACCTATATAAACATATTATTATAAATGACAGTTTTGAATTTAAATACATTTTTTCACTATTCATTAAAAATGAATATTATTTGAAAAATCCCAAAATATCATCCAATGTAAATTATTCTATCTAAATTCTAATTAAAAATATTATTTTTTCAAATAGAACATATTAATGTGAAAAAATTGTATTTTAGAAACGGTTTTTCATCATAGGGTGGTAAATCGTCATTTTTAAGAATATTAGAGTATATATGCATAATGTTGGATTCATTCACATTTTAAACCTCTATAATTTAATGGATTAATGGAAAAAAATTACAAAAAATATTTATTTATATTATAGTTAGTTCTGTTCATTTCAGCCAATACAACAGATATGCATTAGCACCTATTTAAAACAATAATATTATATAATTATTATTCAGTATAACACAACATTGTGTACATCATACTATTTAAAAGAATCCCACTATTGTGTATCAGGTACTCTATCAAACATAGAATATCAACTAAAAAATTTAATATTTAATTCACAAAAATAAATAAATATTAAAATTTCATATTCATTATTTACCTTGTATGTTACATCCTTCCCATATTTTGAAAATTGTGACCTCACATATTTATTAACTTATCAAATAAATGGAGGTATTTGACCCTCATAAGACTTTCATATTCACAAGTTTCCTCTTCATCCATACAGTTTTATAAAAAACCTTTTACCTGATTAATTACATAACTCCACAAAACATGAAATCTACGGTCAATAATTTGGTCTGGTTGTTCTTCGTAAGAAAAACTCACTTCCAACTAAACTATCTCTGGACTCAAAACATTTGATTGATATGGAATATATTTTCTCAGCATTGATACATAGAAAACATTGTGTACCTGGAATAAACATGGAGGTAAATCTACTCCATAGGAAAAATATCCAACTTTCTCATATGGTTCAATGAACCTCGAACTCAAGATTCCCTTTATACCAAAACACATCACAATTTTCCATAGATAATAATTTAGATAACATGATCATCTACCTAAAAACAAATATCCTTCATCCATTTATCTGCATAATTTCTCTCTTCTATGAGATATTCCCAAGTGCTTCTGAATCAATTGAGCATTTTTATCCATATCATCTACCAATTATAATCCTATCTACTTCCATTCACCTAATTCCACTAAAAATTCTATATTTAGACACTGATTTCCATATAATTCTACAAATAGAGCCATGTTTATTCTGGGATGAAATATTTTTTATAAGAAAATTCATCAAAAAAATGTTCATGGTTATAACATCCCTTGTAATCCATTGAGCAAGAAAATAACCTATCTTTCAATGTTTGAATTATTTTTTCTGATTTCCCATCTAATTGTGGATGAAAATCTGTACTAAAATTTAATTCAATTCACAATGACCAATGAAGGCCTTTCCAAAAGATAGATGTTATCCAGGGATCATGATCTGAATCAGTGGATTGGGGAACTGAATGTAACTCTGACTATCTCTTTAACATTCAACTATAAATTTTTATCTAGAGTCAATGTTTATTGAATAGGAAAATGATGAGAAAATTTAGTCAATCGGTCAATAATAACACAGATTGTATTTCTTCCTCGAGATGTTTTTGGTAATCCCAACATGAAGACAATAAATACATTTTCCGATTTATATTCTAGCAATGGTAATGTATAAAGAATCCAATTCAGTAACTACCACTCTACTTTAATCATTTGAGTTGTTAAACACATCATTGTATTGTTAGAAATATCCCTTTTCATTCTATCCCACCAATAATACTCATGATGATCTCTTTACATTTTAGTACTTCCTAGATGAATTGATAACTGAGAACAACGAGAATAAAAAAAACTACCCATTCTTCAACTATGAATCCCAAGGCACACATAATCACTGACCAAACATCAAAACACAATCACTATAAATTTTAAAAATCATGCAGCATAACCTTCTAAACAATCTCTACCATTTTCATAAATGCATTGTTTTCCTTCTATGCATGCTTAATTATGTCTGATTGGGATGATTTCATAGACACCTAAAACAAAAGAGAGCATTCTCCTGCACCAATAACATACATTCCAATGTTTATCAAATCTTTAATTAAAAAATTTTGTTCCAAACCAAACATGGTTAATGTTTCATTACATTTCTGAATAACAACATTAACCAAATTATTTTCCTTTCTCGGATGGTAATGGATCATGCAATCATAATCCTTGATTAAATCTTGTAATACCCTCTATCTCATATTCAATTCATTCGGAGTTAATATATACTTCAAAACATTTTTTAGTATATATTACACATTTTAAACCAAACAGATCAAGCCTCGAAACTTTTCAATAAAAAACAACAATAGCTAATTCCAAATCATGAGTAGAGTAATTTAACTCATGAGGTTTCGTTTGAATTGAAGAAAAAGAAATCACCTGGTCATTCTGCATAAGCACTCAACCATGTCCATTCAACAAATCATCACTATAGAAAATGATCACACCATTTCTGGAAGGATGTTACCAAACTAAATATTTCACCAATATTATTTTCATTTCATTAAAAACAATAATCACATTATCTTGTCCAGATAAACATAATACATTTTCTAGTGAAATTTTTCAGTGGAATAGATAACTTTGAAGAATTCTAAACAAACAATCTATAATTACCATCTAATTCATGAAATATATTAATCTCTATGATATTGTTAGGTCTTGTCCATTCTTGAACAACTTTTGTTTTAGAAAGATCAACAGTTATTCCATTTTTTAAAATAATGTGAAAAAGAAATAAAATTTTATGTTTCCAAAACTAATTGTTCCTAGATTTCCAATACATTTTCTATTCATTTATGGTTTTCATTACAACTCTAAATTGAATTTCATCTTCCTCTTTACATTTACAAAAAGACAAGAAATCATGGAAAATTATAATCATATCTTCCATGAATACAAAATGATCCTTAGTTAACCCTAAAGGCATAAATAAAAATTCATAATGGCCATATCTATAATTAAACATAGTCTTCAGAATATCTACATCCTTTACATTCAACTGATGATACCCCAACCTCATGTCAATCATTGAAAAATACTGAGCTCCCTATAGTTGATTAGACAAATCATTAATACTAGGCAAAGTATACTTGTTCTTAATAGTGATGTTATTCAATGCTATATAATCAATGTAATGTCTCAATGAACTATTTTTATTTTTAATAAACAAGACAGGATCACCTAATGGTGATGTACTATGTCAAATGTTACCATTATCTAATAACTCCTGCAGTTGCTTCTTTTAACCAAAAAGTAATATTTTTGCCAGTTGATAAGGGGGTTTTGAAATTGGCATAACATAATGAAATAAGTCAACATTAAACTCAACATCCTAATTATTTATTATAATAGGACACTCGTCAATAAAAACATCAAGATAATAAATTACCATCAGTACATCATTAAATTGAGTAGTCCCATTGTTTTAAAAAATATGGGAAAGAAAACATTCCTTTCCACATTTTACTAGTTTCCCATATTCCTGATATGTTATCAAAATTATTGGTTCATTCATGTACAAAAACTGAAATTATTTATGAAAAGAAACCACTATAGCTCAGCATTCAATCTTAAAATGATAAATGGAAAGCCAATCCATACCCAAAATAACATGAAACTATACTAAAGGAAATAAAATAATGTTTTTAGATAGATTCTTTCTACACAAGGACAAGAAGCTTCATATAATTTCTTTTTATCTCAACATTTTCTCCTGGGGTTTTCATCATATGTTCATTATTCATATCTTGAGATGGAAATTCCAATTTCCTAGAAAACTTATCATAAATGAATGAATGAGTAGAACCTAAATCAAAAAACACATTTTCATAATCTAAAAAATAAACATTATAGATGATACAACATTATTCGATGACCCAACATCTAATAATGTAGTTGAAAATGATTTAGCCACCCATTTCAGCTTGTATTCTGACTGTTTACCCTCAGTTGAGTTATTCGTTGGACACTCATTTGCAAAATGTCCCACTTCATTTCACATAAATAAATTACTGACTATATCTCAGATTTGTCTTAGCATTACCTTAATTTGTTCCAATGAAACTACAAGCCATATACCCCATTTTACAACATCGGTATCACTTACCATAATTCAAAAGTCATTCCCCATCATGATTTATAACAAAATGTTCACAAAATATAATCTTATGTTTCAAACCATTATACATTTTGGAAGTGTTCTTCCCATTCGGCTGCCACCTCGACAACTTATTTTTTTCTTTATCAAAGAACATTAGATCATCAAAAAACTCTATTTCCACCTTCTCCACACATCGAATAAGTTTTTCATAACATTTGATGTCACGAGATGCTTAGCCCATTGATACTTTTGTTTTTTTCCTGTGTAAAAATGATTGTTTTTACTATCAAGAAGTCATATGAAAATTGGAGAATAACATTCCAGTTGAGTGAATAATGCATCATAAGAAGCCACTGAATCATCCTCCTGTCTCAAATCCAAGTATTGTTCTCCAACCTATGATGAACAACTTTATGAGATTATTTCTCAAGAAACATACCAATGAATTATCCCCAATCAAGATTATCGATCTCCTCATTATCCATGTTATTTTTCACCATCGACCACCACTGATCTGCTTCACCTTAAAAATGGTAAACAAAAATACTTACCTTATGCTATTATCAAAACCAAAAGTCATCCAAAATATTCATTAGTTTATTAATCCAAACTTCTGATAGCACAAGGATATGCGATCATCTGATTGACAGGGCATGCTGCTCATGAAATGCTCAACTACTGACATATTCATATTTAGTTGATCAGGTTGTTCACGTGCAGGGATACCACAACCAATTATAGCATAACTTAATTGTTCCATCACTGAAAAACACAATTCAGTTCATATTATGACTATCTCATGATGCTGATTTAGAATGTTGTCTTCCATCTGATGTTATCCCATTATAGCTGGCATGTTTCCTCTATGAAAAACCATTCTGAAAACTAAAATATCTTAGGAAACATAACATGGTAATTTATAATTTCTATATCATTTAAATATTATCATAAATTAATTTAACAATATACATTCTCGTTAATTTATCTAAACCGACCTATGATTCCATCTATAAGGCTGTTGCCTTAAATATTACAAAATCTTGAATTAACTTAATAATTCACATCTAGAATATTGCTTGGTTTAGAGTTTTAGATAATTAATCCATAATTAGTACATTGCATCTCAAATATTAAAAATTATAGAATTCTACTCAGTATACATTTTTTCTTATAAAATAAAATTTCGTAGAAGAAAAAAATAATTATTTTCATATATAAATATTCATCATTTATTCCTTTCTCTTACCATGCCTTATACCATGTGAAAAAAAATTCAAAAACATGTGATGAGAATAAAAAAACTATGTCAGGAATATAAAATAATGAAATAAATAAATAAATCATCAATTCATACAAAATAGAATCACTTTATCATACCTTATGAAATCATAGAATTTATGAATAACACATAGAAATAATAAATCACAATGTTTACTTGTGGAATCCATATCAAACTTACATTATAGTTTTCATTGCTACGTAGGTGTTACAATAGGTACACCCATAAAAATATATTCCATAAATATCATAAATAAATATTACAATTTACCTTTTTCACATTACCCAATTTGTTTGGGAGCTACTGTAGGCTCACTCGACCAACGTTTATCATGGAACCACTAGTATACGTAAAAAATTCCCATGAACCTTAACATATTTATTACATATAAAACAAACATAATGTAAATATAAAATTTCCCCATTTCAATCACATTATATAATTTAAATATATTGATATAACAAATCAATTATCAAAACCAATTACAAAAATACATAAATTAGTATATCGTATTTATTATCTTTTTAAAAAAAATTACAACTTGTTAAAGAAGACAAATATCATATAGTGCTCGTGGCGACAGAAAGGTCATTTTAACTGTGCATATTAAAAAGAATCAATTCCTCTATCATATAGAAAAATTCTACGTAGAAAAAGTTTTATTTTTAATGGAATGAAAATTCAAAGGGTTATATACACCGAATAAAATAATGTTGTGTATAAATTCAAATATGCCTCAACGAAAGGAGACTGAGATGAAGTCCCTTACCTCGTGTCCGAAAAGACTTGTTCATTCTATAATATTTTGAATAATAAACTAAAATTAATTTCAGCATTCATCATAACCATTTCTAAGTTTACTATTCCTTTTTATATAACATATTACCACCTTATAGACATTATATAATCGTTTAAGTTTATAATAGTCGTTTTGTCTATATTTGGTACATGCATCAAAAATGAACTTCTTATCATTACATGTTGTCCATGTGGTCAAAATTACATTATCTCCTGAATGATATTATATATTTAGATATCATATATATCATATATATCCATATTATAAATTTATTTATAATAGTACATAACATTTGGAGAGAGTAAATGAAATGGATCGTTCAGGGAGACGGTAAGCCGTATGTACACATGAACACTACATTTATTTTTATTTCATTTTTAAAATAATAAAAACATACTTATTCATTGGTATATTATAAATCTAGTATAATATAATATACATATTAATTAATGTCATCCTTTACATGTTCCACGTTTGGCATTAACGAGTCCTATCACATTGAGGGGGCGGTTTTCCGCACTTCCTCAAATAAAGTTATCATATTTACGCATTATGGAAACCATATAGGAATTAAATAATTGAAAAATAAATAAGAATCAAAACAATATATATATATATATATATAATATATAACATATAAATACAGTTCCATCATAATGGACAAAATAAGAGGTTGTAGGAGATGATAGAACTATCATCATTTCGTGAGGTAGTAGTTGGCCGTCCAATGAAATTATATGTTCTTTATACATTTGACGGATGTGTTTGTAAGTGTATTTTGAATCCTTCTCATAACAAAAAACTAGTATATTCTGTATACTATTGTTTTTATGTAAGAATATAATAATAAGATCCTAGGGACTAGAATAAAAATAATAGAATGGATGTTAAGGGAAATTGTTACATTTAAATAGGGTAACTCAATTGGGTTTGAACTAAAAGGCATATGTGAAGTGCCTTTATTCTATGGTAAAGCTTCTAAGAGGAATATAGGGATCTTGGAATCTAATTTGGGAAGAGTTTGTATGAACCAATGGGGCTTGATTTTTTCGTCTAATGGGTTTGATGTTGTGTCATTTTATTATATAGAAGATGGGGCTCTTTAGGAATGTTTGAAAATATTATATTATTATAATCTGAATTGGGATTTCAAAAGGACCCCAACTCATTTAATTAAAATATAAGGTGAGTAATATTTGAAATACTCTTTCACAATGGGTTTTTGATGAGTTCAGGGCACAAAATTAACCTTATGTTTTAGCATTTACCATTAGTTAAGTAATCTATGTATTACCATGTCCTATTTTTTATTCATATTATATGGTTAATATATATAAAATAAAATCCCAACCGGCCAAAAACGGATCATTAATGATCATTTTAACATATCATATTTCTTTTGAAAGAATATTATATTATTAAGACTATTTTATAATTTAATAAAATATTAATTGATTTAAAAAACTCATGTATGTCAATTTTTAAACTGTTCATAGCATAACTAATTAAAAAAACCAAACCAAATTGATTAATTCAAAAAATGAACATTAATTCTAGGATAACAAATCATTATAGTATATAAAATTCGTGGATGGAATAAAAAGTTTCAAAATATTTTTATTTTGATATTTATAATATCATTTATTTAAAACATTCATTGATGAAATAATAATTACATCAACATTGTGTCATAAATAAATTTTCGTATATGACATCTAAAAATTATAAATAATATACCATTATGTAGGAAATAAATTTATATTTCTAATGAATTATTATAAACAAATGTATCAATTATATAACCCCCCATTAAAATCATTTTAGCAAAACAATACATGTTTATGATGTTTATATTTTTAATTTAAATAAAAAGTTATTAATTTCATTAACATACCAAAATCGATTTCAAAGACCTAATGTCTCATCTATGGGGTTTAGTTCACTTCTATGACTCATCCAATAAGGTTAGAAAAAGTGTTAATTTAATTTTATATAATTATAAATCAATTTTTACCTTGAATTACCCATTATAAATTTAACCTCATAAAATAAAAGTCAAAAGATACTATTCAACAGCTTTTATATTCATCTTTTTGAACAACATTTTACATAATAATTACATCCATGTTTGTCAGATTATTGAAATTCAATTCTGAGAAGCGTTAATATTTCATAGAAATGAAAAAAGTTTGTTTTTAACTATTATGTAGTTTTTTTAATTTTTCATAAAAAGGTTGAATGTTTTTTGAAAATACACAGAATTCACCCAAAGATAATATTTAAATTCGGAAATAAAAAATGATTTATATTTTAGAAAAAGGGTTCGAAAACAATATTTGGTAATTCTACCTTTTAAATGATATTAATGAATTTATGTTTCAAATTACATTCATTAACATTTTATGCCTCAAACATTTATTTGATGAACGTAAAAACAATTAACAAACATATGTATTCATATTTTAGTTAGATCTATTCATTCATGTCAATACAAAAACTATGCGTTAACTACCATATAATATAATAATATTATATTATTAATTTTTAGTATAACATAATGTTGAGTGAAACGTGAGATTTTAGTGAAAAATTTTGTTGTGTATCACATATCCCATCAATCATAGAATCCCATTTAACGTAAAATTAATTTTTAATTAAAATATATTAATAAATATTTATATGTCTTATTCCTTATTTACCTGGGATGTTATATTAAACATATTAGGTTATAGTTAAATAATTTATAAAACTATTTTAGTATAATATATATCATATTTATTCATTAAATTCAGATATTTAAACATGGTTTAATAATGATTATGTAGAATTAATTTCATCCCATCGTGGAGATGGTAGTCCATACGTATGCATGTGTGATGATACCATTCCCAAAATAACTGAATTATATTGAAGTAGATGGTGTATGATATTTCAGAATTAGTATAATTTTATTATAATCATATATAGTTATTATTTCCGTAATTATACCCATCCTTGTACGGTGGTGGTGAAAAACTGATTACCCAAGCTTGTGGATACAATAACTTGTGTGCACACACGCATAGGGATTTCATTTTACATTGGATGGGTAAAAGGTTAATAATATTTGTTTAATATTTAAAATAACATATATGTATATGAGTGATAATGATATTGTAACTTTATAATGAAACAACTAATGAATATGATGTAGAAGAAGAATAAATTTTGAAAAAATCATTAGAAGAGAGTACCTTTTCCTCAGTCTGCTTCCTCAAAATCTCGTATAACAGAACTAGACTTGGACATTGAAAAAGTCCATAACCTATAATATAAAAAATGTGGCTGAGAAAGAAAAAGGTTTGGATATGGAAGATCATGAAGATCAAAATGATTTGAGTAGGTTATGGAGGAGTTTTCCTTTTAAAATGGAGGTGAGGGTCACTTTTGGAAACACTGTATATAATTATGAATAATAAAATCAAACCCTAACAATAAAACCACCAAAATTCCATAATTTAGATTATTTGAGGAGATAGTTTTGTAATCTTATCATCCAATAAATTATGGTCATTTTTTTAAATTTAAATCGTATAATTTTAACTAAAACTTAATTGTCGTATTAAATTTTAATTGTTATAAAATGTTTGTAAATATTTAATTGTTATAAATATTTATTAAAATGGTGTTAATGTACCATAAAGTTATAATAAATGAAGTATTAGAATATAAAATTATTTCTTTTTAGTTTTAAATATTATTAATATTTGTAAATAATTTAATTAAATTTTATTTTTATAAAATATCAATACTGTGAATTTTTGTAATATTCATTTATTTGAAATTTTTAAAACCTCAGATAAGATAAATTCAAATAAAAATAGTCCATACAATCCTAATATGTCATATTATCCTAGGAAATTCGTGGAGAACCTAAATTATTTCATAAGATATATATTTTAATACTTTAAAAACCATTTATTTGAAATTTCTATTAATAAAGTTAAATTTACCTCACTATTGAATCATCATAAATTGTAATTATTTAATCACTAAATTTAAAAATAAATTTCAATGATGTATTTAATTATATAAATTTTTTTGATACTATCTATAGTCTATATTATCTAATAGTTATCCATATATTAAAATTAATATATTTATATAAAATGAAATTATGATATTTTGCACATTCAGTAGTTTTCTTACATTCATGCCCTGTTTATTGGTAAGTGGCCATAAATTGATTTAATTTCTAAAAATGGATGATAAGTGAGGATTTTAGTCATCCAATAAAATTTTTATTGTTGTTATAATAATTTTATAATATTATTTTTACCTTTAATTACCTGATTTAACTTTAATCATGGTAATAAAAATAATTTTAAATGTTTCTATTCATTATTCCCAAAAACAAAGTATATTATTAACACAATTTTTCCCTAATGATCCAATATTTGGAATTAATTTTTAAAAATTAATAACACAGAATTCGTTGGGATAATATTGAAATCAATCTCATTGTTGAATGAGGGAACATGTTTTTTTAAATGTGAAAAAATTGAAACAAATTGAAACGTTTTTATATATGAATTCTATGTAAAATTAATTATAATTACATAAATTATATTTAAGGATAAAAATATATTCTATTTATAAATTAAAACAATTCAATATTATAATTTAACAATACAAATTATCTCGATGAAATTTTTTTATATTACTTAAAATTTAATGTGTTATATATATTCATCAAATCTGGAATATTATTAGAAAATATCTTAAATTAAACAAATGTGTGTTTTTATATCTCACATAAAAATAACATGTATATGTTCTCACATAAATATTATTAAAGGGATAAAATCATAATTTAACGGTGGTTCACCATTCAAAGGTGTAACAATACCCTATATTAAAAATGATAGTTTTTTAGACAAAAAATTTGGGTAATTCACACCGAATGATTAAAATATCCATATGATGAATAAAAAATATTTCATTAATTATATAACATATATGTCTAAATAATTTCATTACCAATAGTAATTATCTCAAAAATACAATTATCTAATTTACATTTTTCATAAGTAATTTGTAGTTATAGAATTCTCATTTCATTTCCCTATGTTAGTTATAATTATTACCAATAACCTTATGGCTATGATATATTGGTAATTTTATACTAATTGCATCTTGGGGTTCCTTTAAAATCACAATTTCTTGAAACACAAGCTACTGTAATAATAGAAATTATTTAATGAAAATTATTGATAAAGAAATTTGGTTCTTACATTCAACCCCCATAAAAATAAATTCCTCCTTCCAAATTCATCGCATGGAAGAACGAATTTAGGATACCACTCCAACATCATATAATCAAGTCCCCTTGTAGCGTCTTCAAATAGGTGGTTCCTCCAAAAAAACATTAATCAATCGTGTGGTCTTGTTTTATATAACCTTTTCACTACGATCCTAAATCGTTGTCAGTCATTCTCGATAATAACGATATTTTTCAAGTAGTACGACATCCTAGTTTATTATAGTTGAAGTATTAGATATGTACATTAGTACGATATATAAACGAAACACAACATGAAATTTATAGAGATTCAGTGGAAGGTCCAACAGGTATGCTACATTCCCATCATGATCCAGAATTTCTAAAGGACCGATATACATAGGGACCATCACTCCCTTCTATTGAAATATCAATAATCTATTCTAGTGAAATATTTGAAGGAACACCTTATTTTCTACTTCAAAATATAAATCTTTTATTTGGATGTCAGTTTAACATTTTTGTTGACTCTGAGATGCTGTTAATTTTTGTTAAATAGATTTGACATTTTATACCATTTCATCAAAAATATAATTTCCTAATTAAATTCATTCCCAAATATCATCTCAGAAAGTTAGAGTACTCCACTATTTACCATAGAGGTCACCATAATGAGACAGCTGAATATAGTTGTGAATGATATAATTTTATGAAAAATTTACAAAATGATGGAGTTGATCCCAACAACCTTTGGAATCAAAAGAGAAAAATATATACATGTCTTCCAGAGTTTGAATTGTCCTCTCAGACTAACCATCTATCTTAGGATGATAAGAAGTGCTAAAACATTACTCTATATCCAGAGCAAGCTGAAGACATCACTAGAGCTTCATTTTGAATATATTATCATTATATGATATAATGTATTATGGTACTCGATATAATCATACTAATTCCTATAATAATATTCCTGAAAATTGATCAAGAGATATATATTTTCTTGAATAGAAATGATTTGTGTGGACTTCATAAGTAAATAAATTATAACCCATATATAATTATGGAATTTTTATGTATTTGGGATGTTTGATAATAATGTCTATCATGATATTTTCACATTTCTATTATGGTAAGGGTAATGGTTGTAACATCCACATAGACTACTACCTCACAACATTAACTTGTTGACCAATGAAGCATTGAAAGAAATATTCAATGACATCACTTTTCTTTCCATCCCCCCATAACTACTCTTCCAATTCCCTATACATCATTGTGATCCCAGGGTGTATAGAGAATTAATAACTATGATCCTCATCCAATAAATCATTGTTTAATTATTTTTGGGGTGGTATACAAACTTTGTTCCAGAACATTATTATTCAACCATAATAGAGGTTGAATTCATGAACATTTGTCACCTTAATTAGTAACTCTACATCTCCCTTATACACATCTCTATCCTTCACGTGTATTGATTGTTGAATATTAATCTGAGAAAGATACGATTTTCCCCCTTCCATTAAAATTTCATGATACATCCCTTCAGAATCCATAAATATTGGATCTTTCGTTATCCTCATCATGGATAATCAAGCAAAGCCATTTTGACTCAATGAATTTTCAATATTGATCTCGATCCCATAATGGTAATGTATATAGATTTCGTAATCTTTAATAAACACCAAAATTATTCTTCGGAACATATGCATAATAATTTGTGTAAAAATATACTTCAGTCATTTATGATCAGTATAATTATCACACCTTTCACCCTAATGATAATACCTCCATAACATTAAGGAAATGATTACCAAATCTAAGTCCAAATCATGATTTATATAATTTATATCATTAATTTTCAACTTCGGAGAGGCATAGACTATCACAATATCATTTTTAATTAGAGAACATTCCATCCCTTCCATGGATACATCATAGTAGTCCACAATCTATTCAACACTACAATCATGTGGAAGAACAGGTGCACTGGATAACCATATTTTTATATCATTAATTAGTCTTCACATTCCTCCATCTAAATGAACATATCTCTTTATCGATTCAATATGTTGAGTGGATGAGAGAATCATGAAAATTCATTCACAAAACGTCGATATTATACAGCCAAACCTAGTAATCATGGGATCTCAGTTAACATTGTTAGTCCTGACCATCATTCAATAACCTAAATTTTTCTTGATCCATATTTATCCCCTCACTTTGTATTACGTGACCCAAAAATGAAACATTGTGATTCTGAAATTGAAACTTGTTAAAATTGGATTAAATATTCTCTTTTCTCAGGGTCTTCATTACAGTTTTCGAGTGATCTTCGCGTTCTTCATTTCACATTGAATATATAAGAATATAGTTAATAAAAACTAATATAAACTGATCAAGATAGACTCTAATGACTCTATTAATTAGTTACAATAAGATACCAGGGGCATAGTATGAACAAAATGCATCACTATAATTTCATAGTGTCCATACCTATAACTAAATTCCACTATTGATAATGTTGAGTCAAAAGTTTTCCATTGACTTCTATATCATGTTTTGGAAATCACAAATTTCTTTTATCTTGTATCGCACTGACTCTGTCAATCTTTTCGTACTGACTATATCAATCGTATCGTACTGACTCTATCAATCGGATCGTACTGACTCTATCAAACGTATCGTACTGACTCTGTCAATCGTATCTTACAGACTCTGTCAATTGCATCGTACTGACTCTTTCAATCGTATCATATTAACTCTTTCAATCGTACTCAGTTTTGTGTATCTTCCTTTGTATCATATCAATACATTACATTTAGTAATACTTATATTACTCATACTTTCATTACATGGTTGTTTTGGTCCATAGTCAAAAAACACATGTTTCATACTAATCGTACTCTTTTTTATCATCATCATATGTCTTTTGTTTTAACCAATACGATGTCGTTGAGTTAGTTAAAAACTAATCAAAACGATGGCATGATTTCTGTTTCAATGTGACCGTTATAATGCCAGGTGTCCAATTCCCTCCGAGTTTTTCAGAGAAATATGACTGTTGGAGAAATATGACAGTTGGAACCTACGGCCTATAAATAGGAGGTCATTTGAAGCTGTGAATGAATGACGGTGATATAACTGTTATACTTTGATTCTATCATGTTCTAGAGAGATACAATGTAACTTCTCTCATTCTTTGTGCTTTGTTCGTCCGATCATCATATAGAGGGATTTCATGTAATTGAATGAAATATGTGTTGATTACCTAAAAAATCGAGGGATTCCGGGGATAGGAAGACATATGTTCTGATCATCGTATCGAGGGCTACTGAGGATAGGCAGACATGTGTTCTAATCATCGAATCGAGGGATGCCAGGGATAGGCAGACAGACGAACCGATCATCGTATCGAGGGCTTACCAAGGTGGTGGTAAGACAAACCTTTTATCCTAGGTGAAAGGATAACCCTTCTATTTGGGTTAAAAAGAATTTTAATACTTTTACATTTCCACTATTGTTTGTATTAGAATGGAATTTGTATTGTTTCCTTTCTTCTTTACACGTTCAATTGTAATTGTTTCAATTGTAATTATTATATTAAAATTTATATTAATAGATTCTATACGCTTTATGGTATAATGTCTCACACATGTATTACACTAATTATTTTATTCACCTAGAATACAATTACTATACTTTTATAATAGTATTACATTACTTCATACCTTTATATTCAATACAATTGTGGTTGATTTAATTATATTAGTTTAAGATCTTTAAAACTAATCTCTAAGTGTTTAAAATCAATGTTTTAAACATAAAATCCACCACCATCTTGTATTATTCAATCTAATATACATATACATCTACATATTGGATCCAAAAATTGGTATCAGTGGAGGTTTCCACTGATTAGTATTACTTGATCTATTTCTTTCAAGCTTTCATTTTAACTACTGACTACACTAACGTGTGGAGTGGAAAATTTTTTATTGATTCATTAGATGGAATGAATGAATATTGGGTCAATTGACACCCTAAATCATTCTAGACCACCTATCTTTGATGGGAATGATTATGAGTACTGGAGAGATCGAATGAAGACATTCGTGATCAATACTGGTGTAGAAAATTTTATAATGCTTACTTGAGGTTACAAAATTCCTGACAAAGAAGTTAGTACTTTCACTAATCAAGAGAAACAAGAATATCAATTAAATTACATGGTAAACAATACTTTATTATGTTCTATGACAAGGAATATATACAGCCAGATATCTTCTTGTGAAGCAGCCAACTGTATTTGGAAGAAATTGGATGTCACACATTTTGGTACATCCAAGGTTATATAAACAAGAAGTGAAATGCTACGAGCAGAGTATCTTGGATTTTTTTTCCTTATGAAGATCCAGTATATAAATTGAAACAATGATTTATGATAATCGTCAATAGTCGACAATATATGGGGAAAAAGGTATTGACGATGAAGTTGTTGTAGACAAGATTATAGATATAATTCCAACTGAATGGGAGTTAAAAAGGATAGCTATTGATGAAAATAGAAAAGATTCCCATATTAATCTTGATGAACTATTTGGAACTCTTTTACATCATGAAACAATAATGCATGGAGATGCTGATTTAAATAAGAAGTAGATGGAAATGGAAGTGTAGCTTTTACATCTAAAGCTAAAACACCTGAAAGTATAACAATATCCAAAGCCAAGAATGTTGTTATATCTAATTCATGTGATTGTGATCTTTCAGAAAATGAGTTAGCCAATCATGATTGAAGGATGAACAGGATTGTGGGAGAGAAATAATTCCAATACAGATTGAAAAAGAAATATAGGAAGGATAATAAATATTCAGAGGTCACTTGTTACGAATTTAAGAATGCAGGACATATAAGGCCTGCTTGTCCTTTACTGAATAGAAAAGACAAAAAGGAGAATCATTCTGAACGAAATAAGAAAAATTAATATAAGACAATGAATGTATTTAAGGAAAATGATTCTTTGAGTGGAAGTGTTAGTGATTCTTCCGACAATTCTTCAGAATATGAGTCCTCATGACAGAGAAATATTGGACTTATAGCCAGACTACCAATTGAAGATCATTATCTTATGTCCAAGGTACATAATACCAAAGCTATTACAAATGTCTCTTTAAATGAAAATTATATGGATAATAAATATTATGAATATTCAAATGATGATTCATCATCATCAGATGATGATAAATTACCTTCTTTTGAAGAATTATCTAGATTTTCTAAACTACTCGAAAAAGAAAATTCTAAATTTAAGAAAATGCTTGATAAAGCAAATTCTAGAATTTCAGTTTTAACTAAAGAATTATCAGATCTTTCAATGATCTTGAAATGAAAATTTTTTATTTTGAATGTATTTAAAAAACCATTGAGAAAGCCAAATCTGATAAGGATAAACTTTCTAATGATCTAGAAAATTTTATATCTAAGAAAAATGTTTTAGAGCCTAACAGTAGTTCAAAATAAACTTTTTGGAATATAAAATTTTAGTTTTAAAACTAAAGTCATAAATATTTTATTTGAAAAAATGTTTTTCAAACATTACTAATGGCAAGGAGAACTTTGACAAAATGTATTTCCAAATCCGACCATTGAGGAATCATTCTGGATTTTGTTATACTTATTCCAAACAAGTTTTTAGTAATTACTATTTTGTTCCACATAAAACACCTTTTTTTTCTAAGTTTCAATGTGGTGGACAGTGGAAAAGAGAGTGTTCTCTTAATAAAACTCAATTATTAGGATTTCATAAAGCCCATTTTGTAAAACAAATGTGGATTCCTAAAATTCTCTTATCTAACCCTTCTGGATCCAAACATGTTTGTATTCCGAAAAACTAATTGTTTCTTTTTCTGGAAAATGAGATGTGTACCAATAAAAATATTTGGTACATGGATAGTGGGTGTTCATGACACATGACCGGAAACAAGTATCTCTTTAAAAATATTATAAAACCAAAAGGAGGAAAGGTTACCTTTGGAGATAATGCTCATGGAATGATTATTGGTATAGGTAATATTGATTTTCATGGAAAAGTTCTTATCTCAAATGTTATGTGTGTTAAAGGTCTTAGGCACAATATCACCAGCATAAGTCAATTAAGTGATGAAGGTTACCTTTTGAATTTTATAAATGATAAGTTTCTAGTTCACAATTCCAAGGATGAGTTCATTCTATCTACCCATAGGCAAGAGAATGTATACACTATTAACTTAGAAGACCTTAGAAGCCAAAATTTACCCTGCATAAGTGCAATAGAAGACCATTCATGGCTATGGAATAGAATACTTGGACACTAAAATCTATGAAACCCTTGTAAACTCTCAAAGAAAAGACTTGTTATGGGACTACTGGATCATAGATATGATTCTTAAAAAGTTTGTGATCCTTGTCAATTTGGAAAGGAACATAAAAATAGCTTTAAAACAATTATTGAAGTTTCAACTTCTAATGCATTACAGCTAGTGCACATGGATCTTTTTGGTCCTTCACAAAATTGAAGCATTGGAGTCAAATACTACGTATTTGCTTTAGTTCATGACTTTACTAGATTCACATGGCACTATTTTCTAACAAAGAAATCGGAAGCCTTTTCCTATTTCAAAACATTTAGATCCCATGTTATAAATGAGAAAAACCTACCATTGATAACTATTCATAGTGATCATGGTGGTGAATTTAAAAATTATGAATTTGAAACTTTTTGTAGTATGAAAGTTATTACTCACAATTTTCAGCTCTAAGAACTCCTCTATAAAATGGTGTTGCTGAAAGAATAAATCGTATTCTTCAGGAAATGACTAGAAACATGTTGACTGAGTACTCAATTGCTATGCACTTCTAGGTTGAAGCTGCTAGTACTGCTTGTTATACTATAAATCTCATTTTAACTAGACCTTTTCTTGATAAAACACCTTCTGATTTATGGACTGGACGAAAACCTACTGTTTCATAATTCAACGTTTTTGGGGGAAATGTATTCATTCTGAATACAAAAGATAATCTACACAAATTTGCAACAAAATATTATGAAGGAATATTTTTGGGTTACTCCACAACTTTTAAGGCTTATAGAGTTTTCAATAAAAACACGTGTACTGTTGAGGAAACAATACATGTAAAATTTGAGGAATCTAATTCATTTGTTTTTATATCAACCCAACCAACATCCTCATATTTTTTTTCAAAAACAGATTATCAACCATTTGTTAGAAGATCCTTTTGATAAGTAAAATGTTTAAGATGATACTTCTGAAACATTTACCACAGAATAATTTCTACCATATATTGATGAATAAGTTTTACAAAATACAAATCAATTGTTTCTTAGGAATCAGCTTATTGATAATATCATTGGTGATGTAAATCAACCTGTGAGGACCATAAATTCCTTATGAAATTAAATATAACATCTTTATTTTCTTTCCCAATTTGAACCCAGAAGTCCAGGTGTGGCCTTAGGTGATGAAGATTGGATCAAAGCTATGCAAGAGGAACAAAATGATTTCGAGAGGAATCAAGTCTGGACATTAGTTGAAAGACCTAAATAAACAACTGTAATTGGAGTAAAATGGGTTTTCACAATCAAATATAATGAAAATTGAATCATTATACGAAATAAAGAAAAAGTTTTTTCTAAGGGCTATAATCAACAAGAAGGAATATATTATGAAGAAACAAATGATTTGGTAGATAGAATTGAATCTATTCATATTCTATTAGCCATTGCAGCATACTTTAACCTTAAACTATTTCAAATGTATGTCAAATGTCCTTTTCTAAATGGTTTTGTTCAAGAATAAGTTTTTTTTAGAACAACCTTCTAGTTTTCTTGACCCAAAACATCTAAATTCGGTTTTTAGACTTACCAAAGCACTATATTGTCTTAATAAATCCCCTAGAGCATGGTATGAAATACTTACAGGATTTATTTTACCAAACAATTATACAAATGGTACAGAAGATACAACCCTTTTCATAAAAATTTGAAATAAAAATATTTTGATTGTTCACATTTATGTAGATGACATCATATTTGGATCAACTCAGAAATCCTTAACTGATTATTTTCTAATTTAATGAAGTGTGAGTTTGAAATGAGTATGATGGGTGAGTTGAAATTCTTTTTAGGTTTTCAAATTTATCAAAAACAAGAAGGAACATTTATATCCCAACATAAGTATATTAAAGATTTCCTCAAATGGTATGGAAATGACAAAACTAAAAGTATTAGAAGTCCAATTGGTACCTCAAATACAATTGATCTTGATGAAACTGGGAAACTAGTAGATCAAACAATCTTTAGAGTTATGATAGGAAGTTTTCTATAATTGACAGCTAGTCAACCATAATTAATGTTTTATATATTCTTATGTGAAAGATATCAATATAATCTAAAAGAGTCTCATTTAAAATCTGTAAAGAGAATCTTTCGGTATTTGAAAGGCACTATGGATTTAAGACTCTATTACTCTTCTGTAAATGATTTTGTTTTAAAACATTTTTCAGATGCTGACATTGGTGGTTGTAGAATGGATAGAAAAAGTACATCTGGAACATTTCATTTCTTAAGAGATTCTCTGGTTTCTTGGTCCTACAAGAAACAACACTCTGTAGAACGCTCCACTGCTGAAGATGAATATGTAGCTGCTGGAAGTTGTTGTGCTCAAGTTTTGTGGATGCAACACACACACAGTGACTATGGTTTGAGTTTTTCCAAAACCCAAATTCTATTTGATAATACTAGGTCCATAGCTCTTAGTAAGAATCCTGCACATCACTCTCGTGCAAAACACATAGTTGTTATGAATCACTTTCGTAGGGATCACACACTAAAAAAAGATATTATTTTACAATTTATCATAAATGAAAGAACAACATGCTGACATTTTCACAAAACCATTACCTTCCAATAGATTTGAGTTTATAAAATAGAATCTAGGAATGGTTACATTAAAATAATCATTCATATCCACTTCCTGTTTTACATTTCTCCTTACATCCAACAACTCCTCTAGAAAGGGAAGAACATTTCATACTATGTTTCTTACAATGGTTCTTCTTATCTTATGATCATTAATTATTTATTCTCTTGGTATGTGTTTTTACTTTTCTTGTTATCGTATTGACGGATTTATCATATCATTTACTTTTTTGTTTATCTTATTGACCGTTTTAACGTATCGACTGATCATGGTAATGAATTTCTTTTCCATCGTATCGACCGATCATGGTAATGAATTTCTTTTCCATCGTATCGATCGATCATGGTAATGAATTTCTTTTCCATCATATCAACCGATAATGGTAATTAATTTCTTTTCCATCTTATCGACCGATCATAGTAATGAATTTCTTTTCTATCGTATCGATCGTTCATGGTAACACGTTTTTTTCCATTGGCTTGTCATTTCATGGTAAAAGGATTGTTTTCCACTGGCTTGTAAGTTCATGGTAACAAGTTTGTTTTCCATCATCTTTTCAGTTCATGGTAATAAATTGTTTTCCATCGGTATGATGATTGTTTTTTTACTTCTTACGCTTATATTTTTTTCAGTACTATCTAAACCAACAATTACCTTACGATCTCCAAAAGGTAAATACTTTTCATTTTTTAATTGTTTTTCTCTCTTTAATCCTATCTGTTGATCTCTTTTCTTCAAATCTCAACTATAGAAGATCAATGTTCACCCTTTTTTAGACCTATAAATAGACCCCCAACCCTCCCCAAACCCAGATTGGTTTTTCATGTTTTGAGGCGAAGCTCTGCTCCACTAATTTAAGTCATCGTAACGATCTTTCAAGCGGCATCACCTATATGTTTTAGTCCTCTGCTAATACTCCCATCAAAATGTCTTCAAAGCCTTTTACAGAGAATTACTTTTTTAGAGAAAGGATAGTTTCTCGGGACTTTTTTGATTCGTACAATTCTACAATCAGAAGATACATTTTGTTTCAAGGATGGGAACATTTATGTGTTGAAAAACTAGTATCTAAAGATCCAGTTCTATTTGATGATGTCACTCAGTTTTATAAAACTGTATCGTTTGATAAAAATATGACTATCATCATTTGTGAATACGATTGAAAGATTCCTGTGTTTTTGTGTCAAGCAGCTCATTTTCAAAATATTCCGATAGAAGGTGACTCTTTCTGTCCATCCCATAAACTACGTGAGGAAGTTCGTACGTTTAACAAATAGAATGCTAAAAAGACTCTATTTATAATAAATGAATAAATGAGGAAAGTAGCTCATCATTCTTCGGACAATGGATTTGTGACTCTTTGGATGCAAGGTTTTCTTATCCCATGTAAAGGAGATAGAGAAACTCTCAATGTTTCTAATGTTTTTATTCTTGACTATCTTGTAAATATGAGAAAAGTAAATCTCATGTGATATGTTTTTGAAACTATCATGAATGTTATGTCAGGAGGAATTAAGTGCCAAATGATTATGTATCCAGCTATTCTTACATAATTCATTCTCGAGAGTATGAAATTTTTTAATATTCATTTTAAAGGAAATCTGATAGATTTGAAGACCTCCTGGATTTGAAAAAGTACTTTGAAGAATTTGAATGTTTGTTTTGACCCAAATTTAAAACTTTTTATAAGATATTTAGAAGCGGAATCGGTTCAGAATAAATCGGTACCTATGCTAGCCAAAGACAATCCTTCTATTGGTGTTCCTCAAACGTCAGATCACCAAACCAGTTGAAAGCCAAAGAAGAAATCAAATTACAACAAGGAGGTTGTATCCAAGTGGAGAAAAGAAGAGAACAGAGAATGGAAGGTGATCCAAAGTTCGGTCTTGACCTAGCTGAAGCTTTTGTAGAAAAAATAAGTGTAGAGGAAACCATTCAAGCTTGAAAGAAAGATAAGTCTCTTTTTAAAATAAAGGCTCAAGACTTTGATATCACTAATGTACATAGAATGGTTGAGGATTCTAGTGCTCAACTAACAGAAGAAATACATGAAGAACCAATCGTACGACGTCTTCTAGAGAAATAAAAAGCAAAGAAAATGTTGCAAGAAATAGGAGAAGTTGAATAAGAGGAAGGAGATTTTATTTTGGAATTCCTTCAGAGTTTGAAAAGGAGTAGACAAGAATTGGTTCAAATGCAGAGTGAAGGTATTCAACAAGATCGTCATGCTGATCAAGCACCTATTGATTCTTCTGAAACTCCAGATAAAACACCCCATCAAGCAAAGAAAGGTGTTATATCCTCACAAACTGAAAACTTTATTGTCATCAGTGACAAATTATAAGAAGAAAGAAGGGATAAATAAAAATCAAATGGAAAACAGCTAGTTGTTGACTCATGCCGATCAAATGAACTGATATCGTATGATAATGATATTGATTCAGAACAAACAATTTCTCTCAAGATAAGTGATTACATTTTTCATGTTTTAAGAATGGTTGAAAAGATGATTCCTTACATTCACAGGATGGAAGGTAAAATTGATTTTATTATGGACAATCAGAAAAATAAATTTGGTTCTGTAACAGAATTGAGAAAGAATGTTTTTTCAGTTGAACATGATTTGAATGTTCAATATGAAACTTCGGCTGCCTATAAGAAGGCTTGAAAAAGGATGACCAAGTGTTCATATAAAACAAAAAGCTAGGTGAATGACCATGACATAGAAATCGAAGATATAAGGAGGTTGTCCAATGATCTTGCGATTGCTTCCAATAAGCTTGAAAAAGAAACTGTTTAAAGGATGAATTAGGTTACTCATGGAGCCAATATTCCTTCAGTGAAAGAATTGCAAGAGAGAATGAATGCTTTTCAGTCATAATTCTCAAAGGTTTCATCTTTGAAATATGAAATTGATATGTTGAAGAAACAAAATTCTATGTTATCCAAATATAACAAGAATCTTCAAGACAGAATTGATACCCTTGAGGAATTAATCAGAGCCCAAGAGGACACTATCATAAAACAAGATCAACTTTTTTCTAACCAACAAAAAATTCTCAGATCTGAGGGTGATTCAATTTCTTAGGACAAGAAATAAATCAAAAAGATGAAAGTTGTTCATCATGAGTTTATAAAGAAGGAAAAGGAAAGAGAAAACAAATGACTGTTGAATTTGTTTTTCTTCTGTAATGGAACATGTCTTTGTTTTGTAATTACATTTATGATTCATTTTATTTTTTCCTCCATTTCTATTACCTAAATCTTTCAGGAAACCCAAAGTTACCCCATTCTTTTTGTAAATCACAAAGGGGGAGAATGTTTTATATAGGAGGATAATGTTTTACAAAGGGAGAATGATTTAAAAAAATACCTCGAAACCAAGGAAAATCTTTGAATACAATCATTAGGAAAGTATACACCTAAGGGGGAGTTAGTTGTACTCAAATTCATTTTCAGAAGAGTTTCCAATAACTCAGGGGGAGATAAGTATTTCTTGTTTTCTTTACTTTGTGTTTTGTGCTATCCAAAAAGTGGGAGATTGTTGAGTCAAATGTTTTCCTTTGACTTATATATAATGTTTTGGAAAACACAAATGTCATTTATCTTGTATCATACTGACTCTGTCAATCGTACCGTACTGACTCTGTCAATCGTATCATACTGACTCTGTCAATCATATTGTACTGACTCTGTCAATCATATCGTACTGAATCTTTCAATTGCATCGTACTGACTCTCTCAATCGTATCGTACTAACTCTATCAATTTTACTCAATATTGTGTATCATAATTGGCATCATATCAATACATTATATTTAGTAATACTTATAATACTCATACATTCATTACTTGCATGTTTTGGTACTTAGTCAAAAAAAACATGTTTCATATTAATCGTACTCTTGTTTATAATCATCATATGTCTTTTGATTTAACCAATACGATGTCGTTGAGTTAGTTACAAACTAATCAAAACGATGTCATGCTTTCTGTTTCAATGTGACCATTATAATGCCAGGTGTCCATGTCCCTCAGAGTTTTTCGGAGAAATATGACCATTAGAGAAATATGACTGTTGGAACCTGAGGCCTATAAATAGGAGGTCATTTGAAGCTGCGAAAGAATGATGGTGATACAACTGTGGTATATTTCTTCTGTAAAGTTCTAGAGAGAGATGATGTGACTTCTCTCATTCTTTTTTCTTTGTGCGTCTGATCATCGTATCAATGTATTTCAAGTAGTTGAAAGACAGAGGTTCTGATTTCCTAAAAAATCTAGGGCTGCCAGGGATAAGCAGACAGCTGTTCCGATCATTGTATCGAGGGCTGCCGGGGATAGCCAGACAGACGTTCTGATCATCGTATCGAGGGCTGTCAGGGATATGCAGACAGACAAACTGATCATCATATCGAGGGATTACCTAGGTGGTGGTAAGACATACCTTTTATCCTAGGTGAAAGGATAACCCTTCTCTATGGGTTAAAAATAATTGTAATACTTTTAAATTTCTACTGTTATTTGTATTAGAATGGAATTTGTATTGTTTCCATTCTTATTTACACATTCAATAGTAATTGATTCAATTACAATTATTCTATTAAGATTTGTATTAATAGATTTTATTCGCTTTATGGTAGAATCTCTCACACTTGTATTACTCTGATTATTGTATTCATCTTGAATACAATTAATTTACTTTTCTAATAGTATTACATTACTTTATACATATATATTAAATACAATTGTGGTTGTTTGAAATTTATTGTTTTAAAGTCTTTTAAACTAATCTCTAAGTGTTTAAACTCAATGTTTTAAACATACAATCCCCCCCCCCCTCTTGTATTGTTCCATATAATATTCATATACATCTAAATATTCTATCCCACAGATACATCCTCCTTTTGAAATGTAATTTGTGATATCTTGAATGAAGCTAAATCTTAGGAAATTATTTAGCTCCATGTTGTTGGTAAAATAGGTCATCAATGTGGGGATGTGGATATTTTATCTTCATAGTGATCTTGTTATGTTCTAGATAATCAATATAGTGTCACATTGATCCTTATTTCTTCTTAACAAATAGAATAATTGCTCCCCAAGGAGACACAATAGGTCGTATGAATCCCTTATCAAGATTATCTTGGAGTGGCATTTCAATTCTTTCAAATCAATCAGGGACATTTAATAAGGTGTCTTTAAAAACAGAATAGAACATTCTATGAGTAATATTGAAAAATTAACCTCACAATTTGGAGGAGGACCTGAAATTTACTACGAAAAGACATCATCCAACTACCATAAATTGGGTTTATTCTTAATCATTAGTTTCTCCCCAACCATTTGAGATACATATCCTTCATGTATAGGAATAAATACCCATAAGATGGAAGAAATTTCTACTAGAATTTTACATTCATCCTTTGCATCGATATATGATCATAGATTAATCTTGAATATGATGTTTCACAACCCTTTAATAAATATTGATATGAGACCCATATTGAGATTTATAATCCATTCCATGAATCACATAAAAATCCACTCAAATAAGGATCAAATGATTTATTGGAAGCCCTTTCTTACAGACATCAACTAGATAAATGTAATAAACTATTGATGTGATCGGTATGGAAGTAGAAGCTTTAATTACTAAGTCAACATCTAATTGGTGAGGTAATTTGATGATACCCTTAGAAAACTCTTCAGAAATAAAATTGTGGGAAGATCCTGTATAAAATAAGAACATTTTTTTTAAGTTGATGTTAAGTGTACACTTCACCACATCGTTATCATATTCCACATAATCGATCGTGATTACATTTGAATTTCCTTCATCTTTTTTCATATAAGTTTGTTGAAGATTATGATCATCAATACCCCTTTGAAAAGGGCATTGATTGGAATAATTCCCCATTTCAATGCACATGTAACAATGATGTGTAGGAGGTTCATTCTATGTACCCTGTTATTTGTTCAAATAATTAGACATCTTTTTTCCATCAGTACAACATTTAACTGCCCAATGAAATTATTTTCCATATTTAAAACATTACAAGTCCCTTGAAGACAATTCCCAGCATGATTCATTCATCACATTGATATTAAGGGAAAACACATCTTCTTTTCATAGTGGTCTTTATAACATCAAAAGGATTACTCATTTCTATTGATGTTCCTCATGGATAATTACCTTCAGTGACTTGGTATTAGGCACAAAATAATAAATCAATTTTTCACTCAGGTTGGATAATAATTCAAGAAGAATAGCTTTCAAGTATTGTAAAATTATATTCATAGGGATTAATGGATTCATCATCCATTTTGTTTATGTTCAAGGAACACATTCTCCAATGATGTTTGAATAATATGAGGAATGTACATGTTCAAAAATATGTTCTTGAACTCTTCCCATTACATGTTCTCAATTTGATCTCTTTTACCTATATTTATGTGATTACACCATTGATTAGCTTCACCATATAAACCATATACTACTATGATGAATTTTTCATGTTCAGTACACTGTAGAAAGAAAAATAACTTTTTTAGAAACTAGTGGTTCTGAAGATCCGTTGAATGAAGATGGACACTACCTCATGAAGGATTCAACACAATGTTTCCCAATCCTTTTTACGTTTGGATGAGATTCATGATTAATATATTGAGAAATTTTTGTGAGTATGTATTCAATATTTTTCATTCCATTTGCAATAAAATTTAGTTGCTCAAGGGGACGATCATTGCATTTCCCATAGCATTCAGCATTAATATAGTTACATTGAGTTTCAATCAATAAATAATACCAAGACGCATAGTTTTAGAATAAGTAATAAAAATAGGAATACCTCATAAAGAAGAATAATATTTCTACTTAGGAAACTCATGGTTTTTTTCTATGTTATTCATGGTCATTTCTATATCAGTAGGACTGTATCCCATATAACCTTATGTTTCTACGGATGCTTTCTCATCCTAGTTTTCAATGGTTAACAATTCCTTTTCCCTGATGCCAACAATAATGGATCATACATTACATAGAGATATTACTTCATCATTGAAGAATATTTAATATATAACCTAACAATAAAACTCTTGGACCATATAGGTTTAGTGTCATTAGAAATTGGGAAACAAAAACCACTAGTTCATTAAACATCCACATTGTCTCTTTCTTATTTTATTATAACTATACTCAACTTTGATATATCTTACATAATACCTTTCATAATAATATTGGAAAATGAAACATATGAATGGGTGAACTAAAATGGTTTTTATGGGTAAATATGGGCAATATCATTCATATCATAATCAAAAGAACAAAACATTTGAAAATATTATCTTTCATATAAATGATTATAATATAATGTCACTAGAAAAATCATAAAAGTGATAGGTAATCCCCATAATCATTACATAATACACCAGATTACATCTCATACACACATAATCATAGAAAATCATATTATATTAGTCAAGGCTCATTACTGAGACCATCATAGCAGAAAAAGTCTATTACTAAATAGAGTTCACTCCATGTTTCATACATATACTACTGAATCAAATTTACATTTGGTTCCAGTGATTTCTATCTAATTAGATATAAATGTTTGCCAAATTAATTTAAGGGATATATATGTCCCAACCATCTCATAATGATACCATTCATATGTGTTCCACAATATATAAAAACATTCACCACAGAATCACCCATGAAAAAATTGTATTCATAAACATCATACAATTATAATTTATATAAATTAATTTGATTTCCTAAATAAAATACAATATAATCATAGTAATAATAATATTAAAAAAATATACCCTATTTTAACAGTTTCATCTTATATGGAAAATAATTTTGGGAAAACAATTGAAAATAATTGCTAAGGAAAATATACCTTTCCTTGGAAAACATTTTCCTTCTTCAAAATTCCAAAAAATTAGATGAAATAATTTTATGTGAAAATAATCCTGAATGTTTATAGGGGATGCTTCATGTAAAATAAGAATTATGAAAGCGTTAAATCTATTTTTGCAGTACAATTAAGGATACATTATTCTCGAACTTTTTATGGAAAATTCAAAAGTACCATATTCCAAAAACAAAAAAAGATTTAATTAAAAGATTTTTTTAATAATTAACCAATGGGTTAAATTATAGAGGATATATATAATATTTTGAGATATATATTTATGAAACATGGACATAGATGATAGATATACCCCAAGTATATACATACGAATAAAAAATCTCGAATAAAAACTATATTTACAATGTTATCCATTACATTTGGTTAGTTATGATTCATATGTATCAGATCCTCCTGTAAAATGACTTAAATAATGTTACTGATTTAATCTCGAATCATAGAAATTTTTATATTGAAATTTTTTATCATATTGGGATAATTTTCTTAGTAACGTTTTATTGTAAATTATTGTAAGGGTATCAATTACATTATGTTCTTATGAATGTCATGTTAGATAAGAACACGTTACACTAATTATGTAATAGATAAATAATTTATAAAATGATATAAGTATTATATATTACATATTTATTCATTTAAATCTTATATATAATCATGGTTTATTGATTATATTGAATAATTAATCGCATCACATCGTATAGATGGTAGGTTGTATGTACACAGGATAAAAGATATCTTTTCTAAAATTTATGAATGGTATTTAAGTGCATGGTGTATGTTATATAATAATTTGTTTCATGTTATAATATTTACATATTTTTATTAATTACCTTATGATATCCATCCAAGAAATGTGGTGGTAAAAAAATTATGTCATGCCATGGAGTCAGTAAGCTGTACGTATGCACGCGTAGTGATTTCCTGTTTCATAGGATGGATAGAAGGTGGAATATGTTTGTTTAATATTTATAATAACAAATCATTATATGAGGGATACAAATGTTATTAATTTATATTCAAATAACTAATGAATATGATGTATTATAGTAATTTGACTTTAATGAATTGGTAGAAGAGATTTCCTCTCCCTCAACGTGCATCTACTAAATAACTTTTAATGGCAATAGAGTTTGTATATTAAAATGAAAATTACCTCTAGAATGAAAATATGAATGTTGATAAGGAAACATTATTTGTATTGATGATTTTGAAGCCACAAAATGATGAGATGTTGTAAGGGATGTAGATCCCTTTTATAATTTAGGAGATGAGAAATTTTGAAAACCCCATAAATAATAGTTTATAATAAAATAAATCCCTAAACAAAAAACCAACAAAATATTTTGATTAAAAATTTGATAGGAGATAGGGTCGTAATACCATCAAAAATTAAATTTTGAACATGTTATTTTATAAATATTTATTACATAATAATATTTACTTAAACATTGTTAATTTACTATAAATTGATATTTTATGATATTTATGATTTTATAATTATAATGTTCTTATTTTAAAATATATATTTTTTAAATAATATAATAAATGTTATTTTTTAAAAATATCAATACTAACAATTTTGACACTATTTTTTTCTGACATTAGAAAAAATCCACAAAAAAGATAAATTCGAATAACAATATTAATTAAACTCCTAACATGTTATTTTCACCTAAAAATTTCTTGTAGTACCTTAATTAGTTCATATGATATTTATTTTAATATTATTAAAACCCTGTATTTTATAATTCTTTTAATAAAATTATTTTTACCTTAATATTGAGTCATCATTAATGGTAATTATTTAATTTTTAAAAATTATAATTAATTTTTTATTATGTAGTTAAATATTTTATCTTTCTATAAATTATATATAGTCTATATGATCTCCATGACATACATATATTAAAAGAATAAAACCTAAATAAAATTAAATGGTTATATTTTTTAACATTAATTATTTATTAATAATTAATGTCATATTCATATGTAATTGGACATCAATTTATTTAATATCAATAAATAAATTATAATGGTCGAATTTATTAATCCAATAGGATTTTAATACGTGTAAATGTTATTTTATAACTATATTTTTACCATTATGTACCTAATTTAACTTTGACCATGGAAAAAATAATAATTACAAAAAATTACTATTCATAATGCCCAAAAATAAAATTACTCTATAAACATAAATGGGACCTGGTGATTAAAATATATTATCTTTTTTTAGAAATTAAAAACATATATGTTTTATTAATGAATTTAAAATCAAACTCCTTATCAAAATGAGAGAATGGGTTTTTAAAAATGATAATACATTGTAAATGATTGAAATGTTTTTACATACTAATTCAATGTAAATTTAATTATAATGAAATAAATTTTATTTTATGATAAATTTATGATCAATTTATAATATAAAAAATTAAATATTATAATTAAAATATATAAATTATCTCGATGAAAAAATTTGTCGTCAAATAAAATTTAGTGTGTTTTTACTATTCATCAAAAAATTAATGTTATCAGAAAATATAAAAAATTCCTCTGAAATATATTTTTATATAATTATTTTACAGGAAATAAATATTCCGTCACATTAAAATTACTAATGGGATTGCATGTTAATTTCAAATGGGTTCCCCATTCAAAAGTGTAAGATTACCCTTTTTAAAAAAATATATTTTCATAAAAAAAATAGGGTTTATTCAAACCCTGTGTTAAAGAAATCCATTAGATGAATAAAAAATACATTACTATGTTTATAAAATTTACATATCATTAATTTCATTACCAATTGTAATTCACTCAAAATTAAATTTATCTAATTTTTGTTTTTTTAAAATAATTGATTGCCAAATAATTCGCAATGCATTTTCAAAAGTTAGTTTTAATTATTCTGGATATACTAATGGTTAGGATGTAATGGTAATTTTTTAGTAAGGTAATATTATTACTTATTTAAACTCAGGATTTAATGTTACACAATATACATGATGAATAAATTTATTTATAGGAAATTTTTCATTAAAAGAACCTGGTGTTAATTCTACACCATTAAACATAACTTCACCCCCAAAGTTTTTCTCTTCGAAACCAAACTATGATGATGCATCTCCCATATCCTTTCCTCAAGATGCCATTATGATTTTTCAAATTGGTGGTTCCTCCATCAAACGATAACGAAGCTAGAGGTATTGTTTTGTATATCTCTTTCCCAATGTTCTAGATGCTCTATCAATTGTTATTCATAAGAATGATATCACTCTAGTGGTATGATTTCTGACCATAGTAAATATGGAAAATAAGATATTTACATTCTCAAGAGAGAAACATGGAAAACATCTTGATCTTGAGAGAGATTTGGTTGAAGCAACAATTAGTAAGCTACATTCCCGGCATGATCTGTAACTTCCAATAGACCAAAATTCTTTGTGCTCATATTTTCCTTCTCGCAATATCTCAATACACTCTTCTTAGGAGATATTGGTTGAATTTCCTTATCATCCACTTCAATCTGTAGGTATTTTATTTGGTTATCAACCAATATTATTTTCGACTCTAAGATGCTCTAATGTGTTGTTGATTAGATCTGACATTTTTTGTCATTCCATCAATATGATTAGTTCATAATGGGTTTCATTTCCCAACTTCATTCTAGAATATTTGTGATCTTCAATTCTCTCCATATAGGGCTTCATAAGAATCTATATGAATATTGGAGTAAGAGTTATTGTTTTAGAAAATTCCACCAAACTTAGGTGTTAGTCTGAAGCACCTAGGAAATCCAATTAGAAAGCTACCAAAATGTTTTCACATGTTTGATTTTTTATTGCATACTTAATGTCTATCTAATAATGATAAGACGTACCGAAACATAACACTGTATTCGTATCATGCTGTTGAAATATCTATAATATCAATGTAAACATTGTATCCTGATCCAGATCAGCTATAAAGGAAAGTGGTACTCCAATGAGTTATTACTGCTTATTTTAAATATATCTAGGAATTTTGATCAAGGTAGAAACCCTCTATAATAACAATGATGTTTGCCGATATAGTAAGGAGATCAACAATAACCCCTATAACATTATCTCCATTAGATATTTTGGGGAGTCCGACAATAATGTCTAGAATGATATTTTACGATTTCCTTTCTTGTATGGGTAAATGTTTTAACAACCCCATAGACAATTTTCTCTTATCCTTAACATGCTGACAACCCAAGCATCAAGAGACAGATTCGGTGACATCACTTTTTGTACCATCCCACCACAAGATCTATTACATGTTTTTAAACATCATTGTGCTTTCATGGTTAATAGATAATGAAAAACTATTGGACTCATAGAATATCTCTTTATTTTATTCTTGTATGGAAGGAATACAAATGATGTTCCAGAACCTTATTATTTCATCACAATGAAGCTTGAATTCAGGAATATTTCCCACCATCTATTTTAATTCTAAAATTTCGTTTTCTGCCTCCTAAATATTCACTTATATATATGGATCAACATTCATTTGAGAAATATTTGATTTCTCCCCATACATAAATATTTATTGATCCATAAATGAAAAATCCATAAATATAGGAGCTTTTGTGATCCTCATCTTTTATAATCAAGCATGGTCTTTTTGATAAAACACATCTTCCACCATGTTTCCTTTCCAAGGCGGGATAGTAAATGAGATTTCCTCATATCTAATAAACACCATGTAAATTATTTGCCAAATATTCATCTCCTTTTGTGTGAAAATATTGTTAAAAATTTTATAATCAGTATAAATATCACAACATTAACATTAATGATAATGCCTTTATATCATTAATGAAAATATTAAAGTAGTTTATTCAATATCACAAGTATGTGATTATTCTCATAAATTTTCAACTTCCATCTAGAAAAAGCTATCAACATATCATTTTCAATGAGAACACATCAGTAACCCTTCTTGGATGAATCCCTGTAGATCCTAAACCATTCTCCACTACAAGGCTGTGTGACAAAATGTGAAACAGATAACCTTATTTTTATTTCGTTGAAACTATATTCACATTCCACAATCCAATCAATAATTACTCATTTTCAAGTCAACATGGTGAGTGGATTATATAATAATGAAAAATATTTCAAAAAATATTGATAATGTATTGTTAAAACAAGAAAACATCGCATATCATTTACCATTCTTGGTCTCGACCATCATTCATAATCTGCTTTTTTTTGTGGATCACCACATATCCCCTCTCTTGAGATTATATGACTGAAAAATGAAATGTTCTAAAGCCAAAATTCAATGTGGGTAAATTTGGCATAATTATTCTCCATTATCATGGTCTTCTGTAAAATATCATGTGATCTTCATGTTATTCGTTTCACTTTGAATAGACAATAATATTGTATATAAAGACTAAAGAGATAGAAATAGACATTAAAGACTTTATTCCTCAGATCCATGAATATAGAAGGTTTTTTCATAAGACCAAAAGGAATAACAATAAATTCATTGATTTAATACCTTGTATGGAATGCTATCTGTTGTATATTGTTGGTTTTGACACATAATTGATGAAATCCTGAATGGAGATCAATCGTTGGAAAGTATTGAGCTCTATGTAGTTGGTCTACTAATTCATCAATGAAGGGAAGGGGATAATTTTTCCTGATAGTGATCATGATATGTTCACATTAATAAATGTACATTATCACTTATCTGCCTATCTAATTACCAAATAAAATAGGTTATCCCCAAGGTGTCACACAAGGGAGTATGAATCCCTCACAAATATTTTGTTGGATTTCCATCTTCAATTCATGAAACTCTATTAGGGCCATTCTATATGGTGTATTTCAAATAGGAATATTACATGGAGTGAGTTCTATTGAAAACTGAACATCACAATTTTTGGGAGGATATGAAAATTCATTAAGAAATACATCATCAAACACCCCGTAAAATGGGTGTTTTTTAATCATGAGTTTTTTCTCATCCATTTGAGATAAAAATCATAGTTAATAGGAATCAATACCCATAATATGGATGAAATGTTTTCGAGAATGTTATATTCATCCATGAATAGATATATTATCATAAATTGATATGGAATATGAAATGTGACTTCCCTTCCTTGGTAATTGATATGCGTTATATATTGAGAAATCCAATTCTTGTAAAAATTCACATTAAATTTCCATATTTGAATGATCACAAGATATTCAAAAAACACATTTCCACATACATCATCCTGAAAAAAAAGAATAAGAATTAGTTGCGATTATTGTTCCATTAAGAGTGGTCACAACTCACTCATTGTCTAATTAATGATGTAATATACAAATAGCCATAGAAAATTAATATGAAATAAAATAGTGCGTGGATGCTGAATCAAATAAAATATTTTCTACTTTATAGTGGATGGTAGGTGTTCCATTCACTACATAATTATTATACACCAAATAGTCAATAGTGAATGCTTGGGACATTCCATTGTCTTTTCCCTGAAGAGTTTGTCGAAATTTATCATCATAAATAACCATTGGATTAGGGAATTGATTGGAATAATGCACCACTTCCTTGAAAATATACCATTGAATTGTAGGATGTGCATTCTTTGTAGCCTTTTAATTGTTCACATAATCAGAAATAATTTTCCCCCCACATCGTCCTTCAATTACCCGATGAACTTATTTTCAACACATTAAAACATTTAATAGTCCATTTTATAAAATTTTCTACATGATTTATTCAACAAATTTATTATTTCATAAATATTATTAATATTTAGGAAAAAGTTATTATTATGTTTAATACCATTATATAGTATTTTGTGACATTTTTAGGGAGTATCAGACCTAGGGTAAAGGAACTTACACCTCACATATATTATTCATAATATATAAGACATGTTTACAATATATTTATTGGGTGTGGTGTATGAATTTACCATAATATATATCATATCATGAATAATTTTATCGTAATTGAATTTAATTTTTTTTTGAAGATTTCATGATTATGATTTAAATGTTCAATGTGGGATGTGACATGTTGAAATTTACAATAATTAATCCTTTATCCCAATCAATATCCCCGATAATATTTTACTTAACTAAATATATTGATTTAAAAGGATTATAAAAGAATTTTTAAATGTATTTTGTTGTTCATTCTACTTTTTTCAATGTGAATCATTAAGGGTTTTATTTAAGGGTTAATTTTTTAATCTCATAATTATCTTAGTTTGATTTACATAATTATTTGAAGGTAAATATTTATATCATTTTCCATGTCTTTGAAAAACATATTTCAAAACATTCATACCATTATTTTATAATTATATAAAGTAATTTTTATGAATTTTCGATTTTATAATGAAATATATTTCGTTTTCATTATGAGGAATTTTGCAATACTTTTTTTGAAAAAAACCCAGAAGAATGACTACTAAATTACACTACAAGAGAGTATATTCGCACCACCATGACGCCATAGCATTTTGAATCATCCATTTCATGATTATATAATTATTTTAAATGAAAATATTTTCATTTTAAATTTTATTGAATATTAAATAATCATATTTATTAAAAGTGGTAATTCACTAAAACCGTTTCCAATGATTTTTTACAAACATTTTCATTTGATTCAACATCCTTAATTGAATCTTATAATTAATTGAGGTTAATTTTTTATGATACAATATATCATATTTTACTGAATGGTTTTGGAAATGATTGACTATGCATGTTCAATTTAGGAAATATTCATGTTTTATGGTTATGGTACAAAATTTTTATATAGTATTTTTTAAAAAATGAATATTATTTTTTATGTTTCACCATTTTCTTATGAGGAATGTATTGGAATTATTAACTAATGGGTGATGCCTTATATAGACCATTGATGAATCAGTATGTTTCCAGAAAAAATATATATCATTATGCTACAACTATTCCAATTTGTTAGAGTCATCGAACGAAGCCTTGACTGTATTAGATTCATTTCTAGAAGTAATGAAAATATTAGTTTATTAGTATGATGCATCTTGGGTAAAATTATGATATCCATCATTATGAGTTCCTTCATAATGAGATTAGTTATTGATATTACACGTTATAATTCAACTAGTATAATATCAATGTGAATATCTAAATTGAATTATTTGATTTATTCTTGCATATTACGTTGATGGTTATGTTTAAAATGATTTCTTTTTATTTTTAAACCCTTCAATAATTGTTTATTTTCATTTACGAAATCATCTCCTATATTGTATAACCATATTGGGAATATAAGACCACCAAATTAGTATGTTTTATATTACCTGGATTCCAAGATGTTTTTTATGATTGATATTTAGTATTAATCTAGGATAATAATGACATTATCGTAAGATTATATATTTTGAATTTTATTATTAGAATTATAATGTATGTTTCATATATGTAATCTGTTTTTGAAGACTTCTTAACTGATTGGAACTTTAGAATTTGATTGATAGTCATGATGGAAATTTATTAAAATAATTTACCATTTTGGGGATTTTTGGTCTGGGGATTCAAAAAATTCCCACCAATTCTATCATGATTTTCCATTCAATTTGGTTGGAAAATTAAAGGAAGATTAAAATCCCTCCCAACACTTATGAATCTCATCAAGAAAATAAATCATAAAATGACATTGAATAGGTTCAAATTCATGCAACCCCATATCAATACCATCATCAATATAAGAAGGAATTCTAGAATATGCAAATCCCTAATCGGTAATAGGAACCTAATATTTTAATTATGATGGTTCCAAAATACAAGTAGATTCAAATTCATGAGGATCCTTTTCAATCCCATTAAAACAATACTGTTGCGGATGATTTGATGAAATACCATTCTCATGAAAACAAAAACCGCTAGTAAAATATGGTGGTAACCCGAGAAAATATCTGGTATGTTCCATTAATAATCCAAGGGAGGACTCATTTCTCAACACCCACATGAGAGAACTTTTATTACCCATCAATAGAATATATAGGACAGAAGTAGAAAAAACTCATACTCTGACATAAAAATGGTTATTTATTCTAATAACATATAATGAAATATCACTTCACTTATTTGAAATGATAGAGGAACAAACATCAATTCCAAACCGTATCAAACAGACCTGTTCTAACTACCCAAACATTAATCAATGAATTATATCCCTTATTATAGTAATATCATATATTGTAATCATATTAAATCTCATTTGAAAACAAAATTCTATATCATACATAAAGGAATTACTAAACATCTATGTGGCCATTAAACTAATTTTTTCCTTTTCTATTATTTGAATTTTATGAATCTGACTTGCTTGAGTGCGATCAGTAAGATTTTTGGTGTCTAATAGGACAAATTGAATTTTATGTGATTAGTAAATTACTATTATTAATAGTAATGATTCACATATAAATAGTTAAATGACACATAAGAGGTTAATCAGATCTATTGTAGAAAAATATCAAGTAAATTGTCACCTATAAGATGTTGACCAAACAACTGTCTAGGTGGGAAAACAATATACAATAGTTTGATAACCATTGTTTTCCTAAAAACCATCAACTTCCATGAATTATAAATGTACAGTGCACATAACCCATTAACAGAAACAACTTCATTGTATACTGAATTACATAGTGTCGGGTATTGTCACAACCCGTCCTCGGGGCCCGTGCCGTGACTACCCCAAGCCCGCCTTCCATAGGCCAGTGGCTGGCGACTAGCACCAAAGGCGAAAATCCTGATAACTGGGAAGGCATTTCCTAAACAAAACACCACAGAGTACAAGCGGAAGAAAAACACTAAGTACAAAAGAATGTGCTGAAAATTAAATGGGCCAGAATACAAACCCAACTGAAAGTGCAGCTACAACTGAACGAATGTACAACAGAAAAAGAAAAACAATTGTATGAAGGAAGCAGCTCCTGGGTCGTCCTCCTCGGATCCTACCTAAAGGGTATGTACAGATAGCACAACTCCTAGATCATCCGCCACGGATCCTACCTGAAGGGTAGGTACATGTAGCCTCATCAACGCTCTCTCCTGTCAACCTCCTCCGGATACTGACTCGTCGTGTAGTCCACCTCCGGGTACTGACTCGTCATATAGTCCACCTCCGGGTAGCGTCTAGTCCTCGAACACTCGGCCTCTGTCAGCACTTCCCGTCGTCTGCAACCAACACAATGAGGTTCGGGCATAGCCCGTGTAGGGGTGAGTATAATGATACTCAGTAGGGACCCCGAGACCCTCAAGGTCTCACTAAAACCAATAAGGATAACCACAAATAGGATCTCAACAAATAACCTCTACTTAGGTATATGCCCATACATATACCTAAGTTATCATGTAACCCATATCAATCATGAGGAAACACAAGGATCATGAAATCAACAGATAACCACTACCCAGGTATATGCCCATACATATACCTAAGTTATTAAGTGACCCATCTCAATCATGAGGTAAACACAAAGGTCAAAAGTCTCATCTCAAACCAGGATTTTCATTATCGAAACTGTAACTGCTGAAGAGCTCCATCTCTGGAGTGTACATTGGTCCTATCACGACTTCGAGGTGCTGCTCACAAACCTAAGACTGCTTAGGTACTCCTCCTGTCGAGTACCGCGGGCCAGCCACCCAAACATAGTAGTGCTTCCCGCCGAGGTATGTCACCCAAACACAGTAGTGAACACCCCCTAGTAGCCTGCTGAGGTACTCTCCGGATGAGTACCGCGGGTCTGCACTGTCACACAGGTAGTGCTCCGTCCACCATGGGTCTGCACCTCACAAAGTAGTGCTCCTTCCACTGGGCTAGTCGACTCACTCCAAGTCGAGTCGGTCAAGCAGTCGTCAGGTCTCAGCCAGCTACACAGTCTTCGTACTCCGTACGATCGTCTCTGGGAGGGTCCTCTCCACGAGCTACTGGTCGATACTCCAAGTATCTAAAAGTCCCACGAAGAAGTATCTCAAGGACCGCCTTGTCATAGGGGTCTCAACGCAACAGATGGCGCGTCAATCGGACACCCGGTCTGTGAGTTTCTAGCCTTTTCATCCCAGGGGACCGGTTGGTTTCGTGAGTGAACCAATCCAATCCATATCTCAACTGTACCCCGAACTCTTATTGGGTATACTCATTGGGACTGTTTCTCAATGTTATCAACAATGCCGCTGACGGTTCGTCAAACGGACATCCTGTCTAAAAGATATCATCTTTTCCGTTCCAGGGGCCCGGTTGGATTTCGGGTGCGATCCAACCTAGCCACTATCCAAATGTATCCAAATCTCGGGCGAAGTATGCCAAAAGTTCAGTCTCATCAAGAGGAAAACAACGAGACAGACGGTGCGTCAATCAGACTCCCGGTCTGTGAATTATTGGCTTTTTCGTTCCAGGGGCCCGGTTGATTTCGTGTGCGAACCAACCCGACCGCACTCCGACGGAATCCAAACCTCTAGCGGAGCAAGCCAAAAGATCTGTCTCACTTAGAGAAATCCATCAAAGTCGATGAAACGTCAATCAGATGTCCGGAACTCAAGATATAAGCGTTTCTGCTCCGAGGGCCCGGTTAGTTTTGTATCCGAACAAACCCGGCCGAACACAAAGTATTTCTAAACCTTGAGTGCGATATACCGAAACGACCGTCTCGTTCCAAGGATCGATGCGCAACTATCGGTGCATCGACCAGAGGTACATAGCCCAAGATATAGTCGTTTGAAAGAACTCAGTCCGAAAATAGGGGGTCTGGGCCCGGCCCGGCCCGACCTAGTATCCCCCTGGGTTGGCCGAACCTGGTCGACCCGGCCCGAGCGGCGACCCAGCCGGACAACCCGGCCCGGCCCGGAGTTCCAGCCCGGCCGGCGGCACGGCAGCGCGGCCAGCACGGCAGCCAGACTGCGCGGCCAGCGCCGCAGCCAGCATGCGCGGCCCGTGCAGCGGCTAGCGCGGCCTTTGTGCTGCGCGCGAGCCAATGGAGGGGTGTTTCCCCTTCTTTATGGAAAACGGTGGCCCCTTTAATTGGGGCTTCTTGAATGAAGCCAGGGGAATTTAATTCCCCCGGTTCCTCCCCTTCCGGCCGGCCCGACCTGGCCGGCCGGTTCCTGCTCAACGGGAACGACACTGGCTGGTCCCCTTCCAGCTCCGACGCCGGCGGCCCGGTCCGGCCGCCGGTCACCTTGCTCCACCGCGGCCCGGAACCGGCCGCATCCCTTGTCGTCCGGCGCGGTGCGGCGGCACCGCGCCCCTCTGCCGCGGCCCCGCTCCGGCCGCGTCGTCTTCGGTTTTCTTTGACGCAACGCGACGACGTCGCGTCCTTGAATTTCTTTCCACGGCGTCGCGCATATCTTCCGCATGTAACTGCGTGGTGGGACAGCAGCACGCTTTCTCGTACCAACCACAAATAAACCAACACGAAAATAAGGAGGAGGGTCTGCTGTGTTTGTGCTGTCCGACCCCTCGCGTTAATCGATAAAATTTGGATTTAAACCACGAAGATCATCAAGTTGGTATTCAGGAACAATTAAATAAATAAAACCCCTACCTCGTAATTGTCGTTCGTTGACGATCTCGGAAAACGGGCGGATATCGATTCCTCGATTGTCGTGTTCGTCACACACTCCCAATTCTCATGCTCATGCGTCAGAAAGGAAGAAGGGTACTCGTAGTTGGTGGATGAGCGTTCGGAGGTGACGTCGTCGTTGATGACGTTCTTCGCAGGCAACGTCTTCTCCTTTGACGCGGATGAAGGTCGTTGGAGACGTCGTGGGCGTCGCTTCCCTATCCTTGCCTCGGTTGAAGAACGATGAAGAAGATGGTGTTGTCGTGCTTCAGTGGAGAAAGAGACGTTCTTCATGTTCTTCGTCATAGAGAGAGAAGAAACTCAGGATTTCCTAAGCTTTTTCTCCAAAGGCTCCCAAGCAACAAAGGTTCTCACCCATAAAATAAGTTCCCAACATATTTTATTAACACAACAAAACATTTGAATTTCATGAGTTTAAAATTTGAATAACCACACTAAACTCACTCCATTAATAACTTATGTAATATTAATTTATGGTGAGTTGAGAGGAGTTGATGAGTTGAAGAATATGAAGGGGTGGGGTTCGTGTGGGCCCGACCTCCTTCATAACCTACAAAGGGAAGTTGGGTAGTTACCCAACTTCCTCCCAAAGGATAAAAACACTTAGAGAAAAATAAAAAATGTTGTTAAATTTTTATTTTAACTTCCACAATTTGTTTATCAACTTTTCTCGTGCAAACGCAACTCTTTAACAGGAGTTCCTAAGTAATTACTGGCACTATGGTTCCATCGGTGCCCTTAGAATTCGATTTCGGGCACCAGTTCAAAAGTTAGAAATTCCCGCTCATTCATTCACTGAATGTACCTGAGAAAAACTTTGGAAATTAATTCCGGGCACACCGGGCCTCAGAATCAGGCACCGTCAGAAACTGCGTTCTTGTAAAATTCCAAAGAAAATTAAGAAAAAATTTTCCTTGAAATTTCTGAGTCTTTACATTACTCAAACCTCAGGGCTTTACGTCCCCGTAATGCTTCAACACAAACTAGGGTCACAAAAGCAGTACAGAGCATGCATCTGATTCTTCCGCTCTCACGTGCTCACCTAGAGGATCCCGTACTTTCAAAGAAAGTGCACCTGAGTAATCGATCGTCCTCGTAGAATCTTCTCCGGTTGATTCTCGATCCCCACTGGATCCTCCGTGCATGTCTCCCTATCATCGACGTCCAACTCCCTGAGGTCGATGATGTGTGAAGCATCAAGAACAAATCTCCTTAGTTGAGATACATGGAAACGTCGTGCACTTGGTGCAACTGAGGTGGAATGCTGAAGGGGTAAACCACCTCACCTACCCTACTGGGGACCTAGATAGGTCCGTTGAACCTTGGAGATAACTTGCCACCTTGGCCACATCTCCGTAAACCTCGTCGAGGCGAGACCCGTATAAGAACGTGGTCTCCATCCTCTAACTCCATAGGTCTCCATTTTCTGTTAGAAATGGAACTCGAAACGACTTCCACTACGAGGGTAAGGTTGACTGACTCAAGAGTGATTAGTCGTAGCCTCCTGTGAAAGAGTTTATCATGTGCTTCCTAGGGTTTCCTTTTCCCCGACCAAGGAAAACACATCCCGACGTTGTCCTAAAACCGTCAATTTGAGTATGAACAGTTATTGCCCATTCCATACACAAACTAACGTCGTAAGGCCTCGACACTGCCACCAAGAGATTCCAACCATAACTCTCTCCTCGAGGGTCTGACCACACCGTCGGCGTAAGTGTGATTATCGAGTCTCCTCCCAAGTTATCTCCAGACGTGAGGGTCAAGTCCACGCCTTACCGGAAATTGTAGGTCTGGAATAATATTTGTGAAAGCAAGGAATGATTCATATCGACGTCTGTTACTACAACAGCTAGTAGTGGACACAGACGGTCCTTTAAATCATTCATAGAGCCATTGGGTCACTCTCTATGACCGCAAGAAGCTACTCTCTTTTTCCGCCCTCCATCTCCCTAAGCCTGGAAGGGATAACTAAGGCGGGTGGTTGTAGCATGCTAAGATGTACACCACCTCATGATGCTCTCCTAGCTCTGCCTCCACGTATGCCGCTTCACAGACTCCTCTCTCCTTAAAGATTCTTCTTCTTGAAACATTTAAAATGCTCGAGTCTCTATGACTGGCGTCGGTTTCCTGTTTCTTACTTCAATGTGCAGTCTTCATCCGCTCCTGGATGATCTGCACCTTCTTTGCCAACGATCTGAAAGAGCTGCTAAAATTTCTCCTTTGCCGAAAAGAGAAACTCGGTCTCATCCCCTAGATGAACCACGCCCATTGCCTAATACAGTCAATCCCGACATGAATGATGCCTTCATTCCATGGATGATGTTGTAAGGCCTCGACGTAACTACTAAGAGATCCAACTGTCACTCTCTCCTCCAAGGGTCAAGTCACACTGTCGGCATCAGTGTGTGGTCACTGGGTCTCCTCCAGTAGAAATCTCGAATGTGATGGTCAAGTCAACAGTTTTAACCGGGACCACCCAGTATCAACCCAACAAAAGGACAGGAAAGCAAACAAAGATAAGTGCCTTTTTATTATTGTAGCTCATAGTACAAAGACACGAATACAACAGAAACATGGAACTAGAAGTACAAGGGACGTATCCACTAGTTCATATCCTGTCCACCTGCTCCCGGAGCTCTACTGCCTTGTCCACTGCTCAGTTGTTACTCAAGCACCAGCCGCTGCTTCTATCTCAGTGAATCCTCCAACACCTGCTGATCAACCGTACGAGGATTCGGACAGTCACGTTCCAGGTGACCCTTCCCGCCGCAGGAATAACATTGTCCGTTTCTGGCACGCCTGGCTCTGACCACACCTCGGGTGCCCCACACCACCAGTCCTAAAATCCCAGATCGTCCAACTGCTAGTCTGGTCCTCCTGGACCTCTATATCATCTGTCTACTGCCCACAAATGACTCGGCTACTGATCGAAAAACACACGGCAAAGGCAGAAGCTCCTGTACACGCTCGGGGTGTAGAGCTACTGGCACAAACTCCACCCTGAATAAGGTCTCAATGTCTTCCCATGCGAAGGCCATCCCTTCGCAAAACTGAAACAAGTGGCTCCACCACCTTCCTGCTGCTGCCTGAAGGAGGCTGGCAGCAAAGATCACCATGAAGACTGCCGGCGTCCCCACTAGTATGAAGACTCTCACCACAGCCTCCAGCCAATCCTCAGCCGCCTACGGGTCCATCCCTCCCTAGAACCTGGGTGGCCTCTGGCACTGGAACTCGTGAAGTGCGCTCAAGCGACGTGCATCCTCTACTGCTGGGGCTGGTGGCATCAGTTGCCCAACGGGTAGTAGTACCGCTAGTGCCTCCGCCGGTGCCTCAACTGAAAAAGGTCCCTGTATCGAAGCCTCTTCGCTCGACAGGCTGTAAGCACGCACATCCCTCTGGGGTCTAGCTGGTCGTCCGAAAGAAGGCATCCTGAAATAAACAACGTGACACGGTCAAACGATTATACCTGGTGAGCTGACCTGATTTGAGCTGATATTTAAAAACATCTGTAAAAACACACGCAATCAGTGTTTTCGTGAACAAAGTCGAAAATCAGTTGTCAGGGTCCTGGTGTATGGATATGTCAGCCGCTCTCACCAACACAGGACTCCCTGAACTGATGACCACACTCGGTACCCTTAACAATATTTCATCACAGAAAGAAAATATCAGAGTTATAAGTTCTGCGGTAGAACCGAATCCTATGATACCAATTTGTCACAACCCGTCCTCAGGGCCCATTCCGTGACTACCCCAAGCCCGCCTTCCATATTCCAGGGGCTGGCGACTAGCACCAAAGGAGAAAATCCCGATAAATGGGAAGGCATTTCCTAAACAAAACACCACAGAGTACAAGTGGAAGAAAAACACTATGTACAAAAAAATGTGAGGAAAAGTAAATGGGCCAGAATACAAACCCAATTGAAAGTGCAGCTACAACTGAACGAAAGTACAACAGAAAAAGACATATAGCTGGAAGAAGGAAGCAGCTCCTGGGTCGTCCTCCTCAGATCCTACCTGAAGGGTAGGTACAGATAGCGCAACTCCTGGATCGTCCGCCACAGATCCTACCTGAAGGATAGGTACAGATAGCCTCCTCAACGCTCTCACCCGTCAACCTCCTCCGTATATTGACTTGTCGTGTAGTCCACCTCTGGGTACTGACTCGTCGTGTAGTCCACCTCCAGGTAGCGTCCAGTCCTCGAACACTCGACCACTGTCAATACTGCCCGTCGTCTGCAACCAACACAACGAGGTGCAGGCATAGCCCGTGCAGGGGTGAGTATAATGATACTCAGTAGGGACCCCGAGACCCTCAAGGTCTCACTAAAACCAACAAGGATAACCACAAAGAGTATCTCAACAGATAACCTCTACTTAGGTATATGCCCATACATATACCTAAGTTATCAAGTAACCCATCTCAATCATGAGTAAACACAAGGATCATGAAACCAACGGATAACCACTACCCAGGTATATTCCCATACATATACCTAAGTTATCAAGTGACCCATCTCAATCATGAGGTAAACACAAAGGTCAAAAGTCTCAGCTCAAACCAGGATTTTCATTATCGAAACTGTAACTGCTGAAGAGCTCCATCTCTGGAGTGTAAAGTGGTCATGTCACGACTCCGAGGTACTTCTCACTAACCTAAGACTGTTGAGGTACTCCTCTTGTCGAGTACCACGGGCCAGCCACCCAAACACATTAGTGCTTCCCGCCGAGGTTTGTCACCCAAACACAGTAGTGCACACCCCCTAGTAGCCTTCTGAGGTACTCTTCGGACGAGTACCGCGAGTCTGCACTATCACACAGGTAGTGCTCCGTCCGCTATGGGTTTTCACCTCACAAAGTAGTTCTCCGTCCACTGGGCTAGTCGACTCACTCCAAGTTGAGTTGGTCAAGCAGTCGTCAGGTCTCAGCCAGCTACACGGTCTTCGTACTCCGTATGCTCATCTCTGGGAGGGTCCACTCCATGAGCTACTGGTCGATATTCCAAGTATATCAAAGTCCCACGAAGAATTATCTCAAGGACCGCCTCATCATAGGGGTCTCAACGCAACAGATGGTGCGTCAATCGGACGCCCAGTTTGTGAGTTTCTAGCCTTTTCATCCCAGGGGCCCAGTTGGTTCCGTGAGAGAACCAATCCCGGCCATATCTCAACTGTACCCCGAAATCTCATAGGGTATACTCATTGGGACCATTTCTCAATGTGATCAACAACGCCGCTGATGGTTCGTCAAACGGACGTCCTCTCTGAAAGATATCAGCTTTTCCGTTCTAGGGGCCCGGTTGGATTTCAGGTGCGATCCAACCCAGCCAATATCCAACTATATCCAAATCTCAGGTGATTTATACCAAAAGTTCCATGTCATCAAGAGGAAAACAACGAGACAGACGGTGCGTCAATCGGACGCCCGGTCTGTGAATTATTGGCTTTTTCGTTCTAGGGGCCCGGTTGGTTTCGTGTGCGAACCTACCCGACCACACTCCGACGACATCCAAACCTCTAGCGGAGTAATACAAAAGATCCTTCTCACTTAGATTAATCCATAAAAGTCGACGGCACGCCAATCGGACGTCCGGAACACATGATATAAGTGTTTCTGCTTCGAGGGCCCGATTGGTTTCGTATCCGAACCAACCCGGTCTAACCCAAAGTATTCTGAAACGTTGAGTGTGATATACTGAAACGACCGTCTCGTTCCAATGATCGCTAAGAAACTATCAGTGCGTTGATCAGAGGTCCTTTGCCCATGATATAGGCATTTGAACCAACTCAGTCCGAAAATAGGGGGTCTGGGCCCGGCCCGGCCCGACCCAGTACCCCCCTGGGTTGGCTGAACCGGGTCGATCCGGCCCGAGCGGCGACTCGGCCCGACAACCCGGCCCGACCCGGAGTCCCGGCCCGGCCGGCGGCACGGCCAGCGCGGCGGCGCGGCCAGCCTACGCGGCCAACGCAGCGGCCAGCGTGGCCTTTGTGCCGCGCGCGAGCCAAGGGAGGGGCGTTTCCCCTCCATTTTGGAAAATAGCATCCCCTTTAATTGGGGCCGCTTGAATCCAGTCGGGGGAATTTATTTCCCCCGGTTCCTCCCCTTCCGGCCAGCCCGACCTGGCCGGCCGGTTCATGCTCAACGGGACCGGCAATGGCTGGTCCCCTTCCAGCTCCGACGTCGGCGGCCCTGTCCGGCCGCCAGTCACCTTGCTCCTCCGCGGCCCGGAACCGGCCGCGGCCCTTGTCTTCCGGCGTGGTGTGACGACACCGCACCCCTCCGCCGCGGCCCCGCTGCGACCGCGACGTCTTCGTTTTTCTTCGACGTGGCGTGATGACGTCGCGTCCTTGAATTTCATTCCATGGCGCGGCGCGACGGCGCTGCGCATATCTTCCGCATGTAACCGTGTGGTGCGACGACATCACGTTTTCTCGTACCAAGCACAATGAAACCAACACGAAAATAAGGAGGAGGTTCGGCCGTGTTTGTGCGGTCCGACCCCCTCGCGTTAATCGATAACATTTGGATTTAAACCACGAAGATCATCATGTTGGTACTCACGAACAATTAAATAAATAAAACCCCTACCTCATAATTGTTGTTCGTTGATGATCTCGGAAAAAGGGCGGATATAGATTCCTCGATTGTCGTGTTCGCCACACACTCCCAATTCTCACGCTCATGCGTCGAAAAGAAAGAAGGGTACTCATCGTTGGTGGACGAGCGTTCGGAGGTGACGTCGTCATTGACGACGTTCTTCACAGGCGAAGTCTTCTCCTTTGACGCGGATGAAGGTCGTTGGAGACGTCGTGGGCGTCGCTTCCCTTTCCTTGCCTCGGTTGATGAACGATGAAGAAGATGGCGTCGTCGTGCTTCAGTGGCGAAAGAGACGTTCTTCATGTTCTTCGTCGTAGAGAAAGTTGATACTCATGATTTCCTAAGCTTTTTCTCCAAAGGCTCCCAAGCAACAAAGGTTCTCACCCATAAAATAAGTTCCCAACTTATTTTATTAACACAACAAAACCATTGAATTTCAAGAGTTTAAAATTTGAATAACCACACTAAACTCACTCCATTAATAACTTAAGTTAACTTAATTTATGGTGAGTTAAGAGGAGTTGAAGAGTTGAAGAATATGAAGGGGTGGGGTTCGTGTGGGCCCCACCTCCTTCATAACCTACAATGGGATGTTGGGTAGTTACCCAACTTTCTCCCAAAGGATAAAAACACTTAGAGAAAAATAAAAAATGTTGTTAAATTTTTATTTTAACATCCACAATTTTTTATCAACTTCTCTCGTGTAAACGCAACTCCAGAACAGGAGTTCCTAAACAATTACCGGCGCTACGGTTCCATCGGTGCCCTCAAAATTCGATTCCGGGCACCGGTTCAAAAGTTAGAAATTCCCTCTCATTCGTTCACTGAACGTACCCGAGCTAAAATTCGGAAATTAATTCCGGGCACACCAGGCCTCAGAATTAGGCGCCGTCAGAAACTGTGTTCTTGTAAAATTCCAAAGAAAATTACGAAAACAATTTCCTTGAAAGTTCCGGGTCTTTACAGGTATTCTCTATAACAGTGGAATCAAAATTATGTGATTTTTTTATAGTTTATATAAAATCCTACAATGTAAATGATGGAGGACAACATGATAAAAAATATTGGGCTATGATTCATGTTAAAATATCATGAAAATCTATAATTTCCCTACTACTTAATACTATTAGAGAGGTTCACAAATAATAAATTTGAATACTAGCCTCACATTGCAGGACTCATGTTGTCAGTTTATTGAAATTTTTTAAAACATGATGATAAAAGGATACTCAAAAATGATAATAATGAAAGTCATTGGAAATTATTCAATCAAAACGAGTGATATAAAAACATTCCTGGAAAACATCAGAGTGATAATGGAATAATTACCTTCAAATATTACATCATCTAATGTCCCAAGGTCGAAAAAATTCTTTTTTTGAGGCTTAATAAAATAAAGCCACATCCCTATAGGAATCCGTCCGGGATGAAACAATATTCATAATTTCACACCACCTAATGATTTTATCAATTTTTTTGGTGATAATGGAGGAGGTCAAGGTTAATATCCCCATCCTAAGCTATATGGTCCAACCAACCATTGGATGAATTGCAAAGTGTACTATCTCCAAATCAGTGAGCTCATGCTGGCCAATGTCGAATGTGAAATAAAACAAATACGAGTGGGTAACTTTTACCTATATAAAGGATCTACCCATAAAAATGAACCCAATAGATAATCCCTTTATTGGATCCTACAAAATACCATTAATGTATAATAGATCGTCATCAACATGAAGGACATGCATTCTAGAGCTTGTGGGCCACACCAATCATGATCCATGATATCCCACCAAATTCAAAGGATTGGATACTAAAAACCCACTATAATGATGTAATGCAATAAATACCCCATGGAGTTTCATTGCTATTTTGTTAGTGCCTATTTAATCCACCAACCCTTTAGTATAGTTACATATCAATGTAATCCTGGAAATTTTATATAAGGGTATAGATGTTGTGAGACATTATTATCCCACTGTGGAAAAGAAATTTGAGTTTATTCTCCCATTAATCGATATCTTTTAAAAGTTTCATGAAGTTGTTACCATCAATGGTGTTCTAGAAATAATATTTTTCGACATCATTAATACTAATAATGTAACCCAATTATGTGTCTCTCACACCATACTGATGGGAAATGAAACTATTTTTTTGGAGTTGGGGAAATTATACAATGAAAATAGTATCAAGAGAAAACATTCATCCCACTATGATGAAGTGCCTATTGAGCTAATAGTGTCCTTAAAAAAGATTATATAAAATATAGTCCAAAATATAGTATAATAGGACTGTAAATCCTGGTAGAAAAAATATATCCCCGCACTCTACTCCTATAAGACCATTCCCTCAATTACTAATCAGAAAACCATATACTCATTTTTATATGGGATAGAGGGGGTCTATCCCACTAAATTTCAATTTCCATTAATCTGTGTTTCAATATGTGATCATTAATGAAAGAAATATAAATCCTATAAATATCTATATGAACTATAGTGATAGAATGAAAAGTGATTTCATACATTATATCATTCAGAATATGTTCAAAAAATGAGATTACATGAGCCTTTGAAAGAAATTATTGAAAATTCATTATCAGAAAAGGATAAAATATTTTTCTTCCTATGACATCAATGATACACAGAATGTTGCTTCCAAATCTAGTGCTGAAATAAGAGGTAATATATTCCATACATATAGTCTACTCTAATAGATCTTATTAATTGATCTCAATTGGTGTACAGATCAGTATGTCTTACAAAAATACAATGGTCATAAAGAAATATTTCATGTATGAACACTAAAATCATCATAAATGCACAATGATAAACTGCCTGGCACAAATCCACCAGAGCACAAGATGATAAAATACATGAAAAATACCATTCTAGTGGTACAACGTAATACTACAAGAAACATATCATTCAAACCAAAAAAATATAAGAAGAAAAGAAAAATTCGTCATATATTTACAGTGATAAACTCCATGGAACAAATTGTCCTAAATTAAAAAGGATATTATTCATGGTAGAAAATGTTATAACCGGATGATGATAAACTGCATCGAACAACTCATCTTAAACTGATGATGATAAACTACATGAAAAAAAATCATCACAATCACAAGATGATAAACTATATGTCTCATATCATTCTATTTGAGTGGTGATAAACTGTATGAATCCAATCATCTTATAGTCTCGATGAAAAATGTCATGGAAAAAATCATCATAACTACATGATGATAAACCTCATGGTACATATCATCCTACATGGATGATAATATACTGTATGATATTAATCATTCTACCCACGCGATGATAAACTAAAAAGATTAGGTCCCCACATTATGAATTTAAACAATTATTCCAAAAACATAATCACATGACATTATAATGAGTGGTGTTATTTAATCGAATATACATCACACAAGAGCAAGATCTGTGTGGGTGTGAAATGAAATTCCATCATTTCTTCATGAGATCCTAATCCTCATAGGAATACAATTCATGGACTATATGTGTATTAATTTTTAATTTGATCATATACATATAAACTCTTATATATTTTATCATATTCCATGTTCCCTTGAAGTGAAAATTTTTCCCCCATGCATATGGACATGATCTATGTGGGGATCCATCTTACAAGAACTATGGGTGTCCATATATTTGATAATGGGAGATATTTAATGTTTTAAGGAATTTATATATTTGACTAATTCACCATAATTTAATGGATCAACATTCCTCCATCAACTTTTACATGGGTTAGATTGGTTCAAGGTACATTAATAATTGTGTGTGGGTTTATAAATTGTTATACATGATATATAACAATCCCTTTATTTTATATCATTGACCAACAAAACCTCCTAAAATATTCAATATTCCTCATTCCCCCTTTATTTATTTTAGAATATTGTAGGGAACATCATGATGTTATTATTGATTGATTCCTGATAATGTAGGATATGTAGTAGAACAAGGCTTGTACATCATTTTATAGCTGAAAAAAGTTCTACAAAATTTCCTTGTGTATGAATCAAATTTTCACAGAGAAATTTATAAGAAATACATGTTGTTTCATCTTCATTTAAATGAGATATGTTTCAATGTACAGATCCTATATTCAAGGCATAGCAGCCATAAATATTAAAAATATTTCACATGACTTATTATAATTATATATAGATAAATAAAAAAGGTTTCATGATTGGATTCCCCACCAGGTATCATTCATGGATCAAAAATTACCTTAACTATTATTCAGATCTATTTCTAGTGATTCATACTTCATGGCCAATTATGGTTTTGATGTCTCATGGATATCTGAAAACATCCATTTCATCTATCAGGATATATGCCCTAGGTAATATCATATATTCTCAATCATCATATGACCATCAGAGATGGATGACTAGAGTCAAGGGGACACCACTGTATAGCTATAAAAGATATGCCACTATGGATTTAAAATCTTGTACCATAAAAAACATGATTCAACCAGAGGAAAATTCATCATCTAGAGAGGATTTTCCAATATCCATAAACTGAAATGGATTCTATTCAAAATATAATTCCACCTGATTTACAAATCTAAATGATTATGGGTTACACTTTCTCCTCTACATACAGATCATGTCAAAACATCTTGGTCAGATTATTTTTCATTTTTTAACCATTCCTATTGAAACTCATCCTAACCAAATGTTGATAAACAATATACAACTCATCATATATTAATGATGATAAACAGCATGAGACACTTCTTAAGACAGGATGAAAATCTATATGAAAACTTTTTGAAAAACATGAAATATTATAGTATAGTTCCTTAAGAAATATGTACATTTTTATTCATGTCAACATAAGATATATATTGACGCCCGAATTCTACATCACATTTCACCCACCACCCATTTAAAAATTCACCTCTCATGTTTCATGGAAAAAAATATATAGGTATATTTCTTAAGAATGATATATTGCATGACTCCCACCTATATTAGAAATTTATAAATGATCAATCATTTTTTCATTAGGCCTAGCCCCAAATCTATTCAACTTTTTAGAACCTTTTCATGATAATCTTGTGGGTGTTAGTGGTATTACATAGAGCCTCATAGGTCCCCATTCATGTCAGGTCATAGCAGCAACACCACGCACCCCCCATTGGAATAATTTTACACCATCCTCTCAATATTACATTAAACTATTCTACCACCATCCTAGTCATACGATGATAAACATCACGATAGCATAATGATGCTCTTATACAAGAGGGTATGGCTTCAATCATTTGTCATACACCATGCTATATTTGAAATCATCCCATCCTTATTCATTAGTAGGAAATCATTGGAAACCCTCCCAAATATTCATTAGGGAAATGTCTATATCCCATTATCATGGAATTTTGACCTAAAATGGTCCTTTCATAAACAGGAACCCTCCTCTCATAGTCAAAATTGAATGATTAGAAATGTATGAATCCCCATAACCTTACATAGAAATCAATGATGGAGGAACAATATCCAAGGGACACCATTATTTGATATTGGAAAATACACCATGGTGGCTATACATAAGTTTCCCACGAAAAGGAAAGTCAAATAGAGGAATATTCAACCTCTAGATATGATTTCCCTACATCCTTATAACATATGTGTTTACTTATAATATTAAACATCTCAATTGAAAACCCCACTATATAAAATTTACAACTTTCTATCACATTAATTATTGAATATAATAGAACATTATAGTTCATATTTAAATGAAAAGAACCTATCATTTACCCCTTTAATTTTAGAAGAGTGGTAAATATTGAATGTAATGGTTATAAATAATTTAATTGTACCACAAATTTCATATATTCAGAACTGTAATATGTATTATGCTTCAATCATCCATTACATAGGTAAATATTGTGTAAGATAATATTAATATCAAATTCCAAGATAGATTCCCATATAGTTCTCAGAAACCAGTCGTGATCGTCCTACTATGCTCATAAAAAAATAACAAAAAGTAAGAATATCTTAAAAAATCACCTTTCCATCAATGATGGCCAGTGTCTTGGGACTCTATTGTTTTTCAATTCCCAATATTCCCTATTTTAATATTCCAATTTCTCAAAAAAAAAATATATAGGTGAACTCATCCTCATGATAGGATTTTCATCTCTATGTATGCCTCATTGCCTTTCATGCCCCAAATTATTTTTCTGATAAAAATATCATAATTATCTGATCAATAAAATCTCTCATTCATTTCAGGTCTAAAATCATTCATAGAATTATCGGCCCATAAAACATTTTGTTGATCTCACTTCAAAAATCGTGGTCAAATATATAAATCCTAAAACAATAGTAATGATATATTGCTTGGAAATATTTTAATATTGCCATGGATGGAGACACAAAACTCACCATGATAAAAAAACCCACAAAGGAATCCCTTGGATACTATCAAGTATTGGTTATCTTGTCCTACACATTCCATGTTTTAAAAAAATTGTGAGCAATCCATAATCAAAAGGACACAAATCATGTTAGTTCAAAACACCATAATGGTTGGACTAAGAAAATTTCAAATTATAAATTATTATCCAATACCAAATTCGTTGTAGTAAAAAATACAACTGTAACAGTAAATGAATAATATTTATAGGGTTACAATGTAATCGTAGAAATAGTAATATGACTCTGGCTATTTTTCATAGATCATGAAAATTAATGAGAATTATGTGAAATTTAAATCAAATCAGGACCACATTATAAATTGGAAAATACTCCTCTTCATCATAAACATATAAAAATCAGATGGATGGTATTTATTGGCTCTTGAAAATTCATCATTCAAGGATGTAAATTCCATGAATCTCAAAACAGTATATAATTAATATTCTGAATATGATCGAAGAGAATTATTCAAATGAAGACGAAACCATGATGGGAAAATTACATCATAGAACACTAATCTGTAGGGAGACCCATTTATTTCAAATGAAACTATGACTAAATAGTACACAAGATAGAGATAGTGGATATAGAATTCAAAAACCAGACAATTATTATTTTTCAAGAGAAATTTGGTGATTTATTCACCCCCAAAAAGATCATCCCCCACAAACTGTATAGTCTTCTATGTGTGGTGGCATTGCATGTGTCTAAATAGAAGACCCACATTATAATTAAATCTTGGGGCATCCAAAAAATATGTTCCATGTCCAACCATAGATGATAGGAAATTCCCGTAGTGAGTACCTATATTCCTCAATAATAGGACCCCAAGGGGGTCTTGATATGTACTCGAAATAGGTGACGAATAAAAATGATAATTATTGAGTGTGTCTGAGAAATATATCACTTACTCGAAAAACATTGTAGTCTCTATCATAATAAATAAATGTGAGTGGAAATTTATTGAGACCAGCCCGTGAAACATATGCAGGTGACCCTCCACAAATGATAATATGTGGTGGGGTTTTCATTTTTTGATTGGGGTGTTAATTTAATAACTCTTGAACCGAATAAAAATTCCGCATAGATGGACCCTTTGAGACCAACCCTTCATGGGTGATCACTAGCATGAAACACATCGCGGTTTCCCCTATGCATGGGAACCTTCAAGGATGCTCCTGTTATTCATCCCATTGTGTCGATCTCCCAAAAATCCATCATTACCCAAAAACATTTTTGATGATATTACTTTGTAGACACTCCTATGTGGCTAGCTCTTATGTGGAAAAAATATATGTTCCCTCTAGCCCATACAAATATGGTTTCACCCACACACCCCCACTCATGGTAATAGCAAGGGTGTCGAGTTATACCAATGGGATGTACCCTTCTCTACCATCACTAACTGATGAAAATGGGCAGTCATCCTGTTAAATTTTTTGTCCAAGTCAATTAAATTTTCCACTACACCCATAGGCCACAAAAACATTTATCCCATTAATACCATGAGAATAAATACTTCTCATGACACTCCCAAACACCCTATAACCTACATACTATTCTAGGTTGATACATAATTCTATGAAAAATTGTAGATCTAATGCTTATTACAAGCTCAAACACACTCTTCTCCCGCCATAAAACTTAGTGTCTAGTACGATGTTGGATCTACATAAACCACCACATCAATCACAAATGGTTGGTTAGTGTCTCAAGGACACCGTTTCATAACTATATAAAATATACCATAGTTCCAAAACACAGTTTTCCAATAAAAATTCCATCCAACCAGATAAAATTCGTCTTCAATAGTGAATTTTCCAACCATCATATGCCCTGATGGCTTTTATTACCTATATCATTTCATCTAATTTGAGAATTCCAAAAATCATGGCATACACATTACATACCTATAATTTAATAAGAATATTAGAACAAATTAAACAAATTGTTCTACAATATATCATATATTATATGACGTGTGGTCCAAACATTATGACCATAGATGAGGAGTTATCATCCTGATCACGTGATGTTAAACTGTATGGAACTCATCCTTACAACATGACATTCAATTACTCTTTAATTTTCCCAACAATTTAAAATTATACAAGGATTAAATTGTCAATTATATATGGAATTAAAAATTTTTATACCCTATATTATTTTCAAAATGTCACTCCACCTAAGGTAATCACCGAGCATTTCTTGTATGAGGTGGAACTTCTTGGTCCTCTTGTTCTCATCCCAGTATATTGCCAGATAGATAACTAAACATGAGTATACTAGTTACTAAAATATACGAGGAGACATGAGCACTAAAATCCTTCTATATCTAACACATTAGGATCCATATTAATCTACCATTGGATAGGTTATGATCTTCTCATCATTAGATCAACTACTTTATCGTGTTTCTTATATAGAGAAAGACACACGTGGCTTATGGAAAGTGTAGATCTTTACATCTGCATGATCTTAGACCTCATATGGTATGAATTCTTGGTATAATCCCATAAAAAACACCTGAAATTTCAATGTGCCATATTATAAATTATGTAGCACAATGTGGGATGGTTATACATATAAGCCCTAGTCAATATGCTTTTTTCCCATACTTTAATGTTTATGTCACAATTTACTAAACAACATATGATTTGATTCTCAACTTATTGGGATTCACAAGAGGCCTCTTAGAGGTCCAAACCCAACCCATTAGTCCCCCATAATTCCATCCAGTCCATATCCCTGATAGACTCATTATCACTTAGGAGACCACATCTCTTCAAGGTATCTCTAGCCCCATAGACATTAGTCCCACAACATTTATGACTAGGCAGCCTTCATCATGAGCATCCTAACTACATGAAATTAAACTACATGGTTGGTTCCTTGTCTCAAAACATTTAAATGTGACATTTCTAGATTATGTGACCCATCACTATGTGGGTTATGATTACTCTCATGGGGACATGTAAAAATCCCATTTCATGGGTTTGATATCAACATTAAAATGATTCAATCCCCCCAGATGAAGATTAACACTAGAGAACCATCTAATTTTTCTTTAACACTACATTGACTTCATAATAAATAAAAAAATCCAGGATCTATCCATAAAAGTGTAGCATTGAAGGATCAACAAAGATATATACAGATCCAACTATCAATGGTGAACCTCTGATATATACACATGATTATGAACCCATGGGTATTCATTATCAGTAATGAAATAGGATTAATATTCATACCCATTCCTGTGAATGACCAAAAGATTCATGAACATACGAACAAGGAATAAATAAAAAAGGGAGTCCCAGAAAATTAAATAATTCAACAAACATGGAGCTATAATACTGAGTTTCATTCCTTCGACCAATGTGACTTCTTATTTTTCCTTCACTGAATCATCCATCAAACACATTACATGGAGTTTAGGTCCATGAATCATGTATATAATATTCATTATACATTACTATATCCATGAATAAACTTTTTAGTGATAATAGAAAATGCTATTGTGGATTTCAGTAATTGATGACCATTCAATCACTTAAATCAACTATTCTGGTAAAAAATTAACCCTCAGTACAAACAAATATTATACATATGGCATTCATGATTTAACTACGTAATTAACTTCAGAGGATAAAAAGGATACCATGTCTAGTCATTTTTATAACATTTTTTAGATACAAACAAGTCTTTAGGTGAAACAATTGTCAAATAAAACCTTATTCAAATTGATCAAAAAAACTATTTTATATATACATCTTCATAAATAAATGAAAAAATTAGAATATTATAATATGATATTAATTTAAAAATACCTTATGAATGTATTGTATTAAAGAGACTCATATATGATTCCTAAATCTTATAATTCCATCAAAATCATAGTTTATCTCTTGAAAATTCCTATCATGAATCTATAGTTTTATGTATTCCCTATACACCTCAGAATTACACACTTGGATAGACTATCAATGACTAATTTTATAAAATTACTATCTATCCCCATAATTAATCATTTTAAGATATATCCATTTATTGTAACAAATACTGAATCCTATTGATCCTCAACATTGATAATCTATTCTGATCTTTTTTATGTATAGCCTCTTAAACCATGTTTTATTTCAAAAGGTGGTAATGTACTATCAAATAATAATCTTTAATCAACACCAACCACCATACTTATTAAATTTAAATCCTTTTTTAGGGAATATAATATTTAAATTTTACTTATTTTTATATATATATAACACCATTATCAATGGAATTTTTTCCTACAAATAATTATTGAATAAAATTACTACTCTTAACCTGAAATAATTATTTGCATAATTTCAGGCTTATGTTATATTTATTATCATTATGTATAAGCTAAGACAATATCATTATTCATGATGACGTATCATATTTTTTTAATGAATCACTAAATACCCCCAAACACTTTTCTATTAAATGTTTTTGTATTAATAATTTTCTGGACATGACAACAGTTCTCTAGCATTCAATTTTTTACTACTTCATATATTCAATATTACATGGGTCAATTACATGTAATAATGTTGAGTTTATAAGATATACATAATAAATAATCAAAATTAATTAGTAATATACATAGAAACACTAAAAAATATGGACTTCTATCTTCGTTTTTTCTGGGCCAATGTGCTGTTACCATTATTTTGTATATATCAAATAATAAACCCTCTCATGAGATTATAGTACCCACAAAATGAGAATCTTTGTTGATAACATATACTCATTGTAATTTTTCATAAAATATCGAATTATTTTGGTCATTTTGTTAAATAATATTATTTTCATTATTAAAATAATTATTTATTAATATCTTGGAAAAACCTAAAATTGAAATTATTAAACAGATCATATCAATATCTAATGAATGTTGTCATTATATCCATATCGATAATTGAGGAATTAGTATGTCAATGTTTCATCACAGTAAATTAATTGTGTCCACAAATTTCATAGAATGATTCCATTGGTATATGGTACATATTAACACTTTTTTAATGATAATTATAATGTTGTTCAATATTTTAAAATTATTGATCTCCACATAGTTCTCCAAACAATCCATCATCCTGGGGTATATGAAAATTGTTCTTGATAATGAACTTGTACAATTATCATATAATAAATTAATAATTGATTAATGAATAATTATTAATAACCTAATGAATTGGTGAACCCCATGTTAATGTACAATGCTTAGTGAATCACTTGTCAATATTTTCTAGAAGTTACTTTTTCAATTCATATAGCATATTAAATATGCTTCTACATGGGTAATTTGAAGTTTTATTACCTAGTTTATGTATTATAGAAATCCAAAATTAAAAAATAATTTTATGGATTGAAATATCTTCAAATAATATTATAAATAGTCACATACTTTATTCATATCATTCATGTTGATATTCCCAATACCTTATGTAAAAATATCACATTTTGAATATGACATAATACCCACACAATTGGATCAATTTCAAGGATCATATAAATATTTTTCATACTAATATATGATCATGTTTTTATTATGAATATCATATGTGATGTACTTGACATTGAATATAATGTATGTTTGATTTATAGAAATATAAACCAATAATTATATGAAATAATATTTAATTAAATGTAATATAAATATATTTTTAGGTAGCACATTCACAAATTTATTAACATGAGAAGAATCACATCCATGAGATACAATCATTATTACATTATGGGTCATCATTGTTAATTCAACATCTAATAGTTGATGTGTTTTTGTGATACCAATAAAAAATTAATCATATATGAGAGAGTTGGTAGAACTAGAATAAATTAATTCATCATCATTTTCATTGTGGATTGTATGTTTATCTTTACAAAAATAATTTTACACATCTTTAGTTTTTATAACATGAGATAGACCTTTATCTCAAGGATTAATAATTTAATATGATAGATATTCATTATTGACCACCATTTTAACAAATTGGATAATAGATTTCCCATACTCCATGCATTTGAAACTTTGAAATGTTGATTGATCATTATTTGGTTAATTTTATATATCACTAGCTAACATCATATATGAATTGCTTCAATAGTATATTTACCATTGACCTTACATTCCACCTAAAAATAATTTACAAGTTCACATGAAAAAATATCATTTCTGTTCCCTTGAACACAGTGGAAAATAGGTAATTATTATTTTATTATCTCAATAAAATTGATAATTCCCCATGAATTCCATCAGTCATATGTTTTCAAAACCAATGTACTCTTGGGTAACTCCAATCACTATATGCCCATTAATATAACACCGAATGTTTTCTCTATGGCTGTTGATGTCTATAAAAGATTACTACGGTTTTTGAGATATAGTTTTATGTAAAAAATGTCTTTATCATCCTTATATTTGGATTGTATGGTATTACTATAATCATACAATACATGTCCTATAAAATTTTCATCATATATAATAATGTATTCATAATTATTCTAAATTTTCCAAATAAATTAATTCACCATTTTTAAAGAATAATAATAGAAAATTATTATTGAAAAATTACCTCTACATCTAATCCAACAATATATTTTTAAGAATGGTGTCTCATGGAGGATGTAATATAACATATTTCTATCTTTTTCACATTTTGGAAATCAACATGATTAACAACATGATAATGTATCATGAATAGATAATCATAAATTTTTATTCTAAATCCAATGAAATTTTGTTTCATAGGTTCTCAAAAATTAAATATTCCATAATAGAAATCAGCAACAAGACACGAATTGGAAATATGGATTAAATAAAACCAGAACACGTTGTGTATAAAATAATAATTATAATCAAACCACATTAGTATGAAAATAATTTATAGAATTTCTAAATTATGACACATTATTTTAAAACTATAACACATTTTTTTAAACTATGGTTTTTCATGGTCATCATCAATTAAAATCCTTTATAATAGATATAACACCCTTACCCCAGAAGCCCAGAGTCGGTGCATTATTACGTTACATTGGCATGATCACAAAAGATCAAGTCCAGAATGATAGTTTAGTTTTGTAGTATTGGAAGTAATTGATACATTCATAAGGATTACATTACACCATAAAATGGAAAACAACAACAATATTGTTTCCATAGACAAAACTAAGATCCCATCGACTATACCTGTAGGTCTTTCATAATTTAACTCTTCACATTCTAGGGAAAATAAAACATAGAAAGGGGTTAGATCAGATTCTAAAAAGGGATAAAAACATAGAAGAAACTTTCGAAAATATGAATAAACATTTATGGAAATTTATAGAACTAAAAAATCCTTATAAACATGAACTTAAGAAAAATATGGAAAAGATATAATCAAAATAATTCCATTTACTAACTCACATGGATATTTTACAAGTCGAATAATGACATGAAAATATCTCTATCAAATTTCATAAAGATGAAATGCATATTGTCAGAATTTAATTTCTGTGTCAAGGCCTCGTGCCAGGACATAAGGGCTAACTATAACAGGTCCCAAACTTGTAGAGCCTATGTAACCAGACTCCAACCGAGAGAGCCTTTATAACCAGATTCCAACCCGGAGAGCCTCTCTAACTGGACTCCATCACGGAGAGCCTCGCTACCCAGAATCGAAACCAGAGAGAATTTGTAACTGGACTCCAACCTGGAGGGTCTGCTGTAACCGGATCCCAACCCGGAGGGCGTAATTGTACCGGTCCCCAACCCGGAACATACTAGTCCAATACATTCATTATAAGAAGAGGTTGAAATATAACATAACATTCATATTATAATTATAATAGGAAATGTCAATACATTTTCCATAAAGAATGAATAGTAATGAATAAAACATCCATAGTCAAACATATCACAAAACATTCAATACAATATAGATGTTTTCTATCATAATAAATCAACTTTATATAATCTTACCATCCATCAAAGGATGTTGACATAAATGAAATCAAAACATTTTTTAAAGAAATATATCCTTCTATTTTGAAATCATTTAAGAGTCACATTTTTAAAGGAAACATTTATTTTGAAAATATTATTATAATCTTTTAAGGGAATATTCGATGATGTTATGATGGAGGAAAATATATGCACCCACCATATAATTTAATAAATTTCATTCCTTCCAAAATTCTGTCGAAAAGGTTAAAGAGGGCCTTGTTAGGAAAACGATGGAAATATTATATTATAAACATCTTATAAATATCCAATAATTTGTATAAATGTCTTTAACCCATAGTTTATACAATATTAAGAATGTTATGAAATACATTTTTATGAAACATGGATGTAGATGATAAAGAGGTCCCAGTAAATAATTACATATAAACAACATCAAATAATGATGATTTTGTTATATAAACCCTTTCCTTGTACTTTTACTTCATCGAGTGTAGTTTAACCTCATGTATAATGGTTAAATAATTGATATTAAATTATAAAATAATCATATAAATTAATATGATATCATATATGTTCTTTTAACGTTGATTTGTTAATAATATATTAGTATTAACATCATTATGGGTGTTAACAGATTCATTTTCCTTTATATTTTTTGTTATGGGAGTCATATTTTTTATGGATGGGATGTATCTTATTCATATCATGAATGATATCATGTCTTTAAAAATTATTTTTAATCATCAAAAGAAAATTATAATTGAATGGATGTTATGAAGAATGAATGACATCACGTTCATGGAGACGGTAATCCATACGTACGCACGGGTGATAATATCATATTTCTTATGTTAAAATAATATATAATTGGAAGGTATATCATATATAATGAATCATTATCTTGTTATGTTTACTATTTACATTAATTACACATCATTATTATACCTATCCAAATAAAAATGTATTGAATAACAATTACACCACGATGTGGAGACGATAAGATGTACGTACTCATGTATGGTAACATGTCATTAAAGAGATGTATATAATAATGAATTTAGTTGTACCATATATATAATAAAGTCAAAATATTTATATAATACCAGAGTTATTATTTTAGAGTTGATACAACAAGGATAGAGGAAGTGGAAAAAGAAAGGAACTTGAAAGAGGTGATTAAATATTTACCTCTTCTTCAAGTTCTTCATTTTGAGTTGAACAAAAGGGATCCATCGATTGGATTTTTAACTAATAGAAATACTCTAGTATTAAGGGAGTTCATTAGAGAGGGTATTTGGTCTAGTTTTGGCCAAGGAAAATGGATTTTAAGGTGTTAATTAGAGACAAGGGGGAGTCCCCTGTTATAGGAGCGGTGAGGAGCACCTTAGAAAAAACATAAAATATTAATTTATAATAAATTTATATTCGCTATATGATGGCTCCAAAGTAACTTATTTCGAGGATATGGTGGGGATGAGTCGAATTACTCTAAACCAATATGTTTTAGACAATTTTAGGTTACCATTTTAACCTTATCTTTTATATTAAACACTATGTTAAAACATTTATCTTTTGCCGTGTCTTCTAGTAATCTAACACAATATGGTTAATAAACAAATTATAAAATGGAAATATAACCCCAATTGGTTCGTTAATGTCATATATATTATTTTATAAGACTTCTAGACTAACAATAGATTATTATGGCCATTAAATAAATTAATAATGTAAAATTTGTTTTCAAAACTATTTTATGCAAATTTTGACACTATTTTATATTTCTTTTTTGTTAAAATCATAACATAATTATTAATTCGATAAAAATTCATCTAACAAACTCCTAAATTTAATATTAACCTGTAAAAATAGTGTAATTCACAAAATGTCTCAAATTACATTTATTTGGATATTTATAATATCAATTATTTTAATATACCATTAATTATGTAATTACTGCATCATCATTGTGTCATAAATAAATTAAATTATTTGATGTCTAAAAATAAAAATAAATTACCTTTATGTAGGAAATAATTTTATATTTTTAATGAATATTTTTTGTCGAATTTATCTTATGTATAACCATATATTAAAAAGGTGTTAGTTATTAAAATTTGATTTGGAATCTTTTAATTCTTTTTTAAATAAAATAACAATAAGTGTCTTTATTTAATCCAAGAGGACCTAATGGATCATATTCTATTCCTATGGTTGTTTTTGGTCAAATTAATTGTATCCAATATAATTTGGACATGTTTTAGGTTAATGATAATGTCATCCTTAAAATAAATTACACAATTTACTGTAAATCATGGTAAATAAAAGAAAAAAATTACTATTCACCAAAATTATTTTTATATTATTGAACAAAATTTTACATACTGATATCATCCGTGTCTCTTGGAGTTTTTAAATTACACTCATAGAAGCTGTAAAATTACATTTTATGTAAATTTAGCAAATTACCCTAGGAGGTGGGTAAAATACGGTGAAACTCTCAATAAAATTATTTTATATCTAAAATTATTATAAACTGACTCCAATGAATTACATTAAACTTATATAGATACAATTTATCTATTTTTACCTAAAATAAATTTAATTAAATAAAAAATTATTTATATAATAATTCAGCTTTAAACTATAACTCTGTGTTTTTCATTATTCATAAAAATTGAATGTTTTCAGAAAAATATCAAAAATTCACCCAAGGCTAATTTTGATATTCCGATTCCAAAAATGAATTCCATTTTGAAAGTTAAAATTTATAAAATTCCTAAAGTGGGTATTAATATTCTTAATGTCTAGTTTTCTTTTTGTGGTGTGTTAGAACTCGGAGTTGCGTACAACACAAACTATTATATTATTCAAAGAGAAGCGTACCATTAATGACCGGGGTGTTACATTCTCCCCTACTTTAATAAATTTCCTTCTCGAAATTTTAAATTGTTCTTCTAAAATATAAGGATTAAAATTAAAAAATATTTTGTGAAAAACCCATATCATAAATAGGGTTAATAAAATTTATTTTTAAAAATAGGGAAAGGGAAATGAGAAATTCATCGCCGAACTAGATTTTTGAATATGAGAACATTGGTGGAAATTATATAGATGTAATTCGGGAAAAACGTAAATATTTATAGGTAGTGATTGAGGTCATAAATCATAATCATGTGTAAAATTTAGGGCCTCAAAGCCATCAATATATGATGATTTAAAATATAATCAGTTAAAAATATAAGATATTATGATAACACATTTTTTGTTTTAATATCCCATCCCTAAAGTATAAGAATTAATTTATTCATAGAATATATATATACATATACATGAAAATTAGAGTTTTATCCTTCAACTAATTTATACCCCAAACTCATATTTCACTCCAAAACATAATATTAACAATGAAATTAATATATTCATCCTAATCTTATAAGGTTCCAAATGTTAAAACATACGATTTATTTGAAAAAAATTATTTTATAATAAACATGGACATCTTATAAGATTGTGGTAGGTAATAATGTCTTGTCGCACTATGTTTGTGTGTTCGATTGATGTAGATTTGTCAGATGCGACACGTTATCTCCTGACCTGTAGGTTTTCCTATTTCAAAACTAATAAAAATAAATGTTTTAAATATAAACAATGTTATCGAATGTTCAACTTAATCCATTCCAACCATTATAGTTATCCAATAAACCACTATCCAAACACTCAGTAAATGGTATATAAATTCTAAAATAAATTGTAACATCTGATTCCCCAAACAAAGTAATGTATATATTTGTGTCACATATTGAAAATATGATTACCTTAGTCATATTAAAACCTTAATGAATATAATGTGTTCTGAAGTACCATGCTTATATATATCAAATTATTTTTATAACCAGAATATAATCCTTTAGTCCAAAAAACAAAAATTCATTAATTATTCCACTTCAACAGTAGTAACAACATACGATAGTCCTTGATCACTTGGCCTTTTCTGAGGTATGTTTCCTTGTCTCTTAGGGCATTTATTTTCATAATGCCCCATTTTTCTACAATTGTATCTTTCAACATTGAAAAACTCTTTCTTTCCCTTGCAATCACGAGCTTGGTTGCCTTTTTCACCACATTTGTAAAAAACTTCCACTCCTTTTAGGAATCTACCAGGGTGTTTCTTCCCCAAATTATCACATAATGGGAAATCCTTATTTCCTATTTTTCCTTTATCTGTATCATGCTCCATAGTCATCTTCTTATCTTTATTTCCATTATTGTCATAATATTTAGAGAATTACTGTTCTATCTTGAAAACACACAAGAGTATATCATTGTGCGATGAGAAGGATTTTGATACTAATGCTCGATGGAGAAATGGTTTTATCCCATCAAAGAAACTATAAATCATACGTTTTGGGTTACGTATAGCGCCATGAGAATATACCCTATTCTGGGAATAAAAATACATAACGTGGCGGGCCATTCCAAAGGGTCTGAGCACTATCCATGTTCAATGGATCACCAAAGAATAAATAAATTCATTAATTACTAATGTCTAGAATAATTCATTGAATTTTTTTATAACAAGTATTTAAAAGTAATATAAATAGTCAATACAAATGTAAATATTATACGAATGGATTTTAATATAATAGGTTCGTTTTATATTTGCAGGAGGTGTGAGTCGAGTTAAAGACTAAAATTTATCATGTAATATATTTATATATTACAAGTAAGTGATAAATTAAAAATATTATTTTTGGAATAATTTTATTTGTCATAAGTAATTATTTATAACACTTATATAGAAGATGTATATTATACGAGGGCCAATGGTCCTGAGGAATGTATTTTTCACATTAAATTTCATTAAACTCCCTCCATTCCATATTTGATACATCCTCATATTCATTTGTGTTTTGAATCAATGACCACCATTGATCAGCATCTCTAGAAAGGCGGTGAACTACCATGACAACATTTTCCATTTCGCTACTCCCCGTGGCGTGGAGTATTTTCTCTAAATAATTTATCAATTGCTTAGCTACTATTGGATTTCTACCCCCCATTAAATTTTGGTGGTTGTTGCCTCATGAAGCGATCTAACATTGATCCTCCTCACTGCGGATCAGGGTGATCCATACGGGTAATGTTATTATTCATAACCTGAGTGAGTTGTCCAATTATGGTGATTAGCTGATCAACACCAGTTGCATCACCAGCTCCCCTATAATTATCTCGAGGAGGAGGAAAATCCTTATATGGTGTTCTTGCATTTATATAGTTTCCATTCCATCCGCTATGCTCCATTTCTATACAATGACATAAACTAGATTAATTTATGAATCAAGACACATAATTCCAAACATGTAAAAAACTTTACATAAACTGAATAGGTTTTCGATAATATCCATATTCATAAAAATGTTTTCTTTAAGGATGTATATACTCATAAATCCTTCATAATGGTTTGTAATGAAAATTAGAATTATCCTATGCATATCTCCTATGAGTTTCATAACCAAGAGTGAAGCATGTCATGTTATCATGCACCAGTTCCCATTCGAGTCTCGCTCAAGGTAGTGTTTTCGGGATTTACCCCAAGTTACATCTATGGAAGAGCCGCCTATACATGCTCGTATCCAAATAAGGATGTATATTTTTGAAAACTAATAAAATATCTACAATACCAAAATTATAAGAAGTTGTTTTATATTAATCATCAATGTCAGTCTTAGGGGTATGTTCTCTAATTAGAGTTTTCCTAAATGTAGTTTCAATGGTTGGTACTAAACATCCTCCAACACCAACTGTAACTCCCCGAACCTAGAAGCCTAAATTCGGTGCATTATTACATATCATTGGTATGATCACAAATGATGACTTCCAAAGAAACCGCTTAGTTTAGTAGCCTTGGAAGTACTAGATACATTCATAAGGTTTACATTACATCAAAAAATGTAAGACAACAACAAATTTTTTTCCATAGAAAACATTGATATCCCATAGACTGTCCCTACAGGTCCTTCATAATATACTTCTTCACATCTTGGGAAAAATAAAACATAAAACGGGGTTAGCTCAAATGCTCAGTAAGGATAACAATATATCAAAAAAATTCAAAATTAAGCATAAACATTTAAGGAAATTTATAGAACAATATAAAAATCATTTTATACATGAAATTCATCAAAATATGGAAGAGATAAAATCAAAATAATGCCATTTACTTACTCACATGGATGTTCAACTAGTCGATTAATCACATGCAATATAAATAGAAACTTTTATAAAGATGGAATGCATTATGTGAGACATTAATTTCTATGTCAAGTCTTTGGCTAAGGAAATAGGGCCTAATAGTAACTGGTACCTATCCCAGAGAGCCTCTGTAGCTGGACTCCATCCCAGAGAGCCTCTGTAACTGGACTCCAACCCGGAGAGCCTATGTGACCGGACTCTATCTTGGAGAGCCTTTATAACCGAACTCCAACCCAGAGAGCCTCTGTCACCAGAATCCTACCCGGAGGGTCTTCTATTACCGGACCTAAATCCAAAGGGCTTACATTTGCTGTTCCCCATCCCGGAACATACTAGTCCAATACATTCTTCATAAGAAGAGGTTAAAATATAACATAAACATTCATAATAAAACTATCATACGAAATGTCAATACATTATCCATAAACCATGAGTGGTATGAAATAACAAATCCATAGTCAAACATATCACAATACATCAACACAATATGGATGTTTTGTATCATAATAAACAAACTTCAAATAATCTTACAATCCATCAAAGGAAGTTGACATAGATGAAAGAAAATCATTTTTTAGTGAAATATCGCTTTCTATTTTGAAATAATTTAAGAGCGACATAATTATAAAAAAATTTATTTTTAAAATATTCTTATAAACATTAAGTGATGTTTAGATGATGTTATAATGTAGTAAAATATCCTCACCCCCCATATATGTTAAAAAAAGTAATTCATACATTAATCTTGTCAAAAAGGTTAAAAAAGACATTTTTTGGAAAACGACGGAAAATTCTTTTATAAACATCATATAAAAAGTAAAACAAGGTTATAAATGAAATTTACACAGAGTCTATAAAATAGTAAGAGTGGTTTGAAATACATTTTAATGAAACATGGATGTGGATGATAAAGATGTCCTAGTAGATAATTACTTATAAACAACCTTAGATATTGAAGAGATTGTGAAATAAAACTTTACCTTGTGATTTTCATTTGTCGATGGTAGGATAAACTCCAGTATAATGCATAAATAATTGTTATTAAATTATTCAAGAATCATATACATTAATATGATATCATATATGATCATTTAACATTACATTGTTAATAAAATCTATGTATTATCATCATTTAGGGTGTTAACAGATTCGTTTTCCATTATACTCATTGTTATGTGAGTCATATTTTTTAGGGATGGGATGTATCGTATTCATTTAAAGAATCATATCAAGTCATTAAAAATTATTTTTAATCATAAAATGAATATTAGTCATGAATTGATACGATGCAGAATGAATATTAACGCGTTTGTGGCAACAGTAATCCGTACATACGCAGGATGGACAATATCATTCTTTTGATCATAAAATAATATATAATTGGACGGTGAATCATATATAAAGAATAATTATCATGCTATATGTATTATTTACATGAATTAAACATCATTATCATACCCATCCATATAATAATGTATTGAATAACAATTACACCACGACCCGGAGACGGTAATCTGTACGTACGCATGTATGGTGATATGTCATTCAAGGGATGGATAGTATAATGAATCTGTTTGTACCATATTTATAATAAAATGATAGTATATATAAGATATTAGAGTTATTATTTTATAATGGAAACAACAAGGAAAGAGAATGTGGTAGAATAAATAAACATGAAAGAGGTGAAAAAATATTTACCTCTTCTTCAAGTTATTCCTTTTGATTTGAACAAAAGGGATCTGTAGATTGTATTTATAACTAAAAACATTCCTCTAGGATTAGGGTTGTATTTTTGAGAGGGTATTTGGGTAATTTTTAGCCAAGAAAGATGGATTTTACTGTGTGAATTAGAGAGAAGGTTGAGTTCCCTTTTATAAGAGGGGTGAAGGGCACCGTAGGAAAAACATAAAATATTATTTAATAGAAAATTCATATACAATTTATTATTGCTCAAAAGTGACTTATTTTTAGGATAGGGAGGGAATGGTTAGAAATAACCTCAACCAATAGGTTTTAGAAATGTTTAGGTTAATATTATAACATTATTATTTAAATTTAACTCTAAGTTAAAAAAATATAACTTTTACAGTGTCTTCTTGTATTCATACACTATATGGTTAATAAACATACTAAAAACTTCCAATAGAACCCCAATTGGATCATTTAAGTCATATATATTATTATATATGTCTTTATTCCGACCCATAGGTTTTTAGGACCATTTTATCAATTAATAATATAATATTTGTTTTAAAAACTATATTATGACAATTTTGACACTATTTTGATTTTGTTTATTTCCAAAATTATAATAGATTATTACTTCATTAAAAATTCATATAACAAAGCCTAACATGATATATTAACCTATAAAATTAGTTAAATTAACAAAAAGTATCAAATAAAGTTTATTTTGATATTTATAATATAAATTATTTTAATATTCAATTAAATATGTAATTACTACATCATCATTGTGTCATAAATAAATAAAATTCTTTAATTTATAATAAATTTAAATAAAATAAAATTATGTTCGAAGTATTTTATGCATGATATTGAATATTTATAGTATAATTTACCTTATTTATAACACTATATTAAAAAAATTAGTTATTAAACATTTTTTTTAACTCTTTTAACTCTTGTTATATTTAAATAATAATAATTGTCACAATCAAATCCATGTGGACATAAAGGATCATATTTTATTCCTAAGGATATATTTGGTCGAATTATACGTATAAAATAGAATTAGTACATGTTTTTGGGAAATAATAATGTCATTTTGACCGTTAATTAAAATATTTACTTTTAACTGTGCTTGTAACGCCTCGACCCCAGTTACCCAGAGTCGGTGCATTATTACATAACATTTTCATGATCACAAGAAAGATCAAGTCTCAAATGGATGATTAGTTTAGTAGCCTTGGAATAACTAGATACATTAATAATGTTTAACATTACATCATAAAAATTAAAACTACAACAACATAGTCTCTATAGTCCACACTCTTATCCCCGCATACTATCCCTGCATGTCATTCATAAATTACTACTTCACATCCCGGAAAAAATAAAACATAGAAAAGGGGTGAGCTCAAATGCCTAGTAAGGATAACAATATAGCAGAAACATTCATAAATAAAAATAAACATTTAAGGCAATGTATAACTAAAACAAAAGCGTTTCAATCATGAACTTCAAAATAGTATGGAAAAAATAAAATGAAATAATCCCATTTACATATTCACATGGATATTCTACTAATAGAATAATCACATGAAATATCAATAAACACTTTCATAATGATGTAATGAATAATTCCAGACTATCATAACCACATATCCAAGGTATCATGCCAAGACTACAAATAAGATTTTGTCAAGGCCTTGTGCCAATACAGTAGTTTGTCTCATGAGACCTACCGATGCATCGAGGAGCTATAGTGGGCTCCACCTGTCACATATTAAGTCCAATTCATTCCCATATGAAAATTGTTAAAGATAACATAAACATTCATAGTAAAACTAGCATAAAAAATGTAAATATTAATCCATAAACCACAAATGGTATAAAAATAACACATCCACAGTCAAACACATCAGGAAAACATCAAAACAAAATGTAAGCTTTGTATCATAATAAATCAACTTCAAAAAAAACATAAAATCCATCAAAGGATGTTTACATTGATGAAATAAAAACAATTTTATAGAAATATCTCTTTTATTGAAATCATTTAAAAGTCACATTTATTAGGGAAGTAATATAAAAGTTATTTTTGAATCAAAGTGGCCCATACCACTTCGAAACTTGGGAAAAGTAATATCATTTCAAAACATTCATGTACAATAAATAAATCCTTAAAATCATTTTTAAAACCTGGACATTAATTAAAATGATTTAGAAAAATAAATCTTTAAAATATTTAAAATTCTGATTTTGATAAAGAGTACCTTTCAGAAAATCATAAAATATTCATTTTGAAATCATTTAAATGTCACATAATTATAAAATAAAACATTTAATCTGAAAATAACATTATAATCATTTGAGATATGCTTTAAAGATTTTATAACGGTGGAAAATATCCGCACCCACAGTATATGTTAAAAAAACATTCTTACCTTAATTCTGTCGAAAAGGTTAAAAAGCTCCTTGTTTGGAAAATGACGGAAAGATTCTTTTATAAAACTCTTATAAAAAGTAAAACAAGGGTAAAAATGATGTTAACCCATATTCAAGTAAATAATAAAAATTTTTTGAAATACCTTTTTAAGAATCATGGATGTGGATGAAAAAGAAGTCCGAGTAGATTATTACGTATAAACAACCTCGGATAATGAAGAGATTGCGAAATAAACCCTTACCATTTACTTTTACTTTGTTGAGGGTAGGTTAACCTCCTGTATAATGGTGAAATAATTGTTATTAAATTATACATGAATCATATATATTAATATGATATCATATATTATCTTTTAACATTGTTTTGTTAATAATATCTTAGTATTATCATCATTTCAGGTGTAAACTTATTCATTTTCATTGGTATGTTTTGTTACGTAAGACATGTTTGTCATGGATAGGAAGTATCTTATTCATATACATAATTATATCAAGTCCATAAACATTATTTTTAAATCATCAAATTACAATTATACTTGAATGGATATGATGGAGAATGAATCTCATTGCGTTCGTGGAGACGGTAGTCCGTACGTACGCACGAGCGACAATATCATTCATTTGATATTAAAATAAAATATAATTGGATGGTATATAATATATTCAGAATAATTATCATGTAATATTTATTTTTTACATGAATTTTAAATCATTATTATACCCATCCAAATAATAACTTATTGAATAACAGTTATACCACGACGTGGAGACGGTAAGCCCTACGTACGCACGTATGGTGACATGTTATTCAAAGGATGGATAAAATACTGAAATATTGTTGTAAAATGTTTATAATAACATCAAAGTATATATAATATAATGTATTTATTATTTTATAATGGTAATAACAAAGAAATAAGAAGTGGAAGAAGAAAGGAACTTGAAAAAGGGTGGTGAAATCATCACCTCTTCTTGAGGTTCTTACTTCTGATTTGATCAAAAGGGATCCTTAAGTTGGATTTATGACTAAAGTAAGGCCTCTAGGATGTAGTTAGGGAAGTTGAGAGAGAATTTTGGTAGAGTATGGCCTAACCAAAAGGCTTTGATGGTGTGAGTTAATGAGAAGGGAGAGTGCCCTTTTATAAGAGGGGTGAGGGGCACCTTTGGAAAAGAGAGAAATATAATTTTATAATAAATTCATATTCGGTTTCTAATGGTTCTGAAGTGGATTATTTAAAGTTTTAGGGGTGGGATGGGTCGAAAACCACTAATCTAATAGAATTTAGACAGCTTTGGGTCATTATATTAACCTTATCTTTAATTATTAACTATTAGTTAATTAGTTTCACTTTTACAATGTATCTTTGTATTTTTATATTATAACGTTTATAAACATAGTATATATATCCAAGAGACATCCATGTGGACCATTAATGATAAACCTATCATGATATAAGTCTCTTGGCCGATCCTTAGATTTTTAGGAATTTTATATCAAGTAATAATATAATAATTGTTTTAAAAACTCTTTTATGTCAATTTTGACACTATTCAATATTTGATTTTCGTAAATATCATAACGGAATGATTAATTCGAAAAAAGTAAATTAAGTCAATAAAAACATGTCATATTAACCTAGAAAATTATTTGAACTCATAAAAATCCTCATATTATTTTTATTTGTGTATTTATAATATCAATTATTTTAATTTTCCACTATTATGGTAATTACTACATCATCATTGTGTCATAAATAAATTAAATTATATAATGTCTAAAATTATAAATAAAATATAATTATGTAGGAAATATTTTTATATTTCTAATGAATATTTACAATCGAATTTATCTTATGTATAAACCTATATTAAAAATGATTTATTAATTAAACATTGATTTTAACTCTTTTAACTATTCTTTGAATTAAATAATAATAAACGTCCTAATCTTATCCAAGTGGATGTAAATGATAATATTTTATTCATAAGGTTGTTTTTTGTTGAATTATTCTTATCCAATAGAATTAGGACATTTGTTAGGGTAATATTAATATCATTTTTACCCTTAATTAAGCTATTTAATTTTAACCGTGGTAAATAAATGTAAAAAGATACTATTCACAAAAATATATTTTCATCTCACTGAACCACAATTTATTCCTTGACATTAACCGTTTCTCTCAGGTTTTTGAAACTCCACTCACAGAAGCGGTAAAATTATGTTTTATGAAAAATTAATTTTTTTTACTACCACTTAGGGGTTTCACTATTCATCAAAAAAATGAAAGTTTCTAGAAACAATACCATAAATTAGGCCCAATATATATATATGATATTATGAATTCAGAAATGATGTCTATTTTACCAAATTCAGAACATATCAATTGCATTAATTAATTAAAATATCAATTCCTGTTGTCAAAATAAATGACGTGTTTTAAAGTGATAATAACTATCAAAAGATTGACACTTGTTTATGTCTGGTTTAAAAGTGAAATTACATCCTATGAACAAAATTATATTAAATGGTAAAAATATATTCTAAATATATTTTAAAACCACTCAAATTAATAATTTATCACTACTAATTATTTTCATTAAAAATGTTGTTTTTAATTAAAATTTAGTAATTTTCACTGTTCATAAAAATATGAAAGTTATCCGAAAAGTACCAAAATTTCACCCTAAGATAATTTTGATATTATGAATCCAAAAATGAATTCCATTTCAAAAGATAAAATTTATTAAAATTAAAAAAGTAGGTATTACTATTCATAATGGCGAGTTTGATTTGTTGTGGTGTGTTAGAATCTCGAAGTTGCGCACAATGCACGCCATTGCATTATTCAAAGGGAAACATACTGTGGAAGCTTGGGATGATTCATTGTAAATTTTTGATGTCCCCATTCTTAAAAGTAAATTTATTTAGTCATATTGAATATATAAACGTTTACAATATTGGTTTTAAAAAGGGTTCACTATTAAAAGTTTTTAAAAGTGCAACACTAAAAATGAATTTGTTCTTAGATTATGTCTAAGAAACTCATAATATGAATTATAAAATTATAAATATTATATAATGTTCAAAATTCAGTTAGTATTATTCATAACTTCTTTTGAACAGCTAGTTTGGTAAGTCATGGTGCGCTTGAACTCGGTGTTGCGTGTAGTGCAAGTTATTGAATTATTTTGATGAAATAACGCACTATTAAATCTTGTGGTGTTACATTCTCCCCTCCTTCAATAAATTGCGTCCTTGCAATTGGAAACTATTCTTCGAAAATAAAATGTTGAAAATAGAAAATATCTTTGTGGGAAAACCCACATCAGAAATTGGGTTAATAAAGTTTAGTCTTAATATGAGGAAAAAGGAAATGAAAGGGTCACCTCCAAATTATGATCTCAATTAGGAGAACATTGGTGGAAATTAGAGACATATAATTGGAGGGAAAACGTAAATATTTATCGGTAGTGATTGAGTTCATCAATCCAAATCAAGTGTAAGTTGAGGTCCTTAAATTCCTCAATCTATGATGATTTAAAATACCATCAGTTCAACAAAACATATGGTATAAGGATAACACATTTTTTGTTTTAATATCCCTTCACTAAAGTATAAGAATTAATTTCTTCATTGAATAAGTGAAGAAGAAAAATATATACTTGACATGTAGAGTCTCATTCTTTGACATTGTTATACCAAAAACTCATCTTTCACTCAAAAAGATAATAGAACTCAAAAATAATATTCTATTTAACCTATTCGTATAGGGTTAAAAAAATGAATTTATAATTCATCTACAAGAACCATTAAAAAATGACATTATTCAAACTAGGACATCACGTGGGTCAGTGGTAGGAGATACGCCCTTGTCGCCTTTCGGTTGTGGGTTCAAGTCTCACGGCCTTTCCGGACGCGACGGGTTGCCGCCCGACCTCCAGGTTGTCCTTTTATAGAAATCCAAAATAATCCAAACTAGAACTATCCAAAATACTTCAGTCCAAAATTTATAAGGAAAGTAAACCCAATGAAGATCATTTTTTTCTGCGTAATAACATGTGATCACCTTCATCATGTATTCTTTTAAAACACTGCAACATTCTGAATTACCATAAAACCTTATTGATTACATTCATGATCCCATATTCCTTAAAGAATAATAGATATACTCCTTCAATCCTAAAATGTTGTAAACCCCAAAAATGATGGAATATACAAATCATTAATCAGTTTCAAGGTAGTCAAGAATATCCAATATAATTTATCCAAATCAGTAATGTATTATTCTAAAATCACTACCTCGGTATCAGATCCATATTATGTTTTATCTTTCTGTCAACCATATATTTTCCAAAAATTTAACCTTCAATTGAGTCACTTTTCATTGTTCCACACAATCTCAAGTTCTTAATGAAATAGTACTACAGTACAATCCTTATATACTCCATAATTAATATAACAAGTACATTATTGATACAACACTCAAATGACTTAATCAACATAAGAACTCTAATCATTCCTCTTCATCTATGGTAGTATAATAACTTGATTGTTATCCAATATCATCATTTTCAGCATAGTCTGATGATTGGGACATAGGTTCGCGTAGTTTCCAAAATCCTTGCAAATGAAGCATTGTAAATTTGAAACCATTTTCTTACCTTTCCAGTCACGTACTTTGTGCCATTTTCCTCCACACTTATAACAAACTCCCATTCCTTTAGGGCAACTTCCAGGGTGTTTCTTCCCACAGTTATCACATATGGGAAAATTCTTCCTTTCCCTCTTCCCTTTATCAATCTTTCTTTCTTCTATCCTTTTCTTCTCTTGCATTCCTTCAAAGTCATAGGACTCTGTAAACTCTTTACTTATCTTATCAACACATCATATTATTTCTTTATATGATGATAATACATGGGAGACTATTTATCTTATAAATTCTGGATTAAGACCATGAAATATATGATCCTTCTTACTCTTTGGATCATCTGCATTGCTGGAGTTCTCATTCCTTCTACTAGGTTCCATTTTAAACAATGTAATACACTAGATTAGTTTATGAATCAAAATACATAATTTCATACTTATAAAACACTTAACATAAATTGAACTATTTATGGATATAATCCACAATCATAAAAATGTTTTCTTTGAGGAAGTATATACTCATAGACCCTTCATAATGATTTGTAAAGAAAATGAGAGTTATCCTAATCATATCCCCCTGGAGTGTCGTAACCAAGAGTGCAACAAGGCCCGTTTTCTTCCACCAGTTCCCGTTCGAGTCTAGCTCAAAGCGGTGTTTTCGGGTTTTACCCCTAAGTACATCTGTGCTAGAGGCGCCTCTACCTGCTTGTATCCAGACAGTGATGTAATTCTCAGAAAACTCACAAAATCTCTACAATACCAAAATTCTAGGAAGTTCTTCTATACTAATCCTCAAATTCTATCTTAGGTCTATGTGCTCCAATCAGAGTTTATTTAAATCTAGCTTCCAAGGTTTGTACTAAACTTCCTCTGATACCTACTGTAACACCCCAAACCTAGTTACCCAGATTCGGTGAATTATTACATAACATTGGCATGATCACATGAAAGATCAAGTCTCGAATGACCGATTAGTTTAGTAGCCTTGGAATAACTAGTTACATTAATAAAGTCTAGCATTACATCATAAAAATGAAAACTACAACAACATTTTCTCCAGATTCCACACACTTATCCCTTCATACTATCCCTACAGGTCATTCATAATTTACTTTTCACATCCTGGGAAAAATAAAACATTGAAAAGGGGTGATCTCAAATGCCCAGTAAGGATAACAATATAGCGGAAACTTTCAAAACTACGAATAAACATTTAATGCATTGTTTAACTAAAAAAGCCTTTTCAACTTGAACTTCAACAAAGTATGGAAAAAATAAAATGAAACTATTCCATTGACTTATTCAAATAGATATTCTACTAATCGAATAATGACATGAAATATCAATAACCAATTTCATAATGATGTAATGCATAATTCCAGACTATCATAACCACATAGCCAAGGCCTCGTTCCAAGACTACAAATAATATTTTGTCAAGGCCTTGTGCGAAGACACTATTTTGTCTCATGATACCTACCGATGCATCGAGGAGCTATAGCGGGCTCCACCCATCACATATTAAGTCCAATGCATTCCCATATGAAAAGGTTTAAACATAACATAAACATTCGTATTAAAACTAGCATACGAAATGTAAATACTTCCTCCATAAGCCACAAATGGTATAAAAATAACACATCCATAGTCTAACACATCACAAAAACTTCAAAACAAAATGGATGTTTTTTATCATAATAAATCAACTTCAAATTAGCATAAAATCCATCAAAGGATGTTGAAATAGATGAAATCAAAACCATTTTAGAGATATGTCTCTTTTTTTTTAATCATTTAAAAGTCACAAATTTATTAAGGAAGTAATTTAAAAGATATTTTTGGATCAAAGTTTCCCATACCACTTCAAATTTTTTAAAAAGATATATCATTTAAAAACTTTCATGTACATATAAATAAATACTTAAAATCTTTTAGAAAACAAGGACATTAATTAAAAAGATTTAGAAAAATAAATCTTTAAAACATTTAAAATTCTGATTTTGATAAAGAGTACCTTTCATAAAATCTTAAAATATTCATATTTAAATAATTTTAAAGTCACATAATTATAATATAAAACCATAACTCTGAAAATATCCTTATACGCTTGTAAGGGATCCTTGTAAGATTTTATAACAGCGGAAAATAGCCGCACCCGCCGTATAATTTTAAAAAAACATTCTTACCTTAATTCTGTCGAAAAGGTAACAAAGAACCTTGTTTGGAAAATGATGGAAAGATTCTTTTATAAACCTCTTATAAAAAGTCATACAAGGGTATAAATGACTTCAACCCATATTATAGTAAATAGTAAAAAAAATTTGGAATACATTTTTAATAAAAATGGATGTGGATGATAAAGAAGTCCCAGTAGATTATTACGTATAAACAACCTCGGATAATGAAGAGATTACGAAATAAACCCTTACCTTGTACTTATCCTTGGTTGAGAGTAGATTAACCTCATGTATAATGGTGAAATAATTGTTATTAAATTATACAAGAATAATATATATTTATATGATATCATATATGATCTTTTAACATTGCTTTGTTAATAATATCTTAGTATTATCGTCATTTCGGGTGTTAACTTACTCATTTCATTTGATATGTTTTGTTACGTAAGCCATGTTTGTCATGGATAGGAAGTATATTATTCATATCCTGAATGATATCAAGTCCGTAAACATTATATTTAAATCCTCAAATGATAATTAAACTCGAATGGATATGATGGAGAAGGAATCTTATCGTGTTCGGGGAGACGGTAGTCCGTACGTACGCACGAGTGACAATATCATTCTTTTGATATTAAAATAATATATAATTGGATGCTATATCATATATACAGAATCATTATCATGTTATATTTATTATTTATATGAATTAAAAATCATTATTATACCCATCCAAATAATAATTTATGGAATAACAATTATACAACGACGTGGAGACGGTAAGCCGTACGTATGCACATATGGTGACATGTTATTCAAAGGATGGATAGAATGCTGAAATATGGTTGTAAAATTTTTATAATAACATCAATGTATATATAATATACTGTATTTATTATTTTAGAATGGTAATAAAAAAGATAGAATAAGTGGAAGAAGAAAGGAACTTGAAAAAGGGTGGTGAAATCATTACCTCTTCTTCGGGTTAAACCTTTTGATTTGATCAATAGGGCTCCTTAAGTTGGATTTGTGACTAAAGAAAGGACTCTAGATGAAGTGATAAAAGGTTAGAGAGTATTTGGGCAGAGAATGGAGGGACCAAAATCCTTTGAAGGTGTGAGTTAATGAGTAGGGAGAGTGCCCTTTTATAAGACGGGTGAGGGGCACCTTTGGAAAAGCTAAAAATATTATTTTATAATAAATTCATTTTCGGTTTCTAATGGCTCCAAAGTGGATTATTTAAATGTTAAGGTGGGGATGTGTCGAAAACCACTCAACCAATAGAATATAGTCAGGTTTGGGTCATTATATTAACCTTATCTTTAAGTATTAACTCTTAATTAATTAGTTCACTTTTACAATGTCTTTTTGTATTTTTATATTATATGGTTAATAAACTTACTATATAGATCCAAGTGACCCCCAAGTGGTATATTAATGATACACCTATCATGAAATAATCTCTTGGCCGATCTATATGTTTTTAAGAATTTAATACAATTAATAATATAATATTTGTTTTAAAAACTCTTTTATGTCAATTTTGACACTATTCAATAATTGATTTTTTAAAATACCATAACATAATGATTATTTCGAAAAAAAGTTAATTAAGTCAATACTAACATGTCATATTAACCTATAATATTAGTGTAACTCCTAAAAGTCTCAAATTATATTTATTTGGGTATTTATAATATCAATTATTTTAATTTTTCACTATTATGGTAATTACTGCATCATCATTGTGTCATAAATAAATTAAATTATTTAATGTTTAAAATTTATAAATAAAATATAAATATGTTTTAAATCTTTTTAGATTCTTACGGAGTATTTACTATCTTATTTATCTTATGCATAAACCTATATTAAAAATGTTTTAGAAAATAAACATTGATTTTAACTCTTTTAACTCTTCTTTGAATTAAATAATAATAAACGTCCTAATCTAATCCAAGTGGACCTAAATGATAATATTTTATTCCTAAGGTTGTTTTTTGTCGAATTAATCTTATCCAATAGAATTACGACATGTGGTAGGGTAATTTTTATATCATTTTTACCCTTAATTACCCTATTTACTTTTAACCGTGGTAAATAAAAGTAAAAAGATACTATTCATTGAAAATTATTTTCTTCTCATTGAACAAAATTTTACTCCATGATGTTAACCGTTTCTCTTGGATTTTCGAAATTCCACTCACAGAAGTGGTAAAATTATGTTTTATGAAAAAATCAGTTTTTTTTACTACCACTCTGTGGTTTCACTATTCATCAAAAAAATGAAGGTTTCTAGAAAAATACCAAACATTAGGCCTAAGATATATTTGATATTATGAATTGAAAAATGATTTCCATTTTACCAAATTAAGAACATATCAGTTGCATTAGTTAATTTAAAAATTAATTCTTATAGTCAAAACAAATGTCGTGTTTTTAAGAGATAATAACTATCAAAATATTGACACTTGTTTATGTCTGGTTTTAATGTGAAATTAAATCAAATGACCAAAATTGTATTAAATGGTAAAAATATTTTCTAAATATATTTTAAAACCTCTCAAATTAATAATATATCACTATTAATTATTTCTATTAAAAAAGTTGTTTTTAGTTAAAATTTATTAATTTTTATTATTTATCAAAATATGAAAGTTACCCGAAAACTACCAAAATTTCACCCTAAGCTAATTTTGATATTATGAATCCAAAAATGAAGTCCATTTAGAAAGATAAAATTTATAAAATTTTAAAATTTAGCTATTACTATACATAACGGCTAGTTTGATTGGTTGGGGTGTGTTAGAAACTCGATGTTGCGTACAATCCACGCCATTGCATTATTTAAACGGAATTGTACCGTGGAATATTAGGATGTTTCATTGTTAATTTTTGATATCCCCATTCTAAAAAGTAAATTTATTTGGTCAAATTGAATATATAAAAGTTTAAAATATTGGATTTAAAAAGGGTTCACTATTAAAAGTTTGTAAAAGTGTAATACTGAAAATGAATATTTTCTTAGATTATGTCCATGAAACTCATAATATGGATTATAAAATTGTAAAGATTATATAATGTTCAAAATTCATTTAATATTATTCAGAATCTCTTTTGAACAGCTAGTTTGGTAAGTCATGGTGCGCTTGAACTCGGTGTTGCGTGTAGTTCAAGTTATTGAATTATTTTGAAGAAATAACGCACTATGAAATCTTGGGGTGTTAAAGTGGTTAATGAAAGTAAAAATATACTATTCACCATAAATTATTTAAATCTTATTGAACATAATTTTATTTTATATATCAACTGTGACTCTCAGATTTTTAAAATTTCACTCATAGAAGTGGTAAAAGTATGTTTTATGTGAATTTTCATATCCTACTATGAGGTGGGTAAAAGAGGGTGAAAAGTTCCATAAAATATTTATATATTTTAAATTATTTTAAACTAACACCAATGAATTATATTAAACATATATAGATATTATTTATCTATTTTGAAATAAAATATACTTAAAAAGAATAAATAATTATTTAAATTGAAATTTTGTTTTAAACTATAACTCAGTGTTTTTCACTTTTTATAAAAAATTTAATGTATTCAAGAAAATACAAAAAAATGAACCCTAGGATAATTTTGACATTCTGAATCAAACAATGAAGTCCATTTTGAATGATAAAATTTCAAAAAGATGGTATTACTATTCATAAGGGTTAGTTTTCTTTTGTTGTGGTGTTTGAACACGGTGTTGCGTACAACACACACTATCGTATTATTCAAAGAGAAGTGTACATCGAAAGCATGGAGTGTTACAATAGATCCAAAGAATAATTTGAATTAACCCAATACTTTAACCTGGTATTTTCAAACAAGGTGCCCAGCATTGGCATAGTCATCCGACACGTCAATCATGGTTTGGAAATACACAACTAACACATTTCTGGGTTATTTTTAATAACCCAAAACTCTATCAATGAAATATAATTTCTTATGTTTATTAAATATATTACAGATTGTGTAAAATCACATATAGAATGCAATAAATACATAATAAATGAGGAAATAATGAAATAATAGGTATTCATAGTTCTTAAAGAACATATACCTATGAAATAGTAACATTCCCATATGAATAGTAATGTGAACACTAGGAATAGAAAATTGGATAATAGAACAGTAACCACATAATTGAATGTATAAATAAAATTTCACAATATCATAAATGTAATTATGATATAATTATATCATAGTTCATGTGATGGAATATTATAATATTTAAAATTTATGTAATGGTAATATTTTTTAGTCATAAATAATTATATACAATATTATACTTATTAAAATGATTTAAAATAAAAATAATTTTGACAAAAAATTATTACAAAATACATAATATGAAGTCTTTTATTTTTAGGATAATTTTATGAGACCATTGTTAATTTTTGAAATTATAATAAAATTAGATAGATATTTTAAATTCTATTTTTCGAGTAAATACAGAATATAATAAAAATTTAAATTTCTCATATATTGAAAATTATGTTCTCAAATTTGGGTTCATTATTGAATTATACCTATCAAATAAAATTTGGGTGAATATTTTGGGTTATTTTTGAAATATATAAATTTTTAATGAATAGTAATATACAAGGATTTATAATATATTTATAGTATAATCTAAATACACTATTACATAAATAGTAGATGATGCACGAAATAATGGTTAAAAATAACATGAACATATTAATATAATTAGTCACAATAATCAGAATTATTTCTTTTCTTTAAAAAATTAATAACATAATGAATAAAATCATGAGAAATCACCCCACTCTAGCACTAAAAATATACCCATCAACCCCTCTTCTGATCACACCTCTAAGAATGAATCATGTATAAATTTTTCCCATATACTCATAAATAGTGTATCATCAACTTCCATGATCTCTGGGTATTTAATAAAAATACTAATACCCGTTCTCTTTAGAATTTTCTCAAGGAGGAAAATTCATGTGGTAATTCCTCTTCCTTTTTCTTTTAAATTCATTTCAATCTAATTTCATTTCATATCCTCTCATCAACGAATAATACCATTGATATAATAACTCTAGAATAATCTATATGATATATTTATTTCATGGAAAATAAATATGTGGGATCATTTTCCTTACTACCACTATTTTATTTCAAAAACATAATCATCGTCTCGGTGGTGCTGATTTACAACTTTCATAGATTATGATCTTTAAAAATTAAATTTCTCATGTAATTATGAACATGAAACCATTTTAATGTCTTATCCGTATTATAATATATATATTAAATTTTTTTATGTGTCTATAACCACTTATTGTATAAAATATAAAATAATTGAACAAAACTAGTTCATTTTGATCGAAAAAATGCTAAAATTTAGCTAAACGATTATCATTGGGATGTTATATTATGATTTATCCCAATATATGAAAAAACTGAAATAAGTATACCTATTACAATTATGTTTTTCAATTAATACATGTAATTACTATTTTGTATAAGTATAAATTTTTTACATGTACTTCAATACCCATATACAAGTATACGGATCATGAAATCCAAGGAAACAAACACCCCCCTGAGAAACAAAATTTAATCTTATAACACAAAAAATGGACAAAAAATAACATTATAAAATAAAATAAATGAAATAAATGAAGTGGATGATATATTATATTTAATTATTATATTAAATTTGATTATATAGAATTTTAATCTCATCTAAATAACACAATCCAACATATGGTATCACTTTTCAACTCGAACCTCTAATTTCATTCGGGGTAGTATTTTTTCTATATACATCAATTAAATTCATAATTATTAATAAGTACATCTAAAAAATTATGTTTTATGGTTCTATTTATATTTACCTATCATATTAGTTATGTCTTTAATTTGAAGTAAAATGTATTAAAAAAATTATTCTCAAAATCAACTAGATAAACATTCCCAATTCAAGGGAACATCTGAAATCCATACCTATTACAAAGTGGACTGTATACTCTTATTTATTCCACCATTATATTATAAAATCACACATTTTATTATTAAATAAATATATTAGTAAATATATGGTTTAATGTAAAAATATTTCCTAAAAAAAATCATCTATGAATTATAATAGAGTATTTCTCTCAAGTATTACATGATGATTTTATAAGAGTATTTCTATATTTTTAAAAATTTTATGATTTTATTGTTTAATTGGGATTGATAAATTATTATTTTATATACCATATTTTATTTAATCATTTATGATTATTTTGATTGTGGATTTTATATCTTACTATTAACCAGGGATATTCTAACATTATTCACTATCTAATTATTAATCTAGTAAACATTTTTATATGTGATTATTAATATATAAGTATATCCATGGTTATGTATTATTATGGAATTATATGTTTATAAATTATACCATATTATGGTCATCATTATGTTTTAATGGCATGTGTACTTTTAGTTATTCAACATGCTTTATATATTTGCATCCACTATATTACTTATCCTTATAGGGTATCTATGCTCACCACTTTCATATTTATATTTTATCCCTAGGTTGTGAAGATGATTAATATCAATAAATTATGATGAAAATATATATGTTAATTGGATTCTCTAATATAGATACTATGTTGTAATTTATTTCAAGTTGTAAGGATACTATTATGTATGTTTCTTGTTTTCAAATGCGACTAAAATATTCATTCATTAAAAATTTGAATTCCTATATTTATATGAAAATGTAATAAAATAAAGCCACTGCTCTAGGAAACTATGGTATGGGTCCATATTGTAGGAATATGGGGATGTTTATACAAAATCAGGGATTCTATATTTAGAAAACATTGATTATGAAACACAATCCTAAGATATAATTTGAGGATAAGAATATGAGAGAATCTTATATTATTTTGTTAATATAGAGATTATGTTGATATTACAAGAAATAAATCCATGTTTGGATACTCCCAGTGAATGTGATTTTGGAATTGATGTACCTAGGGGTAACATCTATCACAATATTTCCTTGTAAGGACTCAGGGAAACCAGCTTCAGGACGACATGCCTTACTTCAGACCTAGTTTGACAATCCAGGATGTTATTCTTATGATATTCCACATTATCTTTTCAAACCATTATGAATGATTTAAATTAAAATATTTTCCCAAGGAAACCATACTTTTTCTTATGAGACTCTACATTAATAAAATTTCAATTTATGGAATTTGTTTTTCTATTTTGATGTTATATATTAGGGTATATAACCTACGTTACTGAAATACATTATATAGATATGGTTCATAGTGGAAGAAATGGAGTCCTCATGAATTCATGTATCCCATGTAGGTATTTCACCCCTATGGAAGATAATTATGTAATTATTGATGTGATATTTGGACCTAGAAAACATATTAGTATCGAGGGATAGATAACAAAACGTATGAACAATAACTTTACCTGTGTGGATAATCCAGATCTATAGTGTATACAACCAACGTTAGAACACTTTATGCAGAAACAACCTCCATCATTCTATAAGACTAAAAAACTATTTTTAGTGGAGAAGTGGATAAATTCAATAAATAATAATAATACAAATTAGGTAAGTAATGAAATAGGGAAGGTTTAAATGGAAATTTATTATCAATATGGTGATTCATATAAATGGTGGTCACTGATCCAAACTAAAAATTGGATGAGTAAATTAAAATTTTGGAATTTATGGATTTTAATTAAATTATCCTTGAAAAATATTTTACACATTAACAATGATTGTATATAGAAATGAAATTGTTAAATCTTATGGAAAATTAGAATGATAATATTTACATGTTTGAAGAAATCTTTACAATGACATAATTCATATCTTGGACTAGATATGTAATACAATGAGAAATATTGATCCGTTATTTGATGCTTTAGAACCATTCCCCCAAAGGGAACTATTATCCTGAAATTTATTATCTTATTATTATATTGCCTCACTTGTTATCAAGATAGAAAATGAATTCTCAATTTCATATGACATCAAAGTAATTCAAGAGAATAAAAGGTCTAATAAACTCTCTAGAAAAGGAAATTATGAAATGGGGATGAAGGGATGAGTGGATTTTCCATCCTATTATAAATGTGGTAAGAAACACACACACATTTAACAAAAGGGTCACTGTGTTTTTTACATGTGTTGAGTAAAATCCCATCCAACCCAAGATTGTAAGGGAAATAAAGTATAAATTAATGTTCAATATAACAATTTTCAAATAGATGGGATATAATGAAAAATATTATCACCAATTTCATCGAAAATTTCCCAATAGAAAGAAAAGAGAGGAAGGAAAAGGTTATGTAGAAAAAAATGATGGGTTTGAAGTTGCATATAATGTGGTGGTAGGTTCATTAATTGTTTCCCCAATCGTAGAAAATGGTTTATTTGATAATGGTTAAACCTATTCAATTATAAAATCTCCATTTTTCAAGAAAAATATTCATTTCCAATTTTTTTAATAAAAGTGTTTGCAGTGAAAACTCTTATGTGCTGTATAATTTCTACAATGGTTAGTCAATCTACACACTTCATATGAAATAAAAGTTTTTTTGTTTCTGACCAGATCATCGTAAAATTTATTTACATTGATTTAATTCTTGGTATGGAAAGGATATTAAATTCGGATGCGAGAAAAATTCAAGTTGAATAAAGTAACATTTATTTAGAATGATGTAGAATCCCTTATCTTTAGATTCAAAACCTCTTCATTTAATTCGAATATAGATTCACCCTCACTTGATCTAGAGAATGTGATAATTGTGGAGTATGAGAACACAATATCTATGGTTGAGTACTGAAATATTCAAATTTAGGATGTCTATTTTATTCAAGAATGTGTTGATTTATTTTATGAGGATTTACGGGGATGCAATCTTGAGAGGGAAGTAGATTTCTATATTGACATAATTACTTGTTCAAATACTATATAAATACACCTTATTGAATTTCCACAGTGTAATTAATGGAGATAAAGAAATAAAAATATGATTTGTGGGATAAATTATTTATTCTCCCTAATGTTTCTCTATGGGGAGACCCTGTTCTATATGTGATGTTGAAATATTGGACCATGAGGGTGTGTAGTGACTATTGTTAAATCAATACTATTATGATAAAGAACAAGAATCATATTCCATGAATTGATGATCTATTTTATAAAAATCATGGAGACCAAAATTTAATGAAGATAAAACATCGATTTGGATATCACCAGTTTCATTTGAAAAACGAATATATTACAATGACAACATTTCAACCTAGTTATCTGAATTATGAGTTATAAGAATTTCATTTTGGAATAACTAATTCACCATCTATTTTAATAGAAATAATGAAAAGTTTTATCATGGAATATGTTGATGACATTGTTTGGGTATTTATTGATGATATCATTGTATACTACAAAATCAATGATGATAATTTGAATTAGTTGTGCATTGTTCTGAATTCACTTAAAAGAAATGAGTTATATGTGTAATTTATCATTTGTGAAAGCTATATTCAAATAGTTACTTCTCTGGTCCATATTTTCTCTACGTATAGATTCATTGTTTTTTGTATGAAGAAAAAGTATGTTCCGCAATGACCTATAGTAATGAACATAACTGAGGTACATATTTTTATTATTTTAGTATGTTGTTATCAACATTTTATTTAGAACATTTCCCATCTAGCTAACTCATTAATAAATATTAATTATAATGTTACTAATTTCATATATACAAGTGAAAGTGAATAATTTTTTTATAATTAAATAATATGTTTGTGAATGATCTAATCAAGACTCTACCAATGGGAAATGGTGGATTTGTGATTTATATTGACATATCATAAAACGGAACTGATTGTATCCTTATAAAGAATGAAATATTTATTTCGAATGCATCAATGAAGTTAAAATATAATGAAATGATATATTCATCTCATGATATTGATTTCAATGTTGTAATCATTGATCTATAGATGTTGATACATTATCTATAAGGTGAAATATTTGAGAGGATTGTAGATCACAATAGGTTGAAATATATCTTGACATAGAATAAACACAACATGAGTTAATTAGGGTGGATTGGGTTTCTCAATGATTGGATTTTTCAAAATACTATCTCCCATGGAAAGAAAATAATATAGTTGATGCATTGTGTAGGAATGATAACAGGGTTTGGAACAGAATAATATCTGGAATGGAACATATGTATATGGATCTAGAGAGAATGAATATGAATATTATCATAAAAGGTGAAGCATCACTACATTTTCAATTGATTTCCCACCCATCCTTATTATAATTCTATTAAAATATTTCAACTTGATGACAATAATAATCAAAAGAAAATTAACATTGTGAATTATGGTTAGTTTGAAAACATCGTCTATGAAATTTTAATTATTAAATTTTGTAGTAGGCTATGTTTTCCATCTATTTTAAAGGTAAAAATAGAATTTTATGATGATGCCCATATCATTAATTTATCAATACACCATGGTTGAACAAATATGAATATTGATCTGATAGATCATTCCTGGTGGGATGATATAATGTGGGAAATTATTGAATATGTATCAAGATGTGTGGTATTTCAATACGTTATGAATGAATGACAACATCCAAGAGGTTTTTGGAAACAGATACTATTCCAACATGGAAATGAGATGACATAACTATGGATCTTGTCACTAGATAGCAAAAAAGGCAAAGAAATTGTAATGATATATGGGTGAATGTGGATCGGAATACCAACTCATTACATTTCAACTCTATAAGGGAGTATTTAGCACTTTAGCAACATGCATAACTCTATATTAATTACGGTGACAGTTTTCATGGAGAACATCTACAATTTATATCTTATTGTGATCCATGATTTAACTGGAAATAATCGAATAGTCTCTAGATGACATTGGATACTAGACATCATTTAATTACATCATACCACCATAAAAATTATGAGAAATCAGAAAGGATTATCCAAACATTAGAAGTCATGATGGGATCATACTCACATGACAGTCATGGTATGTGAGACTTGTAATTACCTTTAGTGGAGTTTTCCTACAACAATAAGTTAATTTTTATCATTAAATTGGAAATATATGAAGAATTTTCTAGAAATATATTTTTAACATCAACATTTCAGGATGATGTTGGTGTAAGGAAGATAAAAGGAACATAACATTTAGAGAAAACAATAATCAAGGTTAAAACTATTCAAACCCATGTCGAATAATTTCATGGTAGAAAAAAGATCATTGTGGATAATCAAATGATTGATTTTCAATTTCAGGTGGGAGATCCTGATTTCATTAAAGTATCTCCCTATAATTGTGCTTTAATATTTGTGATAAAATAGAAACTAAGACATATGTACATTGGTCATCTTAAATATCTAGAGAGAATAAGAGTGGTTTTCTATCATTTTTTAATACCTCCAATCCTTTATGGGGAACACAATGCGTTCCACATATCCATGATAAAAATGTACATGCTTCAATCAGCACAAGTACTCACATATGAAGGTATATAATTGGTACATGACTTATCATACTTTAGATATCCAATCTGGCATTTTGACACTATTTAATATGTGTTAGGGAATTGGAATACATGGATAATAATGTTAATTTTAAAAATTCATAAAATTGAGAGGCAACATGGTAGCTTGAGGTACAAATGATGAATAACTAACCAAATATTTTTATGAAAAAAAAATTTAAAAATATTGAGGAAGTAATTTTTTTATTAGGTGATAATTTAATGGCATAATACTCTATCAAAGAAATTTTCCTTCATATCCTTATTTCATATAGTATTGATCATATCAAATCACTTATATAACACAATACAGACATCATAAATGATTATATAAATAAATAATATTTATTCCTAGATGATAAAAAACATATACTGTAGAAATAGAAACATGCCCTTTTAAATACTAATGTGACAACTATAAATAGTAAACTGAACTATAGAATAACACCATTATCAAATATAGTATATAGAATATTTTTCTATTTGAAAAATGAAATTCTGAAATAATTATATCAGAGTATAAGTTAATAAATATATTAAAACATATGACATATGAGTTTCAATTTTTATAACTCATAAATATTAAAATATATTATTATAATTAATAAAATGATTTAATAGAAAATTAATTTTCCAAAAAATTAATCATAATCCAATAATTATTCTCTTCATATTTTAGGATAAATTTATGAAACCACAGTTAATTTTTGAAACATTTATAAAATCACATTCATATTTAAACCTGTATTTTATGAGTAAATAATGATGATCATTAAAAATAAAATTTCTCATATTTTGAAAATTTCATTAATAGTATGAAGAACCTTTCAGAATTCTACTCATAAAAAATTGTTATAGTAATTTTTTTAGATTTTTCTGAAATACATGAACATTTATTTAATAGTAAAATTTGGAAATTTATAGTATAAATACATTATATGATAAATACCCTATTCCTTGTGTAATGGATTATATAATAAACTGTTCTTCTAACTTACATGTGATTCTACAATATTTATTCATATCAATCAATATTATTTCTTATCTAGATAAAAATAATAAAATAACGAATAAAATAAAGAGAAAACACCCCTCTACAACCCTATAGAACCCACCACTCAACACATCTTCTCATCACTCTTATAAGCCTTGACTCATTCAAATTGTATGACCATATCCTATTCTATAGTATCTCACCACAATTTAGGTACTCTGGGTCTTCCCAAAAAAACCAAAACTGCTTCCCTTATGTGGGTTCTCTCGGAGGACAATTGAAGAGGTAAACCCTTTCCTTTTTCATATAATTTCATGCCAATTCAAATTATTTAATTATCCAATCCTCATACACTATTTACAAATGATCATGATAACATCAGTATCATCTATATACTAGAATGTTATTATATTAATGGAATTACCCCCATCATTATCTTTACTCTATCCCATTGATTTGTAATATGACTTCATCATTTGAGAGGTGTTGATTTAAAACCTTAATGGACGAAGAACAATTGTTCATTAATTTCCCTATCACGGATGGTCATGAAACCATTTTTATCTATTAACACATTTTTAAAATATGTATTATATATTATTTATGGTCTTGTAACCATTTTATATACATAATATTAAATAATATAACAAAAATATATCATTGTGATTGAGAACTGATATAATTAAGCAGAATGTTTATCATTAACTAGTTCTCTAATGATTTATCCTCTTATATGGAAAAAACATATTAAATAATAAAATTTATAATATTGGGTTTTAATTAATTACATTTAATTCCAATTATGGATAATTATGCTCATATTACATGAAGTTCATTACTCATAAACAAGTATAACAACTGTAAAAACCTAGGAATGGAATTCTCCTTAGGAATAAAATTGGATTTTATAACTCATAAAAAATCAATAAATTAACTTAATAAATATATAATAAATCAAATAAATTTATAAGTGGATATTTAATAATTACGTAATTTATTTTTTTTGATTATCATTGATGTTATGGTAATTTGGAGAACACATTTAGACATATGGAAAGGGTTTTCTACCATGACATCCAATTTCGTTTAGGTTAATATTTTTCTATATTTACCCCAATGAAATCATTAATTAATCCTATTTACTTGTCATAAATTTTTTATCTAAGGTAATATTTATTTTTTCCAATCTGTTTCAGTCATTCTTTTATTTGGAGTTACATTTATTAAAATAATCATTCTCAAACTCATCATAATAAACAATTCTGATTCAAGGGAACTTCTGTAGATCTTACCCATATTCACGTACACCATATAATCTTTTTTAAGCACCCATTGTTTTTATAAAGATAATTATTTTATGATGAAAATTGTATTACTTCACATCTGGTTTTATAAAAATATTTTCTAATAATAATTCTTATTTGTAATGTTGAAGAGAATTTCTCTCAAGTATTAACCAGTGATTTTATAACAGTATTTCCATCTATTTAAAAACCCATTTTGAATAATATTATTAATTGGGATTAAGATTTAGCGATATAATATAACATATATTTTTGAATGGTTTATTTTTTGTTTTACTATGGATGTGTAATCCTGATATCATTCATCTTATTACTCTGAAATAATAGAATTTATGTCAACTAATTGGGCAATGTTATTTACATTTCATATGATAGTTTATGTATTCTTGTATATTTTTTTATGTTTCTTACCTTATATTTGTGAAATGCATTGGTATTATTTAGTGATGGTTGGGACCCACTATAGATCATTGATGCATAGGTTGGTCTAATGTGAAAAAAAATCTTGGGTTTTACCCATTATTTATTTGGCCTTAGTCTAGCGCTTGACAGTATGATTATGATGTACGATATTAAGCATTTCATCACAATGAATATAATAACTATTTTTCCATGTAATAAATAGATTAGTGTAATATACATTTTTTATTATGGAATTATCCCTTTTTAATTCCTTCCATTTTCTGCATTAGATTATGTTTTAATGGCATCTGTATATAATTATTCCCAATAAATTATATTTTTGCTTCCACGTTAATATTTATCCTTATAATGAATCTGTGATCAACCATTTCTTATGTTTTATTTTTACCAGTATTTGCGGATGTATATTATGAATGAATTAAGAGGATAATATAGAACTGTTATTGTTAATACCATCATATTTATAATATGGATATTCATTTTAGATTTTAATGAAACTATTATTTATGTATGTATTTTTACCATGAAAATAAACTACTTGTTCCTTCAGGGTAAGTATTCTTTGTTTATATTATATTGTAACATAATAAGGTAGTATATCTCGAAAACTCAGGATGGGTTCCTGACAATATTATTCCATGATTCATCTATACCAAAACTACATCCAGTAATTTTATCCCGATAAAGATATTTTTCATGGAAAACAACACTCCCCTCTTTAACATAATGTAATATGTAATCAAATTCATATGATTATGTTACGGGTTCATACTAATGACTTCTCAAAAAATTATACATGGGTAACTAAACCTTCCACTTTTACAACTGATAATTCCCAGTAATTTGGAAATAATATAATTCTTACATATTAGATAAATATTAAAACCATAAAATTAAGATCGAAACTAGAATTTTATAACATTAATATAAATGGAGAATTTTATACGTAAAAATATTATTCATTTGTGACCTTCATCATATGAATCTATATTCTTCTTTAAAATTTTCTTTCATAGAAGTGTCATATTTAAAGAATATATTAATAACCTATTTAATGGAATCCCAAGAATATGTGAAATCTATTGCTCTGTAAAGGTAATATAATGAGATATCCATGTTCACCTAAAAATTAAATGACATTAAGGTCATGATAAATTGAGAATAAAATTTTAAAGACATAAAATTTATATCATAAATCATAATAATGTGGCAAATATTATATCATGGATGTTCAAATGGCATGAACCATAAATTAATAAAATAAAATAATCATTGAAAAACAATAATAGTGTATGTAAAATGACTGTGTAATACCCATGTTTGTAGAATATTATTTCATCAATTTTCTGTGCTACCTTCCCACACATTCAATGTGGATTTGGTATACTCCCCAAACAACCACATCTGAAAACTGGATAACATCCAATACTATCATAGCTAGCATATTCTATTACTAAAATATGTTCATTCTGAGTTATGATACTTATTATATAGTGAGATATCCATCACTTCCAAATTCATTAGAGGGATATGTAAATTTGTATAAACCAATCACATAATTAAAATGATACAATTTTATCCCACAATAACACAAACATTCAACTTTGCCAAAAAAAATTAATTAAAAATGGTTTAATAATAATTTCCCCATTTAAGCATAGTAAAACATATGGATAACTAATTGTATTCATAATGGTTTCATTATAACATATTTATCATATGGAAATGGAATAGGTTTCAATGAATCATCTTGAAGTCATCATTACCATATGTCTTCCAATAAATGAACAATTTTGGTACAATTGAATGATTTCTTATTAAAAGAATATTTTACATCAAATGATGTTCTTATACATGAAATATTTCTATAAAATGATAACTATAACATTTCATGGGAATAATATCTTTTTTTACTTTGAAATTGAATACTAAATATAAATATTTGGTTAAAAATTATCATTTAAAATAAATTTGAAATGGTACAAAGTAATTTTCAAAACCTTCATTGGTGAGTATATTATAAAATTTCATTCATCTTATATACATTATAAAAAATATTACATTATCATTTTTATTAATCAAATGTCTTTCATTAGAAAAATTAAAATAATATTTTTTACACATTTAATTAAATGTCAATCATATGTATAATTTTTTTTAATTATTATAACAATAAATATATATAAAATAATTTTATAGATTAAATAATGGAATGATGGAAAATTTATTTTTTATTCAAGATTGAAATAAATTTAATTTTTTCATATTATAATGATTATAGTCTATTAGCACATTATCTATGATAAATAATATGAAAAAACTTATTATGTTGAGAAAACCATTTGATAAAAAATTAAAAGAATTATTAAAAAATAATTCATTGAATTTCATCAAGGGAAACATAATTATAAGCAATGTTGATAAACATTGAGAATATAACAAAAATATCTTACCTTGTGTTTGACGTGATTTGAATGACAATTACCCTCCACTATAATGAATATAAAATTATAATTATTATATATAAAATCCATGAATCCCACTATAATATCAAAGGTTATCCACTTTTAAACATTTCCACATACATTTATTTTTAATATTTTTTTAAAATATTATTTCTAAGTGTTAAATATTTAATTTTTCAATGGAATTTTGATTCGGTATTACTTATTTATATATTTTAATAACGTTTCCATCATCCTTAAAGTATTGATAATTTTATAAATATATTATATCACTATTATATTTTTATTTATTTTCATAAATAAAACATAGAGATAGAATAATTAATAATATCATTAATGGAGATGGTAGACCATACATATCAAATAATTTTGTATAACCTTTTTTAAAATTTATTTTATTGAGTAATAAATAATAATTCCCTATTCTGTAATCATTATCATATTTTTTATATAAAATATATTTGTTCAATATAATATGAATTCATTAAATGTATTGATGACTTGGAAATAAAATCACATCGTTACGGGGAGGTTCTAGTCTACAAATACACACAAGGGATGTTATTAAGTTCCCTCTGATTAGAAGAAGGTTGATAATATTCATTCGATAATAATAACAAAATTTCATTATATTAATGATACTAAATTAATTATTTTTGAATAAATACCATTTATTATATGATTAATAATAGGAAATAAAATTGATAACGTCCATTTAATAGTTATTAATCATATTTGAGAAAATTTATTTTATTTTCATATTATTCCACTAACTGATGGAATTTTTGGAAAAAAATATTTACGCCTTTAAAATGTAATATAGGATGTTATTATGGTTGCGATTACCCAATATTTCATTCTATGAATGTGTAAGGATGAAAGGATTAGATGATTTATTTTATATGTTGGTTTAGTGGTAACCTGGTAACAACATATTATTTTCAATTAATATAATAAAATAATATTGTTTGATTGAATTAAATTTATTATATTTAATGTCATTTATAAATATTTTTGACATTGGAATAAATACTATGTATTTTTTGTGTATGAATATATAGAAATTATTCAGTAATGAATAATTATGAATATATTACAATTAAATATAACAATTAATAATTTTATTGAAATTAATTTTATATATTTTTTAATATATATTAATATTAAATATTTAAATGTCAATTAAGTGAAAATTTTATTTATTCATTTACTTAAATGATATAAATTTCACGATCAATGAAAACCATGTGTCCACTTATTCATTATGATAATGAAATGTCATGAACTGACTAATCAGATAGGACAACGACAGGTGTTAGAGAAATTTTAAAACCATATCCTAATGTGATAACCCTATTTTATCTGTTTTAATTGTAATTGTGCATTAAATATTTAAGATGGTTAATATTGATAATTTATACAAATCCAATATCCATATTTTCCAAATTTTATCAGAATGAATCCAAACACTCTATAATTTTGTTAATATTCCAAATACATATTTGGAAGAAAAATCGTTTTAAAATATGTGTAAAAATAATGATTAATATTTTTTAACAACATTTTAATGTTTTAAACCCGAGTAATTCATATGGAATTCCAAGAAAAAAAATTATTAAAATGTTATAAGAATTTAATGACATATATATTATTTAAAGCATTAAAATAATTAAATTTTTTTTATTAATTTAATTTATCAAGGTAACAAATCATTACATGTATAAAAAAAGTTTTTATGAAAATACATGTCATTTATATCAACAAAATTCTTATATTCATTTGTCATAAAATTATATCTAATGAATTAGGTTTTTATTTGTGTCAACCATAAAATATTAATACTTTAGATAGTCCTATTCAAACCCTACAATATAATGGCTACGTGGTTAATGTCACATTAAGTAACAATATCCAAATTTTATAACAATTTTTTCATAATCACTGTTCTTTGAGTATCACATGTTCTTCATGAGGAAAAATTGATTTGAAAATAAAAATATTATAAAATTGGGGTTTCAATTTTTGAGTTTATTCTGATTAGATATTTCCCATGAGAAATGCTTCCCACATATCCTTATGAAATGAATCTGAACACATGTATTTAAATTTATTTTTTCCAAACAATTCACGCCTTTAATGCATGTTATTTAGGTTCCAATGATATAAAATGATATAGTTTCCCTTTAATGATATAGAAACTAAGTAAAAGTGATGTTCTTATTATGTTTGTTAATTAGGATTCTAAAAAATACAATGAAATATTTTCATACCAATGTATCATTTAAGGATTACCCAAAAGTTTCCCAATCTAGTAAATCTCAATGTAAATATAGATCAACAAGGGCTTGTGATGAATGTTCTAGGGGAATATGGCCCTAAAAAGTAAGTCTACTATCATGGGGAATATGACCACTTGAGGAAGGACATAGGTGACTAACTGTGAAATATTAATCCGTACAGATGGGTTGGGAGGGAATATGTCCTTGTAGAGGGTATATTGTGTCTTAATAGGGAGGATGATCTAATATATGGAGACATCAGAGTTATGGGGAACAAATAATGGAGAAGTTGGTTGTAGATGGTAATGATTTTTTTGATTAGACCACTAGGAGGAATCCTATATATCTTAGAAAGCAATTTATAATGATAATGTATAATTAGTATCATAGTTTGGGGTCTTATGATAAAGCAATGTCTTATATATTAATGTCAAAAAAATGATTTAATTATTAAATATTACACAAAGTATCTATAAAATTTTCATATAACCTATTATTGTGTAATTATGATGGTAGTTTCCTAATTGGGTGATAATAAAATATTTAATGTAAATTATGCATGGATGGTCTTTGATAAATACACTTTTTGAAATAAAACCCATTTAAGGACGCTAATATGAGGAATATATAACCAATTGAGTGATATTTTCTATAGGATAAGGATCAATATTTATGATATGGGTCTGACACATTAATAATACCATTACACATCTAAATAAATAAATTTCATGAAAAATCATTAAGTATGAAATGATTGTCAAGATATTATAGCTAGGGTGGAGGAAAATAACTTTTAAAAATGTGAATAGTTGATTCTATTGTGGGAACTATGTGAGTAGTTACCAAGTTGGGGAACGAAAAATTTTGTAGAAAAGTGTAATTTACACTTATAAGTACATGATATGATCTTTTACATAATATGAGGCATTATATATTTAATTTTGTCAAATAGATAATGTTTTTAAAATAAACATGAATAAGTGTTACCAAGATGAAACTATATATTAACCATTGATGGTTCATGCTGGTGAAAATAGTTATATTGTGGTCAGGTTTTCCACATAAAAATATCAAGGCACACTAGTAGTAATGATTGGAATTTTGGGAGAGGGTCAGAATTTAAATTTAAGACAACCCATTTTAGTCTTCCCATGATCTGTATCATCATTTTTAGCGGATAAATATTAATGATTACAATAAGGATTTAGTATATTTGATATTATAATCCATGTATGTAGATTTTTCAAGGGTTTGCACTAATGAAAATTTTCACACATTTGTTAATAGAGAGATCATATATGTAAAGTGGTATTTTAATGGGATTGAATTATGTGTAATTCAGCAATTAATACTAATGAATGGATGACCCATCATTGTAATTTTCCCTTATAATGCGTTAAGGATATTTGATATTTATCCATCCCAATTGAGGGATGCTAAAAATATTATATTATTTTTACATTTGGACAAAAGATAAATGGGTATTATTTAATATATTAAGGGATAAATTGTTTTGTATATTTTACTCTTAAAATGGTATTAATTAATGGGATACAATTTCACCATACTTTGAGAAAAGATAAATTAATATAAATTGTAAATGTTAGTGATAAAAAATGTTTCTAAACAAATAATGGAACTTTATAGAGGAAATTTCCATCAAAATTGGGTCATTTCATTTGACAATAGAATAATATTTCAAATGTAGGGTACCCAATGTGATTATGTCACCCTATCACTGAATAATCATGTTATTATAAAAAATTATTTATATAATGTAATGAAACAACAAGTAAAAAAGATATCCTATTTTTTTCTAAATACTAATTGGTTTTATACAAAAAACTATTCCTTATATAAATTTTAGACAATGGGAAAGGGAGATCTGAACATTCCTTCACCATCTAATATACATTAAAATGATTAATGCATGAGTTATATTTTTATATCTATGTTATAAAATCATTCCATGGTTAGTTCAGAAGTTGGTTTTCTGTTATAGTGCTTCACATTTGTGCATATTGAATGGGATGTTTAGACATGCCTCATAATCAAGGTGAATTATTAGAAAAATTTATGATTAGAACATAAATTATTATATCAATAACATGAATTATAACATAGATATACTATGAACCATCACCCTATAAACCTTCACATTATTTACCGTTCACAAATTCATTATCATTATGTGAACAATAAAATAACACATCTAGAAAAAATTTGTTTGTTTAGGAATAATATGTATATATATTTTTAAAATAACTATAGTGATGATTTTCATATTCATCATCCAATATCCCAATTGAGGAAATATCATGATGTCTTTAATGCATAACCCTCAAGAATTCAACAATGATGAATATTGAAAATGACACTTTTTGTTATATAACTTCACAGTAGAAGCATGTAGGGAAGCCTTAATGCCAATTCATGGAAAATGATATCTTCACCACTCAAGGAAACCAAATAATTTGTCCTAATGATATCTCCACAAACTATCCTAGTCACTCACATAGTTAAAATACATGAGAATTACATATATAAATTTTTCATCATTTTATATGAATAATAAATAAATTTGAAAGTAATCCAAAAAAAACAATATATATTATGTGTCACAAAAAATATATGAAAATTAATATATTTCAGGAATGGTCATTAATTTTACAAAAAAACTCTTACTGAACAATAGAAAATAATTTTTTTCTTAATACCTTTCATCATATCGTTGAAAAATAAGAAAAATAAGAAAACTTATTCTTAGATTAATGTTATTCTTCGACATGTTAGGTACCAATAAATGATACAATTCATTATTTAAATAATTATAAGGTTTTAGATAATGATTATTACCAAAAGTGAACATCCCTAATCAATAATTTTTCAAAACTAATGATTTAAAATAGATGGATTTAGTATCCCAAAATAAAAAATTCATTAGATTTAGTAATCATTATTATTCAATAACCATCAATGAGAGGATTATATAAGAATAAGAAAATTTAACATAAATTTTATAAAATTAATAATAAAGGATAATGAATTATTTATTTATCTATTATATGAAGGACTACAATAATGGACATGTTATATAATGAATTCGGTTCACAATTCATTCATGTATTTGTTTAAATAAAAGTTCAAACAAAAATATATCATTGTGGACATTTTATCATACTAAAATGGTTTCCCTCCTGATTCAAGTACATATAATATCATTATTAATTAATCATTACCCAAAAATATAGGTGATTTAATTGAATCAAAATTCATAAAATTAATACCAAACATATTTTATCCATAGTATCATAAATTCATTAATCATCTTGTAATATAATATCCCATGGAATTGGAAATAAATTAACAATGTTTTGAACACAACATAATCATAATACATATATTATATTACATATATTAAATCCTTAAATTCTATCTCAACTACCTCATAAGAAACATCTATTAATGGGTATATAAAATAAAAATATTCTTAAAATAATATTTTAAAACATCATTGATTTTTTGAAAATAAAAATTACTTTAGAAATCTATAAAAAATAATCACATTTAGAAAAGTGAAAAAATTTAATATTATAATATAACAACACAAAATTTTAATTCAGTATTTAGTTCCATAAATGGTCTTGATAGAATTAAATTTTATAAAATCCATATATGATAAGATGGAATATTTATTTCACAAAATGGTAAAAATTGAAAATAAAGTCATACTCATTTTCATTATAATGTTAGTTTCAATGTATAATAATGTAGGAAAAAAGTTATTAAGGATAATATATTTATAATTTTATGTTTACATGAAATGTTACATGAAACATATTTATGTACATGTGTAGTGGAGAAAATTTTAATTGACTAAGAATAAAATATGGTTGGTTTTTCTATAAATCAATTCTCGATCATTTGACAAAAAGAAATGATAAGATCATTGTTATAATAAATTAAAATTATTTTCATAAATATAAGAGATGAAATATACATATATTAAATGATAATTGTTATATAATTTATCTCAATTGAAATTCAACTCTAAAATTCCAAAATAGAAATGATATTTTAATATAAACAGATACAATAGGTCCTAAATTGATTCATATTCACTCATAAGTACCATTATAATAAATTTATATACATTAATAAAATATATAATTAAAATATTAATGTTTATCATATAATTAATAATTCAATTATAATTTATAAATCCAAATTATTAATACTTCATTAGTAAAATAAATATTTTAGTTAAAATGAACTGGTTTTCAATTAATGCTTTGGATTGAAGGTTCTGGTCTACACACAATGAAAATGGTTTATTCATACTGAGAATATAATTAATATTATTTTTATCATATGATTTTTTTTCTTATTATTATATAAAATCATAAAATATGGTTATATAATAGGAATTATATAACATTTTGAAGATTGTAGTTCCCATAAATACATAATGAATGTTCACATTTATATATAGATGAAAAATTGGTTTAAATTATTTACAATATGAACATAAAGAAATGAAATTATAGAAATTATTCTCATTTAATAATACCATTATGATTGTAAAATAATTGTATATTGTTAAGGATGAAATATTAAAAAATTATATTTGTTATGATAAATACAATGTAATTGGGAATCCCCTATTCAGGTACATTATATGCCCCCAATTGATGGACTATCAGAATATGAAAAGATCCTAGAAATTTGTAAAAAAATATTGGATTATACATCTGATGATTTGGTAGAGAATAACGGATCTAATTTTATATTGAGATGAAGGGGATATGAATCATTTTTATATGATATGTTGATTCAAAAAACATTTCGTACAAAACCAGTATGAAAAAAATAATTAATATTATAGTCATTGTGGGAAAAAGTAGCCATATAATTTAATGAATGATACGGTTTTCTAATAATTTATGCAGAAAAATAAAATTTAGACCTACCTATTTTATATTTTTTGCTTTATATTTTAGATTTACCACCTCAATAACACATTTTCCCTATTTTTTAGGTAACAAATGTTCACCCTAAATAGTATCAAATATGAATGAAAATTAAAGTGGAACAATTAGAAATTTACCTTTACAGATTTCCAAAAATGTAACTATTTTATAAAATTGAAATTCTAAAATTTATAACAATTAGTTTTAATACACAGATGAATAATGTAAGGATAATAGATATTTAAAAATAAATATTTATGTTTAACATTGATTTAATTTTTATAATGTTCTTAATAAAAACAATTTGAATAATGACATGAAATTTTTATAAAAATATTATCATTAAATTTCATTAAATTAATTCATCATTTATGGTTTATATAAATTAATAAAATAAAATTACGATGTTCAGAAAAATATATTTCCTTAAATTTTCTTTATAAGACTTTTAATTCATTAAATTTCATTTTTTTTAATTTATAATATATGATTAAATTTATTAAAATTGAAAAAAATACATTTTTATAATATATTTATCATTATTCATACACTCTTATCCATTACCTGGGTTATAACATTCACATTAATTAATAATATTGAAATTTTATATCATATTACTTTTAAACTATATTCTTCATTTTAATATTGTAATCAATATAATTATCTTTTATTAAATACACATATACAGTAAAATCATAGAATATTACACTAAAACCCCATTGTAAGACATTTTTCCATGAATTTAAATCACTATGATATGAACAAATGAGGACACATCCCTATTATCAGATCCTTGGTTTCTGAAATATCTTCCGGATTTATATATGGTTCACTAGAAAGAATCGACTATATGATTGGTCTTATTATTAACATCATTCATTCTTTGATCCAATATCTCCACATTCAATTCCAAATATAATAGATAATTCCCCAATGTGACGGTCTCTGAGCTTAATACATATCTAACTTTCCGCATGTACATCCTCAAGGGAGATTCATGGAACACATGAACTGCTTATGAGGTATTTGGGGGATGCACTAAGCTATATGAAACAATCATAATACAATCAATAATTTTGAATGGAATGAAATATGTATGGGTAAATCATATTTTATATTAACATATCCCTACATTCATCTAATGAGATATATATTGTAATAATTTATCACTAACAATGAACTCTAGATCACATATATGGATATCAATATCCATTTTTTGAGAAATCTGTGTTTCCATGATGTGTTTTTGGATGACTCGATCCAAGAAATCCATTTACGAAGACATCATGCATACAAAAAGATTTTTTATGTTTATATCACAGAATGTTGGAGTCAAAAACATCATTTAATTGAATAATTCATTAGGATCTATTTTATATTTATTGTATATTATATTTTTTATAAGGAATGATTATAGATTAATGGGATCATTCAATCAACCTTCAAATTCCATATAACGTTCTCTCAACATATCATCAGGACTTTTTTGTCCACCTTTGCGTATCCATTAGTGAATGGAATATATGAAATGATAATTCTATCATCTATCATATATAAAAATTAAATAAATCACAATAATACGAGGTAGTCCTTTGATGTTAGTCATATTTGACTACATGTTTTAATTGACGCATCATTTGGATTTTCCTATCAAATATCATATCGAGCTTATCACTAGTGCATTTTTTCTAATATTAATGAAATGTTATGATTTAACAATGTTATTAACTAAAAAAATTGAATTTTTTCCATTATATATTTTGGGATATCCAATTATGTTATTCTATGTGATGTTTTTTTATTTCTTCACCAGTATGTGTAATGGTTTTAACCACTCCCCAAACATATATATATCAACCATAACATTCTACAATACAATGAATCATGATACATAATCTGTAATATATATCTTAATTTAATTCCACACGAAATCTCTATAGGGATATCTATAATTCATCATTAATATAGGTTATATATACATAGATAATAAATATTCTTAATCTAGAAGGTCATTAAATAATATATTTTTTATTTTTCATTTACATGATTTTTAAAGGATTACCAAAGCATTACTATAATTAAATAACTTCTTAATATTCAATACCTTATTTTTTCAACTGAAAATCTATATATATTTCTAAATTTTATATTGAATGATTAGATAGTCTATTATTCAGTTGGTAAATATTGGGGGTTCTTCCAGTCCAAATCATTTCATGGATCATTAAAATATAATATATAATTTTTATATATTATTCAATACTCTTAATGGGTTAAATAACATGGTCCTTCTAATAAGATAATAAACCAAAAATTTCTCCATCCTATAGGTTATAGTATATTAACCAGTTATAATCACGAATCAATTCCAACAAATTTTTTTAACAAATTTCATCACATTATCAATGAATATATACTTCTTACTTTATGATCCAAATTTATTCCACAAATTTTAATATATATATATATATATATATATATAATGTGATTATATCATAAAAAAATGGATTACAACTACATATTTCAAATGACTAGTCAAATAATTTTTATCCAAAAACTTTATTCACAAAGTGGCGTAATAAAGAACTAATTTATTATACACGAGGACACATCTGAGTGTTTTATTGGTACATCACTATAAACTAATTACCCAAATATATTACATGGTAATAGGACAACTTGGGAATTTGATAATATTATCCTCATTTATATGAAATTATATTTACCATCCCTTATCTATAGTAACATGTAAATGTTATATTTCATCATTTCTAGTTGATTTGATTTCATAGATAAATTTACCTTAATTAATTCATAGTATACATTTAACGATAAAATATATTAACTTATGTAACCATAGTTTGTTTAGGATAATGATTAATTTCTGATTTTGTTGATGAATCCACTAATATCCCAATTTTAATGAATACATTATCCAAGAATGATTCATTATATATCTATAGTTTACATTTACAAAATTTTGCATTCAAATTCTTATTCATCATCATCTTCAACATACCCATCAGATGAGTAGCATTCTAATCCTGGATATTTTATCATATACGAATTTGATCTACAATTTCAACCAAAAATAAATCAAGGTAGTCACAAATGTCTATGTTCATTAGATCCAAATTAGAAATTGGGGAATTGATAATTTTAAATGGATTCCCTATATTTTCATTATTTTCATAACATAAATAGATGGAAAAGTTATATATGTGATACTTTTTGAATATGAAATGATGATTTATAGATTTTATATAAATCATTTGTTCTGTTTTATGATCATCATTATTGATCGAAGATATTAATTAATTGAGGTAATGATATGGTTTTTTAATAAAAGTTACTTTCTTTAAAATCAATGAAAAAAAAATTTAACTTCCATTATTAATAATAATCAAAACAATTTAACCCTATAGTAATACACTAGGAGAAATGAGAACCTTATTAATATTCATCATTAGAGACTTTTTCCATTTATTAATCTCAATTAGATATGTTTAATCATGACTATGTGACGGTATAACAGATACATGTATATGTTCTATTGATATTAGGGCTCAACCTTATACCATTAAATAATCATTAATATAGTCATAAAATCACTTAATTTATCATTGAGGACCATTTAATGTTCAAAGAATATTTAATTGGGACCTAATACAGTGATTACATTCCACACATATAATTATTGGATACCATAAAAATGGCACACAATTCATCCAAAATATAATTCATTTCTAATTAAACAATATTTCATTGAAAAATAATCATAACATTTAATATGGAATCCTTATTTGTTTTAAATATCCTTATAACATGTGAAAATCATTCATAAACATTGGATGAGAACAAAATCATAGCATGGAATTTTAAAAGTGGAAAATGAAAACATTACTCCATGAACGTATGAAATCATTTAGAAAAATTCATACTTGTCACCCATATATACTAACTTTGTGAAACTAGAGATTACCAGGAGATATAAATTAAAAAATAAAATACATAAATATATCCATAAATGGGTCTTGTGTCATTACATAAATAATCTTGTAACCTACTTAGCTACATTATAATTTGTAACCCTCCAGGCTACCTTACAATGTGACTCTCACAACTACCTTATTGTGTAACACTCACAGATACCCATGGTGTAACCATTCGTCTGACCACCAACAAACACATACCCAATGAATTGGATTGAGATATAGGTCCCACATGTCATCATAAAAAATTCCATAGAACTATAACACAATCATACAATATGAATAATTGTATAATATTATTTCTTTTGAATTTCATAAAACAGAATTTTGAAAGTGGATTTTAAAAGAAAAGTCCCTTATAATATCTTATATATGATGTGAGAAACAATAGAGTGGATTTAATATTTATATATAATTTAAATAATCATTATTAAACAAAATATAAACAATATTAATCACTAATAAATTTCAATACCACATAAATAATGACGTATGATGTTAACCCAACGAATGGAAATCGGGTTAAGAATTACATTGCATTATGTTTTTTATACATAAATGTTTTTTAAACTCTTATATATAGGTTAAAATAGTTTTATTTATATTGTAAAGAAACATATTATTATTTATAATATCTTATATGATAGTTATATAACATCATTTCACCCTTTAATTATTAGTATTTTGTTCCTGTCATTATTTATGGTAAATTCTTTACATGAATTCGATGGCTAGTTTGTATTTTATTTTCATATCGAAAAGAAATCTAATTATTGGATTGGAATGAACTGCATTAATATTATTCCAAAATATATAATGTAACTATAATTAATTTTTTATCATATATGATAATGAATCATTAGATAAAACAATAATTATATTTGTTTCGAACATTTTTTTATGGTTCCTCGATAATCATGAACTTCTTCCATTATAAAATTTATTTTCATGCATAGATGTTTATAAAAGAACATAAAATATGTTACATAATACACCATACATAATGTTTCATATATTGAAATTCTTTTACAATCATTTATGATGAAATTATTGTAAATTTCAAACACATCACCAACAATTTTGATAAAAAAGACATCACGAACGATGTCTTTATATATGAGGAGGAGGTTAAGTAAGATGAGTAATTTTTTCAATAAAAATGATAAAATAAAAAATATAAAATATTAGGGATCTTCCATTCCTATTGTATAAGGGTATGAGAAGATGGTATATGAAAAAGAAAAGGAATTGAAAAATAAATAAAAGAATAAGAAAGATTATTTTTACCTCTGAATCTCTTCTTATATAGATCCACCCTAAGGCCTTTGGTTTTATAATTTTATTTCGAACATCAGGTATTGTATGTTGGAAAGATCCTTGGTGAAGATATTTTGTAGAACATAGTAAATTATCAATTCTTGAGGGGTGTGAGAGGAAGAGGGGAATTGGGGTGGTATTTATAGTGGAGGGGCGGAGGAATTATACATGATTGTATTATTTTTTCCAATGAAAATGAATAGAGACAATTAATGTGATGAAAATAGTTTAGGGAGCATTAGAGTACAAATAAATTTGTCTTACATCACCAACTATGTCAAAAATAGTGAATTTAATTTATATATATAATATACTATATTTTAAGGTATTTCACTATTCATAAAAAATCACGAATATAATAAAAGTAACAAATATTCACTCTAACATTTGATTGGCAGGTAGATTTCAAAAAATAAACATTTCTGAGAATAATTTTCTAAATATGAAAATATTAATTTTTAAATAAAATCAAACTACATTAAAAAACTATCAATTATAAAACTTGAACTCATTTAATATCACCTTGAAAATTTAATCAAGATGTCATTATGTTAAAGTCGTAGGAGAATAAAATAATATTATTAATTACTATTCATTATAGTCATATTACTATTCATAATAATTTTCATACAGTTTTGTTACTATTTACCAAAGAAAACATGCTGGTTTTATCATACTACAAATAACATACTGATCAAAACAGTAGATGATCATTTTTTTAAATTAAAATCATATTCGTGGAAAAATATATTAAAAGTCATGTTATAAATATCAACATAAATCAAGGATTCAGGAATGTAATTTTATTTTATAACCGTGGTGTATTACATTTTCCCCACCTTTTGCAAATTGCATTCTTACTACGTTATTTAAATATTAATGAAGCGAGGTTACCTTTCCCTCATATAATTTAATACATTCACATGTTTCATCATAAAATATGTTGTTTCTCCATTAAAACATTACAATATTGAATACCTTATTCTACAAAACATGTTCCATTTGATGAATAATTTTAACTAGTTTCTCTACATAAGAAATTTTCTCATCCAACTAAACTGCCTCTGGGATCAAAATATTAAATGAATCCGGAAAAATCATTCCCAACATAAAAACATTAAAAAATTGTTACCTGATATAAACATTGGGTAAATGACACCAAGTAGGAAATAGGTCCAACTTTACCCATAATTTCATAAGGTCTAATGAATAGAGAACATATATTTCTATTCCTACCAAAACACATAATACTTTTCTGTTGTTATAGTATAAGAAAACATGATCACCTACATCAAATGAAAACTATGTCCCTGTGATCTCTATATAATGTTTTGGAAAACTCTATGTTGTTTTCATGTGTGGTTAGAAAATATTCACTTTCTCATCCACTTCCTCTACTAATTTTTGTCCTACCAAATTCCTTTCCTATACATTATCTCAAAATTCTAGTGTTCGACAATTCTTCTGATACAATGCCACAAATGGTTCCCTCTATATACTACGAGGAATACTATTATTATAAGAAAACACAAATAAAGAAATAATATTATCCAAAATTCCCTATAAGTCCACTGAAAGAGCTCAAATCCTATCCTCACAATTCTGAATCGTTTGATCTAAATACCCTTCTAATTGAGGAAGAATTTTTTACAGAAATATAATTTTATTCCCAATGACATTTGAGGGATCTTCTATAAATTTAATGTGATCCTGATATCCCATTCCGATACAATGGAAAGAGTAACTCCATGTAACCCGAAAATTTCTTTTAGTTACACTCAAGAATGCTGATCCAAAGACATTGTTTTAGAAATAGGATGGAAATGTGTAGATTTGTTCAGTTGGTAATAAATAACCCATATTTGATTTTTACCTCATGAAATCAATTTTAGTCCCACAATGAAGTCCATAGATATATTTTCCTATTTTTTTACTATGTATCTGGTAATGTCTAAAGCATCCCCATTTGTAATTTCCTTTGTACTTTAACAAGTTGGAATTTCAATAATTTCTCATTAAAATATGTAACATCTCGTTTCATTCGATCCCACTAGAAATACACTCGTATGAATCTATACATCTTAGTACTACCAAGATGAACATAAAATTTGGAACTATAAGCTTCACACAAAATTCCATTCTTCTATTAGGGATCATAAGACACACAAATTCTTTTTCTAAATCTCAAAACTAATTCATTATGAATGTTAAATTTTGGAAACATTCCCATTTTATAAAATTATAAAATTTTCTGTAGCTCATGATTTACCATATGTTCTTTCATTAATTATGTCAGATAACAATAATTTCCCTAAAACCTAAAATAAAAATAATGTATTTCCTACACCAACTGTAAAGACCCGTAAAATTCAAGGGAATTTTTTTTTCATAATTTTCTTTAGAATTTTACAAGAGCGCGGTTTCAGACGGCACCTGATTCCAAGGCCCGGAGTGCCCGGAATTAATTTTCCGAAGTTTGGCTCGGGTACGTTCAGTGAACGAACGAGCGAGAATTCCTAACTTTTGATCAGGTGCTCGGAATTGAAATCCGAGGGCACCGATGAACTCGCAGCGCCGTTATTCGCTTAAAGAGACATTTTCGGGAGTTGCGTTTGTTGCGGGTTGAAAGTTAGTTTTTGGGTTTTTAGTTTAAGTTAAATAAAATTTGTGAGGAACAAATTTTATTTTTAACTAGTTAAGTCCTACCAAAGGGAGTTGGGAATGGGACCCACATCCACTTAACCTCCCTTGGGAGGATTATGTGAGGTGGGGTCCACACGAACCCCAACTCCTCAATTTTTCTCTCAAAACCTCCCCTTTAACTCTTTTCATTTATTGTTGTCAACTTGAGTTACTTAATTAATTATGGGAGTTAAACCTTTTTGAATTTCAAACTTTTGAAATTCTAATGTGTTTTGTAATAATAAAATAAGAAGTTGTCTTATTTTATTATGGGTTGTTTGTTTGTCTCCTTGAGTGCTTTTGGAGAGCCTCTTCTTCTTCTTCAAACTCAACGAAGAACGCGAAGAACGTCGTTCTTCAACGAAGAACTTCTCCGCCGAAGAACACGATCCATCCGCAACGCCGTATCCGCGACGCGACGTACTTCTTCCGCGTCATCTCTTCCGCGACGGTTTTCCGCGACGAACGCCTTCGACAACGACTCTTCCTCCGACGTCAAAGGAATCGACACCGATATTCCACGACTACGTCAACATGCGACTATCGAGGTAGAGGTTCTTGAGTTCGTTGTTTTCTTTATTATTTGACTTTCCTCAAGTCTTGACGAGGAACGCTCAATTTCCGACGAAGAACGCCGCTCCGCTCTTCTTCGTTTACCGTGTCAACGAAAGGGGACGCCGCTTCTTCCTCGGACCTTCTTCGTCGGCATACGAAGATTCGCCAACGACGTAACTCTTCGGGCATATCTCTTCGTCAACGGATTGACGAACGACGACCGCGACGCCCGACCACCGCGACGTTGTCTTCCGCGGGACGTTGTCAAATATTCGATCTTATACCCGAGGTAGGGGTTGTTGATTCGATATTTATTTTTTCCATTCCTTGATCGTGGTTTTCGCATGTCAAACATGAGACTTTTGAACGTTTAAGTTGAGTTATTTATTTTAACGTGAGGGGGGGCCGGACCACACGAACACGGCCGAACCCCCCTCCATCGTTCTTGTTTATTCTTGCGGGCGGAAGCAAGGTGGCGTGGTGCCGTCGCACCACGCGGATAATTGTACGTTTAACTTACACGATGCCGTCGCGCGCACCATGGAAGAAACAACAAGAACGTGACGCCGTCGCGCCGCGTTGAATGAATATCAAAGCACGTCAAAGGGGCGCGGTGCCGTCGCACCGCGCCGGATGACGAACGCCGCGGCCGGTTCCGGGCCGCGGCGGGACGAGGAGACCGCGGCCGGTTCCGGGCCGCGGCGGAAGAGAAGACCGGCGGCTGGGCCGCCGGCGTCGGAAGCCGAAGGGGGGGGGGGGGCGGAAATTCTGGGGGAATTAATCCCCCGGCCTTCACTTAAAACCCCCCTCTTTATGAGGGGGGGAGCGGTTTCCACAGGGGGGGCAGGCGGCTCCCCCGGATTCCCTTCAAAGCGGGCCCCCAGGAGGGGGGCCGTTGTTTTACAAAAACGGCGCGGCAAAGCCGCGCCTCCATCCAAGAAACGGGGGCTTGATTGCCCCCGCGTGCGCAGCCTCGTCGCGGCGCCAGGCCGCCGCCGCGCCGCCGCGCCGCCCAGGGGGGGTCGGGCCGGGTCGGCCCGGACCCGGACCCCCCCGTTTCGAACCAGAATTGGTTTTTGGGCCATAACATGAGCCTCGGACCTCCGAATGACGAACTGTCTACGGAAACGCGATCCTTGGATCGAGACGGTCGTTTAGATATATCGCACTCAAGGTTTCGGTTAACTTTGAGTTCGGCCGGGTTGGTTCGTTCACGAAACCAACCGGGCCTTCGGAGCGGAAACGCTCATATCTTGAGCTACGAACGTCCGATTGACGCGCCGTCAGTCGCGTTGTGTTCCTCTTAGTGAGACAGATCTTTTGGCATACTCCACCCGAGGTTTGGACGCAGGTGGAGTACGGTCGGGTTGGTTTTGCCTTAAAAACCATCCGGGCCCCGGAGACGAAAATGCCAATAACTCTCAGACCGGGCGTCCGATCGTCGCGCCGTCTGTCGCGTTGAGTTCCTGTTGACGATACAGAACTTTTGGATACATCAACTCTGGTCTTTGTGACAGTTGATGTATCAGACTCTCGGCTCGTGGAGCGGACCCTCCGAACGAGCTTGCTGTGTGCGGGAACCCTAGTGTTGGCTGCGACTGTTACTGTGACTACTACTGCTACTGTGACTGCGACGACGACAGTACAGAGATCCTGTGTGGATTCGACGACGACGACTTCAGCACTCAGCGATCCTACATGGATCAGTGCTACAGGTCCTGTGTGGGCCCGATCCTGTGTGGGTCCGATCCTGTGTGGGTCCGCGCTCAGCGGTTCTGTGTGAGCCAGCGCCTACAGGTCCTGTGTGGGCCCGATCCTGTGTGGGTCTTTGCGGGGGTTAGTTACCTATTGATCCTTCGTGGGTCCGACGACTTAGATGGATCAGTGATCATCTTTATCGTCCTTTGGTTAGTTACCTATCGATCCTTCGTGGGTCCGACGACTTAGATGGATCAGTGATCATCTTTATCGTCCTTGAAGAAGTATTCCTGTGTGAGCTGAATCCTATTGCATTCCTGTGTGAGCTGAATCCTATTGCATTCCTGTGTGAGCTGAATCCTATTGCTTTCCTGTGTGAGCTGAATCCTATTGCTTTCCTGTGTGGATTGTGTTGTGAAATCCTGTGTGGATTACGTTTTGCTTTCCTGTGTGGAATACGTTTACTTTCCTGTGTGGACTGAGTTGTACTTGGGCTCGGAGGTTAGAGCGTATTAGAATTGATGACTTAGGTATATGTATGGGCATATACCTAAGCAGTGTCAGTTGTTACTTCGTGATTGTACTTTTCTTCATGGTATATCCTTTGTGGATTTGAGAGACCTTCAGGGGTCTCGGGGTCCCTACTGAGTAGCTTATACTCACCCCTGCACGGGCTTTGCCCGCACTACGTTGTGTTGGTTGCAGACGACAGACAGCGTTGACCTTAGCTGAGGCCTACAGAGCGGGACGGTACCCGGAGGTGGACCACTGGGCGGGACGTGCACGGAGCGGACGGCGGGACCCGTGGAGCAGAGGAGCTATCTGTACCCACCCTTCAGGTGGGATTTCCAGTGGGCAGCTCGGAGTAGCGGCTTTTACTTTCAGTTTGGGTTTGTATTCTGGCCCATTTACCTTTCCGCACTTTCAGTCGTACTCTGCTTTTGTTTAGTGTTTACTTTCCGCTTGCTTACTCTGTGGTGATGTTTTCTTTTCAAAGGCAATGCCTTCCCTTTTTACTGGGTTTTACGCCTTGGTGCTAGTCGCCAGCCCCTGGCCTATGGAAGGCGGGCTTGGGGTAGTCACGGCACGGACCCCGAGGGCGGGTCGTGACACCAACAACTTTTAATCCTAAATTCATAAAATCATTATTCAAGGGAACATGTTCGAAACGTAACATGGTTAATGATTTTTATAGTTTTCCACTCAAGTCATTGAAAACATTGTTTGTTTTTAAATTATAGTTATTGATCATGCAATCATAATCCCTTATCAATTCAATCCATCTTCGCTTCCTTATTAGTAAATCATTTTGAGTCAATATGTACATTAGATTTTGTTGTATGTATACATTTTAAATTTGGATCCGTATAATGGATTCCTCCAAATTTTCAATGAAAATACCATAGATTATATATCTAAATAATTTGTGGGATATTTTAACTATTGAGGGATTAGTTTTATTAAAGAATAAGAAAATAATTTTTCATTCTGCACCAAAACAATACCAACACCCTTTAATAAAGCATCATTGTAGATGAAAACACATCATTTCAAGAAATAATTTCCAAAACTATATCATTCAACAAACACTTCATCAATTACAAAAAATAAACATCACATTCTTATTTCTAAAAAAATGTATCCCCTTTTACTATTTACATAATTAGTGGGCTGTATAACCGTGGATTGTTTTAATCAAACTATGGGTAAAAACCAGAATATCCAATAAAACTATGAATCTCTAAGTCATTTTTATGTCATGTCCATTTGTTTGGGATGTACTTACTAATAATCAACCATTATTTATAATGAGTTCAATGTATCAAATCTTTTGCATCCAAAAATCACATGTTCTTAATTTTCCATAGTGTTTATTTTCCATTATAGTTTTAAAAACAATTCTTATATTTTTTTTAATTAACATCTTTAATCATAGAAAATACCTAAATTTCATCAATAAAAACAAACATAAACATATACAATAACTAATTAAATGTTATATTTATAATATTTATGAATACATATGGTGCATTAGTAAACCCAATGAAAATGATGACAAATTCATAATTCCCATATTAGGTATAAAAATTTATTTTTGGGTTTTCCTCTTCCATCACCTTTAGAAAATGGAATACATATCTCATGTCACCCATAGAAAATTATGAGCTATATGAGGCTGATCAAACAAGTCATAGATATGAGGAAAAGGATGGTTGTTATTAATAGTAAAGATATTCAAGGCTCAATAATCAATTCAAGGTATCATGGAACCATATTTCATTTTAAAGAACAATAAACGAGAAACTATGGGTGAAGTGCATGGAGGAATGAAGCTTTTATCTATCAAACCTTGAAAATTATTATTCAATTCAATATGTTCCATTTGAGCCATTTTATATGAGGGTTTTGATATTTTATTAAAATTAGTAACTAATTCAATTGTCAATTTGATTTCCGAAAATGGTGTCCCACTGGATAAATCAAGAGGAAAAAACACCATGTAATTCATTTACCATGGACACTGCAGTACCCTTAGTTTCTGGTATGTGAGCCTTTCATGATGTGTTTCATGGTTATAAAGTCATGGGTGTTGAATGAGAGAGTGGGGAGAACCTGGAATGATGTTTGGATGCAAAAGGGAAGCTGCACGGTCGGCGCATGGTTTGTCTAACTGTGTGGCCAAACTGTGCGCATTGGTTCATGGAGGTAGTGGCTTCTTTATGGTCGTCACATGGTTTTCTAATCTGTACGGACAAACCGTGCGTGGAGGATGGCTGAGGCAGAAGCGAACACACTGTTAGCGCACGGTTTGTCAAACTGTTCGGTCATATAAATTTAGATCCTAAAATTGTAGATCTAACATGGTTTTCATTTAATTGCATTGTTTTAACATCCTACGCGGCCCTAGCTTGGGATTACTCTCCCTTGAAAGTTGGAAGACTTCTCCCAATAATTACGGAGGCAATCTAAAGGCTTCTCTTGGTGAATTGAATCTGCATTCCTATGGTATGTGATCGTTCTTGGTCGGTTTCTTAGATCTACTTAGATATACTTCTCCTCATCTCTCATTTTCTTGGATATATGCCCGTTGGGGGTAGATCTATGTTTGTGGATTCCGAATATGACTAGATTTGGTCTTGGTTGGGTTTGGAGAAGTGACCTAGAAGGGTTTTTTTAGTTTTTACATGGGGTTCTATGGATTCTTCATCCATCGGTTGGTTTCGCCCAAATTGTTAAAGTAGGTGGCTTCACTCTCGATTCCTCTTTCTTAGAACTTGAAGGCTTAGTTTCAAAATATTTTCCATGATTAAAACTATTTGTTTATCTGTTATGAAATAATGGTTGAAACCCCTTTTTAGTAACGAGTGATGAAATTTTTTGTTATTTGGAAGTGGTTGTTGAAGTAAATTTAAAATGGTGATTTTAAATTGCCTATGGTTTTACTGCTTAAATGAAATGGTTTTCAATAAAACGGTGATGCTTTATTAAAAGGATATGAACACACATGGTTTTGGGAATGGATTTCATGGGATGTGGTGTGTGTTCATATGAATTAGGATGGATAATGGCGAGAAGCTCCCCATCAATAGGATGGGGCAGGTAAGGTCGTGAAGTAGCCCCCTCATGTTAGTCCACTATGTGACCGCTTAGTGGAAGGAATACACACCACTCGCGAGTATTTGGGGGTCCAGGCTTCATGCATGGTTGGTTTTGTGGATTGGTGAAATGGAATGAATGTGCCAAATTGAAATGCGAACAGAATTGGGAACTCTACATGGTTTCATTTCTCGAGAAAGATGGGTTTTGATAGAAAATGGTTTTGAAATGGAACTTGTTATATAGTGAATTGTTTTTGGAATTTTTTATATGACTTTTTTTTATATAAATGTGATAACAAGTTTTATCCTAGAGTCATGGGTTGTGAAGTCATCGGGGAAAACCAACTGAGTTTTATTACTCTCCCCCTACATTGGAATGTTGGTGCTCTTGCAGATGTCATATACTGGGATGATGGAAAAGGAAAGGTGTCACATGTTTATAGCAGTACTTCAAGATACATGGGCTGGTTCGTGATGTTGGAGCTTGGAGCTTGTGGAGCATAGAGTTGGGTTTTCATTTTGTAGTCTTTTAATTTGTCTTTCTGTAGTTTAATCTGATTTAGTGTTGGTTTTCATTGTGGTACTTTTGGATGGGTTATGATAAAACAAATGGTTGAGTTGTCTTATATTTTATAATGAATCATTAAGTTGATTGGTTTGGTTGTAGTATTAGGATATTTGTTATGTTAAAAAAGGGTAAATCATCCCCTACTTATTTATAAACCCTTCGTCATTTATTGCCGCCTTTGGCCCCTAGGGGATTTCACTTAAGCCCATGTAATGACTTGTTGAGATCTCAAGCCAATGATAATTGGCGGGTCATTACATATGGTATCATCTTGATCGGTCCTTGCCTAACAAGTGGTCATCGATGTTCTTGTCCTGGAGTTGAAATTCCTTCATGTCTATTCCAAGGGTGATCATCTTAGACATGATTAGGATTGTAGGGACTTGAAATGTATAGAATAAAAAGACGTACCTAACCTGTTTATGTTGAACAACATTTTACTAGGGTTTTCGGTACATAAGTGTTTTGGATATACTTATAGAATGTTGTCAAAATCATTGTCATGGGTTTAGCCAATGAGATGAGCATGACATGTGTTAGAGGAATGAATTCCCACTATATTGACCGATCACATTGCGAAGAATAATTTATGAATTTTGGAAAGGTTATAATTTTTGAAAAATGCATAAATATATTTTCAAATGAACGACATCTCAAACTAGATATTTAGTATATTTTGAAAACAGGTGGATTTTCAAAACGTATTTGGGATGTTTTCCAACAATGATTGATCATGTGGAAAAGTGGATGGTTGGAAAACAATGATTTGTTAGTTGATGTGATCAATATTGAATTTCTAAGACGTTAGTTGCTATGAAGTGAGTCTAACTGTGTGCGTTGTTTGAATAGAAAATGACACCTATTAGGCATCATAAAAACCAACCCGAAGAAGCTGCGGAGAATGTGGTTGCACCTGAACCACATGTGAACAAGGAGATGGTTCAGAGAATCATTCAAGCATTTCATGATGTAGATGCAGGGAATATGAGGTATGATTCAAGGCATGTAGACCATTCCATTCAGCTACATATGCAGAATCCACCAAACATTCGGGGTGATGCTGAACCCGAGAAGGAGGAGGATTGGCTAAATTGGATGAATCATATATTCGAATTCCTCGGCACACCAGTAGAGATGAATGTAAATATGGCGACATATATGCTCTAGGATCTTGCATGTTAGTGGTGGGATTTATAGGTACAAGCTAAATTTGATGAAGGCCTTAAATGGGAGGATTTTGAATAATTATTTAACAAAAAATTCTATCCTAACACGTTCATGATCCTGAAAACGATGGACTTCTTCAGCTTGAAACAATACAGCCTCTCTGTCACAGAGTATGTGACAAAATTCATTAATTTTGTCCGTTTTGCACTAGAGGTTATGGCACGTGCTTCTTTAAAGGCATGCATCTTCGAATCGGGGCCACGACAGGAGATACGATCGAATATTGCGGTGCTCTACATTACAGATTATACAGAGATGTTGAACAGAGAAAAAGTTTCTGAACGTGATATCTCAGGATCGATAGGAGGAAGCATGATGATACCCATGGGAATGAGTGGGAACTCTCGTGATGGGAACAAGAAGAAGAGGGAAAACTACATCCAAGGTGGATGTGTGAATCAGTATCAGATGGCTGGATCGGTGAACCTTACTCCACAACCCATGAGGAAAGTCGGGTGTTTTCAATGTGGCTAGATTGATCACATAAAGCGAGAGTCTACGTTGCAACCTAAACAATGTCACAATTACAAGATAATGGGGGCATATACATCGCTATTGCAGAAATAATCTGAGTTCGAGCGCACGTGACACTTCCCAGGCATTGCAAGCATCATATGCCTCGACAAGATGAGGACAACAGTGTCAGTCTCATCAAAATAACATATCTAGCCATGGTGATTCTCGAAATACCATTACTCCCTAACCAGGGAATTCTCAGCAAGGAAAAAAAGGAGAACAATGCAGCGATGAAGCAATTGTATGGAGCTGAGCAGATGATTGTTGATGATCAGGTTGGACCATCAACAGTAAGAGGTACAATTAAATTGAATTCTACCATTGTTAAAGTGTTGTTTTAAACTGTTGCATCACATTCCTTGATTTCTTCTCGTGCTTTTGACTTGTTGTGTTTAAAACTAGAACTGATTCCTTCTGTCTAGAAACTACATACTCCTCTTGGTGAAAGAGAATGTCAAGACTTCGTGTGTAGAGAATGTGTTATATCTTCTTATGGATTTGAGCTCAAATGGGTCTTCTCCATGTTGGATATGGATGTATATGATATAATCATGGGTATGGATTGGTTGAAAATGTTTAATTCTCACATCGATTGCTATAGGGGAACAGTTACTTTCACGACATAGGATGGTATGGAGCATCTCTTCAGATGAGAGAGGATAGTAAAGAATGGCACAAAGAGCTTATTGACACCAATGGTGGGAATGATCTCTTACCATTTGGAAGTGTGGACTTTGGCATCATCAGAAGAGATCGCAAAAAATAATTTTCCTACTATAGTGGATCAGTTTCCTAATTTTTTTCCAGAAATATTTTCTGGATACCACCGGTAAGGGAAGTGGAGTTTTCGATTGATCTCCCTCCGAAGACCAGTGATTTCTCACTTCCATCTTATAGGATGGAACCAATAGAGTTAAAATAATTGAAAGTGCATTTAGAGGAGGTGGAAAGTAAGGGTTTCATTCGGACAAGCGTGTCTCTGTGGGCAGCACCCATTTTTTTTGTAAATAATGCATATAGAACATTGATTCTATTTGTGGATTATCGTAAACTTAACCATGTTACGATAAAGAATAGATATCCACTTCCATGCATTGATGACCCATTTGATCAATTAAGGGGTGACGAGTGGTTCTCCTAGATTGACTTGCGATCAGGATATCACCAGTTGCGAGTTTGGAAGGAGGATATTCTGAAAAAAATCCTTTATAAGATGATATGACCACTACGAATATGTAGTCATTCCTTTTGGTCTAACAAATGCACCAGCGGTCATCATGGCTTTGATGAAGCGGATATTTCAACAATATTTGGATTCTCCTATTGTGGTGTTTATGGATTATATATTGGTGATTTCAAGAACAAGGGTTGAGCATGATCAAAACATAGTGATAATGACAGAAATCTTGAGGAACCAACAATTGTATGCCAAATTACCAAAGTGTTATTTTTTATAAAAGAGGTATATTTTCTAGGCCATGTCATTTCAGAGAAAGGTGTTTTAGTGGATGTAGAAAAGATAAAAGTTGTTCTTTCATGGCAACCACTGAAGAATGTATTTGAAATACAAAGTTTTCATGGTCTAGCTAGTAATTGTCGATGCTTTGTTCCTAACTACTCATGACTAGCTTCGCCTATGATAGCTCTGGCGAAGAATAAAAATGCATTTCAATTAACTGAGGAATGTTAGAGATCTCTTCAATAGTTGTAAGATCACCTTACATTATCATATATCGTAATCATTCCAAAATCATGGCAAGGATACATGGTGTATGTTGATGCTTTGGGAATAGGGTTGGGTTGTGTTCTCAAGTAAGGAGACCATGTTGTTGCCTATGGATCATGGCAGTTGAGTGTTCATGATAAAAATTACCAAACACATGATTTCCCATTAGCTGCAGTCATCCATGATTTAAAAACATGGAGACATTATCTAATTGGAGAGAAATTTACCGTGTTTACGGATCAAAAGAGCATGAAACACATTTTCTCATAGATATATTTGAATTTGAGCCAGAGGAGATGGATGGAGTATCTTCAAATGTTCAAATTTGACGTAATGTATACACCGGGTAAGGGCAATTCGGTGGCTAGTGCATTAAGTAGGAAGTTGTATGCTCATTTGGAAAAGAAATCTTCAAATGAATGGTAGTTTATGTCGGTCTTAGCCGACATGGAAGTGGAATGTGAAAACGAAGGTGAGGACGTCCTTTTCTTCTCAGCAACACTTTTTCCGTATTTGGTGGAGATAGAAAAGAAGGCTCAAGAATCTTATGTAGACTATGTTTTAATGAGTTCAAAACTCAATGGTGGGGAGACCATTGAGGGATGATAGCTGGATGGGAGTTTGTTTAGTGTTTCCGAGATTGAATGGTTGTACCTATGGTTTATCAAGAACAACTCCTTCATGGTTACCAGCATTCGAGATGGCATGTACATCTGGGTACACAGAAGATGTATAAGCCGCTGAAGGCGCAATTTTGGTGGAGCGACATAAAAAGGAAGGTGGCCTTTTTCGTCTCGCGATGCTTAACATGTCAGCAGGTTAATGCATAGCATCAGAGACCAGCTGGTTTGTTACAGTCTTTACCTATCCTAGAGTGGAAAGTGGAACAGATAGAAATGGATTTTGTTACTGGTCTTCCATGAACGGTCCAAAAACATGATTCCATCTGGGTAATAGTAGATCATCTAACCATGTCGGCCCATTTCATACCAATAAGTCAAACTCATATGGTGGAATAGAATTCAAAAATTTATAACCGAGAAGTGGTAAAGAGGCATGGGGTACCAATGTCTATTGTCTTAGATAGAGATCTGAGGTTCTCATCTCATTTCTAGAAATCATTACAGCAAGCCATGGGGACTCAGATGACGTTGAGTACGGTGTATCAATCTCAGACAGATGGGAAATCTAAGAGGATGTTAAAAGCATTGGAAGACATGTTGCGGGCTTCTGTAATGGACTTTAGTGGCTCATGGGAGAAGAATATACCCTTAGTGGAGTTCCCATACAATAACAGTTATCAAGCCTCGATATGTATGGCCCCGTTTGAAGCATTGTATGGGCGTCATTGTCGTTCTCCACTATGGTGGGTGGAAACTGGTGATACTTCACTAGTTGGGTCGAGCCTTGTCCCAGAAACAATGGAGAAGATTCAGCTGATTTGAAAGAGGATGGAGATGGCATAGAGTTGTCATAAATCTTATGCAGATCATCGTCGAAGACCATTTCCGTTCATTGTGGGTGATCATGTCTTCTTGAAGATCTCTCCAAGACATGGACATCGTCGTTTTGTGAAGCAGGTCATGTTATCTCCTCGATATATAGTCCCTTTTGAGATACTGGAATGAGTTGGAGAGTTGTCATATCGGTTGGCGTTACAACCACGGTTCATTATAGTACATAATGTGTTCCATGTATCTCAGTTGAAGAAGTATCATCCTGATCCTGACTATGTGATCAGATGGGATCATGTTGACCTAGAGCTGGATGCTTCATTGGTACATATCCCGGTGTTGGTTTTGGATAGTCAGGATAAAGTCTTGCGTGGAAAAAGCATTGGCCTAGTGCGGGTTTTGTGGCAACATGGTCATATTCAAGAAGAGACATGGGAATGCGAGAATGAAATGAAGGAGCAGTGGCCAGAACTCTTTCAGTCAACCGATGGTTTTCTACTTTCCAATGATGGAAAGGCCAATGGTGGGGAGAATGTTGTACCCCTGGTTTCTGGTATGTATCCCATTCATGATTATTTTCATGGTTTTAATGTCAAGGGTGTTGAATGGGAGAGATGGGAGAACTTGGAATGATGTTTGGAGGCAAAGGGGAAGTCGCACGGTCGGAGCACAGTTTGACTAAATTGTGCAGCCAAACCTTGCAAGAAGCATGGCTGAAGAAGAATCTTACTCATGGTTAGTGGAAAGTTTGTGAAACCGTGTGTAATAACTGTTTGGTCACTTAATGTTAGATCCTAAAATTGTGTATCTAATTCATTTTTCTTTAATTTCGTTGTTTTAACCTCCTAAGCAGCCCTAACTTAGGATTACTCTCCCTTGAAGGTTGTAAGACTTCTCCCAAGCATTCCAGAGGCGATTCAAAGGCTTATCTTAGCGAATCGAAGCCTAATTCATAAGGTATTTGATGGTTCTTGATTGATTTATTAGATAAACTTAGATCTACATATCCTCTTCTCTCATTTTCTTATATATACGACCGTTGGGGGATGTTCTAAGGGTGTGGATGCCAAATATGACATGATTTGGTATGGGGTGTGTTAGGAGAAGTGATCTAAGAAGGGTTTTTGGTGTTTTTACCCAGTGTTCTTGGCGTTCTTCTTCCGTTGGATGGTTTCCCACAAATTGTTGAGGTAGGTGGCTTCACTCTCAATTCATCTTTCTTAGAACACGAGGGATTAGTTTCAAATTGTTTTCCTTGATTAAAATGGTTTGTTTGTCTATTATGAAAGAATGGTTGAAATCCCTTTTTAATAATGGGTGATGAAATTTTTGTGTTTTTTGAAAGATAATGTTGAAGTAAATTTAAAATTGTGATTTTAAATTGGATATGGTTTTGCTGCTTGAATGAAATGGTTTTCAATAAAAGGGTAATGCTTTATTAAAAGGATTTGAACCCACTTGGTTTTGGGCATGGATTTCATGGGTTTGGTTGTGTGTTCATATGCATTGGGATGGATAACGGCAAGAAGTCCCCCAATCAATAGGTTGGGATGGATAAGGTCATGAAGTACCCCCGTCAAGGTAGTCCAATAAGTGATGGCATAGTGGAAGGAAATCTCACCACTCATGAGTATAGGGAGGTCAATGTTGCATACATGGTTGGTTGTGTGGATTTGTGAAATGGAACAGATGTGCCAACGGGAAATGCGAATGGAATTGGGAAATCTTCTTGATTGCTTTTCTTGAGAAAGATGGGTTTTGTGGGTAAATGGTTTTGACATGGAACTTGTTATATTGTGAAGTGTTTTTGGAATTGTTTTATTTAAATTGTTTAATATAAATATTCTATCATGTTTTTTCCTATATGTATGGGTTGGGAATTAATCAGGGAAAACCTACTGAGTTTCATTACTCACCCCATGCTTTGGCATGTTGGTGCTCTTGCAAATGTCATATACCGAGATGTTGGCAAATGAAAGGTGTCACATGTTTATAGAACTACATCGTGACACTTGGTCTTGTTTGTGATGTTGGAGCTTGGAGCTTGTGGAACATGGAGTTGGGTTGTCGTTTTATAGTTTTTTAATTTTTCTTTCCACTATTTACTCTGATTTAGTGTTGGTTTCAATTCTGGTACATTTGGTTGTGTTATGATAAAACAAATGGTTGAGTTTTCTTTGCTCTTATCATGTATCATATATTTGATTTGTTTGGTAGTGGTTGTTGGCTCTGTGGTATGTTCAAAAAGGGTAAATCGTCCCCCAATTGTTTTGAAACCCTTAGGCATTTATTTCTAGCCTTTGGCACCTTGGGGATGTCACTTAAGGCCAAGTAATGACTCGTTGATCTCTGAAGCCAATTAGAATTGGCGGGTCATTACAGGCACATAATAATTTTGAATAGTTCCCTTGTTTTCAACAATATGGGCACAAATACATTAATTTCCATATTTCAATAGCCTCTTAGATTCCTGAAATGTTATCAATTGTATGGGTTTTTTCATTTGCACAAACTAAAAATCCTTCTGAAAAAGAAATTCATTATCTCTATTGTCAATCATTACATGAAAAAAAGAAATCCAATCCATTCCAGAATGACATAAGACTCTAGTAAGGGGTAAAACATGTTATGCAGGTAATGTCTTTTAACATATAATAGTAGGAATCTTCATAAAATTCCTTTTTTCAATAAAATTTCCCCGTTGTGATTTGAATATATATTTTGAATCATTTATTGAGGTGATATATCCAATTTAAAAGAATATTCCTAAAAAATAATGGAATAGGTATACCTCATATAAAACAAACCACTAGAAAAATATGAGTAACAAAACGGTACCTAATACAACATCATTAGATGGTCTGACATATACGGACGTCGTTACAAAGCATCAAACTATACCTTTCTACTTATTGTCTACCCTCTTTGCATCATTCATATCTCTCTTTGTGCAGATATTTTGATAATGACCCATCACACCACATTTTAATCTAATAATAGTTATATTATTAGGAGTAGTCCTATAATTTTTTTATCACAATATCCGGACATATATCAAAACTAATCACATTGAACATACTTCCCGGTTTTGGTATGGCATTCCCTTGGGTTCTTTTTTCCACACCTGACAGAAACATGAAACTGAAATTTCATACAATCTAATTTCCTTGGTTGATTATTATCCATTTCTAAATATCTTAAAATATTCATGTCCATGTTTTCAAAGTTTACATGATCATCAGAAAAATCAATCTCTACCGTCACAATACATTGTACAATTCTATCATAACATTTCAATTCACTGGGGGCCAATTTCCTTTGATACCATGGCATTAATCCTGAGTAAAAGTGGTTGATTTTCCAATAGAGATCCAGAATATGATTTGGATCATACCTCACCATTCGACTAAAGTGTGTTAACACAAATCCATTGATTCATCTGACTTTTTCATCAATTCATGGAATTTCTTATCCATACTATGTTGCACCACCTTTGGATAATATTTTTCATGGATAACTATGTTAATTTCATCCCACTCTAAGCAATCAATCTCCTCTTTATCACTAATATTTTTGACCATTAACCACCACTAATAAGCCTCACCATCAATACTATAAATGGAACATCTTACCTTTTGATTATATAAACATCCCATGTCATCTAATATCTTTTCAAGAGATTTAATACATCCTTCACCTGCTACTAGTTTAATAGATCCATTGAAATAAGGAGGGTGTCGCCTCATAAAATGTTCCTCTATATTCATGTTCTTTGAGATGCCTCTCATTTTTCTCAATCATCAATTCCACATCCATTTATTGACCATGTTAGCTGATCCATTACAATCACAAACTACTCAATTCCAATCCCTAACATTTCGGGCTGATGATTCAGAAGGATATCATTCTTTCAGTGCCTTTACATATATGATTTCGTATTTCATGTATGAAAAAAACATTCTATTCAAACATATCAATTTTTATGAAACATGGTGATATTTAAATGCTATTTCATTTCCAATTAACCATATAGTTAAAAATAATATATCTAATTCTTTTATCATCCTCCTAACCCCTAGTGTTATCTAAACCGTCCTATGATACCAACTATAAGGACCCAACCTTATAACATCACATAATACTGAATTTAGTTATAAACACACATCATTTTAAATAGAAGATCTTTTAATTTTTAGATATTTCGATAATTCCTACATAATAAATTCATAATATTCCACATTTATAAATAGTGGATACCATAAAAACATTACTCAATTCATCCAAAATATTAAACATTTCAAATAAATCATGATTTTATTGAAAAATCACCATAACATTTAATATGGATTCCTTATTTTTTTTACACAACCTTATAACCTATGAAAATTATTCAATAACAATGGATGTACACAAATGCTCTGAAAGGGATATAAAACAACAAAACACAAACATTCATCCATGAACGTATGAAATCATTTTAAATAAAGTTAAATGTGTCACCCATTTATACATACATTGTTAAACTTGGGACTTCTATGAGATTTACATAAAACCAAAATATAATAAATGGAACCATAACAGACTCATGGTTAATAACATATATAATATTATAACCCTCTCGAATACCTTATAATTTGTAACCCTCATGACTATCATACAATGTTACCCTCACAGCTACCTTATAGTGTAACCATCGAAGTTACACATGGAGTAACAATACTTCTGATCACCCACACACACATACTAAATGCATTGGAGGGAGATATCGGCACCACCATTCATCATAAAAAATTCCCAATAAATAGAACACAATCATTCCACATGAAGAATTTTATAAAAACATTGCATTTGAAATTCATAAAAAAATATTTTAAAAGTGGATTTAAAAATAAACATCCCATATAAATATCAAATAATTGAAGTGATACATAATAGAGTGGATGAAATAAGTATATTCACAGTAAATACACATAATTCTACATAATATAAACAAAAATCATCACACAAAAAATTTCAATACCACTTAAATAATATTGTAGGATGTTAACCCAATGAATGTAAATTAGGTAAACAATTCACTTACCTCGGGGTTTTCATACGTCAACCACGTTTCATCTTCATATATAATTCATAAAAGAGACTTATAAATATATTAAAAAACTCTATTAATGTTTATAATATCTTATATGAACATTTTATAACATTATTTCACCAATTAATTATTATTATTTTGTTCCTTCCATTATTTTGTGTGTGTTCTTTAAATGATTTCAATGGCTAGTATGTATTTAATTTTCTTGTCGCATGGAAATGAAAATAAAAAAGATGAATGAAATTTTATTAAAATGTTTTTAGAATATATAAATATTTAATTTATAATTTTTTATTATATATTATGATTAATTGTTAGATAAAACATTAATGATATTTTTCTGATCATTTTTTGTGGTTCCTTGATAATCATGAAAGTGATTCATTATATAATTTGATGTCATACATAGAAGCTCATACCAGAACAACAAATATTGTACATCATAAAGATTACATTATATTTCAATCATTTTAATGGCTTTACAAATTATTTTTATGGAAGAAATGGATATTTCAAACACATCATCCATGATATTGGTAAATAACACATCAAACACGATGACATTATAAATGTTGTAGGAGGGGAATTATGTTGAGGGTTTTGTTAAATAACCATAATAATATGTAGAATATATAATATTCTGGAGATCTCATGCCTCATGGATAAGGGGAAGATAAGGGAATGTATGTAATGGAAAGGAATTGAAATGAAAACACAAGAAAATGAATGTGGATTTTTACCTCTTGATCTCTTCTCCATGAGATCCTCCTCATGGACTTTTATTATGGACTTTTGGTGTCACAAGGAGATCATGGACGTGGGTATGTTACTTGGGGAGGAGATTTGACATAACATGGACAATTCTCAAGGCTGGAGAGGTGTGAGACGATGAAGAGAAAGTGGGATATATTTGTAGTGGTGGAAAGAAGGAAATTTACATTATTTTAATCATTATTTTATCATTTTTGTCAATGATAATGAATAGTCATCATTATTGTGATCCAAATATTAAATAGAACATATCATGTAGAATAATTTGTGGTTAAATTAGTCATGATGTCTAAAATAGGGTATTTTTCTAATAAATTGAATATGCCTTATTTTACGGTATTTCACGATTACTCAAGAATTAAACAATTTCCTAAAAATAAGAAAAATTTACCCAAACCATTATTAGAAATGTATAATTTATAAATGAACTCTACTTTTAGAATCAAATATTCTAAATAATAATTAATTTAATATTTAAATAAAAGTATACTTTATTAAAAAATAAACATTTTTATAACTATAACCCATTTAATATGACCTACAAAAATCAATCACGATGTAATTATCATAAAGCCGTAAGAAAATAATATAATATTACATATTTAAATTAATTGGGATCATATTACTATTCATATTACTATTAATAAGGGAATGTTACTATTCACCAAAAAAACAAGTTGGTTCTATCAGACTCCAAATAGCATACTAATCATAAACATAGATGACCATTTTTTTAAATTTCAAACATAGAAGAGGAAGAATTATGTTTAAAGGCTATTAATATATATCTACATAAAATATTGTTTCATGAATATCGATTTATTTTTAAATCCATGGGGTGTAAAAATTGAAAATTTAACATCATAATTTAGGGAATTAATGGGAGTTTAATCTAAAAATACTTTATTATATTCCCATATAACTTTTATAACTTTGATGTTGGGTTTCTCCCAAAAAATGAGATATAAACCCATCATACGTCTATAATAAGACCCACTTATTTGTTCTAGATTCTAATTGAAATTCAAAATGATCATTCAATTTATAAATAATCATTTTTATATTATATTTCTATTAGATCATCCCATAAACAATATTTGATATGGGATTAATATAGAGAGATATAATGTATGTCCATAATCACACCAAATTGATGAAGAGGGAGGCACCTATATGTTTTAATAATCATAATTCCACAAATATCAATCACAATGGATAAGTATAACTCATATTTAATAATCATTTTAAAATGATTTTTCACTAATAATATAAATAAAATTATTATGGTTAGGATATGATACCATAGCTAAATAAATGATATGTATAATATTTGGTGGATATAGAATCAGATATGAAATTCATATCTCTATATTAATGATAAATATACATTTCAACACCTGGTTATCTTGACCCACTATGAAATTTTTTATTATACAATATTTTATCTCTCATTTAGATTAAGAGGTTATTTAATCTAACATCCATAATTATCCATTTTATTCATGAAATTGTTTTAATAAATACCATACACTTTATAATTTTACCATTGGATTGTGAGTGGTTCATTCTGTTGAGATCCTTCCAACTTTATTACAATGTCTTTTCTCATTGTATATATTCCACATTCACATACATTATTACATTCCATTATACACACAAATCATTTCCCAATTCCCTTATTAATACTTCCCCCATGATTCTTTCACAACATCTTATAGAAATTATTACAAATGTATTATCCATTGTGGGTTATATTATTATTGTTACATAGAAAATAATTATTTAAATTCTAATAAAAAGAAGAATGTTTGGAATGTATACTCTTAATTTGTTCTTTTATAGTACATCAATCAATGTACACTTAAGTATTAATTTTCCATATCGTTAACTGAATTTTTATACTTTGTTTTGGCACACTGATAAATGGATATTATTTTTCAGGGTTGAAGATAAAACTATAGTTGTACCACAATCAAATTCTATAATTCTACTCAAATATAAACAATGAATTATAATTATTTTTAAAAATTTCATGTAATTACCATTAAATTTTTATGTTAATATTTTTCATAAATAACATTCTAAAAAAATTAAACACATTCTATTGGATTGTGTGAATTTCAACCTCGTAAATCATATTCTATATAATATTACCCCAATTTTCTTCATATCATCATAAATGATATACATCGTGAAAAAAATCCATTCACTGATCTGGGGATAAAATAAAAGATATTATTTATTGAATTGTTCAAATAATTACAATATATTATATCCATGAATCCACTAATATAATTTTTATATTTCTTTATGATGTGATTAATGGTGCATTAGTCCCTTAATTTATCATCTATAATCTTAGTATGATTCTTTTATTGGTAGAATTCTATGAGGAATTGTTTTTTCCAACAATTATTCCATTTTTTACTCTTGTGGAAAATCATCACATTAATTAACAAATTTAACGATAACATGATTCAATACATATAACCATTTGATAATATAAAAATGATTATTCTTTAATGAAATAAAAAATAAAATTAATTGATCATTCATATAATCAGGATTATCATTTCATTAATGTCACATATTATTACACCTTCATATCATTGTATGAAACATTATTTCCCACAATATATATATTTCTATTCATCACTACCTATTTTCAAAAAATAAAATCCTTTATGATACGAAATGAGGAATACCTAGAATAACATATATTAAATTTAATTAAATTTAGATCAAGTTTCAGTGCATATCTCATAACACACACCCCTAAACTATATAGGAAAAATTTATTTATATAATAGATATATCATATACATATTTCTTGAATGGTAATATTTATAAAAAAATTCTACCCTATTACAATTTTTAGATATTTATTACATAATAGGATTCAACGTAACAAGAATATAATAGAAACAAAAGTATTGGTTAGCTCGTATGCTCTGTATGTGTAAAATTGAGATCTATCATTCATTGATCATATGTAATGATTAGATAATAATATCAATATGATAACTTAATCCATTCATACAATATTCAATAAAAATCAATTGTATATCTTAAATCACGAGTCTTGGTAAAATGAAATATTATCGTAAAATACTTTAATAATAAGGGAATAAAATCATCATTATTCAATAATGTGCTACAATAAAATATCATAAGACGATGAAAACTTAATACAAATTTAGGAACAATATTATTAATTTATATTTTTTATCATTATTAATGATTTAAAACCAAGACAATAATAGTGTTTAGAATCCAATTATGTATTGTGATAACTCTCTACTCCCTCAAAACCATAGTACTGGTTTTCTAAAAATACAATCATACAAAAAAAATCATAATAAACGTGGTCTATGCCACAATCTATTAATTATTATCTAATGGAATATCAATAATTACACAATACATATGAGGGTTTTACTAAAATTATATATCATATGATGAAATCCATACATATTTTTGTGATAGTATCATAGAATATATAAACATTACCTAAGATCGTAATCCACATAAATGAAATGGGTTTCATATATATTTCATCTCCAAATAATCATAAACAATAGAGGTAAATAACATGAATTATTTCATTATATCATATCTCTAATTATGTATAAAAATTTTCAAAATTATATGTGAATGGTGAATAATGCATTTAAAATTACATTTTATCATTTGTTTTGAATTATGGGGTAAATGATTAGTTTCATTATATATAAAATTATAAATTTTGAGAATAACAAGAAACTAATTTTATTTGAAAAAAGGATTTTTTAATATTATTTCAAAATTCATAGAAAATTAATAATGGATATAAAATAATTTCATCTTGTATATGATAAAATAAATATTTATTTCACACATTTGTAAAAACACAAGAGTTGGTTGTATGGAAAAAATTTAATGTATTTTATATATTTTTTTAAAAAAAAATTTAAAAGTGAATTATATATAATATTTACTACATTTATATGTATGTTTAATATTATATAAATCATTTTTAGAACGTATATTAGGGAATAAATGGATTTTTTACTAAAGAGGTAATATATTCAATTTTTTTTTCAAATCAGTTTCTCAATCGTTTTATATATCAATGATAGAAAAAAAGACTAATACATAAAAAATATTAGAATAAATATTGGTGAAAAATACATATTTTAGGTAAATGATATGTATCGTTCAATTTACATCGTTTAATATTTAACAAACATGGTCATAAAAAAATGACAAATAAAATTATTCAATTTCTCTGAAAAAGACAATCCAAAAACCTTATGTTAACCACTTATAAGATAAATTTTTTATTATTTTTAAATAATACAAAGATTATAATATAATATATCATTCTTCAATGGTTTATAATTACTTGTTATTTATGATGTCATATTTAGAAAAAACATTTCTTAAAAAATAGTTTCTTTGATGGAATTTTTTTCGAAATATATATTAAAATAATGTTGGAAATAATTTTAACATAAAATGATTAGTAGTAATGTTATATGATTCAAATTGGATCAATTAAAATATTTTAAAACTATTCATATAATTTGTCAATGTTTAATTAATAACATCAAATTGTGTAAACGGTTGTATACATGTATATACAAATGATGTATTCATTTCACAATGGATGGAAAAGAGGTATAATTTTGTTATACCATAAATATAAAAATATTTTATTGATTCAAATATAATAATTTAATCAAGATAAATTGGTTGTACAATACTTTGAGGTGGATAAAAAATAATTAATCATAATGAGATACCAGGAAAGAAAATTTCAACATTGAAATGAAAATATTTTGGTATTAAAATTAATATTTTAATGGGATGTCATTTGGGGAGAATAAATGTTATATGACATGTTAAGGAAATTATGGTTCTATATGTTTCATTCATTACATATAAATATGTCTCAAAATGGTTAATGAATTGAGTCGGAGAGGAGACACTGTTATAATTAGGGTGAGTAACAAAAATGTAAATATTAAAATAATTAAAAAATAATTAAGTATTATTCAAATAAAGGTGGAACCAAATGGAATACAATCAGATTAATATTAATTTATATCCTATATACATTCATCCAATGAAATTCACATAGTTTTTCGTTTTAATTTTAAAAATATCATTTAGTTTAACCTCCCATAACCCAATATAATCTTAACTGAGGTGATAATTATTTTTCCAATGTTAATATTTATTAAGAAAAAAAATTGATGGGTATTCATTAAAAAATGAAATCATGATAATGTGAATAAGATATATTGATTAAAAAAATTCATTATCTAAATTTGGTGAAAATTTCTTGTAATACAATCATTCAAAATTCTATAGAATATTTTTTAGAATAAATAATTTTTAATCATATCATAATGTTTATTCTTATTCCATTACTATTAATTTGTTTTATATTGCACTTATAATTTCTTATTTGAATATATTATATTCTATTATAATTCAAATTAGTAATTATCGATATATAAAAATATAAATTAATATTAAAATCATCAAAATGATTTTTAAATCCCTTATTTTATATTAAAATAAGATTCTATTCATTTATAAAATGATTATAACTAGTGATTTTGTAACGACCCGGAAATTTAAAGGAAAAGTTTTTCTTAATTTTCTTTGGAATTTTACAAGAACGTAGTTTCTGACAGCGCCTGATTCTGAGGCCCGGTGTGCCCGGAATTAATTTTGGAAGTTTGGCTCGGGTACGTTCAGTGAACGAGCGAGCAGGAATTTCTATCTTTTGAACCGGTGCTCGGAATTGAAATCTGATTGCACTGATGAACTCGCAACACCAGTAATCGCTTAAGAGAACTTTTACCGTAGTTGCGTTTGTGCGGGAGGAGAAGATAATTTTTGGGGTTTAATTAAAAAAAGTGAATAAAATTGTTAAATCAAATTTTAACAATGTTAAGTTGTTAACTTCTCCCATGGGAAGTTGGTGGTGGGCCAACATCCATCCAACTTCCCATGTGTGGATATTTGAAAGGGTGGGTCCCACAAGAACCCCCCCCCCACCTTTTCAAATTCCTTAAACTCCCTAACCCTCTTAACCCCTCACATTCCAACTTCCCATTAACTCACATTCTTTAATATTTGACAACTTTATTATTTAATGAGGTGAGTTAAGTATGGTTTATTTGAATTTCAATCTTTTGAAATTCTTGCCAACACTTTGCAATTAATTAATTAGACCAACTTAATTAATTATTTTGAGTGTTTTAATTCTTTTGAATTCATTTTGAAAATATTAAAAAGAGAGATTATATTCTTCTTTTTGGGTTGGCATAAACCTTGTGGGGAGAACTAAGGAGAGGAGAAGAACTCATGGAAGATCACCAACCTCTCGAGGAAGAACGTTCCACATTTCCGAAGAATGTGAAGCAACACCTCCGACCATCTTCAACCGGAGTAAGGAAGGGAAGAACCGCTGCCTACAAAGTATACAGAGGGTGACGTCTCAGCTCGACTTCACCGAGCTATTCTCCCACCAACTTAGACGGAACGACGCCCGACCTCCGCGACGCTTGTCTTCCGCGGGTCGTTGAAGAACTCCGTTCTTGAAGCCGAGGTAGGGGAATTTATTTTGGAATTCTCTAATCCTTTGAGGAAAAAAACGACGAGCACGGACCAACCAATACCAGGTTGATCCGCGGATCGTCTGATCAAGAGGTTGATGATTGAGGGTGTTTATTTTTTAATTGTTCGTGAATACAAACTTGGTGATGATCGTGGATTAAAACCCTTTTTGTTATCGAATAACACGAGGGGGTCGGACCGCACAAACACGGCTGACTCTCCTCCTTTGTTTTTCGTGATGGTTTCTTGAGGATGATACGAGAAAACGTGGTTTCTTCGCACCACGTGATTTATTGTGGAAGATACGTGCGACGCCGTCGCGCCGCGCTGTGGAAAGAAATCCAAGAACGCAACGCCGTCGCATCGCGTCGAAGAAAGTCAAAGGCCCCGCGGCCGGAGCGGGGCTACGGCGGAGGGAAGCGATGACGTTGCATCGCACCGAACGGCATAAGCCGCGGCCGGTTCCGGGCCGCGGCGGAGCAAGATGACCGGCGGTCGGTACCGGGCCGCCGGTGTCGGCGAAGGAAGGACTGGCCGTCGCCGGTCCTTGCTGGCGAAACCGGCCGGCCAGTGCGGGCCGGCCAGGCAGTGGAGTCCGGGGGAATTAGTTTCCCCTGGACGGGTCTCAAAAGCGGCCCCAATTAAGGGGTCGTGGTTCCCAAGGGGGGGGGGGCTTTGCCCCCCGCGCGCGGTACCCGAACGGCGCCCAGGCCGCGCCGCCGTGCCGGTCCGCGCCGCCGCTCCGGCCCGCGCCGCCGCGTCGCCGGCCGGGCCTGGTTTTCCAAGCCGGGCCGGGTCGTCGGGCCGGGTCGCCGCCCGGGGCGGGTCGACCCGTTTCGGCCGGCCCAGGGGGGGGGGGGGGTCGGCCCGGGCCCAGACCCCCAGTTTCTGACCCCTTTTGGTCAAATTCCCGTATCTTGGGCTACAGGCCTCCAAACGACTCGCCGTCAGCGGAAACACGATCCTTGGATCGAGACGGTCGTTTCGGTATACTATACTCAAGGTACACCTTCCTTTTCGAGAGCGTACGTGGTTAAAAATCCATAGTTAAGCATGCTTGGCCTAGAGTAGTTATCAGGATGGATGACCTCCTGGGAAGTTTTCCAGGATGGGTGTGAGATGGAAAAGACAATAACTCTCAGACCGGGAGTCCTATTGACGCGCCGTCTATTGCGTTGAGTTCCTGTTGACGATACAGAACATTTTGCATCCTCCACTCGAGAATTGGATGTAGATGGATAGTGGACGGGTTGGATCGCACCGAAATCCAACCGGGCCCCTGGAATAGAAAAGCTGATAACTTTCTGACAGAACGTCCGTTTGACGAACCGTCAGCATCGTTGGTGATCTCGTTGAGAAAAGGTCCCTATGAGTATACCCTATGAGTGTTCGGGGTACAGTGGAGATACGGCCGGGTTTTGTTCGCTCACGAAACCAACTGGGCCCCTGGGACGAAAAGGCTAATAACTCAGAGACCGGGCGTCCGATTGACGCGCCGTCTGTTGTGTTGAGACCCCTATGAGGAGGCGGTCCTTTGAGATACTTCTTCGTGGGACTTTGAGATACTTGGTGTATCGACCTATAGCTCATGGAGCGGACCCTCCCAGTGATGAGTGTGCGGAGTACAGAGACCGTGTAACTGGCTGAGACCTGAAGAATGCTTGATCGACTCGACTTGGAGTTAGTCGACTAGCCCAGTGGATGGAGCACTAATTTCTGAGGTGCAGACCCATGGCGGACAGAGCACTACCTGTGTGACAGTGCAGACCCGCAGTACTCGTCCGGGGTGTACCTCAGCAGGCTACTAAGGGGTGTGCACTACAGTGTTTGGGTGACATACCTCGGCCGTAAGCACTACTGTGTCTGGATGGCTGACCCACGATACTCGACAGGAGGAGTATTTCAGTAGTCTTAGGTTAGTGAGCAGTACCTCAGAGTCATGACAGGACCACTGTACACTCCAGAGACGGAGCTCATCAGCTGTTACGTTTTCGATAATGAAAATCCTGGTTTGAGCTGAGACTTTTTACCTTGTGCTTACCTCATGATTGAGATGGGTCACTTGATAACTTAGGTATATGTATGGCCATATACCTGGGTAGTGGTTATCCATTGATTTCACAATCCTTGTGTTTCCTCATGATTGAGATGGGTTACTTGATATCTTAGGTATATGTATGGGCATATACCTATGTAGAAGTTATCTGTTGAGATCTTCTTTGTTGTTATCCTTGTTGGTTTTAGTGAGACCTTGAGGGTATCGGGGTCCCTACTGAGTATCTTTATACTCACCCATGTACGGGCTATGCCCGCACCTCGTTGTGTTGGTTTCAGACGACAGGCAGTGCTGACGGAGGCCGAGTGTTCGAGGAATGGACGGTACCCGGAGGTGGACTACTCGACGAGTCAGTACCCAGAGATGGACAACACGACGAGCCAGTACCCGGAGGTGGACTACACGACGTGACGACTCACAGAGGAGGTTGACGGACGAGAGCGTGGATGAGGCTATCTATACCTACCCTTCAGGTAGGATCTGTGGTGGACGACCAGGAGCTACGATATCTGTACCTACCATTCAGGTAGGATCTGAGGAGGATGACCAAGGAGTTGCTTCCTTCTTCCAGCTGTTTGTCTTTTTTCTGTTGTACCTTGTTCAGTTGTAGTCGTACTTTCTTTTGGGTTTGTATTCTGGCCCATTTACTTTTTAACATTTCTTTTGTACTTAGTGTTTTGCTTCCTCTTGTACTCTATGGTGCTTGTTTTCTTTTATAAAGGCAATGCCTTCCCAGTTATCGGGATTTTACGCCTTTGGTTCCAGTCGCCAGCCCCTGGCCTATGGAAGGCGGGCTTGGGGTAGTCACGGAATGGGCCCCGAGGATGGGTCGTTACAAATTGGTATCAGAGGAGTTCGGTTCTACCGCAGATCCTATAACTCTGATATTTCTTTCTCTGAAGCAATAGTGTTGAGAGTACCGAGTGTGGTTTTCAGTTCAGGGAGTCCAGTGTTGGTGCGAGCGGTCGACGTATCCATACACCAGGACCATGACAACTGATTTACGACTTTGTGCACGAAACACTGATTCCGTGTGTGTTTTCAAAGGTTTTCCATTAAAATAGCTCAAACCAGGTCAGCTCACCAGGTATAAACGTCTGACCGTGTCACGATGTTTCTTTTAGGATGCCTTTTCACGGACGACCAGCTAGAGCCCAGAGGGATGTGGGTGCTGACAGCCTGTCGAGTGACGAGGCTTCGGTACATGTCCCTCTTGCAGTTGAAGAACCAGCGGAGGCACCAGCGGTACTGCTACCCGTTGGGCCACCGATGCCACCAGCCCCAGCAGTAGGCGATGCACGACGCTTGAGCGCGCTGCACGAGTTCTAGCGCCAGAGGCCACCCAGGTTCTGGGGAGAGACGGACCCGCAGGCGGCTGAGGTTTGGCAGGAAGCTGTGGTGAGATTTTTCAGGCTAGTGGGGACACCGGCAGACTTCATGGTGATCTTTGCTACCAGCCTTCTTCAGGCAGCAGCAGGCAGGTGGTGGAGCCACTTGTTTCAGTTTTGCGACGGGATGAACTTCGCATGGGAAGACTTCCAGACCTTCTTCAGTGTAGAGTTTGTGCCAGTAGCTCTACACCCCGAGCGTGTACATGAGCTTCTTCCTTTACCGCGTGTTTTTCGATCAGTAGCTGAGTCATCTATGGGCAGTAGACAGATGATGCAGAGGTCCAGGAGGACCAGACTAGCAGTTGGACGATCTCAGGTTTTAGGACCGGTGGTGCGGGGCACCCGAGGTGGGAACAGAGCTAGGCGTGCCAGAAGTAGGTTGTGTTACTCATGCGGCGGAAAGGGTCACCTGGCACGTGACTATCCGATTCCTCGTACAGTTGATCCACATGCGTTGGGGGAGCCACCGAGCCAGAATCAGCGACGAGTGCTTGAGAAATAGCCGAGCAGTGGAAAAGGCAGTAGGGCTCCGAGAGTAAGTGGGCAGGAGAGGAACTAGTGGATACATCCTTTGTACATCTAGTACCATGTTGCTTTTGTATTCGTGTATTTGTACTATGAGCTGCAATAACAAAAAGACACTTATCTTTGTTTTCTTTCCTGTCCTTTTTTTTTGTTGATACTGAGTGGTCCCGGCTAAACTGTTGACTTTACCCTCAATTTCGAGATTTCTACTAGAGGGGACCCAGTGACCTCACACTGATGCCAACAGTGTGACTCGACCCTTGGAGGCGAGAGTGACAGTTGGATCTCTTAGTAGTTACGTCGAGGCCTTACGACGTCATCCATGGCATGAATGCATCATTCATGTCAGGATTTACTGTATTAGGCAATGAATGTTGTTCATCCAGGGGATGAGACCATATTTCTATTATCGGCAAAGAAGAAATCATAGCAGCTCTTGTGAGATTAATGGAGGTCCAGGACATCCAAGAGAGGATGAAGACTGCACAGTGCAGTAAGAAACAGGAAACTGGTGCCAGTCTTAGTGACTCGGGCGTGTTAAAGAAGAGGATGATTAAAGGAGAGATGAGTCTACGAAGCAGCAGACGTGGAGGCAGGGCTTGGAGAGCAGCATGAGGTGGTGTACATCCTAACATTGTACAACCACCCGCCTTAGTTATTCCTGCCAGGCTCAGGGAGCTGGAGGGCGGAGGAAGAGTGTGGCTGCATGCGGTCAAGGAGTGTGACCCAATGGCTCTAGAAATGATTCAAGGGACAGTCTGTGTCCATTACTAACTGTTGTAGTAATGGACGTCGATGTAAATCATTTCTTGCTTTCACAAATCTTGTTCCAGACCTAGAGTTTCCGGAAAGCCGTGGACTTGACCCTCACGTCTGGAGATACCTTGGGAAAATACTCGATAATCACACTTACGCCGACGGTGTGGTCAGAACCTCGAGGCGAGATTTTCGTTTGGAACCTCTTGGTGACAGCGTCGAGGCCTTACAAAATTAGTTTGAGTATGGAATGGGAAATAACTGTTCATACTCAAATTGACGGTTTTAGGAAAACGTCGGGATGGGTTTTCCTTGGTCGGCGGAAAAGGAAACCCCAGGCAGTGCAGGGTAACTCTTGCACAGGAGGGTGCGACCGATCACTTTTGAGTCGGTCAACCTTACCCTCGTGGCAGAAGCCTTTCGAGTTCCAGTTCTAATAGAAAATGGAGACCTCTGGAGTTCGAGGATGACTATCACGTCCTTATACGGGTCTCACCTTGATGAGGTTTACGGAGATGTGGCCAAGGAGGAATGTTATCTCTGGGGTTCAGCGGACCTTCTTAGGTCCCCAGCTGGGTAGGCGGGGTGGTTTACCACTTGACCCATTCACCGCAGTTGCACCAGGTGCACGACGACTTCCACGTATCTCAACTGAGGAGATACGTGCTCAACCCTTCGCATACCATCTACCATGAGGAGCTGGACGATGGCGATGGGGTGTCTTTCAAAGAGATTCAAGTGGGGATCGAGGATCGACAGGAGCAGATTCTACGAGGACGAACGATTCCTCGGGTGCACTTTCTTTGGAAGTACGGAACCTCAAGGTAAGCACATGGGAGCGGAAGGCTCAGATGCGTGCTCTGTACCGCTTTTGTGACCCTAGTTTGTGTTGAAGCTTTACGGGGACGTAAAGCCCTGAGGTGGGAGTAATGTAAAGACCCCGAAATTTCAAGGAAATTTTTTTCTTAATTTTCATTAAAATTTTACAACAACGCAGTTTCTGACGGCGCCTGATTCCGAGGCCCGGTGTGCCCAGAATTAATTTCCGAAGTTTGGCTCGGGTACGTTCAATGAACAAGCAAGCGGGAATTTATATCTTTTGAACCGGTCCTCGGAATTGAATCTGATTGCACCAATGAACTCGCAATGCCAGTAATCGCTTAAGAGAACCTTTACCGTAGTTGCGTTTGTGCGGGAGGAGAAGTTAATTTTCAGGGTTTAATTAAAAAAAGTGAATAAAATTGTTAAATCAAATTTTAACAATGTTAAGTGGTTAACTTCTCCCATGGGAAGTTGGTGGTGGGCCCACATCCATCCAACTTCCAATGTGTGGATATTTGAAAGGGTGGGGCCCACAAACCCCCCCCCCCCACCATTTCAAATTCCTTAAACTCCCTAACCCTCTTAACCCCTCACATTCCAACTTCCCATTAACTAACATTCTTTAATATTTGACAACTTGATTATTTAATGAGGTGAGTTAAGTATGGTTTATTTGAATTTCAATCTTTTGAAATTCTTTCCAGCACTTTTCAATTAATTAATTAAATCAACTTAATTAATTATTTTGAGTGTTTGAATTCTTTTGAATTCATTTTTCCAACATTAAAAATAGAGATTATATTCTTCTTTTTGGGTTGGAATAAACCTTTTGGGGAGAACTAAGGAGAGGAGAAGAACTCTTGGAAGATCACCAACCTCTCGAGGAAGAACGTTCCACGTTTCCGAAGAACGTGAAGCAACACCTCCGAAAATCTTCAACCGGAGTAAGGAAGGGAAGCACCACCGCCTACAAAGTATACAGAGGGTGACGTCTCGGCTCGACTTCACCGAGATCTTCTCCCACCAACCTAGACGGAACGACGCCCGACGTCCGCGACGTTTGTCTTCCGCGGGTCGTTGAAGAACTCTGTTCTTGAAGCCGATGTAGGGGAATTTATTTTGGAATTGTCTTATCTTTTGAGGAAAAAAACGACGAGCGCGGACCAACCAATACCAGGTTGATCCGCGGATCGTCCGATCAAGCAGTTGATGATTGAGGGTTTTTATTTTTTTAATTGTTCGTGAATACAAACTTGGTGATGATCGTGGATTAAAACCCTTTTTGTTATCGAATAACGCGAGGGGGTCGGACCACACAAACACGGCTGACCCTCCTCCTTTGTTTTTCATGATGGTTTCTTGAGGATGATACGAGAAAACGTGGTGTCGTCGCACCACATGATTTATTGTGGAAGATACGCGTGGCGCCGTGTAAAGAAATCGAAGAACGCGACACCGTCGCGTCGCGTCGAAGAATGTCAAATGTGCCGCGACCGGAGCGGGGTCGCGACGGAGGGAAGCGATGCCGTCGCATCGCGCCGAAAGGCATAGGCTGCGGCCGGTTCTGGGCCGCGGCGAAGCAAGATGACCGGCGGCCGGCACCGGGTCGCCGGTGTCGGCGAAGGAAGGACCGGCCGTCGCCGGTCCTTGCTGGCGAAACCGGACGGCCAGTGCGGGCCGGCCGGGCAGTGGAGACTGGGGGAATTTATTTCCCCCGACCGGGTCTCAAAAGCAGCCCCAATTAAGGGGTCGTGGTTCTCAAAGGGGTGGGGGGCTTTGCCCCCGCACGCGGCACCCGAACGACGCCCAGGTCGCGCCACCGTGCCGGTCCGCGCCACCGCGCCGGACCGCGCCGTCGCGCCGGACCGCCCACCCGCTCCGGCCCGCGCCGCCGCTCCGCAGGTCGGGCCTGGTTTTCCGAGTCGGGCCGGGTCGTCGGGCCGGGTCGACGCTCGGGGCGGGTCGACCCGGTTCAGCCGACCCAGGGGGGGGTCGGGCCGGGTTGGCCCGGGCCCAGACCCCCAGTTTCGGACTAGTTTTGGTCAAAGCTCGTATCATGGCCTACGGGCCTCCAAACGACTCGCTGTCAGCGGCAACGTGATCCTTGGATCGAGACGGTCGTTTTGGTATACTATACTCAAGGCACACCTTCCTTTTCGATAGCCTACGTGGTTAAAACTCCATAGTTAAGCGTGTTTGGCCTAGAGTAGTGATCAGGATGGGTGACCTCCTAGGAAGTTTCCGAGGGTGGGTGTGAGACGGAAAAGCCAATAACTATCAGACCGTGCGTCCGATTGACGCGCCGTCTGTTGCGTTGAGTTCCTATTGAGGATACGGAACTTTTGGCATCATCCGCCTGAGAATTGGATGCAGATGGATAGTGGCCGGGTTGGATCGCACCGAAATTCAACCGTGCCCCTAGAACAGAAAAGCGGATATCTTTCTGACTGAACGTCCGTTTGACGAACTGTCAGCGGCGTTGGTGATCTCGTTGAGAAACGGTCCCTATGATTATACCCTATGAGAGTTCGGGGTACAGTTGAAATACGTCCAGGTTTGGTTCGCTCACGAAACCAACCGGGCCCTTGGGATTAAAAGGCTAATAACTCATAGACCGGGCGTCCGATTGACGCGCCGTCTGTTGTGTTGAGACCCCTATGACGAGGCGGTCCATTGAGCTACTTCTTCGTCAGACTTTGAGATACTTGGAGTATCGACCTGTAGCTCATGGAGCGGACCCTCCTAGTGACGAGCGTGCGGAGTACGGAGACCGTGTAACTGGCTGAGACCTAACAACTGCTTGACCAACTCGACTTGGTGTGAGTCGACTAGCCCAGTGGACGGAGCATTACTTTCTGAGGCGCAGACCCATGGTGGAAGGAGCACTACCTGTGTGACAATGCAGACCCGTGGTACTCGTCCGTAGAGTACCTCAGCAGGCTAATATGGGGTGTGCACTACTATGTTTGGGTGACATACCTTGGCGGGAAGCACTACTGTGTCTGGGTGGCTGACCTGCCGTACTCGACAGGAGGAGTACTTCAGCAGTCTTAGGTTAGTGAGCAGTACATCGGAGTCGTGACAGGACCACTGTACACTCCAGAGACGGAGCTCTTCAGCAGTTACGATTTCTATAATGAAAATCCTGGGTTGATCTGAGACTTTTGACCTTGTGTTTACCTCATGATTGAGATGATTCACTTGATAACTTAGGTATATGTATGGGCATATACCTGGTTAGTGGTTATCCATTGATTTCACAATCCTTGTGTTTCTCATGATTGAGATGGTTTACTTGATAACTTAGGTATATGTATGGGCATATACCTAAGTAGTGGCTATCTGTTGAGATCTTCATTGTGGTTATCCTTGTTGGTTTTAGTGAGACCTTGAGGGTCACGGGGTACCTACTGAGTATCGTTATACTCACCCCTACATGGGCTATGCCCACACCTCGTTGTGTTGGTTGCAGACGACAGAGAGTGCTGACGGAGGCCGAGTGTTCGAGGACTGGACGGTACCCGGAGGTGGACTACTCGACGAGTCAGTACCTGGAGGTGGACTACACGAAGAGCCAGTACCCGGAGGTGGACTAAACGACGTGATGACTCATAGAGGAGGTTGATGGACGAGAGCGTGGAAGAGGCTATCTGTACCTACCCTTCAGGTAGGATCCGTGGTGGACGACCCAGAGCTACGATATCTGTACCTACCCTTCAGGTAGGATCTGAGGAGGATGACCCAGGAGCTGCTTCCTTCTTCCAGCTGTTTGTCTTTTTTCTGTTGTACCTTGTTCAGTTGTAGTCGTACATTCTTTGGGGTTTGTATTCTGGCCCATTTACTTTTCATCATTTCTTTGGTACTTAGTGTTTTGCTTCCGCTTGTACTCTGTGGTGCTTGTTTTCTTTTATAAAGGAAATGCCTTCCCAGTTATCGGGATTTTACGCCTTTGGTGCTAGTCGCCAGCCCCTGGCCTATGGAAGGCGGGCTTGGGGTAGTCACGTCACGGGCCCCGAAGACGGGTCGTGACAGATTTCAATTTAAAAATGAGAAAAAATAAATTTTCACAATTTATCCAGTCCAATACATTTAATCCATTCCAGTGGTATGTTGGTAAAAAAATATTTGAAAAAATGAATAATAAATAATGGTTTGTTAAAACAACTGATTTCATGTAATAAATGAAAAAAATAGGACAATATATTTATATTATATATAACATAAATTATATTGGGGTTACACACAAGAAATATTTTTTTTTTCAAATTAGTTATATATGAGGACTTTTTAAATAGAAATACATGGATTTATAGACCATGTTGATGATGTAACATCACTTAGATAAGGGATAAATACTTCATTAGTGATGTATTTAATTGATGAAATTAATGTTCAATAGTCAACACTTCATATAATAATATTAAAGATAGTTAAATAATTATTTTAACATTATCAGTAGCTCTGTGGGTTTCTGGAACACCACCATATATATTAATTTAGGCATTTCCATAATCCTTCATTTCATTAAAAATTTAGGGGAAGAGTACCGAAATGACTGTGACATGTAAATATATTCCCAATAATGAATATTATGGTTTAATTCACCTTATTATTTTAAATATAAAATTCTCACACAATATTTTATTGGGTTGGTGACTAATATGACCGGTTCTGGATATGATTCCAATAAGAAGTGCTTCTGGTTTACATCAAAAATCCACATAACATATTCAGTGACATAATTATTGTGTCCATATTGATATGGAGGAGGTTTCTCATGCATTCCTCCTGAAATATTAAATATATTTATTATTAAATCATTCAAAACCATTCAATAGGGAGACACATTACTATTCTTTATTTTTTATCATTTTTTGAATGATTAATTTCCAGGATAATTATACAATTCACAGATAAACATTATTATTAGTATAAAAACTTAGTCAAAGTTGGAATAATAAGGATTCAAGAGATATGCAGTTTGAAATATACAACTGCATGCATAATAATGTTTTTGTGTTGTTTTTTATTTTATATTGATGTGTGGACATGATCACAAATCAAAATCTATGTGATCCAATTGAAATTAGGTATATTAAGTGAAATTAAAGATTAGTCTGTGATATTATTATAATTTACCAAGGACTAAATTCATTAGTTTGATGAATTATACATTTCCCCCATGTCAATATGGGTTCATTGATGTGGACCTCTTCTGCTAGTTTTTCAATACTGATGGACGACAAGAAATCTATATTGAAGTTAATTGGTCAATTGTATGAGGTTTTGTACATTTCGAGAAGAAAATTTTGTTGATATATTTTTTTATTATCACTTAAGGAATCATCATATTGGATGTAACTTTGAATATAATAGTTTATCTCATAACATATATTGGACATATATATTAACAAAGGAAAACATGAGGCATGTATATATGATGTCAATGTCAACATCTGACCCAAAATGAGAATAATCAAGATTCCAACAATGTGGTTTAGTGGTAAAATACAACAAGGATGTTGTTCCCATATTGGTGTATTTTAACAATGATAGTTTTTTTGAAATATTTTTTTGAATAATTTAAATTTCATTGATACATAGTGATGCAGAATCAGGTTTCAAAAAACGAAAATATATTATTAAAACTATTATTTTCATGTGACCATTATAACTATGTTTTTTAATTTTATGAAATGAATAAGAATAGTAAAATTTAAAATATAAATTATAAATTTATATTTAATGAAATAATATTGATAAAATGTCATCTTTTTGTAAATACTTTTTTTTTGAAAATTCAAAAATTGGGAAAAATGTCTTTAATTTTTTATAGAAAAAATAATAAAAGAGATTTCCTTAACTTTTTCAATGTAAATTTGTAAAATTTAAAATTATTTATTAAATTAATATGTCAAATTTATCATAGTTATAATTTTATAGATTTCTCATAAATGTGTAGTTTTTTATGAATAGTAAAAATTAATGATTTTTATTAAAAACTAAAATTTCACATAAATAATTTAGAAGTAATTAGAAAAATTTTATATTAATATAGTTAAAAATGAAATTATTTCAATTATATATTTATTCATTCTATTTATTTAGTTAGAATATATTTAATTTTTATTTATAAAAAAATTTTATATACTCGTTGAAAAATTTTCATTCGAACTCTTGTTTTTCATAACATTTAAGGGATTAATAAAAATAAACTCATAACAATTAAGTAAATGGAAATAAATTAAATGGATTATATTTTTTTAATAACCATAATTAATAATATAAAATATGTTCAACATATTTTTTTCATCATTAATAATAAATATATAAATTATTAGAGTGAAGAAGTTGAAAATAGTAGTTTTTCAAATTAACTTGGACTGTGTTGAAATTAAATTTCAATGATCATTTTATTTTTTTTATTTTAAATTATATATAATATTTTGAAAAATTGGTTATATATTATATTATAATGGTAATTTTATTTTTATGATTAATTTATTACTCTACTAGGTAAATAATTAATGAAACTAATACTTTTATGAAAAATAAAATGTTAAAATTATGTACACATAATGTATAAGGAAAAAATCATTATAATTGTGACGTTAATTGATTTTGAGGTGTATATTGATATTATATTCCTCTAATCAGTTAATTATGAAATATATGGGATCTCTCTGTGATATTGTCTTTGCATTATTGAATGGTTTTTTGTATTTCATATAATTTCACTCAACATTTATAAAATGTCACATGTTGGCCTCACAAATTAAATATTAATAATCATTATGGATCATAATTAACCATAAATAATTCCTCCCATAAATCATTAATCACACTCAATAGAATTTTTTCATCCTAATAGTCCATCCCAAGGATCCTAAATAAGAGATTTTTTGGAGGTTGTGAAAAGTCAAGATAATTGTCCTCACTAATCTATCTATTTTATATTCCTATCCTACAACCTCCATTCATGTACATACAATTTCCAATTTTAAATACAATTATATACATTTGAAATATTTATTTAAGTTGATTATGTAAATAATATCCTTCAACTCAATCATCAAATGACAAATGAAACTATTGATCGTGTGTACAAAAACTACCATCTCAGAAACCGATGCAATTAAGTTCAAATGAATACATCTCATATATATATATATAATAATGGAATTAATTTTAATAATATATATTTTTGAAATATATATACCTTTTTAATTAAAATATCTCCCATACATTATTACAATACAGTTTTTGATAATATGATAACATAACTCACGTGTACTGTGGACTACCTCCACAAAAAAATTTGTGTTTTTTCTTCATTAATGCTAATATGGAAGGATAAAAGGTTAAATATAATATTAATATGTGATATATATTACATATTATCTACTTTAAAGAGTTAATATATTATTTATCTTCCATTTTTTACCTATAAAACAATTTATGCACCATTCCAAAATATGTATGGGCTACAGTCTCCATGAATGATGTAAATCATTTTATATTTCATAATATAGTATAATTATATAGTAAATATATAATAAATAGAAATTATATTTGTATTATGTTTACCGTTCGTGATATGATGTTGGAATGATTAATATAAAAGGACCAAAAATACAATATCCAAACTATATGGACCCAGCTTTAAACATTACATAATATTGAATTAAAGTACTAATTCACATTGAATGTGTTTACAAGTTTAGATTTTTTGAGAAATAGGCCATAACTATTACATTACATCAAAAAAATTACAAGGTATGCAGTATGACTCAGTTTCGATTTTTAAATGAAATAAAACCTCTTGAAAAAAAAGAGTCATGTCTACTCCCATGTTTTAGATAGCATGACATTTCCTTGATCCATCCCTGACCCAATTCATCATTAGGTCCAATTAAAAACATTCAAAACATTGGATGATTATAAAAAGATCTGTAATGGATATAAAATGATGAAAGAATACTATATTTCATCATTGAATATATAACATAAGCTCTTTAACAAACCTAAAAAAATAAAAATATTTATGAATAATAGATAGAAAAAATAAATCATAAAGAAAACTTGTGGCATCTATATCATACTTACATTTTATATATCACTGCTATGTATGGAGTTACATTTGGAATACCCATTAAAGTATATTCCCTAAATCTCTTAGGGGAAACAATCACATTTACCTCTATCACATTACCAAATTCATTGGAGAGCTATCTCGTACTCACCTTCCCTAGGTTTATCATAGAACCAGCCGTATATGTAAATAATTCCATTGAAACATAACACATTTGTATCACACAAAACAAACATAATGGAAAGATATCATTTCACATTTAATTCATAATATATCATTTAAATATATTTAAATTATAAATCCATCTTCAAACCATTTCCAATACCAAAATATGTAAGAGTATATGGTATTTATTTTCCATGTAAAAACAATATGGCTTGTTAAGTAATCCAATGATTAAATAATACACCTCGCGGTCAGAAGGTCATTGTCACCGCATTCATTAAAAAGAAACATTATTTTTTTCATTTAGAAAAATACTTCATGGAAAGGGAATTCCATTGAATGAAATGAAAATTTAAAGGTTTTTATTAAATTTATAAAAGAAAATCATTTATTAAAACAAAATATGTCTCAATGAAAGATGATTGATATGAAGTCCCTTACCTTGGGTTCAACAAGACCCGTTCATTCTTTAATATCATGAATAATAATCTAATGTAATTTTCTACATGCATAAGATCCTTTTTCATGATTAAAATTCCTCTTATATCCTTAATTACTATGTTATAAACATTATGTAATCATTTATGTGAATAACGGTCATTTTGTCGATATTTTGTAATTGAGTCCAAAATGGACTACTTAAAATTACTAGTTGTTCACGTGGTCAATAGTTCATTATATCCCAAATGATTTTAATTATTTATATTTCATATATATCATATATATCCTGTATATATATTTAATTATAATAGTACAATACATTTTTATGTAAAAACAAAATGCACCGTTCATGGAGACGGTAAGCTGTAAATATGCATGAATGCTATATTTATTTTTATTTGTTATTTTAATGGAATTAAAACATAATGAAAAATATTTATAGTATCAATAAAGTACAATATTATATATAATATCATTAACTCCATCCCTTATACAACCCACATATGGTATTAACGAGTCATATCCCTTTAAGGGGGTGGTTGTCCGCACTTCCTCCAATGAAATTATCGGTTTACCAATAATGAAAACCAAAATGGTATGAAATAAATAAATAATAAACAATTATAAAGAAAAAATAATCATTATATATATAATATAATAATAAATTTCAATCTTAATTGACACCATGAAATGATGAAGGAGATAACTGGACATTCATCGTTTCATGAGGCGTATGTTTCCAATCCACAGAAATAGTTTGTTCTTTAACCATTAGATGGAGGTGTCTGTATGTGTAGTTCAAATAATTTTCATAAAAAAAGTACAAGTATATTTACGATACAGGTTTTGTTATAAAATAATAAAATAAAAATATATTATGGGTTGGAGAAGTAAAATAAAAGAAATGAATTTGAGAGAAACATTTACCTTTAATTCGGGTAATATCAGTCGTTTGAATCAAAAGGACTTCTTGTAGTGTATTCGTCCTAAGTTAAGCCATATTGGTGGAATATAGGGATATTTAGAGATTATTTTTCTTTGGGTTGGAAGATCCAACGGGCTTGAGAGGTACGGGGAATGTGTTAGTAGTGGTGTCGTTCTATATGGGTGAGGAGGGGCTCTTCAGCAAAGTGTGAAAATATTATTTTATTATATAATTATATTCGGTTTCATGAGGTCCAAAACTTATTAAGGTATAATTTAAGATTTATAATGGTCTAAAGAAAATCATCATGTAATAATTGGATTGGTTTTGGATATAATTTCAATATTCAATATATTATTTATATAAATCATTTATTAATGAGGTAAGCACTACATCATTATTGTGTCATATATAATTTATTAATTTTATGTCTAATAATTATACAAAAATACAATGACATAGGAAAAAGTTTTGGATATCCAACTTACATTTATAGTCAATAGAAAAACTTGTAACACACTATGTAAAAATTAATTTACTAAAAGATATTGGTTTATGTTATTTTATTCTTTACTTTAAGTTAATTTAAATATAGTGTCATTATCACTATTATGTGGTTACAAGGGGTCCCAAAATAGAACCATGGATTCCCATAGTATGAAATGACTCATCCAAAATGTTTAGTATAAGTGTTAATGTCATTTTATTTTATTATGATATTCTATTAACCTAGAATTATCCTATTAAACATTAACCGCTATAAAAAATCAACAGTTAATATTCACCAAAAAATATTTTCATCTTATTGAAATAAATTTTACATAATAATAAAAAAAATAAATGTTGTATTTCTATAATTTAATTTATAGAAGCGGTACAATTACATTGAAATCAAAAAGACAATTTTTATCTACTACTTAGTGGTTTTACTATTCATCAAAAAATCTAGATTTTCATAAAACAACAACAAATTATTCCTAAGATATATTTGATATTATTAATCCAAAAATGTTTTATATTTTACCAAATCCAAAACATAGAAGTAGGATTAATTATTTTAAAATTAATTTCCATTGTCAAAACAAAAAGTGAGTTTTAAAGAAATATTATGTATCAAAAGATTAAAACTTGTTTATGTCCAATTTCAAAGTGAAATTAATTTCAATGACCAAAATTATATAAAATGGTAAAAATATAAACTAATTAAACATTAAAAAATTTAAAAAGATAATAAAATAATTTTAATAAATTATTTTAAAACGATGTTTTGAATTATAATATAGTATTATTCACTATTAATCAAAAAATGAAATTTATCAGAAAAATACCAAAAAACATCCCAAATTAAATTTTGATGTCCCAATTATATAGAAGAATATTATTTGTTAAAATAGAACTTATAAAAGTTAATGAAACTATATTTAATGTTTGATCGCCATCAAAGGTGGTAAATAAACATTTCAATGTGAATTATGCTTAAAATTACATTCATTAGCCTTTTGAGCCTCTAACTTTAATTTTATTAATGTAAAAACATTTAACAAACCTGTATAATTATATTGTTGTTCATTATTCTCATTCCCTCAAAAATAATGTCTAGGAGTTAATTACCATTTAAATTAATAATATTAAATTATTATTGTACAACATTCGATTTCAATGAATCTCATTGGTGCCTATCAGGTACACAATCAAACATAGTGTCCCCTTTAAATAAAAATAAAATTTAATTCACAAATATTACTAAATATGGAAAATTTCATATTCGTTATTTACCAGGGTTGTTACATCCTTTCCCACTTTTGGAAATTGCGTCCTCAAAATTTTATTCACATATCAAATAATTGGTTTTATTTAACCCTCATAGCATGTTCAAATTCCCATGTTCCATCATCCACCATATGGTTTTTATACAAATCTAGTACCTATTCAATTACCTTATTACGCAATACGTTCTCTCTTTGGTCATGAATTTGGACTGTTTTTTCCTTATAGGATAGAGTATCTTCCAACTAAACAACCTATGGACTTAATACATGGGATAGATCTGGCGTAAACATTTTCAACATTGTATCATGAAAAACATGGGTACCTAGGTAAAACATGGAGGTAAATCAACATTGTAAGCTACTAATCCCACATTCTCAAGGATTTCATAGGGTCTAATAAACCTTAGACACAGATTTCCTCTCTTACCAAGATGCATCACACTTTTCCATTGTGAAACATTGAGAAAGACTTCATCACCTACCTCAAAAGAAAGTTCCTTCCACCAATTGTCTGCATAACTTTCCTATCTTCTCTGAGCTGTTCTCATGTGCTTCAGACTCAACTAATAATTTTATTCCATCTCTTATTCTAATATGGTTCCAATCAACTTCCTTACCCCCACTTCATCCGAAAATGTTGGAGTTCGACACTACTTCCCATATAATTCTTCAAATGGAGCCATCTATGTACATGAATTAAAACTGATATAATATAAACATTCACCCAAAGAAAGATATCGGTACCAATCTCCCAAGTAATACATTGATATAGATTGTAATATATCTTCCACTGTCTATATTTTTTAATCTGACTGCCTATCTAAATGCGAATGAATGTTGTACTAACATTTAATTTATACCCAATGAATTCTGAATGCATTTACAAAAGATAGAAGTAAACTGGAGATCACGATCAGATATAATGTATAGGGTAACTCCATTCAAAATGACTATCACTTTAACATACCAAAGTTTAACTTGATCTAGATACAATGTATCTTGATTAGGAAGGAATGGAGAAGATTTAGTCAACCGATCAATAATAACCCAGATTGCATAATTACCTCAAGATGTCTTCGGTATTCCCACAACGAAGTACATCGATAGATTTTCCCATTTCCAATCTGGAACTAGAAAAGAGTGATGCATCCCTTTCAGTAATTTCCTCTCTACATTAACCTGCTGACAAGTCAAATACTTCACAATAAAATCAATAATATCTGTTTTCATTCCATTCCACCAATAATACTCTCGAATAACTCTATACATCTTAGTAATGCTAGGATGACCTGAAAATGGAGAACAATGAGATTCACATAACAATTAATTCATCAACTGTGAATCTAAAAACACACATAATCTCTTCCCAAGCCTAAATACACTATCATTGTCAATGTTAAATTCAAGAAGAATGCCCTTCTGAACAAAATCTACCTTTTTCTACAACTAACCGTCTTCCTGTTGCGGTTTATTTATTCTTACTGATAGAGATGATTTCACTGTCACCTGAATCAAAACAAAATATTTTCCAGCACTGAAAACTTCTAGGCCAATGTTCAAGAAATCAAAAACCAATGGATCTCATTCCAAACCTAGCATGGCTAATGAATCTTTACTTTTTCGACTCAAAGCATTAGCCAATTTATTTTCCATTCTTGGGTGATAATATATCATGAAATCATAATAATTGATTAATTCCAACCGTCTCATATGTCTCATTTTCAATTATTCTTGAGTGAATATATACATAAAACATTTGTGGTCATTATATATTTCACATTTTACTCCAAACAAATGATGCATCCAATTTTTTAATGAAAAACAACAACATCTAATTTCAAAAAATGTGTTGGGTAATTTAACTCATGAGGCTTCAACTTATGTGAACCATAAGAAATTACCTTATCATTCAACATAAGGACGCAACCAAGTCCTTTCAACGAAGCATCACTGTAAATACCAAACCAACCATTTCTTGAATTTAGTGGCAAAACTGGAGCATTAACCAATCCTCTTTTGAATTTCAGAAAACAATCTTCTCATTTGTTTGTCCAAATGAAATTAACTCCTTTTCGAGTTTACATAGTCATCAGACTAGATAACTGTGATAAATTCTCAACAAACCTCTAGTGATAACCTTCCAAACCATGAAAACTATGAATATCTGATTCATTTGTGGGTATTGTCCATTATTAAAAATCATTTGTTATAGTAGGATCAACAGTTATGCAATTTTTTGAAACAATGTGACCAATGAAATAAATTTTTTTGTAAACAAAACACACACATTCAAAATTTCCCAAATAAATTATTTTCTTTTAATGTTTGCAAGACAACCCTTAAACGAAATTCATGTTCCTATTTACTTTTTTAATAAACCAAAATACCATCAATGAACACAACCAAAATCTTATCCATGATCTCATGGAAAAATCTATTCAAAAGATCCATGAAGATAGAACGGGCATTGGTTAAAGCAAAAGTCATAACTACAAATTCATAATTGCAATATGTAGTAAAAAAATATGTCTTCAAAATGTGTGCTTCATTTACTTTCAGATGATGGTACCCAGACCACAAGTCAATTTTTGAAAAATATTATGCTCCCTTGAGATGATCTAATAAATCTTCTATATGAGGCAAATGATACTTGTTCCTAATAGCGATGTTATATCAATTATATATAATCAATGCAACATCTCATTGAACAATCTTTTTTTAATAAACATGACATGGTCACCCCAGTGTGATGTGCTAGGAAAAATGAAACCATTATATAATAACTCCTCTAATTGCTTCATTAAATCTAAAAGTTAAATTTGAGCCATTCGATACAAGGTTATTGAAATTGGCCTAGCATTAGGAACTATGTTAATAGTAAATTCAACTTCCCCATAAGTTATAATACTAGGAAACTCTTCATAAAAAACATCAAGATACTCATTTACCATTGGTACATCATTAATTTGAACTGTTCCTTTTTGTTAAACAATATGTGCATGGTAACATTCATTTCAATCATTTACTAGTTTCTCAGCTTCATGAAATTTTTTCAAATGTAAGGTTTCATTCTTGTACAAAAACTGAAAATCATCTTGAAACAAAATCTCTTTAGCTCTGCATTCAATCCTTGCATGATAAATTTAAATCCAATCCATACACAAAATAACATCATACTTTTATACATGAAAAACAATATAGTTTTCTCATTGATTCTTTCCACACAATGAGGAAATAAAGTTTTTTATAATTTCTTTTTGTTTCATAATTTCTTCTTGGTGTTTTAACCATAAGATCATGATTCATATCTAGAGATGTAATTCCAAATTTACTAGAAAACTTATCCAAAATGAAGAAATGTGTAGACCCGGAATCAAACAACACAATGGAAAAATCCAAACGAAAAAACAGTGTACCTGATACTACATCATATGATGGACAATCATTCGTTGAAGTAGATGATAAGGATATCACCACCCAATTATGCTTGTAGTCATAATGCTTTCCCTTGTTTGAGTTCATTGTTGAACACTCATTTGTATAATGACCCCTTTCATTAAACTTGATTCATTTTACTGATTGTACATCTGATTTTGTCTTACCAGTACCCTACTCTTTTCAACTGCAATTACGATCCTTATGTCCCATTTTCCCACATCGGTAGAATATACCATAATTCTATAGACATAGCCTAACATGCTTTCTACCAAAATTTTCCCAAATTGTAAACTTACATTTCTTACAATGGGACATTTTTAAAGAGTTTTTCCCCTTTTCCTTCCTCCTTGACCTCTTATTATGTTGTTTATTCTATGAAGTCTCAATCAATGACAAACTCCATTTCCACCTTCTCTGCACAACGACCATGTTTTTCGTAAATTTTGAACTCATAAGATGATAATTCTCTCAAATAAATTGGATTTAATCTCTAGTAAAAATGGTTGATTTTAGCATCTAAATATCATATGAAATTTGGATAATACCTTTCTAGTTGACCGAATTTTTCTTCATAAGAATCCAATCAGTCATTCTACTGCCTCAATTGTGGGAATTGTTTTTCCATCAAAAGACAAACCACCTTAGTAAAATATTTCCCAAGAAACAAACCATTTAATTCATCACAATCAATATCATCACTATTCTCACTATCCCTGATATTGTTGACCCTCGACCACCACTAACCATCTTCACCTTCAGAATGGTAAACAACGAGACTAACCATTTGATGTTCTGAACACCCCATAAATTCAAAAATATTCTCTAGTGATTTAATCCACCCGACAGCTCACACAGGGTTAGATGATCCTCAGAATGATGGGGGACGTTGCCTCATGAAATGATACACCACTGACATGTTCCTAGATGGTTGATCTAGTGATCTCGTGCGTGGATACAACCAATATTTATTGCCTGAGTCAATTGTTCCATCACTGCAACAAACTATTAAGTTCCGATTTTGACAATCTCAGGTTACTGATTTGGAAGGTTGTATTCTTATGGATATCGACCCAACATAGTTGCACTGTTTTCCCTATGGGAAACCATCCTAAACACAGACATATCATAGGCAAAGAAATATGGTAATATTTAGATGCTATATCATTTCAATATTAACATAATGTAATTTATGGATATTAATTTAACAATACAATATAACCTAAAGTTATCTAAACCGACCTTTGATACAAACTATAAGGACACAGCCTTAAACATTACATAATGTTGAATTAAATGAATAATTCACAATGAAAATCTCGTCAGGTTTTGAGTTTTAGATAATTAGGCTATAAATATTACATTACTTATAAAAAATTACATCGTAGACACTTCTACATCGTATCCATTTTTTTCATAAAATAAAAACTCTTGAAAAAAAGTGTCATGTCTAGTCCCATGTTTTAGACAATATTACTTGTCCATGATAAATCGTTGACCCAATTCATCTTTGGGTCCTATGAAAAAAATTCAAAACATGGGATGAGCATAAAAATCCCATAAACGGTTACAAAAATATGAACGATAACATTAGTTCCCTATTGCATACAGAACATAATCGCTTTATCAAACCTCATAAAATCATAGTATTTATGAATAAAACATAGAAAACATAAATAATAAAGGCAACTTGTGTTATCCATATCATACTTACATTGCAGATATCACAACTACGTAGGGAGTTACATTTGGAATTCCCATCACATTATATTCCCTAAATCTCTTAAAAGAAATATTCACGTTTACCACTGTCACGTTACCCAATGCATTGGAGATCTCTCTCTGGCTCACCCACCCTAGGTTTATCATGGTACCACCCATATATGAAAAAAAATTCCATGAACAATAATATATTCATAACTAACAAAACAAACATAAAATATAGATAACATTTCCACACACCAATCACAATATATCATTTAAATATATTGACATAAAAAATCCATCTCCAAAAAAATATCAAAAACAAAATACATAAAATATAATATTGTATTTATTTTATTTTGAAAATCATTATGGATTGTTAAGAATCTAAAGATCAAATAATACTCGTGGTGGTGGAAATGTCATTGTCTGCACATATGATAAAAAGAAGAATTCATTTTTTCCCATTTAGTAAAACACATCATAGAAAAAGATTAAATATGAATTAAATGAAAATTGAAAGTTTATTATACATCATATAAAATAATATCATGTATTAAAACAAAATATGCTCAATTAAAGGAGACTGAGAGGAAGTCTGTCACCTCTTGTCCGACATGACCGGTTCGTTCTTTAATCTCCATAATATAAACTAAATTTAATTTATACTTTCATAGATAACTTTTTCATGTTAATTATTAATTTTATATTACTTATTACTATTTTATAAACATTGTTTAACCATTTATGTTAATAACATCCATTTTTTTGATATTTGGTACTTGAGTGAAAAATTGATTTCTTATAATTACATGTTGTTCACGTGGTCAAACATTCATTATATACAGAATTATATTCAAGATTTAAACATAATATATATCATATATATCAAGTATATTCATGTATTTATAATAGTGCATAACATTTGGAGGTAACAATTGAAATGCGTCGTTCACGGAGATTGTATGTCGTATGTATGCATGAATGATACTTTAATTTCTATTTATTATTTTAATGGAATAAAATAGTAATGATACATTGGTATATTATAATTTTAGTATAATATAATATATAATATAGTTATAACCCTCCATTATAAATCCAACATATTTCATTTACAAGTCATATCACATCGAGGAGCGATATTCCGCACTTCCTCAAACGAATTTAACGGTTTACCAATAATTGAAACCATAATTGTATGCTATAAATTTAAGATACAGAAGAATAAGGAATAACTAAACATAATATATTTCATTTATAAATATATTTCTATCTTAATGGCCACCGTGAGAGTCAGTAGAAGATAATTGAACAATCATCATTTCGTGAGGCGTTAATTTTCCATCAACAGAAATTGTATGTTATTTACCCTGTATATGATGGTGTGTGTAAGATTAGTTCAAGTACTTCACATGAAAACATCATAGTATACTGAGGAATCTGGTTTAAATATAAAATAATTGAATAAAAATATTTTAGGGGATGGGGAAGTAAAATGAAAGAAATGAATTTAAGAGAAATTGTTACCTTCAATTCGGGTAACTCCCTTTAATTTGAATAAAATGGACTTCTTGAAGTGACTTCTGCCTAGGTTATGGCTTGTAGGTGGAAGATAGGTATTTTTAGAGCTTATATGGCCAGGGTGTGGATGATACAAGTGGCATTAAATGTTTTAATAATGGTATTTAAGTGGTGTCCTTTTATAAGGTGGTGGAGGGGCTCTTTAGGAAAATTGGAAAATATTATTTTATTATATATTTATTTTCAGTTTAAAAAGGACCAAAACATATTAAATACGAAGATAATATGAATAATGTTAGAAATAAAATCATCTAATAATAATTGGACATGTTTAGGATATTATTTTAATCATTATAAGATTATTTATTTATATCATTATTTAATAAGGTAAACACTACATCATTCATGTGTCATAAATAATATAATTTATATGAGGTATAAAATTTTAAAAAAAAATACCATGATGTTAGAAATTTTTTTACCTTTCCTATTATTATTTATAGTCAAAAAAATAACTTAATAACCCCTTGTAAAAATTAATTTATTAAAAGGCATTTGTTTAAGTCATTTTTGTCTTTAATTTATGTAAATTAAAATAAAGTGTCTTTATCTCTCTTAAGTGTCTCCATGATGTCCCAAAATATACCCAGATATTGATATAGTATACAATGACTCATTAAATACGTTTAGGATAAATAATATGGTAATTTTGTTTTATTATGATATTCTTTTTACACAGAATTGTCTTTTTTACCTTAAACCACAGTAAAAAAAGTCAAATGTTATTATTCACCAAAAATTAGTTACATATTATTGAAAGACAGTTTACATACTAATAAAAACCATGTATGATGTAATTTAAAATTTAAATTTACATACATAGTAAAATTTCATTTAAAATTTAAAGTTAGTTTTTAACTACAAGTTAGCGGTTTCATTATTCATCAGAAATTGATGTTTATCAGAAAACAACAAAAATTTCATCCTAGGATATATTTGATATTCTAAATTCAAAAATGATGTATATTTCAAAAATTTCAAAACAAATAATTTGTATTAATTAATTTAAAATTAATTCATTTTGTCAATATAAAAAGATTGTTTTTAAATAATTTTAACTATCAAATGATTGATAATTGTTTTTATCAAATTTCAACATAAAATTAATTAAAATGATAAATATTAGATTAAATGGTTAAAGAATAATCTAATTACACTTTAAAAAAAATAAAAATCTTATCAAATGATATAATTTAAACTAAATGGTTGTTTAGAATAAAAATACCGTATATATTCACTATTCAATAAATAAATGAATTTTATCAGAAAAATACCATAAAATTACCCAATGTAAATTATGATGTCCAGAATATAATAAATAATTTAATTTGGTCAAATAGTACATATAAAAGTGAATAGAAATTGATTTAAATAGGGATCACCACCAAAAGGCGGTAAATCAACCTTTTAAAGTAAATTGTGCTTAAATTTAGATTTATTCACAGTTTAAGCCACTAACATTTGATGGATAAATGTAAAAACATTTAAAAAGAATTTATAATAAAATTTTAGATAGTTTAGTTCATTCCCTCTAATATAACTTCTTGGCATTGACAACCATTTAAAATAATTATATTATATTATTATTGTGCAATATAAGATTACAATGAAACCCATTGGTGCGAATCGGGTCAACTATCAAACACAGTGTCTTAGTTAATGTTAAATTAATATTTAATTAACAAATATTAATAAACATGGAAATTTTTTTGTTCTTTAATTACCTTGTATATTACAAAAAAATACATAAAAAATTAATCAATTATTATGTGAAGAATGATATTATTATGAATGTTTTTATAAATGTTTATTAAGAGGTCATAATAAAATAATAAATGTTATTTTATAACTGATTATGGTTTTGGAGAGTATTTATGAATAATGAAAAATTATTTTAAATAATTATCGAATACGAATGATGAGATTTGAGGATTAAGATAAGGGATCATTGTATAACTTTTATTTCTACAAGTCAATTGGAATAATCACTAATATTTTATTTTTTGCTTTATTTATTATGATAATTAATGTGTTTAAAGATGTTTATAATAAAAAAATTGGTATTTAAATATACATTTAATTTTATTTCATCCACAAGGGATAGGATTCAAATATTACCAAGGTGGTAATTCATTTATATGACAATTTAATTATTATCCAGGAATGTTTATGATTATGTTTTAGATGATAGAAATATATGTATCTATATCACATGAAACACATGAATATTTTTATTATAAAAGTATTTATAGAAAATATATTATAAAATGTATTTTTACCGTCATTAATTACTCATGATTTCAAATGATATATTTAATTAAAACACAAATTTATTTATCCCTTCCATATGTAATCATTTTTCTTCTTTGTAAATGTGTAAAAAAAGATTATTAATTAAATATTATAAGAAATTAAATTTATTTTTTAATGTCATTATAAACTGTTTTTTACTCTATTTATATTTGTGAAAAAATATTTTCATTTTCAAAATGAGACACTTTTGACTTTTAACAAAAATGTGAATGGAAGACTAGATTTAATGTGTGTTGATTGAATGGAATTTTCCCCCGCCCTAGGCAGTAAATATATTAAATATTACATTATAACATTAAATGGTATTTTCCAAAAATATTATTTGATAATGTTATAAAAAATTCAGTTTTTTAGTGTCAATTTCCAAAAAGAGAAATGATTTTTTGAAGAATATATTTTCCAAGAGATCATTAAATATTGATTCCCTCCTATGATGAAATGTATTATTTTTAATCATCTTTTATTAGTTTTATAATACAATAATAACATAAATTGTTATGTTTTACGAATACGATAATAATAATTTCATGAACCCCAATAATTTTCCATGTGTTATGATATTGTGAAAATAAAAAATGGTTGTAAAACCATATCCATTTTCTTGTGTTATGACATTATAAAATGATGAAATGTTTGGGAAACATATTTATTATCTATTTTTTATTATATGATGAAATTTTTATTCATTTTCTTAAGGGTTTTATTAATTTTAATTATAGACGATCTTATAGTACACATTGATTTTTGATTTTCTAAAGTGAAGAACCATTATCTATCTTAAATTAATTGTGTAAATATTGATATCACAATAGATAAATTTTACTTTATTGGAGAGTTAACCTAGATCAATTGGGGGAATTTATCAACTATGATAATAATTAAAGGTATCCATGTCTACTAGTAATGTTTCGAGTGTGCAAACAATACACTAGGATATAATTGATAATGATCCTTTCATATTATGATGGATTGGGGAGTGATCCCAATCTATAATGATTGTTTTCAGAATGTGAAATGAAATCTAAAAAATGTCTTTCTATTATTATGCCTATTACTAATTCCATGTATTTTTCCAATGTTATGTTATCATGACTGATGATTTTTCTTTCAACTATGAATCATGTCTTATGAAAAACCATGATTCGTACTATGACATAATTTTATGATCTAGGATATATAGGGTGTGGTTTTTGAATCTTTTTCTCATGTTTTTATTTCATTATGATCATGTTATTTTTATTTCCCCCTAATTAACCTATACATTGATACATATATCACCATTTCATCTATATGACTACATTTATTTGTGAATAATGGTCTTATGTATCTCATTTTTATGAAAGCTTCAATTAATGAATAACATATTGGGAGATGATATAACATATTCAGGATCAATTTTTTCTCCATGTTTCTAAATGAAATATAATAAAATATATTTGGTAGGATTATAATTTTATATAATAAATATTCTTGTTCTAAGATTTAATATTTATGTATGAGTAGTATGGGTGTCTACATGTCTATCATTTTTATTAAATATATTTTCCTTATTGGTAATATTGAACATGCTATGGTTATATGTTTCATTGAGGATGATGATACAATAATTTATATGTAATATCATATATTGATAGACCCTATTTTTTCTAAAATGTATTTCATAGATCCATGGATTCATGGATTCATAATTCATTGCATTAGAATGGCCCATGTTCTTATAAAGGCATGATTTTAGTTTCAGTACATTTATATTTTATGTTACTAGAATAAATTCAATATAACTAAATGGTTGTATGTTCTGGATGAATGATTGTCGATGATTATCTTAATACTATTTCAATAAGATCAACCTCCCACGGATGGTAAAATTGATGAAAAAAATGATACATAAAATATTTCCTATGAAATATAGATTTAAAATATTTCATATTTTTGGATCATATTGAATGATAAATCATAATCATATTTTACATGTCATGTCCAAACCCAACTTTCATAAATAGTAACGAGTCTTTGTGGGGGAAAATGCCTCACGAACTCGTCCTAGTACACCAATGGATATCGACTAGAAATTTTTTCCGAGGGTGTATATATTTGGGGAATATAACCTCATATAATAGTGAGAAACTAGTGGAAATATAAAAACATATAAGATAATATAAAATAAATATTTCATAGGAGAAATAAATATTAAAAATGTAAATTAATAAATTACATGTTTTAATTTTCTATGAAACCATGTCACGTATACAATACTGATCACCCACTAGTCTAATCACATATACATGTTTAAATAAAATAATATCAAAATGGTACATGGATCTATTATTAATATTGAGATGATCTATAAACACGGTATCCAAGACACTACCATGTTATTATAGATACATTCTATGAAATAATAGGATAATATCTACTATATATGGAAACTATGGTCATGTATATATCAATCATATATCTATAATCAGCTATACTAGAAACATAATATCTTCCCAAACAATACGGTGATCATTCATTTGTGTTAATTTATATCAGTATTCCAACACCAATTATAAGACAATAAACATATACTATATGTGAATGATGATGAAATATTCTTAGTATAACCATGACAAAAATCGATTCATGTAAATTTATAGAATTAATCCATTATTGATTTTGGGGTGAACCATCTTGATCAAATGCGTATCCTATTTTTATGTAATTTATAATGAAGTTATACCACTGATTTCATATATAAACAATTCCATCCATGGGACTATAATAATACCTTACTTACCTAATACATTCAATGTTTGAAATTTCACTGACTAAGACACATCAAAACAGTTGTATAAAATATCATTCCCTAGGATCACACATAATTTCCTCTAATAACCATAATAATGGTTTCTGTATAATATATGGGCATCCTATAAATAAATAATTAAGTTGTAATCTATAAATCCATGAAATACCACACAATCCAAATTTAATACAATATAATTTCATTGTCCACATAGGCATTTATGACAGATGATATTTGATGAACCATAGCTAGAATGTTTCATAAGTAATCTAGAAAGAATACACAACTATATTTTGAAAAAACTACTAATCATTTCATGTAATCAATATAATAGCCCCATACCCAAAAATTTGTTGGCAATATAGTAATAGAACATCCAAACCTCCAAAATTATTATATCAGTAATCAAAAAAGTTGATAGTCATATGATCCCTAAGGACAATAATTTTCTACAAAGGGATTATTCACTCCCCCGGCATTCCATGTTATTGATTAATTCATAACTATTAGCTATTCTTAGGAATTAAACATTTATAACCAAATTAATTCATAATGAATTATATTTTATCATAAATCATACAAACACATCCCACATTCTCCAAATTAGGAAGCCATGTATTTATAATGGAATAACATCATTTAACTATCCATAATAATTTATATGGTTTAATGTATCTGGAATCAAATTATCTCATAAGGAATAAAATAATTCAATATATAATAGGTTCATTTATTTAAAATTTAGTATCCTTAATCCATATACTTATCAATTTAAAATATGTCAAGTCCGTTTTAGTATTGTTGGGAATCCCCATCATATGTGTCACATCATATGAGGCCCCATGGACCATTTTCTAGGAAGAATGTTGGTACGTGAGCTTTATAAAGAGTAACAATGTGATATAATATTTTAATTTTTGGTGTAGGAGAAATTATAAACATATTACAACATGAAAAACATCATGTTCTCATAATTACATTATATGTTTCATGTTTAATCAATCAATAATATGTATCCATCCCCAATGCACTGTCTCGGGGATGGTCAAACATTTTGAAATCCATTGTGTACCATAAAACTAAAAAATATGTGTAATAATACTTGACATATTTGACTAAATTATTATAATAAGAATTCAACATTGGATCTTTTAAAAAATCAACAATTTAGATGTATCCCATGTAGGACACTCTAAATGATTCAGAGTGTGGATGAATCCTATATGGAATCCTTTGAATAAATAATAGAGTTATGGAATCAAATAAAAAGGCATAATATATCGTATGTGATTTATGGTATCCCACATAGATAATATATACATGAATCATTCAGTGGGGATTGATCGTGGCCTATCTTAGATCAAGGTGTCATTAGAGAATGTATCCAATTCCTAAACAAACAGTTTCATCTTGTAATTTATAAACCCCAATATCATGTGATTACATTGGCGTAAATTATATTGAAGGACCTGGGAACCCCATGGGATGGAAGGAATTACTTAGTGTGTAATTTTTTTCTTTTTACATTGTAAATATCTTCCCCATGTTGGTATGAAACACTTAAACATTCTACATGAGAAATATAAAAAAAAACAATCACATGTAAAGAGATGACACATTAGTTTTTACATGATCACCACAAATTGATTGTCGATGGTGTATACTAAAAAGGGTAGTCAATCATACCAATGTAAAATATTATTCCAGTGATGTATATTAATAATTATTTAAAGAAAATCACTCTATTAAAGGAACACTAACTTTAAAATGATTCAAGGATAGATCACTCTATCCCTTGGATAAATCCCATAGACAACCCTATCTCAATGCATTGGTAGAAGTCTTACTCAGTAGATCATCACGAAAATATCTTCATAAGATTGGAATTGAATTCATTATCTCCATCTATAACAAGAGACATCTTTCTTTGATGCCTAGAATGGATGCACTATGAAGCTCAGATCGAACAACCCAGATATCCATAGTCATTTAGAAGCATTACCCTACATTTTGGTACAACATCATCCTTTTATGAGCAATAATTAAGATTTAACGTTCAAATTGACTTTCTCACAATCCTGATCTTTCGGGAAACTCTATCACAAGGTTCACTTGGTCATTTAGACTTATAGAACGTCATGTGTGTAAGATTTACCCTATAAAAACATATTTCATGTAGAAAAATTCATACTTTAGAGAAAAAATATAAATATTGGAAATTCTTATGACATCCATTGGGGTAGACATCTATTTACCGTTCTCAATGATCATCGTGAAAGTTTCCAATTCATCTTCATCTGTTCTATTAAGATTCATTCTAAGCATGGAAACACCTTTTGGCATCTCATTGTGTGCATAAAATTTTCTTCACTAAATATCATTTTGCTCACATTTAGATATTACACACTCTTTTTACCATCCCCATTTTTGATGCACTAATCCCAAATCAGGCCTTGTGAGCATGTATCCAAACTCCCTTCAATCTTGAACACAACTACCCTTTCCATAAATAATTTCCACCATATTCAAATTTTTGTACACAAAATCATTGAAAACACTTGGAAATGACTCAAACATCAATATTGTTGTCTGGTTGAATAATAAAATCCATTTTCTTGTAATCTACCCAATCATCAATTAAGTATATACAACAAACAGAAACCATTATCCATTTCAAGAATAGGAACTTACTGCATCAAAAAATATCCCACTTTGTGATTGTTAGCAATCTATAGATACATCCAATGATGTACAAACCACTATCAATATGTGGTATCAAAAAATAAACTCATCTAACACTATAAGTCTCCAGGAACATTTATCAATGTGGAAAACACTAGTGGAATAATGAATTGGGTTATTATGATTTGGAAATCATAATTGTTTCTTCATAAAACCAAATTGTTTTCCATGATCATTTTCTCCCTGTGAAACACATAATTCTCCCCCATTGTAATGATAAAGAATTTATATATTTTTTCCCCATCATTATCCACAAATCAATTTATCCATTATCCTGATTGGAAATAATCCCAATGACCGGTATTTTACATTGTAGTTTTGAAGGGATACTCCCCTTGGATTGTATCGTACCAAAAACAAACATCACTTCCTCAAAAAGATTAAAAATGTATATTTCAACTAAGGAGTTTGGAATCCCATGATTTCATCATGCCCAATGTGGTGGAATAACCCTAAGGATCAACAAATTCTTCTCAAAGACATCCACTAATATGGGCTTTGTTATAATATCTACCACTTTCTATTTATTTACCACATGTTCCATTTTAATCATTCCTTGTTTATCTTATTACCTGAGTAAGATATATATTACTGAAATGTGTTTGATATAGGAATGTTGAACAAGAATATCTATAAGTTTAGAAGAAATCATATTATCATACAGAATCACCATCGACTGTTTCACCTCATCACCATTATGGGTCAGTTGATCCTTCATCTAAAATAGTTGAGTCCATGAATTTGTATCATTAATATACTCAGTTTTAGTAGAAGTGAAGGTAGTGATTTACCATTTCATACATAACCAACCCAGACACATCTCACCAATAATTAATTTTACACCCTATTTAGACTTTTTTCACCACATCTTCTTACAATTTAGCATTACAAAACATTAATAGATCACCATCTCATACTATATAAAATTAAAATATATTATTGTGAGTGGATTTAATGTATCCCATAACTCTTTTCACCTCAATAATATGTTATTTATTTGGGTAATATGGAAAATGGGCAGCTATTATTGTTGCAATGTCAATACCTAGCAATGAATCTATCATGAACAGTAATACACAAATTACTCAACTATACATTTTTTGATCAACAATGTTCCCCTACCCATACGTTCCTCGTTTTTTTCCAACCACAATCCTAGTTGAAATTGGATTGGATTAATTATTATTGATCATATTTAAAAACCCTATGGAATACATTTCCTTATAATTTAATTTTTAGTCGTTCCTATGATTTACATGAAACCACAAGATATATGTGATTTCACCAATAGTTGAAAATTTTAATTCCGATTTATTGTGATTGGAAAAATCATCCATTGGTCCCTTCCTAATTCCATTAAATATAATATCATCAAAGTAAAATAGTACCATGAAATGATCTTTCTGATAATTCATTAAAGAGATATTGTGATCCACTCCCCTTCTTGTAAATTCTATATTTTTCAAATAAGAATCCAGCTAATAGTAAAATGATCATGGTGCCTTCTACAATCTATAAAGATCATTATTTAGTTCATATAACTTCATTTAATCATTCCAATAATGATAACCCATTGGTTGTTCTAGGTAATCTTCTTCTTGATGAACTAAATTTTGGAAAGAACTGTTGATATGAATTTGATACAAATTGTATCATATTTTTTCATCCATGGAATGAAATATTTTGATTGGAATTAGTCTTTCCACAGGATAAAAAAATTATTATACATAAACACCTTCAATCAATGAGTATCCATAATGCTTATGAACCTAATCCTAGTTGGTGAGGACTCATTAAGTGCATCCGGGAAACCCGAGATTAAATACATGTAGAGTCTAATTTCCAGAACTATGGCAGTATAACAGCTGGTACTGTAGTTGGAAATGTGAAGCACAGTAGCAGGTTCTCTAGAAGAAACTATGGAAAGCACTGTCTGGCACTGTTGAAGCTGAGAATATTACCCTGTTTGGGACTTTAGATCACCAATTTGGTCCTTGAGTCCATTAAGGCCTTCAGGTCACCTAGGCCTTTGGGTCAGTATGGCCTTTGGGCCACCTCAAGGCCTTTGGGCCATCGTAAGTGCAGAAGAAAACTAGACAATCTACAAGGAAGAAGCTTCATAAAGAGGGCGATACAATTTCTTTCACTATAAATAATGCTTACCAGATTTCATAAATGAGAGGGTATGGCACTCACAATCAGGACAAGCATGTGCAAGCAAGGGAAATCCTAGCCGAACAGCCAGACAAATGTGGAGATTATTTTTCACAATGATGATGCTGGGGAAGAGCACTTCCAAGTAGTTATTATGTGTTCTATAAAAAGATTTAAGCCTACATTCAATGAATTTCATTAAGGCCTATGGTCCATTTAATTCATATACCTACATTCCTTGAAGGTTTCCAACTCACCCCTTGGGAGGTGTATTATCAAAAATCAATAAAAATGAAGGCCTTCGGGCCATTGGAGGAATCAAAAATATAATTTACACACTAATCATGCCTTGATTCTAATCACATTACAAATCTCAGTGAATTTATTCAGGAAAATACAATTCGTACCAATCACATTGTGGTTTTTAGGACACTTAACCAGATACCATGTTTAGTTATTATAGATCTAATCAAGCTCTTCATTTATGGATTTAACCTGTGATTCATCAATTGTCTCATCTTCAATGGATGATGGATCCCCCACTAATAGGATGGAATATTGTTCAATGTTCCTCATTATAATTTTCTTGTGGGTGATATCCAATTACCAATGATATTGGATTGATTAATTTTCACACTTCAATTTCCCCTATGTTGTTACGAGGAATTTTATTCATCCATACTTTCATATTCTGATTCTGTATCTGAATCAATATCTAGATGGGACATGTGAATGTGATTCAGTTCTTCCACTTCATATGCTTTTGATTCTATTACCTGTACTCTTCCATCTGCATATTCCTTAACATTAGCTTGAGATCCCCTAATAGTAGTGGTGGTCTTATCATCCAATATCTATACATCACTGATTTCCACAATTTTTTTTGATATTCTTGTGGAAACATTTTTGATATTTTCTATTGATTGAATAAATAAGGAATATTCATTAATCTACCACATCACCGTACATTTTGTAGTTTACTTGTTTATTTATGATAAAGTATTTTCTTTTGAAATCACATAAATACATCCATGATGGGTTACTTCCATGACACAACGCATATAATGTAATTGTATCACCCATATGAAGCCTGGTTTGTTTTGGAATATATATGGAAACATGAACAACCTCTTCTTGAAAATGGTGATAGGTACAACTCCCAATTAACATTGTACTGGACATAATATTCACTGATCAATTACAATGCTCAAAAACTCCATTTTTGTGGGGTTCTGACTTCATCCACCTGATATTGAATTTCATGTTTCTCTTGGAACTTTTCAAACTCAATAGATGTATATTCTCATCCATTTTCATACTGTATAACATTGATTTTCCATCACGTATCATTCTCTGAAATACATTGATATGTTTTCATGCTGTCAAGAAAATTCCATATTTAATGTATAACCATCACAAGTTCCATTCTATTGTAATAATATATGAAGAGGAAAAAGTACCTTTCTTGAGGAGTTTCAACAATATTTTTCTATTCATAAATGTATCTATGGAAGAGATCATGAAATTTTGATGTCATTTTCTTCGTTAGAAAATATGAACTACACATCAACATTCCTTGCATTCAGGCATCACAAGTCCTCCCCATAAACACTTTAGATTTGTAATATCCATGAAAATTTTTTATTTTATATATCTTTTCGTGTCTTTTTTATTAATGTTCCCAAATTTCGGATGACACATGGTATTTCTACTTCAACTATCATTTACCAAATGTTTTTATTATTTTCAAACTAATATATATTTTCATTTCTTCTATATCCATTCATGAGATAATTCCCTATCATTCCATTTATAATCCATCCATTTTCATTTAAATTATCTATAATTCCAAAAACCAAATGTTGACATACACTTAAGTGATTTTGATGTCACACATCCACATAATGAACTTTACTTTTCATTATATTATCAATGGATAGTTTTTTACATCCACTACTGTTGAACATCAATGCACCATCATTACCAAAAAAATTTATTCCATCACCCACATTCTTACCATTCATTAATGGGTTATTATTTCTTGTCTTATGAGTTGGGAACCCACTATAATGAGTCCATGTGATATTGTTCTTTATTTCATTGATAGATACTTATACATGGTTTTATTTTTTATTTTTATTTTTCCCTTCCATAAAATATTTAAATTAGTGTCCGATAAATTTGGACTTTGAAATATCTTGACCATGTGCATGGTTTTTTTAATATTTATACCCTTATTACAAATGAGAAAAAATGTTTGAAATTCCCACACCGTGGGGTGGTCATATTTTGACTTTTCTCTGATAATTGAATGATTTTCTCCTATAATTAATCCTCTAAAAATACATAGAATTATTTCTAATGATAGAAAAATTACATCAATATATATATAAATTATTTCTTCTCTATGAAGTATGATATGTATTTTTTTACCTTTTTTGAGCTTTATATCTTCAACATTAAAATAGCTCCTTACCTCATCACAATATGACATGGTATGACTCTTATACCTGGAGAATTAAAATTTTAGGAGGGGAAATGACTTATCATTTAAATTCCATCTTATTTCTCCATCCATAGACATTTTTTTTCTTAGATATCATTTTTGGAGAGTTTGGGATTGTTTTTATTTCTTCTATTATTTTAATAGAGGCTGAAATTTTCTGTAATTTAGGTGACTTTTAAACATGAAAAATTCTATAATGCCATTATTTTGGCCTAATTAATTGTCAGCATTTGATGTTTTTACATCACAACTGATTCAATTTTTTCCCATAAATGAGGGAATTTGATAATTCAATATATTTTCAACTCCATCAAAACCACTCATAGAACTCTCCAATAATTTATCTAATGAGAATCAATAAAACAGAATTTTTTTATATGTATAGTTTTAAATAGGATTCACTTTCTTGTTTAATACTATGATTAAATAGTTATTCATCAATAATGTGAATTGTCTTGGACTTCTCATACAGTCTGGAGGTGAGTTCATTGACTTCCTTTCCATGTTCTTTAATTCTCATCTTCAGTTCCACTACATCTTCTTTTCATTCAGGGGTTATTGACAATAAATTCACTACTTCATCAAGTTTTTAAATTATAGCATTAATATTTCATCATATTTTGACGATTTATCAACAATTAATCTACATGTTTTGCTAAATTTTCCTTAATTCACTAGCTAACAAAATGCGTCCTAATTTTTCATCTTGTGATCAACATCTGTGGTCAACAGACTACCCACAGACTTATGTCCCAATGGTTTTGACTTTTCAATGGTATCCATATTTGATGCATGGGTTCAAATATGAATCCCATTTCATCTTTCTCAACATATTCAATTTCATCAAATTATTCTTCATAGAAAAAACTCATTATATGTAATTTCTTAAAAGACATATAGTCTTCCTTAATGAAATTTTTTTCAGAGGCTTCAAAAAGTCTCCGACATCATTTACATCATTATTTAACATTTCTCAGCATCAAGAGGAATTGTTCCTAACTCATCAACAACAGAATCAAGCCTTTGGTAACATACCATTATTTTTTAATCTTCCATTCATTAATTTCATTCAAGTGAGAGAACTATGTTATTATTCCCCATTATCATCATCAACATTATGTACCTAAATTTATACAACGTCCATGTATTTGAATTCCATTTCGTTTTTGACAAATGTAATAGAATCTAATGGACATAATCTCATTTTATATGGGACTAGACTGCTCAATAGATCATCCAAAGATTGTTTATGTAGATCATATTCCTAATGGTCTAACAATTTTGGGTGGAATACGAGGTGGGTTACTTATCAAAATTATTGATACAATATCAATGAATTTGATTTCTACATCAAGACCTCGAATTTATCTAACTACGTCAATAACATGATTAATAAATGATACATATTCTCATCAGGATGTATCTTCAAATCATCAATCTAATTATGCATGACAAGTATTTTTTCCTCTAAATTATTTTCTCCAACATATATATTCTCCAATTTTTCACACATATACATTGCTAAAGTACAAACAAACACCTTTTGATAGATCTGATCTAAATATGACACAAGAAGAGAATTCTGTGCTTTATCATAAGAATCAATAATCCTCTTTTCTGTTTTGGTCATATAAATCCAAGTTGGATTAGTTACATGTATTCTGTGAGTTGTAGAAAAAAAATTCCATTATTTGAGATATTAGATGAGATCTCATCCTATTATTCCATATTTGAATGTTACATCCATTAAATAGGGGAACTCCCCTAACATTTACTGAATTATCCATTGTAGAAATGAATTGACAGACTAAACACTTGAAACATGTCCCTTGGATACCACTTGATATTACCCAGAACACCTTGATAGGGGTGGGGTGAATTAGGTTGTGAAATTTCTCATTTATCCAGATTCATCTTTTTCCCATGATGGTAGGAAACTGATAAACACATCCGATGTGAAAAAAGAATAAACATATCTACCACATTCAGAGAGATGGAACGTTAATTTTTACCTGATTCACCTCAAATGTTGAGTCCAAAAAGCATATTCTGATAGGTGTTCAGTCATACCAATGTGGACTATTCTTCACTAGTTATAGATTACAAAATATTCAAACATTGTAACTCAATTTCAAGATCACTGCCATTATAGGGTTGTCGAGATATGTCACTACATACCATAGATCTATTCCATTGACTCCCCCTAACTCATTGAGTTGGTTGAAGTCTTACTCTGTATACAAACATGAAAGTCTCTTCAAAATATTAGCATTGATTTATTTTTCTATGTCCATCACAATTCACTATATGCATCATTGTCCCAAAAGGAAGAACATGGAAGAAATTATCAAACAAACTGAATCTCAAATGATAGTTAGATGATCAATACTACCTTTATATCACACACCTGACATTTGCACACAATATCTCCTCTTGCATGCAAGATTTCTAATTTTTCCTATAACGTGACATCCATGAAACACTGAACATTTGTGAAATTATACCACAATGTCTAACAAGATCTTGGTTTGATAATTTATAAGACATCTTTATTGGTATCATTATATTTATAGGCATTGATGACTCTGCGCACTATTTTCCAACACCTCTTCACCAAGTAACAAAAGATTTTATCTGAGCACCCAATACCCCTTCTGAAGTCACATTAGGGGCATAATATTTTCTCTAAAACCTCATCTTTTTTTCATGTTTAGATCTTATGTGATATTTTTTCCATTTCCATATTTTTAAAAATTGATCTGAAATCATTCCTTGCGCACATGTTTCAAAACTACCTTCAATGTTACTTGTAAATCCATTTTTAAAATGATGCCACCTTCAATATTTATCTCTACATGAATTTGGAAATCTTTTTCCTAGTAGACTACAAGATCTTCCATTGGGAATTTACCAAAAATTGAAACCATTCTCCATTTCTAGATTATATATTCTCAGGATCCAACCTAAAACATCATCATAGATAAAATAATCACAGTCCACTATCAATTTTATTTGACATCATTTGGGATTAATTTGAGGTTAAACTCTAAAAAGTACATATAATATATTTATTATAGGATGATACTCGCAATTATAGTTCAATAACCACAAAAAAATGTTGTTGTAAAATCACCATATGGTTTCACAAACTCAAAATAATAGAAAAGACACATAAAATGAAAAAATAATACATCCAATTATGACTCAGGTGCTTAAAAACGTGAATAATATCTAATTATAATTAATAACAAGTACATGGGATGTATATGTTTCTACATAATGTGTATTCTCAAATCTCCACTTTTCGTTCACGTCATTTGGGAAAAACATGGAAGAAAAAGTCTCATGGTGTTCAAATAAAATAAAAAGAATGTATCATACAGGGTGTACCTAACTGTGACCCTAATATTCTAAGGACATGTGTTTTTTTCTTGTTTTTAACATCTATATGGTGTATAAACAAAACATGTTCTATAATGAACCATACTTGTTCAATAATAATTTTTTTTGAAAAATGCGTGTTATATTATTTTATTCACTAAAAAATAACATATTTTTTAATGAAGTTAATTTAATGGGAAATGTGACATCTAGATTCAACTATTATATTATATTTGGTCTATTATGACCATTATCCAATATTTCCATTGGAATCTGTACTCTTCAAAATAACATTAATTTTATCATCGGAGTTTATAAGTATGATTTTGACAAATAAATAATGTTACATAAAGAAGACACAATGACATCAACCTATAGAGTCATCTAATTTGAAACCCATCTATCAGAAATTTGGATTGAGGTATCTTTACCAGTGTTCATAATTCACCAATCTACAACTGAGAATTAACAATTGAATATTTAATGAAATATCATAAGTTATATGTTCAAGCTACTTGATATTACCCCTACATTGATGTTTTTCGAGTATCTAGTAAAACATAAACCATGGAACACCATGATATTAAAGAATATTTGGATGTAAAAATGGGTTACTTAGTGATTCCACAGTTACATATATTTTTTTATATTGTATAAATAATATTTGTGTTCCATCATTTCCATTTTAGAGATGTTTTTATAATAAAAATGAGATGGAATTTTATAAATTGATTGATCCGATAGAGAATTTACATTTCATAAAAAATGTAATTATAATAATTAGATATAGTATAATGAATAAACATTATTTCAATGATATTTTATTACTAAATTACTATTATTTAAAAATAAATGATAAAATAACTTTTTTAATGGTCATAACTTTTATTATGCATTATCAATATTCTCTTACTTTTAATTAAATTTTTTTTAAATTTAAATGTAAAAATTAGCATATTTATAGATATTTTGGGATAAATAAATATAAATTTTTATATAATCACGTCAATATTCTGATTGGATAAATTTATCATAACATTTTAATGTACTTAATTTTTTTCATGAATAGAAAAAATTCATACTGAAATTTTCAATTTGCAAAAAACATAAAAAATATTTCATAATGTTAAAATAACTTATTATCCTCAATCCACCACATCAAATACATTATTTTTTTATATTAGGAATTTTAATACTATTTAATCAATTACCAAATATATAACATACATTCCAAATTCTAAAATTAAAATGTTATCATTGAAAATGTTATATTTTGAAAACGTTAACATTCCATGAAAAATTAAGTGATATATAATTATGTTTAGAGATGTGGAATAAAATATGATGTAAGACATAAAAAAATTCCAAATTCCATTTTAAAATACCATGGCCAAGCCCACCACTTTTAATTTACCACTATCTAGGAATCTAATGAATTTATTTAGAAATTATTAAACAAATCTACCACATTTACTATAAATAAATACCCATTTATTGATTTCCATTTAGTCAGAATACATCCTACAAGATGATATGACAGTTTTACCTCCCAAGGACTACACTCAAGGTTTCCACAATACTACAAGGTCCCTATACTCATAATTAAGGAGTTACTCTTCATGGTATGGGAAATATCATTCCTTTCCCTTTTTTTCATGAACTTACTTTTCTATATGTCTTCGGAATGCTATGGTTACTCTATATTTTTTTTATTAAATGTTTTAGAAATTTTGTATTATCAATGGTAATATCATTTCACCTTGGTTTATTATTTTTATAAACTATGTTTTACACTTATTATTTTGAAAATATTACTTCTCAATATTTATCTATTATCCTCAAGAAAATAACTTTTCATTTTATTTTAGCTAATACCCAAACCACTTTAATTTCAAGTGGATTTCACCATGTTGTTGAAATGAGTTATTTAATTCTGGTTTTGATATATCTGATACATGCATTCCCTTTTTGGGGGATAACAATCACATAATGATATTTTTTAAATGAAATTTTGAAACACTATAATTTTGATGTTAAAATCGTTTTATTTTATCCTCAATGGGTTATTTATGAAATTATTTATTCTGATATAATTGTTTCACATGAAAATTGTAACATATGTAGGTATCACACTAATAGTGCTCCAATTTACATAGTAATGAATTTAATATATTTATAAGACATATTGTACGATACCTTGGTGAATAAACATTGTAATTTTTATGACTCACTGGTGAAAAACCATTCTAATATTCTTATGAGTGTTTGATTTAAATTTTATACACACATTTCAATTTTATGGTTTATGTTATTTTTACTGTGATATTTCTCACTCCATAATGACATTCCACATGTCATTATTTATACACTTGAGGATCACTTGTAAACTATTCCGCTTTCATTTTCCCTTACGGAGCATTGTGAACAAACATTCATTGGATGTTTTCTATAAGGTTATGTGATATGGTAAAATTAAATAGGATAAACTAATTAATAATACATTTTTAGTTGTTTAGAATAATTATTAATGTTTTCATGTATTATATATGTGGTTGGTTAGAAACTAATTGTAAGGCCCCATCCATAAACCTTAATTAATCTTGAGTTATTAAAATATTACACATGAAGGATCTTTTCAGGTTTAGTGTTTTAGAGAATTAGATCATAAAACATTCATTACTTTCCACATTTAAATAATGTGGTTAAATAAAAGATAGTATTCATTTTTTCCATCAACGTAAACATATTTAGAATTAGACATGGATTCTTTCTTGACACTTCCTTGACACTATCATCATATCATGTACCCTACCCTTGACCTTTGAAAGACATTTCAAAAACATGGGATGAGTATAAAAATCTCAGTAAGGGATATAAATATATGGAAAGGAAACATGAGTACATGTATACAAAAGAATCAATGAAATCACACTCTACTTATAAAACATAAGAACTTTTACATACCTCATCAATTCATGAATAAATCACTGAAATCATAAGACATATAGGTAACTTGAGGCATTCATAATATTCATACGTAGGGAGTAACCCTCTTGGTTACGTTTGGAATACCCATCACAATATATTCCCCAAATATCTTCGGAGAAATCTTAATGTTTAACTCTTCGTATTACCCAATGCATTGGAGAGCTATATCGGGCTCACCCTCCCTTAGTTTTTCACATAACCACCCATCTTCATAACAATGCCCAAGAACCATAACATAATCATATCACATAAAACATGCATAAAGGAAACATAACATTTCCACATTTCAATCACAAGATATAAATACAAAACATTGATCTAATAAAAACATTATGAAAACCATTTTCAATACCAAAAGAAAAGAAAATTAAAACATTGTATCTATTTTTCATTTAAAAAAATGTAGGGCTTCTAGAGGAGTCCAAAACTCAAATAATGGTCACGATAGCAGAGAAGTCGTTATCGCCACATACGTATGAAAAAAAAATTCCCTTTTTTTGTTTAGTAAATTTTTCGTATAAAAAATATTCCTTTTGAATAAACATAAAAAGTCAAAGGGGTTTATACACCATATAAAAGTAAGTTGTGTATAAAACAAAATACGCCTCAGCGAAAGGAGATTGAGATGGATTCCCATACCTTGGTCCGACCTGACTTGATCATTATTTAAACTCCTGAATAATAAAATTGAGTTAATTTCTACTTTCTTAAGAACCTTTTTCAAGTTAATTATTCCTTTTATATCACTTATTACCATGTCATGAACACTATGTAATTATTTAGGTTAATAACGTTCGTTTTCGAGATCATTGGCACTTGAGTCAAAAATAAACTCTTTATAATTACATGTTTTTCATGTATCCATTATATACAGAGTTATAATCATGATTTAAATATAATATATATCATATATATCCTGTATATACATGCATTTATAATATTACATAACATTTAGAGGTAAGAAATGAAATGCACTGTTCATGGAGACGGTAAGCCGTACGTACGCATGAACGCTACATTCATTTCTATTTTGTATTTTATGGAATTGAATCATAATAATATAAAGGTATATTGTAATTCCAGTATAATATCATATATAATACAATTAATTACATCCTTTATACGTCCCGCATATGGCATTAACAAATCAAATCACTTTGAGGGGGCGGTAGTCCGCACTTCTTAAAATGAAGATATCGCGTTTACCCATAATGGAAAACATAAAGGTATTCTGTAAATGAAAAATACAGAAGCTTAAGTAAAACATAAAAATATTATATATCATATATAAATATAGTTTCATCTTAATGGCCACCTATAAAGGTGTTAAAAGAATATTGATCAATCATCGTTTCGTGAGGCAGGAATTCGCCATCCACGGAAACAATATGTTCTTTAACCATTAAATGTAGGTGTGTGTATGTGTATCTTGAATAATTCTTATAACAAAATCCTAGTATATTTATGATACTGGTGTTGCAACAATTGAAATGAATAGAAAGAGTTTATGGGGTTGGAGAAGCAAAATAAAACATAAGAACACAATAGAAGACACTACCTTTAAATCGGGTAACTCTTTTTGATTTGAGCTCAAAGGCTTCCTTGGGAAAACTTCTGCGCAAAGTGAGGCTTCTAGGAGTTAGAGAGAGATGTGGAGAGAGAAAATGGTCAGGGCTTGGCCGAGCCAAAGGCTTTGGATGTGTGGTTAAGGAGGTAAAGGTTGGGGCCTTTTATATGAGAAGAGGAGGGGCACTCTTGGAATGTGAAGAAAAGATACTTTGTTATAAAATGATTTTAGGATAAAAAACGGTCCAAAAATTATAAATTTCGAGGATAAGGTGATTAGAGTTCGAAATAAATCCATCCAATAGGGTTTTTACAAGTGTAGGACTTATATTTTACATTTTATTTTCATTTTATTTAAATCTATAAATAATGGGGTAATCGTTGCATTATCATGGTGTCATAAATAATTTAATTTATATAATGTCTAAAAATTATAAAAAAACTACTCTGTTTTAGGGAATCTTTTTATCATTCCAATGACTATTTATAGTCAACGATATTACTTGTATAACCCCATTTAAAAATTGTTTTAGTAAAACAACTCATGTTTGTGTCATTTTTACTTTTACGTTAAATAAATAGATATTAATGTCATTTTTCTTCCAAAGATGCCTCATCGGGTCCCCAAGTTGACCCACTATTTGACTTGGTTGGCCATGACACATCCAATTTGGGTTGGACATGTTTCAAATTCATTTCATATTATTAAAACATTATTTTTACCTTAAATTACACTAAATACCTCTAATCACGATTAAAAACATAAAAGTTACTATTCAACAAAAAATTATTTTAATCCCATTAAACCACATTTTAATTCTTAATGACAACCAAATATGACAGATTTTTGAAATTAAAAACACAGAGCTGGTAATATTTCATTTATACATAAAATCAGTTTTTATAAGTACTACTTAGTGGTTTCACTATTCATCAAAAATTAATGTTTTTCAGAAAAATACCAAAACATCACCCTAAGATATAATTGATATTACGAATTCAAAAATTATGTATATTTTACAAAATTCAAAACATATAAGTTAGATTAATTAATTTAATAATTGATTCCCGCTGTCAGAGCAAATAGCGTGTTTTTATGAAACAATAAGTATCAAAAGATTGACAGTAGTTTAAGTCCAATTTCAAAGTGATATTAATTCCAACAACCACTATTGGATTAAATGGTAAAAATATATTCTAATTGAACTTTAAAACCAATTCAAAATATAATCTAATCATATAAATAAATTAGAATAAAAATAGGTTTTGAATTAAAATACAACATTTTTCACTCTTCATTAAAAAAATGAACTTTATCGGTAAAATATCAAAAATTTACCCAAAGAAAATTTCAATGTCCCAATAATAAATAATAAATTTATTTTGAAAAATAGAGCTTATAAAATTATCAAATGTTTGTTTAAAAATGGTTTGCCATCAAAAGGAAGAAAAACAATCTTTCAATAATATTAGTGTATTCCATGCTTATGATTGGATTTATTCACATTTTAAGCCTCCAAAACACTATCTAATTCATTAATAGACATAGATAAAAATATCTATTATTCATTACTTACTTGAGATGGTACATCGTTCCCCCCTTTTGAAAATTGCATCCCCGAAATTTATTTACTTATCGAATAAGTGGGGGTATTTAGCCCTCAATTGCATTTTCAGATTCCCATGTTGCCTCTTCAATCATGTGGTTTTTCCACAAAATCTTTACCTGATGAGTCACCTTATTCCGTAACACATTCTCCCTATGGTCAAGAAGCTCGACCGGTTGTTCCTCATAAGATAGGTTCTCTTCCAGCTGAACTACCTCCGGACTCAAAACACGAGATGGATCTGGCATGTACTTTCTTAACCTTGAAACATGAAAATCATTGTGTTCCTGAGATAAACTCGGAGTAAAAGCCACTCGATAAGAAATTGATCCAACTCTCTACAGAAGTTCATATGGTCCAATGAACCTTCGAATCAACATTCCTTTCTTCCGAAATCGTATCACACTTTTCCATGGTGAGACTTTGAGAAAAACATGATCACCTACCTCAAAAGAGAGATCCTTCCTCCTGTTGTCCGCATAACTCTTCTACCTGCACTGAGCTGTTCTCATGTGTCTCTGTATCAGCTGAACTTTTTCTGCCAACTCTTCTACCAATTCTGGTCCCATCAGCTTCCTTTCACCCACTTCATCCAAGAAAGCTGGAGTTCGACCCCACTTCCCATATAACGCCTCAAATGGTTCCATATGTATACTGGAATTAAAACTATTATTATATGAAAATTCAACCAAGGAAAGATGTTGGTCCCAACATCCCTGATAATCCATCGAACAAGCATGTAGAATATCCTACAATCTCTGAATTGTTCGTTCTGACTTACCATCTGACTGAGGAAGAAAATCTCTACTAAAATTTAATTCAGTACCCAACGACTTCTTAAGGCCTTTCCAAAAGTTAGAAGTAAACCTGGGATCACGATCAGATACAATGGAGAGAGGAACTCCATGTAACCAGACTATCTCTTTATGATACAAACAGGAAAGTTGATCTAGGGAAAAAGTATCTCGTATAGCAAGGAAATGAGCAGATTTAATCAAGCTATCAACAATAACCCAGATTGCATTATTACCTCGATATGTCTTCAGTAATCCCACAACAAATTCCATGGATATATTCTCCCATTTCCACTCTGGAGCTAGTGAAGGTTGAAGCATCCCATTCGGTAACTGTCGCTCTGCTTTAACCTGTTGACATGTCAAACACTTCATAGTAAAATCAGCAATATATTTTTTCATTCCATCCCACCAGAAATACTCTCGCAGATCATTGTACATGTTAGAACTTCCATGATAAGCTGAAAACCGAGAACTATGAGCTTCACATAACAAATCTCTTTTAAAATGTGAATCACAAGTCACACACAATCTCTTCCCAAATCTCAAAACACAATCAATATCAATGTTGAATTCAGGCAACTTACCTTTCTGACGTAGCTCTACATTTTTCGTCTACTCACTGTCTTGCTTCTGTGATTTCTTGATTCTGTCTGATAGAGAAGATTAACTGATACCTGAAACAAAATAGAAGGACATCCTACACCAAAAACTTCAGTTCCAATGTTCATCAAATCCTTAACCAAAGGATCACATTCTGAACACAACATTGTTAATGAAGCATTACTTTTTCGACTCAAAGCATCATCCACTTTATTTTCTTTTCCTGGATGGTAATAAATTGTACAATCATAATCCATGATTAATTCCAACCATCTCCTCTATCTCATGTTCAATTATTGCTGAGTGAATATATACATTAAACGTTTGTAATTAGTATATATTTCACACTTTACTCCATAAAAATGATTCCTCTAAATTTTTAAAGCAAAAACAACAGCAGCTAATTCCAAATCATGTTTAGGATAATTTACCTCATGAGTTTTCAACTGATGTGAAGTATAAGCAATTACCTGATCATTCTGCATTAGGACACAACCAAGTCCTTTCAATGAAGCGTCACTGTAGATAACAAACTCACCATTCCTAGAAGGTAGGGCCAAAACTGGAGCATTCACCAATCTTATTTTCAACTCCTAAAAATAATCATCAGATTATTTTGTGCAGATAAACTTAACACCCTTCCGAGTTAGCTTAGTAGTTTGATTAGATAACCGGGAAAAATTTCTATCAAACCTTCAGTAATATCCTAACAAACCATGGATGCTACGAATATTATATAAATTTGTGGGTCTTTTCCATTCTTCCACAACCTTTGTTTTTTTAGGATCAACACTTATCCCATCGTTAGAAACAATGTGACCAAGGAAAGCAATTTTTTGCAACCAAAACTCACGCTTTCTGAATTTTCCATACAATTTCTTTTCTTCCATGGTTTGAAAAATAACCCTTAAATGTCTTTAATGCTCTTAATTACTTTTAGAAAACACCATAATATAATCAATGAAAACAACCAAAAACTTATCCAAGAACTCATGGAAAATTCTATTCATTAAGTCCATGAATATAGCATGTGTATTGGTTATCGCAAAAGGCATTATTACAAATTCATAATGGCCATATCTTGTATGGAATGCGGTCTTCAGAATATCTGCTTCCTTTACCTTCAACTTATTGTACCCTAATCTCAGTTCAATCTTTGAAAAATACTAATCGCCCTGGAGATGATCAAACATGTAACACCCCAAGCTTCTATGGTACGATTTTCTTTGAATAATGTGATACCGTGTGTTGTACGCAACACCGAGTTCTAACACACGATAACCAATCAAACTAGCTGTTATGAATAGTAATACATACTTTTTGTAATTTTATATATTTTATATTTCAAAATGTACTTCATTTTTCGATTCTGAATATCGAATTTATCCTAAGGTGAAATTTTGGTACTTTTCGGATAACTTTAATATTTTTATGAATAGTGAAAATTACTAAATTTTAATTAAATTTTTTTTTATTCCAAATAATTGATAGTGATAAATTATGAATTCGAGTGGTTTTATGGTATATTTAGAATATATTTTTACCATTTAATATAATTTTGGTCATTGAACATAATTTTACAATTAAACTGGACATAAAAAAGTGCCAATATTTTGATAGTTATTATCTCATAAAAACACGCTTTTTGTTTTAAAAACGGGAATTAATTTTAAATTAATTTCTGCCACTTCTGTGTTTTGAATATTGGAAAATGGATTCCATATTATTAATCAGGATTTTTAAATTGTGTAAATAGGTAACTTTTATTTTTAGACATTTTGAATAGTTACTTCGGTAAATATTTTATTTACCATGGTTAAGGGTAAATCCGGTAAATAAGGGTCAAAAAATAATATTATAATAATACAAAATTACCCTAAAACGTGTCCTAACCTTATAGGTTGATACATTTTCGACCATAGGCATCTTTTTGTCTATTTTGGGACCCCATGGTGCCACTTGTAGGTGATAGGGACACTTAATTTTAATGAAGTTAAAATGAATACAAAAATGACACAAGCATATATCTATTAGAAAAAAAAATTACATAGGGTTATATATGTTGGATTTTCAACTATAAATATTAATTAGAAAGATAAAAAGAATTCCTACATAATGATATTTTATTTATAATTTTTAGAGATTAAATAATTTAATGTAATTATGACACAATGATGATGTAGTAATTCTCATAATTGTGAAAATTTAAAATAATTGATATTATACATACCCAAATAAATATAATTTGATACTTTTAATGAATTTAAATAATTTTATAGGATAATGTGAAATATTAGGATTTATTTAATTAACTTTTTTCGAAGTAATAAATCTGTTATGAGTTTCACATAAATCAACTATTGAATAGTGTCAAAATTTACATAAATGAGTTTTAAAACAAGTATTATATTATTAATTGATATTAAATTCCTAAAAATCTATGGTTCAGAAAAGAGACTTATATCATAATATTTTTATCATTAATAGACCAATTGGGGGACTCTTGGATGTATATGGTACGTTTATTAACCATATAATATAAAAATACAAAGAGATATTGTAAAAGTGAAACTAATTAACATAGAGTTAATACTTAAAGATAAGGTTAATATAGTAACCCGAACCTGCCTAAATTCAATTGGTTGAGTTTTTTTCGACATATACCCTCCTTAAAATTTGAATAATCAACTTTTGAGCCATTAGAAACTGAATATAAATTTATTATAAATTAATATTTCTAGCTTTTCCAAAGGTGCCTCTCAGCCCTCTTATAAAAGGGCACTCCTCCTCATTCCTTCACACCTTCAAAGCCTTTTGGTTTGGCCAAAATCTCCCCAAATACTCTCCCAAAATCCCCCACTACAACCTATAGGCCTCAGTTTGATCAGAAAGCCAACCTAAGGATCCCTTTTGATCAAATCAACAGGACGAACTTGAAGAAGAGGTAATGATTTCACCAACCTTTTCCAAGTTCCTTTCTTCTTCCACATCTTCATTCTTTGTTATTACCATTATAAAAAAATAACTATAGTATCATATATATACTATGATGTTATTATAAATATGTTACAACCATATTCATTATTCTATCCACACTTTAAATAATATGTCCCCATACGTGTGTAGGTACGGCTTACCGTCTCCACATCATGGTGTAATTGTTATTCAATATATTTTTATTTGGATGGGTATAATAATGATGTGTAACTCATGTAAATAATAAATATAACATGTTAATTATTCTTTATATATGATATAACCTCCATTTATATATTATTTTAATATCAAAAAAATGATATTGTCGCTCGTGCGTACGTACGGACTACCGTCTCCCCGAACACGATGAGATTAATTCTCCATCGTATCCATTCAAGTATAATTCTAATTTGATGATTAATAATAGTATCTAAGGACTTGATATCATTATGTATATTATTATGACACAACCTATCCATTAGAAACATGGCTTACGTAAAAAAACATATAAAAGAAAATGAGTAAGATAACACCCGAAACAACGACAATACAAAGATATTATTAACAAATCAATGTTAAAAGATCATATATTATATCATATTAATGTATATGATTCTCGTATAATTCAATAACAATTATTTCACCATTATACAAGAGGTTAACCTACCCCAACCAAGGAAATATACAATGTAAGGGTTTATTTCTCAATCTCTTCATTATCCGAGGTTGTTTATACGTAATAATCCACTGGGATCTCTTTATCATCCAAATCCATGTTTCTTAAAAATGTATTTCAAAACATTTTTACTATTTACAAGAATATGGTTTAAAGTCATTTATACCCTTTTTTGACTTTTTATAAGAGGTTTATAAAGGAATTTTTCCGCCGTTTTCCAAAAAAGGTGCTTTTAACCATTTCGACAGAATTAAGGTGAGAATGTTTTTTTTAACTTATACGGCAGGTGTGGCTATTTTCTGCCGTTATGAAATCATCGAAGCATCCCTTAAAAGCTTATAAGAATACTTTAAAAGAAAATGTTTCATTTTATATGACTCTTAAATGATTTCAAAATAAAAAGAGATATTTCTCTAAAAAGAGTTTTGATTTCATCTATGTCAACTTCCTTTGATGGATTTTAAGCTTATTTGGAGATGATTTATTATGAAACAAAACTTCCATATTGTATTGAAGGTTTTGTGATATGTTTGACTATGGATATGTTATTTTCATGGTTTATGGATGAAGTATTTACATTTCGTATGCTAGTTTTAATACGAATGTTTATGTGATATTTAATCCTTTTCATATGGGAATGCATTGGACTTAATATGTGACTGGTGGAGCCCACTATAGCTCCTCGATGCATCGGTAGGTCTCATGAGACAAACTAGTGTCTTGGCACAAGGCCTTGGAAAAATTTTATTTGTAGTCTTGGAATGAGGCCTTGGCTATGTGGTTATGATAGTCTGCCACTATGCATTCCATCATTATGAAAGTTGTTATTGATATTCCATGTTATTATTCGATTAGTAGAATATCCATGTGAATAAGTAAATGGCATTATTTCATTTTACTTTTTCCATAATATGTTTATGTTCAAGTTTAAAAGGATTTTATTTTAGTAATGCATTGCCTTAAATGTTTATGCTTATTTTTGAATGTTTACGCTATATTGTTATCCTTACTGGGCATTTTAGCTCACCCCTTTTCTATGTTTTATTTTTCCCCGGATGTGAAGAAGTAAGTTATGAATGACCTTCAGGGATTTTATGTGGGGATATGAGTGTGAAATATGGAGACTATGTTGTTGTTGTTGTTTTTCACTTAATGATGTAATGTAAAACATTATGAATATATCTAGTGTTTCCAAGGCTACTAAACTAATCAGTCCTTCGAGATTTGATCTTTCTTGTGATCATGCCAATGTTATGTAATAATGCACCGACTCTAGGTTACTGGGGTCGGGGTGTTACCATTGGTATCAGAGGAAGTTTAGTACAAACCTTGGAAGCTAGATTTAGATATACTCTGATTAGAGCACGTAGACCTAAGATGGACGTTGAGGATTAGTATAGAAGAACTTTTTAGAATTTTGGTATTATAGAGATTTTGTGTGTTTTTCGAGAAATATATCCATGTTTGGATACGAGCAGGTAGAGGCGGCTCTGGCACAGATGTACCTAGGGGTAAAAACAATAAGTAATCTCCAAGGTCATGTAAACAAGTAAATTCTACTCGGGGTACCCCCAGTGCAATTTTAGACAAAGTAGGTGGTACATATAAATCTAAATAGGTCGGGACCACCAACATCTAGATCATTATAGAAAATGAAATAGAAGTAAACAATGTGCAATTATATCAAATAAATAATAGAATTGAATAAAAAACTAGGAACTCCATCAGGATTTAAAGGGACACCTAACAGTGATATTGTCTTCAACCAACATGTGGTATACCTGATCATGTCAATTATAAATATATAGAAACAAAATATATATATAAATGAATGGATAAATATTCTTAGATTCTTACTATATGAATCATGCTGGTACAAATTCCATATGGAAATATACCCTGGATATAATTTATGGCTAGACAATGATGTAATGTACATACATTTATAACATAGGGAAGCACTCACGTTCTTTCCCCTATCCAACACTACCCCGATTAAATATCTCGATTAAAAATATCAAATCACAAAATTAATTCCAAATTAATCATCTCAAAATAGCCAATTTAATATCTCATAATCAATCCCATGATTAATTATCTAAATTACAATTATCAAAACATTTAATTAATTCCCATTTAATTATCTCAACATATCCAATTTTATATCGTATAATTAATCCATCGATTAATTATCAAAATTAAAAATCTAAAAACACAAAATTAATTCACAATTAATTATATCAACATAACTGATTTAATATATCATAATTTATACCCAGATTATTAAACATCTAAAAGAACATAATCATTTCATAATTAGTTATTTAAAATAAATAGAAATTAATATCTCATAATAAATACCTTGATTAATTATAAAATCCATTCATATAATAAATAATTAATAAATAAATTTTAACTTTACCAAAGTAATATCTCAAAATTAATTTATCAATAAATTATCATCTCAAAGATCATAATTAATTTATATTTTATTATCTCAACTAAACCAAATTAACTATTTCTAATTAATACCTCAATTAATTGTCACCTCAAATCGTATAATTAATTCGTTATTAATAATATAAAATTAACCAAATTAATTACTCAATATTTATCTATTTTACAACCTCAATGCATACAATAAATTCATAATTAATCACATCATTACCCAATATTAAATTTAATCCATCATTATTGTAATATATAACAAAATAAGTAAATAAACAGAACCAAACTATTTAACTCTGATAATTTTAGAACCCTACCTCAATGAATATGGCTAGGGAATTCTTCCTGACTCAAACTACAACCCATTCAAATAAACACAACTCACAAAAAAATATGCGCACTCAAAACATATTTTCACACCTAACGACCATTAACTAAGACCAATAATTAGTTCTAAGGGGACCAACACACACCCTAAATATTAACCAAAACACTAAAACCCCTTAAAAAATAATTGAACGGTGGGAGAACCCAAATATTGAGAATGTGGAATTACCTAGGATTCACTAAAATGAAATGAATCCAGTCGATCCACCATGCATTCAGTGGGGTTGTCGTAATATGGACCAATGGGTCCCAAGACATCTTTGACACCACCTAGATCTATAATAGAGGAAGAATATTTTTGAACCAAGATCATCAGTTTTGGCCTACGATGATTGGGTGATGGAGAGACGAAACAACTGTTGTGAATTAGGAAACACACGTAGATAGACTCACCTTACCAAGACAAATTGGATTCATGAAGATTCCATTGATATGTTGTGTTAAAAGAGGGGTTAGGTGAAGCTGGTAGTGTACCTTTCCATGGTAGATTGAGGGGAGGGTGGTCGTGCCTCACCCTGTTCGGTGCGCCTCCCTTTTGTGGTCTCTCTCTCCCTCTCTCAAACTAATATAAAAATAAACCAACATAAAATATTTGGATTAATATAATAATAATAATAATAATAATAATAATCACAATTCTTTTATTATTATAAATTAATTTAATAAACCTCTTTAATAAACCCTAAAATAAGATTAATCACCATTCAAATAGGATTTTTTCATTTGAATTTAATTAAATAATTTCTCTAATTTATGTTATCTAATTAAATTATACTATCACAATTTAATTAAGTGAAAAAATCAAACTTTTAAACATTACATTATGTATTTATGATAAAATCATATTAATTTAGTTATAAAACCAATTTCACAGTGACTAATTAAATTCATCTTAACATTTAATTTAATTATATAAAACCTCCAATCACATTAATTAATTAAATTCATCTGTACCATGAATTTAATTAAATTAAAATCAAAATCCTCAAATACACAACATTATGTATTACCAATAAATATTAGCATTATTTGATAACCCAAATCTCTTCATTTATAGGTGATTTAATTAAATTACACTAATCTCTTTATAATTAAACAAAGAATCCAACTCATCATCATTTTAAATAAATATAATTCATTTTATCTCAATTTAATTATATATATTCTCCATATGAACATCATTTAAATTATTTTTATCAAAATTAATTTAATTAAATGAAACCCCAAACATGTAATTTAATTAAATTCATTCAATCATGAATTCAATTAAATAAATTTATCCTAAAATTGAAAAATGTTTATGTCTCATAGTTTAACTAGAATATTATGACAGACTGTGGGAAAGCCATGTGCCCACAATTGGATAACTGAATTATCTTGCATATATGACCTGTAATGTTTGTCTACCGTTGTGTAGCCCATGTGATTGCCTCTGACATGCCTTTTAAAACTAATTTTTTAGGTCTGGTGTTCCAAAAACCCAACAAGCCTCCTGGGATTCTTCTAGAGACATTTCAAATGCTTGATATATAAACATAAAATGAACCCAAATCATGAAACATCATTCAGAAACAAGTTTTTAAAATTTACCTAAGAATTAAATGTAAAAGATAAAAAAATCAAATTTTAACACGGTTCAATATCACAATACTTTACAATATACCAAAATTAAAAACTCCTCTACCCCAAGAATCCATTGGGTGCTACTACGACACAATCCAATCCACCATGGTAAATAAGTCTCATATGATGGATCATGTTGCATTACCAAATTCTTGACTCACCTTTATAAATTTTATAACCCAAATTCATTGCTCATTCCTGGGAAGACATCATCGACCACTGAAACACATACATGTCATTAAAACATTTATGTTTCATTAAAATGATTTAAAAAAATTTAATGTATACATATATCCTTAAAAAATTCAAATTACAGTCCCAATCCAATCCTTCAATTGGAGATTTTAATAATGGTCGTGCACCAGCACGAATAGAGGCATAACCCATAAAAGCATTCATCCCTTTTACAACACAGATAACATCCACATACAAATTCTATTCAATATTAAATCATTATCCCGACATAAGACCGACGTTATAATTGTGAATCTATGATATGGTCATGATAATGGACATGATCATCTATTTTTTAAATAGCGCACTAAGTGAAATCCTAGGCCACCATGAAGATCGGTTGATCTATCATAGGTAAATTCTATATAAAACTATCTACTTCACCAACCGCTGCGTTAAAAAAAATCCTTGTCCCTATATCATCCAAGGCATCCATGTTTATTTAAATCATACCATTGAATCACTTTAGAAAAATATTGGGGTTTCGAATATTTTGTGCACACCTCCACCCATACAATGTATTCCTACCAAAAAAATCACTGTCATGTTTTCAAGAATTGATGTGACACTACCCACCTTAGGAGTGTCCATTTCCTGGAATGAAATGACTAGATCCCATCAAGAGTGTTATTTCAAAAACACCATAAATTTATTTGTGTCATTCCATGATTTATGATCACCACATCATCATTTCACATGAAAAATGATATTTTAAACTTACTAGCATGTGAAAACACGTGAGTCACAAAAAATCCTCCAATGTTGTGTGATGACCGTTACCATAATTCACCAATCACTCTACACAAGAGTTTATATGATAATTTCTTTAATGGCTGACCATACCCATGGAATTTCTATCATATTGATCCAATCATTCTTCAATGCTTATTCCTAAACTAGGAGTCATGTTACAAATAGAATCCCTCAAAAAAAGAGCAAAGTTAATTAAAACACATATGTTATAGTAGGGAAAACGAAACATAAATGGTACTGACATAAAAAATCTCACAATAGAACCAAATTATACTCCCATATTAAACAATCAACATTTTGTGTCATTTCTTCACAAAAAGGAAATATTGAATATAAAATTTTTTTCGACAGAAAGGCGACCTCAGTGGGTCACATTTATTCTAGTCCGGGATCATAAAAAAAAACAATAATATTTCATTTTAATCAAATCTCAAATGTTTTATAATTATAACAATTTCTAGAAACACTATGGTTATACAAGGATCAAACGCATGGGTGGATATCTACAATTCTACAAGGAACCCATAAACCTTATCACTTGAATTTGTCTCTCATTCATCATATTCAATGTCCATTTAAAATTTTATCTTTAGTATATTTTTTTGAATCGTTCTATAACACTGGTTACCCATTTTCCAATTATAAGGTGTCAATACGCATTAAAAGTGAAACTATATCCTATACTAATTACAATGAATAAATTTTCACTAATGCATTCCTTTACAAATCCATGAATCTCTGTCAATTTATCATAAGAAGTTACATAAAATTATGATATAAAACATAAGTATGTCATAATATAATATCATGTTAATCACAGAGGACACAATTTATGCAAACACTCAAGCATGTTTAATCTATCACTGAATCATGCTATCTAATGAATCTTTCTTATTAAGATCAATACATATAATTACACCAAAGTCACACAACCAAAATTAGCTAGTATCGTACTATTAAAACTATAGTCCATGTCAAATGTATTAAATGTGAATCACTAGGTGACTAAGACTATGCAAGTTATGCCACTTCGATGAAATATCATGCCAAGGAAAATATCCATAATTCTAAAAATCAATATGCAGTGAAATTTACATCATTCACACAAGGTGAAAGAATATCAAAAGTAACATCAACATTATCAACATCATTTCCCATCCCCAACCACGTGGTAATTTCCTATACATTGGTGATCAGTCTGAGGAAAGGATATTCACCACGCACTGATTCTTTCAAAGTATCAATTCTACCCTCCCATAACAGAATGTCCAAGGAAAAATAAACAAAACCAGAACCCATTGATACCACATTTTAATGTCTTGACCCGTGTCACCCTGAAACAAGTAGCCAGACTGGTCACTACATGACCTCAAGTGTTTCTCCCCATAAATTATAGGCTTCTGACTAGTAGTGATAGTATAACGATGTTATTGGGTGGATTATACCATAATATTAATAATTCATTCAAAAAACATATAGTATCTTAGATTACTATGGAAGTATATATAATATAATAACCCACAAAATAAACCAAATATCCAAATTCAATTCATACAATGTATGCCTGTCATGGTGATATATATAAAAAATCAATACACAAAACAACATTCTTTATATCGTAGTAAAGAAATAACAAAAAAACTCCAAGCATTATTGGTGATCTCCACAAGTATCCCGAGCTCCCACTCAGACCTTTTCTCTTTACTCCAGAGCATAAGAAAATTATATAAAGGTGTGTCCAAGGTCCAATAAAAATGTAGAGTCTACATGGGTACCCATCTGCAATAGTGGCTAGAATATGGTATGATATATAAATCTATGTAGGCCAGGACTAGTGGTGTATTGAAAAATATATAAAATGAAATAAAATTAAACATACTGAAAGTATATCTAATCAATAAAAGAATTAAATAAATAACAAACACATATAGGTTCATAAGGGACACCTGACAACGATACTTTCTTCATCCCACAACTGGTATGTATAATCATGTCCATTATGTATACATATATATAGTAACGATATATATATATAAGATAGATATTCATAGTGACATATAATATGAACCAAGTGCATACCAATTTCAATTGGACATATAACAATAATACAAATTCCTATTAGACAAAGGCATATTACACAATCATCCATCACAAGGGGAAGCACTCATGTTCTTTCCCCACGTCCAAACTCAAATATCAATCTTGGAGACTTGGGAATCAACATTGAAAATCAAAGAGTCATCCTACCCAATTCTCTCATGAGCCTATAAAAAATGATGTTGGACAAATCATGATGTCACAGATATAAATCCATTACCAAGAGTATCACAAACAGGTTATCCCAAAGCTAAACTCCACAAGCTCTCATGATCAATGGATGACCAGTACAAATACTAAAATATAATTTCCCCCCAAGTGCTCTCATGGTCTTGGATCCACTTAATATACCTGGAATAACCACTCACGACATAAAATTCATTAATCATTTAACATCCACCTCATTACATTATCCCATTTCAATTACATATAAGTAATCATATTCACAACCATAATTATGGAAATCCATCTTAGGTATTTCAATTTAAAAATTAACATGGGATTCACATTCAACTCTAATAAATGAGGAAAAGGCCTCTCATTTAACTCATTGGACATACACAAATCCCTTAGAAAACTCAAAAATTAACAAGGTAAAAAATCTCATCAGTTAATTAATTAATTAATTAATTAATCAACAACACAATTCATGTCTCCTATTTAATTTCCAATAATTAATTATCATTTTACAAATATGAACTCTCTATATAAAATTCTATAGTTAAATACCTTGATCATTATATCAAAGGAACTTAAATATTTCAAAAATAATTATCTCAACTTAGGAAAATTTTAAATCTCACAATTAATCCACATATTATTTATCTCAATTTCAATTCCCAAAGAAAAAAATTAATTCACAATTAGTTTTATCAGCATAGCCAATTCTATCCCTTATAATTAATCCCCTAACAAATTAACTCAATTACAATTCTCCAAGATCAATATTAATTCAAAATTAATTATCTCAAGATATCGAATTTTATATCACCGGATATATCCACATATTAATCATCTCAATTTCAAATCTCAAAACAGAAAATTAATTCACAATAAATTATCTCATCATAACCAATTTAGTATCTCATAATTAATTCACCAATTAATTATCCCAATTAAAATTTCAAGGCACATAATTATTTCAAAATTAATTATCTCTACAAAACCAATTTAATATTTTATAAATAATCCCTCGATCAATTATCTCAATTAAAATTCTCCAGGAACATAATTAATTCATAAGTATTTATCTCAACATTTTAAATTTTATATCTCATAATTTATCCCCTAATTCATTATCTCATTTACAAATATCAGAACTTAAAATTAATTCAAAATAAGGTTTCTTAATATACCCAATTTAATATTACACAATTATTCCCCCAATTAATTATCTCCAGTAAAATTCTCAAATCACATAATTAATTCTTAATTAAGAATATCAACTTATACAATTTTATATCTCATAATTAATACATTTATTAATTATCACAATTAAATCTAAAAACAAAAATTTAACTCACAATTATTTTTCTATGTTATCAAATTTATTATCTCATATCTAATACCTTGATTAATTATAATCTCAAAAAACATATTTAATCCATATATAATTATTTAAACTAAATAAAATTAATATCTCATAATTAATCTCCCAATTAATTATCATATCAATGAACATAAATAATTATAAATTAAAAAGATTAAATTTATCCAAAGTAATATATCATAGAAAATTCATGGATCAATATTCATCTCAAAAAACATAATTAATTTTCTCCACTAAACCAAGTTGATTAATCATAATTAATATCTCAATTAATTATCCTCACAATGTACATAATTAATTCATAATTAACTATGTCCACCTAACGAAACTAATTACACATAACTACATACCTGATTTGTTATCTATATTATAGCCACAATGAATATAAATGATTTATAATTTTTTTCTCATTCCCCCAATAAAAAATTCAATCCAAAATTGTATTAAAATTTATCTGAAGTAGTAATAGAAAAAAAACTATGTTTTATTAATTAGCTAACGATTATAAAAATAGCTCTATAAATATAGCATAACCAAATTTTTCTAACTCAAACAGTGAACTGCTTGCATAAATGCACCTCCTAAAAAGTGCACATGTTGTTGGAATTTTTTATCACACCTAACAACCATTAATCGGGACACTCAATTATTGTGGGGGGACCAACACACACCCAAAAAATTAACTTCAAAACTAAAAACCATGAAAATCTAATTTAATGGGGTTTTGAAACCAAATATCGTGTGTGTAGCCCTAACTGGGATTGACGATGGTGAACCTAATCGAAATGAAACACCACACCTTCAGTGGTGGTTGTTGAAATAAAGACTAACATTTCTGAATAAATATTCGACTCCACCATGATCATGAGGAATGTAAGGAAATGAATCAATCCCTGATCTGGAGTTTTGTCCTGCAGAGATCGGGTGGCGAAGATCCCAAATACTCTATGTGATTAATGAGACACACATAAAAATTTCACCTTGCTGAGAAGAACATGATTTCTAATGAAACCATCACGATCATGTGTGAAGAGAGTGGCTAGGTGAAGGTGGTGGTGCTCATCACCATTGAAGAACGATGTGGGTTTCGCACCTCACTCCGTACTATGTTCCTCCCTCTTGTTCTCTCTCTCTCAAGATAAAAAATATACCTTTACTAAATATATTTATTAACATAAGAATATTATTATTCAAAAATCTATTCTTATTATTGTAAATTAATTAAATACACATCTTTGATAATAATTGAAAAATTAGTAATCATCATTAAATTAAATTCATTCCAACTAAATTTAGCTAAATAATTTCTCCAATTCATGTTATTTAATTAAATTCAATGAACAAAATTTATTTAAATTAAAAACTCTAACTCATCAAAATCATTTAATTATATTCTATCATCCTCAATTTTATTAAATAATAACCCCCATTTCACAATGAGTAATTACATTATTCGTAACTGTGAATTTTGTTAAATAAAACCCAATTTTATATTAATAAAATAAATTACATTTACCTAGAATTTAATTAAATGAAACACCAAACAAACATTTACACATCATTTAATTTAACTATTTAATAATACCCATCTTTGAAAACTACAAAATAATCATTAACATGTCATTTAATTCAATTACTCTCATATTAGTTTTATTAAATAATGACACCTATAAATCATCATTTAATAGAAATTAAATTATTTTCATCACATTTTAATACAATAACTTCATTATTTCAACATCATTTAATTAAATTCTCATAGCATTAATTTAATTAACTAAAAACCCCAACACCTAATTTAATTAGATTCATTTCAATCAATAAGAAAATTTTATCTCTTAACCCCAAGGTAGGTGGTTTGTTCCATTCTTTTCGTTGTCTTTGAGTATTATGTGCATATTCCACCAATACCCTTGAACAGGGTATTGTGTGTTTACCGTTTTACCCCTGCTGTGTTCATCCCATGCTTTTATGCTTGCTTAGAGGTAAATTGGATATTAATTACGTTGATTTCTATGCCCTTGGTATTTTACTCATGCTATGTTCAATTTATGACAGTTTGGTCCTATTTAGCATATTGTTCGTTTAGGTGTTTTTCATGCCTTGTGGTCGTAGGATGGATCGTTGTTTTCTGACATGCTTGATATGATGTAGATTGTTTTTCCAATTAGTTCTTGTAGGATTACAATTTCCATATATCATTACTATCTATTGACTTACACGAGGCCATGACAACCTAGTTTTATATACTAAATGAGGATAGACCAAGCGAGTTTCCTCGGACTGTCATTGGACATTATTGACTACAGAGGTATAGAACAAGTGAGCTTCATCAAAGAGTCTTTGAGCATGATAGAATAAAATAGGCTAGTCCGAGCTATCTTCATCAATGATTCTTTATTTGACATGAATTAACTCAAACCACACCAGGCTATACGTGGAATTGACCAAGTGAGCTTCATTAGAGAGTCTATGAAAGACCTGTGGCTATAAGAGGAACAGATCGAGTGAGATTCTTCAAAGAGTCTCTTGACCATAGAGTTATAATGGGGAATTTATTGTGTGATATTCCTAAGATTGTCCTTACCTAACATTGACTATAAGAGGAATTGACTGAGTGAGCTTCCTCAGAGAGTCTTATAATATTTGTATGACCAAACTAGAGGGCTTAGGTTCAATGTACTGCCAAGAGGGTTGTTGGTAATTGTTATGTAGGACCAGAGTGGATGGATGTGAGTACATCCCATAGGATTACCTGTTTGTGTTTAGTTTCTTGTTAGATATGGATTGATAATGGAACTTTGGATTGTTTACTACTGAGTATTTTCATTTTTACTACATTTTGTATTTTTACCGGCCATATATTTACTATCTTTTAGGCACATATCATTGGGTGGTTTCCTACTGGGATTTATTCTCACACCCTATGTGGTCCATGCTTTTGTGCACAAACAAATTATACTGTTGTGGGTATTGATAATATCAAGAGCCCTTCAAATTCATGAACTTGACTTGCAGTGGTGCTAGAGAGCATGAGACCATGCTTTGGCTTGCGATGCTAGAGAGATGTTTACCATTTATTTGGTACTTTGGTTCAGTGTTGTTGTATTCAGCATTATGAATTGTTTGGCTGTTTTCCTAGAATTATGTATCATGCATCATTTATTATGTATTGGTCCAGATGTTTTTATCTCTAGTCCTTAATTTTTCACTTGTGTAATGATTATTACTGATTTTTTTATTGTATAGTGTTTCTCATCCACTGTGTACTCTTCCACTGAGGTCATAGTTTCCACACTATCACACCCAAGGCCCTCGCAGCTATTCGCCAGCCTCTGGAATTCGAGGAAATGTGATTGAGGCCATGTGAAAACTGGATATTGGGGGCCTATGGGTGGATTTCAGAACCGGGACATTATGATGGGGTATCAGAGGGGTTCTTTCTCTTGACATACTGTTTGGAGCCTATATCAAAGGATATGATTGAAATAGTTACTTGGTAATAAGTTGTGCCTGGGAGTAGCTAACCTGTGTAGAGGGAAAATCTAATCTACAACAATTATTGCATTTTCGTCTAGTTATGAATGTTTAAGGTAGATCTGATTTTCACCCATGGGTGACTCACATGGTTTTTTCTATTAATTTTGATATTATTGGGGATCTATTTCTGTCACAACTTGATGAGATGATGGTATTCCTTATCATGAATAATCTAGGCCCTTGCTAGAAATCACATGTCATGCTTTTTTGCCATGCCATTTAGGTGAATTAGCGATTCAATGTTGTTGTGATAGTTGTTGTGTAGAATATGCATGTTGTTGTGATAGATGCTTGATAGAATACCTCCTATCAATAGATATTTCAATTTTTAAGGTCTTGTTTGAAAGAATGCGAAATTTTGATTCTAGATTTCTTATAGGCCCTCCTGAGTTGGAACATGGTGGATCATTGAATTGTTTCTCTTTTTTATGTCATGTTTAAAGATTCCAGGCATTGATTCGCAGGGAGTAGGGGCCCCCACGGATCATAATTTGGGACCTTAATCCTTTTTGTCGATATTTTATGGGATCTGAAGTAGTTTTTGAAGGTACTGTATGGAAAACCAACAATACACGACGTTTACTTTATGAATACATGTCATGTAGTGAATAACTATGTCACTGACTATGTGGGTCGGGACACGGTGTTTTGAAAAATATTTCAGGAACATGCCATGTATGGTACGTACTCACCACGATGTAGTGACCATGTGTATAGGAATGTGACTAATGACATTGATGGATGAAACTTCTACTCTACACTCCATGTCCTTATTTCACATGTCGTGTAGTGTAACTAAGGTACTTGGATGTGTCACAAAAAACATGGGTCAGGGAAATCCTTCAAGTACACATCGTGTGTTCATGGAGCATGCTGTGTAGAGTGAACAATGTAGTATGTCGTGTAAGTAAAAACACAAGTCTTTGTAACATGTCTAGTACTCTTCGTGTCCTTCGTGAACACGCCCTTTAGTCTAGGATTAAGATGACCATCTGGGATAGCCATGTAAGGAGACACAGCCTGGGTAATAGAGATCAAGAACACACCGTGTGTGGGGATAACACGCTGTGTGGTTGGAGTGTTACATGACTAGTTGTGGAATAAGTACACGCCCATGTGAATGGCTTATAAGAACACATTGGGTAGTGTTTACACATGCAGTGAAGTCATGTTTTGTAAAACATGAATGTTTTTTCTCCAGTTGCCTTCATGTAATCTTATGTTTTTAGTCCTTCATAGTCCTGATCTAAGGTGTTCATTTTACCTTTCCGAATTACGCCACCGAGAGGTCCTCTGGTTGTACGACAATTTCCAGATAGTGATCAGATAGTGGATATGGCTGATTAGGGACTTCTTGCAGATCCTCCTATTGTTCCAGCCTTGGTACCAGCTATTATACCTAGTGGAGGTGCTGATTCAATGTTCATGGAAGAATTTCTGAGGATGATGAAGGCTATCCAGAGAGCATCGTCTCCTGCCCCATCGATGAAAAAATTGACGCTGGTTTTTCATTAGCAGCATCCTTCTACATTATCAGGGGATGGAGGACCCCAGGCTGCAGAATTATGGAAAGAGGCCACACTGAAAATTTTCGAGCATCTGGTGATTTTTCCAGAGAAGTGAATGAATCTTGCTACCTATATGATCTGAGACTCTGCCAAGAGGTGGTGGTAGTTGATCTCATAGTCAGGACATTAGTAGAGTATGACTTGGGATGTGATTCAGTGAATCTTCTATGATTACATAAACCCGGAGACATTGAGGGCTGATCGATCCCATGAGATTATGATTCTGGAGAAGGGCACACTTTCTATTATGGAGTACTCATCTCGCTTTACAGAGCTTCCGTGTTTCACTCATATTCTAGAAGGTGGTGAGATTTTCCTTTCATGGATGTTCGAGGATGGTATGAGGCACGACATACTATTGCAGGTGAACATCTTAAAGTTAATTCAATATCCTTTATTGTCAACCAGGCACTGATATCATAGCGCAATCTGAGGGATTATGGAGCAGTGATCCAGGGTCGTTCGACATCCAGAGTTAGTGTCCCTCCTACTGATAGAAGGAAGAACCATAGGTAATATGCTCAAGGAGATCATAGTAGGAAAGATATATCATCAGGTAGCTAGGTAGAATGATACTAATGCAGAAGGAGCTGGTATACTAGGCCTCAGTGCCAGAGAGACCCGTTGGTGTGTTGATCTTGTGGAAAGATGGGCCATCTTTAGGATTCTCTCAGATCGTCTCACCTATAGCTGGTGGTTAGGGTTCTTCTATGACAATGCATTCAAGAGAAGCATCTCCAATTCCTCACCATGCAGGGAACTAGAGTTCATCTGGAAATTTGGGCGGAGGTGGGGGTTACATCCATGGTGGTCAGACACCTTTCTACCAACAATAGCAAAGTGGTTCAGCTCAGAGTGGTCAGGCAAGGTCACAGGTCCACGGAGCAGGTGATACCTTTTCATTGGACCAGAACCATCAGGAATAGGATCCCGAACCCTCTACAGTTCGAGGTATGATCTTAGTAGCATCTGTTTTATATTCATCTCTTTTCTATATAGGGGCTTCCCATAGCTTAATATATGTCGCTGTTGTGGATAGTTCTCAGCATCTTATCTTCTGCAAGCATGTTGACACTAGACACACCATTGGGGACTAGGACAGCTAGTGTATGTCATTGAAAGAAGTTAGCTCTAGATTTTGGAGGGTTTCATTTTCTATGGGACATGTATTTCCTAGAAATGATAGGTTATGATGTCATTCTTGGAATCGAATGGTTAGTTCCCTTCCAGGAAGTTGTTTATTGCTATCGTTGCAGGGTGAGTTTCATATCACCAGATGGTGGATCATTTCTTCCAAAGGGTGAGTGGGATGTCCAGGTGAGTATAGCATGTCCAGAGCATCTCGGGTTAGGAATCGTTATAGCCCATATTTCTAGACTATATCTGGATGACCCTGGGACTTCACAATTGGAAATTCCTCCAGTGGTGGATCATTTCATGGAAATCTTTCTAGAGTAATTTTCATGGTATCCTCTTGATCACGATGTAAAATTCTCGATTGACCTTGTTCTAGGAGAAACACCGGTGTCCATTCCTCCTTTCAGGATAGCTACACCTGAGTTCTAGCAGCTCAATAAATAGTTGGAGGAGTTGCAGGACAATTGTTTTATCCTACCCAATACATCTCCTTGGGGTTCATCTGTCCTGTTCGAGAAGAAGGCAGATGGTACCCTCATTATTTGGGTGGCATATCGGATGTTGAACTAGTTAACAGAAAAGAACTGATTTCCATTGCCTAGGATAGATGACCTCTTTGATTAGCATTCAAGAGCCCGACTGTTTTCGATGATTGACTTGAGGTCTGATTATAATCAGTTGCGTGTTAAACCATCTGAAATACCTCTCACAAATTTTTAAAGCATGTATTATCTATATGAGTATACAGTTATGTCATTTGATCTCACGAACGTGCCTATGGTTTTCACGGCACTGAATAACCGAGTGTTCCATCCATACTTGGATTCCTTCATGGTGGTTTTCATGGATGATATCTTGGTGTAATATCACACTCAACACGACCATTCTACCCATCATGATATCATTTTTATTACAATGAGGGAGCATTAGTTATATTCTATGCTCTTAAACTTCCACTTTTGGATGTACCATTTTCACTTCATAGGTAATGTTATCTCAGAGACAGGAGTATCAGTAGACCCAAAGAATGTGAGGGAATTAGTTTCAACGGAGCAGCTGAAGAATTTCATTGAGGGGAGGAGTTTTCAAGGGGTGGTTGGATACTACAGATTCTTTATTTAGAACTTCTAATGATTAGTATCACCACTGACGGATCTGACTGAGAAGGGTGTGATGTTCTTGCGGTCAGATTCTTGTGATTCATCCTTTCAGGAGCTGAAAGGGAGGTTAATTTCCGCACCGATACTACTCTTTCTAGATCCAGGAAAGAGCTATACTATTTTTTGTGATGATTCAGGTATCAAGTTTGGATCTATGCTTATGGATGGAGAGAGAGTCATTTTGTATGGGTCTAGGTAGTTGAGGCCACACGAGAGGAACTACCTGATGCATAATCTAGTGTTGGAAGCTATTGTTCATGCCTTATGTTGTTGGAGACATTAACTGTTGGGAGAGTATTTTGTGGTTTTCACTTACGAAAATAGACTCAAGTAATGTTCCACTCAGTGTGACATTAATTTCTTTAAGAGAAGGTGGGTTGAGTATCTCCAGTCATTCGACATTGAGCATGCGTATATGAAGGGAAATGGCAACACATTGGATGATTAATTGAGTAGGAGGACCCATAGACATGATGTTCAGGAGTCCAGTAGGGAGTGGAAGCCATGGAACCTGTTCTCTGAGATGCATTTGGAGGTGCACGACAGATAGGGGAAGAATATTATTTCTGCTATAGTTGTTACCTCTACGCTTCATGATAAATTTTGATGGAGGCAGCTGTCATATTCTGATGGCCAAGTCCTATGAGAGACTGTGTCAGGAGAGGACCCTATTACTGGGTTGCCCAATGACATGGATGAGATATTTCATTTCTAGGGACGCGTATGGGTGCTAATAGATATATGTGAGGAGCTAATATGGGATTTTCATTCCTCATTTTGGAAATTTTATCCTGTAATCACCAAGATGTATCGTGATCTACCCCGTCAGTATTAGTGCCTAGGTATGAAGTGGGACATTGATGGTTTTTTCATGAGGTGTTCCACTTGTTAGTAGGTGAAGGCATAGAATCAGTGACCATCATTTCTATTAAAACAATTTCCCATTCCCGAGAGGAAGTGGAATGATGTCACGATGAACTTCATTATAGTTTTTCGATGGTCGCCTCAAGGAAATGAAGTGGTATGGGATGTCATTGACAGACTCACGAAGGTTGCACACTTATTTCTGATCAAGTAGACCTTCATTTTTGATGATTTGGGACTTCTATACATCTGAGAGATTGTATGTATAAATGGGTTTCCCCACTCCATTGTCTTGGTCATGGATGCTTGTTTTACTTCCCGGGTCTGGAAGGGGCTTAAGAAGGCTCTGGGTACACATGTACTTTTGAGTATAGCATACCATCCCCAGATAGATGGCTAGTCTTATCATATGATTCTGGTGCTTTAAGACATGCTTCGAGCATGTATTCTATATTTTTGAGGTTCTTGGGAGAAGCATACAATTCTTGGGGATTTTTCATACAAAAACAGTTTCTTGGTGACTATTCAGATGGCACCTTATGAGGATTTTTATGGTAGGCCATGTCGATCACCCTTATGTTGGTTGAGGCAGGAGAGGAAGCTATGATGGGACCTCATCTTGTACAGGATACCACAATGTAGATAGAATTGATTTGTAAGAGGATGGCTACAACACAGTCTCATCAAAAGTCTTATGCTCATCAGTAGAGAAGTCCTCTGGAGATCAAAGTTGGGGATCAGGTTTGAATGTGTGTCTCACTAAGGTTGGGACACAAGAGGATTAGGAGACATGGTAAGCTTTCACTGAGGTACGTCAGGCAATTTGAGGTGTTGGAGAGAGTTTGGCCAGTTTCCTATCAGTTCCAGTTACCTCAGAGGTACCAGGCTATGCATGACGTCATCCACATTTCTCAGCTCCAAAGTTACATTCCAGACCCATCTCATATCTATCAACATGAGGAGGTTAAGCTCAAAGGGGATGCATAGTCTGAGGAGCATTCTCTCTGGATTTTTGGTCACAGTAAAAAGGTTCTTTGTAACCAGTCGTTTCCTCAGGTACGTGTGCTATGGCAGCACACGTGGGTTCAATATGAGACTTGTGAGAGGGAGGCTGACGTATGATCATTATGGACAGAGTTGTTCGAGGTTTCTTCTTCTACGACGTGATAGGGAAATTCAGGGACAAGTTTATTTAATGGGGGATGTTTTAAAGAACCCAATTCTTCTATTCATGAATGATTTTAATTTTTCTAGAGTATTTTGACAAAATATGATTTTATAGAAATTTTTGATGTACATGTCTTGTACTTTATGAGTATACACCTTGTACTTCATTGCTGCAGGAGGCCGTGTGCTGCCCATGTCTTGGCCACACACATGATCGGGTGGGGTGACGTGGAGGTCTCCCAAAGCGGAGTATTGAAACAGTATGTACACTTCGTGTACTACAAAAGTACACATAGTGTAATTTTTTTTCATTAAATAGACTGGGGACCCGTATGATTTCAAGAAGTGTCTTATTCAATGTCTCATTTGACAATGAGAAACCGTATGATGTAGAAAATTCATTGAGTCTTTGAGCTTCCATCTGTTCTTTGAATCGACCAATGTTGATTGCAATGTAACTGCAACAGTAATCTCTTCCTTCTTCTAGAGAATCGTATTCCAAATCCAAATCTTTTACATGTTATCGTGGGTTTACCATTTTTTGCGTTTTCATTGATCTAGATAAATCTAAGATGATTCAAGTCTCATGGTTCACGTATAATGATATCCTCACCGTAAGGTAGTTGTTTTGTGCCTTTCTGTTCAATTTCATTGAGTATTGTATTCAAATTCCACCAATACCATTGAACGTGGTACAGTGTGTTTATAGTTTTACCCCTGTTCTGTTCCGGCCATGATTGTATGCCCATGTAGAGGTAAATTGGGTATGAATTAGGTTGATTTATATACCATGTATGTTCTTCTCATGCATTGTTCTATTTTCGACCACTTGGTCCTTTTTAGCCTATTGGTCGTTTACCTATTTTCCATGCCCTGTGGTCGTAGGATGGAGTTTTATTTTTTGACATTCATGAGATTTTTTAGACTGGTTAGCCAAGTATTTATGTAGGATTACTTTGGATATATAGCGTTGCTATGTGTTGACTTACATGGTGCCGTGAGAACCCGGTGTTATACTATAAAATAGTACATACCCAACGAGCTTCCTCGGAGTGTCTTTGGACATTATAAACTATAGGGGGAAAGACTAAGGGAGCTTCCGCATAGAGGCATTGAGCTTTATAGACTAAAAGGGGATAGAATGAGTGAGCTTCCTCAGAGAGTCTTTATTTTACTTTGATTACCTTAAACCACTCCAGGTTATATGTGGAATTGATAGGGTGATCTTTCTCAGAGAGTCTGTGAACGACCTGGGGCTATAAGAGGGAATTGAACAACTGAGGTTCCTTAGAGAGTCACTTGAACTTGGATCTATAAGGGTAATTTACTATATGATCTACCTGAGAGAGTCCCTGACTACCATAGACTATAAGGGGAATTGACCGAGTTATAATTCTCAAGGAGTATTATAAATTTGGTATGAAAAAACCTGTGGGGTAAGGATGAGTGTGAAACCCAAAGGGTTGTTGGTACTTGTTATATAGGACCAGAGGTGATGTATGTAAGTACATCCCAAAGGGTTAACTATTCATGATTAGATGACTGTTAGTTGTTTCATTATAATGGAACTGTGGATTGATTACTATGGAGTATTTTACTATTTACTACTTTCTTTACTTTTACGTACTATATATTCACTGACTGTTACGCACAGATCTTCGTTAGGTTGTCTAATGGGATTTAGTCTCACTCCCTGTTTGGGCCATGCATTTGGGACTAACTAGATTATATTGTTGTAGGTATAGATAAGGGAAAGCACCCTTCAACTTCAAGTACTTTACCTACTGTGGAGCAGGAGAGAATGGGACCACGATTTGGTTTGCGATGCTGGGGAGTTTTTTATCTTATCTTTTGTACATTTTTTTAATACTGTTGTATTCATCATTTTTACATTTTTGGATGTTTTCTTAGACATATGAATAATGCATCATTTATTATGCCTTGCTCTAGTTTTTGTATCATTAGTATTCCATTGTTCACATGTGTATGGATTATTACTGCTTATTCCATTGTATATTGTTTCTCATCTAATGTGTACTCTACCTATGATGGAAATGATTCCCTACTATCACACCCAAGGCCCTCACTGCTAGTCGCCAGCCTCTGTCATTCGGGGATATCTGTTTGAGGCCATGATGAAAACTGGGTACGGGGCACCTATGGGTGGATTCTGGAACCGATACATTATAAATATATAATTATACATTATATTAAACATAATATACAAAAATACCTTCATTTAAAAGGATAATTTAATTTTATAATTAAATAAATAATACTTAAACAAACATTAATGTTATGTGATAATAAATGATATTTAATTTAAAGATTTTAATTTACTCAGAATCATGTTTTCTACAAAGTTATTTTTAAATGTACATATTTAAATCCTATTTTAAATTCATGTACACATTTACCATTTATAATTAACATATTAATACACAAATAGTTAAATCATTGTTGGAACGGTTTGGATTAAAGTACAGTTTTGTGTATTACAAGTTCTTTTTATAAAAATAATTTGAAATACAACTAGAATTTTTATTTTATAATATATTTTAAATGTTTATAATTAGTTATTCTAAATATCCTAAAAATTATAACGTAAATTTACATTTAATGGATTCAAAACATAGTTTAGAAATCTAGTTTCATTAATAGAAAACAGAACTAAAAAATCATGGAATATTTGGAGTTATAGGAATTTTTAAAATATATATATATATATATATTGTGATGAAAGTGTTTTATTTTGGGTTGGTGTTATAGGAAAATTTGTTTTTGTAGTGTTTATTTTTTTAAATACATTTATTTTTTGAAATAGGAGGTATGTGAGATTTCAAATTAGTAAATACTAATTAGTTTTTAGAGTAATCCCACTCCTCCACAACAATAATTGGGCGCTCACTCCCATTGCTTCTTCACACCACTATATCCATTTATCTAATCAAAAATCTTACAAAATAAATTAAAAAATCACCTCATCTAATAATGGAAGCCTAAATTTGGGTAGAAATACAACCAATGAATGACTTGAGTTCAATCATATGGAATCTCTTGAAGAATATATAATGTTAATCAATGATGGTTTTGGTTTAATTTCTTCAACAACCACCTTAAATTATTTTCATTTCATGGATATAAAATAACATACATATAATACATAAAAAGTATTATTTTTATTATAATGGTATTACATTCAACTAAACACACTTCCATCAAATTGTTCTTGAAATCATCATTCTTTAGTATGATAAGACACCACCATGCGAACTGTTGTTTTTCATTCTTCCATTATCATCATTCCAATATGGAAAAAATGACTGAGTACTTTATATATAAAAGATATATATTATTTTAATTATTTTATTATTGTTATTGAATTTTCTTATCACACATACCTTCATGTATTCAATTTTTTGGGTTGATGTGAACTTTGATCATATGCATGGAAGACTACATCCAAGTGAAGTGATGTGACTCATTCACGCTATATATTGATGTAATTTAGGATTATTATAAAAAAATATGTTATATATAAAATTAATATTATTATATAAATATAATTAATCATTTAAAATTCATTCATTCAAATATAAATGAAAATGAAAAATAATGTTCATGTATACATACGACCTACTGTCATCATGTATTGTGCATCTAATTTCGGATCACTAACATTTATGGATTGTGATAAATATATATATATATATATATATATAGTATATATATGGTATTTATATCATGGTAAATAATTATTTATAAGTCAAATAGTGAAGAAATTAATTTATAAAAAATAAAAATTCCAAACATATATGAAAAAAATGTGGTCATTACCAAAAACATTACCCTAATATGGAATTGATAATAAATGTGTAATAACCAGTCATAAGAAAATAACATATGATATTAATTATACTAATATGGGTATTTAATAATGAAAAAAGTGCATGACTATATATGAAGTTAATCATGTTTTAAAAAAATTGGGTTTTTTGGAAAGTGTTTTTCTAGACTCACATTTAATTTTCTATGATATATTCGTTATTCACCAATTATTTTAGTTTATTGATGTATATTCTTCCCACTAATGTATTTTATGAATATTATAATGAAATTTATATGGATTTACAGATCCATATTATCACATCATTGTCCAGGGTTTTATGGTTTTAATGATAATAATGCAATAAGAGATTTTCGTATTCAATTGTCCTTTTCTATAAGAATGTTATATTATACAAAAAATTTATTTTTTGAAGTGTATATACTAAATAATTATCTTTTAATATCATGAATATAATTATGATAATGATATTATATGTTTTGATTAATTTTATTTATTCATGTATTCTATGATTGAATTTTGTCAAAGAGTTAAGAGTCATTTGATAGAATCACATCAATTATTTGGATTTTGAAATATTATGTATGTAATGGTAAAAAAATATCATTATAATGGATTTTATTATAATTTAGTAATTAATTTTATTTTCATAATAGTTCCATTTTTTCATATTTTGTACATTAAATAACATAAAAAATGTTTTTAGTAGAATCCCACATTATTTCACACTTTCACCGGAAATCTCTTTTCATCCATATAAATATTTTAAAAAATTCAGAAATCAATTTTTAATTATGAATAGAAATTATAATAATGCATTTTTTAAATTATCATAAAAACATTATAATTTTCCATCATTGATTTCAAGAAAATGTAATTAAAAATATATTTATTTTATACAAATGTTATTTTCAAAATGAACCTCTTATTTTACTCAAAAAAATAATGATATTTTAATGGTATTCCCATTAAACAATGTTAGCAATGCTTATTATTAGTTATTCTATAATAGGGGTAATTCCTAATGATACAATCCACATTATTTTTCAATATTGAATAATATTTTCTCAATAATATTTTTTTGGAACTTCTTTGTCTCCAAGAGTAAATCATGTTTTGAAGAGATTGTTGTGTAATATATTTCTCTTCCATTGGATAATGATGTTTCAAATGGATTGTTATGGAACCCGTTTATTTTCCATGAGTAAATAACTTTTCAAATATGTTTACATGAAATCAATTTCGTTTAAGTGGGTTAAAATGGTAATAAAAAATAATGATTATTTCAAGGAGGACTATAATGTAATATCAATATACTCCATTAATGCTTTGGAGCATGAAAATTATAAATAATGTGTCGAATGAGATATAACTGAGTGATCCTATAACAGATTATTTGATTGGTTCACCAAGATATCAATCTAATTCATTGGGTAGTGATTATGTTCTCTCGAGAATTGTATATACAGTTGGTCAAATAGTTTTTTCAATATTTAAGTGTTCTTTAATTTTCCTGTAAGTGTTTTTTAATATGGTGTTCCAAATAATAATATTTGTTTTCATTTATTAATGTGGGTTTATATTTTCTTATTTGACTACTATTGCTATCAAATGGATCATGACAATATAATCTAATTATTATTATTTTTTATATAATTATGGCATGTTTTCATATTTTATGATCAAGATATCTATGGGTATGAATATTTTATTGATAAACTCATGCACAATTATTATGTCATCATACTCTTAGTTTTTTATTTTTCACAATTTTGGGATTCAATTATTAATGCACATTTTTATGTTTTCTTATATTTTTTTCTTTCCTTACATATGTTTTCTCTTCCCCAGGTAATAATGATTTAAGTTGAATAAATTATGCCAAAAAAAATTTAATGTGGGTGATAAAAATGAATAAATGTTAAATTTGAAAATATGCTTTAAATGGTGAAATTATAATTTAATTCGGTGTGAATTTATTATGTATCAGTTTTCCCTAACTCAGTAATACTACAAATTTAAAATTTTATTGATGTTGTAGGTGATAATTTTTTTTCATTTTGATGTTGTATGGATTTGTTGATATAAATTGGGTCTCAATTATCACTATTAAAATCCAAAAATTTAATGTTTAGCGTTTTAGTATAAGATCGATAAGTGTAGGTCATGGGAAGTAATAGTTTTTATAAATTGGCAGCATATATATATTTTAATATTAAAATGTTTTCAAATGTGGTTTTATTATGTGTTACGGATACCACCACCTGTGTATAAGAATAAGGTGGACAATATGAACACTTTATTAGAAACCACTTTTAAGGGTATTGAGTGTAATTTTTAATGTTATTAATGATAATAATGGGTTTTTTTTATTTGGTTGAATTATGTATATATCATCAATAAAATTTAATGTACTTATTTTCATTTTACAAAAATAATATTTAAGGTGTTGTTAAAAATTTTGGTGTATTTGTTCTTGTATATAATGTAAATTTTGTGAAAAAAATCTATATTATAGATAATAATGAAATTGAAATGTGATTTGTTGACTAAGTAAATAATTTGACATTAAAATAACATTGAAAAATATTTGTGCTTTAAATATGAATGATTGGATATATACTTTTTGGTTTAAAAAAAATTAATTATGAGGTTATCATTTTTATTTATTATTTTGGATTCAATGATTATTTAGTTTCAACTTTGTCTTTTACTATTGAATTTGGGAAATTAGTGTATCATAGGAATGATTAATCATTATGGGAATTGTCTTAACATGTACTAAAAATTATCATTTTTGATAATATCTAATGATAGGTGGGGTATATTTATTATCATGTTATGGTCTTGTGGTCTCTAAATATCAATTTTAGTGCTCTTTTAATTAAACAATAGTCATCCTTAAAACATATCATTTCTAAAAAAATATGATATTGTTTTAAATTTTATTATTGAATGAAATTATACTCATAGTGTTTGTATTATTTCTTTTCTTATTAGACTAAATCGTAAATTAAATTCATCAAATCTAATAATAAGATCTTGAAACAATATTTTAATAATAGTACCATCATTTCTATTGAACAAATTGTCTTATCAATCATAACTGATTTATAGATTTGAGGCCCTTAACATTCCATAAATAATTCAAATACTTATGATCAAAGACAACAATAACTCTCTACAATTATTTTGGTTTTTTATTACACATCCTCATATCTTATATAATTTATATTCCTAGGTATATGTAAATCAATATAATCTTTTTACATCCATTTAAATTTTATTAAATGGATGTTTTTGAAACCCTTTTTTTGATGTGGGATTAAAACAAAATTATTTTCAAATGTACATACAATGATTATTGAGATAAATATATCATTGTAAGAATTTTTTTTAAAAGGGTGATGATTTAACACCATACTATTTTATTTGATGGAAACTGTATTAGACATCGTAAAGGGCATGCACCACTGAACATAAATGACTAATGAGTTATATTATGGTTACAACCTAGCCATTAAATGACTGAGTAATAAAATTATTTATTACATTATATTTATATATTTATTTATATATTTTAAATTATATTGGTCTATATAGATTATTAATAAATTGTTACTAAATAGTAAATAATTTTTTTGTAATGTTGTATTATTAAAAAAATACATTTCTTTAAAAATGATTTTTGATGAATTCAATGAAAAAATGTTGCAATAAGTATTTGTGACTATTAAAAAATTTATTTTATAATATTTTAATCGTTTTGGGAATTTTATTATGAAAATGAACTTTTGGTGGAATTCTAGGATTTTTAAAAAAATATAGCTTTTTTTGTGAAGATTAAAAATACTCATTCATTAAAATAATATTATCATCTAAATTTATTAATTAATTTAAATTTACAAATTTGTTTTAAAAATGTTTTAGTGAACATATTTATTTTTTTAATATTTTATATACTTAATTTTATATTATTAAACATTATATTATTTTTTATAAGTTTGTTTTTTAATTTAAAGAATACTTTTTTAATAACTACTTTAAAATGAATTACGAATATCATATTTTTTTATATTAAAAAAATCACGAAGGGTAAATATATTGAATGATATTTATATAATGTATATCATTAATTATTAATTAAATTTCATAAAATTATTCTTATTTTTCATTTATTAAATATGAAATCATCTTTTCTTAAAAAATACTCTTCTAATTATTTTGCCACACTGCAATTAGGGGGTTAATTTAATATTAAATTTTTCCAGATCTATGAATTGTATTTTGATAAAATGGATTCCATAATTTAAATAATGATAATTTATAATTTCTCAAAAGGAATAAACATTTTTCTAAATGTTTATTAGTGAATTTTTTTGAAATGATTTACAAAGATAATGTTAAAACGGAGAATATAATGTGATTAAGCATTATACATAAGTTATAAATAGCATATAAACATGTAAATCCACAATTTTATGGAAATATTTAGAATCCTATGACATTATAATATATTTTTATATTGTTTTGGGACACAATATCATGAATGAGACCCATATTATAAGTTAGGTAAAGAAGAATAAAAAATGAACTTTTTTCTATTTTTATTTTATAAATAATATAGATAAGAAAAAAATATTTCCTGTCATTTAAATCCTATTGAAATAAAATTGAATTTTTTTAAATGATAATTCTTTTAGTTTTTAGATATTTTTTAATTTCTAAAAAATATTATTATAGTCCAATAATTTAATTATTTTTTTAGTAAATAACTAAAATAATATATAATAAATTATTTCAAAGAGAAGTAAATCGTATTAATTTTTGTATTTATATTAATATGTAGATTCATATATCTTGTAATGTTGGATTGAACTTAATAGATCAATATTCTGTCATTTTTATAATAATTTTAATTTTTAATTAACGAAATAATATTTTAATTGAAATTAATTTTATTTTGTAATAAATGATGTTCTAGTAAAATTTAATAAATAAATAAATAACATATCATTTTCCATGTGGTATTTAAATTTTAATTATTATTAAATATTTTCTATTCATTGACTAATTCAAATTTTTTAATTATCATAGTCATCCAAACAAATTTACAAATATTGGTATAGTTGGTGTTTAAACAATTTTTTCACGCATTATATTCACTTATGGTAAAATTTATATCAAATGCCCCAGAGACTGTTATTTTATAATTTTTATTTTAATGTATGAATCCTTTGACTTAATATTAAAAAAATATCACTAAATTTGGTATTAATGATTTAATTTATTAGGATAGAGAACAAGTTACATTACTGAATACACAAATTGTAAAACTTAATAAAAAATTTGAGTAATAGAAAAAAATATATTGAAATTATAATTATTTTTTTAAGGGATTGTTTTCAGGAATTAATAATCCATAACCTATGTTATTATTCAATTAACGAGGCATATGAGGTATGGTATACCTCACAATTGTAATTACAATTGAGTATTTCCACGATTTCTACTCCTCTAAAACTATAAAATGTATTTAGGACCCTAATTTATTAACAACTCTAAATCAATATTATTTAAAGAAATTATAATAAAACAATTCACAAAATAAACAGTCTCATCGTTGAATCCTCACATTTGTTTTAATGAAATCAATAGAAGGCCTTTAGTTCAAACCCTAAGTTGTTAACTAAATAAGTGGTGACATTCATCGACGTTCATTTTTTTTTATTTAGTCCTAAAAAAACTAAAATTATTTTAATATATTAGTTTAAAAATAAACATAGTATCATATATGTTCTGATATTTTTTTTATAAAAATTTAATGTTCAAAAAATCACACTTCATTCAAATCGGTTGTGAATTCATCATTCGTATTAACGGCAGACGACCACCTTGCTAAATAATGTTGGTCATTCTTCCAAACACACCATTCACGGAATTGTATAATAATTTAAATAATTTTTATATGTGATAAATATTTTATATATGATTTTATTATGATTCTAAAATTTTTATTTCACACTTATCATCCTGACATCCTTTTTGTGGGAGTACAAAACCTTCATTAATGGGTACGACAGACTATCACTTTCTGAAATGATGTGATTAATTAATGTTATACAAGGAATGTATTAATGAAGGTTTTAATAAAAAAATACATATATATATATATATGTCATAAATATGATTCTGTAATGATATTATATTTTTTGTAATTAAACCCGATAAGAATATGAAACATATATTTCAAGAATCTGGACGCCATATCAAATCCATGAATGTTGCATTTCGTTTCGTATGACTAAATTTTACATATTACATTAAATATATATATAATAAATATATTTAGATATTTATATAATGGTTCTAATTATATATATGATTGAATCATCATAAATCTATGCAGAGAAAATTAATAATAAGTCAATACATAATCGAAATATATACCAGTTATTACCCGAAACATAACATCTACATCAAAATTTCAATAAAATGGTAATAAAATGTCTAATGAAAAAAATATATTAAATTAATAAATTAAATGTTGTAATTTAACAATTTAATATCATTCGTAAAACAATTATACAATAGTTTAATTAACTTTCTACCAAAATGAAGTGTGAGGTAAATGTTTTTCTCATCCCAAAATTATTTTTGTGAATTATATGATGTATTCATAACTAATTTATGTATGATCTATAAAACAACAATGAATATATTTTGACAATATAATAAAACTTTTAATGGTTATTTACATTTCCATTTTAGTATCTCTCTTTTGTGGGATTATAGATTCAAAGAGACAAATTCAATGAGTTATTTTTGTCTCCAAATTCCATCTTTGAGACATAGGTTATGTTGTACACATATATTATTTTACTAGGTATATATAATATTACTTTTTAATGTTATATATTGACTATCCATATTATAATGATATTATATGTTTAATTTAATGTAAATTCATCATGGGGATTTTGATTAAATGTTACCAAAGTGGTATGAGTTTTTTATTACAATATAATCATTTATCGTGATTGTGAAAAATTTAGTCTCAAATGATTAAATATTATGAAGATAATAAATAATCATATCATCCAGAAAATATATATATTTTTCATGAAAAATTTAATTTTTTCCACATTTTTTATTATCAATAATTTAGAAAACTATATGAAGAAATTTTTTCATTATTTATCTTTTCATTCTGAAATCTATTTTCTTCCATATCAATGCTTTTAGTAATTATGTGAAAAAAAAAATTAAAGAAAAAATGGAATATTCCTAATCCCAGGGTAATAATATTTTCTAAAAATACATTATAAGTGACCACAGATTTTTTAATTGATAATTTTTTCTAAATGTTTTATGTTTCAAAACTACGATTTTTCAAACTAAAGGTCAATTTCATTAAATTTATTTTAATGATATTTTAATGTAATGTTCATTCATAATAATAAACTAACCTTCTTGTCAATTATTCTACAATGGTGATATTTTGTAACTATACCATCCTCATTCTTGGTCTATAGTGGATTTGAATGTTTCAATGTTATTCTTATGGATCCTATTTCTCATCCACAGGTTATTATAATATCAATGTTATTTTTCCTGATCTTGTTTCTCGTTCCTAGGTTACTCATGACTGAATGATATTATTTTGCAAATTTTCTTTTTTCTATTGGTTTATTGTGTTTTAATGAGATTGATATGAAACATGTATCTCTTCCATGGGTTGTTAAGGTTATAAATGAATAATTATTATATCTATAAAATTTTGAATGAATGATATTTTTATTTTATTCATGTTGTTATTATTCGACCATAAAAATCATTGGTGCACCAAGACAGTTTCAAGTGTTCAAATTTTATATTGCAAAAAAGAATCATCCCACATATCATTCCAATGCATAGGATAATGATTGCGTTCTCTAATGAATTATATTTCCAGTTGACCATATAGTTATTTCATCTTGTAAGGGGTCTATAAGAATTCAGTTAGGCTTCTATAATGATTTTATGAGATGATTTTCCATGATACCAATATAACTTATCTATTATTTCTGGGGGTTTATTATTTTTCATTTGATCAAAATTGATATTAAATGGCTCATAATTATTGGATATTTTTCTCTCTTTCCTTTTATTAAGATTTATTCCATGTTTTCATGTTTGATTATCCATGTTTTGATGGGTATGAATATTTTTATGTTATACATATGCACATTGATTATGTCATGACACCATTTTCCAAATCATAATTGCATTTATTAAATTCAATTAGTATTTCATATTTTAACCATACTATGAATTTGATATCACAATTCCTATGATTCATATCCCCTCAGATATGATTAATGTGATTGACTAAATTATGTTAAGAAGTGATTTTATGTGGACGATTACGCCGAATTAATGATAAATAATAAAATATGGGTTAAATGGTGTAAATGATAGTTTCAAATATTATGATTTTTTAAAATATGACCTCTTACTATCCTCCTAAAACACTAAAAAATTGTCTTCATGGTTGTAAGTGAAAAAAATTTTATTTTGGGGTAATCTAGTTTTGATGAAAAAATTAATGTCAGAATTATAACATCATAAAATAAAAGTTAAAGTTGATGATTTTATCATAGGAATTGAGGATTTGGGATTATGGTTGTTTAAGTGTTCTCAAGATTAATGGTGTGTCAATATTGGATGATGACCATTTTATTTCTTGATGGTGGAGTTCTGATGAGCAGTATTTGGTGGGATTCTAGGAAATGTGTTTGTAAATAACTGTGGACTTTACATAATGATGTAAAAAATGTTCTCGGGATGCATATCGGGATAATCATCAAAATGTTTTTTGTTAATAAAAAATATTTACATAATATAATGATAATCATTATCTACTTATTATTAGTAATGATATTAAATGAAGCTGTTTAAACAGGTGTATTCATACATAGGACAAATTATGTTAATGGTCCCATGCAGCGAGTGATTTTGGGTTCATGATGAAGGCTGTATAAATGAATATGATTGAAAGGTAAATGGGGTAATACAAATGTGTGGGTAATATTGGATGGAATTTGTGTATATTTAATGGTGTTAGAAATATTTATATCCCCTGGTTTGTGATGATGATCATATAGTATGACCATTGTGATTGTTGAGAAATAGGATGACAGTGTATCTGATGATGTGGATATAGATAATTCTAAAATGTATTTCCATCAATAATTTATCATAAAATAATCTTATTGTGAATAATTTCGTGAGTAAGACTAAATGTTCCTATAATAATGTTATAATGGTTGACTATCTAGAATAGAATGGACATATGACTGAATGTCTGTTAAAAATGGGATCCTTGGAGTTCCATAAGGATAGGATAATTGTGAGTGTTTCCTATAAATAGTTATTTATTAGTATTATGGGCCACGAGGAATATGTGGAAGAGTTGATTAAATGTTCTATGTGTTTATAATAATGAATAGTATGATTTTTTTCGTAGTTTTGTGCATTAAATCATGGTGATGAATATTGATATAAATCATGTTTAGGAATATATATAGCTGGGAGATTATAATTCCCTATCATACAGTGAGGTAAAAACAAATCTTAATCCAGTTATGACATCATCTATATATAAATTATTGAATATTTTTCAATGGAATCATGATTTTGAAAAAAAATATGTGTTCTGAATATATATATTGGGCTATATCATGAGGTTGTACCTCCACTGGATAGACAATACACGCCCATTTTCTATGTAGTTGAAATAATACCCTTGTTTAGTCCTAGATACACTTCATAGATAGTTTCCTAGGGATTTCTAATAATTGGTGAATCAATATCATAACACAACCCAATCTCCAAGGCCCAACCCCCCAATATTCTCCTATAATTCCATATAACCTTGAAATTGCATAATTAAATGGTAAATATACTATGTATCAGTAGGTAATAAAATATTTCATTCATCATTAAATTTAAGGAGTTATGTATGACATGCATGATAAATATATTTTCCTGGGCCAAATAACATTGAACATTTGTTATAGGATGTAAATGATACATTCCTTCATATGGTAGTGGATTATACCTTCCAAAACATTTTGAGACATAAATTTCTGATGTAATTTTGTAAATTTGTAGTGATAAAAATCTGTGAAATGGAAATTCATTGACCATAGGATGGAGTAGGATCTCACCAAGTGTTTGAACATTCTTAAAATTAGTATTTGGTATTCCCTTTTATTTTTGTGTTTCATGATACGGTGATATTAGAAACCAGATGAACTAATCCATTAATCTTATGTTGTGAAATGTTTTTACGCGGAGATGTTTTAATTTAATGAAATAAAAACATAACACAATTGGATAACATTATTTCAATTCTATGACTCCATCCTATTATTGACTCTCGGAAATCTATGAGAATCTACAGTAAATTTTTTGATGTTAAATTATAAATTAGTTTTTTTATGAAAATGATAAAACAAAAATATATTAATATAATGGTAAATATATAATATTTAATAATTAATATAATAAATAAATTGAAATAGAGAAAACCTTTTACATGCATCAACAATAATGTGTCCCATACAGTACAATGTTTTTATTTCTATGTAGTTGTATAACATGTTTCATTTCATTCATGACTACAATATGTAAATAAAGAGAAATACTTATCATAGATAAAGGCCTCCTGGAAAATTTTTACTGATAATAATTATGATTTATAGGAAAAATATATTACACACTTAAATATATATTAAAATTTGATCTATTAATACATGATTACAAGAATGATTATATAATGGTATATTGAAGTAATATTTATTACGATACATAATGATATATATTAAAATAATTTTATTATTGCATAATCGTTATGTGAATTAATGTAATATATGTCCCTATATATTAGTATAAGTATTGTGAATAAAATAAAATAATTTAATAAATTGTTTAAATGTCATAGAAGTATAATTAATTTTGAGAGTATTTTTATTTAAGGACTCACTTATCATATTTATATAATTCATTATGAAATTTTGAACAAATATATTTGAATACATTAGAAATATTATTTTTATTACTGAAACTATATTAAAATATTTTATTCTATATAGTAGAATTTAACATATTTCATCAGAATAAAACATTATTCATAATTTTTTTAATAAAATTGTATTTTTTAATGTTCTGATTCAATAAATATTAATTATTTCCTATAATCAAAATAATATTAATTTATTAATTTATTAATTGTCTTAACATCTAATTTAACCAAATTAAATAGTTATATAAAATAGTAAAACATCATAATTTTTATAAATATTTACTAATTGTGGAAATTGCTCATGAATAATGTGATAAAAAAATTGTACAACAATTATTTAACATAATTATACGTTTCAATGAATTTATCAAAATACGAGTGTCGCAACACATGATTAAATATATATTAGCATTGAAATAAGCTACTATTATTTGATATCATTCCATACAGATAAACTATAGTCAATATAAAAATTATTTTTTTAAATTCTTATAACCTATCCATTAAAAATATATGTTTGAATAATTGAATAATAAATTATTAAAAATATTACATTATATTAACTAATTACACAATTAGTAGTGATGTCAATTTATGATTCACAAATATGTTTTTTGAAAATTAAATTTTATTGCATTTTTCAGAAACAATAATTATAATTAATTTTAAATTTATTCTAATTTTTTTCATGATTAATTGAATATCATTTTCAAATTAATCATGTCATCATTATAAAATGGTATATTTTTATAAATTTTTAAATAATTTTTTATTATTTAATTAATAACGAAACTAATCATTCATGTAAAAACTACAATTTTTATTTAAATAATAGTCTCATTAGTCTTCAATTATGATCATAGAGTATTGAAATACACATTAAATTATCATTAATATGGTTATTTACATAATAGTAATCATTATATGTTTTGTATAAGTCCCTTTTCCTAATGAAATTAGTTAAGGGCTTTATAGGTGTATGGTTTTTTATATTAATAAATTAAATTAATATACAGTGACAATTTTATTGATAAAAGATAGATATTATATATTCAATAATATATTTAAAGAATATTTTTCTATAATAAATTAAATTGATATAAATATATTTTTATATGTAAACATAAATTTATCTATAATAGGTTTTTATTGAATCATTATATGATTGGTAAAAATTAAATCCTTCCACATATTGAAATTTTATAGACTGAAATGTATTTTATATTTTGAATAATTATAATATTGATTATATATTATTATTATATTATTATTTTTAATTATGCCTTGTAAATGGTTCAAATTTTTTTACAACGGTTATGGATACAAGGGGTTTATCGATGGGTTATACCAACTGATCAGAGTTTTATTGAGACCCATATAGGTATAATAATTATATTTTTAAGAGATTAGATCCTTTTCATATCCAAATATTTTGTTCTTGTCTATTTTATGCGACATTTCCATGAAGGTGACATTAGATCATTGTAATAATTTGAGAAATTCCATGTTTTTCTCTACCATAAATATTATCCCTTCGCATACATCCTTAAAATGTGGTTTTTCCATCAGAACATGATGAATATTTTATAATAAATATATTTTTATGATATTATGGTTATGGACCAACAATTTAACAGTACTTATCAATCAAATGTGATATAAACATATCGCTCATGCTTATGTGTGGACTACAAAAAAATATGTTTAAATATGAATCAATTTTCACCACATTCATTAGTTGACGGTTTTTAAGATATATATTAAATATAAATATATATAATGAATAAATTTTATAATTATGATTTTTTAATGGTGATTTATTATTTAACATCAATTCATTTCAGCCATTAAAAAATAGAAACATCACTCATGGGAATGAATGTACTACTATCTCCAAATTGTAACAAAGTTATCTTTTAATAAATTCATTAATTTAGTGATTTTAAATAATTAAAAAATGAATATATGTGATTTTTATATCATGAATGACACTAAATAGATTATGAAACCATGGAAAATTAGTATGAACTATAAATATGGAACCAAATCGTATAAGAAAAATGAAGTATTTAACAGCCAAAAAGATGACGATAATAAAAAAGTTCAAGTGAATACATGATAATATAAAATAAATAAGCAACATAGGAAATGTTAGGAATTATAATACTTATATTATAGAAATAAAATAAATTTTAATTTGTTAAATAATATTATTTGGCACAAATTGATCAAAATATACTTGATGTATGAGTTTTATGTTACTTTATTTTTTATATGGATTATTTATTCATATATTTATTTAGATAATATTATTTGATATATCTATCCTAAAAAAACCTTAAATAATTATCCTCTTATTATTTCATGATATAATAAATTTTACATTCATTTTACCCTTTACAATTACTCAAGAGACCAGAAGAATGTTCTAATGGATAAATGGCATTAATTCTATCTTTAGTCGTCAATATGTTCTCCTATGTCCATAGTTTTAATAAAAAATATCAAATAAATTTATTAAAATTATAATTTTATTCTTATATTTATTTATATCCGTGTGTTATTATTTAATGAAATATCCAAAATGAATCTCCATTTCATTGTCAAAATAATGTACAAATGAGTTTTTAGAAAAAAAATGTGAAACTAATATTTTCCATAATGTTCACAATATGTTTTGATCTAAAAAATATCATGAATACATTATTCTTTAAATATTATATTTATCATTCCATTATTAATATCCAAACAATTTATCATATAGTTTTTTATATATTTTTATTTTAGTTAACTAGTATGAAAATGAATAATCTATTTGCTTCATGGAATTTTATAGGATTATTTTAATTTCATATTCATTTTAATAATAATATTTATATGTTTTTTTTGATTAATTATGGATATGATCCAATGACACCTAATAGTGACTTACTTTGATTATTTATGATTTTGATGATGAAATGTATATTATACCCTTACCCTTTTCATAGGATATAAAATGATTATAGGATGAATGGTTTTAGATCATGTGGAACATATATATATATATACTACATTATGAGATTGGTGGTAAATAAACTATAATGAATTCCAAATTCATAGGTAATGAGGTATATAACTTTAGATAATGATTAATATAATGGGGAGAAACCAATTTCGGTAACAGACGTTGACCAATAATAGAGACGTAAGAGTAAATGATAACAAATGAAATTATGTAATGAGAATGAATGAAATCCACATTGATAATAGTTTTAGCAAACATAAAATAAGTAAAAATCCTTCTAGAGGTTTTTATATCAACAAAAAATATTCCATGTTATTATTTAATGTTCCCATGTTTCATGGTTAATTATTTACGATTCATAATATTATGACTTATGCATTTTTTGACAGAACCATACTCTATGGTTCATGATTTATAATGACTGGAATTATTTTGTATGATTATTGTAAGTCTTCATCATGTTTTAATAAAAATTTAATTTTATTATTCTCAGTCATGAATATTGATTAATATATCTTAATTTATCCTCAATGTGAATATTTACTCACACATTATTCATATCATGATGTTATAACGTAATTTTTTATGTGTAATATGTATATAAATGAAGATATTTATGAATAAAATAAAAGTATATGATTTATATATTCCATTTTATAGTATAATATAGATACAGTTTCAAAATACACTAAATGGGTATGGTACTATGATGTATTTTATAGGTATATAATGATTATTCATATATTAAGATATAAAATTTATTTATGAATTTTTTTGGTCAATATGGTTTTTATGAAGGAAATATTTAGTTATTTTTTGAATATAGGAATATGAAACTTTTTAAAGGCCCCTTATGGTAATTCTACGTATAGGATTACATCTTATTTATATGATAAGGAGAAAATTATGTGGTATTCCTATAAATACATACATGTATTGATAAAATATATTTATTTGGTTTTTGAATAGTATAATCTTGGTGTAATAACCCCAAAAATTGTAAGCTGAACCTAGCATGGCCATCAGTCTGTTGAATGGTTTAATAGACCGAACTACAGAAATGGTTTGAAAATCCCACTAAATAATTGTTGTATAATTCACATTTTATTATGTAAAATTATGTAGTATTTGATTAGATATTATCCCTTGGTGAACAAGGATAATCATAAATTATCATAGAACAATGAAAAAGTATTTTAATTTATATATTTTACGACTGATTTTTCATTATTCATTACAATGAATAAAGATCCATGATTTCCAAACTAACCACATTAGTTTTAGTGTGGTGTTGATGATAAAATAGAAAATTTATAGTGGTTATGGGTATGCCCTATATTTGATGTACCTTATTTGATCATAGTTATATAAATTTAAATACATCAACAAATATCTAAGGGAATGCAAATTCATATCATTAATGATTAGATATGGAATTATTAGTACCAAATTCCTATGTTTCTATGATTGAATCGTTAGTGTATCATTCAAGTTTGATTTATTTTTATGTGATTATTCACTATTATAATATTGTTAATATCCCACCGGTATAATTTTATTTTATTTTGGGAAAGGATTGAATTTAGACGTTTTATTACTATATCAATTTAATATAATGAGAAGTAAAATTTAATATTTAAATTAATATTATTATTATCTATAATTATGAAGATAAATGTTAAATTTGAATTGATATAATGTTAATTACCTGACTCTTAATTCCATTTCAATGATTTTTTTTTGATAATGGGGTAGAGAATAATCTCTTCAAAAATTAAGGGAATTGGGATCACATGAGGATTGTATAAAAGATTCAAAGGAAATATTATTTGTCTAAAAATATTATGTTTGAATTTGGGAAATATAATGTTACTTTTGTGGTTTGATAATCTAAATAAAAGGAAAATTTGTATATGAATTAATAGAATATGTTATTTTATTAATTACAAAACTAAGGACTACCTGTTATATTCGTAGTATTCATTGATTGGTTTTAAATTATTAATTAAATTTTAATACTTTAGGATGGATTTATAAAACGATGACAATGATAACATTTTTGAAAGGTATGTTCCATTGGAATGATGAGTGGGAAAAAAATTTCAAGAAACTCATGATATGGTTATAGAGTTTACTTGACCTCGCAGTACCCTATAGTGAATTAGAGTTATTTATTTATAGTGAAATATTGATAAAGGGGTTGGGATTTTTTATTTTGAAATGTGATTTTCTGATATCCCATGCCTCATTACAATTCGTGGTTATTGAGAAAAATAAAACATTTCATGATTTAGAGTTAAAATCATTAATCACTCCAATAATGTTGATGATTCATTAACATAATGGAGAATTATTTAATATATTTGTATATGACAACTATTTTATTAAAAAATTCTACATGAAATTGATGAAACTATTTCTTAGAAGATAGATAGAGACGATTACATATTATGACTCCAAAATACATTAAAATATTATGAATGAAAAGAAGGTTGCTAATTATTTGAGTTCAAAGGGTCATGTTATATTATATATAAATATGGGCACAAGAGATACAATATTATTGTATTGTAAAAAAATATACATTTATAAATTGATTGAATTGGTGAAATAATATCTATCTTAAAATACATTTCAACTATCGATCTATTTGATGGATAAAGTGCAACTTAAGGGGGATGATTTATCTAAAAATAAGCTTTAATGTTTTATTTCATTCATTCGTAATTATTCTAAAATTATAACATTAAAAACAGATACTCTATCTTATTAAAACCATATATTGGGAATGAACAATGTATGAATATCATAACTCATTATTATTTATTCATTCTTAAAGTAAGAATATGCATTGTTATCTAAATTAATATTTCATTAGGGAAACCCTGAATAGAAATAAAATATAGATTTTTTGTAGTTCCTTGGTATGTTATAGTTATATTTCTAATATATAATTTTATAAAAAAATATTAGAACCATTACCCTTTCCATAATTAAATAGGAAAATAAAATCATAAATTTCTTTATCGGACTCCTCAAAACATATAAATGATTTATTTGAATTTGGGATATATTTAATCACTATTAAAATTATCTATATATCATTTTACTATTATATGATTTGTAATTTTATATAATTTAGTATATATATGTAAATGAAGTATAAATATTTCATGGAATAAAACATTCTATTATATCTAATAAGGACTTGAGATTTTTTTAAGAATATGTATTTATAAAGAAGTGGATATAATGTTTTGTGTTAGTACATCTAATCATCCTCAGCAATATGGTTAGTATAAGGGGACCAATAATACCTTATAGGATATTTTTAGATATTTTTAATTGGATTTTAATTATTTTTGGAACAATGTAATCCAATTTGAAATTTCTAATAATACAAAAACATTCAATCATGAATTTAAATAAATTATTAGGATGGACACTATGGAAAGATGTATAAAAATATAAAATAATTGGAGTAATGTAAAAATAGAGTAATTGGGGAATGATCTAGGGGATTAAATTGAAATAAAGTGTTGATGTTTTCAGAAGAAAATAAAAGATTTTATGAGTATGAAAAAGATTTGTGTTTATAATGCTGGTGAGATATTCAATTTTAGGTTATTGAGATAGTATTCTAAAATATTTTTCCATGGTATAATGTTTTTTTTGTATTAGAAATATGGGAATGATATAAAATGGTCCTATTATTCATTTGGATATTATTTAATTTATTATGATGGTTTCTTATTTCATGATAGTTCCACCAATCCTCCCAAAAGAGCTTGATATTTTGTATAAATATCTTCTAAGAATGTACCTTGTCTTTTTAATGCATATAACATAGATGTTGTATAGTAATAATAATATATTAAATATTATCATAAAGAAGAATAAATATTTTATAATAGATATTTCATTACATAGAAAAATAATAATCATCTAGTTATAGTTCTCTACTTGATAAATGGGGGGTTAATATTCATGGGGCACAGGTTACTGTATCAGTACTATAGTTGTAATATATCAACGGTGGTACTATTGATCAGCAGGTTCTGTAGTGGCGGAAGGATACTGTAGTGGCAGCAGGACCCTGTAGCAGTGGCAGGTACTATAGCATTCAGTTTCTATTCACAGAATGGGCCTTCGGCAAAATCATTGGCCATGCGGGCTATGTTATGGGCTACATGCCCACTAGGCATTCAGGCATTGTAATGGGTCTCTCTATACCCTGAAAAAGAGGCCTCCACTTTGCATTAATAATAAAATGAGGCTTCGGCCCCATCCTTTGAAAAAAAATATTTTATGAAGTTGTATAGGAACCTAGGATGTGATAAAGCCCAGATATCGACATTAATATTTTTTTTCCGAATGATGAATCCTTTAAAAGGTCATAAATTTTACAGGGGTAGAATGTAACACCCACTGGTTTTAAAATATATACCATTGAAATGATATTTATGATTTCTAAATCTTTCCTAACAGAAAACAATATGTATATAGTAACATTGAGATATTATACATTTATAATCGATTTTATGAATTTGAATGTATGAATAGTAATAACAATATTATGAAAAAAATGTATATTGGTTTTTAATAAAAAAATTATATTTATTACGTCAAATTAAATAAATATAAAAATTTAAGTTATATCATTTTCTAAATAAAAAATATTTTCCTTTAAAAAATTTATATAATATAATTTTACATGAATATAATTAATTTTAATTTCATCATTTAAAAAAATATTTGTGTAAATTAAAATTATTTAATAAATTACAATGTGAATATTGCCTTTTGTTGTTATTTTAAAAATTTTCCATAGATGAATAAATATCTAGTGGAAAGTAAATGTAATAATTTTGGTAAAATATATAATTTATTATAAATTAAATGTCCCATTATGTTTTAAAATATTTAATAATATTACATATTTCAAATTAAAAAATATTGTAATTAATTTAACTATAATGATCCTTATACTATTTCATATTAAATAAAATTTATCTATAAATATATAAAATTTTAATTATATTATATATTACATACTAAATAATTTATTTTCACATTAATTAAATGGTTTCAAATGTCACAAAATGCTTGAAATATTGTTTAATACTTAAATTTTTTTATTAATATTTGTATTCATTTTGTTGTAAATGCCTATTTAAAATTATATTATTCTAGAAATTGAAATTTAATATGGTAAAATATATTCAATTATTAGAAATATTATATTTAATAAAATAACTATTCTCAAGATAGTTTATGGTCATAGGATATAGTAAAAAAAGTAAAAGCTTGTAATTATGATTATGGTTATATTACATTTATTATGGGTTCAAGCCATGATGTGATATTTGGATATGTAGCCACATTAGTAAAATAATTATTTATTGATGATATTTCAAACAAATATTCCCTTAAATGATGTTACATGTTCATTTAGAAGCAAATTCCATTGATAATGACTTTTTATAATTAATATCATAAATTAAATTCGTTTTGTGCCCTCCCAAAACTTATAAAAGGGAACATATAATCCTATCTTATTCACTAAAATTTATCATTAATTTCCATAAATGGACAGATAAACATCTTTACACTATTCCTTACCATCAAAAAATTACTTTTATATTTATTATAACCAATACTACAGTGGATAATGTTAATGTTAATTTTATGCGTTCAAATAAGAGGTTTAATTCATCACCATGATCCGTATATTTTATTTATAATTTAAATTTCAATAAATATTTTGAATCAATATAAAAATTAAATTTAAGTATAATTTACATTCATATATATAATTTTTATGTTTTCAAAACCATTTCCCACATTATCTATATTAATTTTTAATTAAAGTGTCACTCGTGTGTATTTGTGGACTACCACCTCCATATAGTGATAAAATTCATTTTCTAATAACAGTTTTCATGGATTGATTTTCTGATATTATATGTTTATATGTGATATTATTTGACATTATAAATTTTTTAATGGTGAAATACTGTTTATATTTCATTCATTCCGTCTATCAAAAAATGGAAACAACACTCACTCATATGTTTTGTCCACTATCTCCACATAATGATATAATTTTTTATTCATCATATATTTTTATTATTGATTAAAAATATTTATATAATAAATATATATATTATATTTAATTTATAAATAATATTTTACTGAAAATTAGCTTTGAATAACATTCTTGGACTATAAATACCTTACCAAAAAAGACATGAAAATGATAGTTGTTAACAGTCGATATTTTAATGATAACGAAATATTATTATTGAATATGTGATGATATGTTATAGTTAAAAAATTTACTGTATTATAATTATGATTTTGGTTATATTTTTGTATTATCATAAATTTAATCATGTTTTCTATGGTGTTAGTGGGTGTACGAAGAACGTTTGATATGGTAATGATTTTTTTGTTATAATCTCATTATTTACTAGGATTTGTTATACATAAATTTATAATTATTGATTTATATTAAACATTACTAAAAATATTTTTTTATTCTCATATATTTATTTACATATATTAAATTATTTAATTTTATTTTCCCTTTCTTATGTAGTCAATATACTATTATGATATTTTTCGAAAAAACTATATTTATTTCGCTATTCAGTTAGAAGTTATTTCTTTTATGTACATATTTAAATTAAAATATAATAAGTATTTATATTATATTATCAAATGAAACATTATATTCATATTTTTTACATAGTTTACTTTTAAAAAATTCCATTTAATTAAGTATTCATTTTATTCTCTGAATGAGTAACTTTTGGAATTTTATAGAAAATTTTAATAAAATTTTTATTTTAATAGACACCAAATGAATGGATATCCACAAATAACATGAATACTTTATCTATGGAATATTAATTTATATTTTATCACTTTTAATTATAACATAAATTGTTTCCCAAATAAGTTTTAACACTTATATTTCAAATATGTTATTCCAAATTGATAAATTAATTTTCCTGAATTAATCAGAAAGGGATATTGAAAATAAATTATCCGGTTTCACTAATTCTTATTATTTATAATATTAATTAATAGTGAAATGATAAAAAATACCATATTTGTTTCATAGGATTATTAGATTTTTGGTTGTGAAATTTTTATTTAATATGTACCCAACCTATAGTTTATGATATGGTGATATGATTAGTTTTTTTATGAACTTGTTGCAATAATATTTATAGTTTAAATTAAATTTCATATTGAATTTTAATTATATATCCCTCCACTGAATAGGGTAATAATTTATATGACATAAGATAATAAGGACTACACATTGGATTTATAATTGTTTAGTAATGGACATTTAAAAATAATATAGTCATGGTATGAATCCTCTAAAAAGTAAATGATGAAATGAGTTGTAAACCAAATCCTCTATGATATTCATAGTTGAAATATTAACTATGGAAATAATTTTCTATGATTTTTTGTATATGAATATATTATGACATATTCATATGTTAAATTCTTATGGATATTCAATTATTGTTGATAATTCCTCACCCATATTTGATATGTCTTCTGATCGAAAAATATGTATACCATGTTTTATGATTAATAATCTTTTATCTTATTGGTTATGATAATCGTAAGTCAATATGAAACTAGTAGACCATTATTAACATATTATTCTCACTCGTGATGACAAATAAATATCTCATATGTTTACCCTTATTGAGAATATGAGCTCATCCATTCTGATGTTTTCCTTCCACTGTTTATGATGATTTTCTTGTATATGATAATTCTAATAATGATGTTAGTTGAAATTATATTATTGGGAAATTGAGTATATCGTTCATCTACAAGTTATATATGTTTAAAAGTGTCTATGAACACTATAACATCATGTTTATGGATGGGATAATTCAGTTATTTAATGATAATACTTCAACAAATATGTTTTAATTATATATAGAATTTTTTCTTTCACAAAAAATAATATTTTTGTTAATTTTTACAACATTTTGAAAAAATTTTAATTAATATAAAATTATATGTCATTTCTTAGAGACTAATGATTATTTATTTAACTATATGTAAAATAATTTCCACTTATAAAAAATTTACTTATGAATTTGTTATATTAATTTTGAAACTAAATTATCATATTTTAAATCATATTATAATAAAATAAGTTTCAAATTTAAATATGGTAACAATTAGAAAAATAATTATCTCATTGGAATGAAAATATTGTTGTTTAAAAAGAATAATCTCAAGGAAATGATTTTCTATTGTGCGTGCATTAAATAAATATTACACACAATTACTATGTGATTCATAAATACTAAATAATAACATTTAAACAAATATTAATATATTAATCATGTGGTTGAATTTTTTAATTTTTTTAAAAAATTGGGAAATATGGTAAATGTGTCAAAATATTGACATTTATAGTAAATAAGAAATCATTAAAAAAAATTCCTGACTAAATTAAAAAATTTAAATCATCATAGAAACAAACATTTAACTATTATATAGTAGAATTAATAGATGTAACATGAAATTATGGTTGTTAGAATTTACATAAGATAACTGAATTACATAATAGAGAATTAATAATTATATTGGATTATAATAAAGACACTAATAAATAAATAAAATATAATTTATTAAAAGAAATCCAAATTTATCGATTATAAAGAAATTCAAGTATTTTCTCTTTTGATAAAATTTTCAAAATTGAATAAATTTTTCCAGTTGGACGGACCTATTTGTAGACAAGAATTTCATGTATGGAAAGTGTTCCAATTTTTCTATCATCACATCCAAAAATTATTATTTTTATATTAAAGAATTCAAAAAAAATTAATTTTATTATATGAAACACTACCATGAATATTTTAATCCATTATTATTAATATTCATGACATATAATTTATTATAATTTATTAATATATTTTTATGTTGTTTAGAAAATAATTTAATGTTTCTTATACACCTTACTTCCTTTACTTTTATATATAGTTTTGATAAAGTATACATTAAATTTATAATACACATCAAAATATCATTATAATAATTTATATTATGATATCATTTATATATTTATAAAAATAATTTATCTTATCACTCATATTATACCAATCTCTTAAGTTGATAATATTTTATTTTTTTATTCCCGTTATTTTCAATTCCAAATAAAATTCTTGGTTATAACAATATTTAAATTCCTTCAAACAAATGTTTTATTGATAATGATTTTATGTTACTATCATCCATTTTAACATTTTTAAATAAAAAATCATCTAATATCTATTCATATTTTCTCTTAAAAATCCATTCCCTCTCAGAGAAAGAGATTCTTATTAATTTCTCATTTACCTCCATTTTTTGAAATATTTTATAATACCTAGATTAATACGTAGAATCCTACCATTATATAAAGAATTATATAGAAAATTTGCATATTATGGATTTATTATCTATGGTTTACTATAAAATGATTCACATAATTCATTTCTCTATTGTTATTACCTTGTCAATATGATATATTTAATCATGTTTCCCATCCCAAGACCGAATACATAAATAATGTTATAGAAAATAAATTCAAATAAATGAATTTAACTATCGAATATTTTAAATTTATTTCAGATAATCAATTAAAGGTTAAAAAATTTACACTAAATCCATTCCATCATTTTTTAGAAGAAAATATTTTCATCATGATAATTTACATTCCCATATAGAGGAATAATGAAGTATTTTTACTCAAATCAAAAACCTTTGTATTATAATTTGGCCACTCTACTTCTGGGCCATTCTAATGAAAGATCACATTTTTATTTCATTCTCCACCAGACCTGTCATATAATAATTTCCTTTTTAAGCTACATTTTTTATACATTAATAATACACCATAAAAAATAATTCACCAAAATATTTCAAAAATTAATTATTTAGAGATAGTAATTAAAGTACAATTCTTTTTAATACAATATATTAACAAATATGGATTGATGGAAACTAAATTTATTATTTTTATCACATGTTAGATTGATATTAATAAGATTTAAACCAATTTTCCTTAATCATTGACTAATTTTGAATGTGAACATATATGAATAATGTTTAATAATTTTTTATCATTAATATATGTGTAACACCCCATGATTATATTTTATACATCTTATAAATTTAACATCTTCAGTAGCTTATCTTGCATGAATAATCAATTTTAGAAACATGACATACTTTCAAACATTCACATAACCATAGGAATAATAATGTGACCTTTTAGAATAGTAATCTATAACATAATATAATAATATCACTAATAAATATATAAATAAAATTTATGTATCTCCTAAATGAAATTATGATATCTTTAACTCGTGGAATAAATAAATAAATATTTTAAAATATATAAATTATGTTTTGGTATTTTTTTGAAAGGAAAATGTTTTTCTAAAATTTTAAATTTATTATATTAATTGAAAAAATAATTATTTTAGATAATAGATGCATAAGTTATTATTTTATCATTTAAATTATATTGTAGTTTTATGACACAATAATTAATTATTCAAATTGTTGAAAAATAAATTATAAATTTAAAATATGAATATTTTAAATAAATTATTATTTTATTAAAAAGTAAAATTGTTCATTTTGGGAAAATTATTTTCTTACCATGTATCCCATTTTTTAAATATATATGTTGAAAATTTATTAGGAAATTGTTTTTGTATTTTTCATAAATAGTTTAATTTTTTACAGATAGTGAAAAACAGTAATTTACATTATATTACATTATAAGTACAAAAAAAAATTCGATTCATTGTTGCTTAATGGATGAGTTCAGTACCAGTTTGTTATAACTCACATGCCCTACATGTGGTATTTGGGCCTAAGAGATGATATTATTGATAGTTTTGAGCTAAATAATAAACTAATGAATACAATAATAAAAAAACACTCCTCTCCTCCCATCTAAATTCCATTTCCAGGTGCCATAAAGATGTTCCAAAAAATATGACACTCAAGAGGTCAAACCATCCTACAGTATCTTTTAATTTATCTTCATTTTTTATATTTCCCTCACCTCCCCTATCGAAAGTGGCATAGTAAATATATTGTCATATGTATTCTATTATTTTATTATTGTAATGGAATAACCATCATCATTTCCATTTTATTCTGCATTTATTCGAAAAATTAAAACAATATATGTGAGGTGTTGATTCCGAACAACTGTGGATGATGAGTTTTTTTTTCATAACTGCATTCATGTATTCTTATAATACCATTTTATGTTAGGAAATTTATAATATTTGAAATAAAACATATTTAATTTTTTCAAGGTACTATTTATAAAAATCATATTACAAAATTTATATATGTTTTTTATGGTCTTGCAAACCACAAAAAAAATCTAATCATTCATAATTAATGTTATATCTATTTAATCATCCACATGCCATATGGAAAAATTATTTTTGAGAAATATTTTATAATTAATAATGTATATAAATTTCAGCTCATTCCAATTGTTGAGTTTTTATTCTATTTTACATGAAAACCATTATCTATACAGAAGGGAAATGACTCTAGAACAATATATCCAACTAACTTGGAATAATGAAATTACATATTATGACTAATTTAAATATTCATGAATGAAAATAATAAAATTGTAATAAATTTAATATGTGTATAATAATTTTTAAATCTAATATTATTGAATATAATTTTATTCTCGCAAATATTAAGTATAACTCTAAAACGCATTTGGGTATAAGGTAATGGTTTTTCATCTCAATAATATTTCTATGATATATTAATTATTCAACATGTATTTCTTAAGTGTATATTATTCCTACAACCCATTGATTTAATATATCAGGAATCTTTTTATCATTTATTATTCAATATTTCATTTTATGGCCATTATTGTTTTGGGGAAAATAGTTCGAATGCTTGAATAGTTATAAGGGAATTTATAAACCAATTTTGAATCATTAGACTAATGACATACAAAAATGATTATTTCATTCTAGGATTTTGTATAAACTGTATTTTTATTATTTAGATTATTTAAAAAAAATTTGGAGTATTTACATCAAACATATATAATGTATTAATTTAGTTCACACACACAAATTTCTTTTAAAATAATATTCTAAATGATTAATTTTTTTGAATTTTTAAATTGTGTATTTCTAAAATGAATACATAATTATATAATTTTACAACTTTTAGGAATTCATAATTTTTTTAAGAATCCATTATATTTTTATACGGTTATTTCCGGAAAAATGTATTTTATTTAATAATTGTCTGGCTTTTTAAATAAATCATTCAAAAGTAAATAAATGAACTCTCTGTCAATAATTTTTAAATTATTTTATTATAGTATCTCTATCTATGACATAAACAACTATTGTATATTACTATTAGTTGATGTTCAAATATTTTGATATCATCTACAATATTTTGTTGAATTTTTTGTGATCAATATACCTGAGGATATATCGTCTTGATAGTATTTTCAATATTACAATCGATAGTTAATGATTATGATAACTAATTTGGGAAAATATTTAAATTTAATATGTTAGCTTCAATATGAATTTAGATGAGGATTATGTATCACTAATTTTATTTGAAGAATGAAGTGGGCTTAGTAATTGTCAGTTGTGAGCCTCTGTATTCCTTTGAATATTTCTTAGGTCTAACGATAAAAACTAGAATAGGTTTTAAAAAATCCCATACCCATTTATTCAGGCTTAAATCAGTCATTATGAATTCCCTCATTTTGAGAGTATTTATTGATAATCCATGTGATTATTCAAATATTATAAAATCAATATGTATAAATCGTTTTCATGTGAATATTTATATAGAGTTATTTGATCATCTATAATTATGTCCATGTTATTTTCAACATTATGTATTAAGGGAATGTGTCCATAGTTAATAAAATTTCCTTAATTTTTATGTTTATAAATAATAGGTTTTTCTATAAGGTATCCATTACTGATAAATAGATATAAACAGTTCTTATGTTTTATTTTTCCCCAAAATATGATGATGACTTTTTTGGTTTTATTGAAGGGATATGATATGGGAAAAATATCATTCTTGAAGAAAATTATTAGTATTTTATTTTATTTAAATGTACTATGATTTTCAAATTCATTTAGTTTACTAATACTACTAATCTATTCAGTCCATTAGGATTTTATTCCTTGTAATCTTAAAAATATAAATAATTTATTCATCAATCCATGGTTATTAGGGTTTTGGATGTATTCTGTTTTTGTCATAGAATGTTTAGTATAAACCTGGAAAACTATATTTATGAAGACATAGACATGGGTAATGTAATGATATAACATAATTTTATCATATCCCCAAACTAATAATGATTATATTTTACAAATTATTTATAACTAAAATTTGAATATATACTATGTTTTTCACTAGTTTTGGATAATAAATTATGGTTCAAAATTTTATGGTTTATTCTATGGTATTTCACTCAATAGAAATGGAACCTAGTAGAGGTAATAAAAACTATATAATTGCAGATAATCCATCTAAGGATTTTCCTCTTATGTAAGATAATGATGAATGGTCGAGAACTACCGATGGAGTTAAATAACATATAACTATTCTATGAATACTAAATATTGTTTTGAGAAAATACCATACTCTAATGGAACAATATGATCCAAAATTTTGTGTGACCATCATAGACCACATCATGGGACCACAACCTCTATTATTCAATGGGACTACAAATCTATTTGTAGTTGAGTAATGGGTCGTACATTAGACATGTTATTTAGATCATTGGGATGTAATGAAAGGGATAATGTTATCATAGATGTTTATCACCGCACAGGTAATGTGGATAAATGTTGGTCATTGATTCGAAACACTAAGGAGGATGGTAAATTTGAAAACATGAAATTGATGTGTTTTAAGGGGAATTAATTGGAAAATATTATTCTTTTCATCAATGATCAGTTATAGAGAGAAAATTACTATGTCAAAGACAAATGGATTTGGAATTGTTCTATTCATAGAGTTACCATTACATGGTTATATAGTAATGTTGTGTAAAACACACATTATCAAAACTGAGATATTCATCCTTTATTTTGTTGGATTAATAAATATTTAGAAGGGAACTACACTCCCAAACATTATCATAATATTAGGATATAATGTTAGGTGCTATCAGGATATAGACATATTTATCCTTATTTTAAGACTTCAAAAGGTTAAAATATTTCAATAGGAAAATAATGGAAATGGTAGCTAATGTAATGAACTGAAATACATAATTTAACATATGTGGTTAGTTTAGATGGAAACACAGTGGTACATTCTGGAAGAGACATTTTGTTTTCTAGAAGTATGGAGAGAAGGAACACCATGAATGTGATTTTAATGGAAATATATAATTCATCAAATGAATAAATTATAAGGAGACATGGAATTAAAAAAATAAATATCATACAGATCAATTTTTTATATCTCATAAGCATTATATGAATCAAGGTCAGGATTATGTTTTTTCTATAGTTTAAGTGGTATAATTAATGTTTTTTTATTTTTATATTAATGAATTATGTTATAAAAATATTATATACTTGATATAATTTTTATAAGAATAATGATATATAAATGTAATGTATAAAATAAATTCTATTTTTATTAATTTTAATCAAGTGATAAATTGGACTAGTAATCAAGTGAAGTGATTTTTTTAAGAAGATGACATGGGAAAGATAATTCTATATAGGTTTTTATGTTGAGATAATTATAAATTTATTTTTTTGGGAAATTATTTTTTTAAATGTATGTTGTTAAATGATTTGATGGTTTATGTTATGAATAAATTTATTATATGTTTCTATTTAGGAAATATATTCAGCAACCTGATATTTTACTCTGGGAAGTACAACTTATTCAAAATGGTTTAATAGTGATTAATTTATTCAAATATTTAGTTTGTGACAATAATACCTACATTAGTTTTGTAAATCTTGTGTTATATTGATTTTGAAAATTTAGTGACCTTCCCTCTTTTTTTAGTGGACATTGATTTTGTAAAATGTATAGTCAATGAGTTTGAAGGTTACTACATTCTAAATGTGTATTTTTTAAATTTTGTTAAATTATAATTTATCATAATGGATAAGATGTTCAAACCATTTTTATTATTAAAAATATTTAAAGGCCATGTGAATTACTTATGGATAATTTGATAAATGATATTTGGGTATGAAAATATATAATTAATACCAATCATTTGGTTTTATAAATAATGTGGAGCTGGATCAAAGGAAAACAAAATGATGATATTATCCATATGACATGGAATTTAATCAAGTATGTTTATTTTTAGGAGATCTTATAATTTTTTTTTAAAAATAATCCCTCAACACTAGTAAAAGTATTTTGGAACAAAAAAAATATATTTTTACATTTCATGTTATGAAATCAACAGTCCTCAAACCAAGAAAAAAAATTTGTTACTGTGATGGTAGACGTTCAAACGAAAATGCCCTATACTATTAACCATTAGATCTTTACAGTTTCATTTCTTTTTTGTGACCATGTTTTCACTTCCCACTAAATTTATCTAATAAGTAAACCTTGCTTTGTGGTTAAAATCACACTGCCCTTTCCCTCTAATTTATTTTTGGATTTATTAACCCTGTAGATGATGAGGGATTTCAATAAGTGTATTTTAAATTGAAAACACCATGATAACCAATTATAATATGAAACATTGAGAATGTAGTATATTGATATAGGATATAATGTAATACCAAAAGATTTTATTGTATACAAATTTTCCATTTATCAACAATGATAGATTATTTTATAAACTTCACCAAGTTTAATACCGTGATTTAATGTCAAATATTATCATGATCATTGGAATAATAATTTGACCGTTAGAAAGAGTAATCGGACATTAGATTAATACCCTAACCTATAATTTATAAATGAAATTTATGTATCCCTTAAATGAAAATATTATATATATATATATATTGGAATGAATAAATAAATAATTAAAACATGACAATATAAGTTTTATTATTTTTATGAAATGTAAATGTTTTAATACAATTTATAAATTAATATAATATTATTTAAAAAAATATTTTCATAAAATCCATAGATTAAATCAATTTCATATCCTTATTATTATATGATAATTTTATAGACAATCATTTATTTTCATTGTATCAAAACCAGTTATAATATTAAATGAAATACTTTTGGATTAACTGTTGACTTTTTTTAAAAAAATAAATTTATTATATTTAAAAAATATATTAAAAAATGTTGACCCATTTTGATTTCTACACATAAAATAATATTCTGTGTTATTTTTTACAATTTTTTCTATTATAGTTGATCTGTTTATGAATAGTGAAATATCGTAATTTTTGGTATTTGACAATATAAGTATATAAATTGTTTATTGAGTCATGGATGATGGATTAATGATGAATTAACACATTGGATCGAATCACATATTCATGTTATATTATTTCCTCTAAAGAAACAAAACTATTGAATTTTTTTAGCCACAATTGTAAACTGATGAATAAAATAATGAAAACACCACTCTCCACCACTATAATTTCCACACATCACCGCTCATTCTACTAAAAAATTATAATATTTGTAGATTAATTATATTATTTCAAATTATTCACAAAAACCACATCCCTAAAATCATTTCTCAATGGCCTCAACAAAATATTATTTCCATGTTCCAAAAATTTGTTTCCAAGTAGATGAAACTCAAATAGTAATACCCCTCCCTCTTTCCATTTTAATTAAATCTATTTTCTTATTTTTCCCTTACATGTCCTGTATAATGTTCCCTGCTGAATAAGTTATGATAAATAAATAAAATTTTATTATGATAATTTAATATAATATAAAATGTTTTCAATATATTCTTTTTTAGAAAAATTATAACATAGTTTATTAAGTGTCGATTCACCACCTCCATTGAAAATTAGTTTTTTTTTTCATTAACACCTTCTTGTATAAGTGTGTACGAATTTTTTTGTTTAATCCCGAATATAGTATGTGTATTTATATGTATTTTATTATTTTAATTAAATTATATAAAAATAAAAATAAATTATACTAGTTCATGTTGGTCGTAAAACCCACCAAAATAAACTAATAATTTTTCATTATCAGTTTATCGAATGAATTATTATCATACTATATAACCAAAAAATATATTATGAAAATTTAAAATATTATATTTATATTAATATAACCCCATTTCACTTCTTAGATTTTAATCCATTATAAAAGAACTAACATCTTTATAGTGAATGGAACCAACTATAGGACAATGGAATGAACACTACTGAAACAACGAAATTAAACAATATAATTGATCTGAAGGTTCATAAAAAAACATAACAAAATTATGATAAATTAAATATATGTATCAGGGGATCCAAATTAGGTAACAAATCAATCTAATTATATTCAATTAGAAATTAATTACATGTAAAAAATTCATTCGGTGATAATTTATATGTTTCTCATCTCACATTTATTTCTATATGATATTACTTAATATATACTTATTTCACATGTGTGGGGTATATATAATTTCATTTGACATATCATATTATAAGCTTATTTAATCTCATTGTATAAAAATTTACATTTTTTATCATTAATTTTATGGTCCATACAGTTTGACTGTTTGCAATGTAGAAGGGGAATTATTTTCCCAATTTCCATTCTCTTGGTCAAACATATACTCCAATGAATATTACATACTATGATTATGTGAAAAATACATTTTTATTATCCTATGTTATATTTATTCTTTTTATTTGGATATACTTATAAATCCTTTAAATTTTTTTAACCCTCACAATTTCATTTAAAAATTCTCTTTTAATTGATTATTTTTTCAAATTTTAAACGAACTATTTTTTGTATTTACAATATATTAGTAGCATTTCCCACATTCATGAATCCAAGTTTATTTTAGTAATCCGTTATTTTTATTCATCGATATATAAAACTATTTTTTTTCTTTTATAAATACATGGATTTTTAATTAATTAGTTACATTTTAAAATGTGTATTTCCTTGAATAAATAATCAATTATTTAGTTAGAGTATTTTCATGTATGTCAAAACCCTCTATTTAATATTAGAAATTATTGAAAATATTCTCATATGCTAGAATCTAACAAAATTTATTCTTTGTTTTATGATCATTTTGACTTGGTATGTACCATATTGACATTATTTTCCTTAAAAGTATGGATATTTTAGGATTATGTATATGGAATAAAGAAATTATATACATTTCATGTTTTACATTCAATATTAATGTAGACATTTTTTATGATTCAACCATTTTATATGAATAATTTCATTTATATAATAATTATAGAGAGGTACCTTCTATAGCCCCTGATTCATAGAATGGTTAAATGAGACAAACTATATTTGGTTTTATTGTGGAATTAACCATTCATACAAACATATTTTCGAAAGAATTGATGATATGTTTTATATATCACACATTATGAATTTAATTAATATGAGATTAGTTTTTTATAATCCATTATATAATTAAACTACTATATTAAACATCAGTATGTATAATTTTCTTGAGCATTTTTTATACAGGTATTGGATAATATTTTATTCCAACCATATTATTCTCTATATTTTGTTTTAATCTCATGTGTTTGTAGTTAATCACCATCGCTTATTTTTTATGTTTATTTATCAAATATTTGGTTTTATTTATACCATTAGGTATCATTTAATATAACCAATTTATTATGTTATATTTTTTCCCATGATATGAAGAAGACTTTTTTGGTTGTTATGAAGATATATAATAAAATTGAAAATGGATTTATTGGGGAAAATTATACATGATTTTATTTTTTTTAATGCAATGTGAATTTAAAATTTGTATCAAATTTAACAGTGATACTAAAATATCATATCCTTTATGATATGACACCTAGTAATTATAACAATGTATTAAATTAAGGCACCAGCACCATGAAACTGTTGTTGGGGTCCTTATAATATTAATTTTAATAAATGTGATGTATAATAAATATATAATAATGTGATTGGGATGAAATAAAATGTATATCAATTTGGTATAATATTTCCTTTTTGGATATAATAAATATATGGTTTGATTATTATTCATTAGTATTTGAACTGTGACGAACCTTATCAACAATTACATTATTAGTTCTGGGATTTATAGATATCAAGAGAATTATTGATGAATGAAGAGAGGAGTTGATAATAATTTTCAATTGTCAGATTTATTTATCTTAACTATGAATTTGGGATAGTTGATGCTATGTATGGACCCTTATATCTAAAATTTTACCCCATCCATATTTGGCACCATTACATCTTGGTGTTTGGCTGGATTGAAATCCCAGATTGAGAATTATTGAAGACATTGTAATGATTCACGAATGTGGTGTAGTCCTTGACAATTAGAAATATAGTTCAGAGTATTGGGTGTGGGCGTATCATTGTTCTATAGTGTTAATAAAACATAGTTCCATACATACAATATGAGTATACCATTTTATTGCATGATATTTGAGATATATGTGATGATATTAACTTGGTGGAGTATGCCTAAATGACACTCCATGTAATGAAGTAGTTTACATTATTTTTTTTATAGAATATCACATATTTTTGATTTTGAAATTGATGTATGTGTTTTCATCTACAATTTGAATCCTATGTATAAATTTGGTGGCTTCAACAAATTTAAATATTTAATCACTAATTCCATCAATTTTAGGGGAACTCTATGGGAGTTTTAAGAGATATTTTATCCCAATATCATGGATTATTTAGATCAAGAATAAGTGATATAATGTGAGATCTTCCACAAATAAATACTAGTATACTATACATTTTTCATCATAAATAAGTTTCTTTATTGGTTATGTATTTATTATAGATTTTTTATTTAGTCATCAGTGAATGATGTTGGGATTTTTTTTATAAGAGGATTCTTAAGGATAATCTTGATTCTTTTATCCACACATCCATTCTTTTTCCATATAAAATATATATAATGATGTTTTCAGTGAGGTATGGTATTAGGGAAGTCCTGTATTTTAGAATTAATTTTTGGAATAACATTATTATGATTCAATACAAAATAAGTACATATTTGACAATAATTGGTAATGAAAATGTATTATGTAATTTATATTAAATTGAATTTTTCATGTGTGAACCTGTATTTATGATATTTCATTAGAAAATGAAGAATTATTATTGAAATTACATCATGTATATCAGTTTACAACAAATTTGGTGATACTATTTTTATTTTGTGATGGATTCATCGTTAACATAATTATTATCACATAATATTGGAAACAAACAATCTCTATTGATGAAATGAATTGATATTAAAAATGGTTTGATTAAAATGAGATTTTTTAGAACTATATATTGAAATTATTATTCTATGTTGATGTTAATCTTGTTTTTCCCTATAATTGTGTTACATTTGTGTGGTTTATGATATTTTGTGAATAAATTTTTATTGTAGATTGTCTTGGAAGAATTTTGGGATCATTTTGAGGTTTTTGTTATGATACATGGTTGAGGTATACATGAAATTTTTCATAGGAAATATTAGTGGTTTGATGAATGTGATGGATTATTTGGTTTATGTGGGATGATTTAGTTGTGTTCAAATAGTACATAATATATCTAGAAATGTCAATCCATAAGTGAAATGGGTTATAATTCTATAAGGGAATTGATAAAAATGATTCATTGGTATATTATAAGAATAATTAGTATCATTGATTAATTTGGGTGTTATCATCAATGATTATTCATTTATTGTTGAATTGATTTTCATTATATCATAAATTCATTAATGATCGGAAAATACTAAAATAAGGTAATGGTAGGATATATTTTCAATTGTACTGTTTGGTTTTCCTATTTTTATGTGAAATTATTGTAGTTTTGGTGTTTTAATTCATACTAATCATATTTTTTGATGGTGATATTATGATGTTATTAAGACTATATGATAGTATGGGTTTTGGTGAACTCTATATGTCTATCCAAGGGAATATAATATATATATATATATATATAATTCATTTCACATTTTAAATGTATTCACGACCCAACCATGTTGTATACCCTTACTGAATCCCATTATACATTGTGTTATATGATTTGTACCATTATATATAGGTTGGATGGAATTTATATTATTGACTTCTCCCGCATCCTCATTCACACATCCTTATATTGTTTTAGAATTCATGTCTCAGGTATGGTATGACCATCCTAACATAATATATTGATAAATTGAATACAATATTGGGTATTGATGTGATGATGAGTATATGATGTATTAGAAATCACAATGGGCTATTTATGAGGATGTATATGTGCTCTTTTGGATTATGTAGTGCATTCTATTTTTGATGTTGGAGTGGTTCAACGGTTGACCCTACATGGTATTGGACAAGATGATAAAATATAGTGGGGGTCATCGATGTAAGGTGGATGGAATTGGGTTGATTTCCTCCATGTCCGTGATACTTTTTATTATAATATTTGTTATGTTTTTATGGTATATTGTATCGTATTTCATTGAATGGAAGGGATTTTGGGAATAAGTTATTCGAAATTAGGTTTTGAAATTGAAACCCCATTGGTGATATGGTTAAATGATAAATTCTTATTGTATTCGATGAAATTTATTAAATTTATTTGTATATGATATTTATCGATTTAACTTCTATGAGGATATGTTGTAGTTGACAAAGTTTCATTTTTATGTGTTTTCTCTGATGCAATAGTGCACTATTTAAACATTTTTAATGGGTTTAATCGGTATTATCCCACTGAGGATACTATTAATGATAACCCATAAATATAATATTTTATGTTAGGTTTTAATGTATTTTTTCGTGAAATTGATGAGAATAACAATATTGTAACATAAATATTTTTATTTAGTTTCTTCCTAGGACCATTCTTTTGATATTTAATATTGGATGATTATTTTTTTAATCTTTTTTAATATATTGTTTTTTTATTTTTGAATATAATTCCTTATATTAGGGAGTACTTCATTATATTTTTGATGAATTCAATTTTTTTATGATTTTAATTCATCCTATTTATATGTTTTATAAAAATTATTATGTTAACCAATATAGGTTCTTATGGATTTACTACAAGACGGTACCTAAATTTATTAATTTAATACCATAATGGTTTCCCGATGGAGTAGGTTTATGATGTTGGGTTACCACTGTATTTTCTATAGGGGTTGGATATATATTTTGATTAAGAACTTATGAGGATTTCATTGATTAGTATGGAAACAATATTAGATTGTCATGGAATATTTCATTTAATAGAGTGACGAGTTTGGTAATAGGAGACTCGTTTAGATAGAAGGTTATATACATTTTCACAAAATTTTGAGAATGAACAAATAATGTTTTTTAGATTTCTAAGTAGTGAATGTATGATTTCACATAAAATAAATTTTCACACATGTATTTCAATTTGGGATATTATGTGAAATAAAAAAACTCTATGAAATGGAACATGATTTATTGAATTATATGTTATTAGGTTTTGGAAATTTTATTATTATTGTATATTATTTACTCATGTTGTAAATGATGAATGGATTAAAATATTGCGTGTTTGGAGGCTGACCTGATTGACTATGTGAGGGTGAAAAAATTGAGGATGATGATTTGTATAGAAAGGGAATTATAGATTAATACCGTGTTGGAATAAACATATCAATAGAAAAACATTGGATGTATTATATGTAGATAAATATCTTTTTGTATAATATAATGAATGATTTTTAGGATACATTGGATATTTTCAAGTGGATGGGAGTTACACATTAGTGGTGGATCATATATTTTAGGGTTTTGACTATGGAAAAATCATATTGAAGAACGTTCAACATCATTCTTTCATATGGTAATGATTCATGGGGATGTTGTGGGAATCAATTTGCAGTTTATCTACTATTACATGAATATCATAAAAATAAAGGATATTGGGTTTTGATTTAGGAAAATAATATTCACTAATTAATTATTTCAATATGGGATAACTAGAGTTAAGTGCATCATGGATGTTCTATGGAAAATTACCTGATGTACAGTCTCCCCAATAATGTGGCCTATTAAAATAAAGACTTAGAAAATGGATGACGACATTTATAGAATGCTTGTTTTTTTTAAATTTATCTTAATAGGGGAACTATATAGGTTCAATGATTGTCAATTTTTTTGGAGGACAATCTCTTGTGATTGGGATGTCATTATTTTTTCATATCATGAGTCTACATGTGATTATTTCACTCTCTACTGTTTCATGTGTATATATTTACAATGAAAAAATGGGGTAACTGAAACCATATGATATTCTTGAAGGACAATTGGTTAGTTGAGCTTGTATTTCCTTTCCTACATTGATCATTAGAATAATGTGGTTGGTCGATGTAAGGTGGATGGAATTGGTTTGATTTCCTCCATGTCCATGATACTTTTTATTATAATATTTGTTATGTTTTGATGGTATATGGTATCATATTTCATTAAATGGAAGGGATTTTAGGAACAATATATTCGAAATTAGGTTTTGAAATTGAAACCCCATAGGGGATGTGGTTAAATGATAAATTCTTATTGTATTCGATGAAATTTATTTAATTTATTTGTATGTGATATTTAGTGATTTAACTTGTATGAGGATATGTGGTAGTTGACAAAGTATCTTTTTTATGTGTTTTCTCTGATGCAATAGTGCACTATTTAAACATTTTTAATGGGTTTAATTAGTATTATCACACTGAGGATACTGGTAATGATAACCCAAAAATATAATATTTTTTGTTAGGTTTTAATGTATTTTTTGGTGATATTGATGAGAATAACAATATTGTAACATAAAAATTTTTATTGAGTTTCTTCCTAGGACAATTCTTTTGATATTTAATATTGGATGATTATTTTTTAATCATTTTTAATATATTGTTTTTTTATTTTGGAATATAATTCCTTATATTAGGGAGTACTTCATTAAATTTTTGATGAATTCAATGTTTTTATGATTTTAATTCATCTTATTTATATGTTTTATAAAAATTATTATGTTACCCAATATAGGTTCTTATGGATTTACTACAAGATGGTACCTAAATTTATTAATTTAATACCACAATGGTTTTATGATGGAGCAGGTTTATGATGTTGGGATACCAGTGTATTTTCTATAGGGGTTGTATATATATTCAGATTAAGAACTTGTGAGGATTTCATTGATTATTATGGAATCAATATTAGTTTGTCATGGAATATTTAATTTAATAGAGTGACAAGTTTGGTAATAGGAGACTCATTTAAATAGATGGTTATATAAATTTTCACAAAATTTTGAGAATGAACAAATGATGTTTTTTAGATTTCTGAGTAGTGAATTTATGATTTCACATAAAATAAATTTTCACACATGTATTTCAATTTTGGATATTATGTGAAATATAAAAACACTATGAAATGGAACATGATTTATTGAATTATATGTTATTAGGTTCTGGATAATTTATTATTATTGTATATTATTTAATCATGTTGTCAATGATGAATGGATTAACATATTGCGAGTTTGGAGGCTGACCTGATTGACTATGTGAGGGTGAAAAAATGGAGGATGATGAGTTATATAGAAAGGGAATTATAGATTTATACCGTGTTGGAATAAACATATCAATAGAAAAACATCGGATGTATGATATGTAGATAAATATCTTTTTGTATAATACAATGAATGATTATTAGGATACATTGGATATTTTCAAGTGGATGGTAGTTACACATTATTGGTGGATCATATATTTTAAGGTTTTGACTATGGAAAAATCATATTGTAGAATGTTCAGCATCATTCTTTCATATGGTAATGATTCATGGGGATGTTGTGGGAAACAATTTGCAGTTTATCTACCATTACATGAATATCATAAACATAAAGGATATTGGGTTTTGATTTAGGAAAATAATATTCACTAATTAATTATTTCAATATGGGATAACTATAGTTAAGTGCATCATGGATGTTCTATGGAAAATTAGCTGATGTACAGTCTCCCCAACAATGTGGCCTATTAAAATAAAGACATAGAAAATGGATGACGACATTTATAGAATGCTTGTTTTTTTAAATTCATTTTAATAGGGGAAATATATAGGTTCAATAATTGTCAATTTTTTTGGAGGACAATCTCTTGTGATTGGGATGTCATTATTTTTTCATATCATGAGTCTACATGTGCTTATTTCACTCTCTACTGTTTCATGTGTATATATTTACAATGAAAAATGGGGTAACTGAAACCATATGATATTCTTGAAGGACAATTGGTTAGTTGAGCTTGCAGTTCCTTTCCTACATTGATCATTAGAATACTGTGGGTGGTCGATGTAAGGTGGATGGAATTGGTTTGATTTCCTCCATGTCAATGATACTTTTTATTATAATATTTGTTATGTTTTGATGGTATATGGTATCGTATTTCATTAAATGGAAGGGATTTTGGGAACAAGATATTCGAAATTAGGTTTTGAAATTGGAACCCCATAAGGAATGTGGTTAAATGATAAATTATTATTGTATTCGATGAAATTTATTTAATTTATTTGTATGTGATATTTAGTGATTTAACTTCTATGAGGATATGTGGTAGTTGAAAAAGAATCTTTTTTATGTGTTTTCTCTGATGCAATAGTGCACTATTTAATCATTTTTAATGGGTTTAATCGGTATTATCCCACTGAGGATACTGGTAATGATAACCCATAAATATAATATTTTTTGTTAGGTTTTAATGTATTTTTTGGTGATATTGATGAGAATAACAATATTGTAACATAAATATTTTTATTGATTTTCTTCCTAGGACCATTCGTTTGATATTTAATATTGGATGATTATTTTTTTAATCATTTTTAATATATTGTTTTTTTATTTTGGAATATAATTCCTTATATTAAGGAGTAATTCATTAAATTTATAATGAATTCAATGTTTTTATGATTTTAATCCATCCTATTTATATGTTTTATAAAAACGATTATGTTAACCAATATAAGTTCTTATGGATTTACTACAAGACGGTACCTAAATTTATTAATTTAATACCACAATGGTTTCCCGATTGAGCATGTTTATGATGTTGGGATACTAGTGTATTTTCTTTAGGGGTTGGATATATATTCATATTAAGAACATGTGAGGATTTAATGGATTATTATGGAAACAATATTAGTTTGTCATGGAATATTTCATTTAATAGAGTGACGAGTTTGGTAATAGGAGACTCATTTAGATAGAAGGTTATATAAATTTTCACAAAATTTTGAGAATGATCAAATGATGTTTTTTATATTTCTGAGTAGTGAATGTATGATTTCACCTAAAATAAATTTCCACACATGTATTTCATTATGGGATATTATGTGAAATATAAAAACTCTATGAAATGGAACATGATTTATTGAATTATATGTTATTAGGTTATGGATAATTTATTATTATTGTATATTATTTAATCATGTTGTCAAAGATGAATGGATTAACATATTACGAGTTTGGAGGCTGACCTGATTGACTATGTGAGGGTGAAAAAATTGAGGATGATGAGTTATATAGAAAGGGAATTATAGATTTATACCGTGTTGGAATAAACATATCAATATAAAAACATTGGATGTATGATATGTAGATAAATATCTTTTTGTATAATATAATGAATGATTATTAGGATACATTGGATATTTTCAAGTGGATGGGAGTTACACATTAGTGGTGGATCATATATTTCAGGGTATTGACTATGGAAAAATCATATTGAAGAACGTTCAGCATCATTCTTTCATATGGTAATGATTCATGGGGATGTTGTGGGAAACAATTTGCAGTTTATCTACCATTACATGAATATCATAAACATAAAGGATATTGGGTTTTGATTTAGGAAAAAAATATTCACTAATTAATTATTTCAATATGGGATAACTAGAGTTAAGTGCATCATGGATGTTCTATGGAAAATTAGCTGATATACAGTCTCCCCAATAATGTGGCCAATTAAAATAAAGACTTAGAAAATGGATGAGGACATTTATAGAATGCTTGTTTTTTTAAATTTATCTTAATAGGGGAACCTTATAGGTTCAATGATTATCAATTTTTTTGGAGGAAAATCTCTTGTTTTTGGGATGTTATTATTTTTTCATATCATGAGTCTACGTGTGATTATTTCACTCTCTACTGTTTCATGTGTATATATTTACAATGAAAAAATGGGGTAACTGAAACGATATGATATTATTGAAGGACAATTGGTTATTTGAGCTTGCAGTTCCATTCCTACATTGTTCATTAGAATACGGTAACTGAAACCATATTATTTTTTCATATCATGAGTCTACATTGCCTTGGAGGTGGTAATTATCATATAGGATCAGGATTGGGGAATAAATATCTTATATATATTCATATGACATTTATATAGGAAACATTTACAAATACGGTATTATTTTAATTTATTATACATTGATTTATTTCTTGTTTTATTTTGGACATCTATATCCATTCATTCACCCACATTAAGACATTATTCGGAACTTAGGGTAGATTGTATTCTAGTATTCGTTTTTTTAACTATGCAAGTTGATGGGTAGATGGGTCAATTTTAGGGGATCCAATTTTTCAACTTAATGATGGTCTATGATTATTAATTTGTGGATAATTTCCTACCTCAGATATAAACATTCTCTAAAATTAATGACATCTAGTAGTGGCATTATTTTGTTGTTATTATAGATTCATTGTGATTTACAGTCATATTAAAAAATATTTAAATGTATACTCTATGAATTTTTTCATTGGGATGCATTAAATGAATCAAATATATTCATAATTGATGTCTTCTTATTTTTTATATTTTATATTTGGATCAGTAATGACATATTAGGTTTCTATCAATTTCACTATGGAGTGATGTCATGATTATTTTCAAATAGAGGGTATTACATTACCATGTTAGTATTAAAAGGACATTGATATTCAATTTTATCCAAACTACTCTTTTATTTAAATTACTACATTAAATTTAGTATAATATTAAATATAAAATTTTAGGTTTCAATTTAATGACAAAATACACAGGGGTTTTATTCTACATAGTATGTCATTGTTTGGATGTATCATGTTATTCCCCAAGAAGGGAGATTATGGTATACAATTCTATATAGATGTCATTATTTTATCTATGTATTGTTAATGAAATGATAAAAAATTAAAAAATTTGATGATTTCTTAGTGTATTTAACAACGGATAACTAGATTTAAGTCAATTATTTACAAGTCAACTTAAAATATTTGAGATGTATTGAGAAGTATCTCTTCATGAAAATATTCAAGGGACGACTTGGGAATATAAATTTCATTATTTTATCATCTTGAGTCCCAAATTTCACAAGATCATTCATGAGACTCATGAAATATAATATCCATGTCTTTAGGGAAATATTTATACCATGATCATCCATTACATTTTTATATACGTGATATTCAGGGAGGATAGTGATAAGAAACATATAGAGATTCTAACGAATTATTGATTCCATTGGATTAAATTTAATATATCTATATGTATGTTTTTTTGTAGGTACACAAACATGGTTATTACCAAGGAACATTAATGTTTTCCATAACATACATGTTCATAAAAAGTACAATTTTTTTATTCGTTATTTGAATATCAAAGTTCGTGATACCATGGGAAATAATTCATTGGATTTTCTAGGATTTAAAACATACTAATCTATCTAAGGATGATTCTGACTACCTATTTTTTGGGTTTATCCATATATCTGTCCTCTTATTTCAATATAAGTGTAAAGTGTTTAATTTTTTTTGTCAGATTTCATCCTGTATTGGTTTTATTATTAATTAATCATGTATTTTTAGTATTCTATTTTCAAAAAAATTATTTCCCATAAAGTGTAATTATTTTTCCAATGATCTCTACTATAATAAAATGGTTTTCTCTCTAAATAAATGATGGAATTCTAATATCAATGAGAATATTATTGACTATATAAAATAATTAATCTCGAATTATTTAATCCCTTAAAAAGTCCTAAATACAAAATTTTTGAAGTTGATTTATTTTATCATGGCCTATGATATTCAGACCATCTACCTATTATGGAATGAGAATGTTGTTACATAAGTGATGATTAGGATGTCACATGTTGGCATTCTTCAGGAAAATATAAATAGTAAGAGATGGATGGGGGAGTTGGATGTTATTTATTTTGATATAGTGGAGGATATTGATAGATATCACAATATTTTGATGGATTTATAATCATCTTTGAAGCATACATCACTGATGTATTAGGGGGGAAGCTCCAATAACTGATCACAGGTCACTATATCGATGATGATTAATCAGAGGGATGGTTAGATGTTGACCGAAAAAGGATTATGGTTTTGATGAGGTATTTCATTATATTAGTTGAACATGAGAATTTTGTTATGTTATAGATATATAAGTGAATCATGTTATGTCCTAGATGTATCAAATCTTTTGTTCCTTATTATGAAAGCCTGTGATAATGTTGTTATTGGATGAAATCATATCATAGTGCTTAGACTATTATAAGGTTAGTAACAAGAATAGTGTTTCTTGATGTTTATTACATCAATTATATATATGATGCACTAGAATTTGGTGGAACTATTTATTGATTGTATCTATGATATTCTATGACAATCAAAAAGATACAATTTCATTTTTCTTATAAGGGACTGCTTGATGAAATTTATGTATTTCTAGGTGTTTATTGTGTCAGGTGCTATACATGACATTGATTGGTTTTAAGAGGACGTTTTTTTTATTTTTAATGGCTACTCATAACCATCATCTCTTATGTGGATCCTCCTTTAACCGAAATAGTATAGGGATAATTTTCATGTTCATTGGGCTTCCTGATAAAATTTATAACATCATTCTTTCCTCTTATAGTATAGATTATTGATAGAACCCTCGATATATGAAATGATATAATTTGTCATGAATATAGATCATCGAAAGACTATAAATAAAAAAATTTCAACATGACTGTGTTTAATTATATTAATATCATTCATTAATCAAATAAAAAAATTTTGTATTATTTAATCTTGGTTAGTATTTGAAAATCATATTTTTTATAGACGTAGGTTGTCTTTTCATTGGACTATGGTCTAAAAGTGGTTAATAGCCAAACATTGAAGAATCGAATTTTTTATTAGAAGTAAATGTCGAAGAGGAATAATATGAAGAATAATGTTTTTTATAAGCTGAATCCATTATAGTTAACATTATCAAATAATTTTTTCATGAAGGTTTTTTGAACAAATTAAAATTGATGTTGTATATAAGGTTGTATCATTTCACCTTAGTTAATCAATCCATTTATTTGTATACATCATACGATTGATGAGGTTCCAAATACCCACACACTGATATCTTCTTCAAAAAAATTATTTAAAAACCATATATTAATAAAATTAGGAAACTCATTATAAACATATTACTTTTTTAAACTATTTCAATAATTTATTCATTAAAAAAAATTTCTTAAAATAAAAGGAATTGATTTATTAAGGTAATTATGGAATGGATTCATCATTCGAAAATTTTAAAATACAGGCAATTATTGATATTATAATTTAGAGACCATAGAATCTCTTATATGATTATACTATATTAATATAAAACTAAAAATAAGGTGACAAAATATTAAATAACAATTGATCTAAAAAGGATATTAAAGGTAAACCATATTAATATGTCGTCATGGATTAAATTATAAGAATATATGAAAACATGTGTTTTGGGGAAATTTCATCAAGAAAATGACATTAAACAATAAGTGTTCCCCAAATGTAAGGATATAAGTTCGCCTAATCTAAAATGGAAAAACATTTTTTAAGACCCTACTATATTATAAAATAATTATAATTTAAATAATTTTATTTCCATTATATATTGAATTACACACAACATTATGATTAAACACAATATGATTTAATAATAAAATATTAATATTTGTGAAAATTATAACCCAGATTCTAAATTTGTTTGTACAACTAGGATTATATAAATTATAATATATATATATATATATATATATATATATTCCATAATAAAAATAAATTTATTGAGAAATTATTAGTAAATCGTCAAAAATTATTTTTGTAATTCCATTTTAATATTTTCTAATATTATATTCGAAAAAATATTTCAATTTCATTATGATAAAATTTTATGTATAATTTATAGATATTTTTGATATTTTATATCATAAAATTAACACCATTTTGGAAATTAAAATATTAATTTATCATTGTATGCTTTTTAATTGATTATTTAATAAGATTGATTTTCCTATAAATTGTAAATAAAATCATTTTATTAGAATAAATATCTCAATATTTTCATTGGGTTATAAAATAGTTTCAATGTTAACTTATTTTTATTATATTTTAAATAATCCAACAGATACCATAGTAATCTATTTTATTTGCAATTTAAATACAAATCATCACTACATGTAAAAAATGTGTTTTTTATAATAAAATTTTTAAATGCATAATGTTTTTATATGTTAATAAATTAAATCAATATATATATAAGAATGATTCTTACATAAATTAAATATTTTATACTAAATTATATTTGTTGACATTCATCTATTATTTTTCTTTGAAGATGATAAAATAAATCTAATGTTATGGATAAAGAATCTAATTTTCAAAAAAGACTGTTTCACCACATTTTGTTTACATATAATATAAATTAATTTAAACCACATATAAGTTATGAAATTGATAAAATTTATTCTATATTTTCAATTTATGAATTTAAATTTCCAAAATAGTGCACTTTAGTTTTTGTTGAATATTAATAGTAAACTAGGTAATATTTATCACCTCTATAATGGGTTAATCAGTTATCCATGTTAAAACTATCGGATAAGGATACACTCTCTAATAATAATAAAAATTTGATGAATTAAATTAAAATGTTATCACATAAATATATAAAATGAGATATTTAATAAAATCATTTCTATTAAAATTACTAATATAATATTTAAATCTATGAATGTTTCAATATGTCACTCTGAAAGTTTGAAACATATCTTTTATATCCACATAATTAATAAATAATGTTATGATATGAATGTAATTTAAAATAATTATAAGAATTTATTTTTATAAGATATAAATGTTTTCTAACTTTTAAAAAAATTTACAATTACTTGAAATTATTCTAATGCTCGAGAACAATATTTAAAAAATTTACTGAAAAATAAATAGTTATAATATTAATAAATATTATATTATATTAATCAGTTAAAAACTCCCATTGTTTTTTACATCTAAATGAAATATTAATTACTTTTAAAATAAATATATTTGAACCCCCTACTTGTTGATTTCCTTATTGTCAAAATAAATTAATAGAGTAAAAAATTAAATTAGTGAATGATTATTATAAATAATATATATATTTCTTAAATTATAAAATAATAAAACTATGTTTTTTTCAAAATTTATTTATTATGAATTTAAAAAAAAATAGTTGCCCTTTTATGGATCATTCATCATTTTGTGTTAAATTTATTATATTATAAAGTGATAATATCATTTTTAATATGGTATTTATCAAAAGGGTTAATTTAGGATTGAAACATATTGAATAGTGTTAAATTGGAGAAAAACATGTAAATATAATATTGAATCAAGAAATCTGACACTTCGTCATCATATCATTGTATAATAACAATTTTTATCATTTTTTATGGGAAAATAAATTAATATTAAATAAGTATTTTAGGGAAAATCAAAGAGTGCCCCTCACCTCAGTTATAAAATAGAGCAACTCATTTATCATCTTTCAAACCCCTAGATCCATATTTCTTCACTATACCTATTATAATATGTTATAAACACCTAACTCATAGTTATGAGGTTATGGTATTTCTAAATGAAGAACCATATAGTCTATTAGATGCGATATAGATGAGTTATTTCAAACAATACGTAATTACATTAATCTGGCGCACTATTTTTAATGAAAATTAACCCCATCATTAAGTATAATATAATTCATAAAACAATTATATATTTTAAATATATCTAACTTTTTTATTTTATATCCAAAATTATTCATCGTCTTTCCATCTAATGGAATGTGAAAATATATCTCATTCATAAATTCAATATATTATACATTTTTGTTAACTATTTCTCTTTATTAGTAATTATAATTTAATTATTTTTAATATATTATACTTTTGAAATTATTGTTATTATTTACTATTAATAATTTATCTATATTCACTAATTATGAAAAGTTTTAAAATGATAAAGCCAATAATCTATACATGTTGACTACGACCTCCCCGATGCAATGAAATTGTTTTTTAATTTCTTCTTTACATGGATTGTGTTGAATATTTATTTAACTGAAATATTCTATATATATTTAATAATAATGATTCTATATTATTGAGTTATTATTTACCTTTAATTTATTTCAACAATCCAAAAATGGAAATAGGGTCCATTCATACGAGAGATCTAAACTCTCCATGAACTGTGTAATTAATGTTTCTATATATGTCATTAATTTAGGAATACAAACATGGATACAATGAATATATATGATATTTTTATTATCTATAAAATTATTTATATTATAAAAACATTATCAATATAAGCAAAAAAAACCAAACCTAAGGATACATTAAATATGAATCATATAAAACAAGGAACTATGTTTTTAATATAGAATAGATAATAAACATATGATAAAAGTTTTAATTTATATAATATATCAGAAAATATAATTTATAATTATTTTATAAGAGTTTTATAATAAATATTTAATTCGAATAATTTTATTAACATACTATTAATAATATGAGACCTAATATGAGGTATTTTTAACCATATTTTATTTCGACGGGATACAAGCTTCATACCCCAATTATTTATTTATTTTCTGCAAAATATTACAAAGAATTTATTTTATGAAAATTATTATGCATTATAATGGGATTTATATATCAACATAATTATCATTCATTCATGGGATTTATTATTCTTATTTTACTTATGATGTTTTGGACACATCCTATAATCTCATTATTTAACAGGATTGTTTGTGTTTATATTATAATAAAAAAATATTATGATCTATTACTTAATATATTGAAACATTATCTTCCCTTATAGTTATCCCATAAAATATGTAATTTTTATCTATTTACATTATGTTAGGTACGGAATAGAACAATAATATATATTTAACGGTAATAAACATTGTATCTCTATATATCAAAATTAACACAACTTTTTCATGTCCATGAGTTTTAAAAATGTTTTATTATTATTTTTAAAAAAAATTAATTATTAGATTATTAGTTAATTAAGTATTACTTATTTGAATCAAAATAATGATGAAGCATTTTATTGTTTCCAAATATGATACATTTTGACTTTTTAATAATCATGTGAATGCATTGTCCAATTCTGACTACAATCACTCTAATGGTGTTCCTCGCCATTATGATCAATCACTATTTTGAACAAAAAATTACTAGACCCCATGGTTATTTTAATAGAAAATGTTTCCATGATATTCTGGGAATATTATTATTTGAAAATTTATTTTTAAAATGATATGGTTTTTTCGTTAAGAGATATTATAGTGAACATTTAATAGAATTTCCATACACGAAAACATTCATGGGTGTTAATTGTAAATTTTTCTTATTTTAGTCCATTTATAATAGTAATAGTCATTATATATATGGTAAATATTTCTAAACACCATTTATTTTCCAATGGTTATTCTATAATGAATTGCTGATTTTTTTAAATAATTATTTTATATTGTTTACGATGTGACAATATGATTACTGTTTTATAATAATATGGTTTACATATGTGTTATTTTAATTATTTTATTTCAATTAATTTATATATAATGATGGTTTTATTGTTATTTAAATGTAAATTGTATTCATTATTACCATGAATGGTGGTTAGGCTATAAAAACGGAAGGTATTTCTATTGTTATTGTTTATAGTAGTCATGGTAGAAAACAAATTTGGTGGGACATATATTTACCCCTAATTTATGGCACAATCATTGATATCAGTTGAGATATTGATAAATTAAATTGTGATTGAACTATGTTTAGAAGGGGACTTTCCCCACAATGATATAATTTGGACTGAACACTGAATACTTTGATGGTATGGGGAGTAATTCTATTATAAAATAATAATATTTTAAATAAGTCTTTACTACTGAGGAAATGTTTTTTTATTTAATTTTTTATGATAAAAAATTATTTAATATAGAAATACTATCTCATAATAGCTCATCTTTTGTTATTCAATTATTATTCTTGTCTCATAAAAATACAATATTTATTACATTACCAAATATTATGATCTGTGATACACTAGGTATTGATTTCAATTGATAAGCTCCTGTTATCAAATACTTATGTTCAATACCCTCGCCCGTTTTCATTTTTAATCCCTTGTTGAAGGATAGTAATCATATAAGATCACCCTTTCTGTTTTTAATTTCTCTATGAAATGTGGAATGTTTTTTTAATGGTATTCATAACAAAGTTTCCAGTTACAAGGAACAAAATTAGAGATAGTTATAATAGAGTGGTGTATGTGTCCATATTTCTAAAGATAGTACACTTCTTTGATCGTAGCATATATCATAATTATATTTCACTATATTTATCTTAAATGATGTTATATCATTATGCGAAATGTATGGGTAATTATAGTTACTATTATAAAATTTTTCAAACAAACAAATGAATATAGGATGTACAATAATTAGTGAATAACCTAGGGATAATTATGTGTGTTGAATAACATTGTAATATTTTTTAATTGGTCGATGATATCATATATAAAAAAATAAAATAATTATTAATAAGGTGGTGTGATTTTTTAAAAAAAATATAAATTTTCCTCATTATTTGAAAATAATACTATTTTACTCACAATATACCATCTGTTTTAGTTATTGGATGAAACTAGTTGTATTTGTATTAATTTTGATAGACATTGGAATAATTATCACCACAAGAAACAAAAAAAATGTGATCTATATTGAGATTAATTATAATAATTCCAAATCCTCTATCTCATTATTTAATTGAAAACCTCTATATGGTTAAATATCTTAAAATACCAAACAAGAAAAAGAAGATATTTCATGAATTATATACACCAATGATGATTTATCCACCTAATTGTCATGTGTTTTGGAAGAAGCACGCAACGTTTTCTTTATGGAAGTATAGAGAATATATAATTTTACTCATATGGAAAAAAGAAGATTTTAATTTAGAAAAATAAATCCCATACAATGATTCCATTTACAGTTCAATTTACCATTCCTAGGTAAATATATGTATAATCTAACCCATTTAAAAAATCTAATGTTCACCACCTAGAAAGAGGGATTTTGAAGGCAATTCAACACTTTTAATTGAATGAATTAAATTGTTTGTGTGTTTGTATTCATGAATTATATGTATGATATTTTTGTATAACGAATCAAGAAATTTAGATTGAACTATTAATTTTTAATACTAGATATTTCTACATTAATGACAGTGTTATGATTTATGGACACCATCAATGATTTATGTATTTAATTTATGGAATATGTTTAATGTCATTGACTACTCTTTTTAAGATTTATGTGAAGATATTTTAACATATCTAAGGAATTATTAAGATATATATTATTGGTATAAGTTATATGTTATCCTTAGTTTGAACAATATGTATTATTTTTAGAAGAATAATGTATTCCTATATTAAATTTATAATATTAAATTTATATATTAAATAATAATTTTTTATTAAGGTAAATTTTAATGATGTTTAACATATTCCTGGGGAGGTTATAAGAAATTTATTAAAATTGTTTTACTTAATAAGGAAACCAATCACATATTTTATGGTATTCTGTCTTGAATAGGCAAATGTAGGGGGAAAACTATTTCATTCAGTCCCATGTACTACATGTATTATTTTTTATAGAGTAATTTCCTTTTTATTGACATGATAGATAATTATTATAATAATTTTTGGTATATATATTTTTCAAATATATAACCATAAGATTAACAATTTATTTTTTATGATGATTGTAAAAAAAATAACTTAATATATATTGTTTGGTGAAAACTGTTTAATAATATTTTGGTGATATATATGATTTAATTCTGTGCATATAGTGATTTTTATTATTATATTATTTATGTAAATATATTTTCGGTATGATTTATTAAGAGTTACTTTTGTAATTTAGAGATTATTATGAAATTTATCTTCAATGAATATGTGATCAAATCATTCAAATATATGTGTTTAAGTATTAATCTATATATTTTTTAGAAATTATTATTCTTATTGAAATATAAAAATATCCATGTTAATCATTATGCTCAATTATTGAATATTTTATGGCCAATAGAGTATTTTATCATATATTGTTTTATTCATTGAGATAATTATACCATGCTATCTATTATGATTTTTGTGAATATATAATTATATGATAAAATGATTTTTATCCTTTTTGGATTTTGCGATATGATAAAATTTAATTTCAATGCATAATGAAAGTATATTTTCATCATGAATACTTATTTACTAGAGAAAAATATAATTCTAATGTGGAAGTAAATTATTTGATTCTACATTATAAGCCATTATATTTTCTTATTTCATTAATCTAGATTGGGAATGAACCCATACAATTTTAAAACATGGATCCTAATATTTTTCATATGAACTTCATCTTCAATGAATCAATGGTATTTTCACCAATCACAAATTTATGGTTTTTTACTCAATAACATTCCTCTGGACATGTTTTTTATCACTATATATCTGTCATTGGGAATTTTTTTCTTTTATATGTCCACATTTTAAATTATCAATGATTTCTCCAATTTGGGAACCTAGTAATGGGTTCTTCTAGGTTTCTTATGTTTTTTATCTTCCATAATTTTAAGAACATTATTTAATAACCCTTTTTATGATGTAGATTTTACAGAATTGTCTTTCTTCATATCAATAGTTTTAATACCATGAACAAGTTCAAATTATTAATTTTCAACATATTCATATTTATTAAAATGTAAAACTATGCTATTTTAAAAAATATTTCACATTGAATAATTTAATTTCATTGATAGAGAGCATTACATGAAACACCATGATTGAACAAACCATTAATTAACTTTTAAAAATATTATTTTTGGAAAATATATAATAGCATTTAAATTGTATGTTATTAATATGAATAACTAAATTATGATGTATGTATTGATATATCGTATTAAATTTTAATTTAATGAAAAATTTATATTTAATAAACATTGAATTTATATTAAATTATTTTTATTTTTCCAAAATATGATTTCTAAAAAAATTATAATTTTCTTTTAAGGGAAAATATTGTGATCAAATTATGAGTCATTTAATGGTCTTATTAAATTAAATTAACATCATTTATGTAACCAACTCAATAAAATTAACATAGAATTAAATATTAATAATTTTCTAAAATTTTATAGCTTCTAGTGGGTCGTAACATAATTCAAATTTTATTAGTAATTTTATGTGCAGATATATATTTTTTTAGGAAATGGATTCAATGAAAAAGAAATTACTCTATTTTAAAGAATGAAATTATATCCATTATAGTATATTATATATTCGAATTTATTAAAGAAAAAAATTTATACGTTAAAATGTAATTTTCTTATAGTACATTTGTTATGAATATAATGTTTTTTATATTAAAATGGTAAATTGATAACAACTTGTGGATTATTTTAATGAAATTTATATATTACAAACTAAATAATTTTTATTAAAATTAAGGCCACAATTTTCTTAGAATAGTGTGAGGGACAATCTCGGGTAACCCATTACCTAATACCTGAGATGACTCTGACATGGCCTAAAGGGTGTTTTTGATCTCTATGTGTTAAAAACTAAAATGATGTATCATACATGAATTAATATCAAATTATGTTCACAAAAAATAGGTACATATAATAACTAATTTAGTATATTCAACACTCCAACAATTGAATGTTCTTGGATATAAATTGTGAAGCAATAACCAAGCCATACATTATCATAATACACATTGTCTTTCCATTAACACGTCAACTGTAAATGAATGTAACTAGTCGACCAAATTTAATAAAGTAACCTCCATCACTCAAGGTCAAAAAGATCCACAACATCCAATACCTCTATTTGGTGGTTTTTCTTTTCTCACACCAAGTATAAGAAGATCCATAAATTCCAGAAGAGAAAAGTAATATGTGATATATAAATACCAATAATGTCTTTTAGTGTATTCCTTAATCAATCACATAAAAATGAATCCCAATTGGATTTAAATTTAAATAAAACTATAAATATATTGGAATTCCCATATTTTCAAAAAAACATTCATTTATATAGAATATAGATGGAAAATTTAACAAAATGGATAACTATGATATTGATATATAAACTATTTATATAAAAAATGAAGGGATAAAATTGTTCTTCAAATTAATTGATTTTAATTATTAAAATAGATATATCAAAAAATTATTTTATTCCAAGTATTTTTAAATTTTCTAGTAATTGTATACTCACACTACTCCTTAGTGTTCTCATCTCAATGTGTGCACACATCCACCAACTAATTCCATCAAAACATAACTCCCCATCGTGTCAAAAATAATGTCATTGTATTATAATGTTAGGGTTTTCATTTTCAATCTGGTAAATTAGATTAATATCCTAAAATTATTTTCCAATTTACTACTAACATCATATTCCCATATACGGCCCATTAAATCACTAAACCAATCATGGGAATATCCATCATTTTATATTTTTTAAAATTAATGTTCCATTTTTAGTTTTCAACATTACTTTATCATTTTAAAAATAATTGGACATCATAAATCCTTGAATATTCAAATATTAATTCAAATAATTCCTTATAAAATCATTTCATTCAACAAATTTTCAAAACCAATAAATTATTTTTTCACAATTTCTCCTCACAATTTCCATTCCATTAAAATTTGCGGTTTTTTATTATCACAATGTCTTTTTTAATCCAAAAAAAATAATATAAAATTATTAATATTTAATAATTTATTTATCATTACTAATCAATTTTTCAATTTTATTATTAAATTGTATTGAAAATCATATTTTACTACCTACCCCTTATAATTATTAAAAACAACAACGATGACGAGAAAAATGAAATTGAAAAACGATTTGATGTAAACAAAAAGGATATCCTAGACCCCCAATATATAAATATCATAATATGAATCAATTTAGGAAAAAAAATAACTCATCCAAATTGGTATATAATGGTTTTTAAGAAATCAATGTTGACTTAATTAACTGTGAATCAAACAGAATTTTCAGCTATCTGGAAGTGAATAAATCACTCATAATACATGAGAGGAAGCCTAGGGTTCCTAGGAGGAACAACTTCATAGTAACAAATGAAATTTGGTGATCATAACTATTAAAACTAGTGTACATGAGTAATTTAAATTATAAATATTTTGTTTATTATGTAAATACATCATCTTTCACATAATTGGAGGAAGGGAATCATTTATTTATTGTAATTCATATTGATGAATTTATGATGTTTATCCATTCCATAAAGAGAAAATCATTTTCAAAAATAATATATTTTCACAATTTTTTGTTATAATAATATTTACATCCAAAATAGTATATTTATGCGTAAATTATTTCTTCATCCAGTTCCTAGAAATAAAAGATTATGAAAATAAAAAAACAATATAAATCTCCCCCAGACCAAAAATTGTAGTATATAATACCTTTTGCATGTATATACATGGACTCAATTATTTGAAAGAAAAATATAACAAGGAGTATTAGGTCAACTTCCATGAGAAAATATCTCCATACTCAAATGGCCCAAATTTGAAAGAAATTAAAAATTGAAAAAATAGGAGTCATGGTGTACCTGATATAAGCTAATTGGATGTTTGAACCATAAAACCAAAAACACTTCCTATCCCTAGAAAAAATTATAGTCTATTTACAATTAAAATTGACTATTCAACATATCCTTAAAATGTTCCTCATGGTCCCACATCTCTTGTCAATCAAACACATTCATGAATAGATCACATAAAAATTAAATAATATTCCCTAGAAGAACCTATTTCATAGAGTCAAAACACCTTATATAATGCTTAGTCGTAATTAAATCAGTCTCAACATCAAAATATTCCCATATAGTAACATGATATGTTTTGGAAGGATACTTCATACGATTTGATATATTTAACATGTTATTTATCAATTTGATTTTATGTAGATGATCCAATTGGTATGACTCATTCACCACTAAATAAAAAATCTAAAAAGGATTCAAAAACCATAGATAAATCATTCAGTCTTTCGTTGAATCGGTGTGTCAAATGATGTGAAACTCTCAAGAACACCTGGTCCATAATATAAATCTCTAATAACCATCTATGAATATCCCTATTGGATTTAAACTCACTATGTGATATCTGAAACATAGGATGAATCACCTAAAGCCATTCAATTATCTCTTGGACCAAACATAGTCCAATTAATGAACATTATCCATCTCCAGAAAACACAATTGAGATCAATAATTCAAATCATAAACAACCACAAAATGACCCTTACATATAGAATACTGGTAAATATTATTTTAAGGGACCTCTTCCAATAAAAAAGGGTTATCACATGATCTACTAATTTTAACAACACAATAATGATGCTTATCCTCTAGAATTTATATTTCACTCTCAGTCTAAACATTATTCTGTATATGATATATTATTCCTAAATATACCATATATTCCATGGGATCATAGAGGACTATACATAAAATAGAAGGGAAACATGGACCCCAATTAAAGACTATAGTACATGTAATATCATGGAATTACACAATATCCGGCACATGGATATTTCCATTGTCCTAAACATTGGTTGTAACTAAATGGGAATAATGTAATATTATTTTTCATATTATCAAATAAAACATGTCAAATTATTCATTCATGTGGCGTATATAAACTGCTTGAAAATGTCCCCAGAAATATATTTCCAAATCCAATTTTTCATATCAATCAGTTGACAAAATCCCAATGGGATCTATTTCTACACTATAATACTTTAGTAATTATAATAATGATATATAAAACAACGATATACGACCATATATCATTCCAAATGAATCATCTCAATGTATCATGGAACATAAATATGTTTCTAAGGTTCATTACCATTTGGGAAATATGGTAGTCCACCATCGCGATAATTCTCATATGTAATAGACACACATGCTACTTCCTTGAAACATTGGAGGTCATCAAGAGAAAATAACCATTCACTAATGGACTCCCCACCCTGAAAATATTCTTTAATGATATATAAATAACCAATAGTAATTTTCTCAATAAAACCCTCTCAAAATGAGAGGAGGTCAACTATTAACTCACCAATATAAACACTGAATCATTCTACGAATCTCGCTTATGAAATTGAGAAAAAATAGAAATATGATTCCACTATTCTGATGATTTCATCATAGAATTTGGAATATTATTCATTCATAAGAAACAAACGCCAACAGTTCTCTTTTAAAGGGAATTGAACCTTTAGAAATCAAATGATTACATCTAATCTATGCAACAATTAAATATAAGGATCGAATAATTTATCTAGAAGTTATATATGAATCATTTTTGTTTATAGTTAAAGGCAAACAATTACAAAAAAAGGAAATTCCAATAATTAATAATACCATTAATCACATATATGAGATCAATATCATTGGATGGATAATTATTATCATGGTTTGTAATTTGTTTAGAATTTTTGGCTGCTACATGAACATGCTGAAAAAGTTAATAACCCAAACCCAAACATATTGCACCATTGAAGGACATAATGTCGTACATAGACTCTGAATAGTCAATAATTACAGAAAATTATAATTAATTTTCCACAAAATAATATAACCATGAAATTTATGATATCAAAGGTACATAAATCCATTTCAAGTGTTTTCTATCATAAAGAACCCATCAATGAAAAATCACAAAAATTAAACATGTAATAACAATAAAACCCTAAGAAGCTATTAATCTCAAAGACATTACACTATACCTCCCATGACCTAGAAACACTCATATTCCATGGAAAAACTAAAATTACATGATTGGAGACTATGTGTCCCCTGAAAATAACATACAAAATCCATGAATTTAATTTTAAAATCATATTTTAATGTCAATGATCACTCAATGTTCAAAATATAATCTCAAAAAATGAACATGGTCCTACATGCACATAGTGAAAACTGAAAATTCCTTTAAAAATTCCACAATGAATGACTCTTGTAAATCATTAAATATTCTTTTAATTAGTTTACTACAAATTGTAGAAAATTTATACAAAAAAATAGAATTACAATATACTCATTATGTCCATAGCTACATTTAATGGATGTCTTCCAAATTTATGACTCTATTATTCTCAAATGTGATAACCCTATAATTGATTAATTATAGATAATCATTATACCCCTTTCATAAACTGAATGATATAATAATTCCACGGTAATTGATAATTTATTATAATTGTAACTTGGTTGATATTCTAAAATAAAACACAATGGTTAACTATCCCATCATCTTTCTTCACAATGAGAACAGTCATAAACCATTGTGAAAAACATATGGATATAAAAAAATTATCTATAAAACCATCCAATTGAGATGTCATCTAATTCAACTATAATGATTCCATATGTAATTGACATTGTTCGAGTATAAGATACTAGATCAGTTTAATACACCACCTCTCTTGTGGAAAACTAGTAAAATATAAATGAAAAATATCAAGATAAATGAATAAAATATGAGGTACATCATATCACAATGATACCAACTCCTTTTCAAACCAAAAACAAAAATAATATTGATTAACTATAGAATAAAATTTCTAGATCTATTCAACCATTGGCCACATGACCTCTGAAATAAATAGAACACCCCATCGGTTTCATCAAAGGATACCTGGTAACATCCTAATTTCGATAAAGAAGGTATATCCTTATCTTCTTCGTCATGTTATTATTCTCATTTTCTATAATGTGTTGAGATGGAATTCATATGAAACATATAATGGTGAATTCAATGATTTTCTGGACTATTGGTTTAATCTGCTTTTTTTGTATTCTGTATATTTATTTCCCACCATGTAACTATGATACACATAATGTATGATTTTTTGAAAGAAATTCATGAAAGAGATATATTTGTAGATGTTGACTTGACGTGAAGGGAGGTTTCACATACATAATGTTTTAAAATAAATATTTTAAACTTAGGTGAAGGTTTTTCTATTATATGTGTAACATTAATGGTTAAAAACCATGTAACCAGGTTACACGTCATGAAATAGACCATGTTTATTTTTAAAACTATAGTGTGACTATTTCAATTTAGTAATTTTCTCTATACAATATTTTTTTTCAAATAGAGTAAATTACTAGATTTTATTGGTATAATACTATAATTTAGGAATGATCTGATCGGATTTTGATCATCATTGATATTATGGGGCATCATTTTATTTATGTGGTTATTCTGCATTGTTGTTATGATTTATCATAGTAGATCCTTTGTACTATTTAATCAGATCTATAAGACTAATTATGTTTTTCTTCATGAATTTTTCTATAATCATTGTGTGATCCCTTTTTGGATGCCATCACTTTTTTTTGTTTATGGTGTGGTTTGTGTTCATTCCTGAGGTTTGTATGTTTAATCCTCTCCAATAACGCCTTTTTTATTATATGTCTCAATCATTTGATGTGGATTGGATTATAGGGCCTTCATATACATCATTATTTTTCCATTATTGGTGGATCCCTTTGTGGGAGTGGAAAAACCTTGTTTAATGCTATTTTGTTCTGTCTCTATCATATGTTGTTAATCCTTGTTTTTATTTCATTACAAAATAATTTATTCATAGAACTGGCATGAAATTTTTTTTAGGTCAAAAATTGTTTTGAGATAAAATAAATTACATTTTTTATTGATAAATGGATGGAAAAGCGGTATTTTCAATGCATTTAATATGTACTTGTTAAATAGGTTTGAATATTTTTTCAAATTATTTGAATAAATTTTGAAAACATGCATATGTGTTACATTCTGTACCTATGTGGAAGGTCATATTAAGGCCTTATTTAATGTTTCACTATTATTAACAGGTTTTCAATTGGGGTTTTATACTATTTCCTAGTCCCATTGTTCTAGGGGAACGATAGTGAAATCATGGAGGGGTTACTCATTGGTTGTTCCAATTCTTCTGAGTCATTCATACATGGAACTATTTGTGCAATTGATTCATTATTGTATGAATAATTTACTAGTGTGTCCTATCATGATCTTTTGAGTTGACACATGTGCTTCTATTTTTTATTTCAAATATATGTTTTCTTGTCCTTAGTATGAATTTTTTTAGAACGTTGAAGTGGAAAAATGATTATAAATATAAAAACAAGATTTTCATTTGAATTGTACTAAAAGATAAATTTTTACCATATTTTCTATAAAACAAATTTAATGCATATTATGACATGTTTGATTTAAAAAGAACATACAAGAATTTTTATACGGATACATTAAACAGATCACCTGGCGGGAATCCTACTGTGCCTATTAGCTCACACATTGCAGAAATCCTCAGTGATACGTTGAACATTTTTTTTCATCCTTTGTAGGGAAAGATAATGTTACACAGTGAGGCATAGAGGAATCATGATAGCTGGGTTGAGTAACATGTGGGGAGAGTGTGGGTGTTTATTCATGCCATGATATGGAGGATCTATTTTTTTGTTTCGTTGTACTAAGACTTGTCCTTTGGATTACCAGTTACTTTAAGAATTTTTTTCCCTTTGTCCTCACAATGTAATTGAATTTATGTATATTTACTATGATCCATAATTCATTATCATTTGTTTATATATTCTAGGTGATTGCATAGGTTTATGAAAAATTGTTTCTTCTATTTTGTTGCTTGAGGCCTGGTTCTTGTTTCCAGCTAGTGGTGATCAGGTATTCCATTATCTTATGTGATGGATCAGGTCATGTGCATGTTGTTAGGTGAAAATGGTACTATTCATTACAATTTTGTATCTGATGATTTTTTTTCATCAATATTCCTTGTCTTGTGACATCTATTTGACTATAGATATGTTTTTCATGCCTTAATATATATGTTGTGATATGTTCATGGCCAAATCCTTTCATTATGAGACTCACATTACTGATGAGATAGATATCATTCATTGGTATTCTTGAATGAATGCAATAATATTTTAATGGAACAAATTAAACTAAATAGTAGGTGGTCTGGATGGATTGAATCAATTAAATTTTCAACTTCCTATATAAACCTGGGAACATCAGGGTAAAGTGTGCAGTGTTTACGATTGAGGGTTATGAAGAGCGATGATGGGATTCTATTATCCATGTATGAAAACATGTGGACATGAATTTGAATGATTTAAAACCATGTCCTTTAATATTTATTTACCATGGCTTATGATGTTAGAAAATTCTCAGGAGTTCGTTTATTTTATATTGGAAGTGAATTCTGTGTTGGAATAAAATAATTAGTTTGTTGAGATTGTCTGTTTTTTCTCTGGACATGGTGAACAGTGACCCACAGAAGGATCTGAAGTACATACAGGGTTTGCAACATAATATTTTATCATATGTATTTATGTTGAAATATTCTACATATGCAGATATTGTAGATATATATATGATGGAATATATGAATATGGCATGGATGGTTGGTTTCCCAAACCCTTCTCAACCAACTTCTGGTAGCTTCGGTGGAGTGTATGGGAAAAAGATGAAGTAACATTGTCATTGAATAAGTGGTGTAAGTGGGTCTCATTAGAGAGCCTAATACACAAATTTATCTAAATAATGAATTGTGCCCCTAACTATCTATCAGTGTGGCATGTTCAGACACTCTAGATGATTTTCACCAATGCCCAAGAAGATGTACAGTATTTGTTGATGTGATGGTCATTTACAATTTTTCTATCAGTCAAATAATACACCTCAAAATAATCCACACTTCCTCAACTCCAAAGGCTACTGTGGTGTTTTCATTATATTCTAATAATACATTACTCTAGTCACATGCCTCAGGATTGAAGAAGATTAACATATAATATGACGCATGTTTGGAAATAGTGATTGCTACTTTCCTTATAGGACGATAGGTAGATATTACATTATTGGATACTAGTGCCTCCCACTTTCTTATATGTACATTTTTTTATATGATAAAACATTTAATGGAACATATTCCCTTTATAACATAGTTAGTGACACCTCATGGAATGAGGATAGAGCAGGGTGTTTAGTTTCCTTCTTATTTGTTAATGGTTATTGAAATAGAGTTGTTCTAGGATTTTCTAATTCCGGATCTAGATATATTTGACATCATCAAGGGTATGGATATTCTATTTTCTAATCATGTTGAGGTTGAATGTTATCTTCTGTGTGTTTTGTTTCATGAAGTTTGTGGGAGACCTCTTGTGTTTTAAGGGGAGTGGGACCCTATATTCGGACATCCAGGGCCATCCCACCCAGACTTCAAGTGTTTTTGGTCTATTTTTCTATTTGATCATGGTGTTGTTTCTCTAGTTTTTTAACTTCATATTGTTGTTCCATAGTTTCATGACATTTTCTAAGAGGACATGTTTATTCTTTATCATGAGAGGGTGGTAGATTTTACAAATTATCTTGTACCAGGTACATAACCCATATCAATACCTTATTACCACATGATATAAATAGAAGATAAAGGTAAAAAGAATCCATTGGATGATGTATTAGAAAAATGTTTCATTCACCATAGTGTTTCAGTTTGGGAATCCTTTGTTCACTATTCCATAAAATAATTTGGTTCACTTCAGTTGTGTTTAAACTATTTGATGTTAAACCAGGTAAAGGATAAAAAAATTATCATTTTCTTCAGGTAGAAGATTTTTTTGATCAACTTAATGGGAAAAATTCATTCTCAAAAACTGATATTCAATTAGGTTATAATAAACATTGTCTTAGGTAGTCTGGTATACCAAAGACATCATTCAGGATCATCATTGGCCATTATGAATATCAATTGATTAAATTTGGTCGGACTAATACTCTTTCATTTCTTATGTCATTGATGACTCGAGTTTTGAATAAATATCCTGAAAATTTTGTGGTAGTTTTCTTGGGTGAAATTATGTTCTATAATAAATATGTGTGTGATAAATAGCACGATATATTTCGTTTTTTAATTTATTATTATTCACCATTTATATAGAAATATATTGAAATGTTGTTTCTATGTTCAAGAAGTGAATATTATAAGGAACAAAATCTATGAGCCTAAATTATATGTTTATATAGAGAAGTTGAATGTTGTTCTATATGAAAGAAATGAAAATTGTCTTTGAAATTCAGATCTTCCATGGTCTTACTGAATACTATTGAGTTTTTATTAAGGATTTCTCCAATTCGGCACCACAATTGGATACTCTCAACAGGAATGTGATGAAATTAACATTAGATGGGAATTTTTTGTCTTATTTTGATTAACTGATAGGAGTTCTTACATAAGCTCATATTCGGATCTTACATGAGCACTGTATGGGATGCATGGTGTTTTTATTCTTTTCGTGTAGGTATTGGATGAATGAATATGATGTACGACTATGTGGTATTTTACATCACTTTTCAGATTTGAACACATGAGATGACTTATGTCAATCATGATTTTTGGCTTTATTCAGTTGTTCATGCACATAGGAGTTGGTTGTTGTATCTTTTTGTGTAGAGGTTCATAACCTTTTCTGATCACATGAGTTTGAATTATATCATCCCCTAGAATGAATTTATTCTGATGTGGAGTTGGTGGATAGAATAAAACCAGACATTTGACATTTATAAAACCTATAACCCAAGTAATGGGATGGTCATTGCAGATGATCTTTGCAGGATGGTACCACTAAAATATGTTCTATAATCGAAGGAGGAGTGGATCCTTATAGGTATTTTCACATGGTTTCATCAAGATACTCAGAAGAACTCTTTGAATATGGTTCATAATAGTATATATTTTTCATCATCTCTCCTTGAGTATAATTTTAAGTGTTATTATCACGATATTTTGTATATAAAAATTTTAAAAAGACTAATGTTGGGTAGACCATCTCAGGTTGGTCTCTCTCCTTATATGGGATAATCCCCTATGGGAAACGGGTTGTTATTCATATATCTGGGAGGTTTTTAGTCATTTTTTATTATTATATCTCTTAATTTTCTATTAATCCATGCAATACAATGTTGTTTTACCAAATTAGGTGGTGATTCTTGGGTCTGAGTTATAAATATGAAATTGTTGATTATGTGTCCCGCTATTACCCCGTCCTATAGATAAAGCTAGAGCACTTGAACCCTTATTATTTGCATCATCCTATTCAAATGATAGTATGTTAATTGGATGAGGTATCCATGGGTTATTTTTTTATTACCATGGACTACATAATGGAGGAATGTAATATGGGTGGTTGTTGATTGGTTGATGAAGTATGCTCATTTCATGCCAATCAATGATACCACTAATGTTGATGAACTTGGTATTCTATGTATGTCAGAGATTGAGATGTCACATGGGATACATTCTACCATTTGTTTAGTTAGGTATCCTATATCTACCGTGAGGTTTTACACATGAGGCAATGTGATCTCTGTTCATGTTGATCACATCCTAAAATCCACAGGAATATGGTAATGCAAATCATGTGATTCAGATCCATGGGGACATGCATCCTTCCTATGTCTTGGTTTTTTAAGGATCATGGGATATCCATATGGAATTGGTTAATCGTGTTTAAAAAATTATTTATAAATAAATTATTTTAAAGATTACCTTCAAAGTGGAGTATGGATAGTTCTAGAGCTCACCCCTTTGTTGGGCAGAGGTGAGAAAATTATCTTTAGATGGGAAATGATTGATCTAGATGCATCAATAAAGATAATGTAAGTTCTTATATATATAGTTACAAAACTCAGTTTTCCAAATCTTTACATGTATTGGGAACATGATCCCATTGAGTTCTCCATCAGTGAATAGGTTTTCAAGAAATCTTATCCTTGGTTGGTAAACTGTCGGCATGGTAAATATAGATAGATGGCTCTGAGATATTTCAGAATATTTGATTCCATTATGCCGCACATGCATGTTGCTTATTAGTTAGAATTTTTGATTCAGTTGACTGGTATTCATGATGTTTTCCACATATCTCATCCCAAGAAGCACCATCCTGATACCTCTCACGTACTAAATTTTGAAGATGTTGAGATAGAGCCAGATGCATCGGTTATGGAGAAAACTGTTGAGATTTTTGACTCTCAATTGAATTTCATGCATTCAAATTTTATTTCATTAGTCATATTATCATAAAAAAATACACCAGATTCCCATGAGGAATGGGAATGTGAGTGGCTAAAGAACCAGGTGTGGCTTCATAATTTTACAGGGATTACATTTTCCACATGACTTCCTCGCGAGGAAATGGTTTTATATTTTGGAGTTTATAACATCTCATTAATGATCTATCATAAATTACCATAACCATATTAGAAGGAACTAGTCATAAAACATTACACAATCTTTAAAAAAATGGGTAATTTTCTAGGAGGATATTTTTAGGTTTAAGGTTTTTGAAAATTAGGCCATAATAGTTATATTACTTCTCCAAAATTATAATGTAGACACCTCTACTCAGTTTCCATTTTTTATATATAATTAAAATTCTTGAAAAAATGATCCTTGTCTATTTCCATGATTACGAAAACATGACATTTATTTGATCCCATCAATGAACCTTTTCATCTTCATGTCCTATGAAAAAAAATTAAAAAACATGGGATTAGAATAAACAATTAGTAAGGGTTATAAAATAAAAAAAGGAAGCATTATTCCATCAAAAAATAATCTTTTTAACAGAACTCCTAATAACATATAATTTATGAATAACACATACTAATGAAAAATCATAAAGGATACTTGTGGAATCCATAAAATGCTTACATTTTAGCTTTCATAGCTATGTAGGGAGTTATAATTGGAATACCCTTCACAGTATATTCCATAAATCCCTTAGGAGAAATATTCACTTATTCCTTCATCACATTACCCAATGCATTGGAGATCTATCTCTGGCTCAGCTGCCCTAGATTTTTCAAATAACCACCAATATACATAAATAGTTCCCAAGAACCATAAAATTATCATAACATATAAAATAAAGATAATGCAATGATAAAATATCCACCTAATAATCACGATATATCATTTAAGTATATTGACATAACAATTCCATTTTAAAAAAAATCAACACCAAAATATATGAACGAGTGTATGGTCTTTATTTTCCTTTTATAAACATTATGGACTTTTATGGAAGCCAAAGATCAAATAATACACAAGGCGGCGGAAAAGGTTTTTGTCACCACATATGCTAAAAGAACCATTAATTTTTGTCTCCTATTAAAACAACTCAATTAAAAAGATTCCTTTTGAATGAAATAAATATTAAATGTTCATTATCCACTGTATAAAATAATGTCTTGTAAAAAACAAAATATGCATCAAGGAAAGGAGATTGAGACAAAGTCCCTCATCTCATGTCTAACTTGACTCATTCGTTCACTAATAACATGAATAATAATCAAATGATAATTTATACATACTTAAGAACCTTTTTCATATTTATTATTCTATTAATATAACTTATTATAATAGTATGAACATTATTTAATCATTTATGTAAATAATGGTCTTTTTGTCTATATTTGGTTATTGAGTCAAAAATGATTTTCTTATATTTACATGTTGTCCATGTGGTAAAAATTAAATTATCCACAGTAGGATATTCATGATTTAGATATTATATATATCATATATTTCTCCTATATATATATGTGTGTGTATTTATAACATTACATAACAATTGGAGATAATAATTAAATGCATTGTTCAGGGAGACGGTAAGCCTTACATACACATGAATGGAAATTTCATTTCTATTTTGTATTTTAATGGAATGAAAAAATAATTATACATAGGTATATTATAATTAAATTATTATATAATATATAATTTCTTCAACTCTATCAATTAGACATCCAACATTGGGCATGAATGAGTCATATCACTTTGAGTGGGAGGTAGTCCACACTTCCTCCAATGAAATTATCACATTTAACCACTATGAAATCCACAAAGTTATTATATAAATGAAAAATAAAGAAGCATTGAATCAATTTAAATATAATATATATCACATAATAATAAAGATTCATTTTATTGTTCATTCTAAGAAGTGGTCGGTGAAGATTGAATACTCATCATTTCGTGAGACAGTAGTTCGTCGTACTCAGAAACATTATGTTCATTACCCATTAGATGGAGGTGTGTGTTCATGTGTAGTTCTAATCCTTGTCATAAATAAAACCTATTATAATTAGTATACTTGTGTTGTTATAAATTAAATCAATGAATAGTGTTTAGGGGTTGGAGTAGTAAAATAAAAGAAATGAATTTAAGAAAACATGATACATTTAATTCGGGTAACCCCCTTTGGATTGAACCAAATTGATTTCATCATATTCCTTCTACCTATAGAAAGGATTCTAAGAGGAATTGGGGGGTGTAGGAATATTAATTGGAGATATTTTTGAAGATCCAAGTGGATTGATAAGTTTTAATAATGGTATACGGGTGGGGGTTTTTATAAGGGGGAGGAGGGCCCATTAGGAATGACTGAAAGTATAATTTAATTATATAATTATATTCCATTTATAAAGGTCTATAATTTATTAAATTCAAATCTAGGATGACACGTTTTTGAAGTAAAATCATCCAATAAGATATGGGAAGAATTTGAATATTGTTTTAATATTTATAATATTATTTTTTAATCATTCATTAATGAGGTAAACACTTCAGCATTATTGTGTCATAAATAACATCATTTATATGATGTCTAAAATTTACGAACAAATACCATTATGTTGTAAATATTTTTATATTTCGAAAGAATATTTATAAAAAAAAATTTCAATTATATAAACCCATAAAAAATTATTTTATCAAAAAATTAATGTTTATGATATTTTTATTTTTACATTAAATAAAATGTAATTAATGTCATTATCTTAACCAAATGGAATTAAAAGGCCACAAATCACACCCAAGTATGGTATTGGTCAGAAATGACTCACCCAATAAATTTAGGACAAGTGTTAAGTTAATTTTATATTCATATAATATTATTTCTACCTTGAATTACCCCATTTTTTTAAATCATAGAAAATAATTATAAAAAGTTACCATTCAAAAAAATAATTTTCATCCTATTGAACCACATTTTACATACTGTTAACAACCATGTATGTCATATTTTTGAAATTCAATTTACAGAAGCAGTAAAATTTCAATTAAATGAAAAAGTAGGGTTTTTTACTATTAACCTGTGTTTTAACTATTCATTAAAAATTGTATGTTTTTTGAAAAATAACAAAAAATAAGACAAACTATATTTGATGTTATGAATTCAAAAATTATTACTACTTTACCAAATTCAAAAAATATCAGTTGCATTAATTTATTGAAAATTAATTTTCACTGTCAAAATAAAAATAATGTTTTTTAAAAATAGTATCTATCAAAAGATTGATGATTGTTTATATACAATTTCCAAATGAAATTTCTTAAAATGAAGAAGATTGGATTAAATTGTAAAAATATAATATAATTACACTTTAAACCCAATTATAATAATTATCTAATAATATAAATTAATTAAACTAAATGGTACTTTTTAATTAAAATACGGTATTTTTCACTATTCATTAAAAATGAAATTTTATCTAAAAAATACCAAACATTTACCCAAAGAAAATTTTTATGTCTAGATTCTAAAGAAGATTTTTTATTCAGATGTAATATAAAAATGTTACCAAAACAATGTTTAAATAGGGTTCACCATAAAAATGAGGTAAATCGACCATATGAAGAATATTAGGTTATTTATGTTTAAAATTAGAGTCATTCACATTTTTATGCCTCTATCTTTTATTGGATAAATGAAAAAACATTTAACAAACAAGTATAATCACATTTCTTTTAGTTCTATTCTTTCCTACCATTACAATGGCTAGGAATTAAATACATTTTAAAATAATAATATTATATTATTATTTTTTAGTGTGACTCCGCATTGTGAGCAACATAAGATTTCAAAGAAACTCACTGTCACAAGATATGTAAACTGTCAATCATATCATCACCTTTATGGTAAATATAATATTTAATTCAAAGATATTAAAATGTATTATTCTTTATTTACCTATGATGTTTCCACCTTCACCCCTTTTGGAGATTGCGTCGTCGTGATTTTTATTCACTTACCAAATAAATGGGGGATATTTATCCATCATTACATTTTCAAATTTCCACGTTGTCTCTTAAACCATATGGGTTTTCCATAGTACCTTTACCGGATGAATTACCTTATTCTGCAACACGTACTATATTCGGTCAAGAATATGGACTAGTTATTCCACATAATGGTGATTCTCTTCCAACAGATGTACAACATGGCTCAATACATGAGATGGATATGAATTGTACTTTCTCATCATTGATACATTCAAAACATTGTGTACCTGGGATAAACATGGAGATAAATCTACACTATAAACAACTGATCCTACATTCACTAAGATCTCATAAGGTCAAATGAAAATCAGACTCATCTTTCCCTTCATACTAAAATGCATCAGACATTTCTATTGAGAAACTTTGAAAAATAATGATCAACTACCTCAAAAGAATAATCCTTCCTCTAGTTATCCGCATAACATTTATTCCTTCTCTAAGATTTTCTCATGTTCTTCTGAATCAACTAATTTTTTTTCCATCTCCTCTACTGGTTTTGGTCCCATCATTTTCCATTAACCTACTTCATCACAAAAAGCTGCAGTTCAACACCACTACCCATATAATGAATCAAATATAGACATCTTTATACTGGAAAAAAACATTTATTATAAGAAAACTCCACCAATGAAATATGTTGGTCCCAACTTCCTTGGTAATCAAGTGAACATGAACATCGCATAACCTCAACGGTCTGAGTTGTTCGTTCTCACTATCCATCTGATTGAGGATGAAATTTTGTACTAAAATTTAATTCATTACCCAACGACATCTGAATGTGGTTACAAAAGTGAGAAGTAAACCTGACATCATGATAAAATACAATAGAGAGGGAAACTCCATGCAACCTGACTATATTCTTAACTTATAACTGAAAAAGCTGATCTAGATAAAAATTATCTAGAATTTTAAGGGAATGTGATGATTTAGTCAATCGTTCATCAATGACCATGATTTATTTGTTACCTAGAGATTTCTTCAGTAATCCCACAATTATGAACATGGATACATTTTCCCATTTCCACTATGGCACCGGTAATGACTGAAGCATCCCTTTTAGTAATTGTCACTCTACATTAACCTGTTGACAAGTAAAACCCGTTATAGTAAAGTCAATAATATTTCTTTTCATTTTAACCCCCCCAGTAATACTCCTGAAAATCCTTGTACATCTTCATACTACTAGGAGGAACTAAAAATGGATAACTATGAGCTTCAAATAATAACTCTTTAATCTAATATGAATCATAAGGAAAATAATATTTCTTTCCAAATATCAAAACACATTCATTATCAACATTAAAATCAGGAATCATACACTTCTGATCTAACTCTACCTCTTTCTATAACTCACTATCATCCTTCTGTGTTTTGATAATTTTGTCTGATAGTGGTGATTTCACTAACACCTGAAACATAATAGAAGAATTTCCTGCACCAACAACATCTATGCCAATGTTCATCATACCAAACACCAAAGTTTCCCATTCCAAATGTAGCATGGATAATGAAGCATTACATTTTAAACTCCAAGAATAATCCAATTTGTTTGACTTTCCAAAATGGTTTGGATTTGTAAAATAATAATCCTTGAATAATTCCTACCATCTTCTATGTCTCATGTTTAATTATTTATGTGTGAATATATAATTTAAACATTTTTTTATGTATATGCTACATATTTTTCACAATACTACGAATTCCACTTTATTAAAAAAACAACAGCAACTAATTCCAAATAATGTGTAGGGTTATTTTACTCATGATGATTCAACATAAATGATGCATATGAAATTACTGTATCATTCTTCAAAAGCACACAACCAAGTACATTAATCAATGCATCACTGTAGATAACATACTCATCATCTCTAAAAGGAAGTTCCAAAAATGGATCATTGATCAATATTCTTTTAAATTCCTAAATACAATCATCACATTCTTTCGTCCAGATGAACTTTACACATTTTTCAATTTTACATAGTCATTGGACTTTAAAACCGTATAAAAATTTCAAAAAAGATTTGACAATAACCTATTAAAATAAGAAAACTATGGATCTCGGTTATATTTTTGTGTCTTCAACATTATACAACAAATTTTGTTTTTTTGGGATCAACAGTTATTCCATTTTATGAAACAATGTGATCAAGGAATGATATTTTTTGTAACCAAAACACACACTTGTAAATTGTTTCATAAAAATTAATTTCATTTATGGTATTAAAATCAACCCTTAAATGACTTTCATACTCCTTTTTTCTTTTAGAATAATCCAAAATGTCATCAATGAACACAACCATATTGATATAGAAAAACTCACATAAAATTATATTCATATGATTCCGGAATACAACTTTTTAATTTGATAACCCTAATGAAGTAATTAAAAATTACTAATGGACATATCTAATATGAAACATGGTGTTTGAAATGTCTTTTTACTTTACATTCAACAGATGGTACCCCAACCTCAAATCAGTCATCATAAAATACTAATCTCCATGGAGGTGATCAAACAAATCATTGATATGTCTCAAATGATACATGTTCTTAACAGTGATGTTATTCAAATCTCTATAGTCAATGAATAGTTATATTGATCCATCATTAATTATTGAAAATAACACAGAGGCGCCCCATGTTTATGTTTTAGGTTGAATGATATTTTATCTAACAACTACTGAATTTTCTTCTTTATCACTAAATGATCAATTTGAGCCATTTTATAAGGGGGTTTTGTAATTGACTTTGTATCAGGAAATAAGTCAATAGAAATTCAACATCCAGATTATGTATAATAATAGGAAACTCATCAGAAAAAACATCATTGTACTCATTTACCACTGGAACATCACAAATTTGAACAGTTCCTTCATTTTCTACAATATGTGAATGGTAACATTCATTTCACTCTTTTACTAGTTTCTATGTTTCTTGATTTGTTATCAGAAGTAAGGGTTCATTATAGTACACAAACTGAATATAATTTAGAAGAGAACACACTTTATCTCTACAGTAAATCTTAACATGATAAATAGAATACCAATCCATACAAAAAATAACGTCAAACTCTACTTGAGGAAAAACTATGAGGATTTTAGGTAGATTCTTTCAATACACGAGGACATGAAGGTTCTTATAATATTTTTTTCTCAATATTTCCTCCTGATGATTTTACCATATTTTCACAATTCATATCGTGGAATGGAATTCCCAAATTAACAGAAAACCTCTCAGAAATGTACAGATGTGTAGACCTTAAATCAAACCACACATTGGCATAATATGAACACAAAATAGTGTACCTGATACTATATCATTTTATTGACCAACATCTTCTTACATAGTGAAAAAGGATTTCACTACCGAATTCTTCCTGTAGTCTGGCTAGTTTCCCTCAGTTGAGTTCTTCATTGCACACTCATTTTCATAATGACCCATTTCATTGCACATAAAACATTTTTCGGATAGTAAATTAGATTTTGCCTTACCATTAACATTATTTTATATTGTGCAATTATGAGCCTTGTGTCCCATTTTCAAAATCGGAAGCACTTACTAGAATTTAGATGAAATTCCGCATCATGATTTTTACAAAAATTTTCACATACTATATACTTATGATTGTTACCTTTAGTCATTTTTTAAGAGTTCTTCTCTTTCATATGCCACCTCGACCTCTGAATGATTCTAATATTGCCTCATGAAATTCTCCTATACTGACATGTTCCTATATGGTTGATCTAGATGATCTCCTCCATTGATACTAGCACTATTTATATACTGATTCAACTATTCCATCACTACAAAAAGCTATTCAGTTCCGATTCTGACCATCACAAGTAGCTGATTTGGAAGGATGTCTCCCTCCTGATGTTGTCCCTTCATAGATTCCCTATATAGTCTATAGAAAACAATTCTGAACAAATAATAATCTTATGCAAAGAAACATGGTAATATGTAAATGCTATATAATTTCAATATTAACTTAAATTAATTTATAGACACTAATTTTATAATATTATAACTATTTATGTTGTCTAAAAAGTCCATTGATACCAACTATAATGACCTGGACAAAAAAAGTTATAAAATTCTGAATTATATGTATAATTCAAAATGAGGATAATTAAAGGTTTATAATTTTAAAGAATTATTTCATAACTATTACATTACCTCTCAAAAATTACAATGAAATTAATTCTACTCAGTTATTTTTTTTCATAAAATAAAAACTCTTTATAAGAATATTTATCTTTAGTTTCATGTTTTAGACAGCATTACTTTTCAATGATCTGATCCTTAACCAAATTCATCAATAAATCCTATGAAAAACAATTCTAATAGTTGGGATGCGCATAAAATTCTCAGTAAGGGTTATAACATAATTAATGGAAACATTAGTACATCAAAACATAATCACATTAATATACCTCATGAAATCATATGATTTATGAATAACACATATTAATAAAAAATCATTAAGGTTACTTTTGGCATCTATAACATACATACGTTGTAATTTTCATAGCTATGTATAGAGTTCCATTTCTTATACCAATCATAGTATATTCCATATATCTTTGTAGAGAAACATTAACGTTTAACTCTATCATGTTACACAATGTATTTGATAGCTATCTAGGGATCAACCAACCTTGCTTTATCACACAACTTCTCATATTCATAAATAACTACCGTCAACCAAAAGATATTCATAACACATAAATCAATCATAAAGGAATGAAAACACATTCAAATTTCTATCAAAATAAATATTTTTAAAATATTGACATACCAAATCCATTATTAAAACAATTTCCAATACCAAAATATGTAATGAGTATATTGTAATTATTTTATAATTAAAAACAAAATTACGTTTGAAGTAAGCCAAAGATCAAATAATACTTGTGGCGACTGAAATGGTCAATGTCACCGCTTAGGATAAAAGAGAAATTATTTTTTATCATTTAGTAAATCTCCTTGTAGAAAAAGATCCCATTTGTATTAAATTAAACATCAAATGTATATATAAATTATATAAATTAATGTCTTGTATAAAAAAATATGCCTATATGAAAGGAGATTGAGACGAAGTCCCATACCTCATGTCTGACTCGACTCATTCCATCTTCAATCTCCTGAATAATAAAACTAAAGAAAATTTCAACTTTTTTAATATCATTTATCATTTTTATTATTCCTTTTATGACACTTATTACCTTTTTATAAACATTATGTATTCATTTATGTTAATATTGGTCATTTTGTTCATATTTGGTACATAATTATAAAATGAACTTCTTATATTTACAGGTTGTCCATGTGGTCAAATGTTTATTATAACCAGAATTATATTCATGATTTATATATCATATATATCACTTATATCATATATATATATATATATGTTTTTGATTATAGAAGTTAATAACATTGGGAGATAAAAAATGAAATGCACCGTTCATGGAGACTGTAAGCCGTACGTACACATGAACGCTAATTCCATTTCTATATCGTATTTTAATGGAATGAAAATATAATTATACATTGGAATATTATAATTCCTGAATAATATATTATATTGTTTCATTAACTACATCCTTTATAGATCCCACAATTTCCATTAATGATAAATATATCTTTGAGGGGGTGGTAGTCTGCACTTCCTCAAATAAAATCATCGCATTTACCAACTATCGAAACCATAAAGGTATTCTGTAAATGAAAAATAATGAACCATAGAAATAATATATAAATATATATATATATATATATATATATAATATTACATATAAATATTTTTCCATCTTACTAGACACCATATGATGTGGTAAGAGAATATTTAACTATCATCGTTTCGTGAGGCTGTAGTTCTCCGTTTAAAGAAACTGTATGTTCATTACCCATTTGATGGAGGTGTGTGTATGTGTTTTTCGAATCCATATCATAAAAATAACCTATTATATTATCTATACTAATGGAATAATAATATAAAAGAATAATAAGTGTTTAAGTGTTGGAGAGGTAAAATAAATGAAAATATTTTAAGATAACACATTACCTTAAATTCGGGTAACTCCTTTTGGTTGAACCAAAAGGGTTTCTTTATGTGCCTTATGCATTTGATGAGGCTTCTAGGTGGAAGAATTGAGTGTAGGGAGATTAATTTGGAATATTATGGACGATTCAAGGTGTTTTAGTGGTGTGGGTAATGGGTTATAGGTGAGGGCTTTTTATAATGGGGAGGAGGGACTATTTAGGAATGATTGAAAATATTATTTTATTATATAATGTTTTTCAGTTTCTAAAGGTCCAAAACAAAATGAAGACAAATATAAGATGAATATTGTTCTAAATAAATTAATCATATATGAAATGGATTATGGATTTAATATATATAATCATATTTATTTAAATCATTTAGTATTGATGTAAACATTTCTTCTTTATTGTGTCATAAATAATTTCATTTGTTTGATTTCTAAAAATTATAAAAAAATTCGGTATGCATGATATATTTTTATCTTTCTAAAAAATATTTATAGAAAAATATATCAATTATATAACCCACACATAAATATTGTTTTAGAAAAATGATACATGTTTATGATATTTTTATTTTTACATTAAATAAAAAGTAATTAACTTCATTCTTTTAAAAAAATGGAATTCAAAGGCCAAAAATCACTCCCAGGGATTGTATTGGTCGAAACTGCCTCATAAAAAATGTTTAGTAAATGTGTTAAGATTATTTTATATTATTATAATATTATTTTTCATTGAATTACCCTATTTACCTTTAAGGGAGGTAAATAAAAATCAATAGTTACTATTCCACCAAAAATTATTTTCGTCTTAATTAACTACATTTTACTTACTAATAAATAAAATTATGTTGGATTTTAGAAATTCAATTCACATAAGTGGAAAATTTTCATTCAAATGAAAAATTCATTTTTAAACTACAACTAAGTGTTTTCACTATTCATAAAAAATTAACGGTTTTCAGAAAAATACCAAAGATTCAGCCAACGATATATTTGATATTATGAATTCAAAAATGATATCTATTTTACCAAATCAAAAAAATTGATTTTTAATTAATTAATTTTAAATTAATTTCCACTAACAAAACTAAAATTGTGATTTCAAGAAATAATTTCTGTCAAAAGATTAACAGTTGTTTATGTCTAATTTTAAAGTGAAATTGCTTCCAATGAAATTTATTGTATTAAATAGTGGAAATATAATATAATTAAACATTAAAACCAATTATATGGACAATTTATTCATAGAGTTAAATTAGATTAAATGGCAGTTTTGAATTAAAACACATTATTTTTCACTATTCATTTAAAAAATGAAATTTTATCATAAAAATACAAACAATTTACCCATAGTATATTATGATGTCCTGATAATATATAAGAATTTTATTTTGCCAAATAGGACATATTAAATTGTCCAAAACATGATTTAAGGAGGGTTTACCATTAAGATGTAGTAAATTGGTCTTTTAATGAATATTAGAGTATTTGTGCTTAAAATTAAAATCAGTCATATTTTAAGCAACTAAAATTTATTGGATAAATATAAAAAAATTTATAAAAAATGTATAATAATATTATATATAGTTATATTATTTATCGCCAATACAATGGATTGCTATTAAGTGCCTTTTAAAATAAAAAAAATTATATTATTGTTTTTCAGTATGACTCGGCATTATGCGCAACATATGATTTCAAAGAAACTCATTGTTGCGTGTCAGCTAAGCCATAAAACATATAACCCCCTTAATTGTTAAATTAATTTTTAATTCACAAATATGAAAATTTATTTATCATTATTTACCTGGGATTTTACTCTCATCACAGTTATCCATTTATCATTGTATGTATAGTTCAGAGATGGAATTTTCAAGATACCAATAATGATGATGTCCAAGAATTGTTGGACCCTTATATTTATCCAGCTTCTCCTGCATGTTATCATAGGATATCACTACGTGTAACTTGGTTACATATCGTTTAAGTGTTTCGAGATGCATGTTAGGAAAGAAATGTGAATGGTTATATGATATGAAGAGATTCTTTAGATAGTAAATCTTTTAAATAATTGATTATGATTCAAGGAAACATGTTATCAATCATATGTGGTTATATGAATGATACACTTCATGTAATTGAGTTACAAATCATTTAACAACATATGTACAGTTTTTGAAATTGGTGTGTGGATCATTTGTGTCAGTTCTTTTGTCCAGACTCTCATTATCTAGACCCATGGAAATTCATAGGAAATTTAGGGAGACTCTGGTCATTATATAGTGCTCCAATCTATGGTTGATCATCATTGTGGTAGTTGTTCTTCCCTACAGGTAAGTGATATTATCAGTTCTTCTCATCCATTGATTAGTGTATCACCATTGGGTTGTTTTATCAGATCTATTGGTATATATTTGTGATTAATCATGTATTTAAATAGATACTTTGTGTGATATCAATCTACAATCCATCCCATTTTTGGTCATTGTGCGTTGGGCTATCATTCTTGAGGTTTGTGGGTTTCCTCCATTAATCTAGCCTTTTTTCTAAATTTGATCAAACCTGTGATGTGGATTTGATTCTAGGGACATCATAGACAATGTTATTTTTTCATTATTGGTGGATCTGGATGCATGTATTTATGAACTGAGTTTGGCGGTAGGTTATTCCGTCTATATCCTATAATGTTAAATCATTTTATTATTACATTAAAAAGGACTTATATATATAATTGGATAGAATTTTTATTTGTATATATTAAAAATGATTTCAAAATTAAATTGGATTTAATGGTCTTTGTTAAATGGAATGAAAGGAGGAATTTTCAAATCACTGAAAATGGTATTTTTAAATGGATTAGAAATCATATACAACGATGTTGAATGAATTGTGGAAACAAGCACATTGGTTACCTCGTGTACTTAGGTGGAAGGTTCACGTGATGCCATTATCCATGTTTTGTGGTTGTTATGTGTGAGTGTATGTTCATGTTTTTACCATGATATTTGACCATGGTATTGGTATTCAGTATTTTTCCACCCTAACATCAAATGATAGAGTTCCATGAGTTCACTGATTGGTACCATAGGATTAGGAACATTCAGAGACCCCTTAGGGTCTAAATGACACCTAGGTGGGTTAGAGAGATCGTGATCCCTATGTATAGGCTGAGGTACAATGGTTCTCCTACCAATTTGATATATTTTTGTCCATGGATGGATGAGTAGCTTAGAGAGAGTATATATCATGTCATCTAGGAAATTCAAATGAGTATCACAGAGTATATCTTTTTATGTTCTATATGAATCAAGATTTCTAATCATTACACCCACCACTATTTTAGTCTGAGAGAATACCGAAGGTGACTAGTAAGTAGTATGATACTTTGAAAATGATATTAGACCACCCTGAGACACCTCTTGGAAGGATGGTGGAGCTAGGAATATACACAGTTAGGGGACCAGCTATGGGATGATGGTACGTGTAGGTTCAGGAATGAATACCTGAGGGACTAGTACAGAAGTACATTTGGTAATGTTTATCCATCAATTCATTACAATGATGGTTATGAAAGATAGAGATCATGGGATCATGAGCTAACAACAGGGAGGAATCTACTTCGTGGAATATGCAGTTAAATTCACTGAGTTGTCTCATATCACACATGGTAAGGTGGTCCACAATACCTCGAGGGTGAGTAATTTCAAGAAAGGTTTAACAAAACCCATTTTGGTGCTGGTAAACATCTCAGGGTTGTCCTCATTCCCAGAGGTAGTGAATAATGCTCTCATAGTTGAGGCCAATTTGACAGACCCATTTTACTCAAACCAGTTGGCTGCTTTATGTTATTTCATTTGTGAAGGTTCATATAACAACAAATGACTATGAGAGGAGTTTCATTACACTATTCGTACCAAGGAGTAAACAAGACAACAATAAAATTTGACATTGACTATGTGCATTTAATATGGGTTATCGGTTCATGTGTGGATGAAGTGAGATTGATAGTTGAAGGATTTAAGAGCATTTGTTTATTTCATGAAACTCATGTGATCCAACATTTCACCTTCTCAGATAGTCTGCAATCAGGGACCTGGGTAGACTCATGGTTATGACATCAGATAGGTGTCAGTACATTGAGTTGTTATCTGGGAGTCTGCTACACATGGAGGTAGGGTGTAATTCCCTAACCCCTGTTACCTAGAGTTGGTGCAATGTCACATAACACTATCATCATAAAAATATTCATGTCTCGAAATGCAGATCAGATTGGTAGCCTTTGATATATTATATACATTCATAATATTTAAATTATAACATGACATAAAATCATCAACAACATTGTGTCTCTTTTTGAACACACATATATGCTTATCCTGTCCATGCAGGTCAACCATAATATACTTCTTCAAATCCTGAAAAAAATATAACATAAAATGGGGTTAACTCCGATACTCATAAAGGATAACAATGTAGCTGAATCTTTCACAAATAAGTATAATCAATTAAGGAAATGTATAATACTAATCTAAAAGACATTAAAACATAATCTTCAGCATAATATATAAAAGATAAAATCAAATAATCCCATTAATTTATTCACATTGATATTATACTAGTCGAATAATCAATGGAAATATCAATAGCCACATACATAATGATGGAATGTATAATGCCAAACTTCATAACCTCATAGTCAATGCCTATTACCAAGAATAAAAATAAGATATTATCAAGGCCTAGTTCTAATACACTAGTTTGTCTCATGATACCTATCGATGCATCAAAGAGAGATACCGAGTTTCACTCGTCACTTACTAAGTCCAATGTATTCCTCATATGAAAATTTTTAAACATAAAATAATCATTTATATTAAAACTATCATACGGAATGTCAATAAATTATCCATTAACCATGAATGGTGTATAAATTACACATCCATAGTCAAAAATATCAAAAAACCATCAATACAATATTGAATATTGGTATTATATTAAATCTAAATAAAAAAAGATTAAAATCCATCAAAGGATATTTACATAGATGAAATAAAAGAAAAAATTAGAGAAATATCTCTTTATATTTTTAAATCATTTTAAAGTAATATTATTATAAAATAAAAAAATTATTTTGAAAATATTCTTATAATAATTTATGGGAATATTTGACGATGATATATCGGCGAAAAATAGCCACACCCACCGTATAAGATTAAAAAAGACATTCTTACCATAATATTTTCTTAAAGGTCATAATGTACCTTGTTTTGAAAATGACATAAAGATTCCTTTAAAAACATATATGGTCAAATAATGGAAAAAATTACTTTAACCCATAGTATAGTAAATAGTAAAAAAGTTATGAATAACATTTTTAAGGAAACATGGATGTGGATGATAAAGAGGCCCATATAGATACATAAAAACAGCCTATGATAATAAATAGATTATGAAATTAACTATTACCATGTACATTTCCTTAGTTGATGGTATGTTAAACATCTGTATAATAGTTAAATGATTGTTATTAAATAATACAGTAACCATAAAAGTAAATTTTATATCATATATGACCTTCTAATATTACTTTTTAATAATATTTTATTATTATCATCTTTTTGGGTGTCAATTGATTCATTTATCTTTTATATGTTATGATAAATATTCCATGTTTTTTATGGATATGATTCGTTTTATTCATAAATAAAATTATATTATATTCAAAAAAATTATTTTTAATCATCAATTAAAAATTATTCATGACTGATTACGATGGGAAATGAATATCATCATGTTCGTGGAGATGGTAATCTGTACGTACATAAGAGCAAAAATTTCATTCAATTAAAGTTGAAATATAATATAATTGAATTTTATATCATATATAATAATTCATTAACAAGTTATATTTATTATTTACTTCAGTTATACATTATTATTATACCAATCCAAAAAAACTAAACCATGACGTGGAGACGATAGGTCGTACATTAATATGTTTGATGACTTTTTCATTCATATGATGGATAGAATAATAAAATAGTTGTAAAAATTTTATAATAACATAATATTATATTTAATATACTAGATTTATTATTTTATAATGGAAAAAAATGTCAGTGGAAGTGTAAGAACAAAAGAACATGAAAGAGGTGGGAAATATTTACCTCTTCTTCGGGTTCTTCATTTTTATTTGATTGAAAGGGCTATTTATGCTGGAATTGTGACAAAAGTAAGGACACATTGATGAATAGAGTATTTTTGGAAGGATATTTGGTCCTGGTTTTTCCGATTCAGAAGGCTTTGGAGTTGTGAAATTAAGATAATGGTAAGATCCCTTTTATAAGAGAGGTGAGGGTCACATTATGAAAAACATGAAATATTATTTTATAAAATTTTTTTTTTGGTTTCTAGTGGCTAAAAAATGATTTATTTATAAGATAAGGTGGTTATGGGTTGAAAAACTATTAACAAATAGGTTTTTGATAGGATTATTTCAACATATTAACATTATATTTCATATTTAACTCTTAGTTAAATAGTTTTTCATTTACCATGTTTCATAATATTTTTATATTATATTATTAATATACTTACAATAAACTTCAAAAAGAACTCCAACATGTTCATTATTAATATATAGAAAATTATACAAGTCCTTTGGCCGAACTGTTTATTTTTAGTAATATTATATACATTAATAATATGGTATTTGGTTTAAAAACTCAATTATTTCAATTTTGACACAATTTTCTATTTGATTTTTTTGAAAATCATAACAGTATGATTGATTCAAAATAAAATTATTTAATCAACCCTAACATGTCATATTTACCTTGAAAATTAGTGTAATTCATCAAAAGTATAAAATAATATTTATTTGGATATCTATAATATCAATTATATTAATATTTCTATAATAAGGTAATTACTTTATCATCATTATGTCATAAATAAATTACATTATTAATGGATAAAAATTATAAATAAAATAAAATAATTTATTAATAGTTTTCTCTTTCTAATAAATATTTATATTCTAATTTATACTTTGTGTAACCCAATATTAAAAATGGTTTAGTTATTAAGTATTTAATTTAACTCTTTTAACTCATCATTAAGTAAAATAATAATAAATGTCCTAATGAAATAAATATGGACCACAGCGGATCATATTTTATTCATAATATTGTTTTTGGTCGAATTATACTTATCCAATAGAATTAGGGCATGTGTTACGGTAATTTTGACATCAATTTTACCCATAATAACCCTATTTACTATTAGCCGTGGTTAACAAAAGAAAAAAGTTACTAATCCCCCAAAATTATTTTCATCTTATTGAGCCTTATTTTACATACTCATTTTAACTGTGTCCCTTGGATTTTTGAAATTCAACTAAGAGATTTGGTAAACTTATGTTTTACGTGAATTTGCTAATTCTCCTCGGAGGTGGGTAGAATATGGTAAAATGATCATCAAACATTTTATATATCTATTCATATTATAAAATGAATACAATTAATTACATTTTACTTATATAGGTATTATGTATCTTATTGGACCTAAAATATATTTAAATATAATAAATAATTATTTCAATAAAAAATTCAATTTTAACCAATAACATTGTGTCTATCAGAATTCAAAAAAATTGAAGGTTTTTAGAAAAATTTCTAAAATTCACCCTAAGCTAATTTGGATACTAAAAATCAAAAAATGAAGTCCAATTAAAAGATAAAATTTATAAAATCTACAAAATTGGGTTATACTATTCACAATGGCTAATTCGACTGGTTACAGTGTGTTAGAATCATGAAGTTGCGTATAATAAAAGATATTGCATTTTTTAAAGGGAAACGTACATGGATGCTTGGGGTGTAACATTATACCCTCTTCAATATAATTTCATACTCAAATTTTCTAGAATATTACTGCATGAAATTATTTGTGTGGTTATTCATGAAATGATCCTCATGTTCCCACATTGCCTCTTCTATCTTATAGTTTCTACATAGAACATTCACCAGACGAGTCATCTGGTATCTCAACACATGTTCATTGGTATCCGGAATTATGACTGGATCTCCACAAAATGATAGATCATGTTTCAGTTCAATTTCCTCATAGTTGAGTACATGCGTTGGGTTAGGGTTGTATTTTCTCAACAGTAATACATGAAATACATCAAGAACATAGGAATGACTAGGAGGCATTACCAAATGATAAGCTACAAGTACACTTATTTCTATAATATTTAAAGGTTTAATTTACCTGGGACTCAATTTACCCTTCTTAATTAAATGTATTACACCCTTCCAGGGAGATACATTCATGAAAACATAGCCTCATACAAGAAATTCCAAATTCTTCCATCGATTTTCAGCATATATCTTTTTCCTCATTTGTGATGCCTTGATGTGTGTTTGGATAACATTCACATTTTCCCTTGTTTCTGTAAAAAGTTTTTGGCCTATGACTTTTCTTTCACCAACATCATCCCAACAAGCTGGTGTGTGTCATCTCATTCCATATAACACATTATGTGGGGCCATCTGAATACATGAATGTAAGCTCTTGTTAAAGGAAAAGTATACCATGGGTAAATATTGATCCCATGTACCATGAAAGTCATTTGAGCTGGAACTCAACATGTCTTATAAGGTTGGAATAGTTTATTCTAGTTATCCATCTGTTTGAGGGTGGTTTTTAGTTCTCAAACGATGTTCAGTATCCACGGATTTCTGAAGACATTTCCAAAATGTTGATATAAAATAAGGATCACGATCAGAATCAATCGATAGGGTTACACCATGATATCTTACAACTTCATTAATATATATTATTTCCATATGTTCAAGTGGTAAATCTTATCTTATTGCAAGGAAATATGCTAACATGGTAAGATGATCAATAATGAACCATATTGCATCATTTCTTGTAGGAGTCATTGGTATCCCCATGAAAATTTCTATTGTAATATTATCCCATTTACACTCAAGTATGGGAAGAGGTTTCATGACTGCACCATGGGGTTGTCTTCTGGCTTTCACTTGTTGTCATCCCATACATCTTTACACAAAATCCGCAATCACCCTCTTCCTGTTGTCCCACAAAAAATGATACTTCAAATCACTATGCATCGTAGTGCTACCAGGGTGTATATAGAAATTTCAGCTATGGGCATCATCAAAGAATTACCTTTTTACATCCGGTATATCGGTAACACAAATTCTCTTCCCAAATATAAAAATCCCATCTTCATATATGAATTCACTCAATATCCCATAATTCCTATCTTTAATCTTCTTTTGAAACTTCTCATCATCAGTCTGAGAACTCATTATACTTTCTTATAATGATGGATTGGAATCCATTGGAATATGTATTGATGTTTCACCTTCCATGGTTATTCCCATATCCATCTTCAAAAGCTCCATGCATATTGGATCCTTTTGAACTCACATATTTTTCAATACTCCATGATCATTTCTGTTCAAATCAAATATCACCTTATTTTCTTTCCTCAGGTGGTAGTGTATAGTGAAATCATAATCCTTGAGTAGTTCAAGACATCACATTTTCATCGTATTTAGTGTTTTTTTGGTTTAAAATATACATTAAACTCATGGGATTTATATAAGTCTAACATTTTTCACCATAGAGATAGTGTCTCCATATTTTCAGAGCATAAATTACAGGTGATACTTAATGATCTTGAGTGGGATAGTTTTGTTGAGGAATATTTAGTTGTTGTGATCCATAGGTTATAACTCTATCATTCTTCATAAGGACACAACCATGTCCTTTCATTTAAGCATCACTATAAATAAAAAACCCATCGATCCCTGATAGTGGAGTCCATATTGGAGCATTGACTATTCTTCTCTTCAGTTCTTCAAAAAATTATTCCCTAACATTTATCCAAAAAAATTTAACCCCATTACATGTGATCTAGGATAATGGGTTAGCCAACCGGGAAAAATTCTGGATGAATCGTCGATAACAACATGCTAAACCAATAAAACTGCATACCTCTATTACACTCATCAGTCCTGGCCTTTCTTGGATTGACTTGGTCTTTGAAGGATCAAAATATATTCTATGATTATAGAAAATATGGCCCAGAAAAGAAATCTATTGAAGCCATAATTCAAACATGCTAAACATACAATATAATTCATTTATTTGAAGAGTCTTTAGAAAAATTCACAAGTGGTTTTCATGATCATCGCTGGATTTGGGGTATACCAAGATATCAATAAAAAATACAACTACAAAGTCATCACGATATTCCTTGAAAACAATATTCATTAGTGGCATGAAAACAAAGGTAGGATTAGTCGATCAAAAATTAATTACTGTAAACACGTAATGTCCATACCTAGTTTGAAATTCTATATTTGGAATGTCTTCCTTCATCACAGACAAATGATGATTTCATGATAGAAGATCTATCATTGAAAAATATTGAGCCCCGTGAAGTTTTCCAAATAAATCATCAATGAATGTACTGGATTTTGTTCATTATTTTTGTATCATTGATCTCCATGTAGTCAACACACAACCCCGTAGATTCATCAATATTTTTAACAAAAAGATCTGGGGATCCCCCTGGAGAAACACTAGGGAAAAAAAATCCCGTATTACTCTATTCCTCTAGTTGTTTCTCTAGTTCCACTAATTCCATGGATTCCATTCAATAAGGCGACCTCGATATGGTCCTTGAACAAGGAATTAAATCAATAGAAAACTAAATTTCACATTTCGGATGATGTTCCGGTAAATCTTATGAAAACACATCCACATATTAATGCACAATAGGAACATCTTCTATTTGAACATTATTTCCCTCACCCATAGTTATTTCATTCTCTTCCTCCCAAATAATTGAAATTACTATATATATTAGGGGTGGATCTAGATTAGAATCATTAGGTGATGTTTCTTCTCTAAACATAAGGTAGTCCGTATCATCATCGGAAATTGTATCCTTCTTCTTCTGAAAATAAATTATTGCATCATGGTCCTAAATGCGATACATACAGAGTATTATATCAAATTCAATCATGGGTTTGACGATCATATCAACAAATGAAGACCATTTATATTCCCAAATGGGAACTAACTCACAAAACATTATTTCGATGATAATTCCATTAGGTGTTTTGACTGAAAACTCCCTTGTTAATTCAAATTGAAAATATCTGATTTTCATATCAAATTGGAAAGATATGAAACAATGTGATGATCTATTATCGAATAATGAATTGGGTAAACTTGAGGAAACCATTAAATTACCTGCCACCATGTATTACAGATCATCAACCTCATCAGTATTGATCACATAAGCTAGGTCTAGTTCCCTCGGCCTTTTCTAAGGTATGATCCCTTGGAACTTTTGAAATTAATTTTCTAAATGCTCATTTTCTCTAAAATTCTAGCATTTAACATTTTACAACCTCTTTCTTCCCCTTGAAATAATGATCATAGTGGCCTTTTTCCCCACACATGTAACATGCTCCCATTCCCTTCAAGAAAATACAGTGGTGTTTCTTCCCACATTTACCATAGGATGGATATTCAACATTTCCCTTCTTCCCCTTATTTCCATTTCCAGAGTGTTAGAGTATCTTTTTTTCAATTTCTTTTCATTAAAGTCATGAAACATAGAGAATTCATTTGCATTATTGATAGTACAGGAGATAATATCTTTGGATGATAAAAATGCTTGTAAGACTAATACTCGATAATGAATGGTTTTAACCCTTCAAATAATCTATCAATCTTACTCCTTGGGTTATGTATATAATTTGTGGCATGCCTTGCTATCCTTGTAAATTTATCCTCATACTTTGCGACATTATCATCCTCTTTTTTCCTCATACTCAGAAATTGTCTTTCCATATCCTCTTAATGGTCACGATGAAAGTATTTTTTAAAGAAAATAACAATAAACTCACTACACTCAATGTATTATACATCATTATCTTCCTTTGTGTTTGGGATTAATTACCACCATTTATTTGTATCTCCAATAAGGTGATAAACAGTCATGGCACCTTTTCCTTTTCGATACTCCCCATAACATGAAAAAAAAATTCTATGGAATTTATCCATTTCTTAGATACTAATGGATTTGTAATCCAATTGATTGTTGTAGGGTATTGCCTCATGAAATTATCTAAAATTGATCCTAAAAATTGTGAATCAGGTTGCTCCATACTGTTATGTTTATTATTCATAACCTGACTGAGTTGTCGTAGTATGGTGATAAGCAGATTAGCACTAGTTGCTTCACCAGCTTCACTATAATTATCTTTATTAGGAGGGAAATCTATATATTTATTATTTGCGTGGATACAGTTTCCATTGCTACAATTAGGCACCATTTCTAAACAATGGAATACACTAGATAATTTCATGAATCACAATACATTATTCCAAACATGTAAAATAGTTATGATAAATTGAACAGTTTATGGATACAATAAATAATCATAAAAAAATTATTTGTGGATGTATATACTCATAAATACTTCATAATTTATTGTAATGAAAATGAGAATTATCCTAATCATATCACCCATGAGTGTCGTAACCAATAGTGTTGAAAGGGCCTTTGTCGTGCACGAGTTCCATTTCAAGTATAGCTCAAACCAGTGTTTTTCAGGTTTTACCCCTAGGTACATCTGTTCCAGAGCCGCCTCTACCTAATCGTATCCAAACATGGATGTCTTTCTTGGAAAACTCACAAAATCTCTACAATATAAAAATTCAAGGAAGTTTTTCTATACAAATCCTCAAAGTCTATCTTGTGATAATGTTATATAATCAGAGTTTTTCTAAATAGAACATCGAAGGCTTGTACTAAAAATCCGCTGATAACAACAATAATTCCATAACCCTATTTACCTAATGATGGAGCATTATTAAATAACACTATCATGATACAAAGAATCACGTCCTGAAAGATTGGTCGGTTTAGTATCATTGGAAGTACTAGATACATTCATAATTTTTACATTACATCACTAAATAAAAACATCAACAAAATTTTGACACCTTTTGAACAAACTTATATCCTTAGACTATCCATGCAAGTCAACCATAAAATATTTCATCACATCCTAGGAAAAATGAAACATAGAAAGGGGTGACCTCAGATGCTCAGTAAAGATAACAATATACCAGAAACATTCCTAAATAAGCATAATCATTTTTTGAAATGTATAAGTCTATACCAAAATCCATTTAAAGTTATACTTCTGCATAATATGGCCAAGATAAAATCAAATAATAAAATTTATTCACATGAATATTCTACTAGTTGAATAATCACATGCAGAATCAATAGCCACTTTCATAATGAAGGAGTTAATAATGCAATACATCATAACCACATAGTCAATGCCTTATTCCAAGACTAAAAATAAGATATTTTCAAGTACATGTGGGACGAAACTAGTTTGTCTCTTGAGACCTAACAATGCATTGAGTAGTTATAGAGGGATCCACCAGTCACTCAATATGTGAAATGCATTCCTCATATGAAATGTATTAAATATAATAAAAACATTCATATTAAAATTAGTATACGAAATGAAAATAAATTATCTATAAACCATGAATGGTGTAAACATAAAACATACATAGTCAAACGTATCACATAAACATCAAATCAATGTAAATGTTTGGTATCATAATAAATCATCTTCAAACATGATTAAAATCAATCAAAAGATGTAGACATAGATGAAATCAAAACTTTTTTAGAGAAATATATGTTTCTATTTTTAAATCATTTAAAATTTATATAATTATTATTGAAAACAATTAATTTTAAAATATTCATATAATCTTGTATGCGATGTTTTGACTATGATATAATGGTGGAAAATATCTACACTCACCGTATAAGTTAAAAAAGGCCGTCTTACATTAATGTTGTAAAAAATGTCAGAAAGTACCGTGTCGAGAAAAAGTCATAAAGAATCCTTTAAAAACATATATGGTAAAATTACGGCATAAATGAATTTAAACTATAGTATAGTAAAATGTAAAAAATAATTGAATTTCAATTTTATAGAAACATTGATGTGGATGATAAAGAGGCCCCAGTTGATTTTAACGTAAAAACAATCTCAGATAAATATGAGATTGTGAAATTAACCCTTAACTTGTACATTTAAGTGGTCAATGGTACTTTAACCACCTATATAATAGTTAAATAGTAGTTATTAAATTATACAAGAACCATATAAGAAAATATGATCTCATATATGATCTTCTAATATTACATTGTTAATAATAATTTATTATATTCGTCGTTTTAGTTGTTAAGTGATTTGATTTACTTTATATGTATTGTTACATAAGCCATATTTTTTATGGATAGGATGTTGATGATTCATATACATAATGATATTATGTTTTTAAGCATCACATTTAATCATCAAATGAAAATTATCCATTGAATGATTATGATGGGGAATGAATTTCATCGCATTCTTGGAGATGGTAATCAGTACATACACACGAGCATTGATATCATTAAATTGAATGTGAAATCACATACAATTGAATGTAATATCATATATAAATAATCATTAACATGTTATATTTATTATTTAAATCTATTATACATCATTATTATACCTATCCAAATTAAAACTACACCACGACGGGGAGACGGTAAACCGTATGTATGAAAGTATGATGGATTTTTCATTCATATGATGGATAGAATAAGGAATATGGTTGAAACATATTTTAAATAATATCACATTATATATAAGATAATGTATTTATTATTTTAAAATTAAAACAACAATGAATGAGGATGTGGAAGAAGAAAAGAACTTGAAAGTGGTGATGAAATATTTACCTCTTTTTCGGGTTCTTCATTTTGATTTGACCAAAAGGGATCATTATGATGGCTTTCTGACCAATGTATGTACTCTAGGATGAATAGTGGAATGTTGGGAGGATATTTTGGTAGGGGAGTGAGTAGAAAAATGTTTTGGAGGTGTTAAATTAATAGAAGGGGATGTTCCCTTTTATAAGAATGGTGATGCTTCCTTTAAGAAATTCTTGAAATATTATTTTACAATAAAATAATTTTCAATTTATAATGTCGCCAAGATGATTTATTTATAGAATATGGTGTTTATGTGTTGAAGAACTCTATAACAATAGGTTTTATATAGGTTTAGGTCAACATATTAACCTTATCATTTTTATTTAACTCTTAGTTTAATAGTTTTTTCATATACCATGTATCTTTGTATTTTCATATTATATGGTTAATAACCAAATTATAAGCATCCAACAGAACAAAAAAAGGTTATTTGTTAATATATATAACCATATCTAAGTCCATTTCCAGATCCATAGATTTTTTGGAATATTATATCCATTAAAAATATCGTATTTTAAAAAAAACACAATTTTTTCAAAATTCACACTACTTAGTATTTGATATTGGTGAAAATCATAACATTATGATTACTTAGAAAAAAATTATTTAATCAACCCTAAAATTTCATATTAACCTATAGAATTAATTTAATTTATCCAATGTATTAAATAAAATTTATTTGGATATTTATAATATCGATTCTTTTAATCATTCTTTAATAATGTAATTACTTCATCCTCATTGTAACATAAATAAATAAATTCATTTAATTTCTAAAAATTGAAATTAAAATACAATTATGTGAGAATATTTTTTTTATTTAAAATGATTATTTATGGTCAAATTTATATTGTCTGTATCCATATATTAAAAATTGTTTAATTATTAAGCATTGAAATTAACTGGTATAACACTTATTTAGATAAAATAATAATAAATGTCCTAATCTAATTCAAGTGGACCAAAAAGGATCATAATAATTTTTAAGGTTTTTTATGGTTGGATTATAGTTATCCAATAGAATTAGGACATGTGATTCGGTAATTAAGATATCATTTTTCCCTTAATTTTTGTATTTACATTTAACCATGGTAAATAAAAGTCAAACCATACTATTCACCTCAAATTATTTTTTTCTTATTGAACCATATTTTAATCACTGATATTATCTGTGTCTCTCGGATATTATAAATTCAACTCACAGAACTGGAAAATTATGTTTTTTGCAAATTTTCAAATTCTCCTAAGAGGTGGGTAAAAGATGGTAAATAAATAAAAAAAAATTATTTATCTAAACGTATTATAAAATTACTCCAATTATTTACATTTAACATATATAGGTACTATGTATCTATTTTTACCTAAAATATATTTAAAAAAACTAATTATTTAAATTAAAATTATGATTTTAACCAATAACACAGTGTTTTTCACTATTTATCCAAAATTTAATGTTTTAAAAAATAAATTCACCCTAAGCTAATTTCTATATTCCGAATTGAAAAATCAAGTTAATTTTGAATGATAGAATTTATAAAATTTCAAAAAATGGGTATTACTATTCATAATGGAATGTTTGATTGGTCATTATGGTTTAGAATGTCAAAGTTGTGTACAATGCATGCTATTGCATTATTCCGAGGGAAATATACCATGGAATCTTGTGGTGTTACAGTGAGCATAAATAGTGTGGAAATGTATTGGAGACATTGGTTGGGGGATGTTGTGGCATGATAGGACAAAAATGATTCAAGATTTTAGACAGAATATTTTTTTCAAAACATGGAGATTTCAGGGATTGAGAAATATAATGAACGAGATATGCTTAAAGTTACAATGTGGGCATAACCATGTTACATTTTTTGTTTTGTACTTTTTCCCTATATTTTTTTTAGGAATATATATTTTGGGTGCATGAGGTGAAAAATATATATCTATCAACTAACTAGACTCTAGTCAGCATGTTGGCATCAATTTGGACTCATTGTTTACATATATATATTTGGGTGTGTCTATAGGAGGTGGGTAGAACCATGTTTACATTATGGGAATTTTTGGATGTGTAGATATTTGGGTTCGTAGGTATTTAAGAATTAGAACTATGTGGGCCTTGATTGAGGTGAGAAGATCAAGGACTTATTTAACATTCTCATGAGAAGCAGGACCTTGTAGGAATCATGTGTGATAAAGATACTATGCAAGAATATATTGTGATGTGGTACATGATCAGTGTCATTTTTCTCATAGGATATGCGGTTTATGTCCATGATTGATGATATTTCATTGAAGTACATTTGATACTTGGTATGGTTGATGAAATATTGGTTTTTTTGTTTTTTTTTTGGGTTGGGATGTGTCTAGGGTTATTAACTCCTAATATGGAGATCCCCTCTAGGTATTTGACCGGTTCTTTTGAGAATGTGTTGGTCTTGTGGATTTAAAAGATATAGGTATGTTTGGTACCATCTACGATTCATACATTACAACATGGGGGTGAGATATATTATTTTTGGGAGATTTTATCATCATTGGGTTTTTAGTAGTTCAAATTCATCCCCTATTTTTAATTTTCATATTTTGATGGGTAGACCAGATCTTTTGAGGATAAATTGAACTAAATTTTCCGTTTTCCATTGACCCAATATAATTTTTTTGGATGATTTTTTATTCTTAATGAAATTATTGTAGGTTTTGTTTGGACTTTTGGAGCCATAGGAGTCTAAATAAAATGTTTTTAAACTAAAATAATTATATCTCATGGTTTGGTCAATCTATTAGGCCTCAAAGGAGTATTCGTATTGCACAAATGTTATAATATGCAAGGTCCACCAAACCATGAAATATGGGGTTCACGACTGTGTGATCATATCTACAATTTTTAACTGAGGGAACACACATGGGTTGTTCATGATTTGGATGACTGAACACATGAACTGTGTGAGCCAGGAACATAGAAGTAGGTGTTTCATGGTTGATGCACAGTTTTCGAAACAATTTGATCTAACCACACAACCAATTAAAATTGTGAAATAAAAAACAACACTCTCCACTTTTCTTGTCAGCTCCTCCTTCTTCTCGCTTCTTATGTACATTGCTGAGAGAACACCCACTACATCATCCTCTTCTAGGGTGTGATAGGGATTCTTCATCAGGAATATATTCTTTGATCCATCATGACTATTTGATTTTTTAAAGTATGCTTATAAATATACATTTTTATATTCTTATTTTCTCTCTTCTTAATTAATTCTACCTCCATGGGAGCAGATTTACACAATTTTCTGGGCATTCAACTAAGGTGATAATATTTCCATATTATATTGAGTTAGATGCTATGATAGGGAAAGTTGATTTCAACAAAATAGATTTCATTTTTCTCATATTTCATAGTGATTTATTAAATGGTTTTTCGTGCATCTTTGACCATTCTATTCGGTTGACTAAGATATACATTACAAAATAAATTTTCATATTCTAATTATTTAAATTGATCATATGAGATTTCTATAGGAATGGTTCAATAGAACCAAAATAGTCGAGGCCTAGTGAGATATAAAAATATTGGTAAAAATTAGGATGACTATTTAGATTTATTTAAATATAATTATTCTAGTAAAATTGAATACGACAATTTGTATTTATATCTTTTGAGATCCCTGGGAAATGCAATATGCAAAGACTGAGGATTGATATGGAGTTTACCATCATGATTTATGAGATGTAAACATATGGAAAGACATGGACTGAGGCATATTGGAAGATGTTGATCTCCAGTTTTGGGACATGGTCATTGGGATAAAGTGATGATGTCAATAAGATATGGGAAATGCTCATGTGATTTTTGATGTCGATGGACAATGGTTTGAGTGAAGAAATAACATAAACTTGCGGTTTTGTAAATGGATTGGAATAGGAATTTATTATTTTATTTTCACTCACATGTTTTGTCCAATTTACTATTTGGATTCATATGCAGAGAGTTATACTCAGATGATGAGGTAGTGTTTACCCATTGTGTGGGTGTCTGACTATGTTACATGCATCTTAAGATTGTTTTGGGATTTGATTTCCAAAGAGTGGAATAAATATAGTGATGTGAATATTATTTATAGTGTTTATATATTTTGATTAGTAATGTGGCTCACTAAACATAAGGTTGGTGGGAGTACATATTTGGGAGGGTGGAAATAAACATATATTATGACGTTTGTTTTTTATCCAATAGTGTTATTATTGGAGGACATGTATCATTGTGCTTAAAATGTTAGTCTTCATGAAGAGAATTTACTTATTAGCTGATGTCTGAGGGATGAGTCACTTGTTTGGGGTTTGACATCCGGATTCCAGGTATATAATCAAGACCATGGGTGTTAGTTGGAATGTGGTGTAGGGTGACTATAGTAGACATGGATCCTGATGGATCCAATAGGATTATTTAAATTAGAGGATTACATTGCCTTGCAGAGAGGATCCTCCAAACTATGGTATACATATGTTGGCAGAAGTAGTTGATTACACCCATGTGGAAGTTGTTCACACTGGGATTTGGTTATTGTTAATAATGTGTGATGTTCATTTGAATTTTTTTTATTTCATTATACACCTTCTAAATGGTAGGATTGAGATTGGAACATGTTGGTGGTGAACAAATGATATTCTTCCTTAAACCATAGATGTCCCATTCTGGGGACATGTATCCTTTAGGGATTTTTGTTTACGTAAAGTTTCAATATCATTAGATTGATAACTATACATGAGTTGGAATAAGATGAAATAAAAGGAGTCATGTGTTCTTTCCACATATGTAATTTACTTTTTCTACATTCTATTTTAGAATTCTATTTTATGAATGTACTGATATAGGCCATTTTCTATCCATTTTATTAATGAATATTCTGAATAGTCTTGATTGTATGTTTTGTTTTAGTGTCATAAAATGAATTGTGTTGGTGTTTATCTACAAATGATATTGATCTTTTTTATTATTGTTGTTTCCAATTTCTATTGTTCTACAACATGTCAGGGTTAAATGTTCTGGTCATTATGGTCTTTCATTATGACTCTTTATATTTATATATAACATTATTATATCACCACGAGAGGTTATTTCCTCTACACTATCACCACTGTAACCCCTCCCCTGTTTTGAGAAGCTTTTATCATTTAGTGTGGCATGCTTACTGAACAATAGAAATCAATTAGAATAGCTGTTCAGGTGGTTAAATGGGTTGGGGAACTACATTGCACTCATTTATGATAGTCCAATGATAATGGTCATGTTTATGCTTATTGAAAAATTGACCTCATTATTCTATTGATCATTTTTACATATTTCATAAATAATGAGGATGAATGGATTATATAGAATGTATTTCAAATGGATGATGATAATGACATAATGTGAAATAAGATTCAATTTTTTAATTGGGGGGTAATTTAAATTTAAAATATTGGTATTATTTATATCGGTGTTTTCATTTATTATTTAAAACTAGATACCCAAAAGGTTGATAAGAATGTATTTGATCCAATTTTTTAGTTTTGATTTTGTATGGTTTGGATTGAATTAAATTAACTCACAATATTTTTCATAAAATTTTGAAATGTAAAGTATAAAATTTCTGTGTTGGATCTGGTAGTGTGAGCTATAGGATGTTATAGAACCAACATTAAAATATGTATGTCTCATCTTCCTAGGAATGAGTGACCTTGGAAAAACTAATAATATTGTGCTTTAGATTATTTTGTACATCAAAACATTTTATTTTTATAAATCGTTGATGTATCCTACTAAGGATGAACTACGAAAAAAATGTGTGTCCTTGTGATTTCTCGCATTATTTACCATCTTATTTTCATTATCATATAATTTTTTAAATAATAAAATAAATAAAAAATTGAATATTATAATAAAAAGGTCAAGAATTAGTTTGGCATGGATAATTTCAAAAATAATATCTTTTTAGTAATTCACCATCCCTTAGGGAATCTAGTAAACTTTTGTTTCAAAAAACTTATATTATTTTGATGGAATTTCTTATTCACCTATCATGAGAACACACAACTAGATAGATGGAATTTATCTCATTCTTATTGGAACTCAACATCAATAACAAAAATTATTACTTAGAATTCAACATGATAAGGGATAGGTTTTCCCACACAGTAATCTACATTGATCTCACATGGTTTGCAGAATTATCATCTTATATTCTTTTTAATATTAATAAATATTATTATAAAATACCATATTTTTCACTCTTAAAAACACATTATTGTTTTCAATAAACGAGTTTTGGTATCTTTGACTAAGACAACCCCCTCAAAAAAGATAAAAACATGAGGGTGTGTGTGTTTTATCAGATGTTATTTGGATGACTAGGTTCATCTAATTATTGAATTTGAAAATTCTGTTTTATATTATCTTTCTATTACATGAAAAAGGGTACAAAAAAATTAATTATAAAAGGTCTTTTAGAATAAATCAGTGTGTATGTTTCTAAGGACTTATTGTGATCAAGTTTATAGAATCCAACAACTTACTAGATATTGAGACTATCTTATCATTAAATGATTCTACATGAAAAAACTAAGAAACTAAAATATCATGAATTTATAGATATGTAATGATGATGAAATTTATAGAGATGAAAAATTATAATCATTAAAAATGTAAAACAATAGGAATGAACATTAAATGAATGAAATAACAGTCATGATATATGAATCGATGTATTGGAAATTTATTTTAACAACTTCAAATGATTAAAAAAACGTGATTAAGTGGATACGTATCTACATGAAATGTGTAATTCCTTATATGATGAAATCCATATGATATACAAAGAGATAAAAAATTAACTGTTAAATATAATGGAAATAATTTGAACTCAAAATATATTTTGAATTATGAATCATTAAAAAATGATAATCCCACACACCACTCAAAAAAATTCAGGATAATGATTTCATTACATATTATGTTTCCCATATGAATTAATAAAGCAATAAAAGATTATTGATATATAATATCTCCAGGATATTGGGAGATGATATGATGAGTGAAAGGAATTTCAAGTGAGAACATAATACAAAACGTTAATAAGGGGAAAATATGATTCAATAATTAGGAAACATGTTATTGTTAGTGCAAACGAAGTGGACGAGTATAATTCCATTGTGAAGCCCAAATTTAAGGAAGAATTTCATTTATAATTTTAATATAATCAACTAATAATAATGAAATAAAGATAAAATAATTTTATTAATATGAAAAACATGACATGAATTACTCTAACCAATGTCAATTAAATTTAGTGACCCAAACCCTTGTATACTAATGTTTGTGAAAACAATACTAAATTGGAATATGATAAAAGGATGAGGGTCTGGAATGATATAATTGTTTTATAGTATTTTTAAACTATATATATACAAGTATTCACAAAAATATTATATCATACGATTTGAAAAAAACCCTTGAGATTTATATTATTCCAGTTAGCTCTTCTATGCATATCGATCAAAAAATACATCTTAGTATCATGCCGAATATTAAACATAAGAAAGGGATGTTCTCAGAAACATAGTATGAGTAAGAGTACATTAGAATATATGAATAAATTTTCCACAATTAATATGTCAAGGTAAAAAACTAAAACACATGATATTTAATAAATTACATGAGTGTAATATTATAAGAATAAAGGATGATCAAACAATTCCTTATAAATTATCACATGACATTGAAACAAAACTGTGGATATTATAACTAATAAAATAAACCCATAGAACATAAATAAATAAATTCATAATGGTGGAATGAATAACATTAATTATATAAAACATACCACTGATGACTTATTCCATGTAACCTAACTCGGGCGATGCATTGTGCCAAGATATCTATATTAATTGATAAGGACTTGTCAATAACCTAGTCTATATTGGCTAGATTGACTTAACGATGGGTTAACGGGCTATAGTAGGCCCTACTAATAAATTATATTTTAAAATTAATTACTTATTTTACAGTGGTGTGAAATAAATAATAAAAGATTACTATATAAATAAGCATATTAAATGTAAACTAGTACAAAAAAAGTTAACGTCCCCCTTTTAACATCGGTTCATTTGAACTGAAGGTAAAAATCATTAAAATATTATTTTTAATGTTAGTTAAACAAGAACCAAATTGGAAATGTAAATTTCCTATTTTTTACACATTGGTTCATGTATAACAAATAATAAAACCCATTTTTCTAGTTATTTACATCTATTTTAAGGAAACAATGTTAAAAAAGAATTTTCATGTTAGTAATTTAATAAATTATGTGAAAATTCAAGGTAAACATTTTTTTCTCATCATTAATTAAATAACTGATTTCATAAAGAATTTATTTTTTTAGTAACAACATCATTTATTAAGTAATAGACATTTAAACTCAATGATAACATCCACTATTAAATAACTAATGTTATTAATATTTTTTATCTTTATAACAATAGTTATACAATAACAATAATTATAAAACATTTAAAAGTAAATTAATTATAGAGGGTTTCATTTTACTCTCTATCCTTCAAATGATAGATGACAACTTTTATGAGGTTTGAAATCCATAACTTAGTCATTTATTTAATCTAGAGGACATAAATCTATCATTATGATTATCATACTACCTCAGGATTTTTCTTTCTTGTTGTTGTGCATCGAAAATAGATCTTCTCATATCTATAGTAAACCTCTCACATTATCATTTCACTCTTTTCAGTTATTCCATTGCACTGAATCCCTATTCGCTGTTTGTCTGATTTTGATTTAGTCCATTCATGCAACACCAACTTCATACAAACTAGTGTTTCTTTGGAGTTATCATTATTCATTTGAATTGAGATCTCATTATCTCCATCTATCTCACCCGAATATATGTAGTCATGATATCTATTAGGAATTTTTAATATTTATCTCATGATATTGATCATGTAATTGTGGTACCCTAATTTCTTGAGTAATTTCAAGATCAAATTATTTTAGTAAATCATGTTTTGATACATTTAATTTTTATTTGATTGGGTGTAATAAGACCATGAGAAGGTAGACTAATAATTGGTTCTTTGATTACAATATTTCATTTAGAAAAACTAATAACAAGTTTTAGACTATTATAATTTAATTAAAATTGATGTCTTTAAATTTATTCCTATAATTAATTATCCATCATGTCATTTTATTATTAGTCTCATATAATTAGTATTTTCATATCATTATTTAAATTAATTAATGAAAAATCATAAAGGGTGCTTCGATATTTTGATATTTCTTCATTAAGGATGTGGATCATTCTACGTCGATCGTTGTCATTCCATGACATTTGGGGGACCCATATAAGATCTCCTAGAGTGATGATCCACACATGTTTAAAAAATATAAGAAAATTATGATGATTCATTGGGTTCTGTAATAGCTGATTTATTGTGTTCTGTTTTTTAACTTTGATCACATGACATTCCTTTGAATTTGAAGGTGACTATTATTAAGTTATTTATTTTTATAAAATTAGTTTATCTAAATTAATTTTACTAATTTACTAATAATAAGGAGTTTCAATGATTTATTAAATAACAACTCATTAATTAACCATAATTATCCATTAAATAGTATAATATATCATATAATTAATTACAGACACTATTTTATTTATCTATGTTATGATAAAATCATTCCATCCTATTTAGTATTATATTATATAATATTTATATTCTTGGAATTCTTGAGCATGTCACCATCCATATATTTAGTTTTAAATTACATAAAATCATATATTTTGCAGTTTTGTATTGTAAGATATATTCTAATATGGTTTGATAGGTTGATATTGATGTATTTGGATTTTAATAATTATGGAAAAAATGAGTAATAATATTATTCTAAACTTTATGGTATATTTTTTTTTGTTGTGGAAAATATTAGAGAAAGGGAAAAAGTATTTCATTCATTTTAAATAAATAATTCATTAAATAATTGATTTAAATATGAGTTTTTTATTTTAAATTTGAGGGATATTTTTAAATATTTACAATTTCATGTAATGTCCTAACCCAACTCAACATTGAACTGGTGGCCGGACTGATTTCCACGGGACAACATGCACGTCTCCCAATATGAATGTGGCTACTAACATGTAGCATGGGTCTAAGGATAGTAAGTGGGGAGACTATACCCTTTTATTAGATTAAAATAAGTAGAAAATATCAGAAAAATGAGGAAGATGTGTCAATAAAAATAATATCGTAGAAGAAATAATTTTATAAATCATGTATAATAAAAAATGGGAAACACAAAATTATTAAATGCATATATGTTATGATGGTAATTCTATGAATGTGGTAAATAATATGCCATGTTTTTCATATCAATAATGAAGTAAATAAACTATCACTCAATCCCTGATGGCGATCTCCCCATGCATCTCGATATTCTGCTCACTTTTTCGCTCCTATCTCCCAAGTATATGCAAACATCACAATCCTATAATCAAATTGAATATACTCATGAACTACAGTGAAATGGAGCCTCATGTAGGGTGTGAGATATATATCTCAATAGGCAGGTATTACTTGTGTCTACCGCTAATCAAGAAATTCAATATATAATTTAAGCAATGTGAATGCATGCATATATAAAGTAAGATGTATGATGTAACTATATACCCATGTACCTTCTTTAGCACTCATTTGTTGTCTGAACCAATATTATAAATTTTAAGTAATACACAGTAATCATCACACATAAATTTTAATTTATCAATTATTAAAAACTCAATTATTTATACAAGTCATGAGAATCGACCTAAGCCTATCATTCCCCATATAAGTCACTCATAACTGATGATTCTAAAGACGATCTAAGCTATCAATGTAATGCCCAAATACAATCATATGCTTTGTCTTGGATAACATGTCATAAGATATTTCATTTAATCTTTAAAATACTATATATGAGGTCTTCTGCTAAAAATTGTGATTCACCCAACCAATAATAAAATTTGATTCCATCCACTATTCAATGTGATTCCCTCAGAGGATCCCCTGGACATCCATATCTCAATTCCTACCTCATCTGTGCTGAGGTATGAACCATTTTACCATATTCAATCACAAATCATTATATAACACTAAAGTTCAATAAATATTTAATGTTGTTCTTGTATGACCAACTTTACCGATAATCCAATTTCAATTAATTGGTATAGAGCGTCTTTTGTAACACCCTCGTGAGTATTTGGAGCATTAGTCGACATCTAATAACCCAGGGGTATTTAGAGCATTAGTCCATGTCCAATAATAGAATATTAGCATGCATGTTGGATCTAGAATGACATTTTTAGTACCCCATGAGAATTTGGAGGATAAGACCTTGTCTCACAACCCATTTTTGAATCATAAATATATATTTATCATTCCTGCAGAACATCATGTTTATATCCGCAAAATCATCCATTAATATATTCATAATTTAATGATTCAAATTTTTTATTTAATTGGGCAACTAATTAAAAACATAAATATCCAATCTAATAATTCTATACTATATTAACTATTCCACATCCCTATAGTTAATAATTAATAAAAAATTAATTATTCTTAACCACAAGAAATTAAACTAGATGATCTAATCCACATATTATTATTCACATTCCTTGAACAAAAACATGATAATTAATTCACCAATCAAATATCATATTTCCATTAATAATACAATATATTTGTTAAAAATAGTAAATATATTAGTTAACACAAAAATTAGCTCGACACATGTTACCATTAATTAGAAATTCAATTAATCAACCATCAATAATATATTATACCATAAATAATTGTTCAAAAATTAATTATCTCATTCTAAATCTCAAATATCTATATTTAATTTCCACAATTAATTTTATAAAATAATCACAATTAAATAAAATAATTAAGTAACAATTATTACATTAATTACGAAGAAATGTCCTATAACATTAATTAAATTTTAAAATTAATAATAATTTATCACATCCATTAATTATTTAATCGTATCACATTATCATTTTAATAAATACTAGAATAAAACCAACAAATGGTCATGTCCTCATTTATCTCACATGGGAAGCATCATTAAATAAAATAAAAAGTAGTGCATCAACATAACACATATCTCATTTATAAATTTAGTCAAACAAACAAAATTTAAATTTTACTGTAATTAAATAAAAATACATTACATCAAAATTTAAATACCAAAGTTCATCAATAATTTTATTAATGCTTTAATTTTTTTCGATGACTGCAAAAATGATCATGCCTTGGTGTAGAACCAATTCAATACTCAGCCGCATGACAAACGATGAGAACCAATTGAAAACTGTTTTGTAGTCACACACAAACAAATATATATATATATATATATATGGGTGTTTTTGTTCCCTAAAACATTGATTTACAATTAACCAAATCAATAATTAGAGACCATAACCAGTACAACATGTTCTATGCCCCAAACGGTATATATCGGGGGCCCAGATAATATATCAAACTCAAAAATAGACAGTGCAAAACCAATCAATGGTATAAATATTAAACTCTAAAACAACATTGATGAACCAAATCACCTCGAACAACCTCTCCATCAGTGGTGGCTGTAGCAACGTAGACCAACGGGTCCTGAAAAAAATGTTTCACAACTATAGAATGGACATAACCTGGAATCCCATATAAAACGATATCATATGGTTTCATCCAAGCAAAGAACATGAGAGAGGAGGAAAATGGTCGATGTGAAATAACCATCATACACAGACATACTCTCTTTGATGAGGCTAACAATACTCGTGGAGACACTGTAAGGATTCAACATGTGGAGAGGATAATGGTTGAAGGTGTTTTGGATGAACCATATGGGCTTGGTACAGGTTACACTGTTCATGCAGTGAGCCTCCTCCTTTTCATCATCTCCCTTAATAATCTAATTAATACCCTATTAAACTAATATATTTAAAATAATAATTATAAAAAATATTATTATCATTAATTTAACCTTAAATAAATGTTTCAAAATTTATTCTAAAACCCCCCAATTAATAATCTAAATATATTCCTTTAACACTTAATTAATAAAAGAAAAAATAAAAAAAATTCCTTATTATTATTATTAAAAATAATTATTTTATTTAAATTAAATAAATACAAATTTTAAAAACTAGGTAACCAGGTAGCTGGCCGGCACAATTTGACTAACCGTGCAGAACCGAACATTTACATTTAAAATGATCAAAATGTGCATTTAAAATTAAACATAACCACAAATTTCATTAAATTAATCCTCTATTCCACATGAAATAATTTAATTCTTCATTAACATGAATTTAATTAATATAAACCCAACCCCACATTTATTCTTTATTTTATATTACTATTTTCTATTACCATTTTTCGATAACACCCAACTCCTAGATTACCTGTCTTTTAATATTACCTTTGGTTGATAACCACCAAATCATCATTAACACATAATTTAATTAGATTCCATCAGAAAATGTAATTTAAAAAATTCCCCTCTTTGTGTTATTTAAATAAATTCTCTCCACACAATTCAATAAAATTTAAAAAATCCAACTCATTTTTTAAATTAATACTCTCAACACGAATTAATTAAATAAAACATCTACTTCGGAGTGATAAAATACATAACTATTGACCTTAAATTTCATTAAATGAACCCCCAATATCCATTATTATTATTATTGATAATAATAACAACTACTAAAGTTAATTATTATTATTATAATTATAGAACAATTATAATGATAATCACCTTATTATTATTAAACAATATATAAAACCAAACAACTCTATTAAATAAAAAACTCATTATATATAAATTACTTATTTAAATAAATTTTTCATTGAGATACCCAGAAGCCACATTAATTTCTCACAAAATTTACACCCCATTAATCACGAAATTAAAATCGGTTAGCATCCAAATTATTTATGCCTCCAAAATAGTAATAATAACATTATTATTATTAACAAATTCTACTATTAAAACACAATACATGAATTTAATATTATTGAATTACAATAAATAAAATATTAAACTGTGTTAGATGTATAGGTAGGACCCTAATTGTGCGCAGCCTGTGCAGATCTATTAATGTATACTTTTACAGATCTCATGATCCGAAGATTTATCAAGACACCCTTGAATATTATCTGGTATCCACCCATGTCCAAAAAACCATTATGTGTTCGAACACATGAAATAATGTTCTAGAGATCGGTTTAAAAAAACACTTGCCGATAAATGGAAATTATTTTTAACATACATAATTTAAACTAAGTTCAAATAAATTGGACATTAAATATCCTAATGTAAAATATTCAGTACGATTTTAATAAATTTACAATATAAAATCATTTTATTTCATAAAATAAATTATTTTTAAGGAAATGTATTGACATATTTTTTTGAAATTAATTTGAGGATACTGATGTTTTTTTAATATAAATATTATGTTATGGAATTTATGATTAGAAATGTAAAGGGCGTTGAATATGGATTTAACACTAATATTTAAACATATAATTTATTGATATATTGAATCTATATTTATATATTTCATATACTCTTATATTTTTCTTCAAATTCCTATGTTGTGTTACTTTCAAATTGTGAATACATTGATATAAAAGTACACTAGATTCAACATGATTAATTTATTCTCACTATTATCACCACTATATTATTTTTAATTTATATTTTTTTATATATTTTTATAGATAATATTGATTCGATGTCAGATTAAGGAACATCGAATAAGTGGTGAATATGAAGATGGTTTTTATGTATTTTCAGGATTTTTCAAACTTAAATGATTCAGAAAACAAAATGTTTTATTGCCTACTCTAGAACGGTCTCAATATAATGTGTTTGAAAAGTAATGATATCAAAGATCATTAAAGTTTTCATGGGTTAAATTTGTATAATAGAAAATGGATTTGGCATGGTGACACTATGTATAGTTTCTGATCTATAGATTATGATTCATTACAAGATGACAACTCTAATAAAATTGAAGAAATTATTTTTGATATTGAAAAGAGGTAGTAGATAAATGAATGAAACCTGAGCATATATATGGTGATGTTGAAAAACTATTGTATTAGAGATGTACTATATTTATGGTTTTATCATCAATGTTATGATTGATTAATAGGATGATGGAACATGTTTAGAGTGACAAATGTTTTACTAATTTGCTTCAATTGTTGAATGATATTCTTCTTAAAGACAATGGTATTCCATATTCACCTAATAATTTGATGAAATTATTATGAATGAAGGCATTAGTGTTCAAAAAAATAATTTCCTACTCGAATGAATGTTTCATATATTGGAAGGAATTGGAATTTCAATCATAGTGTTCGAAATGTCATCCATCACTGTATAATTTCATTGAATAAAATACATGCTAATATAACAATTATAGGGACCATACGAAGGAATTCTGGCATCATCTAATAATCCCGTAATTTAAATTCATATTTTAATATTCACATTATTCAAATTGATTATTATGCCATGGGGATGTGTAGATATGTGGTTGAAAATTAATACATCTAGTTGATTTTCCACAGTGGATAATGATTATAATCATGTTCCTATAGTCGGAAATGAAAGTAGAATTTTCAGACATCGACTATGAATGGATAAAATGAATCCATATCGAAGCCTGAGTTGAACACATAGTTCCTGGACTATTTTTTGTGTAATTGAAAAAATATCTCATGATTTTTTCATGAAGACCCAATAATACATGTTGAGTTTTGTGATCTCTAGACCAAACCAAATCATAAATGATATTGATTTCATTCTTTCAATATTAATTAATGATATGAAACTCTTATGGTAGGCTAGTAATACGATCATTAATCTTATAAAATTGAATATTTTTTAGAACATGAAATAATTATGTTCACAAAAATTAACTTCCTTGTGTATGAAACTATTTCTCGACAGTATGTATTGTGGCATAAAGAATGAAAAATTTGTGAGAAAACATATATTATATTATCAACTGCATCACATGAAGAAAATAGTATACATGGGTCATCTAAATCTATATTCTATGGAAAACTATCATGTATGATTAAAAATTAATCTAGTTTCTCACATGAATTTTTTATTTCTCCAAAAAACATTATCCAATGATAATTATTTTTTTGAGGCTAACAAACCATGATGTGAAATATGGAATGTCTCATAAATATGGTAATGATTGAAAAATTGGGAAGAAATGGTTAGTATTTTATGAGCTACCATATTATAGATATCATGAGGTGGGACATAACATTGAGTTCACATAGGTGGAGAAATACTTCTAGGACATCTTGATTGGATCATTGTTAGATATTAGAAGAAATCCAAAATATCTGTTGAAGGAATGATTTTACATACTATCAATGGGAATATATTTTTATTTATATCCCACTCCTGATTAAAGGTGAACATTTATTACCACACATTTTCATACATTATACAAGAGGTAGAAAAATAGATTTGTTCTATTTATTCATGATATCAAATTTTCATAGGGTTATTCATCAAATGAAGAAAAATTATATATTTAACTGATTTGATGTTGACATGTATTGAATCTTGTGATTTTCTCATCATGATGAAACATCTTCTACAAGTTTCATTGCATAGAATATTACTCATCCATGTAAAAATTACTACCATGACGTAATGTTGTTTTTTCATTACAATTGTTAATAATTTGGTTGATCTGAATGCAGTGAATAGTTTGGAAAATGACGTAACTTCTATAAATATGAAATATGAAATTTATTTTCCTCCATATTTTATGATATAATTTTAAAATTAATAGTTCTTTGATTTAATAAAAAATTATATTTAGATGATTATACCTCTGTTTTATATATCCTTTAGAATGATATATGATGATATTCAATGGGAATATTGAGAACAACACATACCTGAAACACCTATTTCAGAAAAGTATTTTTCTAATGAGGTTGAGAAGTTTTAAATAAGCTACTTGTCTATGGTGGAGCACATTTGTTTGACTTTATTTCATCATAACTAAGTTAACTATATGGGAATTGGGATCCGTGGCATGAAAGCATCTTATTCCTTAGGTAAAAATATAAATCATGTACATTTGTACATCTTGAATAACATAGATGATTCTAAAACATATATAAAATTGATTACTAATGTGATAAACAATGTTATACCAAGGAGAATGATAAGTATAATTTAAATGAATATGATAAAACATTTTTCCATGTTTTAAATATATTGTTATTGATGTATTAGATATATCATAAACATTAAAATATTTAGCGGGTATTAATATTTTAAATTTGATAACATGGTATCAATATAAAATTAATTGTTATAAATTTTATATAAAAGATCAAGAAAATAGAAGTGTTGTTTAGAATATTAGTGTATTTGTGTTCACGGTCGAAATGATTTTTAGGGGTTCATAATAAAAAACCCATTTTACCCATCATGTCCATATTATGGAGTGTAAGAATAAATAAAAAAGGTTAATTAAATTAAATTTATGTTCTAATGTTTCACTTCATGTGGTTTATTGGTAACAAAATTGTCAAATACAATAAATTTGGAATGATTCTTTTTAATATGAATATATTGGAATATATAGATGATCCTTTTATAAGGGAATCGCATGGAAAATACTTTTTCTATTTTCATGATCCATCAAATATGCAGTGGACTATTTTTTTTCAAAGAAAAAAAACAAGTTGGTGATTATAGTCATGAAGAAGATTCTGATTTATGTTAGATGCCAACTTCCTTGTAGATATTAACATATAATAATGACGATCATGATATAAAAATGGTTTGTTCAATAAAAAATTTTCATGAAACAGGATTTTGGTGAACAAATCTATTATTACATTCCTAATATTAAATGTAATATATGTTTATTTCTAATTTTCTTTAATAAATTCCCTCAAATGTAAAGTATTTGAATTTTATTTTCACTATTAAATCATGTATTAAAAATAATGAGTTAAAATGTATGTTTACATTAGTTTAGTTTTTATAATTTTATCATGTTAACCCTTACATAACATATCTATTTTTTTAAATACTTTTCATCTAAATCTAATATATAAGAAAATGAATTTTTTAAGAGTATATTGAAAAATTGTTTATTTTTTGTGTAAAAAATTATTTTTTAGGTTACAATATTTTTAATACTCCGACACCATTTTTATTTTTTTTACTTCATTTATATAGAATTTAATATATCAGTACATTTTTTATACATTTAGTTAACTATAAAAAAATGAATAATAAATTATTAAATTTTATATAGTTTACATTTTTGATTCATAATTTTACATTTATTGTTAACATTATTATTATAAATGTATAATTTTCCTATTTGTGTACAAATTATTTCTTTCATTTATTATTTGGTAAATGATTGTTCAGAAAACTAATCAACCACATACGTATAGAGATTTGTGTACTAATACATCTAGGGATGAACATGCACATGATCCTTTTGATGGTCCTCTTCCTCAATTACATTGGCAATATAGTACCACCGATCAAATGAAGAGTTTGAGGGTTTGTAAATGTGGTACAACAAATTTACCATAACTATAATTTTCTCATTGATAGGAAAAATGATATTAAAAGAATTTGATGATAAGGATATTCCAAGATATCCTAATCCTGAGCTATTTAAGAGTTTTAAATCAATTTTCAATAAAATAAAATTCATTAATATTATTTATTATTTGATAATTGCAAACAATGTGACACTATATCATCTGTCGAAAACTATTTTGGAATGCTCGTTTTTCATTGTTTTACTATTCATGAAATTTTTATAGTAATTTCTGTTTCCCCCTAGTTATTACATAAAATATGATATACATGACACAAGATGAGTCACGAAGAAATGTTCATTGTTATGTGATAGGAGATGGATGGATTTAAAATCAAACATCATGTTTGATTTCACATTTTGGTTTATATGAAATAATAAACTATGGTATATATATCATTTCATAGATGAGGACACACAGATGAAATTTGATGAATGTATAAGAAATGATGCATGTTTTGTAACTGTAATGTAAATTTTTATTTGGTTTTTTTGTATTAATGATATTATTAATGATATCTAATCATTAATATATAGAAATAAAAAATATATCATCCAATGACCCAATATAGAAATGTATACTCACATACTTTATCACAGTGAGAGTATATGTTATTTGATGAAAATATGATGGTTGAACATTTTTAGAAATTGAGACCAGAGTCTTCAATCAATATAGAGGTTTTCCATCTACCCCCTAGCTAGACATAAAAATTGAAGAGTAATCAGATGTTAAAAAAATGACAGTATCTTATGGGAGATTTGGGCTTTCTAGATGAGATAATTTTAAGAAGTTTACTTTATTTATTTATGTAAGCTAATTAAATTAATTAAATTGTATAAATCAATACAATGTTTTTCAAATATATCATACATGATTCTTTTCAAGAGAAAATAATATGGGTGTATTTATTAATATGTTTATCCACGATATTGTATTTCTATCATTGGATAGGCTGAGCACATGGGTCATGTATGAAAATACATTTTGGGTGAACTAGTGAGAAATGTGTTTCCACATTCTTCAACTTCTTCAACTGAGGTTTTTTATAAAAAAAATTAATATATAAGGGCTTAATTTATGAATATTAATGTTATGATAGAGGATAAGTTTATATAGTTGGTATACTCCATCATTGCATACATGAAAATACAGTTTTAGACTCCAACTCCCCCTCCTCGACCGATACTTGTATCTCTATCTCTCCACCACCTATGCATATATATGCCACTTTTTATCCTACTCCAACATCCCTTCATCCAAAAAATCCGAATTATTGTGAGTTGTTTATTTATGATCCTCAGTATTAAATTTTTTCATATGGTCAAATTTTTAGTTTGTTTATCAAGACATCAGAGACATATTACTAAAGAAGAATGTGTATATTTTATCTTGTATTTCATTTTATTATGACATTTTTTATAAAATTTAAATTTAATAAATTCAGATATTATTTATCAATAATACATTAAACGTATTGAAATATTGTATTTCCAATAAATAATAAAAAGTGTAAGGATATCAGATATAGATTCAAGTAGTCATGAAATATTGTCAAGATATTAAAATTTGAGGATTGTTATTAATGAGATTCCAATACAGGATGATGTTTGGGGGATTTCAATGGTTGTGGTGCTTTTGAAAATTGTATCATGCATCCTATAAATGGATATATGTTGGACTTTTAAAAGATGAAATTTTTCCCCTATAAATCATAACATAAATCATTTCAAACTTTTAGTTAATTAAAAATATATACATATGTTTGTTTTATATTATGTTCCATTTTAAAATGTTTACGGATGATTATAAGATATGTTTATATGGATTTATAGGCCCCTAATGCAAATCACCAACAATTTCTAAATTGCTTATTATTGAAAAAACTATTTATATTGGTGAAATTTTTAAAGGATGTTATTATTCTATAATGGATTATTGAATATCCTCAATATTATGAAAAATTTACCCCACAATGTGATATATATATTTTTAACAAAATAACCACTGACATTCTATATTATTTTATATCAGTTTCCATTGGATTTTACGTATTTTATGTCCAAGGAAGAATAAAAGTTATTGGTTATTCACTATCTATGTTGTAGTGTGACAAAATTCTTCAGAGAAATTTGAAATTTATGTTTTAATTCATTAATAGATTCATATATTATAATTAATTTTAAAAATTTTTAATTGAAAATATTTTCTAATGTGGGATGGAATTTCATTCCAGAGACCACAATGAAAAATATACACAAGAAAAATTATGTAAAATAAGGATGAATTTTAGTTTATAATTACTACATTTTTTATATATAACATAAAAAATTTAATTTTCAACTAATACCTCAGTTAAAAATTATTTTAATAAAATAATGCAGTAATAAATTAATATATTACGTGATAATACATATATATGAAATAATTTAAATTGGGACTATTGTAATGCTTAATTAGGTCATATTCTTTTATAAAGTATTCCTTAATATTTGATTTGTTTTATTGATGATAAATTTTAAATGATTTTATATTAAATTGTATCATTTTTAGGACTCCCACAGATTAGTTCATAAGATAACGCACAAATACATGTGTGAGGAATAATTCATTATACGGGATTGGATAAATTTCAGTTAGTTTTCTATAAATATATTAATTTTTTACATTGTAATCACTAGTGCAGAAAATGTTTTTTACGTCAACATTATTTACTTCGTTTATATATAACCGATGTAAAAATGCGGAGAGTAGAGTTTTAACGTCGGTTATTTTAATAACCGATGTTACAAATCGCGGTTGTTCAGTTTTTACGTCGGTTATAAGATAACCGACGTAAAAAACCAATGTGCGGGGGGTTTTTTACGTCGGTTATTTGGAAACCGACGTAAAAAACCCGATATCTACGCTTTTTTTTCGTCGGTTATTTTATAACCGACATAAAAAAAACCCCTTTTCTTTTGTTTTTTATGTTGGTTATTTTATAACCGACGTAAAAAATGTGTAGATATCGGCTTTTTTACGTCGGATTCAAAATAACCGACGTAAACCCCCCCACCCCGGCATTGGTTTTTTACGCCGGTTATCTTATAACCGACGTAAAAAATGAGATATCTACCCGTTTGTTACGTCGGTTATAAAATAACTGACGTAAAAAACCAAAGCACGGGGGGGTTTTTGTCGTCGGTTATTGTATAACCGACGTAAAAACCCGTAGATATGTAGTTTTTACGTCGGTTAAAAAATAACCAACGTAAAAAACCAAAGTGCGGGTGCCTTTTTACGTCGGTTTTAAAATAACCGAAGTTATAAATTTAAAAAATAGTTGATAACGTCGGTTATTATATAACCGACGTTATAAATCTTTTAAGGAAATTTTTTCCCCGTGGACTGTCATTTACGATTTTTCGATTGACAGTCCACTAGCTCGTCTCTCTCGCGCTGTAAATCCTAATCGGATCGTCGATCGACCTGCGTTAAACTCATTTTGGCTTCATTGTTTATCTTCTTCACTCATCTCATATCTATCATCTCAACTCGAAACATTCACGTAAGCCTTCCACGAATTTATTTCATTCATTTTGTTTCACAGATATTCTATAATTATGTTTTGCAATTTTTGTACATTTAATCTAAACAATATGTAGTGGTTTCCAAGTATGCACTGCATTACTATTTTGATAAGATGATGATGAGATAATCTTTGATACATATGATTCATTGATGGAAGTGATACAATTTCACATGGTGTAGGTTGATTTATGGGCGGGGTGAGACCATGACATTAGTATTGGGGTGTGAGAGGAAAACTAGTGGAGAAGTGGTATCCGAGAACCTTAATTTTAATATATATATATTTATATAATTTTTCATACGAAAAGTTTTATTTATATGAATTATTTTGTGAGTGATCCATAGTGAGTATAGGTAACTATTTTTCCTTGTTTAGGTGATTATTTAGATTCCTTTTTTCAAAGGGCTTTAGTGTGCTTCCTCAACATTTTCATGATATTTTTTAGGGAGGATATTACTATGTATACATGTTATTCCCACCATACATAAATATAAACAATTTTTTTGGTTTTTAAACGCAATTTGTAGTTTTTTATAGATTTTTTTATCATGGAAGTGTTGTGGAGTAGCTTTCATGAGTATATAGAGTTTATTGATTATTCCTAGTTTTAATTTTTGTACTAATAATCTTATTTTTGGTTTAGGTACAACAATACATGTATGAATTCATGAATAATTATCTAAATTTATTCATTTCGAACTGAGGAGGGTTACTTTTGGTGGGAGCAGATCCTAAATGATATGGTATGAATTCATTCTATCATAACCATAAATAACATATAGTTGTATTTTATTTATCATATACATCAACTTATACTCTTCTTTTTCATCACAAACCCTTTGAGAATAAAAATTCAACCTAAGGGATTTGGTATGCACATTGCCTTTTGTTATAGAACATGGGACATCAAAATCAAATGATTGAACATATTCCTCCCAAAAACACTTCCATTGATTTTTATAATTGTGTGAAAATATTTACCAAATGGATTTGGGGTCTATAGAAACCAATAATAACATGTTAAATAGGTAGTTTATCTAATATATTAAAACATCAAAACCGCAATCAATAATAAACTATGTAGGCTTCATGGTTTTCTTTGATTCAATGAAATTTAAAAATGTTATATCTAACTATATTTTGTTTTAAAAATAATATTCAGGCATATTTTTTTTAAATACCTATAGTTTTGTTTTATATTTTAAATTGTTTTACATTCAAATTATAATTTTTTTTCATATAAACATATATTTTTCATATCTTAAAAATATATATTTTTGTTGATATTTGTTATAGGTAATAATGAGTCGAAGTTGTATTACGGCACATCGAATGAGCAATGAATTTCAGGAAGGTATTGATGCCTTTTTGGAATTTTCAAAACGAAATGTTCCAAGTAGTGACATTATTTTCTGTCCATGCCTGAAATGTTTTAATATGAGGAAGTTGAAAAGTAGAGATATAAAAGATCATCTGATTTGTCATGGTTTTAATCTGAGTTACAGCCCTTCGATTTGGCATGGTGAAACTGGACGGAATGTCACTGATGATGATGATTCACAAGATGGTAACTCCGATGGAATTGAAAAAATGATTTTCGATATTGTAGAAGAACAAATTGAGATAGAACCGACAGTTGCGCGTCTATATGGTGATGCTGAAAAACCATTATATCCTGGTTGTAAAGATTTTACGGTTTTTTCGGCGGTGTTAAGATTGATTAACCTGAAGTTGAAGCATGGATGGAGTGACCGAAGTTTTACAGAGCTGATACAATTGATGAAAGACATTCTTCCAAAAGATAACGATCTTCCAGATTCACATTACAAATCCAAGAAAATATTATGCCAGATGGGATTGGGATACAAGAAAATACATGCCTATCCGAATGACTGCATTATATATAGGAAGGAATATAAATTTCTGTCAGAGTGTCCTAAATGTGGGACATCACGGTATAAGGTGAAGAAAAATCACAGGCTGATGTAGAGATTACAAAGCTCCCTTCAATGGTATTTTGGTATCTTCCTATAATTAATCGTTTCAAACGTTTATTTGCTAATTCAAATGATGAAAAAAAGTTAAGATGGCAAGCTGACGAGTGGGTATGTGATAGAAAAATAATTCATCCAGCTGATTGTCCACAATGGAAGAAAATTGATGCGCAGTATTCTACATTTGGAAATGAAATTAGAAATCTCAGACTAGGGTTGTTCACATATGAAATGAATCCATACAGAACACTCAGTAGCACACATAGTTCATGTCCTGTTTTATTGGTAAATTTCATCCTCTCTCCTGAAGTTTGTATGAAGCACAAATATGTCATGCTGAGTACAATGATCTCTGGTCCAAAGCAACCCGATAATGATATTGATGTTTACTTTTCACTGTTGATTGATGATTTAAAACTGTTATGGTCTGATGGTATTAGGGTGTATGATTCTTATAAAATTGAATATTTTCAACTCCATACAGTGCTTCTGTTCACTATAAATGACTTCCCAACGTGTGGAAATTTTTCTGGATACAGTGTTAAAGGGCATAAAGCATGTCCAATTTGTGAACAACAGACGTCATACTGTCAATTGCATCATGAGAGGAAAATAGTGTACATGGGTCATCGAAAGTTTTTGCCTATGGAACACCCTTATAGAAGACTAAAAAAGGCATTCAATGGCTCACAAGAATTTGATACTGCTCCAAAACCTTTATCCCCTGATCTGTATTTTGAGAGGGAGAAAAACCTTGAAGTGACATTGGGAAAGACATAGAAATCTTGTAATGATAGACATATTTGGAAGAAAAGGTCAATTTTTTTTGAGCTACCATATTGGAGGTATCATGAAGTTAAACATAATATTGATGTCATGCACATGGAGAAGAATATATGTGATTCTTTGATTGGAACATTGTTAGATATTAAAGGAATGACTAAAGATGGGTTGAATTCATGATTAGACTTACTATCAATGGGAATACGTTTGGAGTTAGCTCCCACTCCTAAAAGAAGACGAACATTTCTTCCCCCGGCTTGTCATACATTATCGAAGAGGGAGAAAAATAGCTTCTGTCAGTGTCTTCATGATACCAAAGTGCCTCAAGGTTATTCTTCTAATGTAAAAAATTTTGTCTCATTGAAAGACTTGAAGTTGATAGGTATGAAATCACATGATTGTCACGTCATGATTCAACAAATTCTACCAGTTGCATTGTGTGGAATATTTCCCATTCGTGTAAAAAATACTACAATGAAGTTGTGTTATTTTTCAACTCAATTTGTAACATGGAGATTGATGTGAATGATTTGATCATTTTGGAAAAGGATGCAATTTTTATACTTTTTCAATTGGAAATGTATTTTCCTCCAAATTGTTTTTATATAATGGTGCATTTAATGATTCATCTGGTTCGAGAAATAAAGCTTTGTGGACCTATATATCTTTGTGGGATGTATCCTTTTGAAAGGTATATGAAAATATTAAATGGGTATGTTAAAAATCTATATCGACCTGAAGCCTCCATTATTGAAAAGTATATTTCCGAGGAGGTAGAAGAGTTTTGTACGAGCTACATGGCTGCGGCACAACACATAGGTTTACCTCCATCTCGCCATGAGTGAGATAATAATGAGGGAAAGGGGATTCGCGGCTTGAAAGTCAAATCATTGTCATCAGAACAGATGAAGAAGTTAGAATCATACATCTTGAATAATATAGCTGTTGCTCAACTGTATATCAAATTGCATATTAATGAGTTGAAACAATGTCATCCAAAGAAGAAAGAAATGTGGATTATGAATGAGCACAACAAAACTTTTTTGTCATGGAATAAAAGCACTTTTCTTGGTAGATCAAATGTATCATAGACATTAAAATGGATAGTGGGTGGTCCATGTTTAAATGTGATAACATGGTCCGGTTATGACATTAATGGTTATACAATTCATACAAAAGCTCAAGACAACAGAAGTGCAGTTCAGAATAGTTGTGTATTGGTGTTTGCAGAAGCAATGCATTTTTCGAGTGCTAAGGACAAAACACAAATTTCTGCATCAAGTGCATATTATGGAGTGATTGAAGGCATATGGGAGGTTGATTAATTTAAAATTAAAGTTACGTTTTTTTCTATATATGGTTTAACGGTAAAAATAGTGTCAGACACGATGAATTTGGAATGACACTTGTTAATCTTAATAGATTGGAAGACACAAGTGATTCTTTTATAATGGCAATACATGCAAAATAAATTTTCTATGTAGTAGATCAATTAGATATGCAGGGGGCTGTTGTTTTACAAGGAAAAAAACAATATGTTGGTGAGGATAAACTTGATGAATATGCTGATTTATGTGAGATCCCTTCTTCCATGGAAATATTAACAGAACATAATGATGATCATGTTGAAGACATAGATTGTTCCATAAGGAACGATCACAAAGAAGGAATTTGGGAAAAGAATCCATTTTTACATTCCTAAAATTACAGATAACATATGTTTATTTCTGGGTTACATTTATTTTTTCCATAAATGTTAGATATTGTACGTTTTTTATTTATTAAAACATGTTTTAAAATAAAATAAGTATATGTTTTTGTTTGTTTTAAGTTTTTTTAGTTTACATTATCATGTTTATAACCATTACATGAATTTCAAAATTCTTATTTTTGTTCACTGACAATTACTTTACCATTTTTACAATGTTTACCAGGTTTACCATTTTTACCATTTTTACCATCTTGACCATCCAGACCATCTTTGCCATCTTTACCATTGTTTAGCATGCTTACCATATTACCAATTTTTACTATTATGTAACTTAGTACACTTTTATATTTTCTGATTACAGTAGTATTAAAATATTTGAATTTTTATATTTGTGAACTGATGTTTGTTTTTTTGATTTGAAGGATAATGAAAGATCATTCAGATGATCAACCACATGATTCTGGAGAGGAGCATATTGCTGGTCATACCTCTGGGGATGAACATTCACATTCTCCTATTACGACAACGAGTTCAAAGGTTGGTAAACGTGGGTGCACATGTTTACCAAAATTATCACTTGCCCGTACGCAGGATCAGAGGATAGTTGTTGAGTTTGATGATGATGATATTCTTAGAGGTCCGAATGCCGAAGATTTTAAGAGTTCTGTTGCAACTCATGCTAAGACCAAAGTAAGCATTCTTTCTGATGATTGGAGAGGTGTGGATAAAGAGATTATCTCTCAGTTGTGGGAGACGATTTTGGTAACATCTTTTGTCATTGTTTGACCATTGTTTTAATTTTTCTAGTATATATAATATGTTTAACCTCTTCTTTATGAGATGACATTTGATATTCCTGACACTGGTGGATTCAGGAAGAAATGCTTATCATTGGCTGCCAGGAGATGGAGGGATTTCAAATCAACCCTCTCATATGATTTCATTTATGGTCATAGGAGTCAAAAAAACCAATGTCGTATATATAATTTTATAGATGAAGACACATGGCGACAGTTTTTTGAAAGTAGAAAAAAAAGAGTCATTTATGGTAAGGGAAATGTAAACTTTTATAAACATTCTTATATAAATGATTTTATTAATGTTTTGTTAATGATTTCATATACTTAAATTACAGCAAACAAGGAAAGCTCAACAGGAGATCCAATCTAAAAATGTATACCCTCATAGTTTATCTCGGGGAGGGTATGCATTATTGGAAAAACAAATGATGGCGGAAAAATTTCAACAACTAAGAGATGAGTCTTCAAGCTCTGGAGAGGTGGCCCCTCCATCCCCTCCATCTAGACATGAAAAATGGAAGAGAGATCGGATGGGAAAAAAGGGCAATATCTTTCGGAAGAATCAAGAATCGTAGCTGAGAGGATTCTAAGATATCTATTTAATTTATTTAAGTTGACATTTTTCTTCATATAAGTTTCAATCATTACAGAAATGTTCAATTAATTAATACCGGACTCTCTTGAGGAGAAGAGTTCAGAGGGGACATTTATAGCTACTGGGAGGGAAGATATTTTATTTGCAGCATTGGGAAGGCCCGAACATCCTAGTCGTGTAAGAGGATATCCGGCAGGTGTATCGGTAAGAAAAGTGTTTCCACGTTCTTCAACTTCTAACATTGAGGGGGTTTATAAAAAAATAGAATCCTTGGAGGATGAAGTTCAAAATATTAATGTGACGATGGAGGACAAGATTGGAGAGTCGGTGTAGTCTATGTTTGCAGAAATGCAAAGACCATTTCAGACTACAGCTCCCACTCCTCCACCTCCCCCTGCAGACCCCATTATATATCCTCCACCTCCTCCAGTAGCTCCCAGTCCCCCACCTGAGCTTGCGGGCCCCATTTTTTATCCTACGCCTCCGCCGCATCTTCCTACATATTACGAGTTTTATATTGATGATTATCAACATCATATAGTGGCATACGGGTTGGTATATTGTATAGGAGATACAATTCATCATCAACAATTAGAGGTAGAGAATCAGAGGGTCACTGTACAGGATATTATAGATAGATCATCTAGGGTACCAATACCTACAGATGAGGTGGCGACAGTTGGACAGTGTATCAGCCATTTTTTAGTTTGGTCATCCAGACTTCTTCGACTCATTACCATAGAGGTATGAATGTTATATCTTTTATTTTATTTTTCTATTAAAGTTGTTTTATCAATTGAAAACTAATATATTATTCAAATTTTTTTCACAGGAATACTTCAAAGGTAAAGAAATAATGTATAGACAACAACAAAGACAACATGTTATGACATCAAATACAGATTCCAGTGGTCTTGACAGATTGTCATGATATTCACATTTGTTGTTGGGTTTTTATGAGAATCCAATGGAATATCATGTTTGTGGACGTGAAATAAGTGTGGGGATTACAAAAACTGATATGATGGAGCTTGTTACTGGATATAAGTTTGGCATCAACGTGGTGAAATTTTTTTCCATGTAAGTCTTAACACCTTTTCCCTGTGTTATATTTATTAAAAATGTATACTTATGTATGTTTTGTATTAGGTATCTTTAGAAAATTTGTGAGAGGAATGAGCTGAATGAAGTATATGGATTCATGGACACGCAATTGATTTCCCCGGAAGCATGTGCATTGAATGAGGAACAAAGAATGGTTTATATTGCTGAATGATTTGAAAAGAATATAGTCACACAATGTTGGATGATGCCTTTTTGTGATAGGTATGAAACACGTTTCTATCAAAGATTTAATTATTTTTTAACATAAAAAACCACTAACATTAAATTTCCTTTTATCAATGATCATTGGATGTTAGGGATTTTTTGCCCAAGTGAAAAAGCTCTTTATTGGATATGCTATTTTCATGGTGATGTGCGGGAAAGTTTTAAGAATATATTGGAAAAGTAAGTTTCAATTTCTCAATAGTTTTATATATTATAATGAATTTTAAATTTACCCCATTCGTATTATTTTCTAACAATGCATGGGTCAACATTCGAGAAAACACAAAGAAAAGAAATGAAAAGATCAAATATGTAAATGCGAAGGTAAATTTCCATTTATAATTTTTACTTTTTGATTTATTACATAAAAATAATATATTTAATTTACACTCATTCACACAGAATTGTCATGCACAACAAGGCGTCATCGAATGCGGATATTATATGTTAAGATTTATGTATGAAATAATAACTACTGGGACAATTGTGAATTTTGACCTGGTACACTTTCCTCTTAAACTTTACCATAATATTTGAATTTGATTTATCCATTATACACGTTAACTATGTTCTTTTTCATTTGTAGCTTTTTGATGACCCTCAACCCTATAATGATGAATACATCAAACACGTACAAGTGGAGTGGTAAAATTATTTTACAGGTTTGATTGAATTTTAGTTGTTTGTAATGTAAAATGTAATTTGGAATATTGTCGTTTTAATTGTGTATTTTGTAGTTGTATAGGTTGGATTTAGTTTTTTTGATGTTGACAGTGTATGATTTGAATGTTATATAAGTGAATGTTTAATTTTTCTCTACTTCTTGTTTTGGACTACTTTTGATGGTTTTTCTGGTATGGATTTGGGTCTGTGGGGGAGGGGTTCCCAGGGTGTGGGGGTGTGTTAAGTGGGGTTGGGGGGTGTCCAGCGGTCTGGGAGGGCTGTCCGGTGGGGTGGGGGACAGTGCTGGGGGGTGACAGGGATGTCCATGGGTGTGGGAAGGAAGTCTAGGGGTGTGGGAGTGTTGTCCAGGGGTGGGGGGGGGGGGGGGTTGTCCAGGGATGTTTGGGGAAGTCCAGGAGTGTGGTGGGGGCTGTCAAGTGGGTTGAGGGAGTGAGGGGGTGCTGTTCAGGCTGGTGGGGTGGTCGAGGGGTGTTTGGGGGTGTCCGTGGGTTGGGGGGCAGTCCAGGAGTGTGGTGGGGGCTCCAATGGGGTGGGGGAGGGTTGTCCAAGGGGTATACATGAGGGTGGGAGCTCCAATGGGGTGCAGGAGGGTTGTCTATGGGTATACATGAGGTTGAGGGCTCCAACGGGGTGGGGGAGTACTGTCCATGGGGTATAAATGAGTGTGGGGTCTGTCTAGGGGGTAAGTTTTATATGTTATCTATGTACATGCTTAATTTTGATCTACTTCTGTTTTTGTGGTACGATTTCTTGATTTGTTTTCTGGTTGATTCTGGTGGAGAGAAGATGACTGCATTCTATTTAAAAAAAATTGGCTTTATCACGTCGGTTATTTAATAACTGACGTGATAAAATGCCTAGAAAATAGTTTATCACATCGGTTATTTAATAACAGACATGATAAAAGGCCTTGAGAATGGTTTTTCACGTCAGTTATTTAATAATTGACGTGATAAAAGGCCTAGAGAATGGTTTATCACGTTAGTTATTTAATAACCGACGTGATAGAAGGGCTGGAGAATGGTTTCTCACGTTGGTTATTTAATAACCCATGTGATAAAAGGCCTGAACAATGGTTTATCACGTCGGTTCTTAAATAACTGACGTGATAAAAGGCCTGGACAATGGTTTATCATGTCGTTTATTCAATAACTGACGTGATAAACCCCCTACCCCGGTTTTTCATGTCAGTTTTATAGGAACCGAAGTGATAAACCACGCTCACCCAGGTTCATCACGTCCGTTCTTATAGAACCGACATGATCAACCCCTATCACCCCGGTTTATCACGTCGGTTCTATATGAACTGACGTGGTAAACCCCCCTCACCCCTGTTTATCAGGTCGGTTTTTTAGGAACCTATGTGATAAACCATTTTCCAGGCTTTTATCACATCGGTTGTTAAATAACCGACATGATAAACCCTTCCCATTTTCTTTATCACGTCGGTTCTAAAATAACCGACGTGATAAACATCACGATTTTATGTTTTTGACGTCGGTTTTTAAATAACTGACATCGAAAACCTTATTTATAACGTCACACGTATAAACGATGGTGAGAAACCGATGTAAAAAATGAAAAATAACCGACGTAAAAAAACGTTTTCTGCACTAGTGAATTGTAAATGTATTACTAGTTGTTATAATACTACTCCTTCTTTTTTTTCAAACGTGGAGAATATTTTTTAATAGAATTATTTAAAAACAATAATGACCGTATTTTTAAAATCGAAATCAAAACCCATCTATGTACATGTTTTGATGTTGGTCATTAAATAAACGATGTGATTTATATTATTTCATATCATTCACATAATAAATTTCATGAAAAAAGACTATACCACATTGGGTATTCATGTCTGTTATCTTATAACCGACATGAAAAAACCCTTCAAAATTTTTGTTTACATTAGATAAAATATAATTGATGTCAAAAAATACAATTCAATGGTTGCATTACATCGTCCATATTTTTAGTGGATTTAAAAACATATTTTGAATTTATCCTTTAATAAAATTTAATAAAAAGTAACATCAAAAATAAATAAAGTGGCTTGAAAAATCATTTTTGTACTAGTAGTATATACATTTCCTAATCAATAAAAATAATTACAATTCACCAATAGTAATGTTTATGGAATTAATATAGAACATCCCCAAAAATATCATTATAAAATATCCATAATACTAATAATCCCGGTATCATTGGATGATATTCCTAATAATCTATATGTAAGGATTTATTCTTAAATGGATAATGTATTTGATAGATCACATGGAATGTTCCTTGAAGAAAAAAATTCCTTTCTTAGAAAATCACCCATTTTATTTTTGAACATGAAAATTTATAAAATATTTTCAACATAATTATTCTTTAAAATTAATATTATAAAATAGAAATGGATGTTCAAATTAAATTATCTTCATTATGTTGGTTAATTATGTACATTCTATATAATTCAAAAAGAACCGTCTTCTTGAATTGTTAAATGGATTGAAATTTGTTTTTTTGGAAGGAAAAATTAAATTCTTTTGAAGCATTTTCTAAAAATAATAACATGGGTAAAAAAATAAATTAGTTGTTTTTAGAATGAACATTCATATTTTAAATTACTTTTCGAATACATTTTTTTGATTAAAATGTATTTTTGACCGATGATATAATAAACGTTATATTTTATTAAAATAATATTTTTAAATAATTTCTTGTAAAAAGTACAATGAAAATGGTACTATTACTAAAAATATTTAACTAATAAAAATTTTAGGAAAATTATATTTATTTGGAAACTTAAATATCATATAATTACATCAAATTAGGCATAAAAAATATCCTTGAAATTGAAGAGCATTCGAAATAAACCCAATAATCATTAGTATCTTTTGTAATATAAACACCATTATAGAAAAATATTAATGAAACCATAAATATAATGAAGAGAAATTTATTAAAATCATAAAATACAAAAAATCTCAATATATATAATAAAAAAATAAATAATTTCTGAATATGGTGTGTGTATCATAGAAGTATGAATTAGATAAGAAACCCCTACCTAGAGTCTAACACATCATTTATGTACATTATCATAGGAAATAAATATCCATTTTCAATTAATTACCTTAATAATATTATTTACCATGTTTATAATTATTTTTTTCTTTAATTAATTTTTTTTCCTGTTTTCATATTCAATTATGTTTAAATAAGATGTTTCAATGATATTGGGGTTATAAGTCAAAAATAACTTTATAAGGTTTACTAATGTAAAATATATCATTATTCAAAAATATACATAATATAAATTGTATAATTATCATATTATTAAATAAATAATACATTTAAAATCAATTATTAATGATGGTTAAGATAAATGCATGGTGATACAATCATATAGATGGTATTTTGTACATACACAAGCACAACGTTCCCATTTTACAATGATCAGTATGGAAAAATGTTTTGTAATATTTTATAATTATATATTTATCAAAATATCTTATGTAAAATTTTATTTCATTATTTATACGTATAATTATCATCACTTTTTTAGTGATGGAAATAGTGCCACATCGCTTCATGAAGGTGGATGTCCACACGTACGGAATGGATGTTATCATATATAAAATAGTGAAAGAGTAAGATGAATAATGATATATTATATATTAATAACTATAAATATTTCATTAATATTATAATTTTTTCATTTATATCACATATATTAATTAAATTTATCCCTAAGTCCTATCATGTAAAGGATTGGTGAAAAACCCACATTGCTACGCAAAGCGGTAGTCCATCATATACAGTACTGACAGTATAATATTATAAATGAAATTATTCATAAAAATGATTAGATTATATAATCACTATATATTTAAATATTTTATAAATAATATATATATTAATTATATCAATCATCCATCTAATCCATTATAGGTAGTCATGATAAAATGAACGATATTAGTATGCATGATGGTAGTCTTTTATACCCATGTATGGTGATTTAAAATGAAATTTAATCTAAGTGGGAATTTATATTGGTATATACCTTAACATAAAAAATATCAAAATTTAAATTATATTGTGGATAATATATCATCATATTTTAAAAAAATTGATGAGCTAGAGGGGGAAAATATAAATCCCTTAATGTAGAATGTCACATATTTCATGGGTAACCATCAACAATTTTTCACCAAGATAAAAAAAGGTGGATGAAATAGAAATAAAATTATTATAGGATTATATTATGGATTTTGAGAAGGTATTTATATAGTTATTTAAAAACATAGAATGGCTTGATGTTGTTAATAGAAGTGGAAAAGGGGTTTCCATTAACAAATGTGGTCAGTGGAACAATAGTAATTTTTGAATATGAAAAGGTCTATCGTTTATTTCCCATTGGAAATGCTAAAATAATGATTATATTTGAGAAGTAGAAATTATAATGTCAAAATACTCCATCAAAATAGATTTTTTATATTTTATAGGTTATTTTAACCCAAATATTTTTTCTTTATCCCTCAGGTAAATTAGTTATAAACATAATTGTAGTGAATCATTTATATTTTTCTTATTCAAAATATTTAATCCATTTTCTAAAATACAATTACCTTAATATTAAAACATTAATTATATTTAATCTCACATATGTGACAATAAAGTGGGGTTTCTTTGAGACAATTTCCGAATGTTGACAACGTATCTCTTTCAAAATTAAATAATAAAATGATTTAAATTGCCATAATTTTTTTAAACTAAATCTATTCTAAATAATAAATTTTAAAAATAATTTTAAAATAAATTTTATCATTATAAATAAATTAATCCAAACAAATTCATTGTATTTAAATTTTGTATTTTACATTATTCTTCAAAAATAAATTATTTTAGAAAAATCCCATATGATATTAAAAATTTATTTATTGATAATAATAACCTCCAATTTAGTAAATTTTTATAAAAATATTTTATATTTCAGTTCATTTAGACATTGGGTTTCATATATTACATTCTATTTAAGATATTTATTTTAATGAAATAAATTTCATTGGTTTTTTCTGATCAATGTTGTTTTTCATATTTCCTACCCAATTTTTTTTATAAAAATAGTGATATAAATTCATCAAAAAATAAATATTCATCAACAATATTTGATCTCATTCACTAAAAATAATTTCTTGATGATTGATTATTCTATTCCAGAAAACTCACATCTTAAAAAATGTTAGTTAAATATCATCTTAATAAGTGTGAGAGGGATGTACAATAGTGATATGTAATAACACATATCTAGTATTATATATATGATAACATTTATGGCTTGTTAATGTGTGGAAATAGAATAAAATTAATAATAGTTATAGAAAATAAAAAATGCTCATATCTAGGATTCTATATATGATAACATTTTTGATCCATAACCGTAGAAATAAGTTCACTATATTTAAAAAATTCACTTATTCTTAATACACCAAGGAAAATAAATTTTTATTCACCATAACATACCATCCATGTAGATAATTTCATTGTGTATTATCTCGAACGATTGAAATATCCTATGTTCAAAAAAAAATATTGAAAATATGATTAATTATTTATTACATAAATTAATCATAAATTTTTTAATAAGTTCTTTATATCCATAATGATATTAACAGTTACAATGATACCATCAACAACATTGTACATAATTCTTCTGATAGTTCCAAGGAATTTAGTACATACCCATTAACTTTATAAAAATCAATAATTGTATATACCAACATCATTGAACTATCATCTGGAATATATTAAGGGTTTTATTTCCATTTATCAAGTTTTTTAATGTAATTTATACTTTTCACTAATCCAAAATTATAGTTTTGTGGTACCGTTCACCATATGTTCTCTAATCCATAATGAAAATGTAATAATAAAAAATCCTTATACATTATGTAATTCATATAAATAGGAAATCGTTGATAATATACTCAAATAGAATTATTCTTGATTCGAAAAACAAGAACAATAATTAGACTACTTTGTCGGCAGTAATAACATAAATGAGACCATGAAATGTTAGATTATATTTATTTTTTCCTTTTATTCCTGTGGATTCATTCACATAGTTACTCATCTATATATAGGTTAATCATTGAATAATTGAAACCTTTTTCATTCTCATTCAAACATGATCATGTTATCCTATCTTTCCACACATGTAGGAAACTACCATCCACATAAACGAAGTACATGGGTGTTTCACTCCACAATTAATTCATGTGGGAAAATGATCTTTCCCCTTTATCCATATTTTTAACGTTTTATCATTCATACCATTATTCTATTACATGCCTATGAATTGATAATGCATAGGTAATTATATACATTTCTTGTTAAAAATGATATTATGTCCTTATAAGATGAGATTTTTTGGGACATTAGTGCCCCTCCAAATATTGTCTTAATACCCTGTAATAATTTATCATTATTAATCTACAGATTACTTTCAATGAATTATATTGCATTACGTCTGTTAGGATCAATTTAAAAAGGATGAAATACGCTATATTATATCATATCATTATGAAATGCAATTTATAATCAATATTTAGAAAATTAATTAACATTAATTAAAAAAATTTATGCATTGAAAATATCATTACCACAAACATGGAATCATTGAAAATATCAATATATTAAAATTTGTCCTATTGAATTGTACAGAAAATTTAAATTTTACTAAAAATATCCCACTAGAGTATAAAAAATGTGTAATTTAAATATTATTTTCAATCACCACTTGACTATTGGGTCAATCCTAACATTCCATAATAATTTATCATATTAGGTACATTGGTTCATGTAATGCATCCACAATTACAATCCTAATTGGGAAGTATATCTAGCTAAAACTATATAATGATTACCATATGAAGACAGTATGATAATATGATATACATATTATCATATTCAATCAATGGAAAATGATTGCAAATATATGAATTCATAAATATTTTTATCAAGGTTTATACTAAACATGTAATGATAAAAATATTTCACCATCGATATAAGTATCATTTATCTGATGTCTACATTATTAAATTTATATAATCCCAGAGTAATTAAATCCTAAAGGACTTAAAAGTTATTCTTCATGGAATAGAATATATAAAAATGAATGAAAATTACATTTTATAATATAATATACCCAAAATATTTTCATTGATAATTCCACTATTCACCACTGTGTATCCTTGGATATAAATCACAATACACATACTGGTAACTAATTAAAAACATTACATAAAAATATGAGATCATAGATTCCCAATAATGATATGAATAAAACTGATTCTATGAATAAATAATGTATTATGAACATGACAAGCTAAAATCTAATGAAACTTCATTTTAATCAATAATATAAGCATAATAAGACATTAATAAGTGATTATAAAATAATTAAATATGAATAATCACTTTATATTGATACAAAAACTTGCATATTCTAACTAATTTATTCATCAGATGGAATAAATATAATTGAATTGTTATTAATGAAATGCATAATTCTACAAATATAAATTAGGACTTCAAGGACTACTGCCAATAAATATATGTCCATTGGGGGATAAGAACAATAAATATATATAATTGGGTTATAAAAAGATAAAAACCAAATCTATGTTGTCACATGATACATATCAATGCATTGAGGGGCTACAGCTGGCATTCCATTAACTTATTACATTTAATGAATTTCCAATATGATTGTGGTGAGATAAAATGCACATTATAACACATATTTAAAAATTAACATTAAATATAAATACTATTCCTAAAAAATATTATCATAGACTATTTAGATTAATTTCAATGGAATCAACATATTATATTCCCCATATAATAGATAAAGGAGATAATAAGTTGTACGTATGCATGAGTAATGTAAATATTCATTAATGGTTATTTTTTAACAAAGTTAAGTAACATTTTATTTTTAAATAATTATCATTATATCATAAATATAATATTATTTCATTAAATAAACATATATATATATATATCAATCATGTTGTTTTGAGATGAATGTACTTTCACATCACTTCCTAAATGTGGTAGTCCACAGATACACGAATGATGTTATCATCATTATGTGTGTGAAAATAGAAGATAAAATGATATATTTTTTTATAATAATTATAAAAAAAAATTATGATCATAATTATGTTATTTTTATAATAGATATTAATTAAATATATCCTTATCACCTTCCTTGTAAACCATTCTGGAATGATAAATCACATTGCATCATGATGAGGTAGTCTAACCTACACATGAGTTATGATATCGTATTACATATGTAATGTAATGTAATTAAAAAATAAAAAATGTAATGAACACCAATAAGTATTACTAATTTATAAATATTATATATATATATATAATTCCTTAAAATAACAATTATTTAGAGGTAGTAATAAAAAATAAACTACAACGGTTCATGATGCAGTAGTCCTCCATACACAAAAATAATAATTTCATAACCCATTTGATGGAATTGGTGATTTTTTTATATAACCATAACACTACATATATTAGGGTTATTATATTATCAGTCTTAAAATTATAATTTTTTAACGTGGATGGAACAATGAAATAAATGTGCTATATGAAGAACTTTACCTCTTCCTTGGGTCACCTCCTTATGATTGCACCAAATTCCCTACATGGTTGGATTTTTGACGAACCCAAGAATTATATAATTTTATGATTTATTTTTTATTGAATTTAGATAGTTATATTTTTATCTAATATTATTGTAATATGTGATGAAAAGAATATAGTATGAGATATTTTATAAGTGATGTGACTTTTATTCTAGTATTTTTTTTAAAATAAACTGAGTATCATTGGATTTATAATTAAAATAATGATAAATAATGGATTATTCATTATAATTGGATATTAAATTTGATTATATATTCAAAAAAAATATTGTAATCATGTTTTAGGCCATTTCATCTTTTTTATTTTTAGTTTGAACTTCGATAAATGAGTTAATATATTAACTCTAGTATATAATTATTGGTATTTTTAGTTTTAATTATCGTAAAAAATATAATTTCTATATTTGATAATATAAATTGATATGATTCCATATTTTGTGCCTTTTTTTTGAAATTCATTTCATATTTGTGTAAAATTTTCATGGAAATTAATCAATTTGACACTATTAGAAAGTGAGTTTTTAAAGAGATAGTGGTCAAAAGATTATGATGTTTTTACAACAATAATCAATATGAAAATGAGTCTATTGACTAAAATTGTATTAATAGATATATAATTTTATTATTTTTATTTTAAAATAAATTTAAACTATTATTTTACATTAAATTTAGTTTAAATTTAATTCATTTTTTCAATTTAAATTCATAATAATCATTATTAGTCAAAAAAATTATCTATTTAAAAAATTTCAAAAAAATTAATTATAAGATAAATACAATATTATTCATTAAAAAATTATTTTTTTGAACAATTATTTTGATATTTGTTAATTTTTTAATTTATTTCACACGTGCAATGTGTGACAGAACATTCTTCTAAAAAAAATTCAAAAAACATTTCATTTTCATTTAATTGATTAATTTTTTATTTCAAATCTCTATAAATCCATTGAATTTGATTTTGATATTTTTAAATATATTATTTTCATAATTTATATATTAATACTCATACTATCCAATTTAACATCGTTGTTATAATTACATACTATATTATAGTTCATTTAGTCCCAGGGTTGAATGTTTCACAGGCTATCGAAGTGATTATATATTATGTAATATATTTCATGGGGTTTTTACACTAGATTTTTTGTTTTTCATACACTATTGAGTAAAATTTTATTCATTTTATGATTATAGGTGTTATAATAAAATTTATATATTATATTTTATTGGATATAATGAACCGTCTACCATGCTTGATATGAAGTGTGGTGTAAAATCTTCCATAAATTTGGAAAATCATGCTAGAATTGGGAACAGACCTTAAAAAGGCTTATTCAATAATTGATGACACTATATTATATTTCTATAGGATTCAGGGTCATATTTTATGTATTTATTTTTAATATTATCAATATATTTTATAATGTGAAGACATAATTATTTTGATATCTAGGAATAATAAATTTCTTCTTGAAAGGTCTGAAAGAAACATATCACCAATGAAATAATCCCTCAAATGATATTTTTATTGAACACTAGGAAACACCATTAGTGTTTTTACATAAAATGTAAGCTTAATTTAACGATTATAATTCCAATTGAATCAACATATATTTTAGTAAATGATTATATGAGGGTTTTGGTGTGGGATAATTTTTATATCATCTACTCATTGGAATTTGGCTATATATTTCATCATGTAGAAGGAAGGGATGGTAATGAATCCTGAAAGATATCCTTGAATTTTATGGTTTAAAATAAATATACTATACTTGAATAAATCATTCATTATTCGGAAATAATTTTCAATATCGATGAAAAAAAGGAAAAACCAATCAATAATGTCCCAAGAGTCTCCAATATTTTACTCACATTAAAACACTTGGAATGAATGTTAACTGTTATAGAATAAAAATTGAAGGATACATATTGAGGTGACAATAAAATAATATACCTATAATGAAATAATCAACTACAAAATTAAATGCTGAGTTGAAATAGATAAATGATAAAATATAAATAACTCTCTAATGTAGGAAGAAGCAACAATATAGATCCAATGGAGCATTTCCATCCCAGATAATGAATCATAAAAAAATTGTGAATAACTAATTATTTAATTAAATTAATAATTAAAAGTTTTTTTAAACAAAAATATATGAAAATTTCAAATAAAATAATTTATATTTTGGATGAGTATATATCATGGTGGTAATTAATTCCATGTTATATGTCAAGAATTGTTGAAGTTGGTAGGAAATTTGGAACATCCATTGAAAGAGAACAATGATTTTCAATAATGTATAAAAGGTTTTGACCAACAGGATCAACCAAAATAATCATTAAGAGGATTCCATTGGTACCCATATAAATCTATGATAACTTTTTTAATATATAATAGATTTTAGGAATAACTAATTGGATATACATTCTCTGGGGCGTGTGTGATGAAATAAAATGGGTGTATACATTAAATGTACATACCTGCCACAAGAATAATCTTAACTCTTACCATTCACATATGGCATCAGATTTCACTAGTACTGTTACAAAACCACTATATTTTTAAAATATATATATTTATATATGTTTGTTGAGTTTTGAGGAATGATATTATTAATGTATAATGATCATGATGTGAAGATTAATAGTTTTCAAAGATATTGAGGAGTTATATATTTGTTCAATGTTGCGTTGCATATTCAGCCATTAGTATCAAGACTCGTACAATATTTTTTATTCCCAATGATATAATACATAATGGGGGAGATTAATAACCATTCATTTATTAAATTATTATCTATATTTTCCAAAATTGTTGTATCAGATTACTATTTTATGGGTACCAGGAAGCCATGATAAAATTTTGAAGCTACTTTGGAAAAGTGATGTCCTAATTATGAAGAGTTATTCAATATCTAATTTTAGCTCAATAATTTTTATTAATGGTCTATATCAAAATAGTGTCCTCTAATGAAATGATGAATTCAATTTTACTCGAATCCATGACAGTATGTGGGTGAAAAGGATGTTATTATACTTTATTGGAAGAAATTATTGTTCCCTATAATGATTTATAACTCTATGGGATTAGATGATAAATCATTGAGTCAATTCAAAGTGGTAATTTCACATTCATAATTTTATTCAATATTTTAAAACAATAATTATTAATAATACTATGTTCTTGAAATATTATATAAGAATAAAGGATTGAATATAATTATGATAAATGGATTGCATGGTGAAATTGAAAAAAAACATATCCATGTGGTCTTTAGATTTCATCCTATAGTTTAACATGATATATAAAAAATATTATGACCAACGGGAGAGAGTAATATAAAATTATCTAGTGTTAATGGGATAATTGAACAATGTGTATCCCGCCCTGATTTTTTTGATTATCAAAAAAAATATGTAAGGGGATCATTTTCTAGGGGGCGTGAATTCATAATTAAATGAATCGCCTATTTAATAATATGAGATCCACGGAGATTGAAGTTATTTATTATAATAGGATGAATTTTTTAAATTTCATGTTTTATAAATAGTTAAAAAATTCTATTAAATATTCCAAGGAAAAATATCATTTAAATCAAATATCACTTCAATAAGAAGAATGTGATGTTTTCGCTCCTGAATTTGGAGTATGTTCCGACTAAAATATAGGTTTTATAAATTATAATAAAGGCCTTACCCGTAAATGATTTTCATTGGAATCGCCATTCTTTTATATTTTATTTGACTCCGCACAAATTAGTAGTTTGGATATGGATACACCTCTCACTATGACATGGTTTTTCCCATATATTATCATATGTTTTCCTTACCATATTCAAGACTAAAATGGAGGGACATTTTAATTTATGTAAAGAGGTGGAGAATCATTATTAATCATTTAAGGGGTTGAATCTAATTGAAATAGTGGTGAAATTTTTTTTATACATGATGATGTTAAAAATAATTTATAACTAATTACGCATCCGGAAAAGGAGTGTCCTTTTGGTTCATGATCTAAAAAGTAGATATGTGTAGGTTGAGTAGTGATCTCGAAGGCATATCTTTTTTTGATAATTTTTCAAGTTAATTTTTTATGAAAAAAATGATTCATTGATGATATTTTCATGATAATGTTTTTTCACAATCATATAATGATGATTTTTGTCTTAAATTACATGGTATAAAAATCCATAATCACTATTATGGTTATTATAATTAAAATGGATTCAAATTCATATAACATTTCAACAAGCTGTTTTATGATGATTATACATCATTTACACCATCCTAATGTTTTTTATTGTTGGAAAAAATTCCTCTTGATGGCCATTGAAGTTATAATGTGTGTTTTTTGAATATTATTTAGGTTTTCAACGATAGATGGTTGTCGATGGGGAATGATGATGGGGAAGACTGGGAATTTCTATAATAATCTCGGGGAGCGCATATGTCAGAACTGATCACATGGTGGGATATTTTCAGAACAAATCAGGTTTAATGATCTCAAACTATGATCCGGTCAATATCATAAGTAATAACGGATAAAATTGAATTTTTTTAATAGATGGACATGTCTGACATGCCATGGTGAAAACTAATGATGATAATGTGATTACATCACATGATATGCATTATAATAAATGGATGTCTTGATGATATTACATGTTTCACATTATGTCTCCAATCGATTGTCAAAAAGTAATGTTGTATAGGTGAGGAAACAACTAAATTGTTAATGTATATTGTCAACGGATAAATGGAATCATATGATGACAAGAAAGATGAAATTTTTAGATATAGGACATAGTTATTTTTAATCAAACAACAACATGATTTAATTTTGATAGAAATATGGGATCTCATCATCCTTTGGAAGACAATTTCAACAATGATGTATTATTTTCATTTGAAATTGTGGGGGGATAATTTAATGAATTCATTATTTTCATTTGATAGTGTGATGGGATCAAGAGACACGCACACTAAAAATATAGTTGATCACAAGAATCACCTGTGACATATAATATATGATCATGAAAATAAATCATGTGATGGGAATAATACCAATTTCTATGATAGTGGAAAGTTTGATAATGTACAATTTTTTGTGTTAATGTGGTTATGAAAATCCAATAAATTCTGACTAATATGTCCCTAATGTTTGAACAAATTTATTTTTTATTATTTCTGGATCACAAAGTTATTTTATAGAGTTTAATATAAATATATTGAGTTCAAGTGATTGTTAAAATGATACTAATTTTAAGTAGTATATAAATATTTCACGCGATCCACATGATCTAAGTAAACTAGTCAAGGTATGGTGATCTGCATGAACTAGAAATTGTCCCACAATAGTGTCTCATAGAGAGGTCTTATGAGGGATTCTCTTGGTGGATTCAAACAATATCTGTGATATGAATGGTATATCATTGAAGTACCTCATGGAGGGGTATAGTTCAAATTCCTTAGATAGGGGTCTCATGGTAGGATCTCATGAAAGAGTTAGATGAAAGGTTCTAACACAAGATTTACATGCCATGATCTCTCAAATGAAGGTTACATTACAAGGTCTTGTATAGGGGTAACATGATTGTGTCTTACAAAATTAAATTAATTATTGAATTATCGCAGTAGAAATATCATTTTCATATTTTAATTATGAAAATATGATGATCAAGGATGTGTACCTTCAGAAAATATTTGTAAAATGTGTTTATTAATTGTTAAATCCATGGGTTTGAAATGTTGATTTTTTATCTCTTAATGAACATTAAAAACAGAGGTTTAGTTTCCATGACATCTCAGGTGGAGTTACTGATGATTTAGGGGGTGTTATTATCAAGGACTAAAATGATCACATCATGTTAAAAGGAACATTTCATACATTAAGGTAAACTCACAACAATTGAATATATTTTTCATTGGACTATAATCCATTTATATTTTATTATTACATAATAAAATAATACAAAATTGGAATGGCAAGTATTCCAGGTTTATAGGGAATCTACAAAAAAAATTGTAAGGGTTGTTATCGATAGAAATAGTAAACCAGCGAAAACAAATGGTATTGCACATTAGTTTATTGGGTAGTTTGAAAATTTTACATTTTTTTCTGCTTTGATGTAGAAAATAGTGGGCGAACCAAGTAAATATTCTTTTCCCCTTGTTATTATTTCATTCATTAATTTGTTTTCATTATCAAAAGATAATGATAGATATTATAAGATTAAACTAAAATCTATATAGAAAAAAAGAGACACACATAATAAATAGGTCATGATCTAGTAGGATTTGTAGAATTTAGAAAAGAATATCCATACACAAAATTCCCCACAAATATATCATGGTATATAATCCACCTTTGGTACGAGAAGTATGTATTTTATGTTACCCATTAAAATATAATCCTTTTATAGTTTTCAAGGAGATATGGGTAACCTATTTTTGTTGTACTATCATGGAGAAAGTGTTTTAACACAACATCGATACACCATATGGTTTCTTTTTAATTTAATTAAAGACTATTATTTCTCTTAACATTAATATTGTGTGGTGGGATTATTTTGGACATTTTTATTTAATATTTTGTTCCTGATCGGTGTTTTCTTCATGAATTTTCTTGATATATAATTATAACACCACCCATATATATATTGTGTATCAACAATGGTAGTCACCACCCTTTTTCCTAGTTGTGGAAATACTTAGGGTCTACTGTCATATTCATTCCATTATTTTGTTGAGTTTATAATTACCTTAGGATGTGAATGTATTGGAAGTAACCATCCTAGAAAATTCATCTAGACACTATATTTCTCATATTATTAATTCCAGTTGGTCCATTTAAAAACTATTGTATTGGTGGTATCGTTTCAATCAATGTCATATAAATTTCATGGTGATGGAAGTATCCAAGAATTCATAGCCATTATGATTTAATTGTAATTTATTATTTCATGAAATCAGATGTACAATAAATTTTCAAATATTATAACCATTAGTGGTATATGATAAAATTTTCGTTCTGATGATAACATAGTAATAATATTTTTCTTTCCAAAAATTCTTTAATGATGTTTTTGGTATAATTTCCAACATATTTATTCTAATGATTGTTGAAAAAATATTACACACTATGATTTCATGTATACCTTGATGATTACCTAAATTTCATGTTAATTAGGTTCCAAAAATATTTTTGTATTAATCATTTTTTCCTTTGATTAATTATTTCAAATTTAAATATTGTAGAACAAACTATGATTATTTATTATTCTTCCTTATCATGACACCATCCCATTAATGTTTACCCTTCTATGGTCGTCAATGAGAAATGTGAGATAGTTACTTCCGCAGTCCTACCTCCTATAATATCTAGAATGGTGACTAAAACCAAGGGTAATTTAATCATTTATATGGTGGCATTAAACTCTATGAGAACAGGTGGAATATTGTGATAATGTAGATAAGAAATAAAAAAATATTATATTTATATTGAAATCTCTATTTCAAACATGCAATGTTATACAGTACAAAAAAAGGAAAACATTAAGTAAAAAAGATATGAATGAAAATGACCAAGAAGCCCAAACAGATCCTATAAAACCATGATCATTTAATATAAAACGTGATATATAACATGATCTAGCTTACCTAAAAAAATTGTTTATATATACATGTGGTGGGAATAATAGTATACATAGAAAGATCCTCCCAAAATACTCCAATGAAAAGTATAATGAAATAATGCTTACAAATATTAAAGAATAGTGAAACAGTCTCATAACCTATACTAGTACACAATTTTCCTAACATCACCATTGATAACTCTCAACATGTATCACAAAAATATAGTATATTTTATAGTATCAAAAAATCAAGTCTACCCCACTCTCACATCCCAACTAGTTTCCATATATTACTCTACATCACATATCATGATCCCTCTCTCTCTAAAATACCCCATACTAAATTCACTTGGTAATGGAATCCCAACATTATCCTCATCCATCAAAATATGGAATAATCCAATTTCACATCAACATAATTTGTAACATTGAATTTTGTGAGATACAACATATCTCTATTTCATGTTTTCATAAATTAATCATTGTATCTCAAGTTATTAATACCCATACAATGAGTTTGTACCTATAGCCTTCACATTCTATACACATAATACCTTTAATAATAAATTATATACTGTATATGATGATATATGTGTGTGAAATTACTACAGGCCATCATAATCCTCTATACACATACTTGAGATATCCAACGTTCATACATACCATCATAAGTAAATACCAAGAGAGGAGAGTGGGGGAAGAATTGGGGGTGTCATCTATCTAAAATCCCATTAGGATGATGGGAAAACACATTCCCACAATCCACTAGGTTTTATTCCCCTAATCGCCATGGGTGGGAAATCATATGAAATAACATAATATACGTGGTATAATAATACTCATAACAACACTATGGAAATAACCTAGTTTATGACTCAACTAGTATTTATATCTCTAAAACTCCCAGCTAGCACTTCTAAGACTAGATATCGTATAATCACACATTAAATTAATGAGATACCTTAATTACACCATTAGATTTTATAATTTTTTCTATTGATTAATTAATATGAAATTAATTACTCTTTAACTTTTTTTCCAAATTACATTATATTAATCAACATAGAATAGTCCATTCCCTCCAGATGTAATCCAAACTGAGTTTATAGATTATCAATATTAGCATATCATCGACATTTTTTAATCCATAAACAGTGTCAATGTTGGTTAATAATTATTTATTCATTAATATAGTTATTCTATAATCTAGTTGTTGCGATACCTCTAAGACAAAACAATAATCTAAACACATTCATCTTCTATATTAAATGGGGAATGTGTTGTATATTAATATAAGATTCTTGGTTATCATCCATTGAACATATTCATAATAGTGCTACCAAACAATCAGAATCCCATAAATGGGTAGTCCCAACTTCATCCCACTCAATCATCACTCATTTTATTTCTAGCACCAACATGAATATCCTGACATATCTCACCATTACATGGGTCAACTACTGACACATAATCAGGGCCTCCCCACCCACATCACATTATTTTTCCCTGGATCAACCATCCCAAGATCATATCACATTCAAGCCTCCATTCGCAATATCAAGTAACATAATAATGCTCATAACTAGATCACATTAAACTGATGCAAGAACCAAATAGAAAATAATAAAATCTATGCTATAAAACATGGAATCCACACTTTCCAAAAAAAGTTCTCACAGATCAAAACTCAAGGCACATTGCCTTATCAAGAATATGGGAATCGTATTACCTAGAAATTAACATAATCACAAAACAATGTTTTATGTCCTCCTTGAATTAAATAATTTATTATCAAATGGTTCCAATTAATGGAATCCTAATGTATCAGAATAATAAATGATTTGAAAATGATAAACATTATCTCTAGTATTTATAATAGTGTCATAAAATTGTGAGAAAAAACACTATCAATTTATATTCCCTAATATAATTAAAAACCTTATAAACACGAACATCCATGATTAATATTTGTTGAAAAATTAAATAATATCACATATATAAGAGAATTTTCAACTATTCAACTACAATATGTTTATTTATTTCCATAATATTATAAAGCATGTTTGATCATTCCCCAAACATAATTTTTAATCCACTTAATTAATTATTTATTATATTATGTTCATTATCAATTTCCATAATGAAAAACATGCAAGAACACTTCATAAAAATACATCCTAACAAGAATAACATAGATATCACACAATCTTGATCATCTAAAGGAAAATGTATTCCAATATAAATAACTTCAATATGATTTAACTAACGAATAATTTAGAAATGTATTTTAATAATTATAATGTTAATTCTTTATTCATCCAAAGGACTAAATCGTGATAACTCTAAGATCGATCATAAATATATAAGATAACAAATGATTCTCAAATCTTGATGGCATCAGTTATTTTCAAACAATAATAGAACAATTTCATAAATCCTAATATCCTCTCCTTGAAGAGTCTGCATACCTCCATTGATACTGTGACATAACTGAATAAAAAAATCCGAAAAAATCCATTATAATTATAGATAAGGAACTCCCCCACATGTAATAGTGAATCAGAAGGATCCAGATTTAGGAACACGAAGATAAGTGTAGATCGTACCTAGGATTACCATGAATTTATGGATGAATAATATTAATAGAACATCATCAATGTGATTCTAAAAAATATAGACATAGTATTTCCATCTTCCTAGAGTCCCATAAATGGTCTATACATTTTCAGAAAACATGAGGTACATTGTCAATATGACATCACTCATTGTTGAATGTTTACATTGCATGAAACCCTTTAAATCATTGTAAATACTCTTCAACAAATCCCTCCAACTAAAAAATCCTCTAAAATAAATTATTCTTAAAAATTTATACATCATGTTTCACCCTAAGAGATGTCCTCATGAATAGACATGGATGGATTTTCAGCACTAAACATGCACAATTTCAAGATGTGAAATAATACATAATGAAGTGTAACACATTAACATTATATATTTTCCATGATTTAATCATTCAGTAGCTTAATGCATCCAATGGATCCCCATGACATTTCCAAACAACCTAATATATGAAAAAACACAATGGGTCAGACAAAGGGGATATGGGTCTTTAAATTAGGTTACTCTCAACATGTTCTGTTCCTTAATAATCCAAAACAAAAAACAAATATACCAAAAAAAATGGGTCATTCCAAATGTCTCCCAATTAGATAAATCACATAGAAACTTCCATTACAGGATCTCATCCACCACCTCATCTGAATATGAAAAATCCATGAATCCACAAAATCCAAATCTGAGAAAAATTGTTGGGGGAGATACAGGTCAAATGATATTAAATAAAAAATAATTATAAATTATAAATGAACTTGTAAACATAAATGGTTAGCATATACAATTTAAAAATGGTTCATCAGAATAGGTCAAGATAAAAAACTCATGGTACTATTTTTAAATCAATGAATCATGTTCACATGTACTCTCAATCATTCCATGTATTGTTTATGGACTCCCTGATCAATTTCCTTGGGAAAATTTGGTGTTTTATGAGTTTTGGGAGGTAATTGTGACACATTCCATGAGTTTTCCAAATTAAATTTTCCCACTGGTAGGTGGTGTCGGTTGGTGGCATTGGTAGGAATAATTGATGGGTTTTATCAGTAGGTGGAATCAGTTGTATCTCCCCAATCTTTCACGATATTCTACTTCATAATAAATTAATAGTTTTTTCTACTCACAACACCATGTTTGAGTGAACCATGAATAATCATACTAGCCATTACAAATAGTTTATTGAAATTATAAATCACAAGTTTAATTTTTTATATATCCCATTAAATTTTAACATTCATCTCATGTGTTTCATAAACATAATATAACAAAAAAATCAAATTTTATTATAAAATATGTATTTTTAAGAAAATGTAGTTTTTCTTCCTTTTAAGGGCGAGCCCCATTAAAATTCAATATTTTACCTTTTAATATTTTTAATTTGATGAAATTAAATTCTTATTTTGAGGTAGGAAATAAATTGTTTTTGGGTAAAATATTTTTATTATATAGATAAAATCCTGATTTTAATTAATAATTTGATTTACTACATTTAAATTAAATACTAACATTTTATCTGCTTTATCATGATAGTTATGTTATCATTTTAATTTGATTTAATGTTTAATTGGATTATTATTTTATCATTTCATCAAATGTTATTCATTGGATGAAATTTCACATTGACGTTGGACATAAACACATGTCAATCATTTGATAGTTTTTATTTCTCAAAAACCTTCATTCTGGTTTTGAAAATAGTTATTAAATTTAATTTAAATTTTCCAAAAAAGCATTTTTATTTTTCGAAAATTGATTCAAAATTTTGAATCATAAAGTCCAATTTTTTTCATAGGTACCTTTTATTTAAGGATATTATAAATAATAGCTTTAGTAATTATTCTATTTTAACATGGTTTAAAGGTAAATAAGGTAAATTGGTGTAAAATAATATTATAATAATATAAATACAAAATTAAACATATCTTAATACTAAAAGATGATATATTTATGATCATGTGAATCCATAGGTTTATAGGAACCCACAGTGCCACTTGGATGTGATAATGACCATTTTTAATATTTAATTTATTGAAATGGGATGTATAACATAATCATTATTCTCCCAAATAAAAAAAATTTAATTTTGTTTATATAAATGATAACATCGAAAATAAAAAGTAATTGTAAATCTGTAAATATTATTTACATCATGGTACTTTATTTATACATTATTGACATTATATAAACTTATTTAATTACTATACATTGTTGATGAAGTGATTACCCTATTTGTAAAGGATTCATATAAATGATATTATAAATAATAAAATACATATTATTTAAAATATTTAATTACAAAAATTTATTTTAATGGATAAAATTGATATATTAGGGATTATTTAATTCTTTTTTTCAAAGGAATCACAATTTTATGACATCAACAAAAAGCAATTACTAAATATTGTTAAATTTGATATAAATGAAATTTTAAAACAAACACAATTTTATTAAATGATATAATAGTCATAAAATTCAATGATTATGAAAAATGACTTATATTTGTATCAATTGTAATTAATGACACACTTCATGTTTTTTTTCATTTTCTAACTATATTAACCATATAGTAAAAAAATATTGTGGTACATGGTAAGAGTTTATTTTTATAACTAAGGGTTAAAGGCAAAATATAAGGTTATATTTGTGGCCTAAACATGCCTAAAACATATTGGATGAGACTATCTCGACCCATAATCATCAAATAATATAATTACTTCAATTAGGATCTATTAGAATATGGAAATAATTTTTTAATAATTATTAGTTCACTATTTTCCTAAAGTTCCCATCACCACTATTAACAAAAGGTAACATCTCCTCTTTAATTCACACCTCCAAATCCTTTTTTATCAGCCAAAACATGACAATATACACAAACTACATGTTGTCCTAGAAGTAAGTGAAATTAGTGGATGATGAGAAGGAGTAGTGTCCATTATTTTTTATGTAATTCGTTGATGTATTCACCGAGAAGGTTGTGACTCGACTCCCTCGAGTTGATATTGTGTCCGGGATAGACTTTCATCCCAGCTCTTCTCTTGTTTCAAGGGATCCCTGCCGAATGAACCCATCAGAGCTATTGGAGTACATGATTTAGATACATAATTTGATGATTAAGGACTTTATCTGGACCAGAGTGTCACCATGGGGTGCTCCAATCTTGTTTTATGAAAAGGCAGATGGTTGTGTGAGGTTGTGCATAGACTTCCATAGGTTGAATATGGTAAATGTCAACAGTGGTGACCCTTTTCTATGTGTTATTTTTTTATTCAACTTGTTGAGTGGAGTATGTGGTTTATCCAAGACCGAACAATGGTCTAGGTATCACCAGCTTTGGGTCAAGGAACGAGATTTCCCAAAGATTTCATTGAGTTATAAGTATGGTACATCATGTTCATATTTATTCTATTGGGTGTTATGAAATCCCCAGTCATGTACATGGTGATTAAGTACACCGTTTTTTTTTACATTTCATGATTAGTTCATCATTGAATTCATCGATGATATCCTTATTTAATTGAATACATAGGATGATAATACAGTGAATCTAGAGACTATCTTGGAGTTTCTTGGACACCACAAGCTCTCTGGGAAGTTGTCCATGTGATAGTTCTAGATATTAGTGTATCACATCCATGGACATGTGGTGTCTCAACAGATTTCATCATTATACCTATCAAAGGTCATGGTAGATGTTTCTTGGGAAGCATCCTATAATGTCTTAGAGGTCGGTAGTTTTCATGGTCTACCAATATATTGCCAAATGATTGTTCCTGATTTCTCTCTAGTTGTAGATCCATTGAAAGATATGACCCAGGGAATATATTTTTTTTAGTGACAATTGCCATGGAATGTTATACTTTCTAATAGGGATTCTTGTTAGTTCTACAGTGCTTTAGTTTTTAGAAGATGGATTGCTGTTGGAGGTTTTTTTGTGATACTTCCTTTTTTTTGGATTCAGATGTGTGCTGAATCAATATGAGGGAGTGATCTATTATGTTTCTATCATGTTACATCCCTATGATCGTAACTACGCCACCCATGACAAGGATCTACTAGAGGACATGTTCAGACAAATGTTGTGGTGAAAATACCTCATTAGGGAGTGCTTTTTAATCTTCATTGATCATAAGAGATTTAAATATATCTTTTTTTGGAGATATTTGAACATGAAAATGTGGATGTGGATGGATTTTCTTCAAATTACTATTTCATGATTTATTACAAATTAGGAAAGTGAAATTTCATTGCTGATTCATTGAGCATGAAGTCACTTAAGGAAATATTTCAGGAATTATCAGATGGATGGATGAAAATGGAGGAGTTTTCATCCTTGAACTCTAATGATGGAATGGATGGCGGTAGAGGCTACATGTTTTAGATGATGGTGAATTATTAAGTAATGTAGTAGGTGGAGGAGTCTCTGTGGGGAGACAAAAAGGCATAGGTGATGCACAATCGTGGAGACCAGCATGATGCAACAGAGGGATGGTCAGAGGATTGTCAGAATGAAATGTTATTCTATTGAAGGATGATTGTTCTAGTATAGATGCACATGTGATTAATCTGTGAGATTCATATATCACCTTTTCCATTACCCCAAAAAATTTATAATATGTACCACATATTGAGAGATATGTTTTGGTGGGACATGATTAAATGGTCAATGGTGGATTTTGTGGCGATGTTCTTAGTGTGATAACATGTAAAGGATGATCATAGTGTCCCTGGTTGTTTTGTTTCAACCCTTAGATCTCCCATACATGAAATCGGATGACATCACAATATATTTCTTTACAATGTTACCTAGTGCTTAGTGTGGAATTAATGAAATATGGGTAGTCATGGATTAGCATGTGAAATCTTCTCACTTCTAAGGGTTTAAGGATTTGTGCATACTGGATGACTTGGGAAAGAGGAATGTGGATGAGGTGGTGTAGCTACATGATGTTATGAGATCCATCGTCTCATATCAGGAATCAAATTTATCCTTGCATGTGTGGAGGGGGTTTTATTGTGATATAGTCATTCAGTTGTGCCTCACCACAACATTCCAAACCCAGGAAGATGGACTGATAGAGCATACATTACAAACAATATTGGACATGTTTTCGGCATGCATCCTGGTCATTGTGGACCTTTAGTGAAACACATCCCCTTTATACAATTTTCTTATGTTAATGGACATCATTGTTCTATTAGAATGGATACATTTGATGCTTTTTATAAGATATTGTGTCATTATCTATTATTCTAGACTGATGTTGGGGAGGAAGGACTTCATGATCTGGATTTACTATATAGTATGATTGAAAAGTTTTTTCTTGTTCATGATAGGATAAAGACATCATGGGACTGGTATAATCCATATTCCAATCACATGTGTATGAAATTGGAGTTCAAATTTGGGGACCATGTGTTTTGGAAGGATTCACCTCGACATGGGTAGTAAAGGTATGGAAGAGGGAGCAAGCCTTCTATGAGGTTCTTTGGACCCATTGTTGTGTTGGGGTGAGTTAGCAAGGTGTAATTCTAGTTGGTTCTACTACCGTAGTTGGAGAAGGTCCATGATGTCTTCCACATCTCCCAACATTGTCATTATCGTCATGATGACTCCAATGTACATGACTAGGGAGGGTTGGATATTGAAGATTATACGACATTTATGGGAGGACCATTCTCTTGGTTGATGTGTTGTGGAAGAATGGTGTCATGGAGGAGAGTACATGGAAATAGTATATGCTTACGTGTTCCTAGAACCCAATGTTTTTCGAAGTCTTTCCTTTTTATGTTTCCATTTATAAGGACATGAATAAACCTTGTTTGTTATTAGATCAGTTTTGTCCTTATTCTGTGAGTTTTGGTAGAGTCCTAAAATTAGATAGAAATGACCTTTTTCGTAATCAAATACATTAATTGATATTCAATTAAACCCATATAGGCAAGACATTTCCACAAAGAGAAGATAATATCTGGACATTGAAAATGGAATTCTTGATTCATATATTTAGAGTGTGTATCATTTGGTTCATTTGTTGTGTATCTTTTGGTTGTCTAAAATATTAGATGGCATAGGATGTTTTCAAGGATTTTGGGGTTTCTCTCCAGCATTCATCGAACATTGGGTGGTTTATCATTGAACTTTGATTACATGACAATGTTTCATGTATAGTGGGAACGTTGAGTGGTATCACAAGAGGTGGTTATTCGGACCCCAATTTTTTATGGGTTGGTTTTGAATAATAAAGGAAGACAATAGTTCAGTAAGTATCTAACGTAATGGACCAGGACACCATGGACAATAATGATTTGAAAATATGATGTTTTAGTTGTTCTGTGATGCAACAATGACTCATCTAAAGAGTTTTACAAATTTAATGTTTTATAATGTTATGTGCCATCAGTTGGTGGAGTCAGTAGGTGGAATCCATAGGTTAAATAAATAAGATTCGTAGATAGGTAGAATCAGTTGATAGGGTTGGTAGGTGGTGTCATTTTGTGGCATCAGTTACTCCCGTCAGTGACTTACGGATGATATGTCATAATTGTGGGTCACTCATGGTAGCTCACCATCAGAGAGTCACATTGGTGAGTCATGTCCATGAATAACGTCCCTAAATAGAATAAGTGACTTACTGATAGTAGGTAATGATTTTTGGATTATAACAGTTGATCTTCATATGTGAGTGGCTTCAGTGACACCGCATTCGAGGAATCTCCCTAGTGACTCACCAAATGTAGAGCCCTTTACATAGTCTGTCATATTTATAATTTTTTTAATTTTTTCATTCAATGTATTCCTTGATGTAAAATTATTTGAAAACCATCATTAACTATTTTTAAAATGTTTCAATGGTTTTAAAATGAATCTTTAATTTACTAACATTTGGTATGGTTTAATTCTATCAAAAAGGTGTGGTCAAGATCATCATCCCATGTTAATGGATTTTATAAATGTTTGTTTATTGGTTTTGGTTCTAGCCATTCTAATGTTGATATTCTTCCTCCCTTGTTCCATTTATCTATATCTTTCTACTAAGCATCACTAGAGACCCTCTTTGCAGAGGATCCATGCATATGTGTTTCTCACATGGATCGTCTAACCCCTGGAGGTTCCTCCTACTACATGAGCTCCCACTATTTGTGTGCTCAAGGGAGTTTCTGATCATCTTCTATTACATGTAAGTATCCCTTAATATTAATTAAGTTATATATCATGCAGGGTGGTAGTAGGATGGTTCTATGTTGAATATATAACAATTACTAACAAATAATGATAAAAAAATCTATTTAAAAAAATTAATAGGATCCAGGGAAAAGTGATGCATGCTTATTATTTATTGGTAACTATTATCGTGACAGGTATATGCTATATTCTTTATGAATATCATTGTTTTTTGGTGGTGTTTTTTTCAAACGTATGATTGATTTTTAATGTTCATTTTCCCCTTATCTGAATGGATGTATGGACATGAAATTGGTTGACCGTGTATATTTAGTGAAATAAATGGATGCATTTGGATCAAAATTTCTCTGTAATAATCCCGGAATCATCAAAGTGCAATCAAAGAAAAGACTTTTCTAAATTAGAATATGCCCTGAATTTTTAGTGTGGCAATTTACAATGTTTAGTTTGTCCTATCTTGTTCCACATTTGGTTTCATGGTGCTGTGGGTGAATGCATGGATGTTTCGGTGTTCATGCGGGTGGTGTAATGGAATCATGGGTTGATATATTTACTTTTTGGGGAATGGATGAGATGACTTTGAGTAGAGAGGATGTTGGTCTGTATTGTTCTATGTTAATGATGGTGGTGTGATAGTTGTGGTGTTTTTATAAAATGGGGCTATTAGGTTTGGTTGTGGTGGGATGTATCGTGGGGTTTGAATCTATGTGGGCAGGTTTTCTTGTTGGGGAATGGATGTGGTGTAATGACATTCACGGATGATTATGGAACGGGGTTTGTTTTATGTGGTTCTTTTTTATCGGTGTTATTGATAATGTGTGGCTCATTACATGATTTTGTTGGTATCCTTCAGGGTAGGGATAGGATGGATATATGATTTTTTTTAATAATGGATGAGAATTTGATAGATTAATTGGCATGTGGTATGATTTATTTGTAACTTTTTGTTGATGTATTTCAATTACCAACTTCCAAAGTGACTGTTGGTGGTGTTAATAAATGCATCGAAAGGTAGTAGAATAGTTTGAAGTAAAAAATGGTATTGATTGTCTAATATAGAAGCCATATTTTGTGGTATTTTTTTGACACCTATATGAAGACATGTACATCCTTGTGATTTATATATGCCCCACCCTATTTGAGCACCATATTTTGAACACCCCCATTGTAATAGGGGAGGGTTTCTTTCCTAATTATCCTCATGGGACGATGGATGGATCTCCAGCCTCACTTCCCTACACCATCTTCTAGGTGGTGTTAGCCAAAGATCCATCAGGAAGGTAGTGGTTTTTAATCCCTGTTTGAGTTGGAAATGGTGTTTTCATAATTTTCATTCGAATGAGATTAGTTGTATTTTCCATGGTATATTTGAGAAGGGATATGTTGTCCCTTCATAGGTGTTTCTATGATGTAACATTGTGGGTGGCCTAGGTGTATGTGGGAGGTACATGGTTTTGAATCCAATTTATGTATGGCCTAGATGTGATGAGATTTTATTTCCCATGTGGAAGGGCTACCTGTGAGTCCAATGTGTGTGTGGGTTGGTTGAGATTTGGTACATTCTGAAGAGGTGGGGACACCATGAAATTTTCCATTTGGTTATGATACATGTTAATTAGTGGAAATATGTTGAGTGGTTCCCTATAATAGTTTTTAACTATATTACATAACCCAGCATTCAATATTTGGTGAGCATGCCTTTGGTGAGGATTGGGTGACTAATATAACATGTTTTGTATTGTTGGATTCTATTGTTTTTTCACGGGGGAATTTGTATGCTTCTCTACATATGCATGAGTGAATTTGATTTATCCAAACTGAGTATACTTTTATACTTATCCTATGTACATAAATCTACTCTCAACATTCCATAGGGACTATATGGATCATCGTATTCATTATAAGCTTGTAAATTGGATACAGTTAATTTTTAACCGATTGGATTACCTTTTGGTATTTAAATTTTAGACTCTTTATTTTCTATTAGTTACATTTTAATCAATGATGTGTGATGAATTTAGGATTTCCAGTATATATATAGTTTGTTATTGTTATTTTGATGTTGATATAGCTTATCTCCAAATCATGGTTATAATAAAATGGTAATGCCTTCCATTTTCATGATAGTTATATACCCATGGTGACGGTCTCCACATCAGGGACTACTAGAGGCCAGAATTGAGGGTTAATAATCTCTCTATATCCATTTACATATTTAATGGTGCATCATTAGTGGTATTGGTTTATCCATTTCCTCATTTTCATCATAAGACAAAATCCATGATAATATCATTACCACATAACACCATCTGTCAATTTGACTACATCACCATTGGAACACATCATTGGTTGTTTCATCATAAATATAGGTCTCACAATATATGATGAAATGATATTCATAATGAATATTATAATATTGATACTCCATGTGAAAAATTTAATGTATTTGGATCATCTATGTGGGATGTGTTGTTGGATACTCCATAGATCTAACACAATAAAACACATCAAAATGCTCAAAAACCCATGGGGAAATCATACCCACATTTATAATACATCACATCGCATGATGAGAATTCACCTTAAATAACATGTGATTTTAATTTTATAACTATAGGGGACTTGAAATATTATTTACATAATACATCTAATGACCCTATGTGGCTTATTTCCTCTATGGAATTACCATTTCTATCTCTATAACATTCTGCATAAGTTCTAGTATGAGATTTGCTTCATTTTGGACCCAAATCTATCACAATGGAGAAGGGAAATGTCACCTACGTAAAACATAAAATTCAAACATATCAATGGTGGAGTTGAATATTTTATTATATGAAATCTATAGCATTGTAATATTCCTCATGGATGAACTTAAGAAATCCAGGTCAAAACAACTCATCATCTATACATAATTTCAAATGATCTACTTTGTTTGACCATCAGTCTTTTGATAAAAAGGTTTGACAAGTACTGATATAGAGTTCAACGCATGATGGGTAAATATCCACAACAAAGAACAATCAATAGAGGATCCAAGGCACATAGGGTCAGTAGATGTGTTATGTGAATGTGAATATCTATGTGCGGGTGAAACTAATGGGAACATACTGCTTGACCCTCACCTTGAAGAAGAACAAACATCGAGAAAAAACATTGCAACATCACACATAAACATAGTTCCATATTAAATTATAAATAAACCAAAATTTCATGAATATATGTTACCTAATTTTTTGGAATATTAAAATAATAACAAAAAAATGTTTTTGAACGATAATAACTTAGTTTCATTAGAAACTGGTTACACAAACTTCACATGTGGTGACAGATCATAAAATATTCTAAAAAATAACATCTAATTAAGTAATCCTCAAAAACATAACCCGCATAAAACCATTCATCGTGACATACAAAAAATAAATACTTTTTATAGTGACATAATCTTGTTGGTAAACATAAACAAATGAGATACAAAAGAATAACATGAAAATAAGGTTATGATAACAAGTGTGTAACATTTTAAAACCATAAAATTTTTATCAATGATCTTAATGAAAATGAATAGAAAAATAATTTTAGTTAATGAGACATGAAACATAATAAAATAAAATAATATTGGTCATTAGAGTATAACATTTGTATATGTTATAAATTTGATTCTATATAATAAATGTAGAAAATAATTTGTCATGGATACCCACCATGCAATTAATTACATGTTAGGACTTGGCTAACAGCCTATATATAAACATTAGTCATGGGTTAACCACATTTAAGGAATATTTTCACTCTTGAGTAAGACACACATGTGCCCTATTTTCCATGATTGGGATAACCACTCATGTACCCTCTATTCATGCTTAAGCTGATCACCTATTTACCATATGATTAAATAAAAAAAATATTTTTGTCAAATTCATTGTAGATAGATTTATAGGCCCAATTTTTAAAATGATAACATATATATATATATATGTGAAACAATATCATAAAAAATTCTTCATATAATTACACAAGAAAATAAAATGTTTCATAAAACATTTCATCATGGAATAACGCATGGGAAATTATTGGGTTTCATTGAAATTTATTTATTATATAAAATATAGAAGAAAAACATGTTATATAATCATCTTCTCAATGTAAATTATTCATATAAGAAATAATAATATTATCCTTGGATCATATCCCCTATTATTAAATAGTTAATATCAATAGATGTCATCTTAGATGAAAAATAATTATGAAGAGGCATTTATATCATTTCTTAAGGTTAATAAACATTTTTATTTGATAAATGTTTTTAAGACATAAAATATTTTGAAAATATATTCCATTTAAAATATCCATGAAAACCTATAAATGAGTGGTGAATTAAAATAATTTTTATTTTTATGGGATGTTTCATTCATTTGTTACTTAATAAATCAATAATTCCTTCCACATTTTCTGTAAAATCCATATGAGTATTGTTTTCAAAATGAAATGAAGATTACCGATTTTTTTTAAACATAATTTTACATGTATAAAAATATAATTTAAAAAAAATAATAAATTTATAATGTAATTTTTAGATAAATTCCAAAAATCATGGTTTTTGAAGTAAATGGATTTCAAACTTATTATAGAAATATTATAATATGTTATTAAAAAAAATATTCTCTGTTATTTTATGTACCAAAAAGTGTTAATAATACTAAAATTACATTAAAATTTCATTAATAACTATATGATATGGAAGACTTAATTTTAATTAGAGATTGATCATAATAATATATCATCAAAACCATAAACATATATAATCATCATAAATGATGAGATTTTGACATAAAATATTTACAACATTTATACAATTGAATTGTAAGACCCATTAATAAATTATAATTAAATGAATCATTAAATTTTAGGATGATTAATATGTTCTGGATATTACATTTCAAAGGTTTCGTACATAAGCTTCATGAATAAATATAAGTTCCTTCCATTATTTATGACTCAAATATGGAATCATGAGATAGAAATCCCATTAGTGGTTTAGTTTTCATTTGAATCACAATCTGTAAAAATGTATAACATAACAAGAAACATAATATTTCATGGAAATGTCAACATTAATTATATATTATTTAACCTTATTAGTATATAAAACACAGAAAATAAAGGAGTTGTGAATGTGAAAATGCCTAGTAAAAATAAAAGTGAGACAATAAGCACAATTTTTATTTGGTTTTTTGAGCTGTAAACCCCATGAGTGAGAGATCCTAATCATGATATTAAAATAAATATGATTTAATTTATATTAGTTAGAAAATAAATTTATGGGATGTATACGTACCGCATAAAATGTACAAGTTTAGAATATGTTTGTTGTCTCAAAGAAAATAAAAGTGTAACCGAAATCGATTATATTATGTGTTGAAATAATTAAATCCAGTAAAAAAATCATATACAGTAATTATAAGTTAATTATATATTTATTTGGAAACCATATTCCTATATAATAGAAAATAAATTTTCTCATGACCATTTATTTCCCATATATTAATAACATCATTTAATATGACATTTAATGCAATAACTACTCTATGATTCTGGTTTGTTTTCAATTTTTATATTGATTAATATTATATAAAAAATGGTCTAAAAACAATTTATTTTTAAAAACATATAAATATAATATATATTCATTATATATTTTTTTATAATAGTCATTAATATTCACTAATAAAAAAATTGAAATGCACCATTCATGTAGACGGTAGGTCATATATACGCATGAACATTATATCAATTTTAATGATGAATCGGATTAAAGAAATTAAATGATATTTTATGATTATTGGATAATTTATATATCAAATATATCACATTTTCCATGAATTAAGTCCTTATTAACATCCATATAATTAATGAATGAATAACATCACTTTATGAGATGATAGTCCACTATACACGTGAATGACGTTATTGTATTAAAAAAATTCAATAATGAAGGTATGAATGGTGTAATAATTTTATTGGAAGAAATAAATAATAAATATCATATATAAAAAATATAAATATCATTATGTCCAATCTTGATCGGTTTTAATGGAAAAGAATGATATTGGTTCATGAAGCAGTATTCCACCGTACACAAAAATGATTATTTCATAACCCATTTGAAGAAGTGGATATGATTTTAGTTTATTCGATTAAGATAACATAATATTATTATATGTAATATATTGATGTTAATATATCAACATTTTATAGTAATAAATGAATAAGTTGGATGAATAAATAAAACAAAAATGCTTGTTAATGAATGGTACCTATTCCTCAGGTATCCAACATCGGTATGAACCAAAATACTTATTAGGATATGTTTATGTCAAAAATAAATCTTCTAGGATTAGGGTCGGTCATTTGTAATGTTATTCCGACCATTCTAGTTTGATACAATTGTCTTTAGATGTGTGAGTAAATGAGGTGAGTAACAACCAATTTATAATATTGGAGGGGTCACATTTTTGTTAATATCAAAATCAATTCAATTTTGGGAGGCCACGCTTAAATCATGTTCCTAAAAAGAAGATAATTTTTGTATTGGAGGTATTAATAGATAGATACACACATCCTAAAAATAAATTAATACATTTTTATAATTTATTCATTACTTTTTATGTTTACATATTTTTACCCATTATGTTTTTTACCATTTTAACATTTATCAATCAATTTACATTTGTAATTTATCATTTTAGAATAATACTAAAATGAGAATTATTTGATAACTTATAGAAATAGATAATTAATATTAAATCAAATTTAATAAATAAAATTTTTTTGGGTTTGTAAAATTTATATAAATATAATATCATGTAATGTGCAATAACCAATTAAAACTTAATTCACTAAAATTACTTCTAATTGTTTTCACATATCATAATGGTAAAAAAGATTTTTAACATATCAGATGGTATAATTTATTATGATTTAAAATATGGGATCCTTTTTTAAATTTATGGGCATTAATTTATAAATGAATTTTTAATTAATCCTAGAGGTGGGTTTAGAAAAAAAAACATTTGTTGTGAAAATTCTTAAAAGATTATAATGTTTTGATATAATTTTTTAATATGAAAATGATTTCAATAACCTAAAATTTATTTATTGATATATAGTTGGAATAATATTACATTAAATCCATTTTAATATATAACATAACATTATATATATATATATTAAATGAATAAACAGTTTGGTATATAAATTCAGTATTTTTCACTATTCTTAACAAATGTAACTTTTCCGAGAAAATCCCAGAAATTCACCCTATGATGAATATGAAATGGTGATTTCAAAAAAATTATTTTTCAAAATTCAATTTCTAAGATATTAAAATAATAATTTTATTATTATCTACAAAAATAAACAATAAACTATTTTAAAGATAATGTTATTTTTGAAATAAATAATAGATTTACTGAAAATTAGTTAATGGTTATTAATATTGTTCCATTATATAAAACTATTATAATTAATATTTAAAATTTTAATTAATATTCATATTATTCGGTTTAATTTTGTGGTTATAATGGACAATATATATAAATCTATTAATAATAAATCCCATTTTATTAAATCATGATGTCATGTGTAACACAAACTGATATAGGGTTCCATGTAGCAGAAGGATAACATTTCTGTTACTATAATGAAAAATATAAATGAAATTCAGTTTATTAAATAAATAACATTTAAAACATTTATTTTTAAAATAACCACAAATAGAATGATATTTCATTGTCATGTTTGGATGTACCTCGAAATTCATTCTATGGAACTCACAAAGAACCACCTCACAAATAAATGATAGAATGGAAAACCATCTAGGGAACAACACCCAATGTTTTATAACCTTCTTCAAACCCTTGGGTTCAACACAACCAATAAAATTTCACTCCATACATCCCCCTCATATCTGCACAATGAGGACACCTCAACCTATTAAACAAAAGATGAATGCACCGTCATATCGTAAAGAAAACCATAGCTTCCAACCACTTACTTATCTAGATAAAACACTTAATGTTATTCAGTCACTATACATATATCTCAATATTCAAGAATGTGATCAACGTGTGACATATTACTCAACACGTTGGCTATAAAAAGTTTCTTCCTAAGTTTATTTCAAATCAATATTTAATATTAATTCAAGAATACATTCCTTAGATAATAAAATATGTTCTAGTGATGCATGGAAAAGAAAAAAAACAGTATATTTTGGTCAAAATAACCAAAAAATGATCACTGATGAAGTGATTTTACCACCAATTAAAAATTAATACAAACCATTCCAAATCAATATCATAGGTTGAATAGTGGTACTCATTATGGAAAAGTTTTTGAGACAAAAAAGAAACCGATGATCTATGTTACATCAGAAGACATCCAAATAATGGATGTGAAGTTTTAAAAAATAAAAAAATTGAAATCACTGTCCATGATAAGAAAATACATGAGAATTTATCATCTCCTCCTTTATATTATCAAAATAATATTCACTTTGGTAATTCAATAAGAATACTTGACTCGTTAGGCTCAGAGCTATCAAAGGATCCTCCATCCAAAAAAATTGACAACATACCACTTCTAAAAACATAATGTTCTGTGAATTGTAGAACCAAAAGCATTATCTTGGGTTCTTACTAAGAAAAAACCTCATATATATTCAATGTATCAAAAACTAAAACCTTTTGCGATACATTATTTTGCAATAAATGGTTATCATGAGCCCAAAAATCATAGTTAAAAAAAATTCCCAAATTACTGCTCTTGATGAAGAACTACCAAAATGGAATGTGGATTCACTTAAGAATACTCTTGAGAAATTGAGTGCATATGTACATCATAATTTATTACCCACCAAAAAAATTATCCAGGAACTCTCTAAGCACATCGTTCATCATCCCCATGAACATTGAAAGAGATATTATCAAATTGAATGGAATAATGGCGAACTTGTAATTTCCATGAAATTAATTAAAACTATTCTTCAAAATATCCTAATAAATCTCCCACATCATCTGATATTGTAATAATAAATATATTTCAGAGAACCACTTGGGTAATATTAACTGATTGAATAATTCATAAATCTATATAAGATGTTTGAATTGGTTTACTCTCACTCTGTTTATTCATTGATATTTATTACAATCTAGAATAAATCCATCGGCCTTCATCCTGAAAAAATGGTGGATCATAACGTGGAACACATAGCCACAAAAAACCTCAATAAAATATATCCCTGAAATATAGTCATATATATTGTAACACAAAAGGAAACATCCTATATAGAGAAAAATAGATAGGAGATATTCCTGATTGTAGCTTGATCCTAAACATGATCTCCCATAAAGGGGGAAAGAAAATGAAATCCTATTGAAATACATAAATGTACAATTCCAAATATATAGGGAAATATGGACTACTGAACATCTGATGTGCTCAAAATCAAAATATCAATCACAAAAGACTAGGGGAAATTCATCTCACCCATTTGAGGTTCATTCCTTCGATTAACCATTGTGGCCTCTATATCTATGTCATGAAACACAATATCCCTCCTAATTAAATAAATTATATATTGAAAAAATATATAAAAACTTACAAAGGATGATATCATATGAATATATTGACATAAATAGGAAATATTCACATGATAAGTGCTTCCCCGTCACTTGATAACTGTATCTATGTAAATTATACAAGTTAGCTCAACCTAAAACTAACATTGTGAACAACAATGGAAATTAAACCCTCTCTACATCAATTCCAAAATAATGATTTATGATGGGAGATATAATGTAACGAATTACACCTAAATCAATCAAATAATTAAACAATGTAGGAAAAGGGTTCCTCAAATGATGTCTAGATTGCTGGGTAATGGAAAATGACAACTTCTATGAAGGCTATATCACTCTAACTATTGATTACCTCATTCTAAAAATCAAATCACACATATGAAAACATATCATTAGAATAATGGATTTTTTCCCCAGTGAAACGATATGATGAGGGATAAGAAAAAAATTTGTTTGATAGAAAAATCTTCTCCCCTTTAAATTGTGAAGCTCATCCCACTACGTTAATTATCATGGAATTATTGTGACTCCCATATCAAGATGATATGGTTCAATCTATCACTCCCTCAATAAACACTAGTATATGCAGTGCGTTTAGATAATTATTCACCATAAATATGGTGACATTGAACATAATTGGTGGATAAAAATCTACCATGAAATTATTCTCCCTAGCCTCAACATATGACAATAGGTCTAGGAAATATCGCATGAGTGTCCAAAAATAGATATTGAACACTCCCAAACTAAAAATCCCATATTTTATGTGAGAAATTATTCGCATAATTGGAAGTATTAACAGTGGAAAATGGAACCCTTCTTAAAACTGGTCTCCTAAATTCCCTCACAATACAGTCGACCCATCACTATCCATGATGAACAATAAACACTATTTCCTTCATTCTCTATGGAACATCTTCACAACCAAAGAATCTTATTTTTCATTAAATGAATGGTCCATACTGAAATAAATATCATAATCCTCCTTCCAATCCACATTTATATTTTCAAAAATGGATCCCTCATACTTCATCAGACTATGGTGTTGAAACTATCGTATCATTATCATCCCTGAACTATTCAATATAGAAATCTATATTGGAACCCACAAAAAATCATCTATATAATTATTAATAGTATTTTTACCAAATAAATATGCATACAAAAATTAAACACTATTTGACTCTATACTATTAAATATTTAATACATAACTTTAATTAATTAATTATTTTTATCTTTATAAGTTTGTATCATATCCCACGCTCTATCCATTTCAATCTCATGAAAAAATAAGAATGGTTAATGATCCATTCTTAGGTATCTACCCTGAAACTAATATTACTTAATTTATTTGGCTTAGTTATCATAAAGGATCATGCATCAAATAATAAGGGCCTAGATAACCTTGTCATAGACGGTCTATTTTGATTACATAACTCCCTAAACATAGAAAACATCATTTACCTAAAAACAAATGTAATATCACTTATAAATAACTCAAACTCGATCATATCCCTCAATCTAGATCCATGATACCACTGTTTCATAACCTCCTCATTCTAACGTGTTCCACTTTTTCTCTAGAGATGAAATAAGTGAGATAGCTACTTCCCAATTCCCAAATCCAGTAGTTTTCAGTTTTGTGAGTAGCATCCATAGTATAATGATCATACATATGGGAGGAATTAACCTCTATGAGAACATGTGTATGAGATATATAATATAAACATATGAATCAGATCCTTCTCTAAAAAATACACCTCCAACGAATGTATTCAATTTATAGTATTACTAAAAAATGATAAAATAACTACATGTACCAAATGGTAATGATTGAAGCTACTACAATTACTAAAAATCACCTGAAATATCATGATCCCATAATATCTTCCCCCATATTCAACTCATATGGATGACGTGAAAAATAGTTAATTTATAATTGGGGTCATCATAACAGTCTACTCATTAAAATATTACATGGAAAATGTCATGAAAAAGATAAGTAAATCAAGAAAAATCACATTATATATAATTGAAACTACCATTTAATATATATAGGTATAATAACTTCATAACCATACCATGGAAAACTATCACTATATATCATATACATGATAAAATATAATATATTAATGAAACATCATGGGTACACCTTTCTAAATTTGCCACTTTCCTTCCACTCAACCACACGTTGCACATCCTAGGGCATCACTATCCAAAATAATCCATCCAGAAGAATCCTAAAAAATAAATCACAATATGTACCTCATGCATCAAATCATCAGATCATCCCAAATCACATCCCCATATATAATTAAAAATTATTTTTTGTGATCCCCCAAATCCCATATGACATGTACCATACAATAGGAATTTTACCTTTAGCTATTAAAACTTTTTCTCCTGGTATATTATTCAGGGTATCATAGACTATACTAATTATAAATATATCAATTCATTAGATACTATATCTAAATAAACATATTTATGAATTAACCATAAAATACAAAAACCTTCTACACCCATATATAAAAAAACATACTATTGATCACACTATTACAAGTAACTGTCAAGAGAAGGGAGAGGGGATGGAGGGTGTAGTCATTCATCCATCCTCCCATTGGGAAGATTGGGAAAACTCTCTCTTAGATTCAACTGGTATTCCATAACACTAACTAACATTGGTAGGGATGATTATTAATTAAAAAAAATACATGGTATAATATAGATAAAAACCACAATATGGGAATAATCTAGTATTGGACTGATCAATTGTTAACATCACTCAGACACTTGAATACCACGGCCACGAAAAAATATCATATTAGCACATAAGGTTTTGATGTTCTACATTACTTACATCTTTCCCTTTTATATTTTCCTTCCATTATGAATTCATTATAAATTCACTAACCATTAAAATTATTTCACAATAAACTACAATAATAATTATAGTAATGTCTATACCCTCCAGGAATAATCCAAACCAAGTCCATGGTTTAAAAATATTAACATCATTTTTGAATTTTCATTCAATCCACACCCACTCTAACGAACCAAAATTAAATCACTGAAATTTACCTTCTTATATTTATTTAATATAATATAATTAACATAAAATATAATATAGAATACCAAACACACTTTATAATTGATGAATTAATGAGATAAATTATATTTTTATATATTATGGAACCTATACAAATGGAATAGTAACTAGACCTTTGGAATAATAAGGTGACCGTTAGGAATTGTAAACTGAACAATAGAATAGTAAGATCATTAATTAATTTATGAATATAATTAGTGTATCTTATAAATAAAAATAATATATATATATATTTGAATATTTAAATAAATTTTTTAAAAATTACAAAATAAGTATTACTATTTTTTTGAATCATAAACTATTATATTCAAATTTTTAAACAATATAATTCATTAAAAAAATACACATTCATAAAATAAACTCATAAACTAATATTTTGTATTTTATGATAATAAGATAATTTTTAGAAAACATAATTAATTTTTAATCTATTATTAAATCAATTCTAATGTTAAAGATTGAGTTTCCAAATAGATAATGCATTCAAATAAAAACTAAATTTCTCATATATCGATTTTTTTTAGGAAAATGATGTCATGTTTTTACTTCTACAATTCAAAAAATTATTTGGGTGAATTTTTTAGATTGCTCTAAAATTATGGAATTATTTTGTGTCTAGAAAAATAATAATATTTATGAGGATAAATACATGAATAATTGACACATAGATTTTATACGGTTGATGTAATCGCATAATCTAGAAACCTCTATTTTTATTCCATTATTTTTATTGAAAATCCTCAAACAATTCATATTCTTGTTACACACAAAAAACTAATGAATACAATAATGATAAATCCACAATCTTAAACTATGAAACCACCCTCACTACCTCTTCTGCTCACAACATCCATGATTTTATCCATTTCAAATTTCTAGAAAATAATTTCCCCAATACGCCCCACTGCGTATTAGATCCATTAGCTTCATCAAAATTCTATACACTTTTCCCATTGGATGTTCTGATGGAGTATAAATTCCATAGTTAAAAACTACTTTCTTTTTCTATTAATTTCATTACATGTTATTTACTTTTCTTCTCTGATCCCCACAGACCTATCGCACAGTTACATGATATTTATAGAATATTTTATATTTTAGAATGGTATTGTTTTTTGTCAATAAACCTTCATTAATTCACTTCTATTATTTTTTCTCAAAATTAAAACATCATATGTGATGTGCTGATTTATCCCATTAAGGAAAAAATGTATTCAATTAAAATTAATGTCATCAAGGATGATAATAAACACATTTTCAGGATTAAAAATCAATATAATATATGTATTATATACTATTTATTTTTTTGATCCCATTATATATATATTATCATAATTAATCAAACAAAAATATTTTCTGATCTTCGAAAACCCACAATTAAAATGTAATTTTTTTAAACTGAAATATTTTTTAATGATTCAACCCCACTACAAGAAATGAATAGAATTATATAACAAATTAATATTAAATATGATCATTAATAACATATAATAATAATTATGGGTAACAAATCATAATTTACAATTTCTTTCTTACATGTATATAAGTGAACTGATCATGAAAAATTAAGAAACAAACACTCTAAAAATAACTATATTAAATATTTTATCTAATAAAAAAACATAAATTAACATAATAAAATTATAATAAATTAAATACTTGTTGAACAGTTCTGAATTAAATTATTAATTACTCTAATTTTATTATCCATGATGTTATATACATGTGCAAAATGTGTTTGACCAAAAGAAAATGGATTCTCTAAGAACCTCCATTTTTTATTCAGGTTGCGATTTATATATTATTACAATAATATAATTCTTCATTATTTATATATATTTCATATATATTTTAAAATTTTACAAACACATTTATTGATATCTTTTAATTTTCCTTCAATGGGAAATACATGTTTTACCAGTATCCCTTATCAATTCCTCTCCATAAGCAGGCCTGATGAGAGGAAACATCCCAATTTCAAAAACATTTGGAATTTCAATCCATATTATTTTTTAATCTACCATTATTTTTCTTAAATAACCAGTTTTATCATAATAAACTATTTTATTCATTTCATATTTTATAAAAAAAATATTCCTTAGTCTATTTTAATGAATCATTAGTATTTTACCTTATATCACCCCCAATAATATAATTAGTAATGATTTTTAAATACTCATTTTACATTTATCACATTAATTAGAAATAAATTATTACTAAAATATAATTCCAATGTCCCTCAATTTATTTCTAATATTGACATGTTATGCACCGATTTTATAAAAAATGCAAATTATACTCTAAATGATATATTCTTTCTATGTAAAAAATGTATTTTTCGCAATAATTCCCCATTAGTTTTATTCTAATATTTTAATTTATTTAAAATAGTTGGTTGAATCTTACTCATAATTGTGAATAATAATTATTGATATCATTTAATAAATTTTATTAAATTGTAGTTGATTATTTGGACATGGGATGTAATGTCTGGACACCATTAAACATATTACTCCAGATGGTTTGTGACTGTGTTTATTATTTGTGGAATGTAATTTATATTTCATATGCAAGCATCAATATTAATATATATGTTGATTATGTTTCACCCCATTCATATGAGAAATTAATTGGAATTAATAAGTGTGCGGTGCGGCCCAATATAGCACCTTGATGCATTGGTAGTTCTCATGAGACAAACTATACTAGTTTTCACCATTTATATGTGATGTTCTGGACGAAGCCTTGATGGAAATCGTATATTGTTTAACATTATGAATTCCCTCAATATGATATTAGTAATTTATTATCCATGTTGTTTGGTAAAATGTTAACATTCATGGTAATATTTCATTATCAATTATTTATTTGAATGGACTTATTTTAAATGTCTTTATTCCTTCAATAATATTCTCATATTTATGTTAAAAGGATTTTATTTTTTGTTTAATCTCCATGCCTTACTATTTAGAATTATTTATGATATTTTCTAATATATCTCTTACCCATAATGAGCCTATATGATCACCCCATTCTTACTTTATGGTTTCCCAATGATATGATGATGTATATTATGGATTAATTATAGAGATAATATTAGAGGTTATGGGTTTTTAAAATGTATTTTATATGTTGTTTTTTCTTTTGATGTTGTATGTTAATGTTCATGCATGTAATATGGATTCCAAAACAACTAAATTGGCAATTATTTCGGAATCCGAGACATTATTATATGAAAATGTTTTAATGTATGGATCCAACTCTGGGATACAATTGATAGGTTCTCTATGGTTGGTATAATATGATTTATAATAAAAACCATGTAATATAGAATAAGTAAACATTGATTATTGAACATAATCGTAAGAAATGAATTAAGGATTTTCATTGTTCATTGAAATTTGGCAAGTTAGGGACTTTTGAATCTTCCATGAAATAAATTTCTATCTGGATACAATAAATCAATGTAGTTCTAGAAGATATGTACCAAGTGGTAATAACTCTAACAAGATGACTTGATCCTCACTCAGGGTAACCTAGTACATGAAAACAGGACTTACTGCACACCTAGTTGGACAATAATAGTTAATATTATTAAGATAATTGACATATTCATTAAATATTGTAATGAAGGATATAATAGAAAATATTTTCACAATGAAACTTTGGTTATGATTATGATATTAGTTATCCCTAAATTCATAAGATTCGGTTGTGTGCAACTATTTTGAAATTATCAATTACAATTAATAATGTAATTTAGTGTATGATATAATTTATTAATTGAGCGTTGTGGAATTAGTTGAATCTATATCAATAAACGTATTCCATGTTGAAAGATTCATGAGATCCTACATGTTCTTCTACTATAAAGAACGATCCTATCACCACACAATCACGTTTTGGAAGCCTCGTGCTTCCCTTTGTCCACACTTGCAACCATGTAGTCTACTGTAGTTACCAAAAGGAAACTTGAGAGGGTGTGAGACAAATCTCAGTGGTCCAATACCATCTATGTATATAACATCCTTCCTGTGTAATGGAATAAAACAGTGCGTTGGCTTACATACATAATGTAAAGTAAGAGGTTAAATATAACTAAGTAAATATATACCTAGTTCAGCATGTGGCTGATGTCTGATAATGTAACATGGTCATTGATTAATAAATTACCATTTAATGTTAATAAGTCACGAGAGGCGCATGCATCACTATCATCATCTCATGATAGTATAAGTAGTGAAGGTCCCATGATGAAACATGGCAACCAAATAATGATATATATGGAGGGAGTTATAGGGTATAAACCATGGAAACATAGATGCTTGGAAATCTAACTCAGTAGTATCTTAGTCTATATAAAGTGTACGAATGTAATCTAATGATGTAATTCAAGGAATTTCATAATAAGTTTTCTACCGAGTACCAGGTGATCGACCAATGAATAACTGGACTAAGAAAATACAGGGCCTGATGGGCTTTAACCATGTCACCTACTAGTCTATGCTATACCCATGGAGACTATCATATCATCCTCTAAGAAGAAGAGACCCAACAATTGTATACTAGGAATCCAAGGATTATACATGAACCAGAATATAGGTGGGTATCTACCTAAGAAAACTAAATCCTAGAATCATAATGGGGTTCCTGAGACCCATGGAATTATACTCTCAGAATCCAAGGAGAGCACGAGTTTGTCAATTCTTATTTTATATAGTACTATTTTTATAATTCATTCGGTTCATTTCTATACATATATTAGATTGTATATGTCATGTAGAGTTGAAAGCATTGGTAATAAACTTGTCTTCCATTATTGTGGATAGGGCATATAGTGTTGCAACCATTTAATCAAGTATTAGTAAGCCATTAAGAAATAATAAATTATTGAGGTTCACTCCACTACCTTCAATAAACATGGAAAGGGGTGATACATACATGTAACATTTATTCAATCAGTTTTAATAATTCCATGTTATATACTTAGTATACCTGCCATTACATATTTCATATTTCATATTTAAAAAAAACTTTAAGCGCATACCATAAACCGGTCATGTGATGAGCATATATGGTAATTTCCTTTAGGAAACTATCATTAACCACAAGATATTTATTATAAGAACACATACCTTTAGAAAGGTCATTTAATGGCACACTAGAACGCTGGCTCAAATGTGCCAAAACACTAACACCCAACTATTGCATAACTGTCGACATGAGGCGGATTGAGTACGGGGTGTATCCACCAACAACTAATCACATATTTAAAAATGGAATAATCATACAATTCTAAAAAGTGTAATCATGACATGTTAATTTATGAACAATTCCCAACAAAACTAGTAGGCCCCACATGAACATTTCAAAATCAACAAACATTAGGGATGAGTTATAGACCACCCATCATAGGGTTATACGATCCTTCTCCTCTGTTATCAGCTATTTATTTTCCATGGATCAGAGTAGATCTACAAAATTTTTAAAAATGATCACATGGTGATATATAGGTCAATAGATTAAGAGAAGAAGAACATCAAAGGATAACTTGAGTACATACCATTGTGCATCCAATGTGACTAACAAAAGCTCAATCATATGCCGGAAAAAAATATCTCCTTATTTATTTCTTTGATCTTCCAAAACCCCAAAATTGAGAAGGAAATAGTTCAATCCTGCAAAAATCAGGATAAGGGAGGAAGGGGTGATTAATTGATCATTAAGGGAATTTTACAGATTTTACACATGGTTTTTGCGTAAACATGGTTTTTCTGCACATTTTTTCAAACTGTGTGCAAACAATGCGTGATTGTTCTCCCCGAATCTGGGAAAATCAGTGGTTCGCATGGTTAGGCTAAATAGTTGTGAACAAACCATGTTCAAACCGTGCGAGATGCCACTATCCAAAAAAACACAAACCACATGGATAGAAAAAACCATGCACAACCCATGCAAAAACCATGAAACATGGCCTGGGAAAAAGGGTGTTCACATAGTGTGGCCACATGGCCATGCTCAAACCATGCATCTTGGCTTGTTTTCATATAAACAGGTGTTCTGAGCTCCATACAAGACACCTACTTCCTCAGAACATTTTCTAACTCATTTGTAATCATTATCAGATCAGAATTAAATATTTAGACCGATAATTAAGGATCCATACCAATGTGGAAAATTAGGTTCTTACAATGGATCAACTCTTTTAGCTTTGGCTGATTTTGATCCAGAAATTATATAAATTTTTTGTTAAATTCAACTAAAATATTTGAATATTGATCATCATATGAGTAATACATATCACCCACAAATTAATAGGATGTATGAAAGGAACATTGAATCATTAGAATGCATTTTGAGATCGAGATCAACTGAATTTTAGTGTTTCTGGGATAAGTATATAACATTGGAAGTGTTTTCCATCATCAATATTTTCTATTTAATAATTATAATGGAACAATGTGATGCATTTTACGAATAGATATTTTATACGACAACATCATGTGATGAATTTTTTAAAATGAATCTTTCAAGACCAGAGCCAATGTAGGAAACATTAGAAAAACTAATGTCTATTTAAAAACATATCATATAATCTCAAAACAGTAAAATGAGTTATGCAGATAACCAAATTAATTTTTTTTAATTCTGGTTGGTGATCAGTTTTTCATAAAAGTATACCCTTTTAAGGGTGTTCTAATATTTGAAATGAATGACAAACTACACCATAGGTACATTGGTCATTATCTAATTATAGAGATAACTGTATTTGTGTCTTTTCATTTGTAAATGCCACATATCCTTTCCAATTAGTAGGTTGTGTTCCACATCTCTTTGATTGGGATGTACAATCCTGGCCCAATGTATGTCCTCACATTAGAATGAATTTAAATTGCACCTGATTTGTCTTACTATGGATAGAATATCCTTATTCTAGAAATTAAGAACATGTATTGGGCAATCAAACGACACATTTTCTAGTAGTACATTGGAAAAATTAAGAAAATTAAAACATGTGATGTGGGAACCGATGGAAGTTATGATGAAGAACTACCCAAATACTTTATTGAGGTGGAATTCTGGAAATTATGAGGATAAAATTTTCGAAGGAGGGGAGAATGTAAAACACCATAATACAATCAATGAAATGTCCATTTTTATTGTTATTTCATGTAATATAAATCAAATAAAATCACATAGAGAACATAATTCATACATTATAAATGACAAATTAATTAAATTAGAGGTATTGCTATAATGTAAGGAACCTATACCAATGAATTAAAAACATGTCATCTGGAAAATTATTGTTACCATTAGGATTAGTAAAATGGTCAATAGAATAGTATACCCACCTATGATAGTATGAATAAAATTTCTGTATATTTTTATTAAAAATAATTCTTATTTATATCATTTAATAAGTATATAAATTTTTTAAAATGATAAACTATGTATTGGTATTTTCAGGTGATATACAAGTTTCATTAAAAATTTCTATTTAATATATTAATATAAAATAAAATATATTTTCATAAATTAGACTCAAAAAATATTTTTTTTTCAAATGTGTGTATGTTAATTTTATGACACATTTTATAATTTTTCATTGTGTTATATAATTAGTTTTAATTTTTTATTTTTTATTTTTGAATAAATTTTGATTTTGATTAAAAATTAAATTTCTCATATTTAAAATTTTATTTCCATAAAATGGAGTCCATTTTTTAATTCTACACATAATAATGGTTAAGTTGAAATTTTTGTGTTATGATAAAATACTGGATTTTTTGGTTCATAGTAAACACCATAATTTATGATAAATAATTAATACATGAATAATTGAAACAGATATGATGTATGGCTAATGAATTCACATAATTTTGAATACTAATCCATCCTTGAAACATCAATCCCTTTTCCCTAAGGATGTTCTAAAGGAGGGGAAAATCAATAGGTAAAACCTCCATTCATTTTCATTTAATTTCATATCATGTACTTTTCCTCTCTTCTATTATCATTGCCTTCAAATCCAAAAGTTAAATGATATCTATTGTATCATTTAAATACTAGAATGGTATATTTTTGTAGAATAATCAATCATTAATTCTTTTTGTTCTCCTTTTTTAGGAAAATTAAATTACTTTTCGTGATGTATTTATTTATCGTAATCAAAGACGAAGTGTTTCCAATTTCAATTATATACTTTAACGTAGGTCATAATCAAATTTTTTTAAAAAAGATTATAATATATGTATTAAAACATATATAATTTTTAAAAAAAAATTATTAATAAATTATTAAAATTAATATAACAAATATAGTTTATGAAGATCGAAAAACTGCCAAAAATATAAATGATTATCACCAACGTCCTATCTAAGGATTCATCCTCACCCAAAATAACAAAATTAAATTTATTAGCATTTAAATTTTTTTATGTTAATTAATAAAATTCAATTATATATATATATATATATATATATATATATATTAATTACCATTTTTTTACATGTATAAATGTTAACTGATCATGGAAAAAATGGAATGAATTATCCCAAAATAATGAAATTGAATCTTATAACTCATCCACATGTCCATAAATAAACATTAAAAAATTAAAATTATGAAAATAAATTATTAATTGGTTATAAATTAAAATATAATATAATTTCATTTAATTTTCTCAGATGTTACATACAATTATATAATGCATTCAGACATAAGGCAAGGGATTCCCACAGAACATTAATTTTTCATTCGGGTTAAGATTTCATTCTCTTTACACAAATGAAATTAGTGTTTACTATTATATAAATAAGAAAAATTATTTTTATATATTTGAGACTCATTTATCTAAAATATATCATCCTTATTTTATGGTAAGAATATGTTTTACAAGGTTCCTTCTCAATTCTTCTAAACAAGAATGCCCGATAAAAGGATACATCACACTATCTTACCCATTTCCATGTGCAATCCAATGTATGTTTTAAGGAAACATAAATTTTATATTGTCACTAATTTTATCATGAAAAAACTAATTTTTTTGTTTCTATTTTTTTTCAAACAATACAACTTAGTTTATTTGTTGTTCTTTTTAGAATTATCCCTTAAACAATACCAAAGAGGCTCATCGGTAATGATTCTTAAACCACATTTTAATAGAATTTAATTCATTTAAATATAATTTATGGATAAAAATTTAATTTAATTATCCCCCCATTTTATTTTATAGAATATACATGTTACAATCTGGTTTTATGAAAAATACAAATTATGTTCAAATGCAACTCTTATTTTGAAGAAAATATGGTATTTCCCTCTTGAATTCCCAGATGATTTTATTAGTATATTTCCATATATTTCAACACAGATTGTTGAATATCATTGTTAATTGGTAATAATATTACACGATTCCATGTATGACTTTTTGTTTTATTTTTTAGATTACTTTAAAAGACATTGCAATATCATGATACCATTCTCCATATTACTCAGGATGTCTTAAATTATGATTGATGTTTTGGGAATGTTATTTGAATTTAAAATGTATGATTAAATATGAATATATATGTTTACTATTTATCACCCCATTTTATTAGGAATGACTTTGACATAGTATGTGATGTTTGTGGATTGGTATATCTCATCGATGCAATATTGGTTATCACGAGGCAAACATGACTATGTTTTACCCTTTATGTATGGTGTCTTAGTCGATGTTGTGATATTATGTATAAGATGTACATCATTCTTCATGCCCTAATATAATATTGGTAATTTATCATCCATCGAGATATTTGACTATTATATTATGCGAGGTTATGTTTCATTCTCGTATTACTAAATTTAATCCATTATTTATTCATCTTTTATTCCTTCTGTATTATTCTCATGATTATGTATAAAGGAATTTCTTTTTAGTTATTCAGTTTTCCTTACTGTTTAATTTTATTTCGATAGCTTCCACAATATTACATTCAAAAATATAGCATCATTTCACACCCCATTATTGTTTTTTATTTTTTCACGGTATGTGAAGATGTATATTATGAATGACTTGTAGTGATAATCTAGTTATTTTCGGGGTGTTTCAAATTGAGTTTCGATGTTTTTTTGATTCATGTTGTAATTTAATTTTAATGTGTGTAATATGTCGTTCTAAAATACTAAACTAATTGGTCCATCATGATTTGAGTCTTGTATATATTCTAATGTATTAATGTATTTCATTAACTATGGAATTTTTTGGTTGGGTTATTTACACCATCCTCGTGGTTTAATAACTAATCATTCCTAATTTAAATTATTTCACAATCTATGTACTCTTAAAAACTATCCTATGATACAGCAACGAGGAAAATGGAAACCATGAACATAATGATATATCTTCCAGTGGGGAATGGAATATATATAAAAATATAAAAACCTACAATCTTCCATTAAAAAATAATATGAATGAAGAAAATCACTCATCATCATATCAATGAGTAATCATAGTATCTAACCATTCCATTACCTCTAGTTTCATCCCTAACATCTGAATGAATATGCTAATTCATATCATTGTCATATGCATCAACTGATTTCACATGACCTAGGAATCCTTGTACTCATTAAATCATCAATCCCATGATCATTCTCCCTAAGATCGTTTCACATATGGGCCACCGCCCTGTATCATGACGCCTAGAAAAGAACACAATTATAGAAAATTAAAAGTTTTAAAGAAGAAAAAATAATAATTTATAAAATCTTGTCACTAATCCATGGAATCTATCCTTAACACTTAAGTGATCCCTCACAGCTCCAAACTCAAGTTACTCAATATTCCTCGGCATATAGGAAACTCATTCACATCAAATTTTTAATATTAATCCACTAGTTTTTATTATATATTGAATTAATATATTAATAATTCAATGGTCCCAATTATTGGAATCATATTCCATCAATCTAAAACAATGTATGGAAATATTTAACATTTTTTAATTATTTAAATTGTTTTCATCAAACTGTGAGAAAATACAAACTCAATTGACATGATTTTTTTTATTACAAATAGCCCCAATAATAATTAACATTAATCACATTAATTATCAGTTCCATTAATCACAAAGAAGAACATTGTTAATCATAAATTCACATTTTATATAATTTATTACTATAATATTATAAGAAACACCAAAGTCCAAAAATCCTATGATTTAATTAATAATCCAATTATATATTTAGATATGAAATTACATCCTTTATTAAATTACATAATGAAAAACATGATAATATATAACAAAACAATAAATTATAAAAATAATAAAAAAAATATAATAATATAAAAAAAATTAGTTAGAAAATCTTATTTTAGTATAAATCATGTCAACAGGGGATCACAAAACAATCCCTTATTAATTAAGATAATTAATCTTTTTGTAATTTTAATCTTCAAATGAAGGGATAAATTATTCCAACTCCATGAAAATAAAAAATTATTAAAATTAATTTATCCCTTACATAAAATGTGTCAACATTATTGGAATGATATTTGAAAAAAAATTTAGATCTTAATCACCTATCCTACAAAAATATTCACCCCTCACATGACACCATGGAACAACCATACAAAAAAATCTAGGAAAAATTCCATCATAAAATTGAGAGAAACATATCCTTGGACCACATAGAATTTCCCATTCTCCACATATTAGCCATAAGGATTGAGGAATTGGTAGTCTTAAAATCAATACCATCATGGATAAAAAATGATTCAAGATGTAGTTGTGACTTTATCATGTAATTTATATTGTATTGATAAATAAAAGTAAAAAAGAATGACTATAAATAGGTAATAATTAGTTCTATAACTTGTTCCTAATTTGGTTAGATACAAGGGGATTCATGTTTCACAATGATCCAAATAATATAGAGTACATCAGTTTCATCATGATTCCATTTTTCTAGCATTTGCATTTAATTTCCACTTGATATCTCAATCCTTTATTTCCTATGTGTCTCTTGATATATCTAGTGGATAAGATTTAACATTTTGGGAATATATTCCAACATTAATTATATTGAAATGGTGGTATATAGATGAAAACCTGATATATTATTCATCTAGTGAATAATCTAAAGTCCTCTTATAATTTTCAATATCCTACTTGTTTTCCCCCTAAGGAGGTGTAGCGGGTGGTGTGGACACGTGTACACAAAGATTACATTCATGGTATAGTATAATGATACAGCGTGTGTACCACTCTAGGGTGGTATAGATAGTTAGGATATTTTTCTAATCATGTATGGATCACATTGATAATGATTTGGTGGTCTTAGTGGTTATGGTTTTAATATGTAACAAAAAAATTAGTAGTTTTCAGTTTTTTTGAATACATTTTAGACGTTATTTAATAATTAAATATTAAATCATTAAAAATCATGCACTATTTTATCAAACCCAACATTCCCTCATTATTTGTTTCGAAGTACTCTATCTCCTATGTATTCATGTGGAATGGATCCTTGAAACATCCCCTATTAGTCGATAATGTACGGTTATACATTACTCAGATAGATATAAGATACACATTAAGATAACCAATCCCATTAACATGTAGTTCCATGATTTCTAATGTGTTGTCCAATAATATCAGAATTATAAACATGATTCCCTCAACACATTTTGAATAATGAGATATAAATATAGATGTATCTACTCCTTTACGATCATCATTAGTTATTTAAACCATTTATTATCACAAGAACTCCATGATAGTAGGAGGAACTCTCAACTAGGGTTGACGCACACCCCCAAACACATTGTTTTGTTCAGACGTGAATAATGAGAGGAATTAATAATTAAAATATCATTGAGTTATTTTATTAATTCATGATGAATGTAAATCAGTTATACTATACATTTTCAAAAAATGATGTATCACTCAAAACTAAACATTCATTAATAGAAACAATTTAATCACATCCTTATGAATTTTTATTGTATTTAATTTTATGTGTTATTGAGGAAAACATTTCCATTCATAAATGATTTATATATACATAAATAATACTTTTCCTAGACATGTATTAAACATATAATTATGATTTATCAATTTTCAAATTGACATATCAATAATGATTGAGTCGGTTTCATACCAGAGTTGATTCTTGAAATGAATCATGTATCATCCCTAGTCTATTTCTTTACTACTAATCTAGATTAACCCCTCTTCATGGATGGGTCCAAGTCATTAATATTTGTCTTCATATGTTAAAATATAATCAAACATAGGGGATATGATGTAGGGTTGAACAATATCCAAATGAAAAATTGGATGTCTGTTCCATGTTCAAATTTAATGAAAAGTTGATGTTCTATATCATGTCTTATGGTTGAATAATTATTACAATCATCAAAAAGAATAAATAATAATATAATGAAATTAACGATGACATACACAGGTATGATCACTATTATCATACAAGTTGTTATAATAAATAAACAAGTGATAAAATTAAATTTCAGTAAAATTAATGTATGATGGAACTTAAATAAATTAAATTTATTATTTAAAGTAAACTATTTATTTTTATTTTGAAGATTAATTATTTTGAATTTATATTTTATTTAAATTACGTAATAAATTTAGTTTTGTTATAAAATTAAATTATTAAATCAAAATATTAATATAAATTTTTTCAATCAAAACATATTTGGATTAAATTATTTTATCCCAATAACAAATTACAACACTAAGGCCCACTGAAGAGTTATGGAGACCCCGTGTAAACATGTTCGAAACTAGGAAGGCCCACTTAGACCTACTCTGGGTCAGGTTGATTCCCCACAACACATTATATGGTGAATCAAGTCTTTCAATACTAACATTGGGAATTAAAGAAGGGCCACCTAGCAGCTCGGATATCACACATATGGGATTTGATGTTGTGGTGGCTGGTTCTGATTTTCTTTGAAAATGGAAGTCATCTAGGAACCTCATTTGATATGGGAGGCACTTGTGGGTTGTTAGGCCTTGACAGGCGATGTGGATGGTGGAAATGCAGTTTCCATGATCACGAAGATGCTTCCTCTATCATCTTGGATGTAACAAAATGGGCATAATCAAATTTTGTCTAGGACATGATAGTGGTAGATGAATTGGTATTCAATGGAACATGTGGATTGTTGGCCCTCAAATTATGATGGGTAGATCACCATAGAGGATTCAGGGCTGGATAGTTTTCTAGGAGAGTGGAAAGATTACCTGTGTGACCCTCTAGGAATTGATCTTCATAGTACTAAATTGTTATCACATTCTAAGGGAAATGTCTACAAATCCATCAAGGCACCTAAACAGTCATTTAAAATTCAATGAAATTCAAAATTTCTTACAAGGGAACACTATGTAATATAATTTCTATATTATACAATATCTCATAAAATAGACTGCACATTTGTGTCAATATCATTTAATGATCTTTTTCTTATCTAACAAGAAAATAAATCTTTTCACTTCCATTCCGATATATTAATTAATGTAATTCCATTTTCACCAACCATGCCTGATATATCACTTCCTCAACTCAAAAGAAAAAAATATCTTGTTCATTCATCCAATGCCATATCACAAATGATGCACACAAAACAAGCTATCAATCAATGAAATCATCATTGTTATTTTCACATGCATCAAACATCTTAAAAAATGGATTACATTGGAAATGATATCATTTTATTATACCAATTCAAATTTCCATATATAGGAATACATAATGAAACCTAAAACATATCATATTTGAATTTGTTGGTTTTCCTTCAAAATGTCAACATCTAGAGATCACCATGTGCAATGTTCATGTGAACAATTCTCAATACATATGTTCCTCTAACACCTTATAGTCACACTACATTGGCATCATATCGTTATGATTTATTTAGACAATAGAAATTGACATTATGATTATTTGAATAATATCTCTAATTTCTCATTTTTGGCAATGATCATCTATAAACTTATGATATGATGTGTAATCTAAGGAAATTACTATAAATAAAGTGGGGAAAAATTATTGACACAATGATCTTAAGGAAAAAAACATACAGACACACACACACACACACGCACACACACACAACACACACGCACACACACACCCACACACAGATATATATATATCAAATAGTATTATTTTAGTTGTAATAAAAGTAAATCCACATTTTCGCTCCATGGAAATCACATTAAATAGAATAGAGATTGACTGAGTGTGTGTGTGATTGGTAGTGTGTCAATAATAGTATAAGAGCATTGTAATCAATGGGGTAGTGGGAAACCTATAACAAGAAGTCACAAATTTTTTGTTTCTGTAATTAGTAGAATAATTCTATATTCTATAGATTCCATTGAAGGTCAATGTGTCCTGACCTAGTGGTTTGTTTTCATAATGGTAGTTAAATATGAGGGTTTTTGGGGAAGTTCAATCAGATGAGGTATTATATGGCCAAGCATTAAACATTACATAATCATGAGATAAGCCAATTATTTGACTTTAATTCAGTTCCATGATATTTTCATGTTTATAGCTTTAGAGAATAAGGTCATTAATTATATATAGAAAATTGAATATTAAATGTAAACACTTCAACTCACTATCCATTTTTCAAAAACAAACTCTTTATAAATACGTAACATTGTTTCATGTTTTAATAATATAACATTTCTTTTACCCCATACAAGACTCTATTCTTTTTTATGTCGATTGAAAAACATTTCAAAACATGGGATGAGCATAAAAATCACAGTAAGGGATACATAATCAATGAAAACTATAATTCATGAGAAAACATGTAAACCATAAAAAATTTATGATAAACTAATACTTTTAACAATTAAGATGTTGAAAAAACACTACACTAAATATATGATCGATGCATAAACTTTTTTAACCACAATTTTACAAAAATAAATCCCTCAAAAGAAACATATAAAATATAAATTTAATTTGGGACATAAACATACATAAATTTAATAAAAAAATAGTCGACTTACACACATATCAGTAAATGGAATATTTATTTATCCAACTTCCATACCCAATGGATTTGAAGTTCTAACATATCCACATGTCCTTGGTTTGTCACAGAACCTCCAGACATTGGGATTATCATGTTACCACCCATCATTGGTTTATTACGTAACCACCCATAAAATATCCAAGTACCGTTATATAATAGTAACATATAAAATATTTTAAATATCGACATTTCAATAATAACATTTCTTTTGCAATAACATGAATTAATTTCATGATATTGAAATATTAAATTCATTTCAAAATCCATTTTGAATAACCAAACACCCCAAAAGGGAATAAGGGATTTCATTTCCTTTTAAATAATCATTATGGCAAATAGAAGAATCCAAATATCAAATAATGGTTATGAAGGTGGAGATGTCATTGTCATCGACTACATTTAAAAAAATTCCATTTATCTTTTAGAAAAAAAAATTAGAAAGAAGATTCCCGTTGATCGATATTAAAAGTCAAAGGGGATTAATATACTCTTTATAAAAGAAGAAGGTGTATATTATCCAAATATACCTCAATTAAATGTGATTGAGACAAAGTCCCTTACCATGATTCTGACTTGTCTTCGTCATTATTTATAATAATTAATAAAAAATATATGTTAATCTATTCTTGCTCAATTTCCTATTTAAATTTTATTTTTCCTTTTATATAACTCATTAAGATGTTATATAAATTAAATAATTAATTATGTTTATATTGGTCTTTTTGTCGATATTCCATACATGAGTCCCAAATGAACATTATTTGATATAAATTGATCATGTAGTCATAAGTGCATAATCTCCAGAATGATATTAATGATATAAATACAATATATTAGCAATATATATATGTATTTTTAATAGTTCATAACATTTGGTGAAAATAAATAAAATTCACTATTCAAGGAGATGGTAGGTCGTACATACGCATGAATGTTACATTTATTTCATGGTTATATTAAATGAATAATAATAAAAAGTTATAAATTTATATTGTAATAGTAGTATTTTATTTGTATCATGAATGTCTCAAAGTTTTAATAAATCCATCTGTTATACATTCCATGTATATCCAAAATGATACATATCTCTTTGAGGGGGAGGTAGTGCACACATTCTCAAATGAAATTATTGTATTTACACATCATGGAAATCATAATGGTAAATTAAAAACCAAATATCATAGAAATATATTAAATATAATTTATATCATATATATATATGCACTTACATTATAATGGCCTCCATGGGAGGTGGTAGGGGAGAATTGAACCATCATTATTTCGTGAGGCCACCGTACATCATACACAGAAACAATATGTTTTTATCTATTAGATGGAGTTATATGTATGAATAGTTAAAATACATACCACACAAACATCCTATTATATTTAGGATACTTGTGTTTTTATGAAATCAATGAATAATAATATCATAGGTAGTGTAGAAGTAATATAAAGGAAAGGAACTAGATTTAAGACGTTAACTCTAAATTGGGAAAATTCATTTGATTTGAACCAAAAGGTATTCTTGAGTTTCCTTCTGCCCAAGTTTAGGCTTCTTGGTATATGGGGGTGATGTTAGGTGATAATTGGAGCAGTATTTGGATTAGATAATGGGCACGAGAGGTGTCATAAAGTGAATATAAGTAGTAGCCTTTTATAAGAGGGAGGAGGGGAACTTTAGGGAGGTCTTTAAATATTAATTTATTATAAATTCAACATCTATTGAAAATGGTTAAAAAATCATTTAAATAGTAGATACGATGATTTTGTTTTTAATACCAATTATCCAATTTATTTTAGACAAGTTTTGAATATTATTTATACTTATCATGTTTGTTCTGCCCTCATGTTGACTTTTTTAATATTACAGTGATATCATGTTTTTACACGTTGTGGGTTAGTGTAATTACCATATCGTGTCAAATAACACACACAAAAGAAATTATTTTCAAATATTTTATTCTCAAAACCATTTTGTAGAATATTAGATTTTTATGAATTTAATACCATTTAATAAACTATTTTATATTTTATGTTAGGAATTATATCTTTTTTGGACACAATTCATAGATGACCTTTAAAAAAATTCATAATAAAATTATTCCATTTTATCAAAGTCATTACATAAACGATAATATGTCAATATAATAAATCAAATTCGTCTATGGAATAATAATAATCAAAGAACTATCATTTTAATATTTATAATTTCATTTATTAGAATCCATTATTAAGGAAGAAATCAATGTATCAACATTGAGTAATAATTAAATATATTTATTTAATTTCAAACAATTATAAATAAAATATCATGATGTAGTAAAATTTTTTTCTAATTAAAATTTATAGTCTAAGTGATCAATTATATAACCCCATATAAAATTTTTTTAGTTATAAGAAACATGTTTAGGTTATTTTTCTCTTCACATTAAATAAATTATTATAATAGGTCATTATCACTCCCAAGTTGTTCTATGGGGTTGGAAAATAGAACCAATTACACCCATGGTTAGAAATATCTCATCCAATGGGATTATGAGTCATGTTTTAGAATTTTAATTATTAGTATAATTTTATTTTTTACTCATCTTTAACAGATTTACCCTTGAACCAATGTAATGATAAATAATTACTGAAGTTACTATTTATTTGGTCTATTAATAAAAGCTACTTACTAAAAAAATTTGCCCCATCTGATAAAAAATATTGAATCCATTTTTACAAATTAAACACACTTATTTTGATTATATTAAATTAAAATTAATTCCTATTGTCAAATCCTAAAATATGGTTTTTAAGAAGTAATAACTACCAAAAGATTGATACGTGTTTATGTACAATTTTAATGGAAAACTACTTCCAAAGAAAAATATTTTATTAAATGGAAAAAATAGCCGAGTTAAACTTTCACACTAGTTAAAATAAATATGTAAATATATAAATAAATTAGATGAAAAGGCACTTTAGAATTAAAATGCTGGATTTTTCACACATCATAAAAATAAGAATTATTTTAGAAAAAATACCAAAATTTAAACCAATGTAAAATTCAAAGTTCCTATTCTAATGAAAAAAAATTATTTTTAAAATAGAACATATAAAAATTACAAAAAATATATTTAAAATGGATTCTCCATCACAAGGCTGTAAAAATTCATTTTTTGAAAAATACTTCTTTTAACCAAAAAAAATTGTACTTGTTGTTTTATCATATCATGAAAACATATAATAAGAATTTAAAACAAAAAATTTAATATATAACATATATTTTTTGTTAAATAAGAATCCATTTATAGTGATATGTTTTTATATACACAATTATTCTATTTTAAATATGTTTTCATAAAAACAAATCCTTTATATTCAATTGGTTTTTATTTCAATTTCTAATAAATTTGTTAACCAATGAATCATTATTTAATCATTTTTAAACAATATTTCCAAATTCAGTTGATACTATTGACTCCCACCATCACAAATACAAGGTGTTAAAAAATATTTAAAATAATATTAACATTTTTATATTATTTTTCAGTAAATCTCAATGTTGTCTCCAACATAATATTTAAGAAAAGCCCATTGTTGCATTTTGAGTATGCTATTGGAAAATGAATCACCTTGAAGGTAAAATTTACATAATATTAAAAAAAATTAATTGAAATGAAAATGAATTATTATATAAATACATGGGTCATCACAACATTGCCCCCTTTTGAAATTGTGTCCTCAATTTTTAATATCCGGATCAATAACATCATTAAAAATCCCACATCATAAAAAGTGTCAATTAATCTATCACATTGAAAGAAATAAATAGAAGTAAAATTGTCACCAAAGATAAATAATAATATAATTCCATACAGAAAAACATAGATACAGAAGAGAAACTATCAATCATGTTCTGAGGGAGAGAGATTTTAAATATGATCAGGAGAATGTTTTCAATCATTAAACCATAATCATGGGATGCGTTAAATAGTCTTGGATTTCCCTGTAGGAAATTTAAACTAAAATCATTTTTTGTTTAATATACTTTTCATAAATTTGAGTAATTTTTTAAGAGAATAAATTGGAACATATGGAAACATTGTTACTTATCATGTAGTGTTCATTATTTAATAAAAATTGACCATTAACTCGTATTATATCATAATGATGAGTATTCAAGAGGACTTGACGACACATGAAGCACGAGAAAAAACTTCTAGAGAATCTCGCAATCCACAAAATATGAACTATATATTTCCACTATATTTTGTATTTTACCAAAACCAAAATGGTTAGTACAAGATCAAATAATCCCCAAATAGGAAAATCCATTATAAAAAGAAATACTAATTTAAATCTCTAAAATTAATCAATAAATACATAAAAGTTCAGTATAGACCATTAAATAAAATATTAACACTAAGATTCATCAATGTAATCCAAAATACGATTGAAACCAAAAAAATTAGGCGGATTTGATCACCTAGCCTTCCAAAATAAATGTTAACATTTTTCACAAAATAAAATAGTCTAATATTAAAGTATCATACTTAAAATAAATTAACCTAATAACGTATTCACCTTGATAGGTTAATCATATCCAGAAATAACCCAAATTACCATTTGTTGAAAATAAAAACTTATATTCTTCCAAAACAATTACTCCTCTAATGAAATTTCATAGTATTCTAATTTTGATAAACATATAGTGTTACCAAATTAGTGAACATATTATAAATATCATTTAACACCTAATCACCAAATCATTTTCCTATACTGTGTATATCCATTTGATAAAACATAATTTCCTCAATTCAACTTATTATTGATCCATAAAACACATTAAAAAAATTATAAGTCATACTAAACATGGACATCAAGTTGTATAGTCGTAGGTTATAAATCGCAGTCGAACATTGGAAGTGGGTTCAATTCCCACAACATTGTCCGAAGTGGTGGGGTTTCACACATTATGTATGTTTTACTATTTCGAAAACTAAATAATTATTAAATAATTTACAAAATGAGTTAAAATAATCAATAATAACCATAACATGTTTTTTCCTCAAAGGTTATTTCATACCTCATATTTTTCATACCCTGAATTAATAACCCATAATTTCCTCAAATTGAAGGATCATATAAACCATAATAGTTTATTATAACAGTATCAACAAATGAAAATATAATTCTTCATCAATTAAAAGTTTTATATAACTAACATAATGGATAAAAATACTATATGTTTTCCAAATTAAACCCATCATTAGTACATTTAATCATATAATAATCCATAGATCCCAACTAACACATTAAATTCCTTAAATGTATACATCTTAATCATCAAACATTATTCATGATATTTTTTACATTTTCCCCATATTATTATATTATAAATAATTCCTAAAATAAAAATATTTCATAATGTTCAATGATTCCAATATTTTCAAAACAAGAAATAATAAATAATCTCAACCTTTATTAGGTTATTTTTTGTTTCATCATCTTCAATTGGAATGGAATTAGGTATTAGAATACATATATTTTTATGGTCATACTGACCCCATTCCAGAACCTTCTTTTTATGAAATATATTTTCATAATTCCCAAGAATACCACATTTATATCCTTTAATTAATCCATCATAAAAAACGTCTTTCCCTTTTTTGGAGCCAACTGAACGCCTACTTTTTCCATGGTATATTATTTCATTATGACATTCATTACCACATCGATAACATCATCCCATCACTTTGAAACATTTTCCAAGGTGTTTCTTTCGAAATAAATGACACATATGTTGTTCAATATTATTCCATTATGATTAGAACATGAACATCCATAGGGATACTTTTCTCACATATATGATGCCTTATGAAAATCAAAAATGTTATAGTTTATAAAAATTACTTTATATAGTTGTTTAACAATAACCAAAAGAGTTCTCATTTCATATCTCATTTCATTCATTTAATTATTCAAAAAACCACAATAGTTTCCTTCAAATCCATTGTTACTATATTGCCTACTAGATCTATACATTTACTAAAACGAAAAGTCCAATGTGAATATATCTTTGAAATTATCATATATTGTCTTATTAAGAGTGTAAACACTATGAAATACTTATTCCTGTTATATTAAACTCATTCATTTTATATAATATAGAAAAGAATATTTTTAATATTCTAACCACTTTGGTTATATAAAAAATGTCTCTATTTCGTTAATAATACTCTAATATATAATATTGTTAAAATAGACCTCTAATACAAACTATATGGCCCCAACCTTAATCAGTATATAAACTTGAGATAAGTCAATAATTTGACTTCAAATCAAAACCAGGATCTTTTCAGGTTTAGAGACATAAATAATTATTTCATAACATATAAATAATACTGATGATATTACTTTTTAATGAGACAACTAATGAAGAAGAAGTAGAAAAATAAATAAACATGAGAGAATCGGATGAAGAGATTACCTCTTCTTCGACGCACCTCCTTTAAGCCTTCTCTTAAGGATGTAGAGTTGGTCTTTTGAGAGGACCAAAACCTCAAGAATGTTTCTAGGGAAGTGGAGAAGATAAATGGGAAGTGTTTGGCCGAGATTCACGGCTCAAAAGGGTGTGAAGTGGGGAGGTAATGGGTTCCCTTTTTATAAGTGTGGAGAGGGGCACTTTTGAAAAAACGTAAAATATTATTTTATAATAATGTAATATTCGGTTTCTAATTGCTCAAAATATATTTATTTCGAAGAAATGGTGTGGGTGGGTTGAAATCCTATCATCCAATATATTTTAGACATGTTTGGTTCGTTATATTAACCATATCATTTAGTTTTAACTCTTAGATAATTAGACAAACATTTACCGTGTCACATTGTATTTTCATATTATATAGTTAATAAGCATACCATATACATCCATGCGACCCCCAAGTGGTCCATTAATGACACACCTATCATGATATAAGTTTTTTGGCCGAACCTTATATTTTTATGAATATAATAACAAATAATAATATAATATTTGTTTTAAATACTATTTTATGTCAATTTCGACACTATTTGGAAATGGATTTTTGTAAAAATCATAACAGCATGATTAGTTCCAAAAAATATAATTTCCTAAAAACTAACATGTCATATTAACCTGTAAAATTATTGTAATTCATAAAATATCCAAAATTACATTTATTTGGGTATTTATCAAATCAATTATGTTAAAATTTCATTTATAAGATAATTACTGCATCATCATTAAGTCATAAACAAATTAAATTATTTAATTTCTAAAAATTGTAAATAAAATTCTATTTTGTAGGAAATATTTTTATATTTCTAATGAATATTTATAGTCAAATTTATCTTTTGTGTAACACTATATTAAAAATGTGTTAGTTATTAAACTCTGATTTTAACCATTTTAACCCTTCTTTAAATAAATTAATAATAAATGTTCTAATCAAATCCATGTGGACCTAAATGATCATATTTTATTCCTAAGGTTGTTTTTGGTCGAATTAAACTTATCCAATTGAATTCGAACATGTTTTTGGGAAATAAAAAAAATCATTTTTACCCTTAATTTCCCAATTTACTTTGAAACGTGCTAAATAAAAGTAAAATGTTACTATTCACCAAAAATTATTTTCACCTAATTGAACCACATTTTATTCCTTGAAATTAACCGTGTCTCTCGGATTTTCAATATTCAATTCACAAAAGTTGTAAAATTTCATTTAAAAGAAAAATTCAGTGTTTAACTATCACTAAGTGGTTTCACTATTCATTGAAAATTGAAGTTTTTCAGGAAAATACCAAAAATTCAGCCTAAGAATTATTTGATATTCTGAATTCAAAATTGATGTCTATTTGGAAGAATTCAAAACAAAGAAGTGGAATTAATTGATTTTATAATTAATTCCTGTTATCAAAACAAATAGCATATTTTAAGAAACAATAACTATCAAAAGATTTATACTTTTTTATATACACTTTCAAAGTGAAATTAATTCCAATGACCAAAATTGGATTAAATTGTAAAAATATATTCTAATTAAAATTTAAAACCAATTAAAAAGTTAATCTAACCAAATAAATTATTGTGACTAAAAATGTTGTTTTTAATTAAAATAGAGTGTGTTTTACCTATTCATTAAAATATGAAAGTTAACAGAATAATATGAAACATTTATCCAAATTAAATTTTTATGCCCTGATTCCAAAGAAGAATTGTTTTAGTCAAATTGAACATATAGACATTTCAAAAACAATATTTATAGTCGGTGCGCCATTAAAAGGCGAGAAAACTGCATTTTTTGGAAAATACATATTTTACATGAAAAATTTATTTTCTTCTCATACCATGTTCCAGAAAATGTTTAAGATGAATAATAATGTTATAAAATTCAAAATGTATATAATAATATTCCTAACGGCTAGTCCATAATAATATTATAAAAATATATCACCATTTAGTGAAACCCGGTATTGCGTACTACACACGCTATCAAGGATGGTCGTGATTGCGTGTAATGACATCCAAGTCAGGGTTGCATGTTGTGAAAGACTTCTTCGTTGTTTTTTATAATAGAATCCAACCATATATCATTTATACATTGAATATATATATATATATATATACACTCAACGTTTCATAGAATGACTATTATCAAATGAATATGAAATTGTATGTAACACAATCCAATAATAGTGTTGCGTATACTACAAGCTAATACGGTGTTGCGTATAGCGCAAGATAATCTTTTTGTAGCGTAAAACACAAGAAATCAAGAAAATTAAAATGAATAATTATCATAAAATATCTGGTTGTTACACAAAATGTATATAATTATATTAGGGTCTTGTGGGTATAGCTACATTCTAACACAAACACACACTCAAGATAGACACACTATACTGAAAGGCAATTCTAATTTCCTATGGGATAACATAGCCTACCATGTACATTATTACATAGTATGTTTTTCCCCAATGGCCTAGTGGGTATGAAGCCAATTACATGGTCTGTAGGTCCACCTGTGAATGGCCCAAATTCCCTTCCAACGTCTATTGATTTATAATCCACTCTAAAATTCATTGAAAAAATATTGCAGTCCTTACGTGGATATATTATTATAAGATCATTTTAAAAAAAAATATTTTTTTAAAAACAAATAACATCACCTTTTTGACAATAAATTTTAATGGTGACCAAAACCAATAGATTTTTCAAATATTTTTTAGATAATTTTTTATTTCTCATATTTTATTTTATTTTTCAATGTGAACTATAATTCTAATTATTAATTATTATACAAAACAACCTCTTTATACATTCTTGGTTTCTCGAAGAAATTATTATTCATCTAGTTTTATAAATAATTTTTTTCTAAATGTCAACGATATTTCCTCATTCAATAGTAATTTCAGTAATTATAAAAAATATGACATTATCAATATATATCAACACACACTCTTATTTCATAAGATATAATCATATTATAGGATTCAAGTTATTTATTTCCATGGTGTATTATTATTGTTTATTGTTATCAATAAACCCATTTAATTTTTTCATTAAATGTTCTACGACTGAAATATTTATGATTTCCATATGTGGTGTGGATACTTATAGACATATGAGGGGTTATCCCAAATAGTAATCCAATTGATTCGGTAAAATATTAATACCTAAATATGAAAATACCATTAATCATTGGGTGATTTTCATTAAATGTATTATGATGACATTGTGAAAAACATTTTTAATATTTTTAATATGTAAACATATATATGAAAATTTAGGATGTGATTATGAATTTTTTGATATTATAATTAAGTAAAATTTAATGATATTTTTATAGTAAATATGATCATTTTATGACACAATAAATTGTCATGTTATTATTCATTTCAATTTATTTTGTTATTAAAAATATATTACCCAAGATATGTTCTAATTTCATTATTTTTCCCATAATAAGAATATGAATCCACCATAACTAATGTATTAATTTCTTGTAGTTATAAAAATGATAAAGATTATGATGTGTCTAGATGGTAATATTGTGTTGATAATTTTGGAAGTTATTGATGTCTGGTTGTGAATTAATACATTTTTTAAATCATGGGATATATTTATATTATTTAAAAAAACCTGATGTTGGGATGTTTTGTTTTATTTTAAATTAAGTAATCCTTAGAATAAAAATGGTATTGGAAATATATTTTAATAAAATATTTTCATTAAAACATGTATGTGAGACAATATTAACTATGGGGTTTTGTTGGGGAGTTATTTCCTTGATTATTAATGAAGTTTTTATCTCTTTTAGGTCAAAAATAATAATATAGTATATTTTTATCTTGCACCATTTAGTTTACTTGAGGTATAATCTACGAGTGAATATTCACCATGAAGAAATTTCATTAAACCATCTTCGATGAATCTCTATATATCTGAAAAACTTTTCTAATTCAGGGCAGTTTAAGGGTGTATTTTACAAAAAAAATTATAATTATAGAATTTTAGATATATTCATCTATATGATGGAATTATAATACATTCCTAGTTTACACGATTTTTTCATTAAATCATCATGATAAGATTCATACGAAATAGCTAGACAATTTTCCTAATAAATGAAAATGAAAAATATAAGATATTTATGTTTGTTATTGTCTTTATTTAATGTCATATTTCTTTGATGGAAATAAATAATTACACATGAATTTGATTACATGAGTCAATAATGATTTTTGTTCAAAAATGATATCCATTATCATTTGGAATATGGGTTTAACACATTTAAGGATATTATAACTATTATAACATTGTAATCATAATTTCAAATTCTATAGGAAGATATGACAATAAATATATAATGAATATATTGAATTAATTAATTTAATATCATATTATTGAAAAAATTATTTTCTATATCATATAGTGTAATATGAAAATATGAATGTAATAACACTGAATATATAGTGTCCATGTCTTAAACGAATGATATATTTTGTGTAACATTCTTTTAAAAAAAATAATTGACGATATCAAATTTTAAATCCGAAAATTTCAAAATTATGTACCCCTTTTTTCATTGAACAAGTCAAAAACATGGTTCATATGATATTATTTCATGATCATGTCCTTACTATGTTGATGATTTTAAATAAAAATTGTCCATAATAAATCATTATTCAAAAAATAGAGGCATGGTTCACCCCAAGTTAATTTATAGAGTGATAATAAAAACTTCTCACGATGTTTGTAGGAACACTACAATAACTAAACAAATTCTAACGTATCCCCTATATTATGAGTCATTTATATATGAATTATGTAAAGTATTAATTAAGATGAAAAATGAACCCTATTATAATGTGTACATTCATCCATCCACTAATAAATTTTCAATTGTTCTTTTAAAAGAAAACAAATAATTTCACAATCATGAGAATTATTATTTTTTATATGTATATAAATATAATATTGAGCCAAAACTACATCAATTTTAACTAATGGATTAATACTATGATTTATACAAATGTCATTAATGGAAAGAAATTTCAAAGAGTAGTTTTATACTTTTAATTGAATAATCATATGGGAAAGAGTTTTCACTATTAATTATATTTCTAATATATTTTTTTTTTTGACATTAGATAACATTTGAAATCATTATATATTTGAAGTAGTTCTTTAATGAATAATTAGAAACGAAATTATATTTACTCAATGGATATAAAGAGTTCAATACAACACTTAATTGTTTGTAATAAAATTAATTACTAATGATTGGATGATATTTCACTATCTAAAATTGATTTGTGGATTTTGTCATTTTTTACAACCATTAATTGCATTATTGGTTCATTTTTTGGCATTATGTTGATACTTATTAAAAGTTGAATCATTTATGAGTATGTGGTTCATTATATTATAATTTTATTTCCATGATTTAATTGATTCCCCTCTATATATTCTCAGTGTTAATTTTTTTGATGACCTAGACCTTTAAAATTATTATATTATTCTATTCCATAGAGGAAATTTTATTTATGTTTCATTCTACAAGATCATCATGTTGGATGAAGAATGTTAATTTCAATATTAGGTAGTCATTTATTTTTAAATAAATACCATTGTAAATTTATTTTCCCCAATAACATGATTGTAATTGTCGTTCCCATTTAGAAATTCTTCTAGGAATCTGGTAAACAATTCCCTCATTAATATTGAAACCCCTTATATATAATTATATAATTTTCCATGGTTTTATGAATCTAATGAAATTTTTTATTATTCCGTTATATTAAATTATAAGAAAAAAAGAATACCATTCATATCATAAAAATATTAATTCTTATGTAATAATGTATACTTCCTTATTATATTTAAATATAAATATTATTACTATAATTTAGTGTAAACTGTTTTAAATAAATTTTCATTCGAATACATCCCCGTATATACCTCCAATTAAATGGAATATATATCTTTCTCTGTATCATATTCTTGATCACAGTCCAAAAACAATATTCTAAACCAACTAATAGATAAATTACTAAACCAACCCATTAATGATCCCATCACATGAAGAAGTATAATACATTTTATATATTTTTTTAACCACTAAAATGAATTTAGAGGATCAGATGATGCAAAATAGTCATTGGACGATTCAATGAAGAGTAGCCAATGTAATTTTGTGCTTCATTATAATATTTATGAGTTATTTGTCACCATTATTATTAAATTCATAAAAATATTGGTGAAAATAATGGTGATTTTTATACTCAACAACCAATAGTTCATAAAAGAACATTCTTAAAACCCTATTGTAATCCATTACACTTTCAATTAACACGGCACCTCCTTTCGGAAGAAATTGAATAAAATAGAAATGGTTTTTATAAATTTTATGTATGTATATCCAATGAATGAAATTGTATCATAAGTGATGGAAATCCAAAGATATCCTATAATACAAGACATTTATTTCAATCTATGATATTACAGGATTAACAAAACACACATTTAGCTAATCATAGGATGTATTATGTTTTATCGTGTTGTTATTCATAAAATAGTACCCAAATAAATATAAATCATTCCTTGATACCAATATATATGATAGAACAATACAATATATATATATTAAATACATTTTCAAGAATATTATTTTCAATTAAAAAAAAATATAACACCAAAATGTTAGGTTTTGAGTCTTTACTAGTTTTATACACCACAAAATTATAGTAAAATAATTCTCACAATTTTATCACAAATACTATTCACTAAATATATCTTTATAAAAATATAATTAATATTTCTCTTCATTATTAAATATAAAAAGCGATCATATTAGGGGATGTTATACGATTCACATATAATTCCATTTTATATAATATATATTGTATAATATCATATTGGGATTATATAACACCACGAACCCGATCATCCTGGTTGAAAACATATATCTGATGTGCATTTTTCTAATAAAATAAACTGAACAAACACACACAATTTAATATATTCAATGAAAATTAACTGGTCAAGGTATTGGGGGATTAGACAAAACATAAATTTTACTTAGAGTTATAAAATATTAAAATAAACTATCTATTATATTTTGTATGTGCTAACTCGTTATCGAAGAAACCCAACATAAAATCTCAAGTTGAACTGTAAAAATATATTTAATACTCAGGGAGAGCATTAAATTTCTCAGAATGGGCTCTTCTAAAATACCCTTGAAAAATTCATTTTTTAAATGTTTATATAAAATATTATAATATGTTCAAACTAATTATATATATATATAATGGTTTAAAAATAATAGTTTAATTTTTGAATAATTTTAAACAAGCCCTTGAAAACAAAACACATGTGGATTCATTAAAGAGAATATTATTTCTGGGCTTACCCACATTTTGGATGTACATGTTCTCGCCCAAATCACTATCATGATTACTATGTCCATGTTCTTGTTATTATTAAAACAATTTCATCATTCCTTATAAATATATATGTGTGTGTGTGTGTTTGTGTGTGTGTGTTTTCCACTAGAGTACTCTATATTAAAAAAAATTAAAATGAAATAAATTTACATTGATTTATATTTATCTATAATTGCATAAATATAAATCTTTATTGAAAACCACTTTTTAGTCATGGCCTAACCAAATCTCTTGATTCTTATACTTTTTATATTTACATGTAAAATTAATCATCATTTTTCTTAAAATGACATCCACAATCTCAGAAAAAAACATTTTTTAAGTAGTTCCAATAAATGAAAATGTTTATTTAATAAACCTGATCACATGTACACACATAAAAATTTAAATTTATTAAATATTATAAAAAAACCAGTGATGCATGGTCATATTCATGATTTATGAATGAAATTAATATGACATAATACCATTTCATTAAATTTTCAAATTCTTAACAAATGTTTTCTCAAAAAACAATTATCATTATTATGTTATTCATGACTCATTATAGACATGAACATGGAAATAAAATGAGCTAGAGAAATAAATAAAACACACCCATATATATATATATATAATTATCAACATATAAATATAATATTTTCATTATATTGAAGTAAATACTAATTGAATAATTCTTCGATATGTGATTAAAATAATTATTAAAAAAATAAACCTTTAAACATATATATATAAAATATTATTTATTATAATTGTCATTGAGAAACAAATGTAATGTTAAATATATATATATATATGATATGGAATTTTTAACACACCAAATTTTAAAAAAAAAATTATATTTAAGCAAACTTTTCAATGAAAATAAATATATTCCTATCTTTTCTGGAAACCCAAGATGATAAATATTAAATAACTAATTATGAAATCACCCATAAATTATATATAAATAATATATATTTATTTATAATTAAATTGACAAAAAACATACATAAGAATATCACAATGTATTAAAATAAATACAACCCCATACTAATTTTGATAATAGAGATCAACAATTGAAACTTAATAAATTTGGTAACACCCTTACTGTGGCTTTTCTTAAAATAAAACAACAACATTCTAATGGAATATATTTTTTATGGAAATCCCCTTACACAATAATATTATCGCACATTGAAAATAACTAAATTCCCTTATATAAACTACATAAAATAATCTTTTTTCTACTTCACACAATCACCAGATAGAGAATTTTGTTTTTAAGTCCATATACCACATAGGTTTATGGTTTTTATATCCCAAATAGTTGTTTGTTATATAGTGGCATAAGTATTTCTTTTAAATATTTATCTATAGACTAGAGTTAATCCTCTACTATTTGAAAATAGTGAAAAAATTATTCATTAAAGGAAGGTTGTGATACAAATGTATACAATAGATGAAATTGGATCAAAACATCAATTTTAAAAAAATATGATTACCAAATAGATATTCATTCAAACAACATATCATAAATAATGCATTCTATTATAAATATAAAAGAAAAAAAATTAATGAATGGAACAAAAAGAACTGACTATATTGTCAAATAGGAAATTAAAAATGAAACTACAAACATCAATGTTAAATAGAATAAAAAATTAGACACCTAAGACAAAGACAAAAAATAGCTATCTCGACTAGATCAAAGAAGATTTGCGATTGAAATCCTCAGTTTCTGATAGCATCAACACACTAACTAAAACCCAGAACTAACGATGACACTCATTCCACACACACCAGTGGACGATCTCCTTCATTACCTTTGCCAATTACTGTACTCCTAGTTTCAAACATCATTAGGGGTTGAAGCTCACAGGTTCCCTCAGCGATCGACTAAACCTATCTTTTGACATACTCATCTCCCCTAGCGACACAGTTGTACTATCATGATTAATCTTCTTGAAAGCTATATAGCACAACCCCAGGCCCTCAACCCCTTATCCCAAAACTGATCCCATTTCCCCAAATTATTTTCCTTATTTTTTATACATTAATTTTTAAATTTCTTTGGATTTTTAACATGTTAAATTTTATTTCAAATAAATAAAATTACTATTTTATAATGTTGGAATAATTTCAAATAATATTGGTTTCATTTTATAAAAATTCTATATTATACAATCAAAACATATATCTTTATAAAAAATAATTTATAAGAGAAATAATTTTATAAAAATATTCTATTTATGATTTATAATTTCAAAATAATAATTTTTATTTCATATACCTATTCAAATATATTATTTTCGAAATAAAATTTATAAACAATAGATATAATTACATTTTTATATCAATATAAATGTTTTTTATTTCACATTTTAAAAATGGAATACTTATTATTATAGTAAGTATATTAAATAGATTAATTAAATTTTATAATAAAATTTTTATATCTACTAGATTAAATTATAATTTAAATATAAATAAATATTCATTGAAAAACTGAAGAATTTTTTAAATATATTCATCAAATATATTTTATTAAAATAAATTATTTTGTTAAAAAATAATTAAAATAATAAATTTATATTAAAATATTGTTTAAAAAAAAAATATATACTATAGGTTTTTATATAATTAAAATTAAATTTAAAACAATAAAATTTCCATATAATCATAAATATTAATTATTATTATATTAGTTTAATATTTAAAATAAATTATTTAAAAATTCTATTTTAGATTACTAAAAACACATTATTTAAATTATTAATTTCAAAGATAATCATCCAAAAAATATTATGTGTTCGTTTTAATTATAAATTGATCGATTTAATAAAATATTTACCTAAAAAATTAATGTTTAAAAATTTTGGGTTGTCACATTCTCCCCCCTTAAAAGAGTTCTATACTCACAATTAATATTCTGGTGTTGAGAAAATTTATGACATCCCTATTTAGAATTAAGAAAAAAACCATATATGCTAAACTTCTATATCGATCACGTAGGCATTTTCTTATAATCAATGATGATGAGGCCATTTCCATTTTACAAATAATAACACCCTAATCATGAACATCCGAGTTCATCACATATGTTGTGTATTCTTCATTAAATAAAACTAACAGAAAAAACACTCAACATTTAATACATAAGAGTAACTTGTAATGGTCTATGTTTTGGAGGACTAGACAAACATTATAATTTTTTGAGAGATATATAAAAAAAATAATTTCTAAAATAATTCTTGTGTTGTAAATATTTATTGAGGACACCAAACAAAAAACATCTAGTTGACCTATAAAAATAGTTTTAAAACAAGAAGTGATCATTAAATTTTTAATTAATGGGGATTCAAAAATACCATTGAATAATACCTTTGTAAAATATGTTTATAAAATATTTTAATACATTGAATTTAATTGTACATTGAAATTGGTCTAAAAATATTAAATGATTATATGATCTTATTAAGAATGATCTTGAGAAAATAGATATAGTTACTTGAAACGTAAAAGACTTTCTTAGCCTACACACTTTCTTGAGGGACATGTCCACTCCCAACTCCCAATCATGTTTATCATGTTCATGTACCGGCTTTTATAATAAACTTTTGTTATTTCCTTTCACACACACACACATATATATATTCAGTTAGATTTTTTATATTTAAAAAATTTTAATCAATAATTTAATGCACATACAATAATATTTATATATAAATTTATAAATATATATCATCATGGGAAATAACCTATTACAATTGAAACCAAAAATATCTTGATACATTTAATTTTCATTTTTACATGGAAAATTTAACATCCCCGTTCTTAAAATATCAATAATAATTGCATAAAACTCCTATTTAGGTAGATTTGATAAATGGAAAAAAGACTATTCAAGGAACTTTCTGACATGTATATGCATATATATTTTCATGTTTGATATTTCATGAACAATAAATGACATATGGACATAGTCATGATTTATTAATGACATGAATTTTCATATTCCCATTTCATAAATTTTTTGAATTCATTGGAATTTTTAAAAAAAATCAACAATAACCATCAATAATTTATTCATGAATAGTTATAAAAATGAATGTAGAAATTAGATGAGATTGAAAAAAGGAGTAATATATATATATAACTTATAAATATAATACATTCATAAAATTGAAGTAAATAACACCACAATAATGATTAAATATAAAGAAAAAATGATTTAAAAAATTCACATTTAGATATAGATATATATATATAAACATAACATGGATTGTTTAATAATAATAATTACAAAAAAATAAACATTTAAAAATATATATGTTGGAAAAGGAATTTATAATCAACATAATTTCAAAACAAATTCACAATTAAAAATAAATTTTAACAAAAATATACATTATCCCTTCTTAATTTTGAAATACAATACAATAATTTTAGAATAAAAATTAATAAAATATAACTTACATTATAAGTTGTAAAAATGAATATAATATAATAGAAATATATTTAAATATACATATATATATCATTATAACATAAATAATAATTGATATTTGTAATTTATACAGCATAATATCACAACACAGTAAAATAAATAGAACCATGTACTAATCTTTAAAATAGGGAAACCTAGTTTAATATTAATAAATATAGCACCACCCTTACAATGGTTTCTCTTATAATAAAATAACATGATTCTGAGAAAGTAAAATTTTACAGAATAATCATTACAACTAAATATTAAAAAAAATATGTGAATAAATTATGTTATATGAATTTCATAAAATCAACTACTATGGTGGATTCTCACCATTTCTAGAATGGGATTTGGTTATCCAAATCCCTTTACTCGAGGGTTTGATGTTTTACATCCAAATCCTCAACGATTTATATAGTGGAAGTAATATTTATTTCATTGGATTATCTGTGAACCAAAGGAGATTCTATAGGATTTACAAATAGAAAAAAATAAGCTTCTGAAGAAATCAGGGATTCTTATTTAGACGACGAAGAAAATTGATTAAAACAAAAAATATAAAAAATACCAAAACATGATATCCAAATCTGAATTCAAGAAAATTGTAGAAAAAAAACAAAAAATTATTTTCATAGATTAAAAGTAAAACTGTATATAATGATGAAAATATCTGATGACATTGACAAATAATAAATCCAAATGAAATGAAAAACATCAAATTTAAGGTGACTGAAAATTGAGTCTCCTAAAAGAAATCTAACCCATACCTGCCTTTGATGTAATGAAATAAAAATAATATTAAAACCCTTGGATTTGGATTACTATAAATTCCTAACCGGAATTGAGATCCCATGACGTCACTCAATCCACACACATCATCATATGGTCTCCTTCCATTCAACGATGAACTTCCCTTAGACTAGTTTAAACAGTCACCATGGATCAACCCTCATGGGTTTCCTTGACACTCAACTCATAATCTCTATCGAAGCACTCGATCACTCTAAAGGCGAGATCTTATTGCTAAGATTCACCTTCATAAAGCCTCTACAGTGCTACGTGGATGCCTCAAACCCTAATCTGAAAACTGAACCACTTTTGCGAAATCGATTTCATCATCTATTTACTTATTAATTTTCTTGAACCCATGAAATATGATTTTAAATAAATAAAACTAAAATAATATAATATTTTTTTAATTTCTAATATATTATGTAATAATTTTAATATTAGTAAAAATATATAAATATAATTTAAACCCTTATGAAACAAAATTAATAAATAAAATAATTTTATACAAATAATTTAATTATCACTTATAATTCATTACTAAAAATCTTAACATAATATATATATATATAAATAATATTTTTGAAAAAATAATAAAAACATATTAATTATATACTAATATTAATATTATTATTCATTATTTCACATTTTATAAATGAAATAATTATTATCACAGATGTTATATCAATTAGATACCAAATAATTTATATATACTATAATAAATTATTATTTTGATATTAAAATATTCATTATGAAAATTATGAATTCTAAAAATTTATTTGTCTAAAATATATTATTATTATAATTTTTTAGTCATAAATTAAAAAATAAATATATTCATATTAAAAATTTATTCTCATAAAAAATAATATTATAAATTAATTTAAATTTTATTAATTTAAAATTTAATTGAAAATATAATTTTTTAATATTATCATAATTATTTATAAGTATTATATAAATTTAAATATTTAAAAATAAATAGAATCAAAATTTATTTTTGATGAGTTAAAACTCTTAATTTTTAATATTATATTAAAATTAAATCATCACAAAATTTTTGTTAATTTTTTAATTATAAATTAATAAATTAAATAAGATAAAATAAATATATAAACTCTGTTTGGAAATTCACGGATTTCATAGTTTATTCTCTATAAAATTAATAAATAAATTACCTATGGGAAATAGATTATGTGGATTAATTAGGGTATTCATTTTTGAATTCTCATTTTTAACTATTTTAATCTTTAGAATGTGTTAATTATCTCAGTCCAGTATATAATGATTTATATTATCAACTTCAAAAAATAAATAATAATAGATAACTGAACACACAATAATTACAGTCTTTGTCATCAAATATCACTCCTTATTTTATTACATAGACAATGCAACATTGATTCATCTCTATCAAACAAGTGAAAACAACCATCGACATGCCCATTCTGATTAACAGAGTGTCGCATAATGTTCCTCCAATTATAAAATCCATTGGTAAAAAATCCATATAATAATTTAGATACAATACATTATGATCGTCTACTTTTCCACAATTTCATTTATGCTGCAAGGAAATATGAAATTCTGTATCGAAAAGGCTGAATAGAAAGTCTCACAAGTTCCTCATTATTATCCATATAACCAAAATTGGATGTTTATTTTCCACATGAAAAATGTTAAAATCATTTGTGATATCGATTCTCCTAATATACATTTTGTAAAATAGTATATCTAATATTTTTAGATCACTATTTTTTATCCATTATACTAGATCATTAAGAGTTTCTTATAATTATCAAATTTATAATACAATGTATCATAATTCTTTTCACTCATCTAGGATACATTAACATTATATTTAATATCACAAGACATAATGTATGATATAAAAAAATATCATTCTAAATACTTATATATTTGAATTATTTAAATCCCTTGATATTTTAGAGAAGATTATTCAGATTAAAATGTTTCATCATATTTTGAATTAGTTATTTATTTAATAAAATTTATAAATCCGGAATAATTATCTCATTTGATTTCTCAATAATTTGTTTTTATTTCCTATCTTATTCCACTGAAACTTTTAGTTATATCAAAATATATTATGTCTTATGCAATCATCCATGAATCCTATGAATTTAATAATCTGGATATTGACACTCACCAAACAACATTAATTTAAATATTAATTACTTAATAACATGGATTATATATTTATAAATTTCTTCATATAGATTTCATAAAATTAATTAATTAAATAATTTGAATATAATATTCATTACAAATAAATGAAATTTTCATTACCACAAGTGAATAAAATTCCATGAGTGAACTCCCTAGTAATATGAAACATCAATGTGTGAATGATTTATTTCACACCCAATATTGTTTCCCATCATTATCTCAATATTTTCCAAATTCATCAATATGGGATTTCATGAATGAATGAATGTTTCACAATGTGAATAATTTATGTTAATATAGTAAAGCATTCATGTCTTTCCATTTCATTAGACAATCCACAATTCATCTTGCTTTCTAGCACAACTACAAAACCCTTACATCCAAGTTTTATTACAACATTTTACTTCCACAATTATTAAATAGTCATTTTTACTAATGAAGAAAGATATAATTATCGTCCTACTCATATTTATGAATATGACATGAACTTCCCCTATTGATTTCTTCATGATGTAGCCTCACAATTAATTATCCATCAAACATAGAGGTAACATAAATAACTACTGTGATTATATGGATTATTTATCAATCATTTCATCCAATTACTTATCATTAATCCATAAAAATACCCCAAGAATCATTACCATCTCCTAAATAATCATTTTGAAAATTTGACGAAAAATGTTATATATTTATGAGAAGAAAATTATCAATGTTTAAATTTCAATGGAAATACCAATACGCAATATCATTATGAGTTATTCGATGGATTATTAGATTTATTTCCTTATTGGTTATAATATCCAATGATTAATATGAGATACATAACATTTCCCTTATTACATTTTAAGGCACACTCATTCCCTTCAACATTTTCTTGATATAATTATGACACAATAATGTTCACTGGGAAATGAGTCATTAGTTGATAAACTATAGTCAATGTAGAAAAAAATGACCAAGAAAATAATAGAATTACAAAAAATCATGTTTATGGTGTCCCAAAACAAACATGAATGTTATTTCATGCCTAGAACCTCTTTATTTATCATAAATATGATACATATAATTAATTATTATGAATGGGTCCATGTGACCATCAGATATTTCCACAATCCGACAAAAAAATTAATGAATTAGTCATTTAACTCAATGTTTTATCATGTATATATAACCAATACTCCCATTTAAAATTTGAATTTAATGGACTCTTAAAAATGGGTTTTATTTTTTATTCTCATACCTCTTCCTATAGGTTTCCAAAGATGTACATAATATATAGTTTTATTTAAAATTTTTGGGATAGATTATTTCACAATTCTATTATCCCACTTTTGGTGTACTCATAAAATTATATTCAAGGTAGATGAGAATCTGCATGAGAATTGAATTATACTTGATTCCCTAATTGAAAAACTCTCTATGTATATTATTGAATTCCATAGATGTTTTCACAAGTAAACAACATGAATCATAGGGATTACTAGTGGGCATAAATATGCCTTAAAATAAATATTTAGTGTTATATTACCCTCTCATCCTAATCTATTATATTATTCCCATCATTGTATGATGTGAATTCATTGGAATCCTATTTCTATTTTAAGTCTTATCTATTTAATTACCTCCATGAATCCCTTGAATATCAATTTTTTGTGCACCATCTATTTTATTATTAATCATCTAGATCATAATGTTATCAATTGGGGACATATTTTTTTAAAATTTCATCAAAATTTATGAATTAATATTCCTTTATTTATAATAATTTTTTTTCATCGTATTATTATTTAAATGAGTTCAATCAATTTTGAAAAATAATTAGGAACATATTCATGATAGTAATGGTCTTCTTAGAATCATCGCATCACATTCCTCTATTATTATATTTATACAACCTCCCATAAACATCATTTAAAACATATAATTTTATCCATGTCATGTATTCCACTTCATTGTGACATTTCAAAGAGCTTCATCTAAAACCTTCTTCTAAATTATGATATTCATCATCCATATAGTGTGGTGGTGTATATAAAGTCATATTGTGTTATATATTATATATTTTTCTGTATATATTCATTTCTACACCCCCTCCTACATGTTCATGAATCAATTATACTAATGGAATATTTAACAAAATTTAATAGTATTTGTGTACATGGATACCACAATAATAACAAATTCCATAAGGCCACCTGACATAAAACATCTAGATGGACATTAAAACAAGTTTTAAAACAAGTAAGGTTCATTAAATTTTCATGTACTGGGTTTTTTAAAATTACATTGAAAATAACATTGTTAAATATAATTACAAACTATTATAATACTTTAAATTTAATTATACATTAAAATTGAGAAAAATTAATTAAATGTTTTTTGGAAATAATTTAGAATTATCATAATAAAAACACATTTATATACATTAAATATCGAAGGATCTTCGGCCAACCCACTATCCTAGGGGACGATCCTACTCCCAACTCCCTATCATATTTACCATTTCCAAGTGCATATTTTTATAAAAAAATATCATCTCATATATATATATATTCCATTATATTTTAATATGAAAAGAAAAACATAATCAATAATTAATTGCACATACACTTATATTAATTTATAATTGTATAAATATTAGTCTTTCTGGAAAATCACCTATTGTAATTGATAAAATCAAATATACTGATACATATACTTTCCATATTTACATGGAATATTTAATATCCCTATTCTTAAAATTTCATTCATAATTTCATAAAAATACAATTTTGTATTTAGTTTGGGTAAATGAAAAATGTTTATTCAATACACATGAGGAAATGTATGTGAATATATATTTACATGAATGAAATCTCATCTACAATAAATGATGAATGCCTATATAAATGATTTATTAATTATAGTCATTGTCATAATTATATTAAATAAATTTTTGGATTTATTTACCATTATTTACTTAGATAAAAAACAATCATCAATAAATTATTCATGAATATATATAAAAGTGAAAGTATAAATTTGATGAGAATGAAAAATGAGTATGAAATATATATATATATAACTTATACATATAATAATTTCATAAATTTGATTTAAATTGTAACAACTCGAGAATTTATGAGAAATATTCTTTTTAATTTCATTGAAATCTTGTATTATACGCTTCACCAAGATTATATTGTGATATACTCAACATCTAATTAGCTTGTAGTATACACTAACACTATTCTAGGATTTTGTTGCACACAAGAGCGACCATCCTCAATAGCTTGTGTCGTACACAATATCATGTTTCACTAAACAACAACATATTGTTATGAACTAGCCGTTATGAATAGTATTAACTATATTTTGAATTTTATTACAAAATAATTCATCTTACACATATTCTAAAACATGGTAAGAGAACAAAATAATTTTTTTAGAAAATACAGTTTTGCAGCCTTCTAGTGGCACAACCACATTAAATCCAGTTTTGACACATTTATATGTACAATTAGAAAAAATAAACATATTCATTGTAATAAGGATATAAAAATTTACTTTGGATAAATTTTATATATTTTCTTTTAACTTTCATATATTGGTGAATAGTAAAAATACGTTAAATTTTATTTAATGACAACTTTTTTCCATCAAGAAACATTATATGGATAATTATAATATTTTATGGTTTTAATTTTCAAATATTATATATTTTTACCATTTAATATAATGAAAGTTATTATAAATAATTTTACGTTGAATTCATAGGTAAAAACATTTCATTCTTTTACAATGTTTTATCATTTAAAACCCGTTTTTTCAACATATAGATTATTTTTAAATTAAATACTAAAAATTATGTGTTTTGAATGTGGAAAAATGAATTAAATATTTGGAATCATTACGTAAAAATTATGTTAATAGGGTACTTTTTATTTTAAGACATTATGAATAGTAACTATGGTAAAATTTATTTACAATAGTTAAAGGTAAAAAAGGAAATTAGGGGTAAAAAATATAATAAAATTACCTCACACTTGAAAACATTATATTGGATGAATAAAATTATATCCACATCTCCTAAGGGTAGGAATAGATTCCAATCTTGATTTTTTTACCATGAAAATGTTATATTTATTATTAAAATCAAATAAAGTGACTACACCCCACTATATTATATATTATTAGGGTAATAATTTTAGTTTAGTGATAAACCTCATAAAAAATAGAATATAAATAGTCTCTAGAAAACTAATAAAGTTATCTACATCATGAGAATTTATTTATAATTTTTAGGGATGAAATATTTATCATTGATGATGACACAATAATAATGTAGTGATTATTTTATTGATTGAAATATCAAATAAATGGTTTTAAAAATATTAACATAATTTTTATATGAACTATTTAATGTGATCAACGATTTTTCTAGATATATATGACATGTTACGAATCTATTAATTTTTTTTTGAATATATCCTCATTATGGATTTTATATAAATTCAAATAAATGAATACTTTGAAAATTGACACTATTGTTAAATTATAATAATGACATATTATTGAATTGTTTAAAAATCACAAAAATATTTAATAATTATAAATTGAAATTTATATGGTCTAAAAGATCATTATGTATCCAATTATGGACAATTCACTACACATAATTATTATTTATAACAATTTAAAATTCAGAATATTATTACCACAAATAAAATTAAAAATATTAAATTAGGATAAATAAAGATGATAAGGTTTAAAATAAATTCACAACAAGTATAAATATTATTTTCTGATGAGATTACAACACTATGTCATCTAATCTTTTAATTTGAGTCATTTGTAATGTTTCAAGTGGCGTTTGGGTTTATTATAAATTAATATTTTAGAGGATTACAAAAGTTACCCTCTCCTCTCTTATAGAAGGGATCCTCATACCACTCCTCCTAACACCATTTTGAGTCTTCATGCTCGGTCAAAACCAGCCAATTTCCCTTATCCACTCCCCTAGAATCAAAATAGAGGTACTGATCTTCTATAATGAGAAACTTTATTTCCCTAAGAGGTCATTTTGAAGAGGCGTGCCGAAGAAGAGGTAATCCCTTTTACAAATTCATTCAAATTAATTTCTTCTTCTACTTCCTCTTATTATGTTGTTTCGAAAAATAATAATAAAATCAGCATCACTCATATAGTTATATGTTATTATGAATATGAAACAACCCAATTTCACCTTCTATCCATCCTACGGAAAACAAAATCATCTCGTGTGGGTACGTACGAAATAATGTCTCGATGCCATGATGTAATCTCTTTTCCACAACAACCATACATGGATGGGTATAATGATTCAAAAAATAACTTTATATGATTATTATAACATCATAATAACTATGATATATTATATCACCCACTACAATTCCATTTAATAATTAAGGGAATGATATCATCGCTCGTGCTTACGTACGGATTACCGTCTCCACGACGCGATGAAAATTATTCTCCATGATAACCATTCAAGAATAATTATAAGGAATATATAATAATTAATCATGAAATATATGACATATTGATGATACTAGATTTATGTATATTTTATTTACATACTTCCATTCAATTTAATAAGGAAACTAAAATAGCGTACATGCATACGTACGGCCTACCGTCTCCATGAATGGTGTATTTCCTTCCATTTATCAATCTATAATATATATGTATATTTTGAATATATATTATATTTAAATAATGATTTAAATTATGTATGTATCTAATCATAATCTATGTTATGAAATTAATAATTACAAGTTAAAACATGGGATATACATGAGACGATTTTATCCAAAACGCTACATTAACATTGAATTGAAAAATGAACGGTAATATAAAGTCATAAGTGAATAACATATGATATCATAAATATTATTATGGTTCTATTACATGTTAATAATATTGTTAAAACCACTATAATGTAGTCTCTAACACATATAGAAGAAATTGTATATAAGTTAAGGGATAATTATTTTAATCTCATTCTTATCCGAGATTGTTTATTCGTAAGTATTTAATGGGGTTATATTTTTCATCCATGTAAATTAATTTTTTTTATTAATTTGTTTAATATTATTACAGGTATTTTTAAAGTCAGGTTTACCCCTCTTTGACTTTTACATTGTGTTATGGAATTAATCATTCTTTTTTTTAACATATGTGGTACTTTTTATCTTTTCTGTAAAGTACGAGGAGAATGTTTTTTAAACTTATACGGAATGAACAGATTTTTATGGCTTCTTAACGTATTATTCCCATGATGCATCCTCTACAAGATTTCATTATTATTTTCAACAAAATCCTTTTCTTTTAAAATTTCATTTCATTTTGAGAAAAGAAAATTATTTTGAAGAAGAAAGGATATTTTCCTTAAGAATTCATTTCAAGTGTTTCTTAAAAACTATTTTCTATCTATGATGACATTATTTATTATATTTATGTTTCATGTATAATGTGTCTATTATTAACATGGATTGATTTTTCTTATGATGATTTGATATCCATTTGTTTTATATGTATTATTTTATGATTGGATGATGTTTATGAAACCCTTATTATTCATTGGCTTTTATGAATTATTTATGTTTATTTTGTGGCACATGAATGAAGGATTTCATAATGATATGTGCGGGACATATATCTCCCTCCAATTAATAAGGTTATGATTTATATCTCATGAGATAGAAATGGCTAGAATGACAAGTGAATCTAGTTCAACAATATAGTGTTGTAATGACTAGTAAACCCAGTTCAGTAATGGACTTTTTCCACAATGATGGTCTTGACGGCAATGCATTCGCTAATATGGAAATCATAATTGTTGAACCCTATGTGAGATGGTTATTTTAATAATCACTAATCATTGTTTTTTTTATAATTCAATTTATTCAATTATTCAATCTGTTCTAAATGTGAGTATATATGGTTAATAATGTCTACTTATGATTATCTATGATTATATATGGTCTACTATTGACCTGGAAGTATTCTGGTTTGTACAGACACTCTGGGAGAATTTTAGGTTTTTGAGTGATAGTTAGTTATATTCTTGAGTCACCCTTAGCTAATGGCTTGAGACACCAATGATAACGGTCGCACCGATGACAACAGTTTCATAGATGATAACGGTCACACCGATGACAACAATCGCACTGAAGACAATGGTCACACTATTGATAACGGTCACACCGATGATACATCTATCTAACTGATGCTGATAACATGACCTACCGATGCCGATGCTGATCATAGGACCAACCAAAGCCGATGATGATCACATTACCTACCGAATCTGATGCTCATGACAAGACCTACCAAAGATGATGCTCACCACATGACCTACTGATGCCTATGCAGATCACATGACCTACCAAAGCCGATGCTGATCACATTACCTACCGAAGTCATTGCTGATCACATTACCTATCAATGTTGATGCTGATCATATGACCTACCGAAGTCGATGCTGATCAAATGAGCCACCGAAGATGACACTGATCACATGACCTACCGATGCCGATGCTGATCACATGACCTACAGAAGCTGATGATGATCACATGACCTACCAATGTCGATGTTGATAGCATGATCTACCAATACCAATGCAAATTCAAATGACCAACCGATCTCATGACATACTGATAGTCATGAAAACTGTTTGAATACTTATTTACCTCCAGCAGTCATATTTTCTTAGTTTAATGCACAAGCTATTAATTAATGTTTGTTGTTGGAAGTCTGGGAACTGTACCTCGTACCTGTCTAAAAGTAATCAATCATTTTTCCAGATCTAAAAAAATAAAAAGGAAGATTGATCTGTAGTGAATGTCACAGACACCAAAAAGAAAGGTAAAGGCTACACAGATAGATACACACCGAAAATGAGAGAATACTTGTGTGTGAAGACCCACGGATCAAAATAATAACTTGAATAACTCCTGTGAAAACCAGAGAGCTTCAAGAAGATCATTTACCGGGAACAAACGCTTATTTCGAGTAGTTGTGCCTTACTAAACACCATATGCACATGTCTGAATAAATGTAGCTGAGAAGAACAACAATACTCTATTTTGTGTCAACCTTACCAAAAAGGACTCGAATAACATATGAAACATTAAAATGAGTCCAGAGATCATCTACAATCATTCAGAGCATTGTAAACTCATTATTAATTTATTTTCTCTGATGTATACTTGTGCTTAACATTTTGATCAGTCTGTTTGCATATGTCTATTTAGACACACACTGACTCCTGGGCTGAGCTGGAGGATACTAAATCCTCACACCAAAATTTTGACACCTTATTATATCCCACTGTGAATTTTGGAAGAGGTCAAGTTTGACGAGGATGGCCTGAGTTTTTTTGTTATTATTTACCCATGTAGAATTGTGGTAGATGTATGAGGACCTGAATAGTCTGAGTACTATGGTAAAACCTTGATCCAGGTTGTGGATCATAGTTTATATAAACTATTTGAGAGGACTAAGTCTCAGCTTGATACTGAACCTCTTGTTTTACAAATATTGTGATTTTTCCCTTTCGTAAAACTATTTTGAATATTTCACTTCTAATTACATTAAATATAAATCAGTTTTAGAGTAACTCTGTTAGTTGAAATAGAAAGTGTTTTTATACATTATGAAACACTACGTTAGTTTCAGAAGCTAACATAATCTTTTGATTATGTTAACTGAGAAGTAATCAATATTTGATAAACTGATCGAACATTTACAATTTTTATGAATTCACTATAGTTTAACTTGTTTTATTAATTGGAGTATTTTAATAATAAAATTAAACAAAAATTTCTAATTGGAACTCAATTCACACCCCTCTTGAGTATCCACTCTGACCAACCTTTGGTTCAAAAGATTTAAATAAATGTTTTTCAAAAAAATATGTTTGTGAAACTGTCACGACCCCTCCCAACCAAGATTCACCTCCTAAGCTGGAAATGGTGAAAGGGAGATAATGACTCCCGAGTCCCGCCTCCAGCAGGCCCCGAGGTGGGGACTAGCACCAAGGGTATGAGTTTTCACAAAAATGGGAGGCATTACACTTATTTTTATTACTTAGGATCTAGAAATAGGACTGTTCAACCACCAACAAGGAAACGAAAAAGTGTATAGAAACAAACCCAAACCAAGCCCACATGCATTTTTAATCAATTTTATAACTAGGTGCAAGTACATGAAATCTCAATGTACAATACCAAAAAGAAACAAGTGTACAACAACTGCAACAACTCCAACTGTCAGACTAGTAGGGTCCCGCACGTCCCTGTAGTCCTCCTGGAAACCGAAAAGTAAACGTAGTGTGAGCATACAAGACTACTCAGTAGGGAATCCAAAAGCTATTGTGCACAAGTGGGGAGACATCCTGATGTCCTGTGAGAAGAATAGAAGAAACCTAGCAAGGAATTCTATCCACCCAACCTCACCAGCCACACTCACCAAAAACACAATTACAATAGGTAGTAGTATATAAGAACAACAGTATTGGGTACCCCACACCATTTCCCTTTAGTTAGCCTCTCTTCCTAATGGAAAATGTCATGACGCTACCACACTCTCCCCGCCCGCACACACCTGGGCCTCACCATCACATATCTCGCCTGCACACATCTGGGCCTCACAACCACGTATCCCGCCCGCACACACCTGGGCCTCACAACCACGTATCACGCTCGCACACACATGGGCCTCACAACCACGTATCCCGCCCGCACACACCTGGGCCGCACAACAACCTATCCCTCCTGCACACACCTGGGCCCCACAACCATGTATCATGCCCCCACACAACTGGGCCTCATCATGAAGATTCATGGGAAATAGTAGAACCTGCCCGAAGAGTTGTGGGCTAAAGACACCCCAATAAAAACCTACCCGAACAGTCCCAGGTGTATGGTCGCCTCAAGCCATCACAGCCTAGGGGAGAAGGAGCAGGAAGGATCTAGAAACTAAGGAAAAAACACCCTCTCCCATGAAATGGGAGTGTTCAACACTAATTTCTCAACATGGGTGGGGTGCGATAAAACAAAAAAGATACAGATATATATATACCAACCACACAGCCCAACCTATGGCTTCTAAACAGATAAACTCAGCACGTGCCTCGCCAATGATACTACGAAGCATGCCTACAACCAACAACCCGAAATCCATTTAGGTTTTCACATTTCAGCAGAATTATATTATTTAGTTCCTTAACTACTGGGAATCTATCCACATCCAACCACATAAATCATTCGTAAAACATATCCCTGCCATCCTCAAATCAATTTATGAAAACTCAAGAAGCACAGAAAAACCCTCTTTATCAACCAACCAACCCATTTATTATTAATCTCGTTCCATTACCATGACCCACCATTCATTAACTCTTCCACTATTTATTTATTATTCACAACCCATCCTAGTAGCCCCGCTGCCAACCACCATAACCACAACCTCACCAAATCCCATACATCATAATCCCTTTAATACCCTTTATCGCAGCCCCGCTTCCTATCACCAACATAACATTCACACCAACCCACAACAAAGTCAACCGCAGCCCCACTGCTCACCCGATCCACAACCACCCACAAAACACCCCCATCACATGCCACGAAATCCAAGACAACACCCACATGTTCATTATTCCAATTTTTTCTACCAGGGGTTCGCACAAGGGTTCTATATTTTTAACAGCCAACTTTATGTGATTAACCAATTTCCACATTCCACAATGTTCCATACACAAACAAGGTTTAGAGAGATATGGAAACATTTAATTGCGCAAGTAAAGGCTCCCAACAAGCGTTATTATCATTAGGCATGATCCTATTCAATTCACAACATAATATCACATGATATAAAGTAACAGCATGCACAACTTCCCAACCACATTATATAAGATAGTTATTATCTTTATTAGACCGGTTCAAAAGTGTTTCACACAATCAAGAGAACACCCACCTTGCATGATGAACAAAATTAGAGAGACGAAGGTAAGATCCCTACCTCAACAGGATTTGATCGCAACGCTCCACCAGATCAACATTAGAAGACGTTCGTCGGCGTCCGTCACTTCTGATGGGTCCTGGAAAAACCTCCTCGTGTTGATGTCGGAAAGGAAAGGCCAATGGAAAGACAAAGGACCCAGGCTCGAATGTTCCACCTCATCGTTACGATCCTATGGCCGCTGACGGATCGTAAATGGGAGCTCAGACGAAGAAGTTATGGAAGAAAGAGCCTTCGAGTCTCTTGTGAGAACTCTGCTCAGAGGAAAGGGAAGGATAGGGGTGAGTCGAAAAGGATGAGGGGACCCCTCCTTTTATAGGAGAGAAAAGAAAAAGTATACGGTGTGTATATTATGGTACACGGTGTGTACTCGGTTATTTTACACGGTCTCCATGCGTCTTCCAACACGGCTCCGTGGCCATTGACTGGTCAACACACAGTTTGAGGGAGTCACATACGTGGGGAAAGACTACACGTCGTGTAGTTTGGACACACGGAGTGTACCCATTTATTTCAGACGACAAAGACACAGCTCAAACACAGCACATGGCCGTTGACTGGTAACACGTACGCGGGGAAGGACTACACGGCGTGTATTAATTGACACACGGTGTGCACCCATTATTTCACACAGAAAGGACACGACCTTGAACACGGGGTTTACCCGGCCAGGTGGTAAATGGCATGTTGTATGGAAACATGGAGTTTACCCACTTATTTCACATTGCAAGGACACAGCCTTCAACATGAGGTATACCCTGTGAGGGGGTACATGGTGTGTACTCACACTACACGGCGTGTAGTTTCAAAAAACTGAAAAGTGTGGAAAACATCCATTTTACCCTCCAGAACACTTTGTGACCTTTTTTTGACAAAGGAATGGGCCAGAGAGGTCTGGGACATTACATCTGATAACTCTTAAAACATTCTCAAACCGTAGAATTCAAAAACATACCCAGAGGAACCCACCAATATAACTCTTTGGGTTCTCGTTATAACATGAACCCAACCAACAACCCTAATCATAGGTGTTATGACTTCCCCCTCCTATGTCGAGTTATTATCCGCTATAGGCGGCACTGACTCGCCTGCACGAGTTTAATCGCATCCGCATTAATGCGTCTCGATTACGGATTGGGCCTTCCCACTTCCATATATTTGTATTTTCCAACTTTCAATACCCCCAACACCACACAACCAACACACTTCACGAAAATGTGGTTTGGGGAAAAATTCATTGTCCTATGTCGATATATTATCTGCTTTAGGAAGAACTGACTCGCCCTCACGGGTTCACTAGCATCTGCATTAATTCATCTCAACTAAAGATCAGGATTTCCCCTTTCCCCACACATCCGAACATACTACACACTTCCAGAGAACAAGGAAACAATAGGTCTCACAACCTACAAGCCAAGATTTCCATATATCAAAGGTACATAGTACAACATCAACACAAAGATCAGAAGAACAAGGGAAAACACTTGTCAAAACAACTCCAGGTACTGATCGTGCATCTGGGTCTCCCGCTCCCAAGTTCCCTCCTCAAGGCCTCCATGCCTCCACAACACACGAACCAAGGGAATGGTTCGTCCACGAAGAACCTTCTCTTTATGATCCTCGATTCTCACTGGTCGTTCCTCGAAGGTTGTGTCATCTCCCATATCTAACTCTCCCCAGTCGATAACATGGGAGTCGTCAAGTAAGTACCGACGAAGCTAGGAGATGTGGAAGTTGTCATGAACCTTCTCCAACTGAGGTGGCAGGTCCAGCTGATATGCCGCCTAACCGACTCACCTCAGCACCTCAAAAGGTCTGATGAACCTAGGTAAGATCTTGATCCCTTTCCCAAACCTCTACTGCCCCCCTTCGAGGGGAAACATTCAAGAACACATGATCTCCCACCTCGAACTCCAAGGGACTCCTCCGACGATGAACATAATACTTATGTCGGTCATGAGCGGCTTTCATCCTCACACGTATAAGCTGGACTTTCTCTGTGGTGCTCTGTACTACCTCTAGCCCAAGAGCACATGTCTCACCAACCTCTGCCCAACAAATGGTTGAACGACATGGTCTCCCATAAAAATCATCAAATGGTTCCATGCCAATAGTAGAGTGGAAGCTGTTGTTGTAGGAGAACTCTACTAAAGGAAAGTGTCGTACCCATGATCCTCTAAAATCTAGAACGCATGCTCGGAGCATGTCCTCCAATGTCTGGATAGTCCGCTCTGTCTGCCCATCGGTCTGGGGGTGGAAACCAGTGTTAAGGCGTAGCTGGGTGCCAAAAGCATGATGTAACACCCTCTAGATTCGTGAGGTAAACCGAGTATCCCGATCTGAGACGATAGTCTTCAGGACTCCATGAAACCGCACAACCTCGTCTACGTACCTATGTGTTATGGTACTCACCGGGCCTGAATCCTTAATTTCTAATAATCGAGCTGATTTCATCAGTCGATCCACCACTACCCAGATAGAAACATAACCCCCAGGGCTCTGGGTAGTCCTGTGAAGAAGTCCATTGAGATGTCATCCCACTTCCACTCGGGGACATCAAAAGGTTGCAAAAAAACCACTGGGAACACGGTGATCAACCTTCACTTGCTGACACACTAGGAATTTAGCCACAAACTCCGCCACTACAGGTTTCACCCCGGGCCACCAAAACCGTTCCCTTCGACCTCTGTATATTTTTGAATCTCTTGGATGTACCACCAAGGATGAGCTATGGAACTCACGGAGAACTCCCTCACGCGTTGTCTCCGGGACAAACAACCTTCCAAAGAAAAGAATCTGATGCCTGCTGTCCTCTGACCATCCTTCTAGAGCGTTCCCCCGATCGACACGATCATGCATCACTTCCGCCTCGGAGTCCCCCCACTGAGATTCTTCCACCGGCTGCAACAAAGACGACTGTAACATCATCTGAAACAAACAGCCTCTAACACCTTCTACCATGGCATCCATGTGCAAGGTAGCCAACTATCCCATCACCTTTCAAGCATCATTGGATTACCGAACTACGTCCTTATGTGACTTCCTACTCTAGTAATCATCCACAACGTTGTTGTTACCTTCAGGGTAAGAGTTCTCAATATCATAGTCTTGGAGAAACTCGACCCATCTTCACATCCGCAGGTTCAGGTCACGTTGGGAGAAGATATAAAGTAGGCTCTTGTGATCGGAGAAGACCACAATGTGCTCCCCAAAGATGTAATGTCGCCACACCATCAGTACTAACACTACTGCTGCAAGATCTAGGTCATGGGTGGCATAGTTACGCTCGTGAGGGAATAACTTCCTAGACACATAACATATCACTCCCTTATTCTGCATCAGCACACACCCCTGACCAAGGCCAGATGCATCACAAAACACTTCATACAACAACCCTTCCACTGGAAACCTGATTATGGGACCACTGACTAACTTCTCTTTCAGGTAGTCGAATGATTTCTAGCATTTCTCGGTCCATATGAAGACCTGGTTCTTCCTATTCAAAGCTGTCAATGGAGAAGCAACTCGTGAGAGGTCCAAAACGAACCTCCAATAGTAACCTGCTAACCCCAGGAAACTACGAACTTTTGCCAAGCTCTTGGGTGCTGCCCAAGAAACAATTGCTTCCACCTTCAATGGGTCCACTGAAACTCCATGCTGAGACAACATGTGCCCAAGGAAGTTTACTTCTTGTGTCGAGAACATACACTTCGACAATTTCCCGTAAAGCTGGTGTTGTCGAAGGACTTCTAAGACAGCCCTGAGATGCTCCACTTGATCCTCCTCTGATCTTGAGTAGATCAAGATGTCATCGATAAACACAATGATGAACTGGTCCAGAAACTCTCGGAAGACAAATTTCATAAGTCCCATGAACACAGTCGGTGCATTCGTAACTCCAAACGACATCACTAAAAACTCGAAGTGCCCATACCTGCACCTGAAATCCATATTTGAGATGTCATTGTCCTTTACCCTCGGGTGATGATATCTAGATCGTAGATCAATCTTGGAAAACCAACATGCTCCCCTCAATTGGTCGAAGAGATCATCTATCCTAGGAAGAGGGTAACATTTCTTGACCGTTACCTGGTTCAACCTTCGATAGTCTATGCATAGCCTGAGACCACAATATTCCTTCTTCACAAACAAAACTGGAGTACCCCGTGGGGTTATGCTGGGTCGAACAAAACCCTTCTCCAAGATATCATCAATCTTAATCTGAAAATCCCGCAACTCTGAAGGTGCCATCCGATAAGGGGCCATCGAAATCAGACGGGCACCAGGCTATAAGTGTACCCCGAACTCAATGTCACGTCGGGGGGGGGGGGGGGTAGAGTCACAACCACCTCAAGAAAAATAGCAAAGAAGTCCCAAAAAAATTCCGGGACATCCATCATCTATGTATCAGCTGGAACCACTGATAATCCGCCTAAAAATGAAAGGAGAGGCTTCACATGCCAGCTTCCCACCTGAAAGATTCTCTCTCCAACAAAAGATACGTGATGCCCCTCTATGTTAGAGAACATGACTCTTCTCTGGAAGCAGTCGATAACAGCACTAACAGAAAACAACCAGTCGATGCCTAGGATGACATCGTATGGCTTCATCTGTAACAGAAGAATATCCCCACTAGATCGATGTGATCCCAACATCATCCCACATCCCTGTTAAACACCATATACACTAGTCTGGCCTCCAACTGGTGTACCAACACCATTGGTACAAAAAGTCTCTCTACGTATAGTCCCAAAGCATGAGCTACACCAGGTGCAGCAAAGGAGTGCTAAGCTCCCGAATCGAACAAATTAGAAACAAGTGTGCTGAACAAACAAACCGTACCTCGCACCACCTCTGGTCCTGCCGGGGATGTCAACTTTACTGCGTGCAACTGTCCACACCCAGCTCCTCTGCCTCTCTGATGTCGTCAACCTCCCCGACCACGCCCTGGTTGAGGTCCCTGAGGGGCACCATGTGGTCGGCCTTCTCCCGCAATGTCTTCCCTTGGAGGAGTATGGTCCTGATGCTTCTAAAAGTGCCTCGTTGGAAACTGGTGCTACTGAGGTGGGCGATGAACCTGCCCACCTCCACCATACTGAGATCGGGTCGGGAACTGACTATTAACGTGCCTGAAACCTCCATAAGAAAATCACCTTGTTCCTGGGTTCGTGAAAAAGGGATGAGGACCCGAAGATCTGAACTGGAACTGCTGGGGCATGTTCCCCACTGGCCTGTACCTGGAAGGTCCCCTCGCAGGAGACCTGCTGCTGACTGCCTTCCCCTTCGACGAGCCTGGATGGTTCCCCTCTCAGGGTGCACTTCCCAGTGACTGCATCCTCTCTAAAACCTCTTCCTTCTTATGTACCGGCAAGTATGTCAGAAGGGTGATGGGGGTGACAGCATACTAGAGCGAAGGACGAAGCGCCTCCTCCAAACATCTTGCTCGTGACTCCTCATCCAGAAAGAGATCTGGATCAAAGCACAAGAGATCCTTGAACTTGATCCCCAACTCTCGTACTGACATACTCCCCTACTGATGGGAGTGTAACTCCTGCCGCTTCTCCACCTTGATCATGGAAGAAAGGAATTCTTCTAGGAATTCCATCTCAATGTCTGCCTATGGAACCTATACCTCAATCCTCTCTCCGAGGTAGAGTGTCAACCAATGTCGCGCCGCACCTCTCAGCTGACTGACTGATAGGAGAACCCAGTACTCCCTCAGAGCACAGATCAAGGTAAAAGCGATCCCTATCTCATAAAGCCACCCATCTGTCTCTGTATCCGAATTTCTACCCTCGTACTTCTTGAGGGTCTTCCACTGGAAAGAATGAAGAGTCTTCTGCCACTGGCTATCTTCCTCCTCTCAGTCAATCCTCAACTGATCGGCCGCCTAAAACTGCTGGGCCTCAGCCGTCTGAGCCACTCAGGGAAGACGCCCAGGTGCCATAGTTGTACGGTAATCAAAGATCGACTAATCCCATGTAGTAAGGAAAACTCAACGTTTTATTTCGTCAATTTATTTCAATTTATTTCCCAGAACACCCAAATAAAGTAAAACACAATCATGATGATGCATGTACCTTTCCTAGGGTCTCTACGCTGCAATCAAAGTAGTCCCACTTGGTCGTTCAGTAGGCTCAGAGTCCTTGCATCAGATCATGGGGGCCCTAAAATCCCGTATCCTAGCCGGTCTTCCATGGCCTATGTCACGATCCATGATTAACTAACATTTTCGCCCTACCATCCCATGAAATCCTCATTGTGCCTAACTCCAGACGTCATCCTATCTGTCATCCATCACCTCTGATACCATTCTGCCATGAACCCCTCCCACCAAAGATTCCCCTCCTGAGCTGGCAATGGTGAAAGGGAGATAATGACCTCTATGTCCTGCCTCCAGTAGGCCCCGTAGTGGTGACTAGAACCAAGGGTATGAGTTTTCACAAAAATGGGAGGCATTACCATTTTATTATTATTTAGTATCAGGAAATAGGACAACTCAACCCCCAAAAAGGAAAATAACATGTTTATCGAAATAAAACCAAACCAAGCCCACATGCATGTTTAAACAATTTTATAACAAGGTGAAAGTACAAGAATGCTCAAATTATATTACCAAAAAGAAAAAAGTGTACAACAACTACAAAAACTCCAACTGTTCGACCAGTATGGTCACGCACGGCCCTGGTAGTCCTCCTAGAAACCTTAAAGTATTCGTAGGGTGAGCATACAAATATACTCAATAGGGAAACTTAATGCTCTCATGCACATGTGGGGAGAAATCCTAATGTCCCGTGAGAACAACAGAAGAAACATAGCAAGGAATTATATCCACCCAACCTCACCAGCCACACTCACCAAAAACACAATCACAATAGGTTGCAGTATATAAGAACAAGTGTATTGGGTACCCCGAACCATTTACCTTTAGGTAGCTGCTCTTCCTAACGGAAAAAGTCCTGATACTGCCACACTCACCCCACCCGCACACACATGGGCCGCACAAAGACATATCCTGCCCGCACACACCTGGGCCTCACAACCATGTATCCCGCCCGCACACACCTGGGACTCATAACCATGTATCCCGCCCGCACACACCTGGGCCTCATCCCGAAGATTCATGGGAAATAGTAGAACCTTCTCGAAGAGTCTTGGGCTAAAGCCACCCCAATCAAAACCTACCCGAAGAGTCTTAGGTGTATGGTCACCTCATGCCATCACAGCCTAGGGGAGAAGGAGAAAGAAGGGGCTAGTAACTATGGGAAAAACACCCTCTCCAATGAAATTGAAGTGTTCGGCACTAAGTGCTCAACATGGGTGGGGTGTGATAAAACAAAAAAGATATAAATATATATATACCAACCACACAGCCCAACCTATGGCTTTTAAATAGAGAAACTGAGCACATGCCTTGGCACTGCTACTACGAAGCATGAATACAACAAACAACCCAAACCCCATTTAGGTTTTCACGTTTTATCAGAATTAGTTTATTTAGTTCCTTAACTACTGGGCAACTATCCACAACCAACCACATCAATCATTCGGAAAACATATCCCTGCCATCAAAAAATCAAGTTAGGAAAACACAAGCAGCACATCAAACCCCATCTTATCAACCAACCAACCCATTGATTATTAGTCTCGTTCCATTACCATGACCCACCATTCATTAACTCTTCCACTTTTTATTTATTATTCACAACCCATCCCTGCAGCCCCACTTCTAACCACCATTACCACAACCGCACTGTAACCCGTACATCATTATCACTTTAATACCATTTATCACAGCCCCGCTGCCCATCACAAATATAACATTCACACCAACCCACAACCAAGTCAACTGCAGCCTCGCTACTCACCTGATCCACAACCACCCAAAAAACTCCCCCATCACATGCCATGAAAACCACGACAACACCCACATGTTCATTATTCCATTTTGTTCAACCAGGGTGATCACACAAGGGTTCTAGATTTTAAACATCAAACATTACGTGATTAACCAATTTCCACATTTCACAAAGTTCCATCCAGAGAAACAGTCTAGAGAGATTAGGAAACATTTAATTGCGCAAGAAAAGGCCCCCAACTACCGTGATTTTTAGTAGACATGAGCCTATTCAATTCACAACATAATATCACATGATATAAAGTAACAGCAAGCACAACTTCCCAACCCCATTATATAAGCCTGTTATTATATTTATTAAACCGGTTCAAAAGGGTTTCACATAAACAAGAGAACACCCACCCTATATGATGCACAAATTTAGAGAGATGAAGGTAAGATCCCTACCTCAACAGTTTCTAATCACAACGCTCCCCCTGATCAACTTTAGAAGACGTTCGTCGGCGTGCGTCACTTCTGTCGGGTCCCAGAAAAACCTACTCAGGTGGATGTTGGAAAGGAATGGCCAAAGGAATGACAACGGAACCAGGCTCGGAAGTTCCGCCTCATCATTATGATCCTGTGGCCACTGACAGATCGTAAATAGGAGCTCAGACAAAGAAGTTATGGAAGTAAGAGCCTTCGGGTCTCTTGGGAGAACTTTGCTTAGAGGAAAGGGGAGGAGAGGGGTGAGTTGAAAAGGAGGAGGGACCCCTCCTTTTATAGGATAGAAAAGAAAAATTACACAGTGTGTACTTTATGGTACAGGGCGTGTACTCGGTTATTTTACATGGTCTCCATGCGGCTTCCAACATGGCTCCACGGTCATTGACTGGTCAACACACGGTTTGAGGGAATCCCATACGCAGGGAAGGACTAGATGGCGTGTAGTATGGACACATGGCGTGTACCCATTTATTTCACATGGGAAATACATGTCTCAAACCTGGAAGACGACCGTTGACTGGTAACGCATATGTGGGGAAGGACTACATGGCGTGTAGTACTCGACACATGGCGTTCACCAATTATTTCACACAGCAAGGACACGACCTTCAACACGGGGTATACCCAGAAAGGTGGTACACGGCATGTAGTATGGACACATGGAGTGTAGCCACGTATTTCTCATGGAAGGACAAGGCCTTCAACACGAGGTATACCTGGAGAGGGGGTACATAGAGTGTACTCACACTACACGGAGTGTTGTTTCAAAAAACTGAAAAGTGTGGAAAAAGTCCATTTTACCCTCCAGAACAGTTCATGAACTTCTTTTTGAAAAATTAATGTGCCAGAGAGGTATGGGCCATTATAGAAACGTTTTCAATTGTGATTTTAGTTTCATCTGAATGATCTCAAAATTTTAGTTATTACTAAATTTTCTTATCTTTTCTAAATATAGTTATTTTTGAAAACATATTAGATGTTTTAGCTAGCAACATTCCACCCATATTTAATGGTGTTAATTATTGCCAATGGAAACTGAAAATGAAAATTCATCTAGAAAGTATGGGATTTGAAATTTGGACTGCCATAGAGACTCAGTATAAGATTCCAGAAACTGAAGGAACTACTTGAGATGAACATATGAAAACTACTTACAATAATAATTATAAAGCAATTAATTCCATGTATTGTTCTTTAGTAGATGATGAATTTATTTTAATATCTTCTTGTAATAATTCTTATGAAATTTGGGATACTTTGGTTGTTACTCATGAGGGAAAAACCAGTGTCAAAAAAATGAGACTAAATACATACACTATTAATTATGATAACTTTAAAATGAAACCTGATGAACCTATTTCTGACATGTATCTCAGGTTCAATGAGATAGTTAATACAATGATCTCATTGGATAACAATGTTCCACCAAAATAGAAAATCATGAGGTTACTCAGATGTCTTCTAGAAAGGTGGAGAGGCACATTAGTTTCAATAAAAGAATCATGTGATATAATTTCACTACCTGTTAAAGAGCTGATTGGTAAGTTGATGATGTATGAAGAAGAGCAGAAGGTATAAAAAGAATAAGATGGTGAACCAAGAAAGAAATCAGTATCCTTCAATACCTATTCTTCTAAAATCCAGGATAAATAGAAAACTCAATCTTCAAGTGATATTTCATGTAGTGAAGAAAGTGGATCTGACAGTGACGCTAAACTGCCTTAAATAGCCAGATGATTTAAGAAGTTTTACAGGAAAAAGAAGTTTTTCTGAAAATCAAACTATAAGGGAAAGTATGACAACACATGTCATTGGAAGAATGGTTGGAAAAGTAATGATAAGGGTGATGACATAGTCTGCTTCAAAAGAATGAAGAAGGGACATGTTAAAACTGACAGACTGAAGTTAAAGTTCAAGAAGAAATATGAGTACAAGGAAAAAAATAAAAAAGCTATGAAAGAAACCTTGAGTGATTTAGAAGATAGTTCACATGATTCTAATTGCACTCAGGATGAGAAATATCAAAAATCTAATATATGTTTCATGACAAACACTCATAAGGTATCATTTGATACTCCTTCTTTAAACTCTTAATATTCTGTAGATAATTATGATTCAGAAAACATGTCTATTAAATATTTATTTGAATACTATAATATGATAGAGGATACATTCAATGAGATGAATGATAAGTATAATTCTTTCAATAAGCAGTATGCATTATCTAGCACTATCAAATTTTCACTAAAAGTAGAAAAGGAAATGAATGCTCAACTACTCAAAGGGAATACTAAACTAAAATTGTCTAATGAGAAACTCAAGAATGATTTGTAATAATTTACAAATGGAATGTACATACTTACACTAATTCTCGGAAATAAAGTGGCACCAATGAATAATTCTGGTTTAGGTTATCAATCTGGACAAAGAATTATTACAAAAAATAAATATATTCATAACTCTGGAAAGTATCCAGATGGTTCTAGTTCTGATAGTTAGTATGCCTCAACTAGATATTCACATGGTTATAGATCCAACATTGTTTATTTATAAAAATCTATTGATTCTATTGAATATATGAGACCCATTAGTAATATATGGGTACCAAATGTTTTGTTTGCTAACCTGTGTTGACCCATGAAAATGTGGGTACCAAAATCATTTTCATTCAAAAATTGTTTTTTAGGAAAGATTCTTGAAAAGATCATGTAGGAAGACACGATATTTGGACAGTGGATGTCCAAGACACATGACATGATACTTTTAATTCTTCAAAAGATTAATCAAGGTCGATGGAGGATATTTCACCTGTGGTGATAACTCAAAAGGGAAAATCATCAGCCTAATCCAGATTTGTAACAATGATTCAATTTTAATTTCCATTGTTTTATTTTTAAATGGATTAAAATAAAACTTGTTAAGTATTTCTCAGCTCTGTCATGATGGTTATAATTTTAAATTTTGATAATGATTCTTGTAATTTTTTTAATTATAAAAATGTTTCATTTTTTTCTGCTTTAATAAAGGAAAATGAATATGCTGTAGATTTTAATTCTATAGCTAAGTAGAATATTCATTGTTTAAATACTTTTCATAGAGATTCATGGCTTTGTAACAGAAGAGCGGGACACTGCAATAAACATTCAATTATAAAACTGACTAGGAAGAACTTATTTAGAGACCTACCTAAACTTTAACTCCCTCCTAATAATGTTTGTGATCATTGTTAAAAGGGAATGTAATATATAGTTTCTTTTAAATCAATAAAAGATGTATCAACTTATCAACCTCTCTATTTGGTTCACATGGACTTGTTAGGACCCTCGAGTGTTTCTAGTTTAAATTGGAATCCCTATGATTATGCTTTAGTAGATGTCTTTTCTAGTAATACATGGGTATACTTTTTAGCTTGCAATAGTGAATATTTCTATTAATTTATTAAATTCTCCATTTCTATAGAAAACATTAGTGAACTTAAGATTATGACCATAAGAAGTGATCATTGTCATGAGTTTGAAAATCATGAGTTTAAATCTTACTGCTCACATAATGTCTATAATCAAATCTTTTATGCCCCTAGGACACCTCAACAAAATTGTGTAGTAGAATGAAGAAATATAACCCTTCAAGAAATTGCATGAGCTATGCTAAATGAATATGATTTACCTATTTATTTTTCTGCTGAAGATGTCAATAATGCTTTTTATATTTCAACTAGGTTCTTGATTAGACATGTTCTTACGAATACTCATTATGATCTTTTGAATAAAAGGAATCCTAAACATAGTTACTTAAATTTTTTTGGTTGCAAAGTTTTTATTCTGAATACTAAACATAATCTAGACAGGTTTTCATCCAAGAGTGATGATGGAATATTTTTTGGATATTAAATTACTAGAAAAACCACTATAGTTTTTAATATGAGAAAAAAATGTGTGGAAGAATATGTTCACATTAAATTTGATGAAATTGATCCACTTGAACCTAAAAATGTTGTTGAAAATACTAAAGAAGGATTGTCTATTCTAAATATTAATGATAAAGATAGTGGACCAATTTCAATGACAACAAGCTATAGAAATACACTAGAACCTGATTTAGTAGAACATGAACCTAGAGAAGATCATGAAATTTCTAGTGCTACCTTTACCAGATCAACTAGGATTCTAAAGAACCATCCTCTAGATGCAATTTTAGGTAACCTGGATAGAGGAACATAAACTAGAGCTTCTATAAGAAATCAAGTTAATCCTCAATCATTTCATTCATAGCTATAACCTAAAAATATCAATGATTCAATAAATGAAGAATTTTGGGTAATGGATAAGCAAGAAGAGAAAAATCAATTTGAAAGAAATAAAGTCTGGTACATAGTAGAAAGATCTAAGGACACCAAGACCATAGTTACTAAATGGGTATTCAGAAATAAATTTATGAATCTGGAATCATCTTGAGAAACAATGCTAGATTAGTTGCACAATGTTTCAATCAAGAAGAAGGATTAAAATATGATGAAACCTTTGCAGCTATAGCTATATTAGAAGACATTAGGATATTACATGCTTATGCATCTCATATTAATTTCATGTTATATCAAATGGATGTAAAAAGTAAAATTATAAATTGGTTAATAATTGAAGATGTTTTTCTTGAACAACCACCTAGATTTACAAACCCCAATTTTCAAAATCAGTTTTAGAAACTTTCTAAAGCTTTATATGGTTTAAAACATGCTCACATAGCTGGAATGATAAACTTACAAATTTTCTTATCTCTAATGGTTTTACTGAATGAATTTCCGATCCCACTCTTTGTATTAAATGAATTTAGAAAGATATTTTTATTGTAAAAATCTATATTGATGATATTATATTTGGATCTTATAAAAATTATTTATGTACTAATTTTTCAATGATTGTTCAAAATGAATTTAAAATGATTTTAATGGGAGAACACAAGTTTTTTCGTGGATTTCAAATTTTTCAAATGAAAGATGGTATCATTTCTAATCAAAGTAAATATACAATGGATCATTTAAAATGTTTTGGTTTAGATAGTAATAAGGGACGTGATACACCTATGAGTACCGCCTATATGTTGGATGATGATGAAACTGAGAAACCAGTTGATCAGACCAATTATAGAGGTATTATTGGAAGCTTACATCACCTTACATCTAGACGACCAAATATCATCTTTATTGTATACATGTGTGAAATATTTCAAGCTAATCCTAAAGAATCTCATTTACATGAATTTAAAAGGATATTCAAATATCCTAAACATACTACCTATTTAGGTCTGTTTTATCCAAAGGATAATATTTTGACTTAAAGAGTTATTCAGATGCAGACTTTGCTGGTTGAATGTTAGATAGGAAGATCACATCGGGAACATGTCATCTTTGGGGAAAGTCTCTGGTATCATGTTGTTTTATGAAATAGAACTATGTTTCACTATCTACTACTAATGCAGAATACATTATTGCTGGTAGTTGTTGCTCACAGATTATTTGTATAATACACACTTTATTGGACTTTGGATATCAATTTAGACATGTGTCTATAAATTATGATAAAACTAGTCCAATTAACATTTCCTAGAATCTCGTGTCTCACTCTAGGTCTATGCACATTGATGTCAGACATCACTTTTTGAGAGATCATTTTCAATAGGGTGATATTTTTCTAAAATTTATGGACTCTAAACATAAATTGGATGATATTTTCAAAAATTACTTATGCTTTGAATGGTTATATTTTATTAAAAATAGTTAGGTATGATCGATCGATGAAATCGATCAGTGAAACTAATCAGTGAAACCGATCAGTAAAACCGATCACTGAAACTGATCAGTGAAACCCATCATTGAAGCCGATCAGTGAAACCATTCAGTGAAACTGATCCATGAAACAGGTCAGTGAAGTCAATCAGTGAAATCGATTACTGAAACTAATCAGTGAAATTGATCAGTGAAACCGATCAGTGAAACAGATCAGTGATACATATCAGTGAAACTGATCAGTGAAACTGATCAGTGAACCTGATCAGTGAGAGAGATCTTTGATACTGTATGAGTTATACAGTATATGAAATAGTTAGTGTTTATTTCGAGGAAATTTTCTACTTAATCGATATTATATTTAATATTGTCACAAAAAATTATAAATTTAATGACCCACTGCTATTTCATTTCGTACGAACTATTGACCTTCCATCACCAGTCGAACACCACTTTTTCTGAATCCCATACCTTTGGAACCTTTTGAAACTTTTGATCCTTTTGAAGATTTCAAACCTCTCAAAACTCTCAACCTAATTATGGAAAATCAAATGAAAAAATACATGGAATTGAAAGGTTCCTAACCTGTGAAACGCGCTCGAGGAGAATCGAGCAGCACAACTCAAATTTCTGTGAAACTGAAACTAAGGGCTCAGGTGGTCAACGTAGAAAAGGAAATATATTCTGAGTGGGTGTTATCCATTATGTCTGCACTTTTAAAAGTGTTGGAGATGAAAGGATGGAAATACTGTTTTTTTAATAATAATCGAGTGTACTTCCCAAAGATGGTTCATGAATTTTATATGCATTTTAGTATTGCATTAGATGGAGCAGAATCTGCAAGATTATCTTCAGTGGTCAAAGGGAAAACGATAAATTTTTCATCAATGAAATGGGATGAGTGTTTGGGGGTACCTCATAAAGGTATATATGAGGATTACAATGATAATATTCCTCCTACCACTGAATATTTTTCATATGAGTATTCTCTCGAGATATTGAATGGTAAATATGGATCCATAAGAATAACATATGATGAGTTATATGGGGAAATTAGAATCTTGTTTAAGTTTATTTAGCACCAAATTTGTCCTATAAAGGTTGATTTTTCTTCTGTTAGGTATCAAGATGTTTTCTTGTTATTTTTATTGATAAATGATGAGAAGATCAACATGTGTTGATACATTACTGTTCATATTGCTGAGATGGTAAAGCCATATAAGAAAGATAGTACCGTATTCTATTATAAGCTAGCCTATGATATGGTAGTGTTTTTAGGATGTGTTGAAGAGAGTGATGAGTGTAACTCTTCTAGTGGTTGTTTTTTATTAGAAAGGATATCTGCAAAATAATGAAAATTAATTAGAATTCATGGAAGATGACATGGGTTGCTGATGACGATATGTTGTATGAAACCTTTAATCCTATTGAACACTATAAGAGGCCAAAGGGGATAAGAGATATTGGTTTAAAACCTGATGAGGAAGTTTCCTATTCTGATGAGGAATAATAGATAGTAGTTCCAAAGGACACTGTTGAGTCTAGTAAGAAGGAAACATGGGAAGCTGAAGCTGATGATGATGTCGATAAAGAAAAGGAACTTGATCCACCTCCTGATGACAGGTGTGATCCTGATATAGTATGTCCTATGAAAAGAATGGAATTTGGACCAGAAATTCCTCCTCATAAGTTACCTGAGTCAGAACCCCTTCTAGCTGATGAAGAAGAAGCTGACACCAAAGTATCCAATTCTGGCCAGATTGAAACCAGTAACAAAGACAACACCAATGAGTCTTTGGTAAACAATAATGGAAAATGTAATGGTGATGATGATGATGATGAAGATGCAAGTAATCAACCAGTGGATGGTCACAATATGATCCAAGCTAATTAAAAACCTCAATTAGTTGAGCAGGGAACTGTTCATGAGGCTGAAAGGATAGTGAAGACAGTTATTGATTTAGATGGGGATGACTCTAATGAAAAATATGGTGAAGATAATTTTTTAAATCCTATGTATACCTTCTATAAATATGAATGGGAATAACTCCCAGGTCTCGCCGTTCTAGGTCTTATTATTCTGTGGAAGAGGAAGAAGAAGTGAATATCGCAAGAGTAATCCATCCAGTTATGGTTGGACCAATTGCTGTGAAAGTGTAAGTGACAACAGAAAGATGGAGATGTTCAGTTTGTAGATATGATTTTGATAGATTCAAAATTGAGTTGCTCCACATAGTTAGAGAGACAATGAAGGATGAATTATCTAATGATTATTCTCCTGCTCCTTTGAATCTTTTTGAGGCTTCTATGGATGATATAACTCAATGAATGGTCAGTATTATTAATCCAGACATGTGCAATACTGGTTATATGATTGACAGAAACATTTCGTCTCTAAATAAAGTGCTCAAGGATTTTATTAGTGACTTAGTATCCTTGTCAGGTGAATTCAGATCAACCATCACTGGTATGATTGAATTTCTGAGAAACTATATAGAACACCTAACGAAATTTGATTTGAGAAAATTGAATTCTGAGATAACACATATTGTTGCTCATACTAGCTCCTCCAATGTGACCAAGATCACTAGACTTGAGATTAAAATAAGAGTTAGCAGCCCATTGACATATTCTGGATTTGGACACTTTGAAAAGGATGAGGGAAAATAGTGATCATATTCACAAAATGGTGAATTTATATTCAGATGATGATACTCAAGATAAAAAAGAGATCAATGAAAAAGGGGATCACTATTTTTTAAAAATTTATTCCAAGCATGAGTTGAACAATCAGTTTAAAGTCCTGGCTGAGAATTTGAGGATCCCTCCAATCACTCAAGTCTTTAATGCTCGAGTCGAATAGTTAAAATAATTTACTCCCACTCTAGAGAGTTTCATGTGGAACAATGGCGATTTTGAGAAGGCTAAGAAATATTGTGGTGTGGTTATTCATGATTTTTTCAATCTGCTCAAACCTTATATTCATGTGAAAGAAAAGGAAATTTTTTCCTTCTACTGAGACTCTTAGTCCATCATGTGTTTCTCCTGGTTCATTATCATTTTCTCAAGGTCCTTCCAATATTCGACCAGTCATTTAGCATCCACCTTCATGAAGATATTCTAGCCAACACAAAGTAACCATAGAACCAACTCTTCTTCTAGCCAGACCTGTCTTACATCCTCTCTCCATCCGGCCAGATCAAACATCCACCAAAGCACCCACTACCCCATCCATTCATCCCTCTACTAAAGGAAATGCTCATCTTCACCGCTAGAAATAGTTTTTCCTGTCATTTTTGTTAGGGTGACATTTCCTTGTACCTTTTTCAGATGTTATTTCAATGGAACCTTATTCATTTTGATATCTCAGTTTTCTCTTTTTCATTTTATTTTTGATAATCCCAAAGGGGGAGAAAAGAATATAAAAATATATATAAAGGGGGAGAAATGTATATATATATATATATATATATTATGGGGAGTCTAATATATATATAACATATACGCTCTAAATATGATTTATGCTTTAATTCCATAGATGCATATAGCTCTGTTTTATTATTAGCTATGATGATATGTTCTGACATTGTTTAATATATAATGCCATGCTCTGATGACATGTTTATCTTTATTCATATTTTTTTTACATAGGGGGAGTATACTAAATGTTATATCCTCTTCCATCTTTATTTATTCCATATATTTGTGATTATCAAAAAGGGACAGACTGTTGAACCCTCTGTGAGATGGTTATGTTAATAACCACAAATAATTGTTGTTTTTGTTTATAAGTCAATTTAGTGATTTATTAAATGTATTCTAAATTTTTTAATATATGGTTAATCATGTATAATTATGATTATATATGATTATTTTTTTACTACTTTTGACCAGGAAGTATTCTGGTTTATACATACACTCTATGAGAATTTTATTTTTTTGACTCACTGGTAGTTATATTCTTGAGTCTCCCTTTGTTAAGGGTCTGAGACACAGATTATAACAGTCACACTGATGATAACAGTTGCACCAATGACAATGGTCACACCGATGATAATAGCCACACCAATTACAACAGTCGCACTGATGAAAATGGTCGCACCGGTGAAATAGTCACACTGATGATACATCGGTCTAACTGATGTTGATCACATGGCCTATCGAAGCTGATGTTGATCACATGACCTACCGAAGCGGTTTCTAATCACATGACCTTCTAAAGGTGATGCTGATCGCATGACCAACCGAAGGTGATGCTAATCACATGACCTACTGAAGTCGATGATTATCACATGACCTACTAAAGGCGATGCTGATCACATGACCTACCGAAGCCGATGCTGATCACATTACCTACAGAAGCCGATGATGATCGCATGACCTACCAAAGACGATTGTGATCACATGACCTACCGAAGTAGATGCTGATCACATGACCTACCAAAGATGATGCTGATCACTTGACCTACCGAAGCTGATTCTGATCACATGAGCAACCGAAGTTGATGCATATCACATGGTCTACCGAAGACGATGTTGATCACATGACCTACAGAAGCCGATGCAGATCACATGACCTAACGAAGCCGATGATGATTGCATGATCTACAGATACCAATTAAAATTCAAATGACCAACTGATATCATGTGTTACCGATAGCCCTGAATTTTTTTTTGAATCTTAATTTAACTCCAACGGTCGTATTTGCATAGTTTAATTAACCTTCTATTCATTAATGTTGGTTGATGGATGTTAGGGAACCATACCCTGTACCTGTCAAAAAGTAATCCTTCCATTATTTAGATCTCATGAAATAAAAAGGATGATTGATCTGTAATGATGGAAACATAAACAAAAAAAGGAAATGATACACTGATAATGACACACAGAAAAAAAGAGCATGTGTGTGTGTGAAGACCCATGAAACAAAATAAGAACGTGAAGAAAACTTCTAAAAACCAGAGATATTCAAGAGGATCATTATCCTTGAACAAACACTAAAGTCGAGTTGTTGTGCCTTACTGGACATCATATGCACAAGTATGAATAAATGTAGCTTCGAAGAAAAACGATACTTTGTTTTGTGTCATCCTCCCCAGTAAGGACTCGAATATCATTGGCAACATTAAAACGAGTCCAGAGCTCATCTGCAATAACTCAGAGCATAATAAAGTCATTATTCAATTATTTCCTCAGTAGTATACCTGTGCATAACATTTTTAGCAGTGTGTCTACATCTGTCTATTTAGACACACACTAAATCTTGTGCTGAGCAAGAGGATACTAAATCCTTACACCAAACATTTTACACCTTATTGTATCCCATAGTGAATTGTGGAAGAGGTCACATGTGACCTGGAAAGCCTGAGTGCTATTGTTTTTGTTTTCCTACGTAGAATTTTTGCAAGGTCTGAGGAACAGAATAGTCTGAGTACTATTGTAAAACCTCGATCCAGGGTGTGGATAATAGATTATATAAACTATTTTAGAGGTCTAAGTCTCAGCTTGAGACTGAACCTCTTGTTTTACAACTTCTGTGCGTTTTAACATTGTTTAAACTATTTTGAATATTCAACTTCTAATACATTAAATATAAATCTGTTTTAGAGAATATATGATAGTTGAACTAGCATGTGATTGTATTCATTGTGATCTAGTATGTTAGTTTCAAAAGATAACATAATCTTAAGATTAAATTAACTGAGAAGTACTCAATATTTGAGACACTGATTGAACATTTAAATTTTTTATAAATTCACTAATGTTTAACTTGTTTTATGAATTTGGTAATTTTAATACAAATCTGTTAAACCAGATATTTTAATTGGAACTCAATTCACCCCCCTCTTGAGTATAAACTCTGATAAAAAATAGCATGTTGTTAATGGATTTCCACAATTAAATGGTTTATTCACATGCTATTTTACCATTGTTAATGTTACTTTAAGATCTATACCATATTCATGGACAATATTTATGTCATTACTCATGATTTTGATGTTTTATGTTCATGTTCTTGTGTTCAAATGTTTAGGGATTATTTTTTGTTCTCCATGATAACCCTTGCTAAGCATTTAAGCTCACCCATTCTATGTTTTCTTTTCTCCATGATATAATGAATGTTTTTGGGTATAAAAACAGAATGGGGAAGATCATTATGGGAGATGTTGAAGATCATTCACCATGATTATAAGATTATGTTCTGTGTTTCCAAAGACACTACACTTATATGGTCTTTGTGCATATTTTTTTTTGCTTGTAATAAGTATTCCACAAAAGTAATGTAATGTCTATGTATGTCATGATTTGGGTCTCTACAGTTGGTATCATAGAGAAGGATTATTAAACCTTTTGAAACAAGGATGCATAAAATTTTGTGAAATACCTAGAGATATTTCTAAGGTATGACATGGGATGTCTTTAAGGTTAGTTATAAGAATAGTTTATAGTCCTAGAATTACAGTAATGATCATAGAATTAATCATAAGTTGTTATATATTGAAGTTACCCCCCCTTTTTTATGTTATTTTCCTAGCATGATATTTTCCTCTCACACTATTCTTTTTCAGTTTTAAACGTTGGTTGGAACCTAAGGGACTATGTTCATCAATGTAATGGACAATGAAATGATTTTCCTCATGAACAAAACAATGTAATGCGAGATGGAGTGAATATTATTATTTCTATTCTTACACAAACAATGAATCATTCTAGACATTCAAATGAATAGATAAAGGAACAATATTCTATCGAGTCCTTCCTGAGGCAATGTCCACATTCATTCAAAGGGTCTTATGATCCAATTATTGCTGAAAAATGGATCTGTACCATTGAAATGATATTTTCCATAATTCTCTGTTCAGAACATGAAAAAGTAATTTTAGCTGTTTACCATTTAGAAGTTGAATCAGAACAGTTGTGGACTCTAATTATGAATACAATGCCCTAAGATGAAATTGAATCCATGGAATGGGATGAACCCGAAAACTTGTTTTTCAATAAGTACACCCCTCATATTCATCAATGAAAGATGGTAAAGGAGTTATTTGAGCTTAAGCATAAGGATGATGAATCTGTTGGTATATACGAGGTGAATTTTACAAGGCTTAAAATTTAGTCTTCTGGCTTTATCATCCAAGATGAAATTAATGTTGTATATTCTTCACTGGCTAAAAACCAAGTCTTAAATGTTTATTAGCTATAAGAGACTTCCTAGCTGGGATGAAATTGTGTGTGGTGATATCATGGTATAACTCAAAGTTGGTGTTAAATATCCATATCATGGTTTTGACGAGAAACAAAAGATGGAGTTCAAGGAAAAATCTCAAAACTATGGTGAAAATAAAGAAAAATGTTTCATTGTGCTCAATGTGTGGAAATAAGCATGGTGAAGATTGTCATAAAGGGACCGGGAAATGTTTTAAGTGAGGAAAATAAAGTCATCGAGTAGCTAAATTCCAATATAATGGGAAAAAGTTATCTAATGATGTGAATGGAGAAAAGACTATAGAGAAATAACCACCAACACTTCAATGCTACATGTGTATGGAAATAGGGCATTATTCTAACCAATGCACTAATCCATTGTTTAATAATGATCGATATCAACATCCTCTTAAGGCAAAGAACAAAGGAAAGTCAGATGAGATCACTATTAGTGATGATGAATATGACTACGAAATGGTTGAATGATTAAGTGTTTTTGTAATGGGATTCAAAAATAGTGTTGTGGAATCTCATTTTTAGTATCATGCAATATTGGAATATCTATGTATTTGATAATTATGGTTTTCAATAATTTTATTGTACCAGTATCTATGAAAGGGGATTGAAATATTTTTGGAATGAAAATGATATGTGCATAATGAAGGGATAAAGAGATAATGAAATGTTTGATTGTATTAATGAGTTCATGACTGTTAAAAGGAAAAAGTGAGATCATGGTTTGAATATATAAAAATTTTGAGATTTTGGTATGTGGAAACAGTTAACTATTGGCAGCATTCATGTTTTCACTATGGTTCAATGAGTATTCATTCTTTAAGATAATACATGATTAATGTATTCACATGTTAGGAATTTGACCAACAACAAAATATATCCTATTATATATGCGGGATAAATGATAGTATTCACATGCTTGGAAGATGACATTTTTTTAATAATTTTCTTCATACTATGAGATTGGATAGAAGTATTTTGGATAAGCCTAATTAATGGAATAAATTATGATGTACATCAGATAGTATTGTTAATGGAAAGAACTTTTTGATATAATATCGTAAATTTTATAAAAGTATAATTTTAGAAAAAGGAAAACACGTAGGACATGTGACAACCCATCGCGACGGACAAGGATGCAGGAATTGAACCCACAACCGAAGTGCGACTGGCCATTATCACCTACCACTGGTCTACAAGAAGTCCATGGATTATAGAAATTAGTTAAATTTTATTAATCTGTATGATAGTTGAAGTCTTAGTCCATTTTTGGAATCATATATGATTAACCTATCCATAGATGTACTTATGTATATTTTATAACTTTTTCTAACCTTTTGTTTGAGACAGATAATATGACCCATCATTCTATCACATGATCTTCTAACACTACACAAATGAAAAATTAAACATCATTTCATTATGATATGAAGTGTAAATTTTTCATAGAATGATCAACGATGAGATTTTACCAAAATCACATAACTATTTACCCTAATTCAAAATTTTCAACATTAGGGAAATGATATTGAAAACCAAAAACATTGTCCAATAACCATCTTATCCGATGAATCATATGGAACCATAGATCATCACAAATTCACTCCTTTGAGATTGTTGAATTTTTAATAGCCATGTTCTCTACCACTCTCCATCAGAACTTGACGGTGAGATTTTTCATCCATATCCATATTTTAAAATATGTTCCCCTATGTGGAAAGTCAGTGATGAGTTAATTTGGGTAACAGTTATGTTTCATACATTAGTCTTTTAAAATTATTTTTTACTATTTATTTTCACAATGTGGGTTTCTATGAATGATAAATTCAAGTTGTAAAAAATTTATAACCCCAACGAATTTTGAGGGTGAAATTCTTTTTAAGGGGGGTAGAATGTAACCCCCCGAGATATTATAAGAAATATTCTTTTTAATTTCTTTGACATCTTATGTTGTACACTTCACCAAGATTAGCTTGTGTTATACGCACCACCGTATTAGCTTGTAGTATATGCAAACATTATTCTTGGCTTGTGTTGCACAAAAGAGAGACCTTCCTCAATAGCTTATGTTGTACGCAATACATAGTTTCACTAAACAATGACCCATTATTATGATCAATCCACTATGAATATTATTAACTACATTTTCAATTTTATTACATAATAATTCATCATACACATTTTCTAGATCATGGTCTGAGAAAAAAATATTGTTTTTCAAAAAATAAATAGTTTTCCCACTTTTGGATGCCACACAGACATTAAATCTAGTTTTTTACACGTTTATAAGTTCAATTAAAAAAATAAACCTATTCATTGAAATATGGGTGTAGAAATTAACTTTGGATAAATTTTTTTATATTTTTCTGTTAACATTGATATTTTGATGAATAGTAAAAATAAGATAAATTTTAATTAAAAACAACTTTTTTCATCAAGATAATTAATATGGATAATTTTTAATATTGAATGGTTTTAAAGTATAAGTAGAATATATTCTTACCATTTAATATAATTCATGTCGTTATCATTAATTTTACATTGAATTCATAGGTAATAACATTTCAATCTATTACAATGTTGTAACTTTTAAAACTCGCATTCTCAATAGTAAGATTAATTTTAAAATAATTACTACAACATATGTGGTTTGAATTTGGAAAAATGGATTCCATATTTGGAATCAGTAGGTAAAAATTATGTTAATAGGATACTTTTTATTTTTAGAAATTATGAATAGTAACTATGATAAATATTATTTACCACAGTTAAAGGTAAATTAGGAAATTAAGGGTAAAAATAATATTATAAAATTATCTAATACCTGAAAAATTATATTGGAGGAATAAAAGTATATCCATATCACCTAAGGGTCGGAAAATATTCATTTCATGGACTTTTGAACATGAGAATGATATAATTGTTATTAAAACAAACGAAAGTGACAACATGTCACTCTCTTATGTCTTATAAGTGTAATAATTATAATTTATTGATAAAGCTCATAAAAAATAAAATATAAATAGTCTCCAAATATCTAATAAAATTTTCTACATAATGATAATTTATTTAGATTTTTTCGGGATTAAATAATTATCATTAATGATGATACCACATTGATGTAGAGATTATTCTATTGATTGAATATCAAATAAATGGATATAAAAAAAATAAAATTATTATTATATGAACTATTTAATGTCCTAAACGAACTTTCTACATATATATGAAATTTTATAAACAAATTAAATATATTTTTTCGAATATTTATTCTGTTTGTATTTTATTTAAATTCAATTAACGGAATAGTTTCAAAATTGACACTATTGTTATTTTATAAAAATAACATATTATTAAATTTTTGTAAAATATAAAAATATCTAAAAATTATAAATTGAAAATTATAGGATATAAAATGTCATAAATTATCTATTTAAGGACAATTCAAAAAAAATTAAATATTTATGAAAATTTAAAATTTAGAATATTTTTACAATAAATAAAATTATTTAGATAAAATAAAGATAAATCAAGTTGATAAGGTAAAAAAATAAATTCACAACCCGTATAAATTTTATTGGATGATGAGATAAAAAACATATATCATCTCAAATTCGAATTTTAGTCATTTAGGATGTTTTTTTGTTGGGGTTTTGGTTTATTATAAATTAATATTTCAGAGGTTTCCAAAGGTGAGTCTTTCCACTCTTATAAAAGGGAACCACCGCCCTCTACTCCTCAAAACATTTTGAGACTTCATACTTGGCCAAAACCTGACCATTTCCATTATCCACACCCCTATAAATATAAAATATATCCTAGTATTCTTTTAAGGCCACCTTTAGTGCCCTAATAGAAGGTTTAGAAGAGGTGTGTCGAAGAAGAGATAAATTCCATTACAGATTCATTCAAATTTATTTCTTCTTATACTTCCTCTTAATTTGTTGTTTCATAATAAAGTAATAACATAAGTTTAAATAATATACTTATATGTTATTATTAATATGAACCAACCATATTTCACTTTCTATCCATCTTATGGAATACAGAATCAGCGCACGTGCGTACGTACAAAATAACGTCTCCAAGACGTGGTGTAATCTATTTTCCACCACCACCATACATGGATGGGTATAATGGTGGAAATAATAACTATATATTATTATTATAGAATCATACTGATTCTTTTAAATTATATCATCCACTTTAATTCCATTCAATAAATAAGGTAATGATATCATCGCTCATGCGTACGATCGGATTTTAGTCTCCACGACACGATGAGATTCATTCTCCAAGTTAACCATTCAAGAATGATTATAAAGTATATATAATAAATTATCATGAAATATATGACATATTAATGACACCTGATATATTTATATGTCATATACTTACTTCAATTGAATTTAATAATGAAACGAAAATAGCGTTCAAGCGTATGTACGACCTGCCGTCTACATGAATGATGTATTTCCATCCATTTAACGATAATATATATATATATATATATATATATATATTCTGAATATATATTATATATAAATCATGTTTTATATTTTTTTGGTTTGTAATCATGATCTATGTAATCATATGAATAATATCATGTCAAAACATAGATGATAAATGAGACGATTTTACCCAAAACTATTCTTTGACATTTAATTGAATATTGAATGGGTAATATAAAGTCGTAACTGAATCATATATGATATTATTAATATTATTTTGGTTCGGTTACAAGATAATAATATGTTTAAACCCACTATATAGGAGTCTCATACACATATGGTTGAAATTGGACATAAGGTAATAGGTAATTATTCCAATATAATTCCTATCCGAGATTGGTTATTCGTAAGTATTTACTGGGGTTATATTTTTCATTCATTTCCATATAATTTTCTTTCATAAAGTGTTTAATATTAATCCATGTATGTTTAGAGTAATGTTTACCCCTCTTTTACTTTTACATTGTGTTACGGAAGGAATAATTCTTTTTTTACCATACGTAGTACTTTTTGACTTTTCTGTAAATATGAGGACAATATTTTTTTTAACTAATACGGAATGAATTGATTTTTAGGGTTTCATAACGACTTATTTCCATGAAGTGTCCTCTACAAGATTTCATTATTATTTTAAGCAAAATCCCTTTATTTTTAAATTTCATGGAATTTTGAGAAAAAAAATTGATTTTGTAGAAGAAATTATATTTTCATCTAGAATTCATTTCAATTGTTTTATCAAAAATATTTTCCATCTAAGATGACATTATTAAGTATATTTATATTTCAAAAATAATGTCTCTATTTTTTACATTGTTTTATTTTTCTTATGATGAAATGATATCCATTGTTTTTATATGTGTTATATATTGATATGATGATGTTTTTGGAACCCATATTTTTTGGGTTTTGATGAATGATTTATGTTTATTTTGTGGCACATGAAAAAATAATTTCATTATGAGATGGGTGGGACCTATATCCCCCTAAAATTCATTTTGTAATTATTTATATCTCATGTGATATACATGGCTGGAATGGCATGCGAATCCGATTTAGTAATACAGGTCCGGAATGTCACGTAAACCCGGTTCAGTGATGGACTTTTCCCATATGATGGTCTTGAAAGAAATTCCATGGATATTATGGAAATCATTACATGTTCTTAATGGTTTTCCCAAATGACTTGTTTTATTTCCATGCTATTTTACCATGGTTAATGTTCCATTATGATCAATACCTTATGCACTTCCATGATTTAGGTCATTAATCATGATTTTGATGTTTTATGTTCATATTCTTACGTTCAAATGTTTAAGGATAGTTTTATGTTCTCCATGTTTACCCTTACTGAGAAGTTGAGCTCACCCTTTTCATGTTTTATTTTCCCCGTGATATAAAGAAACGTTTTAGGTAAAAAAACTGTAAGGGGAAGATCATTGTGGGAGATGTTGAAGATCTTTCACCATGATTGGAAGATTATGTTATGAGTTTCCAAAGACACTAATCTAATACAGTCTTTGGGAGTCTATTTTTGAGATGTATTAAGTATTCTTCAAAAGTAATGTAATTTATATGTATGTCAAGCTTTGGGTCTCTAGATAAATAATCCTAGAATAATGATTAATTATGTGAGAAACCTAATTTCAAATCAAATTCCCATTTAGTCACACACACACAGACATATATATATATTACATGGAATTTTTAATAATCATAATTAAAAAACAAATACACAATTAAAAATACATATATAAAATTGAATTTATAATAAACATAATTTCCAAATAAATTAAAATTTATAAAAAATTAATTAATATAAAAATTATCCCTTTTAAATTTTGAAATCTGAAACCATAATTAGGGAATAAAAAATTATAAAATCTATCATAGATTATAATTTCTAGAAACATAAATAAATAAATATAAATATATATATTTATCTATATATTTATATGTATTTATATATATTTATAATTATAAAATAAAAAATAATTCATATTTTTTTTTCATAAAACATAATATCAGTACACTATAAAATAAATAAAACCAAAAAAATATTTTGAAAATAGTGATCCATAATTTTAAATTAATAAATATGGTACCACACATACTAATGTTCCACTTAAAATAAAATAACAATTTTCTGGGAAAATAAATTATAAAAGAAAAACCCTTAAACTATAATGTTAAAAATTTCAAAAATATCATTTACATGAATTTCATAAAATCATCTTCTATTGTTCCTTCACACCATCACCAGACTAGGAAATGGTTTCCTAAATCCATTTTCTCGAGTGATTATGGTTTTTTTATCTAAATACAATACTATTTATATAACGACATAAATATTTATTTAATTGGTTTATCAATGGATAATGGTGATTTTATAGGATTTTAATATAGTGAAAAAAATTAATCATGAAAAAAATATATGATTCATATTTAGACAATGAATAAAATTGATGTAAATATTTTTAATAACACCAAATCATGATATTGAAATCAGTTTTCACGAAAATAAAAAATAATAAACAAAAAATTTTATTCATAATGTGAAATAAAAAACGTATACAATAAAAAAATAAAAAATAGATGACATTGGAAAATAATAAATAAAAAATTAATTGGAAAAGATCTAATTTTAGCTGAATGAAAATTGAGAATCCTAAAAGAAAGAAAAACAACACCAACATTCCAAATACTGAATTATAATCATGTTTAAAACCCTTAGATCTAGATTAAATCAAATACCAAAATAAAATAGAGACCTTGCAAATCCACTCGATCCACACACGCCATCAAAATTTCTCCTTCCATACCATGACATACGTCCCTCAGCCTTGTTTAAAAAATCACGAGGGAGAAAAGCTCACGGGTTCCCATGGCACTCAACCTGACATCCCTATCTAAATTCTTGATTCCTCTGGAGGAACAATCCTACTCCACTGATTTAGCTTATTTAAGCCTCTATAGTGCAAAACTGAGCCCTCAACCCCTTATCCCAAAACTGACCCACTTTCCCCAAATCGATTTCATCAATTTTTTAATTTTTTTATTTATTATTTTACATTATTTAACACATGAAATTTGATTTTAAAGAACTAAAATTAGTATAAATTTATATTTTCATAATTTCTAATAATTTATGGAATATTTTTTAAAATAGTTATAATATATATATATATATATATATGTTATACCCATATAAAAAATTAATAACTAATATGATTTTATAAAAATAATCTAATCACCACTTATAATTCATAACAATAATATTTTGACATAATATACATAAATACATACATACATACATATATATAATTTATTATTTTTTTAAAAAAATTATAAAATAATAATAATTATATTCTAATATTAATATTATTATTTATTATTTCAGATTTTATAAATGAAATAATTATTACCACAATTAATATATTTATTAGATAAAAAAATATTTATATATACTATAATAAGTTTTTAATTTCATATTAAAATATTCATTATAGAAAATTTGAATTAACAAAATTTATTCATCTAAAATATTTTAATGAGATAATTTTTTTAAAAAAATTTATAAAATAAATATATTTATATTCAAATATTATTTTCATAAAATAAATAATATAAAATAATATAATATTTTATTAATTTAAATTAAATTGAAAACAACAAATTTTTCATATAATCAAAATAATTTATGTGTATTATTTAATTTTAAATATTTTAAAAAACTTATAATCAATTTTTTTTATTAATTAAAACAGTTATGAATATTATTTTCTATTTAAATAGTGTCAAAATTATTATTTGTTTTTAAATTATAAATTAATCATTAAAATGAGATATTTATATAATAAACCTACATTTGGAAATTCTTTCATTTCATAGTTTATTCTCAATTCTATTACAGAATAAACTATGTAATGGTAACCCACTATAGTTATTAATTTTGGTGTTCTTTTTTGAATTCTCATTTTTACCTAATTTCAACACTACTTATAGCTAAATATATTAATCCAATTTATAATGATTGATAGTATCAACATATATAAATAAATTAGAATAGATAACCCAAGACACAATAATTGATAATCTCATTTTAATCCAATCATTGATAATCGTTTTTTAATAAAAAAATCGTCTCATAATATTCATTTACATACAAAATCAATTGTAAAATATAAATCAATGGTAAAACATATATCCCATAGATTATGTTATTCTTTTTCTCCCCAATTTCATTTATTCCACTTGGAAATATGATATTACATATTGTAAATATGGAATAGAATTTCCCAAATTTATTAAAAAATGTTCCACAGAACAATCAATGGATGAATATTTTAACATGAAAAATGCTAAAATCTTATGTTATCTTGATACACCTCAAATTCATTTAATACACTAGTATATCAAGATGTTTTAGATCAATATGTTTTATTCATTATACTAGATATGTAAGATTATCTCATAATTCTCAAATTTAGAATACAATTTCTCATAATTATCCCCTATCTTTTATGGTATATGAGCCTTATATTTGAAATCAAAATAACAACACGAATTTTATACTATCAAATATCATTGTCAATATTTACATTTGTTAATTACTGAGACCCTTGAAATTTTCTTAATGTTTATTCAAATTAACGTATTTCAACATTTTTTGAAATAATTCATTATTTAAACAAATTTTTAAATCCTCCAAAATCATCTCAATTGATTTCTCTTTCATAGTTTTATATATTTAGTCTTATTCTAACAAATAATATGATTTATATAAATATATATTAGGTCATATGATATCGTATTAAATTTCATTGAATGTGATAGTCTAGATATATATTTTCACAAAAAACTTGAATATAAATATTCATTATTTAATAACATGGATTGTAGTTTTATAAATTTTTTCCTATAAGATTCCTAAATATAATTAAATACCCAATGTAAAGGTATGATACATTCAAAATATAAGAATTTGTAACTATTACAGGTGAAAAAAATTCACTACATGGACTCTATAGAAATATGAAACATCACAATGTGGATTATAAATTTTACACCCATGATTGTTTCCTATAATTATCTCAATAATTTCCCAATTCTTCACTACGGTATTTCATGTCATGAATGAATGTTTCAGATTGTGAATAATTTCATATAATATGGAAAAACATTCAAATATTTTCATTTCATTAGACAATCCTTAATTCATCTTATAGGGAAACATAACCACACAACCATTACATCAATGTGTTAATAGAATATTTTAGTTCAACCATTATCATAAAGTCAATTATACTATTGAATATAGACATAATTATATTCCTATTCATATTTACGATGTTTTCATTACCTTCCCCTAATTTGTTCATCAACATGCATCTTCACTATTCATTTACAATAGAATATAGATGTATAATAAAAATATAATAAGATTATAAGGATTATTGATCCATAATTTCATCCAATTACTTATCATTAATTCATGAAAATATCCATATAATTATTATGAACTACAAAAAAATACATTGAAATTTGGACAAGAAATTCAATTCATTTATGTGATAAATAATATCAATGAGTAAATTTGTCAGGAAATACTCATCCTCATTATCAGTATGAGTTATTGGATGGATTGTCAATTTCATTTACTTATTGGAAAACAATATAATTATTAATGTGGGAGACTTCAAATTTCCTCTTAATTTTTAATGAACACTCATTCTCTTCCCCAATTTCAAGATATAATGTAGACATAATAATGTTTCCTAAAAATGATATATTCATTAGTAAAATAAATTATATGATAAAAAACATGACCTTGAATGTAATTGAAATATGAAAAATATTGTCTATTTTGTCAATACACTTTCATAAATGTGATACCATGCATATAAACTCTTTATTTATAAAACATTGGATATATAAAATTATTTCTTCAAAATTGATCCATATAAACTGCATAAATCTCCATAATCCATACAATAATATAATGAAAAACTCATTTAACTCTATGTTTAATCATGTATAGATAACAATAACTCCCATTTATAATGTGAATTTAATGAAATCATAACAAAGTGTTTTTATATTCTCATACCTCTTCCTATAGTTTTCTAAAGTTGTACATGATATCTAATTTTATTTCAATTTTTTTGAAGCATTGTTTTACATTTATATTTTCCCTCATGGGGTGTACTCATAAAATTTGATTCATGGTAGATGAGACGCTCCATGAGAACCGATTTCTCCTTTATTCCCTAATAGTGATACTCTCTAAATATATTATTGAATTCCATATAGGTATTCACAAGTAAAAAACATGAATAATGTTGAATAATAAGGAGCATAAATATGACTTAGAAGAAACATTTAGTGTTATATTACTCTCTCATCCTATGATATTAGAATATTACAACTATATTGTGATGATATTTCATTGGACACCTCTTTTAATTTTGAGTCTTATATATTTAATTATCATCATTGATCCCTTGAAAAACATATTTTTGTGTAATACCTAATTTATTCTTAATCTTATAGATCATAATATTTTCATTTGGGGACATTTTTGTTTCAAATTCCATTACACATTATTAATTTACATTTTTTTATTTTTTATAATTTTTTAATCTAAAAATTATTTACATGAGTTCAGTCGATTTAGCCAAATAACATGGAACTCATTCTTAACAATCATAGTATTCTTATAATCATCACATTATATACCATTATTATTATATTGATACCACTTCTATTAAAATAATTTAAAACCTATCATTCTATCCCTGTCATGCATACCAATTCATTGTTGCGTTTATGAAAACTACATCTAAAAACATCTTCTAAATTATGAAATTCATTTTTTATAGAGAGTAGTGGTGAATATATAGTTATATTGTGTTTTAAATAATTTTTTTTCCAAAATTATCATTTTTACATCCCTGCACTTTTTTTCATTAATAAAAAATACTAATGAAATACTTATCAAAATAGAATAGTATTTGTATGAATTCTTACCACTACACCATCAAATTCAATGAAAAATTCTCCAATAAGATTAGTTCTATATTTTTCAGGAATTTTTATTGTATTCATATTAAAAAATGACCAGCATATTTATTTGTGGGGTGAGTTCTTATTTCTAGGTAGTTATGATTCAGGAATGTCTATGAAATTCTCCTAGTCAACTTGATCCATCTATATAAGGGGTTGTTTCAAAGTCCAGCAAGATCTGTTAAAACTAATATGTCTTGAGCAATAATCATTCAAAATATTACATGAAATTTATATCCCATCATCTCTACATCTTTATATGATTCTATGTTAAATTAAAATAATTTATTTAATTATTAAACGGAGGTGTTCACTTCAAATTGAGCTATCAATCATATGGGTTGTTCATTAATGAAATCTTCTACTTAATTAGATATCATCTTTTCAAGATAACTCACTATCTTTAAAATCTCAAAAATATCCTGATTATTTGTATTCATGTCTAAAAATGTTTTTCTCACCTATATATTTTTCCATCATTCATGTAATCCATTATTATATTTTCTATCCAGATATTCTTTTTTTCATACTTTTGGTATTGTATCTATCTCTGGAAAAATTCTTTTTTTTTTCAGATCCCACTAAAATTATATCCTTTTTTCTCCACAATAATTATAAATTTATGAATTAGTTATATTAATTACCAATGTAATGAATCCAACAATACTATCAACATACCAACATGATGATGAATCTTCATTTTTTTTCACTGAATTACATTTTATAAGTTTTCATTTTAATTCTTTATACCCGAAATGTGTTTGTCATACCACTCATTATATATTTTATATTATATTCTGACAGCCATCCCAATTGTTATATTTATTCAAAATGTATTGATACATTTTAGTTGTAACAAATTACTAGTTTCCTATCATTTTCCAACTAAATTTCCATTTCGAATCCGGCTATAAAATGTGAAACATTTTGAATGGGGTCTTTATCAGCATAATCCCAATTTGAATTAATTGATTTAGTCTTATCTTCTTCGTACAATTTTTCTCTACCACAATAATAAATTACATATCAAATTATCTATTATTGTTGGAATAATTAATTTACCTCTTCATATAAGCTATGAGAATATTGTGATGTACATCAAGAAAAAAATCATACCATTTTTTTTGTTTTTGAATGTATATAATAAAACTTTTCTTGAAAATTCCTCATCATCATTTTGGTTTTTATAGAGCCATTTATCATCTCACATATTCCTTGAATGTATTTTAATATCTAAATAACCCTTGTTAAATGGTTATAAATATTTTCACAAATAGTCAATTGAATGTCATAAAATATTCTCCTAAAAACATGCATTTTAGCTTCAACATCATTTAAATTTACATTATATATTCTTAATAACATTATCCAAACCACCATATATTTATAGAGACCCATTAGAATTTTTATAAATTCACTTATAGAGTGGTAATGATTTAATTTTCATCCTTTCTATCTATATCAATTTTCTCTTATGTTCTTTTATAATTGTGGTATGATTTTCAAAGTCATTAAACCTTTTTTATCCTCTCTCACCTATTGGACACATGATAAGTTGTGGTGTAGTATCCAATTCCTCCGATTTATATAAATCGCCAATATAAAAATTTTGGAAAACCTTATATATGTGTAAAGGTAATATTCTACTTCAATAATTGTTCTTATTAAATCATTAGATGGGAAATTCTATCTAGAACTAATTAAAATAACCTAGGACCACATAGACAACTGACATGGGGAGGGTGGGCTGAATCGTTGGTCTACATTGTTTTAATTTTCCTTTTAGGAATTAATCTTGTTAGATAAGTTGATTATATCAATCAAATAAATTATGTATCAATTCCCACCTCACACAAATAAATAATAATACAGATTATATCAAATAATATTTATTTTTTTTGGCTTAATATCTATCTCTGTTCTATGTTGGTTGACTACACATCATGGATTATTCACTATGAGACATGGGATTACAACTAAAAACTATACCTATATATTCAATAACCATTGTCACTATTTTCCATAACATATAGATCCCCTCTATTTGATAATACTCAATAAAAAATTGATCATCTTGTATAGAATGATCAATTTAATTTCTAGGGTTTCTACTCCAAATGGATGAAACATGAAAATAATTTATGATGAGATACCTTATTAGATCATAATATGTACCTATACAATATCATTAGTAGATTCATGGAACATGATGGATCAGTCATGAATCTATATATATATATATGGTATGATCATGCTTCTCCTCACATACTTTGAATATAAAATTATATCTCCAAGCATCATCTTATCATAAGACCTTATTGATACAATATATACAAGATTATATTATAATTATCAAGGTAATGATGAATGTTCTCAAAAGTATTTGAATACAATGTTGATTCCTCCAACATATACATACATTTTAAAAATCATTAGTAATGCAATTTCAAACTATAATAGATTCAATATATCTATATATTAATCCTTAAAACACAATAATAGTCAGAATTATTATATTTTCATTTAAATAAGAAATATATTTCTAGTCAATTACATAATAGATCTCATTTTAAAATACTCCATAATTAGTTAGTTTAATTCATTATCAAATGTTGTTTATTACTGTTCATGTTTTCCAACAAAATTTGAGTGAAATTTCAAAATAACAAATAATAAATGATCTTCCTAAAATCTGATAAATCGATATATTATCGTTATAAAATCTTCTCATAGTGATAATAAAATTTTTCCAATGGGAAAACCTGATTTCCATATTTTTAAATGATCTCATTGATATTTCATACCCGAAATTATATGGATGATGAGATCTGATGTTAAATTCCAATGTGATTATCCATTTGTACCACATCCAAAATCATTCCCCACGTATCCCCCCTATGAATATGAAAATGAATGATGTGAAATATTTATATAATAGATGACATACTTTTTGATTAGAGTATAAATAATTTTTCATTTCTTACTTGAATGATTTCGGGGGGTGAATGAATGTTTTATGCTATGAATCATTTAAAGAGCTCCATGAAAACTATAAAAAATGTTGTCAACATTCATCTGTCATCCACACATCATCCTTTAAAGCTCAAATACTTAACCTTATATTTACTTCAAGTCGGAAAACATTATTTTATACTCTGTTAAATATTCATTTCTTTATTTAGTGATCAAAATAATCATCATCAAATTTCAATATTCTATATTCCCTGGATATTATCAATTGGATCTATTTGCTTCAAATCCTCACACATCATTTTTCATAGAACATGGATTTAAATGAAACACCACATATAATTATATAGACAATTTTTCATGAATTAAATCATATTATCTATAATAAATAAATTATAATACATTAATCATTATCATCAACTCCACTAAATATATAATAAACCATTGAAAACAAATTCAGTACATACAAGGGAACAAAACTGTAATCATGATGGATATATTAACATATTTGATTCTTTTTACTCCAAATTACATTAAATGTCATGTCATTGGATATAAATATTTAAAAAATAATTTAATTTTCAATATAATTATTTGACTATTATTTGAAGAATAAAAATCATACATAAATGTGTGATAAGAATATTAATAAATTAAAAATTCCATTATATATTAAATAAAAAAATGTGAGTCAATCATATTTCATAAAAATCACTAGAATAAATGATCATATTGAATATATAGAAATATGGATAATTGTATCAAGAGATTAATATGTTCAACATTGGGGAATGAGAGTATTAAATCATTCGGAAGTATCAAAAGTGTATCATTATTTGTTATTATCATCAATATTTATTTTTATATCATATATATACTAAAGAAAGAATTTATCCTACTGAGGTGTCCCCACCATGTTCTTCCACACAACTACTCCTATACATTTCTCCAAATTTTTTTCCTCAGTTCACTAAACCTACCTCCCTCGATTTTCATTCCTACAACGCTAGGGTTTTTGACTTCCTCGCATCTGGAAACCTCCATTCGTCATCTCCACTCCCGCCTAAGGAATTCCATCTTCATACACCACCCTTCAGCTCACCATCTCTGAAACTCCTGGATCCTCATCTTCGTCTCCGGCTTCTCCCTGTCTCTATCACTCCTTGTCTACTCGTCTCCATCTCTATTTACAAAAATCCATCACCTCATCCCTGGAATTCTTTCACTTCACCGCGACTTCCTATCCCTATTCACCTTCACCTCCTTCATCTACTAGAACCTTCAACTTATGGGTAAGAACCTACTCTGTTCCAAAACCTACTCCACTGTCAACCGCTGAAGATGACCTGCAATAACCTCTTCTATAAGCCCTTTTTCCATCACCAATAGTATTGTAAAAAAAATTCATATCATTATCTCTGTAATAGGTATGTTCTCCATGAATATCTCTATTGCCACTTGCTATATCATATGTGAAATTTACTCTAATATTGAATTTCAACTCGATTTTTAGATGTCTTTCAGGGGATTTATAAATTTCACCCACTTCATAAATCTAAGAACTATTCAGAAGGAATGTTCTTGCGTTCTTCTCATATTATCTATGGTAAATCGGTCTATTTTATCCATAATATTTTGCAGAATGTTGGGTTGATTTTGATAATGCACTTGAATCTCGAAAGGAGTTATTTTGAATCATATTATTATAATACATTAATTAATGTATTCCAAAACATTTAATCTAGACCTTTTAAAATGTTCAGATTTTCCAAACATATATCAGCCTCAATAACATACATTCATCTTATAAATCTGGTGTGAATTATTAATTATCTATTATTATTTATAAGGGTAAAGATACATTATAAATATTGTAATTTCATCCATTTTTGTGTCATTGGAATACATTTTAAAAAGTTTTACTTAAATTTCAAGATTATGTGCTATGAAATTTTATAAATTTTGTTCTCACCAATATATATTATGCAATTTTATTAATTTATTATTATCATTTTCCTTTCTTCCATCTGTTTTACTTTTTTTTACATTGTTCTTTATTTATTTTTAAAAATATGCTCATAATGACAATCAAGTAATTTTATAAATGCATTACAATTCATTTTTTGCATACAAATCTAGATTATAATTTTATTTACCAAACATTAACTGTTCTCTACATAAAAATTCATCTGATCATTTAGTCATCAACTGGTTACTGGTAAATGTTCATTTCAGTGAATTACTTACCAATTAATAGTTTTTTTTTTCATTTATTACTGCTTTGAGGAATGATGGTAATCTTCATACAAATTCATCTCTTTAATTCTCCTCACATTAAGCACATGTCATTCCATTTCATATTTTCTTTTCAGTTCAATTTTATTTCATACACATTCCCCTTATTATAACTGATTGTTATACAATTTTTTTCTGACTGTTAACTTTTTATGTATAAACATTTATTGTTCAAACATCTTATTATACTATGATTTTCATTCAAACTACTAATTAAAACTAATTTTTATAGTAATTATACTATGATTTTTACCATGGTATCCAGTATTTTTTATTTAGTCAAATCATTCATCTTTTTCATTTTCTAACAATGTAGAATGTATTCTAATTTACATCAAATACTCTGATGATTTAGGTAAGATAATCTTTTTTTATTAAATAAAAACAATTCATGTTTTTTCTTGCCGATTAAATATTCTAGTCATTTCAATTTTTATAATTTCCCAAAAATCATGCTTATTCAACATCCCGTTTCCAGTCTATCATATATTACTGTTACTATACTCACTATTATGCATAGAATGATTATCTTGAACACTGAGACAATTAAATTAAAAGAAAGACAATATGAACAGGAAATCTATGCCATGATCCAGAGAACCAAAGTTTCAAATGCGACTACTATTGTTCCATTGAATGCTGGTTCTAATTTCAACTATTTGTGATTTACTATAATTTTAGTTGTTTTTATGAGTTCTCATGTATTTAATAGTGAACCCATTACAATCTCTATAATCATTACTCTATATTATTTATTAATATGATAAATTTTAAATTAAAATCACTATTTCTATTATAAGTAATAATTAGAATTTGTTTCTTATGATCTTTAATTTCTTATTGAATCCAAATCGACCATATTATTCTTAATTTACTAAACATTATCTATTCCATAGACTTCAGTGGGATCTATGTTAAGCTCCTAAAAATGTCCTGAGATATATGAATCTTCTTCAGATACTGTTAGGTATGCATTATACCAACATACCAAATGAATTTCACTGTATATATGTCTTGAATTATAAATTGGAATACAATTGGGAATGTAATAATTTATCAACTCATTCATTCTTGTATGACTTCATGAATTTCTCATTTTTACTGAATTTTGGAATGATGTTGTTGCGGATTCCATTTCTTCAAACTTTTCATATTTAAGGTTTTGTGATATGAGTGGGTTTGTTAAGGTACAGAAACTAAAAATGAATATGAAAGGCTTTTTCCATTTATATCAAATGCTTTTAGAAAACATTTTTTCACATACAGAATAAACAATACCATGGATTAAATATCTGATAAATATAATTTCTATGGAAATTCCACATAAGTTTTTATGTATAATTTAAGCACCAAAATACATATCTTGACTGATTTTAGAGAACCGAATACATGGATGTATCATGATGACATGGTCTCAAATTTAAAAATACAGATTATGAAAAACCATCCAAATCTTATAGTGTACCATATACATTACACAATTTTATTAATTTATTATTGTCATTTTCCATTCTCCCATCTATTTTTATTTATTTTTTTGCACTTTGTTTGGTTTTCATTTGGATAACAATGCTCATAATGACAATCAAGTTATTTTCTAAGTTAATTTCAATTCTTTTTGCATACAAATATGGCTTATCATTTTATGTACTTAACAATAACTATTCTATAAATAAAAATTTGGCTTATCATTTAGTTTTCCACTGGTTAGCAGTAAATGTTCATTACAGTGTTTCACAGAATAACTAATAGTTTTTTCGTTCATTATTTTAGGTTTGAGGAATGATGATAATATTTTTACTAATTTATCCCTTTCATTATCCTCACAGTAAGAACAACTCATTCCATTTTAGATTTTAAATATGATTTATTTACTAATATTTTAGTTGTTTTTATGTGTTCTCATTTATTTCATAGCGAACCCATTACGATCTCTATAATCTGTACTATATATTCTTTTTTTAATATGATAAATTGTAAATTTTTTCACCAAATATATTATAATTAACAATTAGAATTAAATTCTTATGCTCCTTATTTTATTATAGAATCCAAATCTACCATATTATTCTTCATTTACTGAAATTATCTATTCCTTAGACATCCATGTGATCTGTATTTTTCTTCTAAACTAGTCATGAGATATTTGGAGATTTTTCATCTACTATTTGACCATATCAAATGAAGTTCACATTTTGGTGTCTAAAATTATAAATTGGAATACAATTGGGAATGTAATAATTTATCAACTCATTCATTCTTAGATGACTTAATGAATTTCTCATATTTAAGGAATTTTGGACAGTTGTTGCTATAGATGTCGTTGCTTCAAGCTTTCCATATTTAAGGCTTCTTGATTAAAGTGGATTTGTTAAGGTAAGGTAACTAATTACTTGATATGAAAGGATTTTTTCATTTGTATAAAATTCTTTTAGGACACATTTTGACCCTTAAGGAAGAAAAAATATCGAGGAATTAATATCTGATAAATATAATTTCAATCGAAATACAACAAAAGTTTTTATGTATAATTTAAGAACCAAAATACATATTGTGACTGATTTGTAGAGAACCGAAAACATGGATGTATCATGATGACATGTTCCCAAATTTAAAAATGCATATTATGAAAAACCATTCATATCTAAAAGTTTACCATATATATTACACATTTTTCTTAATTTATTATTATTATTTTCCATTCATCCATATGTTTTTACCCGATTATTTTTACTTCGTTCTGTCTGCATTTTGAAAACTATGATCATAATGACAATCATGTTATTTTCTAAATGAATTTCCATTATATTTTTCTTACAAATCTGGCTCATCATTTTATGTACTAATAATTAACTTTTCTCTACATAAAAATCTAGATTATCATTTAGTCTTCAACTGGTTAGCAGTAAATGTTTATTGAAGTGAATTACTTACCAACTAATAGTTTTTTCTTTAATTATTCCAGGTTTGAAGAACGATGATAATATTCTTACTAATTCATCCCTTTCATTCTCCTCCCAATTAGCATATCTCATTCCATTTTATATTTTAACTATTTGTGATTTACTATAATTTTACTTGTTTTTATGAGTTCTCAAATATTTCATAGTGAACCCATTATGATCTCTATATTTTGTACTATATATTATTTTTTAGTATGATAAATTGCAAATTAATATCTCCAAATATATTATAATTAACAATTAGAATTCATTTCTTAATCTCTTTAATTTTTTATTTAATCCAAATCTACCATATTATTCTTTATTTACTGAACATTACCTATATTATAGTCTTTCATGTGATCTATGTTATGATTCTAAACAAGTTGTGAGAGATTTGATGATTTTTCAGCTGTGTTTAGGTATGATTGATACAACCATATAAAATGAATTTCACTTTTAAGTTGTCTTATATTATAAATTGGAATATAATTTGGAATATAATAATTTATCAACACATTCATTCTTGGATAACATCATGAATTTCTCATTTTTAAGGAATTTTGGACTAATGTTGTTGATGATTCCATTTCTTCAAGATATCCACATTTACTGTTTCTTTATCTGAGTGTGTTTGTTAAGGTAAGGAAACTAATTACATAATATGAAAGGATTTTTCCATTTGTATCAAATGTTTTTAGAAAACATTTATTCCCTTAAAGAAGAAACAATAACAAGGATTTAATATTTGATAAATATAATTTCAATAGAAATTCCACATATGTTTTTATGTATAATTTAATCACCAAAATACATATCTTGAATGATTTGTAGAGAACCGAACACATGGATGTATCATGATGACATGGTCTCAAATTTAAATGTGTAGATTATGAAAAACCATCCAAATCTAAAAGTGTACTCATAGCCTTTAGGAATCCTTTTCAGAGTGAAAAAAATAAATGAATAAAATATTTTTATTCTTTAGTGATTCATCTTTATCAAAAAACTTTTCATATTCTCATCATTTCTATTGAGATGAAACTCATTTAATCTAATAAAATTGAGTATTGTGTTTCTAATTATTCATATATTTCACTGAAAAATAAACACATTTTAGAAGAAAATAGTGGGTAGCTTGATGTATTTAATATATACCAGACCAAATGCCTTTAGTGAGTTTATCAGTAGCTTTATGGAGATTCCAAAAGGGAAGCATCTCTATGATACAAATTGTATTACTATATACTAGATTGTAAAATAAATTATGGTTTTGTACAATTAAGGAGAAAGTCCAAAACTATTTAGTTTTTCAAAGTGATTATGATAGACACCCTAATGAATTCAATCATTTTTAATGATTTTTTTTGTCAAAATTGTGTTCATTTTCAGTAATTAATAAACACTGGAAGAGTATTTTCACCATTTTTGTGCTATCCAATTTAATTTATCTATGCCCTCTATTTTTCATGAAAGGGAAGTTGAGCAGGTGATTATTGTACAGATCAGGAATCCTGAACACCTGAATTATGTCGCTATTCTTTTCATCCCTTACAACAAGAGCACCACAATGGATAAGATTTTGGAATCTAACAATTTGTTTCTTACTCTATGAATTTTTTTTAAAATGGGGTAACCTATTTCAGGAATATGCGTAGGGCTTATTTTCAAGGCAGAAAATGTTACTGGACAGAATGCAGGAGGACTGGAATTAGTTGGGTGGCCTTGATTATAATATTCACCAAATCATTTTCTGAAGCCAGATTCAGAGCATTGATGATGAGATTTCTGTTCCACAGAATGTAACCAAGGAAGGTGGTCCTAAAACATTCCATGAAATATTCATTCGAGCCCCGACCTTTCTTAAAACTGGTCTCGAACTTGATGTACATATTACATTGCTATTAAATCAAAAATATTGCTGGTTGCCAATTCTTACAATGAAATCCAAGAGGAAACCTATTCCCTTTTTATTAAACTAAACTATTTAACCTAAAATTTACTGATATTTGATTGAAAAAATAGTAGTTACTATTTTATTGAAGAAAAACAGTCCATTAAAACACAATTTATCATAGATTCTGAATTTCTAGAAATTAGTTTATGAATTATTTGGCTTTAACCAAGGAGGGGCTGCTTTAAATTTTTGTAAAAATACCTCTGTCATAATTTTTATAAATCCTATTATTATTGAAAAATTTGGTCACAGGATAGTGACATATATCTAACTATATAATTACTAAATTAAGCATTTTTTCACTAATGTGTCACCTTCTCGTGTTTCCACATCACTCCAACCCTCTTATTCTACATCCAAACTAAAACACATCTTGTGGGTCTTTCTCGATTAATCACTCCCTATTAGGTTTTCGGATCCTCCGTATCTTCCATCCCATTTGCGGACACCTTCCCCCGCTACTCTTAGGGTTATTCATCAACATTTACCTCAACTACTCCATCATTATCACCTCCATGTCTGCTACCTCAACCTCCTCAACTATCATCACTGCATTCGGCTTCTCTCCACCTCTTTTACGGGATTATGGAATGAATTTTTTATATTTTTATACATGTAGGACAAACATAAGTTCAAATCTGTGTCAATATCAGCTGATTTTAATTTAAATTATTATTTAATCTCCAGCATAGTTCAAAATAAACTATTTGTTTTTTAAACATAGAAAATATATAAATATAAATAAAACATATTATATTTTTCTACTAAAATTATGATCTCCAACCAATTTTTCAACTTGTATTGAAAAATATAAAACATATATTTTAGTTTTTTTTTATTTTTATTTCACCCTACAAACTAATGTTTTTGGGAAAGTTATTTCAAATGTATTTCATTCATTTAATGAAAATATCCAACCAATTTCGTTGACTTTCTTCATAAAATAATTATGTAATATGTTCATCAGTATATATTTTTATTTTTTCTTCTAGTACTAAGTAATTATAATTGAAATTCTTAATGTTTTATTTTGTTACCTCATGGGGTGTTTACATTGCACTAAATTTAATTATATTGGAACAATAGTATACAACAATTTCTTCCCACGCGAGGAGCCTACTGACTCATCAATTCATGAAGGGAATATCATAATAGTGAAGCCTGAGGTAGTGGTGATGTCCATGTTCCCTGTTGGATCATATCATGGTATCATTTTAAAGTAATCCATCCCAGTATCTCTCCTTTAAACATTCCAGTCACTAATTTCATCATTTATTATTATGTACTGTTAATTTATAACCTTATTTGAATCTTCAGATAAACATTATTGATGATTTTTTAAACTGTGATGTGCTAGAATATTACCCCTTATTCCACCGCACGAACTCAATATAAATTTAAGTCCTGGTTAAACAATAGATCTATTTTCTTTAAAATAGTTTCTTATTTCTTAATGATTCTTCTATAGGTTTTGAAATTTATTTTTCCAAAAGATATTCTACATTCCATAAAATGTTTGTATACATTAATAGCTCCATTATGCAATCTCTACAGCACCCAAAAACTGACGAATACTGATGGTTCCAGACATGTATTGTGGTCCTATGAATTTTGTACCTCAGAAAAAAGTGTAAGTAGATAAGTTCTTGGCCTGTGTTCAATAGAGGTTTTCTTATGGAACACCCTATGAAACAAGGGCACCCAATCATGGTACATGATAATCCCTTTTATTTTTTATGTTTTATACAGGAATTGTAGTCATGTAATGTGCATCCCATCTTCTCTCAGTATTGGCAGAAGAACGGTCCACTATTTTAGACTCCCCACCCCTTCCTGATTTTTGGTTTCCTGATTTGGGAAGAGGATACACATATCACTTCAAAGAGTGGAGGCATGCCCTTTTCCTTCAATCCCATGAATGTTTGATAGAACATGTAAATAAGTTATGTCCTACTACTCCACCACACCGTGGACACAAAAAGAATCGGGCCATACTTCTAGTTTCCCTATTCCCTCTCTATAAAGTACAACTACATGATCATGGCCTCATGGTCTTCATGTGCCACCGTCTTTTAATCCAATCTATCTCCCGGATTTGATCATAGCCAAACTAATAGTGTCCAAATGTCCACTTATAGACCAAAAATTGATTTCTGGACACATGTTGTGAGGTCAAGGGGTAAATGAACATATATATGCTAGTACATGCACCTTTATTACCATCGACTCTAAATAATTGATGAATGTCCACTTTAGTTGGTGAAAATTGTATAATTGGTCTAATAAAATGGTCTGAAGGGATGGGTAGTATCCCATGTCATAAACAACATATGGAATGTCATTGATTCTATGGGAAGGCATGGTAGGAAAACACTGGTTTTCATTGCATGCATTAACAAGTAAATTTTGAATTATTTTATTTTGGTTTCTAATTAAATCTTTTATGTTAACATTCATTTTTTTATTCTTCAAATTCAGTAATTCTTAATTTAAACAATTTTTTCTAAGTAGAACATTTTTCCAGGAATTTAAAATTTTATATTTGTATTGTGTGACATAATTTCTCAGTGACATTAATACTTGTGTTGTATGTTTTTAAATTTAAATGTCCATATGAATGTTCTTTTCATTAATGTCTATGGGAATATTATGTTGTTTATACAAATACTTTATAATAATTTTTTCAAGTTCATTTCATAACATCTCTGTGAAATTAATACATATGTTATTCCATTCATGTTCTTTTTTAATTTACTATTCTAATGGATTTCCATTTGTTAATTTTATTCATGTATTTGAATATGGATACTTATGTTGTTTTATACATTGCGAGCTATTTTGTTTTCCTTATTCTTTTATGTTTTCATTCTGATTCATTTTAATTTTTTCATAAATGATCTTTTTTCATTTCTATTGAAATTTATCTACTATATTATCCTATAGTATTTCTGTGTATTCAAATAATTTTACATTCCTTATATATTCTCCTATATGTTTTCTGTATATTCTCCATCATAAATTTCTATGTTTTATCTTTTATAGTGATGATATACTTATGTTTTCCTTATATATTCTCATATATTCGCATATATTTTTAAAATATTATCCTACATATTCTCCTACATTTTTTTTTATTTTTTTCCTTTTTTTTCAATTATCTATATATTATCCAATTGTAGTTAAATATTTATTATCACTATATTTTTTCAATATATTCAATATTTATGTTCTTTATTTACATTGAAATATATTTTTTTTCTCCATGAAAATAAGTATTGAACGTATTGCCATGCGAACACACAGGGAAGTAATAGTTCGATACATTTTTTGGTGAGAGATCTTTGGTGATGTTGCGTATGTTTAGGTGATCTACTTATGTGCATGTTTGTTCTGTTTTTTAGTTCATGTGCGCATTACCATGAGATTTTAGCATTTGTACCTAATGCCTGGGGTATGATCCTGTTGACTATACATGTAATCTTTCATTACATATAAAAACCATTTTTAGGTTTCATGGATGAATTTGGGGTTATATTTTGACATTACTGTCATCGGATTTCGATTTCCGGTTGAGTTGTTGTCATATGTACATTCTATTTCCATTTATTTTGATACATTTAGCTATATATGGTTATATTATAAATGAATTTGTGGGATCATTTTTGACCCATTCATATATTTTATCATTGAGATTAATATGAATAATTAAACTTATCCCACGCTCTTATTACTGTATAAGTTAATTCATCTCATTTGTAGAATTTTTATTCCCATGATGCTAGTCTCCTAACCGGGGCCTACCTGAGGCATGATTAAATGGTAATTGTCATTATTATTTTATTTCATACATTAGGGTTGCCTATGAATTTATGAGGTCATCCCATAGTTTTTTAAATGGTTTTGGGGGTGATATAGAAAGAATATTATAGTTAGGAACTATTATATTTTCATTGGTTAATATGGAAATGTATATTTTTTTTAGGTAGAGTGATATAATATAGTGAAACAAGAAATGAAATAAGATTTTACCCCATTTGTTCTAATACACACACATTAAAATATTGATGAACCATTTGAGGTGGAACTTTTTTTAAATATAGATACCATAGAGAGTAAAATTTACCATGATTTTCATTGTTAATGTCTGAATTAGATTGTTGTCAATAAATTATGTGAATCAACTAAATAAAAATTGAAAAAATTCTACTATACTAGTGTTAATAAATCTCAAATATCGTAAAGATTATCTCTTAGTAATAATTCATAAGATACACATATAAATTAGGTTTATTAGATTGATCTACATTATCATCGATGGGTGGACCTGATATTGGAGGATAAGGAACTAATGAGGGCCCTAAATTACATTCAATAGTAATGTTGGAAGAAATTACACAACAAAATCTTTGATATAGAGACAAAGCAATTAATGGAGGTTCTCAAGATCATTTTTTATAATTTTATCATGTTTTTAGTTATATTTATCATTTTTAGGATGAAACAGTAGGGTATATTCACATTAATGTTGGATGTTGTTTCTTGTTGACATTAATGAGGAATATGTATTGTGGACCAAAAATAAAATGGATTTTTAGTTATATTTAATATCACATATGACGATGGAAAAAATGAATTATGGAAACTCTTTGATCTGAAGGGGACCCTTAGTGAGTGGTAGTATGGGATCAGGTTTTCATACCATCTATATATTACTCCAGATTTGTTTCTAGAATAGGTGTCTTGACTGTGATTTCAAGAAGAGGACTTTGAATTAGAGATTACGTTTGTGGTCACATAACTAACAATCCTTGTATATCAAGTTGTGAAATATTGGGTGGTTACTATAAAGCATATGATTCTATAAGATTAGTGTAGGGGTCTGAAATTCTAAAATTTGAACATTGTATTCGATCTAATTGTATGACATGCAGCACCGGTTCTGAATGAGATCAAATAGAGTAATAAATTATAATATATATAGTATTTTAAATAAATTAAATTTATTTTATATCCTTAAATCTAAGTGAGATTGAGTTTGCATATGTAGCATGCAAAAAATGATTTCATCGATGTCATGTTTTACAAGCAAGACCTTGTTTTTCCAAACAATAATATATTATTATTCTATATTTATTTAATATAATATGATATTAACGAGCCATTATGAATAGTATTAACTTACATACGATAATAAATGGGTAACACAATTATTAAAAGAATTAATTTGATAATAATTAATTAGAAATAAACATAAGATTTAATTTAATATAAATGGAATGATTTTATAGAAAACTATATTTATACTCATATTGTGGTTTTTTCGTAATAAATAAAATTAAATAAAATTTAATTTTTGTTATTGTCATAAATATAAATATATTATATTATATCAATTATTTAATATTAATCTAATATATTCGATATATATAAGATACGAACTATCATAATTTTAAATATAAAATACATAATTCCTTTTAAGGAACGTTTACAAGTATTTAATGGATAATCTATTTTAAATTTAATTTTTAGAATTTTTATGGACTATATATTTTATAATAAACTTCATATTTCAGATATAAACGTAAGAAATTATGTTTTGTATATTTTTGGTTAATTTTCAATTAAGATTCATTTTATAACGAATAACATAAAATACTAAATTTAAGATCCAAACAAATTTTTGATCTAATTATTTATAAGTATAAATAATATTTCAAATTAGTTTTAATTTTTAATTTGATCATATTTTTATAAATTAGTCTAATTTAGGTCATTTAAATAAACTAAACCTATTAAATTTACTATAAAAACATAACTATCATTTTTTGGTTTTGACATTTAAAACCTCCATTGTTTTCATGAATGTGGGAATAAAATTAAATTAATTTCAACCACTTCAATTATTATATAACTGAAAAATAGATTACATATTTGAAATCATAATTAATTATAAATTCAAATATGTCAACATTGTTTTTATACTAATAATATTTTTCAAATTTATTAAAATTAATTTCAATGAATAATGTTAAATTATGCATAATAAGGTACTATATATTAAATTTCTATGAAAAATGACCATTAAATGTATCCATGATCAATTTGACGGTCATATTAATATCATAGAGTCAATTTTATCAAAATTTTACCTTTATGGGACACCCTTTAAATGTGAAAACGTGTATTGAATTCCTTTGTCAAAATATTACAAGAGTGCTACTACATCTCCACTATAAAAGGCACTCATCTCCCCCCACTTCATCACACCTATAATGCCACATTAGATCAAATAATATAATCCCATATTGATCATAAAATTCCATCAACTAATCCTAGATTCCAAACCTTGGTCATAAATCCATCCAAGTAATTCCTTTTGTTCATACTAAAAGGAGTTACACTTTAATGAGGTAACATATTTCATTATGCTATTTAGTTTTATTTCCATTCTCCACTCCCTAAAATATATGTTCTCCATGATATTATAACAAGATAATTATATTAAATATAATTGAATTTTTTTGATATTTATTTTACTTTCACTCACACACACTTCCATCTAATCGGTAAAGACCTACTATTAATGTGTATGGTGAACTATAACCTCACCAAATGATGATTTTTTGTTTTACTTTACCACCTCCAATAGATAAATATTATGATGGAAACTCTGTTAATATATATTATCTACCAGTATTATGCCTGTTAAAATGCCTGATACTATTCAATTCTCTTTCAAATCATCTGGTTCTGTGTCATTAAAAATAATTATAATTTCACTTTACTCAATATAATGTGAAGACTAAAATTATTATAATGATGTGAATTGGGTTCCCGTGACATGAGGAAATTAATTAAAGACTAATTTTTATGTATATTGATAATGATGGAATGGATGAGTTAGAGATAAGTGACATAGATGAATCAAAAGGTTGGGGTGAAGGAGAATTTGGAGGAATGATGCGAGATTGCGATAAATGGTGGAAGGAATCCTAGAGAGGGTTTCAAGGATTCTAGATTATGAATGGAGTTTATGGGCTTGAGAATATGTTCTAGTGAGGATTAAAACATAGAACCATTGATAGTGGAAATATTCTATACTATTTCGATCAATTCTCTCTATCCTAGAATCATTGAAAATATCTATTGAATAAGAAATAAAATTATTGGATTCTTTATTCATATGGAATATTTAAAATAAAAATACCACCCACACAATGGATTTCATGATTTTATCTTCCATAAGATATGATGAAAATTATTCCCTACGGATGACAACCTTGCTGCTTTAAATGGTGTTTGAAAAACAATTATCCCCTGTTGTAGGGCCAGTGTCTGGTTTATATACTTCTACATACATACAGTTTTGGTCAGCTATTGATTTTCTATAGTCGAGTCTATTAGCGAGAGTATGTTGTGGAATGCTTTAACAATATTCTATGATTTTCATGTCACCGCCCCTCTCTCTTCCTATCCTCTCACCTCAAAGTAAAACTCTATTTATAAGCATGATCTAGACTAATGGTAATCACCTCATTTATAAGCATGAGTTGGGTTAATGATAAACACATTATTTATGTGCTTGAGATGGGCTATTGAGAAATGGTGTCATGACCCCTCCTCGGGGCTTGTGCCGTGACTACCCTAAGCCCGCCTTCCATAGGCCAGGGGATGGCGACTTGCACCAAGGAGTAATTACCGATAAAAAGGGTAGGCATTGCCTTTGTAAAGTAAACAAACACCACAGAGCATGCAAACAGAAGTAAACACAATGTAAAAACAGGGTACAACAGTAAGAGCAGAAAAAGTAAGTGTGCCAGAATACAAACTCAAACTGAAAGTAAGTACAACTGGAAAGAGAAAACAGCAAATGAAAGTAAAGTCGATGCCCCAAGTCTCCCACTGGAAGTCCCACATAAATGGTGGGTACAGATAGCCTTTGCAGCTCCTCGGTTCAGCCGTCCGCTCCGAGTACATCCCGCCCAGTGGTCCACCTCTAGGAACCAATCTGCTCCTCGTACCTCAACCACGATCAGCGATGTCCGTCATGTGCAACCAAAACAACATAGTGCGGGCATAGCCCATACAGGGATGAGTATAAGCTACTCAGAAGGGACCTCAAGACCAACGAAGGTCTCCCAGAATCCACAAAGGATAATCCACAAAGGAAAGATACAATCACGAAGTAACATCCAACACTACTTAGGTTTATTCCCATACATATACATAAGTCATCAATTCCAGTTCTGCTCCGACATCTGAGCCCATGTTCGATCACATACACACAGGATAACATAACAAAATCCATGTAGGAAGCAAGTAAATATTCATCTCATACAGGTATATTTCTTCGTATGATGATAGAGATGATCAGATATAGTCACAGATTCATCTAAACAATCAGACCCATAAAGGATCGATAGGTACTAACCCCCGCAATGGCCCACACAGGATAGGACCCCCACAGGATCTGTAGGCGATGGCCCACGCAGGACCGCTGAGCACTGAACCATGCAGGATCAGACGCACACAAGATCGGTAGCACTGATCCACATAGGATCGCTGAGTGTTGTAGTCATCACCATCGATTCCACAGAGGATTTCTGCATAGTCGTCATCGTCATCGCAGTCACAGCAAACTCTGGGGTGCCCGCACACAGCAAGCTCATTTGGGAGGGTCCACTCCATGAGCCGAAGGTCTGATACATCAACTGACACAAAGTATGGATTTGATGTATCCAAAAGTTCAGTATCGCCAACAAGAACTCAAAGTCATAGACGGCGCGTCAGTCGGACACCCGGTCTGAGAGTTATTGGATTTTTCGCCCTAGGGGAACTATTGATTTTTAAGTCAAAACCAACCCAACCATATTCCAACTGCATCCAAACCTCGATCGGAGTAATCGAAAAGGTCCGTCTCAGATAGAGGAATCCAACAAAGTCAACGGCACGTCAATCAGACATTTGGAGCTCAAGTTATAAGCATTTATGCTCTGAGGGCCCGGTTGGTTTCGTGTACGTACCAACCCGGCCAAACCCAAAGTACTCCGAAACATTGAGTGTAATATACTGAAACGACCGTGTCGCTCCATGAATCACATCACCACTGATGGTGCGTCGATTGGAAGTCTGCAGCCCAAGATATGGGAAAAATACCGAAAGAGGTCCGGAAGTTGGGGTTTCAGACCCGGACCGACCCGACCCAAGACCCCATGGGCCGGCCCGCACCGAGTCCACCCAAACTGGGTCCGAGTCCGGCCTGGGCACGACCCTGCTTGGCAGCCTGACGCGCTGGCCATGTTGCTCGCGATGCAGGGGGGGCTGCCCCCCGCATGTTGTAACCATGGCCCCATAATGGGGGCCACTAACGTTCGGCCAGACAGAGGTTTCGAACCCCTGAATCTTCCACTGTCCTGCCATCCGGCTGCTGCCGACCCGAGACCGGCAAGGGCCGGTCACCCTACTCCGACGCCAGCGGCCAGGAACTGGCCGCCGGTTCCCCTGCTCCGATGCGGCCCGGAATCGGCCGCGGCCTTGGTCCGTCTGGCGCGGCGCGACGACACCGCGCTCCTCCACCGTGGCCCCGCTTTGGCCGCGGTGCTTTTTTGTTTTTCCGGCGCAGCGCGACGGTGCCACATCTTTGGTTCATCTTCAACGGCATGGCACGACGACATCGCGTTCCCCCCCCCCTTTCCTTAATAATTCACGCGCTGTGCTTCGGCACCGCGTTGCCTTGCTCGTGCCGCAACAATATCAAACCACCAAAAAGGGAGAGGAGGTTCGACCATGTTCTTCCGGTCCGACCCCCTCCCGTAATTGCGGTAACAGGTGGCACCGAAAGAGAAGAAAAAAAGGCAAAGGAAGAATTCACGAACAACAAATAAAATAAATCCATACCTTGTTGAATTCGATGTGCGAGGATTCGTCGCGGAATTAACCGTCATGGAAGAAGGTGTCGCAGAAGGAGGATAATCACGTCGTGGAAGAAGTATCGTGGAAGGATCATCATGGACGAAGAGTAGTTGACTTCTGAGAATCTAGAATTCTTTGTGTTCATCGCGTTCCTCACGAGGAAGATAATATCTTCAAGAGCCTGAGTGAAATATTCCTAGCCTCTCAACAACACTAGCCTAATAAAAATAAGAGTTGTATTATTTTTATTTCACAAGCCTTTCATTTTAAAATTCAAAAACTAAAGAAACAATTAAGTGAATTAATTGAAACCCTTAAACTGCCACATTAATGAGGAGTTTCTTAACCAGAATAAACGCAAGGGTTGACTTCATTAAGGTGGGTGCGGGTGCGGTAATTAATTAAAGGAGGGGGTTTATGAAGAAAAGAAACGGTGGGGCTCGTGTGGGCCCCACCTCACAAATATCCTACCATGTCGGTAGAATATTTTGGGTCCCAAAACATCCACTTAACATAAGTTAAGAAAAATAAAATAAAAATTGGTTGTATCACATTTATTTTATTTCTTAACTTAACTTGAAAAAATTAAAAACCGCACCTGAGAAAACGCAACTCTGAAAATGGTGTTTCTAAGAAAATATCTGCGATGCGATTCCATCGGTGCCCTCAGAATTTGATTCCGAGCACCGGTTCATATGTTAGAAAAACTACTCATTCGTTCACTGAACGTACCCGAGCTAAACTTCGGAAAATGATTCCGGGCACACCGGGCCTCGGAATTAGGTGCCGTTTGAAACTGTGTTCTTGTAAAAAAACCGCTAGGGAATTAAAAAAAATTCCTCAATTTTATCGGGTCTTTACTTCACTCCCACCTCAGGGAATTACGTCCCCTTAAAGGTACATAAAAAACTAGGGAAACAAATGTAGGTACTGAGCACACATCTGAGCCTCCCACTCCCCAGTGCTCTCCTAGAGGTTCCCGTGCTGCCAGCTAATGCACTCTAGAGGAATCAACCATCCAAGTAGGACCCGCTCCTATCAATCCTCGATCTCCACCAGGACCTCTGAAAATGTCTCCCCATCATCAACTTCCAGCTCCCCATAGTCAATGACATGCATCGGGTCATGCATGTATCTCCTCAGCTGAGATAAGTGGAAGATGTCGTGCACCTGGTGCAATTGAGGTGGTAGAGCCAGGCGATAAGCCACCTCGCCAGTCCTGATGAGGACCTGGAATGGTCTGATGAAGCGTGGAGACAACTTTCCTCCTCGACCAAATCTCTGTAATCCACGTCATGGTGTGACCCGCAAGAAGTCATGGTCGCCATCCTCGAACGTCAGTGGCCTCCGCCTCCTGTCAGCATAAGACTTATGCCGGCTCTGAGATTTCCTCATCCGCTCCTGGATGACCTGGACGTTCTTTGTCATGGCCTGGACCATCTCTGGTCCCACAAGTGCTGACTCCCTAGGGTATGTCCAGCATAGCGTTGATCTGCAAGGTCGGTCGTACAACTCCTCGTATGGTGTCGTTCTAATGGTGGAGTGGTAACTATTATTGTATGCAAACTCCACCAAGGGTTGGTGGTTCTCCCAGCTGCGACCAAAGATGAGGACACATGCACGGAGCATGTCCTCGAGAGTCTGAATAGTCATCACCATCTGAAAATCTGTCTGAGGGTGAAAGGCGGTGCTCATATGTAGCTGCATCCCGAATGCCTCCTACAACCTCTTCCAAAGTTAGGAATTAAAGCGATCATCTCGATCGGAGACAATAGATGATGGCACACCATAAAGACGTACAATCTCTTGAACGTAGAGACATCCCAAGCTCTCCACTGAGCCCTGCTCTATGATGGGTATGAAGTGTGCAGACTTTGTGAGTCTGTCGACAATCACCCAAATGGAGTCATGACCTCTTGATGTGTGTGGAAGTCCAGTCACGAAGTCCATAGATATGCCATCCCACATCCATTCCGGGACCTCCAAGGGTTGTACCAAGCCTGCTAGTACCTGGTGCTCTGCCTTCACCTGCTGGTAGGTGAGGCATCGAGAAACGAACTCTTCCAAAACCTTCTTCATGCCTGGCCACCAGTGCTGTCGTCTGAGATCCTGGTACATCATTGCCACGCCAGGATGTACCGCCAAAGGGGAAGTGTGAAACTCTCTCAAAACCTCCTCCCATAATGCAACTGGTACCATGGTACGTCCTCTGAAATGGACTTCGTGCTCTCCTCCTACATAGAAACCATCAGGTGCATATCCTTAGGATATCTGTGCACGCCGCCTCTCACAGTCAGCATCCCCACGCTATGCCTCTCGGACCCGCTGCAGTAGTGGAGGAGTGACTATGAGTGACTGAAGGAAGGCTGCTCCATCTCTATCCACGATGGATATCTGCAAAGAGGCCAGTTGCTCTGTCGCCTCCCCAAGTAGTTGAATTCCCATCCTTCTGCTGAGATCATCGTCTACCACGTTCCCCTTTCCAGGAGTATAGACTATCTCAAAGTCATAATCCTGGAGGAACTCGTGCCATTGCCACTGTCTCTGGTTCAAGTCCTTCTGTGAGAAGATGTACCTGAGACTCAGGTGGTAAAAATAGACTGTAAAGTGCTCGCCCATCAGATAGTGTCACCACATCTTCTGAGCGAAGACCACTACTGCTAACTCCAGATCATGGGTAGCGTAGTTCTTCTCATTCTTCCTCAACTAACGTGATCCATAGGTGATCACTACCCGTTCCGGAATTAGGACACATCTGAGTCCAGTCCCTGATGCATCGTAGTAGACTACGTAACCTACTCCCTCCTCTGTTAGCCTCAAGATAGGGGCGCTGGTCAATATATGTCTCATATCCTAGAAGCTCTTTTGACATCTGTCTGACCACACAAAGGGTTTCTCCTTCTTCATCAAAGATGATAGTGGTGCTACAACACTGGAGATGTCTGGCACAAATTTCCGGTAGTATCCATCTAGTCCCAAGAAACTATGCACCTCTGTCACGCTCCTCGGTGGCTCCCAAGCTAGCACATCCTCGATCTTCGCAGGATCCACTGCAACTCCCGCCTCAGAGATGACGTTTCCCAAGAATTGGACCTCTCGTCTGTAGAACTGACACTTCAAGAGCTTTCCAAAAAGCTGGTGCTCTCGGAGCGTGTCTAGAAAAACCCACAAGTGGTAGGTGTGATCCTCATCAGTCGTCGAGTATATCAAAATTTCATCGATGAAGACCACGACAAATCGATCGAGGTATGGCTGAAATATCCTATTCATGACGCCCATGAACACTGAGTGAGAATTGGATACGCCGAATGGCATAACCAAAAACTCATAGTGGCCATACCGACATCTGAAGGCCGTCTTCTACACATCCTCGTCCCAAAATCTGAGCTGATGATAGCCTGACCTGAGGTCTATTTTTGAGAACCACTGTGCTCCATTGAGCTGATCGAAGAGGTCATCAATCCATGATAGCGGATACGTGTTCCTCACTGTCACCTGGTTCAGGTGACACTATTCGACTCAAAGTCGCAAGTTCCCATCCGCCTTCTTGGAAAACAATATCAGGGAAGCCCAGGGTGAAACACTGGTTCGGATTAATCCCTTTCCCTGAAAGTCCTCCAACTGTACCCGTAGCTCTCGAAGCTCGGAGGGAGCCATCAGATATGCTGGGGTGTATATCAGGGCTGTCACGGGGTATAGATCAATATGAAAGTCTACCTCTCTATGAGAAGGTAGTCCCAGAACGTCGTTGGGGAAAACAACTGCATACTAATCCACCACTGCAGGAAAACTGGGACTCCGGAAGTCAACCAGTCCTAGGATGTGGCTAGCCAACTGATTAGTGATGGGATTTCCTCTCCTCTACGAGGGTCCATCCTATGTTGTGAAGGCTACCTTCTCGCCGGTGAAGGTGAACCTACTCCCGTCGGCGCGTACACATCGCACCTTGCGCCTAATACAGTCAATCTGAGCATGGACTGTAGATAACCAATCCATTCCCAAGATGACGTCGTAAGGCCTCGACGCCGCTACAACAAGATCCCAGTCGAAGCTCTCACCACCTAGCGTATGCCCACACTGCCGACAGCAGTGCGTAATCATCGAGTCTGCTCCCGTGTGAGTCACTAGACGTAAGGATCGAGCCAACAGCTCCGTCAGAATCTCTGAGCTCCGAACAAGGGCAGTGGCTATGAAAGAATGACTCGCTCCTATGTCTATAAGAACAGCAGCAATGGTGGAATAGACACAGATAGTACCTCGAATCATCTCAGGCGCATCGTGGTTGTAGGCCTCCGCTGCCTGATGTTGTGCCTTTCTTTTCCAGCCAGCTCCCTATGGTTGGGGTGGACCTCCTGGTGGTGGTGGTGGTAGAGCATCAAAGTGTCTCCCACCAACTGCTGCACGACCAGCTCCTCTGCCTCATCCTGCTGCCCCCTGAGAACTACCATGGTCTACCCTCTAACTCTTCCTGGGTGGCCCCTCACCCGTCAGATGCTCCACGGCATGGCGGGTCAGGAAGTCACGAGCCATGTGGCCCAGCCCGCCGCATGCGTACCACTGTCTGCCCTTTTGAAAGACTGTCTCTGCGCTGTGTGCCCCACACTGCTGAGCCAGTGTCCTGAGGTCATTTTCCTGAGGGTCTGGTCTGCCTGGACCCATGAGTCATCGGTCGACTGCCTGTGGTAGAAGACTCTGCTACGTGCCGCCCTGCGGTAGGTCTCGCTGCTGAAGTAGGCTCATCAAGGAAGCTCTCGACAAAAAAGGCTCGCTCTAGTACTCCTGCCTGTGTCGGAATGCTGATGGAGATCAGCGATGCCCTGAACTAATTCCTCAGTCCCTGCTCAAAGGTCCGGGCCTGGAAGAATGGGTCACGTACCATGTATGTTGAGTAGCACAAGGGATCGGTAAATCTCGCCTACTACTGGCGACCGTGATGTTGCCCTGCCGCAGCTGTAGAAGCTTCTTGATGTGCACCACACGGAGGGTGGCTGGGATGAACTCCAAGCGGAAGAGGCCCTCAATGTCCGTCCAATGGAGAGATGCTTCATCGTGCACCTGGAGAATAATGCTCCACCATCTGCCTGTTGCCGCATGCATGAGGCTCGCAGCGAGGATCACCATGAGGTCTACTGGTGTCCTCCCTAGCCTGAAAACCCGTACAACTGCCTATAGCCAATCCTCGGCTGCCTGAGGGTCTGTCTCCCCATGGAACCTAGGCAGTCGCAGGTGCTGAAACTCATGCAGCGCACTAAGGCGACATGCATCGTCAGCGGCTGGGGATGGTATCATCGGTGTCTCGGCGGGTAGAGGTACCGCCAGTGACTCTACTATCAAAGGGCCCTGTACTGAGGCCTCATCGCTCGGTGGGCTGTCATCACGTACAACGCTCGGAACCCTAGCTGGATGCCATCGTGGGGCCGTCCGAAAAAGGATACCGGTGCACCACAGTCAAGTAGTATACCTAGTGAGCTGACACAAAGTAATCAAAAAGAAAACTTGTAACACAAATGCAATCAATGTTTTCGTGCACTAAGTAGAAAATCAGAAGTCAGGGAACTGGTGTACGGATACGTTGGCCACCGAACCAACAATGGACTCCCTATACTGATAACCACACACAATACTCTTAACACTATTGCTTTAAATAGAAAAATATCAGATTCCTGAGTTCTAAGGTAGAACCGAACTCCTCTGATACCAATTTGTCACGACCCATCCTCTGGGCATGTGTCGTGACTACCACAAGCCCGCCTTCCATAGGCCAGGGGCCGGTGACTAGCACCAAGGCGTAATTACCGATAAAAATTGAAGGAATTTCATTTTTAATGTAAACAAACACCCCAGAGCATGTAGACAAAAGTAAACACACAGTAAAAACTGGGTACAACAGTAAGTGCAGAGAAAGTAATTGGGCCAGAATACAAACTCAAACTGAAAGTAAAGTACAATTGGAAAGGGAAACAACAACTGAAAGTAATGTCGCAGCCTCGAGCCATCCACTAGAAGTCCCACCTGATGGGTGGGTACAGATAGCCTCCACAGCTCCTCGGTCCTGTCGTCCGCTCCGATTACGTCCCGCCCAGTGGTCCACCTCCGGGTAGCGATCTGTTCCTCGTGCCTCAACCACGATCAGCGATGTCTATCGTCTGCAACCAACACAATGTAGTGCGGGCATAGCCCTTGTAGTGGTGAGTATAAGCTACTTAGTAGGGACCTCGAGACCCCCGAAGGTCTTCCAGAATCCACAAAGGATAATCCACAACGGAAAGATACAATCACGAAGTTACATCCAACACTACCTAGCTCTATGCCCTTACATATACCCAAGTCATAAATTCCACTTCAGCTCCAACATCCGATCCCAAGTTCGATCACATCCACATAGGGTAGCATAACACAATCCATATAAGAAGAAAGTCAAGATTCATCTCACATAGGTATACATATTCGTATGACGATATAGATGATCCGATGTAGTCACTGATTCGTCTAAGCCATCAGGCCCAGAAAGGATCGATAGGTACTAACCCCCGCAATGACCTACACAGGATTGGACACACCCAGGATCTGTAGGCGCTGGCCACGCAGGACCGCTGATCGCTGACCCACACATGATCTGACCCACACATGATTAGTAGCACTGATCCACATAGGATTGTTGAGTGATGTAGTCGTCGCCGTCGAATCCACGGATGATTTCTGCACAGTCGTCATCGTCTTCGCAGTCGCAGCCAGCTCTAGGGTTCCCGCACACAACATGCTCGTTCGGGAGGGTCCACACCTCTAGCCGAAGGGCTGATACATCAACTGAAACAAGTCCGGCATTTATGTATCCAAATTTTCCATATTTCTAACAGGAACTCAACTTCACAGACGACGCGTCAATCGAACGCCCGGTCTGAGAGTTATTGGTTTTTTCGTCCCAGGGGCCCGGTTGATTTTTAATTCAAAACCAACCCGACCATACTCCAACTATGTCCAAACCTTGATCAGGGTAAGACAAATGGTCAATCTCACTTAGATGAATCAAACAAAGTTGACGGCACGTCAATCGGACATCCGGAGCTCAAGTTATAAGCGTTTCCGCTCCGAGGGCCCGGTTGGTTTCATGCACAAACCAACCCGGCCGAACCCAAATTACTCCAAAACCTGGTGTGTAATATACTGAAATGACCGTCTCGCTACCAGGATCACATCTCCGCTGACGGTGCATCGATCAGAGGTCCACAGCCCATGATATGGGAAAAATACCGAAAGAGGTCCGGAAGTGGGGGTTTCAGGCCCGGACCGACCAGGCCCGAGACCCCCTGTGTCGACCCGACCCGGGTCGGGGTCTGGCCAACATGGGCGTGGCCCGGCCCGGCCAGGGCACGGCCCAGCTTGGCGGCCAGGCGCGCTGGCCAGGGGGCTCGGCCGAACAACCGAGCCGTTGGGTATGCGAGGGGGGGGGGGCACTCCCCCTGCTTGTTATAACTGCGACCCCATAATGGGGGCCGCTCACGTCTATCCATCCGGGGGTTTCGAACCCCCGACTCTTCCACTGTTCGGCCGGCCAGTTCCGGCCGGCTGGGTGCTGCCGACCTAGGATCGGCAATGGCCGGTCCCCCTACTCCGATGGCGGCGGCCTGAAACCGGCCGCCGGTTCCCCTACTCCGCTGCGGCCCAGAACAGGCCTTGGCCTTGGTTCGTCTGGCGCGGTGCGACGACGCCACGCCCCTCCACCGTGGCCCCGCTCCGGCCACGATGCTTTTGTGTTTCTCAGGTGTGGCGCGACGGCGCCGCGTCTTTGGTTCGTCTTCAACGGTGAGTCCCCCTTTACTTAATAATTCTCGCGCGGTGCTTCGGCACCGCGTTGCCTTGGTCATACCGCAACAATATCAAACCACCAAAAAGGGAGAGGAGGGTCGACCATGTTCATGCGGTCTGACCCCATCCCGTTATTGTGGTAAAAGGTATCTCGAAAAGAGAAGAAAAAAAAGGCAATGAAACAATTAAATAACAACAAATAAAATAAATCCCTACCTCGTTGAATTCGATGAGAGAGGATTCGTCGCAGAATTAACCATCATAGAAGAAGGCATCGCGGAAGGAGGATCGTCATGTCGTGGAAGAAGCATCGCGGAAGGACCCTCACGGAAGAAGCGTCGTTGACTTTTGAGGATCTGGCGTTCTTCGCGTTCTTCGCGTTCCACGCGAGGATGAGAAAATCTTCAAGAGCCTGAGTGAAATCTCTTTAGCCTCTCAACACCACCATCATAATAAAAATAAGTGTTGTCTTATTTTTATTTCACAAGCCTTGCGTTTTAATATTCAAAAACGAAGGAAACAATTAAGTGAATTAATTTCAACCCTTAAACGACCACATTAATGAGGCATTTCTTAACCAGAATAAATGCCAAGGTTGACATTATTAAGGGGGGGTGCGGGTGTGTTACTTAATTAAAGGAGGGGGGTTTATGAAGAAATGAAACGGTGGGGCTCATGTGGGCCTCACCTCACAAATATCCTACCAAGTGGGTGGGATATTTGGGTCCCACAACATCCACTTAACTTCAGTTATGCAAAATAAAATAAAAAACGGTTGTACGACTTTTATTTTATTTCTTAACTTATCCCCAAAAAATTAAAAACCGCACCCGAGAAAACGCAACTCTAGAAAAGGTGTTTCTAAGCAAATACCGGCGCTGCAATTCCATCGGTGCCCTCAAAATTTTATTCCGAGAACCATTTCAAATGTTAGAAAAACCCTCTCGTTCGTTCACTGAACCTACACGAGCTAATCTTCGGAAAAAAATTTCGGGCACACCGGGCCTCATAATTAGGTGCCGTCAGAAACTGCAATCTTGTAAAAAAACTCCCAGAAAATTAAAATAAAAATTCCTAGAATTTTTTGGGTCTTTACAATGGGAGCAGATGAAATTTTGAAACAAACCCTGTGAATAGATACCACCTTCTGAAACTGCTGAAATTATATGTTTTCTCCAGAACAGGTATTGATTTGGTGACAAACTAATATTTCCAATTCCATTTAATTTCACGTTATCTTGAAAATGCTTTTGGTTGCATTAGTTTTTAGTTGTAACATCAAATTCACTATAACAAAATAAACATAATAGAGTGTAATCAATACTTCTCCATTTCATTTCTATCGAAACATTAAATGAAAACCGAAAATGAATAGAAATAAACTAACAAAACAGTGCTCAGAAACATATGTGATTAATTTAGTTGGTGGTTCATTGTAAAGAATACAGAAAACTGAAATTCCAGAAGAATGTAAGGACATAGAAAAGAGGTATATTTATGTGCCTCTACATATTTAAATTATCAAAAAAAGTGACAGATTTCAAGCCATGTCTACAAGAATTTGCATTAATGGACTCTACATGCTTGTCTTTTTGTTTCCAGTGAAGCGGTCTCCCCTTGATTAAATAATCTAAAGAAATAATTCATACCACAATTCATTTCAATATACTTTTTAAAAATAACAATATATTGTACCTGGAGCTTGCACAATGGGAAGCCTTGATAAGGCCCATCATCTGGGGAATTAATAGACATAGTAGTTCCTTGAAACCATGTCATTATTGTCGAATCACCCATATCAATAATCATCTTCACCTTAATTACTACCTCTCAAAACTCATCCAGTGATTAATCCACTACCTCAGCACACACATAAAAATCTACAACTGAGCACATACCTTTCTCAAGATCACATGTTTGGAAAATGACGTTAATCAAAATAATATAGCTATAAACATCAAGGGATATTCCACAACTTTTCACTTCTTCAAAAACACCAAAGAATCGAATAGTTCACCATTGAGTCAGAAACCATAAATAATAGCATTATAACAATAATAGTTGACATGAAGCCTTCTAAACCTCAAATTCCTAATAAGATGAAAATGAAAGCTATGTACGTCCAACAATTTAATGCCCATAGATTTATAATCTATATGTTACTATAGTAGGACTCATCCCACTGATTTCCAATTAAATTAAAATATCATTATCTTCTGCAAGATTAATTTCACACTGCCTTTGATGCAACTTATAATAGAAGTTCATTATAATGCGGAAGGTGTAAACATTTGGTGACTGTATAGATATCATTAATTCATCAATAACATATTTTATGTATAAATATAAGAATGCATATTCAATATAATATACAAGAAAAATAATCTGGAATATTTAAGTGTAATTTGTTTGTTTTATACATAATATGAATCGGTGTGAAAAATATGAATAAATATGAACCTATTTTAAGAAAACATCAACCTATGTGATCAGGTTTGTTTATACATAACAGAATGCGGATATAAAATAAGAAAAAATGTGAAAAATATGAACATGTATATTATATTGGAATCAGTTATAAAAAATTTATCTCTGGAAAATTTTATGAATAGTTATATTTAAGAACAAAAAAATATGAACTTGTATGAAAAAAATACATCTGATTGAAAAAAATATGAACTAATGATAAAAAAATATGAACTTACTGAAAATTTTGAATATATAAAAAACCAAAATCTGCATTATAGAATAACATAAACACTGCCACCATGGGATATGCCACAGGTGTTTTGAAGCTCAGATAGACAACAACTATAGATAAAAACATACCTAAATTCATCATGTTTAAAGAAAACATAATATTTCATTGCATCTATTCATACCCAATTGTATTCAAACCACTGTATGATATAAAGTGGAAATCATATATGTCTTTTTTCACCAAAACCTACATAAATATCAATCAATGAGAGTATATACATCGATCATTAAATAAAATTCTCAAAAATGAGGCTCAATGAATATCATGAAAAATTTACAGAGCATAACTATAGTGAAACCAAAACCAACTTAATCTGTATAGAATATGTCCATAGTACTGAAAAAATATTTAATGAATATTAAGAATGATTATTTTGTAAACATTCAGACTACAATCCCATAAATTATGGTGAAAAAATATAAAAACATCAATCAAAACAGTGTCCGATAAGTAGAATATATAAAAAACTGTTACAGAGAGTATAAAAACATTCAAAACAGAATCTGATCAGAAGAATATAAAAATATCTGTTATAGAAAGTATAAAAACAATCAATAAAGAATATAAAAACAATCAAAACAGAATCTGATGGGAAACCCACATCAGTGATGCACTTTACATTAACTACTTAACATAATACGTGACATCTACTCAACATTATGTCAACTCCTTAACATAACCACAAGTGTATCTCTAGACATTACTTAATCGTATAACGTATTGTCAAGAGGGGGGATGAATGTTGTGCATCATAAAATGCGTTCTTCGTATATAGTCGATTCAATATTGAAAAAATTACCAATACTGAATGGAAACATGTATACCATTAAAATACATATAACATTGGAAACACATAAGAATTAGAAATGCAACATATTAATAATGAAAAAACTAACTGATTATGATGCATTCACCAATGTTGCAAAAATACCAGAAAATACAAACTATATGTCATAAAATAAAAAATGTAAAATAATTGAATGAATAAAAAACATGAATTTTACAATGTAAGTTTCATTAATCCAAAATTTAATATACATAAAAAATTGATAATCCACATAAAACATTAAACTGAATCACTTGATTATCGTTTATAACATACCTATACTATGATGCAATAATGGTGAAAAAAGAAGGATGGTGTTAAAAATTGGGAGATCATGCCTAATAGATTGAAATATAATTCAGAACAATAATCAAATAAACATATATTTTTACGAAATTAAGGTATTAAAAATGAATATGATGATACTTATGTCATAACCAATTACAATGAAACATCATGGTTATTCATTCATAGAGTGCAAGATTATAAGCCTTTTGCAAAATAAACAGAAATAACCTTCAAATGGTTGTACATTTTAACCATTTTCATGGACTCTCTAATTACTCCATCAATAATGGTTTCAACATTACATGAACTCGAATTACCCAACCAACAAGGTAAATTGGAAACAAAAAAATAAATTAGTCAAATTATGAAACCATAATTAAAAATATATATCTTCGAGGAAGTAGATTCCAAGAAAAGGTAGGCTCAAAAATAAGTTCTCTAAATTAGAATTCATATTACATGTATTTAGAGATATATAGCATTTATTCATAATGACATAATTATAAATTGGAAAAATAACAAAATAAAGAAATTATAATAGTAACAATTGCCTTAAACGCCACATGAATAACTAAATTTTTGTTTCCATGTGCAATATGAAATAATATATTTATAAATAAATCTGTAAAATGAAAATAATAATGAAAAAACGAATAACTTTATTTAAATAATCATATGATTAATGGAATCCTCATTGTTAAAGTGAAAATGAAAACAAATTTGAACTAACCATCTAGTCGAAATACACTTTACCCATTTTCATGGCCTCTAAAATTCCTCCGACATTATTGGATGCAACCTTACTTGAACATTAATTCCCCCACCAGCATACTAAATATAGAAAAAAGAATAAATAAATTACGGAAATTTGTAAACCATAGTGAAAAATAAATCAATCTGGAGGATATTCTTAGAAAATGTAAGTTCAAACATAAGTTTTCTGAATGAAAATGAATATTAACTGTATTTAGAGATAGATAACATGTATTTCTAATTACAAGATTATGAATTGTGATGAATACCAAAATAAATAAATTATAATATGAATAAGTACCTTAAAATAAATACTGATAATGAATAATGGATGAAGAAATCAATTACACTGTAATAGTGACCATAATGCTCTGGAAATCGGTTTTGAGTTCTTCATGAGTCTCGATGAAAACATGAATAATTTAATTTGTCTATGCATGCATGATAAGAAATAAAATATTTATAAGTAAATCATTAAAATGAAAATAATAGGGGAAAAATGAATAAATGAATTTCAATATTCATATGTTGAATGGAATCATCTTTATTATAATGAAAAAAAATCAGAAGTAACCTTCAGGTGGTGGTATATTTCACTCATTCTGATAGCCTCTTTGAAAAATGAATATTCCATTGCAGTATTAATGTAGGTTAATATATATCAAATAAAAAACAAAATAGTAAAACCATGGACAAAAATAAGAAGAACAATTTGAGGACATTATCCGATTAGGGTATCATTAATACAAAATTATGTGCTATGTGTAGTTAAAATGGAAGCATTCAGACTCATGTAACACAAGATGAGTTCAAGTACATATAGTAAAACACATATCAATGTAGTTGATTTTTTTACAATAATGTTCTTTAAAAGAGTTTCATATAATATATATGTGCATTCATAAAAAATATTCCTAGGTATGAATGTGATCATAATGAAAAATATATTTAATGTTGTCCTTCAAACACCAAGGTGATTGGGAAATACCGAATCAATTTCAAATTTCAAGATAAAATACCATCTCCCAAACAACTAATATAATTTCTTATTCACATTTTATGTCATACTATGTGCTTGTGTTCGTAATCATTCTCTACAGAACACACACAGGCCCCACTACAAGAAGGAATAGATATGCGATGAACCCTTAATTTATATTTAACATATACCGTACAACTACTGATGTTTAATTCATTAATATGATTGAAACTCTTCACTCGATGTTCTATTTAGAGATATTTCAACCTGAATTAGAATTTAGATTTAGAGTCACATCTACCATGATAAAGAATACATAATAATCATCTAATAAAAACACAATAAAAAACCAAATACATTGAGACATTAAGATCTTTGACACTGGTTTATACCAGTACATACTCGGTGCATACTCGAGGCATCTAGAACCCTAGGTGGAGGCGCAACTGTATAGGAATAGAAAAATTGTACTGGATGCTGGGGGTGGTTTTCAGGAAGAGAAGGATGAGGTGAGGTGAAGCGATAACGGAAACCCAAGGTGAATTCATTGAATAGAGTGAGATAGTCTGTGTATAGAAGGAGGATGTGGAGGCAGATATATAGACTCTGATGTAGGGAGGGAAGTGGGTACCCTATAATGATGCCATGGTGGAGAAAATGGAGTCCAAGCACGTGAAGGAAGAGCAGGAGGAGATCGTGGTACCCGTAGGCAGTGGCATGGTTGGAGAAAAGATTCCAGAATGGGAGTAGGATAGGTGAGTTGGGTAGGGTAGTGGGTACCGAGCAGATGCAATTCCTGATCATGGATGAAAACCGAAAGCCAAAATGAAACAGGTAATGTGGGATTGCGATTGGAAAATATATGGTTAAATAGTAACTGGATACTTGAGAAAGGTGATGTGGTGTATAGTGGAGTTGGCACGTAAGCATGGAAGTACCCAGATTTTGTAGATATAGTATATTATATATTGTAATTTATTTAATGTTATTTAATTATTTTACAACACATTTATTTATAATTTCTATTTTTTGTAAAAACAATAACATCGTTTCGTCGATTATGAACTTCCTTTTTGTAAAGGTGATGTGATTTATTCGCAGGAGATATGGAATGTATAAAAGATGATTTTATTTGAAAATATGTAACACATTAAAAAGATATATTATATTCCTGACATGTGTTTCTTTTTGGAAATAATACATATATATTTCATTTTTATTATTATCCATTGAAAGACTTTAAATGCGATAAAATAATTCGTTGATGTGTGGGCTACAGTGAAATAAAAGTAATGATAACAAGAAAAAGTATCTCAAGAAATTGAATAATTTAAAAATGTTATTATAAATGAAATTAAATTAAGTTCATATAAAATGAAATAGAAGCTATGACTATCGTCCCAATTTACATTGTGTTGAGACATTTTTTTGGTATGCCCAGGGATTAATTTATCTGATGTATATAATTCCCTTCTAAATGATAAATCATGAATCTATTTACTCTTATCATATTCAATCATTCATTTAATATTATATCATCAAGAGTATAATTATTTAAAATGAATCAATGTGGTATGTGACACATTGGAATGTGTAAATATAATTTTCCAAAAGAATAACACAAATGGTCATTATATTATATACCAATTTGAGGGAATTATATGACCATTTTTCTTTAAATATTTTCATTTTATTCTACAATTATTAATGATGACTAATTTCACATATTAAAATCATTTATCTACATTTTTAAAATCAAAATTATAAAAAAAATTATGAAAACCCCACATCATTTATCTCCTTTGTCTCAGAATCCATTTTCTTCTAAAAAAAAGATTTATTAAAATGTTTTCAAAATCTATTTTCATTGAAATGGTTTTCTAAAAAAGGTTTTCAATGAAAATTTATATTTTCCTTAATATTGTTTATAAATGATTTCTTTATTCATTAAAGAAAACAACCATTCATTTTAGTCCACTTAGGGTATATTGGATTGACATCCTTCTTAATATTAATATGGTTCAAATTTGATTTAATTGGACAGGGATAATATTAAAATTTACGTCAATAGTTCATTTTTGCTTCCCCATAAAATATTATATTCCCAATTCTCATTGGAAATTAAATTTCTTCTTTTATCCAAATAACTTATTCCTAATATGATGATTATATAGTCTGAATTCCATTTTTCATACAATGTTTACATTTAATGTTATCTAATTAAATGGAAAAATATTGATAAATCCTTACCACTTATCCAATATGTATATTTGATAAGGCATATTATTTATTTGATATTAGGAATCATTTGTACATGTTATACATAGTATGGAGACCGTTTATGGTATGACCTATAAGTTTGGGAATAGTTAATAAAATCCCATTGATGCATCAGTAGTCTCTTAAGACAAAATAATTTGGAAAAATCCATTACAATTTTTTTATTTGTTGAATAGATGGATCTCTCCATGAAAATTTAAATTGTCATGTGACTGGTCTTGATAATATTGGTTCTATATAAATTGGAATCATGGAGTCCAATAATTAAGAATTTCCATCATTTATTTTTAGTTATTAATCATCCAATAAATTTTATGTATCCATATCTATAAATACATTAATATTTTAGGTATTTGGTTAATTGGAATGTTTTCTCATTTTTTACCATGAAATTTAGATTTTTCATAATTTTGTACTTTCAATGGAATTTGTATCTAGTTTTTACCTTTCGTTATTTATGCAATTCCATCCCATTTTGTTGATTTCATTGCATTGGTTCTTTATTATTTACTATTCCTTATGTACTATTTTAATATATTCAATATTTTTCTCACTATACATTACACTTACATAGTAGATGAGATCACCCTTATTTTGTATTCTTTCTCGATAAATCCATGAAGTGTACTATGATTGATATGGAAGGATATACTATATAGAATAAAATTTTCCTCAATTTTATTTATTTTAAAAAATAAGTTATATTTAGTGTAAATTTTTTTAATAAAAACTCATGTATGTAACTAGTTTATCAAGATTACTAAACAGGTTGGTCCATTATTATTTGATTCCTTGTAATCATGCCAATGAAATTTATAGTAGACACTATCATGTAGATTTCTATGTTTAGTTTGGTATAGTTGGAATGGATGATAGCTTAGTAGATACCTTGAAAACTACAACTAGGAAATAATATATTGTAGAGTGTAACCCTATTGTATAATTTTAGGATAAGTGTATAAAACAACCATGAAATTTGGTAATGTATAGATTAGGAGGATTTTTCTATAAATACATCATTATGTAGATATTACTTGCGTACGTTGTTTAGTAATAGATGAAAATAAGATAAAAAACTCCAATAAGGTTCATTGGGCATGGATCAGCAAAACCTGGTACCTGATAATGGGCCTTACTGTATACATGGATTGACAAACCTGGGTGATACGTTTATGATAATTCACATTTTCATTATGAACCACATTTAAGAAATTTTATGTGAATAAAACTTGTTAGAAAAACTATGCATTTGAATTAAGATTATTTTTCATTAATTATGAATCCACTAAATGATATAATGTATAATATGAAGACGAAGTATGGACCTATGTGAAAATAAATTAATGAAGTGTTTTTTATTAATGATGTGTTGAAAACCACTGCCAAAATTCTATTTTGTGTTTATCATTATTTCCGGGATATCAAACATATTTATTTTAGGAAATAATATTAACATGATTTCATAAATGGACAACATGTATGCTAGGTGACAACCCATAAAATCCATAAAGTCTTCATCACATGAACCCATGATGGAATGACGATAAGTGTTTTTCCCCAACCACTGACCATCACAATGCCCTAGTTAATAGTTCATTGTTTTAGTTGAACAATTTAATGAATATTTACTACTGATAAGACAGTATTGTTTTTTTAAGAATATAGATTAATGTAATTACCATATTAGTTCTGGAAATTAGTTTGAGACAAATACTTGGGCATGTTAATCATTTATGGTATTTGAGATCTATTCGATGTTTATATTAGAGGTTATCGTACTGAAATTAATAATTGAATGAATTAAAAATATGATCTAAGACTAAGAAAATGATGAAATTATGTTTATATAAACATATCATGTAATTAAATATATGATTTAAAATAATTCCTCAACATTAGGTAATGTATCATCATAAATAACTATTTCCCTAAAACATTATTTTTTGTTGAACCGAAAGCCATCTCAATCATTGTAGATTTGTGGATTTTATTCCCTAAACATTATATTGATCATTCACTTGTATTTGATGGATAACACCAATCATTCCATACATATATTTATGTTTCCCCTCAAATTATTTATGTCTACATGCCAATATTTTCTTCCAACATCAATACGTAGTTATATGTTATTCCATTGGGAATTTTAAAATATCATTCATTATTTTCTGGAGGATTTTGTATGAACTCTTCTTAAAATGTGGGACATTAAAAAATTTAAAATATAAATCAATCTATCACCATGATCAAGATTCAATTTTTAGTATATAATTTAATTATGATGGGGAGAATTTTACTCCATGAAATTCTAAAGTAAGGACATTTTATTTGACAGCCTGTATGGCACAAAACATGAAGCGTATAAGATAATATAATATTCATAGGCATTATGATGCATTTAGTATTTTAAATAAATTATTAATATTTTATAGTTTTCAATGCACACTACACTATGTTAGCATATATCGCACATAATATTAATTTTCTTCGATGGATTTCATTACAAGAATGTTTGAGTTTAACTAAAAATAATATATTATTAATATATTGTAATTTAGAATATTAATAAAAAAAATAGCAATTATGAATATTTTTTACCAACTTATGAAATTAAATGGTTTATGAAAATATTAATTGAATTAATTGGATACTAATTAATTATAAATTTATATATGAACCAAATTAGTATCATGAAAATGTCATTATATAACAATATTTTTATGCTCCCAATGATATTTTTTTGTAAAAAAATTAAAATCATTAAAATTTCTTAGTTTTATTAATTTAATATATTTCTTATATATTCCATAAAATAATATTTATATTAAATCAATATATTTTATAGACATAATATTAGAACAATCCCAATTATACGAATAAAATGCTATGTTTTAAATAAGGAATTTTTACAACATTTTATTGGTATACCTATTTAAATTAAATATTTATTACATTTATTGATTTTATATGTCATAATGAACTCCATATTTGTTATATGAACATAGAAAATTATCATATTAGTAATATTTGGTATTTTTCTGTGATGTTTAATTTTCAATGAATAATGAAAAATAATGAAATTTTGATCAGCATTTATTTGTTCATCTAATTTATTTATAATGGTATGTAATACATTAAAAACCATTTATATTTTAATTTTATTATATTTTTATCCTTAAATATAATTTGTGTCATTATGATTTCTTTCCCTTTGAAATTGACTATTATAACATTGAAATCATTCAGACATTGTCACATAGATACCGGTATTGTTATCTTGTCTATGGGGATAAATTTAAATTAATTTCTACATGTTATGAAATTTTAATTTGGAAAAACTGATTATATATTTTGAATCAAACTAATTTATAATTTCTAGTAAGGATATATTATAACTTTACTAAAAATATATGTTTATGTAATTCAAACTAATTACAATGATTAAGGTGAAATTAGCTTAATAAGTTACTAAACCACAATCTAAAAGGACCAAATGACATATACACTTGTACAAGAAAACATTTATGAAAATATATCAAAACTATACCACTAGGATATAAATTACTTCGTTATTGGTGTATCATTATATGATAAAAATATTTATGTAATTCCTTTGTCAAAATATTACAAAAGTTGCCCTCCTCCTCCACTATAAAATAGATTTATATCCTCCCACTTCCTCACACTTATCCATACACATTAGATCGACTAATATTATCCAAAATAGCACCTATCAATCCCTCCAATAAAACAATAATAACATCCAATGCCATTAATCCATCCATGTAAACCCATTTTTTCAAACCAAAAACAGTTACCCATGTACGAGGTAGTATCTTCCCTTCTTCTTTATAGTTTAATTTCCATTCTCCACCCCTTATAATATTTTTCTTCCATGATTACATAAAAAAACCATATCATCAACATAATAGGATGTTTTAATGATAATGGTTGATGTTACACTCACACGCACTTATATATATAATGGGTAATGACAGAACTGTTTTTTCGTATGATGAACAACTACCTCACGAAACGATTATAGTTTTTCCCATTAGCACATGTAATGGTTATAAATTATGATGGTTTCTATAATCATATATGTCATATATGATATAAATTATTTATTTTGTATTTTTTAGTTATTCTACAACACATATCATTATAATTTCCATATTTTTTTAAAAAAATCATAACATCGTTTTGGAAAATGTGGACCACAACCTTCTAGAAGCTATGTGATTCATTCACATGATACATTGATTATACAATGGATGAATTTAATTTAAAAAATATGAAATATATAATCTATTTATTATATAAATTAATATATTTATCTTTTTTAAAATAATACATATATATATCATATTCATTCTTACCCATTCACACACTTAACAATGTGATAAATTTATTCATGGATTTGTGGGTTACCACCTCCTCATCACGATGTGATTAATTTTACATAAAAATACACCAATGTATAATTATATATTATTTAATAGTATATTATATCTTATATAATAATCATTCTAGATTTATATGGTGTTACAAATATTATTTCAGTAATGATCATTGGAATATGATAATGTTACTCATATCAATGTACAACCTACCTTTTTCGTTATTATAATGTTGACTCATTTTCAATGCAAAAAATAATGGTTATTTTTAAAAGTAAATTTTATGTATAAATATAATAACTATTTTGGTTATTATTCTTTATATATTTATGTGATGAACCATTGGACCATAGTTGATCTACCAAATTGGGTTTTGACACATAAACCCAATTTGGACATAACACCCAATGTAAACATAATTGGTTATGTAGATGTATAAGATGTTGCAATAAGAGAAATAAATGTAATGATAAACATTTAAATGGTTATCTAGAAATTATATAATTAATATAGGTTTATTATATAGGATGATAATTTATTTTCACCGTAATGGAAACACAATATAAGGTTCTTCATCACAATTTACATTCCCATATGATTTAGCTGTTGTTAGGCACCAAGATTATTTTATATTGTGTATATACTGAAATTTTATGTGATATATCATGAATATTATTAATATCATGATTTGATAACTATCAATCATTTTAATTCATTCTTCGGTATTATGATTTGGAAGGTTTCAAAGTGGTGTGAGACACATTAGAGTGTTTAAATATTATTTCCCTCAGGAATAATACTAATGATTATTTAATGTTATTTCTATTCAAAGAAATTATTTTCCAATTTTTTATAATCCCTTTATTTTTTATTCTTCAATTTTAATTTGTGACATTTTTCAATTATTTGTAAAACTTTTTCACACATTTTTACTCAAAATTTCATAGAAAATGTTTTCTTAAAACTCAAAATCATGTCTCACTGTAGCGGGAATCCCATTTTCTTAGGAAAACCATGTTTTCTTTAAAAAAAATAACATTTAATTTCAAAAAAATATTTATTAAATTTTTTTTCCAAAACTAATGGATTTTCCATAGAAACTTGTTTATTATAACTCTTTATTCATTATTGACCAAAAAACATTATTTTACTCCACCTAGGATATGTTTTATTGATACCATATTTAATCACCATGTTGATGATTTTTTTTGATTTGGATAAGGTTAGTATGAAAACTCACATCCTTTATCCCATTGTTATTACCCATTAAATATTCTATTTTTAATTATCATTGAACATTGATTTTAACCTATTTATTCATAAAATTTATTAATGATATGTTAAATTCCTAAAACATATAATAATTTTGAATCTATGTTTACATTGAATGTTTTTTGATTATTTAGGGAAATACTTATAAATCAGTGTCTATAATTCAATATCTATATTTTATAATGTATATTAATTATTCAAAATGATAAAGTAATTGGATTGGTACGACAAGGGTTGGGGACCATTTAAGGTAAGCCCTATAGGTTGTGGACTGTTTAATGGACGCCCCATGATGCATAGTTAGTCTCTTGAGATAAAACTTGTTGAAAATACCATTAGATTTTGTTTCCAATTAAAATAGATAGGTTTCAAACCAATATTCAAATTTTTATTATCATAGGACATTAAAGTACTATTTTAATGTACATAGGAAAAATGGTGTCTAATAGTTAATCATTTCCCTAATATAGTTTCTGTTATTTTTCATCCATGTTATTTGGCGATGATGTATCTATAATAAAATTTATGTTTTAGATCCCTTGATAAATTTAATGTGTTTTAGTTTCCTAGGTTTCGATTTTTATTTTTAGTTATCTATATATATGAATGGACTGTGTATCCAATTATTACATATGAGTATTGTTTATTCACTTCTTTTCAGTTTTTTGAATTCATGTATTGTTATTACAGTTATATACCTTTCCATATTTATTAGTCTCATTGATTCATTATTTCGCCTCTAATACATTAACCTTTTTTAGAATTTTATCTCACCCTTATAATGTTCTCGTTCCCCAAGAATCCATGATATTTACTTTGAGATATACAGAGATATAGAATATGGAATAAAGTCTACCTCAAATTTATTTATTTAGAATAAATTTATGTTGTAATAATTGAATTAATTTTTAATTCAAGAGACACGTATGTATCTTATTTACCAAGACTACAAAACTATTCGGCCCTTAGTGATTTGATTCCTTATTATCTTCTCAACTTAATTGGTAGTAGACATTGTATCTTAGCTTTCTGGGGTTGGGTAGGAAAATTTTGAGCCTTGAGAGAGTGGAAAGATGTATTTCATGAGGAGAAGACATATTGGTATTTGGGAAAAGATATTCATGTAGTCTATGTATACTATAAAATGAACATCTTAGTTATTGTTTATTAATATTGGTTCTAATTGCAATTGAAAATTAAAACCCATTAAAATGTATAATGTTGAAGAAGTCTGATCAACTCGCCACTATATTTTTAAAATTTTAATTAGTAGTATTTATTTTTATTATATTGTAACTACATGTTTCAGAAGACCAAAATTCATGCACATCCCACACTCTGACTATGTGACCCGTACCCCATTCTACCCCTCCCTCCACTAACATCCTTGTCTCCCATCCTTGGTGATGAACCGAACAATATGTTTTTCATTCACCCCACCCAACTGACCAACCACCTCCATTCTCGAGGGATACCCTGAACCCCAAGAAACCCCTCTCCAAAAGAGAAACCTATACACCCCCACCCTAGCCCAAATTGTCCTCCCTCTCCTAATCGTATTGTTCCCTTACTATTCAGTGATGGAGTACACCCCCCCCCCCCTCCGACCTCCCTATGAGCAGCTCAATTACCCACATTAACGGTGATGCCGACCCCTCCCTATCCCGGACTGGGATCCCCTCCCCAATGGAAACATAGAACCCATTAATTGTTTCAAAATCATCCAAAAAATAACACTTAATCAATTATTAATCAAGGTGTATATTTTCTTGTAATTTATCTCAATAATTAGAATTTTATTCATACAATATAATAGATTACAACTTATGGGTTAGTAAATAGGTAATTTATTTGTGCCTTTTTAAGTTTATCCTAAAAGACTCCCTTATATGTAGTTTAATTATATATAGAATAGTGTGTGAGGGTTAAAATTGTTGTGGGTATCGATTTGGTTTTCCCACTTATAGGTTATTCATTCCTTAGATTAATTGGAAATATATCATTTTATATATGCTACCGTATAATCGAGAAAAGGTTGATTATACAGCCACAATATTAATAAATTGGGAATATTTAGTACACAGTATAATTTACCACATTGGCATTAATTACACCATTATATAATTATAATTCATATGTAGGTGACTACTTTTATTGTAATCAAGATTGAGGTATTTGTTTCCTCACACCCAGAAACTGATATTAGAGACATGACGTAGAAGTTCTAGATGATTAGACTACGATTCCTATATGGTGAGTTTTGTTTTTTTGTCTCATGATGTAGTGATGTTTTTGTTTTTTATGTTTTTAGTCTACTCCCCTTGTGTACGCTTTCATGAAAAATGAAAATAAAATTTACAGTGGTAAAATCCATTGTTGCATTGAAATTGGAAACAAATAGACTACATATTTTAAAAATAGATGTCATTTTTTGGTGTATCCTCTAATGTTTTAGATGGGGGTGTATTATCTATTACAACAATGGTAGACATATAGATTTGAATATTTTTTGAATTCATGACATACCATGATCTGATATAGATTTTAATATTTTTTGTAACAATACACTTCATATAAAAGAAAATATAAATATTTATAGACTTTTTTTATTATAAATAGTATATATTTTAATTTTATGCAGTATAACTTATTTTATGATTCTTACATTTATATATTATTATATGTATAATTTTTCATAATTTTTAAAAATGATTATTCAATAGGTAAATAGTAATAAATATCTATTTTTGTAAAACATTTACATTCATTAAATTACTATAATGGAAGAATTAATTAAAAAAATTTAAGCATTTTTCTTTTATCTATATATATTTATAATATTCTATTTTATTTATAATAAACTTTTATATAATATTTTAATAAATATACTACTTTAGTCTAATAAATTAAAAGAATATATTTTCATTCCCCTATTGAAAATACATCCATAATAAGAAAATTTTGTAATATATAATTATTAACATATTATATAAAAATTCCAGTTTATTTTTGGGAATAAATTTATAATTACTAGGACTAATATTCATAACAGTGATAATGATAAAAATATTACTTTAAAAAAATTATATTTTATCTATTTTGTAACATTTAACTAAAAAATAACACTGATCTATTTAAAATAATGAAACTATAATTAATTTTAAAAACATATATAATTATAATAAGATACATTTAACTGGTAATCAATGGATGATAATATTACAATAAAAATATTAGAAAAAATATATTTTTTCCATATAAAAGAGATTTTCAATATAAAAATTTTTTTATTACAAATTTTTGTTTTATCATGATTATAAATTTCATTTAATTAAAATCATAAAAACTATGGTAGGACAATAAAAAAAAGTTTTATGAGTTGTTTAATATGTTTTTTAGAACATAATTTATACAGCTAAAAACAAATTTTCTATTTAAAAAAAGTAAAAATATAACAACAAATAATTTAATATTTATCAAAAATGGCACATCATCTTCCAAATCTGAATTTAGGAAGACATATTTTATATCATTCTTATTTTTCATGGGTTTTCAGTTTTCTAAAATGTATTATTTTATATTTATTATTAATTTTATTCATTTGATTATTACTCATATAATAAATTTTTTCTTATATATGTAGATTCATTTGTTTATGTGGGATGGTTTGTTTGGAGCTACTCATACATGGGATTTATTAGACTTTGAGTCTACTGGTAAAATAATGACAATAAGGGAATTAATATATAATGTATAAACCAATCATAAAATATTAAATTATTACTAATTATTTAATTTATTTTTCATCATCTTGTCTAATTTTTGGGTTTATTTATTAATCATTTTTATCAAATTCATATTATGATTCATAATAGATCTTTTGTGTAGTAATATTTTTCATTCATCTATCTACTAAAAGTCACAAAATAGATAAAATGTTTCTTCCTATTTATGTTACCATTGATTTGATATTCATTGTATTTCCTTTTTTATGATCCAACACATCATATTGAGTTTATGTTATTAAAATAATCCCCTTTCTGATTGTTTAATGTCAGAATAGTATAGAATGTTCATGTGGCCATTATGGTTACTTCTCATGATATAAATGGTACATGATATTTATCTTATCTTCAAGCATTCCACATCGAGAATGGGTTTTCAGTTAAGAAAATAAATTCAATATGTTGTTTTGGTAGTTCGTCAAATAATGTTTATATATATATTTTTAACATAGGTATTAAAATTTTATTGTGGCATTGGGATGTGTAGGAATCATTTTCAACTTCATCTAACACACAATGTGACATGTATGACTCTATGCAATTAATTTTTTTCTAAATTTATATTATTTATAGTAAAGAAGATAAATTGCATACTCAAAATCAAGAAAACATATTTATATTGTTTTGATACAAGAATAGAAGTATCTAATTGACATTTTTGATGTGTTGGAATCAACTGCCCTTCAATTTGATACATGATATACTTGGTATGAGTCATAGTGTTTGTTATCAATTATATATGACATTATAATTCAAAAAGAGTCACTAATATAAAAAATAAAATTCATTTCTACTTTCATTATTAATTTTTAAATATATTCATAATTCAATTTGGATGTGTAGGAATTTGTCTCAAATAAAACTGATACAAAATGTGAACTGTTTGAGTGAAAATACATGTTTTCTGTTTACAATGACAATTTAGTAAAAAATAATAGTGAAATTATTTAAACTGATAAATAACATTTGGATTGTTTTGATACAATAGGAAAACAATCCATATGACATTTGATAATGTAGGAATCAGTTTCATATCAATATGACGGACAATGTGACCAGAATGACTCTAAGAGTGTATTTTTATTTAATATTGAGATCAATATCAATAAAAAGAATAAATAACCTACTCAAAACATATAAATACTTTTCATATTGTCATTATAATTTATTTAAATTATCCTTATGAAATTATTGAAATGTATAAATCAGCCTCACCTCAATCTGATACATAGTGTTCCCTGTATAAATCAATGTACATATTTTCATTTAAAATTGACATCTATTTTATTAAAAATACAAAATTCTAACTAAAAACTAAGATTACAAATTTTTATTGGTTTGATACATTAGGATAATTATCCAAAAAAATTCCTACTTTTATTGATCATCTTAACATCAATATTAATCATATTGGGATCTACATAAATCAATGTTTCTATTTTCATTTTAAAATTTAATTTTTATTAAAAAATGTGTCAGATTTTTAAATCCATTGAAAAAACACTTATTTAATTTATAATTTATGAAATTGAATCGTAATCTATTTGTGATATGTAGTAATTGGTCTCATGTCAAACCGATACATTTTGTGATCTGTATGTTTCAAAGAACAAGTTTGGAGTTTAAAATGACAATTTAGTATGAAAAAAATATGATGTATGAAAAACCATGGAAACACATTTTTATTGTTTCTGTACATTATTTACACTTCCCATTTGTCATTTTATACCTGTAGGAATCAGCCACGCAACAATCTAATGTATAGTGTGAGTGGTATGACTCGATGTGCATATTTTGATTTAAAATTAAAGTCAATATTATTAAAAAGAAATAATGTCCAATGTAAAACTCATAAAACACATTTTTATTGTTTTTACACTTTTAAAAATTATCCATAATTCATTTTGACATATATTAATCAACCTCAACTCATTAAAATACATGATGTTCATGTATGACTCCATGTGAATAATTTTTTTAAATATAACATCCATCTTTGTAAAAATGACAACAAACCTATTCGAAATGAATAAAAAGAATTTATATTGTCTTGATACATTATTAAAATGATCCATTAGCCATTTTTTCCAAGAATGTATCAATCTATCCTTAATATGGTACATGATGTGACAAGTATAACTCAATTTGTTTGTTATAATTTTATAATTGATATTCTTTTCAAATGTTTTCTGTCACATAATATCTTGAAAACAATGGAATATTTTCTTTATAATTTAGTAAATTGATTAATAACTCGTTTTTTTGATGTGAACGATTCATAATCGAAACAAATTGATACATGATGTGATCAGTGTGAGTCAAAGTGTATGTTTCAAATAAAAATATGGCATTTTAGTAAAAAGGTCCTGTGACATACTTAAAACCATGTAAAAAATTTATTATTATTTGTAAAAATTATTAAAATGATTCATGACTCACTTTAGATGTGTTGAAATCATTCTTACCTCAATCCAATGCATGGTGTGACAATTATGACTCCATGAGCATCTTTTTTTTTAAATTGATATTCATTCAATTTAAAGGGAAAATTAACATATCCAAAATGGATCAAATGTATTTATATTGATTTGATAGCATTGGATAATGATACATACTTTATTTTATATATTTAGTAATCAAATGTATGTCATTCTAAATTATTTTTTACCAGATAGTTTTAAACGTGTTTATATTGTTTTAAAACAGTAAAATGATTTTATATTGGTCAATACCATTGAAATAAACATCATTTTGATTCAAAATCATGGTAAAAACATTGTCTATTTTTTATGTGTACACATTGAAAAAAATATATTTTATGTGGTCTGTGGTCATAATTAAATAGTTATCACCTCTAAAGTAAAACATCCCATTAAAACAGGTTTGGGGGGGGTCAATACATATAAAAAGATATCATATTGATTTAAAATTATTGTAAATCAACTGTATATTGAATTGTAAAAATTATGAACCCACGGAATGTCATTTGGAATAACAATTTTCCTAGGATGGACATATATGTGTTTTTAATGTTTTAAAACACTACAAGAATAATGGAATGGAAAAGGCATCAAATGTTGCCACATTTTAATGTTAAATCACATGAAATGATTCTCTTTGATTTTTTACATATACGAAGATACAGAAAATAATTCTCATGATCTAGGTGGTTTTAGTTTCTCAGTAAAAACTTATTAATTAAATAAAATCCTTTAAAAATAAGTTCCAGGTGGTCAGAACCAAGAAAATGATTTCATATTTCCCTAATATCGTAGGAAAATGACCATAGTTTGAATTGTGAGATATTTAAATAGATAAAATTACATTTTTAATTATGGCATACACATGATTCTTGTAATCACATTTTTAGTATTTTTGAAACACTAAAATGTGCATGACACAGTCCAAATAGTAAAAATGACCACAAATTGATTTGAAATCATTGAAAAGAAACTAACAAGTTGTTTTGGAAATATTTAAAAAAAAATTGATATCAAATTCTTTCAAAAAAATTATTAAGTCATGTTAATGAAAATCACACATCCTGTTAAAAATATGTAAGAATATTAACATATCACTTTTTAGTTCCATGTGTTGAATCATATCTTAAATAGTAATGTTTATGTTTTCAAAGTTTTTTCATTATATATTATTTGTTTTATTCTAAAATATATTTTTATTGATTGAAAAATAACCAATACTTTTTATATCATAATAAATTTATTTTTTTTTCTTATTTGTTTCAAATTTATATTCATAAATTTTCTAGTGTTCATTGTTAGAGGCTGATGTTGTCAGTTGGTAGTAGGCTAACCATTTTAATATACAATAGTCTTCTAGTTTTCTATTATAAATATAGAATATAATTTAAAGATTTTTTTCATTTTTATAAAAATTTATGAGTGAATATGGTTGGTTTGAGTTGATGATATGATATGGTGTCATACAAATACATTAGAGTTCATGATGGGGATTTATATTGGGAATGAGTTTTTGTTAAAAATATGTTAAATGTATATATTAATGACAGATGTACAGGTTTAAGGAACCATGGGATTACTTATACATGGTTTATGATTACAATGGGTGTTTGTATATATGTATTTGGTTGAAAGACATAAAAATAATTATATTATCATATGTTATATTTTTGTTTATTACTGGTATATTTCATTATGTTCACAATTTTTATAAATTAATTATTTAAAAACAGATTTAGCACCGGTTTTTTATAACATCCACTAAATATATTAAATTGAATAGTTTTAGTGGATTTTAAAAATAATTTCTATTAAATAACTACTTTTCATATACAGATCAATGTTTATTTTCATTTTATTTATATGTCCCCAATATAATTTTAAAAAATTATATGGTGCAACATAAATTTACAAACAAAACTAAATGTTCTAAAAATGACACATAAGAAACAACAATAAAATTTAAAAAACCCAGTAAATTAAAAAAATAAGAAATATGTCGTGGTTTTATTAATGACCACTATAGAATTATAGGGAGGTTTACACCACATTTATTTTACCCAATAATGACGCTAATTACCATTTTGTAGTGGTTCATATGGTTGGGAAATGGTTAGAAAATTTCTTTTCTCACCATTTAGGGATTATATTATTCATTGAACCTACTAGGGGTTTTCCTAACTCATGTTATCTATGTGGGGGTTTAGGTACTTCCAATCTCAGTGTTTGAATATTTTTAGATGTCTTTTTAGGTTACTATTTTGCATCCTTTTTATCCATTGCCATAACATTTTCCACTCAGATAGTTTTATCAGAAGAGACTAGTATTATTTCATTAGAAATCGACTTGGGATATAGTCTGTATGGAGTATCATAATCATTTCCCTTATCAACAAGTTCATAGGTTAGAATATAGTCATGGTGTATGTAATTATAGAGGTATAATATCTTGGCATGGTCAAATGCATGTATTAGAGGTTGCAACATCCTTAGTTCAATTATTTGTCCAAGGTACAATGAGTATATCATCAATTTACTATTTTTTTATTCAGTATCCTAATGCAATATTCATTATCTGACATTGTTCCATATATTGATACTAGTTTGGGAAATACATTTAGTAACCCTTATATTATATTAACTTTTAGGAGTTAAATAATTATTTCTAGATGAATTTTATAGATATGGGTTTGACATGTGTCCTCACTTGTTAGTGGGAGACTACATCAGGTTTTAGATAAAAAAATTTGAAATTATTCATGGCGTGTGTTTCATGTATTACTTGCATTAATCAATCGAATTCATTCATTATATAGTATATTTTTCCTATTTTTATAGACAGTGACTATCTTTCATTGTATGGAGATGTTGTTTGATGGGTGGTAGATAGGTGTAGCCACATATGTCTCATTCCTAACAGATTTTGGTGGGAGCATAGGGAGGGTATATTCCTAGGGTTTTGGAAGAGTACCGAAATGGTTCATTCTAGATAAGGCTATAGTAATAATCCCTCGATGTTTTCTTGAAATTGGGAGAAACATAGAACCATATGAGTCTAAATTTTCAACATGTTTCTATGTCATATTGCCTATATAGTTTCATTTATTGAGGATGGAATATGACTATTTAATTTAGCGGGGTTTAAATTAACCTGTAGTGTCTCCATTGGGTTCTCTATTTTTTTCCACATGATGGCTGATGGTGGTATGTAGCTTTCCATAGACTACTAGTGGTTATATTAAGTGATTATAAGTATAATATACCCTCTTCCAATGATCGATGATATGTTTGAAATGTTAAGAGGGGCGTTCTGTATTTCTAATGTTGATATAATGTCATAAAATCATCATTTGAGTATAAAAGAGGGTGATATTCTAATGACATCAACCATTGGTAGATATGGGAGCCTCGAGTTTTATTTCATGTCATTTATTATAACAAATTCACTAGATTAGTTCATGTGGCACATGATTTGTGTCTTATATGTCTACATGTCCAATTTTTTATTGTGTTCATTTATGATTTCAATATCATCTCAATGAAAGCAAGGGAGTATATAAATCATATTAATGATTTTTTAGGTCCTTTAACACCATCATCAATATCAATAACAATCCTTGTTAATTTTATGGTCATTGTATATTTTTCTCCAGGAAAAATGGTGTTAAAAAAAGGTTGTTTGTTGACCAATCCAGGATGATGGTGATTTTTCCATAGAAGCACCAGTGATAGTGAAAATTGTAAATGATTTTAAATTTTTTTTTATTTTATATTAGATATACGTGTATATGTTATAAAATGTTATAGATTAATTTATTATGATTAAATGGAAGAACCAAGTTCCTATGATTACTAATTAGTGAAATACTATATTATGTTACTTGAGTAACAACGTAGAAAGTTAAATATTGGTCCAATTAAATTATGGAGGGTTTTTGGAGGTTTTATATGACACATCTTATCGACTATACGGATGGTTATTGATTAATTTTAAGGAATTGATATATTATAGTATTAAGAGGTTATTTCCAAAGAATTATATCAATACCACCAATGATATAATTACATGATGGTTTTAATAGACCACATATTCATAAAATATTGAATCTCTTTGTGGGATATAAATTGACAACAACGTAGGTAGAGCGATTTTATCTAGGGAAATGATTTTGTGAAATATTAAAATATAGAATAGAGTAATGTGGTTATTAAGGCATTGAGTAGGATGTCTCGTGGAAAAAAAACTGGATTGTATGTGGTTAATGGAAAAGTGTTATAAAAACACGAGATATTTCATAATGGAACCCTAAAGAGATGTTACTGTGGTTCTCATTGACAGATGCCAATTATGTCATCCTTGACACATTAGGTGGAGTAGTATATGTTTGGAGACTCTGAGGTAGAGGTGATATGTGATCATGTTTGTTATGATAATGAACATAGGTTGTGGTTGAATCTAGATGTTGTTATATAGGATTATTTTTATTTAGATGGATGATTTTTAAGGGGATCACTATGTGCTTTATTTCATACAATTGGCGGAAAGAACCTTTGTAACAATGATTAATCACATCTTGTGGTAGCATATTTTGTGGTTGGGGGATGAAACAATATGTGTAAGAGATTTTCTAAAAGAGTCTAGTTTTTCAATACCTGAATGTGTGAGAGCATGTTCAGGGAGGTTTCCTATAGTCCTTGGATTTTAAACAGTGGAAATACAATGAAATATAGTCTGATTTGTTTATTGGGCTATTTTTGAATCAACCTGCTTGTGATGCAGTTTGGGTTCTAGTGGACCGACTTGTGAATGCACATTATTTTATAGAGATCCATGAGTCAATTTTAATGGAGTTTAATAAATGTGTATTTTGATGATGTTGTTATGAATCTTGGGATTCATAGGAAGATATTAATGATTAGGACCCTTATTTTACCTCATAGGTTTTTAAGGGATTACAAATTTCATTAGGAACACTATTCTATTGTTGCATTGATTTCCCCCTCTAACAAATTTTAAGATGAAGGGGACGATCTAGATGCTATCGGAAATGGGGAAATATTTCATTATTTACCATTGTGGATTTTGGGTAATACTACTACCTATGTTCTTGTATGCACAACATAACTGTTATCCTTCATTCATTTTCATTTATCCATTTAAGGAATTTTATGTATGGTCATATCACTATCTATTTGGATGGATAGTTGTTTGGGAATTAGAATTTGGTGGTCACAATTATGTTAAAATGTAATGGGTATGATAAAGTTTTTATAAGGGAGGATGATGGTATTAATTTTCCTTCCAAATACCAATTCATATAAAATGTAGATATCTATATATTCTAATGTTGGGGACTATGTTTTCTATAGTGTCTCATCTTGACTTATATCTCTACCAAATTCAACAGGATTAATGAGGTGTTGTGGCCTATTATATTGGTGGAATATTGGTTATAAAATCAACAATTTCTATTTAGGAGCAATGTCATCATATTATTTTTCCCACCATTGAAAATATTCTAAAGATGAAACCTATGTTTTCCACATGGGAGAGTCACATATCAGTTAGTATTTCTTATTAATGGAGTGATAATTATAGATCAATTATAACTGATATAATGTGATTCATTGTAACATCCCATGTAAGTAATGAATAATAGATATTTTTATCTATGTCTATTAAGGATTAAGATAGTGTTTTAGAGGCTTAAAATGAATATAAATCCAATCTTAAGCATGGAATACACTAATATTCTTAAAAGATTGTTTTACTGCCTTTTGATGGAAAACCATATTTGAATCTTTATTTTGACAATTTTATAAACTATTTTTGTCAAAATAAACTTATTCTTTATGATTGTAACATCAAAATTTACTTTGTGTGAATTTTTGGTATTTTTCTGACAAAGTTCATTTTTTAATGAATAGTGAAAAATACTGCATTTTACATCAAAACTGCTTTTTAATCTAATTTATTTATATGATTAGATTATCTTTTGAATTGGTATTAACGTGTAATATGAATATAATTTTACCATTTTATCCAATGGTGGTCATTGGAATCAATTTCACTTTGAAAATAGACTTAAACTGGTGTCAATCTTTTGATACTTATTGTTTTGTAAAAACACGCTATTTGCTCTGGCAGCGGGATTTAATTATTAAATTAATTAATTTGACTTATATGTATTTAATTTTGTAAAATAGACTTCATTTTTGAATTCGGAATATCAAATATAGCTTAGGGTGAATTTTTGGTAATTTTCTGAAAAACTTCTATTTTTGATGAATAGTGAAACCACTAAGTGGTAATCAAGCAAACTGATTTTTCAGTTAAATGAAAGTTTACCACTAATATGTATTGAATTTTGAAAATCCGACATACATGGTTGTCATTAAGAAGTAAAATGTGGTTCAATGTGATTAAAATAATTTTTTGGTGAATAGTAACTTATTAAGTTTTTAATCGCAATTAGTGGTAATTAGGGTAGTTTAAGGTATAAATAATGCTTTAATAATATGAAATGACCTAGACACATGTCCCAACCTTATTGGTTGTGTCATGGCCGACCAATACAAGCCATGGGTCAACTTGGGGACCCCATGGATCCACTTTGGTTGGGAAATGACATAAATTACTTTTTATTTAATGTAAAAGAAAAAATGACACAAACATAATATGTTTTACGAAAACAATTTTTACATGGGTATATAAAGATCAGATTTTTGATTATAAATAGTCATTGGAAAGCTAAAAAGATTTACTACATCATCGTATTTTTTTTATAATTTTTAGACATTAAATAAAATAAATTATTTATGACATAATAATTATGCAGCGATGACATCATTATTTGACGATTTAAAAAAATGGAATGATAATGTAAAATCTATGAACTACACATGTACAAAACCAATTGGATGAGTGGATGTCGAACCCTTATCACCTTATCCACGAATTATATCAATGTGTGACATTTTAAAACCGAAAAACATTTTCAAATAAAGTAATATTTCTTTACTTTCCAAAAGTGCCCCTCCTCTCCTCTTATAAAAGGCCCCCACCTATACCTCATTTCACACACTCCTCAAGTCTTTGGCTCGGCCAAACCCTGCCCATTTACTCTCTCAAAATCCCTCTCCTCATCCTAGAGGATTCCCTTTGGGCATAATCCTTTCAATGGAAGCCTTTAGACTCAAATTAAAAGGAGTTACACTTTTAAAGGTAATTCATTCTCTCATGTTCATTTGTTTTATTTTGTTTCTCCAACCCCCTAAACTATTTTTATTTACTTCCTTTGTAACAACACCAGTATCTTAAATATACTAGGATTTTTTTATAAGATTTATTTGAGCTACACTCTCACACAACTACGTCAAATGGTTAAAGAACATACGGTTTCCGTGGATGGCGAAATTTTGCCTCCCGAAACGATGATTGTTCAATACTCATTTAACACCTTCAAAGGTGGCCATTATGATGTAACTATTTTTATATATGATATATAATATGTTTATGTTTTCCTTAAGCTTCTGTTTTTTTCATTTTGGGCATACCTTTATGTTTCCCATTATGGGTAAACACGATATCTTCATTTTAGGAAGTGCGGACTACCGCCCCCTGAAAGTGATTTGATTAGTTAATACCATATGTGGGATGTGTAAAGGATAAAGTTAATGATATTATATATGTTATTGTAATGGAATTATAATATACTCTTATATCATTATGATTCCATTCCAGAAAATACGAAATAGAAATGGAAGTAGCGTTCATGCGTACGTACGACTTACCGTCTCCATAAACGGTGCATTTCATTTCTTACCTCTAAATGTGATGTAATATTATAAATACATGTATATGATGAATATATATGATATATATGTTATCCAAATCATTAATATCATTCTGGATATAACGAACCTATGACCAAATTAACAACATGTATGTGTAAGAAGTCTATTTTTGACTTAAGAACCAAATACCGACAAAATGAACATTATTAACTTAAATGATTACATGATGTTCATAACATGGTATAAAAGGAATAATGAACTTGAAAAAGATTCTTAAGCAAGTAGAGATTAACTCAAGTTTATTATTCAGGAGATTAAATAACGGTCGGGTCAAGTCAGATACGAGGTAAGGGTCTTCGTCTCAATCTCCTTTCATTGAGGCATATTTCGTTTTATACACAACTTTCTTTTATATGGTGTATAAACCCCTTTTACTTTTACTTTTATACAAAAGGAATATTTTTCTACGAATCGTTTTACAAAACGACAAAAAGGAATGTTTCTTTTAACGTACGCGGCGACAACGACCTTTTTCTCCGCCGCGAGTATTATTTGGTCTTTGGCTTTCTCAACAAGACGTAATGTTTTTAGAATAAAATAAATACCATATACTCTTTTATGTATTTTGGTATTGAAAATGGTATTGAAAAAGGATTCTATTATGTCAATATATTTATGATATATTGTGATTGAAATTTGGAAATGTTATCATTCCTTTATATTGGTTTTATGTTTTATGATTTTATACTGGTACTTGGACATTTTAACGGGTGGTTACGTTATAAACCATATGACGGGTGGTGCCGTGAATACCAGGACGGGTGGTTACGTTATAACCTCCAATGCATTGGGTATGCAAGTCGGCCGTATGGCTATTCCATTAATTATGTATGGAAATTGGCCGTATGGCTATTCTATTAAGTGATATGTGTGGAAGTCGACCGTATGGTTATTCCACTTAAGTATGTTTATGTCCCATGTTACCTTTATATATGTTATGTTTTCTTTATATGGGTTTTATGGTAATACTTTGGTTACAAAAAGGTAAGTAATGATACTTTATTTAGTGAAGAGTTTTTACTACTTCATGAAGGTGAAGGTATTACTTTGATAGAGTATACATGGTTTACTTGATTTTGAAAAACTAACAGTTTTCATTCTTTTTGTATCCCCTACAGAGCTTTTTATGCTCATCCCAAGTTTTTTTGAAATGTTTTTCACAGGACTTAATGTGGAATAAGGTCAAGGATGGGATCAAGGTAATGTCATTCTATATAAAACATGGAACTAGACATGTTTCTTTCATGAGTTTTTTTTATTATGGAAACTTAGTATAAGTGACTACTTTGTAATCTTTTGAGATGTAATAGTTATGTTCTAATTCTCTAAAACTCTAAACCTGAAAAGATCCTCAACGTGTAATCTTGTGATAACTCAAGATTATGTACGGTTTAAGGCCGGGGCCTTATAGATGGTATCAAAGGTCGGTTTAGATAACTTTAGGAGTTAGAATTCTATTAAATGATTATCCAAAAATATTTTTTTTAAATGATATAGCATTTAAAGATTACCATGTTGCTTCATCTAAGCCATGTTTGTTCAGAATGGTTTTCCGCAGAGGAAACAGGGAAGCTGTGCTAGGAAGGCATACAAAAGGAAATAACCTTCTGAATCAGCATCCAAAAATGGTCAGAATTGTAACTGAACAGTTTGTTGCAGTAATGGCGCAGTTGACTCAAGCGATAAATGGCGGTGGTATCCATACACGAGATCAGCCAGACCAACCGCAGAGGAACATGTCAGTGTGGAACATTTCATGAGGCAACATCCACCATCATTCAGAGGATCATCGGACCCTGTGCTAGCTGAAGGGTGGATTAAAGCACTGGAGAAGATTTTTGATGTCATGGGGTGTTCAGAACATCAAAAGGTTAGTCTTGATGTTTACCGTTTTGAAGGTGAAGCTGATCAGTGGTGGTCGATGGAGAAAAATATAAGGGATAGTGATGAGATTGAGGATATTCACTGGGACGAATTCAAAGGTATGTTTCTTGAGAAATATTTTCCTAAGGTGGTTTGTCTTATGATGGAATAACAGTTCCTGGAATTGAGGCAGGAGGATGATTCAGTGGATGCATATGAAGAAAAGTTCACTCGATTGGCAAGGTATGCTCCAAACATCATACGAGATCTTGATAGTAAAATAAACCGTTTTTACTCCGGGTTAAAGCCAAAGTATCAAAGGGCTTTAGCTTCTCGTGAGTTCAAAAGTTATGAAAAACTTGTTCCATGTGCGGAGAAGGTGGAAATGGAGTTTGCCGATGATCAGGTGTTCTATGAAAAACAACAGAATAAGAGGTCTAGTTGGCAGGAAAAGGGGAATAATTCATCAAAGAAGCAAGGAGGTAAGAAAACCAAATATCCATCCTGTGAGAAGTGTGGTAAAATGCATCCTGGAGAATGTTTATCCAAGTTTGGTAAGTGCTTTCGAGGTGGTAAGTCTGGTCATATTGCTCGTAACTGTATGGAAGATGATCAAGCAGGAAATAAAATGCCAACGGTAAGATGTTTTAAGTGTAATGAAATGGGTCATTATGCAAATGAGTGTCCAACGAAGAACTCAACTGGGGGAATGCAGCCAGACTACAAGCAAAAAGGGGTGGTGATATCCTTTGCAACAACTTCAGCAGATGTTGGGCCATCGAATGAAGTGGTATCAGCTCCAGGGAGCTCAGTATTTTTCGAAGATTGACTTGAGGTCGGGGTACCATCAGTTGAAAGTAAAAGAAGCAGACGTTCCGAAGACTGCGTTCCGTACTAGATATGGCCATTATGAATTTGTAGTTATGTCTTTTGGGTTAACCAATGCACCTGCTGTATTGATGGACCTTATGAATAAAATTTTCCATGAGTTCTTGGATAAGTTTGTGTTTTGTGGTTTGGGAAGAGGTTATGTGTGCCTTGTAATTCACAGTTGAAGAATGATTTGTTATGTGAGGCTCATATTTCCCCATTTTCAGTTCACCCTGGCAGTACTAAGATGTACAGAGATCTGCGGGAGTATTACTGGTGGGATGGAATGAAAAGAGACATTGCTGATTTTACTGTGAAGTGTTTGACATGTCAACAGGTTAATGCAGAGCGGCAGGGATGCTTCTGCCTTTACCAGTGCCAGAGTGGAAATGGGAAAACATATCCATGGACTTTGTTGTGGGATTATTGAGAAAATCTCGAGGTAATAATGAAATATGGGTTATTGTTCATCGCTTGACCAAATCTGATCATTTCCATGCTATACGAGATACTTTCTATCTTGATCAACTTTCCCCTTTGAATCTTAAAGAGATAGTCAGGTTACATGGAGTTCCTCTCTCCATTGTATCGGATCGTGATCCCAGGTTTACTTCTAACTTTTGGAAAGGCCTTCAGAAGTCGTTGGGTACTGAATTAAATTTTAGTACAGCTTTTCATCCTCAATCAGATGGGCAGTCAGAACGAACAATTCAGACATTGGAGGATATGCTATGAGCTTGTTCTATGGATTATCATGGAAGTTGGGACCAACAAAGTTTTTTGGTTGAATTTTAATATAATAACAGTTTCCATTCCAGTATACAGATGGCACCATTTCAGGAATTATATGGGAAGCGGTGTCGAACTCCAGCTTTCTAGGATGAAGTGGGTGAAAGGAAGTTGATGGGACCGGAATTGGTAGAAGAGATGGCAGAAAATGATCAGATGATTTAGAAACACATGAGAACAGGTCAGAGCAGGTAGAAGAGTTAGGCGGAAAACCGGAGGAAGGATCTATCTTTTGAGGTAGGTGATCATGTTTTTCTCAAGGTTTCTCCTTGGAAAAGTGTGATGAGATTTGGTAAGAAAGGAAAGATGAGTCCAAGGTTTATTGGACCATATGAAATTCTGGAGAGAGTTGGATCAGTTGCATACCGGGTGGATTTACCTCCGAGTTTATCTCAGGTACACAATGTTTTTCATGTTTCAATGTTGAGAGAGTATATGCCAGATCCATCTCATGTTTTGAGTCTAGAGGTAGTTTAGCTAGAAGAGAACCTATCTTATGAGGAACAACCGGTCCAGATTCTTGACCACATGGAGCAAGTGTTACATAATAAGGTGATTCACCAGGTAAAGGTTTTGTGGGAAAACCACATGATTGAAGAGGCAACATGTGAATCTGAAAATGCAATGGGGGATAAGTACCCCCATTTATAAGATAAGTAAATAAATTGCGGGGATGCAATTTTCTAAAGGGGGGAAGGATGTAACACCCCAAGTAATTAATTAATAATAGATATTTTTATCTATGTCTATTAAGGATTAAGATAGTGTTTTAGAGACTTAAAATGAAATTAAATCCAATCTTAAGCATGGAATACACTAATATTCTTAAAAGATTGTTTTACTGCCTTTTGATGGAAAACCATTTTTGAATCTATATTTTGACAAATTTATAAACTATTTTTGTCAAAATAATCTTATTCTTTATGATTGGAACATCAAAATTTACTTTTTGTGAATTTTTGGTATTTTTCTGACAATGTTCATTTTTTAATGAATAGTGAAAAATACTGCATTTTACATCAAAACTGCTTTTTAATCTAATTTATTTATATGATTAGATTATCTTTTCAATTGGTATTAACGTGTAATATGAATATATTTTTACCATTTTATCCAATGGTGGTCATTGGAATCAATTTCACTTTGAAATTAGACTTAAACTGGTGTCAATCTTTTGATACTTATTGTTTTGTAAAAACACGCTATTTGCTCTGGCAGTGGAAATTAATTATTAAGTTAATTAATTTGACTTATATTTATTGAATTTTGTAAAATAGACTTCATTTTTGAATTTGTAATATCAAATATAGCTTAGGGTGAATTTTTGGTAATTTTCTGAAAAACTTCAATTTTTGATGAATAGTGAAACCACTAAGTGGTAATCAAGCAAACTGATTTTTCAGTTAAATGAAAGTTTACCACTAATGTGTATTGAATTTTGAAAATCCGACATACATGGTTGTCATTAAGAAGTAAAATGTGGTTCAATGAGATTAAAATAATTTTTTTGGTGAATAGTAACTTATTAAGTTTTTAATCGCGATTAGTGGTAATTAGGGTAGTTTAATGTATAAATAATGCTTTAATAATATGAAATGACCTAGACACATGTCCCAACCATATTGTTTGTGTAATGGACGACCAAGAAAATCCATGGGTCAACTTGGGGTCCCCATGGATCCACTTTGGTTGGGAAATGACATAAATTACTTTTTATTTAATGTAAAAGAAAAAATGACACAAGCATAATATGTTTTACGAAAACAATTTTTACATGGGCATATGAAGATCAGATTTTTGATTATAAATAGTCATTGGAAAGAAAAAACGATTTCCTACATCATAGTATTTTGTTTATAATTTTTAGACATTATATAAATTAAATTATTTATGACATAATAATGATGCAGCGATGACATCATTATTTGACGATTTAAATAAAATGGAAAGATAATGTAAAATATATGAACTACACATGTCCAAAACCAATTGTATGAGTGGATGTCGAACCCTTATCACCTTAGCCACGAATTATATCAATGTGGGACCTTTTAAAACCGATACACATTTTCAAATAAAGTAATATTTCTTTACTTTCCAAAAGTGCCCCTCCTCTTCTCTTATAAAAGGCCCCCACCTCTACCTCATTTCACACACTCTTCAAGCCATTGTATCGGCCAACCCCTGACCATTTACTCTCTACACATCCCTATCCTCATCCTAGAGGATTCCCTTTGGGCAGAATCCTTTCAAAGGAAGCCTTTAGGCTCAAATTAAAAGGAGTAACACTTTTAAAGGTAATTCATTCTCACATGTTCATTTGTTTTATTTTGTTTCTCCAACTCCCTAAACACTTTTTATTTAATTCCATTGTAACAACACCAGTATCATCAATATACTAGGATTTTTTTATAAGATTTATTTGAGCTACACTCTCCCACAACTACATCAAATGGTTAAAGAACATACGGTTTCCGTGGATGGCGAAATTCTGCCTCCCGAAACGATGATTGTTCAATACTCATTTAACACCTTCAAAGGTGGACATTATGATGTCAATATATTTATATATGATATATAATATGTTTATGTTTTCCTTAAGATTCTGTTTTTTTCATTTTGGGCATACCTTTATGGTTCCCATTATGGGTAAACACGATATCTTTATTTTAGGAAGTGCGGACTACCGCCCCCTGAAAGTGATTTGATTCGTTAATACCATATTTGGGATGTGTAAAGGATAAAGTTAATGATATTATATATGTTATTGTACTGGAATTATAATATAATCTTATATCATTATGATTCCAATCCAGAAAATACGAAATAGAAATGGAAGTAGCGTTCATGCGTACGTACGGCTTACCGTCTCCATGAACGGTGCATTTCATTTCTTACCTCTAAATGTGAAGTAATATTATAAATACATGTATATGATGAATATATATGATATATATGTTATCCAAATCATTAATATCATTCTGGATATAACGAACCTATGACAAAATTAACAACATGTATGTGTAAGAAGTCTATTTTTGACTTAAGAACCAAATACCGACAAAATGAACATTATTAACTTAAATGATTACATGATGTTCATAACATGGTATAAAAGGAATAATGAACTTGAAAAAGATTCTTAAGCAAGTAGAGATTAACTCAAGTTTATTATTCAGGAGATTAAAGAATGGTCGGGTCAAGTCAGATACGAGGTAAGGGACTTCGTCTCAATCTCCTTTCATTGAGGCATATTTCATTTTATACACAACTTTCTTTTATACGGTGTATAAAACCCTTTGACTTTTACTTTTAGACAAAAGGAATCTTTTTCTACGAAGCATTTTACAAAATGACAAAAAGGAATGTTTCTTTTAACGTACACGGTGACAACGACCTTTTCCGCCGCCGCGAGTATTATTTGGTCTTTGGATTTCTCAACAAGCCGTAATGTTTTTAGAATAAAATAAATACCATATACTCTTTTATGTATTTTGGTATTGAAAATGGTTTTGAAAAAGGATTCTATTATGTCAATATATTTATGATATATTGTTATTGAAATGTGGAAATGTTATCATTCCTTTATATTGGTTTTATGTTTTATGATTTTATACTGGTACATGGACATTTTAACGGGTGGTTACGTTATAAACCATATGACGGGTGGTGCCGTGAATACCAGGATGGGTGGTTACGTTATAACCTCCAATGCATTGGGTATGGAAGTCGGCCGTATGGCTATTCCATTAAGTATGAATGGAAATTGGCCGTATGGCTATTCCATTAAGTGATATGTGTGGAAGTCGACCGTATGGTTATTCCACTTAAGTATGTTTATGTCCCATGTTACCTTTATATATGTTATGTGTTCTTTATATGGGTTTTATGGTAATAATTTTGTTACAAAAAGGTAAGTAATGATACTTTATTCAGTGAAGAGTTTTTACTACATCATGAAGGTAATGGTATTACTTTGATAGAGCATACATGGTTTACTTGATTTTGAAAAACTAACAGTTTTCATTCTTTGTGTATCCCTTACTGAGCTTTTTATTCTCATCCCAAGTTTTTTTGAAATGATTTTCATAGGACTTAATGTGGAATAAGATCAAGGATGGGATCAAGGGAATGTCATTCTATATAAAACATGGAACTAGACATGTTTCTTTCAAGAGTTTTTTTTCTTATGGAAACTTAGTATAAGTGACAACTTTGTAATCTTTTGAGATGTAATAGTTATGTTCTAATTCTCTAAAACTCTAAACCTGAAAAGATCCTCAACGTGTAATCTTTTGATAACTCAAGATTATGTACGGTTTAAGGCCGGGGCCTTATATTCATGGACTAATTATTTATATGATTCATATATTTAACGTTATGTTGTCCTAGAAAATATTACTTGTGAGAGAGAGATGAAAATTCATACCCAATTTCCATTTTTCTTTATGTTTTCATTTCACATTTCTATTATGAAAATGTGATGTTTGGATAATTAAATTTTATTGTATATTAAACCAAATAAGTATCTCATATGATTGTTTTTAGACCTGTTTACTTTTACTATCCATGGTTTCATTTTTGAGAGAATGTATAGTTTGAGATTAGATTAATGTAACAGTTTGTGACTTCTCCTTCCATTATATACTATGTATTGTTTCTAAAGAGTTATCCAAAGAGTTCGGATGAGGTTTAATTGAGTATTGAGCTATTGAAGAACTAAAGTTTTCTATTTAAACTATAAATATGGGGGTTTTTTGTAATTTTTTTCTTTATAACTTTAATGGTTTCTTTTTAATGAAATCTTTATGATTCAGAGTACATATGATTTTCTTAATAAATCCTATGTTTATGGTGTTTATATAATATGGTCGAGGTGAGATGTTTTCTGAATGGATATATCACTGAATTCTAGTTTTTATGGAGTATTATTTGAAGAGCTAATGGATTTTACTTCATAAATTTATATTTTTTCCACAAAGTCATGTCTTCCATGTTTATTATTACCCTTGATTGGATGACATTTCACAACTTTTTGTCATTATATTCTCTCAATATGTTTTATAATCCATGGATATTTTTGTAGACCTTCTATACCATCTTCTATCACCTTGAATCTTAGGTTATGATGGTGGTGTATTATTATTCGTTGGTGAGTAATTTTCCATTACATGATGTTTCCTTTTGATTATTAATTATGTGATTCAGTGAGGGGGTTTTGTCCTGATTTTTTAGAGGGGTTGGTTTTGGATTTAGTTTTAATATGTTATTGTTCTTACTGATCAATGGTTTATGTTAATTATTGAGGCTTCAGTATATTTCATCCTCACCTTATAGTGCACAATGAGATCAAAATGATATTTTATTGTGGTTGGGGAACCTCAATAAAAATATTTTTCTTGTTATGTTTATATTTTGAATTGTTTTTTTCCTTGGACGGATATTAAGGATATTCCTAAAAAATATAATTAATTTTCCAAAACAAAAAATAATGGCGATTGAGGGAAATTTAATATTTTGACTACATTGAAATTATTTTGATGTCTTTATACCTGATGTTTCCAATACTAACAATAATGGTTTTTGATAGCCTCATTTATTTTAAAGATGATATTTATTAAGGCCTGTATTGTGTCTTTGTGTGATCACACCCCAAATATAAGGATAATAATAATTAAAATGGGATAAAATAGTGGTTTACAAAGGAGTCTATTTTTTTTGTCTAAATAATCATTCTAAATAAAGAGGTATTGTGCTAATATCCCTTGATTAATTTTTGATGTTTCTATGTGTTTTTTTCATGTATTTTTTTACTTATTATGTTACCCAGCATGGTTTGGGACATTTTATAATGGTGGATATGATGGGATGGTCATAGTTATTTATGGGTCTATGATTCAGTGGTTCATTGGCATGGATTTCATCTGGGAATTTGTGTGTTGTTCAATGGAGTAGTTTTTTTTTTGAGGTTATGGTGTGTTGTAATTTTGGTGTGCAGTTGAAATCATGTGGTTTGGTGAAGTGTGGTACATGTGTGTGGTAATTGGGATTTGATATATTGTTGGGATGTTCATTGACTAGTTTTTATTTGGTTTCATGGTCGGTTTCAAACAGTGGTTACCATCGATGTGATATATTAAAAAATTGAGTTTTTTTATTACTCTATTTATTTTGTGGATTTATTGTGTTATTTATCTAATTATACATCAAATAAATGATGATTTTTAATTAAGTGAATAAGAAAATTGGTTATAAATGAAAAATATTGGGTTGTAAATAATCTTGTGATAAATAGATTAAATTAATTTAATAAAATAATGGGTTTTGTATAAGTGAAATAAATGGCTTAGTGATTGGAGTCAATATTAAATCATTAAATCTATAAATTGTAAAATTTAATAAATTAAAGTTGGAAGGTGTGGTTTTCGGGGGTCATTGTGTGGTGGGTTTCATATAGTGTTGCAGTGGTTTTGATGGTTGATGTGTGGTATAATGGTGGTGACGTTGTGTCCTATTGTGTAGTTGATGTGAATGCATAGTTAGGGCATTGTTATTTATGTGTATATCATATTTCATTAGGTTACATCTCTATATGTCCCGCATTAGTTTGAAAACATTTATGACACTATGAGGAAATGGGATCCAGGTGTTTTCTACTACATCCATGATGGTGGTGGCATAGATGGATGGTTTTCCCATAATCCCCACTCATCCTTCATCATTTATGTCCCAATTGTCTTCAGTTGAGATGAGTAATGACGACACTATTATTTTTTTATGACGTGTGATGTGATGGAAATTTTTTCTTTAGGATATTTGGGATGTTGTGATTATTGACTTTTAACTATATTCAAGACCATAAAATGGTGATGCATGTAGGTATGTGTCCCAAACCACATCATTGGTGGTTGTTATGAGGTGTGTTGGGATTATGTGGTCATGTGAGGTGATGTAATGTGGCATGTACATGAGGAATGGGAGCACATGACATAAGATATTGGGCTGTGAGAGTGGAAAATTAATGGTTTAGAATCTATATGTAACCATTCACTTTTATGATAATATTTATATATAATTATATAGGATTTATGATTTGGTGAGTCCACTGTTATGTGGAAGGGTTTGGTAATATGACATGATTAGGTTCATGATGGTTCTATTGTTTTTTCACAAGAACATTAGAATTATCTATTCACATGTTCAGTTTAGACCTTCTGTATGATCCAACTATGAATAATTGTTTCCATCCATACATTTTAAAAAACATTTTTTAAGAGGACTTTGGGGATTTATTTTTACATTTCTTGCCTATGATTCAGAGTTTTTTTTGTGTTATTGTCATACATATTGTCTTTTTATATTTGTTTGAATAATATAATGTGAATATAACTACATTATACATGGATTATGGGATTTTTGTGGATTCATATATATTTGATTTTAGGGATTATCATGTACTTTATTTATCCTATCTCTTGAACCTATTAATATAGTGGGTAATGCCTCCCCTTTTTTATATTTTTATACCCTTGATGTAGTAGCCAACTTATGGCCTACTATATGAGGGACTCCGAGTTCATTGGTTATCATCATTAATTACCATCATAGAATGGGTACCGTTGGGTAGTGCCGGTCATTAGATATATCATTGTTAAAATTATAGAGATGTAGGAACCATGATTAGTGTATAAGGAGAAGGACATTTTACGAAAAAAAATCATGAAAATTACTCAAATAAATTACTGATATTAATAACGGATTGTTAAGAAATATGTGATGATAGGTTTTTATTAAATAATATATTAGTAAAAGTAACTGATTCATATTGTTGAATAAATATTTATTTAATAAAAAACTTATATAGTAGTAATTTGAATGTATATGATGAAATACAAGACTATATGTAAGAGATTTAAGCTTCAATACCATTTTACTATAGATTGATTATTCATGAATTTAAATTCATTAATTATTATGATCTGTATATAACAAAAAAAATTCATTTTTATTATCTTATGGTTATATATATATTTATATTTGATAATAAAATACCATCTTCCACTCTATTAATGTCCAAAATATTCATAAAATAAGTTGATGAAGCATCATTTATACTCTGCCCTTTTAGCCAGAAGACAAATTCATTCATATACATGAATTATGTATTATTATAAAAAAAATTATTATTATCCAATGAATTTATAATTTTATTATTACTGATTATTAACTCTTCCTAAAAGTGTTTAAAAATAATATTCTTTTTATTTTCAAAAATTGGTACTTCATATGATGTTTTGAATAGAGAAATTGTTTTAACGGGTATAGAAAGAATAAAATTTCCTAATATCATTACCACTCATTGATTTGAATATTCTATTCTAATAATCCATGGTAATTTTCCAAATAATATATCCCATAGTATTTAAAAAATGTTTAAATTTTAATGATTTCATTTAAAAATTAATATGGCAAGTTTTTCATCATATATTACAGTTATCTTTTATTAAAATAATCATATGTGAAAAATAATTTGATGTTAATTGTACATTACAATGTATATAATCAAATAAAACCATACTTATAATTTACCTATAAGGGTTATTATTATTGTTATTATTATGTGTTTACTAAATTAATTTATTTTCCATGTTATATGGAATGATGAATTTATGAAAATTTTATGAAACTCGTTTTACATACAATGTTTATGATATGATCATAAGATGAATGTTTCCTAATTTTTTGTTACAAATATGTAGGGATTTAATTATATGAAATTTATATCCTAAGTTTTATTGTTCTCCAATTCATTTTGTATAAATTAATATGTAATAAAATAATAATGGGAAGGAGGTTTACATTCTTGATCCAATAAGAGATCCATGTTCGGATGCTTGATCCACTATGGGAACCAAGTGTTGATTCATGATCCATTGATTGAAACATATTATTATTCATGATATGTTAGGATATAGGAATCATATGATGATTCCAGATCCACCATGGTTTTTGATTCATAAAATTTATCAATGACATATGAAATGGTTTATATACCCATGATGGTTACCATATCATATAATATATTTTTATGAATAAAATAAAAACATATGGTCCATGATTTATTTATATGGATTCCTCAAACATGTGATTAATTTATTTTTAAATACTAAAATTTTATTTCTGGTATATTTTTTATGATCCATGTGAGATTATGTATGACAAATTTATTTTATCACTATGATATCACACAATTCAATTTATCTTATTATTTCACATTAATTTAGATTTATATCTACCATGTTCAACATTTCTCAGGACCTAAGAGTACCCTATATTAATTATCATGTACTTTATATATGATTAAATGATTTATTATGGTATGAAAATAAGGGTTTAATGTTAGAATAACATAGTCATATATTTAGAATATTTATCTAAATAAAATTTTCTTGTATCTAGTCTCCAAAAAAATAAAAATTTACAATTCTTGTTTTGATAATAATCATTTATAAACATATATATTTAATTTTATAATACAAATAAGATATATATATGTATGAAATGATTGGGTTACATCAGTTATTAAGAGATAACAGATTAGTTGATAATTATATATTAGGAGTATAGAGATTTTGGAAAAACACTCTATATAATAACAAGTATATTATAAAATTATAATGTTTTTAATGACCATTTATAATTAATTTTATTCATAAGGTTACATAGAAATATAATATGGTTTCATGATTTATATAACTATTGAATTATTTTTCATGACTATTGGATTAGTCACTACGATTAACTTTTTTACATTAAAAATTCAATGTTATTTTTAGTGTGGGATTAAATATTGAATGCTGATTATGTGGTGGTAATAGGTCTTATGAAATGTTTAAATATATTATTTTACATTTATCATCTTAATTTCAATAAAACATGAAATCTATTAGTTGTTATTTTTTAATATCCTCAATAATTAGATGTTGAGTTTGTGGAAAAATGTCATAATGGTGTGACGGTCTGATGTTATGTTTATAGTTCCTCTCTGATTAATGGTTATGGGAATTTTATTTCTAAAAATACTTTGATTCTTCAATTAGTTTAATTTTTTTAATTATATACACGGATTAGTTTTCATTATATGGATTATTTATTGATTAATATGGAATGGAAGTCCTATTTATCATTTAGAATAAATCTACTTATTTTTATCATTATGTTGACAAATATAAACATCGAATGGAATGTAAATAATCCACAGGGTTTTAATTATCATATATTAATGGTATCAATCTATGATGGATGGGAAAAATCAACATTTTTGTTTTTTCATTTGCGTGTGATTCTGATAATTCCATTCTTGAGGAGTTTCATATTCTTCCTCTGATTTTTGATGGTGAGTTTTCAATAGATCAAAATCCTTGTTCTAAAACTATTTCAATGAGTCCATTTTTATTTCGCGAAAAATGTTTCAATAATTAATGAAGATACTCCAAGATAATATTCTTAAGGGATTCATGGATTCTAGTGCATCACCATGGGGCGGGCTTATTGTTTTTTGGAATGAAGAATGATGTATCAATAAGATAATGTAACTATCCTTAGAAAAATGATAGCATAACATTAATGATTTAGAATCACCTTCCAGAAATTGAATACTTCTTCAATCAATTACAATGAGCTCAACATTCTTCTTTGATTTATCTTCAATATAAATAACATCAATATTTTTTTAATAAGATGGATATATCCAATAAAACATCAATATGTGGTATGAGAGTTATGAATTTATTATGATTCCATTTGAACATATTATTACCTAAATATAAATACATAATTATAGAATATAGCCATAAATGGTTGCCTTGATCTGTTTGTGGTCATATTTATAGGTCATATTCTAATATATTCAAAGAGAATGTAAGTGCTAGATTATCATTGGAGAATAATTCTATAGACCTATAAGAAGGATAAATTTTATATAACTCTCATAGGAAGTACATATCCAATCAATTACATATAGTTATCTGATTGGTCACACCATAGAGGGAAACATGTCTCTTGTAAAGAATAATGTGTGGATACTACTCATATGTCTGATAACATTCTATATAATAAGAACTATTCATTTCATTGTTTTTCCATAATACAATAAATAATCATAAGGAACAGGGGAACCTATGGAAGTAATAAAATTGATACTTGATCATTTTTTTCATTCGTATTAAGGGAATTTATAGGTTCTAATTCATTATTGGTGGGGGTAGTGTCCATATCTGATTATAAAAAAAATTTAAATATTGTTAGATGATTATTCGATACATTATAATAATCATGATAAAGGGACAAAACTGTTTAGTTTAGTTGGAGACTATGTACAAAATCATAAAATTTTGATAAATATCTTAAATATCTTTCATAAAGACCTATGAAATTATTTTTCATTGAAAACATAATCAAAATAAAATCATTTGGACACATGTGGTTGAAAGAAGACGAAATAAAGGGTCAGATCCTATGCATTGTAGTGGTAAATAAGGGAGATCTGTAAGAGTAACAAAAACATAATGTTATGAAAAAATATAAAGGATATTTTAAAACTATACCCTTGAGATCAAGGATTACAATATGGTGTCAAAAAATAAAGATTGAATGTTATAAAGAGACAAATCATTATAGAATCATTGAACATGATCCTCGAGTGAATTAAATTTAGATAATAAATAGATTAATTACATACAAGAATTAATAGAAAACCATTTCCATTTTATTAAAATCACACTTCCATGGATATCATATAAGAATCAGTGAACCACCAAAACAATCATAGTAGTGACAGTTCCCTCTAAAGACCATCATAATTGTTAGATACCCATTGTAAACCGTGTCCACTATCTATTCTATTCCTATCTATCTCAAGAGATATAATTTATTACACAAAGCATTAAATGATGATATAGGACTCACAAATAACATAAAAAAATCATATGTATGTCTTCCAATGTATTATAAAAAATTTATCATATCATAACCCATGAAATGATATGGGATTCATAAAAATATTGTCATATAATTTACTATTGAAAATAGCTGAGATTTTATATCATTTTATTAATTCATCATAGCCATCACGACCCATCCTCGGGGCCCCTGCTGTTATTACCCCATGCTCGCCTTCCATAGGCCAGGGGCTGGTGACTAGCACCAAGGCGTAATACCCAATAAAAAGGGAAGACATTGCCTTTGTAAAGTAAACAAACACCACAGAGCAAGCAATCAGAAGTAAACACTAAATAAAGCTGGGTACAACAGTAAGTGCGGAAAAAGTAAGTGGGCCAGAATAAAAACCCAAACTGAAGTAAAGGACAACTGGAAAGGAAAAACAACAACTGAAAGTAAAGTCGCAGCCTCGAGCCGTCTACTGGTAGTCCCACCTGAAGGGTGGGTACAGATAGCATCCACAGCTCCTCGGGTCCAGCCGTCCACTCCGAGTATGCCCTGCCCAGTGGACCACCTCTGGGTACCGACCTGCTCCTCATGCCTCAACCACGATCAGCATTTTCCATCATCTGTAACCAAAACAACATAGTGCGGGCATTTCCCATGCAGGGGTGAGTATAAGCTACTCAGTAGGCACCCCGAGACTCTCGTAGGTCTCCCAGAATCCACAAAGGATAATCCACAAAGTAAAGATACAATCACGAAGTAACATCCGAAAATACTTATGTATATGCCCATACATATACCTATGTCATCAAATGTAACACCCCGAGCTTCCAAGATTCGCTTCTCTTTCAATAATGCAATAACTTGTATTGTACGCAAGTTCGAAATTCTAACACACCGCGACCAATCAAAATAGCCATTATGAATAGTAATACCCACTTTTTGAAATTATATATATTTTTTATATTTCAAAATGGACTTCATTTTTTGTTTCAGAATATCGAAATTAGCCTATGTTGAATTTTTGGTATTTTTATGAGAACTTCCAATTTATTATGAATAGTGAAAAATACTTAAAATAAACTTTTTTAATAAAAATATTTTATAGTGCTAAATTATACTATTTAGTGGTTTTAAAGTATAATTAGAATATATTTTTACCATTTTATCCTATGGTGGTCATTATAATTAATTTCACTTTGAAATTGGACATAAACAATTGTCAATATTTTGATATATATTGTTTTTAAAAACATGCTATTTCTTGTGACAGCGAGAATTAATTATAAAATTAATAAATGAAACTTATATGTCTTTAATTTTAATAAATAGACATCATTTTTGAATTCGGAACATCAATTATATCTTAGGGTGAAAATTTGGCATTGTTCTAAAGAACTTCAATTTTTGAGGTATAGTGAAACCACTAAGTGGTAGTTAAAATACTGATCTTTCGTTTAAATGAAACATTACCAATTCTGTGATTTGATTTTCAAAAATCTGACATGCATGGTTGTCATTAGGAAGTAAAATTTGGTTCAATGGGATTAAAATAATTTGTGGTTAATAATAACTTTTAAGTTTAATTAACCGTGATTAACGGTAATTAGTGTAATTTAAGGTAATGATAATGTTATAATAATATGAAAAGACCTTGAAACTTGTCCTAAACCTATTGGATGAGTCATGGCCGAAGAAGAAAATCTATGGGTAAACTTGGGGACCCCATGGAGCCACTTTGGTAGGAAAATGACATTAAAAATGTTTTATTTAATGTTAAAATAAAAATGTCGCAAACATGAGTTCTTTAACTAAAACAAATTTTAAATGGGGTTATACAAGTCATATTTTTGACTATAAATATTCAGTGTAAATATAAAAATATTTCCTACATCATGATATTTTTTATATAATTTTTAGACATTAAATAAATTAAATTATTTATGACACCATGATGATGCATCGATTACCTCATTAATTAATGATTTTAATAAAATGTAAGGATAATGTAAAATCTAAGAATAAAACTTGTCCAAAGCCTATTTGATGGGTGTATTTATAACCCTTATCACCGTACGCTATAAATAAATCATTTTGGGACCTTTAGAATCTGAAAATCATTTCCTAATAAAGTAACATTTCAATCCTTCCAAGGGTGCCCCTCCTCTCCTCTTATAAATGGCCCCCACCTCTACCACCTTACCCACACCTCTCAAGCCTTTGGATAGGAAAAACCCACACCGTTTTGTCTCTCCACATCCCACTATTACTCCTAGAAGCCTCATTTTGGGAAGAAGTCTTCCCAAGGAAGTATTTGAGCTCAAATCAAAAAGAGTTACCTGTTTTAAATGTAGTGTTCTCTCTTGTGTTCTTATGTTTTATTTTTCTTCTCCAACCCCCTAAACTCGTTTTATTCATTTCTTTTAAAAAAACTACGGTATCCTAAATATACTAGGTTGTTTTTATATTAAGTATTCGAGCTACACTTACACACACATACATCTAATGGTTAAAGAACATACTGTTTCTCTGGATGGAGAATTTCTGCCTCACGAAATGATGATTGTTCAACACTCATATAACACCTTCAAAGGTGTCCATTATGATTTCACTATATTCATATATGATATATAATATGATTATGTTTTCAATAATCATATATATTTTTCATTTATGTCATACCTTTATGGTTTCCATTACGGGTAAATGTGATATTTTCATTTTAGGAAGTGCAGACTACCAGCCCCTCAAAGTGATTTGAATCGTTAATGCCTTATGTGGGATATATAAAGGATGGATTAAATGGTATTATACAATATATTATGCTGTAATTATAGTATACCTTTATATAAAAATAATTTCATTCCATTGAATATGAAATAGAAATGAAAGTAGCATTCATGTGTACGTACGGCTTATCGTCTTCATGAACAGTGAATTTCATTTCTTACCTCTAAATGTTATGTAATATTATAAATGCATGTATATACTGGATATTTATTATATATATAATATATATGATTTCTACATCATGAAGATAATTCTGGATATAATGGATATTTCACCACAAGAACAACTTGTAATTATAAGATGTTTATTTTTGACTCAAGTACCAAAGATCGACAAAACTACCGTTATTAACTTAAATGACTACATAATTTTCGTAACATTGTAACAAGTGATATAAAAGGGATAATTAACTTGAAAAAGGTTCTTAATAAAATATAGATTAACTCTAGTTTATTATTCAGGAGGTCAATGAACGGTTGAGTCAAGTCAGACATAAGGTAAGATAATTTCTTAACCCAATTTCCATTCTTTGGGTTAATCTCCTACTTTCAAATTATGTCATGATATTATTATATCCTATCTTGTATTTATAATTTCATTATGTTTACTTATATTTAATACAAATAATAGATCTATTTTATTAAAAAAAAGATCATTGTAAGGTACTTTGTCTCATTCTCCATTCATTGAGGCATATTTTGTTTTATACACAAATTTCTTTTATATGGTGTGTAAACCCCTTTGACTTTTACGTTTATTCAAAATGAATCTTTTTATATGAATCATTTTACTAAAAGAAAAAAAGGAATGTTTTTTGTCATACATATGCGGCGACAATGACTTCTCTGCCGCCGTAACCATTATTTGAGTTTCGGCTTCCTCTACAAGCCACAACTTTTTTTAAATGAAAAATAAATACCAAGTTTTAATTTTCTTTTATATTGGTATTGAAAATGGTTTTGATAATGTTTTTATTATATAAATGTGTTTTATTGATAACTTGTGATTGAAATGTGGAAATATTATTTTTCCTTTATGCATGTTTTATATGATACGATTTTGTTATGGTTTATGATATGTTTAAACCTGTTCATATGAGGAATGAATTAGACATAATAAGTGACGGGTGGAGCCCACTATAGCTCCTCGAGGCATCGACAGGTCTCATGAGACAAACTAGTGTCTTGGCACGAGGCCTTGAAAAAATCTTGTTTGTAGTCTTGGCACGAGGCCTTGGCTACGTGGTTATGATAGTCTCGAATTATGCATTCCATCATTATAAAAGTGGTTATTGATATTGCATGTGATTATTCGACTAATAGAATATCCATGTGAATAAGTAAATGGAATTATCTGATTTTACATTAGCCATATTATGTTGAAGTTCATGTTTAAAAGGCTTTTGTTTTTGTTATACATTTCCTTAAATGTTTATGTTTATTTATGAAAGTTTCCTCTATATTGATATCCTTACTGAGAATCTGAGCTCATCCCTTTCAATGATTTAATATTTTCCAGGATGTGAAGAAGTATTTTATGAATGACCTGTAGGGATTGTCAGAAGGGGATATGAGTGTGGACTATGGAGACCATGTTATTATAGTTTTCCACTTTATGATGTAATGTAACTTTTATGAATGTATCTAGTGTTTCCAAGGCTACTCAACTAATCGTTCTTTCGATACATGATCTTTTGTGATCATGCGGATGTTATGCAATAATGCACCGACTCTAGGTAACTGGGGTCGGGGCGTTACAGTTGGTATCAAAGGCTGTTTAGTACTAAACTTGGAAGCTAGGTTTAGATAAACTCCTATTAGAGCACATATCCCGAAGATAGACTTTGAGGATTAGTATAGAAGAACATCCTAGAATTTTGGTATTATAGATATTTTGTGATTTTTCTGAGCAATACATCCCTGTCTGGATATGAGCAAGTAGATGCAGCTCTGGCACAGATGTACCTAGGGGTAAAAACTGAAAACACCGCTTTGAGCTAGACTCGAACGGGAACTGTTTCATGACAACGTGCCTTGCTTCACTCTTGGTTACGACACTCCCGGGGGATATGATTAGGATAAATATCATTTTTTTACAAACCATTATGATGGGTTTATGAGTATATACTTCCTCAAAGAAAACATTTTTTATTATTATGGATTATATCCATAAATAGTGCAATTTACATTAAGTATTTTACAAGTTTGGAATTATTCATTGCATTTCATAAACTAAACTAGTTTATACAATTGTTTAGAAATGACACCTAGCGGGATGAATGGAAACCATATCAATGCATGCACTCCATGTAGGGATTTCCCTCCTGCACAAGATAATTATTGTGGAGCTAGAGATACAACTGGTGCTGATCTACTTATCACCATACTGGGACAACTCACTCAGTTTATGAATAAAAACCATACTCGTATGGAGCCCCCTGATCCGCAACGTGGAGGATCAACGTTAAACTACTTCATGAGGAAATAACCTCCAACATTTAATGGGTGTAAAAATCCATTATTATCTGAGCAATGGATAAATTCCTTAGAGAAAAATATTCCATGCCTTGGGGAGTAGTGAAAGGGAAAAGGTTATCACGGTTGTTTACCGCCTCACTGGAGATGCTGATCAATGGTGGTCATTGATTAAAAACACAAAGGAATATGTTGAAGTATCAAATATGGAATGGAGGGAGTTCCAGGATCTTTTCTTAGAAAAATACTTTACTCGTGTCCATCGAGCCGATATGGAATGACAATTTCTAAGTCTGAGGCGAAAATAGGATGAGAATGTCGCAACGTATAAGGACAACATTACAAGGTTAGCGAGCTATACTACTGATTATATACGTAACCCAAGAAGTAAGATTGATCGTTTCTTTGATGGGTTAAAACCATTTCTCTATCAAGCTTTAGTATCACAATCCTTCTCATCGTATGAAGATATTGCCTCCTGTTCTATCAAGATAGAAAATGAATTCACTAAATCTTATGAAAAAAAAGTTAAGCAAGAGAAGAAGAGAACGGTGGAACCAGAGACTGATAAAGGTAAAAAGGGAAAGAAGGATTTTCCATTATTTGATAATTGTGGGAAGAATCGCCCTGGTACTTGCCTAAAAGGAATGGGAGTTTGTTATAAATGTGGAGAAAAGGGTCACCAGGATCATGATTGCAAGGGAAAGAAAGAGGCTATCAATGTTGAATGCTACAATTGTAGGGAAATGGGGCATTATGAAAATGAATGTTCTAAGTGTCAGGGAAAGTAACCTCAGAAAAGGCCAAGGGATCAAGGACAATCTTTTTCTGTTATTACAGTTGAAGTGGAATAATTAATGTATTGGTGTTTTTGGACTCAAGAACTATATTATGGTTATAAGAATAATGTGATATATATAAGGATTGTACTGATGTACTTGTTTTTTTCTTTAAGGTTTTAATATGTTGAAGGTAATCATATTTTAAGTATGTGACAATAAGATAAACTTTACTTTTTTTGGGGAATCTGATGTTACAATTGATTTTGGAATTTAGAGACCTTTTAGAGAAAGTCTGGACCGAGGTATTTTGGATAACAATAAAGGTTGGAATGGATTATGTTGAACCTTGGATGGTATTTTTTAAGATTAAAACACTTCTGAAGATTATTTTTCGAATATTATAATACTATAGTTTTAGGAAAAGGACAACTTTCAGGGTGGGGCATAACCCGTCACGTCGGACAAAGCTGTAGGAATCGAACCCACAACCATAGTGCGACATGCCTTTATTACCTACCACTAGCCTACAGGAAGTCCCTGGTTATTAAAAAATATTTTTCCTAATCTAAATGGTATGTGGTAATATTTTGAACATTATACAATTTGGATTAATAGAATATTTCTGAGTTCTGTTACCTTTTAGAGTGACAGATGGGTTTGTGGTAAAAATTTATTAAAAAATGAAAGTCTACACGACAAGTAAGTATATTTCCTTACATTATTTATAAATCTCTTAAATAAATTCCACAAATTTATGAATGTTAACTTAAAACAAAAACATTTCCGGTTAACTTTTCTAACTGGGAATTCCATGATCGTTCAACCAATCACAAGTTTGTGACTTTCTTATTGTTAACTTTGTCCTAATTTTATATTCTACAACTCTCCATCAATCCTTGATGGTATTTTTTTCTTCCATATACATATTTTCATAGAATCCTAGTATGGGAAATCTTGGCTGACCTTTGTACATATCTTTCTTTCTTTTAGAGTTATATTTTTATTAAACTTATTTCTGATGTGGGTTTTACACAAAGGTATTTTCTATTTTCAACCTTTTATTTTCAAAGAAAAATATCAAATTGCGAGGATGAAATTTATTGAAGGAGGGGAGAATGTATCACCCCAAGCTTCCACGATACGCTTCCCTTTCAATAATGCATAGCTTGTATTGTACGCATGTTCGAGATTTTGTCACACCACAACCAATAAAAATAGCCATTATGAATAGTAATACCCAATTTCTGAAATAATATATATTTTATATTTCAAAATGGACTTCATTTTTGGATTTGGAATATCGAAATTAGCCTATGTTGAATTTTTGGTATTTATCTGAGAACTTCCAATTTTTTATGAATAGTGAAAAATACTTAAAAATAATTTTTTAATCAAAATAATTTATAGTGATAAAATATACTATTTAATGGATTTAAAGTATAATTGGAATATATATTTACCATTTTATCCAATGGTGGTCACTAGAATTAATTTCACTTTAAAATTGGACATAAACAATTGTCAATCTTTTGATATATATTGTTTCTTAAAAACATGCTATTTGTTGTGACAGAAGGAATTAATTATAAAATTAATTAATGCAACGTATATGTTTGTAATTTTATAAAATAGACATCATTTTTGAATTCTGAATTTCAATTACAGCTTAGGGTGAAATTTTGGCATTGTTCTGAAAAACATCAATATTTGATGAATAGTGAAACCACTAAGTGGTAGTTTAAAAAAAGATTTTTCGTTTAAATGAAACATTACCACTTCTGTGATTTGATTTTTTTAAAATCCTACATACATGGTTGTCATTAAGAAGTAAAATGTGGTTCAATGGGATAAAAATATTTTTTGGTGAATAGTAACTTTTAAGATTAATTAATCGCGAATAAAGGTAATTAGTGTAATTTAAGGTAAAGATAATGTTATAATAATATGAAATTACCTTGAAACATTTCCTAAACCTATTGTATGAGTCATGGCCGACCAAAAAAATCCATGGGTCAACTTGTGGACCCCATGGAGGCACTTTGGCAGGAAAATGTAATTAAAAACATTTTATTTAATGTTAAAAAAAAATGTCACAAACATGAGTTCTTTTACTAAAAAAAATTTTAAATGGGGTTATACAAGTCATATTTTTGACTATAAATATTCAGTGGAATGATAAAAATATTTCCTACATCATGATATTTTTTATAATTTTTACACATTAAATATATTAAATTATTTATGACGCCATGATGATGCAGCGATTACCTCATTAATTAATGATTTTAATAAAATTGAAGGCTAATGTAAAATATAAGACATAAACATGTCCAAATCCTATTGGATTGGTGGATTTATAACCATTATAACCTTAACCTTGAAATATTTCATTGTGGGACCTTTAGCATCTGAAAATCATTTCATAATAAAGTAACATTTCAATCCCTCCAAGAGTGCCCCTCCTCTCCTCTTATAAAAATCCCCCAACTCTACCACCTTACCCAGACCTCTCAAGCCTTTGGCTCGGCCAACCCCTGCCCATTTTGTCTCTAGAAATCCCACTCTTACTCCTAGAAGCCTCACTTTGGGCATAAATCTTCCTAATGAAGCCTTTGAGCTCAAATCAAAAAGAGTTACCCGTTTTAATGGTAGTGTTCTCTCTTGTGTTCTTATGTTTTATTTTTCACCTCCAACCCCCTAAATTCTTTTTATTCATTTATTTTGTAACAAAACCAGTATCATAAATATAATATGATGTTTTTATAATAATTAATAGAGCTAAAATTACACACACATATATCTAATGGTTAAGGAACATACTGTTTCTGTGGATGGCGAATTTCTGGCTCACGAAATGATGATTGTTCAACACTCATATAACACCTTCAATGGTGGCCATTAAGATGTCACTATATTTATATATGATATATTATATTTTTATGTTTTCCTTAATTTTCTTTATTTTTCATTTATGGAATACCTTTATGGTTTCCATTATGGGTAAACACGATATTTTCATTTTAGGAAGTGCGGACTACCGCCCCCTCAAAGTGATTTTAATCATTAATGCCATAGGTGGGATGTATAAAGGATGGATTAAATGGTATTATATATTATATTATACTTTAATTACAGTATACTTTTATATAATTATAATTTCATTCCATTAAATATGAAATATAAATGAAAATAGTGTTCATGTGTACGTACGGCTTACCGTCTCCATGAACGGTGCATTTCATTTCTTACCTCTAAATGTTATGTAATATTATAAATGCATGTATATAATGAATATATATGATATATATGATATCTACATCATTAATATAATTCATTATATAATTGATATTTCACCACAGGAACAACATGTAATTATTCGAATTTTATTTTTGACTCAAGTACCATAGATCGACAAAATGACCGTTATTAACTTAAATGACTACATAATTTTTTTAACATTGTAACAAGTGATATAAAAGCGATAATGAACTTTAAAAATGTTCTTAATCAAGTAGAGATTAACTATAATTTATTATTCAGGAGGTTAAATAAAGGTCGAGTCATGTCGGACACGAGGTAAGGGAATTTCTTAACCCAATTTCCATTCTTTGGGACAATATCCTACATTTAAATTATTTAATGATATTATTATATCATATCTTGTATTTGTAATTTCATTGTGTTTACTTATATTGAATACACATAATAGATCTATTTTATTTAAAAAAATGATCTCTTTAAGGACTTTGTCTCAATCTCCATTCATTGAGGTATATTTTGTTTTATACACAAATTTCTTTTATACGGTGTATAAACCCCTTTGACATTTATGTTTATTCAAAAGGAATATTTTTATACGAAGCGTTTTACTAAACGACAAAAAGGAATGTTTTTCATGTCGTACGTATGCGGTGACAACGACTTCTCTGTCGTCGTAACCATTATTTGAGTTTTGGATTCCTCTACAATCCATAATTTTATTAAATGAAAAATAAATACCATGTTTTAATTTTCGTTTATTTTGGTATTGAAAATGGGTTTGATAATGTTTTTATTATATCAATGTGTTGTATTGATATCTTGTGATTGAAATGTAGAAATTTTATGTTTCCATTATGCATGTTTTATATGATACGATTATGTTATGGTTTATTATATGTTTAAACCTGTTCATATGAGGAATGCATTGGTCTTAATATGTGATGGGTGGAGCCCTCTATAGCTACTCGATGCATCGGCAGGTCTCATGAGACAAACTAGTGTCTTGGCACAAGGCTTTGACGAAATCTTATTTGTAGTCTTCGCAGGAGGCCTTGGCTACGTGGTTATGACAGTCTGGCATTATGCATTCCATCATTATGAAAATGGTTATTGATGTTGCATGTCATTATTCGACCAGTAGAATATCCATGTGAATAAGTAAATGGAATTATCTCAATTTACTTTTTCCATATTATGTTGATGTTCAAGTTTAAAAGGAATTTGTTTTAGTTATACATTGCCTTAAATGTTTAGGTTTATTTATGAAAGCTTCCGCTATATTGTTATCCTTACTGAGCATCTGAGCTCACCCCTTTCAATGTTATAATTTTTTCCAGGATGTGAAGAAGTATTTTATGAATGACCTGCAAGGATATTTAGAACGGGATATGAGGGCAGACTATGGAGACCATGTTATTATAGTTTTTCACTTTATGATGTAACAAAACTTTTATGAATGTATCTACTATTTTTATAGGCTACTAAACTAATCGGTCTTTCGAGACTTGATCTTTTGTGATCATTCCAATGTTACGCAATAATGCACCGACTCTGGGTAACTGGGGTCGGGGCGTTACATCAATTCCAGTTCAGCTCCAACATCCAAGCCCAAGTTCAATCGCATCCACACAGGATCGCACAACAGAATCCACATAGGAAAGCAAGTCATGATTCAGCTCACACTGGTATACTTCTTCATATGACGATAAAGATGATCAGATATAGCCACTGATTCATCTAAGCTGTCGGACCCACAAAGGATCGATAGGTACTAACCCCCGCAATGACCCACAAATGATCTGACCCACACAGATTCGATAGTTAACTAACCCCCGCAATGTCCCACAAAGTTTCTGACCCACACAGGATTGATAGGTAACTAACCCCCGCGATGACCCACATAGGATCGGACCCACACAGGATCTGTAGGTGCTGGCCCACACAAGCCCACTGAGCGCTGACCCACACAGGATCTGACCCACACAGGATCGGTAGCACTGATTCACGTAGGATCGCTGAGTGATGTAGTCGTTGTCATCGAATCCATGGAGGATTTATTCACAGATGTCATCGTCATCGCAGTCGCAGCCAGCTCTAGGGTTCCCGCACAAAGAAAGCTCGTTCGGGACGATCCGCTCCACGAGCCGAGGGGCTGATACATCAACTGACACAAATTCTGGAGTTGATGTATCCAAACGTTCTTTATCATCAACAGGAACTCAACATCACAGACGGCGCGTCAATCGGACGCCCGGTCTGAGAGTTATTGACATTTTCGTCCTAATGTCCCGGTTGATTTTTAAGTCAAAACCAACCCGACCGTACTCCACCTGTGTCCAAACCTCTTGTGGAGTAAGTCAAAAGGTCTGTCTCTCTAAGAGGAATCCATCAAAGTCAATGGCATGTCAATCGGACGTCCAGAACTCAATTTATAAGCGTTTCCGCTCCGAGGCCTCGGTTAGTTTCGTGAACGAACCAACCCGGCCGAACCCAAAGTACTCCGAAAACATGAGTGTAACATACCGAAACGGCCATATCGATCCAAGGATAGCCACACAACTAACGGTGCATCAATCAGAGGTCCACAACTCAAGTTATGGGCAACGGATCGAAAGAGGTTCGATATTAAGGGATTCAGGCCCGGTCCGACACGGCCCGATACCCCCAGGGTCGGCCCGAACCGGGTTGACCCGAATCGGGTCCAGGTCTGGCCCGCTTGGGTGTGGCCCGGCCCAGTTGGCATGGCCTGGGCGCGGCCCGGCCCAGCCTGGGCGCTGCCTGGCATGGCGATCTGGCCGTACGGCTCGGCCCGTCGCGTAGGCGCTGGCCAAGCCGCCGTGCAAAAGGGGGGGACCGCCCCCTGGGTCGAAACCACGGCCCCGCGTGGGGGATTCCCTTACCAACAGATGTGGTCGGTTGCCGCGTCCCGCCTCCTCTGGTCCCGCGTGGTCACGTGACTTGCGGCTTGTCACGGCGGCTCTTCCCAGCGGCGCGCCCGGCGCCGCCATGCCGGTGAGACGCGCCAGCGGGTTGCTCCACGGACCACCGGACGAGCTCCGGTGGTTGGATTTTCCTGTCGTCTTCACCATCGGCCCTCCCGGGACAGGTTCTTCACTGCGAAGACCTCACAATGCCTGTGCGGCCTGCTTCATCATCGCCCGCCGATCCGCACAAAAAGAACGAAAGGGCGGTGGTTCAGATTTTTTCGTTGATCCAAACACACTGCGTTAGCGGATTAAGAAGTTATCAGACAAACTTTAAACATAATCTGTGAGTATTAATCACAATAATTTAATTTAATCAAAACCCCTACCTCAAGCTTCGTCGAGCGAGGGTTCGTCGCGGAAAAGCATGATGTGGAAGAAGGCATCGTCGAAGGGGGATCGTCGCATCCTAGAAGGAGTGTCGCGGAAGAAGCATCGAGGACGAAGCGTCGCGGAAGAAGCGTTGCGGAAGGTGCGTCACAAAAGAAGCGTTGCCGGTGTCGCGGTACAAGGCATCGCATAGTCGATCTCCGAGGATTTGGCGTTCTTCGATGGAGGTCGGTGCGTTCTTCGCGTTCTTCGCGTTCTTCGTCGAAGAATAAGGATTTTCTCCAAATCCTCTCCACGCAACATGTTCCAACAGAAATAAAATAAGATTTGTCTTATTTTATTAATGCACATGCCAACGTTTGAAATTCAAAAGAAACAAAACGGACAATTAATTCAGTGAATTAATTGTAACAATTTAACCACCCAAATTAATGAGGCGTTTCTTAACCAGAATAAACGAATGGTTTGACTTCATTAAAAGGGTGGGTGTAGGTGCGTTACTTAGAAGGAAAGAAATGGTGGGGCTTGTGCGGGCCCCAAATCACAAATATCATACCAAGTGGGTATTATATTGTGGGTCCCACCTTATCTGTTTAACTTAGGCTAAGCCACTTTAAGTAAAATAAAATAAATTGTCACACCACTTTTATTTTATTTTTTATCTTAACCCCAAAAACTTAAACACCACACCCGAGAAAACACAACTCTATAAAATGTGTCTATAAGCAATTACCGGCACTTCGACTCCATCAGTGCCCTCAGAATTTGATTCTGAGCACTGGTTCAAATGTTAGAAAAACCTGCTCGTTCGTTCACTGAATGTACCCGAGCTGAACTTTAGAAAAAGATTCTGGGCACACCGGGCCTCGGAATCAGGTGCCGTTAGAAACAGCGTTCATGTAAAATTACCAATAAAATTAAGAAAAAAATTTCCTTGAATTTTTCAGGTCTTTACATCACTCAGATCTCAGGGCTTTACATCCCCGTAAAGATATATCAAAAACAAGGGAAACAAAAGTGGGTACTGAGCACGCATATGAGCCTCCTGCTCCCAAGTGATGTCCTAGAGGTTCCCGTGCTACCATCTGATATGCACTAGAGGAATCGACTGTGCACATAGGACCCGATCCTGTCAATCCTCTATCTCCACTGGGACCTCTGCAAAAGTCACCTCATCATCAACATCTAGCTCCCCATGGTCAATGATATGCGTCAGGTTGTGCACGTATCTCCTCAGCTGAGATACGTAGAATACGGCGTGCACCCGATGCAACTGAGGTGGTAGAGCCATGAGATATGCCACCTCGCCAATCATGTTGAGGACCTGGAACGGTCCAATGAAGTGAGGATATAGCTAGTCGCCATGGACAAATCTCCATAATCTACATTGAGGTGAGACCCGCAAGAAGACTTGGTCGCCATCCTCGAACTCCAATGTCCTCCGCCTCCTGTCAACATAAGACTTATGCCGGCTCTGAGATGTCCTCATCTGCTCCTGGATGATCTGGACCTTCTCTGTCGTGGCCTGGACCATCTTTGGTCTCACAAGTGCTGACTCCACAGGGTCTATCCAACACAGCAGTGATCTACAAGGACGGTCGTACAACACCTCATAATGTGTCATCCCGATGGTGGAGTGGTATCGGATGTTGTACGCGATCTCCACCAAGGGTAGGTGGTCCTCCCAGATACGACCAAAGTTGAGGACACATGCGTAGAGCATGTCCTCGAGAGTCTGTATGGTTCTCTCCGTCTTACCATCTGTCTGAGGGTGATAGGCGGTACTCAGACGTAGCTGTGTCCCGAATGCCTCCTGTAACCCCTTCCAAAGCAGGGAAGTAAAGTGATCATCTCGATCGGAGACGATAGATGATGGAACACCATGAAGCCGCACAATCTCCTGAACGTTGAGACGTCCCATGCTCTCCACTGATCCCTGCTCTCTGATGGGTAAGAAGTGAGCCGACTTGGGGAGTCGGTCGACAATCACCCAAATAGAGTCTTGACCTCTGGAAGTGTGTGGAAGTCTAGTCAAAAAGTCCATATATATCCCATCCCACTTTCACTCCGAGACCTCCAAGGGTTTTACCAAGCCTGCTGGTACCTGATGCTATGCCTTCACCTGCTGGAAGGTGAGGCATCAAGAAACAAACTCTGTCACATCCTTCTTCATGCCCAGCCACCAGTGGTGTCATCTGAGATCCTGGTATATCAACGCCACTCCAGGATGTACCGCCAAAGGGGAAGTGTGAGAATCTCTCAACACCTCCTCCCGCAAAGCAACTGGTATGAAGGTACGTCCTATGAAAAGGACGTCGTTCTACTATCCTAAAGAGATTCCATCAGGTGCATGCCCTGAGTATATATGTGCACGCTGCGTTTCACAGTCGGCATCCCCACACTGTGCCTCTCTGACCCGCTGCAGTAGTTGAGGAGATATTGTGAGTGAATGAAGGAAGGATACTCAACATCTATCCACAAAGGATATCTGCAATGCAGCTAGCTGCTCTGTCCCCTACCCATGTAGCAGAATGCCCGTCCTCCTGCTGAGAGCATCAGCTACCACATTCCCCTTCCTAGGAGTATATACTATCTCAAAGTCATAGTCCTGGAGGAACTCGACCCATCGCCATTGTCTTAGGATTAGGTCCTTCTGAGAGAAGATGTACCTGAGACTCTGATGGTCAGAATAGACTGTAAAGAGCTCACCCATCAGATAGTGTCGCCATGTCTTTAGTGCGAAGACCACTGCTGCTAACTCCAGGTCATGGGTTGCATAGTTCTACTCATGCTGCCTCAACCGACGTTATCAATAGGCGATAACTTCCCGTTCCTGCATCAGGACACATCCGAGTCTAGTCCCTGATGCATTGCAGTAGACTACGTACCCTACTCCCTCCTTTGGTAGCCTCAAGATAGACGTGCTGGCCAAACTCTGTCGCAGCTCTTGGAAGCTCTACTGACATCTGTCTGACCACACAATGGGTTTCCCCTTCTTCGTCAAAGCTGAGAGTGGTGCCGAAACTCTGGAGAAGTCTGTCACAAATCTCTGATAGTATCTAGATAGTCCCAAGAATCTCTGCACCTATGTCATGCTCGTGGGTGGCTCCCAAGCTAGCACTGCCTCGATCGTCGCAGGATCCACCGCAACACCCACCTTAGAGATGAAGTGTACCAAGAAGTGGACCTCACGTATCCAGAACTGACACATCCAGAGATTTCCATAAATCTGGTGCTCTCAGAGTGTGCCAAGTAGAACCCACATGTGGTAGGTGTGCTCCTCCTCAGTCGTCGAGTATATCGAAATTTCGTCGATGAGGACACCTACAAATCGATCGAGGTATGGCTGAAAGATCCTATTCATGAGGCCCATGAACACTGCTGGAGCATTGGATATGCCGAATGGATTAACCAAGAACTCATAGTGGCCATACCGACATCTAAAGGACGTCTTCTGCACGTTCTCATCCCGAACTCTGAGATGATTATAGCCTGACCTAAGGTCTATCTTTGAGAACCACTGTGCTCCCTTGAGCTGATCGAAGAGGTCAGCAATCCTCGGTAGCGGATACTTGTTCCTTATGATCACCTGGTTCAGGCGATGATAGTCGACAGAATGTCACAAGCTCCCGTCCTCCTTCTTGGCGAACAATATCGGGGAAGCCCATGGTAAAACACTTGTTCGGATGAATCCCATGACCTGCAAGTCCTCAAACTGTACACAGAGCTCTTGAAACTTGGTGGGAGCCATCCGATATGCTGGGGTGGATATCAAGGCTGTCCTAGGGTACAGATCAATATAAAAGTCTACCTCTCTATGAGGAGGTAGTCCTGGAACTTCGTCGGGAGAAACATCCACATACTTATCCACCACTGCATGAAAAATAGGACTCCGCACATCAACTGATCCTAGGATGAGGCCAGCCAACTGATGAGTGATGGGCTCTCCTCTCCTCTGCAAGAGTCCATCCTGTGCTGCGAGGGCTCCCTGCTCACCGGTGAAGGTGAACATCCTCCCATCGGTGTGTACACATAGAACCTTGCGCCTAATACAATCAATCTGAGCATGGATTGTAGATAACCAATCCATTCCCATGATGACGTCGTAAGGCCTCGACGCCGCTACAAGAAGATCCCAGCCGAAGCTCTCACCTCCTAGAGTAATCTCACACTACCGGCACCGGTGCGTAATCATCGAGTCTGCTCCCGTAGGAGTCTCTAGCCATAAGGATTGAGCCAACGGCTCTGTCAGAATCTCTGAGCTCCGAACAAGGGCAGTGACTATGAAATAATGACTCTCTCCTGTGTCTATTAGAACTACAGCAAGGGTAGAATAAACACAAATAGTTCCTCGAATCATCTCGGGCGTGCCGTGGTCGTAGTCCTCCGCTGCCTGGAGTTGTGCCAGTCTCTGCCCGCCAGCTCCCTGTGGTCGGGGTGGACCTCCTGGTGGTGGTGGTGGTAGAGCCTCAAAGCGTCGCCCACCACCTGCTGCTCGGCCAGTTCTTCTGCCTCGTCCGCCTGCTCCCTGCGGACCACCACGATCGACCATCTACCTCTTTCTGGGTGGCCCCTCAATCGTCTGCTACTCCTCTGTATGGCGGGTCGGGTAGTCACGATCCATGTGGCCCTGCCTGCCTTATGCGTAGCACTGTCTGCCTCTCGAAAGACTGGATCCGTGTTGTGTGGCCCACACTACTGAGCCACTGTCCTGAGGTTGTCTTCCTGAGGGTCTGGTCTGCCTGGACCCATGGGTCATTTGTCGACTACCTGCTGCAGATGACCCTGCTACGTGCCGCCCTGTGGTAGGTCTCACTACTGAAGTAGGCTCAACAAGGAGGCTCTAGATGAGAAGGGCTCTCTCCAGTACTCCTGCCTGTGTCGGAATGCTGAGGGTGATCAGTGATGCCCTGATCTCATGCCTTAATCCCTGCTCAAAGGTCCGGGCCAGGAAGAATGGTTCCCATACCATGTCTGTCGAGTATCACGAGAGATCGGTAAATCTCATCGAGTACTGGGCGACCGTCAAGATGCCCTGCCACTACTATAGATGCTCAGGGATGCGCACTGCACGGAGGGTGGTTGGGATGAACTCCGAGTGGAAGAGGCTCTCAAAGTCCGTACAGAGGAGAGATGCCTCATTGTGCACCTGGAGCATCAAGTTCCACCATCTTCTGCATGCAGTAGGCTCACTGTGAGGATCACCATGAGGTCTGCAGGTGTCCTCACTAACCTGAAAACTCGTAAAACTACCTCCTGCCAATCCTCGGCTGCATGAGGGTCCGTCTCCCCATAGAACCTGGGCGGTTGCTGGCGTTCAAACTCGTGCAGTGCACTAAGGTGGTGTGCATCGTCAGCGGCTGGGGATGGTAGCATCAGTGGCTCGGCGAGTAGAGGTACTGCCGGTGCCTCTGCTGTCAAAGGGAACTGTACAGAGGCCTTGTTGCTCAGTGGGCTGTCTTCACGCCCAACTCTCGGAACCATAGCTGGCTGCCGTCGTGGGTCCATCCTGAAAATAAACAGGTGCGCCACGGTCAAAAAGTATACCTGGTGATCTGACACAAAGTAATCACAATGAAAACTTGAAACACACACGCAATCAATGTTTTCGTGCATTAAGTCGGAAATCAGAAGTCAGGGTCCTAGTGTACGGATACATCGGCCACCGCACCAACACTGGACTACCTGGACTGATAAAGACACTCAATACTCTTAACACTATTGCTTCACTTAGAAAAAGATCAGAGTCTTGAGTTATCCAGTATAACCGAACTCCTCTGATACCAAATTGTCACGACCCATCCTCGGGGCCCGTGCCGTGACTACCCCAAGTCCGCCTTCCATAGTCCAGGGGCTGGAGACTAGCACCAAGGAGTAATTCCTGATAAAAAGGGAAGGAATTTCCTTTGTAATGTAAACAAACACCACAGAGCAAGCAATCAGAAGTAAACACTAAGTAAAAACTGGGTACAACAGTAAGTGCGGAAAAAGTAAGTGGGCCAAAATACAAACCCTAACTGACGTAAAGTACAACTGAAATGGAAAACAACAACTGATAGTAAAGACGCTGCCTCGAGCTGTCCACTGGTTGTCCCACCTGAAGGGTGGGTACAGATAGTCTCCACAACTCCTCGGGTCCAGCCGTCCGGTCTGAGTACGCCCCTCCCAGTGGTCCACCTCCGGGTACTAACCAGCTCCTCATGCCTCCACCTCGATCAGCGCTGTCTGTCGTCTATAACCAACACAACGTAGTGCGGGCATAGCCCGTGCAGGGGTGACTATAAGATACTCAGTAGGGACCCCGAGACTTCTGTAGGTCTCCCAGAATCCACAAAGGATAATCCACAAAGGAAATATGCAATCAAAAAGTAATATCAGACACTACTTAGGTATATATGAAGGAGTTAGTATAAGCAACTCGGTAGGGACCCCGAGACTCCCGTAGGTCTCCCAGAATCCACAAAGTAAAATCCACAAAGGAAAGATACAATCACGAAGTAACATCCGACACTAATTAGGTATATACCCATACATATACCTAAGTCATCAATTCCAGTTTGGCTCCAACATCCGAGCCCATGTTCGATCGCATCCACACAGGATCGCACAACCGAATCCACATAGGAAAGCATGCCATGATTCAGCTCACACAGGTACACTTCTTCGTATGACGATAGAGATGATCAGATATAGCCACTGATTCATCTAAGCCATTGGACCCACAAAGGATCGATAGGTACTAACCCCCGCAATGACCCACAAAGTATCTGACCCACACAGGGATGATAGCTATGTAACCCCCGCAATGACCCACAAAGGATCTGAGCCACACCAGATCGATAGTTATCTAACCACCGCAATGACCCACAGAGGATCGGACCCACACAGGATCTGTAGGTGCTGTCCCACACAGGACCGCCGAGTGCTGATCCACACAGGATCTGACCCACACATGATCTGACCCACACAGGATCAGTAGCACTATTCCATGAATGATCTCTGAGTGTTGTAGTTGTCGTCATAGAATCCATGGAGGATTTCTACACAGTCGTCATCGTCGTCGCAGTCGCATCCAGCTCTAGGGTTACCGCACAAAACATGCTCTTTCGGGAGGATCCGCTCCATGAGCCGAGGGTCTGATACATCAACTGACCCAAAGTTCGGAGTTGATGTATCCAGACGTTCTGTATCATCAGCAGGAACTCAACGTCACAGACGGCCCGTCAAACGGACGCCCGGTCTGAGAGTTATTGGCTTTTTCGTCCGAGGGGCCCGGTTGGTTTTTAAGTCAAAACCAACCCGACCATACTCCACAAACATCCAAACCTTGAGCGGAGTAAGCAAAAAGGTCTGTATCACTAAGAGGAATCAATCAATGTCGACGGCACGTCAATCGGACATCCGGAACTCAAGTTATAAGCGTTTCTACTCCGAGGGCCTGGTTGGTTTCGTTTACGAACCAACCCGGCCAAACCCAAAATACTCTGAAACCCTGAGTGTAATATACCTAAATGACCATCTTGATCCAAGGATCGCCATGCCACTGAAGGTGCGTCGATCGGAGGGCCGCAGCTCATGTTATGGGCAACAGACCGAAAGAGGTTCGGCATTAAGGGGTTCAGGCCCGGTCCGACCCAGCCCGATACTCCCAGGGTCGGCCCGAACCGGGTCGACCCGAACAGGGTCCGGGTCCGGCCCACATGGGTGTGGCTCGGCCCGGAGGGCCCGGCCTGGGCACGGCCTGGCCTGGCTGTCCAGCCGGGCGGCTCGGCCCGGCGCGCCGGCGCTGGCCTAGCCACCGCGCAAAAGGGTGGGACCACCCCCCTAGGTCGAAACTGCGGCCTCTCATGGGGGCCGCCCTTGCCAATGGACGCGGCTGGTTGTCGCGTCCCACCTCCTCCAGTCCCACGAGAGCGTGGTACTTTCGGCCTGCGGCCGCGGCTTGAGCCACGGCGGCTCTTCCCAGCAGCGGGTGGCCTGTCGGGGCCAGCCGCCGCCTCCAGCCGCCGGCGCCACCGTGTCGGTGCGATGCACCGGCTGGTTGCTCCGCGGACCACCGGACGAGCTCTAGTGGTCGGATTTGCCTGTCGTCTTCGCCATTAGCCCTCCCGAGACCGGTTCTTCACTACAAAGACCTCACAACGCCCGTGCGGCCTGCTTCATCATCACCTGCCGATCCGCACACCAAGAATGAAAGGACGGTGGGTTCAGACTTGTTCGTTGGTCCGCACCCATCGTGTTAGAGGTTTAAAAAGGTTTCCGATAAACATCACACATAAGCTACAGGTATAAATCAAAAAGATTTAATTGAATCAAAACCCCTACCTCAAGCGTCGTCGAGCGAGGGTTCGTCACAGAAAAGCACATCGTGGAAGAAGGCTTCACAGAAGGGGGATCATCACGTCGCGGAAGGAGAATCACGGAATAAGCGTCGCGGAATAAGTGTCGTGGAAGAGGCGTCATGGAAGGGGAATCACGGAATATGTGTTGCTGGCATCGCGGTACACGACGTCGCATAGTCGATCTCCGAGGATTTGGCATTCTTCATCAGAGGATGGTGCATTCTTCGCGTTCTTTGTGTTCTTCGTCGAAGAAGATGGGTTTTCTCCAAATCCTCTCCATGCAACAAGTTCCAACAGAAATCAAATAAGAGTTGTCTTATTTTATTAACACACTTTCCAATGTCTGATATTCAAAAGAAACGAAACGAACAATTAATTTCGTGAATTAATTGTAACGATTTAACCACCCAAATTAATGAGGCGTTTCTTAACCAGAATAAATGCATGGTTTGACATCATTAAAGGGGGGGGGGGTATGGGTGCGTTACTTAGAAGAAAAGAAAAGGTGTTGCTCGTGCAGGCCCCACCTCGCGAATATCCTACCAAGTGGGTAGGATATTGTGAGTGACACCTTATCCGCTTAACATAGGTTAACCCGCTTTAAGTAAAATAAAATAAATTGTCGCACCACTTTTATTTTATTTCTTAACATAACCCCAAAAACATAAAAACCACAACCGAGGAAACGAAACTCCAGAATAGGTGTTTGTAAGCAATTACCAGCACTGTGAATCCATCGGTGACCTGAAAATTTGATTCTGAGCCCCAGTTCAAATGATAGAAAAACCCGCTCATTCGTTCACTGAACGTACCTGAGCTAAACATCAGAAAATGATTCCAGGCACACTGGGCCTCAGAATCAAGTGCCGTAAGAAACTGCGTTCTTGTAAAATTCACTAGAAAATAAAGAAAGAAATTTCCTTGAATTTTTCGGGTCATTACAATAGCATAACCGATAGAGAATGAATTGGTATTTATATGAATTTTATTATGGTATAACCTGTTTATGATAAATATTTAACCTAAACATCATTCATCATTAACTATCCATTGAAATAATAATAATGGAATCTTCTGTTCACACACATGGTAAATCATAGATTATATCAACGGATGTCATCTAATATTTGAATTTATTTTGAAAGATAAATCATTTTGAACCTTCTATAGGAAGATAATTTTACATAATAAATCACAATTTAAAAATTCTATTTCAAAATGATTATAAAAATTTTATTTTAAAATAAAAATTAATTCATATAATTTAATAATCAATGAATATAATGGTTAGGATGGCTGGAAATATCATTCGCTTTATTCATGTTAAAATATTTATTCTATTATATTTTTTTATAAAAACATAACAGACACTCATTGTAAGATGACATGAAGAATATTTTCTAAAATAATTAAAAAATTTCAAATATAGTTCAATATTTATTTAATAAATAATTTTCACAATTTAAAAATTATGTTTGAAAAACAATTAATAGTCACAGTTTTGGAAGGAAAATATGTTTTCACTCAATGGAAAAAAATATGAATTCATCCAAAAAATATTATTTTGAACTAATGGTTAAATAGAGAGTTGAAAAAGAATACAAGGAATATATTATCCTGAAATAACCATATATGAATAAAATTAAAGAGTTTTGTGATAAATGGGTCATAATATTTCATCATATGAAACATGATCAAGTACAATCTCGATAAAAAATGAAATTGTAACATAAAATCATCCACATAGCCGTAGATTTGAATTGTATTCCAAATAAATAAGTAACATTAATTGAAAGATAAATAACATTTGAATAAATTAATTCATGGTATTACATGTTAATTGTGATATATATACCCTTAATAAAGGATGGTAGGGGAACAACATAACAGAGGTATCCGGGAATTCAAATTCAATGAACAATGTGTTACCACTTGGGAATCATTTCAACCCCAATCCACTTGATATTGAAATCCAAAAATTGATTTGTATATAATTATATTCCTCATTATAATATTTTTAAAAAACATCAATGGAATTTATACACAAAAAAATGAGAAACAAGTGGTCAATATTCCAAGTTTCTCAAGAAAGTGAAAATTGATATAGGTATCCCTTATATATATAAAAATATAATGAATCATAATCCTATACAAATTATAAAATAAAATTAAAAATTTAATATCATTAAAGGTATAAAACAAATGATATAAAATGTCAAAATTTATTTATATACATAGAATTAAAGAATTTGGTGGTTTTATTGGAAATGTCTCCCAAAAATTAAACAGTGACTATAAATATGTTAAAATAAGTATATAATTTCACAGTACACATTCAAACCTCTTATATAAAAAATATATTTTTATAATAATTATATTATATAAGTATAATTATAAATATATTATATTAAATTATTTACTTATGACCTTTAATGACACGTTTATTAAAAAAATTTATTAAAATTACGTTTCTATTAATAACCCTTGGGTTTTTCATATAAGTTTATATTCTTTATTTTCACTCCTCTTAAATTAATCATGGTAAAATAATCTTCATAATAATGATAACTAAATAATTAAATTACTTTATATCATATATAGTTTTAATTTATTTCATGTATCGCAGTTTGGGAAATAAATCATGGTATTATCATGGAGATGGTAGGTCGTATATACAGAAGAGTATGATTTCAATTGATTCAATGATCCTTATGGAAAGCAAGTAAGTAATATTTTAAATATCTACATTGTTAAAAATATAATAGTATCCATATAAATTCATTACTATATTTATAAATATCATTCATGTTGTGTGGTGATGACTTGATAGAGACAAATCACTAAGTGAAGGTGGAAGTCCACACATATATGAACAGCATTATGTATATTTAGTGATTTAAATTGTATGAAATAATGATAAATAGTAATTATTAATAATGAAAAATATGTCATTATTATAATGTATATGAAATTTATGTAATATATATTCATTAAATATATCTTTATTGTATTCAATGTAATTCTTTAGTGGAAATATAATCACATCAATTCATGAGGAGGTTGTCCTCTGTACACATGAGTGAACTCATCGTAACCCCTATTAAATTGAATGTCAAAATGTAACATTATATAATGTATTAAAAATATAAAAATTTTATAAATAATATATATATATATTATCCATATTCATACCCTACTGTGAGTGGTGGTTATGGAAGGACAAATGAAATCTATTTTCCCAACAGTTGTTCATCATACACACCAATAATGATTCTTTTACCCTTATAACATAATTGGTTTTGTTTGTAAGAAATTTCAAAAAAATAATATTAGTATATGGGATATAATAAGGTAATATTGTCATCATTTTTGGTAATAATTGAATTAGGTGGATCAATAATATATAAATGCTCGTTGAATATGGTCACCAAATTTTCAGGTAACCACTAGAGGATTTCACATAAAGCCTTCTTTTAGTGGGTTTATGCACAAAATAATGCTTATATGAAGATATAATGGTCCTTTTAAGGTTATTAGGTCATGTATTATTTGATACCAATGTCTTTCTAGGTATTAAGAGTAGATGAGAGTAGTGAACTTTTATGAGTGAGGAAAGTGCCACACTTTTAAATTTTGAAATTAGACTGTGTAACCACATTTTTTCAGGATAACATGGTCCAAATGGATTATTATAAAAAATTGGAAATTACATGATATAAATATTTCTATAAAATAGATTACATAATATTTTAATTTTCATATTATCACTAATAATTTTAGTTGAATCACCTGCTAATATAATTATTACCTTAACCCCCGTATAAAATTTATATCGTTTTTAATATTCATTATGGTCAAAATTTATGTTTTCCTTTTTAGATAATATTAATTATTATTTTTTAAAAAATCGAATAAATTTATTAATATTTCATTAAAATAAGTGTAAAAATTTTTATTCATATTACTCCATTACATGTTATGAGAATGAAGGTTTTAAAGGAAATTTTTTTTGAATAATTATAAGGTATTTAAATTAATAATAAATATTTAAATGATTCAAATAAAGTAAAATAGATAATTATATATCTAGTATAACTAATTATAAATTATAAATAATCAATTTTAAAATTATGAAAAATTTAATTGAAACTAAATATTTCAATATAATTTACTCTTTTGGACTATTCAACAAAAAATAACATTTTTGGAAATATATTGAAAAAAATTACATTATGATACTTATAAAATAATTCATTTAGGATAATATTTATTCATAAAAAAAATATATTAAAAAATAGTCATAAATTTTTTTTACAATTAATGTCAAAAAAGGAAACACAAATTCATTTTAGAAATATAATGTTTTCAAAAGTAAAATTTTATTTATTTGTATCAATTTTTAGAAAAAAGATAATTTAAATGTTAAATAGTTGTATTAATTTATTATATATAAATTTTATAAAATAATTATACAAAAATGTTTTGTTTAATTTATTTAGGTAAATAGTGTTTTTTGATAAAAAAAGTATATGAGGGAAATAATTAATTTACTTTCAATTAGTAACTTATTTTCATTTAAAAGAAATTGGTTTCGAATGAAATTTTTTTTAGAAATGTGTCAACAATATAATGTTATAATTTAGTTAATCCAATTATTTCCCACTATTACAATATCTAAACTATGACAATCATATAATAAAATAATAATAATATAAAACAATTTTTTAATATCATGATTGTATATAATACAAGATAACAACATTGTCTCATGTAATGAATAATTTCAATAAGATTAATTTCATTTGAAAAATATTTCACTAAATATATTATGGTTAAATTTTATCCCCTCAAAATGTATTTCACTATCATAATTTTTCTTATTCATCAATGGTTTAATATTTAAAAATTACATCATAGAAACTAAAATCGAAAAATAGGATAACAAATAATCCAATTGAAAAAGTAAAAGTGGTGTGAAAAAATTAAATGTCATAACACATACAAAGTTTGCAATAAATAGAATATACTTTGGAGGTGAAAACATGATCAGAGAAGTGGAATCTATAACTGAAATATAGAAAGAGGGGGACGGAGAACATGCTCTGGATAAAGTTAATAGCTAAAATATCAATAAACTAAAGCTGCTAGAAAAAAGGATATAAATATTATAAAAATGATGATGGACATACGTCATATTATCTAAAAATATTTTCTGAATATTGTAGAATTTATTGTTTCCAATTGGTCTGATAAAAAAGGAAAATTTAATTACTTGATATTTTTTTGTTTCATAAGCACAATTTCATCCAATTTTTGTTCCCCGATCAATTTTCACTTTATATCTTACTCCAAGAGATTCTTTTTTCTTTTCACAAGCACTAAATAATACAAATAAAATAACGATATGCAATTAATTATATTTATAATAAATAATCTCAACACTAGTTATCCAATATGGATACATTTCCATGTGTTTATATATCATATTAATATATAAACAGTATATAAATTTCAATTTATACAATTACATAAATGAAATACCATACAACCCTTCACCCAATTATAATTTTATGAATAAGGTAACTAATTTAATAAAAATAAACTTATCCTCAATCCCCCATATTTAATATAGTGTCTCATTACTATCACATACAAAAAATGTGAATACATTAATAATATATTCTAATCAAACATTTTTATAAAATAAATTAACAGAAAAAATTACTGTTATCATACATGATTGATTATTATTTATATAAAATGACCATTATTCGATTTAATCATTAAATAAATAAAGTCTCAATGATTGATAGCAAATACATCATTTTGGACAGGTTATTAATCAATTACAAGGTAATAAATACTATCAAAATTATATACTCATATAAAACATATATTTATCACAACATAAATATCATTACATACATAACATATTTAGGGTTATCTTCCCTTAATTAGTATAAAAAAATTCCATTAAATGCATAATTTATCCCATTAAAAAAATTCAATATTTTTAAAACCCTTAATGAAAAACATAGAATAAAAATCCCTTATATATTTCCTCATTCATATAAAATAATCATTGAATTTAAATTCAACAATAAATCGATAATCCCACTTAATTATAAAAATATTATTTATACTTATTCATAATATTAATCAATACGTATTTTGGTTCACATTTTAGTCATAATGTTTTTATTAAAAAAATTAAAACCAATAATCATTCAACCTTACATAATCTCTTTAACAAAATTCCAATTTATAAAATAATTTTCATATTTCCAATAAATACCTCATTTAAAACATTAAATAATAATTAATACCACTTGATTTCCATTATTCTAATCCTCTAGATCTACCAAACATTTCATTTTTCCATTGTAGTGAGTAGTTTGGAGTATTTATTTAAAAAAACAACTTCTCATCCCTCTCACACCATAATATATTTTTTTAATCATTGTAATATTAATAAAATAAAATATACAAAATACTTATGTATTGTATATACACAATATATAATAAATAATTATTATATTAAATGTATATCACAAATGTTAAAAATGTTTGATAAAAATATCATTCGACATTAAAGTTTATTTCAATCAAAAGATACAATAAATAAAAACCTGAAATAAAACATTAAATATCTTTTATATTAGGATATTCATGATATAATATGTCATAGAGTCCTTATATAACCCAAAAATGAAATGAGTGGTGACTTTGTACATATCTCGTATAAATAAAATAGTGACATTAAATCCCCTCACAAAAGTATCAACATCATTCATACACATTCTAACCACATTTTTATTATATATAAGATTGCAAAAAATATGTAATTTGACATTAAATATGTATTTATATATATAATTTAATATTTAATTGTGGCCATTTATTATACATTTATTAATAATTTCTTCGTATAATCATGATTATTGTAATAACCTCTCGGTTTTTCATAGTGGTTTGGATTTTTTATTTTTAGCCCTATTAATTTGATAAATTTAAAATATAATCTAGGATAAAATTCATCAAATAATTGTCTTATTTATTTATCAATTAAACATTTATGACCAACAATATAATATTTTTTTTAGAAATGATGAATTTTTGGATCAAAGAGATGGTATGTCGTACATATACATCAATAATATTTCCATTTATCAAAAATAATTTTGGAAAGAATATAAGTAAAATTTTATCACCAAATAATGATAATAATATCATAAATAAAATAATAATTATTTTAATATAATTATAAATTTAATCTATGTGGTGTGATGAGGTTATAAAATAGTAACATTGCTTCATAAATGTGACAGTTCACACAAACACAAATGACGTTTCAATCATTCAGTGAATGAAAAGGTATGAATTAAAATATTATTATATCACATAATAAGGATAAATATTTTAGGAGTCTGATAATTATTCCATGTATATCACATATATTCATTTAATTTCTACTTATTATCTTCAATTCATATCATTAGTGTAAAATAAATCGTGTCTCTACATGTACCGGTAGTCTATCGTACACATGAGCGACATAATCATATCTACCACAAAATTATATGTAATATATATATGATATAATAATTTAAGAGGTATATTTTTTATATAAATATAATATAAATTATTTATTTCCGTAATCATACCCAATCAGTAGTAGTTGAAATGTAAAAGATAATAATATGAGTTCGCATGAATACGTTTGTTCTCCACATGAAAAATGATTTTGTAACCAATTTGATTGAAAGGGTGAAGGTTATTTGACATTACCAAAATATAAAATCATATGATTATATGGAGGATAAATGGGTTATTATATCACAATGGATTTTTAGTTATAGAAGGATGTGGAGAATGAAATAACTTAAAAATGCTCATTCAAGAATGTTTCTACTTCATCGGGTATCCTCCATAGGATTTCACAAAAATACACCATTGGTTTCATATATTTATGTTATACTGATTATAGATTGTTATAATTTAATTTGGGATTTTATTTGGGAAGGTTGTTTCTAATCCAAAAGTGGTTAAATTTGTTATGTTGAGAGGAGGGGAGGCGTCCTTTCATATTTGAGGTGAGAGGAGCACTTGTAATTTATGAAAACCAAGGTGTAACAAAATTTTCAAATTCCAAAATTAATTAAAATAGATTATTATATATAAATAGATATTATATGGTCAATATATGTCTATAATTTTTTTTAAACACATTTTTTGTTATTTTAACACATAACATTTTATTTTACCACCTTTATAAGCCAATTTTTACCATAACCATGATAAATAATTTTTCCTTTTACTTAAATTAAATATGAAAAAATTGATTTTAATTCATAATAAAATATAAATTAATCTTATTCAAAATTTTTATTTCAATATTATAATTTCAATTCACATATGTGTAAAACTATAATTGAAAATTTACCCCACTTATGTGACAAGAATACATGTTTTAAAATAGATAATATTCAATAGTTTACAATGATTTTAAATGAAAATTTAAAATGAAAATGATACCCATGATATAAAATTGATTAAAATATTTATTATTCAACTAATCTAAATTTAAATTAATTTATTTTATAGATTAAAATTATAAATAATTCAAATGAAAATTCAGATTTCAATTAAATTATCTTAATTTATATATTATCAAAAAATATATTTTAGAATATTATAACAATGTATCCCTACGATAATTTTAAAATTACTGTTTCATAAACAATATATGTTTTTTTCCAAAAAAAATTATACATTTTCAAAATATTGTATTTAAAATAATTTCTCAAATATTTTAATACAATTATTTATAGAAAAATACTACTTTTAATAGTAAAATATGATTTGTTCTTATGTCTTATCAATAAAAAAATTATGATTTTTAAAATGTTTCTTGAATATATACATCGCAAATTCCACTAAAATGATTCTAAAATATTGATTTTTATAAATTTATTGAGTTAAATTGTTTTGGTTTTATAGAAATAGATTTTCAAAAAACAATACATATATTTTCAAATTGATTTTTCATTTGTCATTAATTAGTGTCCAAATAATTAATATTATCTACATGTGTAAACCATATATTTTCATAATTTATATAGAACAATTCAAACTCCCAATGTAATTTCTATTTGAAAACTATAATATACTAATGTTTTAAAATATTACATTGTTCTTTTATGCTCTAGGTTGCGTGTAATGAATGATAAACACATTTTTAATTGTAACAACAAATATCAAAATAAATTAATTATTTTCAAAAAATAATCGAAAGTATTTAGAGGTTATGGGGGGGGGGGGTTTGAATGTAAAATCCTCTTGTTTTATGTTATATTATTATATAAATATATTTTTTTGATTTTATCTATTTATTTCTATAAATACATAGTTAAATTAAATAAGGTTTTTCAATGAAAATATTATTCATTATTGTAAAATTTATCAACTTGCTGTTAAATTTTTCATTACATATAGTATTAACCACATTTTTAAATATATATATGTCATACTAAATAAAAATTTAATAATTATTTCTTTAAAAATTAATCACTCAATTTAATGTAAAGTAGTTTTATTCATAAACATTACTTTTTCATAAAAAATGGTTTTTATGGCGTTTTATGAGATACTTATATCATAATAGTATATAACATTTCAAAAATTATATTTCATAAATTATACTATTTTTGAGATTATCATATCAAAATTAGAAAAGGGTGATGTTTTGGAAATTTAATAAAAATATTTCTATTCTTGGGAAAAATTATGAATTCTATTGAAAACATTACTTTTTATCATGAATTTAAAATGTGAAAATTTGTTTAAATAATTATTGTTTGTAAAAAATAGATATCACATGTTATTTAAAATGAATTTAAAATATTTATAATCAATTTATTTATTAATATTCTGTAAATAATTATTATTCTTATAAGTAAAAATTTTTTTAAAAAACATTTCATAACTTTTTAATTTTTATCATAAAATATTTTGTTGTAATGATAAAAATTAATCACTGAATATTATTGAATCTATTAAATATATTTAATTATGAACATATAATTAGTTAAAATATTATCCATTTTAAAAATAGTAATACTAAATGTCATAAACTTTTATAACCATTGTACGGGAAAAATAGTTTTATTATGGATTTAACTAATTAGATAAGGAATCAATTTCTTTAAAACACATTGTTTTATCCTATTGGATGAGTATATCTCATCCAATTCTGTCTATGTATCAAATACATGTCAACTTGGGGTTATTTGTCTTTGATTATGACAATTATAAGAATTCATGAAATCATTATATATATATACATATATAATGTCAATTTATTAACATTACTATCATTAATGTTTCTACGTGGGTACACAATGTCTATATCATTAGTTATAAATATTTAATTTAATTATAGGAAAATTCGTGATAGTTAATTTTATTGTTTTATCCAATGAATAGTTTCCACAAATTCAGCAATAATAGTGATAGAGTATTTATTCAAGAGGTATAAAGTTAAATAAAAATCAATTTAAAAACATTAAAAGTAATATAATTTTGTTGAAATATTTTCTTCCATGAAATTTTATATTAAAATAACAAATTAAGAATGTTTTTACAATTAATATTGAATGTTTACTACAATGATTATGTTTTCAATGTCAAATTAAATTAAAAGTTCCATACTGAAATTATTGATATTTTATAATGAATAATTTCTTATTATCTTATTTATTATTCAAGGTAAATACCATATTCATCCAATTGAATTACATATAGTTGAAAATATAATTCATGGTTCATTTATGATTAAATTGGTCTTTTATGGTAACATAGTTAAACTGTAAAAAGTTGAGAACATTCCTGTTATATTAATTTCAAAAATGATAAATGGGTATTAGAACTCAGTGATAATAGTTAAATAATCACCTAAATATTCTTAAATATTTCTTAATGTGATTATTTAAACATATCATAACCATATATTTAAAAAATATCAATGTTGATTCCCTTGATTATATAAATTAATTAATATTATTTTAATACTTGATGTAATTACAAGAGTGGTCGTCCCATTAATTAAAAAAATTGACCTTATATCTTGACATAATCTCATCTTTTGATAATTTTTTAATTGTTGATACCTATATTGATTGATTGCATGACTCCTTAGACACATCCTAGCTCCCTATTTATTACCAAGAGACTATCCTTTCAATGCATAATGTGTGGGATAAAGAAGGTTTCTCATCAATGTTAAATAACTCATAATTGAATATTTTCAATTTTGTCAATTTATACCTCTTATAAATAAATTCTATATATTCTAAAATAATTACAAATTAATATTAAATATACATAATTGTTATTATAAATATGTAACAACTATTATTCACCAGCCTCAAATCTGTTGGGAAAAGATGTTTTTACTCGTGTGTATGTGTAGACTACCACCACCATGAAGTAATGTGGTTCTCACTTCACATTATTTATTTATGGATGAAAATGTGGAAATAATTATTGAATATATATTATATTTATTATATAAAATTTTTTATCAATTTTTAATTAATAATAACTTTATTTTTTAATAACACATAATGTGAAAACAAAAAAATGTTTTTGCATACATATATCATACTATATCCATGGATGGAAGAGTTCAATTTTCAATCTCTTCATATTATCGATGAATACCAATATATATTTTTATTTTATAATTATTAATATAATTATGATGACATAACCATGAAATATATATATGTTTTGGCACATCATAAATAAGTCGTGCATGAAAAATGTAATACTTCTCAGTGTAAATAGTGATTTTAATTAGGAATGTTTATCATTGAAAATCATTTGATGATATTTTATATTGCATTATTAACTAAAAATTTTATTATTATAATCCTTTAGTAATTTAATTCTTTTTAATATTTTAGTATATTATTCCTCACTTAAGTACCAAAAATGGTTTTGAAATGTATATACGTAATGTCAGCCATATTCCATCTCTGGTCATCCAAAAAAAATTATTTGATATAATGCATTATAATTTTTTTACTTCTTTTGGATACAATAAAATTAATTTTTAATTCCAATATAAAATGATATTGTTTTTTTTCAAAACATATTAAAATTAATATACCATCCATTTTTTGAATGATTTATTTTTTATCGAATAATAGAACATAATTATTGTTATAATTATTTTGGAAGGAATAAAATGTTCCACCATCATGTCATGTAAATTATTAGATGATTACCATAAAATATTTATACTTAATTTTAAAAAAATTATTTATAGTAGTTTTTAATTATTTTTTTAAATTTGTGATATCAAAATTAAAATGGAATATTACTGAAAAATAATTTTATATATCTTTTAATGATATTTTCATATATGATAAAATCCATTAATTTTAATTATAATTATTGAGAGAAAATATCCAATGATATAATCCATAAATTTCAATATCTTTTAATATTATTATTATTATGAGATTCATTTTCTTTCTAGAGATTATGCTATGATGAATTTATTATTTTCTTATGAAACAAATATATTTATTAATTATGAAATGATAAAATGATGAATATTTTATAATATGATGGATCATATATGTGGTATTCTATAGGAAAAATGTTAGATAATAATTATATAACCCTCCTTAGCGTTGAAATTTTTTAATATATCTTGAGATACTTATGTGAAATAAAATTATGTTATTGATCCACTCTAAGATTTAATTTAGAATTCATGGTCCACTATAATAAATTGTAAGGGATGCCTCATCCATTATGGGAAAAAATGTGTTGATGGATGATGATCTATAGTAAGGATGTGATGATTCCTGGTCTACAATTATATTGGAAACAACTACATATTCCTAGTCTACAAAGATATGATAGTCTCAGAAGTTAACCGTGACATATGAAATGGTTAATATACATGTGTTCATTCTATAGTCATATGTCATGTTTTTATCCTTATGATTATACAAAAGGTTCACGGTAGATTTTGATAATTCCTCATATTAATTATTCATTCAATTTTGATATGGTTATTTATTATACCATGAATCAGTTTTAGGATCCATGATATATTTTGGTATTGTATTTGTATCTAATGGTAATTATATCATGGCATTATTATTAAATCGTTATTTCATTTGATCAGTGATTATTATCTCCCATGTTTCATTATTACTCTGAATCTGAGTTCTCAAATTCTTAAGTTAATTTTCCCACATGATATGAATAAAGGATTTATGTATGTTATGTTAATTAAATTACAAAGATAGTGGAACCTGATAAGATATATTTAGCAACGTACAAAAATAATATGTTCCTGAATATAGTCTCAAAATTCAATAATCCTTTATGGTTTGATAAATGATCAAAATATTTTACTTTTATTATTCAACTAAAATGATATAATATTTTTTAATTTAATTCGTTGGATTATTTAATGTTTAACATGTATATCAGGTAATTGAGTGAAATAAAATACACTTTCAAAATATAGAAAAATAGAAATATATAATATAGATTTCAAATAGAAAATTGATTAGATGTAATGATCATTATTTCAATCATCAATGTATTTTAAAAGACACCATTATAAGAAGCATAATAGAAAATAATTTAATAATTTATAATATTAATCATATGTGATATATAACATCATTGGCCTCATACCACCTTTTCTAAACTAGTTGGGCTGGTTATGGGACCTCACACATGCAACCACATTTGTGAATGGCATACAACTAGAGGTAAGCACATATGATATATTGATGGGAGAATAGACTATGTAGCAGAGTGAAACAACAATACTTGAAATTAATAAAATATTTTCAAGAAATTATTAACGAGATTTATATAAAAAATAGGCAATAATAGAAGACATATATAAAATTCATTATATCCAAAAAATAATAGAATCTTTAAATATTATGGAAAATGTTAATAATTATTATATTTAATTTGAATGAAATAAAGCATCGGTATATGAAATAAAGGGACTCCAAAACAAAAATAGTGTACTCCATGTTAGTCCCAGCACTGAGATCCACACCATCTAACAAGATAACAAGCCAATATTGTGTCTATATCCCATATAATAACCTGAATCCATGATTTATTCCCATGTACGAAATGGAATCCCAATTATTTTGTATGTAAAAAACAGTTGGCGAACATTAAATGTGTCTAAAAACCATTCATTTTGATGCATTTGAGGTAATAATTTGATAAACATGGTTATTAAATGAATAAATTAATACAAAAAATGAAATAATCCTTCTATCCCACACTCCCTAGGATGGAAACTTGGGTCAATGAAACCAATTTAGTCTCCAACCAGATATCTATGCCATGTGGTGGATCCTCTTGATCCAGATAGATTATCATAACTAATTTCCTATAATATTTCTTTTCATAATGTATTTTTGGAATCATTTATCAATTATCCAACTAGGATCCATGTGATTTCCCATCGTGCATTATATTACATCCACTCCAATGCATATTAAAAGGGGAATATATCAATACATACGATACTGGGATCAATATTGATTACTGAGGGTGAAAAGGCTTGTGTCATCCCATGTTCACATCAAAAGAGGAAAATCAAAACTCATATAAAGGGTTGGATTCCATTGTTTGAGGATGAATCATCGATCCACATATCATGAGGTACTAGTATTTCCATGAGGAATAATGTTCGTATTTCAAGTGATAAAAAATAATATAATTAATTTTATTGAAATTCAAATTTTATTTTTAGTTTACCAATTCATTAATATATCAAGATAATAACGAATTTATCCCCTATAGTGAGACCCTTCTATGATTGAATGGATTACCACAATCAAAAAATCATTTATATTATTTACCATGGATTCAATTTTATTCCAAATTTATGTAATAAATATGTAATTTCATTATATGTTTATGGTTACGATCACTTCTCAATTCAAAAAAAATACTCTCAATGCCAATGGAACTATTCCATACCAATAGAAGGTTTTTGAATGAGGCTGGTCATTAATCAATGAATTATTCAATAATTAGGTAACATTCATTGCATGTAGACATGATCATGTTTATTTAACATAATTAAAGTAATTGAAAATAAATTTTTGGTGTTTTTCTTTACCCACAACTCGTGTTCAATTAAATGAAGAAAATCCTCAACACAAGACTTCTTTTTTTATTCCACCTTGATTTAAATAGAACCCATAAACTCTTCATTCCTATCAAAAAATTCCATTCCCTAGTGAATAAGAGATTATGGACTGAAGAGTGTACTCAATTTCGGATGGTGGATGGCCTAAAAATTTATTGTAAGACACTATGAATTAATAGAAAAAATTAATGACATATTAGGTTATAAAATATTAGTGGTGAAGCTTATTCATAGTAACTTATTTATAAAATATGTTCACATGGAATCAAATAACCATTAAATCTAGGTTTAGAATATGAAAATAATTTATAATTTAATGTAAGGATTAACTATGTAAAATGTATTAGAGGTCCTTCCCAAAAAAATTATGAACAAAATTTTAAATTTATATTATAATATTTATCTATATCTTAAGACTCCTATTATTTTAAAGACCATTACAATTAACAAACAATATATCCTAAGATTCCCCAACCAATTCCAGATGATGAACATCAACACTAAATAATTCTATCAAAAGATAAAAGATAGAAAAAATATAAATGATTCAATCATGGAACCTCATCACCATAAAGTATCACATACTTGATATAGATGAAAAATAATATAGGAGTTTATTAGTAGATAAGTTTTACGAATATGTCAGTATGTCAGGATCCCTCTCTAACAACACATCCTGCTCAAGCCCGTGCTACCACTACACTCACAATAGATTTATAACCTTCCCTTAGATATTATTCTCACAATGGTCAATAAAAAAATAGACGCTCCATATTTAATTCATTAATATCCATATCAATGTCATCAATATCTCTCATGTTAGAATGTTTTAGATTACATCTCTAAAATATATTACAGAATAAATACCATGTGCATGGAATTTATGTTTTGTTGAAGGTAAAATGGTATTCTACAACACCAACCCTTTCTAATATCTCAAACGGCCCATCAATCCAAGGTTATAACTTCCCAATTTTACTAATAAACAATTTTCCTGGAAATATGTTACTCCTAATGTCAAAAATGATGATAATAAACAAAAATTATAGGTCATTTATTATTTGAATAAAATGATTTCATTACACTTTGGTTTGTATCCAAAAAATTATTGATCAATTGATCATACATAGATATATTCAACATGAGAATATGTCTAAAGAGTGTTCAATAAATTGAAACTATCTAGAAAATAGGAGATAAATAAAATTAAACAAAGATAAAAAAATTGTTCCATTTGGATCCAATCCATGAAACTATTATTATTATTTGAGACATCCTTATTTTCCAAATGCCTCTCCCAAGAAAAATTAAAATCCAAGACATTGGTTTATAACATATCCCTTGGTATATGAATCATTTTTTCATATTGATCATACTTCATGGGATAGTTGTCTATACATAGATGAACATACATTAAAAACTACTTCTAAAGGCCCTCCCAAAACCAATATATAAAGTGAGGATCTCAATTAAAATTATTTCACCTTATAATACAATTTAGTAAAACTATTTCTCAAATATGTTGAGTAACAATATCATTATTGGGGATGTTCTCCATTATATGAATGAAGTCAGAAGATATCAATATATTATCCATTATGACCCACACTACATCATTCATTCTAGTTATGAACGGTATTCCTTTCAAAAAATCAAAGTGAAATCCCAGCCCATCCATTATGGAATGGGTAGAGGATGCAACAACCCTATTTTTCTCTAATGCTCGGTCTTCTCCTAATGAAAAATGTAATATATATTCATTAATATGTACATCACATTTTTTCCCTAGAAACATGTATTTCCCGTAGAGATCATGAATCATATTTGGATGTCATAGATGTACCTCCCATTGAGAAACTTGAAATACTATCATAAAATTCCCAAAACATATCATGGTAACCAATACATGGTCCCCAAATACAATAACATCAATATACCCAAGATAATATATATATCTTGTCTCCCCACCTTGAAATCATTATCTTTGATTGAATTCTTATAAATCATATAACATATCTATCCTAATCTAGTAAAAAATTATGTTTTTGATTGATTGTTATATAATATCTACTCATCCATAGGTCCGAGTATCATAAAGATTCTCATTTTAAATGTGTGTAATTAGCTCCCCATCATCTCAAGACACAAAAATTAAATATTTATAAATCATGTATATCTAAATACTAATGAAAATGTTTTATTTTCTTGATCTTTATGAATTCACTATGTTGAGAGACTAGAGATACTCAACCCACCTTCCTTATAAAATTTTCCATTATCACTAAGAAAATATGTTGTTAAGGATATTTTAGTTTTTTCACACCAAATACACTCACACAATTGATAGTGTTAATATATTATCAGGTAATTAAATATCACCTAGAAATCTATATAATGATTAGTGTAATTATTTTCATGAATTCTCTTCTGTCTATAGAAAAATGAAATCACTTCATCCTCTTGAATTTGAACTACTGTGAGTCCAACTATAAATGTGTTGAAATAAAAGGTGTAATATTAATATGTAATAATTATTTTGAGGAATGGAACATAGGATTTCCTACCCATTTTGTTATGGAATTCCCCCTATCAATAAACCAACTAAAAAATATTTCACCCATGTAAGGGTCCTCCTCGATATTGGTTCTACATGAATTGAGAATTCATGTATGAAACATAAATAATAACCCCCCACACCAAGAGTAAATAGAATATAATTGAAATATTTGGGTCACTGTAAATATACTATGACTTCTCTAGGACACTACCGCACTATCCTCTAAGATGAAATGTCCCATAATGTGAACACAATAAATCTAAAGAATACATTTAGAGTTCTTATACTAAATAAGATATTATATCATTGTACTAAAGAAAATGTACTGATGATAAGACATATTATTTTAACAGAGGTAGTTCACTAATAATTCATCTACAAAACACCCACAAACAGATACACCAAGAGTTGAAATATTAAACAATCAAGTACATGAATTCTTCATGTGATGTTTTCATTGAAAACATCATATCCGTGGACTAAAACAAGACATTCCAATGCTTGAATGTAAGGTATTGAATAAATAATATTTTAAAATTCAACTTGTAATGCCCATAACTCAAGTATATCTTGGGGAATAAATAATATTTTAAAAGTCAACTTGTAATGTCCATAACTCAAAGAATCAACCCATATGATAAAAGTGGTGTCATATTTTTTCATGAAGAGAACGAGATAACCATATAGAGTCTATTAGTTTTTATGAAACACTTTACAACAATAATATAAAAATAAATTTTTACCTCTTGTGGCTTTTTTTCTAACCATCCTATTTGGATGTATACAAATTTGATCATCACTCTTAAATAAAATGACCATTAAATTGATCTCCTACATTGGTTGTAATTCAGATAACTTTTCCAAAAAACATCTAATTATTTTTCTTGTGGTGGGGGGGGGATTCACTACTACATTTTTCTATCATCAATAATATTTAATGATATCTATGTCATGAGACAATATAATTTTCACTGAATTGGTTATTCCCTAACCATCCAGTAAACCCCCCCTCACCATAGTGATTATTGTTACTCCCTTATTGGAATAGTATGGTGACTATCCTACTATAACTATAAATGAGAGACTATTATAAAAAAATTCTGGTATATATGGAAATTTAAATCATATCATATCTTTTAATAAAATAGATCCAAAAACCATCGTAAGGTGCCCATTTCATGAGAACACAACATATATCATATAAAATCCATTGACAATAATCCCAAAAGTATATTGATGGTCATAAAACCATAAAATATCTAAAAAATAAACCTCAATCTATTATTTCAATATGTAGATACAATTTTTTTTTAAATATTGAGTCAATCAAAATCACAGATTATATAGATGTTACAATATTATTACCTCTGAATGGAGAAGTCTTGTGATCCAAACATGCTAGAGAAGTCTTAATGTCCTAGAAATTTATTCCCTATATTACTTGGGCCCTAGTATTCCTACATTATTCATATCACATTGAGTGGTAATACAATTCATTCATTGGTGAACCATGTTCCATTCATTGGCATAAAAATCCTATGATATCTCAGATACCGGTCACCTGGGGTGTAAGAGAGTTCCTCCCTCACTTAGGTGCCAATATGATCCTTTATCACAATTTATCTCCTATATAGACATGAAGAACCATTGATGATGGTCAAACCTACTACCCTCTCAGTTGACTATATTGGGGATGGAAACAAATGCAATTCTGCAAATCAATTCCACGTTGAAATAAATATATCACAAAATAATTTTGAGATGGATACACAAACCACAGTCTTCTCTATCCACTACTCCTCTAGAGGTAGCTACCATAGCAGTGATTACTTCTACCTTAGGAATAATTTCTAGATATTCATACAAAAACAAATTTTCCACTACACGAGGACTCTCCTAGTTTTTCATCAATAATTAAATCCAAATTCCTCATTTAATTAGTTATTCTTATGTGAAATATGTTCACATACAAACTTACATCATAGAAAATCCCATCTGAAAAACGTTGTGACATGAAAACCTCCTCATCTCCCAATGATGGTGAAATTCATAATAGTTTTGGGAGGCATCAATCCTAGACCATCACTAACAAGCCCAATTATTTTAGATGTGTGATCTTGTGATCCCAATAAACCCTCCACATATTTGGATTGAAGTTATTCAAGAACATTACCATCAAATCTATTACGTACCAGTCATCATTCTGAATGACATAATCACAAATATAGCATCAATGATTAGTTGTTCCATGAAACATGTATACAGAAATATCCTCCCTCGTATTTATGGGTGTCATGAAATTTACAAAAAATGTTTTGAGTGACAAAATTTAGAAATATAGTTCCAAAGGGCTAACCTCTCCAATGAACATTGGTAAACGTTGTAGCTGGAACTCTATTGACACCACAGACATCAAAGGTATGGTGTGAATTTTCTCCCTCTCCGTGAATCACATTAACCGTCAAGAAAATATTATAAAGATTATCATCCAACATTCTTTATGTTGTTTTAGGAATATTTACCATAGCTACATTAGGATAGGGATAAATTCAACACTTGTGACACTCAATTAATTGAAGATGAGGCTGCATTTTATCTAAAAGCGATTAAAACCGCCTTTGAAAAGAGGATACAATTCAATGATATATTTTATAAGTGAAATAAATAGATAATATCCTTATCTTGTTTTATATTCACATGATGTTAATAATATATTGGAATTGTATATCTATTTAATTAATCTCTTTATTTAGTTAAGTTAAATGATTTAATTTCATTTTTCATATAAGGGAATATAACACATGCATCTATAAAATATCTATCATGAACTATTCATTTTAATATATTTCCATATGATCCTATAATAATGCTTTACTTATCAAATCATATCATTCCATTCCATGGGTAAAATCTCAATAAAAAATAGAATTACATAAAAAGTGAATCACCTAAGGTGAAATAACATGGAAATTGTAATTATAGGACAACATGAACAAAAACCCCATATTTAGGAACATTGATTATTACATATACATGGTTTGACAACTCATTTTCATGAGATCATTACTATGTTACCACAAATCCTAATCTTCCTTATATCCTTACAAATTTTTTATGTAGATGATATTAATCATGAATTCTTACTCCACTTTATAACATCCCTAATCTGGTACTACCTTATGTGACCATGTCGAGTGAGTTACATTAGCTCTAGTGGGTCTTTCCTTCTACTAGTGGCTACATACTAGCAGTGATGGTGTCTATAATATAATGGGTTGACTCTGACATAATTTATATTGTAACATAAATATTTTGAGAATTATAATAGATTATTTGTAAAAAAATTGAATCAATATATAAACAACTAACAACTACTACATTGACATTGAAAAATAAAACATTCCCAGAATAATAGAATCATTAAATGTTAGATAGATTTTCAACTAAATGATGTGATGAACATACTATAAATAGACAATAGGTATACTCCGTAAAAGAACTCCAAAATCCTGATACAGAACCTAATTTCCAAAAAATCCTTAACAGCTCTATATTATTTGAATGTTTTTTAAATAACATTAAATTCATTGATAGATTGGGCTAAATACAACGTCGAGTACTAAATAACTGCATTATTTTATTTATATTAATATTTAACAATAATTTTATGACCGAGCCCTTAAATATAGATGAATAAATATGAATTAACACATATTAATTACTATATATAATGGATTTATATTGGGGAATCAAAATGATAAATAATTAACTTAATCATTGTTATTAATTTTGTGAGAAAAAAAATTACTTTCTAAAACAAATTAATGATTTTTAATATCAAATAAATTAAAAAATTATAAATTTTTTAAAACATTTGTTAAAAATAAAATTAATTATTTAAATTTACATATCATTTTTTTATATGGTGAATTTTTTTAGAAATTTTTGAAGAGTTGTATTTAATTAATGGTGAAAATACTAGTTTTTATTAAAAGATTCAATTTCATTAAAATCATTAACATGTTACATTTTATATTGTTATAGTTTAAAAATTAAAAATTATTTTAGTTAAATATATATTAATCTAATATATCTCATTTTTATTAATATGATATTTAATTTTACTGTAAAAACATTTTAGAATTTTGATAATTTACCCTTCGGGAAGCCATAATTATACTGGGTCTGTGGAATATGTTTTAAATTATATTTTACCCCTTATGTAAAAATAAAATTCAAAAATGGAACCCATATTTGGAATAATATTAATTTTTATTATCTTCAATAGTCAAATTTATTTTTTACAATAATGAGTAGTCAAAAAATAAATTATAATGGTTATGTATAAAACAGGTGTACGGGGAGGTCAAAAAAATTATAACGCGTTAAATTACATAAAATCATGTCTAAACCACATTGGATAGCTATATTTATATCATATCTCATCTATGATTTTATAATATCCCATTTTTTTATTATTTATTTTATATGGAAAATGTTGTAACCCCTTTTTGTTTTAATAAATTTCATTTTTCCCCCACACATCAAGTATAAAATTTCTCACCATCTATTATCATATTCCAAAATAAAAAAACATTTGATTGAATAATACCAACCAGTATTCGTTTTTTATTACATAACCATGTCTTTTACAAATGTTTTGGTTTTATATCCACACTAGGAAGGATTTTGGTAATGCTTAATGTAATTTTTCAAAATAAGTGGTAATGTTATAAACTATGTTTTCTAGTTTTAATTATTATTTTAAGACTATAGAATATCCCTGATTTTTGATGATATAATAATCAGAATAGTTATAATATATGGATATATTATTATGTCAATGTAATAACATATATTTATCAACAATTACTTTAAATGGGATATGATATCATTATTCTTGGGTATGGATGACTACCGCCTCATGTACCAATGATAAACATCTTCCAACTCCACATATCACTACTGGGTATAATCATTTATTCAATTTTTATGTATGATATTTATGATATTGTTACACAAATGTAGTTCTATTATCTCATATACCCTTTGACATTACATTCTATTGGAATACGATAACAACATTAATGTGTACGAAAGACTACTATCTCGTAAGTGGAAGGGATTTGTTCTTAACATACACATTTTTTAGAAGGAAACGAGGATAGTTTAAAATATAAATATTATTTATATATTAAATATGATTTATTATTTAATGGTAATATATTATTTATTTTCATTTTATTCAATTCATCAATAAAATAGTAACATCGCTTATGTGCATGTACAACCTACCATCACCATATAGAATGTATTTCAAATTCTATATATATGGTTAAGGGATTGCGCTATATATATAAAAATATATATAATGAATATGTATTATATTAATATGATTATTAAAATTCTAGATTTTATGGAACCTGGATTGATGTATGGGGACCAACATTTACTAATCAAAACGGACATGAAAAACAATGTTGTTAATTCCCAAAAATAATAATTTATCAAGGAATTACTAATAAATGGGAAATAAAATGTCATAAGTAAATGATATATGGTATAATAAATACTTGTATATATTTATAATATATAAATAATAAAATTATATTTATTAAACTTTTTTTTTCATGTGTATGAGGGAATTTGATACATAAGGTAATGGATTTTTGTCGAAATTTGTTTCCTATTGGACACAAAATATATTGTAAACCAATATAAATAATTTATGTGTATATAAATCATATATTTAATTGAAGTAATTTCATTTATTTATTTTCATGGTATAAAAAATTTCATTTAATTTTATACTTTCATGGGATTTCGATTCATATTTACCAATGTGGCATGTTTTTATAATACAAGCTCATTATTTATCATGATTGTTTGTATTTATGCTTCTGAAGATGATATAATAAGATCCATATCTCATGGAAATCCTGAAATTTCCACTAATCATGTTATTTTAGGACAATAAATTGTTTCCACTCGTTTTCCACTCTTTATGTACTCAATATATCAAAAATATTAAGAATATATGACCTCATATATCTCTTCAGTTGAAACATGTTTTTCTTCTGAAATATAATTTATTTAAAATGTGGTTATTTTTTAAAAAAAATCCAAATTATTTATACAATTCATTTTAACCCATGTTTTATATTTTATTGAAATTTTGTTTTATTTATATTTCCAAATAAGTATCGATTGGCCTTTACCAAAAAATTTGAAAGGAATATTTGTTTTAGCATGTATAGATTGAAAATAACTTCATGCCATTTGTACTATTGTATTCAATTAATTATACATAATTTTTTAAAGGTTATTTTCAATGAAAATTATTTTCAAAATATTTTAGGAATATATAATTTAATAATAAATTTATTATCATTGAAAATATATTTTCCTCAAGAAATATTATAACTAATTTATATATTAAAATAATTTCCAATAAATGGTGAAAACATTTTAAATTAATTATTAATTTCATGGGGTACAACTTATGTATACAATTATTATTATATCTTTGAATAGTTAATACTTAGGATAACAAGTTGTCAATAAAACCCTTATACCTTCCATGATCTATAAATGAATAAAATTCACAGGAAGCCAATGTAAATTTCCATGGGATATTCTACCATAAAATTATTGTATGATTATTATGCTTATTTCATTTAAATAGTTTATGCCATGATTAATAATTTATGAAACCAATTTCCCTTCATGGGTTTGTATATAATAACACTTTTTTGATCATTTAGAACACATATGTGGGCTTTTTATTATGGGATGGGTGGGACCGATATCAACATCTAATTATATAGTAAAATATTGATATCTCATAAGATAAATATTAATATAATGGTGTGGGAACCAAGTTTAGTAAGGTACTCATTACACTAGGATAATTATGGTAACATTACATGAATACTAGGATGATTTTTAGAGTGAACCCACTCCACAATGATAGGTTTTTCAATGACCTTCAACATCGATGGAAATGATTTTATATGTTAATAATTATTCTAAAAAAATTATCTTATTCAATTATTATGATCTCAAGGATTGTGTTCTTTTATTTCATTAGGATTATTGTATTAAAAAAATTCATGATTTATTCCATTGATCATTTTTATTATATTTGATATATAAGTTACTATTTTCAAAAGTATATATCCTAATTTCAAATTCTGATTCCCATTAAATGATAATATCTTCCTTTTTAACCCTTACATAGAATATAGGACTACTATTTCAATTATTTCCTTTCAAGAGGTCATGTTAAAAATTTTTAGGTATAATGTTTTTGTAAGGGTGTTAGATAAGAACAATATATATAGAGATGAGGTAGCTCACTTATGGACCAGTTGTTTTTGTTTCCATGTTTTCCAAGGAAATCGACCGAAATAATTCTTGATTGGATGATTTTTTTGTAGTAAATATTGATTTATTAATATGTTATATATATTTATGAAAAAATTGGTTAGTTTTTTTATTTTAGTAGGGAATGTTTTATAAAACATTTTTAAAATTGTATGAGAAAACTAGTGTTTTATTTATAGGGATATGACTAAGAATATTTCTTAGGATATATCATAGTATAGTGAAATTCTGTTGAATTTATTTAAAAGATATTGAGTGTGGTTTCAATGAACATACATCCATGTATCGATAATACAAGTGGATTTGGATCTATAATAGAATATTTCATGGGTATTAACTAAAAAATATAGAATTTATATAGACTCAATAATAACATTGTGCATGAAAATGGGATTTTCTTAACACCTGGTATTTAAATCATCGGTGATATTATACAGAAATTCAAAAACTCTTTATGAACTCTCATGAAAAATTTAAATATATTTTGACCATTAATGGCCTATTAATTAATAGTGTTTAATAAATTGAAAATAATGTGTCATTATTGAGACAACAAAAAGGTGATTCATCATACTTATAGGGTGTCTCAAAATGTTAATTGTTTTTTTCACAATAAATTTTGGATTTCGCCTAAAGTGGGAACCCAAAAGAAACATGTGACTGTTTTATGAATTGGATAATGAAATTATGGAACATTTATCATACAAATTTTATTGGACAATGAATGAAAATTATCACCTCTATTATCACAAAACATGGTGGACATCCCAAATTGAAAATGGCATAGCAGCAGCCTTTTGAGTATGTCATTTTGAAATCTAAATTATTATCTAGGTATTATATTGAACCATAAGTATTTTAATATTGGATTAGTACCATTTATAATCGAGAACACAAGTCAACAAGATTAAAATTTACTCAATATAATAGGATAAATTCATGAACTTATTCCTCAATAAGTACCTTACATGTATTTTTCATATGAATTTGTATTGGAAATATTTGTGTTAAAGAAGAAGAATGACGAATATGTTGTTACCTATAAGGAAAATTTTACAATATATATGAGGTATGAAAATGATATTATCTTCGATCCATAAAATAAGGATTATCAATTATTTAAGGGCATAAAACATATTCTAAAATTGGTATTTGACATAAGGGACTTCAAAAAATATAATGAAATCTTTTCATTGTTTCATCATGTTAGAAATGAAGATTATGGTTAACTACAAATCAAATATGTTTTAAAATAAAATAATAATGAGAATACAAGGGAACTAAAAAAACCATGGGGAAGAGAATATGATCATTCCATTATACCCAATCTATGGAAGGAAATTTGTGGAAAATTATATTAAATGGGATAATATATGATGTAATATTTGGGAGTAATGTCAACAAACAACAGATTAATGATGCGTTTAGAATAAGTTAAGTAATTATGTGAATATTGAGAAAGATTCAGAAAAAGAACCACACAAACATCATTATTTAAAATTAAAGGAGTTCTGAAAATATTTTATCTAGATCCCCAATATGATGTTTAATAATGTTAATTGATATAAAAAGATCTTATATAGATGATGAAACATAAATACCATGTGATCCATATTTTTTATGAGGGTTCGATAATGATGTGGAGAAAGGTTTACATACCATCCAACATATAATAGAAAATGTATTATTTGCCTCTCTTTGAACCCATTAATTCATATATGATGTTTTTTTAATGAGTATGAACATTCATAACAAATAATTATATATACAATAAGCAGGTGAAACCCCTTATGGTATAATGATCACATGTCCATTATAGGATTCCACATGGGTGGATGTTTATTATAATGTGCTACTTACAAATCTGGTCAGTCTTCCTCTAGTTTATTTTGATGTTATCATAAGAATTTATAGTATTTTATAAATAATTCTCACATAAATTTATGAGTAACGGAGGTCATGATTGATATTTAAAACAACCTTTAATCTTTTTTCATTGTGATGATAAAAATAATCATCTGATGGAAATCACGTCAATTATATATGTTTAATTCCTATAAAAAGTTTAACTTATCTTATATGTTTGGAGAGATACTAATAATCCATAGTATTCCTATTACAAGTGATTTTTATGGTTTCTTTCTAGAATATTTGAAATTTCATCCACAAAATAATGTTGATTTATTTTAAATTTAACTCATAATTAGTTCAAAAAATATAAATGAATCGATATAGAATGTCCCCTTTTGATTTCATGTAATTAAAGAACAAAATAAAATATAACTTTCAAAAAGGGATTAATTCAAACAATTGTTTCACCTTTGGATCACCAATTAATTTGGTATTATAGAATGATGGATCGATACAATACTATATTTATTAAGTGGAACTAAACAAGTTAATGAACAAGAAATATTATCATCTTCCCCGTATTGAGGAAATATTTGATCAAAATTTTGGAGGTCAATACCTTTTCATGATTGAACTTAATTATGGAAATCATAAATTAAACATTAAGATGGCATAATTACCCAATATATTGTTCATTAAATGGTTTTAAAACACTGAGAATATAGTGATTTTGTTTGGCCTTACTAATTCCTCAAATATCACCATGGGTTTAATGAATTAAGTATTTATATATTACCTTGATATTTTTATTATAGAATTTAAAATGATATTACTATCTATTGAATGTTAAAATTTCATCATGAACTTCACATCAGAATAATAATGAGGTTCTTGATAATGGAAATGTTTTATGAAAAAATTACAAAGTGTGAATTTTATCTAAACAGATTTCATTTTAGGTATATATAATCTCAAGGGAGAGTGTATTTGAAGATTGATAAATGTCCAAAGATATTTATGTTTTTTTAGGACAAGCACTGTGAGTAAAACAATTTCTTAGTTTTTGTAGATATTATCTATTTTTTGGAGTGTATTTCTCAAGACTATGTAATCCACCAATCATTTTCACTCGAAAGTGTCTAGTATTCCTTTTTAATGATGAATATGAGGACATATTCAAGAAACTAATGAAATTTTCAGTAATTTCACCAAGTCTAGCATTTCCCAATAGTTTAAAAGGAGTTTTACTCAACATTGAATCATCCATGAATGGATTGAGATGTTTTATTTTGTAAAATGAAATTGTTTTATATTCTATATCGTGATAATTGAATTGTTCAGGGAAAAAATTACATAATACATTTTTAGGTGATCGTTGATATATTTTTTTGATTAATAATATGTTGTAATTTTGATTATATATAAAGGATTGATATGTATACTAATTAAAATATGTTAAAGTAAAAATTTACAAATATGGATTTTAACATTCTCTAGATTATATGGTTATAGAAGATTAATGACTATAACTACAAAATAAATTAAAAAATATGGAAAATTGGACAAGGTTTCCAATGAATTGATTTAAAAGGATCAATATTGATAATCTATGATATGAATAAAAAATATCTAATAAAACAATATTTGAAAAGGAGAGATATGAATGTCCTGATGGAATAAGAGTAATATTATCTTTCTCAATTTAATGCTCAACCATCTGTCCATGTGAATATTATATAGGAATGGAAGGAAGATGAGTAGCATCAAAATATTGCTATATATATTAATTACTTTAATATTGATATTTTTAAATTGGTAGGGGTTAGAATATTTTCATGTTTTCAACCCATACCAAATTTAATTGAGATGTTAGAGGATTAAACTAATTATTCATTCCCTATTCATCCTCGATGTACACATATCTGGAGATATTTTAAAGAGTATTTCTGGTGAGATTCCATGATGATATATACCATAAAGTTGTATATTGGTATATGGTAGTACAATAATCTAAGGATGCACTACAAATTTCTATGTTAATGTAATGACCTTCACCTAAAAAAGAATATAAATTGTAAAATCACAATAGATTTTTTTTCAGACTACACAAAATGTATAATGGGAATAATTGTATATGGGATGTTTTTCATTTCCATTAAAATTAATCACCCATAATCATTGTAAAATAATAGTTGTCATTCGTTTAGAATTTAATGATATACATTATGAATGGATTATGGTTTCATGGGGTAAAACATTTAATTGTGTCTGATTGTGATATGAGGTTTACTTCAATGTTATGGTGAAGTCTTCAGAATGACATTGATATTGATTTTAGTTTTGGAATAATTTATTATCCTCAAATAGATGGTCAATGTGAGGGAAAAATTCCAAAATATTATTAAATATTATATTATTTTTCTCTATATATTAAAGGTGGATGGTATCATCCCCTTTCTCTAGTTCAGTTTTTATACAATTATTTTGTTTGTCAAAGAGAGTTTCTAATGATGTGGGGAATGGATTACCGAATTAAAACTACAATTAAAATTTTTAAATAAAATAACTCAAATAATTAAAACTTCCCAGTTAATCAAAATAGTAGATAAATATTAGTTATTATATTTTGAAATTTTTAACAATGACTCATTAAGTCCCATGTAATAAAAATATGAGAACTATTCTATGTTTTTAAAGATTTTTCCTAAATGAAAACATTATATAAACACTACTTAATAGTAACTACCAAATTATTGGTTTTATTAAATTTTAAAATAGATTTAGATTAATTCTTATATAAGTAACAAAACAACACGTAATTGAATAAATAAAAGATGTTCAAACTCTAGTTGAGACCTAGTCCTCAACAGAAGGTAATGTCTTGATTCGAAGTAGATTATATAAAATAATCTTAACACAAAACATGTATTGGGTACAAAATCACTACTAAACAGCACTCCATCCCATCCATGTACCTATTCTACAATACTTGTGAGAATTATATAACCAAAAACCACACAAGGACTTCTTCTACTACACAATGGGTATGAAAATTAAAAGAGATATTTTAATTGATTTTAAGCATCCTCTAGTTATAGAATAAGAGTCTTTGTGTGTTTATTAAAAAGGTAAAACACACACCACTCAAATTATAATGGAAAAAGAAAAACAAAATCAGTTTGATAATTATTGAGAAGTGATTGTGTTTCCCAGTCTGATTTGATTTGAATTTTGAGACTCATAAGATGTAATTTAAATAGGATCTCAATTTGAGTTTCTAAAAATACCAGTTAAATAATTTTTAATAATGTATCTTTTCATGTCTATGGGGAAGGATCAGTCGGTTCTCTAGGATCCCCATTCTCATAGTGATGTGTATATACAATGTAGTATATATGAATTTCAGGAAATCTCACACTTCACATACCACTTCTAGTTCTAGAAATATTTTTCTAGATTACCTCACATGTCCGTATATATTATTTCCCTTGGCACATTCGAGTATGGTTCATTACTTAACAACAATATACAAGAGTATCATTTTGAAGAAAAATCATCGAGATCTTATTCTCCTCATACTGAAGACTGACACAATTTTTTATAAATCCATAAAATATTTTAAGATAAATCATATAAATAATTAATTGTATTATATTTGATAATATAGACATTAGATAAAATTAATTTAAATATCCCAGAAATATTTAATGTGACTCTTTGGATGGTTAGAAAACTATACCGATGAATTATCTTGGTAGTGACATAATCTAGTGATGAGTAGCTTTATTTGTGAGATAGATTGATGTTAATTAATTCTCAACAGAGACTCCTCTCAGTGGAAGGTCATTATAACTATTTTACAAATTACTATCTTGATTAGAGGTAATTTATATGGAAGGATCGTCTGGTGGTGACATAGTTCTTGTGGTCACATAGTTATGGTGGTAGTTGTTTCTTATAAATTTCCAAATATTCATCCCGATGGTGACTCATCTCTGAAAATGGATCTCTTCAATACATTTCCAAAATTTCATTCTTATTGTGGGTCTTTCCTAGTGGTGATTCATCTTCAAGGGTGATTATTTTTTTTAATTATCAAAATTTTCATCCTAATTCCATATATTAAAAAATTCTATAAAAACATATATTACTCATTTATAAAATCATAAAAATTATTTCATTATCATTAAATCAACGGTTCCAACAATCTCACCATTTTTTGAAAAAAAAATAATGGAATATTAAAAACCATGTATAAAATTATATTTTTATTATAATAGATCATAATATCAATTTAAACTGATATATTCTTCTAAAAATAATATAAAAAAATGAATCAATGATATTTTTCCAAAATTGGGTAGCAAATGATAAAATTGAAATATAAATGGTAGCAAGGATATTATGTGGTGAATAATATTAGTGGTATTAAATGAAGACAATATAAATGGAATAATGTAAAAACATATTTCATCAATGATATGGTATAAAAAAAATAACAAGAATGACGGAATCAAAGAATAATGATGGTATTAAAAAGATATCCTCAGTTTAAAAACATTACTGAATTTTAGTATTATAAATTCTAAAATCATTATAAATTCCTTATTCAATCTCAAAATTTAAAAAATTATTATGTATGGTATCAAATGATAAAATTAATTTCAAAATAAAAATTAATATTAAATAAATTCCATTGATTTTTCTACCCATTTTTGGATTATTAAAAACATAAAAGAAATATATGATGTGGAAAGAAACAATATATGAATAAAAATAAAATTATCATTGAAGTAAAAAAATATATTCAACCAATGGAATACAAAAATTCGTGTCAAATACTAAAAATAAAAATCTCAACACCTGTCATGATATGTATAATGAAAAATAGGTGCCTCTCACATACCCTTGGTAGAGGAAGATTTTGAGGAAACAATAGTGGAAGATGTAGGTATAGTTGTTATGGAAGGGGTCTCTATGATAATTGTAGTCCATAGATGCTATAAAAAATCACTGGGATTCTAGATAAAATATTGAAAGTGAGTAGGTAATTAATCCTTGGGATCTCGAATAAGAACTTGTCAGAAATATACATGATTATAAAATAAAGTAGTGAGAATAACATTGACTAGGATGGAATCCTAGGCCACTAAAACAATATTAGAAACATGATGAAATTACTTCATCAGAGTGATGATTCCCATGATGATATTTCATTATATTCCAAAATCTATAAAAAATCATTTTCATCCATAATCAACATTATCACTGCTGTCATCACTTTCAGTTGATTTCCCGGTTCACTGAAGGATAGAGTAATTAGAGGAATAATGAGGTTGTTAGCATGTTATATAATGTGATATTTATTATCATGCTTAGTATTAATCCTAAAAATATAATACATATAGAAATTATGATTTCCTCTCTATTAGCTCTTATATCATGCATACTTTCTATAAACAGAATATGAACATGATCATTTTTATATATGATTTTCCTCAAAATATTCTAAGGAATACCTAGAATGACATTGGAAAAAGCTCAAAACTCTTCTTTAAAAAAGCTCGATCATCAAAAAAAACTATAAGATGAGGAGCTAGAGAATTAGGAGTTGATATTAATAAGGACATACACTCCAACCATTATAGAAAGAATACATACTAGAAGAAAATGTAGTCAACATTCCATCCATCACTGATCTAATAGAATCTAACTAACTGAGAAGTCTTATATTTTCCTCACGCACATATTTAATGTGATGTATCATTTTTGGATTGATGCATTGAATTCAAATCTCAAATATTTTTCTGGAATATTTTTTCTAATATTATTATTTATAAGATGTTGATTATCATTAAAATAATAAAATCAATGGGAATACTCTCTCTAAAATACACTACATTAGCATTGTATATGTTGTCAATTGTTACATATATAATGGTTGGTGTATGAAGGTATAAATAAGCAATGACAGGTGCCTCTAGGGGCTTAGATTTTGTAGCAACATTTGAATAACATCTATGTAGCCCTCATTAAACATCTATATATTCAATTAATTTTTACATCGGATCCATATCAATAAGAATAGATGACACATAATCATTCATGTATGAATAATTAAAACCATGTATAGAAAATCCAAGGTACATCTCCCATTCTTAAAAGTTTATGAAAACCATTCTGGATAAAGTCACACCCATCATGTCAACAAATACATTTTCAACTACTATATGCTCGACAATATTCATTACATCAATGGTCTAAAGAAAAACTATATTCTCATTATCTGGAGTCTCGAAGATGAATTCATCAATAGGATCATGTTGGGGACTACACATGCTTGAGGATATATCCAACCCAACATATGCATCAATCACACCTATATAAATTCTATAATCATTTTCAACATGATTCAGTATATCCTTATACATGGAAGTAATTTATATACCTAAATATTGAACATGTATTTTGGAATAAAAAAATCACATGTATAAATGTGCCTATTAGGATTATCATGGTCAGAATCATCATCATATTCATCATCACCATATCCTTTAACATTATAATATAAATTTTCATTTTCATATTCTTCTTCAATATTTTCTTCATCACATCCATTTTCCTTTCCATTTTAATCCCAAAAAATATTAAATTATTTCTTCTGAAACTTCAGTTTCTTCTTCTTCAATTTATTCATATAAAAGAGCCTCTCAAATAGGGATATATCAAGGAGGGATACGATCACCTTTATAAGTTGCATCAGTGCTTTTAGGAATATTTTGGTCACTACCTTGATCAACTGAAAACTATCCCTCCAAAATCATATTAAGAAGCCACCTCCTTTTCATCCTCATATATGTACACAACCACCTCATTTGTCCCCAATCCAAGGTCTATATGATTTATCAACATTGATGGGTGGTCAACATGATTAAGATTCACATAAACTCTATCAATATCAACCACACAAATCGTTTTCTATGTAATTCCAATGTATCTTCATTAATTTACACATGACACATAGGAGGAAAAAATGCCACCTTTTACCACTATTTAGTCTTCCCAATAATCCATCACATGGCCTACATCAGGGCTGAAATAGACATAGTGTAGATAATGGAATTTGATTTGGAATATGTCTAGAATATCTCCATCATATGAATCACTAGGTATCTTCACAAGATGATATTTTTTTCTCTGTTTGTCATAATAAAATTTTAAACATCATGATACCAAATTGTGGTGATTTCACCTTTTCTCGAATATAGATTATACTGTATAAATTTGAAATAAAAATCACCTTAACCATCATGCCCAGTTGTATGTGGTCTTCTCACAATTCTGTCCCCATTATGTTCATCTAAGGAATATTCATAAACAAAGTTATCACTAACACATGGAATAGATTAGTAATTGTCATTTGAAACACCTTAATTAGGGTATTTTATAAATATAATCCATTTTATTTGAATAGAAAACAATATTTATCCAATTTATTAATTTTATAACCCATTATTCATCTTCTTCAAAGATAATATCAATATAATAAAATCACCGGTGCAATAAGAATGGATAAATCCACAACTTATTACGGAATGACTATACACATCCATAGATGTCCAAAACAGTGAGAATGAAATAATTTCTGGATAGAAACCACTCATCATTATCTTCCTTTTCACTTAAAACTCTTTAATTCATGTTACATGGGTTCACTAGATGGACAACTAGATGCCATGATAACACTTTATTCTATTACGATGGTTTCCACTCATCAGGAGATGGATTCTTGGCTCACTCATTTCGAACCATGTAGAACGATTTAAAATACTTGAATGAAGATGAAAGGGGCCAACAATAAGTAGATAAAGGTTTTAGTTATGTTAAATGGAAAGGGAATGAGGGATTTGGTGTGCATTGAAATTGGAGAATTCCATAGTTTATATCATTTTTTGATTAATAAATTGGAAAACTAAATAAAATATTAATCCTAAGGATATTAAATAAATAAATATCATAATAATATGAAATGGGAAATGGTGGATCAATAACTAACAGCTAATAAACACAATGGTGGGTAAAGACTAATGATGGTAGAAAATAAATCAGTGCGAAAAAACCTAACATTGGGAAAAAATAATATGGTGTTTAAAACTCCATGAGTTGGTAAAACTCTAATGGGGGTAAACCACTAATTGTGGAAAAAATCTAAATGTTTTTAAAACTAATGTGGTGTATAAAACTACAATCATGGGTATAACCAATTGTGGGTTCAAGAATATTATCCATAACCAAAATTAATCTTGCACAATTCCTGTTTTATGAAGTTTTTTCCTACATCATTCAACGACTTAGTAAAAATATCACCAAACTGATGTTCAGTACTAACTTATTCTAGATTTATATCGACATATTGAAAATTCTCTCTTATATTGTGATTTCTTAAATCAAAGTGTTATGTTCCAGATTATGATACATGGGTCTTATAAATATTTATGTAACAATTGTTATCATAGTTTATAGTTAAATTTCATATTTGATCTTTATAGTCAAATAATGTGGGTTTCATCCACAAAATTTGCACACAACAACTACCTATAGCTATTTATCTAGCTTTAGCAATAGATATTGCAGCGTAATCCTTTTTCTAATGACACAATGAAGCTAGATATTTACAAAAATATAACAAGTTACAGATCATCATTTTCTATGTAAATTGAAACCACCAAAATCAGCATCATAATAACTAACTAGGTCAATGGCATGTCCTCTATCATAGAAAAATCTAAATTGGGTTTTATAATTTAGGCATTTAATAATAATTTTTACAGTAATTATGTGTGAAACATTTGTGTTTGACTGAATATGACCACACAAACATACACTAAACATAATTTTTGTTTAAGAAACAGTTATGTAGAGAAGATAACCAATCAACCCCTTTTAACAAATCTGATCCACTGATTTCCCAACATCACCAAGATCTAATTTACTTATTTCACTCAAAAGACTATAAGTATTATTAGTGTTACCAAATAAAAAATATTTTAGATGTTCCATTGTGTAATTAGTTATATTTAACATAATTCATTCTGTATATTACAAAATCATATAACCATGAAATCATTTCATTTACTAATTAAACATATTTGAAATTTGATTGGCATAATTTTTTAAAATTCAATACATAAATTTTTTTTAGAAGATCCCAAACTAATATCATCTTCTTATATAGTAACAACTTATACATATTTTGAAATCCGTTTTATAAAAAGGGTTGGATCTAAAATCCATTTTGAAAATCCATTTGATATCTGAAAATAGCTTATCATATCATACACTGATCTATTTAATTATTTTAAACCACATAAATATTTTTCTAATTTTAAAAAATGTTATAGAAAATGATTTTTTATGTTATGGGGTTTTACATAAAAAACAACCTCATTTATATACACACTCGTGTTTTCTCTATTGATATCAATTTGTTATATTTTGTAATCAACTTATGCTGCATAGTAAAAATGTATTCTAATGGCTTCATGTATGGGTAAAGAATAAATGGGTTTCTCATGGTCTATAAACTATTCATGACTATAACCTTGAAAAAAATTCATGACTTATTCCTTACTATTGTTGAACATTCATCCAACTTATTTCAGAAAACCCATTTAGTTAATATTGAAATTATTTCATTAAGTCTGTCATCATGTTCCCAATAATTATTTCGTTCAAATTTATTATTTTCATTGGTTATATATATTAAATAGAATTTATAATTAATCGAATCATTGATGTTATTCAGTTAAATCCATTGTACAAAATCTTATTATTCATCCATGTTTCATGGAAATCCTCTACATTTTGTACCACTATCAAATTATCCAACTACAGAATCTATAAGATTGTATTTAAGAGTCCAAACTACTCTAGAAAAATTTGTTTTCAACACATCATGGTCTTCTATCAGTTCAATTTCTGGGTCTAGAAGTTCTTCATAACAAGATAATTTTTCTTCATGTTTTATAGGAGAATCAACATGTTCGGAATTTATGTTCAATGTTCATAAATCAGCCTCAAATTGATTCCAAAAATAAGACTTAGATTCATGTGTATCTATATCCAAATATGTAATATGGATAAACACATCCAGAGTCTTTTTCCTTTTTTAAACGACTGTATAGGATTTACTTGAAGTTGAATAACAAATGAAAATTTATCCATCACTTTTGGATATAAACATTTTTGGATTATACATTGTTTCACAAATAATGATTTTTCAACAAAAAAGAATAATGTAACTAACCTTAGGTTATATATTATTCAATATTTCAAAAGGTTTTCTATTTAAAATATATCGATTGTTAAAAATATTAATAATATATTAGGTTATGTTTGTAGCATCTTCCCAAAAGTAGACTGGAATGTCATATTCATTAAAAACTTTTGTTGGTATATCTAAATTTTTTCTATTTATTCTTTTTACTAATCCATTCTTCTTAGGGGTCCTTGGAACTGAAAATTTATTGTTGTATCCATTTGGTGAAATGTTTATTCAATGTATTGATTTTTAAAAACACATCCATTTTTTGATTCCTAATGTATTAATTCAAGGTCAGCATACATTTTCTATATATTATGAATACATGTTAAATTAGAGTATTCTTCCATATTGTGAGAAAAAAATACCTATATATACTTGAAAAAATCATCTGCAATTACATAAAAAATATTACTTCCATTAAAATTAGAAACTCTATATTTTTTAAACCAGTCAGTGTGGACAAAAGTATGTTTTTGAGATGCCGAAACTTCTCCCATTATTATAAAATATAATTTGGGTTGTTTATCTTTTTTACAAGGGTTAATAAAATTCTCATTTGTGAATTAAGGTTTGTGTATATCCAAATGTACCTGTTTCCTAGTAATATTTTTATTGAGGGGATATTAAATTGATGCATCCTCCTATTAGAAATCCAATATTATCTATCAAAATCACAAAACCAGAAAAACAATTAAGTGGAAGAGTCATAATTAATAGAACACACATTCTAATTTCTCTTTGTAGTAAAGACTAAATAATTTTTATGTTTATAAACATTACAAGCCTTTTTTTTAAAATTTTTCATGAATTCCATCATCACATGGCTTTGATATGCTAATAATGTTATATTTTAAATAAAGGAAACAAAGTAATTTATAAATTAAAACATAAATTGAGTCACCATTTTTCACTTGGAGAATGATTTTTCATTTAGAATTCTAACCAAATGTGACATTACTAACATCATACTTCCTCATATTTTTGACGATTTAGTAAATTTGTTTCATATCAATGGAATAGTTGTCATCTGAGAACAACATATTTCTTATAGATCATTTAATGGTGTTTTCTAATAAAACTATGTTTATACTAAGAATGATTTTAATAACCATATTTTCACAGGATTCAATATGTTATGAATTAGCTCTTTAGGATCATAAATTTTTTATATATTTCCTATATGAAGATTATAATCGAAATTTATGATAAATTACTTAATCCCGTTAGAGAAAAAAGTAGAAGTTGATTTTCTAGAATTTGGTTTAGGAATAAAAGTGCTCTGAATAGTTCTTTATTTACCAGAATTGTAACCTATAAAATTACTATATTATGGAGAAAAAATTTCCCTAGTATTTGAGTGACATTTCTCTCCTATTAGTGAATATCTCTAGGTATTTCATTAGAAACACATTCTAAAATTTTAGTTCAGAATTATCTATTATAATTTATCATTTGTCAATTTTTCTACAGAAAAGTCAAACTTGATAGTTTTAGATAAATCCAATTGTTTATTTAGAATTTTTGGATTTTATTCAATCACATTAAAGGATAATAAAAGAAGATTTAAATATTTAATAATTCTCTATTTTATCTAATCATCTAAATTTTCCACTTTAGAATGATAAGAATTATCTACAAGAGATACAATAGTAACATTAATTATAATTTCTACGAAGCCCATATTTTCTATATCATTATTTTCTTTATATGTTGAGTCTGAGTCACTAGAGCAGTACTCAAAGGCACTCTAGTTGTATTTCATTGTTTTATTTTACTTTTAATAATTATTATCATACATCATATTGTACATTATCATGTTATATTCATCCTTAACATAGAATTTTCTCTTACAATCATAATAGGTAATATCATTTGAACTATCATCCCATTTCATGTCCATTCAATTTCCTTTATTATCATATATTCCATTTTTACATATTTTATAAAAGAATATCTTCCTCTAATAAAACATCATGAACATTATGGCTAGATGGGACATTTCTTCATCAATTCAAGTTAGTGATTCCTCATTAATTGAGATTTTATCATTACCTTTTTCCTTTTCATTCTGTTATGATGATGATGATTTAAAGGATGTAGATTTCCACTTACATTCATCATCCTCTACATGAATAATATAACCTCTTCCTCATATATCATCAATATCCCCATCAATTACATTATAGGACATTTAATGATGAAATGATATTGTCTTATTGATACATATTTCCTTATCCTTCATTCAAGAAGAAATTTCAACAATCACCTGATTTGATCATTTTTTGACCCTAGATTTCACGTGGATATCATTGTTTTCACTATCAAATTAATCCTATGAGACATATCAAAAATCATCTCATCGTGTATCACCTTGAATATATCATATTATTTTATATGTGCTCAGTCACATTCCTTCAACCATAGTAGTTCCATCATGTGAAATTGATAATGTATCCCATGTTTAAAAATCCATTTTACTAAAGATATCATATTAATCATGTCATGTCATAAATCAAAATAAATTGAATTTATATATTTTCAATTATTGTAATAATAAATCATAGTAGAAGAATATAATTTATTCCTACATGCCATTGGTAATTCATTTTTTTCATTTTTTGAATAAAATATTCAAAACCCCATACCTTCAATTTCATAATCATTTTTATTCTAAACTAATCATAGTTATTACCCTAAATTAAAGTACGTAGTGTCACGACCAGTCCCCCACGGCTCGTATTGTGAATACCCAAGCCCACATTCCATAGTCTAGGGTCTTGTAACTTGCACCAAAGGCGTAAATCCCTAAAACTAGGAAGGCATTGCCTTTATAAATAGAAAACACACACACAACAGAGTACAAGCTGGAAGTACATGCTATGTAAAGGTGTATACAAATGTGTGGTGAAAAGAAAAGGGACCCAAAAAACAAGACCAACTGGAAAGTGCATGTACAATTGAAAAACACATACAACAGAAAAAGAAAAGTATCTACTCGGTCATCCTCCGAGGTTCCTACATGAAGTTTTGGTATAGATGGCCTCCTCATCAATCCACATTCGTCAGACTCTTCCGTATACTGACTCGTCTTATGGTCCACCTCCGGGTATTGTTCAGTCCTGCTAATCTGATCTTCATTCAGTGCTCTCCATCGTCTGAATGCAACACAAAAAGATGATGGCATATCCCGTGTAGGGTTGTGTATAACGATACTTAGTAGGGCCCCCGAGACCCTCAAGGTCTCACAAAATACAACTAGGATAACCCATAGAGTGTGAATTCCATAGAAAACCCACATTGGTATTATCCCATACATATACCTAATTTATCAAGTAATCAATCTTAATCATGATGAAACAAAAGAGTTACTAACTCATCTCACACAGATATTCATCTTATTTAAGGAGATAGAGATGATCAGCTAGAGCAACTAAATCATCTAAACTATCAGACCAACACATGATCCAAGAACAACAATTTTGTCTGACCAAGACGTGATCCAGAAATAGAAGTTAGAACTGTCGGACCAACACATGATCCATGAACATTCATTAGAACTATCAGACCAACACATGATCCTGGACCATCTATTATATCAGACCAATACATGATTCAGGAATAGAAGTCAGAACTGTCTGACCATCACATGATCCAGGAATAGCCGTTAGAGCAGTCGGTCCAACACAAGATCCATGAACAGCTATTTTGTCAGAGAAAAACATTATCTAGGAAGAGAAGTGAGAAAACTCGGACTAACACATGATCCAGGAATATTCATCTGAACTATCGGACCAACACATGATCCACTGACAGTCAATAGTGCACAAACAACCACATGGTTTTCATAAAGAAGACCTGATTCTGGGAGGGTCCACTCCAATTGTTGACATTTCAACTACCACCAAGTCCCATGAAGAATTATCTCAATGGTTCATCTCGTCATAGGGGTCTAAACACAACATATGACACGTTAATCGGATGCTCGGTCTGTGATTTATTAGTTTTTTAGTTCCGAGGGCCTAGTTGGATTCATTTTTGATCCAAACTGACCGTATCTCAATATTTCCCCGAAATATAGTGTGAATACTCAAGGGACATTCGTGCTCCATATAAACCTGTGTCGATGACGGTTTGTGAAACGATTGTTCAGAACCAATGATACAGCCAATGGAAGTAACCGGGTTGGTAATGGGCATGGTCTCGGTCTGACCCGGTCAGACCGACACAGCCGAACCCAAACTGGGCTGACATGTTCTAGGTCAACCTGGAGAGACCCATTGGGTCTAACCTAGCAAGTTTGGAGGGTCAGCCCGCTATGTTTGGCCATGTCCACTGGGCCAAGCCTAGCAGACTAGGGGGGCGGTTCTCTCCGTGCTCAGGGCCAGTAATTCCCAAAGCTTTGTGAGGGCACTACTAGGCCCGGGGGCGTGAGAGAGCTGCGGCACCAGCTCAGACGAGAGAAAGGAGTCCTACTTGGGGGTGGATAGTTCCGGGTGGTGCTCACAAAGTCCGACTTGGGGGCGGTCGGGTAGGCCACGGCAGGGCGCCGAGGGCTACGAGTTGCTGGTTGGGAGCCGGGCAGCATGTCGGGGGGCCGCGACCACGCGATCTGGGTTCCGGGCACCACCCTGGGAAGCTTCGTGCATGTAGCTTGGCACTAGGCAGTGCGCCGGTGGGGCTTAGGTCAGGCGTCCTAGGCATCGGGTAGGGCCCCATGGGCCGCAGACAGGCAGCTGGGTGCCGAACAGCGCTCTGGGGGGGGGGTCGTGGGGAGGCAGCTTGGGCACTATGTAGGGTGCCGAGGGGGGCTGCGGGTAGGAAGCATGGGTGCTAGGCAAGTCACCAAGGGGGCCATGGGCAGGTGTCCTGTTCACCAGTTATGGTACTGGAGGGCCATGTGGGGCGGCCTGGGCACCGGGTAGGGCGCCGTAGGGCCGCAGGCAGTCCGCTTCGACAGAGCTCAGGCTTGCGTAGGCCAGTGCCACGATTCGCTGAGGCCATGTATAGTGTGTCCTTTTTCATTGCTGCCTCCATTGCATTGAAATTGATAAGTCTCCAAGTCATGGAACGTCCCAAGAAGATAGATATCGACAAAAGAATTTCCGGCCATGTTAGGTTGGCCCGCACCCTCCATGTTTAGGAAGGTACCATTTGGCTCATCTTCAGAAGAAGATGATCAATAATATGTCTGCAACTGTCCCTTATTATCCTTTGACGATGGTAATAAAAAGGTACAAATTTAACAAGTAATAATCCCCTACCTATGATTCATCGTTCATTTTTGGATTCGGAATATCGAAATTAGCCTAGGGTGAAATTTTGGTATTTTTCTGAAAACTTTCAATTTTTGATGAATAGTGAAACCACTAAGTGGTAGTTGAAAAACTGAATTTTTCATAAAACATAATTTTACCACTTTTGTGAGTGGAATTTCAAAAATCCGAGAGACACAGTTGATGTCAGTAAGTAAAATGTGGTTAAATGAGATGAAAATAATTTTTTGGTGAATAATAACTTTTTACTCTTTTTTACCACGGTTAAAAGTAAATAGGGTAATTAAGGGTAAAAAATATATTATTATTACCCTAACACATGTCCTAATTCTATTGTAAAAGTGTAATTCGTCCAGAAACAATCTTAGGAATAAAATATTACCATTTAGGCCCACGTGGATTAGATTAGGACATTTATTATTAATTTATTTAAAGAAGGGTTAAAATAGTTAAAATCAAAGTTTAATAAGTAAATAATTTTTAATATGGTGTTATAAATAAGATAAACTCGACTATAAATATTCATTAGAAAGATAAAAATATTTCCTACATAATGGTATTTTATTTGTAATTTTTAGACATTAAATAATTTAATTTATTTATGACACAATGATAATGTAGTAATTATCTTATTAATGAAATATTGACATAATTGATGTTATAAATACCCAAATAAATGTAATATGAGACTTTTTAGGAATTAAAATAATTTTATAGGTTAATATGACATGTTATTATAGATATAAGTATCTTGGTTCGAACTAATCATTCTGTTATGATATTCAAAAAAATCAATTACTAAATAGTGTCAAAATTGACATAAAATAGTTTTTAAGACAAATATTATATTACTAATTGTTATTTTATTCCTAAAAATCTAAGGATCGGTAAAATGACTGAGATAAGGTTATATATAATAATAATAAACAACTTGGGGTTCTTTTGGCTCAATATGGTACGTTTATTAACCTTATAGTGTAAGAAAACAAGAAGACACGGTAAAAGTTATATTATTTAACTTAAAGTTAAATCTAAATGATAATGTTAAAATTGATACCTAAACTTATCTAAATTCTATTGGATGAGAGGATTTAGACCACTACCCACCTTATCTTTTAAATATATCAATTTGGAGCTATTAAAAACTGAATTTGACTTTATAATAAAAGAATATTTTTAGTTATTCCAAAGGTGCCCCTCTCCTCCCTTATAAAAGGGCACCTCCTCCCCCTCTTCCTCACATCACATTGAGCCTTCAAGCTCGGACAACCCCTGCCAATTTCTCCTCCCCACTTCCCTAGAAACATCATTAAGGTTCTGGTATTCTTCAAAGACCTATTTTAGTGCCCTAAAAGGATGTCTCAAAAAGAAGCACTTCAAAGAAGAGGTAATGTCCGTTACCGATTCTTTCATCTTTTTTCTTCTTCCACTTCTTCTTCTTTAGTTGTTTCATTATGAAGTAATAACATCAGTATCACTAACATACTAATAATTTATTATAAGTATGAAACTACCCTATTTCACCATCTATCCATCCTACGGAAAAAGAAATCACCGCGCGTGCGTACGTACGGAATACTGTCTCCACGCCGTGGTGTAATCTATTTTCCACCACCACCTTACTTGGATGGGTATAAGGGTGAAATTAATGAATATATATGATTATTGTAAAGTGATATTGATTCTGAAATAGTATAAATACACTCCTATGCAATTCCACGATCATAGAAACGATATCATCACTCGTGCGTACTTACGGAATACCGTCTCCACGATGTGATGTGACTCGTTCTACATGATCTTCGTTGTACATGTGCAGTGGCCGAATCATTTTTCAGAAAGCATTCTACCACCCTCATAGGGGAAACACAAGGGTGAGTTGTTTTATAGAGGGTATTTTTTAACGTCGTGTATTTAACCAATGGTATAGACCATTTTTTTTTAATTCTATATGTGGTCAAAATAATGATTCTAATGAGGTTAATTGTGGTTCTTGGTGCGTCCAGGGCTCATTTGAATTCTATAGCACTGAAATTGGATTTGACAGACTGTGATGCATGGTAGTTTGATACTTTGCATCCTATCTCATTATGATTACCTAAACCATGTGTTTGAAGACAATGGGGTTCATAGGGATTCATTGATTATCAGAAACCCTGTGACTCAAGTCATACGACTATGCTTACACCTATAGTTTTTAGACGGTGATGTCCTGCATGATTTGACACATTTTGTATAACTGTGTGACCCCTCATATTTGGGTGAAAAACAAAAACTACACAAAAATAAATTTTATTTCACCCCTTTATTTCCTTCTATTCCATATTTTGTGTGTTCTCCTCTTTCTCCATTTCAACAAGCTTCCCTCCTCACCTATAATGTTTTTTTAATTTTCCTCATCCCTTTTTCCGAATTTCATTCACGGATAGAATCAATAGTCTAATATTGGTATACTCTACTTTATGAGCTCCTTAGTTTCAATGTTTCTCCTCTATACATTCTATAATATTTGTGTAATGACCCCTTTACATTTTTTGAGATTTTGATAAATCCATATATTTATATTATTTTAGGATGAATAAAGGATTACTATTAGATGAGTGGAGTGTTATGAAATCGAGGTAGGGTGTCTATGATTTTTCCCATATTTTCATCCTGTTTTATATTTTTTATTCTTCTGAAACTCACAAGAACCATTATTTAAATCCTCAATAATGAATAATAAATTAATTGAGAGGGTTGTTATTTTATAAATTCCACTAGAACATGGTTGAACCCATTAGTGGGGTTTCCCCTTTTCCTTGGATTCAACATTGGAAATGAAATCCTAAATAGACTATATTCAAATTATGTCACATTTTTTTTCAAATTGGGTGTGTGTGTTACACCATTGTAGAATGTTCAAAACTTGCATGTTGATTTCAGATGGGTGATAAACCTTTAGATTTATCCCGTTTATAATTCCTAAGCTAATGATCTCAATGAATGTCCCCTTTGTAAAGGATATATACTGAATGAAAATTATTGTTTATATATTATATTTTTCTTTAGATCTTTGCATATTCTTATTATGTGTTTCCATGTTATTGTCATATCCAATAGATTAATAATGTGAGTATATATGTTTTATTCCATGACCCATGTTCCATTTCAATTTTAATGTTAATTTTCAAAACCTTATTATTTTCTGGAATTGAATATCATTCTCGGTCAATCATGGAATATTGAGATATCAAAATGTCATTGATGACATATGAATAAAGGCATAATAATTTCTTATACCAATGATTGTACCATATTTCTTATGAAAATGATTAAAATTATTAAATACTTATTTTAGTGTCTTGATTTATAAGATACACATTTTATCCTTGATATTAGGCATATTCTGAGTGCCTCATGATTTTTTATGGTTTGAATTGTTATGCATTGCTATATTTCTTCATTTTGGAATGTTATCTTTATATCATAAAATATGAATATTTAAATTCTTTCCTTATGATATAAGCATTTATTTACACGGCTCACCTGATACGAGGATATAGAGAACATGGGTCCTTTGATAAGGATTCCATTGATGGACTCACCATGCTTTAGAGGTTACTATATAATGCACTAAGAGAGATTCTTTGGATTTACCCAGATTAGGCTAACCAGGAAGACCCTTGTACTCATGAGTGATAGTAGTTCCATATGGGTGCAATCAAAGATGGACACTATTGACATGATGGATACTCCTTTTCATGGATGATACCCAAATACAAATGTGAGATTCTTGGTACTGACTCAGAGCCACAATCCCCATGTGATACAAGGAATACCCTATCAGAATCCATGGATGGACTCTGATGTATTGGGTTATATCCATTATTCCTATAGTGACCATATGGATTATATTTAGATAACCTTGGATGGGATAGGGGCTTCGCCACAAAATTTGATATTTTTATTTATTCCTTACTAAAATTGGAAACATCCCTTATTATTATTATTATGATGATATTGGATAACGACATGTGAATTATCAAAAAATTTTCATACTTGAATCATGACATTGAAATGAGTCATCCTGGCTAAATCACATGATTGGGGATTCAACTCCTTTACATGATTTGGTTGTTATATAATGTTGCTTTCCTAAAAATTATAAGCATCATAGGCACTTCCTTTCAAATTTCAGGCTTATAATAATGTATGAGGTATATATCATGTTTCCTTTTAGTAACGATGACTGAGGTGGTAAAATTTATTTCATTTTTCTTTTCTTTGATATATATTTCATCACTGATCTCTTATATAGAGAATAAAATGGAAAACTATAGACACTTTTTTACCACATTAAAAGATTAATATCTCACACCCTTCTCGGGCACTATTTGATTACTTGGTAGACATTATGAACTTAGGTATGGGCAAGTGGAATCATGCAACGTCTGACACATTATTGTTTTATTGTTATTTGATGGAGAATGAGACAGAGGACTAAACATATGATTGATACGCTTGTATTATCAGTTTACATTTTTTATATTACCTACGTGTATTATTATCTTGGTTCCCCATCTCCTTGTACTTAGTTTTTTATAACATAATTACATCATAATGTTTGTGACTATTATTGATTGCACTACTTTTGTTTTGAAACTTATCTTTCATGTGGAATTTCATTTATTTATTTTTATATATGTTTTCATTATTTTACCCGCCAATCATTATTTCATGTTTATCATTTTGAATTTTGTAGCCTACTATGGAATGCTCTCCCCATAGACACACTCTAGGCCCCCATATCTATTATGCGACCACTAGTATGTGGGGAGATGGGATTGATGTCATGTGGCCCACCGTCATGGTGCACAGTTTAGTGGCTCATGGGGGGGGATGCTATATCACAACTGGATATATTGATGCATTTAATTTTTATAATTGTTTTTAATTATATTAATACTCATATATAATTTTAAAATACAATGTTATTTATTATATAAATTCTATGTGAATATGATAACATCGTTTGTGTCTATGTTAAATTATATCCTCATGATGTGATGTGATTCCTTCTACACATATGATTTTATGGTAAGTTAATATATATAGGTTTAAATATGAATATTTGATATATGAGACATTATAATAATTCTATAATGGTAGTGTATTTTTTTAATTTAATTAGTTCATTATGTCACAGATATTGATAAAAGTGTATATATGTTTTTTACCAACCATCACCATGAACAATGTATCTCACATTCTATATCAAACCAGTATGAATTTCATTATGTACATATATACTGAATATATATGATATTAATATCATTTTTATCAATATATTTATAATGTAACAATGATAAAAGTAGGTGTTCCAAAAAAACATACCCCAAAAATGAAATTATTTCCTCAAACATTATTTTATCCATGAATTGCTGATTAATGGGTAATGAAATATCTTCTGTAAATCATATATTGTATAATAGATATGATTTTGGTTATGTAATATAACTATAGAAAACATATATTCATTAAACATGAGGCTCAAATGTGTATGAATTATATCAAGGTTTGATGTTAGAATTTAGATTCTATATTTTCCTTCTTTGTGATATATGTTATGTTATGAATATATATTATTTTATGAGGTCTATGTAAATACCAATTTAAATTTAATATCATTAATTTATTTATTCTATGGTAATTTTTTATTTCATATTTTTTATTCTTTCAGATGTCTTATAATTCTCTATTACTAAACTGGTACGGGTTATCTGATAAAATCTCATCATTTCTTCAGAATGTTTATATTTGATCTTACGATGATGAAATATTGTGACCATACACTCTTTAATGTCATGAAATTTCGTATCATATATTTATTTACATAGAATAAATGTTTAAAATAATTTACCACTCTTTATATTCTCAATATATCAAAAGAATTATTTTATGAAAAATATTCTTTATTTCACTATTTTTCCAATAACTCATTTTCATCCAAATCAATGTTTTCAAAATGTTTTTACAAATTTTTATTATCATTTTATAAAAATTAATAAATGTAATTTTTAACTATAATTATGTTATTAAATAAATATTTTAATAGAAAGTTCATTTCCTTTTCCAAAAAGTAACCATTGGTATTCTACTGAAAATGTGAATGAAATCACCATATTAACATTTTTGACAGGAATGAAATATTTCATAATCATCAATAATTTTTTTAATTGAATAATACATTATATTTTTTAATTATTATTTTCAATGTTATGGATTTCCATAATATTCTATGAATTTTGAATTAAGAAAATTAATTTCCAAATAATAGATAATTTCCTCAAGAAACAATTAATGTGATTTGTCTTTCAAAATAATTTTCTATATAATATTATTTTTTAAACATATTATATATATGTTATATTATAGAATGATAGTGTTAGTATTCATTAGTCAAGTGGTTTATATTTGTGATGATTCAATATTTATTAATCCCATTTATCTTCCGCAGTTATTTTAGTGATAAAATTCATATAAAACCCACTTCTTTTTTAATGTTGTATTCTATGATGAAATGATCAACTATGTAAGATTAATTTTTCATTTTCATAGGTTATCCAATGATGAAATTTATTATGAACTTCGTTTTATTTCTTGTGTATTGATATGATTATTTTTTTTATAATTTTAGGGCACAAAAGTTTTTGATTTCCATTATTTGATCGGTGGCACATATATCTACATAAAATGCATCAGGTAAAAATTTATATCTAATGAGATAAACATGATTAGAATGGTGAGTTAACTCGTTTAGATAAGGGAAGCTTTCCTTTATGATTTTCAAGGGAGATAACATTGAATACAATAATTGTTTCAACGGTGAACCCATTAAAATATGATAATATTTCCAATGAACCATGAGCTAATATGGATATATTTTTCTATTCTTTTCTGTATGTAAAAATCGTTGACTGATGTAAATGTTTTCTTTCATCGATCTTTTTATTTGATTAAATTAGGATTTATGATTTATAAGGTTCCATGATTTATGACGTTAATCATGTTTATGAATTTGATAAAGAGGGTATGGTTGTCAAATGGTAATCTAATCTTGTCATAAACATTTTCTCATTGTATGTTTATATCTCCCACTTTTACCCTATCTTTGAATATGGTAGCATCATTTCAAATGAATAAGTTACACATTTTATGGTGGAATGTAGTATTTATGATATCTCTATGAAGGGTGATAGTTAGAAAGAACATAGTGGAATATAATGTTTCTCACTTATGTAAATGTTGTCTACATTTCCATGTTTCATACACATTGAACATGACGATTCTTTCATGGATTATTATGTTATGCAGTGAATTTTTTTCAATTAAGATTTATTTTAAATTTCTGAATCATTTTTGTTTTTAGCCCATCTCTGGCCATCATCATCCTAGAAATATAATCAAGAAATTTAGTGCCCTATTCCATTATCCGAGCATTCATATATGAAGTCTCCATCAGTACCAATTGAAGTCTTGAATAGTGTGTGAGTACAATTCTGTAGGATGACACCAACAGTGTTGAAACACACATTCCTATTGATTGTGTGAATTTAATATATTAATAAAGTGTATAATTTGTTAAATAAGTTAATACTGAAAAGTAATTAACATGTTGAACCTAAGGCTCTTTGTTGATCATTGGGTTAAACCAATATAGCTTCAGCTCTATAAGGGATATATCTTCCATAAGATGGATCACCTATATTAGGTTGAATAACTCAAACAGATGTTCAATCCTACAATGTTAGTATGTATTTCCAGTACCATGTCTCATGTAACCTAATGGGCTCTCTGTGAATTCCCATTAGGGAGTCTCATATATCCCCAAAGAGAACATCATAAGGGATATATATTCATTTATATCATAATAGAGTTTGTGTGAATTACCCGTGATGGATTCTATCATATACTCCGATGAGTATATCACAAGTTTTGAATCATAGCTCATATTATGTGGTGGATTATCATGTGTTTGGAAGAATCAAAAGTCCATGTATCATAATGTATTAGTATATCTATTATTAATTATTCCTTTCTTACTAATAAATAAACAATCAAATAATTTTATCACTATTAATATTTTATTATATGTAAAAAATTTCATAATTTTTCAAATGAATAAGAAATTTATCCTATTTGAGTACACCCTATTCGAACTAGAAGGATAATCTCTATCAGAAATTTCTATTTTATGATTTAAGAGAATTATATGTGATGAAAAATTCATGTTATCATGTTTTGTGTTCATTTTATGTTCACTGTTAGGATCACCTCTCATGTGGCTACAATTCTTGTGTCAGCACCAATGGATCAATCCATTACCCATGGATGGTCTTAGAATGTGGTAGCTCAATAATAAATTTATTATTAAATTTATTTTTGTGTGTTATTTGTGTTGTCATAGTCATGGTTATTGGAAATACTAAAAGTAATTGGTACATAAATTAGGGATTTTTTCTTAAACGGCAACCTTATGGTTGAGTAGACACATGAAATCAAAAATGTTTTTTGTATAGATGTGATTCTCACTAAATTAAATGAATCCAAGAAACTATGATTTCTCGATCTAGAAATCCTGTATAAATGAAAACTATTATTAAGGATCGAGGTGGATTTTCATAAGTCATATATTGAATGCCTCTAAATCAATGTGAATGGAAATTATATTATCCAGAACATGTGACAACCAAATTATATTTTAAGACTTGTTGAATGTGACTTATTTGTGGTCAAAATAAGCATTTTATTTCATTAATCCAAAAAATTCCATGAACATCAATAATATCATCTACTAATATTAAGACCCTAATAATACAAATTTTAAATCTAAAATCAAATTTATGGTGTAAATTCTGGTTTTTTAATATAAAATGGTTTTACAAGATCCTCCATCCAAATATTTTTTCTTATAAAATTATATTTAACAACTGATATTTACTTTGCATCCTACTCTCCCAACACTTCTTCCTCATTTTTTAGTACTACTATATCTCGCACCATACACTACATCAAAGTATCAATGAAGAACAACCAGACACCAAGTGTTTACCAAAAAATAAAATTTTAATGTTCCTATAAGATATGGGATATAAAAATCTCATTTAATAATAATAAATATAATAAATTATAAAACATAAAATATTTCATAATATATAATTTCATCATCAAATTATAGAAATTTTTATGCTTTCCTATAAGTTGAAAAATTGATATTTCGATTGAATTTATCAGATAAAATGACCATAATTTATAATTTACCGATGTTCGATGAGTAATTATTTATGAATTATTTATTTAGTCCAATTTTTATAAAATTTATTTTATCGGTGTGGACATGATAATATATTATTTGGGAGGAATGTTTCAATATATTTACTGAATAATTGATTTACTTTTTAGTGAATATTATTTTTTCTATCAATATTGTAGAAACATATTCATTACCTAAATTACTCATAAATATCTTATGGTAATATAATTAATATCATTTTAAAAATCCATAATGAAAAAATGGTCACGGTGTAGCATCTCCTGTGTGGATTCTTGAACTATCCAAAATGTGGACGAGTTGCACAAATTAATTAACATATTTTTGTTTCAGAGTCTTAATAAATATTTCATAGAAAAATATTAATTTTAATTGAAAATAATTATGTTTTAAAACAATATTTACTTCTACTATTAATGTTACATTAAATAAAAATATTATATAATAACTAGATCTTTACATGGTCATAACTTTTGGTTTTAATAACATCCACTTTTTGAATGACGTTTATAGGCCAATTTTAATAATTATTAGTCTAAAATCATGTTCCAAGGTATTATGATAATGAACACATGAATGGAACCAATATATGATTTAATGGAATAAATATTTTTCTATATATATATTATGGAACCATTATATGTGACACTCGGTATATAATAATACTCATCCACCATGGTTTAATGTGTTTCTCTTACATGAAAATTTGATCCAAACTGAAATAATGTGTGATATAAATGAATAATTCCCCCATAAAAACAAGTATGTGATAAAATTGGTGATATTTTATTCCTATATATTATATTTTATACCTTTTACCAAATTATACATTATTGTGTGGTCAATCATTTTTTTTGATCTGTAACGTAGTTTTTTTAATTACGAAATTCACCATGACTATTAATTGTAATAGATCATTCATAAATATTAAATTAATATCATTTATTTATCTTACAATATATATAAATTAGGATTCAATTTTGATATTATAATTTTATTATAATTTTTCATACAAAAGTATATTTCAACTATAAAAGAGAATTTTTTATCATCTTGTAGCACATAAAAAATTAAATGAATGTTAATTCATTTATTTTAATATATTAATTAAATAATTATGTAATTTTCTTAGTATAAATCTTATTATATATAAATATTAATGAATATTATATATTATATTTCAATTAAAATATATTTATTAAAATTATGTATCATTTTCCATAAATCAGTAAATCATTATTCATTACAGTATTATAAATATTTTTTATAAAAAAAATTAATATACTTGTTTCTCCAAGGAATTTATTAATTTTTCAATGTAGATTGATAAAATGGATCATTAAGAACGTTCAATTCAATTGAAATAAACATATATTCCAAATAATATTATTATAATAAATTATTTGAAAATTATATTAATATACCATTCAAATTAATTTTTTTTTAATTTTTTAATTTAAAAAAATTAATTTACATCATTTTATAATATAACCAATATACCAATTAGATATATGTTTAACTATTAGCCACATATCATATATATTTTTTCTAGATATCGTTATATTCAAGGTCCATATATCCAAGGGTTACATTATTAATGTTAATATTTAGTAAATATATATAATTTTACATGATTCAGTATAATTATATTTCTATGTTCATATACTTATCTATCAAAATGTATACTGTATTTTCCATTTTAAATCCTTCGTTCAGTAGTTATAATTATGTGTACGATAAAAATGGAATAGAAAATGATTCTAGTTTTATTTTAATGGAATTTATATTTATTATTTTTATGATAATATTCTTGTACTATTGATGATGATTCATATTAAATTCTAATAATTTATTAATTTTTATGTTTCATTTAAAAAAATTTCAATAAATTAAAACATGATTCGTTTGAGTTTGGTTATTCATATGAAACATGATATTGAAGATGTTAATTTTCAAAACAAGGTGTATTAAATAATGAATTTGATGAATTGGGAGGAATTTTTTTTGGTTTTCATCAATAGATTTTTAAGATAGGGGATAAGGAATATAGTTGATAAAAAATATCTTCTTTATCTATGAACATATTTAATCAAATTCATTGATGGTATAATTTACATTATATTTACCAAATATTCTCACTAATATGAAGAAAAGTGTGGGGGGATGGAAAAATATATATTTTGATAACTATTTCAAAAAATAGGTATCTTATAAATTGAATTTGTCTACCATTTTATTTTTATTTGATTTTTTAGTTAAAATTATATAGATCATAATTATTGTTGAAACACTAACTATGAAAGGGTTTCAAATAATTTTTTATTATAGATAAAATGAGTAAGTATGAATGTTTTTTAGAATTTTATTAGATAATAGCATCTTTTATGAAAAAAATATCTTAATTTTTAATATTATTAAATTTATTAACACCTAAATTAATAAATTATTTTCTTAAAACTATTTTATCTATAAATATGTGATGTTTGAGAAGTAAAAATTAAAAATCAGGGTATCAAACATACTAAATGATGGAACTATATTTTAATTCTTAATGGATTCATATTTTTAGGGACATTGTTTGGCATTAACACTAAGATGAATATATTATATTTATATGAAATTTTTTTATTTATATTCATTATTTTTTATCTATCACATTTGACCCCAATGACTAAAATTATTCTTTTATTGAGAAATATGCAATATATGGGTGGAATATCATGTGGTCATTATTTCATTACTGAAAATTATAGTTCATTAAAATTGCTCACTATTGTTTGATCTTGAATATAATATATATGTTAGTATATATTTATTCATTAAAAATTCATTTCATAACAAATGAACTCAGTATAATTATGTTAAAATTGTGAGTAAAATTATTAAATTCTATAATATATTAGTATTATGTATTTATGTTGTTAAAAATGGTATATAGTTGGACATTTGTTTCTAATATTGGAATAAATTAAAAATCTCACATTAAAAAATATATATTTCCATATCCTCTAAATTAAAATTGTCAATTAATAGGTTTATATAATAATTTTATCATTTATTATCTGTGATTTTCACTTGATAATAATTTATCCCAAAATAAATTACTTTAATAAGAATCTGGAGAATTTGAATTAGTTTTTCTACCATATACTTAACACTGGATAATAATTAAATGAATCCAATGGGAATTACTGCATTAGTATATATATTTTAGATAATTTTTATTATGAGATATATGTTTATACGGATCCAAATATTGTTAGATTATGTTGATATAAGATTTAAATTGTATTGAATAACTTTTATACTTTGAATCTATATATTAAAATAATTAAATAAAAAATAAGCCATTATTTTAAAAAAAATTACTATATAAATTTTCATAATTACTGAATCCATCTTATTCAATGCATTCATTAATGTTTTATAAATCTATTATATGATGAATCTATCAAATGTATCTTCATACAATGAAAATTTATTAATGAAATGATTTTAATTATATATGATTTTTATCTATCATAATATTGAGTCATCATAGAACAATGTTACTGGAATATTTTATAATATATTATCCACAATTACCTTTTTAGATATTATGATTTTGTAAATTTTATTTTATTTGGAGTTACGGAAAAAAAAATTATCGTCCTTTAATAAATTTTATTTTTTATCATTAGTCAATATTTATTAGAAATGTTCACAAAGAAAACTATTTAATTAACAATATATGTGTATGTTATTGGGTGACCAAAAATTCAATGATAACCAATTATTTCTTATAAATAGTAATTAAAATATTATTAAACAATATATATTAGTTTTAAATTGTATTATATCCTTACATAATTATTGATAATTTATATACTATGGATGGTTGTTGTTAAGGAAAAATAAATAGTCAAAATCAATCATTTTTCAGTATAATCCATGTTGATATTATTTAAAAATATATTTTGGGTCACGTGAAGATAAAATTTGATATTTTATGTAATTCTACATATAAATTTATAATAAAATATCCCATTAAAATTCTCTTTTTACTGATATATTGTTTTAAATAATTGTATATATATATAATTTTATCTATTTTTTATTTATATTTTCTATATTTATTTATTCCATAATATATTTATTTATACAAGGAGTATTTAGTGGTCTTATGATCTGTGTGTGTGTTTATCTCTCTATTTGTGTCTATGTCTATAATTGTGTGTATAGTCGATTATTTTATTTTAGCTATAGTGATCCAATAGAAAAATATATTTTTACCACGTTAATTACAATTACTGTTGGTGGTAATTGTTGAATATGATCATAGTGTTATGAATATTTAGTGACTCATAATTTTTATATAATTATATATCATGCAATAGAATTTATTTTATGAAGATACCAATTGGTACATCATATTTATGATGTAGACATTATTTTTTTATATGGGAAATTTAAAAAATAAATTTTTGATAAAAAAATTAATATATATCTTTTACAATGCATATAAATATTTTGGATGAACTTATATATTCGTAACATATCTAAGGATAACCTATTTTTAGTTGGATGTAATAAAGTGATGTCTATATTTATATATTAATAAAAAAAATTCTTCTTGGATAATTCTAAAAATGTATCCAACATGTCATTTTATATTTACATTACAAAGGATATGAGTATGATGAATGATTTTATAAAACAATCTATTAAAATAAATATACATATTATTAATTTTTTGATCATTTTATTATATTTTAACTATTTTGAAATTATATTTTTCATTATTCTATTTAGATACAATGATTTCTGGATGTTAATTGAAATGTCTCCCTAATGAATCTATTCTTATTATGACACATAGAACTATATACAAGATAATTGTTAATACACTTGGTAATTTATTATTATCCTCCTCACCAATATGGAGTTTTTTATTTAAAATCCACTACCCATTACTAAGGGAAAATTATATCATTAAACATTTATATTGAGTATACTAATGATGAAAAGTATAAATTAATATGTTATCCCTAAAATCACTAGTTTTAATGTCAGCTAACCACAATACTTTTTATCTTGAATGATATAGGGGTTGATCAAGGGGGATTCAATGAACAATGAATACATTATGGTATATTTGATAATATATTATTATTGAATTATATTTATAATTTTTGAGGTGCACCATTGCATTAACTATGGGTACATGGTATGATAACCAGCATGTATATGTTAAACTACAAGTTTACCTTCAGAAATTGTTGTATATGAAAAATTTCGCAAACATTATTAATATACTTTTTACAATATGTTTGACAATTTTACATTACAACACACAATAATAGTACCTAATGATAACCCAATGGTTTTGTGTCATTAATTATTAGTAAATCAACCATATAAAATCTTATTCAAATGTGGAATTCATCAATGAAATTCTCCTAACATTATTCCCTTTCTAGAATTTAATATACAATATTATTATTTATAATAATAGAAAATTGGATTCATATTAAAATATGGATTTCAAAAGACTAATATAGTTTTAAATTGCAGTATACCTTAGTGGTTTCACCATGGAATGATAGATATATGAGAAAATTTTAACATTGGATAAATAATATAATTAAAAGAGTATGTTGGTCTTATGTTTTTAAGAGGTCCATATTTAATAAAATTTACCAATAGATATTGATGTGTAAATATTAAACCAAAGATGGTTATTTATTATATGAAATCACATAACATAGAATGATGATGTTAAATAAGTATTCGTGAAAAATAGTGACATTAAATATGAATTTATAATATGAGTAATCATGTAAAACAATTATATAAGTTGACCATTTTCAAGTATGAAAATAGTATACTTTTTTGGAATTACAATCCATATCCCCTAGTACATTTCAATAGGAATCACTTCCCATATCTGTTGACAAAATTTATTAGAAATAACAATGTGTATTTTTTATCACAATATATGTAACATAACATAGTGGATTGGGAATCCACTATATGGTAATGGAAAATGGAAAATTTCTCTCAAAAGTCATCATACATAAGGTACACCCCATTTGTGGTGGATCAATACTTATGATAGAAAAATATATAATATTATAATATAGGTAATACAAAAAATATAACATATTATATTCTAGTATCACCAACATCTCTATGAAATGATCAAGGTAATATATTCTTAGAATACATGATGTCTATTAAACTGGATCACTAATAAAAAACCCTATACATAAAATACATTTTCCAGTCATTTTATTGTATAAAAAACATAAAAGTGGTACATAATGTGGTCAAAAAAAAACATTTAAAATTCATTTTAGTTCATGATATGATGGAAAACAAAAAATCATTAAACTTTTGAATAATTATATTACTATATTTACTCATTAACTATCCACATGTGTTTTCCAAAAATAAAACATCAATTTATTTCATTTAATGTTGGGACATGTCTAATGAAACCATTAAACTATGATATGAACTGTAAGGAATCAACTCCCAAAGGGAATCGTTGATCTCCCTGGGCTAGAAAGATGCACCAAGAAATCCAATAATGATTAGATGGAAAAATTTTCCAATCCTAGGAAAAGATATGTGGAATAAATATTAAAAAAACATGGTAATAATTTTATTATAATCATCAAAAATACATGGGTGTTGATATAATAATGGTCATAAGATAAATCCAAGCTCACAGACCAAACCAATCAAATAAATGAAAACTAAAAATAAAACATTCTACATTGATTTATATGTGAGAAACATACAATGGTATCACAAAAAGATACTCATTCCAAGTTGTGATAAAACACTCCACATCATTATGGAACCTTTCTAAAAATTTAATATGATTAAATATAGTCTACACATCCCCTAACAGAGTGTGCAGTTTTTGATTTAAAAAAGTTCAATTGTATCACAATCAGATTTCCAACCATATGTCCTAATATAATAATCACGTTTATCTCAATTTATGAAATAAAAGGAATGATAATATATTAAGAATTATAACATCAAAAACATGATAAAAATTCCAATTTTTTTTTCTTTTAGACAAATTCTAGGTAATATAGATTCAAGAAACATATAAAATAATCCATTATTCATTTTTCTAATAATGAATCATATACCATTTCATTCAGATAAAATACAAAGAAAATGACAAATGGAGACCACCACTAGGATAACATAATTAAATTATTTCTAGATCACCTTTACCACTGTTTCAAATCAATAAATAGTTCACCAATAAATTTCCTTGCACATTATTCCCTGGAATCAATGGAACATCCCAAAGAAATCCCCCTACGATGTAAAGTAATCTAAATGAGTGACACATCAACAATAAAATAAATTATCACCCATGAGTTAAAACCATACAAAAACAAGTACACAAAGTGATATTTTAACACCTTCTAGGTTCTAAAGGATATTATTTGACTGATATGAAAAATAAATTTCCTTTTATTTGGGGTTACAATATTGTATTAACAATTACCTAAAAAACATTTCAACAAATTCTATTATTGAAAACCAATTTCATAAAATAATTCATTACATTCAAAATCCATATATTATTTTTTATAATAAGGTTAGAACACATATATTATCAAAATTAATGTATGCATGTGTATTAATACATAATATATAACACTAATACTCATTTATAAAACCATATAAAAATAAAATATTGTATATGTTAAACCTTTCATACCCAGGACACAAAACAACAGTACTCAGTCTTGGGAGGCCATGAACTCCAATATTGGACACCCAAATAACCATAATAACAACTTTAAATTGTTTTAGCGTATTTTCCTAGCATATTGAATCTGTATTTACAACCCATAAAAACATACTTGGATCAATGGCGAATCGATATAACACAACTGGCCAAAAACGACACAAAATAATTCATAGAAATCATGAAGATAATCAACCACTATACTATTTTTTCATTTATTTATGCAACTCAACTAGGATGATAAATTGATAAGGAAAAATATCCAAGGCTGAATCCTCAGATCACCAAAATATCACCAATGGATGATTCATGGATGATTGTAGGAATTCGTAGAGAACAATAAAAATCATCCACATATTATTTTCTAAGGAAATTTTTTTTATGAAGGGGTTTCATAAAATAATTTGATTCCAAACACAATGAAACAGATACTTAAATGATCCATACGATTCCCTATATGAGGATAATTCTCTTTATAATGAAAGGAGTCCAATCCATCAATTTAAAAAATTCATGAATTTATAAAACCATGGTGTACTGTCTTCTCAATATGCCTATGGTGTAAATAGATACTAGTGGAACACCACCCAACAAACCATATAGTTAGACCCAATATCAATGATCTTGGTTATTTTGGAAAGGCCATGGCCGCCACCATGCATGTGGTGGGACCTATTGGGCATTCCATAATGTGTGATTCCAATGGATCTTTTATGTAGACCACTCCAGGCTATAAGAGTAGTTTCTCTTCATGTGGCAGGCACGTGAAACTATGTGGTGAAATAGTTGGGGACACATCATAGAATAGCCTTTTTACACTAGGGAAAACCAAAACATCATCAAAATCCTATACTCACTTTCCAACAGTTCAAAAATCTAGAAGAAAAAAACCCAAAAAATATCACCTCAAGATGGTATATTAAAACATACCCATTATAGAATATTCAGTTCGATTAAATCCAAATGGAAGAAGGGTGATTTGGGAATAGAGGAGGCCATTATTGCACCACTGATGATTCATAATAACTTGTTTCATGACTAATAGTTCCAAAACAACATAATTTCCTCATCGATGGATTATACTTCCTATGAATAACATTAACATTATAGTAAATATTATCATATTGTTTCTCTATAACTACATCATATAGATGAGAATCCAATTTCTCTCAAATTGGTTTATGGGATTGATTAGGCTTATACATATTCTGTTATGATGTGTGGAAAAAACCGTTATTCCTATCAAATGGGTTTATAATTCAAACATATCATAAACACTTCTAACCCTCTTAGTGATGTCATATTTTAAAACAAATATTGGAACCATAATTACATATTAATTATGGAGACCCAACCAAGGAGATGCCATTATAAATACCATGTCATGATTATTTAATACAATAGGTGGTCGGTAATATTTTCATAGGATTAAGACTCTAATATATAACAGTAACATGATGTATATAATGGATCTCATTTAATGTATCTTAAATGATATAGTAACCCATAATAGAGTCCCCACACACCTCCATCAATAAAAGAGGTGGCCTTCCTGGGTGGCTATAAAATATCTTTAATAGTGTATGTCATAAATTTTAACAGTAAAAATTATTTTTTTAAAAATCAAATAGTCACAAATGGTTATCTTAATAGCCACCTAAATCCATGATGTATGAAAAAATATTACACTATTGAATATAAATATCATTATATATCTTTACAGGTATCTATGGATGGTTATTTTTACTCAACCTAACTAATGTCCCCATCACCACATTGAGTAATTTCTATAATCTATATGTAATAATTGGATCATTATTAAGGATTGTGGTAGAGGATTCCATATGCAAGATCATTAATTCCAATGTGTACAATATACCAATATCATTAATCTTGGTGGATTCCCTAATATAATGACATTATCTAATTCCATTATCAAATCAATCACAACAAATATATTTTTATTTTGTTTAGAAATCCATTGTATGCCAATAATGAAGTCTATGGACACCTATTACTATTTATACACAATAACAAGATATGGATGGGGTTTAATAGAACGATTCAACTACATTAGCGTAGTAATATGACTAGTTTAATAATGATGCACATTTTTTTCAAATTCATTCCGAATTCATATCCATCGAAAACACCATATAATGTCACAATAATTTTTCATATATTCTAGATGAATGTATCATGAAGAACTATGATAATTGTACATTATTGAGTTTCTAATGGCTGAATCATTGACCAATAAAGTCCTCATGTGATTGAATGCATTAGAGGGGAGATACCTATCTGGTATAGTATTCACATTATATAAGGATTATATGAATCCTTTTATATAATAATCTTATTATTGGTATTATAGAATGGACTCAATGATAGATAATGAAATAAGGTAAATTTCCGTACCTATACTTGAATCATTCTTCTACACGTACAGGATAAAATAGAAAATCCTCGTAGTGTTCCACTAAAATTTCAATTCCTGTATCTTCATACTATGAAATTTTAATTCTCGGAGCATCAATGATTAAATTCCCCTTCCATAAGGTATATGAGATGTCATTTTCCAAAAAAAACTAATGGTGCCCCGCTAATTGCCTCTCTGACTGAGGTTCAGTTCCCTATTGGGAAATGTTTAACCTATGATCTTGTAAAACAAAGTAATTATACTTATAGCCAATGAGATAGTGTATAGAATAATTATTTCTATTTATAATAGTAGTGAGATCAATGCCATTATTGTGGAATTTCAACTCATGGAGATGATTCCATAAACAACTATATTTCACCAAATTTTCATCATATAAAAATCTAATTTTCTATACCATCTCCAGAAGATTAAAATTACAAAACATAACACATACTAAGTCCAGAAATGATAAACTATTATACATATTTAACATCATTTGAATCCATCAAAATAAGTGAACAAATTATCTTCCTAACATGATTTCACCCCTTCTAAGATAAGGGAATTAAACAGTGACTCTATCTTTAGGATTTTTTTTTCAAATGCATTGATAATATCCTAAAATACCTAATAATATATTTTAATCAAATCCATTCCATATTTTTTACATTCACAATACCTCATTAACTACTTCCTGATCGATTAACATACCATGTTTTGAAATCAAATTCCCCATCATCATTAAATATTATATCAAAAAAATGAATTTTGATACCTATTAATGAAGTTGGAAACTCTACATGATTTATATAACCAAGTGATTATGGTAGTCACTCTGAAGCTCAAATATTAAATATATCATGATGTCATCTACAAACAAAAAACAATGATATCGAGTTTTATTGAGTACCATGTACAAAATGTATTGAGAACACTACATCCCTTCCTATCGAAAGATGGGAGAATTCACCTCAGTAAATAATTCGAATATCACTAAATACCAAATGAATATCATGGTGTCAGGAAGAATCAACATGATCAAATACCATGAAAGACAATAGACTCCTCATCTTTGGGTGATAATGAACTTCATGATTGAACATCGAGTCCCACTATCTATAGAACTCCCTGGTGCACCTATTGGAATTATTGATTGAAACACACTAATGATAACAATCAATGTCTACATGTGATATGTAACCAATCCATTAAAATGACATCATCAAGGTGAACCATATTATGACCCAAAATTTCCAATTCTAACTTTTCATCATCTGTTTAACAAGAGCATTGTATAAGAAATACTTATAATCAGTATATTTAAAAGGTGGAATCACCCACTATATAGCAAAATAAAATATCTCTATCATATTTTTTTAACACTCCCCATGTATGATCAGATAATAAATATTTGTAGGCACCTATATCAAAAATAATAATTTATATTGAAGATAAAAAAAATACATATCACTATAATTTAACCATCATCATCTTCCAATGTAAAGTCATCCAATATGTAATGTTTATTCACATTGGAGGCTAATAGATGTAGTCCTATTTTTATTTAGCATTAGAATGTTCCATATTGGACATTCGAAATAGAGAAACCTTCCATAATGAGGTGGTGATAGATCTATGTGGATTCTATAAGGATTAACTTAGTGACCACAAACTATAGAGTTATTTTGAGTTGTTAATAATGTATATCATCTAATCCTTACACTAATATACTATTATCAATTAAATTATAAAATTCTTGATATTGTCAAAGTAAAAAAATACATCCTCAAAATGAAATCATCCACCATTATAGTGATCATCATGCCACTTTATATTCTTCCCTTGTGCAATAGTTGAAAATCTATTTGGTTGAAAGAAATATAACGAGAAACCTATCCTGAAACCAACAAAAATATATACCATCATATCCATAATGAAAACATTAGAATAGGTTGTGAAAATCAATATTTATAACTATGAAATGATATTGGGTAACATTAAAGCATGTATTTATACACCTTCATCATTTCATTCATGACTACATCTATTGAAAAAATAACCAACATAGATGAACAACTGGTGTACATTATCATTGAATTCTCTCATCAAAAAAATTATAGGAATTCTAGAAACATTTATACAATCAATGATTATTGGAATAATTACTGAGAGAAAATTTCATTAATTCATTCCACATATATCCATCATTAACATTCACATAAACCATAGATTCGTTCCACCTCATACTGGGACCCTAAAGATGTAATGTCACTCACATAATCAGGATATATTTTGTTGTCTCTTGGAAATCATTGATCGAATCCTTCTTTTTATCAAGTCATCCACCACTTATAGATCATCCATTCACCAATAATATTTGATATTTTCCTCTAGGAACGCATTCACATTGTCATTTCTACTATATCTCATGGTATTACCTCTCCAAGTATGTTCTACAAAGGAGATAAATTCTTTTTGACAACATTGATTTCCCACATGATATCCTCAATCAGATAACGATAATGATGAGGATTCCCTTATGGAGTATCCATTATAAAACACACATAATTAATAAATAGAAAATATATCAATGGAACGTTTTTCTTTCTAAAATGAGAATAAAATTATTATATAATGAAAATACCTCAATTTAAACTAAAAATAACAAAAGTCGATTATTATATTTTGAATAAATAACAGTATAGGGAAAACAATACCAAACATCACATGGTTAAATCGAGCTCAACAAAAAACAATCATTCAATCTCACCTAACAATACCATATATCTACCATAATTCATATCCTCTATCAACCAATAACCCTTGGCGGTGTATAAACATGACCTGATACCATATTCTTTGGAAAATTCAAAAAAAAACATTTCTACTAGGCCCATAATTAAACATGAAATGACCCAAACAGAACATTATATCCACAATATCTAGTAATATGAACCAATGAATCACTCAATAGAAAGAAGGAATGTATTTACCAACCTGAAATTGGATACATGACATCAAAAAACAGAATAACTAATGGATAAGAAATATATAATAATATAATTAATTATAGTGGTAGCATTAAAACCATTTTAGAAATAAAAAACCATCGTAAAAGTATAAATTGTGATAAAAATTACATATGAATCTATTTTGAGATTCTTTATTTTACATGTAGGAAATATCAAACCATCAAGAAATCATCTACCCATGCACTACTAACATAATCCTCTCCACTTAAAATATGCTTCATTAACATTCACTTATCATAAAAACCTTGATCTACACCACCAAAGGGTGTTCGTAGGGAATGAAGTAGAAATTGGTAGATGGATACCACCCATGTCTTCCCTAACATCCCTTTTTTAAATATTCCAATTATGAACTATTAAATAATAGAATCACCTTGTAATAATGAAACACCAAATGGAGTCATGTATCATATAATAAAAAATTTAATAAAATAAGCATCCATCACAAAGAGGGGACCACTAAATGGATAACACAATCCTTATATAACATGGTCACTAAAACCACATTTTAAAATCAATACATGGTATAGTAATCAGGTTCATAAAAAATAAGACCTAGTTGAAAGAGGAACATTGTAAAATTAAATCCCTATATGATGTATTATAATCTTATTAAAATGACATGTAGTTAGAGGAATACTGTAAAAACACACAAGTGACCAACTATGGTTACAATGATAATGTTTAATAGTTAACCAAATCATAGATACATAAAGGTCCTATTTTATAAATATGTCAAATAATTTTAATTTTTATAGTTATTATAATATTTCAATAAAAATAAAAAAACAATCCAACAGATAAAAATATTTATTTGAAACCAGTTTCATAAACCATTTTATAATTATTTCAAACTCGTCGTTATGTTACCAAAAATTTGGAACATGAATATTTATTAAAAATAAATTTTCATATTCATATCAGTGTTTCATGTGTCTTCAAAAAATTAATTAAAAAACATATTTAAATCAATGAGAATATGTCATTTACAAAACATAGTTTAGATAATGAACAACCTACTATAAATATTAAATCGTATGGTAAGGGCAATGAGATTAGCTAATAATAAGAAAAACAGAAGACATAAAAATAAAGATAAGTTCCTACCAATTTCATACAAATCAATAAAACAAAATAATACATACATGGTTCAATATGTAAGGAAAATAAGACACCCCACCAGAAGTCCCACTGAAATAACCTTTGAACAAGAACATGATGTTCTGAAACCTATGTTTTGATCACACAGTCAGAACTATATTTTTTTAGTCATAGATATGGAAATCCATTGGTAGCTGAATATTTATTAAAATTATTTCCCCTATAGATGATTCAAGTAGGCATTAAATTTCATCTTTAAACAACATATTAATTAACCAAATATTATTATACATGAAATGATATATATATTAAGGGTATATTGACCTAATTCCTAGACAAAAACATGTACATATTGACACATAAATGAACTCGATGTTTTTATACATGAGAATAAAACTACATATATTCATTCAAGTAAAATATATCCATTTCAAACCCTCATGAATAGATTCAATCAGGGAATATGATATTTTCTCAATAAAATTTTTATCATCGGTGAGACCTAGTCACATTGCCTGATAAGACCTGCAGTCAGCAACAATATCCATGATCATGAAAATTTTTTATTGGACGAGGACTTCACCACACATGGGCTGGGAATGATAGTTTTAATGTATTTTGAGACTATAAGGAAGGAACAACCTAGATCACTCCCAACTCAAGACATGGTGTCTTCACATTGGGTGCTAAAAACTAACCATGGGATGAAAATGATTGGGACACTCTATATCCAATCAATGTTTTCATTTGGAAAAACCAAATTATCATAAATATAAACCAATGAATTTATAATGCCTCCATATCCTTGAATAAAACATCACAATTATTAAAAATAGAACATTCCTTATGTTGGGATGTAATGACAAAAATGATCTATCTCTACAAATAATGATAATTGGGAATAAAACTAACAGATCTCACCTTAATGGATATCAATGTACTAATATAGAATTCAATAACCAAATTGGGAAAGAAGTGTATCTGTAGAGAACAATGGGAGATATCTCTCGGAGACTCGGGTCATAATGTGGTTTAATTGTGATGGTGTATTAGATAATAACGTAGTCAATGTAATGTTAAGGTATAATTAACTAACATTCACTTGGGAATCACCAGAATGTTGGGGACTACCTCAGGGAAGCTAGTGTTCTGGGGTAGGATTATTGAAAAATTCATTGACCAAGGATTGGCTAGAAGGATCGATATAATTGCAGGTCTCACTACCCAAACCATTGGATGGTTGATTTACCCTATTGGTTAGATGGATCCCCTATTTCAACCAAAAAACATCACAATAAATCCATGAAAATCTAAAACTAAACTCACTTCCCCCCATTCATATATGACTAACCTATACTTGATGAAAAACAAATAATGATATGAGAAATCATAAATAACGCAATTTCAATGATTGTGTGTTATATTTTTTTGAGAGTGGTGTAACAATATCCTTAATACATAATTAATTCAACATAGGCCACTTAGTACCCATCATTGAGATTCTAATATCTAATTATCCAACAAAGGGACTTGATTAATTGAAATTTCAAAAAACAAATTTTGGGTAATACTTGGAATCTATTGAAGGAATGGATAAATGATATTAGAATATTGGGTTCTTATTGCATTACAAGGTTAATCCAAATAATGTATTGTATTTAATTTAGAATTAAAACGATTTTTTTCATATTTCCTTCATCCCATTACACATTCATTACCATTTTATCCTTCATCTAGATCATTATATCCATAAGTATCCTTTAATATTAGATTTTCCATCAATTTTAGTCTCACCATATTGTTATGATTAAATAAATCCAATACATATATTCCTTGTGTTATAATTTTTCACTTCCCCCTATCCCAAATTCTTAATATCAATTGTTTATTCTGGTTCATGATTTATTTTAGGATATTCTTGAGTCAACTTACCTATCATGGTATGTTAGCTCATATTGTTTTGATGCTGGATTATGAAACTTTTTCTAAAATTATATATGGGAATAAATCATGTTTCATGTTTAAGGGTGGGTGGTTTTGTAGGAAAAAGTTCTTATGATGAAATTTTATGACCAGTTTACATCTATATGATAAATATGACATCATGGAATTTAGTTATAAATATTATAGTATAATAATAAAAAAATTTATCCAAGGTTTCTGATCATGTAATTGAGTGCTATCATTTAGATTATAAAGTAATAATTGAATTATTTAATATCATTAGTGGTGTTTTTTTGTTTTCATCATCGAATTTGGGTACATGGTATAATCTGGCTCAATTCACATGACATTATGGTAATAAAAAATTTATTTTTGAATTTTTTAAGACATATTGTGATTGATTTTTAGGTAATTGATTTTGTATATAATGTTATAATTTAATATGATGGTTTGTAGTTCAATTGGTAAATCATATGTATAATTACACATTAGATATGATAAATCCTTGTTGGGTGTTATCAACATTTTGTATAAAATTATTCCATTAAATTTACTTAAATATTATGAAGGGATTGAATATTTGGCCTAAGAGGAGGTTATAATTTTTTTCTAATCCATTTTTAGGGACCAACTATATTTTTTTATACTATTTTGAATATATATGACATTTTTTATTTACAAATATTATTCATATCAATTTCATATATATATACGATCATTCCATTATCCTAACCTCAAGTATGTTTTGGATTACTATGAATAAGATCATAGTTATGGTACTCAATATATTTGATCAAATTTTAACATTAACATTGATGGTGTCATTCTATAAGATATAATTTCTTAGCAAGAACCAAACCTAAAGGACATAGTTATAGTCATTGTTCCAAATGGGTACTAATAATATTTTAGTTTCCATCCAAAAATATATATACTTCCTGACCTCATGACCTCACTTATAATATTAATAATTAATATTTTATTACAAAATATTTTTATCAATTTTCTAGGTTCTTTAATCAAACACTCATTGGGAAACATCATAATTGACCACGCATTCTAAAATTACATTATCCCAATCCATGCTTAACTATGTATTCTTACGAATGTAGGTTACCATAATGAATTGTGGGTATTGTGAAAATGGGTTGTAAAATTTTTTTCTTATAAACCACAACCTTCTTGATGTATTATACACTTCACTAGTTTTAATAGAATTTTCCATGTCGCGGACCCCATATATAAAACCCATTGTATGAAACTTCACATTAAGTTGGGGTATTATATCAGATATCAATATTCATGATCCAACGTCTTAGGTATATTAACATAGACATCAAACATGATGGGTATTAGTTTGTAACATGTATTTCATCATATAACACCACATGTTGTTACCCACAGATGTCACATGTCAGAATAATGATTTTCATAATGAAACAACACATTTTATTTTAGTGTTATTTGTCCCAACTACAACACACCAATATAAGAATCCATGGAGGTCACCCTTCTTGAAACTGCTCACCCTTCCTTGCTTAACTATGGAGTTATAATTATATTGGAACTGAAACAGAAAGGTGCCTTTTATTGACATAATTGTTAATATTTAGTAATTTAAGCATCACTCTTCTAGGAGTATTATTGATCTAAAAAAATTGTTTGTCATATGGAATTACAATGATATTAAATAGATATTTCAAATATTATTGATTTATTTTCATCTAATTATGTAAATTGATTACTGATCTATGATCGAAACATGCTCTTATATTGGTGATGATTATATTTTGGTATGATGATGTGGATTCAATATATTTTCATGATCACATTCGTGATTCCCAATTCCAAAGGCACTGTAATGATTGGATTCATCTTATTTTAGTGATCTATAGAGCATGATAATGATTAGGGTGTCATACATCGTTAGATCACGTTAATTGGAATTGATGCACAAATGATTAAAATTATATTCTATATTGTGTCATTATATGGGGTTTATTATCAAGATTCACTTATTTTTACATATCATCTGTAAATACCAAAGAATGATAACATATTTTTAGCATGTTTTGCTTTCCATTGATACATTTTCTTTGTGTGGATGTTGTTCTCATTTCTATGTCACAACATATTATTCTATTTTATACTGTATATAATATTTGATTTGATTTAATTTTTACATTATATATAGTTCATTACCTGTATCCTATGAAAATTCTATAAAATATATTTTTTGATATATTATTCCATGATACAATATTCATTATATATATATATCTTTGTTGTCGGTGAAATATTTGTTTTACTATTCATGATGAAATGTGGCCCTAATAGATTTATCCAACACCATGGAGGGGGTTATCTTGTAGTATGAATCATTGGTTGGTACTCTTGATATAGGATGAAAATCACCATTGATTATTATGTTAATATCCGATGGGGGAGAACAAAATTCTCCATTTGTAGAGTTTTCGTATAACAACATAATGTTATGATAGGGTTTATCCATGTGTATGTTAAAATTATCATTGATCCTAAAATTCCATAAATGCATTCCATTATAGGAGATAGTTTATTCATGATTTCATTGTTGTGGATTTCCATTAATGGAGAGTTTGGAGTATTTCCTTAATGTTGGAATTCAAATGTAACTTATTAGTTTATGGTGCCACATTGATTAGACCATTTCATTTAATTAATTCGAAATACATTCATCAGGTATGGCATCGCAGTAGGTATAGGCGAGGTTTGAGGTAGCCTGGTGGGAACACAGTAACATAGTATATGAGTTTTTATATTCATATATATTGATTTTACATTCCATAATAAAATATACCATTCTATAGATATACTATTGTAATATGATTGTATTGGTGATTCAATATAGGTTATATTCTCACACCCAACCAGGGTATCTCTGTGAACATGTAAACATCATGATCTATGATACATATAATTTCATGGTCCATACATTATGACATTGTGGATCATTTATTTTGGATAAGGATATAGTACATAGAAATATTGTAGAAAAATTTCACATGAATTTTAATTTATTTATTTTTACTTATACTCTATGTACATGTTGACCAACAACATTCGAAGTATATTTTTTGATATTGAATGACCTAACATGAAATATATTTTACAATTTTGTTATTTTAATTTCCAATATTAATTATATTTTTATTATATATATATATATATATATATATTATTTTATAATCTAGTGTGTGGAAATGATTACCGATTGTATATTCTCCTTCAAATATATATATAGACTCTCAATGATACATGGAAGCCTCTTGTTTATAGAGTGGAGCAATTGGTGTAATTTTTGACATCCACTAAGTCTAATTTATTAATTTTTTCATGAAACAAAATGGAGTTAACTCCTGATTTAAGCATCTATTCTTTTTTGTTATTTATTTTCATGGTAAAAGGATGATATACTATGTATCACTCGGGTAGGGGAGTCTCTATATTCATATTCAGGTCATGTGTATGGGACCTCCAAGTTACCATGAAGGAATTGTTATTATAGTCTTTTAATTATAGATTATTAATGATCTTTGGTCCATTGTGATGTTATATTTAGTTGTATCAAAGTTTTTCCATGGATCATGATATTTAAGGTGGATCATATTTCATGTTTTTTCTTATTGTTTCCAGTATATTATTTAATTATTTAAATGCCAGAAAATGTTATAAAAGTTAGATTATATTTATATATATTTTTTATATAATTGATTTAATTAGTTAGCTGAACTCGTGAATATTATAATGATATATATATATATATATATATATTTGTGACAAACATGTCGGTATAATAGATTAGGATTGTTACATTGATAATTGAAGGTGTGTTATGTGATGTGTGTGAGTATTACCTAGGATTGTAAATTTATTTAAATTCCCATATGTGTATCTTCTAACTCATCATGTCATACTAAAAATAAATTTATTTTATGTAGACTAATTATTCATTATATATTTTAGAAAACAATTGACCCTAAAATATATTATTGGGAATCATAGTGAATCTATATATAATAATATTACTAAGGATGACATGAAGGTTATTATACATGATGTGAAAGATGATTCAATGGTTTATTCTCCAGCAATTGATTTGATGGTTATTGTAGGAATTATATCATAGCCCATAGTCTCTCTGGATTTTCATCCATATAGTTGAGGTGCATAGAATCTGATGGTTCACTATGCAAAAAAATTTTGCTCTATGATTTTCCTTCAATACAAAAATTAGGGTGTCCCTAATATGATGTGTAACAAATTAATATTATTTATGACTAATTGATAATTTATATATTTTCGTTTATATGAGGGTGAATATAAATGAATTTCTAAAATAGTGACTCATATAGATATGGTCGGGTGTTATGGGAAATGATGGATAGTGTGATCATGCATCAAATGAGGTCATAAAGTACATCATAATTGAGTGGTTCAATTCTGACATGAAGAAATTTTACTTTTCACAAGTGTTTTTAAAGATTCAAAAATGGAAAATGTTAGTTTCTACTTACTCTGACCAATTTACAAAGATAGCTATTATTTCCCTCTTTCGGCCGAGTTTGAGGGGTAAGAAGCAATGAATATTTTGATTGCCCTTTCATGGGTATATTATAGATTTTGGGATCTAGAATAATGAAATGCGTGGATGTACATCCAAAAAAATTGAATTTTTAAGGGTCTAGTAGAGTGTATTATTGACTATTATATTCCATTTAATGTTATTTGATAGCTAGATATCCTTACACTATTATGAGATCCTGTTCTATTTGAAGTTGGAGGAGGGATGAGAAAAAACAATAAGATGGTAGAATGTGTATTAGAGAAGGGACTCATCAACTTACTCTATGGTAGGTGGTTCTCTCAATAGCTACATTGGTTGAAGTAAAGGAAACATTAGTGTATCAAGGGTGATGTCACTAATGGAATGTTTCTTATGTGGATAAATGGATTTTATGAGGTTATTGTGATAAATGGTTTCACATGGGGAATTGAGAAGGCCAGGATATGTTGTATACAGTTGTCCTCAATAGTAGACATAGGCACTATAGACCCTATTCACATGATAGAGTTATTCCCCATCAATGAAATTTCATACTCTATGGGGAGATGGGATGTTCAAAATAGATGTGTTCCCATTAATGAGTGAGATAGTACATCAATTATTTTGGTAAAATTATTATTAAATCTATGAAATATACTTCTATTTTTTATATCTGTGATTATCACAGAAGAATATCCACTAATTTCAATGTTCTATTATACTTAATGTTTATGTTTTATTCACAGTTACTCACCCTTAACGCCCCATTTTGATTGAATTATACCATCTATAGTGATGTATTTAGTTTCCCGTAGTTGTGCCCTATAAACAATTGTAGTACATTGTTATCTTAGAGATGAATTTTCTGGGTGTTATATATGTAATTTAATAGATGTAATATTATCATGCTCATATCAACTGCATTGAGATATTAATATTCGTCACCGGTCCTAGAGGAGAGATGTAACTATTCAGAGGTGAGTGAGATGTTTGAGTAAGTAGGATTAGAGAAGACCTAAGAATTATGGGAGTTATAATAGGGCAATTAGAAGTCATAACATATATATTATAATTAATATTATCCCCCTCTATCATACCCCCAGTGGTGTATTTTTTTATGAGTGTTACTCCGGATGAATTTTTTTGTTATCCTCTACACTGAGTAACTATGTTTTAGATTGAGATTATACCTTGGATAAACTATTTTCTATTCTAACTATTCTTAAAGAATTATAAAATTTTTTATGTCCGAATGGCTAGTTAGAGATTTTAGAGGTGAATAAATTTATCAAATTGAGTAAAAATACGTGTTATTTATAGTTTTTTCTATATAACGATATATAGTTGTATTAAACTAACTGGGGACTATAGGTTTCTAAATTATGTAAAATTGAAGAACATATACCACTCACCAAATATTGTCAATAATTTTGATAGGTTAGGTAGAGGCTATTTTTCATCTATTATTGATCACTATTTTTTCTGACAAATGAATTTTTGGTTAGATTGGATAGAATTCTGAAGATAGTCGCTATGAGTTAATATCATATTTAATATTATATGTACTATTCATATTTTGATGAAAATTACTCCAGTGGTGACCATGGATATTAAAAACAAGATGTTTCATCTATATCCTGAATCATTAGACATAATATTCATGGTCAACATACAATTATATTCATGAACATCATATATTCATGTTTGGAATAATTAAAATGAATGGTGTACATTTTAATTGAATCATGTCCAGTAAAATATTTTAACGTCTCACCTTTGGGATCAGGGGATGTTGATCCTTTTGAATAAAACATACTAGGAAATAAATTTTATAAAATTATTGATGTTAGTGGATGAGATTTCATTGAAAAGTTATTGGAATGTTTTTGAAATTTTAGGTTATTTTGGATTATGGGATACTAGGGATGTTTAATAAATAATATTACCCCGATGGATGTGTAGGTGAATTATCTAACCAAAGGGGGGATGAAAATTAAAATATATTATTAATTTGACTATTCCTACATAGAGTTAAATTGGGGATATATAATAGATTTGGTGTTGATTCAACATGTAAATGACATATGTTATGAAGTATACTGTGAATCTTCAGATATTGGGATGCGAGATGTAATGATGAAAAGAGTTCATCCAGTAGAATATGTTCCATTTCACCTTTCAAACCCATGAGTAGACCATGCTGGCATAATTCATGGATTTTAAGGATATATTCCACACTCTAATGTATTGACGACATTATCTCTCTGGTAAGATATTTTTTATTTACATGTGTCATAATATATTCTCATACAATTTTTTTATTAAAATATAAAAATGATATACAATAATTGGATGTAGTATAAACAAAATTCAACATTAAGATGGATTGTGATCATTGGAAATATAATGTCATTTTAGATTCAATCATCATAAAAACACCAATGAAATGGGGTCTCGGTGTGATGACATAAAATAAGGAATAATGATTTATTTGTTTTATAGTTCAGTATTTTGTAGAGGAATTTTAGGATCATTGATAAATGAAATGTGGACATTGATTCATTAGAATTTCATTTTTGGATTGGGTAATGTCTAAATAATGGTCATACATGAGTGCATTGTGGCATGGGAGTGATTGGAATAGTGTGATTTATTCCCAATATTGTTCTTAGATTATGATGAGATTATTTGTATTAATTGGAGTTTAATAGTTTATATAACTTTGTGTGTGGATATTATGGGAGAATCCCAATTAACCAACTGGGTTTGGAATCCATTATAGTAAAATACTTACTACAATATCTGATACTAGTTTTGGTGGAAAAAATATAAATTGGTCATCAATAGTTTTTCTATCGTGATTATTTTACATCTAATGGGTAATGGTAGAGAATCATTGACTTGGAGGTTTTCTTTTATCACATTTAGTTCCAATATGGAATTCGGAGGACATAATGATGTAAAAAATTAGTGGGTTACCTAGGACTAAATGGAATCATGATGTAGTTTACATGATATTTGATTTGTTGATGAGAGAAACAATTTTTATTCTATGTAGGGAAATACTTTTATAAATGATTTGGATAATCAGTATTTTTATGTTATTTTCTTCCTATATATAGTTACATTGAGTTTTTTTCATACAAGAACACTAATTTCAAATCAATATTTTGATATCTTACAAAAGGCATTGAGATCCCCGATAAATCTATATATAGTGTATGATCCATAAACTAATGGACCATATGTGTGGATTGTCTTGATATTGGATGATAGGTTTTCGGATTGATATATTATCCATTGTTGAACATATATAAAACAAAAGGATTCATATATCAATTAATATGGGAAATTTTATGAATCATTGTAGTTTTTTATGTCACTCCATTCATTAATATATTATTTCTAGGAAGGGAGTATTTTGGGGCCATGTATGGTACATAATACCTCTGAGAGAGTGAACCTAATCAAGAATCTATTAATCATATCTCATTGTAGATAGTGATTATATTCTAACTAGTGGAACATGTATTTCAGTTCTCTATGGTAAAATATGTTTCCTTGATAGTAACTCCTCAGATAATGAATCAATGGTTTTAAAGGAATAGTAATCTTTCTTTAAGATTTGTAAGACCATTCAACCTTACCAAATGTATCATGACAATGGAATATCATTCTGTTCTTACATCATGCTACCACTGTATTCATGTTGTGATCCATGTCTCATAGAACAAAATGTATGTTTTTGATCTCGCAGATGTTATCAAAGACTAGTTAATTGGGATAGAACCTAACACATCATTCATTAAGTTCATGGTTAGATCATTTATAGGGCGTACAAGATATTTAGAGTAATATAGTGTTTGTAGATATATATTTTAAATGATTTCCACATAATTGTGTATATATTTTAATTATTTTTCACTCAAAAAATAGATTAATTTTATAATTTTGTGATTGTAGATAATTTCTTATTCATGATGAAAATCATTTAATAATATCACGAATACTTATATGTTATTTTCTCAAATTTTTAATAAACTTTTTTAAAATTTTCGTTTTTCTTAGAGGGTAAAATTTTATAATGATATTCTAGATTATGTGAATTTAATATGAAATTAAATTTTCATTTATAATATCCATGTATTTTTTTTATTTGAAACAATAAATTTATGATTTAAAATTCCATCGAATTTATAATTTATAGTGTCTTTTAGTTGATGCATGAAATTATTTTAAATGATTTTTTAATTGTAATGTATATTTTTTTTTGGTTACTAAATCTGTAACTCTTTAATGTGTACCCATGGAAAAAAAGAAAGAAGATGTGTTATTATTCTATATGAATGGATGGACCAACCACCATACTTCCTAGAAACAAATTTCCCTCCTTGATTCATCTCCTATAGAGATCCACTATCAACTGTTCCATGTTCAACTTATATTACCAGCAGAGTTGATAACTGATGTAATTTGGTTCATGATTAAATCAATTTTATAACAGTTTTTTGTTAGTGACAATTTATATTAATCTAAATATTTTATAAATGATGATATATTTTAGGGTGAATTTATTTCTTATTGAATACCCAATGTGTTGAACTGCGAATGGGCCTTTGATGAGTTTTCATGAACAACGTCAATATTATTTCCAATAAAAATCTTCTAAATTGGATCGTACTAATATCTAAAGAAGAATATGATTAGATTTAATCATTCTGTAGTATATAATGGGTTTAGAGAGGACATTGTACTACTAAAGAACACCAACTATTAGCTATGGAATAATACATTATAGGTGTTCAATATAATTATAAAAATTTTATGATTTGATTATAATACCCGAGTTAATCAATTGGGGTGTAGACATGCCAAATAAAGATTCAGTTAGAAGATAATGAATAGACCTCCTTCCATCTCAACATTATGACTATAAGGATGAATTCATTTGTACACTATTTTTTCTAGTGTTTTCTTATGTGAATATTTCAAAGTCAAAAAAATAAATTTGTATGAGAATAATTTTCAGGAATAATTATGATTTCATGTAAACTTGTTTGGACAATGGTCATACAAAATTAAATAAAATGTAATGAAATTAAATTCATGTGAAATTGTTGGAATAGTTTTATTTCAAAACATCCCATTGAATCCTCTTGGATTAAGGGCATGTGACTGAAAAAATACAGGAAGAGATCATTCAATTATGATAGATTTACTTGTTCAACTAACTGTGTGCGGAATTCAATATCGAGTCAAACATATATTGTCAATAGATTCTAGATTTATTATAATTTCTATGATAGAAGAATCTTATGATTGTTTGTGATAATATTTTAAAAAATATTATTTAGTAGTGGATTTAGAGGGGAGATGACAGTTATAACACAATATAATGATGATTTTAAATTTGATGCAAAGAAAAATGTTCTGTTTTCGAGCATTATCAGAGTGGAGATTTCTCATTCCATCCATATACCTTCATTAATTTATATTGTAATGGAATATGATTTCACGCTGGGATCCTTATAAGAAATATGATTCATCAATATAATATTTATGGTTAATAATTAATTGTATCACATAATCTCTTTATATTTTTATTTTTAAATTTTGGTTTCTTGAATTCTTCATTTTTATTGAAAATTCCATATAGTTCATTATATGTAAATTGTACATAAAATTTAATGAAAATTTAGAACATCAAAATTTATCAAAGGACTAATTCTTTTTGAATTCACATATATAATTTTGAATAATATGACACAATATTTTTTGGACTTTTAGATTCATCATACAAATACTACTTCTCGATTGGGATACTTAGAATATTTTATATAGGTTCATTATTATACAAAACATCCTATTTTTCAATAGACATAAATTTTACATAATAATGAAATATAAATATATCAATAGAATAATTGAACCTGCCATTACATATATCATTTTCATTTGTATGAATATGTTGTTTTGGGACTTCATGATTCATAAGTCATATTCCACATCTTGATAGGGTAATTCATAAAAATTTTTATTTCATTTTTTATACTCATAATTTCATACAGTTCGTTCAATAATCCTTATATAAGACACTTAATGAAAATGTATAACATCAAAATATATCAAAATATTGATTTATTTTTACATCGCATATATCATTTTCATTTGTAGGATTCAATATTTGTGGGATATCAAGATTCATCCAACATATACAATATCTCAGTTTGATTATTTAGAAGTATTTATTTTTAATGTGTGATTCTATAATTGAACATTTTAATGAACTAATGAACGTCTATGACCAAACAATTGTGTATTTCCTCATGTATACCTTTATTCAATTTTCAATTATACTAGTTTTATCATTCATACTATACAATTGGTTACATGTACGTATAAATATTATTTTATGTAATCATTATAGTCATTATTTATCATTTTTAATATTTTAACACCATGTTGTTGCACACCCATTTATCATAACATGAGGATTTGAAACTCTACTGATAGATATATGACATGTTAGTTTGAATAAAATAAATTAAAATAGTACCTTTTCATTGGATAAAATTCAAAAAATAATTGGCATCATTACTTTGGAAGGCCTTCAACTTAAAAGCATTGAAGACATTGAATAATCAATAAAATAATCTAAAAAACCTGGTAACAGTGGTAAAAAATATGTTTTGAAATATATATATATATATATATGTATATTGTTCTAATGTAGTGAATGTTAAATTATTTTATCTTATACTTATTGTGTATTCCCTAGATAAAATTATTATCATTATAAATCAATTATATTTGTAATAGATAAAAAACCATGTTCTATAAAAAAGATTCTTATGTACTATTGGATGATAGAAGTGAGGTTATCCATAATTCTAAAAACATTCCACCTCTATATAGATATCCTCATGGTCAAAAATAATAATTATGGAGAGTTCTAGGGTGCCATATTTTTTTTGAACATTCAAGTATTATAATTTATCAACATAATTGAAAATATGTGATTAATCCGTTATTATTTTGTAACATTCCATCCTTTAATTGTATAACTAATTAAGAATCATTAGATATCATTTGATATTTTTATACCATCGTTTAGTTACATTATCTTCAAGGTATTTTTGAGGAAGAGTTAAAGATAAGTATTTACCCATATCTATATCTAAAAATTGATATGTCCTATTTACAATAGATAGAAGAAGATATTTTTTGAAACTAGGATCATGCTTTTAAATAATTCATCAAATAAATTTTTCTAGGGGAATTAGCTAATGGAATCACCATAAAATATTATTATTTAATTTGAGAGTGAAAATTTCATTCTAATATTGGATAGGGTTTTAGTTTTCCATAGATATATGTTAATCATCAGTTCACATAAAATTACCTAAATTATATTTTCTTCAATATTCATGAAACATCTTGGGTTTTTGTCTTGGTGTAAATCCTCAACCCATTTGAAATTTTTAGATATAGGTTTTCAGATCAACATAATTCTTGATCATCAAAAAGTAATATATGAGAGATTCCTTGACCCCATGGAATTGTATTAATAGGGGTTTTCGATCATGGAATGATCCTTCTATTTTTGGATGGGTTTTGGGATCATCGAACCTTGAAAAACTTGTTTTATGGATGCACAGACTGAGGAGAAAAAAATGGGAAACCATACGGCCTTCCAGTAGACAATGTGTAGACCTGCTGGTGTGCTAGGCATTGTGTATTAAACTATATTAGAGGGGGTGCACAGTCTGATAGGTATAATATTAGTTTTAGTATTGTGATTTCCATGACTTATGAACTATTTCGGAATATTGTGTGGAAGGCCACATTCATATTTCCACTTAAATTGTGTTAGGGAATTGGATCCACATATTTTGTCCAAACTGTGCAGATCAACCATGTGGGATTTTGTTCCTATGTACCGAGAACCACATGGTTGGCTCATAGTTTTACATACCATGTGTCTCAACTATTCTATATATTATGTTTGTAAAGTTTCCAAAATGATTCTATCTACTATTTATTTATTTCATCCCCATTCTCCTTAATTTCACATGTGTCATACCTCCATCTCATGTGGAGGTCCACCATATTTATCCCTCAAGAATTGGCCTAGAATTTCTATCTGAGCTCTAAATTTATTGTCATCAGGTCTGTTGGAACATCATAGGAAAGGGATTTAATTGTCTTCACTCATTTATTCATAGATATTTCGATAAGGTGTGATTTAACCATGTGAGATATTTTGCAATATTTTCTATCCATCCATCCAAAACACTAATTCCTTCAAAATTAGTCAGAAAAACAATATGATATTGGATGAGAGAATGTGTAGAAACATGAGGTTTTTGGTTCATTACTTTAACATTTTCCCCCCATGTTCTTGGGGTTCATCCTTTAGTGCCTCACTCGTTAGTATTGATAAGACTCAATAAAAATTAATTAGTTCATTTAATAAATTGATATAACACTTGTGAAAATTATGGGAAATCTCTTCCATGAATAAAAATGGTATGATCGTGGCGTGGGACATCAAACCATTTATAATTTAGGTAGTGGTGTATATTTATTTAATTTAAATTGATTACAGTAAATGATAAATGTGATATTTCCTAGGGAATGTGATAAGTGCAACCCAAGGATTGAGATGACAAATAAAATCATGATGATGTGACATGGATTGTGAATTTGGGAATGGATAGGATATGTTGGGTTATGTTGAACTCTCAATTGCAGATATGGTCATCAAATTAAAGAGACCAGGTTGTTCGGTTATGTTCATAGATCATGTTATACTGTATGGTGATGACCATCAAAATGAGACACACAATCACAGGGGAATGAGGAGTCGTGGTGATTTTTAATGTAATTTATTTATGATTAATGCATAGTGTGATTTGTCAATGCACCATTAGAGTCGTGTCCACATTGATTGGATTCAGATAATAACATGGTGTTGACCACTCTTGTGGGTAGATGCCTCCATTAGGTGTTGCTTATGATGGGGTTGACCATCAAAATGGCTAAATGAGTTTACCATAGAAAGCCATGTTGATTGTGTGAAGACATTAGTTGATAGTTTTGCAAACATTGTTTTGTGTAGGTGGATGATCATATTAGATTATATTGGGTGGGGACAATGTTTGTGGATGGATATAGATGTTCTTCTAGTCTCAACTGTTGATCTGATAGAGAAATTATTTGGGGGAAATACATCATTGAGCTTCCTATGTTGGGCTACAAGCTGATGGTGATATTTATAATATGAGGTATTAGGGGCTAGGTATTATTTATTGCATGTTCCATTGAGATGTCATAAAAATTCCAGATTTCATGAGGTTCTAGGTGGATTTTTTAGAGGTGGAACATTAGGGCTCATTTTTTATAATGTTTCATCATAGGATTCCATGTGATTTATACTAAGGCCCTCTCCACTATATTTATACCAGAGATGTAAAAAATCAGTGACTAATTCCATCTATCTATTGAGAAAAATGGAAGAAATATTATTTATATGATTTTCATGTGATGTTTTAATTATTTACAGACACCTAATTTTTCAGTTATATAATTTAAGAACAAGTTGGTGGGTTTATAATGATATTATTCTCACAACCTACATAGGCCCTTCAGGAAATCTGTGAAATTAAATATTTTTATTTCATGTATGTGTTCAATCATAAGGGGTGGACCATATTGATCATGTTAGTATATTAGCATGGCTAGATGAAAAATACATCAGGTGGGTTTATCTGTTGGAGTTTACAATGTTGTATTCTATAATAATGGCATGTTTATTCTATGTTTGTACAATTGGCGAGCCATGGTAAACCCTTTCATAGCTATTTTAATGAATTAAATGACTTGTATGAATGTTATATAGATGATTTATTGTTCTAAATACGATATTTTATTCTTCATGTGGAATTTTTTATCATGGTGATATTTATGTTTCATATCTATTATTTATTCCCTTGTAGAGGGTTACTCAACGAATTGATTTTGATATTTTCTTCTTCTACTATATTTATAAATAGAAAATTATTATTATTACAAATCGATGGTATTGAATTACCAATGTCATCTATACACACACACTCTCTACTAGTCGATAGCCTTTGGGGAATGGGGAGGTCCACCTATGAAACAATAGAACTCTGTCATGTAGCACTAAGTTGGTTGAGAATCTGGTTGTGGATCATCACATGGTATAAATTTTGTTTATATTACAACTTTTTGAGTATTAATATTTTTGATATGGTATACTAGAGACTATGATGTATTATGTACTGGGTTTAGAGCTTGTGTTTGGGTGCCTGCAGCCCCATACACTGGGGACAGACCAATTTCCCAGGTAAATTAAATTGATATTCTACATTTCACTTTTATTGTTGATATGTTTTCCACCTTGAGTGGTGCACATATATGTAATTTGAATCTGTTATAATATGTGATCTATTTCTCGAGATTTAAATGGTGGATTTTCGACCATTGCTCCTGTATGGAATGGGATGATTTCATATGATTTCATGGGAGAAACATATGATGATTTATATATTTTTTTATTGTTATTAGAATCTTGTATTTCTCATAGAGAGATTGGGTGGTTAAATATCATCAAAATGTGCTATGTAGTATTTTCTGTCTTATCATCTCTTTGGCGGTATTCTACGTAGCTAGCAGAGGCATGGGGTTCAAATTAAATATGTATGTATGTGATGTGATATATATATATATATATATATATATATCTGTGGGTAAGTTATTATATATCACTGAATCGGGTAGGATGAAGATAGCATGTGAGCTACTTAAAATGTGATAAAAATCATTATAGTATTTTCTTGATTGGCCACTTTAATTGAATCTTAAGTAGCTATATTAAAATCATATGTGACACCAATCTCTATTATAGTCATTGGAGGGTCCACGAGGTCATATATATATGTTATTCATGGATATGATATGGGAGGTTAAGGGGCAAAGAGTTCATATTTCATGATACATGTTTGTGATGGGGTAGAGTAAGGGTAGTGGTTTTGTGTTTCTTACAATATAATTCCCAATCTATGTTACATATATGATATTTTAGTTTTATAATCATGGAATTAGTATTCAATAGGATTAATCCTATATGGTATTCAATGGATTGTAAAGGGGGTGGTGATTTTTTCTGTATGATCATTCCCAGATTGAGACACCTGGGGTTAGGATGGGGTCCCAAAGGGTTACCATGAAAAGAGCCACAAGTAAATAAATAGGTACATGTTGTAAAATAGCAGGATTTGTAATATTTTGAGCCATGGTAAGAAATAATATTAGGGTGTTCTTGGTTTTCATCATCAAAGGGATTGAAAATAGAGACTAGGGAGTGGTGTCTTCTATTTAATACTTGAAACTGGAGTTCATGTGGTAGCACCCCAGGCTATTTCGTAGATAGAATGGGCCAAAGGTGGATGAGAAATTAATGTATTCCTTCAAAAAAGTCTTTGAATAGCTTTAGACTCTCTATGTCTAGTGGGTGATGATAACTATATACATGATCATAGTACTTGCAAAATGATCGTGGGACATGTAGGTGTCGGAAGGTGGTCATGAGGGAGTTTCTTGGAAGAACATTGAATTCATGTTCGTTGTGCCCTTCTATCATGTGTTTCTAAATGTAGATAGAGTGTGGGAGTTCTTGAGACATCAGTATGGTGACATGTCCTCTATTTAAAATTCAGTTAAATTCACTAAAATTTCTTACACTACTAGAAAACATGCCTTTAATAACACTATAACCGTCCATTATCATTTCTATAAAAGTGCTGAATACCATAGTGATGTTAAAAGTCCATGGATATAATCAGTTGTTAGAAGAATAGAAAAATGATCTCTTTTATCATTACTGATAAAGATATAGTTTATCAATTCCTTTATATATTCTGATAAAGGGTATCTTTATAATAACCATTAAAAGTAGTGATGAATCATAATGACATATGCATATTTAGTAGCACTGATAATGGTGAAAATTTTAGCGTGATGTTGTAGTGCACTACATCACTAAAAACATTTGCATTTTGTTTCAACAACACACCGTATCCACAAAAATAGAAAAACAATTACAAATATATTATACAAATACTTATTTTAAATCAAATAAAATTTCTAACACAAATACATGAAAAAGAAAACACAATTATAGAGTATATCAGGTAGTTTTAAACTAAAATAAATAAAAATTATGAAATAAGAGGCGCACATGGGGGTATACCAGTTACAAAAATAGTTAATTTAGTTGTGAATTTATCATACTTGTCACAATTGACTTGTGGATAATTTTTCTAATATACAAAAACAATTGTATTTTATCCTAATTTTTGAGTGTGTCCATTTTTTGGTTAAAACTGATGTTAGTTTTGAATAAAAAGATGCACATGGATTCATACAGGTTACACTAATTATCGTAATTAAGGCGAGGATGATCCCTACACATAACAAGTGATTTATAGATCATTTTCTTAATTTAACAAAATAATATTATTGCGTTTTCTCTATTTTGATTGTGTGAGTAATTTTTTTCACAGAATTTAATGTCAATTATTAATAAAATGGTGCACTTAAAGTAATTTCGGTAACCTAGTGCATTGGATTGATGTGAAACTAAGTTCAAAACATAAAAAATGACTCTTGTACCATTTTCCAAATGTATCAAATTAATCTAAATGTGTTCTTTTATTTACCATAAATCCATGTGTGTTTTTTAATAAAATGTAATTTTAATCAGGAAACATGAACTTTGGGCCGTACTGGTGGAATCTTTTGTGGGTTTTAAATGAGATTGATTAAATAACATAAAAAAAGAATTTTGAATAATTTTACCAAATTATGAAGACAATCTGATTGTTTTTTATGGATTTCAGTGATTTCCACTTTATTGTATTAAAATTTCAATTTCAAATAGATAACTGACATGTGGAGTCATATCGGTAACACAGTGAAATAGAATGAGATGTGTATGATACCTACATGTCAAAAATGATATATCATTTTTTCCTAATGTTCCAAAACAATCCAAAAGTTTTATCTCAGTTTTGATTATTTTAATTGAGTTTATTCACTAAAATTAATATCAAATTTGAATAAAAATATGCACTTGGTGTCATATAGATCACACCATGTGTTTGAGTCATAGTTTAATGACACGTGTGTTCTTTTTACCCAAATGACATTTTAATGACAAAACATGCACTTTAACACAAAATGGTTTCCTATTGCATTGGATTAACAATCGACTGATTCATAGATTTCAAAAATGATTTATGAATCATTTAAACATATAATAAAGGAAATCTGAGCATGTTTTCGTGGTTTTCAGGGACTGACACATTTTTGTATTAAAATGTCAATTTTAAAAAGATAATAGACAGTCACAGTTAGATTGGTCACACTAGGATTTAGATTAAATTGCGGAGGATTCATATATATCATAAATTAAGTATGGATTATTTTCTTATTATACGACAACAATAAGAATGAATTTTTTGGTTTTGAGTATGTTAAATTCTTTCAAAATATTTAATGGAAATTTTGTATAAAAACACACATATATAGTCATATCAGACAGCCCTTGAAAATGATTATATCATGGATGAATTATACACATCAAAAATGACTCATCTATCATTTCAGAAAAGAATCAAAACAATTAGAATGACTCATCTATCATTTTAGATTATTGTACTAGGTGACATTTTTACTAATATGTCATTTTAAACTAGAAACACACACATTCTGAAATACAGGTGGAATCATGTATGGGTTTGACTTGGGAATCATCCATACAAATCAGAACTGAATTATTTATCATTATTTGAAATTATTGAGTCATTCCAGGAATGATTTCATAGTTTTAAAAGAGTCAAACTTTTTTAATTTAAATTTAAAATTTAAATGTTTATGGAAACATAGACTCATAAGAATATAATTATGCATTTTATTGAGGTGAGGTTGATCCCTATATGTCACAATTGATCTATGGATAGTTTTCATAATGTACCAAAACAACCTAGATCCATTTTCTAGGATTTTAGTATGGAACGACTATTTTTTACTAATATATAATTCTAAACTGGAAAGATGCACAATGGAACTTATCTTAAGTGAAACGATATTCGTGAACTTTTAAATAAATTTTCCCAAACCCAATCATTGTATAATAATTATTATAATTTATTTCCCAATAATTTAATTATTTTCTAGCCAGATCTATTAATACTCGTCCACTAGGGTCTTCACCTCTACGTCCTCCACTATGTCGGTCTCCATCTCTAACTTTTCCTCTGCCTATGCCTCCACCCTTACCTCTTACTTCTCCTACACCTCCATATCCACCTCCATATCGGTGATTCCAAATAATTTTATTATTTCCAAATTTTAACTTCTAAACAATTATTTTCCCCCTTTTTTCCACTTTTGAAAGTGATCATAAATAATATAGAAAAATTATGAATGTAATGTTCCAAATACCAATTATCTATCTATGCTAATAAATCATACTAGATAAAAAATAAAGAAGGTAATCACTTAATTTTTTTTGTGGAAATTCATTATATAAGAAATTATGATTCCCAATCACCTCTCATAAATTTGATATCTTTTTTGAGTAATTCTATTGTCAGAAATCATAATAGTACTATGAAAATATAGAAAAAATAACTATTTAATAAATATAATGACATTTTAAATTACATTAGAAATTAAAATTTTATTGTTTCTATCCTTCTCATACATTATGATTTATCTGAAAAATATAAAACATTATATAAAAAATCGATCGCATTATCTTGTTTTAGACATAGAAGAAACATTACAAAAACGTATGAAAATTGTTCTGGAATGTTTTGATACTTATGTATTTAGATATATACAATATTATTCTTCCATTATTAATAGTATATACAATTTATATTTAATACACTAAGTTCATGACATGATATATCCTGCATTGATATACAACACAATCATTAAAAAATTCACATTAAATCATCAACCGAACATATAATTAGATATTTATCTACAGAAAATTTATTTTACTATATCAAATATTCAGAATACACATCATGTGTGGTCTTTTGGTTTGAAATACAATCATCGAATCCAAAATAAATAAATATTCACTGTATATATGTTGACTGTAATTACCATCAAGCACATTAGAAAAATAAAAAATAATATGTTTTGGAAAAATTAAAAATATATATTATGTGATTAGATCATAAAATTTTACCCTTGCAATAATTGAATCAAAAAGATTCTTTCATCTGATTATTTTTTATTAAACTATTTGAGTAACATGTGTTTTTTGTACTCTATTTATTCTTTATTAAGAGTATTTTCATGTGTATAAATGATGCAAGGATTAATGAATCTTAATAGTGCTTTAAACAATCTACCATTTATTTAGTTGTAATATTAATGAAAATACAATATATAAATAGTTATTAAAATTAATAAACATATTTTTCTCTACATTTTGATAGATGAATTATGAAAATATACCTTATATATGTATAAAAAACTATGATGCCCATTCCTTCATGATTGCGAATCTCATTTAGTGTCATGACACCAATTTTCTCTCTCAAGGAATCTCTTTATATTTACTATTCACATTCAATGTCATAGATTGTCTTGTTATAAAATTTGGTCTACACATTTATTTTTAATGATAATAACTGTTTCTCTGGAACTGGTGTGAAGATGGTACTCTCTGAAGGTTATTTTGTATTCTCGGTCGATTGACAAGATTTTAATGGCTCATCCTTTCATCTCTCCACATCGTTATCCATATGTAATAATATACCTCACTTTAGTCCTTTTTTATAAAAATTTAAATCTTTTTGATATGAAACAATTGGTTAATTTCATTCCCCACGTATCATTATAATATTCTATGGTCATGATATGAATGCTTCGACGCCAGCTTCGACCATTGTAATATGTTGAACTTAATGTGGAATAAGAAACTCAGCAGTCAGCCCAAAAGCTATCTCAATCCCCACAATAAGTGATATTTTGGGAGGGGTGATTTTGAAGCTTGTATCCAAAGATATTATACACTGTATTAAGTGCAACATAGAGGTACATGGGTGTTTACAGATAAAAATAAAATACAACTTTACGATGTATAATTTTTTTAATATAGTGTTATTTAATGTTGATTGATTATCAATTAGGTGAAATAGTAATTAGAAAATTTATTATCTCAGGAATAGTATGTGGTTGGTGGGTTGACATGACTCAAATATATTGGGATCATTTGGTCATGTAAGGATCTTATATCCACTGCCTGTTCGCTTTGATCCTTACTTATACACTTTTTTGCCAAACCAGATTGCAAAATAATATCTTATAGTGATTCTTTTTGTGTCTGTATTCATCTCATCATATTATGTCTCTTCATGTGGATTGATCTTATTGAAAAATTTTGAGGCAGGTACTCAAAACCAAAACCTCTAACATTACCATATAGTTCTATCTACTTCAATGATATTGAATGTCACTTTTCCACTTGTATGACCACTGTTAATTTATTTTTATATGACATATTAAAAATTATTAACATATTAATTTTTAGGTAATATTCTTATCAAATATGATGGATTGTAATTATGTCATACTTACAAATTCATCCCATACTTATTTTCTGTTTTCATGAACTAATATTCCCTCTTTATTTATACAAGCATCCTTAGATAAGAAATATTGTGGGATGGATGTGGCCCCAACATTTGATTCATCAATCATCATATGAACACGGCATATATGATTCTTCATAAAATATTATTAAACATTTATTATTGATTTAAAAAATTTAACAATATATTCTCTAAGGATTCATAAACCATCATTCCTCTGCAGTAGGGGACCTTTGGTTGATGCTCGTTCATTATTTAAAGAACACTTTTCTTGTTTCAGAAATTAACAATTTTTAACCTAGTTTTGTAAAATAAATAATTTCAAATAAAATATTAGCAATATCAATGAACTAGAAATGATTTATCATTAAGAGGATTTCTAAAATTATTCCATGTTTCCAGATTTATAATGTGTACATAACTAAGTGCTGGGTGGGGCCTTATTTTCCCCCCAACATACCTAAGATATTACTTTTTCATAAGACTCCAAAATCCTCTATGTGAATTTCTATTAGACATTAAGACATATTTGTTAGAAAAATATTCTAAAATAAAATAATTGTGTAATGAGTAATGACAACTAATAATACATTTCATTAAATAATTTTTAATTAAAATAGAGACATCATATTGTAACATTCTCATTATATTTTTCAACGGATTTATTTCATTAATTATTGGAAGCGACACTGTTAATCAATATCAATCAGAACATTCATACTTATTGTGAGGACATAATAGCTAATGAATGTTGAATTTTAGGTTTCAATAATTTGGCTAAGTTGACTCTACCCAACCTCAATGTTTATACTCTTGCTTGTTGTTTTGATAATTTTATTCAAAACAATGACGATGTGTCATTGTTATTATTTTTCATAAACATGTTATTGATCCCCTAATAATTCCAAAATATAATCATCATCATGTTTTTCTTCCTTGGGAGTTTTAAACATCATCATGTTCAAAAGAAAATTTCTTCATCGGTAGTTAAACATTTAATTTGTCTTCAATTGCAATAATACAATACACTCCATGTATAGTAGGCCACAATTCCATGTATCTTGTATGAAAATTATTACCTTAATGAACTTATAATAAATTCCTTATTACTATAGTACAACTAATATACAGAACCTTTATTTAATTATTCCTCGGATGCTACACTTCATACCATCTCATAATTATGCCTTTTATGATACTCATTCCCTCATTCAATCAATACTCCCTCCCATCACTATTCAAGAGTTATGTCATTTATGGAATTCAGAACCATAATGATGGGAGGAAGGGTAGTCGGAAATATGGAGTCCAAGAGATGGATGAAATCATTCCACTAATGATTATGGTGTCCTAGGAACCTACTATAATGGAATCAAAGTGAATTTCTCCTTAATTGAATAAGAATTGGAAAAACACGACTATAATGGTCATGAAGAAATAAATACCACCCAACAACATTGGACATCACTTCTATATACACAATGATCCCTCACCTTCTAATTTTGGATATTTATATAATCCACTATAAAATTTCTTTAATACTATAAATTCCATTATAGTGTGATTTTTCCAATAATACTCAGTATTGATCAACAATTATTTTAATCTTATTAATGAAATGAATATGATCAATGAAATCATAGATTTATTATTATGATATATTACCATAAAATCTCAGAGGAACCATATATAATTCCTTTTATTGAATACTATGCCATAGCTCTATGTAGATCTACAATTACCTCTAGTAATGTCATGCTTAATGACTGATAATGATATTATCGATCGTAAAATATAATATTTGACCGTGGTATCCCCTCAAATCAATCATATTTTATGATGAAACATTAATCATACTCCATGATTGGTCTCACCAAATATGATATGAGATATTTTATTTCTTTTATCATATTTAGAAATTGAGGTGATATTGTATTTTATATTTTATAATTTATTTTCAGACAATCCAACAATTGAGTCGTATTTTATGATATCAAAAATGATATTGTAAAATAGTATATATACTTATATTTTGATTATGTCGTACTATATGATATATAATATCTATATGTTGTAGTTGAAGGTAAAAATCCTTCAAATATTAATAAATGATATTGACATAAAAAAATAGGACCTTCATTAATTCAAAAAACTGAAATATTAATAAATTTTGTCCTTGAAGAACAAGACTCTAATACCGCATAAGGGTTTTTGGGTATTATTATATGATCATTTTAGGGATAAAAATCCTAATGAATGTCTGATTTATCTCAATGATAATTTTGAATGGAAATAAATAAAAACACATATGGCATATTTGTATTATAGTATTAGTGGGAACCATCTTAAATATTTTATGTAATATGATTTATTTATAACACTAAACAAGAAAAAAATGTATACAAGAATTTTAGAATATTAATGTAACACCCTGAGATTTTATGAAAAATATTCTTTTAATTTCATTAATGTCTTGCGTTTTATGCTACACCAAGATTACCTTGCGCTATACGCAACACCGTATTAGCTTGTAGTATACGCAACACTATTCTTGGATCGTGTTACACACAATTTTTATAATAGTTATTCTACGCAACATTGAGTGTATATATATATATTCAATGTATAAATGAAATATGGTTGGATTATGATATATGAAAAAACGAAGGATTCTTGCACAACATGCAACCCTGACATGGGTTGCATGACACGCAATCGCGACCTTCCTCGATAGCTTGTGTTGTACGCAATACCGTGTTTTACTAAACAACGATATATTATTATAATATTATTATGAACTAGCCTTTATGAATAGTATTAACTAAATTTTTAATCTTATAACATTATTATTCGTCTTACACATTTTCAAAAACATATTATAAGAACAAAATAAATTTTTCGGGTAAAATAAGTATTTTTCAAAAAGTCCAGTTTTTCCGCTTTTTGATGGCGCACCAACATTAAATCTAGTTTTTGACATGTTTATAAGTTCAATTTGACAAAATAAACTTCTTCTTTGGAATCAAGAAATAAAAATTTACTTTGGATAAAATTTTCATTTTATTCTGATGACTTTCATATTTAAATAAATAGTAAAAACACGCTATATTTTAATTAAAAACAACTTTTTTCATCGTAATATCTTATGTGGTTAAATTATAATATTTAATGGTTTTAAAGTATAAATAGAATATATTTTTACCATTTAATATAATGTATGTCATTAGCATTGATTTTACCTTGAATTCGTAGGTTAAATCAATTAAATCTTTTGCAATGTTTTAAAGAAAAACCCATTTTCTTTCGACAACGGGATTAATTTTAATTTAATTTCTGAAACTTTTGTGTATTGAATTTGTAAAAATGGATTCCATATTTGGAATCAGTGGGTCCAAATTATGTTAATAAACTACTTTTTATTTTTGGGCATTGTGAATAGTAACTACGGTAAATTTTATTTACTATAGTTAAAGGTTAATCGGGTAATTAAGGGTAAATATAAGATTATAAAATTATCCTAACACTTGGAAAAATCATATTGGATGAATAAAAGTCGACCCATATCACCTTATGGTGGTATTAGATTCATTTAATGGACTTTTGACCATTAAAATAATTTAATTATTATTAAAACCCAAGAATGTGACAACATGTCACTTTCTTAAATCTTATAAGTATAATAATTTTAATTTAGTGATACACTTAATGAAACTTCGAAAATGAATAGTCTCCATAAATATAATACAATTATCTACATCATAGGAATTTATTTAGTATTTTTAAGGATTAAATAATTATCATTTATAATGACACAAAGATGATGCAGTAATTGTCTTATTAATGAAATATTGACATAATTGATGTTATAAATACCCAAATAAATGTAATTTAAGACTTTTTATGAATTACAATAATTTTCTAGGTTAATATGATATGTTATTATTGATGTAATTAACTTTTTTCGAACTAATCATTCTGTTATGAGTTTCAAAAAAATTAATTACTAAATAGTGTCAAAATTGACATAAAATAGTTTTTTAAATAAATATAATATTATTAATTGTTATTTTATTCCTAAAAATATATGGTTCGGCAAAATGACTTAGATAAGGTTATATATATTAATTATAAACATCTTGGGGTTCGTTTGTCTTGATATAGTAAGTTTATTAACCTTATAGTGTAAGAAAACAAGAAGACACGGTAAAAGTAAAATTATCTAACTTAAAGTTAAATCTAAATGATAAGGTTAAAATAGGAACCTAAACTTGTCTAAATTCTATTGGATGAAAGTATTTCGACCCATCCCCACCTTGTAATAGAAATAAATCAATTTGGAGCTATTTAAAACCGAATTTTGCTTTATAATAAAATAATATTTTTTGTTATTCCAAAGGTGCCCCTCTCCTCCCTTATAAAAGGGCACCTCCTCCCTCTCTTCCACACACCACTTTGAGCATTAATGCTCGGCCAATCCCTGAACAATTCTCTTTACACGTTCCTAGAGACATCATAGAGGTCCTGGTCTTCTTCAAATACCAATTTTAGTGCCCTAAAAGGAGGTCTCAAAGAAGCACTACAAAGAAGAGGTAATGTCTGTTACCGATTCTTTCATCTTTATTTCTTCTTCCACTTCTTATTCTTTTGTTGTTTAATTATGAAGTAATAACATCAGTATCACTCATATACTGATATGTTATTATAAGTATGAAACAACCCTATTTCACCATCAATCTATCCTACGGAAAAATAATTCCCCGCACGTGCGTACGTACAGAATACCGTCTCCACGCCGTGGTGTAATCTATTTTCCACCACCACCTTACTTGGATGGGTATAATGGTGTACATAATAACTATATATGATTATTGTAATGTTATATTGATTCTGAAATAGTATACATACACTCAAATACAATTCCACAATCATGAGAACGATATCATCGCTCGTGCGTACGTACGGACTACCGTCTCCACGACGCGATGAGATTCATTTTCCACTTTAGCCATTCATGAATGATTATAAAGTATATATAATAAGTAATCATGAAATATATGACATAATAATGATACTGGATTTATTTTTATATATATTTATGTCATCTACTTAATTCCATTCTACTCAATAAGGAAACAAAAACATCATTAATGCGTACGTACGACCTACCGTCTCCATGAATGGTGTATTTATTTCCATTTACTGATTTATTATATATATGTATATTCTGAATATATATTATATATAAATCATGTTTTATATTCTGGAATTAAGTAATCATGATCTATGTAACCATATGAATAATTACAAGTCAAAACACGGACGACAAATGAAACAATTTTACCCAAAACACTCTTTAACATGGAATTTACAAAAGAACGGGTAATATAAAGTCATAAGTGAACCATATATGATATCATAACAATAATTATGATTATTGAATAAGTCAATAACATTATTTAAATCAATATACAGGAGGTTCGGACACTTACGAGGCAAAATGGACCTAAGGTAAGGGAAATATCACAATCTCATTTTTTTCCGAGATTGATTATACTTTGGTATTTACTGGGGTGTATTTTGTCATCCAAATCCATGTTTCCTCAATATGTGATATTAATATACTTCTACAATAATTAATATCCAATTTTACCCTTCGGTGAGTTTTTAGTAAATGATATGAAAGGAATCTTTTTGTCGTTTTTCGTACGAGGTACTTTTTGACTTTTCCGACAAAAGTACGAGAAGAAGGTTTTTTTAACTTATACGGCATGAATGGATTTTTTAAACATTATTTCCAAGAAGATTAATTTATAAGTTTTCAAGTTTATTTTTAATCATCTTCTCTTCGTTTATAATTGTATGACATGTTAAGAAAGGAAAAGTGTTTTTGAAGTAGAAAGGATATTTTCTTCAAGAATGGAGTTCAAGTGTTTTATCAAAATTATTTTCCATCTAAGATAATAAAGGGTTATATTTATATCCCTATTATTACATGGATTTGATTATGTTGTGATGGAAATATTTTTATGAATTCCTTTATCTTATATGAATTGTTTTATGATGTCTCAATGTTTAAGATTCCCATTTTTATTACATGGGTTATGATATGATGTATGGTTTATGATTTTTTGGCACACATAATAATGGTATCATTATGAGATGGGTGGGACCTATATCTCCCTCCAATGCATTGGGTAAAGATTTTATATTTCATGAAATAGACATGGCTGGAACGGTAGGTTATACCGGTTCAGTGAAACAGGACTGAAACGAGGATTGAACTCGGTTCAGAAATGGAATTTGTCCACTAACATAGTCTTGGAAATGTGTCTTGACTAATAAGAAATGATTATCTAAGATTATGTGTGTATGCCACAATGTTTCATGTTTTATGTTATGATTATTGGGATTACACTTCACTACTATGATTTATCCCATGTTATGAAATTATGCTCTCTTTTGCAGGTTATGATTTCCAAAATGTTATGTTCTTATGAATATGATGTGATTGATATGTATTTTGTTTACCCTTACTGAGCATTTGAGCTCACCCTTTTATGTTTTCTTTTCCCCAGGATATAAATAATGGTTTTAGGTAGAGAAAGGAATATCTTTAGGGGAGATGTTGAAGATCTTTCACCACGATTAGAAGATTATATTCTGAGTTTCCAAAGACACTAAACTATTACAATCCTTGTGTGTGTGTTTTTGTTATGTACTAAGTATTCCAAAAAAGTAATGTAATGTCCATGTTAGTCAGGCTTCGGGTCTCTACAGTTGGAATCATAGGAATGGTTTAGTCAACCTTTGGAATCTAGGATGTGTGAACGTTAGTGAGATCCCTAGAGATATTTCTAAGGTATGTCTAGGGATGTCCCTAAGGATAAGTATACGTATAGGATATAGTCCTAGAACTATGGTGACGATATTAGATTAAACCAAAGATGTTAGATATTGATTTTACTCCCCCTTTATTATGATTTTTTCCTCTCACAATATTCTTTTTGGGTTTTAGAAAATGGCTGGAAACAAGATGATTCACGATAATGGAGGATATGATGGACAATGGAATTATATTCTTGATGAGAAACCAAATGAAATGGGATTTGGAAGTCCAAACATCATTATTATGCCGAATCAGAAATCTCATAATATTATCAGTAAAGTAAAATTTGGTAAGTTTCCTGACTCGGCTAATAAGAGAAAGATGGAGTTTCATGATGATCATAGAGGAAAGAAAGTTCAATTTCCACTATTTAAATCATGTGGGAAGAGGCATCAAGGAGAATGTTTCAAAGGAACTGGAAGATGCTTTGGGTGTGGAAAAGAAGGACACAAAACCAGTAAGTGCAAAGGAAAAGGTATAGTTAACACCAGGGATGAGGATAATGGTATTGCTACGATATCAACAATGGTTAAATGTTTTAAATGTGGAATATACAGACATTATGCAAACCAATTCCCTAAAGGAATGTCTCATGAAGAGAATCAGAATGGTCGTATGGGTAGTATTTATATGGATGATGATGAAGAGACTACAAATGATATTCGAGATGAAAGAATTTTTGAAGCTCGGTCAATGGTTTATGAATGTAGTGGAATGATTACATGTTTATCATGTGTAATGTTGTATAAGTAATCTCATGGTACTATGGAATAAAGAGACATCTAAGGATTGTTACACTGTTGTCTTTCCTTGAGTTTTGAAAGTGTATGATTAATGGTACCAGTATCCATGAAAGGTTATTCAGATATTTTTGGAATGTAGATGATATGCGCATAATGAAGGGATAAGGAGAAAATTAAATGTTTGATAGTATTCATGAGCTCATGACTGATATAAGGAGAAGGTTATATCATGGTTTGAGTATATAGAATTTTTGGATTTTGGTATGTGGAAAGAGTTAACTTTTGACTGCATTCATGTTTTCACTAAGGTTCAATGGGTATTCATTCTTCAAGAGAATACATGATTAAGGTATTCAAATGTTTGTAATTTGACCAACAAGATATATCTTATGATATATGGGGGATAAATGATGGAATTCACGTGCTTGTTATGTGACATTTCAAGTAATAATATTATTTATAATATGAGCTTAGACCGAAGTATTTTAGATAATCCTAAATATTGGAATAGATTGTGTTGGAAATAAGTTAGGATAGAAATTTTTTCGATATTATTAATGGGATAATATAGTAATATAGCTTTATAAAAAGGGAAACCTACCAGACGGGTGACAGCCCATCGCGTCGGACAAGGCTGTGGGAATCGAACCCACAACCGAAGTTCGACCGGCCTTTATCACCTACCACTGGACTACAAGAAGTCCCTGTTTAGTAGAAACTATTTTTATTTTATTAATAAGTATAATATAAGAATTATAAGTTCATTTTAGGAACTATATATGATTAATCACACTATAGATGGACTTACGCATTTTTTGATAACATTTCAAACCATTTGTTTGAGATAGATGGAGTGACCCCTCATTCTATCACATGATCTACTAACACATCACGAATGACAAATTCAACTTCATTTATTTAAGAGATGAAGTGGAAATTGTCCAAAGAACAACCAAAGGTGAGACTATACCAAAATCACAAAAGTATTTCATCTAATTCCAATTTCATCAACTTTAGGGAAATGATCTTGAAAACCAAAAATGTTGTCCTAGTTCCCTTATATCCGATGGATTAGATGGTACATTAGATCATCACAAATCTATGGCTTTGTGATTGCTGGATTTTCCATAGCCATGTTCTCTACCACTCTCCATCAGAACATGATGGATAGATTTTTCTTCCATATCCATATTTTCACCTATGTGGAAACCCAGTGATTAGTTTATTTCGGTATCTGTTACGTTTCATACTTTTGTTTTTAAAGATTGGTTTTGGTATTCCTTTTTACGATGTGGGATTCTATTAAAGAATCTTTCGAATAGTAAACCATTTATAACCGCGACAAATTTCGAGGGCGAAATTCATTTTAAGGGGGGTAGAATGTAATACCCCAATATTTTATGAAAAATATTCTTTTATTTTCATTAAAGTCTTCTGTTTTATGCTACACTAAGATTACCTTGCGCTATACGCAACACCATATTAGCTTGCAATATACACAACACTATTCTTGGATCGTGTTACAAACAATTTTGATAATAGTTATTCTACAGAACATTGAGTATATATATATATATTCAATGTATAAATGAAATATGCTTGGATTATGATATACAAAACAAATAAGGATTCTTGCACAGCACGCAACCCTGACTTGGCTTGCATTACACGCAATCACGACCTTCCTCGATAGCGTGTGTTGTACGCAATACCGGGTTTTACTAAACAACGATATATTATTATAATATCATTATGAACTAACCTTTATGAATAGTATTTACTAAATTTTTAATCTTATAACATTATTAATCGTCTTACACATTTTCTAAAACATGGTATAAGAACAAAATAAATTTTTCGGGTAAAATAAATATTTTTTAAAAAAATGCAGTTTTGCCGCCTTTTGATGGCGCACCCACTTTAAATCTAGTTTTGGCATGTTTATAAGTTCAATTTGACAAAATAAACTTCTTCTTTGGAATCATGAAATAAAAATTGTCTTTGGATAAATTTTTCATTTTATTCTGATTACTTTCATATTTTAATGAATAGTAAAAACAAGCTATATTTTAATTAAAAACAACTTTTTTCATCGTAATATCTTATGTGGTTAAATTATAATATTTAATGGTTTTAAAGTATAAATATAATATATTTTTACCATTTAATATAATGTATGTCATTAGAATTGATTTTACCTTGAATTCGTAGGTTAAATCAATTCAATCTTTTGCAATGTTTTAATGAAAAACCCATTTTCTTTCGACAACGATATTAATTTTAATTTAATTTCTGAAACTTTTGTGTATTGAATTTTGAGAAATGGATTCCATATATGGAATCAGTGGGTCTAAATTATGTTAATAAGCTACATTTTATTTTTGGGCTTTGTGAATAGTAACTACGGTAAATTTTATTTACTACAGTTAAAGGTTAATCGGGTAATTAAGGGTAAATATAAGATTATAAAATTACCCTAACACTTGGAAAAATTCTATTGGATGAATAAAAGTCGACCCATATCACCTTAGGGTGGTATTAGATTCATTTAATGGACTTTTGACCATTAAAATAATTTAATTATTATTAAAACCCAAGAATGTGACAACATGTCACTTTATTAAATCTTATAAGTATAACAATTTTAATTTAGTGATAAACATCATGAAACTTCGAAAATGAATAGTCTCCATAAATCTAATACAATTATCTACATCATAGGAATTTATTTAGTATTTTTACGGATTAAATAATTATCATTTATTATGACACAAAGATGATGTAGTAATTGTCTTATTAATGAAATATTGACATAAGTGATGTTATAAATACCCAAATAAATGTAATTTATGACTTTTTATGAATTCCACTAATTTTATAGGTTAATATGACATGTTATTATTGATTTAATTAAATTTTTATAACTAATCATTCTGTTATGAGTTTCAAAAAAATTAATTACTAAATAGTGTCAAAATTGACATAAAATAGTTTTTTTAAAAAATATTATATTATTAATTGTTATTTTATTCCTAAATATATATGGTTCGGACAAATGACTTAGATCAGGTTATATATATTAATTATAAAAAACTTGGGGTTCGTTTGTCTTGATATAGTAAGTTTATTAACCTTATAGTGTAAGAAAACAAGAAGACACGGTAAAAGTAAAATTATCTAACTTAAAGTTAAATATAAATGATAAGGTTAAAATAGGAACCTAAACATGTCTGAATTCTATTGGATGAAAGGATTTCGACCCATCCCCACCTTGTCTTAGAAATAAATCAATTTGGAGCTATTTAAAACCGAATTTTGCTTTATAATAAAATAATATTTTTAGTTATTCCAAAGGTTCCCCTCTCCTCCATTATAAAAGGGCACCTCCTCCCTCTATTCCACACACCACATTGAGCCTTCATGCTCGGCCAAACGCTGCCCAATTCTCCTCTACACTTCCCTAGAGACATACTAGAGGTCATGGTCTTCTACAAAGTCCAATATTAGTGCCCTAAAACAAGGTCTCAAAGAAGCACTTCAAAGAAGAGGTAATGTCTGTTACCGATTCTTTCATCTTTATTTCTCCTCCCACTTCTTCTTATTTAGTTGTTTCATTATGAAGTAATAACATCAGTATCACTAATATAATTATATGTTATTATAAGTTTGAAACAACCCTATTTAACCAACTATCCATCCTACGGAAAAAGAAATCACCACGCGTGTGTACGTAGGGAATACCGTCTCCACGCTGTGGTGTAATCTATTTTACACCACCACCTTACTTGGATGGGTATAATGGTGTACATAATAACCATATATGATTATTGTAAAGTGATATTTATTCTGAAATAGTATACATACACTTCAATACAATTCCACGATCATGAGAACGATATCATCACTCGTGCGTACGTACGGACTACCGTCTCCACGAAGCAATGAGATTCATTCTCCACTTTAACCATTCATGAATGATTATAAAGTATATATAATAAGTAATAATGAAATATATGAAATAATAATTATACTGGATTTATGTTTATATATATGTATGTCATCTACTTAATTCCATTCAACTAAATAAGGAAATGAAAACAGCATTCATGCGTACGTACGCCCTACCATCTCCATGAACGGTGTATTTCATTCCATTTACTGATTTATTATATATTTGTATATTATGAATATATATTATATATAAATAATTTTTTATATTATGGAATTAAGTAATCATGATCTATGTAATGATAAGAATAATTACAAGTCAAAACACGGACGACAAATGAAACAATTTTACCCAAAACGCTCTTTAACATGGAATTTACAAAAGAACGGGTAATATAAAGTCATAACTGAACCATATATGATATCATAACAATAATTATGATTCTGTAATAAGTCAATAACATTATTTAAATCATTATACAGGAGGTTCGTACACTTACGTGGCAAATCGGACCTAAGGTAAGGGCAATATCACAATCTCATTTTTATCTGAGAGTGTTTATACTTTGGTATTTACTGGGGTGTATTTTAATATCAACATCCATGTTTCCTCAATATTTGATATTAATATACTTCTATAATAATTAATATCCAATTTTACCCTTCGGTGAGTTTTTAGTAAAATATATGAATGAAATCTTTTTGTCATTTTTCGTATGAGGTACTTTTTGAATTTTCCGACAAAAGTACGAGAAGAATGTTTTTTTAACATATAAGACATGAATGGATTTCTAAAAAATTATTTCCAAGAAACTTCCATTACAAGTTTTCAAGATTACTTTTAATCAAATTCTCTTAGTTTAGAATTGTATGACATGTTAAGAAAGGAAAAGTGTTTTTGAAGTAGAAAGCATATTTTTTTCAAGAATGGAGTTCAAGTGTTTTATCAAAATTATTTTCCATCTAAGATAATAAAGGGTTCTGTTTATATCCCTATTATTACATGGATTTGATTATGTTGTGATGGAAATATTTTTATGAATTCCTTTATCTTATATGAATTGTTTTATGATGTCCCGATTTTTAAGATTCCCATTTTTATTACATGGGTTATGCTATGATGTATGGTTTATGATTTTGTGGAACACATAAGAATGGTATAATTATGAGATTGGTGTGACCTATATCTCCCTCCAATGCATTGGGTAAAGATTTTATATCTCATGAGATAGACATGGCTGGAATGGTAGGTTATACCGGTTTAGTGAAACTTGACTGAAACGAGAAGTGAACTCGGTTCAGAAATGGAATTTGTCCACTAAGATAGTCTTGGAAATGAGTCTTGACTAATAAGAAATGATTATATATGATTATGTGTGTATGCAACAAAGTTTCATGTTTTATGTTATGATTATTGGGATTACACTTCACTACTATGTTTTATCCCATGTTATGAAATTATTCTCTCTTTTGCAGGTTAAGATTTCAAAAATGTTATGTTCTTATGAATATGATGTGATTGATATTTATTTTTTTTACCCTTACTGAGAATTTGAACTCACCCTTTTATGTTTTCTTTTCCCCGGGATATAAAGAAAGGTTTTAGGTAAAAAAAGGAAGATCTGTATGGGAGATGTTGAAGATCTTTCACCACGATTAGAAGAATATATTCCAAGTTTCCAAAGACAATAAACTATTACGATCCTTGAGTGTGTGTTTTTGTTATGTACTAAGTATTCCACAAAAGTAATGTAATGTCCATGTAATTCAAGATTTGGGTCTCTACAATTAAACTATCCATTAATCATAAAAATATTCTTGAGGACCATTAATCAATAAAGGAGTGAAATAACCTAAACCTAGTGATAAATAATGATCAATGAAGAAGAGTGGATTTTCAATGGAAAGAAACAAATAGTTAATTAAAATAGGGGGATCATGTCCCTTTATAGGGACACTATATTTAATAAAGGGTTCCTGGAGAATTGACCACTATCTCATGGAGACTGATAATTTCATCCTGTCGGTATACTTCGTTCATTGAGTTTTTCAATAAATGTTTTAATAAACCTATGATTATCCTTAAGATTTATAATTTATGATAAAACATTTGGTAGAGGTAAAAATATTCATTCATACAATATCATATATTTAATGCCCCACCAAAATATACATTGGCCATATGTCATAGCCACTGATAAAAGTATATATTAGCTTAAATTTCCATTGATGATTCGAGTATAAAAGAAAATATATTATCAATAATTATTTAAATTTTTTACATGGATAACCAATAACATGGAATATAAGATATGAATATCCAGATAATAATGATTACATTTTAATCAATTTTTTTTCTCTCTACGGTTATTCACCATGTTATATAACTTTTTAATTAAATTTTAATCATATGAATTAATTATCTCTATATATTGATTAGTAAATATATTAATAAATCAAATATCGTTGTTTTCTAGATCATATATCCATCCATGGATTATTCACATCCTATTAGGAAATAGAATATTTATATATTGCTGTTTATTTCAATGTCTTTTTATGAAATTATTTCTAAACTCTATCCAATATAGGAAAATTTTAAAAACGTTTTTCATCAAACATTTCTCAACAAATAAATTCCAGATCGCTATTTTTATCACATTGTTAATGTTTTATAATATTACAGAATTAATTCAAAACCAATCTCTAACAACATGCATCACTACAATAATTATTGGAAGGTGAAAAATTAATTCAATATTTTTTTAATTAAATAATTTATTTTGATAAATATCATACAAATAAATAATCCATTTCATTTTTTAACAAATTACATTAATAATAAAAATTGAAAAAACATTTTTTAGTCATTTTAGACTTACATTTGTCTATATATAGTGATCACCCATAAATGAGGGCCACAAATTTGTTTCACATAATCATTAAAATCCCTCATAATTAAGCCTTTAGAGTCTATAGTCAAGTATATAAGATGAATTGAATTTGAGAAAATTCCAAGAATTTGTAACACAATATTATTTAAAGGAACACAAACCATGGGGGGGGGGATAGGTCTCACTGTTTTTTTCGAGAGGTGAGTCACCCATCAATGTGTGTCTCTCTGGGGAAAATGGGTTGGACAGACAAATTCATATGAAACGAGAACATGAATAATAAATAAGTGATACAATAGAATGTGGGAGGGTAGGATTTGTAGATAGGGTAGATAAAATATCTATTTTATTTATCAATATAGGACCATACACATATTTTGACTTACCTTACATTATGAAATAATAAATCTCTTTCTTAAAAATTGTTCCCTATGGAGGAAACTGACGAAATAGAGCCACACTTGTTTTATTTATGTAGAGACAAGAATATTTGAAGGATTCTACCTGTTTAATAACATCACAAAAACAAAAAACACGAATCCCAAAACAACGATCAACGATAGAGGAAGAGAAGAAAATAAAATACATTGGATTATAGATTTTATTAATCCAATGGAAGATAGCGAGGTTGTACCAGTATCAGAGGAGTTCTTCGATTACATGAGATTAATGAGTGACTTTTTCGGGGTTAGGTTTTATTTATATTTTACCTAAGACAATTTTAATAGCACTTTTAGAAAGGAATGTCAAATATCACATTTATTAGTGCTTAAATTATAAGTGCGGCTAAAATGAATATTTATCTGGGCTTTATTAGTGTTGATAAATTAGGAGATTTATTAGGGATAAAAACCACTAATAAAATATATATTTATCACCACTAAAATTTTTGAATTGATAAATATATCTTTTAATAGTGCAAAAAAATTCACATTTAAATGTATTATAATTAGTATAATTTAAATAATTTTTTCATAACGTTATATTTATATAAATATATATAATTAATTAATTATAATTATATAACTACTTATTTTAAAAATAATAAGTATTTTTTCATAATTATTATAAATAGAGTAGATATACATTTATAGATATTTTTATTTAAAAACATTTATTTACATATATATATTTTTGACATTATTAATGAATGCATATTCATAAATACATGCGTTTTAAAAATTAGGGAAAAGAAATAATTAATAATTAGTTCATATCAATAATATTGAAAATTGTGATATGTTTTACTAAATATATATTAATTACTAAAAAATGGATATATATATATATATACATTGAAGTGGGTGAATACAAGTTGAAAATACTAAAACATAGTAAATAAATATATATAAACAAAAAATATAAAATGATCGATTTCAAAAATAAAATAAAAAACATAAAAAATTTAAAAATGAGCACCCTATATATATAATTAGAAACATATAAATAAAATTTACATATTTAAAAATATATATTAAATGTATCATGTTGTAATAAAATTCAAAAATAATCTAAAATTGGATAAAATTACATAAATATTAGGTGTATGTTTTTCTCTATATTGTGAAAATATATTTTTGTGTGTGTTTTTATACAAATACATTAATATATATATATATATATATATATTTACATGAAATATTTTCAACACCAAATATTTTATATAGGTTATATTTAAAAATCAAGAAAAATTTAAACTAAATAGGACTATAATATGTTTTTAATTATAATTTCATTTGTATTATATTTTTTTGTTATATATATATATATAGAACATATACTATTTATTAATATTTATATTATATACATATATATTAAATTTATTCATTTTTATCAATTATTCATTAATTAATAAAATGTTTCATATTTATAATCATTTACTCATTTTATTTTAATTTTATTAATTTTATTAATTTTATTTATGTCCATTATCAGAGATAAAAAAGAATTATTCAGTGGAAACTTATATCTGTGCTAAAATGAATAGAAAAAAGGAATGGTTTGTCAAAGCTAAAAATAATGTTCTCATAAAGGATTCCTTTATCAAAGTAAAAGTAAAACACTGATAAATGTTACCTATTAGGATCACTAAAATTGTGCTACTAAAGGGATCCTATTATAAGTAATTATTTAGTGATGATAAAGGCATAACATTATCATCACATATTATAGTAATGAAAATTATGCACATTTTTAGTGAATTTTTCATGCACAGATAAATTCTACTGATGAGAAAGGAATGTTTTATAGTAGTGTCATTTCACACATGGTATGGTTGGAAATAACACCTCAAGGGTGAGGAATTTCATGGATGGTTTATAAGAAATCATTTTGGAGAAGGTAATCATCATTAGGTAATCATAATTCATTTATTTTGTGAATCTGGTGCTTATATCTGAGGGAATGTTGACAGAATGGTCTTACTCTAGAAGGGTGACATTATCTAGTGGTTTTCGATTGAATTATTCGAATTTTAGTAACAATGGAAAATAAGAGTCTCAATATGACATCCATGCTAGTGACTCATGCCAACAACTGAGTATTGGGTATTTTATAGTGGTCTTATATGGAGGGATATTAGATATTTAATGACACAATGTGATCGGACACCAAACTAGTGCTAAGAATACTGTTAGTTCGGGTATCTTGATAGCTTACGTAGTAAGCCTTCTCAGACAGCCATTAGTCAAAGACTTGGGAAAACTCAAGGTTCAAAGATCATACGATCAGTGGTATCATGAGTTGGTAGCCAAGATTCATCTTCATGTAAAGGTTGTGGAGATACATTAAGAATCAACTGTGGGTTCATTATTTGGTAGCTAGTGTAACTCCACATTGTAGCGAGGCCTCAGGTAGTTGTGCTTCAGGTTAGGAATATTTAACACCCGAGGTAAATAAAGAAGAATAAAATTTTCATATTTATTAATATTTGTGAACTAAATATTAATTCTACTTTAAAGGGGGCACTATGTTCGATGGAATACCCAATAGGCAACTTTGTGTTTCTTTGAAATATTATGTTTCTCACTAATAATATAGAATTAATATTTTAAATGGTAGTTAACACCTAGCCTTTGTAATGTTGGGAATGTACAAAACTAAATACAAAATGATTATACCTGTTTGTTAAATGTTTTTACATTTATCCAATAAATGATAGAGGCTTAAATTGTGAATGAATCTATTTTTAAACATAATTTACATTAAAATGTTGATTTACCACACTTTAATGGTGAAAAATATTTAAATCTAGTTTTGGTCAGTTTTATGTGTTCCACATGACAAAATAAAATTCCACTTTAGTATTGGGACATCAAAAATTACTTTGGGTAAATTTTTGTATTTTTATAATAGTACTAATTTTTTACGAATAGTGAGAAATAATTTATTTTAATTCAAAACTGCCTTTTAATATAATTTATTTATATTTTAATTTTTTATTTTGAGTTGGTTATGAAGTGTAATTAGATAATATTATTACCCATTAATCCAATGTTGGTTATTGGAATTAATTTCACATTGAAATTATACATAAAAAAGTGTCAATCTTTTGATTGTTATTGTTTCGTAAAAACACGTCATTTCTTTTGAAAACGGAAATTAATTTTAAATTAACTAATCCAACGTATACATTGTGAATTTGGTAAAATAGAAATCATTTTCTAATTCTGAATATCAAATATATCTTAGTCTTAGTTTTTTGTATTTTTCTGAAAAATATCAATTTTTGATGAATAGAAAAACCACTAAGTAGTAGTTAAAAATCTGACTTTTTCATTTAAATGATATTTTACCACATCCGTAAATTGATTTTCAAAAATCAGGGATACAAGGTTTTTATTATTATGTAAAATTTTGTTCAATAATATGATAATAATTTTTTGGTGAATAGTATATTTTGACTTTTATTTACCACGGTTAAAGTTAAATAAGGTAATTCAAGGTAAAAGGTTTATTATAATATCACAAAATTACCATAACACTCATTCTAAACTTATTTTATCAGTCATGGCCGACCATGGGAATCCTTGGGTCAAATTTGGGACCCCAAGGATCCACTTAAGAATGATAATGACACTTTATTTTAATTAATATAAAGTAAAGAAAAAAATGTCATTAACAAATATATTTTAGTATATCAAATTTTACATGGGGTTATATAATTCTTCATTCTAACTATAAATGAACATTGTAAATATAAAAACTACTTCAACAAGATGGTAATTTTTTTATAATTTTTATACATCGAATAAATTAAATTATTTTTGACCCTTTAATGATGTAGTATTTACCTCACTAATAAATGATTTAAAAATAATATGATTATTAATATTAAAACTAATATCCAAAACCTATCCAATTATAATTTGATGATTTTATATCAACCATGATTCATATTATATTCAACTTTAATTAGTCTTGGACCTTTAGAAACTGAATATCGCTATATAAGAAAATAATATTTTTCACACTTTCATAAATATCCACTCCTCCACCTTATAAAAGGACACCACTTCAATCCCATTCCACACACCTCTCAAGCCCCATGGAACATATAACAATAGCCAAACTAATCTCTCAATATTATTCTATTTATCCTTGAAGCCCCACCATAGGTAGAAGGTACTTCAAGAAGTCCTTTTGGTTTAATCCTAAGGAAGTTACCCAAATTAATGGTAATGCATTCTCTTAAAAAAATTTATTTTATTTCTCCAAACCCCTGAACAGTTTTTAAAAAATTATGTTTTATCAACACCAGTATCCTCAAAATACTAGGATGTTATTATGAGAAGGATTAAAACTACACTTATACACACATCCATCTAATTGGTGAAGAACATACTGTGTTCTATAGATGGGGAACTAACGCCTCACGAAACTATGATTGTTCGATTATCTCCTACCACCTCATATGATGGACACTATGATGGATCTGTATTTATATATTATATAAATATTATGTTTATGTTTTCTTTATGCTTCTATATTTTCCATTTATATAATTATTTTATTGATTCTATTATGGGTAAAATGTGATAATTTCATTTAAAGATGTGTGGACTACCACCGCCTCCAAATGATATGAATCGTTAATGCCCTATATGGGACATATAAAGTATGGAGTTAATGATATTATATATTATATTATAATATAATTATAATATACATTTCTTTAATTATGTTTTAGTTTCATTAAAATAAAAAATAGAAATTAAAGTAGCGTTCATGAGTACGTATGACTTACCGTATACATGAACAATACCTTTCATTTATTATCTCCAAATGTTATGTATTGTTATAAATAGATATATATACTGGATATATAATATTTATATGATATCTAAATCATGTATATAATTCTGGAGATAATGGAATTTTTACCACGTGGAAAATATAGTAATTATCAGAAGTTTATTTTTTACTAAAGTTCCAAACATCAATAAAATAACCATTATCAACTCAAATAAGAAACTAATTGTTATATAAAGGTAATATGTGATATTAACGGAATAAAAAAATATGAAAAATTTTCTTAATCAAGTATAAAATAACTTACTTTTATTATTCAAGAAGAACAAGGAACATACAAGACAAGTCATACTTGAAGTAAGGGTTTTCTTATCTAACTTTTTATTCCGTAAGATTTCCATTGTTTTCCACTTATGTATTGCATGTGATTTATTGTTTACATCCATTTAATATATATTATCATGATTCTAATTATATTAATGGTATTATTTGATTCATTTTTTGTTTATTAACATTTCTTCATATGACCCTATTGATTACAATGATGTAAGGGTTTTATTCTCACTTTTATTCCTCTGAGATTCATGCTATATTGGACTCTATTTTCTTTTGGTGTCCAGTATATAGTTACCCTGATTTTATTATTCTTGTAATATACATTAATGTATTGGTATTTACATCTTCATTTTATGATACTTCATTCATGGTGCATATGCTTCATAAGTTACCAAATCGGAAAGGGAATTTCAAATTACAATTTCCACTCATTGGGAATTACACATACTTTATTGACTATTTTAATAAATGATTATGTGTGAAATCACTATATATTATTTTTTTAGTAATTTCCACTCCCATTTATGTTGATATACTTTTGATACACATAATCACTCCATTGAAAAATTCTCAAGTCATCGATATGAACTTGATAAGAGTAATTGTAATTCAATCTCGATTTATTTAGTTAAAAATCCAATTCATTGGTGTTTATTTTAAAAGAATATGTTTGAATGTCCTCTTATTGATTTACACTATATATCCAACCATATAGAGTGTATTTATATTTTTCATACATAATTATGTTCTTAATTTATCTTTAACCTAAGGATATAGTCTTTATAAGAGATTTCATGTCCATTTACATTCCATTGAGACTTATTTGTTGTTATAGTCCAATTCACTTTTATATGGTGCATATAATTTACTTTTACATAGTATATCTCTAATACCTTTATTTTAATGATATTATAATGTTTTGATTTCCTCAACTATTTGTATTCAAGTGAATCTCTTTTGGTTAGGAACTCTAACTAAAATATCATTTTAAATGTTTTAATGATTTATTATTCTAAATCATTATCATTAATGTACATGTTTTAAAAACGGTTTTAAGGATTTATTTATATAGACATTAATGTTTTAAAATTAAAATTCCTTTTAAAAGTTTCAATGTGTTATGGGGCACATTGATTCTAAAATCTATTTTTAAAATTATTCTTGGAAAATAGTGTCAGTTTTAAATGCTTTCAAGAAAAAGGACGAAATATCACTCAAATATTTCTGATGATTATTTTCATCAAGGTGAATATCCTTCATTATTCTCCATTGAGGTTAATTTGTTACAATAAAATCATCAATATTGTATTGAATGAGTTATGTTTAATAGTGGATGTATTATTTTTAGACAATTCATGGTTAGTGGATAATGTATTAAAATTTTGGATGCTAGTTTTAATAAAAATGATTATGTTATGATCCAAACATTTCTTATGTGGAATGCATTGGGCTTAATAAGTGATGTGTGGAGACCACTATATCTCATCATTGCATCATTAGGTCTCATGAGACAAACTAGTGTCTTGGCATAAGGCCGTGTAAAAATCTTATTTGTAGTCTTGGCACAAGGCCTTGACTATATTGTTATAATGTCTAGAATTATGCATTCCATCATTATGATATTATCTATTGGTATTTCATGTTGTTATTTGACTAGTATAATACCCATGCATATGTTTTATTATGGAATTATTTACTCATCTCATATTCTTACCATATAGTGTTCATGTTAATTATTCTTAAAGGAATGTTTTTTCAATTATTCACTATGCCTAATGTTTATGTTATATTATTCTATATTTCATACTGTTACTGAATGTTTGAGCTCATGTATTTCTCATGTTTTATTTTCCCATGATATGAAGAAGTTTTTCATGAGTGACTTCCAGGAATAGTCTTGAAAGCTTGGATGTTTCTAATGGAATAAATTAGTGTTGTTTTTCATTTATAGTTGTAGTGTTGAACATATGTAAATATATTGTTTCCAAGACTACTAAAATAATCTGTCCTTCGGGATGTGATTCCTTGTAATCATGCCAGTGTATTTAAATAATGCACCGGCTACATGATTCTGTGGTTGGGGAATTACAGAATATTCTATTAAATTACCAATGTGAGAGAAATATTTGGAGATTACTATGGTTATATGTATACTAGGGGCATGGTTGGGTCCATATTTATTTTTTCAGGGCCCTTTCTGAAGGTAGTTCTGGTTTTGGGTGTACGATGTCCACTAGATGTATTTTGGACAAACCATACGTGAGGTGGTCTACATATTTCACTTTGAAATTTCCCATGATTTGGTGGTTCAATCTTTGAACGTCATTTTGTAGTCCATGAAAGACCCTATATAATTTAATTCTTGATTTGATTTAATCGATTGTACCCATGAGATGTCTATGGCTATACTCTTCCAATACTACGAATGGTATGATTCTTGTGATAGGCTTCAATCCTTGGGTAGTTTAGGCCACATTGTTTGTTTATTTAAATTAAATTTGTTATATTAAATGATTATTATGATGGTTCCATTGGTACATCATGGGTCTTTCCCGATGATAGAGATGGTTTTGACCATCTAGATGAGGAAACATTGTACATTGGGTTGGGATTGTCCTAGATACATTGGGAGATGAATAAACCTAATTGGGATACATGGTCATCAAAATGAGACAATCGGGTTATCATGTTAAGTGCATGGATTGTGTAATATTTGATGGTTATTACCATAACAGTGAGTGGCATGATCTCATGGTCATGAGGGGTCAAGATGACGTATATTAGGTACTTTTTTTTTGTGAATTCCACAAACCATTATTGGATATCATGAAATTGGATTTGTGTGTTAACAAATATGACATTGACGATGATGTGGTGTTAACCCATCATGTGGGAAGAGTCTTCTGTTAGGTTCTTATTAGGATGTTGTTAACCATTATTATTGATAGTGGTGATTTCCAAATATTTCTCCATGGATAGAGAGGAGACATCGATTGGTGGTGATGAGGGTTTTTTTGATTAGGCTATAGATATTAAATTTATTAGTAATAGACTATGTTGGAAGACAATTATCATCATTTCTAGTGTCATCAAAAACTGAGGTGACTAAGTTATAATTTGGAGGTCTAATGTTGATTTTCCTCACAGATCGAGCTTTCAGTCATGGTGGATTTTTCTGAGATGACTTTTTGGGTACCATGTAAAATTAATTGGGAATGTTTTTAGTATATTGGTTATATAATGATTTGAATAATTTATTGGGTAATGTTTTTATAGGTGGAACCTAAGGGTTTTCCATGTTGATTTTTCATTTGAGGAATCCCTAGAATTTTGTTTAACGATAATATCCACTACATTTATAATAGAGATTACCGAATAAGGTGATTTTTAAATTCTATATTTTGATAATAAAGGAATAAGGATTATTTATATGATGTTCATCTACAATTTTATTTATTTTTAGACACACCTTCTTTATCTAAGATGTATGTTAGGAACATATCAGTGGTATCCTACTGAGATTTTTCCTAAAACCCCTAATGGTCCCTTCATGATGCATGTTGATAGTATTATTTTTCCATTAGGTGATCTGGTGATGTTAATGTGCATGGATAGAGAGGACCTTCATTTCATACATCATCTATAGTTAATCATTTTTAATTCCTTTTTGTATCAACATGATTATTATATGTATGTACTAGTGGTGTCCAAATGTGAACATTTTTTATATATTTCCATGGATGGATTGACATGTATTAATTTTTTATAAATGATGTTTAGTTTTAAAACTGGTATTTTATTATGCAAATGGAATGTGGGATCTTGTTGATATTTATCACTGCTCTATGTTATTACCACTTCTTCAAAATGTTATAGTTATAGTTAATTATGATCTTTTATTCTGATGATATATTTTTTACATATTGTAATTATTATCACCACCATGGTGTATAGTCTCTCCACTATCACCTTTTAAACCCTCAATTCTAGTGTACAACCATTTGAAAAAGTGGAGGCATGCCTAATGGCAATTGACACTAGCCCGTAACAAAGTTTTAGGGAAGAATAGGTTATGGGTGCTTCAAAGGGAATCAGATGATACTTTTTTATGTATTTGGGGAATTAATATTTCAGTTATTTTGTCCATATAATCATCAACTATTAGAAATCAGTTCGGATATCATGTTTTGGTACATCCATCCATATACACGAGGGATTGGCCAAGCATCCTGGGGTGGGAGATATCTATTATGATTCTATGTTTTAAGGTATATTTTATTATCACCTTGAGTGGTGAACATATATGTGATTATTATATGTTATGATATAATACCCATTGACAGGTATGGAATAAGAGGATTTTAGTACCCTTCTCTCGATATGGGAATATAGGATTTTTAATGGACTATTTATAGCCACATATGATGATTTCTAAATATAAGTGTATTTTTTTTGTAAATGTCATGTGAATCTAACGTGGAACCTACAATTTTTTAATTGGGGTTGGGTTATTTAATCTCTCAAAAAAATATTCTAATCTATGTTTACATTCCAAGACACTCTTTGGTGGAATTCTACATAGCCATCCCTGGAATGGGGTTCTAATGATATATTTATTTTATTTGATGTGATATATTGATATATGTTTGTTCTTGTCTCTTATTTTCAAATTGAGGGATGATAATTGGGGTGATATATTTAAAATGTCAATAAGGAAGCTAAACTTCATTTCCCTGATTTGCCTATTAATTGTCATCTTACATAGCTACCATGGATTGATATGTGATGCATGAATCTGTGATCAATATGATAAGATCCATGAGGATATATTTATATGTGATACATGGCATAGATATGGGTGTTAATGGGAAAAAAAGGCTACATATTTTGAGACATAGTTGATATGGGGGAGTATAAGGTTGGTGATGTTTCATTACATCATACAACATTTCCACTCTGTGTTATATAAATTTTATTAAGTATGTATAATTTAGGCATTGGAATTTAGTGGGGTTACACATAGATTGGATTAGGTGGAATATTCAAAAGGAGTTTATTTAGTAACATAGAAGATTTAATATTTTTAGACCCCTGAGTGTCGGGATGAGGCCCGAGAGGTTTGGGAAGATCAATAGCTACAGTTACAAGCACATGTATTAGTGGGATATTCACATGATAATGCATATTTTTTTCCTTGTCTTGATGATAAAAATAGGTAAATAAATTTCAGGTCTTCTATGATATTGACATGGGACATTAGGGTGTGAGTCCATCGGTGACATAATTGAGTCGAGAGTACTATTCACATCACCCACCGCAATTTCTAGGCGAGGGTGGAACACTAGAATCTGAGAAATAGATAGAGTTTGTATAGGCCATCATTGACTAGGTTGAGACACCACCAATAAAGAGAGTGAATTTGTTTACACGTATTCATAGAGGACAAGATAATAACATGTATGACACATAGGCGTAGGAATTAAGACCCAATGAACTGTCTAAATGGATATTTCGGAAAGGATATATCTACACTTCTCTGTGGAGACATTGTGAGTGTAGAGAGATCGTGATTTCATGAACATACAAAACATTGACATGCATGTTAAGGACTATACAACTACATTCATTGAATTTTCTCATTTCTCCCCTAGTATGGTGTTTGATGAATCCTCAAGGGTGAGGTATTTCAATGATTTATTACAACACACTAATCAAATGTAGGAAAAAGTAATTAGGTTATCAAAATACATAGAAACTATTAACATCCCCTGATAGTCGAGAGAAATTTCATAGACATTTAATACTCGATTCAGGTGATGGTGTAAGGTGATATCATCTTTGATGCTTCATATTGTAGGATGTTATGGTGAGATGAGACCTTGTATGGAATGGGGGCCAGAGGAATCAGTAGCTTTCCATGGTATGGGTGTTCAGTGGTTTGATTCCAATGCAGCCATCTAGGATATGTGATGGTGTATTGTGATCAGGCACCAAATGAGTGTTGAGAATTCAGATAGGTCAATAATATCGAGATGATTTATTTTATTTCGTTTTTGATAGCAAGCAGAAAATGACAGGGGCAGACTCAGGGTTCTGATATTAGACCAGGAGCATTAACTAGAGTTGGAAACCGAGATTCATGTACACATGGAGGATGTGGAAGATACTATGGGGACCAATAGTGGGTCCACTGGCTGATAGCTGGTGTATCATTATTGGTACACTATACCTCGTGCAGTCATGATTTTGGATATGTTGATGTTGTAGAGAAACCATGGGTATCGAAGCCTAGGGAGATGAATTAGGTGAGAGGTATTCTATGGGCATGAATAATTCATTTTTTGGGCATGATCATTTCTATAGACATGTCATCTTTTTTAATAACACTATGCACTAAATGTATTTTGGAATAACTTTATGTTGTTTACTTGGCTAAAATCATCTCAGATAAATTATATAAACATTTTTGAGGTCCATGGAACATAGGATTAATATGGGAATAGATGTGATGGAGGATCAAATTATGTGTGTTTGCATCTAGTAATTCAATATTTTTTTAATTAATTGAGGTGTGTTGACATACAATCATCATTGAAGTGAATGATTTATGTGATTTCGAAGGTACCAAGGAATTTTTATGAAAAATTGTAGTGTTGTAGGACCTCATAGGTTCTATGTTCGACTTAGGTATAAGGCTTGGATTTGATGTGGTGAAGATCATGGTGGGAACCTAATGTGGAATGGGATGATTTGAATCACAATGAGTTTCATGAGGGATGATGTAACATTATAGTAATTTTTAGTCCTGAGAATGTTGGATGACCATCATGATTTTTTAGTTTTGGGGAGGTATGTGGCAAGGGTAGATAATTCTTATATTGGTGAGCGGAATGAGATATTTTACAAGTGATTTGATGACCAGGGTAGACTTAGGATATTTAACCAAATTGGTATGTATGGTACCATATATGTATATTTCATTATAGGTATAGTTTGAGATATGTTTTTGACGGGAGATTGTAACCTATCGAGTTTTTTGGAGTGGGTCTAAATCCTCATCTTTTTTTCAATTCATTAGAGTGTTGTGGTCATACCAAAAACATTATTTATCATTTGATATAAACTATAAGAGTTATGTATCACCCATAACATGAAAATTATATTATTTTATTACTTCCTGTAAATAGTTACTATTGTTGATTTTCAGGTTGTGTGTGGGTTTAAATTTTATGATTTTTGATAATTTTGATGGGTTTTGGGATGGTCCACAAGAAATTCATGGATATCAGTTACCATGTGGTCAGGCCAGGTGATCGTGTGGTTCCCAGATATTCATAATAAAGAAAATTTTATAAAAATAACTTTTATGTTATTTTTAATAATAATATTATTAATAATACTAGTTTTATTAATATCTCTAAATTATTATTATAATTATAATTTTTATAATTATTATCATCAAATTATTATTATAATTATAATTGTTATAATTGTTATCATCAAAATATTATTATTATTATTATTATTATTTACTTTTTATTTGATGGAACTCTAATTACGCCATGCCTTCCCTCTTCAATGATAAACACCCCCCCCCCCAACCACACATCATGTGTGCTTTGATCCACCGCCTACCCTCTCACTCTCGTGTTACCACCATGGAAACAAACCTCCCTAATGCACTACCCCTTGTGTCATACCACTACTCCCATGCATGCCCACTTATTTCGATCCACCTTCTTAGCACACCCTCCACCTATACTGTGACCTTCCTAACACACCATTCTCTTCCATCTATCCTCTCTATTGAGCTATCCTCTGGCTCTCCCCCTTTCTCTAGTGTGACCCTCTTAGGTGTGACCTCTCCCTAGCGAACCCTCCATTAATTTTCATTGATTTTGGGGATTTATTCCCTTCTCTGAATCGTATATGCTATGGGTTTTCTGTAACTCAATTTTATTGGTTTTTAGCATCTGTGAAAGATCTAAAATGACTTTTTATCCTTTCTATGTAACTGAGGTTTAATTTTCCCACCTTAGAGGTAGGCCCATCCATCCCTCATCTTTTGTATTCAATTCATGTCATTATTGAATGTTTAAATTAAAATTTTAAAACTTATTCGCATCATCATAATATATTTACCTAGTTTAATATGGTATTTAATTTTTTTGTAGAATCAATTAAAATTGGTTATTTATGTGGTTCTAGGTTTATGATTAATGTGTTTGATTTAAGGACCAATTTTTTCTCAGTAAATTTTTTATATGATTTTCACCTATAAAATTCTTAGGGAAAACCTATTGTGTTCTTTTCTGGATAACATAAATGTTAAAAATAACAATCAATTTGATACTTCAATTATTCCTATATCTGGACATATCAAATGTTTTTTAAATGTTATTTGGGTTTTAATATTGAAATTAGATGATTTGTGTGGTGTTTCCCCATAGAATGATATTGTTGAATTGGTTGTATTATGCTATTTTATTTTATCTCTATCATGATAATTTTTTTGTCATGGATTGTAATTTTTTGGGCAATCTCTCTTATTCTGGAAAATGCTCATTTTCAATTTTGAGTGACTGTGTGGAATTATAGGGTTATTTTATAGAATGAAATTTGTGTATCAAGGAAAAGATATTGGGTTTTTTATGGAAACATTAGTTGTGTCATTAGATGTTGGAACATTAATTGGACCACAGAGTGCACCTATGAATGTGAATTAAAATAAAAATTGAACTTTAATTTGGTGTTTTCCTTTAATATTGGTTTCCATAACTATTCATTGGTTTTCAATTGGACTATTGGTCACATAAAAAGGGTTTTGATTTCAAAACATTTCTAGTTCCCTTTAGAGAATTATACTAGTTTTTTAAAATAAAATCACAATGAGGTATTCACATTTGGAACATGGAGTTTTTTTGGGGGATCCATTAGGATTAAGGGGCCATTTGGCATGTTTTTTAAGATTATGTATTCTTTATTTTCCATGGTTAAAAAATCTTTTATGGATCTGCATTGGTTTTGGAACATAAATCTACATTTTTTACTATAAATTAAAATTGGTTGTTTGATATTTTATTTAAAAGGGATTGTAGGTGTTTTGGTATACACATTTGATTATGTGAAGATAAATGCCCAGTTGGTAACATGCATGTTTTTAAATATGGTGTTGAATGCTTATGTGATGTAATGGCCTGGTTGGTACCTTGGATGTGTTAATTAGTATACATACAAGTAGATTATGGTAATACATATCTCGGATTTCGCTTTATGGGATTTCCCATGGATGATGTTTATATTTGGGGTTGGAATGTGTTTTGGGGGTAGGTAAGGTGAGTCATGTGTGCGAGGGACTCCCACATACACTGTCTACGATTACCATGGGTTATTGGGCAACATTTAGGGGATCGAGGGATTTTTTTTGACCAAAACCAATTAGATGGGTTGGTAACCCATAGATCATAGATATGAATTGTGGGATGTGCCACTAGATTGGTTTGTTTAGGGGGATAATGGTTATTGAATCCGGAGAATCACCATACATCAATAGGTTGTTTCGAAACGAGTATATCCAGGGGTCTTCTAGGTATGTTTAGGATCACTAATGGTTACATTTCATTTTTTTCACTCATGTATGAATTCATATAAACATAGTTTTCCCAGTAATCTATTATATTGTTTATATTTCATTATTGGCCAATATATTTTATATTGGAATGTGTTTTATTGTCTATGGCTCATATTTTGAATAGAGATATTTTTCTTGTGTTGGATTTTAAAATGGTATGCATTGATTGTTTAATAAAATATAAAAAAATAATTTTTAAAACTATATTTTGAAATAGCACTAATGGACTATGTTCAGTAAAGTTATGTTATAGGTTTGGTGGTGTTTTCCAACTGAGCTATTATGGAATCCCACCTTTTTAACCTAATGTTTCATTACATTTTACAAATAGAGGACCTTTAAAGTATAGTTTCATGGAAATCATGAACAAAATACATGATTACATGAAAAATATAATTTAAATACACTTTAAAATACTTTAGAAAATTTTCATTCTATGTACAACTCCTGCATCTCATAACCTGGAGCATATATCAAATGAAAGGGTGAGCAGAATGCCCAGTAAGGAAAGCAAGTGAATCATTTTACTTGAGATATCAATAAGAACATGGTGAAAAACATAAAGACATTAGAAATGGATGAAGAGTCATTTCCTAAGGAAATAATATTGAACCATAACATTAATATGGGGCAAAACCAATTAATTTAGACATTCATTAACATATCAACAAGGTTCATCCCCAATGTGTCAAAAAAAACATGGTTATTCACCAAGGTATTGTGAAACTTGACATCTCTAGAGATTAAATTTTGTAACCAAAGCATAGGAGCGCTATCTGGACGCACCCATAATATTTATTTATATTAATTTGATCCACATATATCAGAATCAAACATTTCATAAATAAAAAATATAGAGTAAAAGTATTGGGTTTTACTTCAAAATCGGGATGTTGTAAAAGTTCTTAGAAACATGATCTTTATGTATTTTATAACACTTTAAAAAGGAAAGAGTGATTATTGTAAGTAAATTCCATATTCAAATAGATATATTTTATTTCATGATGAATACTTCTAGAAATGATAATATATATGGGTATTCTAATAAATAAAATTAGAGGATTTTTTTAGAAGAAGAGAGATATTTTGAGATAAAATTTTTGTAGGATAACGACTATATAACATTGTTTTAGAATACCATAAAAAGCGAGGGAAAAACGTTCTCCCATCAATAAATTAATCATTTAATGTAGAGTTACATAATAAAATGAAATATGATAATTTCTTGTAATTACATACCCCATGAATAGGAATCTTGAAAGAAAATAGAAAATGGGATTTCTTTTATGAAAATTCAATAGCATAACATTGTCACTTAAAAATCCAGAAAATAAATTGATGAGAGAAGAAAGAGTATATAATCAATTTTAAATCAAATGAAATGTAATAAAAATATATATGAACATACCCCCACATAATAATATGGTAACTGGAAGACATTACATAATGGAATCGTGACTAAAAGATGAGGGTGGAAGGTTCCCTTAACTTGAAGAGTAATATCGAATGATTGAGAGATGAGACATTGGGGGGCATGAGGGAACATTGTGAGGAATCCATGGGAGGTAAAAAGTATATGAATTAATTGATGATGATTTTGGAATGAAATTAATTGGGTAATGGACTAGTAATTATAGGAAAAGTGTGGGAATATTTAATTTATTTCCAAGGGACACCTCATCAGAGGTATTTGCAAAACCATGGGCTTGCCCAGGGTATTTGCCCACGTTATTGGACACTTGGTGCACCTCATAGAATATCATACTATTCACGTGTCTAATAGAATTCTTACATCATTCTTACAACATTATTACATCATTTAAGATGTCATTCAACACCCAAAACTCAAAAGAGTATTTCTACTATTCACAGAAAAACAAATCATTTTAAAAAAATCTCATAAACATACCCAAAACTAATCTCGATTCTCCGATTCAAAAATTACCTCAATTTAAGGAAAATAATTTTCGAAATATTTTAATTTTAATTTTTAAATAAAATCAATTTTTATTCAAAAAACAACTGTAAAACTATAACATATTCTGTAACACCTTGAATAATTAATCAAGGTACCATAAAATTATGGTATAACCATAAAACAATAAAGTATCAATTTATTATTAAATTGTATAAAAATACATTTTCATTTTATGTTATTATATTAATGATAAAATTTTAAATAAAATATTTCTGACCTACAAAAATAAAAAAACTTATATAATGATCATTTATTCATTTTTAAGATGTCTAAATGGTATTAATGCTTTAATGGGTGATGTTTCTATTTTTTTGGCTGATTTACTATTTATTACCATTCCTAAGGGTATGTTACTATTCATATATAACTATTTACAAAACATCATGTTGATCTTATTAGACTTTAAATTTCATAATAACCACAACTGTAGAAGACCATTTTTTAGAAATCATTTCACATTATTAATTATTTATTGTTTACATGAATATTTTAAAATACCTTTTTTCTAAAATCATCAATAATATTCATCCCATATTTATCTAGACATTTCAAAATCATAGATTTAACCATAATAAGAAATAAAAATTTTATTTATACTAATGTATTAGAAAATGTATCTAAGGACACATTACATAGCACCTTATAACACCTAGATAAGACCTAATTGTAAGGTGTGCTATGGTGATAGAATCTGGGGGTGGTTCAATCCAAATTTATCTTGTGGTGATTTCTATTATCTTGTACATTCAACTTATGTGATTCCATTCAATCTTCACATGATGAAGCTCACCTTGGGTATGGTCTAGAGCAATGTCTAGAGAAGCTACCTTCTACCCATGCTCAGACATATGGGCTTCGTACTGGCCGAGTGTACTAGATGAGTCCATGGACTCTTCTTTCTATATTAATTAACGAAGATCACTTCTATTTGTAAAAATTAATTGTAACGTTAAGAGTTTAGTTTCCAATATAAATCTTGGACAATAGTCATATAAGAGTTGAAACCCAATGGTATCACTTCATCAATTAAAGGATATAGTTTTGTGGAGTATAAAATGAAATAACAAACAAATGATGGAAAAATATTATTCAAAAGATTTGGTCATTAAATTATTCACCATTAATAATTCCACCCCCCCCCCCCCCCGAAAATTTAACTCAACCCCCATGAAGAGAAATGGTGTGGGTAATTCTTCCTCATTGAGTCCTCTGGTTCCCACTTGGTGTCATAGGGGCCAATGTACCTTGGGCTAAGATTACCATTCATCCCAAATCTCTTGAATCACTTCCATGGTGAAATTAGAAGAAATACATTGTCACCAATATCAAACTGACATTACCATTAACGATTTTCTTCATAGCTTTTTTACCGAGTCTGAGAAGCCTTAATGTGTTGTTGGATGTCATGGACTTTTTATGTCATGTATTTCACGAGACCAGGCCCAAGTATCATTCTCTAACCACCTTCATGCAAACTAGTCGGAGTTCTACACCGCTTACCATATATAGCTTCATAGGGTTCCATTTTAATGCATGAGAGGAAGCTTTTCTTCTATGAGAACTCAACTATAGGGTGATGTTGATCCCATCCGCATTTAAATTCCAATGAGCATGTTCTCAGCTTGTCCTATTATTTTGGAATAGTCCCTTCAGATTATCCATCAGTTTGGTGTGATAGGCCATACTAAAATACATTTTAGTGCTCAATTCATGTTGAAGACTTTTCAATAATTTTGATGTGAACCTTGGGTCATGATCATATATGATATAAAGTGAAAATACATGCAGCCTTACTACATCCTTCACATAAATCGTGTAATGTTGATCAAGAGTGAAATCTTCTTGAATGAAGATGAAATGGGAAGTCATTGTGAGATGGTCCACAAAAATCCATATCTTATTGATTCCTTTGTATGTTCTCGGGAGACCAGTGACGATGTCCATAGTGATGTTATCCCACTTCCATGCCATTATGGGTAATGGTTGCAATACCACTTTAGGAAGTTGTCACTATGCCTTCACATGCTGACATACCAGGAACCTTGTAGTGTAGGAAACAATCTCCCTTTTCATTTGATCCCTCCAATAATGATCATGATTGTCCCTATAAAATTTGTTTCTCTAAGATTTATTGAGAATGTTGAGCTATGAGATTCATCCATCGTCTCCTTCTTTATTTCAAGAATATATGGAATGTATAGTCTAGTATGAAATTTTAGTACACCTTCTTCACCTATATTGATCCTAGGAATCTTCCCATCCTTAACAGCCTCAAACTTCTTCGATAAACAAACAATCTTCTTTCTGAGAATTCATGTTCTTCTCTAGTAATGACGGTTGAGAAATCATTTGGGTTTGGGTTAATTATTCCACTTCCATTATAATTCCCATTTCCAACATTATAAAGTCATAGATCAAAGTAAATCTTTGAATCCTCATCATAGAAAAAACAACTAGGTCTTTCCTATTTAATACATTAACGACATTGTTTTCTCTTCTGGGATGACAATGATTTGAACAATCACAATCTTTGAGAGGTTCCTGCCATCTTCTCTATCTCATGTTTAATTCCATTTGTGTGAATATTTTCTTCAAGCACTGATGGTCAGTGTATATATCACATTTCTCCCAATAAATATAGTGCAATGATATCATCAGAGAAAAAACCGCCACAGCCAGATCCAGATCATTCGTAGGATAATTCTACTCATGAATCTCCTACTATCAAGATGCATAAGTAATGTCTTTTTCATTTTTCTTGAGGGTGAAACCAATACCTTACAGAGATGCATCGCAAAAAATAAAAAATCATTCTCCACATGACGGTAGATTTTACACGGGTTCAGTAACCAATCTATTCTTCTGCTCTTGGAATCATTCCATAAACACCCTTTTCTAGATTATCTTGACCTCTTTTCTAGTTAACATGGTTAATGGATTATAATGTTCAGAAATTTTTCTGACAAACCTCCTATAATATCCTTCTAATATATGAAAACATTAAATCATAGTTTTTTTGTAGGCAGAGGCCACTCCTCTAATACTTTTGACTTCGTAGGGTCAACTATTATTACATCATTCGTAATAATGTTCCCCTAGAAAGAAATTTGTTGTAACCAAAATTCACATTTTCTGAACTTCCCAAAATGCAGATCCTTCCATAATGTTTGAAATATAACACTTAGATGATCATCATGCTCCACATGACTTTTGGAAAATTTAAGAATATCAGCAATAAAAACTACCACAATGTTGTCAATGTAGTTCTTAAAGACTCCATTCAACAAATCCATAAAAATACCTGGTGCATTCATCAGTCCAAAGGGCATAACAACAAACTAATAATAACCATACCATGATCAGAGGTTTTGGAATATCATCTTTAATCACCCTAAATTGATGATAACCTGGTCGAAGAACAATCATAGAAATGAATTGAGCACCACAATGTTGGTAAATTAATTCATCAATTCTTGGAAGAGGGTAATTTTTTCATCATAGTTATCCCTTTTAGTTCTCTATAATCAATGAATAGCCACATCTATCCATGTTTCTTCTTCACAAAGAGAAATGGTGATACCCAAGGAGTTACAATCGGTGGTATAAAACCCTTCTCCAAATGATCTTATAGTTGTTTCATTAACTCCTATTGCTCATCATTTTGCATCCTATACGTGGTCATTGATATCAGATGGGATCTAGGTATCAGTTCTAATGGTAAATCAACCTATCATTCTAGGGGAGGTCTAGATAACTCTTTGGAAATGTTTCAATGTATTCCGGGATGATGGGGAAATTTTCGATCCAAAATCTCTAATTTTCTTCTTCTTCTCCACTAATCAACTACAAAAAAATGGATTTTCAATGTTCTTTTATAAAATGAACTGGTTGAGAAATATATCCATGGAAGATAACTGAAGGTTTTATAGTCAAGAATACTAATCATTCATTGCTTATGAATTTGATCATAGAATTATAGTTTGATTGACAGTCCATATCTATTATATTGTATAATTCTAGCATGGGAATGTTTACTAGATTTGTGATAATATTGTGCTCACCAAAGATAATACTAGAGTTTCTAAACACTGGCGATGCTTGGATAATCCAGCCATGAGTCTTGAATGATACATCTACATTAAGAAAACCAGGGGTTGATTCTAAAATATTATCTAACATGGAGGAAATAAAGGAATGTGTAGAACTAGAATCAAACAATGTACATAGTATCTTTGAGAGAACAACAAGAGTAGCTTCCACCACATCATTAGGCACTTCATCTTCATCTGTAGTGATTGAAAAATTAAGTCCTTCTTCCCTTGGCTATTACTGAGGCATATGGTGTTTCAACTCCACTACTATCATAATTAGATAGTTATTGGAAAAGTGGCAAAGTTGTGCACACTTATTTCATTTTACATCATATAGAGAATTCACCATATTCCCCTTGTCATTAGTGTTGGGAAATTGTGTCTTCACCTCACCAAAACAATTCTGAGAAATGTGAACATCTCTACCACAATTGAATCACTTCCCACTCATGAGCATGTAGTTCCTCGAATACTTCTTCCCAAATTTATTACATGTGGTACGTTGTACTTTCTTGACTCCTCTTCCCTGATCTATGCTCCACCATTTTCATGGATCTATAGATCCTTTCTAGTTTCTGAATTTATGAGACCATTGTGTCTCATCAAACTCAGGTTCAACATTAATCACACTTCGCACGATCTCCACAAAGCTATCATATTCACGGTTGGCTATATTTTTCTAGAGATAAGGTCATAGTCCACTGAAGTATCTATCAACCTTACCATTGAAATCCACGAAAAATCTAGTGGTGTATTGTGAAACCATTGTGAAGTTCATCTCGTAGCATCCCACATATTCATTCTCTTTCTACTTCATCTCATGAAACCCATTATCCATTCTTGTTCTCATCGATCGAGGGAAATAATTTTTGAAGAATATCCCTCTGTACTCTTCCCACTTAATATATCCCACTTACACTCTTAGCATTGAGTTTTTAATCAGTTCCCACCACTGATCAAATTCTCCCACTATGTGAAAAATAGCCAAGGTAAGCTTCTATTGTTTAGAACAGCAGTACACAGAAAAGGACTTCTTGATAGAGTTGATCAACTATTCAGAAACCAATGGGTATGTAGATCCACTGATGTTTGGTGTTTGTTAAAACATAATGGATTCAAAAGAATGTTATTCCCTTTATAGTGAGATTGGTATCCCATCTTGATTCAAGCTATTTCCCATAACATGAGTCAGTTGGTTCATCATTCGAATGAAATTTTCCATTCTGGCTTCCATTTGATGGTCATCAGTGCATGGTCCATTGCGGTCACCATTTACACGGTTACACATATTGACCAACATTTTCTATAAGAATAAAACCATAGTGGGAAAATTATTTCAGTTACTATTATTTTAACTATAAAGGATTTTTGTTTTAAAACTTCTTTAAACAATATCATTTCTATATAAATCCTTCGGAATGATTCAAAAAAAGATATTGATAAACCAAACATATCCCCCTGGTGTTTTGTAACCAAGAGTACAGGAAGGCCTGTTGCCATGTACCAGGATACCCCGAGTCAAGCCCAAAACTCCTAGTTGGAGTTTTCAATCTTAGGTATATATGTTCCAGAGCTTCCTCTACCTGCTCGTATCCAGACATGGATGTTTCTTCTTTACAAACCACTTACTCAATACATACCAAAATACTAAGAAGATTTACTATATGTAATCATTTTTATAGGATTCTTACTAATGAATTAATAGACTAATTTCTATTCATAACTAAACTATCCTTTGATAGGAACTATGGAATAACACATTTCTATCATAACATTTCATTACATTTTACAAAGAGATGACATTTAAAGTCTTGTGTCTGGGAAATCATGAAAAAATTACATGATAACATAGAACAATATTTTAAAACCCCTTTAAAAACCTCTTGAAATTTTTATCCTTTCTATAACTAATTCATTTCATAACATGGAGACATATATCAATGTAAAGGGTGAGTATAATGCCTTGTATGGAAAGCATGGGAATCAGCTTACATGAGGTATCAATAATAACGTGATGAAAAACATATAGACATGATCAATGGAAGTAATGTAATTTCTTAATTAATATAAAATGAAAAATAAAAATAATATGTGGCTATAAAATATAAATCAGACATTCATGAACATATCACCAAGGATCATCCCCAAGGAGTCAAAAATATTATCATGGTTATTCACCAAGGTATGATGAAACTTGTCATCTCCAGAGATCAAATTAATTACCCATTGCATTGGAGTGATATTAGAGCACACCCTTATTATGAGTTTATTTTCAGGTGAGCCACATATATCATAATCAAACATTTCATAAATAACAATTATTGAATAAAAGTAATGGGTTTCACATGAAAATCGTGACATTTTAAAAGTGCTTAGAAACATGATTGTTATGTCTTTTATAACCCTTAGAGAAGGAATATGGGTTTCTTGTATGTCAATTCACAAATAAAATAGATAAATTTTATATCTTCATGAATTAATCGATAAATGAAAATATATTTGGGCATTGCGATAAATAAAATAAGAGAATTTCATGAGAAAAAGACAGTGATATTTGGAGATAAAATTTTGTCGTATAACATCTATATAACATGGTTTTATAATGCAACAAAAAAAGAGGGTAGAAGGGTCTCCCATAGTGAAATTAATCATTTTCAACAGAGGTCAAAAATAAAATGAAATAAGATCATGGTGTGGAAAGACATACCACATGAGAAGGAAACCTGAAATATAGGAGAAAATTTGATTTCTTTTATGAAAAATCAGAAGCCTATTAGCTTCACATCAAAATTATGAAAATAAATTGATGAGAGAAGAAATGGTATTTCATCATTTGGGCATGAAATGGATAATAATAATAATATATAAGAACATACCCCCACATTAGAATATGGAAACTAGAAGACATCACATAAAGGAAATCATGACTAAAAGAGAAGGGTAGAAGGGTCCCTTACCTTGAAGACTAATTTAGAATGTTTGAAGGTTGGGACCTTGGGTTCCTTGAGGGAACCATGGGAGTGAATCTCGGGAGGTAATAAGGATATATCTTCTTTTAGGAGAATTTTTAATGAAATTAATGGTGTAATGGCTTCATATTTATTAGAAATGTGAGGGAATATTTAATTAATTTCCATGGGACACCTCATCGGCGGTATTTACAAAACCATGTTCCTACCTATAGTACATGCATATGGTATTGGACACATGGGACACCCAATAGTATATCATACAATTAAAAAGATGAATAGAATGACTACATCATTATTACATCATTCCTACATCATTGATGATTTCATTAAACATTAGAAACTCAAAACTGTATCTTCACTATTCACCAAAAAAACAAAACATCTTAAAAAAAATCTCATAAATACACTCATACCTAATATTGATGCTCAGAATTCAAAAAAAATCTCCATTTTAGGTAAAAAAAATTACAAATTATTTTTAATTTATTTTTCATATAAAAGCTTTATTTATTGAAAAAAACTCTAACAAAAACTTATTTTGAAACAACATGAAAAAGTAATCAATGTCCCATACAATTATCGTATAACCATAAAACAATAAAGTAAAAATTAATTATTACATTTTATGTAAATAAATTTACCTTTTTAAATTATTAAATTAATTATAATATTGTAAATAAAATATTAATGACCTTCAAAAATAACAAAACACATATTATGATCATTTTTTTACTTTTATGATGTCTAAATTTTATTTATAAATTAACGGGTGAAGATTCTATTTTTTTGGTCGATTTAAAATTTATTACTATTCATAAGGGTATGTTACTATTCATACATTAATATTTACTAAAAATCATGTTGATCATATTAGAATTTAAATTTATTATTGATCACTACACTAGATGACCATCTTTTAAAAATCATTTCACATTATTAATTATTTTATATACAGATGAATAATTAAAAATAACCTATTTCAAAAATCATCCATAATATTCATCCAATATTTATCCTGGAATATGTAAATCACAAATTTTACCATAATAATAAATTAAAATTTTATTTATTCCAATGGATTACAAAAAGAATCTAAGGCCTCGTTATATAGAAACATATAACACTTGCATAAGACCTAAGGGTAAGTTGTGTTATGGTGATAGAATCCGGGGGAAACTTAGAAAACATGTCTATAGTGGTGAATTCTATCATCTTGAAATAATCCCTTAGGTGATTCCATTAAAGCATCACATGTTGAAGCTTAGATTGGGTTAGGTCCAGATAAAATCCCAGAGATGCGACCTCATTTCCAAGCTCTAGCATATGGTCTTCGTACGGCCCGACTCTACTGGATGAGGCCATCGACCCTTCTTTCTGTATTTATTTACCAATATAACATGTATTTATAAAAAATAATTATAATGTTAAGAGTTTAGTTTCCTAGAGTAATATTGACAAACAGTCAAATAAAAATCAAACCCCAATGGTATCACATCATTAATTAAAGGATATATTTTGTTGGAGAATAAAATGAAATAACACCAAAATTTATGAAACATATATTATTCAAATGTTCAGTTTGATACAGTTGTGAAGTTGACACCCTACATGTACCACTCACTGTCAGTAGACCCATGCTATTTTATATGTCCTTGTGCTCATCATAGAATCTGTTTTGTATCTTGGTTTGTGGTGTCCATGAGATCACATAGATAATTTTTTTGTGGTCATCGAGTTGTTTATTTATCTATAATTTTATTATGGGTTTTTTTATTTTTATTTTTTGGAATCCTAGTTATTTATTTTTGGTCTAAATCATTCCAAATTGATGTTTTTTGATTTTCACACTAGTTTCTAGCCCATGGTGATTAGGAACACACATCAGGCCATGCGGCGCACCATATTGGATGACTGTTCTATGGGTTGACCTTGGTAGGATCATGAAAACATTGTATCAGTTCCACGTTCATCATATTTGGGGTGTCTTGTAGCCGGAGATTATTATTTTAGGGGAGTAGAGGGTAGGTCTTGGGTTTATTCCTAATCACCACCAGTCATAATAAAACCAGAGTAACTAGGGATATTATGGGATTTGAGTCCTCAATTCAAATTTTTCATTTAGGGACCACAACAGAGGAAATACATTTTTAATACATGATTTCACATGTATTAATGATCCATTTGGAGTATGAGTACATGGTATAATCTCCTCATAGATATTTAAGTTTACATTTGGTATGTAACACTTCTATGTCACCGGGTTAAGAGTGACTACTAGTCCCTCACTCTAGTAGTTTGATCCATGTTGTGTGTTTTCCTAGTTTTTGGTTGGTATAAGGTTGTTTTGAAAATGTCAATGGAATTTAAAAAGAATTCCTTCTTATAGATTTAAATTTATAATGGAGGTATTAGATGATTTTAAAAATAATTAATTTGAATTTTTTTGATTATTTGGAATTTTTAGTAAATGTATTGGTGTGACAAATGGTGTTATTTATAAATTATTTCCTATATGAGTGTATGTGTGGGGAAAATTCATGTTGACCCATGTGGATGGAACCAGATAGAAATGCATATGAAGGATCATAGGGTTCAATGGGTGTGTTTTTTAAATTTAATGGTTTTGGAAAATTGGTTTATCTATAAGGGTGGATTTTGATTTATGGACTATGGTTTCATGATTGGATATAGCCATTAAAAAACTTTATTTTGAAAAGGGTGATTATTTTGTATATTGTAATTTAGTTTAAAAAGATAGTCATGGAATTTTTAAATTATTCCATATATGTAGGTGGTTTTGATTTTTAAGTAAAAGGTCATATTTTCAATGAAATGGTTATTTTTTGTGTTTTTATTTGTTTGATTTTTTATCCATATGTTTTTTATTATGATATTTCAATTGATTATACTGTAATTTTATTTTGGTTTTTCGAGTTTTTTCATTATTTTCACATATAATGATTTCTAATGTTGCCAATGAGTCGTGCATAATTTTTGTTGTCAATCTCAAAAATTGCATGTTCTTCTCGTCGATCGACAGCTATTAGTGTTAGTTAGGTGGATTGTTGTGGTAGATCATTTTTTTGGTGTTGGGAAATCCCATAGCTATTCGAGTGAATTTTTTTTTCATGTTTAATAGTCATGTTCTGGATGAATGAGAGCTATTTTCAACACCATCATTTGAATTTGGGATGATGTGGAATGTCTTTTATTCTGTTTTCATTTCATGGTTCTTTCCTAAAAAAGACAATAAAATTAAATGGGAAGAGATCATGTATATTCAACAAGTCCAATGGATAGTGATGGATTATTTTGATCATTTCAAGGAGTCATCTTTCTTTTCACTAGATGTGGTGTTGTATGATCTAATTTAGTCTACTATTTCATTGGGGTATTCCTTTAGAGATCAAGGAGTGGGTCCTTTCTCTTAAAGACATTTTTTTGAGAATCTTTTTGATGAAGCATTCTAGGATGAGTTGGTTTTTAGAGCACAGGTAGACGGAAATTTAATGACTCTTGATGTTCATGATGGTTAGCCATGTGTAAAGGAGTGCATGAAGAAGGAACCTATTTTTAATGATTACCCTTCATTAGTATTTCACCCCATTCCTCATTCAACTCAGTTTTGTTTCATTAGTGTGGTCTGGTCGGGCATTCAAATCCATCCTTTCGCATCCCTCTGAAGAAGTTTCATCATTGTTGCTTTCTATTTCATCAAGAAAGGTTTTATAGAATGTGTCTCTTGAAGAATATTTTATGATCAGTATATAATTATTACTAATTTTGATGTATGAGATGATTCAACCACTGTATCCCTAGACATAGGTGATAGGGTGAATCTCACACACAGTTAGGAGTTAACGAGGGTGTGTCAAATCATGAACTAGTTTCTATATTCCATGTTGGGATGGAAATGATTACCATTTTCATACTCTCAATCTCCATATTTAATAAATTCATCATTCTATATAAATGTGTGAGGTAATTATTCCATTGAAATCCAAACTGCTATACCTATTTAAATGTGGCCCATTCTTAACCGTTCATTTTCATTGAGTGCTTAACCCTTGTTTGGGTTAGTTCTAATTATTGTGATTATTATGATCATTTAGAGATATTTATGTTTTGTGGAATTTATGGCTAATGTTTGCAGTGTTTTGTTTTGTTTCAGTTTCATTAAATGAGTTTCCACTATCTTTGGTGATTTTTGGCTAGTGTTGAAGGATTATTGTTCAAGTGCTGGATTTTTCTTCACATGCTATGGAAGTTGAATTAGATCAGTTGGGAGTTTCTACAATGGAACCCTCCCTAATGTGGTATGTCTGGGTTGTAATTTCTGTGCCAAAAAAATCCTTGGGATGGGGGGGAAGAATCTTATCCTATTTCCCACTTATTTTGTTTTGTTGTTTCTTCAACATCTATTAGTTGGGACTTAGGAAATAAATAGTCACTCTAAAATCCCTAGTTTTATTTGGTTGCACTCAGGTTGGGAAATAATTTTTTTACATTTCTTTTTGGTGTCAATATGGGGGAAAAATATTTGTATGGTGAAATGAGTTGTCACCCCCCGACCTTTAAAATTATTTTATTTTATTATTTCTTCACTTTTGTTAATCTTATCATGCTTCAGTTTGAGTGCTGATTTAAATTTTTTGATGATTGTTAATTTTTCTTGGTTTCAGGCTCGTACATTGGAACCACACAGTTAGCTGTAACCATCTGGTCTGACAAGGTGACCATGAAATATCTAAATATTTAAAACAAATAAACAATTATCAGAAATAAAATTTTACAAATGTTTTAATAATAATAATAATAATATTAAAATTATTATTATCATTAAATTATTATTATTATTGATATTATTATTATTATCATTTAATTGTTGTTGTTATTATATTACTTTATTTTTGTTAATTTCGGGAAACCCAAATTATTGCACATCATCCCTCTTCCATTTTCAATGAAGCATCCCCCTTGTCCTGCTTCCTACGTGTTGCATTTGACCCCCCTACTATGTGCCTTTTATACAAACTCAAAGGTGGTATACCTCTCACTTGCACCTCCCATTACACTGAACCACCTCCTCCCTTGGGCTTCCCCTTGCACTGGACCACCTTCTCGGTATGCAATCCTCTCCCATTCAACCTTCCATGAGTTCCCTCCTCTGTCTACCAAACTCTCTAGCAAGTTATCCATTGGTGCTCCCACGATCTGCAGCAAAACACTCTCTGGAGATCCCTATCTCTAGTGTGCCTCCCCTATTGCATTTTTCTTTAATTGGGAATATTCGTTCCATAACCAACCCCCTTGCATATTGGGGTTGTTTGTAACTCGATTTTATTTGATTTTATTGTCTGATAAGGGTCTATGAGGTATTATTCTCCATTTTGATGAATTGATATTTTATTCAAACACCTCTAAGGTAAGAATTTTCATCCATTATCATGAAAATTCAATCCATGTTATAGTAGAGAGTTTTAAATATGTTTTCAAACAATATATTCATCATCATAATATATTTGGATAGTTTTTTTGGTATTTTTATATTAGTAAAAAATTTTAAGTATGGGATTCAATGTGAATCTGGGATTATGCCAAGTGATTTTTATTTAATGCCCAATTTTGTATTCATAAATTTTTTGTATGGGATTTGCACATTGAGAGTTCATAGGTCTACCATATAATGACTTTTTAATGTTATCATATTTTTTTTTAAAAATAATATTCGAAATGATTCCCCAATTATACCTACATATGCATGTATCCAATTTTTTTGGTTAAATTTGATTTTGGATTTAAGAGTTAAATTAGTTGTTTTTTCGGGAGATATACCTTATAATGATTATGTCGAAAAAGTACAATTTTATCTAGGATTTTATGTCAAACATAGTGATTTTTGTGTCGTGTTTTCTATGTTGTTCTAGAATGATCACATTGGTTAAATGTCATTTCTGGAATCTTGGGAGTTTTCATTGGATGTTGGAACAACCTTGAGTGTGTAGTGGGCACAAATAGTTGTAAATTAATTTAAATATATAATTTAAATATGTTTTTATCTTCAATATTTGTTTCATTAATAGTGCATTCATTTTAAAATGGTTAATTGGCGCCATAAAAATTCTTTTAATATCTAACCTTTGTTGGTTCACTTGAGTGAATTCTAAAATTGGTTTAAAATCAAATCTATAACAGGTATTTTATTTTTGATCCAGGAGTACATTTTCATAAGAATTTGGCTTAAGGGTCCATTGGGAACGTTTTTTATGATGGTTTATTATTTTCTTTTCAAGGATATATAAAATTAGATAAATGTATTGGTTTTAGAACGTAATGGATATTTTGGCACTAAAAATATATAAAATGTGTTTTCTGTTGTTTAGAAATTAGATTTAAGTGTCTCTTCAAATTTTTTTTATTATATGTTGGTCGGAGTGGACTCCCATAAGGGGGTGGGGTGAATTGAGTTCCGATTAAAAATTTTAGTTTCAATGATTTATATTAAAAATCCATTAATTAAATTAACATGCTAAACTGTAGTGAATTGATAATATAGTTAAGGCCAGTTAGGTTATCAAGTAATTGATTAGTTCTTAGTTAATATAATATGAAGATTATATTGGATTTTGAAACTATCCTAATGTGTTATAATAAATACAAACACTTTTTATTTTAACTATCATAATAACTTTAAAAATATATTTGTATTTAAAATATATAGCTGCGGAATATTCCAAATATTTTTAACTAAAATATGCATGCACAAAATTTTAACCAAGTGGTTCAGTCTCAATATGAGAATTAGTCCTCTCAAACTATTTATATAAAACTTTGATCCACACCCTGGATCGGGGTTTACAACAGTACTCCTATTGTCCAGGTCCTCAGACCTCTACTACAGTTCTATGTGGGAAATCAACAATAACAAGAACTCATAGGTTTTCTAGGACCTCAGACCTCTACCAATATCCTTTGTGGGATACAAGTGTGCAAGGGAATGATTGAGTGAGTATTTAAAAATCCTCCAGTTCAGCTTAGGAGACAGTGAGTGTTCAAACAGATAGAAGCACAAACAGCTCGTAATGTAAAGAAATGGATGGTCACAGTCGAGAACAAAATAGTGATGATTATAGAATGCTCTTTTGTAATTTCAATACAATTATGGAATCTTTTGGATTGAATAAGATGATTATTTGATTCATCTTCTTGATGTTGTGTGAAAAATAGAGTTCCACAATTCATATTGTGTTCTCTGTGAGGTTCAGTCGAGTGAAGATGTTCTTTATGCTTCAAATATTCTTTGTATGTGCATCGCCTAATTGTGTTCCATGAAGTGTCCCCTCATTTATGTAACATCCTACAAGTATTCTCTTATATCAAGACCTCACTTCATTTCGTTTTGTTTTTTTATCATGCTATTTGATTCTTGGTCACACTTCGATTTTAACATGGAATTCACGTGTTGCAGGTGATAGGTTTCATGTGTTCTACTCCTCATACTTCGTAATGTCTGATGATATGTTTACAAAGAAACATTAATTATGTCAGTTTATTAAAGTCATCAAATATTACCGTTAGAAATTAAATTTATAACTACAAAGTAGTTTTGGAAAGGATCTCACATTAATTCATGGAAATGGTGTCTTCTTCACACGGTGTCTAGGTTGATCACGGTATCTGAGAGTCATGGTGTCTAGCGGTCATGGTGTCTCAGGGTCACAGTTTCTGGTTCACGGTGACTCAGGGTAATGGTGTCTTGTTCATGGTGTCTGGCTTCATGGTGTTTGGCTTCATGGTGTCCAGATTCATGTGGTCTGGCTTCACGGTGTCTAGCTTCACGATGTCTAGCTTCACTGTGTTTGGCTTCATGGTGTCGGCTTCATGGTGTCTGGCTTCATGGGGTCTAGCTTCATGGTGTCTTATACATTCCAAATTAACAATGTGAAGAATAAAATAAAGATATTAATAGAAAGTATTAGACTTTATAATTTGATAAATAAGTTATTCTGAGAGTATATTAAAGATTGTATAAAGTAATTGAACTGAATATAGAGAAATTTAGATCTTGCATGAATCTAAATAATGTAATAGAAAAAATTAGATATAAATACACATGATCTAGATTTAATAATATGTATAATCATTAATATATGATTTATATAAGATTTTTTATCATTAAAACATGAACAAAACATGAGGAGTCCAAAAATCACCCCATTTTGATGACCACAAATCATTTTCTTTTAATGTGAATATTATATTTAATCATAAAGATAAATTTATAACATAATATATAGACACTTATCCCCCTATTGGGATTATAAAAAAGATGAAAAAAGAAAAGGAAAAAAGGTTCACAGTCCATTAATAACAAATAAGGCATAGCACACAACAAGATTAAAAAAACAATAGCATCCTTATCAAAAAGAGTCAGCATTGTTCTTGTTCAAGGTATGGTCTTCTCTTTTCCTTTTGTAGTAGTATAAGAGGAAGCCATAGGTGTAGTGGTTGAGATTGAAGAAGGCTAAGATGTGGTTGATAAAGAGGGTAAAGGAAGGCCTTTAAATACTAAGGGATCCAATGTTGGAGCATTAGAAGATATAGGAAGTTGCCCATCAAGAACCACAGGCCTGATCTGACTGAGTTCTTGGCCGACAGACATGGTGGTTGAGGCTAGGGCAGAGGTGAAGGTAGGTAGCCCTGTTCTGAGAGGTGCAGCCGTTGGATCATCAATTGTTGTACTCTGAACATGAAGATAGGGCCAGAGGAGTTTGATGAAATCTATAAGGATCTCTCCACCATACTTCATGGCCTTCTCAAAATCTCCCTTGTTCTTCATAAACTTGTCCAACAAACGAGTAAACCCTGTGAGTTTCAGGACTTTTTTCTTGAAGGATTGAGTCACAGGTGGAATTCACAGATTTTCCCCAAGGTACTTTAAATGTATATTCATATCAATATTGGTGAAAATTCTATTAATGTAGAAAAAAAATACTTGGAAATATCTTGTTGAGCGTCATTTGCAATTTTGGAGTGGATTTATACTAAGTCAAGAACTATATCACTATTTTTGACTACCTCAGATAAAAAAGCCACTTTAATGCCAATTAAGACATTATAAATATATTACTTAACAATAGATCTAAGAAGATCAATGTCCAAGGATGTTTTAAAAGATTGAATATATGATTTCATAGCTGTGGTCAGGGATTATTGTTGATTTAGCACCTTTTGAAGACATCGTCTGTACTCATCAGTGAGTTTATTGAGGTTGGAAACAAGCTCTTTCATTTCCTTCACAATTTTCTTGTTTCTTTCAGCAATATTTTCATCGATGGATACAAGATAAGGTTTAATTTGAGACACACTAACTTGTGGTATTTGAGGAGTAGCATATTCTAAAAGAGGAGCAACAAATTCGGATATCGAATGTAGCTCTCTCTGCATGTCTTCAACCATTCATCCAAGGGATTTAACATCATTACTGAGCAAACTATTTTCAACTCTTGCCTATTGAATCTCATGGAGAATCTTAGGTTGTATTTTCCAAATAATCTTTTCCAATAATATTGAGGCATCTCCCTCACTTAAATTTTTCATAGGAAGAGGTTGGGTATTCATGATTTTCTCAACTCCAGATAAGAGAGTATCTCCAAATTCCATAAGATCATACTTACTCCCAAAGGATGGCTATAGAGATAAGGGTTCAAGAGTAGGAACGTGTACATGTTCAGGTTTAGGTTCCTTCTCAGGTGCAATGTTTGTGATTTATTTCATCTGAAATAGGGAGGAAATATCATGCTCGGTTATAGTTACCTTCTGAGACTCACTCACATCATAGGAACTAAGAAAATTAAACTGAAAGTCTACAGGACTTGACTCATTTAGATGTGAGGCCTCATCAGATTCATGATTTGGGGTTTTCTACCCCTCAATAAGTGCCTCCTCCTCAGGACTGAGAGACACACCAGCTTGGTCTAAATCCACAGATTCAACTATATGTTCCTCACTCATATCTTTTCTAGCTAGATGAAAAGCTATCTCCATCCATTCTTCAGCAGAGGGTATGATTTTAGGAACAAATTGTTACATAGGGAGTTCCTCAAGATTGGACTCTCACAAAATAGGTAACTCTTCCACTATAGGATCTTCAATTTTAGGATCTTCCATTGTAGGCATTCCTGAATCATTGGAAACACATTCTATTATAGCCTCATGTTGAGTTTCCGAAACAAGAGCTTCTTCAAGAGTATGATCCTCTTCTTCAAGAACATCATGAGAAACAGTAGTTCTATCCTTCCCAACAACAAATGCCACCAATGGTGGAACTACAGCCTCTTCATCCTCTTCTTTAGAAAACTCCATAAACTCATATAGATCCAAACCAAGATCATAAATGTCCTTTGGCCTTTAGGGATAATAAACAGGATTTAATTTTTCATAAATCTTATCATTGTCTTCAACCCATTCCCTTTTCCAAGGGTCTTAGTTTATCGTCATTCACTTTATGGTATCTTTTGAGAGAAAATACTCATAATCCATAATAACTTCTTCATTAGGTCCAACTATAACTTTTGAAAGAAGCATGTCTGATATTAGATAAGAGTATAATAGAGAGTTGGACTTGGAAGTGACTTTGATCAACTCACACATTTGGTGTATGATATACTTGAACATGTTGATCTTATGTCCATTTTTTATGAGATGAATCAAAAACACATCTTGATACATTAACACAAATAATTATCCTTTTCTTGGACTTATCAAATTCTGTACAAACCTAAACAGAAGCCTTGTTTCTCCATCTAATTTAGCAGAAATGGCACTTCTCATGGTGCCATTTCCAAATAAGGTTTTCACAGCATCTTCCAAATCATGGAAATCGGTTGATGGTGGAGGTCCTATTTTATAATAATCACAAATACCCTCATGAGTTATACTAAGGCATACATCCCATGACCTAAAAGAAATAGAGCATCTCTGGCTCTTGACCCAACTCCTTACAATAAAACAATCACCAGATTCAAATGATAATTGTGCGTAGTAGTGAAATTGATCCACTAACCAAGCATAGATTTGTCTATCCTCTTTCGAGAACCATTCCAACCAACCTTTGTGTTCTAAAACATTCAGTACCAGTGACTTACTAGATAGAAGCCACTTGGGGAAAAACATTTCTTAGGTACAACACTGCGGTTTACCAGATTCAGATTTCAAGGCCCTTCATGTGTCAGCTTAGGTGAAATCTATATCTTCTTCGATGTGTGCTTCTCAGGTGTTGGTGATTATGGATGCTTCATCCCTGGCTGCCATTTATTCTTAGAGTGAGATAATGGTCGAATGGATGAATATGTGTTCGAAAAGAGTAGGTAGAAGAAATCTCGAATGAAGAATCGAGTGATTCTTGCATTGTTTTATCATTTAGGCATACCAAAACGTCGCTAAAATAAAAACGCGGGAAAATAAAAGAGGTGAAAAAAAAATTATCGTGATACATGTTTCATGAAAAACTAAAAGAATTTTTTACGTTGAGATCGTGAGTGGTCATTACAGTGAGACACTACACATCAGACCGTATGTACAAAATGCTAACGGTGAGACCGTAAACAAAAAACATTACAATGAGAGAGTAAACATGAGAAAAAGTAAATGAGAAACCGCAATAATGAAATAGTAATGTATAACACAGTAAGATATCACGCAGTAAGTCTTGAAACAGTAACAAGAAAGGTCTCTATTTGAGATTTATCATGCCTAGTTCATTTATTATGGAGTCTATTATCTTATTATTTAATGGTATATTGAATATATTAGCAAGTTGATATTGAGTACCAATGACTTCCAATGTGATATCAACTTTGGGATAATGATCTCTAAAAAAGCGATGTCATACATCAATATACATTGTCCAAGAATGTGAAACAGGATTCTATGAGGTGTTAATAGAACTTGTGTTGTCACAATTTATAGGTACATGTCTGAATTGATATCCACAATATAGTATTGTGTGTTTCATCCCCAAAATATGTGCACAAAAACTAACAGCATCTATGTATTCAGCTTCTACAGTAGATAATTCAACATAATTTTGTTTCTGACTACACCATGATATTTTTGACTTGCTTAAAAGGTGAAATGTTCCAGAGGTGTGTTTTCTATTTAACATACAAACACCAAAGTCAGCATCAGAATAACTAACTAACTCAAATTTTTTCACATTAGGAAAAAATAGTCCTAGATTGGGTGTCTGCCTAAAGTTTTTGAAAAATCACTTTATATAATTTAATTGATATTCCTTAAGGATTTCTTGAAAATGATCACACATACACACACTAAACATACTGTAAGGATGACTAGCAGTTATTTAAAGTAAATTTCCACTCATCCCTCTATATGTGGTTTGATCATTAAATTTTCAATCTTCATCACGAATCAACATTCATGTGGTGCTCATATGAGTGTCTCTACATTTAGGGTTATCCAATCCAAAACGTTTTAGATGATCATTTTTTTATTTAAATTGATTTAAAATAATACCATTTTCATTTTGGAAAACATGAAATCAAAGAAAATATTTGAGTTCTCCCATTAAACTCATTTCAAATTTGTTTTGCATCATTTAAGAAAAATCAACACATAAATAATTTTCGATGTACCAAAAATAAAATCATCTACATAAATTTGAACAACTAAAACATCATTAGAAATTCGTTTTAAAGAAGGGTAGGATCATCTATCCCTTTTTTAAATAGTTTATAAATAATAGAAGCACTTAATCTATTATATCAAGCTCTTGGAGCATGCTTTAGACCATCTAAATTTGTTAATGGTTTAAAAATATGATTTGGAAAATGGGGGTTTGAAAATACAGGGGGGGTTCAAAAAAAAATCCTCATCTTTATAACCATTTATAAATCCACTCTTAATATCCAATTGATATAGTTTGAAATTCAGACATGCAGCATAGGCAAGACGGATCCTGATAGCTTCATGTCTGGCTACTACTGCAATGTTATCTTCTTAGTCAATTCATTTTTCTTGATTATAGACCTATGCAACAATTCTAGCCTTGTTTATAACATTGATACCATATTGATCAACTTTATTCCTTAATAACCATGTAGTTGTTATGGTTAAAGTGTCCGTAGGTCTGTCTACTAATTACCCGAATTTATTTCCTTCAAATTTATTTAACTCTTCCCACATTTCCATCACCCAAAATTCATCAATGATTGTATCATAGTTATTTTTAGGTTCAAGCTATTAAAGAAAAACATGATGTTCATCCCGATTTCTTAGAGAACCTCTAGTTTCTATTCCTCTATCTAAATCTGCTACTACATCATATAAATGATGGGTTTTATGTGTCCTAGATGGTCTAGAAAATTTAGGGCTAGATATTTCAGGTTCATTTACAAGTTTGGGTTCAACAGAAGTAGATTCCGGAACATTTCCAGAAATGGTTGTCATAACAATAGGTTCACTGTTCTTGTCATTAAGGTCTAGAATGGACATATATTCTTCACGATTTTAAAGTGGTGTCTTAGGTTCATGTGGAGCAGTTTCATCAATTTTGATGTGTAAAAATTAAACCACACATTCGGTTATATTATTGAAGACTCTATAGGATTTACTTGATGTTGAGTAACCTTGGAAAATTCCTTCAATACATTTGGATGGAAAATTTTCAAGATTATCTTTAGTATTAAGGAGAAAGACTTTAAAAACCAAAAACAGTAAAGTAGTTAACCTAATGCTTCCTAATGTACCAAAGTTCATATGAGGTCTTTCTAAGAATTTGTCTATTCAAGACTCTATTGAGAATGTAAAAAGTTTTATTAACAACTTCATCCCAAAAGTAAATTGGTAGATCATACTCATTGAGCATTGTCCTAAAAATCTCTTGAAGAGTCATATTTCTTCTTTCTACTACACCATTCTATTGAGGTGTTCTAGGGGAAGAGAATTTGTGATTATAGCCTTTATTTGAGCAATAAGATTCAGACTCTTGATTCTCAAACTCACGACCATGACCACTTCTCAACGTCTTGATCCTAAGTTTACTAATGTTTTCAACATAATTGGATTAATTAATATACTATGAAATGGATTTACTTTTGTGAGCTAGAAAATATACCCCTTTATATCTAGAAAAGTCATCTACACGGTCATAGACACAATTCATCCCATTTAAACAATAAACTCTAGAAGGTCCAAATAAATCCATATGAACCAACTCGAGAGGTTGTGAAGTTGAAACTTCATTCTTTGATTTAAAAGAAACATTATGTTGCTTTCCCTTTTTACAGGGATTACAAACATTGTTAGTTGGGAATTCAAGTTTATGTAGGTCTATAACTATGTTCTTCATATTCAGTTTTCTATGTGAGTGTATATTTTAGTGTCCTAATCTTATATTCCAAAGCCAAGATTCATTATGAAATGCTTTTAAACAGGTAATATTTTATTTAGCTAAAGAATTCAAATTTACCTCTTGAACATTTTTCATTTCTTAGTGCAGTAAATACCAGTGCATTTTTAGAATCAAATACATTGCAAGAATCATTTTCAAATTTATCATTGAAACCATCATCACAAAATTGAGAAATACTTAAAAGATTATACTTTAGTCCATCACTAAATAAAACACTGGAAATTAAAATTGAATCAGTGTTACCAACCTTGCCTAAGACGATGATCTTTCCTTTTGAGTTATCCCTAATAGTGACATATCCTCCATCATACATGATTATGCTTTTGAAAGATGAAAAGTATCCTTTTGTGTGTATTGAACCTCCATTTTCCAAATACCATGCCTTCCTACAAGAACTTTTTAAGCAGGTTTCATACACCCCAAATTTAGATAGAAAATAATTTTGGTACCCAGATTTTATTGGGCCCATATAGGTTAGAATGCATAACTTTTGATGCACATATTTGTCTAATGGGTTTCATATAATCCATTTTTTTAAAGATTTTGATAGATACAATTTTTTATCTATAACTATGTCATTATCCAGTTGATACATAAGAATTTTTAGAACTGGAACTAGCAGTATACTGTCCAGATTTCGGAATATATCTTTTCATTGCAATCTATCTTTGTCCATGCTGAAAGCCTAAACCAGTATTATATTTTGGTGTTAATTTTTTTACTAGAATCTGTGTAGGTTTTTCCTTTCCAGTAGTAAATTTTTCTAAATCTTTCCTGAGATGGTCACCATGAAATTTCAATTATGTATTCTCTTTTAGTAGTGGAGCATTATCTTCCTTTTCTACTTCTAGTACAGATTTGACCCTGCAAGTTAAAGAATACCGTGTCTTTATGGATATATACATCTCTTTCAGCACATTGATGGAATATTCTAGAATGTTATAGTATTCAAATAATTATTTAGTAGAAATGTATTCATCATCAGAATCAGAATTATCTCCAGAATAATAAGAGTTTAAAGCATGTGTATCCAATGTTACCTCAGATGTGTTTGGCATGAAACACATATTAGATTTTTGAGATTTTACATCTAGAGTTGAATCAGAATCACAAGAACTATCTTCTGAAGAACTCCAGGTTGCTTTCATACATTTTTTGTATATTTTTTCCTCATACTAATAATTCTTTTTGTACATTATATTCGGATAGTCAGTTTTAACATGTCATGTACTCTAGCCTTCGTAGCAGACTATATCATCACTATTATCACTTATCTTCCAATACTTCTTCCAATGACCTTTATTATCATACGTTCCCTTATAATTTGATTTTATGAAAAACTTCTTATTTCTATATAACTCCTTGAATCGTCTGACTATTTGAGCTATTTCTGCATCACTGTCATATGCAATTTCATTACTGCTTGAACTATCACTTTCAATTTGAATTTTTCCTTTGTCATTATTTTTTTAGCAGATGTCTTTAAGGAAACATACTACTTTCTTGGTTCATCGTCTTATTGATTGTTGAAATTATGTTCTTCTTTGTACACCATTAATTTAAAAATGAGTTCCTTGTCAGGAAAAGAAATAATGTCATAAGATTCTCTAATTTTATCTGATGCGCATCTCCATCTGTCTGGATGACATCTTAGTATCATCATGATTTGATATTTTGTAGGAACAACATTTCCATGTGAGCCCATTATTATTAAAATTTCATTGAACCAGAGATACATGTCAGAAATAATTTCGTTATACTTTATTTTAAAATTTTCTTACTTAATAGTGTTGGTATTCAATCTCATTTCCTTATCATTGGTTGTCCCCTCATGGGAAATAGCAAAAGTGTCCCAGATTTCATATGTAGTCTTACATGCATTTATTGTATTAAATTATTCACTTCCTAAGGAACAATACAAAGCATTCATTGATTTAAAATTATTATAGTAAGAAACTTTAGTAGGTTCATCCCACGTAGTTCTTTTTGTTTCTATAATCTTATATTGAGTCTCAATAGCAGTCCAAATGTCAAATCACATACTTTCTAAATGAATTTTCATTTTTAGTTTCCATTGGGCATAATTAACACCATTAAAGAAAGGTGTCATGTTAGTAGCTGCACCTTCTAATCTATTATTCCTAATAATATTTTAGAAAATATTTTAAAGAGTTTAAATTTAGAAATAACAGAAATTTAAGATCATTATGATACAACTAAAATCACAGTTGGAATCTTTTCACAAATAGAGAGTTTTTAAAACTATTTAACAATCCCCTAATACCAAATATTGGTCAGAGTAGACAATCATGGGGATGGTGAATTGAGTTCCAATAAATAATTTCTATTTAAAATATTTATATTAAAAAATCCACCAATTAAAATATTAAGATAAAATGTAGTGATTTTGTTATACAGTAATTCTTCAGTCAGGTTCTCAAAAGATAGATTAGTTATTAGTTAATCTAATATGATGATGAGATTAGCATTTGAAACTATCTTACTGGGTTACAATGAGTACAAGAACATGATTGTTTAACTTTCAGAGTAACATTAAAATAGATTTTTATTTAAAATACGTAGCATCAGAATATTCAAAATAGTTTTACCTAAAATAAGCATGCAAAATAGTTTTACCATGAGGTTCAGTCTCATGATGAGACTTAGTACTATCAAACAGTTTATATAAATATATTATCCACACCGTGGAATGGGGTTTACTACTTTACTTTTATTGTCCAGGTCCTGAGACCACTGCCATAGTTTTACATGGGAAAGCAATAACAACAATAGCTCACAGGATGTCCACATCCTCTGACATCTACCACTATCCACAGTGGTATATAAGAGTGTAAAGGAATGATTTAGTGAGGATTTATAAATCCTATGGTTCATCATAGGGTACAGTGAGTGTTCGAACCGATAGAAGCACACTCTTCTTGAATGTAAAGAAAAGGATGGTCACTGTTGAGAAAATATATAGAGATGAGTTTAGAATGCTCTTGTGTGATGTCTATGTAGTTTTGGTCTCCATTGGATTGAAGAAGATGAAGCTTTGAGTCCTTTTCTGGTTGTTTTGTAAAAAACAGAGTGTTGTGATTTTCTTTGTGTTCTTCGTGAGGTTCAGTTGAGTGAAGATGTTCTTTAGGCATCAAATATTCTTCGTATGTTCTCAGCTGAATCATGTTACATGCATTTTCCCCTCATTTTTAAAACATCCTCCATGTATTTTCATAGTTATGGAAGTCACATATTTTATTTTTGTTTTTGTATCACGCTATTTGATTCTTGGTCACACATCGCATTTAACATGGAATGCACATGTTGGAGCCGACATGTTTCATGTGTTCTGCACCTCGTACCTCATATTGTCTGCCGATATGATTACAATGAATCATTAATTATGTTATTTCATTAAAGTCAACAAATATGACCATTAGAAATTAAATTGAATAAGAAAAATTAGTTAAGGATACAGTGTCCTAGTAATTCAAGGAAACCGTGTCATCTTCACATGGTATCTAGGTTGATCACGGTGTCTAAGAATCATGGTGTCTCGTGGTCACGATCTCTCAGGGTCAGAGTGTCTTGTTCACGGTGTCTCATGTATTAATATCTTGTTCACGATGTCTGGCTTCACTGTGTCTTGATTCACGGTCTCTGGATTCCTGGGGTCTGGCATCATGTTATCTGGATTCACGGTGTCTGGATTCACGGTGTCTGGCTTCACAGTTTCTGGCTTCATGGTGTATGGAATCACGATGTCTTGCTTCATGGTGTCTTGGACATTCCAATGTAACTATGTGCAGACTTAAATAAATATAATAATTGAAAGGATTAGACTTGAGAATTTATTAAATAAGATATTATGAGAGTAGATTAATGACAGTATAATGTATGTAAACTCAATATAGTGAAATTTAGATCTTGCATGGATCTACTTAAAGTATAAGAAAACATTAGATATAAATATAGATGATCTAGATTGAATAAGATATATAATCATTAAAATATGATTTATATAATATTTTTGATCATTTAAACATGATAAAAACATGAGTACACCAACATTATATAATTTCAATGTCCTACTAGTCAACACTCATGTTTGTAAATAATGTTTTGAATGAATAAGTCAGGTGAAGGCCACGCTCGTTCCATTAATGTCTTGAAATGAATACATGGAAGTGGATGGTGGGAAATCCCATCATGGATATCCCATTGTTGGTTATCACATAGGTGATGTCCATGTTTTGGTGAGGAAAGTGTGGTGGTTACAGGTAATGTGGGTCACGCATGTGAGGCCTCTCACATATACTATTTAATATTACCATGGGTTTTCATGCATCTTTTAGGGGAATGAGTGATAATTACATACCAACTCCAATTGGATAGGTTGGTACCCCCTAGATCATAGATATATTTGGTTGTACGTCCCACTAGTTTAGTCAGTATTGCGTTTCCAGTGTTTATTGACATATGGGAATCACCATATATCGATAGGTGGTTCCGATCTGAGTACATCTAGTGGACTTCTTAGGGTGTTTTGAATCACACATTATTACTTATATTTTCTACATCATTGTTACTATAATTATGAAAATATTTTCTCAGAATTATATTATCTTGTTTATTTTCAGCTTATCCCTATTGACTTTGGTTTGTAATGTGGTTTTAAAGTGGAAAACTCATCTATTGAAAATGGATGTTTTGTGTTTGTTAGATTTTAAAACAGAAAGATATGATTGTTTAATAAAATGTGTAAAGCTTATTTTTGTAAATATATTTCTAACTAGCATTAATAGAAAATTTTTTGGATTGGAAAGGTATTGATTCTGTGGTGTTTCCCTAATGATCATTGAAGTTCACATCATACTTTTACCTCACGGTGTCGGTAGACCTGAGCTGTTTTACCGGTCTTTATTCTTTCCATCAAAGCAATTTGGTCTCGTGGATGGTGGTGGCCATGAGGTCAAATGGAGATTTGGTCGGTGTGGTTCATATTTTAGTACAATATTTAGTTTTTAATTTTCTCAATAGTGATTGGAAAATAAAATGGTTTGTTTATTTATTTATGTTTCAGTTTTGGGTTATCTATTTTTTCTATTTTTAGGGTACATCCTTGTTATTTCTATTCAGAAAAAATCATTTTGAAATGAAATTTTTGATTCCTAACCCAAGTTTCCAGCTCCTGGGGATTGGGAACGCCACTTTGGCCATGCTGCAAACTGGATCATGGGAGAAAATCAGGTTTGAACTAGACTAGTTTTGTACAGGTTCATTTTACCCTACTATATGTATTTAGATGGGTTTTAAGGCTCATCATGTGGATCATTTTTTAGGATTGGTTTTGTTAATGTCATGACTTGAAAACATTGTTTTTTAAAAGCATAGAATGTGGATAAGGGATAGTATAAATCAAATAGCCTCCCATGAAGTGTTGTGTGGCCTTCTAGGTGCATTTGAAATGGTTAGTTAAACTGTGAATTATGGGGAACACTACCATAAGGGGAAATATGTTGTGTTAGAAGAGTTATTTTCATGTCTTCCACATGGTTTGGGAAACCCATTGGAAAGGTTTCATACATAGTTCCACATAGATTGTGTCCATGAAGGCACTCAACATCGTTAGGAAAACCCATGTAGAGAATTATTGGGGGCTTTTGTTCTAATGAAGTGGGAGCCCCACTATAGGTTCATTATAGGAAAAAAATTGTTTCCAAACATTGTGGGTCATTAAAAGTTTTAAATTTATTAAATTAAACTACAATATATTTATTTCATTCCTCGCATTTCTCCTATATTTCATGCATGTAGTACAACTACTATTTTGGGTGATCCCCCTTCTTACTCCCTTATTATTTGGCCTCAAATTACCATCCATTCTCTGAATCGATCATTGTTTGTTACATTAGAACCGTATCAGTAAGGGAATCAATCATATTGTCAATTATTTTATTTTGTCTTACAAATGGTGAAAAAATTGTATGGTCTATTTTACCCTATTTTTTGGTAATTCATATAAAACACTGATTTTAGCCTAATCAATATATAATTAAATTCAACATCTAACAAGGGATCATCTTCATACAAAATGTAGGTTGTTCCTATGTTTATATGTAAATTATATCTTGTTTTTCAAGTTCGGTTTTGAGCTCACCATGGGGAATTCCTAGTAAGACACTATATATTTTAATACAAGACATTTATTAAATAGTTGACAACATGATAATCTAGTGGGATGTCTCTTCCATCACTATAAATTGTATAATCTTAGTTATAGGCTTCTAATTATTTGATTTTTAGGATTGGGTATTTTATTAATTTTAATTAAATTTTTTATATTAAATTATTATTATGATCCTTCAATGGGAACATGATTGTATAGAAAAAGGATTGAAATGGTGATGTGAATATGGATAAGGCAACATGTTTTTCAATATAGGTCATAGAATAGACACTTTGGGTGATGTCAATCACTAATTGGGAGAGATTTTCATTTGGTTGAGGAATGACTTCATCATGCTATGAGCATTTATTATTTGATATGGGATTGTGAAAACCATTAGAATAAGTGACACGGTGGTAGGGGCATGTGGTGTCAGGATGGATTCTATTTGGTTCTTTTTTGGTAATTAGTGATCATAGTTATTGGTTTTAATAGTGTTGGACTCATGTTCACATATATATAACTAAGCCTATATGGTGGTATTGAAAACTTTTATTGATAGAGGACTCTATTAGATACCTCTTACGATGGTATTGACCATCAACGTGGATTGATCAACATTCCTAAAAAAATTCACATGTATGGAGAAAATCCATAGGTTGAATGTATTGAGATTGTTGGTTAGTGGATGAGTCTCATTTTATTTCATTCCATTGGCTTGAGCCTTTTGGAGAGGACAAATATTCTATTTCCGCAAGTAATTGAGTGTTGAGATGGTGAATTTATTATTTGGAGGATAGTCAATGATATTCCTATTACATCGATCATTGAGTAGTCGAGGATTTTATTGAGATGAGTTGTAAGGTGCGATGTAATACTAATTGGGTTTTAATTTGGGATTTCAATGACATGACTGATGCAATGATGTGTCTGGTGACTTTAGTAGAGGGGGAACCTAAGGGCCCATCTGGATTGACTCTTCTTCATAGGATTATGTGGTCTTTATACTGAGGACCTCTCCACTAACAATATTTTGATAATGGTCGAAGAATGTGATTTATACCTTATGTCTATTGGGAACAAGGGAATTATGATAATTTAGATGATGTGAATTTGTTGTTTTATTTTTTTAGACACACCGGCTTTATGATTGATGTATGGTGGGATCAAATTAGTGGTATTCTATTGAGATTATTATCACAACCAATATGGGACCATAGGGATGTGTGTAGACTTTATGGTTTTATGATCATCTAAGGGATGATGCTGAAGAGCTAAACCATGTTATTCAGGTTTTGATATTAGCATGGATGGTTGGAAAGGTCCTTGGGCTACATTATCAACTAGGGTTTGTATTTCGAGTTCCTTATTGTATTATCATTGTTATTATAAGTATGTACAAGTGTTCAACCATGGGTGACCCTTTATTATCTATTTCCTTTAATAACCTGACATTATTGCATGTTATATAAATAATTAATTTTTTATAATAGGTGTATTATTATTTGAATTATTTTTTTTTCTATTTATTGTCATTATCTCATGTTGGCTCTTCAATTATTTTGTATTTGCTGCAGTTTTTATTCTATTTCCCTTAATGTATATATTTACCAATAGACTATTATTATTATCACCACTAGAGGGTATAATCTTGACAATATAACCAATTTACACCATCAATACTATTCAGATTCATTTTCATTATGGAGAGGTGTGTTTATGCCCCAGTGTAACTTCAAACAGTAGTAATGTTTTGGTAGATAATAGACTTAGGGTGATATATGACATACACATTACAACTAATATCTTGTTGTTCATAATTAATGTTGTCATTATTGAAATAAAACAATTAATTATTACAAAAAACTCATTAATGAACATGCATAAAATCTAAATATAAATATTTTTGAAGAGGAAAATATTTATGATTAATAAAGACTAAATTAAAAATACTGATTTTCATGTCGCTATAATCTAAAATACCAATTATAAAAATTGATATTTAGAGATATTACCACATGGTATAATGTATGGACATTTTTTTACTTGTTGTACCAGTATCGATATTGCTTTATAGCATATTGATGGGGTCAATAATCCTGGATATGGAACTATGTCTAACAAAATATTTGATACATCTTTAAATACTAACAAGAAGGGATATAATAATAACCAAACACATATTCAATGGTGAAATGTGTCTTTTAGATCCAAAACAACCAAAATTTTTTCACAATATCCTATAGAGTTTAATCAATGTTAAAAAAAGTAACACCATTTTATTTCTCAAAGTAATCATGAGTGGTTAATACACAAAATGTTTTTTAGAATTGATTCTCATGATGATATCCATAAGTCTAAAATTGAATAAAAATATATATATATTCCAAATGAAATAAAAAATATCAATTGAAATTTATTCAAATGTCTATGGAATATTGCTATAGATAAATAATAAAAACTGTGAATAATTCTAGATAATAATATGTACAATGTACAGGTTTTCACAATGTCAATTTTACTTTCTACTCATATAGAATATAGAAATGAACCACTGATTGTACATAATTAATATTTGGGTCATTTTAGATCTAAATTAATAGATAAAACTCATCCTAAAAATATGTAAATGATCATTGAAATATAAGAATATAAAATCATTCTCCTAAATACTATCAAAAATCAGTTTACAAAAAATTAAAAATCACTTTTTGAAATATGATGACATTGATGGAACTCCCATTAATTTAAAAAAAATTATACCAATAACATCATTCCTAGAAATTTTATAACCAAAATTTTTAATACCTATCACTTCTAGTGTTCTATGGTATTTCAAATAACATCCATGTCTATAATCACATCATACATTATTTTATTCGGATCCAAATGTATTTAAAATCTCTTAAAAATAATTTTTCAATTAAATAAAAAATTAAATAGTTTCCCAATTTTTGACACAATTAAGAGAAGATTCCAATAATTCAAAATAAAATCCGACTAAAAAATAATGATTTAGGATATTTTTTCATTCCATTCATAGTTTGTAATATTCTTTAACAAAAGTATTTTTACGAGCTGCTGCTATAATAATTATACTCCCTCTCACTCTGTTTAAACAGATGGGATTATTTGAGTTACATCACAACTCTATCATTTTATTATCAGTTTCTATTCTTTCCCACATCCCAGATGAAGGGTATATGAATCTTTAGTTTGATTTGGTATATTTTTTATTCAATATACTTATATTCCAAATGTCTATTACAATGAATATGTTCTCTTCATTATAGTTAGTACTTTATTTTTCAATTTTGTTCCACTTATGGATGTCTGGATTGAAAAAAATATTTTTTATATTGTAGAGAAAAATGAGGAATTAATTTTTTTAACTATTTATATAAACCAACATTAATTGAAAATTTCATGAGTGTGGAAAAAATTAGAAGTTGTGCCTCAATATTTCATCATGAATAATTTGATAAAAAGTACCCAATTCATGAAAAAAAATTAGAATTTTAAATTTAAGTTTCCAACATTGATGAATTTACCAAAATTTAATATCAGTGTATCTTTCAACAATCAGATAATAATTATATTTTTTTGTGACGTGTTTTGTTGAGTTGGGATTGTCAATCGCTAAATATAATAAATTTATTGGAGAGCTTGAGGATTATTTACCATCAAAAAATGTTTTAAACACATTGATAATTTTTTATAAGAAATTTTGGAAAATAATAAGTATTTTTATACGAAAAATATATTGAAATTTGATCTAGAAACTCATTTTAGTGCATTTTCAACCTTTCACATCGATTAGAAAAGAAAATAATTTTGATTTAATGTTTTAAATCTATCCACATTTCAAACAATATTTGTAAATTAATGATGTTCATGTGAAATTGGTGTCCATGACTCATCAATTCATTATACATAAACCTGTTTTATAGTATAATCCATCCAATGATAGTCTATGTAAAAATTTCTAGGCGATATAATTATAGTGATTGTTTTTATGTACACTAACGATAATTAAAATCAAGGAGAAATTTTTTTTTGTTCTTCTAAAAAACATCATTACTATAATAGGTTTTTAAAAAACTAACAATAAAATCACTATCCATTATTTTTTATATATATGATCCCAGTGGATCCTAAACACATACCACAAGTTCAGGTCTAATGAATAATAGGTCAAAATAATAAAGATTTATTGAAACAAATTTATATTAATATGACAGATTTGTATCTCATTTATACAATTTCATATAGTCCATGGGTTCATCATATTCATGGAGTTTAAAATAAATGATGATTCACTGTTATTAACTATTAAATTATTATAAATTTAAGCTTTGAAAAAACAAAAAATTGGTGTATTTATATTGATTATAGAAATCATAAATTATCCCTAGGGAAAAATCATTTTCAAATTCCGTTCATAGATAAAATAATAGAGATATTATATGGGAATCAATTTTTCTATTTTTATGATTGGTATTCTAGTTTGTATAATATTCCCCTAAATAAAGATGACAATGAAAAAAATATTAATATCCCCATTTGTAATTTTTTCTTATAGTGGAAATAAATTTAGATTTTGTGTTCTCTTGAATAAATTTCAAGGGATCATGATTTATTTATTTTATTAAGTGATTTAGTTCAACATGGAGGTGTTTATGAATGAGTTTTCAATTTTTTTTTATAATTTTTTTTAATTTTTTTGAAAATATTTAAAACTTTAGAGGTGTTTCATCTACCCACATTAGATTTAAAGTATAAAAAATTCATTTTTATTGTGAATAAGTGCATTGTTTATGACATATGGTGTCTATGACTGGTATTGATTTGATAATTCTAAAACTAAAGCTATTTAAAATTCAATAGTAGAATCAATTTTTATGGCATAATAATGATTTCCAACTATTTGAAAGTTATTTTAAAAAACATTTCACTATGTTATTTTCTATTCATTAAAAAACCATTTTAGTTTAAAGATAAATTTTTGGAATCATATAATATTGTTATGTATAATCTCACTAAATCACCCATTATCACTACTCTTGAATAGATGTTTCCATATTAAGTCATGTGATATTCTAGTGATGTGGATGTATGATTAGTTTTATGATGGAGGAATAATAAGAATTTGTATTTTTTTTCTATATTATTATTATATAATAACCAATGAGACCACACAACTTTTTATATGTTGTTTTTGGTATTTCATACAATATAAATATTCATCCAATTCCAAATTTATTCTAATTATTTATTTTAAATCATTTTTCCTTAAATAAATTGAATAAAAAAGTGTAAAATACATGAAATGTTTGTTTAATAGTTTTTATTCAAGATATTGACATAGGAATTATGGATAAGTACAATACTAAGAAATGTTTTGATGATTGGTCGTCAAGGATATCATGTAAGAAAACTCATTATCGGGTTGAGATTGAATATAGTAGTCATGATGAAAATATATTGGATGGATTGGTTAAATAATCATATATTTATGTTTATTTTTCTAATTTAAAGGAATAAGGTTTTAATAACATAAACATACCACATATCATAGGAAATAATCATTTCTAAGCTATATTATTATATCGGTCATGATTATATACACATTAACAGTTTTACCAATGGTTTTTGTTGGACAAGTGTTATAGAGGAAGTGTTGTTTCCCATTTTATAGAGTTGACATTAATTAGTCTAGGGAGGAAGTCATGGTGGATAATGAACTACAAATAATTTCATTTAGGAAAAATATTATTGGCTTACTTTTAAAAAAGGAAGATGTGAGTTTATTTATTAGCTCTAATATGTGTTCAATGATAGTAAATAATGTTGGGATGTAGGACATTCCTAAAAAATGTATTTTAGAGCATGAGATTTTTGTGTATGGTCTATCGACATTATTATTAAATTTCAATAATCATGTGGTTAAGTTCAACTTTTTTGGATGTGGTTATATTTTCTTTGTGGGTTCATGTTATAAAACATCCAAAAAATCTTTTGAGTAGTGTGAATAAATTAATTTATATGCATGTATTTTTTATGATTTATTGTGAGAATAAAATTTATAATTGATAATGGAATCTATTTTATGAATTTTAAACACAATTAATATAGGTATATGTATTAATGTGAGCATATTTCATAAATTTAATATCATACATATTCTATTGTAAGTGATGAAATTTCAAATAGGTTTAATGAATAAATTTCATAAATACTTTTCTATAACTATATGATGGGTTATTCATTGTAATATGACAAAAGATTATAGAAGAATATAACTTCAATAAAAACTATAATATATATGTTTCTAGGATGGAAATGTTTTGATTTCCATGTCATTTACCTAGGGATTAATAACCAAAGTTATATTTAGAAGTAATGGATATTAATGTAGTTATAAGACTACTAGAAGAAACTGATACATGAGATGAGTTGGTTGGATGAGATTTGGACATATTCCTTTAATAACGATATTGTATATAATGGTAATAAAATATAATTTCAAAATTAAATCATCATGAATAAAGTATTTAATTCATGACGTAAGGTGTTACATTTAAATTCTAGACATAGAATCATTAATTAAAATCTTATATACATGTGTTTTGTACCAATATCTATATTTACAGTCTTTTTTAATATATGTTTTAATCATGTAGGAATAAAAAAATCAATTTCTAATTAATGGTCATAATATTGAGAATGACATTGAATGAAAACAATGGGGGTCAAATTCATTTTTTGATGGAAAATTGTATTTTCATATATCTCAGACTAGAGAGTATAATGTTTTATTTTTATTGGGATTCAAATCATGTTAAATATTTTGTGTTTATTTTTTTATATTTTTGAAGAATAAATATATACTATTATTTATCCATTACTCTCTATTTTCATTTTTTATTTAATTTATTTTTACTACAAATATTTTCAAATCCAGAACTTGGTGTTCTGATAAATGAGGAATAGTGATCCAAATTTTTCCATTTCAACATGGGGATATATTATATAGTTTTTAGGATTTCAAAAACATAATATTTACAGTTAGTTTTATTTGTTATAGTAAATACTATTTAATTCTAATTGTTATTATTTAAAAAATTTTGGTACTTAATATTGTATAGTTAGGGGGTTTTCACTCATGAATAGAAATAATTATTTTTATATGAACATTCATGATAAAATCATTTTAAATCAGAGATGTTAAAATTTTCATTCTAAAATGAAATATTTTTTTTCTAAAACTTCATTCAGACATCCTTTGTTGGTTTATTTTCTTAAATATATCATAAATTGAAATTATGGATTGTATAATTTACCCCACTCTTCAAAATTTTAATGTGGGTAAATTTTTCTTTAATTCAGTGGTTCAATTAATTGATTATATATTTACCAATGAAATTTCTTATGAAATCACTATTAAAAAATGTTTTCATAACTACAATATCTATTTCAAATGGCTAAGAATGTATCATCTTATTAACATAAAGATGGTGATTGCTGAAATCTATTAATAACCTGATGTATTTTGATATTGTTAGAATATTTATGAGGTTATGAAAAAACAATATATGTCAGTTATATATATAATTATATTTTAATGTTGAATTAGAAACAATGGAAGAAGGATGATTGAACTATATTTAACTCTTAAACATGCTCTTTAACTTATTATTGATAACTCTTTCATCATAAGTAAATTTTTATTTCTCCACACATTTAGATTAATCATTTTATTCAATTTTGGGTTTTATGTTTTTGGAATGGATCTTAACTTTTTCATTTCCTTAATTCAATGTAGTTCATATCAAAAAAATGCCAAAAAAATTAATAAATATATTTATTTTCTTGATTTATCATTCATATTCAACAGTTGCAGTTTTTTATAAATATTTATATTTTATTAAAAAAATTATGAAGCTAACATTTATTTCTATCTAAATAATTCAATTTTCATAAAAAACGTATTTTAATTATAAATTATTTTATCCATTCATTCGTGTTTGGATATAATTAATTATTTATTTTAAAAATATTGAATTTCATTTTAAATTTTCAGATATGAATTTAAATGTTTTATGGGATTAAAATCCTAATTGAATTTGAGTTTTTTTTTCAGTTATTATTTTTCTATTCAATCCATAATTCATATAGTTCATATATTGGTTATATATTTCACGTTCATTTATGTTTTTATTTATTGTTGATTCAAAATTAAGTGTTTCTTTTTTCTTATAGGTAAATTTTTTGAATTATTTAGTTAAATTAATATTGATTTGAATTTAAGAAAATTAAAAATTTCCATCCTAAATTATTTTTAAAATACAAATACAATCTATTGACTATATCTCATATTTCTAAGAGGTAAATCACTATTTCTTATAGAAAAAATTAAGGTGATGAATTTTTTCAAAACTGACTCTTTGGGGAAAATAATTTCATCACCCATGAGATATCATGTATACCAAGGAATCTGATAATATTAATTCTCCTAGAATAATAATTATACTGGGAATGTTGGAATTTTAATTGGCCTTATATCATTTCATGTTATTAAATAATATTTATAATTCTTTAATTATATTTCCTTCAAAAAATGGTATTTAATATTTAAATTTGTGAATCAGGATAATTATTAAGTAATATAATAATTAAATTAATTATTTCATAGTAATAAGATTTATTTTGTTTTTTTTTTGTGAAATTTATTTTGATTCAAATTTTTTAGTTTTTTTGAATATATTTTAGTCATGTATTGTCGAATATATGAATATATTTAGAAATTTTATTTTGAAAGTTAATTTCCAAAAAAATGATGGTCTTTATGAAATTAAGTTAGAGATTATAAATTTTCTAAAATTAAGTTAATTAGTGTCAATTTAATAATGATAAGAACTATTTAAAATGAGGTGTTGTTATTGGAATTTTCTTTTTGATGTTTATTTTAAATATATTAATTTGATTATGTTTAGTTTGTTATAGTGATAAGGATAGCCAATTAGAATAACTTGATCGACTATAAGAATCATCAAGTATCCATGAGGAACATAATTGGTCCATTTTTGAAATAATTATATTATATTCAAAGGAAACAATTAGAGTTATAAATATATTATGAGACTGGGTTTCACTAACCACATAATGTATAATGTCACCCTGGAATTGATAATGATCCATAATATGAGACAATAACATTGGAATATATTGAACATATCATGAATTCACATTAACTCATTTCCTTCATGTATTCATCTCCGACCCACATCCACCATCCATGTGTCCATTATTCCATGATATCTTTTCTTTTTCAGTATTTTTTATTCCCAATTAAATTAAAATCAAGACAAAATAATTTTTATGCCACATTGGTATCCAAGTCTAGTGTTGTAGAGATTGATTTATGAATAAATAAGATAGAGGTTGTGGTGAATCATGCTTCATTTTATAACCATATGATGCAACCATGTCTAGGCCTTTGGTGAATATTTAGAAATTTCTATATTAACTTTGATAATTTAATGAAACAATGTAAACAAATTCTTATCTGTGTGGAAAAATTAATATATTTTATTATTTAGTAATTTGATGCTTTTTTATAACATGTGTTATGTCAAACAAGAAAAATTGGAATGATAATATAGAATGATTCTCAATAGGTGCTAATGAAATTCTATAATCTATATGACTGATACTGGAAGGGTGAGTCAATTGTTTAAAGAGTTGATATGAAAATTTATTTTTTGAATGAATGAAATTTTATGGACCAATATATATTCAAATATTTAGGTTTTGAGGATGTAACCATGTTAAAAAAAGTTCATGGTGTTTTTCTTATGAGGACATGTATAACTGTCAATAATATTTTTGTGCTAGCAGATTTTTTCTAAACATGTAAAATATCCTTTGAGATTATTTAGAATAATAACAGACATAGCTAATGGGATAATAATGAAATGAAAATCAATTTAAATATTTTTTGAAAAGTTTTTATTTGAATGTGGCCAAAGAAAATTGGATAATAAGTAAAATGTGATTTTAGAACATGTGGGATGAGGATATGTTATTCTGATAGATTTATATTATTGAATAATGGTTAAAGGGAATTAATTGTGACATAAACTTTTTGTGATCATTGAATTGTGCTCTATGATATTTTATGTGATTCAAAATGAAAAATTCAATGTGCAATCATTTTTTAAAAAACATTGATTTGAGAGTAATTTCACTAAGTAGTTATAAGAAAAAATGGATGATCATGATGTTTTTTAAATATAATAAACGATTGATATCATAAGCAAAAATTTCCTACCATCATTAGAGTTAATATTTCTTATCCACTCTTCATTTATTCGTTAATTATAATTGAAATTGTTTTGGATATTATGTACTGATTTCCTAAATAAAAATGGATCTTGGATAGTACATCATTTGAGAAAAATATATTGTTTTGTACCATCATGATCTATTATGTTTTTGAGTTTTCTTCTCCTTATAAGGAATCTTATTTAAACAATGTTTTTTAGTACATTGGGAATGAGTCCTATATGAATTTTAATTAAAATTTGGTCCACAAAAATTGATAAAAATAATAGTTTTTTTTAAATCATATTTATATTTTATATTTTTTTGACTTTTTCTTGATATGTATTGATTCATAATTTATATATTTTATTAGGAGATGGTTTATTGGGAATTTTTTTAAACTGTGTAATATAACAGTTAAGTAATTTAATGTATTATGAAACATATTTACCTACCTAATCTCATTTTCCCCATATCTACCATTTTTCTGGATTTTATATGTATATTGTTATCCTTCATACATTATTTATGGCCCCTTATATGAATCTATATTTAATTTCACTTTTATTAAAATATAGGGGATATAATATCGTTTGTTTGTTCATAATATAAATTTTAGAGAATGATATTTTATATTTTGTATTGGTTTGACCCATACTAATAGATAATAAAGTAGTTAATAAAAAAATACATATGAATTTGATATTTTTAATGATGAAGAATCAATAGTGAAACCTAATAATATTATAAAGATTAATTTTCTGTTTTAAGAGGAGAATTGAGAGTGTGGGTCTTCTTTTTGACTTTTTTTTTGATTTGTTCGATCTGTAAAACTGGAGACACATCTAAGGGATCAGAAGATATTAAAGGGGGGGATGAACTGTTACATCCCATACATACATGGAATGTATTTTTATATGTTACAATGTATCTTGTTCATTGTAACTTTCTGTTAGAGGAGTTTCATATGGGTAATTTAATTTTTTTAGTATAGTTTTAGTGGTTTTAGGAATTATTGGACTTCATTGTGAAAAAACAATGCCACCAACTCACTAAGGGGAATAATTTCCTAGCTTTTGTTACTGGAAGGGAGACCTAAAATTATAGAGATTCCTAATTCATGTAGTATTTCATAGAAGAATTCCTGTATTTTAGTCGAGAAAAATATCTAGTTGGTGGCCAGTTAAAAGCTAGCCAGTGGCACCCATATGATAATATAAATAATCCACCGTTTTAATTTTTCCATTAAATGAATAAAAGACTAAGGATCAGCCAATTATACCCCATCTTACTAGAATCTCCAAGATAGCACACCCTTAGTCATCTTTTCATCCTCTCTCTATCACAATTAGTACTTAAATAGTAGATCAATCTATTAAAAAAATTTATTTAAGATCTATCTATTATTTGATAATTTTTATTATTTCCCTAATATTGTTCTTATAACCACTAAAATTTTTCTATATAAATTAATATTCACCTATATATAATGTAAAATACCTTATCTTTTGAAATATCAGTGAACGATTATGATAATTTCAAACCTCTTCTTGATTTATAATAGATATTATATTGGTGATGATCCATAATGTAAATCTATTATATATTACATCTATTTGAATTATATCATCCTGTAATTTTTATTATAGAGGTTATATTTTGATGGATTGTGTCTTGTTCTTATTAATTTTTTTTATGTTTATCATCCATGTGTAATAACTCAAGGGATATTGAAAATTTTTATCAATTCGCCTATTGTTTAAATTAATTACCATTTTGTAATTCTGGATGGAGCGGTATGACATTGTTTTCTTCAATAACTATAACTACTATAGAGTTCCATGCCTAATATAACACGTTTATCATGTGTTGGTAACCCATGATATCATTTAATGTTCTTTCTTGTGTGTCTCTTAATATTTTACACCTTATATGTGGTTATTTCAAAACCCATTTTATATTTTATATTCCTTACTTGTTCGTTGATTTTTTGTGCAATAGTTTTTTCAGATGCATTTTATGTGGAATATTTATTTTGAAATATTTTTTTATTATATGTGTTTCTTAACATGTGTATTTTTCCATAACAAATAGAAACATTGTTTTAGTGTTCAGGTTGACATCTTGACCTGATGGATTTAGTTGGGCCCTTTATGGGGGAGATAGAGTGACATGGCTCCTAGGTTTTGGATATAGATACAGTGTGTATATATCCAAATCAATGAATGTTATTAACCATTGGGGAGAAAATTACACATGCCCTTGCAAGAGTGTCCATACATTGGAATGATGTGATAATGGGGATCATCCTTATGTATGTTTAAAATTCCATTGATTTTGGGATTCCAAATATTTTTTCCACCATAGGAGAGTTGATTTCCATGATTAATTTGTTGGTATTTTATTTAAAGGATGGTGTGTAGTTATTACTAATATTAGGAATACGTATTTTCACTTTTTGTGGACATAATCACCTAACATGAACTATGTCCTCTGAAGAATACATTTGACATTCTTCTAGAACAGCACTGATGATGGTGTCAATGTGGGTTATGGAAGCTAGTTTTTCATATGATCTATCATTTTATGTTTGGTTTCATTCTTGTTTTTACATTTAACAATCCAACCAAATAGAAAAAGCTATGTGAATCTAAAACTCATCATTCCTGATCCCAAAATGTGAAATGGTTCATTAATATGATTCTATATAGCTTAGATTTTTGTGATAGAATTTTTCAAGGTAGACTCTAGAGAGCTAGTGTAACATATTTTATATATGTTTTCTAGTATTATTACTTATAATTTATTTCATCGCTATAATATATTTTTTGGGTTTGATATTCTAGGAAATTTAATGAAATATATTACAAAAACTTATTTTTTAAATTTGATACTATAAATTTTTATGATTTAGTATATAAACTCTCTATTCCTATTAAAGGATATGGTTATTTATGGTACAGTCTCTCCATAAAATATATATGACCTAACTGATAGTTGGCATCCTCTTCCATATTGGGATGAATTCATGTATTCATGTGTAACTTTAGCTCAACCCCAATTATTTGGGTGAAGGTGTTAAACATAACCACTGAACACATATGGGGAAAAAATAAATTATATATAATTACTAAATTCTGATGAAAAAATGGTATTTGAATAATATCATAAAATTAATTTGTAATTAAAATCAATTCATATTGTCTTCTTTTCCATGATATATTTCATAACTCTTCCTCCACAAACATATTAAATTAAATAGATATAAATTCTAACACTCACCCTCATTTATCTAAAAAATATTCCTCTATAATAACTAAAAGAATAATTATGAAAATGTATTCCCTTGATTCACTTTCTATAATTGATCTCTAATATATATATGTATATATAATTACTATAAAAATTCACATTATCCTCAATTTAAATATCTTAGTTACTAATAACATTCCTTGGGGATCAATTAAACAACCAATATTTTTCATATGAAATAAATATTACATGTATAGACACCAAATGGGAATACCTCACTAGTACTCTATAACCCATTAAATTACATTAATATAGATTTAAAAGAAAACCCATGAAACATACATCCACAAATTGTTGAGTCCCAACCACAGAGATATAAAAAATAACCATTTATCACCCTTTTTGAACAACATGCATTAATTGCTTTGTCCAACAGTCAAGTGATACCTACATAGAGTTTTGATTTACTTCTCAGAAAAACTTATCACCCATGATGGGTGACAAGGATTATTTCTTTCAATTAAGAATTGTGTTCTCTATACACTAATAAAATAATAACATTATTTTGATCAATAATATACATTGCATTATTTATTATATAATGATCAGATAGTCTATCTCCCAAGATCCTAAAATAATACAATATTATAGTGATTGACACAAAAAATAATAAAAATCCTTATATGGATCCATCTAAATAAAATATTTTTAGATATTATTTTATAAAACCCAAAGTCAATGTTGATTGCTAGCCCATAATCCACAAAAATAATTCAAACAGTCTCTTTGAATATCCTTATGTTTATAGATATACCAGTATGAATTTTCATCTTCTTATTAATGATAGGTTTTTGTTAATAAAATCTATGTTTCCATATTATCATAAAAATCATACAGTATAAAGATATAAAATATGAATAGAATTATAATTTTATACTATGTGAAATACTTAAAACACCTACTATAAAATTGAAGTGAAAAATTAATTACCCATACCCAAAAAATTTAACTTGATTAAGTAGAAATTATGAGTCCCCCATCAACTATCCTTCCTCTAATAACACTAATTCATGAACCTTTTTTTCATGTACAGACCAGATAAAATATATGTAGTTAGAAAATCCAATATCCAATGTGGAATTAAATGTGGAATAATATTTCCTCTAAATTATGTATTTTATTATATCATGATGTTTTTGTCATGATAATGGGAACCATGATCATTGATGTATCCCCTCATACGAGTCCCCAAAAAGTAGTGTCTAATGTCATGGAGCATCATCATATGTCTTTTCACCACCCATTAATATATATTAGAGTCTCTGAATACATACTTATTAAATGAAGACTAAACTACCACTCTAATATTGAAATAAAATATCCAATATTTATCTTAGATCTATAATTGAATATGACAATTAATGAAATTCTTACCCTTATCATAATTATATTAAAATTAGAATATGTCAAGGATTATACCAGATTCAGTCATGATTAATTGATATGATTGATAGAAAATAAAATTAATCCATTCCCTTTTATCATATCAATTTTTCTTTATATGAATAAACTTGTCAACATCTAGCCAAAACATAATTATTTAGCCATATTATCTTTTACATTATTTTTTGATCATTACTCAAGACATTACTTATTCCTATTGCATAATCCATATCATATTCCAATTTTTTGAGGTACACAAAAAAACATAATCCTGATGATGTTCATGTTTCATAGATAGAAGGTTAATCATGTGGTATTTTATAATGATTAATCTTCAAATATCCCTACAATGGAATATATAGAAAACAAATTGAATCATGTATCATAAAAGATAGATCATTATCAGGGGTAATGTAATTTAACACATGGGGTCATCACTAAGATACCAATTATTGAACATATAGCATTATTCTATTAATTAATCTCATAATAAACAATAATAACAATATTATAAATGATATGATACATACAAGTGTTATGTAGAATTTGGATTTATGTTGAGGTCAATAAAACCTTGATTTTTTTAATATATATTTATACATAATTTTATATGATATATTACTCTATTAATTTTCTCAATATAATATTTGTTTCTATGTGATAGTTTTATAGAGTTAATATTCAATAATATCCACCAAATCATAATTATGACATGATCATAATGATATTTATTGAATTATATCATAATCAACATCATTCAAAATTATATTCTTCACAAAGTACCTACTTCTTATAAAAAATTACCAAAACTAGTCATCTATAATATCTTATAATGAAGAATAATGATCCTAGAATATAGATATTGTTCTTCAATTTTTATCAATACGTTTAATAGGAAATCTATATTGAAATAAAGGGTCAATATACGAGAAATAGAGCTTTATCATGTGTCGGTAAGTCTTATTAATGAGATCCATGATAACAAATTTATTTTATTCATCAATCCAATGGGAATCCTAAAAATTTCATATATTATATACCTAATAATAAAAAATATCCAAAATTTATGTTTCCCCCAAACTCATAAAATCTCAATTCAGAAATATTAATGTACCAAATAATCAATTGTGTTTTTAAGAGATCATATTATGAAGTGTGTATATATTAGAATCACATAGATTGAATATTAAATTTCATAATTACATTGTATATAATTAATTATTATTTTTTATAACTATGTGAAAATGTGTAAAAAATACTAGATGAAAGATATATACACCAATGAAAAATCAATCTGATTGATTTCTCTAATGATGATCACCTATGTTATAAAAATATTAAATACTAACAAGATAGTTACAAATATTATAATCATTGTAAGGTGAATTATTAAACCATTATTAGAAATACTATGAATGTATAGGAATGAGAATTGTTGAGTATATATAGTGTATAAAAGGAATAGATATCATTAGTATCTGACTCATTGATTACCATCGGTCAATATGATCATTGGGAATTATGATAATTTTTTATAATTTTAACCAAATATTTATTTATTATAATTTGTCATGATAGAATATAGTTATTATCAAATAGGTGATGTAATTTCCTTAACAAATAAGATCTTTCTAGACGAGGGAAATTTATTGTAAATTTGGGGGGAGATAGTGTCATTGTAATTCATAGATGACCATGTCAAATGTGATCTTTAAGAAGATTAGATCAATTGGAATTGACTGTGGTCTATATTCTTGTTATCAAATATCACAAGAAGTTAAATTTTAAAAATTCATCTCCAGAAAACTAACACTATATAAAAATAATACTATATCACTTACACCATTAAAATAATAAGTTTGATATTAATCTAGTATTTTTATTCCGGTGTAATTTTCATTTCAGAAATTTATTAGTGGATTCTAGAAATCAATTTTCTTTATTATTTTAGTTCATATGAAACATATTAACATAAGTGAAAAATTATAATTTGACTATTAGATACCTAGAAAACAAAATATTATGTTATGAAAATATGTACAATTTGAAAATAAATTTAGGTATTCCATGTATGTTTTATTTTCTATAACTAGTGTCATAAAAAATATTAATTGAAATGATTAAATATTTTTATAAATTCTCTAAGTAATTGTTATACTGTTCCAAAAGTTGACAATGTCATAATTTGTTTTCAGAAAATAATTTTTTTTAAAACAATATATTTCTCATTAATAGTTAATTATTTATATTATATGAATCATATAATTCAAACCGTCCTGTTGAGATTTAGAAAGTGTGAATTTGTAATCTTTTTCTGGAATACATTAATTTTTAGTTAATATTAGAAATACTAGATTGTATATTCTATATTTTTTTGGAATTATAAAGACATAAAATTGATAAAATAATTTTTAACAAATTTGAATAAAAATTTATTTTATTTTATTAATAATTTTTATTTATAGAATAAATTTGATTTTTCCAAACCTATAATCAACCATCCAAGTCTAAATTTTAAATTAATAATTTAAAAAAGTCCATTTTGGGGAAATTTTTTTCACCCATTCCAAATGTTGATGAAAATATTAATGTTCATTTATAATATAATAATATGTCAAAAAACACATCCCAAATTTCAAAAAACAATGATCCAAAACCATGAGTATGCAAACAATTTTCCATTTTCCAAAGCATAGATTACCACCGTATATATTTAAATAATTATTCCCTCCAAAATTTTTCCAAATTACCCATCTCTCTAACCAATTTTAAACAATACTATTCTATTACTTATGATTTCCCCTTCATATTCACTCACTTGAAACATTTCAAAAAAAAATGATGGTTCCAAGGACCTCTCTTGATTAATTTTGAAACTATCTCTAAATGTGACAGATTCTATTCAAGTTAGTTTTTATCCAAGAACAACATTTATAGTTGGTTTTCTATGTTCATGGTTTTTATATTGTCCTTAACATCTAATCATTCCATTATTTTCATACAATTCATCTATCAATGATAGTGTTCAATTGTCACTCATTTATCCCATTCTATAAACCATATTGTTTACACGTTTTTAGGTCGATGTCATCCTCTGTATTTTTATGACAATATTTTTATGTTTCAAAAACACAAACATGTTTTTAATCATGTTTTTTAAATATATGTAATTATAATGAATTTATTAGGGTTATATATCAATGAAATCATTATTTCCGTTATATGGTTTAAAATTGATAAAATATTAAAATAATTTAGAACAAGTATACTCAATGATTTTCTTGAATACCATTCTTCATTCTCCATGGATGATTTATGAAATGATTTTTATCTAAATATCACATGATAATTAATATATATGAAGGATTTTGTCATGACCTGACCCAATGGCTCGCAAGACACAACTACCCCATTCCCTCCTCTAATAGTATAGGAGTTTTGGAGTACTGCCAAGTTGTCATATCACACACACATGGGAGAAATTAGAAAATGGTACCAATACAAACACAGTCATCTCCATGTCTATAAAATGATGAAATATAAAACATCCAATAATAATGCATGAATATATTTTTAATCCGGACGTTATAGTATGACATAATGTACATGAAATCATAATGAGTATCCAAGTTAAAGTACACCCTAAATTAAAATTAATCTTCAACAGTTTCATATGGTGGGGACTATTATCAAATTTATAACAAGTAAAAACCTTAATTAATCTATACAAAAATAGCTCCAACTAATCGTAGTCTAGTGAGAACTTCTAAATGTTCTGTCATCTATAAACAAAATTCATGTATGTACCTATCACACGTAGGTGTGAGTAAAAAAATACCTAGTAGTAATATATAAACTTACAAAGAACAATGAATTAATAGTATTCAATGGATAATTGGATATGTCTATCATAAAGAAAGACATACAATACAACATCTAGATTTACTTAAAAAGATGCCATGTCCCATTTGGTCATAACCACTTCCAACCATATAACTAAAATGAAGGTTTTATGATAATTCTCTTCTAGTATTTATCACTCAATGATACCATCCATTCATAATTGAACTAATCCATGAAAACACATTCTATGTGTCATATATCATGGATGGAGTACATATGAGAAGAACTACTCATTGAGTATCACTATAAGAAGTATAGACTAGATGACTAACATGAATGATACATATATGAGGATCAAAAAAAATTATTGGAGGTATAACAACAAATAAATTTTGACTAATTCTCTATGTAGATGATCATCTCCTACAGAGTGTTAGTCTTAATAATACTATGAACTCATCCTATGTAACGATTATCATAGGGGATATCACTCATGTCCTTACAAAAGGATTAAAAAACAAATATCAACAAGGTTTCCCTAAAAGCTTTATCATCATAAATGTCAGATTTGATTCTATTCTAACCCTCTAGGAAGGAACCAAGGGAACACACTCAACTGATCATGGTCCATGGAACCTCACACAAGCTCTCAACAAATCGTGGCTAATATGTAGGTGGAATCTAACACGGCCTCCAAGGAGTACGGAACATGTCCCTATGGCTACAAAGAATTTCTCACAATTCCTGGTAATGTCCACGTATTTCTATCCCTTATATTTCACCTTTTGTCAAGAAATGTCCCAATATAGCATAGAATGTAGAAGTTCCCCTACCACTTGGTGTTCCGTTCTACCCATGCTCATGTACATTGTACCTCGTGTGTGTACTATACAATGTCCCTATAATAAGATCCCATCATATGAAATATATTTACCTTGTAAATTCTACGTACATGGAATGTGGGGAAACATATGAACCTCAGTTTGTAATACATGTACAAGCCGAGCCATCGACCCCCCCCCCCTCAGGTTATGTGGTATGCGACTAGGCACACATGTGTGAAACAATACAGGGACTCCTGAGAGTGTACCGCCAATACATGCTAAAATAGTCATTGGACGATCACAATACATGATTAATTAATCACAGAGTGTGTGGTACTTTTCTCTAACCTAAAAACATAGCACCACACAGTGAGGACAACATGGCATGTGTTCATTAGACTACAATCCAAGTATTATGGAATTTCATTGAATTTTTGAATGTTAACATATCCATAAAAGCAATAAGAAACCACTAATTACATCATAAATCATGCCCTGAAATGCACATTGGATTAATTTAGAACCTCCTTTGCAACATTTTCCATATTCATATTGATTTCAGTGCTCAAAAACCACATTCATCGCACCTCACTGGTGTTGTATAGCACAACTGGGAAGAAAAACTAAATATCTATCCATGGATTTGATACCATATTCATATACCACAAAAATATCTTATAATCTCCACCAAAACCCCATTTTAATAATCTATTTACACAATGATCAAATTTTCATTGTTCATTTACCAGGAAATCGACAAATCTTATGAACAATGGAATTAAAAATGTATAATCCATGTAGAATGAGGAGATAAAACGATAATCCATAAATGTGGAAAAATGAACCTAGGACTATATTAATTTTGGCCCCAATCCATTTACATAGGATATAAAAATTAATATATATATATATATATTAATGAACAAAATAAAAAATAACATTCCCAAAACCCCAAAAAATAATGTCATAACCACAAAACAATCATACCGAGAATCAATCCATTTGTTGATAGATTCAGGTTCTTCATGGTATAAGAACACGTGTTTTTATATAGAAATCAAATTTCCTATCTTGATTTGGATTAATTTATAACTAATAAGTGTCCATAATATTGTCATTTTAAGGATCTTTTTTCATTTTGCACAAAAATCTCAAAATCGTGATCACTAAATATGGGATCTCCATGTTCAAAAAATCTACTCCTTTCTATCCTTACCAATTATTATGGTCAAAATGTCAAACCTATGATTTGATTATATCTTAATATTTATAGAGGAGAAGTTGCATAGTTGATTAAAAGAAATAAAATAAATATTTATTTATTTATCATATTAACTAACCCACAATTTTACATTGCGAAACAATTAACATCAACAACGTTATTGTCACTCATACGGTAAATATCACCTTCTAAACTCCACTATGACCTTGTATTTCCAATATGAAACTTTTATTTGATTTTATTCGTCTTTTATCAGGAAATATACCCAAGCATGATATTGATATATATAATATATTTCCAAAATTAATTTTGGTTGTACTAATACATGGAATATAATCCCACCTTGACATCTGTCACCAAAAATATTTATACAAATATTCCAAATTCATACTGGGAAAACATGGAAATTAAATTATTCATTATTAAATGATTTTCATCCACCCAAAAAACTATGAATAATGTTGGGATATCGAGCTCTTAACTGGGAATTTTTCTCCCACATTCTCTACAATTGTTCCTTTTTCTATCAACAAATATGAACCGACATAAAACACTTTCCCATGAGTGGTCATTATCCTACAATACTCAACCTCACCGGCTCCTTGAAAAACAAAACACCACTCTCATGGACCAACTCAACTAGGTCAATATCATTAATCCGTTCTAGAAAATAACACATTATCTAAGACACGTGGAGAAAACCAAGGAACCCAAAACAACTATGGAATTGTTGTTATTCCACATACGATCTTGCTAATGTTAGTCAATAATATGAAATGAATGTGTCTAAAATTCTCATTAGTGCTTTACTTCCCTAGTTAAGATGATGTAACACTCCAACTCCAAAGGCCCCCATCATCAATCCACTAAGAAATCCAATCATTAAAAATCATATCACCTTTTTAATTTAGATGAAATGAATCCTTTATGACAATCATAAGCAACAATACAACAAGCCATGAACTTTCACCCACTCGATAAAACTTGTATAATAGTGCCATGCAAGGACATTAACGCAAGGCCATAAAAAGGAGTTACTCTGGTGGTGGCGTGACAGTCACCATGATAGGAAAATTCCACTATTGTAAGATGATCCTACCATGGAAAAATAAAACACTAACATGCCACCCCAATGCATCTCCACATTTTCATAAATATAAATTCTTACATGCCCAACGGACTAGGGAAAACACTTTTCACTTCTGAATCATAGTCTCTAAAGGATTCCAATATCCCCTGCCAAATCATTCTATGAATTAAGAATCATATTTAACCATGATAGTAGTGGAATTCCAAAAATTTTATCCACCTCCATAATGAACTAATTTTTGAAACTCTACAAAAATAATTATCCACCATCACAATTTGATATTCAAGGTAAAAACAACTTTAACATGAAAACTCAATGAAACTCCCATGGATTCCAACATAATTAAAAGTTATCCTTGTATATCCTTACCAAATTATAATGTAATGTTAAGGGAAAAAACCTTCTTAGTACCTCTTCTCACATCATGCCTTGAATCAGAATCTATATCAGATAACGGGCGAAATGATTATATACTTTATGGAATTATATAGGAATGCATCCTGTGGAAATTCAATAACACAGGGTGTCCTAGTCCATATCCCTATGTCTAGCCTACAGAAAATACTGAATATTTTAAGGGTTAACAATTATCTAATGGAAAAATGTTGCTCCATCCTCACCTCAATAATGTTAAACTGCAAATTTGCTAGCATCTCTATTGCCTCATTTGACTATAGTGGATAGGAAACCTCATTGTCGTCTCTTGCTTCAATGACCACAACCCTGGTACCCCTGAATACTATTCCAATTATAAAATTATAGGTTCTACTATCATTCCAATGTATTAGAAGACATATTTTGAAAACTAACTAAAATAACATTTTTCATATGACTTGAACAACCTGAGCATTCCTATCAGCATCCTCCTATGTATTGTGTTCTCTAACTATGTCATTAAGGAAATGATGGTACCATTATAGATTAATACAATAATATGATCCAATACTGGTTTATGATCAAGATAATAATTATTTTTAAATGATTTGTGTCACTCAACACGACGAAGGGTTTCACAAAAGACTAAAATCAACCATAATAACTATATGAATCCATGATTTGTAAAAATCCTCTCAAACATGGATCTAATGATAAAAAATATTGAAGTCAAACTATGAGGTCAACTTCACATCATTATATTGGTAGAATAGGACATTGATTCTCAAGAGTGGATAGTTTACCACATGTCACCTTGTCCAGGGGACACCCATATACAGCCAACCTCAAGAACTCATCCACTTGTCATTCGAATGACATTATTCAACAAATTAAAAGACACTTAGTTTTCCAAGTCCCTTTAATCTATAGACTGATCCAACCACACCTCAATTTCTCAAAGTAATATTGTTCCATCCGGTATTATAGGACAAATATAAGGTATTCAATGGTACATTTACATGCTGATATCCAACTCTTGTTGGTTTGGTAAATTATTAACTTCTTTAAGAATGATTCCCTCAAACTCATTGCCGATCACACATTTAGAAAATATATGGAGTCTTCTAGTAAAAATGTGTCACTTTACAATTAATATGAATTCACTCACAACGTCCTTTACATGATCCCATACTTCTATGCCAAGGATCACTCATTATCACAGGGGGAAATCTCCATCCAAAAAAATTGGAAGTACAGATACTATCATTAGTAAAAAAACAATTGTAAAAATAGATAGAATGAAACTAGTATATAGAAAGTAAAACACTATAGGGACTCACTGCCACTATGAATAAATTCCAGTAGAGTCTCCCCATCACCTCCCAGTGTTTGGTCACATAACTTGTATAAGTATGGAATAGCCTATCCTAACTACAGCAGAATCTAACACATGTGTTATGAATAAATGTCTCCACTAGTATAACAATTTCCCGAACTATGAATACACCCAATTAAAATTGATTCATTACCTCAAGTGAAAACTAAAAATGGGGTAGTGAACAAACACATCATCCTCAAACCACACCCAATGCATTTATGAGATCATATCACTTGGATCTCATCCCTTTCCTAACCAACATGTTTACCTCATACAGTGACTTCTTAAACACCATGAAACTATCAACATTTGACAGAACATAGTTGACCACATAGTTTTGAATCATGTATCAAGACCATCACATGGTGGGGTAATTGTCCCACTCCATTTCATGACCCAATTCTGGTCAATAATTAATGGAACATAGATCTAAAAATTCACAATCTAATCCTATAGATGTCTCTCTAATAGGAACACCATCGAGAGGGGTTCCTATCAAAGTGGGAAATTTAGATCACATTGTTACACCAATCCTCCACCACCTAAGAAGGGGTCTATCATTAAATGATACATGGTTGGTCTACAACACCAGAACTTACTATACACAGTCATCATAATTGTTTCACCGACCAGTTCAATTGGATCCATCTAATTCTCTATGAATGAAACTCATCCCAAGCACAAACACCCAATTAGTCGAGGGTCCAAAGAAGCTGAAAAACCTAGACCATCACCTAAATTCAAACCTCTAATGACAAAGGGTATCTTAATTCACAAAACTTCAATGATCCATATCAATGGAAGTCTCAAAAAAACCAAGCCTATGAATAGAATTTCTCATGATCAAGTGGAGATATAATGTTCTCATAATCCATAATATCATCTACCTGATCTGTAAAAGGATTCATGTGTTGTTCAACGTGTGGTTCAACTACAAGATATCCACATGGAATAAACTTCTCATGAGTGCATCTCTAAACTGAAACATCATCAATCATCGGATCATCATCAAGACACTGTCTCAGAATCCTATCTGGTTTTCATCATAGGGGAATCTTGATTATTATCAATAAGTACCATATTCAAGGATTATATGTGGAGAGATGGATCAAAAAGGAAATGAAAACCACAACCCATTGGTATATGATGCATGTAACAATGATTTCCTTGAAACAACTATCTACATATAATTTGTAAACAAGATCATTTTCAAGGAATTTGTAAATAGATACGTCTACAGATGCACCAAAATTGGACAACCTAGCCAATTATCCAAAATAGTAACACATTAACATTGATAGCCTAGTTCAAAATCCAAACCTTGTATCTTGGAAAAAGAATAAGAAAATATGTCCTAAACCCATGCATTGTCAGAAAAAATCAGTCTGGTTACTATACTTATTCAATTCATTCATGACCTAGCTATACAGGTCCTAATATGAAACTATATCCAAACATCCACTGATAGGTCAGGTCCTATAGACAAGGGACAATAATGAATATACTACACACATGGGATGAATTATTTGATGGAACTAAACAATGAGAACACACTCAATGTGTTATTCATCACTTATGTAATTTTTCTAACTTGTACTAATCATATGGTATATCTATTATAAATATATAATGGAATATTGAAGAGAAATAAATACAAATAATGCTCACCATCAATACATTGTGTATATAATCATATCAATTTTGTGAAACCTCCTTTATAGAGGATCAATTCCAACATATTATTTGATAAGAGGTTACATTGAAATCCAACTAGAGAAAGATGATGATATAGGATCTCACATTGGGACCAAAAAATGATCCAAAAAACTATATCCAAGATTCCCCCTGAAGGGATCACTATCCATTGTGTAAGATCTGATTCTATAGTAACCATTAGGGAATGGATGAAGGGAACACACTCAATAAATGAAATACAATGAAGGGTCACACAAGCTCCAAAAAAAGATGACTTACAAAGAAGGAATCCAACAAATCCTCAATGGAGTACATGACATGTTTCTATGGGTACACAACATGTGTCACAAATACTAGTACTTCCCATGTCTCTCACTCACATGGAATATACTTTTTCTCATTACACAATGTTTCCCATTGGTTCGTAGTGTGTAAAATTTTCCCTATAACTTGGAATTTCATTCTACCCATATCTATGTATAACGGACAATGTCCATGTATTTGGTCATTTCTAACTACCTGGATCCTCCCATATACTCTAGAATTATTATGTATATTCCATCTACCTAGAATGCGGGACTGCTTGGAAACCTAGGTGTGTACTCTCTACATAATATGAGTTATCATCCATGTGATACATGGTATGTCACTTTGCACACATGGTGTGAAAACCTACATGGCCTCTCAGTAATGTACACCTATAAATGAATAAATGGTCTGATAATGATGACATGTAATATTTAATACTTCACACAGTGCGTGATGCCTATCACTATGTTGAAACATGAGTGATGCACTACATTGACAACATAGTTTGTGTATATAGGACGACACACTGTGTAGCATGATTTTCATAGAAATTCAATAATTTTCAAATGTTTTTCCATGGAAACAATACCCACCGATTCTATTCTGAATCACACCATAATAATTGGATCATAGGTTGATCAAACATATGTGCCTCTATTTTCAGTATTCTAAAATAATCATGTTCTTAAGAACCACCTTTGTGAATCCTCACTTGTTTCACTTTCACAAACCTAGACGAATAAATCATTTTATATCCACATATATAATTTTGTAATAAGATACCTTTATCGTGTCACTGGAACTCCATATGATACTAGTATTAAGGATAAGTTGCACCAAATATTGAATGTGAAATGACCATTTGCCACATGTTTGTCAAATTATATTCCAAAAGAAATTACTGATGAAGAATGCATGTATAAATTGAAGAGAAAACCATAAACAAAAAATAGAGGAATGAAACTGTAACATTTATTATTTCAGCCTCAATAAGTTTTCATAATATTGTTTAATGAAGAGTTATATTGATCAATAAACAAGAAAATAATAATTTGTCACATACCCTAAAAAATAAATTCATACCCACTAAATGATATAGTGGATAGTCAATCTATTTTTTGATTGATTTGAGTTCATCATGGGATAATAACGTGGGGAAAATACAAAAATAAAACTTCCTACAGAAAATTTAATTGAACCCTAATGAAGAAGAATCTATAATGTTTTCATTAGAGAGACCCTTCTTTTCCATTGGAACACATTTCTCCAAATCATGATATGTTGGTCTATGATCTTGATTTCCTCCATTAATCATCTAAGATATATTTATCAATAACTTTGCTTATGATTATAACACTATGAATTGGTTATAAAATCATAATTAAATAATATGGTTTAGGTATATACATCCATGAAATAAAATAAGTAAATAAGTTTTTTTATTTTTTTAATACACCGATGACTACAATTTACCCAACGACCCGACTCTACCAAGTTTTTTTTCCTTGCCTAGGGTAAAAACAATTTATTAAACTCATAGATTCCCTAGAATTTCCAATTCGGGATTAATTTTAGGAGTTATTCCTCATATTTAAGAAAAAAATTCAATCACGAAATTATTATATAAAATATATTTCATAATAAATTATGGGATCATCAGGCCCCAGAATCCCATGCTACATCAATTCATAGCAATGAAAACTTTCAAAAATATTTAAAAAGTATTACAGAGAACAAACTATGACATTATTGGTGAAGGATAAAAATGATCCAAAGAAATATGTATTTAATTAATATATAAACATGATAAGTTTATGTTATGATGAAAATATATTTTACATCTCCTTGGTAATGAACCTGGGTGATATGATTATTAATGTGTCATTTTAATATTACATCCACATTCATATGGGTTAAAATTTTGATTATTATGTAATTATATTTCTCATAATTTATCCATGAAGCTCTCTCATGTTACATTCCCTATTTTTAATCATATTATAAGATATAGTTACACCATTTTCGTTTTTAATATTTCAATGGAAATCACATGCATTGAGTTCAAGAATGATAAAATTATAAAAGATTATTATAATGTGATTAAATAGTGGTAAAATTATGTTTACCGTATGTGAACCATGTATGGTGTAAATATTTTTCTTGGACTTTCAACCTCATAATGGTCCTTGATGTTATCAATTTTCTATTTTTTTTGTTGAATAATATTGAAAATAATGCTTCCAATGGATGGCCTCCATATATATTATCTTTTATATAATTATGTTCTCTATAGAATTTTTTACTATAAAACAGTTGTGAGAAATCATTTTATTAATCTACTTATATAGGAACGTAATAAAATCTCTATGAAGTGTATTGACTATGGTATTCCTTTAATTAAATTATTTTCTAGATTATGTATGTAAGAGTTTCTCCAAAACAGTTGTTCCTATTGGTAATAATGCTGAAAAGGCATGATTATTTACCATCATTATCATCACATAGTTCAATACGAAGTGAAAATTCTAGAAAATGAAATTTACTGTCTTAGGGGATATGTTTTTGTTAATCCCAAGCTCATTAGAAACCTTAATGAGGTACCTATATATAATGTAACTTTTATAAAATAAGGGACGTATATCTTTATATTAGTATTATATAAAAAATATTGGATTAATATTTCGATTATAATTATTATTATACATTTCCCAATAATATCAAATTTCTCACAATGGTTTTAATAATTCTTAAAATTTTCATGATTGAGATGAATTTTTTTTAATTTTTTATACATTGGAAATGTAAAATAAGATATTACAAATATTTTGGATGATAGAGTTAGAATAATGATAATGATGATGAATATATTGTAAGATATTTTGAATAATAACATAACCCATGTAGATAATTTTAAACACGGAAGAGAAAACAACTTGTAGTTCAATACATCAAACATCAATGATCATCTATTTTTTGGGAACCTCTTGTCTAGAGAGACATAAACAATAGATCAATAATATAGAAAAATTAGTTTCCATACTATATTATTCAAGTATATAAAATGTTATTCTGAAGTTATATCACTTAGTGGTGGAATCAGAGTATACGTAGATATTTAACAAGAATATAATGGAATGGGATGATATAGACTCCATATAATGGGATGACATCAACAAGGAATAATTGGATAGGTATATTTCATGTTTTATATAATCTAAGATGGAGTGGAAATTCACTGAGATGATCTTATTGGAAAAAATAATTATGGGAATTATGTAATTAAAATTAAAAGTCCTTCTTGATACAATTCAACATTTTTATCAATTCTAATATTAATATTGAATGATACTTTGGTGGTCTGAGACACCATATATGGTTATCCTATGAGTACATAGACATTGATAATTATAGAGAGATATTGCAATGTTACAAACAAGTTGTACTGAATAATGTTGATTTATATTTGACTCATATAAATATTGATATGAAAACAAGTACATTAATCAATTTATAAATCAATATGGATGGAAAAAAGATTAAAATACCATGTCAATCATCATTGGGAAGAAGAATTTGGGGAATTTATTTAAAGGATGTTGAATGTATTATGCTTATTGACGACATAGTTTTATATCATGAAATTATCATATAGATGATAAACCTCTACATATAAATAACATTGTAAAAGGGATAATATATTAATAAAAATCATACATGTTATACTTCATATGTGAGGAGAATGAATTATTTCAATGTTCATATCATAATATTATGGGTCAAAATGTCACTCAACACTAGTAGAGGCCATAGGAAAAAGGTGATTCTTGTTATTCATTATGTTATACTTTTTTCAAAAAAATTGATGTTCTAGTTAGTTAACTCATTGTAAAAATAAATTAAACAGGTTGAAGAAAAAGACCCATTTATCCATTAAAAAATAATTGAAACTATTTTGAAGAATGGGATGAGAGGAGCCCATTCTAAACAGATTGGAAAATATTGCATAAGGAAGTTAGAACCCAATGTTTTATAGTGGTATAAATTTCCAAATTAGAATAAAATTTCATGATAATAAATTGAAAAATAATCATTATCCCCCACACCCCAGACACTCATCGAGAAATTGGCATTTAGAGGGAGGTCCAAATGATATTTTCTAGTATCCCAATCCTTATTTTGAGTTACCAACACAAAAAAGATTGTTAGGAACTCAGAGAAATGTAATATTATTTAACACAACTCATTAATAAAATAACTATGTAGAATCAAATCCAAGTGCACATCTATCAAACATTAAGGAGAACAGATGGTTAGATGAAGGGTGCCAGAACACTTGTCCCACATTCGATTCCTTCGACCCTCTAGTACCATCAATTATATACACCAATATACTAATTCCATGAAAAATTATAATAATACCATACATAAAACAATAGACACAAAAAACAATCATACTCAATAAATGCTACTATAAAACCAATAAAATTATCAATCAATTATAGAAATTATCAATGTCATCCATCCATGATATAGTTGTTGTGATACAACTCTCCCTCCACTATAGATGACATTGTAGTGATTCCAAATCAAGATTGACTCCATCCCACTATTCATCAGGAATTATGTCTTCACCGAAAACCCCAAAAACTGTCACCATGAACATGAAACTTCACAACCCACTTTCTGTACTCCCTAAAAACATAAAGAATGACTTACCTCCACTAAAATAGTCCATAATCACAACTACGCCCACAAATTGAGAATCTCTATTCTCCTTAATGACAGAATTCCAATTTCATAAGACCATAATTAACAATTGAGAATCCAAAATATATGTTGAAGAAACATTCATGGGAGATGTGATAAAAAATTATTAGATATGGTCAAAAATTACAAGATGATGTAGATCTATATGAGGTGATAAGAATAAAATATTTTCCATTCAATGATTCTAATAAAATGTTCATTAAATGATGTATATAAAATGTCATATGGTCAGAATGGTTTGGGAGAATCATAGATGGGGGATGGGAGAAAATAGAAACAATATAAGTAATAAGGAAGATGATGGGAACACAATGTGATAGGAGAGACCATCATGTTTTTGTCCATTCCAATCATAGAAAGTGGGTAAAATCATTATAAAATAAATGCTAGCAGGTAAATCATTTTGTTTGGGTTAAATACATTCATTTTTGTTCTTCATGATTCTGATAGTCAAATGGAATGCCCTTGATCTATTTTTTATAGTGGTTTTAATTTAAATTGATAGATCTATTATTCATTACTCCAATGTATATAGATAGTGACCATTTATTTATGTTCAATATAATGTCTCCAAAAACCTGGTTGTTATTCATATGGTGTAATTTGACATTATATATGGGATGAATTGGTTATTAAAAATTAATTCCATGAAAAAATATAGGATAAATAACCTTTTATCTTATAAATGGAATACCTATAATTATTTTCAATTAATTGACATCATATCTGGATGGTTTTCATGAACCACCTCTGATTGACTATTTATATATAAATATATGTTAATAAATGGGAATAATGAAAATATAAAAATATAGGATAAGTACCGATTGTTTAGGAATAAATTGATGAATACCATATAAGGATACATACTAAACCTATAGTAAGATATTAATATTTAATAACTGAAGTCATACATGGATCCATTAGAGTGTTAAAGACCCCATATAGAATGAAATCTGATGGTTTAGAGGAAATCAATATACAACTCCCAAATCATTCATATAAGAATCATATTTGACTAAGGGTATATACTATTGTTCACTATTTCACTTTATAAGTAAGAATGATGGATAAATGCATTCATGTTTTGATAATATAGATCTTAATGGGATAATAGTGATGAATTTATATGCTCTTCTAGTGATTTATGATGTGTTCATATAGAATCTTAGGGATAAATTATAGTCCAATATTCACCATTGATTGAGGTGTCATCAATTGATAGTTAAGAGAGAGGATATATATATATGACTACATTATGAACAAGGTATTGATAGTAAACTATTTTTCATTATTGTTTTATTAAATAATCATCCTTCCATGTTGATTTATTTGATGGATATTTACATTAATGGAAACATTGATAGATATGTGTTTTTATTTGTTGATGTTATTATTATATATTTGATAATTCATAAGGCGCTTGAGAATCATTTATATTACATATTAATAAATCATATAAAAATAGAATTATCTTAGTCCATTGAGAATACGTGACTTAAGGATACAAAATATCATATTCTTAAGACACATTCTCATTATTAATGAAATCACAGTGGATATGGAATAGATGAAGGGAATAGAATTGGGCTCAGATTCAGTATTAGAAACTGATATTCATAGTTTTTTTGGTATATAAGGATATTATATAATTTTTTTGGAAATTTTTTCAGTATATTCTAATTCCATAGGGTTGTAAACATGATGTAGTGTTATGTTCATCAGGGAAAAAGGAATGTGATGAATTCTTCCAATATGTGATGCCTATAATTATTACTACACCAATGAAACCAATACCATCTAATGGTGATTTATTTTTTTATTTATATTGAAATATCCTTGATGGGACTTCAATGTTTACGAATAAATAAAGAAAATTTTATTTTCTATGAATTGTGATTGTTAAATCCTCATGAATATAATCATCCTACACCAAATATGGTGTTAGATATTGTTTAAAATCCATTAATGATTATAATACAAAATCATTATAGGGGGAACTATGATATATTCATTGAACAACATAGATGGTTGTATATAATCACAAAAATGAAAATAAACATGTCAAAATGGATACAATTATATCTCCTTACAATATATGAATGTTCTATGCATTAAATTTATGGAAAAGAAAAAAATTGAAAATTAAATATGTAGTAAAAAAATATTTCTTATGATATTACGGATAGGAGATTCATATATCTATGACCCAGTAATGATAGACACCAAATTCGTAATGGAAGGTAAATCATCTATCATATGATTAATTACTTCCCAACCACATTACTTTGTATGATCAAGAATAAAAAATGTGACCACAATAATTTACAGAGGAATATTGAATGAATGAAAAATGAAATGAATTTTGGGATTATTGTTTATCTGAAGGGATTGATAATTATTGGTAAAAGGATATATATCTCATCTAACAATGAGTTAAAGAGAGAACATAGTTGTAATTCTCATAGCTCTACATTCACATTGAATCTTGTGAGAAGAAAAATTTATAGAGATCTGGGACATTATTTTTAGTGGCATAAGATAAAATTAGAGATTAAGGATAACTAAAAAACAAGTTTTTTATTTCATAAAGTGAAAGATAAATGAGAATCAACCAGTCAGGTTCTACCACCACTATAACGACAAAAAAATTTATTAATGAAAATTTTGCATGGTCTGATAAATTTTCTTTATTATGTAAATTGGTTAAATAAGACATATTCACTTCCATGGTTTTATGTTTTTTGATTTTAAAATAACATTATGAATTGTTACCATTGATAATAAATTCATTGAACTATGATCACAAGATTAGTATAAATATTTGGCTTTAACAAATCCAATTTACTCAGACCATGGAAGCGATGGCCTTATCAAGTAGAATTTCTCCATACGAAGCCCATTTTTCGGATCTCAGAAAGGAGGGAGAATCACTTTTCTTCTCTCTTGACCAAGACCATGTTGAGATTAAATATTTTAATCTTGAACAAATCTAGTTACGGGGGAATTGTATGTTAATATAGATTACAACCCGTGCAATGTTATCTGAGCCACCCCAATAGTCTGTCTCCATTGCACATAATACAATTAGGTTTTATGTGGGTTTTATAAGGATTATGTAGGAAGGCCCTGGAACTATGATTATATTCATTATTTTTTTATATAATAATGAATATAAATTCATTTTGTTATTGTTACTTTGTAAATGGGTTTTAAAGAAAATATATTATTTTTAGTTAATATTCAATTAAGAAGTCTATTTTAAAGAATTAATGTATTTTTTGAATAAAATAATATTTAAAAAAAATATTCTTCTAAATTATTATTTTTAAATATAATTGATCATATAATTTTTTTTTGAATTCAATAATAATTTATATTATTTTTTCAAAATAGTTTTTGTCAAAACTGATGAATTTTCAATAAATGTATGCTTTTATTTAAAAATTTAAAATTTATATATTTATAAAATTATTTATATAAAATGAATATTATTTTTGGTTTTAAGGAATCAAAATTATATAACAAATTATTTTCAATAAATTTATGAGAGAGTTGAATTTTTAAGTTAAAATTAAATACTGTTTAAATATATAATGTGTTCTAAGACATTCTAATGACCCCATTTTGATGTAATAAAAATCTATAAAAAGTATTTTCTTCCAATATATGTTTTAACTTTAATATAATGTGATATTGTTTAATTTTATGATTACTTTGTGGAACCTCCAAAAATTATAAAAATTATACCTTTTTAGAATGATTTCCTTGAGTGTGTGACTAACCTCCACATATGAAAACCTACATTTTAATAAGATAGGAAATTGGCATTATAAAATAATTTTTCTCACTCCATTATAGAAACAAATCATTGTCAAATACCATGTGATGTTTTTGGGTCTGATTTGTTTAATATGTTCTGTCAAAAAACTAAATAATATAGAATTCTCTCTCCTATAGTATATATACCCTCTCAATATCCCACTCATATTCACTCAATACCATTGAAGCTCAATTAACCTCATCCATACTCTATCTAGAATCCTCCCAAGGGGCCCCAATCTCCCAAGAAGCCTCTCAAAAGCTTATGCCAATCAATTGGTATCACAGTTCCGTGAAGGAAAATTCTTTGATTCTCATTATCTTCAAAATTTCATTACTTTTTTATACCATTTTTTTCAATTTAAAATGTCTGGGTATGATTTAGAACCTCCCCAATACTTATCTACTTATTTATTAAAAATGATATACTTCTTTCTCTCTCATTAATTATTCTCAGGTACACATGTTACTTACTGATATTCCGTAATGAATTTCTCTCCCCACACTTTCATTCAAGAACTAATTTTATGTTATGTATATAAATTCCAAAACATATGTTGGGATATTATTTTACATGACACCCTTAATGTCCATTTCATGTATAATTTATGATATACCCCTTTCTCTCTTATCATCCCATTTTATAATTTCTAATTAACATCATTGTGTTGTGGAAGATACACAAAAATTTCTCATGCCAGCATCATCATTTAAGTGAATTCCATACCCATTTCACTATCAAGGGTATTGAACTTTATGTACATGTACATGATTATATAGGACATGCATTTATTTGTTCCAAATCTCTTATTCAAGGAATAATTTATCATGTTTAATGAATTTGTGTTGAATGATCCTTGAGGCACACATATGCAGGAAATGAAATGATTTAGATGGGTGCACCCTGACAGTGCTCCAATGAATTGGGTAAATATTTGTATCCTGATACATCATATGCAATGAGGGTTTTATCGTGATAATTAATGTTCAATGACTTTTCACTCGTGATAATGCATGAGCAATGAGGGTTTACTCATGCTCCATGGGCAATGAGATTTGGCTAATGCTATTATAAAGTTAGATGTTGTTAACACATTTCTCTGATATAATAATCGTGTTATATCATGCCTTTATGTTCATGTTTATCTTTTCCTCCATTGATATTCCAATTGCATAACATGTACTATAATCTTGATATTATTCTTTGTTTACTCTTATATGGGACTTAATATCTCACCATTTTTTTATGCACGTTCTCTGTTTATCCCATGCAATGCTAGGTATAAAAGAATGTTATGGTCACATAAAAGAGGTATTCAATAAAGATTTAGTGTTTTATATTATTTTTTGTTATGTAATGTTCCTAATTTCACATGACACTATACATATCAGTCCTCCTAGTTTTTTTTTGTGAATTTTATTGTAATAATTCATGTTTATATCTGTAATAATGTTCATGGTTATAATAGTTGGTATCTAGGGATAGGTTTAGTCATTCTCAGAATAGGATTAAAAAACCTAGTGAATTCAATAAGGATTACACTGAGTATAATTAAAACATCCATAAAGTTTGGTGAGTACAAAGTATGTTTTTTATCAAGAAAATACCTCCCAATGTTGATATGAACAAGAAGAGGCGGCTCTAAAACAGATATTTCTAAGTGTAAATCCCAAAAACAACGTTATGAGCTATACTCGAACGGGAACAGGTGAACGACAATAAGCCTTGCTGCACTCATTATTACAACACTCTTTGGGATATGCATTGGTAAATTCATAAGCATAGTAAGAAGTATATTTAAGAAAATAAAAAAATCCCCTAAGAATATAAGTTGTGGTATAGAACAGGGATAACATAGTTTAAAGCCTATAAATTCATATTTCATGGAAATAAATGTAATTTATATTCAATCCGTTTTTTCATTGTTTTCTCCTTTATGTGTTACCCCTATCATTCCATTTATTCCAATCAATGGACTGTAATAGCAGGACTCTGGACAAAAATTGATGTGAAGACCAATGTAATGACTATTCTAATGAGATGGCCAATCTGATGGGAGTGGTAATCACAATCATAGTAATGATACTCTCTCAGGTATCACATTATTTAAATAGAATCATGTTTTATGAGGAATTCTCAACCCCCCCCCCCCCAAGAAATAACATGCCACAATCGAGATCTTCATGATACAAATGCCTCCAACTATTAATGAATCATCCAATCCCTCAATTTTCAAGCAATAGATACACCCCATTGAAATGATTTACTACATCATTTAATGTTTCTAATAGGAGATGGTTCTTATGGATGCTTATAATATTGGGGGTGAAGCTGATCAATGGTGGACATTGATCAAAAATATGTTGCCCGAGGAGGAGATTGAGGCATTGGAATGGATGGATTTATAGAATAAAAAAATTTGATAAATATTTATTGCGCACCCTCTAACATAATATAGAAAGGTAATTATTTGACACCAAGAAAAAAGAAGAAAAATCCCTTAGAGAGTATATTGATAACATCAAAAGGAATGCACGATATGCATACAGATTTGTCATTGCCCCCAAATGCAAGGTTGACTGCCGCTTTGTTGGGATAAAACCTAGGCTACAGAAATCCATACTGATTAGTGACATTGATAACTATGAGTAATATTTTGATGTTACCTCTAAGTTGAAATATAGATCGGCCAATCTTGTGGGTCATGGGGATAAGAACCATAAAGTGGACATTAATTATTGCAGGTATATCCAATGGTGTTTTGAAATTATACATCCCCACATGCCAAATGTGTAGAAAGAAACACCCTAGAAAATGCCTAAAGGGGAAAAGGAAATGCTTTAGGTGTGTATGAAAAGGGATCCTAGCAATTAGATGTTATCACAAAAAAGAGGCTATTATGATAGTGGAAGGGAATTATTTGTTCTACCACCAATACATTACTCATTGCTAAAACTAAAAATAACCAAGTCACTTTTAAAGATAGTTTCATAAGCCAAGTGTTTATGGATGCAACAACCAACCACCAAGATAGCAAGGGAGATCTTTTTCCATCACTACTACTAATGAAAACAGTAGAAATTATGTTATTACAATTACACTAGTTATTCATTCATGAATAGGGATCATAATTTTTTATTCTAGTATACACATTCTTTTATATCACAATAGTTTAGTAGAAAAATCCCAACACCCCCACAAGTAATGGAAGTAGAGATATTGGTGAGATATTAAAATATGGAAATCACTGCATCCCATGAATAAAATCCCCCTATTACAATTTGTGTATTTAACATCGTTAAAACCACATTATACTCCCTTTGGTGGGATTTGAGGAAATTCTGGGCTAGTAATGGCTTCCATATATAGAGCCTACATAAAATACTATGAGAGGGAAATCACTCTCCAAATAGAGAATTGACCCATAGTTCTATACTAGTTCAAGGAGGAGGATAAATATTCTTTAGAACCATCATCTCAAGTAGGGATAATACTTCCATATGAGAAGACGTATCTTTCTCATGTGATAAATTTTAAGGAAGTAACAATCCTTGAAAACATGTCCTATTGTGAGGGAATTCACTTCAGTGTTTACTGAGGAATTTTCTGGTCTTCCTCCTACAAGAGATGTTGAATTTTTTATTGATCATATACATGGGACATTTCCAATATCCAAGAATCCATATAGAGTGTTTTTTGTGGAGATTGAGGAGGTTAATAAAAAACTACAAGAGAATATGGATAAATGGTTTATACACCCATGTTCTTCACCTTGGGGTGCACCAGTCCTCTTTGTCAAGAAAAAGGTTGGGTCAATACACCATTGCATTGATTATCATGAGTAAAAATATTAAAATAATTAAAAATTATCCTCTGCCCCAAATTGATTACATGTTTGAACAGCTATGTGGAGCACAATATATCTCCATGTTGGATATGTAGTCTGGATATTACCATGTATGGGTGAAGATGACAGATATCCCCAAGACTGTTTTTTTGTACAAGGTACAGGCACAATGAATTCTTAGTAATTTCATTTGAACTCCCTAATTATCCAAAAATAGTCAGGGACTATATAAATATAGTCTTTAGTTATTACCTTATCTAATTTTTGGTAGTCTTTATAAAATATCTTCCAATATACAACAAAACCAAAGAGGAACATGAGGAGTATCTAACAAATGTATTAGAGACCTTTAGAAAAGTGAATCTCTTTGCAGAGTATAGAAAGACTATGTTTTGGATGAAGGAATTCCCATTAATGGGCCATATCCTCACAAGCAATGAGATATACATGGATCCCTCCAAGACAACACCAATTAGTGGATGGATGAGGCCTACATCGGTTATCGATATCTATATCTTCTTATGATTTTCTAGATATTATCACTGATTTTTCAGAAATATCTTCTGATTGTAAAACACTCTTACCAACGAAGATAGCATCATGGAGATAAAATTTTGGCGGACAATTTCATGTGTTCTCACACTACCCACAAGTGGAGAAAATGTTGTGGTATTCATTGATTCTTAGATGTAGGGTCAGGGCTGTGTGTTAATGAAAAATTAAAATTCAATTGCCTATGATTTAAGGAAATTGAACGTTCATGAGAAAAACTATCAATCACATGATCTGGAGTTGGATATAGTAATCTTCACTTTGAAAATAAGGAGACAATACATCGTTCGAGAGAAGTGTAAAATATAAATGGATCACAAAAACCTCAACTATATTTTCACATAGAAATATTTGAACACATACCAACGAAGATAGTATGTTCTGACCAAAGAATATGAATGCTCAATCCATTACTTCCAATGGAAAGCGAACAAGGTGGCAGAGTAGAAACGCCCTAAAAATTCTTTCACTAATGAAAATTGAAAAGGATCCCCTCTTCTTATATTTGATGAATATGGACAAGTGAATCATAGATAAGGGAACAAAATCAATCCTTTCACAAATTATTGCTCAACCATATCTTTCTGAAATGTTATAGGGAGCTCAAAAGGGTGATTTTGTAATTCAGAACAATGTGGGAACTATCATAAATGAAAAATCATCAGATTTCAATGTCAATTATGAAGGAATTGTGATATATTGGACATGATTATGTATTCAATAAAAATTGGAGTTAAATAATTAAAATTTTTATGATTCACATTGTTTGAATTTTTATATTCACCCATGAAACCCAATGATATATTGAGATATTTGAGAGAATTATTGGTGTGAAAACAATAAGAAGGGAATCACTAAGTATACATCAATTTTCTTGGAATGTCATAAAGTGAACAATGATAGTAATAACTCTAAGTGGATGATAATACCATTACCCATACCAACATGGAAATGGAGAACATCGCCATTGAATTTTTCATTGTACATAGGAAGAGATCGATTGCAAACAATGATATATGTGCTATTGTGGATCACTTTATAATGATTGCACACATCATTGCAATTCTGGAGGAATAATTATTAGATCAACTAGAAAGTATATATATCAAATAATATGTAAGTTTTCCTGAGATACCACAACCTATTTTATGCGATCGATGTCAAATATTCACCACTATGTTCTGGAAGAGTCTCCTACATGCTCTGAATACTGAGCTGAAGATCAGTATGGCATATCATCCTCAAACTGAAGGAAAATCTGAGTGGACTATCCAATAAGTTGAGTACATGTTGAGAGCATGCTCAATGGAGTTTAGAGGATGGGATCAACCTCTTTATCTAGTTGATTTCTCTTAAAAAAACAGCTTCCACTCATTCATCCAAATGGATCCTTATTATTCCATTAATGGGAAGAGGTGCAAAACACTGACATGATGGAATGAAGTTGGGGTGAAAATTCTCTTTAGTCCTGAAATGGTAGAAGAAATGGGAGAGAAGGCTTAGACAATCCACCACCACATTAAATTAGTTCAATTTCAAAAAAAAGTTCTATACAGATAAACATCGATGATACCCAGTTTTTGATGTTGAAGACATGGCATTCCCTCACATAACATTGTGTAAGAGAGTTATGAGATTCTGGAAGAAGGGAATTCTTAGTCAAAGGTATATCTTCACTTTTATGATCTTTGAATGCATCGGAGTTGTGGCATATCAACTAGAACTCCCACCGAACCTATCTCAATTACAAGATGTATTATATGTTTCACTCTCGAGGAAGTACACACTTGAACCATCACATTTACTCATTCGTGAAGTGGTACAATTTGAAATCACCCTCTCTTATGAAGAGAAGTAAGTTATGATATTAGATCCTAGGGAAAAAGTTCTATTATATAAGACAATTCTCCTCATCAAGGTGTTGTGGAGAAACCACAAATTTGAATAAGCAATGTGGGAATTGGAGGATGTGATGAAGTAGAGTTAACCTCGTCTGTTTTCATGTGGTAAAAGGAATATTCAATGGAAAAACTTCATAAGGAGGGAAGATGGTAATGACCCAAACATTTATTATTGAAAATTCCACTTGATTTGATTAAATGTCTTATTATGTAAATTGGTTATATAAGACATATACACTTCAGATATTTTATGTTTTTGACTTTTAGAATAACGTTTTGAATTGTTATCATCGATAACATAGCCCTTGAATAGTGATCACATTATTAGTATTAATATAGGGATTTAACAAATATAATTATCTTAGAAAAAGGAAGTGATGTCCTCATCTAGAAGAATTGATCCATATGAAGACAATTATTTAGAAATCAGAAAGGAGCTTGAATAACTGGGCTTCTCTCTTTACCATGCTCAAGTCGAGCATGAACATGTTATGATTGAATGGAAGATCTTAACGAAAAAGTGGACGTTAATAGAGATTACCACCACAACGATGTTATCTTAGCCTCCCCAAGAGTTTGTCACCATCACACACATTACCCTTAGGTCATATGAGGGTGTTATAAGGGTTTATGTAATAGGACCCTAGCACTATGATTATGAGTATTTTATTTGTATATAATAATGAATATATATTCATTTTATTACTGTTCCTCTGTAAATGGGTTTTAAATCACAAATAGTACATTTAGTTAATATTCAATTGAGAAATATATTTTGATGAATTAAGTGATTTTTTTAATTGAATAATATATTAATAAAATATTATTACTAAATTAATTTTTTAAAAATATAAATTATCCGATAATTTTATTAGGAATACTATTAGAAATATTTATTATTGTTTGAAAAATGTTTTTTTTCAAAACACATGAATTTTCAATAAATTCCTGTTTTTATTTTAAAATTGGAAAGTAACACATTTGGAAAATTATTAAATAATATTACTATTATTTTAGGATTCATTACATCGAAGTAAACTAATGGTGAATTTTTCATAATTTTCTAATATAGTCGATTTTTAGGTATAAATTAATTACCATTTAAATATATAATGTGATTTATGACATCAAAATGACCCAATATGAATGTACTAAAATACTATAAAAATTATTTTCAGAAATTATATGATATATATTTTAAATAATAAGATTTTTTATTTTTCTGATAATTTTTTATGGTGCCTTAGTGGACTCTCAAAGACATATAAAACATTTTATCTTTTAAAAATGATTTCTTTGACAGTGTGACTCACCTCCACATAAGTGATATTAAAATTTTAATTAGTTAGTTCATTTGAGATAAAAAAATTCTTCCACATACATTAGGAAAAATCCTTGGAAAAAACATGGGAAAAAAATAATGGGATGGTTTGTGGTATAGAATAGTATAATATGTAGTTTCCAAAAGTTAAATAATATAGAATTTCGCCTCCTTTCAAATATAATCTTGCTTTATCTCTCATTCCTCTTCACTAAAATCCTTTGGAGATCAACTATCTACTACCCTCCTCTCTGTAAAATCCTCCCAAGGCTCCCCATGCTTCCAAAAAACCTCTTCCATGCCATTGGGAACACACATCCATGTAAGGGATTTCTTTATTTCACATTTCTACAGAAATTTATTTACTATGTAATACAATTTTATTTTCAATTAAAAATGTTTGGGTATGATTTCTCACCTCCCGCATACCACCCCCTAATTTTTGAATGATTATATCCCTCTTTGTCCCTCATTAATGCCTCACATATACACACGTTACCGTGCCTAAATTTTGCAAGGAATTTATCTCTTCTAATTTCCATTTACGAAATTCTTTTATATTATGCATATAAATTCCAATACATAAGTTGGGATATTATGTTCCATGACACCATTATTCTCTATTTCATGTATAAATGATTATATACCCCTTTATATCTCATTAATCCATTTTATGATTTCTATTTTATGTCGTTATGCTGCTGAAGTTACACCAAAATTTCCCATTCTAAAATCAAGAGGTATGTGAATAACATACCCATTTCTCTATAACGGATATTCAACTTGTTGAACATTAAATTGTTGATTGTGTACATTCAATTATGTATTACACATATCTTATTCATGGAATAGTTATGATTTTTAATGAATCCATGCTTTATGATCCATGTGGCACACTAATGCACGAAATGAAATGATTTAAAATGAAGTTTCCTAATAGTGCTACAATGAAATGGGTAGAGATTAGTATCGCTATAATTCAACTGAAATGAGGGTTTACTCATCGTAATTAAATTTAAAATTGGGTTTACTCATGCAAGTTCATGTGCAATGAGGGTTTACTCAATATCAATGATCAATGAGACTTGGCTTGTGCTAATATCATGATAAATGTTGTTTCCACATTTTTTTTGTTATGATAATCATTATATATAATTCATTTATTTTAATGTTCCTATTTTCCCTATTTGATATGCCTATTGTTTAACATGTAACATATTTTTCACGTTATTTTTTTCTTACTACCATACTAGGCTTTATATCTCAACCTTTACATATGCATGTCCTCAGGTTATCCAATGCAATACTAGGTGTTGAAAAACGTTTTGGTCATGTAAAAGAGTGTTTCAATAAATATTTTCTTTTTTATGTTGTATGATGTTATATAATGTTCCTAATATCCCATGACACTAGTTTTCATGATCATTAGAGTTTAATAATGTTAAAAGTTTTGTAATAAATCATGTTTATGTCTATAATAAATAGTAGGGTTGTTATAACCACTACACATATATGTAGGGATGTAGGAAGACATAATTATGGAACATGAAATTAATCTTTCAAATGTTTCCAAAAGAAACAAATATATACTCTAAATATTTCTTTAGTAAAAATTTATACCCATTTAATTTCCATATGTGAGTATTTCCCCCCTTATCTCCATTACCTTATATATATTGGATGTTGTGACACATTATAGTGTACCACTATAAATTATTTATGGTCATTATACGTGATTTAAATCAATGATATAGAGGGTCCATCAATATTATTTGTTTTCATATGTATTCTATATAACTACTTTTTATTGTCAAACTACTGTTTAGTTTAAGAGGAATAATCATACACTAGTAGATAATTTATGGGAGAGACCTGATAATTTTAAACTATGTATGCATCATAATATTATAGTTATTTAATATAATATAAAACTAGTTTTCATATGATCATTAAAATGGTTCCCTTATGAAACACTCTATCTATGGAGGGGTAGAAATCCAAAATATTAGGTTGATGCTGGAGAAAAAAATATTGGTATGATGAAATATGAATGATACATCATAGTGGATAAATGTGATAAAAAATATTAACATTATCGATCAAAGTGAAAAATATTGTCTGAAATCAAGGGAACTACTAGAAGTATCTTGATCGGGATCATGTGTTACTCAATATATCAACATGGAATGGGCCCAATAGTTTTCTAATGAAGTTGAAATAATGAAAAATGTACATTAGTCCATTTGTGTTTCTTGAGCAGGTTGGTGTAGTTTCCTATCATGTGACACCACCTTCACGATATTATAATGTCCATGAATTTATCATCCTACCCCTTTTATGAATGAATATGTCAAACCCAGCATAAATAATAACTCAAGATTATATAGAGTTGGATATAAGAATATCATATCATGAAGAACCAATTAATATTTATGATAAAGAAAAACAACATCCAATGAATAAGAAAACCTAGTTTGTGGATGTCTTGTGGGGAAAAAAATTTAGAATCAATAATCTAGGTTCTTAATTGAATTGATAATGGAGAACCCCAACATTTATTCAAATGTCAGATGAAAATCTCAAATATGAATTCTATAAGGGATAGAAGAATGTAACACCCAAAATTTAAATTATGTTTGTAATATTACTTATTTTATTTTGACAATTTTTTATTATTAAAAAAATCAGAACATTACATAACTAAATTACATATCAATGAATCATATTCACTATAATATATGTAATTTGTAATGCGAGATAAAAAATAGAACAATGTAAAAACTAATAAAAACAACTTAGTATCGAAATATATAACAGAGATCACTCCTACTATAAATATATTAAAATGAAATTAAATTTATTGAAATATGATAGGTCTTATTAATAGATATTTAGATCCTTTTTATAATATGTTATGAATTTAGGTAAATTAATTTAGAAGTATATATGTGTATTTAAAAGTATAAGGAGTCTTAAAGATCTGACCAGTACCTGACAATTTCAATATTTGACCATTTGTCGATTAATAAATTGGACATTAATATCATTGTTAGTAATGTAACTAATATAATTCCTATTTATAAATTGTAATGAAAAAAATAATTGATGATTAAGGGATAATTGATTCCATAAAATATAGGATAATAGTATTTGAAGACCGTATATCATAACATTGTAGTGGGGTACGATTGTTAATGTTCTCCCATGACCTATCCAATGCAAAGATTAATCAACTATGGTTTCTCTGGAATTGACGGAGTGAGTTGTTGATGATATAGTAAATTAGAACTAGGAAACTGTTAGCAGAGCAAACCCATGGATGTACAACCATCACACACCTTAATCATAATGAATATAATTGTGTAATAAGTGGTTATGCATCTAGTCTACTTAATACTAAATGTGAAATATTTTTTTATAGAAATGATTTTTGGGTTTCATAATTTTCATTCCAAGTATTATTTTGTTAAATTAATTACACAATAATATAATATTAATATTATAGATAGAAATTTTAAAAAAAGAAAATCATTATTTTATTTATAGAAAAAATATATGTTTCATTAAAAAATATTGAATATTGAAAAACAATTCTTTTCCCAAAATATTATCACAAAAAATTATTTATTTATATATAAATAATAATATAATTTTAATATGTCAATGAACATTTTTATATGGGATAAAGTGCTAACAATGTCATTATAACCATTATTTTTAAACAAACATTTATTTTTATTAGAAAGTTAAAATTTTCATATCTGGAGATTTATATTGATAAAGTAATCATATTATTTAAAATAATCAGTTCTAAATTAAGTTTGGGTTAAATGTTTTCAATTTTCTAAAATATATTATTTTTAAATAAATAATAAAAATATAGTTTTTATGTTCATTTATTCCAAATGTTTTAATACATATTTAATAATGTTGAAAAAAAAATCAACAATCGACAACCAAAATTATGTTTTTTACATATATATATAAATTTATTGAATTAAAATTATTCTTCTAAATAGATAAAATACATTGAAAATTATACTGATAATATTAAGGCTTGAAAACAATATATTGTTGAAACATTATCTTCCCCTAACAAAAGTCATATAATCTATGTATTTTTTTAGACACCAAAGTATATAAGCAGCTATCTTAACCCTCCATTATAGAGATGTTTTTAGGTGCCGTAATATAGACCAGATAGCCTCGATCCAAGATTCTACAACATGTTTTCCCTCCTCCTATGAAATGTTGGGAATATTTTATTAATTAAACTCACAAGTCAACTCTTAAATACCAAGGGTTGGTCTCACTCCAACTTTCATACCTTACATAATATGCAGAAAACCCTCTCGAAACTAGGAATTAACACCCGTATCTAAAATAGGAGGGGGAACCACAGGTGGCACAAATTGAGGAACAATGAAAATCTTTATTACCATAACCTCAAGAACTTGATCGTTGATGCTTTTAAGGAACCCAAATCTTGGTCTTCATAATGGAATAATGCTAAAATTACAAAATAACATATCATAAGACCTTCAATAAATATAGAATATTAAATAAAAGGTCTATGATATGTACTAAATAATTCCTATAAAACAATTCCTCAATTCTTGCTTCAAAATCAAGGTCTATACAACAGAACATTGCATAGTATACCAAAAGAATGATAAAAACCCCACTACCCAATAATAATGCATGATTTAGGTATAATTTTGGTTTTAGGAATGTTTAATATAGTTGTTCTCAATTTATATGTCATTTACCATTTGAATGGGTTCTAATGTGAAAATTTAATTACATTTAAATATACTGAATCCAAGAATATTCAATTTTCCAATTCATAAGGGCCCATACATCTTGTTTACCAGAACACCAACCACACTTTCATTTCATTTTCATTTAAATTATTTTTTTCTAGAATTTAATCTAATTTAGAATTGGTTTATCTAGTAGGAATTCTATATTCTTATCCATTGGGGCCCATACACCATTGGAATCACAATGTGGTTCCCACTAAACTAACATCAATGAACACTCTTGATCCTGAATGATATGTTAGCTCAATTTAACAAATAATAAGTCACATTTAGAATATTATAAGAAAAACTTGATAGAAACATAACATGGGATTGGAAACTACATGGATTATAATTTAGGATGCTCCCAAGATGATGAATGATATAATACCTAATCCACATTTTATTGGATCAATAAAATGAAATAATAATTCCAATAACAACAATATCTGTAACATCACAAAACATGGGTAGCTCCCAATGGTGAAATGATATCAAAATTAACATTCATAATTATAAAAAAAATTAATTCAGGAAACACATATCATACCCCATTTATGGGTTCACAGTGCCTAAGAATGTCTTGAAACCATGTCCCTTATGTTTCCCAATCTACAATATATTATCCTAAAAAATTAATTTATGAAAGAAACCACATCTGATAAAACTTGGAAACGTCTTTGAAATGTCGTCTTCTTAACTGATGCCCTGGACCAGGGTGTCCACATGATCACTAGTGCAAACCCCCATATTCCAGAGGATATAGAAAAGCAGCAAGGGTGTGAAGATAGTAAAATGGGGACACTATACCAAAATTTCATAGTAATGCTAGAGATATTTTGAGTAGAATAAATAGAATAAGAATAACAATAAACTAATTAACAATGAAATGGAGGAAATAGATAACTAAATATCTAGATAGAATAACTCAAAGCCTTAAAGGTTGTGTCTGATGCATATATGGATTCAGGACATGCTGATAATAAAGAAATGAAAAATAGGTACAAGAATTCAAAACAGTAATACAAAAGAACAAAAAGGGAATATGAAGCTCCACATACATATCAAGATTAATCCTGATCCTTTTTTCATATGCTTCAATAATGTAGAACATTCCAATAACATGCCGAATGAATTTAACCCATCTTAATACGTACAATAAAAAATATTCTCAAGTTTTTGTGGTGTCCTGAGTTAGGTGTGAGATAAAAATATCTTAATGCCACAAAAAATGGTGACTATGTGTAATCATAGTATGTGTTCATATGTATACAATTTGTAGTTAATAACAGGAATGTAAAACAATAATAAATAATAAATCAACCTCCCGATGTGGTTTCTAAAGGACACCTGGTGGTCTAATAGCTTTATCCAATGGCTGGTATGTCTGACAATGTCTCCGTATATGAATAATATCAGTATATGTATATTTATATGTATATATATACATATATTGGGATAGATTTTTACTTGATCCTCATAAATCCAATTCGATATATAACTCCAACAGTATATCCCCCAACCTATCTCTAAGAGATATCATAGTATCCTGACATTCCCACACTATAAGGATCGAGATGTATTGCAAGGAAAATTTTCACAAGGTGAGCTCTCATGGTCTATACCCTAACCTAGATTTAAATATCTCATGGTCTTTCCTTATAAATATTTTTATGGTACCTTGGATCCACATGTTTTATGGATCCGGACCTAACCTGATGTCTTCCATCACTAAGTTAGATCTCAAGGTATATCCCTTGGCCAAGCAAGAATGCTCTCACAACCATTCTTTATATGGACTCTCATAGTCTCGTAGCACCACATACTATATGGAATAATCATTTATAATATATAATTATAAGTAATAATAATGTTGAAATTTAGAGATGATCATAAGTCATTACATATTATGTTTTTTCATCAGGGATTTCATTAAGAAACCAAGGCATGACTATATATACAGGAAGGTGGATGAGGAAAAACATCTAAATTGATTCATTCACTATAATAAAACAATTCAGCGCATCTCATTTGGTTTTTATCAATTTAAAAAAAGTCATGAATAAATATGTGTTTTCACCACCCATAAATCAAGCACATTAATAGTAGTGAAATCCATTTTATATAATACCTTTTTGTAAAACATGAACAAGGGAAAATACATGAAAACCATTGAAATCATTCCATTTAAAACAATATACTTAAATATGTTTTAAAAATATCACCCATGAAACCTTATAAAAACAAAACCTTCCAAATTGATTAAACACAATAATTTCCATTATATAAAATACAAGTCATGAGTTCGGACAAGAAACCCCTCAATTGCTTATTTGGTCAATTCCAATTCTAAGGGAGAAAAAACCCTTTGATGAACCTTGCCCGAATGTAATGAAGGTCGTCATTTTTATTAATTTTTCATAACTCCCCTTTTAAGGGATATAGGGGAACCCTTACAAGGCATGTAGGCTAAGATATTACATGGATCATAGGTTTAAGAGATTACATGACCCGGAGGTCTTAAGGAATTCAACAAGACTATAATTACAAGTAATTGACCAACCCCAAAATCTACATCATGATGATATCTCTCCACTTTCGCATGGTCATCGGGATAGGATTCCAATGAAATCATAGGATGGTCCAAATGGTTTAGCCATACCATCTCATTCATAAAAATCCATTTGATTATACTTTGTTGAGTGCACATTCTCAGAATCCTCCCCTGGAATGATCATTTTTGTAGAGTTTTTCTAAGGAAATTGCACTGACCATGTGGCCCAAAGGCCTCGAGGTGGCTCTATGGCCTTAATGGTTGCCCAAAAGCCTTACCGACCCAAAGGCTTGGGTGGACTGAAGGCCTTAAGGACTCAAATCCAAAACTGATGGCCCAAGGTGAATAGTTATGGCATTTACAGTACTGAACATTAACTTCTATAGTAACTGCTATAATACTTCGAAAATACTGCTATAATACACCTGAATTATGGCTCCCCCTAGTTTCTAACATGGGTCTCCTGGATGCATGTAAGGAGTCATCACCAATTGTGTTGAGGATATTGTTCCATTAAGAATCCTTGAAATACATTACTTACACACGGTTCAAATTTTATTTCATTTATAAGTAACCTAAAAAGCTAAATTCAGTTCAATGTATTTTGATCTATTTGGCCAAAATGTCCAATTCCATGGAAGCACACCTATTGGTGTCTATAGTGGTTAGGTGTGTTCTTTAAAACCAGAAACATGTACTAATTTACCTATATCAAGAAACTAGTTTCATTTATACATGAAATAGTCTACAACATATAGACTTTATGAATGAGCGGGAATTTTTTACAATATAATGAATATGAAAAAAAACACTCAAATGGAAAACATTGACACTAGCTACCATAGGGTCGTAGATGAAGCCTCACATGATATCAATATAAAAAAAGCATATTGGTATATAACTATTTTTCAATCCCACTCCCTGAAATTAGGGTGAATGTCCATGAATCTAGATAATGAAATAGATTGTGATATTAACAGAAGTTGGAATTTAACAGGAGGACTGCCTTACCTTGTCATATCCAACTCATCCAATAGAGCGATTATTGGAAACCAGATAAAGAAGAGGTAGTATAAGCTATATTTTTTGAGGAAGAATATCAATGATAAATCAACCCACAAGTTTGGTAGTTGGGAAAAATGGAGAAAGAGAAATAGGGATAATAAATAAAGTGGGAAAATGTTAATTTTGCACAAAAATTCTTCTACACATATTTAATGTGAATGGTTTACAATCATTGAAAAAACTGTTCTAAGAGGATATATCATTAGTAGTCCCCATAGCTATGCACCCAAACCAGTACAATTGTTGAAACATCATGAGTACTTCTAGATGATCATGTTTGTGGTCACACGATTTGGAAACCAATGCATCCTAGGTCGGACATCTTCAACTGACCATGCATCCCAGCAAGCAACACACTTTTCTAGATCTCTGAGCTCTGAACATGACCAAGAAACTCTTTAGTCATTCCCTAGGCTACAAAAACCTTTACTATGATTAAAGGAAAGATAAAAAATCAAAATTTAATAATTGTTTCTTTCATCAAAATGGATGTTTTTTACAGACTCCATGAATTTTTTTTGTGGAATGGAAATATTATAGGAGGTTACCATTTATATGTTATGGGGGGAGAACTATTGGAATATCCTAAAATATTAAATTAATATAAATTAATTTTATTTTATAATTCCCCCCAATTGTTATGATTCAAATATAAAAGTATTATGACTAAAAATAATAGTGTTAAATAACATATTGAAATTTTTATATACAATTTTACTTGTATCATTTTGTTCTAACTGATACTAACCCATTTTGTTAGTTACCTAGATAACAATATTTATACAATTTAAGGGCCAATATAATTATGATAAAATGAAAACATACAATTACATAAGCCATAATTAACATATTCACCAATATCCCAATCAATTTGAAAAATAATAAATTTTTAATATTTTTAAATCATTTAATAAATTTTAATTTTTCAAAAAATATAATTAATATCAATTTTGGAACAATTTATTTAATTTCAATTTTATGGATCTAATAGAAAGATATCATTAAAATAAAATTCTTAATTTATATCATTAATATGTTATATTTATATACTAAAATCATATAAGATAATAATTCATTAAATTTAATTAGTTATATTTTTTATGAAAAAATGTACTTTGTTTTTCATTTAATTTTATAACTGCTTCAATATAAGATAGAAATATTTTATGGAAATATTTTTCTCTAAAAAATAAAAATAAATTACCATGATAAAAAATCAAATATTTTTCAAATAATTATTTATGACTAAAAATATTATCTATTTAACCATATTTTAAAAAAATTATTACTTTTAAGAAGAAATAATATTTCATATTCAGAATTATACTAACATATATATTGTAAATGTCAAAATAAATGAAATTTGGAATCATGGTTCCATATTAGAAAATCATGGATAGAAATATTATAATATATATAATCCACTAGGATAATAGAATGTGTTAGAGTTATTTGTAGTCCTCGTCATATTAATTTAGCTCATTAATACATGATATTCCCATTACTATGGTAATAAAATTACAAATGTTAGTATTAATAATTTAAAAAAAAACACGAAATGTAACTATTTACCTTACGTGTACCACATAATTTGAAATATTGAATTAATTTTTTACAATAAAGAACATAGAAATGGAAAAAAATTAAATTTAAACTAGAAAAATGTGATGATAAATCGGTTTTTTTAGAAAAATAACATTCCAAATATAAAATAGCTTTATAAAAAATTAACGTATTTAATTCATTTGTGAAACCATAAAAAAACTATATTAATTCAAATATAAATTATTAAAATAAAAAATAATCCAAATTTTAATTTTAATTTCTAACGAATCGAAAAACAGAATAAAATATTTAATTAAATTCATTAGTATTCTATTTAGATAAAAAATTGATCACTTTTGAATTTTTCATAAAATTAATTGAAATTAAATTTTGACATGAAAATTTAATAACTGAATTTAATTTTGAATATTTTAAATTCAATAAAACATATATTTATTTAAATAATAAAATCATTTATTTCATGATAATACAATTTGGTTTGAAATTAATCATTTTTCGATATTACTAGAAATTTAAATTATATTATTATAACATCCTTCCCGTCATTATTGGATTAAGAGGTGAAGAGTGTGATAATATGACTTATGTGGAATCCCCAGCACACCAAATCCATGAAAGCCTTTCTAAGGGCCTAGGGAACAATAATGAGATAATTTTACATTTGAAAGGTAAATAATATAAAAACCAAAACAATAACCTACCAAACTGATATATACATCACTATTACTTAATAAATCTCAAAAAACATAAAAAATAATTTAACATGTCAGAGTAATAGTGGATACCACAATACAATATCAATTAAATACAAATGGCCACAAACTCCAAACTCACAGGATACTTCAACAAGCAACATCGTACCTACACAAGGATACAAATCCACTTTCCATGCCCACATTTTCATGAATAATCAGTAAATAACTAAGATAACAAGACTTTACCAATTTCTCTATTGATAAAATTTGGAAACAAGTAATTCTTCCCATGTAGGGGGTGAGTCTAAACATATAATTATTTTCCCCAATGACATCCCATTTGATTCCAGAAGGAAAAATCTTGTTATAACCATTTATGTACATAGTTTAAAATTTGTTTTAAAATTTTATCATTAAACCATGATCAATTTCCTAGGAAAATATGTTTTACTGTAAATCCATTTTACAAACATTTTACATAGCCATAATAATTTCTCCAAACATAGAATTAGTTCCTAGGTGAATATTATATACACATCAGTGGTCTCTCACTGATCCATCAAGTCCTCACATGATAATCAATTCTTGGTCACCAAATAAATCACACTACATCCAAGGGGTCACATCTATTGAAAATGAAGACACATAAAGCATATGTTTCATATTACATGTAAAATTATTTTGGAAAGAAATATATAAATAAACCATTGAAATAAATAGTTTCTCTACATCAAATAAATAATGATTTTATAATTAATATTTTTTAATTATAATACAAAAATGTTTTCTAAAATGCAACCTATTTTCTAGATCCATAAACAAAACGACTTTCCATCATGATTAAAAAATCAATTTAAGGAAAATTTAAACAAGAAAATTTTAAAAAAACATCGCATACATGATTGATGATGAATAGATATAAGATATAATCAACTTACATCAAAAAATTTAGATAAAATGATGAGAGACACAACAAATAACTAGGATCCATTCATAAAATATGAGTCCATTTTTATAACCAAAAAACTAATCTTCATAAAATATTCAATTCACAGACACAGACACACACATATATATATATACATAACACACTAGATCTATGGATTCTATAGATTGATAAATAAGAATATCACATCTAAGAATAAATATGAATAATTGTTATTTACCGATGAATCTATGCCTCCTAGGCACATTTATTTGGCTATCAAAAACTCAAACTAAAAGTTTATCATCACTCAGACATTGTAAGATAAAATAAACATGTTTAAAAAGACCATAGTTTATTGATGGGGGCCTGTAGGATTAACTCATATTGGATCCACATTTTAATGTGGTCCACATTAAAAAATATTTGATTGGCTACATGGATTGGATAACATTGTTCCAACTATGTGGTGGTACTATCATAAGAAAAAACATCTCACAGTTGTCTAGAATGGTTTTAAAAACTGTGCACCACCAATTTTACCCTTTTTTCATAAAATATAAATATACCTGTAATGTAACCATATTTTGAAAAACCATGCACTAAACAAGTGCCTTCAATATTCCCATTGTCACCCCTTCCACAATTTTGGGTTTGAGGTTTATGATTTCTTGTAACCATGAAGAAACTATGTCTCTCTATAAAATAATCCAAATCATTCAAAAACACCTCAGAACATCCTGAATGATATCCAAAAAATAATTTTCAAAAAAAATATAAAGAAAAAGTCATGTATATGAAATTGGGGATGGAACACTCACCCAATGATTGACCATTCCATTATTGAGTAGTAGAAAACCATATTGTCTTGGAAGTGTTTCGGCCACTACTCTAGAAATTCCTTCTCATGATCCCACATTTATCTCACTATAGGTTGACGTGATTCCATGAATAACATGGAAAAGATTAGGTTGTAATTTTTTGAATTGAGATACATTAAAAAATTATGCAATCAACTAGACTTAAAGAAAAAAGAAAATTGATATGCCACCTCACAATCTTTTTCATGTATTTCATAATGTCATATGTATCGAGGTGAAGACATTCCGTTTTTACCAAAATGATGATGGTAAATACTTGGATATATTATCAAAAAAACATGATCATTTAGCTTCAATATCTATGGTAGTATAATATTTTCTACATTCGATTTATTAGGAATCTGATCCATTTCCATTCTCATTTAGATCAACTAAATATTCTCTATTATCTCATACATAAATTTGGGTCCAATTAATCATGTCTCGCTATTTTCCACCCTATGATGTCAATAATGATAAGTTAACCCATTAAATGTTTCAAAAAACACATATTTATAGATTATTTGTATGTATTATTTTATATGAACTCCACTAAAGGTATATCCACCACCCCTTAGGAAAAAAATCCATTACATAAGATCTAATCATGTCCTCAATTATTTTGATTTGTCCTTTCACAATAACAATACATCTAACGAAGATAAGTCATAAACAAAGTATGTTGTGATCCAAGGGGTTGCTTCCAGGGATTTAAATATTATATATGAACATAGCATCTCGATCAAATACAATCGAGTCTGGAACAACATGAAAAAAATTAGAATACTATTTTATTTTTAGTCTACAACTGAAATGGTTTCCCGAATTCCTATGATGTTAGCCGATATTGATAGTTGACCCACATTCACCCATATGGAATCATGTTTCCTATAAATACATGATATAATTGATAGAAATTCTATTTATATCTGATACCATTTCAAAATGGGAACCAATCAAGAATTATGCATTGAAACTCATCTTTGATACCCTCCCATGACTTACTAGGAGGTGAGGCTTCTTGAGATGTACCATATGTGAGGTATTTTCATTACAAACCTCCAAAGTATTGCATTCAATGTTTTGTAATTATTTTTTTATACTAAGGATAATAGACCATATTGAATGGTGGTAGGATATAGGATGTTGTTCATGAAATGTCCAAGGTACAACCATATACATTATTGTAATAAATTACCATAGAACATATATTCCTCATTAGTATCCCCACAATTTATTTTTCACATTATATTAATACAACAAGAACTAAATGTCTAAAAATATATAACATACACATCCAATCCCTGAATTAATTAATCTAGATAATAAACAACCAAATTATATTAGTCAGAGTAATTTGTATGCATATCCCTTATGTCTAACATTAGTCACCACTATTCTGATTCATATTTATCCAAATAAGAATATGAATTCATGCTTAATGAGTCCTCCATAGAGTTCACTTAATTGGGTGTATGAATCAAGTCTAAGACTGAGATCTGAAAATATTATGTAAATTAACAGTAACATAAATTCACATATCTTTCCAAGAAAATGTGGTTTAAACATTGATGATCTCTAAGCACTGTGGAATTTTTATTTGAGAGATAATGATACAATGTATTTAATGCATGGACCTTAGTATCCCTTTCAACATCATTTTTAGGATAGTTCTTCTAATGAAACTATACTTATCCTTACAAATACGCAAAAAAAATTATATCCTTATATGAGAATAAACACAATTCCTTGTACAAATAAGTTACAATATATTATATATACCTATTTAGAAACTGTAAACAAGGGGTTATGAGCTCCTGTATGTATAACATAATTTTTTTAAATGGAATTTTGCAATTCAATTTTCAATTTTAATGGAACGAATTTACATATAAAAATTGTCAATGCTGATTCCAAATGTGTACGAATCATCATAAAATCATCATTAATATCAAGTGAATCAAAGTAAACTATATATCTAAAATACATTCAAGGATAGTTTCCAAGAGTTATCCAAATCCATCCTTAAGCATCTAAATAATCATTTTTATGAAATAACTGGGCCATGGAAATGATTATGTTAGATACATAATTAATAATTTCATAACATATCATAATGACAATTATCCCGTAGGATACCAAACACAATTTCCATCTATTTCATGTAATCAGCATTTTTTTAGAATATAGTATTATATTATAAATATACAACACCACAATGGAATATGGATGCCTCAAAAATATTCGATTCAATAACTCCATAAAATATTCTTGATAAATCATACGACAAAAAGGAATAATAAAAAATTTAGACTTTTCAAATTTTCATATGAAATATTTTATCATAATATCATACATTCAATCATGCATTTCATGATATGGTGATTAGATATAAATTTTTTAGAACCATTTGGATCTCCTTAATTGATGAAACTGATAAGAAATTCTTGCAATGAGTTTTTAATTATTTATTATAACATGGTTAAGAATACCTTTATATTTATTTGGCAATCCCTCTATAAAATATTTTATTATATTTTCTCATTTCCCATTTAGAACTACAAATGATTGAATTATTTCTTACAAAAATTGTTTTTCAACATTAAACAGTTGCAAATTTCAAATATTTCATGTTAAATTCTTAAATATATCATTCAATTAAATCCCACCAACAATACATTCCAATTTATCTATACATAATTGTACAAACATGATGATCTGAAAATATTGAACTATGAGTTTCAATGAACCATTCTCTACTAAACTAAGTGTCTCTAGACACACATAATCTCATTAAAAATCAACAAACAAATTCAATAACATAATTAATAATAGGAAGTAGAAACATATTAAAAAATTATACCTTTTCTATTAACTCACAATATTCCTTTTCATTGTGCATATTTATTTCTTAATGATATGATTACACAGATAGCTAACACAAAATAGTGGTTGTCCCTACTTGATCAATTTAAAGACAATGATTTATAATATCACTAACATAATGATACAATTAAAATATATCAATGTTAATGATTTGTTATTTTTTTAACTAAAAGAGTCAACTACTTTTTTCATATCCATGATAGAAATGGATTGTGTAATCAATTTAACCAATAATTGTTTACCATCATCACTTATTTATGTTTAAATCTTTATAAATGAATAATTACCTTAATAATTTTAGATAATTATATATTTCAAAATTTACTCTGAGTAAATCATGAATATGAATTTTTAAATTAAAAACCCAGAACATAGGATTCTAGTTATTTTTGTGTTATTATCTAATATATGATGTTTTTGTTAATGTGATGCATAATAAATTTCTTTAGGATTCTATAGTGGGATGAAAATAAGTGTATTAAATAATTTATAACTATAAATGAAATATTCTCCATTTCTAGAAGGTAGGGGAAAAATTGGGACACTGTCCAACAATATTTTAGGTCTATCAAATAAATCCTCATGGTGTTTTTCAGGACCCCAACCCCAAAATCCTAACTTCAATGCACTAATTTATTAAATGGTTATTGATACAATGGGACAAATCAAAAAATACCAATGTGTTTTATATTTCTGGAAAAATAGATACAAACAAGATACCTATTTTACATTAGTATTGGATGAAAACACAATACACGAAAAAAGATAATAAGTACATCCTTTAAATCTCATTCAAATATCTGTTCTTCATAGCCTTGGAAAATGTAACAAAATAATTTTATGCTAAAATTATGAGTAAGGGTTTTTTTCAAATAAATTTATAATGAATCAATATTAATTATCAATATTTAATACTAAATAACTAAACACACAATAAATTTATATAAATTTACATCACTACTAGATCAAGTATAATGAATATCATATTGTAATTAACATAAAAGACATTACAATTCTTCAGTAACCTGAAAAAGAATTATGTCTATAGATAATATAATAAATAAAATATTAGGGACTTTAATAAATGAACTCTTAATTATTTAAATTCTTAATTATTTTATTTCATGTGTCCAACACATGATTCATATACCATCTAGAAAATTCATGGGTCATTTTAATCTATAGGTAAAAATCTATTTAATTTAGACAAATTGATTTATGCCATGATACCAACTAATGAATTGAGGGGTTATCACTATCTAGAACCCAACAATATCTATTCTTCAAAAATAATTTCTCACTTATCAAATAATATAGTAATTTCATGAATAAATCTTCCTTACCATCAAATACATGTATTATGTAAAAGATACATATTTATCAATATTTTCCCTGTTAATAAATAACATTACAAGTAAAAAAATTATGTGAAATTGGAATATAGTTAATGAAATTATCATATATATCATCAAATAATATTTATATTTAAGATAAAATCAATTTTCAATATAAACATATTTCTAGAAAGGGATTTTTTGAACAGAAATATTTTAATCACAAAATAAATTTGGATTCAATAATAAATTTTACCACAAGGTATGTTTTATGTAAAATAAACATACATTAAATAATTAAAATTGAATCATAAAATAAAATCATGTATGAATTATTCATTATAACACATTTAAAATTTCTAGAATATAAACCAAATGAAATATAATTGATGCATATTAACAAATACATCTCGATGGACAGTAAATTGAGATGAAATCCCCTACCTCACACTTCCTTATGGATGAATATGTTTTAAAATCATATATTTTGGATATAAAAATTTTAATAAATTATCATAAAAACATATTTATATTTACAATATCATCTATTATTATTTTTATAACATATTATTAACTACTTATTAGTAATATTTCATTATTTTCATTGTTTGAGATGTTAATTTTGTTGACTTCACATGTGTGTTTCTTTATAAAGATTCATATATTTTGTATATTATAAAGTTATATAAGGTATAGAATAAAATTTTTGTCACCAATATCATATTTGTACATAAATTTTACTTTTATAACCAATCATGAATGGTGGTTTTGAAAAATGATCTTTGATACCATCATGTATATGGTAGGTCATACACAAGAAAGAGTGACATTTTCCATTTCTCAAGGATCATTATGGAAAGTGTTTTAGTATTATATTATCATTATTGAATTATATTAATGTCCAATATACCATAATTATTTTTTATTATTTTAATATATATCATTATTGTGGTATTATGGTGAAAAAAGTGCCACATCGCTTAGTGAAGTTGGGACTCCACACGTACATTCATGATTTTATCTTCTTTTAAGTGTCAAAAATTAAAATGATACATTTTCCTTTTATTATGATGAATATGTAAGAACCCGGATCTTCGTTTCAGGTAGGCCATTCCCTTTTCTGGAGTTTTTAAGAAAAGGGGAGTTTCTGGAAGTTTTTGAAGTACACGCCGTGTACTTTTTGAGTACATGTCGTGTACTCTTTTCCTGCTTGAAGCCGTGTGATGGCCATATCCAGGCCACACACACAGTGTGTAGGGTGGCATGGAGGATGATTTTGGCGTAGTACAAAAAGACCTAGTACACGTCGTGTACACTAAAATTGCACACTATGTACTTTCTTTTTTTCACAAAACGCACTGGGGTCATGCCTGATAGACATAACATTCTTCTTCTTCAGGATTATCATCCGAGAGTAACCCGAATGGCCAAAAATATTCCCTGATCCTCCGTGCCTATGTCTGATCTTTGTTCCAGCGGCCGTCAATTGATTTGGGATTGCCTCGGTAAGCTCTCTCTTCTTCTTTATCCTTGTTCCATGGTTCCTCCTCATTTTCATGTTATCGTAGATTGAGAGTTTTGTGCGTTTTCATAGATCTACATCGTTCGAAAGATAATCAGGCATCATGGTTCAAGTATATCGATCCCCTAGCATCATGGTTGTTGGTTTGTGACTCTCTGTAGGAATTAGTTGAATATTATGTGCAATTTCCACCAATTCCCTTGACCGGGGAATTTTGTGTTCCCGATTTTGCCCCTTCTTTTTTCCTACCTCGCTTGATTTATGTAGTAGAGGTTTATGCTTGTGAGTAGTGTAATTTGTTTTGTGCTTAGGTTTATTTTCCATGCTTGTTTTTCCAATTAGGAGTTGCCAGTTGTCATGCCTAGTTGTAGGATAGTGGAACTATTATACTGTTATGATGTTGTTCCTTAGAATGAGTGCCAAGTAGTTCTTGAGGTTTACATGGGAAATACATGCGCGTTGAGCATGATAATTTCACACAAGACTGTGAGAACCAAGTGTAGTAGACCATATGGAGAATGGACGTAAGGGCTTATCTAGAATGTCTTTTAATACGATGCAAGACCACAGGGGGAATTGATGATGAGTGATTCCCCAGAATGTCTGTAGTTCCTCGATGCAGGCCACAAGGGGAATGAGACGTTGAGTGATTCCCCAGAGAGCCTTTAGCACGACATGAGACTATAGAGGGAATTGATGGTGATTTCTTCCTAAGAAATTCTACTCTTAGCTGAACCAGAGTGGTGAGACTGTGTGTGCCTCCTAGAGGGTTTCTAGTACTTTTTGGTTGATCCATAGGGGTTAGGCTGTGAGAGCTACCTAGAGGGTTAACTGTTTTCCTCTTGTTTTTGGTTGTTTACGTGTGTACATTATATGCTAGAACTATGGATTGTAGCTATTGTGTGCTTTTCTATTTACTAATTCATACACTCTTACATTACTTGTATTCATTGACTATTAGGCACAAATCATTGGGTGATTGCCTACTGCGATTGTATCTCACACCCTGTTTGATCCATTCTTTTGGGCCCAAGTAGACTATGTTGTTGCAGGTATAGATAAGAGAAAGCTCACTTATACTTCAGGTGTTTGACTTGTTGTGGATTTGGAGAGCATGGGACTGAGCTACGTCTTGCGATGCTGCTGGAGTTGTTATTACATTAGTTATTTGTGTTCAGTTATATTTTAGCACGTTGTTGTGTTTGCTGTTTTCCTTAGATACTTTTACCTGTTGCATCATTATCATCATTGCTATATATTTACTCTTCCGTTGTTTGGATACATTTATGTATGTTGTTACTACTTCCATTATTGACTGTTGTTTTCCTTACCTTGTATACCTTACCAAATTAGGGCATAATTTCCCCAATAACATACCAAGGCCCTCGCTGCTAGTCAGCAGCCTCTGGCGTTTGGGGAAATTCACTTGAGTTCATGTGGCGAACCGGGTACGGGGCTCCAGTGGAGGGGCTCCAGATTCGGGTCATTACAAAGTGGTATCAGAGGAGTTCTTTCCTCTTGCCTTACTGTTTGGAGACTTTAGCTAGGGATAGGATAGATTCGATACATGGTATTAAGGTGGGCTCACGAGTAGCTAACCTGTGTTCAGGGAAAATCCATACTACCTCTGTAATTGCAGTTTGCTGGTTTTGACGTTTTACGGTTGATATGATTTCTCCTAGAGTGATTCACATGCCTTGTGTTGTTATTTTCATGACAATTGTGGTTCTATTTCTATCGCAACAAGATGAGATGAGGTTATTTCATATCATACATCATATTGGCACTTGTATAAACGACATTTCATGCATTCTTAACATGCCATCTAGGGTTCATTTTCCATTTCAGGTTTTTCTGATAGACTTTGTGTAGATTATGCAGATGTTGTCATAGATTCTTGATATAATCTTTGTTGCATTAGTAGAGGATTTTCTGTTTTCTATTTTACTTAAATAAATGCCACGTTTTTATTTGTGTGGCGTATGGCCCTCCATAATCAGAATTTGGCATCTCCATGCCTTGTTTTCTGTGTTAGCTGGGCATCTATGCAGTTTTTGAGCTACTACCTAGAAAAACCGAGAATACACGGTGTGTACATTGGACTAGATGCTGTGTAGTTTTTAGACTGCATCACTGACCGTGTGATCAAGGACACACAATTGAATAAATAACATCAGGAACACGCCGTGTATGGTTGGTACACATCGTGTAGTTCAGAGTCGAGTACCCGACAGTGTAGTTAGATGTGGTGTCCTTTTATAAGGGGGATGAGGGTCTCTTTAGAAAAAACACAAAGTATTAATTTATAATAAATTCATATTCAGATTCTAATGGCTCCAATGTGGATTATTCAATGCCTATGTTAGGAATGGGTTGAAATCCTTTCATCCAATATATTTTAGGTAGGTTTGGGTCAGTATATTATCTTTATCTTTTTTATTTAACTTTTAGTTAAATAGTTTTACATTTACCATGTCTCTTTGTATTTTTATATTATATAGTCAATAAACATACTATAAACATCCATGAGACCCCCAAGTGGTCCATTAATGATACACCTATCAGGATATAATTCCTTTGGCCAGACCATAGATTTTTAGGAAAATATTATCAATTAATAATATAATATTTTTTATAAAAACACTTTTATGTCAATTTTGACACTATTTAATAATTAATTTTTGTTAAAGTCGTAAAAACATTATTAATTCGAATAAAATTCATTTATGAAATAATAACATGTAATATTAACCAATAAAATTCTTTAATGTCATCAAAACTTTCAAATTATATTTATTTTAACATTTATAATACCAATTATTTGATTCTTTCATTAATAAGGAAAATAATTCATCATTATTGTGTCAAAACTAAATTTAATTATTCAATGTCTAAAAATTATAAATAAAATAAAATTATGTATAAATTTTTTTTAGATTTATAATGGATACTTATAGTTGAATATATAACATATATAACCCTATTTAAAAATTGTTTTTCTAAAAGATATATGCTTCTGTCATTTTTGTATTTACTTTAACTTAATTAATATAATGTGTCATTATCACTTACATGTGGATCCATGGGGTCCAAAAATCAACCCAAAGGTTCCCCTAGTCGGACATGTATCAACCAATAGGATTAGGAAACGTTTTACTATAAATTAATATTATTATAATATTATTTTTTACCCATATTTACCGGATTTACCTATTAACCAAGGTATATAAAATAGTTACCGAAGTAATTATTCAAAATGTATAAAAATAAAAGTTACCTAATTAAACAATTTGGAACTGCTGATTCTAAATATGGAATCCATTCTTCTAAAATCAAAACACAGAAGTGTAAGAAATTAATTTGAAATTAATTTCCACTGTCAAAATAAAAAGCGTCTTTTTAAGAAATAATAACGATCATAAGATTGAAACCTATTTTTGTCCCGATTAAATTTAAAATTACATACAATGTCCAAAATTTTATTATATGGTAAAAATATATTCTAAATATACTTTTAAAGCACTCAAATTCATAATTTATCACTACTAAATATTTCAATTAAAAATGTTTTTTTAAATTAAAATTTTGTGATTTTCACTATTCATCAAAAAGTTAATGTTTTTTGAAAAATACATAAAATTCACCCTAAGCTAATTTTGATATTCTGAATCCATAAATGATGTCCATTTTTGAAGATAAAATGTATAATATTTCAAAATGTGTGTATTAAAATTCATAATGGCTAGATGGATTGTTTGTGGTGTGTGTTAGAACTCAAAGTTGCGTACAACACACGCTACTGTATTATTCAAAGAGATGCGTACAGTGGAAGCTAGGGGTGTTACACAAGGTGATACAATGGAGATATTATGCTAACATATAAGAGTATCAATTTCTGAATAAATATAAATATTAAATAGTAGAAGAAAAAATATATATAACTAGAAACATAGTAGAACAAATAAAAAAATCAATAATAGAACATTACAAACAATATAATAGTATTAATAATCATTCCTAAGGATGATTCGTATAAAAAAATTATTTCATGGCATGATGATGTACAAAATGGTTAATACATAAGATATGGAGTAAAATAATATATATAATGATATATAAATATGTAAAAACACCAAAATACATCAACACTTAATTTAAAAGGATGCACTCATTTATATTCCACCATGGTCTATATTATAAGAAAAACATATCATATAATTTTGAATGGGATAATTACCTAATCCACAACTACAAAAATAAAGCCTTCGTAGCTTCTATATGCAGCAAGAGTTGGGTGTGTGGTAATCGTGGTAGGCCACCACCCATGGTGAATATTATAATAAAATCACTATATATAGTATAAAAGAGTATACATAAAATAAATAATAAGTTATTCAAAAAAACAAAATACTAATTAGGTTAGGTTCCTATAAGACATCTGGCAGTTTCTACCAACGTCAGTATTGAACAAAACAATCGGATCAAAGTTTCCATATTCAACAATTTATATGTAAATATACTATATATATATTAATATCCTCTATATATGTGAGGAAATATATTGTAATATAAGGACATACTTGGTTCTAGCCCGACCTCGGGTGTAACCCATGCATCCATGCATAGTCTAACAAGATAAAGGCATCGACAAGGGTAGTGTCCCTAAATCTCCTAGGAATGTGAGACATCATATCTTCAATCACGATATTATGGTGAATCTTCATTCTGAACACCCGAAATAGTGGGTTAGTCATCGTGCCCATCACTATATGCCACGTATCTAGGAATGTCATTCCCATCATCCACAAAAATTTTGTTTGTTTCAATGTCCAATATAAAATGTTAGGAAGAATTAAAAGCCCTGATCAACAAGTACCTTAACCATTTTCTTCCAACCAATATCAATATTCTAAACATACCAATCATATGGAATTTAAATTTAAATAAATCACATTCATTCATCACCAAACCACCCTATATATCACAAGGTATAAAATATTATTATGAATTTATGAAATGTGACATGGCCTATCAACTCACTTTCATTTAATTTTGTTATACCACATACATCAATGTACATCAAAATTCATTTTGAGTATCATGAAAATCCACATATGAGTTTTGCTGTAAAATAAACATTTTTTATTAATGTTGAATTTATATTAACACATAAAATGGGGTGAAAACAATGAGGCAGTCATCCATTAATTAATTTAACAAGGGTAAAAGAGATTATATTAACATGGGACACTTAATCTGAAAATGATAAATAAATTTTATGGTGAAAAACTGGATGGTCTGACACATAGCAATATTTAATATGGTATAAAATGATATAATGTTTTCAAATAAACACTACTCTACATACCTTACACATGTGGATAACCACCCATCTGGTTTCAGCCTCATTTTTGAAGTATAACGAGTGAAAATTGTATAGTAGTTGAACCTCTAGAAGATATGGCATATGATCTAGGACCAAAATATATTCATTGTTATAAAGATAAATAATCAAAGGATTCTATAATGTGTATAGATTACCTGTGGGTATCCAACAAGAAAGATTTATCATGATTCTACGTTTGGGTGGAGAATCTTCTAAGAATCCTTGATTATAAGAGAGGATGAACTTCCAATGATAGAGGATTACGGGGAGGTTTAATCAATTAGAGTGAAAGAGAATATGTCGAATCACTTTATGGAAGCTAGTGAAGAAAGTTACTGTCACACAAAAATTAAATATTCTCATAGTATGGTCACACATTTTTTCAAACCATGTGAATAGGATGTGCCTTCTATGTCATAGGATTGTGGGCCACATATTTTTTGGAGCACGAATTGTCCAACTATTCTCTACACATGTGAAAACCTCTTTTTATGGAACACACATCACTCGTGATGTGTCACACATTTAGGAAAATGATGAATATCCCATGCACTCCCTTCAATGGAGATTTGTAGAACTCTTCATCATCTATATAACATTGTACAATGGGTTGTAGTTTTCCACAAACCATTCAGCCTCATTTTTTACTCCATAAAAAGACCTCCGGGATCCATATAAGCCATGAACACTATTATATCCTTTTTGAACCATATATTAAAAATAAAATGATAATATAAGGAATTTATATAAAATAAATATATGAAATGTAACATAACAAAATGCCAAGTCACTATAACCTCCCTTCCATAAATAATCTCACCCCTAAGTTGGAGTTTAGAGGGTATAAAGGGATCATCTGATAAAATACTTGACCACTGGTAATGTAAGTCATCCACTCACTCACTATTACTATCTTGTACTCGATCTTGAAGGCATATCAACTATACTATAAAAATAGACATACCATAGTGATTCTCTATAATCCAATCTATGATACACTCTTAGTACTCCTCTAATGAATCATTCAGTTCTATATCAACCTACTCTGGTTGTAAAAAACGCATCGAGTCTGGATAATACCAATAAATCAGAGACATGTGAAATTTTTTTGCATATAGCAGTACCTATAGGGATAGTCTCTACTATAATACATTATACCAATTACTTCTAAAATCTCAAATGGTGTGCTGAATCTAGGTCCCAGATTTTTTTTGACTTAATTTTTCATTGGCCCAACACATGGGAAACACATAATAAAACACATTCACTGACCTCAAAATCATGATTTTATCAATGGTGGTCATGGAATATGAATTCATACTTGACCAGGATTTCCTCCTGCACTTCCTGATCAACCAATCCTTTGATGTCCCCAAAATGAGAGGTGGTCCATGCAATACTACATCCTCTACCTCTGAACATGAAATAGGTTATCAAAATGTCCTACCCAATAAGTCATCATAAGGATATGCTTGGATGGTATCCCAAATTCAACAATTTTAGGATAACCCAACTTGGTGTATATGTCTCTCCTACAAACCAGAAATGTCATGGATAGATGTACATATCATTTCAACTAACAATTGATTCATGTACTCCATTTGTCCTTCTTTTTGTGGAATATTGGCCATTTTAAGAATGAGTTGTGTACCAATGTCCTACTATAGCCCATACCAAAACCTCATTGTCAAACAATTATCATTATCATATAGGATCAAAATTGGAGCTATTTGATGTATTAAAATATCTATGATGCATAACCATCCAATATCATGTATAGATAAAGTCTTTCAATTATGATATATATGGGATACTTTCATCAATATACCAACAATTAGACAAAATTTAAAAATTTCATTAGGTGATCTAGGAAAACCAGTACTCAAATCCTTGTTCACATCATCCCCATTCCAACCAATAAGGGACAAACTTCTATAAGTTTTATGTCATTATTTGGTGTTATACCTTCACCTTATGATATTTAGAACACAAATATATAATTATAGGTATATCGCATTTCATAATAACCCAAACTACTTGAATATTAATAGTCGAAACATTATTGTATCAACATGATTTAACTCCCAATCTAAGTTATGGCATTTTGTTAACAGTTCATCTCAAATATCTTATTGGAATTATAAATTTTCATATATGTGTAAGGTATCATCCTCATCCCAAGTAAAACCTAGATGTTAATCCATATCATGAAAATTTATCTTAGGTCTAGGCCTGAGTGATCTGAATGTTTTTGAATCTTAATTGTCTCATAATGGGTAGGGGAAAATTCCAAATATGTGAGGACAATCCTCCTAGGAATATATTAAACCTCAAAATGGATATCTGAAATCATGTCCATAATCTTCCACACACAAAAGGCCTCATGAAATTCTTGATTCTAAGTCTTCTTTGTTAGATCATTGGTGATTTCTATTGCATTCATGGGCATATACTTAGGATCTAAATAGAAGTATTGTAGATTCCAAAACCATCATCACTTTCTAATATTTAGATCATGATGTGAAATGATATAAATGAGAATTTATTTGGTCTTTGAACACCAAAAATCACTTTCAATCAAATTAATATCTCTAAAAGAGTAATTCATTAAAAACTATTGATAGATTGAGTTTTTTTCAGGTAATTATCTTTATGAGTTCACAACTGATGAGACCTTTACACTTGGACTCACTCATCCTGCATCAAAACATCCCCTAGATAGATATATGATATATAACAAAAACTGTATAGATTCTAGCTAGATCTAGAAGAATCAATATGGTTTTTGAATTCTCCCAACCATTCAGTTCATAAAATGTTCCTTCCTAGCCTTTTGAAAATATAATTTTCATTTCCTTTATAGTCTATTCCATAATAAAAACTACTGGGTGTGATAAATTGTAGATGGAGTTACTATAGTACCCAAATATTCCAATTAAACTATAAATATTATCTATAATTATGAACTTCCACCACAAAACAATATCTATCACCATATACGGGTATATTAATACTCGTGAATCTTAGATGACGGGACCTAGGATGTGTTCTTGGTCGATCCATTGTGTTATTTAGTGATATTTTTGTAAATATAATGTTCTCTCTATGTATTAATCACAATATCAAGATGTTGTACATGGATGATTCAAGTTTGATAATAAATGAATATGTATTCAATAAATACTGCCCTGAATGGATCTATATATTTGTGGAAAACATAATTCATCAAATACATGAAAACTAAATGAATTTTCAAGATACTAACTGGCATAAAAAGAAACTCATAAATAACTTACCAAATCCAAGATGTTGTAAATGGAATATCATAGGATCTAATAAGATCATAATGAAATCCTTCCCCAAAATTTCTATTTTAAAATAACCTTACTCCATAGATCTTGTAACACCCTAACCTAAGAGCCAATAAATGGTTCCTCTATCCGGTGCATCATAAGGACATAAGAGCACCTCCCCATACCTTATTGGTTTCCTACTAGAAAATAGGACATAGAGAATGTCTATAAGGATAATATTCACTCATGGTATTATGCCTTTAATTTACCATATTTTCCTTTTAATCAAATTTAATTTCATTGTTGGCTTCAAATACTAAGATAGTTTTCTATAAAGACAACAATCAATTTAAATAACACTATTTAGACATATATTGAATTTTCAATTAAATTTTAATACTTTTAGACATTTTATTTAGTAAATTTATAAATTATATATCAAATAAAATACATTTAATCACATTTAATATATTATATATTCTTAATATAAAACAGACCGAGTATTTCACATAAAATACTATATTTTTATAAATACACTTCTACCACCATTTAATGGAGAACATATTTTAAATACAATTATTGTAACCATTATAACATTATATGTAAAAAACATCATATTGGAATTATAAATATTAAATAATTGTTTTGGGTGAATTTTTTTTTATTTTTCAATAATGATTCATTTTTAATGAATATTGAATATTCTAAATTTTAAATCAAAACTGGTATTCCACATTATTCATTTGTATTGTTAAATTTTTTTGGTTGAATTTAATGTCACGTTATATAAATTATTTTTTTATTAATATAATAATTATAATTTGAATAAATTTCATTTTTAAATTTTATATAAAACATAGTAAACTTCTGAATGTTTTTTCTTTAAAACCCCCTATTGTCATCCCTTCTATTAGATTAACCCTGAATTAATTTTTTTCTTCTATGATTCAAATTTGGTAAAATTAATTATGTATCATGTATTAGAATAATATATAACTTAAAATAAGTTCAAATTTGTTTTTGAACCAAAATATTAGTTAATGTGATTAAAATTAAAATAAGGATTAATGAAATATTATGTTTTACAAGAGAATATACCATAAACATAATGGTCAAAATGACCAAGATACTTGTCCAAATTCCATTGGTTGGACGTATATAGACCCTAACCAACCATTTATTTAATTTTTGTATTTATTGGATACTATTTTAATAGAATAAACATTTATGGGATTCACTTTTCAACAATTTACAAGAGTTCCACTCCTCCTCCACTAAAACATTCCTCATATCCACCCACCTCCTCACACCAATCATGCCACGTTGTATAAAAAACATCCCAAATAGATCCTAAAAATTAATCCCCTAATCTTATAATCCTATCATTGTTTATAAATTCATCTATGGAATACATTTTTTGAAAACCAAATGAATTTACAACGAGAAGAGGTAACTTCTTTCCTCAAGATGTTTATTATTTCATTCTTTCTTGACCACTCAAATATACATATTATGAGATTTTATAAAAGAAACATTATTATAAATAAACTGATAATTTTTTATGCAATGTTCATGACCTACACTTACACACACTTCCATATAACATGTCACGAACATACTATTTATGTGTATGGTGAACTACCTCCTCACGAAATGATGATTGTTCATTTTACCATTACAACCATTAATGAAAGGAAATTATGAAGGAAAATCTATTTATATCTTATGCAGATGATATTTATTATTTCATTATGTTTTGTTAATTATTTTATAACACATAACATTATTTTATCCATTATTATAAACACGATAACATCATTTGAGGATGTGTGCAATACTTCCTCCCCCAAGCGATATGATTTGTTCACGCTATACATGGAACGTATAAAGGATGATTTTTATAATCACATGACATATATATTAAATAAGTGTTACAATTAAATAATATATATATATATATATATCATTTACTATTCATCCTTCAAAATATGTCAATGAAATGATAGTAGGATTTATTTATACGTACATCCTACCGTCTCCATGAACAGTTCATTTAATTTCCAACCTCCAATTATTATGGATTTTTATAAAGACATATATAATGAATATATATAATATTTAAATCAATTTTTTAATTATTTATATGATTAAAAATGATATAATTATTAGGAACAACAAATAATCAGTCAAAACATACCCAAGAAACATTGAAATTAACAAATGAAATAGTAAAAAGAAAAATTGAATGTTAATAGATGGGTTGTAAGATGTTTTATGATGATATGATATGATATATTAGATATTATTATGGTCCCATGATAATATATTAACACTCTTAAAATCATTATACATGATGATAATGAGTGATCACCCCAAAAGAAATGAAAGTTAAGGGTTTTGATTTTAATTTACATTTCATTAAGACTTATTTGATACAATACAAAAATTCATTTTGTTTTTTATATACATCCCATTTTTTATTAATAATCGTGAATAATATATACTTGATTTTATGTTTTTTATTACTTGGAATTATATCAGCCCTGGGTTTTAGCTTGAAAATTTCTATGTGGAAATAGTTACCTTTGCAATAATACATTCTTTTGTGATTTTAAACATTCTCCTTAGATAATCACATTCTTGTAATAATTTTTACATGGATATTTCCATAAATATCTACATTTTTTGATACTGAATATTGTTATTTCCTATACCATATTCCATGTTAACATATGCTTTTATCATTTATTTTTATTTAAATAAGTGTCCTATTATTGATAAATATGTATCTTTTATTAAATATAGGTACATTTCGATAAAGTACATTGTTCACATGATATAGGAGTAATGCATTGAAATGAAAAACAAGGGTTGAGGTCCATTTAAGGTAATTTCTATGGGTTGGGAAAGGTTTATTACTATCCCCTCGAAGAATCATTAGTCTCATGAGATGAATTAGTTCGAAAAATAAACACATTAAATTTTCACTTGATGTTAACGGTGTCACTGAAGGTTCCGGGCACAGCGGAAGCAAGTGGGTGGATGTGCCCACTTGGCTTTTTTTCATTAGAAATGATCAATCTGGGATCAATATGACGATAAACGCCAGTCTCCACGGATCGAATCACAGAAAAAGACAAAGAAGATGGTTTGTCCAGGAACCACAAACAAGGATCGTTATAGGCTGATTATAATTAATTTAATTAATTATAAAGAAATACCTTTTGGGTGTTCTTTCTTCATTGATATTCTCAATCACGTTGTCGATGTGATCCGTCGTTGCGTCGCAGAAGCCAAGTGTAGACTCCCTCTAGCGGTGATCCAAACGTGTACCTCGTATCTCTGGACGTCGCCAAAGGATTCTCCGGGTGCTAGCGTGGAGAAGCCTTTGCTTGCGTTGCCCGCCTTAGATTGTCTTGATCCGATGGAAGAGGATCTCCCTCGGTCTTGAGAGCGTTCTTGGAGGAAGAGGTTCTTTCGGCCTTGAAAGAATTCTCCAGAGATGTTGTGCCCAACAATTCTCTTGTGTGTCTGAAAAGAGTTGGGGTTGTGAGGATATTTATAATCAGGTGTGTGGGGTTATAGAGTTAGGAAAATAAATAAACGCGTTACATGTTTTATTTATATCATTGACCCTTTATTTAAAACCCCATGTCGAATAAATAATTCCTTGACATGCGCCCACGCTGATTATAATAAATATCATTTAAAACAATATTATATCCTCAAAATACCAACTGAAAAAAAACTACACGGCGTGTATTAATAAATACACGGCGTGTACTTGTTTTTCATTGAAAACTACATGGCGTGTACATTAAATGTACACGGCGTGTATATCTTGTTTTCATTTATTCATTTCCTTTCCAAAATAAAACTACACGACATGTAATAATAATACACGTCATGTACTTATTTTATTTTCTTTTTCCTCCATCATTTAAAACAACTTAGGCTTCCTTGAATAATTATTAAACCACATACGAGAATAATCTTTATTCAACTTGAGATACTTGGATACAATTAGTGTGTGACCCTATAGGCCTCTTTATCGTTGGCATTAGGTGGGCTTGCCTAAAGTCCAAGATTACTGTCTAACAACGGGGCAAGGCACCCAAGAGAAAGAAGTTGACGCCGCATTGACGTATCACCTCATACGAATTCTTACTGTGTAATTTAATACCTTTGTCTCAATATCTCATCAAGCAGGTGTCATGGTAGTGTCATAAACCTATATGCTTGATATGTCGTTCTTTGACTACCTGAAATAAACTCATCGTTTACACCATTGTCATGGAATTTAATGCGACAGTTCTATTTCAATCAAAGGTCCGAGATATCAACTTCTATAAATGGAAGGGACAAATCCTTCCTCGACTTATCCATTAACAACATGTCACTCGTGACGCACCCAACGTACCCTACTTCCCGCCAACTGTCTGCGTGATGGTTTTCGTCAGTAAATCTAAGTGCGCGAGTCATGACATGAGTTAATGATAATCTTTCAGTCTAAGGATCATTACATACGCTTGTAGATAGAAATATCTGATGACACCAAGACATGCGGAATTACTACTGGCGGGTCTGTTCTCATAATCTCCCATCATGGAGATTATCAACTGCGAACTCCATGAGAGAGAGTATCGTCTTCTTATGAGTACTCGCACATGACGGTCTGTATACTATGTGTCCTATCATAGTATGTCATCCAACCGCAGAACATTATTTAAGAATATTGTTATAGCATTTCAAGGTTCTCATCATAGCGGGGATCTGATATGACCTTATTAATGCAACAAATATTTCAGGACATTATTATATTATAGTCATTCAGAACAATGAAAAATATATAATAAGTGAACATTTATGTAATCAAAGTACAAAACAGTTGTTTCTGAGGAAACCAACCCTTACAAACTCCCACATGGACTAGAGCCAACTGCCTACGACTTTTAGTCCGCTAGACCTCACATGATGATCATGTTTCTGCTGAGTCAAGGCTTTAGTCAATGGGTCCGCCATGTTGTCTTTCGTGGAAATACTGCTCACTGCAACTTCACCTCTCTGAGAAAAATCCCTCAAGAGATGATACTTCCGAAGTATGTTCTTTGTCCGCTGATGTGACCTTGGCTCTTTTGCAAGTGCCACTGCTGCAGTATTATCACAATAGAGTGTGATAGGATCTTTACTGCTCGGTACAACATCCAGCACTTGGACGAAGCTTCGCATCCATACTGCCTCTTTAGCTGCCTCAGAAGCTGCGATATACTCGGACTCCGCTGTAGAATCTGCTACCACACTTTGTTTTGAGCTCTTCCAGCTCACTGCACCTCCATTCAAACTGAAGATGTATCCAGTCTGCGACTTCATGTCATCTTGATCAGTCTGGAAACAAACATCTACATGTCCTCTGATGACTAGTTCCTCATCTCCTCCAAAACCAAGAACATATCCTTAGTACGCCTCAAATACTTAAGGATAGTCTTGAGTGCAATCCAATGGCGGTCTCCTGGATCAGCTTGATATCTACCTACCGCACTTAATGCATAAGCAACATCTAGCCTCGTACATAGCATAACATACATCACTGACCCAATCACGGATGCGTAAGGGATCCTTGCCATTCTCTTTCTTTCCCCATGTGTCTGAGGACACATTTTCTTGGAAAGATGAATCCCATGTGACACTGGCAACAATCCCCTCTTGGACTGTTCCATACTGAATCTCTTCAGTATCTTGTCAATGTATGTACATTGACATAGGCCCAGCATTTTCTTGGATCTATCACGATGGATCTTGATCCCAAGAATATATGCCGCCTCACCCAAGTCTTTCATGGAGAATTATTTATTCAACCATGCCTTAACTAAATGTAAGACAGGTACTTCATTTCCAATTAGCAATATGTCATCGACATATACTATTAGGAAAACGACTGCACTTCCACTAAACCTTTTGTAGACACAAGGCTCACATTCGTTCTTAACAAAGCCAAATTCTGTAACAGATTCATCAAAACGAATGTTCCATGACCTTGATGCTTGCTTTAATCCATAAATGGATTTTTTTCAACTTGCATACCTTGTTGGCATCCTTTGAAATCACAAACCCTTCAGGTTGTGTCATGTAGACATCTTCCTGGAGGTTCCCGTTAAGGAAAGCTGTTTTGGCATCCATTTGCCATATTTCATAGTCATGGTAAGCAGCAATGGCCAATAGGATTCTGATAGACTTCAGCATTGCAACCGGTGAAAAGGTTTCATCATAGTCAATTCCTTGACGTTGTCTAAAACCTTTTGCAACCAGTCGTGCCTTGTAGGTGCTGACTTGCCCCTCCATGTCCAGTTTCTTCTTGAATACCCATTTATTACCAATAGGCTTTACATCAACTGGAGGATCTACCAAAATCCAGACTTGGTTTTGGTACATGGAATCCATTTCAGAATTCATGGCTTCTTGCCGCTTGGCAACGTCTGTGCCATCAACTGCTTCCTTGTAGGTAAGAGGATCATCATTGTCAACCAATAATGAGTCACCATCCTCAGTTACAAGAAAACCATATCGTTCTAGTTCTCTCACATCTCTCGTGCTCCTACGCAGTTCTTGTGTCTCTGGAACAGATTGTTCTTCCACGGGGCTTTGTGGAATCTGTTCTTGTACCAACTCATGTGTATCTTGAGCCTCGACTTCATCGAAGTCTATCTCGCTCCCACTATCTCTTCTGGAGATGTGCTCCCTCTCAAGGAATATGGCGTGTCTTTCCACTGTAACCTTTTTGTCTGAGGGGTTGTATAGGTAATATCCCCTTTTTTCCTTGGGATATCCTATAAAGATACACTTTGTGCCTCGGGGTGGAAGTTTGTTACCTGAAGAGGCCTTAACAGATGCTTCGCTACCCCACACGTGTAAATTCGATAACATAGCTTTGTGTCCACTCCATAACTCGTATTGAATACCATTTATCGATTTAGTTTGTACTTGGTTTAGTATGTGTGTTGCTGTTTTTAATGCATATCCCCAAAAGGATAATGGAAGACTCACATGACTCATCATTGATCTCACCATGTCCAACAGGGTGCGGTTCATCCTTTCACTTACTCTATTCCACTGTGGTGTGTAAGGAGGAGTGAGTTGAGATAGAATCCCAAACTCCTGTAAGAAATCAATGAAGTCTTGATTAAGATATTCTCCTCCTCTGTCTGAGCGGAGTTTCTTAATCTTCTTACCAAGCTGGTTCCCAACTTCATTCTTGTATTCTTTAAACCGATCAAAAGAATCTGACTTATACCTCATTAAATAGACATATCCATATCTACTAAAATCATCAGTAAAAGTTTTGAAGTACGAGAACCCACCCCTTGCATCAACTGGAAATGGTCCACACACATCTGTGTGAACTAATTCTAGAAGCTCTTTAGCTCTTTCACCTTTCCCACTAAATGGGGCTTTGGTCATTTTTCCTTGTAGACACACATGACATACACCAAGTGGTTTTAGTTCGAAAGAATCTAAATACCCATCTTGATGTAATTTTGTCATACGTTTCTCATTGACATGACCTAGCCGGTGATGCCAAAGTTGGGTGTGGTATGATTCATGTGAATTAACTTTGTTATCGATTTCCATTACTTGGTTTGTGTAGTCTAACACATAAAGGCCGTTATATAAATGTGCCCTACCAAAACAAATGCTATCTTTATAAAAGTAGAAACATTCATTTCCAAACTTGAATATGAATCCATCAGTATCTAATATGGATACTAAAATAATGTTTTTGGTTATAGAGGGTACATAATAACATCCTTTCAAAACCAAGACCATCCTGGTAGGCAATGTGAGGTGGTAGTCCCCGACATCTACAGCAGCAAGTCTGGCTCCATTGGCTGCTCGTAGATCTATCTCCCCTCGATCAATCTTCTTGAATCTACATGGTTCTTGTATTTTATACAGATGTGAGCACCACAAGTATTATCTAATACCCAATTAGTAGAAACAGATAGATTGCATTTGATAACAAACGCACTTGAAGCTTCCCCTTGCTTCCTTGGCTGGGTGCAGTTTTTCTTCCAGTGGCCCTTCTTGCCACATGCAAAACAAACAGCATCCTGTTCCTTTGCCTCCCCTTTGATCTTCCTTTTATTGGAAGGCCTTGAAGAAGATTTGGTCTTAAAGCTCTTCGCCTTCCCTTTCCTTTTATTCACCATAATGACAGAAGGCTTTTCAGGCTTCATGTCATTATCCACTTGGCGAATAAGGATAAGAATATTAGATAGAGACTTCTCAATATTGTTCATGTTGAAATTAACAACAAAGTTTGAGAAGCTCTGGGGGAGTTATGTGAGAATGAGATCGGTAACCAGTTCTTCAGGGATTTTAAACCCTAGATCCTCCAAGAGCTCAATGTATCCAATGAGCTTGACTACATGAGGCCCAGCTGGGGCACCCTCTCCAAGATTTCTCTGAAACAGAGCCTTGGAGATCTCAAACCTTTCCTGCCTTTCTCTCTCCTGGTATAAACCACGGAGGTGCTCGAGCATGCTGTAGGCATCCATGTCTTCATGAGACTTCATGAGCTCACTAGACATAGATGACGTCATCAAACATTGAACGTCGAGAGCATCATTCAAATTTTGATCATAGACTAGGAAATCTTCATCACTTTCCCCTGGGGCAGGAGAATCAGGAAGTGAGGACTCTAGCACATAAAACTTCCGTTCATGGCATCGGATAACCCGAAGGCGCCTAAACCATTCCTGAAAGTTACTGCCGGTGAGGATGTTGTCTTTATCCAGAATTGATCGCAGAGAAAATGTGGTTGATGTGTTTGTCATTTTGATTCTACAATTTAAAAGAGCAGATTCATCAGTACTATCTTGATTACATTTTATGAGAAATAATAAATTTTATTAAGTCTCCCACTATTTTATCAAGTCCCAATGGCCCTCACCATTGAACTCTGAATTTCCAGTTGCTTTGACATTCTAGTGGAAAGGATCCATATTTCCCTTCTCATAACCCCAACAAGGGTTGGTCAAGCTATTTGAAGGTATTTAGGTAGGCGGGTCTTTGCCAACTGTGAGCTTACAGTTCCTTGATCTATTGAGTGGACTCCCCAATCCTAAAATCCTGACTTGGATTTCCTCAACTCTTGCCTCCAATATTACATCATGTCTAGCAAGGGCTACTTCTCTTGATGTAATATGGTTAAGTCAACCTGAAACCTTTCATAAGGGCTTCCTTTATAAAAGTAAGTGTCCCAACAAGGGTTGGTCAAACACGTAGTTTTATTGAGTCTTGCCCTTAAACAAGTAACAAAAGGCTTGGTCTGACTTTATATGGTATTTGAGGGACTTTATTCTTTATGCGTATCTTTGCACTATCACATGCTTGTTAATATTAAGTGATGCTTGATTAAGTGATTAACCATGTTCCGATAATGTATACGCATAGACCAGTTTTTTTTATTTTATTCCATCTTTGCATGCTTGTTCTTTTTATTAATTTTGTGATCGCGACAAAACATGCATAATAAATAAACCATGCAATCAGACAGAAATAAAATAAGATGGCATGATCATGAGCTTCTATTTGGTTAGCTTATCTAGCGGTTTTGATAAGCTAACCCTAACCTAGGGAAAACACCTTGAACCTGATGGTTCGTGTTTTGCAGCTCCCACCTGTCCACCTTTGTATCTTCTTGTGTCGGTTTCACCTCGGCTTCGGGATTTGAACCGTCTCCTCTGGCTTGGGAGATCCTCCATTACATGGGGTTACATTAAAGAAACCATGGGCACGCAGGCCCTACATTTTATTGGAAGAAGGCTCGCAGGCCAACAAATTTAAATTAAATAAATTTAAATGAAACCATACACATACAAAGGGTCTTTGGTCTAGCTCATGATCATCCATAGTATGCAACGACATTTAACATATTTAGAATTCAAATTATTTTAATCGTTCTTTTATTTAAGATAAGACGCGCTCGAATTCAATTAATTTTGATCTTATAATTAATCAATTGTTTATCATAAATTCCTTTCTGAATTTCCTTGAGATTCATCTCATACATATTCCTTGTACGAGTCTTTGTACATTGGAGGAAACCTGGTGAAATTCCATTTCTGGAAAGTACACGGCGTGTAGTTTATAATTACACGGCGCGTATTTTTCTTTTCACCCTTTGTCCAAAGTACACGCCGGGGCTTTGGCGTGTTTTCTGTACTTTGGAAATTATAGAGTACATGGTGTGTAGATGAATCACACACGGTGTGTACTTCCTTGTTACGCGGTAACCGGCCTGGCGATCCCGTATACGCGGTACGCGACTTATCTTTGTACACGGTTTCACCTGGGTTGGAACGGACTATACGACGTGTTGTTCCAACATACACATCGTGTATTCCGGTTTCCACGCTCCGTTCTATTCTGGTCAACACGACATGATTAAAACTTAGGCATAATAAATTCACACGGCGTGGTATGGCGGACCAGTGCCGGTTCGTTGAACTTAAGTACACGGTGTGTAGTTTTAATTACACGCCGTGTAATCCCGTGTTGTACAGACAGAAAGAGCGGCTCCTCCAGATGAGTTCCTCATTTTTATTTTAATCAAAATTAAAATTAAAAGGTCGTTTTGTGATATGAATCGAGAAACGAAGGAGGAAGAATAGATCTCGTTAATTTAGATTTATAGAATGGTTTATTTCGAATTGAATCAAATATGAATGCGTAAATTATCAACAAAAATTAAATAACTATAATCAACGTTGTAACCTCCCTCTGATACCATTTGAAGGTTCCGGGCACAGTGGAAGCGCGTGGGTGGATGTGCCCACTTGTCTTTTTTTCATTAGAAATGATCAATCCGGGATCAATACGATGATAAACGCCAGTCTCCACGGATCGAATCACAGAAAAAGACAAAGAAGATGGTTTTTCCCGGAACCACAAACAAGGATCGTTACAGGCTAATTATAATTAATTTAATTAATTATAAAGAAATACCTTTTGGGTGTTCTTTCTTCATTGATATTCTCAATCGCGATGTCGATGTGATCTGTCGTTGCATCGCAGAAGCCAAGTGTAGACTCCCTCTAGCGGTGATCCACACGTGTACCTCGTATCTCTGGACGTCGCCATTGGATTCTCCAGGTGCTAGCGTGGAGAATCCTTTTCTTGCATTGCCCGCCTTAGATTGTCTTGATCCGATGGAAGAGGATCTCTCTAGGTCTTGAGAGCGTTCTTGGAGGAAGAGGTTCTTTCGGCCTTGAAAGAATTCTCCAGAGATGTTGTGCACAATGATTCTCTTGTGTGTCAGAAAAGAGTTGGGGTTGTGAGGATATTTATAATCGGGTGTGTGGGGTTATAGAGTTATGACAATAAATAAACGCGTTAGGCATTTTATTTATATCATTGACTCTTTATTTAAAACCCCATGTCGAATAAATAATTCCTTGACATGCACCCACGCTGATTATAATAAATATCATTTAAAACAATATTATATCCTCAAAATCCCAACTGAAAAAAACTACACGGCGTGTATTAATAAATACACGGCGTGTACTTGTTTTTCATTGAAAACTACACGGCGTGTACATTAAATGTACACGGCGTGTATATCTTGTTTTCATTTATTCATTTCCTTTCCAAAATAAAACTACACGGCATGTAATAATAATACACGGCGTGTACTTGTTTTATTTTCTTTTTCCTCCATCATTTAAAACAACTTAGGATTCCTTGAATAATTATTAAACCACATACGAGAATAATATTTATTCATCTTGAGATACTTGGATACATTTAGTGTGTGACCCTCTAGGGCTCTTTCTCGTTGGCATTAGGCGGGCATTCCTAAAGTCCAAGATTACTGTCTAGCAACGGGTCAAGGCACCCAAGAGAAAGAAGTTGACGCTGCATTGACGTATCACCTCATACGAACGCTTACTGTGTAATTTAATCCCTTTGTCTCAATATCTCATCAAGCAGGTTTCATGGCAGTGTCATAAACCTATATGCTTGATATGTCATTCATTGACTACCTGAAATAAACTCATCGTGTACACCATGGACATGGAATTTAATGCGACAGTTCTATTTCAATCAAAGGGCCGAGATATCAACTTCCATAAATGGAAAGGACAAATCCTTCCTCGACTTATCCATTAACAACATGTCACTCGTGACGCACCCAACGTACCCTACTTCCCTCCAACTGTCTGCGTGACAGTTTTCGTCAGTAAATCTAAGTGCTCGAGTCATGAAATGAGTTAATGATAATCTTCCAGTCTAAGGATCATTACACACGCTCGTAGATTGCAATATCTGATGGCACCAAGACATGCGTAATTACTACTGGCAGGTCTGTTCTCATAATCTCTCATCTTGGAGATTACCAAGTGCGAACTCCATGAGAGAGAGTCTCGTCTTCTTATGAGTACTCGCACATGACGGTCTGTATACTATGTGTCCTATCATAGTATGTCATCCAACCGCAGAACATTATTTAAGAATATTGTTATAGCATTTCAAGGTTCTCATCATAGCGGGGATCTGCTATGACCTTATTAATGCAACAAATATTTCAGGACATTATTATATTATAGTCATGCAGAACAATGATCAATATATAATAAGTGAACATTTATGTAATCAAAGTACAAAATAGTTGGTTCTGAGGACTCCAACCCTTACAGTCACGTGCCTTGAAAACATGACATCAGATAATTATGAATCCCTATATTTCAAAAAAAAATTATAATAATCCATGAGACTTTTCTCCATCATATATATGGATATTTTATATTATCATTTTATAGATTATTTTGAATATGATTCAATTTATTACATGTCCATATTGACATTTCTTATCTACATATTTGAATGGAATGTGTTATTTATTATGTTAGATTCACTATTGATTATTCGCATTCATTCATTACATATTCCTCATTAATTTCCCAAACTGACCAATTGAGTTTACCCTTTTTTTCCACTAGTTATGAAGAGGAAACGGTTGAATGAGTTTCAAGAGTGTTGTTTATTTCATTTTATTATTTATCATGTTTTTATGTTCTATTTCCTAATGTATTATCTGTATCATAAATATAATCTAGATCTCTAATAATAATAAACCAATTATTCCATCAGGAGTTGACTCCTTGTAATCATCTAATGTATTAAAAATAATTCATTGACTCAGGGGAACTTGATCCGGGCATTAAACTTCATATCAAAGGAATTTTAATAGAAACCATTGAAACTATATTTACAAAATCTATATTTTTGAATAAAAACATAATATATAAAATGCATATAATTATATAATATTATACCTTAATTTTAGAGACGTATAGATTATTTGGGTACTCATGACAATATTTCTATGTATGGGTACTTCATGTGGACTTCGTTCTGGGAATGATATACAACAGATGAACAACTCATACAAGGTGTGTTGGAATTGACATTTCATAACATAATACTTGACAACGAGACATACAAAGAACTTGGTTTGACACACCCCATGGATATGCATAGGATAATTCACCCTTTCCTTAAAAACAAAAATTGAGGATTCAAAAGTAAAAATTCTCTAAATAACCAATGGTTATTATTGTAGTATTTCGGAAGCATAAATCTATGTTCTATGCTATACCATATTTTTAATTATAAATTATTATTTTTTGGGATAATCTGGTATATGAAATTGTTTTAAAATGGCATTTAGAAGGAGGAATGGTGTTAATAAACATAGAAAATGTATAGATTTTTTTATTGAGGAAACCAATATCGTTTAAATTGGAACAAAGTAAATCATGGAAATATTAGGGATACAAAAATAAAGTTATGAAAAATTATCTTTCTTGAATGTCGAAGCCTATTTGATGGATAGAATATTCAATGTCATGTCTCTTTATAAGATATAATCCACTATTGTTTAATTGTTTTACTAATAAAAAAATATATTATCAATGGATAATGTCTTCAGAGAAGATAATTACAACAGTGGGATGTATTTAAATTGAAAAGGTTACTCTTGAGGTATATTTTCTCTATGGTGATGTTTATCAATAGCGTACATTGATCAAGAATACTAGAGGGGAAGAATAAAAGGATCTCATGGAATTGGGAAGATTTATTGAGGAATTATTCAATAAATACATCCCTCATGATCCAAACATTAATATAGAGCATAAGTTCCACAAGTAAATGTAAAATGAAGAATAATGTTTTGAAGGTAATGAAGCTACCATTATATGGATAGCTAGGTATAATACAGATTACATATTCCATTAAGAGTGTAATATTGACATATTCTTTGAAGGCATTATGAGAAATCATAAAAGGGAACTACTTTATCATATAATTTAATCAAATTAATATATAGTTTTATGTGCCATAAAAATAGAAAAAAATTCTCTAGATCATACTTATTCATGTATACCGATGAGATGAAGAGGAAATTTGAAAATTATAAAAAGGGATATTTTTCAATGAAGATGATGTTAATGAAGAGATTTCCACATGTGAGAACTAATGAAAAAAACACTATAAATTCCTAAAGGTACTAGAAGTTTGTTTTTAATTTGTGGTCAAAATAGTCAAAATATTATAGACTACAATGTGAAAAATGAAGATGATGATATTTGGTGTTTCACCTATATGTAAATGAGGAAATACTATATTCAATTCTCTATGTGATTAGGGAATATACCCTATAAGAAGATATGGATTGATATAAAATCATATTTGATCACAACGATAGAGGTAGAAGGTCAAAATGATGTGCTGGAATGTACATTAATTATATCTTAATATTTATTCAATGCCTTATTTGATTATGGAACATCAGGTTCCTTTTTAACTACTCATTTTCCATAAAAATAATACATTTCTATATTGATTTTATAATAGAGTTTCTGTCAAAACTCCTAAGGGATGTATATAGAAATTAAGATTTGTCCTGATGTCCCCATCATGATGCATAAACATGATTTACTTGTTAACCTTATTATCATAACTACGGTTCATGTTGATATAATCCTTGGTATATAATGGATCTAAAAATATGTAGGGAAAAATTATTTCTAGAAGAAGGAAATTGTGATTTGTCAGGTATATATAGAACTAACCATCTTTAGAGTAGAAATCTTTTCACACAATTCATATATAGAGCCACCAGTAGTAGCTCGTCTAAATAAAATTATTAAGGAATTTGAAAAAAAATATCTAGTTATAAAAAATATGATCATAAAATTGATAATGAATGTATTTTACAATTATTTATTTATATATATTCTACAGAATTACCAAGACATACCTTGGAGCATGATGTTGAATTCTCTATTGATTTAAACCCTGATGAATATAAAATATCAAATACTCCTTAGAAAATGGCCATAGAGGAACTACTATAGTTGAATAAGCAACTAAATGATTTTTGTTATATTGGAATTATTCTCCATTAGGTTTCTCCTTGGGGAGCCCATGTTCTCTTCGTTATGAAGAAGTATGGAACCATGAGGATGTGAATTGATTTTCAAGAAGTAACTATTATTTCAATAATGATGACACACCCTATATCTCACATTGATGACTTCTTTGATCAATATTCCAGTGCCGAATATTTTTCTTAGATTGATCTTCATTATGGGTATCACAAATTTTTACGGAAGAAGGAATACATTCTGAAGACAGTTTTTTGGATGAGGTATGAACATTATGAGTTTATAGTAATGCCATTGGGATGGACTAAATGACCCTATAGTTTTATGGAACTAATTAACAGTGTATTAGAGGTAATTCAGGATGACTTTTTAGTAGTATTTATTGATCATTTTTTCGTGTATTATAGAATCATTGAAGACAATAAAAATAACATGCCAAATATTCTTAAGACTCGTAATTTTCATACATTGATTTTTTGGTTTAGAGGGTTAATATTGATGATTCATCCACAAGTTTTACGAATTGGATAACCTATTAACTAATATTACAGTAAATGGGGATATGATTATCAATAGAATATAATGTGATGAAATCATTGATTAACTAAATTTAAGATTATTTAATGCTCTAATTTTTTCACTACCATCAAAGAGTGATGGGTTTTTCATTAACAGTTATGCATCAAATAAGGGATTATTTTTGTCAGAATGAAAATTGATAATGTTATTGAAAATTCCTCTTGTAAATTGAAGACTAAAGAACATAAATATCCAACTCATGTTCATGAGTTAGTGGCTATAATATTTTTATTGAATATATTGTGATATTACCTATATACTGGAATATGTGAGATATACATGTATCATAAGAGACATAAATACATATTCTCATAGAAAGATCTCAATATGAAACCTAATATTTGGATCGAGCTACTTAAATATTCTGATTTATAAATATACAAATGCCCAGGTAAAGTGAACAATGTAATGGATGTTCTATGTATGAAGGACCATGGAGTTCTAACCCAGATGAGTATTGGGAAGGATCCTATGTTCCTGGATATAGAAGTGATAGATATTGTAATTTCAATGTGTTGGGAGACAAAAATTATTATTCATATTTTTTAAAAACCATATTTTTTTACAAAGGATAAATAATTATAAATATTTTGATGTGGACTTCCTAAATAAATATAAAGGCATTGAAAAAAGGAAAATTAGTATATTTTTTTCTGAAGAAGGTGTCCTTTAATTAAGAAAGAGGCTAGGATTTTCATTTATAACTAATATAAAAATGGATTTATGGTATGATTATCCTAGATAACATTCCTATAAACCAAGGGAGAACAAATATGTAGAGTCATTTGAAGTGACATTTTGGGTGGGAAAACAAGAAGCTAGAAATTGTTTATTATTTTTCCAGATATTTTATTTTTCCAAAACTAATGGTTGTGGGGAAATATCCTAAAGGAGTCATGTAACTTCTTCCTATTCTTATGTGGAAATCGGAATAAATTACAATGGGTTTTGTCACAGGACTAAAAATTTCTCCTATAATGAGTGAATTAATATGGGTTATTGATGACCGCCTAATTAAATATGATAATTTCCTTTCTATAAGAGAAGACATACCTCTTGTTCTACAGGTAAGGATATATATTAATGATGTTGTAATAATTCATAGTGCACATATATCTATTTTTTTATTTGATATCCCATCATTACATCAAAATAATATTAATGTCTTCTGATGGATCATGGAACTAAGACTCCTCTAATCACTGCCTACCATCCTCAAACCAATGGAAAGTCTGAATAAAATATTCAAACAATGAATGGCAAGTTGTTTTCATTCTCACTCTACATTAAAGGAATTAGAGATCTTTAAAACCCACTATAGTGATATCCTATCATAATATATTCATTTAAAGAATTAAATGGGAACTGTATGATGCATTATACGGAATGAGATGTCATAATGCAACATTTTGGGATGAAGTTAGTGAAGGAAACCGATAGGATCATAACACGGCTGAGATGCCATGAAAAATTTAATGGCTATTCAGGCTCATATTAAATCATCTCAATGAATAAAAAAAGATATGCCATCAATCGAAATAACGATTATTTGTTCTATGTGAGAGATCTTGTTTTCATAGAAGTATCTCCAATGAAGGGTGTTGGTAAATTGTATAATAATGGGATACTATGTCTTGTGTACATTAGATCCTTCAATATTCTTAAAAGAGTTGGAGTCATTTCTTTTAATTCAGAAATGCCCCCAAATCTATCAAAGGCACATGATGTGTTCTATATATCATTGTAATGGAGTAACATTCCATACCCAATAAATGCAATCATGTATGAGGTAATATAGTTATAAGCTGTGGGTTTTTATTATAAAGTACCCATCTATATTCTCAATACTAGAGATCGAGTATTGAGGAATCAGATGACTCGACAACAAAAGGCACTCTGGAGAAATACAAAATGGAAGATGAAATATGGGAAAATAGAGGATTAAACGAAGGAGAGAATCCTGCATATATTATAGGTTTATATGAAAAAAATAATAGAAAAAAAATTAGTATGAGAAATTTTTGTTCACCCTATGAATTTTTCATGTTTGCGTTATAACACATTTATTTTTGTTGATATCTTGAAATATAATGTTAGTTTTCAACGCAAACAACACCCGATTTAAACAAACCACTATTGAGTCAACTTTTAAATAGTCAATTAAATTTTAATGTTTTTATAGAATGTATATTTTATATATCCAATGACATGTTTTTATATTCATCCTATTTATTTTATAGGAATATGATAAGAATGACCCAAATATTACAAATAATACAATATATTTTTATAAAGTGATGTTTTCCGCCTATTAATTGAGAAATTATTTTAAATCTAATTTTTGGAAAATTTATATATTATATATTTCATTATTAAATAATTTTTTAAATAAACATAGAAATTAGGTTGGGGATATTTTTTGGTATTTTTTGTGACGTTACACATTTTAATGAATAGTGAAAATTACTAAATTTTAATTCGTAAATGTTTTTTTCGTATAATTTATTTATAGTGTTAATTTAAACTGTTATTTAGTATTAAATTCTAATTATATCAATTATTTATCAATTAATATAGTGACAGTTATTGGAAAAAATTTCACGTTGAAATTTGGAATAAAAACAAAGCAAAGATTTGAGCGTTTTTTATTTACAAAACTGCATTGTCGTCACGTATGCAATATTGACAATAATTTAATTTCAAACACATATGTGATTGGAATATTTAATAATGGATTACTTATTTGGAATGTACATACAATATAATGTCTAATAATGAAAACATTATTTTTGATAGAAAATATCAGTGAAATGATTGAAATTAATTATAATGATTACAGAAAAAATAAGTTTAATATTAGAATAAATCATAATCAAAATGGCCCAAATGCTATTGAAACATGTCCCATATTCTATAAATGAACATATTTCAACCCCATAATACCTTAGATCTATTTTTTACCATTATTTTATACACTTTTTATGGTAAAAACTTGGATGGAACTCCCATTTCCAAAATTTACAAGAGTGCGACACCTCACTATAAGAAGGTCTCCTCTCCTCCCACTTCCCCACACCTCTCAAGATCCTTTGGATAAAACAAAAGATTCCCAAATAGATCCTAAAAATCAATACCATTATCTTATAAGCCTCCAATTTTCAAGGTTCCATCAAATTAATCCATTTCGTAGAAACCAAAAGTAGTCACCCAAAATAGAGGTAATATCTTTCCTCAACCTCTTTAGACTTATTTAATTTAACACCACCTAAACTCTCCATATTCTATAATTCTGTAATGAAAATTTTATCCTCAATATATGTTGATTTATTAATTCTATGGGTTATACCAACACATTCACACATGTATATCTAATGTGTAACGAACATTGTTTTTATGTGTGTGGCGAACTACCCCCTAACAGAACGATGATTATTAATTTTCCCTTTACCAAAATTCATGGTTGGAACATTGGATGTACACCATATTTATATATGTTTTATGTGATATTTATTATTACATTATTCTTCTATAAATATTTTATAACAAATAACCTTATGTGTTCCATTTTTTATAAATACGATAACATCATTTGTGGAAGTGTGGACTACCACCTCCCCAATGTGATGTGATTCGTTCACACTATATATGTAGCATATTAAGTATGATATTAATAATTATATGATATATATATGATATAAATTTGATAATATAATTGTAATATACATATTCATAGATATCTTTTACATTTCATCCATCTAAATACTGTAATGAAATCAAAGTAGTGTTATGAATATGTATGTCCCACCACCACCGTGAAAGGTGCATTTCATTTCATATCTCCAAATTTATTATATTAATATAAATATATATACTTAATATATATAATATTTAAATCATGTTTACTATTATGTATATGATGAAACCATCATCTTAGTTATAGGAACAACAAGTCAAAAGTCAATACATACTCAAGAAAAAAGAGCATTAATACCTAAAATAAGGAAAATAATAAAAGAATATTAACTGATGGGTAATAATATATTATAAGATAACTATATATGATATAATAAATATTAATATTTTTCTGTAATGATTTTATTACCACTCTTGAAATCAATATACAAGATATTAATGTATTATAGCCCAAAAGGAAATTGAAGGTAATGGTTTATTCCCAAATTTACATTCAATTGAAAATTATTGGTTCTTATACCCAAAATAAAATTATTGTGTTGTATATAAAGAATATTTTAATATAATATTATGACTCACTCATAATTTATTTAATTTTATTTTTCATTTGAATTGTCTCACCCATTGGGTTTATTATTAGAATTTCTAAATATTAAAAGATACATTTTAATGATTCTTTATTTTTGTGAATGTTAAATTTCTCCTAGGAAAATATAATTATTATAATAATTTTTCTTTTTATAATTACTGATATATCCACAATATTGGGTGATGGATATTTTTGTTTCCTAAATTTTAAACAATATTTATATATGGTGTTAACTATGACAGCTTTTTCATTAACTGGGGAATTATTGATAAATATGTATCATCTATTTTGATATGTGTACATTTGGATAAGTAAATTGATTATTATATATTTGAGGAATTAATTTTACATGATATAAATTGGTTAGGGACTTTTGAGATATTTCCATATGGGTTGGATAAAGGTTAACGCAATCCCCATGATGCATCAGTAGTCTCACATTATGAAATTGTTGGAAAAATCCAAATATTTGAGATTCTTTGACGATGGTAAAGGTATAATATTTCGTAGAAACATGACATCATATAATTTTTCATTTAATATATTTGGAATTCGTTTATTATTATGATCCATGATATTTTTCAATGATATATCAATTGAATCCTTCTACTTTAAGTTTATTTTTTATGTGCCATATGTTTTCTTACCATTTTATATTGATATTTCTCTATCTAGTATATTTAATAGACTTATTTTCGGTTATATACCCTTTAATATTGATTATATTAAACAGTTGACTTTTTATTCCTCTTTACATTCACATATTGATCATTTTAGCTTACCATTATTTTTCTCCATATCCCTAACTGATGAAGAGGAATCAATTTAATGTGATTCAAGGATGCTTTTTATTTCCTTTTATTGTGTATCATGTTTTTAATTTCTATATCCCACTGTATTATGGGTATCCAATATGTAATTTTTTTTCTAGGAATATAATTCTAACAAGTCATTCGGGATCTGATTCCTTCTAATAATGAAAACGTAAAAAAATAATGCACCTTCTCCAAGCATCTAGGGTCGAGGGTTACACTCATGTCAAACTGTATCATAGTGGTGTAAACATATTGATGATTGGGGGAAGAATGATTTAAATCAATAGATAATATAAGATCTTGAAAGCTATAATAGATATCAATCCACCAGTAGTTTCATGTAAAATATGATGATAATGTCTTGTCTCTATAAAATAGTATAAAATACATTGAAATAGGAATCACATACAATACATGTATAGAAAGTACAAAATGGAAATGAAGGAACAATATAGATATCATTAAAACTATTTCTCTACCCTATGCTCCACCTCTCTTAAACATAGAATAGTAAATCATTATATAGCGGTCGATTGTGTCGGTCCCTAACCTCATCTATGTTGTGTGTCTGGGTACCAAATGATGTCCCTAATAGGGTGTGAGATAACACTATATTGGAAACCGCCATTGATGATTATTACATTTCTTTTAGGGGTATAAATCCTAAATTAGAGAACAATACATAACATATATAAATATAATAAAATAAATGAGTCAAATGAAGATGTTATATTGTGTAGCCTACAATATGTAATCAAAATGCCCTAGAAAGGGTCAACCATAATCATTTCCCCATGATCATGGGTAATCCATAAATCAAAAAATATATCTGAAAGGTACATTTCATGTAATATACTATGTAAAATTAAGAATGAACTATTCCTTTTTATCATGTATTCAACCATGAATGGACAGGTCAATGGTATAAACATCATGGAATCCTCATCGAGTCCATTCATATTCACAATGTATTCTTGGTAATAAAATTTGTGGAATCCTAGGAGCATTTACTCTGTTTATGTACAATGTGAATCCCAACAAGCTGGATCCAATGGGTAGTAATTCTCTTCAAATACAACGAAATGAGGCTCCATGGAGTACATATCTTCCTGTCTCCCACTAACGTAATCAATAATCATGGATCAGATTAATCCATTGAATTATAATTAACTTGTAGCTAATTATTATTAATCTCATTGTAATACAATTCCATTATACGTTCATCATTTAAAAATCATTCACATTTCATATCATAATTATAAAAAATAATTTCCTTCATGAATCCATTTCGACAATTTCTATGTAATCTATTTATCCATTTATCTCATCTATCATCTCATGAAAATATTTTCTAACTAATCTTCTATAATTCATTACATTCTCATTTAATTGATTAAGGTTCCAAATAAACATTTTGACCTCACATACACACACCTTGGAGGGCGGTACACTCTTGGGAAGATACATTGACACTCCACATTGGTGCTTTGGAATGAGGTGAGCATTCCCCCAATATAATAAATCATTATTTGAAACTATTACATGGTCTAATACATTAAATTTAAACATTCACATAATATATTTTGAAAAGTTAGAAAGCCTAGATTGTAGCACAATAACAACTAGATTTGAATAACTTCAAAAAATAGTGTAATGTTATAGACCACCAACCATACACCAATCACAGAACACTCATCAACTATCGACCTATGGTTCATTCCAGATAAAGAGATCATGTAATAAATAATTCCATCATAGATGTTAGAAATATTTTTTGGATGAAAAATAACACATTTTAGTATAAAAAACAGATAATGGTGCAAGTGGAGTGAAGAATTCATCCCCACAGATCTAGTGAGATAAAATCTGCTAAAATACAAGTTCGGATGGAGAATTGGGATCCATTCCTATAGTTAGGATTGAAGAAGACTTCAAACATGATAAATAACCCTAACATTTTCACTATAAAAAATTGGGGTGTGTAAACTATTGTATAAAATAAATTTATGGACTTTATTACATTTTACCCAAAATCTACTGGGCCACACGATTTGGATACACAGTTGACCAAAATATGTTCCAACTATGAAACCATCACAACCTTCTCAAGAAACCCATCTGGTTCAGGCACATGGTATAGGAAATTGTGTATAAAATATAATAACATAAGATTCTAAATACTAAATATCTTTCTACATTGGAGTGTATACCTCGGCACTTGTTTGTAGAAAAACATTGCGCCCTTTTCCCGTCTCTACCCAACCATGCAAGGATACCCCTAAGCGTGTAGCCTATGATGTAAAATTTTTAAAAATAATGAGACCCATCCACCTTCATAATTATTTTTCCCCAAGGCTCTGAATAAGTCCAAAGCTCCTCTGATTCTCTTGTGACCTCATTAGGAATATTAATTAGGTGAAAACCAAGAATTTAAAGAAGAATTCAAATAATCTATAACTAAAAAAATGGTATCATACATTCTTAACCTATTAAATTAATTCATCCAAGAATTTATATTTTATTTTAAATCCAGAAATTCCATAGAAAAACTCAATGCACTGTTCACTTATGTCATCCTACATCTCCCTAGTCTCATCCTACACATGGTTGTACTACCAAAGCACTTATACTAGAGAAACTGACTGGCCTCCCAAATCCATTATGATCTGATAAAAAATTCATATAGTATGATCATCAAAGGATGCATCAAATTATTACATGACTTAATTATACTATAGATTATGAGATGGTTCTGATTGATAACAGTTCAACTGAGGTACAAGGAAAACGTCGTCAATGGTTCAGTACCTCTAAAGTAACTACAACTGATAGTATACTTGCCTAAATCTCTCCATAATAACTAAGGGAGTGAAATATCATGGTAAAAACATACCATGTATTCTAATCCATCATTGTTCCATCCATGAATAGATAAACAAAAATACATGATCCCTACTATCGAACTCTAGAGGTCATCGAGTTTGATCATTATCATATTTCTATCTGGACAACGTAGTATCCATCTAATTTTTGATAAATATTGCATACAACATAGTCTCATAAAAAATACATAGTTCGATAAACACTAAACAACCTTCCTCTAACCAACATATAGGAGATCATCATGGCCTACCATAGAAATCCTCAAAATTTTCAACTTTATCATATCATGCTAGATATTTTTGTAGGTGAATACAAACTGAGTTATATTCCTCTCATAAGTACCCCATAAATGAAGGATTCATGCTGCATGCATGTCCCCTAGATCATGTATAGTGATTTACAACTACACATATGTCTAAGGGTGGTAGGTCATGCTCAAAATCACATGTGTACCCAATTCCATTTGTAATCACTGAAAAAATGAAGATTTAAACAAGGAATCCTTATCTGATAGAACTATATGAGAAACCACATGAATGATCATATTATCATGAATATAATTTCGCCCAATAACATCTAATGAGACGGTATCCCTAATTGGTTGTAAATGGGTGATCATCGTGATCATTTCTATAATAACGAAAACAACTTGACTACCTCATGAATGAACATAGTATCATGAATAAAATTCTCTTATACAAATTGTTATGACCCAAACACTAATCCACTAACCTATGCCCCATGAAATCATGTCACCAAGCCTTAATAGAACCTCCCCATATGAAAACAGATACTAGAATGTAGCAAGCATCTATGGTTTATCGGTTGGGAGACAATGTCCTCATGTCATAGTGTAAATTATTGATGTAACAATATCGATCAATAGTGTAAACCTAATATAAATGAATACAGAATATAACATCTAGAAGGATGTAATAATAATAAATCCAATATCAATGTGATGTATAATATGATGACATTGTAATGTATATATAAATATAGGAAGAACATACATGGAAATAAGAATCCAATTAAATAAATGTAACAAAAGTACAAAATTACTGAAATTTAACTATCTCCAGCTAGCATCATGAGAATTTATCAATCTTGTAGTCCCATACTCATAAGCATAGAATAATCAATCATCTTACAAGAGTAAACTCACCTGGTACCTAGCTACATCCATGATTTTATTCTGGAATAAAAATTATTGCCTGAACAGGGTTAGAGATTACACTAAGTAGGCCGACAACAATGGTGTCTATAACATGTCTACTTTTTGTTTACATGATAAATAATTGGAAAATATATAATAAGTATAAGATTAATAAAGGTAAGGAGTCAAATATAGATCTTATATTGTCCAATCTACCATATTTAATCAGACACACATAGAAATGGTCAATTATAATCATGACACCAATATCATTGGATATATGTAAAACACATAAAAATATCCATGATAGGAATATAGTGTAATCAAGTGTACTAAATCCACAATGGCCAAGGCTGTGTATTCTTGTGTTAGACCGCGAAGGGTTGGATCAAAGGTATAGAAGACTAAGGCATCCCCATCATGTTCATGAATCATGACATGGGATACTCTATAATGACCTAGGTGTGGCCCGATGATAATATAATTAGTTCATGTCCAATAAATGTCCAAGAAATCCTGATCCAAAGGTTATAAATCATTATAGAGTCCTAAGTAATTGGGATCTGAGGAGTTGAAATTTCATTGCAATCCAATACCATAATCAAGATCCACCGAATATAAATTTATTTCGAATCCTATGGAACCTATATCCAAGTTGTAGAAATGTCCTACGAATCCACTTAAATAATATAATTTTCATTTGTTTCATAATTCACATGTAATTTGATAATTAAAAACACCATATGAATACTTTCTACAAATTGAAAAGTTTCAATATATTCCACATAACTGAGTAATCATAAGTCAGCACCTGAAACTGAGGTGTAACCCTTATACCATCATTCAATAAAGTAAAAATTAATTCATTAAGGCACCAAAAACATGTAGAATTCTCAAAATAACCCTACAAGGTGGTATAACATAGGGAATATATGTGGAAACACACAATGGGTGGTCCATGTTGAGGTCAATGAACATCATCCAAACAAAGGAAATATTGGTAAAACATAACAGGTTTCAGTTCATTCTTATTAATCATTTAATTAATTAGAAGGGAAATTCCACAAATTAAAACATGAGGAACAACGACAAAAATGCATATATAACACCAAAAGTTAATGAATGGTATTGATTACTTACTTTATCATCATTCTATAATAGTCATATAATATTTACCACTAATATGGTACAAAATAAATGAAAAAGTAACAATGGATGAAAACCATATAAATATGGCATATTATTTTACAACAAAATAACTCCATCAATGAGAATAAAAATAGAGTAGGGAAAAATAGTAATGAATAACACATCGGCATGTATCCAACAAGATGAATGACACATAATTCTATGTCAGGACATATAATCGGTAGCTAATCCTATCTCTTGGATCAGATAAGACATCAAATAGAAGAAAGAACCCCTCCCTTATATGAGTGTGTAAGATATGTTTCTATATTTTAGGGTAAATTAAATTTAAGGGAAATCGATCATTTTACCCCTAAACCGATTGGTAAAATGGTTTGGCGACATGTTTTCCCGTATAATGTTTCCACCGTGATCACATCACTACCTTAAAAAGGAACATGAATGATTTATTAACACTATTTTGTAAACCATTTGAAAAAAATGAAAATTATTTATATTAAAATGTAGAGCATCCAACATGGGTATGCGGACCGTGGCACATGGGTATGGAAAACTATGCACTATGTTCTACTATATTCCCAACCTTGCATGGTTACTCTTAAAAATGGGCATGTGTATCCCTATTTGTACTAATCATGTTGACAATATACTTTTTCCAAAAACAAGTCATCCACACCATAAACAATCCCTAAATATCTACAAAGATCTCATGTCCACATTAGGTGTTTATATTATGTCAAAACCAAGAAATTAAATTAGAATTAAAATGATCCTAAGATAAAAATAAATCCTAGGATCCTATAGATCTGTACAAAGAGTAATTTTAATTGAGTAATTGGATATTGATTACTAAATACGAGTTAGTTTAACCATATAAAATTCTTGATAATCATGACGATACCATCTATAATCAGGTATAATGTCTAGTGTACACCATGGTTAGGTACATGGTCAGATAAAACCCTTAGATTCATGGTATTCCAACTTATCCTTATTCTTTAGAAGTTCTAGTTGTTTGATTCTATATGGAGGGATGGACAGTAGTGCCTCCCCAAGAAATAGAAAAATAGTGAATTCTTCCTCTCTCACTGGAGGTATCCATGAATATTCATCTGGGAATACATCCAAGTAATGACATACTGAAAGATGTAAAATTGTAGGTTGTATTCCCAAATTATACAATAAAAGAATAGTTTTCATATATTTAACTCTTCATATACCATGATTCTTAGGTCTAACTCATACTACATGGACATCTCATTTCCTAATATGAAATTTTATACTTCCCTCTAGTGTTGTAAACATCAACATATGATGATAAAATTGATATGTGGTGGATGGAGAACTCACCATTCCTACCAGAGAATTATATCAAAATATATCATGTTATGGAAGAAAATATTCACCACACAACGATTGATTCTTATCTCAATTAGACATTCCTTACATCCGAAAAAAATCTATCGGATGTGATGTGCCAGGAATTGTCCAATATCACAACCTTTTTGAATTACACTATCATTAGGCCTAGATTTTCCAGTATTTTCCAAGATTTAAAATATTGTTATACGCTTTGGTCACAAAATTCAAAAACTATATAAGGGGATACTAGAATAGTATATGTAACTATAGAAGTTCCAATACAGTGCTCCATCATAATAGGGTTCATTGCAAGGAACTATCACATGTCGAATCCCTTAAATACAACCTGATAACCAAGATTATGGCTTCTCTGCTAACGATATGAATCACGAGTCTTGTTTCTTCCCCTAAAATTTCCTTATATTACTATGTTACCAATAGTATTCTAGAAACATTCCCGGTAAGGTACTATTATCCCCTCTATTTAATATAGAGTCGATGTACATACTCTCTCACTAGGAACTTCTGGTATGGTCTACCAGAATCGCAGAATATGCCCCATCTTGACACAGCCTCTGCACTGTAATAATTCTCCCATGCACTTTGGTGTCACATTCCATGTCTTCCCCCACTGATGAAATGTAACTAGAATATGATTATGAGATTTCTGACTACCACATCCCCCAAGATAAAACTCAATGTCATAGTTCCTTCAACATGATGAACCACAATAAGATCATAGTGTTATACTATCCATGATCACACCATTGTCATTCATGATATTCCTCATTGTAAAAAGGTCTTGGATGGATATATTATCAATATTATTCAATCAAAATCATTTTAGATATGATCAAATGGTGTATATCATCCAATCCCCAAATCATCTCATAGTAATGATATTATTACAATTTAGAGTGAGGGAAAATTTCTTTTTTCTAGATAAAAGATATGAAAACTTATTTATAAACATAGATAACCCCTAAATTTTCATGAAATGTATAGCATAGGTACCCATCGATATACATCGAATGATGTAATCAAGGAATACCATCTATAAGTTCTAATAGATTATTACAGAGTGTTGGTCTACTAGAGTAATGAAATTCCACAATATCTTGGGTGAACAACTTAAAAATATGTTTTGGGATTTACCCTCCTCTTCATAGGCATCTTGTGATTCAATAATATTGAAATAATGGAATCTAGCCAGGTCTCTCTGTCTGAATGCAAACATCACATGAAACTAAAGGTTGGTGCTACAGCTGGAATTCCAAATTCAAATCATCCATAGGTGGGGATGATCAATAAACTCATTATATATACATAATCATTAGTATAAATTCCTCATAAAATAATAGTTCAATTCTCATTTCAGGAATTATATTTGGTATAATAGGTGTAAATAAAGGATGTGAAACTGGTGGATCATAGACCACCACCTCTTGAGAATTTTGATTCACCAACCTCTTAGCATACAACTAGAGGCTTTCAAGGTGGTGTGATTCTACAATTCCTATTTCATGACACATTGAAAAAGTTAGCAGTTAAAATTTTTGAAGATAAATGATTGAGACAGGTAAATTCCTTCCTATTTTCTAACTAGAACCTCTACACATACTCATATATCTAGTTCTAGGTGATAAATAGAGATAATGAAAACTCATTATAAAAACAAGAGTAACTCTCAACTACCATGTTCTATGTTCGAGATTGTTTCTATGCCTTATGTCACAAATCTATGGATCGAGTATATGGACACTCAATTTAAAATTATAGAGGAACACAATATTTAATTTGTAATTTCCATCACCATTTAATGTATAATGACTCATTTAAAATTTAATATCATTTAAATTCATAATCGTCTATATGTATGTTTATATATATATATCATGGTCTGGCTAGATGCATTGCCATCAAAATTTTATAAATATAATATTTCATATAAATTTATTTTATAATAATATATAATTGTAACCTAGAACATACATCATGTAAAAGGATGAAACATTTCATAAAAATTATTTCATTAAATGAATTTGAATTCATAATTATTCAAGTGCGTTCATGATACATTACCACCTTGAATAATGAAATAAAATCAACTACGGTTTCATCCCATGGAACCATTGGTTCATGGACCTAGCATCGTATAATTATTTACCTAAGGAGTCCTCATCAATATATATTGGGAAAATACATTTGAAATTATTCATACACTTTAATTAATATAGTTCTGTAATCACTGCTACAACTGTTATCATATTTTCATATACTATGACCCATGAACTAACCAAAATCACATGAAATATAGAAAATGTGTGCAATAATATAAATATTACATTGAATAATGAATGAAATGTATGTTCTATATATCCTAATAGAAAGCAATATTTGAATCGTTCTTATTATACTAGGACAAGGATAAATACTTCCCTAATAGTAATATTTGTAATACGAATTTGGTTAAACATGTGTATTACCCAAGGGTGATATAAGGAGAATTAAATGAGGTACAAACCACAACAATAATAACCCTTCCAATGAAAATTTGGGATTCCCATATATATGGGATAACTACTCCCAAACACAATATCAATATAAAAATCAGTCACTTTATTAATCTACTGCAAAATATTCCAAAATGTTAAGGAAAATGTAATGAAATTTTTAAAATTACCACATTGAAATGTTATGATCTTGAAGAAACAATGATGAACCCTGAGCTGGTGGGTCATGCGGCCTCAAGAGATCCTCCCCATATTACAATGTCTTTAAAACAATGATGAGGTTATAATTTGGTATGATTGGAAGAATATGCACTCATATCATAATAGCACAGTATAAATAAAAAAATAAAAAAATTACAATTTATAAAAGATAGATAAAATTTAAATAGAACGAGTACAACAATCAAAAGAAAGAAATAAATATCCAAGAAATAGTAATAATACGATTTCCATAGGCCGAATAAAATATATAATTTTTTAATGGCATGATGTTATAAAAAAGGGGTAATACATTTGATACAACGTACATTCATATACAATGTGATATAAAAATGAAATGTTAACTAAGAAATATCTCTACTATAATCGTAAACACATGCTATGTTTTCTTCCTCTATTCCCCCTAATATAAGAAAAATTCATCATTCATCTATGTTTGGGATCATTCCTTTATCCAAATCTATGATCATGAAGTCCTCTCAGGTATTACAGGATTAATTTGTATGGTGTGAGATAAACAATGTAAGTCACCACCCATGGTATATAGAATAATTCATTTAGTTTATATAAAATAGTAGTGGGAAGTTATAATAGATAATAGAAAAAGATAAAAAAATACCAATCATCTTAATATCCAATGGAGAACATAACAATATCTACCTACATTGGTATATGGTATAATAAGGATGATCATTGATACCATGTTCAAATATTTATAAGTAACTATAAAAGACTTGTATATATGTATATCATCTATATATGTGAGGAAATATAAAGGAATATACACAAATAATAATTGTTAGCCGGAACCAAGGCATACAATTAGAATCCATGTATAGTCAACCAAGATATAGTCTTGAAAAGGGTATTGTCCCTAAATCTCAGGGGAGTGAGAGGTATCCAAAACATCATAAGAGAAACTCTAGTGAATCATCATTAGCAGCAACTGTGATAGTGGGGAGAGTATCCAAGACCAACACCCAATGCATGGGAATGTGGAGTGGCATGCACATCATTAATGTAAATGGTGTCAAATATCATTCCCAATATCTAACATAAGGTAGCATGAAATTATATGTTTCATAATTCCATCAAAGATTTTCTACACATAAAAATTCTTGCACTAATAGTACTAATCATATTTAATTTCCATTTAAATCATTTAGATTCATTTGTCCCTAAATAAAAAGGCATATAAAAAGATAAAAAAATCATTTACCAATTTAGAAAATGTTACATGGCCGTTATCGTAATATCAATTTAATAAATTTAAACCAATAACATAAAAGTACAAGGTAATTCCACATGAAGTTGATTCTGTAAAACCTAGAAGGTGGTCGGTCAGTGAAAAATTCGTATTAATGATGCATTTATCTCAACACACCCATAGTGGTGGTAACCATTTAGGTAATCATTCATTAATTGGTTTAACAGGGCTCAATGTCCATGTTTTAGCATGAGAAACTTAATCTATAAATGATAAATAAATTTTATATAGAGTTATTAGAGGGTTTAGAATGAAGCATAAATGAATATTCTTTAAAACATCTAAACATTTTTGTAAAATTACTATAAACCATAAAATATGACCACAGAATACACCTCCACCTATATCTTCATTAGTATTTATGTGAAATGGGAAAAAAATTGAAGAATATATGAATGATATGAAAATAGGGGATATGAGCTACCACGAAAATACCACCATCGATAGAAAGGAAAAATATGAAAATATCCCAAGGGATGGAGTGATTACATGTGTGTATCCAACATGATAAACAAATATTGATTCATATGTTGAATGGAGAAATTGATTCAAATCCTAGATTAGATATTAGGAGGATCCTCCCATAAGAGAGAGGGAGAGGAAGGTTATGTATGATGGTAGAAAAGAAAAATGGTGTTGACCATTAAAGACACAAGGGAGAAAGGATAAAACCACCCAAAGTAAAAGAGGGGATTGGTAAATCCCCATGGTTGTCAAAAATGTGTTCCCAGAGTGCACCAACTACTGTCCTATGAGAGTGGACCACACAAAAATTGGAAAATGATATTCCTAATAGTGTAATACCCATGCGCCCTCACTCTCCTAAGGGAAAAAATCAACCTGGGAAACATGGAACATTTTGAAAAATCTTTTAATTCTTGTTCAAATCCCCTATATGGAGCTCTACAACACCGTAACACATGTTATCAAAACATGAGAATTCGGATTCAGGGATTCTACAAACAATGTAGAATAATTTTTCCCTCTAATTAATATATCTCTATGCTCCAAAAAAATCTCAATTATCTTATAAATCTATTCATAGACTATATAGTACCATAAAAATGATAAAATATGGAATTTAAACAAAGAAAAAGATGTTGAATACCTTCATAAAAAGATAATATTTTCACAATTTAGATCATTATATGGAATTGATTGTAAATTATTATTTTGGATTCATGATTTGGTGAGGGGCAAATAGTGAGGATAGGATTTGAAAGTTTATATACATAGGTGCTTGTTGGATCTTATATTTGTCCACTAAAACCTTAGTATGTTTCCATTACATGTGCTCTAATGACCTCTCATATGATCTTACTCAGTATACAAGTATCCTAAGGATATATATATAAATTTTGTTAAGGAATCCATGTTTAATTTGGAGATATAACAAGAGAATTTTATATTGGGTTAGAATAATCTTTTTAGTCGCTATTTTTAGACTAGATTTTTTTATTTATTGGAGACATTTTTTTAAATATATACATATTCATGTGTTTTTGGATTATTTTATACTTATTTTTTAAATATCAAATAATGGAATATCACAATGTTTTTATATATTATCTCATAATATAATTTATTATAGAGCTTAATGAATACCTCGTGTGTTTCTTATACACTCAATATTTATTTCTATCATGAGACATAACGGAGGGAAGAGTTTTGGTTATTAACTATATCCCTTTATTTTAATCCTACAGGGGAAGCTGTTGGAAGTAGGGGGTCCTGAAATTACTTGTGAGGGAAGATAATGATCATATTATATTTTAATGGATAATATATATTTTTTAATTTTAGTTTGTTGCATCCAACATAAAAGAAAACTATATACATCCCAAATACTATGTTATAAATTTCCAAACAAGTGGACCTTGATTTTAAAAGGATCATATATAAGCACATCTATATTCCATGATCCTATATCATCGAAATGAATTTGATTCAATTTCAAAAAAAATATCATTCCATCATAATGATAGAAAGTGTGTAATAAAAATAAACTATCCTTCTGTTAATATATATTTTTTAAAATAAACTCTTAATGGATGAATAGATTCACCACTTCATTAAATATATTTTCTCTTTCCCACTAGTGTAGTTTTCTGATCCCTCCTCATTTAATAATTGGAAGTGGAAAAACATTCTCAATTATATTTTCCACTACTGAGGTCGTTGATGAAACTAAATAAACTCACTACCCTACACCCTACTAATATACCAAATGGTCTTATAGGATATCATATAACCTCATAAAAGGATTTAAAAATTAAAATAAGCACATTTTATCAATAATCTAGATGATAAACATTGTAACATCCCAGAAATAGAATTATATTATGACAATATTTTACATTATAATATATATATGACGAGTAAATTCATTAATTTTCATAAAATATGATGATATGAACAATGAATATATATTTCTTATATATATCACGTAATTATTTTCAATTATAAAATATATTTGGGTTATAAATTATAATCTATTATATAATTGAATAATGTTAAAGAATGGAATAAAACACATTATGAAGATATAATTATTTTAATAGTTTTTTAATGAAATTATATATGATGTTTAATTATTGTATATAATATTGAAATTAATATAATGGGATAAAAATTTATTAAAAATAACATAAATATAATGGATAAATTAGATTAACTTTTTGACTCTTTGAATTATAAAATTGAAAAACTATACCACAACCAAAAACAAATTATTACAAACATGGTTTGATTTTAGGATGGTTTTTTATTTAACATTTGTAAATTTTTTGAAAACTAATGTTGAAAAAAAAATTATTTTTAAAAATGTTAGAGGTAGTGTGAATCAATCATATTGAAATAAATTGGATTAATTTATAAGGTGTTTGGTAATTAAATTACTATTAAATTTAATAAAATTTTATAAAATTTTATTTATTTTTTATAAATTAATTAATAATAAATATTATATTTTTGTTATATGATTTCTCCTATTATTTAACATAAATAATAAATATTTTAGAATTTTAAAATGTGGATTTAATTTATTTCATATTAATATATTAATCGTTATTTTAATGATAAAACATATAAATTAAAAAAATTAAAGAGCTAATTTTAGTTTAATGATATATTGTATGTCAGAAATTTTATGTATTTAATTTAAAGATAAAATAATTTCCTAAAATAAATAATTAATATTAACAAAATGATATATAAACATACATGCAAAAAGAAATATAATTTATTCTATTTCGCATAACATTTTTTGATTTACTATATTTTATTTTAAAAAAAAATTTAAATTAATTATTAGAAAGAAATATTTTAATTCAATTTTTATTATTTTAAATGTAATATTTTTTTCAAATTTATCTAAAATTGTTTCATTTTTCTTTAACAATAATAAAAAATTTATTATTAGCATTTAAGATATATTTTATAAAATTGAAATAATAATAACATTATATAGAAAATAAATATTTATATTACATTGAAATATCACTTCCCACATTCATCTATAAAATCATATGAGTTCATCTATTAATACATTTTTAAAAATATATTTCTATAACATCCATATACTCAACCAAAAGGAGGATCAAAGAGTGTTTTAAGGATTCCAATTTATTTATACCCTTTAATATAGAAAATCCCCTTTCATTAGAACTCATTAAATCCTCCTTTTATATTTTATACATGGTTATATTATAAATTTATTAATATCATTTTGATCAATTCTAAAATAGAGATAACTAATTAATTCTTATGGAATAACTTTTCAAATGATGTTAATATATTGAAATGCATATTTCCGTACTACGGTCTTCTCATTTCCTTTCTCCATTAATTCAATATTTATTAAATATAATCATTGGAAATAAGATTAATCACATTCTAAAATTTTAATGTAAATATATTTATATAAAAAAATATCTATTCTTTTTGTTCCCCTATTAAAAACTCTAGTTAAAATGACATTTCAAGGATTAATATACAAAACTAACTAAGTGATTGAATATTTTTTGAAACATTTATAAATTTCTTGAAAGTATAATAATAGTCACTAAAAGTTTTAATATAACATGTTAATCAGTAATATTATTTCTATGGTTCACCAATGATAAATTAAAATGATAAAAATATTCCATATAGGCAATGTTAGTAATTTTATATTTCCAGAGTACCTTATCATGTAGTATTATTAAATTCAATACATGATACTAACCAATATATCACCTCTAGTTATGGAATGATATTAACCACATACATCTACATTTATTAATTTCATGGACCGTTAGATAATTATATTATAATATTTTCATTACATAAAAGATTATTTGTCACACTAATATAAACAACGAGAAAATTTCAAATTCGCGATAAATGAGTATAACAGTTGAACAACATAAGATATTAAAAAAATTTATTAATAGAATATTCATGAAAAAGTTATGGAATCAATTATTTTTTTATATAATTTTATTATCAATGAAGTGAGACTATATAAGATGTCTCAGTGGTCATTAGAATACAATTTAACATTGAAATCACTTTAAATTCAAAATTTTGTTTCCGTATTATAAATATCCTCTTATATATCATTTTTTAAAATTTAATTGAGTTTATAACATTATTTTTTTTTCAATTTTCATTAACATATTTTTTTATTTCTAAAACCCTCATTGATTTATAGATCATACATTACATTATCAAAAAAATTCTGATAGAGATAATATTTTGATCATTTTTCGTATTTATTTAATATATTTTGCCCATAAAATATATTCAATTTCACTTATTTTAGTCATCATTTGATTCATAGTGTGTTTTATGGTAAAATGTAATAATGTAAAAATTTTATAATTTTAAGATATTTAAATCTCTTGGGTATTTTTTGAATTACATTTAAACTATATTTTCATGTTGATTTATTATTATTATTTTTGATTAATTTATTTATGGGCTTCAAATTTCTCATTTATTCCAAGAGAATTTTCAAAAATATTGAAGCACCAAAAAATCCTTCAATTTTAAACATTATTTGGGAGGATAGAGTGGACCCACCACTAGAAAGCATACATAACTCTAGATACACAACTCCAACTGAGATGATTCTATTTATAATTGAATGATGACTCCAATCCTAGTCTCAAAAGAAAATTTAATGGAGTTAAACATTCATTGTGGAGGCCATAATATGATCAAAATGGAAGGATGTTTTCTAGAATACTGTGTTAGAAAAATTCATTGTCATTACGAATAACATAACATCATCAGTACATATACAAATATTGTTAAATTTGGATGGGATAAATAAAAATAAATTTCAAACTAGATATAATAATGGAAATTTGTATGATTAAAAGATATGTGTTTCTTATTAGGGGATATATTTTAGAGGAAATATTCAGGAGGGTGAGTTGATTCACCCATTTAATTTCTTATTTTATATTTCATTTTATTCATTTGAATTTAATTTTATTTATATTTAATTTGAATTTAGTATTCCAAATAAAATTTATTTCACTTATGGTTTTTACATTTTTGTCTACTTACACAAACCCTTTTTATTCACCACCATTTTTTATCAAGATATTTTTCTTTTTATATTGTGATTTCATGTGTGTGTTTTTGGTATTGTTATTTTCTCATCGTAATAATTTTTATTTTTATTATCTTCTTTTCCACTCATGTTATTTTCTCAAAATATCACCATGATCTCTTAAAATAAAATATGAGGTGACAACCCAATGCTTTCTCGAGCAAGGTAAGTGAAAATTTCATTTATTTTGTTCTTAAACTCTTTTTTTATTAAGATTGTAATGGGAATGAGAAATATGAATGGGTAAGGTGATCATCCACCAAGAAACTAATCTCAAAAAAATTTATGTTATTTTATTAAATATTTACCAATAATTATACTATATATAATCTCTTCATACGATGCATATGAACAATTTATGGAAAGAACATGCATACGATTTAGATTGTTATTGGATGATATCACATTCTCTATTGAGGTGTTCCATCAACCTTTATTAAATGAGAATGATAAATTGAGACTACTAAATATCACTAAATATTATACACAAATTAATAACTAATAATAATTCATGAAATAGATATTATATTTTAATTATCGAACATTATCTAAACAACAATCAGAAGAATGATGGAACCCTTGAACCAAACCACAATTTCCATGTTCATTCATTGCTAATCACATTGTGTCATTTAATTTTAGTATAATTTTTAGAATATTATTTTCATCAAAATTTCATTTCATTCATTAATTACTAAAAAACCACAAAAAGAAGTTGTTTAGGTGGGATAGATTTTGTAGGTGAAAACGGAGATTGATCCTCATGTGAGATAACCATAGTCATATTATGTGTGGTTTTAGGATAAAAATCATTTTTCAATTCCCTATGATTGGAATGAGTCAAAATATTATGCTGTTGATGGGGTGGAAAAACATTCCCATGTGTCACTTTTCATAAAAAAACAAAAAAAAATTTAAAAAATATTCTGTCATGTTTTCAAAATAATTTTTCATTAATTCATATAATAATTCCCCATTTGTTAAAGAAACATATGATATCCCACCATTTTTCATCTAGGATGATGTTTCTATTTTTGAGATAGGTATGTTTCAATTAGAAAAATAGTAATCAGGAGAAGGCATTCAAAGAAATCATATCTAGTCTATGGGAGGATATCGACAATCAAATATTTAATGTGATGTCTTAAGAGATAATTGAGTTATCCCATTACATTATATAATTTTATAATGTAAATATTTTATCTAATAATACCCCTCTATCTTACAAGATATTTATACAATGATCCAAGAAATGGTTTAACCTAACTACGTACCTCTATCGACTAAAAATCAACTTCAAGATATACTTATCACTGAGTAAGTTATTGAACAAGAACCAACAAAGGGAGATGAAACATCCTTGAACTAATTATTATCTAATTTAATTAAATCCAAATTTATTATCACTCATTATGTTTTTTAATTTTCATATTTTTTCCATCCATCCATTTCCTTAGAAGATGATGAATAATGAAGGATTTCACCTTTTGAGAAATAAATGGAGCTTACTGGATATGATGAATACTTTTAGGAGGACGTTCAGGGGGATGTCCATGTGATTTTTCATAAGAAACACATTCCAAAATATTCTTACTTTTATGAATAAGAACGTGATATTGATACTTATTGATTTAATTTTAATAAAATATAACTACACTCGAACATTAATTTTGACTAATATTTTAATGTAGCATATCATGTGTAATCAATGGTCAAATAAGAATATGGGGAACAAGTAGCAACCAATGTTGACAATGTTCCATACATTGTCCTACCTCCACCATAAAAAACATACAACATTGTGAAGTATGAGGATTTGGTGTACTCTATAACGGGAAATCTCCTCAACAACCACAAAGGAGAAATTGACATTGGGAAATTCCACATGTGGGGGTTCATGTTTAAGAAGATCCACCAACCATCTAATTATGAACAATAGATGGTACTTCCCACTAGAAGTATTAAAAATTACTGGCCCACATGAGGGATCATACAAAGATTTATCATTGACATTATTTATTGTACTTTATATTTATATCATTCAAATTTAGATTTCAATGTCATTATTTGGATTATTCTAGCATAAAACTCACCATATATTATATTTTTGATATTAAATGAAATTATACATATTCTTAATTAAGTTATTTTCTTTTATATTTTCATGATAGAATTTGGGAACCAATAAATAGTAGAAGAATATATACAAATATTCATTTCAAAAGGGGTTCCACATTTAATAATTTTCATTTATAATACTTATATTTTTTCAAAAAAAAATATTTTATCTTTAAAATGATTAAATTATATTTCCTCGTTTTAATTTTCCTTAATTGACTAATCTTGGCATCATGAGATTCATAGGTGTCCAGGGATTCCTTTTTTATATTTCAAGGTTAATGATATTCAAGTAGTAAAATTTATAATTGGATGATTAATGTGATTCATGTATATTAAAATGAGGAATCCTAATTTAAGTAAGTTGATTGATTCATGTATAAGAAATTTTGACACCATTTTTCATGCATCGAATTTATGAAATTCATGAGAATTGATTTTTTATTTTTAATCATTCATTGATAGAATTCACATATCATATATATATTCTCTTGGGTACTTATAGACCAAGGATATCCAACATTTCCTTGAGAATATTTCCTAAATTATTATAGTACATCTCAATGACCATAACATGAATATGAACATTTCTATGCTATGACTATGAAAAAAACAATTTAATATTATTGAGGAATCTTATAATAAACCAATTATTTTTAAAGGACCACATTTATATCTATCCTTTTGTATCCCATAGATACTATTAATGAACTTGTTAGGGGTGATCCATAATTCATTCATTTTTATCCATTTCTACATTCCTCTTAGTATAGGAAATATATTTATAAATTTAATTGCGTGGGTGATGGGATTCATGGTGGAAGTGATTCATTAAATTTTTTGAAATTTTTTTTCAATTCATAATCTTGGAGTAAATTAATTTCGTTGATTATTTTCTGATCCTTCATTGTCTTCCACTATTGAATTAAAAGATATGTAAATGAAAAAAAGCACCCAAAAAAAGAAAAAAAGAGTTTTCATTTGTGAAATCCAAAAAATAAAATTATTAGAACAGTTATTTTTATAATATTTGGTTAGGTCATGGATTATAGGTTTACATTAACCATAACATTCAAAAAATAAAAAAAAGACTTTTATTTGAAAAAAATATAAATTCAAAGAATAAATCAAATGGGTGCACAAATTATTCATTATGATTTATTTTATCTTGACATTCACATTGAGTTAGGGGAAGTGAGTGTTTCCACATTGAAAGGTATAATTTCATTAAATATCTAATTTTAATATCATTCGAACTGAATAAGAGATAAACCACCTCTTTGAGCCTTAATTTTTGAAGCCTCAAATCCTACAAACCTAAATCCATTGATTCATTTTGACATTTATTGAATATCACAATGATTTTATGAGTCTTTTTTCGTTACACAGTAAAGAATCTAGTTTCATTAAAATAAAATAGATAAGGATAATGTATTCATGATGTGATAATATTTCAACTTGAATTTTATCATGAGTTATGAGAGAAATGATTGCAATGTGATTTATCTCATGATTTGGGATCATTTATAATAATGAATTGAGGAACATGAATTAATAAAAAGAGAGGTTCCATTATTTTTCAAAGTAACACTGTAAAACTCCATAGTTTATTATTTCATTGAAAATTTAATAATTAATGAGATATTTTATGTGGATTATTAAAAAATATGTTTTCCAATAAAATTTATTTGATTTTATTTCTTTAGGATTCAAATATTAGTAACACTGATTCCCTTTTATTTTTAATGATGAAATTTTATTCATTAAGAAAACCATAGTAAATGTGTGGATAACTTCAGAGATCAAATATTTTAATCCTTATTAGAATTTTCCTAAATTATTTTTTCAAAAAAATTTATCAATATGACATATTTATGTTAATTATGTATTTGTGGTGTGTTTTTTACAAAAATTTCAAAATTTCTCAATTCTATAAATTTTAAAAATTTAAATAAATTGTTTTTATTTGGGAAATGGTTAAAATACTATTCCAATTTAGCAGAATTTTTTGTATAATTATATGATTTATGGGCTTAAAATTAATCTTTTATACCCACATATGATTTGAACATATGATGGCTATAAAGTATCAATAGACATAAAAAATTGATCAGGTGGACAGAGTGGACCCAACATCCTTAAATGAATCATAAACGTCGATACACACCTAAAATTGAGGTAAATCTAATAGGAATTGAAATATGACTCAGATGTGAGATTCAACATTAAATTCAATTGATTTATACATTAATTGAGGTGTTTATTAGATTCTAAACATTGAATGATGATTTAATGGATTTATCAGCTAGAAAACATATTACTTATTAATAATCCCATAAAATCCTCAATATGAATAAAATTAAGGTTTCATTATAAGGAAAATATTTTAATTTGGAAAAACCAATATGAATAATCGTTTAGTTTATTCTTGGAATAGGTGAGACCAACATGCGAAATCTTTCAAACGACAGATTCTGGAGGGAGTGCTGATGCACCCCTTTGGTTTATTATTTTATTTTTATTTTTATCATTTTTTAGTTAATTTTATTTTAATTGTAATTTATATTTTGTTTATTTTAAGTAAAATTAAATTCAGGAATGTTTTTTATTTTTTTCATTTCTTCCACACACCCTTAATATTCTTCATTATTTTCTTCTAATATTGTTCTTCCTTTTATTTTTTTATTTCATGTGTTTATATTTCTTCTTCTTTTTTTCTAAAACTCATTATTTTTTTCGTTATCTCTTTTCTCATCATACCACTATGATCTATTAACCTAATATGAGGTGATAATCTATGTCTTTCACAAGGAAAAGAAAGTTGAAATTTCATTTATTATACACATAAAAAAATATATTTTATTAATTTTATGATGAAAAGGTTATGTGATCATGTATGTGGTGATCATGCTCCACAACACTGATCTCGAACTTAGTTATATAAAATTATTAAATATTTTCACTCCATTATATGGTATACAATCTCTTCACAAAAATTGAGTTGAGAAATTCAATGGACATAATGGCATATGAAGGACCATGGTCTTGGTATATGTCACACTATCGATTGTGGTTTTCCATTAACCTTGATTATAGGACGAGCATGAATTGAGAATAAAAAAAATGATATTCCAGATTTTACACTACTAAATAAAAGAATATTTATTCATTATTTTGATCATAGATTTTAATTATCAATCATTAACTAAAACCATAGAAAAATAATTTTTGAACCCCTGAACCAGACCACAAAGGCCATGTTCTTTCATTACTAATCTAATTTTTTCATTACCTTTTAGTCTATGTTATAGAATTTAATTTTTTATTATTTTTAATTCATTATTAGAATAACTTTAAAAAACAAATATAGGTATATCAAGTGGGATAGAATATGTGGGATAAAAATAGAGAATGATACTCAAGTGAGATCACCATGGTCATCCACTGCACTGTATTTGAGAAATAAATTTTATTTCATCGTTCCCTATGACACATGTGGATCAAAATAATGCGTCATTTCTGAGGAGGTACAAAAATTTCAAATTATATTTTTCATATAAAAACAATAATTTATATATATCAAAAAAATTATTAAATAAATATATTTCCATTATGTATTCAAATTGTTATTTATCTAATTTAAGGAATGATTACCCACATGTTAATGAACCAAATAACCTGCCACCCTTATCCATAGAGGAATTTGTTTCTGTTATTATTATACATGAAAGGATATATTGGAAATTAAATAATGGAGAGAAATAATTAATATAATTCATATATATCCTGAGGGAGGACATGATTAAATACATTTTTGAGTGATGACCTAAGAACAAATTGAATAATTCCATCACATTACAGAATTTTATAACTTATCCAATCAAATGATGATCCCCCCTTAGACTTCAAATATTTTTCTACATATGTCCCTGAAATGGAGGATCATTACTACCATCCTCCATCTACTATAACTCACCTTTTGGAGTAAATTATCACTAAAGTAGTGATTGAACTAGTTCTAACTCATAGAGATGTACCATTCCTAAAATCATTGATTTTAGATTAAATTCAATTTTATTTGAGTATCACTACATAAAATTTTAAATTTCCATATTTGTTAAATCTATTATTTTCATTATTGGATGATGAAGAAACGAGAATTTTATATCTTGATTAATATATGGAGAACCCAAGACATGTTAAATATTTTTCGGAGGAATTTCATGAGGATATCCATGTGTATTTTCCTAAATAATCCAGTCCAAAAACATGGTCAAATTTATCCGGATGATTTTTATATTGATACATTATTATTTAATTTTATTCAAATATAATTAATATATTACATTCCCTTTTATTATTCATTTGATATAGAATACCTTCAGCAACCACTGGAAAGAGAAGAATATGGTTCACAAGTAGCAACTAAAGAGGTGGATGTTCTATAATTCACTATTCCCCCTACATCAAAAATATATCCTATTTATGATGGGTGGATGGTTATGGTGTAATATATACATGGAATTATCTTCAACAACAACAATGGATAAATAGAAACTGGAATTGAAAAATGTGGTGTATCAAGTCTAAGAAGATCCACCCACCATCTGATTATCGACAACACATGGTACATCCCATTGGATTAGGTATAAATCTAAGGGACACATGTGGGATTGTACCAATATTTATCAATTACATTATTTCTATTACTTTCAATTTCAATATTTTGAATGTAGATTTCAATTTCATTTTGTGGATTAGTCATGCATGCATCAGACCATATATTATAATTTTGATATTAAATGACATGTTAGTTGTGATTAATAGAGTAATTTTATTTTAATGGTTCATAATTTTTGAATTGAAGCCCAAAAAAACATAAAAAATGACAAATGATCAATTAAAAATGAATTTATCTTTTATTTTTTATCTTTTAAACATATTACATTTTATTTCCTAAAACATGATTTGAGCATTAAAAAGATGGAATTAAATTATATTTCTTGAATTATTCTTTATTGACTAATCTAGGATATATGTCTTTCATAAAAATCTAGTGATTCCATGTTTTAGAATTCAACGTCAGTTAGATTGAATGAGTAAAATGGCTAATTTGATGATTAATGTGAATCGTGTATATTAAAATGAGGACTCATGATTCAATGAGAGTAATTAATTTATATAAATGAAATTTTTCAATAAAAAATCAGGCTTTGAATATTTGAAATTCATGATAATTGATTTGTTATTATTAATAATCAGTTGACTAATTTTACAATATCATATTTCCATTTTTTGGATTACTTATATTCAGAATAATTCATACTTTTTTTCATATTTCTCGAGGGATATTGGGACATGTCACTGACACGACCATTCATTTGAACATGAAAATGCTATGACTACGCAAAAAAATTGAAAATGATCCAGGGATATTTTAATAAACCACTTATCCTTCAAAGAACACCTTTCATAAATAATTATTTATCCTATTGAGACCATGGATTAACTTCTAAGGGATTATATGTGTTTAATGACATCTTTATCCATTATTAAAATCGTATTGGTATTTTCATGATATTTTAAAATTGATGTGTGGGGGTGAAGGAAATCATAGTGCAAGGGATGATTTGTACGGTATGAAAAGGTTTGTGTTTGATTATTTGGCTAGTAAATTAACATTATTTAATTATTCTTCACACTTGATTATTTTCCAATGTATATTTAAAAAATAAAATTAAAATAGAACTATCAAATGAAAAAAAAAATAGATTTTGATTTCTGGAAAACACATAATCAACATTATTAGACCTATGACTTTTATTATATATTTTTAGGTGATCGGTGTGAGTTTTATTCTAATCAATAAATTTTAAATAAAAAATTTAAAATGTTATTTGAAAATTATAGAAAATATAAGTGTTATAAAAATTCAATTGGGTGCCCAAATCATTAATTATGCATTATTCGATAATGACCATTACATTGAATTAGGGGTAAGTGAGAGTTCCTAAATAAATTATAATGATTACATTATACATTTTTATGATATAATGAATTGTTCATAAGATATGGAACTCCTCCTTGAGACTAAAATTTCTATGCATCAAATACTACAAATATTAAGTATTATAGTCTTTTGAACCTTGACAGAAAAAACCTCATTATTTAATTTGTATATTTTCATAACAATGTGGATAAAGTAGTTCCATTATCAGACAATGTATAAAGAGAATTTATTAGTGACATGAAATTAAATCCATTTTAATTTCATCATGGGTGAAGATATAATGGATTGAAAAGTGATTTATGTCATGAATTAGCTTGTTTAAAAATAATTAATTGAGAAATATGAATGAATGATTTGAGATGTTATAGAATTTGAAAAGGTGTTAAATTAATGTACATTAGCTGAATATTTATTTGAAAATTTAGAAATTAATATTATTTTTTATGTGTCTTCTTGAAATTTTTGTATTCCATTGAAAATTATTTGACATTATTTATTTGGAATTTCATTATTTGTAACATTAGTTCAATCTAATTTTTAATGATAAAATTTTATTGATAGACGAAAAGAATGGTTTATGTTTGGGGAAATTTATTGAGGTAAAAATTTTATCATTTTTAATATTTATTTAATTAATTAAATACATAAAAACTAATCAATTATACTTATTTTTAATAATTTTTTTATTTAAGATGTGATTTTTCTAAAATATAAAAAATTATTAATTAGGAATTTTTATTTGATGTTAATCACTTGTGTATTTGTGGATTAATGTTTAAAATAATATTACAAATTGAATGTTTATTTTTTGTTGGATAATTTGATGATTGGGATTCATAAATATCTTACGGACCAAGTGTTGATTCTCATACATTGTGGCATGTAAAATTTAATCAAGTTGAGAATTGTTTTTTAGTTGAAAGAGTGGACCCAACATACAAAAATTAGGGATAACATGGGATATGTTACTTCGAATTATTTTAATCACTCTATAATTTGAAGAAGATTCAAAATATCATTTCACTAATAATTTCTATGGAGTTATACACTCAATAAAGAAGCCATTGGATGGTCATAATTGAAGATTGATTTCTGGAATTCTCTTATAGAAAATTTCTTACTCATTAATATTTCAATAAAATCCACAACACACATTAAATTAATGTGACACTTGGACACCTGAAATAAAATTTAGTCTGGAAAAACCATTAAGAAGGTCCATTGGGGATATTTTAATATATATTTTTCCAAGAATGACCAATCAGTTATAGGACAATTTTTGGAGGGGGAGTTCTGCACCCATTTAATTAATTATTATATTTTTCTTTTTATTATTTTCACATTAGTTTTAATTTAAATGTAATTGAAATTTATTTTTCTTTAAATAAAATTTAATTCATGAATGTTTTTTAATTTTTTTCTTCTTCCACTAACCCATTTAATTCTTCTATTTTTCCATACCCTTATTTTTGTTTTTTTATTTTCTAATTCAATTTGGGAATTTTTCACCATGTTATTTTTTCATCCTCATTTATTTTATTATTATTATTTTATTTTATTCCAATATTATTTCTCATCATACCTTTATGATCTTTGACCCAAATAAATGTTTTTATAACCCTGTATTTTTTCCCGTGTAAGGTAAGTGTAAATTTGATTTATTTTGTACATTAATTCTAGTGTTTCATTTTGTTTGTGGTTAGAATGAGTGATGTGTGTGGGTTAAAATATCATCCACCATGAAACTATTCTCAAACTCAATTATATTATTTTATTAAATCATTTCCCTCCCTTCTACTACATACATGATCATAAAATGGTGGAGTTGAAAAATTTAGTGGAAGAAATGGCAGATGATGGAGCTTGGTCTTGGATGATAACACACTATCTATTGTTGTATTCCATTAATCTTGATTATAGGAAGTGATGAAATTGAGATTGATAAAAGGAACTAAATATATCAACAGTTAGAATAAAATAACTGTAATTGCTGATATAGATCTCAGAGTTGAATTATTAAACAGAATTTAAACACAGTCAAGGCGAATGATGGAACTCATAAACCAATCCACTAAGACCAAGTTCATTCTTTAATAATCTCATTATGTCATTTCCTGTCAGTATATGTGGTTGAATTACTTTTTTTTATAAATTTTGTTTCATTCATGGAATAATTAATGATAACAAAAATATGTATTTTTGGTTACATAGAATATGTAGGTGAATAACGTAGAAAAATCCTCAAGTGATACATCCATATTTTTAACATGTGTAGTATGAGGAAAATAAATTTTCTTTTTTCATTACAAGTGATAGGTGTTCATAAAAATTTGGCTCTATTTCAGAGGATGAACAAATCATTCACACGTCGTTCTTCATAAAAAATCAAACAATTTAAAATTTTAAATATTTAATAATGAAAATTCATTTTCAATGATATTTTTAACTAATTATTTCTTTAATTTATTAAATTACTGAATTCTGATAGAACAAATTAATATCCCACCATTTTATGTGGGGTATAGTTTTATGTGACTGTTACACAAGAGAGGTTATTTTTGAAATATAATAATGGATAACATCCATTCTAATAACTTTAATCATTCCAAATTGAGGATATGAACACACATATTTTTTTAGAGATATCTGATGAGCTAATTATGTTATCCCATTACATTCCAGAATTTTATATAGCATCCATGGTCCAATAATATTCTACCTTAGTGTTCCTAGAATATTTTATAGAGATCCACAAAATGGATGTTCTTGAATACAATATCCAACTAATAATAATCATCTTCATGTAGAGCCTAAAACTTAATAAGTGATTGAACCAGATCCAACATAGGGAGATGAACCATTATAGAACTCTATATTTTTTAAATTCATTTATTCTAATTTGAGTATCAATCCTTATGATTTTGAATTTTCTTTGTTTTTTCAATCCTTTATTTTCCATAGTATATGATAATGAAACAAACCATTCACTATTTGAGGAACCTATAGAGATCCATATACCTATTGATTTTTTATTTGAAGAAGTTCATGTGGAGATCCAGGAGGACATTCCTAAGGAAACCTTCCCAAAAGAATCATACACTGATGATGATTAATTTTATCTTAATTCTTCATCTTTTAATTTTATTCAAATATAATTAATCACAAATTTTCCCTTCTATTAAACTTTTGATGAACAATCCCTTGAGAAACTAGTAGATAGAGATGAATGTAGTGCATTAGTAGAAACAAAACATGGGATGTTATATAATTCATCCTTCCCCGTCCATGAAAACAATACCACATTGAGAAGGGGGCGGATCGGGTATACAATATACATATAATTTTTCTCAACATAAACAATGGATAAATTGATGTAGGGAAAATCTGTAGGTAGTGTTTCATGTCCAAGAATATCCTTTTGAAATCTAATTATAGGAAATTGGTGGTACATCCCATTAGATGAAGTAAAAAACAAGATCCCACTTGTGGGATAAAAAAATATTTTTCCTTTAATCTATTTCTAGTACTTTCATTTTATACCTTAGGAATTTTTTTTTTATTAGTCCAGTATGTATCATACAATGTGTTATAATTTTGTGATTAAAGGATAGGTTCTTTGTGCTTAATTGAGTATTTTTATATTATAGGTTCATCATGGGATAAGGGGGAACCCAAACATTGGAAGAAAATGGAATAACCATCATTTTAAAAGGGAGTTGACAATTAATGTATAGCTTTTAAAATCCAAAAATATATTTTTCAACAACAACATTATTAGACCATTAAAAAGTTTAAATTCCATTCCCATTCTTGAAAAATTCTTTAATTGATTAATTTAGGAGAGATGATTTTCATAAAAACTAGTGATGTCTTGTTTTAGATTTCTAGGATAATGATATTGAATACGTAAAATGGAGAATTGGATGATTAAAGTGAGGCATGAGTATTAAAATAATCAGTCCTGATTTGATAAAATTGATTGATTCGTGTAAATTAGATTTCCTTTTCATTTTTCATGATTGTAATTAAATAAATTCATGACAATTAATTTTTAATTTGTAATCCTTCATTTGTTGATTTTATAATATCATATTTCCATTCTATATATGACTTCTAGAATTTTTGCATCATATTTATTCTTCAATATATTTCTTGAGTGATCATGGGACATGTTACCGAATAAAACATCCATTTGAACATTTCAAGGATTTTAATATGAAGAAATCTTTAAAATGATTAAATCATATTTTGACAAACCACATATCCATAAAATACATCATTTACATCAATACTTATTAATCCCATTAATACCATTAATTACCTTGATAGGAATGTTCCATGTTTGAATCCATTTTTTCCCTTCATAAACTCCTCTTAGTATTTTTGATGATATTTTAAAATTAAATTTTGTGGGTGAGGGTAATTATGGTAGAATGTATGATTTACATTGTAAGGAAAATGTGTGGAGATTAAAATTGTGTGATTAAATTTTTTTTAGTTGATTCATTTATGATATTTCATTGTTTTACTCTCCGTAATTTTTAAAAAAGGAAATGAAAAAACCAAAAAATTTATAAAAGTGGTTGTGATTTTTGAAAATAAAAAATCAACATGACTAGACCGATGATTTTTCTCATATTTGGATAGGTTATGGATGTAATTACCTGAACCCACACATTAACTTTCAGTACTAAAACAGGTTTTTTTTTCTATATTATATAACTGAGAAAATCATTATACATTATACAAATGAGGCCCTTTTCCTTTCTAGGCTTTGGATATTTTGACGACATCTTAAATATATCGAATCAGAGTTTAAAAAAAATATTAACTAATTAACTAATTGGATTCATCTACAATATCAACATAACAATCCATTAATCTTCTATAGAATTAGGAGAAAAACATTTTCAAAACATGGGATGAGAATAAAATCATAATAAGGGACATAAAGATATAAAAACGGTTAGTCTTATGAAAACAAGAAAACCCTTTAAAACTAATTTTCTTAAACACTAAAAAGCATGAATAGAAAAGTAATGTAGTTTCCTAGGGTCATATTTTCCATATCACACTTATTATCACACTTACACTTGGAATAACCATTTGTTCAAAATTTATATCTGCAGTAACCAATCTATTTTAGAGTTATAATGGGGCTCTCTCATCATATCATGAGCTATAATGGGATCAACCCAACATTTCTAGGGAAATAATGGGGATAAACCATAATATATTGATATAAAATGGGATCAAACAAACATAAATAATTTCCATCTAAAATATCATGAATAAAGAACTTCAAAACACATTTACTCCATCGAGCAAAACACATTCACATTTCAAAATCCCCTTTTTGTAAAAAGCACTCTTATATCATAAACACCGTACACAAAACAAATAATGATAAAATATTAATGAAAAAAACTATAAAACATATAATATAAAAAATATATTATTAAAACATCATAAAATTAGAATTGAACACTCATGACATAAAAAAGGAACGATCTTATTGGATTTTATATAGGGGAAATCTAAAATGATTTTAAGATGAAATTCCTTTACAAATATCATAACATTTAAGATATAATTTATTAAATAAAGGTAATATGTATATATAATGTAAATAAACATAATAAAACATAATATAATTAAATTATATTTCACAAATCATGTTATTCTATTAAGACCATAGATGTTGAATTTTATCCTAAAGACTAAAACTGGGTTTAGAATTCCCATATAGAATTTTGGAATTGTAAAAGATGTAAATTGGGTGTATTGATGAGATAGAATGGGGTATATAGTCATTTATATATCATAAGTTAAGTGCGGTGGAGGTGATAAATAATTCTCCATCCACAGGAATTAAAAAGAGCACAATATATATGGTAATCATGAACAAAAGCGAGAAAGATGAGATCTCGTACATCGGGATCGAATTCCCTCAAACAAGTTTAAACCAAATATATAAATGTTAAAATAGTGTTATTAATATTTTATAGAACCATATTCATGTTTATAATAGCTTTTATGATCATTTTATAACATCATTCTACCAATTCATTAATAATATTTTGTTAATTCCATTGATTCAGGTGTGTGCATTACATGATTATCATGAGTGGTTCGTAAAGGATATTCTTGTCAAATGGAATTGAAACAGCATAATATTAATGTAATGGTATTTAAATATATCCATAACCATAAATTATTCCATTTTTCATTTTTAATTATCCCATGTTTATTATATATAAGTTAAAATAATCTTGATATTTGTTTAGGACATTTTGGCGATTCTTTGATCATAACAACTCATTTTTATTTATAAATCAATAACATGTGTATAAAATGATTTCATAACATTATATGTTATATAATAAATAAATTATAATTTTTTTCAACCATAAAAATGGTTTCATGTCCATCCATTAATAATGTTAATGAAATTGAAATCACACCATCCACGATGTCGGTAAATCGACACTTCACACACTGTGTTTTAAATTCATGAAGAAGTGGGAGATGAGAAGATGTATATTGGTTAATAATCCCTAAAAATTATGATATCCATAATATGTAATATAATGGATCATTCATTCCTTTTGGATATGGGGTTGATTGGAATGATTAATAATTTAAATGAAAATTAAAATAAAAGAAAAAAACATAAGGGGATGTTTACCACTTGATGTCTTCACCTTGAGATCCCTCTTAAGGCCCTTGGTCTTGGCCTCATGGTGATACCATAAGCTCATGGACGTGCGAAATTGTTTTGGGAGGAGTATTGGTCCTAACTTATTCAATTATCATATCTTGAGATGTGAGGGAGGAAGAGGGGAATGACGGTTGTATTTATAGCGGATGAGAGGTGAGGTTTTATATTTTTTAAATCATTAGTTTAATTTATTTTTCTCAAAACTATTGATATACATGATTGATTTGAAGAAAAATAGTAATAAGTTAATGTGAGCTTGAACCATGTGGTTTTTCATAATCCATACATCTAAATAAGACATCCTAATTCAGGTATTTAGCATTTATCTTAAATTATCAAATTTTACTATTCACCAAAAATTCATGTATTTTAAAAAAATACTAAAAAATCACCCTAACCATATTTTTATGAGTTGAATTAAAAAATGAACTCCACTTTTTAAGTAATTTTTTATATTTAATTATTTAATTTTTAAAATAAAATAATATTTTTTTCCAAAAACAACAATTTAAAAAAAATTATTCACTTATTCCAAGATATGGGTATTTCGTAACTTCAATTAAATATTATATATATAATCATTGTTGGGATTCCTAGTCATAAGGTTATGTTACTATTCATATGGGTAAAATGAAAATTCATAAGGGTATTTTACTATTCACAAAAATTATGTATTCACTATTAGACTCCAAATAACATACTGATTACAATAGTGTATGTATGTTTTTTGAAATTCAAAACATAAAATTAGGAATTATATGTATAGTAATAACTATAACTGTATACATAAAACATTGTTTCTTGCATTTGAATTTAAATTTAAAATTCCATGGTGTTACATTATACCAACCTTTTGGAAATTGCATCTTCAAAATTTTATTTACATATTAAACTGGTGAGGGTTTTTTTCCTTCATATCATTTTTAGATTTTCACATTGTTTGTCCTACCATGTGGTTTATTCAAATGTAAATTACCTAATGGATTACCTTCTTTTGAATTACATGCACTTTATGATCAAGATTATGAATCGGTCTCTCTTCATAAGAAAGTTTCTCATCTAGCTGAATTCTCTTTGGGATCATAACATGAGGTGAATTTGGAACAAACTATATTAGTATCAAAACAAGGAAAAAAATTGTGTACCTGTGATATAATTGGAGGCAATTCTATTCTGTAGGAACTATGTCAAACATTCTCCACGATTTTATAAGGTCCAGCTAACCATGGACTCATCTTCTCTTTTTTACCAAAACACATAACACTTTTCCCATGAGATCTTTTGAGGGTAACATGGTCACCTACCTCAAAAGTGAAGTATTTTCTTCTTTTCTATATAAAACATTTCAGCCTTCTCTGAGCTGACCTCAGGTATTTCTAGATCATCTTCACTCACTCATCCACATCATTTACAAATTGTATCCACATCACCATTCCTTCACGTACTTCATCCCAATACGCTGTAGTCTGACACCTATTCTAATAAAATGCATCAAAATATGTCATCAGTATACTGTAATGAATATTGTTATTATAAGAAAACTCAACCAAAGAATTATTATGAAAACAACTTCCCTGGTAATCCACTGAACTTTCTCGAATCATATCCTCCAATGTCTGAATTGTTCATTCGGACTCCCCATCATATTGAGGATGAAAAGATGAACTGAACTTTGATTCTGTTACCAAGGACATCTGAAAGAACTTCCAAAAATTAGAAGTGAAAATGGGATCTAGGTTAGATACAATTGAAGGAGACACATTACATAACCCGAAAATCTCTTTATGGTATAGTTGATAAAGTTGATCCAATGACATTGTATCTCATATAGAATGAAAATGTGTAGATTTAGTCAGATGATCAACAATAACCCTGATTACATTGTTACCTTGAGGAGTCTTTGGTAATCCCACAATGAAGTCCATGGATATATTCTTCCATTTCTATTTTGGAACTAGAAAAGGCTAAAGCATCCCCTTCAGAAACTACCATTATTCCTTAACATATTTACATGACAATCATTTCATGATAAAATAAGCAATATCCCATTTCATCCCATCCCACAAGTAATACTCTTGATACCCTCTGTACATTTTAGTGCTTCCAAGATGAATTGAAAATGGTGAACTATGAGCATTACATAACAATTATTTCTCCAGCTAAAAATCACATGGCAGACAAAAAAAAATTCAAAATAGTAAAACACAATATTTTTCAAGGTTAACATCTGAAAACATTCTCATTTTAAACAATTATATATGTTTATTTTTCTCCCTTTATACATTATTTTATTTCCTTATTATATCATAAAATTCTTATTGACATTAAACAAGAAACAAAAATGGCATTTTCCTACACCATTTACCACTAAGAAAAATTTTAATAAATCATTTACCGAAGGATCGCATTCCCAATGTATCATTGTTAATGTAGCATTACATTTCAACACAAAGAATCATCCACTCTATTTACATTCACATTATGGTAATGAATCTTGAAATCATACTACTTGATTAGTTCCAATCGTCTTCATTTTTTAGGTTTAATTACTTCTGAGTGAATATATACATCACAATTTTACGTCCAGTATATATTTCACATTTTACTTCATACAGATGATGCCTCCAAGTTATCAATGCAAAAACCATAGCATCCAATTCCAATCCATGTGTGGGATAATTAACTCAATATGTTTTATCTTTATTGATTCATTTGGTATTCATATACCATTCTTCTTGAGAACAAAACCAAGTCTCTTCAATGAAGCATCATTGTTGGGAAAAAACACTCCATTTCGGGATTTCAAGTTCAACACATGAGATTTCACCAATATCTTATTTAATTCCTAAAAACAAACATCAGATTCTTCATTCCAAATAATTTTCACCCCTATTTGTGTTAACATATATAGTGGGATAGATAACTATGCCGTTTTTTTACAAACATTAGGTAATAACATGCTAATATAAGAAAAATATGAATCTCTGTAAATTTTTTAGGTCTTGGCCATTCATCTACCACTTCTTTTTTCGAAGGATCAACTATTATTCCATCCTTTTTTGCAATGTAACTATGAAAATTGATCTTTTGTAACCAAAAATATGACATGATGAATTTTCCATTCATCTTATTTTCTGTTAAGGTTTGAAAAATAACCCATATATATTTTCCATTAAGCTATTTACTATAAGAATATACAAAAATTTCATCAATAAAAGAAACCACAAAAATATCCAATAACTCATTAAATATTGTATTCATAAGATTCATTAATACAACAGATGAATTCTATAAACCAACAGGCATAACTAAAAATTCATAATGACCATATCGAGTACGGAACACATTCATTAGGGTGTCTACATTCTTTAATTTCAACTGATGGTACCCCAACCTCATTCCACCATTCGAAAATTGTGTTCTCATGGGATTCAATCGAACATATCATTGATATAAGGGAAAGGATACTTGTTTTTAAAAGTAATTGTATTCAAGGATCTATAATCAATGTATTTACTCATTGAACCATGTTTTTTCTTAACAATCAAGACAAGAGCTCCCAATGATAAAGTCCTATATGAAATTAAGCCTTTGTATAATAATTCCTATAACCTATATTTAATTAAAGAAGCTCCATTTGAGCAATTTGATATTTTTTAGGAAAATATTCGTGAAAAACATCCATGTTTTGATTTACCATTAGTACATAATTTATCTGGATAGTTCTCTTTTCTTCAAAAATATGAACATGATAAATTTCACTTCCATCTTTCATAAAAAAAATTTCTTCTGGATATGTTATCAGTCTTATGGGTTCATTTAGGTACACATATAGAAATTATTTTGGAAAATAAAATTATTTTCCACTACAATCTCTCTTAGAATTATAAAAAGAAATCCATTCCATACCCAGAATAAAATAAAACTATAATAGTGGAAAAATCATAAGGTTTTCAGGTAAACTCATTACATAGGAAAATAAAGGTAGATTCTAATATTTTTTCCCATAGTATTTCTTCCATGTGTTTTTACCATGTGTTGTGGTTTCATTTCATGAGGATGAATTCCCAATTCTTCTAAAAATTTCTCATAAATGAAGTAATTTGTTGGACCTGAATCAAACAACACATTTGTAAAATCTATAAAAACAATAAATCAACATAATAACATGGTATTTGGTGGCTCAATATCAATTTATGTGGTTAAGAATGATTTTTACACACCCTTCTTCTTCCAATATTGTTGATTTCTAGCCTGAGTGAGTAGCTTCGAACATGAATTAGAAAAATGACCAAATTCCTTTCAGTTAAAGCATCTCACTAGTAGATTCTCATTAATTTTCAAACCATTTTTTTGTACTCACGAGACATGTGTCCAAACATTAAATATAAGTAGTATTTCATAGATTTTACAGTACATTCACCAGGATTTGTTTTGCCACGCATTTCACAAGAACGGAAATTGATCTTCTTTAATCATGATTTCTTTGAAGAATTATTCCCAAAAGCCTTCCAAGCTGGACACTTCTTATTCTTTTCATCATAAGGAAGATACGTGTCAGCAATCTCCATCTCCACTTTTTCAACACAATGAAAAAATTTCTCAAATCTTTTATACTCTTGTGAAGACAAAGATCTTTGGAAAACTATATTTAAAAACAAAAATATATATATTAATTTTCCAAATGAAATGCCAAGAAAAACATATTATGTACCTAGCATTTCTTGAAAAATTGCCCTCATAAGATAGAAAAAATTCATCATCTTTCAGCATCCGTTCCTTGAATTATTTCTCCATTCTAAGTCAAATATTTTTAGGAAATAAATTTTAGAAAAAATACATAAAAGAATCCCATTCCAGAGAGCCAAGATCATCACTTTCTCTCATATTCTTAACCAGAGAACACCATTGATCAGATTCTCCTTCAAATTAATAAATGTATAGTATTACCTTTTGACATTATAAACATTTCTTGACATCAATGATCTTTTCTATAGAATTTATCAATCCATTGTTTATCACAATATTTGTGGTTCCACTAAATTCTGGAGGATGCTACCCCATAAAATGCTCCACAAAATACCAGTTTCATCATGGTAGATCATGTTACTTTCTAGCATGGATACCACAACTATTTATTTCATGATTCTACTGATCCATTGATATCAAAAATTACTCGGTTCTGATTCCCACCATTCTGGGCTATAGATTTTGACAAACATCAGCTTCTTGGCTCTTTCCTACTTCATCATCCCTATTTCATTTACGTAAAACCATTTTGAATAGAAATATCATAGAAGAAGAAACAAGGTAATAACTAAATGCAATAACATTTCATATTATCCATAGAGTATAAAATATTTATTTTATTCTTTTAAAATCATCATAACCCTTAATTTTATCTAAACCATCCTCAGATTCTAGCTGTAATACACTGAACCACACTTCCGAATTCAAGTAATAAAACATGCAGTTTATTTTTTTTGTATAATAGATAACTAAAAAATAAACCGTAAATTTATAATTGAGGGCCCATTCCAATATAGTATTTGGATAATTAGACTATAACATATATATATATATATATATATATTGAATCGATGCTTACAAAAATAATAACAAATTAACTAGTTTCATTTATCTGCATTAGCATCGTAACCCTCCTTTGAACTTCTAATGAATCCTATTAAAAACATTTTCATAACAAGGGATGAGCATAAAATATAAGTAAGGGATATAAAGAAAGAGAAACTATTAGTACAGCGAAAACATGAAAACCCTTCAAACACATTATATAAAAAAACTCATAAGAATGCACCTAAACATCATATATTTTCCTTGGGTCATATTTAACATATCGTTCTTATAATCTCCCATAAACATTGAATTACCATTTTGTCATCTTCCCTCTCTGGTGTACCCAATGCATTGGAGATCTAAAATGTACCTCAACCATCATATCTTGAGTTGTAATGTGCTCAACCAAAAATAAATATTGTCCAAGGAACATATAATTAATAAATAACTTCATAAATCATTTACAACATTGATAAAAACAAATTCACATTTGAATTTATAATTTTTCATAAAAATCAATATTAGAACATAAATATTATAAAAAATAATGAAATGATATTATTAAAAATTAGGTAAGAATCATATATTTGAGACATTATAGTACTAAAACATCATGAAATTATAATATAACACTCACGACATTAAATAGGAATAATCTATTTCGATTTCATAAAAGAGTAATCTAAAAGGATTTAAAGAGGAATATCCTAATCCAATACCATAATATTAAGGAGAGAATTTATTAAATGATGTGAATATTTATATATAATTTAAAAAAACATAATACTATATTAAATAATAAAATTACATTTCATACATCCTCTTATCACAAAAAATACATTAAAGTTGAAGGTTAGACCAATGAATGGAAATTGGGTTGAGAATTTGGATACGTCATTTCGTCATGGTAATGAGGGTACATGGGAGGGATTAATGATATATAAAGGGTATATCATCATTTATGTATCATAAGGGATGTATGGGGTTGTGTGATAACATACTCCATCCTTAGGAATTAAAAAGGTCACAATATAGATTAGATTATTGAATAATAACAAGAAAGAGGGGATCCATTACCTTGGGTTTGACTTCTATAAAACATGATTAATCATCAAGTATGAAGGATAAAATAGTGTTATTTATATTTTTTATAATCATATTCATGTTTATAACTACTTTAATGGTCATTTTATAACAACATGATACCCATTAATTAATAATAATTTGTAAATTCCATTGTTTCAAGTTCATGGTTTACGTGGTTTCTATGAGCAGTTTGTAATGGATTTTCTGGTCGATTGGAAGGGAAACTCCAGAATTGTAGTGGAATGGTATTTAAATATTTCAATAACCTCAACTTATAAAATTTGTTATTATGTATTCTGACATGAGGATGATTCATATTCCATAACTTTATTGATACTTGTTTAGCTAATTTGGCTGATTATCCGATCCAAATCAACTGATTTTTTTTAATAAAATTAATAGACGTGTCAGAGATGATTACATAACATTATATAAGATAAAATACATAAATTATAATCTAGATAAACCATAAAAATTGTTTCATGATTATCCTTTAATTAAGTAAAGGTTTTTGAAATCAGATCGTCCTCGTTGTTGGTAAATCATCACATCACATATAGTGTATTAATTTCGAGAATAAGTGATGAAGGAGAAGAAGTATGATGGTGAGTCGTCCATTAACATAATGAAACAATAAAATTTGAGATACTAGACCATTAATTCCTCTTGGATATGGTTATTTGAGGAAATAATTAGAATTGGAAAGAAAATGAAATGAAATGAAATAAAATAATTGTGGATGTTTAACTCTTGATCTCTTCTACATGGGATCCTTCTTTAGGACCTAGGTTTTTGGTTTGGTAGTGATACCAGCAGGTCATGGTCATGGAGAAGGGTCTTCGAGGTATTCTTGTGCAGAACATAGGAAATGATCATGGCTTGAGAGGTGTTGGAGGAAGAGGGTATTGAGGGTGTTATTTATAGTGGAGGAGAGGATACATTTTACATTATATAAATCATTATTTTAGTATTTTATTCTAAAGACAATGAATACAATTTATTATTTGGACAAAAAATTAATAATTTCATTTTATTTTGATCCAAGGGAGATTACATAATCCTTTCATCATCATATGGTATCATTGATCTTGTATTTAGCATTTATCGTAATTTATCATATTTTTCTATTCACAAAAAATTCATGTATTTTTAAAAAAATACCAAAAAATCCCCATAACAGTTTTTTAATTTTGAGAATTCAAATATTAAATCCATTTTTGAAAGTTATTTTCTATATATGATAAATTTAATATTAAAATAATATTATAATATATTCCAAAATCAACAATTTTGAACCATTTATTTAGTTATTCTTAGATATGTGTATATCATAACATTAATTAAATATTATATTTATACTATCATAGGTGAGGATACTAATCATAAGGTCATATTACTATTCATATGGGTAACATTTCTATTGTTAAGGGTATGTTAAAATTCACAAAATATTAAGGTTATCTTATTAGACTCTAAATAACATACTGATTGCAACCATGTATATCCATTTTTCAAAATTCAAATCACAAAAGTTGTAAAATTAAGATTACTGAAATTTATAACTATCTATATAAAATAATGTTTCATTCATTTTAGTTTACTTTTTAAAAATTTTGATGTTACAATGGATTTGAGATTGATTCTAATGATAACATCTTCCCAAAAATGAAAAAGTTCATCAAAAAGAAATAATTGATAAGAAAAATTTAGTAGGGTGCACAAATAATTCATTATTTATTATTTGATCATGATAATCACATTGAGTTAGGGGGAAATTATAGTTACTAAATTGATATGGATAATTTAAATACATATTTATTTTTTCATCATTAATTGTACATACGAGATATACCTCCTCCTTGAGCCTTATGTTTTAATGCGTCAAATCCTACCAAAACATACACATTAGAGTAATTTGAACCTTAAATGAAAATCCCTCATGATTTTATGATTCATTAGTATTTTAAAAGTGGAGAAATGTTTTCTAATTGAATGAATATCAATAAATAGCACATATTAATTATATAAGGATAATTCAAATATAATTGAACCATGACTGACATTATAAATGATTTAAAAGGGAGAAAACCCATGATTTGGAATGTTTAATAATAATGAATTGAGGATATTGAATTAATGAAAATAGAAGTTCTACAATTACTAAAATGGATAAAGTAATATTGGTTAGACATTCAAAATTACATAATAATAATTAATTGAGTATTTATATGATTTAATTTTTTAATTTAAAATTTATATATTAATTACTTATGTTATTTCTATTTTTGAAATATTGGTTAGAAATTGAAAATTGTATGATTTTATTTCTTTGGAAATCATATATTGGTAGTATTGGTTACCATTGATTATCAATGTTGTTCTTTTATTCGTGGGAAAAATAATGGCTTAACTGTGGGATAATTTATATAGCTACTATTTTTACCATTTTTAATATTATTTAAATTATTTAATACATAATAATTAATGAATTTGACATATTTGCTTCAATTTTAGATTTATAGTGTGTTTTTTCAAGAAAGTACAAATTGATAAATTCTGGAATTTTAATTGATTTTAATTACTATTTTATTTTGGTTATTATGAATAAAATATTATTTCAATTTGATTTATTAAAATCAATAAATATTCATTTATATAGGGTATAAACTTTTTCTTATCATACAAGAGAAAAAATGAAATATATGGTGGCCCCAAAAAATCAATCAAATTGACAAATTAATTTGGAGGAGAGCTGGATCAAACCTCTGGAAATGAAGAATAACTCTGGATACACTCCTCCAATTGAGGTTATTCCAATATTAATAAAAAGTGGACTGAATATATCATTTCACCATTAAATTTAATGTAGTTATACACTCATTAATGTGGTTATTATACTCTCATCATTTAGGAATGATTCCAAGAATTATCTTCTTGAAGAAGTTAAACACATTAATTATTCCATAACTTCTACAATATGTGTCCAATTAATGATAAATTTTTAAGGGTGATAGAAAATTCAATTAATAAAAACCATTAAGAAGTATTCTTGTGTTTATTCAATGATATGTTTTGCTGATGTGGAGAAATATTTCAAATGATAGATTCTACAAGGGGAGTTGTCGCACCCATTTCATTTCATCTTTAATTTTTAATTTTATTGTTTCTCATTATTTTTATCTGAAATTTAAATTCAAATTCATTGATTTTTTTCATAAAATAATATTCATCAATGGTTTTTAATTTTTTATCTTCTTTCAAACACCATTTTTATTCCTATCAATTTTGTTCTCCTTCTTCTCTTCTTTTTTTCATTGTCATTTCCGGTGTGTGCGTTTCTTCTTCTTCTTTTCACATGATGATTTAATTTAATTTTAATTAATTTATTTTATTATTATTTTCATTACAATAATACCACCATGAACTGTTACCCTAATAAATTAGTTGATATCCTATGGCCTTTCCCAGTGTAGGTAAGTGCAGATATCTTATATTGTGTGCTTATATTATTTAGTTGTATTATGTTTGTGATCAGAATAATAAATGTTCATGAGTGGGGTGATTTTACACCATGAAACTAATCTCAATCTAATTTCTATTATTTTATTAAATAGTTTCCATCCCTTATAGAAGATACAAGATCTTCATATGATGGAGTTGAGCAATTTAGTGGATGAAATGGCAGATGACTGAGTCGGGTCATGGAAGATGACACACTCTCAATTGAGGCGTGCCATCAACATTGATCATAGAAAGATATGGAATTTTGATTTATAAAAGGAATTAAATATTTATAATTTCAGAATAAATTTATTGCTATTCATGAATATGATCTCAATGTTTAATTAAAAATTTTATATAAACACCATAAAAAAAATTGATGGAACCTGTGAACCAAACCACAATGGCCATGTTATTAAATTACAAATATCATTCTATAATTTCATGTTAGTATATGTAATAGAATTTCATTTTCACTTAATTTTTTTTGAATTCATAGAATACTTAATAAAAAAAATTATTTTGGCTGAGAAATAATATGTGGGAGAACAATATAGAAAGCTTCTCATATTAAATGACCTTGATTAGCCACTACGCTGCATTTGGACAATAAATTAAATTTTCTAGGACCAAAAAAGGTGTACTTCACATTATGTAAAAATAAAATTTTCATTCATGTCAATAATTTCTCTAAAACTAATTATTATTCTCTTTTAAATTTATCATTCTCCTATATAACCTAGTTCAAAATCATTTGGATATAATGCATATCGTTTCCTATATTTTTATTCTTTTCCATGTATTAAAGTGAACACATACCCTATTGTCTCACTAGTGTTAACACCATATTTTTATTAATTTTAATATAATATTATTTATATAGAAAGACATTTAATTTATTTAATTTTAGAAATATTTATTTTCCACATACATTATATTTGACCACATATACGTGTTGGAGTTTTATCCACGATTTGTGTAATATGATCTATTTTGAATTTTAGGTCTTTTATAATTTATAAAATATTTTTATATTTTTATTTTATTTGTAATATAATGATTAGATCCAAGTATATGATTATATAACTACTATAAGAACATGCGTGTTTCATCGCAAAAAAACTTCATGGCTAGTGGGAGTTTTTTTTTAATTTTTATGAATGATTTCATGGCATGAGTCCATGGAATTATAGTTATGATGTGTTTCACTATCTAGTTCAGCATTATTTTAATTGTTTTTTTATTCATGTGATCATTTTATTCTAATTAATATCTTACACATGCATGATTTTTCATCATTATGTTTTTTAAAGGTATTTTTTGAACATTAGTTCATGTAATATTCTTTTTGTCATGTTTTCTTGAAAAGTATTGTATCCCTAACAATGAATATATTCATACATTTTACATTTTTCCACCAATCTCAATATGAAACAACAAAAATTTAACCATGTGAAATAATAATATTCAATGAATTAAATTTAAACTATTTTTTATTTCTATTTTTTTTATTCTATTCCAATTTAATATAATGATCATGTATGTATCTATAATCTTTTAACTACTATTGAAATCATTACCGGAGTTTTAAACAATAGAAATTATCATTGAATCACTATATCTGGATATATGGTTCTTATAGTGGATATCAAGTCAATTTCACTATAATTCCAATGATCTATTTAATAGAATAACATATCAAAAGAGTAAAACATTTTGAAAATTTGCTTTAAAATTAATAAAATTTTCCTAGAATGGTTAGTGAATAACCAATTGGAATTGTTGGATGGATATAATTATTCCCAATAATTTGATTTATCCATTATAATTAGTTCAATCTATTTTGAATAATTTTATAAGTGATAAGGTGAATTTAGGAATTTCTAAAATGATATTATGAAATATTGAATATTTATGATTTTAGGATGAAAATGACAAAATCAATTCCATTTTGTAAAGTTGTTCAATGTTTCAAAAGTCACTTTGTAATATTTTTCTTCTTCATAGAAATTAGTAAAATGCCTGATTGACTTGGTATGGCACTAGTGTATTTCACTATTTATCTAATGTATTTAATTGGACATTTAAATGAAATAAAAATTCATTGATATTCTCATATGGTATTGACATAAAAAATTCGTCAATATTTTCAAAAAAAATATTTCCAATGATGTATAAGATTTATTTTTCAGTGAAATTTTAATAATTTAATAATATAGTAAGACTAATTCAATGATTATATAAATCATATTCTAAGTCATAAAATTTTTAATTATATTTTCATAAATCATCAAAATTTAATTTTTAAGAATAATAAATCAATGTGGAAAATATGATTCAATTTCAAATATCATCAAATATAATGAACAAAATTCTTTTCTAATTTTAATTATTCTCTATCAAATATGTCTTATTCATTGAATATTAATAAAATACAAAGGAAATAACTTGTATTCAAATGAATTTTGAAGATAACATAAGAATCCATTAGTTATAAAAATTTACATTGAATTATAATTTAAGGAAGATAATTCATGAAAAAAAATGGGACATGATTTAATATTTAGATAAAAAATCATACTAGTGATTAATCTATAAATCATTTAGATAATTACACATTATGACACAATTGATGTTTCCATATCATAGTATAATGACTTGTAATTTTATAATAATATCAATACTTATTATTTATGATATTTTATTTATGATTAATATTAAAATTGGATAATTGATCACTTCTCATACATTATAGATTTCTCAAATTAAATTATTTATTAATAATATATTATTTTTATCTCTAATTTTTTTTGTTTTTATTTTCTGATATAAAATTAGAAGAACAGAATTTTCGGAAATTAAAATAAATATTATGCTGGAAAATCCCACACGAATAGTAAACCATGGAATATCTTTTTAGATAATGGTATAAATATATATTGGAATAAGTATTCTCACATAATTTCAACAATATAATTATTCAATAAAATGTGGAAATATGTGGTGATGGTGAGATAATAGGAAGACATGTTTGTTTTATTATTAGTGTACTATGAAATTGAAGAGAATAACATAAATAAAAAAATAAATAGAGAATCATTGGGTCCTATAGTGTTTTGAATTAATATAGTTCCCAAGTATTCAGTGGTGTATGATTATGAATAAAAGCAGTTAAATTTTCCTTACAATCTATAAGTTCAAATGATATACTTTTACCATTGATTATTAGAGGTTCAATATCAGGATGAGGTTATCATATTCTATTACAAATAAATTTTTATTCTATGAAAGGATCTTCATTACTTTCAAATGTTACCCATTATCATTTACTATCAACCATAATTATATCAATTTATATTTTAATAGTAGGGGGTCATTAATAACTATTTTTTGAATCTATGTTTCTAGAAACAATCAATCGATAGAGTATGATAACTCCCTTACCATTCCCAGTTGGAGAATATTTGTAGAAAATAATCTTTGAATCAGTATCAACCCCATCATGTTAAGGAATATGTGACCACATTGGAATAGTATCATATAAAAATATTTATTCCATATCCTCTCATATAAATATCTAATTAAATTAAATCTAAGACCTATATATATGATTATATAATCCAAATAAATTAAAAAATTTAATTTTTTTTTTAGTAACTCTAACAGAATGAATAATTATTTTACACCCTAGTTAATGGTGAACCCATTTCATGGGAATAAATATGTGTACCTTGTTATCCTATAATCTATATACATGATCCTCTTGTTTTCATAAATAGTCCAAATAATTATTTTGACAAACTAGGTTTTCCACCCCTCGATTTTGAAATCATTTGTGGCCATGTGAAAATTTTGTTACCCAAATTATAAAACATGCAATGGAATTTTTGTATTAAGAAATAGTGGGGATTACATTGATTGTGAGTTATCTTATAAACTAAATTTAAAATAATATATATCTAATAGTTGATTTCAAATAATCATATTAAATTAACATGACCCTATTAAAAAATTTAAAACATTTTTATGTGGAAGTAAAATAATTAATGAATTATATGTCAAAATAAAAATAAGATATAAAGAAAACAGAAAATATAAAAATTTAAATTTATAATAATATATAAGATTATTTTATAATGTTAATATGTATGAATGGGAATAATTTAATGAATTATATATATGAATATATTAAATTATTCGTAATATGTTAGGAAATTGGGAAAATCCATATCACAATACTATTTAAAAAAGTAAAACAATGAAATGTTATCCAAAAGCATTTACTATAAAATTTCATAATTGGTTTAATGAAAGGATCATACACTTGTTCAATTTCAAACTATACACATTTGAAATGTGTTTTTAATTGATCTTAAATTCAACAGGAATGTTAAATACGAAATGAAATTGGAATCCATGATATAAATCAAAATCAATGATGAAGATTATATAAATTAATTGAATTAAAAAAATAAAGATTAAAAGGATGAAGATGATAATAAGATCTTGTATCGTATATAAATTAACCTTATAAAATTAATTTAAATGGGAAAATGAAAAAACCTAACTATTTATTAAATGATATATTTAAATTTCCATTTTTTGATAACCAATCAAATAATGAAAACTGTGGAGTATGATGATTATGAACAAACATTCAATAAAAAATTAAGAAACTATGAAAGAACCAAATTATCCTATACAAATAAATGATTGTGAAAAAAAATTACTCTACAGAAAATAAATAATTATAATGAGATTTTATTATAAGTGTTACTCTACATCATGTATATTCATTAATGAATTGTGAAATAAATTTTTTTAAGCTTTATGGTTCTTATTGAAAATAAAAATAATTTTTCTGTACTAATGACAAATAATTTAATAATACTTATATATATATATATATCAGATTTTAAAGACATAAATTCAATCAGCACATTAACAACACAAAAATATAAATATTTTGACCACGGTATTGGAGAAATATGTATCTAATAATAAAAATTAATAGGAAGTTATTCTCAATATGGAAGTAGACAACATTAATGAAATTAAAAACATCAAGATTAATGTTATTAAGAATGATAACATGGGGACATATCTAAATTAAAAATAAAAGTTAATAATGGAATATTAAATCAATATATTAACATGATTTTGGGAAGGTAAAATGTAAAGGACCCAAGACTACTCTAAGGGGGTGAATCATTGGGTCAACTCGTTCCCTTCATTACAGGATCTAGTAACTAAGTTGTTTGTAAATTGTTTTAAACTATTTTGTGGATAGGTTTATTAATAAAAAAATTCACATATAGAAGGAAATCACAACACTTTTACATGGTCCACCAAAAAGGGCAAGGTCCATGGATCATACTCTGATAGGTGGTAAGTAATTCGTAATTACACTAATCTTCACTAGCTGTGGATTACAATGTTATGGGAACAATAACTATGTCCTTGGCATGCTGCACAAAGGATCAGGGATTGCTCACTGCTTCCCTCTGGTCACTTCTATAGACTCTCCTTGCTCATTGCCTTCGGAGAGGTCTTACTTAGATTATCTACTTGATGGAATCTTCAAGAGATAGGAATTAAATATTTTATATGTCTTCATAATGAGACTTTTCTTGTATAAGGGTCTAGAGTTGATTCTCATTTATGTTTAACATATTCTTTAGTGAAACAACTTAATGCACTAAATCTTCTCCTTCTTTTTTACTAGAATCAAAGACATCTGTTATGATGTTTCTGATTCCCAATACTATCTCTTATTATACTAATTGTATCTGATCTACATACCAAATGTCCTCTGCATACCACATATGTTATGTATACCATGCCTCCTCCACGTACCTCTCATCTTCAACATATCATTCCTACTCCACCAACTACACCTACTCCGCATCTTGCGCCAACTCCACCTGTCATTCTTGTTTTGTGAACCACCTTCTCTACCTTCCTTCTATGAATAACACCTCCACATACCACCTTTTCATACCACCTATGTGTATCACCCTGACATACCATTTTCCTTACAGCATATACTTCTATAAAATTCATTCTTCTAGGAATTTATCCATCCTATTCTGCAAACAGTTTCATCATTATATGGTGTTCTTCTTCATATTCTTGGAATCATTTCATCTCCGGTGTACCACATTGTCCAATGCAGAAACTATTCTGTGGACTGCTCCATCCTATTTCATGAACCATTTAATCATCATTGTATCACTACGTCCATGGAAGAATCTCTCCCACGTACCACTTACCTTCACACAATTCTTCCTGCAAGATAAAATTCATACCTAATCGAGTTATAATACAACAATGATCTTTTCTTATATAATTTTCACTACCATAATGATGGGATTATCACTCCTTTATCTATTCATTCTAGGCCTAAATTATGATGATTTAAATAAAGAAATATAGAACCTGATACTACCAATTCATTAGATAAGAGGGACTTCATCAAATGTCTCTTCTCTATATTCTTCCATTTTGGCCTGGTCATTCGAGGTATAGACATCTTCTCATAGAAAACTAAAAATTCATCTACACTTCTCTTCTTTGTTGAATCGGGAAATAAAAACACAAATCCTCTTCTGAATGGAATTTTTTATGAGTATCCAACATAGGTAAACATGTTCCTCTGATACCAATTGAAGGACCCTAGACAATCCTGATGGGGGTGAATCAGGGTGTCATCTTTTTCCTAACATTACTGGATATGGGTCCCCTATTGTTAGGAACATGTTTAAACCTATATGATGGATATTTTAAGTAATTAAAACAATCACATAGGGAAGGAAAACACAACCCTTTTTCATGGTTCACCGCTAAGGCTTACATCCAAGGAGCACACGCTAACAGGTTTTCAGTCATACATAATTCAACAAATCATCACTAGCTATAGATTACAGTGGTGTGGGAATAGTCACTCTGTGATAGGAACAGTTCCTTAAGGTTTTGGGATATCTCACCGCTTCACTCGAATCACTTCTATTAACTCCCCCGGGATCACAACCTTGGGAGATGTCTTATTCAGTTTGTCGACATGAAGATCTCTTCAACATATAGGAATAAAAGTCTCTGTCTCCTGTTCAGCATGTGACTTTTCATGCCTAAAATACTAGAGTTAATTATGGTTTATGTTCAACCATCTTCTTTAGTGAAACAACTAAATTCACCAAATATTATTCAGGTTTATTTTAGAAACAAAAAATTCCATTACATTGTTTCTACTTCAATTAATTGTACTTGATCCTGATAATTGTATCTAATCTACATGCCACCCATACTTCGCATACCACACCTGCTTTATGTATCATTCTTGCACAACATATGGAACATTATCGGCATATCATACATGCTCAGCATATGGTTCATGCTCCGCATACCGTGCCTACTCCACGTATCATGCCTTCTTTGCGTACTACACCCCCTCTTCCTACCACTCCTGCTACGCGTCCCACACCAGCCCCGTATACCGCCTCCAAGAACTCACTCCGTTTATCCCCTTTGCATACTGCCTTTTTGTATCACCTCAACATACAATTTCTTCATACAAGTTATACTTCTACGTAATTCCTTTTTTGTGTACTATTCCTTCAAATTCGAAAAACATGTTCTTCATTTATGGACTTCTTCAAATTTTTCTAATCATTTTGTCTATCACATACCATTTTTTCCTACCCAAAAACTCTTTCATGGACTGGTCCTTGATATTCTATATATTGTTTCCTCTTTCAAATCCCACATTGTCCTATGCATAATCTCTCATGTGTACCACTTCCCTTCATAGAATTCATCCGGTGAGAACACATTCAGACCTAGCTGAGTCGTTCGACAATGATGATCGATTATTAGTGAATTAACACTTCCTTAATGATGGAATTATCACTCCTTATAGAGGAATATAACTCAGAATATTTTGCTAATGGGATATACCCAAATTTTCAATATGGGAAAATCTTCACCACATAAAGAACTCCATCTGTGTACTGTAAGTCACCACCAAATATTGTGATCCCATACAACATACTGTTGAACATTAGTATGCCATAACCCAACTAGTCCAGATACTACATCTCTTCCACCAACGATGTTCCATGCCACTTACCACAACCCATTCCACCGTGATCCATTTCCAATACCACGACCCGTTCCACGAACTGTCACAATAACATTCCTACAATATGGTACATGACATAAAACCATTCTCGAACATAGTATGTGGTCCATTATTAGAGGTTTTCATTTTTCTTCCTTTTATTATTTTTATTACAATTCCATATCTCATTTTATCTGATTCAAAAATCCATCTGTTGCCAAAAAAATCCAAATTTAGAGGTCAAAAAATTAAACAAACAATATGAAAAGGCACCACATTAAATGACTGCATTAGAAATAACACCCATTCATATTCACTATTATCATTCATTACCAAAAATATACTGCTTTCATCATGATCCATATCTTTCATGATATATTGTCTTTGATCGATCATGTTTAGCAACGTCATATTTGCAAAACAAAGTATTGCAACTTGACTATCTTCTAGAAACATCATTCTTTCCGATCAGAACATAATATGATTTTCATCAACATTTACCTCCCTTCCCATATTAAGAATTTCATCACATGTTCTCCAAACTTATGTTATTCATGAAATAGAAATCAATAAAGCATTGTTTTATTTTCTACTCTAAATAAATTTGGAGTTTTTCATCATTTTGATCTTCTATGGAAACTTTAGGCCACAAATATAATCTTAATACAAGATGTGGTTCCAACAAAATTGATATGGAGAAATTTATAATGGACTTCAATATGGAAAAAACTATCAATGATGATTCATCTCATCTAACTGTGAGTAAATGACTAAAAATACTAGTTAAAAATGATATGGGTAATGCTAAAATAGACTTCATATTTCCTATCATGAAAATTCTAATTCGTAATCAATATTTTCATTGGATAAAAATATTAGTGATAAATAATCTTCATGCTAATAAATTTTTGTGTACTTTTTAAATAATTTTTTCCACTTGATAGAATGGGAGAAAATTTAAATAGAAAAAACATTACTATTCCAAACAAAAGTATTTTGAGTTTGAAAGACCTGGATTTATTTTTATGTACTAATACTACATATTTATTATAGATAAATGATATTTATTATGGTATAATATATCTTTAAAAATTAATATTTTGCGCATGAATATAGAGGGTATAAGTTTATGAATTTTAAATTTAATTATCATCGAATATATTTTATGAATAATAATTTATCTAGACATTATAAATATCTATATATAATATGGTATTATTGATGATATTTTATTTATGTGTGAAAAAAGGGTCACTGATCACATAAATGAAAAAAAAATATTCTTGGTAAACAATTTGACAATAAAAAAGAAAGAGAATTTGGTGGATAAAAATTGGAAAAATATTGACACATTATGGAAGTTTCATTGAAATCATGGATGACTATTAAACAATAGATTCATGACTCGGGGTTTTCCCTCACATATAATGGGAGATATAACTCATTATTATAATACATAATAATATTAAATAGTATATGGGAAAATTTTAGTTGATGTACCTATTAATATTTAGTGTGTTGGAAGTACTATGATAAATGATTTAATATAAAACAGGACTATATACTCTATGTTAGAGGTATTAAAAACAATTATTTATGATGTATTAAATAAAATATTTGTTTTAATTTAATTAAATTAATAAAAATATTAGTGATCTCTAATTGTCTAATGCATTAAATTCTAATAAGAAATAGTGAATGAATAAGTGACAGTCAATTTTAAATTGTTGGTCTAGCTTATTAATGATAATTTAGACCCAAATATGGGAAATAATTTTGACACATAAGGATTGGTCATCTATGTTAATAAAATATTTTAATAAGTTCATTGAATGATGTGTCTATGGATTTAATCCAACACTGAATATATATTAAATGTTTTATTAAAATTTTTAGAAAGTGACCATTATTCTGAGAAGCCAAAAGAAATTAATAACTCTATCAAGTGTGCGACAATAGTTAATATATTAAGAGTTTCATATACCTATGATAAATTAGTCATGAATATTTGATTTTTTCAATAAATTCATTTATGATTACACATGAATTCAATATGTATGATGGTGTTGATCCAATTATAATATTTCATGATGAACAAAATCATCATATGATAGTTTAGAAAAATAATTTGGGGACAACATAAAAAATGAGATATGATTTTCAAAAGGGATATATATATATATTTAATTTGACATATAAAATGTTAATAATGTAATATATAGTCTTTATAATGATCCACACACTCCATATAAAATGAAATTATACAGAGGCGTAATATAATTTATGTACACATTGGTAGTTTATTACATCCAAGGTACATACTCTCAATATTTAAATTGGTGTAAGTTGTATATAATGTTGTACACATTGATGTAATACATATACAGATACATGAGATGAAAATAAATCTATATTAAAAGTGGTATGAGTAAAAGTGAAATGTTTAAAATTATAACATATCTAACAATATATGACACATGAATTTCATGTATATCAATATATGATTGTTTTATAAGAATTTTATAGAATGAATATTCATGGGATATTTATATACTAATAGGGGATAAAACTGACATAAACTATTACCGAATTAGTAGCTATTTTGATGTGAAACTTGTTAAAAATTATTTATATATGATTGTAATGCTGAAATAGAATTAGAGAACACTAATGCTATATGATTGTATATTTGTAATAAACAGAATGAAGAAGAAGATGGATATGAGAAAAATTTAATGGATGTTAATTGTATAAAAACTACTAATAAATATAATATTACTGAAATGAGAAAAAAAGACATTATAAATTGAATAATAATTTATATTCTTTTAATATCACAGAATTAAATAAAATATAGTTCATAGAAGTGAAATATGATGATTATAATGTCAAATTTTATAGTTACATGTCTTGATCCCAAAATAGATTCTAAATTAGATAGGAATATGAATTATATTAATGTAATAAAAATGGGGAAAAAATTAGAGAATTATAATTTTTAAAATATGAAACATGTAATGTACCAACATGGGTCAACTAGAATTGCCACAATGAATGGACCTCCATGTTGAGAGATATAGAAGTGACCCAAATGTCTCTTGTATCACTAGAGAAAATTTAATTTATATTGTATAAAAAATAAATACATTCCCATGAGACATATTATAAAAAATAGGATTAAACTGAAATATATAGATGTATATAAAATATTAGATGTTGTGTTACAATCTGTCAATAAGAAAACACCCCACTATGAAGATGATAAAAATAGTAGAATACAACATTAAAAGTAATTCCCTTCCCTTTACATGGATCTTTCAAGGCAATGTCTACAATCACCCAGATGAAATAAGTTTGGCATGAGAACACATACCAGTAGAATACAACCATGGACTATCTAAAAGTTATAATATCAAGAATGAAAAAGTTGTATCATTAGAAAAATATATTTTATAATGATTATTTATAAATGATGAAATTTAAAAAAAGCATGACATATTCAAAAAAATATAATAATATTTCAAATAAAAATGATTTTAAATTAATAATAGTAAAAACCATCCATTTATACACAATAAGTAATCATGTTATTAAATATCCATAAACCGATCAATAATGAGATATAATGGGGATAAATAAAAAAGTACATCATTTGGGATGTATCCAATGGGAAAATAAATAGACATAATATATTCGTAATACCATAATATGTTTGTTATGTCTGATATTGAGTCCTTTATATAGTACATTTATCAAAACAAAGTAGTGGTGTTACTCACAATAATGTGTAATATCCCTTTCATGTCACACATATGGTTCCCAATGTGTTATGTATATCCAGACCCTTTACAAATACATTTTCACAAATAATAAAACCTCTTGTTATGAAATAAAATATATCTTAAATTAAAATCCCTTTAAATTGAGAATAATTTCAATAAATTCCATCAAAATATAAGAACATGGTTTTCATTCAACAACCCAAGGTAATAAAAAAATATATAGAAGTTTACGAATTATAATACCATAAAGAGGTACATTAACCACTTGAATAATGTAATTATATCCCCCATTGAAAAAGGACATTGAAAACAAACATATCTTCTACTAAAAGATTAGGAAAGAAAGAGAACTATAATGTATTGATAGAAAATACAAACCAATTTCAATATGAATAAGAAAAGTATATGATGAAGATATGGTGACCAGAGGAAATTTAGAAGATAGAAGAACACATACATGTTATATGTGACCTAAAAAAATAAATATTTAAATGTGAAATGGATAATGCTTTAATGAGGGACACTACTCAAAATATCCTGAAATCTCCCAAATTATTGATAGTTAGTATGAAAACTAAATAAACAAAATGTAATCCATGTATCCTAGTGAAAAAATAAAACTAATGAATTCATGTTGTGAACCCCTTTAACGATTTGACTTCCATGAATTCATTGTAAGATGAAATTTTTTTCCCCTTTAGCAAATATTAGCCCCATTCAATAAATTAAAAAAAATTATTGTTTTAATAGATAGTTATTTTACATTCTTTAAAAACACTCTTGAAATATATCATGAAACATGTTCACATCATATAACCCTTTCATAATATTATTATATCCTTCACATACTTCACCATCCATTTTTCCATTGAAAATCATTGATATAATTATTTAGGTCATATCAACCCCCCAAAATACATCTAATTCCATTTACTCATTTATACATGGATTTCATTATTTCAAACCAATATACATCCCTCAACATCATGTAATTTTCTCAAACAATGTCACTTTCTCCATGAGAATCCTATAAATCACCCAATCCAAAATGGAATATTATATAAGAATCAAGGCATAAATAATTGAAAATGATGAGGTTTTTCATCCTCTCAACCATAAATTATTTCATTACCTAAAATTTCCTCATGATCTTGGACACACAAAAAGTGAATTTTATTTTTTCATGATGAACAATTCTCGATACTAGGTGTCACGACTATCCAATCCGCACAATTTTGGTACACAAGGCAACTGATTTTTTTTAAAACAGGACATCTTATATCGATAATCCATAATAAAAACTAGTTTCCCTACCATAATAGTGTAAAGATAATTATAAAAAACCTCACACTAAAACATAGAGGAAGTATCTGGTCAATACATTTTCCACTATGAAACATGATACACACCATCGATCAATTTCAAATGGGATCGTATGTCAATATGATGTGTATCCTTCCCATGTCATCCAATGATATCAATGGGGATCATAATACTCAGATGAAACATTATATTTTTATACTTCCAATGATTTAAAATGAATAGTGAACCACTATGAATATACGTATCACTAACCTCATACTCTAATGCAGAATGATGATGGTCCAGATAACATTTATGGAAACACTTTATCATGGTCAAAAAATTATAGATCAACTCCACCATTTCTTTCATATTGTATTCACAGATCGGCCCAACCAATATCCACTCTCCAAATTATTACTAATCAAATGGAGACCTATATAGACAACAAAAGTAATCCTCAATCAGAACCATTAATATCTATTCCATATAACTATTGTGAAATGAATTTTTTCCCAATGACTATTAAAATAAAGAATATAATCCAAATGAAAATTCTAAAGATCATGAATAGACCTCTCTATTTATACATCAATTAAGAAATGATGTGTAGTGCACAACTTCAACTGGGAATGCATTTCCTCCTGGAAACCATTCCAAACCCATCATGTAAACCTCTGTTCCCTATCAGAAACATTTATAGAAGGATTCAAAAAAATTATAAAAATATATCATAAATATAATTCTCCATGTGGTTATTCTATTTTCATTTCAATTATTGGGAGGAAATGAAACTATTTTATGTGTTGATAAATGATTAGCCATATCATGACCTAACCACTACTAGTCATTCAAAAACCAAAGATGAAATCGTTGGAAATATCTTCCAATATATGTTATTTAATGGGTATGGTATGTAACAAACTATAATTTATTTCATTGTCCATATTATTTCTATGAAATATAGGAACCCATGACCCCAAATCCAAAATCAATTGTCTCATCCCATATCACCAATACCAATATCTATAATTGTTATACATCTCGATAGTACCTGGGTGTATGGAGCAACAATATATTTTTCCCAATGTCCAAAAACTCATTACTTTATATAAAATTAATAAAAAACATTTTTCAAAAATTAAAATCAACATTAGAAGACTGATAACACTCACTGTATGTCTCTCTATGATAATGGATTTTATGATATCTCTAGCACTAGAGGTTAGATATCATCTCGAGTCGAACGTACTCATCAAACAATGAGTTATCCATCATCAATGGAAAAAAATACATTCTTTCCATTTTGTTTAATTTTAATGATCATCATATGAAAAAAAGAAAACACATCAAATAACACTTTTACACTAATTCCATCACAACAATTTTTATTTCATTATTACATTAGGAATTGGAGAACACAATCCCATTCCCATGAGTGTAAGAAATATCATAATAATATATCTGAAGAAACACAACCTGGTTTCTTTGTCTTATATTTTTATCCCCTTTAGTGAAAACATAACTTAGGTTATAATGATAATAATTAATAGTAATACGGTATGAAAATATGAATCCAACCAAAACATTGATATAATGCATAAAAATTAATAACTCATGAAAATGGGTATATAATTTATTCCCATGAGGGAATATTCAGGTTGATCTGTTGGGTACTACATATATCTGTTCCATCAGGACACATCCCAAACCAATTCCAAATCATCACCGAAAAAATCACATTAAAAATCTTGTTTTTAAATAATTAAAACTAGAGATTATGTCATTTTTACCGTAATTTAAACAAAATACCTTCATTTTTTTCATTATAGTCGAATATTACACCATTTCTGGTTAAATTCTTCACCAGATATGTAATCATTATGAGTTATAAAAAAATACTATAATCACTTGTCAAAACCATGATTCATTTTATCTCAAGAACATGTATAAGATTATCCTAGGATATAACTACCTGTAAATTTTTAGGATCCACTAATATTACCCTATTAAATATAACATGCCCTATAATCTTTCCATATTGAACCCAAAATGCTCAGTTTGAAAAATTATCATACATTAAATGTTCCATAAATGTTATATGAATGATATCTAAAGAGTATATTTTCTCCTCCTCTAACTTAGAGTAATGAAAAATATCTTCCATGGAGATGGAATCAAAAGAGTTCATGAAATCATTATATATTTTGATCATCAACACCATAAACATTGAATGTGTTTTTCTTAGACTGAACAGAAAAACTAAACACATGAAATAACCATATTTTCTCTAAAACATTGGCCTAGGAATATCTTATTTTTATGTATCTAAAATTGTGGTACTCTGACATAATATTAATCCCTGAGAACCAACAAGCCCCTATAAGATGACTGCATATATCATAAAACCTAATAAAGGGATATTTATTCTTAACTTTCTCCTAAAATGAAATTCTGTAATCAAGAACAAATAAACTTCTCTAATATTCCTTCATAGAAAAAATGCCAAGTGAAGTAAGTGGTGAAAGACTAGGATGAATAAATCCATTTTTTATAATATTCAAAAGATGGAACATATTTTTACCCTATTCATAAGTCTATATATGATAAGATCAAATTGAAATGGGAATCCTAATAGGATAAGGTCTATAAGAAACTTGTCCATTATATATGGAAGTAAATAATAAGAAATCCCTTAGAAATAACTCATGGTGAACTCAAGAACATATAACGAGTGGCACTGCTCAAACAAAGATCAATGAAATATAATAACAATTCTGAAAACTGAAAATATAGCACCCTAATGTAAGGGAATATATTCCCCAAACTACAAATAATATAATTCCACTCACCATAAAATTCATCAGTGATTCCATTTAGATATAAAATCTAATATAACTATATATAAAAATAAATATTCGACTTAACATTAATCATACAATCTATAAGAATAAATAGGTAAAAATTATTATGATCAAATAGTATGAATACACACTCCCCATCATGGTCTACTATAATCACTTGACATACAGGGAACATGAAACCATAGTAGGACCTCTTTCCAAATAGTGTGAAAATATCCCCCAATAATGATATAATGTCCAACTACAATCGAAAAAACATATATGATCATTGTGGATATAAAATAATGAGTAGAACCAGTATGAATCACATATAGCACCATAAATATTCAAATAAACACCTTACCTAAAAATACAGATGGCCCTATATCAGTTTCCATTGTTGAAGACTCCAGTGCATTATGATAGTCGATTTCAGCTCCTCCATAAGGGTTCTAAACAACATTAAAGTCACCCATAACATGAAGATAATACCCCAAACCCTTGTAATGATTGATATAAACTGTTTTACCATTGGTTATAGTGGATTCAACATTACTACTTAGGGACATCATTTCCAAATTATGCATCAGATGGTATGATTACTCATAACTATGAATCTTTGTAAGATCATCCATATACATAGGCTTTTGAATAATCATGATTTAAATATATATTGAGATAAACATATATATTTTTATATGAATAACCCTATACTAAATAATAATAAAATAATCTACCATTACAAAAAAATTTCTCCAATAAGATTCTTCATCACTAATGAGTTTCTTCACAAAGGATACAAGGAACCTGAGAATAAATGTCAACTAAATATCATACACCATCCCCAACTCAATCATCCATTCCATCTAGTAATCATTGGATTCTTTCTCTAGTTTTATGTGAACCAACTCAACAAAATTGGTTGAATAATCTAGAATGGTAGTCTCTCCTCACTTGATGTTTGATACCTCTCTTTTCATTGACTATCGTAATATTCTAGGATAAAAATTTGGGATGAATATTTTATTTAAATATACCTATGTGATATTCTAATAAACATTATATTTCTTAATGGGTGCCCTCCATCACATTGAATGTCATTCTATAATATATGTGTAAAACTACAATATAGATTATTCTACTGTATTCATAATGTTGAAGTTTCATTCAATCTTCTCAATCCATTTTTCTATTTCATATGGATATTTCTCGTCACTAAAGTTTGGTGGATGCTTATGAGTTAATATTTTGGTATGATGCACTAGTCATCCATGGTTTTAAAATTCTATCTATCCCATAGTCCAGATAATGGGTGTTTCACCTTCAATCAAAGTGGGTTCCACTAGAGTATTCTCCTTTTGAACCTATTTCACAGCTTCCTCAGTCATATTTGGAATATATCTTCTAGGAGGCATTGTTTAATAATCACAATATAAAACCCTTTCAGTCAATATAATAATCCAAAATCATAAAAACAATATCATTTATCCAAATCAATTCATTAAAATAATAAAAATATCATGTAATTATGAATTATTCAAATAAAAACTAAACAATGAGAAAGAATAGGTCCATTTTTGTAAACCACATTACTGGCTCATTCAAAAAACCACAAATACAAGGTCTTATACCAGTAATGATAGATCACTAACCATTTTATGTCATATTTATACATGTATGTGAAGTGGTTAGGCCCCTTTTGATCACATTATACATGAGTTAGGGTGGTCCTAACATCAATATACGATAAAACCAAGCCACAACTTATAGTGTCAACAATATTCTGGGTTTGGTATTCCAATTGATACAAATATATATTAGAACAATCTAGGAAAATAGAAAATCCACCATGAATGGTTTTCATGATGGTAAGATACAAGAACAAACAATAAGTGTCATGAATAACTGATGAAACTTCAATGTACAACACAATATAATGGAATACATATCCATGTGATATTCAAGTTAAGAAATATGGGAATTCCTTGAAAAATAAGTCTTACCTAATGTGACCATCTATCACAACCAAATCATACCCTACAAATGAATAATATTTTATGAGAACCTGACATGATACATGAGTCTATTCCCTCTAAAAGAGTCCTATATAAAATGTATTCATCCATGAAATGGAAAATGCACGATGTGAGAATAGAGCCAAATAATATTCCACTATAAAATCTATAAATTATAAAATATCATGAATCCACATGTTATATATTTGATGAGAAATATAATTTATAATAAAATTTCATAAATGAACACTTTTTTTATAAACATTCCCACAATTTCCATATATCCAAACCATATTAAACAAATCTTGAAATATGTAAAATATAAATGAAATGAGGGTATCAAAATAAAAACCAACCATAGATACACCATAAGATAATTATGTGATAAAATTTCCATGATCTAATCCATAATGAGATATATGGTGTCGAAATGATAGGTAACTGCATTCTGGATCAATATTATGGGAATATTTACTTGACTTAAAATAATACTAAACCATGAATATGTTGGTTACCACTTATATAGAGTCATTATAGAGTATTTTCATATCAAAAAACATATTATGTTATTCATACTAAAATGACATATCAAATTGGTGACACAACCGAGGTTTTCACCCTTTTATATTTTTCATAACTATTTTATAATGCATCCAAAAATTTGAAATAACCATTTTATATCATATAAAACAATTTTCAAATTCAAAACGCATTTTTAATGTTTAATACGTTCAAAAAACCATCAACTAAAATACATGAAGTTACACGAAATAACCCAATGGAATTAATAGGAAAATATAGAAATTAAGGAATTGGAATCTCATTCATAGATACACCGACATCATTAAATTCAAAAACCTAAATACCTTTGACAATTAGGATTTTAATCTAATAAATAGGCCTTCCAAATATAGGTGAGTATTGATATTTGTAATAGGGCAACATATAATTACTACCAAACACAAATATAATCACTAAGTTATCAATGACCACTCTAGTGAATAGAGAAAATGAAGATGTTAGGTGGATGTTGACCACCTATATGAGACACAACCTCCACATGATTCAATTACTAAACTGAGTGATCTAGATGGATAATGATCACCAACAATCATACAAAATCTTGGGAGGGATGTCTGCATACTGGTTAATGAATGGGATCTATGTGAATAATGGTTAAGCTCATCGAACCAAAAGAATTCACAACATGAACCACATTAATGGTTTAAATTCCATGAATTTCATGTACAATAAAAAGTAATTTTCCCTGCGCATATTAAATTTTTATTGAACCATTCATGGTGTGTAGTGGTTTCAAGACATGTAAAATTTCTTTCATAATAAGAATAATGACATCATACCATCAACATGGTCACATAATGTGACACATTCATGGCATGAATATTTCCAAAAGGAATTTTGATGTCTATTTTCCTATAGAAAATCTCTGAACCTATTATTGTGGCTCTCCATACAAAATATGAACCTCTTAAAACCGTTTTTTCATTTATAACAGGACTCCATCAATTAAAAAAATATGTATCCCTATACATTATGTCACATTCAACATCAATGGTTCTACATCCTTGAGTATCAGTCAATGTACCCAAACCAAATAGGAAACTAGATCAATAGTCAATGAATACATGAAATAATATAATGATGAGTTACATAACTACACCATTCAATTAAAATTTTATTAATACATAGAGGAGATTTATAAATAAATAGTTAAATTTGGGATATCATTGAAGAAATAACGGTAATCTATTTGACAATGTAATTCATAAATGTATAACATAGATTATAAAGAGTTGTTTATTATAGATAAAATAGTACAGGATGTCAATAATTATTTATGAAGTGTTAAATCATTGAATATAAAATATATTCCGCCTTTTTTATGTATTACTTTTTTATAATATACTTTGAATAATATTTTTTTACTAAAAAATATTACAATTTCATTAATGTTAGTGATGGTATTCTGGATTTTCTGTTGATGAATTCATTCTATTTTTGAAAATAAGCCCTATATATTTGTATTGTATGTTGAATGGATGCATGATTTAGATGGAATTAAATAAATAGAATGTTGATAGTTACCATTATGTGAATTATATAACTATAAGTACCCTAATTTTTATGTTTTTTGATGATATAATATTTTCATTATGATATGAGATACTTTTTAGTAATAATGAATGAATAAAATGTTGATTATTCATTCTATTCAGATGATCCATTTTGAAAATAATTATTTATAAAAACATTACACATGATTATAGAGACAGATTTACATGCATAGTATTTTGTAGAAAATTGTTATGAGTTGATGTAGGAATCTATGTGAAATAAAATTATATCATGATAATAACATGGGGAATTCATTATATTACATGAACAACTCTATTTACAATGATGAAATTCAATATTTATGTAACATAGTGATGTCATATTATGGAGTTACACATTCTAGAAATAAAATGAATTATAAAATATTTCATATAGAATAATTATAGCATTAGAAATACCTATTTACATAGATAAACAATATATAGTATATTTTGATGAAATAAAATTATAATCATGTCGAACCATAATATTAGTTGAATATATGTTATTCCAATATACAATGTACCAGGGTTCAGGAGCTTTTATTATAGTGATCAAACAATAGGATTCAGAAACACATAATTATCCATAAATATTGTAGAAAATGTTTAATAATATGATCATAAATTAAATGGTGTGCATCTATTGAAGGTGTATTTTTAAAAATAGACAGTAATTAATCTATAAAAAACACTTCTATAAATTTCATGATTAAAAAATTATATTGGTATTTACGTTATTTTTTTAATTGAATACAATAGAGTTTTAAGGTACAATATACTTCAATAGAGATCTATATTTCATATGTGTTTTTGAAATAAATACCAATAGAAATGTTTGAATCATTAAGGCTTAAACACTATGTTTTTCCTTCCCATGATACTTGAGTTTGTCTTGTACGAAGCATCAATAATTATTTGGATCCTATTATTATGGGGGGGAATTTTACAACTCTATCAGTAATAATTGAGAATCTAATTATATGGTTATTATAAAAATAAAGTATAATAATCACCAAATGTCATTAAATTTGGTTGATAACATATATGTATCCTTAAAAAAAATTATTATCACAATGACATATAATTTTTTTTAAAAATATATTTTTATACAATATTTTTTACTCTGGACACATCCCTTTGAAAAAGGTGGTTATTTTAGTTTGTTGATAATTATTTATAAATATAAAGTGCTTTTTATTTTTGAAACTAATCCAATGGTAAATATTTGTGGTCCTAATGAAAATTTCAAATGATTTAATTATTTTTCTATGAGGAGATAAATCCCTAAAGATTATATAATTCTTTCATATAAAGAACTGCATCCATTAAATGAATTTAAGGAGTTTTATTATAAATTGCGGAAATTATAGTGGTTTAGATTTAATTGGAAAAAAATAATTGGGATTGATTATTTAATATTTTTTTATTATGATATCACTATATGATTGATAATATCATTGGAAATAAAAATATTTTTAAAATTTATAATGTATTTTCTAATGACACATAATAATTTATTAAAATTTCTATAATATTTTATAAATTATTTAAAAAAATTGTATGAATAATTTTTATTATCTTAATAAAAACTTATTTAAATATATAATTTATATAATATCATAATTTTATATTTTAGATGTGTTACATACATATAAACATAATGGTTTAAGAAATTCGTTGGACTGTAAGTCTCTATCAATGAATTTTAATGACTTATTATGATTCAAAAATTTCATTATGGATCATTACATAAGAAATATTCTAGGATTTCATAAGAGTTATGAAGACATAAAGAGAATCAGTAGCTATATAGAAAATTGTAAAACACATAGAAGTATAGTTATTTTATTATACTCATTAACCCATTAAAAATCTCAGTAATTTCCTAAGTATTTATCTATGAAACATGGATTCTCTATTTTGTGTATATGTTTTATGGAAAATGTATGACTCTATAAAGTGAAAATTATTATATAGTAATTTTTTTCAATAAGATGCACCTATAAGACATATGAGGAATTACTGTATATTTACGAATATTGGAAAAAACAATACATTTATTACAATGAGATTTACAATGATTATTGGAAAGCATTTACTATGATTTATGATTCCATGTTGTAAAAAATGATTAATAATTTTATATATATATTAATATATGTTATTATTAGGAAATTGATTTGAAATTAAATTTGGAAAGGGTGATGTTATCACTGAAACATTATTTTGGAATAAATTATTGAAAATATTTAAATTTAGTAGTACTGAAAACAATGATGACTTTATTGAGTATTTATTTAATCTAATGAAATATTTTAAATTTATGTATTTTTTTAATTAGAAATATGGATTATTTCATATAGATGAAGGTGAGTAGTTAAACGGGTATAACAACATGATATAGTGGTGCACAAATAAAATCAAAATATCTTCTATAATATAGGCATTTACAATGTTTCCAAAATAGAATTATTGAAAAATATTTTAAAATTGATGGTATATTATACAATGGTGAATAAACTACTCTATTTCTGACGATTTTGTTTAGATAATTATGAAAAAAAATATATAACAAAATGAAAAATAATCTATGAGCCTTGTATTGAATAAAGAACATGATAATCTAGAGTATTCAATGATTCTCAATTGAAAATATAGTCATTGAATTTCAACAAGAATTAAACATATCTTCTAGATATAATATCAACTATGTATATCTTATTTTAATTATTCAGATGATGTTTTTGAACTTCATTTTGTTCATTTTCACCCATTACAGGAATATCATCATCGATGGATGAAGTAACCTAGTTTTATTTTTGATATTTATTATATTGAATAGATTATAATGTCGAAGGAGGGGTTTAATAAGAAATTAATGTGATATAATATGTATTCGAAATAACATAAAGGGTAGGGTATGATACCTCCCAAAAAACATGAAATCATTTATTGATTCTATTGGATAATATATTAATTTATCTCAATGTAATTAAAAATATGGAAATACCCACATTGTGGCAGAACTGTATAAAATTTTTTCTTACCTCAATATTTATCATTTCTTTCTCTATTAGTTGTCAATACACATATGAGGAAGCTATGTTTTTTCCAACATAATGTTTATAAAATGTTTAATTTCAACTTAAAACATTGGATTTATTTTGTAGGTTTGATAAAATCATTTTAATTCATTAAAATATATTACAATAATAAAATAAATTATTTTATGTCATGTGATATGTTTTTTTAAATCAATATTATATATTTATGAAGATCTAAAACATACTAAAAAAATTTAATATTCACTGAATAATAATGTCTTTTAAGAAATTTTTAGTACATCATTATAACCAAGGTTTGAAATGTATATTTTAAATCAATTTTTTATTTTTCAAAATATTTCTATCTATATAAGAAATTTACCATCAAAATAAAATTATTTATTTATTGAAAAATAGTAGTGTGTAAAAAATACATTAAATTCATACCCTTATGAAAAATATGTCGGACACTATGAAATATATTTTATTGTATATATTTAAATAAATTAATTTTCCAAATTCTGTTTCATGAAAATACCATTTATTTAATTTATTTCAATTTTTCATTAGGTATTATATGTTTACTAAAAACAACTTCTTTTCTATTAGTAATAAAATTTCTATTTATCACATTTCATATAAATTAATTTTTACAGTATTAAATAAATTATTTATACAAATACAATTCAAGATACAAATACATCATTTCCCAAAATAATATTACACTATTTTAAAACTATATATTATATACAAAACCCCTTATTACATCAAATGATAATATAATGGTTGGGTTTGAAATAGTTTTATGTTTATTGTGTTCCTCGACTGATATTGACCTTGTGGGGACCTCTACTGATATAATATTATTCCATAGATTCTTCCACATGAACCTTACATGTTGTGATTCTTCATTTTATTGGTCGAGGGGTAATCCTAATAATTCTACCTCCCTTCAATGTTGTAATAATTGTGACTAAAAACATATGATAATACTATTTGAGGACATTTTTTCTCCATTTTTCATCAAATATATATTTTCATTAACCATTATAAATAGTAATTATAATGATAAAATTATTACCAGTGGTAATATTTTCTAATTTTTTTATTAAGACATAATCATATATGATGATATTTTTACTGAAAAAATAATCATGTTTACCATTAGTTACATTTATCAACTATAATGAAATGGACTTATCCTAACACTAAAATTTTCTTTTATAACATATATATAATCCTCTATTAAAATTCATAAACATTAATTTCTTTCCTTATAATTCTTTTTTATTTCTAATTATAATTTCTATTCAATTCATAAATATTTAATTTATCCAGTCTATTTTCTTTGTAGGAGTGATTTTCATAATAGAATTAAATCATATTGAATTTATAATAGTGTGTATAATGTCTTATGTTTATCACCCAATATCGATTCTTGATATTATAATCAATATTAATTTATCATATGTAGTATTCATTTGATGATTATATTTTTTTGAATGGGTTTGTTATAAAATATTCATTATAAATCAAGATTTCTTAATAATGAAAGAGAAATTGTTTTCTCATTACATGATCTCTCATATGGTGTGGAGATATTAAGAACATATCCCATAAAAATAATATAGAACTCTAAAAACTATTCGTTATTCCCCCTAATAACATTCATTAATGGTTGTATTAATTGGGTTTTAGGTGTGATCGAGGACTTCTAGTTCATCGAGATATAGTTCTCAGGATATATCATAATGTTGTAAAACCATAGGTGAGTCATTGTTTATAATAGCCAAATGCAAGGGGCGGTGGGCCCAACATCTGGTGGTTGGGAAATTAACTAGCCAACTACATGACCAATGATGAGGATGTGAATGATAGTTTCCTGATAATAGCGTCTATGATTTTTCTTTTTAAATATTGTAATTATTAATTTTATCCAATTTATTCCCCTTATGACTAACCAAAATTTTTCTCTTCCTATTTTTTTCAACATCCATGCTCAAGACCTCCTTTCATCTGCATCATCATATCGATATTTATCCCTTTTCAGTTGTCTTAATCTTCCTCCATTTATGGTGATTGAAGACATATATTAAGGAAACTGTTTCATTTTTCTCTTTTTATTCAGTGTTGTTGTTGTCTATTTCTTTTATTAATAATATGTTTTAATTCCCCTATTTTGGGTACTTTTCTATTTTCCCAAAATATCCTAATTTATGATAAAATATTCGGGGATATGTTCCTTTCTAGCTTTTCATATCTTATGGTTGGTGGTCCCCTTGATTTAAAAACTAAATTTTAATTATTTCCATTATGTATCCACAATGCGGTTTTCCAGGGCAAGGAATGCATTCCACATTGGATAATTAATTGTTCTAAATTGAGTTTTAAATATTTAAATAAACCATTTAAAATTTATGGAACTATATAAAATAATTGCATGAGGGATGTTCAATGATTATTTATTAAAATATGTGACCTAGTGGATGTTATAACAAACATTGGAGAAATATTGAAATATGGGACACCTCTTCTAAAATTATTAACATTGAAGTATTCATTATAAATTATAAATGAGAGTCACATTATAAATAAATGATTATAAAGATTTATTTAAAAATTGTTGATGAATCTAGAGTGTAATTTAAATGTTAGTCCTAGTTTCTTATAAAAATTAATGAAATGATGAATATATATTGATTAAATTCTATAGTGAATTTAATTGGATAATTATGATATGCAAAGTGATTATGGTACCAAACATGACTAATGAATATTTACAATATATTCATAATAATTATGAATAGAAATTAGGGTGTTATTGTAAATTTTATAAAAAAATATGGAATTGAAAAATGGAGCATTATGATTTGAAATTGGTAATGGGTAACAAAATTCTCATAAAATGACAATGAATCATGATACATTGGGAGAATATGACTTAATGGTTTGTGATGTAAGATATAAAATTATTCCTTAATAATTGAAATGAAAAAAAAATATTTTATAATGATAACGATATTCATAGATAATGTTATTGTTGAAATATGGTTTTATTTTAAAATAATTCACCATGGTTGTTCTTGTCAACCATGGGTTGAATCTGACCATCTAGTGGATTTTGGTAGTGCCCATTAAACCTAAGGTGAATCTCACACCCATGTTGATTTCAATAATTCTTTTTATACCAGTTGTGAATATATTTCCTTGGTGGATTTGGTTGTAATCATTGTACATAGGGTGAACATGAAACTTAATGGAATTGGTTGGGCTTTGAGGATAGTTATATTACCCTATTCTATGGGGTATTTGACTACAGATGTTTATGTTACCCTCATAAAATGCTCGGAGTCTATGGATATCATGGCATGATCATTGAAACCATGACACTAGATGGGTAAGGTAAATACTATTACTGAGTTTCGCTAAATAGAAATGGATTAGTATCTTTTACATATTTTTTGGATGTTATAATGTTTTAAATTGTAATTTTTTTTATTTTTGTCACTTTTATATACAGCTATATACCAGAATCATTATTTTATGGTTAAAATTGGTGGAACCATACTATATTATAATCCCAACCATAATTTTCATCCATAATCTTGGGTTCCTTAGAAGATGGTATTATTTTATAGTGGTTTACAGTGTTGGGAAAATAACATTATGCATGTGGTTTTACATGGTATGATCAGATAGTGGTTGGATAAAAATACGATATTGGTAAAACAATCACCCCATTCTACACAACCGAATCCAATGCTAAAATCATAATAATTGCATTTAGGGATTTGGAATATATAATTTTGACCCAATTGTTCCCATCCAATCCTTAAAAAATAAAATTGAAATACGTGAACACTTATATTCTCATGAAAAATAATGGTTTAGAATTTTATATAATTAGGATAAACTTCTATATAAAACACAATCAAGTCATTAAATGAAAATTTCTCCCACTTAACATAGATATTGTTATTTAAAATTCATTCAGTCCTCATCATCATCCATATGAATAGCATTTTAGTCATTATTCCTTCAACATCATTCATTATAAACTAAGGAATAGGTGACATAATAAGGGTGATATTGAATTTCCTGTATAGTAAGCATAATATTTTAAATTTTGATGTAATCAATGATCTCAATCATTCCATAAGGATATGATGACAAAACTAGTGTGAATGAGAGAATCATGAAAGAAATCATACCCATCAATACATGAATAATCAAACATGATGAATGGAAGAAGGATTTAAAATGTTAAATATTCATAAAAATAAATAATCAAGAACTATCTCATATCAATATTCATTAATGTAAAAATTTTAAACCCATGGAAATCGTAACTATAACGTGTAGGTATCATGGAACATCATTATCATTAAACCCTTATAGAAAACATAAAATTGGAATAACCATATGTCAGACATCCAATAAATCTCAATACTGAATGTAATCATTACCCAATGCATTAAAGAAAAATCTAGGAACAACCATAAAATGAGCTATAATTGGGTATACTAAGATTATATACTTTCCCCGATCATATAATATATAATGGGATCATCTGTCGTTATCTTGGATACCCATCATAGAAGCTATAATATGACCACCAGACGCTATATGGGTCCACCCATCATATAATATATAATGGAATTAGCAAAATCTATATTGGATTCCCTATTAAAAATAATGTCTATAAATAAAAAATGAAGTGCATAAAAAAAATACATCATTTTAAATTTGAAAAATTATTAACAATTATTGTAATGTCCCATACTCGAATTCCACTCAATAGAGCCCCATGACCGGCTGTTTACATGGCCTCAAGCACATCACCCTCATTTTCTATAAGGTTGTCATCATGAAACGAGGTTTTAGTGTGTTTCTATGGGGATATTATTCCCTTGTTACTAGAGTACAACAAAGTATAATAGTAATAACATTTAATATATTAAGATGATACCACCAACAGACAACTAAAATGTAAAAAAGATAGGAATATATATACTAATTACATTAGTGGCTCATATAAAATGATGATAATACATGTCTCTGATATATATAAAAAATTAGAACATGAAATAAAATACAGAACATGTATTCAAAAACAGAAAATATCGAAAAGTTTCTATCTCAGAATAGAATCTCAAGCCTTATCATTGTCAAATGCTCCCCTCCTCTTAAGCATCAATCAAAATCAACCCATAAACTATGGGTTCTTTCCCATTCTCTACCAGCATCCAAATAGTCTCTTTGGGTACCCAATAGAAGCATGAAGGTGGTGTCAGATAAAATCATATTAGGCAGCCACCCAAAGGTCAATATAATCCATGAAATTCAATATGACGAGATAAATAGCATCTTGTTAATCACAGAAATAGTAAAAGAATGTAAATTTTCCTATTCCATGAAACTAAATATCCTTTAATATATTAATAGCCTCTCAAGTCTCCCAACAAAATATGGGTATGCTCCACTAAAAAGGTAGTAACAATAATTCATAAAACACAAGCACATACCCCTCATCCAAACATTTCATGTCAATGAAGGCCTCAACGTATAATAAGATGTAATAATAAAGAATATGATACTATATAGCCATACAACGATCCCCAAAAAATAAGTGATAGATCATAACAAGTAATCTTTAATAGAAACAAGAGTAATTAACATGGCCTCACCATATTCCTAGAAATAAAAAGTCATCCATAGCCTTATTGTACCACCATAATAATCATTAAATCCATGGATGAGCTATAAAACAACACAAGTAACATTTACCATGGTCATTCTCTATAATGAATGTTTCAGACCATAAAGGGCAAAATCAAATGTGGGAAAGACCAGGGAATCTGCAATGAGTCCTAGGAACCTCTCAATGGTATCTTGGTTAGTCATTGGTGGGATTCCTAGGATCATGTCTACCAAACATGTCATATGTGACTCCAAACAAGCAAGATCCAAGGTATGGAAAGGCCCAAGGAATCCCACAGAATATGAACCCAGGATCATTCTCCTTACAATGAATCCACTAGCACATTCATGATCTATTTAATAACATCCAAGGCATCTAAATTGAATCACGTGCATTAGTTTACCAAACAAGGCATCCACTACCATTTCAAATCGTTAATCAATTCAATCCATATGAATCTACCCACATGAATAACAATTCAAATTCAATTTATTCTCATAATTATTACCACTCATATATTAATATTCTAATTCAGTGGAAACCAATGTGTATACCCACTCATTTTCCACAATTCAAATTTAAGCCTATCACATGACATTTCCCCACACATTCTTCCATTTAAATTTAATGAAAAAAAATGATTAGTATACCGACTAATTTGTTGGAAACTGAAAATAAGGATCAGTTAAATTTTAGAATAAAATAGTTTAATTACATAATATAATTTTCAACATGAAAATGAGTACTGAAATATACCAAGAATGTGATCCAATTCCATTTAATTGAAATAATGCATCCTCTAACAAAAAAACTAGATTAAACTTCCCATTGATTGTTTAACAAGGAATTAACAAGAAGAATTCCTATGGAACACACCATGGGAGGCCATGAGTTTGGGAAAAGCCACAATTATATCTAAAAGGGTTCTATGGGAATCCATAACAAGTACTATTCCATTTAAAACAATTAACCAATTATATTTATATGCCACAGTAGAATTTCATGTGGGAGGAACTATGGAAACTATCACAATAAAGAAACAATCCATAAGTAAAAAAAAGATTATACCACCTACTTTGGCGTAGTTAAAAATTACACATCTAATATAAACTGTATATTAGACTCAAATTATGCTAAATCATATGATCTGAAGTAGAAATGTTTTTACAGAAATTCATATTACGCCTAAAAAGCGTAATTGATATCCAAAAATAACGAAGAATGGCTAAAAATGGAAATGAGGTTATTCTATTACAGATCCAATGAGACAAATGAAATTAAACTTGGATATCAATAAATGAATAAAAATTGATTCCATGATTATCCATGAGGAGTGTTCTGAAAATTATATGTTGGTTGTCTAAGAGAAAGAAACCTAAGATTATGTTTAAAAGGGTTTGTAATTTAATTTAAAAATATTTAATTTCCCAAATTTTAAGCAGTTACATGATTTAGGTACGTGGTTTAAAAAACGTTTCTTGAAATGTGCATGGGCATCTATAGGAATGGGGAACCCACACGGTTCACCGGCATAGTTTTAATAACCATGGAAAAACCACAAAAAAACCTATGTCAATGGTGAAGAGCAGGGTGAATTGATACATCCCATTCCACAATATTGGGCCTCATTAGGTTCCATGCAGATGTTCTATAACCATCCTCACACAGTTTGATCTAACCATAGAGCCTGCCCTATACGATTTTCAATAGGTGTGCAACATGTTTAAGTCACCCCAAAACATTGATTCTGCGCTCCAGATAATCCTGAGACACCCCTGATACCTCCATGACCGCAATTATCATTCACATCAGACCATATTTAGACAATAAAACTAAAAAAGAATTTATATGTAACTCATAAGAAATTATGGCTTCCAATAATATTCCTCTCATAAATTAATCCTTCCATAAACTTTACTCTATATGGTGGTTATGATTCATCTATGAAAAAATTTGGCAAAATATCTTGAACATTATCTTGTTGCTCCATTGTATCATCTCATAATTGACTGAGCATCTATAGAACTTGTAATAGAGGATATGATCATCCATATAGATCTTTCATTCTCCAATCAACTACAAAAATCGGATGCTCATCAGAGGAAGCATCAACATGTTGCTCAACCTCCTAAGACTGAAAATCATGAAACATGTTATAATGATAGTGGCGTAGCTAGGATACATGGAAAACATTGTGCATGGCTCGATATCATGGAGGCAATGGTAGCTGATTGTCCATTTACCCAACCTGCCCCATAATCTCATATAGCCTGACATATCTTGGTGAATGTTATACAATATTGTGATCCTTATGTGTTCAAATATCAGTGAAACACATAATAAAACCTGATCCCTAACCATGAAATTTAGATGTTTCTTCTAGAGATCAGTGTAGGATTTTATTCGACATTGTGCATTAGCCACCTACTTTGGAATCATCGATACGTACTATAAAGTCTCCTGTATGAGACATGTTCCTAGTAAAGCTGCCTCACCTGCTTATAACTAGCCTAGGGATGAATTACATTGCCTAACATACTAAACCTCATGAGGTTCCATTTTTATTGTTGCCTAATAAGTGAAATAGTATGAAAACTCAGCTCGGGGTTTATTCCCCTACAAAGAGAAACCAAAATCTAGGATACATGATCACATCATTTCCTCAAGAACATGTAACATACGCTCTAATTGGTCATCGGTCTGAGGGTGGTAAATTTTTCTCAAAACTACATTCCTACCCTGTTCCCTCAAAAAAATATGTAAGAAATGAGACTCACAATTGGTGTCCCTATCTGAAATGATAGTAAGTCAGACCATTTGGATTCACAATATCTCATAGACATACAATCTCCCACGATCATCCACACTTATGGTATCCTTTATTAGTAATAAAAAATAAACATTCAGGTTCCTATTGATAACCACTCATATTAATTCATTACCTTGATGTGACCATAGTAAATCAGTTATGAAATACATTACAATGTAATCCCATTTCCACCCATGAATAGGTAGCTACTATAACTTCCAATATGGGTTTTATTATTATTCCATCACATCATTACAAGATAGACATCACATGAAAAAACTACATGCATCTCCTTCCATACCTATTGACTTGTAATGGTCAGCCAATTTATCTAGAGACTTGATCACATCATTGTCTCTTTAAACTTCTAGCTGATGGTGATCCCCACTAAGAATTTTATAATAAAGGGTCCAATTTCAATACATGTTACCTCCATAATCATAATATCATTGTAGAGAACACTATTATGTGTTCTATAGACTCTCTTATTGTCAATTATTTAACTAGGTGAAGCTGACTAAATATCTTATTATACCGTGGACCACAACATAAAGGAATGGTCGAATCTAAGCAGTCCAAAATGAAACTGGTTGCCCATTCTTTTCTGAAAGAAATTTTCCCCTTATTTTTTATAACTACCATAACATGGTGAAGTGTTTATACTGGTTAGATATGACCATAAACATATATAACGAATGATAACAAGACAAGGCACCCAAACCAACTATTCGTTAAATTCTTTAATTATATGTCCATCATTTTACCAACTGAACAACTACACCTTCTTCAAAATAATACTTCATTTACATCGAACATTTCCACTAAAGACCATAATTGACTCCTAGTAATGTTTCATGGTCAAATAATCATCCCACCATTTATATTTTTCATGCCTCATGATAAACATGGGGGTAACCCAATTCATGATCACTCGAATCATCACCCTTTTTAAAAATCACCTATGAGAAAATCACAAGTCTGGGGTAACCTCAGATTCAAATTCAGGAGTCCATCATAGTAACCCTAGGTAGTCCATACTACATGTTTACTCATGAGACATTATTACGAGGCCAAGGCATCCATTTAAAAATATTCACATACCCTAGAGAGGAACCCAGTTGTTGGTCATATCAGAATAAAACTATTAGTCTCCATGATTCCATAGAAGGTGTTACTACATGGGAACCAAAGTATCACTCGGGACTAACCATTATCCAATAAGAACGATTCATCTTTGTGAAACATTGAGAAAAAATCATAGACACTCCCAATAACTTCTGAAACATTAGAGCAATGTGGGACTAATGATATCTTAGTGAATCAAGGATTCCATCAAGATAGGGGACATGCTCATTACTAAACAATATCAATTTAAGAGAAAAAAAAAATTTCTCATGATGACTTGTCAAGCCATTCATGTTCAGTATCCATTGAATGAATCTCGTCTTTACATGCCAAAACACTATTCATTAAGCAACCACTTGCCTTTACTATCACATACATCTAATGATTATTAAAACTTTATCACCAAAGTCTATAATTGTGTAATGTTATCCCTCAAGGGTTTCACACTCAAACAATTTACATCGTGCATCCATGCACGGACTAAAACATACACTATAACTGATGTGACTCACTCCACTATAGGAGTGTCCTAGTCATTGAAAAAAAGAGAAATACCAAATCCTCAAAAGTGAGCTAGATCAGTTATGACATAAAAACATATTTGAAACTCCATTATGTATCAGTCATTATTTTAAGGAATATTGAATAAAAATCAAAACAAACCTGATCGATGTGTTAAAACATGTGATTGTCTTGTATGTTATCACGAGCATTAGGATGAGATTGATTTTTTTAATTCGCAGGTCACTCTACTCGGGAGATGAATCGATTAAATACTCAATTTCTAAAGGATCAATGATTTCCCCCAAAAAACTTGTTCATTATATCTTATTCCCTATCCAACTGGTACTATATATGTAAATAGAATGTACACTGGGGTTTCAAAAACTAGATAACCATCTCTGATACAATCCATAGGTTGTCCGCTCTATGTATCCCAGTTTTAGGTTGTCCATATAATATATTTTACCTAGAATCATATTTCCACATACAACCATTAACCTGGATGGGGGAATACAAATCCATCTATCACTATTGAAATGACTTGGATCAGGACACTTACTAAATAGCTACCCATTCGCTAGGAATATCTAACCTATTGAAACAGATCATTAACCAATGTTCATGCACCTAAAAAGGTCAAGGAAACCATGTACCCCCTAACCAAATTAAAGTTTCATTAAAAATATATAAGTCCTACTCAAGTTAAGGCCACCCAAATGGTACCAACAGATAGTAAATCATAACATTTAGCATGGCACATAAGCATTAAGGGTTCTACCCTCCTTAGGGAATCCCCTTTATAAAGCACAATCCTTCAATCTAATCATTAGGTCATCAAAAACTAAATTATCCATGAGCTAGATCCTCTCATTTAATACACTTATTTGAGGAAAAGTTCTTTTGAAAATTCTCATATTTTTTATTCAAGGCATAGTAGGAAGGTCTTAAAAAACCACCACTATAATCATTAATCATTTATTGGCATCCTGTCCAAAATTATGAAATATATTAATCAAATTTATTCTTATATTATAATTGTACGGTCGACCAATGAGGGTATAATAAACAGACATGGTTACTTCAAAAAGACATGAGTAGATGTTTTTTAATTATCTTTGTTATAAGCCCCCATAACGAGTCTTCTCAAAAGAAACATGCCCCAAATGACCTAACTGTGAATATTGTGCATTTTTTATTCCAATCATAAGCCTAAAAATGATATATTGAAAATTTCATAGCTAAATATAATATTACAGGACATAAACCTAATAAAACTAAGTCATAACTCATTTCCTTCCCCTAAATCTATGACTGTAAAAACAAATAGAATAAAAAATCTCTAAAAACACTACCTCTTACCAACTCAAATTATGTGTCTAGGTCAAGTATCAAATTTCCTATTTCAATTTCCCATTTCAGTTTCATTTAATTCACATCCTTAATTTATTATAATGTTATAGCCAATGTATCACCAATTACTAATCTATATGTGCTCATAACACCTCATGAACCAAAATTTATATACCATATAATCCATTCCATATTTAATTCACTTTAAAATAATTAATCAAATGGTGAATCAGTTTCTAGACCCTAAAGACCCTTACATATTATGAACTGAAATATTGAGTCACATTCCCTATCCAATACAGAAAATCTATCAAAAATGTTAGTACATCTATCATTGATAATATCACAATAGCACATAAATATGTAATGCAACCTAAATAGCATGGAATAATTAATGGCATGTGATTTATAATAAGTGACTTTATGATGAATGATTTGGAATACCCACTTATCATCAGGATGAAACATAATATAGACTTTTATCAAATAAATATATCATTAAAATACCAGTGTTTCACACAATAGTCGAATCAAATAAACTATATGAGTAAAAATCTAATAAATAGAAATTCAATAAGAAATAATTTTTATTTTCCCAGTATGTGGGTAAGATACGAATTAGCACAACTCATTACCAAATTTAATTTTCATATTATCACTGTCTATTTTTGAAAAATGATAAATAATAATATAAAAGATCTTCTAATACAACGCTTTTGTATCCCACACATGGATTCTGCTCAATAGTACCGTGATCCCAGTTGGCTACATGATGTCAAGAGCATCACATAGAATGTTGTAAGCAACTGAATAACAGTGAGGGACATGGTTGTGTTAGTGGGGAGAATAAATTATCATTATGAGAGGATAAAAATGTGGAATAGTAATAGCAGTCAATAGTGTATGATGATACAATAACTATGAAACTAAAAGTTAAACATGGCAAGAATATATATATATATATATATATCAATGTCCAAATAGGATCATTAAAAAAATTGATGATAAATGTCTCTAAATAAGAACAAATAGTTACAATATATACAATAAAATATATATATCCAAAAACCGTAAAAAAATTATTCTACCACTAAATAGCATCATGAGCCTCAGCTCAATCTTATGATCCCATTCTCATAATCATTGCACAAAATCAACTCTATAACAGAGGGTCCTTTCCCTGATATCTATCTGCATACAAATATTATTTTGGGGCACCTAATGGTGCATCCTATAGGGTATGAGATACAATCCCTATTAGAAACCACTCAATGTCTATACAGTATATTATTTGAAATATAACAAGCTAATCATTGGGCAGTTATATAGGTAAATAGTAAAATAATGCAATGAAGTCCATGAAATGAAACTATAGAACCAATAATATTGGAACAACCTCTCATGGCTACATACAAAGAAATTATAATATCATAAAAAGTTATATATTATAGAAACATGAGTAACCAACCTTCCATCATAATATATCCAAAAAAATCAAGTCATCCATGACATTTCTGTGCAACTAAAAGAATCATGACAACAACAATCAAGTAGTATAATCTCACATGTAACATTTACCACGGTTTTTCATTATAATTAATGTGGTAGAAAACAAAGGGTGGGGTATAATGTTTTTTTTTAACAATGGAATTATCATCGAGTCTGAAGATAATCTCATTGAAAACTCAGTTATGAAGTGGTTGGATTCCATGTATCATGTACATAAAACATGTACTATGTGGGTCCATGAAATATGGACCCATGTGCTAGAATGTCCCAAGGCATCCCACAGAATGAACACGCAAGGATAATTCCCTGAGCAAGTAATTTAAAACCATGTTCTTGATCAATGGAAATAAAAATATAATTCATTAAAATGGAATATATATCTATGGTGTTCTAACCAAGGAATCCACTACCATTTCAAACAATTAATTAATTCATACCATATGATTCAGTGCACTCATATAACCATTGAAATTAAATTTAATCTCAGGAGTATACCCACTCATATATCACAATTCATATTCATTGTAAAATAATGTGTACTCCCACTCATTTTACATAATAAACTTTTAAAAACATCACATGATTTTACACACCCATTTTTCCATTTACATTTAAATTCAATCAAACAATGAATATAACCACTCATTTTATAAAAAAATAACCATTAGTTTAATTCAACAATAAAATATCTTAATAGATTAATATTATGTACAAAGTGAAAAGGGGGAATGAAAAATCTTATAAAAGAATCATAATTCCATTTAATCACAATTTGGATTCCTCTAACTATGAATGCATGAGAACACATCCCATTAATGGGTTAATAATATATTTACAAGGAGAATTCATATGTAACACCCAATGGATGGAATTGGGATTGAAAAAATGGACCAATATATCAAAAACGAACCTAAGGGAATCCCTAACTAGTCATTTTCTTTTAAAATATTTAGGAATATCAATTTTTGGGCCCTGTATGAATGTCTGGCTAGCTCCACAATAACAAATATCACAATTAAACACCAAAACTCAAGTAAAAATTATAGAACACTTATGTCAGCTCATTATCGGAGTGATAATCTTTTATGAACCACTAATTTGACTCAAATAAGGATAAATTTGAATAAAATCCAAAGAAATAAAAATTAGGGAAATAATATTGTATCTAAATAGTGCAAAATATATCTAGAATAAAATTAAACAACTAAAAAGGAATCAAGGGGTTAATTTTATGGATTCAAAAGTTATGGTGAATATATTTTTGTTATATGATTATCCAAGTAGGAGAGCTGTAAAAATACAGAAAATGATTTGCTTGATAATGAAACCAAATTATATATTTTAATGGGGTTATAATTTATTTTAAATTTTTTAAATTTCCAATATTTTAATGGGCCTCATTATTTAGTTTAATGGTTTGAAAAACCATGTGCCAAACATGCATGATTATCTGTAAAAATGGGTAACTTGTATGGTTTACCCACATGGTTTTAATAACTATGTGCGAACCATGATAAATTGCTCTGTCAATGTTTAAAAACTATTTTCATAGTCATGATACCCATTCCTCAAATTTTAGATTAACCGTGAAACCTATTGCCCCCTATTTCTAGCCTCATAAGGTTTCACCAAATTGTGTGGCCTTCCCCACCCGGTTTATACTTACCAATAACCTGGCTTAAATTGTCCCAAAACATCAGTTTTCATATCTGAATAAGCCATGAACACACTTGAAACATCAATGAACTCCAAGGGAATTCACATTAATCTATATTTAAACATTTAAATAGAAAATGAAGTTATTTTTACATCATAAAAAACCATGGTTCTTATTATTATTCCATTCATATAATTATTATCACATTAAAAATGTAAAATCTCAATAAAAATCTCTATGAAACATTGTTAATCTATATAAGTGAAACGTGTTCTTAAAAATATATTTTGAATGTTATTAATCCATTTAAGAGAAATGTGTTCGAGGAAAATCATTTTGTAATATTATTATTACATCTGGAAATAAAATAATGATAACATCAATAAAAAATATTCATATTGGAGGAAACATAACAATAATTGATATTTATGTTGATTAATGGAAATACCATAAAAATATCATTAAATGCTTTTTGATGAAAATAATATTTCAGTTTTGAAAATCAATTTTTAAAAACTAAAAAATATCCAATAAATGAAAAAACCCATTTCTGTGAAAACAACCTTGGAAACCTTGAAATGATGCAATAAATAATGATTTAAATATTTTATTTAAGATTATATACATTCCATTTTTTAATAAAATGTTACAATTTTAAAATAATTTTATTTAAAAATATCATTGAAAAAATATAATGTAGGATATAAATAAAATAATTTTCATCACTATGGAAAATTCAATTCATGTCGTACATGTTAAAACAATTTTTTCTATCAATTTTTAGTAAAAGCCAAAAAGGTATCATTTGGAGATTGACGTGATTATTCCCCTAAAGATATTTTCATAGAAGTAAAATATTGTAAAAAACGTGGATCCTTCATTTTAGTAATTCTAAAAACATTTTTCAGAAGGTTTTTAATAAAACAATGTTTTGGATGAAAAAGTGTTTTTGACCAAAGAGAGAAATTATGATGATTTTCCATAAAATAATTTTCTCTATTATCTTATGTAGGATTTAGTGGTAAATCGTATTATTAAATAAAAAATTATGAATAACTTGAGTATAAGAAAATTAATGAATTTATTTTAGAGTTAAATCATGATCATTCTACATTTGGGACTTAATGATAAATAGTCTTGATAAATGATTTGAATTAAACATAAAATATTCAAAACATTGGTAACAATGAATCATAATCCCTGTAATTGGATAGAAAATGATGAAACAAAAAATATAATGAGCATAACAATATTTGTGATATTACATGTCAAATGGGGTATATATACACCTTGTAACTGAATGTAGGTGTAGAACACAACATTTTTCTCAATGAAAGAAAATTGAGATAACATATCTTACATCTTCAGTAATCATTTGAATCGTAATCCCAAAAGAAAATTTTATTAAATATCAAAATTCAATATAATACACCAAGAATATATAAATTTTTAATTTTATAATAAATATTATTTTATATCTGTTTATACACAACACCATTTTAAAATTATGATATAGACCACACTGAGTTATCATGTGTTACACTCATAACTATGTTTTACCACCTTTTAATGGATGGCCTACTTTAAAACAAAATTGGGGAAACATATAAAAAAATTTTGAAAAAAAAAATTTGAAAATTGTAATGTCAACATAAGATTAGGGTTAATTTTTTATTTTTTTCAAATGTTTTATTTCTTTATGAATAGTGAAAAAAATGCATTTTTTTAAAAAACATCCCCTTCATTTAAATAATTATTACTCTTAAATTATATAATAAATAGTTTTTTAATGTCACAGTAGATAAATTGTTCATATATTAATGCAATTTAGTTCATTACAATCTATTTTATATTTCAATTAGATATAAATACTTATTGAACATTTGAATGTTTCAACTTGAAAACCAGCTTTCTTGTCACGTGTCAGGGAATAACATTTATCTTAAATTTCTCACATATGTGATTTAAATTAAAAAAAAAGATATAACTGGTTGTAATTTGTACAATATCTTTGTCCTATTAAGATAAACATAAATTTTACCAAACATATTAGTGAAAGTGATTAAAATTGGTTAAGATGATAAATGTCAAATTAATCTTAATAATGGACTGAACCATAATCTTAAGGGCCCAAATGAACTATACACAAGTTCAAAAACATTTGGATTTAAATATTCTAACAAAATCCCCTCTTGTATGTAAATTTTGTGGTTATTGGGATATTATTAAATAGATTTCCAGTATATAAAAGGTCAAGTAAATAATGATACAAAAAGTGATTTTTCTTTACATTTAAAATTTTCAAAACATTGAGATATTTACAAAACATGATATTTTAGATTATAAATATCCTTTTTAAATATAAATAGATTATTTTTGTCCTAATAAATTATCAATAAATTTTAGATATTGTTTAGTTACTTAAAATTTTGAATAAACTCCAAGGATGTTATTATTTAGTTAAGAAGTGACTAAAATAGATGATACTATAAAAATTAAATGTTAATCAAATTGATTGAATGATTGACTTTATTTATATGTGTAGATGAATATATTATTTTAAACATATGTTAACCTAATATATTTGAATTCCTATATTATATTGATATTTTTAAATTGAAATTATATAAATAATATTCAAATTGGCATCATTATTATTTTACATTAAATGATATTTTGTTAAATGATTTAAAATTAATAAAAATGAAATATTCATAAAAGTGATTTGTAAGTGTTTATAAACTTTATATATGATATATTAATGGAAGAATTTATATTTGATAATTAATATATTGTCTCATATATTATAAAAACAACTATAACCACAATGAAGGCATAAGTGGTGTTTCAGCATGTCACATGTGCTTCTTCATATTTAATTTCCAAAAAACATTAGATTTTTATTTCATAAATTACAAATAGTATTAAAAAATGGAACTTTATTTTATAATAAATCTCATGTTATTTTATTCTTAATGGTCAATGTACTTTGGATAGAAAACTAAGTGCTTTAAAAAATACCAAAATGATTGAATTGGGGAAGCATAAATGTTAATGTACCAGCTTATAAAAATTCGCATATTTTTGTACAGTGTAGGTTTGTATAGACCATTATTAATCATTAATAGAATTTTATTCTATTTTGGAGTTACGTGTGGTTTTGTATGTCTCCCATTAATGTATACCTCTTAGATATTAACATGAGTTCCAATCCACCTTCACTATAAAAAGGAATGCACTCTACCCAAACATCACACCTTTCACCCAATGTTTTCTCATCCAAAATGTTACCAAATAGTCTCTAGAAATACCTATTCTCATACTATTGTCTTATACTTTGGAATAAATCCATCCAAGGAATTCATTTGGTGAAAACCAATAAAAGTTTCCCGATTAATAGGTAACATGTTTCCTTAAGATCTTTTGTATCATTTCAATTATTCAACAACTAATCTTTTATTACTAAATGATAATATGAAAAACATTATCGTAAATATAATTTTATTATTATGCTTTTATTTACAAGTAAAACTGCACACACATCCATATAATGTGTAAGGAACATACTATTTATGTGTGTTGTGATCTACTGTATCATGAAATGATGATTGTTCCTTTTCTTCCTTACTACCTCTCAATGTGGGAATTACGATGGGAAATATATTTATATTTATATTTTTTAATTATTTATTTGGGATTCTATATTTCTTTTATAACACATACCCTTATACTATCATTTTTATGTATATACGAAAACAAATTTTGTAGAAAAGTGGACTACCGCCCCCTGAATGTGATGTGATGAATTCCCACAATATATTGTACATATAATGGGTGGTATCAAAAAAACATTGTAAAATATATAAAATATATATGATACTGGAATTATAATATATTTATTTATAATTTAATTTACATTCTTTTAATGTGACAAAGAAATGAATGTAGTGTTCAAGATTACATACATCATGCCATATCAATGAATGATGCATGTCATTACATATCACCAAACATTATAGATTATTTTAAATATATATTTACTATATATTTGTGAAAATTATTTAATTTTTTATATTATGAATATGATGAAACTATGATCGAATTAATAGGAATAACAAATAACAATTCAGATATTACTAAGGAAACATGGCAATTAACAACAGAAATAGTTATAAAAATGATAGAGTGTTAATAAGTACATAATAAATTATAATAATAAGATGTTATATGAAACAATAAACAATATTATGGTTATGGTATGTGTTAGTGTCACATTTTAAATCACTATAAATTTTAATAAATACCAGACAACCAAATTAATGTTAAGGTAAGGGATTTCATCTCAATTTATATTCAATTGACACATATTTGTTGTTACGTATCAATTCAATTTTATATGTTGCATATACATACCTTATGAAAAGTTATGTCATTAATATTATTACAATCATGATATTATCGGTTTAATTTAATTTTACTCCATTAGGGGTATCATTATTTAAATATTTCTAAGCAGTATGGGACACATCATAATGTTTAGTGATTATATTCTTATGTAATTTTTTAATTATTATTTCTGTAATATCAAATCCTTTTCAGATTGTTAAATTTATATTGAAACAATTAATTTATATTAATCAATTTTCAATTGAAATCTACTTGAATATTCATTTTCTTATACAATGGATTTTGGTATTTCCTAAACCATATATCATTTTTATATATAATTTTCACCATGACAGTTAATTTATTAGTTATGGAATTATTGATAAATCTGTATTATTTATTCAATAAATATTTTTTATACGGAATTTTATTTATTTTTATTAATTTATTATTCGAAGTTTTTCACTAGTAATGATTTTTGGGTCCAAAACATTATATATCGCCTTGATGGATCAATATATTATCATGAGATGATTATGGAGGAAAAATTAAATGGGTTTCTGTCTAGAGTTTTAACCATGTTGTGAATGTTATTGATGGTATAGGTCATCATGTTCCTTTTTCATGACAACCATTAATAATTAAACCCCCACATTAGTATCAGTTATTATTCATCCTTTATAATTTTTGTCAACATAGCTATGGATTCATTTAATTTTCTGTTCATTGATTAAAAGGCTTGTGTTTTAGTTTCTTAAATTACAATATTGAATCCACCTTATGTAGTTATTTGAATGACATTTTTTAATGTTATTTACCATTCCATGTGGATTTATACTATATATTTCATTTTTTCATCAAAATTAATTACTCATTTTGAGAATTTTAGGTCACCCATATTATGTTTTCTTTTCCCCTTTATATGAAGAAAAAATAATTAAATATGAATTCAAGGATGAAATTTATTTATTTTTAATTCATCATCATTGTATTTATTATTTTTCTATGTAATAGGTTCTTAATTTATGTAATACTAGTACTTCACTCGTGCGATGCACGACACTATAAAAAAAATCTTATTATTAACTTTAGATTACTATTTATAAAACATAATATTTTATATTAATATTGATGATATTTGAAAATAAAATGACAAACATAATGAGGAATAAAAATTACAGAAATTAAGGAATAAAATTTAGATATTGGGCAGCCTTCTGTATAAAATTTACACCAAAGGAACCAACGGTTAAACAGAATGAAAATTAATAAATATTATATTGAAATTATAAATTTATTCCTAGAAACAAAGTATGAAATTCTAATTTTCATGGGATTATTCAATTTTATTTTGAAATCATCTTACAATGAAATAGAATGGTTCTACTTAATTTAATAAAAAATTAATGTCATTGTACTCAATGCACAAAATTTTTTTTCATGTAACTGAAAATTCTATATTGTAGTAAAAAGAAGAAATCAATATTATAGTAAATAGAAGAAAGACCATATGAAAAGGAATATTAATAAATTATCATCAAAGAGAAATAATATAAATGGTTTATTATTTAGATCAATTATGAAGAAGTAATATAAATAGTGAAACATTCAAACTGAAAAATCAATTTTTTCAGAGTTATTTTTTAACGGAACACATATATACGAAAACGGATTGTTTAGAAACTTTGTTTATTTATCAAAGAGTTGGGTGAAATGTATTATAGTAATATAATACTATTATATTATATGGTGTGCCATTTGGAATGAAACTAAATTCAATAAATTGTGGTAGTAAAAACCTTCCAAAATTTTGTTCCCGTGGAGCTTCAGTAGACAAGTATTGGTGGTTGCTGGTTGGTAGTAATCCGGTTCCTACACATGTTTATAGAAACAGGTTAGAAATGTAGAAAACATTTTTAGATATCATACATAGACAATAGAACCACTTTCTGCCTCTACTATGATAGAAAAATCACACGACCATGCAAACAAGAATATCGACAATGATCCCTAAAATTAAACAAACCAAACCATTACGCCATTTGAATCTTACCATAATTTCCATTAGACTCATTTCGAACATAACCTACAAAATATAAAAGCTAACTAATGTAATTCTAATTGTAGGAGTAGTAAATCACTAACAAAAAAGACATAATACACAACTATAGCAATGAGTAAAAATGAAGGCAATGACAAACCAGCTTAACCAAAAGTACCCATCCATCTATTAAATCTCATTAATTGAAATATTGTGGACTCCTGCAATAGACCTAATTAAAACAAGGGGATGACTGTAAAATACCAAGAATGTTTTCCTACATTCTCAAAAAACAATCGTTATTAAATCATAGCACAAAAAAATGAAAACACAATCAACAGTTGGGTAGGAAATTGAAAATAAATAATATTTTGAATGTATAATATGAAATATACAATGGGCAGTTATTATGAACATGAAATTAATGGTATATTAATCTAGATTCATTACCAGTATGAAAATGAGAGTTGGTCTATCTTCTCTGACTTCATTTTCCTTGAAATGGAGGAAGATGCAACTTATATTTGATCACCATCATTTTGTCAGAACTCCTGCTATATAAATGGTTGCAGGTGTAGCCAATATCATTTTCAGTAAAGGCCTCTATTCATAGAAAATAGAAACCTACAATGAAATATATTAGGTTTAAAAAAAAATGTTCTCACTTCATGAAGTAACTTAACTTTTGGTAACTAAAAAACATCAATTCAATAACATTAAATTATTAATTACCTTGTAAATACCATATTATGTGGAAACCATATTTAAAATTTGTTAGACATAGTGACTGGACACGTGATTTAACATGGAGTGGGTATAATGATCTAAAATGCATGGATGGTAGAATATATCATCATATAGTAACTATAGATACCGTGACTCTACATTGAATCTTCATCCATTGCATGCGCGTTTGATTTTTCATGAATAAACAGGGGTCTCATAATGATATAAAAAAACAAAAACTTATTGAAATATACTAGAATTCATAATATATTCGAAATATCTTTTGTTGGTATACAATATGAGAGAATACTAATCCTATTTGATGTAATATTCACTGTGTTTTCAAGATCAGAGTAGGTAATGCCATGGAATAGGAGAACTCATGTTACATTAATGGTTGTAGGTGTATCCAATATCATGTTCAGTGATGGCCCCCACTCACTGAAATTAGCACCCTATAAAAACAACATGCATTAGGTTTAAAAAGAACTTCTTCTCACCTCATGATGTATCATAACTCCTAGTAACATAAAAACATTAATTAAACAATGATAAAATTATAATTACTTTGTAAAAAAATCATATTATGTGGATACTATATTGACCATGAGGTTTACAAAGCGTGTGGACACATGATTTAACATGGAGTTAGTACACTGACTGTGAATGTAGGGTCAGTAATAAATATAATAATATAGTAACTCTAGATACCATGATTCTCTATTGAATATTCATCCATTGTATGCACATTTGGTTTTACATGAATATATATGAGTCATGTAACAATAAAAAATAGTTGAAACTGATTGAAATAAACTAAAATGCATAATATATGTGTAATATTCTATATTGGTGTATAGTATGAGAGGATACAAATCCCATTTCATGTATGCTTCAGAGTTTTTTCAGGATCTGAGTGGGTGAATCCGTGGAAGTAGAGAACTCGTGGTATATAAATTGTTGAAGGTGTAGTAAATATCATGTTAAGTGAATGCCTCCAATCACTACAAGTAGTGGCCTATAAAAAACCATGAAATAGAAAATAACTGGAATGTTTAAGTACAACATCCATTTTCTTAGCTATCTAACCATAAATTTCATTATTTCAAGCATTATAATGAAATATAGATAATAGACTTACATTTCCAACGAATCAAACTACCTATTTTTATGAAGTATATCAGTAGTAATTGGGAAAAAATATATATTTTTGGAATTATAGAAATCCAGAATAGTTGAGGAGAAATTAGTGGAACATTAGACCACATAAACAGGGATTTCATACATCATCATAGATTAATGAAATATAAACAAATATATAATTGACCTAACCAAAAACATTTAATGATAATTTTATCTATATAAGTAACATTATAATTTAATTACATATTAAATCTACAAAACACTATAAACCAAAGATTAATGTTGGAACCAAAATCGTAGAAACAAGAAACCCATACAGTGATTAAAACAGACTAACATTGAAGATGATATATAAATAATGAATGGAAGTAGATATTGGTGAAATAAGCTGAATGGTAGTGAATATATTATGAAAATGATATGTGATACTGCTTAGTAGGTAAATAATCAGCCATGGGTACCTAGGATTACCTATGAAACCTGAACAATTGAATAGAAGTCATTGGAACTTTAGAAAACATAAATAGAGATTTCAAACATCAACATAGTTAAGAAGGCCCTCCCCTCTACCCCTCCCCTCCCCTCCCCCTGCCCAGCCCCTCCCATCCCCCCTACCCAGCTTCTCCTGCCACCTTTCCCCACACCTACCCCCTCCTCCTCCCCGCTACACAGCTCTTCCCCTCCCCACCCCTCCCCCTACCCATATTTTCTTCCCACCCCTTCAAATCACCTCCCCCTCCCACCTCCTCTTCCCCACTACCCAGCCCCTCCCCCATGCCCAGCCTCATCCCCCCTACCTAGCCCCATCTCCCACCAGCCGCCTCCCCCTGCCCAATTCTTCCCCTCTCATCCCCTCCCCCCGGTCCAACACCTCCCCTCCCCTCCCCCCTAACCAGCATCAACCGTAATTGATTTTACCAGGCTATAGAGTACCTTTCAACCAAACATAAATAGTTAAATCATTGTGTGATAATTTTTTGTTACAAGTATAACAAATATATGATCGTCCAACTATATAATACAAATTTAAATTTTATATGGATATAATTTTACTATAGTCCTCAATAAACTAAAACTGGTTCAAAAAAGTAAAAATTACCTGATACACGTGATTGAAAAAAATTACAATAATCAGCAGATTTCATGATAGACAAGTTAAACATGTTTGGAAAAAAAATTACATATTTTGTGAGAAAATGATAAAAAAAATTCAAAAAATTCAAAAAATTATATTAATGTAATTATTTAAATCGAAGAAATATTAAACGTGTTTTTCCATAAAATTTATAGATTTCAGATAGTAGAATGCCATGTATAATTGATTTGTAATCTATAAAAATTACCTACCTACTCGATATTGTTAAACATGTATGTCAAAAAACACACTAATCTGCAGAAATGTTAAACATTATTAGATGATAGTATTGTTAAACATGTTTTTCAGAAAATTTTTATATTACAAATAGAAGAAATCACACTAATCTGAATATTACCTGAAAAACATGTTTGTCGTCAAATTTATGTACTGTAGGTTCTTAAGCAGATATCACAAATACTAAAAATGTACATGTTACATGATAAAGTGGTTTTTCAACAATGGTTACTAGAGAAGGTGTTAGTTCCATCTTGGTGGTTCATTTTAATGATAAAACAGAAAGAAAAAATTGAAGTATTTATGACAATGCTAATATTTAAATGTACACACTCCTGTAACTGTAGATAATTATGTGATGGAAAGAATATATTGTTTGAAAGACATAGAATACACTTTATATATTGAATTAATAAACATGTGTTTATGTTAATGGAATTAAATTAGTAGTTATTAAATATAACTATTGAATACTTGAGAAGTGGTTATATACAAGGTTGTAGTATCAAATCTTGTGCCAATGCATGAAGTCCCTGGAAAAGACTTAATATTTTGAGGCTCCAATCATGAATTGTTAAAATTTACATAAGAATAATAATAATTTCAATTTTTTATAATACAAATTAAAGACCAATGAAATTTTACCTGGATATATTCGATGACACTACTTATGAAGATGCATTGATTTGATCTCCCTGTTCAATAATGAGGAAAATTTTATTATTTTGTGTATTTTGTTTTCTAAAATAAATTGAAATTTTTATACACTCCTACCCGAATGACTTCAATGAATTTAGTAAATCGGCTGATGTAGTTGTCATTATTGTTGATGAAAATTACTTTTTAGCTCTTTTGATCAATATAATAATTTAGATTCACATCACAGAAGATGAGTTTTAGTTCATATAGTAAACCACATTCTGATGTGTTGATTCTCTCCAACAATAGTAAAATGATACACACTAAATTAAATGTCATTTAAACATCAATGTAGCTTACTTCTGCATTGAAAAATAATAAAACAAATGTAATATAATCATAAATAGATGATATTGCAATCATTTTAAAAAATAATAATTTTTAAATCTAGTAGAATCATAATGAGATCCCAAAAAGGAAACGGTACAACTAACTAAAAAGGATGAACAAACATAAAAGAATAAAAATTTCAAAGATACTTGGACCGCTAACTTGAATATTATGCATTGTAACCTGAAAATAGATATCTACTACCGTTGTTTCAATGATGTTCATACTCTAGTAACATGAAATTTTGATTTCCAGGATTTAAAAAATCTGTCAATTTCTCAATGGACGTTATTTTTTATTCAGAATGTAGTTCAATCAAACTGATATATATAACAGATATGTGCATTCATAAAAAATGTTTATAGGTATGAATGTGATCATAAAAAAAATATAGCTAATTAAAAAGGTAGAAGAGACATAAAAGAATAAAAATTTCAATGATACTTGGTCTCCTAACATGAATTGTTTGCATTGTGACCAGGAAAACGAAATATATAGCAGTTGTTTCACGGATGTTCATACTCTAGTAACATGAATTTTTTATTTCTAGGACTTACAAAATTCGTGAATTACACAATGGAGTTTATTATTTTCAGAATGTATTTCAATCTAAATGATGCATGTAATATATATGTGCGCATTCATAAAATGTATTTCTAGGTATTAATGTGATCATTGAAAAAAAATATGGAAGGAACTCATTCATACACTAAGGTGATTGGGAAACTGCAAATCAATTGAAAATTGCAACATAAATATCTTCTTCAAGACATCTAAGATCATTTAGAAAACACATCTCAACTAATAATATGTGCTTGTGTTTTTAATCATTATATGTAGCACACACAGAAACCTACCTATAATCATGAATAGATATGTGATAAACCCCTATTTTATATTTTAACATATACCTTACAGCTTCTCAAATTTAATTCAAGTATATGCTTGCAACTCTTAAACATATGTTCTATTACGAGTTTTTTCACCATGATTTAGAATTTGGATTCAGAGACCCATCATCCTTTGAAAATAATATAAATTAATCATCTAATAAAATCACCATAAAAAAGGAAATACATCAAGACATGAAGATCTTTGACAGTGTTTTATATATTTGACACTGGTTTATAAAGCAAGTCTCTTGGTTTTAGTGGGTTGGTGTCTTAGAAAGTTAAATGGGAAAAATAATATAGTTTGGAATCAGCAGCGAATCAATGGATAAAACAAGTTTCCAGGCCATCCTAGTTTAAAAAAAATATTGTTTCTGCGTTGAACTTGAGAAATTGTCTTGGTCATCATTGGAACCGTCCAGGATTGAGATCTTGGCATGAAGTATGTCATCAAATGATGATCCTTCAGAAAACCTGAGCACCATGAAACCATTATATACCATCATCTCAAACGGCACACAGTTTTCTGCTTTTGAGCCAGTGAGGGTCGTAGTGGTTTGGCATAAAGTGTGACGCGAAAGGAGAGTGGAGTTGAGGAAGGGGGCGGGGTGTCAAGCAGTGTGGAGAGGGGTTGAGTTATTCAAGGATGGAGGCGATGCAGAGATGGGGAGTCGGGGATGGAGGGAATCAGGGAGGCGGAGGGAAATTGAGGTGGAGGGAGAGCAGAGTTGGGGATAACAGAAGTGGTTGGAGAGGTGACATGGGGAGTGAGATGAGGCGTAACCCTAGGTGGATCGGTGGAAGGTGACTGAGAATGAGATGGAGGAGACGAAGGATGGAAACCCTAATAAAGAGTGAAGATTTGATGAAGCGCGAGTGTAATGGGACAACGTATGAATAGAATCACGATTTTTGAGGGAGGAGAAATATATTTTGGTGACGTGGAGAATTGGGGTGCTGACACATATGCTAAGAGGAAGCCATCTTTAGTATAGGTAATAGATAATTGATAATAGATGCCATTCCAAGATAGGTAATCTAATCAGTCCTTTTGTATTTTATTCCGCTTAATATTGAAAATGTAATTATATTCACCAGATAAAAGAACAATGAGGTGAATTTTTATATGCCTCGCAGAACTATAATATAGAATAGAAATCCCTTACATCATGTGTCATTTGGATTAAATACATTTGATCCTCTTATATTGTTGTCTTAAACAACTTATTAATATAAAAAACAACAATATTATAATTATATTAACATATGTGATTATTCTATAACATCATATCACAAGTTCGTTACTAATATTTCATTATTTCCAATGCCCCATGTGTTAGTTGCCTTGTTTTCTAATGCATGTTTTTTAATTAATGAACCGATTCTTCCACATATTATATATTTTCATCATAAAAATTATAATAATAATGAAATAATTAACATATTTTATCATAAATTATACTTATAAAATCAACCGTGAATTATGGTTATGAGAAATGATATATGATATGAACCAAGAGACGGTGGGTCAAACCTATGCAGGAGTAACATATATGTTTTCCAATGATTAATATTAAATTAAGATAAGGAAAATATAATATTTATAGAATTATCATAAAAATATAAATACAATAATATATACTTATATATATGCCATGTGGTTTGGTGATGAAAATTGAGTCACAATGCTTGGTGAAGGCAGTAGTCCACTTATACACAAACATTTTAATCATCTTTAACTTAGTGGATAACTGATAATGAAAATCAAATAATATCATTAAAAATGATAAAATTTACATCAATATCATAATTATGTCTTGAATATCACATTCAGCTATTATCATTTTCTTTATCACCTTTCATGTGAATTGTTAGTGAATGAAGAATCACATTTCCTCACAAGGGGGTATTCTGCTTTACACATGAGATAAGTTAAAATATATACTAAGGAATGGAATATGTAAAGGATATATATGAAATAATGACTAAGATTAAATAAATATTTTATTAATATAATATATATACATTATATACATAATCATACCCAACCATTATAATTGTTAATGGAATTACAAATGACACCAGTTCCAGAGGCAGTAGTCTACATACACACAAATGATAATTTTTTAACTAATTTGATGGATGTGGACAAATATTTTGGTCCTCAAAATGTTATAAAAGTACAATTTAAATATAATTTACTTATTAATTATATAATAATTTATTAATATATATAGAATGTGGTGGTGAAAGGAATTAAATAAAGATTCTAATTGAATAAAATTAACTCTTTTCTGAGTATACACCATTGGTTTGACACACATCCTTCATAGGATGAACAAATATAAAAATATATTTGGGTGATTTTAGTGATTTTGGTAAGGGATTTGGGCTGTTATTTTCAAAACCAAAAGCGGTTTAATTCGTGAGGAAGTTAGGAGGGGGAGACCTTTTATAATTGAGGTTATTTGAACACTTATAATTTTATAAAAATATTCAATAATAAATATAATTTTTTGAGGACTCAGAAATACAAAAAAGAAAATTATCAAAACTATAATAGATAAAGTTGAAAATATCCATCATATTGGATGTGGAAATGTTGGTGGGTCAATTTTAATCCATATTTTATTAGTTTTAACCTAGGTAAATCAATTATTACTTAAACTACTATAAGTAGTTTTTATAATATTTACCTAATCATTTTGGTGAAAAATTCAACTGAACATATGAAAAATTATAAATTTTGATGATACCAAATATGGATTTCTTTTTAAAAAATTATATTCCTAGAAGTGTAAAATTTAAATTTAAATTTAATCTGATTTATGTGAAGATAAAGTCAATATACAAAGATAATGTTCAGAAGTTAACAAAATATTTCTATAAAAATTAAATATCATAATTATTCCAAATAAATAAATTTGTTTACGTAACTTCCTAACCAGGATCACCATGTTATTGGTATCTAGACATGTGGGTCACATAGCCTCATGCGTGACTCACCCTATGTCATATGCAACCGACTAGTATTGGGTGTCTTGAGAGTTGATAATCGGAGGACTATACTATTTTATCATAGACTCGTATAGGTATAATAGAATATAAATATAATTCTATATTTGATGTAGTAAATATTAAATGAATGATAGTATCGTAATATATATCATAACAATTTAAAAATGTTACAAACACCAGTTCATGAAAAAACTAAATGAATGTCATTGTATTGATACATAATTGAATGTAGTGGCCAACACGATATTATTTTTAATAGAGATAAATACAGGACAACAATATGGAAAACTAAAAAAAATAAAATCTGATATCTATGAGAAACATGAGCTCCAACTCAGTCCTTTTCTCCTAAATAAAGTTACAAGAACATCATAATAAGAAAGTTTCAAGGGCCTCTAAGCTAGAAGGTATGCTTGGTTACCCTAGGGAAATGGTATCCTGAGTTGGGATTGAGATATAAATCTAGGTAGGCTGGAACCTGTAGTGTGTAGACCAATCCATACATCATAATTTAATAGTGCGTAGGTATATATAGATAATAATAGTACCAAAAGAATAAACAAAAAATAATACAGGTTCCTAAGGGGCACTTGGAGACATTATCTCCTTTATCCCATGGCTGTTATGTATGATCATTTCAACATTATATATATACAAAGATATATATATATGTACTGTATATATAGAAATATTTTTCGGTGGATCGGGAAATATCCCCACTATCCAATTCCTAGGGAGTTCTCACAGTCTATCTGTAACCCTTATCTAGGAGATCTTGTAGTCTCTTACACAACATGCATTTGAAATTTGTTGTGACAGGTTGGGATGTACAACAACCATCTAATTCAAGGGGTTGCCTCACAGTCTACCTCAAACCCTCGTCCAAGATCTCTCATTGTATCTTTGTCTTGATGCCTTAGATAATTGTTGGGGTGGATCGGGATGTACCACCACCATCCAATTCCATGGGTGCTCTCACTATCTACCACTAACCGATGTCTAGGAGCCCTCATAGTCAATTTTCTTCATTCATTGAATATATGTTGTGTTGGATCATGATTTTCATCCCCCATCCAATTCCAAGGGTGCACTCATCGTCTAACCCTATCCCAAGTCCATCATCCATCATATTTTCTTGGCCTTAATGCATTATATATATGTTTTTGTGGATCGGGATGTACCTCTTCCATCCATTTCTAGGACAGATATCATGGTATACCCCGAACCCATGTCCAAGAGCCTCATATTCTCATAGCCTTCACTCGTTAGATATATGTTCAGGTGGATCGGGTTGGACCTCCACCATCCAATTCTTGGGGATTTTTCATGGTCTATACATAAACCGTGTTTTTAAGAACTCATGGTCTCTTGCCCTTCACATTCCTACATGAAAAAATCATCTTAAAAAATATAATGCATGAGTAATTGTCACAAACCGTACCCTATGGCCTATGCGGTGACTACCCCAATCCCACCTTCTATCTTCTAAGGACTTGCGACTAGCACCAAAAGGTGTGTTCAAAAAATCTGGAAGGCATTGCCTTTAAACATGTACAAACACACGGTCTGAGAACACAGCAAGTAGAAATTGTGAAGTAAATTGTTGTAGTAAATGAAATGATGAAATTAAAAGGGGCCAGAATACAAGCCCCACTGAAAGTACAAGTACTCCATAAAATTAAAAAGACAGTTGAATGGAACAATGGAAATGAAAAAGGGAAACACCTGCTGAGTTGTCCTCCGAGGATCCTACCTGATGGGTAAGAATAGATCGCCCCCTCCACACTCCACATCTGCCTAACTCTACTACATACCACCTAGTCTGGGAACCCTCATACCTCAGCCCAGCTGCTCATAATATGCATAAGAAACAACAAGGTGTGGGAGTATCCCATGCCAGGGTGAGTATAACGATACTCGGTATGGAACCTAAGACCCCTGAAGGTCTCTCAGAATTCCAAAAGGATAACTACAAAGCATGATCTCAATCACAAAGCCCAAAGTAGTAGACACAACTAAATATGAGTCTTAGCTCAAACCAAGAATACAACTCAGAGAAATGGGATTCTGATGTTGACCCACATAGGATAGCTAATAATGTTGATATCCAGACATAGTATTCTGTAGGGGTAATAACAAGTATAATTCCCAATCACAACATTGAACACATTAGCTGATGGAGAACTCCTCACCTAACGAGTCTAGTGGGCCAACAACGTTACAAAGATGCTCTTCCCACCAACTTTTACCATTGAGGAACTCCACCTGTCGGGTACCACTGGTCTGTCGCATTATAAAAAGGCACTCCTCAGTATGGGTCTACCACATCACATTGAGGTGCTCCCCCTCATGCACTGCAGAGGTACTCCACCTATCGAGTTCCACGGTCTGCTGCCTCACATAGTGGCACTCCCCAATGTGGTTTAGCCATGTAACATAAAGGGACTCCCCACTAGGAATGTGGAGTCACTCTAAGTCGAAACATTCGGTATTATTCAAGTCTCATCCAGTCCCAGTGTTCTATACATAGCACACTTGGGGGAACGACTCCCCAAGCCATGACTCATATTTCAACCAGCACGAAGTCTCACAAATAATGTATTCCAGTTATTTATCATGTCACAAGGGTCCCAATGTAATAGATGGTGTGTCACTCAGATCTACGGTCTATGCATTATTGGAATTTCAGTGTCGAGGGTCTGGTTGGGTTCGAGAGCGATCCAACCCGTCAGTACCCCATGTTTCTCCAAAACTCTTATGGATTAGGTCAAAATGACAGTATCACTCTATGTATCCTAAAACTATATATTTTTTGTCAAAAGGACATCCATTTAAGGAGTTAGGGATCATTTGTGTAACTGGGCAGTACTAGTTCCGGGTCCATTCCGCCATGGTCGGACCGACCTGACCCGGTTCTGCATGGGATGACCCGGATCGACCTGGGTCTACCCGGCCCCACTCGGGAACAGCAAGGCTGTGCCACCCACCTGATGGCGCAGGCCACCAGGGATACCCATATGAGGTGCATCCGGGTAGGGATGGTGTGGCGTAGAGCAACGTCAGCTGGTCAACCTACAGGGGTTGACCGAACACAGTGCCACGTGATACCGGGTTTCCTCCCATTTGTAGTCGATGGGCTGTGACATTTCCATCGGGAACTCCTCTAGTGTGTGCCCCATCCTCCGACCCCTGGTCGAACTAACCTCTCCCTCCTCCTTCCGCGTTCATCGCTTGTTGCGGCCTTACTACTGCGTGGGCACACCACCGGGTTTGCACCCCACCTCCACTCTACTAGGCCCATCTTGGAGGACCAGCGTGTCGACCGACCTCTCTAATGGAACATGATGGCACACTACACTGTCACTCGCAGCTTTTTGGTGTGACGACAACCTTACTTCCATCATCACGACTAATGTGTCATGACCTCCTTTGTTCATCGACAGCGCGCGATAGCGCACCACGCCTCCTCGGCGGCAGGGCGGTGGCTACCGCTCTAATGCATGCCACATTTGGTTTCACTTCCTCTTTTTGAGGTGTGTGTTGATGCATTATCCCCAACATAGCTGGTTGGTATTTCTATGTTGTTGGTGTTCAATGGAGGTTCAAAATTAGCATTGTAGCAGAGGGTTCAGGCTGGGTTCCATAGGCCCACAACCTCTGTGATATATAAAAAACATGATGGGGGTTAAGGGTTTAACAAACTCTTGGAATTTAAATCAAGATAACACAAACAAAGATACCCTGCAATAACCTCAACAAAAACAAAAGAATCGTGGGTCAACCCATTAGTCTTTTGACCCATGTTTTTCGTATTATTCAAGAACGTGGATCTGGAAAATATTTATAATTTTGAAACGAATAAACCACATACCTACAATCATCAGATAAATGCCTGCACATGATAATAGATCAGTGTTCTTCTTTCCCATAACTGGCTTTTAACAACGTCGCTCATATGTCATCAGGTGGTTCTCGGATCGATGTCACTCGTTATATTCCACTGGGATCAGCTCCATTTTCTAAGGTTTTTGCGTCTCGGTGCTCCTTCAGCATTTTTTTCTTAGAGAAACTGTGCCAATACCTCCCACCAAGGTCCGTATATATTGGAGAGGTGGAGTGTAAGTAACAGCGTTGTAATTTAATTGGGATAATCAATTAGGAAGCTTCCTAATTTCTCAATGATGTTGTTACCTAGGGTTGGTAGGTCAAGCCATTTATTGTCATGAAACGTCACTAACCCCACCCCTTTTCTTATCCATTGAATGATATGAAATAAAATAATAAAATTATATTATTTCATTCAATGAAAAAGTTACAAAACATAAAATTTTCATTGGTCCTACATCGGTCAATGTAAATCCTCCATTAAGAAAATTATGGCACTGCGGATTCAATGGTGCTCTCAGATTATTAATCCGATAAATGGTTCAAATGTAAGAAAACACCACTATCATGTTTACTGAATGTAATCGAAAAAAGTTCAATAAATTATTAATGTTCACCCTTGACCCATGTCGGTCGAGGTTAGGATCTGCCTATGGAGAAAACGGCCCGACGAACCCCAAGGTACTCCCATATTATCAATTAGTGTTACCATATAGATGTTATGGATTTTACAAAAAATTGCCACATAATTATTTTATTTATGGCCAAATACTAACATTCCCGTGTGGCCCGAACCAGCCAATGTTTGTTTTCACCTAAAGAATGCATAACCTCAATATTTTATCAGTGGTTTTGGATTTTCAAACCAAGATACTATTCGTGAGTTATATGCATTTTGAAAATAAAATATTTTTATTTAATTATTTTATTTACGGTTATGCCAATTTTGGGTTATCTCCCAGGAGGCTTGTTCCGACTAAACATATGTTTCACCTATGGTAAACCTGCCATCTTGAGCGCAATGGTGCAATCAGAATTATGATTGAGGCAATTATTTAGGAGTTATTCCACATTTTCGGGAAAATATCTTACTTGTGCTATTTAATGTTTCACAAAACATCAACGAATCATTCCAGGCACTCGGGGACTCGGAATAATGCACCGTTTTATCTCGCGGTCTAGAAATAATTACATATAATTATGTACAAAAATTATACAGAAATTCTGGGACATTAAAATCTCTCCACCATAAGGATTTACGTCCTCGAAATCCAAAAAATATAATAAATGGACAAATGAGGGTACTGAGCATAAATCTATGCCTCCCGCTCCCATGTGCTCTCCTAGAGGTTCTCATGCTGTCAGCGAACGTGAACCAGAGGTATCAACCATCCTCAATAGACCCACTCCCGTCGATCCTCATTTTCTATCGGAACCTCCGTAAATCTCACCCCATCATCTAAGTCCAGTCCTCCATGGTCGATGACGTGAGGTGGGTCACACACGTATCTTCTTAGCTGGGATACGTGGAAGAAGTCATGCACCCTCTCCAACAATGGTGGAAGTGCCAAACGATATGCCACATCACCTATCCATCAAAGTATCTAAAAAGGACTGATAAACCATAGTGATAACATACCACCTTGGCCAAATCTCCACATTCCTCGTTTATGTGAGACCTGAAGGAAGATATGGTCTCCCTCCTCCTTTCGGCATAAGACTTCAGCCGGTTCTGTGCTATCTTCACTTGGTCACAAGTGAGGAATTGTGAAACAAACTCTACCACTGCTTTCATCATCCCTAGCCATCAGTGTGGACACCAGAGGTCCTGGTACATCTTCGCCACATCTGGATGTACAACCAGAGGGGACATAGGGAACTCCCTTAAAATCTCCTCATATACTGCCATTGGTACCTTGGTCTGTCATCTAATGATGATGACCTACTCCATACATTCTGAAAATCCATCTGGTGTCTGTCTTGAGGATATATGATCACATCAAGCATCACAGTCAATGTCCCCAATTTTCTTCTCTGTGACTCGTTGAATGATTGGAGTAGTGACAGTCATATACTGGAGGTAAGATGCTCCATCTCTATCCATGAAGGATATATGTATCACGAATAGCTACTCTGATGCCTCAGTCAGTCGTTGTAGTCCAGATCTTCTACTGAGTGTGTCAGCTACCACATTTTTCCACTTAAGAGTATAGACTATCTCAAGGACTAAGTCCTGGAGGAACCCTAGCCATCACAGCTATCTCTGGTTCAGGTCCTTTTGAGGGAAGATATACCTGAGACACTTGTGATATGAGTAGATAGTAAAATGTTCACCCATCAAGTAATGTCTCAACGCCTTCAAGGAAAAGATAACTACTACTAACTTCATGTCTTGGTTAGAGTAGTTATTCTCGCGTTGTCTCAGCTTCCGTGATCCATATGAGATCATGGCATGCTCCTGCATCCAGACACACCCAAGTCTGGTCCCTGATGCATCGTAGTAGACTATCTACCTAATGACCTATTATGGTATCATCAAGATGGGGTCACTCTACAGTCTCTACTTCATCTCTAGGAACCTCTACTGACATCTCTCCATCTATATGAAGGTTTGTTCCTTATTCATCAAATCTGACAAGGGTGCCGCAAATCTGGAAAATTCAGGCACGAATCTCCTGTAGTACACTACCAAACCCAAATTAGCTATCCCATTAGAGAGCTAATCCTGTAAAATTATTTTGAAAATATTTCCCCACACTCTTCCACTCTTTTTGGGAACTGAAAAATAAAAACTCCTGCTACCACGAGTGTATGTTTGGAAAACATATATTTATCGATTTCACCCTACTATGCATGTATTTATCATGTGCTTCTTGGGATTTCTTTTTTGCCGACAATTGAAAACCCCATTCCTACATTGTAGATAAACCAAATCCTTTTTTCCAAATACTTCCAATCTGATTATGAACTATGGATGTCTAGTCTATACCCAAACTAATATTGCAATGCCTTGATAGTGCCCCCAAAAGGTTCCAAACGAAAATCTCACCTCAAGGGTCATATTATGCTATTTGCAAAAGTGTGGTTATCAAGTTTCCTCCCAAATGTATCTCTAGAAAAGATGGTCAAGTAAAAGTTTTGATGTAAACTATACTTATTGGACAAGATTCATGGGGGGAATGATTGGTACCTATGTCTATTAATACATCATCTAGTAGTAGACACAGACCCTATATTTCCTAAAGCCCTTGGGCTGCACTCCTTTACGGCAATCAGATACTCCTTTCCCCCCTGTCCTCCAGCTCCTTGAGCTTGGTGTGGACCAAATAGAGGGGCTTTGTAGCATGCCAAAATGTACATCACCTCATTCTAATCTCCTAGATCTACTTCTATGTCTGTAGCCATGAAAATTTTTCTACCCTATCACATCCACTTCACAAAAAATTTTACACTCCTAAATTTTTTGCGACTCGCACCAATTTCCTACTTTCCCATGGAAAACATTCACTAGTTTTATCTACTCAGCCAATTAAAATTCCACCATAATGGTTCACTCAAGAACCCTAACATCAGATAGGAATGCATAGTGGAATAGTGATGGCTCAGATATCCTTAAACACACCTTGCTCATAAATATGATCCCCGAAGAACTAATTGTATCATTTTCATCGAGTACCAGGAATGGTCGGTACACCTCGATGAATACTCATCTACACACATGTCAGCCGGCCAAAGTTGTAGAATCTCTAGGGAACACTAATCCCTTTCTTCTTTATGGAAAGTGTCCCCCGTCTCTAAGGAATATTCCAATGCTTGTCCATAGAAAAATGTCACCTATTTGTAATATCATGAAATCCTAAACCCTATCAACATCCTATAGAGCCATGAGGAAAGCTCTCTACCAGGACCACCATCTAATTGAATGGGGCCATACCTAGATGGAAACTCAACCACCTCCTCAAGCCTGTCCATAGCTGCCTGTGAGTCAGGCTCACCTCATAACCTGAGGGGTATCTGATGCTTTAACATGTGTAAGGAACTAAGCCTACATGTGTCTTCTACAGGTACCACCCGTTGTAACGGCTGACCAACAAACACTATTATAACTAGCACACTACCTGAGGGTACCATCTCGGTAAATGGTCCAAGTGCTGAAGCCTCATTATCCTACAGATCATCTTCATGGTCACATACTAGAAAAGACCGGCAGCTAGGATCACCATCTACTCAACAGCTGTAACAATTAGGAAAAAACTCTAGCCACAGCCTCCAGCCAGTGCTCAGCTGCCAAGGAATCTCTCTCGCCTCAAGACCTTGGATGCCTCTTGTTTCCTCTGGAAATGGGTATGACCTTGTTTGTTTAAGGCTCAAACATTACAATCAGTTTCAAACGGGTTTGTTCGTAGAACCAGAAACATCCAATGATTGTATATCCATTTGGACCTACATTCCAATATAAGGTTCTCAGTAGTTCTGGACTGATGAGGTTTAAGAATTTGCATTGGATGAGAGGATGGGAGGTCAGACTCATCACACCTTTTGGGGGGAATTATTGTCTACTCCACACCTCTCTTATAGATTTGAGTTATGTTCATGAATCATTATTAAATTACCAAGTATAAAAATGAGTATTTCTATAGATCTGACATTTAGTGATTGATATGTATGATATTTAGAGAATATTTTATATTTATTTGGGGTTATTCATCGATAGAGAATCATCTGAGTTTTTTAGAGATTCAAATTCAATGGTATCCTTCAATACATTATATAGAACTATCATGGTCATTATGATAATCATACTGGTTTTAGTACCACTCTGTGGATCACTTGATGTTTGTTGTCATTCAGAAGGACATAGATTATTTCATATTTTGAATCATACCCGCAGATGGGCTACCTATGTATCCTAGTTTAGAAAAATAATTAGAAACCACGTAGTTCGAGTGATCAATGATGATGTTTATTCATAATTGATGGCCCAACGAAAGATGTTATAATAACTTTTACACTTTAAGATCACATGAGTCATGCTCAGTGTGAGAAATAAGAGGTATCAGTAAAACCTGAATATTGTGCCATGAAATATGAAATCACAAGGATTGATGTGGGGATTATATATGTAAGACTGTCTAGATAGATTAATATTGGGATTTTACTTTAGGGAAGAAACCCAGGAACTAGGTCCATAAAGGTATATGTTCTTTAGTGAGATTTGGATACTTAACATAGGACTTAATACTGAGAAGGATTCCCAAATGAGAGGGGACTTATGATTGGGTTTTATTCCTGAGAAGGAATCCCATATCAAAAGAAATTAAGGCTGGGTCTTTCTCTTAAAACGAAGGCCCAGATTAAGGGGAATTATTACAGAGACTTACTCCTTAAAAGAAGGCCCAGGTTAAGGGGACTTGAAATCTGGGGCATACTCCTGAGAAGGAGGCCTATGATAGAGGAAAATTATTATTGGGGGTTACACCTAAAGAGGATGCCCATATTAAGGGAACCTAGACTGGGGCTTACTCATGAAAAGGAGGCCTAGGTAAGGGAACTTGGGGCTAAATCCTTATGAGGATTCCCAGATTAAAGATCTTCTCATCTTAAAGGATGAGGTTGAATGGAGGAAAACTCTAAACATAGTTATATAAATATATGTAAATCACTATGTTTTGTGAGTTTTTCCATAGAATTCCATTCAAATAAGTAATCCAACAAAGTAACCATCCAAAAAATTTATTTGAAGATGATTGTGAAGGCTAAATCGTGAAGAGGAGAGGTGTATTTGAAGAAAAGATCTTAATTGGCTGGAGGGGCTCCCAAAAAGAGGCAGGCGCACCAGTCCTGTTTGGGCGCGCAAGTCCTGGTTGCACAAGTATACATGCGGACACATGTGTACTTGCACTACGGTTAACACCTAGGGTAATACATGGGCGAGACTTGGCTCAAGCACATAGTATTATCCCTAAAGGCTTCCAAAGGTGTGGCTCGCATGTTTTGTTGAAGGGATACGGTGGAGTGCAAGTGTCATCATTTACCTTAAGGGTTAGACACTTAGGCGCACAAGTGCAGATAAATTTCAACACTTAGGCCTTATTCCCCCTCTTTAGATCTTCTTATCTAGGTAAGAAATTACCATTGAAGTGTTTTGAAGACTTCATATAGAGACTAGGGCGCCGAGAGCATAAATCTGACTTTTGGATTTTTGGTCCTTAAAATGTGGGGCCCACAAGGGGTATTTATAGGCCATTGAGGACTTTGGGTGAAAATAGATTAGGGCGCACAAGTCACCTATGCGACCACTATGTGGTGTGCATGTATACTTGTGCGACCACGCTGAATCTTGCGTGAGAATTGTGTAAACAAATCTTTTTTTATGCCTTTGTTAAATTTTTTTTGTATCATAAAAGGATGAATCTTTTTGTTCTTATGTTATTCCCCTTTTTCAGTGATTATACTATTTGATGGAATGGAGCATCAAAAAAAGTCCCCCCTCCGAGTTGGATCCGAAAGGAAGGAGGATTTGACTCTGAGGTAAAGTAGAAAACCAAGGAACATCAGTGTCCATGTTTTGAGCATGCAGGTGTGAACCACATAGGCTTCGGTGCGTAGGGGTGTGGCCATGCCTATTAATAAGGGTGCCACTCTCACATAAAGATCCTGGATTTCAAAGCACTTTTCTCTCGTCGCACAAGTTGATCTCATCGCGCAAGCATCTTGATTTTCCGTGGTTCATTACTTTTGTTTGTGTCGTGCTTCTACATATCTATTTGGACTTTTGTGGTGATACCTATGTTCCCAACCTTGCGCAACACAATTATACTTGCGTTCCAACATTGGACTTGCGCACCTTAATGCCTTAGCAATTTTATCACTTTTCTTCATAAATTTTATGAAAAATAAATATAATTAAGAGTTAATTATTCGACCATTGTGAAGATTCAATGGCACCCAGAAGAATTGGAATGGCTAATGAGTTGGCAAGCAAGAAGATTGATGACATAATGAGCATCGTTTTCAATGGTTATTATAATATCTAGGACAAAACTCTCCCAGATTTTGATAATTACTTGAAGTAGTATCATATTAATTTCCCACAAAATATTTACCTGCCTCTATATGGGCATGGTTATCTACAAGAAGTCAACATTCCAGAGCCAAAGAACTATATACCTGAGATGCAGCTGCACTATTACTCCTCTATTTCAGTTATGATGTGAATTAAGAGCATCAATAATAGCGTGAGATTTCAAAATTTTCCTTCATGTCATTTCCTTGCAGATATGAAAATGGAAAACCATGGGCTGATATGTTTTCCACTACCGATTGATAGAGAGAAGACTATCAAGACATTAGAAACAATATCATAAAATATTACTCTCTCCAAATTTCTATTAACTTCCCATGCTCCATTCTCAAATCCATTTATCCATCTTCCAAGTATCTTGAAAAAAAATAGAGTCTATTTTAGATAAGAAGAAAATTTTTGGAAACCACACTCAAGAAAATTCTTTTACAATTGTTTCAAGAATAGCTGGTATCACTGCATCTCTTATTGCATCCAATTGAATGAATGAATTACATGTGGTTGCGGATGAAGCTCATGATTCCATAAATCAAATGATGATTTATGTTGAAAGCCTCTTGTAATTTCTTGAAAAGAGAAGAGAATCCAATCCGTGGATGTCCTTAAAACTCTTGTGCATCAATGAAAAACACATTCATCATCAATCATTTTTTCCTACATTCTTTTTCTATCGTCTTATAATTATTACCAAATCCAAAGGTCCTAGTAAGAATAGTTTGATTTTTTCTAGTATTATAAAAATAACCCTACAAACATTGAATCTTTTTATTTCTCAACATTACCAGAATCAAACAAAATGTACGTTAAGTGAGCTGGGACCTGACTTTTTTTTCAGAGTTCCCATGTCTTTTGTGGGAAGTTTTAAGTCATTCACGTCACACATGAAAAGGCAAATGTTTATGGTCGAATATCTTTGACTTAATGGATTAAAATGGACTCAATTCCTTGATAATTTATCTAAAAACACATTTCCAAATTCAGTTATGGGGGAATAATGTAACATATAACATAAGAAATTTTGAATCGGATGAATGATATGAAAAATGGGCTAAAAGGCATTAGAAGAAGTATTTCCTATGAATGATGTCACCTCTATTTAACAAACCCGTTAGGGGGTTTAATTATGTAGGTACACTTAAGGGCATTGACTGTATAGTAAAATAATAGTATCTGTTGGCTAACATGTCTGTTATGTAGACAGATTATGCAAGGCCGCCTAAGGGCATGTGTTGCATTGTCAGGTAGAAGAACTCTCAGAAATTTTTCTTTTTTATTGATAAAAATACAATGAATGTTTATAGAGAATCAAATTTTCTAAATCACAGATTCTGCTATATGGAGAGAGTTACTTGAATATGAAGAGGACATTTCCCATCAATATTGTCAAAGAATTGGATGAATGTCACTCATGTGATGGTCTGACCCAAACACACGGAAGGGAAATATATTCCATAGACTTGAATATTTTCAAATCATGAAAAATCATATGGGAGAAATATATTAAGGATGAGTATTTTTGCGGATCCCTATATATTTTCATTAAGGAAAATAAGGACAAAAGAGGGTTTCCTCCCAATAATGAAGGTAAAAATATTTGAAAAACCCATTAGAGGGTTGAATTATATAGGGGATCCTAAGGGCATTAGCTGCATAGTCAAATAATAGTATCTTTTGGAAGATAGGTCCGTTATGTACACTATTTATGCAAGGCTGCCTAAGGGCACGTACTGCATGGTCAGGCAAAAGAACTCTCGGGTATCAGACATTTTGTGACTAGATGTCAAGAAAAGGGTTATGGAGATCTGGAAGTATTTAAGGTTAGGAATATGAAATATCAAAATGGTCATTGTCCAATGCATGTAGAGATACACAGACCAATGCTAAAAATAATCATGTAGTGGATGGGTCCTGAATTGAGGTGATGGACTTCACTACGTATCCCATATGAATGGGAATCAAGTCATACATACTTCTTGAAATATAGTTTAACATCATGTGGGATGAGATTGTAGGAGATCATAGTTTAGGGTCATAGAGCATGGACCTTAATGAGGAATACACATTATGTGTTTGTTAAACATAATGTAAATGAAGACCATGGTTTGCATACCACATTAATGTTTTCATAGGGGGACTTTTCAGCCACGTGACTAAAAGTGCATTGTGGGGTTAGGACCAAAGACTTGGGGCTGGATTCAAGGGATGCTCAAATGCTCCTACGTATCCCATAAGGATGGGAATCAAGTCGCATGTAGTTCTTGAAATACCATCTATACAGATTTGGTTTGTACAAGTGAAGGGTGAAAAGGGGACTTTAGTGCAATGATGGTTTGACCCAAGATTATGGTTTGGGAATTTCCATGTATGCACGTAGTCTTTGGAATATAACCTGATTGGTGATCAATGTAAATAATGATTCCATATCATGTGAGGGTGTCAAATAATGTTGTAGTTTATTGTCGTACGGGACAAAACTACAAATAGTTTACGGTCATATGCATGGACCATGGTGAACCAATGAAAAAATATTTGTTCTGCAGGCTGCTTCACGTATCAACATCATATGAGACAGATGTGAACTGACATGAAGAGATTGGATTTGGGCTTGATCCTCGGGTGGTTGCCAACGTACCTAGCCTATAAGGAGATAATAAATGTCTACATAGTTCTATTAAGAATTAATTGGTGATCAAGTTGTACTTGAAGAAAACATAAAGATGGTGTTGGGACATATGCATAGTTAGCGGCCCATAGAGGGTGTTATGGATGATGTTTACTCTAAGCTCATGTGTGTCATACTCAGTGTGAGGAACATGAGCTAACAAAAACCTTAATGATGCACATTTTAATGTCATGTAGTACATAAGGGACATGACTGAGTTTAATGTCATTTTGTACAATGAAGGGAATGTGCAGTTTAAAGTCTTGCAGTAAGTACTACGATGGGACTATGCAGTTTAATGTCATGTTGTAAGGACAACCCAATTTAACATAATGTTGGGTGAAAGTGAGATTTATTGTTTGGAGTAAAGTATCTAGGACGTATTAGGGACTTTTTCACATTTTAACATCATTTGGGATGAATAGGTGCATAGTTTAACGTCGTGTCACGAACCAGCCCGGGTCGACCCTGAACCGGTCCCCCGAGCCGGTCCGCGGCAAGTCCCGAGGGGCGTTCCCGATCCCCCCGGGATAGCAAAAAGTGCCGGGCATTAAAATTTGAATCGTTGGGAACGATTTCATCCCAGACTAAAAAAAGGATCAAAAGAACGAATACAACTTAATCAAACAAACAAACACTAAAGACACAAACAAACTATACCACGACATACCTCCATGTGACCTCGCGGGTCACCACCCAACTACAACCAACGTCGCTCCCACACTGAGCGACTCAAGCAGGAGAACCTGAAAAAAAGGGACCTGCAACTGAAAAGGTAAAAGATAGGCGTGAGCACAAAAGTACTCAGTAGGTGAGCCCCACAACAATACCCAATGCACTGCCAGTAAAAAAATAGAATCTACATAATCCAGGTTTGAACTATAATGTATAAAAGTAATTTTTGACAATGTTTTACTTGAAAATCAAACACGAGACATTTCCCTTATTCTTTTTCGAAAGATAGTTCCATTTCATTAGTTTTAAACTCATTCTGAAAAGCAAAGTGTTACATTTTCAAATCAAACCCAAAGCGAATAAAGCATTTTCATTTGAAAACCATTTTTCTCAAAGTCTAACAGTATAGGCTGTGAAATATGACTGAAGGAAAACAATCAGGGAAAACAAGTGCAAGTAATGGTAAACAGGCAAGGAAAACCAAGTGCAAGTAAAAACAAACCAGAAGTTATCAGCAATAACCATGGGTGATCCTGAACATCCCTAGAAAACCCTTGGACGTACTCGGGTTCAGACTACCTGCCGGCATGGTACTCCACAGTCAATAACCAACTGGCCACCCTAATAGCCAACCAGTGGCACATCCCACCTGGCCTGTCCACAACTCCAGAGGGTACCAACCCGTCTAATCAGGGTTAGCAAGCAACCGTCACTCGATAATCCACAAGACGCCCAGGAACCCATAGTGGTTTTTGTAACACTGTGTAAGTGGGAGACCCGCGCACGCGTGACTCATCTCACCGCACTTGCCAACCCCTTACACGGACATTGCTACACGACAACCCTCGAAGGGAAGTCCCCCTGTAGAAATACCCTCACATGTACGTATATATATATACATAAGTATAATCACTTCACATTTATTAAAGTGCCAACCGGGCCGCCATATCATTTACATTTTTAACATTTAACACTAAAACATTTCCAAAGGGACATGACGTACGCCACACCATTGAAAACCGGAAACGCACTTGGAACATTATTTAAGTAACTCAAATCAGCATCTCAAACCTGAAAGACGTTGGTGTCACAAGTAAGAAATCATTTTCCAAGTTCCAAACGCACCCCACTTTTATCAAGAGCCAAACGGGCCTTTAAACACTTTTTGAAAGAATAATATTTCTCAAATGAAATCCAGAATTTTAATCACGCATCATAGGAAAACATTTTTCAACAACCGAGAACCACATTTAATGTTTCCAAAAATCGAGTTTAAAGGTCACACGGCACTTCCTCTAATCGAGGTTCAAAGAAAAACACCATTTTCCATAACCAATACATCTACTAATTTACACACGCCAAAAACATTTCAAAACCCAATTCAACATGTCTTTCATTATCCAGGAAGAACCATCTAGCAACACTACCATGAAAGCACACAATTAAATCCAAGAAAACTCTTTTAATGAAACGCTAGAATTAAAACAACTTTTATCATCAAAAGGTCACCAAACTATAGATAACTACTTAATAATACTTTTGAATTTGCTGAAACTTAATAAAAGTCAAGGAATAAATAAATTCTAAATTTAAAGGCGAGTGCAAAGGGAGACCTACCTCAAGATCCAAGCGCGATGGTAAAACGACCCTAGAACCAAGGCGCGATGACACGACGTGTGTCCGAAGCCACGTGAAAAAGTCCAACACTCTCGAAACTGAGGCGCGGAGATGGCGGAACCTCAACGGAAAGTAGGACAATCCTTTGCGGACAAACTGTGCACACTGAACAGTGGAAAAAGTGCACGTTACTCAGCCCGCGATAGAAAAAGGATTAATTTTAATTAAATAAAAACACCAAGATGGAAAAGAGGAAAATAAATAAGTAAATAAATTAATAAACAAATAAGCAAAGAAATAAATATATGGATAAATAATAAATACAAGAATAAATAAATAATCAAAATAAATAGATAAATAAATAAATAAATAAATAAATAAATGAATTAATTAATTAATCAATTAATTAATAAATAATTAGGCAATTAAATATATAGATAAATAACATACACAAAAATAATCAAGAGAATAAATAAATAACAATAGTAATAATATCATAATAATAATATAACAACAAAAACAATATTAATAATAATAATAACAAAATAGTAATTTAATAATAATAAGAGTAACAATGATATTAACATAATAATAATTATTATTATAATGACATAATACTAATAACAACAATAATAAATATAATAGCGCAATAATAATAATAATAATAACAACAACAACAATAATAATAATAATAACATGATAATATTGTGGTAATAATAATAAAGTAATAATTTAATAATAATTGTAACAATAATAATATAATAATAATATTAATATTAATAACATAATCATAATGATAAAAATAATAACACAATATAATAATACCAATAATAATAATAATAGAAAAAAAATATTAACATAATAATAATAATAATATTATTAACATGATAAAGATATTAAAACGTTATATATATAAAAAAACGTAAATAAGTAAGATTAATATAAAAAACAATAATAAAAAAAACAAAACAAAAACTTACAAGGATTGGAGGGGGAACCGGAACGGGGGTGCGGGTGTCACGCGGGACAGCGAGCCGGTGCTGTGGGTGCGGGACGGCGCCGGAGGAAGGGGGAGGCCGGGACGACGAGGGAGGGGCTCGGCTAGTTGCGGCGGTGGCTGAAAGTGGGAGCGAGGTCGGCAGGTCGGACAGCAGGGGGGGTTGGGAAGGAGGTGCTGGAGCGGCTCAGCAGGAGGAGGTGCCGGAGGGAGCCGCAGCAGGCGAGGTCGCCGGACCGGGACAAAGCGGCTGGAGCGGGTGCAGCGAGGCGGAGCGCCGATCATGAGGGCGGAGGGTGGCTGGGACGGCGACGCGGCAGGAAGAAGGGAGGCCGCGCGGGCGGCGCTGGGCGCAGGAGAAGGGAGCAGGGCGCGCAGCCGGGGTGCTGAGGCGGAGCGAGGTCGGACAGGGGTTGCGCACAGGGCGGGGGTTGCGGGAAGAGCGCAGGCAGGCCGGGGCGGCGCGGGGCTGGGGTGAGCGGGATGGAGCAGGGCGGCGTTCGGGCCGCCGGATGCTGGAGCAGGGGGCACGGGAACAGGGAGGCCGGCTCGACGGGAGGCGGAGACGGGAGCCGGGACGGCGGCTGGGATGGAGAGCGGGGACGGCGCACCGGGCAGGGAGCCGGCACGACGGCGGGTGCGCAAGGGGAAACCGAGGCCGGGACGAGGCGAGGCGGAGGAGAGGAGCGGCCGGGGCGGCGGCTGGGTGCTGGGAGCCGACTGCGGAAGCAGGGAGGTGAGGCCGAGGTGCAGGACGCGGGGAAGGAAAGCGGGGAAGAGAGAAGGGGAACGGGTGGCAGCTGTAGGGGTAGGGTAGGGTTTGTTTAGGTTTATATATATATATATAAAATAATAATAATAATAATAATTGTAATAATAATAATAATAATAACACTATAATAATAATAAAACTTATAATATTAATAATAATAAAACTTATATAACAATAATAAAACTTATAATAATAATAAATAATAATCCTAATAATAGTAACAACCTTATAATAATAGTAATAATAACCAAAATAATAATAATAGAAGACTAAATAAAAGAATAGAAACATAATCTTCATAATAATAAAAATTTATAATAATAATATTAATAAAACATTATAATAATAATAATAAATAAACTTTTCAATGAAAAAAATAATAATAATAATAATAATAATAAAATCACAACATAAAATTCTCAAATTTAAACGTTGGGCGAACACGTAGTCACCCGGGCCAACCGCACGGTCACCGCTAACGATGCGATGACCGCGCACTGGCGCGAAACCCTTCAACACAAATAAACGTTAAAAATTCAGACCGAGACAAAGAAAAGAGTAAGATAAGGGTATCTGCGGTCAGGGTGTGACAATTCTCCCCACCCCAGACACTTTCTTCCCCCAGAAAGTCACCAGGCCAAAAGTCGATCAAGATTTAAGTCCATGCCCCAACGGAACTAAAGGTACGAGGGAGAACTGAGAATCTCGGGGATGACCTTACTCTACACAGGGCACACCCGACCGATTCAAGATAAAACTGGGGTCCGAGATTGAGGGGAGAACACGAAGGGGTTCTCCCCACCACAAGAACTTAACTAGTGCAGAAAGGTTGACCATCTAAATAGACAACCCTAGGGAAAAGGGGGGTCGACGCGGGAACTCCCAACCAATTATAACCAACTCTTATAGCATGATTAAAACAACACATTCGTCGAGACGTTGAACCCACGACCAAAGTCAACAACCTTCAACACCAGGGGAAAAAATCCATGGAAAAACATTTAACCAACATCAAATTGGAGACATGATCCACCGAAGTCCACAAAACATAACCACATCGACAACATTACTAAAACGAGGTCAACCCACATGAGAGTCAAACACACTTTAAGGAAGGACACCCGATTCAGAATATTACATTCACACGACAAGTCCACTTAGATTTACCATAGAACAAGTCCATTGTCACTTTTTAGAAAAACAACACATTTACATAAACCAGACTACTTGGATTATAAGAGAACAAGTCCATGATAACCCCATGGTAGAACAATGAACATACAATAACGTCAAAACTTAACAGCAGAAAAAGAAGTACTAAAAGATCTTGATTGTTCCACTGCTAACACGGAACACAAAACCTGGACCAAGGATTCACACCCCTGGGGACTCCTGACTGTGCGCGAGCTTCGCCCCGAGACTTGTGGCTGGGGCTCTGATGGCTGAAGCATCTTCTGCCTCACAGTCAGGTACTGACATTTTCCCATCACAGCTTCCTCTTCAAGTGACGCTTCTTGCAAAACTTCTCCAGATGACCTAGACAACCACAGCGATGACACGTCTTCGGAGGGTTGCGACAAGACGACTTTAAATGCCCGAAACGACCACACTAAAAGCATGCCATCGAACGATCTGATGAACTGGAAACTGGGACCAAAGGGGATAACTCCTTAGGAATAGGTATCTCTGGCGCCTTTTCCCCACCAGAGGGGAAACTCTTACGAACAACAGGGGACGCTGAAGTATTAACCACCCGCACACCAGAAACTAACTCAGCCAAGAATGCTTCCTCCACCAGCTTCTCGAAACAAAGGTCTTTAGACGGGAGGACTCGCTCCTTGAACTTTGGACGAAGACCCCCAGTGAAAAGAGAGACCTTAATGAGCTCATGCGACGCTACATCTGGAGAAAAGGGAATCAGTTCCTTGAAATGGTCAACATATTCCTTCACCGTCCGTTGACCTTGTTGAATATGCACCAGCTCTCTCTTTTTCTCCAGCTTCACTTCTTCAGGTACAAACCATTGGATGAAAACAATTCTAAAGACATCCCACATCATTTCATCTTGAGTTGATGATGGGGTAACCTTCTTCCACTGGTCCAGAGCTGGACCCTCAAACAACTCCATAATTGCTTGAACCTTAACATTATCGGGAGTTCCCAACATTCTCAAGACACGCTCCACTTCCTCGAGCCATTGTACTGCCTCTAACTGACCCTGATCACCATGGAGAATAGGCAAAGTCTGAGGAGGACGAAAAACTGGGCATTAAATATCCGAATCCTTAGAGACCTTTCTGGGCGGCATTTCCTGAGCGATATATAAAATACAAATCCAAAACCAACATCAAATCGAAGCAACATCAATAAAAGCGCCTTCATCAAAAACAGTCAACACAAGGACCAAACAAATACAACACAACCCAAAACAAAATCTCCTCTTCAAAATCCTTTTTTTCATTTTTGATTTCAAAACCACCTTTTTTCTAGATCACTTTCCAAAAACCAATCCACTTTTAAACCAAAAATTTTCCAAAACCATTTCCTCTTTAAAACCAATTTAGAAAACAAGGTAAAGCCTTTAATTTCAAATACACACCCAGGTAATCTCATGAACCGTTGCACATGTCTTTATCCACTTTCTATTCATACTCGCACCAACATACACTTTCCATGAATTCTCACACATGTGAAAACGTTCATAAAGAGGACCTGGGGTTTCATCCCGAACCATTCCCAACCAACTCCAAGCAAACAACAGATTTACAAATCAAGATATTTCAGTTTTAAAACCCATTTCATATATTCAAAGTCTTTTAAAAGAAACCAGTCCAATTTTCAAAAACCCTTTTTCATTTCCAACTATGAACTCACACAGACCAAAACGAAAACAACATCCAAATTTGCATCAATCACTGAAATAAGGGACCAGTAGTCACGCTTAACCTAGCGACATGGTAGTGGGCCATGTCCCAAGTCATCATCGACCACTAGGAGGAATCCAAACCGTGTACTCAGACTCCACATGGGTCACTACTCCAGGTGAAGTCACAAAGTAACGTCGGCTTGCCTCCGTTGTCATCTCTCAATCCAAGACAAACCAGAAAAGACAAGGAAAAAATTCCCGAACTACCCCTGGTAACTCGAAGATCAGTGCGAGCAAGAGTTCGCGACGCTCTTCCCGTACTTACCCCTCGAGTTCCGACAGTCCTAATCTCCTTCTACCGGACAACCCAAACAACAAGAACCTCCCTCTGATACCATTTTGTCACGAACCAGCCCGGGTCGACCCTGAACCGGTCCCCCGAGCCGGTCCGCGGCAAGTCCCGAGGGGCGTTCCCGATCCCCCCGGGATGGCAACAAGTGCCGGGCATTAAAATTTGAATCGTTGGAAACGATTTCAGCCCAGACTAAAAACAGGATCAAAAGAACGAATACAACTTAATCAAACAAACAAACACTAAAGACACAAACAAACTATACCACGACATACCTCCATGTGACCTCGCGGGTCACCACCCAACTACAACCAACGTCGCTCCCACACTGAGAGACTCAAGCAGGAGAACCTGAACAAAAGGGACCTGCAACTGAAAAGGTAAAAGATAGGCGTGAGCACAAAAGTACTCAGTAGGTGAGCCCCACAACAATACCCAATGCACTGCCAGTAAAACAATAGAATCTACATAATCCAGGTTTGAACTATAATGTATAAAAGTAATTTTTCACAATGTTTTACTTGAAAATAAAACACGAGACATTTCCCTTATTCTTTTTCCAAAGATAGTTCCATTTCATTAGTTTTAAACTCATTCTAAAAAGCAAAGTGTTACATTTTCAAATCAAACCCAAAGCGAATAAAGCATTTTCATTTGAAAACCATTTTTCTCAAAGTCTAACAGTATAGGCTGTGAAATATGGCTGAAGGAAAACAAGCAGGGAAAACAAGTGCAAGTAAAGGTAAACAGGCAAGGAAAACCACGTGCAAGTAAAAACAAACCAGAATTTATCAGCAATAACCATGGGTGATCCTGAACATCCCTAGAAAACCCCTGGACGTACTCGGGTTCAGACTACCTGCCGGCATGGTACTCCACAGTCAATAACCAACTGGCCGCCCTAATAGCCAACCAGTGGAACATCCCACCTGGCCTGTCCACAACTCCAGAGGGTACCAACCCGTCTAATCAGGGTTAGCAAGCAACCGTCACTCGATAATCTACAAGACGCCCAGAAACCCATATTGGTTTTTGTAACACTGTGTAAGTGGGAGACCCGCGCACGCGTGACTCATCTCACCGCACTTGCCAACCCCTTACACGGACATTGCTACACGACAACCCTCGAAGGGAAGTCCCCCTATAGAAATGCCCTCACAAGTACGTATATATATATACATAAGTATAATCACTTCACATTTATTAAAGTGCCAACCGGGCCGCCATATCATTTACATTTTTAACATTTAACACTAAAACATTTCCAAAGGGACATGACGTACGACACACCATTGAAAACCAGAAACGCACTTGGAACATTATTTAAGAAACTCAAATCAGCATCTCAAACCTGAAAGACGTTGGTGTCACAAGTAAGAAATCATTTTCCAAGTTCCAAACACACCCCACTTTTATCAAGAGCCAAACGGGCCTTTAAACACTTTTTGAAAGAATAATATTTCTCAAATGAAATCCATAATTTTAATCACGCATCAAAGGAAAACATTTTTCAACAACCAAGAACCACATTTAATGTTTCCAAAAATCAAGTTTAAAGGTCACACGACACTTCCTCTAATCGAGGTTCAAAGAAAAACACCATTTTCCATAACCAATACATCTACTAATTTACACACGCCAAAAACATTTCAAAACCCAATTCAACATGTCTTTCATTATCCAGGAAGAACCATCTAGAAACACTACCATGAAAGCACACAATTAAATCCAAGAAAACTCTTTTAATGAAACACTAGAATTAAAACAACTTTTATCATCAACAGGTCACCAAACTATAGATAACTACTTAATAATACTTTTGAATTTGCTGAAACTTAATAAAAGTCAAGGAATAAATAAATTCTAAATTTAAAGGCGAGTGCAAAGGGAGACCTACCTCAAGATCCAAGCGTGACGGTAAAACGACCCTGGAACCAAGGCGCGATGACATGACGTGTGTCCGAAGCCACGTGGCAAAGTCCAACACTCTCGAAACTGAGGGGCGGAGACGGCGGAACCTCAACAGAAAGTAGGACAATCCTTTGCGGACAAACTGTGCACGCTGAACAGTGGAAAAAGTGCACGTTACTCAGCCCGCGACAGAAAAATGATTAATTTTAATTAAATAAAAACACCAAGATGGAAAAGAGGAAAATAAATAAGTAAATAAATTAATAAACAAATAATCAAAGAAATAAATATATGGATAAATAATAAATACAAGAATAAATAAATAATCAAAATAAATAGATAAATAAATAAATAAATAAATTAATTAATTAATTAATTAATCAATTAATTAATAAACAATTAGGCAATTAAATATATAGATAAATAACATACACAAAATTAATCAAGAGAATAAATAAATAACAATAGTAATAATATCATAATAATAATATAACAACAACAACAATATTAATAATAATAATAACAAAATAGTAATATAATAATAATAAGAGTAACAATGATATTAACATAATAATAATAATTATTATTATGACATAATACTAATAACAACAATAATAAATATAATAGCGCAATAATAATAATAATAATAACAACAACAACAACAATAATAATAATAACATGATAATATTGTGGTAATAATAATAAAGTAATAATTTAATAATAATTGTAACAATAATAATATAATAATAATATTAATATTAATAACATAATCATAATGATAAAAATAATAACACAATATAATAATACCAATAATAATAATAATAGAAAAAAAATATTAACATAATAATAAGATTATTATTATTAACATGATAAAGATATTAAAACGTTATATATATATATAAAACGTAAATAAGTAAGATTAATATAAAAAAACAATAATAAAAAAAACAAAACAAAAACGTACAAGGATTGGAGGGGGAACCGGAACGGGGGTGCGGGTGTCACGCAGGACAGCGAGCCGGCGCTGCGGGTGCGGGACGGCGCCGGAGGAAGGGGGAGGTTGGGACGACGAGGGAGGGGCTCGGCTGGTTGCGAAGGAGGCTGAATGCGGGAGCGAGGTCGGCAGGTCGGACAGCAGGGGGGGTCGGGAAGGAGGTGGTGCAGCGGCTCAGCAGGAGGAGGTGCCGGAGGGAGCCGCAGCAGGCGAGGTCGTCGGACCGGGACAAAGCGGCTGGAGTGGGTGCAGCGAGGCGGAGCGCCGAACGTGAGGGCGGAGGGTGGCTGGGACGGCGACGCGGCAGGAAGAAGGGAGGCTGCGCGGGCGGCGGTGGGCGCAGGAGAAGGGAGCAGGGCGCGCAGCCGGGGTGCTGAGGCGGAGCGAGGTCGGACAGGGGTTGCGCGCAGGGCGGGGGTTGCCGGGAAGAGCGCATGCAGGTCGGGGCGGCGCGGCGCTGGGGTGAGCGGGATGGAGCAGGGCGGCGTTCGGGCCGCCGGATGCTGGAGCAGGGGGCGCGGGAACAGGGAGGCCGGCTCGACGGGAGGCGGAGACGGGAGCTGGGACGGCGGCTGGGATGGAGAGCGGGGACGGCGCACCGGGCCGGGAGCCGGCACGACGGCGGGTGCGCAAGGGGAAACCGAGGCCGGGACGAGGCGAGGCGGAGGAGAGGAGCGGCCGGGGCGGTGGCTGGGTGCTGGGAGCCGACTGCGGAAGCAGGGAGGTGAGGCCGAGGTGCAGGACGCGGGGAAGGAAAGCGGGGAAGAGAGAAGGGGAACGGGTGGCGGCTGTAGGGGTAGGGTAGGGTTTGTTTAGGTTTATATATATATATATATAATAAAATAATAATAATAATAATTGTAATAATAATAATAATAATAACACTATAATAATAATAATAAAACTTATAATATTAATAATAATAAAACTTATATAACAATAATAAAACTTATAATAATAATAAATAATAATCATAATAATAGTAACAACCTTATAGTAATAGTAATAATAACCAAACTAATAATAATAGAAGACTAAATAAAAGAATAGAAACCTAATCTTCATAATAATAAAAATTTATAATAATAATATTAATAAAACTTTATAATAATAATAATAAATAAACTTTACAATGAAAATAATAATAATAATAATAATAATAATAATAAAATGACAACATAAAATTCTCAAATTTAAACGTCAGGCGAACACGTAGTCACCCGGGCCAACCGCACGGTCACCGCTAACGATGCGATGACCGCGCACTGGCGCGAAACCCTTCAACACAAATAAACGTTAAAAATTCAGACCGAGACCAAGAAAAGAGTAAGATAAGGGTATCTGCGGTCGGGGTGTGACACGTCGTATATATAGGATGATGGTTATGCAATTTGACATCATGCTGGACGTAAGAGGGGACTGTGTAGTTTAATGTCATGCAGTAAAAACAATAGAGGACAAGTGCTAAACAGTTTACCGCCATGTTTCTAGGACAATTTTCAATGTTTGACGTCATGTTGGAAAAAAGGGTGCTTTACAGTTTAGCGTCATGTATCTAGGACATATTTGCATAATTTTTTCTCCTTTTTAATGTCTTGTAGGATGAGAAGATGTATATATTAATGTCATGTTGGAAGAACCAAGGGAAATTTATATTTTAATGTCATGTAGGACAAAATTATAGTTTATTGTCATGTTAGAGGAAATAGTGACTTTTACAGTTTAATGTCTTGTAGGAAGAATGTGTATTTTTGTTTCATAAAATACATCATCAAGAATATTTCATTAGTTGGAGTCGTGATGAGTTCTCCATCCATTGAGATTAAATAATAAGCTCCATTGGAGTAGAACTTATGTATTGAGTAAGGTCCTTCCCATTTTGGTTCGAGCTTTGGAGGCTTCTTTCCTGGTATCATTGGATTTTTGAGAACCAATACCAATTCTCTTTGAATAAATGAACTAAGATGAAATTTATTATTGAAAGCACATACTAGTAGATTCTGATACACTTCCAAGTGGTGTAGGGTGCACAATCATTTTTCATCTAATCATTCCAATTCATCCAATATCATTTGAGATTGTTCATATGTAGATGACTGATCACAAATGTCCACTGTGAGAAACGGTAATAGATCCTCAGTGGGTAAGACTTCTTCTATTCCACATACCAATGAATATGGAGTTGACCGTGTAGCAATGCGTGTGGTGGTTTTATAAGACCATAAAGCATGAAAAAGTTTATCAGGCCATGATTTCTTATCATTATCCACAAAAATTTTAATTATGTTTGAAAAAGTTTTAATGAAGGATTCTATTGGGTTGTTGGCCATAGAATGATACCAAGATGAATGGTTGGATTTTTTGTTGTATTCTTGATACAATTTCTTTACCACGGATGAACAGAATTTGGTTCCATTGTCCGTCTATATGGTATGAGGGACACAAAATCTGTCACTGATGTTAGATTTGATGAAGCAACCAATAATTTTATAACTAACTTCTTTGAGAGGTATTTCCACTTCCCATTTGGAAAAGAAGTTAGTAGCAGTAAGAATATACTTACACTTCTTAGATGTAGCCGATGGGTAAGGTACTACCACATCCATCACCCGTGTGGAAAATGGCCATGAGTATTTAGCTCCATGGAGATACTCTGGGGGTTGATCAATGAAATCAGCATATACCTGGAATGAATGACACTTATTATAGAAATCAACACAATCTTGTATCATTGAAGGCCAAAAGTATCCAAGCCTTCGAATTTAATCATACACTCTATGTCCAAATTGGTGGGAACCATAGAATTATGCATGTACATTATTAATGATAGTCATTGTCTCTTCACCATCAATACATATGAAGATAATTCCATAAAAAACTCACTTGTAGAGATTTTTTCTGGGTGATCTAGGCAATCATAAAAAGTAAAATTGACTACACATCGTCGGACATGTTCTTTCCCGGATCTATGAGGTGGGAGTGATCCATTTTGAAGGTATTCTCTGATAGCTGCCATCCATCCAATACAATGACAATATGGTTCAGAAATGGGACTAATTTAATTGATTTCCTCTATTATGATTTGAACATAAGGAGAAACTGTACGACGGTGGGAAGTAAAAAAGATTGTATCGTCCCGATTTGGATCTACCAGAGTTGTGGCTACATTAACCAGTGCATCAGCTTGAGCATTTTGTGATCGCGAGACATAAGAAAATTTCAGTTCCAAAGAAAATTCCTCCATTAACTCTCCGAAATAATCATACAAAGGGATTGACTCTTCTTTTCTGATGGCATAGTCTCATTTGACTTGTTTGATTACTAGGTCTGAATCACTTTTAACCTTTATGTGATTTTCAATTGCCTGAAGCGCCAACTCCAATACTGCAATGAGAGCACGATATTCTGCTTCATTGATTGTACTTCCTAGAAACAATAAAACGGAATAGTGCGGAACTTTGTTTTTTGGAGAAATAAGTACAACTCCCAACCCAACTTTATTGAATTTAGGATCATCAATTTTCTTCCATCTTGGACTTCTAGAAGCACCATCAAAGTACATTTCCCATTTTTTAATATTATCTTGAATAGAGAAGACTTTCTCATCATGAAGTTCAATATCTAATGATATATCTTCTACTGAATGGTGTTCAAAAAAGAAAATTAGCCAGAGCATGGCCCTTTATTACATTTTGAGACACATAATGGATATCAAATTGCTGAAAACAAACTACCCAACATTCCATACATCATGTCAGCATTGGATGACTAAGGATAAATTTGAGCATGTTATTGTGAATTACCTATTGGACCTCATGATGTCGTTGGTAGTGTCTCAATTTCTATAATAAAAATATTAATGTTAGTAAGCACTTTCCCATACTTGAATATCGGGTTTCTTCTTCAATCATAGTGTGAGTGAGATAGTAAAGGCTATTTTCATTCCCAACATCATTCTTTGGGAAAGGAAGGCACCAAATGATCGCTCTAAAGTTGTCACATATAGAATAAGTGGTCTTCCTTCAATAGGTGGCATTAATACCGATGGACTCAAAAATTATTTCTTGAGAATATTGAATGCTTTTTGACATTCTATAGTCCACTGGTATGTGACAAACTTCTACATCAATTTCGTGAAGTGTAAACTTTTTCCTACTATATTAGAGATAAAATGCCTAATATAGGCAAAATGTCAACGAAGTCCCCTCAATTCATTCAAATTTTGAGGACGAGACATACCAAGGAATGATTTTGTCTTCTTAAGATTGACTCCAACACCATGATGGCGTACAACAAAGCCGTGAAATTTTCGGGAAGTTACCCCAAAAGCATATTTTAAGGGGTTCATCTTCAAATTGTGTTGTCGAGGTTTGTGGAATATGATTTCCAAATCAGCCCAGTGATTTGAACATTTACTAGATTTAACCACCAAATCGTCCACATAACATTGAAAAAATTTCCCTAAAAAGGGTCTGATGATACGGTGCATTGCATGTTGATTTGTTGAACCTGCAATCTTCAGGCCAAAGGGCATTACCCAATAGAAAAACACACCCTGAGGGGATCTGAAAGCTGAAGATTCTTCATCTTCTGGATCCATTCAGATTTGATTATACACAGAATATCCATCAATGATGTAATGTGCTTCATAGCCAGTTTTTTCATCAATTAAGAGTTATGTAATCAGAACTGGAAAATCATGTTTGGGACAATGTCGATTAAGATCTCTGAAATCAATGAAAACTCTAATTTTTCCATTCTTATTTTTCACAAGGACAATATTAGCCAACTATTTGGGATATTGTACTTCTTTGACGATGATAGCTATGATAAACTTATCCACTTCAGCTTCAATTATGGAAGTATAAGTTGGGTGTGTTTTTCTTGCGGCTCGCTTAAATACTCGATGGTCTTCCAGAAAACCAAAATGATGAGTAGAAACATCAGCTTCAAGCCCTGTCATTTATGTATAGTTCCAAGAAATTTATCTTCATTTTTCTTCAAAAATTAAATTTACATATTGTTCTCTTCAATAGTAATGCCCTCACTAATTAAAGTGATGTGAGGATCTTCTTTCGTACCCAGATTTAATTATCTGAGTTCATCCATTGTGGTAGAGATACCCTCTTCAAATGTTGGAGGAGCTTCTCTGAGATCTTCCACTTCTTATTAGACATGTGTTATTTCTTCTGTTTTTACTTTCATAGTAGATGATGAAGCAGAATTTCCATGATCAAGAATGATGTTAAAATTTGAACACCATGAAGAAGAGGCTACCATTTCTAACACGATTGATGAGGAAATGTCTTCCTTGGCTAATAAATAGGACATAATGGATTTAACATCAACATTATCATTCATCTCTAGCATTACAATAACTTCTTCTAGCCTGGTTGATGAAATATAGAATTGAAGGATTTCAGCAGATGAAATAAAGACATCTCCATTGGAGCTTTCATCATTTCATGGTGAATCACCAGTTTCTCCCTTGTTGTCTAGCTTGATTTTCGTAATTGTCAATATGCAAGTTTCCTTAAGGGTATTTAGATTTGGGTCTATCCTGTCAATTGGACTGATAGGCAACACATAACCAATACTCACATGTATGAATGGGATTACAATAATCTTTTCTAAACCATATGGAGAATTAATTTAGGTAACCTCCTTTGACGTAGATACCTCCATTCCATCCATGAGAAATAATTGTGCCTCAATGTATTGAGATTCACATGTTTTGAATGGGGATTTATCACTATACAATGTCCCAATCTGACCACTTAAACCATATTTGAGATATTGATAGTATGATGAAGGGATATCCACATGTTGATGTAGCCAAGGTCTTCCAAGAAAAATGTTTAAGGTCGTGTCATAATGAGCAACCATGAAAGATGAAATGGATACAAGGTCCTCAAACTATGTTTTCAGTGTAATCTCACCCAAAGGTTCTTGTTCATTATTATAATAGCCTTGAACCATAAATGTATAAGGCGATAAATCAGATTCGGTGAGGCCCAATCGACGAAGTGTACGAACAGGGATGAGGTTTACTCTTGAACCATTATCAATGAAAACTTGTCGGATGTCTATATCATTGACCATGCTAGTTAAATTCAAAGGTCTAATATCTCCATGCAGAACAACATCTTAATCTTATTCAATAATAGATATTACTACATGGAATTCTACAGGATCATTCTCTACATGGTAGAATTCAGCCACAATAATTTCAGTTTCGAATTCCCGAGGACTTGACAAAGACTCAATGAGTGCCTCCTGAGAATCCTTTGATAGATTTAAGGCATCTAGAATTGAAAACATGGTCGGTATATGGGAAAAATGTTTTAGCACATCATACATTTGGTAAAAAGGTCTACGTTTCCCAACAGGAACATGTGGTTTCACAGGTGCCTTAGAATTTTATGCATTGTGAGTAGATGCTTCTTGTATCAGGGTAGGTGTAGGAAATAATCTCGTCTTTGGATGATTAGACCAAATAGGTCTATTTATTTACTGAGAGGAAGAATGTGTAGCCTCCAACCAATCCTCCAAAATAACTATTCCTGGACTGAATCTTCCATGTGTGGAAGAACATGCTTTTTCTTGTTGATCCCACTGAAGGGATCTACCAAGAGTTTCTACTGCATATATATTTCTAGCAGGGGTAGAATTGAAATTGTGGTTTTTGTGATATCCACATCTTCCTCTATATCCTAGACCTCTGGAAATCCCTCTAATTAATCTATTTGATATAGGGAATTCATGCTCATCATGATCAAAACTAAGACTGGCATACTGATCTATTAATTGGATCATTTTATCAGAGTCAAAGATCAACTCTTCATCTAAGTAAGATTCTGCCTGATTATCTAGTTTAGGTTGTGCCGTTTGGTGGGGCGGGGCACGTGGATTATAAATATATGGCAAAAAATCTACCAAAGACACAGACAACTAGGGCTTTGACATGATCTCATCTTCTTCTGACTACTATTCTTTCGTTGTATTCTTCCGCTTCATTGATGATTTTCTCTTTGATGATGAGGATTTTGCTGTGGAATTCATAGAAGAAGACACAATTGGTTTCTTCAATTGCATTCATAAAATGTAATTGGATCTATTGATCTTTTTCCTGATCATCCAATCATCATATTTCTGTGCATTTTTGTTTTTGACTTCTTGCCACTCGCCTTCTTCCTCTGGATCTGTAGTTGTAACACATGATACCTGGGGTGAAGAACATTTCAGTTTTACCTGTCCTGAGTCCACCATATTTTATAGAATTCCTTTGATGAAAAAACACTCTTAAATGGGATTCCCCAACATCTGATGCAATGGGAAATAATTTGGACGGTCTTCATCTCTTTCCTTGTTTGGCCTTTTAGGCCATGTCAAATGAACCAAATTATTTTCCATAGCCTAAATGAAGTAACGATGAACTTGTTCATCTTAGAAAGAACAAACATTTATCTTTAACTCCTCAAATGGTTTTTTATTTGTTCTCTTTGATCATCTTGACGAGATGGCCTCTTTGGCTGATGCTCAGGAGGTGGAGCCCTTCGATAAGATGAATGTTTTGAAGTAGAAGCAGGTACAAGTGATTGTTTATGTGTGACTGCAGTAGTATCTCCATTACCCATTCTCTATCCTGTAACTAATGGAATTACACGAGTTTTATAATTAGTCTTTGTAATAGATTCTTCAATATGTTGAGCGATTGAAGTATGGCTTCGAAACCCTCCAGTGTATTTCATAGGGATCAATGGTGTGCATAATTCATCACACAAATTTTCCAGAAAGATTGGAAACAATTCATCTTGATGGAGTGCTAAGCTTAAAGAATATGTTAATCCCTTCCAGTGAGAAATGAAACCATAAAATCATTCATTCTCCATTTTCTTAAAATTTTTATGTTAAAAAACTGTCGTCTTTGGAAACTTTGAGCAGAATTGAAGAAGGAATCATTGACGAAGATCTTTCCACCTGGTAATTGACCTGGATTTCAAGATTTTATACCAGACAAAAGCAGGTCATTGTAATGACTGTATAAAACACCGGAGCTTAACTGCTTCTTATTGATGAGGAGTTCCCATTAGAGGATCACAGTGAGAAAAAATGCCCAAAGTGTTGTTCTGGATCTCATGAACCATTAAAAATTCAGAATGCGGTACTTGCAAAATTTTATGGGGGAGGAATTCCATCAACCCATTCAGGGTAAGCTCTCTTATATGGTTTAATTATTGCGCATTTTTCATCCATATATTCCAACCGAGCTATAAATGACACAAGGGTAGTTTTTAACTTTTGAGAAACATCTGGTTGAGCTTAGACCTATGAAGGTGAAATAACTGGAGCATAGACAGGTGTGGTGACTGGTAATACAATTGATGGTAGCACTAGAGGTTTTTGTTCTACAAGACACATGAGATTAGACCTATGAGGATATACTGGTAAAAGTGGATATTCTTGATCCATTTTAGTAGCTGCAACAAATTCCCTTGACTAACTGACTCCAGCACGCTTAGGAGGAAGACTACCTTGAAGTAGTTCTACATTCAACCACCTTATTTCCTTCATTTCTTCCTCTTGTTTTATGATCCTTTTCTCTTGTGAGAGTTATTGGCCTTCTCAAGAGGAAGGGTGGAATCTAACCAGATTCGTTCCTTTCCCCTTTTTTTACGCCATTCGAAGAGGGGGATGTTGGTTCTTTTTTGGATTGCCTAGATTCTGGTTAAGCTTTTGATTTCGTGTACACACACATTCTTCATTTACCTATGTGTGCACATCCTCTTGAGCAGTAACTTCTTCATCTGATCCCTTTAAGTGAGCCTCATGTTTTGGAGGATCAACAACAACAACATTGATGACATTTATTAATGCGTAACACATTGCATCTTTTCTATCGGCATTTCGGCGATGCTATCTTCTTCCATGTCCATGATGAGACATTATATTTTGTTGAGTTGACCCCTCAGGAACTTCCTGATGAACCATTATTTGTAGTTAATCTCCTGATAATTCGGCTCTGCGTTCCTCTTGCGGCATCTTCCCTAATCGAGAGAAGACTGACTTTCGATGAGGAAGAGATTGAGGGATTTGAAAAAGTCCCTAGTCCAGTGGACTGGGGCTTTTCCCGTTGTTCCTACTCAACTCCTTGAATCTTATTTGTTGATTTTGAGGGATGGGTTAAAAGAGTCTTCAGTATGGCATGGTGCGTTGGTTCTTTAGCTGCTACATCTAAGACATTGTTAAAATCTCTCTTGATCCTGCAGACTTTAGTCTGAAAATGAGCTGGATGCATTAACCTACATCCACTCAAATCAACTTGCTCAAATGTCTGTTGGATGATTTCTGACACTTCTGTCACCTGATGATGTGTATGCTCTAAATGAGATTCATGGTTGATATTCACATTTTTTTGATGCAATAGTAAGTCGAAAATTTGTTCTCTGTATTCATGACTATTGTAAGAACTGGTTTAGGCACGTTCTTGAGAAATCATATGATTACTAACAAAACCAATTGGTTGGGGCCAGCCATGGGCAATAACATTGAATGAGACAATTTTTGGCAGGATTTTTTGATTGGAGAATATAGTGAAATGCAGTGCTCCATGAACACCCCATCCCTGGATATGAATACTGTATGATTCATTGGAAATTGACCGGCATAATCTTTTTAGTGTTCCAAGGCATGAATGTTGAAGGGCTCCCTGTTACTTTTCAGCCTTCAAATATCGAGAATCTTATAGAGAGGAAAAATCAATTTTGAATTGTAACCCTTCTATTACATTGACTTGATTTTCATATTCATCATAAGATAATATTTTCTTATTCAATTGACAATGTTTTTTCCACATGTTGAGATGAATATCATGATTACATTATTATGTCAACATTTCTAGAATTTCATTCTGATAGTCATCTAAAGGGAAAAACATGACTGGTACTTCCCCTTCTGCCGTTTGTTTTCTCATATTCAGCATTTCCTCTTTATCATTCGATTATGATTCTTCTACTTGATTAGACCAATGCTGGTGCTTCTTTGTTTTTTCATCAAATTCAACAATATTGGTACATAATTCATTTGTAAAACTAGAAGACAAATGTCCCAGAGGTGGATCAAAGAATAACCTACATCCCGAGATATCTTCTAATTAAGAAATTATTTCACCTACTAGCGGTAACGCATCAGACAAGACTAGCATCACATTTTCATGTGCATCAAGATAAGAGGGGATTCTCATTACTGAATGATCCTTTGAAGAATTTTTGAGGCAATGCGAATTACTACTGTAGAGAGGACTTTTGCAGCTAAATTCATCATCATGGGGAGGACCACTATGGTGGGATACAACAAAAGATGAAAACTTTTCCTCCTTGTTCATCTTGCCACGTAGAGGGTTATCATGGCTCTCATATGAAGGTGATACTTCAAGATCGACTAAACATTGATGAAGAACGCCTTCATGAAGAAGTGTTTGATAAAGGCGTTCAGAATTATTATTCCCACTATTGGGAAATGATAGAGTATAATCTTTAGTTGCAACAGATAATTTTCAGAGGGCTTCAAGAACTCCATCATTGAGCAAGGAATTATTACAGATCGGCTCATGATTTCATGAATTTGTTGAACGAATAATTTTCTTAGACACCTTTTTAATAATTTTTGGAACCACTTGTTGAAAAAAGTTGTCATTACGGCCAGGTGTATGTGCGTACTCACGAGAAATATTCAGGTTAGACTGATTATCTCCATTCAAATCGGTTGTATGTGCCTGACTTGATTGTTTGTATGACATGGTGGATTATTCCCCACAACCCACTTGGACTGTAATAGAGGTGTGTATCTATTCAGAAGTGATATATTGAGGAGTCACTCCACTGTTTGGGACATATTTGAATTTCTTTCCCTCTGATGCTGCTGAAGTTGTTATAATATTCTAACAGGCATCCAGAATACAGGAAGATATTTGAATCTTCTCTTTCACAATTATTAGAATGTGCTTGGTGAATTCAGATTACAGAATGGGTATATACATCCATTCCGTGCTTGGATTAGTTTTAAGTGCCTGAACCTAACCTCCTTTTCCTATCAGTGAATTCTTAAAATACTCATGTGTCGGGGTAGAGAGTTGAGTCTGCTCCAAATTTGTTGTCGGGGATTTCTGACTGACTTCTCTGGATGCTACCAAATGAGACTGTTGGTAGGATTGATGAATATTGGAAGGTGTATGTGCCTTCTGTGTATTCTTCATCAAGTATAGTTGACGAATTTCAATCAATACTGGCAGATGATACTACTGACAGAATTGAACATTGTAAACATGTGTATATCCCTGCTTATCAGTTTCCACCATATTAGATTGGTGAACATCATTCGTTGTAGTCAGACGAGCTTGTTGACATGCTGATGAGTTATAAACAGGGGTATATGCATTCCTATAATACTCCCCTAGAATTTCCTAGTGGGATTGGTGTGTTACTCCCAGACGAGCCTCCTGGGATGTAACATCAGGAAAAAGGGTGTATATGCCCACTCATTTCTTGCCATCTAGTTGGCTTGATGGACTACTCCGGATGGGTTAGAAGTAAGAAACTAGTCCATGATGACCAAATTACTCCTTTTTTGGTTCGTCTGGTAGACTTAGGTTGGAGGAAAATGAGTTGAACCCCTAAAGGTGATACCCTCATCATGTTGAGGGCGCACTGCCGCACGAGTCTGGCAACGATTGTTGATGGGAGCCCCCAGGACAGACTCTTATCTTCTTGAATTAAGGCCTTGAGTGACCTTCTCAATCACCTCCCCATAATATGGGAGGGACTGGTGATTGTTTTCCTGGGATAATGACGCAAAACAGTTGGACACGACTGTTGGCACAACCTGCTTCTTGATCGCTGGTCATCGCTGTTCAGACAACAGGGGTGAATTATTGATTTGGAGGGCATGTCGAGTGGACTCTAGAGTCGGAATGGTACTGTGATGATGATATTCTTTAACCAATTCATTTGATACCCAACATTGAAGATGCTGAGTAGGTGATTTCATCCTCAGAGTGGATGATTATTTAACAGGAGTAGCGACAGATGCATTCACTGGTGTGAACTTTAGAGAATCCATTATTGTAATGTAGAGAGATATTGGAAACGAGTCCATGCTTGATATAATAGACATAATCACCATATGTTCGACCACTACATCTTTTGGATGAGAAGACATGTTACTGATTGTTTTGTTGGCACATACATTGAGTTAAATAGGGGCCTAAAAAATAAGTAAAACATCATTTTAACATGATGAAGGATTCACGTCGGGTTCACCATTTTTTTTCCTCAGGAAATGGGGATGACCTTGTTTGTTTATGGTTCAAACAATCCAATCAGTTTCGAACATGTTTGTTCATAGAATCGGAAATATCCATTGATTCTATATCCATTTGGACCTACTTTCCAAATATAGGTTCCCATTAGTTGTGTACTGATAAGGCTTAATAATTTTCATTGGTCGAGAGGATGGGAGGTCAGACTCATCACAACTTTTTGGGGGGAATTACTATCTACCCCAGGACTCTCTTATATATTTGATTTATATTCTGGAATCCTTATTAAATTACCAAGTATGATAATTCTCTTTTTTTAGATCTGACAATCAATTATTGATATGTATGAGATTTCGATAATCTTGTATATGTATTGTAAGTTCTTCATCGATAGAGAATCATCTGTATTTCTTAGATATTCTTAGTCAATGGTATCCTTCAATACATTATATAGAAATCTCTTGGTCATTATGATAACCATAAAGGTTTTAAAGCCATATAGTGGGGCACTTGATGTTTATTTTCATTCAGAAGGACATGGATTATTTCAGAGTTGGGATCATACTCGCAGATGGGCTACCTATGTATCCTTGTTTATAAAAGGAATCAGAACCCACATAGTTAGAGTGAAGAAATTATATGTTTATGCCTAATTGATTTCCCAAAGAAAGATTTCAGAATTACTTTTATGCTCTAAGCTCAAATGAGTCATGCTCAGTTTGAGAAATAAGAGGTATCAGTACAACATGCCGATTTTTCCATGAAAGAAGCAATCATAAAGAATGAATTGGGGATTATGTATGTATTACTTCCCAGATAGATTAATATTGGGATTTTACTTCAGGGAGGAAACCATTGAATAGGGTACATAAAGTTACTTGTTCCTTATAGATATTTGGATACATATCATATGAATTAATCCTAAGAAGGATGCCCAAGTTAGAGGGGACTTATGATTGGGTTTTATTGCTAAGAATGAATCCCAGAAAAAATATATTAAGACTGGGTCTTACTCCTAAAAAGGAGGCCCAGGTTAAGGGGAATTATGACTGGAATTATTCTTGAAAAGAAGGCCCAGGTTAAGGGGGCTTGAAATCTGGGGATTACATTTGAGAAGGAGTCCCATGTCAGATAAAAAAAATGATTGGGGCTTACTCCTGAGGATGATAACCATATTAAGGGAACATGGACTGGAGATTAATCATGAAAAGGAGTCCAAGGATAGGGAACTTGGGGCATACTCCTAAAGAGGATTCCCAGATTAAATATCTTATCATCTTAAAGGACGAGGTTGAATGGAGGAAATCTCTAACCATAGTGACATAATGATATGTCAATCACTAGGTTTTGAGAGATGTTCCACATATTTCCTTTTAGATATGGAATACAACAAAGGAACCATGCCAAAAATGGATTTGAATAGGGTTTTGAAGGCTAAATCAGGAATAGGAGAGGTGTATTTGATGAAAAGATCTAAATAGGCAGGAGTGGCTCCTAAAAAGAGGCAGGCGTGAAAGTCCTGTGTGGGCATGAAAGTCCTGGTCATGCAAGTATGCTTGTGCTACACATGTGTACTTGCGCGATGGTTAACCCATAGGGTAGTACATGGGCGAGACATGGCTCAAGCCTTTAGTATTATCCCCAAAGGCTTCCAAAAGTGTGGCACGCATGTTTTGTTGAATGTATAAGGTGGCGCGAAAGTGTATTCATTTCCCCTAAGGGTTAGACACTTAGTCGCACAAGTGTTGAGAAATTTCAACACATAGGCATTATTCCCCCTCTTTAGATCTTCCATTCTATGTATGAAATTAACTTAGAAGTGTTTGGAAGACTTCATGTAGAGACTAGTGTGTCGAGAGCTTAAATATTACTTTTTTATTTTTTATCCCCGAAATGGGGGGCCCACAAGGGGTATTTATAGGCCATTGAGGACTTAGGGAGAAAAAATATTAGGGAGTGAAAGTACCCTTCATGACCTCTATGTGGTGAGAAAGAATACTTGTGAGACCATGATGAATCTTACGCGACCATTTTGTAAACAAATACTTGTTAATGCCTTTGTCAATTTGTTTTTTTTAAATAATTAATCTCTTGGTGCATAAGTTATTCCCCTTTTTTAGTCGTTATACTATGTGATGGAAAGGAGAGTCAACACCTCTTCCACTGGAACTCGTCAAAAGAGCTCAATCAGCATGTACTATCTGCTAGTGCGGCTGGTAGAGAATAGTTCCCAATGGGTGGTGGTGCTACTGGTAAACCACCTGAAGGAGCCTACACAGTATGAGGGCCCCTCACTGGGGCCTCGTCGCTCGGTGGGACATCATCACATACTCATTGGGGAATCCTAGCTAGACTTCTATGCAGCAGCATCCTGATATAGAACCGGTGTTCCACGGTCATTATGTTATACCTGGTGAGCTGGCACAAATAATACTGAAGGAAAACTTTCCAAAAGAAAAAACAATTAGTACATTTGTGCACTAAGTCATAAATCAAAATTTAGGGTCCTGTTGTATGGATAAATCATCCACTGCTCCACCATTGGATTCCCCAAACTAAAAACCACACTCATAACACTGATCATTTTTTCCACATAGAAATGTTCAGAGTCCCATTTCATTGGTATAACTGAATCCTCTGATACAACTTTGTCATGACCCGTCCCCTGGGGCCCATGATGTTACTACCCCAATACCACCATCCCTTGTGTAGGGGATGGTGACTAACACTGAAAGGCGTATTCCCAAAAAGGAGAAGGAATTTCCTTTAAACCTATCCAAACAAATTGTTTGGGAACACATCAAGAAGAAACTAGGAAGTAAACTGCTATAATAAAAAGATTGATGAATGTTAAAGGGGATGGAATAAAATCCCAGCTAAATGTATGAGAACAATTGAAAATTACAAATACAACTGAAGGGAACAATACAAATGAAAAAGGAAAAAATATCTACAAAGTTTTCCTCCAAGAATCCTACCTAAAGGGTAGGAATAGATCGCCTCCTCAACACTCCACATCTACTAGTCTCCTCCACATATTGCCTAGTCCTAGCTCCCTCAAACTTCAGCCCGACTGCTCGTCATCTTCACAAGAAAAAACAAGGTAAGGGTGTAACACATTCAAGGGTGAATTTAATGATACTCGGTAGGGATCCCAACACCCCTGAATATATCATAGAATTCTACAATCAAAACCACAAATCATGATGTCTATCACAATGCACAAAGCTATAGACAATTCTCAATTAGAGTCTCAACTCAAAACAGGTATACAAATTAGAGAAATAGTATTATGATGCTGACCCACGCATAATTTCTCTAAATGTTGATAGCCTGTAATGATATTCATTATGGTTAATAACAAGTATCAGTTACATTCACAATGTCGAACACATCGGCAGCTGGATAACTCCTCCTCTAACGAGTACAGTTGGCATTCCACATCATAAAGAGGAACTTTTAACTAACCTTGGACTACTGAGGTTCTCCTATTATCGATTACCTTGGGTATGCAGCATCACACAGAGGCGCTACCTAGCATGGGTATGTCGTGTCACATAGAGGTGCTCCCCCTCGTGGCCTGCTAAGGTACTCCTCCTACCGAGTACCGTGGGTATGTCGTGTCACACAGAGGTGCCCTCCACCTTTGGTCTACTGCATCACACGGAGACGCTCCAAAATAGGCTATTTGAGTCACTCCATGTCAAAACGGTTACTCGTCATCATGTCTCTGCCAGTCATAGGGTTCCATGCATTGCACACTTTGGAGAACCGCTCCAAAATCCATTAGTCATATTTCCACCAACATGAAGTCTCACAGAAAATGTAACCCAATGATCCATCATTTCCAAAGGGTTCCATTTCAATAGACGTCTTGTCAATTAGATTCCTGGTCTATGCGTTATAGGCATTTCAGTACAGAGGGCCCGATTGGATTTGGTTGGGATCCTACCCGGTCATGCCTCTGGCATGTGCCCCATCCATTAGTTGCCTATCGAACCTGGGACCCACTACTTCTACCACCTATGTTGTAGGTCATGTCCTACATGCCGCATGGCGTGCTATCGGGGGAGCGCCCCACCTCCACTCGATCGGTTCCGTCCAGGCCGGCTAGCATGCAGGCGGCCCTCTCCAGTGGTATGACATGGCACGCTGCACTGTCACCCACGGTTGGTTGGTGTTCCAACCACCTTCCATCGGTTTCGATGGCTAACGAGCCACAACCTCCTTTGTTCATCGGGGTTGTGTGACTGTGTATCGCACCTCCTCCATGTCCGGCCACTCCGATGACCGTCGCGGCTCTGTGTGGCAACCTCTTCTTGTGGCGTGTGTCGATGCACTATCCCCAACATATCCAATCTGTATTGCTACATAATCGGGCATTCCATGGATGAGAAAAATTATTAATGTATATGAGGGTTTGGGTCGGGTTCATTAGGCATGTGCCCTCCACGTTATCTCGAAATCATGTGGTGCTTAAGGGTTTGACCAACTCTTGGAATTTAAATCAACAAGAAACCAAAAAAGATACCCCATAATAACCTCCTGCAAAAATGAATGAATCATGGGTCAAACTGTTTATTGGTTGACCCATTATCTTCGTATTATTCAATAATGTTGAAGAGGAAAACATTCAAAAAGAATAAACGAATAAACCCCCTACCTTGAATCATCGGAGAAATTCCCCTGATTGATGGTGGGTGGGTGTTCTGTGTTCCCCAAAGAGGCTTCTAATGACGCCGCTCATACATCGTCCTCTGGTTCATGGTTCGGTGTCAATTTTCCCATTCTACAGGGATCGGCTCCATCCTCTAAGGGTCTGGCATTGCAGTTCTCCTCCTCCAATTCTTTTCATGATGAAGTGGTTCTAGTACCCCCCCCCCAAAGCCCCATATATATTGGAGATGGGGAGTTTAAGTAACGATGGTGGAGTTTAATGGGGATCTTCAATTAGGAATCATCGCTATTTCCAAATGACATCATTCTATTGGGATGTAAGGTCATGTAATTTATTGGCTTGACATGTCAGTGGCCCCTCCCATTTTCATATCCGTTGAAGGATAAGAAATAAAATAATAAAATTATTTCTTTTTTTTTCTTTTAAATCATCCCAAAAATTACCTTTTTTAGGACCAACTACTGTCAATGTGATGCCTCTATTTAGCGAATCCTCATGATGAAGATTCAATGGTGCCACCTGATGTTTAATCCGAGAAATGGTTCAGATGTTAGATAACCCCCCTATCATGTTTACTGAACGTACCAAAAAAAGTTCATTAAATTATTAATGTTCAACCATGTACCGAGCCAGTCGAGGATTCGCTCTTCCTAGGGATAACAAGCCCAAATGAACCCAACGGTACTCTCGTATTTTCAATATGAGTTACCATTTTGATGATATGTATTTTATAATTAAATAATTTCCACTAAATTATATGATTTTTGGCCAAAAAACTAACATTCACTACTGGACCATGTCGGCCAATGTTAGAATCAAGCCAAGGAAAGCATATCCTCACATGTTTAGCGGTGGTCTCAAATTTTATATGTGATTTAAAGTTTGTGAGTTATAAGAATTTGAAAAAATAAAATTTATTTAATTATTTTATTCACAGTTATTCAATTTTTGGGTTTTCTAACACGAGTCATGCATCGACTAAAATTATGTCTCGCCTAGGGTAAACCATCCATCATGAGTGCAACAGTGCACTCATATTTTTGATATGGGCTACCGTTAATAAGTTATTACACTTTTTAGGAAAACATCTTTCAGTCATTATTTAATGTTTAACAAAACATCGATGGATCATTCTGGGGACTTTTGACCTCAGAATCACATGCTGTCAGATCTCGCAGTCTCAAAATAATTTAATATAATTATGAACAAAAATTATATGGAAATTATGGGTCATTATAGTTACAAAGCTATCATTCCTCCAGTTGACCCATATCATTGTCATATAATGATTCAGGTTCACATTTATACATAAGGTTACCTTCTTAAATATTTTAATCAAAACATTAACTTTGGCATGGTCACATTCAATTCAAATACCTGACATAAGGGCCTCCCATTTATATCATTATCCGTATTCAATTGCATTTAATTCAATGAAGGCCATTTTATTTGAGTCGTCAATCTCAAGTTTACATCCCTCAATTTTACGAATCATTGAAAAATTGATTTCTGGTATATGGTCCAAAGGGTTCATGTTCATCACCCATAAAGGATTCTACCACCTTGCATGTGTCAACTTAACCATTCCTTTTATATTATCCTATTCATTTAACTGATTGTCACGTAGAAGCTCTATGACAAGGGCTCATGTGTAAAGAAGTGGTGTCATAGAAATAAGGATGGATCCCACTTGGAAAAATGCAACAAAAATACACTGAACACTTAATCTTGACATTATAAAATTATGATAAAGGAAAAAACAATGAAATGACGAGTAATAATCTAGAAAATACTTAATAAAAAATCATAATTTTTTTTCTGGATAACTGTGCACCTCTAGTGTAGGGTTTTACAATTAACACATTACATTTTCATATAAAAAACCAATTATCAAAGTTATTAATTTCTTTGATTTATTCTTTGAAAAAACAAGATAATAAACCACCATAGATGGAAAAATATTAATTAAGAGGTCAAAGATTATTATATTAATTAGTTAATGATTTTATAGATTAAATGGAAAAGGAAAGTGATAATACATAAAAAGTAGTCCAACCTAACTTTCGGCACTTATCAAAAATTGGCGGCGACCACTTGAAACTGCCCCAAATGAACATGCACATACATTCACATATATATATATATGTATATATCAAACACCCAATTCACATATTCCGTACACCATGAGGCAATGCATGTATGGAATATTTATATCTGTATATATACATTCCTTTGTATAAGCTCCCAAGTCATCAATGGAAAATAAACATAGTAAAAAAATTATACACCGGACTAGTAAATTAAAAACCCCCCAATTAAAAATCAAGAAAAAATAATAATGGAGGAAAAAAATAAACCAAATCGACAGCAGTGATTTGAATCAATCCCATCTGCCTCACCTACGATGGTGGATGATAGAACACATAAGAATGCACCCAAGGATACCAGTTTTATGCCATAAAATTGATGGGAAATCAAAAAATACATAAAACCAGGACCTATGATTTTGACTTAATGAAAAAAGGATGACATGGATGAAAAATCGGCCGAATCAAGGGAGATGATAGAGAGGATCCCCATGCATTGATAAGGGATAGGGGGCTTAGTGCTCATGCAATAATGAGGGAGGAGAGGTGAAAGATATGGTTTGTTTTATTTTTTTTTCAATTTAATTTAAAATAATTATATTTTTTATACATTTCATCATTCATGGCTTTGGAAGCACAGTTTAGGAAACCATGTTCCAACTATGTGCCCTTCCCAGGGCACCTAGGGAACCATGCATAGTGTGACCAACCCGGTTTCATAACTATGCGCAAACTATGTAGTGAATAGTGATAATGTAATAACTCTTTGACTAAGTGTTTGGGCTAGGTAAATGGTCTGATAAACCATGATGATACTATTTTCCCCTCCTCTTCCCAACTTTTGTTGGTCTCACGGTTTCCTACAGTGGGTTACATGTTTTTAGAAAAACCATTCACCCTAAATATCCTTCCAAAACTAAAAATATTCCACCTTTAGTGCTCTTGAAACTATTAGAGCTACCTAGGATAATACTTTTTTTATTTTCCCAAGTTCAAATAAATCACATTGAAAGGATACTACTTTAAATTTTGAGTTTCAAGGGTTTTTCTTAATTTGATCCATCCAGAAAACAAAAAGTATAAAAACCTTTTAATTTTTTTTTGTGTTTAAAACACTGATCATTAAAACATTCGCACCTTAAAAATTATCATCCCTGAGAAGCTTTCGAGACCAACATAAACATCTCCCAACCTACGTGGGATGTAAAGATTCATTCAAATTGTCACGTTACTTTTCCAAATGCCTAACTCACCTCTGGGAATTCTTTTAAACACAAGGGCCCTAATCCACCAAAACACGAGCCAACCCCCTTTTCCAACCAAGACATTGTGTTTAAAAAATAAACATTACTATTTATGTATTTAAATGGTCATTTCATCATCTTAATAATTGTCTTGAAAAACATACACCCCACCATAGGCATCAATGTTATGCAGACAATTCCAAACCACACATCAAACCACCTTCGATATGTCCTTACAATCAGGACATTATTAGGTTTAAAAATGCTCCTTGCATGATTTTTCTCATAATAAATTGTCGATTCCCATCAAACTCGAGGCCCTGGTTGAAATAGTATTTCAGGAAAATTCACAGCTAACACAACCCCCACATGTCTCAACCTGAAAATGTTCCAGAGAATTGTATTTCACCGACCATAGACTATAAAAAGAGGATCCCCGAGTCGATCAGTATCAAGCTGGTCATTTACAAGAACTCTTGTATTAGACGTCCGACTTTTTAGAAGAATAATTTTATTTCCTCCATCCAAGGCATCGTGAAATCACCAATAACACATCCGCCAAATTTTTATACCCAGCGTTTGGTGGTGTTCCTGACCAAAACATGAAGGAAGACATGCATCCAGCATGCAATTTCGATAGAGTACACCAAAACATCACCACCAACATTTAAATCATCACCATGGCCTATGTATGAAACACTCATACTGTATCTTATATAACACCAAAATAGGGGAAATTTGTATCACTAGGAATCATACACTAAGAGCATTGAACAATGATTCCATTAAACCACACCAAATTACTATAATGAAGACCACACCAACCATAGAACACTGACTTCATGGAAGGGGCTCGGCTTCACCCACCAATGCGTCATCAAAACTGATCACATGCTTAAACCACCCAAGGAACTAGATGATCATTAATGATTTAACCACTGATGTCCATCTATGAAAAATGGAACATTCACAAGGGATTCATACATTTCCTAACAGAATAATTTCATGACGTTAAGAAATAACTGACATGTATTTAAAAATAACTAGACTCAAGGGCATTCAAACAAAACTGACCATTCCGAATGGTCCTCTGTTTTTTATATACTTTCAACTTAGTATGACACATTTAATGAAACCATCATGGAACTCCTAAGATCCATAATCACTTTGTCACAAAAATTGACTTAGAATCCAAAACTGAACCAATCAGCCTGTCAGAACACTAGATTCATGATATAGTTTACCAAAACATTCGGAGGAAACCATTTATTTAATCCTCATATCACTCTACCTCGAAATGACATAAGACATCACTAATTAGATCATTGCTCAATGATTCAACCAAAATTATCTGGTTCATTAGCACATTCAACCCTCGATTTTATCGTGTATATCAATGCATACAGCCCGATGAAAAGAAAGGGGTAGAATGTCCAAATAAGCATACAAAAAAGTCCATGGTAGGCCAAACCAAATGGAACAAATCATTTCACGATTTACAAGCCCAAAACAAACCTCAAATACTCTATGACTTCCCATCTGAAAAAATGTGTCTTTTAGAGGTCAAGTATCCAATAAGGGACAATGAATCTTCAAAAACAGAAAATGTAAAAAGCACAGAGGATTTAGCATGGAATTAAACTCTTTGGGTCCTACCTTCCCTAGGCTAGCCCCTCATGGAAAAATTAGTGCTGACCCAATCCCCTATCCACACTTACATAAGTCACTAGGCTCAAAAGCTAATCATCTAATCCACAACTAAAAGGAAAAATCCTATAGAAAATAGATATATGTATATTGAATGAATACTTAATAGAAAAAAGATCATTACACCCTTACATGTGGGTTTAATTAAAGGGAACCACTACAAGTTTCATTTCTAAGCCCCTTATATTTAATCACATGTAATCTTTAATCATCTAATGATGTTATCAAAACATTAAATACAATTATTTTGAATCCCAGTCACAAGGTACACGATTTATCTAACTGTCGAAGGCCAAATATCTAGTTTTCATAAATACTTATTTTGAAAAATTATGTTTCATTAAAATCACATAATTATTATGAAATTTATCAAAAAAATTCATTTTAAATAGAAAACGAAACCGAAAATGGATCCACCAATGTAAACTGTGTTCCCTATAAAACAACTTAAGAGTAGTTTCTCAATTGATTTCGTATCAAAATTAAATAGAACTTTATTTTTATAGCCATTTCACACTAAAATAATTCTGTTAGACTTAATATGTGATTCCGTTTCCCATTTCATGATGTTCCCATACACTTCATGGATTGAAAATTAACTCCCATTAAGAGAAATAAATTACATTCATGGTTCTAACATTCTTAAAATATAACAACATAGTTATATGGTATGTCATCTACCAACCTATAATGAACTCATACACATTATATTTTGTAATTTGGAACCCATTTTCATACCAAGTTACCAATTTATTTAAAATTTACCAAATCTAAAATTTTATTAGTTGGCTTAAAATGTATTTTCCAGTTGTTTCGAATATAGGGGATACCATTTCCTGATTGTATGGTTCCAAAAAATCATAAAATTGAATATTGGTTCTCTTTAATTCACAACCCATAAATTTATATCATCCAATCATTTATTTACCAAAACTAAAATATTACTAGAATGTCACTACATCAATATAACACAAAAAACATGCTATTAACACAAAATAATGGAAGAAAAATCAATCATGGAATGATAAGAGAAACAAGGAATGGATTATAACCACTAAATAATGTTATATGAATATGAATTATATAAAATACATGGAATGGCATATAATATAATAGGAATTCTAAAATTGTGACTACAAGGCATGGAATATGCATGAAAAGTTAAATTTATATTTTTATAATATAATTCTTGAAATGATTCTTCCATTACAAACCATGCCACTAGTAAAATACCAAAAATTATATAAATCATAAGAATTGAAAAGTACACCAATCAGTCAAGTTGAAATCATAAAAAATAATAATAAAAAATAGCAATATACAATTATCCCACCCATGGACACATATTAATTTCCTATACGTGGGATTATTAGCCTCATGAAATACTATTAACCAACCAATAACACATTCCTAGTCTTTTTTCCACCCTACCAATGTAGTATGAAAAAGGAAGTGACACAACCATTGATACCACATTATAATATCTCGAACCGGTAGACCATCGAACCGATCACCAAACTGGTGGGTCACATGGCCTCCATCACATGTCCCCATATGCCAGAGGCTGCTAAATAGCAACGAGGATCTTGAGAGGTGATAGTCGGAGGCTATACCATCTTATCCAATATGCATATCTGTATAAAACACTATAAATAGAAGAAAAAAAATCAAAAGTAGTAATTATAAAATAAAAGTCATCAACAGAAGGAATATCATTAATTTTATAAAATTGGCTAATTCTATTTTATAAAAAAGATGAATAATTGTAATGTTGTTGATACATAATTGAACGTAATAAAAAATATAGCATGATTTTCAAAACAGTACTACGTGGGACTCAAATAAGGAAAAGAACTAAAATTCCAAAAGATGATCTCCACAATCATCTGAGGATGTAGCTCAGTCCATTGATCATAACAGGGGTACAATAACACCAAAAAAAGTGATGTCCAAGGCCCTGTGAACAGGAAGGACTACATGAGTACCCCTTGAAATGGTATACCGAGAAGGGAGTGGGGTATAAATATCTGTAGGCCAAAAACCATGGTGTCTAGGACAATCCAAACAGTGTAATACTAATTAAGCGATGCATAGGTATAGAGAAAAAATAATATATTTGAATGATAAACCAATCACCAATCCAGGTTCCTATGGGACACCTGACGAATATACCTTCTGCAAACCATGGATTGGTTTTATGATCATGTCCACTTTATATATATATATATATATTAATATATGTTGTATATATTTATCGTTATATATATATATATATATATATATATATATATATGTTTGGGTTGATCAGGACATACAACTGATATCTAATTATAGGGGAAGTCTCAAGGAAACCCCTTTACCCAAGTCTAAGATCCCCCAAAGCCTCCTGGACATCATGCATTAGATATATGTAGTTGTCGATCAAAGAGTTCCACTACCATAATATTCTAGCGGATCACAAATAGTCTACCCCTAACACACATCCATGATCCCTCACAGTCTCCTAGCCTCTGAGTTAGATATATGTTTCGGTGGATCGATACGTACCCCTTCTATCCAGTTCCCACGGAGCTCTCATGGACTAACACTAATCCAATATGAGATCCCTCACCATCCATTGTACATAACACATTAGATATATTCTGGGGTGGAGAAATATATACCCCCACCATGCAATTTTAGGGGATCTCTCACGGTCTACCCCTAATCCTTTTCCAAGAGCCCTCATAGTCTCTTGGCCTTCACCATATAGATATATGATCGGTGGGATTGGTATATACCTCATCCATCGAATTCTAAGGTATCTCTCAAGGTCCAACCCTAACCAATTTTAAGGATCCCTCACACTCTCTTGTCCTTCACACATTAGTCATATGTTGTAGTGGATTGGGACGTACCTCCGCTTTCAAATTCATGGGGTGCTCTCATGGTCTACACTTATACCATGTCCAAGTTCTTTCATAGTCAATTGTCATTCACATGCCTATATGGTGTTAAAATTTTAATGCATATATTGGATGAGTAATTAAACTATCATGAATCCCATTATCCCATATCATTAACATATAATCAGTCATGTTATTATTTATACTTATGGAAACCCATCTTAAACATTTAAATCAATACATTAACATATGCTTCATCAAATTAAATAAAAATAAATGATGAATGTGAATAATATGCATCTCATTAGCCATATTAAATTTCATTCAATTCATGATAGGCCATATCATGTGATCCATCCATCTTAAGGTCCCCTCATCCAAATTTTCCCAATGCTTGGAAAATTTGAATATGGTACAAGTTCTAAAGGGTTCATGCTTTTTTCTATTAAGGGATTCCGGAATATTACATAATTCATTTTAAATATTATTTTTACCTTATCCTTTTAATTTAACTAATTGAGACTTGGAAAATAATTTCATTGGATCATGTGCAATGGAGATCTGTCATGGAAACAAGGTGCATTGCCACTTGTAAAAAAGAAATAAAATGGGACCAAACACCTAAATATTCCATTTAAAAATTTTAATAACTGAAAAATCATAATGAATCACAAAAAAAATAAACCAGAAAATAATTAAATCAAAATCATTACATATTATCTTAAAGACAGTGAACCTCCACCGGAGGGTTTTTATTTTTAAAACATGACATTTCATATCAAACTATCAATTATAAATTTTAATAATTTCCTAGATTTCGTCAAATAATTGACTTTAAACTATACTAATATACTTGGGAAGGAATTAAATATTATTTAATATAATATAAAATTAATTAATTAACACATTCATAAATTAAATGGGAAAGTAATGGGATCCAACCTCAAATAGTAGACTAAGCTGACACTCACTACATGACAATTATTGGTAGGGATTACTTGAAATCTCCTTTCACACACACGCATACATTTATACATATGTATATATTAATATCCTCAACCTAATTAATGTGTTACCCTCACCATGAATTAATATATACATGGAAGATATATATATATATACAATGAAATATATAAAAACCTTTTTATGTCCTCACAAGTCTCTAATGAAACCAAAACTCACTATAATGATTATTCCAAGGACTCTGGAATTACAAACCCCTCATTTATAAATTATGTGAAAATAATATATGAGGAAAGAACAAACCCGAAATCAATGGAAAAAAAAATTTATCCCAAACACCTCTTTTTTAGTAATGGATGCTTGATCATATAAGAAGGTGCCTTGTGAGACCATTAGTATGCAATGACATCAATGGAAAACCAAAATAACATAAACACTTGTCCTTGGGTTTTTTCTGAACAAAAATGGGAATATAAAGACGAAAAATTGGCCAAATTAGGGGAGAAACTGGGAGGATATGGCCTTACCATAGGATATCGAGCAATATCCATGAAGGAACCCAAAGAAATTGATAACTAGAGATGGGTCCTGGAGAGAGGGTTGTCACGCGTCGAGATAATCGAGTGTATTGGGTGCTCGCATGTGTATGGGGGACAAGATCTAAGGGGGTAGTTTTTTAAAAATTTAATTTTAATTTTTTTATAATTCTATTTTTTATATAGGTAATCAAGTATGGTTTCAGCCTCACGTTTTAGAAAACCAAGTTCCCTTCACTTGGAACCTAGGGAACCCCACAAGTTTTGACCTTCAGGGTTTTATAACCTTTCCAAAACCATATTGTGATTAGTGAGGATATATTTTCTCTACCACTAAACATATGGGCGTGGTGTGTTGTTTGATAACCTGTGGTCAAACCATGTGCCCCACCTCATCCTAGCTACTGTAGGTTGTGTGGTTTCCTATAGTGGGGAGCATGGTTTAAGACAAACAGTTCACCCTCAAGGGCCTTTCAAAACCACAATATTTATTGGTCCAAAACTACCAGAACTTCTCGTTACACAAAGGAATATTTTTTTCCTTTACCCACGTCCAAAATAAATCACATACAAAGGATCCAACATTCATAATTGTGTGTTGATGCATGGTTTTAAGTTTAACTCATCCAATAAATAAAAAAATTCCAAAACCCTTATATTTTTGTCCAGTTTAAAAAAATGATCATTATAGTTAAATTGATATAATATTTATCAAATGTAACATGAAAAAATTTGAAATATTATTTATCATTATAATTTATTTTTATGATAAGGTATTTTTAAATGAAAATTCAACATTTCTCACTATTCACCTAAACGTTTATTTTTTTACCGAAATTATTAATAATTACCCATAATATAAATTTGCATTCCAATTTAAAAAAATGTTGTTTTTTAAGAAAAATTTTCTTAAATTTTCAAAAATTCAATATAAAAAACTCACAAACAAGATGAAAATGTGGGCTTTCGAAATGTTAATTTTAAAAAACAATATTATTTTATATTAGCTCTATGTATTATAATAAACATTTTCTAAATATTATTTAATTATTTAATATATAATCTATAATTTAAATAAATTGGGGACAACATAGCAATTATTTTAATTAATAAAAATGTAGATACATGTTGTTCTTTACAAAATCTAAAAAAACCCCTTTTCTAACCCAAAAATACACTTATACAAAAATAAAATAAATATTTGAATAAAAATAATTTAATATGGGTATATATAATTAATTAAAACTTATTATTCATTAACTGCTATTTAAAACATAGTTGTACTTTTAAAATTCCTAATTTCATGGAAATAAATTATATTTAAGCAAATAAGTATTTTTCACTATTCACTGAAAAATCAAAATTTTTAGAAAAATAAAAAATTTCTCCAAATTAAAATTTTGATGTTTTGATTAAAAAATGAAGTTAATTTTAAGAAATAATTCTACTTTTCATTACAAAAATACATTAAGAAATTTTTTCATTCAATGTATTGTATAACCTTTATGATGAAAGAATAATTTTAAAGAATAAAATTACATAACTAAAACATTATTGAATATTTATTATACATTTAACAAAAAAATTTATTTTTCTAGACAATTATATATATACGTGTATGTATATGATAATTTATTTAATAATATTCATACCTTACAATTTAATGGGTTGGTTTAAATGGAATAAATATCATGGATCGTTTAAGATATGTGTTGTGTGATTAATATTCCATCAAACAAAAAAATGTCTTATTGTTTCTTGTAAAAAAATATATTGAAGAGATTAAATTTATTTATAAATAAATATGTATTAATGTATTGGGGTTTGAAATTTTTACCTAAGATCTGTCATTCTTGTTTTTTAGTCTATTCAACAGAATTTTCTTCTTTTAAAATCTCAAAGTGTTACATGCACATCCACATTGATAAATTGAAACCTAGAAATTTGAACTTTACCTCTATAATTACAGTTTGTACATTTGAAAAAACTTTTTTCTAAACACAAATTATACAAAATGATTATTAAAACATCTTATTAATAACATATAATTGTAAGTGAAAATTACATATAGAATAACACATAACTAGGATTCCAAATATGAGAACATTGGTGGGAAAGGTTTACAAAAATATATAATTAAAGATTGTCATTGACTTAATTGATCACAAGAAAGTGAATTATAAATTTAAGGATAATGGACTCAAAACCATTAATATATAATTATCTAAAAACATATTCATTCATCACATGTGATTGTAATTAGATGAAATTTATATTTTGAAATTCTTTTCCAAGAGTTAAAAATTTGTTTTCCATAGAGACTAAGAAGAATAGAAAATATAACTATGTGGTGAGTAGAATAAAAACCTTCTTTAATTTCCACCATGGTCTCATATTTTTCCTCAAATAATTAGTTTTAAATATCAATTCTTCATGTATTGAAAAATAAAATAATATTTTAATGGCCACACAACCATAAACGTAATAACATGCTACTACTCATTTATTTTGAAATTTACGAAAATCTAAATGGTTTTCAAATGGTATCAAAGTTACTAAATTTAATAAAACATAAAATTATATATTAATCAAAAAAATTCAATATTAATACAAAAATATGAAAATAAATCACTATATAAACCTATATCCCATATAACTTAAAAATCCTCAAAATTAATTTTTTTTTTAAAATTATATCCAAGTTATTTTGTATTTCAAGAACAAAAATATAGAAATCTTATATTGTGTTAACATTTGTCACTTATTATCCAAATCACTTTTAAATACCATGGTTATATATATAATAAAACATGTGGTCTCAATATCCAATATTTAATAAATCCTAATGGTTGTCAAAAACATATATCATATTTCCCCAAAATATAAATAAATAACTTTCATAAAAAATAGATTAATAAATACTTAATACAAATAAAATGTATAATAAAATTTCATTATTCACATTATGTTCTAACCAAATAAAACCTCAAAGTCGTGTCTATGTTAATTAAATTATTATCATTCTTATGATTATAGGCATGTGAAGTTATCCATAACTCTTAATTAAACTGCAAAAGAAAACATCCTTATATAAATATTTGTCTAAAATTATATCTGATTCCAAAAATGACAAACCCCCATCCCACACACCCTAATCCAGTTACGAAAACTTATAATTTACATTTCCAACATTGATAGTGAAAAAATTTTCACAATTTTTTTGATCTTAACAGTAAAACATCAAAAAGAAGTATTTGATCACCTGCATGGTCCAAGACATTTTATGTTTAGTGTATTAGTGAATTAGAAATAAAATCAACATAATAAATATCCATGTAATTATATGATAATTTATTCCACATAACCAGTATTTTTTTATTTCACATTATTCACCATCATCATCCCTATGAATTCCCTTATATATATAATTTTTTCATTCTCATTATTTATAACATATGGAAGATGAATCATAGGGAAGGTTAAATCAAATTCTCAGTAATTATATACATAATAATTAAAATTTGAAACTCATAAATGACCATTATATGTGCATAGGTAGGTCAAAAAAATCAGAGTGCACAAGATAATCATAAAAGAAAGCATACCCATCAACGATATAATCGCCAATCATGGAGCATCTCATAAAGCATTAAACAGAATACATTCATGAGAATAAATAATCATGAGCCATGTTATATCTCTTATTATGGAAGGAAAAACTATATACCCTTGGAATGCATAGATATAATATGATGGTATCTTGTAACAACCTTTTCATAAAACTCTTAAATAACCCTCTAAATTATAAAAAAATATGCTTGACTTCAATTATAAATCTCCAAAGAATTTAAACATTACCTGATGCATTGGAGCACTATTTGGGAGATCCTATTGTATTAGATCTATCAGGATCACTCGACACTATCTAGGACAACCATCATATAATATTAAATAGTCTCATTAGATAATAAGAACTTTTCACCATTGTAAAAGATAAAATAGGCTATCCCAACACTATCCGGGTCACCCAATCATATATTCTCTTACTAGCTAAACTATAGAAATTTGTGCCTCAAGATTGTGTTATATAAAATTAAATAATGTACTTATATCATAGTAATCATTCCAAAACTCATAAAAAGACTATTATACCTTTCAGATATTGATTAAATCATGGAAAAAGACACTGGTTTTTAATATGTATGTTGAAAAATCTAGCTCTAAGAAAATTCTAAGCGGGTAAATCATTAGGGATTATATTCCATGTGATCTTTCCTTACTGGGATTCATTAAACTTATTGTGATTTTTAATTCCAACCACACCTTTAGAAATCTCATTATAGTAGTTACCCCATGGAACAATGAGCGATTTTCTCTCCAATGTACTACCAGTCCACACAAGATTTTTTAATTGCCACATTGAGGTGCATAAGAGTACATTTCAGACATTTTTATTTCATCATATAGTAAAAAAATTTGGAAACAATGGATTATTTATCTAAACAGAATCTCTCATCCATCGTGAAATTGGAACCCTTCCATGTTGAAAGATCTCTAAGAATTTGATAGATGATAGGAGAGAAGTAATCCACTTTCGGTCTACCCTAATGATAGGAACCCCAAGTTAGGTAAATGGAAGAGATCCTTCATTGAACCAAGAGAGTCTATAGTGTTATGTTTTATAACAGGGGAAATTCATTAAAAAAATATATGAGAGATTTATTCCAGTTGATATGTTGGCCAGAAACCTCCTTGTAGTGAAGGATAATGTCTTTTAGATTATTGATGTTTTTTTCACCCTGATTAATGATTATTATGTCATCGGCATAATGAAGGTGTGAGGGGGTATTCAGGATTCTCACAGCCGTGATATGTTTGATATTTATATTTTATGTTGACATAGAGATAAAACTACTAATTTAGTCTTCAACAAATGAGAAAAGTATAACCAAAAGAGGGTCACCTTATCTAACACCCTTAGAGCACTTAAAATAACCAATATGTGATACATTGATGAGAATAGAAATATGTGACTAATTGAATAATGTTTTAATCTTAATGATGAAATATTTATTGAAACCAAACTGCCTAAGAACCTTATATATGATGTTCCAGTCAATAGATTCAAAATACTCAGCAATGTCTAATTTAATAGCGGCATTACCACCTCTATTTTTCATGTTAAGAAGGTTAGTGGATTCCAAGGAAATACAGATTCATTCCTAAATGGATCTTCCCTTGATGATGCCAAATTGATTCCAGGAAACTAATTTTTTTTCTAATCGGAGCAATTATACTGGCAATCAATTTAGTAGTGATCTTAAAGAGGGAATTGATGAGAGAAATGGGCCTAAAAAGGTGTATTTTGTCATCATTATCGGTTTTGAGGATAAAGAAATGGAATTGTGAATTGAGACCATGCAGGAGAATAACCTTTTGAAATAAATGTTTCACCATAGGGCATACATCTTCTTTAGTAACATCCCAATGTGTTTAATAAAAATTGTTATTAAAACCATCAGGTTGAGGAGAACCATCCGCATTAAAGATGAGGACTATGTCCTTAATTTCATGATCTAAAGAGATGTTATAAAGAGACACATTATCCTCATTATTTACCAGAGTTAGAATGACATCTGGCCTAAGTTCTTTAACTATATCTGCTCCATTAATGATATTGTGAAATTAGGAATCAATGTGATTGACAATATTTTCATCAGAATCTAGAATTTGTTCAACCTTTATATGAAAGGAAAGGGGCATATAGGCTTTCCTAACTATGTGAAGAGCATTATAAAATATTGTATTCCTATCCCCGTCATTAATCAACATGGCTTTGAAAAGTTTTTTTTGATGATTATCCTTAATGTTATGTAAATTGATAAGGGTAGATGAAATGTTCATTTCGTGTTGTTTATCCTGCTCAAAATTATAAGAGGAATTATGATTTTGAATTTTTGAAATTTCATTTTCCAAATTGTTTATATTCTTATCCATTTCATTGGATTTTGATTTGCACTAGATTTTTAGGATTTGTTTCAACATTTTCAGTTTCCCCAGACACGAAAAAGAATCCTTTTGACCATGAATATTAGTCATTGTAGTATTAATGATATCCCTACATTCCAGATCTAATGACCAAGCAACATTAAATTAGAATGGGGCCCTGGGTTAACTGCGGTTATGAGAAAAACAAACTAGAATGGGGTGGGAATCAGAGGCCACCCATGCAAGGGTAATACTAGAGATATGATCCTATTTATCCAGATCACAGTCATTAGTAAACGCTCTATCATGTTTTCTAGCGATGATATTATTATAATGTTTTCTAAACAAGGTTAATTCGACTCCCATTTATTTTATCTCTATAAATATATTCAATTCAATACAATCTCTGAATTCTATCAAGGAGATAGAGCAGTTAGAAGGACATAACATTTCACTAGGATCCAATATAGCATTGAAATCCCCAACTATATTCTAAGGACTATGAATTGTGCTACACAGCTTGGAGATATCACGCCAAGGGAATCATCTATCTTGTTATGTAATGTAGGCCTATAAAAGTTACAGTAGACACGAGCATTTTTAAATATGTAGTCACAAGTAATCGATTGATTGGTAATAGTGAAGATACCAAGACATTGAATATCTGAATGAGCAATTATCGATAAGGATTCACAAGATGTTCCATTAATGCATGCCCCTGTGAAAGAATAACCAAAAGGGGGAGAATGTTGGAATCTTGAGGTATAATTAACTTTTGGATCAATAATAGAAATGGTTTTTGGAAAATTAGTACTAATAAAACACTTAATAATTCTAATACCATAAAGATGATGAGAGAAAATGAAGTGAATTTCATTTAAAAAATATGTGAGACATTTTGTTGGATATGAGGAGGCTCATATCTTGTGAAAATGAACTCTTCATTATATGGGAATATAATATAAAATTATATGTGGATTTTAAATCATTTATAAATAATGTTAGAAAGTATGATGTTGTGGAATAAAATTTCAATAAACGTGAAAAGGATTGGAATTAGTTCAATAATATGTAGGCTTTCATGAATAATCTGATGAAGAAATATTAATCATTTCATTTTAACTGAAAATGTATTTTGAACAAAAATTTCAATTTTTAATGAATTTAATTATCTATTCATACAAATATTCTATCTTATACATATTCCAATTACATTTAGATATATATTCAATCTATTACATCATGGATTATTAGATAGATCATAATTTTTTCTATTTTAAACTTATGTTACATATTCAAAAATTTCATGAAAAAATGCATCATTCCATTTCATTTTAAAAATCATAAAGGAGGAAATTTTTTTATAAAAAGTGAAATGGTTTTATAAATGGATAATTATTATACATATTGGATAAGTTTTCTTTAAAGGTGGAGAAATATTTTTTATGGGGGATATGTTAAATAATTTACATCATATTAAAAAGTAATTATAAACATAAGGTTTTGAGTTATAAATAATATCTTCAATATTTATAAAAGAATGAAGGGAAACAATTTTTTCCAGTGTTTTGGTTTTATTTAAGTTCATGTGTTTTGTGCTTCCCAAAAAGGGGGAGATTGTTGAATCAGATGTTTTACTTCTAATATTCCAATTCATTAGTTTTGGAAATCATTAAAATTTTCATAAAAACTATGCTTGTAAATTTTTATATAAAAATTATTTTAGTATGAATTTCAAGAAAACATTATGTTCTACCATATTTATAAATATACTAATTAATTATGAATATAAACATTACATTCATAAATATAATCCATAAAATTGAGAAAGTGTCTGAATAATTGGGCATACCTTTATTCACACCAGTAGTTTGACATTTGTCATGTCTATTATAATGAAAAATTCATGGCTATGTAAATTATTTGGGATCCAATACATCAAACCAAGTCTAATAAGTTTTCCCATATTAAAAATAAATAAGTATTTCCATAAAACTGACTAATGATTGTAATTAGAGTACATAATACTTACATCTATGAAAATAAATACTTTTATAATATTAATGGTGATTTTAGCAACAAATGTATCTGCTTGGGGAAAAAATACTAAAAGGACACTAAATGGTGAAAAAATAGGGTTCATTGTGAAGCACCCTCGCAATGGAATTCAATTTTCAATGCCATTAAACACTAAAGATGTTGCAAATTCAGGGCCTTTTCTACACCCACTATAGAGAAAACTGATTTTCAACTCTACGGTTATGAAGAACATGACGGAATTATTAATGCCATAGAGGGAGAGATCGTAGCCTCATCGAGTCCTAGTAAATTGACAGAAGCCACTTCAACTACCATGAAGGGAATGAAGGAAGCCTCTACTTTGTGGAGGGGATGATGGTTGACTTCGCGAATATGGAAAACATGATGACATATTCTTCTGATGGTGACGTGAAAGTTACGTTTTGGAATTCCCTTAGTGAATCACTCCCCCTAATGCCTATAAATAATCAACTCCCTCCATTCCAAAGTATTCGAACATTGACCATTCATCTTCCGAATTCCCAAATCCTGAAGTATTCATTTCTCTAAAAACCAACCTGGAAAATGAATCATTTGAGGTAACTTATCATTGTGAATATACCTTCCCCTTTACTCACATTTCACCCCTCATCAGGAAGAGAGTCCATTATCAAAGAATATTTTCCACACTAAAGTAAGGATACCCATTTGGTTACTCTGGACATTGTGAAGCATGCAAGCTTCACAATGAACACTACAGAAACATGTATATCCCATTTTTAGGGAAAGTCACAATAATTTAACAAGTTCTCTTCCCTACGATGCCATTTTCTCTAAGAGCCGTTGTTCAATATGATCTCATGAGCCCAGAAATGCCATGTAACCTGTGACACCCCATGCTTTTCGATCCCCTATGCTCTGTGAGCCACTGTGATCTACAAGCCCCTAATCATTGTGAATCCCCTCTCTGTGAGGCCTCTTGATTCATAAAATCATCTCATATATGTCCCTCGAGGCTTGTATGAAGATATTTCTATGTCAATAGGGAAGTGCTTCATGTAGTGTCGATTTGCCTCAGGGTTCTTTTCATAGGCACACATACGACTATTACTTATTCACATAGCAATGCTAACATGATCTCCTCGATGGATCACTCCTCAAACCCATATCTAAATGGCATTGATGGTTCCTTTCCTTCACCAATTGTTGATGTGCACATATTATGAATGTCCTAGGGGTGGGGAGTGAGTCCACATTGTCCAAGATGTAAGATGTTAAACTGCCAATAACCCACGTCTCTGACACATGACATTAAACAGTGATCACCGAATAACCCATAATCCAAGAGAGAACTATGATGGGGACTGAGAGGACCAGTTTGGGATATACCGAACACAGAGAGGGGGAGGGGTGAATAAATGTTGGGTACTTTTAATAAAAATTTCATCTTTTATCCCTATTCCTCTTGACCTATTAGGATCTTGATTCTCTTATTCTCTTTTCCATGTCGCATGCAATAATAGAATGCAGTAAAAATATGCACACGATATTTTTACAAGGTTCACCACTCAATAAGAGTAGCTATGTACTTTCCATGCATGGGTATGACGAGTGCATGGATTCTCCACTATGATTTGATATGCAATTACACTGGATTGTCTAGGAAAACAATCCTCTAGCCAGTGTGAGCCCCAACACTTTGGAGGGGGGTGGGAAACAATCCTCTTCCCTGGACTGATGATAACCTAGTCCAACATGCATCCTCTAGCTAGTTATTTATACTGCCTATGAAGATAGTGTTCTTCCATCTTGATAACGGTACGTTCTGATCTTGGTCTTCTTTATTGATCTTCACTTGATTACTTGCAAAGTAGTAGGCATGCATTTCTCTTCTTTATATCTCTTCTTCTCTAGTGCAAAAACCAACTGCAATAGTTCTTCTTTTTTCATCCGCTTAGTGAAACTACTGACTGCACTAATCATCTTATTTCATTATCTATAATCACACACACCAATGAGATTATTCAAACAATGAATATCCGCTCACATAGCATCATCTGAATTAAACTACCCTGAATAATTATTAGCATTCAGTTGGGCATACTCGGTTCTTCTTCTTCTTCTCTTGCTTATCTTCTCAATACCAACACCTGAGTGTATTGATATACTGTCTTCTTTCATTGTGCAGATATGAGTTCAATTGAACGCCTAGTTCTTCTTCACTTCAAAAAGCACAATGAGAGTGATGTACACCAGTCGTGTGAGTGTGGCACAACTTCTCTTTGTGAAGTCGAATGGTTCACAGTTCGTTCTTCTTCGCAAAGATGCTCGAGTGTGATATGCACCTATTTAAGGCCCACAGTACCCCCAAGTTTTTAGCGCACCCTTTTAGGTGGATTGCGCGTAAAATTCAAACCTTGTGCATAAAAACACCTTTTGGGGAAAAAAAACCCCTTTTTGTGCAGAACTTCCCTTTTTCGAGCAGCACTTCATTTTTCATGCAGCACTTCTTCTTTTCGCGAACCACTCTATACAACAATTTTTTTCGTGCGTCAGAGCTCAGGATTTTTCTAGGTGTTGAGCCACAGAAATGAGAGTTGGTCACCTAATATTTATAGGCATTTTTGACCCTTTGCATAAAACACCTTCCTCCACCTAAAATAGTCTCTCACTTCTTTAGATTATGCGCACCTTCCTTGATATTTCGCGCACCTCAGGACTTTGCCATTTTTCATCCTTCTAAGCATGAAGCACCAATTTCATGAACGATTCCTCATCGCATTCCACATTACACACATAACCAATATTTCACACAACCTCTATTTCGCGCACTCGGACCAATTTTTCGCGCAGTCCATGCCTTGGCCATATTTTCCAATGCTGGACTCAGAGCTCCACTTGCGGACAAAAATCTAAACCGCATTACATATTGAGTGGAAAATCACCTTTTGTGCAACCTCATTTTTCGCGCAATGCTCCATTATTTAGCTCAAGTCATGCCTTTTCCAATTTTCAAACATCTGATCTCAAAACACCTTTCGCGTGAAAACTTCATTCCTCTATTTCACGCACCACTATAAATTTCATGCATCCCGCTAGTTTTTCACGCATCCCTCTTCTATTTCATGCTGCCTTCATTTTTCTGCGCATCCTGCTGAAATTTCACACCTCTCGCAAATATTTCAGGAAACCCGCATATATTGTGTTCCCCACTTTATTTTTGCACGCAACTTGCCTATATTTCGGCGCACTCCATGCCTTTGTCATTTTTCGAGGTTCTGACCTTGAATCATGCCTTGAATGAAAAAATCTAAAACATCTTCAATTTTTCACGCTTCATCAATTGCCCAAAACACATCTTCACCTCCCGATTTTTAGGCCCTAAAATTTGGCAAACATTGGAAGAAGGCGCCACCTTAAACTGTGCTTTTCTGATGCCCCCAGATTGTGCATTGCTTTGTCATTTTCTCTCTTCACTACTTCCCATAACCATTCTTTTTCTTTTATCACGCATTCCACTATATTGTTATTTATCTTCTGAAAGACCAGATCTAGCATCGTCAGAGTTACAATGGGATGTACTGAAACATCCCATCTTCCAGCAGCATCATTCATTCCAATGAAAAATGTATATTGTTAGCATCATCATTTCTCCTCCTTTCCTTTATAATTCATACATCATATGTTCTCCTAACATATGATATTTGTGAAATACAATTCAGAAAAGCATCGTCTGATTTCGATATAATGTGAAATGCATGGATACCTCGAAATGCCAAGCCCTTCCACATTCTCTCTTCTTCTTCAACCATGATTATACACTTCATGCATATCAAATGATTTAATTATTAAATTAATCTCATGCATGGATTTCTATCGTGAATAATTTCATGGTCTTCTTCAAATCCTCATTCTTCATCAATCATCCTCATATGGATGATACCTCAACGTTGGACTTATTGAAATCCTCATTCTTCTTCAATAATCCTTAGATGGATGATACTTCTCATTCTGATACAATCAACCTCAAATGGATGATACAACTCCATTCATCATTTTTGTAAACAGTGTGCCACCTTTGACACAAGTTCTTTGAACTTAGGATCAACTCAACAATCGTCTGAATTTACTTCATAGAGAATTTCCCAAGCATGACATTCAATGCTATGATTACATAACAATTCTCTAGGAATCCTCACATCAGTAGATCTCTATTATCATTGGAGTCTATCATCATATCCTTCTTTATTTTGACCATCATTGACAACTGTTGACAAAAAATACAATCTTCATACACAAAGTGGTCCAAAAAGGGACATGCACCAACACCTTGTCACACACCTCTCCCTCATATCATTGTCTCCAATCACACCTCGGAAAGTATCAACATAATCCCTAGAACCCACTGATGGGATGTCACATACATGACTTATTTTAAAGATAAATTTCATTTAATTTTCATTTATGTTTTGTTTTTGGGGTTTGTCAAGCTTTTATGGTGGAATGAGAGAGTTTTCATGAATTGGGCCAAACCGTGATCCCAATTCCAGATTTAATAATAATTTTTTTTTCTTTTATAACATTTTCAATTTTTAATATTTTTCACCCATTAAAGTTATTAAATGGTATCCCCTAATATAGAAACACCATCGTTGTAGTTTGGAGCCTTTATAAAACCATAATCAAGTTGTATATGGGTTTTTATTTAAGGGATGGGCCTGCCCGAAAGCCCAATTCCAGTTTTAAAAATAAAATTTGTTTAATTAATAAAATCTCCAATATTAAAGATTTTTCGGTGATTCCAATCCCCAAACACGCCACTTGAACACAGCCGCGCATCCAATATCCTCCCAACTTTTTTCCAGCTCATTTGCATCGCGGTTGAGGTTGAATCCTCTGAAGCACTCACATTTCAGGCAGATTAATAAAGGTAATTTGTTTCCTTCATAAATCCTTCAAATATCACTCATTTTTCCCCATTAAAATTTCTACATGGTCTCTTAATCATTTTTAGAAACTCCCTTAAATGTTTGGCTATTTTAAAATTCATCTACTGGTGTATGTGAGGTGATTTATACAAGATCCCCCAAGTAAGTTGGTCGTCTTCATTCTTCATTCAATTTTCATAGGGTTACATTCCATGTGTTTAGGGTTTCATACCTTATCCATAAGGTTCCTAATGACCAGAAGTTAGGCTTCAATCCTAGTGTTTTATATCTCGTCTTTTGTGTGAAATCCTCTGGTTTTAGGTTGGATTTCAATTCCTTGAGTTGCGGTGGTTGTGCGGTTTATGTTTCACACCATGTTTTGAGTGTTTCAATATAAAAGGTAGGTGATTCCATGTATAACCATTTTATTATGACTTAGATTTCTTGGTTTATTATTTTAGTATGTTTCAAATCTGTTTTGTGTTGTGCAAAAAAAAATTTGTGATGGATTGAGTTAAGTGTTTAATTTTGAAGTTGCATTATTTCTTGGAATTGGGTGCATTTCATGCGCCGCACTTGGGGAAATATTTGGGTGTATTTTATAAAATGTGAAATTGATATATTAGTGTTAAAATGGGATGAAAATTCTGTTTTTTTAATGCCTTAATGTCATGTTGGCCTTGTAATGGGGTTTTGGAATGGTTTTAAGGTGTGAAACCATGTTGTACTTCTTGAACATGATTTGTGAAAACATGTGTTTTTCATGTGTACCTTTTGTGGTATTGTTTGATGTATTTGTATAAAACATGGGGGTGGTTTAATACATGTTTTTAGGGATTCCAATTCTGATTTAGATTTTTATTGTCATTGTTTTAGTCTTGAATTAGGTTTTTGAAATGGGTTTTGTATGCCAACCATGGTTGCACCTCTTGGGTTGGTTTTATGAAAACTGTAAATGATTTAATGAGTTACACAAAGTGTGAAATGGTTGCTTATGTACTGTTTTGGTAACAGTATGTTCCTAAAATGAGTTTTTGAAATATAAAGTGGTCAGTTATATTGTAAAACATTTTGGTAATGTTTTGTAATTTGTCAAGGTGATTTATGAAATTGGGATGTGGGTGTGAAACGTGTTTTTAGGCTGTTTTGCGTGAGTGTGATGTGAAAAATGGACTTTGTTTATGAAAATGAAATTATGTAATATGTGAGTGGGCTGTTATGTGATGTTTAACATCTTGGGAAATATTTTATAAAATTGTTAATAGATTTTTTGAATTGTGAATGATGTCCAAAATGTGATGTGGGATATTTTTTGTGTGAGTATGATTTCAAAATTCATTTGAATGAACAAGTGTATTTTTAGACTTGTGTGGAATAATTGTGGGTTATTTGGGGAACTTGTGATGTGAAAATGATATTTTAATGTACAAAGTATATTTATTGACTTGTTGGACTTATCTGAGCATAAGGGGAAAACCCGAGTATCTTGGTGGGTGGATGTGTACTAGTATGCTAGTGAACCCGTGGGGTTTGGCCTCAGTTTCACATAGCAAGATTGATGGTTAAAACTATAACTAAACTATGATGATGATGATTGGGGACCACTAGGTTATGGGTATGTTCCCTACTGGTGGCTCGTTCTTGAGAATGAATATTGTGATGGTTACTCTCACTAAGATACGAGGTACATGGGACCCACAATGAGCTAGTGCCTAGGGGTCATTTCCTATTGATTGTGCTCAATAGTTATATTGTGCTTACCATCGGTATATGGAATAGTTGGATGGAAAATGCAGTAGTGTTGAAATTATTTTTAAATGTTTTGATTCTTAATGATAACCCACTTGAAAAATGATTAAATTTTTTTTAGTTTCCTCTTTTAGAAATTGGAACTAGCATTTTCTGTTTATGAAAACATGCAAGATTTTTGACATTGAATATTTATCACATTGAATATCATAGTTGTGGTATCCTACTGGGAATTGTCTCACACCCTACTTACACCCTTGGGTGTAAGTAGATTTGTTTATTTTGTTGTTTCAGGTTAGGATACAGTTTTTAGTTCCAATGGTTCGGGTTTCTAGCATGTCCTTGGTGGTGAAGTCTTGTGGAGATGGATTGAGGGAACTGCCCCTTTCCATGAGGGTTCTTGGGCCATTTAATTTTGATTTTGAACCTTTTTTAAAGTCTTATTGAGTTGTTTTAAAAGATTTAATTCTGTTATGAATTTTGTAAAAGATGGTTTTAGTTGAAAAATCCATATTCGTTTTATTGAGTTTGATTGTTGTTTAATGTTTATAAAGTTGGGTAAATCATTCCCAAAAATCATTTTATGATACCTAGGAACTTATGCCAGCCTGTGGGGATCGGGAACACCCTTCGGGCCTTGTTACGGGCTGTGTCGGGTGCCCGTTTGGATGGCGACCAGATTTGGTTTGTGACAAAATGATATCAAAGGAGGTTCGCTCTCTTTGAGTCATGTTATTTGGGGAACAGTTGGGATAGTCTGGAGTTAGGATTGTTGGGACTTTGAATTTTGGTTATGAGTAGTGTGGTGGTTCACCACACCTCATGATGGGATTCATGTCTCTAGGGGAGGTCGGGACCTTTCATAGTCCTTTGGTTTTCTTGGTTTAATGATGATAAGGGGAAATGAAAAGAGAGTTGGGTTAATGGTCTTAGTGAGCTCGTAGGGCCTGGAAAGCCATGTGGAGCCAAGGATATTCCCTAGAAAAGTCTCTGTGATAGTGAAGTGATTGGAATATGGCTGCCAACCATATTTCCAAGTCACCCACTGATACTACTTTCCTCTCACCTTGTCTTGTGTTCTTTAATTTTGAAATCATGGAACATTGGTTTTAAAGTGACTTGGTTTTAAGAAGTTTAATGTTTGTGTGAAATGATTTTCAAATAATGATGGAATGGTTTGATTTGTGAAATGGTGGAACTGAAATTTCAGAATTATATTCAAATGGAAAATGGTGTGCTTACACCTCTTTTTAAATGTAGAAACTATACTGAAGTTGGTTTTGAAAATGTGTTTCCAATAGAGTTTTCTAAACTATAAAAGTGTGTTTTAATGGGATAAGATGATATGAAATAGATGTTAATAACATGAAAGTGAGTTCTTGTCTAAATGGTTGTGTCTTTCTGAAATGTTTAGTAAGATTTGAATTGGGATCTTGACCTTCTGGTTAGTGGTTTTTTAGAAAATGGATGTGTTGGTTGACCGTTTTGGTTTTGAAAAGTGGAATGAATCTTTGTTTTAACCATTGGTATTTTTGTGAGCAACCACATGCATGTGTTTATATGGGATTATGGATGGTTGATGGAATGAATGGATGATTACTGGAACAGATATGAGGAGGGTGCCCACTGTGGCACCAAAACATGCATGTGTGAGGCCCATGGGGTACCATTGGTGGATACGCTTACCGCTGAACCGTTTGTTTTCAAAGAAATGGTTTTAATGAAAAACATGATGTATTGTTAAATATTTTTGTATGGTGTGTGGAATGTTTTTTTGAAAAATTTGATGATGTGGGATGATTTGAGTTCAAGAACCCCTCTTGTTTGAACTCTGTTTTAGGTTTGAGTTTGGTCGGTAAGTTGTGTTATAGGGACGGTTAGGGGTCTCTTTTGAAAAATGTTTTGGGGAGACTTAAAGGTGGTTCCCTTAATGTGTATGGATCTTGTTTGTGGTATATCATGACCAATGAACCATCTTGGTTGGGTCCTTGGGTTCAATCATTGTATAAGGTACACCCCATTAAGGGTTAGTGCACAACTGAAGTAAAACCCGGATTGTTTTTCCGTTTGAAGACCCTCTATTTGATCAATATAAGGAATATTTTTCTTGAGATTCTTATATTGAGTCTACACCCTTTCCTTTCCAATTTTTTGTATCCTCTTATAGTGGGATAGTGATCATGGAAGGTTTCAAGAGACCATAGCTTCTTATGTTTTCAGATTTTCCTAAGGTGGTAGTGGTCTGGGGTTGTTAGCATGGATGAGTACTAAGAGGTTGTCTAAGAGTTCCTCTCGGTCCATTATAGTCTCTTCGAAGAAGGAGTACACAATAAACTACCAGTGTGGGAAATATGTTTACAAGAGTATATTTTTGCCACTTTCTAGAATTGTGTGTTATTTGGGCTTGTAGTATAATGTCCCTTTCCATTAATTGCTTATATTAGTGGAAATGGTCTTGTTTGGTGACTCCTTGTGATGTCATGTGCTCGATTGACCCTAAAGGTGAAATTCATGCAATACATTGAGAGTATCTATTATGTTGGGTGAATGTATCCCTTTTAAAAACATCAAAATCATCCTTTTTTTAGAAAGGTGAGTATAGGTGTTATTTACTTCTATTGTTTCTTACCCGAATAAACAAGGTCTGATTTGTGTTTATCTTCAAAGCCCTTGCTTCATTGAAATATTGGGTTAGTGTAAAGTGAGTTTGGAATGTGTTATGTCTTGGAAATCTTATCGGGGATTTCATTGTAATATTTGGTAGCATTTAAAGAATAATTCTCGTTAAAGGGGTTTTCATGGACTAACTATGAGGCCGAAGATGCTTAAATAATTTGAGCTCCAGCCACAGGTCTCAGAGAGAAGCTGGCTCGTAGTTAGGGGAAATACCTTCGTCGTTTAAACCCTTGTACAATTTCATATCCTCGGTGTGAAAGAAAGGAAGTGTTTAAACCAATGGTGTCATCACATTCCTTCTGTTGTTCTCGATCGGTGGAAATAGGTGGAGGGCCCTGTACCCATGTCATCGCCTAATGTCATTCCCTCCCTCGTTGATTTCCATTGAGTCATTAGATAATGGTTGGAAATTTGGATAGATAGTCTGAGCACACATTTTGTGCACGATTAGTAGTGACAGTGTGCTAGGAAGCCACATGGAAATAATGATCTGCATAGTTATTGCACGGTTCCCAAACCATGCGGACTGACCCTCCGCCCTTCCCAAATCATTAAAAAAAATTGGTCTTTCTGTGTCGGCCCATGCTGGTAAGTTAAGATGGTTGGTTCTTATGGGGGGGAGACCCACAATTATTCTCATATACTTTCCTTCATAAATTGTGAATTGAATTCTACCCTTTGTACTAGGGAGTTCGTTCAGGCCTCCCCATTTTAGTGTCTTCATTTTATCTCGGAAAATAATATAGGTTGCCGCTTATGGTGGGGTGCCTATTTGTGTCCCCCCATACCAATAGATCAGATTAATCAATGGTATTGGCTTGGTGGTAGGTAGTCTCATTCGGAACTATCTAGATACCAATATCATCCTTGAGTAAATGGTTTTATTGGATAGCTCCCAATGGTTTAGTTAATGTAAGGTAAGTGTAACCCTGTTCGAAGTTGTTGTTCGTTTGGGTAAATTGCTTGAGTCTTGTTCGGATAGCGTTCGAGGATATTCATTTTGGGATAATTTATGAATGTGATTGATTATTTCATTAATTCGGTGTATGTTTGGGTTGTGAGATTAATCATTCCTTAATTGATCATTGGAGGTGTTTTGGCCCTTGGGGGAAAAGCTTGGCAAAGAATTACATCTTGGTTTATCAGTTGGGCATGGTTTTGGTATCTGGCCTTGTGTTCACATTCCGGGGATGGAAGGATTTCATGGTGGGGAGAATTGTCACATACATGACATATTTTAAAGTTAAATTTCATTTAATTTTCATTTATTCTTTGTTTTTGGGGTTTGTCAAGCTTTTCTGGTGGAATGGGTGAGTTTTCATGAATTGGGCCAAACCGTGAGCCCAATTCCATATTTAAAAATAATTTTTTTTTTCTTTTATAACATTTAAATTTTTAATATATTTCACCCACTCAAGTTCCTAAATGGTCTCCCCTAATATATAAACACCACCATTGTTGTTTGGATCCTTTATAAAACCATAAACAAGTTGTATATGGGTTTTTATTTCAGGGATTGGGCCTGCCCGAAAGCCCAATTCCAGTTTTAAAAATAAAATTTGTTTAATTAATAACATATCCAATATTAAGTCTTTTTGGTGATTCCAAGCCCCAAACACGCCCCTTGAACCCAGATACACGTCCAATATCCTCCCACCCTCTTTGCAGCTCATTTGCATCGCGGTTGAGGTTGAAACTTCTGAAGCACCCACATTTCGGGCAGATTAATAACTGTAATTTGTTTCCTTCATAAATCCTTCAATTATCACTCTTTTTTCCCCATTCAAATTCCTACATGGTATCCGAATATTTGTTCGAAAATACCTTAAATGTTTGGCTGTTTTAAAATTCAGATACTGGTGCATGTGAGGTGATTTTTACAAGATCCCTCAAGTAAGATGGTTTTCTTCATTCTTCATTCAATTTTCTTAGGGTTACAATCCTTTTGTTTAGGGTTTCATAGCTTCTCCAGAAGGTTCCTAATTTCCAGAAGTTAGGCTTCAATCCTAGGGTTTTATATCTTGTCTTATGGGTGAAATCTTCTTGTTTTAGGTTGGATTTCAATTCCTTGAGGTGTGGCGGTGGTGCGGTTTATGTTTCACACCATGTTTTGAGTGTTTCGACTTAAAAGGTAGGTGATTCCATGTATAACCATTTTATGATGAGTTAGCTTGCTTTGTTTGTTAATTTAGTATGTTTCAAATCTATTTTGTGTGGTGCAAAAATTGTTTTTTTGATGGATTGAGTTAAGTGTTTAATTTTGAAGTTGCATTATTGCTTGGAATTGGGTTCTTTTCATGTGTGGCTCTTGGGGAAATATTTGGGTGTATTTTATAAGATGTGATATTGATTTATTAGAGTTAAAAGGGGCTGAAGATTCTGTTTTGTTAATGCCTTAATGTCATGTTGGCCTTGTAATGGGGGTTTTAATGGTTTTATTGTGTGAATCCATGTTGTACTTCTTGAACATGATTCGTGAAAACATGTGTTTTTCATGTGTACCTTTTGTGGTATTGTTTGATGTATTTTTATAAAACTTGGGGTGGTTTAATAAATGTTTTTAGGGCTGCCAACTCTTATTTAGATTGTTATTGGCATTGTTTTGGTCTTGAATTAGGTTTTTGAAATGGGTTTTGTATGCCAACCATGTTTGCACCACTTGGGTTGGTTTTATGAAAAATGTAAATGATTTAATGAGTTACACAAAGTGTGAAATGGTTGCTTATGTACTGTTTTGGTGATAGTATGTTTCTAAAATGAGTTTTTGAAACATATAGTGGTCAGTTATGTTGTAAAACATTTTGGTAATGTTTTGTAATTTGTTGAGGTGATTTATGAAAATGGGATATGGGTGTGAAATGTGTTTTCAGGCTATTTTGCGTGAGTGTGATGTGCAAAATGGGATTTGTTTATGAAAATGGTATTATGTAATATTTGAGTGGGCTTTTATGTGATGTTTAACATCTTGGGAAATATTTTATAAAATTGATAATAGATTTTTTGAATTGTGAAAGATGTGCAAAATGTTATGTGGGCTATTTTTTGTGTGAGTATGATTTCAAAATTTATTTGAATGAAAAAGTGGATTTATAGAGTTGTGTGGAATAAATGTGGCCTTTTTGGGGAACATGTGATGTGAAAATGATATTTTCATGTGAAAAGTATATTTATTGACTTGTTGAACTTATCTGATCACAAGGGGAAAACCCGGGTATCTAGGTGGGTGGACGTTTACTAGTATGCTAGTGAATCTATGGGGTTTTGGACTCAGTTTCACTTATCAAGATTGACGCTTACAACTCTAACTAAACTATGATGATGATGATTGGGGACCACTAGGTTATGGTTATGTTCCCTACTAGTGGCTCGTGCATGAGAACGGATATTGTGATGGTTACACTTACTGAGATACGAGCTACCTGGGACCCACAACGAGCTAGTGCCTAGGGGTCATTTCCTTTGCCTGTTCTTATTAGTTACTTTGTGCTTACCATCGGCATACGGTATAGTTTTCTGGAAAATTCAGTAGTGTTGACATTATTTTTAAAAGTGTTGATTCTTAATGATAGCCTAGTTGAAAACCATTTTAATTTTTTTGTTTCATCTTTTAGAAATTGTAACTAGCATTTAATGTTTATGAAAACTTGCAAGATTTTTGTCTTTTAATTTTTATCACATGGAATCTCATAGTGGTGGTATCCTACTGGGTATTGTCTCACACACTAATTACACCCTAGGGGGTATGTAGACTTGGTTATATTGTTGTTTCAGGTTAGGATACAGTTTTTAGTTCCAGTGGTTCGGGTTTCTAGCATGTCCTTGGTGTTGAAGTCTCGTGGAGATGGATTGAGGTCGGTGCCCCTTACCATGAGGGTTATTGGGCCATTTAATTTTGATTTTATACCATTTTTATATTCTTATTGAGTGGTTTTAAAAGATGTAATTTTGTTCAGTATTTTGTAAAAGATGGTTTTAGTTGAAAAATCCAGATTCGTTTTATTGAGTTTTTTTGTTGTTTAATGTTTATAAACATGGGTAAATAATTCTCAAACATCATTTTATGATACCCGGGCACTTGTGCCTGCCTGTGGGGATCAGGAACGCCCTTCGGGCCTTGTTACGGGCCTAGTCGGGTGCCGGTTTCGATGGCGACCAGATTTGGTTCGTGACATGGGATGATTCAGGTAGAATGAATATATCCTCCTTATACATCTAGAAACCCTTTTTTCACTTTGGGCCTCCCTCATGGAGTAAGTCCCAATCACCATATCTACGAGCCGCTAAACATGTGTAGGACCCACACAATTCCTAGCAGACACTCCTTTTGCGATGCGATCATTAGTTCCATTTTGCCTCTTGATTCACACAATGAGCATGACTCATTTAGTCTTAGAGTAAGCATCATCAATGACTTCATATTTGGGAATCCTAAGTGTATAAGACACATCCCCCATATCGAAACTACAAGGAATTTTATCCTTTCCATTTCCAGGCATGGTACGTAAGAATCCTCCTTAAGGATCCAGCCCATCACTCATCTATCCTGACCATCATCATGTCGGTTCAGCCTCATCCTGCATGATGATAAACTGCATGCCCCTCTCATCTTACATAAAAATAAACTGTAGGATTTTTAACTACAAGGGTTTTGAAACCATTATCTTAAGATAGGGTACGCTGGATTTCTCTTTCAGGTTCAACCATTGACACTAGTAAAATTTGGTGTCCCGTTTTTTGGGATCCATATCCTTTGTGCACCCCTTATTGGGTTCAGATTAGTTCTCGGGTAGCTAACAATTTGTAATCCCCACACTGAATTCATATTCCTCAATCCAATCCTGGGATCCTATGTGGGGTATATGCATGGTTTGTGGCCCATCACAAGAGGGAAACTCTTGGTTGGATTGTTAGGAATTCTGTGGGGCTTTTGAATTGTTAGCTGGTCAGGAATAGGTGGGATCCCACATATAAGACCCATCATGTCATCATGTTATGGTCCTTTGTGTACAGCTTGATACTATTCCCATCCTTACTACATCGACATTGATTCCCTTCCTCAGGGATATATAGGAATCCTCTCTAAGGTTAAATCCCATCATCCATGTCTCATCCTGGTCTATCAATCAAGATATTGTGTTTCAATAATATCATACCCTTTCCCAAAGGTTATAATTCACTTTGAGTCCCCATCAATGTTCTCCATTCTCATAGTTCGCATTCTAAGGTGTTTCGTCGCCCCACCAAACTACTAGGACTTTATTTCCACTACACGGGTATACGTAGGAATACTCTATGAGGTTCAATCCCAACATCATCTCCATCATCACATCAGTTTCATCCCATCCAATTCTTCCAACCATCTATTATCCATCTTAATTCCTACTAGATTTTCCAAATTTAGGTGGAATCCCTCCAATTCATGGGCATCTAACCATGCATAAGCCCCACACAATTCATAACCAACCAACCAAGAGTGTACCTCATGGGATGGGCAGCCAACCATTTGTATGCCCCAGTACTGTTTTATGTTGTTTTCCATTCCATACAACCTGATCCCATGATTCACCCTTTCAAACTAAATGGGTTTTTATCCCTCTCTTCTATACATGGTATGTTAGAGGCCTCTATGTGGTTCAATACCATCCAATGGTAATCCTTGGTGTCCCCTTTGATGGGGACCACCCATCCTATGATCCACCCTTTGAGGTGTTTAGATTAGCATTCATTGTGTGATATCTTCCCCATATGGGACACACCACCTTAAATCTGTCCTCATTGAACATCATGATCCACCCATCTAGTAATCTTTCCATGTCCTCCTTCCAAAGGGTACCCCATATTTTCTACATCCATCAGTGTTCTAATTAGTCCAATTTGTCTCCAATAGATGTTAAACATGCAGCATACCCCATGTTAACCATGGGAAGCTGTGGAAATCCATGGAGAGAAGAATATGAGATAAAATTCTATACACTCAATGTAGGATTCATCGGGCTTCTCCACCCTCAAGAAGTCCTATCATAAGTGGAATAAATACATGGGTACTACTATTCCAGGCCCTAGAAATTCCAGTACTGCCTAACTTGACTACACCCATAACTGATGATTGCTACCCTGACATGACCTCATGGTATGTCCTGATAGAATCAGTGTATTCAACCAACATCAACAAATATATGGCCGTTGGAATAGTTTAACAAACAATGTCTAAATATTTAAGGGAGACTCGTAGTAGGTGACGAATTCTGAGGAGAAATCCATGGAAGGAGAGAATGACAACCCATTATCCCATTTTGATCAAGGAGAAAATTTCCCTAAATAAGCAATGGATTCCCCCCCCCTTTAGAAATCGGGAATGCGGGGTAACAGCCAGCGCATCCCCATGCACGAATGCACGCCCCTATCAAAGCATCGAAAGCTGAAATGGTGAACCCAATGAGAATTCTTATCCTATATATGGATATTAGTAGTGTTTTGAGAAATCATTAGATAAGTGTGCCATGAGATCCAGCTACCCGGGGCCATGTCCCGGCCAACAAATAGTGCATCCAGCCTAAAACTCACAAGGATTTTTGGATTTTAATCATTGGTTATCCTGATCTATTATACTGTCCACATGGATTTTTCTATCTAGCCATTTAATATTGAACAGTGATAGGGCACTGGGCATTTCATTCCTATAATATGTCATGATGGGTGAATTTTCCGTCTCTATTGGACCAATTCTCAAGATACAAGAAACCAATCATCTCCCACCCACTGATGATGGGAATGGGAAATTCCAACGTGATAGACTTGCATAGATCCATCTCTTCTATGGAATCATCCATGATGATGGATACCAGGAGCCCACACCCCATCTCACCCTCTAAATTTTTTTAGAGTAGGGTGATTAATTCAATTGTTGTTCGATACGAGCGGGAGGGGGTTATCCTAAAAATGGATATGGATCGTCAAGACCTAGTGGCATTGGTGCCCCATCAGCATCGTCGACCCCAAGGGTCGTGTAGGGAACCACTACACCCCACTCCAACCATCAACATCTCCATGAGTCTATCCCCAGAGAGCTCTTACGATTCCCTCCCTTATGAAGACATAGTAAGGGATGTTTGAGTCTTCCAGGCTAGGACATCGGCTAGGTACACACCAAGGAGAGATCCAACAAGGACACATCGACATCACCAACTAGTCCTATAGATTGAGTTGTATGTGTTTCATACCCCTACACAGCCGTCTCTAGTTCAGCTAACCCGGTGTTAACGACTAGTGAATGCTCAGTAAGGCCCCCTACCATGGGGTAACATATAATGCAGATCTTGTGGCACGATCAACAATCAGTGCGTGACATTGGACCCCTGTTATTTTTAAAGAGTACGGTCACATCCATGTCACAAAGCACAGATACTTCCTTGGCTATTTTGGGGAATGAAACAAGCCACCTTGCAAGAAGATTGAGATGACGTCCCCTGTCACTAGTGCATCCAACAACCATCATGGTTAAATCCATGATGATAACATCCATTAAGGAGTTCCTCCCCATGCCATTATTAGAATAAGAGGATATTTTCCACACTCCATCATTTAGAATGGAGGTCCTCCACATTCCACCATAATCAACTGAAGCGGCGGACATCCCTGCTTCATCGACACTCAGCACAAAGGTCCTCTCTGTTCTCTGAATCTCTAGTATCAAAATTTCCCATTCCTATCAAGATATCAATACAAGGATCCTCCTTACCATTTCACCATCCATAATGGAGGTCCCCCATGTATGCTCACATACTCTAGTGGATCCCTACTCGATTCATCGACAGTCATCATGAAGGTCTTTACCATATTAAATACGGTCATAACAACGGGCCTCCACATACCATAGGTACAAGACCCAGTCAACAGGAAGGTCCCCACCCCACCCCCACTATGATCAATCACCACGGAATCCCTCCCCATGTGCTTTCTAGCTCTAGTAGAGGTCCTCCATGCTACAACACACAAAATAACATTGGTCATCCCCATGTTCCATTTGAAATCCTCTCAGGTGATCCACGCACTGCGTTTTGTCCAAGTAGAGGACATACACATTCCATCACTGACCGTAGAAGAGGTCCTCCCCAGGTTAATGATTTAACATGCCCTAAAGAACATGCCCTAGGTAGGAGGGTGGGTCATCGCCACTAGAGGAAGAATCCCGAGAATCCTCAAACTGCAATCAAACTCATCTTATTCTCAGATTCTAATGAGATGTGTGATTCTATGATGGATACTTAACCCTAATCCATTAGGTCGATGGATGGGGTAGGAACAAGTCATTTCAGCCTCATCCTTCATGAGTGTGAGGTCTACCAGATCTATGTATCCCACTGAAGATACATACTGGAGGAGGAAGATTTGGACCCATTCGAGGACATGGCAAGGAAATCATCCTAATGGTCAATATGATCACTCTCTAACACAAATGGAGATCATGAAGAGTTTATCTTAGGATCAATAGAAGACAAGAAACAGTGTGACTTACCACCAATGACCATAGCCACAATGTGGGAAGCCATGGTAATTATTCTGACTTACATAGATGTGGTGGTGAAATTGAACACATTCTACGGAAGACATCCCATGATGAGGAATCTTGTTAATATTTGAGTTGTACTCTCCACTAGTAGGTTTACTATCAAAATGGTCTTCTTTAGTGTCATTAATGGTCCCTCAACCACCTTCAGTTGAAGAGTTAGGGATCAAGGGCTGGATCCTAAGTCTGAGCTGAGTTGTTTTTGGGACATTCTCTATGTACACCATTTCTTAGAGATGTTCTTGTCAATAGAAATAGCATACATCAACATTCTAGAGTCCTTTAACCAGGTTGAGGTTATGTGCCTCCTCCAAACATTGGGGATGATTCATTTCCATATCCTTTGTCAGCAGTTAGCTAAATCTAAGATTTGGGAACACAATGATGAAATTGGCCAAAAATGATTCCCAGTCGAGTTGTCTACACTTCCGGTGGCTCAATACCAAGTGTTTCTTAGTTATCAACATGTCTTCTATAAATACTGAAAACATGGGTTAAATTTTCTCCACAATGTTTTCTAGGAGGCATCCCCGCATCTCTATATCTAGGGTTGGGGGATGTATGTGGCCCTACATTTCAGTCCAATAATGCTCTAGCTTGGTTAACTCGAAGATATCAAGGATATTTCTCTAAGCATCGTTAATGTGGACATGTTTTTTTCCAGAGATATACCAAGAAGGGGGCAGTGACACCTTTCTTGGATAAGTGGAATAGCTCGTTGGGGTAGTACAAGACCCATAAAATCTTGCAAGTTTCCATACTCTCGACTAATGATATTTTCATGGCCTTCCTATAACTTCTGAGTCATTCCTTCCTAGTCATGACCCGAACAAAGGTATATAGAAAATATAGACTAAAAAACCCTCTGACCCATTTGGCATTGTGAAAAATATGGATGATGAACATAAAGAAGAAGCATTTCGTCAATAGATTGTTGAACCGAAAAATATGGTTACTGAGATCCTCTCCGATGTTGCCACGAAACAGTAGGAAAATAATGGTAATTAGTGACTAGGTAAATAAGGGTTGGGATTTTATAGCTTCTTTCAAGTGAATTACCTTCTGGTGACTATGGCCACCCTACCAATATAGACTAGATTGTGGCTGGTGTTTATGGAAAGCGACTGCAATATGCATCACCCAATACACCTAAATTGTGTGAGAACATTCCCCAGGACATGGCTCGTGTTCTGCATGCCACTCCCCATGTCCCACTAGCCACTCTACAGGTTATTCCCCACGCTCCATAGGTAATTCCTCCAGTCGACCCATGAGATGATGGGACCTCTTACAACGTCAAATAATCTACCAATATGTTTGGAGGTCAGGGACCCTCATCAAGATTAGAATCCTTATATATATGATCTAATGGAAGCACATATTGTTTTCCTCGAGTACATAGAAACTCGACAGGTGGAAATCCAACATGATGGAAAGTTGTATCTGGCCTGGGCGGATGATATTCTAGTAACCCCATGTTTCTGAAATCCTACCTTCTCGACCATTATTTTTATGGGTGATCCACTTCAGCATCTAGCCAACATTATTTCATAGGTGGAACCATATAGGGATGTTCAGCATATCAGGGTACTGCCATGCTCTAGTGTTTTATATAGACACTAGAATGGCCGACATTTTTATGGTATATCAAGTTACCCATTGGGTCATTAGCTAGTTGGGTGCATATTTATAGGTCGTTTCTCTACCAGTTCAGCTCCTTGACTAAGAAAAAATGTATTTTTGGCCTATTCACATGCAATCAGAGGCTTGAAGACTGCATGACAATCTTTTTATCTAGGTGGGAGGGCCTCACATATTCATTTTATGTGCCAATATTCCAAGAGCGACTGCTAATCATGTCAACGAGGAATAGAAATACCAAACATGTCCCTTCTATCATCATGCAAAACATCCCAAGTGGGTTCCTCGATTTCTCTAATGAAGTGTATTGTTTAGAATAATACTTGCTGCATGCCATACAAGAAAGTCCATTGCCTCATATAGCCCCTGCAAGAAGAGCCTCCAAGGACGCGACTACCGCAGTTGCACAAATAGAGTCCCCCAAGTAGCTGTAACTATTACCGGTGGAGACACGTCCACTGCATCACCGAGGTCCAAAACCTCAAGCATAGCATCATTCTTAGTAGTGTTAACATCAGAATAAAAAAGATCCCTCATGTAACTCACCACAACCACATTGGTCAGATAATTGGTTTCCCCTTCATCTATAGGCTCCTCCAACCCCTCTCGAGGTCCAGGCACCCAGAGCTCATTTCCTAGATTGGAGAAACTAGTCCTATTCGTGGAAGTAGGATTAGGTTCTCTGTAATTCTAATGTTCCTTGGACCAGGGAATCCTAAAATATCAACAATACAAGATTTTAGAAGACACAGATCTCACTGATCACCCCAATTACTTCCACAATCACTGATTCCATGGGAACACCCAAAAGATGTGCTGTGTTTTTAAAGACTTGATCAAAGAACAGGGCGATAACAATACAGTCAGGTAGGTTCTATCCAAAGAATATGTCTCATCTAGGATTATAATGTATAATAGTGACAAAGATGGTGAATGGAACCATGTATCTAACTGTGGGACTCAAATATATGAGGACTGAATGGCTCTCAAGGATGTTTCTCATTCCCTGGACATTATCCAAGCACGTTGGATGATGAATGAGAATTCGGGAGTTGTTTCAGTACATTGGGATACTTCCTCTACATCAACATCTCAACATTCATCCTCTTATTAGATCAAGAACAGATGATGCAATAGAAGAAAAATCCCTCTACATGTGACCAATCATTCAAACACTCTTGTTAATTTCATGCCCCTAGTGACTGGGATTTCCCACAGAATCCTCCCAAAAATGGATAATTCTTTATGTGTTCACTCGGGGTACACATTAGTCAATAACATCGAGTTGGAAAGCTTTTACATGGTTCTTGATGATGAAGATCATTAGATGGACCCTCCCAACTTCCCTAGTTCATGCCACCATTGATGATGCCATGGAAATGTAACATGCTAGAATTCATTGGTCATTTCTTCAAGTAAAGCCGTGCATGCCACCGATACCAGGCAGCAGGCCAAGCGTAGAGCTCAACACACACTAACTTCTCATCATGATTCTTTAGTTCCACCAACACCACTATTGATACTTCTTTATCAGGTAGATCCACCATGACCATACTTTCATCAATAATTTTTTATCATGGATTGAACATATTAATCTAGCCCATAGTAATTATTAAATCTACACAATTCAGATATAGAGTAGTAGGACATTCTCCGCACCAGCCAGAATCTGCTGATTCATCCATCAGCATCTGTCATACCTCCTTCAATATAGTGACCTCCTGTCAGTAGAAGTGTACACCTAGAATAAAAATACTATATCCTGAAGAATATTACTAGTATTACTAGGATTCTATCAATACATGAGGCTCACCACTTATCGAAATGTATGTGGGATGTCCTTACAGAGGCATTAAGAATCACCATCCAATTTTAGATAGATGTTGCAGCTATAGAATCCTTCTATACTAAGACAGTTGAAAAGAAAAATTTCAGGACATTATCTCTATCTTTAGAGAAGACAATGGTTCCCCTTTATTGGGGTACATCTTCCCACTATACATCACCATCCAATTCAATAGTGTTGAGGTTCTTCGTTTTCTTTTCTCCACAGGCTCTATCATCAATCGTATCCTATCCAAGAAACTCCCAAAAATGGGGCTCTCTGAAAATGATATGTGTCCCTCTGACCAGAAGAATCATGGTTATGGTAGGATGGAATAAACACCAGGTGGGAAGATCCTCCTGAAGTCCCAATTTGATGGTCTAGTTTCTAGCATTGAATTCTTGGTTGTCTCCCATGACACATCTTATAATGCATTGATGTGTAGAAAATGGATCCACCTACATATAGTAGTCCATTAATCATATCTCCAATTCCTTATGTACTCCCTTAATGGTAGAGTATGTGAACTCAAATGTGATGCTTCCCCATTTTCTTCTTTAGAAGACCACTACCATGATGTTGACTATTATAAGAGAAAAGAAAATCTGATTCAGGATAACATGGTTGTGCATACCATGGTTGTGACTGACCAATGGGCAGACCTAGAGGACACCAATGATTTCCTGATTCACCGATTGGAGGCCACGACCTCCGACTTGGGGAAATGTTTCATTGTCTATGGGACATGTTGGTTGCGTGTTCCCAATTCTAAAGAACCCTGGAATATGACCTCCTATTCCTACCCAAAGTTGGCTCAGGTGATCCCAAAAACCCCTACTCCAATAAGGTATTCATATGTTGGCCTTATTGAAATAGAAATATGATATAATTTTTGGTTTCACTAAGAATGTATAAACCCCCTAATTCTGATGTGCCACTATTGATTTGATATTATCTAATTTGGAACCGTGGGTAAAACTATTGATGGGATTTTGTCGACAGCATTTGTCACCATGGTTTCAGCTGTGCAGTAGTCCCCAAATGAGTTTTCCACTACTGCTCCGTCTTGCACAAGTGTCCCATTAGGATTAGCCAATTCTGATGAGTTTTCTCCTACTAATGATCTTATCTCCATGGATATGGAATAGTATTTGGAAGATTCCCCTTTCCACGTTGAATATGGAGTCTCCATTATGGTCAAAGAATTTGTATAGAAAACCTAGGTATCGAGACAGATCGAAAAACCAACATTGTTCAGTACAGCTATGCCTGCAGATGAGAAACTATGATACATGGATTTCATAAGTTGGCGTTATAATTTATTTTCCACGATTTATGACAAGATTATAGGGCTATATCCTTGGGTCCCCATCTACCATCTTGGTCGCCAAGTAAATCATCAACATTTCAAACACCCTCCCCGACAGATGAACCACTCTCATGGCGACATGGTCAATGATGAGGTTGATAAGCTCATAAAATCCAAATTCGTCATGGATTTCTAGTACCCCAGATGGTTAGCTAACATTGTGCCCATCAAGAAGAAAAATAGACAGATCAGAGTCGTCAATGAATTCAGGGATCTCAACCATCAATATATGATGGATTATTTTCCTCATACCATGACAGAACTGTTGTTTGATGACACCGCTGGGTTCCATGCTCTCTACTCCATGGATGGATATTCTGGATATAATCAAATTCAAATGCCCCAAATAATGAATATTCTACTAGCTTCAGGGTACCATAAGGTAATTGTTTTTACCAGGAAATTTCTTTTAGTATAATGAATGAAGGTTCTACCTATCAGTGTTCCATGCACAAAACATTTATGACGATCTGTGGGACATTAGTGGAATTGTATGTGGAGGATCTGGTGGTTAAATCTCACAATAATCAGGACCATCATAGTGATATTTATAAATTGTTTACCATCCTCTATTTCTTCCATCTAATGATGAACCCCTTAAACTATGCCTTTGGTGTCACCTCTTAAAATTTTTCTATCTTTGTTTTTAGATAAAGAGTCATTGATATCGATCTGAAAATGATCAAAGACTATAGTCAGTTGTCTTCTATGGGTATCATTCGGGAGCTCTGAGGAATTCATGACCACGTAGAGTATATAGGCGGATTTATTGAAAATCTGGCTGGAATGTGTATACTATTTTCTGGGATCATGATGAATGGTGTTTATTATCAGTTGTATGAGGAGTGCTAGACTACCTTTGAGGAAATCATGAATTACCTTCTATATCCTTTAGTTATGATGCCAACCATTTTCAGGAAGCCATTAGTCCATTATGTGACTTTTATGGAATGATCCCTCATCATGATTCCTTACCATAAGAATAATGATGTAATAATGAATAGTGTATACTATCTCAGCTTCATCCTCCTCGATACAGAGACTAGATATTCCTCTATCGAGATGAGATGCCTTGCGTAGGTATTCAATGTGAATAAATTGGCAAATTACATAGAGCACCATGAGATATATCTAGTGTCCGGAGTGGATCCGCTGAAGTAAATTTTGATCCACCCCTTGTTGATAGGTTTTCTACCTTAGTGGACATTGATACTTAGACATTTATACATCATTAATGTCCCCAAAAAGGAGATGAAGGGATGCGTATTTTTAGACATTCTACCCATCCATACATCCCTTGAAAATTAGTCCATGGATCATGGAATTCCATTTGATGAAATCCTCTTAGTGAATCAATACATTCAATTTTGGAAAAGGAATTTCAATGACGCTTCCTAAAGCCCTACTTGTAGGAGACTCTATGATCCCAGACTCAATAGAGTAGGCATGTGTATCGTCTTTATCATGCCTACATAATCTATCATGCACTATTCGTTCCTGTTGTTAGAAGGTAGTACCAAATATGAGGAAAAGTATCACGCTCCCATCATTGGTCTCAAGAGGGCCCTCGAGATTGGAAATACGCATTTTCATGTGAAAGGGGACACTGAACTGGTCATCAAGAAGATCAACGATGTCTATGTTGTCAGGAAACCAGAGCTTGTACGTCTATTATAGTTTACCTTCCAACTGATGGTCCATGTAACACCCCGAGATTTTATGAAAAATATTATTTTAATTCCATTAACGTCTTATGTTGTATTCTACACCAAGATTACCTTGCGCTATACGCAACACCGTATTAGCTTGCAGTATACGCAACACTATTCTTGGACCATGTTACACACAATTTTGATAATAGTTATTCTACGCAACATTGAGTATATATATATATATATATATATTAAATGTATAAATGAAATATGGTTGGATTCTGTTATACGAAACAATGAAGGATTCTTTCACAACACGCAACCCTGACTTGGCTTGCATTACATGCAATCGCGACCTTCCTCGATAGCGTGTGTTGTACACAATACCGGGTTTTAATAAACAATGTTATATTATTATAATATTGTCATGAACTAGCCGTTATGAATAGTAATAACTAAATTTTGAATTTTATAACATTATTATTCATCTTACACATTTCTAGAACATGGTATAAGAACAAAATAAATTTTTCGGGTAAAATAAGTATTTTTCAAAAAAATGCAGTTTTGCCGCCTTTTGATGGCGCACCCACTTTAAATCTATTTTTTGACATGTTTATAAGTTCAATTTGACAAAATAAAATTCTTCTTTGGAATCAAGAAATAAAAATTTACTTTGGATAAATTTTTCATATTATTCTGGTAACTTTCACATTTTAATGAATAGTAAAAGCACGCTATATTTTAATTAAAAACAACTTTTTTCATCGTAATATCTTATGTGGTTAAATTATAATATTGAATGGTTTTAAAGTATAAATATAATATATTTTTACCATTTAATATAATGTATGTCATTAGCATTGATTTTACCTTTAATTCGTAGGTTAAATCAATTCAATCTTTTGCAATGTTTTAAACAAAAACCCGTTTTTATTCGACAACGGGATTAATTTTAATTTAATTTCTGCAACTTCTGTGTATGGAATTTTAAAAAATGGATTCCATATTTGGAATCATTGGGTCCAAATTATGTTAATATGCTACTTTTTATTTTTGGGAATTATGAATAGTAACTACGGTAAATTTTATTTACCATAGTTAAAGGTAAATCGGGTAATTAAGGGTAAATATAATATTTTAAAATTACCCTAACAAATGTCAAAATCCTATTGGATGACTAAAAGTAAACCCATATCAACTAAGGGTTTTATTAGATTCATTTTATGGACTTTTGGCCACGAAAATAATTTAATTATTATTAAAACCAAAGAAAGTGACAAAATGTCACTCTCTTAAATCTTATAAGTATAATAATTTTAAATTAGTGATAAACATCATAAAATTTCGAACATGAATAGTCTCCAGAAATCTAACAAAATTATCTACATCATGAGAATTTATTTAGAATTTTTGGGATTAAATAATTATCATTAATTGTGACACAATAGTGATGCAGAAATTATTTATCTAGTGAAAAATCAAGAATATAGTTTTTATTAAACTAATAGTGACCATAAAAGGCACAAAACCCTAACCAAAACTTATTGGTAATGTAAATGGAAACCATAATAATCCAATGGTCGAATATTTGACCATTTGGAGTCTTATACAAGCTATTATGACACTTATATTATTTTATTTTAAATGATGCCAAAGTTGTCACCTTCATAATTTAATAAATATAACAATTAAAATATTGTGATTTTAAGATGATAAATTCGAGTAAAAGTATTATTGGGAAATTTAATATATTTAACTTCATCATAGGATTTTATTTTAAATTTTTATACAACAAATAAGTATATTAAATAATTATACAAAAATGATGTAGTAATTATTTTATTAAGAGATAAACCAAATAAATGGTTTTAAAAATAATAAAATAAATATTATATGAACTATTTAATGTGCTAAACTAATTTTATAGAAGCATATGAAATTTTATAAATCTATTAAAGCTTTTAGTTCGAACATATCTTCTGTATTTATTTTATTTAAATTCAAATAAATGAATAGTGTCCAAATTGACACTATTGTTATTTTATAAAAATAACATATTATAAAATAGTTTAAAAATCACAAAAATATTTAAAAATTATAAATTTAAATTTATATGATCTAAAATGTTATTAAGTATCCAATTATGGACAATTCACAACAAATAAGTAATTATTTGTTATAATTTAAAATTTAGAATGTTATTACCACAAATAAAATTAAATTGGTTAAATAAGGATAAATCATGTTGATAATGTTTAAAATAAATTCCTAACATGTATAAATTCTATTGGTTGATGATATTACAACCATATCTTATCTAATATTCGAATATGAGTCATTTTTGGAAGTTTTTAAGTGGGGTTAGATTTATTATAAATTAATATTTTTAAGAATTCCTAAGGTTCCCCTCTCCTCCCTTATAAAAGGGCACCTCCTCCCTCTCCTCCTCACACCAAATTGAGCACTCAAGATCGGCCAACCCCTTCCATTTTCTCCTCTCCACTTCCCTATAATAATCCGAGAGGTTCTGGTCTTCTTCAAAGATCAATCTTAGTTCCTTAAGTGGAGGATTCAAAGAGGCGTTCCAAAGAAGAGGTAATATCCATTACCGATCTTTTCAATTTCTTTCTTCTTCAACTTCTTCTTCTTTAGTTGTTTCATGATAAAGTAATAACATCAGTATTACTTACATACTGATATGTCATTATAAATATTAAACAACCCTAATTCACCTTCTATCCATCCTACGGAAAAAAGGAAATCACCGCGCGTGCGTACGTACGGAATACCGTCTCCACGCCGTGGTGTAATCTATTTTCCGCCACCACCTTAATAGGATGGGTATAATGGTGTAATAAGTAACTATATATGATTATTATAAAGTGATATTGATACTGAAATAATGTTCATACACTTTAACACAATTCCACGACCATGGGAACGATATCATCGCTCGTTCGTACGTACGGACTACCGTCTCCACGACGCGATGAGATTCATTCTCCACATTAACCATTCATGAATGATTATAAAGCATATATAATAAGTACTAATGAAATATATGACATAATAATGATACTGGATTTATGTATATTTGTATGTATGTCATCTACTTAATTCCATTCAATAAGGAAACGAAAACAGCGTTCATGCGTACGTACGGACTACCGTCTCCAGGAACGGTGTATTTCTTTCCATTTATCGATCCATTATATATATGTATATTCTGAATATATATTATATATAAATCTTGTTTTATATTCTGGAATTAATTAATCATGATCTAATTAATCATATGAATAATTACAAGTTAAAAACACGAACGACAAATGAGACGATTTTACCCAAAACGCTACTTTAACATGAATTTACAAAAGACCGGGTAATATAAAGCCATAAGAGAACCATATATGATATCATAACAATGAATATGATTCTGTAATAAGTCAATAACATTATGTAAATCATTATACAGGAGGTTCGGACACGTACAAAGCAAGTCGGACCTAAGGTAAGGGATAAATTTTCAATCTCATTTTTATCCGAGATTGCTTATACTTAAGTATTTACTGGGGTTACGTTTAACATCCATGACCATGTTTTCTAAAAACGTTTTTATAAAATGTTTACCATTCTTCCCTGAATTTTTAAAGTCATTTTTACCTTTTATTGACTTTTTACCACATTGTTTGAATGGAATCTTTCCTTTGGTTACCATATAAGGTACTTTTTGACTTTTCCGACAAAACTACGAGGAGAATGTTATTTTTAACTTATACGGCGTGAAAGGATTTTTACGGTTTCATAACACCTCATTTTCAAGAAGCTTCCTCTACAAGATTTCATGATTATTTTCAACAAAACCCTTATCTTTTAAAATTGCATGGAATTTTGTGAAAAGAAAATGATTTTAAAGAAGAAAGGATATTTTCCTCAAGAATTCATTTCGAGTGTTTTTCTCAAAACTATTTTCCATCTAAGATGACATTATTTGATATTTATGTTTCAAGTAAAATGTCTCTATGATTTAAATGGTTTCAATATCCTTATGATTGAATGATATCAATTGTTTATGGATTATGATGGCATGATGTTTAAGATTCCCATTTTTATTACATGGGTTATGCAATGGTGTATGATTTATGATTTTGTGGCACACATAAGAATGGTATCATTATGAGATGGGTGGGACCTATATCTCCCTCCAATGCATTGGGTAAAGATTTTATATCTCATGAGATAGACATGGCTGGAACGGTAGGTTATACCGGTTCAGTGAAACAGGACTGGAACGAGGGTTACTTGATTCAGAAAGGGACTTTGTCCACTAAGATAGTCTTGGCAATGAGTCTTGACTAACAAGAAATGATTTTCTATGATTATGTGTGTATGCCACAAAGTTTAATGTTTTATGTTATGATTATTGTGATTACATTTCACTGCCATGATTTATCCCATGTTATGAAATTATGCTCTCTTTTGCAGGTTAAGATTTCTAAAAGTTATGTTCTTACGAATATGATGTGATTGATTTTTTTTTATTTTGTATACCCTTACTGAGCATTTGAGCTCACCCTTTTATGTTTTCTTTTCCCCAGGATATAAAGAAAGGTTTTAGGTAAAAAAAATGGAAGATCTTTATGGTAGATATTGAAGATCTTTCACCACGATTAGAAGATTACGTTCCGAGTTTCCAAAGACACTAAACTATTACGATCCTTGTGTGTGTGTTTTTGTTATGTGCTAAGTATTCCGAAAATGTAATGTAATGTCCATGTACGTCAAGATACGGGTCTCTACAGTCCAGTTCCCTTGTCGAACAAAATATACTCCTATCCCTCGATCATAGAATGGTTGAGCCAATGAAATGTCCATAATTTCCACATCACCTGTAGAGCCTGACAATGAAGATTTCATTAATCCTGTGGTGCATGGAAGATTCATCACTCCTGTCACACTGGATGATTATGATAGACAATATGTAAGACACCGTACCACTATTGCCTCTACATCGGGACCTCTAGGTACCCCTGACATAGTATTGGAAGAGACCCATGAATGTAGGAATCCATTTTTTATGTATATCCATCAGGGTAATATCCCAAAATACAGAGCTAAATGTGAAAAAAATATTATTATTTGTAGTGTAGTTCACCCTCCAGAGTAGTACCAAACTTTAGAATATACAATATATACAAGGGTTTGTAGGGATTCTCCTCTATTGCATTCAAGGGGTGGAGATCTCTCATGTTATGCTGGAAGACCAGACTTGTTCATGTGGGGATCATTTTGTAAGGATGAAACACTCTCATCATATTTATTGATTGGGATATTTTTGGCATGTAATGACCCATCATTATATTGAATTTGTCAAGATGTTCTATTTATTCTAGATTCATGATAATTTTCTACATCGTCTTCCAGAGAATCAACATACTACAATGTATTCATGGACCGTTCCGGTATGGGGACTTGAGGTCATGGAACCAAATCCATTGGCAACAACTCACCGATGCAGGTTTATCTTGCCCTCTATGGATTTCATTTCCATGTGAGAAGAGGCAATTATGCTAAATTATGTTAAGGACCATCCCATTGTTTACATCATGTGCTCCAATATCATTCAATGATTCATATTCCCTCATATATTCCTCACAAATATTGGCACAAAATTCTGAGTAGTTAAGAAATTTTTTTAACCAAGTACAACATTCATTCTAATCATAAATCATGCTATCATGAACACGAAAATGTGTATATCGAGGTGTTCAATAAAACCATGTCAAACATATTGAAATTGATGATTTTTTAGATAAATAAATGTTGACCAGATGAACTCCCCAACACTCTCTGGGCTTCCCGGGAAATGGCTCGTAATTCCCCCCATGAGACCCCATATTCCCTAGTGTACAGATTCGGGGTAGTCTAACCCATCTAGATTCATATATATTCACTATGCACACCATTATATGATTAGTAGGCACCATACAATATAACTGAAATCCTCCTGGATGAGATAGAGGTGATTGACAAGAACAGGTTTTGTGCCATACATAATCTGGGGAGGCATCATAATAAGACAGTAATGGAATTCAATAAAATTGTTTGCCTCCTATCTTTCATTCGAGGTAATGTTGTATTGCCCCTAATAAAACCAATGATACCATGTAGGATGCCACTAAAGATGGATCCCAAATGTATTTGACCTTATTTCATTCACAAGAATTACCCCAATGGTGCACACTCTAATGTCACTATGGATTGTGAGTGAATTACTCCTCCCACCAATGCCAAATACATTATGAAAAACTTTTATTGGGGTCCTACTTGTCCAAAATGATGTTAACTATATTACAATCCTGGTGAATGTTAAACTACCTATCCTCATCTTGCATGATATTAAACTACGTTACTGTGTTGTAGGACGTTAATCTTCATATCCTCGTCATGAAGGATGCTAAATTGTAAATGGAATGAGCTCGATGGACTTAAACTAATATCTTATTCATCTTGCATGGAAATATACTAAAAATGGTTAATACACCTGATGGTCTAATCTATACGACCAAAAACTACGATCTCCCCTATCCTTACCACACATCGTTAAACTACACGGGTACTGCCATGCTTGACGTGTGTCCCTTTATTTTGGTCTCCATCATCTTTAACATCCTTGAGGACCACCAGGTTTTCTGTTCTCATGCCAATATGGCTCAGGTACTACTTTGGGACATCATCCTAGAGGATCTAGAATGAAAATTTGATATAATTCCCATATTGGGAATATGGTTAGCGATCAGTGCTCAGTTTGTTTCCAAATCCAAATCACATGAGATGGATACTGTGATGAGAACAATGTCAGCTATTATCCTAAATAATTTTTTTCTATCCCAATGGTCTCCCAAATGATATTTGGGGTGATTCACTATTTTCTTTCATTTTTTCCTATACACACGTCATTAAACATGGCATCTACAGTACGATTTCTATGACCTTAAACTATGATATATACATGTTCTTTTCGCACGACATTAAACTGCATGACACATTTAAAACTAAGTGTGTCATGATTCTCATATTTGTGAGACACATAAAAATTCTTAGAACTCTCTTCCATGGACTAGTCTCAGGTCTCTCGACATTTCTGGCCTCTTGGCCCATGTTCTCTCTTAGGATAGTGTGGTATGGTATAGACAGATTATTCTAATTCATCACGGGCTATTTTTTCCTTGCAGCACACATACCCTTCATACCCTCATTATTTACCTTCTTACTAAATGAAGTGAAATTTTATGGCATTTTAATAACTATGTATGGATTGATTCCCATCCTTATGGGATATGTAGGAATGTCTGAATGTGTTATCTTTATGTCCACCCCCAACAAATCTCTATGCCCATCAGCTTTTAGTTCTCTTCGTGGGACTGCATATGGTGTGGTGTGAAATTATTTATTCCCCATTCATGTTAGGTTTATAATGGCCACATCATGGGACCCTCCTTCTATTAAATATTTAATTCGTACATATTTACCGTATGACGTTAAACTACATGACATTTTCAGAACTATGTATGGCTTTATTCACATCTACATGGGATAAATAGGAACACCTGAACATTTCTTCCTCGGGTCTAGCCCTAGTTTTTAGAAACCTTCTCTTTCTTCTGTCTCCTTGGAAAAATTTCTCCCCATGGTATGTGTTGTGGCATGGGCTTATATCCTCATTCACTTTGGATTTGAAATAACCATGCCACATACCTCTCTCAAGATATACCCATCCCCTTCCCTCATGTCCTTATCGCCCGATATTAAACAGCCTGGAATTTCAAGAACTACCTATGGATTGATTCTCATCCTTATGGGATACATTGGAATTCATGAATATTACGTCTTTGTGTCCATGCCTAGGTCCCATTATCATTCATGGCCCCTTGTCCTAATTTTTCCCCATGGGATTGAGTATAGTGTGTTTTGGACTTATAAACTCATTTACATCGGGTATAATTTATCATGACATTTGAATACACTTTATAACCTCATTATTTTATATTCTTCCAACCCATATGACTTTAAACTATGATAATTTGTCCCACATGACTACAAACTATTATTTATTTTCCACATGATGATAATGTGCATGCGCTGGTCTAGTCCTAATACCCTAAACTGTGAAACGATCGTCTTAGATGAACGACTAGAAAAGAAACTACATTAGTGTTTCCTCTCTTTTGGATGAATCATGATTGGCCTTAGTTACCTTCCATGATTTTTTAAGGCCAACATATGGATTAATTCCTTTGGAGATCCCTGGATTCTCCTTCGTGGGATTGTTGCTCTGAAAAAACACATTGACAATAAAGAGAAAACAATATCCCTCAAATGATTCTTCTTTTAGTGCATGGGACATACATATATGATAGTATTTCCCCAATCATATGTATTCTACCTTTTCAATTTCATAACTACGTTTTACTTGAATCCCATTATTATTGGATACATAGGAATGGCTAGACGTTTCATCTTTAGGTCTAGCCGATGTTCATCTATTCTTTCTCTCAACCCCTTTTCCATAGTTCTATCTAAGAATTTCCAATGTTGGGGTGTATATGGACTTATGTCCTCATTCACATTTGGCTATTTTTCCATGCCACACACATTAATTATTTACATACCAATTTTCCATAAGTTTTCACTTAATGGAATTAAACCACATGATACTTCATGAACTACATGGGCCTTGATTCCCATCGTTATGGGATATGTAGGAATTCCTTGGTATTTCATAATTGGGTCTACCACTATGTAACTCAAATAATTCATTCTTTCTAGCCCCTCAGCCTATGTTCTCTTTGAAGCATGTGACATGGGGTGGTCTTCTTTGGTCTTCAATCATTTTCAGTTTATAATCTCCATGTCATGTACTTCCCCTAGAACAATTTCCTCAAGTCACCTCCTCCAGTAGTGCACTATTAAATGGACCCCTCAACCCTTTTCATACCTCACCAACATGGTCATATGCACTATGTTTTATGACATAGTGGGTCCGATTCTACATGGATTTGCTTTCATTCACATCCATGATTCACATCTTCCTTTATTAGGTTTTCCATCATCTTTCACATATGGAAGAACCCCCATACGGTATGGATTATCAGCATTAATTCTAAACCAAAACTTTGGGAAAACATCCCAAATTATTTGGAAGGAAATTATGAGACATGTTCCATGTAGAAAATTTGGTCAGTGGTCAACCCTCATTTTTTTGTTCCAATTTCAGGACATAGGATATGGATGCTATGTTTCAAACACAGTGAACAGTTATCCTCTGTCATTATGACATCCAAATTATGCCCTAAGTATTTTTCTCATGATTCACATCCATTTCCAATCATTCATGTTTAATTGTAATTTTAACACCCTTTATGTTATCCCTCCATATACATTTTCACATTAAGAGGAAAAGCCAACGTCATAGGGTCATCTTTGATTCCATGCTGCCACCCCCTACTTAGTATTCCATGACCTCTAATAATATTATATAACCCTTATTCCCACACCAATAATATCTCACATGATATTAGAGGTATGGGTAACATTTGTGCCAGCTTGGAAGAACCACAATTCATTTTTTCTAAACCCTATGACCTTAAACTATGATTTCACATCCTAATCTATGCATCCATATCCTGGTATTCCATGAACTCTAATAATATTATATGACCTTGATTCCCACACCAATCATATCTCACATGGTATTAAAGGGTATGGGTAACATTTGTGCTAGCTTGGAAGAACCACAATTCATTTTTTCTGAACCCTATGACCTTAAACTATGATTTCACATCCTAATATAGGCATCCATATCCTGATATTATGACCCTCAACTATGTGGGTTCGCTCAAAAATTTTGGATGCGGTCGGTATTGGTTTATTACACAGTGTAACATATTTCTGCCTTGGGAATCATGACATTCTAGTCTGAGATCTGTGATTATGAAATAAGATTCTTTACATTCTTATTTTATGATGTCAAATTATGTCTTCAGAACATAGGTTGTGTAACAATAAATTACCCATCCATACGATGTATTCGAACAAGAATACATTTTCCCATTTTGTATTACCCATCCACCGCACCATCTTCAAGAACTACAGGTGTCTTGATTACCATTCTTACGGGATACATAGTTACTCTCATACATTTTTTTGGGGTCCAACTGCATCCCCATGAACCCACTTGTGAAATTTCAGCCCAAGTATCATTGAAAGGATGTTGGGTGTTGTGGAATTATGACCTCATTCATGTTAGGATTTCATTAGCCATGCCACATGCCTCTCTCAAAAGTTCTCTATTTTTTGTCCGTACCGCATGACAATAAACTGCACAGTTATGTCCCCCACACATGACAATAATTTGGGTACCTTACAGTCTGGGATCTATGACCGTAAACTAAAATTCAAACCATATATGTTCGCATGATGTTAAAAAACATAACAATTACGTTATTCCACTTTAAAAGAGGATATCCATTCCTTATGGAATTGGCCTCTGTCCATGCCACATTCAAGAACTACATGTGACTTTATTCCCATTCTTATGAGATACATAGTGACGTGCAGACTTTCTATCAATGGTCCAGTCATAATACCTTTTGTCTCCCTCGGCCCTATTAGAGTGGGTTCTCCCAAATGTATGTGGTGTAGTGTGGACTTATTCTATATCCATTCATGTATGGTTTATAATAACTTCCCCAAAAACATCCTTCAAGACTAACTCTCCTTGTGCTCATCCTAGAAGACACTTAAACTGCATGTGTAATGTTCTCAATTCTCACATTCCTTCATTTTGGTATTCAGTAACTTTCAAATCCATACGAATACCATAACAACATGGATTCAAGGCCTTAGTTCTCTCCTACCATCTCTGGAAAATGACATAGATAATTTTGAACAATATTATGAGAAAAGTTATGTGTAAAGAATTTGGTCAACTAATGAAGCTCATTTGTTTGTTCCCATTCTAGGATAACATGAAATGGATGTTGTGTTTTGATCACGGTCAACAGTTATCCATCATTATCACACCACTCCCATTGCATCCCAAATATAAATTTTTTTGTAATCACATCATTAATTCCCCTTTCCATTTTACAAATCCCTGACACCTCTAGTTTTTGTATCTTTGTGCATTCACACATGTTTAGTACGAATGTTGGTTTGTATGGGATTTTGCACACCCAACATTTCCTTTCAACCATTTCATGCTCTCATTAGAAGGGGAAGGCTTGACAAAGAGCCATGTGTCCTACACCTAGCAAGGCTCATGTATGATCAGGGGTTGTGATAGGGTAATATCCATATATGTGATGGTGTTACCCATTGGTTCTACCAAACATCCTTAAACTATAACACTATCACCCTCACCAAATGGTGTTAAACTATTCTGAATACAAATAACTATATAAGGCTTGATTCTTGACCTTGTAGGATATATAGAGAAATGCGAGCATCTAATTCAGGTGTCTGCCAACTTAATGGTAAATTCCCTATCTTTTCCATCTCGTCCCCAACTTCACCTTCAGGATCATGTGTCGTGGTGAAGAACTCCCTTTTCCTCATTCACATCAGGTTGTGAAGTGCACCACAAAATTCACCTTTGGGGTTCCCATGTACTCAATGCAAGACATTAAACTGCGGCTTTACCCTAAGCATGTTCAGGATGCCCCATGATAAATATGGGATGCATTAGCTCTATCAATAGAGAGTATTTCCCACACTATCATTGTTCTCTGACCACATTGTGCTTAAGAACTACATTTGGATTTACTCTCTTCATTATGGGATACGTAGGAATGCCTGATCATTTTTCCACATGACAAGCCCAAGGATCATTAACTTTTATAGTTCATTACACCTAATTATAATCATAACTCTATGAATTTAAACTAGGGGATTATAATCCATGTAAAAATACATTAAACTGATGAGAAGGGTACTGGAAGTATGATCATAAATTATATCCAATGCCCTAATCAAATGATGTTAAACTATTCAAGAATCATCCTCACCTCATGGTACAAAATTGTGGGGTTATCATCCCCATTTACACGATGTAAAACTGTAAAACATTGTAGGTCCTTGCCAGAGAAGTCCCTCCTATAAATTGGCATGATCTTGATTCAAACTGATATGCTCACCAAAATGTACATTCATCACGGTGGCATAATAACAACAGTGTTGGAATTTATCTGAACATCCCATTATTCCTTCACAACACTTTTCATGCTCTCAATTTCAGATCATCTTTCCCTTCCACTTATAAATGAACCCCATAATGGTTAGAATTCTTGGACATAAGTCTCACCTACCATCATGGGCCAATGTTCTGGAGGACATCAAACAAATCATTAACTTCGGCCTTGTGTTTTTTAATGTAGTCAGGAGTTGTCCCTAGTTTTTGTGTTCCCATTTCATGGTAATGTTATGCGGAAGTTGTGTTTCAAATTTTTTCAATATTTATCCTTTATATTCATTCCAACCTCACTACATTCCGAATTTTGGGTATCATAATAGATGACATCATTCCCCTTTGTTTGGATTAACACCAACCCCCCCCCCCCCTCGGTATTATCCCCCTCACAGACTAGAGCATGTTGGGGGAGATAAGTTTGGTTGTTTTGAGATTCATATTCTCTAACCAAGGCCCCCTTATCTTCCCGAAAACATAGAGTTTTCATTCAAACCATATTTGTTCAGTGATTGGTTGGAACCCTCCTATTGAAGGGGATAATTATATGGTCATCCCTTAATTCTCACATCAGGGAAACCCGATGTGGGCTTAGGGACAGATCGCTGAATATGACACATATATTATTGAGATATATTAATCAATGTAAATAATGGAACTCATGCATGAAAACAAAATAATAAGGCAGATTGAATGTTTGTTTGTGAGTTTTTGAAAATTACCAAACCCATGGATTGACCCCTCCAATAGATGGGTTGACCTTTTCAATGGAGCGTCCCAGCTCTACCACCCTCTTGTTTGTGATATCTAGGATATTTTGTTTGTTGTTAAGCTCTTTCTCCACTTCAATAGCAACAAGGAAAAGTATATCAAACATAAGTTGTTCATGATAATCATATTCTAAGATAATATCCATCTCTTGGGATGGTCCCCTCATCTATTCCTCATCCTCTGTCAACAATTCCCTCAATCGCAATATGAGTTCTGATTATAAATCTATGAAATCATAATGTTCTATCATCCATGACCTCAAGCGTTGGATCACATTCTCAGCCTCCAGATGTTTCTTTATGTAGACAAAATTCGTTCATTTCCATCCAACATTAAGGCCACGATCATGTTCCCAGATATACATTTCCCTATAACCTCGAATGAGTATATGAGGACGCTCAACATCCACTCCTCCAAAAATTAGTTTTCACATCTGGGAATGATGTCCCCCAATCTGTTTTATCCACTATCCTTGTCGAGTCTCTTCAATGAAGCACTTGATCAGTTTGAATGACCAGTGACATATGACTTAGATATCCTCTTCATTGGAAGAACTATTATCCTAGTCCTCTTGGCCGGTTGGTTCGTATGTTTGGAACAACTCTATAAATTCATCAGTAGGGTATTATATGGGTTTCTTGTTAGATAAGATAAGATTCATGTTATTAGGATAATCCTCATAACTGGATTCCACCTAGATAGTCTCAGGTGTTGTCCTGTTAGCGGTCCTATCTGTAGCCATGATGGATATAATTTTGTCTGCTCGAGCATCCAATTACATGATGATCAGAATTCCCCTTCGAATGGGAGTGCTAGGAGCCCCAAATATCATTTCTAGGGTGGCCCATGCCAATTTACGAAATGTTTTTGTTAAAATAAACATGTTTCTGTTAGTTTGGTTCAATGGATAATAGTTGGGTATTCTATGAATGAGTGGAATTGTAGAGGTCCAAAAATCATTATCTCCCTTGATATGATACTCTCCGAACCCTTGGATGTGACCCCCCATATGTGGTTGGGAAATCATAAGACTTTGGGAGAACCACCCTAGGTGTCACAACCCTACTGGACACTGTAATCACAATTTTCAAAAATGGAGACCCTGAATCTATATCTTTTATTGTGGTGGAATGGGTTTTACATATGAGGATATCCTTCACATAAGAAATTTCCGTAGATAAATATGAGAGGACCTAAATAAGTACCACGTTGAATTTTTTTAGTTTTTAACTCATTAGCCTGAGAAAACCCATTAGCTCCGAGGTTGCAACATCGCCTTCCAGTAAATGAATCCCTCCACCAGCTTCTTCCCCCAAAGATAACTCAACTAATTCTTCAGGTAAGGGGAAGATATCTATCTACTCAGTAGTGGAAAATTGTGGTGGTACATTATGGTTATGAAGTACTTTCACTCAATACAACCTTAGACACGGAGTACCTTGATAGTTCACAATGTCCTCTTGCTCGGTGATGTACTACTCCTCTTCCACAAGAGGCACCAGAAAGATGGCCTTATCATGGCCAATCATTAAAAGATCCATCCCGATATGATTAAGAGAGAGTCACATATGAGAAGGAATAATAATGGTTTTTTACCCTCCCAGTTGTCCAAATCATTCGTAAAATATCATCCTTAGGAATTTCTTTGTGGCGTAGCCGCTTCCTGAGAGCCTGAGTGTATATCCTATGGAACCCATGGATGGCATGCATTCATGTTGGTTCTACTCTTATGGGACCACCGGGTCTGCCACTGCCACTTTCCTCCCTCTCGTTGGAGGTCCTGGAATTCACTGAATCATCACTACTACAGCCCTGCCACCATGGTGTGTTCTTGCCACTCCCTGGCCCCAGACTCATGTTTGAGGAAGTACCCCCACACTTATAAAGACTGTTCATCACCTCATCATTTCACCTAGGTATGTAACACCCCGACCCCACTTTCCCAGAATCAGTGCTTCATTACATAACATTAACATGATCACAAGGGATCAAATACCGATAGACTGATCTGTTTAGTAGCCTAGGAAACAAGATATCTAAATAAGTTCAACATAACAACTTAAAAAGAAATAAAACACTAATTTATTCCATTAGAAACATCAAAGACTCATATATTATTCCTGAAATTCACTCATAACTTACTTCTTCATATCTTTGGAAAATGAAACATAAGAAATAAGTGAGCACAAATGCTCAGTAAGAGTAATCAGTATAGTAGAAGGTATCATAAACATTATGCATGGTGAATAATTGAAAACAAAATCATTTACAAATAAAAAACATGAACACTTTACGGTAGGAATATGAGTAGAGTAAATAATGCCATAATAAAACATAATCATTGGTATTATACTAGTCGAACAACCACCTAAACCATCAAAATTATTTTCATAATGCGGTAATGTATAATTCCAGACATTCTGAAATATTTTTTCAAGGCCTCACCCAAGACATCTAAAAATGATTAAGGCCATGGCCAAAACCATATATCAAATTGGGGTAGGCCTCAGCTGATTCCATGTCTAATTGTCTCATGAGACATAAAAATGCATCGAGGATCTATAGCGGGATCCACCCATCACATACTAAGCCCATACATTTTTCATATCAAAATGTAAAAACATAACATAAATATTCATATTAAAACTAGCATAAGAAATATAAATACATTAACTAGAAAGCATGAATGGTTTAAAAATAAAACATACATAGTTGAACATTTCACAAAACATTCAATACTATATCGAATATTGGTATCATAGTAAATAAACTTCAAACATGTTTAAATTTTATCAATGGATGTAGATATAGATGAAATAAAAACTTTTCTAGAAAAATATATCATTCTATTCTGAAATCATTTAATATTCACATAATTATAAAAGAAAAAAATATTTTTAAAAATATTTTTATAAGATTGTAATGGATGCATTGACGATGTTATAACAGTAGAAGATAGACGCACCCACCGTATCAGTTAAATTTTTTTTTTACCTTAATTATGTAGAAATGCATCATAAATTACCTTTTATAGAAAATGATGGAAAGATTCCTTTCAAAACATATATGGTCAAATAAGGGTATAAATGAAATCAACTGATTGTCTAGTTAATAGTAAAAATGTTTTGAAATACATTTTTAGGAAAACACAGATGTGGATGATAAAGATGTCTCAATAGATACTTATGTAAAATAACCTCAGATTATAAAGAGACTGTGAAATTAACCCTTACCCTATACTTTTACTTGGTCGAGGGTACGCAATTCTACTGTATAATAGTTATATGAATGTTATTAAATTATATAATAACTATATACATGAATATTATATCCAATATGAATCTCTAATATTTCTTCGTTAATAATAATTTAGTAGTATCATCATTTTGTGTGTTATGTGATCTGTTTTCCTTTATATGTTCGTTTACATAAGCCATGTTTGTAATGGATAGGATGTATTTTATTCAAAACCATAATGATATTATGTTCTTAGAAATTATTTTCAATCATAAAATTTAAATTATTCTTGAATGATCATGATGAGGAATGAATCTCATCGCGTTTGTGGAGACGATAATCCGTACGTGTGCATGAGTGACAATATCAATACAATGATTGTGAAATTGTATGTAATTGGTTTTTATATCATATATAAAGAATAATTACCATGTTATATTTATTATTTACATTTGATATACAAATTATTATAACTATCAAAATAATGAAGTTTTCTAATAACAAACTACACCACGGCCTGTAGACGGTAAGGCGTGTATACGCACGTATGGTGACTTTTTCATTCATATGATAGATAAAATAATGAATATGGTTGTACCATTTTTATAATAACATAAATGTATATATAAGATACTATATTTTATTATTGTTGAATGTATAAAACAATGAATGAGTATGTCGAAGAATAAAAGAACTTGAAAGAGGTGATGGAATATTTACATCTTCTTCGGGTTCTTCCATCTCACTTGATAAAAGGGATACATAGGTTCTGTTTTTGACCATAGTAAGGACTCTAGGATGAAGGAAGGAAAGTTGGGAGGATATTTGGGTAGGAGTTGACCCAGTCAAATGGCTTTGGGGTGTGAAATTAAGATAATGGGATGTATCCTTCTATAAGAGAGGCGAGGGTCACTTTAGTAAAAGCATGAAATATTATTTTATAATAAAATAAGTTTCAGTTTCTAATTGCTCCAAAATGATTTATTTAAAGGATAAGGTGGGGATGGATATTAATACTCTCATAAAATAGGTTTTATATGGGATTTGGTTACACTATTATCCTTATCTTTTATATTTAACTCTTAGTTAAATAGTTTGACATTTACCATGTCTCTTTGTATTTCTATATTATGTGGTTAATAAACATACTGTAACAAGCCATGTGAACCCCAAGTTGTTCATTATGAATATACACATCCTTGTCTATGTCATTTGGTATATCCTTATATTTTAATGAATATTATATCATTTACTAATATAATATTTGCAAAAAAAAGAAAATTATGTCAATTTTGACTCTATTTAGTATGTGGTTTTTCTGAAAATAATAATAGCATGATTACAGTGAAAATTTATTATTTATTCAACCCTAACATGACATATTAACCTATAAAATTAGTGGAATTCATCAATTGTCTAAAATTACATTTATTTCGATATTTATAATATCAATTGTTTTTATCATTCAACAGTAAGGTAATTACTGCATCGCCATTGTGTCATAAATAAATTAAATTATTTAATGTAGTAAAATTATAAATAGAGTACCATTATGTAGGAAATATTATTATCTTTATAATGAATATTTATATTCGAATGTATCTTTTGTATAAACCTATATTTAAAATGGTTCGCTATTAAACTTCGAATGTAATTCTCTTAACTCTTCTTTAAATAAAACAATAATAAATGTCCTAATCTATTCCATATGGAAAAAAATGATCATATTTAATTCTTAATGTTTTTTGGGTCAAATTACACTTATCCAAAATAATCAGGACATGTTTTAGGATAATAATGATATCATTTTTACCATTAATTACCCTATTTACTTTTATCTGTGGTAACTAAAAGTAAAAATATTACTATTCACAAAAAATATTATTTTCATTTTATAGAACCACATTTTACTTACTAATAGAAACTGTGTCTCTCAGATTTTTGAAATTTAATTCACAGAATTGTTAAAATTTTGTTTTATGAAAATTTGCAAATTCTCAAAGGAGGTGGGTAAAAGACGGTAAAAAGGTCAATAAAATTTTTATATATCTAATCATATTATAAAATGACTCCAATGAATTACTTTGAGATTATATAGGTATTATGTATATATATTGAACTAAATTAAATTTAAATAACATAAATAATTATTTAAATAAAAATTCTGTTTTAACCGACAAGGTAGTTTTTATAACTTTTCATCAAAAATTGAATGTTTTCATAAAAATTCAAAAAAAAATACCCCAAGCAGATATAGATAATCAGAATTTAAAAATTAAGACCATTATGAAAAATAAAATTTATAAAATGTTAAAAATTATGTATTACTATTCATAATGGCTAGTTTGATTTGTTTTGGTGTTTTAGAATCATGAAGGTGTGTACAATGGAAGTTATTTAATTCTTTAAAGGGAAATCTATCATCGAAGCATGGGGTGTTACATTCTTCCCTCCTTCAACAAATTTCATCCTTAAAATTCCTAGATTACTACCGCACAAAACTATTTGGGAAGTTATTCATTATAAGTTCCTCTAGTTCCCATGTTGCTTCATCCATCTGATGGTTTCTACATAGAACTTTTACCAGACATGTCGTCTGGTTTCTCCACACTTGTTCTCTAGTATCAATAATCTTGAAAAGATCTTCACAAAAAGACATATCAGCTACCAATTCAATTTTTTCATAGGTGAGTACATGCGTTGGGTTAGGCATGTATTTTCTCAATAGTGATACGTAGAATATATCATGAACTTTGTAGATACAAGGCGACATTTCCAAACGGTAAGATACCGCCCCAATTTGTTCTAAATTTTCAAAAGTTCTGATGTACCTATAACTTAATTTACTCTTCTTATGGAATCTTATAACTCCCATCCATTGAGTTACCTTCATGAAAACATGATCTCCTACTTGAAATTCAAAATATTTCCTTCGGTTATCAGCATATCTCTTCTTCCTACTTTGAGCTACATTGATGTGGGTTTGGATAATCGTCACCTTTTCCATCATTTCCTCAACAATTTCTGGGCCTATGAGTTTTCTTTGACAAACATCATCCCAACATGTGGGTGTGGGACATCTCTTTCTATATAACGCTTCATATGGTGCCATCTGAATTCTTGAATGGAAGCTATTGTTATAATTAAATTCTACTAGAGGTAAATATTGATCCCACATACCTTGAAATCAAGTGACCTAGCTCTCAACATGTCTTCTAAGGTTTGAATAATCTGTTTTGATTGTCCATCAATTTTATGGTTGTAGGTAGTGCTCAAATAATGTTCATTATCTAGGTCTTTCTGATGCCTTTTCCAAAATATTGATTTAAAATGGTGATCACGATCAGAAACAATTGATAGGGGTACACCATGAATTTTTACAAATTCAATCATATACATTCTTGCTAAATGTTAAAGTGGTAAATATTCTCTTATAGAAAAAAAATGTGATGACATGGTAAGACGGTCAATAATGACCCATATTGCATCATTCATTCTAGGAGTCATTGGCAGCCCCATGAAAATGTCCATCATAATATCATCCCATTTACACTTAGGTATGGGAAGTGGATGCATGAATCCTCTATGATATTTCCTTCCAACTTTCACTTGTTGGCATATAATACATCTCGACACAAAATCCGTAATCTCTCTCTTCGTGTTGTCCAACCAAAAATGATCCTTCAAATCACTATACATCTTAGTTCTACCATGGTGTATAGAGAAATTGGAGCTATGTGCATCATCTAACAATTCCCTTTTCAAATTTGGTATATTGGGAACACAAATTCACATCCCAATTTTCAAAATCTCATCTTCATATATGTAGTTGTTGAATCTCCCATCATTCAAAGCTTTAATTTTATTTCGAAACTCCTCATCATCAGCCTCATAACCTTTTACCCTTTCTAGTAAAGATGGTTGTCAAACCATTTGAAAAAGAATCGATGTTTCACCTTCTATGATTATTCCTATATCCATTTTTAATAGATACATGTACATAGGATTCCTTTCAACTCTCATCTAATTCATAACTCCTTGATCCTTTCTTCTCAAAGCATATGGAACGTTATTTGCCTTCCTCGGGTGGTAGTTTATAGTGAAATCATAATCTTTGAGTTGTTCAAGACATCATCATTGCCTCATGTTGATTTCCTTCTGTGAGAAAATTTACTTCAAACTCTTGTGATCTGTATATATCTCACATTTATCACCATAGAGATAGTGTCTCCATATCTTCAAAGAAAATATTATAGCTGCTAACTCAAGATCCAGAGTAGGATAGTTTGTTTCTTGGATTTTTACCTGTCATGATGCATAGGCAATAACACTCTCAATCGGTATAAGGAAACATCCTGGTCCTTTAGTTGAATCATCACTATAAATAAAAAACCCATTATTCCCTGATGGTAGAGCCAATATAGGTGCATTGACTAATGTTTTATTCAGTTCTTCCAAACATTCTTCACTCAATTTTTTCCAAACAAATTAAACCCATTTATGTGTGAGCATGGTTAATGGGTTTTCAAATCGGGAGAAATTCTGGACGAAACATCGATAATAACCTACTAATCTAATAAAATGGTGTACCTCGGTTATTCTTATTAGTTATTGCCCTTCATGGAATGCCTTTTTCATAGAATGATCATTAGAGATTACATAATTAGAGACAACTAGTACTCTCCCTTTCTATTGCATGACATATTCAATTACTATTTATTATTTTAATAGGAGGTCAATATTTATAAAAATTGGAAAGAAATAGAAATGTTGAGTAAATTATAATTAGAAAGTAATGGTGTGTGATAATGAAATAATTGTACATATAATATGAGGAACCCATTCAAATAGTTGACAATGAATAATGATTGAGTAAAATTATATTAATTATTAAATTTTGAGGAAGAAGAATGGAATTCATTTTCAATTTTGATCATAATAACTATAATGTGGGAACTGAAATAAAAAGTGAATGTTAAAAAAATATAATACATTGGTTTTAATAATAAAAATGGGAAATTTGAAATTAAATAAAATGATAATAATATATTGAATGAGTGGGTTGTTCGGGATAAAAAAAATAGAGTGAAACTATTCATCATGAATATGGAACAATATGGAATGAAGAATGTAGAGATCATAGACAAAGATAAAATGAGTGGTTCAATTTAATAAAATAAATAGATGAAGATGGAGAGTTCACACCCACTTCATAATAGTTGATGACATCAAATTGAATAAAAAAATAGATGAACACATATTGAAACAGGTTGTTTCTTCACTAAATGTCAATAGTCCCGGGTTGTTTTTTTTAAATCATGATTGAATAGAGGCCATTCATAGGTAAGTGGAGGGGTATGAAGGGTTTTGTTCCTTGGGTGGAGTCATTCACACATGCTATATAGCTTTATCATAGTGCTGTCAACATCATTAGTAGACCAGACAACCTGAAATTGAATGTCTTTTTTTGAAGATATACTGAATCTGGATGTTGCATGTGATTTATTATCACAATTTTATAAAACCCCGATGATATATACATAATAACAGTTACTATAATTTGTAAACACATATATTAGTGCATAAAAGATCATTAGTTGGAACCAACACATAAAGAAGAAGATGAATACTGTGATTTTATCATCTCTAACCCACAGAAGTAAAAGGTTTCTAATCTGGAAAACAAATTTGTAACCATCATGAAAGGAAATTAAATACATGCTCTAGTAGATTATATTTGACATCAATGTAATTGAAGGTAATTTGGGATTATCTAGGATTTGATGTTGTCCAAAAAAACTAGATAAAAATATAACACCATTTAAAGAGAACCCTGGAAATATATTTCTTAAGAGATGCATTTGAAGGGAGAGGAGGAAAAGGGAAACGAGAACATTGATAGTAGGTTAAAAAAATTCTTGTAGAGTAAACATGATACCCAAAAAGCATTAAAAAAATAATCTGATTGATAACTAACTGTAATATAATTCAAAATATAATAGAAAATATAAATGTTATAGAAACATAACTATCAAATCTGGAAGAACATTAAACACTAAATGGAAGATCTTTAATTACATTTAGAACCCTTTTCAATCACTAATGGGAAATATACATGTTTCAACATTACCTTAACTATCCACTCTGGAACCCTTGAAACCACCATAGAGAAACATACAAGTCCCAGTTCTTTTTAGACATCCCAAATAACTCAAATTGTCCATCACTCAGAATAGAAATTCTCAATCAATGTGATCATAAATTTTCAATCAACCAGCACCTCTTATAGTAAGTTGTCAATCAGTCTAAACTGAAATTAGTTAATGTTATCGTGCCTTTATCTAATTCTGTTTCATACCCGATCCTAGTAAGGTAATTCAGCCTATAATAAAATTCCATTATCATAATTAGGATACCTAAAAAATAGTAAAAAAATAAAGATTCACAAGTCACTATAATACAAAACAAATTATAACAGAAAACATAACAGGTTAGTCCCCTTAAGTCATTATGGTATACAATGATTAGTCACCAACATCTATATGAAAATAATTATGTTAACATAAAACTGATGAATTTATGTGTCACCAGCATTAAATAAAATATTATTCATCACATGTATAAAACATTAAAGATGATATGAATAGGAGAAGTATCTTTCAAACCTATTTTCCAAAAGTAATTTCAGACATAGTAATTGTGGATTCATATTTCAGTGACTATAACATATTAATATTGAACAAAACATATCAATCCATCCATGACAAATTAGTGAACAAAACATAGTTAATTGAAACATGTCTACTATGGATTCACTGGATGATGGAAACTGATGGTAGACAGACTTACCAGTACTGAAATCATTCATTGTTTCCATATAGAACACATGATGAAAATTAGTTAAAACTACCAGAAAACCTCTTTTGAAGACAACACAAGCACACACTGAACGCATATTATGAACATACATATCCATGGAAGAGATGATATAGCCAGGAATAAAAGTACACATGCTCTGGTATGAAAACAACATCCATAATCCTCATTTCACATATGATGCACATGATATATTATTATGGTAAATGAAATAAATATACAACTAAATGTAGAATAACCAGGTTCTATTTTCAGTTATATTTCCCATAATTAGTAATACATATATTTATCATATTAAAAAAATCAATATTACAATATTTATTTGGTCTTTAGTGTTGAAAATACTATATTGAAACAACATTAACTTATAGGCACTACTAAAAAAGAAAGTTGCACTGAAATTAGAATAATATACATTGTTTAAATTTAATATTATTTTGCATATGATGAATATTATATATTCAATATTAGAAATACAATACCTGAAGTCATATACTGAATATGCATTCTGCATATATTGAATATATAAAATGCATTCAATGTATTATTTTTAAATATAATATGATATATATATATATATATATATATTAAGTATTATGAAAAATAAAATTGATCACATGGTATATGAATGAACTCATGAAAACCTACTAGATGACTCAAATCATAAGTCGACTGGGGTTGAACATTTGGAGGTAGTGTAGGCAGAGCTGGAGTAAGCGGAGGCGAAGGAGAAGGAGGTAGAGCAGGATAAGGGTGACTGAGGCAAAGAAGAAAAAGTATGTATCTTATACCCTTTCAAAATCACTAAATATAATTCTGTAGTAGCAAACATACAACTTCTTTGGGATAACATTTTACAAACAGAATGATCAATCCCATAATTAACCTAGATATGACTATTTTATATAATATTATATGCTTTAAAAATCTTTACATATCATCGCAATTGGACATCTACAGCTCAAGTACTCATCAAAATGCAGTAGGTTACATAATCTGAATTCTCCACTTTTTAGAAGAAGAACCTCTGTCACAAAGGGACATCTTTTGAATAAGCATAAGTCTAATTCAGAATTTTTTATACTTAAAAATATTTTATAAATCTTTGTAGGATTCTAAATTCATAAGAAACAATTAATGTAAATACTCAATACTCCAAATATAGTCCAAAAAAGTTGCTATGTAAAATTGGAATTCCATAGAACATTATACAACAACATTGAAAATTTAATGATTTTCACTACACATTTTAATACAAAACATCATCAAATTACATAACATGTAATTGATGACATCGAAGTGATAATAATTATAACATAAATAATTTAACAATAATTTTAGAACATCATGTTTCATAAAAAGAGAATAAATTTTCCTAAAAACACAAACCATAAACCAAATAAAAAATAAGGAATATATTTTATAACATTACGGCTTGATGTATTGAGAGATATAGTGAAAAATAGCAAGACAATTAACGGTAGCTTTACACAATGGATAATAGGAAGCCTTCTATGGATATCAAGAAGACATCTAAGGGTATAATCATTTGTATGTTTATGTACATAATCAAAAAAACGTTATTTCTTCTAATCCAATAAAATGATCCTTCGGATTAAAAGAGTAAATTTCATTGGCATATAAGTCACAACATCTAAAATAGATAGTTTGATGATTTAGCCACATTAGAAATAAATTATTTAGTGAATGGATCTCATTAACAACACCCATATATATCCCTTTAGTATCTACATGAACTCTATGGAGAATCACCCTCTTCTCTTAAAGAATATTATCAGATCTATTTGGGGATTAGAAGTCTTTAGCAGGCTTGAAAGGCAAAGAACCTATAAATTCATTGTACCATTAATCAAATGTAAGAGGGATGTAATAATGGGATGAGATATGAAGTAAAAAACTAAATAGGAAATAAAATGAATCCCATAATATGATATGGAATATTTTAGCAGAGGATGATATTTTTTAAATCTAATTCTATTCAATAAATATTTATTCACTGTTACAAAACATGATAATTCCTTTAAAATTACCATATATAATGTTCATGAAACAGAAACTAAAAACTTGAAAATGGTTTATGAAAAATTTAAATTAAAAACTATTGGAATGTATTGTATGAAACGAATACTATAAAACGCATATAATTTAAGAGATATTTGTCAGAGTTGTTCTGTTATTGAAATAATGGATTACATGATATTAGTGGAATGAACTATATTAATATAGCTTACAGTATGCAAACAACTTCCTTCAATATTAATTATTCTATATTTTTTCTAAACTAAAATATATTTCCGTTATTGTTTAGGAACATCCAATCTAAATGAAAAATATAATAATTCATCATTGGAGGGTGAGAAAGAGTCAATGTTAAGAAGCTTGGGAATGATGAAATGATCGAAAAAGGTGAGTACATCAAAAGATGAGTACATGAACATTATGTAGAAATAGAATGGGTAATGGTGTGGAGGCTACAATGATAAGGATAAACAGGAAACATTGTTGGTTAAGGATTATAGAAATTGGAAATAGCATGTAAATCTAAAAATGTAAAGCCTTTTATGGTGACGAACAATCGTTTTTCAGAGACGCCTCAGATGTCAATTGATTTAAATCAACAACCCTGAAATTATGTTCATAGGGAGAATAAATAGTATCTAATAGAGCACGACCCAAAAAGAATTTACACATAAAAACACAAATTGATAGTAGATTATATGAAAAAAACAAGAAAGTAATAAAGATTACATGTTTATAACCAGAATCATTCTAAGAAAAATAACAACATCATTGTCTATCGATGATATTATATCTCATCCTTTAATAATGTATGTGAAAATCTTTTATACTGATTCCATGATATGAACATAATGATTTTATTTGATAGAAACATTACATGTTCAATTATCTATGTAGGTAAGTATACTTGTTGTGTAGGATAGTATATAGATTTTGTAATTACTTTATGTTCACTTCTAAGAAATACTGTTTCTATCAATGAGAGGGTTTTAATTTGACATAATTAGTAAATTTTCACTTCTCTCAGTAGGTTAGTATACTTATTCTATAATCAGTTCACATTGACATAAAAATTTTATAGTTTCGGAAGTGATCCTATACAAAATCACTTGTATAATTTAAATTGTTCATTTGATAGAAATAGCACATGATCATTTCTATCGGTAGGTTCGTATACTAATATATAAGGTTAGTATACTGATACAATAATAAACTCATGTTCACTTATAAATAGTACTATTTCTGTAAATCTACATCTATTAAATAAAGAGCTATTCACTTTTACGAAACAGAATTTTTCATTTAAAATTCCCATATATAATGTAAATGAAACTGAAACAGAAAACTGGTAAATGGTTTAGGAAAAATTTAGATTCAAAAATACATGCATGTATGGTAAGCAAATAATACTGTAAATAGACTATAATGTAAGAGATATTTTTCAGGGCTATTTGGTTACAGAAATCATGGTTTACAAACTATTAGTGGAACAGACTGTATGAATACAGCTTATAGTATGCAAAAAACTGCCTTCAATATTAATTAAACTATATTTTTGCTAAAAAAATATATAATTTCATTAATGTTTATGAACTAAAAAGCTAAATGAAAAATAAAATTATTCATCCTTGGAGGGTGAGAAAGAGTGATTGTTAAGAAGCTTATGAATGATGAGATCTTTGATAAAGGTGAGTAATTTAATGTTGTGGAGGTTGAAATGATAAGGAATAATAGAAAATGTTATTGGTTATGGTTTATAGAAATTGGAAATAACATGTAAAACAAAAAATTTCAGACCTTTAATAGAGATGAACAATCGATATTTAGAGACACCTTAGATGGGAATTGAGGTACATGAACAGACAAGAAATGATGTTACTGAGGAGAATATATATCCTCAAATAAAGCATGACACAAATGGAATGTATAAACAATTACCCAAAAACTGTCCAATTAGTAAATTTTGGCATTTCACCATTTTTCCCCTACACAATAGGAATAAAGAACAAGAACCATGAAAAATAAAATGCCACAAAAGAAGTCTATTTTTTAAATTTGAATATTATTTTATAATTTAATCCCATCAAATATTTTCAATGAATAAAGAAAATTCAAAAATATACTACCACATAATATAATTAAAAAATTGGAATAAAACCTGAATCAAGATTCCACTTAATTGCTTTTATCATTCATGTTTTTAGTATACCTAAAATTTCATGATAATATCAAGATCGAGCATTAAAAAATTGCCTATTGGTAAGCTGCAATCCACTGGTATCATATTCACAATCTAAAGTGATATGTAATTAATTGTTCGAACTAAATGAGTAGATAATAGAAAATTGAAAATCCAACCTGAAAAATGAATTCTTTGGAAAAGAAAATCATGACCACTATGAGAATATAATTTAGGGAATAATATGTAGATGATTTGTATGCATTTAATAATAGAAGGAATGAATCATTAAAATTATCATTAATTGTAGCAGTGTTTGTAATATATAATAGTGTTAGCACACAAAAAAATATCAAACACATCTAACATAAGTGAAATGAAACACTACGAAATGAAGTTAAATCTAACCTTACTTTTCACATCACTTATACGATGAATGAATGTCTATTTAGTGATACAAAAAAACATAAAATTTGATATGTATGGGACGGAATATGAGATTTAGGAAGTGTGCAGAGAAGGGAAGTTGACATTAGTTTAAATTGAAAACCCAAAAATCCTTGGGAATGTCGTTTGAAATTGAAATCTCTTGGGGGTTGAAGGGAAGGAATAACATTAGATTGAAGAAACTATGAACGGATTTACTATGATTGAATGAAATGGAAGGACGGTCCTAGAGGATGAAACATAAGTAGTGGTGGTAGGTATAAATGGATTTGTGAGTTGGAGAAACTTTGAACGGAAAAGCGAGCAAGAGAAAAAACATAGTGCATATGTATGCTTAAACACAGATATGGAGGAAGATGACTTATTATCATGACAAACTATAGAGAAATTGTGAGGAGGATGATGCAGGCGTCGATAATTTGGGGGATCCCTAGGTCGCAAATAGCAGAATCACGACCGTGAGCAGAAGAATCAAAAATACGGAGAGTGTAGTTCAAACTAGTAGGAGGAGGAGGTCGGAGACGGAGGGTTGCAGACTGCGTGTTGATTGTGAGAGGTAGGATGACAAAGGCGAGGGTCGAGGGAAATCGAGGTCACGATGCACGAAACCCTCAATGGGAGCGGTATAAAGAGTCACAATGAAAAAAAGGTAGCATGTAGTGGGGCAACATAGGTTATTGGACGAAAGAAATGTTAGGGAGAATTGACGTGGATTAACTTGACATAGAAAAGTGGTAGCAGGAAAGCCGGAATTGGTATATATAAATAGTAGATATGGCCTTGAAAAAAAATCTCCTAATACCAGAATTCACACTTTCTAAGATTCCCATATAATTCATTTCTTTTCAGAGTCATTAGGATAATACCCAAGTGGTCTTCATGATATTCATAGCTTTTGGAGTATACTAAGCTATCATCAAAAAATACCACTATAATGTCATCATGATATTCCTTGAAAACATTTCTCATTAGATCCATGAAAAAATACGGTGCATTAGTCAGCCCAAAAGGCAATATTGTAATCTTGTAATTCCTGTAACTGAATCAAAATGATGTTTTTGGAATGTCTTCCTTCTTCAAACACAACTGATGATATCCAAATCATAGGTCAATCATTGAAAAATATTGATCTTGATGATGTTGGTCGAATAAATCATCAATGTGAGGTGGAGGATACATGTCCTTTATTTTTATAGCATTAATCACCATGTAATCAATGGACAACCTCATAGACACTTCTTTCTTCTTATCAAATTTAATAGGGGCTCCACACGAGAAACAATAGGGATAATAAATCCATTATTACTCAATTCCTCTAGTTTTTTCTTTAGTTCCACTAATTCCACAATTCACATTCTATGAGGAGACTTAGATATGGTCCTTGAAACATTAATTAAGCCAATGGAAAACTCAATTTCTTGTTTTGGAGGATTTCTAGGTAAATCCTCTGTAATCACATCAATATAATCTTTCACAATAGGTACATCCACTCTTTCGACATTACTCTCCTCACCCACAATTATTTTATTTTCTTCCTCCCCATTAAATGAAATTTTTAGAGCTACTATGGTGGATCTAGATAAGAATCACATGGTGAAGTTTCTTCTCTAAAGATAAGGTACTCCTTATCAACATCGACAATTGTAACATCCTTATTGTTAAAATAAATTTTCATATCATGTTTTGAAAGCCAATCCATACCGAGGATTATATCAAATTCAATCATTGGTATGATTATTAGATCTATAGATAAATATCATTTATATGCCATAATGGGGGCTGATTCACAAAAATATGTTGTGATGACACTTCCCTTAGGAGTTTTGACTGACCACTCCCTTGTTAAATCTGATTAAAAATATCCAATTTTATAAGTCAACATGGAAGAAATGAAACAATCTAATGATCTAGAATCAAATAATTTATTGGATAAACTTGAGGAAACCATTAAATTACCAACTACCCTGTATTTTGAAGCTTCAACATCCGTTGTAGTGATTACATAAGCTTCTCATTGATCCCTTGTCCTTTTTTAGGTAAGATTCCATGATGCTTAGGACATTCATTTTCATAATGTCTCATATCCCAACAATTGTAGAATTAATCATTGGTAGCTTCATTCTTCCCAATTCAATCACTGGTAATATGGTCTTTCATTCCACATTTGTAGAATACTACTTTTCCTTTTAGACAGGCACCAGGGTACTTCCTTCTACAATTATCACAGGGTGGAAATTCAACTCTTCCCTTCTTCCATATTTCATAATTTCCTTTCCCCTAAATTTCAATAGATCTCTTCTTCTCTAACTTTTCTTTGAATTCATAAGTCTTAGAGAATTCCTTTTTGTCTTGATAGATCATGAGACAATATCTACCTATGATGAGAATGATTGCGAGAATAATGCACGAAGAAGAAATGGTTTTATCCAATCAAAGAAACGATCAGTATTACTTTTTGGGATACATTTAAAATATGCAGCATGCCTTCCTATCCTTCTAATGTTAGCTTCATACTTTACGACATTATCATTCACATTTTTTCTTAGACTCAAAAATTGACTTTCCATATCTGATCGATGGTCACAAGGAAAATATTTTTCAATGAAAATCATTTTAAAATCCTTCCATTCTATACTTGATACTTATTTATCAAACTTTGTGTTTTTAATTAATGACCATCATTGATCTACATCTCCAGTGAGGCGATAAACAGCAATGAAATCTTTTCCCTTTCACTACTCCACAAAGCATGAAATATTTCTTCTAAGGAACATATCCATTTTTCATCTACAATGGATTTTCTACACATTTAATGTTGGTGGTTGTTGCCTCATGAAGCTTTCTAACATTGATCGCCCTTGTTGTGGATCAGGGTGCTCCATACGAGTAAGGTTATTATTCATAACCTGTATGAGTTATTCCACTATGGTGATAAGTTGATCAGCACCAGTTTCATCACCAACTCCGCTATAATTATCATGATCAAGAGTGAAATCCCTACATGGATTACTTGTGCTGATACAGTTTACATTCCTCCCACTATGCACCATTTCTAAACATTGGCATACACTAGATTAATTTGTGAATCACAATACATACTTATAAACATGTGAAATACCTAACTTAAATTGAATAGTTTATGGATATAATCCATAATCATAAAAATGTTTTATTTTAGGAGGTATATACTCATAAATCCTTCATAAGGGTTTTTAATGAAAATATTAATTATCCTAATCATATCCCCCAGGAGGGTCGTATCAAGAGTATAGCAAGGCCTATTGTTGTGTACCAGGATACCCCCGGTCATGCCTGAAACTCCTTGCCGGATTTTTCACTAATAGGTACATTTGTGCCACAACCACCTCTACCTGATCGTATCCATACAAGGATTTATTTCATGGAAAACTCAAAAAAAACTCTACATTACTAAAATTATAGGAAGTACTTCTATATTAATCCTCATAGTCTATCATAGGGAAACATTCTCTAATTGGAGATTGTCTAAATCTAGTTTCCAAGGTTTGTACAAAACATTCTCTGATACCAGCTATAATCCCCTCACCCTAGTTACCCAGAGTAGGTCATTTATTACATATCATTGGCATAATCATAACAGATCAAATCCCGAATGACCGATCAGTTTAGTAGCCTTGGAAAGAATATATATATATATGTTCAACATTAAAACATGAAAAGAAATAAAACCCTAATTTATTCCCTTATAAACATACAAGCCTCCTAGATTATTCCTTCAGGTTACTCATAACTAACTTCTTCATATCCTATGAAAATAAAGGATATGAAAGGGGTGATCTCAAATGCACAAAAAGAGTAAGTAATATAGTAGATGATTACATAAACATTAGGCATGATGAATAGTTGAAAACACACGCACTTAAAAATAATAAACATGAACCCATTAGGGAAAGAATATGAGATGAGGAAATAATTACATAATAAAACATAATCATTGGTATTCAACTTGTTGAATTACTATATTAACCATAAATATTATTTTCATAATGAGGGAATGTAAAATGTCAGACATTCTGAATCATTCTTTTAAGGCCTCCTTAGAGACATCTAAAAATAATTAAGGCCTCAACCAAATCCATATATGAAATTGGGAAAGGCCTTAGCCAATTCAATGTAAAATTGTATCTTGAGACCTTCTGATGCAACCAGGTGCTATAGCGAGCTCCACCTGTCACATACTAAGATTAATTCATTCCTCTTATGAAAAGGTTGAAACATAACATAAAAATTTGTATTAAAACTAGCATATGAAATTTCAATAATTTAACCATAAAACATGAATCGTATATAAATAACACAACCATAGTTGAACATATCACAAAAACATAAATAAAATTTTGAATATTAATATCATTGTAAATCAACTTCCAACAAGTGTAAGTTTTATCACAGGATGTTGACGTAGATGAAATCATAACATTTTGAGAGAAATATATTTTTCTATTTTGCAATCATTTAAGAGTCACATAATCATTAAAGGAAACATTTATTTTGTTAATATTATTATAATATTGTAAGGGACTCTTTGATAATGTTATAATGGAATAAAATATATGCACCCACCGTATAAGTTAAAAAAACATTCTAACCTTAATATTGTAGAAATGGGTCATAATGTACCTTGTTTGGAAAATAACAGAATGATTCATTTCAAAATATATATGGTAAAATAAGGGTATAAATGTCTTTAACCCATTTTATAGTAAATAGTACACAATTTTTGAAATATATTTTTACGAATACAATGAGGTGGATGATAAGGAGGTCCCAGAAGATAATTAGGTAAACAACCTCGGATAGTAAACAGATTGTGAAATTAATCCTTACCTTGTACTTTCCCTTGGTCAATGGTAATTTTACCTATTGTATAATAGTTAAATAATTTTTTTTAAATTATACAATAACTATATACATAAATATGATATCATATATGATCCTCTAATATTTCATTGAAAATAATATTTTAGTATTATCATCATTTCGGGCGTTAAATAATATGTTTTACTTTATATGCTCAGTTATATAAGCCATGTATGTTATGTAAATGATGTATTTAATTCATATCCATAATTATATTATAATCTTAATCATTATTTTTAATCATAAAATGAAAAATATTCTTGAATGATTATGATGGGGAATGAATCTCGTCGCGTTCGTGGAGATGGTAATCCATACGTACTCACGGACGACAATATCATTATATTGATGGTGAAATCTTATGTTATTGGATGGTATATCATATACACAGAATCATTATCATGTTATATTTTTTATTTACATCATTTATGATCATTATTATAGACACCCAAATAAATAAGTTTTTGAATAAAAAAAATTCACCACGACCTGGAGACGGTAAGACGTACGTATGCATGTATGGTGACTTTGTCATTCATATGATGGATATAATAGTGAATATGGTTGTACCATTTTTATAATAACAACATAGTATATAGGATACACTGGAGTTTTTATTTTATAATGTAAAAAACATATAATGAGGATGTTGAAGATTAAAATAACATGAAAGAGGTGATGTAATATTTACATCTCCTTCGAGTTCTTTCTTTTAATTTGATCAAAAGGGATCCATAAGATAAATTTATAACCAAATGAAGGACAATAGGATGAAGGTAGGAAGTCTTGGAGGATATATGAGTAGGGTTTGTCCATTCCAAATGGATTTGGGGTTGTGAAATTAAAATAAGGGGATGTACCATTGTATAAGAGAGGTGAGGGTCACTTAGAAAAAACATGAAATATTATTATATAATAAAATCATTTTCAGTTTATAATGGCTCAAAAATGATTTATTTCGTGGATAATATGCAGATGGGATGAAAAAAACTCAACCAATAGGTTTGAGATTGTTTTAGGTTACCATATTAACTTTAACATTTATATTTAACCCTTAGTTAAACAGTTTTACATTTAACCTGTCTCTTTGTATTTTTATCTTATATGGTTAATAAAATATCTATAACAAGACCAGTAAACCCCAAATGGATTATTATTAATATATATAACCTTATCTAATTCCATAGTCTGAACCTGTGATTTTTAGCAATATTATATCATTTCATAATATAATATATTTTTTAAAAACTCAATTATGTCAATTTTTACACTATTTATTATTTCGTTTTTGTAAAAATCATAACTGCATGATTAATTTGATGAAAAATTATTTAATCAACCCTAACTTGTCATATTAACCTAGAAAATTAGTGGAATATATCAAATGTCTCAAATTTAAATTATTTGGATATTTATAATATAAATTATTTTAATCCTTCATTAAAAAGGTAATTTCTGCATCATTATTGTGTCATAAATAGATTAAATTATTAATGCCTAAAAATTATAAATAAAATTCCATTATGCTAGGAAATATTTTTATATTTTTAATGAATATTTTTTGTTGAATTTATCTTATGTATAACCCTATATTAAAATTGAATTAGTTATTAAAAAGTGAATTTAACTATTTTATCTCTTGTTTAAATAAAATTATATTAAATGTCAAAATCTAAACCAAGTGGACTGAAATGGATCATATTTTATTACTATGGTTTTTTTCGGTATAATAACACTTATCCAGTAGATTTAGGGAATGTGTTAGGGTAAAAATAATATCATTTCTATCATTAATTATCCTATATAATTTTAACTGTGGTAAATAAAAGTTAAAAGTTGTTATTCCCAAAAAATTATTTTCATCTTATTGAACAACATTTTACTTACTGGAATCAACCATGTCTCTCAGATTTTTGAAATTCAATTAACAGAAGTGGTAAAATTATGTTTTATACAAATTTGAAAATGCTCCTAGGAGGAGGGTAAAAGACGTTAAAAAGTTCAATAAAATTTTTAAGTATCGAAACATATTATAAATGAATCCAATGAATTACATTGAACTTATATAGGTAAAATTTATCTAATTAGATCTAATATAAATTCAAATAAAATAAATAATTATTTAAATAAACACTCATTTTTAACCAATAAAATAACAATTTTCACTATTTATCAAAAATTGAATGTTATAAAAAAACAAAAAATTCACCCTATGCTAATTTCGATATTCATAATTCAAAAAGTAATTCTATTTTGAAATATAATATTTATAAAATTTAAAAAAGTCAGTATTACTTTTCATAACAGCTAGTTTGATTGGTCGTGGTGTTTTAGAATCTTGATGTTTCTTACAATGCAAGCTATTTCATTTTTCAAAGGGAAACGTATCGTGGATGTTTGGGGTGTTACAAGGTAGGCTACCTCCCACCTCTTACAAACCTCCTTGACTTTTCCCAAGATAGTTATGGGTAGAGTTATCTCATTATACATCTTACCATCATCTTGTGTGAATATGTTCGACATGTGTCTCATCACACATGGATGGTCCTCCTGGAGTACACCATGGTAGACTTGCATGGGAATCCTATGAATGCACTAGAATTTCATGTCAATGCGACGCGGGGTGTACAGTTTGCAAATAGGCTCTCGATCGGTCCATTCCACCATCACTCTACCCCGAAATTCCAGGAGAGAGGATTAATACTCCCCTGTTCACAATCCATCATCAGTGACTACACCTTCGAGAAAAATCTGATCAAACATAAATTCATCTGCAGTCCAGACTCAGTTCAGCACCAGATGTGGAGTCAACTTGGATGGAATGCTCCCCCCATGCATTCAAAATGGCATGTCAGATGTCTGGTCCCTGTGGGGAAATAGGTTTTCAGTATTCATAGAATCTTATGTGTTCATTTATCCACCAGTACAAGAGATGAAGTGGTCTACAAAAAATATGTGGCTTCTTTCCCTCATTAATGCGCCACAACACCTTGTACAACATGCCTGGCACTTGGATCCCCATGTTTACAAACTCCCCCATCAACAGAACGAATTCCATGTGGAATTTTCTTTATCTCACACCAGAGTTTGAGTCCCTAACACGAAAAATATATTCCCAGACAAGAAAATAGATAAGCCCAGCTAGCATAACCGTCAGTTATTGTTGGGTGCTGACATTTTACCCCCACACCTTCCATTTTTTTCCTATATGGTTCTGCAATAGTAATTTTCATTAATACACTAGGCTCGATTTGGACCGGTGGGAGGCCTCCCCAGTAGCTTCATGGGAACCTCCTCCCCATCCGTAGTAGGATTTGGTGGGATGTTTATGAAACTCTTAATACACAACTTGAAGTGGACATCCCTCACTGATCGCATTTCATCACTCAACACTATATCTAAAAGTTCATTTTCCAGCTACCACATCTTCTTTGTATCTTCCAATGTGCTCTCAGTGGAAAGGAACTCATCATACATCTATCCCAATGATTGGAATCCCCATGATCTTATGATAGTCCCATAGAATGATATCTACATATACATGATGACGACGAAATGTTTCGGTCTTCGATGAAATCCTTCTTAGAAACTTTGTAATCATTTGTTTCAGCTAATTAATGTGGAATTTGTATGCCCATGCCGCTACGTATAGCCCTAATAGCTTCATCTCTACCTTGAATTCCTTACAGGATGAAAAAAACAAGTAATCCTTGGCCCAATCCTCTATAAAATTGCAAGCCTAGAGCAGGTCCTAGTAATCAGTATGCCCCATATCTCGGTTCCCCAAATCCTCTTTGTGGATGGTGCGGTATTTTGGGGGAGATTCCTCAAGATCAAGTGCCATCTCATCATCAATTTTGACATGGTTATAAATGAAATCAACATTGACTGGTGTTTTTTCTTCCCATGTTTGACCATCAATGGACCTAAACCACTGGCACTGGAACAATATACTCATTAACAAGCTTGTTCATCCCTATATGCTGTAGGTATGAAGACTTCATATCTGACACCAAATCTGTAAGGAGGAAATCTTTTTCATATATGTTTTTTCTCTACCCCTTTAGACAGGAGCTCCACTAGTGATTCATGGTTTGAATGGATTCATACATATTACATGATGCCCAAATTTTGTGTCATTTCATCCCTTTAGGAAACATCTATAAGGACACCGCATGCTAGTTCATAGTGTACATTCTATACCAAGACTATATAATTTTGTTTCTATTCAGGTTCGTAGAGCTCGATCATAAAGTTCAATCATAGATTTTGATGACAGAGACAAGCCGTAGAGTCTTACCATAGAGCGCATAGACACACATCACAGAATTCTTGATCACAGAGTGTGAAGACTCATATTGTGGCATATAGAAAAAGAAAACTTAGTTCTCAATGTGGGACCATGGAGCACACAAACCATCTGAAATCACGATCTCAAGCATGGAGATGTGAAGAAAACAAAGGATAATGAGGGGTCTCCATACCTTTTTTATAGGAAATGACTCCCAAGCTTCACAGTTCACCTGGATACAGAGATATTTTCGGCGTTCCCCACTAGAGCACCACCTATCAGTATTGCAATCTGGCATTACAATCCTACCTTGTAGTCTAACTAAATTTTAGTGATCTACCCTATGTATTCAGCCCCCATTTTCTCCTCATATACAATTCTAGGGGGATTTTTGCACCAAGATATGTGTGTGTGTGGAAAAATAAAAAAAGGACACTAAATGGTTCCAAAAATTTCTGCTTTGCAAAGCACCCATGCAAAAGATTCAACTTCGCAAATCCCTTTACAACCGCGGCTGATGCAAAGGCAATGACTTCTCTTCTCCAGCAATAGAGAAAAATCATAGTCGACTCTATAGTTAAGTGAACCATGATGTAATTGTTCTCTCCACGAAGGAAAACACAATCCCCTCCACAGGTCCATGGAAATTTACAGAAGCCTCTATGACTGTCATAGAGGGAATGAAGGAAGCCTCTATATTGTGGAAGATATGATGGTCGACATCGTGACTCTAAGAAAAATGAAGAGCTCTACCTAAGATGTTGATGGACTAGATATTTTTCAATTCTCTCTTAGAGAATCATTCCCCCTTGGTGCCTATAAATTCCAACCTCCCCCTCCAAAGAATCAGAAACTTGAGTCTTTGACTTCTGAATTCCCAAATCGCAATGTTCTCATTGTTCTGTAAACCAACTGGGAAAATGAATCATCTGAGGTACCTGAGCATTGTGAAATCCATGTCATGTTACTCACATTTCCAACATCATCATGAATCTATTCCCTTCCCGAAACCTATTGGCCCCAATAAAAAAAGGATACCACATTGGGTACTCAGGGCTTCACGAAGCACACGTGAATCACAAATCACCCTCCAAAAACATGTGTACTCAACGCAAAGGAAAACACACTGTGATTTAAAGAGTTATCCTATCTACTAATCCATGTGCTCTGCTAGCCCATGTTCTTTGTGTGCCCATGAGTTCTATGAAACCATGTCCCCTATGAGCCCATGTACTCTAAGAGCCCATGAGCTCTACAATGTCGTGTTCTCTGCGATCCCATGTGCTCTGTGAGCTTGTGAGTTATACGATGCCATGTTCTCTGACATACCCAATCCTCAATGAGCCAGTAAGCTCTGAAAATCCCTATGCTCTATGATCCCCAATACTCTAAAATCCCCTAATCTTTGTGAATCCCCTCCCGGTGAGGCCTCTTTCTGTGCGAAGCCATCTCTCATATGTCCCTCACACCGAACATGGCTATCGTAGGATTAGAGTAAGCATTGGAAATGATATCCTCATTGGGATTCCATAGTCTGAAATCCCCATTCCCCATATCTTTACTATGTGGAAATTAATATTTTCCCTTTCTGGGAATGGTATGTTTGATGGCTCCCCAAGGTTCCAGCCCATCACTCATTTATCCTAACCATTATCCCATCATTTCACCCTCATCCTACATGATTATAAACTGTATACCCCTATCATATTGCAAGATGTTAAACATTATGCTTTAAAACTATTTGGGTGTTGTTCCATGTCTCCTAAGACATGATACGTAGGAATCCTCCTAGAGGTTCAAATCCACACACTAGTAAACTTTGAACTCTCCATTGGTGGGACCCATATCCATGGTCCACCACTTAGTGGTGTTAGACTAGTTATTTAGAAGATAACCATGTGTAATACACACAATCAATTCATAATCATCCATTAAATAGTGTCCCTATTACAATGGGTATCTTACCACACATAATTCCAATCATGTCGTTGGGTTGCTATGATTTTTTTACTACCAGATTCTATTCCTCATCTGGAACTATGTGGACTTTGATTCCCTACAATGGGGATACATATGAATTCCCCCAATGGATAAATACCATCATCCAGGTCTCATCCATCACTTTACATAGAGCCGTTGTGTTTTGGTAGGATCATTACCTTGCTCATAGGTTCTACTTCCATTCGAGTCCCAAAAATGCACTCCATTCTCCATGGCCACCTTCTCAGGTGTCCCGTCTCCACACCAAACAATGTGGACATTGATTCCCTACTGGATGGATATGTAGGAATACTCTCCAATGATCAATCACAACATCACCATCATCTTCATGTTGGTACCATCCCATCAACTTCATTCATCCATCCATTATGCATCATGATTCCCACATGGGCCGCCGCATCCATGTTGGATCATGCCAATTCTGGGGTAGCTAACAAATAATTTTCCCCAAAAAATACCTAACCATACAACCAATAGTGTCCCACTTTCCATGGGATACAAACCATGAATTATCCCCAACATGTCTTCAGGTTTTTTTCCATTATGTGCACCACGATACCATGATTCACCCTCTCTAACTACATGGGTTTTGAACCCTATATTATATATAGGGTACGTAGGAGGCCTCAATGAGGTTCAATCTCATCCAGTGGTAAACATTGGGGTCTCCATTGTTTAGACCAAACCATCCACTGATCCTCCCATTCATATTTCCAGATTACCCTTCATGGTGTGACATCATCCCACTTTGGGACACACCACCTCAGATCCACCCTCCTTCGGTGTTTAGATCCACCCATCTTGTAAACCTCATAGGTAATCCTTCAAAGGGATATACCCATATTATCCACTTCAATCAGTGTTCCTATCAGTCCAATCCATCTCAACTATATGTTAAAATCACAGCATACACTGTGTTAAACATCGATAGACTAATAACACCAGAGAGACATGAATATGGAATAAAATTCCCCGCACTCTATTTGGGACGCCTCTGGATTCTGTGCCCTTGAAACGTCATTTCATAATGGGAGGAATTCCTTGGGTACTAGTGTTCTAGAACCCATACACACCAACAATTCAAAAAATGACTACACTCATGACCAAAGGGTTCATCCCTGACTTGACCCCATGGAATGTCCAAATAGAAGTGGTGTAATTAACCAGCATCCACAAACATATGGCACCAAGAAGAGTTTCACAAACAACCTTATAATATTTAAGGGATACCCAGACTGTGAAATGAATTCTATGAAGGAATCCTATGAAGGAGAGACCTACATCCAACCATCCCATTTAGATCATGGAGAAAACATCCCAGAATAATTTACTGATGCCACCCACCTTGGGAAGGTGGGAATGCGGGTGAACAACTAGTGCATCCCGAAGGATAGACCTCCGCCCCAGTGAAAGCATTGGAAAATGTTCCCAAAAAAATTACATTGGAAATTCTATATTGTTAGAACACTATGATATTTAAATGATATGGATGTCTGAGGCCATTACAACATACTCTAAAAAATGTCAATTCTAGTTTTTCCTATAAAAAGTTTTTTATTTGATTATTTAGTTGTGATCACATTTGAAAATAAAAATGTATAAATATTTCTCTGTATAAACATATCATTCCAATTTATTTTAAATAATTTATGTTTTGGATCTAAAGAATACTTTTTAGGGTTGTTTCCTTTAAAATAGAGATTATATTGTAATCACATGTTTGATCATTATTACGATTGATGACCTCTGGAGATTGGAAGGTAGTGAATATGATACATCAAATCATTTGATTCTGAGCGTAATAATACATATGAAGATCCTCATATCCCGGGTTTCTGATGATTTGAAGATAGATCTTATTATGATTATCATATTGAGGGATTTATTGGTAAGGATTGATCGAATTTATAGTATGTATAAGATAGTTGATACCTTATTTGAGGTTATTAAATAACATTACTGTTATTGTGAAATTTTTTTATTCTTTTAGAATACATTTTACTCCATTCATACATTTACAAGATGTTGTATTAGTTTGTTAGAAGCTTATTCCATTATGCATGTAATAGAAGTTTTTCCACTATACATATCTTTATATAATATTATTTTTATCAGTAGAACTATGATTATGAGAAAAACATTCATTTATATAAAGAGATCAACTATGATTCCAATTCATTCACATTGATCATAGGATGATTAGTGTGTATGATAATATTAATTTTAATGTTTTTTTATTTTTATTAGTTTAATTATTCTAAAGTAAAATCGCCCCTCTTTTTTATATCCATCTATAAGACTCTTACAATCCTAAACCCTCCATAATTATCTATATACATAAATCAATATATTAAATTTTATATTAAGTCAATGAAGGTCAGCATGGATATTTTCTCCAATGTACAAAACAGTTATATGATATCACTTTCTAAAATACTCAATTCATCATAATTCAATGTTTCATTCCAGATATCTAAATATATAAATGATATTATGGTGATAATGTTCCATGATAAAGAATCAAACATCCATTTAATCCCAACATGAAGCATTCATTCTATTATGACATTGATGCCACAATTTTGTACCTGGAAATATAACCATTTTTGATGTAAAGAATGAAATTAGAATCATAACGATCTATTAACCTCAAATATATAATTAATTAAAAAAATAATAAATTAATTCCTTTTTTATGTGTGTATGTTTTTTATTCATTAACACATGTGATATTTCATCATCAAATAATTCAATTTCAGGATATCATCAAATTGGGCATGATCTATCCATGCCTATACATTATATTTTGTCTCATTTTCTATGTATAAAAATGTATAAAATAGGTTATCAAAAAAAATATTCTATATATGAATTACATATAAAATTTTAAAGGACAACAAATAAGACCAATATGGTAGATCCAAAAAATACACTTCTTTATACAAATATGATCTCTCCCAAAACGATTATTATGGTCTATCCAAATGTAACTGGATGTAATGTTGATTTCAAGTATTTTACCCGAATAGATGAGATCTTTATTGGTGTTCCAAATCTTTCAATTCTAAATTTTGTAAAATTATTTATATTCTATATAAAAGGTTGATTCCTAGGAATAAATATCTGATAAAAATCAATATAAGAAGTATTCCCCAAATTTATGGGCATAAATTATATCTTCTGAACCATGAATTACATATATGATTTTAAAACATGTATAATTCATCTAGATAATATATCATAAACATTAAATTCACTGATAATCCATATTAATTCAACATTTAGAGTCATCCTCTGATCACAAATATATCAAATGTTGTCACAACACTATTCAGAAATGAAATCAACTAATTAATTAGTGGATTTAAATAAGAATCAATAATACTATCATATAATTAAAAAGCACAAAAAATATATATAGTTCCTTCATTACTATCCAAGAAGGTTTGTTTAATAGTGTAATTAAATATGAGAAAAAGGGTATTTTTTGTCATAACAATGAAAAGGAATATAGATCAATAGAAATTCCTACCCGTATATCATGAGGTTTTGAAGAAAAAGAATGATGTATTTGATAAATGTTGTTCCATTAATAACCATCACATCTATTATTTAAAATATCACCAAAAAAAATAATTTATTTATTATATTTCAAGTATGAAAATATGTTGTGGAACATAAATAAATTATGAAAACAAGGTGTTATTGGATAAAAACTCCACTAAATCATAAGAAATCTACAAATTCCTTATTGTGCCTATTTTTACATCGATTCTCTAGATGTTGCAAAATTAAATAATTATTCATAATTATAATTATGTAAGATGATGTCATTTGAACATGCAAGAATATTATGATAACTAAGAAACAAATTATGGAACATCCTTTTACTATCATAGAATCATTATTGTAATGTATTTCTGTCAGGCAATAAATATTTTATGAAATATATCTTTTGATAGAAGAAACTAATTGATATTCCAAAATGAAATTTAGTAGTCATAAATTTTATAACATATTTATGTTTTCACATATGATATCCTTAATATAAGGCCGCCTCATCTGATGAAAAACAAATTGTAAATTTGACGAGGTTCTAAAATAGTATTTGGTGTTTCATTATATTTTATATTTTCATGAATAGATGGTCAGGGTTCATCATGTACTAAATTATAAAATTATGTATCTAGAACAAATTTTTTTATTTCCTAGTAAATTTTATTCACCATTTTGATACCAAATAATATTGTCTTTTCAAAAACCATAACAAAGTATATGATCTCCTACATTAAATTTTTTTTTGAATATCCTAAGAACGTATTCCTAACATGAGAATTTAATTATTCCTTTAGATGGAAATTGAAAATTCAATGATGGAAGGGATGTTTATATTTCATCAAAATTAATGTAGATAAGATATATACCATATATATTAGAATTCTTGGGTTGATTTATTCAATTTTGGTCCCATAATAAAAATGGGATTCAATATCCTGATTCCATAGTTATCTAAAAATACATAAATATGAATAATTAATACTCATAATGACTTATGTTAAAATATTATTATATTTCAACATATAATATACTATAAAATATTGTTAATGTGAGGCATTGAGTTTTGACTTGATTCTAGGGCCTAGAGTGGGACGACATAGATTGAATATAAATATAAAATATATTACATCACGTGCGTGATATATTCAAAAAATAATCAAATATCTATGAAATGGTATCTCAAATGGGATATTTGGGGACATAATTATCTCTTGGATATTTTTTTTACCCTATAAATGACATAACATTTCTGTTCATCACGTGTTTGGTAACATTTAATGTGAGGATAGATCCCATAATATTTTATTATATTTTTTTATAAAAAATAAGGCTATCTCCCAAACTGGGTACCATATGAGAAATTGGATACCTCCATTATGTTAAGGATGTGGGGTTTACCCAAGTTGAAACATAACATTTATCTATTCCAATAGTTTTATAAAATATTGTGGGAGGGCAATTCATTTAATATTATTATTATATGTTTTTCAAAAAAATTAAAATATCTCCTTACCAGTGTATTATATGAGTAATAAAAGGCCAATGATAGGTTTGGGATTCATGGGTTTCCCAAGGCCTCACATAAAAATTGTGCATGTCAGGTGTTCGGTAACATAATGGGTGATAGTATATCATTTAATATTTTTATTATTATTTTTTTCAAAAAAATGTACCTCTATATTGGGGTGTCATATCAAAAATATGAGACCATTTTTAGGTCGAGGAGAAGGTGTTTACATTAAGAACAACATAATTTTTTGGTGATTCAATTATTTCGAAACATCACACGTGAGGGTAAAATTTGTAATATTTTATTAAATATATATATATATTATCCTAATTTTCTAATATAAACTCATTATTACTAATATTTCAAAATTATTTCAAAATTAATAAAATAATTAATAATGAAGTCCATTATTTAAATTATTATATATTTTTACTAATTATTGTGAAATTTTTAAAAATGGATATATTTTTTCCATGTAATTATCTAATACTAATTAATCATTGATTATAAATAAAAAAATTTAAAAAATATTCATTATTACTTTTATTGGTTCATTTTAATGAATCCACACAAATATTATACCATACCAAAAAATTATCATCCCATTTATAAATCTCTAATAAAAGTTCATTAATAAATAGATAATTTATTAAATATTAATAATTATAGGTACTTTTACTTTATTATATATTTGTATTATTAAAAAAATTATAATGTTTTTAATAAAAAAAATTCTTCAAAAATTTCCTTTTTAAAATTTTATTCTTTAAATTTATTTTCTCATCATTTTTTGTAAACACTCACTTACTAAATATTTGATATATATATATATATATTACATGATTTATTAATAAAAAATTCATACATATAATATTATAAATATATATATATATATTTATCAAAACTACTATCACACACACACACACTCAAATATATATATCAAAAACCACGAATGTTTTTTAAATACTTATATATGTATATTCATATATTATTATATATATATATATACATATATATATCAAAAAATGTACAGAAAAATATTTTCAAGTACTAAAAAGATGAAAAATAATCACAATATACTAATAAAACATGGGTTAACATCAGAATCACAATCCAAGAATTATCAAAATTAATTAATACTTAAATCAATATATCCATTAAATAGTATTGAAAAATTAAATATAATAATATAACATCCATAAATATCATACATCCTTATAAGTAAATTCCAAAATCATCATATTACAATTAATAATATAAAATAATAAACTTATAGGATGCCATAACACCAAACATAAAAAATCTATAAAATTTAAAGGTCAAATAATGGGAGAAATTACTCAAATAAATTTAAATCAAGTTGTGAAGATCTATGTACCCTAAAATGTGGAATAATAAATATACAGTTACCATAACATTAAAATAAATGAAAAAATAGGACAAATTTATTGATCAAAGGTTTAACCAAACCAAATTTTTAAATATTGAAAGGAATATCACTAAAAAATATTAAGTAATAGATTATGTGAATATGTACCATGTACATTCAAGCTGAAACCTACCAGAAATAACTAAAAGCATCTCATTTTCATAGCGGTTCGTTAGAGGGGTTTGTTCCTGGAATGTAGTTCTAATTAGTGACAGAAATGCTGGATGATGATAAAGACTAACATGAGATTAATAAATTATTTTCTATGATGGGATAATAATGATGTAATTTCTCCTATCCAATTGGTTTTTTCGGAAAAAATTTGATGGATAGTTAATTCCATCACAATGAAAATTCTGAAAGCTTTAATTTTGGATAAACATTTCCATCACTATTAGATATCACAAATAATACTACCATTTAATGGTACACAAGTGTGCCAATGGTATTTGAGATGGATACGGATTTCCCATCTCAAATAACTCATTATACATGAAATTTTTTGATGAGGAGTATACCCATCGTCAAATATCCATTTTTTTATATAGTGTTGGGATTTTAGGTTTTTTGTGCCTTTTATGGGTTTTTAGGTTTTTATCATATTTTTTGTATTGGTAGGGGTTTTATATTTTTTCAGTTTTAATGTGGTTTTAGGGATTTTAGTGATTTTTAGAAATCTTATGGGTTTTAGTTGATTTATAGTTTTTATGATTTCATAGAGTTTAGGGGGTTTAGGGTATTTTTTAAATTTTTATGATTTTAGGGTCTTTTATTAATTTTTAGGGCTTTTAATGTATTTAAATGGGTTTTATGGTTTTATGTGTTTTTTGGTGTTTTAGGGTTTTGGGTTTTTTATGTTTAAGTGTTTTTAATGTTTTTTAGGGTTTTAGATGGTTTGATGGTGGTTTATTGTTTTTAGGGATTTTAATGTTCTTCGGATCCTTATGCTATTTTAAGAATAATTAATATTTTAATGTAATTTAATGGTTTTAGTGGGGTTTTTTTGGTGTTTTAATGGTTTTTTGGTGTTTGAGAGTTTTATAAGTTTTTTTAGTGTTTGGTGGATGTTTTAGTGTTTTCATTTTTTATGTTTTTTTGTGATTTTATGGTTTAAAGGATTTCATAGAGTTTTTGAAGTTATTATTGAATTTTAGATTCTTATAATGTGTTTAGGGTTTTGATTTATATTTATGGTATTTAATTTTTATGTATTTTTAGGGGATTTGGTGTGTTAATGGGTATTAGGGTTTTTTGGGTTTTATTGGGTTTTTCATTTAGTGTTATTTATGATTTTATGGTAATTTAAGAATTTTTGGATTTTTATGGTTATTTATGATTTTTTAGGGTTTTATGGGATGTTTCTAGTTTTAGTATTTTTAATGTTTTTTTTAATGGTATCTAGGATTCTTTTAGGGTTATTTTTCTAGAGTTTTATGGGCTTTATGGGTTATTATAGAATTTAATGTTTTTAGGGTGTTTAGGGATTTTATGGGTTTTTATGGTCTTTTAGGTTTTTTTATTATTTTAGAGGGATTTAGTGACTTTAGGTTCTTTACCAATTTTATGGTATGGTAGCTTTTTATATGGGTTTTTATTGTCTTTTATGATTTTTAGGGTTTTTTGGTTTTTGGTTCAATGGTTTTTAATTTATTGTGTAGGGTAATGGTTATATTGTGCCGGATTTAATGACTATATTGTAGGGTATAGGTTTTAAGTTTTTAATGAATATGAGGGTTTTTTTTGATTTTATAGGCTTTAGGGGTTTTATGGTTTTATGGGTTTTATGGGGATGTATGGTTTTTTAGGTTTTTAGGGGATTTAAGGTTATTATTGGTTTTAGGATTTTAAGGTATTTTAAGGGTTTAGCCTATTTATAGTGTTGTTTTTGGTTTTTTCATGTTTTTGGGTTTTCATAGTTTTTAGATTTTTTTAGCGGTTTTATTGGATTTTATGGTTTTATGTGATTTTATTGTTCGTAGGTTTTTTAAATTTGTTTACTGTTATTCTTTGTTTTTAGGGTTGTTAGGGCAGTTTCGGTTTTTATTGTTTTTTGGATTGTTCAAGACTTTCATATTGTTTTCTGATGGATTTTTAGGGGTTTCTAGGCATTTTGGGCTTTTTAGGGGTGTGTTGAAAAAATATTCTAAAAACACTAAATTCCCCTTGAATCCCCTAAAACCTCCCAAAACCCAAAAAATATTCTAAGGGGTTTTAGGGATTTTGTTTTAGGGTGTATGGTTTAGGTTATAGGGTATAAGGGATAGGGGTTCAGGTTTAGGGTTTAGGTATTAGGTTCATGGTGTATGGTATATGGTTAATGGTGTAGGGAATAGGGTTTATGGGGTAGGTTTTATGTTTAATATATAGGGTATACGGTTGAGGGTGTAGGGTATAACATTTAGGGTGTAGGGTATATGGTTTTGGCTATAAGGTTTAGGTTTTAATGGTTATGGTATGTAGTTATAGGTGTAGGGATTATGGTTTAGCATCTAGGTTATACCATTTAGGGTGAAGGTCTTAGGGTGTAGGGTGTAGGGTATGGGGTTTATGGTGAGTGGTTTAGGGTTTTGTGTTTAGGTTATATGATTTAGGTTGTAGGATTTGTGGATTTGTGTGGACGTTATAGGTATTAGGGTGTATGGTATAGGGTGAAATGTATAGGGTTTAGTGTGTAGGGATTAGGGTTTAGTGTTCAAGGTCTTGGGTTTATGGTGTAGGGTATGTCATTTTGGTTGAAGGGTATTGGGTTCATGGTGTGAGAGTTAGGTTTTTTGGTATTGGGTGTATGGATTTGTTGGCAGGGTTTAAAGATTTGGTTGTATGGTATGGGGTTTAAGGTGTATTCAAAAGGTTTTAGGGTGTATATTATATTATTTTGTGTATAGATTTTTGGGGTTTATGGTGTATGGAATAGGGTTTGGAGTGTATGGTATATGGTATGGTTTCATTGTGTAGTGTATAAGGTTTATGTTGTGGTGTTTAGGTATTTGGTTATATGATGTGTTGTTTAGGATGTTGGGTTTAGGGTATAGGGTAAATGATTTAGTGTGTATGTTTTAGGGTTTAGGTAATTGGGATTTGAGTTTTGGGTGTTAGGTATAGGGTTTAGGGTGTAGTGTTTAGAGTTTTGAATGTAGATATTTATGTTTAGGTTGTACGACACAATGTTTTAGTGTAGGCTTCAGTGATGAGGGTGTATGATATAGGGTTTATGGTGTATTTTTTAGGGTTTTGGGTTTTGGGTGTAGGGTTTAGGGGATACAGTTTAGGGTTTGATGTTATGGGTGTACATTGTGGAGTTAAGGTTTTAGGGTATCAGTTTTAAGGAGTAGATTATAATGTTTATGGTGTTGGGTACATGGATTAATGTGTGGGGAATTGGGGTTAGGGTGTGGGGTTTAGGAGTCAGGGTGTAGGGTATTGGGTTTTGGGTGTTAGTTTCAGTGTGTATGGATTAGGGTTTTAGGAATATGGTTTATGATTTTGGGTGTAGAGTATAGTGTTTAGTGTGTGGGGATTTGGGGTTCATGGTTAGGGTATAGGGTTTCAGGTGTGGGGTTTACGGTTTAGGGTGTGGAGTATAGGGTTAATGGTGTGTTGTTTAGGTTTTAGGATATAGGGTTCAGGGTTTAGGGTTTAGGGATTAGGGTTTAGGGATTAGGGTTTGGGGTTTAGGGTTTAGGGATTAGGGTTTAGGGTGAAGGCTCTTGGGTTTAGGTAAATGGGTTTGGGGTTTTAGGTGTATTGTATAATGTTTAGGGTGTAGAGTTTATAGTTTAGGGTGTATACTGTATTGTGTCAGGTTCAAGGTTTTGCAGTGTAGTTTTTAGGTTTTAGTGTACATGGTATAGGGTATTAGGTGTATGGTTTATGGTTTAGGGTGTTGGGTGTAGGATTTAATGCTTGTATAATTTTTTTGGTCTTTTAATAATTTTATAATTTTTTTAATTTTTTGGAGGTTTTACATGTTTTTAGGGTTTTTATGGATTTATATGAGTCTAGGGATTTAATAAATTTATTGTTTTTAGGTTTTTATGAATATTTTTTACAGTCAATTTATTTTAGGGGATTTAGATTTTATTGTTTTTCCTTTTGGGTTTTAGAGTTTTTAGGGTATTCTTGGGGTTTTTAGTGTTAATTTTGGATTTTAAGGTTTTTAGGAGGGTTATTAGGGTTTCCGGGGGGTTTGAATTATTTGTGTTTTGGGGTTTTTTGGGTCTTTTATTAAATTTATAATTTTTATTGGTTTTGGGGTTTCTTATTTATTTTTTGAATATTTAGATGTTTTCAGATTTATAGGGTATTTAGGATGATTTTAGGGGTTTTTTGGTGTTTTTTGGATTGAAGGTGGGTTTATGGGTATTTAGGTTTTTATCATTTTTACGATTTTTAGGGTATCGTTGGATTTTTAGGGTCTAATTTTTTTTGAATATTAAGTCTATTTTCGGGTAATATATATTAGTTTGGGATTATTGTTGTGTGGAGGCCTTTTAGGGGTTTAATATTATTCTAGGTTATTTTGTTAACGGTTTTGTGGTTATTATTATTCTTTTGTGTTTTTATTGGTTTACCTTTATTTTGTAGTTTTAATTTCAGGGATTCGGGGGGGAGGGGGTAGGGGATTTTATTATTTTGGTTGTTAGAGTTTTTTTGGTTTTTTGGGTTATAGGGAATTTATAATTGTAAAGAGTTTTAGTATTTTGTGGTATTTCTATGGTTTTTAGGGGTTTTGGATTTTTCAGGGTTTTAGTGGGTTATATTTTTTTTATGGTAACTAGTGGTTTTTAGGTTTTTAGAGGATTTTGGGAGGTGTTCATGGTTTAGGGGTTCTTACAGGAATTTATAGTAAATGTGATTTTTACTGATTTATGGTGTTTTATTGGTTTTAGTGGTATTGTGTGATTTTTCATGGTCTCTTAGGGTTTTAGGGGTTTTGGGGATTTATGTGGTTTTTACTGTTTTATAATGGTGTTTGGTTTTTCGGGTTATATTTTGTTTCCATGTGTTTTAGGGACTTTTACGGTTTGCGGGTGTTTTAATGTTTTTTGGGTTGTAGTAAAATTTAGGTTTTTAATCTCTTTTAGGGACATTTAGGGTTTTTCTTGTTTTTAGGGACTTTTAGAGATTTTTTTGTTGTCTTTCATTTTTTTGTATTTTTATTAGGGTATTCTAGGGGTTTTGGGTTTTTACTATCCATTAGGATTTTTAAATTTTTCTTAGGTTCCTTTTGTGTTTTAAGATTTTATTGTTTATTTAGGGTTTTTTCTATCTTTTTGGATTTTTAAGGGTTTTTAGGATCCATTAAGGTTTTATATGTTTTTAGACTATTGAATATATTTTAGGTTATTTTAATGCATTTTATGATTTTTTGGTCTTTTGGGATTTTAGGGTCCTATTTTGGTTTTTTGCGGGGTATGTTTTTAGGGTATTTTCAGGTTTTTAGGTTTTTATGGTCTTTTAGTGTTTCATGGTTTATTGTGGTCCTTTAGTGTTTTTAGTTTTTTTATTGTACTTTAAGGTTTTTAGTGTCCTTGGACAGTTTTAGTGTTTTAAAAGTAATTTATTGTTTTTTGGGACCTTTAGGGGTTTTATGGTTTCTAGAGCCTTTTAGGGTTTAAGGGAATTTTATTGTCATTTTAGGGTTTTTTTGTTGTTTAGTTTTGTTCACGGGTTTATATTTTGTATGTAATTATTCATTGTTATAGGGTTGTTAGCGTCATTTAGGGTAACATGTTTCTTTGGTTGTTTTAATATTTTCTAGTGTGATATGTTATTTTTAGGGTTTTTATGGGTTTGAGGATTTTTGGCATTCATAAGGGTTTGGGGGTTTTTATTGGGGTTTTATGGGTTTTATGGTTTTTTTAGGTTATTGGGTTTTTAATGGTTTTTGGGTTTCATGGTTTCTTTAGGGTTTTTAGTGTCTTTTTAGGTTTGTTACAGTTTTAGGGATTTTAGGATATTTATATTTCTAAGGGCTTTTTATGACTTTTTAGGTTTTTGGTAGGTGGGGTTTAGAGTTTGATGTGTTTTTAATGTTAAAATTATTGGTGTCTTTTATGCTTATTTTGTTTTTTAGGGTTACAATGAATTTATTGTTTTTTTGGTTTTAATGGGTGTTTAGGGGTTTTAAGAGTGTTTACGGTTTTAGATATTTTATGTAATTTAGTTTTTTAGGGTTGTAAAGGTTCTTAGGCTTTTAGGGTTCTTAGAATTGTTGTGTGTTTTTGGATTTTTTTGATTTTATTGGTTTTTTGGGTTTTTTGGATTTTTTGGGATTTATTGCTCTATTGATATGTTTTAGGGTTTTTAGCATTCTTTATGGTTTTTGGGATATATTATTTGTCTTTGTTTTTATATTTTATAGAAATTTATATGAGATCTAAATGTTTTTAGGAGTTTTTAGTGTTTTTTGTGTTTTTAGGATTTTTAGGTGGTTTGTGGTGTTTATGGTTTTAGAGGTTTTAAGTTATTTTTAGGTTTTTGGGGTTTCTTGGGATTTTTATAGTTTTTGGTTTTTATGATGTTAGGTTTTTTATTGTTTTTAGGGATTTATGGATTTTTGGTCTATTAGTGATTTTAGATCTTTTTAGGGGTTTTATGGGGTTTATGGTTCTTAAGTATTTTTAATTGTTTTATAGGGGTCTTATTGATGCTTTTTCTCGTTTTAGGGGTTTTAAAGGTTTGAGTGTTTTTTTAGTTTTTAGGGGATTTAGATATTTTTAGGTTTTATTTGTGTTTTAGGTCAATTTTAAGTGTTTTATGGTTTTTATATTATGTTAGGGGATTTAGGGTTTTATACCATTTATAGTGGGTTTATGGGATTTTTTTGGGGGGTTTTAGGATTTTTTTTGGGATTTCAGGTTTTTTCGGATTTTGAGTTTTTTAGAAATTTTATGGTGTTTAATGGGTTTAGGTTCATTTATGGTTTATATAGGGTTATTGAGGGTCTTTTAGTGTTTTTTGTGTTTTTTTTGGGTTTAATGGTTTTTAAGGGGTTTTCAGGTTTTTATTTTTTATTGGGTTTTTGGGTCATTTGGGTTTTATGGGATTTATGGTGTTTTAAGGGTTATTAAGGTTTCTTGAGTTTTTATGGTTTTTAGGGAATTCATCGTATTTTCATGGTTTTAATGGGTTGTTTTACGGATTTTTTTTATGTTTATGGTTTTTTAGGGTTTTGTAGGTTTTGGATTTTTGAGGGGATTATGGGTTTTATGGTGTTATATATATTTTTATGTTTTTTAGGGTTTAAATGGTTTATAGGGGTTGTTATATTTTTAGGGTTTTTAGAGTATTTTTATTTTTAGGGTTTTATGGTTTTTTAGGATTATTGGGTTTTTAGAGTTTTAGGGACTTTTTTGTATTTTTCAATAATTCCTGGCATTATCCCTATTTTTGTTATTTGTGTTTTTAGGGTATTTATGTTTTTTTAGTTTTTTAGTGGTTTTATTGGATATTTGGAGTTTTTAGAGTCTTTTAGAGTTTAATAGTTATTAGGTTTTTAAGGGTTTAATAACTTTTTAGAATTTTTTACGATATTTAGTGTTTTACATGTTTTTATGATTTTTAGGTTTTTTTGTGTTTATTAGGGTTTTTAATGTTCTTTAGGTCTTTTGGGATGTTTTTTTATTTTAGGGATTTTATGGTTTTGGGTTTAGTTAAATGGTTTAGCAATTTAACAGAATTTTCAAAATTTTGTGGTTTTTTCTGTTAATGTGTTTTAGGGTTTTTATGTGCCTTTTGTGTTTCTGGGGGTTTATTATGGATTTTAGGGGTTTTTGGATTTTAATGTTTTTATTTTTTTTAGGATTTTTATCATGTTTAAGGAATTTTATGGGACCTTTCAGGTTTTTATAGGATTTTTTAGGAACATCAAGTGATTATTGGGATTTATGACCTTTTAGGGGTTTTATAGATTTTTATGTTCTTTTATAATTTTGGAAGGATTTTTATGGGGTTTTAGTGTTTTTATTTTAATTAGGGATTTTATGTTTTTTAGCGTGTTTATATTTTTTAGGAGTTTGGTGGCTTTTTACTATTAAGAATTTTATTGTTTGTTATTGGTTTTGTGGTTTTCAATTTTTCTAGGGGTTTTATTTTAATGTTTTTAAGGGGATTTAGGGTTTTAATTTATTTGTTTGTTTTTAATTTATTATGGGGTTATAGAGTTTTTATATTTTTATTGGTTTAGGGATCTAGTGGTTTTAGGGTTTTTAGAGTTTTTTTGTCTTATGAGGATTTATTATTTTACTCTCTTTAGGGGTTTCTACAGTTGTTTAGGATTTTTAGGGGTTTCATTGATTCATAGAGACTTTATGGTTTTTCGGTATTTTTTTTAAATTTTTGTTGTCTTAATGGTTTTTTGGGGGTTTTAGTGGGCTTAGTCATTTTTGGCATTTAAGGCATTTCTATGGGTTTTTACGGTGATCTATATTTTTAAACATTTTATTTATTTAAGATATTTTGTTTTTTTATAGTTTTTATGATTTTTATGTTTATAGGATTTTTTAGAATTTTTATGGTTGTTACCTATTTATAGATATTTAGGGTGTTATGGATGATTAGTGTTTTATGGGTTTTTAGTTTTTTAAGGTTTTAAGAATCATTTAGTTTTTTTTTGTTTTTAGGGTCCTCTTAGAATTTATAATTTTATGGTATTCTGTGTTATTTAGTGGGTTAGGTGGTTTTAGTATTTTATGGTATTTTATTATTTTTTGGTTTTTTGTATCAAATAGGGTTTTGATGTTTTTTAATTTCATTATGGGGTTTTATGGTCATTTTTTTATTAGTATTTTTAAGGCCAATTATTTTTTTTGGGTTGGGGGGTGGTCATGTATTTTAGGGTTTATAGGGTTTTATGGGTTCTTAGGGGGTTTTTTTGTTTGAAGGGGTTTTAGGGGGTGGTATAGTTTTTATGTATTTTTAGATTTTCTAGTTATTTTTAGATTTTTTCATGGATTTAAGAGTTTTTTAGAATTTATATTTTATTTGGGGTTTTAATTTTTTTTCAAGGGGTTTTAGGGAATTTACTGTTTGTAGGTATTTTCAGGATTTCTATTTTTTTAGGATCTTCTAATATTTTATGGTTTTTACTGTTTTTGGTGTTCTTTGGTTTATTTTGGAATTTTTAGGGTTCTATATACATTTAGATTTTTCATAGGACATTTCGAGTATTTGGGTGGATTTAGTGTTTTCAAGGATTCTTATGGTTTTTAGGGTCTTTAAGGGGTTTTTAGGATTTTTAATGTCTTTTAATGTTCTTTAGGTCCTTTACTAAATTTTAGGTAATTATGGTGTTTCATTGTTTTTTTGGAACCTTATTGGTTTTTTTTGTTTTAAGGTCACTAAGGGTTTAATGTTCTTTTAGGGGTTTTTAGGGACCTTTATTGCTTGTAGTGTTATTAGGGTGTCATATTATTTTCGGGGTTTTTATTGTCATTTAGGTTTTACAGAGTATGTTAGTGCAGTTAAAGAATTTTTTTGTCTTTTATTGTTTATAGGGGCATTAATGTCTTGTGTGGGTTTTATGGTTATTTATAATTTTATAATTTTATTGTTTTTTGGGTCATTTTAAAATTTTATTGTTTTAGATTTTTTAGGTTTGTTAAGGTTATGAAAGACTTTTATGGCATTTAAGATCGTTTTATTTTTTTTAATTTTTCTAGGGTGTTCCGTTTTTAGGGTTTTTTCAGTTCATTTGGTCTTTTATGGTTTTTCTAGTTTTTTGTGTGTTTAAGGGTCATTAGTAGTTTTTGGGTTTTGTGGGGTCCTTCTGGGTTTTCCGTATTTTAATGGTTTTATGAGTTTTAATGGTTTTTAGGGTTTCTATAGGATTTTAGTGTTTTTTTGTGTTTTCAAATGTTATAACCAATTTTTTCTGGGTTTTAGTGTTTTTTATTATTTAAAATTTTTGGATATTTTTAGGTTTTCATAAGGGTTTTCTATGATTAGAGGGGTTTTAGAGCTATTTGGGGGTTTTTTCATTTTTTAGGGTTTTATGTGTTTTAGTGAATTGTTGGTTTTATGGTTTTGATTGGTTTTTAGGGGTTTTGGGTTTTAGGGATATTTTAGTATATTTTAGGTTTTAATGGGTTTTTAGGGTTTTTCGGGATTTCTAGGGTATTTCAGGGGTTTTATTGGGTTTTATGGTTTTTAGGGGGTTTAGTGGTTTTACTATTTTTATGAATGATTAAATTATTTTAGGGATTCTTAGTGTATTTGGATATTTTAGGGGTTTTTAGGGATGTCTGTATTCATTATGATTTTTATGGTTTTTAGTTCCCTTTAGGGTTTTTATGGTCCTTTAGTTTTCTAGTTTTTTAAGGGTGTTTAGTGGTTTATGGCTTTCAGGGTCCGTTAGTAATTTTATTCGGGTTTTTTATAATATAGATTTGTTGTTTATTTCATGTTTTTTATGGTTTTTATTGTACAGTAGTGTTTTTAAGGATTTAGATTCTTAGCGGCATTTTGGTTATTTTAGGTTATTTTATGGTATTTTACAGTTTTTAATATTTATATTGACTATATGTGTTTTTAATGTTTTAGGGTCTTTAATGGGTTTTTATAGTTCTTAGGGAATTTAGAGGTTTAAGTGTACTTATAGTCTTTTATGGGTTTGATAACCCTAACATTTAAAATTTGACAAAAAAATTGTTATGAAATAAACATTGGATATCTTATAGTGTGAGGGAAATTTGAGAAGAAGAAATGAAATATGTCCAAACAAACCTACACAACACACTAGTTTACAAGAAGATCTGTACAAGTCCTACGAGTGAAGCCCAAAGGAAAAACCCCCTACACTGAGGAGCAAAACCGAAAACCTTCACCAAGGAACTACCTAACTGTGTCCTTTTTGAACCCCTTTATGGAAGAGCTACACCCAAGACCTACACCCAAGACCTACACCAAATACTCCCTTCAACCACATCTCGACTTTGCCTATAAATTGGAAACTTGGCCTCCCTATTTCAATAACTAGGAAACATAAAAGAACCCCTAGATCACCCAATTAATAGAACCTCCTCCAAGGTCTCCCAAATTTCTCAGGTGACTCTCTAAAAATGAGAGAATAGAGAAATAAAAGTGGATAAGTAAGATCAAGGACACTTTAATGTCGAAAATGTGAAACTTTATTAAGGATCCTTCTTCCATAAGAATAATTTACATATGTGTGGTCCTTCTCCCAAATTAGGTACCAATGAGAGACTCTTTCAATTATACCAGTGGAGACCCAGGGTGTTTAGGTTATGGCCACACCCAAGTGTTGTCCCCATGTGGTTCATTTCCCAGGGCATATCCAAACCGTGCAGTATTGGTCACCCTAAGTGGAGCACTTTGAGTTCATCTTACGACCTATGCGGCATACCTATGTTGCATACCGTTATGTAACACCAACGCTTATTCCCTATGCAATCCAACCATTAATCCCTCCTTTATGACACTCAAGTCCTGGAATCACCTTCATTGGATCCCTTTTCTGAATGGGGCCATGTTGAACCCTCCACCAAGACATCATGATTTAAAAAACCTTAGGGAAATTCACATCATTATGTCTCACATTTGGGTTTGTATTTCATTGTTTATATGTTTCCAACATTTATCTTATGAAGGGATCTGGATCATATGTAGTTTTATAGTTTAGTATATCTATAGTCACATAGACCCTTACCAAAGTGATAATGGTGTCGAGTTCCTGGCCCGAGGATTTATGTTTGGTCCATGTGTGGCCATTTTCGCCTCTATGACCTATAGCCTCTAGTTCCTCGCATGGAGGGAAAAGATCAGAGTTTCCATTCCATTAAAAATAGAAATAGATCATCCTCCATCATTAGAATATATTTTAGGCCAACCATCCTGATGGATGACCTATCCTTTCACGTATGATCTTGCAGTCTCGCTTCTCTCTACACTCACCCCCTCATCAATTATATACCTTGGAACCTCATCCAATGTAAAGTGAAAAGAGATATGTTTCATGGATCCTGCCTCTTTTTCCATAGTTCATATCTCTTCCACCCTCTAATTAAGAAATGTTTTTTGTTTTCTCAATCATTCACCTCCACTTGTTTCTTACAATGAGTATGAATCATGAGGTCTTAGTGGTTTTTAGGAATCACAACACATATACAATCCACCTGTAGGATTGAACTATGACAACTCTCAATCCTAATTTACATAGTCATCCACATAGGGCTGATTTTAGGTACATCCTCCTCAGTATTAAACCAAATCATAGTTTCCCTAATCTATATTTCCCTCTATGGAGTAAATACCAAAATAATCTCTACCCCCCTAACCTCAAGTATTTGAGACATCTCTCATGGAACCTATTACAACGACATCTTCATTAAGAGTAATACCCAACATATCCTTTAAAAAGGAAATAATCAACTATGATGCTTATTTAACTAAATGGGATTTGATTCCCATACAAATGGGTTATGTAGGATGCCCCATTGAGGTTCAAACCCCACACCCCAAAATCAAACCTATTTTCTTTGGTCCACATTCCCATCATGGTCTAATTCGACACAGAATCTTATATCCCATTCATGTTCATTGGGATGCCTAGTCATGAGCCCCACACCATTCATTGACTTGGTACCTCTCCCTAAGTTTTATGTTCCTCATGACTTTAAACTGTACGGTTGTGTCCTTATAAGATGAACATAAATGGTATAATGTGTCCCAATAAGCCATGACGAACTATGTGGGTTCTGATTCCATTCATAAGAATATAGAGGTAGCTCTTAAAATGGTTCGATACCAAAATCAAAACAACTCATGTCTCCCTTGATGATGATAAACTCCCAAGTAACCATTTCCTACCTTGATGAAAATAAAATCTAGAGAAAATTCACATCTCTCAAGATGAAAATAAATTCCATAGTGACATTCATATACCTAGATGAATATAAACTCCATAGTTCCCCACTAAACCCTTAAAAACTATAATCATTTTGATAATTACACAAGAATATCTATGTTTTATATATATAAGGATACATTCACTATATAACCCCAGAGAGACCCATATATCTCCATTGATGAAGACCATATAATAGATATAGATGATTCTGAATTCCACAATGTTAATAATTGAATTATATTCTTAGGATGATGTACATCATACATGGGAATTAATTATGGATTCAAAAACATATCTTAAATAAATAAGAGAGACAATAAGTTGAAATAATTCCCCGGAAAATTGTTTCATCTGCCTGACCTCACGTCCTCTCAGACACTACGAGTTCTTAAGTGTCATAGGTCAATAAACATAATGAACTACTACCATTTAAAATTATCTCCCTTTGGATACTGATATTTAGGGAGTTTTTGGTTCCATAAATAAATACATTGGAAATCATTAATAAATAGTGATTTATAACCAGAACACACCATCCAAGGGAAATAAAAAAGTTTGAACCCAACATGAATCTTTATACAAGACGATAGTGGTCCCCATATGTCAAGCCACTATCAGGTTATAACAGAGTTCCGGACTAGGCAATCAATCACTCATGTGTTCATCCAAAAAAGTTGATTCTATTTCTGAGTTCATTGTCTTTATATTTAATATTTACATACACTTTTTTACAAGAACTCTTGACAATCCACATGGATTCCTTTAACATAACTTATGTGAATGCCCCGGTTGTGACTCAGGTCACATCCTCATCTACATGAAGAATTCCATCCCTGAATCATCATCTTCAATGATTGGTATATATCTCACATGTTTGAGTGTACCATTGACATGACACCATTCCGACCTTGGAGGCTACCTTATAGGCCCTCTATATCAACAATAACCCATGATCGTTCATTCAGGGATGACTTGTGGTCCAAAAGTAGATGGTTCGAGCTACCATATTCAACTGTTCCCATTAATTATCCCTGGAATGAAATAAACAATCCCTCCAAAATTCTAGGGAGTTCAACAATTAGTCAATCTATGACCTCATCCTATAGACAGTTCGGTCCTTCCCAAGGTCCCCCACCAAAAATCATTGTTTCCATCATTGCATGGTAGTAAAACCTCAATATCATGAGGTTTTTCCCTTCTGCTATCTGACCCAATTCGCTCAGACACAGGCCCACACGATGGACAACCAGTTACAACAAAGAGATAATAAGAAGCAGGATCCGACCTTTTCATCCTCTGAAGAATCCTAACTTCTAAGATTGGTGGAAAACATCGAAGGTGCATATACACCCTTCCATTTTATTTTGTTGGCTGACCGACTCATCTAGTAGTTCCCAAATAGTCCCATCATTAAAATATAGTGGATTATCATGAGCAGTATGATACACTTGTACACCATCATCCAATATTCCATCAGACTCATCAAACAACATTAAAATAATCCTTCTATCCTAATTCGGTGGAAACCATTAAGTAGGAACATATACCTACTGGTACTCATCATGTCTACCAATACCCATTTTTTGAAGCACCTTGAGAAGCCAATATGAATGTCCGGATGACAAACCAGTGGAAAACTCAACATTCTTACAAAACACATGAGTACTGTCAGAATCTACTGGAAGGATACTGAGGGAAGGATAAGGTGCATAAACCCAATACAAACATGGAATGGATATATATTACCTTTCTGGTTGTTTAACACAACCATAACATCATAGAAATTGTGAAATGGTAGTGACAAATTCCTACCCATGTATAGAAAAAATCAAGAATATCATAATGTAGAAAAAGTAGTTGCTGAGGGAAAATACATAGCTCTATCCCCACAAGCTTGGTGGCTCAACAACATGTCTCTCCGGAGTCGATACATTCCATGACTCCCATTTAGGATGGTCGAGGGTTATACTCCCCAATATCATACGAACAATTAGATCGGGAACATACACATGTTCTAATAGGAGACATTTGGACTATTTTGATAGCCATTCCAAGGTATGTACATACACATTCCTGTGAAACCCACATTTCTAGTATGTGGTTCCCATTCCATGTAAGAAGGAATGAAAATGAATTCTTATCCAGCATAAAGGGAAAATCATAATCCAGTTTCTAATTTGGCTCCATTTAATGATGGAGTTATTGAAGCCCATAAACATTTATCAATTTCTAGACAAGATCATACTCTCTCATATCCAAATTAAAAGAGAAGTATAAGTAATTCTATGTTTCCACATCAGACATATCAACATGAAATCTTGCTTCATGATAATTCGGTCAATCAAAAGTACCTATCACTAGATGAGATCCACAAAAACCATCTATGTAGCCATGATACCAAAGAGAAAGGGGGTTTATCCCTTTCTATAATCCAATATGATGGTCCCCCCAATGATAGAATTTGTTGTGAATGTTCTCTCTAAAGTAGTGATTCACATTGTTAAGGAATTTCCTTAACTGACAGTGTAATAAAGGAAAATCCCTTTTATCACGACTCACATGAAAATACATGTCCAATAATATCTAATGCCATGTCACTGGTGGATGAAATTGTTTCTCAATAAGAAGATAACCCAAGGTAACAATCCTTTTCCATACCACCACTGGGCCATTTTTCATCCAATACAACATAGGAACTCTCTATTGATATTCATGATTATGATATAGTGTTAAGAAAACACAATATTTGGTCCGATGATTTAGAAAAACCTCAAGAAAAATATGAAGCATATATGTTGAACAGATGAAACAACTAGATAAGGGTGAAATACCAATCATGTTATGGACCTTGGCCACCTCCCAATACAAAATTCCAAATATGATGGTAGAATATTGTATTAAATATATACACCTCTACATATGGAAGAATATTATTTATCATAAAGACAATTTATTATTGTATGATGAATATCAATATCATGTAATTGTAATAGAAGGGTTAAAACATCAAATTTTATTTCCATCTCTCATGGATTCATAAAATTCAAAGGATGAGAATAAATAGGAATCCCTTCAACGTGCATGCCTCACTGGATTAATGATGTTGTCAAATTTGGTCACAGACACACCATTTTTTGTTGATACTAGAGAATGGGGTGCACATGGGAAATTTCATTGCACTGCAATCCAAATTCATCAATGCTTGCCAAAAGTGGTCACATGCAATATTATTTCCTCAAGACATCTACAACTAGAAAAATATCTGTGTGACCAAAGAAATGACCAGCAAGAATATGCATCGACCGGCTTTCACTTATGTAAGGCCAGAAGAGATTAATCTATTGAAATGAATTTGCATCAAGAATCAAATAACACTGAGAAGTCCTCCCACGTAGATGATGTTCTCTATAAGATTTATAAAATTTATGAAATAGTACAATAGTCTTCTGAAATAGGCGATTTGAGTGAGTGTCAGATAATGCACCTATCAAACATTCAGACCAGAATTCATTAAATAAAATTAACAGCTGCACTCATATCATCCAAAGCAGTTCATGCGACACCCTATCCTACAGTGCATGGGTGTTTCTTAACACAACCTTTTAAACCAACAAACAAATGTTGAGGGGATGAGAATGAAAAATAGGAACAACACCCACCTACAAGGGAGTGGGATTTTCACCTTAAAAATCCCCTCCTCAATCAAAGTTTGTTTTCTACTAGTCATGGAAGAGGTGTCAAAATGAATATACAACAAAACAATCCATGAATTCCCTTAATGTTACTATCTTCCAAATTGTTCTTGGGGAAACAGCAAATATGAGGAAAAATTCTTGTGAAGGGAACCAAAGAAGGCGATTTCACAACGATACAAATAGAATTTCAGCAATGCATTATGTGTTTGTTAATTTCATCAATTCCATTATTGTAGATCCTCTATAAATGAATATATTTCTAGTGTGTCATGGGATTATTCTCATGTTCATAATGTGGTCAAAATCGATTCAAATGAAGGAGTTCTGCATACCAAATATCTGATGCTAACCCAAATTTTAGGTATCCCCTTCAATATTAATCTTCCACCTCTTCAAAAGGATCCTAAAGAAAGAAAATGTCATGGTCATACCATGTCTAAATTTTCTCCAAGATAAGGCCCATGACTTTTACTGAGGAATGATTATCTCAGTAGGACGAGGAGATGAAGGAGTTGAGATGACTCAATAAAGAGTTACTCCGATATTGCATTCATGACATAAATTATCCACAAGAAGATCATAAACTTTCCCTTCTATTAGGAGAACCTCATCAAATAGGTTTTGTTTTAACTACTGAAGCAGATAATGAAATCCCTTCATTGTATGTACAACCAAATCAGGTTCATACAGATTCTTATAGGCTTGTCCACATGGGCTATCGAAGTAAAATACTAGCACCACCACCACCTATAGTCCAACCAATTTCATCACTAGGGTAGGCTCCAAATCTCATACCAATTCAGGTCTCGGAATATCTAGATGCTTCCAAAATTCATATAAACCCCCTCGATTCACTAATGGTTATATTAGAAGCTATGGTAGGATGGCGTGCACCAATATATCCAGAAAAGAAGAATTGTCCCAAATCGGTAGATCTTAGTCCTCCTCTTCCAAATTTATGGAATACCGTATTTCCAATATTTAATAGATCAAGAGATACGAAGAAGAAAATAACCCATGTCATCTCTCACTATGATCCCATGATGGGGTCCCTCAAGCAACTGGAAGTAGTGAAACTTATAGGATACTTTTAGTTATTACAGGTGTCGTCCTTTGTGTGGTTCACATTTTTGCAGTATCAATCAATCATTGGATGGTATGATCTCTATCAGAAGTACCATTTTAAGCTCATCTCAACGTTGTAGAAGGCAATAGTATCTGATCTCACAAAATGCAACAAAAGTTGAAATCAACATGTTTTATATTTCATTTATTGGTGTAATGGATTAAATAACTCTTAAAATATACCACTCAATCTAGAAGAGTTGTTTCCCATTATCTTATCAAATATCCATGATGAGTTTCGCAAACCAATAATCCTTATGAAATATATAGGAGGGTTTATGGATCTTCCATTTTTTTCCAATAGGTCGAAAACTCCATAATAGATATAAGACCCAAATCCTAAGTAATCCCTTAAACTTTGGTTAGAAGAGTAGTAAAGAAAGTGGTTGTGACATCAAAATTTAAGGAGGCCCATATACTCACTCCTACTTCAAATCACTTATCCTACCATAGGTATCCACCTCCAAAAAATCACCAAAAATTACCACCTCGTCAATATGATCAAAAATATCATTGGAAGGGATAATTTGAGAAGTCGAAAAACATGGTTTACTCTTTTATAAATGGAAAAGTCCTTGGTTACATCATATCAGCCTTGGAAAACATCATAGTTCAGTTTATATGGCCCAATAAACCTAACAAAGAATACATACCAAACTATTTCCCATTAATTAAAAATTTGTTTCACCCCATCAAGTATATTTTTATTTTTATGGGCACCCTAAAAAATATGGTGGACTTTGGGAAAGTGAAACTAAAAAATTCACCATCCTGGGTAGCATGTGTTATTGCTACTGATCCTGAGGAAGAAAGTGAATCGCAGGAAGTCAAAATTAATAATTCTCATAAATTTGATTATTTCATGGTCATAAAAACAATCAATTGAACACATTAAATTCTATAAATGTTTTTGATACAACAAATTTTTTCACTTGAGGCTTCCATTATATAAAATTTGTCTTCATCAAAAACTTATACCTCTAAAGGGGAATCCTAAAAAAATGTGACTTGGAAGTAATAATAATGAGAAAATGGGGAAGATGATATTGTTTAAAGGAAAAAAATTTCCCCGAACATAGTATAATTCATTCCAATCAGCTCAAAAGAACCGGAACTTCCCTAACAATTAACACAACAAGAGTCGACCCCTAGGCATAATCTTCATCAAATGAGGAGTTGACCATCCACTCTGTTACGTTAATAATTTATCATATCCATATTCAAATTATGATTTGGATTATGAACTAGATTTACTTGCACTTCATTGGGGATGTGGGGGAATAGTTCATTAGTTTTGAGGGTATTGGGGAATAATAGGTTGTTTATGAATCCATTACTCATACTACACTCCTGCTCTAAATATTTATGTAGTATAAACTCATTGGAGAGCACTCCGAATGGCTCAGTAGGAAAAAATGAACTCTTCCAAAAAGTTAGGTTCTTCATTGACATGATAATTATGGAAGATCAGTTATAGGATATGTCACCCTCTTCTAGGTGAGTTGGAAGACCTAGTAGGATAAATCCACCAGGAGAGGAAATAATTCTAGTATCATCCCCCATAGATAGTACATCCAAATATTAAGAATTATCCCTTAAGGAACAAATAAAATAGCATCACCATGATGGGATATGTACACATTTGGGTAAAAAGTATTATGTGTTGAATAAAATAGCCCATATAATGCTCTATTATCAATGATGGATGTTCTATGTTTTCCAACAGACCTCTAGGAAGCACTCATCGATGCATTGTCAAGTCCTCAAGAGTTTTAAGTTGAGGTTACTGCAAAATTATTTTTCCGTATAGAGAATTGCCTAGTAGGATTCCATGTATTCATGTATCTCATGGATTAGGATGAGGATGATTTTTATAATGAAACATCAATCCCATGTAACTATCTGGTATGATCAGTGATACTGATATCCCGAGAGCCTTCATTTAAAATAGATTAGGGGTCAATCTCATTCTCATCTGTACACTCCACTGATTTTAGCTCACTAAATTTAACTTATCTCCCTCCACATTGAAGTTATAAGGTTATGATAAGAATTTGAAATAACCTCTAGATGATATTATTCTCCGTAATCTATTTTGGGATCTCTTATCTTATTCAGATATCATGGTCATCTAGAAGGACACAACATTCAACATTACGTTGGGGAGACTATGGATACATCAGTATGTGGTCATTACTTCATCGTACCACCAATGCCTCAAATATTATGAAAATGGTAAAATTAGTAAATTTCATGTTTATAAGGTCCCATTATAAACATTAAAATCTGAGTACCTAAATGCGATGTTCGGTCACAAAATGGGAAAATAATCTCTGGAAACTTATGTTATTATAATCAATGCTCCGAATGGTCAGGAAAATATCCCAAATAACCCATTAAATAATATAATTGTATAATATGTGCTACCCATTAATCAAATTGAAATGGTTGACCCTATTCCAATAAATTTTTCAGTGGATTCCATAATATCGGATTTGTCCATAGATCCTAACATCACTGGAGAAATTATTGACTCACCAAGCAGGGATGGAAGGATAAACAGAAATGTCCCCATTCCATCCATAGATCATTAGAAAGTATCTACATCCTAATCTAGTCTAGAAGAAGTTGTCACACTCATGGAAAAAAAATTTATCCCAATTATAACACCACTATTTTACATTAAAATCATCAAAAATACCTATAATTATTAGTTAGGTTGTCAATTTTTTCTTCGTCTTCAGGATTTCTAAATACTAACTCCTTCCTAAGATTTGAAATTCCTGCTTCCTCACCTCCACGTTATGTAGAGGAGGAAGAAGAAACAAATTAAGAATATGATGAATAGGAATACCACATGGACTCCCCTCCAACATTTGAGGAAGGATTCTCTAGCTATAGGGTTGAAAATAGAAAATGAATTTGGGAAAAGAGGAAGACCTACACCCCACTCTAATTAGTGAAGGAATGACTTCTAAATATCTAAAGTTGTATACATCCTTTATAATGAATCATAAGGATGTGTTTACATGGAATTATATTGAAATTTCATGCCATTACCTTCCATTGGCCACCCATCATTTGGTTTTTCCATAATATCATTGAGGGTGTAATTATATAGAAAGAAGAACACACCCAACTCATGCCTCTAAAATTCAACATGATGTTGAAAATCATATCAAAGCTGACTTCATATGAGATGTTAAATATCCATCGTGGTTATCCAATATTGGGTATGTGATGAAGATTAAAGATTAATTCAATGTTTTCATAGATTTCAGAGACGTCATATATCATTCTCCCAAATATGACTTCCCAGTTTAGATCATATAACTCTAGATTAACGGAACAACATGCAATTAATCTCTTTACATCATGGATATATACTATGTGTATAAACAAATCATAATGTCTTTAGATTATTAGGAATATATAAACTTTTAATCCCCTAAAGGATTATTTTTCTATCACGTAATCCCCTTTGGATTGAAGATTGATGCTGAAACATATCAACATGAAATGCACCACATCTTTAAACCCTTTTTAGGGAAATTTAAAGAATTCTACGTTGAAGATAATTATGTCAAATATAAATAATTTTATGATCACATAGCTGGGGTAACATCGGGAAAATTTCTCGATTTTTTTGTTATCCATTGTGGAATCAATGAAAATCATGAAAAAATAATGTTATCCTTGGCATTTCACCTCCTAGAAAATTTAAAGAGTTGAGCGGAACTCAAGGAAACTTATCCTATATCTGGTGCTTCATAGACTATGTGATTGGAATGTGTTATCCATTCACCAAATTAAATAAGAAGGGGGAACATCTTAATTGAACAATGACTGTATAGATGAATTTGATTCCCTCAAGAAATACCTCTCCAGTTTACAAGTATTAATCCCTCTTATTGAAGGAAACCCGCTCATTCTTTATGTGATATCCTTATAGAGAACACTGGGTTCCTTCCATTCACATAAGAATAATTTTAGTAATCAAAACACATTTATTATCACATTGGAACAATAATAGATGAATATGATCAATATTCAGATATTGAAAAGGGATCTTATTCATTAATATTTGTAGTCCAGACACTGAGACACTACCTACAGCATTAAGAGGTCCACTTGGACCCTCTTAATAACCAACTCAAATTTATCCTCCATATTCTTTTGTTGAAACGACATATGGAATGGTGGATGTTAATCTATAGTAGTTTTATATATAGTTCATGGCTCATAATGAAGTGAAAGGTCATGTATTGGACGTTTTCCATACTAAAAACCCATCAATGGAAGAAACGTCATTGAATACTGAACTACCTATGGAAGATATATTCACTTTTCATGATATCCCTATAAGAATAGAAATGTACATTTATTATGCATTAAAAATTCAAATGGTGAAGACAATAGAAGAAACCAATCTTAAAAAAGTTTGGATAGGAATTGAAATTATCCGCCATAAAAGGAAATTTTACCATACTCGTTCCGGTTATCAGAATGTTGTACTAACAGTGAGAAATAATATCAAGATATCATTGTTGGTATAGAATTGACACTCCATATACATATGAACTATATATATGTTAATGTTGATTGATAATTTTCAATGAAATAGATTTATGGGTAATTTTCCATAAGAATAGAATAGTTAATTTCACTATATGATCATGTAGGAGGGTTAATGACATAATTTCCCTTGAAATCAACATTGTCTTATCTTCCTTGGTCATAAAATTCACAATATAAGGCTTTGGAAAATGAAGCCACATCCCTAGAAGATCCAAACTTGGATGAAACATCAATTATCATTCGCCATCGTCGTGTGGTTTCACCTTTTCATAAAATCAGAAAAAAATGAAATCAATGAATTAAATCCCATTCCTGAACCATTTCATCCAACAATGGGACGGATGAATATCATCTTGGTATATCTCAAAAATGGAGTACTTCAACCATATAGATATAGAAAATATAATGTTCGGTGACGGACAATTAATTTCACTATTTACAATGGATCAATTCGCTAGATGATCCTCTATAGATGAGACTTAAATGAAATTCTCCTCAGATGAATTTATGGGGATGAAATTGAATTTGTTAGGAATGAAGTACATGTAGAAGCATGTGGTTACAACCAGTTTTGGTATGGGATTTCTAATCAAATCCAAAGGATTTGATACATTATGCCATAAATGAAGAAGATTTGCACATATTTTACTAATAAATGTAATCCCTTACATGTGTATTAAAACATTATTAATCAACCCCCAAAGTTGCTGCATATGGACAAATACTCCTATAGAATTTTTCTATGTGGAATGAATGTAGTGGGACCATAGCCTCCAGCTATGACTATACAGTTCATGTATATCCTTATAACTACTGATTTCTTCTTTTAATGGGATGAGGTAAAAACTCTTAATGAAGTCAGATCCAAAATAAAAAAAAAACTTTTTTAAATCTAATATCATTATTAGATTTGGTTCTCCTCATACCATATTGAGGGAAAAAATTTCCAATTTACATTTTGCTGAGGAAGGGAAGTTATATCATGATTACAAAATCAAATACAACAATTCAACCAGTTATCATGTAAAGAAAAATGGAAAGATATTGTCTTTCAACAAAACCATGTCCCAAATACACCATTAAATGGTGGATAAAGAAAAGAAATCATGGCCTAATAAAAAATTTCTTGCCTTATGGGATTATAAGGATAATAAATATACTGCCACACTTCCTTCCCCATACTCATCAGTATACAGGACAGAAGAAGCTCTGTACATTGAAATTTAGTTTCCATCACCCAGAGTTTGCATCTGTGATCAATTATCCACTAAGGAGAAATCACAGAAATTTCTAGATGACTTAGAGTGAATGGATGAAAATTGATTGAATACCTTACATCATATGGATGTCTACCAGAACTAAATAGTAGGAGACTTTAACAAGAAGGTTTTCCATTGTTTATTACTCTAAGAAGTGTGATTTTCTGTTCTTTTGACACTAATGATATCAGGAAATAATCTTTTGAAACATAATAAAAATTTAGGAGGAAGTTATTCCATACATGAAGTCTATTTTAATGGATCCATTTCCATAATGTCAGTGGATAGAGAACTCATTACATCTCCATCCAATATAAGTTTCCTGAAAAATTACATAGAGTAATCACAAAGAGTACGTCCTAATTGCATAATGTTGAACTATGTAATAAACAACATTATAGATACATGATTTTAAACTTCAAAGAACCATTTAAATTTGTGTTATATGACATTAAACTGCATTTCCTTCTTCATCCTTATCACACAACATTAAACTACCTGACCTGAGGTCCTAGTCGATTGAAATGAATCTCAAAAACAACATTTATCATCAACTCAAAACATTAAACTATATGGTTAACATCTTCTTCATTTGATATTAATAAATCACCGAAGATACCACAAATGTATAGTCTTATGCTCACTTAAAAGATGAGTATCATTCATGTTTAAGCATTACTTGCATCACTTCCACTACTTTGTGGCTCTTGAAGCACATTTCTCCATATGTTTGAATAAGATCATTATAGAGACCACATTTGATGAACTACATGTGGCTTGATTATTGCCCATAGTAAAAGATATAGTGTGGGTTTTTTCTCCAGGTTTTGCCTCAATGACTCATTCATGTTAGGTCATGCATGTCCATTCTCGATAATGATAAACTGCACAAATTGAACTACTTATGAAAAGATTTTTATTCCAATGAGATATATAGATATGTCTAGATCTTTAATATCAGGACCATACATGGATAAATAAATCCTCCTTACTCACAAAAAAATCTATTTTATATGTGTAGTCATCTTCATTAAATACATATGTCTTGATTCTCATTTCAATGATATACATAGTGAAACCGACGTATTATATCTCAGGCCCAACAACAAATAAAATAAAATCCCCCATTCCTTGTATAAATAAATCAAAACTGTATACGGTTCATTTTAACAGCTATGTGTGCCTTTATTCTTATCCCAATGATATATATAGTGATCCCTGAATATCCAAAATTGGGGCTAGTCATGATTTTGGATGAGAAACCCCCTACTTTTTCTCAATTCACGAGTCAGATTTCTGTAGGGATCTATTCTGGGACTTGTGAGTTAATTCTTATCATAATGAGATATATATGGTTTCCTATAATTCATTCATTTGGAAAAACCATCAGCCTAGAAATTATTAAAAATACCAATTCCACATGAAAAAAAATGATCAATATATAGAATAAAATAAAGAACTACATGTGGATTGATTCTTGCTCCAACAAGATACATTGTGATGCCCAGGTATAATACCTTGACTCAACCACAACATAAATATCATACCCCTATCTTCACTTGAGATAATTTTTTGTTTCAACAGAAGTCATTTCCACTCCTTATTTCTCACATCGATAACATTTCGTGTGGGATTAAGAAATGTGTATAGAAATTATCTATCGAAATACGATGTCTCAATTCATATTTGGGTTATCAAAGGTCTTGGGTGTATGGAAATAAAAATAATACTATATTTCCTTACCAAAAGAAGAGAAACGGCATGGATCATCATTGAAGAACTATGTGTGGATTGATTCCCACCCTAAAGGGATACATCGTGTTATCTAGATTAGGCCCAACTGTATCACAACAAAAAAATATTTTACTCTCCTGTGTATGAGTCAGATCAATATGAGTAATTCCAATATGATTTATCACATTACACATGAACTCATATCTATTAAAACTGCACATTACTTGATTCTTGTTCTAAAAACATATGTAGTGATGCTTGGACCCTATGTCATTGTTCAACTGCATTTTAATTTGGAATTTAACGTCAAGACACCATAGTGTTTACTAGAAGATGTTAATCATAATGGATAATTTCCATAATCAATAAAATAAAACATCATGGATCCACTCTTTCCCTTCATGTTGCGTAATTCGGTTTCCATACTGCAAGACGTCTGATAGCTTAAATAGAGTCCTCATCGTATGATGTTAAAATGTATTGTATTAAGAGAACTACATAAGGCACAATTCTCATCCCATTTAAAATATGTAGTGAATACTTGGCCTCATATCATAGTCCCATCCACAAGATAAATTAATATTACCACTCTCCTTCATACGATCAAAATATATAAATGATATTTTCTAGGCCCTCTCATCAGAGAACCCGTTATGGAAACAATAGATTTCACTTTTATATATCTGATTCAGATGTATGTAGGAGACTTCAAACTCATGAATAGTATCATTCCAAACACATCCTTATATCATTGGACAATTCTCATTTATTAAATAATACTCCTAATTTTGAAATACAATTAGAACAACATAATCATTCTTCGATTTCTGGTGGCATAATTTCTATGATCCTAGATCTTCATTGTCTGACAATGATGTACGTGCCACAATTTTCCTTGCATAAAATTCAACATCATAATTTGCATATCCACCAAAATATTACACTGCTTGGATTTTAAGAACATGCCCATGTAGGCCATGAAAAATAATTCCCCCACAATAGGTTGGTCAAAATGTAGTAACTTCATTCCTCAGAGAAGCCTCTTCATTTTCTTTATGCTTTAATGACAGTATGTAGGAACATGAAATTTAAGGAGGTCATCCTTTGTGTATTTGTATCATATCTCTTCACTTGACCTGAATGTCTCCATGACCATAGTTTACATCTTCCCTATCTATATCTTAAAGCATATTGTAATGCCTTTGGAAATACAACCATGTGTCCTCCAATATTTCGATAATATTATGGACCTAGTAATATTACCTAAAACTACAGGAACCATAAATCCTACATCTGGGTCATAATTTCTTGGAGAATATATTCCTAAAATTCTAGGGCAATCATAAACATATATATAACATCCCAATTCAAGTACTTTTCCCCATAAAACCAAACATTGTACTAATTGAAATTTGAATCTCCAAAACATTACTTTGGATTTTTGCAAATATAATGTCTGAATTAATAAGAGATCCTTTACATGACAAGGTAGTATGCTCCTTAGTAGGATAAACATAAAATTATTATATATAACAGGCCTGTCAATATATAAATTCTAGTGTTTGGCTATGCAGAAAATTCCCTAGTTTGACCTGCATAATACAACCCCTGTAACATGTTAGTAAAATAGTGGTAACATCATTCAAGGATGAGACATCCTCTAGATTATATTATCTATTTTCCCAAGTGATTCCATGGATTTTTAAATCTCCAAATAACATCCTACAATTCTCCCATTCCATACAGGAATATGGTTTCACATTAGTAGTAAAATTACTATGAATTGGAAAACCATCAAATGATCAGTCAAAGCTAAAGAACATAAATCAAATCTATTATTGTCCACGATTAATGGATTTAAATTACATATCCCCAAAATTTACCCACTGAATGTCTTTAAACAACTTATCATATTAAAAAAAATCCCTTAATGTCCTGGTTGCACTACATTAAACTACACTTCACCGTCACAATTTATTGAAAAAGAACATTCTCCTCTATAAATTGTGTATTTAACAACATATACACTCCTTCTTACACCATGTTTTGGTGGGAGTGGATTCCCCATTTTGCATCATTGTCAGCAAAAATTCCCCCTTCATTCTCTGATATATTTCCTTAGAAAATCCACCCATTGTGGTTTTGAGACATCCAAATCATAAAACCTTTTTTCTATAAGTAATAGAATTTCCAAATTGCTCGTCACTCCTTTAATTGAGTATAGAGTACGTTCCCCAGTTTTCCATGCATAAGTCACACACAGATCGAGACGGTCAGCTTAAGGATACCACTACTTGACTGTGTAATATATGACCTATCTGGCCCAACATTATACAGCCCCCATAACAGTTTTTTTAATAATAGGATACATAATTATTCAGAGATACATTCTCTTTTTTTATACATCAAGTTTTACATTGGGTGAGCTTGAAAATCATAAATCATGATTCCAATTAGAATATCATAATGTAGAAAAAGTAGTTGCTGAGGGAAAATACATAGCTCTATCCCCACAAGCTTGGTGGCTCAACAACATGTCTCTCCGGAGTCGATACATTCCATGACTCCCATCTAGGATGGTCGAGGGTTATACTCCCGAATATCATACGAACAATTAGATCGGGGACATACACAAGTTCTAATAGGAGACATTTGGACTATTTTGATAGCCATTCCAAGGTATGTACATACACATTCCTGTGAAACCCACATTTCTAGTATGTGGTTCCCATTACATGTAAGAAGGAATGAAAATGAATTCTTATCCAGCATAAAGGGAAAATCATAATCCAGTTTCTAATTTGGCTCCATTTAATGATGGAGTTATTGAAGCCCATAAACATTTATCAATTTCTAGACAAGATCATACTCTCTCATATCCAAATTAAAAGAGAAGTATAAGTAATTCTATGTTTCCACATCAGACATATCAACATGAAATCTTGCTTCATGATAATTCGGTCAATCAAAAGTACCTATCACTAGATGAGATCCACAAAAACCATCTATGTAGCCATGATACCAAAGAGAAAGGGGGTCTATCCCTTTCTATAATCCAATATGATGGTCCCCCCAATGATAGAATTTGTTGTGAATGTTCTCTCTAAAGTAGTGATTCACATTGTTAAGGAATTTCCTTAACTGACAGTGTAATAAAGGAAAATCCATTTTATCACGACTCACATGAAAATACACGTCCAATAATATCTAATGCCATGTCACTGGTGGATGAAATTGTTTCTCAATAAGAAGATAACCCAAGGTAACAGTCCTTTTCCATACCACCACTGGGCCATTTTTCATCCAATACAACATAGGAACTCTCTATTGATATTGATGATTATGATATAGTGTTAAGAAAACACCATCCTTGGTCCGATGATTTAGAAAAACCTCAAGAAAAATATGAAGCATATATGTTGAACAGATGAAACAACTAGATAAGGGTGAAATAACAATCATGTTATGGACCTTAGCCACCTCCCAATACAAAATTCCAAATATGATGGTAGAATATTGTATTAAATATATACACCTCTACATATGGAAGAATATTATTCATCATAAAGACAATTTATTATTGTATGATGAATATCAATATCATGTAATTGTAATAGAAGGGTTAAAACATCAAATTTTATTTCCATCTCTCATGGATTCATTAAATTCAAAGGATGAGAATAAATAGGGATCCCTTCAACGTGCATGCCTCACTGGATTAATGATGTTGTCAAATTTGGTCACAGACACACCATTTTGTGTTGATACTAGAGAATGGGGTGCACATGGGAAATTTCATTTCACTGCAATCCAAATTCATCAATGCTTGCCAAAAGTGGTCACATGCAATATTATTTCCCCAAGACATCTACAACTAGAAAAATCTCTGTGTGACCAAAGAAATGACCAGCAAGAATATGCATCGACCGGCTTTCACTTAAGTAAGGCCAGAAGAGAGTAATCTATTGAAATGAATTTGCATCAAGAATCAAATAACACTGAGAAGGCCTCCCACGTAGATGATGTTCTCCATAAGATTTATAAAATTTATGAAATAGTACAATAGTCTTCTGAAATATGCGATTTGAGTGAGTGTCAGATAATGCACCTATCAAACATTCAGACCAGAATTCATTAAATAAAATTAGCATCTGCACTCATATCATCCAAAGCAGTTCAGGCGACACCCTATCCTATAGTGCATGGGTGTTTCTTCACACAACCTTTTAAACCAACAAACAAATGTTGAGGGGATGAGAATGAAAAATAGGAACAACACCCACCTACAAGGGAGTGGGATTTTCACCTTAAAAATCCCCTCCTCAATCAAAGTTTGTTTTCTACTAGTCATGGAAGAGGTGTCAAAATGAATATACAACAAAACAATCCATGAATTCCCTTAATGTTACTATCTTCCAAATTGTTCTTGGGGAAACAGCAAATATGAGGAAAGATTCTTGTGAAGGGAACCAAAGAAGGCGATTTCACAACGATACAAATAAAATTTCAGCAATGCATTATGTTTTTGTTAATTTCATCAATTCCATTATTGTAGATCCTCTATAAATGAATATATTTCTAGTGTTTCATGGGATTATTCTCATGTTCATAATGTGGTCAAAATCGATGCAAATGAAGGAGTTCTGCATACCAAATATCTGATGCTAACCCAAATTTTAGGTATCCCCTTCAATATTAATCTTCCACCTCTTCAAAAGGCTTATAAAGAAGGAAAATGTCATGGTCATACCATGTCTAAATTTTCTCCATGATAAGGCCCACGACTTTTACTAAGGAATGATTATCTCAGTAGGACGAGGAGATGAAGGAGTTGAGATGACTCAATAAAGAGTTACTCGGATATTGCATTCATGACATAAATTATCCACAAGAAGATCCTAAACTTCCCCTTCTATTAGGAGAACCTCATCAAATAGGTTTTGTTTTAACTACTGAAGCAGATAATGAAATCCCTTCATTGCATGTACAACCAAATCAGGTTCATACAGATTCTTATAGGCTTGTCCACATGGGCTATCGAAGTAAAATACTAGCACCACCACCACCTATAGTCCAACCAATTTCATCACTAGGTTAGGCTCCAAATCTCATACCAATTCAGGCCTCGGAATATCTAGATGCTTCCAGAATTCATATAAACCCCCTCGATTCACTAATGGTTATATTAGAAGCTATGGTAGGATGGTGTGCACCAATATATCCAGAAAAGAAGAATTGTCCCAAATCGGTAGATCTTAGTCATCCTCTTCCAAATTTATGGAATCCCGTATTTCCAATATTTAATCGATCAAGAGATATGAAGAAGAAAATAACCCATGTCATCTCTCACTATGATCCCATGATGGGGTCCCTCAAGAAACTGGAAGTAGTGAAACTTATAGGATACTTTTAGTTATTACAGGGGTCTTCCTTTGTGTGGTTCACATTTTTGCAGTATCAATCAATCATTGGATGGTATGATCTCTATCAGAAGTACCATTTTAAGCTCATCTCAACGTTGCAGAAGGCAATAGTATCCGATCTCACAAAATGAAACAAAAGTGGAAATCAACATGTTTTATATTTCATTTATTGGTGTAATGGATTAAATAACTCTTGAAATATACCACTCAATCTAGAAGCGTTGTTTCCCATTATCTTATCAAATATCCATGATGAGTTTCGCAAACCAATAATCCTTATGAAATACATAGGAGGGTTTATGGATCTTCCATTTTTTCCCAATAGGTCGAAAACTCCATAATAGATATAAGACCCAAATCCTAAGTAATCCCTTAAACTTTGGTTAGAAGAGTAGTAAAGAAAGTGGTTGTGACATCAAAATTTAAGGATGCCCATATACTCACTCCTACTTCAAATCACTTATCCTACCATAGGTATCCACCTCCAAAAAATCACCAAAAATTACCACCTCTTCAATATGATAAAAAATATCATTGGAAGGGATAGTTTGAGAAGTCGAAAAACATGGTTTACTCTTTTATAAATGGAAAAGTCCTTGGTTACATCATATCAGCCTTGGAAAACATCATAGTTCAGTTTATATGGCCCAATAAACCTAACAAAGAATACATACCAAACTATTTCCCATTAATTAAAAATTTGTTTCACCCCATCAAGTATATTTTTATTTTTATGGGCACCCTAAAAAATATGGTGGACTTTGGGAAAGTGAAACTAAAAAATTCACCATCCTGGGTAGCATGTGTTATTGCTACTGATCTTGAGGAAGAAAGTGAATCGCAGGAAGTCAAAATTAATAATTCTCATAAATTTGATTATTTCATGGTCATAAAAACAATCAATTGAACACATTAAATTCTATAAATGTTTTTGATACAACAAATTTTTTCACTTGCGGCTTCCATTATATAAAATTTTTCTTCATCAAAAACCTATACCTCTAAAGGGGAATCCTAAAAAAAGTGACTTGGAAGTAATAATAATGAGAAAATGGGGAAGATGATATTGTTTAAAGGAAAAAAATTTCCCCGAACTTAGTATAATTCATTCCAATCAGCTCAAAAGAACCGGAACTGCCCTAACAATTAACACAACAAGAGTCGACCCCTAGGCATAATCTTCATCAAATGAGGAGTTGACCATCCACTCTGTTACGTTAATAATTTATCATATCCATATTCAAATTACGATTTGGATTATGAACTAGATTTACTTGCACTTCATTGGGGATGTGGGGGAATAGTTCATTAGTTTTGTGGGTATTGGGGAATAATAGGTTGTTTATGAATCCATTACTCATACTACACTCCTGCTCTAATTATTTATGTAGTATAAACTCATTGGAGAGCACTCCGAATGGCTCAGTAGGAAAAAATGAACTCTTCCAAAAAGATAGGTTCTTCATTGACATGATAATTACGGAAGATCAGTTATAGGATATGTCACCCTCTCCTAGGTGAGTTGGAAGACCTAGTAGGATAAATCCACCAGGAGAGGAAATAATTCTAGCATCATCCCCCATAGATAGTACATCCAAATATTAAGAATTATCCCTTAAGGAACAAATAAAATAGCATCGCCATGATGGGATATGTACACATTTGGGTAAAAAGTATGATGTGTTGAATAAAATAGCCCATCTAATGCTCTATTATCAATTATGGATGTTCTATGTTTTCCAACAGACCTCTAGGAAGCACTCATTGATGCATTGTCAAGTCCTCAAGAGTTTTAAGTTGAGGTTACTGCAAAATTATTTTTCCGTATAGAGAATTGCCTAGTAGGATTCCATGTATTCATGTATCTCATGGATTAGGATGAGGATGATTTTTACAATGAAACATCATTCCCATGTAACTATCTGGTATGATCAGTGATACTGATATCCCGAGAGCCTTCATTTAAAATAGATTAGGGGTCAATCTCATTCTCATCTGTACACTCCACTGATTTTACCTAACTAAATTTAACTTATCTCCCTCCACATTGAAGTTATAAGGTTATGATAAGAATTTGAAATAACCTCTAGATGATATTATTCTCCGTAATCTATTTTGGGATCTCTTATCTTATTCAGATATCATGGTCATCTAGAAGGACACAACATTCAACATTACGTTGGGGAGACTATGGCTACATTAGTATGTGGTCATTACTTCATCGTACCACCAATGACTCAAATATTATGAAAATGGTAAAATTAGTAAATTTCATGTTTATAAGGTCCCATTATAAACATTAAAATCTGAGTACCTAAATGCGCTGTACGGTCACAAAATGGGAAAACAGTCTCTGGAAACTTATGTTATTATAATCAATGCTCCGAATGGTCAGGAAAATATCCAAAATAACCCATTAAAGAATATAATTGTATAATATGTGATACCCATTAATCAAATTGAAATGGTTGACCCTATTCCAATAAATTGTTCAGTGGATTCCATAATATCAGATTTGTCCATAGATCCTAACATCACTGGAGAAATTATTGACTCACCAAGGAGGGATGGAAGGATAAACAGAAATGTCCCCATTCCATCCATAGATGATTAGAACGTATCTACATCCTAATCTAGTCTAGAAGAAGTTTTCACACTCATGGAAAAAAAATTTATCCCAATTATAACACCACTATTTTACATTAAAATCATCAAAAATACCTATAATTATTAGTTAGGTTGTCAATTTTTTCTTCGTCTTCAGGATTTCTAAATACTAACTCCTTCCTTAGATTTGAAATTCCTGCTTCCTCACCTCCACATTATGTAGAAGAGGAAGAAGAAACAAATTAAGAATATGATGAATAGGAATACCACATGGACTCCCCTCCAACATTTGAGGAAGGATTCTCTAGCTATAGGGTTGAAAATAGAAAAATGAATTTGGGAAAAGAGGAAGACCTACACCCCACTCTAATTAGTGAAGGCATGACTTCTAAAGATCTAAAGTTGTATACATCCTTTATAATGAATCATAAGGATGTGTTTACATGGAATTATATTGAAATTTCATGCCATTACCTTCCATTGGCCACCCATCATTTGGTTTTTCCATAATATCATTGAGGGTGTAATTATATAGAAAGAAGAACACACCCAACTCATGCCTCTAAAATTCAACATGATGTTGAAAATCATATCAAAGCTGACTTCATATGAGATGTTAAATATCCAACGTGGTTATCCAATATTGGGTATGTGATGAAGATTAAAGATCAATTCAAGGTTTTCATAGATTTCAGAGACTTCGCCTATCATTCTCCCAAATATGACTTCCCTGTTTAGATCATATAACTCTAGATTAACGGAACAACGTGCAATGAATCTCTTTACATCATGGATATATACTATGTGTATAAACAAATCATAATGTCTTTAGATTATTAGGAATATATAAACTTTTAATCCCCTAAAGGATTATTTTTCTATCACGTAATCCCCTTTGGATTGAAGATTGATGCTGAAACATATCAACATGAAATGCACCACATCTTTAAACCCTTTTTAGGGAAATTTAAAGAATTCTACGTTGAAGATAATTATGTCAAATATAAATAATTTTATGATCACCTAGCTGGGGTGACATCGGGAAAATTTCTCGATTTTTTTTGTTATCCATTGTGGAATGAATGAAAATCATGAAAAAAATAATGTTATCCTTGGCATTTCACCTCCTAGAAAATTTAAAGAGTTGACCGGAACTCAAGGAAACTTATCCTATATCTGGTGCTTCATAGACTATGTGATTGGAATGTGTTATCCATTCACCAAATTAAATAAGAAGGGGGAACATCTTAATTGAACAATGACTGTATAGATGAATTTGATTCCCTCAAGAAATACCTCTCCAGTTTACAAGTATTAATCCCTCTTATTGAAGGAAACCCGCTCATTCTTTATGTGATATCCTTATAGAGAACACTGGGTTCCTTCCATTCACATAAGAATAATTTTAGTAATCAAAACACATTTATTATCACATTGGAACAATAATAGATGAATATGATCAATATTCAGATATTGAAAAGGGATCTTATTCATTAATATTTGTAGTCCAGACACTGAGACACTACCTACAGCATTAAGAGGTCCACTTGGACCCTCTTAATAACCAACTCAAATTTATCCTCCATATTCTATTGTTGAATGGACATATGGAATGGTGGATGTTAATCTGTAGTAGTTTTATATTTAGTTCATGGCTCATAATGAAGTGAAAGGTCATGTATTGGACGTTTTCCATACTAAAAACCCATCAATGGAAGAAACGTCATTGAATACAGAACTACCTATGGAAGATATATTCACTTTTCATGATATCCCTATAAGAATGGAAATTTACATTGATTATGCATTATAAATTCCAATGGTGAAGACAATAGAAGAAACCAATCTTAAAAAAGTTTGGATAGGAATTGAAATTATCCGACATAAAAGGAAATTTTACCATACTCGTTCTGGTTATCAGAATGTTGTACTAACAGTGAGAAATAATATCAAGATATCATTGTTGGTATAGAATTGGCACTCCATATACATATGAACTATATATATGTTAATGTTGATTCATAATTTTCAATGAAATAGATTTATGGGTAATTTTCCATAAGAAGAGAATAGTTAATTTCACTATATGATCATGTAGGAGGGTTAATGACATAATTTCCCTTGAAATCAACATTGTCTTATGTTCCTTGGTCATAAAATTCACAATATAATGCTTTGGAAAATGAAGCCACATCCCTAGAAGATCCAAACTTGGATGAAACATCAATTATCATTCGCCATCGTCGTGTGGTTTCACCTTTTCATAAAATCAGAAAAAATGAAATCAATGAATTACTTCCCATTCCTGAACCATTTCGTCCAACAATGGGACGGATGAATATCATCTTGGTATATCTAAAAAATGGTGTACTTCAACCATATAGATATAGAAAATATAATGTTCGGTGACAGACAATTAATTTCACTATTTACAATGGATCAATTCGCTAGATGATCCTCTATAGATGAGACTTCAATGAAATTCTCCTCAGATGAATTGATGGGGATGAAATTGAATTTGTTAGGAATGAAGTACATGTAGAAGCATGTGGTTACAACCAGTTTTGGTATGGGATTTCTAAACAAATACAAAGGTTTTGATACATTTGGCCATCAATGAAGAAGATTTTCACATATTTTACTAATAAATGTAATCCCTTACATGTGTATTAAAACATTATTAATCAACCCCCAAAGTTGCTGCATATGGACAAGTACTCCTATAGAATTTTTCTATGTGGAATGGATGTAGTGGGACCATAGCCTCCAGCTATGACTATACAGTTCATGTATATCCTTACAACTACTGATTTATTCTTTGAATGGGATGAGGTAAAAACTCTTAATGAAGTCAGATCCAAAATAAACAAAAACTTTTTTAAATCTAATATCATTATTAGATTTGGTGCCCCTCATACCATATTGAGGGAAAACATTTCCAATTTACATTTTGCTGAGGAAGGGAAGTTATATCATGATTACAAAATCAAATACAACAATTCAACCAGTTATCATGTAAAGAAAAATGGAATGATATTGTCTTTCAACAAAACCATGTCCCAAATACACCATTAAATGGTGGATAATGAAACGAAATCATGGCCTAAAAAAAATTTCTTGCCTTATGGGATTATAAGGATAATAAATATACTGCCACACTTCCTTCCCCATACTCATCAGTATACAGGACATAAGAAGCTCTGTACATTGAAATTTAGTTTCCATCACTCAGAGTTTGCATCTGTGATCAATTATCCACTAAGGAGAAATCACAGAAATTTCTAGATGAGTTAGAGTGAATGGATGAAAATTGATTGAATACCTTACATCATATGGATGTCTACCAGAACTAAATAGTAGGAGACTTTAACAAGAAGGTTTACCATTGTTTATTACTCTAAGAAGTGTGATTTTCTGTTCTTTTGACACTAATGATATCAGGAAATAATCTATTGAAACATAATAAAAATTTAGGAGGACTTTATTCCATACATGAAGTCTATTTTAATGGATCCATTTCCATAATGTCAGTGGATAGAGAACTCATTACATCTCCAACCAATATAAGTTTCCTGAAAAATTACATAGAGTAATCACAAAGAGTACGTCCTAATTGCATAATGTTGAACTATGTAATAAACAAAATTCTAGATACATGATTTTAAACTTCAAATAACCATTTAAATTTGTGTTATATGACATTAAACTGCATTTCCTTCTTCCTCCTTATCACACAACATTAAACTACCTGACCTGAGGTCCTAGTCGATGGAAATGAATCTCAAAAACAACATTTATCATCAACTCAAAACATTAAACTATATGGTTAACATCTTCTTCATTTGATATTAATAAATCACCGAAGATACCACAAATGTATAGTCTTATGCTCACTTAAAAGATGAGTATCATTCATGTTTATGCATTACTTGCATCACTTCCACTACATTGTGGCTCTTGAAGCACATTTCTCCATATGTTTGAATAAGATCATTATAGAGACCACATTTTATGAACTACATGTGGCTTGATTATTGCCCATAGTAAGAGATATAGTGTGGGTTTTGTCTCCTGGTTTTGCCTCAATGACTCATTCATGTTAGGTCATGCATGTCCATTCTCGATAATGATAAACTGCACAAATTGAACTACTTATGACAAGATTTTTATTCCAATGAGATACATAGATATGTCTAGATCTTTAATATCAGGACTATCCATGGATAAATAAATCCGCCTTACTCACAAAAAAATCTATTTTATATGTGTAGTCATCTTCATTAAATACATATGTCTTGATTCTCATTTCAATGATATACAGAGTGAAACTGACGTATTCTATCTCAGGCCCAACAACAAATAAAATAAAATCCCCCATTCCTTGTATAAATAAATCAAAACTGTATACGGTTCATTTTAACAGCTATGTGTGCCTTTATTCTTATCCCAATGATATATATAGTGATCCCTGAATATCCAAAATTGGGGCTAGTCGTGATTTTGGAGAGAAACCCCCTACTTTTTCTCAATTCACAAGTCATATTTCTGTAGGGATCTATTCTGGGACTTGTGAGTTAATTCTTATCATAATGAGATATATATGGTTTCCTATAATTCATTCATTTGGAAAAACCATCAGCCTAGAAATTATTAAAAATACCAATTCCACATGAAAAAAACATGATCGATATATAGAATAAAATAAAGAACTACATGTGGATTGATTCTTGCTCCAACAAGATACATTGTGATGCCCAGGTCTAATACCCTGACTCAACCACAACATAAATATCATACCCCTATCTTCACTTGAGATAATTTTTTGTTTCAACAGAATTCATTTCCACTCCTTATTTCTCACATTGATAACAGTTCGTGTGGGATTAAGAAATGTGTAAAGAAATTCTCTATCGAAATACGATGTCTCAATTCATATTTGGGTTATCAAAGGTCTTGGGTGTATGGAAATAAAAATAATACTATATTTCCTTACCACAAGAAGAGAAACGACATGGATCATTATTGAAGAACTATGTGTGGATTGATTCCCACCCTAAAGGGATACATCGTGTTATCTAGATTAGGCCCAACTGTATCACAACAAAAAAATATTTTACTCTCCTGTGTATGAGTCAGATCAATATGAGTAATTCCAATATGATTTATGACAATACACATGAACTCATATCTATTAAAACTGCGCATTACTTGATTCTTGTTCTAACAACATATGTAGTGATGCTTGGACCCTATGTCATTGTTCAACTGCATTTTAATTTGGAATTTAACGTCAAGACACCATAGTGTTTACTAGAAGATGTTAATCATAATGGATAATTTCCATAATCAATAAAATAAAACATCATGGATCCACTCTTTCCCTTCATGTTGCGTAATTCAGTTTCCATAGTGCAAGACGTCTGATAGCTTAAATAGAGTCCTCATCATATGATGTTAAAATGTATTGTATTAAGAGAACTACATAAGGCACAATTCTCATCCCATTTAAAATATGTAGTGAATACTTGGCCTCATATCATAGTCCCATCCACAAGATAAATGAATATTACCACTCTCCTTCATACGATCAAAATATATAAATGATATTTTCTAGGCCCTCTCATCAGAGAACCCGTTATGGAAACAATAGATTTCACATTTATATATCTGATTCAGATGTATGTAGGAGACTTCAAACTCATGAATAGTATCATTCCAAACACATCCTTATATCATTGGACAATTCCCATTTATTAAATAATACTCCTAATTTTGAAATACAATTAGAACAACATAATCATTCTTCGATTTCTGGTGGCATAATTTCTATGATCCTAGATCTTCATTGTCTGACAATGATGTACGTGCCACAATTTTCCTTGAATAAAATTCAACATCATAATTTGCATATCCACCAAAATATTACACTGCTTGGATTTTAAGAACATGCCCATGTAGGCCATGAAAAATAATTCCCCCACAATAGGTTGGTCAAAATGTAGTAACTTCATTCCTCAGAGAAGCCTCTTCATTTTCTTTATGCTTTAATGACAGTATGTAGGAACACGAAATTTAAGGAGGTCATCCTTTGTGTATTTGTATCATATCTCTTCACTTGACCTGAATGTCTCCATGACCATAGTTTACATCTTCCCTCTCTATATCTTAAAGCATATTGTAATGCCTTTGGAAATACAACCATGTGTCCTCCAATATTTCGATAATATTATGGACCTAGTAATATTACCTAAAACTACAGGAACCATAAATCCTACATCTGGGTCATAATTTCTTGGAGAATATATTCCTAAAATTCTAGGGAAATCATAAACATATATATACCTTCCCAATTCAAGTACTTTTCCCCCTAAAACCAAACATTGTACTTATTGAAATTTGAATCTCCAAAACATTACTTTGTATTTTTGCAAATATAATGTCTGAATTAATAAGAGATCCTTTACATGACAAGGTAGTATGCGCCTTAGTTGGATAAACATAAAATTATTATATATAACAGGCCTATCAATATATAAATTCTAGTGTTTGGATATGCAGAAAATTCCCTAGTTTGACCTGCATAATACAACCCCTGTAACATGTTAGTAAAATAGTGGTAACATCATTCAAGGATGAGACATCCTCTAAATTCTGTTATCTATTTTCCCAAGTGATTCCATGGATTTTTAAATCTCCAAATCACATCCTACAATTCTCACATTCCATACAGGAATATGGTTTCACATTAGCAGTAAAATTACTATGAATTGGAAAACCATCAAATGATCAGTCAAAGCTAAAGAACATAAATCAAATCTATTATTGTCCACGATTAATGGATTTAAATTACATATCCCCAAAATTTACCCACTGAATGTCTTTAAACAACTTATCATATTAAAAAAAATCCCTTAATGTCCTGGTTGCACTACATTAAACTACACTTCACCGTCACAATTTATTGAAAAAGAACATTCTCCTCTATAAATTGTGTATTTAACAACATATACACTCCTTCTTACACCATGTTTTGGTGGGAGTGGATTCCCCATTTTGCATCATTGTCAGCAAAAATTCCCCCTTCATTCTCTGATATATTTCCTTAGAAAATCCACCCATTGTGGTTTTGAGACATCAAAATCATAAAACCTTTTTTCTATAAGTAATAGAATTTCCAAATTGCTCGTCACTCCTTTAATTGAGTATAGAGTACGTTCCCCAGTTTTCCATGCATAAGTCACACACAGATCGAGACGGTCAGCTTAAGGATACCACTACTTGACTGTGTAATATATGACCTATCTGGCCCAACATTATACAGCCCCCATAACAGTTTTTTTAATAATAGGATACATAATTCTTCAGAGATACATTCTCTTTTTTTATACATCATGTTTTACATTGGGTGAGCTTGAAAATCATAAATCATGATTCCAATTGGAACTATCAAGAGAATATTTGGACCTTCCTAGAAATCAATTATTATTTATGTTTTTAATCTCAAACTTCATGGCCTAAGATGGTCATCCTAAAACACTTGCATTATGAATCCAGTTTTCATGACATTAAATTGCATAAGAAAAAGACATAAGAGTCACTTGGTTGAAAACTCAAAATTGTGATTCTTGATCAAATTAGAGTCTTAGCTCGATAGGCATATAATCTTTATGGATAATGCAATATCATCTAATAAAAATTCAAAAGACACAATGTTTGTATGTTTTCCCATATGACCCTATAAATAGTAAAAATAAACTCATTAGGACCTATTTCATAGATAAATTTTTTTAGAGAACCCAATATCTCTATAGTTGTAATTATGATTTGATGGAGTGAATATGTAGTGCTATGAAAATATGATTTGATGTTAGGATTATAGGTAAAGTCATATTGATTAATAAATATATGATAAGAGACAAAATCCTTTTCATTTATGTCGAAAAATCATAAGATCATCCAATGATTGGAGTCTTACTGTCATGTGTTACAATAGGATTTAATTATAATAGTTCATTGTTTGTAAAACCACTTTAACCATATCATCAACATGTTGAATCTCATCCAAAAAACAAGATTTAGTCTCCTAACCTTTTCATAGAGCTTCCAAAACATCCCTAATGATAGCTACCCCATCCAATTGGATTCTTCTAATGATTTATTGATTTGTACAAGCCTCTCCTAATTGGCATCCAAATCACGTTGAAGGAATAAAACATTAATTGATTTACCCAAGATTTTCCATTTGACCTCTTATAATTTTAATATATGGTGGATTTTTCCTAGGAGACTATGTCTAAAAACCCACAAAATTGGTAATCAGATTTAATTTTATATTTTTATGCTGATTTTTATGCTCTTAATCCCATAAGTAAACAATTTCATTCATGAATGTATATTTTAGATTATAATTAACTCTTCCAAATCCTAAAGTTCTAAATAATGATGAATGTTTGAAAAAATTTGAAGGAATCTCTTCTAAAGGTTTTTGAGAGATCATTTTTTCAAATGATCTACCGTGTCATGCTATGAAGGATACCGAGGACAACCTACAACTCAATATCTGAATCTGAGTCCCATCCATGAGATGAAATGAATTCTGGATAAAAAACTAAATTATGTGACTTTCTATAATTCCTCTAAAGAAATAGATGCTTCACCTTATGTTGCGGGCCAATATAATATAGAATCTCCACCTTCAGACTTGAACACTGAAGATGTTAATCCTAAATGATGCATCGGGATCATTGTTATCTTCAAAATAGTATCAAAAATTGAGCATAGTCAATATTGTTAGTGACATTTATAGAGTAATACATCAAAATATTTATTATATTCCTCCATATAATTCTCGAAATCAATAGTTTTAATGGATATTTCATAGTGGGGTTAATTATCCTGATATTTCTCAATGGTTGTGGTCAGTTGTATTGAGAATCCGTAAACTCAAGATTATCAGTTAGTACTTCTTCAACATCAATATAGGTAGGATGGAGTGGGATTCCCCATTCTAGAATATCCTTTTCAATGTTCACTGTAGACAAAGCATCATGCTATGAAACATGATGTGAAATATCAAATAAAAGATGAAAAAGTATGTATGTAAAATTAAAGAATGATAACTTACATCCTTTATATTCCTCATTAAATTCCCCAATTTCCTTGATGGATCCTGGAATATCCATGTCTGGATTAATAAAATAAATCATTTTATTGTATATGGATTTTATATCATACCACCATCACTATTTATGGTATTCATAAAATTATTATCAATACCCACATTAGCACTTCTGGAATTTATTTTCACTATCTCTTAAACTGGCACACAGTTGGTAGGCCTAGATGAATGAGGATCAGCACCCACACTTATCACAAGTTGCCTAGGATCCTCAGTTCTCCATCCAAGAGAAATGAGAGTATCAGCATTAACTATCGCATAACAATTTGGCATGTGAAATAGATATGAAATATCTTGTATAAAAGAATGATAGAAAAACCATATGATACCCTGTAGAAGTTCATTGGACATTAACATGATCCTCCTCCATCTTCATTGAAGTTAGAGGAGATGCATCCAAATAATTTGAAATCTCATCTATCAAAATAACATATTCATCAACATGAATTTGTACCATCCAAAAGGAATAATTCTCAATCCTTAAAGGACTAGTACTATATCCTTTTTTAAATAATGTGATTTAGATCCATCAACATAGATAAACGTGGTTAGAATAGTGTGTCAAGAATGTTTTAATACCAGATGATAGCACAAATACTCACATTGACATACACATCGGACCAAAATCAATTATCTATTTCACTACTTTTAAAATGATATATAGAATTTTGTACTAATCTTCTTGGAAACAGAGTCTGATGGTAATGATTGATTATTTTCCATTGTCATTACCTCCATCACGATTTTCCTTGTGGGATAATGTTTTAGAGACCTATGGGTTTCATCCAATGTATCGATAGGGGTTATCATAGTCTTTTATATTGGTGACTTGAGAAACATTATTGATTCATCTCCATCTCTAATTTCATGCTTAAAAATGAAGTCCCATCAAAATTAGTGATAGGGTATGAAGGTTCAGAAATTAAAAAAATAAAATAGAAATACATTATCAGTATTAACATAATTTTATTATTCCTCCTCATCGAGAAAAAATTCCCCTTTGTGAATTCATCAATTCATCATATAAGATACTCATTTCAAGGATGTAACATGGTCATTGGTTTCAAATATAAAATTTACATACGCTTGAATCACTCCATTACAATAGCCAAATTACTATTTGGATGACAATCAGCTGGTGCTTTAACATCACCCAAATCTATAATTAGAAGACCATACTGAATAAACACTCATGAATCCTTGAAATAATATGTCATGCTTCTAAAATATTTGATTTATAATGTTCACACATATATTTTTTTTTTGCTGGTTGTGGGGATAATTCAACACCCAATGATTTAAATATATCTTCTAGATTTCGCTTTTCATCGAATGATCTATTGGATTGAATTGAAACGTCTTCCTAATGATGGTGATTATACTTTCTTGGAACTAGGGGAGTTATCTCATTAACCTTGGTTTTCATTGTATAATTTCTATGAGAACGTTTTTATGTTTCTAATTACTCTTAATCAACTTCTGTTTTAGACATCTTTTGATGTTTTCCATGACTGAAAGTTGTCTTGGTCTATAACTAATGTATTCCTTTCAATAAATCCCACATAGGGTGTGAAGAAACCTAGGCTTCATCATATCCATCCTCTAATCTGGTTGAAAAATATGATAATGGTAGCATAATTGACATTTTGGATGCCCCTAAATCCTTTAAATTCGATATTTTTCACCATACAATTGGGTTCTTTTCATGCTTAACTTATGTGGGAGGGATGGTGTTTAATTATTGAAGACATTTTAACTCTGATGAAAACCTATAAGAAACATATTCCTCATAGATAATATCACAATTGATGTAGGATACTAATACACAATCCTAGAATGCTATAATATAAACCCTTAGCTTGTAAATATCCTCATTCCCATTATCAAAAACTGTTCTAGTTGGTGTCTCAATACATGGATGGTAGTTGAATTATCCAGATACATTCAGATCCATCAGCACCACATCAGGCATTAGGCTCAGAGGATGAAACTAAAAATATTTCTAAACAAAAGGGTTAAATCGATGATTGGGTATCTTAACTGAATTTGGCAATGATTATGAACTAAATTGTGCTATAATATATCCCAATAGCACCTGAAATGGTCCTAAAAGTCTAATTCGATCATTCCAATTGTATAAATGAATCAATTAGTAATATATTATTATCAACATAGGGGAATCCAACCTGATATAAATCCCCAATTCTAAATTGTTCTTAATAACACAAAACTCTAGCCTCACACCACTACCAAACACATGTAGAGTGAGTGGATAGATAATTAGGCACAAGGTAAGGAATCCATCCATGCACACATTTTCATCAATCGTGGGATTAACCTAGTATACCCAATTTTTATATTCCAATTTCTCCAATTTGTGAAAAAACATGTCCAAGGAACACCTATTATCTATAATAGTTAAAATGGTAGGATTTCCACTAGTAGGGAATTTCTCTTTTGTTGGTTCTCTAAAACCATTCATCCATGTTTTTGAATGGATGTCATCTATTTGAACAGGATATTTCTTTTTTATGTTGATCCTTCTCAATTTATAATATCACATGGGCCAATTTTGGCATCCTTTCAACATTATCCGATATTTTCTTGGGTGGGATAAATTCATCATATATCGCACTGATAATTGGAGACTTTTAAATTTTATATACATCCCAAAACCTGATGTCAATCTCAGCATGTGTCAAATGGATAGAATTGTTTGTGAACTACCTTATCTCAATAACTTAGGAATAATGTCATTTTTTGTAAACATAAGTATATTATACCTAGACGGCTTAATAAATATGAAAATCTTACACATCATTCCTAAACTCAACAAAAATTTTCCATAACAAAAACTCCGACATCCATTTTGACCTTACTCCTCCTCCAGATTTGAGAAATGAGTCTTATTTCCAACCAATATATTTATATGTCACTATTGAACGAAAGGGTGAATAATATTAAAGATTACTTGCCTCTAAAAAAAGATCCTTCATATAAACTATACAACCATTAAGATGCATTAATAATACAATATTGTATGTTCCCTCATTAATAGGGACACCCTTCACACAGATGTTGAAATAAGTATAGCTGTTGTGTTCTCAAAAACAACATATTCAGTATGTATCTATTATATGTTAGAATGAAAAATCCTTCAGAATCCCATTCCAATATAGAGGTAGATAATTTCATCACAGATATTTTTATTGATTTGGTATTAAGGGTTTATCCAATTCAAGAAGGGTACTCTCAATGATTTCGTAATATTATTGTCCAACAACATCCATCATTTCAGTATAGCCCAATGTATCTTCCTGATTTTAGTTCATTAAATGTCCCACTTGGAACCTACGAGAAAGCACTAGTTTCTCTTACATGTTGGAATATTAACCAAAAATGGTAAACATTTTATTATAGAGGAATTCATGAATTTGAAAAAGGAATATCTCTATGCATGTCCTTCGACAAGGTACCCCATGTAGGTTCTTTGATAATGTACCCCACAAAGGTCCCTCAATATGGTATCCAGTAGAATTCACTTGATGAGGTCCTTATTTGAATCTCCTTTGACAATGATACTCCACATGTCATCATTAACCATGTAGTTATACATTTACGAAACTCTTCGAAGGCCCTTCATGGGGGAACAACACAATGTAGCTTGAGGAATGATTGGCACACTGAGGGAAAAAATAAGAAACACGAGTGAGGAAAATGACCGATAATCTTTTGTATTTATATGAACAAATAGCCTATTCAACCATCCAATGCTAAGGAACTATGTTGGAATGTTATGTAGAGGGTATGCATGATACATTATTAATTCTTTATAATCTTTTCATGTAGTCTTACCACAAGACTAGAACATCATCTTTAAGTCGGTTCTAGTCCTGAGTGGGGGATTTTTGGCATTACATTTCAAATATTGAAGGAAAAAAGTTTATTAAAATAATATTGTATATCTTTAAATATAAATAATATTTTCGAAGAACTAAAAAAATCTATCCCAAAGGAACTACACAGCACACTTGTGCACACAAACACCAGTGCATGTCTTTCTAGTGCGGCCCAAAGGCACGACCCCCAACACTGAGGTCCTACGTCCAAGACCAAAACTAAGGAACAATGTGGTTGTTTAATTTTTACACCTGTACAGGGAAGATAAATTCCCATGACATACATGCAATACCTACACAGACAACACCAATCGACCAGGTCAACTTTTTTCCTCTAAATAGGACCATCGGGCACAATAGTTTAAAAATAGGAAAACCTGGAAGAACCCACATAGCTCTCATTGCACATAAACATCACCCATGTCCCCCTACATTCTCAAGTAGCTATCTAAAACATTATATAATGTAGAATTAAAATTGGATAAGAATGATCAAGGTCTATTTAGAGTCTAAAACAAGACTCCTTTTTGAGGATCCTTCTTTTATAAGAGGAAGTCAACTGAACAAGGCCATTCACCCTAATCAGGGACCTACGTGAGACTCTTTCAAGGGTACGTGAGGAGACCCAGGTTTCTTAGGTTAAGGCTTAACCAATGTTTTGTCCCTTGGTGTTCCCATTCCAAAGTCATATCCAGCCTACGCAACCCTTGTCTCTATGCACAGAGAAATTTTTGTTCCTCCTAGGACCTACATATCATACCTATGTGGACCACCTACACACAGGAACTATATAATCCATCCTTTTAAACCTCTATAAAGACATTCATGGAAGGGATTGTCCTTCCTTGGCTATCTTTTCTAAAATTGACTAAGATGAGGTCTATACCAAGAACTCCTAATTTATTGATCCATTTGGAAAGGCACATTAGTGTGTCTCCCATTTGGGTTAGTGTTTCTATCGTTATAGGTTTTCCACATTTGTCTTATAAGGGGTTAAAGATCATAGGGATGTCGGTATGATTGTATATCTGTATACACATGGATCCTAACACCATGGTTTATTTTGGGGAGTTCTCGGATTAGAGTATTAGGGTTTGGACTATGTTTTTCCATTCTTATTTATAAGACCGAGAGCCTCCAACTCACATTATGGAGTATGATGATCACACATACTTTTCCATTAAATAGGGAATTCGATAGTCCTCTAGCTGCGAAACAAATTATAGGGCATCCATCCTAGTGTAAGACTGTAGCCTTTCACATAGGAGGATTCAGTCTTTCTACTCTATACACCCTTCACCTTCTTCGCTTCCTTACATTGGACCCATATCCAATGTAAATTGGATAGAGGGATGTGTTGTGGCTCCAACCTCTTCTGTGGAAACCCCTACCTCTTACATCATCGAAGGATGGAAAATGCGTGGTTTCTTGAATCCTTCACATCCTCTTGATTATCACACAGCGCATGTCACCCATTGTCTTAGAAGATTGTAATGATCACAACATCCATACAATCCACCAGAAGTATTGAACTTTGAGAACACTGAATCTGGCTTTAACATGGATACATAGGAATATAACTTAGGGCCTAAGATCAAGGGATATCCCCCTCATGATTAAATACATTAAAAATTCCCTTAATCCAGGTATCCTCTTAAGGAGTAAACCCCTGAATTAAGCCCCACCCTAAACCTGCATTAGTTAATCCAAATCTCATATACGTAATTATAAGGGCTTATTCATTACAATTATTCCAAAACATAACCTCTCAAAGCTCCATACTCACCTTCAATGCATACTGAACTACATGGGATTTTATTCACATCCAAATGGGATATGTAAGAAACCTCCCTATGGTTCTAACCCAACACCCAAATTAATCCATATTATTTATGGGACACATTCCAAATATTGTTTAATTCAACGTGGAATCTCATATCTCTTCCCTGATCCCCTGGACTCTTAGGCATAAGTCCTACCCCAATAATTGACTAGGCACCTCCTACATAGGTGTCCTTGCTTCATGATGTTAAACTATATAGTTTGTCCCTTACTACATGACGTTAAAAAGTATGATGTTTCTCATTAAGTGACACTAATCTACAAGAGTTCTCATTACTTTTTCAAGGATACATTGGTATCAAATATATGGGTTTGATCCCGAATTAAATACAACATATGTCTCCCTAGATGATGATAAACAACAGAGTAACCTTTTTCTACATGGATGATAATAAAATCCAACGAAAACTACAATCTCCATAATTGAAGATAAATTCTAGAGTGAAATTCATCTACAGGGATGACCATAAACACTAAAGTTCCCCACCGAGTGGATTAAAAACTAGAATCATCATCATAAGGACTAAATAATATCTATGTAGTATATATAAAATGATACCTTCATTGTAGAACCCCAAATACTCACAAATATTTCTATTTATGAAGAACCTTGAATACATAAGGATGATTCATAATTCCACACATGTTAATAATTGATTTATATTATTAGGTTGACCTAATTCCTATATGGGAATTAATAAATGATTCACAAACATATCTCAATTCTACAAGAGAGTCGAAGAGAAGGAAATAATCACCCCCAATGGTTTTTTTGAGCCTAACCACCCATCCTCTCGACCAATGTGAGGAATTCCGTGTCATAGGTCAATAAAAATAACAAACTCCTACCTTTGGAGGTTAGGACCCTTTGGATACAAAACTATTGTACATTTTATGTTCCATAAACATATCTACTATAAACTATTCAGATATATTTATTCCTAACCAGAACACACATTCTTAGGGAAAAATGGATTTATGGTTCTTTCTTACTTTTTGGGTTTTAGTGTTTTTATGGTTTTTAGTGTTTGAGGGTTTTTATTATTTTTGGGTTGTATTAATTTTTTGGGTTTTTAGGGATCTTATCAGTTTTTAGTTTACTATGGTCTTAAAGTGTTTTTTATTTATTTAGGTATTTTCAGTGTTTGTAGTTTTTATGTGCTTTGTGGTTTTTATAATTTTCACGGGCTTTTACTATTTTAGTTTTTTAGTTTTAGGGATTTTTATGGAATTTTGTGGTTTTATAAGCTTTTAGGGTTTTAAGGGATTTTAATTTTTTTTATTGTTTTTGAGGGTTTTCATATGGTTTTAGGATTTTAGGGGTTTCTAGGGGTGTGTGACGTTTTTTTTGTTTTTATTGTCCTAGGATTTTTATTGGTATTTTTTTTTAGGTTTTATATCCTTTTATAGTTTTTATAGTTTTTTATATATATTAGTACTAATTTTGTGTTTTAGGGATTGTAAGTATTTTTGGAATTATTTTGGGATTTTACAGTAATTTTATTATTTTTATGTTTTTTGGGGGTGTTTTATTGTTTTTAGGTATTTTTGTTTACGGTGTGTGGCATCAGAATATGGATTTATGATATATGGTTTATGGTATAGGGAATAAGTTGTAGGGTATATGGTTTAGGGTACAAGGTTAGGGATTAGGGTGTAGGTTATAGGGTGGAGGGTCTAGGGTTTATGGTGTAGGGTTTAGGGTTTAAGGTATTGGGAATTTAGGATGGGGTTTAGGGTTTAAGGTATTGGGAATTAAGGCTGGGGTTTAGGGTTTAGGGTTTTTGGATTTTGGAGTAAGATGTAGGGTTAAGGATAGAGGGTTTACTGTTTAGGGAGTATGCAATAGTCTTTACGGTGTATGGTTTTATATTTGAGTTATAGGGTATAGGGTTTATCGTGAGGGTTTATGGTTTATGGTGTAGGGTATATGATCATGGAAATAAGGTTTGGGTATTGGGTTTTGTGTTTTTTTAGAGTTTATGGTGTAGGTTTTGTGGATAAGGGTTTTGGTTAAAGGGTTTTGGGAATAAGGTTTAGGGTTTTGGTTGTAGGTTATAGGGTGGAGGGATTATGATTTTGGGTGTACGGTTTAGGGTTGAGAGTATAGATTATTGGGTATATGGTTTAAGGTGAATGGTTTATATTTTTAGGTGTAGGGTATAGGGTTTATGGTGTATGTTTTTGGGCGTATGGTTTAGGGAAAATGGATTGTGGTGTAGGGTTATCGGTTTAGGGTTCAAGGTTTAGGGTTTGGGGTATAGTGTTTATGGGGTATGGTATAGGGTTTATGGTGTAGTGATTACAGTTTTGGGTGTAGGGTTTGGTGTTTTGGTCGAACAGATTATGGTTTACGGTATAGGGTTTTGGGTTTATGGTTTACGGTTTAGGGATTACAATGTAGTATTTAGGGTTTAGGGTTTAGGGTGTAGGTAAGTGGTTTTTATATATACCCTTTCATAACATAAATGGATATTATGTCATTTACTATAACATTCTGAACAGACTAAAAATACATGCCCAAGGACTATAATATTTTTATGTATTTGGAATCATGTATGAAAAATATTCTATCCTAGTGAATGATCATCAATATCTCTCAAAAAGATCATCCCCATTAGTAATTTTACCTAAAATATTTCTTCACAACCTGGGGGAGGAAACATAAAAAAGTGGTGAGATCAAATGATTAGTAAGGGTAAATGGGGGATATATGTAAGGATAATTATTAGCCTAAGGTTATGAGACCATGATCATGAAAATTGAAGATCATTCCTTCCAATTCAAATACCAAATACATGAATCTTGGCATAATGCATGGAATTTTACAAGACATGAGTAATAATTAAATATGTATCAAAATCCATGATATCATAACAAAGGAATAAAACATGGAATTGTGGTAGAAACATAAGGATATAATATTATTTCTATTTTAGCTAAGGAATCACTACCAATACCGTCATGGTAGAATGCGTTCACTCCGTATACAATCTTGGTAGTCATGGTTCACTCCCATGGCCATATTTGTAGCATGAGTTCACTCCTCATACCATATTGGTAGTCTTGGTTCACACCCATGTCCATCTTTGTAGTCATTTCTCTTTCCCAGTTCCATGTCAGTGTATCTCATGAGATATAAATCATTACCCAATTCATTGGAGGTATATATAGTTCTCAACCATCTCATATGGAATTCATACCTAAAAATGCCACAAGATCATAAATAATTATAACATAACCCATGAAATCAAATGGGAATTATAAACAATTCAACATTTCATAACGAGTAGAAAATTACAAGTTTCATAATCATTTAATGAAAATCATAACCCCTTGAAGAGAAACAGATTTCATAATCATATACCCCGTGGAATAGAAAATGGTTTCATGAAGCCCATGATATAAAGAATAACCCATTATTATAAATAAGATGAATGGAAAAATTAGATCATTTCTTATAAGGGAATTAGTAACATCCACAAATGTCATCTTAGATGGATTTTTTTTTGGAATATTCATTAAAAAATGTCTCTTTATGGAAATATCATTGCTTTTTTTAAATTGATTTTTAATATATAAAAAAATTTAAAATTAATTTTATAAAAAAATTCCTTGAAAACTTATAAAGGATATTTGGATTCATGTTTAAATCCTCATTTCATGAAATCTTATAAAAGAAGCTTAAAAACATTTAAAAAATTTATTTTTATTGAAAATACAAATAGAAATTTATTGAAATCAATTTCATTGAAAATAGTTTGAAAACATAAAATGAATTCTTAAATATATTTTGAAAAACATTTTATAGGAAAAAATATAAAATCATCTCGATAAAATTTTTATATTAATCTACCTTGAAAACTTATAAAATAACATTTATAAAATATGGAAAATCATTTTCCTTGAAAACATAGAATATATGCTTCAAAAAAAATTCAAAACATTTTTCCTTAAAATTTTATAAAAGAAGCTTAAAAACATTTTAAAAATTATATTCCTTGAAAACATATAATAAAATATTGAAAATAATGTGAATAAAATTTATTTTATTTTATATTTTAATTGTATTTAATGAACATTTAATTATGAAAATAAATCCTCAAAAGATTGTCCTAGGATAAATCCTTACATGTCATATGAGGTAAAAATACTATTAATTTTTCATTGTTAAAAGGTTACCGAAATTCTTTTTTCAAAAAGATATAATAATATTCCAGTGAACAGATATGTAAAATAAAAAAATTCTTATAATTTATTCTAATTATAATCAGATATTAGTAGATAATACATGGAAACCATTTTTAGGGATCATGGTTTTCCAACCATAGAGATTGTAAGATCAGGATTTCTTAATGACATTCAAAATCATATTTTGAACCAAAGAATATAAATATTATACCAATAAAAGTGTATATCATTGAAAAAACACAGTGTAATAACATTCACAAACATATTGAGATATAGGTTGTAATATTTCTCTAAAGGAATCATAGACATGATCAATCTTGGAAAGAGATAGGATTGTCTTAATAAACTCTTATAACATGGTACATGTGATCATACACTCCATGTAAGTAATGGAAAAAAAATAAGTATTAATATATCATTAAAATAATGATATTCCTGATATAACATGTAAAATTGAAGTATATACACCATTAATGAAAATTTAGGTGCAAAAAAACTCAATTCTTAAAGACGTAAAATTGACACAAAATTATTTTACCAATTTGGTAACTTCAGAAAATTCATTTTCATGAAAGAAGCATCATATAATGGATTTTTTAATAAAAATTTATTTAATTTTAGGATATATAGTATACCATCATTGTGTTTATGTACACAACACAAAAGGAATGAGTTTAGAACATATAATGTATCTCACGGAAATACAAAGTGAAATTAAATCCCCTTACCTTGTGGCTAGATTCTCAACATAGTAATCCAAAACAACTATATAAAATATATAAATTTATTATACAAATTTTAACGAAAAATATTCTTATATATAATAACAAATATTGTTTTATTAAAATCTTATATCACCACCTTGTTATGAATCTTATTTTAAGGTTTCACTTCTATTAATATTTTCTTTATTCTTTACATGTGTCATAATTTGACATATCATTAAACATTATTCAATAAAAAATGATTAAGTTAATTTAGTCCATGATATAAATATCCTTTAAATACAATATATTTTTATTATAATAATATATATAACCTATAAGTATGAATCAAAATACATTGTTCATTGAGATGGTAGATTGTACATACAAATAAATTCTATTTCTGTTTTATCTTCATGTTGATAGAAAGTAAATGATGTATATGTATATATATGTATATATATTATTATTGAATTATATTTATGTTATCATAAATATTTGATATATTCATTAAGACATCCTTAATAACATCCATGTAGTTTATGAATGAATCATATCACGTTGTGGGGGCGATAGTCCACACTTCCTCAAAAAAAATTAACATATTAACACTAAATGGAATTTAAAATGATATGGGTCATAAAAGTTATTAAGAAAAATAAATAAGTAATAAATATATTATATATAATATATAAATATATTTTATATAATAATTACCACCATGATAGGAAGTAATGAAAATTGAACAATCTTCTTTTAGTGAGGAGTTAGTTCACCTTACAAATAAACAGTATGTTCATTATCCATTAGATGGAGGTGTGTTGTTGTGTTGGTTGAAAACATAGCATAACAACATCCTATTATATTAAGGATGTTGTTTTTGTAATAAAATAATATAAAAAATGTTTAGTGGTGGAGAAATAATAAAAGGACTTAAGGGAAGACATTAACTCTTAATCAGGTAACTTCTATTTGTTTGTGAAAAAAGGCATCCATGGATTGCCTTATGACCAAGAGGAGGCTCTAGGAGGATGTTCGGATTTTTGGTAAAATTAATGGGTTTGTAATGGCCTAACATAATAGGTTTTATAATTGTGATTATGTGGGAGAGTAGGAGGCCTTTTATAGAGATTGAAAATGGGTCACATGGAATTTTTGAAGAAAACATATGTGAACACAAGTTGATAGAAAAACAAAGTCATAAAAACATCCAAAATCAAGAATGGATTTTACATGGACGAAATATTTCCATAAAATGTTTTTGGAAATGTTTATAGTGTATTTTGACCCCTAATATTATTGTTTAGTCACTAATTAGGATTAATTTGACCTTAATCATTGTGATTAATTTTAATCACATTTACTCATCTATTTGGTCATAAATTATGATGATATTATTAGATAATAAATTTTATACGTACTAAATGTTTTATAATTGTTTTTTAAAATTCCATAACCATAACATAAAAATTATGACTAATCCAAATCCCACAGATGAGAAAAAATTACATGGTTTTAATGTAGATGTTCAAAAGTTTATTAATTTATTATATTAATTTTCGATGTTTTTTAATGTTTGGGGATGAAGCCTCAATTTATTATTAAAGAAATGATCTCTTTAGACTGGGTATATGGATACCCATAACACATCGCAAAGCCCCAATGCCATGTGGCCGGAATACAAGGCTTGAAAGCCCATATTTTGGCCCAAAAGGCCCCTCGGTGAACAGTAATTCTATAATACTGTGTTGATACAGTACTTCCGGGGGATTATTAGGGGATTAGGGTGTTTATGGATTTCTAGTGTATATTAGAGATTTTTTACAATTTTTTACTTTTATTCGGTTTTTCTGGTTTTTTCCATTACTTTTAGGTATGTTCAAGTTTGGAGCATGGTGTGGGGTTTTTAGGGTTGTGGGGTTTTTAGTGGTTTATTAGTTTTTTAAGGGAATGTTATTGTTTTTAGGTTTTATAGTAGTTTGGGTGGGTTTAATGGGTCTATGGGTTTTTATGGTTTTTCCGTTTTTTGGTTTTTTTAGAGATTTAGGGGTTTTAATGTTTATTTATGGAATTAGGTTTATTATGGTGTTTTTCATTTTAACATTTTCTAACACTTTTAAAGGGTATTAGGAATTTTCATGTTTTTTTGGAGTTTTAGTGTTCTTATGGTTTTTGGGAGTTTTGGGATGTTTGAGTTTTAGTTTTCCATAGGATTTGAGAGCTTTTTTGGTGTTATTAGGGGATTTCAATATTTTTTGGAATTTTAGGAATTTTTTTGGATGTTTTCATTTTTTGGTTTTTCGGAATTTTAGGGTTTGTTGGGGGTTTATTGGTTTAATTGTTCTAATACTTTTTGGTATTTTATTATTTTTTTTCAGGGTTTTATGGTAATAATATATTTTTATACTTTTTTGGGTGTTTGGGTTTTTGTGGTTTTGTGTTTTTGTGTTTTTTTTGGGTGGGGGTTTCAATGATTTTTTGGGGTTTATGGGTTTTTAGTGTCTATAATATTAATATTTTTTTATCTTTTAGGGTGTTTAGGTTAATATATTCTTTAGGGGATTGTGATTTATTTAGGATTTAATGTTATTTGGGTTTTAGGGGTTTTCAGGTTTTCAGGTTTTAGGTATTTTTTCGATGTATTATGGTTTTATGTGGTTTCAAATAAATATAATAGCTTTTGGGGGGTTTTAGAAGGTTTAGGATATCAGGATTTTTTTTTGGTGGTTAAGGGTTTGAAGGATTTTATGGACTTTTAATTTTTTTAGTGATTTTTGTAGTTTTATGTTTTTATGGAATTTTTAATTTTTTTTTGGATTTTTTTGATTTTTCTAAATTTTTGGGTTTTTTTTGTTTTTATGGGGTTTTAGGGATTTTTTAGGTTTGTTTAGGTTTTTTGGATTAATGTGGTTTATGGGATATTAGGCCTTTTAGATTTTTAAAAGTTTTTATGGTTTTTTGGTAGTTTTAGGGGTTATATGAATTTATGGATTTCATAGATTTTTTAAATTTTGTAGGGTTTGATGTTTTTTATGGTTTTACTGTTATTTTTTTTATTTTTTAGGTTGTTATGGAAATTAGTGTTTTTAGAGTATTATCTGGTATTTAGGTTATGTATGGTTATTATTGTTTTTAGATGTTTTTTGGGTTTTTAGAAGTTATGGTGGATTTTGGTTTTAGTATTTTTATTGTTATGAGGAGTTTTAGGTTGTTTAAGGGATTTTAGGTTCACTTAGTTTTTTATATATTTTTTGGGTCTTTATGGTGTATTTAGGGTTTTACGGTTTTTATTATTTTTACTGTATTTAATAGGATTAATGATGATTTATAGGTTTATAGGGTTTTAGGAGGTTTTTCGGGTTTTAGGGTTTCTTGGGTTTTCGAGTTTTTGTTGGGTGGGGGGGGGGGGGGGTGGGGGTTTTTGGGATAATGTGTTTTTAAGTGTTTTGGATTTTAGGGTTTTTAATATTTATAGAGGTTTTAGGGTTTAATAGTTGTTTTATAGATTTTTTATTTTTAAGGGTTATTTTGGTTTTTTAAGGTTTTAGGATTTTCAGTGTTTTAATTCAATTTTTAGGGATTTCAGGTTTTTTTCAGGTTTTCATGGAGTACTAATTATTCTACTGTTTTTAGGGATTTTATTATTTTTACTATTATTAAGGTTTTTGGGGTTTCAGGGTTTTATGGATTTAATGGATTTCTCAGTTTTTTGTGGGTTTTAGAGTTTTTAGGGATTTTAAGGTTGTAGTTTGTTATTAATTTTTAGTGTTTTAGTTTTTTTTTCATTTTTATGGTCATTTAGGGTTATATGGTTTTATAGTTTTTATGGCATTAATGTTCATTGTGGAATTCTAATTTTTTTTGGGTTTTTTTGGTTTCATATGGGTTTTGGAGAGTTTATGGGCAGTTCTATTGGTTTCAAGTTTTTTTATAAAATTTTTGAGTTTCACAATTATAAAAAATAAATTAAATGGATATTTTTAAGACCACTATTAAATGTGTTTTTTTATTTATTTTTTTTAATTTTTTATATATGAAAACACAATACTAAATTATATTTTTTATTTGTTAATATTTTTGGGTGATTTGTAAAAACCACAAGGAATTACTTGCGGGTTTTAAAAAACACCTTCCAAATTAGTGACATATAATATTAAATGATACATTTTTAATTAAGTTATTATTTTTATTTATTATTTATTATTTCAGATAATTTAATTTTAATTAATTAAAATTTCAATTAGTTATAATGTGTTAATAATTATTTATATTTTATTATTGTTTATTCAATATTTGAAACATATATAATTATTCGATAAGTTGAAAATCAAAATTCATTAACAAATGACATTAAGTATTGATTTGGGGTACTTATTTTCTCATAATATGTCACATTGAATATTATTAAATGTGATAAAATGACATTAGATAATATTTTTAGAACATAATTAATTGAATAATCTTTTTATTGTTTTAATAGAATTTTATTATAAAACATCATGTTCAAACAATCATATCTTTTAATTCAAGTGTCTATTTGGGCTCTTCCGCATATCATATTGTTTAGTTACTAGTTGTTTATTTTATGCTCATTTATTATTCATTGTTAATTTAATATTTATTTACTATTAATGTTTTTATTTATTATTTATTTATATTATTATTTTTAAATTAATATGGGGATGTATCAGTTTTGTTTCACCAAAGGAACCCCCTTGTTATATTCGAATGGTGGATCCCATTACACAGTCATTCTAGGCCATGTTGGTATTAATCCCCATTATAAGATTCCCATATACCAAGATCTAAAAATAACAGTCCAGCAAAGGAACCCCCAACCGTACACTTGCGACGACATCCTCTAAATGTGATCACCCTTCAAGTGGCCACAGACATGTGTCACATATGAGCCCACCTCCATCAATAAATATTCCAATCATACAAACCACTATTGACCATCATCAACTATACTGACTTCCATCACCTCTTTCCACCACGAGTGAGATAGCCTGTAGTTGTCTCTCGATTGGATGAAAGTATGCTTCTTTTTCCTTAACATCATCTGGAGTTTCACCACAGTTGTGTGCCACTACTACAATAAGCCACCTGCATCACTTAACTCTACCATCATATAGGGGCCCACATACCTCCCGTCACCAGTGATTTCAAGGTTAAAACCCAATGTGCTAACTACCCCCATGACACATCTCCCAAACACACATACTATGCCCTTATCTGGCTACACATGAATTTCCTTATAATTTGGGTCCATTAGGTATTGGAATCCATCCATTGAAGTATTGTTATGGGGAACATTTTCACTCAAGAAAAATCCCAATTAATTATTTGGTATTCATTATTTATATATTTATATTTAGTTTTTATGTTTTATTATTAAATTATTATTAATTCATTATTCATTATTTACTAGTTAATAATTTATCATATAATCATTATATATTTTGTATTTGTTTAATTATTATTTATTATTTCTTTTCTATTGAATATTAAATTTTTATATACTTCTCATATATTAATTTATTATTTTTTTATTAATTTACAATTTTAATTATTTTTTAATTACTTATCCATTAATTATTCATTAATTATTTATTAATATTTTTTGTTTTATTTCATATTTTTTCATTTCTTACTAGTTATTAATTATTAATTATTATTTAATATTTTTTATTTAGAATGTAGAATTTATTATTAACTATTTAATATTTACTATTTATTGTCGTATTATGAATTTATATATTTATCATTTGTTTGTTTGTTATTAATTATTTAGTTCCAATTTATTTTAATGTATAATTAGTTTTTTCTACATATTTATATTATTTAATATTAATATTTGTTTTTATGTAAATATATAAGTATGTTGAATTCAGTTTACTCACCATGTTAAGAGATTTTTAGAATGTTAATGCCTTTATTGAATAACCATGATGTAAGGGGTTCAAATCCCACGTGTCACATATATATATATGTTGAATTTCTATATTGTATATGTCATATACTTGCATGAAATATGAACAACAATATATAAATAAAAATTAATAAATATTCAACAAATGATAAATAAATGAATAATAAAAAATAAATAAAAATATTAAATATTAAATAAAAATTAATAAATAATTAAATAATTAATTATTAATTATTAATTATTAAAACTAAAATTAAACAATTAATAAAAATTAAAAAACCTATCATTAAATAATTTGGTCAGTTTATGAAATATCTCCAATAAATAATTTTTCAAAGATTATACTATCAGCCAGTAAAGGAATACAATCTCACAATTTAGAGTTGGTTCCCAAAACAAGCATGAAATATTTTATTGGCAGTTTAACCCGTTATTAAAATAATATTTTGGCATAGTGTTTTTAGGGTTGTTAGGGATTTTTGTGTCTTTAGGGATTTTAAGTGTTTTTAGGGTATTTTGTTTATTTTTTATTTTATTAATTTTATATTTATTTGGGTTTTATGTTTTCAGGGGTTTTATGATTTTTTGGGGTTTATGTATTTTTGGGTTTTGATGGGTTTTATAGGTTTTTAGAATTTTTAAATGCTTCGGGGTTGGTTTTGGGTTTAATGGAGAATTAATATTATTTATGGTTATTTGGGATTTCATAGGATTTCATAGGGTTTTGTGGGGTACTATTTTTTTAGTATTTTTATGTTCATTAGGGTATTTTCGGGTGTATAAGTGTATTTTGTAGAATTTTTAGGTGGTTTGGGTGATTTAGGGTATCTATAGATTTTATGAGATTTAAAGGGTTTTGGGTTTTTTTGGGATTTAAAAGGGTTTTATTTTTTATGTATTTAATATTTTTAGGGTTGTTTGGTTAAAATGGGTTTTAAGGTACTTTAGATTTTTTAGGATTTTTTTTGTTTCATGGATGTTTTAGGAATATTATGGTTTCCGGGGTTTCTGGGGGAGGGGGTTCTTGAGTTTTTAATTTTTTTATATTTGTTTGTGTTCTAGGGTGTTTTAGGTTGTTTACTAGTTTTGGAGTTTTTAAGTGTTTTTATGGGTAATGGGTTTTTAGATTCATCATCTATTTTAGGGTTTTTAAATTTTTGTTGTGTTTTATGGGTTTTTGTTCAATTAATTTTTTCCATATTTCTTTTAGGATGGCAGGGTTTTGAGTTTCATTTATCATTGATGGGGACCATTGGATTTTAATGGGTTTTTAGGTTCTTTTAGGGATTTTATTGTCCTTAGGTATTTTATGGGGTTTAGGTTCATTTAGGGGTGTTTATGGTGTATTTAATGTTTTTATATATTCTTGGGTTTTATTGTTTTTTATGGACTTATGGTATATTAGGTTGTTAAGTGGTTTTATGGTTCATGATGGTCTTTTAGTGTAATTTATCATTATCAGGGGGTTTAGGGGGTTTATAGTGCTTTTCTATTTTTAGAAATTTGGAGGGGTTTTAGGGGTTTTACGGTTTCTTAGTATTTTTAGGGGGTTTTTTTCGCTTTCTAGTGTTTTGGAGTGAATTTAGGGAATCTAGAGGATTTTATGTTATTAGGTGTTTCAAAAGTTTTTTAGGTGTTTTATTAATATTTAGGGTTTTTGTCGGTTTTTATGAATTTTATGTGTATTTTATAATATTTAGGTTTTATGTGTTTTAAGGGTATTTAATGTGTTTAATGTTTTACGGATTTTATGTTTTTTAGGATTTTTCATGTTTTTTAGGGATTGGAGGTGTTTTGAGTGATCATGTATAAGCAATTATATATATGAATCCATGTATTGCATGTGGAATAATATAGTTATATTTTTCCTATGAGCCTATCGAAGGCATTCGATATAGGTGTCCAAATATCACCCATGACCTGATATAATAAAAATTCCTATGATGCCTTCCATGTAATTCCATAAAAAATTAATTGAATTCACCATGGCATGTCATAATAGAAATCCCTCTGGTATCATTCAAGTAATTACATATAAGAATCCATGTAATTCCACAGGAATGATCTGGAGAATTCAATATCTATTCTTCAACCCATACCCTGATGACTATCTCATGCATCTCATATGGAGGTTTCAATCAATCTCCAAAAATCTTTAAATATGTGTTTTTGAACTACCTTAAAAGCCTCATATGTAATTGCTTTTGTGGAGGAATCCCGATGACATTATGACTTCCTGCAATGGTATCTAATCATTATGTATGTTTCAAAAGATAGATCCTAGGATATACCACTAGTAATCACAACATGATAACAGTGAATCATGTAGGATCAACCACCATATCCCATGAAGTACATCTATGAATACCCTTCATATATCACATAAAACTACATTCATAGGCCAAGAACCATGGATAATCTATAAAAATCGCAGCTTCATCAATAGAAACCATGTGAATGTATAAAATAGATTTAAGGTGGATGAATGCCTAAATCCACCAGTACATCTATTTACACTTGGTCTAGAATTTTTTGTACAGCTTTTTAAGGTGAAATCTTCTACCATCTCTTCCCAAACCCATAACACTATTTCTCATGGTCATTAATGAATATTGGAAACCACTCTGGTTCCCCACATCAAGCATAAAAAATAAGCATTCTAATAAGGATCCATAAACATAACATGTATGTAAAGGAATCCTTCTTGGGATACTCATAATGAGTAAGCAAGAAAATACATCTTACAAGGGAGCCTCTAGGTCAGAATATAAGTGGAGGCATCCCTCTATGGAGCCTCTATGGAAAAGTAAAAAACTTCATCCCACATGAGATCCTATAAGTCTTGTTGTATGTAGGGGAATCCATATTGGTGTCCAATATGTTATATGATAAATGTCAATATCCTTCATGGGATCATTAGTCACACACTGGTCACTTGGGATTAACACATCCCACTACTTCATCTTTAGCAACCCATGACTTTAAAGACCTAAATAGGAACACTTTAAAAGGTATATTCCCTCTAGGTAAAATACTCAAAACATAAGTATAGGGATATGGATCATGTCACATCTTATAATATGGTTTCACACTAGGTTGTCTGATCAACCATCATATTTGTCTCCATTAGTCAATTATCAGCACCACTAACTAGGGAATATCCCATGATATGAAAAAATAAGACCTCATCATTCACATTAAAATTATACTAACCCTTTTATAGGACCATTAAGTGGGAATCATCCTACATCACACTATTAGTAGTAATCAAAAACCATTTAGTAGAGGATGAACCTCTCAGTTCTTTCTCCCTCACCCCCAAAATGTGTCTTAATTGTCCCAAAATCACCTCAAGGGTTCCATAACTATGGTCAATACAATAGAATGTTATGGAAAATTAATACTACGGGGTGTAAAAATAAGAAAAATCTCAAAATGGGGGCATGGGAGAAGTATACAACATGTATACCAGAGTACACGTTGTGTATCTCTCTAAGCCCCCACTTGGGTTTGTACTCCAGTTAGTCTTTGCATATAATACCCTAGTAAAAAAGTGTAAAACAAGTTCATAGTTTTTACCCTACATGGAGTTCCTTCATATGTACCACCCATGGTCTATCCATGTGTTTTTTCTAGTTTTTTTACTCTTACGTAGCATGTATAGGTCACAGGGTATGGTTGTAAACCATATATGGCCAGGGGCCCCTACAAGTGTTGTCTAGAATGGTACTTAGACACATGTGGAGATATACTACACATTTTATACACTCAATTACACATTGTGTATATAAAAAAATCATATTCCCCATATATGAATAATGCATGATTAGTGTTCTTGTAATACATAGTTTGTCATATGGATTTCTAAATGGGAAAACCCAGCAATCATCCTAAAACCCCGTTTTTTACAACAATAACTATATATCAACCATAAAGTAGTCCATAACAATAAAAATATCCCCTAAAACAAAAAATTGGTAAATATACTAGGGGGTATTGAAAAAACATTAAAAATCCTCTCTTTGGGAATAAAATTCCAAATCTTCACTTGTTTTCACATTCCACATTCATTGTGTGATGATTTTACAACTCCCAAGCTATGTAGATGAACATATCCTCCTTCCATTATCTATATCCCTCCCTCTACCATTTTCACTCTCACCTTTTCCTTGATAATCCCATGTGGTTCCTCTATTATGTTATATGTGAGGGTAATAAATAAAAGAGGACAATGAAAAAGAAGAAGATGTAAAGAAAAAGGGCCTTGAACCTGGCCGGATTTCTGACATGAGTTTATGCCTAGAGTAGGAATCCCCCACCATTGTGGACTCAATATTGAAGACTGAATACCAATTATATTATTCATTAAATTTATATATCAAAATGAACGTTTGAAAAAAAAATATTTTATTATCATTTTATTAATTATTAATTATTCCATAATAATTCTAACGGCTCATAATTTCACCATACTCATGTACTAAGCTATACCCCTTAGTCTGGGATCAACATAATAGTAATAAAAGTTATTTAAGATTATTTTCTAGGTGATAAGACCATTTTACGCCGTATGATGAAATAAAATAAAAAATCAAATTTATTCTCAATTTAATTGTCTAGAATACACATGTCTTTACAGGGGTGAATCATTGGTGTACTTTTACAAATGTAATTATTTATAAAACAAAACTTTGTATAACATTTTAGAGTTATTTAGAAACAATATTATATTACCAAATAAAATTAATTTAATGAAACTATAGTAAAAAAAGGAACAAATGATTTACTTGGTTTGACCGTAGTGTAAGAAAAAACATGTCATGAACAAGCCTGGGATTCCATCAAAACAGATACCGTATCTAGATCATGACATCTCCTAAATGGCGTTACAAATCCTCACAAGCTAGAAACTAGTGTTTGTTCATCATGGAACAACATTGGGAATAGATTATCCCTTTAAAATGAAAAAATATATCTATAACATTCTCCAATTGAATAATTACTTTCATATTACAAAAAACATCCTGAATAAAGATACACGAAATGGTAATAGGTACATATATTAAGTGAAATATTTAAATCTAGAAATCAATAATGTCAATAGAACCAAAAATTCGAAGGGTAAAAGTATCAAAAACACTTCATGACATTTGGACTAGCCTTCATTATTCCTCTCCCATTTACACATAACAAAAAGCAATATCGATAATAAGAGTATCCACCACCACCTCCATACAATTAATTCATATTAACTAATTCTAAAAATGTATAGTATTAATACAATTGAGGATGTATTGTGGGTTTAATCACCATTTCCTATTATTATCCCATTATATGTTCCTTTCATATCCATTACAATAAAATTAAACATACTAGTTTTTAACAAGAAAATATTTAAATTTTAAAAGATTAAATAGTTTGATTTTTTTTAAATATTTTGTTTTCAATAGAGAGGGAAACAATGATAGAAATATGAAACTAGGATAAGGAATTATATAAGAACTATGGTAAATCTGTAGGTTGATAGGTTCTTAGGATACATGGTACATCATATCTCAATGATCAAGCATATAACATTCCCTTGCACAAGCCATTGGAGATGTTTCACTAATGTTCCAAAAATAATTGTCACATTAGAATGTTTACTTTGTGTTTTATCATAATAATTAATGAGATACCTTGGTCGAGGCCTTTTCGGCTCACCTGCCTAATATTCCTAGATTACCGACCTATTTACCTTGGGTTCCCAAGTGGTAAACCTTACTTATCAACTCATGAAAACCCCTTTTCATAAACAATTCAAAACATCACACTGCAAATAATTCCATTTTCATTAGGTTTTTATCATTTTAAAAATAATACACATACCAAAACATCATAGAACATCCATTTTCAAACGTAGAACAATATTTAGTGGATTTAGAAAAAACTTATCATTTTTAAATAGTAAAATAATATATAATCATTGAATCACATACCATTCACATTAAAATTACCACCCACTAACTTTAAATCTCATTATAAGATTAGAGGAGGACCTATATGATCAGGAATCAACCAAAAACATCAAAACCCAAGAAAAAAATAATATATTCAACCCACTTTACCTCAGCCCAATTATTATGGAGGAGGAAATCTAAGAAAGTGGGTAGAATATGCGAAATTAAGAGAAGAGGAGAGTCTTAATTGTGCATATATTGACCATGCATGATAAGTTCAATAAAAAAATATAGAAAATATGAGAGAATAGGAAAGGAGAGGAACCCCTAGGGATTTTATGGAATGGGGGGACATAAGGGGTCAAATGGGTTTAAACTGGGGAGGGGAAAAGTGGAATTCAAATTTCATAAATATCTACCTTCATGCATGGATTGATCACATAGTCTATCATATCATGATTCAATAATGTGTCACCTATATCTAAGAGTATGGGGAAGCATCACATATTTTTATGTATTACCTCATGTTTAGGAACCTAGTCATTCGACCATGAAATATCCTCTATAATTGGGTAAATGTTTTGTAGAGGTTGGAACATAGTTTATACTAATCATGCAGCAACCATGAGACATGCCCAATCTATCCAAAATCCAATATATTTCGTAGAAAGCACCAAGTAATCTTATATAATAAAATTCAATTAAAAATAAATGAAATTTATAAGGAAATAAAATCATAGATGTGAAAATTATTCCCATTATAAAAACATTCTTCCTTCATAAGGTCAGACTATGGTCAAATTAGATAATAAGTGAGTATACTACCCCATGACCCAAGGATTCTGCTCCCATGTCTCATGATCACCATACCCATTATTTCACAGGACCAAAACTGATGGATTATATTCCCTCGAATAACATTTAAAAGGAATCAACAATCTATTTTGGTTTCTTAGTTTCAAGAAGATTAGTTTATATCTTGATATCTTCCCTACTAAATTCATTGGAGGGATCTAGATTATAATTTTTCAACATTGATACAGGGGAAAACTCATGAATAAATATCAAATTTAAAGGTAATGATAAGAATTATTCCACCTTTTGGACCCTCTCAATGATAAAAAATGTTTCTTTATGATTTTGAGTGAGTTTCGCTTCTAACAAAGATGGTAATGACACAAATGACGTATCACCTAAAGAAACACCTAGTAACCCATTGGGAGATATAAATCTCAATTATTCTAATCATCATAAGACTTATGGGAGATAAATGTTATCAAAAATCATTGATTAATGATAATAATATTAATAGTAATATCCTGCACAATTAATAGTCCCAATATATATGACTTACTAACTTCTCCCAAGTATAGTTGAGACCAACATGGATAACCACATAGAACATTGAAGGTATCAATCCTAATCAATGATTACTAACTATAGTTATAATAAAATTCCACCAATCCAAAATTGTTGTCAAATTATCCACAAAATATTAACTCACATTCAAGAATCATGTCTTCTAGAATATGGGTTTCCCACATACTAACCATTTCTATAATAATGAAATTCTATGATGAGCTTGAACTGCGACCCCATTTCTTTTTGGACGACTTCCAATAAACAAAAGTTAAAATGGGGTTCCCTACCAGGTAAAATGGATGAAGGATCACCATTTCACCTCATAACCATATGAACATACAACCTTCCAAACTCCTCCACATTGGTTGATTCCTTGATTAGGATGAAATATGGTGATTTTTTTGATGATCAATAACCACCCATATTGAATACATTCTTCAGGTTTTGTTGGGTAACCCAATAATAAAGTAAATTGATTCATCATCCCACATCTAGATATGACTTAGGATTTCATGAAGAAAACCATTGGGTTTTTGGTGCCCATATTTGACATGTTGATAGATATAGTAATGATATATGAATTGAGTTGTATCCCATCTCAAACTTTTCCACCAATATTGACACCACACATCATAAAAAATATTAATGGAACTATGATAGATATCCCAATTTAACTAGTTAAATTCTTTCATCACAACCATTCTCAATGAAAAAGGCCCAAAAAATGGCTTCTGATGTAAAGAGATCCTCTGGGAGATAATTACCACTCATTGGATCCCTCGATAAAATTTAGTAAATTGGTATATCGCTAAAATAAATTTTCATTATGATACTCACCCCAAATTAAATGCATAGGACAAGTCATCAACTATATGCTACTATAGAATATACAGCTATGATATTCCTTGGCCTCCAGGGGTATCTTTGGTAAAATCCCCAACAAATCCAACACATCACTAGAATCCCTCACGGCCTATGAAGGAAACTTTCATCCCAAATCTTCAGCAACTATATTGCCATTACCTAGGGTGTAGACAATATTGATTTCTAATACAAGGATATACTCAATCCATCATCATTGCATCATTTTCAAATCAATTTGAAAGAAAATATATCGCAATATTTGTTTTCTAAATAGACTGTAAATGTCTCCCTTAATTGATAGTGGTGCCAAGAAAGAAGGTAAATAATTAATTCTACTAACTCATGGAAATGTGTTGGGTAATTATTTGGGTGTGGATGGAGTCATCAAGAGCAATACGCTATCACATGTTCACCCAAAAACGTCAATCATCTTATACATATACCTGATGTGTCGCAATATATAACATAACCCTTTCTAGCCTGAGGTTAGATCAAAATAGAGTTTGTTTTCAACTACTTCCATAACTCCCCAAATGAAACATTACATTCTAGGATCTATGTGATCATAGCCCCTTTTGGGATGATATCCATAATCAGTGAGGTATATTGAGAGAAATCCCTAACATATCACCTTTAATTCCATAATATGACTGAGAAAATGTTAATCTAAACAACATTTTATGGTTCCTAAAATGAAATAATTGCCTTAAATTTTTATGGATCAACTAAAAACCTAGGTCATAAAATCACATATAAATGAAAAAAACATCCCATTTCCAAAAACTAAACTTATAGAGCACAACATAATATTGTTGGTCTCATAACATGAACAAAACAATTCTCATGTTTCTCTCATACTCCCTTTGAATCATGAGTATACCATGATGTCATATAAATACTACATAAAAAACGAATCAAAGTTTCAATGGAACACCCTCTTCATTAGAGCCATAATAACCATGAGATTATTCTTCAATATGGAAGGAATAACTAAATACACGATGTATCCATAAATGCTATGAAATTTTTTCACAAATAGTTTGATTCTATTAACATTACCTAGAGATATTCCCAGTGGATTTAAATAATTAAATACCCAATTTCTCACTTTATATAGTAAAAAATATTTTTAATGGTGGTAAGGGGGTAATTATTCTCAATAGTGACCATGTTCATCTTCTGCTAATTTATACACAACTAGAATGATCCATTATCCTTCTTAAAAATAAGAAATGGAGAAACCTAGGAGAAACACTCCGGAAAATGATCCCTTTGGATTTTTAATTATTTATCGATATATTTAGTTCCTCAAATGGGTTGGGACCATATGATTTTATGGATGAGATATTAATTGTGTCCCGATTACAAAATCGAGGGTAACCTGTATGTATTATTCTAGGGGCAAGCCTAAGAAATAATATGGAAACACTTCAGGGAACTTATCCACTATTGGAGGAAACCCACTCTTGAATCCTTTACCATCATTTTCTAATATTAGATATGGCCCCTAAATTTTATTTCTACTTAACACATTTATTGGATGTCTGTCTCTTCCTCACCATGGATCCCATTCACCTTAAAAATCAAGTTCATTAATTGATGGTCATGAATGTCAACCACAAATGAATGAAATCAGTATGATATATAAATAAAATAGTCTAATACATTCATATGGTCAACTTAAATAATCCCATATCATGGAAATGAAAATCACACATCATCTCGCACTCTAACTTGGTGATAATGAAAGACGAGAATCTAAAACCAAGTTACTTTGTTTTTCCAAGGGACATAACTAGCTCCATGGGATATGGCATGACCTCAAATAGAAGTCCCAATAGATCAACAAGGTGATCATAAATAACTGTGTTAAAATGACCCATATTAAACAAATCATTCAGCATAGATGATGAAATAAGAATATTAACTCAATAAATTGTAGGTCTTCCATCAGACTCCACTGGTTCCTAACCCATAGAATGTAGGTTATTTTTCTCTATCTATTCCTATTTTCATTTTCTATAATGTGGTTGTATAGTGAGATGGATCTATTGGTAGTAAGATCTAGACTTATCATCATGTCCACAGGTACAAGACTCCAGGTCTATAGATGCATCAAACTAAGATGTTGATCCCATGGCGGTTGTGGAACGTGAACCACCATGTGATGAAAAAAAAGTTAAAAAACATTTACAATTGTCAAATACATCTAAACATAATGAATGTCATGTGTGGAGCTGAACATTATTTCTATATGTGCCAAAATTTTCCACATTGATGGAACACAACTGACCTGGAACCTGAAGTTGTAGATGAAGCTAGTCAAGATGGATATACAGATCTTTTATTATTCATATTTCATTATTCTTCACAATTCCCCTTTTTCCAGTTATGACACTTATATAAATGACTAACATTGAACGTTCCCTTCAGAAGCCTTATTTAAATGCACTGAAAATTTCTACCATCAAAGCGTGATTCACAGAACCATAATAAATATTCAATATTGATAGGAATACCGGGGATAGAATTTTCAATACTAACCACCTTTCAAACAACTATAAATTAAAATTTTCATTATAAAATACATCAGGTGTGAATTGTACTATAGCTGCAAAATGTATTGAATATTGTAACATGGAATGATCTCCTCTATAGAGGCCAAAATTTTCATGATTCCTACTGAGGTAAAAATTATTAGTGTAATATTACTCTTTGAGGATGACATTGATGTTCTTCAATCCCATTTTCTCATTCTTCCCTACATGAACCACTATGTTCCATCACATAAAACTGATCCATTGAAATAGAAATGCATGTCAATTTACATTCACTGCTTCAAGAGGCCCATGGAACACAAAGATACTCAAATATTTATCTTCACAATCATACATTTCTCATGGATTTGTACTTCCCTTGAAGGATGGGGACTTGTAATTGAGAAACTCATAAGAATGATCATTTTTTGTACACGGTTCAGTTTCCATATCCAACTAATAAATGAGGCCTTTTCTGTATAATAATTCCCAAATAGGAGAAACCATTTTCGCCACTAATCTGTAATCAACTAGGGAAGAGAAATCTCTCCAGCCTCTTCTCATGGCTTTATTAAATGTCTCTGTGGTGAAATGAGATTACATATACTAACAAATACTATAGATAATATCAAAACATAATAACATAGAGAATAAAAAAATAACATTATGTAAACATTAATAAGAATTAGAATAAGACAATAACAATTATAACAAACTTCTAAATCCTCTCCACACTACCACAATGCCAATTCCATGTTTGTATCTTGATCATCACACTTGAAGGAGGAGTCAAACAAATATCAGAGATCCCACAATGACCCAAGCCCGGTAAAATAGTATATTATCCATACATTCTACTCAAAACTGGAACCTCAATTCCTAATAATCCTAGCTCATGTATGTATATAATTCCCAAATAACATAACCCAAAAATGGGAAACCTTCTATGATACCATTTTTCATGAACCAACCTGATATGACTTCCAATGAAATACCCGACCTAACCTATGACATGGCACAAAGGATGTTCTTGATCCCTATTGGATGAAATCTATAACATATGAATGAGTGAACTCATTTAGTAACTTTTTTTCCATGATAATGTAAAACCATATCCTGAATAACTCATAATAAAAAATGAATATGATTGAAACAATTAATATCCATAAAAATGTTACCCAAAAGGAAATAGGTTTATTTCATTAGTGAAACATTTTGAACTAGAAACAAGGAACTAAAAATGATTTAATGTTTTGAAGTGGATACAATATAAATAAAAAATCATCATGAAATGGGATATATCCCCAATAATTCCCCCAAAATAAACACCTACCAAAAAGGACTTCTACTAATAAGTGTATCCACCACCACCTCAATGGAGGGTATTTCCTCTACCTTATTTTGATAAATTAAGATCTACATACATATTACGGTCTATGTAGGGTGTATGATAACTTTAAATATTGGCGCACACTAGATTATCCATGAATATCAATTTTTTGATAATTAAAAATTATAGTTTTAACCAAAATATAGTTTACTTTTAAAAGATTAAAAAGTTAAATTTTTTGTAAAAATATTTCGTATTAAAAGTGAGGTAAATAATGATAAAAAATAAAATCATTTAAAAGTATGTCATATTCACTATGTGAAAACCCTTTGAATCATGCCTCTTATGGAACTGGGTATAACGTCTCTCGATGATCTGACATATAAATTTACCATGAACGAGTCACTAGAGAGGATAAACTGTAGTTAAAATGGAAATAGTCACATAAAACTGTTTATTTAGTGTTGTTTCATAATCTTGCTAGAGATACCTGGTTTGGGGCACTTTAAAATCATCTAGTTACTAGTGATACCCTATCCTCCAAGGTACCCAAGATTACAAAGTACTTTATCCCACTAATAAAATCACGACAACCCCTTTATTTTACTATTTGAACCATCATATACTAATTCATTCAATTTTTATAGGGGGTTTAAAAATTTCCAAGTCTTACACACTCTAAAACATTCAAAAAACCCATTTTCACAGATACAACAACATGGAATTAATTTTTGAAATAATTAAATGGTACATAAATTATAAAATAATAGCTAATCATGGAATCATGTACCATTCACATTTAAATCACCACCAAACGGTTGCAAATCACATTCCATGATGATATGATTTTTTATTGAAGAATGAAAACACTACCAATATTAATACACAACACAATAATTTAATATTGAAACTAATTTAGGTTAAAATAACCATTGGAGATGATTAATCCCACTATATTGGAAAGAATATACCAATTAAAGAGGAGATAAGATACTTTCATGGGGATTTTATGAAGACCCAAGCTCAAATCCACCAAAAATAGAACCAATATAAGATTGTGGAGTAGGGGAGTTTGAAATTTGGATTGAACTGGTCAAATGGGTTGAAAGAAGGGTTTATATGGGTAAAAATGGTTATGAAGAAAATATTATTTCATATTTTTTAAATATCTAGAGTGTTTAATTTTTTTCCCCCATGGTCTTCCAGACCGTGCGGAAAATTTGTTGTACATATTTAAAATTGGAGGGGGGAAGACACATGATTCATTGGGGTGTAGTGCAAGATCGTGGACCTTTCCAACTGAACATGATTGGCACATTTTTATGGGTGCATAGTTTTTTTGGATGCTAGATCATAATTTATAATAATAATGTACCAGCTATTTGCTACACCCTTTCTAGTCCAATTAGAAAAAGTTTCCTTGTGAAAAACTAATGAATGTTATAAAATGAATGTAAGACCTACAATAAATGAAAAAAAACATACAAATATCACAATGTATTTTACCCAAAATATATTCTATGATGAATCTTGTCGCTTCATGGAAATTCACATTTTGAAATAAGTAAATAGAACATTAAAACAACTCTCATTCAGTTCCTTCAACCTCTTGATAGGTAAGATTATATTGAATCCACTATGTTTAATGTCTTTTCATATTATAATTAGCCACAAAACCGTATTACACTTTTTAAAATAATCTCCCAATAAATGTTCATCTAAAATGTCGTTGTGATTTCTCCATCCATAAATGACTGTTTTCTGAAATCATTTCTACATATCATGTATGTTTGACCACCACACCTCAATAAAACATTCCATTATAACATATCATATGTTATGCAATTTTTAATGAAACCATTATGTCCAACTATGTGTATGAAATATATTTCCTATATTTTTTATAATAAAAATTATCCATATACATTAGATAACTACATTTATCTAGTTCCATTTTTCAAAATATATTATCATAATTATGACCCATATCACCATCAGAAACCGTTTCTTCAACCTGGAAGTGAACATTGGTTGGAAAATAAGATTGGTATACTCTTTGATGTGTTTTGGATTTTAATACATATTAACAGTGTTGAGTATGATTGTAATTTTCATCCCTTCATATAGGTTCCCCTATGATATAAATGTAATAAATCCAATTTCATTTACCTCCCACTAAAATTCCAAAATCAATAATTCCATCTTAAATTAAATCCATTGGATAATTCATAATTAATCAAGAAAATTCATCATCATTATTTCATTCCTCAGTGTTTCTGTCCTTCATTAAATTTCCTTAACTTCAGTCATTATGGAACTCTTCATTGTTTCTTGAAATCATTAAAAACTATATATGTTTCTCTGAATTTCATGAATTTTAAATTTTTTATTTTTGTACCAAAAAAATATCTAAAAAATAAAATTAATTATCTTCATGGTGTAGTATATTCCCCTGCGGGGGTACCAGGCCCTAGGGATCAAATGGTAATCACACCGCAGACAAGGTAAAATGGGACCCCACACACTGCCCTGTATTTTCAATGCGGTAAACAGCATGGTATGTAATTACCTCAGCTGAAGCCAAAAACCAGAAGGAGTCATACCCCTGACTCCGACAAACCAACCGAGTGACCCAAACAATTGGGCCACCCCATGGGGAAAAGTGCCCCTAGTTTTCAGGCCCAAGGGGTTACACGGTATAGGTGGTCTGTCACCCACCATCACATGCCTATAAGTACATCCCCATCCAAATACCCATGTGCAATGGATCTTAAGATTTCAGGCTACATCCACATAGTTAATAGGGGCGATGAGAGGTTATAATTGCATACAGTGTGTGTTGCCTTATGAGGACTCAAACATGGAACCTCAGGGTCAGGACCCCACCTCTACTAAAAAACTCACCTATTCCTAGTGGGTATAAGTACAATTGGGTTTTAGGACTAGGTGGTTACATGGTATATGTGTCCCATCACCCACCACCACATGACTATATATACTTCCCCAACCATATGCCCAACTGTAAAAAAACATATGCTCTCAGGAAAGTTCATCATAAATTAGAGGGTCCCACGAGATGTTATAATTTATTGTAGTCTATGTTTCCTTGTGAGGACTCGAACTCGGAACCTTGGGGTGAGGAAACCACCACCACTAACCAACTCACCCATTCCCCATGGGATAAAAGTACACTAGATTTTTAGGCCCATGGATTATAGGGTATATGTGGTCTGTCACCCACCATTGTGCTAATATATGTAATTCCACAACCACATGATCTGGAGTAATGGGTCCTAGGATTTCAATATATTTCCACATGGGTTAGTGGGGCCCGCAAGATGAGTATTATGGAATATATTGTGTGTTTCCTTTTGAGGACTCGAACCCGAAACCTGAGGGTTAGGACACCACCGCCACTACCATGTCACCCATTCCCTCTAGGTTAAAAGTACACCAGGATTTCAGGCCCAGGGGGTTACATGGTATAGGTGGGTCATCACCCACCACCACGTGCCTATATGTACATCCCCTACCACAGGCCCAAGTGTAACGACACATACCATTTTAGGGGAATTTCACACGGGGTAGAGGTGTCGATGAGAGGATGTAATGGCATATAGTGCACACATAATATTAGTGGGAAAACTTTTGTTAAAATGTGTCCAGTTTTTGAAAGTTTTAATGAATGATACCAAAAATTATCAAGGGGGACATTGAAGATCCATGTTTCTATTTTGAAATAATGCTTTATATATTTTTTCAAAATACTTTTTAATAGCGGATCTTTTTTAATTGGTTACACAATATATTTCTAATAATTTATGGTAGTATGTTTTTGTTTATATGTTTTTTAGAATGTGTTGTTATAACATTTTTATGAATATTCGATAGAAAATGATGATTTTATGAAAAACTCCCCCTCAATTTAATAATTTCCCCTTTTTTACAAATTCTAATCTATTAATTTTTCACCCTATCACTTTTTTTATCACAGTCATTTTCTAAAAACCAAAACATCATTTTAATTACAAAAAGTGTTATAAAATATTTTAAAATAGTTTTTTCTTTCTATTACCCTTTAGAAACATAATCCATATCACATTTGGGGGTTTCTATAAAAAATCTAGTTGGATTTGGTGGAGTTTAAACATGTTGTAGTACCATCAATTCCAAAAACATTTTCTCTAGATTATCTTTTTTGAAAACAACATTAATTTGTTAATTTGTAGAATGTTTTTCCATCATAACATCTCTACTAGTAACCTTATGTTTTATTCAATGACAGTTGATATAAATGTGTTTTGACATTGAATTTTCTATAGTATTATTAGAAGGATACATGGAAATTTGATCATCATAAAGAATTAGTAATTGTATAAAAACATCAACCGTCGAATATTCCAATCGAACATTCATACTAATCATTTGAGTAAAATCTTGTTCAGAAGAATAATATTTTACTTCCTCTATGATTATGGTCACTGAAATATATTTATTACTATTTTATCTCACATAATATTTTCCAATGAAACAACTTCCTCCTAAAGTTTATTTTCTATAACTATAATATCTAGATAATTCAATATCAGTATATGAGAGAAAAATTATATCACAACATATAGTATTCATAAAACCATGGGATGATGTTACTTTACAATATCATATATGTTTGTTTACAAAGAAAATATGTGATTATTTTGGATTAAATCTGATATAATGCATAAATAGTAACATCCTTAATAATTTCAGACCATGAGGTTATAATGTAGTGTAAAATTATAATCAAAATATGAAAATCATTCTAATTTATGCATTTCTCAACATCACCATTACTCATCTTCAAACCAACAAACACAAGAGTAAAACATCATTTTGAATATACCATTCCAAAATATTATAAAAAATCTGGGAAATAATTTTCATAAGATATAAAAAAGTATCTCTCCTTCTTTTGTAGTTGTACGCCCCAGAAGAATGTTAATTCTTCAAGCATTGACAGTGAATTTTCTTTCATCATTTATTATGAAAACCCTTTATATGAATTTTCTATATCCCCAATAAAAAATAGTTCACCAATATAAAAAAATAACAATTAGGGAATTAAGTTCACCTCCTTCTTATATATGTTTTTTTTGAGGTTCGCTTTATAAACATTCATTTTTTTCAAAAAACAATCATTTTTTAGTAGCATCCCATATAAATATTTCATCAACTTACACACCATGGACATGTTTCTAATTATGAAGCAACAAGGTTTATTAATACAAAATTTATACTCAACAACACAATTTAAGAAGTTTTGAATTATTTTCATTTGATAAACATTATTAAAATGATGTAAAACCAATATTAATAAAATTGTGATTGTTTCTAATCTCATAACCGGAGAAAACAGATTAATCAAAATCCAAACCTTCTAACTATGAATATCTATCTCAATGAATATTGGTTTTGTTTCTTGAAAAATCTCCATATTTATTCCCCTTTATTTTACACACCAACTTTTCCCAATAACATTATTTCCTAATTTACATGGAACATGTTTGTAGTTTTTATTTTATCTAACTTATCAAACTCATTATTTATAACATCAACAAATTCATTGTCTTCAACTACTCATGAAATTGATTTCATTTCCAACTGTGGGATAAGTGATGTATTATTTCCTAATATCATCATTATTCTAGTCTAAAAAAATTCTCTCTAATTTCAAATAATGTTTTCTAATTCAATATATTTTTATTGTGTGCAATGTTTTTTATATTTTCATCATGATTTACATTCCTCACTTCATGATTATTCGTAATATTCAGTAACTTATATTGAATCACTGTCATCTTAAATTTTTTTATCATCATTAGAAGTCATTAATTTATATTCTTCAACACTTTCATGAACATTTCATAAATAAGGTGGATTTTAAAAAACATTCACATCATAGAAATCTAGAAGGTTTTTAAAACATTATTCCAAAATATATAACATATTCCATTGGGTGAATATCCCATGGAAATTATATCCTTATCATTTCCATAAAATGTTCTAAGATCCTGATTTTTGATCTTTAGTAAGAATAGACTTCAAAAAACATTGAAAAATTTGAGAGATTGTTTTTTGTTATACTATATTCTATAAGAATTCATGTTGGATTCTGACCATAATAAACATCCGTTTTTTACTTATAAAACAATAAAAATAGATGCTATCCATAAAAACATAGAATGTTTATACTCAGCCATCACACTTCTACCCATTATAAAGAAAATTCTATTTCCATTCATTAAACCCATTTTCATAGGTGTGTATAGAAATTTATTGATTTTTAATCCTATGTTTCATCAGGTAGGATTCAATATTATTACATGTGCACCATTACCCATTATTGTTTATCTATTTCAGTATAATAAATCCCAACACTCTCTTAACATCTCTTCATAAAAATCTAAACATTTCTTTACCCTTTGATTTAGGATCGATAAACATAATGTTGGCGATCTGAGTTATATATTAAATAAAAGAGAAAAATTATAAATACCACTATGTTATTTGATGTCTCATTGGCCAAAAAATAATATATTGAACACGCATGATAGGTTTCGTAGACTAAATTTCAATATTCTTATACAATTTATTAGTTACTTTACATTTTTAAAATGTTTTAAAAATATAATATTCATTAATATTCAACATATTAAATTCCTATAGGATCTAATACAGAAATATTGTTCATAATATTCTAGACAAGGTACATATATCTATAATGGAAAAATATATTTTTATCTTCATCACATAAGTCACATGATTTATAATTTTCATGATTTTCATCATCTTCCATGTATTTAAATTCAACTATTATATATTAAGAACAACTAATATTGAGAATACTTGGGTTGTTCTTTTTTCATCCTTTCTATGTTTTCTCAATATCAAATAATCTTTCATTGAATTTATTCTTTCATTCTTCATTTTATTTTCTAATAATGGGTCATTAACATGGAATAAATTTTTTACCATTATATAATAATGTGACCTAGTTGGGCACATCTTCTTTATAATTCATCCATGTATCCAAACATAGTCTTCAATGGAAAATTTCTAGAATATTGTGAATTTTCATTTCATTCTTCCTGAGCATCAAAAAATTTCTCTCCATTATTCTATAATTTCACCGCCACAATTAATACCTACTTCTTGGGATAGACTTATTGTTAAAATAATAAATTCTTTATTCCAAAATATACCAAATGAAAAATATTATCCATTATAACTTGATCTTATGTATAAATATGATCATTCTCTATAATTATTTTTCTATGGATTGTAACATCTTTCTCTTTTTGTTTCCTCCTCCTCTCCGCAAAATTATGAATATTATTTTTTTCAACAATTTTTTATGGGATTGATTTATCACATCCATTCTCAATGTAAATTTCTCTAACATTTTTTAACACATGTATATTCATAAAAATAAAACTAAATTCTTCATTTTTTGGGATAATTTTCACCAAATTCATTGACTGATATATCTTTATAACATTTGATGACTCAAATTTTACTTCTAATGACTTGATGAAATAATCAATGATCATTATTAATGAACTTTCATCCTTACTAAGATTTTATTGGGTATTAAAAACCACATCATTTTTATAAGGGTTTTTCTTACTGATATCTTACACCATCTATCCTTGTTTAAAAACATTAAATTTAATGATTAGGATATCTTGAATACACTCATATTCCATTTTAATGATATATTTCCTTCCATTGAGATCATTTACACTTTCTTTCATCATCATTATGATTTCATTATATCGTTTAATATTTTCATAAACACAAGAAGAAGGTTTTGATCATTATAAATATTCTCTATAATATTCTTCACCATATTCTTTTTCTTCTTCAGTATTTTAGGAATCCACTTTTTTCTCATTATTTTCAAAGATGGTTTTGATTTTTTATGAATTTGATCTTCTAAATATATATTTCTTCATTACACCCCAATTATACTTTCTTACTTAATGTCCTACATAAGATTCCAATGAAAAATCCCTTCATACAATTGTACTTCTTATCTTCGATTGATGTTTTTTTGTACTTCCATAGATTTTTTCTTCAGAATGATCTTCATATTAAGAAACATTATATTGGGGAAAAAGATATCAAAATGTCCAATTCATCTCACTCAATCCATTTTAGTGAATGTTCTCCTTTATAATTTCCTCTAACAATATGGTAATTTTTTTATTAAATACATAATCTTCTCATTAATTTCACTATATTTATTATATTGGGAATCATTTAAGGTATCATACTCAGTATCATATATTTTAATCATTCTTGTATCTTGAAAACACATTTCATCCATAATCTTCATTTTGAATGCGGGACATTTCCTTATTTCCATAGAAATATTAATTTTATGATATTTATCAATATATAGATCATATTTATCTTATATCCTTTATATTATAGAGTTATACATTTCAGGGATGCTTCCCAAGAGTTTTAGTACAAAATTTTAATGTCCCAATATGTCTCCAAATCCATTAATTTTGACCAAAACATTATTAACTATCGTTAAATACACATCAACTGTTTCCCCATTACACATTCTCTAATCTTCATACTTCCGCCACTAGATTTATATATTTTCTTCATTATATTTCTCAATTCCCTTAAAGATACTTTTCAGATTGTCCCAAATTTCCTTAGTTATTTTGAGACACATAACCATCATAATATTATTGTAAAATAATAACAAGAGAATAAAATTTCTATCATTCTCATCAAGATCACTATTTATATTGTTAAAAATTACGTAGGAGTATTTTTCTCAATGGGTAGAAACCTACTCGTAACATTATCAATAATCTCCAGGCGATGTGATAGAAGATAAGGTATCATTATTTTGTTCATACCATTATATTTTTTTACATATAATGTTCGAATACATCTACTGTTTAATCAATTGAAATTTTCCGTGTTAATGGTTCAATAATGGAACCATAACTATGGTACTAATTGGGGATACTAAGGATCATTGAACAACTCATATGGGGGGGTTAAATTTGTTGATAAATTTTATAAATTTCAATATTTATAGAACTTATTCCCTAATACCATTCATATATATTTCCATAACATTTTTCATAAAAAATCACAAACATGAATAGATGATAATTTAAGCAAAGAATCAAGATTAGTAATATTCTACATTATTGTGATAACCCAAATCCTTGTCATGTTGACTCACATCAATCAATAGAAATTACAGAATATAATGAAGTAAAGGAAACATTGAGACAAATACTATTCGACTTCTTATATATAGTAATCTTTATTATTATACCGACTCCCATAATTTTACATGTCTTACATATAAGACAAGGCCCAAAAATGTATGAAACATTATAAAATCATCTACCCACAAATGATCATCTAGTAATTCTGTCTGATTTATCCATTCAGAAATGTTCTGATGTGGTGCCGTTATCTAAATACAATGAATGTATGTATTTTTTGTCTAAATTATACATGCCCCTATTATATTACCAGTTATCATTTTGTTTTAATAAAAACATTATCCATCATTTTTTTCAAAGCATTATCTGGTATATTTTATAAAACATTCTGTCTCAAAATCATCAATCATTTCCACTATTCATTCCACTAATAAAGACCTATGTTCATAAATTTGAACCACATCTCCTTTGGGATCCTTTTCTTTTACAAGTAGAGAAATTTATTTAGAAACTCAAACACCCCCAAATTCTTAATTATTTCAATTTTTTAATATAATCATTGAAGATTACTATTTTATATTGAATCCCTTTTTATATGTTCACCCAAGACAGCAATAGAGGGAAACAATTTCATTTTTTAGCTCATTAGAATTCCAAATTCAATCATTCCTTCTTAATTGAAATTCATTGTAAACATATGAATTTTTCTAGAATATGAAAGAGCATTCATGAATTAATTTTAATTTTAGATATGCCTAAAATTTCATTATCTCCAGTCATTATGGAAGTCAATCTAATTTAATATAATTTTCATAAACTCTATCCATTACACATAATTGTTTTTGGAATTTTCATTATGTTCATTTTATATAATTTCAAAAACTCATCTTTTCCACTTTTTCTCTATCTAACTGATTTGTTTTACAGATGAATTCATAAGGAAATATCTCTCTGATGGATCAAAAATTTAATTGTATGAACTATTATATATTATCACAGACAACAGAAATTAGTTTCTATGAATTTTTTTTTTCTGATTGAAATTTTCTCAAAAGATCATATAATATAAATCATTCAATAAAGTTCATCCGATGAATTTTCATCTGTTGGATATTTTTCATTTGGATGTTTATCTGATAGTAATCAATAAAAAAATCAGGTTTGATGAATGTTCATCCAGATGATGTTTTTCAATTACACACTTGTCTGATGGGATTTCCTTTAATAATAAAATTTCTATCATTATAATTCCAAAATTCATACAAAATTGTTTCCTAGAGAATCACTTCCCTCTATCTAGTTCTTATGAAACAATGATGATAATTGATAACATTATTTCACCCAATAATTACTTCAGTAACATAAAACATTCATTATGAAGTTCAATAATTGGATTTTTCATTTTCTGTTCTCTCCATTGAATTTTTATAGATAAAACTCAAAATCTATATAGTCAGTTCCTAGAAAATTACATTTTTATATATTTCTATTTTTATAAAATTCCCCACACCAATAAATAAACACTTTATTTGATCTAGTTTTTTTTAATATATTCCTTTGGTTAATCTGTTTAATTTTTACATACTTCACAATGTATAAAATCAAAAACATTCATTTTATATAATTTTTGTCTAGTAGATCTTCATTTGGTTAATATAGTAATTTTGATTCAGAATTCAGTTTCACATCTCTTCACTTCATCAAACATAACCTTGTAACATGACTTCTTCATGATGTTTGTAACAATGAATGATCCTGATAACATTGTATGTCCTTATAAGGAAAATCTATTAACAATGTTAATGATGATTTCTAGCATGCTCACTTTATCTAGAATCATTATAAAAAATACTACAAAAAATTCTCTAGAATATTCACAGCAAAAATTCCTTAACAATATTTCACAAGAATGTTTCTTTTTAAATATTCTCTAAACCATTTAACAAAAACATTCATAAAAAATCATGTTGAAAATGAGAAAAATACATTTTTTTAAAACAACATAATGGATATTTAGTTCTTATGTGTATTTAGGGGATTCAAGTATATTTTATATGTTTTAAGGGATTTAGGGGTGTTTAGTGATTTTTGGGATTTTAAGGGATATTGAATTATTTTGAGGGTTCTTGTAGGGGTTATATGGATTTATGAATTTTTGGTAATTTTATTATTTTCAATGGTTGTTTGGTTTTATTGCTTTTTATGATTTTAGGGATTATTTGTGTTTGTTAGTTTTTTTTATCATTTTTAGGGTATTATAATGCTTTATAGTTTTTAGGGGTTTATGGTCTATGATGTTTTAAAGGATTATATTGGTGTTTTCAGGCTCATAGATTTGTCATAGTGTTTTTAAGGGTTTTTAGGTTTTTAGGTTATTATGTTTTTAAGGGGTATTAATGGTTTCTAGGGGTTTATATGGTTTTTAGAGGGGTTTTTAGGATTTGGGGGGGGGGTCTATTTTTAGATATTTTTTGCGTTTTTAGGGGTTTTAGGGGTTTATGATATTCAGGGTATTTTAGGGCTTAAAATGGTTTTTCAATGTTTAATGGTATTAGATGTTTTACAGAGATTTTTAGTGTTTTTAGCATTTTTTGATTAAAAGGTATGATGGTTTTTTATGTTATTAGGGGTTATATGGTTTTTAGGAATTTTATGATTTTCAGTATTTTCTTTGGGTTTTAGGGTCTTATGGGTTTTTTGGTGTGTTCTTGGATTTTAGGTATTTCTAGGGTGTTTTGGCCTTTATATGTGGTTTTTATGGGTTTTGAGAAGTTTTATGAATTTTTCAGTATTTTAAGGTTAATTGGTTTTTTATGAATTTTATGGTTTTTTAGAATTTTAAGGGATTTTTTGTTTTTAGGGTTTTTAATGATTTTAGGGGTTTTATTTTTTTAGGGGGTATTCATTTTTTTGGGTTATAGGTTGTTTTTTGAATTTTAGTGATTTCAAGGGTTTTGGGTCTTTTAGTTTTCTATAGTTTTAATGGGTTTTTTGGGTTTTTATGATTTGTAGGGTTTTTAGGGATTTTTTTGGGAGTTTTAGGTGTTAAAGGTTTTAGGTTTCCTAGTGTATTTTAGGGGGGGTTTAGGGTTATTATTTTAATTTATATGGTTTTATGGGTTTTTATTTATTTTTAGATTTTATTTAGGGCTTTAATGTGTTTTTATAGAATTTTTATTTTTAGGTTATGGGGTTTTTATTATATATTTAGAGTTTTTAGTGTTCATAAGTATTTAGTGATTTTAGGGTTTCTTGTACTTTTTAAGTTTTTATGGTGTCCATTTAGAGGATTAATGGTTCTTATAGGTAATATAAGGTTTTATTTTGGATTTTAAGGGTTTTTATTGTTTTTATGGTTTTGAATGATTTTTTACGGTTTTTTGGGTATATTGGGATTTAGGATTTTTTTAGGGTTTCTAGGGTTTTTAGGGTTTTTTAGTATCTTCTTAGTGTTTTTTAGGATTTTTTGTGTTTTTTTTCTATTTTGTTTTTAATGTTTTTTGGGGGTTTTAGGTATTTTTAGACATTTTATAGGGTTTTATATTTTTTTAGATTTATAAATGTTATGAGGCATCAAATGGATTTTAGAGTTATTACAAATTTTAGGGATATTTGTGTATTTCTAAATTTTTGGGTGTTTTAGGGTTTTAGGGTTTAAGTATTTTAAATGGGTTTTAGTGATTATAGATGATTTTATAGTGTTAAAGGGTGTTAAGGACATTCTAGAGTTTTAATATTGGTTTTGAGGGTCTTTTATGGGGTTTTAGGGTTCTTAGGGTCATTTAGTTTTTTAGAGTCATCTAGGGGTTTAGGGTTTTCTATCATTTTAGTTTTTTTACGTTCAATTATAGTATTTAGGATAATTAGGTCCATTTTTTGGTTTTATGGGTTTCTATAGTATTTATGTATTTTATTTTATATAATTTTTCATTTATGTTTTTCTTGATTTTTTGGTTTTAGGGATTTTATATGTTTTTGGGTTTCTTGGGTCTTTAATTATTTTAATATTTTTAGAGTTTTTCTTGGATTTATAGTTTTTTTACATTTTATAGTAATTTTATGGTTTTTAGGGGTTTTGGTTAATTCGTGTAATTTTTATGTTGTATTGGTTTTTAAGGGTTATTATTATTTTAGGTGTATCTAGGAATTTTATGGGATTACATGTCTTAGGGACTTTGGGGAATTTTAATTGTTAGGGGGTTTTTATGGGATTTTAATGTTTTTAGGGATAAATTAGGTTTTATGATTTTGAGGGGTTTTAATTTATTTTTTTGGGTCATAACGGTTTTCAATGTTTTATTGAATTTAAATGTTTTTTTTTGATTTTTTGATTTTTTTGATTTTTTTGAGGTTTTAGGGATTTTAAAGGTCTATTATGATTTTTACAACTATTTAGAGTTTTTTAGTTTTTTTACGTTTTTTAGTATATTTGGTGGGTTTTTAGGTTTTTGGGGTCTTTTAGTGGTTTAGGGATTTTTATGACCCTTAATCATTTTTAGTGTTTTATGGACTTTTTTGAGTCTTTTATGAGACTTGGAGTTCTAGGTGATTTCAGTGTTTTAATATTTTTAATGATTATCATGGTTTATAAGATATTTATGTATTTTAGGATTTTTTGGGGTTTTGGAATTTTAAGGTATTTTTTTGGTTTTGAGTGTGTTTTATTTTTTAGGGGCTTGAAGTTATTTTTGTATTTTGAAGGGCTGTTTGAGAATGATTAAATTTTTAGGATCATTTAATTTTTATAGGTTCTTCAGTGGTTTTTATGGATTATTAGTGTCATTTATGGTTTTAATGGAATTTTCTATTTTAATGGTGTTTTAGGGGGTTTTATTGGTTTTTTGGATCATATAGGGATATATGCATTTTTTATAATTTCTTAGATATTTAGGAGTTTTTTTAGGGCGTTTTGTGGTTTTCAGGGATTTTTTGGAACTTTTTCCTGTATTTTAGGGTGTTTTTGGTTTTATGGATTTTTGTGTTTAATGTTATTCAAGTTATTTAGGGTTTTAGGGTTATTTAGTATTTTTTTGGGTTTTTGGGATCCCATTTCGATTTTATGTATTTTATTGTCTTCTAGGGGCTTTAGTGGTACGTAAAGTCAGTTTATTTTAGGGGTTTTTAGATTCTTTTAGAGGTTTTATTTTCTTTTATTGTTTTTATGGGATTTATATTAATTTTGGGGATCAAAAACTTTTATGTTATTTTAGTGGTTTTAGGGGTGTAATATATTATATTATTTTTAGGTGGTTTACAGGGTTTAGGATATTTAGTTCTTGTGGAGTCTTTTAGGCAATTTTATAGTTTTAAAAACATATAGAATATTTATGCTTTTTAGGCATATTTTGGGTATTTAATGGCCTCTATGGATTTTTGGTTTTAGTTTCTTTAGGTTTTTTGGGATTTTAAGTGTCCTATATGGGATTAAGGGTTCATAGGGTTTTTATGTTCGTTAGGGTTTTAGGGTATTTTTTGGGTTTTTAGGATTTCTATGCATTTTTGGGGTTTATTTATTTTTAAGGGTGTAATGTATTTTTTAATGGTTTTAGGGGTTTTATTAATTTTTTTTATATTTTTTAGGGGTGTTAGGATATTTTTTTATATTTAGGGGTTTTCTGGGATTTGGGGTTTTTCTATTTGGTTTGGGAGTTTTCAGTTTTTTATTGTGTTTTTGGATTTTTATGAATTTAAATGGTTTCAAATTTTATGGGTTTTATGTTTGTTTTTTTAACGATCTTATAAGATTTAGTTTTTTTTGAAATTTTTGTTGTTTTATGGTTTTAGTGGTTTTTAGTTTTTATAGGGGGTTTAATTAATTTTAAGGGATTTCAGGTTTTAAAGGTTTTGAAAGTTTTATATAGTTTTAGCTTTTTTATGGTTTTGGTGGTTTTTTAGTTTTTATGGTTTTTTGGTTTCTTTTGGTATTTGACGGATTTATAGAGTTTTTTTAATTTAAATGTTATTTTTTCGATTTTTTTCTTTTTTGGGGTTTTGGTTTATATTTGGGGAGTTTTGGGTCTTATAGTTTCATAGAGTTCAATAGTAGTTTTATTGTTTTTTATGATTTTGGTATTTTAATTGTTTTAATTGTTTTTCATGATTAAATGGTTTTTTGGTATTAGTTATTTTTAGGCAGTATTAGTGGTTTTTAGATCTTTTTAGGTGTTTTATATATATTTTTTTGTTTGGGGTTTTCTATGGTTTTAGTTTTTTTAATGTTTATTCTGGGTCCTTATGATTATTTTTGGGTTCTTTTACGTTTTTTATATTTTTAGGGATCTTTATTGTTTTTATGGTTTTTATAGGGTTAATGGTTATTTAGGGTTCATTAATGTTTATACTGCTTTGGGTAATTTTTTGGGGTTTGGTGTTTTTAGTTTTTTAGGGTGTTTTACAACATTTATGTGTTTTTAGGGAGTGTTAGTTATTTTTTATGTTTTTTTATTTCATTCAGGTTTTATGGATTGAGGTATTTTTTGGGTATTTTTTGGGTTTTAAAGTATTTTAAGGAGTATTTTGTATTATATGGGTTTATGGTCTTAATGTATTTTTTTTGTCCATTTTATCATTTTTATGGTTTGTAAGGGTCCTATGTTTTTAGGGGATTTGAAATATATAATGATATTATTGTATTTTCTTGTCATGATTTAGGTTTTAGCGATTTTATGGTTTCATGGGTTTTTTCATTTTTAGGGGGTTTTGGGGTTTATTGTTTTTGCTCTTTAAATATGTGTATTTTTATAATATTATATGTTTTTAGAGGTTTTTTGAATTATGTAGGAATGTTTGGGTATTTTTTTGTTTTTGGTTTTTTAAATTTTTTTTGGGGTTATTAGGGATTTATGTATTTGTAGGATTTTTAAGGGTTTTATGGCCTTTTCGGTTTTATCATTTTTATGGATTTAATATCATTTATTGTTTTTATGGTTTTTATGGTTTTTAGTGTCATTGTAAAGAAATACTAGGATTTGTGGTCATTTTAGGGTCTTTTAATGTATTTGATTCATTATGGGTTTTCGTGTCTTTTATGGTCATTTATGATAATTTTATGGTTTGTCTTGGTTTTAGGGGTTTTAGGGGTTTAGGGATTCTTATAGGTATTTAGTGTTTTGCCGGGATTCATTGGTGTTTTCAGGTATTTTAGGTTTTTTAATGGTTTGTGGGATTCATTCCAGTGTTTAGGGGCCTTAATTTATTTAAGCGTCACATTTTTGTTATAATGATTTTAGGTCATTTTAGTTATTTTTTGGTTTTTGAGTTTTATTTGTTTTTATGGTATTTAGTGTTTGAGGTACTTTTATGCGTTTTTTGCATTTTTAGGGATTTAGGGTTTTTAACATATTTCGGTTTTGGGGTATTTTAACGATTTTTATGGGTTTAGGGACTCTTAGATTTAGGTTCTATGTTATTTTGTGTATTTTAGGGGATTTTTGTCATTTTAGTTTTTTAATGGGTTTTGTGGGGTTTTTTGGTTTTATCAGGTTTCTGGGTAGTTTAGGGTTGTTTATGGGTTTTAGTGCCATTTTGGGGTTTTAAGGTTCTTATATTTTTAGTGATTTATTGTCCTTTAGTTTTTTAGGGTTTTTGGGTTATTTAAGGGTTTTAGGGACCTTTAGGGTTCTTATAGATCTTATGTTTTTTTGGATTTTATGGTTTTTAGGGTCATTTAGGGGTTTTTGTGTTACCAGAGTATTTTATGGGTTTTAATTGTATTTTATGGTATTTTATGGTATTTTATGGTTTATTAGTGTGCTATATGGTGTTAAATTTTTTTAGTGTCATTTTTATTTTCACGGATATTTCAGAGATTTTAATGGTTTTTAGATTCATGTAGGGTTTTGTGAGTTTCTTGGGATTTTTATGGAGTTCTAGTTTTTTAAAAGCGTTTTGGGTATTTAAGACTTTTAAGGGTTTTTGGTGTTTTGGGGGGTTTTAAGGGCTTTAGGGGCAACATGCTCTTTAAGGGTTTTATATGGTCTTATAGGGTTTCTAAGAGTTTCAATTTTGTAGGTTTTTTTCATGGTTTTTAGAGGTTTTTGGGTTGTTTGGTTTTCAGTGGGTTTTAAGGTCATTGGTGTTTTAGGGCCTTTACGATTTTTAGTGTTTTGGGGGTTTTAATGTTTTTTGGTATTTATGTGATTATGGGGGTTTTTAGAGTTTTACGACTAATAAGGATTTTAGTGGGTTCAATGGATTCAATATATTTTTATTTCTTTAGGGAATTTTAGGGTTTGGGGGGGTTTAGGTTAGTAGGGGTTGCATGTTTTCAGGTGTTTAAGGATTTTTAGGGTTTTTGGGAAATTTTCGGTTTTTATGGGATTTATGAAATTTTAGGGAGTTTTTAGAATCTAATAGGTTTATTTATGTTTTTTTAATTATTTCGTGGTTTTTCGGAATTTTATGGACATTTAGGGGTTTTATGGACATCTTTAAATACTTTTTAGGGTTTATTGGGTTTTAGGGGGTTTCTTGGGTATTTATGGGTTTCTGTTATTTTTTGTTTTTCGGATATTTAGGATTATTATATGGATTTTATGGGATTATTTTTGTTATGTTCTTTTTCATTTTTGTGCATTTGAGGATTTTATTGTTTTCTTAGGTTTTGATGGGTTGGTTGGTTATAAGGGTATTTTAGGATTTTAGGGTCATTTAGGATATTTTAGTGGTTTTAGGGCCTTTTATGGGGTTTACGGTCATTTTGGGTTTTTAGTTTCTTATGGTCTTTTAGGAGATTTTATATTTTTTTATGGATTTACTGATTTTTTAGTTATTCGGATTTTCATGATTATCTCATGTTTTTTGGTTTTTTGGTATTTTAATGATTTTTAGGGTTTTTAGGTTTTTTAGGTATGATAGGGTATTTAGGGATATAATTGTTTTTAGGATTTTCATACTGTTTTACTGATAATCTAGGTTTTTATAGGTGTCTGGGATTTATGGGATTTTTAGAAATTTTATGGTTTTTATCGTGTGAATAGGTTTATTTTGGATTTTTGGTTTTTAGGTGGTTTTAGTGGAATTAATTGTTTTTTATGGGGTTTCAAGGGTTTTATGGGTGTTATATTTTTTTTATGATTTTTATGGTTTCCATTATAATTTTAAAAAGAATTGGTGGCTTTTTTAATTTTAGGGTTGTTAGGGTTTTTGGAGTTTTTAGGTGTTTTAGGGGTTTCGATTGGGAATGGTGTTGGGGGTTAATGGATTTTTATGCGTGGTTGTTTCTTTTTATTGTTTATGGGGTTTCATGTTTTTAGGGATATATGGGGTTCTAGGGGTTTTAAGAGGTCTTTAGTGTTTTTCATATTGTTAGGGGTTTTAGGGGTTTGGTGGTTTTGGGTTTTTACCATTTTGAATGTTTTAGTGTTTTTCCCGTTATTTATGGGTTTTCATGTTTTACAGTTTTAGGGGATTTAGGGTTTTTAGGGTTTATTAATTTTTTAGTGTTTTGTTGGTTTTTTGGATTTTTAGTGTTTTTAGGTGTTTTATGGTTGTTTGTGTTTGTTGCGATTGTTTAGAGATTTTAAGGGTTCTTAGCGTTTTTAGGGTATTTATGATTTTCAATGTATTTATGGAGTTCATGTTGTTTTTAGATGGTTTTAGGTTTTTTATGGATCATTGTCATTTTAGGGGTGTTTTGTTTTTAGGTGTTTTTACAGAATCGTAGGGTATTTTAGTTATTTTAGGTATTTGTTGGGTGTAAATAGGGTGTTAATTGTTTTTATGAATTTTTAGGTGTTTTTGTTATTTTAGGAATTTCTGTTTTTTAGGTTTTTTCTGTTTCTCAAGTCCTTTTGGGGTATTTAGTTTTTTAGATGTTTTATGGTTTTAGGAAATTTTGGTTTTTTAGGTGTTGTATGGTAATTATTGGATTGTATGGGTTTTTTAGTTTTTATAATCTGTTTATGGATTTGTGGGTTATTTGGGGTTTTAATGTTTTTCGAGGGTTAGGGTTTTATGTGTTTCAGTTTTTGAGTTCTTTTATCGAGTTTTAGGTATTTTAATTGCTTAAGGTGTTGTCGTGTTTATGTGTTTTAAGGATTGGGGGTTAGGGTTTTTATGCTTTTCATAGGTTTTTAGGTGTATAATTTTTAACTTTTTGTAGGGTTTTCATAGGGGTTTTAGGTTTTTTGGGTTTTTTAGGTGTCTAGAGATGGAATGTATTTTAGGTTTTTTGGAATTTCAATGGCTTTAAAGGGTTTTATAGATTTTATAGTTTTTTGTGTGTTTCTTTGTGTTTTTAGGGATATTTTTGAGTTTTTAGGGTATTAGGTATTTTAATTGAAGTTAGGGTTTTTAGGGTGTTTTAGGATTTTTTGGGTTTTAGGTGTTGTTGGGGTCATTAGGTGTTTAAGGAGGTTCGTGGGTTTTATGAATTTTTGTAATTGTAGGGGTATAATTAATTTTAAATGTATGGTCAATCTTTTTAACAATTTTATGGGTTATGAGGGTTTTTAAGGTTTTTATGATTTTTAGGTGATTTTAGTGTTTTTAGGATTATTATGGTATTTGATTTCTTTTAGGGTTCTCATCTGGTTTTAGGGTTTTTTAGATTTTTAGGATTTTATGGATTTAACGATTTTTTAGAGATTTTAGGCTTTTAGGTTTTATTAGAATTTATATGGTTTTTATTGCATTAGGGGTTTTATATATTTTAGGGTTTTATGGGTATCATTTTTTAGGTTTCTTAGTGTTTTTTATGATTTTTTACTGTTTCTAGTATTTTAGGTAAGATTAAGGGGTTTTTACATTTTAAGGGTATAAATGGTTTTAAGTTGTCTATGGAATTTAGTGTTCTTTACAGTTTTAATGGTTTTTAATGATTTTGGGATTTTTTAGTGGATTTCATATTTTAAAAAACATTAAGGGTTAAATGGGTTTTGGGGGGATTTTATGTTCTTCATGGTTTTAATTATATTTAGCGTTTTAGGTTGTTTTGGGGATTTCACAGGTTTTATTTCATTGGGGGGTTTTAAGGGTTTTCAGATTTTTAATACTTTTATCGTTTCTATGGTTTTTTGTGTTTTTAGAATTTTTTTAGTTCATTATTCATTTTAAGGGTTTTAGGGTTTTTAGGGAATTTAGGGGTTTTTTGGTTTTTAGGGGTTTTGGGGTTTAAAAGGTTTTATTGTTTAAAATGTTTTATGGGTTTTTCATATTTTTTAGTGGTAATATGGTATTTTGAGTGTTTTTAGTTTTGATCATTTTATGCACATTTATGGTGTTCATGTGTTTTTATATTTTCTAGGGGGTTTAGAAGGTTTTAGTGATAACATTGGTTTCTATGGTTTTTCTGGTTTCTATGGTTTTTACTTTTTAGGCCTTTATGGAATTTTAGGATCATTTAGCGGTTTAGGGTTTTTCTGAATTTTTAGTAGTTTATATGGTTTTTAGGGTTATTGGGGTTTTAATGGTTTTTAGGGATTTTCAGGATTGGGGTTTTAAGGGATATTTGGTTTTTTTGGGATTTTTAAGTTTTATGGGTCTTTAGGATTTACACTTTTATAGGTTATTTGGGTTTTTAGGGTTTTATGATTTTTATGGGTTTTAGGATTTTTTTGGATTTTATGGATTTTAGAATTTCTTAAATACTTAGAGTTACTTTATGGTTGGGGTTTTTTATGGTATTTTATATTTTCAATGTTTTTTAATATTTATGTGGTTTTATATTTTATTATGAGTTAGGTGTTTTTATGTGTTTCTATGTATTTTAAGGGTTATTTTCTCTTGGGGTTCTATGGTTTTTCAACACGATCAAAGGAATTTTATTGATTTAGAGAGGTTATGGAATTTTGAACATTAGGGGTTCATGGTTTTTTTGGATTTTTTAGTTTTCTTGTTCTTTTATTATGTTCATTTTTGGGCATTATTGGTTTTAGGGGTTTTTTGGTCCGTTTAGGGGTTCTAATGTTTTTAGGGGTTTTACGATTTTGTAGGGTCTTTAGTGTCTTTCAGCATATTTCAGTGTTTTTAGGATCGTTTAGTGTTCTTAGGACCCTTTAGGGTTTTTAGTGATTTTAATTGTTTTTAGGGTTCTCAAATTTTTTTTTTATTTTTTTTGATGTTAGGGTTTGAATGATGTTTTAGGGATTTTAGGGTTTTTAATAATTTTAAGGGGTTTTTTGGTGTTTTATGGTTTTATTTGTTTTGTATATTTTTTGGTACTTTTGGTTCCTTTTTATTTTTATGGTTTTTATGGGTATTATTATTTTTTAGGTTTTGTAGTAATTTAAGGAAGATATAGGGGGTTTTACATTTTAGGAGTTTAAATGGTTTTATGGTTTTTATGATTCTTTTTTGATTTTATATGATTTTCTTTTTCTAATGGTTTTTATGGTTTTTAGTGGTTTAGGGATAAGGACATTAAGGATTTAAAGGGTATTTTGGGGGATTTTTTGTTTTTATTATTGTTTAATATTTTTTGTGATTTTTCAGTGGTTTTGGGGTGTTTAGTGGTTTCTCTGTTTTATGGTTTTCAAGCTTTTGGGATTTTCATATTTTTAATATTTTTATTGTTTTTATGGTTTTTTGTATTTTTAGAAATTTAAATTGATTATGTGTTTTATGGTATTTATGGGTTTTATGTATTTTAGGGGTTTTATGGTTTTTATTGTTAAACTGTTTTAACGGGTTTTATAGTTTTAATGGGTTTTAGGATTTTTTGGATTTTTATGGGTTTTAGGGAATTTAGGGTAGTTATAAGATTTTAGTGTTTAGGGGGTTTTAAAGTGTTCTTGGGTTTTTATAGTTTCGAGTGGGTTTGTAAGGTTTTATTCATTATATGGGGTTTTAGGGTTTTTTTTGTGTTTTAATTGTATTCATGCCCTTTTTGTAATTTTATGATTATTGATGTGATTTACTGTTTTTTAGTATTTTTTGAAGTTTTTTGTTTTTTCAGTTTTTTGGTTTTTAATGGTTTTATGGGATTTTAGGATTTGGTGTTTTTTGGGATGATTAGTATTTTTAGGATTGTAAGGGTTTTTGGTAATTAAGTTATAGGTTTTTGATGCTTTATTAGGATTTTTACGGTTTTATGGTTTTTACAATTTGTATTGTTATTTTGTTTTTAGTTCTTTTACCATTTTTTGGATTCTTTTTAATTTTTAAGGTTTTGGGGTTGTATTTTTTGTTATATTTTTATGGTTTTTTGGGTATTTTAGTGGTTTCATTGACTTTTATGATTTAGGGTTTTGAGGTTTTTGGGATTTTAAGGGTTTTTTGGTCCTTTAGCAGTTTTATGTGTTCCATGATTTCCAACGCAATTAAAGAAATCTTATGGTTTTTTAGGGGTTTATATTTTTTACGGTATTATGGTTTTGACGGTGTTTCTAGATTTTTACTGTTATTTTGGTTCTTTTAATATTTTTGGCTTTTTAGGTCATTACGGATTTTCCAGGATTCTAGTATGGTTAGGGGTTTTATTGTTTTTCTAAGTCTTATATTTTTTGGGGGGTTTTATGTCTTTTAGTATATTTTAGTTTTTTGGGGGGTCCTTTTGTATTTTTAGTGTATTGTAGGTATTTTTTATGATTTTGGGGTCCAATAGTGGTTTTTTAGGGCTTTAATGTTTTTTTAGGGTATAACTGAATTTGCTGAGTTTTAGGGATTTTAGGGTTTTATAGGGGTTTTGTGGGTTTTTAAGGGTTTTATGAGTTATTTAGTAGTTTTAGGGAATTTTCATGGTATTAATTTTATTTTTAAAATTGTAGGGATTTATGGGGTTTTAGTTTTTTAGTGTATTTTAGTGATTTTAGAGTTTTTTACAGTTTTCACAGACTTTTAATATATTTTACTGTCTTTAGGATCTTTTACTATTTTAATAGTTTTTATTTATTTTAGGGTTTTCTAGGGTTTTATGTTTTTTAGGGTTTTAGGGAATTTTAATGTGTTTTTTGAGTTTTATGGTCTTTTAACGGGTTTAGGAGTTTTAATTTTATAAATTTTTAAGACTTTTAATATCTTTTGGGTTTTTTGGGGGGGTTTTTGGCATTTTTTGTGGGTTTTATGCTATTTTTTGATTTTAGGTCTTTTTATGGGCTTTTTTGATTTTTATGGTCTTTTGTGGTTTTAGGGTATTTGTGGTTTTTATTGATTTTAGGTCCATTTATCCTTTTTTATTTTTAAGGGATCTTATCAATTTTGTTGATTTTAATACCTTTTAGGGTTTTTAGGGGTTTTTGGTCCATTTGGGATTTTAGGTGTTTAGGGTATTTTTTTATTTTAAGGATTTTAAGGATTTTAGTGACATTTAGTGATTTTATGGTTTAAATACCTTTTATGGTATGTGGGGGTGTCTTAGGGTTTTGAGGTTTCTTGGGATTTAAGGTGGTTTTAGGGGTTTTATTATTCATTACGGTTTTAGGAACGTTATAGTTCTTATGGTTTATTTCATGTATCATTGTTTTATGATATTAGGGTATTAGGGGTTTACGTGTTTTATTGGTTTTATGAATTTTTAGGGGTTTTATGGGTTTTACTGTACATTATTGCTTTTCGAGTTTTTAAGGGTTTTCAAAATTTTAATGATTTTATGGATTTTTTTGATGTTAGGTTTTTATATTATTTAGGGTTTTCGTGGTTTAAGGGTTCTTAATGATTTAGTTTTTTTAGTTTTTTTAAAGTTTTTTTTAATGCTTTTAAGGGTATTTAATTTTTTTTTTTTTTTATATTGTTTAGGTATTTTAGGAGTTTTAGGATTCTGTAGGGATTTAGGGTACTTTATATGTTTAAGTATTGTAAGGTTCCTTTTGGGTTTTTAGTGTCTTTTAGGTTCACTTAGTGATTTTATGTGTTCTAGGGGTCCTTTAGGTGTTTTACATTTTATAGAGTCCTTTAGGGGTTTAATGGTATTTTGTGGTATTTTATGTTTTTTATACCTTTTAGGGTTTTTAGGGTCCTTAATGGTTTTTTGATCTTTTAGGACAATTTATGTTTTCAGGGTTTGTTAGGTATTTTTGGTGTTTTATTTCATTTTAGAGTTTTTTGGGGATTTAGGGTCATTTATCTGGGGTTTTTAGGATTTTATGATTTTTAAGGGTTTCTTAGGGTTTTAGTGTTTTTTAGTTTTTAGGTGTTTTAGCGTTTTTAGGTGTTTTTAGTGGTTTTTTAGATTTTAGGGTTTTATGTTTTTTTTTGGATATTTAGGCTTTTATCAGTTTTATGTTTTTAAGGGGATTTATTTTTTTACGCTTTTAATGGGATTAGGGGTTTTATTGTTTTGGGGTTTTTAATTGTTTATATATTTTATGGATGTTTTAATGAATTTATGGTTTTTATGCTTTCTAGTGTTTATTAACATTTTAGGGTTATTAGAGTTTTTAGTGTTTTCATTGTAGTTTGTGTTTTCAGTGTTTTTATATTTGTTTATCAATTTACGGATTTTTAGTTCCTTTAGATGGATTTTTTATTAAGATATTTTTATGAATTTTAGGGTTTTTATGATTTTAGGGGATATATGGGCTTTATGCTATTCATTTTTTTGGAGATTTTAGGGTTTTCAAGACTTTTATATGGTTCTATGGTTTTTATGGTGGAAAATGTGTTTTTAGTGTTTTTTATATTTTTAGGTAGTTTAATGTTAGTCATGTTTTTGGGGGTTTTGGTTAATTTAGGGTTGTTTTGTGTGTTTATAATTTTTTTTGGTTTTTTGTGTTTTTTGAATTGTTTTATTATCTTTTTGTGTTTTAGGGGTTTTAGGAATTATACGATTTGTATGGGTTTCATGGTTTTAGCAGTATAATTATTTTTAGGCTTTTATGGGTTTTTAGAGTTTTTAGGGTTTTAGGTTTTTCTGGTTTTTTATAGTCATTATAATTTTTAATGGGTCTTATGGTTCTTATGATTTTTAGAGTTTTAGGGCAAGGATGTTGTGAGGGTCAGGCTATTCCCGACCCCCCGAAAATTTATATAGAAAAAAAGTGCAGTAGACCAGCATAGGGTGGGGCTAAACAGCCCACACCGAAAAGCCCAAAACCCCCCAAGACACCAAAACCCCAAAAGACCCAATAAAATAAGAGAACAAAACAGGAAAAACCAAAGCAAAATTCAAAAATCTCCATCCCCATATGGGTCCCCTTCAGCACCATAACCAGTTGAAGCATCTGACTCCACCGACTCCCATTCAGATGATTTGTATTGCTTTAGGAAGGTGGTGTAGTAATCTCTGCGACATTGCTGCTTCACATCAAGCTGCACCTTGATGGGACAACCTCCCTTGGGAGAAGGATTGGATTTTCAAAAATCCCTCATAGACACAATCCTTGGAAAATGGTAGTAGTCCTTCCTTGGTTTCCTCTTCCGGGGATCTAAAGAGACCCCTACAGAATTATTTTCTTTCCCAAGAGGATTGGCCACTTCAATCAAAGACCTCTCCTTGATGATCAATTTCATATTATGAGACACCCTTCTACCACCTTCCACGAAAAATGATTGATCAGGGACGAATGGGTCTTCCGGATTTAGGAAGCAAGCAGCAAGATCCATGTACCACAGCATATGAGGAACCACTAAGGTAGAATCATCGAAATAAATGCGAGGTGGGGATACCACAATTGCAAGTGAAAATTGTAACTACCTTTCCTTCCTAATCAGCATGCAAACCTCTGTAGCTGGCTCCATCACCTCCCTATGTTCAGTAGACTCCCCCAGGTCAAGATCAAACCGAGTTGAATCCCCCTGCAGAGCCTCACTATCAGAAGCTCTATCATGCACCGACAAAACCATGGACCCCTGCCCAGGCCACGAAGATCCCTCCAACACAACAGAACGATTCTCTGCAAGCTCCCCATGTCGAGGGACATCCCCCCTACTCAGCCTCTTTATCCATCACCAAGCTAAGAGAGGCCACATCTACTTGTTCATTCCCCTCCTCTTGTTCAAGAACCTTCCCTTCCACAGACTCCACCACCTGCTCAGCCACCACCTCCTTCAGGTACAGCACCCCCGACACATTCACCATCCCTAACAAACTTCAAAACTGTCTTCTTCAACCTTCACATTACTCTCAATCAACATAACATGAATCTCATTACTACCATTTTCACCACAACTCAATTCCAACGCTGCAACATCAACCACCGGAGAAGAATTCTGGACGCTCCCTCCATCGTGCCCAGTGACTTAAGCATGCACCTTCCTCTGTGCCTATTCAGCAAGAATATCACATCCCACATTGACAATTGGGGACCCTTGCACCTCTTCCTCAAAGTCCAGACCTTCAAAATGGTTAAAGGTTGGAACCAATTCCTTCCTCTTCTTCAGACTACTGTCAGAGGAAATTGGCATCCCACAAGCAAAAAACTCCATGCCAAGAGAGCTTCCAGCAACTAGAAGAATTAAATCACTCCTCAAGAGTATGAAGATATCACTCACATTAGGATTCAGTTGGCACGCTTCACCTTTCCAAAAGTTGTGTGCACCCACAATCTCAGCAAATGTTAAGGGAGCACCAACAGACAACTGAGGCATAGAAAACGAGGAGCTGCTTCCACACCGGCACACAGATGCAACGAGACCTAACCTGAAGCAATTAATGTAGAAGTAGTCCCTGGATTCGAAGCACACATGCTATTGCCACCGTAGTTCACCTCCAATCTCCACGCCAACTAGATTAACTGAGGGCTTGGACACGTCCACCACTATGAAAATATTTGGCGCAATGGGGTGACATGTGGAACTCGTCTGAGCGTACATACAAAAGAATCACATAATGATATTACCAATGACGCGAAGTATGGCCGGATTCTGGAAGTGGAGCACAAGTCCAAGGAGAGTTACCCACATAGTCACGCTCGGGGGTCACGATTCAGGGGAAAATCGAAGCTCCACCAGAATAAGTAGAACCAAAAACCGATGACAATCCATAGAGCCACAATCTAGGCTGAAATCAAATCATCCTCATTCCCAAAATGAACCAAAAAATTAAAGGCATCACGTAACCCTACAACATCTCTTTCATGAAGATTCCAGGAAGAGGTAGCGAAACTGTCAAAATCATCAATAGAGTGTCAGTTCCTCCCAAAACGAACCACCATTGTCAGATCCTGAAGAGCATAGGCCAAAGAGAACTCTTGAGCAGAAATTGGGACCGAGGGAACACCATTTTGGAAGTGAGAACATTTAGAAAAATCGTAATCAATGGGAAAGGGGGGGAGCTCCTGCTCAGCTTGTAGGGGAACCCCATCTGCCACCCCTCCAATCCCAGGGAGGGGCTGCGCCACCACGACCAACAACTATTGTGATGTCATCATCAACGAAGTCAAGAATCTCCATCACGCACGAGAGAGAAGGAGAGGTGCCATCTCCTTTCTGATTTTTAGAGTTTTAGGGTCTGTTAATGTTTTTAATGTTTTTAGGGGGCTTTAGATTGTATGTGATTTTTTTTATATTTATGGTTTTTAGAGGATTTAGGGTAATCAAGAGTTTATAGGGGGTTTTATGGATTTTAGTGTTTCGGGGGTTTTAGGGGTTTAAGGTATCTAGGGTTTTAATGTCTTTTAGGTATTATTTTTTATGGTCTTAGTGTTTTTATAGAGTTTTGGGGGTTTTTATTCGTTTTATTTTTTATGCCCCTTTTGGGTATCTAGTTTTTTTGTGTCCTTTAGCATTGTGTTGGTGTTTTTGGTTAAATTTATGGGTTTTTATGTTATCAAGATCATTTAGTTGTATTAGGTTCCATTATTGGTTATTAAGTTGGTGGTGGTGCTTTAAGGGTTTTATTTTCATTTAGATCATTTTAGGGGTGTTATGGTATTTTAAGTTATTTAGAGGTTTTATTGTTTTTTATTATGTTTTAGGGTTTTAAAGAATTTAGGTTATTTTATGGGGGTTTATGGTCATTTATGATATTATTGTTAGATAGGAGTTCTATGAGATTTAGGCTCGTTAGGGGTTTTGGGGTCTTTAGGGAATTTAATTTTTCTTTGGGGTTTTGGGTTTTTAGGTTCTAGTAGTGTTTTTAGGTTTTTGGGGCTTTATTTTTTTTAGGGTAATATGGTTTTAATGGGGTTTTAATATTTTTATAGGTTTTAGGGTTTTAGGGATTTAGTCTCCTTTATGGTTTCGAGGTTTTTTATGGATTTTGTTTCTTTAGGGTAACATGCCATTTTAAATGCCTTGGTGGGTTTTACAATTTTTACGGATTTTAGGATTTTTTTTGATTTTTAGTTGTTTTAAAGATTATTTGGTTTTTATGTGTTTTGAGGGATTGGTGGGTTATTTAGGAGTTTTATGGAATTTAATGGGTATTATAATATTAATGGTATTTTTTAGTTTTTAAGGATTTTGGTATTTTTATTGTTTAAAGTTGTTTAAGGAATTTCAGGGATTAAGGGGTTTAAGGGGATTCAGAATTTTTTTGGGTTTTCATGGCATTTTATGGGGTTTTATGGATTTTTTGGGGTCTTTGGTTTTAAGTGGTTATTAATTTATTAGGGATGGGGGTTAGTAAATTTATAGGGTTTTAGGGGTTTTAATATGTTTAGAATTATTTATGATTTTTAGGGTTTCTTTTAGTTTTTATGGATTATAGGATTTATGGGGATTTTAAATGTTTTAGTGTTTTAAAGGGTCCTAGGGGTGTTAGGTTTTTTTTTGGTTCTTTTGGGGTTTAATTATTATTATGGGATTTATGGTGTTTTAACTATTCTTAGGGGGTTTTGTGTATTGGGTAATTTATTATTTTAAGGAGATTTTGGGATTTTAGGGATTATACGGTTATTAGGGGCCTATAAGTTTTTACTTTATAGGTGTTTTGGGGCTATTAATGGTTTTTAGGGGTTTTAGTTTTTTTTGGGGGGTTTTGTTTTTTTATATTTATTAGGGGTATGGGATATGGGGTATTTTTTTGTATATTTAGGTGTTTGTATGGATTTCATGGTTTTTAGGAATTTTATGGTTTTTGGGTTTCTATTGGTTTTTTGTAATTTTATGGTTTTATAAAGGATTTTAGTATTTTTTTTATTTTGGGATTTTTATTTGATTTTTATAGTTTATAATTTTTTTTAGGTGGATTAGGCTTTTCGGGGGGGGGGGGTTATGGGGTTTTTAGTGATTTTTGGTATTTTTAGGGATTTTTTTGGTACTTTTGGAGTTTTTTAATTATTTTGGGGTCTTGAGGGGTTTTACAGTTTTTTTTCCTTAAGGATTGTTTTAGGGATTTTTTAGTATTTTCAAAGTTATATTATGGGGATTTAGCGGCTTTATGGTTTTTGAGTTTTTTAGGGGTTTGGGGGTTTTTATTGTTTAGTGCCTTTTTTGTATTAGTGGGATTTTTATTGTGTTTTAATATTTTATTGGTGTTGTTGGGTGGTTTTAGGGTGGGGTTTTATGGTCATTTAAAATTTTTATTATTTTTTGGTGTTTAATGGTTTTTGCAGGTTATATTGTTCTTAGGGATTTTATGTGTTTTAAGGTATCAAAATGACTTTTATGGGTTTTATGGTTTTTTATGATATTTATGGATTTTAGGGTTTCTAATAATTTTTATCTTTTTCAGGGGATTATAGTTTCCATGGTTCTTTTAGGGTTTTTATGGTTATATTGGGAATATTTTATGGTGCTTCTGGGGTTTTATTTTATTTTAGAGTTTTTTTTTGTTTCAGTGTTTTTTCTCTGTTAAGGTCTTATGTGCAGTTTTAGAGTTTGTATGGTCATTTTGGAATTTTTGGGCATTTTAGGGTTTTTAGTATTCATAGGGTATTTAGGGGTTTTATGTGTTATATGGTCTTTTAGTGGGGTTTGGGTGTTTATGGGATTTTTTTGTTTTATGGATTCACTAGTAATTTAGAGTTTAGGGTGTTCAGGGTTTATTAGGATTTTGTAGGGATTTTTTCTATTTTTAGTGATTTTTAACGTTTTTTTGCTTTTTGAGCTGTTTTGGTTTTTTCTGGGGTTTTAGGAATTTTTAGGGGGTTATTGATTTTTTTATTTTTTAAGGGGTATTAAATTGTTTTTGAGTTTTTTGGGGGGTTTAGGTCATTTATATATTTTAGGTGTTTTCATGTATTTAGGTTTTTAATATTTTTATAGTTTTTAGGATGTTCTAGGGAATATAAATTAATTTTAGTGTTTTATGTGTTTTAGGGTTTTCTGGGGTTTTAGGGTTTTTAGGGTTATTTTATTTGTTTACATTTTTTTTGTATTTTACGGTGTTTGGGGCTTTAATATTTTTTTGGGTATTTTAATGATTTTTTGGGTTTTTTTAAGATTTTTGTGTTTTTATGGTTATTAGGGTTTAATGGGGTATTTAGAATATTTAGAGGTTTTTCGGAATTTATTGATTTTAGGTTTTTTCGATAATTAAGGGATTTTAGTGGGTTTTAGTGGTTTTTGGGGTTTTTATTGTTTTTAGAATCTTTTTAGGCTTTTTCATTTTATAAGACTTACAAGGAATTTTTTGTGGTTTTATGGACCTGGGGGATTTTTTTGGGTTTTAGCGCCATTTAGGGGTTATGTTGGTGTTTTATGGGGTTTTATGGTTATATGGATATTAGACCTTTATGTTTTCAATGGTTTTATATGATTTCTATTTTCATTATGGTTATTTATATTTTTTTATGTTTTTATGTTTTTATGGTTATTTTGCGATTCATAGGGTTTTTGTGGTTTTATGGGATCTATGGTTTTATGGGTTTTTCGGATTTTTAGGCAGTCATTCAGTTTTAGGGTTATTTTGTAGTTTTTAATTTTTCTGGGGTTTTAGGTTTTTTATGGGTTTTTAATATATTTAATTTTTCTTAGAGTTTTTATTGTCCTTTATGGTTTTTATTCTTTTTATCAATTCTTAGGGTTTTATTGTGTTTTACAGGGTATTATAGTCATTTAATTATTTTTAGGGTTTCTTATGGTACTTTTGGGTTTTTAGGTTTTTAGGGTCCTCAAGTGATTTTAATGATCTTTATGTTTACATGTTGGTTTTAGGTTATATTGTGTCTTTTAAGAAGTTTTATATACTTTTAGCGGTTTTGCAGGTTTAGTGCATTTTTTTTTGTTTTTAAAGGACTTGTAGAGTTTTTAGGGTTTTCATGATTTTTAACTTCATTTTGGGCTGTATCATTTTTATAGTAATTTAGGGGGGTTATTATTTTTCTGTGTATTTTAGGGATTTGAGGTTATTATGGGTTATTACTATCCTTTAGTGATTTTAGGCTTTTATTGTTTTTATCGGTTTTGAGGGTATTAGAGAATTATATGTGTTTTGAGGGGTTTTATGATTATATGTATCTATAGGGTTATTATTGTTATTTAAGTGTTTTAATTGTTTTTTGGGGTTTTAAATGATTTTATCGGTTTTAAGGATTTTTAAGGGTGTTAGCGTAATTATGAATTTTCTGGTTCATTACTATTAATATTGGTTTCAGTGTTTTTTTGTTGTAATGTTTTTTAATTTTTTACGATTTGTGAGGGATTTTTATTATTTTTAGATGTTTTAGGTTTTGTAGGTTCTTTATAGTCTGGTTATAGTTTTTTATGTTTTAATGGTTTTCATTATCCTTTAGGGTTTCTCGGAGTTTTAGTTTTATTTAATGTTTTTAGCTTTTTTAGTGTTCGTTAAGTTTTTTATGGTCTTTTAGGATTTTTTTGGGTTTTATTTATTTTTAGGGTTATGTAATTTTAAAGGATCTTCATTGTTTTAGATTCTTTATGGGGTTTAGAGTAGTTTGGGGACATTAATTGGTTTTTTGGGTATTTAGTGTATTTTACGGTGTTGTATCCCTTAGGTGTTTTAGTCTTTTTAAGGACATTAAGGGATTATATTGGTTCTAGGTCATCTATGGGGGTTTTATGGTATATTATATTATTTAAGGGTTTTGGATATTTTAATGGTTATTTTTGTATTTTTAGGGGTTTTAATGATTTTTAGGGTTTTAAAATGGTTTTGAGGTTTTTAATGGGTATAGGGAGTTTTTTTTTATATTTGTTTTTAGAGGGTCTTTGAGGTTTTTTGGGAATTAAGGGGTTTTGGGGGTTTTGGGTTTTTATAATTTTATGTTGTTTTTGGGTTTATAGGGTCTTAAGTGGTTTTATTGAGTTTTTTTCTTTTTATGGTTTGTTTTGGTTTTTATCTGTTTTAATGGTTTTTTTGGGTTTTTACTTTATTAGGGTTATTGGGTCTTTGGGGTTTTTAGGTTTTTAGGGATTCCTAGGCCATTTTAAGAATTTTACGGGTTTATAGGGATTTGTAGGGGTTTTTTAGTTTTAGGTTTTTATGGTTTTTATGGGTTTTGGGGTGTTCCAAGATTTATTATGTTTCTAAGGGTTTTATAATTTTAAGGGGTTTAATGATTTTATGGTTTTTTATTTGTAAGGATGGTTTAGTTTTTTCATGTTTTTGGGTGTTTTATGTGATTTTAAGGGTTATGACTTTTTAGGTTGTTTTAGGGGTTTTTTTATTTTCATTTTTTTAGGACATTTTTTTGGTTTAATGGGTTTTCTTGTTTAAAAATGGTCTTTAAGTTTTTTTAAGGTTTTAGATATTTTGTTATTTCATTGAAATTTTGGTTGTTTTCTTGTTTTTAATTTATTTTTAAGCTTTTATGCCTTTTTAATGTTTTACTCACATTTAAGGGGGTTTAGGATTTTTGGTTTTTAGAGATTTGTGGAATTTTAGTGTTTTAAGGGAGTTCAAGGGTTTTTTTTGTTTTTAGTTTTTTAGGGACATTAATTTTACAAAGGGATTTTGTATTATTTTAGATTATATTGACTATTTTAGGTTTTAGGGTTGTTTTGGGTGTTTAGGGTTTTTAGTGTCCTCGATGATTTTTTTAAATTTAAGCAGTTTTTTTATATTTTAGGATTTTGGGCTCTTTTAATGTTTTTTTGCGTTTTTGGTCCTTTTAGAGTTTTATGTATTTATGATTTGTTTTAGGTTTTCATGGGTTTTTAAGGCCTTATATGGGTTTTAGTGTTTTATGGGTCATTCAGGATTATATTAGGTTTTAGGGTCCTTATGGTTTTTATTATACATTATTGTTATTATGATTATTAAGGGGTATAATGGTATTTGTACATTAGTTTTTTTAATGGATTTAGCGATGTTTAAGAAATTTTTGGTTTTATGGTTTTTATACTCTTTAGGGGTGTATGGTTATTAATGTTTTTTTGGGTTTTAATGGGTTTAGGATTTTTTGCCTATTTTTAGAGGTTTTGTGGGATTTGATGTTGTATTAGGTTTTCAGCATATTATGGTTATTTATAATTTTCATGGGTTTTATAGTTTATTTGGGTTTTATAGGGTTATAGTAATTATATGTTTTATATGGTTATTAGAGTTTTTATTTCTCAAGGACCTTTTTGGAAGATTATGATCATTTTGGGGTATTAGGATTTTTATGATTTTTGTGGTTTATGGTGTTTTTTGTTTTTAGGGTTTTAATGGGTTTTAGGGATTTTTGGTTTTTCATTTTAACTTGTTTTTAGGTTTTTTTGTATTTTTAGGGTTTGGGGTATTTGGGTATTAGTGTTTCTATGGGTTATTATGGTTTTATGGTTTTTCTAGTTTTTTATGGTTCATGGAGTTTTTTTGGTGTTTAGAGATTTTAGCATTTTAGGATTCTTGGTCTTCATTATGATTTTTAGTTTTAAGGGTTTCTTCCTAGTTTTTTGGTTTTTGGAGTTGTTTTATATTTTTTTGACAGTTTAGTGTGTATTATGTGTTTTTATGGATTTTAAGGGGTTCTGGGTTCTTTATGGGTTTGGTGGCTCTTGGGATTTTCAACATGATTAAAATAATTTTAAATTTTTTAGGGAGTGTATCTTTATTATGGTATTATGGGTATGAAGCTTAATCTTGATTTTTAGAATTTTTTTTTGTTCATTTTTTATTGTCGATTTTTTTTGTCATTATGGGTTTTATATTTTATAGGTTTGTTTTTGGGTTGTAGTGTTTTTGCGGGGTTTTCATTTTTTGAGGTTTTTAGTGTATTTTTTATATATTATTGTTAGTATGGTCCATTAGTGTTTTTAGGGTATATTATGGATTTTTTAATATATAGGGTTCCTATATGGGTCAGATGTTCTTTTGGGTTTTTAGGATTTTTCGGTATTAGGGCATTTCTGGATTTGTAGGGATTTTAGGGATTTATAGGATTTTTGGGGGTTTTATGGGGTTTAAGAGTTTATTAAGGGTATGGGAATTTCAAGGGTTATTTTTGGGTTTTTATGTTATTTTAAGTACACTAGTAATATTATGGAATTTTAGGTTAATTTAGTTGGATTTAGAGATTTTAGTGTATTTTAGGTTTCACCGGATTTTAGGGACTTTTAATTTCCTTAAGTCTGTTTAGGATTTTTTAAGATTCAGTTTCTTTTTTTTTTGTGATTATTTTTGAAACATTAAGAGATTTTAATTATTTTAGTGGTTAAATTTTTAGTGGGGCGGGGGGGGGGGGGGGGGGGGGGTTGGGGGTCTAATGGACATTTATAGGATTTTGGTTTTTTGTGTGTTTTTGGGTTTTTGGGGTTTTAGGAATTTTTTGGCTTTTTTATTTTATTTAGGTTTTGTATATATTTTTTATCATCCATTAGAGGTTTATGTTTTTTAGGTTAATTAAGTTTTTTAATATATTTTTAGGAGTTTATAGTATTTGTGATTTTATGGTTTGTGGTAGTTTAATGTATTTTATAGAGTATTAGTGGGTTTTGGGTTTTATGGGTTCTATGAGGTTTTAAGGCACTACAATTTTATTGTTTTATTAGAAGTTTTAGTGTTTTTTATGGTTTTAAGGGGTTTTAGGTTTTCAAGTGTTGAAATGATTTTTTGATTGTTTTAGGGATCTTATGAGTCTTAGGGTATTATGGGTTTTTCTATTTTTTTGGATTTTTAGGGGTTTAGGTTTCCGGGAATTTTAGGTAATTTCTGGGGGTTTATGGTTTTAAGGGAATTTATTTTTTATTATTTTATTTATCATTAGCGATTTTAAAGGGTTTTATGGGTTTTAAATGATTCAATCACTTTTACTATGTTTTTATGAGTATTCAGGGTTTTTTCGATTTTTATGTGTTTAGGTGTTTTTGGTGTTTCTAGGGGTCTTATTATTATTTTGCTTTCACGGGTTCTATTTTCAGTTTTTTTGGTTTTTTAATGTATTATAGTTTTTAGGGGATTTTATAGTTTTTGGGTGTTTAAAGGGTTTTACATCCTTTAATTATTTTATACGGTTTGAGGGTTTGTGTGAGTTTTAGGATTTCTAATTGGATTAAGGGTATTTAGTTTCTATTATTTTTTTTGGGATATTTTTTATGGATATTAGGGGTTTTTGGTTTTTTAGTTTTTTAGTTTTTTAGTGTTTTAGGGTAATTAGAGTTTTAGGGCAGAAGATGTGTGAGGACAAGCTAATACCGACCCCCCTAAAATTTATTAATTTGAAAAAAGACGCAACGGACAGAGGAGGGGCATGGTCAATCGACCCATACCCAAAAACAAAGCCTCAAAAGGAGAATAAAGCGCAAGAACAAGTCCAAATGAGAGAAGAAAGCAGAAAAGATCTTGGAAAAAACACCAGCACAGGGTCTACCGGCCTTCCCCACCATCATCATCGTAGTTCGCACCAGGGGGGTCTCCCTCATCACCATAACTAGAGTCCACATAAGTTTCTACTGACTCCAATTTAGAAGAGTCATATTGCTTCAAGCAGTTGGTGTAATACACCTTCAACTTCACATTCTCCACATTCAGCTACATCCTAGCAGTCCGCCCCACCTTTCCGAAGGAGATCTTCGAAGCTTTACTAGAATCCCTTGTAGATACCATTCTCATAAATGAAGAGTAGTCCTTCCTTGGCCCCCTCACGTTCAGGACAGCAGTGTCAACATCACCGTGTTTGTCCTGGAAAGGGATAACAGTGTCCTCCTGATTGTGTAATCATGAAATGGCAGGTGGAAACCTCTCCCTGGACATGCCCCCTACAAGGATTTCTTTCCCAAAAGAGGAAAAATCTCTATGAAGGGACTTGTCCTTCAAAATATGGGCCATGTTGGATTTCATCCTAGAATCATAATCATAGCCACTCCCCCAAAACATCAAACACTGGGGTTTCACTCCCTCCTACAATAGAGAAATATCTAAAGGTATTTTCAGCACATTAGGGTCCTCCAAAGCCATGTCATTCAGAACCAAACATTTGGAGTTCCCATACTTATTTTCCCTAATTGTCCCATCTTCAACAAATTTAGCATCATGTGACCCAAAGGGGAAGAGTGCCTCGGATGCATCAACTGCGATTGGAACTAGCTCATGGGAGTCAGGAGGGTTCATCAAAGACCTAGTGAAGACACCCCCATTACCCGCAGCTTGGGCAACATGCACGCCAGTCTCAGTCCCCAGATCAGCCCTCATCCTAGATAACACCTCGCTAAACTTTGGTTCAGGTGGCTGATGTCGAGTAGTCATCAACAGGATGTCCCCTCCCTTGACCATCTCCCACTGTAAACTTATATCCACTTCAAGAATGACATTGATAGTGAGATGTGAGCCACTGACATTCATCCTTCCATTATCAAACCCAAGACTGTCCCTATTAGCCTGTCGCAGAGGCCGAGAAATTTCTTCTATCTGCTTACCAGCTACACATCTAGATAAGGGAACCTACACAGAAGCCAGCAAGCTTTATTCACCATCCAAAATGAGGCCTCCATCCCTACCACCATGCTACTCATGCTCTAGAACATCAAAAACTAAGGAATTAAACTGATTTCTTAAGGGATGTATGATCCCCATGGTCAATGCAGGGGGGCCCTCCACTCTGCCTCCATTCAATATTGAAGATTGGAACTCCTGGTCAACCTCACATGATAGTTCCACAGAGCCAATCACCCTTAGAGAATCCGAAACAGGAGGGACACGTGCACCAGACATATTCGCCTGCTCAATGTCCATAAAACAGATGTTGCTACAACCTCGGGCCTCCACACTATCAATTTTTAGAAACAGAGGATAGATAATGACTACTCTTTAAAGGAGTGATACTATCCAAAGCAGCCATAGGGGTCGATGTATAGGCAGGGAGTGTGCAACCTACTGTCTAGACTTAACCATATTCAATCACCGACCCTTACGCCGACAGTTCTGAATAGCATGCGCAAAGAAAATGAAAGAATCATATAAATCAACCCAAGATTCATAAACCACCGACTTCTTATACCAATGCTCCTCGTTGACAGAGATCCACACAAAATCAAGCAGATTCATTGAGACATAGACCTCATTAGAGGCCCTTAGAGCAACTGGTTGACAGATTTCCTGAATACACTTATCTTCTTATATAAACCACACCACAAGGTTCCCCATCATAAAAAAATAGATGGATTTTGAAATGGTAAAAAATAATCAGTGAAACGAACGTAAAGAGCCATAGAAGGGAAGTCATGCTTCAAGTGAAGACAATAGCTCCATCGAAAAAGAACAAATCAGAATCCATTGTAATAACGAGGTGTCGAGGACCAAGATTGAACCAGATATTCTTCAAAATAAAAACTGGTCATAATAGGGAAGTTGTCCATAATCCCTACCATCAAACAATCTTAGAGGCCCCATGATCTGAAAATGAATCTATCAGAGTCATCAACCGAAGGTTGTCCATTGCAGAATCTTGAAACCAATGTTCATCTACGGATGTGGGAGGCCTCATGGAACTTCGACAAAGAGAGGGGGAGCTGAGGACGTCCCAAGAACAGATCAAGGACCTAAGGAAATGTATGAATCAATGGATTGGGGGGAAGCAGATCCATCGAGGAGAAGGGGTTAAGTGAATAGACAAAGGGTAAGAGATACCACAACTCCCAACCAGAGGGGGAGGGGCAGAGATGAGTACCATCGACGCACTTCCTAGGATGAGGCCCATCGTACACCTCGGGCCAGAGGACATTGACGCGCGAGAGAGAATCCATCTCCATTTTCTTCATCTAGATTCATAGTATCATAGTGTTTTTAGGTGTTTATGGGTTTTAGGGTATTTATGTTTATTAAATATTTTTAGAGATTTTAGGGTTTTTTCTTGATTTTTGGTTTTGTGGCCCTTTATAGATTTTTTGGTATTTTATGGTTTTAGTGTTTTTACTGATTTTTAGTGTTTTTAATGGATTTAGGGGTTTTTGGGATTTTATGGGGTTTTAGTATTTCTATAATTTTAGTGTTTTAAGTTTTTTTGTGGCTTATGTGTTTTATTAAGTTTTTTTAGATATTTTTTGTTTTAAGAATTTTATCAGATTTTAGATATTTTTATTAATTTTTACAATATTTTGGGTTTTAGGGGTTTTTTGGTTTTAGGGGGGGGTGATTTTTATGTACTTTAAATTTTTTTATGGTTTTTATATTATTATGTATGGTTTTTTAGTGTTTTAGGTTTTCATGGTCATTTAGGGGATTCGTGCGGGTTTTGGGGGTGGGGTTTATGGGTTTTATGTTTTTAGTGGTTTTTATGATTTTTCCTTCTTTTGAAGGATTTTAGAGATTTTTAGTGTTTTGGGGTTATTTTGGTATTTTGGGGTTTGATGGTTGGGGTAGGTTTTTTGGTGGGGTTCATTTTTTTCTGTTTTCTCAGTTTTAGGGGTTTTCATGGGTTTGAAGGATTTTTTACAGCTTTCTGGGGACTTTTGTCTCTTTTGGTTTTTTTATTTTAACGGTTCTAGGTTATTCTAATGGTTTTTTTGAGTTTTTAGGGGTTTTATGTGAATTATGGTTTTTTTGGGTTTTACAGGTTTTATATTTTTGTGGTTTTAGGGGTTTCTGTGGTTTATTATGGTTTTTTGTGTTATATGGTATTTTCATGATTTTTCGTGATTTATGGTTATTATGGTATTATTAATTTTTATTCTCCTTTGTGGTTTTATGTTTTTAGTATTTTTGGGTTGTTTTAATCCTTTTGGGGATTTTAGTGGCTTTTGAGTGTTTTATTGGTTTTCGGTGGTTTTTAAATTTTTATGTTTGTTAGTGTTTTATGGGTTTTATGTATTTTTAGGGTGTCTTAGGATTTTAATGGGTTCTAAGGGGAATTCGGGGAGTGTTTAGAATTTTAGGGTTTTAGATGGTTTTCTAGTATTCAGGGTTTTTAGAGTTTTTATGGGTATTAGGGTGTTTATGTATTTTACAGTTTTACGGGTTTTCGGGGAATTAAAAGGGTTTTATGTATATTAGAGTGTTTTAGTGTTTAATAATGTTAGGGTTTTATAGAGTTTGAATGGTTTTTTGGGTATTTAGGTATTTTTTCTGTTTTTGGGCCTTTTAGGGGTAGTAGCGGTTTTAGTGTTATATTTTTTTAAGGTCCATTCATTGTTTTTTAGGGTTTTAGTTTTTTTGGTTTTATTGGGGGTTTATGTTTTTTAGTGTCTTTAATTTTATAACGGGTTTAGGGTTTTATGGAAATTTTATGGGGTTTTGTGTTTTTTGGTACATGTATTATTTTAAAAGTTTTTAGTGGATTTATACAGTTTAGTATTCTTAGTATGTTTTAGGGGTTTATGGTTTTAGGGTCCTTTAGGGTATTATGGTTATTATGCTTCTATAGGGGTTTGGGGTTTTTAGGGCCCTTCAGGGTTTTAGGGGGTTTTTTTGGGTTTCATTATTGTTTTCTGGGAATTTTAGGTTTTGGGTTTTTTGGTTTTTGGAGATTTATATATATTTTTTTATTTTTAGTGTGGGGGTCTACGTAATAATGGTTTTTAGGTTTTTTTTTGGGGTTTTGGGGTTTTGAGGGATTTATGGTTCAAATTGATTTTATGGTTCTTGTAGTTTTTTGGGAAATATAAATTATTTATAAATTTTAGGGCATTTTATCCTTTTTAGGGGGTTTATGTAATGTTTTAGAGGCTTATGGGTTTTCGAGTATTTTAATAGATTTTAGTGTTATTTAGTATTTGTATGGTTTTCTAGGGTCTATTTCGGTTAGGGGTGGGGGGATAAAGGTATTGTTAATATATTTAGGGTTTAGAGACTCTTTTAACTATTTTGGAGTTTCTGGGTTCTTTTTGGGTCCTATGGGGTTTTTAGGGTACTTTTGGGGTTTTTGGCTTTTTATGTTTTTATTTTGATTATGTTTTTTTGTGTTTTTAGGTACTAATATACATTCTAGTTTTTTTAGGGGGTGTTTTAGTGGATTTACTGTTTAGGGGTTTTAGTGTTTTTATGTTTTTTTTTGTTTTTAGTGGTTTTAAGGTTTTGGGTGGTTTTGGGGTTTTAGAGTTTTTGTGGGATTTTAGGTCTTTAGTGTTTTTTAGTTTCATTATGGTTTTAGTGTTCTGTGTTTTTTTGTTTTTTGAGGTTTAGGGGATTCAAGGGGTATTTAGGGTTTTAATAGGTTTTCATTTTGTATCGGTTTTAAAAGTATTTATAGATAACATTTTTTTAGTGAATTGTGGTTTTTATTGGCTTTTTAGTTTTCCTGGGGGGTTTAAATTTTTATCGGTTTTCAATGTTTTGTTATTTTTTTAGATTTCGACTGTCTTATCTATTTGTAGTGATTTTAGTGTATTTAGGTGTTTTATGGTTTTGAGGGTATTTATGTTTTTATGTTTTTTTGGATTTTAGCATCTGGGAGTTTTTTGGGGGTATTATGGGTTTTTGAGTGTTTTGGGGATTTATGGGTTTTTTGGGATTTTATAAAATTTTAGGGTTTAAGTTTTTAGGAGATGTTAATATTTTAATGGTGTTCAAGGGTTTTGGTTGTTTGGGGGGATTTGGGATTTTTTAGGGGTTTTGTGTGTTTATGGGTTTTCATGGATTTTTTGAGGTTTAGGGGTTTTATTGTTTTAGGTTCTTTTATATGTTTATGTTTTTTTATCATTTTGATGGTTTTATAATGTATTAAGGATTTTTTGTTTTGTATTGATTGTTTTGGTTTTTAGGGGTTTCAGTGTTTTTTCTTTTATTAGGGATTTTATATTTTTAGTGATTTTAGGGTGTTTAAGGGTTTTTGAAAGGCTTGTATGGCCTTTTACAGGTATTTATTTTTTTGGGCCTTTTATTGTTTTAGGGTTTTTATGGCCTTCTGGGGTTTTAGTATCTTTTAGGGAGGTTAATGGTTTTTATGGTTTGAAGGGATTTCTGGGATCCTTATGGTTCTCTAGGTCTATTCAGTTTCATTATTATTTGAGTTTTTCTTGTTTCGGAATTTTTAATAGTTTTTATGTTTTAAGCGATTTAGGGTTTTTAGGGGCTTATCTATTTGAAGTGTTTTCAAGAATTTCACATTTTAAATGATATTTAGGGGGTTTTGTAGTTTAGGGGAATATTTTGTTATTCAATAAATTATTCGATTTTGAATATTTTATAGGTTTGGGGGTTTTGGGGGTTTTGGGAATTTTTAGGGTGTTTAGTGTGTTTTTTGGGGGGTGGGTGTTAATTTTTATTGGGTTGTTATGGTTTTCTGGGTCTTTTAAGCATTTTAAGGGTTAGAGTGTTATATGTGGTTCTTAGGGTTCGCAGTTTTTTTATGGTTTAGAGACTTTATGTTTCATAGGGTCCTTTTGGATTTCAAGGGATTTGGGCCATTTAGTATTTTTTGGGTTTTTGGATTTTTTGGACACTTTATTGTTTTTGTGTATTTTAGTATCTTTTTAGGGTTTCATAAATTTCAAGGATTTGGTGATTTTTATGATCTCTTATGGGGTTTTAATATATATGCGGGTATATAGGGTCTTTGAGGATGTTATATTTTTTTAGAGTATATAGTGTTATATGTGATTTTAGGGATTTTAAAGGGTTTTGAGGGTTTTTATAGTATTTAGTGATTGCAGTGTCTATTTAGGGTTTTAGTGTTTCTTGGGTGTTTAACCGGATCATTGTGTTTTTGGTATTTTTATGTGTGTTTGGTTTTTTATGGTTTTTAGGGGGATTAGTGTTCTTTTAGGGATTATTATTGTTTTAGGGGCTTTTGGGGTTTTATGGGTTTTTGGGGATTAATGATTTTTAGTGTCTTTTGGGGTTTAATAGAGTTTATAAGGGGTTTAATCATTTTATGTCATTTTAGGTTGTTTAGGGGTTTTTTGGTATTTAGGGTTTCGTATGGTTTTCATAGGTTTTTTATTCTTTATGGGTTTTCATAGGGTTATTAGGTTTTTAGTGTTTTTAGGGGGTTTTAGGGTATTTTGAGTTATTAGGATTTTGTTTGTTTTTTATGGGGGTTCTTTGATTTGAGGGTTCTTAATTAATTTAGTTTTTTAAAAACATATTAGGGTTTTTTCATTTTTTTGTTTTTGGGTTTTTTTGTCATTTTATTGGTATTATTTTATAGAGATTTTATTATATTTATTGGTTTAGGGATCTTATGAATTTTATTGTGTTTTGAAGAAATTAAGTGTTTTTAGTTTTTATTATGGTCTTAAGGATTCATGGTTTTTAGAGTTTTATAGTGGTTTCCAGGGTTTATATTGTCTTTTAGAGTTTTTTATGGAATTTTATGTGGTTTGGGATATTTTATAGTTTTAGGAAGTTTTATTAGATTTTAGTAACATTTAGGGATTTTTATGATTTTTAAGGGGTTTTAGGGTTTTTTAGTTTTATATGGTTTTTAGGGATTTTAGGGGTTTTGGGGTTTTTTGGGTTTATCGGGCTTTATTTTTTCTAATGGTATTATCTTGTTCATGTTTTTTCAGGTTTTTAGGGTATTATAGATTTAGGATTTTTAGGGTTTTTAGGTTTTTTAGGGTTTCATGATGGATTTTGAGTTGTTTTTTGGGAATTTGGTTTCTTTTTGGTTTTTGTGAGTGGTAAGGATTTTATGTTTTTTGGAAGTTTTATAGTTTTTTTATTGTTTTAATGTTTTATTGGTATTGATAGTCTTTTAGTTTTTAGGTACCTTATTCTCTTTACAGTTTTTAGGGTTTTAGGGGTTTCGAGGATATTTTAGGGTTTCTCTAGTCTAGGATTGGTTTTAAAGAATTTGTTTTGTTTAGGATTTTTAGGGTTATATATGATTTATTGTGTGTTATTTGGTTTTGTAGTGAGATTTATAGGCTTCATATTATTATGGTGTTTTAGGGTCTTTTTTTAATTTTTAGGGGTTTGATGGTATTTAATGTTATTTTAGTGTGTTTTGAGTTTTTAGGGTTTTTATTTTGTTTTAGGGTTTTTAATGTATTTCGAGATTTAAGGGTTCTTTATGGTTTTTATTGTTTTAGGGGTTTTAGGGTTTTAAAGGGTTTTAGTGTGTTTTCATGTTTTTCAGGGTTTTAGGTTTTTTAGGGTTTTTTTGGGTTTTCATGGTTTTTATGTTTTTTAGTTTTTTAGGGATTTATGGGTATTTAGATTTTTTATGGATTGTTGTGTTTTTTAAGAGTACTAGATGTTTTTAGCTTTTTTGGTGTGTTTTTTCTATTTTTGGATTTTTTGCGATCTTTAGAATTTTTAATGTCTTTTTAGAGGTTTTAAAATATTTAGGGGGTTTATTGGTTTTAGTTTTTTATGGGTATGAGTGTTTTTAATGTGTTTTGTGGAGATTTTTTAGGGTTTTAGGGTTTTTATAGTTTTTATGGTTTTTTTTATTTTGATGATTTCTTCGGATTTTAGGGAAATATAGGGTATTTTGGGTTTTTAATGGTTTCATAGGTTTTAAGTTATTTTTAGGAATTTTTTAGTGTCTTTAATGTGTTTTACGGTCTTTTGCGGGTTTTACGGGGTTAATTGTTTTTATGGTTTTCAGTGTTTTTATGTTATTTTTGCTCAATATGTTATTAGGGTTTTGAACATGTATTAGGTTTTAGATATTTTTCGGGGTTGCAATGTCTTTCTAGTATAATTTTATTATTTTTAGTGCTTTATAAGTATTTAGGGGTATTGAGTATTTTATTGTTTTTTAGGTTTTTATGATTTTTAGGGTTTTTTGTTTTGGGCGGGGGGGAGTTGTTTATTTAGGGGCTTTAGGGTTTTCTTATTGTTTTTCTCAGATTGTTTTCTGTAGGATTTTTTGGTTTTTGTGGGTTTTAACGATTTTTAGAGTGTTTTAGGATTTTTTGGGGAATATAATTGGATATTGGATATTTTGAGGATTTATGGTTTTATATTTTTTAGCAGTTTTAGGGTTTTTTAGGTTTTCAGTTATTTTATTTATTCTTCATTTTTATGGGGTTTTAGGGATGTTATGGTTTTTAAATTTTTAGGTTTTTTTCAGTATATTTGGAATTTTTAGGGTTTTTAGGGTTTTTCAATTTTTTAGGTTTTCGAGAAAATTTATTGTCTTTACTGTGTTTAGGGTTTTTAATTCCATCTAGGGTTTTATAGTGTCTTTTTAGTCATATAGGGTTTCTAGTGGTTTTAGTATATTTTATGATTTTTAGTTATTTTTGAGGAATTTTAGGGTTTTAGGGGATTTTATTGATGTTTCTTAGGTTTTAGAGGTTTTGTGCATTTTTACATTTTTATGAATTTTTAGGTGGTTTAGGTATTTTTACTGATTTCCTATAATTTTAAGGATTTGTAGTAATTTTGGATTTTTAGGGGATTCATGGATTTTTAGGGGTTTAGGATTTTTAGGTTGTTATGGTGATTATTATTCTATTAGGGCCTTTTTTGGGGGTTTACTGTCTTTTACAGTATACATGGCTTCTTTTGGATTTAGGGTTTAAGGTTTATTTTATTTGGGGGGGGGGGGGGTTTCTTTTTATTTTTTATGTGTACAATTATTTTTAGGGTTATAGGTTTTTGGGGTTTTCAGTTTTTAGGATTTTTAATGTATAAGGGTTTTCATGTGGATTTTGTGTTTTTGGGATATATAAAATTTTCAAGGGTTTTTATGGCTAATACAGTTTTCTTAGGTGTTTTTTGTTTTTTGGTATTAATATTTTCATGATTTTTTATTTGTTAAAAATTTTACTAAGTTTTTTAATGTATTTTGGAGGTTTTATGATTTTAGAGGTTTTTTAAAGTTTTTAGGGTTTGGGGGTATTAGTGTTTTTTAGGGTTTTTTAATTCATAAGAGTTTATTTGGTCTTTTGTGATTTTAGTGATTTTTATAGTTTTATAGGTTATTTTTATGGTTTTTTAATAATTTATTGTTTTTACATTTCATCTTGGGTTTTAGGGTTTTCATTTGTAATAGTGTTTTTATGTATTTTCTGTTTTTTCAGGTTTTTAGGGTTTTTTTGGTTTTTATTATTTATGTGTTTTAGATTTTTTTAGGGTTTTATGGTTTTTAGAGTTTTTGTTTTCTTTTAGAGTTTCTATTAATTTTTTTAAGTTTTACGGTTTTAAGGCCATTCAATGTTTCTAGTTGCTTTAGGACCATTTAAGGGTTTTAAGATTTATACTGGTTTTATGTTTTTGGGGACTTTTAATATACTTTAATGATTTTTAGGGTCATTTGAAGATTTTTGGGGTTTTGTTTCTTTTAGAACATTTGGAGGTATTTATGGTTAGTAATGTTTTTTGTTTTTTACAACTTTTAATGGTTTTTACATTTTTATCGTCTTTTATGGGTTTTAGGGTATTTCAATGTTTATAGGGTTTAGAGCCATTTGGGATAATAGGGATTTTAGTTTCCTTTACATATTTTTTAGGGTTTTATGGTTGGATGATTATTTTTTAGTTTTTTAGGTATTTTTAGCACTTTTTTTGTTTTGTTGGGTTTTTAGATTTTTTTACTGTTTTTAGTGCCTTTTAAGGTTATTTGGTATTTTAGTATATTTTTGGGTTTTTGTGTAATTAGTGTCATTTATAGCTGCTAAGGTATTTATAGTCTTTTTGGGATTTTAATGTTTTCTAGGGGGTTTATGGTAGTTTTGGATATTTTAGGATTTTTAGTGATTCATTCGGATCTTTTAGGGTTTATATGTTTTTAGGGTCTTATAGGGTTTTTGGGTCTTTTTAGAGGTTGATATAGGTTTATCGTCTTTTTCGATTTTTAGGGTTTTTGGGGTTTTTAATTTCCACATTGTTTATTTAGTGTTATTTAGTTTTTTATGTTTCTAGGGTATTTTTATTTATTTTTAAAAAAATTAATGGGATTTCTAGGTTTTATGGGTTTTAATGGATTATGGTATTTTTTGGTGATTAGGGGGTTTAGGCATTTTAATGTTTTTATATTTTTATGGATTATAATGGTTTTAGAGGTTTTAAGGAATTTCTAGGGGTCTAATAGGCTATTATGATGTCTCATGGGTTTTTTTACAACTTTTGGCGTTTTATTTATTTATTACTATTTTTCATGCCTTTTTAGGGGGGTTTGGGTTTTAAAAGGGATTTATGTTTGTATAGTTGTCTGGAGTTTTTTAAAGATTGGTTTAGAGTTTTAAAATTTTTATTGTTTTCAGTGGTTTTAGAGGTTTACTATTTTTAGGTACATTTAGGGGTTTATGGTTTTTTATTTTTTATGATTTATGTGTTTTAAATGTTTTTAATGATTTGTGGGATTTAGGGTGTTTTAGGGGATTTGAGGGTATTTAAAGGAATATAGGTAATGTTGGGGTTTTTATCTAGTTTAGGGACATTAATTTCTTATTAAATTATTTGGTTTTAGTGGTTCTTTCGATTATAATGAATTTTATGGGTTACTTAGTGTTTTTATGGGTTTTAGGGCTTTTAAGATTTTTTTAGTGTTATTACAGTTTTTAGGGATATCAGAGGATTCTTTGTGTTTTTTTATTTTTTAGGGTTTCATTGGGGTAGGTTTTTTAGGGTTTTAAGTCATCTAATGGGTTTTATGTTATTTAGTGTTTTTCATGTTTTTTAGGATTTGGGGGGTCTTTTATTTTCTTTATTGTTTTTAAGGAATTTATTTTTTTTTGGATTTTGGTGCTTTTAGAGGTTTTTAAAGGTTTTGGTGATTGTATGGGTTTTATGGATTTTAGGGGTTTTATGGTGTTTTTTTGGAATTTTTATGTCTTTATTTTTTTAGTGTTAGGGTTTTATGAGTTCTTGGGGGTTTATTATTTTAATGGATATTTAGTGTTTTTTATGATTTCAAGGGTTACAGTGGTTTAATGGGTTCCAAATTGTTCTTTTTGGTTTTTTATCGTTTTCTAAATCATGGGGTATTTTATTGTTTTTAGGAATATAAATTTGTTTTTTAGTCTTTAAATTTTTATTGTTTTTAGGGTTTTAAGGGGTTTTTTAATTTTATCTGATTGAGGTGTTTTGGGTGGTTTTTGGTTTTTGGGGGTTTTTAACATAATTTTGGTCTTAAGGGTCTTTTGGGGGATTTTCGGCTTCTTCTGTTTTTTGGTGTCTTAGGGCGTCTAAGGGTTTTTAGGGTCTTTTGGGTTTTATAGATATTTTTACAGTTTTTAGTTTTTTTTGGGTTCTAATGTATTTTAGGGGTTTTAGTTTCATTAGTGGGGTTTAGGGTTTTATAGACATTTATTCGTTTTAACAGGGATTTTTTTAATTTGGGAGGATCTTTGTGTTTTCTATGATTTTATGGTTTTTAGGTGTTTATTGGATTTTTAGATGTTTGTATGTGTTTTATTGTTTTTATGTGTTTTTGGTGTTTTAGGGTTTGAAGTGTTTTACGATTTTTAGGTTTTCAATGGGGTTTAGGGATCTTTTAGTGGTTTTCATTATTTTTTGGGATTTTACGACTTTGAGGGTTTTGAGGGTTTTTAATTTCTTAGGGTTTCAATGGTTTTTAGAAATTTTTAGCAATTTATAGGTTTATTGATATTTTTTGAATTTTATGGGATTTAGGGTTTTTTAGTGTTTTTAAATATGTTTCTATGGTTTTAGGGTTTTATGTGTTTTAGGGTTTATTATGGTTTTTATGATTTTTCATGTTTTTAGGGGTTTTGAGTTTTAATGGATTTCTGGTTTTTTAGGGTTTGTGAGGGGTTTTCTTGGGTTTTTTGGTTTATGTTCTTTTAGGATTTTCATTATATTTTCAGGGGTCATAATGATTTTATAGTTATTTTTTATTTTTATGATTTTAAGTATTTTATGGATATATTACTTATGGTGGTTTTAAGGATTGTCATTGGATTTTAGTTGTTTCGATGTTTTTATTAGTTTTTTTGTAGTTTTTAATTTTTTATAATGTTTTTAGCATTTTTAAGATTTTAATGGTTTTGTTATTTTTTTTCTTATTTATAGACTTTTGGTGTCATAGTATAGTGTGTATGGTATTTATTTTAGGATTTACGGTATAGGGTTTAGGGTTTAGGGTTTAGGTTCTAGGGTATTGGGTTTGTGAATTAGATTTTTTCTAATAGGGTACGATATTAGGTTTTAGACTATACGGTTTTTGTATATGAGTATATGTTATAGGGTTTAGAATGTTTGGTATTAGGGATTATAGTTTATGGTATGGTGTCGAGGGTGTAGGGTTTTCCATGTAGGGTGTAGGGAATATTGTTTCTGGGGTAGAATTTCTCTTGCATGGTGTAGGGTTTAGGGTGTAGGTATAGGGTTTATGTTGTAGGGTTTAGGGTTTAGGGTGTTGGGTATTGGTTTTATGTTGTAGGGTATTGGTTTTAGGGTGTATTATTTATGGTTAAGGATGTTGGGTAAAGGGTGTTGTGTGTAGGGGTTAGGGTTTATGGTGTAGGGTTTATGGTTAAGGGGGTATGGTATATAGATTATGGTATACAATATTGGGTTTAGTTTATAGGGTTCATGGTTAGGGTGTAGGGTTTGTGTATTAGAATTTAGTGTGTACGGTATATGGTTTGGGGTTTAGGGATTAGGTATTTGGGTTTATGGTTTAGAATTTAGGGTATATGGTATTGGGTTTAGGGTATGTGGTTTTGGATGTAGTGTATAGGTTTTATATGGTAGGATATAGGGTTTTTGGTGCATGGTTTATGGTTTAGGATGTAGCGTATAGTTTTTAGTGTATAAGGTTTTTGTTGTGTGTCACAACGTATAGGTTTTAGGTTGTAGGGTGTAGGGTTTCATGAAGAGGGAATAAAGTTTACGGTGTAGGGTATAATGTTTATGGTTTGGGGTATAGGGTTTAGGGTGTAGGTAATATTTAGGGTGATGGTTTTACTGTATAGGGTTTATCTTATAGTGTATACAGATTATGGTTTGGTGTTTTGGGTGTAGAGTATAGGGTATTGGGTGTAAGGTGTAGGGTATATGGTTTTGGGTTTTCGGTTTTCGGTTTCTGGTATTGGTTTTATGGTGTATGGTTAAGGGTTTAAGGTGAATGGTATAGATTTTAAGGGGTTTTATGGGTCATTTAGAGATTTTATTTGGTTTTAGGGTTGTTTATTGAATTTTGGGGTTTTGTGGAATTTTGGGTTATTAGAGTCTTTTATATTGTTTTAGATTTTTATGGGTATTTCGGTTTTTTGTTTTTAAGGTATTTAGGGTTTTATGTTTTTAATGTTTTCAGCGGTTTTATTATTTTTGGGGGAAATATGGTTTTAATGGGTTTTATTGTTTGTATGTGTTTTTAGGGTTTTTTAGGTTTTTTTAACGTGAATAGTGTTTCTTTGGATTTAATGGTCTTATATTTCTTTTAGTTTTATAGGTATTACTCGTGCTTTCTAGTGTTTCAAAATCATTTATGTGTTTTAGTGGTTTCCATTGTTATTAGGGTTTCTAGGGTGCTTTTGGGTTTATTGAGTTTATATCGTTTTTAGTGGCTTTTGGTTTCGAAGGGATTTTATGTGGGTTTAGTATTTTAAGAGTTTCTTATTGGTTCATGGATTTAATTATTTTTATGTGTTTATTCTATTTTACTTAATTAATGAGGTTGTGGTATTCTTTAGAAATTGTTTTGGGTATTTACGAGTTTTAGTGGTTTTTAGGGTTTTGGTGAGGTTTTAGGTTTTTAGAGTTTTAGGGATATTATGGTATCTATGTAAAGTTTATGATTTTAGGGTTTTAATGGGTTTTTTTAGTGTTTGTATGAATTTGATGATTCGTTAATGTTTTTTTTACGGGTTTAATTATTTTTAGGTTCTTTTGAATTTTTGGGTTTTTATGGTTGTATAAGAATTTTCCTAGGGATTTTATGGTTTTTGAAGTGTTAGTATGGTGTATGTTTTTTTATTTATTTTAGGGTTTTATGTTTTTTAGGATATTTATGGTTTTTCTAGGTTACTTTTAATTTTTTAGGAGTTTTTTATGGGTTTTTCATTTTGAACGGTTTTGGGTGGTTCATTGGTTTTAAGGTGGTTTAGTTAATTTTTAGTTATTTAGGGTTTTAATGGTGTTAAAAGGTGTTTTTTTGTTTTAAAACGATTATTAGTTTATTAATGTTTTCATAGTTTTTATGGACAATTATGGTTTTTTGGTTCTTTTAGTGGGTTTTAGTTTTTTTATTTATTTTTTGGGTTTTAGGAGGGGTGGGTGGGTTGGGTGTTATTGGTTTAATGGTTTTTATGGTCTTCTATGGGGTTTTGATGTTTTAGTTATTTTTATTGTTTTTTGGGGAATTTTATCAATTTTAGGGGTTTTCATGGTTTAATGGTTTTTTTGTTTTTTATGGATTTAGGGGGTCCGGAGTTGTTTGGTGTTTTTACTGGTTCTTTTGTTTTTTTAGTTTTTTAGGGGTTTTGGGTATTTTTTATGGTTTTTTTGTGTATTTATGGTTTTTAGGGGGTTTTAAATATTTGTAGGGGTTTTAGAATTTTATCGGGTTTTCTTGTTTTTAGGTCGTGTAGGATTTTAAATTGTGTTTAAATGAATATAAGAGGTGTAAAAAGTTTTTGTCATTTTAGTTGTGATTTATGGTGATGGGGGGTTTTATGTGTTTTAGTATTTTTAGATGGTTTTATGTTTTTTAGTGTATTGTCTTCTTTTTATGGGTTATTGGTTTTTGGGATTTATGGTATTATAGTTTTTATTTTTTTTAATGATTTTTAAATATTTTTTGGCTTCGGGGGATTTTAGGGGATTTTAGGCTTTTCAAGGACTTTAGGGGATTTTATGGATTTTTACAATTTTAGTGTCTTTTTGGGTTTTGCAGGATTTGTATCGTTTCATTGAGTATTGAGAAATTTAGAGTTTTTTGTGGTTTTAGGGTATTTTAAATCTTTTAAGGGTTTTTAGTGTTTATGGGATTTTTAGCGGCATTGTGGTTATTTTTGTATTTTTATGTTTGTTTGATGTTTCTGAAGTCTGTAAAGGTATTTTGGGGTTTTTGGGGGTTTTAATAGTATAAGCAGTTCTTGGGTTTTTAGGGACATTTTGGGGATTTAGAGTTTCTAGGTTGCTTTTTTTTTATGTTTTTAGGGGTTTTACTGTTTTTAGTGTAATAATTATTTTAGGGTCATAGGTTTTTTATGTGATTTGTAGTTTTTTGGGTTTTTGGTTTTTATGGGTATTAGGGTTTTAATGGATGTTTTATGTGGGTTTTATTTGTTTGAGTATTATATGGATTTAGGGTTTTTATTTGTCTTAGGGTTTTTAGGTTTTTAGATACAGTAGTTTTTTGTGGATATTATGGATTTTTTAGTTGTTTGTGTCGTTAATATTTTTAGGGGTTTTGGTCTTACAATTGTTTTTTGGGTTTTAGGGGGTTTTAGATGTTACAGTCTTTTAGAATCATTTATTTTTGTTTTGGGGTTTAGATATTTTAGTGTCTTTAGGGGTTTTTGGGAGTTTGGGTTTAAAAATATTCTTGCTTATTTATGGACTTTTCGTGTTTTTTGGGTTTTGGGAGATTTGTGGCTTTTAGGGATTTCATAGCTCATTATGGTTTTCAGGGTTTCTAAGTAGTTTTAAAGGTTTTTTTGGATTTAATTATCCTTTAGTGTAATGGGGAGGTATTATGGCCTTTTAGGGAATTATGGTTTTTCATAATCCATTAGGTTTTTTATTGTTTGGGGATTCTTTTGGGGTTTTAGGATATTTTAGTGATTTAAACGGTTATTAGGGTATTTTCAGGTTTTAGTGTCTTTTGGGGTTTTGGGGGTTTCATTGTTTTTTATGGTATTTAGGAATTTATGTGAATGTAGGGCCTCTAATGTGTCTTTAGGGTTTTAGGATTTTTAGGGTTTTAGTGTTCTTAAGTTGTTTTAATTATTTTAATTTTTATTAGGGGTGTTATGATTTCTAGTGGTTTTAGGGTTTTTTTGGGTATTATTGTGGTTTTAGAAGTTTTGAAGGATTTTATTATTTTTAGTGTTATTATGGATATTAGGGTATTATGTTATTAATCATCAATAGTGGTTTTTAGGGTTTTAGGGGTTTAATAATTGAAAGGATTGTATTTGTTTTGTATGAATTTTTAGGGTTTTCAGAGGTTATTAGGGTTGTTAATGGTTCTTAATGTTTTTAGGGTTTTTATGTTTTTATAATTTTTTGGACTTTTCAGAGATTTCAATGTTATGTATGGGTTGTGGTATAGATTTTATTTTTATTTTGGTTTTTTTTCTTATAACCTTTATGGTTTAAGGATAATAATGTTATTTGGGGTTTTAGTAGGTTTTTAGGGATCATTTTTGTGATTTTTTTAGTTTAGGGTTTTTTCAGGTGTTTTTGGTCTTTAGGTTTTTTGAGGGGTTAGGGGTTTCTAGTGGATTTTGATATTTTAAGGGTTTCGGGGGGATTTTTTATTGGTTTTTAGGGTTTTACATGGTATAGTGGTTCACATAGTTTTAAGGCAATTTTAGGGTTTTTATATTTTTAGGGTTGTGAGGTGTTCATTTAGTGGTTCTTGTTGGTATTTACTCGGTTTTAGTGGTTTTAAGAGTTTTTGGGAGTTTTGATATTTTTTTGTGTTGGGGGTTGTTTTAGTGTTTTAGTGGTTTTTAATGCTTTTTATGGATTTTAGTATTTTTAGGTTTTTTTAGTTTTTAGGATATTTTAGGGTAGTTTAAGGTTTTTTAATGTTTATTTTTGTTTTTTGATATTTTTTTAATTTGGGGTTTTTGTGGTTTTATGTTGGTTTGGGGTTATAAGGTTTTTTTTGGTCTATTGTGGATTTGAGGGTCATTGAGGGGTTTTACAGTTTTAGGATCTTTTAGACATTTAGGGTGCTTCAGCGGGTTTTTGGGGTTTTAAGGTCTTTTAGGTCATTTTGTAGGGTTTTTGGGTCTTTTAGGATTTTAGAGTTTTATGGGTATTTAGGGGTATTTGGGGTTTAATGGGTTTTTATTATTTTTAGTTTTTTTAGTTTTTGTATGTTCATTTTTTTGTGTCTATGTTTTTCTTTTTTTAGTGTTTTAATGTTTTTTATGTTTTTGGGGTCTTTCAAATCCATTAAGGCTTTTTAGGTATTTTATGGATTCATTGTGTTTGTTGGGTGTTTTATGGTTTTTGGGACATTTATGTTAGTTTAGGGGGTTTATGAGGGTTTTATTATTTTTTATGTTTGTTTTAGGCCCATTTAGGAATTTTTGGGTCATTTAATGTTTTTTGGGATTCTAGGATGTTTTAAATTTTTAGGTTCATTAACTTTTTAGGGTCATTTTTGGTTTCCATGGTTTTTGGGGCCTTTTCATGTTTTAAGTGGCTTTATGGTCATTTGGGGAGTTTTGGGTTTTTAGGGTCTTTTAGGGGTTTAATGTTTTTGTTTTCTGTTAGGGTATTTCGGGTTTTATTGTGTTTAGGATATTTTAAGCTCTTTTAGGGGTTTAATAGCGTCTTGGAGGGGGGGTGTAGTTATTTTGGACCTTTCAGTGTTTTTTGGGGTATTAAGTGTCTTTTACGGGTTTTAGGGTTTTTAAGGTCATTTAGTGGATTCCATGTTCTATATGGTATTAGGTTATTTAGGGATTTGTTTTTTTTGGTATTTAGGTTTTATGGTATTATTGGTTTTTTAGTTTCATTTATTTTTACGGGTTTTTAGATTCTTATGGTATTTAGGGTTTTTAGAATCCATTTAGATTTTTTATAGTTTTTAGGGATTTGGGATTTATATGGTTTAATGGTTTTATAGCGTTTTAATGGGTTTTATTGGTTTTTAAGGTTTTATTATTTTTAATGGGTTTTTGGGTTTTCTGGGATTTTAGAGTTTTAAGTATTTCAAGGGGTTCCTTATGGTTTTTTGTGTTATCATAGTTTCAACGGTTTTTTAGAGATTTAGTGTTTTAAGGGTTTTAGGGTATTTAGTGGAATAATGTGGATTAAGTGCAATAAGGGGATTTTACGGGTTTTTAGTTTCTTTTTGTGTTTAAAATTTTTATAGGTTTTTAGGTGTTTTTAGGGTTTTTAGGGATTTTTTAGTGTTTTATAGTGGTTATAGTGTTTTTTGGGGTTTTAGGTTTTCTGGGTTTTTTTGGGAATTTATCATTTGATAATTATTTTAAGTGGGGTTTGTGAATTTTATATTTTTTAGTGTTTTTTAATTTTATGGATTTTATATTTTTTGGTCTTTTGAGGTTTTTTGGTGTTTTTCCGGTATTTTCGGGTTTTCGGTTTTGGATTTTTATGGTTTTCTATTTTTAGGGGTGTTTAGGTTTTTTAGTGTTTTTATGAATTTAGGTTTTTATGGTTTTTAGGTTGTTTGTGGGATTTTAGGGTCTATAGTGTCTTTATAGGGTTTTATGGGTTTTAGAGACTTTAAGGGTTTAGGTTTTTGGGAATATTTTGTGTTTTTTGGGTTTTAGGGTATTTTAAGGATTTTTATGGTTTTAATGGTTTTTTAGTGTTTTTAGGATTTCATAGTATTTTTAGGATTTTTTATATGTGTATTTTATGTGATTTATGGATTTCGTATTTTTGGGAAATTTAATGGGTTCTTAAGGGATTTGAGGTTTAAGGTATTTTTTGGGTTTTTTTGGGTTTTTAGTCTTTTTACGGCTTTTTAGTGGTATTTTGTGGCTTAGTGTTTTTAGGGGTTTTAAGAGAATTAGGAATTTAGATATATTTATGGGTTTAGGTTTTTATGTTTCTAGGTATTTTTGTGCATTCAGGGTATGGGGGGTTATCCACTTCATTTATTTTTAGCGGTTATAGGGTTTTTTGGTTGTTTTATAGTTTTTCTTGTGTTTTAGAGTTTTAGGTTTTTTTATTTTTAGTTGTTTCTAGGATTTCATTTTTAGGATTTTTTATTATTTTAAGGTATTTTGGTGTTTTTTTGAGTTTTTAAGAGTTTTATGGGATTTAGTTTTTTAGTGGTTTTTTTGGGTAAAGTTTTTTAGAGTATTATTCGGGTTTTTATGGTTTAAGGAGTTTTATGTATTTTTTCACGTTTTGGATATTAAGTGTTATTTCTGGTTTTTAGGAGTTTATGGGTTCTACATTTTTATGGGTTTTTATAGTTATAAATGTTTTCAATTGTTTTTTGCGGTTTTAGGGTTTTTCAGTGGTTTAATGGTTTTTTTTCAGAAGTTTTTAGGAATTTAGGGTTTTTTGGTATTTATAGGGGTTTTAAGGGATTTTTGAATTTTAGACGTTTTCATTATTTTTTATGGTTTTGAGAAATTTTATGGGGTATTTATGGTCTTATGGTCAATATAGTTTAATGTTTTTTAGAATTATTTTTGGTTTTTATGGGGTTTAGAGGAATCTAGCAGTTTTTAAGTTATTAAGGGTTTTTATGATTTAGGGTATTTTATGATTTATAATGTTTTTTAGTATTTTAAATGGATATTTATGTTTTTTATGGGGGCTTGGTGTTTCATTATTATTTTCGGTTATTTTAGGGTAGAAGAGGTGTAGGGCCAGGCTATTCATAGTCCTCCCAAAATTTATTAGAAAACAGACTCCAAAAGAGACACTACAGACCAGGGAGGGGCAAGGTCCATAGGATTCATTTAGTCTTCATTGCATTTCATTGGGGTTTCATTTTGGTTTTGGGGTTTTTTGGGTTGTTTATGGTTTTAGAATTTTTCATGCCCATTATGATTTTTTATGGATTTCTGGGGTTTTAGTGTTTTTTGGGTTTTTATAGATTTTAGATATTTTCTTATTTTTAGGTTTTTCTTAAGGTTTCATAGAATTTTTATGTGTTCTAGGGGTTTTCATTGGGGCGTTATATTTTTTTTATTCGTAGGGGTTTTAGGGTTCCAACGATTTTTCACATTTTTAGGGATTCTCACATAATATATGGCCTTTAATGGTTCTAAGGGTTTTAGTGTTTTCTAGTGTTTTAGGGTTTTAGGTGTTTTTTTGGATTTTTGACGTCTTTTATTATTTTAAGGGATATTAATGTTTTAGGGATTCAATTGTTTTTTGGGGTTTTAGGGCGTTATATGAATTATTAGGATTTTAAGGTTTTTTGGGTACTTATATCTTTTAGGTTATATCCATTTTTAGTAGTATTTAGTGCTTTTTGTTTTTAATCATTTTTTGGGACTTTTAGATTTTCTAGGGTTTTAATATATTTTAAGGGTTTTATGGTCTTCTTGGGGTTTTAAAATTTCCCAGTATCTTTTAAGGGGTGTTAGAATTTTTATGGTGGTTAATTGTCTTTTAGATATGTCTATAGGTTTTTTGCATTTCTAGTTTTTGACAGTTTATCTCTTTAGGTTCTTCATGTTTTTTTTGGTTTTAACATTTTTTTTTGTGTTTTATGGATATATTTCATTATTATGTTTTAAAGGGTTTTATATTTTTTGTGGATTTTTTGGATTTGAATGGATTTTTGAATTTTTTTATTATCTTTTTTAGGGTTTTAGGGTTAATTTAGGGTTTTCTTTATTTTTATGTTAGTCATGGATTTTTTGTTTTTAACATTGCTTAGTGAATTTTTGAGTTTATTGGTTTTTTAGGGTTTTGGAGTTTTTAGGATATTTTTGATTTTTATGGTTTTTAGGGGGTTTAGGCATTTAATTTATATTAGGGTTTTTATGGTTTTTATGCAATTTCGATTTTGTGGTTTTTTATGTTTTTAGAGGTTAGGGTTTTTCGGGGTTATTATGTTTTCATGTTTTTTTAATGTCCTTAAGGGTTTTTGGGTTTTTTTGGTTTTATTTGTTTTTTTGATTTTTTTGGGGTTTTAGGGTTTTAGGGTTTTCATGGTGTTTTATGGTTTTTATAGGAGTTTGGGTTTTTTGGGTTATTAATGTCTTTATTTATTTTTTATTTTTTTAGGGATAATTAGGTTTTTTATGGTACTTGTGATCTTTAAATGTTTTATAGGATCATTTAGGGGTTTACAAATTTTATTGGTTTTAGTATATTGAATCGTTTCATTAGTTATTGGATTTTTTAGGACTTATTTAGGGTATTTATGATATTTATGGATTGTTTGGTTATTTTTATTTTTAGGGTCCTTTATTAGGTTTTTGTTTTTATGGGGTGTACAACCTTTTCGAAGTTTTTGGGTTTTAAGGGGGTATGTAGGTTTTAGTGCTATTTTATGGATTTTAGTTTTTTTTGTATTTTTAATGTTTTTAGGGGTTTTGAATTATTTTAATGTCCTTATTGTTTTTTATTTCATGAGGTTTTTTGGGTTTTAGGTTTTTTGGGGTCCAATTTTTTTTGGTTTTTAATATTTTATAAGGTCGTTTATGATTTTTAGGGTTTGAGGGACCTTTTTGGATTTTTTGTCCTTTGTGTCATTAAGGGGTTTTAAATTTCCATTAGGTTTTATATATTCCTTTTGGATTTTTACGGTATTTTAGGAACAGTTATAGGTTTTAATATTTTAATGTCTTTTAGGGGTTTATTATTTTTTGGGTATTTTATGGGTCTAATAGTTTTCATGACCAATTAGTTTTTTTCGAGTCTATTAGGATCTATTAGACTCATTTAGGGGTTTGTTTGTTTTTAGGTTCTTTCTTGGGTTTTTGGGTCTTTTGAAGTTTATTATGTTGTTTAGGGTTTTTAGGGGTTATAGGGGTTTTAAGTTCGTTTATATATTTTTAAGGGTTTTGGGTTTTTATTGTTTTTATGGGTTTACATGTATATGGGTTTCAAAAAAATTAATGGTTCATTCTGTTATTTTTAGGTTTTAAGGGTTTTTTACGTTCTTTAGGGTTATAGGTATTTTAACACTTTTTAGGATTTTTAGAATTTTCAGGCTTTAAGGTGTTTAGGGTGGGATTAGGGTTTTATTGAATTTTTGGATTTTTAATATTTTAAGAGGATTTAGTTTTTTTAGTGCTATTTCTATATTTTTATGTTATTAGGGTATTATTGGTTTTTTAGGGTTTCTAGTATTTTTTGGGGTTTAGGGTTTTTAGGGTATTTGGTCGTTTTTGGAATTTTAAGTTTTTTCAGAGCTTTTCAAGGTATTTGGGGGTTTTTATGTTTTTATTATTTTGAAATCTATTTTAAAAATTTTAGTGGTTCTTAGGATTTATTCTCTAATTGATATTATTAGTTTTAGAATTTACGGTTTTTTATAAATTTATGGTTTTCTGGTTTTTAGGGGTTTTAAGGGTGTTTATATGTTTGGGTATTTTAAGGGTTTTAGGGGTTTTTTGTATTTATTCTATATATGGTATTTATAGGATTTTTTGTTATTATGGGATTTGGAGTTTTTTGGATTTTTCTGATGTTATTATTTTTTTTGGATTTAGGGAATTTGAAGGTTTTTACGATTTTTAGGGTTTTAGAGTTATAATGGGTTTAAAGGATTTTATGGATGTTAGTGGTTTTATCATTTTTAGGTTCATTAGGATTATTTCAAGAATTTTGGGTTTTTAGTGGTTATACTACTTTTGGGTTTTTTGGGGGCTTTTAGTTATATTTAATGTATTGGGGGTTTTATGGTATGTTGGGTTTTTAGGGTGTTTGTGTATTTTGAGATGTATGTTTCCTTAGAAATTTATTATTGATTTTTAATATTTTTAAATGGTATTAAGGACTTTAAGGGTTCTAAATTGGTTTTTTGGACTTTTAGGCTTTTGGGGACATTTTTTTTTTTGGGGGGTTTCTAGAGTTTTAGGGTTTTTAGTGGTATAAAGGGTATTTGAGATTTTATGGTTTTTATTGTATTTAGGTTTTTTAGGGTCTATAGGTGTTTCATTGGTTTTAGGGTTATTTTAGGGGTTTATTGGTTTTGGTTTGTTGGGTTTTCGGGTTTTTAGGTGTTTAGGGTTTTTAGTGTTTTTAGGGGGTGTATTTAGGTTTTAGTGGTTTTCAAGTTTTTTGGTTTATAGGGTTTTACGTTATTTATGCGTTATTTAGGATTTTTCATGTTTTCCTATTTTTTTAATGTTTGGGGGTTTTATGGGTTTTATGGTTTTATGGGGTTTTATTGGGTTTTTGGAGTTGTTTGTGGTTTTTTGGGGATCTTCATGATATTACAGGTGCTAGGGATTTTTTTGGGGGTTTTAGGGATTTTTTTTCATATTATTAGTTCGTTTTATTTGTCATTAGGATTTTATAGATTTTCATTTTTATGGTTTTTAGGATTTTATGGGTTTTTAGAGTTTTTTGGTATTTTTTGGTTTTTTGGTGTTTTTTTTTGGGTTTTAAGGTTATACGGGTTTTAAGATCTTTTTAAGGTATTTAGGATTTTTTTGGTTTTTAATTTTTTTAGTTGTTTTATATTTATTTGTGGATATTTATGGATTTTTACAATTTTTTTGGGTTTTTTTAATTTTTTGATTTTTTACAGATTTAGGGTTTTAGGGACGATTAAGGATTTTATGGGGTTTTTGGGTTTTGGGACATTATATTGTTTTTATTTGGTTATTTTCTTCCTTTATGTTTTCTATGTTCTTTTTAGGTATTTAGCGGTTCTCAAGTTTTAAGGGTATTAAGATTTTGTAGTGTCGTTTAGGTGTTTTAGGTTTTTGTAGTATATTTGGGTTATTTGTGTCTTTTAGGGTTGTTACAGTATTTAGGTTCCAATATGGTTTTAATTTTTCCTTGCGTCTTTTAAATTTTTTCGTTAGTTGGTGTAATTTTAGTGGTTTTATTTTCATTAATTGTTTTTAGTTATTTTAGGTTCATTGTCATTTTTTTATTTTAGGGTTATTTGTGGTATTTATGGTCATTAAATGTTTTTTAATGGTTTCTGGGTCATTTAAACCTTTTAGGGTTTTTAGGGTTTTGGGGTCATTTATTGTTTTTAAGTGTTTTATTTTCTTTTAGGAATTTTTCTAGGGGATTATGGATTTAATGTTATTTATGGACACTTAAGGTTTTATTAATTTTTTTTTGATTTTTATGTTCTTTTTGGGGGTTTTAGGGTTTTTAGGGTCCCTTAGGGAATTTTAGGTCCTTATGGGATTTATGTTTTTAGGTTAATTTATAATTTTTTGGTGTTTTTAGGGTCATTTAGACATTTTTAGGACTTTTTTACGATCATTATGATTTTAGTTTGTTTTATGGGTTTTTAGGTTTATAGTGTGTTTTATGGTCATTTATGGATTTTATGGTGTTTTAGAGTCATTGTGTTTTTTTAGTAATTTTATGGCCTTCTAATTTTGGCTATGAGTATTTAGGATCTGTATGGATTTTAGAGTTTTGAATTTTATTTTAAATTTTTTTAGTGTCTTTTTGTGGTTTTTGGGATTTTTGGAGTGTGGAGTTTTTTTGTTTTTGGTTTTCATAGGAATTATAATTTTTTTAGGTGATATCTATGTTTTTTGGTTTCATAGAGATTTTACGGTTTTATTATTTTTAGGGTTATTTATGGGGTTTCATGATTGTATGTTTTTTTTTTGGGTTTTATGTTTTTTGGGTTTTTGGTTTTTTTATGGTACATATGGATTTAAATGGGTTTTAGGGTTTCTAGTTTGTTTTATGGTTTTTATAGGATTTAGGTTTTGTTAGGGTTTTTAGGAATTTTATATTTTAATATGGTATGAAGGGATTTAGAGGTTATTAGAGGGTTTTAGGATTTTTATGAGTTTTTGGATTTTTATTGTTTTTCATTACCTTTAAGGGGGGTTATAATGTTTTATGGGTTGTTGGATTTTGAAGGGTTGTTTATGGATTTTAGGGGCCTTATAGTTTTTAATATTTTTTAGGGATTTTTATAATTTCATAAGGATTTATGGATTTCTAGGGTTTTTAGGTTTTGAAAGGGTTTTGTGTATTTGATAGGTTTTTTGGGATTTTACTATTTTAATGAATTTTAGTTTTTAGCCATTTTTGGTAATTGATGGTTTTTAGTGGTATTTATGGGTTTTATAGTCTTTTGGGCGTCTTTTAGATTTTTATATGGTTTTTATTTTCTTTTTGGGATTTTGATGTTTTAATAGTTTAGGGACATTTAGTTTGATTTATGGTTGTTTAGTGTTCTTATGGGTTTTAGGGTCTTTTATGGTTTTTAGGTGGTCTTGGGGCTTTAATGTTTTTAGTTTTTTTAAAAAAAAAATTATTTGATAATATATGAGTTATATCATTTTTATGATCCTTTATGGGTATTTTAAAGTCCATTATGGGTTTTATCATTTTTAGTGACTATGATGGTTTTCTAGGTTTTTGAGGTCAATTAAGTGTTTTTAGAGGTTTTTGGGTTTTTGGGCCATTTATGGTTTTAGGGTATTTTATAGTATTTTTTGGATTCTAGGGTCCTTTATTTTTGTTATTTATAGCCTTTTGGGGATTAAAGTTATTTTATAGTCGTCTAGGGGTTTCTTTGGGATTTAGGGCCATTTTTTGATTTAATGTTTTTAGTGTCTTTTAGGTTGATTAATGGTTTTTGTGTCTTTTAGGGTTTTTGGTGTTTTTAATGGTTTCTAGGATATATGGGTTTTAGGTTTTTTAATTTTTTTATATTTTTTAGTATTTTTATGATATTATGGTGTTATATGGGTTTTTTAGGTTTTTTGGATATTTAGTGTTTTAGGGTTTTTTAGGGTTTTTAGGATGTTTACTGTTTGAGGGTTTTATGGGGTTCGGTTACTCTTTAGGGGGTGGGGTTACTATAATTATTGGTTTTATGATTTTTTAGGGTTTTCGGGGTTTGTTTTCATTTTTTAGAGGTTTTATGGTATGTTGGGTTTTATGGGTTTTTGGGGTTATTAGCGGTTTTTTGGGTTTTTAGTATTTTTATGATATATACAATTTTTAATGGATTTAGGGTTTTAGGTTATTAGGGTGTTCTTAGAAGTTTTTACTTTTTTAGCATCTTTAGGCTTTTAAGGTTTTTTCATTTTAATTTCTCTCTTTGTCATGTTGGTTTTTCGGTTTTGAAGGGTTATATATGATTATATATTTGTTGTGTTTTGTGTGTTTTATGGAACTTCTAGGGTTTTAGGTTTTTTAGATATTCTATAAGGATTTTTTATGTTTTTAATGTTTGAGGGGATTTTCATGATTTTTTTGGGATTCTCTGGTTACCAATATTTTTAGGGTTTATTGTGTCTGAATGATTTTATGGGGTTTTTTGGGTTTTTATTGGTTTTAGGTTATGTTTTTTATTTCTATGGGTTTTTTAGATTATTTAGCATTTAAGAGGTTATAAGGTTTTTATTGTTTTTTAATTTTTAGGGGTTTCAATGATTTATGGGGGTGTTGGGTTTTTTTGGACTTTTGAGGGGGTTTTGGGTTTTATTGTTTTTTTTAGTTTTGTTATGTTTTTAGGGTTTCTACGAGTTTTATGGTATACTAGGGCAAGGAAGATGCGAAGGTCGAGCTATTCCCCCCCCCCAAATTTGTTAGAAAAAAAAGAGACCCAGCAGACAAGGGAGGGGACGGGTCAAACGACCCACATGCAAAAGTATGTGGGATCTTTTTTAATTGTTATGGGTTATATAGTTTCATAGGGTTCTATGTTATTTTATGTTATTTTGGGTTTTTGGGTCATTTGGTTTTTAGTGTCACTTACATTTTGAGGGATTTTAGGGTTTTCCTATTCTTTTGGTATTTTTGGGGTTTTGGGTGTCTTATGGATTTTAAGGTTTCGACGGTTATAGGTATTATTGGTTTCTTAGGTTCTTATGGTTTTTAGTATTTTTGGAATTTTTTGGGTTTTAGGTGCTGTTAGTAATTTTATGGTTTATGGTATCTTTAGGTTTTTTGGGGTTTATATATTTGTAGGTTCTTTTCTATTCTTTCTCAGTTTTAGGTGGATTTATAGAATGTTATGGTTTTTTAGTGTCTTTAAGGTTATTTTTTTGTTTTGAGGGTCATTTATGTTTTTAGGGGTTTTAGGGAACTCAAGTGTATTTAGGGTCCTTTACGATTTTCGGATCCATCGAGGGTTTTTATGGATTTTTGGGCCTTTTAGTGTTTTACTATCTTTTAGGGTTTATGGATATTTAGCATCCTTTTGGAGCTTTGGGCTGTTTTAGGGTCTTTTAGGGGGTTTTAGAGGTTTTATTTTGAACATTAATATTTTCTAGATTTTTATATAATATTTAGCTTTTAGTGTAATTTTTGGTATTTTATGAATTTATTAAGGGTTTTAGGGTCTTTAGGGTTTTTATTGGTCTTAGTGTCTTTCGTGATTTTTGGGGTTTTAGGGTATTTTAACGATATTATAGTTTAATGGTATTTTATGGCATTTAGGTGAGTTTATGGTATTATGGGTTTTGGCTTTTTTTGGATTATTTTTGTGTTTACGCGTTTTAAGGTTTTACAAGGATTCAGTGTTTGTTTAGGGGTTTTATGGGTTTAGAGGATTTAGTTATTTTTATTAATTTTTCATATTTAATGGGTTTTATGTGTTTTGGGGTTTTCATAGTTTTTAGGGTTTTTAGGGTTTTAATGGTTTTTAGGTGATTTAGGGTTAATTGGGGTTTTAGGGGTTTTATGGGGTTTATAGTTTTAAAGGGTTTTTTATGTTTTAGGTTTGCTGTTATAAGATTATTATATTTTTAGGGGGTTTTGAGATATTCATTGTTACAAATGGGTTTTATTGATTTTAGTGTTTTTAGGGTTTTAGGGTGTTTATGATTTTTATGAGTTTTAAGGGGTATTTTTGATTTTAGGGGAATTTAGTTTTTTAGATATTATTAGGGTTTTTAGGATTTTTCATTAATTTTTATTGGTTTTAGGGGATTTTAGGACTTTTTTGGTTTTACGGTTTTTAGAGGGTTAATATGGTTTAATGATTTTCTTATGGTTTTTGGATGTTTGGTATTTTCATGGGTTTTATGGTTTTTTAGGTTTTTATGTTTTTTAGGTTTTGTACGATTTTTTGGGTGGTTTAGTGTTTTTAGGATTTTTAAGGGATTAGTGGTTTCAAGGGTGTTTTAGGGTTTTAGGGACTTTTGGGGTATCTATATTCTTCTTAGTTCCCTTTAGTTTTTTATTGTATTTAGAGTCTTTTATGGGGTTTGGGGGGTTTAATTGTCTTTTAGGTTTTTTGGATTTTGAAGGGTTTTAGGGTTTATGGAGTTTATGGGGTTTTAATGGTTTTTAGGTGGAATTCTATTTTTAGGGGTATTTCTCTTTTTTAGGGGATTAGGTATTTAATGGTTTTTAGTGTTTTGTCTTTTTATAGATTTTAGGTGTTCTATTTTTTTAGCGGTTTCAAGGGATTTTTAGTTTTTTGGGTGTGTATGGTTTTTAGGTTTCAAAGGATTTTTAGGGGTAAAGGATTTTAAGGGGTTTATGGTTTTCTAGTGTCGTCTGGGTATTTTTAGGGTTTAAAGGGTTTTATGGGTTTCACGGTTGTTAGGTACTTCAACAATCTTTATGGGTTTATGTTTTTTTGTGTTATTGTGTTTTTTGTTTTTTATATATATTAATGTTGTTTGGTGTTTTTTTTGTTTTATAAGTGTTTAATATTTTTAAGGTTTTTTATGTTTTTTAATGTTTTTTAATGTTTTTTCATTTTTACTATTTTTAGTGTGTTTTTGGCATTTAGGTTCATTGGGAATTTGGGGGGATTAGGGTGTTTAGGGGGATTTACGGTCTTTTTGATTTTAATATGATTTTTTTTTCATGTGTTGGTGTTTTTTGGTGTTTTAGGGTATTTTTAGTTTTTAGTGGTCTTATGGTTTTTAGGGGCTCTATAGTTTTTTGGGATTCAGTTTTTTATGGTTATATAGAGGTTTTTTGGTGTTTATGTTTATATGGATTTTGTGGGGATTTACGGTTTTAGGGGTTTTAAGAGTTTTTGGGGGTTATTTTGATTTTTTTGGAGTTTAAGGGGTTCGTCAGTTTTTAATGATTTCATAGTGGTTTTGGGTATTTTTAGGGGTTCTATTATTTTTAGGGACACATATAATGTTTATGTTTTAAGTGTTCATTCAGTTTTAAATGGTTTTTAAGGATCTGTTAGGTTCTTTTATGGATATTCATAGTATTACTGTATTTTTTAAATTTTAGTTTGATAAGGTTTTTTTGAATTTTAAAGGGTGTTTTTATTTTTAGGGGTCTTAGGATCCCTTGGGTTTTTTTGTTTCTTTATGTTTTACTAGGTTTTAGTTTTATTAGGGTGTCTTAGGAGCCTCTTTGGTGTTTATTTGGGTTTAGATTATATTATGGTTTATTGGGTGTTGTATGGGCTTTCAGTATTTTTTATGTTGTTATGTACTTTAGAGTTTTTGGTGTTCATGGTTTTTGATTTGTAGAGTTTATATGGTGTTTCAAGGATTTTATAAATTTTAGTTATATTAGGATCTCTTATGGGTTTTAGGGTTTTTAAAGATTTATGATTTTTAGGGATTAAGGTTTTAGATGTTTTTAGGGTTTTAGGATTTTAGTGTTTTTAGTTGATTTAGATTTTTATTATTTTATAGGGTCCTTTAATATTTTTAGGGATTTAGTGTTTTTATTTCATAAGGGGGTTTTTAGGAATTTTTTATTTTTAATGGTTTAATGGTTTTTTAGGATATTGGGGTTTTTAGTAATTTTCAGGTATTTTAATGGGTTTTTCTGTATTTTGGGTTTTTGGTGCTTTACAGATTTTTTTGGCTTTATGCGTTCTCATGTATTTTAGGAATTTTATAACATTTAGTGACTTTTAGGGGTTTTGTGGGGATTAAATTGTGTTTTATTGTGTTTATAGTATTTTTAAAATTTTATGGTTTTGGGGTATTTTGTGTACATTTAGGTTTTTTATGGTTTATTGTGTTTACGAGTTATTTAGTGGTGTTTTCTATTTTTCTGGTTGTTTGGGTTTTTATGGCATTTTTGGATTGTTGGGGTTTTTAGGGGTTTTAGGGAAATTAGGGTTTCTCAGGGTTTAAGGTTTCTTAACTTTCTTTAGTGTTTTATGTTTATATTATCTTTTTACAGATTTTTGTGGATTTTGGGTTTCAATGGGGTTTTATGAGGGGTAAATGGGTTTTAGGGTTTTAGGATCTATAGTGGTTTTATTAAGTCTTTATGATATGTGGGGTGTTATGGGGTTTATGGATATTTTGGTATAATTATGGGGGTTCAAATGTTTATATGAATTTTTAGATATTTCTATGATGCTTAAATGGTTTTAAGTGATTTAATGTCTGTTATGATTTTTTGGGTTTTTTTTTGTTTTTACGGTTTTTAGTGTTTTAGGGATTTTTATGTAATTTATGGGTTTTGGATGTTTTGGGGGTTTATAGTCTTTTTATTTTTTGATTTGGTTTCTTGGGTTGTTTTTGGTTTCTAGGCATTTTTTATTTTATTTTTGAATTTAAATTTTTTAGGGATTTCATTGTTATTAATATATTTATGGTTATTAATGTATTTATGGTTTTAGTGTTTTTTTTGTTTTTTAACATTTCTACTGTTCTTTTGTTTTTTATGGTTCTTAGGGGATTTTTGGGGTTTATAATTTTTTATTTTTTCATTGTTTTCAGGGGTTTTATGGTTTTTATGATATTTTATAATTGTTTTGAGGTTTTACGGTTTATTTATTTTTGGTTTCTATGAGTTTTTAGTATTTTTTGGGTCATATAGGGTTTTTAGGTTCTTTTAGAATTTTAATCATTTTTATGGTTTTTAATGTTTTTTTTCTATTAAGGGTTTTAGTATTTTAAAGACATTTTAGGATGGTTAGAATGCTTTAAAGTTTATTTTTCTTCAGGAAGTTTAGCGGTTTAGCGGTTTTATAGGTTGTTTAGGGGTTTTTCGGTTTTTTTGGTTTTTTGGTTTTAATAGATTTTTTCCCCATTGGTATTTTTTGGATTTCATGTTATTTTTCAAGTTTTACATACCATTTGGTTCCTTTAGAGTTTTAGTGTATTCTACAGTTTATGGGGTTGTAGGGTTTTTTTGGCATTTTTAATTGTATAAGGTCTTTTTGGGTTTTATGTTTTTTAGGTCCCTTAAAAATGTGTAAGGATTCTTATTGCCTTTTGTTGGTTCTATGGTAAAGGGATTTTTTTCTGGGGTTTCTATTTATTATAGTTTGATAGGAAATATAGGGGTATTTTATGATAGTTTATTTGTTTTAGGGATTTTAGTGTGTTTTATTGGTTTTTTGGGCTTTTAGTGGTTTAGGGTGATTTGTGTCCTTTAGGGGTTTTTATGTGCTTTTAAGGTTTTTGGGATTTTACGGATCATTTAGGGTATTATATTTCATTTAAATTTTTATGGTTTTTAGGGGATTTTAGGTATTTTAGGGTTTTATTATCTTTTTATTAGTTTAGTGTCATTGAGTGATTTTAGAGTTCTTATGGTTTTGGGTTGTAATGATTATTAGGGGTTTGGGGGTGATTAAGAGATCTAGGGGTTTTAGGGTTTTTAATGATTTGAGGTGGTTTAGGGTATAATTATTGGTTAAGGGGATTTTAGTTGTTTAGAGATTTTAGGGGTTTAAGAGTTTTGGGGGGTTCTTGGGTTTTTAGGGGTTTATGTGTTTTAAATGTTTTTTAGGATTTTATGGTTTTCAGAGTTTCTAGTTTTTTTGTGGGTTATTAGGTTTTTAGGGTTTTTATGTATTTTATGGTTGTAAGTATTTTTTATGGTTTGATGTATTTTTTACTGTTATAGGTGTTCTTATGCGTTTATAGGTTTTGAATGGTTTTAGTTTTTTAGGGTTTAATGGTATTATGGTTTTAGGGGGTTTTGTGTTTTTATGGTTAATATGGTCTATGGGGATTTTAGGGGGTTTAATTGTTTTAATTTGTTTTATTATATATGGTTTTTAGGGTTTTTGGGGAATTTTATGGATTTTTTGTATTTAATATTTTTTAGGGTTTTCGGGGTTTTATTAATCTATTTTAGGGTTTTAGGGGTTTTGTTAGTATATTTTTTAGTGGTTATAGGGTTTTGTATTTCTTATGGTTTTTATAGATATAGGGGGGGTTTAGAGTTTTTTGGGGTATTATGGATTTCGTGTTTTTTTTCATTTGTAGAGTTTTTAGGTAATTAAGATTTTAATGGGGTTTTAGGCCTCTTAGGTATTATTTGGGATTTTACTGGTTTCGGTCTCTATTAAGAGTATTTCGGGATTTTATGTTTTTTTGCAGTTTAAGGGTTGTTATAGGGTTTCCATATTTATAATGGTTTCAAGGTCTTTAGTGTTTTAGGGTGCTTTTGGTTTTTAGGGTTTTACGGGCTTTCAGGGTTTTATGGTCTTTAGGTATTTTTAGTGTTTTTATGGTGTTTAATAGTTTTAATATATTTTTAGTGTTTTGAAAGGTGTTTTTTGGTTTTAGGGCCTTTAAGTGTTTTTTAGATATTTGGTTCCTTTTGGTATTTTTCATGGTATTAGTGGTGTTTACTGGTTTTCTTGTTTTTTAGTAGCCTTTTGTGGGCTTTCGTGCTATAGTTATTTTAAGAGGATTTGGGGGTTTCTCTTATTTTTTGGGGGTAATCACTTTTTTTTTTGTTGGGCTTCTTGGGTATTTTCTGATTTTTATGGGAATTATGTATTTTTAATGTTTTTTGGGTTTTAATTTTTTAGGGGTTTTAATAATATTATGGTTTTTAGGGTTTTTATGTGTTTAGTATTTTTGGGATTTTTATGGTTTTTAGTGTGTTTTATGTGTTTTATGATTTTTTGGGTTTCATTGCGTCTCAGTTTGTTTTGGGTATTTTGTTTTTTATGATTTTTTAGGGATTACAGTGTGGGTTAAGTCATATATTTTTGTTTTTTGGGTTTCATGGGATTTTATTGGGTTTTAGGATTTAAAATGATTTTTGGGGGTTTTAGGTGATTTTTGTGGTTCTTTGTGTATTATTGGATTTAACAATTTTTTAGAGTTTTAACTGTTTTAGGATGTTTTATGGTTTTTAGGGTGTTTTAGGGGGTTATAGGGCATTTATCGATTTTTTGGGGATGAGTTTTGTTTTTTGTTTTTTGGGTTGTAGGTTTTTAATTATTATGGTCTTTATGGGTTTTCTAAGGATTTTAGAATTTTTTAGAAACTATTTGGTTTTAGGGTCATTTAGTGTTCTTCTGGTTTTTTTAGTTTTTTAAGAATTTATTGGTTATTCTGTTTCAGGGTTTTTTATGGGGTTTATTGTTTCTAGGGTATTTTTTTGTTTTTTTGGGATTTTTTTTGTTTTGATGTTCTATAAATTTTTTATAGGATTTCGTGGTTTTTAGGGATTTTTAGGGGTTTGTGGGTTTTTGTAGTTTTTAGGATCATTTATTTGTTTTAGATTTTTGAGGTTAATTTATGATTTTTATGGTTTTATGTCCTTTTAGTTTTTTTATTGGAATTTACTGGTTTAATTGTTTTAGGGGTCTTATTTCTATATTGGGATTTAGTGTATATTAGATATTTTGTTGTTTGTAGGGAACATATGTTGTTAATGTTTTCCTTAAGGGGTGTTTTTGGTACTTTAGGGGGTTTTTGGATTTTTAATAATCATTTATGGTTTTTTGGTTTTTGGGGAACCATTGGTGTTTTTAGGGGTTTAGGGTTTATAGTGTGTTTTAATATCATTTGGGGTTTTAGGGACCTTTAATTGTTAGGGGGTTAGAGTCATTAAGTGTTTTCTAGGTGTTTTATGATATTTATTTATTTTTCATTTTTTTGGGGATATTGGGGTTTTATTATTGGTTTTAGGTCCTTTGGGGGGGAAGGGGTTAGTTGTATTCGGATATTATAGGGGTGATTGGGTTTTTAGGTTTTTTATGGTTCTATGGGTATTTTATGTTAGGATTTTTAGTTTTTTATGGACATTTAAGTTTTTTCTTGGTCTTGTGGGTTTATGGGTTTTTTTATTATATTGTTTTTAGGGTCAATCATCCTTTTTGGCTATTTTAGGGGTTCTTATGCATTTTATGAGTTTTATGGATTTTATGGGTTTTTGGTTATTATGGTTCTTAAGGGGTTCTATATGGTTTTTTATTGTATAGTGTTTCTGTGTTTCGTAGGGGTTTAGGGTTTCTATGGTTTCTAGGGTTCATAGATTGTTTAGGGGCTGTAGGGATTTTAGGGGTTTTAAGGATTTTTATTGGGGTATTAGGGTTTTGTTGTATTTTTTTGGGTTTTGGTTTTTTAGGTATCATTTTTGGGTTTTAATGGTGGTTTTAGGGGTATATGGGGTTTTAGGGGTATCATGGATTTTGGAGTTTTTTGATATTTAGGTTTTTGTAGGATTAAATTATTTTTTATGTTTTTATGGATTTTATAATTGTTTTATTTTATATATTATTTTTTGGGTGTTTTATGGGATTTGTGTTTTAGGGAATTTAGGTTTTTTTTGTTTTTATGGGTTTCATGGGTCTTTAGGGGGGTTTAATGTTTTGTAGTTTTCATGGTTTCTAGGATTATTGGATTTTTAGTTATTTAAGGTGTATAAGTGTTTGAGGCTATTTTATGGTTTTTATTGGGGTTTTAGAGATTATTTATGTTTTAGTGGATTTGAGGGTCTTTTAAGAGTTTTAGGATCATCATAGGTTTTTAGGGGTTTTACGTTCTTTAGGGTAATTAGGATTTTAATGAGCATAGTTGTTTAAAAGAATTTTTACAATTTTTTGGGTATATAGCGTATATATTTTATTTATGGATTTTAGGGGGTTTTATCGTTATATATTGTTTTCTTATGTTGGGAGAGGGGTTACAATTTTCATTCATTTTTGTTTTGATGTGGGTTTTAGAGGTTTTAAGGGTATTTTTTCAGTTTTCTGTTATTTTGGATTTACAATTTTTAAGGGGTTCTGGGTTTCAATTGGTTTGTATAGTTTTTAAGGATTTTTGTGATTTTTAGTTATTAATGGGGTTTAGGGTTTTTAAGGTGTTTGGGTTTTTTAGGTTTTTAGGGGTTTTAGGGTTTTTTTGGTTTGGTGGTTTTTGTGGTTTTTTGGATTTATTATGTTTGTTAGGTGTTTTGTGTGTTTTAAGATTGTTTAATGAGTTTTATGGTAGTGATTTTTATGTTTTTATGGTTCGTTATGGCATTAAGGTTCTTTAGGTTTTTTGCATGATTATGGATTTTTACAGTTTTAGGAGGTTTAATTGAGATTATAGGGTATATTAGTGTTTCTAATGACATTTAAGGGATTTTTTGGGATTCAGAGTTTTTAATGGTTTTATGGACTTTTATGGATTCTTTATAGTACTTGTGATTTTATTAGTTTTTGTAGTTTCATTGAATTTATGGATTTTAGGGTTTTTAATTCGTTTAGATTTATTAGATTTTTTATTTATTTTAGAGATTTGGGGGGCGGTAAAGATGTTTTATGGGATTTTTGTATTTTATAGTATTTTATTATTTTTGGTGTTTTAGGGTTCTACTCAAGTTTTAGGGGATTTAATGGGTCTTAGGTTTCTTGTAGTATTTTTTGGAGTTTTAGGAATTTTAGGGGGTTTAGAGTTTTTAGGTAATTAGGGTTTTTAGTGTGTTTTATAATTTTTAAGGGTTATCATTACATCAAAATTCAATTTTATGGTTTTTAATTTTTTATATCTATTTATTGCGGTTTTATTAATTTCTAGGGTTTTACGGGGTTTAAGGGGTTTTTATTTGTTTAATGGAATTTTATGGATATTTAGGGGTTATACTATTTTTTGGGTTATTTAGGGTGTTTTGGGGATTTCAAGGGTTTAATGGATTTTTAGGTATGTTTTGGGCATCTTAGAGTTATTTTGGGTATTTTATTGTTTTTAGTGTTGTGGGTATTTTTATGGTTTTAGGGGTTTTAGTATTTTTTGGATGTTTAATGTTTAATATATTATTTTTGGTCTATTGATGATTTAATATTTGTTTTTTCTATTTTTAGGGATTTTGGGGACTTTTATGCCATTTTCATGTTTTTAGATTATTATGATCTTTAATGGTATTTCTAGGATTTTTAGGTTTTTTAAGGAATTTTTTTAGGGGTTTTAGGAATATTAGGGTTTTGGGGGGATTTGGGTTATTCGTTTTCTTAATGTGATGTGTTTCTTTATTTTAACTAGGTTCAAGTTGGGGGTTTAAGGATTTTTATGTTTTTAACAGGTTTTTGTTTTTTTGGGATCTTATTGTTTTTTTGGTTTTTAGGGGTTTATAGGGGTATTAGAGTTTGTAGGGATTATTTTGATTTTAATGAATTTAGTGTTTTTATTGATTGTTAGGGATTTTAAGGGAAATAGGGTTTTAGGAGGTTTATTATAGATTTTATTATACTTTTTTGGGGTTTTGGGGTTTTTTAGTTTTATTTTGAGTTATTATAGATAATAACTGTGTTTTGGTTTTTTTGGGATTCTAGGATTTTTATATATTTATGTTTTCTATTGGTTTTATGGTTCTTTTGATTATTTTATGGTTTTTAGGGTCTTTAATGGTTTTATGTTTTAGGTTTTCATAATGTATTACGTTTTATTTGGGTTTTTTTGTGTTTTCCATACTATAGACGGGTTTTAACAGTCATTTCCAGTTTTATTGGGTTTTTAGGAATTTTTTGTGTTTTAATGTTCTTAATATCATTTAGCGATTTTGTTGTTTTTAGGGGGTTTAGGGTTTTTAGGGGGTTTTTTGGTTTTTTGGTTTTTGGGTTTTTAAGATATTTATTCCCTTTTATGATTTGTTAGGGTTATTATTTTGGTGGGGTTACATTTATTTGTGTATTTTTAAGTTTTTCTTATGGGTTTTAATATTTTTTTTGAGTTTTTAATATTTTTAAGTGTGTCAGAAATTTTAGTATTATTTATGGTTTTTTGGTGGTTTGCGTTTTAAAGGGGTTTCTAGCGTTTGTTTTATTTTTTATTGTATTTAGTGATTTTAGGGAAATTTACATTCATTTTGGGTTACATAGGGGTTTTAGGGGTTAAGGGTGGTTTTAGGGTTTATTTCGGAATCATAAAGGCTTTATTTGGGGTTTCAAGGTTTAGCACTTTTTTAGGATTTAGGGGTTTTTAATGATTTTAGTGGTTTAGTGTCTTTTATTTTTAGTGATTTTATCGGTGTTTATATTTTTAAAATTTTTATGTTTAAATGTTTTATTTAGAGTTATTTTAGGGTTTTGGTGGTTTATCGTATTTCATTGTTTTAGGGATTCTTGGGCATGAAAGGTGTTAGGCCTGACTATTCTTATCCCCCCAAAATTTATTAAAAGAAAAGAAAGGAAGACATGGGCGAGCGGGGGGAACAACCCACACCGAAAACCCCGGACCCCTAGGACACCAAAAGACCAAAATACCAGAATAGAAGAAGAGAACTAAGCAGGAACTACAGATCAACATCTCCATCCAAATAATGGTCCCCATGAGCACTATAAATCGAGGAGCCAGCCGACTCCATCGACTGGCATTCAAATGATTTATATTTCTTTAAGAACAAAGTGTAGTGATCTATGAGATGTTTCTTCAACTCATTAATTCTTTCCTTGACAGACCATCCTCCCCTACTAGAGGCATCCTCCTTAGCATTGTAAGTTGCTCTCGTGGACTCTGTCTTTGGAAAAGTGGAGTAGTCCTTCCTCGGCTTTCTCTTTCAGGGTTCTAGAGAGACCCATGCATTATTGTTTTCCTTCCTAGATCGAATGGACACATGGAGCAGGGCCCTCTCCTTACTAATCATATCAATATTATAATTCACCCATCGAGCATCCTCTAGGAAAACATCTTTATCAAGGATGAAGGAGGCTTCCTGATTGATCTAGTATTCGGAATGATCCCCAAGGATGGGGGACACCACCCTATACCTGGACAGCTGCAATAGTCCCTCCTTCCAAGGAAACATCCAGACCTCCACAACCGGCTCCACCACCTCCCTAAGTTTAGCAGCCTTCTCCTATACATGATAAAACAGAGCCAAATCCCCCTATAATGATTCATCAGCAGAAACCCCTTCACGCACCACCAAGTCCATGGGCCCCTATCGATGTCGTGGGGAGCCCTCCATCATCCCAGAACACTGCTCTACCGACTCCCCTTGCCCATGTACCTCCACCTACTTAGCCTCCTCCCCCAACACCTGACTGAAGTGGGACACATGTCTCTGATCAACTCCCTCCCCCTGCTCATACACCTTCTCTTCTAAAAGCACACCCCCAGCCGTGCCAACCTACCCAACCACAGGCCCTTGGTCCACAAAACCGCCCTTTGCATCAACCTACCCATTGCAACCAAATGAAATCGCATTTGACCCCTCAAAAAAATCCAACATCCCCATCCCTGAACTGGAGTAGCAAAAACCATGGATGTGGTTAGTTTGGGCCCCTCCCTCTAGATTGGCAGTGTCCTCTTGTTCCTCCATCATCCCCTGCTTTCCCTAAACCTCCATTTCCATAGCCACACCCTCGTATAAGGCCTCAAGCCTGGAAAACCTATTACACAAGGGGGAATGCCAAAGATTGCACAACCTTTCTTCCATAATTCCCACTGATAGGGCTCTTGTCTTGCATCTATTCCAACCCTCCCACATTCCCAGCAAGAGGAACTCATGGATGTCCACCAGACACCGAGGCATACAAGTACACTGCCCTATCATGCACCACAGTTGAAAAGTCAAGCCGTCCCTTTGCATCCCCCTCAATAAGCAACACCAGCAGAAGCCTAGATCACATTATTTCCATCAAAAACATCGCAAGCATCCACCCTCCAGTCACCATCCACCCCCATCTCATTATCAACCAAATCCTAATGCAAACATCCTTTCATAACAAGATCGATTCCCCCTTCAAAAGAGATCATCATCATCTTATCTCCCATTAAACCAAGGTCCCTCTTCAGGAAATCATAGACATCTGACACCCTCCGTGCAGGCATCGAATCAAACTTTAGGGGGGACCTATTAAGAAGGTATAACCACCTGATCTGTGGAATGAACATCAAACCACACTGGAAAACTCGAATAAAACCCCCCCGTAATTCAGCACCACATCTACTATTCTTCTTCTGCCATGTGTATAGTAAGCACTAAAATGGTCCACGTTTTAGAAAAAAGATAAATATACCACCAATGATTAGAAGATAACAGATTGCTTGTACTAAAATTCCTTACTAACAACAATCTAAGAAATGTAGACAAGTGCATTGGAATCATCCACCTCCACAAAATCCCTTGGATCAACTGGATGGAAAATGGCCAGAGTTTCCCGAAACCAATCCCAAGTGGAAACCATCAATGAGTCATGATTCGTGTGATGATCAAGGATCCATCTGAAGGGGAAGAATCTAATCCCATTAATGTTTTGAGGGAAAAAGGAATTGTTTGTGGAGCATTTACTCCTCTGTTGAGAACCGAATAATGTGATAATGGATATCCATGAAGCCAACACTCAAACGATGTTGAAGATTCCAAGAATAAAAAATAAATCTGTCAAAGGAGAAAACTGAAGGCCGATGATTCACAAACTGATAAACCTATGTCAGGCTGTGGAGAGAAGAACCATCTTGGAACTCTGAAACCAAAATCAATAGTTTTGGGTAGCCCTCATATAAATCATGGACCATCAAGAAGATCTCAATTTGATGGAATTGGGTAAAGAGATCAGGTGCATGGGGAGGGATGAAGGCCGGAATCCGATTGACATTACGTAGGAAATCCCCCCCTATAGGGGGAGGAGGAGGGGTCACTACGGCTAGCACCGTCAAAGAATCTTCAGGATCTTAGTGAACTAGTATCTTTTCATAGGTATTTTCTAGGGATTCTTATGATTTTTATGGTTTTTAACAATTTTACTACCTTTTGGTGTTTTTGGGTTTTAGTAATTTCACTTTTCATTAGGTTTTTTAAAGGTTTATGGGGTTTTAAAGGGATGTTGTTTTTTTAGATGTTCTGAGGGTTTTTAGGGTTTTGGTGTTTTTCTGTTTTTAGGGATTTTTGAGTTTCATCAGAATTTTTTCGGTTTCTAGGATTTATTGGTTGTAGTTTAGGGGTTTTCCTTGGATTTTATTATTTTTAGAGATTTTAAATGATTTATGGATTTTATTTTTAGGGATATTTTGGTATTTATATATTTTAAGGGGTTTTGATGGTTTTTTTATTTACAAGTAGTATTAGGGGTTTTAGTTGTTTTTCGATTTTTGTTGTGTTTCTGGGGGTTGTGAAATTTTTTTATGATTTTAAAGGTGTTTATATTTTTTTGGGTTTTAGATTTTTTATTGGTTTAAAGGATATTTATTATTTTTATTTGGTTTTAGGTGATAATAATTTTTTGGGGCATTTTTATGCCATTTGGGTTTTTAGAGGGGTTTTGGGACTATTATGTTCATTACGGTTTTTTGGGACGTTTATGGTTTTTGGGGTTTTTATGGTTTTTAGAGGGTTTACTGGTTTTCAGAGTTTGTAAGGGATATAATTAATTTTAGGGATTTAAGGGTTTTTTTTTGTCTTTTATGGTTTTTTATAATTTTATGGTTTTTAGGGTTTTGGGTTATTATGTATTGGTTGGTTTTTTAGGGCTCCTAGGGTTTTTTGGATTTTAGGGTTGTTATGGTTTTAGAGTTTTCTTGGGTTTGTCTTCACATTAAGGGTTTTAAGGAGTTATTTTTATTTTTTAGTGGTTTAGGGGGTTTATAGTTTGAGGGGTTTTTGGATTTTTGTTTTTTGGTTTCATCATAGATTTTTAGGGTTTTAGTGTTTTTCGATTTTTTGGGTTTCATTGTGTTTTTTTATGATTTTACGGTATAAGGGATATTTTTAGGATTTATGGGTGCTTTTAATGATTTAGGGTCTTTAGTGGTTTTTGGGATTTTAGTTAATTCTGTGTTTTTAATATTTTTAGGAGTTTTTAGGATGTTTAGGAATTTTAATAGGCTTCAAATGTTTTAATGGTGTTCTGTAGTGTTTTGGGCTTTGGGGTATTTCAATGGTTTTTAATTTTCTGTGTGTTTTAGGGATTATAAGGGTTTTTGTAAATGTTTTGGGGTTTCAAGGGTTTTATAGTTTCTAGGATAAACATGTCATGCCAAAATCAAAAGACGTAGCCATTTATTTAAAATGAAATAAAATGTAGACAAGAGATGGATGAGGCCAAACATAGGGGGTTCCCCACATCTAAGAAACAATATAATTTCAAATCATAATATGACAAATAATTTTAATATTCATAGTCATCACCAGTTCTCCATTTAGATGAATAACTACATCGATAGATAAGGATCTCTACATACCCCCTTCATAGTGACCTGGAGAAAAATTTGGTGGTCACAGTTCATGTAAAGTTATAATATTCCTTTCTTTTCTTTCTCTTAGTATAAGTAGAAATGAAACATTCACTATCTATAACCTATTTCCTTCCATGAGTGATATTATTTTATAATGAGGGACATGTACTATCTGTAACCTTAAGGGGAGTGATTTCACCCACTATTTAACCATCAGAGACATTCAACCATTTTTTTTGAACTTTTTGGACAAGTTAAAATGTTCTGGATTTTCTTTAGAATATTATTAACAAGTAGATTGAGAGAAAGAACCTTGGGTGGCCCTGATTGATTACCCTCAATTTAGGTCTTAGAATATATGACCAATGATAGGGCATCCTCCCTCTTTATGACTAGCCCAAATCCATGCTGAATACTAGATTCAACATCACGTGGGGAAGCTCCAAGAATCCCTTTCTCTTCTAATGGATCTGATCCATAGAGATATTACAACTCCTTTTAATTTAGTATGTCCCATGAAGAGGAGGTATGCCCCTTAATAGTATTTTTTGAACCATTAAATCCTTGACGATTCAGATGATCATCAACTAAAGATTCATCATTAACATGAAACATCTCAGATGTCGTCACATTCTTATCACTGGAAGGGGGTCCCTAGAACGACAATTATCTTTGTTCAATCTATTTGACCCCTTTCACATAGAATCATCATGACCACTTGTATGCAAATTTGAGAATATTATAGACTTCTTACCAGAATTCATGTAATGACCAACCACCTTGTAAGGGAAGAATAAAATTCGGGAGATTTTTATAATCAACATGAGTGTTAGGGACCCACATCTATGTGAATTACACCAAATTCCTTGTTATAATTGTCCTAAAATCAACATCCCCTAGAACACAAAAAAAATAACAAAAACTAGCCTACTTTATATTTCAATCCATTTTAATTAGAACTCCAATTGGTGAAGTTAAATAGAACAAGATTTTGGGATTCCAATAGATCCTATTAATATCATAAAATCTAAACCAAACAAGAGTGAAAATGTACCTAAATCAAATGGGTTGAATCTAGAGTTCTATTTGGTAATTCACATAACACCTGGGATAATGTAAACTGGACCCAAACCCCATGCAACCATCATCAACTCTGAATTGGGAAATAAAAGTGAATGAATCCAAACCCTATTGGAATTCACATCGAATTTGAAAATATCTAATTCAATGATGGTATACTCATCAGATCATATGATTTCAATGTATTGATCCCTTTGTAGAGAACCACATGTCCAATAATGGATTGAAGACAAATCAAATGTCTTTCTGATATTTAATTCTTCCATGAAAAAATATGATTCGTGTCTCCCCTCGGGATGATGTGAGAATAATCATCCTCATTAATTGACGGTAGAAACCTATTGAACTCTATGATATTTCCTTGAGGCAGCACTTTGGAGGAAAGAACATTAAGTTCATGATGCCGTAAGATCAATAAATAATCCTTACTCGTAGGTGTCTCACTGGATGAATCTCCTCCCATAGTAGGATCTGAATTCACTAGAGGGGGTTGCACACCACTCAAGTCAAATATTATGTTACATGATTTGACATTTTCTATCTCACCAACCACAATTCTACCCATAGAGACATCGTTGTGATTTTTCGGTGGGGGCTGCGAAATAGAGATCAAGTTGAAACAGAGGAAGTGTGGTAACATCCTGAAGGTAGGAAACCCTAGAATATGTCCTCCATGGTGCTCTCCTAAAAACCATGTTCTTCCATCCCTCTAAAAGATCATATGTTTTTTAGGGTTTTATGTTTTTTATGTTTATTATTGTTTATGGTGTTTTAGGCCTCTTTTAGAGGTTTTTTGGTTTTAGTGATTTTAGTGTTCAACGATTTTAGGGTGTTTAAGGATTTATGGATTCTATGTGTTCTTATGATTTTTACAAATTTTATTGTTCTTATGGTTATCATAGACAATGATAGTTTTTATGGTTTTAAGCTATTTTTTAATTTTTTAGGTTTTTTAGGGGATTTTACAACTTTTTAGGGGTTTTAGGGTTTTAGTAGGGTTTTTTTTGTGATTCTTATGGTCGTTTTGTATATTTAGAGAATTTTTGGGTTTTAGGATTCTTCATGTATTTTTAGGTATTTTAATGGTTTTTTAGAGGTTTGGGGTTTTATGGTATTTGATATTTTTTTGGGTTTTAAGGTTTTTTAGGGATTTTAGGACTATTTCAATGTTTTACAATGTTTTTATGTATTTATGGGTTTTCTACTGTTAATAGGTTTTTATGGTGTTTAAGGGTTTTATGGCCTTTTAGTTTTTAGGGTATTTTAGGGTTCTTGAAAGTTTTTGGAAATAAAAAGTGTTTTTAGTATTTTTTATCTTTCTAGGGACTTATTGTGGTTATAAATAGTTTTTAGGGTTTTTAGGGTTTTTATTTATTTTAGGGGTTTTTCTAGTCCTTATGTTTTTAGGGGTTTTAGGGTTTCAGGTTTTTAGATGGGTTTTAAGTGTATTAGGTTTATTTTGGATTTTTGTGTTTTATTATTTTTTGGATTGGGGGGGGGGGGGGGTTGGTTTTTTATACGTTTATGGGTTTTTAGTATTTTTAGAAGGTTTTTGTGTTTAAGGGTTTCAGTTTTGTTTTATTCATTTTGAGGCATTTCGGTTTTTTATTGTTTTTGGTGTTATAATGTTTTTTAGGGGTGTTTATGTTTTAGGGCTTCCAATGTGTTTTTATATTTCTTATAATTTTTTGGTTTTAAGTATGTTCATGTGCTTTAATTATTATGTATATAATTTTTATTAATTTATGGGTTTTATGGTTTTTAAGTAATCTAGGTTTTTAGTGGTTTTTAGGATTGGTCAAGGGTTTTTAAAGTTATTTATGGATTTTTAGAGATACTTAGGATTTTTATTGATTTTATAATATTTAGTGGTTTTGGGGATTAATATAAGATTATAGGTTTTTTGATTTTTTATGGTTTTTACGGTTTTTAGTATTTTTAGGGGTTTTGGGTTTTAGGCTGATTAAGTGTTTTTGGGTATTTTATTGGTTATAAAATTTGTTTCTGTTCCTTATGTTATATTAGGGACATATAGAACTTTTGGGGCTATTACAGTCTTTTTCGGTTTTTCGGGGGGGTTTTTGGGTTTTCTAGATTTTTTGGGGTTTTTAATGAGTTTAGGGTTATTTTAGTTTTTTCAATTTTATGGGTTTTAAGTGTTTTTTAGTGGTTTTATGGGATTTTGTGATATTATTTTTTTTATGTGTTTGTAGTGTTTTCAATGGTTTTTGTTTTTTTGGGGTTTTTTGGGGTTTTATGGTATTTAGTGTTTTTTGGGTTATAAAAGATTTAGGCATTTTTTGTGGTTTCAGGGTTTTTATGGTTATTATGTATTAAAATGGTTTATATTTTTTTTGGTTTTTATGTGTTTTTATGTTTTTAAAAGTACTTATGTTTTTATTTATTTCTTGGCATTTTTATGGGTTTCAAGGCTTTTACTGAAATCTAAGGGGTTTTAGGGATTTAAGGGTTGTTTATTTATTTATTTTTTATTTTTTACTAGTTTTTTGTGTTTTTATAGTTTCAATGGAATTTTAGGAATAGTAATTTAATTTTTTGTGGTTTTAGGGGTTTTAGGTTTTTTAGGGGTTTGTTGGATTATTTTGGGAATTTATGGTTTTTTGGAGTTTTAATGGATTTTACGATCTTTTATGGTTTTTATTGAGTTTTTATAAACATTTTGGTGTTTTAGGGTCTATTATGTATTATCATTAGATTTTAGAGTTTTTAGATTCTTTGTGATTTTTAGTGTAGTTTTTGATGTTTTTAAGGGTTTTGGGGTTTTTTGTTTTTTAGGGTTTTTATCAGTTTTGGGTTTTCAACCTTTTTAAGTTTTTTTTGTTTTTTATGGTTTTTATAGTTTTTAGGGGTTTTATAATTTTTTATAATTTTTTCCACTTTTAATGTATTTTATGGATTTTAGGGGTTTTATGTTTTACTATATATTTTTAGGGGTTTTGGGTTTTTAGAGTTTTAGGGATTTAGAGGATTTACGATATTTAGGTGTATTGGAGTATTTTGGGATTTTATGGATTTTATTGTTTTTAGTGGTTTCAAGGGTTTTTAGGATCTTTTGGAGGTTTCAGGGGTTTTAGGGTCTTTAAAGGTGTTTTGGGTTTTAAATTTTTTTGGTTTTTAATTGGTTTTAACAGTATTTTATGAATAGGAATGGTATTTTGGGTTTCTATTGTTTTATGATCTTTTAGGTTTTTTTGGGTTTTTTATGTTTTACTTTTTTTGTTTTTCTTAATTTAGTGTTTTTCAGGATTTTGATTTTTTTAGTGTTATTTCATGTTTTTAGCGGTTTTTATGGTTTTATGTGTCTAAATGGTTTTTATTATTTTCAGTGTATTATGGTATTTATGGTGTTTATGTTCTTTGGATTTTTTAGGTTTTTTCCATTTTTTGGGATTTTACTGTATTTTTATAGGTTTTTAGGATTTTTAGGGTTTATGTGGTATTTTGAAATTTTTATGGGTTTTTATGATTTTAATTTCTTAGGTTTGATGTGTATTTGGGGACTTTTTGTATTATTTGTGGATTTTTATGGGTTGTAGGGGATTTGAGTTTTTTAGAGTATTTAGTGTTTGCAATGATTATTTTTGGTTATGTGGGGTTTTAGGGTTCTGTATGGTTTTTATGTGTTTTCAAGGTGTTTATGGTTTTTATGGTGTTTAATAAGTCTTATATTTCATTTCGAATTTTAGAGGTTTGGGTGGGTTTTATGGGGATTAGGGCATTTTATGAGTAATTATGTTATTTTTATTATTTTTTAATGTTTTTAGGGGCTTTAAGTATTTTTAGTGTATTTTAAATTTTTTAGGGCTTTTTAGTTCTTACTATTTTTAGGGTTTTGGGATTTTTCAATTTATTTGTGGTTTTATTATTTTTATGGGTTTAAATGTGTTTTTAGTGATTTTATGGATTTTATGGGTCTTATAGACTGTTGGGTTTTTAGGTGATTTTTTAGATTTAGTGTTATATGTGTTTTTATGTTTTTTAGAGTACTAAGGGGTTTTCGGTTGTTTATAGATTTATGTCTTTAGTGGTTTTTATTAATTTTGTTTTGGGGTCAAGTTTTATTTAGTGTTTTAGTGATTTTTATGGTGTTTTAATTTCTTTCATAGATTTTTAAGGATTTTAGTTTTTTCAATGTTTCTTTTGTTTTTTAGGGTTTTTATTGTCTTTATGGTTTGATGTGGTTTTTTGGGTTTTTTGGATTGATTTCGAATATTAAGGTTTATATGTGTGATATTTGTGTTTTCTATATATTTTTTTATTTTTAGGGGTTATAGGGGTCATGGAAGTGTGCAGATATGGTTTTTCTTTTTTTTGGGGGTTTGATTGGATGTTGTGTTTTTTGGGGTACTTTGGTTTATTTGGGTTTTTTAGGATTAAAGGGTTATTTATTTATTTTTTTATTGTTTTATGGGGTTCTAAGGGGGTTCTAGTGCCTTTATTGTTTTATTGGGTTTTCAATTATTATAGGGGTTTTAGAGGTTTTTTGGTTTTCTATCTTTTTTTTTGATTTTTATTGTTATTAAATTTTATAGACTATTAGGATTTTAAGGAGTTTTAGTGTTTTTAAGGTTATTCGGGGTATTAATGATTTTATCGGGTTTAAAGGGTTTTTATTGTTTTTAGGGGAGTTTAGTTTTCTTATTATTTTTTGGGATATTGGTTTTCCAATAATTTTAGAGGATTTTAGTGTTTTTATAATTTTTACAGTTTTTTGGATTTTTAGGTTTTTTATGTTTTTTGGGATTTTGGACTATTGTGGGATTTATAAGTTTTTTAGTGTTTTGATAGGTTTTTTTTTTGTTTTTAAGGGTTTTCAGGGGGTTTTAGGATTTTCATGGGTTTTATTGGATTTTTAGGGTCTTTTATTTTTCTAAGTGTTTTATGGTTTTAAGATATTTTTAGTATTATTATCGGGTTTTTATTTTTTTTACTATTATCATAGGTTATTAGGGTATTTAGGTGTTTTAGTATTATTTAGGTTTTTTAGGTTTTTTTGGGATTTTTTGGTTTAATTATTTTACAATATTTTTGGGTTTCTATAGTGTTTTAGGGTCTTATGGATTTTAAGGGTTTGTAGTGTATTTTATGGGTTTAGGGTTTTTTAGGGATTTGCAGTTTTTATAGTTTTTTTGTATTTATGGTTTTTTGGGATTTTAGTGGATTTAATGATTTTTATCAGGGTTTAATGTTTTTATGGTTCTTTGGGTTTTTTGGGTTTTAATGTGACTTTAGTGTGTTAGGTAATTATCAAGGATTTAATATTTCTTTGTGTTTTTTGGTTTATGTATGGGTTTACTGTGTTTAAGTGATATTATGGTTTGTAAGGTTTTTATAGTGTTTTTGGATCTTTTATGGTTTTATTTGGTGTGTAGGGTATTTTAGGACTTTTATGATCTTTTAGGTGTCTTATTGATTTTGTGGTATTTTAGGGGTTTTAGGAATTTTATTTATTTATTTTAGTTATTTGTAGTAATTATGGTTTTTCCAGATTGTTGAGTTTTTAGGGTTTTAGGGGGTTTAGGGTTTTTTCTATCTATATGATTTTTTTCGTTTTCTTTGGTTGTTTTGGGGGTTTCAATTCTTTAGGGTTTAAATTATTTTATATATTTTAGTTTATTGTGATATTTTAGGGGTTTTACTATTTTTAGAGTTTAATGATTTTTAATGTTTTTTATATATTTTAGGTATTTTCAGGATTTAATGGTTTTTATGCTTTTGGGGCTTTAAGGATTTTTGGATTTTTGGGTTTCTGGATTTTAGTGTTAATTTTGGGATGCGTCACACATTTAGGTGGCAATAGGGTACTTATCGTTTTTAGGATTTTCGTGCAACTATAGGGATTTTTATATTTTTATTGAATTTACAATTTTTATAATTTTTATTGTTTTTGGGATGTTTTATGATTTTTAGGGATTTAGGGTTTTTAGGGTTTTTTTTTCTTTTTTGTCCCATAAGTGTTTTAGGAGTTTATTAATTTTTTAATGGTTTGATTTTTAGGGGTTTATTTGGATTTTAGGGTTTTATAGTTTTCATTGTGTATTTGGCATTTTTTGTGTTTTTAGGGTGTTTTTGGGTTTTTATAGTTTTGTAGGGGTTTATGGTTCTTAGTATTTTCTTAAGGTAACATAGTTTTTTTGGGGTATTTTATTATTTTCATAGTGTTTTAGTATTTATTTGGTTTCTGTATTTCATTGGGTTTCAGGGGTTTTTGAGGATTTTTTGGATTTAAAGTGATATAAGTTATTATAGGGTTTTAAGGTTTTTATTATTTTGTGTTAACAATGTTTTTAGGGTATTAGGATATTTGAAAATTTTAGGATTTTAGGGTTTCTTTATGGATCTTACTATATTTAATTATTTTCACGGGTTTCAGGGTTTTTGGGGTTTTTATAGGGGCTTATGTCTTTTATAGTGATTGGTGTTTTTAAGAATTTATCCATGGATTTAGTGTTTCAAGAGGTTTTAGGGTTTTAGGGTTTCATTAAGTGGTTTACAGGGTGTTAAGGAATTTAGGGTGGGGGGGAGTGGTTAGGTTTTCATAGTTATTTTATTGTGTTTTATGTGTTTTATGTGTTTTTATCGTTTTGGGGGTTTTTAGTTCTTATGGACATTCAGGGTTTTAGTGGATTTTTCAGTTTCTTATGGGTTTAATGAATTTTAGTGGTTATAAGGGGTTTTAGTCTCATTTAGGGGTGTTTTATTATTTATTGACTTTATGTTTTTAGGTTATTCAGGGGTTTTTATGATTATAGTGGTTTGTAGGGTTTTAAATGGTTTTAGCATTTTTGGGTATTTATTGTTTTGAGATTTTTAAAGTATTTTAGTATTTTAGGGAATTTAGTAGGGTTTATAGGTTTTCTTCAGTTTTTTAGAGTTCTAGGGTTTTAAGGATTTTCTGGTTTTACCGAGTCATTGGTTTTTATGATTTTAGGGATTTAATTGTATTTTAAGGATTTAGTGGTTTTTTTGGTTTTCTCGGTGTGTCTTAGTGAATTTTGGGTTTTATGGGGTTTGGGTTTTTTTTATTTTTTGGATTTTAGATTATTTTAGTGTTTTTTTGGTTTTATGGTTCTTTTAGGAATACAATGTTTTTTAGGGGTTTCAATGGATTTGGGGGTGTTTATTAGTATTTGTGGTTATAATGGAGTTTTTTGATATTTTCTTCTCTTTATATTATTTATGGTTTTTTCTATTTTTTGTGCGTTTTAAAAGTATTTTAGGGGTTTTGGGTGTTTTTAGTATTTTAGGAATTTTAGGGATTTATGGTTTTTATTGGTCAAAAGATTTTTTTATGTTTTTAGGATATTTTAATGGATTTTTTCTTTTTGATGGCATTAATCTATGGGTTTTGGTGGTTTTGAGGGGATTTTAGTGTTTATTCGTTTATTTAGGGGTTTTAGGAATTTTAAGGTTTTAAGGGTTTCTATTTTCTTTTTGGATTAGGTTTTTCATTGTTTTTCTAGTTTTTTAATATGTTTGTGTTGTTATAGTTTTTATTTTTTGAAGGGTTTTGGTGAATATAAGGTTGTTTTTTGTTTTTTTATAATTCTATGTGTTTTTAAGGTTTCATTGTGTTTGAGTGTTTTTAGTGTTTTCAATGTCATTAAGGGTAGCATGATTTTTAAGGGTCGCTGTGTTTTTATGGGTCATAGGTTTTTAGGGTTTTCACTGTTTTAGGGTATTTCAGGGTTTTTGAGGGTTTTACGGTTTCATGGTTTTTAGGTATATTGTGGCCTTTTGGGTTTTTAGTGCTTTGGTTTTTTTGTTTTTTATTGATTTTAGGGTTTTTATGGGTTTTAGGATTCATAGGGATTTATGTGTTTTTAAGTTATTAGGGATATTTAGGGTATTTAGGGATTCTATAGTTTTTATGATTTTTAATGATATTAGGTTTTTAGGTGTTTTCATGGTTTTCGGGTTTTTTGTTTTTTAAGGGTTGTATTATTTTTATCATCCTTTTGGTTTTTAGGGGTTTCTTGATTTTTATGGTTTTCTTAGGGTTTTAAGGTATAAAGGACATTCAAAAGGTTTTTATGGGCTTCAAGGTTTTTATGGTTTTTAATTTTTTATGATTTTTGTGGGTGATGGAGAATATTTTAATTTTAGAGTTCTCAAAGGGATTTAGTAATTTTATGGTTTTAACATGTTGATAGTTTAAGGGTATTTATTGTTTTTAGGTTTTATGTTTTTTATGGATTTTTAAATTATAATTGTTTAAGTGGGATTTTTAAAGTTTTAATGATGTTTGACGTTTTATATTTTTTTGTATTCTTGGGGTTTAAGGATTTTAATGGTTTTTAGGGTTATTTTATGGGGTTTAAGGGGGTTTGGGGTTGTTGGGGTTTTTCGGGTTTGTATGGGTATTAAGGATTTTATGGTTTTTAAGTGTTTTTAGGGTTCTAATAGAGTTTTTTTGGGTCGTTTTTTGTTTTTAGGGTTTTTGGGAATTTTAGAGTATTGTGGGATTTCACAGTTTTTATGGTTTTTAAGGTTTTAGGTATATCTTGTGTTTTTAGGGTTTTTAGGTGTTTTAGTGGTTTTGGGTTTTTATCATTTTTGGGTTTTTAGGGGATCACAGGATCGTTAATTTTTTTCATGTTATTATGTTCTTTACTTTCTATAGAGATTTTTTAGAGTTTTTGTGTTTTTATGGGTTTCAGGATTTTTTTTCTTTTTTTATGGTTATTATGGGTTTTCTATAATTTTATTATTGTTAGCTTTTTTAATGGATTCTAGTGATTATTTAGGTTTTCTCGAATTTTGGAGGTTTTATGGTTTTTAAATTTTTTCAGAATTTATCGTGGTTTTATTATATTTATGGTTTTTAAGGTTTTTGTGGGTTTGGGGCTATGTGTTATTAGGGTGTCTTGGGATTTTTTGGGTTTTAATTTTGGTTTTAAATGTTTTTTGGGGGTTCAAATTGATTTTGGGTGTTTTATCACTTTCAGATTTTTCTAGGGTTTTAGGGGTTTTATGATGTTCTGATTATTTTTAGGGTTTATAGGATATTTTGAGGTTTTATTTTATTAGGTTTTTTGTATCTTTTATGATTTTAATTATTTTAAAGCATTTTGGAGGTCTTTTAAGGTTTTAATGTATTTTTCATTTTTAGAGGGTTTTAGGATCCTTACGGTTTTTATGATTCTTTTGTGTATTTTAGCATTTGTAAGGGGTTTATGGATTTTTTACTTCCTTTTAGATTGTTTGGGGTTTTGGGGTTTTTATCTTTTTACGATATATTTTGGTTGTTTATGGGTTTTATGGTCATTTATAGGTTATATGGTTCTTTAAATAATTCACGATTTTATGGATATTAAGCTATTTCTGGATACTTTTAGTGGTATTATGGTTTTTCGGACCTTTCAATGTTTTTATGGTTCTTTTGGGTTTTCATGTTTTTGTTGTCCACTTTGAATTATTTTCGGATTTATTGCAGTGTTGAATATTTTATTAGTTATTTGGTAGTCCAAAGGGTCATCAGGTTTTTTAGGGTATTTATTGGTTTTTTAGGGTATTACGTTTTTTGGGGTTTTAATATATTTTATTGTTTTATAGGTTTTTTGGGGCTTAGGGATTGTTAGTGTTTTTATTGTTTGTAGTATTTTTAGGGATTTTAGGGTTTCTGGTTCTTTTAGGATTTTAATGATTTTTTGGTGTTTTTAAAGTGTTTTAGGAACACTAAAATTTTTTATGGATTTTTGAGTCTTTTATTGTTTTTTTAATATTTGTAGTGTTTTTAGGGTCATTTAGGTATTTTATGGTCATTTAAGGGTTTTTGGTCGTTTTCGTGTCTATTAAGTGACTTCGTTTTTAAAGGGTATTTAGGGATTTTTAGCTTAATTTTGTAGATTAGGGGTTTTAGGTCCTTTTGTGTATTTTTATGGTCCTTCAAGGTTTTAGTGTCCCTTATGTCTTTAGGGTCTTAGGTAACTTTAGGGTTTTAGGGTTTTTTCGGGTAATTAATGTGGTTTAGAATCCCTAATGGGTTTTTGGGTCCTTTAGTGTTTTACAGTGTTCAAATTCCTTTTAGGATTTTAATGGTTTTCATGGATCCTGTAGTGTTATCTGTAGTTGTAGTGACATTCAATAGTTTTAGGTTATTTAATTGACTTTTAGGGTTTTCTAGGGGGGGTTTAGGGTATTTTAGTGTCTTATGGAGTTTTAGGGTCTTTGAGGGGTTATTTATAGTTTTCAGGGGTTTATGGGTCTTATGGGTATATTGTTTTTTGATTTTTATGTTTTTTTTTTGTTTTGTTGTTTGAAATGTTTTCAAGGGTTCTAATAGTTTTTAGTGGTTTTTAGGTTTTCTAGGGTCCGTATGGGATTTTTATGGCTTATTTTTGTCTTGGTATTTTATTCTTTTGGTTTTTGGATATTTTAATGTATATTTTTTTTGTGTTTTATGGATTCTACGGATTTTAAATGGTTTAAATAGGTTTTAGGGTGTTTTAGTGATTGTATGGTTTTTATGGGTTTTTGGGTTTTTAAGGGTTAAGATGGATTTTAGGGGATTTTAAGGTTTTTCATGGATTTAGACATTTTAATGTCCTTCTGGTGTATATGGTTATTATGGGTTTTTTTAATTTTTTGTGGTTTTTAAGGGAATTTAGGGGTTTTATGGTATTTTTTGTTTGTAGGGTATTTAGTATTTTTATTGTTCGTAGGCGTTTAAGGGTTTTATGGTGTTTATATCTTCATGGTTTTCGAGTTTTATTAGTTTTTTTTTGGAGTTTTAGATAATTTAGGGGTTTATGGATTTTGAGCGTTTTTAGGAATTTGATAGGATTTTAGGGGTTTTAGGGTTTTTAGGAGTTTTGGGAGTTTTCATGAATTTTTTGTGGTCTATATTGTTTTTAGATTTATTAGGTTATATATTGGGTTTTTTGTTTTTTAGGATTTTTTGTGATACATATTGGGTGATTGGGGGTTTATGATTTTTTTAGATTTTAGAGTATTTATTGTTATTAATTAATTTGTGAAAGGGGGTTGGGTTTTTAGGGGATTTAGTAATTTTATGGTTTTGGTGGTTTAGGGATATTATGTTTTTATTTTTTTTTCTATTTTGGGGTGTATATGTGTTTTCAGGATCAACATGGGATGTTATAGGGTTCTATGGGATTTTATGGTTTTTAGTGTTTTTGGGTCTTTTAGTGGGTTGTACAGATTTTATGATTTGTAATTTTTTTTTGGTTTTTTGGGTTATTTAGGGGTTTTGTGGGTTTTTTATGTTTATTGTGTTTATAGTGTTTTTAGATTATTAAGGGGTTTTTTGGTTTATCTATTTTTATGCTCTTTATGGTTGGTCTGTGGATATTAGTGTTTTAAATGTTCTCTTATGGATAAATATATTTTTTAGTATTTTTTTGGTTATTTAGGTTTTTGAGGTTTTTTTTATTTTTAAGGACATTTAGTGACTTTTTTTGTAGTGTTTTTAAGGTTTATATGGGTAGTTATCATTATAAAGGATTATTATAGGGTTTTAGGGTAATATTGGGTATTTTAGGGGTTTTAGGATATTCTAGGAGTTTTAGGGATTTCAGGGTTTACTGGGATTTTAGGGATTTCTAGGGTTTTAGGGGATTTTGGGTATTTGGTGAATAGGGTTTTTATGGATTTTTAGTGTTTTATAGTTTTATGTTATTTTAGGGTATTTATGGTTTTTTATGTTTTTAGGGTTCATGGGGTTTTTCATCATTTCAGTGTTTTCTAGTACTTATGGTGGATTAGTATTTTTAGTGGTTCTAGGAATTTTTTGGTTTTTCATGGTTTTAGGATTATTTTTGTTTTAAGGTGGTTTAGGGATTTTTTGGGGTTTAGTTATTTTAAATATATTTTTTTGTTTTTTTGTTTTGTTTTGTGTTTTTGAGGGATTTTAGGGTTTTATAGTGGTTTTAATGAATCTTTGGGGTATTTTTTGGTTTCTTAGCGATTTTGGGGGTTATTTGGTGGTGTTAGTAGTAATAGGGATTTATTATATTTATGATTTTTTTGGGTTTAAGCGGTTTTTCAGGTTTTGGGTCTATTTGGGTTTTGGGGGTTTTCTAGTGTTTCAGTGTTTTTAGGGCTTTTATTATTTTTAAGGATTTTTGGGGTTTATTAGGTTATTTAGATTTTTTATTTTATTAGTTTTTTTTTGTTTCAAGGGGTTTTTAATTGTTTTATTATTCTCAAGGACATTCATGTTTTATGATGTTTTATTGACTTTTAACGTTTTAGGGATTTTTTAGGGTTATTGTGTACTTACAGCATTATGGATTTTTTGTCTTTTAGTGTTTTTTTGTGGTGTAGGGTCATTTCTATTTTTTATATTCTTTTTTTTATTTAGGATTTTGGGTTTTTGTATTTTTATGGGGTTTTTGGATATTTTATGGGTTTAGGTGTTTTAGGCCCATTTATGGGTATTTAGGGGTTTAGGGGGTTTATTAATTTAGGGTTTTAGTGTTTTTAGCAGTTTTCTAGATTTCTACTATTTTAGGTTGTTTTTTATGAGATTTAAGTGTTTTTCATGGATTTTAGAATTTTATGTCTATTTAGTGTTTTTATTAGTTTAGGGGGTTTCTGTGTCTTTGGGAGTTCATTGTTTTTTAATTTTTTTTCTATTGTCTTCCAAAATTTTCAAGGTTTGTAGTGTCTTTTATCGTTTTATGGGGTTTTAGAGATTTTAGAATGTTTTTGGGTTTTAGGTCCACATTGTGTTTTACGGGTTTTAGGGTTGTTTAATATTTTTTGGATGTTTTATAGTTGTTTAGTTTTTATGGGTTTTAGGGAAACATAGGGGTTTAGGGTCTTTATGTAATTTTAGGGGGTTTTGGGTCCTTTAGTCTTTTTATCTTCCCCTAGGGGTTTGAGGATCTTTTACATTTCATTTGGTTTATAGAGCCATTAATGGTTTTTTTTTGATCTGTAGAGTTTTTGGGTTTTAGGTTCCTTTTGGGGGTTTAGGGGGTGTTAGGGCATTTTAGGGGTTTAATGTTTTTCAGATTACATTCTCTGTTTCTTACGGGTTTTATATTGTTTTTCGGTTTTTCTATAGGTTATGATTTGATATGTTTTGTTACAGTGTTAGGATATTTTAGGATTTATAATATTTTTGGGATCATTAAGGGGTTTCAAAGATTTTTATTGTATTTTAGGGTGTTGGGGTCATTTAGGCGGTTTTGAGTTTTTTATTTTTTTTATTTTTTTTGGGATTTTAGTGTCCTTGGGGGTTTTATGTTTATTTAACGGTTTTATAATTTTAGGATCAATTATAGGTCTTCATAGAATTTATGGATTGTTAGGGTTTTCCAGGTTTATGGTTTTAAGGGAGTTTAAGTAATTTATGGGTTTTATGTTTTTGAGGTCTTATTGGGTTTAATGGTTTATAGTATTTTTTTGGGGATTTTGGTTTTCAATTTGTTTAAGTGCTTTTATGATTTTTATAGGTTTAAAAATATTATTTTCTCTATTTGCGATTTTTTTGGTTTTTATATGGGTTTTAGAATTTTGTGGGTGTTTGAGGGGTATTACATTATTTTATTGGTTTGTAAGGATATCTGGTATTTCAGGGGGATTTTGGTCTTTTAGTGTTGTTTATTTTTTAGGTTTGTAGATATTTTTGGTTTAATTTTATAGTATTAATTTTATGTGGTTTTGTTTTATTTATAGATTATTTTGTGTTATAATTATTTTTGATATTAGAGTTTGTTAGTGGTTTTTATGATATTTTTTTTTGATTTTATTGTTTTTTGGGTTTTTTCGGTTTTATTGTTTTAATGTTTTCTATATGATATTTATATTTTTTAGGATTTCTTAGTTTCTTAGAATGTTAAGGGTTGTTTTGATTTTTTGGATTTTTTTTGGAAATTCGGTTATTTTAGTGTGTTGTGGGTTTTAGAGTTTTGGGTTTTTTCATATTAGGGTTTTTAGTGTATTCTATGTGTTTCGTAGTTTTCTAGCAATTTTATGTGATTCTACGGATTTTAGGTGTTTTAAGGGGTTTTAAGGATTTTTATGGAGTTTTCGATGATTTTATTTTTTATGGGATTTATTGGTTTTTATTAGTTATTTTTCTTTTTTGGCTTCCTAGGATTTTTAGATAATTTTACGAGTTTTTTGAGACATTTATGAATATTTTATGGTTTTGCGGTTGTTTATTTTTTAGGATTTTCTATTTTTCTGAGGATTATAGGATTTATTCGGGTTATTCAAGATTCTTGTATTTTTGTGGTCTTAGGGTTTTTTGGTTCTTTAATGGGGATTTAGTTTGTTTTTTGGGTTTTATTTGTCTTATTGTGTTTAACTATCATTTATGGTTTCGTAGGGTTTTTTATTTTTATGTTCTTTTAGGAGTTTTGGGTTTTTCTGTATTGATTATTAACATTTTACGGGGGTTTTCTAATATTTGGTTTTTTTGGTTTTTTTTTTTGGGATCCTTAGGTATTAATGGTTTTTAGTGATTTTTTAGTTTTTAGGCATTTTCTGGGTTTTTTGGGGATGTCTGGTTTTTTAGTTTTTTGGGTTTTTTGTTATTTTTTTTTATGTTTTTTTAATTTTGGGGTTTTCTAGGGTTTTAATGGTTTTAGGGTTTTTCTGGTTTTTATGTTTTTATGGGTTTTAGGGAATTTTTGGGGTTTTAGGATCTTTAAGGTTATTTGGTGATATTTAATTTTTTATTTGGTTTTAGTGCTTTTGACAATTTTGTAGAGTTTATAATTGTTTTTAGATATTTATTGTTTTATGAGTTTTCGGGGATCATATGACTATTCTAGGGTTATTTGGGATCTTTGGGGGTGTATTAAGTCTTTTTCTGGTTTTTAGTGTATTTAGTGTTTTCATGTAGTTTTAGTGGAATTACCATCTTTTTGGGTTTCTATGGGGTTTTAGGGTCTTTTGGGGTTTTATGGGTTTTCAGTTTTTAGGTTTATAGGGTTTTGATGATATTTAAATGGGATTTTCAATATTTTTGGGTTTCTATATAGTTTTATGGTCATTTGGGTTTTAAAGGTTTTTTGGGTCTTCTAGGGGTTTTAGGGTTTTTAGAGTTTTTAGGGATCTTAGGGAAATTTAATGGTTTTATGAGTTTTAGGGGATTTATGTGATTTAAGGGTTAAGGTGGGGGAAGGGTTGGGTTTTTCATGTTTTTTGTGTTTTTTGTGTTTTTCGAGTTTTTGCACATTTTATTGATTTAGTATTTTTGAATAGTCTACTAATTTTTATAGATATTTAGGTTTTTATGGGTTTTAGGGTTTTCTTTTAGACTAGGGGTTTTCAAGGTTTTCATATATTTAGGCCATTTCCAGGTTTTAGGTCCTTTTAGGGGGTTTAGGGGTTTATAGGTGTTTAGTGTTTTTTTATTATTATTTCATCTGGGAATTATTATTTTTTATAAGGGTGTAATGGATTATTTGGGGTTTTTAGTGTCTTATAGGTTCGGGGTTTATTTAGGGTTTACATAAGGGAATATAAGTATTATTTGGGGTTTTTTATGGTTTAGTTTTTTATGGGTTTTCTTATTTTTGGGGATTTATGGGTTTCTAGAATATTCTTTTTTGTGTTATAATTGTTTTATTGATTTTAGTGTTTTTAGGTTATTTTGGGTTCTTTTAAGAATTTTTTGTTGTTTCATATGGTTTTTTGAGGTTTTTACAGTTTTATGTGTTTTATGAGTTTTTATGGTTTTTATGGGTATTTGGATTTTATAGGGTTGTTTGTGTTTTTTAGGGTTTTCAAGGTTTTTAGTTTTTCATAGGTTTTTTAGAGGGTTTTTTGGCTTTTTATATTTTTAGGGATTTAGGGTTTGAGACGTTTTCATGGATTTTATGGTTTTTATGGGTTTAAAGTTATTTTATATTTTGTATGGTCTTAATGTCTTTTAGATATTTTAATGGTTTTTATGGGCTTTTAGGGTTGTTATTGTTTGTATGGTTTTAGGATTTTTGCGATTTCTAAAGGGATTTTATGGTTTTTTTTAATTTTATCATTGTTAAATGTTTTTTGAGTATTTAGAGTTTTTAATGGGTTAAAGGAGGTTTTTTGTCTTTATAGGGTTTTAGGATGTTTTGTGTTATTAATGGTTTTTTATAATTGTTTTTTTGATTTTTAGGGCCCTTTTGGTTTTAATGGGGTTTCTGGTGTTTATCTACACATAGGGGTTTTACGGATTTCTATCATTTTTTTGATGTTTTAGGGGATTATGGAATTTTAATGTTTTAATGTTTTTATGGTTTTTTTGTTTTTTGTGTTTTTAGTGTTTTTATGGTTATTTAGGGATTTAATGATATATGGTTTTAGGTTATTTTATTTTTTTCAGGTTTAGATTTTTTGTGATTTTTATGATTTTTACGTTTTTATGGGTTTTGGGTTTTAGGATTTTTATGGAATTTGATGGAATTCATGGATTTTAGGGTTCTATTGGTTTTTGGGGTTTTATCAATTCTTAGTGTGTATTTTCATTTTTTTGGGTTTATATGGTTTTAATATTTTTATTATTTTTATTGTTTTTCTGGGGATTTTTCTTTTTTTAATATTCTTATGGTTATACGGTTTCTAGCATTTTCATATTTTTTTTCATTATTTTATGTTTTTATGAGTTTAGTGTTTTGTGATTTTTAGGGTTTTGGGTTTTTCATTTTTCTATATGCTTTTATTGTTTTACTGTTTTATCCGAGGGTTTTTATTTTTTTTATTTTTGAGGTTTATAGGTATTTATGGAATTCCATGGTTTTATATTTGTTGTGGAATTTAAATGTTTATAAGGACCACTATGTTTTTTTGGGGTTGTAGGGGGTTTAAAAAGTTTAATGTTTTTTTGGGCGGTTTTCAGGGTTTTGATGGTTTATAGGGGTTTTCGGGGGGGTTTAGTGTTTTATGTCTTTTTAGAGGTTTTATGGTTTTATAATTTAGTATTTTTTTAGGGTTCATTAGTTATATTAGGTTTTTTTGGGTATTTATTGTCTTTTATATTTTTAAGAGTTTTAGGTTTCTTTTTTATTTTTTATCATTTTATGGTGTTTAAGGTTTGGAGGGGTTTTAGGGGGTGTTTGGATTTTTTAATGTTTTTTTAGTTATCTTTTTGGATTATATGGTTTTTGGGATTTAGGGTTTTTTAGTTTTTTAGTGTATTTTTATGATTTTAATGGGATTTAGTTATTGTTAGATTTTTTAGGGTTTTAATGGTTTTATTGCCTTTTTGGAGTTTCTAGGGCTTTTCATATTTAGGGATTTTTTATCATTTCTCGAGATAGTAGCGGTATTTATGTTATAAGATTTTTTAATTGGGTTTTTTAATTTTTAGTGTATTGTAGGTGTCTTTAGAGTTTTTAAGCTATTTTGGATTTTTAGGGGGTTTATGGGGTTTAGTGTTTGTTTAAAGAATCTTCATGGATTTTATAGTTTTAGGGTTTTTAGAGGATTATGTTTCTTTTTTTGGAAGGGTGTTACTGTATTAGGGTGTGATTAGTGTTTTAGAGTATTTTAGAATTTTATTTATATTGTTAGGCTTTTTTTTCTTCTATTAAAGGGATTTGGTTTTTTATATTCTATGGTCTCTAAGGTATTAGGTGTATTAGGTTTTTAAGGATTTAGGGGGTTTTATTGTTTTCATGGTTTTTATGATTTTTAGAGATATTAAATTTCAATTATTGTTTTAAGGTTTCTAGTAATTTAAATTGGTTTGAGGGTATTCAGTTTAATTTTTATGGATTTTATAATTCATAGGGGTTTTTTGGTTTTTATGGGTTTTAGGGTTTTCCGGATGCTTGATGGGTTTTATGGGTCATTTGGTGGTTTTATATGTTTTTATGCATTGATGGTTTACATGGATTTAGGGTAATTTTTGAATTTTTATTGTTTTTAGGATCATTATTGGTTTTAGGGGGGGTGTTTTTTTTTTGTTTTATTTCTTTAGGGGGTTTATGGATTCATGGGGGTTAGAGTTTTATAGGGTTTTGGGGGTTTTTAGGGTGTATTTCATTTTTAGAGTTTTTATGGGTCTTCATTATTATTATTTTGTGGTTTTTATATTTTATGTATTTATGGTTTTTGGGGGTATTGTGGTTTTCTACTTGTTTTTAGGTGTTTTTGAGTTTTTAAGGGTTTTTGTGATTTTAGGGTTTTCGGGGGTTTAGGGTATTTAGGGGGATTTTGTGGTTTTGGGGTTTTTAGTATAGTTATCTTTTTCAATGATTTATGTTTTTAGTGGGGGGGGGGGGGGGTAGGGTTTATTTTAGGGTTTTATCGGTTTTATGTTTTTTAAGGATTTTAGTGGGTTCTCGGGTTTTCAGGGGTTTTAATGGATTTTAAGGGGTTTTATGAGGTGGTAGTTCTTTACATGTGTTTATGATTTTTTAAAGAAGGGGGTTTGGTTTTTAGGGTTTTTATTGATTTTATTATTTTTTATGAATTTATGTGGTTTTAGGGTGTTTGTGGGATTTTATGGATTCTTAGGGGTTTTAGGGTCCTTTAAAGGATATTGGGTTTTAGGGTATTTTACAATTATTTATGATTTTTATTGATTTTCGTGTTTTTAATGAGTTCTTATTTTTCTTGGGGTTTAAATGGTTTTAATGAGTATTAGGTCTTCTTGAAATAAATTTTATAATTATTTTTTGGATTTTAGGGTCTTTTAGGGGATCTCGAGATTTTAGGGTATTTCAATGTTATAAGGGGGATTTAGTTGTTATTGGTTTTTTGGGAATTTTACAGTTTTAAGGGTTTTTACGGTCTTTTATTGTTTTATGGTCCATTAGGGTTTTTTGGATTTTAGGGTCGTTTTTAGTTTTTTTAGGTTTTGGGTGCTTTTTTGGTCCTTTGGGGTTTTTATTATATTTTAGTGTCCATTATCCGTTTTTAGGTTCCTTTAGGGTTTTTAGAGTCCTTTTGATTTTCTTGGGTTTTTTAAAAATCATTAAGAGATTTTAGGTTAATTTATAATATTTATGGGTTTTATAGGGTTTGTATGGTCCATTAGGGTTTTCGTGGATTTTAGGGTTTCTTATTGTTTCACGGCCTTCTAGAGTTTTTTTGGGTTTTCGTTTATTTTAAGGGTTTTTTTGGGGATTTATGGTATTTAAGGAATTTAGTCCATTTTATGGTATTTAGTGTGTTTTATGGGTTTTTTGGTTTTGATTGGGGTGTAGGGTTTTTAGGAGTTTAGTGTTTTTGGCGTCCTTTATGTACTTTTATAATTTTTATGGATTTTATGGGTTTTAGGGTCTTTAATTGTGTTTAGGCTTTATGTTTTTTAATGGTTTTAGAGGGTTTTAGGGTTATAGTGTATCTAGGGGTTTTCAGGTTTTAGGGGGTTTTAGGGGATTAATGGTTAAAAGGATTTCAAGAATTTGTAGGGTTTTAATGCATTTTTAGTGTCTCTAGTGTTTTATTAGTTTTTTAGGGTTTCTAAGGTTTTTGGGATTTAATAGTTTTTAGGGTTCTTTGGGTTTTGGGGGGTTTTATGCGTTTTAGGTGTTTTAAGGGTTTTTTGGGGTTTATGGTTTTAATCATATTTAGTGTTTTGTTGGGCTTATAGAGTTTATTATTATTTTTAAGTTTTTTTTTCTTTTTTATTTCTGTTCTTTGTATTAGTTTTATCATATTACAAGAATTTTTGGGTTCTTAAGGTTATTTATAGGTTTTTGGTATTTTTAATTTTTTTAGGGGTTTATGGGTTCTTAGGGTCCTTAGGGGGTTTTATGGGTTTTCATGGATTTTTAGTGGTTTTTGGATTTTAGGGAATTACGTGATTTTATGTATTTTTATTGGTTTTTGGGGGTTTTTAGGTGGTTTTACAGTACATGTGGGATTTAAAGGTGTTACGATTTTCTATGGTCTATGTAGTATTTACTATTATTTTATCTTTTTAAGGACTTATTGTTCTTAGTTTTTTAGGGTGATGGAGGGTTTTTATGGTGTTTTGTAGCATTATAGAGATTTTAGGTTATATTGTGGTTTTTTACATATTTTAGGTCGTTTTAAGTGTTTTATTGGTATTTTAGGGGTTTATAGTAATTTTATGGATGTAAGGTTTTCATGGATTTAAGGGGTTTCAGGTTTTTTAGAATTAGGGGTCTTATGGGATATTATTTATTTTTACTTTTTTCCAGAGTTTGGGGTTATTTCATATTATTTGGGGTTTGAAGGATTATTTAGAATTTTTCATGCATTAAAGGGTTATTTAGGGATTTAGAATTTTTAGGGTTTTATAGTGTTTTAGGGATTTTTAAGGAAATTTTTTTGAACTTTTTAAGGTTTTTTTTGTTTTCTTCGGTTATACGTTTTTTTAGAAATTTTATAAGTTAATAGGGTGTTTAAGTGGAATCAAAATAGTTTTATGGATATTATTTTATTTTTAGGTACATTTAGGGATTTTAAGATATTTCTAGTCATTTAGGTATTTTAGGGTTTTTTGGTTTATAGTTTTTTGTATTTTAATGTTTTTAGGGTTTTAGTGTTTTTATTAGTTTTTTGGTTGTTAGGGTTTCATGGTTGTTTGGGATTTTAGAGCTTCTAGGATCTTCTAGGCATTTTATGGTTTTTACAGTTTTTAGGGTTTTTGTGGTTTTAGGCCAGTTATTGTTTTTAACAGAATTTCAATTTTTAGGGTTTTTATGATTTTAGTGGTTTTAAATGTTTCTATGTTTCTTGGGGTTTTTTAGGTTTTTAGTGGTTGAGAATGTGTTGTCACTATTTTTGTGTTTTTTCGGGTTTTAGAGGACTTTGGGGGTTTAGGATTTTTTGTTATTGGGTATTTAATGTTTTTTTGACTATTTCTGTTTTTAGGGGCTTATGATTTTTAGGTAATTCTACTATATTTTTTTGGTTTTAGTTTATTTTATAGGGTGTTTGAGTTTTTGGAGATATTTTATTTTTTTGGGGTTATTTTGGATTTTTTTAGGTTTTTACAGTTTTTTTGATGTTTCAAGTAATTTATAGTGATAATGATTTTAAGGTTTTGTTAATGATTTTTTTTATTTTTTTGTTTTCTTGCGTTATTATTGGATTTGTGTTTTCAGTATTTTTATAGAGTTTTAGGATTTTTAGAGTGTTTGATGTTCGTAATTTTTATTACAGAATTATGATTTTTAGGGTCTTTAGGTTATTTAAAGGATTGGGGTTTTAAGTGTCTCTAAGGTCATTTAACGATTATGATATTTTCTTTTCTAGGGGTTTTTGGGCTTTTATGGTTTTATGGACTTTTATCGGTTTTTTGTGACATTAACCTCATTCTGGGTTTTGGGGTCATTTATGTTAAATAGGGGTTTTATGGGTTTTATTTTTTTAGTGAATTTATGGGTTTTAGTATCTTTTAGGGGTTCTAGGTTACTTTAGTATTTTTATTAAATTTAGGCTTATTTAGTTTTTTTTTGGTGTTTTATATAATTTTTTTGTTTTTTGGGACTTTTGTGTTTTTACTGGTTTGAGGGTTTGTGGTGTTTTTGGAAATATTTAATTTTTTTGTCACTTAGGTGTTTTAATTTTGGGTGGGGGGGACGTAGTGTTTTTATGATTTTTTTGGTTTTTATGGAATTTAAGATCTTCAAATGTTTTGGGATTTTTTGGATTTTTTTACAATTTTTATGGTCTTCCATGTATTTTGTCTACCTAGGGATTTTAGGTTCTAAATTGGTTTTTGAGTTTTAGATTTTTAGGGTATTTTAGGGTGTTTCATGTGTCTTATAGTCATGAAGTGATTTTAGGGTATTTTTAATACATTTAGGGTGTTTTTGGGGATTTAAGGGTTTTAGGGACTTTTCAGGTCTCCTAGGGTTTTTATGGGATTTATGGCCTCTTTGGGAACTTATGGTTTTTATTTTCCTTTAGGGATTTTAGATTCCATTAGGGTTATATGGGTTTTTTTGTGCATTAACAGTTTTTTCTAATTTTTATGGTCATTTAGGATTTTTATGGGTTTTAGGGGATTTAGGGTCCTTTACGATTTCTGTGGGTTTTAGGATTATTTTCTTATTATTGGGTTTTTCTCCATTTAGCGTATTTAAGGGATTTTATGGCCCTTTAATTTTTTTCTCAGTGTTTTCATAATCTTTTAGGATTTTTTTGTATTTTAGGGTCTTTTAGTGTTTTAATAGTGTTATTGTGTTTTTTCCAGTTTTCAGGGGTTTTAATGTTTTTATGATCATTTCTATATTTTAGTCGTCTAGAGTCTATTTTTGGTGTTTTAGTGTATTTACAGTTCTTTTATGTTTTCAGGGCTTTTTGGGATTTGATGGTTTTGATGGATTTTTATGGGTTTTAGAGGTTTAAAACATTTTATGGTTTTGTATTTGTTATAATGTTTTTGGGATCCTAAATTTTTTATGGTTTTTAGGGGTTTAATGGGTTTAATTTTGTTAGGGGTTTTAGAGGATTTATGGTATTTAAGTGTTTTACGATATTTTTGGATTTTACGGTTTTGTGGGGTTTTATTATTTTTTCTCTTTTGGGTTTTTTCAATTTTCAAGGGTGTTATTTTGTTTTAGTGTTTTTTAATGTTATTTTGGGTTTTAATGTTTTTTGGGGGTTTCCAAATTTTAAATGGTTTTTAATGGGTTTAGGGATTTGTACGGTTTGTATAATTTTTGGTCATTTATGGGGTTTTATTTTTTGGGGGGGTGTATTGAGTTTTTTTTCGTTTTATGAGTATTAAGGGATTCGAAATTGTTTTTTTGGGTATTTAGGTTTTTTAGTGATTTTATTGGGATTTTAAGATTTTTAAGTGGTTTTATGTGTTTTTATCTTTTTATAGTATTTCATTACTTTTAGGGGTTTTTTTATAGATTTTGGGTTATTAGGGGTTTTAGTAATTTGGTTTTATTTTATATTTTTTATGGCGTGTTCTGGGTTTTTTCTTGGATTTACTGTTTTTTGGATTTTTTCTTGTTTTTAGGGTTTTTAGTGGGTTATAGGTTTCTAGGTTTTTTAAGGTTTTTATGGTTTTATGTTTGTTCTGTGTTTTTAGGGTGTTTAAGGGTTTCTTATGGTTTTTAGGGTCTTATAGGTTTTTTAGTGTTTTAAAAATTTTTTAGGGGATTTTATTTCTTAAGGAATATTAGGGGTTGTTATGGGTTATAGGGGTTTTCATTATGTTAATGGATTTATGGATATTATGAATTTTTACAATTTTAGGGATTATATTATTTTTAATGGTTTTAGTTTTTTTGGGTTTCTAAGTGTTTGAGTTTTTTTGGGGTTTTGGGTTTTTGGGTTCTAAATATTATTAATGTGATTTATGGGTTTTAATGGTTTATAGGGTTTTAGGGTTTTAATAGTTTTTTTTGGTTTTATTATAGTTTTTAGTTTTTTAAAGTATTTTTATGATATAATGGGTTTAATTTGGCTTTTTTGGAGGTTTTAGGGATTTCAGGGGTTATTAGGTGGGTTTTAGAAAATTTTAGTGGCCTAATGGGTTTTTGGGTATTTTAGTGTTTATATGATTTTAATGGATTTTATATCTTTTTACTATATTATTAATATTTTTCTAACTCTTGGGGTTTTAATGTTATTAGTTGTTTTTATGGTTTTAAGGGTATTTAGTGTTTTTTTGGTTTTATCGTTTTAATGGTTTTATGTTGCTTAGGTGTTTTAGGGACATAGGGGTTGTATATGGTTTTTGGGACTTTTATTCTATTTAGGTTATTTTTTCTTTTTTTGGTATTTAGTGTTGTTAGGTGTATTTTATGTGTTTTCAATCATTTTTCTGTTTTATATATTTCTTATGGGTGTTGAAATTTTTTAAGGGTTTATAGGGGGTTTTTAATGATTATTTGTTTGTCAGTGTTTTTATAGTTTTTACGGTTTTTAGGATTTTCATGATTTTCTCAAGTATTGTGGGTTTTTTGTCATTTTTATGGGTTTTAGGCTTTTTATATATATTTCTCAGTTTTCCATGGTTTTTTTAGTTTTTATGATTTTTAGAGTTTTTATTTATTTTTGGGATAGTTTGGAATTAATATTGATTTAGGGGCATTTTGTTTTAAGTGTTATTTTGGATTTTCATGGGTTTTATGCGGGATTGAAGGGTTATTTATGTTTTATAGGATTTTTATAGTTTTTTTGGATATTAATTTTTTTAAGGGTTTTTAAGGGTTATGTTGTTTTTTCATGGTTTTTAGGGGTTTTATGATTTCTAGTGGTTTTGTGTTTTTTTCTAATTTATTAGAGACTTAAGAACATTAGGGTATTAAAGTTTTTTACAGTTTTTAGGATTTTAAGGTTAAGTGGGTATGTGGGTTTTTAGTGTCATTTTATGGATTATAATATTTAGTTTCTTTTAGAAGTTATCATGGTATTGATTTCTTTTTGGGGGTGGGATTTTCGGTTTTGTATCGTAATCTGGGGATTGGGTTTTGTGGGTATTTTTATTTTTATAGGCAATAATTTTTAATTGTGTTATTATTATCTTTTTAGATTTTAACGGTTTTTCAGTCTTTTTATTGTTTTTTATCTATTGTGTTTTTAACTATTTTTTGTAATTTTATAGGGTTTAGTGAATATTACGTGTATATAGGATTATTCTAGGGTTTTTGGTTTTTAGTGTTATAGATAGGGTTTTCTTGTTTCGTTATGATAATAAGTTGTTTTAAACGAATTGTGGGGTTTTATTGTTTTTATGGATTCATACTATTAGGGGGTTTTAGGAATTTTAAGTGGTTTTATTGTTTTATTGTTTATTTAGATTTATTAGGTTTTTTAAGGTATTATAGGTATTGTTATGGATTTGAGTTAGTTTTAGGGGTTTTAAATGGGTTTTTCATTTCAAAATGTCTATCTGGTTCTAGGATTTTTTGGGTTTTATGGTGTTTTATGGATTTTCCAAATGAATTAGGGTGTTATGGTTTTTGTAGTGTTTTTATGGGTTTTATGGTGTTTTCGGGTCTTAATATGGAGTTTAGAGTTTGTTGGGTATTTAGTATTTAGGGATTTTGAGGTTTATAATGTTTTTAGATTGTTTCATGGGTTTTAATATTTTTTCTAGGTTTCATTTTCTTTATGAAATTAGTGTTTTGAAAGGGTTCATTGGGTGTTTTGGGTTTTAATGCTTTTGGGGGTTTTAGCTTTTTATGGTATTTTAGGGTTTTTTGTGGTGTTTAGTGTTTTATGTTACTTTAGTGTTTAAGGGTCATTTAATACTATTTAAAGGGTTATGGGGTCTTATAGTGGTGTGTTATGGATTTAACAGGTTTTTAGGTTTTTATGGTTTTTTGGGTTTGTTAGGTTTATTTTGGAGTTTTTATTTGTTTTGGGATTTTCTATTGGTGTTGTTAGGTTTTTTTCATTTTTTATGATCTTTCTGTGATGTAGGGTTATTTGGATTTTTTATGATTTTATGTGGACTAAGGATGTTTTATGGGTTTTAATGGTTTTTTCTATGATGGGGGAGGTTGGGTATGGGTTTTGGGTGTTCTTGGTGATTTTAGGGAGTTTTATAGGTTCTGGGGATGTTTACGTATTTTCAAAATTTTAATGATTTTTATAATTTTTGGGGTATTAGGTTGTTTTATGTGTTTTAGGGGATTTTCATAGATTTTATTGTTTCAGCTTGTTTTTGGAGGGTTTTGTATCTTAAATTCATCATTGAGATTTTATTAATTAATGGGTTTTTTGGGTTTTGGGGTTCTTTTTGGATATTTTTGGGTTTTTAGGTATTTTGGGTTTTTTTGATTTGGGGGTTTTAGGGTTATTTTATTTTTGTAGGGTTTTTATGGTCTTTGGGGTTATTTTGGTTTTGGGTTTTAGGAACTATTTGGGGTGTAAATTTTTTATGGACATTTATGGATTTGGTTGGTATTATGGTTTCTAGTATTTTTTATTTTTTGTTATTTTTTCTAGGATTATTAGCTTTTTATTATTTTATTGGATTTATGGTTTTTATGGATTATTGTGGGTTTATAGGTTTTTATTTTTTTAGCATTTTTTTGGAATTTTGTGTGTTTTAGGGATTTCTTGGTTTTTTACTCATTTTTTGGGGTTTTAGGGTCTTTTATAATTTTTAGGGTTTTAATAATTTTTAGGGTATTTTTGGGGTTTTGGTATTTCTATGATTTTATGTCCTTTTACAGGATTACATTTTTTTAATGAATGTTAGGGTTTTTTAGGGGTTTTAGGGTTCATGGATATTTTTTGATTTTTCAAGTGTTTTAATGATAATACAGTTTTTTATGGTTTTATTGGCCTATTGGATTTTTTAGGTTATTGGGCTTTTTTTGATTATTTATGTTCATTAAAGGGGGTTTAGTTTTTTGAGTGTCCTTTCTTTTTCTGGGGTGTTTATGAACCTTTTGGGTTTCGTTGGGGGTTTTATGTTCCCTTAGTGTTTTAGGGTTTGTAGAGTCATTTGGTGGTTTAATGTTTTTAAGTTTCTTTGAAGGGTTTTGGGGTGTTTTGTGTTTTAGGATATTTTATGGACTTTTAGGGCAATTTTAGTATTTTATGATACTTTTAGGGGTTTAAAAGGTTTTTGGGACTTTTATGTTTTTTATGGATTTTACGGTGTTTATTGATTTTTAGAGGAAATTGAGGTATTTTTAGGGTTCGGAGGGGGTTGGTATTGAAATATGTTTTAGGTTTTTATGGTTTTTTGGTATTTAGAGGGGTTTTAGAGATTTTTGAATTTCTTTGTTTTTTGACATTTGTAATTTTTTATATTTAATTTTATTGTTTTTATGATTTTTCAATTTGATTTAAGGTTTTTCACATTTTTAATGGGTTGATGGTGTTTTAGGGTCTTCTAGGTGTTTTATGGTTTTTTTTTTGTTTTCGGGTTTTTTGGGGAAGAGGGTTTAGTGATTATTATTTTTTGGTTTCATAGGGTGTTTTATGGGTTTTTACGGGTTTTAGGGTCTTCTAGGTTTTTATAGTATTAGGTTCCTTTAATGTTTTTATTTTTTTATTGTAATGTTATATTTTTTGGGGAACATTAGGAGTTATAGGGTTTTTAGACTTGTTTATAGTTTTATTGTTTTTTGGGGTCCTTTAGGTATATTACTAGTTTAAGGTTCCATTATTTTTTTAATTATCTTTTAAGGTTTTTAGGTATTTAATTTTATTTTACGAGTTTTTTGGTCATTATAGTAATTTAATGGTTTTTGTGTTTTTAGAGTGTTTTAGTGTTTTTAGATTCATGTATTTTATTTTATGGTATTTTATGGTTCCCCTATTGATTTTAAGTTATTTATGGGTTATTAATGTTTTTAGGGTCTTTTAGGATTTTTATGGTTACGGGGTCTTATATGGTGTTTTGGGGTTTATAGGAGTTTTAGGGGGTTTTGGAGTTTTAGGGATTTTAGGAATTTTATGGTTTCTATGACTCTTAGGGTTCTCAAGAGTTATTAGGGTTTATTGGGTTTGAAGGGTTTGATGAATTTTAACTATTTCATCGGGGGTTTAGGGTTTTTATCATTTTATAGTGTTTAGGATTTTTATAGTTATTAGAGTTTTTAGTTTCTATTTTTGTTTTGTGAGATTCTAGAATATTTCGTTCGGTTTTATGGTTTCTTTGGTATTTAGGGTTTGCAATATCTTTTATTATATTTTTGGGTTTTATATAATTTTTAGGGTTTTAGAATTTTTTGTGGATTTTATAGTTTTTAGGGCCTTTTAGAGTTTTTAAGGTTTTTAGGGGTTTAGGGTTTTTAATAATTTTTTTTTGGATATTTAGTTTATTTAGACATTTTACCTATTTTATGGTTTTTAGATTGTTTTATGGAGTTTGAAGGGGAGGTGGGTTACAGGATTTTAGGGATTTATAGGTTTTTTGGATTTTAGGTTTAGAGGATTGAATTATGGTTTTTGGGGTTTTTAATGGTTTTTGGAACTTTTGGTATATTGGGGGGGGGGGGGGGGTCTATGGGTTTTTTTATGATTTTTAGTGTTTTAGGTGTTTTATGGTTTCTAGGTTTTAGTGGTATTATAGGATTGTTATGGCCTTTTAATTTATTATAGCGTTATCTATGTCTTTTAGTGGTTTAGGGGTTCTATTGTCTTTTAGGGGATTTTAGGATTCTAAATGTTTTTAAGGGATTTTTATGTATTTTTAGTGGTTTGGGGTTTTGGGAGCTTTTCAATGGTGTGTTTATGGTCTATTAGTGGTTTTAGTTTTTTTATTGTTTCAAATGGTTTCATGGTTTTTAACAGGATTAAAAATTGGGATTTTTTGGGATTTTTAGTGTTTTTTCAGTTTTTGGGTATGTTTAAGAATTTTTAGTGTTTTAAGAGAATTTATAGTTTTTATGATTTTGAATTGTGTTTTAGGTTTTTTATATTTATAGGGGTTTTTTTGTTAATTTGGTTGGTAGATTTTATTTTGAGGGTTATATTATTTTTTGGCTATTTAAGGGTTTTAAGAGTCTATTTGTGTTTTTATAGTATTTTTGTTTCTTTAATGGGGTTTTTCGGTTTTAGGAGTTTAAGGGACTTTATGGGTTTTATCGTATTATGGTTTTTATGATATTTATTATTTTAGATATTACTATATTTTTAGGGATTTGAGGGATTTTACAAGTATTTACTGTTTTTTAGGTTTTAGCGAGTTTCTAGGGTTTTAGGGGTTTTGGGGATGTTAGCGATTCTTACAGTTTTTATGGTTTTACGATTTCTTATTAATTTTTGGGTCTTTTTGGGTTTTGGGGGGATTATGTTTGATTTTATATTTTAGAGTTTTTTATGTATTTAATTTTTTTCTAGGATTTATAACAGTTTTTAGGGGGGGTTATCATATTTGTGTGTGTTAATGCATTTTTTAAGTTATTTAGGGATTTGGGTTTGTTTGGTGATTTGCGAGTTTTTTATGAATGTAAAGGATATTTATAGTTTTGTGGTTTTTTTTTGTTTTAAGGGTTTTTATGGGGTTAATGAATAATTTGAATGGTGGGGGTTAGCTTCTATGATTTTGTTTGTTTTTTATTGGAATTTTAAATTTTTTATGTTTTTAAAGGATTTAGGAGATTTTATAATTTTTAGATTTTTTATGGGTTTTAGAGGTTTTATGTTTTTTAGGGTATTTTAATGTGTTACTGTGTTTTTTTTTTAGGTTTTTATGGAGTTTTAAGGTTCCATTATGTATTTTTGGGGGTTTTATGTTTGTTTAAGGTTTTTATGGTCTTTTAGAAATTTTTGGCGGGTTTATGGTTTTCTAGTTTTTTGGGGGTGGAGCGTAATTAGGGGATTTTAGGGGTTTGGGGTCTTTTATGGGTTTTAGGGTTTTTTGTGAACTTTATTGTTTATATTTTTTTCAGGGAATTTAGGGTCTTTATGGTGCTTTTTGGGTTTGTGGTTTTTAATATTTTTAGGGTGTTGAGGGGTTTTGTGGGATTTTAGGTCTATTATCGATATAGGGGTTTTTGGGGTTTTTGGATCCATTGAGGGTTTTCATGTTTTTTTAACATTGTATGGTAATAGTTTCATTTAATATTTATATGATTCTCCTAGTTATTTTAGAGTTTTTAGTGGTTTATGGTTTTTATAGTATTCTCGACATTATGATATTTTGGATTTTTAGTGTCCTTTAGGATTTTAGTTTGATTTTGGGATTTAATTTTTTTTATGTTTTGGGTTAATTTATTATTTTTTATGGTTTTTTATGGAATTCTTGGATTTTGGGTGTATTTTAGGGGTTTTATGGGTTATAGGGTTTTTATGGTCTCTTAGGGTTTCTTGGGTTTCTCGGGGTCCATATGAGATTTTTTATTTTAAGATCCATTTAGGGGTTTTAAATGATTTAGTATCCTTTAGGTTTTTATGAGTACTTTAGTTTATTTTAGGTAGATTTAGAGTCTTTTGGGGTTTAGGGTTTTTTTTTGGATTTTGTGGTTTTTGAATTTTTATAATTTATAGTTTTTTGGGACATTTATGGTCTTTAGGTGTTCCTATGGGTTTTAGGGACCTTTGTGTGATATTATGGGTTTTAAGGTATTTTAGGGTATTTTTAGGGTTTAATGTTCATTTAGGAGTTTCATGAGTTTTATGGTCCTTATGGAGGGGTTGGGGTTTTTAGGGGTTTTAGGGGATTTAATGATGCTTAGTGGTTTTGGGGAATTTAGGGCCTTCTAACGTGGTTTTGAATTTTTAGGGATTCAATGGGTTTTAGGGGATTTGTTTATTTTTGGGATTTAAGTGTTTTTATTGTTTATAAGAGGTTTGGGTGTTTTTTCTGTGATTTTTATTATATTTAGAGTTTTAGGCTTATTAATGTTTTTATGCTATTTAGGGTATATGGTTTTTATGTCCATTAGGGATTTAATGTATTTTCGGTTTTTTGGTTGTTTGTGGGATTAAGGTGTTTTATGGTTTTTATATGATTTAAGGGGTTTAAAGGGTTTATACTTTTTAGGTATTTTAGGGTATTAAGTATTTTTTAGGTTATTTTATAGATTAAATATTTTTTTTGGGATTTAAAAGGATTTTTTGGGGGTCTACAATTTTTTAGTGTTTTCTACGGATTATTTAGTGTAAAAAGGTGATTTAGAGGGTTTTAGGTTATCATTGATATTTGTGGCCTTTTATAATTTTTATAGTTTCATGGGTTTTTGGGGTTTTAATATTTTTAGGGTTTTTAGGATTGTTTAGGGTTATTTTTATTTTTAGGTGCTGTTAATGTTTTTAGGAGTTTTTTGGGTTTTTATTTTTAGAGATTTTTGGGGGGTTTTTTATTTTTATGGGTTTTATGGTTTTTTATTTTAGATGGGGTTTTTAGGTGTTTTATGTGTTTTAGTTTAGTTCTGGGTTTTCGAGACCTTTAGTGTTTCAGGGTATGGAAGGCCTTCTAAGTGTTTTTTGGGTTTTTAGTCACTTTTAATGAGTTTGATGGTTTTTGTGGAATTTTAATAATTTTGACGGTTTTTTATAATTTTGGTTGTTTAAGGTTTTTATATATTTTTTAGGTTTTTTAGTGTAATTAATTATATTTTAATTTTTTCCCCTTCTTAGTTTTCATGTATTTTTTTTGGGATTTGAGGGCTTTTGTGGTTTGCCGAGTTCATTAGGGAATTAATGGGGTGTTATCGGTTTTATGTTTTTTGATAGTCATATTGGATTTTAATGTTATTTGGGTTTTTTTGTTTTACTATTTGTAGAGAATTTAGGGGTTTTAGAGTTCTAAATGGTTTTAGGTATTTTTTTTTTGTTTTTTGTGTATTTAATGAGTGGTATTTAGGATTGTCTTTGGGGTTTTAGGGCATTTATTTGTCTTTATGATATTTAGGTTTTCTATGAGTTTTAGGTCCCTCTGGGGTTTTTTCTATCATTTATGGTTTAAAATGCTATTTATGGTCTTTTAGTGGTTTTTAGGGATATTAGCTATTTAAAGGTTTTTATGGGGTTTTAAAATTTTATGGTCTTTTAAGTTTATTTCCTAATTGTGTTCATAGGGTATTTAGGGTGTTTAGTTGTATCTAATGGATTTTTAGGATTTTGAGATATTATGATTTTTTATGGTTTTAAGGGTTTTTAAGATTTGTAGGAATTTTTGGGTATTTTAGAGATTTTATGATTTTTTTTTGGTTTTTAGGGATTTTTAGGGATTTGCATTTTTTAGGGTTTTATGGGGTTTCATGGTTTTGAGTGGTTTTTATGGATTTTATGGTTTGTTAGGGTTTTATGTATTTTATGGTTGGTTATAGGGTGTAATGGGGATTTAGTTTTTTTCGTTGTATTTTTGGGGTTTTTAGGGAATTTGGTGTTTTTTTTTGGGTTTTTTGGGTTTGTTGATATTTTAAGGGATTTAGGGTTTTGGTGCATCTCATAGATTTTATGTGCATGAGGGTTTCGGGGGGATTTATGTTATATATGGGTTCTATCATGTTTAAGAGTTTTTAGTGTCCTTGGGGGTTTTATATAATTAATATGGATTTAGGGTTTCTAGCATCCTCTATGGATTTTATGGGTTTTAGGTTTTTTTTTGTTATTGGATTAAATATTGGTTTTGGGTTTTAAAAAAATTAGGGTTATTTAGGGTTATTAGTGTTTTTAGGGTTTTTAGGGTTTTGATGTTTTTAATGGTTTTTAGTGTTTTATTGTGTTTTAATTTTTTATGGTTTTTAGGGTTTTAGGGGTTTAAGTTTCTTTTATGGAATTTAGTGTTTTTTCAGGGTATTGTGGTTTTATATTTCTTAGGGTTTTGATGGTTTTTTGTGTTTTAATGGTTTTAGAATTTTTAGGGATTTAAGGTGTATCAGAGTTTCTAGGGTCCTCAAAGGCAGTTAAGAGAATTTTTTGTGTGTTTTCTATTTTTTAAAAGTATTCAGGGGGTTTAAAGGGTTTAATTATATTTTAGGATTTTAGGATTTTATAGGGTTTTCAAAATTTTATGGTTATTAAGTTTTTTTTGGGATTTTAGGGGGTTTAGGGTTATTGAAGGTTATAATTGTGTTTAGGGTTTTATGGTATTTTGGTTCTCTTATGATGTATATGATTTTAAACGATTTATTTTTTTACGGTTTTAGGGTATTAATTGTTTTCTAGGTTTTAGGGGATTTTTTGTATTTTACGGATTTTTTTTATTTTTATGGGTTTTATGGTTTTTTGGATTTTGTATATATTTTTATTGTTTTAAGCGTGGTTAGAGTTTTTTTTGTAGTTGTTTTTGAGGGTTTTAGTGTTATTCCTTGAATTTTTATAGATGTATGGGGTTTTAGGATTTTTGAATGGTTATTGATTGTTTTTTGGTTTTTTATGATTTTTTGGGATTTCTGTGGGGTTTCATTGGGGTTTTGGTGGCATTTATGTTTTTTACTTGTTTTTAGGGATTTTTTATTTTCTAGTATTTCAAGGGGTACTAAGGGTGTTTGAAGGTTTAATGGTCTCATAGGGTTTTTTAGTTTTTCAACGAACTTTTAGGGGAGGTTTGTGCTTTTTGGGTCTTTTAAGGGATTGTATGTTTATTAAGTTGTCTTTTTAAATTATGGCACTTTTGAGTTTGAATGGAATTTAGGTGTTTTTACAGGTTTAATAGTTTTTATGAGTTTTAGAGTTTTAATATTTTCTTAGTGTATTTGGGATATTTCTTGTTTTTAGTGGTTATTTAGTTTTTTTGGGGTTTTTAAGTCTCATGGATTTTACGTGATTCATGGTTTTATGGGTTTTTATGAATTTTTAATTTTTAAATGGATTTCATTTCATTATGGTTTTAAAGGGTCTTAAGGGTTTTTGGGTGGTTTTAGGGTTTTTAGGGTTTTAATATTTTTAGAGAATATGGGTTTTTTGGTTTTAATTGTTTTAGTTTTCTTAAGAGTTTTAAAGGTATATAAAGATATTTTTGGGGTTTTGAGGGTTTTTTTGGGTTTATTAGGGTTTTATTAGTTTTTAGGGGTTTTAAAGGATTTTTAGGGGCTTTAGGGTGTTAGGGGATTTTATGGGGGTTTTAGGTTTTTTGTGGTTTTTATGATTAGTCGTATTTAGAGAATTTTAGGGCTTTATCGTGGTTGAGGATTATGTTATGGTATTAGTGATTTTAGGGGATTTTTTATTTTTGATTTTATAGGATTATAGGTTTCTATACGGGTTTTTGGATGATTGAGGTGTTTTAGTTCCTTCAAGGGTTTTATAGCATTCAGTGGAATTAAGGATTTTTGTTTATTTAATAATTCTTTTGGGGTATTGGGGTTTATTAGGGTTTTAGAGCCTTTTAGGGTATTTAGGGGTTTTAAAATATTGAGGGGTTGTTTGGTTTTTAGGGGATTATTTTAAAGGAGTTCAAGGATTTAGTGTATTTAGGGTTTAACGGGGTTTTAGTGTTTCCAATGGTTTATTATTATTTTAAGTTATCTTGGTATTTTCTGGGTTTAATTGTGTTATAGGGATTTTTTGGGAGTTATTTTGATTTTTTTGGTTTTTATGTTTTGGGGGGCTAGTGGGGTTTTAGGTTTTTCATGGATTTTTATGGGTTGTATCGGGTTTTGGTTTTTCCAGGGTTTTAGGGTTTTTAGGTTTTTAAGATTATGTTAGGGGTTTCAGTATTTTTAGGCATTTTATGATTTTTAATGTCTTTGAGTGTTTTTAGGGAGTTATAGAGTCTTTATTATTTTTTAGGATTTTTAGGGATTTTATTTTCATTTAGTGTCTATGGTTTTTTGGGTGGTTTCGGTGGTTAAAGGTCTTTAGTGTGGTTTAGAGTTTTTTTATATGTTTTTATATTTTACGTGTTCTATGGTTTTTTAAGTGTTTAAAGGGGTTTATGGTTTTTAGGGGATTTTGGTTTTTTAGTTTTAAGTGTTATATAGCGTTTCAATTTTTTTTTTGTTTTAGTGTTTGTTTTGGTTTTATTGTTTTTAGGTTATTTAGGGTTTTTAAATTTTTTTAGATATAGGATTTTAGGGTTTGGAGGGGTATTTGTTTTTAGTGGTTTTGGGGTTTTTATTATTTTTATGGGTTTTAAGGGTTTTTAGGATTTTTTTTATTTTAATGTATCTAGGGGTTTTGAATTTTTTGTTGGATTTAGTTAGGTTTTGGGAATTATTTTATTTATTTTAGGGGGTTTTAAGGGTTTTAGGGTTTATTGGGTTTATTGGGTTTTTAGTGTATTAATTATTCTTTTCGGTTTTAGGGGTTTTTATATTTTAAGGGTTCTGGAAGTTCTTTATGGGGGATTCATGGTATTTATTTCCTTTTGGGATTCTTGGGTCTTCTAGGATGGGATTAGGGTTTTAGGGTATTTACTATTTTTAGTGTATTTTTGGTTTTTTATGGTTTTAGGGGGTTTACGTGTTTTTAGGATTTCTAGGGATTTTTGAGTTTTTATGGTTCTTTGGGGATTATAGGGTTCTAATAAGACTTTGTGTTTATAGAGTTTTTAAGATTTTTAGGTATTTTAGGTATTTAGGGTTTCTTAGGTTCTTTAATGCTTTTTGGGGGTTTAATTTTTTTGTGTCTTTTTTGTACTCTATATAAATTGGGGTTTTAAGGGTTTTTTGGATTTTAGCTTTTTTTGGGTATATTTTCTTAGCATCATTATGTTTTTCATTGTTTATGAGGTTTTAGGATTTCTTCGAGAGTTTTAGATATTTTTATGGGTGTTAGGATATTTAATTTTTCTAATATTTTTTTTGGATTTTTAATTTTAGGGAGGTTTATGTGTGTAAGGGACTTTTTTGGTTTTTAGGGTTTTAGGGTTCTTTTCAGTGGATTTATTTTTGATGTAGGCTTTCTTATTGATTTTAGGGGATGTTGGTTATTTTATGGTTTTTAGGAGTTTTATGGTTATTATGGTTTTTATGGATTTAAGGGATCATTAGGTTTTTGGTGTTTGCGGGTTAGTGATTTAATGGTTTTTGTGCTATTGTATTATTTTTTATCATTTTTTGGGATTTATTTTGTGTTTTATGGTGTTTTATGGGTTTTAGGGTGATTTTTGGGGGTTTTTGGATTTTTTAGGATTTCGGGGAATTTTTAATGACATTTTTGGTTTTTTGGGGTAGAATAGTTATTTTAGGGATTAAGAGTTTTTAGCAATTTAAGAGTGGTTATTAATGGTTTGGGCTTTTTTAGAGTAATTTATGGGTTTTCAAGTTTTTATGGTTTTTAGGGTTTATAGGTATTTTAAGGCTTTTAGGGTTATAGGGATTTTAGGTTTCTGAGGGTTATTTTTTAGTTTTAGTGTGTTTTGGGTTTTTTTAAAGGTTGGGGTTGAAGACTCAATTTATTTTTTGAAACAATGACCACATTAGATAGGTAATAGGGAGACCCATTACATTCACCGAAGGACCAAGGCCAATTGGCCTGAATAGAAGTCTTGAAAGTCCATTTTTTGCCCAATGGACCCCTAGGTGAACAATACAACTACAGTACCCGCACTTCAGTAGTTCCTGCTACAGTATAGCTACCGCTATAGTGCCTACGCCTCTACAGGGTCACCGTTACTACAGTTCCACCCCTGCTATAGTACTGCAATAATTCCCTACTAATGTACTATTACATTACCCCATAATTTTTTCCTTGCACAGATTTGATCCTGGGTCATTTGGATGCCAAGCAAGAGCCTTTTTCACTTAGGTACAGGCTAGTTGGCATGTGGTTTGGGTTTTTTTGTTTGTATTTACTTTTAGGGGTTTTTAGGGTATAAGTGTTTTATTATCTTAGGGCTCTTTTGTGATTTTAGGGATTTAAACTGGTTTTTTTTATTTTTAGTAATTTTCATGGGGGGTTTTTGGGTTTTTCTATATTATTCTGCATTTTTTATGGTTTTTTCGGATTTCGGGTATTTTAGTAATTTTTAATCTTATTATGGTTTTTTGGGGTCTATGGTCTTTTAATTTTTAGTGGTTTTTATATTTTTTGGATGTTTTAATGTTTTACTAGGGGTTTAGGGTTTTAGTTATTTTTTATAATTTTAGGTTTTTTAGGTTATTATGGATTTTAGTGTTTAAAAGAGTTTTTAGGGTTTTAGTGGTTTTATGGGATTTTAATGGTTTAGGTGTTATAGGATTCTTTTAGTGCTTTAAGCTGTTTTAGTGGGTTATCAAATTTTTCATGGTTTTTATTGATTTTTACAAATTCTAGGAATTTTTACCATTTTAAGGGCATTAATGGGTTTTTACAGTTTTCAACGTCAAATGTGTATTCAGAATTTTTGGTGATGTATGTTTTTTTTGGGTTTTATGGTATTATGGTTTTTAGGTTTTAGGAGTTATTTAGGGGTGTTTAGATTTTTAGGATTTTTGTTACTTTTTTGGGGTTCTATATTTTCTATGGTTTTGGGGGTTTATGGTTGTTAGTTTCTTTTAATGTATTTATAGATTATAGGGTTTTTATTGGAATTATTGTTTTAATGTTTTATTGGGGCTTTTTGGGTTTTTGTATTTTTATTGTTTTTGGGGTATTTTAGGGGTTTTGGGTTCTATTAGTGTGTTCTTCTATATTATTTATATTAGGGTTTCAAAAGGTTTATTACATTTTCATAGTGTTATGAAGGATTTTGATTTTTTTAGGGTTTTAGAGTTTTTATGGGTTTGGGGTTTTGTAGGAGTTTTAGGGTTTAATGGTTTTTATGGTTTTATAAGTCTTTTATGGTTCATGAATGTTTTCTTAGGGTTTTTATGGTTCTTATGTTTTTATTAGTGTTTTAAGGTTTTCATTAAGTTCTTATTATTTTTAGTTTTATTCGTGGATTAATTGTTTTTGCGTATTTTTTTGTTTTTTTTTTGGAATTTTACTCTTTTTAGTGTTTTTAAGGGCTTTAAAGGGGTTTTGGGATTTTAAAGGTATTGAATGGTTATTAGTATTTTCAGGATTTTTAGTTTTTTCTGAGAATTTTTATTATTTTAGTGTTCTTAATGATTTTTTGGTGTTTTGTGGATGTAAATTTTTTATGGGGATTTTGTGTTTTTATGGTTTTTGGGGATGTTTTAGTGGGTTTCGGGACTATTAGAGCAAGGAAGATGTGAGGGTCTGACTATTCCCGACCCCCTAAAAAATTATTAGAGAAAAAAAAGACGCAACAGACAAGGGAGGAGTGGGGTCAAATGACCCACACCCAAAAACCCTTTACAAACACACACCCAAGGACCAAAAAAAAAAGAAAATTCAAAAGCACACAAAACCAAAAACAACTAAAATGTCTCCAAAAATAACAGCTAGCCAATCACCAACCTGCATCCATCAACATCAAAACCATCACTAGAAAGCATCCCTTAGCACCAAATCCAGCAAACGTCAACTATCATCCCGTAACACCAAAATCAATCTCAACAGTTTCCCCAAACCGACTTCATCACACTAGCGACATAGATCCACCAGCACTAATACAACTGACCTCCACATTAGCCAGCACCACCATACAAGGTAGATCCATGAGCAGCCGCACAAAACCACCCACACGAGAAACAAAAGACTCATCTTCCTCACATCCCATCCAAGTTATAGCTAGCATTCCAGCATAATTCACCCAGCATTACAACCACGAGTATAGAACCACCAGCAACCAAAGCAAGAACCAATGTGCAACCCAAAAAGCCCTTCCAGCAACCCAGGAACCACGACGCATAACCAGAAAGTAGTACCTCATATCAAACCCAGCAAAGAACACCAACATCGACCCATATCAATACCGTCCTCCACCGTAACATATCCGTAAAATAAGGATCCATCAAAAAGTTTTAGTAATATACGTGGGGCCAGAAATATCACATATGCACAGGCAAGAAGTAAAGACGAAATCAGATCGCCACAGAACACAAAAAAAAAACTAGGAAAAACAGTGTGAATCAATGATAGGACACGAACCTGAAATGTATTCCTCATCCTGCAAGAATCGACACAACACCAGAAGTTCCACACATCTCTCAATCTTACCTCAAGGGGATGGAAAGAGTGCAACAACAACGACTGAAAGAGCTAGACCACCACACTGCATCATCGAATAGGATAGAACCCACGACTCCAATGAAACCCCATACACCGATGAAGACTTCAGAGCCGATGACCCATCTGTGTACACCTCATCTCCACAAACGAGATCTGGAACTACAACCGAAGACTGCTAGGGTTTCCATATTTTGAAGAGCAGACAACTTCACCACATACCAAGGAAATTCTATCTAGTTCCACAATGAGATTCGCAACCTATAGATCCACTAAATCCCGATCATAAGAGGAATAAAGACAATAAAATCTTGAATCTAAAGCTGAAAGCACAAGAAAAAACAACGCTCTGGAATGTTGAGGCCGCCAAAAGAAGGAAACCCCGACATCCTTCAATCTGAAGGGTTTTTTGTGTGTTTTAGGTTTATTAGGAATTTTTTGGATATTTTATTAATTTTAGGGGGTTTTGTATTTTAAAATGAAATAGGATCTTTTATGGGTAGTTTTGTATATATTTTTTTTTTTGAGTTTTTAGAGTTTTTAGTATTTTTAGAGTTTTAGGGGATTTATGTGATTTTTCACATATTTTAGATATTTATAGGGGTTTAGGGTCATTTTGGGGTTTATGGTTTTCATGTTTTTTGGTTTTAATTTTATTATAGGGTTCTATGTTTTTTACTGTTTTTATAGTATTGGGAATTTTTGAGGTTTTTTGTGGTTTTAAGGGTTTTTTGTGGTTTTAGGGGTTTTTTTCATTTGTATGGTTTTTGATTTTTTAATGGTTTTCATTGTTTTAGGGTATTAGGAATGTTGGTGTGTTGGGGTATTTGGGTATTTTTTGGATTTTATGGTTTCTATATTTTTTACGATATTTAGGGTTTTCTGGGTTGTATTATTTACTTTTTTGTTTTCAGGGATTTAATGGTTTTTTGGGTTTTTTGGGTTTATAAGGGGTTTTAAAATGACTTTACGGTTATTATGGAATTTTTATGTTTTTAGGGGTTTTTATTCTTTTTAGATTTTTTTCATACAGTTGGGTTTTTAGTCTTTTTAAGTGTGTTTATGGTTTTTAAAATTATTATTGATTTTTTTTATTTTTTAGAGTTTTTATGGTTTTAGTATTTTTTCCTATTTTTAGGATTTTTGGGTTTTAAACAATTTTATGTTGTTTTGGTACTTTTAGTTTGTTTTAGTGGTTTTTAGGTCTGTATGTTTTTCTTGGATTTAAGGTATTTTTTTCTTTTTTAGGGTATTTATAGTATTTTAAGTGTTTTAGATTATTTTAAGGGTTTTTATGGGGATTAGGGTTTTTATTTTCTTTAGGGTTTTGTGGTTTCATTAGGTTTTTTCATATTTTTCATATTATTTTACGGTTTTTTTTCATCTATGTGGGTTTTTAGGGTTCGTTAGTGATTTTCTTCTATTTTGGGACCTTTAGGGAATTTTTTTGGTCCATTATCTTTTTTACATTTTAAGGGTTCGTTATGGTTTGCAGCCATTTAAGATTTTTATGGTGGTTTTAGTTTTTTTTAGTTTTTTAGTGTCTTTTGGGTTTTTAATTATTTTAGTGTCATTTAGGTGTTTTATCAATTTATGGTATTATAAGGATTTATATTGTTTTGGGGTTCTTTTATGGACTTATAGAATTTTTATGGTTTTTGTGTCATTTTGAGGTTTTTAGGGGTTTTAGAGTTCATTAGGGGTTTTGTGTTTTTTTAGTTATTCTGTGGATTTTAGAAATTTTTCTGTTATTTTGGGATCTTGGTGGTTTTATGGTTGATAATGTTTTTGGGAATTTAGATTTTTTAGTGGTTATGGGGTATTATGGGTTCTAGGGGTCTTGAGGTTCCACTGGGGATTAGGGTATTTTTAATGTTTTTAGGTTTTTGGGGACTTTGGTGATTTTAAAGAATTTATGGGATTAAAGGGGGTTTAAGTTTATTTTGGGTTTTTATGGTTTTTAAGCGGTTTTAGAAATTTTATGGTTTATTTTGGTTTTGATGGATTTTTATGGTTATTTATATTTTTATAGTGTTTTAGGAGTGTATAGATTTTATTGTTTTTGTATGGCTTTAGTGTATTTATGAATCTTTACAGTTTTTTGGGTTTTTAAGAATTTTAAATCCTTTATAAATTTGTCGGGGTTTCCGTGTGGTTTAGGGTGTTTTAGGATTATTATGGTTTTGAAGGAGTTTCCTCGTTTTACATACTTTTATGTTTATTAGGATTTTAAGGTTTTAGAATATTTCAGTGTTTTAAGGATAATTTATTGGTTATATGTGTTTTCATGTTTTTATGGGTTTCAAGAATTTTTTGAGTTATTTATTGTTTTTTATTTGTTTTTATGATTTTATGGGTGTATTGTTTTTTTGGGTTTCTTGGTTTTTGAGGATTTTTGGGGGCTACGGCTTTTGTAGTTTTTCTTTTTTTTAAGGTTTTTAATGATTTTGGGATTTTGTTATGGATTTTAGAGTTTTTTATGATTTTTAGGTTGTTTAGGGTTTTTGGGTATTTTATTGATTTTATGGGTTTGGATATGTTTTTTTGTATTTTTGGCCTCTTATGGGTTTTTAAAGATTTTCATGGGCATTTTGGTTTTAAATGATTTTATAGATTCAAGGGTTTTATGGATTTTAAATAGTTTGTGGGTTTTTTAATGTCATTTCTATTAGTTTTTTGGTCTATTAGTGTCTTTAAGGTGTTTGGGGTTTCATGGCCATTAGGGTTGTAGTGTTTTTTAGGATTTTATGGTCCTTTTGATATTTAAGGGATTTCAAGGATTTTAATGTATTCTTGTGTTTTTAAATTTTTTATGTTTTTTAGGGGTATTTTGGGAGTTTTATGGATTTTTAGGTTTTCATGGGTTTTTTGGTTTTCCTGGTGTTTTTTTTATTTTAACAGTTTAAGGTTCATTTTGGCTTTCTATACGTTTTTCAGGGTTTTTAGGATTTTTTTTGGTTTTAGGGGTTTTTAGGATCATTTAGGGATTGTTGGGTTATTAGCTTCTTTTAGGGATTTTCAAGTTTTAATTGTTTCTTATTGTTTGTAGGGGTTTTAATTGTTTTAGGGTTCATATTATTTTTGGGGTGGGGGTTTAGGATTTTGGTGTCTTTTAATGGATTATTTTATTTTCAAGGCTATTTAGTAGTTTTTGGGTTTTATGGTATTTATGGAATTTAGGAGGGTTTTTAATGTTTTAGGGTGTATAGGGTTGTTTTGTTTTTTAAGGGTTCTTATTAGGTTATAGGGTTTTTGGGGATTTTTTAGGTTTCTATTTATTTTAATATTCACCTTGGGTTTTTAGTTTTTTAGGATTGATTTAGGGTTTTTAGGGGTTATTATGGTTTTACGATATTATAGTTTTTATAGGTATTAGGGGTTTTAGGGATCCTTTACGGATTTAATGTGGTGTAGGTTATTTTTTTTTGTTCTTCTAGATAATTTTTTTGGGACTTCTGTGTTTTTATGGTTTTTATGTTCTTTCATAGTTTTTTGGTTTTAAAGGGTGTTTATGGGTTTGGAATTTTTTAGGGGTTCTATGTGATTTAGGGTTTTTATGGTTTTTTAGTTAATTATAGATTTAATATATTTGGGTTTTTATTTTTTATACAATTTTTTTTTGTTTTATTATGTTTTTAAAAAATAATTAGTGGTTTTGGAATTTTTATAGATCCATTACCATTTTTCAATGTTTAATGGGTTTATATTTTTTAAGGATTTTTAGTAATTTTATTGGTTTTCGGTTTTTTCACGTTTTATGATTTTATAGGTTTTTAGAATTTTACATGTTTTTAGGGTATTTTATGGTTTTAATTTAATAATGGGTTTTAGATGTTTTATGGATGTCTATTTATTTTCAAGGGTTTTGAGGGGTTTTTATAGATTATTGGGGATGGGGTTAGGGTTTTTAGTGGATTTATTAATGTTTTTAAGGTTCATTTATGTTCTTGAAAGTATTTTGGTTTCTTATGGTTTCTAGTGGTTGTTGGGGATTAGGGGAATTTTGAAGGGTTTTAGGGTTTTAAATTTGCTTAGTATTTTTTACGGTCTTTTTATAATTTTTTAGGGTTTTAGTGACTTTATTGTGTTTTAGGGGGTTTATGAATTGTTAGGGTTTTAAGGTATTTTAGGTTTTTAGTATTATAATTTTTTTGACGGATTTTAATATCATTATAGGTTATATTGTATATTTAGGGGGTTGTATGGGATTTTAGTGTATATTGAGGTTTTAGGGTTTTTAGGGTTATTTATGGTTTTTATTATTTTCAGGTGATTTTAAACAGTTTTATTGTTTTTATAGGATTTCTAGGAATTTTCCAGGTCTATAGGATTCCATTATGGTTGTAAAGATATTAGGGGTTTGTATTTCTATTTTTTTGGAGTTTTAATGAATTTTAAAATATTTTGGTGTTATTATGGATTTTAATGATTATCTTAATGGTTTTTAGAAATATATATTTTATAGTATTTTTAGGGGTTTTCATGGTTATATATCATTTCTTTGCGTTTTTTCATTTTTATTGGTTTTAATGTTATTATGGTAATTTAGAGTTTTTAGGATATTATATGGTTCCTCTGGTACATAGTGTATTTTAGGGGTTTCAGTGTTTTTAGTTTATTTATTTATTTTAATGGTTTTAAGGACTATTTTGGATTTTAGGGGGTTTCTAATGGATTTACATGTTTTAAAGGGGTTTTAGGATTTTTTTGGTGGGTTTATGGGGTTTATAGGTGTTTATGATTTTAGGGTTTTTTAATATTAAGGGTTTAAATGGATTTTAATGTTTTTAGAGGGTTGTATGGTTTTTTATGATTTTGAGGGTTTTCTATTATTTTATTGCATTTTTTATTTGTTGGTCTTTTATGTTTTTAGGTGTTTTAGAGTTCTTTAAGGTTTTTAGTGTTTTTATGTGTTTTTAGAGGTTTTGGGGGTTCTATGGTTCTTAGGATTTCTCTTCTATTTCTTAGGGATCTTAGTGTTTTTTTGTTGATTTTTGATAGTTCTGGAACATTTAGGGCCTTCAAGGGTCTAATAGGTTATTTAGGGTCTATTAGTGTCTTTTATGGGGTTTTATATGCTACAAATATTTTTATGTTTTTGTTGTATTTATTGTTTTTTTTCTAGTTTCTATTTTATAGGGTTTTTTTATTTTTATTGGGTTTTAGGGGTATATAGGGTGTTTTGGGTTTTCTAGTGTTTTAGGGTTTTTAAATTGTTTAGGGTTTTTAGTTTTTTATGATTTTTATGTTTTGTAATGTTTTAGGGGATTTTTGGCCATGGAGATTATGTTAAAGGTGTTTGAGGGTATATTTTGGGGTATTATGTCCTTTTAGGGTTATTTGGATTCTGGTTATTTTTTGTAGGGATTTTTTTGGGCTTGGAGATTATTTTAATGGTGTTTAAGTGTATATATTTGCGGGTATTATGTCCTTTTATGGTTATTTGGTGATTATTTTTTAATGTGTTTTAGTGGTTTAAGGGTCCTAGGGTTTTCAGGGATTTTAGTTTGATTAGGGTTTTATGGGTTTTTGAATTTTTAGGGATTTGTAGTGGGTTTAGGAATTTATTTGCTTTCATAGAGACATTATTGAATTTTAAGAGATTTTTGTGGGTTTTAAGGTGTGGGGGGGGGGGGTTATGGTTTTTTTTGGGGTTTAGGTTGTTTTTAGTCTATATGGGGATTTTTATGATTTTAAGGTCTTTAAGGGTTTGGGGGTTATTAAATGTTTTTGGTGGGTTTTATGGGTTTTTCAATAGTTTCAGGTTTTTTGAATAAAATTTAGGGGTTTTATATTTTTTTATTTTTTTAGGATTTCTAAGGATTTATATGGGTTTTAGGGTTTTATTATTTTAGGGATTTTTTGGGGTTTTATGGTATTTTATGTTTTTTCGGTTATTAGTATCTTTTAAGTGTTTTAGGAATTTAGTGCCTATTAGGTTTTTTTCGAGGATTTAGGGACTTTTTGGGATTTTTATGTTTTTCATATTTTAGAGTATTTTATTGTTTTTATAGGTATTATGGTATTTTTGTATTTAATTTATTTTAGTTTATTATATGTTTTTTGGTTATTTTAGGGTTTGAGGTTTATGGTATAGGGTTTTTGGGTTTAGGGTATACTATGTAGGGTTTACAGTGTAGTGTTTAGGGATTAAGGTGTGTGTTTTAGGGTTTAGGATGTTGGTTATTAGGTTTAAGGTATAGGGAGTAGGTAATATGGTATAATGTGTTGAGTTTTGGGTTATTTGTGTAGCTTATAGTGTTTCAGGAGTAGGTTTTTGGTTGTCGTGTATATGATTTAGAGAGTAGGGTATAGTGTCTTTTGTATATGTTTTAATGTTTTTAGGGTCGGTCGGTTTTATTATATTTATTACTATTATTAGTGTTTTACTATTTTTTTTTGTTTTAGGGTTTTCATTGGTTTTGTGAGAGTTTTAAATCATTGTTGGTTTTTTTATGTTTGTAGGATTGTTAGGGATTATTTGTGATTTTAGGTGGGTTTTGAGGTTTTAGGTGTTTTTGGGGGTTTTAATATGTTTTTATATATTAGGGTTGTTAGGGTTTTTATGTTATTTTTAAAGGTTTTTTTAGTTTCTTCGGGTTCTTATCGGTTTTGGGTTTTTAGGGATTTTTTACGGTTTTGAGTATTTTTACAAATATTTAAATGGATATTTGAATTATTAGGGATTTTAGGATTTTTTGCATCTTTAGTTTTATTAATTGTGTTGTGGGGTTATAAGGAAATTTTTATTGTTTGTAGGGGTGTTTAGTGAAATTAAGAGGTTTTAGGTATTTTAGTATTTCAATGAGTTTTAAGGGGGTTTAGGTGTTTTAGTTCATTTGTAGGTTCTTTGGGGTTTATTTGTATTTTTAGGGGTATAATGAGGTTATAGATTTTTTGGGATTTTTGGTTTTAGGGGTCTTAGGGTTTGGGGGGTTGGTTATTTGTCTTCTTTTTAGGGTTCTATAGATTTAGCTTTCTTTTATGGTTTTCAGCATAATTTAGGAACCTTTTTGGTTTTTAGTGTTGATTTATGATTTTTTGGTGGGTTTTAAGTATTTTAATATTTTGTAGGTGTATTAAGAGTTTTTAGCGAGTTTATAGTTTTTGGGGGATATTTTTAGTTTTTAGGGGTTTAATGTATTTTTGGAAATTTTGAGGATTTTGGAATTTTAAAGATTTTTTAGGATTTTTAGGGTTTTATGGGTTTATATTATTTTTGATTTTTTATGGTTTTTACTGTTTTCAAGGGTGATTGGTTTTATTTGGGTTTTATATATATATATTGGAAATTTTTTGTGTTCTATTCGTTTTCAGGATTTTGGGATTTTAGGGTGTTAAATGGGATTTAAGGGTTTTTCATGGTTTTCCACGGTTTTTATAATATTAATGCTTTTAGGGTTTTTTTAGTTTTTAAGTGTTTTCTAGTATTTTAAGAGACTCTCGAGTTTTTATGTATTTAGTTTTTTTACCTGTTTTTAGGGATTTATTTAGTTTTTAATGGTTAATAAGGATTTCAGGGATTTTATGTTTTTTGGGGGTTTTAATGGGTTTTGGGGTTTTTATTTTTTTTAGAAATTATAAATATTTTTATAATGTTTAGTTTTTTTGGGTTTTTAGAATTTTAGGGGATTTTAGTGGTTTCATGGTCCTTTTGTGTTTTTTGGATTTGTTTGTTTCCATGTTTTTTGATATATTTTTAAGAATATTTAGTGTTCATATGTTATTTATTAGTTTTATCTTTATAATTATTTTAATGATTTTTATTAGATATTATAGTGCTTTTCAAATTTCCTCGTGTTTTTAGGGGTTTATGGTTTTTAGTTAATTTTCGTGTTTATAAGGGTTTTTAGGAATTTTTGTGGATTTCTACATGGTCTTATAAAATTTTTGGGGTTTTAACATTTTATTAGTTATTTTTTAGGGGTTTTAAATTTATTTAAATTTATTATGTGATTTCATATTTTTAATTATTTTGGACTTTTTTCATTGTTTTTTGGGTTTTAGGGTTTTGAGAGTATCTTATAGTTTTCTATGGTTTTATTTTTTGAAATAAATTTTAGGGTGTTTTTGAGTTTTTAGTGGTTTTAGTACTGTATTATGGATATTATGTTGTTTTAGGGTTTTATTTTCATTTGGTGGTTTTAGGGGGTTTAAATGTTTTTAGGGGTTTTATGGGTTTTGTGTGTTTTTAGGATTTATAAATGGTTTTATTGTTTCTTATGGGTTTTTAGGTTTTTATCAGGTTTTTAGAGTCTTTTTTGGTGTTAACGGATTTTTATCATCTTTTGGGGTTTCATGGATTTTGGAGAGTTTTAGGGGTTTTTGGGTTTTATGTTTATCAGCCTTATTTAGTGGTTTTAGTTTTTTAGTTTAGTAGGGGTTTTTATGATATTATAGGATTTCAAAGATTTTTTGGGTTATAAAATGTGCTTTTAAGTGTTTTGGGGATTTAGGGTTTTGTGGTTTTTTGGGGTTGTATGGGTTTTCAATTGGGTTTTGGGTTTTTTATGGGGTTTTAAGGTTTTTATGGGCTTTTTTGGGTTTTAGGGTTTTTAGAGCTGTATGGTTTTTTTGTGTCTTTAGAGGTTTTATCGAATCATTTGGGGTCTTATAGGGTTTTTAGGGGTTTTTAGGGTTTTAATGGGTTTTTTTGTTTTTACAGTTTCTGGTGATTTACAGGTTTTAGTGTCTTTAGAGGTTTTATCGAGTCTTAAGGGGTCTCATAATGTTTTTATGTGTTCTAGGTTTTAGTTTTTAGGTATTTTTTGGTTTTCACGGGGTTTAGGTTTCTTTTGGGGGTTTTACAGTATGTAGATGTATTTGGAATTTTTTTTCTGGGCAATAGGATTTTTAGGGTTTTAAATGTCATTGTAGTTTTTAAGGGGTTTCATGATTTGTTTGGATTGAATATGTTTTTAGTATTTATTACTTTTTATGCGTTTTAAGGATTTTTTTGGTGTTTAAGTTGTTTTAAGATTCAAATGATATTTTTTATATTTGTAGGTGTTTTAGGAGTTTTTAGTGTGTTTAATTTTTTATGGGTTTTGGGTTTTTAATATTTTATGATTTTTTACATTTTTAGGGAATTTAATTTTTTACGATTTTTAGGTTTTTAGGGTTTTTAGGATCATTAGTTTATTTAGGGTTTCTTATGGTTTATTATTCCTTTGGGTATTTATTATTTTCAATGGGTTTCTAGGATTTTAAGGATTTTTAAGGTTTTTTGGGATACTTAGTGGTTTATGGTTTTTATGGTTATTAGGGATTGGAGTGTATTTTATAGTTTATGGGTTTTGTTGATTTTTGAGGTAATTTTAGTTTTCTTGATTTTTTATGGTTTTTATGTTTTTTAGAGTTATTAGTGTTTTTAGTTGACATAGGGTATTGAGGGTCATTATGATTTTTTAATGAATTTGTGTCATTTAGGGGTTTTATGGTTTTCATTAGTTTTATGGGGTGTATGGTTTTAATATTTTTTTGTTGATTTTAGGGACATATAATGTATATTTAGGGTTTTTATGGTCTTTAAGGATTTTATTTTTTAAAGATCCTTTTATGTTTTTAGGGATTGAAGGTTATTTGTTTAATTATAGGATATTTACAGTTAATTTGGATTATTTATGTTTTTTTGGTTTTTTTAGAGGTTTTTTTTCTTTTATAATTTTTTGATTTAATTTTTGGTTTTAGGGTATTTCGTGGTTATTAGAAGTTTTATGTGATTTTTAGGGTTATTATTGAGTTTAGAGTTTTTAGGGGTTTTATTATTATTACCGATTTTATTGTTTTATGGGATTTATGGTTTTGAGAGGTTTTAGTGGGTTTTAGTGTGTTCCTATGATTTTTAGAGTTTTTCTTTGATTTATATGGTTTTTGGATCATTTTCGGTTTTTATAAATTTTTGTGTTTTTATGGTCGTAATGATCTTTTAAGGTTTTGTAGGGTTTATTATATTTTTCGGGTTTTTCATTTTCCTTTAGGATTTTTTTGTTTTTTTGGTACTTTTAGTTTCTTAATGTTTTTTAGGGTCATTAGTGGATTTTATGGTTTTGAAAATTCTTTTGGGTATTTCTTGTTCTATTAGTGTATCTATAGTTTTTAGTGTCTTTTATGGTATTTAAGGTTTCTTATAGTTTCTAGGAATTTTATTCGTCTTTTAGTGTTTTTATGGAGTGGGGGGTAGTTGGGATTCATAGGTTTTTAGGTACTATTAGGGTTTTTAGAGTTTTTAGGGTCTTCTAGGTGTTTTAGGGTCTTTTATGGGGTTTAGGGGTTTTTTTATTGGATTGGGTTTTTAGGTTTCTAGTGTTTTATGGGTTTTTTGGTTTTTGGTTTTTTAGGGTTATTTTCTTTTATTGGTTTTTGAGCTGTTATGGTTTTCTAGGATCATTTATGAGTTTTTGGATACATTGGTTTTTTAATGGTTTTTGGAGGGGGGTTTTTGTTTTATGGGTTTTTAGGGATTTATTGGGTATTTCATTATTTTAATGGTTTTATGGGTTTAAAGGTGTTTCAATTGATTTTTTATAATTTTTAAGGTATTTTTAGCTTTTTTGGGATTTCAGGTTATTTTAGGTATTTTACAGTCTTTTGTGCTTTATGGGGTTTTTTGTATGTTTTTTGGTATTAATGTTTTCGGGTTTTAAAGATTTTAATGTCTTTTATGGTTTCTATAGGTTTTATAGATTTTTAGGGTTTTTATGCTTTAAGAGTTTTAGATTTTTTTAGTTGGATTTAGTGTTTTTAATGGTGTTATGGATTTCAGTTTTTGAACTATTTTTTGGATTCTATTAGTGTTTTTAACGTTTTTAGAGTACTGTAGGGTTTTATGGTTTTTAAGGGTTTTAAGGAATTTTTTATGGGGTTTAGGTTTTTTGTTTTTTTATAGTTTTTTTGGATATTGAAGTTTCGTGGGGTTCTCGGTCGTTTTATGGTTTTTTCATGATTTTAGGGTTTTTAGGGTCATTCTGTATTTTTGGATTTTTAGTGTTTTTAGGGTTTTTATGTGGTTTTACAGACATTTAGGTGTTTTATAGGGTTTTTAGTGACTTTTAGCATCGTAACAGTCATGTTGATCTTTTAGGTATCTTAGGGTTTTAAGGGACTTTTATGGTTTTTATGTAATTTTATTGGTTCTTTGGGGGTTTAAGGTAATTTAGGGGTGTTTAGGGGTTTATAGTTTTTATACTTTTAGCAGTTTTTAGAGAGTTTATCGATTTTTATAGTTTTTTGAGTTTTTAGTGGTCTTAGGATTTTTGGGTTCTAAAGTTTTTTATGGGTTTTACTATATTTAGGGGTTTCGTGATGTTTAGGGATTTTGGGGGAATTAATGTTTTTAGGGATTTAGGGTTTTTAGTGCCTTTATGGGTTTTTAGAGTTAAAAGAGCATTTGAGGATTTTAAGAGTTTATATGGGTTTTAAATTTTTTAGTGAATTTTTTTCTTTTGTTTTTTTGGGGTCTACGGTTTTTAAGCATTTGTATGGGTTCTTTATAGTTTTTGGGTTTTTTGAGGATTTTATGGGCATTCAGGTCTTCCAGGGTTTTAATGTTGATTAAGGGTTTTCATGATCTTTTAGATGTTTTATACGGTTATCAGGTTTTAATTTTTTTTTGAGTTTTTTAGATTGTAGGGTCATTTAATGGAATTTATGGGTTTTACAGACTTTTAGGGGACATTTATTGTCTTTATTTTTTAGGATTTTTATGTTTTTTCTATGTTCATCATGTTTTTTAGTATTTTTTTCATTTTTGGGGGTTTTAGTATCTTTTAAGATGATTTAATGAATTTAGTTGTTTTTGGAGGTTTTTTATTGTTTTTAGAGTTTTTAGGTATTTTTAGGGTATTATAGGGGTTTTATGGGATTATGGGTTTTATATGGTTCATAGGGACTTTTCGGGTTCTTTAAGGGATAATTGTTCTTTTAGTGTTTTTAGGGGTATTTTATCGATTATAGGGGTTTCATGGATTTTGGGATTTTTAGGGATTTTTATGGTTTTGTAGTGTTTTTGGGGCCCTCTTCGATATTTTACGTTTTCAATGTGTTGTGGTTTTTTGATAGAATTTAATGGTTTTAGGGGTTTTTAATGCAGTTATTATTTTTTAGGGTTTCTATAGTTTTTAGGGATTTTTGGATATTGAGATATTTCATAGGTATTTTGGGGTTTACTTAATGTTTTAGGGGTTTTTTGGTTTTTTGTGTTTTTATAGTTTTGTAGTGTTTTTTAGTGTTTTTGGTGTTTTTTTATTTTTAGGGGTTTTAAAACGGTGTTTTGGGGGGTCATATTTTTTTGGTCTGTAGGGTTTTTAGTTTTATTTTTGGGTTTGGGGTTTATGGTTTAGGGTGTAGAATATTAGGTCTAGTGTATATTGTATAGGGTTTTGTGATTGGGGTATAAGGCTTAGTGTGTGGGTTATATAGATTACGGTGTACGGTATATGGTTTAGGGTATAGGGTATATTGTCTACTGTGTAGGGTTTAATGTTTAGGTTCTCAGTTTTAGGATGTAGGTTGTAGAGTTTATGGATTCTGATGTTGGGATAGGGTTTAAAGTTTAGGCTTTAGGGTTTAGGGTGTTGGTTTTAGGGTTTGTGGTGAACAGCTTGGGATTAGGGTGTATTATATAGGGTTTATGGTATAGGTTTCAGGGTTTAGTGCATGTATTATATGGTTTAATGTGTAGTTTTTAGGGTTTATGTTGTGGGGTATAGGTTTTATTGTGTATGGTGTAGGGTTTATCGTTTTTAGGGTGAATAGGTTTTTTTAGGTTATAGAGTGTACAGTTTAAAGTGTAGTGATTAGGGTTTAGAGTGTAGGGTATCATTTTCAAGGTGTAGGGTTTAGGGTTTTAGGTCTTCATTATAATATTAAGGGTGTAGCGTTTAGGGTTTAGGGTGTAGTGTACAATGTTTATGGTGCAGGTTTTGGTGATTATGGGGAAGGGTATAGGGTATATGGTGTAGTGTGTAGGGTATAAGGTGTAGCGTTTAGTGCTCTGGATGTAGGGTACAGGTTTTAAGGTGTAGGGAGTAGTGTTGAGTATGTGAGGTTTATTGTGTTGGATTTCGAGTTCATGGTGTATGGTACATTGTTTAGGGTGAATATTTTAGTGTACTGGTTGTAGGGTTTTGGTTTTCCGGTATCGGGTATAGAGTATGGGGTGTAAGATATATAGTTTCGGGTGTAGGTTACAGGTTTAAGGGTTTAGGGTATTGGGTTTTGGGTGTGGGGTTTCAGGTTTAAGGTGTTGGGTATAGGGTTTATAAGTAGGGTTTAGTGTTTATGGTGTATTGTATATGGTTTATGGTGTCGGGTTTAGTGATTTGGTTGGAGGGTATAGGGTTTGGGGTTTAGTGTGTAAGGAATAAAATTCATATTTAGGGAATAAAGTTTATGGTGTGGTGTATAGGGTTTAGGTTTTAGGGTTTTGGGTATAGGGTGTGGGGAATAACATATAGGGTGCTTGGATTATTGTTTGGTGTGTATGGTATAGAGTTCAGGGTTTTGGGTTTTGGGTTTTGGGTTTTGGGTGTAGGGTTTGTGGTTTAGGATGCAGGATACAAGACTTATGGTGTTGTGTTTAGGGTTTACAGTGTAGGGTATAGGGTTTAGGGTATAGTGTTTAGGGTTTGGGGTGTAGGGTATTGGGTTTATGTTTTAGTTAATAGGGTTTAATGAGATGGGTTTGGGGTTTAGCGTGTAGATTATAGGTTTTAGGGGACTAGGTTTTAGGTTTTGGGTTCTTAGGGTTTTATGGGGGTTTAGTGTTTTTTATGTTTTTTATAATTTTTAATTTTTTAAAGGTATTGTGTTTTTTAGATTTTTCATCGTTTTTTATTTTCTAGGAGTTTTATTATTTTTAGGGGTTTTGAGTGTTTTTAGTATTTTTGTGGTTATTGTCAATTTTTGTCGATTTATAGTGTTTTTGGATTTGATAGATGTTTTAAAAGAGTTTTTAGGTTTTTTAGTTTCTTTTAGGGTTTTAGGGTTTTAAAGATTTTCAAAGATTTTTTGGGTCATTACAGCTTTTTAGGGGTATTTAGGGTTTTAGTTGTTTTAGTGTTTTAGTGATTTTAGGGAATATTCTTATTGTATTTAGGGTTTTAGTAGAATTTTAATGCTTTTATGGTGTTTTTTCTGTTTTGGTTGGTTTATGGGGTTTTATGAATTGTTATGGGTTTTAGGATTTTTAGGGGGGTTCATGGTTTTTTTGTTTAGTATGTTTTTAGGGGTTCTATTTTTTAGTTGTCTTTGTAGCATAAAAGAGTTTCTAATTTGTTTTTTTGTTTTTGTTAATTTTAGGTTTTTAGATATTTTTAGTGTTTATTATGTTTTTATGGTTTTTTTTGTTTTTTTTTATTTTTATATTTTTAGGGGTTTTAGGTATCATAGGGTGTTTTAGGGTTTTTAATGGGTTTTATTTTTTTATGGTTTGTATTTTTGTTATGTTTTTTAGGTTTTAATGATATTTTTTCATTTTTAATAGGGTTTTTGGGTTTTTAATTCCTCTTATGGATTTTATTGTTTTTATGGGATTTATGGATTTTTCAGGTTTTTAGGGTTCTTATAGATTCATAGGGTTTTAGTTTTTTATTGTTTAAGGATTTTTAAGCGGTTTCTAGGATATATTTAATTTTTTAGGGTTTTTAAAAAATTTATCGGTTTTAGGATTTTTTAGTTATTTAGGGTGTTTATGGGTTTTAATGGTTTTAATGATTTTTGTGGGTTTGGGTTTTTTTATAGGGTTCTTAGGTTTTTAGGTATTTTTAGGGGTTTTAATGTTTTTATACAGTTATATGGGGTGTTGGGGTTTTTTGAGGTATTATTTTATGGTGTTTTGTTGGTATTTACTGATTTTTGGTTATAAATGTGTTTTAGGGGTTTTAGATGTTTTTATGGTTTTTAGTACTTTTTTGGATTTTGAGGGTTTATGGAGTAGTTTTTGGGGGTTTTATTTGGTGTTTAATATATTTTGATTTTTTGGGGGGTTATCATGTTTTTAGGGGTTTTAGGTGTTTTTTTTGGGTTCTTGGGTTTTTTTGGGTTTTTTGGGGTCTTTATTGATTTTATAGATTTAGGGGTTTTATTATATATTAATTTTTTTTAGGGTTTATAAGGCTTTTAGGAATTTTGGGTTATTAGGGTTTTGTTGGGTTTTATGTGTTTGGTATGTATTTTGGGTTGGTTTTTTGGGATTTGTTGGTTTTAGGGTCTGTTTATGTTTTGGGTCTTGTAATGTGGTCTATGGTGTTTATGTTTATTTGGGTGTTTTAGGATCTTTTAGTGGTTTTGGGGGATTTAGGGGTTTTTATGGTCCTTTACATTTTAGGGGATTTCAGTTAATTTTGTGATTTTTTATTTTATTTTGGGTATTTTAGGTTTTTATGGTATTTAGGATCTTTTTGGGGTTTTAGGGTGCCTTAAGGATTTTTGGGTTTTGCTAGTTCCTTTAGGATTTTAGTGATTTTATGGTATTTTAGTGGTTTTATGTTTCTTTATGGTTTATAGGGGTATTAGCGACCTTAAGGGATTTTAGAGATTTTAAGGGTATTTTAGATGTTTTATGGATTTTTGGGTTTTTATGGTGTTTTTGAGTCCAGTGTTATTTTGGGCATTTTATGGTATTTTATGTGTTTTAATTTTTTTTATTGTTTTTTAGATTTTCGTTTCGTTTGGTGTGTTAGGGTTTTTTTTTGTGTTTCTTGGGGCTTCTAATGCCTTTTTTTAATTTTAAGGTGTTTTTGGGGATTTAGAATCTTTTTGAGTTTTTTGGTATTTTTGTATATTAAATGATTTTTCATGGTTTTTATGTTTATTAGGGGGTTTTATTGTTTTTTATATTTTTATATTTTTTATCATTTTTAAGGGTATTAAAGGGTTTTATGGTTTTTATGTTGTTTTAAGGGGCTTTGTATTTTTATGGATTTTTATGGGTTTTATGGTTTTAACCAGTTTTTTTATTTTAGGGTTATTAGGGATTTTTATATATTTTTAGTATTTTTATGGTTTTTAATGATTTTTTATGATTTTAAAATTTTAGGGTTTTTAGATATTTTTAGGGAAATTTAGGGTTTAAGGATTTGTTCTGATTTTTAGGGTTTTCAGGGGTTTTGGGTTATTAGGGTTTTAGGTATATTTTAGAGTTTTTCTTGGATTCTGAGGATTTTTTATGTTTTTAATGATTTTAGGGGTTCTTAGGGTGGTTTTTTCACATATTTGTGATGGGTAGGTTTCTGATGTTTATTTTTCATGGAGCCATATATACCCAATGGCTCTTATATACTTGATGATTCATTGGGTAACATGTCCAATGATACTTAAGAACTCACATTGGTTGAGCGGATGGGAGGTCCGGCTCATCAAAACCTTTTAGATGGAAGTTATTGCCTATTTAAAGGCTCTCTTATAAATTAAAGATATGTTAATGAATCATTTGTTTATTCCCATGTATGACATGTGTCACATTTTAATTAGAATTAAATTAAAAAAATGGGATATTTTTGAATCATCTGTATGAATATGAGGTTCTCCATCAATGGAGGGATCTGTACGTATCTAAGGTTCACCATCAATGGAACCTTGGGACCATATACTATTGTTTCATTTATTATTATGATTATTTTTTTAAGCCATGTGATGAGTCACTGTAGAATTTTTTATCATCTAGGGAGAAGGGAGTTGTTTTGACTTCAGTATCAGACCGATAAAATGGTCTTCCCACATTTCATTGTGAAAGTAATTAGAACCCACATAGCATGGTTCCACAAAACTGGAGCCATCATAGCTTTTAAGTTCATGTGATAAGGATCAAACCATTTGATTTAATGTCTTGTGGAAAGGATGTATTGGCAGAAGGTGCCTAGCCAAATTTTGCTATGGGAAATACACAAATGTGGTGTTATGTACAAGGAAGAGATGTGGTCTCCCTTGTGGGGGCATGATCTCACAAGGAATATGGACTAATAAGGATTTTGATTATTGTATGTTGGAAAAAATATGTCCCTCTATGTCAGATGTGACCCTAATGGGAATTTGTCCTAGAGAATAATAGTGTCAAATTAGGGTATCGTGTATGGGCCTTAGCGAAGTATACTACATGTCCTAGTTGATAAAGAATCAAAAGCCCGTGTAGTTTTTATTGGATATGTTTTATACCAATGGTGGAATCCTATTTTCTTCCTTCATTTAGAATATTTACATTGGATGGTTTTCCTCATGGGGAATATGTCACACTGAGGGTATAGTGATTAAATTTCATGGTTTACACTGAGGAGGTGGCCCGTGATTCTGGAAATGTGAGGAATGTCTCAACTGCTAATGATTTGGAGTTTTTGTATGGGCATACACATGGAAGGATTCCCATTTGAATGAGTATGATTTAGGATTATACTGAATAGGAGGCCCATATATTTTTGGACCATGTGGATTTCCTGATCACCACTCACTTCTAAGACCATGTGAGTGATTCTCCATTTGAGAAATAAGAGGAAGAAATATTTCTTGAAAATCACACAATTATCCTGTCCACAGGTGTGCAAGGCCTAGATCTTGATGAAGAGGGAAATATAGTGGGCTATAGTGCTCGTATCATCACTTTTTTCCTATCATGTTCTCAAAGGGAGATAAAAATGGTATTGAGTGCATGTTCCACATTTATTTTGGAAACCAAGATAGTCACATCGACTCCTGGCTATGACCCAATAGGTCATGAGGTGAAAGAGTGAAACCTCCTGGATTAAAGGCTATGATGCTACTCTAGGATTGATTCCATTTTTTTAATTAGGATGATAGAAGTATCCATAACTAGCCCCTGTTGAACAGAAAGTCTAGTACTTCCCATAAATGCATGAAATGGAGAGGTTCGCCTGAGAACCTACAGTGTCAGAACTCTGATTTCTAGGGGAATTTATACATGAGATCATTTTGATGATCTCCCTTATTGAGGAGACTATTTGTGGGACATTATTTACCTCATGTATGTATTCTTGATAGGGCATACTAATGTGCCCAACATTTTGATTATATACATTTTGAGGATTTGGGAGAGGCCCTGGCTTGATTCAACATGAATGGTTTTCTGAGGGAAAAAATTGTGGAACAATGGTACGCTATAGGAAGTACATGAGATTCTAATGAAGGAAAAACCAAGGATGAAGAATTAGACATCGTGTGTTCTTATATAGGATATGGTTCCCTCTTCATAGAAGTTTTCAACACAGGTGTGGGTGTTTCCTGTGTAGGACTTTATTATGTGATTCCAGGATTCATCCACATAACACATTTCTATGTATGTCTAATATCCATCCACGTAGTTCTTTGCTACACAGGCCTAATTCCACCCCACATAAAATCTTCATTCATGGTGGATTGATACCTCTATATATCTTTTGACTACATAGAGTGATGGATCCAAAATTTCTATATTCTTATCATTCAAAAAATGATATCAGCAAAGGGTTATTGGTTATGTAGTTGGAAGGGTCAACATCTTTTCTACCTAAATGATATGCGGTTGGTTTACCAGATCAAAATAGAATTCTTCCACATATTTTTCCTCATCTATCCGGGTGTGGGATTTTATCGCCTCTCTTGGGGTTTTTATAATCGATTGGAGAAACTGACTACTGGGATGGTAATTCATTTGTGGTTCATAGAGATGATCACATTTGTGGGGAATGAAAAACACCATCCACACCAACTATTGATTTCACCATTCATGGGGGATGGAAAAGAGAATCTCCACCCATGAACAACATCCTCATTTATGGGGGATGGGAACAAAATCCCCACCACTAATGAATTTTTCATTTATGGTGGGTAGTTGTTTTTAGTGGATGATTATCAATAAACATCCCCATTAATAATTTTTTGTTGTTCACTAGCATCGATGAACACTCCCACATCCTATGAATGATTTCTTTGGGAATACCTGTAGAGTGGCAGACTGAAAAATGATTTTTTCTATGTAGAACATAGCCGACCTTTGTGGCTTCAAATCCATGTTAATTTTTCTAAATACTATTTTAGGTTTATTTTACCATTTCAAAATTTTTTATATCCATTACTCCATGTATATAGTATTTTCCAAACCCAGTAAATTCCCCCATTGAAATTTTATCTTATTTGGATGAAGAGGAGGTAATTTCGATGAAGAAACTCTTCTTATTTTGAACTGGTTTGCAGTATGCATGAAAACCTTTATATAAGACCATACCAATAAATATGTGAACCTGGATCATTTTCCTTTTACTATGTCTCTCAATGAACAAGCTCTCAAATATGTTTCGATCACTTAATGATTCCCGCAAACCATTTCTCCGTTGCTGATTATTTATCTATGAACTCAAATTTTTCACCCATGAATGGTATTTTCCATTCATATTTTTGGTTTAATTTTTTTATATGGTATTACACATGCTAGGATTTTTTAAAAGCTTTTAGACCAAGTGCCTCAAAGAGAGAACCTCCTAGACTAATGATTTTCGAGTGGATGGTTTGAGGAATGATTCTTCATGGGATAATGGTTCATGGGAAAATTGTTTAGATTCCATGTTTCTTGTTAGGCGATGATTTGATGTGTCCAATTTTTTATAAATATTATCCATTTGTTTTCTGATTTTCTTGTAGGGAAAGGATTTTTCCATCACAAGCTCACTCTGCTACTGATTCTACTCATTCTTCTACTAACAAGAGGAGGAATTCAATGATTGATACTATTGATAACATAGAAAAAAAATCAACATTTTCATGTTCTATAAATCTATGTGGGTCTTCTAAGAAATGGGAAAAGTGGATTCTTGATCTTAGATGGTATTCCTATTTATGGTTTTGGGATACCGTCATATGTTTCTATGCCATCATCATGCCAAACGAATCATCCTACGACCCAAATATTTACAAATAGGAATATCCCACAAGGAACCATATCATCGAAGGGGTATCCCCTCTTGGAAACCAACACTAACATATTGATTTTCAATTACCCTCCACTGTCAATAGAAGAAACCATGGGTGTTCCCAATGAAGATTTCTATTTCTATCCGAGTATTTCAAAGAAGTCCACAATAAGCGAGTAGCTAAGGTGGTCATCTAAATTGGACCCTCAACCAAGAGGCTCACAATGCATGGGTTAGGGGTGGAATTTTTTGTTCCACTAGAATTACAAGGAATTTAAAAGCATATTTAAAGGCCATAGGATTTTATGAGGATATATGTCTAGTTCAGCCTTACACTCATCATAACCAAACTGTTATCTCGCTACATAATTTCCAATGGATCACAGTCACAAATACCATCAAAATGGTGAATGGGGACCTTGGTTTTATAATCTGGGATAAATGGATGATTTTGGGAGCACTGATTATGGGAGATATGTATAATGAATTTCTACCTCCCAATATATATTGGAATGACTTGTGTAGTAAACCCTTTCATTCAACGATGTTTGTTGTGAATGAAATGGATTTTTATAAGTGTAAACCTTGATCAAAGTAAAGAATTAAATTTTCTATCCAAGTCTAGGTTTTCTCCATAATAAGTGGTTGTGAAGCTTACCCGACAAGGCTATCGACGAATAAAAAATTTGAAACCTAATGGTGTATTTGGGCCTATTTTTCCACACTTGAGGATGGTCAGTTCACTTAGTGGTGTTGGATGATCATACCCTATACCGGTTGGTTGTTTCAAATAGTTTCCTTTATATAATGTTTCTATGTGACTTGAAACTACCAGTGAATGAATCCAAAACTAGGGTTAGGTTCAATGATTTTTTAATCAAGAATCAGTTGGCCATCATATGTGGTATTAATCATGTTATCCCATTGTTGTAAAATATATAAAATTTGGTGGGACATAATAGTGAGGGGAAGTCTCAATACCAGATTGTGGGAACCATTCATGTTATCTAGGGTTGGGTAGAAGACCTTATGTGAGGTAATATATTTATCAATAGTCAAAAAATCCTCAAAATATAGTTTCCAACCATAAATTTAGAGAAAAATTTGGGTAAAACTGTTGTAATAGAATGATCATGAAGAGATGGTTAAGCTCAATGATTATGATCATTTCACATATACTCCATACAAAATCCCTAATGTCACTTTGGTAAATGATTCATCTGGGGATCATTCCAAGCGTGTGTATTTCAATTATTTGAGATACTTTATCCTGTATTCCATAATTTGTGGGGATCTTATATGTGAGGGGTATGCGCCCTACTAATTATCACGTTTGTTCCACTTTGTTCGGAAGAGGTGAACCAATACCAACAATAGTACATGCTAGGAGAAAATTTTAATAGTGGATATGAATAATTGGATACTGTTTATTTGGGAAGACACGAAATGTACTATTTGGATTCCTACATCTTTGGGTTTTAATTCGACACTTACCAGGACATACTCCATATCCTGCAAGTGATCATATGAAAGAAACTAATTGGAAAAACAGATTCTCATTGTCAAATTCCAAAAAAAATTATGAATTAGGGGGAATATAGGAAAAAACCATACATTCAAGGCCTTGGAAGTATCCAATAAAATATCTAGTTATTGATCACCCAATAATGATGTTGAGAATCATGATTTCAAATACCCATGCCGCTTTAGCTCCCTCTCAAGCTCTAGTATATAGCCACCCCAATGCTGTTTATCAAATATCATGGAGGCCATGAGATAATAAGAGGAATTGAAGGCCCATACGCAATATATGGAATCTTATTTAGGTGAAATATATTTCATTATGAAGATATGGCCATGTATCCACACTTGAACTATTTATTACAACGATTAATCTCATATAATGGATGTGTATCTTCAATATCATGATGACTCTATTAATTCCCAGCGTTACCAAAATAGATATACCTTGAGAGTTCTTGAAATGGCGAGTAATGTGTTCAATGAGAGAAAAGAGGATGATAATAGTGTATTCAATTAGGACGATGATACTGGCCCCATCTATAACTAGACTTGGAGAAAATCCTTCTTCTTCATTGTTTGGGTCTCATAAGCATCATGCCCCATAGGATTGCAGGGAAGCTGATGTGCCAAGAAAGAAAGCATGAAGTTCCGTACTCCCATTGAAATACCTTCAATAATTATCCACTCACATTACTAGAACCCTTCTCGAGGCTTTAAAATCATGAGATTCTTAGAGAGAAAGAACATCTGATTAATAAATAGAGTAAAGGATTACAAAAGAGAACCATGACCTTGTAGTATTTTGGATGATCACCACTCCTGATAATTTCACATTCCAAGAGAATCATCATGAATTGGTCACATATATGGATAATTTGAATACATTTATCTACTCATTCATGGAAAACGTTAGTAGTCTAATTGATTAATGTATATGGTGTTGTCCATGGTGAGGCAAGATTTTGTTGATTATGATTTAATATGGCTGTTTCAATCAACTACACTACTTATCAATGTTTTGATCCATAATCCCTAACCCCCATACATATAGGAGAATGGGGAGATTCTACCACCTATCCCTTCCCTAGAGCACACCGTATACATTACTTCTATTGTAGATAACATCACTTTTGGTTTGGGGGCCACTAGAGAAGGCATTCCCGAGGCAATGGAGCATGTGGAGACGATTATTACAAATCCTATAGGAGCATTTCCACCCCCAAAATCACCCATTGTTCCCCCAGGGGACTATCTCAATGGAGAAATACAAGATGTCGATATGCATGTCAGAAAGAGATAGCCTTTTGGTCTAGGATAACTAGTGACTATTTTCTATCTTTACAAATCCATTATCTAGTGTGTTTCAATTTTTTGATCCATTATCTCAGATGTGAATTGGAACAGGTCTCGTGAGTCATCCAGAATCACACACCTAGGGGCTGGTAGCCCCAACTTAATTGGAAATGAAATTGATAATGTAGATAGTTGTAGTTGATCCTAGTGGGGAGCCATGACCAATTAAGAACATCATGGAGGTTCTGAGTCCTAGGTGGTCGACCACTCCGGATGAAACGACATCTACTCCATTAAGATAAGATCCTTTGAGGGTAGATGTCCAGGTTGAGCCTACATATCATAACCCTCTAAAGGTAACAACCCTATGAGAAACAATGATTGACAGTAATGGAAATGGATGATATACCAACCTATTTTTTCCAACGGTTTTAAAAAATTGTGGCAGTAGGGATGTTGAGATTTTATTACGCAAGGGTTTCAGTAAATAGTTAGAGTAGATATTTTAGATGAGTTTTAACCAACAATTTTATAAAATTGTTGGGATATGTGAAACTTTACCCAACTATTTTGTAAACTCGCGGGTAAATGTGTGTTTTAGGAAGCCTTTGTCAACGGGTTTGTAAATGGTTTGTAAATATTACCTTTCCCAACGGTTTTAAAAAACAATTTTAAATTTTTTTTCCCTTAAATTGTTAGCAACCTCAATCCCCAATATACCTTATTCCAGACCTAAGGCTAAGACACAAATCACTCTCACTCGAAAAATTATTCCACCCTTCAATCATAAAGATGTTTTGTTCTGAAAATAAAATTTGTATGTGGTATCATAGGTTCAATGTTTTCTCTATTTTTTTATTTTATGTATTGATTTGGCCTTACTCGAGGTCTATGCAGTAAGGTATTGCCAATAATTAAAATTTGTTTTGTTTTATGTTTTTGTTCTACACACTCTAATGATTTTGTGAGTCATATTTTTTGAGTCAACTCTATTTGAATTATTTATAGCCAATACATTGTAGATTTAGTGAACCATATGAAGGTATTGGGTCTGGTTAGAGTAGTGGTGCAGGTGGAGTTGAGGTTGGGTGGGGGGCTGTGTAGGTGGGGGTTGGGCTGTGTAGGGTTGGGGTGTCTGGGGGGAGGGGAGTATTGCAGGGGGAGTCTACTGTGGTGAGGTGGGAGGGGGGAGAGATGATGGTGATGGGGAGAGGGGGCTATGAAACTGGGGGTGTAGGTGGTGGGGGTTCAATGGGTGGGGGAGGGGGTGTGGAGGTGGGGGGATGTGAAGTGGGTAAATGAGGATCTGCAGGTGGGGGTATGTAGTGGGGGGGAGCTTTTTGGGATTGAGGTGTGGGGGGGTGGTACAGGTGGGGGTGTGGTTGAGCTTTGTAGGAGGGGGTGTAAGAGGGGGCTGTGAAAGTGGGGTGTAGGTGGGGGGGGGTGGGGGTTCCAAGTGGTTGGGGGAAGGGAGTGTAAAGGCTGGGGGGGGGGGGGGGGCTGGGCAGGTGGGCGTCTGTTGGGTGTGAGGTGGGGGGGGGGGGGTGTACAGGTGGGGGTGGGGGGTTATGTAGGTGATATTGGGGGAGGGCTGGGCTAGTGGAGGGGGGTTTAGGTTGGGGGGGTTTTCTCGTGCTTGGATTGAGGGGGGGGGTGCAGGAGCGGGTGTAGAGCTGGGGGGATGTGTAGTGTGCAGGTGGGGAGGGGGGTGTGCATTGGGGAGGGGTACTATGCAGGGGGAGTCTGTTGGGGGTGATGTGGGAAGGGGGCTATGTTGGTGGGATGTCATCACTTCTATAGCTCACCAATAAGCACTGGGAAGTCATCACTTATAGTTATTTGGATAGTTTTGATGCCTCTTTGGTTTTGGTTCTTGTCTAGTCATCTTGATGAGTAATGAATCACATGATCTAAAATAGACATCGACTATATATGATTAATTACTTCTCTGAAAACACATTTTTCTAGAAGAAATATATCCTTGGATGGTGGTGGGATCCTTTTAAAATCCATTCATACAGAGATCAGGGGAGGAAAATCTATATTTATATCCACCTAGACTAGGGACCTACTACTATATGCACGTCCCATATTCATAAGCCAACCACTCCATGTATTAAATGAATAGTGATTCTTTATAGACATCACCTTCTAATGACATTCTAAATATAATTCATGTTATGATAAAAAAATATCGAGGAATCCATACAACTTCATATAGGAAAACACCATTAATCATCATGCCATTATGAAGAAAATCATTACAAAATCATTACCACACATCATATAATTCATAATAACTACCTATATATATTCACTATCCCCCGTGGATGGCCTGTCCACCCCCTAGACATCCCCTCCTCCTATGGACAGCCCCCCACCCCTGTGGAAATCCCTCCCACCCACCCCCGTGGACAGCCCACCCAGCCCCGTGGAGAGCCCAACCACCCCCTAGACAGCCCGCCCACCCCTGGACACACCCTACCCCCTGGATAGCCTTTCCACCCCTGTGGATTTACGGCCCACCCCCTTGACACCTCGTACCCCCAGGACATCCCTCCCCACCCCCTGGACACCCCTGACCCCCCGGGACACCCCCACCACCGTGGATAGCCCTACCCACCCCTTGGTTTATAAAAATCCCTTCTAAGGATCCATTTAAAAATCATATAGTATTTTTGTTCCACCATAAAAATGAAATCCATAGCAATTTTAAAAATAAAAATAATCTTTAAATCCTTGAAATTCATTCCATTAAAACCATTACTACCCCAACCCCTCCTAGACACCACCCCAACACCTGGACACCCCCACCCCCATGGACATCCCCAACCCCTGGACACAACCACAACCCCTTAGACAGTCAATCCAACCCCCTGTCCCCCCCCCCCCCACCTCTTAGACTTCCCCACCCCAATGGGGTACTGCCACCCCCCTTGACAACCTGCCCACTCCCGTGGCTAGCCCGAAAACGACCGTGGACAGACGGACCACCACACTGGACACCCTGTACCCACTCGACAGCCCATCCAACACCCCTAGACACCTCTGGACATCCCCCACCCCCATGGATAGCCTGGACCACCCCCTGGACACACCTACCCCGTGGACATCCCCCACCCACATGGATAGTCCCACCCCCACCACCGTGGATAGTCCCCCACCCCCGTGGACAGCATGCCCACCCCCGTGGACATTCTTCCCACCCCCATGGAAACACCCTCCCCCCGTGGACTGCCAGGCTACCCCTGTGGATAGCCCGCCCACCCCCTGGATAGCCTCATCCCCCCGTGGACAGCCTTCCCACCCCTGTGGATAGCCCTCCCACCCCCTAGACACATATACCCCACATGAATAGCCCTCCCCCCCAGACACCCCTACACCCAGGATGGCCCTACCACCCCCGCGGACTGCCCACCCACCCCCTGGAAACCTCGTACACCCTGGAGAGCCTCACCCAGCCCCTGGACACCTCGACGCCCCTAGACAGCCCCCACCCCCATGGACAGCCCCACCCACCCCCTGGACTCTCCCTAACCCCATAGACAGCCCCCACCCTCGTGGATATCCCCCCTAACACATGGACAACCCCTCACCCCTGGTCATCCACCACCCCTGGATATCCACACAACCCCGTGGACAGCACCACCCACCCCTGTGGATAGCCCGCCCACACCCCTGGATATCCCCGCCCCCATGGAAAGCCCCCCCCCCCACCCCCACCCACATGGCCACCCCCCACCCCCCCCCCCCCCCCCCGAACACACCTACACCGCGTGGACAGCCCGCCCTCCCCCTGGACACCCCCCCCCCCCGGGACATCCCATCCACCCTCATGGACAGCCTGCCCACCCCACTTGATAAACATACCCACCTTGACCGCCCCACCAACCCCCTGGACACCCTAACCCCCCCATATATATCCCCCACCCATGTGGACAACATCGCCCACCCCCAAGACACCGCAACCCCCATGGAGAGCCCCCCACCCCCATGAAGGGCCCCCACCCACCCGCATGGATAGCCCCACCCTCGTGGATTATAGGGTTTCTACAACTCGATGATCCCATTAATCATAGATACCCACTTGGTTGCCTCCTGGGATCCTTAATCACCAATAAAGATTAGTGGATAGTATTTTAGAAACCCCCATGCATAATAAATGATCTGAAAAGAATATGGTTATTCCACCACCACAAGAGTTTGAGTAGAGACCAAGACATAGGAATGACTACCAGAGATATCCCCTTATGGACTTTTTGATTCATTTATAGTGTTAATATGCCAAATAATTATAAAAGAACAAAAAATTTATTAAAATAATCTTATGTACTAAAACAAGGGGCACAAAATCCCAAATACCATAATGATACATCATAAATAATTCTTCATAAAACCATTTCAAAATCACAAAATAGAGACTTCTTTCTATTTTAAACTCCCAAATGGTTTATAAAAAACCATTTTATGGTTCCATTTCAAAAATAACATAGTATTTTTGTTCAATAATAAAAATGAAATCCTTTTCCTAATAACCAAATCACCCTTCCAACCATACACAACAAAATCATTCATTTTTTCCAAAAGAAAGACATACTATTGTAATAAAAACTATTACAAACCCATTTTAAAAATACCAATGATAATAAAATTCGTAATATTCTTTCCATTAAAATCACTACAGCCCCCACCCCTCATAGAGACTGCCCCACTACCTGGACACCCCCACCCCTGGACACCCCCACCCCCACAGACCGCCCCCACACCCTAGACACCTACCCACCCCCCTTGGACATCTCCCAACCCCCTGGACCACCCCCACCCCTAGAAACCTCCACCCCCAGGGATAGCCCCCACCACCTTGATATCCCTCAACCCCCTGGATGGCCCCACCCCTCCTAGACACCACCCAACCACCTAGACACCCCCACCCCCAAAACACCCCACCCCCACCCCCTTGTACAACCACCACACCCACATTGGACACCACCCCACCCCCTTTTACTGCCTCCAACCCCCTAGAACTCCACCACCCCCTAGACCCCACCTCACCCCTGGACACCCCACCACTGAAAAATCCCCCCCCCCACAACGAGGACACCACCCCATGCCCCCGGACACCCCCACAGACACCCCTCCCCACCACCACAACCCTGGACGTCCCCCCACCGCCCTGGACACCCCAAACCCCCTGGATTCCCCCCACCCTTCCTATACACCATGCCACCACCTAGCCACCAACATCCCCCTTGGACATCCCACACCCATGGACAACAACCCCCACCCCCTTGGACAACCCACCAACCCCCCTAGACACCACCCAACCCCCCTTAGATAGCCCCCCCCATCCCCTACACACCCCCACCCACATGGAAAGCCCCCTCCAACCCCCAGAACACAACCCCACCCCTTGGACAACCCATACACTTTGGAAAACCCCTTCTCCTCCAAGACACCACCCCACCACCTAGACACCCCCATACCCTAGACACCCCCACCACCATGGAAAGCCTCCCCCACCCCCTGGACACCACCCCACCCCTAGACACCCCCCACCGCCACACCATGGACATACCCACCCCTGGGAAAGCCCCACCCCCAACACCCAGGACACCACCCCAAACCCCCATAGGCACTCCCATGGATAGCCCCCATCCCCCACCCCCTCCACCCTGGACAACCCCAACCCCTAGACACCCCCACCCCCACAGACCTCCAAGACGCCAACCCACCATTTTGACAACCCTGCACACCTTGGACACCCTACCCCCATGGATAGACACCCCCACCCCCCTTGGACAACCCCCAACCCCAGGACACCACCCCCAACACCCTTGGACAGCGGCCCGACCCCCCAAGACACCACCTCACCCCTGGACACCTACAACCCCATGGACACCCCCGCCCCCTGGACACCCCCACCCACATGGACATCCCCCATCCTCTTAGACAACCCCCAACCCCCTAGACGCCCCCAACACTAATAGACACCACCCACCACATGGACACCCCCATGCCCCTGGACACCCCCACCCCCATGGATAGCCACCCCCACCACACAGTACACCACCCCAACCCCCTTGGACAGCCCCCAACCCCTGGACTACCCCACCCCCTGGACACCACCTCGCCCCTGGACACCACCTCCACCCCTGGACACCACTACCCCCTGGAATGTCCCCCCTCCCCAACCATAGACAACTCCCCACCCCCTAGAAACCCCATGGATATTTCCACCCCACCCCACCACCCTAGACTGCCTGCACCCCCAGGACAGCCCCAACCACCTAGACGGCCCCACCCCTCCTAGAAACAAGCCCACAACCTGGACACCCCACCCCCTTGGACACCCCTCCCCCATGGACAGCAACCCCCACCCCCTGGGCACCACCCACCCCTTGCATAGCCACCAACCCCCCTAGACACAACCCCGCCCTCTGGACACCCCCAACCCCCCTGGACACCACCACCCCCTAGACACCACCCCAAATCCCCTTGACACCCTCGTGAACACCCCCACCCCTGCAAACCCCTTCCTCCCAGACACCCCATTCCCCCTAGACACCCCACCCCCCAGACATCCCACACCCCGCTTGGACAGCCCCCCCCAAACCCCTGAACAGCCCCCAACCCCTGAATTCAGAATTGAATTAATTATGTTTTTAATTTTATTATAAATTATGTGTTAATGGTGTTTGCGTATAATTGTTGTATGTGTATACTTGATGTAATTACCTTAATAATTATGTGTTAATTCTATTAATGTTGTATGAAAATCAGACTATTGACATGTGAAGATTAAAATGGGGAAAACTATGTGGTGGTACATGTCATGGTTGGAAGAGTGTAGTGTTTTCATGTGCTATTGTAGGTGGATTTTATTTATATTATAAGTGTTGTTTGGTGGTGTGTTTGCAGGTGTATGCAATGGACTGGATCAGTGGCTGATGTGCTGGCTACTATTTTGATTTCTGGGAATATACCATACCAACAGTTTTAATCTATTGGGAAAGTGTATTTTGAGAATTTTTTTACCAATGGTTTGAATAAACTGTTGGAAAAACACTATACCAATGGTTTTGAACCATTGGTAATTGTATTTCAACAATATTTGTACAAACTGTTTTAAAGGACCATTGGTAATAATATATACCAATATTTTCTAAACTGTTGGTAAACAGCATGTAAACTAAATATATACTAATATTTTCAAGAAAACCATTGGAATAATGACGATTAAACTACCATATACCAACGGTTATAGAAGAACCATTTGTATAAGACTTTCTCAATGGCGTACTAACCAACTATTTGAAAAACTGTTGGTATATAGTATACGAACGTTTTTGATGCCTATAAAAACTGTTTGAAACTATTTGATATATATTGTATTTCCAGAAGTGATGGATATTCATACATGTAAATCACTCCTATCTCGTCAATAATTGTTACTACAATCTCCAAATTGTTGAGTGATATTTTAGAGTCCACTAAATTGCATAAACAGACACAAGAATTACAAGGATCCTGAGAAGCACATGAAGATGGACCACGATGTGAAGATGCATAACATTTCCAATCGATTAGACAATGAAAACTAGGGATGTTGGAATTTTGGTGATCAAAGGTAAATTTCCCACACATACATCTATTCATTTCTATTTTAGTTTTTTGGTATTAATTGATTGAATATTCTAAATACATAATTATGGACACACATCACTATGATTGAAATTTATTCTCTAACATCCAACCTAATAAAATTTCATTGGATCCATCTACCATAGATTCATGTTAGGACAAATTAGGTGAGTTAGGACCTTCCCCAATGGGACAAATTTCATAATATATTCTTCCATGCATGTATTATTGTGAAATGGATTAGGAGGCTCATTAAAGCATTGGTGTTTCCCAACAAATATTTTGGAAGGATATCTAGATGCTTATTTCCTAAACCCTCCATGGAAAAATTACTAATGGAACTACCCAAAATTACAGTGCAAGTTTTCACTTCTTGGGTAAGGGGTTTCAATGTAACATCTTACATGACATGGTAAATGAAATGATATCCACTTATGAGAGCTCTAGTGTGCTCCAGTATTTCCTCTAAACATTAGAGTCCATGGATCAGGTTACTATGACCATGAGCATTACTCTGTATGAATCCTTGATTATGAAAAATTATATTTCCTCAAATAGGGTCTAGTTGTGGAGAAGAGATCCTCGGGGAAGTGGATTTGATAGGAGTCAAAGTAGCTTTATCAGGATTTGGAGAGGCTCAATAAAAAAATTGAGTATACAGAGGGTGTTTTCCTCAAAGGGTATAAGTTATTGGTAGAGGCACAAAAGGTATAATTGGACATTTATGAGAGGGTGAAGCCACATGTGGCATGTACTAAAAATAAAAATTGCAACATTTTCTAATCTTTGTCGACCCATATATAATTTATATCATGAAATTATGAACCATTATAAATCCATTTAGTGGGATCTATAACTACAATGTCTTGGCCACACCAAGAGATTCCATATTGTGGATGAACCACCATTGTTCCCATTAAATATATAAAAGAAGACTTGTATTCATTTTATTACTTATTATTTATTTTATCCTACAATATAAGTCGCTCATTATTTGGAATGTTTTGATAGATAATCTCCTAGATAACATTAATGAAATTATCACTGGATAACAATGTCAATCATAAACTAGGAAAATCATGATGAAACAATCTCTAATAGAGAATTTTCTTCAATAGGTAATACAGAAAAAAATATCTCCATAATAATAGAGTAATCCCGATTGGGTGAAACAAAATGTAATGTTATAATTTTTTCTAGATCCAGGGGAATTTGTGAGAATATATTTGACTATTTGACGGGTTACATGGAAAACTCTAAAAACATTGTATCTTTTTTGTTACCACCCAAATTTTTCCCAATGCCTAATTTGTGACAGTATATATGGGGATAACAAGAATTTTTCTTAGGACATGCATTATGGGTTTTATACCTATCATGTTTTCTTCTTATTTTTTATTATTGACCAATTTTTTCCTAAACCACGTGAAGTAGAGTTCTAGAGAGTTGGGAATCAACTTTTATTAAGGATGCATTTGGTGGTATATCATCTTATAGTATCTCTTCTTGTTGGAAATTTAGAGTCTTTCATGTTGGACTAATGGATATGTTATTCTATGTGAAAATAAAATAATCATGAACTATTACATGTTAACGTGAATATGTCTATCATAAAATATTGTCCCTATATTCTCCAGACATTTGAAGGCAAATTTTTTGAGTCACGATTTTTTCATTTCCAAATCTAATGCATGATGCGAGAAAAGTACATGAGGAGTAACTACATGGCATGCTTGAAAGGTGATTTTCAATATGGTTTTTTTATGATTTTGGAGATAGTATAGGTATTTTATTAAGATATTTTTTTGATATCCTTTTTTCTGGGAGATTTATGAAAATCCAATTGGTGAATATTATTCATGGTTATGGAATTATGTGCTCATGACACTGACCCTAAATTTTTTATTGTTGGTTATTTTATGATGAAATGATTTTTTTCATGAATGCACATGGTGTTTTATGGATAATGATGTCTATGAATGAAAATAACATATGTTTTTTCACTAGTCATGATTGAGAAACTACTCCTAAATGAATATGGCCTCAATAATGGAGGGTTGGAGAATAGTTTATTTTAATGTGATGATATGATGACATTAACCATTTGTTTAATGTAATACGGTGGGGATTTTTGAGGGATATTATTTAAGGTCACTTAGAATCAAATGACTGGTTAGTATCAGTACATTTCAAAATAACCTATTATGGAATACTCGATCAACTTCACGCATGATGCAGAAAATGTCTTGTGTATTGTAGGGGCTTCGAAACCCATGGAGTAACATGGAACAAAAAATATCATCGGGGCTTATAGATCTAGAATAGGCTTCTCAGTTATTTCATTCATTAACATCCCTTTTTTGGGAAATTTATACTAAACTAGCCAGATCATAGCATTCATAGTAAAAAAAGTGTCCTTAGGGAACTAACCATCCATTTCTGATGGAAAATGATAATTGTAGAGATATGTACTTCCCTGTAAATAGAGTATAGTGTGTGTATGGAAGGTAACATAATAATAAGGTATAACTTCCAATCAAGATTACCAGATGATGGGTAGATGGTTTTTATTGTTGGAGGTCATTCTTCTATGTTATAAAGGGGGATTTTTTTTGTTATGAATTGGGTTGAAAGATATGGTTTGGGAATTAAAATGTTTCTATTTAAAGTTATAATCATCCCATACACAATTTTATGGTAGAGTCTCCACAACAATAAAATTATCCTTTGGGTAAGGGGTTTTTTCAATTTAAAAACGAGAGTATAAATGGAGAGAGAACTCTTACTATACCCTCTTATGCAGATCTAGCTCATACATTGGAGATTGGTAGAATTTTTTGTTATGGTGGATAGAAATGGATATAATAACTAGGAATCATTATGTATCTCAAAAAAGAGAGAATCAATCTATATATTGTTTTAAAAAATAATTCCTATGAAGTTTTAGCCCATACATAGGGAGTGGGATCCTATTATGTTCTAGATGCACCAAGATGTAGGATCTGAGCATCATTATGCATCTCATTAATGTTATAATCTTTCCAAACATAGTTATTGGAAAATTTGTAGTTTTAGTTTCATGTGGTGAGGACACCATCCTTGATGTTTAATGTCAATAAGTAAGGAAAATGTGATTTGAAGTAAAAAAACTGAAATATGGTGGATTGATTCACCACTGTAGATCCATGTGTCATGGTGTATTTTGCAGTGGTTGGAAGAAAAGAAAATTTTTTCCCTGAATTCTAACAACAATCAAAAATGACATTGATCTTTCAGTTTAATGTCATTTGATATGGATAATAATAGGTCATGTAGTTTCTAGTCATACAACTAGGACCGTAGTTATTGTATGTGATAAGTAATAAAAGTCCCATCAAGTAAATATGTTATGATGTTCTAGATATGTAATGTGGGAATATGTAAACAATGATATTGGGGGTTATAAAATCAGGATAAGTGATATGGTACAAAATATAAATGTGTGAATGTGGACCTTAAATGAAAATTTGATTCCACAAAAATGTTCTCAGTGATTACAGGGGTTGAAAAATTCTCTCATGAGGATTATTTTTACTTTTGTAGATAGGGATTTTCTTGGAGTCATATACGTATCCAAGTAGTGTCTTATTAAATATAGTCGATCAATGGAGTAGAGTGAGTACCCCAGGACACATTGTATGATAATTTGAAGTAATTTGGCATAGTACACCAAAAGAATTTAGACCAATATTGGACAAGGAGAGTAGATTTCCCAACCTAGATCATACTCATATATGGAAGGGTAATTTACAGTTCTTCGCTAGACTCTTGAAAGAGAAAATCCAAATAAATATCTCATGTATAGATATTTGGTTTTAACCCTGAGAGGGGTAATTTTTTCCTTTATCCCATAGTTGAGACTACGACATGAGGTCTTTGAGTACTATGTATCTTGTTAAATATAGAATTAATAAAAATCTATTTCTTGAATATTTAATAAATTTATGTCCATGTAGCATGAATATGATTTTCCAAATGTGAAGAAAATATTGTGGCTAGACCCAATATTAAATATTTGGGTGTCACTATGGTTCTTGTGATAATAGGAATCATTCCACACATAGTTCTTGAATATGCATCAACAATATAGTTTAACATCATGAAGTAAGGAATTATGAGATGCCATTTACGGTATTGAAACTAGGACTATAGTATGCCTGATGTGTTTTGATATTACTTGATCATGTAGGGAATCCATTATAGAAACTCTTAATCCCACATGTGCAATTCACTGTGTGAGAAAAAAGGGGCTGAAATGGTTTATTCCAAAAAATAAAGGTGGTAGAAATAAAGGATATAGATATTTTGAATTTTTTAGTGGTTGGAAAAGGATGTAAGATTTGGGAATCACTACATATCATCAGATAATAGGAATCAATCCATTCATGATTTTTGAAAATCTATTCACGACATAGATATGACTCAAGTATTGAGGGGGAGAATTTTGATTAAATCAAATGAAAAAATGAAACAAACCATGTTTTAGTTCCCTATATATGGTTTTTATATTAATTGGAGGTAAAATTATCATATTTCATAGGTGACCCATTCACATAGGGTCCATGTGTCACTACATATTCTATTGGAATGAAAATCAAGGCACACATAGTTCTGAAAAAATAAAAGGTATGAGATCAATTCTGGGGTTAGTATCTTTTCTAGTGAGGATGTTAAAATATCATTCTCTGGAGAAAAGATGTTTCATATTCTTATCACATAGGTCAAAACTAATGTTTAACATCGTGTGTTCAAGATAATGGATCTAGTCACCTTAATTTCTTATAAAAATGATGTTAATATCATGAAATTTATCATCTTGTGACATGGATGATTTACCATTCATTTAAATTTAATTCGATCAGGAAAAGGAATGTGGGGTTACATAAAACATTTCATCAATAACCATGAATTCTTGGGGTATATGACATGATATACATTAATTGAGATCAATGAATAAGATCCATTGGATTAGACATTTTGTATGGAATAGGGTCCATCCCATTTTGGATCCATCATTGGGGGTTTCTATTGGGGAACTATCAGTTTCATGAGGAGAAACACCATATCTCCCTCATAGAAGGACTATAGGTGAACATTTTTGTTAATTTCATACTCAATCTAGTTTTGGCATACCTCTAAATGATACAAGGTATGCAATCTATTCACATCTATTCAGTCTAATTTATCCATCCATTTTTTGGATTGATCATCTATGGATAGATGATCACATATAGAAACATGGACAGAGAGAAATTGAGAATCAAAGGAAAGGAGCACCTATTCCATGTATACTGATGACTATAGGGTGGACTATGTGGTGGTTTAGGTTATTGTCTAGAAATACCACAAGGAATGTAGGAACTTATCCATCCAAGGATTTTTATCCTTATCTACCATATTTTGGAGTATATTTGATGTGGTCTTCATGAAGTTCACAATCTATCAATTTTATATTGTATGATAGTAAACTGATTTATTGTTTTTTATATAATAATAATGATTTGACCTTCCAAACTCAATTGAACAATTTTTTTCCATTATCTGGTAGTATCGTATGAGGGACTCCAAATCTGGTAATGATGTAGGCTTTCATGATCATGATGATATTTCTTGCCCTAATTTTTTTGAGGGGTATAGATTTTACCCACATGGAGAATTAGACGATTTCAATATGAATGCATATGAAATTTTTTGATTTGGTAGGATGATACAATACTACAACATCCATTGTCTATATGGAAAATGTACTGGAGTATTTGGATGTATGAAGATACTCCTGGGGATGATAAATTAATTTGGCATGCACCTAGAATTAGTGAAACTTTTTATTAAATATTGTACAATCAAACGTCATAGTTGGCCAGTAGTACCAATGAACATGATTTGACGGGGAATTATGAGACCATACTAATAGGAACCATAGGATCTAGTGTATCCTTTTATCAGGAAATCTTGGTTCTCTTCTACATCCATTCATTTTAGAAGGATCCCATCAAGGACCCTATTATAGTGTAATTTTTTATGGGTTTTCCCATCATATATAACAATGTTTATTGTTCATTTTTTTCATTTTATCTTTCAAAGGTCTATCTGGTGGGAGAAATCAATTTCTATGGTTTTCCATGACAACTGTAATCCAACCTATGATAAGACTGCATTGTTTTGGTATTAGACTAAAATCATCAATATATTCCATAATGTCATTAATATAATGGGAGACTGTAATATAGTGAGCAATGTTAATGACTATTTCATCCCAGTCTGAATCTTTTAGAGTTGTGGAAACATTTTCTATGGAATCTTCTTGGGAATTTTGTTAGTGCGGAATGTGATTCACTATCACTTCCAATGGAAATTCCTCCACTAGTTAGAGGACAAGGTCTAATAAGGGGATTGGATTTTCTTTTTGATTTCCATATCCCTATTGACCTACATTATGGCCTAATAGAAATCACCCTTTATGAAAAAAAACATACATGTAAATGAAGTGACATCTCTAGCATTGTAATGTGAGCCAAATATTTTTATTCATTTTTCATCCACCCTTTAGAAAAAAAGATGGAGTAAGGTAGGACTTACTTTTCAAGAGAAATAAACCCAATTCGCAAACCAAAATTTTTGTGCTAGTGGTCTTCCATCCTCTTCCACATTAGGCTTCTAGATGAACCATAACAATACATCTCCCATGTTTAGGGGTCCTCTTGAAGAGATAAGGTCTCTTAATTGAATAGTTTTGAACCCAATGATGTCATTTATGCCAAAGGATCCTCTACGAGGAAGTATTCCAACACCCGACCTTTTACACCATTCAGCAGCACAGACTAAATGTCAAAATTTTACATGAATACAACCCACTATAACAGATATCTAGTAAATGTCGGATGATTGAGGATGTATTTGAGGTGATTTATATGAGAGACAAAATGGTCTTCATGATGTATAGACAATGCTTCTATTTTTTGGACTATAAATATTATCAACAAATAACTTTTCATGATATATAAATAATGAGTATCATCATACACCATGTTTAGGATGAGGAAATAAATCCATTTTTATCTCTGATTTTCATTTATTTGTTCGAGTAATTCACCCATTAACTACTCTATGGAATTCACTATTAAAAAATATGAAATACTTTAATATGAGGAATCAACACTGTAGAAATCAATAGATATTTCTTGATACTATTGAATGTTTTCTAATATTAATCTATCCCCTACAAATGAACCCTATCTTTTATCAACATGTTGAGGGGAAAACATTCTATGACATGGTTTCTAATAAAGAATCAAATATAGCATGCGATTCTTTTATGTCCTGTCAAATATTTCACGTTTTGTGGAGGTGTCATGAAAAGGATATCCGTTCCAGGTCCACATAAATTTCATGATGGCGTACGACGAAGCTATGAAAATGCCTTGGTTAATTATTAATTCACATTTCAAGGTTTTTGTTTTTATGTTGTGCTATCATATGTTTATGAATAGAGTTTTTATATAGTCATGGTGGTCAGAATGCTACATCGATTTAACAACTAGATCATTGATATATAATTTTATTAACATTCCAATTACGTTTTTGATGGTTCGATGCATGTCACAATGGTATTTAGTTTTAGCATTACTCAAGATGAAGGGCGTTACTCGATATAAATATAATCCCAAAGGTTACTGGAAGGAAGTGTATTATTTATCTTCTTGGACCATTCAGATTTGATTATACCCTAAATAGACATCCATGAAAGAGTTAGATTGATATCTAGCATCCACGTAATTTATTAGCTATGTGATAGGGAATATGAAATAATCCTTTAAAAATGGCCCAATGAGATGAATAAAATAAATATAGACACTGATATTCCCATTTTTCTTCTTTATGTATACTATATTGGCAAATTACATTGGATATTGCACCTCATAAATGAAATTTGTTTTGATAATATCATTAACATCATCCTCAATTTTGATAGTGTGAGTCGGGTTTGTCCATATGGATTCCATCATATATCCCCTACGGTATTTTTTAGGCCCATGCTATGGGTTTATTCCACATGATCTAGGTTTGGAAACTCTATGTAGTTGTAGGTGAATAGGTCTCGATGATTCTAAGAAAATGAAAATACAAATTTTTCGGATAATGTGGTTGTTCATATCAAACTGGGCCATGGGTCATCTTTGATTCCATGATGTGTCTCTTTTAGATCAGGAATGGTGGTAGATAAACCTTTCCAAAATTATGGATGGGCCTCCATAATGTCCTCGTCCTCCTGTTCTACTTCCCTACTTTCATTTTATTCCTTACTCTGTGGGAGAGTAGTTGATGGAGGATGTTCTACAATGATAGAAGGGGAGTAAAACATTTGAAATCAATAATATGATGTGATTTCGTATAACCTAATGGATGATGGTGTATTTTTATGATATTTTGGAGGAAATATGACTGGTAGATAAGGAATATCCTTTCTTTCACATGGAAACATAATGGATTCTTCCGACTTAGCTAATTATTCATGGATTTATCATAATTCCATGAATGGAATGTGTAAATTTTCTACTTATATTTAACCAATATCATGATATTCAAAAACCTTTTCAATTTAATTATATTAAATTTTCATGAATGATAACATAATGGTCATAGAATATTCCTCCGAATGGGGACTCATATACTCGACCTGATTGATGTTTAACATGTACTCTTGACTGAGCATTTTGATTGGTTTCTCAGGATCATTTCTAGACCATTCGGTGTAGTGACCCCAATGATGTTGTTAACCATGGGTTATTTCCCTTCCCTCTGGTAAAATCCTATATAAACATAGTGCGATTCACGGGATTCTAATGGGTATATATCCGCATGAAACATCCTGATTTTTCGATTAATGTAGTATTTCATGAATTCTTGGTTTGATGAGGGAAGTTACAGGTGTTCGTGAAACTAAAACCTTTATAACAAATCATTTAAGGGCTTATCCTTTTAGATGAATAGAAATTATAAGTTGGATAAGAGGTCCCCAATATGAGATCTATGCTAGATTTAAAATAGTTTTTTTCTCTCACATTCTTCATAGCCCTATAGTATCAATGTAGAAGGTTCTAGGTTGTCATGTCTTTTTCCCAACCGTTAAAGTGTCTATATTTGAAAGAGATTACATCCCAAAAAATATTAAAATAAATCCATTTAGATATAGAATTAGTTTAACCTACCATATATATACATGGTTCTAATGCGTTACTATGTAATTTCATCATTATCATGGTCAGTAAAGAAGATAACAACAATACATTTTTCAGGGTAGATATTTATATGATATACCTCAGTATTGAAATCACCAGCATCAAACTCTTTAGGCCATAGAAAATCATATATGACTTCTTCCCAGAGTTATTTTTGAGAAATGACAGAATCCAAGATTCAAAACGTGTTCAACATTATGAAAAATTTCATCAAGATTTCATACTTCTAGGATAAATGTATATTCCTCTCGGTAGGTGGATGCTCATTCATAGGTGATTTTGGGGCTAGAGTTATGGACATAAATTGATTATTCCTTAAAATTTTAATTTATGGATATCATGTTCTTGATGGGTCATACCATAAAGGAATTCCTATATTTTATGTGTGTTCATACACTTCCTCCTCATCAGATTGATACTCTAGAATGATCATTTCATCCAGGGATTAAATATTGGGAGGAGAATTTCCATTCTCCTGTTGGACTCGCTGAATGGATATTCCATGATCATCAAAAAAATGATATTTTTTGTAGTGGTGTTGGAAGAAATATTGCTTCTATTTGGACAATGTTTTCCCATTTAACCTCACATAATGGGACCTCTTCCTCCAGTTCACCCATCAGTTGTGGGGAACTCGGGTTCACATTCATACTCATCATCATATATGAGGTCCCTTGAATTAATTAAATTAATGGTATCAAAAATTAAATCTTCATTTGATTATGATTTTGTCTGGATGACCATTTATAGTTTAATCATTTGGAGGGGCGGTTCCCATGGCTTTGGAAATGGGGGAGTAATGTATGAGAGAGTCCATGATAACTATGGCCTTATATTGGATCATCTTTTTTTATTATCACAACTACATTCTAGAAGTTTTTTTCTTATATGAACATCCTTTGGAGAAATGATAAGTTGATGGAATCGATTGTGTTGAAGCAGTAGGGGACAGGGAATAGTTGATTGATTCAACTATTTCTAGAGGATAAAATGACATTGGTTGATTTTATTTATAGTTATATAATCACGAAACATATGTGAAGATTCAGTAGAAACACATTTCCATTCAACTTCTTTTTATAGATCTATAGCATAGATGAATGATATTTATGTTAAAGGTTTTACCAAATTCACTTTTCCATTTTCAACCATTTTATATAGGATTTCATTTATGATAATGTATACATGAATGGTGTATAACATTTGCCTATGGATGGGGAAATAATTCAGCAAGTCGTCGAGTCACATCTGTAGGCCCACAATGGTTCTGATGGGCATAGTAAGTCATTTTCCATATCTACTATATGGACTTTGTCATCTATTTATGATTAATAATTATTCCTTTTTCTACTTGAATTGATTTCTCTTGGGTCCCTCCACTTCACTTGATGAGGTAATGCTTTTTTGATCAGGACCAGTGTGTGCTCAATGATTATGTGTGGGTTTTTGAAGCTAGATTTGGTGGAGAGGCTTTCTTAGGTATGATATATTTAGCCTCTACATTCATTGTTCTTTTTTCCTTGGTATGGTGTAATCATTTTGGAATGTGTACTAGTATTCTATATGTAATCTATTATTCATTGAGAGATTTCAGTGAGATCTCAAAACCCACTCATATAATTCACTGGAATCAGCCGAGTTGGAAACTTGTACAGATGATTCTCAATTCGGAGAGAAATAAAATCTTCATGTTGAAGCAATAATATTAGTGAGAAAGTTAGCCCCTTCCATATGAAAATGAAATATGATACCCTATCGTTCTCATGCTTTTATTACTCAAGAGTTCAAGGATTTTTGTATTTCACAGTGTTGATCAGAATTGGAAGAGAAATTTTTAAAATAAATCATCCCATTTTGTGATTGAATGATCTAGCTAACTAGAGTGTGAGAGTAATGCCATCCGTTATAGGGTTTTGAAAAAATAATATAAGATTTGATGTCTCTTTTTGGGAAGGGGTTCAAATCTTGGTATCACAACAAGAAACAAATTGTGTCTAATGATTCTCTCTGTCTCATGAATTATTAATATTGGAAACATAGTACTCTCAAATATTGAGGGGGTGGGATCTCAGTCACCCATTCACAGTATGGTTTCCATTCTGGGGGCACAGCTACATGTAATTCCTCTACAACTTCAAATCAAGATTCCATTGATGAGATAGCGTCAATATGACCTTGATGACTATTATTTAATAATATCATTAATAGGGGTGGAAATAGGTAGGCCCTGAGGTGTTGCTTATATTAATATTTGTAGTTGATATCTCATAGTGGACATCTTTTGAGGATTCTCCAAAATGAGTTATGGCTATTTACGTAGTGGATGGATTTATTAGTATCTATCCATGGTCGGGTCAAGGTAAACTAATATATCTAAAAATGAGTTTAGAGGTTGTCCTAGATCTACTTCATACGATGTTTAACCAATTTTTTTGAGGTGTATTGGTTTCAAATTCTTTTTGATTATATTCTCGTAGAAAATATTCAGTAGGAATGGTTCCTAATATAATTTCCCCATAGATTCTTATCAAATATTTCTCATCATCCTCCCATTGAGGAAATAGTTATTCGAGTGTGGGGATTTCAACGTATTTAGGAGGAGAGTTATATAGAACCTTGAATTTATCCTTTTCTATCGCCATAAAAATCCTTATATTTATAGAGAGCCTCTTATTCAAGGTAGACACACCTCCACCATTTGTCTCCTTGTGGAACACGTTACAGTTGTATCCATATTATCTTTGTTCCATTGTATTGGCATCATCTTCAATTTCATTTTAATGGTTACGGACTATAATTCCCACCAAAACATAATACATTATATGTTTTGTGTTGGATATAAAATTATAGGTGGGATTTTAGTGCCTTTTACCATAACTCCCCCTCCTTTTGGGGATCCTGTTCATGATTTAAGGAAAAGGGTGACTCAAAGGGAACTACCACCCAGCCATTTCATACGTGTCCCTTTTGGGAGATGTGGTTCAATAGATGGGTCAAACTGGGAGACCCCACTTCATAATTTTCTTCCTAAATAAGAAAATACTAATCTCTACTGAGGATGGGGCTGAGGTAAAAATTCCTCCAACCTTATGGGATGGGGTTCCTCCCATTATTCATTTGTCACATCTTGGAAAAAATATATCAGTATTGGAGGGGATTATTGTATTAAAAATTACGATAGCCGTGTGGGATGGTGTGGATATTTTATTAGGGATACTATTCATTGTTTCTACTATCATATCCCTCATGGTCTCACACATCATTGTTCAAGCAAGAACTAGGTGTAAATATTGATCTTCATGTCAACAGGACTCTTCCATGGATAGCTATAGTGATTGATAGCTGGCTTACCATAATTGGGAATCCTTATTTATAATCTTGTTCACTAATTTTAGTATTCTTCTGATGGTATGATCTCATAGGGCCTGATGATTTTGATAAATATTTATGGCAGATTTCTATTGTGAACACCATCTTACTTTAGCTGGGGAATTTTTTTGGTAGTATCTTTGGATCAATGACATTGAAGGCTGTTGCCTATAATGTATTTTTCTTACCATGGATTGTAGATAAATGAAAAAATCATGTTCCCACCCACCAGTTGTGAACAACCAGTGGATAATAACTTTTTAGATGATGTAACTTGAGAAATACATTGTTTCATTCTAGTTGATGATCAATGTGAAGCTTCATTGATCATTAATGTTATGAATATTTAAGGGATTTCAAATCAATTTGGTTATGAATCTCTCATAATACATTAACATGGTATATATACCCATTGTATGATAGTATCTTCTCCTTATGGTCGTGGAGAGTTTTCCTGAGATTCATACAGATGTTGTGAATGTATTATTTTGATAATTCCTTTGAAATTTACAACTGTGAAGAGGATAAGGGATAAAACATGATGGGTATTTAATTCCTATCCCTCTCTCTTATCATGTTTAATTATTCCTTTTTTAGCGATTCCACCACTTGATAAGACAATCTTAGGCCTTTTTGAACTATTTTTTCACATACAGTTGGGAAAGTAGGGATATAGTAGGCACATAAACATTCCAGTGCTCATTTAGAGGATGAATAATTCTTCATACTATATTACATTTGAGAAAGGTTGTCACCATTAATTGATATTGGGATAATCATGAGTGAGACAATTTTTCAACAACATCAGAATATGAGGGATTTCTCATATTTTATCTAGTAAGGGGACGAAAATCGTGTTGATTAATATTTTATAAAATATGATGTATTTTTTGAGCTTATCAGGAGATGTGCTCTCTAGATCATTAAGAATATGCCCATAAGGAAAGATTTCATTGTAATAATTCTCGGTTGGAACTCCATAGATGCTGGTAACAATGCAGTGGTGAGGGATTTCTTGTCTGATACTTCCTGTTCATTAATTTCGAAATGGATCATTAGGATCCTAGTATACAATTGACAGATTGTTAGTGGCATAAATATTTACATCATCTCTCATAGAAGGTTCATTAGTCTTCTCTGAGATATTGAACAGCCTTGGGTGGGATTTCTTTTTCGACAATCTTATACAAGAATCTAGAACCACCTGTTGTGAATTGATTATCCCAATCATATGATTAGGTTCAGATGACTTCAAAATTGATTTTGGAGTATTCCAAAGTGGTTCTGGACTTCTATCTGAGATATATTCATGCCCTAGAGAAGCCCTTAAATTTGGTTGGTAATCCCTAGTTGGAATGTGTATTTTTTCCAATCTGTTTGTCTGTTTATAGCAGGATATTGCTGGTGATCCTCTTTGTAAAAGTCAGATATCTACGTCCTCTCTAAATTTACCCTACCATTTTCTGCAAGAGTCACCCTACATTGGAGGTGGGGTCATGGGACCAAATCCAAACTATTTTTGTTGAAAAAGTTACCAAATTTCAGGTATATAGGGTGTTGTTTCGAATTAATGAATGAACATCCATCATTTTAGGGGAATTATGAAAAACAACCATAATGGGAACATGAATATACACTAACTCTTAATTTAGGATGGGGATATTATTCTTCCCATAGTCTATAAAAAATGAACACTAACAATTTCCTTCAATCATCGATGTACTTTGAAAATGGGCTTCATATGAGAGAGAATGCATTTTCATATACATATTTTTCATCGTATATGACTGATATTCTTGTTATGTGTGTGAAAAAATTTGATCTACTAGTAAATTATTTAATTATTTTATTAGAGGAGTTGATGTGCTTGATCAGGGATTTAGATCATCTTGTCGTCTTCCACAGTATTTGAAAGCTCGTCTTTGCTATGCATGAAGATGGATTTTCATCTACTCATAGTTTTCTAATGTATTTAATTAGAGGTCTTGATATTTCCAATCATATATTTTCATAAGATAATTTTATAAAACTGTATTTCACTGATGGTATTGATGTGCATGAGTAGTGATTTTCATGAAATCATTATTTACCACTATATTTGACTAATGGGATTGATATGAATGGGCATGGATTTTCATTTACCCATTATTTCTGCTGAATTTGACTGAAGTTCATGATAGTTGTGAATATGTATTTTTATCTGCTCATAATTTTCCTCTATATTTGACTGGAAAACATGAAGTACCTAAGCAAGGATCTACATCTACTCATAATTATCTACAATATTATACTAGAACTCTTCTACAGTGGGAACAGAAATGATGGTCTATTCATGACTATTTGACCATCACCCTCTATGGGAAACCTTGGGGACCATTGTCTGCATGAAATTGGTAGGGGGAAATGGGGAGATGTCCCCTTCATGGTGAGGATGTTGGTTCATTGGGTGTTGGTGGTGGAGAGTGCTAGAATAATCCCCCCAGGTGGGACCTCTATAACAATAGGATAATGATTCCAATGAACACATCTCTATCCTCCCAATTTTATGAGAGAAATTTGTAATCACATTCATATGATAGGATCCCAAAATGGTTTGAGGTGGCTATTTTTGTTGTTAGGTTTTTAACTACCAGCCATTATTGAGAAAATGATTGGTGGGGATTTAAGCACCAGAGGGCCATTTGGGATAACTCCAGGGTTGGTAGAGTACAATTTTTGGTACTCCCATACTAATTCATTGGATAAATATAATTGAAGATGATCGGTGGCAGATGGAATCCGCTATTTCTATGGGGACCAAACCAATGCATTAACAGAGGCTGACATCTATGAGAACTGGTGTGACACCATTATATTTAAGAGAGTTCTATTGAAAAGTTCCCACAATCTATGTGAAGAAAAAACTCTGGAAGAACATATCAAATAATCATCTCACTAAATGATCACACGCATATATGATTTACTATTTTGTACCTATTTCATTTTTGGTTTGGAGGGGGATTGACCCTTGGGTGGTACAACCATCTTCATTAAAGAATCATTTTGGGTTCACCACTTTTGATTATCACTCATTCGTGATGGATTAGTTTCAAAAGGGGTTTTCTGTAGATTTGGAAACAACCAACAGTTCTTGTATATGTGATAACACATGTGAAGACATTCCAATGGTCAGAAATCATTTGGTAACATGGAAAATGATATATAAGAACTCAAATTAGTTGAGAGCATGGGAGTTCAAGCTCATGACACTGTTTTTTGAGGGAATTACTGCGTATTCTAGGACACTCTTATATATTTCATATATATTTATGAATCATTTGTTCATTCCAAAGTATTTTTTAGTTCACTAATTAAACAAAAAACAATTATTAGAACGTCTGAATTTAGTATCATCTCTATACATCTGAGTTTATACATTAATGGAGTGATCTATATGAATATGATGTTTTCTTTAAATTGTACTTGTCGAAAAGAGATCATTGTTTCATTTATTATTATGATTATGGTTTTAAGCCACATGACAAGGAACTATAGATGTTATTTTCATCTAGGGAATGAGAATTGTTTTGATGTTAGGGTAAAACCCATAAAATGGGATTACTATGTATCTGAGGGAAATTATATAGAACACATGTTGTTTAGTGTCACATAGTGGGGAATATTATATATTTTAGGGTCATGTGATAAAGTCCCAATCGTGTAGTTTAACGTGTGTCATATGAAATTCTAGGTGGAAGGTTCCTAGCCAATTCTTGGTGTTAGAAATTCGCTGAAGAGGACTAAGGTACCTAGAAGAGATGTGGTCCACTGTGTGGGGGCATGATCTCAATAGGAATATGGACCAATAATGACAGTGATGAAAGGTTCTTGGATGGTATATGGCCCTCCGATATGGATGTGATTCTACTATGAATATGGACCTGATAGGATTAGAGTTAATTTGGGGAGTTATATTTGGACTTTAGAGAGGTTTACTATGTATCCCTATTATTTTGGGATCTAAATCCAATGGTGTTCAAATTGGATAAGACATAAACCTATAGAGGAGGACCATTTTATTACTTCATGAAGAATATAAACCATTGAAGGTTTACCTCATTCGGGATATGGTCCTTTGAGAGCATAGTGACACGATTTCAGGGCTTACACGTAAGAAGACGTTCATGTTTCTGGAGCCATGATGAAGGTCTTAAATCATTATGATTTTGAGTTTTAGTTTGAGCTTTCAATTGGAAGGAATCCCATTTCAATGAGTTTGGATGCATCATGTACAGAATATTAGGCTGATAAACTTTAAATTGGTTGGGATAATACCAAAAAGAAGGCCCATAAGGTTTGGTATCATGCGAATGTCAGGATATCCACTCACCTCTAAGACCATGTGATTCATGCATAGTGTGAGAATCAAGAAGAAGGAGTAGAATGGTAAAACCACACGATTTTCTTGTCCACTGGTGGATAATGCATGTGACCAAAAGAAGAGGAAGTAGATAGGGATCTGATTCCCTTGTACTCTATTTTATCATATGTTCGGTCCAAGGGGAGAGATAATGTTATTTGAGGTACCTATTTCCCCTTTTGTATTGGTATCCAAAATAGTCACATTGAATCATGGCTATGACCTGATATGTGATAGGAGCAAGAGAAAATCTTCATGCAGGAAAGGCTTGGGGATTACTCTATGATGGATTCCCTTCTCTCAATATTAGAGAGGATGATATAAGGATCCAAAAGTATCCCTTATCAAAGGGAATGGAGAGTGTTTCACTTCAACCCCTTAAAAGGGTAGGTCCACATGAGAACCTCCAAGGTATGAACCCTCATTACCATGCAAAATTTATGCTTTAGAGGGTTCTAAAGACCCCATTGTTATGAAGTGTTTTAGTAGGAACTCATTTACCATGGGTATTTTTTTATAGAGGGGACATGTTGGATGTGCCTTGTGATTTGATCATACAAAGATACTATTTTTGGGAGAGGCCTTTTCCTAATAAAACTCGATTGGTTTGTAGAGTGGCTAAAAGGGAACATAATCGTACTCTAGAGGAAATACATGAGATCAGAAATAAAAACCAACCTAAGTGGCCATATTTTGAATTGTGTGTTCTTATGCATGATTGGGTTACCTTCATATATATTTTTCTTTGGTGTGGGTCATATCCATGTATTACATTACTAAATGGGTATAATATCCATCCATGTGTTTCTTTTCTCTATGTGTTTGAGAATTGATTCTGTAGATCATTGCTTCACAAGCCCGAGTTCTTTTTGTGTACTGTCTTCCTTTGTGGGGCGGTTATCCCTTCATATAGATTTTTACTATGTTGGGTGATAGACAATAAAGTAATTATATGATTATGCTTCATAGAATAATATTAGAAAATGGTTCTGGGGTCTTTATATGGTTGGTTCAATCCCTTTTCTACCTTAATGTCATATGGTAGGTTTACATTCTCAAAATCAATGGATCTCACAATTTACCCCCATCCATATATGTGCCTCTGTGTGTGTGTGTTTTAGGCTCCCTTATTGGGCATTTTATAGAGGTGCGGATAACATGACTACAGGGATGGTCAGTCATCCACAGTAGACCACAGGGAATAGAAAGCACCATCTGCACTCACAAATGATTTAATCATTCACAGGGGATGGAAAATAGTGTCTCCACTCATGAATGACTTATTTATTTGTGGGGGCCTAAGAAAAGGCATCCCAACCCACAAATAAATTTTTCATTGGGGGGTATGAAACACCACCCATCCCTACATATTATCTGGTTTTATTCACTATAACTTATGAATACCGCCAAATCCCATGAATGTTTTTTTGCATGTCTCCTTGTGGAGCGACTGTTCACATAGCCAGTTTTGGTATAAACACTATATCCTTATATTGAGTCATGACTCCAATTTGAATTTTATGAACAATTCTTCATGTTTATTTCCCCCTTTGCATGATTCATGGAATCATTTTCCCCTAATATGTGGAGTTTTCAGGACTGAATAAGGTTCTATAGGTTTTTATTATTTTTTTAGTATTTAGGGATATTAGGATTGATTTATAGGTATCAAAAACATTTTTATAGGGGGGTTATAGGGTTTTTAGGGTTTTGGGGGTGTTTTTTGTTTTTTTTTCATTGTGTTTTTATGTTATTTTATGGGTTTTTCATGTTTTTGGGTTTCTTGGGTTCTAGGGTCATTTAGAGTGTTTTATGGGTTTTTTATAATTTTTATTTGTATTTATGGTGTTTAGTGTTTTTACGATTGGGTGGGTTACTTTTTTGATGTTTTTTTTTTCAGAATTTACTGGTTTTACATATTTTTTAGTATTTTTATGTTTTTTAGTGATTTATTGTTTTTTTGTGTTTTTAGGGTTTTATGTTTATTAATGTATTTTATGGTTATTAAGGTGATTATGGGTTTTCTTATGTGGTTTTGGGGTTCCTTTAGGGTGTGGGGATTTTAATGTTTTTCAGGTATTTTAGGGGTGTTATAGTTTTTTGTATTATTTTAGGTATTTTTTGAGCTCTTCAGGGTTTTAGTGTTTTTAGTGGTTTTAATGGGTTTTTGGGTTTTTGGTATTTTGGGGGATTATGGGATTTAATTGATTTGGGTATTATTTGGTTTTTAGGGTTTTAGTTTTTTATGGTTTATTATTATTTATGGGGTTTAAAAGGATTTTATTTTCATTTAGTGTTTTTATATTGTTTTGGGTCTTTTAGAGTTTTTCGCATTTTTTTCTTTTATGGGATTTTAGGGGTTTATTTTGGTTTTTAGGGTATTTTAGGGTATTTACATTTTTTATGGTTCTTAGATTATTTTAGATTTTTATGGTCATTACGGTTTTTATGGATTTTAGGGATCTTTAGTGGTTTTTGGATTTTCAGGGTTTTTAGGGATTTTTTGGGGTTCCTTGGGGTTTTAGAATTTTGGAATATTTTACATTGTTTTTAGGATTTTTAAGTATTTTTTATGTTTCTAAGTGGTTTTATGGTTTTTTTAAGTTTTTTGAGTTTATAAAGTTATTAACGATGATTTAGTTGTTTTTATGTTTGTAGGGGTTTTTCAGGTTTCCAAGGCTGCTTATCGGTTTTACGGATTTTATGTTTTTTTGTTTTTAGTGTATTTTAGGGGCGTTTTAGTTCATTTCATGGGATTAATGTTTTTAATGGTTTTTATGTGATTTATTGGTTATGTGGGTTTTTTGGGTTTTATTGTCTTTTAGGGTATGTTAGAGTTTTTTGGGTGTCTACTTTCTGTTAGGGTTTTATGGTTTGGATGTGTTTTTAGATGTTTTTAGGGAATTTTCAACATTTAAAATGTGTTTATGCTATAATTTATTTTATGTTTTTTTGGATATTATAGTTTCCTATTAGGATTAAAAAGTGAATATAGTTTCTTATGGTTTTTAGTGATTTTAAGCGTTTTTAGTGTTTTGTAGGAATGGTAGATGTGGGAGACAGGCTATTCCTGCCCCCCCCCCCCCCCCCCATAATTTATTAAGATAAAAGAGGACACAACACAGGGGAGGGGTAGGGTCAATCGACCCATACCAAAAAAAAATCCCCAAAGGGAAAACAAACAAAGAAAAAGACACAAGAGACCAAACACTGCACTAATGTCAGCACCTTTCATCTAACAACACCATATCCATCAACATCAACTTCATCAATTGTCACCAGCTCAATTCCATCAACACCACAAAAACCATGCCACAACATCAACATAAATCATCACCTTACCGAGATCAGCAACCATCAGCCAAAACACAAAACTAAGCTTCGCAATCCATCACCACTTAACAATACCACCCTACCAAGACACGCCCTTGACGCCAATCTCGACCACCAACACCATCCCAAAACCACCACAAGCACCATCAAACTAAAAAAATATTGAGTGAAATGTGCTGGAGATGGATGAAAGAGCGAAGGTGACGCACGAGTCAAGGGGAATGACAAAGGTGGGAATCCACACTCCATCATACAAATCAAACAATAACCTAGAAGATCATCTAAACACCGCACATCATCAAAACCCCCACAAGCCAGCTTCTAGCCACACCATCTCAGGTAGAAACAAAAGAAGTGACCAACAATCCTCATCAAAGCCATCAACCATCTCATTAAGTCCCAGCATCCAAGGAAAAAATCACCAGTGACACTAGTATCAACATCATAAAAATCACCACCTCCAATATAATCAGCTCCTAGGAAAAAGCATATCAAAATCTATCATCAATAACATCCTATCCCATCATCTCCTAAGAGATCATAACTCAAAAACTAGTAAACAAGGCCTTCAGACCTAATATCCTTCATCCTTCCATGTGTCACAACATAACTATCAAAATAACACAAGAAATTGTATCCAGTACCAAAATATAACACCCAACACTACATGGATAAACCAAGCTTGCTCGACATCACCAAATAATTCTTAACCGAACTCAACAAAACCAATAACCAATTCCATTAATTACTCGTCAAAAAAAACCACATCCAAAAAACAGAAGATCATGAAGATCCAAGGAATCCGGAAAAATCTTGCATAAAATGCGTGAAGCGGAGAAGAAGACGAGGGTCCATAACGAACACGCACCTGATTCTTCTTCGTGGATCGAAGAAAAGATCGGACCAGAACATCGAACAGACCTTCTAAATTGCATGATCTAAACTCTGAGAACTAAAATGAGGATGAACCACCATTTCCTGCCACCTTTGGTCTGGAGAACACTGCTGAGGTCCGAAGACACCAAGATCTCCCCCAATAAGAAAAAATGGCCAGGGTCACGAATAGTACCGAAACCACAATCAGTGCTTCTATTGGGAAAATTCGAATTTGTCGAAAAGCAATAGAGGCACCGAAGAACTCTGCATCATCCCACCACCGCAACAAGTGCCTCCCACAAGTCTGAGAGGGTTGGGGAAAATATCTAACCCTTATTTCTCTAGTGGAATCCAGTGGAAACCCTAGAATCTATTACGAGAGGGAGTGAACGCCAGGAGAGTGCACCGCCATCTCCTATGGTCTTCATGTTTTGTAGTTGTTTTGTGTAATTTTGGTTATTTTTAGGGCATTTGGAGTTTTGTGATTTTATGTTGTTTTGTATTTTTTTCGATTTTAGGGGTTTTTTTGGTTTTATGATATTTAAGGGTTTTATGGTTTTAGGCATTGAATGGTTTTTATGTTTCTTAATCGTTTTTAGGGGATTTTAGGGGCATTTATGGTTATTAAGTATTTTTATGGGTTTTGGGTTGTTAGTATTTATATTTTTTTTGGTTTACAGGTTTTTATGTGTTTTTCGTGTTTTAGGATTTTATGGACTTTCAGCTATTTTAGGGATTTTATGTTATTTGAGGGTCTTTCAATTTTTATTTTTAATGTTTTTATGTTATTTTTAGGGGATTAGGTTTTTCATAAATTTTAGGCTTTTTATTGGAATTGTAGGATTTAAGGTTTCTTAATTTTTTTGGGTATTTATAGTTCTTAGAGTATTATAGTGTCTTAGTGTTTTTATGGGTTTATGATTTTGTTTTGGTTTATTAGTGTATTATGGGTTTAATGTGTTTTAAATATATTTTGGGGGGGTTTAGGATCTCTTTTGAGTACATTTAGGGGCTTTTAGTGTTTTATTATTTTTTAGGCCTCTTGGGTTTTATGTTTTTTGGGGGGTTCGGTGTCCTTTTGGTTCTTTGAATTTTATAGTTTTTTTGTTATTTTGGGATTTTTTTGGTTTTATGGGTTTTAAAATGAATGGGGGTAAGAGGGTTTTAGGCTCTATTATATTTTATTTGGGCTTTCGGTCACTTTTTTTGTTTTTACTTTCTTTTCGGGTTTTTGGGTATTTTATTTTTTTAGGGACAATTTAAGGGGGTTTAGGTTTTAGGTTTTATGGGTTTTAGAGTTTATTTAGTTTTTTTCAGTACAACGATTTTCATTGTTTATTATTGTTGTTAGAGATTTTATGGGTTTGTTTGGTTATGGGACTTTAATTGGTTTTTGTGGGGGTCTAGAGTTATAAATATTTTTAATGGTTTTGGGGTTTTAGGGGTTTTAGTGCCATAAGGGTTATTACAGTTTTTAGTGTTTCACTTTTTTAAGGGTTCTCAGGATTTATGGTGTTTAGGTTCTTTTTTTGATTCTTTATTTTTTTAGGGTAATTTAGGTTTTTTAGATTTTTATTTTCCTTTAGGGGCTTAAGGGTGTTTTAGTGAATTTTAAGGTGTAAAAGGTTTTTTATAATTTAAGGTTATTATTTTTGTATTCGTATTTTTTGGTTTTTCATAGTATTGTATGGTTTACGGTATAAGGTTTAGGGTTTATAATTTTAGTTTTAGGTGTAAAATGTTGCGATCAAGATATAGGGAGTAGGTTTTAATGTTTAGGGTTTATGATGCAGGGTTTATGGTTAGGTTGCAGGGTATAGTGTTTTGGGTTTAGAGTGTGCAATATAGGGTTTAATTTGTAGGTTTTAGTTGTTTTATGGTCCTTTATGGTTTTTATGGTATTTTAGAGTTTTCTAAGTTTTATAGGGTCTTTTATGGGTTTTAGGGTCATTAGGGTCATTAAAGGTTATTTGGGATTTTTAGTCATTTTAAATTCATTTAGGGGTTTTATGGGTATTAGTAACTTTTAGAGTTTTGTGGGTTCTTAATGTATTTTAGTGGTTTTTGGGTGTTTTAGGGGTTTTAGGGTTTTATGTTCTTTTATGTTTTAAGGGTATTTTGTCATTTTCATGAATTTAATCTATTTTTTGGGATTTCTTGGGTTTTGGGGGGTTTTATGTAGTTTTTGGATTTTAGGGTCCTTTTGGTGTTTTGGGTTATTGTAGTGGTTTGGAGGGTTTTAGGTTTTTTAGGGTTTCAGAGGTTTTTAGGGATGTTATGATTTTAAGACTTCTCATAGGTCCTTAAACAGTGTTTTATATTTTTTGGGGACTTTAGGATTTTAAATGATTTTTAATGTATTTAATTTTTTTAGATTGGGTTTTGGTATTGTCAATTTTTTGGATTTTTTTGGTTTTTATTTATATTTTAGTGGTTCATCAATTTTAGTGGTTTTCTGGTTTTTAGGGTTTTAGGAATTTATGGATTTTTTTGTTTTTTACACTTTTTAGGGGTTTTTTGGGTTTTTGGGTTTAAAGGGAAATTAACATCATTATATCAATTTTATGTTTTAGGACCTTTTAGTGGTATTATGGATTTTAAGGTCTTTTATGGTTTTTAGATTATTTCTGTTTTTAGGGGTTTTAATAATTTTAGGCATTTTTAGGGTTTTATGTTTTTAGTGGTTTTAAGGGTTTCATGATTGTCTATATATTTTATGTTTTTAGGAGTTTTGATGGGTTTAAGGGTTTGTTGTGTTTTAGGGTATTTTAGTGATTCAGTGATTTTGATGGTTTTAATTTTGTTTATGGTTTTAAGGGTTTTATAGTATTTTAGGGACATTATGGTTATTTTGGGTTTTTAGGGTTTTTAAGTGATTTGGGGTTTTAAGAGATTTATAGTGTTCTTATGGGTTTTTAGTGAATTTAGTTGTTTTGGGTTTTTAGGTGTTTTATTGGGTTTTAGGGGTTTTTTCTATTTTACAGTGTCTAAGGATTTTAGGGTTTTTTTGGGTCTTCTATGTTCATTTTAGGAATTTTGGGGTTTTAATTGATTTTTGGGGTTTGGTGGATTTTAGGGTTTTTAGGGGGTTTTGGTTTTTTTGATTTTTGTGGTTTGGGGGGTATTTAGAGTGTTTACGGGTTTTATTGGTTTTGAGGGGTCTTTTGGGTTTCAAGGGGTTTTTGTATTATTTTTGGGTTATTACTATTTTTTAGTTGTTTTGGGGGTTTTCATAGTTTGGGTTTTAAGGGGCTTTGTGGGTTTTGCGGTTCCTTTAGGGCTTTAGGGTTCTTTTATGGGTTTTTAGGTTTTTTTAGTATTTTGTAGGGTATCGTAGAAGTTTTAGCTATTTTTGTGTCACAATGGGTTTATGGGTTTTAAGGGTTTTTTATCGCTTTCATAAATTTTTAGGTTTTTATGGTTTTATGGTTTTTTTTTGGTTTTTATGGATTTTATGGTTCTTTAGGGTTTTATATGGGGTTATGTGGTTTTTAGATTTTAATGATTTTTATGGTTTGTTTAGGATTTTATGTATTTTGGATATATTGAAAATATTTTATTTGATTTATAGTGTTTTATTTTTATAGTGAGCTTTTCGGTCTTAGGATTTTAATTTTTTTATAGGATTATATGTTGTTATGGGTTTTTAGGGTCAATTGGGTTTTTAGGGTCTTATTGGTAATTTAAAGATTTTGTAATGTTTTACTGGGATTTCAGTGTTTTTTGGGTTTTTAGGGATTTATGAATTGAGGATGTTTTTTATTCTAATAAGGTATTTATAGTTATTTTGGGGTTTTGGGGTTTTTTTGTTGGATTTTGTTGATTTTAATTGGTTTTGTAGGAATTTATTTTTATATCGGTTTATATTGTTTTTTGGGTATTTAGAGGTTTTAAGGGTTTTATGGTTTTTATGTATTTTTTGTATTATATAGTTTTTATGGATTTAGATATTGATAGGGGTTTCATAGGTAGTTTTATTTTATTTCATGATTTATTAGGTTATTATTAGTATTTACTATCTTTTTTATGGTTTTCGTGTTTTTTCAGGTTCTTAGGTTTCTAAATGGTTTTTATGGGAATTAATGTATTTAGGATTTTAGGGTTTCTTAGGGTTTTTAATGTTTTTATGGTTTTTAGGGTTTTGTATATCTTTAGGGTTTTTTGTATTGTTATGGTTTTTGATGTTTTTTGGGATTTTTCATGTTTTTTGATGATTTTATTTGCATTCAGGTTTTCATGGGGATTCATAGGGGTTTAAAGGATTTTTAGGATTTTTATGGGTATTGGGGGTTTTTTGGTTTATGGGTTTTTTGGTTATAGGGGTGTGACATTATATATTGGATTTTTGATATTTTTGGTTTTTAGGGTTTTTAGGGGTTTTAAAATTGTTTTTAGGGTTATTAAATGTTTTTATGGGGTTTTCTTTAGTTTTTTGTACCTTTATTGTTTTTCGATGTTTTAGGGTTGTTTTAGATTTCTTACGGTTTTTAGGGGGTTTATGGTTTTTTATTGGATTGATTATGTTTTAGGAAATATTAGGGCGTTTTAGGGTGTTTTGGTTTTTAGGTTTCCTATGGGTTTTTAGGGTTTTTGAGTTTTTAGTTTTATAGGGGTTTCAGGTTTAATAATGTTTTCAGGGTTGTCTGAGTTTTTTGTGGGTTTTGGGTTTTTAGGATGTAGATTTTTACAGGTTTTTAGTGTTTTAGGGTTTTAGGTGTCTTTAGGGGGTTTTGGATTTTATTGTTTTTAGGGGTTTCTCTGTGATTTTGTGTTTTTAAAATTTTTATGGATTTAATCATTTTTAAATGTACTTTATATTCAGTGGGTTTTTATGTGTTTTATGGGGTTTAAGGTCTTTGGGGCATTTTATAATTTTATGTTTTTAAGGTTATTTTAGGGTGTTTTATGATTTTCAGAGGATTTAACAGTTTTTAGTTATTTTATTCTGTTTTAGTGTTTTTAGGTTTTTTGAGGTTTTAAAATTTTTATGTTCTACATGTTTTTAGGCTATTTTGGGCCTTTTTGGGGTTTATATGGGTTTTATGGTCATTTCAGGTATTCGGGTTTTTTATTGTTTTATTGTTTTTTTTTTGGGTTTTTGGGTTTCAAGGCCCGACTTGTTTTAGGGTTTTTAGGGACCTATATGTTTTTTTGGGTTTTAGAAACCTCGTTGTGTTTTTATATTATATATGGTTTGTAGGGTATGTAGTATTTTTAGGTTGTATTATTGTTTTAGGGTTTTACGATTCTTTAGGGTTTATTTTATAGGTTTAGGGTTTAGAGCGTGGGGTGTGGGTCTTATGGTTAAAGTGATAGTGTTTAGGGTTTATAGTTCATGATTTAGTGTTTAGGGCATTGGTTACAGTGTTTTGGGTTTATGTTTTTGGGTTTAGGGTATAGAGTTTGGGCATATGTTTTTAGGGTGTAGTGTAAATAGTTTCGGTGTAGGGTTTACGGTGTATGGTATAGGTTTTATTGTGTCAGGTTTAGAGTTTATAGTGTTGTTTAAGGGGTTTTGGGTTTTTTGTGATTTTTTTGGGGTTTTAGGGTTTTTAGGGGTTTTGGGTATTATAGTTTTTGGATTTTAGTGGTAAATAGTTTTTTTATTTTTATGTTTCTTTGGTTTTTATAGATTTTATGGGTTTTATGGTATTTCTACGGGTTTTAGGGTTTTATGTCTGTTTTATGGTATATCAATTATTTTTTATGTATTTAAGATATTTTTAGTGTTTTTAGAAATTTTATGGTGTGTAAAGAGTTTTTAGTGGTTTTTGGTTTTTTGGGTTTTAGGGTTTTTAGATTTTTTTGGGTTTTTTCATATCTTTTTTGGTATTTTAATGTTTTTTTAATAAAAAATTATAGTTTTAAGGATTTTTAGGGATTTTTAGGGATTTTTATGTTTTTTAGTATTTTAGGGATTTGGATGGTTTTTCTGTGTGTTAGGGGTTTTAAGGGATTTTATGTTTTATTGATCTGTGGTATTTTAGATATTTTTTAGATTTTTCATGTAATTCAGTTTATTTATTTGTTTATGTGTCTTTTAGAGGTTTTAATGTGGGATAGGGTATCTAGTGTCTTTAGGGTTTTAAAAGGTTTTGTTGAGTATTTTAGGTTTTCAACATGTTTTTTCTGATTTTAGGGGTTTTATGTGTCTTTATTGTTTTATTTGTATATTTTATTTATTAATGTGTTGGGTTTTTTGTTTAGAGTGAAGGGTGTAAGGATTAGAGTGTTGGGTATAGGATTCAGGGTCTCCTGATTAGGGTCTATGTTATAGGGTTTAGAGTGTTGGGTTTTGCGAATTGGGGTGTCGGTTCTAAGGTTTTTTGTTTCTGGTTTAGAGTTTATGGTTTTGGGTATATGGATTATGGTTTTGGGAGTAGAATTTAGGGTATAAGTTTTTGGGTTTATAATTTTTTAGGTTTTGAGGGGTTATGGGGTTTAGGGTTTATTCGAGATTTTATGGGTTTATAGTTTTTTATAATTCATGGCTTTTTGGCGTTTTAGGATTTAATTTTTTTTTTGGGATTTGGGGTTCTGTTGTTTTTGGGCTTTTTAATTATTTTTTTTTGGTTTTATGTATTTTAGATTATTGGGATTTTTTTGGGTACTTAGAGGTTTTTTTGGGTGTTTAGATGTTTGAATAGTTTTAAGATGTTTTTATGTTCCTTGGGGGGTTTTGGGGGTTTTATGGGTTGTGGGGTTAGATTATTAATTGATTTTTGGGTATTTAGTGTTTTTGTGGGGTTGTAATGGTTTTTATGGTTTTTAGGTTTTTTATGGGTTTTTGGGATATTTAATGTTGTAGTGTTTCTAGGGGTTTTATGGTTTTAAGAGGGGTTTAGGGTCATTTATGTTTTTATGGTTTTTATGGTCTTTAAGGGTTCTTTGGGGGTTTAGGGACTTTAAGGGGTTTTTCGTTTGAATGGACATCAAGGGATTTTGGATTTTAATTGTATTTTAGTGGATTCTATAGGTTATTTAGTTTTTTATTGTTTTTTTATATCATTTAGGGTATTTTTTGTTACAAATTAGGATTTATGAATTACAGTGTATGGTTTTAGAATAAAGATATTTGGTTTAGGTTTTAAGGCATGGGGTATAAGGTTTTGGGCATTGGGGATTGGTTTTTGGGAGTATCATTTTGGTTTTACAGTGTTTGGTACAGTGTTTAGGGTGTTGGATTTTGGTATTATGTTGTAGGGTATAATCTTTTATTTTTTATGGATTAGGGTTTTGGTTATAGGGTATAAATATTAGGGTGTAGGGTATATATTGAAGGGTATAGGGTTTAGAGTAATTTATGCTTTTTAGGTTTTTGGAGTTTTAACGGTTCATTGGGTTTTTATGTTTTTATTGGTTTTTTTTTATTTTAGGGGATTTTAGTGTATTTAGGGATTTTGTGTTTTGTTTTGATTTTTGGTGTTTTAGGGGTTTTAATTATTTCAGGGTTTTATGTGATTTTATTTTTTTGAGGGGTTTATGGGTTTTATGTATTTTAGAAATAAGGTTTTTAGGGTTTTTTATGTTTTTAGTGGTTTTGGGTATGTGTGGAATTTTTTTATTTTTATGGGTTTTTGTGTTTTTAGGGGTTTTGGATTTTTTAGGGTTTTATGGTTCTTAGGAATATTTCCCATTTTTATCATTTTATTGGTTTTTATGTTTCTTAATGATTTAATGGTTTTTTTATATTTTATTTTTTAGGGGTTTTAGAATTTTAAGGGTTTCAATTGTGTTTGGGTTTTTTAGGATATTATTTTTTGGGTTATATAGGGTTTTAATGTTTTAATCGGTTTTAGGGGTTTTAGGGGTTTTACGTTTTGAGGTTTTTTCATGTGTTATATTGTTTAATTTTTTTTGGGTTATTAAAGATTTTAAGGTTTTTAATATGTTTAGTGGTTTTTTAAAAAATTACTATTTTTATGGTTTTAAGGATGTTTACTGTTTTTTGGCTTTTTTGGGTTTTTATGGTTTTTAAGGTCCTTATCCCCCAATATTTATGGTTGGCCAGAATGGGTTTTGGGGGGTAAGGTATAGGTCTTGAGTTCTAGTCCATGAGCCTCCACAATTAATGTGATTATATCCATTGGATTGTGTTCCATAGTAACAGATGTAATGGACCCATAATTTTTAGAGTCTATTAATGTTTTTAGGGTTTTTGTGTTATTTAAGATATTTCTATTTTTTCCTAGGGGTCTTTATGGGTTGTAAGTTTTTTTAGGTTTTTAGGGCCTTTGTGGGATTAGGGGGTGTTAGGGTTTTTTCGATTTAGTGTATTTTAGGGTATTTATGGTCTATTAAGGGTTTTTAGGGTCTTTTAGAGAGTTTATGGGTTTTTATAGTTTTTGGAGTTTTTTTATTTTTAGGATGTTTAGGGTTCATATGATTTTTAGGGTTATTTTATGTATTTAGGTTTTTATTGATTTTATGGTTTTGGGTGGTTTAGTTTTTTAGGTGGTATTTTAGAATTTTTAGAGGTCACTCATGGGTTATAGGTGATTTTGGGGAGTTTTTTTGGGTTTTTGGAGTTTTTTTGTTTTTAGGGGTTTTATTGGGTTTTTTTTGCTTTTGGGGGGGGGGGGTTTCAAGGGGTTTTATTGTCTTTATGGTTTGTAGGGGTTTAGTGTTTTTTACTGTTTTAGATTTTTAAAAATATATATGGTAGTTAGGGTTTTAGGTGTTTTAGTGTTTTTTGATATTCTTTTCTGTTATTAAGGATATTTGGGTTTTTTTGGTGTTTTAATGTGCTTTTCTATTTCTTAGTATTTGGGGCTTTTTATTATATTGTTGGGTTTTTATGGATTTTATATTTCTGTAGTTTTTTAGTTTTTATGGCCTTTTTGACATATTTTAGGAATTTTATTTAGTTTTATGGTCATTTAAAAAAAGTTCGTGGTTTTTTAGATCTCTTAGTATTTTTTCATTTTTTTAGTTTTTTTGATTTTAGTGTTTTTAGGGTCTTTTAGAGGTTTTATGGTTGTCTAAGGTTTTTGGGGTTTTTTATGACTTTGAGTGTTCTAGGGGGGTTTGGTTTGGGGGGGACTGTGGTTTTTTGTTATTTTAGGGTTTTTTGTGTCTATTAGGGTTTTTTGAATTTTAGAGTCCTTTAAGAGGTTTTAGGATCCATTAGGGGTTTTAGTGGCCATTATTTTTTTACAGTCTTCTATTATTTTTTGGATTTTTTCAAAAGTTTTTAGGGAATTTTAGTGTTTTTGTACGTTTTATGGGTTTTTAGGGATTTTAGGGGATTTAGAATTTTTTTTATTGTAGGTTGTTTTTTGAGGTATTAGGGATTATTTGGTCTTTTTTAGTTTTTAGTGTTTTATATATTTTTATGGTTTTTAGGGTCGTTTGAGGTTTTTATGTCCTTTAGGGGTTTTAGTGTTTTCGGGGGTTTTATGGGTTTTAAGTGTTTTAGGGTGTTTTAGTGAATTTTCATGTTATTTTGGCTTTTTTCGGTTTTTATGGGACGTTAATGGTTTTTATGGTTTTCAACGGTCCTTTAATGGTTTTGAGGGGTTTTGGGGATTTTATGGTTTTTATGTGACTTTTGGGGGTCTAGGTTTTCTATTTTTTTAGGGGATTTGGGCACTTTAAGGGTCCTTTTGTGAATTTAGGTTTTTCTTGGTCATTTTGGTGTTCTAAGGGTTAACTTGTCCTTTCGGATTCTAATTGATTTTAGGACCCTTAGAGATATTTATTGTTTTAGGGTCCTTTAGGGTTTATTGGGCATTTTAGAATTTAATATGGTTTTAGGGTACATTATGTTATTTTAGGGTTCTTTAGTGTCATTTATGATTTTTATCAGTTTAGTAGTCTGATAATGGGTTTGTACAGTCTTTAGGGGTTTTTTAGATTTTTAGGGATTTTGGGGGTTTTATGTGTTTTTAGAGCCTTTTAAGAATTTTAGGGGTTTTATGGTGTTTTGGGGTTTTCAGTGTTTTTATAGTTTTTAGGGTTTTAAATTTGTTTATATATTTTAGTTGTTTTTGGATAGTTTTTGGGAATTAGTGTCCTTGAGGCATTTTAGTATTTTTTATGGTTTTTATGGACTTTTTGGGTTTTTTGGTTATTTGGGTGGTTTCGTCCAAATGTACGGTGTTTAAGGGTTTTATGTTTTTTCAAAAAATGTTTTCTTTTTGGGTTTTATTTGGGTTTTTAGGGGTTTTAGTAGTCTTATTGGTTTAAAGTGGTCAAGGGTTTTAGATGTTTTAAGTGGTTTTAAGGGTTTTATAGGTTTATATGGGTTATATTTTTTAGGAATTTTTAGGTCATTAAGGTGTTTTATTTTTTTAGTGTTTTTAAGGTTTATCGGGTTTTTAGATATTGTATGGTTTTTACAATGTTTCTATACATTTCATGGGTTTATCACTTTATAATGATTTATATGGGTTTTAATGGTTTTATTGGTTGTTAGTGGTTTGGTAGTGTTTTTTGGGGTTTTGCCTTTTTATTTTTTTATAAGTTTTATTGTTTTTTGAGTTTTTCATTGTTTTTTATTACGTTTTAGGATTTTAGCATATTTTAGGTGTTTTTTGGTAATTTATTGGTTTAGGGTTTTTATAAAGGTTTTATGTTATTTTTGATTAATTTTTGAGTTTTTACAGGTTTCATGGGTTTTTAGGGTTTTGTTGGATTTTTTGGGTTTTAAAGGTTTTTGGACTTTCTAGGATGGTTAGCTGTTATTAGGTGAATTTTATTATTTTTTATTTTTTTACTATTATTTCTGGTTTTTAAGGTTTTTAGGGGATTTAATGTGTAAGGGGGTTTAGGGTTTTAATTATTTTAAGGGTTTTATTCGTTTTAAGTGTTTTTAGGTTTTTTAGGATTTTGGGGGTTTAAAATGTATTTTTAGTTTGTTGCATTTTTAGGGGTTATAGAGGTTTATTGTTTTAGTATTTTTTGGGTAGTTTACTATGTTTAGGGTATTATATGTATTTATGGTGTCATATATTTTTATGAATTTTATGTTTTTTTAGAGTTTCAAGGGATTTTAAGGGTTTTTAGGAGTGCCAGGGTTTTTAGGGTAGTCAGGATTTTAGGCGATTTGGGTGTTTTTGAAGGGTTTAGTGGTTTTTAGTTTATTTAGGGATTTTTAGATATTACTGGGTTTTGTGTTTTTTGGATTTGGTAGTGTCGTTGTGTTTTAGATCTGTTATGGTTTTAACAATGTTTTTAGGCCGTTTTAGTGTTTTAGCATTTTAGTGTCTTTTATGTCATTATGGATTATAGGGTTTTCGGGAATTCTAATGGTTTTGTTGGGATTTTAGTTGTTTTTGGGTTTTTAAGGGTATTGCTTATGGTTTTTTTGGTTTTAGATTTTTTAGATTCTTTAGTGTACTTTAGTGTTTTCAAGGTTTTTTATTTTTTATGGCGTTTTAGGATTTTTTATAGATTTTACAGTTCATTAAATTTATTATGTGTTTATAGTGTTTTTTGGTTTTATATGTTTTTTTATGGTTTTTAGTAGTTTCATGGAAATTTATTGTTTATAGCTTGTTTTTAGTAATTTTTATGATTTTTATGGTTATATAGTTTTAAGGCGTTTTAGTTTTTTGAAAGGAATAAAGAGGGTGTAAGGTTTTTTTTACGTTTTTAGGGTTTTTTGGTTATTTTAGGAGTTTGTTAGGGGATTTAAAGTAATTTATTGGATTAGGATCTTTTAGGGGTTGAGGGTCTTTTAGGGGTTTTAGAGGATATATGGTATATTTTTGTTCTAGTTTTTTTATTAGGTTTGGTACCTTTTAGCATTTATATTTTTAAGGGACATTTCGGGTTTAGGAATAGGGTTTAGAGTTAAGGTTGAATGTTTGATGGTGTAAGGTGTAGGGTTTGGGGTTTTGGATTTATACTGAAGGGTTTATGTTTTAGTGTGTTGTGTATAGGGTTTATAATGTAGAATTTGAGTTTTATAGTGTAGGCTATAGGGTTTAAGGTGTAGTGTTTTTGGGTTTAGTGTATAGGGTATAAGGTTTTTTGTGTAGCTTTTTGGTTTAGTGTTTAAGGGGAAGTGTTTATGGTTTACGATGTAGGGTTTATGGTATATGGAGTAGAGTATAGTGTTTAGGTGTTTAGAGTTTTTACTATCTTTCTGGGGTTTTAATGGCTTTAAGGTGTTTTATGGTTTTTAGGGGTTTAGGATTTTTTATTATTTTTATAGGTTTTCATGTTTTTTGGGGTATTAGTGTTTTTAGAGTATTTAGGGGTTTAGGATTTTTAATGTATCAGGTTGTTTTATGGGTTTTTTGGATTTTTAATAGTTTTTATCAGTTTTAGGGCTTATTGGTTTTTTAGTTTCATAGGTGGTTTTATGGGGTTTTAATGATTTTTGGGCTTCTAGGTGTTTTTAGGAGTATTAGAGGTATTATGGTCTTTAAGGGTTTTCTGGTATTTTACGGGGATTATGGTTTTTTTTTGATTTTTTGGGTTTCTTGGGTTTTATGGTTTATTTATTTTTATTTTTTTGTTTTTATGGTTTTAATTTTTTTTATGGATTTTATGGTTTCATAGCATTTTTTGGATATTTAGGAATTTATATGGGTTGTTAAGTTTTTAATGATTTAATTGAGTATTAGGGCCTTTCATTTTATAGGGCTTTAGGGTCTTTTAAACGTACATTAGGGTTATTTTGGTCATTCAAGATTTTGTTTAGGTTTTTAGTGTCATTGTTTTTGTTTATAATAAATTAGGATAATTTATGCTTTAAGGGATTGTAAAGGGTTTTTGGAGATTGTTCGTTTCGTTTATTATTTTTATGGTTTTTAGTGTATTTTTGGATTTATGGAATTTGGTCTAGGGTTTAGGTTTTATGGTACAGGGTTTAGGGTTTGAGGTGTTGGGTTTACTATTTTTCGTATAGGGTTTTTGGTTTAGGGTGTGGTATTTAGGGAGTAGGGTTAGGTTTTTTGGTTTGGGGTTTTGGATTTGGGGTATATGGTTTAGCGTTAAGGATTTAGGGTTTAAGGTGTATGGTTTTTGGTTTTGTGTGTAGGGTCTTAAGATTAGGGTGTTTCATTTTCGGTGTTGGGTTAGGGTATCAGGTTTGGGGTTTAGGGTTTGGGGGGTTTAAGATGTTTTGGGGTTTTTAGGGTCCCTTAGGTGTTTTGAGTGGTTTTAGTGGTTTGGGGGGTTATGGGTTTTTTAGGGTTTTACAGGCTTTTTGGGACGTTATGATTTTATGAAGTCTCTTATGTCCTTTAACAGTGTTTTATGTTATTTTGGGATTTTAGGTTTTTAAATAGTTATTTTTGGTATTTAATTTTTTAGATGATTTTTTGGTATTTTCTATTTTTTGGGGTCTTGGGTTTTTATTGTTATTTTAGTGTTTCATCATTTTTAGTGGTTTTATGGTTTTTAGGGTTTTTAGGGATTTATGGAATTTTTTGTTTTTTACAGATTTTAGGGGTTTAAATGCTTTTTGGGATTTATGTTATATTAGGGTCTTTATATAAATTTTAGGTTTTAGGGCCTTTTAGTGGTATTTTGGATTTTATGGTCTTTTATGGTTTTGAGATTTCTTATGTTTTTAGGGGTTTTATGATTTTTAGATTTTTTAGAGTTTTAGAGTATTAGTGGTTTTAAGGGATTAAGGATTGTCTCTATATATTATCTTTTTAGGGGTTTTTAGGGGTTTAAGGTTTGTTGTGTTTTAGGGTATTTTTGTTTTTTAGGGATTTTGATGGTTTTTATTTTGATTATGGTTTTAAGGGTTTTATAGTTTTTTAAGGTCGTTATAGTTAATTGGGGTTTTTAGGGTTTTAAAGGGTTTTTGTGTTTTAAGGGTTTTCTAGAGTTCTAATGGGTATTTAGTGAATTTTGGGGTTTTGGGGTTTTAGGTGTTTTATTGGGTTTTTAGGGTTTTTTTTGTTTTAGGGTTATTGTGGGTTTTATGGTTACCTTGGGTTTTGAATGTTCTTTTTAGGAATTTAGGGGTTTAAATGGATTTTTTTTGGGATTTGGCGACTTTTTGGTTTTTAGGGCGTTTTAGTTTTTTGGTTTTTAGTAGTTTTGGGGTTTTTTAGAGTGTTTATGGGTTTTAGTGGTTTGAAGGGTTATTTTGGGTTTCAAGTGGTTTTTGTATTATTTTTGGGTTATTACTATTTTTTGGTTGTTTTAGGGGTTTTTCATAGTTATGTTTTTAGGGGTTTTGTGGGTTTTACGGTTCCTTTATGGGTTCAGGGTTCTTTTATGGGTTTTTTAGGTTTTTAGTATTTATAGGATTTTGTATGGTATTGTAGGAGTTTTAGGTATTTTATTATCTTAGTGGTTTTAATGGTTTTAAGGGTTTTTAGAGCTTTCATAATTTATTATATTTTTATGGTTTTAGGGTTTTTTTGGGTTTATAGTTGTTTTATGGTTCTTTAGGGTTTTATAGGGCGTTCTGAGGTTTTTGGGTTTAATGTTTTTATAGGTTGTAATGGAATTTATGGGGTTTTTGGATATTTTTAAAATATTTTATGGGTTTTATAGTGTTTTATTTTTATGGGGTGGTTTAGGGTCTTATGATTTTTATGTTTTCATAGGTTTTTATGGTTTTATGGTTTTTTAGGGTCATTAGGGTTTTTAGTTTCTTGTTGGGGTTTTAATGATTTTATAATGTATTAATGAGTGTTCAATGTTTTTATTGTTTTTAGGGTTTTAAGAAATTAGGATTTTTTTAGTTTTATAAGTTTTTTATAGTTATTTTGGTGTTTTGGAGTTTTGTTTTTGGGATTTTGAGGATTTTTATTGGGATTATGGGTTTTTATTATTTTTATTGGTTTATAATGTTTTTAGTGTATTTAGAGGTTTGATGGGTTTTATGGTTATTACGATTTTTTAGTATTTTATAGTTTTTAGGGATTTAGATTTTGTGAAGGGATTCAAAGGTTCATTTATTTTATTTCGAGATTTTTAGGGTTTTTATTAGTAGATACCATCATTTTATAGTTTTCGTGTTATTTCAGGTTCTTAGGTTTCTAAATGGTTTTTATGGGAATTGGTGTTTTTAGTATTTTAGGATTTCGTAGGGTTTTTTTATGTTTTTTGGTTTTGTTATGGTTTTGTAGATCTTTAGGGTTTTTATGTATTGTTATCAATTTTGTATTTGTTTTGTTTTTTTCGTGTTTTTATAGCTTTTAAGGGAATTAAGTTTTTCATGAAGCTTCATAGGGGTTTTTAAGGGTTTGTATGATTTTTTTGGGTATTGGGGGTTATTTGGTTTTAGGGTTTTTTAGTTTTTAGTGGTGTTAGATTAAATATCAGATTAGAGATATTTTTGGTTTTTCGGGTTTTTAGGGGTTTTAAAATGGTTTTAAGGTTTTTAAATATTTTTATGGTTTTTTTTGTTTTTTATTCCTCTATTTTTCTTGGATATTTTATGGTTGTTTTATATTTCTTATGGTTTATAGGGGGTGTAGGGTTTTTATGGGATTGAATGTGTTTTAGGATGTTTTTGGGTGTTTTAGGGTTTTCAGGGTTTTAGGTTTCTTTTGGGTTCATAGGTTTTTTGGGTTTTTAGTTTTTATGGGTTTTTGGTTTTATTAATGTTTTTAGGTTTGTCCATGTTTTTGGGGGGTTTTGGGTTTTTGGGATGTAGTTTTTATGGGGTTTTATGGTTTTATGGGTTTAAGTGTCTTTAGGGGGTTTTGGATATTATTTTTTTAAGGTTTTCTATGTTTTTCTGTGTAATTAAATTTTTTTAAGATTTAAGAGATTTTAAAATGTATTTTATAATTTTTAGGGTTTTTTATGTGTTTGAGGGTTTTTTTTGTTTTTGGGGGGCTTTGGGATTTTTATATATTTAAGGGTATTTAAGGGTGTTTTATGATTTTTTTTAGAGGATTTAAGAGTTTTTAGTGTTTTTATTCTGTTTTATGATTTTTAGGTTTTTAGGGGTTTTATTTTTTTTCATGGGTTTCAGGTAATTTTGGACCTTTTAGGGTTTCTATGTGTTTTATGGACGTTTTGGGTTTTCAGGTTCTTTTGTAGTTTTATGGTTTTTTGGGTTTTTGGGTTTCAAAGTCCAACATTTTTTAGGGTTTTTAGGACCCTTTATGCGTTTTTTGGGTTTTAGGAACCTCATGGTGTTTTTATAAGATATAAGGTTTTGAGGATTTTAATTTTTTTAGGTTGTTTTAGTGTTTTTTGGGTTTTAGGGTTCTTAAAGGTTTGTGGTATATGTTTAGAATTTTGAGTGTGCGGTATGGGTTTTATGGTTTAGGTGATAGTGTTTATGGGTTATAGATTAGGATTTAAGGTTTTGGGAATTGTTTATTGTGTTTTGTGTGTATGTTTTAGGGATTGGGGTGTAGGGTATAGGGTATAGAGTTTAGGATTATGTTTTTTGTGTGTTGGGTATATAGTTTTGGTGTTGGGTTTAGGGTGTATGATATAGTGTTTATTGTGTCGGTTTTAGGGTTTATAGCGTAGTGTAATGGGTTTGGGGTTTATTGTGATTTTTTGGGGGTCTTTGGGTTTTATGTTTTTTAAGGTTTTTAGGGTTTATAATGATATTTTTGGTTTTTAGGGGCTTTAGGGTATTGTGGTTCTACGGTTTTATGGGTACATAGTTTTTTCTATTTTTTTTTTTTTGTTTTAATTGATTTTGTGGGTTTTAAGGTATTTCTAGGGGTTTTGGGGTTTTATGGGGATTTTATGGTGTATCAATGTTTTTAGGTATTTATGATATTTTTAGTTTTTTTTAGATATTTTATGGTGTGTTTAGAGTTTTTAGTGTTGTATGGTTTTATTGATTTTTAGGGATGTTTAGGTTTTTTTGGGGTTTACATTGCTTTTACGGGTTTATAATATTTTTTATGTTTTAATATTTTATATGGTTTTTAGTATTTTTATAGATTTTTAAGGATTTTTATGTTTTTTATTATTTTAGGAATTTGGATGGCTGTTATGCGTGTCAGGGTTTTTAAGGGATTTTATGTCTTATAGTTATATCGTATTTTAGGGATTCATTTTATTTTTAGTGTATTTCAGTGTATTTATTAGTTTTAGGTTATTTTAGTCGTTTTAATGTATTTTAGGGTATCTATTGTTTTTAGTGGATTAAATGGATTTGTTGAGTTTTTTAGAATTTCCACTGGTTTTTTTGTTTTTAGGGTTTTTAAGTGATTTTTGTGTTTTAGTTGTTTATTTTATAGATTAATGTGTAGTGTTTATTGTTTAGGGTTATGGGTGTAAGGTTTAGAGTGTTGGGTATAGGGTTCAAGGTGTCCAGTATAGGGTCTATGGTATAAGGTTTAGAGTGGTGGGTTTTGGGAGTAGGTGTAGGGTATTGGGTTTTTAGTTTCTGGTTTAGAGTTTATGGTTTAGGGTATAGTGATTATGGTATATGGAGTATATTTCAGGGTAAAGGTTTTTGGTTTTATATTTTTTTGTGTTGGAGGGGATATGGGTTTTAGGGTTTATTAGAGATTTTAGGGGTTTAGAGTATTTTAGGTTTTATTGTTTGTTGGAGTTTTTGGCTTTAATGTTTTTTGGGGTATTGGGGTTTTGTTGTTTTTGGGATTCTTAATTATTTTTCCTTATTTTTGATTTTTTGGGTTTTAAGTATTTTCAATTATTGAGGATTTTAGGGGAACTTATAAGTTTTTTGGGTTTTTAGATGTTTGTATAGTTTTATGATGTTTTTATGTTTCATGGGGGTGGGGGGGGGGGGGTTGGTGAGTTTTATGGGTTGGGGGTTAGATTATTAATATATTGTTGGAAATTTAGTGTTTTTGTGGGATATTAATGGTTTTTAGGGTTTTTACGGTTTTTTATTTTTAGGGGTTTATGGGATTTTGAATGTTTTAGTGTTTTAGGGCTTTAAAGGTTTTAAGAGTTGTTAAGGGTCATTTATGTTTTTTGGGGTTTTATGGTCTTTAGGGGTTGTTTTGGGGTTTAGGGACTTCAAGGGGTTTTTCATTTGTATGGAAATCAACTTATATTATATTTTAATTGTATTTTATTTGATTCTATATGTTATTTAGTATTTTATTGTTTGTTTTTTTTTCTTTAGGGTATTTTGGGTTAAAGATTAGGATTTATTGATTATGGTGTATGGTTTCAAGATTAAGGTATTTGGTTTAGGTTTTAAGGCTTAGGGTATAAGGTTTTGGGAATTGGGGATAGGTTTTTGGGAGTATCTTTTAGGGTTTACTGTGTTTTGTATAGGGTTTAGGGTGTAGGATTATGGTATGATGGTGTAGGGTATAAGCTTCCATTTTTAGGGATTAGGGTTTTGGGTGTATCGTTTAAATATTAGGGAGTAGGGATTATGGTGAAGGGTATAAGGTTTAGAGTATTTTATGCTTTTTAGGTTTTATAGTTTTAATGGGTCATTGGGTTTTTAAGGTTTTATGTGATTATATGGATTTTATGGGCTATTAGTGTATTTAGGGATTTTGAGTTTTTTTATTTTAGGGGTTTTAAGGGTTTTAATTATTTTATGGTTTTATGTTATTTTATTTTTTGGGGAGTTTTTAGGGGTTTATGTATTTTAGAATTTAGGGTTTTCTGGTTTTTTATGTTTTTAGGGGTTTTTGGTATTTATGGATTTTTTTATTTTTATTGTTTTTTTGTGTTTTTAGGGGTTTTGGGTTTTTTATGGTTTTTTGGTTTTTAGTAATTTTCCACATTTTTATCATTTTTTGGATTTTTATGGTTCTTATGGTTTTTATTGGTTTTTATTGTTTTTTATTTTTAGGGGTTTTATTATATTAAGGGTTTCTAGTGTGTTTTGGTTTTATAGTTTTTTATGTTTTTTGGGTTATATTGGGTTTTATGGTTTTAATTGGTTTTACGGGTTTTACGGGTTTTTGGTTTTGAGGTTTATTTCATGTGTTTTAATGATTTATTATGGTTTTTAGGGTGATTAGGGATTTTACAGTTTTTAATCTTTTTAGTGGTTTTTAAAAAATTTACTGTTTTTATGGTTTTTAGGAAGTTTATTGTTTTTTGGGTTTTCTTGGGTTTAAGGATCTTTTATCCCCCACTATTTATGGTTGGTCGGTATGGGTTTTTGGGGGTAAGGTGTAGGTCAGAGGTCTAGTCCATGAGCCTCCACATTTAATTTGATTATATCCATTGGATTATATTCCATAACGACAAATGTAATGGACACATAATTTTTAGGGCCTTTTAATTATTGTTAGGGTTTTTAGGGTTATTTAAGATATTTCTATTTATTTCAAGGGGTATCTATTGGTTGTAAGTTTGTCTATATTTTTATGGTCTTTTTGGGTTTAGGGGTTGTCAAGGTATTTTGGATTTTGGGTATTTAAGGTTTCTATTGTCATTTAATGGGTTTAGGATTTTTTAGAGAGTTTATCGGTTTCTATAGTTTTTGTAGTTTTTATATTTTTACGATGTTTAGGGTTCTTATTATTTTACGGTTATTTTATATATTTATGGAAGTTATGTATTTTACGGTTTTGGTGGGTATAGTAATATAGGTGGGATTTTAGAATTTTTAGAGGTCTCTCCTGGGTTTTGGGTGATTTTGGGGAGTTTTTTTTGGGTTTTATGAGTTTTGTGGTTTTTAGGAGTTTTATAGGGTAATTTTATTTTAGGAGGGGGTCTCAAGGGGATTAATTGATTTAATGGTTTTTTGGGCTTCAGGATATTTTAGTGTTTTAGATTTTTTAAAATATCTAGGGTTGTTAGGGTTTTATGGTGTTTAGTGTTTTTTGATATTATTTTGGTTTATTATGGATATATGGGTTTATTATGTTTTTTAAATTGGTTTTCTGTTTCTTAGTATTTTGGGATGTTTTTAATATTTTTTGGGTTTTTATGATTTTTTAGGGTTTTTAGTTTTTATGGCCTTTTGAGATATTGTAGGAATTTTCATTATTTTTATGTTCATTTTAAAATATTTAGTGTGTTTTTAGGTGTCTTAGTATTTATTCAGTTTTTTTGTGTTTTTTATAATTTTAGTGTTTTAGGGTCTTTAAGGGGTTTTATGGTTGTTTAAGGGTTTTGGTGTTTTTATGTCTTTGAGGGTTTTAGGGGGTATGGTTTGGGGGGGGGGGGTTACTGATTTTTTGGATTTTTTGCCTATAAGGGTTTTGAGAGTTTGTGAGTTTTTTAGAGGATTTAGGATCTTTTATGGGTTTTAGGATCCATTATAGTTTTTAGGTACTTTTAGGATTATTCAGATATTTTTGGGGGGTTTTAGGGAATTTTAGTGTTTTTTAGTTTTTATGGGTTTTTAGGGGTTTTAGGGGATTTATATGTTTTTATATTTTAGGTGATTTTTAAGGTATTAGGGATTATTGGGTCTTTTGTATTTTTTGTTGTTTTATATGTTTTTATGGTTTTTATGGTCGTTTGATAATTTTTGGTCTTTTAGGTGTTTTAGTGTTTTGGGGGGTTTTTAGGGGTTCTTGTTGTTTTAGGGGGTTTTAGTGACTTTTCAGGTTTTTTGGTTTTAAATGTCATTTATGGTTTTTCTGGTTTAAAACGTTCTTTTAAAGGTTTTGAGGGGGGTTTGGGGCATTTACGGTTTTAATGTTACATTTGGTGGTCTAGGATTCTAATCAATTTTAGGGGATTTGTGATCTTTAAGGTTCATTTTGGAGTTTTAGGGTTTCTTGGGTCATTTAGGTGTTCTATGGGTTGAATGGTCCTTTCAGATTCTAATGGATTTTAGGACACTTAGGGTTCTTTAGGGTTTTATGGTCCTTTATGGTTTTTTTTGAGGTTTTAGAATTTAAAATGGTTTTTGGGTACATGATGTTATTTAAGGGTTCTTTAATGTCTTTAATGATTTTTATGGGTTTAGCTGTCTGATATTGGGTTGGTAGAGTCTTTAGGAATTTTTTTTGTTTTTTCAGGAGTTCTAGGGGTTTTTTAGGATTTTAGGGCCTTTTAAGAGTTTTAGGGGTTTTATAGTTTTTTGGGGGTTTCCGTGTTTCTACAATTTTTAGGTATTTAAATGTGCTTATGGATTTTAGTTTTTTTAGGGTTGCGTTGGGTCTTTAATTCCCTTGAGGTGTTTCAGTATTTTTTATGGTATTTAGGGACATTATTGGTTTTTTTGGGTTTCTTTGGGAGGTTTCTTTCAAAATAATGGCGTTTAAGGGTTTTTTGTTTTTTCTATTTTTTTATTCTTTTTTGGGGTTTCTGGGTTTTTAGGGTTTTTATTGGTCTTATTGTCTTAAAGTGTTCAATGTTTTTATATGTTTTAAGTTGTTTTAATTGTATTATATTTTTATATGGGTTATATGTTTTTTTTAATTTTTAGGTCTTTAAGGGGATTTATTTTTTAGGGTTTTTATGGTTTATAGGGTATTTTTGGTTTATATGGGTTTTAGATGTTGTATGGTTTTTATTATGTTTCTATAAATTTTAGGGTCCTATCACTTTATAAGGATTTATATGGGTTTTATTGGTTGTTAGGGGTTTCCCCGTGTTTTTTGGGGTTTCGTGTTTTTTTTTTCAAGAGTTTTATGGTGTTTTTGAGTTTTTCATCGAATTTTAGTGTGTTTTTGGATTTTAGCATATTTTTTTTGTTTTTTTTTTGGGAATTTATTTGGATTAGCATTTTTGTAAAGGTTTTATGTTATTTTAGCATACTTTTAGAGTTTTAGGGGTTTCATGTGTTTTAAGGGTTTTATTGGAATTTTTTTGGTTTTAACAGTTTTAGGATTTTCTAGGATTGTTAAGTGTTATTAGGTGATTTTTTTGCTTTTAGATTTTACTATTATTTCATGTTGTGATGTTTTTAGGGGTATTAATGTTTTAGGGGATTTCGGGATTTAATTATTTTTTAAAAGTTTCATTTTTTAAGGGTATTTATGGTATTTAGGATATTTGGAATTTAAAAGGTATATTCAGTTTATTGCATTTTTAGGGGTTAAAGGGGTATTTTTGTTTTAGTAATTTTTTGGGTGTTTATGGTGTTTAAGGTTATATTTGTGCTTATGGTTTACGGGATTTTTATGAATTTCAGGTTTTTTTAGAGTTTCAACGGTTCTTAGGGGTTTTAGGAGTTCTATGGTTTTTTAGGTTAGTCATGATTTTAGGGGGTTTGGGCGTTATTGCTGGGTTTTGTGGTCATTAATTTTTTTTATGGATTTGTAGATTTTATTGTGATTTATTTTATTGGGTTTTTAGTGTTTATGAGTATTTGGATATTTTATGGTTTTGATAATGATTTTAGGTCATTTTAGTGTTTTAGCAATTTTGGGGTCTTTTATGTCATTATAGATTTTAGTGTTATTTTTGCATTCTAGTGGTTTTGATGGTTTTTAGTGGTTTTAGGGGTTTTAAGGGTTTTTTATTGTTTTTTTGTTTTATATTATTTTATATTGTTTAGTGTTTTTTAGTGTTTTCAGGGTTTATTAATTTTTTTTTGGTGTTTTACTATTTTTTATAGATTTTTTAGTTCTTTAAATTTTTTTGGGGTTTGTAGTGTTTTTTTTATGTATTTCATATGGGTTTTAGTAGTTTTTTGGGCATTTTATTGTTTGTAGGATGTTTCTAGTAATTTTATGATTTTTTTGGTTATAGAGTCTTAAGAGTTTTTAGTGGTTTTTACGGACTAAAGAGGGTTTAAGGGTTATTTTACTTTTTTTAGTGTTTCTTGAGAATTTTAGGAGTTTTTTAGGGGTTTTAATGTATTTTTGGGGTTTAGGGAGTTTAAGGGGTTGAGGGTCTTTTAGCGGTTTTAGAGTGTGTAGGCTGTTTTTGGGTTTTAGTTTTTCTTATGAGGTTTAGGATCTTTTAGAATTTTATTGTTTTTATGGACATTTCAGGTTATGGAAATAGGGTTTAGGGTTTATAGAGTATTTTTGGGGGTATAGGGTGTAGGGTTTTGGGTTTTGGATTTATACTGATGGGTTTATGTTATAGAGTGTTGTGTATAGGGTTTATAGTGTAGCATTTAGGGTTGACGATGTAGGCTATAGGGTTTAAGGTGTAGGTTTTTGGGTTTAGTGTGTAGTGTATAAGGTTTTTGGTGTGGGGTTTTGGTATAGGGTTTAAGGGGTAGTTTTTAGGGGTTAGGATGTAGGTTTTATGGTATATGGTGTAGAGTATAGTGTTTAGCTGCTTAGGGTGGTTATTTTCTTACTGGGGTTTTAATGGCTTTTAGGTGTTTTATGGTTTTTAGGGGTATAAGATATTTTATTATTTTTCGAGGTTTTCATGTTTTTTGGGGTATTAGGGTTTTCAAATTTTTTAGGGGTTTAGGATTTTTAGTGTAATAGGATTTTTTATGGGTTTTTGGGTTTTGTAAGAATTTTTAGCAGTTTTAGGGTTTTTTTTTTGTTTTTTTGGTTCACATGTGGTTTTTTTGGGGTTTTAATGTTTTTTGTGCTTCTTAGTGTTTTGGAGTATTAGAGGTATTATGGTCTTTAAGGTTTTTTGGGTATTTTAGGGGTTTTATTGTTTTTTTATTTTTATGGTTTCTTCGGTATAATGGATTTTTTTTATTTTTTTGGGTTTTAGGGATTTAAAAGATTTTTATGGATTTTATGTTTTCATAGGATTTTTTGGTATTTTTTATTAATTTATATGGGTTTTTAGGTTTTTAAAGTTTTAATTGACTATTGGGGACTTTCATTACAATGGATTTTAGGGTCATTTAAGGGTTCTTTAGGGTTATTTTTGTCCTTTAGGATTCTTTTAGGTTTTTAGTGTCATTATTTGTTTTAATAATTATTTAGGATAATTTATAGTTTTTGGGTATGTAAAGGGTGTTTGGAGATTGTTCAGTTCATTTAGTGTTTTTATGGTTTTTAGTGTATTGTAGAGTTTAGGGAATTTGGTCTAGGGTTTAGATTTTACGGGAAATTGTTTATGGTGTGAGGTGTAGGGTTTTGGGTTTTGTGTGTAGTGTTTTAGATTTAGTGTGTGGTATTTTGGGTGTAGGGTTTGGATTTTTGGTTTCGGGTATAGGGTTTAGGGTATAGGGTTTAGTTTTTAGGTTTTAGGGTTTGAGGTGTAAGGTTGAGGGTTTTTGTGTAGGGTCATAGGTTTAGGGTGTGGTATTCACTAATGGAAATATGATCTACACCAACGGTTTTGGCAAAACAGTTTGTGTAGGTACCCCTTATACCAATGGTTTTTCAAAAACCATTGGTATAGGTCCCAAACTAGATGAACCTATACCAACAGTACTCAAAACTGTTGGTATAGTTCTATTCCAACGGTTCTAAGAACCGTTGGTATAAGTACACAAATTTTTTATGGAATCTTCTAACATAGGACATTAAATAAATCAAAATTAATAATACATATGGTAATACATATATATTTTTATGAAATTATTTTCACAAAAGTATGTTAGGTTAGTGGTTAGGTCTTTTAACTACAAACGGGAGATGCTGTGATAAAAACCAAACGAATGATAATTATTTGAAATACATATACCATTGGTTTTATGGTACCTTTGATATAGATTTTCATATTACTTATACCAACTGTTTTCAAAATCGTTGGTATAGACTTGTCCTCATGGCATGCATGGCAACGGTGCTCCAAACCGTTGGTATAGGCTATACCAACGGTTTGGAGGCCTATACGAAAGGGTCCAAATCATTGGTATATTGTCTTTTTGCAGTAGTGATTATGGTTATTGGGATATGGTATAGGGTTTGGGGTATAGGTTTTGGGGTATAGAGTTTAGGGTTTAGGGTGTACTGCATAAGGATTAGTGTGTGGGTTTTAGGGTATACAATAAAGTATTTATGATGTTGATTTTTGGGTTTTGGGTTTATGGTATTGGGTTTCATTTTTTACATGTTTTTATGGTTTTGGTGGTGTTAGGGTGTTTCGGTGTATAAAGGGGTTTTGAGGGATTGGTGTTAACTTGGTATTTTATTGATTATAGGGGGTTTGGGGGTTTATCATTTAAGGGAATTTTGGGATTCTAGGGTTTATTTGTTTTTAGTTCATATTATGGTTTATTGGGGGTTTCTAGGAGCATAGGTGTTTTATTTGTTTTTTTGACTATTTCGGTGTTTTTATGGGTTTTTTGGGTTTTTGGGTTTCTACATTTTTAGAGTGTTAGTGGTTTTGTATTTTTAGGTCTCTTTTTGGTTTTGGGGTATTTCTGTTTTTTATGGTTTTTAGTTTTTTTAGTCTCATTGAGTTCTTTGGGTTCTAAATCATATTTTTGGTTTTTTGGGTTATTAGAGGTTTTTAGGATTTTTAGAGGTTTTAGGATTTTTAAGGAATTTAGTGTTTAATGAGTTTTATGGTGATTGGGAATTTTTATTGATTTTTAGGGTATTTTGTTTTTTTAGAGTTTTTCATGTCTTTTAGGTGTTGTTCAATGGTTTTTCTGGCTCATTTTGGGTTTTAATGGTTTTATGGTCTTTAAGAGTATTTTTGTGGTATATTATGGTATTTCAGTGGTATTCAGGTTTTTAAGGGCTTTATAGCAATATAGTTTCTTTTAGTGTTTCATAGTGTTTTATGAATCTTTTATATTTTATGGTAAATGGTGTAGGGTTTAGTTTGTAGGGTTTAGGTTTAATGGTGTTGGAATTATAGTGTAGGGATTTTTTTTTTACGGTGTAGGGTATTGGTGTTTTGGGTTTAGGGTTTTCAGTTTTGGGTGTACCGTATATGGTTTAGGGTGTAGGATTTTGTGTTTAGGGTGTAGGGTGTAAGGTTTCTGATATATGATTTTGGGTTTTGGGTTATTCATGTAGGGTTTAGGGTTTTGTGTGTTGGCTGTAGGGAATAATTTTTTAGTGTTTTTATGTTTTTGGGGGTTTTACAGTTTATAGGGATGTATAATATTTTAATTTTCTGTTTTTTTGTTTTTCTATTGATTTTAGTTTTATAGAGGTTTTTTGGGTTTTAAATTATCCTAATAGTTCTTTGGTTTTTAGGGTTTTTATGGTTTTTTAGGGGTTTTAGTAGGGTTTATAGTCTGCTAGGTTTAGGGATATTTGGGGGTTTCAATGGATATGGATATTTACATGTTATTTAGGTTTTTAAGGTCTTAGGGTTTTTAGGGTTTTATTATTTTGAGGGGTTTTAGGTTTCTTTGTTTTTTAGATTTTTAGGGTTAGGGGGTTTTAGGGTTTTTAGGCAGTTTTATAGTTTACCATGTTTATGGTTATTTTTGTTTTTTGTGGATTCAGGGTTTTTCTGTTTTTCTAGGGTTTTTACTGGTTTTTTGAGTTTTTTAGGGTGTTAGGGTTTTTTAGAGTTTTTGTATTTTAAGGGGTTTTTGTGTTATTATGGTTTTTAGGATTTTAGGGATTGGGGTCATAAAAAATTGGGGGTGGGAGGGTTTAGTTTATTTTAGGTATTTTGTTGGATTTATATGGTTTTGTGGTTTATAGAATTTTATTCTCTTTTAGGGTTTCTATACTTCAATGGATTTTGATGGAGTATATGTGTTTTAGGGTTTTTATAGGGTTTAGGATATTTTAGTGTTTTTAGTGTTTTTAGGGACATCAAGGGTTAATGGAAAATTGGTTAAGTGTTAGGGTTTAGGGTTCAATGTTTAATGTATAGTGTTGAGGATTAGTGTATAGGGTTTAATGTTGTGGGTTTATGTTACTTCGTTTTGGGAGTTGGGTTTTGGGTTTAGGTTGTAGGGTATCGAGTAAGGGTATATGATTTTTCATTTATGGTGTAGAATATTGGGTTTCATGTGTATGTTTTAGGGATTATGGTATATGATTTATCGTCAAGGTTTTAGGGTTTAGAGTGTTGACTATATGGTTTAGGGTTTTTTTTTTTTTTTATAGTTTTTGAGGTTTTAGGGTTTTTTGGGGTATTAATGGGTTTTAGGGGTTTTAGGGTTTCAATGGTTTTGCAGTTTTTTAGGGTTTTAGAGTTGTTAGTATTTTTAGGGTGTTAGGTTTTTTTAGTGTTTAAATGTTTTTTGGTATTTTAGGATTTTAGCGCAATTGTGGTTTTTATGGGTTTTTTGGGGTTTTTATGAGTTTTTAAGAGATCATACTGTTTTTAGGAATTATGGGGGGTTTTTTAGGGGTTTACAGGTTTTAATGGGGTTTTATGGTTTCAATGTTTTTTGTGGGGTTTTAATGGGTTTTAGTGATTTCAATAGTATTTTTCAGTTTTGTTTTGGAATTACGGTTTTTATAGTATTTAGGGTTTTATTGGTTTACTGGTTTTAGGGTTTTCATTTTATTTTTTTAGGGTTTTAGCGATATTCAATGTGGGGGAAGTATTTTTTGGACTTAATGTTATATAAGTTTTTTAGGGATTAAAGGATTTTTTTGGGTTCCTATGGGTTCTTTCTGGTTTTAATAATTTTAGTCTTTTAAGGGGTTTGGGGTTATCGCGGCTTTTATAGTAACATGGGTTTTTAGGGTTGTTAAGGTGGATTTATGGTTTTTATGGATATCCTTTGAATTTAATGATTTTTATTATTTTTTTATTTTATAGGGTTCTTAATATTTTCAATGTTTTTACCGTTTTCAAATGATTTGTGGATTTTATGGTGTTTTAGTGTTTTCATGTTTTTATTGTTTTAGGAAATTTTATGAACCACCATCGGTGGTGTGATCGTAAGGGTTAGGGATGGGTGGAAGTTCATGATTTCACACCCATAGTCATTCAAATTTTTTGTAATATTCTTCATGGTGTCATTTTTTACGTCAATGGATGCAATCAACCTAATATTTTTAGCATCTCTTAATTTTTGGGCTATTTTAGGTTTTTTTTGTGTTTATAGTGAATTTTAGAATTTTTAGTGTCCTTTGGGGGTTTTTGGTTTATTTTAGCAGGGTTTTGGGTCTTCTAGGGTGTTTAGGGTGTTTGAGGAATTTAGGGGTTTTATGGTATTTTAGGGGAATTTATGGATTTGTAGGGTTCTTTCAGGTTTTTATGTTCCGTTAATAGTTTTAGGGTATTTAAGAACCTTTATTTTTAAGGGTTTTAGGGTCATTTAGGTTTTATACTATTTTTGCGGGTTTATGATTTTCTATGGTTTTAAGTTTAAATGAGGTTTTGGGTTTTACAATAATTTGAGATGTTTTAAGCTGAAATCATATTTCTTAGGGTTTTTAGTGGTTAAGGTATTTCATTGGAGTTTAATGGGGGCATTATGGGTTTTGGTTTTTTTGTTTTTTAGTGTTTTTTTGTTGGTAGGGGTTTATAGGATTTTTACTTTTTATGGGGTTTTAGGATAATTTTAGGGTTTTATGGGATTTTTTATTTTTAGAAGGTTTTTCTTATAGGGGGTCACTGTTTTAGGGTTTTAGGGGTTTTAGGGGTTTTATATAATTTAGGTTTTTTTAAATATTTGTCATGTAATTTATATGTTTTAAGTTCATTTAGTGTTTTTGGGATATTTATGGGATTTAGTACTTTTAGTTTTTTGGATAATTTATGGGTTTCATGGTTTTTTATGGTTTTTAGGGTCTTTTTTGGGTTTTTGGGTTTTCAGTGATATTTTATTAGTTTTTTAGGGTTTAAGGGTTTTGGTGGTTTTACCCGATTTTTTTTGTAGTTTTAGGGTTTATTAGGTTCTTTAAGTTTTTAATGGATTTTTTGGGATTTATGGATTGATTGTTATTTTGGGTTTTTTTGGCTTTTTTTGGGTTTTTTCGATTCTTATGGTTTTAGGGTTTTAGGTTCTTTTAATGTTTTTGTTTTTTAAGGACTTGTAGGGTTTTTTGGTGTTATACAGTTTTTATGGGGTTTAGGGGTTTATTGGGGTTTTGGGGTCATTTTTGAATTTTATGGATATTCTAATATATTTTATGGTTTTAGGGGGTTTTATTTTTTATGAATTTTTTGGGCTTTTAGGGTTTTTTTGGTTATTTAGGGATTTGTATGAATTTTAGGGTACTTTAGGTTTTTATATGTTTTAGGGGCCTTTATAGATTATAATTTCATTTAGGGTTTTAAGGTTCATTTTGGGATTTTATAGTTTTTAGGTTCCTTTAGGATTTGTAGGGTCCTTAGTTAAGTTTTAGTTTTTTGGGTCCTTTAGGTTGTTTTAGGGTTTTAGGGTTTCATTGATATATTATTTTCTTTTCTAGTGTTTGTATGGTTTTATGGTTTTTTGGTTGTTTTAGGGGTTTTTAATTGTTTATGGGTTTTAGGATTATTTTAATGGGTTTTTGGTTTTTTGTTCTTTTTTTGGATTTTTAGGGTTTTAGGGTTTTAATGTTTTTTAGGGTTTTTAGTGTCAGTGGATTTTTCTAATTGTTTTAGGGTTTTATGGGGTTTTAAGTGTATTAATTTTCATAGTTAGTATTTAATTATATTTTAGTTTTGGGGGATATTATTACAATTTTTTTACTATTATGAGTATTTTTTAATTTTTTTGGGTATTTAGGGTTTTATATGGGTTTTTCTGGTATTTGGGGTTTTAGGGTTTTTCTAGGGTGTTATTATTTTTTGGGGTTTTGGTGGTGCGTTATGATTTTTTATGGGTTTTATGGTTTTCACGGATTATGGTTTTTTAGGGTTTTAATGTCATAATATTATTTGGGGTTTTATGGTATTTTGGGTATTTATTTATTTATAGTGTTTATAAAGATTTTATGGGCTTTTAGGGATTTTAAAGAATTTTTATGGGTTGTTGGGTTTTGGGCATTTAATGGGTTTTTTGTGTTCTTAATAGTTTTTAGGGTTTATAAAGATTTTAGGGTATTTGGAATATTTTACTGGTTTTATATTCTTTTTGGTTTACGGATTTATTGGAATATTATTGCTTGTGGGGTTTAGTTGTTTTAGGTTTTTTTTGGGTTTTCGGGTTTTTACAGTTTTATGGATTTTACTATTTTTAGGTATATTTTGGAAATTAAGGGGTTTTGGGGTTTTTTGGTTAGTATAGGGTTTTTAGGGATTTTAGGTGTTTGGGGATTTTTTTAGGAAAATTCAATGGTTTTGGGGTTTTTTATAGTTTTTGGGTTTTGTGTTATCTGATTTTAGGGTTTTTAGGATATATGGGGTTTTATGTGTTTTTATGTTTTTAGGGTATTTAGGATTTCTCGGGTTTATAGGGTTTTTTAGAAATTTTAAAGGTTTTGTGGTTTTTTTGGTGATTAATGGGATTCAATGGTTTTTATAGTTTTTAGGGTTTTTATAGTGCATGGTTTAGGGGTTAAGGTGTAGGGTTAACAGATAGGTTATACAATTTTAGGATTATGGTTTTGGGAATAGGGTATAAGGCATATGGGGTATAGATTAAGGTCTATGGTGGAGGGTATAAGGTGCAGGGTTTAGGTATTATTGTATATGGTATGGGGTTCTGGGCATATGGATAAGTATTTGTGGTCTAGGGTATAGGGTTTATGGTGTGGTGTTTAGGATATAGGGTTTAGGGTATGTGCTGAAGGGTTTTGAGGGGGTTTTATAGTTGTGTTGGGTTTTAATATTCTATATATTATTATGGATTTTATGTATTTTTTTTGGGTTTTAGGATTTTATCCATTTTTTTACTAATTATGGGCTTTGTAATTTTTTGGGTTTTAGGGGTTTAATGTTTTTTCTGTTCATTTTTATGGTTTTTTGGATTTTTAAGGGGTTTGGGGGTTTTTTTTGTTTATGTTTTTTATGTGTTTTATGTTATTTAGTGATTTTAAGATTTTTTTTAAATTTGTTGGGGTCTTAAGGTTTTTTAATTTTTGTGTTCTAAGGTTTGTTTGGTTTTATTGTTTTCGGACTTATTGGGATTTTGATAATTTTAAGTTGTTTTTAACTATTTTTAGTGTATTTATGTATTTAGAGTTTTTTGGATTTTTAGGGGTCTTTTTTATGGTATTATGGATTTAATGGTTTTAGGGTTTTTAGGGTTTTAAAGGCTATTTTATTTTTCTAGGTTTTAAGGGTTTTTAGAGTTTTAGAGGTTTTAGGTGTTTTAGGGTTCTTTGGAATTTTATGGGATTTTGGGGTTTTGTTGGATTATTGGATTTTTAAGGGTTTTAGTGTTTATTTTTATTTTTATGGGATTTGGAGTATTTTATCTCTTTTCAGGGTTTTATGATATTTGAGGGTTTTAGGGTTTTTATATATATTTTTATGATTTTTAGGTTTGTTGTAGATTTTAGAGGTTGTTGGTTTTTAAATGTTTTATCAGTTTTCTGAGTATTTTTAGTATTTATTAGAGTCTTTTAGTTCTTTTTGATTTATTTAGTGTTTTATGATCTTTTATGGTATTAGAGGGGTTTTAGGAATTCTAAATGTTTTTTAGATTCTTAGTGTTTTTATGGTTTTTAGGGGGGGGGTTGCATATTTCAGGTTGTTTATGTGTTTTATAGATGATTTTATGAATTTTTAGATTATTATTACATTTTTCCAGAAATTTTATCTGTTTTAGGGTTTTTATTTTTTAAAGTACTTTTTAGTATTTTTTTGGCTTATTTAGTGTTTCAGGGTTTTTTGTGCATTTTATGCTATAGGTTTTGTTAGGGTTTTAGGGTTCATTGGGTTTCTTGGGGGATAAAATATTGTTTTGTATTTTAGGATGTTTAAGGATTTTTAGGGTTTTCTAGATTTTAGGGGTTTACTGTTTTCAAGTTTTGTCATTTTATGTGGTTTTTATAGTTTGGGTTGTTTATGGATTTTAGGGTCTTAAAAAAATTTTAGGGTTTCAAGTGTTTTATGGGTTCTTAGGGGTTATTTTTTTTATGGTTTTTAGGGGTGTTACAGTTTTTAGGGTTTTTATGTGTTTAGGTGTTTTAAGGGTTTTCAATGTTTTTAGGGGGTTTGAGTGTTTTTAGGGTTTTTTGGTTTTTTTGGTTATTTTGGGTTGTAATTTTTTTTAGGTTTTAGGGTGTTAATTGGTTTTACATCATTTTTGAGCCTTTATGGGTTTTTTTATTTTAAAATTGATTATATTTCTTTTTATAGATTTTTGTTATTTTAATGGTTTTTAGGGCTCCATACTATTTTTCGGTATTTAGGGTTTTATGGTTTTCAGTTGTTTGATGGTTTTAGTCTTTTTTTGGATTTTTATGGAGTTTAGGGTTTTTAAAATTTTAGGGTTTGTAGTTATTTTGGGTTTTCAGGGTTTTAGATTTTCTTATAGTTTTAGGGTTTTGATTATTTCTAGGATTTAATGGGAATTATTTATGTTTTATAGGTTTAAAGTATTTTTTACCATTTTTAATGTTTTTCTAATTTTTAGGTTTTATAGGGTTTTCTATTATTTTTTAGGGGTTTGGAGTTCATTAGGGGTTTTTATGGTCATTTATGTTTATAAGGAATTTTACTGGAATTTAGGGTGTCTATGGTGTAATAGGGGTATTAATGGTTTCTATTGGGTTATGGTGTTTTTTATATTCTTTTATTAATATTTTGTGTTTTTTTGGATATTTTAGGGTTTATTTTATAGGGTATAGGGTATAGGGTTTGGGGTGATGTTTTTAGGGTTTGAGTTATAGGTTTTAGGGATTAAGGACAATGGTTTATGTTTTAGGGTGTTTTAAATAGAGTTTAGGATGTCGGGATTAGTGTTTTGGGAGTTATGTATAAGACATTGGGACTACATTTTTGGGTTTTTAGTGTAGGTTGTTTGGTTATGGGTGTAGATATTAGGGCTTACTGTGTAGGGTGTAGGTACTAGGGTGACTCATTTAGGGTTTATCATTTACTCTATAATTTTAGGATCTTAATGGATTTTTTATTTTTCTGGGTCTTAGTATATTTTAAGGATTTTAAGTGATTTTATGGTTTTATCATTTTTAGGGTTTTTATGGTTTCGAGAGTTTTTTGGATTTTTTGTGTTTTATTGTTATATTTTTTTTTCTGGATTTATGGTTTTTGGGTTTTAAGTGTTTTGAAGTATTTTAGGGGTTTAGTGGGTTTTGAATGGTTTTTAGGGTTATTTATTATTTTGAGGAGTGTTTTAGGGTTTTTAGAGATCTAGGGGTTTTCGAGTTTTTTGGTTTTTCATGAGAATTTGTGGTCATAGAGTATTTTGGGATTTAGTTATTAAGGGGTTTTTTGTTTTTTTGGGTTGTTAGGTTGTTTTTGGTGTTTTTTGGTTTTTTAAGGATTAGACGGGTTTTGTTTTGTGTTGTTAGGGTTTTTTATGGGTATTTATTATTTTTATGGGTTTTTTGAAATATATTGTTTTTATAGGGTTTTATATATTTGTCATTTTTTCTTTTTAGGGGTTTTAGGGATTTGGGGGGGTAGAATATTTGGGTTTTTAGTGCTTCTTGTTTTTTTTTTTTGGTTTTTTGTGGTTTTATGGTTTTTTATTATTTTTTATGGTTTTTAGGATTCTGGGGATATTTTATGTTCTTTAGTGGGTTGGGTGTTTTTTTCATGTTTTTGGGGGGTTTTTAGTTTTGTTAAGGCTTTATATTTTTTATTGGTTTTGGGGGTCTATGGGTTATTAAATTGTTTTAAGGGTTTTATGGTTTTTAGTTTATTAATGTTTTAAGATTATTTTTTGGGCCATTTAGGGAATTAATGGGTTTTTAGCATTTGTACTGCTTTAAATATTTTTAGGGTTTTAATGTTGTTTTTTTTATGTTGTTTAGGGTTTTTATTGTTTTTTTGATTTTATGTTATTTATGGATTTTAAGTGATATTAAGGGGATTTATTGTTATTTTTTTATTTTTACTGTATTTACAATCTTTTAGTGGTTTTAAAAATCTATGGTTGTTATGATATTTATGTTGTTTTATGAGTTTTTATTGTATTTTATATTATTTAGGTTTTAGGGTTTTTTACTGTCCTTTTGGATTTTTATGGGTTTTAGGATCTCTATGTTTTTCTGTGTTTTTAGGGCCGAATTTGGTTTTTAGGGTTTTCAGAGTATTTTAGGATTCTAAGGGAATTTTACGGTCATTAGGGTTTTTATGGTATCACAGGGTCTTTTATGGGTTTTAGGGTTTGTGTGGTTTTAAAGTGTTTTTATGGAATTTTAGTGTTTACTCAAGATTCTAGTTCTTATTTATTCTTCTGTATTTTTAAGGGGTTTTAGGTTCTTTTATGGTTTTTTGGTAATTTTAGTGTTTATGTAAATTTTATTTTTTAAATTATATTTTTAGGGTTTTTGTATTATTTGGATTTTATTGTTTTCTATTGATTCAGTGGTGTTTAGGGGTTTAAGAGTTTCAAGTTATTTTGGCAGTTTTAAGGGGTTTTAGTTTTTGGATGGATTTTAGTGGGTTTTATGTGGTTTTATTTTATCCATTTTTATGGGTTTTAGTGTTTTTGGGTATTTTGGGTTTTTTATCTGTTTAAGCCTTTAACGATTTAAGGGGTTTTAGGTGTTTTTTGGTTTTTGGGATTCTATGGTTTTTTTAGCTTTGACAGATTTGTAGTGGTTTTCTTGGTTTTTTGATTTTTTGAGATCATTTGGGTTTCTTTAGGATTTTTAGTGATTTTTATGTGTTTCTTGATTATTTCTAGTTGTTAGAGTTTGTTTCGGTTTTAGGTGTTTGTATGGGATTTTATTGTTTTTAGGTTTTTAGGGGTTTTGTGTTTTAGTGTTCTTTTGTGCGTTTTATCTTTCATGGGGTTTTAGCATTTTTTGGGTCTTTTTCACTTTTTAGGTCGTTCTATATGCTTTTGGGATTTATGGGGGTTTGGATTATTTTAGTGTTTTAATTTTTTTACTATCATTTAGATTTTTTAGTGGTTTTAGTTACCATTTAGATTTTTGAGAGTCATTAGGGTATTTTTGGTGTTTTATTTAATTAGGGCCTTTTTATGTAATTTTATGTTTTCTTGGATTATAAGGTGTTTTATGGTTTATTAGTTTTCTAAGGGTTTTTTGGGTTTTTAGTGTTTTTGGTTTTGTAGGTTTTTTAGGGTTTTAGTTTTTTTTTAGTTTTTTGGTTTTTTTGGATTTCTATATTGGTTTTAGGGTTTTTAGTGTTTTTAGTGGTTTTGTTGGTTTTTAGAGGTTTTAGGGTTTTTGAGGGATTTAAGTGCTTTATGGATTGTTGGGATTTTATGTATTTTGGGATTCCCATGATTTTTAGGGTTTTTAGAAAATTTATGGGTTTAGTTTTTGTTGGGGGTTTTGGGGGTCTTTTATGAAATATTGGGGGGGTTAAGGGGTTTTAAGTTTTATGGTTTTTATTGTTTTTATGAACCTTTTGTATTTTTGCGGTTCGTAGTGTATTAAGGTTTTTAAAGAAAGGAAGATGAAGGAACCAGGCTACTCCAGCCCCCCCCCCCCCCCAATTTATTAATGTATAACAAAGCAGACAAGGGCGGGGCGGAGCCAAAAAACCCACAACCAAAACCCCTGGACCCCCCCATTGCAAAAAAAAACCCCAAAAGACCCAAATATCAAGAAATAGAGCAGCAGAAAATATAGGTCAACATCTCCATCCCCATAAGGGTACCCATCAGCACCATATCCAGAAAAGTATCTGACTCCATCTACTCCTATTCAGATGAATCATATCTCTTTAAGAAGCCTATGTAATACTCTCTAAGATGAAACTGCTCCGCATTCAACCACGTCTTGATACACCGACCTCCCTTGCCAGTGGCAACCTCCTTCTCTTTGCCAGAGGCTCTCGTGGTCACTATTTTTGGAAAATTCATATAGTAGTTCCTTGATTTCCTCTTTCAGGGACCCAAGGAGGCCCATGCATGTTTGTTTTTCATACCTTATGGAATAGCCACCTCAAACCAGGGCCTCTCTTTAATGATCATATTAATATTTTGAGCCATCCTTCCACGGTCCTCCAGGAAAAAATCTTGGTCAAGAATGAGAGAGGCTTCTTCATTCAGGGAAAAGATAGCAAGAACATGTTCCTCAGAATCCATGTTATGATTTTTAGGTGTTTTAGGGTTTTTCGGTATTTTATAAGTTTTTAGTTTTTTAATGTCTTTAGGGGTCCTTATTGTTTTTACAGTTTTTGGGGGTTTAGAGTATTTTATTATTTTTATTGTTTTTAGGGGTTTAAGGTGTTTTAGTGTCTTTTTAGGGGTATTAGAGTTTTTAGGGGCTTCGGGGATTTATGTATTTTTAATGATTTACGGTTTTTTGGTGCATTAAGTGGTTTAAAGGGGTTTTATGGTTTTATGTTCATTTTGGGTTTTTTTAGGTTTTTTTCTGTTTTTAGCAGTCATGGGTTTCTTTTAACTATTTTTAAGGTTTTTTGTTTTTTTAGTGTTTTTAGGTTTTAGGGTTCTTTTAGGGTTTTGAGGCATTCAGATTCTTTAAATTTCATTGGAGTAATTTAATGGTGTTTGGGGTTTGTAAGGGTTTTTTTGGTTTGTTGTTATTTATGATTTTTTAGGGATTCATGTTGTTAGTGGTTTGTTTATTTTTAATGGTGTTTAGTTTTCTATGGATTTCATGGTTTTTTGGGTTTTTGTGTTTTTATTGATTTTATCATTTTATGAAAATTTACTTCTTTCGATTTTTAGGGGTTTTAGTGTTTTTAGGGGTTTGAGTTTTTTCTTATCTTTCTTGGTTTTATGGATGTCTTAGTGATTTTTATATTATATATGGTTTTTTGATTCATATATTTTTTAGGGTTTTATAGTTTATTTAGGGGTTTTCTGGAGATTATAGTGTTTTCATGTTTTTATGGATTATTCATATTTTTTAATGGGTTTTTGTGGGTTTTAGGGTATTAGGGTTTTGGGATTATGGTGTTAGCTATATGATTTATGGACTATAGTATATGGTTAATAGTATATGCAATATAGTTTAGGGTTTATGGTGTATAGTTTTTTGTTTTAGGGTCATGGATATAAGGTTTTGGTTTTTGGGGTGACTTTAGAGGGTTTAGGTTGTAGGGCTTGTGCTTTTAGGATGTACAATATTGGGTTGGGGGTGGGGTTTCAAGTTATTACACATTAATGGGGTTTTATGGGGATTTAGTTGTATTGAGAGTTGTTTGTGTTTCTATTGTTTTGTTGGTTTTAATCATTTTTAGGGATTTTTATATTATTTTTTTGGTTTTAGGTTTTTTTGGATTCTTATTCCTTTTTAGGTTTTAGATATTTTTGCATTTTAGAAAATTTCAGTGGTTTTGGGTTTTTTGGGGGTTCTGGAATTCATTAGGTTTTTAGGTTTTTGAATGTTGTTTTAGCTTTTTATGGTTTATGGTTAATTATGTGGTTTTTTATTATTTAGTTTTTTATGGTTTTATGGATTCTAGGGTTTTATTGGTTTTTAGTGGTTTTATCATTTCTATGGTTTTTTATGATATGGTTTTATGGGTTTTTTATAGGTTTTTTGGTTGTTCTAAGGGTATTTGGGATTTTTGGTTTTTTCTTAGGCTTTTAGGATTTCTATGGGGATTTAGGGTTGTAAGAATACTAAGGGTTTTTTGGGATAATAAGGTTTTTTATATTCATTAGGATTTTTAATTTTAAATATTTCAAGGTTTGGGAGGGGTTATGAGTTGTTTTTAATATTTTTCATTTTAGAGGTTTTGGGGGGTTTTAGATTTCTCATGGGTTTGTGGTTTATGGTTTTTTATGATTTCTATGGGTTTTGGGGTTCGAGGGGGATTTTTGGTTTGAGGGGGGTTAGTTTTATAGGGTTTTATGGTATTTTAAGAGAATTTAAGGGGTTTTATTGATTTTTAGGGCCTTTTGATGTTTTATTGGTTTTATGGGTTTTCTATTTTATCTATATTTTCAATTTATTATATGGATTTTGGGGGTTTATGATATTTTATGGGTTTAGGGGTTTTCATGATATTATTTCTTTTAAAAATTTTAGGTCATTATTATGTATTTTATTCGTTTTAGGGTTTTTAATGGTTTAAATGTTTTTTTGGAGTTTTAGTGTTTTTAGGATCATAATAGTATTATTATTTTATGGTATTTAATGGGGTTTTATGGATTTGTTATTGTTTTAGGTTCATTTGGGTGGTTTTTTAGTGTTTTCATCATTTTTAGGCTCGTTTATGGTTTTATGGTAGTATATGGTTTTTAGGGTTTTTATGTTCTATTAGGGTATTTTGGGTCTTTAGTGTCTATTTGAATTTTGAGATATTTTTGGGGTCCTTTAGAAATTTTAGGGTTTTAGGGTCCATTATGGTTTTTAAGACCCCATAGGTTTTTAGTGGTTTTAGGTTCTTCTAAGTTTTTTAGGGATATTTATTGAGTTTTAAGGGTTTTATGGTTTGTATAGACTTCTGTTTTTTAGGGAATTATGTTGTATTGTATGGTTTTTATTGAATATTTTTATTTTTTAATGTTTTTACTACTTTAGGGTTTGAAGGGGTTTTATGATATTTAATAGTTTTTAGTGTTTTTAGAGTGTTTTAGGAGTTTTAGGTTTTTATGGTCTTTTAGGGGGTTTTGGTACTTTTAGGGATTTTAGGTTTTTAGGGGGTTTCAGGGTTGTTATGAGATTTTATGGGTTTTTAGAGTTATTGGTGTTTTACAGGATTTTTGGGTGTTTAGGGGTTTTTATCGCCCTTGAGTGTTTCAGTACTTTTTAGGGTGTTTATGATTTGTAGTGTTTTAGGTTTTCTTATTTTTTGAGGTTTTAGGGTTTTGTAGGTTTTCTTAGCATTTTAGGGGGGTTTGGGTTTTTATGGATTTTAGGGTTATGCGGTTTTATGGAGTTTAGGATTTCTATGGGTTTGGTATTTTTTCATATTTTTAGCATTATTTTATGTTTTTAGTGTTTTTATGGTTGTTTTATATTTTTATAATTTTAAGTGAAATAGTGGGTTTAGGGTTTCAAGATGTTTAAGGGTTTTAGAGTTTTTTTGGATTTTTAAGATTTTTAGGTTTTTTAATGTTTTTTGGGATTTTTATTATCATTTATCTTTTTGTATTTTTAGGTTTTTTAAAATTTTTAGTATTTAAAATTTTTAGGGACTTTTAGGATTTGAAATACATTATTTGGTATGTAGTGTTTTTTTGGATTTTTTTGGTTTTTGGTGTTTTTTTCAGTTTTATGGTTCATATGATTTTTTATCAGAATTTTTGGTTTTAGTGTTATTTTTCAATTTCCTAGGGTTTTTTTTTTGATTTAAGGGCTTGAATTTATTTTTACGGGTTTTATGGTTTTATGGTTCTTATACATTAAGGGTATTTTGGGTTTCATAAGGATTTTGGGGGCTCTTAGTGTTTCATAGGGGTTTAGGATATTTATAGTTTTTTGGGGGTTTTTTGGTTTTTTGGGTTTTGCAGGTTCTTAGAGGGGTTTTAGGGTTATTTTATGGGTTTGAGGGTTTTTGTGTTTTTATAGTTTTTTATAGTTTTTTATATTTTTATGGATTTTAGTTTATTAATTTGTTTTTTCGGTTTTTTCTTTTAATTGTTTTTAGTTTATTTGTAATTTATTAGGGGGTTTATGGGGTTGTAGTGGTTTTTAGGGGTTTATATGTTTTTGTATGGTTTTTTGGATTTTTAATGATTTTAGGGATTTTAGTGATATTTTTTTTTTCAGTGATTTTATGTAATTTTTTATTTTATTTAATATTTTAGGGTTGTTATGGTTTTGGGGTTTTATGGTATTAATGGTTTTTTTTATTTTTTGGATTTAACATTATTATGGATTTTATTGGGTTTTTTTAATGTATTTTGGGATATTAAATGTTTTTAGTGTTTTAATTTTTTAGAGATTATTTGGGGTTTTATGATCATTAGTGTTTTAAAAGAATTTGGGTTATATTATGTTTTTTCGATTTTTTTGTTTTTATGGGTTTTAAGTGCATTTATGGGTTTATTGGTTTTAGTTTTTTAGGTTATTTATTGGATTTTAGGGATTTTACATGGGTTCAATTATTTTTATATATTTTTTATACTTTTTACGGTTTTAAGGGTTTATTTATTTTTAGATTATTTATTTAAGGGTTTTCAGGGATTATTAAGGTTTTTTGTTTCTTCAGTTTTTAGTGTCTTTTATCATTTTAGTGATTTTAGGGGTTTTATGTTTTTTTAATGTTGTTAGGGGTATTAGTGTTTTTACTTTTTTGGAATTTTTAGGATATTTAGGGTTTATGGTTATTTGATGTATTTTGGGGTTCTTTATGTGTTTTTATGGGTTTTGGGGGTTTGTAGGGTTCGTTTTGTTATAGGGGGTTTATTAATTGTTTGGGTAATAATGGATTTTAGATTTTTTATGGATATTTTAGGTCATATAGTTATTTATATTTTATAGGGTTTTGGGGTTTTCTTTGGTTACTTAGGAGTGATAGATTTTTTCATAGAGTTGTTTGCGCTTTTGGGTTTTATATCATTTTATAAAATCGTTAGATGTGTTATAGTTTCTAAGGTTTTATGGTTTTTTAATGATTTTATGATATTTAGGTGTTTATGGTTTTCATTGTGTTTTAGTGTTTTTAAATATATTTTTCGTATTTATTGGTTATTATATATTTTAATGGCCTTTTGGGATTCAATTTTTTAAATTTCTTTTCAGTCCATTATGATTTTAGGGTGTTTTTTTTTTATGGCTTTTTTGGTTTTCAGGCTGTTTGTGAAGATTATATGCAGATTTAGTTTATTTTGGTCTTTTTCATTTCTTAGGGTATTAGGAATTTTTAGGGTATAATGGGGAATTTAGGGGATCTATGGGGTTTCTGGTTATTAACGATTTTATGGATTTTAGTGTTTTTAGGGGTTTTTAGTGGTTTCAAGGGATTTTCCATGTCCGTTTGGGGTAGGGGTTTTTATAATTTTTGGTTTTTTTGGGTTTTATGTTTTTTAGTGTATTGGGGCGTTTATGGGGTTTATGGGGTTTTATGGGTCTAAGGATATTTTGGTGATTTTAAATGATTTATGTGTTTTTTGGATTTTTAGGTGTTTTTGGTGTTTTGGGGGGTTTTGTAATTATATATATTTTCTATGGGTTTTGAGGGGTTTTATGAATTTTTTGGGATATTTTGGTTTTTGTGTTTTAGGGTTTTCAGGGTTTTAGGGTTTTTATTATTTTGAAGGATCCTGTAGGATGTTTTATTGGTTTAGGGTTTGTCATTTTTAGGGGTTTTAGTGACTTTTAGGTATTTTTTGTAATATTTGGAGTTCTTATGTGTTTTTAGGTATTTGGGAATGCTTAGAAGTTTAAATTTATTTGAGGGATTTTTAAGGGTTTTCATTTTTTGCAGTTTTCATTTTTTAGGGGTTTTTGGGGTTTTCTGGGGTAAAGGGTTTTTTAGGATCCTATAGTGGTTTAGTGTTTTTAGGGTCCTTTCATGGTTTTATGATTTTTAGGGGCCTTCTGAGTTTTTATGTTATTTATGGTTTTTTTGTTTTACAACATTTTTGGTATTTATTTATTTAATTTTTTTGTTTTGTTTTATTTTTTTAATGGGTTTTTAGGTTTGGGGGGTGGTTGAGGTTTTTAATGTTTTTAGGATTTTTCGGATAATTATTTTTTTTCCTTTTTTTTCATATTTTTCATGTTTTTATGTATTAAAAGGTTTTATGGATTTTGGGGGGGGGGTGTTTTTTGGGTTTTAAGGGGTTTAGGGGTATTATGGTTTTAAGGTTTTATATGTTTTTTTGTTTTTTTTATGGGTTTTACCAGATTTTTCTGGTGTTTGTGTGTGTTTATGATATTTACTGTTGTTGAGTTTTTAGGATTATTAGAGGGTTTAATAAAATTTTTTATTATTATTATTATTTTTAGAGTGTTTTTCTATTTTAATTTGTTTTTAAGGGGTTTTGGGAGTTTTTATATCATTTATGTTTTCTGGGTTTTTATTGATTTTAATGAATTTAACGATTATAAGGCAATTAGTTATTTATAAGCGTTCTAGGGGTTTTTTAATGTTTCTATGGGTTTTTTAGGTTTCTTTGGGTTTTTATGGTTTAGGATATTTTGGGTTTTATGGAGTTTCTAAGTTCATTTATAATTTTTAGTGTTTTAGGGTATTTAAGGGTTAATTTAATGTTCTTTAGGTTCTTAATGGGATTTTTATTTGAATTTTAAAAGAGTCATAGGGTTTTTTGTGTTTTAGGGTATTTTATTGATTTATGTTTTGTAGTGTTTTTATGTTATTTTTTGTGTTTTTCATGTTATTATGGTCCTTCAGTGTTTATGGGATGTGGTTTAGTGTTTAGGGAGTAGGGTATAGGGTTAAAATTGTACGGGTTATGGTTTATGGTGTCAAATTTAATTTTTTTGGAGTAGAGTATTCTATTTAGGGTGTATTTTTTGGGATTAAGGTGTTTTCTATAGGATTTAGAGGGTAGATTTTTTGGGTTTTGGGTGTATCAGATAGGTTTTCTACTCTTGGGTGTTTGGGTTATGTTTTATATTTTAGGGTTTATGGTGTAGGATATATGGTTTCTGGTTTAGGGTATTGACCATTTTGTATTTCAATATTTATTATTTAGGGGGTTCTAAAGGTTTTGTTTGGTTTTTTTATCTTTTTAATGGTTTTATGTGTTTTAGGGATTTTAATGGTTTTTCGGTTTTTTATGGATTTTTAGAGGTTTTTCTGGGATTGTTGGGTTCTTTTGTTTTTTTGTGATTTTTTATAATTTAATGGTTTTAAAATGTTTGTGTGTTGATATAGAGGATTTCTAGTTTTTAGTTTTTGTTAGTGTTGTTTGGGTTTTTTGGTTTTTTGGTTTTTTGGTGTTTAATTGGAGATTAAGGGATTCATTTTTCTATGGGGTTTTAGATAATTTTTATGATTTAGGTGTATTTAAGTGTTTTCTATGGTTTTCATGGAATTTAGAGTTTTCTAGTATTTTATTGTTTTATTTGGTTTTTAGTGTTATCAATTTTTAGTGGTTTTCAGTGATTTTAGTGTATTTATGGGTTGTTATGATTTTTATATTTTTAGGTTTTCCGGAGGTTTTGGGGTTTGTAGGGTTCTTTAGGGTTTTTTTTGTGTTTTAGGGTTTTATGGTGTTTTAGGATCTATTATGTTTTTAGGGTCTTTTGTGGGTTCTTTAGTGTTTAAGAATTAGTGTGTATGGTTTTCGATTTTGGTGTATGGATTTCAGTTTATGGTGTAGGGATTAGGTTTTAGGGTGTAAGGTTTAGGGTTTTTAGTTTCTGGTGAAGGGAATAGGCATTCAAGGGATGGATTTGGGGATTAGGGGCTATGGTTAATGTTTTATGGGTTAAGGTGGATGGTATATGGTTTATGGGTTTTTTGGGTTTTTAGGGTTTTTAGGGGGTTTATGGTTGTGTAATAATATTATGGATTTTAAGAGTTTTATGTATTTTTCTGTCTTTAATGGTTTTTTTGGGTTTTATTGGTTATATGTTATTTATGGTTTTTCTGGGGGATTTATTGTATATTTCATTTTTATAGTTTTTGGGGGTTTATGGATTTTTTGGTTTTTAAGGGTTTTACGAGTTTTAAGATTATTTGGGGTTCGGAGGGATTTCTAGTGTTTTAACGGGGTTTAGAGTTTCTTAGGGTTTTGGGGATTTATTGTATGTGTTTTACACTTTTTAAATGTTTTTTATATTTTTAGCATTTTTATCATTATCGGTAATTTTTAGCGGTATTAGAGATTTTATGTTTTTTTGGGAGTTTATGGTTTTAGGGGTTTTTAGTGTTTTAGGTTGTTTTATATTCTATTTTGTTTTTTTGGGTTTTAGTGTATTTTTTGGGACCTTTATTGTTTTTACAGTCATTGAGGGGTTTCAAGGGTTTTTTTGGGGCATTTAGAGTTTTTATTGGTATGAAGGTTTTTTTTTATTTTTTAGAATTTATTGATTTTTATTGAATTTAATTGTTTAATGTATAGGGTTATGATTTAGGAGGTAGGTTTTACTTTTGAAGGATTATGGTTTAGGGTTTAGTGTTTGTAGTTTAAGGTTTCGAGTTTGTAGTGTAGGGATTACAAATTATTGTTTGATGTTTATGGTGTAGGGTGTAGGGTATAGGATGTTGGGACATGGGTTTATGGTGTTGGATAATGAGTTTTGGGTTTGAGTTGGAGGATATGGGGTTTATAGTGTAGGGTATAGGGTTTAGGGGTTTTTTGGGATTCTGATGTTAAATTATTGGTTAAGGGGGTTGATGGGTTTAATAGGTTTTAATTGTTTTCATAGGATTTTACAGGTTTTTTTGGTTATAATATTTTTTAGGAAATTTTGAGTTTTAAATGTTTTTTTGGGTTTTTAGGGTTTTTAATAGATTTAGTGTATTTTTGGTTTTGAGTTTTTTTTTAATTTTTTGTCTTTCAGTGGTTTTAACGGTTTAAATGGTTTTTTGAGTTCTTAAGGGTTCTAGGGTTTTTCTGATTTTATAATTTTTTATAACATTTTTTGTTTTTAATTTTCTGTGTTTTTTTGGGATTTCATTGACTCTAGGGGTTATGTGTGTTTTATAAATTTTTTGGGATTTTGGGTTTTTAGGGGGTTTAAATGTTTTTGGGGTTTTTTGTTTTTTAGGGTTTTTAGGGGGTTTTGGGTGTTTTCAAATTTTAAAGGGTTTTATATTTTTAGGGTTTTTAGGGTTTTAGGGGTTTTAGGGTCTTAATGGATTTTAATTAAATTTAGGTTTTTAGGTTTTATTGGTTTTTAAAGGTTTTTATAGTATTTTGAGGCTCTTTTGGATTTTTAGCGGTTATGATTTTTTTGTTTTTATGTTATAAAGTGTTTTTATGGTTTATATGGATTTTGTTGGTCTTTTTAAGCCCAATGATTGTGGTGGGTGGTAAAGGTTTTGGGCTGAGGGGAAGTTCACTGGGTCAAGTCCCAGGGTCGACATGTTTACTCCAATTTTCTTCCTTATGTTGTGTTCGGTGGTGGGGGTGGTAATCATCCCTTAATTTTTGGGTTATTAAATGTTTTTAGGTTTTTTGGGTTTTAGGTTATTTTATTCTTATTGTTGGGTTTCTATGGTATTATAGTTTTTTTTATTTTTTTGGTTCATATTGATTTTTAGGGTTTTGAGGTTTTTTACAGTAATTAGATTTTTTTAGGGGGTTTACGTTTTTTTTGTTTTGGGTCCTTTTGGGTTTTGGGTTTTTAGGATCCTTTATGCGTTTTAATGTTTTTTGGGGTCCTTAAATATTTTTATGGGGATTTTTAGAATACTATTATTTTTAGGAATTTTTTAACAGTTTTCATTTCGTTGTGGTTTTTATGGGTTTTAGTAATATATTTGGTATTCTAGGATACATTATGGGTTTTGGGTTTTTATGGGGTTTTATGGTTTAAATGTATTTTTTGTGGTTTACTATTTTACGATATGTTATGGTTTTTGGGGAGGTGTTAATGTATGTTTTAGGGGTTTAGGGAATTTATTGATTTATGAGTATTTAAGGAATTTTAGGAATTTAAGGTGTTTTAAGGGTATTTTGGAGGTTTTCAGGCATATTTCGGTTATTTAGATTTTTAGTGCTTTTATGGAATTTAGGGGGTTTAAAGGATTTAGTGTTTTTTGAGAATTATGTATTTTTTGGTTTTTTGGGGTTATAATGGTTTTGAAGGTTTTATGGTCCTTCTGGGTTTTACGATTTTAAGAGTTTTTAGGTCATTAAAGGGTTTTAATTTTTTTCATGGTTTTACTAGTTTTTTTGGTGTATTTTACGGTTTTGGTTTTAAAAATTATTTTATGGTTTTTTGGGTTTTTTGGAGTTTTTTGCGGTTTTAGGGTTTTTATGGGGTTTTAGTGTTTTTTGGGTCTTCGTGTGTTATTATGGGGATTTAAGATTTTTGGGGATTTAGGGAATTTGTATGGTTTTTGGTGGCCTGATGTTTATTCTGTGTCCTTTAGGGTTTTTTTGGTCTTTGGGACCTTTAAGGGGTTTTATGTTTCTAAGGAGCCTTCAGATGGTTTTAGGTTTTTTTCCTTAATAGTGTTAAGTGTTTTAAAATATTTATAGTGGTGTTATGGGTATTATGGTTTTTAATTCGTTTTTAGGGGTTTTTAGAATTTTGGATTTATCTAGATTATTAAGGGGGTTTTTATATTTTTATTGATTTTATGTTTTTTAGGGATTTAAGAGTTTTAGAAGTTTTAGGTTTTATGATTCTTTTCTAGGTTTCATAGTCGTTTTAGTGTCTTTTAGGGGGTTTTATTCATTTTTGGGGTTTTCATATTTTTTGGTGTCTTAATGATTTCTAGGGTTTTTGAGTTTTTTCGGGGTTTAAGGGGCTTCTATAAGGATCTTGGGTCATTTGTGGTTTTAGATTGTTTAGTGATGTATATGTGTTGTATTGGTTTTTTGGGGACTCTTACTGATTGTTATGGGTTTTATATAATTTTAATGAATTTTTTGATGTTTTTGTGCCTTTTCCTGTATTCAAGGTTTTTTATTTTTATATTTGGTGGGGTTTAGGTTCCTTTTATGTATGTATGTTTTAGGTCCATTTTTGGGTTTTTAGTGTTTTATGGTCCTTTAGTGGCTTAAGTGGTTTCTATTTTGGTTTTTTGATTTTAGGGATTTAGGGTCCTTTAACGGGTTTTGTTATTTTAATTTCATTTATGGATTTTATGGTTTTTATGGATTTAATGTGTATTTGGTCATTTATGATTTTATTGGGTTTTTAGAGTCTTTGGGGGGGGGGTCAGGTATTTTATTATCTTTGGGGTTCTTTAGTGTCTTATAATGTTTCTATGGGATATAGTGTATACTAAGGTGTTTTCATGATTTTTTTGGATCTTCTATAGTTTTAGTGTTTCAGATATTTTGGCGATTTTATGGGTTTTGTTGGGTTTGGGGGGGTTTGAAGGGGTTTCTTACTGTTTTAGGGGATTTGATTTTTTATGTATTTTGAGGTTTTTTGGGTGTTTGGTGTTTTGGGGGATTTTTGGGATTATATTTTTTTTGAGGTTTTAGGGGTTTTTTGATTTTAATTGTCCATTAGGTGGTTTAGGGTTGTTTATAGTTTTAGGGGTCTTATTGTTTTCAAGGTCTCATAGGGGTTACTTCGGTTTTAAAGGGTTTTTAGGATATTTAGTGGTTTTAGGGGATTTTAGAGAATTTCTGTGTTGAAATGGTTTTTACTATTTTAATGTGTTTTAAGTTTTTTTGTTTTTTACTGTTATTTTGAGTTTTAGGGGTTTTGGTGATTTTTTATTTTTTAAGAGTTATTAGGGTCTTTGGGATTTTTTTAGATTTTTTAGTTTTAGGATTTCTTAGGGTTTTTAGTGTTTTAATATTTTTATATTTTTTATATTGTTTAAAAATTTAGGGGTTTTAGTGCATTTATGATTTTATGGGTTTGGGGGATTTATGGTTTTTTGGACTGTCGGGTACATTATTGTTTTCACACTCATAGATGGTTATTTTTGGGGTTTTATGGTTTTAGATTTTTTATGGGATTGTCGGGAATTTTAGTTTTTGAAGGGTTATTGCATTTTGGGCGTTTTAGGCGTCTTCTGGGTTTTTCAGATTTTAGGTTTTTTTTGGATTTATGGTTATTAAGTTTCGTTAATATTTTAATAGTTGTTATGGTTTATAGAGTTTCATCTACTTTGAATGTTTTTAGGGTTTTTAGTGCTATTAAGATTTTGTGGGTTGGGGGGGTTATTGGGGTATAGTGTTTTAGTGTTTTATTATTTACGTGTTTTAATTGTTTGAATGGATTATTAGGTTTTTTATTGAATTTTTGGGTTTCGGATTTTTTATGTTATTATGTGGATTCAAGTATTTTTTAGGTTCCTAGGGTTTTAGGGTTTCTTATGAATTTAATGGTTTGAGTGATTTTAGGGGTTTTTTATAGTTTCTAATCATTTTTTTTGGGGTTTAGTCTTTGTACTGATTTTTCCGGGTTTTAGGGTTTTAAGAGGTTTTTAGGATTTTTTTGGGTATTTAGGATTGTTATGATGTTTTTAGTTTGGTTTCTGATTTTAATTTATTTTTTAGATTTTTATGGACGTTGTATGAATTTTTTTGTATTTTGGGTTTTTTAGAGGGAGATTTAGGTTCATTTAAGGATTTACATTTTTAGACTTCATCAATGTTTTTAAGGTATTTAGGGTCACTATTGGATTTTTATGGGTTTTTTGAGTTCTATGTGATTTTTGGGTTTTTAGGGTGTTTTGGGTTGTATGGATTTTAGACGTTAAGGGGTTTTTAGTTTTTATGGTTTCAGTGGTTTTATGATTTGTTGTGTGTTATAGGGACTTTTTTGGGGTTTTATAGGTTATTCATGAGCTTTTAGGACACTTCTGGGGTTTTATGATTTTTTGTTTTTAAGGGTATTGTGTTTTTTATATTTTTGAAGGGCTTTATGGATTTTATTATTTTTTGGGTTTCCATTGGTTCATTTATTTTTAAAGAATTTTTGAATTTTATGTTTTATATGGATTTTTATGTTTTAGGATTTTTCGGGTTTTAAAGATATTTTAGTGGTTTTAGGGGTTTAAATCTCTTTATGGTCATTTATATTTTTAGGTTTTCTTAGGTACTTTAGGTATTTAACTATCCTTTTGGTTATTTTCATGTTTTTGGGTAACATAGGGTTATGAGGGGGACTTTTGTTGGGTTTAAGGGGTGTTTGGGGGTTTTGAATTTTTTTTGGGATTTTAGGTACTTTTAGTATTTTTAGGAGTTTAATATTCATTTAGGGTTTAATGTTTACAGGTTTTGTGTGTGTGGTTTGAGGTTTAGAGTAATGGGTACAATGCTAAGGGTGTACAGTGTAGGGTTTTGGGTGTATGGTATAAGGTTTAGGGAATAATTGTTTTATTATACTTTATTTTTTTAGGGTTTTAGGTGTATTGTTTAGGGATTGCATTATAGGGTATAGGGTTAATAATGTAGACTTTAGGTTTTATGGTGTAGGGTATAGGGTTTATGGTTTTCTAATTGGGGGGGGGGGGGGGGTTGGGTTTCTAGGGTTTTTTTCTTTTAGGAATTTTTTAGTTTATAGGTCTTTTAGGCTTTCAGTGTTTTCGGGTTTTACAGGTTTTCGTGTTTTGGGTTTTTATGGTTTTATGGTTTTTATTGTTTTAGAGTGCTTTAATGGATCATTGGATTTTTTATAGGTTTTAATGGTTTTAGGGTTTTATATTTTTGTTGAGTTTTTTAGGGTTTTTTGTGTTTTTAGGGGTGTTATGACTTGTAGTGGTTTTAGGTTTCTTAGTGATTCTTGTTGATTCGAAGCGGTTTTTTGGGGTTTTAAGCTTTTATAATGATTTTATGGATTGTATGGATTTTATTGGTTTTTTTATTTGTGGTTTTTAAATATAATTTGGGTTATTTTGGGTTTTTGCGTTTTTTATGGTTTTTTAATGTTTTTTTAGTTTTAGGGGTTTTAAAAGTTTCTTTTTGGTTTTTTGATTTTTAGGTGTTTTTTGGTTTTTAGGGTTTTAAAGGATATTTAGTGTTTAGGGGATTTAAGGGGGTTTACGGTCTTTTATGTTTTTAGGGGTTTTATATTATTTTAGGGGTTCTTTAGGGTTTTACGGTATTTCAGTTTATTTCACAAGGATTAGGGTCTTTTATGGGTTTTAGGTGTTTTAGGGTTTTTAGGGTATTTTATGGTTTTATGGGGTTTAGGATTTTTAGGTTCTTTTTTGTTTTTAGAGTTTTAGGGACCTTTAGGGTTTAGGGTATTGGGTGAAGGGTTTATGTTGTATGGTTTAGGTTTTAAGGTGTTGAGTACATTATGTAGGGTGTATGTTTTATGGTTTAGGGTATAGGGTAGGTGGTCTAGGGGTTAGGATTTTGGGTTTAGGGTGTTGGATATACGGTTTTGGGTCTAGGTTTTGGGTTTTAGGGTGTATGTTATTGGGTTTTGGGTGTAGGGTTTTGGGTATAGGGTATGGTAATGGGTTTTGGATTTAGGGTTTCGAGTTTACAGTATAGGGTGTTGGGTTTTCGCTTTGTTATAGTTTTTTGTAGATTGGAGGGTTTTTAGAGTTTTAGTGTTTTTTTGGGGTTTTAGTGTTTTTAGTGTTTTTTGTTTAATTAATAGATTTATGGATCCTATGGGTTTTCAAAGGTTCCTAGGATTTTTAGGGGTTTTATGTGTTATTAGGTTTTTTTGGGTTTTTGTTTTTTTTTCAGGTGATGTTATTTTTTTCTAGAGGTGTTAGGGGTTTTTTGTGTCTTAGGGTATTTATGTTTTGATTTTTATATTTTAATAGGGTTTTATGATTTTCTAGGGGTTATTAGGTTTATATGTTTTCTATGTTTTTAATTTTTTTTGGGGTTTCGATTCTCATTTTGAGTTTCTAGGTTTTTAGGGGATTTTATGATTTAAAGGGGCTTATGGGTTGTGGGTTTTTTTGGTTTTATGGTTTTTATTTTTTTAATGGTTTTGAGGTTTTTAGGGTCTTTTATGTATTTTAGGGTCATTGAGGTGTTCTTTAGGGGTTTCATGGGCATTTACATTTCTTATGTGTTGAGTTAATTTTACTGTATTATTCGCTAATTTTGGGTATTTTTGGGGGTTTCATGGGTTTTATGGAGTTTATTGTTTCTAGGTTCATTTAGTGTTGTCGAGGTTTCTTGGTTATTTTAGGTTTTAGGGAACATGTTCTAGGTTTTATGGAGTATCATTTAGAGTTTGGGGGTGTAGGGTTTAGTGTATAAGGATTTTGTGTTGGGTTTTTTGGTTTTTGGTCTATGGTATAGTGTTTATAGTGTATGTTTTTTGTGTTTAGGGTGTAAATTATATGGCAACTTATGTAAGAAGTAGGGTTTAGGGATTAGATTTTAGGGTTTACTGTGTTGGGTATAGGGTGTATGGTTATGGGTATTATGGTTTTTATAATTTTCTTGGGGTTTTATGGTTTTTATAGCTTTAGGAGTCTTAAGGGTATTAAGGGGTTTAGTGGTATTTTATGATTTAGGTATTTGTAGGGATTTTTTGGTGTTTAGGGGATTGAATTGTTTTTAATATTTTTTAGAGATATTATGGGGGTTTTATAAATTTTAGTCATTGGTGGTTTTTAGTGTTTATGGGGTTCTAAAAATTTTAAACCTTTTAAGGGGGTTTTGATGTTTTATAATTGATTGGGATTTTTATGGTTTTTTTATGTTTTTAGGTTTTTAGGGGGTTTTGGGTCTATGGTTTATTTTTTTGTTTTTTTGTGTTTTGAGATTTATTGGTTTTTTCTATTTTGAAGGTGTTTTCAGTATTTTTTATATGTCTTTCGGTTTTTTAGTTTTTTGAAGGCATTTAATTATTTTTATAGGGTTTCGGATCATTTATATTTTTTTGGGTCTTTTCGGATTTCTTTTGATTTTTTGGGTCATTAGATTTTTATTTCTTGTTTGGGACTTCTAGGGGCATATTTTTTTCATGTTTTTTTGGAGTTATATTGGTTTTGATGTTTTTTCAGTGGTTTAAGGGAAATAGGTTATTTTAGTGTACTTTGGGTTTCCAGTTTCCATTAGGGTTTATATTATATGGTTTAGGGTTTACAGTGTAGAATTTAATGGTTAAAAGTAGGGTTTGTGGCTTAGGGAGTTTGGTTTATTGTTTATGGTGTATATTATTGGGTTTATGAAGTAGGGTTTGGGGTTTAGGGATTAGGGTTTATGGTCTAGGGTATATGATATTGAGTTTTTAATGTAGGATTTTGGATTTAGGGTGTTTGGTATACGACTTTAGGTATAGGTTTTTGTGTTTATGGAGTGGGTTATAGGATTTAGGGTAATGGGTTTATGATTTATGGTGTAAGGTATGGGGGTTATGGTTTGGGGGGGTTAGTGTTTTTTGAGTATTTTTACAGATTTTATGGTTTTAGGTGTTTTAATTTTTTTGGGTATTAATTTATTTTATGGTTTTCGGATTTTTATTTTTTTTTTGGGATTTCTGGTCTGTTAGGGATTTTAGGATTTATATTGTGTTTTACGGGTTTTTTATGATGTATGGGGTTTCATGATTTTAAATTGTATTTAGTGTTTTTAGTATTTAAGGTGGTTTTTACAATTTTAAGAGTTTATATCGGTTATAGGATTTTTTTGGGGGATTGAGTTTCTTGTGCTTTTTTATGGTTTTAAGAGTTTTTAGATTTTCATTGGCTATTTTTATTTGTTTTTAGGATTTTTATGATTTATGTGGTTTTTTTGGGTTTTTGGGGGATTTATTGTTTTTTTAGTCTTTTTTGGATTTTTAGGGCTTGTTATGTTTTTAAGGATTTTTACAGTTTTTATGGGTTTTTTGGGTTTTGGGGGGGAGGGGTAAAAGGTTTGTAGGTGTTTTTTGGGTTTTAGGGTTTTTATTATTTTTATGGATTTTAGTGTTTTTAATGTCTTTAATGGTTTTAGGATTTCATAAGGTTCTATGGGTTTTAAAATTTTATAATTTTTTATCCAGTGTTTAGGGGTTTTAAGGGTTTTTATTGGTTTTTTGGGTTATTAACAATATAATGGTTTTTAAACTTTTTGATTCATTTTAGGGAATTTTTATTCAGTTTTTTGGGTCTTTATGACCAACAATTCGTGGTGGTGTGGAAGGGGTTTTGGGGGTGAGGGGCAGGTAGAGTGTACAATTCAATGGGTTTTCTTTTTTAAAATTTTTCTCTTCCATGCATTTGGTTACGTAGTTTCGGATGTAATCGACCTTTAATTTTTATGTACTTTTAAAAAAATTAGCATATTTTGGTTTTTTAGGATTTTTGGGTTTTCTAGGTCATTTAGCAGTTTTTAGGCTATTTTCATGGTTATATATACATTGAGGTTTTTATGTTGGATTTGGGTTTTATTCTGGATTTTAGAGGCATAAAGGGGTTTTAGGGCATTTTAGGTGTCTTATGATCCTTTATGGGTTTTAGTTGTTTTAGTTCCCTTTAGTTTTTTATGCACCTTATGGGTTTTTAAGGGGTTTTAGGATTTTTTAGAATTTTTTGGTTTTTGAGTTGGTTTACAATTTTTACAATATTTATAGGGTATTAGGGATTTTTAAAAAATTTATTGTTTTTAGTGATTTTTAAGGATCATTGGTTTATTGGGTTTTTAGGGGTTTTATGTATTTGTAGGCTCTTGATGGAATTTTATTTTCTTTTTGGTGTCAATGAATTTTGTGGTTTTCTAGGATTGTAGGGGATTTAGTATTTTTTTAGGAGTTGTAGGTTTTTTGGGACCTTCTAGGATTTGTATTGTGTTTAGGGTTCTTATGGATTTAGTGTATTTTTAGAACATTTTTTGGAAGTTAGTGTTTTATGGTTCTCTAGAGGGTCATGGGTTTTAGGTATTTTGTGATTATTGGGGTGTAGGGGTTTTTATGGTTTTTATTGTATTTGGGGTTGATTAAGGTTTTCAGGCATTTTATGGATTTTTATAGTTTTTTTATCAGGGTTTTTAAAGGTATTTATGGTATTTATGGTTTTTAGAGTTTTTTTGTGGTAGGGTTATTATATTTTTAGTGTTCAGTTTTTATAAGGATCAATTTGTTTTAGTGTTTTTGGGGTATTAGGGTATTTTGGGGATTATGGTTTTTAGGGTCTATTAATTTTTATGGTCATAGGGGCCATTTAAATGTTTAATGAATTTTAAGTTCATCTACAGGTTTTTGGAATGTTTTTTACATTGAGAGTTGGGGGGTTGGGGGTTAAGAATTCTTTGGGATTTAAGGGGTTTTTTTGAAATTGTGTTTTTAAGGATCCTATAATGTTTTTAGGTTTTTTTTGGACATTTAGGGTCCTTTATAGTTTTAAAATTTTAATAATTTTATGTATTTCAGGGCTTTTAAGGGGTTTTAAGTGTATATATAGAATTTTGGGATTTTTTTGGATTTTTAGGGTTTTAGTGTTTGAGGGGGTTTAAATTTTTATGGATTTTTGGTATTTATGTTTCTAATGGATTTTTTTTGGGTTTTTTGTTTTTTGGGTTTATTATGTTTTTAGGGTTTTTTGGGTTTTGGGGTGAGGAAGATGTGAGGGTCGGGCTATTCCCCCCCCCCCCCAAATTTATTATAATGAAAAGAGACACATCAAACAAGGGAGGGTCGGGGTCAAATGCACCACGCCCAAAAACCCTTACAACCCATAATCCAAAGACCCCAAAAAAAGAAAAATCTAATTTGGGTTTTGGGGGTTTTAATTTTTTTAGCAGTTTTGGTGATTTTAGTGTTTTTACAGTTTTAGTGTTTTCACCTATTTTTTATGGTTTTTGTAAATCTTCATGGTTTTTAGGAGTATTTTTGGGGTTTTATGGTTTTGAGGCATTTAGGGTCTTTTATTTTGTTAGTTTCATTTTAGTGTTGACTGTGTTTAGTGTGTTTTACATATTTGTGGGGTTTTATGGTGTTTTATGGTGTTTTGGGGATTATTCTAGGGTTTTAGTGTTCATAGGTTCATTTATAGTTTCATGGTTTTATAGGGTCCTATATTGTTTTTAGGGGTTTTGGAGATTTTTAGGGTCATTTTGGGTTTAGGTTTATAGGGTATTTCATCGGTTTTTATGATCTTTTATTGTTATTATATTGTTTTTATGGTGAATTAGGGGTTTTCTATGGTTTTTATGTCCCTTGTGGGTTTTTAGGGTTATAGGGGTTTTAGAGGGTTTTACTGTATTATTGTATTTTATTTCATTTTATCGTTCATTATTGTATTTTAGGGTCTTTTAGGGGTTTTTCCGTATTTTAGAGTTTTCATGGTCTTTTAGGGGTTTTTTGGTTTTTTGGTTCTTTTGGGGGTTTTGTGGTTTTAAGGATTTTTATGGATTTTAAGGATTTCCTAGGTTTTGGGATATTATACACTCCTTTATTTTTTTTAGGTTTTTTTGGATTTTAGGGTTTTAATGGATTTTATGATTTTATATTTTTTGTATTTTTAATTGTTTTTAATGTAATAGGGGTTTTTAGGGGGTTTAAAGGTTTTAGTTATTATGGGGTTTTTAGAGTTATTATGGATTTAAGGGGGAGGGTTTAGTTCTTTAAGGACCATTTTAAGAGATTTATGGTTATTAATGGGTTTTTATTGGTTTTTATAGAAAAAATGTGTTTTATGGTATTTAAGGGTTTTATAGGGTAAGGGAAATTGGTGGTTTTTAGGTTTTTAGGGGGTTAATAGGCTTTTAAGGTTTTATTGTTTTTAGTGGTTTTATATTTTTTATGGGTATTGGGGTTTTATGGGGTTTTATAGGGTTCTATCAGTCTTTGGTGGATTTAGGGTGGTTTTAGGGGGTCTAACATTGTTTTATAGGGTTTTAGGGTTTCTATGGTTTTAAGGGGTTTTTTGTTGTATTATATGGGCTAATGGAATTTGGGATTTTAAGGGATTATAAGGGGTTTGGTGTTTTTTGGATTTTTTGGTGTTTTAATGGTCTTTATGGTGGCTTTTCGACCCTAGATCACACATCTTACACGTATACTCTCGGATCATGCTCCCCTATTGATTAAAATCAGACGTGAAGCAGTGATTGGCAAGTCTCTTCAATACTCTAGTGAATGGAATCGTAATCCTTCATTCATGAAAATGCTGAATGTTTCATGGCTTAGGGTGAAGGGGCGGTCATAGGGAGGGATGGTGAATCGTTTAAAACGTCTGAAACAGGATATCAGAATTTGGCTAACCAATCAAACAGATGTTTCAAATGGGGTGGCTAGCATGCTAGGTGATGAGGGAATATTGGAAATAGCTCTCCCGGATTCATGGGATGAGAAAATAATTATTATTTAATGTGATAAGAAGGTTTCCATTACTGAAAAACTTATGGAGATGTAGAGGGTTTACAAACAATGGTCTCGGGTTAGATAATTACGAGAAGGTGATCGAAATAATGCCTTCTTTCAGGCCTCCATTAAGGAGAAGAAAATAATGAGGATAAATATAAAACTAGAGGACAGTTCCTACACGTCATATGTGAATATTGTTGGGAATATGGATTTGGAGCACTTTGAGGGTCTCCTGGTTGGGGGGGAATACTCCGAGTTTTGAGAGGGATGCTTTGGACTACCCAGATTTCATGAATTGTCTGCCTCTGATGGTGAATGATACGGATAGTGTTTGTCTCTCCTCGAATCCTCCAGATAATGATATCAGGAATGCATTGATGATTTTGCCGATGGAGAGTGCTCTCGGCCCCAAAAGATTTCCTGCTTCCTTTTTCAGTGCGGCCTGGGATGTCGTGGGATCACATGTTGTGGATGCGATACAAGATTTATTTGGTGGTGGGTCCTTGATCATGGGTGTGGCTTCGTCAAGGGTGGGTTTTTCCCCAAAGATTAAAGACCCTATTCTCCTTAACCACTACCAGCCCATTTTTCTATGCAATGTTTCTTATAATATTTTGGCCACAGTTATTGGTAGGAGACTCTCTATAATTATTCCCAAAGGGATCTCGGTGGAGCAACATGGTTTTATATAGGGTCAAATCATCCAAGGGGCGGTTGGAATTGCTATTGAATTGGTACATAACCTTAACAAACATACAGTGGGATCCAATATCATTTACCAAGTTGACATGAATAAGGCTAATGATATAATGGAATGGAGTTTTATCATTCGTGTTATGAGGGGATTCGGTTTTGAGGAATGGTTTTGTGACATTTTTTTCAGGTGTCATTTCTTACCCTGGCTTTTGGTTTCTATGATGGGGAGGTGTTTGGGTTTCTATAAATCCATGCGAGGTGTTTGAAAGGGTGACCCAATGTCTCCGTCTATTTTTTCCTAGCTTAGGATGCATTGTCCATGAATTTGGTTTGAATCTTAGCGGAGGGAAAGCTGAAACCGTTCCATGGAAGAAGGAATATTGGGAGCATCTCACACTTGATGTTTGATGATGATTTATTGCTTTTTATGAATGGAATTAGTAGATCGTTTAAACATCTCAGAGAAATCATGTTAAAATATGGCAGGCTTAGTGGACAATCTATCAACCCTTTTAAGAGGCACATGTTGTTTTCATATAAATGCTCCAGATGAAGATATAGGGTTATTGAGGGGATCCTTGGTTGAAAGAAAAATTAGCTTCCTATTTTGTACCATTGGGTACCGATTTCTTGTGGCCGAATCAAGAAGCTTCATTTCAATGAGATTCTTGATTGTATTTGGAATGGATTTTCAATTGGAAGAAAAATGTATTTCCATTTGGAGGTCGGGTTATGCTCATTAATAGTGTGAATTCTATCCATTCCCATGCAGATCTTTTCTATTATCAAACCATTGAAAGGTACTATGGAGAAAATACAAAGTATTCTTAATACCGTTATATGGGATGCTAGAGTGGAAGTGTGGTGTCATTGGGCATCGCAGATACGGCTGGCTCATCCAGTGGATGAAGGAGGTGTTGATCTCTGTGATATTCAGGACACCATTCTGGGATTACAAGCCAGATTAGCATGGGATGTCATTTCTTGGGAGACTCTTTGGGAGAGATTTGTCAGGATGCGTTACGGTGGGTATAGAGGGTATAACATGCAGGGAGTGATGGGACTTTCAAATGCATGTTTTCTAATAAGGAACAATTGTCTTACTATGTAGGTGGGTTTTCGGAAGGGGGATATTAGCTACTGGGAGGATAACTAGACAGGTGAAAAGAATACCTTCTCTGGTTTCCCATCTCCTAGCATTTCGTTTAGGGAAGATAGAGACAGGTCTGATTTTATTCATGCAACACTTAATTCAGCTTAGTAAAATATGTTTGAAGGCATCATGATGAGTGATGATCCGGATTTGTGCTTTTTACGGAAGCCAGCTCTGGTAGGTATAATATACGGGACTACAAGAGAATCCTTCAGAGAGGCCACTCTAGGAAGGATTGGGGTTCGGTTGCTTGGTGCAAGGAGATTCTAACGAGAATGAATTTCTTGGTGTGGAGGATCAAAAACAGAGAAATATCGACGGAGGAAAACATAAAAAAAGGGGTCTACATGGTTTCATGATGTTACTATTGTGAGCACCCGAGGACAGAAATGACGTCCCACTTATTTTTTCAAGGACATTGGGCCTCTTCTCTCTGGTAATTCTTCACTCATCCTCCATTCCCTGCTAGTGAGTCCTGGTCTCTGTGGGGGTTTATGGTGGTTTGGCTTTCTGGTACTGAAAACAGGGCTATGGAACCGACTGTGAGGATTATCGTCCTGGTAGTTATTTGTTTGGTCATATGGGATGTGTGTAATCATGTTTTGATGGGATCCAACAGATCCCTATTTTATATCCAATTTTAGATGTAGTCTCTCATAGTGGAGTGGCCTCGCTGGTCAAAGGTGGGTTATCATTAGTTACAGTTTGCAATCTTATGAATCATCCTTGAATTCCGCACATATGTAGAGGAAGTTGGGTGAGGTTGAAACCCCCGAGATGTGGATTGAAGCTTAACCTCAACGGTTATTTCATGGAGGGATTAATGATGTGTGTGTGTTTTCTTTGGGACTGTCGGGACTCTATTATTATTTCATGTAGTGCCTTTTATGGCCAATGAACTCTATGGGTGTGGAGGTGCAGGCTCTTCTCTCTGGCTGGAAGGTTTGTATGCGGAGTGGATTAATGGTGACTGAGGTGGATTCCAACTATGAGGTTTTGGTTAAAGAATTATAGGGAAGCCAAGATATACCTTGGGATTTGATTTCTCTCATCTGAAGGTGCAAGCCAGAGACCAATTATGGAAGGATTATTCATCATAGTTGGATGGAATCTAATTTTGCGGTAGATTCACTTGCTTGCTTGGGCATACAGCAGGAGACACATAGGATCTATGATATCCTACATTACCTTCCCCTTTAGTGTTTTATTGTGGTGCAATGGGATTCCCTTGGAATTCAGTATTTTCATCCTCCTATAAGGGTTGTTCTTTGTTTTTCCAGTAATAAAAAATAACTTTTAGTTCAATTAAAGGGGTTATAGTTGATTTAGTGGGTTTTAGGGGGATTTGTGGTTTTTATGGTTTTTGTGATTTTTGGGGGTATTTGGGTATTTGGGTTTTTGTTTTTTGGATTTAATAAGGTTTTAGGGGCTTTTATGTATTTTTAGTGGACTTTAGTTTTTTTTAGGATTTAAGGGGGATTACAATATTTTTAGTTTTTTAGGTTTGTTTGTGTTTCTATGATTTTTAGGGTTTTTGTGTTTCTTAGGGTTTTAGGGGATTTATAGGTTTTTATTAAATTTTTAGGGTTTTAGGGTTTTACATGTTTTTTGGGTTTTTAGATAATATTAGTATTTTTTCATTATTTGGTGTTTTAGTGACCTTTTTTTTTTAATTTTAAGTGTTTTAAGTGTTTCCAGCATTTTTAGGATTTTAGAGGTTCTAGGGTTTAAATGTATTTCATTGCTTTTTAGGGTAACTATGGATTTTTAGTATTTTTAATATGGTTTAGGAATTTTAATGTGGTTATAGTGTTTAATAGTTTTTTTTGGATTATATTAGGGGTTTTATGTGTTTTAGTATTTTTAGGTTATTTGGAATTTTTTCATTTAAGGGGTTTTAGTGTAATTTAGGATTTTTTTGGTGTTTTTGTTTTTTGGGTTTTAATGGTTTATTAAGGGTTATTTCAATATTAAAAGTATTTATGTTTTTTAATCATTTTAAATTTTGAGAGTTTTTCATTGTTTTAGTAGTGTGTGTATTTTAGTGGTTAATGTGTACAGTTTAGAGTGTAGGGTTTAGGTTTTACTATTCATTGTATTGGATATATGGCTTTTGGTGTAGGGTTAATAGTGTAGATTCTAGGGGTTTGGGTGTAGTGTATATGGTATAGTGTGTTAGTTATAGGGTTTCAGTTGTAGGGTATAGTGTTTAGGGAGTAGGGTATATGGTTCAGGGTTTAAAATTGTGGGTCTATGATGTTGGGTATAAGGCTTATTGATTTTTAGGAAAATTATGGTTTTTTGGGGGTTATAGGTGTTTATGTTTATCTATGGGTTTTTAGGGTTTTTTATGTTGTAGGATTTTATGAGTTTTTGTTAGGGTTTTTATTTATTTTTCGGTTTTTTTGGGTTGTAAAAGTATTATTAGGGTTTTTGTGGTTTTTGTGTATTTAATGTTTTTAAGGGTTTTTAGAGGGTTTTGTGGTTTAATGTTTTTTTTTCATTTTAGGGTTTTTTTTTATATTTTCTATTGTTTTTAGTTGTTTTAAAAATATTTAACGATAATTGGGTTTTTAATGGTTCTTAAGGGTATTTAGGGTTTTAGGGGTGCAATTTTTTTTGTGTTTAGAGTTTTCAATGTTTTTTTTCTGGTTTTTAGGTTTTTAAGGGTTTTAAGGTTTTGAAGGGGTTTACGGTATTATGGTTTTTAATGGTTTTAGTATTTTTAGAGTTTTATGGGTTGTTATTAGTATTTTTTAGGGTTTTGGGTTTTTTTGGGGGTTTTAAGGTTTTTAGGGTTGTTGGATTTTTAGGGATTTAAGGATTATATAGTTTTTTTTATTGTTTTTAGAATATTTAGGTGTTTGTGTATTTTTATTTTTTTTATGGTTTTTAACATTTTAATGGGGGTTTTCGGACTATTTATATGTTTTGGGGTTTCAGTGCTTTATAGTGTTTTATAGGGTTTCAATAATTGTTTTGGTTCTTAATACCTATAGTTGGAGGAGTCATGGTAAGATTTTAGGGAAGTGGTGGGTGAGGGGAAGGAGGTTTTGTCAACTCTCCGAGTGAGTATATTTAATTTGATTTTCATTCTTTCTTGGATTTCAATGGTTTCAAATGTAAGGGAACAATTAATATTAGGCTCTTTTATATATTATAGTGTTTTTAGGTTCTTTTAGGGGTTTTCCCAATTTCTAATGACACTATAAGCTTTTAGGTTAATTATTATATTGTAAATGTTTTTAGGGTATTTTTGTGTTTTGTGTTTTTTTTGTTTAGGCCCTTTTACTTTTTTAGGGTTTTTTAGTTTCCTATAAGGGGGTTTCTGATTTTTTCAGACCATTAGGGCTTTGATGTTTTTTATGGATATTTTAGGGTTTTTAGGTATTTTAGGGACCTGCAGTTTTTTCAGTGTTTTATGGTATTTATGTTATTTTTAGTGTTTTTAGGATTTTTAGTTTTTATTGGTTTCAAGGTTTCTATTTTACTGTTTTTAGGGGTTTTATGGGGATTGTTTTTTACATTTTTTATGGTTTTTTAATGTTGTAGTTGGGGGGCAGGGTTTGAGTATTTTTGGGGGTTTTCAGGGTTTTATTTGTTTTATGGGATTTTTATTGATTTTTATGTATTTATGTTTTTTTAAGAGTTTTTAGGGTTTCAGGTATTATTAGTGTTTTGGGTGGACTTCTTGGGTTTTAGTGTTTTTTAGGGTTTTAGGTTTTTTAGGATTTATAGGGTTTTAGAGTTTTTTTATGGTGTTAGGGTATTTAGGGTTTTTGTAAGAGTTTTTTGGGTTATTTGGGGTTGTTTAGTTATATTTAGGATTTTAGGGGTTTTATATTTGATCAGTTTTTTGGAGTATTTACTATCTCAGAGGGATTTTTTAGGACATTTTGGGGTTTAGGGATTTTAGGGACATTTTATGGTTTTTTGGGTTATAGAGTCTTCTTAGGGGTTTTGGGGTCTTTTTAGTGGTTTTAGGTATTTTTAGAATTTTCATAGTTTTTAGGTATTTTTTCGTAGTTTGTGGGGGTGGTTGTGTTCTTAGGGGTTTTGTAGTTTTTAGTGACATTTATGGATTTTATGTTTTTAATGGTTTTTAGGTTGTTTTAGTATATTTATAGTTTTAATGGTTTTGTTGGTTTTAGGTGTTCTTAAGGTTTAAAGGGGTTTTATGGTTATTATGATTTTTTAGAGACTTTAATTTTTATCGGGTTTATGGTTTTTAGTTATTTTAAGGGTTATTAGATTTTTATTGAATTTGGGATTTTAAAGGGTTTTTAAGGGAATAAGGATTTTTTTTGTTTTACAGTTTTTATATTTTTAGAGAATTATATGTTGTTTAATGTTCTTGGGTATTTATTGTATTTATATTTTTATGGAGGGATTTTCTTTGGGAATTAGGTATTCTAATGGGTTTTATCTTTTTATGGTGTTAGGGTTATTTAAGGTGTTTTTGGGTCCTTTATGGGTTTTAGGGTCATTTATGGATTTTTAGGGTTTTTGGTGTTTTAGGGATTTTACAGTTTTTAGTGTTTTAGGTTTTTTAGAATTTCTAATAGTTTTTTAGTTTTTTTGGGGGGGAGAGGGGGGTTTGGTTGAGTTTTAGGGGTTTTTTGTTTTTTAGTGTTTGTTGTTGGTTTAGGGATTTTATAGGTTTTTAGGGTTTTATGGGGATTGTGGGTATTAAAAGGCTTTTAGGATTTTTTCCTGTTTTTGGAGTTTTAAGGGTATTTAGGGGTTTAGGTTTTTTATGTTTTTTCGGTTTTTCAGTTTTTTAATTTTTTCATAGTATTTGAAGGTTCATTTTTTTAATAATTTTTATGTTTTTAAAGGTATTATAATGTTTTAAATTTTTTAGAGTTTTAAGGGTTATTTATATAATTGATGGTTTTATTATTTTTATTGATTTTATGTAATTTTATTGTTTTGTGTGGTTTTAGGCTCTTTTATGGTTTATTTTCTTTATGTTTTAGCGGTTTTAGGGGTTTTAGGGTTTTTTGAGTTTGGAGTGTCATTTAGGGATTTTATGGGTTTTAGGGTATTGTAGTCTTTTTAGGAGTCTTATAGGTTTTTAGGCTATTCAAAGACATTTATTTATTATAGATTTTTTACGTTCAATTTGGATTATTTAGTATTTTTGGGTCTTTTAGGGGTTTTTGTATTCCTTTAGGGTTTTTAGGGTCTTTAAAGATTTAAATGTTTTGGGAAATTTTTAGGTTTTTTGGGGGATTTTTTTTTGTTTATAGTGTTTTCAGCGGTTTTTTTTAGGTTTTTAAAAATATTAGGGAATTCCATGGTTATTGAGGTTTTAAGGCAATTTAGTGTTTTAGGTTTTTAATGTTTATAGGTTTTTTAATATTAATTCTATTTTAAAGGGTTTTTTAAATTTTTACTGTTTTCTAATGTTTTCATGATTTTTAGGGCCATTTAATGTTTTAGAATTACTTCAGTAATTTTAGGGTGTTTGGTATTTTTAGGGATCTTACTTTCATTTAGGATTTTGATGTCGTTGAGATGTATTTGGGTTTTTAGGGGCGGTTAGTGTTTTAAATGTTATCTATTTAATGGTAATTTTTGGGGTTTTAAGTAGTTTTTTGGTCGTTTAGGTGATTTAAATGATTTAGGGTCCTTTATTTTTGTCATGGATTTTATTATCCATTTTGGTTTTTATGAATGTATAGTGTTTTTTATTATTTTTTATTATGGTTATTTGGGGTTTTAGGGTGTTTACGGAATTTAGGAGTTTTTATTGTCTTGGGTTTTGATCATGTTTTTAGGCTCATCTAGGGTTTTAGGGTTTCTTGGTGTCTTTTAGGGATTTTAATACGTTAGGGCCCTTATTTAGTTTTAATGTTCTTTTATGGGTTTTAGTGTCCTTTAATGGTTTATGTTCTTTGTGGATTTTAAAATTGGGTTGTTGGGTATTTAGAGTTTTTAGGGATGTCATTTTTTCAATGTTTTTATATTTTTTTGGGATTTTAATTTTTTTTTGTGTTTTATAGAAATTAAATAGTTTGAATTATTTAAGGGGTTTTAAGGATTTATGGGGTTTTAAAAGTTGTTGAGGGTTTTATTGTAATTTTATGGTCTTTAGTGGTTTTAGTTAATTTTATCATTTTAGGGTTTTTAGGGGTTTTAGGTTCTTTTAGGTATTTAGTTTCAATTTCATTGTTTTAGGGGTATTATAGTGTCATTTAGGGGTTTTAGGGGGTCTATCTGCTTAATTGTTTTTAGGATATTGTAGGTTGTTTTAGGGTGACTTTTAGGTTTTAAGGGACTTTTATGGTTTCTTGGGGCCTTGCAGGGGTTTCAGGATAAAGTTTAATTTAGGGTTTTATGTTTCTTTAGGGCATTAGGGTCGTTTGGAGGCTTTTAGGGTCCTTTAGCATTTTGGGGGAATTTGGGCTTCATTTAGGGGTTTTAGGGGTTTTAGGTTCTTAAAGTATTTTTATGGGATTTAGGGTCATTTACAATTTTTGATGTCTTTAGAGTATTTTAGTGGGTTTTAGATTATTTTTTCGTCATTCATATTTTTAGGGTCTTTTGGGTTTTCAGTTATTTATGTTTTTTAGGTTTTTAGGGTATTTCTGGATTTTTGTTTATTTGAGGGGAATATTATGGTTTTGGTATTTTTTTAATGTTTTTTATGTTTTTAAGGGTGTGAAGGATTGTATTTATTTTTAGAGATTTTAGGTGTTTAAGGGTTTTTAGTTATTTTACAGTCCTTTTTGGATGTATAAGAAATTTTAGGGTGTATAAATTTTTTTGGGTTTTTTTGTTTTTATGATTCATAGATATATTTAGGCATTTAGGATTTTTTTGGAATTTTAAGGGGTTTTAGTGTTTTTAGGGTTTTACTATATTTTGGGTTTTTAAATTTGTTATGTTTTTTATTGTTTTTAGTGTTTTTGGGTCATTATATGTATTTAGTGTATTTTGTGATTTTACTATTATAGTCCATTTTAGTATCGTTATGTATTTTTGGGTTTTATGGTTTTAATGGTATTTAAAGTTCAATTAGGATTTATTATGGTTTTAGGGGTTTTAGGTAGTTTTAGGTTCTTAAGGGTTTTTAGGGATTTATGGGTTTTTAGAGGTTTTGATATTTTTGGGGTTTTATGGGATTTAATGTTTTTATGCATTTTAATGTTTTTAGGGGGTTTTTTATTTTTAGTGGTTTATGGTTTCTATTGATTTATAGGGGTTTTGTGGCTTCAAGGAATTTTATGTTTTTAGACTTTAAAGGATATAAAGGTTTTTAAGGGGTTTTTGTGTTTTTAGGGGTTTTGGGTTTTTACGCAATTATGATTCATAAGGGTTTTATGGTATTCTAGGGGTTTATATGGTAATTTGTGGATTTATAGGGGGTTTACTGGTTTTTAGGATTTTTTTTGGTATTTTTGGGATCTTTTGGGTTTTGAAGAATTTTTAGGGGTTTATGGGTTTTAATAGTTCTTTTAGTGTTTTTAAGGCTTGTAGAGTTTTATTTGGTTTTAAAAGTTTTTATGGTTTTTATGTTTGTTATGTTTCATTATAGTTTTATATTGTTTCGAGGTTAGTTAAATGTTTTAGGGGTATAAGTGTTTTTGTGGGGTTTTTTTGTTTTTGGTGTTTTATGGGTTTTAGGGTTTTTAAAGGTTTTTTGGGTTTTTAGGTGCGTTTTTGGGTTTTATAGACTGTTTAAACATTTTTACGGTTTTTTATTATATTTTTTTTGTATTTTTATGGTTTTAGAGTGGTTAATGGTATTTAGGGGGTCTGTGTTGTTTGGGGTTTTTTGGATTTTTATGTTTTTTAGTTTTTTGGAGATTATGGTTCATTTATGGGTTTTATATGGTTTTTTTGGGTCTTTTCGGGTTTTAATGGTTTTAGGGTGTGTTTTTGTTTTTAGAATTTTTGAGGGTTTAATGGGGTTTTTTGTTTTTTAAGGATTTTATTGGTTTTTAAGGTTCTTAGGGGGGACTAAGGTTTTCTTGATTACGGTTTTTTATTATGTTTTGGGGTTTTACAGTTTTTATAAGATATATTTCATTTTATGTGTTTTTATAGTTTTTTGGTTTTTTATTGATTTTATGGTTTTTAGTGTTTTGGAGTTTTTTGGGATTTCATAAGGGTTTTAATGTTTTTTGGATTTTATTTGGGTTATCAGTGAATTTTGGTTTTCTTGGGGTTTAAGGGATTTTTTGTGTTTTAATGAATTGTTTTATTTTTTTCCTGTTTAAGGGAGTTTTTTAGTCTTTAGGTGTTTAAAGGGATTACTATGTTTTTTAAAAGTATTTGAAGATTTTAATAAATTTTTTGTGGTATTTGGGAGTTTTTCAAGGTTTTAATTATATTTTAGGTTATTAAGGGTTTTTTTGGAATTTAAATGTTATTAGGATTTTACGTGGTTTTAATCAATTTAAAGGAATTTAAGGGTTTCATGGTGTATTTGGGTTTTACGGGACTAATTTAGGTTTTCTGGGTTTTTATGGATTTCTGGGGATTTAATTTGTTTTTATGGTTTTATGTGTTGTTAGGGTTTAATAGTTTTTTATAGTTTTTTTTGTCTTTTAGGGATTTATCAGGGTTGTTATGGTATTTATGGATATTTTATGGTTTTCATGTTTTTTAGAGTTGTTATGGGTTAAAATGTTTTTAGGGTGTGTTTTTGGTTTTTTGTTTACTAGGGTTTCTAGTGGATTTATTATTTTTAGTTTCTTTTTAGATTTTCTTAGGATTTTTATTATTTTTAATGAATTTAATGGTTTTTATTGTTTTAAATTTATTATATTTTTTATATTTTTTTAAATTATTTTAGGATTGTTTTCATTTTTTTAGTTTTTTCATGTTTATATTGTTTTTTAGAGTTTTTAGTGGTTTTAGTTTTTTTTCTTATTTTTAGTGGGTCTATCACATTAGAGCATCTAGCAGTATTTTATGGGTTTTTAGGTTTTTTAAGAGTTTTAGGGATTTTGAGGTTTTTTTATATACTATGTTTTTAGAGTATTTAGGGTATTTGGTAGTTTAGGGTTTTGGGGTTTTTTAGATTTTTGGGTTTTTAGGTGTTTTTAGGGTTTTCCACATTTTCAGTGGTTTTGGGGATTTAGGGGTTTTTAGGGGTTTCAGGGATGTTTAGTGGTTTTATGTATTTTTAGTTATTTATGGTATTTTAGGGTTTTTAGTTGTTTATAGAGTATTTTAGTAATTTATAAGCATCTTTAGGTGGTTTATAGATTGTTATGTGTTTTTAGAGTTTACATGTTTTTATGGTATTTTGGTTTTTTTAGGGATTTATGGTTTTTAGTGTTATTAGGTAATTTTATGGTTTTTTAATTTTTAATTTTTTTATATTTTGTGGTGTTTTTAGTTTTTTTAAGAGATATAGTGTTTTTTTGGGTTTTTAATATTTTTAATGGATTGTAGGGGTTTTTTTGTTTTTTGGTGTTCTGGTATTTTTATGTTATTTTAAGGTTCTTTTAGGTTTTTCGGGTTTTTTTGGGTTTTTTTGGGTTTTTAGGGTTTTGGATTTATTTAGTGTTTAAGGTATTTTTTATATTTTTAGGGTTGTTATGATTTTTAGTGTATATTGGAGTTTTTTCAGTTTATGGGGTTTTTCGGTTTTTTGCGTGGATAAGAGATTTCGACGAATAGTTGGGGAATTTTGAGTTTTATTTTACGTTTTTGGGATTTTAAATATTTTCTTATGATTTATTGGTTTTATAGATTTTCTTGGGATTTAATTATTTTTTTGGGGTTCTAGGGTTTTTTCTAGATTTTACGGGTTTGTGGTTTTTAGGATTTTTGTTGTTGTTTTGAAGTCTCTAAATGTATTTTAGGAGTTTTCAATGTTTTTATTTTTTTAGTGATTTTTTGATTTTTAGGTGTTTTAGTACTTTTTAGATATTTTTTAGGTTTTCAGGCATTTTTAGGGGGTTTTCAGGTTTTATTGATATTTTTAAAGTTGTCATTAGTTTATAGGGGTCATAGTGATTTTATGGGTTTTATTCTATTTTTGGAATTTAGAGTTTTATTAGTTTGTTGACTATTTTCAGGTTCTGTATTTCATATGGTATTTTAGGGTTTTTAAGGGGTTTCAGGTTTTTTTGGAGTTTATGGTTATTTAGGAATTTTTACAGTTTTATGGATTTTTATTTATTTTAATATTTTGAGGTTTTCTATCTTTATTTGGTTCTTATGTTGATTTTGGTGTCATATGGTATTTCTTGGTTTCATTGGGTGTTTAGGGTCCTTTTTGGAGTTAAGGGTTTTTGAATGTATTATGGTTTTTTAGGTTTTTTGGGATTTTAGGGACGTCTAGGAGATTAGAATTTTTTAGGGGTTTTAGGGGGATTAACTGGGTTTTAGATTTTTAGGGGTTTTAATGGGAGATTAGTTGGTTTTAGGGATTTTATAGGGATTTAGGGTATTAGGAGTTTGGGGGGTTAGGTAGTTTTTTAGGTTTAAGGGGTTTTGTTGAGTTGTCTTATGGGTTTTCGGTTTATAGAATTTTTAGTGCATTTATGTTTTTTGTGGTTTTATGAAATTTTATATTTTTAGAGAGTTTTTGGGATTTTTAGAGTGTTTAAGGTTTTTCAGTGTTTTTTAGGGATTTATGGTTTAGGAGTTTTTAGGGTTTTTAGTGTCTTTTTTGATCTTGTGTGTTATATATTTTATGTTTTTTATTATATTATTTTTCTTTTTAGGGGTTTTGGGTATTTGGGTATTTTAGTGTCTTTAGTGTTAAAGGGATTTTATGGGTTTTTAGAGATTTTAAGGTATTAGGTGGCTTTTAGTTTTTAGGGGGTTTTAGTGTTTGTAAAGGAATTTTATTGATTTTAGGAGTTTTATGGTTTTTAGTGATTTTATATTTTTTAGAATTTAGTGTTTTTCATGTATTAGGGTGTTCTAGAATATTATTATATTTTTATTCGTTTTTAATAGTTTTTGGGTTTTTGGGGGTTTTATAGTTTTTCAGGATATTTGGGTCGTATAGTGGTGCTAGGGTTCTTACTGTATTTAAGTGTTATTTGGTTTTTGGGGTTCTTAGGATTTATAGACATTAAGGGTTTTAGGGTGTTATATAGTTCTTAGGGTTTTAGCATCATTAGTATTTTTTATTGTTTCATGGGTTTTTAGGGTTTTATGGATTTTTTTGGTTGTTGTAGGGTTTTAGGGGTTTAGGGTATTTTAATTATTATTATTTTGATTTTAGAGTTTTTTACGTTTTCTAGGGTTTTCATTTCATTTATGGTTTTTAGATTGTTAAAATATTTAGTATTTTTCGGGGTTTTCATGGATTTTAGGAGGGTTATTGTTTTTAATGGTTTAAGGGGGGTTTTTCGTTTTTTTTGTTTTTTTGGGTTTTATGGGATTTTATAGTTTTTAGAATATTGTAAGGTTTTCTGGTATTAAGTGTATTTGTAGATTTTATTGGTTTTTGGGTTTTAAAGGGCTTTAAAATTTTTTAAGGGTTTTAATGATTTTCATTATTTTTATGGTTTTAGAGGATTTTATAGTTTTTATGGTTTTTAGGGGTTAACACCGTTTTAGAGTTTTTTAAAAAACTTACGAGTTTTATGTTTCTTAGTGACTTTTAGGTTTTTAGAGGATTTCATGAATTTTTAGGGTTTTTTGTGGTTTTATGGTATTTCTTTGTGTTATTGGTTTTTATGATTTTTAGGGTGTTTTTAGGAATTTTAGGCATTTTATAGTATTTATGTTTTTTAGGATTGTTTTATGGTTATCGGGGTTTTAAGAATTTATAGGGGTTTGGGGGTTTTATGGTTCTTTAAGGATTATAGTGTTTTTTTTTGTTTTCGTTTTTTATGGTATTTAAGGGTTTCAGGTATATTTAGGGTCTTTAGGGTTTTTATGGGTTCTTATATTTTTCAGTGTTTGAGGGAGATTAATGTATTTTTAGTGGATTTTTGAGTTTTGTAGTGTTTTTTGGGGTTTTAGGGGTTTTTATGATCTTTTAGTGTTTTTGGGGTTTTATATGTTTTTTGGGTATTATGGTATTTAAGGTGGTTTATGTAATTTTAGTGATTTTAGGTGAATTACTTTGGTTTTATGTTTTTTAGGAATTTTAGTCTTTTGGATTCAATTATAGTTTTTTATTTTCTATGTGTTTTCAAGTTTTATAGGGGTTTAGGGGTTTTAATGTTACAGTGTTTTAGGGTATTTAGGGTTTTATGGTTTTAGTTTCTATATAGTTTCTTAATGTTTAATAGGGAATTATTAGTGTTTACAGGGTTTTTAGGGGTTTTAGGGTGTTCTAGTTGTTTTATGATTTCTAAGAATCTTTAGGGGTTTATGATTTTTTTTATGATTTTGAGGGCACGCATGTTTTATAGTGTTTTATGGTTTTAGGTTCTTTTATATTTTTGATGAGTTATTATGGGTTTTAGCTTTTTTGAATGAATTTATAGGTATTTAGGGTTTTAAGGGTTTTATGGTTTTAAGGGATTTTAATGGTTTTGAAGGATTTTTTGATTCTAGGGTTTCTTATGGTTTTATGTTTCTTAGGTATTTTCCCAATTAATACATGTCTTTAGGGTTTTTGGGTTTCTTAAGTGTTTTAGGGGTTTTAGAGAAAATAGGCCTCCATGTCCTACTTTTTCTAGACCCCCAAAAATTGATAGAAAATAAAGAGAAATTATTAAAATGTGGGTTTTCAAGCCTGGGTGTGAAGAACACCGTTCATATTTGAATCATCGTAGGGCGCAGAGAGGGGTGGTGTGAAAAAACACAACAAACATCCTTCCTCAATGGTATTTTTTGGAGATTGTGTCCTCCACCATATCCACCACCCTATATACATGCGTGACATTGAGAGTAAGAGTCTGGGATAAGCTGAGATATTCAATCCATTATGGTACGAGCCTTCTTGGAACATTTTGGGATTTTTCCACCAGGGCATCCGCAACAATCACTGTGTCAGATTCAAGCCATAACAATTTCCAACCAAAATGTGGCACACACTTTACCACCTTTATAATTTCTTAGGGATCATCTTTATAAGCACATAAACATCAAATAATGTGAAAAAATAATCTATTCACAAACCCTCTAGAGGTATTGAAGACCCCACCGCACCTCGAGGTGCTTGGTGAACCCATGGCCACTCTATCCATGTTATCATTGATCCATGATGGAATCGGGGGATCGAACAGATTAATGTTAAAACCTATGGCTCTTTGCACCTACTAGAGACTCCATAAAAATTAAAGAGAATAAGATAATTGATGTAATTAGCCATCGAACCTAATTGTAAATGAGATGTCACTAGCACCGCCTTTTAAAATGTCAGAACACCACTATTGAAGGTGCAAGGAAGGCGGTTGAAATCCACCACAGTATGAGGATTCCAAATGTATGAGACCATGGTAGCCACACCAACAATAAGCAGTTTGTGCACCTATGTGATGACTTTTGTCTTCACTTGACCATTAAGCTGAATAAGTAGTGACCAGTGGGTGATATAGGAAAATCTAAAAATATACTACAGTTAACCCCATAAATCAGCAAAAAATCTATAGTGAAGGTAGGTATGTTGTATACTCTCATCAGACCAAAGGAATATGTACAAAACAAAGGCAAGATTCTAACCAGTTTTCATCAGATGCTCTTGTATATGCATCATGTTCCTTCAAAGTTTCTATAGTATTATCTGGTTTGTAGGTTGAAAGGTAGGGGATTTTAATTTTAATATCCATGATGCTGGGACATCGCCTTGTAGTCATTCAATATGGTAGAAATATTTTATTTTTAATTGTCCTGCCAGGTATAGTTTCCAAATAAGGGTGTCACTATTCATCAAATTTTATATTTTAATCCACATTATAATATGCATTGGAAGATTCACAAGATGATCTGCAACTCCTCGAATGAAATCTGCAATAGACATGTCCTGCCACCCATGGGGTGGTTCCACTATTTTATATAGGGGTCTTTCAATCCAAGTGGTTGTCCAGTTGTTTAGGAACAAAAGATTTCACACAACCCAATTAGATTGTGAAATAATATTCTTATATAAGGATCTATGTGTAAGCTATACAAAGGAAGGTAAATACCCTATTAGACAGGGGTCTTTCTAAGAAAGGCATAGTTAAATCTCCAGATATCCGAAATTCCAAGCCCACCCAGATCAAGAGGATTAGTATAATCTTTCCAAGCCATAGAGACCAGCTTCCTTTCACTAATGTATCCCATCCAAAAAAATTCCTAATCATGAAAATTAATATTTTTATCAAACTATTCAGCCATCTATAAATTTGGAACTCATGAATAAACCTAGAGGTGATAAGAGAGTTGATTAGGAAAACCCTTCTAGGCTAATATATGCATTTTCCTTTCCAATTTTATAGATTTTGTGTGATTTTAGTGGTGATTCTCTCAAGGTAGTAGCATTTGGCCTTTACCAAGAAAATAGGGACACCCAAATATGTAAATGTAATTGATAATATTTTCACCTCAAGTGATCTTGTAATGAAATGTTTCTTGGAGGATAAATCCTATTTTTTGAAGACAATGTATAATTTATTCCAACTAATAGACTTCCCGGACAATCATTCCTAATGATGGAGAATCATTCTGATTTAAGAAAATGTTCTCTTATTATCCTGCTCAAATATAAGTAAGTCATCTACATAAAATAGATGGGGAGGAACATAGAGATCTCTCTCTACCTTAATTGTTTTTAAAGGACCAACCCACCAAAGGATATTAATACATCAGCTCATGTAATCCTCGAAAATTGAGAAATAAAGGTCGTAGAGTGGGTCCCCCTACCTAAAACCATGTGTGTATTCGGAGAAACCCTTTAGGGTCCCATTGATAAGGATAGAATCCCTAGTTATAGTCAAATTAGTTAAAATTAATTTGATGATATTGTATGAAAAGAAAAACATTCAATGAATATTGATGCTAAATCTCCACTTAATGGTATCAAATGCCTTTGAGGTGTCCAGCTTCAAAAAAAAATCCCCCATTCTTCATTTACTTCCTCAAAATGTAGGGGCTTTTCAGGGATGTGTAGAGGAAGGATTGAATAATCCTCCTAGGAAAAAACCAGAATTGATTTTGGGTGATAATATTCTAAAAAAGCATATGCAAATTAATGAATATAATTTTTATTATTATCATCATAATGGTGTTCCCTAACGAAACTTATCAGAAATTGACTATCTAAATAGAATTTTCCTTCTTGGGGATCAAGGCAATTAAATCAGAATTTGTTCCATAAGAAATTCAATTGGAGATATAAAATTACATGATTTCATTGGTGATTTCCACATGCATGTTGTCCCGATTGAAGATAAAAATCATGTATTTGAACCCTAATGGTCCTGTTGTATTGTCAATGTATAAATCGAACAGTGCATGTTTCACCTATTCTTTAAAGGGGGGAGATTTTAAACCATTGTTCTACTGATCTTCAATTCATGGAATAATGGTGTCATGAAGATAAAAGTAAACAACACCATCATCATTGTATAGTGCCTAAAAATATTCCACAACAACACTAGATATATCATCCACATATGTGAAATTTGATATGTTGATGCGAATATCAGTCATGTCTTTATTGTCCTTATTCTCCCTATGTAGGAATTAGATGAATATGGAATTACTATCCCAATATTGCTTCCACATTATTTTAAATGGATTCTTTTCCAGCCTCTACATAAGAGCCTAGAGGTCATCATGCATGAGATGCAACTGTAACTCCTCCTTGGAAGGCATGTGCTATTGTTTATGGGAAATCTAGAAAAGGGAAAGTTTAGATTCAATAGACTTAATCTCTTCATCTATCCATGATAAAGAGCTCATACTCCATCCTTTTAGAAGAAACATTATTCTCTAAATATACTAGGCCTCAACAAAATTGGGATTCCCTGAAAGGTTCTATTCCAACCATTGGTAAACACATCCCAACACCCAATAATCATGATCCAAGCATTATAAAATTTAAAAGACTTGGGGGATGAACTTTTAATACATTCCACTAAATAAAATAACCAATGGATTGGGATCAGAGTTGAACATGGGTAGACTGAACCTAGAGATATCCATAGGGGAACTCCTGTCTCTAATTTGAGAGAAGAACCTATCATGCTAACTACCATGTCTTCCATTAATAGTGATCCTTACCCATGTAAAAGATGCTCTAGAAATAGGAACTACAGAGAGATCACATTAGACCATGTAGGAAAATAAGTCCTCTGTAAGAGTAGAGATATTCTCGAACCAATCTTCTCATCTGGTCTTAGCACAACGTTTATATCCCAAATAATAACCTAGTTTAGGACTATAGTCTCATTAAATTGAGACAACATGGTCCATAAGGACCATTGTCCCATCTTAAAAGCATGATACATATACAAATTATATGGTTAAATTAATAAACTAGATTCATATTGATAGGGATAAAAATCGAAGGCATTCCTCATAAGAATGAACCTGAACATCATTATTCTTCATCCCCAACAAGGTTTCCAAAGAACTGTCATCCCTATTATGGGAAACAAGAGAGTAACCAGGGGTGATCCATTTGAATCCCTTCCAATTCTCATAGATCATCATGGTGTTTGAAATATAAATAAGCATTTTATTGTAAGAAATAAGTAAAATTCAAAGGGTAGTGATCGTGGGAGAGTTCCCATGCCCTTGTAAATTTCATAACATGATACTAATTTGGAACTTGATTTAGAGGGGGGTTGTCCCCAATACATTTCCCGTTATTCCCTTTATTTTTGGGATTATTTGTGGGCTAATTTGTGGGTGAATAGGAAATATACTTATCCCTCCAAATGGACCTGTCTTTGGGCTGCTTTTCAGATTCAGGGCTAGTGGAAGGATCCACTGGATCAACATCCTGGGTTTGAGGATGCTCAACAACATCAGTCCAAAATACCCTAATTTGTGGGATTAATATGTTCAAATTGAAAACCATTTATTTATATGAAACTAGTTTTATCTTCACATATTTTTTAAGGGACACAACAGTGAAAGAATCTACACTCATATCAAGCACATGTGATCTCTATGGAGTGACCAGTTGATCCAATGGTGTACACAGGTCCATTGGAATGCCATGGAAAAGTACCATCCCAGCCAGGCCTGTTGAATTCTTAGATAATGTAGGAGTATGGGGAGTCACCCCATCCCGATTTTTTCTCTACATGTTAGGAGTATTAGGCACAGTTCCCTATGCATTTTGGGTAATATGGTCATCGAATGCAGGTAGAGGAGCCTCAAGACCCTCAAGACGTGCACTAGGGTTGTTATGAGTCTCTTCAACTCAACTGGTGGGGAATTAGTAGGAAGTACAAGCTGAATGTTGTGTATGTGAACTGACCATGCGGTGACTTCAGCTATTGTGGGTTCCGTCCCACTGCCTAGGTCATACTGAGGCATATCTGACATTCTAGAAGCTTGCCTTAAGGGTGTAGAGTTAATGATTTTTCATTTAGATTACAGGTTATGTGGTTTGGTGTTCAGGGTTTACGGTTCAGGTTGTTGGGTTAAGTGTAATTCCCATATGTTTTTACAAAATATTTAAATAATATTTATTCTATGTTAGCTTTATTTTCACACAATCGTGAGTTTAAACACACTGCGATATTCCATTAATATAAAAATACTGTTTTAGCCTAGCCATTAGGTTAGCGTGAATAATTATAACTAACTTATGAAAATTCATTATGAAAAATATAAATCAATTATATATTTTTATTTTAGACTGAATTACTTTTGGTAATGAAATTAATAAGATATATATATGTTATATATTTAATAAAATATTTATGAAATTCATTAAATGAATATTTTTTGTTACATGTTATGAACTAAACACTATTTGATATATTCTTTTTTTTGAAAGGTTAATTTTACACCTTTGAATGGTGAACCCATATTCAATTAATACTTTGACCCATTAATGATTATTATATGAAAATATAAACATTTTATTTTGAATCAGGGTATAAAAATTAACTTTGGATAAATTTTTTATATTTTTATCATAACTTACATATTGTGATGAATACTAAAAATAGAAATAATTTTAATTAAAAATTATTTTTTCATTTAGATAATTTAAATGAAAAAATTATAATATTTAATGGTTTTAATGTATAAATATAATATATTTTCACAATTTAATATAATGTGTGTTATTGTCATTAATTTTACATTGAATTTATAGGTAAAAACATTTTAATCATTTGCAAAGTTTTAACTTTTAACACTCATTCTCTCAACGACGGGATTAATTTTAAATTAATGATAGCAACCTCTGAGTTTTGAATTTTGAAAAAAGGATTCCATATTTAGAATTATTAGGTCAAAATTATGTTAATAGGCTACTTTTATTTTTGGGCATTATGAATAGTAACTCTGGTAATGATTTTTATTACCATGGTTAAAGATGAATCGTGTAATTAAGGGTAAAATTAATATTATAAAATCACCATAACACCTGTAAAACTCCTATGGTATGACTAAATTGGAAACTTATTATATATTCTTCTAAATTTAATCACTTTATTTCTACTTGTCTATGAATGTGTCATGAATGTAATTAAAATTAATGAAATGGACAAAATGTCACAATCAATTTTTATATAAGTGTATTAATTTTAATATATGGATCAGTAAGAGATAAAATCAACTATAGATTGTATCTATAATTCTAAAATATGTACCCTCATTATAATAATTTATTTTAAATAATTTTTACTTAATAATTATCATCAATTATTACACAATAGTGATGTAGAAATTATTTTATTAATAGAAATATCAAATAAATTGTTTTAAAAATGTTAAAAGAAATATCATATGAAAAAATTATTTTTATCCATGATTTTATCGGTTAATGTGAAGTTTTATATGTGTATCCATTATTTTGGTACCAATTTATCTCCGGTGTGAATTTAATTTAAAGTCTAATAAATGAATAGTGTCAAAATTGACACTTTTGATATTTTATAAACCTATCATTTTACTAAATTATTTAAAAATCACTAAGTGGTAATTATAAGGCCTAAAATATCATAATTTATCAATTTAAGGAAAATTTACACCACATACGTAAATATACATTACCATTATATATTTATAATGTTATTACCAAAATTGAACTTTAATAGAATAACTATGGGTTAATTAAAATAATAAGGTTTAAATTGAAAAAATAAGTTTACCAATGTTTATTAGATGATGATATTACATCCCTATCAGATCTAATCATTGATTTAGGGATAGTTTGGAGGTTTTTTAATGTTTGATTTTATTATAAATTATTATTTTTGAATGTTTCCTAATGTTCCCATCTCCTCTCTTATAAAAGGGAACCTCCTCCATCTTCCATTCAATATATTTGTATCCTTCATGTCTGTCCCAATGCTTCCCATTACACTTTCAAACATCCCTAGTAATATTATGGAGGATCTGGTCTATAAAAATACCAACTCTAGTGCCCTTAGTGGAAATTCAATGGAGGCACGTTGAGGAAGAGGTAATCTCTTCAACCGATTCTTTCATGTTTCATTCTACATGATCATCATTAAACCATGATTATATATATGATTTGAATGGATAAATATGATATATATTTTACTAATACCATGCTATATATTATATACCTAAAATCTAAATAGAGGAACACAAACATACATTAGAACATAAAGCCGTAAATACCTCAATAATGAGTAAAAACAAAATGTTACTAACAAATGGATTAAAATTTGATCATAAATTTTATCATAAAAATTATTATGACTTTGTAATAAATAATTAACATTATTTAAGTTATTATACATGAGGTTCAGAAAAATATTAAGTAGACCAGACTTAATGTAAGGGATAACTTTTCTAATCTCATTTTTTATCCAAGATTCATTACTTGAAAGTATTTAATGGGGATATATTTATCATCCATGTTCATGTTATCTAAAAAAGTTTTCATAAAATGTTTACTATTTATACATGTATTTTTATTCTAATTTTTACCCTTTTTTAATTTTACCACAAATTATGGAAGGAATCATTCTTTTATTTTCCATACGAGGTACTTTTTGACTTTTGCGTAAAAAGTACGAGAAGAATGGGTTTTTAACATATACGGCATGAACAAATTTCTACACGTTCATTGATAATTATTTCCATGAAGCTTGATTTACATGATTGTTTGTTTATTTTCAATTAACCACTTTTCATTTAAAATTTCATGACATATTGTTATTTTTTTTTGAAGAAGAAATGATACTTTCAAAATAAACTAAGTTTAAGTGTTTTATTCAAATTATTTTACATCTAAGATGATATAGGATTACGTTTGTATCACTATTATTACATTTAATAGATTACTTTATGATTCAATTATTTTTATGATGTCATTTTATTTCATATGGATTATGTTATGATGGCATGATGTTTATGAAACCCATTTTATTACATGGGTTATGCTAGGATGCATGATTTATGTTTTTTGGAGTACCTAAGAATGGTTTCATTATGAGATGGTTGGGACCTATATCCCCCTTCAAGGAATTTATTAACGATTTATATCTCATGAGATAGACATGGATGGAACAGAAAGTTAATATGGTTCAGTGATACATGATTGGAATGAGGAGTGAACTCGGTTCGGTAATGGCCTTTCTCTTCTATGATAATACTGGAAATGAGCCGTGACCAATATGAAATTATTTCAAATGATTATTTGTGCATGAAACAATGTTTCATGTCTTATGTTATGATTATAGGGGGTACATTTAACTTCTATGATTTATCCCATGACATGATATTATGATCTCTTATCCAGGATAATATTTTAAAATGTTATAATCTTATTAATATTATATGATTGATATTTTCATGGTTTATCTTTATTGAGAATTTCAACTCTCCCTTTCATATGTTTCATTTCCCCAGGCCATGAAGAAGGGTATTAAATATGATATGCCAAAAAGGATTCTAGTTATGAAAAAATAAATGGGAGGCAATGTAGATATTTGATGAGCTAGTTGTTTATGTTTCTCAGTTTCTAAAGACACTAAACCTATATAGTCCTATCATTGTTTTGTTATATTTTGTCATAAATATAACTCAATTTGAAGTAATAACAATGAATGAAATGTATGGGTTGTTATAGTTGGTATCAGAGGAAAGGTATACATAACATATGGAAACTAGGATGTGAAAGTGTTAGTAAGGACCCTACGGATATGTCTATGTAGAGGTAACAAAACTGGGGTTTTATAAATTACAATAAATAAAATAGGATAAAACCAAATGTTTCTTAATTTTTATTTTCATTCTAGATTATGTGGTTTTCCTATTATAAATTTTTTTTCTCACACTATGCTTCTTGGTTTTATTCAATGGATGGAACCCCAAGAACCATGTTAATGCTAAATGCGAAGGGAATGAAATGATTCTCCCCTTGAGAAACAAAATTTTATGGGAGATAGAATGAAAAATCATTTAACCATTCTCACATATCTTTTTAAAGCTACGAATCATGCCAGACATCCAAACGGGCCAATGAGGGAGCAACACTCTACTGAATTCTTTATGAGGCAACATCCACCTTTTTTGAGTAGGTCTACTGATCCATTAGTGGTTGAACAATGGATCAGTACCACTAAAAAGATTTATTATTCATACATTGTTCGGAACATGATAATGTCATCTTAGCATCATATCGATTTGAAGGTGAAGCAGATCAATGGTGGAATCATATCAAAAATACAAAGATAATATATGAAATTGAGTCTATGGAATGAGATGAGTTCCGAAACATATTTTTAAATACGTAATTCCCTCATATTCATTGAAAAAATATAGAGATTTAGTTTCTTGAACTGAAACAGAAGGATGATGAATCTATGGGTACCTATGAAGAAAATTTTACCGGACATTCAAGGTATCCTTCCTGAATTATTATCCAAACTGAGAGTAAGATCGATTGATTCTATAGTGGCTTAAAACCAATTATTCAAGGTAATTATACATAAGGGAAATAAATAGCTACAACGAATGTGTTTGATGTGCTCTCAAGGTTGAGATGATGAATAGTGCAACCCATTTGTCCTATTGGTTTGACAAGAAGATAATGATGGAAGTCAAAGGAAAATCTAAATACCACACTGAACAGAAGATGAGTTTTCCATTATGCTCAGTGTGTGGAATGTATCATAGAGGTAATTGTATTAAAGGGGCAAGTAAATGTTTTTAGTTTTGAAAATAAGGTCATCAGGTAGTTGAATACTGAAGTGTTGGGAAAAAGATGTCTAATGATGCAACCTAAGAAAAGGCTATATAGAATGCAGCTCCTACATTTCAATGTTACATGTTTAAGGAATCGTGTAATTATGCCAATAAATGACCTAATCCAAGGAATATTAATGATGATCGACATCAAAAAACATTATAGGCCATAAGAAATGGAAATTCACATGAAATTACTATCTGTGATGTGGAGTATGATAATGAAGTGGTGAAAGGTACACTTACCATCAACTCTAAAGTAGAAAATGTTTTATTCTATTATTGATCCACCCACTCTTTTATTTCTAAATACTTTTCTAAGGGTATCATCATATTACCTAAACAATTAGATGTTGTGTTAGCAATGAAAAATCCTGATGGCACAACATTCACATAAAAAGTTTACAATTATTCTTCGATTGATGTTCGTAGGAACGTTCTTCCTGCAAACCTTGTGATCCTTCCTATAGGGGAATTTTATGTGATTCGTGGCGTGGATTGTCTTTCACTATATGTATCTCATATCAGTTTCCAATGAAGGAACGTCACATTTCACATTCCAGTTCTATTTATGATCATCGATCGATGAAAGAATGAATATAACTTTCCAGTATAAATTTAATCGATCATATGGGTCTTGATTCAAATAAATGATGGCTATTTATCACATATGGATGGTGAGAAACTTACGATTAATAATACACCAATTTTATGGGATATTGATGTTGTATTTCTAGAGGAATTTCTATGTATTCCACCAAAAAGTGAAGTTGAGTTTCTTATTCAACTCATACCAGGTTCTATGAGTATTTCAAAGACACCGTATAGAATAGCCCCAATTGATTTGATGGAATTAAACAAACTACTCCAATAGAATCTTGATAAGGGATTCATACACCCTAGTGCATCAGCTTTAAAATCACCTATTCTGTTTGGTATGAAGAATTATGGATCAATGAGACTCTGTATTGATTATTAGGAACTTTACACGATCACTATTGAGAACTAATATCCTCTCCCATGCATTGATGACTTTTGTGTCCAACTATTTGGAACTCCATACTTTTCCAAGAATAATCCTCATTCGGGATATCATCAATTAATGGTTAAAATGAAGATATTCCAAAGATGACATTCCGTAAAAGGTATGTACACTATGAATTTATATCGATGCCTTTTGGTCATACTAATTCCCATTATATATTAATGGATCTAATGAATAGAGTCTTTAGAAACTATCTTAACCATTTTTTGGTAGAATTTATAGACGATATTCATGCCTATTCAAAGTGCAAGGATAAACATGAATGTCACATTAAAATTGTATTAAAGACCCTCACAATGGAGAATCATTATGCCAAATTTACCGTGGATGAATTTTTGATTCAAAAATTTTCATTTTTGTGTCATATAATCCCATGATAGGAGATATCTATAGATATAGCAAAAAAATAGGTCATTGAAGGATGATCGAGACCAAAAACACTATTTGATATCCGATGTTTTCTAGGTTATGCTGGATATTATCAACATATTGTGATATATTTTTAATGATTATCAATTCCACTAACCATGTTGACTCGGAAATGAGTTATGTTTGATTGTATAGGGGAATGTGAAGAGAATTTCGAAGAGCTAAAAAGAAGGTTAGTAAGTGCACCTGTGTTCACACTACCTTGTAGTGGACAATGGTTTTGTGATAAACAATGATGCATCCCTGATGGATCTGGGGTGTGTTATCAAGAAAAATGATATGGTGGTAGCTTATGCCTCACGACAGTTGAAAATCCACAAGAACAATTACCCAACTCATGATTTAGAGTTAGTTATGGTAATCATTGCATTAAAATTGTGGAGGCATTATCTTTATGGTGAATGGTGGGTTATTTAAATAGATCATAAAAGTTTATTGTATATTTTCACACAAAATGAGATGAATATTCACCAATGAAGATGGATGGAGTTGATTAATTATTACGACTACTCAATATATTATCACCCTGGGAAATCGAACAAGTGGCAGATGCTTTGTGTCAAAAAGAAAATGCTAGCTTATCCAAGATTAGGGTCACAAAATATCCAATATTAATGGATTTACGAAGGATGGATATTGAAATTTTAATGGATGGGGAGAAGTATAATCTTTCTAAAATATATTTTCAATCATATATACATGTGAAGATAAAATAAGCACATATGGAAGATGTGGAGTTACAAAATAATGTGAGAAATGTTCCTGAATTCAACATTGATTGTGATGAAACAATAAGGTTCTGAAACTGAATTTTTATTCTAACCATACCATAATTAATGAAGAAATTATTGTATGAGTCTCAGAGTTCATCATTCTCTATTCACCGTAGAAGCATGTAGATGTACATGGACATGAAAGAGTAAATCAAGTGGGATGGAATGAAAAAGGATGTTGCTGAATATGTCTCTCGATGTTTTGTTTTTAAGAATGTGAAGGCTGGAAGATAGATGTCTAAGGGGATGTTAAAATCATTACCTACACCAGAATAGAAATAGGACAACTTCAATGTTGACTTTTTCATCAGAAATTCCCAAACATAAAAATTCAATAATGCTATCTGGGTTATAGTTAATCATTTTACGAAGTCGCCACACATCGTTTCTATTAGAGAGGATTTATCTCATGATCCGATTTCTAGGATAAATATAAAGGAAGTGGTAAGATTTCATGTAGTTACACATTCAATTATATCTAATTGTGATCCATGGTTTACCTCGAAGATTTGGAAATGTCTTCTGCATGCTATGGATAATGAGATATGTTTCATCTTTTCGTATCATCCTCAGATAGACAGTCTGTCTGAGAGGACAATTCAAACATTGGAAGACATGTAGAGAGCATTCTATATGGATTTAATAGGTGTGTGGGATCAATGCCTACCATTAGTGGAATTTTCATATAACTGTAGCTTTCAATCCAGTATTCAGATGTATCATTATGATGCCCTCTATGGAAAGATGTGTAAAACTCCAACTTGCTAGGATGAAGTTGGGGAGTGAATGCTATAAGGACGTGCTATTTCTGATAAAAATTGAGTAAAAGGTCATATTTATACAACAATATATAAGAGAAGCTTATAGTCGATAAAAAATTTATGCTGACAACTTAATAAAATACGTATAGTTTGAAGTGGGTGTTAATGTGTTCTAATGAATTTCTCACTGGAAGAGAGTAATGAGATTTGGAAAGAAGGGCTAGCTCAGCCCTGGGTATATCAGTACTTTTGAAAATTTGGATCCTATTGGGAAGGTACATTCCCCATTAGTGCTTCCACCAAATAACTCTCAAGTTCATTATTTTTTCCTTGTATCTCTCTTGAGAATGTACATACCTGATCCATTACATGTACTATGCTTAGAAGTTGTGCTGAAAGAGAAAGATCTTTCTTATCAAGAATAGCCGATTGAGATTCTAGATCATAGTGAAAAATTTCTATGAAACAAGAAAACTAACATAATTAATTTTTTATAGAGGAACCACCAATTTAAAGAAGCTACATGGGAAATTGAGGAAATTATGAAGGATAGGTATCCTTGTCTGTTTGTTTCCAAATGACTAATTTTGAGGGAAAAATTTAATTTACGTGGGGTGGAATGTAACGCCTGTATGTTTTTATAAAATATTTAAATATTTTATATTTTTTAGTATCCTTCTTGGATCAAAATCTTAATTTCAAAAAAAACTGTGAGATTCCGTTAATATAAAATTATCGTTATAGCATAGTCATTATGTTAGGGTGAATAATTATAACTAACATATTAAAATGCATTATAAAAAAATAAATCAATCAGTTATTTTTATTTTAGAGTGACTTACAGTTGGTAATTAAATTAATAAGATATATATGTGTTATATACTTAATAAAATATTTGTGATATTCATTTAATGAATATTTTAGTTAGAGGATATGAATAATACCCTATATGACATATATTTTTAAAAAAAATTAATTTTACACCATTGAATGGTAAAATCATTTTAAATTAAGACTTTCACACGTTAATGATTTTTATAAGACAACATAAACATGTTTATTGAAGCAGGATTTAAAATTTTAATTTGGATAAAATTTGGATATTTTTTTGATAACTTTCATATTTTTATGAATAATAAAAATATGTTAAATTTTAATTAAAAAAAACTTTTATTCATTGAGATAAATAATGTTGTAAAATTATATTATTTAATGGTTTTAATTTATAAATAAAATTTATTTTTTCTATTTAATATAATTTATGTCAGTTTCATTAATTTTACATTGAATTCATAGGTAAAAACTTTTCAATCTTTTGCAATTTTTAACTTTTAAAACCCATTTTCCCAACAATGGGATTAATTTTAAATTAATTACTGAAAAATATTGGTTTTGAATTTTAAATTTTTTTTACCCTATTTGTAATCATTATTAATGAATTAGGTGAATAGGATACTTTAAATTTTCGGAATTATGAATATTTACTTTGGTAATTATTTTTATTACAATGTTAAAAGTGAATCGCATAATTAAAAGTAAAAATAAGATTATAAAATAACATTAAATTTTTTAAAAATCATATTGGATCATTAATTTAGACCCTTATAATATATTATTCTTAATGGAATCAGTTTAGTGCCACTTACCTAAGAAAATTACATGAATGTAATAAAAACAAATGAAATTGACAAAGTATCGCAATAGCTTTGTTATATAACTATATTAATTTTAATATCTGGATTAGTAGGAGATAAAAAATAAAATAGAAAGTATACATAATGATAAAGGAATTATCCGGATCATAAAAATTTATTTTTAATTTTTAGAGATTAAATAATTACAATTAACGATGACACTATACTGATGTAGAAATTATTTTATTAATAGAAATATAAAATAAATGGTTTTGAAAATATTAAAATAAATATAATATGAACTGATTAAAATTCTCCCAGAATTTACTAGGTTACTCTGACATTTTAGAAGTGTATTTGTTATTTTGGTTCCAATTTTTCTTCTAGGTGAATTTTATTTAATGTTTGATAAATTAATAGTCTCAAAATTGTCTCTATTAAAATTTTATAAACATAACATTTAATTAAATTATTTAAAAATCATAAAAATAATAAAAAATTACAAAGTGATAATTATAAGGTCTATAATATCATAAATAATACATTTATGGTCAATTAACAACACATATGTAAGTATTCTTTACCATTAAATATTAAGAATGTAATTACCAATATCGATCATTAATAGAAATACTAAGGGTCAATTAAAAATATAAGCATTAAATTGACAAAAATAAGTTTTCCAAAATTTATTGGTTGATGAGACTATAACCCTATCTCATCTAATAAATTTATTAGGGACCAATTCAAGGTTTTTGGGTAGGGTTAGGTTTTATTATAAATTAATACTTTTGAGTGTTTCCTTAAGTGCCCCTCTCCTCTCTTATAAAAGAGAACCACCTCCCTATCCTCTTCGCCACATTTTGAGTCTTCAAGATTTGAAAAACCATACCACTACTATTCTAGAAATCTATAGTAACATTCTGGTGTTTCTGGAAATCTCAAAAGAAAACTCTAGTGCCCTAAGTGGAAATTCAAAGGTGGCATGTTGAGGAAGAGGTAATGTCTCCTATCAAATTTTTCAAGATTCATTATTCTTATAATTCATCTTATTTAGTTATTTCATTATAAAATAATAAAATTAGTATCATTAGTATAATTATATGGTATTATAAATTTGGAACAACCCTATTTCACCATCTATCCATCCAACAAAAATGAAATCTCTGCCTGTACGTACGTAAGGATTACCGTCTCCACGCTGTGGTGTAATCTATTTTTCACTGACACCTTACATGGATGGGTATTATAGTGTGAAAAATACCTATATATGAATTATATAAAATTAAACTAATTATTAGATACTATAAACCATCCACTTCAATTCCATTCGACATTTATCGGAACGATATAGTCCTTCGTACGTACATACATGTTACTTTCTCCACGGTGCAATGTGATCCATTCTACATGATCATCATTAATCCATTATTATATAAATAAATTTAATAAATAAATATTATATATATTATGATAATATCATGTTGTAAATGATATAACTATAACCTAAAATTAGGAACATGAACATACATAAGAACATAATGCGGTAAATACCCAAATAACGACTAACAATGAAATGTAACTATCAAATGGATTAAAATATGATCATAAATGTTTTCAAAAAAATGATTATGATTCTAGAATAAATAAATAACATTATTTAAATCATCATACGCGAGGTTCAGAATCCTACGATGTAATGGCCCAGACCTCTCTGTTCCATTACTTTGTGAAAAATGGGATGTTAATGGTTTTCGGGGTGTTTAGGGTGACTTGGGGGGTGTGTTTGTGTGGACTTTTAGGGGGAAATGAAGAGAATTAGACTTCAAACGGGGGGCGCAGAGGTTTTATAAACTATGCGGGCCAACCGTTTGAGGTTGGTGTTGGAGGTAGTGGCTAACGCACAGTTAGCGCCCAGTTTGTCTAACCTTGCGCACTAACTGTGCGAGGGGTGTTTGACCAGAAGAAGCTAACGAACAGTTAGCACATGATTTGTTAAACCGTGAAGACTAACCATGAGGGCACTTAATGTTAGATCCTAAAATTTTGGATCCTAACTATTTCACCTTTATCCTAATCGTTTAGTCCCCTAATCGTCCATAACTCGGGATTACCATTCATTGTAGATAGAATAACCTCTCCCATGCATTTTGGAGGTGATCCATAGGCTTCTCTTCACATGTTGAAGCTGGTTTTTTGGGGCATGTGGTCATTCTACCTCGTTCTAGTTTTGTTTCATAGATCTGCTTAGATATACTCCTCCTCTTCTCTAGTCTTCTTAGATCTATGCCCGTTATGGGTAGATCTTGGTAGATGGATGTCTAAAATGATGAGCTTTGGTCATGGTTGTGATAGGAGAGGAGATCTAAGGAGGATTCATGGAGAATCGACCCGGTTTCCTGAGTCTCCCTTTACCGTTGAGGTTAGGGATTTGTGGCTTCTGTAATTGTTGATTTTAAATCATAGAGTTTTCATGATTTATCCCCTTGAATCACAATGGAATTGTCCTAATTAAATATTTGAACTGGATTAAGAAATTTCATTGAACGCATGTTGTTCCCTCATGTTTTCTAGATCGTGTGATATCTATATCTTGCTTGTTAAAATTCCCTGAAGGGTTCTGAGATACCCTCGTTTTTTGAATTAGGGATGAGAGCCCAATTGATGTAGTTTGTTGTTTTCCTACTGCTTGTGATGTGATGTGACCCTGTAGGGGTGTTGTGATATGAGGAGGCAGGGAGGCCTTGTGGTTGTGGCGGCGGATGGTGCCTAGATTGGCGAGATGCATCAGATTATGCATGTGGGTGTCAGGGAGGACACCATGGATGATGGTATGGGATAGATGTGCTAGCTAGATGATTGGTTGTGTGATTGGTTGTTATCTGCTTTACTTTTCTCCATTTCTCAAGGAAGCTGGTTTTTCATACCCTTCTCTCAAAAGAGGAAAAGATGTGTGGGGTATGCCACATGCTTTCCGTGTTTAGCCTCTCGACGGAGAATGAGCCTACAATCCTTTTATAGGCGTCAAAGAACCGATGGGTAGTATATCTAATCACAGTGTCAAACCCCCTTGTGTATAGTATCATAGGATTCTTTTCTAGAATGCATGGGAATACGAGAAAGTAATTCTAAAATGAATGTTTGACTAAATTTTGATAATCCATGGGGATGGAGATGAAGGTATTTTATGGTGATGTTGTACCTTTAAAGGAATAGTAAATTTTGAATTTGATTCCAAGAAAGATAATGTTGGTTTTTCATGGTTAATTAATGATGGAAGACATAATTAACGTATAGTGGAATTGATGAAAAAGGGAATTAATTATCCTAATGAAGTTCTTTAATTGGTAGTGTGATTATAGGATACCTAGTCTTAGAAATATCAGCCCGGAGTCTGAGAGACGTTTGCTGCAGTGGATGCTAAGACTAGGTTATTCCCAGAGTGTGGTTGTGAGTTATATATATATATTCTATACTTTTTGTTTTTCTATACGCTACTCTAACATATTAGTAAAGGCAACTGACATGCTGGGGATTCTGATCCCTGGGGGGTGTTTTCCCCAACATTATGATGGGAGGGTAAATGGCTGACTACCCCCTTTGACCCTGCTCTCTTCTCTTGGTAGATACTAGTGCCATTGGCACAACGATTTGTTTCCACCATATATGTGTGTAGAGGGATGTAATGGCTTGTGGTTATTCCCAAAAATATATTCTATATGTAGTATCATATGGACTACAACAGGTGTAATGTGTATAGGCTGTGATGGCTTGAGGATCCTTAGGCGGTGTATGGGCTGTTATGGCCTGAGGTACAATACCCGACATATGATACACGTTATGTGGACTGTGGTGGCTACTGGAACCTTCCTTGTCACCTTGGGTTTTGAGGATGTTGTGGAGCTTAGCCTAGGTGTCTGCCGGCAAGCCTTTGTGGTGCACGTGGTGTAGACTGTGGATCTTAGCCTAGGTATATGCGGGTAAGCCTTTGGAGAGAGATGCGTAGGACGTATGTCATTGGGGGAAAAGCGGAAAACCAGTGGGGAAGTAGTAGCAGGGTACCCTTGATATTCTATACTATATACTATATTCTTGTATGGGTTACTTGGTGAGAGTAGCCATGGTGAGGTTGGGAACATAGTAAAATTAATTAGGTGTCGAGTTAGTTTCACTTATTGTTCACTATGCTTTATCATTCTTTCATTACATTTTCATGAGAGGCTTCAGGGAGGATCCTACTGGGTATAGTGTTAACCTCACCCTACGTATATATAAACCATTTTTCAGGTCACTTGAAGTAGGTTGGAGATCTGGCAGGTTACTACTAGATTGTGGTTGCAGTTGTTGTTCGGGCTTGTGCTTGCTGCTGTTTTACTTTCTTTTGGGTACTTGTAGTTTCCCCTTTAAGTTGTTGTACATTTTTCCTGACATTAAAAATATGCACTTTGTTTTTATTTTACATTTCAGTTCTGAGATTGAGTTTGTTGGTGTCTGTCTTATCTCTCTCTTTCGCATGTGTTCTCTTAGTGGGTAATACCTCCCATTTGTGTGTTTAAAAAATCATCGGTGCTAGTCGTCAACTCGAGGCCTACTGGAGGTGGGAATTGGGTTCATTATCACCCTTCTAACATTGTTGTCCCAGGAGGGGTCCACTTTGCGGGGAGGGGGTCGTGACAGAGTGGTATTAGAGGTTTGGTTGAGGGATAGGATGGAGTATGGAGCGAGGCACATGTGAGGATGCATGGGTTAGTAGGTAAACAGTGTCATTCATGTTTAGCAAGTGGGGTAAACAATGGAGACTGGTAGATACATAGGCGTTTAGGGCCCCCTATGATTTGTTGCATGGACCATTATGTTTACAATGGCTACTAAACAAGGTGATACTAGTTACAGGGTAGAGACCTAGGAATGGATCATGCATCATTTTTCTTTGTGCCTGTGTTTGAATGGGTAGTCCTTGGTATAGGCTAACCTAAAATGAATGAAAGAAAAAAATTAATTAATTAATGTTGAGTCTTCTATATTCCATGCATAGGAGCTCTAATGGTTTTTTATTTTACAAGTATGGCTCCAGGTCAACGTCATCGTCAGGTTTGCGTAGAAGATGTCCAGCAGGCTGTCCTAGCAGATCACTGCAGGGTGGAGGTCGATGACGACTACATTTGGAGGATGACATGCTGAGAGTTTCAGCGCCAGAGTCTGCAGAAGTATGAGGGCACCATTTCAGATGCAGTCACGGAAGACAGGTTAGAGGAGGTTGAGATAAGATTCAGTTTGATCCGTGCTCGGAAGGAGCACTGGGTGTCCATGGTTGTGACGATCCTGCATGGAGCAGCGAGCCAGTGGTGGCTCTTGTTCCACGGGGATCATGAGGAGTCAGTGATCTCATGGGAGGAGTTCTGAGACAGGTTTAGAGTTGAGTTTCTTTCTTCGACTGCGAAGGCGTCCAATCATCAGGATCTTCTTACCCTCCAGCAGGGGAGCTACAATGTTCGAGAGTTTGGAATTTTTTTTCAGGAACCTTCTACGATATACTTCAGACCTTTTACCAGAGGAGGAGTCCAGGGCAAGGAATTTTGAGGAGTATTTTCGTCCAGATATCCAGCTGTAGGTCTCCACATTTATGCTAAAGACATATCTTGAGGTGCTGGCGAGGGAGGAGGTTGATGAGAGGACTTTGGCCATGACCAGATAATCACGAGAGGGGAATCCGCATGATTCCTCATAAAGCAGAGTTGTGGTCCGGGGATCCTGGTTTTCAGAGCAGAATAACTTCCATTATGTCGGGGGTAGGTCACAGCCTTTTACATCTTGTTACTCCGGAGTTAGAAACCCTCAGTCCTATGCCAAGGGATCAGGCTCTTTTTTTCTTGTGGTGGTCATGGCCATCAGTAGTGGGAGTGCCCGACCTTTCAGAGAAGTCATCGTGTATCGTGCACTCTTCTCCAGGTTCCCCCTTTGAGATAGTTCCAGTTGAGGCAGAAACAAAAAATTTCACTAGCATTTGACCACGATAGTGTAGATAGGGTACGCAGAGGAAAACCCCATGATGGCCCCCATCCTCAAAGAGCAGAGCGCGACCATGGTGGTGTTCATCATCAGGGTTAGAGAGGCCATGGAGGAGGTCGTGGTCATCTTCATGTTATAGCATTACCATCACCAGATGAGCCATATGTCGTTCGAGATACCCTTGGCTTGTCTTCTACCTTTGGTGTATGCCTTGTTTGATTCAAGAACGACACACTCCTTCATATCACCTACCCTTGTCCATGCCTTGGTACTTGAGGTAGAGTGGCTTCCAGTGACCTTGGCGTTGACTATGCCAGTTGGAGGTTTAGCTAACTTGTTTGAATTATATAGAGACTGTGAGCTAGTGTTGGGGAAACACCTCTCATGGGGAGATTTCCTATGTTTACGAATACAACCATATGATGTCATCCTCGGCATGGATTAGTTGTATTCGGTGCAGGCTATTGTGGATTTCTTCAGGAAGAAGGTCGTTTTCCTTGGTTATGATGTAGAGCAGGTGGTGTTTTTTGGTGAGCGAGATCCACAGATGGGTCATAATCGTGTTCCATCCTTATCGTCCATGATGGCCGAGTTGATGTTGGGTTCTTCAGAGGTTCAGCAGTTGTCGTTTCCAAGGGTCGTAGAGGAGTACCCTGATTTCTTTCTAGAAGAGGTTGTAGCTTTACCCCCTCGATGAGAGATCGAATTCGGGATCAATATACAGCCATGAGTGTCTCCAATCTCTAAATCTCCATATTGGATGGCCCCTTCTGAGTTATGAGAGCTATGTATACATCTTGATGTTCTGCTGCTGTGTTGTTTTGTTCGACCAAGTGTGTCACCATGGGGTGTACCTGTCTTGTTCCCGAAGAAGTCCGACGACAGTTTGTGGTTTTGTGTCTATTATCATCGCTTAAACAAAGTGATAATAAAGAATTGTAATCCTATTCCATGGATTGATGAATTATTCGATCAACTGAAGGGTGAAAGTTGGTTCTCATAGATCGACTTGCGGTCGGGATATCATTAAATGCGTGTGAAGGATGATGATATTTTGAAGACTGCTTTCTGTTGTCATCATGGGAATTATGAGTTTGCTGTAATGTCGTTCGGTATGATGAATGCTCTAGCTGTTTTCATGGGATTGATGAATGCTGTGTTCCGTGAGTTCCTGGACTAGTTCATGGTAGTCTTCATCGATGACATCCTTGTGTACTCCATGTCTAAAGAGGAGCATGCAGAGAATCTGCGAGCCATTTTGGGAGTTCATCGCCAACATCAATTTTTTGGGAAGTTGTCTAAGTGTGATTTTTGGGCTCGAGAAGTCTATTTCTTGGGGAATGTGGTGTCCCAATAGGGAGTTATTGTGGTTCCATCGAAGATAGAAGCAGTTGTGTCTTAGGAAGCCCCCAAGGTAGTGTCATAGGAGCGAAGATTCCTTGGTCTCACTGGCTATTACAGGAGGTTCGTATCAAATTTCTCACGGGTTGTGACTCCTCTAACATCCTTGACTAAGAAGGATCAGGCCTTCGTATGGACAGATCAGTTCTAGGAAGCCATCGAGTATCTAAAGGAGAAGTTAGTAAGTTCTCCAGTCCTTTGCCTTATAGCATAGGGAGTTTAGTTTTATGTCTTCTATGATTCTTCACATATGGGGTTAGGTTGTGTTCTCATGCAACAGAGGTCAGTTGTTTCTTATGGGTCTTGGCAGTTAAGTCCCCATGGACGCAACTATGCCACCCACAATATTGAGTTAGAAGTCGTGGTGTTTTTCTCTGATGTTGTGGAGACATTACCTCATTGGTGACTGCTTTGTGGTCTTCACCTACCATAAGAGTTTGAGGTATGTTTCCCCCCAGCGTGACTTGAACATGTGGCAACATCGTTGGATGGTGTTCTTGCAGGAATATGACTTTGAAATATCGTATACACCTGAAAAGGGTAATGTTGTAGCTGATGCGCTGAGGCGAAAGACACATAGTGAGGTTGTGTGTGAATCCGGTGATTCCTTGAGTGTAATGGAGGAACTGTAAGCTTTTCATCTTTACATGGGAGAAGTTGGGGGTAGAGGATGTCTTTTCCAGAAGCTGGTATAGTCATCCCTAATTCAGAGGGTGGAAGAGTCCCAGTGGGGTGATCTTGAGGTGGGGTTCTGGAGAGACCGAGTTGTTTATAGAGAAGCCCCTGATTGTTGGTTTGAGGATGAAAAACACATAGTGTTGTATAAAGGATGTCTTTTTGTTCCCTTGGCGATGCGTGAGAAGGTTCTCAGAGAATTCCATAGTTCACCTCTAGCAGTACATCATGGCGTGACAAAGTTGTAACGAGCTTTGAGGAGTTAGTTTTGGTGGCCTGCGCTAAATCACGTGGTTGCAGTGTTTGTGTCTCGTTTTTTAGTCATCCAGAAGGTGAAGGTCGAACACCGTGTTCCTAGTGGTATTCTCCAGCCATTAGAGATTCCTCAATGGAATTGGGAGGATATCTTAATGGACATTGTTACTAGTTTACCTCGAGCTCCGGGAGGACACGATGATATTTGGGTGGTAGTGGATCATTTAACAAAATCATCCCACTTCATAGCGATCAAGGATTCAAGCTCAGTGGAAGTTTTATCGAGGCAGTATCTGGAGGAGGTGTTGAGACTTCAGGGGGTCCCAAGGAAGATCATTTCTAATCAAGATCCTCGTTTTACCTCCAGGGTATGGATAGGTCTCCAACATGCTTTCGGTTCTCAACTATGCCTTAGAACTGCTTTTCATCCTCAAACTGATGTTCGGATGGTGTGAACCATCCAGACTCTTGACGAAATGTTATTCTCTTTTATTCTTGATTTTGGAGGCTCATAGAAGAGGCACTTACCCTTGGTGGAGTTCTCTTACAATAATATTTTTCACTCCACCATCGGTATCGCACCGTTTGAAGCCTTGTATGGACGACCTTGCCGTTATCTGTTGTGCTGGACTGGGGTGGGTGAGTCAGCAATTCTCAGACAAGATCTAGTTCATAATACAACAAAGATGGTTCAGGTGATTCGTGAGAGGATGAAGATAGTGCAAGATCGTCAGAAATCATATATCGATCAAAGATGGATACCCATAGAGTTTGATGTTAGGGATCATGTGTTTCGGAAGGTGACTCCCCATCGTGGGCTGCGATGGTTTGATCGTGGGAGTAAGATTTCTGTGGATATTGTTGGGCCTTTTGAGGTGTTACCTCATGTTGGAGTTGTGGCGTATCAAGTAGCACTTCCCCCACAGATGAGTCGGATACATGATGTTTTCCATGTTTCACAGCTCAGTCGTTATTTTATGATGACTCTCACATCATTGATTGGGGAGAGATCGATGTTGATGATGATACAACTTTTGAGGAACAACCTTTAGAGATCCAATACCACAAGGAGAAGGCATTGTGCAGACGTTATATTCTTTTAGTTCATGTCTTGTGGCGACATAGTGTCTTGGAGGAGAGTACATGGGAATATAAGTCACAGATACCTTCCCAGTACCCAGATTTGTTTTAACTTTAACTCATTTCCTGTATCGTTGTAAATTATTTGGTTATGAGACTTTCATGTTTATGAGATGACTCTCTTTGTTTCTCTTGGTGTCTTGGTATCTTTTCAAAGGTATCTCAAGGGGTTGTTGTTCAGACCCTGTATTGTTTTTCTCTTTAGGTGGGTTTTGGATTCTCGAGGACGAGAATGGTTTGAGAGGTATCTGATGTAATGGCCCAGACCTCTCTGGTCCATTAATTTGTGAAAAATGTGATGCTAAAGGTGTTACATGAGGTCAGGGTCACTTGGGGTGTGGGTTTGGGTGGACTTTTATGGGGGAAATGAAGAGCAGTAGCCTTCGTATGGGGGGCGCAAGGGTTGTATAAACTGTGTGGCCAAACAGTGCGAGGTTGGTATTGGAGGCAGTGGCTAACGCACGGTTAGTGCATGGTTTGTCTAACCATGCACACTAACTGTGCGAGGGGTGTTTGACAAGCAGAAGATAATGCACGGTCAGCGCACGGTTTGTTAAACTGTGTGGACTAACCATGCGGGAACATAATGTTAGATACTATAATTTAGTATCTTGACCGTTTATCCTCAATCCTACTCGTTTAATCCCCTAATCGGCTATAACCCGGGATACATTTCCTTGGATATATAAGAAAATATTCTAAGAATTTTGGAGGCGATCCTGATGCTTCTCTTCACATGTTGAAGCTAGTTTCTTGAGGTATGTGGTTGTTCTTCCTCGTTCTTGTTTGGTTTCATAGATCTTCTTAGATATACTCTTCCTCTTCTCTCCGCTTCTTAGATATATGCCCGTTATGGGTATATCTAGGTATGTGGATGTAGAAAATGATGATATTTGGTTTTGGTTGTTATAGGAGAGGAGATCTAAGGAGGATTCGTGGAGAATCGACCCGGTTTCCTGAGTGTCCCTTGACCGTTGAGGTTGGGGATTTGTGGTTTCTCTAATTGTATATGTGCAATCATAGAGTTAGCATGATTTATCCCTTTGGATCACAATGTAATTGACCTAATTAAATATTTGATACAGATTAAGAAATTTCATTGAACTCATGTAGTTTCCTCATGGTTTCTAGATAGTGTGACATCTATGACTTGCTTGTTAGCATGTTGTTCTTGATGAATTGATAAAGAACATAAATCTGTAATTAATTGATAATTAATTGGCTAAAAAAAGAGGCATGAAAAAAGAATCTGGTTCTTCTGGTAATTTGATGTTGATTAAGTTGGCATAGTAAGCATGTTTAATCCTTGTGATTTCATACTGTTTTGGTTCATTATGTTGGAACCAATGAATTGAAAATGTTAATTCAATATGGATTTATGAACTTGATAGATAGAATTCCTTGAAGGGTTCTGAGTTACCCTCATTTTGTGAATTAGTGATGAGAGCCCAATTGATGTAGTGTGTTGTTTTCCTGATGCTTGTGATGTGATGTGGCCCTAGAGGGGTGTTGTGATATGAGGAGGCAGGGTGACCTTGTGGTTGTGGCTGCGGATAGTGCCTAGAGTGGCGAGATGCATTGGTTTATGCATGTGGGTGTCAGGGAGGACACCATGGATGATGGTATGGGATGGATGTGTTGGCGAGATGTTTGGTGGTTTGATTATTTTTCATCTACATTAATTTTTCCCACTGCTCAAGGAAGCTGGTTTTTTATACCCTTCTCTCATAAGATGCGAAGATGCGGGGGGTATGCCATGTGATTACCATGTTTATCCTCTTGAGGGAGAATGGTCCTACACTCCTTCTATAGGCGGCAAAGTCTCAATGGGTAGTATATCTACTCATCGTGTCGATCCCCCTTGTGTTTAGTATCATAGGATTCTTTTCTAGAATGCCTTGGAATATGGGAACGTAATTCTAAAATGAATTTTTGATTAAATAGTGATAATCCACGGGGATGGATATGCTGGTATTTAATGGTGATGTTGTAACATTAAAGGAATTGTAAATTTTGAATGTGATGCCATGAAAGTTAATGTGCGTTTTTCATGGTTATTTAATGATGGAAGACTTAATTAACGTTCAGTGGTATTGATGATAAAGGGAATGATGTAACCTAATGAAGTTCTTTAATTTGTTGTGTGCTTATAGGATACCAAGTCTTAGAAATAGAATCCCGGAGTCTGGGTGATGTTAGCTAGAGTGGAGGCTAAGACTAGATTATGACCATAGTGTGGCTGTGAGTTATATATATATTCAATACTTTTTGTGTTTCTATAATCTACTCCACCCTTTCGGTAAGGGAAGCTGACACCCCAGGGATTCTGAGCCCTGGGGGGTGTTTTCCCCAACATTCCAATGGGAGGGTGATTGGCTAACTACCCCCTTTGACCCTAGTCTCTTCTCTTGGTAGATACTAGTGTCGTTGGAACAGTGGTTAGTTGTCCTCATATATGTGTGTAGAGGGCTGTAATGGCTTGTGTCTATTTCCACACATTTATTCTAGATGTTTTACCCTATGGAATACAATATGTGTAACGTGTATAGGTTGTGATGGCTTGAGGATGCTTACGCGGTGTATGGGTTGTAATGGCTTGAGGTATAATACGCGATGTATGATACACGTTATTCGGGTTGTGGTGGCTCCGGGAACCTTCTTGGTTACTTTTGGTTGTGAGGATAATGTGGAACTTAGCCCAGGTGTCTGTGGGTAAGCCTTTGTAGTGCACGAGGTGCAGATTGTGGAGCATATCCCAGGTATATGCTGGTAAGACTTTGGAGAGAGATACACTGGACAAATGTCGTTGGGGAAAAGTAGCAAACCAGTGGGGAAGTAGTAGCGGGGTACCCTTGATATTCATTACTATATACTATATTATTGTATGCATTACTTGGTGATAGTATCCATGGTGAGGTTGGGAACATAGTAAAACTGTTTAGGTGATTAGTTAGATTCACTTGTTGTTCACTGTTCATTAGCATGCTTTCTTTACTTTTGCATGAGAGCCTTCAGGGAGGATCTTACTTAGTATACTATTATACTCACCATACGTATATATAAACTATTTTTCAGGTCACTTGGAGCAGGTTACAGATCAGACTGGTTACCACTAGCTTGTGGTTGTAGGATTTGTTTGGGCTTATGATTGCTGCTGTTTTACATTATTTTGTTTAATTGTAGTTACCCCTTTCAGTTGTTGTACAATTTTCATGACATTACATATATGAACTTGGGTTTTAATTTACATTTCAGTTATGATTTGGAGTTTGTTGGTTTCTGTCTTATCTCTCTCTTCCCCATGTGTTCCCTTAAGGGGTAATGCCTCCCATTTGTGTGTTTACTATACCCTCGGTGCTAGTCTCCAACCCGGGGCCTACTCGAGGTGGGACTTGGGGGTCATTATATCCCTTCTCACATTGTCAGCCTACGAGGGGTACACTTTTTGGGGATGGGGTCATTACATAGGAAGCATATAGTATGTAAGGTAAGTGATAACTTTTATAATCTCATTTTATCTGAGATTGTTTATCTGGAAGTAATTACTATGGTTATATTTATCATCCATGTCAATGTTTTCTAAAATTGTTTTCATAAAATATTTACTATTCTTCCTTGTATTTTTAAAGTCATTTTTACCCTTTGTTGAATTTTACCACATGTTATAGATGTAATCATTTGTTTTTTACAGTACGAGGTACTTTTTGACTATTACAGAAAAAGTATTAGAAGAATGATTTTATAAGTTATACAGCATGAACATATTTTTACACTTTCATAGAGAATTATTTCCAGGAGTCTTCATTTACATGTTTTAAATTTTATTCTCAATTAACTTCTTTCCTTTTGAAATTTCACGACATATTTAGAAAATAAAATGTTTTTGAAGAAAAAGGATATTTTCCTCAAGAACTAAGTTCAAGTGTTTTATAAAAATTAATTTCCATAGAAGATGATATAGGGTTTTGTTTATTTACCTATTTTTAATTTTATAAGATTACATTATGATGGAATTATTTTTATGATGTCGTTTAATCATATATAGAATATGTTACAATGGCATGATGATAAAGAATCCCATTTTGTTAAATGGGTTATGCTATGATGTATGATTTATGTTTTTGTGGAACATATATGAATTGTTTCATTATGAGATGGGTGGGACCTATCGAACCCTCTAATTAATTTGGAAAGTATTTATATCACATGAGATAGACAATTCTAGAATTGAATGTTAATAAGATTCCATGATATAGGATTGGATCTAGTAGTGATCTTAGTTCAGTAATGGGATTTGTCGATAATGATGGTCTTGGCAAAAAACCGTAACTAATATTAAATGATTTTCTTTTCTTATGTGTCTATTCCACAATGTTTAATGTCTTCTGTAATGATTATTTGGATTACATTATACTTCTATGATTTATGCAATGACATGATATTATGATCTCATATGCAGGATAGGATTTTCAAATGTTGTGTTCTTATGAATATGATAGGATTCATATTTCCTTTGTTTGCCCCTAGTGAGAATTTGAGCCCACCCATTTGTATGTTTCTTTTCCCCATGCCATGATGAAGGGTTTTAAATATGGTATTCCAAAATGGATTCTTGTTATAATTAAATAAACATGAGACAATGTAGATGTTTTATGATCTAGTTTCTTATGTTTCCCAGTTTCTAAAGACACTATACCAATACAGTCCAATTAGGGTTTTATTATATGTTGTTATTAATATATGTCAATTCTAATGTTATAACAATTTATTTAAATTATGGTTCATTATATTATGGGTGTATGGTTTTGGAATTAGTGTTTATGGTGTAGGGTATATTGTTTAGGGTGTCGGGTGTAATATTTAGGATGTAGGGTATAGGGTATAGGTTGTAGTGTATATGGTTTAGGGTGTACTGTGTTGGGTTTAGGTGAAATGATTAGGGTTTAGGGTGTACGAAATAGGGTTTAGGTTGTACAGTATGGAGTTTAGGATGTTGGGTGTATGGATTAGGGTGCTTGTTATAGGGTTTAGGATTAAGGGTTATGTTTTGTGGGGTTGGTAATGGGTTATATTGTTTTTAGGGTTTTAGGATTTGTAACACCCCAAGCTTCTACGGTACGTTTCCCTTTGAATAATGCGATAGCGTGTGTTGTACGCAACCTCGAGTTCTAACACACACCACAACTAATTAAACTAGCCGTTGTGAATAGTAATACCTAATTTTTGAAATTATATATATTTTATATTTGAAAATGGACTTCATTTTTGGACTCGGAATATCGAATTTAGCCTAAGGTGAAATTTTGGTACTTTTCGGATAACTTTCATATTTTGATGAATAGTGAAAATTACTAAATTTTAATTAAAAACAACTTTTTTAATCAAAATAATTAATAGTGATAAATTATGAATTTTAGTAGTTTTAAAGTATATTTAGAATATATTTTTACAATTTAATATAATGTTGGTCATTGGACATAATTTTACAATTAAACCGAACATAAACAAGTGTCAATCTTTTGATAGTTATTATCTCTTAAAAACACGCTTTTTGTTTTGACAGCGGGAATTAATTTTAAATTAATTTCTGCCACTTCTGTGTTTTGAATTTAGGAAAATGGATTCCATATTTGGAATCAGGATGTTCAAATTGTGTAAATGGGTAACTTTTATTTTTAGACATTTTGAATAATTACTGCGGTAAATATTTTATTTACCATGGTTAAGGGTAAATCCGGTAAATAAGGGTTAAAAAATAATATTATAATAATACTAAATTACCCTAAAACGTGTCTTAACCCTATTGGTTGATACATGGTCGACCATGGGCATCTTTGGGTCTATTTTGGGACCCCATGGATCCACTTGTAAGTGATAATGACACATTATATTAATAAAGCTAAAATAAAAATAAAAATGGCATAAGCTTACATCTTTTAGAAGAACAATTTTTACATAGGGTAATACATGTTGGAATTTCGATTATAAATATTCATTAGAAAGATAAAAAGATTTCCTACATAATGATATTTTATTTATAATTTTTAGACATTAAATAAGTTATTTTATTTATGACACAATGATGATGCAGTAATTACTATAATAGTGAAAAATTAAAATAATTGATATTATAAATACCCAAATAAATATAATATGAAACTTTTAATGAATTAAACTAATTTTCTAGGCTAATATGATATATTAGGATTGTTTTAATGGACTTTGTTCGAAGTAATCAATCTGTTATGAGTTTCACAAAAATCAACTATTGAATAGTGTCAAAATTGACATAAAAGAGTTCTTAAAACAAATATTATATTATTAATTGATATTAAATTCCTAAAAATCTAAGGTTCGGCCAAGAGACTTATATTATGACAGGTTAATCATTAATGGACCACTTGGGGGTCGCTTGGATGTATATAGTAAGTTTATTAACCATAATATATAAAAATACAAAGAGACATTGTAAAAGTGAAACTAATTAACTTAGAGTTAATACTTAAAGATAAGGTTAATATAAGTACCCAAACCTGTCTAAATTCTATTGGATGAGTTGTTTTCGACCTATCCCCACCTCATCCTTTGAATAGTAAACTTTGGAGCCTTTAGAAACCGAATATGAATTTATTATAAATTAATATTTCTAGCTTTTCCAAAGGTGCCCCTCACCCCTCTTATAAAAGGGAACTCCTCCTTCTCATTTCTTCACACCTTCAAAGCCTTTTGGTTCGGCCAAACTCTGCCCAAATAATCTCCCAACATCCCTCACTACAACCTAGGGGCCTTAGTTTGATCAGAAAGCCAACCTAAGGAGCCCTTTTGATCAAATCAAAAGGAAGAACCCGAAGAAGAGGTAATGTTTTCACCACCCCTTTTCCAAGTTCATTTCTTCTTCCATTTCTTCTTCCTTTGTTGTTACCATTCTAAGATAATGACTCCAGTATCATTTATATACTGTGATGTTATTATAAATATGGTACAACCATATTCAGTATTCTATCCACCCTTTAAATAACATGTCACCATACGTGCGTACGTACGGCTTACCGTCTCCACGTCGTGGTGTAATTGTTATTCAATATATTATTATTTGGATGGGTATAATAATGATGTGTAACTCATGTAAATAATAAATATAACATATTAATGATTCTGTATATATGATATACCATCCATTTATATATTATTTTAATATCAAAAGAATGATATTGTCGCTCGTGCGTACGTACGGACTACCGTCTCCACGAACGCGATAAGATTCATTCTCCATCATATCCATTCAAGTATTATTCTCATTTTAGGGTTAAAAATAATGTTAATATCATTCTGATTATGAATAAGATATAATCTATCCATTACAAACATGTCTTACGTAACCAAACATTTAAGAAGAACGGATCGATTATCACCCGAAACGACGATAATACTAAGATATTATTAATAAAGCAATGTTAAAAGATCATATATGATATCATATTAATGTATATGATTCTTGTATAATTTAATAACAATTATTTCACCATTATACAGGAGGTTAACCTACCCCAACAAAGGAAAAGTACAAGGTAAGGGTTATTTCACAATCTCTTCATTATCCGAGGTTGTTTATACGTAATAATCTACTGGGATCTCTTTATCATCCACATCCATGTTTTCTTAAAAATGTATTTCAAAACATTTTTACTATTTACAAGAATATGGGTTAAAGTCATTTATACCCTTGTTTGACTTTTTATAAGAGGTTTATAAAGGAATCTTTCCGTCGTTTTCAAAACAATGTCTTTTTAACCTTTTCGACCGAATTGAGGTAAGAATGTTTTTTTTAACTTATACGGCGGGTGCGGTTATTTTCCGCCGTTATAAAATCGTCGAAGCTTTCCATACAAGCTTATAAGAATATTTTCAAAGAAAATGTTTTATTTTATATGGATCTTAAATGATTTCAAAATAAAAGGAGATACTTCTTTAAAAAGAATTTTGATTTCATCTATGTCAACATCCTTTGATGGATTTTAAGATTATTTGAAGTTGATACAAAACTTCTATATTGTATTGAAGGTTTTGTGATATGTTTGACTGTGGATGTGCTATTTTTATACCATTCATAGTTTATTGTGAAAGTATTGACATTTCGTATGCTAGTTTTAATACGAATGTTTATGTTATGTTTAAACCTTTTCATATGGGAATGCATTGGACTTAATATGTGACGGGTGGAGCCCGCTATAGATCCTCGATGCATCGGTAGGTCTCATGAGACAAACTAGTGTCTTGGCACAAGGCCTTGACAAAATCTTATTTGTAGTCTTGGCACGAGGCCTTGGCTATGTGGTTATGATAGTCTGGCATTATTCATTCCAACATTATGAAAGTGGTTATTGATTTTTGCATGTGATTATTCATTTAGTAGAATATCCATGTGAATAAGTAAATGGAATTATTTCATTTTATTTATGCCATACCATGTTGAAAGTTCATATTTAAAAGGCTTTTGTTTTAGTTATACATTGCCTTAAATGTTTATTCTTATTTATGAAAGTTTCCACTTTATTGTTATCCTTACTGGGCATTTGAGCTCACCCCTTTTCAATGTTTTATTTTTCCCAGGAAGTGAAGAAGTAGGTTATGAATGACCTGCAGGGATATTATGTGGGGATATGAGTGTGGATTATGGAGACATTATGTTATTGTAGTAGTTTTTCATTTTATGATGTAATGTAAAACTTATGAATATATCTAGTGTTTCCAAGGATACTAAACCAATCGGTCTTTCGGGATTTGATCTTTCTTGTGATCATGCCAATGTTACGAAGTAATGCACCGACTCTGGGTAGCTGGGGTCGGGGCGTTACAGTTGGTATCAGAGGAAGTTTAGTACAAACCTTGGAAGCTAGGATTAGATAAACTCTGATTAGAGCACGTAGACCTAAGATGAACTTTGAGGATTAGTATAGAAGAACTTCCTAGAATTTTGGTATTGTAGAGACTTTGTGAGTTTTTCGACCAATACATCCCTGTCTGGATACGAGCAGGTAGAGGCGGCTCTGGCACAGATGTACCTAGGGGTAAAACCCGAAAACACCGCTTTGAGCTAGACTCGAACGGGAACTGGTGCACGACAACGGGCCTTGCTACACTCTTGGTTACGACACTCCCGGGGGATATGCTTAGGATAACTCTCACTTTCTTTACAAATCATTATGAAGGGTTTATGAGTATATACTTCCTCAAAGAAAACATATTTATGATTATGGATTATATCCATAGATAGTTCAATTTATGTTAAGTGTTTTATAAGTATGGGATTATGTATTTTGATGCATAAACTGATCTAGTTTATGCCATTTTTTTAGAAATGGCGCCTAGTGGAAGAAATGGAAACCGTATCAATGCACGCACTCCATGTAGGGATTGCCCTCCTGCTCAAGATAATTATAGTGGGGCTGGTGATACAACTGGTGCTGATCAGCTAATCACCGTACTGGGACAACTTACTCAGGTTATGAATAATAACCTTACCCGTATGGAGCACCCTGATCCGCAGCGTGGAGGATCAATGTTAGATCGATTCATGAGGCAACAACCACCAACGTTCAATGGGAATACAAATCCCGTAGTAGCTGAGCAATGGATATTTTCCCTAGAGAAAATATTTCAGGCTTTGGGGAGCAGTGAAAGGGAAAAAGTTATCATGGCAGTTTACCGCCTCACTGGAGATGCTGATCAATGGTGGTCATTGATTCAAAATACGAAGGAAGATGATGAAGTATCAAATATGGAATGGAGGGAGTTCAAAGATCTGTTTTTAGAAAAATACTTCCCTCGCGACCATCGAGCAGATATGGAAAGGTAATTTCTGAGTCTGAGACAAAAGGAGGATGATAATGTCACAAAGTATGAGGCTAACTTTACAAGGTTAGCGAGGTATGCTGGAGATTATATTCGCAACCCAAGAAGTAAGATTGATCGTTTCTTTGATGGGTTAAACCCATTTCTCCGTCGAGCATTAGTCTCACAATCCTTTTCATCGTACGAAGACATTGTCTCATGTGCTATCAAGACCGAAAAGGAATTCTCTAAGTCTTATGACTTTAAAGCAAAGCAAGAGAAGAAGAGACCTGCTGATCAATCTGGGAATGGAAATAAGGGGAAGAAGGGAAAGGTTGAATCTCCATCTTGTGGTAAGTGAGGGAAGAAACACCCCGGTGCTTGCCTGAAGGGAATGGGAGTCTGTTACAAGTGTGGTGAAAAAGGCCACCAAGCTCATGATTGCAAGGGGAAGAAGGAAGCTACCAACGTTCAGTGCTACAATTGCAGGGAGATGGGGCATTATGCAAATGCATGTCCTAAGCGTCAGGAGAACTTACCTCAGAAAAGGCCAAGGGATCAAGGCCAGGCTTATGCTATCACTACTGCTGAGGTAGAAGCTCCGAAAGACGTGGTGGAAGGTAATTTAATGGTTTCCTCAAGTTTAGCAAATGCATTATTTGATTCTGGATCATCGCATTGTTTCATATCTTCCCAGTTTGCTAAGAAAATTAGATATTTCCAATTTCATTTAATAAGGGAGTTGTCAGTTAAAACTCCTAAGGGAAGTATCGTTGCAACAAAGTTTTGTAAATCAGTCCCCATTAGAGCACATAAATTTTCTTTATCTGCTGATTTCATCGTCATACCTATGATTGAGTTTGATATAATCCTCGGTATGGACTGGCTTTCGGACTATGATGCGAAGATTTATTGTAAGAAGAAAGAGGTTACGATTCTTGATGATAATGATAAGGAGCACCTTATTTTTAGAGCAGAATCGTCACCACCTAATTCTTATTTAGATCCACCCCCTGTAGCTCAACTTAATTCAATTATCGGGGAGGAAGAGAATGAAATAACTGTCGGTGAGGAAAGAAATGTTCAAATAGAGGATGTACCTATTGTGAAAGAGTTTGTAGATGTATTTCCGGAAGATTTACCTGGACATCCTCCAGAACGAGAAGTAGAGTTTTCCATTGATTTAATTCCTGGACCAAGGCCTATATCGAAGACCCCTTATAGAATGGCCACTGTAGAGCTAGTCGAACTAAAGAAACAACTAGAGGAATTGAGTAATAAGGGATTTATTTGCCCTAGTGTTTCTCCATGGGGAGCCCCTGTTCTTTTTGTTAAAAAGAAAGATGGATCTATGAGGTTATGTATCGACTACAGGGAGATCAATGCTATAACGATAAAGAACAAGTATCCCCTACCTCGTATTGATGATTTATTTGACCAACTGCATGGAGCTCAATACTTTTCAAAGATTGACCTTCGATAGGGATACCATCAGTTGTGTGTGAAGAAGGAAGACATTCCGAAGACAGCATTTCGAACCAGGTACGGGCATTACGAGTTTACTGTAATGCCGTTTGGATTGACTAATGCACCCTCTGTATTCATGGATCTGATGAATAGAGTTTTCAAGGAGTATCTCGATGAATTTGTGGTGGTATTTATTGATGATATCTTGGTATACTCCAAAACCTACGAAGATCATGAAAATCATTTGCGCATTATCTTGAAGACTCTGAGGAGGCATTAATTATATGGGAAGTTTAGCAAGTGTGAATTCTGGCTTCAGGAGATTTCTTTTCTTGGCCATATTGTCTCTAAAGATGGAATCTCTGTTGATCCTTCTAAGACCAAAGCAATCCATGAATGGCCAGCACCTACGAGTATAACTAAGGTACGTAGTTTTATTGGTTTGGCAGGTTATTATCGATGTTTCGTCCAGAATTTTGCCCGATTGGCTAACCCATTAATGAAGCTCACACGTAAAGGGGTTAAATTTGTTTGGACAAAAGAGTGTGAAGAATGTTTCGAAGAACTGAAGAGAAGATTAGTCAATGCTCCTATATTGACTCTACCATCGGGGAATGATGGGTTCGTTATTTATAGTGACGCATCGAAGAAAGGACTTGGCTGTGTCCTTATGCAGAATGATAGAGTAATTGCCTATGCATCACGACAGTTGAAAATTCATGAACAAAACTTTCCTACTCATGATCTTAAGTTAGCAGCTGTGATCTTTGCTTTGAAGATATGGAGGCACTACCTCTATGGTGAAAAATGTGAGATTTATACTGATCACAAGAGTTTGAAGTATATTTTCTCACAAAAAGAACTCAACATGAGGCAAAGGAGATGGCTTGAATTACTCAAGGATTATGATTGCACGATACACTACCACCCGGGGAAGGCAAACAAAGTAGCAGATGCTTTGAGCAGAAAAGACCATGGAGTTCTGAACATGATGAGAATTGAAAGGGATCCAATTTTCATGGATCTAGTGAAGATGGACATGGGAATGACCAGGGAAGGTGAAACATCAATGCTTTTTCAAATGGTTGCCAAACCATCTTTACTAGAAAGGATTAAGAGTTCTCAGACTGATGATGAAGAATTCCAAAAGAAGATTAAAGCTGTGAATGATTGGAGATTGAGAGACTTTGCGTATGAAGGTGGAATTTTGAAATTCGGGAAGAGACTTTGTGTTCCCAATATACCTGATCTAAAAAGGGAATTGCTGGATGATGCTCATAGTTCCAATTTCTCTATACACCCTGGGAGCACCAAAATGTATAGAGATTTGAAGGAACATTTTTGGTGGGACAACATGAAGAGGGAGATTGCTGATTTTGTGTCAAGATGTATGGTTTGTCAACAAGTGAAAGCTGGAAGGCAACAGCCTGGAGGAGTCATGCAACCTCTTCCCATACCGGAGTGGAAATGGGACAATATTACGATGGACTTTGTCATGGGGCTACCAAAGACTCCTAGAAGGAACGATGCAATATGGGTTATTGTTGATCGTCTTACCAAGTCAGCACATTTTCTTGCTATAAGAGAAGATCTACCCCTGGAACGTCTAGCAAGACTATACATTAATGAAGTTGTGAGACTTCATGGAGTACCCCTATCGATTGTTTCTGATCGTGATCCCCGTTTTACTTCAAGATTTTGGAAAAGTCTTCAGAAATCCCTGGATACTGAACTTCATTTGAGCACTGCTTACCACCCTCAGACAGACGGACAATCAGAACGGACTATTCAGACCTTAGAAGACATGTTGAGATCTTGCTCACTTGATTTTCAGGGTATGTGGGATCAATATTTACCACTAGTAGAATTTTCCTATAACAATAGCTTCCATTCGAGTATTCAGATGGCACCATATGAAGCGTTATACGGAAAGAGATGTCGTACACCAACCTGTTGGGATGACGTTGGTGAAAGAAAACTTGTAGGCCCAGAACTGGTGGAGGAAACGGTGGAAAAGGTGAAGGTAATCCAAAATCACATTAAAGCAGCTCAAAGTAGGCAGAAGAGCTATGCCGATAATCGAAGGAAGGATTTGGAATTTCAAGTCGGTGATCATGTTTTCCTGAAAGTATCTCCGTGGAAGGGAGTCATACGTTTTGGTAAGAAAGGTAAATTGAGTCCCAGGTACATCGGACCTTTCGAAATTCTAGAACGAATTGGGGCTGTAGCTTACCGATTGGCAATGCCGCCAAGTCTCTCCAAAGTTCACGATGTGTTCCACGTATCTCTGTTGAGGAAATACATGCCTGACCCAACGCATGTACTCACCTATGAAGATTTAGAACTGGAACCTGATCTGTCTTATTGCGAAGAGCCCATCAAGATTCTTGATACGAGAGAACAAGTGCTGAGAAACCGGACGACGCGTCTGGTAAAAGTTTTGTGGAGGAATCATAAGATGGAAGAGGCAACGTGGGAACCCGAGGAACTTATGATGAAGAACCACCCGAGTCTTTTTATGCAGTAATACCCTAGAAAATGCGAGGACGCAATTATTTGAAGGAGGGGATAATGTAACACCCCAAGCTTCTACGGTACGTTTCCCTTTGAATAATGTGATAGCGTGTGTTGTACGCAACCTCGAGTTCTAACACACACCACAACTAATTAAACTAGCCGTTGTGAATAGTAATACCTAATTTTTGAAATTATATATATTTTATATTTGAAAATGGACTTCATTTTTGGACTCGGAATATCGAATTTAGCCTAAGGTGAAATTTTGGTACTTTTCGGATAACTTTCATATTTTGATGAATAGTGAAAATTACTAAATTTTAATTAAAAACAACTTTTTTAATCAAAATAATTAATAGTGATAAATTATGAATTTTAGTAGTTTTAAAGTATATTTAGAATATATTTTTACCATTTAATATAATTTTGGTCATTGGACATAATTTTACAATTAAACCGAACATAAACAAGTGTCAATCTATTGATAGTTATTATCTCTTAAAAACACGCTTTTTGTTTTGACAGCGGGAATTAATTTTAAATTAATTTCTGCCACTTCTGTGTTTTGAATTTAGGAAAATGGATTCCATATTTGGAATCAGGATGTTCAAATTGTGTAAATGGGTAACTTTTATTTTTAGACATTTTGAATAATTACTGCGGTAAATATTTTATTTACCATGGTTAAGGGTAAATCCGGTAAATAAGGGTTAAAAAATAATATTATAATAATACTAAATTACCCTAAAACGTGTCTTAACCCTATTGGTTGATACATGGTCGACCATGGGCATCTTTGGGTCTATTTTGGGACCCCATGGATCCACTTGTAATTGATAATGACACATTATATTAATAAAGCTAAAATAAAAATAAAAATGGCATAAGCTTACATCTTTTAGAAGAACAATTTGTACATAGGGTTATACATGTTGGAATTTCGATTATAAATATTCATTAGAAAGATAAAAATATTTCATACATAATGATATTTTATTTATAATTTTTAGACATTAAATAAGTTATTTTATTTATGACACAATGATGATGCAGTAATTACTATAATAGTGAAAAATTAAAATAATTGATATTATAAATACCCAAATAAATATAATATGAAACTTTTAATGAATTAAACTAATTTTCTGGGCTAATATGATATATTAGGATTGTTTTAATGGACTTTTTTCGAAGTAATCAATCTGTTATGAGTTTCACAAAAATCAACTATTGAATAGTGTCAAAATTGACATAAAAGAGTTCTTAAAACAAATATTATATTATTAATTGATATTAAATTCCTAAAAATCTAAGGTTCGTCCAAGAGACTTATATTATGATAGGTTAATCTTTAATGGACCACTTGGGGGTCTCTTGGATGTATATAGTAAGTTTATTAACCATAATATATAAAAATACAAAGAGACATTGTAAAAGTGAAACTAATTAACTTAGAGTTAATACTTAAAGATAAGGTTAATATAAGTACCCAAACCTGTCTAAATTCTATTGGATGAGTTTTTTTCGACCTATCCCCACCTCATCCTTTGAATAGTCAACTTTGGAGCCTTTAGAAACCGAATATGAATTTATTATAAATTAATATTTCTAGCTTTTCCAAAGGTGCCCCTCACCCCTCTTATAAAAGGGCACTCCTCCTTCTCATTTCTTCACACCTTAAAAGCCTTTTGGTTCGGCCAAACTCTGCCAAAATAATCTCCCAACATCCCTAACTACAACCTAGGGGCCTTAGTTTGATCAGAAAGCCAACCTAAGGAGCCCTTTTGATCAAATCAAAAGGAAGAACCCGAAGAAGAGGTAATGTTTTCACCACCCCTTTTCCAAGTTCATTTCTTCTTCCATTTCTTCTTCCTTTGTTGTTACCATTCTAAGATAATGACTCCAGTATCATTTATATACTGTGATGTTATTATAAATATGGTACAACCATATTCAGTATTCTATCCACCCTTTGAATAACATGTCACCATACGTGCGTACGTACGGCTTACCGTCTCCACGTCGTGGTGTAATTGTTATTCAATATATTATTATTTGGATGGGTATAATAATGATGTGTAACTCATGTAAATAATAAATATAACATATTAATGATTCTTTATATATGATATAACATCCATTTATATATTATTTTAATATCAAAAGAATGATATTGTCGCTCGTGCGTACGTACGGACTACCGTCTCCACGAACGCGATAAGATTCATTCTCCATCATATCCATTCAAGTATTATTCTCATTTTAGGGTTAAAAATAATGTTAATATCATTCTGATTATGAATAAGATATAATCTATCCATTACAAACATGTCTTACGTAACCAAACATTTAAGAAGAACGGATCGATTATCACCCGAAACGACGATAATACTAAGATATTATTAATAAAGCAATGTTAAAGGATCATATATGATATCATATTAATGTATATGATTCTTGTATAATTTAATAACAATTATTTCACCATTATACAGGAGGTTAACCTACCCCAACAAAGGAAAAGTACAAGGTAAGGGTTATTTCACAATCTCTTCATTATCCGAGGTTGTATATAAGTAATAATCTACTGGGATCTCTTTATCATCCACATCCATGTTTTCTTAAAAATGTATTTCAAAACATTTTTACTATTTACAAGAATATGGGTTAAAGTCATTTATACCCTTGTTTGACTTTTTATAAGAGGTTTATAAAGGAATCTTTCCGTCGTTTTCAAAACAATGTCCTTTTTAACCTTTTCGACAGAATTGAGGTAAGAATGTTTTTTTTAACTTATACGGCGGGTGCGGTTATTTTCCGCCGTTATAAAATCGTCGAAGCTTTCCATACAATCTTATAAGAATATTTTCAAAGAAAATGTTTTATTTTATATGGATCTTAAATGATTTCAAAATAAAAGGAGATACTTCTTTAAAAAGAATTTTGATTTCATCTATGTCAACATCCTTTGATGGATTTTAAGATTATTTGAAGTTGATACAAAACTTCTATATTTTATTGAAGGTTTTGTGATATGTTTGACTGTGGATGTGCTATTTTTATACCATTCATAGTTTATTGTGAAAGTATTGACATTTCGTATGCTAGTTTTAATACGAATGTTTATGTTACGTTTAAACCTTTTCATATGGGAATGCATTGGACTTAATATGTGACGGGTGGAGCCCGCTATAGCTCCTCGATGCATCGGTAGGTCTCATGAGACAAACTAGTGTCTTGGCACAAGGCCTTGACAAAATCTTATTTGTAGTCTTGGCACGAGGCCTTGGCTATGTGGTTATGATAGTCTGGCATTATGCATTCCAACATTATGAAAGTGGTTATTGATTTTTGCATGTGATTATTCATTTAGTAGAATATCCATGTGAATAAGTAAATGGTATTATTTCATTTTATTTATGCCATACCATGTTGAAAGTTCGTATTTAAAAGGCTTTTGTTTTAGTTATACATTGCCTTAAATGTTTATTCTTATTTATGAAAGTTTCCACTTTATTGTTATCCTTACTGGGCATTTGAGCTCACCCCTTTTCAATGTTTTATTTTTCCCAGGAAGTGAAGAAGTAGGTTATGAATGACCTGCAGGGATATTATGTGGGGATATGAGTTTGGATTATGGAGACATTATGTTATTGTAGTAGTTTTTCATTTTATGATGTAATGTAAAACTTATGAATATATCTAGTGTTTCCAAGGCTACTAAACCAATCGGTCTTTCGGGATTTGATCTTTCTTGTGATCATGCCAATGTTACGAAGTAATGCACCGACTCTGGGTAGCTGGGTTCGGGGCGTTACAGGATTGATTATGATGTTTAGGAATATTTGGGGTTTATGGATTTTTGGGTTTTATGGGTGTTTATTCAGTTATTACGGTTTTTGGGGTTTTTTTGTTATTTACAATTTAAGGGTTTTTATGGGTTTTGGGTGTTTAAGTATTTTAGGGTGGTTTAGGGTTTGTTGTGGTATTTTAGTGTTTTATGAGTTTTTAATGTCTTTTGGGGTTAATGGGTTTTTATATTTTTTATGGATTTAGGGTTTTAATTGTTTTTAGGGGGGTTTATTTTGTGGGGGGTTTTAGGAATTTCTTCCATTTTAGGGGTTTTGTGGTAGTTAGGTTTTATTATTATTATGGGTCTATAGATGTTTTATTTTTTTTAATTTTTTTAGGGCCATAATGGGTCTTAAGGTAATTAGGTTTTTTAGTTGTTTTATTGTTTTAGATTTTTAATGGATTTTATAGGTTTTAAGGGGTTTAAATTTTTTTTTGTTTGCTTTATGGTTATTTGTTTTTTGGATTAAGTTTTTGTTTTTTATCTTTTTTTAATGTTTCTAGGGATTTTAATGGCCATATAAGGTTTTATAAGGGTTTTTCATCTTTTTTTAGGTTCATTGAGGAATATTTTGGGATTTTAGGGTCTTCTAGGTTTTTATATGATTTTACTATCCTATAATTTTTGGGATTTTTTGTAGTCATTTAGGGTTTTAAATCAATTTTAATATGATTTATTGTTTCTTGTATTTTACTTTCATTGAGGGTTTTTAGGGGTTTAATGATCATTTTTTTGTCCATTTTGGGGTTTTGGGGTGTTTTGGGGTTTTAATATGTTTTTTGGTGTTTATAGGGTTTTCATGGGTTTTGGGGTTTTACGGTTTTAGGGGTATTTGTATCTTTGAGGGGGTTTTTGGTTATCTTACTATTTTTGTGTTTTGAGGATCATTTCATTCTTTTATATTTTTATGTACTTTTATTGTTATTAGGGGTTTTGGGTGAATTGAATGGTTTTGAATGGTTTTAAGTCATTTCAGTCTGTTTAGGGGGTTTATGTTCTTTTAGGGGTTTTAGGATCTCTTGGATATTTTTAGGGGTTTTATGTGTTTCTAATTGGATTTTTGGTTTTTGGGGTTTTTGGGTTGTTAGTGTTGGATTTTTAGGATTTTTATGTTTTTTGGATTCTAGTTCTTTTTAGGCTTGTTGGGGTTTTTAGGGTTTTTAGGGATTTCAAGGGGTTTTAGTGGTGTTTCATTGAATTTAGGTTTTTTAATTTTTTGGGTTTAGGGTTTATAGGGGTTTATGGTTTTTTATATTTCATTGGATTTTAAGGGTTTTATGGTTTTATTTTATATTATTATTTTAAAAGAGTTTTTAAGGGTTTTAGGGTTTTTAGTCTTCTGTTAGAGTATTTTTAATATTAGTGTTTTTAGATTTTGTAAGGGTATTTTGGGTCTTTTTGTGTTCATTTATATTCCTCTAAGATTATTTTGGGTCATTTCGTTTTTTTAGAGTTTTTAGGGTATTTAGGGTTTTATAGGTTTTATGGGTTTCTATAGTTTTAGTGTTTTTATAATTTTTTAGTTTCTTTATGGTTTTTAGGAATTCTAATGATTTTATAGTGGTTTTAAGAGTTTTTAAAGGAAATTATTTTTTAGGGGATTTAGTGATTTTTATGGGTTTTATGTGAATTTGGGGTTCAAAGTTTTTTGGAGTCTTTTACTATCATTTAGTGTTTTTAGGTCCTTTGGAATTTTAAGGGTCTTCGGGTTTTTAGTTTTTTTAAGGGTTTAGGTTTTTTTGGGGTTTTAGGGGTTTTAGGATGTTTGTTGGTGTATATATATTTTAACGTATTTTATGATTTTTTAGTTTTTTAGGGTTTTCTAGGGTTTTATGGTCTTTTCGAGATTTATGGTTTTTTATATTTTTTAGTTGTTTTAGGATTTTTAGGGTTTTTAGGGTTTTAGGTTTTTTAGGGGTTTATGTTTTTTAGTGATTTTTATGATATTATGGATTTTAAGGGTATTATGGTTTTTATGGGCTTTCAATATTATTTGGGTTTCATGGAGTTTAATTGGATTTTAGGTTACTTAACTTGTATTAGGGGCTTTTATGGGTTTTTGGTGGTATTTTAGGGTTTGTAAGGCTCTATAGAGGTTTCCATGATTTTTTGGATCTTTTAGGGTATTCTGTTATTTTAGAGTTTTTATACTTATTATTTTATTTTAGGGTTTCTATTACAAGGTTTAGTGTATTGGGTTTTGGTATTATGTTTAAGGATTTATGTTTTAGGATTTATTGTTTATAGTTTATGGTGTAGTGTATAGGGTTTGGGTGTAGGGTTTATGGATTATGGTTTAGGGTTTGTGGTCCGTGGTATAAGCTATATGCTATAGGGTTTTGGATTTAGTGTGTTGGGTATTGGGCTTCTGGTGCAGGTATTAAGATATAGGAAAGTAATATGTGAGGGTCGGGCTACTCCCATCACCCCCAAATTTATTAGAAAGAAAAATAGAGACACATCAGACAAGGGAGGGGAGGGGTCAAATGACCCAGACCCAAAACCCACTTAATAGCCACGCCAAAAAATAAAATCAAAAACGAAAAGAAAAAAACCAAAAAAGCACACCCAGGTCAAAGCAGCAACCATCACCATCATCCAGTAGTATCTAGCATCGAGCATCCCACTACCAAGAAAAGACCAGCTTCCAACCTCACATATACCAGCATCCATCACCTTCTCACCAATAGAATCTTCAATAGGGTATTTTGGGTTTTAAGTGTGTTCATGTGTTTTTTGGGATATAGGGGATTTTAGGTTTATCTTTATTTTTTAGTTTTTTGGGGTTATAGGGGTATTAGGTTTTTAGGGTGTAGTTAGTATTTTCTAGGGGTGTTAGGGGTTAGGGGTTTTTTAGGTTTTTAAGGTGTATTAAGGGGTTTTAGGGGTTTTTAAGGCGTATTAAGGGGTTTTAGGGTTTTTAGGGTGTTTATGGGTATTTATGTCATTTTTTTTTAACTTTCTAGTGTTTTTATAGTATTTAGGGTTTTATTGGTTTTTTGGGGGGTTTAGGATTTTAATGTGTTTTTCGTTTTTAGTGGTTTTAGGTGTTTCTATGGTGTTTTTAGGGTATTTAGGGTGTTTAGGTTCTTTAAGGTTCTTTTTAGTGGTTTCAATGGTTTCAGGGTTTTTAGGGTATTAGGGATTTTATGTATTTGAGGATTTTAGTACATTTTAGGTTTTTAAGGGTGTTTGGGGTTTTTAGGGTTTCTATTGTTTGAGGATTTTGAGGATTTTAAATATATTTTTTTCATGGGTTATTAGGGTGTTTTATGGTTTTGAAGGATTTTTGTGCATTTTGGGTATTGTTAATATTTTAGTTTTTTTATTGTATTTATAGTTTTAGATATTTTTAGGGCCTTTTTAGTGTTATTAGGGGGTTTTGGGTTTATTTATGGTTTATTTAGGGCCTTTAGGTTTTCAGTTTCTTGTAGCATATTTAGATATTTTTAGGTTTTTTGGGTTTATATGTTAATGTGGATTTAGTGTATTATAGATTTTTATGTTTATTATGGTTTTTGTCATCTTAAAAGTATGAAGTGTATTTTATTTTTTATAATTTTTGGTTATGTGAATGTTTTTAGTATTTTACGGTCCTTTAGGTCTTTTTGGGACTTTCTAATTTTTAAGTATTCTTCACTATTTTTAGTTTTTTTAATGACTTTTAGTTTTCCGGGGATTGATTGTATTGTTTGTGTAGTTTATATAGCTTATGTGTAGAGTTTTGGGTGCATGGTGTAGGGTTTATGGTTTAGGGTTAAGGGTGTAGGGTTATGGATTTAAGGTGTTGTGTTTATGGTCTATGGTCTTTGGTTTAGATTATTTAACATTTTTTATGTTTTGAGGTTTTAGGGGATTAATGGTTTTTTGGGTCCTTATGGTTGTTTTTTCGTTTTTAATGTCTTTATGGGTTTTTTCTATTTTAATGGTTTTCTTGAGTTTATACGGTTTTTTGGTTGTTTTATTGTTTTTTATGATTTTTAAGTGTTATTTGATGTTTTAATGACTTTTAAATTTTATAATATAGGTTTTAGTTTTCAGGGTGTAGGGTGTAATTATTAAGGTGTAGGGTTTAGTGTGTTTGGTGTAAGGTATAGGGTATAGGTTTTACGTGTTAGGGTTTACAGTGTATGTAATATTGTTTTTGGTGTAGGGTTTAGGGTTTATGGTGTGGGTTATAGGTATCATGTTTTATGATTTAGTGTTTAGAATAAGGGTTTGCATTATAATAAATAGGGTTTACGGTGTAGGGTATAGGGTTTATGGTTTTGTGTACATGGTATAGTGGGTGGGTTATATGATTAAGGGTATAGGGTATAAGGTTTAGGGTTTATGGTGTAGTGTTCAGGTTTTATTGTATAGGATTTGCGATATAGGGTTTAGGGTGTACGGTTTCATGTTTAGGGCATTGTGTATAATTTTTAGGCTTTTGGTTTTAGGTATAGGGTTTACGGTGTATGGTATTTGGTTAATGATTTATTTTATATGTTTAGGGGTGTAGATTATAGTGTTTGGTATTTAGGGTGTATGGTTTATTGTCTATGGTTTAGGATTTTGGCTGTTGTGTATAGGGTTTTGGGGTTTGGGTGTATGGTGTAGGGTATATATTTTATGTTTTAGAATTATGGTTTATTTTGTATAGTATATGGTATTAAGTTGTAGGACATTGGGTTTTTATTATGGGGTATAGGGTTTATGGTGTTCAGTTTAGGGTTTATGGTGTACTTTATTGGTTATAAAGTGTATATTATAGGTTTTAGTGTATAGGGTATCATGTCTAGGGTGTAGGGTTTCAGGTTGGGGTGTAGGGTGTAGGTATTGGGGAGTGGGGTTTATGGTTTATGGTGTCCGTTATGGTGATGAGGGTGTATTGTCTAGGATTTAGGATGTCAGGTATATGGTGTATTATGTACCATGTAGGGTATAATGTTTGTGGGTTTTGGGTTTTCGGCATTGGGTTTATGGTGTCGAGAAAAATGATTAGGGTTTTTAGGGAATTTATGGGTTTTTGGGTTTTTAGGATTTTTAGGATTTTTTTGGTTTTTATGTATTTTTGGGGTTTTGGGTATTTTAATGGTTTTTAGGTTTTTTTTCATTTTGGGGTATTATTCAGTTTTTTGGGGTTTTAGGGGTTTTAGGTTTTTTATGGTTTTTAACTGGGTTTCTAGGTGATTTATGTACTTTTAGGGGTTTTAGGGGACATGAGTATTTTTAGGATTTTATGGTGTTTGGATCGGGTTTTCTTTTATTTTCAGGATTTTCATGGATTTTAGTAGTTTTTTGTATTTTTAATGTTTATTGGGGTTTCTTATGGTTTTTTGTGTCTTAATGTTTTTAGGGGTTTTACTGTTTTTATTTTTTGGTATTTTAGTGGATTTGTGGGTTTTATCCATCTATAGTGGTTTTAGGGGTTTTTTATTTTTCTAGGTGACATCAATGTTCTTGGGTTTTTTTATTTTTAGGGTATTTTGGAATTTTTCAGATTTTTATTGTTTTTTAGGTTTTTAGGGTTATTTTAGTTTTCTAGAGTTTCAATGGTTTATTGGGTGTTTTATGTTTTTAGGTTGTCTTATGGGTTTCAATGGTTTGTCTGGTGTTTATAGTTTTTATGGTTTTATAGTGTTTTAGTGTTTTTAATGATTTTAATGGACTTTTGGGTTATTTAATATTATTAGTGACTTTTAGGGTTTTAGTGCCTTTTTAGGCTTTTAGGGTCTTTTATAGGATTTTTTGGTCTTTGGGTGGGCGGTTGACAGTTTTTATGAGTTTCAGTGTTTAAATGTTTTTAGAGCTTTTAGGGGTCTTTAAGATTTTATGGGTTTTTAGGGGTTTTAAGGCCTTTTAGATTTTTTTTATTTATAGAAATTTTGGGGATTTTAGTGTTTTTAGGTTTTATTAGGGTTGTTAGGGTTCTTATGGGGCTTTCGGGTGTTTATGGTGTATAGGGATTTTACTATCATTTATAGTATTTTAGTATTTTGGGTTCTTTTTGGAATTTGGGGGTTTTAATTATTATTAATTTTTTTAGGATTTTTTTTTGTCTTTAATTGGTTTGTGTGTTTTTTACGTTCATATGGTTTTTAGGGTTTTGGGTGTTTTATGATCATTTAGGGTGTTTTATTGTTATGATTGTTATAATATTTTTAGGGTAATATAATATTTTTAATTTTTTTATATTTTTAGGGGTTTTATAGTGTTTTTATATTGATTGAGGGGTATATGGGTTTTTTGGTTTTTAGGGTCTTTTAGGGTATTTTTTATATTTTTGGGACTTTAAGGGCATTGAGGGTTTTTTGGATTATTTGGTCCTATGGGAATTTTTGGGTATTTTAGGATCATATTGGGTTTTAGGATCCTTTATGGTTTTGTTCTGCGGTTTTATTGTTCTTTTGGGTTTTTAGGGTCCCTTAGGGAATTTTAGATTATTTAGTGCCTTTTGGGATGTCTTAGTTTTTTTGGGTCCTTTGGGGATTTAATGGGTTTTTGAGTCATTTACATTTATTATGTACTTTTATGGGTTTTATCTCCTATAAGGTTTATTAATATTTTTAATATTTTTAGAGTATTTTATCAATTTTATAATTTTATGGACCGTATGGCGTTTGGGTTTTTGTGTGTTATATGATGTTTTAGGGTTGTTAGGTTTTTATAATTTTTAGGGATTTTTAGGTGTTTTTAGAGTTTTTATGGGGTTTTAGGGTATATTAGAGGTTTTAGGGGTTGTTTGTGTTTTTTTTTGGGATTTTATGAGTATTAGGGGTTTTAGGTTATTCAATGTTTTCAAGAATTTTTTGTGTCTCTTTTGGTTATTAGGGTTTCTAGTGTGCTAAAGGTTTGTGGGGTTTTTAGAACTTAAGTGCTTTTGGGGTTTTCGGGGTTTTATGGATTTTAGAATTTTTAGTATTTTGATTGTTTTATAGAGTTTTAAAATTTTAAATTGTTTTATGGGTTTGAGGTTTTTAATGGGATTAAGGATTTGTATAATTTTATTAGTGTTTTTAGGGTTCTTATGGCCTTAAGTGGTCTTAAAGTATTTTTTTAATGTTATTTGTTTTTTATTTTTTAGGGTCTTTAAGTTGTTTTAAAAATTTTAAGGGATTTAATTCTTTTAATGGTTTTAGATATTTTGGGGTTTTTAGGTATTTTTAGTGATTTACTGGTTTTAGGGGGTTTAATGTTTTATAGATTTCATTAATTTTAGAGGGTTTTATGGGGTTAAGAGTTTTATTATGTGTTGTATGTTTTATAGGATGCATAAGGTTTTTTAGGGTCATTTTGATGTTTCTATGGTTTTATGGTCTTTTAGGTTTTTTATAGGTTTTCATGTGTTTTGGGTTTTTGGGTTTTTAATTTCCTTTAGTGGGGTTATGGATTTAACGGGTTTTTAGGGGTATATAGTTTTTTAGATATAGGTATGGATTTAATTGGTGTTTCTATTTTTTTCCATCTTAATGTTTTTTTGATTTTATTGTTATTAAGTGTTTTTTTAGTTTTTAGGGTTTTTATGGTCGAAAGGGTTTTTATGGATTTTAGGGGTTGTTGGGGGTTAAGGGTTTTTATGGTTTGTAGGATGATTTGGTTTTTTTTTGGGTTTTTAGTGGTTCTATTATGGTTTTCATGGATTTTTGAATTTGTTAGGGTTTTTTAGTCTTTAGTGTGTTTAGTGATTCAATAGAGTTTTGAAAGGTTTTTTTGGTGTCTTACTTTTTTAAGGTTGTTGAGGTTTTCATTGTTTTTTTTAAATATATTTTTTGAATTTTGGCAGGTTTAGGGTTTTTAGTATTTTAGGGCTTTTAACAGACTAAAACATTTAAGGAGTTTCTACATTTTTTATAGTTTTTACTGGTTTTAGGGTTTGAGGTGTTTCTTAGGTTTTTGGAGGTTTTTGGTTTGTCGTCTGTTATAGTGGTTTGATGGTTTTTGAGGATTTTTGGGGATTATTATGGGTTTTATGATTTTTAATGGATTTCTAGTGTTTTCATGGATTTCATAGTAGGTTATCTAGTTTTTAGATTTTTTAGAGTTTTTATTTTTTTATGGGTTTTAATGGTTTTTAAGTGGTTTTATGGGTTTTTATATTTATGGTGTTGAGGGTTCATGTTTATATTAGGGTTTCAATAGGGATTTTATAGTCTATTAGATCATTGAGGGTTTTGAGGGGTTTATGTTCACTTAAGGTTATTTAGTGTTCTTTCATGATTTTTAGAGGTTTAAGGGTATTTTGTGGTTTTATTTTTTTGATATTTTAATTTTTGTATGGCATTTAAGGGGTTTTAAAATTATTATGGTTTCATGGGAATTTAGGATTTTTAGGGTTTTCTTACTTTTTTTATTTCGGTTTTTATAGTTTTATGCATAATTAGGGGTTTAAGGTATTTTTATGATTTTAATTTTTGATTAGATTTAGGGTTTTATGGATTTGTAGGGTCTTTAGGGATTCTTGGTGTGTTATGGGATTTAGTGGTTTTTATGTATTTTTGGGGATTTTAGTGTCTTTAGGGTTTTTAGTGTTTTTTTTAATTTTAGAAATTTTCAAGGTTTGGGGAGTATAGTTATTATTGTTTCATGGGTTTGTAGGTTTTTTTAGTGTTTTATATTTTTTAGGTTGTTACAAATTTTTATATTTTAATTGTATTTTATGGTATCATTTTTTTATTGATGTTTAAGGTTTTTTATGGTTTAAGGTTTTTTATAGTTTTAAGGGTTTTATGGATTTTTGGTGGTGTATGGTTTTCATTATTACATTGGGGTTTTAGTGTTTATTTGGTTTTGTTTGGGTTTTTAGTTATTTAGAGAAAGGTTGGTGTAAGGATAGGCTATTCCCAACCCCCCAAAAATTTATTAAAAAAATGACCCAATAGACAAGGGAGGGGAGGAGTCAAACAACCCACACCCAAAAAGCCTTAACAACTCGAATCCCAAAAAAACCACCAAAACCCAAAAACACACATGCAAGGGAAAATTTGAGAATCCCATGGCCAACTGAAGATATGTGTCATAGGTATCAACATCTCCGTAAGGATCTCTCTAGGGGTCTCCAACATCACCATATCCAGAGGACACAACCGACTCCGCCATCACCCACTCAGATGCAGCCATTTTGGCACTATCCAGATCTATGTAAAGAGTCTTATATATGTCACTTAGCCTTTACTACACCTCAGGTGATTGTGGCATGGGATTGTCAATCCACCCATACTTCCCAGAAGTATTCATCTAGATTCTCTCAGAGGAGGCCATGGTAGACACGTTTCATGGAAGGACTAAGTAGTCCTTCCTCATCTTCTACTTATAGGAATCTAAATTTTCCACAACAGAGTTTTTCTCTTTCCCATGAGGCACGAAAACCCCAATCATGGCCCTCTCCCTCATGTTCTGAACCTTGATGGAGTTGATCCGTATAGAATTTTTGGAATTTAACACTCCCAGCTACTCAACCACATCCACAACCTAGGTACAGCCCTTCCAAGATGCACATTAATGATCCTACACCTCCATGACATGCAGAACCCCACAACCCAGCTCACTAGGTGGGGCCCCAAGAACGAACAACTACCCATGGCCCGACATCATGTTGTCGTGACCTGTTAGCATGCATCCAACCAAACTCTTACCCAAACCATGCATGTTTCATCCATAACCTTCTCCTGCTCAGCTACCCCCCTATGCATGACCATTCTGAGTCATGTCCCCTGTAAAATGTACAACTAAACTCACCAGCCAATGCCCCCTCATGGACTATCAAGCCCATCTTCCACTGACTAGGAAGCATGCATCCAGCCACAACCACAACACCTGCCGCATCAACTTGCTCAGCCATCTCCCCTTGCTCATACACCACCCCTTTCTTCGCCACCTCCCCAATCCCCTGACTGAACGGAGCCACATACCCCAACCCATATCGCTCCCCCAGCTCATTCACCTGCACTTTCTCATATTCTCCCCCATTTTCAGCAACCTCCTCCTTCTTATCCACTACCCATACTCCTCCACATTCCCCTGATCACCCACATGAAAAGATTCACCAGATGCAGCTCCCTTTAACACCACCCAATTTGTTTGAATATCATGGTTAGAAAGCCTATGTCCAGCAACACCATTGATATCATCCATACCAACCACTACCTTCATCCCCACTGGTAGAACCTGTACACACTCAATCCCATTGTCTACGTAGCCCGAGTCCTACACTGCAGCTTCAGCCTACTATGGTCATGAAGCCCATTCTGGGCATGATCCAGAGAGATCCCCTCCCCTGCTCAACCACCTCTCCCTATTCTTCCAACACTCTATGATCATCCACATTCCCCAATTTAGCAACTTCACACTCTAGCTCTGCAAAATCAGGACACTCAAACCAATTATAAAAAAAAGTACCAACCTGATCATGAACCTCCCTTTTAACAAACTGTCCACTTTTAATGTGATTATCATTAACCACATTTCCAACACATTGCACCACCACTGCCTTATCACCTTCAACTACACTAAAATTCCCTGTATTCATCAAATACACAATGCATGGATCTACCCCTACCTCCTAATTAACACAAATACATTTTAAATTCTCCCTCAAGAGTGCAAAAAATTTCCCTATCATTTGGTTTTAGAGGCAAACACTAATTATATGTGACATACATCAGCAGCCACCCCAATAAAGTCTGACTTCCTTCACCATGCTCCACCTAATATAGATTGAAAGAACCATATCTCCATAATACATTCCCATAGACCCATTCCCCACGACCAAGTTTCCAAGGAGAAGAATAAAAATCCACCCATGACACAAAAATAAATGGCTCCATCCATCAAATCTCTGCACCAACAACGATCCACCACAAATCCACTGGCCCCTTAGAAGCGTAAACCTCTATAATTCCCTTATAGAAACATGATGACATATATCTTATGTTATGATTTCCACACATAAGATCATTTCCACTAGATTCCCCAATATAGAAAAAATAGAATTTTTTTTGAAAGGGGAGTAGATGTTCTAGAAATATCACCTTGGGTGCCACCATGGGTGAATCACAGTTCCAATAAAGATCAAAACTCTTCCAAAAAGTTGAATCTGTCACCATATATTTTCCAAGGATTCATAGACCAGGCATGTATAAGAACCTCCTCAGATGCAAAATGAAGCAGAATTTGGGGTTTTAGGGAATTTTATATTTTTTGGGGTTTTTGGTTATTTGTGATTTTATGGTTTTATTAGGTTTTAAGGGTTTTTTGGTTTATAGGGGTTTTTTTTGGTCTATCTAGTTTTTCGGGATTTTATGGTTTTATATTTTTTTTAGTGGTTTTTAAGGTTATTTAGATTTTCATGGGTGAAAAATGTTCAAGACAGATATCCTGACCAAAAATTAATGAATGCTAAAACGAATAGTTACAAGGAGGGTTTACCCACCAATGTGTGTATCTCAGCCTTCATATTATAGTCCACATACAAAATTCCAAAATATGGGGCAAAAAAACACCACATCAAGCTTCGTTCCTTAATTTATATTCGACATACTTCATCTAAAACCGATTTTGACTCTCTATAGACATGATTGACCCGTAGACTGAGAGTATGAGAGATATTGAGGCACTCAATCCATTAGGTTAGAATAATTAATCGGAGTTCTCTATATTTTTATTAGTTTTAGGATTTTTATGGGTTTTAGGTTATTTTGGGTTTTAGGTTGTTTAAAAGTTTTTATGTATCAATTATCTTTTTAATTGATTTTAGGTTATTTTTGGATTTTTAGGGTTTTGGTTCATTTAAGTGTTTTTGGGGTTTTATTTATTTATTGGTATTTAGGTTTTTTAAATATTTTTTGGGTTTTTAGGTTTTACAGGTTTTTAGGGTTTCAGGGGGTTTATGATTTTTGGGGGTATTTAGGGGTTTATATGGTTTTAGGTGTTTTTATAGTTTTGTATTGTTTTTAGGATTTCTAGGTTTTTTAGAATTTTTAGGGGTTTTAAGGGGTTTTACGGTTTTTTGGGTTGTTGATTTTTTATGGTTTTTAGGAGGGTTTATAGTGTTTTGGGTTTTTATGTTATTGTTATGTTTTATTTTGTTTTATGGTTTTAGGGTTTTTTGGGTTTTGGAGTTTTTGGGGGAACTTTAGCTTTTTATGGATATTTTATGTCTTTTAGGGGTTTTTGATTCCTTTTGGGTTCTTAAATTTTATAGGGGTTTTAGTTCCTTTTAATATTATTTAGTGTTCTTGGTTGTTTTATGGGTTTTATGGTCTTTTATGGTTTATAATGTTTATTTTATATAATTTAGGTAACTTTATGGTGTTTAGGGTTTTAAAGTATTTTTATTGGATTTTGGGTCATTTGGATTTTATAATGTATTTTTAGGTTCTCATAGTGTTATTATAGGATTTTTGGTTATTTTATTATTTTTAAGGAATTTTTATACTTTTAGTGGTTTATGGTCATTTTAGTTTTTTTTCGTGATCTTGAAGGATCATAAATTATTTTAAAGGCATTTTTAGGGTTTTCTATTGATTGTTTAATAGATTTTATGTTTTTTAGGGATTTGTATGTATGTTTATGTTTTTTATAGATTTAAAGAATTTCAAGGGATTTTAGTGGATAGGTTTTTTTCGTGTTTTAGGGGATTTATAATTTTTAGGGATTTCATGGTATTTTTGTGTTTTTAGGCGTTTTAGGTGTTTTAAGGGATTTTATTAATTTTTTTTGTGTTTTAGTACTTTAGGTTGTTTGTTGGGTTTGTTGGGTTTCAATAGACTTTAGGGTTATAGTTTTTTTATATTTTTAGCTGTTTTAAGGATTTATTTATGGTTTTAGATATTAGGGATTTTATAGTGTTTTGGTTCTTTCATGTGTTTTAGGGTAATTTTGGGCCTTTAGGGTGTTTCATAATTTTTACGTTTTTATGTTTTTTAGTGATCATTATGTTTTCTGAATGTTTTCATGGTGTTTAGAATTTTTTAATAATTTTTCGGTTCTGTTATGGTTTTAATGGATTTATGTTTTTTAAGTAGTTTTAGGGTTTAAATGGGTTGTGGGGGTATTTTTGTGGTATTTCAAGGATTTTAAAATCTTTTGAGGCTTTTATGATTTTATGGGTTTTGGGGTTTTTAGGATAATTAGTATTTTTTGTGTTTTTATTGTTTTTAGGGTTTAAGGAATTATATGATTTTAGGGGTATTTGGTGATTTATGTTTTTATGGGTGTTTTATAGTTTTTTTATGTTTTTTGTGGTTTTAGAGTTACTTATGGTTTATTTAGTGATTTCAATGGTGTTTTGGGTTTTTAGGGTCTTTATGGATTTTAGGGGTTTAATGTTTTTTTGTGATTTAGCATTATTAGATTTTTAGGGATTTAAGATATTTTTAGGGGTTTTACGGTTTGTAGGGTCTTTTCTATTTTTAGGAGGATTTAGGACTTTTAATAATTTTATCAACATTTAGTGTCAATTAGGGTTGTTAAGGGGTTTTTAGGGTCTTATATAGTTTTTAGTGTGTTTTAGGATTATTGGGGTTTAAAAATGTTTTTTCTGTCTTTGATGGGATTTTTGTTACTTTTACTATATTTAGGGATTTTTATCTTTTTTGGGATTAGGGTATGATGTTTAGGGTTTATGTTCTAGGGATTAGTGTTAACAGTGCTGGGTTTAGGGATTATGGATTATGGTTTAATGTTTAAGGTATAGGGTTTGTGGTTTTTGAGTGTTCATCGTTTTTAGGATGTTTATGGATTTTTTTAGGTTTTCTTGGGTATTTTTAGTTTCTATGTTTTATATGTGTTTTTAGTTTTTTTATTGGTTTTCGGTTTTTTAGTTTTTTAGGGTTAATTTGTGGAATTTAACGAATTTTGGGATTAAGGGGTTTTTTTGGTTTTATATGGTTTTATGCATTTCATGTGATTTTTCTGTGTTAGGTTTTCTTAGGGTCATTAAGGTCCTCTTTGATTTTTTGGGGTTTTACTTTATTAATGGTCTTTTACAATTTTTAGGGGTTTTAGGGTATTTTAGGTATTAAAGGGTTTCTAGGATTCGTTAATAAAATTTTAAGGATTTTTACATTCTTTTTTGGAATTTAGTGGTAACAGGAACGTTCTGTTATTTTAGGGGTTTTCTGAGTATTTTAGGGATATAGGGTACTTTAGAGATTTTTAATGTTTTTGATGTTTTTATGGTCAATTTGGGTCTTGGGTGTTTAAGGGGTTCCAGGTCTATTTGGAAATTTTAGGGGGTGTAAGGTTGTTTTCTTGGTTTTTATTTTTGGGTGTTTCTGGTTTTTAGGGTCCTTTTGGGTTATTAGGGATTTTATAGGTTTTGGGTTTTGTTATAGAATTCTAGGGTTTGTGGGATTTTTGTGTTTTATGGTTATTTAGGTATTCTAGGATTTGTTACGATTTCTATTAGTTTTGATGTTTTTTTGTGTTGTTTAGGGTGTTTAGAATAATTAATGTTTTAGTGGGGGTTTTATGGATTTAAAGAAATTTTTAGGGGTGTAATGGTTTTTAATGGTTTTCAAGAGATTTAAATGTTTTAAGGGTATTTATGATTTTAGGGTTTTTGGTTTTTTATCATTTTTTTATATTTATTCTTTTTGTAGTTTTATATTGTTTTTTATGTATTTTAGTTTTTTTTGTTTTTTAGATATTTTTGGTGTTTTTAGGTCATTTATGAATTTTTAATGTTTTTTGGGATGTTTAGGGTTTTAGATATATTTAGGGGTGTAGGGGTTTAAAACATTGTTTGTTGTTTTCATCGATTTTTTTGTAGTTTTAGGGATTCTAGGGGTTTTTTGGGTTTTGAATGTTTTTTAATGATTTTAGGTTTTCCTTCTTTTTTTTGTATTGGGATTTTAAATATTTTTGAGTGGCTTAGGGTTTTATGGGGTATTTTGGTTTTTTAGGATTTTGGGGTTTAGGGATATTTTTTGGTTATTGGGGTTTTGGGGTTTTTATGGTGTTATCATGGTTTTTAGTAATTTTGTAGTTTTTAGGGTTTTGGGGTTGGTCTTTTTTCCTTTATGGGTTTTATCGGGTTTTTACAGTATTATAGTTGTTTAAAGGGAATTTTGGGTCTCTTAGGGATTTTGGTTTATTGGGTCTGTTTGGGTTTTTAGTTGTTTTAGGGACATCTAGCTGTTTTAGTGATTTCAGGGTTTTTTAGGGTTTTTAAATTTTTATAGATTTTAGTGATATTTAGTGTTTTAGTCAGGTTTATGGGTTTTTAGAGTTTATAGGATTTTTATTGTTTTTATTTGGTTTATTTGGATTTTTGGGTATTTTATTTATTATAATGGATTTTTGATTCTTCTAGAGATTTTATGAATTTAATAGTTTTCAAGGTTTTTAGGGATTTGTTGGGAATTTATGGGATTTAATAGCTTTTAGGGATTTTATGGGTTTTAATGATTTTTAGGGTTTTTTAGTGTTTCTTATGGTTTTTAAGGTTTATTATGTTTTTTTAGTATTTTCAGTTTTTAAAGGGGTTTTTATTATATTTCAGAGTTGTAGGGTTTTTACGGGTCTTACAGGGTTTTAGGGTATTTTTTGGGTTTTATGGTTTTTAGGATTTTTTGGGGTTTTTAGTATTTTTTAGTGGTGGAGGATAGATTCTTTTAGAAGTATTTTGGTTATTTTATCCTTGTCTTATGTTTTTTAGTGTTTTTTGAGTTTTAACGGTTTTTTGGGTGATTAATGGTTTTTTTAATTAGTGTTTTTAGAGTTTTATTATTTTATTGGGATATTTAATGGTTTTTAGTTTATTTTAATATTATTAGTGGATTTTAGGGTATTCATAGGGATTTTACTATTTTTAGGGGTTTATAATATTAAGTGCTTTATGGGGGTTTTGTCTTCTTTTAAGGTTTTTTATGGTTTTAGGGTTATTTTTGGTTTCTAGGCTTCTAGGGGTTTTAGTGGTTTGAGGTTTTCAGTGTTTTTAGGGTTTTAATGGATTTTACAGTATTTTGTGTCATTTTTAGGTTTTATTATGTTGTTGGATTGTTTAAGGGATTTCAGGGTATTTTAATGTTATTAGGGGTTTTTAGGAGTTTCTTAGTACTTTTATGGGTTTTGTTTTTTTTTGGGTTTTGAGTGTTTTTAGTTGGTTTTCAAGTAATTTTTTGGATTTTTAGTGTTTTAGGGTTATTTTAGGGTTATTATGGTTCTCTTAGTGATTTTTATGGTTTTTAGGTTTTTTAGGGTTTTGTTGGGCTTCAGGGGTTTTTTAGAGTTTTTATGGATTATAGGATTTTGTAGCATTTTTATCTGTTTAAGGGTCTATAATGTATGTTAGGGTTATTCGATATTTAGATTTTTTCAGGGATATTTAGTGGTGTAAGGCTATAAAAACATTAGGGTGGTTGTTTGGTCCTTTAGGGTTTTAAGGTTTTTTGAGTTCTTTATGTGTTTTTTTGGGGTGTTTAAATATTTTATGGGTTTGATGGATCATTATGTTCTTTTAGATTACTTGATTTACTTTTAGAGGGTTTTATGAATTTTAGGGTCTTTTATGATGTCATAGGGTCTTTCAGGGTTATAGGGTCATTTTGGTTTTTTGGTGTTTTGGGGGTATTTTAGGTTATTAAGGGTTTTTAGGTTTTAAGGTCTTTTAGTGTTTTTAGTTGACTTTAAAATATTTTAGTGGGTTTTATGTATTTTTTTTTGGGTTTTTAGTGTTTTTAGTTTCGTTAGGGGTTTATGGATTTTAAGGATTTCTAATGTTTTAAGGATCTTTATAGTTTTTTCGGGTTTGGGTTTTTAATGGTTCTTTAGAGTTTCCAATATTATTTTAAATGGTTTTCAGGATTCTTTAGGATTTTAAAGTCATTTTATTAGTTCTTAAGATTATTAAGTGGTTTTTGGTTTTTAGGGGGTTTTAGGGGTTTTATGGTTTTTTATATCGTTTTAAGGATTCTATGGTATTTTGAGTTTCTTAGGGGTTATAATGTTTTTGTTTTATTAAGGGATTTAGTTTTTTAAGGTTTTTATGGTATTATGTGTTTATAAGGGGTTTTTGGGTATTTTAGAGTGTTTTGTGGTTTTCAGATTTTTTAGGGATTTTTGGGTTTTTATGTTTTGGGGTTTTTAGGATTTTTATTGTTGTTATCTGTTTAAAGTTGTTTTAATGATTTCCAATTTGTTTTTAGGGTTTTTTGAATTTTTAATCTCATAATAATGCATTCCCTATGATTTTTTTGGTATTTAGGGATTTTTATAGTTCTTTCACGTTTTTTAGGTTTTTAGAGTTGTTAGTGTTTTTTATAAATTTTACAGTTTTGGGGATCTATAGTTTTTAGGGTATTTTGATGGTTATTGGGTTCCTAGGGGCCTCTGAGGTTTTACTGGGGATTTGCGGTTTTTAATGGTATATAAGGGTTTTAGGGATTTAGTGTTACATTATTGTAGTGTTATAAATAATTTTCTAGGGGTATAAAGTGTTTAATGTAGATATAGGGGTTTTTATGTTTTTACGGTTTTCTGATTATTTGGTTTTTTTTGTACTGATTATGGTTTTGTAATTTTATGGGGTTTTGGTTTTATTTTTTATTGTTTTTAGGGTGTAGGGGTTTTTATTGTTCTTTGGGGTTGATAGTGGTATTAGCGTTTATTTATGGTTTTAGGGGTTTGGGGGGTTTGGGGGTTTTTAGTTTGTTTAAGAGTTTTAGGGGTCTTTTATTTCTTTGTAATTGTTTAAGGTCTTTTATGGTGTTTTGGAATGTAGGAAAATTTAGGGTTATTGGGTTTTCTGGATCTTTTATGGGTTTTGTGTTTTTTGGGTTTTGTGGATTTTTTAGGGCTCCGAAGGGTTTTATTGAATTTTAGGGTTTTATTTTTATGAATTTAAATGTTTTTATGTTTTTTGTTGGGTTTTTATGAGTTTTAGTGTTTTATTATTGTTCATTATTTTAATTTTTTTTGAATTATAGTGTTTTAAGGCCTTAAGTTGTTTTTATGGTTTTAGGGGTAATTTAGGTTTTTAGTATTTTTTATGTTTTTTTTGGGTTTTTTCTATTTCAGGGGTCATTAATATTTTCCTGTTTTTATTATTTTAATTGTATTTGTTAGGGTTATTTTAGGGTTTTTATGGTTTTGAGGGATTTTATAGTTTTTAAGAAAATTTATGATTATCGGGATTTTAGTGTTTTTTTGTGTTTTATGGGTTTTTTATATTATTTAGGGGATTCTAGGTGTCTAAAAAATGGTTTTCAGTAATTTTAGTTATTTTTTGGGTTTTATGTAATTTTAGTATTTTATAGGTTTTTTATCGATTTAATGGTTTTAGGGTTTTTTAATCATTTTTAGTTTTTTAAGGCATTTAGGGTTATCAAGATTTTTTTAGGGTTTTTCGGGTTTTTAGTCCTTTAAGGTATTTTTTGGTTTTTTGTGGGATTCATTTTCTTCAGGTTTTTTGTTATAATAGTATTTTGTTGGGGGGTGGTGGGGTTATGTAGGGTCTTGATTGGGGGTCAGTTTTTTTGGGTCTTAGGGGATTAGGGTTTTTAGGAATTTATGGGCTTCAGGGGTTTTTGGGATTTTAATTTTTTAGTGTCTTTTAATTTTTTTAGGCATTCATGGAAGTTTTAGTGGTTTATATGTGTTTTAGGGGGTTTGGGGTTTTTTTGGTGTTGGGGTTTTTTGGGTTTTTTGGGTTTTTTGGATTTTTAATGATTTTTAGGTTTTTAAATAATTTTATGGTTTTATGGGTTATTTAGGTTTTTTTGGGTTTTTTGGGTTTATATGGGGGTTTCAATGTTTTTAGGTAATTTTTAGTGCTTTATGTTTTAGGTAGTTTTATGTGCTTTTCGGTTTGATGGTTTCAATAATTTATATGGGATTTATTATTTATAGATTATTTTTATTTTTTCGATCTTTTAAGTCTTTTTTTGTATTAAGGATATCAAGGGTTGTGTAGGTTTTTTTGTGTTTTGGTGTTCTTATGCTTTTTAGAGGTTTTATAGTCTTTTTTGAGTTTTTAGGGGTTATTATGGGTCTTATAGGGTCTCTTTTGAGATTTTATAGCCTTTAGGTTTTTAGGGTTTTTATGGTTATTTTAGTTTTTATGATTTCGAGTTTTTCTGGGTTTAGAGTTTTTAGGTCTTTTTTATGTTTTTAGTGTATTAGAGTTCTTAGTATCTATCGGGTTTTTAAGGTTTTACTATTTTTTGTGTTTTTATTATTTCAAAGTATTTTTAGTGGTTTTATATTATTTTATTATGTTTTCATTGGATTTTAGGTTTTTAGAGTTGTAAGTAGTGCAAGGGGTTTGGAGATTTTATGGTTTTATGGTTTTTAAGGTTTTAAGGGTTTTTTTTGTTTTTTAGTGTGTCGGGTTTTAGGTGTTTTTTTAGATTTTCATATTTATTAAGGGTGTTCGGGTTTCTTAGAATTATTTGAGGGTTCATATAATTTTATATGTTTTATGGTATTTTCTCGATTTTTTGGATTTTTATGGGTTTTTATGACTTTTAAGGATCTTTTGGGATTAAATGGTTTTACAATTTTTACGATTTTTAGTCGTTTTTATTTTTTTAAGGGGGGTTTAGGGTCTTTTATGGGTTTTTAGGGTTTTTTTGAGGTTTTCATGTTTATTTGGGAGTTTAAGAGTTTTTATAGGTGTTTTGGGGGTTTACATGTTTGTAATTGAATTGTTAGTTGTTTTAGAATTTTTATTCCCATTATAGGTTTTTAAAAAATATTGCGGTTTTTTGGGTTCTTAGGGTTTTTATGGTATTTATGGTTACCTAATGACATATCTGGTTTTTAAGGGATTTTGGGTTGATTATGGATTTTGGGGTTACTAGGGTTTTAGTGGAGGGTGTTTGGGGGGTTTCAGTTTATTAGGGGTTTTTAGGGTTTTCTGGGTTGTTTGAGTATTTATAGGGTTTTATGTATTTAGGTGTTTATACTGGCTTTAGGATTGATTAATGGTTTTATATATTTTCAGTTTATTCATGTTATCTATTGGTTTTTGGTATTTTGGGGTTTTGGTTTTTTGGGGTTTTTTTGGAAATTTTTGGGTTTTTAGGGGTAATAATTGTTTTTTGTTTAATGTTTTTTGGATTTTAAGGGATATTAAGTGGGTTTTGATCTAAGGTTTTATGAGTTTTAGTATTATTTTAGGATGTTATGTCCTTTAGGGTTTTATTAAGGATTTTAGGGATTTTAAGGATTTTTCTATATTTAGGGTGTTTTGTGTTTTTAGGGTTTATTTTGGGTTTTTAAGGGTTTTAAGTGTTTTAATACTGGTAGTGCTTTGTAGGGAATTTTTTTTTCTTTTTTAGGATTTTTGATATTTTTTAGTGTTTTAGGGTCATAAGGTGTTTAGTAATTCTAGAGTTTTAGGGATTTGAGGATTTTGGGGCTCGTTAGTGTTTATAAGGGTTTAGTGGCTTTAGTGTTTTATGTTTTTATGGTTTTTTGAGGTTTTTTGGGTTTTAGTCATTATAGGGTTTTTCATGGTGGTGGGTTAAGAATTTATACAGGTGTTAAGTGTTTTAAGGGGGTTTTAGGGTTTTGTGGATGTTTTTGTTTTTAGGGATTTTAGAGGTTTTTATGGTTTTGGGGGGTTTATGGGTTTTTAAATGTTTTTGATGTTTTAGGGGTTTTCGGGTTTTTATTGGTTTTAGGTGTTTTATGAGATTTAACGTTTTATGGATTTTGAGGGGGGATTATGTTTTTTAAGTTACTTATGACCTTTTATGGTTTTTAAGGGGTTCGAATTTTTTTTGCTTTTTGACAATTTTAATGGTTTGATGTTTTTCTTGTTGTTTTTAGGATTTATAGTTCCTTTATGGGTTTTGGAGATTTAGGAAATTTAGGCTCATTTTTGAGGGTTTTGGGCTTTTATGGTTAATGAGGGTTTTAAGGAGTATTTTGTTTTTTATGATTTTTAGGTATTGTAATGTTTTTTAGTGTTTTAAAGGTTCATTTTGGGGTTACATTGGTATTAAGGTCCTTTATGGTTTTAGGGGTTCATTTTGGTGTTTTTTTTGTGTTTTAGGGTCCTTTTGGGGTTTTTAGGGTTTTTTGTATTTTTGTGTTTTTTTTGTGCTTATTGGGGTTTTTATCAGAAATTATGTTCTTTTGAGTATTTATTGTTTTCTATGACTTCTTTGGTTTTTGGGTTAATACTATTTTAATGGATTTTATGATATTTTGGGGTGTCTGTGTTTCTTATGTTTTTTAGGGGTTTTAGGGTTTTTAGGGGGTTTTGGGGGTTTCCATTTTCTTGGTTTCCATGAGTTTTTAGGGTTTTTGGGGGTTGTTCATTTTTGGATATAAAGGGTTTTATATATTTTCTAAGTATTTTTGGGTCTTGACTATTTTTAGTGTTTTTTATTATTTTTTGGGGTTTGGGGATTGGGGGTGGGGTTATCTTTGTTTTTATGAAATTGTACTGTTTTTAGGTTTTTAGGGTTTAAAATAAGTTTTTAAGAGGATTTTATTTATATTCTGCTTTTATATTTTTAGGTTTTTTGGTGGTTTTAGGTTTTTAGGGGGTTTAATGGTTTTCAAGGCATTTATGGTTTTAGAAACATTTATGGTTTTATAGGGTGGGGTGGTATGGTCGAAATGGTATTTTAAATTATTTTATAATTATTGTATGTATTTTAGGGTTTTTGAGTTTGTATGGTTGTTCGGGTTTACTAGTGTTTTAGGTTCATTTAGTGTTTTTTTGGGAATGGTGTGGTTTTAGGGTTTTTTTTATTTTATCAAGTGTTTTACAGGGTTTAATGGTATTTATGTATTTTTTTTGTTTTTACGGGGTTTTTATGAGTTTTCATGGTTTAATGGTTCTATAGGATTTAGGGTTTTTTTTGGAACCATTCAGATTTTCAGGTTTCTTTGATTGGGTTTTAGGGTTCTTATGGTCCTTTTGGGATTTTGGGTTTTGGGTTTTTTTAAATATTTTATAGGTTGTTTAAATATTTTTTATGTTTTTAATGGGTTTTTGTGTTTTACGACTTCTTACGGGGATGTTGGATTTTTAGGGTATATATGATTCTTAGTGTTTGGGGTGTTAATTTTTTTATGTGTTTTAGGGTTTTTTTAGGGTTTCTAGGGGATTTTATGATTTTTAGGGGGTTTTGGAGGTTTTGGGTTTTTATATAATTACAGTATTTTAGAAGTTAAGGGGTTTTTGTGTTTTTGTGTTTTTAGGGACTTTCAGGGGTCTTTAGTGTTTTAGGGCCATTTTGTATTTTTCTATTTTCTGTGTTCATTTATGGGTTTTGGGGGGGTTTATAGGTTTGTATGTGTTTTTATGTTTTTTGATCCTTTAGGGGTTTTAGGGTTTTAAGAGTTATCAGGGGTTTTAGTATTTTTAGGATACATTAGGCAAAACAGGTTTGGGGCCAGGCGGATCCCAGCCCCACAATATTCAATAACATAAAATAAAGGTACAAGGCATTACAAGGAGGGTTTGCACCGCCGAGTGTGAAATTCACCCTTCATGTCTGAGTCCACAAGAGGAGTGCAGAAATCTGGTGCAATAAATGACCACATGGAACATCCATCCTCAATTGCATTCTTGGAGAGTATGTCTGCCACCTTGTTCGCTTCCCTGTATATATGTGTGACCATAATGTTCATACCCTGAGAGATTCTCAGACAGTTAACCCATTGTGGGAGGAGCCTCCATGGGATTGTCCTTGTTTTGCTTTTGAGGGCTTCCACCGCCAACATCGAGTCAGATTCAATCCAAAGCTGCTTCCACCTAATGTGGACTGCAAACTGTACAGCCTTAATCATGGCCCATAACTCCGCTTCATAAGCACATCCATTCCCAATGTAATGATAAAAGAATCATTTAACAAAACCTCTATACGTCCGGAAAACACCACCACACCCGAAGAGACCAGGTGCGCCTAGGGCTACACCATCCACATTAACTTTTATCCATTCTGGGATTGGTGGAATCCACCGAATGAATTTAAAGTCCTTCTGTTTCCTACATCTTCCAGAAATACCGAGAGTTATCAACACAATAAGGTCCTTAATATCATTAGCCATTGTACCATCCTGGATATGAGCCGCCGCATGGACTGCTTGATGAATTGCCACCACACCATTTCCTAGGCAGCATGCGTCAGTATCAAAAACCACTTTGTTCCGAGCTGCCCACACAAAAGCAATAAGAGCCGCAGTGGCAGAAAGAAGCAGATTGGGAATTTGTTGACTGCATTGCATGCCAACGACACTGCTGAAAATAGCAGAGAGCGTGTTGTACGTGCAGATTTTCAGCTGGAACATGCCCTGCAAATGATCCCAAAGACCTGCAGCCAACCTGCACATAAGAAAAATGTGCTGCAGATTTTCCTCATCCTGAAGACAGATCGGACAAGTAGAGGCCAAACACCACCCAGCTCTTTTCAATTGCTCTTGAACTGGCAATCTATTTCTCCAAATTTTCCACAGCAGCAGTTGGCTAGAGGGGGGAATGAAGGGCCTCCGAAATTTAGAGAGCCAAGTAGGGGGTTGAATTCCCTTCTCACATTCAAACCGGTAAAACTCCTTCACACTCAACATCCCAACCGTATTTGGCTTCCAAATGAGGCAATCCATGTCCATAAAACTGTATTTTTGAATTTGTGTGATAATATTATACGGCAGGATACCTTCAATCTCGTTCATATTTTCCTTGAGATCAGCAATAGACCAGTGCTTGAAAACCTGAGGTGGCTAGACAGATTCACTGATGGGCCTATCCAGCCAGGTGGTCTTCCAACAATTCAAGGTCGAGTGCCTTCAGACAACCCATTTCGAATTTGAGATAATGCGCCTATATGACGACCTAATTGTGGTCCAAACAGATGAGGGGATGAATCCCAGGAAGTCCTCACATAGCTTAGAGTTGAATCTTTCCCTCAATAAGTCAGGACTCATGTCAGTCGGGTTGAAAAGATTCCATGTGAATTTTCCAATTAAGGAATCGTTGAATTTCCTGAGGTCCTTGATGCCCAGCCCACCCATCTCGATGGGATTTGTGCATTCTTTCCATGCCACAGAAACAAGCTTCTTCATGGTTATGCATCCTGTCCCTGTAAAGTTTCTGATTTTTTCCTGTAGGGTCTTGATGAGACTTACCGGCCATTCATGATACATTAGGGTTTTGTAGGGTTTTTAGTGTCCTTTATTTTTTTAGGATCCTCTAGGGTTCTGATGCTCCATTATGAGTTTGGTTTCCTTTAGGATTTTTAAGGGTATTATAGAATTTTTTTTTGTCTTTTTAGGGTCCGTTAGGGGTTTAGGGGGTTTTAGAGACTTTTATCTTTTATGGGAATTTTATTTTATTTTAAGGTTTTTTATTATTTTTAGTGTCATTTTGGTTTTTATGGTTTATAATTTCTTTTAATGTGTTTTTGGGTATTAATTTTATTTTTTGGGTTTAAATGTTTTAGAGTGTTTTTAGGGGTTTTATGGGTTTTTTTTAGAGATTTAGAGTTTTTATGTGATTTTAGGGGTTTTATGATTTTTATGGTGTTTTATGGTTTTAAGGCCATTTAGATTATTTTATGTTTTTCTAATGTTTTATGGGTTTCAGTTTGTTTTAGGATTGTTAATGGTTTTGTGGGTATTTATTAATTTCATTGGATTTTATGCGGTTTTTTGGTTTTCAATGGGTTTTTAGGGTTATTGGGTTTTTTGGGTTCTTAGTGGGGGTTTGTGTTTTTTTATATATTTGGCTTTTTGGATTTTTGAATTGTATTTTGGTTTAACAGATTTATTGGTTTCCGAATTTTTTTACCAGTTTTTTTAGTTAATAAGGTTTTATGGTTTATTTAGGTTTTTATGGTTTTTGGGTTTTTAGAGGTTTTATGTCTATTTAGTGAATTTTGGGTTTATCCTTTTGTTTTGTGTTTTTGGTGTTTTTAGGTTATTTCAGGGTTTTTAGTTGTTTTAGGGGTTTTCAGGTATTTTTATTGTGGTATTAGGGTTGTCAGGGTTTTCAAGTTTTTTTTATGGCTTTTAGGTTTTTTAGAGGTGTAAGGTTTTTTAATGGGTTTTCGAGGGTTTTAGTGTTTTATATGATTTTTTAGTGTTTTTGGGGATTTAATGGGGTTTTAGGGGTTTAATGATTTTTTTTTGTTTTTATGGGATTTTTGGGATTTTTGGGCATTTTATAAGTCTCATTGGTGTGTTTTTTGGATATTTTTTCTAGGTTTATAGGGGTTTTAGTATCAATTAATTTTTCTAGTGTTTTTAGGATTTGTTTGGTTTCATGTTTTTTATTCTTTTTGTGGTTGTTAGTTCTTTTTAGGTTTTTATGATTTTTGGGGTTTTATGATTTTTGGGGATATTCTCAGGGATTTTAGGGTTTTTATACATTATTTGTTTTTTATCTATTTTTATGATTTTTAGGGTATTTGTGTTTTTTTTTGTTTTTATGTGTTTTAAGGTTATTTGGTATTTTTGGTTTCTTGTTCTTTTTAGGTGTTTTAGGGTTTTTGGGAATTTTGATATTTTAGGGGTTTTAGTGAATTTTGTAGGTTTTCTAAGTGTATGTTAGGGTTTATAGGATATAATTATTGTTGTCAGGGGTTTTTAGTATTTTTTTATATTTTTGGTGTTTTATGGGGCTGTTAAAGGGTTTTTGGGTTTTTTTGGTATCTAGGGTTTTAGGTATTTTTAAGGATTCTTAGTGATTATTAGCAGTTTAATGTTTTTTGGGGGTTTAGAGAGTTTATGGGTTTTAGGGATGTTTAATGGTTATTTATGTTTTTTTAGGGATTGCAGAGTTTTAGGGGTTTGGGGATGTCAAGTGTTTTTTAAGGATGTTATGGGATTATGAGATTTTAGGTTTTTAGGGATTTTAATGGGGTTTTAGTGTTTTTAGGGTTTTTAATGGATTTAAAAGTTTTTTGTTATTATATGGGAATGAGGGTCTCTTATGGCCTTTCAGGTTTTTTATAGACATTCAAGGTACTTAAGTTCATTGAAGTTTTTGATGGGTTTAAAGGGTTCTGGGGGTTTTCTATTTGTGTTATGGGTTTATAGGGTTTTAGAATCATTTAGGGGTTTTAATGGATTATGTTGTTTTTTTTTTAATGTCTTTTTTGAAATTTTGGATTTTGTAGTGTTTTCAGTTTTTTAATAGTTTTTAGGGTTTTTAGGATTTTCCTTAAATTTTTAGGTCTTTAGGGTTTTATCATTTTTAGGTTTTTCTAGGTTTTTAAGGAATTTTTCACGTTTTTATGTTTTTGGTGCTTTTAATTTTTTTATGTGTTCTTGTGATTATAGGGTTTTTATAGTTTATAGAGTTTTAATGGTTTTCAGTATCCCACATATTTCATATTTATTTAGGGGTTTTTAGTTTTTTAGGGGGTTGAGTGTAATATTTTTTTATATTTGTTTTTACATTTTTAGGGTTTTAAGGGGTTTTAAAAAAATTACTTCTATCTGGGTTATAGGGGTTTTAGATATTTTCAGGGTTCTTTAGGGTTTATGTTTTTTTCTTTTTCAGGTTTTTTATGTTTTTTATAGTTATTAGGGTGTTTTAGTGCTTTTTGGCTTTTGTGGTCTTTTTTGTTTTTATGTTTTCTTGGATATTGTAGTGTTATTTGTGGTCATTCAAGTCATTATTTTTTTAAGGAATTTTCAGGTGACTAAATGTTATTTTTGGGGTTGTAGGGGGGGTGAAGGTTTTCATGTGTTTTTAGGGGTTTTAGGGAACTTTATGGTACCTTATATTTTGAGTATTTATTATTAGAAATGGTGGGGGCAAGCCGCTTTATTTAATAGAGAAGAAACAAACAAATCCATTTTCTGGGGAAAAGTAGAACCCAACAGAAATTTGAGATCCCAAAGGCACAATGGAGTTAAAAAAAATATTGAAATCCCATTGGCCCAAAACCATTACAAATATCATGTCCCAAAGTCCCCTAGACCAAGGTAGAAGGCAAAATACACACCAAAAGTCTAGCTATCCCAGCTTTAACCGTACTACCGCATGACCCTGTTGTGACCAGATCTGTGCATTGTTCCATCTCATCTGACCAAATATAGACCCTCTACCCCCCCATGTCCTCATGTTCGTAGATATAACCCCACCGCAAACCATATTCAAATCGTAGATCCATCGTAGACTGATCTGCATGCACCTTGAGCGCATCTTCACAAGCTCATGTTGGAGGAAGCACGACCAGGGAAGAATGTTGTCTGCCGAACCACATCTTCCTGACACACGTGCCTATAACACGCCCATCTCCATACCAGCTGGGAAACCACTATAGCAACATACTCCATCTCAGATCCGCTGAAGGAAGCTCAACCGCATTGTGAGTCACAGATCTAGAAAAACTAGATCGGAACAACCGTAAAGAACAAGATCTAGTCAAAAGGATGAACTAGAAAATCCCACTCATCATCTATCGAGTACCACATAGTAACCACCATAGAACCGACATTTTGATTCCCAAACACTTAAGTGACCATATGTGGTCAGAATAAACCAGATTTGATGATGCTGACAACAACCAAGACTGCACAGCACTACCACCAAACCTACACACTCCCTCCTCCATCACCACGTAGAGGCATCACCACCATTTTCTATTACCACCAACTGCACCCATACCATGCCACCTCCTACTCTCACACCACAATATTTTGGGGGGATAATTGAGTTCTAGTTTAGGGAATGTTGATGCTGAAGTTGCAGCCCCATTAAGGGTTTAAGTGGTTTTTATGGTATTTTAGGGTTTTCACAATTTTTAGGGTTTTTATTATCTCTTAGGGTCTTAGTGTTTTAAATAGTTTTTAATGTATTTTACTATATTTACTTATTTTATTTTTATTCATTTTTTTTAGTTTTTAAGGGGTTTTAGGTTTTTAGGGAATTTAGATGTTTTTGGGTTTATAGTGCTTTTATTCCCTTTCATTCTTTTAAGGGGTTTTAATGGTCTTTAACAATTTCCTATTTGTTTTACAATATTTTAAATATTTTAGGTTTTTAGGGTTTTTATGGTTTTAGTGTCTTTTACGGTTTTAGTGTCATTTATAGAAATTTAGGGGTTTTAGTGGTTTTAAAAAAAATTAACGGTTTTATGTGTTTTAAGGGATTCTAGGGTTTTAATGTTAATTTACAAAATTTTTTTGTTTTGACATTTTTTACAGTCTTTTATGGTTTTATGGTTTTTAGGGTCATTGAGGATTTGTAGGAACCTTTTGGGTTTTTAGGGGTTTTATAGTCCCTTATATGTTATTTGGGTTTTTAGGGTCCTTTGGGTTTTTTGAGGTTTTTATGGTCCTTTTCAGTTTTAGGGGTTTTGATGTCATTTAAGGATACATTGGGATTTTCATATAATTTTTGGGATTTTATGTGCTATTTATGGTATTTTAGGTTTTTTTAGTGTTTTAGGTTTCCTTTAGGATTTTTTGGTTTTTAGTGACTTTTAGTGGGTTTTGGTATTATTTTGATTCATTTAGGGTACATTATGGATTTCTATGGTCCGTTAGTGTTTTAGGAGTGTTTTTGTCTTTTAGTGTCTTTTAGGGGTTTCAAGGGTTTTTAGGGTTTCTTAGGATTTTTGGTGTTTTGTGGTCTTTATGTGGGTTTCAGGGGTTTGGGTTCTTTATAGTTCTGTAAGGTTTTATTTATTTTTTACTCATTTTATGGTTTCAATGGTTTTCCACGTATTAAGGGTCCCTATTTTTTTAAGTGTTTTTCTTTATTTACGGTTTTACAATATTTTTAATGTGGCGGGGGGGGGGGGGGTTATTGGATTTATATTTCTTATGGATTTTAGAAATATTAATTTTTTTATTTTTTCATGGTTTTTAGCGTTTCATTGGGTCTATTAATGGGGTTTAGGGTTTATTAGGGATTTTAAGGGGTTTTGGAGGGTTTAAGGTAAGGAAGATGCTGAGGTCAAGCTATTCCTGACCCCCCCCCCCCAAATTTATTGGATAAAAATACACAACCGAAAAGAGGCAACAGATATGGGAGGGGTGGGGTCCAATGACTCACTCCCAAAAACCATTAACAACCCCAAAAATAGAAAATGAAACTAAAAATAGTCAAAAAGAAAAACAAAACCGAATCCAGAAACACAAAACAATGATGCAACCATCACCATCATCCAACATCAACTAGCATCCAACAGCTCACTACCAAGCAATTACCAGTATCCAATCTCACAAATACTGGAATCCAGCATATCCATGCAGCAACCATTATCCATTCTCCCAAGATACATCATCCATCACCTCCCCATCAAGAAGGTACACAACAAGAACCACAACCAACAACGCCAAATTTCATCCCACAAGCTTCATCGCATTCTGTCCAAATAACAACTAGCCCATTGTAGTGTTACCATCATTAATTTGTCTCTTATTAAGGAGATCAACCATCAGCAGCATGAACCCAATATCATCAGCATCCCCTAGCACCTCCCCACCAAGGAGTGCCACCACCAGTAACGTAGAACCACCAACACCAAACTCATAACCAATAGCTTCACGACGTCCCAACCCTACAGCAAGTAGTAACCAACACCACCATTTATGGATTTTATGGATTTTGGGTTTTTTTGGGTTTTTAGTTGTTGTATTATTTATGTCGTATTAAAGTTTTTATGACTTTTTTTAGGTTTTTAAATGTATTTATGGTGTTCAGGATTTTCATAGAGGTTTTTAGAGTTTTTAGTGGGGTTTTTTGGTTTTTAGCGGATTTAGTGTGTGTTTAGGGGTTTTACAATTTTTATGGTTTTAGGGATTTAATTGTATTTATTGTTTTTCGGATATTTTATGATTTTATGTGTTTTTAGGTCTTTAATTTTTTTAGGAGATTTTGGGTGTTTTAGTAGTTTTAGTGTATTTTAGTGTTTTTATAGTGTTTAAGGTTTTAGACCTTTTATGTATTGTTTGTTTATAAGGGTTTTGGTTTTTAGTTTTTTTATAGTTTTATAGGGGTCGTTTAGGTTTTTATAGATTTTAATAGATCTCAAGGTTTTTTTTAATTTTTTTGAATTTTTGTGTTTTTAGGGATTTAGGGTTTTAAGGGGTCTTAAATTGTTTTGTGAATTTTATGGGTTTTAGTTTTTTGGGGTAGGGGTATTTTGGGTAATTTGGATTTTTTTGGGTTTTCCAGGGTTTTAGGGTTTTATTTTTTTTTTAATTACATTTCTATATTTAGTGGATTTTTAGGTTTCATTGTTTGTATGGGTTTTCAAGGTATTTGAGTTATTAATAATATTCAGTTTTTAAAGTATTTTTTAGAATTTTTTGTGTTTTAGGGTTTTTAGGGTATTAAGGGTTTTTGAGTGTTTGTGGGAATTTTAAGGGTCATTTTATTATTTTCATGTTTTTTGAGTTTTTTTAGGATTTATATGGTTTTTTTGGTTTTTTAGGTTTTTATTGGTTTTTAGGTATTTCTAGGGCAATTATGGGTTTTTTGGGTTTTATGGGTTTTTTTGGAGGTTTTAGTTAATTTTTGGGATATTAATGGATTTGGGGTTTTTGGGTTTTTTGGGTGATCTATGGGTTTTTGGGATTTATCACAATTAATAGTGATTATGGAATTTTAGGAATTTTTTAGGGTTCCAAGGGGCCTTAAGTAGTTTTAGGATCTATTAAGATTTATAGTGTGTTTTAGCAATTTTAGGGATTTTAGGGACTCCTATAGGTTTTTAATTTTTTTTTTGGATTTTAGGAGGTTTTATAATATTTAGGGGGTTTTGGTTTTTGTGGAATTTCGTGTTTTTATGGTTGTTATGTCTTTTTAGGTATTTTAGACTAGTTTTTTTAGGAAATTATATGGGTTTGTGTGATTCTATTAATTGTTTTCATGTTTTTACTAGTTTATGAGATTTTTGGTGTACTAATAGGATTTTTTTGGGATTTTATGTCTTTTTGGTGATTTAGTGTTTGTAGGGTTTGTTGGGATGCTAGTCTTTTCTAGGGTATTTTGGGGTTTTGTAGGGTTTTATAGGGTTTTGTAGAGTATTCTATGAATATTGAGTGTTTTAGGGTATATCAGGTTTTGTTATGTGTTTTTATAGATTTTAGGAATTTTTCAGTTTTTAGAGGTTTTAGTGTTGTTCGAGGGTTTTGGTTTTTTAAATGCTTCTATAGTTTTTTAGGATTTTACAGTTTTTAGATTCTTTATTGGTTTATAGGGTTTTGGGTATTTAGGGTATTTTGTGATTTTTATTATTCTTTTTTTATGATTTTAAGGGTATTTTATGGTTTTGGCATCTTTTTATATTTTTTGGGACATTATTATCTTATTTTGGTCTAGTATGGCTTTTAGGGGTTTTTTCAGTTTTTGTGGGATATTTTTTGGGATTTTGGGATTTTTATATATTTTAAGGTATTTTTCAGGATTTTTATGGTCATTAGGTTTTCTATGGATTTCTAAATACTTAAATGATATAAGGGTAATGTGGGTACATGTTCTTATGGTTATTTATGGTTTTTAGGAATTTTAGGATTTTAGGGTATTTCGTGGGTTTAATTCATTTTTAGTTTATTTTTAGGGGTTTTATGGTTATTTTAATTTTTTTGGTATTGAGGGTATTTCTGTTTATTTTAATGTTTTATTGACTTTTTGGGTTATTTTGTGTTTTAATATTATTTTATTATTTCTTTTGGTTTTATAGGGATTTTATTGTTTTAACTAATATTATGGTTTTTATGGTTTCTAATCGTTTAAAGGGTTTTTATAGGGTTATATGGTTTTTATAGTTTTTTTGGTTTTAAGTGTTTTTATGGTATTTTTGGGACTTTATCATTTTTCATGGTTTTTGTATTTTTATAGTGTTTTAGTGTGATTAGGTTTTTAGAGTCTTTTGGGAATTTATATGGCTTCTATACAATTTTATGGTATTAATATTTATTTTGAGGATTTAGGTTTATTAGAATTTGAAGGGTTTGTTCATTTTGTGGATTATTATATCATATTTGGTTTTAAGGGGTAATTTTGTTTTTTAATGTATTTAGGTATTTTAATGTTTTTTTGTGTCTTTTTAGGATTCTTTGGGGTTTTATGTCTTTTAGGTGGTTTTTAGTTTTGTGTATTTCTAGGGTTTTTTGGATTTTTAGGGGTTTTATGTCTATTATTGTTTATTTAGGTTTGTATGGTTTTTGGGGGTGGGGTTTGGGTTTTTATAGTTTTTGTTTTTTTTGTGTATTTGGGGATTTTCAGGGTTTTAGGCCCTATTATAATTTTTATTTCTTTTAGGTTTTTTAGGGTATTTAACAATTTTTTAATTTTTGGGGTCCTTTATCGGGGTTTTTGTGTTTTAAGGGTCATTTATGATTTTTAGTTCTTTTAGGATACTTTAGGGGTTTTACGGTTTTATGTAATTTTATGGGTTTTTATGATTTCGAACTCTTTTAGGGTTTTACAGGTTCTATGGTTTTTCGAGTCTTAGTGGATTTAGGGGTTTTAATGGTTTTTACGATATTTTTGGTGGTTTTATGATATTTTAGTGTTTTTAGAGTTTTTATGGTCTTTTAGGATTTAGAGTGTCAGATTTATGGTATAAGGTGTAGGGTATAGGGTATAGGATGATGGGTTTAATGTTTTTAGTGTACGGTATTGGGCTTAGTGTGCGGGGTTAGGAATTTACGGTGTAGGGTTTAGGGTTTATAGTTCTGGGCTTTGGGGTTAGGGTGTAGGTCACATGTTATTGGGATTAGGGTGAGGAGTGTATATAGTAGTGTTTTGGGGGTTTTTGGTTTTAATCATGTTTTTTGTGTTTTTTGGGTTTTTTGGTTTTTATGTTTTTTATAGATTCAGTTTCATTGGTTATTATGGTTTTTAAGGGTTATTTGAGTTTTTAGGGGTATGAGGGATTTTTAATGTTTTAATGTTTTTATTGTCATTAGGTTTGTAAAGGGATTTCATATGTTTTTCATGTCTTTTAATGTTTTAGGGGGTTTCTTGAGACTTTAGGGTTTAATTGGTTTTTTTGGGATTAATGATTTATACAAATTTTAGGTGTTTAGGGATTTTTATAGTTTTTGTAGTATTTTGTTGGTTTTTTGTTTTTGGGGTTTTTAGGGGTTGTAGGGTTTTTTTTGGTTTTTAGGTTTATCTTGATTTTTGGGTTTTAATTTTTTTGGTTATTTATATTTAGTTATGATTTTTAAGGTTTTTTCTATTTTGTAGGATTTTAATTGATTTAAGGGTTTTTTTGATGTTTTATATGGGTTTTATGGGTTTTGGATTTTGGATTTTTTATGAGTTTTTATGCTTGTGTAAGGGTTTTAGGGATTTTAGGGTCCTTTTGGGTTTTTACGGGGTTAGGTTTTTTTGTGTCCTTTATGTTTTATTATGGTGATATGTGTTTATTTGAGTTTTTATGGGGTTTTAGAGTTTTTTATGAGTTTTTATGTTTTTATGGTCTTATGGTCTTTAGATTTTCATGGTTTTAGTTTCTTTTTCGGTTTTAGGGTATTTTAGGGTTATTAGGTTTTTGGTATCATTTAGGTTTTTTGAAATGGATTCAGAATTAATGAGGTTTTTATGGTTCTACGGATTTTTTTTTCTTTTTTGGATTTTTGGCTCTTTTGGGGATATATGGGTTTTCATTCATTTAGGTGTTTTTAGGGTCTATTGGTCTTGAATATATTGTTACGGTTTTATGGTCTATTTAGTTGTTTTTGAGTCTTTTTGTTTTTTTAGGTTTCACTTTTTTTCTTGGGGTTTTAATGTCTTTCTGGATTTTTAGGGATATAGGGGTTTCTCTTATTTTAGGGGTTTGGGTGGTTCTATGGTTTTTAGGGGTTTCATTGTTTTTAAGGGTTTGGGGTGTTTAGGATTTTTATTTTTTCTAATAGTTTTTAGGGATTTTATTTTTTTAGGTCTTTTGGGAGCTTCAATAGGATTTATTGAATCATAAGGCTTGTAATGGGTTTAAGGATTTTTTTTTGGGGGGGGATGGGTAGGGTTTTTTATGAGTTTTATGTGTTTTTAGAGCTTCTTATTGTTTTATGTTTTTTGGGGTCCTTTAGGTTTTCTATGGATTTTTGAGTGTTATTATGGTTAAAGATATTTTATTAGATTTTGATGTTTTTAGGGTTTTTACAGTTTATAGGTTGGTTAGTGTTTTTTTTGTTTTTTATGGTTTTTATACTTTTATGGGTTTTTTGGGTTTTCAAAATTTTTTGGGGTTTTATAGACTTCTTGTGGTTATTTATGTTTTTACGTTTTTTTTAGTTTTTAATAGATTTTGGGGTATATCCTGATTTTTTATCAGTTTTTAGGTATTTTATATTATTTTAAAGCATTCTATTTGTTTTTAGGGTTTGAGGGGTTTTTGGTTCTTTTTTAAGGGTTTTCAATGTCTTTAATATTTTATGATATTGGTTTTGGGATTAGGATATAGGTGATAGGTTTTAGTGATTAAGGTATTTGTTTAGGTTTTATGGTGTAGGTTAAAAGGATGATGGTGTAGGTATAGGGTTTAGGGTGTAGGCTGTAGGGTTTAGGGTTTATGGTTAAGGGTATAGGGTTTATGGTTTAGGGTTTTTTTGGTTCAGGGAGGAGGATATATGGGTATAGTTGTAGGGTTTTCAGTATATGATATAGGGTTTAGGGTTTTGCGTTTAGGGTTTGAGGTTTAGGCTATCGGGGTTTAGGGGTTCTATTGGTTTTTTGGGGTTTTAGGTTTTTAATGGGTTTCTATGTTTTTAGCGGGTTTAAGGTTTCTTTTAGGATTTTAGGTGTTATGTTATATTTACGGTTATTATGGGTTATAATGTTTTTTTGGTGGGGATGGGGGTTATAATTTTTTTAGGTTTTCAAGATTTTAAGGACTTCCTATTTATTTTTGGGTTTTAGGGTGGTTTAGGGTATTTTTGGGTTTTAAGGAATTATTAGAATTTATTGGTTTTGTAATTTTTTTTGTATTTTATTTGAGTTTTCGGATTTTAGTGGTTTTAAAAGGTTTTTAAGGTTACATTTTTTGTTATTTTTGGGTTTGGGGTAATTAATTGGGGATTTGGGGGGATTTGGGTTTTTTAATTTTGATTGGGTTTCTTTTTTGTTTTTAGATTTTTTCTGTTTTTAGGTTTCTTAGGGGGTTTTGTTACTTCTTTGGATCTTTGAGATTAAATTATTTTTAGTGTTTTAGGGGTTTTATGGAAATTTTATGGTTTTCTAGGTTTTTAATTTGTTTTTTATGATTTTTAGGGCTTTGGGGATTTCTGGGTGTTTTTTACATCATTTATGGTCCTTATGGAATTTTAATGGTTTTAGGTTTTAGAGTTTTATGTTTTTCATTGTTTTAGTGTTTCTAGGGATTTAAGGGTTTTATCGGTTTTTGGGTGGTTAGGAAAATTTGGGAGTTTATGGGATTCTTATTTCTTTAGGGTTTTTATGTGTTTTATTGGGTTTCAGAGTTTTATGTGTATTTATGTTTTCTTGGATTTTTATGATTTTTTGGGTCTTTTATGGTTTTATGGTTATGGGGGCATTTATTGTTTTTATAGTCTATTAAGTGTTTTTTTGGAGTTTTAGGGTTTTTAGTGTTTTCATAGCGTTTTAATATTGTGTGGGGGATTGTGGGTTTTAGGTTCCTTTGGGGTTTAAGGTTTTTTAGAGTCTTCTATTTGTTTTAGGTTAATATAGTGTCTTTTAGGGGTTTTTTGTTCTTCTGATTTTTTAGGTTATTTTAAGGGTTTTTTGGGTTTTAGGGTCTTATAATAATTTTAGGGTTTTTAAAATTTTAGGGTTTTTGGGATTTTTCAGTTTTAGGGTTTTTATGTTCTCTTGGGGATTTAGGGATTTTAGGGATGTTTAGGGGTTCATTAGGAATTTTATGATTTTTGGGATATTTTTTTATTTTTTGGGTTCTATTGAGTTTTTTTTTGTTTTAGGGGTTTTATGGATTTTAGGGTAATATAGGCTATAGGGTTTTAGGGGTTCTTTTGGGGTTTTTGGATATTATAGGGTTTTGGGGATTTTTATACATTTTATGGGTTTTAGGGTATTTCAAGGGTTTCAATGTTTTATTTTTTTAGGTTTTTTTGGGGGTTTTGTGTTTTTAAGGTGCTTTGGTGTATTTTTTTCACATTTAGGGTTTTAGTGTATTAATTGTTTTAGGGATATTAGGGTTTTCAGTGTTTTAGGGTATCTTTTTGAATTTAAAGGGTTTTAATGTGTTTTATGGGTTTTAAGGTGTTTAGTTTTTTCTTGGGTTTTCATGGATTTTAATTGGTTTTAGGGTTTTAATAGGTTTTAGTGTTTTTTTTTGGTTTTTGGTGTGTTATATATATTTCTAGTTTTTAGGTATTTTATAGTATTATTGCCTTTTATTTTTTTTACATTATTGTGGGTCTTTTTGGGGTTTTAGGGGTTTTATGTTGTTCATGGTCTTAAAGGATTTTTTTATGGTTTTTATGGACATTCAGAGTTACTTATTGTTTTAATGTGATGTAGTGGTTTTAAGGGGGTTTACAGTCTTTTTAACTATTAGGGTATTTTAGGATTTTTACGGTTTTAGGGGTTTTCGAGTCTTTTAGAGTTTTCAGGGTATTTTAGGGATTTTAGGGTTTTAGGGTTTTTTGGGTCTTTTGGGTTTAAGGGGTTTTATGGGTTTAGTGATTTTTTTTATTCTAAGGATTGGGGGTTTTAAGGGATTTTGGGGTCTTTTGTGGTTTTAGGGTTTGAATGATTTTTAGGGCATTTGAGATTTTGTGTTATTACCAGGTTTTTAGTGTTTCTAGTGATTTTGGGGGGTTTCAGGATTTTAATGACCCGTACTATTTTTTAGGCATCTTTTGGGTTTTTTGGTTTTTTAATGGTTTTAGGGTCATAATGGATTTAAGGTATTTACAGTTTTTTGCGATTTAAGGGGATTTATGATTTTAGGGTTTTTATGGTTCTTAGGTTTTTAGGGGTTTCGGGGTTTTAAATTTTTGGGTTTTTAGGTGTTTATGGTATTATAATGTTTTTTGGGTGTTTGGGTATTTTTAGGGTTATTTAGGTTTTTAGGTTGTTTAGAATTTTTTGTTGTTTTAATGGTTTTAAAGGAATTCCATGATTTTTAGGGGAGTTATGTTTCTTAGGTATTTTAGCGGTTGTTGGGAATCAAGGGTTTTATATGGTTTTAGGGTTTTCAGGGTGTATGTGGGGTTTTATGGGTTTTTACAGGTTTTAAGCTTCTATTGTTTTAGGGTTTTAGTGGGTTTAAGAGTTTTTACCATTTTTAGGGGATTTAGGGTTTCCAGGGTATTTTATATATTTTAACGGTTTTCCAGATTTTAAGCTATTTACAGGGTTTAGGGTCATTTTGTATTTTTAAATATTTTTAGGCAATTGTTTTTATTTTTGGGTGATTTAGGGTCTTAGGGTTTTTAATTCTATTTAGGGTTCATATGTTAGTTTATGTTTTCGGGGACTTAGGGTATTTTTTTGGTTTTATCATGTATCTTGATGGTTTTAGGAGGATATATGGTTTTAGTGTTTGTTGGGGTTTCATTGGTGGTATTTTTATTTTTTCAATTTTTTTGTGTTTCAGTGTTTATTTTGAGGTGTCCATGAGTTATTGGATTTTTTTTTGATTTCGATGTTAAATTTATTTTTATGGTTTTAGGGTTTTTATATTCATTTTCATGGTTTGGTGGTTTTTAAGGCTTTTAGGGCTTTTATGGATTTTAATCATTTTTTTGTGGTTTTATGTGTTTTTTGTTTTTTTGGTTTCTTAAGTGTTTACAATGGATTTATGTGTTTTAGGTTTTTTTAGGAGTTTTTTTTATTCTTAGGATTTTAATATTTTAGGGTTTTAATGTTTTAGTGAATTTTATTATTTTTATGGATTTTAGGAATTTTTATGTTTTTTTAGGGTTTTTCAGTGTTTTTTTGTAGGGACCCAAACCATGAAATACATGGACATTTCATTACATTTGAGTAATACTTAATACATCACAAAACAAATGCCCAATGACGGTATTAGTTTAGTGTCTTTGTAAACTCAGAACATAATTCTCTAATCATGGTGAATGATTCATCAACATCTCCCATAAAGGTCTTCTTTTTTTCCAACCTAAAACCTTCCTTTATATCCTGTGGGAAAAGAAAACATAAAAAGTATGAGCTCAAATGCTCAGTAAGGGTAAACATGTAAAAATAAAACAATCCCTAAATATTTTAACATAAGAACATAAACCTAAAACCTAAAGATCATGAGTAATGACATGAATCTTGAAAATTCATAGGGAATTGATCTTAAAGGAGCATTAATTATGATAGATAACTTGGAAAAAAACATGGAATTGTGGAAAACCATTAAGCACATGATATGATTTCCATAGTAGCCATGGCATAGCTACCAAGACCATTATAGTTTACAAAGTCCCTTACTGAATCGAGTTCACTCCCCGTTCTAGTAATGTATCACTAAACCAGATTAACCTGTCATTCCTGTCATATCTATCTCATTAGATATAAATCATTACCCATTTCATTGGAGGGATATATAGGTCCAACCCATCTCATAATGAAATCATTCATACTTGAGCCACAAAATAAACATAAATCATTCATCATAACCCAATACAATGGGTTTCATAAACATCACCGCATCATGAAATAATCCATATAAAACAAATGGATATCATTTCATCATAATAAAAATCAAACCATTTAAATATAGAAACATTATACATGAAACATAAACATGATAAATACTGTCATCTTAGATGGAAAATAGTTCTGATAAAATAAAGGAAATGAATTATTTAGGAAAATATCCTTTCTTATAATAAATCATTTTATTTTCAAAAAATCCCACACAAATTTAAATGAAAATTATTTTTTTGAAAAGTATTATGAAATCTTGTATAAGAAGCATCATGAAAATTAGGCACTATGAAACCGTAAAAATCCGTTCATGCCGTATAAGTTAAAAAACATTCTCCTCGTACTTTTGTCGGAAAAGTCAAAAATTTCCTCATATGGTAAAAAATGAATGATTCCTTCCATACGATAAGGTAAAAGTAAAAAATGGTTAAAAAAGACTTTAAACGTACATGAAAACATTTATAGAAAACATAGACATTGATGATAACAATTAACTCATTTAATACTTACGAATAAACAATCCCGGATAAGAAAGAGAATGGAATTATTATCCCTTGCCTTATGTCCAATATATTTCATATGTGTTCGAGACTCCTATATAGTGTGTATAAACATCTTATTATCTTGTAAAGGAATCATAATAATATTTATTATATCATATATGATTCACTTATGACTTTATATTAACCGTTCATTTGTCCATTCCATGTTAATGCAGTGTTTTGGTTAAAATCGTTTCATTTATCGTACCTGTTTGGACCTGTGGTTCTTGATATTATTATTACTTATATCATGATTTACTTACTTCCAGAATGTAAATAATTATTTATATATCATATATATATTCAGTATATAGATATATATATATACAATATAGATAAATGAAATGAAATACATCATTCATGGAAAAATTAGGTCGTACGTACGCATGAATGCTATTTTCATTTCCATATTGACTTCAATCAAAGTAAGTAGATTAAATATATAAATATATACATAAATTCAGTAGCTTTATTATGTCATATATTTCATTATTATTCATTATATGTACTTTATAATCATTCTTGAATTCTTAACATGGAGAAAGAATCTCATCAGGTCCTAGAGATAGTAATCTGTACGTATGCAAGAGCGATAATATAATTCTCATAATTATTGAATGGAATTGGATTGGGTGATATAATATCTCAAAACATGTATCGTGTTATAATAATCATATATATTTATTCATTACACCATTATACCCATCCATGTAAGGTTGTGGTAGAAAAACATATTACACCACAGCGTGGAGACGGTATTCTGTATGTACACATCCGCTGTGATTTTGGTTTTCGTAGGATGGATAGAAGGTTAAATAAGGTTGTTTCATATTTATAATAAAATATCAGTATATAAGTAATAATTATTTTATTACTTTATAATGAAACAACTAAATAAGAGGAAGTAGAAGAAGAATGAAACATCAAAGTATCGGTAGAAGATATTAACTCTTCTTCGACGTGCCTCTTTTAAACATCTTCTTAGGGAACTAGAGTTGCTCTTTTGAGAAAACCAGAAAATCTATGATATAACTCGAGAAGTTTAGAAGAGAAATTGGTAGTGTCTGGCCAAGCTTGAAGGCTCAAAATTGTGTAAATAGGAGAGGGAGGAGGTGCCCTTTTATAAGAGGGGGGAGGGGCGGCTTAGGAAAAACTTAAATTATTATTTTATAATAAATTCATATTCAGTGTATAATGGCTCCAAAGTGACTTATTTAGAGGATAGGGTGGGGATGGTTCTAAATACTCTCAACCAATAGGTTTTACACCATTTTAGGTTACCATTGTAACATTATCATTCAGATTTAACTCCAAGATAAATAATTTAACTTTTACCGTGTCTTCTTGTATTCTTACACTATATTGTTAATAAACATACTATATACTACCAATCAAAACCCAATTGGTTCATTAATGTCATATATATTTTTATATAAGAATTTTGGCCGAACCTTATCTTTTTAGGACCAATATATCAATTAATAATATAATAGGTTTTTAAAAAACTATTTTATGTCAATTTTGACACTATTTGGTATTTTGTTTTCTCTAAATTCTAAACAACATTATTAATTAGAACTAAATTCATATAACCAAACATAATATGATATATTAAACTAGAAAATTATTTTAATTCATAAAAAGCCTCAAATTGAATTTATTTGGGTAATTATAATATCATTTATGTTATTATTTCATTAATAACGTAATTATTGAATCACCATTGCGTTATAAATAAATTAAATTTTATAATATCTAAAATATATAAAGAAAATACCATTATGTAGGAAATATTTTTTGATTTCTAATGAATATTTATAGTCTAATTTATCTAATGTATAACCCTATATTAAGAAATTTTTAGTTATTAATCATTGATTTTAATTCTTTTAACTCCTCTTTAAATAAAATAATAATATGTGTCCTAATCTAATCCATGTGGACCTAAAGGTTAATATTTTATTTCTAAGGTAGTTTTTGTTCGAATTAAACTTATCCAATACATTTATTACAAGTGTTAGGGTAATAATAATATCATTTTACCCTTATTTACCCTATTTACTTTTAACCTTGGTACATAAAAGTAAAAAGATACTATTCAAAAAAAAATTATTTTTATCTTATTGAGCAAATTTTAATACTTGATATTAACCGTGTCTCTCAGATTTTCGAAATTCAACTCACAAAATCTGTAAAATTATGTTTTATGTAGAATTTCAAATGCTCCTAGGAGGTGTGTAAAAGACTGTAAAAAGATCAATAAAATTTTTATATATCTATATTACTATAAAATGACTCCAATGAATTACATTTAACATATATAGCTATTATGTATCTATTTTTATCTAAAATAAAATTAAATAAAGTAATTGATTATTTAAATAAAAATATGGTTTTATCTAATAACTCAGTGTTTTCACTATTCATCAAAAATTGAATGTTTTCAGAAAAATACCAAAAAATCATCCAAGGCTAATTTCAATATTTTGAATCCAAAAATAAAAGTCCATTTTGAATGATAAAATTTATAAATTTTTTAAAATTGGGTATTACTATTCATAATGGATAGTTTATATAATATTTTAAAAACATATTGTTGATCCGTGAAACTCGGTATTGCGTACAATAAACGCTATCATGGAATGTTGAGATTGCGTGTAATGAAAGCCATGTCAGGGTTACGTGAAGTTAATGATTCCATTGTTGTGGCGTATAATTGAATCCAACAATATTTCATTTATAAATTGAATATATATATGTATATATATACACCCAATGTTGCATAGAATAACTTCTATCAAATGAACTTGAAATTGTGGGTACCACAATCCAAGAATAGTGTTGTGTATACTACAAGAAAATACGGTGTTGCGTATAGCGCAAGATAATCATGGTGTAGAATACAACACAAGACATCAAATAAATTAAAAATAATACTTCTCATAAAATCTCAGGGTGTTAAATTATACCCCCATTAAAATGAATTTCTTCATCGACATTCGTCGGGGTTATAAATTTTTTACTACTACAATGTTTCGTTCATAGAAACCCACATCAAAAAAAGGAATAATAAATCCTCATTTTAAAAAGGAACATTAGAAACATAACTAATACCCAAAGTTACTCATCAATGGATTTCCTCATAAGAGAAAACATTTGAAAATATGGATATGGAAGAGAAATCTAACCATCATGTTCTGATAGAGAGTGGTAGAGAACATGGCTATGAAAAATCCAACAATCACAACGCCATAAATTTCTGATTATAGAAGGTACGATCTGATTCATCAGATGTGAGGGCACTAGGACAACATTTTTGTTTTTCGATATCATTTCCCTAAAGTTTAAAATTTGGAATTAGAATAAATACTTAGTTGATTTTGGTACAATCACGTCGTTTGTTGTTCAATGAACAATTTCCACTTCATATTTTGATGAAATGAAGTTGGATTTGTCATTCATGAAGTGTAAGCAGATCATGTGATAGAATGATAGGTCATTCCAGCTGTCTCAAACAAAAGGTTATCAAAATTTATCTAATATACATAAGTCCATCTATGGTGAGGTTAATCATATATGATTCCAAAAGTGGACTTATACTTCATCTATCATACCGCTTAATAAAATAAAACTAGTTTCTAATAACTAGGGGCATCATGTAGGCCAGAGGTAGGTGATAAAGGCATGTCACACTTCGTTTGTGGGTTCGATTCCCGCAACCTTGTCCGACGTGACGGGTTGTCCCCCGTCCTACAGGTTGTCCCTTTTTTATAAAACAACACTATTATAACATTCCTGAAATAATATCGAAAAAATTTATATCCATAAACAATATTATCTGATGTCCATCATAATCCATTCCTATATTTAGGCTTATATAAAATACATATGTCCAATCTCATAGTATAATGAAAATTATTACATGAAAGGCCACATTACAAGCACGTGAATACCATCATTTATCCCTTATATATCATAAGATATTTCTTTTTTGGTCACATTCCAAACATGTGAATACCATAATGTATTCTTCTGAAACAGTAATTACTATATAACATTAGTGAAAACATGAATGATTACGAAAGTTACCTCTTTACACATATCGAAATCCCTAAATTTCTACATTCCCAAACAATTATATCACTTTGTCCTTGTATAAGTCATGAGCTCATGAATACTGTAAAAAATTTCATTTTCTCCTTATCCCTTCATTATGCGCATATCATCTACTTTCCAAAAACGTTTCAATCACTTTTCATGGTTACCGGTACCATAAAATTATTGAAAACCACAATATACCAATACATAAATATTCTAATATTCCATGATAGTATATACGACATTATTTTAGAATCTCATTACATTAAAACATAATCATTACACCACATCATTGTCATATTCAACATTGACAATAGTGATCGCATGTGACTTCCCTTTATCCTTTACCTTAAGAAGTTTTTGATTTCGTTCATCATTATCCCTTGGATTAGAGCATTGTTTAGCATAAATACCCATTTCCTTGCACTGGTAGCATTTAAGTGTTGGTGGTGCATTCTCTGTAGTCTTTTCACTATTCACATCATTAGCTACCCATTTCAATTACTTCAACACTCAGCTGCTCGATGACCTTCTATTCCACACGTAATACATTTTCTATTCCCTCTAAGTCAATCTCCACCATGCTTCTTTCCACACTTTGAGCATAAAGAAACATTCGTCTACTATTCAACACTGTTTTGAGATTTTCTCTTGAACTCCATATTTCGTTTCATGTCAAAACCATGAGATGGATATGTAACACAAACTTCCAGTTCATCCTTGATAGCACAACACACTATTTCTTCATAGATACTGAAGTCTCTTATTGCTAATTCCCTTTAAAGACGTTGTTTTAAGCCACCGAAGAATCGATCAACATTACTTTCAAGATGGATGATAATGCCAGATGCATACCTTGGAAGCCTTGTAAAATTCGCCTCATATATACTTACAGATTTATCATTCTTTTGCATAAGCTCAAGGAACTCCTCTTCTGTCTTTGTTCGAAAAATATGAGGGATGTACTTTTTGAAAAATAAGTTCTTGAACTCATCCCATTCCATGGATTCAATTTCATCCTAGGGCCTTGTATTCTTAATTAGAGTCCACCAATGGTCTGCTTCACCTCCTAAATGGTAAACAACCATAATGATTTTTTCATGTTCCGATGCACAAAGTATGGAAATTATCTTTTCAATGGTACTGATCCATTTTTCAGCAACAAGAGGATCAGAAGACCCACTGATAGAAGATGGACATTGCCTCACGAAGGAATCAATAGAATATTGTTCCCTTATCTGGTCATTTGGAATTCCAGAATGATTCATAGCTTGTGTAAGTATAAAAATAAGATTTTTTACTCCATCTCCAATAAAAATGGTTTGTTTAGGAGGACAATCATTGAATTTCCCATTACATTGATCAACAAGGTTCCTTTAGGTTCCATCCATCGTCTAAAACCCAAAACAAATAGTGTTTGAGGAAAAAATAATGCTAGGAAAGAAACATAATAAAGTGGGTGTACCTTCGATATAAATCTTCTTAGGTTTAATTCTAATTTTGATACCATAATTCTAGAACTATAAAATATACTTATACATAACCTTAGGGGCATCCCTAGACATACCTTATGAATATCTCTATGTATCTCACTAATGTTTTCGCATCATTGTTACCATAGTTTGACTATACCTTCACTCGGATACCAACTATAGAGACCCATAGCATTACATACATGGACAATACATTACTTTTGCGAATTACATAATACATCACAAAATAAACACCCAATGATTATATTAGTTTTGTGTATTTGGAATCTCAGAACATAATAATCTAATCATGGTGAAAGAATATTAAACATCTCCCATAAAGATATTCTTTTTTTTCAACCTAAAACCATTCATTATATCTTGGGGGAAAAGAAAACATAAAAAGGGTGATCTCAAATTCTTAGTAAGGGTAAACATGGAATCATAAAACAATCCCTAAACATTTGAACGTAATAACATGAACATAAAACATAAAAATAATGAGTAATGACATAAATCTAGACAATGAATAAGGCAATGATCATACCGGAATTTTAATAATGATAAATAACATCATAAAAAACATGGAATTGTGTAAAACCATTTTTCACATGATATGATTTCCATTGTAGCCAAGGCATTGCTGCCAATACAATCATAGTGGATGATGTCCCTTACTGAATCAAGTTCACTCCTCGTTCCAGTTCTGTATCACTGAACCGAATTAACTTGCCGTTCCAGCCATGTCAATCTCATGAGATATAAAACTTTACCCAATTCATTGGATGGAGATATAGGTCCCAACCATCTCATATTGAAATAATTCTTACTTTTTCCACAAAATAAACATAAATAATTCACCATAACCCAATAAAATGGGTTTCATAAAAATGATTTAATCATGACATAAACCATATAAAACAAATGGATATCATTTCATCATAATAAAAAATCCAACCGTGTAAATAATAGATACATTATACTTGAAAAATAAACATGCTAAATAGTGTCATCTTATATGAATATAATTTTTATAAAATACTTGAAATGAATTATTGAGGAAAATATCATTTCTTATTAAAAATTATTTTCATTTCCCAAAATGCCAAAAAATTTAAAAGAAATGGATTTTTTTGAAAATAATCATGAAATAATTTAGAGGAATCTTCATAAAAAATTGGCATTATGAAACTGTAGAAATCCGTTCATGCCGTATAAGTTACAAAAATAATCTCCTCGTACTTTTGTGGGAAAAGTCAAAAAGTTCCTCATATGGAAAACAAAAGAAAGATTCCTTCTATAACATGTGGTAAAAGTCAACAATTGGTAAAAAGTATTTTAAAAATACATGAAGATATTTTTAGAAAACATAGACTTGGAGTATAACAATAACCCCAGTAAATACTTACGAATAAACAATCCTTGATAAGAACGAGATTGGAATAATTACCCCTTATATTATGTCCAATTTCGTCCATATGTGTCTAAGACACCTGTATAGTGGGTATAAGCATATTATAATCTTGTAACATAATAATAGTAATATTTATGATATCATATATGATTCACTTATGACATTATATTAACCGTTAATTTGTCAATTCGATGTTAAAGGAGAGTTTTGGGTAAAATCATTTCATTTACCGTATGTGTTTGGACTTGTTCTTGATATTATTATTAATTATATCATTATTTACATACATCCAGAATGTAAATCATGATTTATATATCATATATATATTCAGTGTATATATATATAATAGATAGATAAATGAAGTGAAATACCCCGTTCATAGAGACGGTAGACCGTACATACGCATGAACGCTATTTTCCCTTCCTTATTAACTTGAATTAATGTAAGTAGATGACATAAATAGAGATAAATCAATACAATATCTTTATTATGTCATATATTTCATTATTATTTATTATATATACTTTATATTCATTCTTTAATGGTTAACATGGAGAATGAATCGCATCACGTCGTGGAGATAGTAATCTGTGCGTACGCACGAGTGATGATATCCTTCCCATAATTTTTGAATGGAATTGGAGTGGATGATATAATATCTTAGAACCTGTATCATGTTATAATAATCATATAGAGTAATTTTTTACACCATTATACCCATCCATGTAAGGTGGTGGTAGAAAAACATATCACACCCAACGCGGAGACAGTATTTTGTACATACGCACACACAATGATTTTTTTACTAGGATGAATAGAACGTTAAATAGGGATTAATTTTTATAATAACATATCAATATATAAGTAATACTAATGTTATTACTTTATAATAAAACAGCTAAAGATGAGAAAGTAGAAGATGAAAGAAACTTTAAAGAATCGGTATAAGTGATTTCATCTTCTTCGACGTGCCTCTTTTAAACATCCTCTTAGGGAACTAGTGTTAGTCTTATGAGAAGACCAGAACCTCTATGATATAACTAGAGAGGTTGAGTATATAAATTTTCAGGGGTTAGCCAAGCTTGAAGTGTCAAAATTGTGTAAAGAGTAGAGGGAGGAGGTTCCCTATTATAAGTGGGGTGAGGGGAACCTTAGGAATAAATGAAAATATTATTTTATAATAAATTCATATTCAGTTTATAATGGCTCTAAAGTGACTTATTTTGAGGCTATGGTTGGGATGGGTCGAAACCTTCTCAACCAATAGGTTTTAGAAATGTTTACATTACCATTTTAACCTTATCATTTAGATTTAACTCTAAGTTAAATAATTTAACTTTTACCGTGTCTTCTTGTATTCATACACTATATGGTTAATAAATAGACTATAAAATGCCAATAGAACCCCAATTGGTTCATTAATGTCATATATATTATTATATAAGTATTTTGGCCGATTATTAGATTTTTAGGACCATTATATCAATTAATAATATAATTTTAGTTTTAAAAACTATTTTATGTCAATTTTGACACTATTTGGTATTTTGTTTTCTCTAAATTCATAACAGCATTATTACTTCAAATAAAATTCATCTAACCAACCCTAATATGTTATATTAACCTATAAAATTAGTTTAAGTCATAATAGTTTCAAATTAAATTTATTTGGGTATTTATAATATCAATTATGTTAATATTTCATTAATAATGTAATTACTACATCATCATTGTGTCATAAATAAATTATATTATTTAATGCCTAAAAAATATAAATAAAATACCATTATGTATGAAATCGTATTATATTTCTAATTAATATTTATAGTCGAATTTATATTTTGTATAACCCTATATTAAAAATGTTTTAGTTATTAAACATTGATTTTAACTCTTTTAACTCTTCTTTAAATAAAATAATAATAAGTGTTCTAATCTAATAAAAGTGGACCTAAAGGGTAATATTTTATTCATAAGGTTTATTTTTGTCGAATTACACTCATCCAATAGAATTAGTACATATTTTAGGGTAATAATAATATCATTTTTACCCTTAATTACCCTTTTTACATTTAATGATGGTAAATAAAAGTAAAAAGTTACTATTCAAAAAAATAATTTTTATCTTATTGAACCACATTTAACACCATGATATTAACTGTGTGTCTCTGATTTTATAAATTCAACTCATAGAAGAGGAAAAAATAATTTTTATGTACAATTTCAAATGCTCCTTGGAGGAGGGTAAAAGACGGTTAAACGTTCAATTAAATTTTTATATATCTATATTATTATAAAATGACTCTAATTAATTACGTTGAACTTATACAGGTATTATGTATCTATTTTGACCTAAAATAAATTTAAATAAAATAAATGAATAATTAAATAGAACGTTGTTTTTAACCAATAACTCAGTGTTTTAACTATTCTTCAAAAATTGAAAGTTTTCAGATAAATTCCAAAATTTCACCCTAGGCGAATTTTGATATTATGAATCCAAAAATGAAGTCCATTTTGAAAGATAAAATTCATAAAATTTCAAAAAATTTGTATTATTATTCATAATGGCTAGTTTATATAATATTTTAATAACATATCGTTGTTTAGTGAAACTCAGTATTGCGTACAACACACGCTATCATGGAATGTCGTGATTGCGTGTAATTCAAGACAAGTTAGGGTTGTGTGTAGTGCATGATTCCTTTGTTGTTGTGTATAATAGAATCCAACGATATTTCATTAATACATTGAATATACATATATTTACACTAAATTTTGGGTTGAATAACTTCTATCAAACGAAGCTTAGATTGTGAGTAACACGATCTTAGAATAGTATTGTGTATACTGTATGAATATACGGTATTACATATAGCGAAAGATAATCTCAGTGTAGCATACAACACAAGACATCTAAAAAAAATACTTCTAATAACATCTAGGGGAGTTACAAAAAAGGTATGAGACTACACATTATTGGTCGGTTCTCATCCCCAGCAGGCTATCATGAATGCCCGAGTCTGAGGGACATGGGCCAGACAACCAACGGTGACACCCTCATCACGTTGAGGGTTCACTTCCACATGATGTGAAATATAGAAATTATTGATAGGAGACCTTTAAAAGGACCCATGTTTCTTTAGGATGAGTCCAAAAGATTCCCCCTGACCCACCTGTTTGAAATATAGGAGGGAATGTTTGTTGTATCATGGGGATAAGAACAAGAAACAATTAAATATGTTGATATGTTCTATCTGATTCAGGACCACCGGTCATCATTGACTTGAATATTGGTGGTGTTTGTTGAGTATCAAGGCCTTTTATGCATCCTCTATGGTCTAGATCATACCATTACGAATGTTTTCTCGAACCAGTGCATTAGATACCTAGCTTTGAAGATACTGAGTTGGTGATGGATTCCTTCTTGAAAATGAGTATCCCGCCTGAGCAGCATTCTTGGTGTATTAGAATTTTTACGTTTTTAAGGGGTTTTAATGGTTTTAATTTTATCAATGGGGATTGAGGTGTTATCATGGGTTTTAGGGGTTTTAATGTTATTTATGTTTTTTAGTATTTTATGTTCTTATGGATTTGGGGCATTATCAAAATTTTGGATTTTAGAAACTTTCCTCGTTATTAAGGATTTTTGGGGATTAAAAGTATCATTTTTGGGATTTTAAGGGTTTTTGGGGTTTTTGGATTCTATTGGTTTTTTCCATATTTTTAGGGGTTTTAGTGTTTTATGATTCTTATACGGTTTATAGTACCCTTGGGTATTTAGTTTATTTTTGGTATTTTTAGGGTTATTTATTTTTAATGGTTTTTTATGATTTTTAGGGGTTTTTTGGTTTTATGGGTTTTAGTGAGTTTATGGGTTTTAGAGATTATTAATTTTTTTATATTGTTTTCGGTGTATTTTAAGGGGTTTAAGGTTTTTATGGTATTATATGGTTTTTGTTATTTTACATTATTATATGGTTTTTATGTTTCATAGTTTCTTTAGTGGGTTTGGAGTATTTTAGGGGGTCTCTGGGTTTTCAAGGGTTTTCTAGTTTTTTGGAGATTTCATAGGTTTTTTCTTTGGTATTGTAAGGGGTTAAGGGTTTTTTGACTTTTTTATTATCCTTGAGAGTTTTTTTGGTTTCAAGGTGTTCATAGAGTTTAACGTTTTTTTGTTTTTCATGATTTAGGGGTTTATACGATTTTTTGGTTTTTTTGGTTTTTTGGGTTTTTAGTTATTTAGAGTTTATTGGAGCTTTAATAATTTTTAGTGTTTAAAGGGTTATGTGGGGTTTTAGGGCTTTTAGAGACCTTTATGGTTTTATAGGTTTTTTGGTTTTTTAGGTTTCTAGGGGGATTTTGGGTTTCTAGATCCATTTCGTAGTTTTTAAGGGTTTTTATTGTTTTAAGATCTTTTATTTTTTTAGGGTTATTTTTAGTGGGTTTTACTTTTTTATTTTACTTCATGGGTTTTTTTGGTTGTTATGGGTTTTGTGGGTTTTGTGGGGGTTTAAGGATTACATAGGTACTTGTATGATTTTATAGTGTTTATGTGCATTTGATAGGTTTTTCAGTAGTTTAGAGTCTTATGGTTTTTGTATAGTTATGTACAAATTATATAGGGTTTTTACTGTTTTATTGTTTTTTGGATTTTTTAGTTTGTTTTTGGTTTTCATAGTGTTTGAAATTCTTTTATAGATGTCATAGGGTTTATTTGGATGGTAAGGGGTTTCAGGCCTCTAACAGTTTTAGGGTTTCGGGGGTTTTAGAGAATTTATGGTTTTTTGTATTTTAGTGTTTTAGTGTTTTTTCATATTATTTAGGTTTATTTAGTGTTTTAGTGTTTTTAGGGGTGTAGGGTGTAGGGTATGGGGTTTAGGGTGTATGGTATTGAGTTTAGAGTACATTCTATAGGGCTTGATGTGTATGGTTTAGGGTTTGGGGTGTATCATATAAGGTATAGGGTTTACGAATTATGGTTTAATATTTATATATTGGGTATATGTTGTAGGGTTTAGGGTTTTGGTTTTTGGGCATAGGGTGTAGGGATTATTGAGCTGGGTATTGGGTTTATTGTATAGGTAATAGGGTTTATGGTGTGGGGTATTGGGTTTAGGTTCTAGGGTTATGGTTAAGGGTATGGGTTTTTGTGTTTGGGGTTTGGGGTTTAGGGTTTATGGGTTGTGATTTAGGTTTTATTGTTTTGGGTTTAGGGTATAAGATATACATATTAAGTGGGGGGAGAAAGTTTCATAGTGCATGGTTTAGGGTTTAGGGTGTAGGGTTATGGGTTTATGATCTTGGGTATTGGGTATTAAGGTAGGGTTTTAGGTTTAGATTTATGGGTATAGGGTTTTGGGTTTAACGTGTAGGGTTTAGGGTTTACAATTTAGGGTATAAGATTTTTGGTGTAGGGTTTAGGGTTTATAGTATATGGAATGAGATTTTAGGTTTAGTTTTTAGGATGTATGGTGTAGGGTATCAGGTTTAGAGTGTAGGATTTAGAGTTTAGGTTTCTGGGTATGGGGTATAGGGTGTGGGATTTAGGGTTTTGTGTATAGGATATAGGGTTTATGGTTTAGGGTTTAGGGTTTAGGGTGTTGGATTTCTGGTTTAGGTTATGGGGTTTAGGTTTAAGGGTATAGGTTTTAGGGTTTACTGTGTTGGGTATAGAGTTTGGATATTAGGGTATAGGGATTAAGGGGTAGGGTATGAGGTTTATGGTGTATAGTTTAGAGTTTACAGTGTAGGGTATATGGTTTAGAGTGTAGGGTATATGGTTTAGGGTGTCGGGTATAGGGTTCAGTGTCTAGTTTTTATTGTTAATGGTGTAGGGTATGTGGTTTAGAGTGTAGGGATAAGGGTTTATGGTGTAGTGTATTCAGTTTGGGGTGTAATTAATTTAGTTTTTTGGATAGGATAGATGTTTTATGGTGTAGTTTCTTAGGTCTTGAGTGTAGGGTATCGGGTTTTCTGGTGTATGGTATATGGTTTAGGGTGTAGATTATAGTGTTTGGGGTTAACAGTTTACGGTGTATATTTTTTGTTTTATTTTTTTGTTTGTAGGTGTTATTGGGTTGGGTTTAAGGTTTTGAGAGTAGGGAATAGGTTTTAGGGAGTGGGTTTGTGGGATTAGGATGATTGTTATGGGGTTTAGGGTGTTGGGGTTTGTGTGTAGGTTGTAGGGTACAAGGTTTTTGGTATAGGGTTAGGGTTTTATGGTGAGGGGTGTATGGTATATATTTTTTAGGGTTATTAGGGTTTCAAAGGGTTTTTAGTTTTTTATGTTTTTAGGGGGTTTATAGTATTTAAGGGGTTTTTAGGGTGTCCGTTTTTTTTGGGTTTTTTGGTTTGGCAGGCTGTTTTGGGATTTTAGTGTTGGGATTTTTTTTAATATTTTAGGGTTTTTAGATACTTTTATGGTATTGTTGTATTTTGGGGTTAATTGAGATTTATTCGAGATTTTCATGTCTATAAATTTTTTTTTGGATTTTATATGTATTTGGGTGTTTAAAGGGTTTATTTGTGTTTTAGGTATTCTAATGTTTTTGGGGATTTTACGGGTTTTCAGGGATTTTTAGAGTTTTTGTGGTTTTTGAGTTTTTTAGGCTATTTTGGGGTTTTAAGTGTTATTGGGATTTTTGGGTTTTTCCGGGGTTCGTAGAGTATTTATGGTTTTTATTATTTTTATGTATTTTTCATGGGTTTTATTGTTGTTAGGTATTTTGAGATTTTGGTATTGTTTTGTAAGATTTTTAAGGATTTATGGGTTTCTAGGATTTTATGGTTTTTTTCTTTTTATGAGAATTATTTTTCTTTGATTTAATAAAATTTTAGGATAGATTATGTTTTAATGGGTTTTTAGGGACTTCTATGGTTTTAGGTGTTTTAGTTTTTTGAGGGTCCTTTAAGATTTTTATGGTTTTTATGGGGTTTTATGTGTTTAGCAGCTTTTATGGTAATTTATGGGTTTTTGAGTTTTTAACGGTTTTAGGATCATTTAGTTTTTTCCGAGTCTTTTTAGAGTTCTAGGGACTTTATTTTTTATTAGGTTTTTGGGGTATTTTAGTGTTTTTGAATCTTTTTTTGCATTTTTATGGTTTTTATTGAATTATGGATTTTTGGGGTCTTTTATGGATTTTATGGCCTTTAAGGGTTTTATGTTTTTTTATTCTTTTAGGGGTTTTTAGAAATTTTAAACTCTTTTAGGGTTTAGGTAATTATTAGTATTTTTATTTTAAATTTATGAGTTTTATGTTCTTTTTGATTTTTAATGTTTTTTTGGTATTTTGGTCATTTTACAATTTTTACAGATTTTAAGGAAATTATTATTTTCTATGGTTTTACGGTTTTTAGGGGTTTTTTTGGGTGGTTTCTATGGTTTTTATGGGGGATTAGGTTTTTTTATAGTTTTAGAGTTTTCATTATTTTTTTTAGGTTTATGTGGTTTTTAGGGATTTTTTGGATTGTAGGGTTTTGGGGGATCCTACAGGGTTTTAGAGTATTTTAGGCATTTTACGGTGTTCTAGGGTTTTAGTGTTTATTGGGGTTTATGGTTTTTTAGTGTTTCTTGGGGTTTTGGGGTTTTTTGGGGTCTATTAGGTTTCATGGGGCGATTAGATATTTAGTAGGGTTTTAGTTGTTTTAAGGGATTTTAGAGGTTTTAAGTGATTTTAGTGGTTTTAGGGTTGTTAGGATTTTTAGTATTTTTAGTTTTTTATGGATTATAGGATTTTTAGTTGTTATAAGATCTTTTTATGTTATTACTATTTTTAGGGACTTCTTTTGTTTCTTTTTTTAGGTTCTTTTAAGTTTTTAAAAATATTTACTTTCTATTAGGAGTTTTTTATCGGGTTTAGGGTATTTTTGAAAATTTTATAGTTTTTATATGTTTTTAGGTCTTTTAGGTTTTTTGGATTTTTTATTATTTTTATTGGGATTTAAAGGTCCTTAAAGGTTGAGGATATAGGTTTTAGGTTTCAGGGATTAGGTTTTAGGGTTTATAGTTTAGGGTTTAGTCTTAATGTGTTCTGTTAGGGTTTCGTTTTAGGGATTGTGTTTCATGGATTATGTATAGGGTTTAGGGTTTAGGGTGTATGGTCTATGGGGTACGATATAATGTTTAGGGTATAGGGTTATGTGTTTAGAGTGGTGGGAATAGGGTTTTTGGTGTAGGGTTTTGATATTTGTGTTTAGGGTATAGGGTATTGGGATTAGGGTCTGGGGTTTTTGTTTTTGAGGTATAGGATACAGGATTTTAGGGTTTTAAGTGGTTTCTATGTCTTTTTAGTGTTTTTATGGTTTCTTATTGTTTTTTTGGGTGTAATTTTGTTTTTATGATTCATTTGGGATATAGTATTTATTTTATTTTAGGGTGTTTATGGTTTTTAGGATTTCTTAGGGGTTCTTTGAGATTTTTGTTTTTTTGGGTTTGTTAGTGTTTTATTATTTTTAGGGACTTTTAGTATTTTTTGTAATTTTTAATGTTTTTCGGATTTTAGGTTATTGTAGGGTTCTTTTGTTTTTTTAATGGATTTTTATGGTTAACGGTTTTTTGTTTTTAAGGGTTTTGTGGTTTTATTAGGTGTTTTAGGGGAAGTTAGGTTTTTTGGGATTTAAGAGTTTCTTTGGATTTTTTTATTTATCAGTGTATTAATATTTTATCGGTTTTAGTGGTTTATATTATGTATATGTATTTACTTGGTTTTAATGGTTACATGGATATTTTAGGTTTTAGTGTTTTATGGGTTTTATGGATCATTTTGTGTTTTCTTGGTTTTTATCAATTTTTATGATTTTGAGGGTTTTTACGGTTTTATTAGTGTTTTTAATGTCACTTATATATATTAATGGTATTGAATGAATTTATTTGGGATTTAGGGTTATTTGGGATTTCTAGTGTTTTGAATTTTTTAGGGATTGATGTGGTATTTTTTTGGGTGTTGAGGATTTTTTAGGGATTTATCGATTTTAATAGGTTTTAGGAGTTATATTGGTTTTAGGGGTTTTTTGGGTTTTCTAGGTATTTATGTTTTTTAAGGTTTTTAGGGATTTTAGGTTCTTTTATGGTTTTTAGGTTTTAGGGTTTTTATCGTTTTTAGTGTCTAGTTTGGTTTTATTTGAGTTTTAGGGTCATTTAGTGTTATCATGGGTTTTTAATATTTTTTATGGTTTTTAGGTTTTATGGTCCTTTATATTTTAAGGGGGTTATAGAGACTTTTATGGGATTCAGGGTATTTTAGTAAATTATAGATGTTTTTGGGTTTTCATAATTTTTCAGTTCATTTATGGGTATTTATGTTATTTTGGAAATTCTAGAGATTTTAGGGTTTCAGTGTTTTTCCTAGCCATATGGTTTTTATGGTTTTATAGCCTATTCTGTTTTTAGGGTTTTCATGAATGCTTAGGGTTTCTTTTGGTTTTTTCATATTTGTAATGTTTTTAGGGATTTATTGATGTTTTAGGGGTCTATTTATTTTTAGGATTTTTAGGGATGGTTTTGGTTTTTTGGGGTAATAGTGTTTTGACCGTTTTTTGTAGTTGTGGTGTTTTTTGGAAATTTTTTGGTTTTGGGGATTTTTGTACGTATTATGGTTTTAGATTTTTTAAGGATTTCCATGTTTTATGTTTTTTGGGTTTGTTATGGTATGTTGGTTGTTAGGGTGTATTATGTTCTTTTAAGGACATTTACTGTTTTAGGGTTTCATTGTTTTTTAGTTAATTTTTTTGGTTTTTAGTGTATTTTTTAATTCTAAAGGTTTATATTGGTTTTTAGGTGTTTTAATGTGTTAAGGGTTTTTGGTATTTTATGGGATTAAAGGGTTTTTCTTGTTTTTACAGCTTTTATTTGTTTTTTGGTTTTTTGGGATCTTTTACAGTTTTCTAGGGATTTATGGAATGTATAGTTTTTTAGCCTTTTAAAGGGTTTTATGGTTTTACGGGCCTTTTAGGATTTATAGAGTTTTAAAGTTGATCATGGAACAAAAGGATTTTTATGGTTTTTAGAGGATTATATTCTTTCTTATGGTTTTATTTTCCTTTAGGGTTTTAGGGGGTTTATAGACTTTCCATGTTTAGGGTATTTAAGAGTTTTTAGGGTTTTATTTTTTTTACTTTATTCTAGAGTTTTTATGGATTTTTAGGGGTTTTAGATTTTTAAGGTCTTTTGGGTTTAAGGGTATTTTTAGGTGTTTTTGGGATTTTTGTGTCTTCTAGGTGTTTGAGGGGGTTCAGTGTTTGGGGGAATTTAATGGGTTTTTTGGGTTTCTATAGTTTTCAGGGTTTTTAGAGATTATGGAATTTTTCGGGGTTTAGGGGTTTCTGGGAGGGTTGGGGTTTTTATGGATTTTTAGGGTCCACTAGGTTTTTTATAATTCTTTTAGGGTTTTTTGGTTTTTTGAGGGGTTTATGTTTTTAAAGGGATTGGGTATTTAGGGTTTTAGTGTTTTATTGATTTTTTAGGGTTTAATAGTTTTTATGGTTATTAGATTTTAGAGGTGTTTTAGTGTATTTTGGTTTTTTGGGTTTTAGGTTTTTTTGGGTATTTTAACATTTTTTAGTGTTTAGGGGATTTTAAGGTTTATTATGATTTTAGGGGGTATTAAGTATTTTTTGGGGGGTTTTATGGTTTTTATGCGGTTTCCATGATATCTTAGGGGGGTTATGTTTTTAATTATTTTATGGGTTTTAGGGTTTCAAGGGTTTTAGAGGGTTTTATGGTTTTAATGATTTATATTGGTGTTAGGAGTTTTTTGGGGTTTTAGTAAATTTAATGTTTTTTGGATTTTTGGATTTTTCAGCGGTTTCAGAGATTGGATGGGTTTTAGGGTTTTAGGGATTTTTATATATTTAGGGGTTTGTGGTTTTCATAGTATTTAGGTTCTTTTTTGATTTTAGGGGGTTTATGGTTTTTTGGTTTTTTGGGGGTTTAATGGACTTGTAGAGTTTTTATAGAGTTTGAGGGCCTTTTTTGATTTATTGAGGATATAGGGTATTTTTTTAAAATTCCTTTTAGGGTTTTTTTTTGTTTTTTTAAATTTTAAATTTTGATGATTTTTAGTGTTTCAAAGGGTTCTATTTTCTATTTGATGGTTGTAGGGGTTTTTAGGGGTTTTTATGAGTTTTAGGTGTTTTAGGGGTTTTATGAATTTTTCTGGTTTTTATTGTTTTAATGATTAATTTGGTGGTTTTAGTGGTTTTTTGAGGCCTTATTTGTGTTTTTTATGTTATATTTTTTTATAGTTTTTAGGTTTTTTAGAGACTATTGCATTATTTTGGGTTTATAGGGGTATTTTGAGTTTTTATGGATTTTAATTATTTTTAGGGGTTTTATTTGTTTTAGGGGGTTTAGGGGTTTTCTGATGATTTGGTGTTTTTTGATTATTTAGTTTTTTTATTTTTTATTTTAGGTGTGTTAGGTTATTTTATGGTTTCTATGGTTTTTTAGAATAGTTAGGTGTTTTATGAGTTTAAATTGTATATGGATTTATGGTTTTTTGATGGTTTGTATGGTGTTTGTTAATTTTTAGCAGTTTTATAGTATTTTAGGGCTCTTTTAGGGGTTATGCGGTTTTTAGGGTTTACGGGTTTATAGGATTTTTAGGGTTCTTATGTATTTTAGGGTTTCACTTTTTTGTGGCATTTAGGGTTTTTACTACTTTTAGGTGTTTTATGGTTTTCATGGTTCTTAGGGTTTTTAAGTTTTTTTGGGTTTTGTGGTTTTTTTGGGTTTGAAGGAATGTTTTTGGGGCTTTTAGTGTTTTTTAGACCCTTAGAGTACTTTTAGGGGTTTTGGTGTTTGGGGGGGGTTGTAGGGTTTATAGGGGTTTAATGGTTTTTTACTATTTTGTAGGGTTTTATGGGGTTTTTAGATTTTTTTTTATTAATTTGGTGTTTCATTCTTTGTTAGTGATGTTAAGAGTTTTTTAGGGTTTTTGGGTTTTTGGGTTTTTAGTGGTTTCACTATTTTTTAGTGTTTTAAAGGATTTTATGATTTTCATAGTTTTATAGGTTTTGATAATGTTTTTGTGTTTTTTATATTTTTAAATGTTTTTAGTGTGGTTTAGATTCTGTAGGGTTTTAATGTATTTTTTTAAATATTTTTGTTTTTTAGAGTTTTTTTGTTTTTAGTGGTTTTATGGTGGTTTTAGGATTTTAGGGTTATGGTTTATGGTGTAGGGTAAAGAGTTTAGGGTGTATGTTATAGGGTTTATGGTGTATGGTATGCAGTTTAGAGTGAAGGGTTAAGGTTTCAAGAATGGTGTTTAGGGTGTAGGGTATAAGAATTAGGGTGTAGTGTATGGGGTTTACTGTTTAGGGTTTAGGTTGTGGGGTAAGGTGCAAGGTGCAGGGATTATGGTTTAAGATACAGGTTATATGGTTTAGGTTATAGGGATTATGGTTTAGTGTGTTGGGTATAAGATTTAGCATGTCGGGTTTAGGGTATTGGGAGGAGGGTATAGAGTTTAGGGTGTAATATTTAGGGTTTAGGGTGCATAGTATATGGAATAGGGATTAGGGTATTGCATTTAGAGTTCATGTATAGGATATATGGTTTATGGTACTTGGCTTGGGGTTTGGGGAGAATGTTATAGGGATTAAGGTGTAGGGTTTTGCGTCTACTATGTAGTGTTTAGGGCTTTGTGTGAGGGTTTATGGTTTAGGGAAAATGGTATATGGTTTTTGGTGTATGTTTTAGGATTTAGGGTGTAGGGTATAGGGTTTAGGGAGTGCAGTTTTGGGTTTATGGAGTAGTGTATAGGGTTTAGGGTGTATGGATTAGGGTCTAGGTTGTAGGGTATAGATTTAATGGTGAATGGTTTATTGTTTACGGTATATGGTATTGGGTTTATGGAGTATGGTTTAGGGTTTTGGGTGTTGGGTATAGGTTTTAAAGGGTGGTGTTTTAGGATTTGCGTATAGGGTATAAGGATTTCGGTGTACGGATTAGGGTTTACGGTTTATGGTTTATGGTGTAGCGTAGGGGGTTTAGTGGTTAGTGTGTAGGGTATATTGTATGTTGTATAGGGTTTAGGGTATAGCTACTAATGTGTAGGGTATATGGTTTAGTGTGTAGTGTGTAGGGTTTAGGGTGGAGGGTTCCAGGATTAAGGTGTATGGTATTCGGTTTAGGGTGCATGGTTTAGGGTTTATAGTGTAGGGTATAGTGTGTGGTGTGTGGGGTCTGGATTTTCGGGTTTTGGGGTCCATCATGTAGGTTATATGGTTTACGGTTTCAGGTTTAGGGTTTAGTGTGTATGGTGTAGTGATAAGGGTCTTAAGTTTAGGGTTTAGGGCGTAGGGTTTAGGGTCTAGGGTTTAGGTTATAGGGTTTAGGTTGCTTACATTATGGTGTAATGTTTTGGGTTTATGGATCATGGTTTATGGTTTATGGCGTAACATCTAGTTTTTTGTGTTTACTGTATGGGGAATAGGGTATAGGTTGTGGTGTATAGGGTTTAGGATGTAGGGTGTATGGTATAAGGTGTTGGGTATATGGTTTATGCAGTTGGTATTAGGGTTTATGGTTTTGAATTTGAGGTTTATCGTTTATGGGGTAGCATTTTGAGTTTAGTTATTATATTATACATAATAGGATATAGGGTTTGGCATATAGGATATAATTTTTAGGTTATAGGGTTTAGGGTGTAGGATGTAGGGTCTAGGGTTTAAGGATTAAGGTGTGTGGTATAAGGTTTCAGATGAATGGTTTGGGGTTTTTGGTGATTTTTATTGTGTTTAGTGTGTAGGTTTTATGGTTTAGGGTGTAGGGTATAGATAATACGGTTTAGGTTATTGAGTTTAATGTGTGATTTGTAGGGTTCAGCATGTAGGATATATGTCTAGGGTATAGCGTATATGGTTTTTAGGGTTTTGGGTTTATTGTTTTTAGTATTTTTCTTAACATGATGGGTTTAGGGTATCATGTATAGTGTTTAGGGTTTGGGGTTTAGGTTTTACTATGTAGGGTACATGGTTTATGGTGTAGGTTTTAGGGATTAGTTTATGACGTATAGGGTTTGGGGTGAAGGTTTTAGGGTTATGGTATTGGGTATAGGGTTTCAGGGGTAGGGTTTATTCTTTAGGGTATAGGATATAATGTTTTTTCTATAGTATTTAGGGTGAAGGGTGAATGGTATAGGGTTCCGTGTGTAGTTATTAGGGTTTTGGGTAGGGTATATGGTTTATCTTCTAGGGTTTAGGGATTTTCGTGTTATTATCTTTAGGTATAGGGATTAGGGATTAGGGTGTAGGATGTAGGGTTTAGGGTTTAGGGTTTAGGTTGTAGGGTTTAGGGTTTAGTGTGTATTGTATAGTTTATATCATGTAGTGTTTAGGATTTAGGATTTAGGTTGTTTTTTTGATCAATTAGTGTTTTTTGAGGTTTTTGGGGTTTTAGGTATTTTAGGATTTTTGTTAGTTTTAGGGGTTTTTTGGGTATTTATAGTTTTTACGTGTTTTGGGATTTCAATTTTTTTGGGATGGGGGGGGGGGGGGTAGGGTTTGTTAGGGTTTTTGGGTTTTGGGGAATTTTATTGTTTTGGGGGGGGGGGGGGGTTAAAAGTCCATTAGGGTTTTGGGGTTTTTATGTTATTATGGTTTTTGTGGTTTTGGGGGGTTCTAGGAGTTTTTCTTTTTTGAAGGGCTTTTAGGTGTTTTAGGGTTTTCTAATGGGTTTTAGTGGTTTAAGGGTTTCTTCGGGTTTTATGGTTTGTTATAGTTTTTTTGTTTTTTTGGGACTTTTTGGAATTATATATTTTTAGGGTTTTCTCGTTTTTTACGATTTTTTTAGTTTTAGAGTTTTTAGTGTGTTTAAGTGTTATAAAGGGTCTATTTTTTTTTGTTTTTTGCGTATTTTAGGTGTTTTATTGGGTTTTATGGTTATTTATGGTTTTTAGGTTTTTAGGTTATTTTGTGGTTTGTATGGTTTCTATGGTTTCTATAGTTTTTAGTGGGTGTTTTGGTTTTTTTTGGTTTGAAAGGTTATTTTTTAGGTTTCATGGCTATTTTTTACTTTATTTTTTAGATTTCAGGTTTTTGATTGATTTATGTGTTTTTGGAGTGTTTTTTTTAGTTCGAGGGGTTTTTAGAGTTCTAGGAATTTTGGGTTTTTAGTGTTTTTTGGGTTTTTATGGGTTACTCAGTTAATATGGGTATTCCGATTTTTATTATTTTTTTAGTGGTTTGTGTGTTTTTTAATACCTTAGTATGTTATAAGGGTTATAAAATGTTTTAGGATTTTTACAGCCTTTTATGATTTTTTTTCTTAGGGTTTCTAGGGATTTTATGGTTTTGGTGTTTTTATGGGGTTTTTGGGTTTCTTGGGCCATTTAAGGGGTTTTAATGTTTTTAGGACTTTTTAGGACATTATGTGTTTTTAGAGTTCTTTTTCATGGTTTATGTTTGCTAGTTTACATATTGAGTTCATAGTTATTTTTTAGGGTTTTTGGGTTTAAATGTATTTTAGGAATTTATTTTATTTTATAGGGTTTTTTAGCAATGTAATTTTTTTAGGTTTTAGTTATTTAAGGTATTTATAGTTTTTTGTGTTGATTATATTTTGAGGGTTTTTATGATTTTTTGGATATTTTGGGTTTTTATTGTTTTTTTTGTTTTCTTAGGGGTTTTCATGGAGATTAGGGGTTTCATAGGGTTTGTTTGGTTTTAAGGGTTTTAGGGCTTTAACTGTATTTAGATCTTTGTAGTTTTTTTTTGTTTCTATGTATTTTTGGTTTTTTTATGTTTTTTAGAGTTTTTCATATTATTTAGGTGTTTTTAGGTGTTTTTAGTGTTTTAGGGTTTTGAAAGGTGTAGGGTGTAGGTTATGGGTATTAGGGTGTAGGGTATTGGGTTTACAGTATATGATATAGTGTTTGGTGTGAAGGGTTTAGGGTTTAATGTATAAGGTATAGGGTATGGGGTCTGAGATTTAAGGCATAGGTTGTATTTGTGGGGTTTAGGTTGAACGTTTTAGGGTTTAGGTTATAAGTCTTACGGAGTAGGGTTTTTGTAGTTTGGTATGCTGTTAGTGGTATAGGGTATAGAGTATAAGGTGTAGGGTATATGGTTAAATGTGTAGGGATAGGGTAGAGAGTTTAGTGTTTAGGGTTTAGGGTTTCAGATTTACAGTTTAGCATTTAAGGTATATTTTATATGGTTTAGTTGTTGGTTGTTGGTTCATGGTGAATGGTTTATGGTTTAGAGTGTAGGGTTTAGTGTTTATAGTGTATAGTATAGGGTATTGCAGTAGGTTATTGGGTTTAGGGTGTAGGTTTTATAGTTTAGGGTTTAGGGTTTATGGCGTGGGGTCCATGTTTTAAGTTTATGGTTAATGGTATAGGATTTTTTGGTATAGGGTTTAGAAGTTTGGGTATATAGTATAGGATTTATAGTTTAGGGTGTAGGGTGTAGGGTGTAGGTTATCGAGTTTAGGGAGTACAGTTTAGAGTTTAGGGTGTACTGTATGGGGTTTCATATGTGGGTTTTAGGTTTCATGGTGAAGGATATATGTTTTATGGTATATGGTTTGTGGTTTACGGAGTGGGTTTTAGGTTTGGGGGTTTAGGGTTTAGGGTAAAGGGTATTGGTTTTTGGGTTTTTGGATTTGTGGTTTAGGGTATAGGGTTTCTATTGTAGGGTATAGGAATTAAGTAGTAGTGTATTAGGTTTATGGTATATGGTTAGGGATTATATTGTAGGGAATAGGGTTTATAGTGAATGGTATAGGGTTTATAGTCTAGGGTCTAGGGTATAGGTTGTAGGTTTTTGGGATATTTGAGTTTTTTAGAGGTTTTAGGGTTTTTCATTGGTTTAGGGTTTTTAAATGTTTCTAGAGTTTTCTGGGAAATTTTTTTTTAAGATTTTCTTTATTGGTTTTAGGGTTTTAGGGTTTTAGGGATTATAGGGTATGTTTTCATTATTATTATTTTTATGGGTTTTAAAAATTTTAGCTTCTTTTAGGGTTTGGTTATCTTTTAGGGTTTTAGGGACATTATTATCATTTTATTATATTTAAGGTTTTTACAGGTTTTCATATTTTGTTGGATTTGTATGTGTTTTGTGATTTTTAAGGATTATGAGATATTTTTCCCAATTGTTATGGTCATTATGTTTTCATTTTATTTCATAGTGTTTAAAGGATGTAAGTGTATTGGGGGTTCATGTTTTTATCGGTTTTTAGGGTTTTAGGCATTTTTAGAATTTTAGGTTTTTTAGTGGGTTTAATTTTTTATAGAGTTGTTTTATGGGTTTTTGCATTATTTGGATTTTTAGGGTCTTGAGGGTTTCTTCGTTTCATTTCATGTTTTATGGTTTTTTAGAGTCTTTTAGTGTTTTTATAGTATTTTATATTTTCTTTGGGTTTACAGGTCATTTAGTGTTTAGAATAATTTGATGGTTTATATGGTTTCTAATGGTTTATTGGGTTTTTATAGGGTTTATTGGTTTTTTATAGTTTTGATGGTTTTTAGTTTTTTTCTGGTCTTTTAGTGAATTATGGTGTTCAGAGGGTCCTTTATTTTTAATGGGTTTTACTGTGTTTTGTTTTTAATAGGCTTTGGGTATTTTTGTTGTGTTTTATAGTTTTTTATGTTATTAATTTCTGTTTTTTCATTTTAGGGTTTTTAGTGTTTTAAGGGGTTCTATATATTTTTTTTTATTTTTTATAATTTTAGGTCTTATGTGGATTTTTTGAGTTTTAGATTATTTAGGGTTTTATAAGGCGGGTTTTTTAGTTTTTAGGTTTTTTGGGGTTTTTGGAGTTTTAGGTGGTTTCGGTTTTGGGTATTGCTTGGGCTTTTTGGTTTTTAGGGGTTTTTTAGGTCATAGGGTCTTTAGTGTTTTATAAGGGTTTTAGTTTTTAGGGGTTTTATTACTTTTATTGTTTATTTATGTTTGTAAGGTTTTGGGGAGTAGGGGTTTGGGGTTTTTACAGTTTTTGTGGTTTTTTCTGTTATTGGGGATTTTCAGGATTTTAGGCATTTTTAGGCATTTTAGATCTTTTAGTATTTTAAGAGGATTTAAAAAAAATCATTTTTAGTGTCATTTTTGGGTTTTTTTGGGTTTTAAGTGTCTTTAATGTTTTTAGGTCTTTTAGGATCCTTCTAGGGTTTCATGGTTTTAGGGAGTTTAATTCTTTTTTATGATTTCGGTCTTTTTAAGGGTTTTACCGGTTTTTTGGTTTTAAGTGTCTTAGGGGTTTTAAATGGTTTCATGATCATTGGGGGTTTTAGGATCTTTTACAGTTTTATAGTTTTCAGGGTCATTTTGGATTTATGGTGTAGGTTATAGGGTTTAAGGTGTAGTGTATATGGTTTAGGGTGTTGGTTTTAAGGTTTTTAATGTAGTGTATGGGGCCCAGGGTGTGTGATTAATGACTTAGGGTATAGGTTTTAGGGATTATGGTGCCAGGATTTGGGGTTAGGGTGTAGGGTACATGTTATTGGGTGTAGGGTTTCATGTTTAGGTTGAAGAGTGTATAGAGTAGGGCTTTAGTGGTTTTTGGGTTTCATAGGGGTTTTACTGCTTTTATGGTTTTTTTTGTTTTTTATGTTTTTTATGGTTTATGTTTCTTTGGATCTTTTGGTTTTGTAAGGGTTTTTGGGTTTTTAGTGGTATGAGGGGTCTTTAATGTTTTATGGTTTTTATTGTTTTTATGCATTGAAGTTCATTTTGGCTGTTAAAGGATTTCATTGGGTTTTCATGTCTTTTATTGTTTTTAGGGAGTTTCTTGAGGATTTTCTGTTTAAAGGATTTTTATGGGTTCTATGATTTATATAATTTTAGGGGTTTGATGGGTTTCCATAGTATTTGGGAGTTTTTTTGTTGGTTTTTAGATTTTAGGTTTTTTAGGGGCATTAGGGGTTTTTTGGTTTTTTAAGATTTTTTAGATTTTAGTGGTTTTATAGTTTTTTTGATTTTTCGAATAATTTAGGAATATTGTGGTTTTGTACTATTTTGTATGATTTTTATGGATTTAAGGTTTTTTAGGTTTTTGTAGTGTTTTTATGAGGTTTTATGGGTTTTTTTTTGCAATTATTATCAGTTTTTAAGCTTGTTTAAGGTTTTTAGAGATTTTATGGTCCTCTAGGTTTTTAAGAGGTAAGGTTTTTTTGGGTCCATAATGATTTTTTTTTGGTGTTAAGTGTTTTTAGAGTTTTTATTGGGTTTTAGAGTATTTTTGCGGTTTTGTAGTTAATATAGTTTTTAGGGTCTTTTACGGTTTCAGTGTTTTTAGTATCTTTCTGGGTTTTAAGGAATTTTAGGGTTATTAGGTCTATGAGAACTTTTAGGTTTTTCGAAATAGTTTTTGTATTTTTAGGGGTTTTAAGGGTTTATGGATTTTTTTGTCTTTTATGGATTTTAGGGTATTTTGGGGTTATATGGGATTTGATTATTTTACGGGTTTTTAGGGTCTTTTGGGATTCAACCAATTTTTAGGGTTTTATGGTCTATTGAGGGGATTAGGGTATTTTGTCGTTTTTATTGTTTTTATTATTTTTCTGGGGATTTTAATATGTTTATGGATTTTTAGGGATTTATGGTTTTCCATGGTTTTAGGGGTGTCAGGTTCTTTTTAGGATTTTAGGTGTTTTATGGTTTTTATGGTTTTTAGTGGTTTTGGGTGTATAGGATCTTTTGGGTGTTTAGTATTTTTTATGGATTTTATGGATTTTAGGAGTTTTTGGGTTTATTTGGTAATCTATTGGGTTTATTTTATTTTAGGAAAGGAAGATGTGGGGCCATGAAAATCTTGGCACCCCAAAATGTATAAATAAAAAGGAGACACAACAAAAAAAATGAGTGGTGGGGCCAAGCAGCCGACAGCTAAAACCCCAACACAACTGTCAACCCAAAACCCAAACCCCAATAATGTCCAAAAATAAAAAAGAGAACAAGTCAGTCAATGTTGCCGCAAAAGTCATCCAGTTCCACAACAAAAGGTCCAATACTTGCACCAAGACTATCATCCATGTCAGTAAACAAAATGTCTGAGAGAACTCCTGAATCCATATAGTCTCATCCCTACAAGTATTCCTCCTGTATTCTGAGCATTTCGAAGAGTTTCTCTCTGGACGTCTTCTGATATGTATTTCGCGAAGGCTGCTCTAGCTTGTTATGTTTAAGATTCATCTTGGGCACATTGGTGATGGCTTGGGACACCATGGGTCGTGGAAGAGTAGAATAATCATTATGTTGACTCCTTGGGGTGGGGGGGGCAGAGGCGAAACCATCCACATGGACCACCTTCTCAAGTAAAACTCAATCACTGTCTAAACATGAGGCCCCTTTGTTACCATCCGTACTTATTATGATAGGAGATTCTCCATCACCTTTTTGAAGATTTTTTCTTTCCTCCTTGAACCTGGCCATAGAAGAATTTATCATGTAGTCATCCTCAACAAACTTCTCCCCAGGACTTTTAGCATCATCCTCCAGGGGAAACCATGCCCACTCAACCATCATCATTTCATGGAGAAGAACACAATGGTCTTTAGAAAATGTGACTCCATAAAAACCATGTCCTTCTGGAAGCCCGGGGCCAACCCACCTTCATCGGTTTTGGACTTCGGTAGAGGGATCCTAGCCAGATACTTCACATAACAGTGCCAAAATTGGACTCGAGTGGAGGGATTCCATCCAAACCCTCCACGTGAATAGCGACAACCTAATCCTCAAGGGATCCTGGAACTACCCCCATGTCCACCTTCTCTACGTCACCACTCCCTGTGGACAGCACCATGGGGTGGATGCTCCAACTATGGTGTCCCACTTCAAGATCAAGGGTATACTCATCTACCATGATTATCTCCTGCCCAACCATAAGAATCTCCCCACCCATTCCCATCTCTCAAATCCTTCCCAACCACCTCCCCATGATAAAGCTCTCCCACTTCACCGCATCATCGCCAATTGTATCAACTTTGGCTAAGTCCTGAAACATATTTGATAGAGGGACATCGTTCACTTCTGGAAACAGGCTACAACTGGAAACCCCACTTCCCTTCCTTCAGTCCATAACTGCTCTGCCCATGGAGTGCATTAGGGGTACCTCCGGATGATCATGCCCAGGTTGGTCAACCTACTCAGTCACCTTTTCCTGCTCTTTCCCTCTCCCTGATAGCTCACCTCTTCCAAAATTCTCACCTATAAAAAACATATTGTTCTCTTCAACCATGTCAACCGTCTCGGTGTTAGTAGCTCCCGATCCACATAAATTCCCCCACCAAATTCAAACTGAAGTCACCCGAATCAACCCTTTCCACCTCCAGATCACTCTCATTCATCAAATTGTCATGAGTCGATCAAAGACCGCAACAACCATTGGCTGATTGGACGAAGTCACAGTCACTCCCTTGACCTCCTATGCTTCAACCAAATTCTTTTTTCTCTCACCAGACCCAAACTAATCCCGATTTATGCCACTCCCACCAGAGGAAGCATAACCACCAGTCTGAACATTATACCCATAATTCCTATTGGAAGAACAAAAGATAGTACACGATTAAAAATTCACTAGTTTCTTGAAACGAAGTTCCTCCCCCACAAAAATCCAAACAAAATCCATCAGACCCTTTGAAGAATCATCCTTAATTAAGGCCCTTAGGGAAACCGGATGGCAGAGGGCCTGTGTCCTGCTTTCCACAGAGTGGACCCTCCCACCAGATTCTCTAGCATTGAAAATATAGAGAAATTTTGAAATTGTAGGGGATGTTTGGGAAACCAATCCCATGTCACAACCATCAGAGTGTTATTCTTCATATGAAAGTAAATGCTCCACTGGAAGAAGGAGAAGAACACGCCATTACATCATCGAGGTGCCGCAGACTAGGTGAGAATAATATCTTCCTTAGACATGAAGTGAATCATGACATGATAACTATCAACTAGACCTATCGTTGCATGATACTCGAGATTCCAAAGCTCGGAAACAAATCTGTCAAAATTTTCAATTGGGGGGCGCGACATTAGGAATCTCACAACCAGAGTCAAATGATGAAGAGACAAGGCATCATTGAACTCTCGGAGCAAAAGTGGGAGCTGTGATAAACCTTCAAAAACCTCTGAAACCTTATGTAGAAGAACCATCTGTGGGAAGGAGGGTAGCAAGTTATGGAATGAGAAAGGAGTGAATGATTGGTCCTCTGTGGCAGGATCCTCCCCCGTTGAGTGGGGGGGAGGTTCTTGAGCCTCTATCATCTTCAACCTGGTAGGGAAGGGGAACAGTCGTCGTGATGGATCTGAGACGCCGAGGCCTCCATCCTAATTTTATTTCAGGCATTTCAAGGGGTTTTAGGGGTTTTAGGGGGTTTATGTGTTGTTATGGGTTTTATGGGTTTTTAGAGCATCTTAGGGTTTTAGGTTTTTTGGGGTCTTTTAGGATTTCTATGATTTTTAGAGTGTTATTATGTTTTATGGTTTTTTATTGGATTTTAATGTTTTTAGGGGTTTTGGGGGTGTTATTGTCTTTATTATGGTTAGTGTTTTTCGGGTTTTATATGTTTTTTAGTCTTCTTAGTGGTTTTATGGATTTTTAAAAAATTTAGGGGTTTCATGGACTTCTTGTGGTTCTTTATGGTTGTGGGATCATTTAGATTTTTTAATTGTTTTTTTGGGTCTATCATGATTTTAATCAATTTTCAGTTATTTTAAATTATTTTAGGGTTTCTATGTGTTTTTTGGGGTTTGTGTGGTTTTGCGTTCTTTTTTATGGTTATTGAATGTATTTAATTAATTAGGATATAGGTTTTTGGGTTTAGGTTTTAGGGTTTGGGGTTTAGTGTATAATTTGTTGCTTTAGGATTTATGGTGTAGGGTAAAAGGATTATGGTGTAGGTATAGGGTTTATGGATTATTGTGTAGGGTTTATGGTGTAGGGTATATGGTTTAGGGTGTAAGGTGTATGGTTTTTTGGTTTAAAGTGTTGGTTATATGGTTTTAGGTGCAGGTTTTAGGGTATATGATATGGGGGTTTGGGATTAGGTTTTGAGGTGTATGATATAGGGTTTTAGGTGTTTAATTGTTTTTGGGGGGTTTTAGGGATTTAATGGGTTTCTATGTTTTTTAGGGGTTTTAGGGTTTCTTTTAGGTCGTTAATTGTTATGTTATATTTATGATTCATAGGGGTAATATTTTTTTTTCAGAGGGGTTTGGGTTTGGGGTTTTTAGGTTTTTTGATTTTCAAGGGTATCTTAGTTATTTTGGCGTTTTAGGGGGTTTACGGTATTATAGGGTTTTAGGGAGTTTTAGAAATTTTTTGATGTTTGTATTTTTTTTTTCTTTTAATTGGGTTTAGGGATTTTATGGTATTTAAAAAATTTATGGTAAAGGATTTTTTGTTCATTTAGGGTTTTGTGGTCATAATAGTGTTTTTATGGGTGATTTTTGTTTTAACGATTTTATTTGGTTTATTTTTTGTTTTTCAGAGTTTTTATTGTTGTTGGTTTTGTATGGGTTTTTTATTATTTATAGGGATTTTTTGTTTGAAATGGTTTTGAGTGTTTTTAATAGATTTATGGAATTTTTTTAGTTTTCAAGGATTTTATTGGGGTTTTATGGTTTTTATGGTTTTGTGTTTTTTTTGTGTTTTTGATGTCATTTAGGGTCATTATGATATTTTAATGGTTTTGGTTTTTACATTTTTATGTTTTCAATGATTTAGTGTATCTAGGGATTGAAGGGTTTTTAGTTGTTTTAGGGTGGTTAGAAATATTTGGGGATTTTAAAAGTTTCTTTTGTTTTTAGGGTGTTTATGTGTTTTATGGTTTTTTAGATTTTTAGGGGTATTTATGCCTTCATGGGTTTTCATGGTTTTTAAAGGCTTTATGGTTTTATGTTTTTTATTGGATTTATTCTTTTTTATGGTCTGTTAAGTGTTTTTAGCATTCTAGAGTATTTGAGTGTTTTATTAGGGTTTTATGTTTTTTTCCGGGTTTTTATGGTTTTTAGGGTCCTTTAGCATTTTAGAGTTTTTTAGAGTGTTCTATTGGTTTTACGGTATTTTAGTGTCTTTTGTGGGTTTTTCGGTTTTTGGGGTTTTTAGGGTATTTTATTGGGGTTTTGGGTTATAGGCCCTTCTAAGGATTTTATTTTTTTAGGTTTTTAGGTTTTTTTGGTTTTTTGGACCTTTTGGGTTTTAGGGTTTTTTGGTTCTTTGGGTTTTGAGGGGTTTTAGGGCAGTTTTGGTGTTCTTTATGATTTTTTGGATTTTTATGGTTTTTAGGGTATATTGGGTTCTATTGAGTTTTTACGGATTTTGGGGGTTTAGGGGTTTTAGGGTAATAGGGGTGTTAGGGTTTTTGGGTTCGTTGTGGTTTTTATGGATATTATAGGTTTTTAAGGATTTTTACACATTTTACGGTTTTTGTGGTATTTTAATTGTTTCCGAGTTTTCTGTTTTTTAATGTTTATCAGGTTTTTGGGTTTTTAGGGTGTTTTGTGGTCTTTAATGTACATTTTGGGTTTTAGTGTATTACTAGTTTAGGGTTTTAGAGTTTTTAAGGTTTTTTTTGTATGTTTGTGTTTTTAAAGTGTTTTAATGTGTTATAGGGGTTTAAGGTGTTTATTGTTTTTAGGGATTTCATGAATTTTAAGTGTTTTTATGATTTTAATAAATTTTAGGGTTTTTTGGATTTTTATGGGTTTTATATGTTTTTATTTTTTTAGGTTTTTTATAGTTTTTATTGTCTTTTAATGGGTTTTACGTTTTTATGGGTCTTCATTGGTTTCATGGATATTAATTTGTTCATGGCCCAAAAGGATTTTATGGTTTTCCAGGACATTTATAGTTTCATATTATTTTAGTGTCTTTTCTATATTTGAAGTTGTTTTAGAATCATTCTGTGTTTTAGGGAATTTATAGATTTTTGTGGTTTTTATGGTTTCAGTGCCTTTTAGTGTTTTCGGGGATCTTTTAGGGTTTTTTGGGTTTATAGTGTTGTTAGAGACTTTTGTGTTTTATGTGATTTTAGTGGTTTAAGGATTTCTATTTTTTCTTAGGGTTTGGGGGTCTTTTGGGGTTCTAGTGTTTGAACAGTTTTTAGGGTTTTAGGTATTTACGGATTTATGGTTTTTAAGGGGTTTTTTGGTTTTTGGGGATTTGGGGGGTGGGGTTAGGGATTTTTAGGGCCTTTTAGGTTTTTTGGACATCATTTGGGTTTTTTGGTATTTTGGGTATTTTAGGTTCTTAATGGTTTTAGGGAATTTAGAGTTGTTGGGTTTTGAGGGGTTTTTATGGTTTTATGGATTTTATGGTTCACCGGTTTTTAGGGTTTTTCGGGTTTTGATTATGTTGGGTTTTTGGTGTTTTATAGTATTTTAATGTTTTCAGTGTGTTTTGGGATTTTTTGGGTTATTTGGGGTTTTAGGGTGTTTAAAATTTATTGGGGTTTTAATGGTTTTAATGGGATTCCATGATTTTTTAGGGTGGTTATGTTTTTTGTTATTTCAGTGGTTTTTGGGATTAAAGGGTTTTATATGGTTTTAGGGTTTTATATGTTTTTATAGGTTACTGGCCTCTATGGTTTTTAGGGTTCTTGGGATTTTTAAGGGGTTCTAGAGTTCTTAAGTGTTTTAGTTTGTTTATGTGCTTTTACAATTTTTAGGGGTTTTTGTGTTTTGATGGTATTATAGAGTTTTTATAGTTTTACACATTATATGTTTTTAGGACGTTTTAGGATTTTTTTGGGATTTTATATATTTTTAGGGAATTTTTTTTGGGCACCTTATGGTCTTGGGGGTTTTAATTTCCTTTAGGTTTTATTGGTATTTTATTTTTTTAAGGGCCTTAGGTTATTTTATGTGTTTTATTATCTATCTTTATGGTTTTAGGGGGTTATGGAGTTTAGAGTTTGTGGGGTTTCATGGTTTTTTTTTATTTCATGTTTTTTGTTTTAGTGTTTATTTTGGGGTGTTTAAGAGTATTTGGACTTTTTTATTTTTGGAGATAAATATTTTTTATAGTATTTAGTATCATTATATGCTTTTTCAAGGTTTGGTGGTTTTCAGGGGTTTTAGAGGTTTTATGGGTTTTAATCATATTAGGGTTTTTTGTGTTTTTTGGTGTTTTATGAGTATTAGATGTTTTCTGGGATTTTAGGGTTATATGGTTATTTTAGGATTTTTTTTGGTTTTTTTAGGATTTTTATTTTGTATGGTTTTTAGGGTTTTAGGTTATTTTTGGTTTTTATAGAAATTTGGGTTTTTTGGGTGTTTTATGGTTTTTCAGTTCTTTTACCTTTTTTTATTTTTTCTTTTTTTTCTTTTGTAGTTAATGGGGATTTATAGTCTTTTAGGGGAATTTTTGGGGTTTTATGGTTTTTACAGTTTTATGGGTTTCTTGGATTTTTACGGTTATAATGTATTTTACATTTTTACTATATTTAGTGGCTTTTGGGGTTTTAATGATATTAGTGATTTCATGGGATTAATGGTTTTGGGGTTTTGTTGGGTGGTTCTATGGATTTTTAGTATTCATAGGTTTCAGAGGTGTTTATGGTTTTTTAGAGTTTTAGTGTTATTTTAGGGGTTTGAAGGTTTCTTTTAGGGGTTTAGAGTTTTTTTGGGGTTTTAGGAATTTATGGGTTTTAGGGTTTTTTAGGGGTTGCTTCTATTTTGTAGTGTTCTATATTTTTTTGGGTTTTTTTAATTTTTTTGGTTTTTCAATCCATGTAAGAGGTTTAATGTTTTTTTTACAATTTTTGGGGATTTTTTGGGTTTTACTATTTTGTAGTATTTTACTGGTTTTTAGGATTTTTAGGATTTTTATGGGTTTTCACCAGATTTTAGTGTTTTTATGGTATTTAGAGGTTTTTTTGAATTTTTTTCCTTCATTAGGTATTTTAAGATATTTTATTATTTTTTAGGGTTTTTATAGATTATTCACGTTTTTTGGTTTTTTAGAGTTTTATTTTTGAATTTTTTGGATTTAGAGTTTTGGGTGTAGGGTAAAGGGTGTATAGTGTATTGTATATGGTTTATGTTTTAGGGTATATGGTTTAGAGTGAGGGGAATAAGGTTTAGAGTGTAGTGTATGTGAATTAGGGTTTAGGGTATGGGGTTTAGGTTTCAGGGTATATGGTACAGGGATTATGGTTTCAAGTATAGGGTATATGGTTGACGGTGTAGGGTTCAAGGTTTACGGTGTAGGGTATATGTTTTAGGGTGAAGTTTTTAGGGTTTAAGGTAGAGTTTATAGGGTTTAGGGAGTAGGTTTTTGCATTTAGGGGGTTGGGTATAGGGATTTGGATATGGGGTTTTTTGTTAGGGTGCATGATATAGAGTTTATGATAGAGGGTTTGGGGTTTGGGGTGAATGTTATAGGGTTTAGTGTGTTGGTTTTCTGGGTTTACTATGTAGGGAATAGGGTTTACTGTGTAGGGTGTAGGGTTTAGCGTGTATTTTATGTGGTTTTGGGTGTAGGCTTTAGGATTTTGCGTGTAGGGTATCAGATATGGTGTGCAATTTAGGGTTTACGTAGTAGGTGGTAGGGTATACTATGAATATTTTATGGTCTAAGTTGTGTGGTAGATGGTTAAGGGTGTATCATTTATTGTTTAGGGTGTATATTAATTCTTTAAGGGACTATGGTTAAGGTATTAGGTTGTAGGGTATACGGTTTATGCAGTAGTGTTTCAAGATGTGGGTGTAGGTTATAAGATTTTGGGTGTAGGATTTCGGGTTTCTAGTTTCTGGGTTTTGGGTTTATAGTGTAGGGTTAGGGTTATAGGTTTTCTATTATGGGTATAGGGTACAAGGTATATAATATAGGATATAGGGATAATGTTTTAGGGTATAGGGTTTAGTGTGTTGGGTATGGGGTTGTGTGTTTAGGGTTTAAAGTTTAAGGTGAAAGGTATTGGGTTTATGGTGTAGGGTATATGTTATAGGGTATATGGTTTAGGGTGTAGGGGGGCCTAATTCTTCCCCAACAAAATTTTTTGAATACTAAATTTCAAATCATTAATAGTTCAGAAGATCTGAACCGACAAATAATGTATTTCATTTCTCACTGTGATCCCATGAAGAGAACTCTTCAACAACAAGAAGCAGTAAAGATTCGGTGTTTTGAGAAATAATTAGAAAGACCATCGTTTGAATGGTATACAAGTTTTTAATCATGATCAATTACTGGATGGATTGATCTATATTAGAAATTCCTTCTTCAATTCGGCATAACATTACCGAAGACAATCATTTTTAGACATTAAATATAGTAAACAATCGTATAATTAATGATTTTAATATTTTATTACTCGGTGTAAATTATAAATGTATTCCTTATGTCTGGCAATCCCTAAATAAGAGTTTCTGTAAATTTGTATGGAAAATCTGCATGATTAGTTACACACACCGTTGAAACTTTTCAAATACACACTAGGGTTTTGAGACCTTAATTCAATTTCTCTATATATAGAATATTATTTTAAATAAAATAATGCTAAAACTCATGTAATTACATCATCTCTGGGAATGAGAATATGGAAGTCATATGCTACTACTATTACACTCAAGCAAGCACTTGTACCTGCTACCACATAAAAAACCATCATCATATCAAAGGGATCCGCCTCGCGAGCATCATTAGTAATGACCACCTCATCAATACTTTCAAAGAGATCAAAGATAGAAACAATTTGAGTATCTAAGGAAAACGGTTTATTGCTTTCGGAATGAACAATTTCTTGGTTACTTCATCTCAGCTCTGGTAAACAATTTGGTTCAGTTTACAAATATGAAGAAACCTAACAATGAAGGAGATGAAGATCTTCTGAATTATTTTCACTTTCAGAAGATATTGGAGCTTCCCATTCAGTACTGTTTTGTTTTCAAGGATCTCCTACAAAAAATGGTAGAATCTGTATAAGTGAAACTAAAAATTACATCAGCTCAAGTAGCTTGTGTTATTTCTACTATCCCATAGGAAGAATGTCAATGAAAGGAAGTTAAAAGCAATAATGTACATAAATATGATGATTGGATGATCATGAAAATGATCAACCAAACACATGCCATTCTATGAACACAATTGGGACAATCGTTTGTGTCTTCCACCACTCCTACTATAGTAACACCGCCTTCATCAAAAGGTCTATCCTCAAAGGAACAAGGAGATTTGAAGGAAAAAAGAGAAGTAAGAAGAAGACAAGATCATGTTAAGGCCGAAGTAGTCATTAATCCAAGATTATTTCTTGACATATGCTTCAAAATCATTGGAACAACCCTGCCAAAAGGTACAACCAGAACCATATTTTCAAGAAGAATCTTCATCAAATGATGTATTGATCTTTGGTTCTATCAACATCATCCACTTAATAGATCCTTATGCCATTGGTGATTCTGATTATAATGAACTTTAGTTCCTTGTACCTAATTGGGGAAGTAGAGTAAGAGGTCATGGTCAAATATATAGGGGAATACATGGGAATTCTAGAAGCCACTATTTTAACTCTACACCTTCTCAAACCGTGTATGCGATGAAAAATCATGGAAGAGCCCTTCAAAAGGCTAAAAAGAACAAGTAGAATCTTTCCTACAATATAGGTTCGGTCCTTATGATTTTTTGGGGGACTAATTATAAGTAACACCATCTCCCACCCAATAAGTAAATAGACATAATTAGTCTAATCTACAAAATCCAGGAGTATTTATAGCTTCAACTCTGAAACATGGTACATCTACATCAGAAGCATCAACTTCCAAGGAACCTACCAAATCACATATCAATGCTGGAAAATATAGACCTTTATACCAAAAGAATATTTTCTTGAAACAATTGGCCCAATTTCTGACCATGTTTTCAATTATAGATGCCTTTAATTTGTCAAAATATCTAAGATAAGCACATATTGATGCTTTATTAAGTTCTCAAGAGTTTAAAACTAATGTTTTTTTATTCAGAAGCTTACTGTATATAAAATGATCCTATAGAATGCCATGCAGTCATATATTTTACAGATGAAGATGAAGATGTTGTTTTCCATGCACATATTAGGCCTTTGTATCTATCTGGAATGTTCAATGACAATGAAATCCAATGAGCCTTCATTGATAAAGGAACCAGAGTCAACCTCATTAGAACTCGTACACTTCATTGATTTGGCCTTGTTGAATCTGAATTTTCTCCTTCTACATTAATGTTGAATGGATACTAAAATAATGATCAAGAACCTCTGGTCGGGATTACACTCAGAAGTCAGTATGGAGATCTTGTATCTAATTCATATTTCATGGTTGTTCTCTAGGACACTGCCTTCAACATTCTGCTTGAAAGGCCTTGGCTGTATCACCATGCATCCATTCATTTATCATACCACCAATGTCTTATGTACTATTTCAATTCTAAAATCAGGACATTGAATGGTGACATGGCTTCATTTAAAAAAAGTTCATCTCAATACATTGAGGCAAAGTTTTATCACACAATGGGAACGAGGTCCATGAAAAAGGAGATAACCATAGTTAATGCTACAAATAGATTGGAAAAGATCCTAGAAAACCCATTCATAAATTTTAGTACAGATTATGTGTTACCTACTAATAACATTTGAATGGTAAACAAAAATACAAGAACTCACCCAGTAACTTCCATAATATCAATCACAACAATAGAGCATGACAGCATGGGAGTAATTGTTGATTCCCCAAGAAGGGATGGAAGCTTAAATGGAGATGTCTTCATTTCGTGCACTAAACTACAGAAACTATATACTTCATTACTAAAAATAGAAGAATTTATAGAAATTCTATAGTAATACAAAGATCTTGATTTCCAATCTATCATCTCCCCTTTATCAACCAAGAAAGACCCTATATCATTATTAGGGTCAGTAATGGGGACCTCTTCATCAGGATGTTCAAATACTGATTCCTCACCTAACTCTAAATGTTTTTTAGTTATCTACTATGAATGGAGAAAAAGAATAAATAGCACCTAATGAAGAATAAGAAGAAGATCTCAGGGATTCTCCTGTAGCTTTTGAGGAAGGTGTCTCTACCACTCTGGATGAGCTCAGAAAAAATAAATCTAGGTACAGAAGAAGATCCATGCCCCCACGCTAATTAGAATGGCCATGAATTTTGAAGAGAAATAGGTTTATACGTCATTTATAAAGAAACATAGAGAAATATTTTCTAGGAATTATATAGAAATTCTAGGTCTTAATCCGGATGTAGCCACTCAATATTTGGATTTTTCGAAAGAACATTGAAGATTCATGCAGGACGCAAGAAGAACACACCAAAATCAAGCTTCTAAAATTAACGTTGAAGTTGATAAAAATATAAAAGATAAAATTATCATGGAATTTAAATATCCAAAATGGATGTACACCATTATCCCATATAAAAATAAGAATGGAAAAATCAGAGTTTGCATTGATTTCAGAGATCTTAACCTTCATTTTCCAAAAGATGACTTCCAGTTCTAGTCAAAGAACATTTAATTGATGCAATTGCAGAATATGAAGCTCTATACTTAAGGGATGGATACTCCTAGTATAATAAAAAATATATATCCCTAGAGGTTAAAGAATATATAGTATTTAGAGCCCCTCAATGTGTGTTTTTTTATCAGGTAATGCCCTTTGAATTAAATAATGCAGGTGCAACGTATCGATGTTCCATGCACCATATATTCAATCAATTCTTAGGGAAATTAGTTTAATGTTATGTGGATGATTTGGTGTTCAAATAAAATCAATTTTCCAATCACATGGATGATCTAGAGAGCACATTCAATAAACTTTGGCTACACAGTTTGAAAACTAACCCCTTGAAATGTTCTTTAGGGGTAACCTCAGTAAATATCATTGGCTTTGTTGTATGCCATCATGGTATTGAATTTGATACTGAGATAAAAAAAATCAATCCTTGGAATTCTCCTCCTCTAAATTTGAAAGAATTATGAGGTCTCCAAGGTCAAATGGCCTATATTCGGCTCTTTATCGCCTATTTGGCAGGCATGTGTTTTCCCTTCACTAGATTAATGAAGAAGGGAGTCACCTACCAATGGAATGAAGACTACTCAGAATAATTTGATTCCCTCAAGAAATATCTATTGAGTCCTCCTATATTAATTCCACTTTTGAATGAAACCAATTATTCTATATGTGACATCTTTAGAGAAATCATTCGGTTCATTACTTTCCCAAAATAATGATGCTGGGAATAAGAATAGTCTTTACTATCTCAATAAAAATATTTTTGATACAGAAACTCGATATTGAAGTATTGAAATGTTCTACCTGTAATTAATCGTTGTATTTTATAAATTTAGGCATTACCTAAAACATCATGGATTCAATTGGTATCTCGCAATAATCCGCTCAAATTTATCCTTTGTCGTCCTATGCAAACAGGGCATCTGGCATAGTGGCCATTTATTTTACAACAATTTAATATCTAGTTTTTTCCTTAGAAGTCGTTAAATGTCCAATATTTGGTCGACTTCCTTGCTAAACATCCATCTATGAATGATACATCATTATATACTGAACATCCTGATGACGAGATATTTTTTATTCAAGATTATTCACCATCATGGGAAATGTACATTGATGGTGCCTCCAAAATTCCAAATGGGAAGAGAATGAAAAACCCTAAACATAATAATGTTGGGTTTGGAATTGTATAGATCTCCATAAAAAATAATCATTACCTTATTCCTTCATATTATCAGAAGGCATTACCAACAATGAAGAAGAATATCATGATCTCATTACAGGCTTGGAGTTAGAACTTCATGTGCAAGTGAATCCCTTGAAAGTGAAAGGTGATATAGAATTGGTAATGAAAGGGATCAATAGAGAACATTATATGAGAAAAGAAGAGTTAATCCCAATGTGTGATTACATGAAAGGGTTAATGGTTGAATTTCCCTTAAAGACGACATTGTATTGTTCCCTACTATCACAAAATACCCGTGTTGATGCACTGGATAATGCAGATATAGCCATGGAAGATCCAAATTGGGATGAGATAATCATTAGTATAGCTCACCTACATGTGGTATCACCTTTTGGTCAAACCAGAATGAAGGAAATTAATTAAATTAGCCATATTTCTGAGCCATACATTCATACCACGGGATGGAGAATACTTATCATGAAATATCTTCAAAATGGAGTTCTTCTACTAGATATCACTGAAAAATAATTGATCTAATGACAAGCAGCCAATTTTACTCTTTATGATAATCTAGATCACCAAAAGATCTTTTACCAATGAGGTTTTGGTCGAATCCTCTTAAAATATATTGATGGAGAAGAAAATGCAGCTGTCATTAACGAAGTACATTCAGGAGCTTGTGGTTCTCACCAGTCTGGACATAGGATTTCTGATCAAATCTGAAGGCTTGGATACTTTTTTGCTTCAATGAAGTAGGATTTCACAAATTTCACTAAGAAGATTCATCCCTTCCAAATGCATGCCAACTTCATTCATCGACCCTCAGAGTTTCTATATAAAGCTAAACAGTCTTGGACATTTTCCACATAGGTAATGTGTAACACCCCAAGCTTCTACGGTACTCTTCTCTTTGAATAATGTGATAGCGTGTGTTGTACGCAACACCGAGTTCTAACAACCAATCAAACTAGCCGTTATAAATAGTAATACCTACTTTTTGAAATTAAATATATATTATATTTCAAAATAGACTTCATTTTTGGATTCGGAATATCTAATTTAGCCTAAGGTGAAATTTTGGTACTTTTCGGATAACTTTCATATTTTGATGAATAGTGAAAATTACTAAATTTTAATTAAAAACAACTTTTTAATCAAAATAATTAATAGTGATAAATTATGAATTTTAGTAGTTTTAAAGTATATTTATAATATATTTTTACCATTTAATATAATGTTGGTCATTGGACATAATTTTACAATTAAACCGAACATAAACAAGTGTCAATCTTTTGATAGTTATTATCTCTTAAAAACACGTTTTTTGTTTTGACAGCAGGAATTAATTTCAAATTAATTTCTTCCACTTCTTTGTTTTGAATTTAGGAAAATGGATTCCATATTTGGAATCAGGATGTTCAAATTGTGTAAATAGGTAACTTTTATTTTTAGACATTTTGAATAATTACTGCGGTAAATATTTTATTTACCATGGTTAAGGGTAAATCCGGTAAATAAGGGTTAAAAAATAATATTATAATAATACTAAATTACCCTAAAACGTGTCTTAACCCTATTGGTTGATGCATGGTCGACCATGGGCATCTTTGGGTCTATTTTGGGACACCATGGATCCACTTGTAAGTGATAATGACACTTTATTTTAATTAAGTTAAAATGAATACAAAAATGACACAAGCATATATCTTTTGGAAAAACAATTGTTACATAGGGTTATATATGTTGGATTTTAGATTATAAATATTCATTAGAAAGATAAAACGATTTCCTACATAATTATATTTTATTTATAAATTTTAGACATTAAATAATGTATTTTATTTATGACACAATGATGATGCAGTAATTACTATAATAGTGAAAAATTAAAATAATTGATATTATAAATACCCAAATAAATATAATATGAAACTTTTAATGAATTAAACTAATTTTATAGGATAATATGATATATTATGATTTATTTAATTTACGTTTTTTGAAGTAATCAATCTGTTATGAGTTTCACAAAAAATCAACTATTGAATAGTGTCAAAATTGACATAAAAGAGTTCTTAAAGAAAATATTATATTATTAATTGATATTAAATTCCTAAAAATCTAAAGTTCGTCCAAGAGACTTATATCATGATAAGTTCATAATTAATGGACCACTTGGGGGTATAGTGGATTTATATAGTAAGTTTATTAACCATATTATATAAAAATACAAAGAGACATTGTAAAAGTGAACCTAATTAACTTAGAGTTAATACTTAAAGATAAGGTTAATATAAGTACCCAAACCTGTCTAAATTCTATTGGTTGAGTGGTTTTCAACCTATACCCACATTAAAATTTGAATAATCAACTTTTGAGCCATTATAAACTGAATATGAATTTATTATAAATTAATATTTTTAGCTTTTCCAAAGGTGCCCCTCACCCCTCTTATAAAAGGGCACTCCTCCTTCTCATTTCTTCACACCTTCAAAAACTTTTGGTTCGGAAAAACTCTTCCCAAATACTCTCCCATCATCCCTCACTACAACCTAGAGGCCGTAGTTTGATCAGAAAGCCAACCTAAGGATCCCTTTTGATCAAATCAAAATGAAGAACCTGAATTGAGGTAATGTTTTCACCACCCCTTTTAAAGTTCCTCTCTTCTTCCACTTCTTCTTTCTTTGTTCTTACCATTATAAAATAATAACTCCAGTATCTCACATATACTGTGATGTTATTATAAATTTGGTACAACCATATTCAGTATTATATCCACCCTTTGAATAACATGTCACCATACGTGCGTACGTATGGCTTACAGTCTCCACGTCGTGGTGTAATTGTTATTCAATATATTATTATTTGGATGGGTATAATAATGATGTGTAACTCATGTAAATAATAAATATAACATGTTAATGATTCTGTATATATGATATACCATCCATTTATATATTATTTTAATATCAAAAGAATGATATTGTCGCTCGTGCGTACGTACGGACTACCGTCTCCACGAACGCGATGAGATTCATTTTCCATCGTATCCATTAAAGTATAATTATCATTTGATGTTTTAAAAATGATGTTTAAGGAATTGATATCATTCTAGATATGAATAAGATACAACAAACATGGCTTATGTAACAAAACATATAAAAGAAAATGAGTAAGTTAACACCCGAAACGACGATAATTCTAAGATATTATTAACAAATCAATGTTAAAAGATCATATATGATATCATATTAATATATATGATTCTTGTATAATTTAATAACAATTATTTCACCATTATACAGGAGGTTAACCTACCCTAACCAAGGAAAAGTACAAGGTAAGGGTTATTTCACAATCTCTTCATTATCCGAGGTTGTTTATATGTAATAATCTACTGGGATCTCTTTATCATCCACATCCATGTTTCTTAAAAATGTATTTCAAAACATTTTTACTATTTACTAAAATATGGGTTAAAGTCATTTATACCCTTGTTTTACTTTTTATAAGAGGTTTATAAAGGAATCTTTCCGTCGTTTTCAAAACAAGGTCCTTTTTAACCTTTTCGACATAATTATGGTAAGAATGTTTTTTTTAACTTATACGGCGGGTGCCGCTATTTTCCGCCGTTATAAAATCTTCAAAGCTTCCCTTACAAGCTTATAATAATATTTTCAAAGAAAATGTTTTATTTTATACGGATCTTAAATGATTTCAAAATAAAAGGAGATATTTCTTTAAAAAGAATATTTATTTCATCTATGTCAACATCCTTTGATGGATTTTAAGATTATTTGAAGTTGATTTTTTATGATACAAAACATCTATATTGTATTTAAGGTTTTGTGATATGTTTGACTGTGGATGTGCTATTTTTATACCATTCATAGTTTATGGTGAAATTATTGACATTTCGTATGCTAGTTTTAATACGAATGTTTATGTTATGTTTAAACCTTTTCAAATGGGAATGCATTGGACTTAGTAAGTGACGGGTGGATCCCGCTATAGCTCCTCGATGCATCGGTAGGTCTCATGAGACAAACTAGTGTCTTGGCACAAGGCCTTGACAAAATCTTATTTGTAGTCTTGGCACGAGGCCTTGACTATGTGGTTATGATAGTCTGGCATTATGCACTCCGACATTATGAAAGTGGTTATTGATATTTCATGTGATTATTCGATTAGTAGAATATCCATGTGAACAAGTAAATGGCATTATTTCATTTTACTTTTGCCATACTATGTTGAAGTTCAAGTTTAAAAGGCTTTTTTTTAGTAATTCATTGCCTTAAATGTTTATGCTTATTTTTGAATGTTCCGCTATATTTTTATCATTACTGGGCATTTGAGCTCACCCCTTTTCTATGTTTTATTTTTCCCAGGATGTGAAGAAGTAAGTTATGAATGACCTGCAGGGATTTTATGAGGGGATAATAGTGTGGACTATGGAGACATTATGTTGTTGTAGTAGTTTTTCATTTTATGATGTAATGTAAAACTTATGAATATATCTACTCTTTCCAAGGCTACTAAACCAATCGGTCTTTCGAGATTTGATCTTTATTGTGATCATGCCAATGTTATGTAATAATGCACTGACTCTGGGAAACTAGGGTCGGGGCGTTACAGTTCATATCAGAGGAAGTTTAGTACAAACCTTGGAAGCTAGATTTAGATAAACTCTGATTAGAGCACGTAGACCTAAGATGAACTTTGAGGATTAGTATAGAAGAACTTCCTAGAATTTTGGTATTGTAGAGATTTTGTGAGTTTTCCGAGCAATACATCCCTGTCTGGATACGTGCAGGTAGAGGCGGCTCTGGCACAGATGTACCTAGGGGTAAAACCCGAAAACACCTCTTTGAGCTAGACTCGAACGGGAACTGGTGCACGACAACGGGCCTTGCTGCACTCTTGGTTACGACACTCCCGGGGGATATGCTTAAGATAACTCTCTTTTTTCTTTACAAATCATTTTGAAGGGATTATGAGTATATACTTGCTCAATGAAAACATTCTTATGATTATGTATTATATCCATAAATAGTTCAATTTATGTTAAGTGTTTTATAAGTATGGGATTATGTATTTTGATTCATAAACTGATCTAGTTTATGCCATTGTTTAGAAATGGCACCTAGTGGAAGAAATGGAAATCGTATCAATGCACGCACTCCATGTAGGGATTGCCCTCCTGCTCAAGATAATTATAGTGGGGCTGGTGATGCAATTGATGTCGATCAGCTAATCACCATACTGGGACAACTTACTCAGGTTATGAATAATAACCTTACCCGTATGGAGCACCCTGATCCGCAGCGTGGAGGATCAATGTTAGATCGATTCATGAGGCAACAACCACCAACGTTCAATGGGAGTACAAATCCCTTAGTATCTGAGCAATGGATAAATTCCCTAGAGAAAATATTTCAGGCTTTGGGGAGCAGTGAAAGGGAAAAAGTTATCATGGTAGTTTACCGCCTCACTGGAGATGATGATCAATGGTGGTCATTGATTCAAAACATGAAGGAAGATGATGAAGTATCAAATATGTAATGGAGGGAGTTCAAAGATCTGTTTTTAGAAAAATACTTTCCTCGCGACCATCGAGCAGATATGGAAAGGCAATTTTTGGGTCTGAGACAAAAGTAGGATGAGAATGTCACAAAGTATGAGGCTAACTTTACAAGGTTAGCGAGGTATTCTGGAGATTATATTCGCAACCCAAGAAGTAAGATTGATAGTTTCTTTGATGGGTTAAAACCATTTCTCCGTCGAGCATTAGTCTCACAATCATTTTCATCGTACGAAGACATTGTCTCATGTGCTATCAAGACCGAAAAGGAATTCTCTAAGTCTTATGACTTTAAAGCAAAGCAAGAGAAGAAGAGACATGCTGATCAATCTGGGAATGGAAATAAGGGGAAGAAGGGAAAGGTTGAATATCCATCTTGTGGTAAATGCGGGAAGAAACATCCTGGTACTTGCTTGAAGGGAATGGGAGTCTGTTACAAGTGTGGTGAAAAAGGCCACCAAGCTCGTGATTGCAAGGGGAAGAAGGAAGCTACCAACGTTCAGTGCTACAATTGCAGGGAGATGGGTCATTATGCAAATGCATGTCCTAAGCGTCAGGAGAACTTACCTCAGAAAAGGCCAAGGGATCAAGGCCATGCTTATGCTATCACTACTGCAGAGGTAGAAGCTCCAAAAGACGTGGTGGCAGGTAATTTAATGGTTTCCTCAAGTTTAGAAAATTCATTATTTGACTCTGGATCGTCGCATTGTTTCATATCTTCCCAGTTTTCTAAGAAAATTAGATATTTCCAATTTGATTTAATAAGGTAGTTGTCAGTTAAAACTCCTAAGGGAAGTATCATTGCAACAAAGTTTTGTGAATCAGTCCCCATTAGAGCACATAAATTTTCTTTATCTGCTGATCTCATCATCATACCTATGATTGAGTTTGATATAATCCTCGGTATGGACTGGCTTTCGGACTATGATGCGAAGATTTATTGTAAGAAGAAAGAGGTTATGATTCTTGATGATAATGATAAGGAACACCTTATCTTTAGAGAAGAATCGTCAGCACCTAATTCTTATTTAGATCCACCCCCAGTAGCTCACCTTAATTCATTTATTGGGGAGGAAGAGAATGAAATAACTGTCGGTGAGGAAAGGAATGTTCAAATAGAGGATGTACTTGTTGTGAAATAATTTGTAGATGTATTTCCACAAGATTTACCTGGACATCCTCCAGAACGAGAAGTTGAGTCTTCCATTGATTTGATTCCTGGATCAAGGCCTATATCGAAGACCCCTTATAGAATGTCCACTGTAGAGTTAGTCGAACTAAAGAAACAACTAGAGGAATTGAGTAATAATGGATTTATTCGCCCTATTTTTTCTCCATGGGGAGCCCCTGTTCTTTTTGTTAAAAAGAAATATGGATCTATGAGGTTATGTATCGACAACAGGGAGATCAATGCTATAACGATAAAGAACAAGTATCCCCTACCTCGTATTGATGATTTATTTGACCAACTGCATGGAGATCAATACTTTTCAAAGATTGACCTTCGATCTGGATACCATCAGTTGTGTGTGAAGAAGGAAGACATTCTGAAGACAGCATTTCGAACCAGGTACGGGCATTACGAGTTTACTGTAATGCCGTTTGGATTGACTAATGCACCCTCTGTATTCATGGATCTGATGAATAGAGTTTTCAAGGAGTATCTCGATGAATTTGTGGTGTTATTTATTGATGATATCTTGGTATAGTCCAAAACCTACAAAGATCGTGAAAATCACTTGCGCATTATCTTAAAGTCTCTGAGGAGGCATGAATTATATGGGAAGTTTAGCAAGTGTGAATTCTGGCTTCATGAGATTTCTTTTCTTGGCCATATTGTCTCTAAAGATGTAATCTCTGTTGATCCTTCTAAGACCAAGGCAATCCAATAATGTCCATCACCTACGAGTATAACTGAGGTACGTAGTTTTATTGGTTTGGCAGGTTATTATCGACGTTTCGTCCAGAATTTTGCCCGATTGGCTAACCCATTATCGAAGCTCACACGTAAAGGGGTTAAATTTGTTTGGACTAAAGAGTGTGAAGAATGTTTCGAAGAACTGAAGAAAAGATTAGTCAATGCTCCTATATTGACTCTACCATCGGGGAATGATGGGTTCGTTATTTATAGTGATGCATCGAAGAAAGTACTTGGTTGTGTCCTTATGCAGAATGATAGAGTTATGGCCTATGCATCACGACAGTTGAAAATTCATGAACAAAACTATCCTACTCATGATCTCGAGTTAGCAGCTGTGATCTTTGCTTTGAAGATATGGAGGCACTACCTCTATGGTGAAAAATGTGAGATTTATTCTGATCACAAGAGTTTGAAGTATATTTTCTCACAAAAAGAACTCAACATGAGGCAAAGGAGATGGCTTGAATTACTCAAGGATTATGATTGCACGATACACTACCACCCGGGGAAAGCAAACAAGGAGGCAGATGCTTTGAGTAGAAAAGACCATGGAGTTTTGAACAATATGAGAATTGAATGGGATCCAATTTTCATGGATCTAGTGAAGATGGACATGGGAATAACCAGGGAAGGCGAAACATCATTTCTTTTTCAAATGGTTGACAAACCATCTTTAATAGAAAGGATTAAGAGTACTCAGACCGAAGATGAAGAATTTCGAAAGAAGATTAAAGCTATGAATGATGGGAGATTGAGAGAATTTGTGTATGAAGATGGAATTTTGAAATTTGGGAAGAGACTTTGTGTTCCCGATATACCTGATCTAAAAAGGGAATTGCTAGATGATGCTCATAGTTCCAATTTCTCTATACACCCTGGGAGCACAAAAATGTATAGAGATTTGAAGGAACATTTATGGTGGGACAACATGAAGAGGTAGATTTCTGATTTTGTGTCAAGATGTATGGTTTTTCAACAAGTGAAAGCTGGAAGGCAACAGCCTGGAGGAGTCATGCAACCTCTTCCCATACCGGAGTGGAAATGGGACAATATTACGATGGACTTTTTCATGGGGCTACCAAAGACTCCTTGAAGGAATGATGCAATATGGGTTATTGTTGATCGTCTTACCAAGTCAGCACATTTTCTTGCTATAAGAGAAGATCTACCCCTGGAACGTCTAGCAAGACTATATATTAATGAAGTTGTGAGACTTCATGTAGTACCCCTATCGATTGTTTCTGATCGTGATCCCCATTTTACTTCAAGATTCTGGAAAAGTCTTCAGAAATCCGTGGATACTGAACTTCATTTGAGCACTGCTTACCACCCTCAGACAGACGGACAATCAGAACGGACTATTCAAACCTTAGAAGACATGTTGAGATCTTGCTCACTTGACTTTCAGGGTATGTGGGATCAATATTTACCTCTGGTAAAATTTTCCTATAACAATAACTTCCATTCAAGTATTCAGATGGCACCATATGAAGCGTTATACGGAAAGAGATATCGTACACCAACCTGTTTGGATGACGTCAGTGAAAGAAAACTTGTAGGTCCAGAACTGGTGGAGCAAACGATGGAAAAGGTGAAGGTAATCCAAAATCACAACAGAGCAGCTCAAAGTAGGCAGAAGAGCTATGCCGATAATCGAAGGAAGGATTTGGAATTTCAAGTTGGTGATCATGTTTTCCTAAAGGTATCTCCATGGAAGGGAGTCATACATTTTGGTAAGAAAGGTAAATTGAGTCCCAGGTACATCGGACCTTTCGAAATTCTAGAACGAATTGGGATTGTAGCTTACCGATTGGCAATGCCGCCAAGTCTCTCCAAAGTTCACGATGTGTTCCACGTATCTCTGTTGAAGAAATACATGCCTGATCCAATGCATGTACTCACCTATGAGGAATTAGAACTGGAACCCGATCATTCCTATTGTGAAGAGCCCGTCAGGATTCTTGATACGAGAGAACAAGTACTGAGAAACCGGACGATGCGTCTGGTAAAAGTTTTGTGGAGAAACCATAAGATGGAAGAGGCAACATGGGATCCCGAGGAACTTATGATGAAGAACCACCCAAGTCTTTTCATGCGATAGTATTCTAGAAATTTCTAGGACGAAATTATTTGAAGGAGGGGAGAATGTAACACCCCAAGCTTCTACGGTATGCTTCTCTTTGAATAATGCGATAGCGTGGGTTGTACGCAACACCGAGTTCTAACAACCAATCAAACTAGCCGTTATGAATAGTAATACCTACTTTTTAAAATTATATATATATTATATTTCAAAATAGACTTCATTTTTGGATTCGGAATATCTAATTTAGCCTAAGATGAAATTTTGGTACTTTTCGGATAACTTTCATATTTTGATGAATAGTGAAAATTACTAAATTTTAATTAAAAACAACTTTTTTAATCAAAATAATTAATAGTGATAAATTATGAATTTTAGTAGTTTTAAAGTATATTTAGAATATATTTTTACCATTTAATATAATGTTGGTCATTGGACATAATTTTACAATTAAACCGAACATAAACAAGTGTCAATCTTTTGATAGTTATTATCTATTAAAAACATGCTTTTTGTTTTGACAGCGGGAATTAATTTTAAATTAATTTCTTCCACTTATGTGTTTTGAATTTAGGAAAATGGATTAGATATTTGGAATCATGATTTTCAAATTGTGTAAATAGGTAACTTTTATTTTTAGACATTTTGAATAATTACTGCGGTAAGTATTTTATTTACCATGGTTAAGGGTAAATCCGGTAAATAAGGGTTAAAAAAATAATATTATAATAATACTAAATACCCTAAAACGTGTCTTAACCCTATTGGTTGATACATGGTCGACCATGGGCATATTTGGGTTGATTTGGGGACCCCATGGATCCACTTGTAAGTGATAATGACACTTTATTTTAATTAAGTTAAAATGAATACAAAAATGACACAAGCATATATCTTTTAGAAAAAAAATTATTACATAGGGTTATATATGTTGGATTTTAGATTATAAATATTCATTAGAAATATAAAAATATTTCCTATATAATTATATTTTATTTATAATTTTTAGACATTAAATAATTTATTTTATTTATGACACAATGATGATGCAGTAATTACTATAATAGTGAAAAATTAAAATAATTGATATTATAAATACCCAAATAAATATAATATGAAACTTTTAATGAATTAAACTAATTTTCTAGGATAATATGATATATTAGGATTGATGTAATTTACTTTTTTCTAAGTAATCAATCTTTTATGAGTTTCACAAAAAATCAACTATTGAATAGTGTCAAAATTGACATAAAAGAGTTCTTAAAACAAATATTATATTATTAATTGATATTAAATTCCTAAAAATCTAAGGTTCGGCCAAGAGACTTATATCATGATAATTTCATCATTAAGGGACCACTTGGGGGTCTCTTGGATGTATATAGTATGTTTATTAACCATATTATATAAAAATACAAAGAGACATTGTAAAAGTGAAACTAATTAACTTAGACTTAATACTTAAAGATAAGGTTAATATAAGTACCCAAACCTGTCTAAATTATATTGGATGAGTGGTTTTCGACCTATACCCACCTTAACATTTGAATAATCAACTTTGGAGCCATTAGAAACCGAATATGAATTTATTATAAATTAATATTTCTAGCTTTTCCAAAGGTTCCCCTCACCCCTCTTATAAAAGGGCACTCCTCCTTCCCATTTATTCACACCTTCAAAGCCTTTTGGATCGGCCAAACTCTGCCCAAATACTCTCCCAACTTCCCGAACTACAACCTAGAGGCCTTAGTTTGATCATAAAGCCAACATAAGGAGCCCTTTTGATCAAATCAAAAGGAAGAACCCGAAGAAGAGGTAATGTTTTCACCACCCCTTTTAAAGTTCCTTTCTTCTTCCACTTCTTCGTTCTTTGTTCTTACCATTCTAAAATAATAACTCCAGTATCTCACATATACTGTGATGTTATTATAAATATGGTACAACCATATTCAGTATTCTATCCACCCTTTGAATAACATGTCACCATACGTGCGTACGTACGGCTTACCGTCTCCAGGTCGTGGTGTAATTGTTATTCAATATATTATTATTTGGATTGGTATAATAATGATGTGTAACTCATGTAAATAATAATTATAACATTTTAATGATTCTGTATATATGATATACCATCCATTTATATATTATTTTAATATCAAAAGAATGATATTGTCGCTCGTGCGTACGTACGGACTACCGTCTCCACGAACGCGATGAGATTCATTCTCCATCGTATCCATTCAAGTATAATTATCATTTGATGATTTAAAATGATGTTTAAGGACTTGATATCATTCTAGATATGAATAAGATACAACAAACATGTCTTATGTAACAAAACATATAAAATAAAATGAGTAAGTTAACACCCGAAACGATGATAATTCTAAGATATTATTAACAAATCAATGTTAAAAGATCATATATGATATCATATTAATATATATGATTCTGGTATAATTTAATAACAATTATTTCACCATTATACAGGAGGTTAACCTACCCCAACCAAGGAAAAGTACAAGGTAAGGGTTATTTCACAATCTCTTCATTATCTGAGGTTGTTTATATGTAATAATCTACTGGGATCTCTTTATCAACCACATCCATGTTTCTTAAAAATGTATTTCAAAACATTTTTAATATTTACTAAAATATGGGTTAAAGTCATTTATACCCTTGTTTGACTTTTTATAAGAGGTTTATAAAGGAATCTTTCCGTCGTTTTCAAAACAAGGTCCTTTTTAACCTTTTCGACAGAATTATGGTAAGAATGTTTTTTTAACTTATACGGCGGGTGCGGCTATTTTCCGCCATTATAAAATCTTCAAAGCTTCCCTTACAAGATTATAAGAATATTTTCAAAGAAAATGTTTTATTTTATACGGATCTTAAATGATTTCAAAATAAAAGGAGATATTTTTTAAAAAGAATATTGATTTCATCTATGTCAACATCCTTTGATGGATTTTAAGATTTTGAAGTTGATTTATTATGATACAAAACTTCTATATTGTATTAAAGATTTTGTGATATGTTTGACTGTGGATGTGCTATTTTTATACCATTCATAGTTTATGGTGAAATTATTGACATTTCGTATGCTAGTTTTAATACGAATGTTTATGTTATGTTTAAACCTTTTCATATGGGAATGCATTGGACTTAGTAAGTGACGGGTGGAGCTCGCTATAGCTCCTCGATGCATCGGTAGGTCTCATGAGACAAACTAGTGTCTTGGCACAAGGCCTTGACAAAATCTTATTTGTAGTCTTGGCACGAGGCCTTGACTATGTGGTTATGATAGTCTGGCATTATGCATTCCAACATTATGAAAGTGGTTATTGATATTGCTTGTGATTATTCGATTAGTAGAATATCCATGTGAACAAGTAAATGGCATTATTTCATTTTACTTTTGCCATACTATGTTGAAGTTCAAGTTTAAAAGGCTTTTGTTTTAGTAATTCATTGCCTTAAATGTTTATTCTTATTTTTGAATGTTCCGCTATATTGTTATCCTTACTGGGCATTTGAGCTGACCCCTTTTCTATGTTTTATTTTTCCCAGGATGTGAATAAGTAAGTTATGAATGACCTGCAGGGATTTTATGTGGGGATAATAGCGTGGACTGTGGAGACATTATGTTGTTGTAGTAGTTTTTCATTTTATGATGTAATGTAAAACTTATGAATATATCTAGTGTTTCCAAGGCTACTAAACCAATCGGTCTTTCGAGATCTGATCTTTATTGTGATCATGCCAATGTTATGTAATAATGCACCGACTCTGGGAAACTAGGGTCGGGGCGTTACATAATGGATGTAGTATGACTGTATCCTTTAGCTACGAAAATGAAGTTCAACTATATTCTTACTACTATTGACATATTTTCGAAATGGGATGAGGAAATTACTCTCAATGATGCTAGAGACAATGAAATTTTAGTTTGGTCAGAACTAACATCATAACATTATTTGTTGTCCCTCATACTATATTAACGGGAAATGGCACCAATTTTGGTTATGTTGGGGTAAAGAAGTTGTCTGGGGAGAAAAATATCAAATCCAATGATTCATCTCACGATCAGGTGGCTACCAATAGACTGCTGAGGATTTCAATAAGACCATATAAAATATACTCCATAAGATGGTGGATAAAGATATGAAATATTGGCCTGATAATCTTTTTCACACTTTATGGGATTATCGGACTACTATCCACACTGCTACCCATGAAACTTCTTATTCCTTGATATATAGAACAGATGTAGTTATGCCAATTAAAATTCAATTTCCTTCTCTTAGAGTTGAAATCTATGATCAATTCACTACAGAAGAGTGGTTTCAGAAATTGTTTAATGGGTTGGAATTATTAGAATAAAAAATATTTCTTAGTTTTCATCATTTATAAGTCTATAAAAATATAATAGTGCAATACTTTAACAAGAATGTTGTCCTCCATTCATTTCTTCAAAGAGAATTTGTATTGGTCCTCAAGAATCCAATGAAACTAGGAAGAAAACCTCCAAAGATTGAGACAATGTGGGATGGACTATATTCCCTACATAAGGTCTACTGAAATGAAGATTATTAATTAATCTCAATGGATTAAGATCTTGATACAACTCCAACCAATGTGATATTTTTGAAGAAATAATTTTTGTAGTTGCACACATCATCCTCGCTACAAGAATAAAAACATGACAGGCCCCACTTCTATACTTCAAGACTTAAAAATGCATAGTACAATGTCCTAGTTTCAAGAAATTAAACAGCATGACATCCATAAGCATCCATGATGCGTGACTTTATAATTCATAGCATCTTTGTCCTTCTCACAAGATGTTAAACTGCATGACCCCATTTTTCCTCGTTCCATGACATTAATCTATATGGTTAACATCTTCTCTACATAACGTTGGGTGCTTCTATAAGCAAGTCTCATGGAAATAATTTCTACTATTTAGTGGCACATGATTCCCTATATTCCTTATGTCTGAGTCATATCTACATAGGGATCTTGTTTCAAAAACTATGTGTGGCTCAATTCTCATCTATATGTGATTTTTAGAGATGCTTGGATCTCCAATATTAGGCCGAGATTAAACCCAAAAAAATGTTCTCCATTTTTTCTTCTCTTGTACAATAATTAGATCTATACAAAGTGCTATTTTAAGATACATGATTTAATTTTCATACCATCTTGTTTCTAAAAATTAATCATTTGTCAAGAATGTTTTAAATCCCACCACCACCCATGTCAAACTCAATTGGTGTGGGATATGATTGTTTAATGAACTATGTACGACTTGATTCTCATCGATATGAGATATGTAGAGACTCCAAGATCATCAATCATGGGCCTTTCCAGGATATGAAAAAAACAAAACTCTTTTATTCCTTATAAAAGAATAAAACATGTATTGGGAATTTTAAAGAAGTATATATGGTTCGATTATTTCCCATAGCCGGACACATAGTGATACCTAGGTTTTATTCTTTAATCCAGAAATGATATGTCATTCATTTCACATCGGATCATCTTCATCCTTACCAAATGACGTTGAACTGCATGGAAATCTAATACCCTTATTCTTCACTTATGTCACCTTTGTGTTATAGAAGAAACCCTTACTACTCATTGTTTCTCACACCGAGCATAGATCACGTGGGCTTATGAATTGTGTAAAAAGATTCTATAATCAAATAAGGTGTCTTAATTTCATATGGGGTTATCAATGTCCACACTTAATTTCTTTAAATTTCACATCAAAATATTAATTCAAAGGAACCATAAAAAATATCCATTTTACATATGAGTTGGATCTATGTAAAGGAATTCAAACTCATTTCCAATATAGATTCAAATATTTCTTATTTTCATTATGCATAACCACATTCTATATTTCACACTCTTAATATTTAATATTTCTAGATCATCATGTTAATTATTTCCATTTCAGGTGACATAATTTCTAATACCTAAGAACTCTTTTGTATAACTATGCAGCATATTCCCTTTAGTGGCCTTGCATAAGTTGCTTACTTAACGGGCCTGTCATTCTAAAGATTCCACTATTTGGCTATACAACATATGACCCATTTTTCCCTATATAATACAAACCCCATAACAGGTTATTCAAATGATGGAAATTTTGTACTTGGTTATAGTATCTTTGTCCCCTTCAAACATTGATGAAAATATATAAGAATATGTATTTTAAAAAAATTAATTAGGTTTATTTGTCCAACTATCATTCTCTCGATCTGAAAGTCTTCAAGAATATTGTTTACAAATTTCACTCTCCATATGTTCAATGTAATATTAAATAACCTTTGAATCACTTGGACAAATATCATATATTGTTTCCATTTCTGTTCCTAGTTGTATTAAAAAAAACTACAGACACTACACTTTCACATTTAGGTCATACCTTCATAGAAGTCATATTTCATCAATTCTTTGGAAATCATGGTTTGAAATACCCTCTCTATATTTAGGTTATTTTCTCCATAAACCAAACTCTATGATTTAGAAAATCCTAATCTCCATAATCTACCTTCAGCTTTTATCAATAGAATGTCAAAATTCTGAGAGATATTTTGTTTGACTAGGCAGTATGTGCCCTTAGGTGGCCTTGCATAAGTTGCCTGCATAACAGGTTTGTCAGTCAAAAGATTACACTATTTGGATATGTAACATATTCCCCAGTTGGACCTTCATAATATAGCCCCCATGATGGGGTTTTTAAATAATGGTGACGTCGTTCATGGAAGAGACTTCCTCTAATGCTTTTATCCCTTTTCCCATACCATCCCTCGGTTCCAAAAAGTCCAAAATCATAGTTTATAATTTTATCTTCCATACCTGAATATGGTAGTATGATTCAAAACTAATTATCATGATATTGGGAGAGTCTCATACCCTTGTACAATGATAATGACATTAAATTAAATACATACAATGTCCTCACTGCATGACATAAAACTGCACAATTTGATATTAGAAATTACCCTATATGATAAATTTTTTCCATTCCTTATACACAAAATTTTTTTCGAAATGGATTTCCTAATCATGACATATGTCGGCATAAAATAACCCATTCCTTTTTAAAACTCATTTCCTTGGAAATCCCACTCACTATGGTCATGAGTTACCCAAATCTTATTTTCCCATATCAATCAGTAGTAAAATGTTAAATTCCTAAGAGCTCTTTTGATTGACTATATAGTATGTTCACTTAGGAGGCCTTGAATAAGATGCCTACATAACAGGCCTATCATTCCGAAGATTCCCCTTTTTGGTTATGTAGTATATACCCCAGTTGGCCCTGTATAATAATATCTCCATAATTGGGTTTTCGAAAAATGTTAATTTCGTTCTGGGAAGAGACATATCTTATATTGATACATGTTTTAAATTTTGTAACCATAAAAATAATGACTCACGATTCCCCTTGGAAATATTTATGGAATATTATAGCAATTCTTTGTCAACTAGTTTTTTGGGGATTTAATTTCAAAAAAAAAGTCAAAGCTATTCGACCTTAAACATTAGCTCTTTATAGTCCAACATACATGAATATAAACTGCCAACAACAAAATATGTGTTACTCACCAGACTAAGTACCTGCAAAGGGAACTTTGAAATAAAGTCGAGTCTCAACTCACTAAACATACATTTTTTATGATATAGGTAATATTGAGCAATAAAAAGTCAAAAGATACAATGTTTGTCGTTTTGTCCTTATAACCCTAGAAAAAATCAAACTTTTCTCATTTGGGCCATCGGTTTAATAAGAAAATTCTGACCACCCTCATTATTTAAATTGAAATCATGATTATCTAAGATGAAGTTTTTATGTTTTAAAAAAAGTTATCATCATCATTACATTTAATATACCATTAAAAAAATCATGAATGATTACATATATAATTGAAGAAAATATTTCGTTCATTCATATGAAAAACTGTGGGACATCCACAAAATGGAGCGTCCCTATCATGTTTCAAAATAAACACTCATAATTAATCCTAATTTGTTGAACAATATCATAAGACCAATAAACTGCCTATTGAAGCTGAGATAGCTAAGCAAATCTGACCTCCTCAGCCCGACTAAGTGCTTCTTTAGCAGTTGAAATGGTAGTTATAACCTTTAATTGGGTTTCCCCTAGTATTTGGTTCAACTTCACAAGTTTATTATGAACAAAATCCTGTTGTTTCTGATGATGTAATGAATCCTTTATGGTTTCATTAATTTATTGGCTGATTTCAATTGACTTATTGTTATGAGAGGCCTCTGTGTCAGCTACTACAGAATGGAAGTTCACAGTATCGATTATCCTTTTCAAAATCATTCGACAACTTCTGATCCTACTCATGTTAGTGAATAGTCTATTTCAATGCATTGTAAACTTGTCGATAATTAAATACACGAATCCGAATACATAGAATAATGATGGGAGTTTGGAAAAATGGGACATCAGCTCATCCAAAGGATTCTCAGAAATTATGCTCTATATATGTCACAATGTCTTCTTATGTGCCATGTCAAGATAATATTGCACCTCTAAGTCTGAATCCGAGTCACTACCTTGTGGTGAAATATACTCTGGAAACAGACCACTTGAGGAGATGCCTTGTTTTCCTTCTCTAGGTATAGTATAAGTTTCACCCTCCATTCATGCCTGATAAAACATAGAAGCTTCACCTTATGATATAATTGTGGGAGCTGATAACCCTAAATGATAAATCATTGCGATTTCTAGTTTCATAAAAATAGTAGATACATAATTTGATCCAGACCACTAATTAAAGTCACCCAATAATAAGTTATCCACTTGAATAGATTCATCCCTGTGGTTTTTAGCTTCGGATTTTTTAGTAGATATTTCTTGAAAAGGGTGACCTTTTGAGTTTGACCATATTTCATAATTTATTGCTGTAGAACATCTCTCCACAAAAGGTCCTCTATAGGTATTTTTCTAGCATCAATAGAAGAATCATATAGTGGAATACCATGTTCATGAAGAGCTTTTGCGTCATATTCTACAAATAAAGCTACATAAGGCGAACATTAGATAAAAAGAATCAGGTAAAGAACAACAATTGTGTATGAAAAATAAAGGAATAAAGACTTATGTCTTTGAAAATTTTCATGAAAAACCCTATACTCCTTGATGGAACTTGTAATATCAATATTTGGATTAAGGGATTCCATCATTTCAGTGTATGTGGCTTTGAATTTTATAGAATCCTCAACATTTAGGGTATCCAAAAAATGTTGGTTGATGCCCAAATTGGTTCTGCTGAGATTCTATTCCATTCATTCTTCAATTGGTATAACATCATCAAATCTTTCAAGGTTTTGATAACATTAGTATTTATTTCATATTTCTTTGGGTCTTTACTCCTTTCTTCCAGAGAAACATGAATATCAGCATTGTTTATTACAATATCCAATGTCAAAGGCAACTGATCTATTATATGTTGAAAAGAGTAATATTAAAAAATATTTTCAATATTTAGGAGAAATGTATTTGATTTTACCATGTTTTTTCTCTCTATCGGTAGAGATGGGAGAGGTAAAATATGAATCTTTTGATGAATTATCCTCAAAGATCGCAAATTCATCATTATGAACTTGGGTTTCGCTTGGGGTTTCCTTCTCTAGTCTAGAAGAATAAGCTCTTAGTCCCTTGAGAGAAGAGAGAGACACAGATATTGCAAGAGAATAAATGTGATTACCAGAGAGTATTATGAAAATTATAATTCCCTTAGGATAGTACAAATAATTACTCCTTCAGAGAACACTTCAGACCATTATCATTGGACTTTTGTGTTTATTTTCATAAGTGTGGGGTGAAATCGAAAAACTCCCCATGGTATGATAAACATGATTTAATAGAATAGTATTATTCGTCACCATTACCCCAGTCATGATTCTCGCTTCTAGAAAAGGTTATAGAGACCTAGGAGGATCATTTGATGTGTTGATAGGAGAGCCTGCAATCCCATACTTTGGGGATTCGAGAACTGGTCTGGAGTTTCCTTCCCTACATTCAAGATGCAGTAATGTATTTTTATCAAGATTAATTATGATCAATGGTAAAGCAGGGTTGAGCCAAAAGAATATGAAAATACATTCTAAATATTAACATAAATATCCCACTCATCCTTAGGGTCGATAATTACCCCTTCGTGTACTCCTAATTCCATCATATGAGATAATATATTAGAGTCTAGGATTTGTTCATTAGTTGCATATATAAAAGCCTCCAACACCATAATATACTCCTATACATCAGCTAGGTTATTATCTAAATTTCAATCTAAAAGTTCCTTAATATCACTGTAATTAGGAATTCGTATTCTATGCTGTAGGAATGCCCATATATCCGTAAGATCATGGGTCACTCTCTCTCAATAATAAATGGATGTAGGTCGCACATAATTCAATCTCGGTATGTTTGATTATGGAGGGGATACAACACCTTCTGACTACTGATAATTTTTAGGCCTCCCTTCATCATTAGAATGATCAACATATGGAAAATGAACCTCCTTTTGATGGTCGTGACTGGATCTCATTGGGATTGGAGGTTTAGATTCTCTAGTTCTAGTCTTCTTGGTATACCTCCTGTGAGGATGTTTTTAAGGCTCTAAAGCCTCGAAAACTTTTACATAATCTCTGGCCTTGAACTTATTACCACGATTGCAGCTCACAACAATCATTGTAGCTGCCACTCGATATATTCAATTCATCAATTCCCATTGAGGATATGAAGAATCCAAATAATGGAATATCTAGCTTCTAATACGATTGATACATCTGGTGGAGGTAACATAATTGACAATTTGGATGTCTCTAATGCATTTATAATCAATAATTATCTCACTACCATTGGGTATTTATCAGGTCTAAAAAAAATTGGTGGAAAAGTGATTGATTTTTATAGACATATGAACTAACAAGAAAACATCTCAGGGATGTAACCCTCATAGATAATTTCACCATCAATCCAGGTTGATAATATACCATCCCTTAATTCCATCATATAAGACCTCAGATCACAATTCCTTCTTTACCATCATCAATTAATGTTTTAGTTGGTGGGATACCAAAAGAAATGAAGCTGAATTATCTTGATACATTTAACGACTTAATCAAAACATCAAGTCTCAATTTTTGATGTAGAATAATAGAAAATTTCTGTAAAAATGGGGTGAATCGACCATTGGGGACTCTAACTAAATTCAACACTGAGTATAATGAAATGTGTGCTGCAATCCCACCATAAAACACATGGAATGGCCCTAATATTATAATTGGAGCCTTCCCAATGTATAAATTAAGAAATTATTAGTAAATGATTTCTAATATCGGATTTTCGAACACAATATACTTCCCCTCTACTAATTAGCAGCTATAAAAAAAGTCCCCTACCTAACACCGCCTCCGGACTCATGAACTAGAAGTTAGTGAATTCCTTTCCACATGGAATGGAAGGAAGATAAGATTATACATACATCAATATTCGATTTGGAATTGTATCCCTAGTTCTTATAGTCACCTCTCTCTAATGAAGGCCAATATGTGACTGAGCTTCCTCGGTTGTCTGCAGAAGGACAAACAGTAAGACCTCCACAGGTGGGGCCTTTCTCTATTTTTGGTTCTAAAAAGGCTTCCATCATCACCCAAGAATGAATAAATTTCCATCCATTGGGAAATTTCTTTGCTATATTGAATAGTTCATGAGAAAATGGTGGTGCTCTGGTAACATCACCCCATGTTGTAGTTGGAGGAGTAAACTCATCTTAAATTTCCCCAAGAATGGGAACTCCAGCTATTTGGTAGATATCCCATAAACTAATGCCAACTTCATCATGCATGAAATGTATGAAATCATTTTCAAACTCCATCGACTCATCAATTTATGAATTAAATCATTTTTTTAAACTTATATTTGTCCAATCAGATAGCATCATAAATATAGACATTTGATAACTCATTCTGTATTTCTACACATGTCCACCACACCCAAAATGCCCACATCCATTCAGGTTTCACACCTCCTCCAGAATGAATATCCCATTCTTCCTTCCAAGAGTTAGTCTTATCTTTTTGGGAATCCTGAAATGTTGAATCATACTACTGTGGCCTTGTCTCTAAAACATTGTAATGCCCCGACCCCAGTTACCTAGAGTCGGTGCATTATTACATAACATTGGCATGATCACAAGAAAGATCAAATCTCGAAATACCAATTGGTTTAGTAGCCTTGGAAACACTAGATATATTCATAAAGTTTTACCTTACATCATAAAGTGAAAAACTAATACAACAACATAGTCTCCATATTTCACACTCATATCCCCACATAAAATCCCTGTTGGTCATTCATAACTTACTTCTTCACATCTTGGGAAAAATAAAACATAGAAAAGGGGTTGAGCTCAAATGCCCAGTAAGGATAAAAATATAGCAGAAACTTTCAAAAATAAGCATAACCATTTAAGTCAATGAATTACTAAAACAAAATCCTTTTAAACTTGAACTTCAACATAGTATGGAAAAAGCAAAATGAAATAATGCCATTTACTTATTCACATGGATATTCTACTAATCGAATTTTTACATGGAATATCAATAACCACTTTCATAATGATGGAATGCATAATGCCAGAGTATCATAACCACATAGCCAAGGCCTCGTGCCAAGACTACAAATAATATTTTTCCAAGGCCTTGTGCCAAGACACTATTTTGTCTCATGAGACCTACCGATGCATCGAGGAGCTATAGCGGGCTCCTCCAATCACATATTCAGTCCAATGAATTCCCATATGAAAAGGTTTATATATAACATAAACATTCATATTAAAACTAGCATACGAAATGTAAATACTTCATCCATAAACCATGAAAATAACATATCCATAGTCAAACATATCACAAAACCTTCAATACAATATGGATTTTTTGTTTCATAATAAATTATCACCAAATAAGCTTAAAATCCATCAAAGGATGTTGACATAGATGAAATCATAACACTTTTTAGAGAAATAACTCTTTTTATTTTGAAATCATTTAAGAGTCATATAAAATGAAACATTTTCTTTTAAAGTATTCTTATAAGCTTGTAAGGGAATTTTCAATGATTTTATAATGGCGGAAAATAGCCGCACCCGCCGTATAAGTTAAAAAAACATTCTTACCTTAATTCTGTCGAAAAGGTTAATAACACCTTGTTTAGAAAACGACCGAATGATTCCTTTATAAACCTCTTATAAAAAGTCAAACAAGGGTATAAATTACTTTAACCCATATTCTTGTAAATAGTAAAAATATTTTGAAATACATTTTTAAGAACCATGGATGTGGATGATAAAGAGATTCTAGTAGATTATTACGTATAAACAACCTTGGATAATGAAGAGATTGTGAAATAAACCCTTACCTTGTACTTTTCCTTTGATGAGTTAGGTTAACCTCCTGTATAATGGTGAAATAATTGTTATCAAATTATACATGAATCATATAAATTAATATGATATCATATATGATCTTTTAACATTGATTTGTTAATAATATCTTAATATTATCATTGTTTCGGCTGTTAACTTATGTAAGCCATGTTTGTAATGGATAGGTTGTATCTTAATAATATACAGAATGATATCAAGTCCATAGATAATATTATTAATCATCAAATGAGAATTTTACTTGAATGTATACGATGGAGAATGAATCTCATCGCGTTCGTGGAGACGGTAGTCCGTACGTATGCACGAGCGACAATATCATTCTTTTGATATTAAAATAATATATAAATGGATGGTATATCGTATATACAGAATAATTAACATGTTATATTTATTATTTACATGAGTTACACATCATTATTATACCCATCCAAATAATAATATATTGAATAACAGTTACACCACGACGTGGAGACGGTAAGCCGTACGTACGCACGTATGGTGACATCATATTCAAAGGGTGGATAGAATACTGAATATGGTTGTACCATATTTATAATAACATCACAGTATATATATGATACTGGAGTTATTATTTTAGAATGTTAATAACAATGAAAGAAGAAGTGGAAGAAGAAAGGAACTTGGAAAAGGGTGGTGAAATCATTACCTCTTCTTCAGGTTATTCCTTTTGATTTGATCAAAAGGGCTCCATAGGTTGGCTTTATGATCAAACTAAGGCCTCTAGGTTGTCGTGAGGGAAGTTGGGAGAGTATTTGGGCAGAGTTTGGCTGAACCAAAAGGTTTTCAAGGTGTGAAGAAATGAGAATGAGGAGTGCCCTTTTATAAGAGGGGTGAGGGGCACCTTTGGAAAAGCTAGAAATATTAATTTATAATAAATTCATATTCGATTTATGATGGCTCCAAGGATGATTATTTAAATTTTATGGTGTGGATAGGTCTAAAAAAACTCAACCAATATAATTTAGGCAGGTTTGGGTGACTATATTAACCTTATCTTTAAGTATTAACTCTAAGTTAATTAGTTTCACTTTTACAATGTCTCTTTGTATTTTTATATTATATGGTTAATAAACTTACCATATACATACAAGATACCCCCAAGTGGTACATTAATGATACAAATATAATGATATAAGTCTCTTTGCCGATCCTTAGATTTTTAGGAATTTAATATCAATTATAAATATAATACTTGTTTTAAAAACTCTTTTATGTCAATTTTGACACTATTGAATAGTTGATTTTTTTGAAACTCATAAAAGAATTATTACTTCGCAAAAAGTTAACTAATTCAATCCTAATATGTCATATTATCCTATAAAATTATTTTAATTCATTAAAAGTCTCAAATTATATTATTTGAGTATTTATAATATCAATTATTTTAAATTTTCACTTTTATGGGAATTACTGCATCATCATTGTGTCATAAAAAAATTAAATTATTTAATCTCTAAAAATTATAAATAAAATATCATTAGGTAGAAAAATTTTTTATCTTTCTAATGAATATTTATAGTTGAAAATATAACATGTATAACCCTATGTAAAATTTTTTTTTCTAAAAGATATATTCTTGTGTCATTTTTGTATTCATTTTAACTTAATTAAAATTAAGTGTCCCTATCACCTACAAGTGACACCATGGGGTCCCAAAATCGACCAAAAGATGCCTATGGTCGAACATGTATCACAAAATAAGTTTAGGTCACGTTTTAGTGTAATTTTGTATTATTATAATATTATTTTTTATCCCTTATTTACCGGAATTACCCTTAACCATGGTAAATAATATATTTACCGAAGTAATTATTCAAATTCTCTAAAAATAAAAGAAGCCTATTTACAGAATTTGAACATCGTGATTCCAAATATGGAATCCATTTTTCAAAATTCAAAACACATAAGTGGCAGAAATTAATTTAAAATTAATTCAGGTTGTTAAAATTAAAAGCGTGTTTTTAAGAGATAATAACTATCAAAAGATTGGCACTTGTTTATTCCGGTTTAATTGTAAATTTTTTTCCAATGACCAAAATTATATTAAATGGTAAAAATATGGTCTAAATATACTTTATAACCACTAAAATTCATAATTTATCACTATTAATTATTTTGATTAAAAAAGTTGTTTTTAATTAAAATTTAGTGATTTTCACTATTCATCAAAATATTAAAGTTATCCGAAAAGTACCAGAATTTCTCCTTAGGCTAAATTCGATATTCTGAATCCAAAAATGAAGTCCATTTTGAAATATAAAATATATATAATTTCAAAAAGTAGGTATTACTATTCATAACGGTTAGTTTGATTGGTTATGGTGTGTTAGAACTCGGTTTTGCGTACAACACACGCTGTCACATTATTCAAAGAGAAGTGTACCGTAGAAGCTTGGGGTGTTACATTCTCCCCTCCTTCAAATAATTTTGACCTCAAAATTTCTAGAATACTTATCACATGAAAAGACTCGGGTGTTTCTTCATCATAAGTTCCTCGGGTTCCCACGTTGCCTCTTCCATCTTATGGTTTCTTCACAAAACTTTTACCAGAAGCGTCGTCCGGTTTCTCAGTACTTGTTCTCTTGTATCAAGAATCCTGATGGGCTCTTCGCAATAAGACAAATCAGGTTCCAGTTCTAATTCCTCATAGGTGAGTACATGCGTTGGGTCAGGCATGTATTTCCTCAACAGAGATACGTGGAACACATCGTGAACTTTGGAGAGACTTGGCGCTATTTCCAATCAGTAATCTACAGCCCCAATTTTTTCTAGAATTTCGAAGGGTCCGATGTACCTGGGACTCAATTTACCTTTCTTAACAAAACATATGACTCCCTTCCATGGAGATACCTCCAGGAAAACATGATCACCGAATTGAAATTCAAAATCCTTCGTTCGATTATCGGCATAGCTCTTCTGCTTACTTTGAGCTGCTTTGATGTTATTTTGGATTACCTTCACCTTTTCAACCGTTTCCTCCACCAGTTCTGGGCCTACAAGTTTTCTTTCACCAACGTCATCCCAACAGGTTGGTGTACGACATCTCTTTTTGTATAACGGTTCATATGGTTCCATCTGAATACTTGAATGGAAGCTATTGTTATAGGAAAATTCTACTAGAGGTAAATATTGATCCCACATACCCTAAATGTCAAGTGAGAAAGATCTCAACATGTCTTCTAAGGTTTGAATAGTCCATTCTGATTGTCCATCTTTCTGAGGGTGGTAAGCAGTGCTCAAATGAAGTTCAGTATCCATGGATTTTTGAAGACTTTTACAGAATCTTGAAGTAAAACGGGGATCACGATCAGAAACAATCGATAGGGGTACTCCATGAAGTCTCACAACATCATTAATATATATTCTTGCTAGACATTCCAGGGGTAGATCTTCTCTTATAGCAAGAAAATGTGCTGACTTGGTATGACGATCAATAATAACCCATATTGCATCGTTCCTTCTACGATTCTTTGGTAGCCGCATGACAAAGTCCATCGTAATATTGTCCCATTTCCACTCCGGTATGGGAAGAGGTTGCATGACTCCTCTAGGCTATTTCCTTCTAGCTTTCACTTGTTGACAAACCATACATCTTGACACAAAATCAAAAATCTCCCTCTTCATGTTGTCCCACAAAAAATGTTCCTTCAAATATCTATACATTTTGGTGCTCCCATGGTGTATAGAGAAATTGGAACTATGAGCATCATCCAGCAATTCCCTTTTTAGATCAGGTATATCGGGAACACAAATTCTCTTCCCAAATTTCAAAATTCCATCTTCATACACAAAGTCTCTCAGTCTCCCATCATTCATAGCTTTAATCTTATTTTGAAATTTTTCATCATCGGTCTGAGAACTCTTAATCCTTTCTAGTAAATATGATTTGGCAACCATTTGAAAAAGAATTGATGTTTCACCTTCCTTTTTTATTCCCATGTCCATGTTCACTAGATCCATCAAAATTGGATCCCTTTCAATTCTCATCACGTTCAAAACTCCATGGTCTTTTCTGCTCAAAGCATCTGCCACCTTTTTTTCATTCCCTCGGTGGTAGTGTATCGTACAATCACAATCCTTGAGTAATTCAACCCATCTCCTTTGCCTCATGTTGAGTTCTATTTGGGAGAAAATATACTTCAAACTCTTGTGATCAGTATAAATCTCACATTTTTCACCATAGAGGTAGTTCCTCCATATCTTCAAAGAAAAGATCACAGCTGCTAACTCGAGATCATGATTAGGATAGTTTTGTTCATGAATTTTCAACTGTCGTGATGCATAGGCAATAACTCTATCATTCTGCATAAGGACACAACCAAGTCCCTTCTTCGATGCATCACTATAAATAATGAACCCATCATTCCCTGATGGTAGAGTCAATATAGGAGCATTGACTAATCTTCCCTTCAGTCCTTTGAAACATTCTTCACACTCTTTTTTCCAAACAAACTTAATCCCTTTATGTGTGAGCTTCGTTAATGTGTTAGCCAATCGGGAAAAATTCTGGACAAAACGTCGATAATAACCTTCCAAACCAAAAAACTACGTACCTCGGTTATACTCGTAGGTGCTGGCCATTCTTAGATCACCTTGGTCTTAGAAGGATCAATAGATATTCCATCTTTAGAGACAATATGGCCAAGAAAAGAAATCTCATGAAGCCAGAATTCACACTTGCTAAACTTCACATATAATTCATGTCTTCTTTGAGACTTCCGGATAATGCGCAAGTGATTTTCATGATCTTCGTAGCTTTTGGAGTATACCAAGATATCATGAATAAATACCACCAAAAGTTCATCAAGATACTCCTTGAAAACTCTATTCATCAGATCCATGAATACAGAGGGTGAATTAGTCAATCCAAAAGGCATTACAGTAAACTCATAATGCACGTACCAAGTTCAAAATGCTTTCTTCGGAATGTCTACCTTCTTCACACACAAATGCTGGTATCCAGATCGAAGGTCAATCTTTGAAAAGTATTGTGCTCCATGCAGTTGGTCAAATAAATCATCAATGCGAGGTAGGGGATACTTGTTCATTATCGTTATAGCATTGATCTCCCTGTAGTTGATACATAACCTCATAGATCCATCTTTCTTTTTAACAAAAAGAACAGGGACTCCCCATGGAGAAACACTAGGGCAAATAAATCCCTTATTACTCAATTCCTCTAGTTGTTTCTTTAGTTCAACTAATTCTACAGTGTCCATTCTATAAGGGGTCTTCGATATAGGCCTTGATCGAGGAATCAAATCAATAGAAAACTCAACTTCTCATTCTGGAGGATGTCCAGGTAAATCTTCCGGAAATACATCTACAAATTATTTCACAACAAGTACATCCTCTATTTGAACATTCCTTTCCTCACCGACAGTTATTTCATTCTCTTCCTCCCCAATAAATGAATTAAGTTGAGCTACTGGGGGTGGATCTAAATAAGAATTAGGTGGTGAAGATTCTTCTCTAAAGATAAGCTGTTCCTTATCATTATCATCATGAATCGTAACCTCTTTCCTCTTACAATAAATCTTCACATCATAGTCCGAATGCCAGTCCATACCGAGGATTATATCAAACTCAATCATATGTATGACGATGAGATCAGCAGATAAAGAACATTTATGTGCTCTAATGGGGACTGATTCACAAAACATTGTTGTAATGATACTTCCCTTAAGAGTTTTAACTGAAAACTCCCTTGTTAAATAAAATTGGAAATATCTAATTTTCATATAAAACTGGGAAGATATGAAACAATGCGATGATCCAGAATCAAATAATGCATTTACTAAACTTTAGGAAACCATTAAATTACCTACCACCACATCTTTCGGAGCTTCTAACTCAGCAGTAGTGATAGCATAAGCCTGGCCTTGATCCCTTGGCCTTTTCTGAGGTAAGTTATCCTAATGCTAAGGACATTCATTTGCATAATTCTCCATCTCCCTGCAATTGTAGCACTGAACATTGGTAGCTTCCTTCTTCCCTTTGTAATCACGAGCTTAGTGGCCTTTTTCACCACATTTGTAACAGACGCCCATTCCCTTCAAGCAAGTACCGTGGTGTTTCATCCCACATTTACCACGGGATGGATATTCAACCATTCCTTTATTCCCCTTATTTCCATTCCCAGATTGATCAGTATGCCTCTTCTTCTCTTGCTTTTCTTTAAAGTCATAAGACATAGAGAATTCATTTTCGGTCTTGATAGCACATGAGACAATGTCTTCATATGATGAAAAGGATTGTGAGACTAATGCTCGATGGAGAAATGGTTTTAACCCATCAATGAAATGATCAATCTTACTTCATGGGTTACGTATATAATCACCATAATACCTTTCTAACCTTGTAAAGTTAGCCTCATACTTTGTGACATTCTCATCCTCCTTCTGTCTCAGACTTAGAAATTGCCTTTCCATATTTGCTCGATGGTCGCGAGGAAATTATTTTTCTAAAAATAGTTCTTTGACCTCCCTCGATTCTATATTTTATACTTCATCATATTCCTTTGTATTTTGAATCAATGAACACCATTGATCAGCATCTCCGGTGAGGCGGTAAACTGCAATGATAACTTTTTCCCTTTCACTACTCCCCAAAGCCTGAAATATTTTCCCTAGGGAAAATATCCATTGCTGAGCTACCAAGGTATTTTTACCCCTATTGAACATTGGTGGTTGTTTCCTCATGAATCGATCTAACATTGATCCTCCACGCTGCGGATCAGGGTGCTCCATATGGTTAAGGTTATTATTCATAACCTGAGTGAGTTGTCCTAGTATGGTGATTAGCTGATCGGCACCGGTTGCATCACCAGCTCCACTATACTTATCTTGAGCAGGAGGGAAATCCCTACATGGAGTGCGTGCATTGATACAGTTTCCATTTCTTCCACTAGGCACCATTTCTAAACAATGGCATAAACTAGATCAGTTTATGAATCAAAATATATAATCACATACTTATAAAACACTTAACATAAATTGAACTATTTATGGATATAATCCATAATCATAAAAATGTTTTCATTGAGGAAGTATATACTCATAAACCCTTCATAATGATTTGTAAAGAAATTGAGAGTTATCCTAAGCATATCCCCCGGGAGTGTCGTAACCAAGAGTGCAGCAATGCCCATTGTCGTGCACCAGTTCCCGTTCGAGTCTAGCTCAAAGCGGTGTTTTCGGGTTTTACCCCTAGGTACATCTGTGCCAGAGCCACCTCTACCTGCTCGTATCCAGATAGGGATTTATTTCTTGGAAAACTCATAAAATCTCTACAATACCAAAATTCTAGGAAGTTCTTTTATACTAATCGTCAAAGTTCATCTTAGGTCTACGTGCTCTAATCAGAGTTTATCTGAATCTAACTTCCAAGGTTTGTACTAAACTTCCTCTGATACCAACTGTAACGCCCCGACCCCAGTTACCTAGAGTCGGTGCATTATTACATAACATTGGCATGATCACAAGAAAGATCAAATCTCGAAAGACCGATTTGTTTAGTAGCCTTAGAAACACTAGATATATTCATAAAGTTGTACATTACATCATAAAGTGAAAAACTACAACAACAACATAGTCTCCATATTTCACACTCATATCCCCATATAAAATCCCGGCAGGTCATTCATAACTTACTTCTAAACATCCTGGGAAAAATAAAACATAGAATAGGTGTGAGCTCAAATGCCCAGTAACGATAACAATATAGTGGAAACATTCAAAAATAAGAATAAACATTTAAGGAAATGCATTAATAAAACAAAATCCTTTTAAACTTGAACTTCAATATAGTATGGAAAAAGTAAAATGAAATAATTCCATTTAGTTATTCACATGGATATTCTACTAATCAAATAATCACATGAAATATCAATAACCACTTTCATAAATATGGAATGCATAATGCCAGACTATCATAACCACACAGCCAAGGCCTCGTGCCAAGACTACAAATAAGATTTTTCCAAGGCCTTGTGCCAAGACACTAGTTTGTCTCATGAGACCTACCGATGCATCGAGGAGCTATAGCGGGCTCCACCCATCACATATTAAGTCCAATGCATTCCCATATGAAAATGTTTAAATATAACATAAACATTCGTATTAAAACTAGCATACGAAATGTAAATACTTCATCCATAAACCATTAAAATAACATATCCATAGTCAAACATATAACAAAACCTTCAATACAATATGGAAGTTTTGTTTCATAATAAATCATCTCCAAATAAGATTAAAATCCATCAAAGGATGTTGACATAGATGAAATCAGAATGCTTTTTAGAGAAATATCTCTTTTTATTTTGAAATCATTTAAGAGTCTTATAAAATGAAATATTTTATTTGAAAGTATTCTTATAATCTTGTAAGGTAAGCTTCGATGATTTTATAATGGCAGAAAATAGCCGCACCCACCTTATAAGTTAAAAAAACATTCTAACCTTAATTCTGTCGAAAAGGTTAAAAGCACCTTGTTTGGAAAATGACAGAAAGATTCCTTTATAAACCTCTTATTAAAATTCAAACAAAGGTATAAATTACTTTAACCCATATTCTTGTAAATAGTAAAAATGTTTTGAAATACATTATTAAGAATCATGGATGTGGATGATAAAGAGATCCCAGTAGATTATTTCATATAAACAACCCCGGATAATGAAGAGATTCCAAAATAAACCCTTACCTTGTACTTTTCCTTGGTTGTGTTAGGTTAACCTCCTGTATAATGGTTCAATAATTGTTATTAAATTATACAATAATCATATACATTAAAATGATATCATATATGATCTTTTAACATTGATTTGTTAATAATATCTTAGTATTATCGTTGTTTCGGGTGTTAACTTACTCGTTTTCTTTTATATGTTTTGTTACATAATCCATGCTTGTAATGTATAGGTTGTATCTTAATCATATACATAATTATATCAAGTCCTTAGATACTATTATTAATCATCAAATGATAATTATACTTGAATGGATACGATGGAGAATGAATCTCATCGCGTTCGTGGAGACGGTAGTCCGTACGCACGCACGAGCGACAATATCATTCTTTTTATATTAAAATAATATATAAATTGATGGTATATCGTATATACAGAATCATTAACATGTTATATTTATTATTTACATGAGTTACACATCATTATTATATCCATCCAAATAATAATATATTGAATAACAATTACACCACGACGTGGAGACGGTAAGCCGTACGTACGCACGTATGGTGACATGTTATTCAAATGGTGGATAGAATACTGAATATGGTTGTACCATATTTATAATAAAATCACAGTATATATATGATAATATAGTTATTATTTTAGAATGGTAATACCAAAGAAAGAAGAAGTGGAAGAAGAAAGGAACTTGGAAAAGGGTGGTGAAATCATTACCTCTTCTTCGGGTTCTTCCTTTTGATTTGATCATAACGGCTCTTTAGGTTGTGTTTCTGATCAAACTAAGGCCTCTCTATTGTAGTGAGGGAAGTTGGGATAGTATTTGGGAAGAGTTTGGCCGATCCAAAAGGTTTTGAAAGTGTGAAGAAATGAGAATGAGGAGTGCTCTTTTATAAGAGGGGTGAGGGGCACCTTTGGAAAAGCTAGAAATATTAATTTATAATAAATTCATATTCGGTTTCTAATGGCTCCAAAGTTGTTTATTTAAATGTTAAGGTGGGGATAGGTCGAACAAAAATCATCCAATAGAATTTATTCAGGTTTGGGTTACTATATTAACCTTATATTTAAGTATTAACTCTAAGTTAATTAGTTTCACTTTTACAATGTCTCTTTGTATTTTTATATTATATGGTTAATAAAATTACCATATACATCCAAGAGACCCCCAAGTGGTCCATTAATGATACAAATATAATTATATAATTCTCTTGGACGAACCTTATATTTTTAGGAATTAAATATCAATTAATAATATAATACTTATTTTAAAAACTCTTTTATGTCAATTTTGACACTATTCAACAGTTGATTTTTGTGTGACTCATAACAGAATTTTTACTTCGATAAAAGTTAATTAAATCAATCCTAATATGTCATATTATCCTAGAAAATTATTTTAATTCATAAAAAGTCTCAAATTATATTATTTGGGTATTTATAATATCAATTATTTTAAATTCTCACTATTATGGGAATTACTGCATCATTATTGTGTCATAAATAAATTAAATTATTTAATCTCTAAAAACTATAAATAAAATATAATTATGTAGGAAATATTTTTATATTTCTAATGAATATTATATTTGAAAATCCAACATATATAACCTTTTGTAAAAAAATATTTTCTAAAAGATATATGCTTGTGTCATTTTTGTATTCATTTTAACTTAATTAAAATTAAGTGTCCCTATCACCTACAAGTGGCACCATGGGGTCCCAAAATCGACCAATAGATGCCTATGGTCGAACATATATCAGACAATAAGGTTAGGACACGTTTTAGGGTAATTTATTTATTATTATAATATTATTTTTTTAACCCTTATTTACCGGATTTACCCTTAACCATGGTAAATAAAATATTTACCGAAATAATTATTCAAAATGTCTAAAAATAAAAGTTACCTATTTACAAAATTTGAACATCCGGATTCCAAATATGGAATCCATTTTTCAAAATTCAAAACACAGAAGTGGCAGAAATTAATTTAAAATTAATTCCCGTTGTTAAAACAAAAAGAGTGTTTTTAAGAGATAATAACTATCGAAAGATTGGCACTTGTTTATGTCCGGTTTAATTGTAAAATTATTTCCAATGACCAACATTATATTAAATGGTAAAAATATTTTCTAAATATACTTTAAAACCACTCAAATTCATAATTTATCACTATTAATCATTTTGATTAAAAAAGTTGTTTTTAATTAAAATTTAGTAATTTTCACTATTTATCAAAATATTAATGTTATCCAAAAAGTACCAAAATTTAACCTTATGTTAAATTCGATATTCCGAATCCAAAAATGAAGTCCATTTTGAAATATAAAATATATATAATTTCAAAAAGTATGTATTACTATTCATAATGGCTAGTTTGATTGGTTATGGTGTGTTAGAACTCGGTGTTGCGTACAACACACGCTATCACATTATTCAAAGAGAAGCGTACCATAGAAGCTTGGGGTGTTACAAACATGATCATCATATCAGGAGTACAAACACTATTATTTAGGATGCCACCAATAGGGTTTGTAATTTCATGTACTAGAACCCCCTTTCAGTAATATTCTTATAGTTATAGTTGGAGTATTGATGAAACCAATTCATTGGGAAGTACATCCTAATAGCTGGATCATCAATATCTTGTAAAATCCAATTCCCATATGGGGGTAGGTGAGGACTTTGGTTATATTCACGTTGATACCAAATTAAACAATTCTATAGTCTAGGAATAGTACTTTCAACAAAGTCATAATAATTATCAAACATCCCATATTATATTGAATGTTTGACTTAAATTTCAACATAAAGGAAAGTGCAATAAAATTTTTTTAAGGGAAACTATTCGTGTAGGTTGTTCAATGTGGTCGGCCACATTGGTCATTCGAAAAGAATCCAAGCACAACTACTTCAAAAAATTAATTCCACACATCTCCATCAATATATTAGTTTCACTTTGAGAAAATTTGAAGGAGACTATCCGAGAGCACAAGGCGTTGTGACTAGACGAAAGAGCTACGCAATAAGAGCTATATAATTTGGAGGTACGAATGAAAAAAATTACAATGGACATAACCTATTTATAGAAATATGTGAACCTGTGCGACACAATGTGCGACAACACTACATGGAAAACCAATGTGAAGTAGCTCCATGGAGAATCTTCACTATCCTAAAATTAACCCATTGTCTTTTAAATTCAATTTTTCCTCAGAACTCGACCCTCTTTCTAATCAGATCAAATCCAAAGGGGGGGGGGGTTACACTACATCAGAATACAAAAAGACTATGATGATAGCCCTGTATATTTAAAAATCCCATGAGAGGTTTGAAGAATTCAAAGGAATTCCAAAACCCTCCAAAGGGATGCACAACAAAACAGCATAGAAGAACGGTGCGACAGAGCTATGCGGAAAACCGACATGGCAGAATAATTTATGTACACCTACACGACTGACCAATGTAGAGGACCTATGTAGAAAACATCTTCTAGAACATCCCCTATCCATTCCTATAAATAGTACCATTGGGTTCCACATTTTAGGGACTGAAAAAGTTGAAAGACTCCCTGAAGCTCCCTTTGCGTAGCTCCTTCACAAAGATCCCTCAAATCAACTAAAATAGCTCTCTAAAACAAGAGAGAAGCGATAATTAAATGGGATAATCATGATTTGAAATTATTTCAAAAAATTTACATAGGATTGGTTCCCCTATGTGAAAAATATTCTTCAGTCACCAAAAAAACTTTTACGGAACACCTACGTGACACACTTACACAACAGACTTGCACGGTACAGTTGTGTGGTGCAACAATGTGGGGTACCTACACAACACACTTACACGAAGTACCTAAGTGGTGTATCAAGGTATAAATCTTACATACCAGCTTCAATATCCCATTTAAATCCATTCATCGAAGGATATCTCTTTCTTTGGTTTCCTTATCTGAAAGGAACTATGTTGAAGCCTCCACCATAACCTCCAGACAACTCAAAACCTTGGGAAAGGAATATTAATGAATCTCTTATTTGGGTTTTATTTACATAGATATAGGTTTCCTAAATTCTTTTCATGATGGGGTTTGGATTAATGGATAGTATGTGGGTTTTTATATCCTTAGTCACATGGAACATTCTCCCAGTAATATTGTTGGGAAGTACCTGGTTTGGAGGAGGGTTTGGGTCCTGATCTCTCCATTCTCAAAGAGAGACGAAACCTCATGTCTCTGGTAGAGAAGGTTCAATTCAAACTATATTTTCCATTCATGTGAATGAAATGTCTCCCACCCCTACAAAGATAAATTTTAGAGTATCCATCGTAGTGTAAGACCCTAAACCTTCATCCCTTATTCCATTCATTGGAAACATGTCCAATATAATTTGAATAGAGGGAAGGCTCATCTCCTCACACTTATCCACCCTGGAAACTATAGGCTCGCCCTCAACGGACACCAGAGGAGGAAATTTATATGAGTCATTGTTGAATCTTTCACATCCTCTTGTTTCTCACACCAATCGTGACTCACGTGGGATTATAGATTCGTTATCTTTAAAACATGTGAACAAACACTCACGATGAATGAACTATGAGAAGTCTGATGCCTATTCAAACAAGGATACATTGGAAGCCGTCTCAGGGTCCGAGCTCATTGGATATCCTCTCTAGGAATCCATCCCAAATTCTCAATCTATGTTCATCCATCATTGGAATAATCCCAAAATTAATCCCCAAAAACATCAAGGAAACCTTTTCATAAAGTAATCCCAAACTCAATTCTCTGAAAGTACAATACTCTCCTATGAGACTTATCAAACTACGTGTGATTTGATTCCCATCCATATGGGTTACATAAGAAGCCTCTTGAGTTTCGAACCCAACATTCAAAATCAAACATATTCTCATTGTTCCATATTCCCAATAGGGTCTAATCATACGTGGAAATCCATATCCTTTCCACATTCCTTGGGCTACATCAGAATATGTCCCACACAAAATTTTGACTATGAACTATTCACTTAGACGTCCTTATCACGTTAAATTAAATTGTATTGTTAGGTCCTTATCACATGACCTTAAAGGGAATGATGTGTCCCATTAACTGGTGTTGAACTATGAGGGTTCTAATTCCTTTCACAAGGATAAGTAGGTAGCCCATTTCATGGGTACAATCCAAATATCAAAACAATCCTTCATCTCCCTGGATGACAATAAACTAGAGAGTGCCCCACGGAGTGGCTTAAAAATCCATATCATCATAACGATGATTAAAAGAATCAATAAATAGTATATTATGGGTTATCATTGATGGAGAGCCTCTAATACATACAAATATCTCAATTAAAAAAGAACCTTGAATACGTACTGATGATTCTAAATATTAAACATGTTAATATGTGATTCAAAAATTCCAAGGGAAACATATGTTATACATGTTGAATTAATAAGGATTAATGAAAATATATTAAATTTATAATGTGAGTCCCGAATTATACAATATTACCCCCTAAAATGGTTTGATGAGTCTGAACTCTCATCCTCTCGGCTAATGCGCGTTCCTAATTATCATAATGGTAAAACGTAACAAACTTCTACCATTGGAATGCATGTCCCGTTTGGATAAAGAATTGTTGGAAGTGTTAGGTTCCATGAATAAATCCAATGTAAATAGCCTGTAATACGTGATTCATAAAACTAAAAAGCATGTTTCATGGAACTATGAAATAGTAGGGTAAAAGGTTTCAGCTATAGGGTATAGGGTATAGGTTTTACGATTTATGGTGTCGAGTTGAGTGTTTGGTGATTAGTGTTTAGGGTATATGTTATATGGTATATGGTTTAGGGTATAATTACTATGGTTTAGGGTATAGGATTTAGTGTGTAGGGTATAGGGTTTTGGGTGTAGGGTTCTGGGATTAAGGTGGAGGGTATCGCATTTAGGGTGTATGGTTTACGGTTTATGGTGTAGGATATAGGGATTAGGGTGTTGACCTTGGTGTGTTGAGTTTAGGGTTCATCGTGTAGGGTATATGGTTTGGGGTGTTGGGTTTAGGGTTTATTTAGTATTGTATAGTTATTAGGGTGTTGGGTTTAGGATTTATGGCATTGGTATTAGGGTCTAGGGTGTAGGTTATAGGGTTAAGGGTTCTTACTTTAAGTTGTAAGGTTTTGGTTTTATTTTTTAATGTTTATTTTATATGGTGTAGAATTTAGATTTTTTTGTTTCTGGAATGGGGAATAGGGTATATGGTATAGTGTATAGGGTTTATGGTGTATGGTATAGTGTTTATGGTATAGGGTATAGGGTGTAGGGTGTAGGGTTTATTGTTTATGTAGTGTGCATCTGGGTGTAAGGTTTTGGGTTTGATGTTTATCATCTATGGTTTTGCATTTTGAGTTTAGTGTTTATGGAATACGACATAGGGTATAGGGTTTAGCATATTGGATTTAAGGTGTAGCGTATAGGATTTATTGTGTAGGATCTATGGTTTAGGGTTTGGGGTATATATATTAAGGTGTAGGATATAAGTTTTTTGGTTTATGGTTTAGGGTTTAATGTACATTATTTTAGCATGTAGGGTTTATGGTTTATGGTGTATGGTATAGATTTAATGGTGTTGGTTATAGAGTTTATCATGTGCAGTATAAGGTTTTGGATTTAGGGTATATGGATAGGGTGTAGCATATGGGGTTTTTTGTTTAGGATATTGGGTTAATAGGGTATATTATAGTTCATATGGTGTATGTTTTATGGGGTCATGTATAGGGTTTTGGGTTTGGGGTTTAGGTTTTACTTTGTATGGTACATCATTTATGGTGTAGGTTTTAGGGATTATATTCTAACTTATTGGGTTTGGGGTTTAGGTTTTAGGGTTTAGGGTGTTGGGTATAGGGTTTCAGGTGGAGGGTATATTGGTTATGGTGTAAGGAATAAGGTTTAGGATATAGGTTTTAGGGTAACAGGTTCATGGTATATGGTTTAGTGTGTGGGGTTAAGGGTTTTGTGTAGGGTATCAGGTTTATTGTCTTGGGTTTAGGGTTTTTCATATAGGTTATCTGTTTTAGGGTGTATGGATTAGGAATTAGGGTATAGGATGTAGGGTTTGGGTTTTAGGTTTTACTGTGTACAGTTTAGGGTTTATGGTGTATTGAATAGTTTTTATCCAATAGTGATTAGGATTTAGGGTTTAAGGTACGAGGATTATTTATTTATTATTCTTTAGTGTTTTTTGAGATTTTTGGGGTTTTATGGGTTTTAGAATTTTAAACGTTTCTAGGGGGGTTTGGATTTTTACTGTGTTTAGGTGTTTGGGGTTTTTAGTATTTTTTTGGTTTGGAGGGGGTAGGGTTTTTAGGGTTTAGCATTTTTGAATTTTTTTTTTGTTTTTGGGTCTTTAAATACTTTTAGGGGTTTTTGGTTTTAATGTTTTTAGGGTTTTTCTGGGTTTGGGCGATTAAGTTTTTTTATGGTAATAAGGGGTTTTACATGTTTTAGGGTTTTATAGGGGGTTTTAGTAGTTTTCATGGGTTCAAGGGGTTCAATGGTTTGTTAATGTTTTATTGGGTCCATTTGGTATTTTTGGATTTTGGTTATTAAATATTTTTATAATTTTCAGTTTTTCTAGGTTCATTTTGGGGGAGGGTTTTAATGTTTTTTTTGGGTTTTTAGGTGTTTTAGAGGTTTCTAGGGCAATGTGATTTTTTATATTTTTAGGTTTTTAGGTTTTCGGGGTTCTTTTGGGTTTTTTTTTGGATTTTTAAGATACTTTTTGGGTTTTAGAGTTTTTTAGTTTTTTTAGGTTTTTTATGATTTTTAGGATTATTTACAGTTTTATAAGTTTTATTGTGTTTAATTTTTATAAAGGGTCTACAATGTTTTTTTATATATTTACGGTATTTTAGGTGTTTTTACTATTTTATGTTTTTTATTGTTTTTAGGGTTTTAGAGAATTTTATGGTTTTTAAGATATTTTAAGGTCTTTAGTGGGTTCTAGTGTTTTTCGGGTTTTTAGGGTTCTTTTTTTAGGATTGATGGGGTTTTTTATTTATATGAGATTTGGGTTTTTGGACTATTTTATGAGTTTTTATAGTTTTTTCAGATTGATGGGTTTTTAGCATTTTAATATTTTGAGTGTTTTTAGGGAATTAGGGGTTTTTAGTTTTTATGGGTTTTCAATTTTTTTGTGTTTTTAGTCATTTTTAGGGTTTGTATGATTTAATAAATTTTAATATTTTAAGGGTTATACAATGTTTTGGATTTTTAGAGCCTTGTGAGGTTTTTTTGGGTTAATAGGCTTTTTATGGTTTTTAGTGTTTAATGGGTTTTAAGTTTTTATGGGGGTTTTAGGTTTCTAGGTCCATTTATGTGTTTTTATGGTTTTTTTTTATTTTTAGGGTTTTTAGTATTTTAAGGGTTATTTTTCATAGTTTATGTTTTTTAGTTTACTTTTGGGATTCGTATGTGTTTTATTGGGGGTATATTTGAGTTTTTACAGGTTTTAATGTAATTTAGGAATTTATAATAATTTAGTGTGGTTTTAGGAATGTTTTTTTAGTTATTTAGAGTGTTTATAGTTATGTACTGGTTTTTAGGTTTTTAGGGGTTTTTTGGATTTTTGGGTTTTTATTGTTTTGCAGTTTTCCAAGGGGTTTTTGTGGGTTTTATGCGTTTCATAGGAATTTTTTTGGTTTTAAGGGGTTTTAGGAATTTACTTTTTCTTTATAATTTTTGGAATTTATGTTTTTCTATGTATTTTAATGTTTTTATAGTTTTTATTATCTTTTATATTATTTAGGGTTTTTTACGTTTTTTAGTGTTTTATGGTTTTGGGGGTGTATGGGGTAGCGTATGGGGTTTAGTGTATAGGATATAGTTTTTGGGGTGTAAGGTTTAGGGTTTTGTGTGTATGGAACATGTTATGAGGTCTCGGATGAAAAATTTAGGTTTTATTTAATGGTTTTATGAATTAGGTTTTATGGTTTAGGTTGTAGGTCTTAGGGTGTTGGGTTTTTTGAGTTTGGTATGGTGTTTATAGTGTCGCATATAGTGTTTATGTTCTAGGGTATAGGGATTGGGGTGTAGGGTTAGGGTATGGAGTTTAGAGTTTAGGGTTTTGGGATTTGGGTTTAGGGATTCAGATTTACAGCGTAGGGTTTAGGGTTTATGGTATGTGTTATGGGGTTTAATTTTTTGATGTTGGTTCAGGGTGAGTGATTTAGGGTTTAGAGTGTAGTATTTAGGGTTTAGGGTGCATGGTATAGGGTTTTGTGGTTGGGTTTTCGGTTTAGGGTGTAGGGTATATAGTTTAGGGTGTATTGTTTATGGAGTAGTGTCTAAGGTTTACAGTTTGCAGTCTATGGTATCAGATTTGTGGTTTAGGGATTAGGGTTTAGGGTATATTTTACAGGATTTAAAGTTTAGGTTTTAGGGTGTTAGGTGTAGGGTATCGAGTTTTTTGAGTAGAGTTGAGGGTATGGGGTGTACGGTATGGGGCTTAGGGTGTGGGTTTCAGGGTTTAGGGTGATGCTTATAAAATTTATGGTTTAGGTTTTAGGGTGTTGATTGTAGGTTTTGGGGTTTAAGGTTTAGCGTAGAGGGCATTTTTTGGGTTTGTAGTGTAGGGTATAGGGTTGGGATTATAGGGAATAAGAATTAATCAGTAGGGTATTAGGTTTAGGGGGTACAGTTTAGGGTTTACAATGTAGGGTAAAGGGTTTAGAGTGTAGGGTATAGGATTTATGGTCTCAGGTCTTCGGTATTCGTTGTATGGTTTAGGTTTTATGGTGTAGGATATAGGTTTACTACGTATGGATTAGGGATTAGGGTGTAGTGTATTGTGTTTTGGGAGTAGAGAATATAGTTTAGGATATTGGGTAGAGATTTTTCAGTGTATTGTATCGGGTTATGGTTGAAGTTGATAAAGTTTAGGGTGTATGGTTTAGGGTTAGGGGTGTAGTTTATAGTGTTTAGGGTTAAGTGTTTATGGTTTAGACTGCATGTTATATTGATTAAGGAATACGATTTAAGGTTTATGTAGTAGGGTATAGGGTTTTAGGTATCCCATCTACTGTTTGAGGTGATGTGGATTAGGTTTTGTGTGTACTGTGTAGGGTTTAGGGTTAATGGTGTAGAGTATTGGTTTTAGGGTTTAAAATTTATGGTTTTGGGTTTAACGTATAGGGTATAGGGTTTAGATTTTTGGGTCTATGGTATATGGTTTAGGTTTGGTGTTTTAGGGTATATGGTATAGGGATTAGGGTTTTTATTTTTGGGTGTGGGGTATAAGGTTTAGGGTGTTTGTTATTAGGTTTAGGGTGTAGGATATAGGGTTTCACGTGTATGATTTAGGGTTTATGGTGTACGGTATAAGGTTTATGTAATAGGGTTTGGGGATTATGGTTTACTGTATACGCATTAGGATGTGGATTTTAGGGTTTAGAGGGTATTGTTTTGGGTTTAGTGTGTAGGGTTTATGTTTTTTGGAGTAGGGTTTTCAGTTTAGGGTTTAGGGTATATAGTATAATGTTTTGGGTTGATTTTATATGGTTTAGATTTTAGGTATTGAGGTGTAGGTTATAGTTTTTATGATATAGGGTTTTGGGATTACGATGTGGGGTATAGGGATCAGTGAGTAGGCATTAGGGTTTTGGGTTTTCGGTATAGGGTTTATTTTGCATGGTTTAGGATTGAGACTATAGTCTATAGGGTTTACGGTGTAGGGTATATTGTTTATGGAGTTTTGTATTGTGTTTATGGGGTTGGTTATAGGGTTTAGGGTATAGGATTTAGGTTTATCATTTAAGGTTTACAGTTTAGGTTATAGGGTTTGGGTTTTAGGTTTTAGGGTCTAGGTTGTAGTGTTTATGGTGTATTGTATATGTATTATTGTTTATGGTCCAGGATTTAGGTTGTAGGGTATAGGGTTTAGGGTCTATGGTTAAGGGTTTACGGTATAGGGTATATGGTTTATGGTGTATGGTTTTTTGTTTAGGGTGTAGGTTGTTGGGTTGGGTGTGTATGGTTTCACGTGTAGTGTATAGGGTTTACGGTTCAGGGTTTAGGCTTTATGGTATAGTTTATAGAGTTTACTGTGTAATGTTTAGGGTGTATGGTGTAGGTATTACGATGTATGATTCGGGGTATTGTGGGTAGGGTCTAGGGTTTACAAGTGTTAGGTTTGGGGTATAGGGTGTTAGGAATAGGGATTATGGTGTACGATTTTTACGTTTCGATGTTGGGTATATGGTTTGCAATGTGGGGATTAGGGTTTATAGTGTAGGTTATATGATTTAGGAAGTAGGGTTTAGGATTGAGGGTTTATGGTTTTGGGAGTTCGATTTAGGGTGTAGGGTTTAGGGTGTATTGTGTAGGGTTTAGGGTTTAGGGTGTAGAGTTTGGGGTTCTAGGTGTTGGGTGTAAGGTTTATGTTGTAGGGTATGGGGTTATGGTGTAGGGTTTAGGGAGTATGGTTTAGGTTATAGGATTACGGTATAGTGTTAGGGTGTAGGTTATGGATTTTAGGGTGTGATATATAAGGTAGGTTATTGTGTGTATTCTTTAGGGTGTGTGATTTAGGGTTTAAGTTGTAGGGTGTAGGGTTTAGCTTGTTTGGTTTAGGATTTAGGTTGTGGGGCATAGGGTATAGGGTTTTGGGTTTAGGGTGTACGGTAAATCAATTAGGGTGTAGGTTTTATGGTTTATGGTGTTGGGTATAGTGTTTAAAGAGTATTCTATTGAGTTTTGGGTGTAAATTGTAGGTTTTATGGTGTCGGGTATAGGGTTTTGGGTGTTTGGTGTAGGGTTCATGGTGTAGGGTGTATAGTGTAGGGTATTGGGTTTAGGGAATGGGTTATTGGGTTTGGGGTTTAGTTTTGAGGGATTAGCATTCAGTTTATAGGGTTTAGAGTTTTGAGTTTTGGATTTAGGGTATATGGTTTACGGTGTAGGGTTTAGGGTGTAATGTATAGAGTTTATGGTGTAAGGTTTACGGTTTATGTTGTAGAGTATATGGTTTCTGATGTTTGGGGTAGGGTTTACGGTCTGTGTATATGGTGCAGGGTTTAGTATTTTGTGTGTAGGGTATAGGGATTAGGTTGTAGGTATTAGGGTTAATGGTATTGAGTATAGTGTTTGGGGTGTAGGGTTCATGGTATAGGTATCTGGTTTAGGGTGTAGGTTGTAGGGTTTAAGATGAGGTGTAGTGTTTGGGGTTATGTGTCCTAGCTTTAGTGTATAGCATGTAGGGTTTATGGTGTATGGTTTGGGATTGTGTGTATGGTATATCATTTAATGTTTTTCTGGGTCATTGTATTTTTATTATTTGTATTATTTTAAGGACCATTTTTTGTGTTTTTAGGGGTTTTAGGGGTTTTGGTGGTTTTTTTTGGGTTTTTGTGCGCTTGTTGGGGTGTTCAGGATTTTTAGGGATTTTATATATTTTTGTTTTTGTCTGGGATTTTATGAGTTTTTATGGGTTTTAGGGGTTGTTTAAAATTTTAAGGGTTTGTAGTGTATTTAGGGGGGGGGAGTTTAGGTTTTTTTGGGGGGTTTTAGGATTTTTGTGTTTTTTAGGATTTTTGGGTTCTTTCGTGGTTTTTAGGGATTTAGGGTTTTAAAGGAATTTATGGGTTTTTTGGTTTTAAGTATTTTCATAGGGATTTTTAGGGTCTCATTGGTTTTTTTCATGTTCTTATGGTGTATGTGGTCATCCAAGTTTGTTAGGATTTTTTTTGGTTTTGGTTTTTTGGGGGTTTTAGTTTTTTTAGAGGATTTATTGTTTTTTTGGTGGTGTGGGGTTTGGGGTTTTGGTCTTGTAATCATGTTTTTCTAATTGTTTTTTGGATATTTCATATTTTCATAGTTTTAGGGTTTAACCGTTCTCACGTTGATTTATGATTTTAAAAATCTTATGGTTTTAAGGTTTATTTGGTTTTTTTAGGGTGGTTTAGAGTTTTATGGGTTTTTTCTTTTTTAGGGTTTTAGGATGTTTAATAGTTTTAATGAATATTTTGGGTTTTTATTTGGGTTTTAGGGTCCTTATGTTTGATGATATTTTAGGTACTTTTTGTTTTTTGGGGTCTTTTAACGGTTCATATGGGTTTTATGGTATTATATGGTTTCTATATTTTTTGATATTTTGGTTTTAGTGGTTTTTGGTGGTTTTTGGATTTTTACGGGTTTCAGAATTATTTATGGGGTTTGGGGACATGGGGTTTTTATTATAGTTATCGTTTGTAGGATTTGATGGCATTTTTTGGGTGCAAGAGTTTTTTTGGATTCTTTTTGTGTTTTCTTGGTTTTATTCAATTTTCTAGATGTTAGGGTTTTTTGGGATTTTTTAGGGTCTCTAATTTTTAGTAATTTTTAACATTATTTCAGTTCGTAGTTTTTTTTATGGTTTTCCAATTTCTCAGGTTTTAGCAGTTTTTAGGGTTCTGGTGATTTTTATGGTTTTAAGGGTTTTATGTGTTTTATGGGTTTTTATGTTTATTGAAGGGTTATTCCTGTTTTTTTTTTGTCATGGATTTTTGTGTTTTTTTTTTTTTGGATTTTTATGCTTTTTAGCATTTTTAGGGGTTTAGTAGTTTAGGGGGTTTCTTGTGTCTTTAAGGGTGTTTTAAAGTTTTTAGGGTCACTAATTGGGAATTTAGGGGGTTTAGGGGGTTTACTGATTTTTAGGTTTTTAGTGTGTTTTTAGGTGTCTACTGTTTTAGGTTGTTTCAGAGGATTTCTGGGGATTTTAGGGTTATTAGGGGTTTTTATGGTTTTTAGGGGATTTGATGGTTTTTTTGGTTTTTAATGTTTTAGGGTATTTTAATTTTCAGTGATTTTTAGGTGTTTAGGGTTCTTTTAGGATTTACATATTTTTAGGGTTCTTTTGGGTTTTAGGGTTTTTAGGGTTTTCTGAGGTTTAGTGTATTTTTTTGTTTGTAGGGTTCTTTACCATTTTTGGGGTTTTATGATATTGTTGAATTTTTAGGGGTTTTTAAGAGTTTTTAATAGTTTTTAGGCTTTTTAACTATTTTAGGGGTTTTTGGGTTTTAATAGGGTTTTAGCGGGTTTGGGTGGTTTTTTGGGTTTTATGGTAGTTTTAGGATTTGCTTCATTTTTAGGGGTTTCAGACAGATTTAGAGTTTTTATGGATTTTATGGGTTTTAGGGTTTTTTATATTTTGTAAGGTTTTTATGGATTTTAAGGGGTTTTAATGTTTTAAGGGTTTTAGGGTTATTGTGGTGGGTCTATGGTATAAGGTGTTGGGTATTGTGGTTAGTGCTTATGGAATATGATTTAAAATATAGGGTATAGGGTTAGGGTGAATGTTTTTGGGTTTATCGTGCATGGTATATGTTTTAGGGTATTGGGTTTATCATTTGGACAGTAGGGTATAGGGTTTAGGTTGTAGGATTTCTTTTTTTAGGGTTTTAGTTTTACTATTTATGATGTAGGAATTTGGGTTTATGGTGTAGGGTATAGGGTTTAGGGAGAAGTTTATAGAGTTTAGGGTGTATGGTATAGGGTATACGGTACATGGTTTATGGTTTATGGTTTATAATACATGGTTTTGGGTGTTGGGATTGTAGTTTACAGTGTTGAGAATAGGGTTTATGGTGTAGGGTTTAGTGTGTAGGGTGTAGGGTAATGGGTTTACGATTTAGGGTATAGGGTTTAGGGTGTTGGGTATTGTGATTACAGTGTAGGGTTTAGGGTTTGGGGTGTAGGTTTTTGGGTTTTGGGTGTAGGGTTTATGATTTATGGTGTAGGTTACAGGGCATTAGGTGTATGTTTTAGGTTATATGTTGTTAGGTGTCGGGTTTGAAGTGTATAGTTTAGGGTTCATGGTGCACGGTATAAGGTTTAGTATGGGGGGTTTATGGTGTAGGGTGTAGGTTTTAACGTGTATGTTTTTAGGGATAATATAAAGGATATTGGGATTATGGTATTTGATTTAGGGTTTATGTTGTATGGTATGGGGTTTAGTGTTAATGGTGTTGGGTTTAGAGTTTAGTTTATAAGGTATATGGTGTTGTTTCGGGGGTGTAGGGTTTGGGGTGTAGGGGATTGGGTTTTGGGTGTTGGGTATAGGGTTGTATGAATAGGGTTTGGGTTTTATGATGTTGGGTATATGGTTTATGGAATAGGGTTTAGGGTGTGTGGAATAGGGATTTGGGTGTAGTGTATAGGGTTTAGGGTCTTGGGTACAGGGTTTAGGGTCTATGGTATAGGGTTTATGGCATCTTGTAGAAGATTTATGGCATTGAGTATAGGGTTTTTTTCCATGGTATAGGTTTTATGGTGTTGGAGATATGTTCTATGGTGTAGTGTTTATGTTCTAGGGTGTACATATAGGGTTTAGGGTGTACAGTTTAGGGTTTAGTGTGTAGGGTCTAGTGTTTAGTGTGTTGGGTTTATGTTTTTGGTGTGGGGATTAGGATTTAGGGTGTACTATTTAGGGTGTCTGGTGTGGGGTTAGGGTGAAGGGTTTATGGTGCAGGTTATTGGGTTTTGTGTATAGTATTTTCGGTTTTACGTTTTGGTTTTAGGGTTACAGTTGTTGGGTATACGGTTTAGGGTGTAGAATTTTTGGGTTTTTGGAGAATGATATATGGTTTTGGGTGCATGTTTAATGGTTTTGGGTGTAGAGTTTAGGTTTTTGGGTGATGGGTATAATGTTTATGGTGTAGGGTTTTGGGATTTCAGTCTTGGGATCATGGTTTAGGGTTTTTTCGGGTTTTTTGGGGTTTGGGTTTTTTATGTTTTTAGGTTTTTAATTGGGTTTATGTTTTTTATTTTGTTAAGGGATTTTAGGTTATTAGGTATTTTTTGAGTTTTTAGCATCTTTAGGGATTTGTTACAGTATTTGGGGGTTTCAGGGTTTTTGGGGTTTTTGGGTTAGGATGGGATTTAGGTTTTTTGGGTTCATTCATTTTTTTTTGTTTAAGGTTTTTTGTTCTTTAGGTTTTTTTGGGATTTGAAGGGGTTTTTATGGTAGTATTACGTTTTTATGGTATTTAGGGTTTTTCAGAGTTATAGTGTTATTAAGAGTTTGTAGGGAATTTATTTTTTAGCGATTTTATAAATTTTTTAGTGGGTTTTATGTATTTTAGGGGTTTTTTTTAAGGATTTAATTATGGTTTATTTTATTATTGGATTTATAACAATTTTTTGTTTTATAGGGAATTTAATAACTTTTAGGGTATTTGGGGTTATATGGTGTTTTATGGGTTTTTAGCGTTTCTTGGTGTTTCTTTGGTTTTTATGGATTTTTGTGTTTTGAGTTTGTCACATGGTTTATATTGTGATTATGTATTTTTAAAGTTCTTTTAGGGCTTTTACAGAGTTGTTAGGGTCTCTTAGTTGATTTGGGTTTTCATAATTTTTCAGTTCATTTATGGGTATTTATGTTATTTTGGAAATTCTAGAGATTTTAGGGTTTCAATGTTTTTCCTAGCCATATGGTTTTTATGGTTTTATAGCCTATTCTGTTTTTAGGGTTTTCATGAATGCTTAGGGATTCTTTTGGTTTTTTTTTATTTTTAATGTTTTTAGGGATTTATTGATGTTTTAGGGGTCTATTTATTTTTAGGATTTTTAGGGTTGGTTTTGGTTTTTTGGGGTAATAGTGTTGTGACCGTTTTTGTAGTTGTGGTGTTTTTTGGAAATTTTTTGGTTTTGGGGATTTTTGTACGTTTTATGGTTTTAGAGTTTTTAAGGATTTCCATGTTTTATGTTTTTTGGGTTTGTTATGGTATGTTGGTTGTTAGGGTGTATTATGTTCTTTTACGGACATTTACTGTTTTAGGGTTTTAATTGTTTTTTAGTTATTTTTTTTGGTTTTTAGTGTATTTTTTAATTCTAAAGGTTTATATTGGTTTTTAGGTGTTTTAATGTGTTAAGGGTTTTTGGTATTTTATGGGATTAAAGGGTTTTTCTTGTTTTTACAGCTTTTATTTGTTTTTTGGTTTTTTGGGATCTTTTACAGTTTTCTAGGGATTTATGGAATTTATAGTTTTTTGGCCTTTTAAAGTGTTTAATGGTTTTACGGGCCATTTAGGATTTATAGAGTTTTAAAGTTGATCATGGAACAAAAGGATTTTTATGGTTTTTAGAGGTTTATGTTATTTCTTATGGTTTTATTTTCCTTTAGGGTTTTAGGGGGTTTATAGACTTTCCATGTTTAGGGTATTTAAGAGTTTTTAGGGTTATATTTTTTGTACTTTATTCTAGAGTTTTTATGGATTTTTAGGGGTTTTAGATTTTTTAGGTCTTTTGGGTTGAAGGGTATTTTTAGGTGTTTTTAGGATTTTTGTTTCTTCTAGGTGTTTGAGGGGGTTCGGTGTTTGGGGGAATTTTATGGGTTTTTTGGGTTTCTATAGTTTTCAGGGTTTTTAGAGATTATGGAATTTTTCGGGGTTTAGGGGTTTCTGGGAGGGTTGGGGTTTTTATGGATTTTTAGGGTCCACTAGGTTTTTTATAATTCTTTTAGGGTTTTTTGGTTTTTTGAGGGGTTTATGTTTTTAAAGGTATTGGGTATTTAGGGTTTTAGTGTTTTATTGATTTTTTAGGGTTTAATTGTATTTATGGTTATTAGATTTTAGAGGGGTTTTAGTGTATTTAGGTTTTTTGGGTTTTAGGTTTTTTTGGGTATTTTATCGTTTTTTAGTGTTTAGGGGATTTTAAGGTTTATTATGATTTTAGGGGGTATTAAGTATTTTTTTGGGGGTTTTATGGTTTTTATGCGGTTTCCAAGATATCTTAGTGGGTTATGTTTTTAATTATTTTATGGGTTTTAGGGTTTCAAGGGTTTTAGAGGGTTTTATGGTTTTAATGATTTATATTGGAGTTAGGAGTTTTTATGGGTTTTAGGAAATTTAATGTTTTTAGGATTTTTGGATTTTTCAGCGGTTTCAGAGATTGGATGGGTTGTAGGGTTGTAGGGTTTTTTATATATTTAGGGGTTTGTGGTTTTCATAGTATTTAGGTTATTTTTTTATTTTAGGGGGTTTATGGTTTTATGGTGTTTTGGGGGTGTAATGGACTTGTAGAGTTTTTATAGAGTTTGAGGGCCTTTTTTGATTTATTGAGGACATAGGGTATTTTTTTAAAATTCCTTTTAGGGTTTTTTTATTTTTTTAAATTTTAAATTTTGATGTTTTTTAGTGTTTCAAAGGGTTCTATTTTCTATTTTATGGTTGTAGGGGTTTTTAGGGGTTTTTATGAGTTTTAGGTGTTTTTGGGGTCTTATGAATTTTTCTAGTTTTTATTGTTTTAATGATTAATTTGGTGGTTTTAGTGGTTTTTTGAGGCCTTTTTTGTGTTTTTTATGTTATATTTTTTTATAGTTTTTAGGTTTTTAGAGACTATTGCATTATTTTGGGTTTTTAGGGGTTTTTGGAGTTTTTATGGATTTTAATTATTTGTAGGGGTTTTATTTGTTTTAGGGGGTTTAGGGGTTTTCTGATGATTTGGGGTTTTTTGGTTATTTAGGTTTTTTATTTTTTATTTTAGGTGTGTTAGGGAATTTTATGGTTTCTATGGTTTTTTAGAATAGTTAGGTGTTTTATGAGTTTAAATTGTATATGGATTTATGATTTTTTGATGGTTTGTATGGTGTTTTTTAATTTTTAACGGTTTTATAGTATTTTAGGGCTCTTTTAGGGGTTATGCTGTTTTTAGGGTTTACGGGTTTATGGTATTTTTAGGGTTCTTATGTATTTTAGGGTTTCACTTTTTAGTGGCATTTAGGGTTTTTACTACTTTTAGGTGTTTTATGGTTTTCATGGTTCTTAGGGTTTTTAAGTTTTTTTTGGGTTTTGTGGTTTTTTTGGGTTTGAAGGAATGTTTTTGGGGCTTTTAGTGTTCTTTTAGGGCCTTAGAGTATTTTTAGGGGTTTTGGTTTTTGGGGGGGTATTAGGGTTTATAGGGGTTTAATGGTTTTTTACTATTTTGTAGGGTTTTATGGAGTTTTTAGATTTTTTTATTAATTTGGTGTTTCATTCTTTGTTAGTGGTGTTAAGAGTTTTTAAGGGTTTTGGGTTTTTGGGTTTTTAGTGGTTTCACTATTTTTTAGTGTTTTAAAGGATTTTATGATTTCCATAGTTTTATAGGTTTTGATAATGTTTTTGTGTTTTTTATATTTTTAAATGTTTTTAGTGTGTTTTAGATTATGTAGGGTTTTAATGTATTTTTTTCAATATTTTTGTTTTTTAGAGTTTTTTTGTTTTTAGTGGTTTTATGGTGGTTTTAGGATTTTAGGGTTATGGTTTATGGTGTAGGGTAAAGAGTTTAGGGTGTATGTTATAGGGTTTATGGTGTATGGTATGCAGTTTAGAGTGAAGGGTTAAGGTTTCAAGAATGGTGTTTAGGGTGTAGGGTATAAGAATTATGGTGTAGTGTATGGGGTTTACTATTTAGGGTTTAGGTTGTGGGGTAAGGTGCAAGGTGCAGGGATTATGGTTCAAGATACAGGTTATATGGTTTAGGTTATAGGGATTAAGGTTTAGTGTGTTGGGTATAAGATTTAGCATGTCGGGTTTAGGGTATTGGGAGGAGGGTATAGAGTTTAGGGTGTAATATTTAGGGTTTAGGGTGCATAGTATATGGATTAGGGATTAGGGTATTGCATTTAGAGTTCATGTATAGGATATATGGTTTATGGTACTTGGCTTGGGGTTTAGGGAGAAGGTTATAGGGATTAAGGTGTAGGGTTTTGCGTCTACTATGTAGTGTTTAGGGCTTCGTGTGAGGGTTTATGGTTTAGGGAAAATGGTATATGGTTTTGGGTGTATGTTTTAGGATTTAGGGTGTAGGGTATAGGGTTTAGGGAGTGCAGTTTTGGGTTTATGGAGTAGTGTATAGGGTTTAGGGTGTATGGATTAGGGTCCAGGTTGTAGGGTATAGATTTAATGGTGAATGGTTTATTGTTTAGGGTATAGGATATTGGGTTTATGGAGTATGGTTTAGGGTTTTGGGTTTTGGGTATAGGTTTTAAAGGGTGGTGTTTTAGGATTTGCGTATAGGGTATAAGGATTTCAGTGTACGGATTAGGGTTTACGGTTTATAGTTTATGGTGTAGGGTAGGGGGTTTAGTGGTTAGTGTGTAGGGAATAGTGTATGTGGTATAGGGTTTAGGGTATAGCTACTAATGTGTAGGGTATATGGTTTAGTGTGTAGTGTATAGGGTTTAGGGTGGAGGGTTCCAGGATTAAGGTGTATGGTATTCGGTTTAGGGCGTATGGTTTAGGGTTTATAGTGTAGGGTATAGTGTGTGGTGTGTGGGGTCTGGCTTTTCGGGTTTAGGGTCCATCATGTAGGGTATATGGTTTACGGTTTCTGGTTTAGGGTTTAGTGTGTATGGTGTAGTGATAAGGGTCTTAAGATTAAGGTTTAGGGCGTAGGGTTTAGGGTCTAGGGTTTAGGTTATAGGGTTTAGGTTGCTTACATTATGGTGTAATGTTTTGGGTTTATGGATCATGGTTTATGGTTTATGGCGTAACATCTAGTTTTCTGTGTTTACTGTATGGGGAATAGGGTATAGGTTGTGGTGTATAGGGTTTAGGATGTAGGGTGTATGGTATAAGGTGTAGGGTATATGGTTTATGCAGTTGGTATTAGGGTTTATGGTTTTGAATTTGAGGTTTATCGTTTATGGGGTAGCATTTTGAGTTTTGTTATTATAGTATACATTATAGGGTATAGGGTTTGGCATATAGGATATAATTTTTAGGTTATAGGGTTTAGGGTGTAGGATGTAGGGTTTAGGGTTTAAGGATTAAGGTGTGTGGTATAAGGTTTCAGATGTATGGTTTGGGGTTTAAGGTGATTTTTATTGTGTTTAGTGTGTAGGTTTTATGGTTTAGGGTGTAGGGTATAGATAATACGGTTTAGGTTATTGAGTTTAATGTGTGATTTATAGGGTTCAGCATGTAGGATATATGTCTAGGGTATAGCGTATAGGATTTTTAGGGTTTTGGGTTTATTGTTTTTAGTATTTTTCTTAACATGATGGGTTTAGGGTATCATGTATAGTGTTTAGGGTTTAGGGTTTAGGTTTTACTATGTAGGGTACATGGTTTATGGTGTAGGTTTTAGGGATTAGTGTATGACGTATAGGGTTTGGGGTGTAGGTTTTAGGGTTATGGTATTGGGTATAGGGTTTCAGGTGTAGGGTTTATTCTTTAGGGTATAGGGTATAATGTTTTTGCTCTAGTATTTAGGGTGAAGGGTGAATGGTATAGGGTTCCTTGTGTAGTTATTAGGGTTTTGGGTAGGGTATATGGTTTATCTTCTAGGGTTTAGGGATTTTCGTGTTATTATCTTTAGGTATAGGGATTAGGGATTAGGGTGTAGGATGTAGGGTTTAGGGTTTAGGGTTTAGGTTGTAGGGTTTAGGGTTTAGTGTGTATTTTATAGTTTATATCATGTAGTGTTTAGGATTTAGGATTTAGGTTGTTTTTTTGATCAATTAGTGTTTTTTTGAGGATTTTGGGGTTTTAGGTATTTTAGGACTTTTATTAGTTTTAGGGGGGTTTTGGGTATTTATAGTTTTTACATGTTTTGGGATTTCAAATTTTTTGGGATTGGGGGGGGGTAGGGTTTGTTAGGGTTTTTGGGTTTTGGGGAATTTTATTGTTTGGGGGGGGTTTAAAAGTCCTTTAGGGTTTTGGGGTTTTTATGTTATTATGGTTTTTGTGGTTTTGGGGGGTTCTAGGAGTTTTTCTTTTTTGAAGGGCTTTTAGGTGTTTTAGGGTTTTCTAAGGGGTTTTAGTGGTTTAAGGGTTTCTTCGGGTTTTATGGTTTGTTAAAGTTTTTTTTTGGGAATTTTTGGAATTATATATTTTTAGGGTTTTCTGGTTTTTTATGATTTTTTTAGTTTTAGAGATTTTAGTGTGTTTAAGTGTTCTAAAGGGTCTAATTTTTTTTTGTTTTTTGCGTATTTTAGGTGTTTTATTGGTTTTTATGGTTATTTATGGTTTTTAGGTTTTTAGGTTATTTTGTGGTTTGTATGGTTTCTATGGTTTCTAAAGTTTTTAGTGGGTTTTTTTGGTTTTTTTTGGTTTTAAAGGTTATTTTTTAGGTTTCATGGCTATTTTTTACTTTATTTTTTAGATTTCGGTTTTTTGATTGATTTATGTGTTTTTGGAGTGTTTTTTTAGTTCGAGGGGTTTTTAGAGTTCTAGGAATTTTTGGGTTTTTAGTGTTTTTTGGGTTTTTATGGGTTACTCAGTTAATATGGGTATTCCGGTTTTTATTATTTGTTTTAGTGGTTTGTGTGTTTTTAATACCTTAGTATGTTATAAGGGTTATAAAATGTTTTAGGATTTTTACAGCCTTTTAGGATTTTTTTCTTAGGGTTTCTAGGGATTTTATGGTTTTGGTGTTTTTATGGGATTTTTGGGTTTCTTGGGCCATTTAAGGGGTTTTTATGGTTTTTAGGACTTTTTAGGACATTATGTGTTTTTAGGGTTCTTTTTCGTGTTTTATGTTTTCTAGTTTACTTATTGAGTTCATAGTTATTTTTTAGGGTTTTTGGGTTTAAATGTATTTTAGGAATTTATTTTATTTTATAGGGTTTTTTAGTACTGTAATTTTTTTAGGTTTTAGTTATTTAAGGTATTTATAGTTTTTTGTGTTTATTATATTTTGAGGGTTTTTATGATTTTTTGGATATTTTGGGTTTTTATTGTTTTATTGTTTTCTTAGGGGTTCATGGAGATTAGGGGGTTCATAGGGTTTTTTTGGTTTTAAGGGTTTTAGGGCTTTAACTGTATTTAGATTTTTGGAGTTTTTTTTTGTTTCTATGTATTTTTGGTTTTTTTATGTTTTTTAGAGTTTTTCATATTATTTAGGTGTTTTAGGTTTTTTTAGTGTTTTAGGGTTTTCAAAGGTGTAGGGTGTAGGTTATGGGTATTAGGGTGTAGGGTATTGGGTTTACAGTATAGGATATAGTGTTTGGTGTGAGGGGTTTAGGGTTTAATGTATAAGGTATAGGGTATGGGGTCTGAGATTTAAGGCTTATGTTGTATTTGTGGGGTTTAGGTTGAACGTTTTAGGGTTTAGGTTAAAAGTCTTATGGAGTAGGGTTTTTGTAGTTTGGTATGTTGTTAGTGGTATAGGGTATAGAGTATAAGTTGAAGGGTATATGGTTAAATGTGTAGGGATAGGGTATAGAGTTTAGTGTTTAGGGTTTAGGGTTTCAGATTTACAGTTTAGCGTTTAAGGTATATCTTATATGGTTTAGTTGTTGGTTGTTGGTTCATGGTGAATGGTTTATGGTTTAGAGTGTAGGTTATAATGTTTATAGTGTATAGTATAGGGTATTGCAGTAGGTTATTGGGTTTAGGGTATAGGTTGTATAGTTTAGGGTTTAGGGTTTATGGCGTGGGGTCCATGGTTTATAGTTTATGGTTAATGGTATAGGATTTTTTGGTATAGGGTTTAGAAGTTGGGGTATATAGTATAGGATTTATAGTTTAGGGTGTAGGGTGTAGGGTGTAGGTTATCGAGTTTAGGGAGTACAGTTTAGAGTTTAGGGTGTACTGTATGGGGTTTCAGATGTGGGTTTTAGGTTTCATGTTGAAGGATATATGTTTTATGGTATATGGTTTGTGGTTTATGGAGTGGGTTTTAGGTTTGGGGGTTTAGGGTTTAGGGTAAAGGGTATTGGTTTTTGGGTTTTTGGATTTGTGGTTTAGGGTATAGGGTTTCTATTGTAGGGTATAGGAATTAAGTAGTAGTGTATTAGGTTTATGGTATATGGTTAGGGATTATATTGTAGGGAATAGGGTTTATAGTGTATGGTATAGGGTTTATAGTCTAGGGTCTAGGGTATAGGTTGTAGGTTTTTGGGATATTTGAGTTTTTAAGAGGTTTTAGGGTTTTTCGTTGGTTTATGGTTTTTAAATGTTTCTAGAGTTTTTTGGGAAATTTTTTTTTAAGATTTTCTTTATTGGTTTTAGGGTTTTAGGGTTTTAGGGTTTATAGGGTATGTTTTCATTATTATTATTTTTATGGGTTTTAAAATTTTTAGCTTCTTTGAGGGTTTGGTTATCTTTTTAGGGTTTTAGGGACATTATTATCTTTTTATTATATTTACGGTTTTTACAGGTTTTCATATTTTGTTGGATTTGTATGTGTTTTGTGATTTTTAAGGATTATGAGATATTTTTCCCGATTGTTATGGTCATTATGTTTTCATTTTATTTCATAGTGTTTAAAGGATGTAAGTGTATTGGGCGGTCATGTTTTTATCAGTTTTAGGGTTTTAGGCATTTTTAGAATTTTAGGTTTTTTAGTGGGTTTAATTTTTTATAGAGTTGTTTTATGGGTTTTTGCATTATTTGGATTTTTAGGGTCTTGAGGGTTTCTTCGTTTCATTTCATGTTTTATGGATTTTTAGAGTCTTTTAGTGTTTTTATAGTATTTTATATTTTATTTTGGTTTACAGGTCATATAGTGTTTAGAATAATTTGATGGTTTATATGGTTTCTAATGGTTTATTGGGTTTTTATAGGGTTTATTGGTTTTTTATAGTTTTGATGGTTTTTAGTTTTTTTCTGGTCTTTTAGTGAATTATGGTTTTCATAGGGTCCTTTATTTTTAATGGGTTTTACTGTGTTTTGTTTTTTATAGGCTTTTGGGTATTTTTGTTCTGTTTTATAGTTTTTTATGTTATTAATTTTTGTTTTTTCATTTTAGGGGTTTTAGTGTTTTAAGGGGTTCTATATATGTTTTTTATAATTTTAGGTCTTATGTGGATTTTTTGAGTTTTAGATTATTTATGGTTTTATAAGACGGGTTTTTTAGTTTTTAGGTTTTTTGGGGTTTTTTGAGTTTTAGGTGGTTTTCGGTTTTGGGTATTGCTTGGGCTTTTTGGTTTTTATGGGGTTTTTTAGGTCATAGGGTCTTTAGTGTTTTATAAGGGTTTTAGTTTTTTAAGGGTTTTATTACTTTTATTGTTTATTTATGTTTGTAAGGTTTTGGGGAGTAGGGGTTTGGGGTTTTTACAGTTTTTGTGGTTTTTTCTGTTATTGGGGATTTTCAGGATTTTAGGCATTTTTAGTCATTTTAGGTCTTTTAGTATTTTAAGAGGATTTAAAAAAAAACCATTTTTAGTGTCATTTTTGGGTTTTTTTGGGTTTTAAGTTTCTTTAATGTTTTTAGGTCTTTTAGGATCCTTCTAGGGTTTCATGGTTTTAGGGAGTTTAATTCTTTTTTATGATTTCGGTCTTTTTAAGGGTTTTGCCGGTTTTTTGGTTTTTAGTGTCTTAGGGTTTTTAAATGGTTTCATGATCATTGGGGGTTTTAGTATCTTTTACAGTTTTAGAGTTTTTAGGGTCTTTTTGGATTTATGGTGTAGGTTATAGGGTTTAATGTGTAGTGTATATGGTTTAGGGTGTTGGTTTTAAGGTTTTTAATGTAGTGTATGCGGCCCAGGGTGTGTTATTAATGATTTAGGGTATAGGTTTTAGGGATTATGGTGCCAGGATTTGGGGTTAGGGTGTAGGGTACATGTTATTGGGTGTAGGGTTTCATGTTTAGGTTGAAGAGTGTATAGAGTAGGGCTTTAGTGGTTTTAGGGTTTCATAGGGGTTTTACTGTTTTTATGGTTTTTTTGTTTTTTATGTTTTTTATGGTTTAAGTTTCTTTGGATCTTTTGGTTTTGTAAGGGTTTTTGGGTTTTTAGTGCTATGAGGGGTCTTTAATGTTTTATGGTTTTTATTGTTTTTATGCATTGAAGTTCATTTTGGATGTTAAAGGATTTCATTGGGTTTTCATGTCTTTTATTGTTTTTAGGGTGTTTCTTGAGGATTTTCTGTTTAAAGGATTTTTATGGGTTCTATGATTTATATAATTTTAGGGGTTTGATGGGTTTCCATAGTATTTGGGTGTTTTTTTTGGTTTTTAGATTTTAGGTTTTTTAGTGGTATTAGGGGTTTTTTATCTTTTTAGGATTTTTTAGATTTTAGTGGTTTTATAGTTTTTTTTATTTTTCGAATAATTTAGGAATATTGTGGTTTTGTACTATTTTGTATGATTTTTATGGATTTAAGGTTATTTAGGTTTTTGTAGTGTTTTTATTGGTTTTTGTTTTTTCACTTATTATGAGTTTTTAAGCTTGTTTAAGGTTTTTAGAGATTTTATGGTCCTCTAGGTTTTTAGGAGGTATGGTTTTTTTGGGTCCATAATGATTTTTTTTGGTGTTAAGTGTTTTTAGAGTTTTTATTGGGTTTTAGAGTATTTTTTCGGTTTTGTAGTTAATATGGTTTTTAGGGTCTTTTAGGGTTTCAGTGTTTTTAGTATCTTTCTGAGTTTTAAGGAATTTTAGGGTTATTAGGTCTATGAAAACTTTTAGGTTTTTTGAAATAGTTTTTGTATTTTTAGGGGTTTTAAGTGTTTATGGATTTTTTTGTCTTTTATGGATTTTAGGGTATTTTGGGGTTATATGGGATTTGATTATTTTTCGGGTTTTTAGGGTCTTTTGGGATTCAACCAATTTTTAGGGTTTTATGGTCTATTGAGGGGTTTAGGGTATTTTGTGGTTTTTATTGTTTTTATTATTTTTCTGGGGATTTTAATATGTTTATGGATTTTTAGGGATTTATGGTTTTCCGTGGTTTTAGGGGGTGTCATATTGTTTTTAGGATTTTAGGTGTTTTATGGTTTTTATGGTTTTTAGGGGTTTTGGGTATATAGGATCTTTAGGGTGTTTAGTATTTTTTATGGATTTTAGGGATTTTAGGAGTTTTTGGGTTTATTTGGTAATCTATTGGGTTTATATTATTTTAGGAAAGGAAGATGTGGGGCATGAAAATCTTGGCACCCCAAAATGTATAAATAAAAAGGAGACACCACAAAAAAAATGAGTGGTGGGGCCAAGCAGCTCACAGCTAAAACCCCATCACAACTGACAACCCAAAACCCAAACCCCAATAATGTCCAAAAATAAAAAAGAGAACAAGTCAGTCAATGTCGCCGCAAAAGTCATCCAGTTCCACACCAAAAGGTCCAATACTTGCACCAAGACTATCATCCATGTCAGTAAAGAAAATGTCTGAGAGAACTCCTGCATCCATATAGTCTCATCCCTACTAGTATTCCTCCTGTATTCTGAGCATTTGGAATAGTTTCTCTCTGGACGTCTTCTGATATGCATTTCGCGAAGGCTGCTCTAGCTTGTTATGTTTAATATTCATCTTGGCCACATTGGTGATGGCTTGGGTCTCCATGGGTCGTGGAAGAGTAGAATAATCATTATGTTGCCTCCTTGGGGTGCGGGGGGGGGGGGGGGCAGAGGCGAAACCATCCACATGGACCACCTTCTCAAGTAAAACTCCATCACTGGCTAAACATGAGGCCCCTTTGTTACCATCCGTACTTATTATGATAGGAGATTCTCCATCACCTTTTTGAAGATTTTTTCTTTCCTCCTTGAACATGGCCATAGAAGCATTTATCATGTAGTCATCCTCAACAAAATTCTCCCCAGGACTTTTAGCCTCATCCTCCAGGGGAAACCATGCCCACTCAACCATCATCATTTCATGGAGAAGAACACAATGGTCTTTAGAAAATGTGACTCCATAAAAACCATGTCCTTCTGGAAGCCCGGGGCCAACCCACCTTCATCGGTTTTGGACATCGGTAGAGGGAGCCTAGCCAGATACTTCACATAACAGTGCCAAAATTGGACTCGAGTGGACGGATTCCAGCCAAACCCTCCACGTGAATAGCGACAACCTAATCCTCAAGGGATCCTGGAACTACCCCCATGTCCACCTTCTCTGTGTCACCACTCCCTATGGACAGCACCATGGGGTGGATGCTCCAACTATGGTGTCCCACTTCAAGATCAAGGGTATACTCATCTACCAAGATTATCTCCTGTCCAACCATAAGAATCTCCCCACCCATTCCCATCTCTAAAATCCTTCCCAACCACCTCCCCATGATAAAGCTCTCCCACTTCACCGCATCATCGACAATTGTATCAACTTTGGCTAAGTCCTGAAACCTATTTGATAGAGGGACATCATTCACTTCTGGCAACAGGCTACAACTGGCACCCCCACTTCCCTTCCTTCAGTCCATAACTGCTCCGCCCATGGAGTGCATTAGGGGTACCTCCTGATGATCATGCCCAGGTTGGTCAACCTACTCAGTCACCTTTTCCTGCTCTTTCCCTCTCCCTGATAGCTCACCTCTTCCAAAATTCTCACCTATAAAAAACATATTCCTCTCTTCAACCATGTCAACCGTCTCGGTGTTAGTAGCTCCCGATCCACATAAATTCCCCCACCAAATTCAAACTGAAGTCACCCGAATCAACCCTTTCCACCTCCAGATCACTCTCATTCATCAAATTTTTCATGAGTCTATCAAAGACCGCAACAACCATTTGCTGATTGGACGAAGTCACAGTCACTCCCTTGACCTCCTACGCTTCAACCAAATTCTTTTTTCTCTCACCAGACCCAAACCAATCCCGATTTATGCCACTCCTACCAGAGGCAGCATAACCACCAGTCTGAACATTATACCCAAAATTCCTATTGGAAGAACAAAAGACAGTACACGATTAAAAATTCACTAGTTTCTTCAAATGAAGTTCCTCCCCCACAAAAATCCAAACAAAATCCATCAGACCCTTTGAATAATCAACCTTAATTAAGGCCCTTACGAAACCGGATGGCAGAGGGCCTGCGTCCTTCTTTCCACAGAGTGGAACCTCCCACCAGATTCTCTAGCATTGAAAATATAGAGAAATTTTGAAATTGTAGGGGAAGTTTGGGAAAGCAATCCCATGTCACAACCATCAGAGTGTTATTCTTCATATGAAAGTCAATGCACCACTGGAAGAAGGAGAAGCACACGCCATTACATCTTCGAGGTGCCGCAGACTATGTGAGAATAATATCATCCTTAGACATGAAGTGAATCATGACGTGATGACTATCAACTAGACCTTTCGTTGCATGATACTCGAGATTCCAAAGCTCGGAAACAAATCTGTCAAAATTTTCAATCGGGGGGCGCGACATTAGGAATCTCACAACCACAGTCAAATGATGAAGAGACAAGGCATCATTGAACTCCCGGAGAAAATGTGGGAGCTGTGATAAACCTTCAAAAACCTCTGAAACCTTATGTAGAAGCACCATCTATGGGAAGGAGGGTAGCAAGTTATGGAATGAGAAAGGAGTGAATGAGTGTTCCTCTGAGGCAGGATCCTCCCCCGTTGAGTGGGGGAGAGGTTCTTGAGCCTCTATCATCTTCAACCTGGTAGGGAAGGGAAACAGTCGTCGTGATGGATCTGAGACGCCGAGGCCTCCGTCCTAATTTTATATCAGGCATTTCAAGGGGTTTAATGGGATTTAGGGGGTTTATGTGTTGTTATGAGTTTTATGGGTTTTTAGAGCATCTTAGGGTTTTAGGTTTTTTGGGGTCTTTTAGGATTTCTATGATTTTTAGAGTTTTATTATGGTTTATGGTGTTTTATTGGATTTTAATGTTTTTAGGGGTTTTAGGGGTTTTAGTGTCTTTAATATGGTTAGTGTTTTTCGGGTTTTCTATGTTTTTTAGTCTTCTTAGTTGTTTTATGGATTTTTAAAAAATTTAGGGGTTTCATGAACTTCTTGTGGTTCTTTATGGTTGTGGGATCATTTAGATTTTTTAATTTTTTTTTGGGTCTATCATAATTTTAATCAATTTTCAGTTATTTTAAATTATTTTAGGGTTTCTATGTGTTTTTTGGGGTTTGTGTGGTTTTGGGTTCTTTTTTATGGTTATTGAATGTCTTTAATTATTTAGGATATAGGTATTTGGGTTTAGGTTTTAGGGTTTGGGGTTTAGTGTATAATTTGTTGCTTTAGGATTTATGGTGTAGGGTAAAAGGATTATGGTGTAGGTATAGGGTTTATGGATTATTGTGTAGGGTTTATGGTGTAGGGTATATGGTTTAGGGTGTAAGGTGTATGTTTTTTTGGTTTAAAGTGTTGGTTATATGGTTTTAGGTGCAGGTTTTAGGGTATATGATATGGGGGTTAGGGGTTAGGTTTTGAGGTGTAGGATATAGGGTTTTAGGTGTTTTATTGTTTTTGGGGGGTTTTAGGGATTTAATGGGTTTCTATGTTTTTTTAGGGGTTTTAGGGTTTCTTTTAGGTTGTTAATTGTTATGTTATATTTATGTTTCGTAGGGGTTATATTTTTTTTCCAGAGGGGTTTGTGTTTGGGGTTTTTAGGTCTTTTGTTTTTCAAGGGTATCTTAGTTATTTTGGCGTTTTAGGGGGTTTACGGTATTATAGGGTTGTAGGGAGTTTTAGAAATTTTTTGATGTTTGAATTTTTTTTTCATTTAATTGGGTTTAGGGATTTTATGGTATTTAAAAAAAATTATGGTAAAGGATTTTTTGTTCATTTAGGGTTTTGTGGTCAAAATAGTGTTTTTATGGGTGATTTTTGTTATAACGATTTTATTTGGTTTATTTTTTGTTTTTCAGAGTTTCTATTGTTGTTGGTTTTGTATGGGTTTTTTATTATTTATAGGGATTTTTGGTTTTAAATTGTTTTGAGTGTTTTTAATAGATTTATGGAATTTTTTTAGTTTTCAAGGATTTTATTGGGGTTTTATGGTTTTTATGGTTTTGTGTTTTTTTGTGTTTTTGATGTCATTTAGGGTCATTATGATATTTTTAATGGTTTTGGTTTTTAAATTTTTATTTTTTCAATGATTTAGTGTATCTAGGGATTGATGGGTTTTTTGTTGTTTTAGGATGGTTAGAAATATTTGGGGATTTTAAAAGTTTCTTATGTTTTTAGGGTGTTTATGTGTTTTATGGTTTTTTATATTTTTAGGGGTATTTATGCCTTCATGGGTTTTCATGGTTTTTAAAGGCTTTATGGTTTTATGTGTTTTATTGGATTTATTATTTTTTATGGTCTGTTGAGTGTTTTTTAGCGTTCTAGAGTCTTTGAGTGTTTTATTAGGGTTTTAAGTTTTTTTCTGGGTTTTTGTGGTTTTTAGGGTCCTTTAGCATTTTAGGGTTTTTAGAGTGTTCTATTGGTTTTACGGTATTTTAGTGTCTTTTGTGGGTTTTTCGGTTTTTGGGGTTTTTAGGGTATTTTATAGGGGTTTTGGGTTATAGGCCCTTCTAAGGATTTTAGTTTTTTTAGGTTTTTTGGTTTTTTTGGTTTTTTGGACCCTTTGGGTTTTAGGGTTTTTTGGTTCTTTGGGTTTTGAGGGTTTTTAGGGCAGTTTTGGTGTTCTTTATGATTTTTTTGGATTTTTAGGGTTTTTAGGGTATATAGGGTTCTATTGAGTTTTTATGGATTTTGGAGGTTTAGGGGTTTTAGGGTAATAGGGGTGTTAGGGTTTTTGGGTTCATTGTGGTTTTTTTTGGATATTATAGGGTTTTAAGGATTTTTACACATTTTACGGTTTTTGGGGTATTTTAATTGTTTTCGAGTTTTCTGTTTTTTAATGTTTATCAGGTTTTTGGGTTTTTAGGGTGTTTTGTGGCCTTTAATGTACATTTTGGGTTTTAGTGTATTACTAGTTTAGGGTTTTAGAGTTTTTAAGGTTTTTTTGTATGTTTGTGATTTTAAAGTGTTTTAATGTGTTATAGGGGTTTAAGGTGTTTAGTGTTTTTAGGGATTTCATGAATTTTAAGTGTTTTTATGATTTTAATAAATTTTAGGGTATTTTGGATTTTGATGGGTTTTATATGTTTTTATTTTTATAGGTTTATTACAGTTTTTATTGTCTTTTAATGGGTTTTACGTTTTTATGGGTCTCCATTGGTTTCATGGATATTAATTTTTTCATGGACCAAAAGGATTTTATGGTTTTCCTGGACATTTAGAGTTTCATATTATTTTAGTGTCTTTTCTGTATTTGAAGTTGTTTTAAAATCATTCTGTGTTTTAGGGAATTTATATATTTTTGTGGTTTTTATGGTTTCAGTGCCTTTTAGTGTTTTCGGGGATCTTTCAGGGTTTTTTTGGGTTTATAGTGTTTTTAGAGACTTTTGGGTTTTATGTGATTTTAGTGGTTTAAGGATTTTTAGGTATTCTAGGGTTTGGGGGTCTTTTGGGGTTCTAGTGTTTGAACAGTTTTTAGGGTTTTAGGTATTTACGGATTTATGGTTTTTAAGGGGTTTTTTTGTTTTTGGGGATTTGGGGGGTGGGGTTAGGGATTTTTAGGGCCTTTTAGGTTTTTTGGACATCATTTGGGTTTTTTGGTATTTTGGGTATTTTAGGTTCTTAATGGTTTTAGGGAATTTAGAGTTGTTGGGTTTTGAGGGGTTTTTATGGTTTTATGGATTTTATGGTTCATAGGTTTTTAGGGGTTTTCGGGTTTTTATTATGTTGGGGTTTAGGTGTTTTATAGTATTTTAATGTTTTCAGTGTGTTTTGGGATTTTTTGGGTTATTTGGGGTTTTAGGGTGTTTAAAATTTATTGGGGTTTTAATGGTTTTCAGGGGATTCCATGATTTTTTAGGGTGGTTATGTTTTTTGTTATTTTAGTGGTTTTTGGGATTAAAGGGTTTTATATGGTTTTAGGGTTTTATATGTTTTTATAGGTTATTGGCCTCTATGGTTTTTAGGGTTCTTGGGATTTTTAAGGGGTTCTAGAGTTCTTAAGTGTTTTAGTTTGTTTATGTGTTTTTACAATTTTTTAGGGGTTTTTGTGTTTTGATGGTTTTATATAGTTTTTATAGTTTTACATATTATATGTTTTTTAGGACGTTTTAGGATTTTTTTGGGATTTTATATATTTTTAGGGAATTTTTTTGGGCACCTTATGGTCTTGGGGGTTTTAATTTCTTTTAGGTTTTATTGGTATTTTATGTTTTTAAGGGCCTTAGGTTATTTTATGTGTTTTATTATCTATGCTTATGGTTTCAGGGGGTTATGGAGTTTAGAGTTTGTGGGGTTTCATGGTTTTTTTATTATTTCACATTTTTTGTTTTATTGTTTATTTTGGGGTGCTTAGGAGTATTTGGACTTTTTTATTTTTGGAGTTAAATATTTTTTATAGTATTTAGTGTCATTATATGCTTTTTCATGGTTTGGTGGTTTTCAGGGGTTTTAGAGGTTTTATGGGTTTTAATCATATTAGGGTTTTTTGTGTTTTTTGGGGTTTTATGAGTATTAGATGTTTTCGGGGATTTTAGGGTTATATGGTTATTTTAGGATTTTTTTTTGGTTTTTTTAGGATTTTTATTTTGTATGGTTTTTAGGGTTTTAGGTTATTTTTGGTTTTTATAGAAATTTGGGTTTTTTGGGTGTTTTATGGTTTTTCAGTTCTTTTACCTTTTTTATTTTTTCTTTTTTTTTTGTCTTTTGTAGTTTATGGTGATTTATAGTCTTTTAGGGGAATTTTTGGGGTTTTATGGTTTTTACAGTTTTATGGGTTTCTTGGATTTTTACAGTTATAATGTATTTTACATTTTTACTATATTTAGTGGCTTTTGGAGTTTTAATGATTTTAGGGATTTCATGGGATTAAAGGTTTTGGGGTTTTGTTGGGTGGTTCTAGGGATTTTTAGTATTCTTAGGTTTCAGAGGTGTTTATGGGTTTTTAGAGTTTTAGTGTTATTTTAGGGGTTTGAAGGTTTCTTTTAGGGGTTTAGAGTTTTTTTTGGGGTTTTAGGAATTTATGGGTTTTAGGGTATTTTAGGGGTTGCTTCTATTTTGTACTGTTCTATATTTTTTTGGGTTTTTTTGATTTTTTTGGTTTTTCAATCCATGTAAGAGGTTTACAGTTTTTTTACAATTTTTGGGGATTTTTTGGGTTTTACTATTTTGTAGTATTTTACTGGTTTTTAGGATTTTTAGGATTTTTATGGGTTTTCACCAGATTTTAGTGTTTTTATGGTATTTAGAGGGTTTTTTGAATTTTTTGCCTTCTTTAGGTATTTTAAGATATTTTATTATATTTTAGGGTTTTTATAGATTATTCACGTTTTTAGGTTTTTTAGAGTTTTATTTTTGATTGTTTTGGATTTAGAGTTTTGGGTGTAGGGAAAAGGGTGTATAGTGTATTGTATATGGTTTATGTTGTAGGGTATATGGTTTAGAGTGAGGGGAATAAGGTTTAGAGTGTAGTGTATGTGAATTAGGGTTTAGGGTATGGGGTTTAGGTTGTAGGGTATATGGTACAGGGATTATGGTTTCAAGTATAGGGTATATGGTTGACGGTGTAGGGTTTAAGGTTTATGGTGTAGGGTATAAGTTTTAGGGTGAAGTTTTTAGGGTTTAAGGTAGAGTTTATAGGGTTTAGGGAGTAGGGTTTTTCATTTAGGGGGTTGGGTATAGGGATTTGGATATTTGGTTTTTTGTTAGGGTGCATGATATAGAGTTTATGATATAGGGTTTGGGGTTTGGGGTGAATGTTATAGGGTTTAGTGTGTTGGTTTTCTGGGTTTACTATGTAGGGAATAGGGTTTACTGTGTAGGGTTTAGGGTTTAGGGTGTATTGTATGTGGTTTTGGGTGTAGGTTTTTGGATTTTGCGTGTAGGGTATAGGATATGGTGTGCAATTTAGGGTTTACGTAGTAGGTGGTAGGGTATACTATGAATTTTTATGGTCTAAGTTGTGTGGTAGATGGTTAAGGGTGTATCATTTATTTTTTAGGGTGTATATTAATTCTTTAAGGGAGGTTGGTTAAGGTATTAGGTTGTAGGGTATACGGTTTATGCAGTAGTGTTTCAATATGTGGGTGTAGGTTATAAGATTTTGGGTGTAGGATTTCGGGATTCTAGTTTCTGGGTTTTGGGTTTATAGTGTAGGGTTAGGGTTATAGGTTTTCTATTATGGGTATAGGGTACGAGGTATATAATATAGGATATAGGGATAAAGCTTTAGGGTATAGGGTTTAGTGTGTTGGGTATAGGGTTGTGTGTTTAGGGTTTAAAGTTTAAGGTGAAAGGTATTGGGTTTATGGTGTAGGGTATATGTTATAGGGTATATGGTTTAGGGTGTAGGGGGGCCTAATTCTTCCCCAACAAAATTTTTTGAATACTAAATTTCAAATCATTAATAGTTCCGAAGATCTGAACCGACACATAATGTATTTCCTTTCTCACTGTGATACCATGAAGGGAACTCCTCAACAACAAGAAGCAGTAAAGATTCGGTGTTTTGAGAAATAATTAGAAAGACCATCGTTCGAATGGTATACAAGTTTTTAATCATGATCAATTACTGGATGGATTAATCTCTATCAGAAATTCCTTCTTCAATTCGGCATAACATTACCGAAGACAACCATTTTAAGACATTAAAAATAGTAAACAAACGTATAATGAAGGATTTTAAAATTTTATTACTCGATGTAAATTATAAATGTATTCCTTATGTCTGGCACTCCCTAAATAATAGTTTCTGTAAATTTGTATGGAAAATCTGCGTGATTAGTTACACACACCGTTGATACTTGTAAAATACACACTAGGGTTTTGAGACCTTAATTCAATTTCTCTATATATAGAATATTATTTTAAATAAAATAATGCTAAAACTCATGTAATTACATCATCTCTGGGAATGAGAATATGGAAGTCATATGATACTACTGTTACACTCAAGCAAGCACTTGTACCTACTACCACATAAAAAACCATCATCATATCAAAGGGATCCACCTCGCGAGCATCGTTAGTAATGACCAACTCATCAAGACTTTCATAGAGATCAATGATAGAAACAATTTGAGTATCTAGGGAAAACGGTTTATTGCTTTCGGAATGAAAAATTTCTCGGTTACTTCATCTCAGCTCTGGTAAACAATTTGGTTCAGTTTACAAATATGAAGAAACCTAACAATGAAGGAGATTAAGATCTTCTGAATTATTTTCACTTTCAGAAGATATTGGAGCTTCCCATTCAGTACTGTTTTGTTTTCAAGGATCTCCTACAAAAAATGGTAGAATCTGTATAAGTGAAACTAAAAATTTCATCATCTCAAGTAGCTTGTGTTATTTCAACTATCCCATAAGAAGAAGGTGAATGACAGAAAGTTAAAAGCAATAATGTACATAAATATGATGATTGGATGATCATGAAAATGATCAACCAAACACAGGCCATTCTATGAACACAATTGGGACAATCGTTTGTGTCTTCCACCACTCCTACTACAGTAACACCACCTTCATCAAATGGTCTATCCTCAAAGGAACAAGGTGATTAGAAGGAAAAATAGAAGTAAGAAGAAGACAAGATCATGTTAAGTCCGAAGTAGTCATTAATCCAAGATTATTTCTTGACATATGCTTCAAAATCACTGGAACAACCCTGCCAAAAGGTAAAACCAGAACCATATTTTCAAGAAGAATCTTCATCAAATGATGTATTGATCTTTGGTTCTATCAACATCATCCACTTAACAGATCCTTATGCCATTGGTGATTCTGATTATAATGAACTTGAGTTACTTGTACCTAATTGGGGAAGTAGAGTAAGAGGTCATGGTCAAATATATAGGGGAATACATGGGAATTCTAGAAGCCACTATTTTAACTCTACCCCTTCTCAAACCGTGTATGCGATGAAAACTCATGGAAGGGCCCTTTAAAAGGCTAAAAAAGAACAAGTATAATCTTTCCTAAAATATAGGTTCGGTCCTTATGATTTTTTGGGGGACTAATTATAAGTCACACCATCTCCCACCCAACAAGTAAATAGACATAATTAGTATAATCTACAAAATCCAAAAGTATTTATAGCTTCAACTCTGAAACATGGCACATCTACATCAGAAGCATCAACTTCCAAGGAACCTACCAAATCACATATCAATGCTGGAAAATATAGACCTTTATACCAAAAGAATATTTTCTTGAAACAATTGGCCCAATTTCTGACCATGTTTTCAATTATGGATGCCTTTAATTTGTCAAAATATCTAAGATAAGCACATATTGATGCTTTATTAAGTTCTCAAGAGTTTAAAACTAATGTTTTTTTATTCAGAAGCTTACTGTATATAAACTGATCCTATAGAATGCCATGTAGTCATATATTTTACAGATGAAGATGAAGATGTTTTTTTCCATGCACATATTAGGCCTTTGTATCTATCAGGAATGTTCAATGACACTGAAATCCAACGAGCCTTCATTGATAAAGGAACTAGAGTCAACCTCATTAGAACTCATACACTTCATTGATTTGGCCTTATTGAATATGAATTTTCTCCTTCTACATTAATGTTGAATGGATACTAAAAGAATGATCAAGAACATCTGGTCGGGATTACACTCAGAAGTCAGTATGGAGATCTAGTATCTAATTCATATTTCATGGTTGTTCTCTAGGACACTGCCTTCAACATTCTGCTTGAAAGGCCTTGGCTGTATCACCATGCATCCATTCATTTATCATACCACCAATGTCTTATGTTCTATTTCAATTCTAAAATCAGGACATTGAATGGTGACATGGCTTCATTTAAAAAAAGTTCATCTCAATACATTGAGGCAAAGTTTTATCACACAATGGGAACGAGGTCCCTGAAAAAGGAGATAACCATAGTTAATGCTAAAAATAGATTGGAAAAGATCCCAGAAAACCCATTCATAAATTTTAGTACAGATTATGTGTTACCTACTAATAACATTTGAATGGTAAACAAAAATACAAGAACTCACCCAGTAACTTCCATAATATCAATCACAACAATAGAGCATGACAGCATGGGAGTAATTGTTGATTCCCCAAGAAGGGATGGAAGATTAAATGGAGATGTCTTCATTTCATGCACTAAACTATAGAAACTATATACTTCATTACTAAAAATAGAAGAAGTTATAGAAATTATATAGTAATACAAAGATCTTGATTTCCAATCCATCATCTCCCCATTATCAACCCAGAAAGACCCTTTATCATTATTAGGGTCAGAAATGGGGACCTCTTCATCAGGATGTTCAAATACTGATTCCTCACCTTACTCTAAATGTTTTTTAGTTATCTACTATGAATGTAGAAAAAGAATAAATAGCACCGAATGAAGAAGAAGATGATGATCTCAGGGATGCTCCTGTAGCTTTTGAGGAAGGTGTCTCTACCACTCTGGATGAGCTCAGAAAAAATAAATCTAGGTACAGAAGAAGATCCATGCCCCCACACTAATTAGCATGGCCATGAATTTTGAAGAGAAATAGTTTTATACTTCATTTATAAAGAAACATAGAGATATATTTTCTCGGAATTATATAGAAATTCTAGGTCTTAATCCTGATGTACCCACTCAATATTTGGATTTTTCGGAAGAACATTGAAGATTCATGCAGGAAGATAGAAGAACGCACCAAAATCAAGCATCTAAAATTAACGTTGATGTTGATAAAAATATAAAAGATAAAATTATCATGGAATTTAAATATCCAAAATGGATGTACACCACTATCCCATATAAAAATAAGAATGGAAAAATTAGAGTTTGCATTGATTTCAGAGATCTTAACCGTCATTTTCCAAAAGATGACTTCCAGTTGCAGTCAAAGAACATTTAATTGATGCAATTGCAGAATATGAAGCTCTATCCTTAAGGGATGGATACTCCTAGTATAATAAAAAAAATATATCCCTAGAGGTTGAAGAATCTATAGTATTTAGAGCCCCTCAATGTGTGTTTTTTTTTTCAGGTAATGCCCTTTGAATTAAATAATGCAGGTGCAACGAATCGATGTTCCATGCACCATATATTCAATCCATTCTTAGGGAAATTAGTTTAATGTTATGTGGATGATTTGGTGTTCAAATACAATCAATGTTCCAATCACATGGATGATCTAGAGAGCACATTCAATAAACTTTGGCTACACAGTTTGAAAACTAACACCTTGAAATGTTCTTTAGGGGTAACCTCAGTAAATTTCATTGGCTTTGTTGTATGCCAACATGGTATTGAATTTGATACTGAGATAAAAAAAATCAATCCTTGGAATTATCCTCCTCTAAATTTGAAATAATTATGAGGTCTCCAAGGTCAAATGGCCTATATTCGGCTCTTTATCTCCTATTTGGCAGGCATGTGTTTTCCCTTCACTAGATTAATGAAGAAGGGAGTCACCTACCAATGGAATGAAGACTACCCAGAATAATTTGATTCCCTCAAGAAATATCTATTGAGTCCTCCTATATTAATTCCACTTTTGAATGAAACCAATTATTCTATATGTGACATCTTTAGAGAAATCATTCAGTTCATTCCTTTCCCAAAATAATGATGCTGGGAATAAGAATAGTCTTTACTATCTCAATAAAAATATTTTTGATACAAAAACTCGATATTGAAGTATTGAAATGTGCTACCTGTAATTAATCTTTGTATTTTATAAATTTAGGCATTTCCTAAAACATCATGGATTCAATTGGTATCTCGCAATAATCCGCTCAAATTTATCCTTTGTCGTCCTATGCAAACAGGGCATCTGGCATAGTGGCCAGTTATTTTACAACAATTTGATATCTAGTTTTTTCCTTAGAAGTCATTAAATGTCCAATATTTGGTCGACTTCCTTGTTAAACATCCATCTATGAATGATACATCATTATATACTGAACTTCCTGATGAAGAGATATTTTTTATTCAAGATTATTCACCATCATGGGAAATGTACATTGATGGTTCCTCCAAAAGTCCAAATGGGAAGAGAATGAAAAACCCTAAACATAATAATGTTGGGTTAGGAATTGTACAGATCTCCATAAAAAATAATTATTACCTTATTCCTTCATATTATCAGAAGGCATTACCAACAATGAAGCAGAATATCAAGATCTCATTATAGGCTTGGAATTAGAACTTCATGTGCAAGTGAATCCCTTGAAAGTGAAAGGTTATATAGAATTGGTAATGAAAGGGATCAATAGAGAACATTATATGAGAAAAGAAGAGTTAATCCCAATGTGTGATTACATGAAAGGGTTAATGGTTTAATTTACCTCAAAGACGACATTGTATTGTGTCCTACAATCACAAAATACCCATGTTGATGCACTGGATAATGCAGATATAGCCATGGAAGATCCAAATTGGGATGAGATAATCATTATTATAGCTCACCTACATGTGGTATCACATTTTGGTCAAACCAGAATGAAGGAAATTAATTAAATTAGCCATATTTCTGAGCCATACATTCATACCACGGGATGGAGAATACTTATCATGAAATATCATCAAAATGGAGTTATTCTACTAGATATCACTGAAAAATAATTTATCTAATGACAAGAAACCAATTTTACTCTTTATGATAATCTAGATCACCAAAAGATATTTTACCAATGAGGTTTTGGTTGAATCCTCTTAAAATATATTGATAGAGAAGAAAATGCAGCTGTCATTAATGAAGTACATTCAGGAGCTTGTGGTTCTCACCAGTCTGGACATAGGATTTCTGATCAAATCTAAAGGCTTGGATACTTTTTTGCTTCAATGAAGTAGGATTTCACAAATTTCACTAAGATGTTTCATCTCTTCCAAATTCATGCCAACTTCATTCATCGACCCTCAGAGTTTCTATATAAAGCTAAACAGTCTTGGACATTTTCCACATAGGTAATGGATGTAGTATGACCTTATCCTTTAGCTACGACTATGAAGTTCAACTATATTCTTACTACTATTGACATATTTTAGAAATGGGATGAGGAAATTACTCTCAATGATGTTAGAGACAATGCAATTTTAGTTTGGTCAGAACTAATATCATAACTTTATTTGGTGTCCCTCATACTATATTAACGGGAAATGGCACCAATTTTGGTTATGTTGGGGTAAAGAAGTTGTCTGAGGAGAAAAATATCAAATCCAATGATTCATCTCACTATCAGGTGGCTACCAATAGACTGATGAGGATTTCAATAAGACCCTATAAAATATACTCCATAAGATGGTGGATAAAGATATGAAATATTGGCCTGATAAACATTTTGACACTTTATGGGATTATCGGTCTACTATCCACACTGCTACCCATGAAACTTCATATTCCTTGATATATAGAACAGATGCAGTTATGCCAATTAAAATTCAATTTCCTTCTCATAGAGTTGAAATCTATGATCAATTCACTACAGAAGAGTGGTTTCAGAAATTTTTTAATGGGTTGGAATTATTAGAATAAAAAATATTTCTTAGTTTTCATCATTTATAAGTCTATAAAAATATAATAGTGCAATACTTTAACAAGAAAGTTGTCCTCCATTCATTTTTTCAAAGAGAATTTGTATTGGTCCTCAGGAATCCAATGAAACCAGGAAAAAAACCTCCAAAGCTTGAGACAATGTGGGATAGACTATATTCCATACATAAGGTCTACTAAAATTAAGATTATTAATTAATCTCAATGGTTTAAGATCTTGATACAAATCCAACAAATGTGATATTTTTGAAGAAATAATTTTTTTAGTTGCACACATCATCCTCGCTACAAGAATAAAAACATGACAGGCCCCACTTCTATACTTCAAGACTTAAAACTGCATAGTACAATGTCCTAGTTTCAATAAATTAAACAGCATGACATCCATAAGCATCCATGATGCTTGACTTTAAAATTCATAGCATCTTTGTCCTTCTCACAAGACGTTAAACTGAATGACCCCATTTCTTCTCGTTACATGACATTAAACTATATGGTTAACATCTTCTCTACAAAACGTTGGGTGCTTCTATAAGCAAGTCTCATGGAAATCATTTCTACTCTTTAGTGGCACATAAGTCCCTATATTCCTTATGTCTGTGTCATATCTACATAGGGATCTTGTTTCAAAAACTATGTGTGGATCGATTCTAATCTATATGCGATTTTTAGAGATGCTTGGATCTCCAATATTAGGCCGAGATTAAACCCAAAAAAAATTTTTCTCCATTTTTTCTTCTCTTGTACAATAATTAGATCTACACAAAGTGCTATTTTAAGATACATGATTTAATTTTCATACCATCTTGTTTCTAAAATTTAATCATTTGTCAAGAATGTTTTAAATCCCCCCACCACCCATGTCAAACTCAATTGGTGTGGGATATGATTGTTTAATGAACTATGTACGACTTGATTCTCATCGATATGTGATATGTAGAGACTCCAAGATCATCAATCATGGGCCTTGCTAGGATTTGAAAAAAACAAAACTCTTTTATTCCTTATAAAAGAATAAAACATGTATTGGGAATTTTAAAGAAGTATATATGGTTGGATTATTTCCCATAGCAGGACACATAGTGATCCCTAGGTTTTATTCTTTAATCCAGAAATGATATGTCATTCATTTCACATCGGATCATCTTCATCCTTACCAAATGTCGTTGAACTTCATGGAAATATAATACCCTTATTCTTCACTTATGTCACCTTTGTGTTATAGAAGAAACCCTTACTACTCATTGTTTCTCACACCGAGCATAGATCACGTGGGCTTATGAATTGTGTAAAAAGATTCTATAATCAAATAAGGTGTCTTAATTTCATATGGGGTTATCAATTTCCACACTTAATGTCTTTAAATTTCACATCAAAATATTAATTCAAAGGAACCATAAAAAATATCCATTTTACATACGAGTCGGATCTATGTAAAGGAATTCAAACTCATGTCCAATATAGATTCAAATATTTCTTATTTTCATTATGCATAACCACATTCTATATTTCACACTCTTAATATTTAATATTTCTAGATCATCATATTAATTCTTTCCATTTCGGGTGACATAATTTCTAATACCTAAGAACTCTTTTGTAAAACTATGCAGCATATTCCCTTTAGTGGCCTTGCATATGTTGCTTACTTAACGGGCCTATCAGTCTAAAGATTCCACTATTTGGCTATACAACATATGACCCATTTTTCCCTGTATAACACAACCCCCATAACAGGTTATTCAAATGATGGAAATTTTGTACTTGGTTATAGTATCTTTGTCCCCTTCAAACATTGATGAAAATATATAAGAATATGTATTTTAAAAAAATTAATTAGGTATATTTGTCCAATTATCATTCTCTCGATCTGAAAGTCTTCAATAATATTGTTTACAAATTTCACTCTCCTTGTGTTCAATGTAATATTAAATAACCTTTGAATCACTTGGCCAAATATCATATATTGTTTCCATTTCTGGTCCTAGTTGTATTAAAAAAAACTACAGACACTACACTTCCACATTTAGGTCATACCTTCATAGAAGTCATATTTCATCAATTCTTTATAAATCATGGTTTGAAATACCCTCTCTATATTTAGGTTCTTTTCTCCATAAACCAAACTCTATGATTTAGAAAATTCGAATCTCCATAATCTACCTTCAGCTTTTACCAATAGAATGTCAAAATTCCGAGAGATATTTTTTTTGACTAGGCAGTATGTGCCCTTAGGTGGCCTTGCATAAGTTTCCTGCATAACAGGTTTGTCAGTCAAAAGATTACACTATTTGGATATGTAACATATTCCCCAGTTGGACCTTCATAATATAGCCCGCATGATGGGGTTTTTAAATAATTGTGACGTCGTTCATGGAAGAGACTTCCCCTAATGCTTTTATCCCTTTTCCCATACCATCCCTCGGTTCCAAAAAGTCCAAAATCATAGATTATAATATTATCTTCCACACCTGAATATGGTAGTTTGATTCAAAACTAATTATCATGATATTGGAAGAGTCTCATACCCTTGTACAATGATAATGACATTAAATTAAATACATACAATGTCCTCACAGCATGACATAAAACTGCACAATTTGATATTAGAAATTACCCTATGTGATAAATTTTTTCCATTCCTTATACACAAAATTTTTTTTGAAATGGATTTCCTAATCATGACATATGTCGTCATAAAATAAACCTTTCATTATTAAAACTCATTTCCTTGGAAAGCTCACTCACTATGGTCATGAGTTACCCAAATCTTATTTTCCCATATCAATCAGTAGTAAAATGTTAAATTCCTAAGAGCTCTTTTGATTGACTATATAGTATGTTCCCTTAGGTGGCCTTGAATAAGATGCCTACATAACATGCCTATCATTCAGAAGATGCCCCTTTTTGGTTATGTAGTATATACCCCAGTTGGCCCTGTATAATAATATCTCCATAATTGGGTTTTAAAAAAATGTTAATTTCATTCTGGGAAGAGACATATCTTATATTGATACATGTTTTAAATTTTGTAACCATAAAAATAATGACTCACGATTCCCCTTGGAAATATTTATGGAATATTATAGCAATTCTTAGTCAACGAGTTTTTTGGGGATTTAATTTCAAAAAAAAGTCAAAGCTATTTGACCTTAAACATTAGCTCTTTATAGTCCAACATACATGAATATAAACTGCCAACAACAAAATATGTGTTACTCACCAGACTAACAACTTGCAAAGGGAACTTTGAAATAAAGTCGAGTCCCAGCACACTAAACATACATTTTTTATGATATAGGTAATATTGGGCAATAAAAAGTCAAAAGATACAATGTTTGTCGTTTTTTCTTTATAACCCTTGAAAAAATCAAACTTTTCTCATTTGGGCCATCGGTTTAATAAGAAAATTCTGACCACCATCATTATTTAAATTGAAATCATGATTATCTGACATTAAGTTTTTATGTTTTAAAAAAATTCATCATCATCATTACATTTAATATACCATTAAAAAAATCATGAATGATTACATATATAATTGAAGAAAATATTTCGTTCATTCATATGAAAAACTGTGGGACATCCACAAAATGGAGCGTCCCTATCATGTTTCAAAATAAACACTCATAATTAATCCTAATTTGTTGAACAATATCATAAGACCAATCAACTGCCTGTTGAAGCTGAGATAGCTAAGCAACTCTGACCTCCTCAGCCCGACTAAGTGCTTCTTTAGCAGTTGAAATGGTAGTTATAACCTTTAATTGGGTTTCCCCTAGTATTTGGTTCAACTTCACAAGTTTTTTATGATCAAAATACTGTTGTTTCTGATGATGTAATGACTCCTTTATGGTTTCATTAATTTATTGGATGATTTCAATTGACTTATTGTTATGAGAGGCCTATGCGTCAGCTACTACAGAATGGAAGTTCACAGTATCGATTATCCTTTTCAAAATCATTCGACAACTTATGATCCTACTCCTGTTAGTGAATAGTCTGTTTCAATGCATTGTAAACGTGTCGATAATTAAATACACGAATCCCAATACATAGAATAATGATGGGAGTTTGGAAAAATGGGACACCAGCTCATCCAAATAATTCTCAGAAATTATGCTCTATATATGTCACAATGTCTTCTTTTGTGCCATGTCAAGATCATATTGCACCTCTAAGTCTGAATCCGAGTCACTACCAAGAGGTGAAATATACTCTGGAAACAGACCACTTGAGGAGATGCCTTGTTCTGCTTCTCTAGGTATAGTATAAGTTTCACCCTCCATTGATGCCTGATAAAACATAGAAGCTTCACCTTATGATATAATTGTGGGAGATGATAACCCTAAATGATAAAACATTGTGATTTCTAGTTTCATAAAAATAGTATATACATAATTTGATCCAGACCACTAATTAAATTCACCCAATAATAAGTTATCCACTTGATTAGATTCATCCCTGGGGTTTTTAGCTTCGGCTTTTTTAGTAGATATTTCTTGAAAAGGGTGACCTTTTGAGTTTGACCATATTTCATAATTTATTGTTGTAGAACATCTCTCCACAAAAGGTCCTCTATAGGTATTTTGTAGCTTCAATAGAAGAATCATATAGTGGAATACCATGTTCATGAAGAGATTTTGCATCATATTATACAAATAAAGCTACATAAGGAGAACATTAGATAAAAAGAATCAGGTAAAGAATAACAATTGTGTATGAAAAATAAAGGAATAAAAACTTATGTCTTTGATAATTTTCATGAAAAACCCTATACTCCTTGATGGAACTTGGAATAACAATATTTGGATTAAGGGATTCCATCATTTCAGTGTATGTGGCTTTGAATTTTATAGAATCCTCAACATTTAGGGTATCCAACAAATGTTGGTTGATGCCCAAATTGGTTCCGCTGAGATTCTATTCCATTCATTCTTCAATTGGTACAAAATCATCAAATATTTCATGGTTTTGATAACATTAGTATTTATTTCATATTCCATTGGGTCTTTACTCCTTTATTCCAGAGAAACATGAATATCAGCATTGTTTATTACAATATCCAATGTTAAAGGCAACTGATCTATTATATGTTGAAAAGAGTAATATTACAAAATATTTTCACTATTTAGGAGAAATGTATTTGATTTTACCATGTTTTTTCTCTCTATCGGTAGAGATGGGAGAGGTAAAATATGAATCTTTTGATGACTTATCTTCAAAGATCGCAAATTCATCATTATGAACATGGGTTTCGCTTGGGGTTTCCTTCTCTATTCTAGAAGAATAATCTCTTAGTCCATTGAGAGAAGAGAGAGACACAGATATTGCAAGAGAATAAATGTGATTACCAGAGAGTATTATGAAAATTATAATTCCCTTAGGATAGTACAAATAATTACCCCTTCAGAGAACACTTCAGACCATTATCATTGGACTTTTGTGTTTATTTTCATAAGTGTGGGGTGAAATCGAAACACTCCCCATGGTAGGATAAAAATGATTTAATAGAATAGGATTATTCGTCACCATTACCCTAGTCATGATTGTTGCTTCTAGAAAAGGTTATAGATACCTAGGGGGATCATTTGTTGTGTTGATAGGAGAGCCTGCAAGCCCATACTTTGGGGATTCGAGAACTGGTCTGGAGTTTCCTTCCCTACATTCAAGATGCAGTAATGTATTTTTATCAAGATTAATTATGTTGAATGGTAAAGCAGGGTTGAGCCAAAAGAATATGAAAATACATTCTAAATATTAACATAAATATCCCACTCCTCCTTAGGGTCGATAATTACCCCTTCGTGTACTCCTAATTCCATCATATGAGATAATATATTAGAGTCTAGGATTTGTTCATTAGTTGCATATATAAAAGCCTCCAACACCATAATATACTCCTATACATCAGCTAGATTATTATCTAAATTTCAATCTGAAAGTTCCTTAATATCACTGTAATTAGGAATTCGTTTTCCATGTTGTATGAATGCCCATATATCCCTAAGATCATGGGTCACACTCTCTCAATAATAAATGGATGTAGGTCGCACATAATTCAATCTCGGTATGTTTGATTGTGGAGGGGATACAACACCTTCTGACTGCTGAGAATTTTTAGGTCTCCCTTCATCATTAGAAAGATCAACATATGGAATATGAACCTCCTTTTGATGGTGGTGACTGGATCTCATTGGGGTTTGAGGTTTAGATTCTCTAGCTCGGTTCTTCTTGGTATACCTCCTGTGAGGATGTTTTTAAGGCTCTAAAGCCTCGAAAACTTTTACATAATCTCTGGCCTTGAACATATTACCACGATTGCAGCTCACAACAATCATTGTAGCTGCCACTCGATATATTCAATTCATCAATTCCCATTGAGGATATGAAGAATCCAAATAATGGAATATCCAGCTTCTAATACGATTGACACATCTGGTGGAGGTAACATAATTGACAATTTGGATGTCTCTAATGCATTTATAATCAATAATTATCTCACTACCATTGGGTGTTTATTGTGTCTAAAAAACATTGGTGGAAAAGTGATTGATTTTTATAGACATATGAACTAACAAGAAAACCTCTCGGGGATGTAACCCTCATAGATAATTTCACCATCAATCCATGTTGATAATATACAATCCCTTAATTCCATCATATAATACCTCAGATCACAATTCCTTCGTTACCATCGTCAATTAATGTTCTAGTAGGTGGGATACCAAAATAAATGAAGCGGAATTATATTGATACATTTAATGACTTAATCAAAACATCAAGCCTCAATTTTTGATGTAGAATAATAGAAAATTTCTGTAAAAATGGGGTGAATCGACCATTGGGGACTCTAACTAAATTCAACACTGAGTATAATGAAATGTGTGCTGCAATCCCGCCCTAAAACAAATGGAATGGCCCTAATATTATAATTGGAGCCTTCCCAATGTATAAATATAGAAATTATTAGTAAATGATTTCTAATATAGGATTTTCTAACACAATATACTTCCCCTATACTAATTAGCAGCTATAAAAAAAGTCCCCTACCTAACACCGCCTCCGGACTCATGAACTAGAAGTTAGTGAATTCCTTGCCACATGGAATGTAAGGAAGCTAAGATTATACATACATCAATATTCGATTTGGCATTTTATCCCTAGTTCTTATAGTCACCTCTCTCTAATTAAGGCCAATATGTGACTGAGCTTCCTCGGTTGTCTGTAGAAGGACAAACAGTAAGACCTCCATAGGTGGGGCCTTCCTCTATTTTTGGTTCTAAAAAGGCTTCCATCATCACCCAAGAATGAATAAATTTCTTTCCATTGGGAAATTTCTTTGCTATATTGAATAGTTCATGAGAAAATGGTGGTGCTCTGGTAACATCACCCCATGTTGTAGTTGGAGGAGTAAACTCGTCTTAAATTTCCCCAAGAATGGGAACACCAGCTATTTGGTAGATATCCCATAAACTAATGCCAACTTCATCATGCATCAAATTGTATGAATTCATTTTCAAACTCCATCGACTCAGAAATTTATGAATGAAATCATTTTTTTAAACTTATATTTGTCCAATCAGATAGCATCATAAATATAGACATTTGATAACTCATTCTTTAATTCTACACATGTCCACCACACCCAAAATGCCCACATCAATTCAGGTTTCACACCTCCTCCAGAATGAATATCCCATTCTTCCTTCCAAGAGTTAGTCTTATCTTTTTGGGAATCCTGAAATGTTGAATCATACTACTGTGGCCTTGTCTCTAAAACATTGTAATGCCCCGACCCCAGTTACCTAGAGTCGGTTCATTATTACATAACATTGGCATGATCAGAAGAAAGATCAAATCTCGAAAGACCAATTGGTTTAGTATCCTTGGAAACACTAGATATATTCATAAAGTTTTACCTTACATCATAAAGTGAAAAACTAATATAACAACATAGTATCCATATTTCACACTCATATCCCCACATAAAATCCCTATTGGTCATTCATAACTTACTTCTTCACATCCTGGGGAAAATAAAACATAGAAAAGGGGTGAGCTCAAATGCCCAGTAAGGATAAAAATATAGCAGAAACTTTCAAAAATAAGCATAACCATTTAGGTCAATGAATTACTAAAACAAAATCCTTATAAACTTGAACTTAAACATAGTATGGAAAATGTAAAATGAAATAATTCCATTTACTTATTCACATGGATATTCTACTAATCGAATAATCACATGGAATATCAATAACCAATTTCATAATGATGGAATGCATAATGCCAGACTATCATAACCACATAGCCAAGGCCTCGTGCTAAGACTACAAATAAGATTTTTCCAAGGCCTTGTTCCAAGACACTAGTTTGTCTCATGAGACCTACTGATGCATCGAGGAGCTATAGCGGGCTCCTCCAATCACATATTCAGTCCAATGCATTCCCATATGAAAAGGTTTATATATAACATAAACATTCGTATTAAAACTAGCAAACGAAATGTAAATACTTCATCCATAAACCACGAAAATAACATATCCATAGTCAAACATATCACAAAACCTTCAATACAATATGGATGTTTTGTTTCATAATAAATTATCACCAAATAAGCTTAAAATCCATCAAAGGATGTTGACATAGATGAAATCAAAACTCTTTTTAGAGAAATATCTCTTTTTATATTGAAATCATTTAAGAGTCATATAAAATGAAACATTTTATTTTAAAGTATTCTTATAAGCTTGTAGGTGAATTTTCAATGATTTTATAATGGCGGAAAATAGCCGCACCCGCCGTATAAGTTAAAAAAAACATTCTTACCTTAATTCTGTCGAAAAGGTTAATAACACCTTGTTTAGAAAACGACCTAATGATTCCTTTATAAACCTCTTATAAAAAGTCAAACAAGGGTATAAATGACTTTAACCCATATTCTTGTAAATAGTAAAAATGTTTTGAAATACATTTTTAAGAACCATGGATGTGGATGATAAAGAGATTCCAGTAGATTATTACATATAAACAACCTCGGATAATGAAGAGATTGCGAAATAAACCCTTACCTTGTACTTTTCCATTGATGCGTTAGGTTAACCTCCTATATAATGGTGAAATAATTGTCATCAAATTATACAAGAATCATATATATTAATATGATATCATATATGATCTTTTAACATTGATTTGTTAATAATATCTTAGTTTTATCGTTGTTTCGGGTGTTAACTTACGTAAGCCATGTTTGTAATGGATAGGTTGTATCATAATAATATACAGAATGATATCAAGTCCTTAGATAATATTATTAATCATCAAATGAGAATTTTACTTGAATGGATACGATGGAGAATGAATCTCATCGCGTTCGTGGAGACGGTAGTCCGTGTGTACGCACAAGCGACAATATCATTCTGTTGATATTATAATAATATATAAATGGATGGTATATCATATATACAGAATAATTAACATGTTATATTTATTATTTACATGAGTTACCCATCATTATTATACCCATCCAAATAATAATATACTGAATAACAATTACACCACGACGTGGAGACGGTAAGCCTTACGTACGCACGTATGGTGACATCATATTCAAAGGGTGGATATAATACTAAATATGGTTGTACCATATTTATAATAACATCACAGTATATATATTATACTGGAGTTATTATTTTATAATGGTAATAACAATGAAAGAAGAAGTGGAAGAAGAAAGGAACTTGGAAAAGGGTGGTGAAATCATTACCTCTTCTTCAGGTTCTTCCTTTTGATTTGATCAAAAGGGCTCCATAGGTTGGCTTTATGATCAAACTAAGGCCTCTAGGTTGTCGTGAGAGAAGTTGGGAGAGTATTTGGGCAGAGTTTGGCCGAACCAAAAGGCTTTGAAGGTGTGAAGAAATGATAATTAGGAGTGCCCGTTTATAAGAGGGGTGAGGGGCACCTTTGGAAAAGCTAGAAATATTAATTTATAATAAACTCATATTCGATTTATGATGGATCCAAGGATGATTATTTAAATTTTAAGGTGTGGATAGGTCGAAAACAATTCAACCAATAGAATTTAGGCAGGTTTGGGTTACTATATTAACCTTATTGTTAAGTATTAACTCTAAGTTAATTAGTTTCACTTTTACAATGTCTCTTTGTATTTTTATATTATATGGTTAATAAACTTACCATATACATACAAGAGACCCCCAATTGGTCAATTAATGATACAACTATAATGATATAAGTCTCTTGGCCGAACCTTAGATTTTTAGGAATTTAATATCAATTATAAATATAATACTTGTTTTAGAAACTCTTTTATGTCAATTTTGACACTATTGAATAGTTGATTTTTGTGAAACTCATAAAAGAATTATTACTTCTCAAAAAGTTAACTAATTCAATCATAATATGTCATATTATCCTATAAAATTATTTTAATTCATTAAAAGTCTCAAATTATATTATTTGGGTATTTATAATATCAATTATTTTAAATTTTCACTTTAATGGGAATTACTGCATCATCATTGTGTCATAAAAAAATTAAATTATTTAATCTCAAAAAATTATAAATAAAATATAATTAGGTAGGAAATTTTTTTATCTTTTTAATGAATATTTATAGTTGAAAATAAAACATATATAACCCTATGTAAAAATTGTTTTTCTAAAAGATATATTCTTGTGTCATTTTTGTATTCATTTTAACTTAATTAAAATTAAGTGTCCCTATCACCTACAAGTGGAACAATGGGGTCCCAAAATCGACCAAAAGATGCCTATGGTCGAACATGTATCAAAAAATAAGTTTAGGACACGTTTTAGTGTAATTTTGTATTATTATAATATTATTTTTTAACCCTTATTTACCAGAATTACCCTTAACCATGGTAAATAAAATATTTACCGAAGTAATTATTCAAAATCTCTCAAAATAAAAGATTCTTATTTACAGAATTTGAACATCGTGATTCCAAATATGGAATCAATTTTTCAAAATTCAAAACACATAAGTGGCAGAAATTAATTTAAAATTAATTCCTGTTGTTAAAATTAAAAGCGTGTTTTTAAGAGATAATAACTATCAAAAGATTGGCACTTGTTTATGTCCGGTTTAATTGTAAATTTTTTTCCAATGACCAACATTATATTAAATGGTAAAAATATGTTCTAAATATACTTTAAAACCACTAAAATTCATAATTTATTACTATTAATTATTTTGATTAAAAAGTTGTTTTTAATTAAAATTTAGTAATTTTCACTATTCATCAATATATTAAAGTTATCCGAAAAGTACCAAAATTTCTCCTTAGGATAAATTCGATATTCTGAATCCAAAAATGAAGTCCATTTTGAAATATAAAATTTATATAATTTCAAAAAGTAGGTATTACTATTCATAACGGCTAGTTTGATTGGTTATGGTGTGTTAGAACTCCGTTTTGCGTACAACACACGCTGTCACATTATTCAAAGAGAAGTGTACCGTAGAAGCTTGGGGTGTTACATTCTCCCCTCCTTAAAATAATTATGTCCTAGAAATTTCTAGAATACTTATCACATGAAAAGACTCGGGTGTTTCTTCATCATAAGTTCCTCGGGTTCCCACGTTGCCTCTTCCATCTTATGGTTTCTCCACAAAACTTTTACCAGAAGCATCGTCCGGTTTCTCAGTACTTGTTCTCTTGTATCAAGAATCCTGATGGGATCTTCGCAATAAGACAAATCAGGTTCCAGTTCTAATTCTTCATAGGTGAGTACATGCGTTGGGTCAGGCATGTATTTCCTCAACAGAGATACGTGGAACACATCGTGAACTTTGGAGAGACTTGGCGGCATTTCCAATCGGTAATCTATAGCCCCAATTCATTCTAGAATTTCGAAGGGTCCGATGTACCTAGGACTTAATTTACGTTTCTTACCAAAACATATGACTCCCTTCCATGGAGATACCTCCAGGAAAACATGATCACTGACTTGAAATTCCAAATACTTCGTTCGATTTTCGGCATAGCTCTTCTGCTTACTTTGAGCTGCTTTGATGTGATTTTGGATTACCTTCACCTTTTCCACCATTTCCTCCACCAGTTCTGGGCCTACAAGTTTTCTTTCACCAACGTCATCCCAACAGGTTGGTGTACGACATCTCTTTCTATATAACGGTTCATATGGTTCCATCTGAATACTCGAATGGATGCTATTGTTATAGGAAAATTCTACCAGAGGTAAATATTGATCCCACATACCCTGAAAGTCAAGTGAGAAAGATCTCAACATGTCTTCTAAGGTTTGAATAGTCCATTCTGATTGTCCGTCTTTCTTAGGGTGGTAAGAAGTGCTCAAATGAAGTTTAGTATCCAAGGATTTTTGAAGACTTTTCCAGAATCTTGAAGTAAAACGGGGATCACGATCAGAAACAATCGATAGGGGTACTCCATGAAGTCTCACAACTTCATTAATATATATTCTTGCTAGACGTTCCAGGGGTAGATCTTCTCTTATAGCAATAAAATGTGCTGACATGGTATGACGATCAATAATAACCCATATTGCATCGTTCCTTCTACGATTCTTTGGTAGCCGCATGACAAAGTCCATCGTAATATTGTCCCATTTCCACTCCGGTATGGGAAGAGGTTGCATGACTCCTCCAGGCTATTTCCTTCTAGCTTTCACTTGTTGACAAACCATACATCTTGACACAAAATCAGAAATCTCCCTCTTCATGTTGTCCCACAAAAAATGTTCCTTCAAATATCTATACATTTTGGTGCTCCCTGGGTGTATAGAGAAATTGGAACTATGAGCATCATCCAGCAATTCCCTTTTTAGATCAGGTATATCAGGAACACAAACACTCTTCCCAAATTTCAAAATTCCATCTTCATACACAAAGTCTCTCAGTCTCCCATAATCCATAGCTTTAATCTTATTTTGAAATTTTTCATCATCGGTCTGAGAACTCTTAATCCTTTCTAGTAAATATGGTTTGGAAACCATTTGAAAAAGCATTGATGTTTCACCTTCCTTTGTTATTCTCATGTCCATGTTCACTAGATCCATCAAAATTGGATCCCTTTCAATTCTCATCACGTTCAAAACTCCATGGTCTTTTCTGCTCAAAGCATCTGCCACCTTGTTTTCTTTCCCCGGGTGGTAGTGTATCGTACAATCATAATCCTTGAGTAATTCAACTCATCTCCTTTGCCTCATGTTGAGTTCTATTTGTGAGAAAATATACTTCAAACTCTTTTGATCAGTATAAATCTAAAATTTTTCACCATAGAGGTAGTTCCTCCATATCTTCAAAGAAAAGATCACAGCTGCTAACTCGAGATCATGATTAGGATAGTTTTGTTCATGAATTTTCAACTGTTGTGATGCATAGGCAATAACTATATCATTCTGTATAAGGACACAACCAAGTCCCTTCTTCGATGCATCACTATAAATAACGAACCCATCATTCCCTGATGGTAGAGTCAATATTGGAGCATTGAATAATCTTCTCTTCAGTTCTTTGAAACATTCTTCACACTCTTTTGTCCAAACAAATTTAATCCCTTTATGTGTGAGCTTCGTTAATGGGTTAGCCAATCGGGCAAAATTCTGGACAAAACGTCAATAATAACCTGCCAAACCAATAAAACTACGTACCTCAGTTATACTCGTAGGTGCTGTCCATTCTTAGATCACCTTGGTCTTAGAAGGATCAACAGAGATTCCATCTTTAGAGACAATATGGCCAAGAAAAGAAATCTCATGAAGCCAGAATTCACACTTGCTAAACTTCCCATATAATTCATGTCTTCTCAGAGACTTCCGGATAATGCGCAAGTGATTTTCATGATCTTCGTAGCTTTTGGAGTATACCAAGATATCATGAATAAATACCACCAAAAGTTCATAAAGATACTCCTTGAAAACTCCATTCATCAGATCCATGAATACAGAGGGTGAATTAGTCAATCCAAAAGGCATTACAGTAAACTCATAATGCACGTACCTAGTTCGAAATGCTGTCTTCGGAATGTCTTCCTTCTTCACACACAAATGCTGGTATCCAGATCGAAGGTCAATCTTTGAAAAGTATTGTGCTCCATGCAGTTGGTCAAATAAATAATCAATGCAAGGTAGGGGATACTTGTTCTTTATCGTTATAGCATTGATCTCCCTATAGTTGATACATAACCTCATAGATCCATCTTTCTTTTTAACAAAAAGAACAGGGTCTCCCCATGGAGAAACACTAGGGAGAATAAATCCCTTATTACTCAATTCCTCTAGTTGTTTCTTTAGTTCAACTAATTATACAGTGGCCATTCTATAAGGGGTCTTCGATATAGGCCTTGATCCAGTAATTAAATCAATGGAAAACTCAACTTCTCGTTCTGGAGGATGTCCAGGTAAATCTTCCGGAAATACATCTACAAATTATTTCACAATAGGTACATGCTCTATTTGAACATTACTTTCCTCACCCAAAGTTATTTCATTCTCTTCCTCCCCAATAATTGAATTTACTTGAGCTACTGGGGGTGGATCTAAATAAGAATTAGGTGGTGACGATTCTGTTCTAAAGATAAGGTGTTCCTTATCATTATCATCATGAATCGTAACCTCTTTCATCTTACAATAAATCATTGCATCATAGTCCGAATGCCAGTCCATACCGAGGATTATATCAAACTCAATCATAGGTATGACGATGAGATCAGCAGATAAAGAACATTTATGTGCTCTAATGGGGACTGATTCACAAAACATTGTTGCAATGATACTTCCCTTAAGATTTTTAACTGAAAACTCCCTTGTTAAATCAAATTGGAAATATCTAATTTTCATAGAAAACTGGGAAGATATGAAACAATGCGATGATCCAGAATCAAATAATGCATTTTCTAAACTTGAGGAAACCATTAAATTACCTACCACCACGTCTTTCGGAGCTTCTACCTCAGCAGTAGTGATAGCATAAGCCTGGACTTGATCCCTTGGCCTTTTCTGAGGTAAGTTCTCCTAATGCTTAGGAAATTCATTTGCATAATGCCCCATCTCCCTGCAATTGTAGCACGGAACATTGGTAGCTTCCTTCTTCCCTTTGCAATCACGAGCTTAGTGGCCTTTTTCACCACATTTGTAACAGACGCACAATCCCTTCAAGCAAGTACCGTGGTGTTTCATCCCACATTTACCACAGGATGGATATTCAACCTTTCCTTTCTTCCCCTTATTTCCATTCCCAGATTGATCAGTATGCCTCTTCTTCTATTGCTTTTCTTTAAAGTCATAAGACATAGAGAATTCCTTTTCGGTCTTGATAGCACATGAGACAATATCTTCATATGAAGAAAAGGATTGTGAGACTAATGCTCGATGGAGAAATGGTTTTAACCCATCAAAGAAATGATCAATCATACTTCATGGGTTATGTATATAATCACCAGCATACCTTGCTAACCTTGTAATGTTAGACTCATACTTTGTGACATTCTCATCCTCCTTCTGTCTCAGACTTAGAAATTGCCTTTCCATATTTGCTCGATGGTCGCGAGGAAAGTATTTTTCTAAAAATAGATCTTTGAACTCCCTGGATTCCATATTTTATACTTCATCATCTTACATTGTCTTTTGAATCAATGACCACCATTGATCAGTATCTCTAGTGAGGCGGTAAACTGCCATGATAACTTTTTCCCTTTCACTACTCCCCAATGCCTGAAATATTTTCCCTAGGGAAAATATCCATTGCTCAGCTACTAAGGGATTTTTACCCCTATTGAACATTGGTGGTTTTTGCGTCATGAATCGATCTAACATTGATCCTCCACGCTGCAGATCAGGGTGCTCCATACGGTTAAGGTTATTATTCATAACCTGAGTGAGTTGTCCTAGTATGGTGATTAGCTGATCGGCACCAGTTGTATCACCAGCTCCACTATACTTATCTTGAGCAGGAGGGAAATCCCTACATGGAGTGCGTGCATTGATACAGTTTCCATTTCTTCCACTAGGCGCCATTTCTAAACAATGGCATAAACTAGATCAGTTTATTAATCAAAATATATAATCACATACTTATAAAACACTTAACATAAATTGAACTATTTATGGATATAATCCATAATCATAAAAATGATTTCATTGAGGAAGTATATACTCATAAACCCTTCATAATGATTTGTAAAGAATTTGAGAGTTATCCTAAGCATATCCCCCGGGAGTGTCGTAACCAAGAGTGCAACAAGTCCCATTGTCGTGCACCAGTTCCCGTTCGAGTCTAGCTCAAAGCGGTGTTTTCGGGTTTTACCCCTAGGTACATCTGTGCCAGAGCTGCCTCTACCTGCTCGTATCCAAACAGGGATGTATTTCTTGGAAAACTCATAAAATCTATACAATACAAAAATTCTAGGAAGTTCTTTTATACTAATCGTCAAAGTTCATCTTAGGTCTACGTGCTCTAATCATAGTTTATCTAAATCTAACTTCCAAGGTTTGTACTAAACTTCCTCTGATACCAACTATAACGCCTCGACCCCAGTTACCTAGATTCGGTGCATTATTACATAACATTGGCATGATCACAAGAAAGATCAAATCTCGAAAGACCGATTGGTTAATAGCCTTAGAAACACTAGATATATTCATAAAGTTTTACATTATATCATAAAGTGAAAAACTACTACAACAACATAGTCTCCATATTTCACACTCATATCCCCATATAAAATCCCGGCCGGTCATTCATAACTTACTTCTACACATCCTGGGAAAAATAAAACATAGAAAAGGGGTGAGCTCAAATTCCCAGTAACGATAACAATATAGCGGAAACTTTCAAAAATAAGCATAAAAATTTAAGGCAATGCATTAATAAAACAAAAGACTTTTAAACATGAACTTAAATATAGTATGGAAAAAGTAAAATGAAATAATTCCATATACTTATTCACATGGATATTCTACTAATCAAATAATCACATGAAATATCAATAACCACTTTCATAAAGATGGAATGCATAATTCCAGACTATCATAACCACACAGCCAAGGCCTCGTGCCAAGACTACAAATAAGATTTTTCCAAGGCCTTGTTCCAAGACACTAGTTTGTCTCATGAGACCTACCGATGCATCTAGGAGCTATAGTGGGCTCCACCCATCACATATTAACTCCAATGCATTCCCATATGAAAAGGTTTAAATATAACATAAACATTCGTATTAAAAGTAGCATACGAAATGTAAATACTTCATCCATAAACCATGAAAATAACATATCCATAGTCAAACATATAACCAAACCTTCAATACAATATGGAAGTTTTGTTTCATAATAAATCATCTCCAAATAAGATTAAAATCCATCAAAGGATGTTGACATAGATGAAATCAGAATGATTTTTAGAGAAATATCTCTTTTTATTTTGAAATCATTTAAGAGTCATATAAAATGAAACATTTTCTTTGAAATTATTATTATAATCTTGTAAGGGAAGCTTCGATGATTTTATAACGGCGGAAAATAGCCGCACCCGCCGTATAAGTTAAAAAAACATTCTTACCTTAATTCTGTCGATAATGTTAAAAGCACCTTGTTTGGAAAATGATGGAAAGATTCATTTATAAACCACTTATAAAAATTCAAACAAGGGTATAAATGAATTTAACCCATATTCTTGTAAATAGTAAAAATGTTTTGAAATACATTATTAAGAATCATGGATGTGGATGATAAAGAGATCCCAGTAGATAATTACGTATAAACAACCTCGGATAATGAAGAGATTCCGAAATAAACACTTACCTTGTACTTTTCCTTGGTTGGGTTAGGTTAACCTCCTGCATAATGGTGAAAAAATTGTTATTAAATTATACAAGAATCATATACATTAATATGATATCATATATGATCTTTTAACATTGATTTGTTAATAATATCTTAGTATTATCGTTGTTTCGGGTGTTAACTTACTCGTTTTCTTTTATATGTTTTGTTACATAATCCATGCTTGTAATGGATAGGTTGTAACTTAATCATATACATAATGATATCAAGTCCTTAGATACTATTATTAATCATCAAATGATAATTATACTTGAATGGATACGATGGAGAATGAATCTCATCGCGTTCGTGGAGACGGTAGTCCGTACGCACGCACAAGCGACAATATCATTCTTCTGATATTAAAATAATATATAAATTGATGGTATATCATATATACAGAATCATTAATATGTTATATTTATTATTTACATGAGTTACACATCATTATTATACCCATCCAAATAATAATATATTGAATAACAATTACACCACGACGTGGAGACGGTAAGCCGTACGTACGCACGTATGGTGACATGTTATTCAAATGGTGGATAGAATACTGAATATGGTTGTACAATATTTATAAAAACATCACAGTATATATATGATACTAGAGTTATTATTTTAGAATGGTAATAACAAAGAAAGAAGATGTGGAAGAAGAAAGGAACTTGGAAAAGGGTGGTGAAATCATTACCTCTTCTTCGGGTTCTTCCTTTTGATTTGATCATAACGGCTCTTTAGGTTGCCTTTCTGATCAAACTAAGGCCTCTCGATTGTAGTGAGGGAAGTTGGGAGAGTATTTGGGAAGAGTTTGGCCGATCCAAAAGGCTTTAAAGGTGTGAAGAAATGAGAATGAGGAGTGCCCTTTTATAAGAGGGGTGAGGGGCACCTTTGGAAAAGCTAGAAATATTAATTTATAATAAATTCATATTCGGTTTCTAATGGCTCCAAAGTTGTTTATTTAAATTTTAAGGTGGGGATAGGTCGAACAAAACTCATACAATAGAATTTAGTCAGGTTTGGGTTACTATATTAACCTTATCTTTAAGTATTAACTCTAAGTTAATTAGTTTCACTTTTACAATGTCTCTTTGTATTTTTATATTATATGGTTAATAAAATTACCATATACATACAAGCGACCCCCAAGTGGTCCATTAATGATACAAATATAATGATATAAGTCTCTTGGACGAACCTTATATTTTTAGGAATTAAATATCAATTAATAATATAATACTTCTTTTAAAAACTCTTTTATGTCAATTTTGACACTATTCAACAGTTGATTTTTGTGAGACTCATAACAGAATTGTTACTTCGAACAAAGTTAATTAAATCAATCCTAATATGTCATATTATCCTATTAAATTATTTTAATTCATAAAAAGTCTCAAATTATATTATTTGGGTATTTATAATATCAATTATTTTAAATTTTCACTATTATGGGAATTACTGCATCATTATTGTGTCATAAATAAATTAAATTATTTAATCTCTAAAAATTATAAATAAAATATCATTATGTAGGAAATATTTTTATATTTATAATTAATATTATATTTGAAAATCCAACATATATAACCTTTGGTAAAAAAAATTTTTCTAAAAGATATATGCTTGTGCCATTTTTGTATTCATTTTAACTTAATTAAAATTAAGTGTCCCTATCACCTAAAAGTGGCACAATGGGGTCCCAAAATCGACCAATAGATGCCTATGGTCGAACATATATCAGACAATAAGGTTAGGACATGTTTTAGGGTAATTTTGTATTATTATAATATTATTTTTTTCACCCTTATTTACCGGATTTACCCTTAACCATGGTAAATAAAATATTTACCGAAATAATTATTCAAAATGTCTAAAAATAAAAGTTACCTATTTACACAATTTGAACATCTGGATTCCAAATATGGAATCCATTTTTCAAAATTCAAAACACAGAAGTGGCAGAAATTAATTTAAAATTAATTCCCGTTGTTAAAACAAAAAGCGTGTTTTTAAGAGATAATAACTATCGAAAGATTGGCACTTGTTTATGTCCGGTTTAATTGTAAAATTATGTCCAATGACCAACATTATATTAAATGGTAAAAATATTTTCTAAATATACTTTAAAACCACTCAAATTCATAATTCATCACTATTAATCATTTTGATTAAAAATGTTGTTTTTAATTAAAATTTAGTAATTTTCACTATTTATCAAAATATTAATGTTATCCAAAAAGTATCAAAATTTCACCTTAGGATAAATTCGATATTCCGAATCCAAAAATGAAGTCCATTTTTTTATATAAAATATATATAATTTCAAAAAGTATTTATTACTATTCATAATGGCTAGTTTGATTGGTTATGGTGTGTTATAACTCGGTGTTGCGTACAACACACGCTATCACATTATTCAAAGAGAAGAGTACCATAGAATCTTGGGGTGTTACAAACATGATCATCATATCAGGAGTAAAAAAACTATTATTTAGGATGCCACCAATAGGGTTTGTAATTTCATGTACTAGAACCCCCTTGCAGTAATATTCTTATAGTTATAGTTGGAGTATTGATGAAACCAATTCATTGGGAAGTACATCCTAACAGCTGGATCATCAATATCTCGTAAAATCAAATTCCCATATGGGGGTAGGTAAGGACTTTGGTTATATTCACGTTGATACCAAATTAAACAATTCTATAGTCTAGGAAGAGTACTTTCAACAATGTCATAATAATTATCAAACATCCCATATTATATTGAATGTTTGACTTAAATTTCAACATAAAGGAAAGTGCAATAATTTTTTTTGAAGGGAAGCTATTCGTGTAGGTCGTTCAATGTAGTCTGCCACATTGGTTATTCGAAAACAATCCAAGCACAACTACTTCAAAAAATTAATTCCACATAGCTCCATCAATATATTAGTTTCACTTTGAGAAAATTTGAAGGAGACTATCCGAGATCACAAGGCGTTGTGACTAGACGAATGAGCTACGCAATAAGAGCTATATTATTTGGAGGTACGAATGAAAAAAATTACAAAGGACATAACCTATTTATAGAAATCTGTGAACCTGTGTGACACAATGTGCGACCACACTACATGGAAAACCAATGTGAAGTAGCTCCGTGGAGAATCTTCACTATCCAGAAATTAACCCATAGTCTTTTACATTCAATTTTTCCTCAGGACTCGACCCTCTTTCTAATCAGATCAAATCCTAAGGGGGGGGGGTTACACTACTTCAGAATAAAAAAAGACTATGATGATAGCCCTTTATATTTAAAAATCCCCATGAGAGGTTTGAAGAATTCAAAGGAATTGAAAAACCCTCCAAAGGGATGCACAACAAAAGAGCATAGAAGAACAGTGCGACAGAGCTGTGCGGAAAACCTACATGGCAGAATAATTTATGTACACCTACACGACTGACCAATGTAGAGGACCTATGCAGAAAACATCTTCTTGACCATCCCCTATCAATTCCTATAAATAGGACCATTGGGTTCCACATTTTAGGGACTGAAAAAGTTGAAAGACTCCCTGAAGCTCCCTTTGCGTAGCTCCTTCACCTAGATCCCTCAAATCATCTAAAATAGCTCTCTAAAACACGAGAGAAGCGATAATTAAATGGGATAATCATGATTTGAAATTATTTCAAAAAATTTACATAGGATTGGTTCCCCTATGTGAAAAATATTCTTCAGTCGCCACAAAATCTTTTACGGAACACCTATGTGACACACCTACACAACAGACTTGCACAGTACAGTTGTGTGGTGTAACAATGTGGGGTACCTACATGACACACTTAAACGAAGTACCTAAGTGGTGGAGCAAGGTATAAATCTTACATACCAGCTTCAATATCCCATTTAAATCCATTCATCATAGGATATCTCTTTCTTTGGTTTCCTTATCTGAAAGGGACTATGTTGAAGCCTCCACCATAACCTCCGGACAACTCAAAACCTTGGGAAAGGAATATTAGTGAATCTCTTATTTGGGTTTTTATTTACATAGATATAGGTTTCCTAAATTTGTTTCATGATGGGGTTTGGATTTATGGATAGTATGTGGGTTTTTATATCCGTAGTCACATGGAACATTCTCCCAGTAATATTGTTGGGAAGTACCTTGTTTGGAGGAGGGTTTGGGTCATGATCTCTCCATTCTCAAAGAGAGACGAAACCTCATGTCTTTGGTAGAGAAGGTTCAATTCAAACTATATTTTCCATTCATGTGAATGAAATGTCTCCCACCCCTACAAAGATAAATTTTAGAGTATCCATCATAGTGTAAGACCCTAAACCTTCAACCCTTATTCCATTCATTGGAAACATGTCCAATATAATTTGAATAGAGGGAAGGCTCATCTCCTCACCCTCATCCACCCTGGAAACTATAGGCTCGCCCTCAACGGACACCAGAGGAGGAAATTTATATGAGTCATTGTTGAATATTTCACATCCTCTTGTTTCTCACACCGATCGTGACTCACGTGGGATTATAGATTCGTTATCTTTAAAACATGTGAACAAACACTCACGATGAATGAACTATGAGAAGTCTGATTCCTATTCAAACAAGGATACATTGGAAGCCGTCTCAAGGTCCGATTAACTGGTGCTGAACTATGAGGGTTATAATTCATTTCACAAGGATACGTAGGTAGCCCATTTCATGGGTACAATCCAAATATCAAAACAATCCTTCATCTCCCTGGATGACAATAAACTAGAGAGTGCCCCACGAAGTGTCTTAAAAACCCATATCATCATAACGATGATTAAAAGAGTCAATAAATAGTATATTATGGGTTATCATTGATGGAGAGCCTCTAATACATACAGATATCTCCATTAAAAAAGAACCTTGAATACGTACTGACGATTCTAAATATTAAACATGTTAACATGTGATTGAAAAATTCCAAGGGAAACATATGTTATACATGTTTAATTAATAAGGATTAATGAAAATATATTAAATTTATAATGTGAATCTCGAAGTATACAATATTACCCCCTAAAATGGTGTGATGAGTCTGAACTCTCATCCTCTCGGCTAATGCGCGTTCCTAATTATCATAATGGTAAAACGTAACAAACTTCTACCATTGGAATGCATGTCCCGTTTGGATAACGAATTGTTGGAAGTGTTAGGTTCCATGAATAAATCCAATGTAAATAGCCTGTAATACGTGATTCATAAAACTAAAAAGCACGTTTCATGGAACTATGAAATAGTAGGGTAAAAGGTTTCAGCTATAGGGTATAGGGTATAGGTTTTACAATTTATGGTGTCGAGTTGAGTGTTTGGTGATTAGTGTTTAGGGTATAGGTTATATGGTATATGGTTTAGGGTATAATTACTATGGTTTAGGGTATAGGATTTAGTGTGTAGGGTATAGGGTTTTGGGTGTAGGGTTCTGGGATTAAGGTGGAGGGTATTACATTTGGGGTGTAAGGTTTACAGTTTATGGTGTAGGGTGTAGGGATTAGGGTGTTGACCTTGGTGTGTTGAGTTTAGGGTTCATCGTGTAGGGTATATGGTTTGGGGTGTTGGGTTTAGGGTTTATTTAGTATTGTATAGTTATTAGGGTGTTGGGATTAGGATTTATGGCATTGGTATTAGGGTCTAGGGTGTAGGTTATAGGGTTAAGGGTTCTTACTTTAGTGTGTAAGGTTTTGGGTTTATTGTTTAATGTTTATTTTATATGGTGTAGAATTTAGATTTTTTTGTTTCTAGAATGGGGAATAGGGTATATGGTATGGTGTATAGGGTTTATGGTGTATGGTATAGTGTTTATGGTATAGGGTATAGGGTAAAGGGTGTAGGGTTTATTGTTTATGTAGTGTGCATCTGGGTGTAAGGTTTTGGGTTTGATGTTTATCATCTATGGTTTTGCATTTTGAGTTTAGTGTTTATGGAATACGACATAGGGTATAGGGTTTAGCATATTGGATTTAAGGTGTAGCGTATAGTATTTATTGTGTAGGATCTATGGTTTAGGGTTTGGGGTATATATATTAAGGTGTAGGATATAAGGTTTTTGGTTTATGGTTTAGGGTTTAATGTAGATTATTTTAGCTTGTAGGGTTTATGGTTTATGGTGTAGGGTATAGATTTAATGGTGTTGGTTATAGAGTTTATCATGTGCAGTATAAGGTTTGGGATTTAGGGTATATGGATAGGGTGTAGCATATGGGGTTTTTTGTTTAGGATATTGGGTTCATAGGGTATATTATAGTTCATATGGTGTATGTTTTATGGTGTCATGTATAGGGTTTTGGGTTTGGGGTTTAGGTTTTACTTTGTATGGTACATCATTTATGGTGTAGGTTTTAGGGATTATTTTCTAACTTATTGGGTTTGGGGTTTAGGTATTAGGGTTTAGGGTGTTGGGTATAGGGTTTCAGGTGCAGGGTATATTGGTTATGGTGTAAGGAATAAGGTTTAGGATATAGGTTTTAGGGTAACAGGTTCATGGTATATGGTTTAGTGTGTGGGGTTAAGGGTTTTGTGTAGGGTATCAGGTTTATTGTCTTGGGTTTAGGGTTTTTCATATAGGTTATCTGTTTTAGGGTGTATGGATTAGGAATTAGGGTATAGGATGTAGGGTTTGGGTTTTAGGTTTTACTGTGTATGGTTTAGGGTTTATGGTGTATTGAATAGTTTTTATCCTATAGTGATTAGGATTTAGGGTTTAAGGTATGAGGATTAATTATTTTTTATTCTTTAGTGTTTTTTGAGATTTTTGGGGTTTTATGGGTTTTATAATTTTAAATGTTTTTAGGGGGTTTGGATTTTTACTGTGTTTATGTGTTTGGGGTTTTTAGTATTTTTTTGGTTTTGGAGGGGGTAGGGTTTTTAGGGTTTAGCGTTTTTGCAATTTTTTTTTGTTTTTGGGGCTTTAAATACTTTTAGGGGTTTTTGGTTTTAATGTTTTTAGGGTTTTTCTGGGTCTGGGCGATTAAGTTTTTTTATGGTATTAAGGGGTTTTACACGTTTTTGGGTTTTATAGGGGGTTTTAGTAGTTTTCATGGGTTCAAGGGGATTAATGGTATGTTAATGTTTTATTGGGTACATTTGGTATTTTTGGATTTTGGTTATTAAATATTTTTATAATTTTCAGTTTTTCTAGGTTTATTTTGGGGGAGGGTTTTAATGTTTTTTTGGGTTTTTAGGGGTTTTAGAGGTTTCTAGGGCAATGTGATTTTTTATATTTTTAGGTTTTTTAGGTTTTCGGGGTTCTTCTGGGTTTTTTTTGGATTTTTAAGTTACTTTTTGGGTTTTAGAGGTTTTTAGTTTTTTTAGGTTTTTTATGATTTTTAGGATTATTTACAGTTTTATAGGTTTTACTGTGTTTAATTTTTCTAAAGGGTCTACAGTGTTTTTTTATATATTTACGATATTTTAGGTGTTTTTACTATTTTATGTTTTTTATAGTTTTTAGGGTTTTAGATAATTTTATGGTTTTTAAGATATTTTAAGGTCTTTAGTGGGTTCTAGTGTTTTTCGGGTTTTTAGGGTTATTTTTTTAGGATTGATGGGGTTTTTTTATTTATATGAGATTTGGGTTTTTGGACTATTTTATGAGTTTTTAGAGTTTTTTTTCAGATTGATGGGTTTTTAGAATTTTAATATTTTGAGTGTTTTTAGGGAATTATGGGTTTTTAGTTTTTTTGGGTTTTCATTTTTTTTGTGTTTTTAGTCATTTTTAGGGTTTGTATGATTTAATACATTTTAATATTTTAAGGTTTATACAATGTTTTGGATTTTTAGAGCCTTCTGAGGTTTTTTTGGGTTAATAGGCTTTTTATGGTTTTTAGTGTTTAAAGGGTTTTATGTTTTTATGGGGGTTTTAGGTTTCTAGGGCCATTTATGTGTTTTTATGGTTTTTTTATTTTTAGGGTTTTTAGTATTTTAAGGGTTATTTTTCATAGTTTATGTTTTTTAGTTTACTTTTGGGATTCTTAGGGGTTTTATTGGGGGTATATTTGAGTTTTTACGGGTTTTAATGTAATTTAGGAATTTATAATAATTTAGTGTGGTTTTAGGAATGTTTTTTTAGTTATTTAGAGTGTTTATAGTTATGTACAGGTTTTTAGGTTTTTAGGGTTTTTTTGGGTTTTTGGGTTTTTATTGTTTTGCATTTTCCAAGGGTTTTTTGTGGGTTTTATGCGTTTCATAGGAATTTTTTTTGGTTTTAAGGGGTTTTAGGAATTTACTTTTTCTTTATAATTTTTGGAATTTATGTTTTTCTATGTATTTTAATGTTTTTATAGTTTTTATTTTCTTTTATTTTATTTAGGGGTTTTTATGTTTTTTAGTGTTTTATGGTTTTGGGGGTGTATGGGGTAGCGTATGGGGTTTAGTGTATAGGATATAGTTTTTGGGGTGTAAGGTTTAGGGTTTTGTGTGTATGGAACATTTTATGAGGTCTCGGATGAAAAATTTAGGTTGTATTTAATGGTTTTAAGAATTAGGTTTTATGGTTTAGGTTGTAGGTCTTAGGGTGTTGGGTTTTTTGAGTTTGGTATGGTGTTTATAGTGTCGCATATAGTGTTTATGTTCTAGGGTATAGGGATTGGGGTGTAGGGTTAGGGTATGGAGTTTAGAGTTTAGGGTTTTGGGATTTGGGTTTAGGGATTCAGATTTACAGCGTAGGGTTTAGGGTTTATGGTATGTGTTATGGGGTTTAATTTTTTGATGTTGGTTCAGGGTGAGTGATTTAGGGTTTAGAGTGTAGTATTTAGGGTTTAGGTTGCATGGTATAGGGTTTTGTGGTTGGGTTTTGGGTTTAGGGTGTAGGGTATATAGTTTAGGGTGTATTGTTTATGGAGTAGTGTCTAAGGTTTACAGTTTGCGGTCTATGGTATCAGATTTGTGGTTTAGGTATTAGGGTTTAGGGTATATTTTACAGGATTTAAAGTTTAGGTTTTAGGGTGTTAGGTGTAGGGTATCGAGTTTTTTGAGTAGAGTTGAGGGTATGGGGTGTACGGTATGGGGCTTAGGGTGTGGGTTTCAGGGTTTAGGGTGATGCTTATAAAATTTATGGTTTAGGTTTTAGGGTGTTGATTTTAGGTTTTTGGGTTTAAGGTTTAGCTTAGAGGGCATTTTTTGGGTTTGTAGTGTAGGGTATAGGGTTGGGATTGTAGGGAATAAGAATTAATCAGTAGGGTATTAGGTTTAGGGTGTACAGTTTAGGGTTTACAATGTAGGGTAAAGGGTTTAGAGTGTAGGGTATAGGGTTTATGGTCTCAGGTCTTCGGTATTCGTTGTATGGTTTAGGTTTTATGGTGTAGGATATAGGTTTACAGCGTATGGATTAGGGATTAGGGTGTAGTGTATTGTGTTTTGGGAGTAGAGAATATAGTTTAGGATATTGGGTAGAGATTTTTCAGTGTATTGTATCGGGTTATGGTTGAAGTTGATAATGTTTAGGGTGTATGGTTTAGGGTTAGGGGTGTAGTTTATAGTGTTTAGGGTTAAGTGTTTATGGTTTAGATTGCATGTTATATTGATTAAGGAATACGATTTAAGTTTTATGTAGTAGGGTATAGGGTTTTAGGTATCCCATCTACTGTTTGAGGTGATGGGGATTAGGTTTTGTGTGTACTGTGTAGGGTTTAGGGTTAATGGTGTACAGTATTGGATTTAGGGTTTAAAATTTATGGTTTTGGGTTTAACGTATAGGGTTTAGGGTTTAGATTTTTGGGTCTATGGTATATGGTTTAGGTTTGGTGTTTTAGGGTATATGGTATAGGGAGTAGGGTTTTTATTTTAGGGTGTGGGGTATAAGGTTTAGGGTGTTTGTTATTAGGTTTAGGGTGTAGGATATAGGGTTCCACGTGTATGATTTAGGGTTTATGGTGTACGGTATAAGGTTTATGTAATAGGGTTTGGGGATTATGGTTTACTGTATACGCATTAGGATGTGGATTTTAGGGTTTATAGGGTATTGTTTTGGGTTTAGGGTGTAGGGTTTATGTTTTTTGGAGTAGGGTTTTCAGTTTAGGGTTTAGGGTATATAGTATAATGTTTTGGGTTGATTTTATATGGTTTAGATTTTAGGTATTGGGGTGTAGGTTATAGTTTTTAAGATATAGGGTTTTGGGATTACGATGTGGGGTATAGGGATCAGTGAGTAGGCATTAGGGTTTTGGGTTTTGGGTATAGGGTTTATTATGCATGGATTAGGATTGAGACTATAGTCTATAGGGTTTACAGTGTAGGGTATATTGTTTATGGAGTTTTGTATTGTGTTTATGGGGTTGGTTATAGGGTTTAGGGTATAGGATTTAGGTTTAGCATTTAAGGTTTACAGTTTAGGTTATAGGGTTTGGGTTTTAGGTTTTAGGGTCTAGGTTGTAGTGTTTATGGTGTATTGTATATGTATTATTGTTTATGGTCTAGGATTTCGGTTGTAGGGTATAGGGTTTAGGGTCTATGGTTTAGGGTTTACGGTATAGGGTATATGGTTTATGGTGTATGGTTTTTTGTTTAGGGTGTAGGTTGTTGGGTTTGGTGTGTATGGTTTCACGTGTAGTGTATAGGGTTTATGGTTCAGGGTTTTGGATTTATGGTACAGTTTATAGAGTTTACTGTGTAATGTTTAGGGTGTATGGTGTAGGGATTACGATGTATGATTTAGGGTATAGGGGGTAGGGTCTAGGGTTTACAATTGTTAGGTTTGGGGTATAGGGTGTTAGGAATAGGGATTATGGTGTACGATTTTGGCGTTTCGATGTTGGGTATATGGTTTGCAATGTGGGGATTAGGGTTTATAGTGTAGGTTATATGATTTAGGAAGTAGGGTTTAGGATTAAGGGTTTATGGTTTTGGGAGTTCGATTTAGGGTGTAGGGTTTAGGGTGTATTGTGTAGGTTTTAGGGTTTAGGGTGTAGAGTTTGGGGTTCTAGGTGTTGGGTGTAAGGTTTAGGTTGTAGGGTATGGGGTTATGGTGTAGGGTTTAGGGTGTATGGTTTAGGTTATAGGATTACGGTATAGTGTTTGGGTGTAGGTTATGGATTTTAGGGTGTGATATATAAGGTAGGTTATTTTGTGTATTCTTTAGGGTGTGTGATTCAGGGTTTAAGTTGTAGGGTGTAGGGTTTAGCTTGTTTGGTTTAGGATTTAGGTTGTGGGGCATAGGGTATAGGGTTTTGGGTTTAGGCTGTACTGTAAATCAATTAGGGTGTAGGTTTTATGGTTTATGGTGTTGGGTATAGTGTTTAAAGAGTATTCTATTGAGTTTTGGGTGTAAGGTGTAGGTTTTATGGTGTTGGGTATAGGGTTTTGGGTGTTTGGTGTAGGGTTTATGGTGAAGGGTGTATAGTATAGGGTATTGGGTTTAGGGAATGGGTTATTGGGTTTGGGGTTTAGTTTTGAGGGTTTAGCATTCAGTTTATAGGGTTTAGAGTTTTGAGTTTTGGATTTAGGGTATATGATTTACGGTGTAGGGTTTAGGGTGTAATGTATAGAGTTTATGGTGTAGGGTTTACGGTTTATGTTGTAGAGTGTATGGTTTCTGATGTTTGGTGTAGGGTTTACGGTCTGTGTATATGGTGCAGGGTTTAGTATTTTGTGTGTAGGGTATAGGGATTAGGTGGTAGGGATTAGGGTTAACGGTATTGAGTATAGTGTTTGGGGTGTAGGGTTCATGGTATAGGTATCTGGTTTAGGGTGTAGGTTGTAGGGTTTAAGATGAGGTGTAGTGTTTGGGGTTATGTGTGCTAGCTTTAGTGTATATCATGTAGGGTTTATGCTGTATGGTTTGGGTTTGTGTGTATGGTATATCATTTAATGTTTTTCTGGGTCATTGTATTTTTATTATTTGTATTATTTTAAGGTCCATTATTTTTGTTTATAGGGTTTTTAGGGGTTTTGGTGGTTTTTTTTGGTTTTTGTGCGCTTGTTGGGGTATTCAGGATTTTTAGGGATTTTATATATTTTTGTTTTTGTTTGGGATTTTATGAGTTTTTATGGGTTTTAGGGGATGTTTAAATTTTTAACGGTTTGTAGTGTATTTAGGGGGGGAGTTTAGGTTTTTTGGGGGGTTTTAGGTTTTTTGTGTTTTTTAGGTTTTTTGGGTTCTTTCGTGGATTTTAGGGATTTACGGTTTTAAAGGAATTTCTGGGTTTTCTGGATTTAAGTATTTTCATAAGGATTTTTAGGGTCTCATTGGTTTTTTTCATGTTCTTATGGTGTATGTGGTTATCCAAGGTTGTTAGGATTTTTTTTGTGTTTTGGTTTTTTGGGGGTTTTAGTTTTTTTAGAGGATTTATTGTTTTTTTGGTGGTGGGGGGTTTGGGGTTTTAGTCTTTTAATCATGATTTTCTAATTGTTTTTTGGATATTTCATATTTTCATAGTTTTAGGGTTGAACCGTTCTCAAGTTGATTTATGATTTTAATAATCTTATGGTTTTAAGGTTTATTTGGTTTTTTTAGGGTGGTTTAGAGTTTTATGGGTTTTTTCCTTTTTAGGGTTTTAGGATGTTTAATAGTATTAATGAATATTTTGGGTTTTTATTTGGGTTTTAGGGTCCTTATGTTTTATGATATTTTAGGTACTTTTTGTTTTTTGGGGTCTTTTAACGGTTCATATGGGTTTTATGGTATTATATGGTTTCTATATTTTTTGATATTTTGGTTTTAGTGGTTTTTGGTGGATTTTGGATTTTTACGGGTTTTAGAATTATTTATGGGGTTTTGAGATATGGGGTTTTTATTATAGTTATCGTTTTTAGGATTTGATGGCGTTTTTTGGGTGCAAGAGTTTTTTTGGATTCTTTTAGTGTTTTCTTGGTTTTATTCAATTTTCTAGATGTTAGGGTTTTTTGGGATTTTTTAGGGTCTCTAATTTTTAGTATTTTTTAACATTATTTCATTTCTCCGTTTTTTATGGTTTTCCAATTTTTCAGGTTTTAGCAGTTTTTTAGGGTTCTGGTGATTTATATGGTTTTAAGGGTTTTATGTGTTTTATGGGTTTTTATGTTTATTGAAGGGTTATTCGTGTTTTTGTTTTTTTTTTGTTTTTTGTCTTGGTTTTTTGTGTTTTTTGTTTTTTTTTGGATTTTTATGCTTTTTACCATTTTTAGGGTTTTAGTAGTTTAGGGGGTTTCTTGTGTCTTTAAGGGTGTTTTAAAATTTTTAGGGTCACTAATTGGGCATTTAGGGGGTTTAGGGGGTTTACTGATTTTTAGGTTTTTAGTGTGTTTTTAGGTGTCTACTGTTTTAGGTTGTTTCAGAGGATTTCTGGGGATTTTAGGGTTATTAGGGGTTTTTATGGTTTTTAGGGGATTTGATGGGTTTTTTGGTTTTTAATGTTTTAGGGTATTTTTATTTTCAGTGATTTTTAGGTGTTTAGGGTTCTTTTAGGATTTACATATTTTTAGGGTTCTTTTGGGTTTTAGGGTTTTTAGGGTTTTCTGAGGTTTAGTGTATATTTTTGTTTGTAGGGTTCTTTACCATTTTTGGGTTTTTATGGAATTGTTGAATTTTTAGGGGTTTTTAAGAGTTTTTATTAGTTTTTAGGCTTTTTAACTATTTTAGGGGTTTTTGGTTTTTAATGGGGTTTTAGCGGGTTTGGGTGGTTTTTTGGGTTTTATGGTAGTTTTAGGATTTGCTTCATTTTTACGGGTTTCAGACAGATTTAGAGTTTTTATGGATTTTATGGGTTTTAGGGTTTTTTATATTTTGTAAGGTTTTTATGGATTTTAAGGGGTTTTAATGTTTTAAGGGTTTCAGGGTTATTGTGGTGGGTCTATGGTATAAGGTGTTGGGTATTGTGGTTAGTGCTTATGGAATATGATTTAAAATATAGGGTATAGGGTTAGGGTGAAAGTTTTTGGGTTTATCGTGCATGGTATATGTTTTAGGGTATTGGGTTTATCATTTGGACAGTAGGGTATAGTGTTTAAGTTGTAGGATTTCATTTTTTAGGGTTTTAGTTTTTCTATTTATGATGTAGGAATTTGGGTTTATGGTGTAGGGTATAGGGTTTAGGGAGTAGTTTATAGGGTTTAGGGTGTATGGTATAGGGTATACGGTACATGGTTTATGGTTTATGGAGTATAATACATGGTTTTGGGTGTTGGGATTGTAGTTTACGGTGTTGAGTATAGGGTTTATGGTGTAGGGTTTAGTGTGTAGGGTGTAGGGTAATGGGTTTACGATTTAGGGTATAGGGTTTAGGGTGATGGGTATTGTGATTACAGTGTAGGGTTTAGGGTTTGGGGTGTAGGGTTTTGGGTTTTGGGTGTAGGGTTTATGATTTATGGTGTAGGTTACAGGGCATTAGGTGTATGTTTTAGGTTATATGTTGTTAGGTGTCGGGTTTGAAGTGTATAGTTTAGGGTTCATGGTGCACGGTATAAGGTTTAGTATGGGGGGTTTATGGTGTAGGGTGTAGGTTTTAACGTGTATGTTTTTAGGGATAATATAAAGGATATTGGGATTATGGTATTTGATTTAGGGTTTATGTTGTATGGTATGGGGTTTAGTGTTAATGGTGTTGGGTTTAGGGTTTATTTTATAAGGTATATGGTGTTGTTTCGGGGGTGTAGGGTTTGGGGTGTAGGGGATTGGGTTTTGGGTGTTGGGTATAGGGTTGGATGAATAGGGTTTGGGTTTTATGATGTTGGGTATATGGTTTATGGAATAGGGTTTAGGGTGTGTGGAATAGGGATTTGGGTGTAGTGTATAGGGTTTAGGGTGTTGGGTACAGGGTTTAGGGTCTATGGTATAGGGTTTATGGCATCTTGTAGAAGATTTATGGCATTGAGTGTAGGGTTTTTGTCCAAGGTATAGGTTTTATGGTGTTGGAGATATGCTCTATGGTGTAGTGTTTATGTTCTAGGGTGTACATATAGGGTTTAGGGTGTACAGTTTAGGGTTTAGTGTGTAGGGTCTAGTGTTTAGTGTGTTGGGTTTATGTTTTTGGTGTGGGGATTAGGATTTAGGGTGTACAATTTAGGGTGTCTGGTTTGGGGTTAGGGTGAAGGGTTTATGTTGCAGGTTATTGGGTTTTGTGTATAGTATTTTCGGTTTTAGGTTTTGGTTTTAGGGTTACAGTTGTTGGGTATATGGTTTAGGGTGTAGAATTTTTGGGTTTTTGGAGAATGATATATGGTTTTGGGTGCATGTTTAATGGTTTTTGGTGTAGAGTGTAGGTTTTTGGGTGATGGGTATAAGGTTTATGGTGTAGGGTTTTGGGATTTCAGTCTTGGGTTTATGGTTTAGGGTTTTTTCGGGTTTTTTATGGTTTGGGTTTTTTATGTTTTTAGGTTTTTAATTGGGTTTATGTTTTTTATTTTGTTTAGGGATTTTAGGTTATTAGGTAATTTTTGAGTTTTTAGCATCGTTAGGGATTTGTTATAGTATTTGGGGGTTTCAGGGTTTTTGGGGTTTTTGGGTTAGGATGGGATTTAGGTTTTTTGGGTTCATTCATTTTTTTTTTGTTTTAAGTTTTTTTGTTCTTTAGTTTTTTTTGGGTTTTGGAGGGTTTTTTATGGTAGTATTAGGTTTTTATGGTATTTAGGGTTTTTCAGAGTTATAGTGTTATTAAGAGTTTGTAGGGATTTTATTTTTTAGGGATTTTATAAATTTTTTAGTGGGTTTTATGTATTTTAGGGGTTTTTTTTAGGATTTAATTCTGGTTTATTTTATTATTGTATTTATAACAATTTTTGGTTTTATAGGGAATTTAATAACTTTTAGGGTATTTAGGGTTATATTGTGTTTTATGGGTTTTTAGCGTTTCTTGGTGTTTCTTTGGTTTTTATGGATTTTAGTGTTTTGAGTTTGTCACATGGTTTATATTGTGATTATGTATTTTTAAAGTTCTTTTAGGGATTTTATAGAGTTTTTAGGGTCTCTTAGTTGATTTGTGTTTTCAGTGGCTTAAGGGTTTTTGGGATTTTAGGTTATTTTATGGAGTTTTTAGTCTTTTTGTGATTTTATATGTTTTTAATGGGTGTTTTGGGTTTTTTAGGTTTTCATGGGTTTATGTATTTTTAGGCATTTTATGGGATTATGGTTTTTTAAGGTCTTTGGAGTTTGAATGGGTTTTATGTTTTTTATAGTATATAGTGTATTTATAATTTTTGGTATTTCCTTGGCTTTTAGGGGATTAATGGATGACGGGTTTTAAGGGGTTTTAGATATTTTTGTGTTTTTGGGGGTTTTTTGTTTTTTGTGATTTATGGGTTTTAGAGTCTTTCGGGCTGTGTTGGATTTTTTAAGGGGATTAAGGTTTTTAGGGTTTTTAGTGGATCGAGGGGTTTAATTTTTATGGTTTTTTTGGGTTCTTTTAGTTTTTTTATGGTTTTTTTAAATTTGGGGGGTTTTAGTGTCATTCTTTAAATTTTAGAGACCTTTTAGGGGTTTTATCATTTTTTAGGCTTTTTAGTGTTTTATAGATTTGTTAGTGTTTATATGGTTTTATTGAATTTTTATGGACTTTTTGGGTTTTATAGTTTGTTAGGGGTTTTAGGAGTTCTTTATGGTACTTCTGGGTTTTAAATGGTTTCTAGGGTTTTAGGGGGTTTTAGTTATTGATAGGATTTTTAAGGGTTTTTAGAATTTTTAGGCTTTTGAGTGATTTCTTATTGTTTTTCATTATTACTAGGGTTTAATTAGTATTTTTTGTGAGTTTTTATGGGTTTTAAATTTTAGTGCTTTTGTGGGTTTTTATGTTTTTAGATGGTTTTATGGATTTTAAGGTATCTAGGTTTATTAGGGATTTAGGTTTGTTTTAGGGTTTCTATGGTCTAGGTTTTAGAGTTTAGGGTATAGAGTTTAGGGTGTAGGGTTTGGGATTTGGGGTTTAGGTTGTCGTGTATAGGGGTAACAGTGCGAGGTTTAGGGTTTATCGTATAGGGTGTTTGGTTGAAGATGTACCACTTAGTTTTTAGAGCCTAGATTTTAGGTTTTAGTGTGTAGGGTACAATGTTTAGGGTGTATGGTATATTGTTTAGAGTTTTGGGTATAATGTTTGGGTTATAGGGTTTAGTGTTTTGGGTTCACGGTTTAGGGTGTAGTATTTTTGGTGTATGGTTTAGGTATAGGGTATGTAGTTTAAGGTGTAGAGGTTTGAACATAGGGTGTGTGTTATTTAGTTTATGATGTCTATTATATGGTTTAGGATGTAGGGTATCATGTTTAGGGTGTATGGTTTAGGTTTTAGGGTGTTGGGTGTTGGGTACATGGGGAATATATTTGGGTTTAGGGTGTTGGGATTACGGTTTGGGGTCTACAGTTTATAGTTTACATAGTTGGGTACGGGTATTAGGGTGTTGGGCATATGGTTTATGGTGTATGTTATTGGGTTTTGGGTGTATGGTTTAGGGATTTATTTGTGGGGCTTAGGTTTTTGGGTGTAGGGTTTATGGTTTATGGTGTAGTGTTTAGGTTATGGGTTGAGGGTATAGGGTGTAAGGTGTAGGGTATCAAGTTAAGGTTATAATGATTAGGGTTTAGGTGGTAAGGTGTAGGGTTCATGGTGTAGATTTTAGGGTTTATGTTGTTGGTTCTAGGGTTTTGTGTCTAGGGTTTATGATTTAGGGTGTTGGATAAAGGGTTTTGAGAGTTGGGATTAAGGATTTGGGCGTATAGTATAGGGTTTAAGGATTAGGGTTTTGGGTGTAGGGAATATTGTTTAGGTTTTAGGGTTTAGGAATTAGGGTGTAGTGTTTTGGGTTTGCCGATTAGGGTTTAGGGTTTAGGGTGTAATTTTTTTGGTTTTGGGTATTGGTTTCTGTGTGTAAGTTATAGGGGTTTGAATGCAGGGTACATGTTTTCAGGTTTAGTGATTCCAGTTTTAGTGTTGGGTATATGGTATATGGTGTACGGTTTATGGTGCATGGTATAGGGTTTATGGTGTATTATTTATTGTTTATGGTGTAGGGTATTGTGTTTGGGGGATATGGAATAGGGTTTAGGGTGTAGTGTAAATGGTTTATGGTGTGAGTTATAGGGTTTAAGCTGGCTGTTATAGAGTTTAGGGTGTTAGCTATAGGGTTTTGGGTGTGTGTTCTATGGATTATGGTGTAGTGTATCGAGATTAGTGGGTAGGTTTTTGGTTTTAGGGTGTAGGGTAAATGGTTTATGGTGTTGGGTATATTGTGTTGGGATTAGGGTTTATGATGTTTGGTATAAGGATTTGGGTGTAGAGTTTAGGGTTGATGGTTGATGGTGTACGATATAAGGTTTACGATGCACAGTTTAGTGTTTGGGATGTAAGGATTATGATAAAGGTTGTACTGTTTAGGGTTTTAGGGTGTTGGATGTGGGGGTTTGTGGTGTAGTTTTTGAGGGTTTATGGTGTAGGGTATTGGGTTTCGGTCGTTGGGTCTGTAGTTTGGGGTGTAGTGTTTCGGTGTTAGGGTCTAAGGTGTACGTTTTATTGTTTAGGTAGTTGGGTATAGGGTTTATGATGTAGGTTTTAGGGTTTTGGGTATAGTGTATAGTGTTTTGGTTTATTGTTATCAATTTTAGTGTTTTATAGGTTTAATGGGTTTATGTTTTTTTAGTTATTTTGATTTTTTTGGATTATTAGATCATTTAGGGTTTTAATAGGTTTTTCAAAATTTTATGGTTTTTGGTTTCATGGGGCCTTTTATGGTTTCATGGTTTTTTATTGTTTTAGGGCTTGTTAACATTTTTATGATAATTTAGGTTCTTAATGATTTTTTTTGGGTTTTTGGGTTTTTTGGGGTTTAGTGTTTTTAGGGATATCTGGGTTTTTTGGGTTCTTAGGATTTTTATGGTTCTTTCATTTTTTTAGGTTTTGAGAATTTTATTTCGGATTTTTATTTTTTGGGTTATTGGGGCATAAAGGGTTTTGTAGGGTTTCATAGGGTTTTATAGTTTTCAAGATAGTTTGTACTATTTTCCTCAATTTTTTTAGGATTAGGGTTTTTAGGGATTGTTTGGTTTTTATTTATATTATAAATTTTGGTGTTTTTTAGCCTTTTAAAATTTTTACTAGGTTTTACGGGATTTAAAGGTTATTTATGTTTTAAGAGTTTTTAGTGATTTTTTGGTATTTATGGTTTTTAGTGTTGTTTTAGGAACATTGGGATTGTAAATGATTTTTTTGGGATTTTTGGTGTTTTATGGTTTTTAGTGTTTTATGGTTTTAGTTTATAGGGATTTTAGGGTGTTTATGTGTTAAATGGAATTTAATGGTTTTTATCAGTTTAAGGGTCTTTTTGTGGTTTATGGTGATTAAAGGTCTTTTATGTTTTTAGGGGTTTTAATGGATTTATTTTCTATTTTTCAATTCTTTTAGGTATTTTTAGGGCTTTATGGTTTTTAAGTGTTTGAAGGTTTTTTGGGGTTTTGTTGGTTTTTGTTGGTTTTTTGTCCGTTTTATTGGTTTATTGGATTTTTAGAGTTTTTAGGTAATTTTAGGTGTTTTGGAGGTTTTTTGGGTATCATTGGATCTTTTGGGTTTTTAGAGGTTTTGGGCTTTTGGGGGGTTTTAAGGGTTTTTAGGGATTTAGGGGTTGTTAGGGTTTTATCTTCTTTTAGGTATTTCAGAATTTTTCTCAGGTTTTTAGTGTCCTTATGGTTTTATTGGAGGGGGGGATAGGATTCTTTAGGGTTTTCAATGTCTTTTGGATCTTGTGGATTTTGGTTTTTAGGGTCTTTTGGGGTGTTCTAGGGGTTTTATGTTCATTAAGAGGTATTATATGGATTTCTCAAGTTTCATTAGGGTTTTCTGGTTCTAATATTTTTTTGGGGTTTTAGGGTTTTTAAGGATTATAGGGTTTTAGTCACCATGTTTAGTTTTTAGAAATATTATTGGGTTTTCGAGGTTTTTATGATCAATATGGTTTTTATTGGGGTCTTCGAGTTTTTGTTCAGTATTTTTATGTTTTTATGGTTTTTAGGTTTCATTAAATTTTTGGTGTTCTTTTTGAGTTTTAGGGTTGTAGTGTTCTTTTAAGTCATTAAACGTTCTTTTAGGGTCTCAGGATGTATAGCATTTTTATGGTGCTTATAATATTTAGGCTTTTATGGTTTAAATAGTAATTTTAAGGGGTATTATAGTTATTTTTATATCATATGGTTTTAATAGTTTATTCAGTCCTTTAGGGTTGTTTTTTATATTTTAGATTTTGTTAGTGTTTTTTCAGATTTTGTGGGTTTTATCTAATTTATGATTTTTAGGGATTTATTAAATTTTTTTGGGGTTTATAGAATATTTGGGATTGTATATTTTTTATATTTTTAGGGGTTTTAATGTATTTTATCATTTTAGGCGTTTTAGGGTTGTTTTATGGTATTAGGTGTAGTTTACAGGGTTTAGGGTTTATGTTGTAGAGTTCATAGTGTATGGTGTAGGGTTTATAGGGTAGGGTATAAGGGTTTTGGGTGTAGAGTATATGGTTGGGGGTGTGGGATTTAAGGTTTGAGGTGATGTGTATAGGGTTTCAGCTCTGGAGTTTAGGGTTTATGGTATAGGTTTTATTGTGTAGGGTATAGGGTACATGATCTACTATGTAGGGTTATTGGTTTAGAGTTTGGAAAGTAGGTATAGTGTTTAGGGTGTAGGGTGTTTGGTTTCTATTGTTAGGTATTTGGTTTAAGGCTTATAGAGTAGGGAATAGGTCTTATTGTGCAGATTTTAGAGTTTCGGATGCATTCTATATGGTTAACGATATAATGATTAGGGTTTAGGGTATAGGGTATAAGGATTAGGTGTATGAATTGGAGTTTATGTTGTATGATATAGGGTTTACAGTGTAGGGTTTTTGGTTTATGATGTGTGGTATACAGTTTAGGGTTTACTAATTAGGGTTTAGGGTGTAGGGTGTTTGTTTTAGGGTCTAGGGTTTTTGTGGTATGATGTAGGGTTTAGGGTGGATTGTTTAGGGTTTATGGAGTTTGGTATGGTGTTTTAGGTGAATGGTTTGCGTTTTAGGGTATAGATAATAGGGTTTATGGTGAATCATTCAGGGTTATTAGTGTAGGGTATTTGATTTGTTGTTCCATGCTTTTGGTTTTTTGTTCAGTGTTTAGGTTATAGGATTTAAGTTGTATGGTTTAGGGGGAAAGGTATAGGGTATAAGGTGTAAGGTTTAAGGTTTTGGTTGTAGGGATTCTGTTGTAAGGTGGGGATGTGTTATTTTTTTGTTGGGTATAGGGTTTATGGTATAGGCACTAGTACTTTTGGTCTAGGGTATAGGTTTGAGGGTATAGGGTTTAAGTTTTAAGGTGTCGGGTATAGGGTTTAGGGTGTAGGTTTTAGGTAGAGGGGTTTATCATTTATAGTCTAGGGTTTTTCTTATAGGATTTAGGGTTTATGGTGTAGGATATATAGTTTATGGATTATTGTATTGGGTTTGGGTGTTCAGTATAGGGTGTGTGTTGTAGGGTATAGAAATTATTGTGTGGGTTATAAGGTTTATTGTGTAGGGTTTTTGGTGTTGTATATAAGGTTTACTGTTTAGGGTCTAGGGTTTTTGGTGCAGGGTTTAAGGTTTAGGGTATAGGGTTCAGGGTGCAAGGTATAGGGTTTTTGGTGTAGGGTTTAGAGTTTAGAGTGTGGGGTATAGGGATTGGGGTGTAGGGTATTAGGTTAGGGTGAAGGGTTTAAGGTTTAGGGTGCATGGTGTAGGGGTTGGAATGTTTGTTATAGGTTTTAGGGTGTAGAGAATAGGTTTTAGGTTTATCGGCATCAGGTTTTGGTGTACTGATTAGGGTTTACGATTTAGGGAATTGTATTCTGGATTTATTGTGTCTGGATGAGTGTTTAGGGACTAGGGTATAATGTTTTGGGAGTTGGGTTTTGGGTATATATTGTAATATTTTTCGTTTGGGTTTGGAGGATTTTTTTATCTTAAGTGTTTTTAGGGGTTGCAAAGTTTATCGTGGTTGTATGTTTTTATGGTTTTTAGGGTTTTTTGATATTTTAGAATTTCTAGGGGTTTTGGGGGGTTTTGTGGTTTTTGTGGTTTTAGGGGTTTCAGGGATTTTAGGTTTTTCTAATGTTTTTGAAGTTTTAAAGGGATTTTAAGGATTTTAATATTTTGTTTTATTATTTTAAGGGTGTTTTTCAAAAAAACCTAAGGTTTCAGAGTTCTTTCAGTGTTTGATAGGTTTTTTTTGTTGGTTTTGGGGTTTTAGTTTTTTTCTCAGTATTTTCATGGTTTTATGGTTTTCATTGGGTTTTTTGGTTTTTTGGGTTTTAATATTTTTTATGTTTTTTATGGTTTTTAGGTCTTTTTGGGGTTTTGGGTTTTTTGGTTATTTTTATCATTTAGATTTTTTATAATTTTTAGGGTTTTAGGGTTTTAAATGTGTTTAGTGTTTTTAGGAGTTTTGGGGTTTCTCTCATTTTTAGAGTTTTTAAGGTTTTTAATGTTTTTAGGGATGTTTTAGGGTTTTAGATTTTTATGGTTTTTTGGGGTGTTTTTTATTTTTATTATTTTTTGGGGTTATTCAGTTTTTTGGGGGTTTTTGGGGAGTTTATGGGGTTTTAATGTTCATTTTTGGTCATTAGGGTCTTTTAAGATTTTTTAGGGTTATTAGGGTTTTAAGGGTCTCTTAGGGTTTTTTAGGGTTTTAGGGACATTTGGGGTTTTAGGGGTTTTTTCATTGTATGGTTTTAGAGGATTTGGTATTATATCATCTTTTGGGTTTTTATAGTCTTTAGGTGTTTTACTATTAATTTATGGTTGGGGGGTTATAGGGGGTTTTTGGATTTCTATAGTTTTTTGTGTTTTTGGGGGTTTTCATGGTTTTTATGGGTTTTTATGGATTTCTAGGCGGCCCTAGAATTTTTTAGAGTTTTAGGGGGTTTTATGGGTTTAAATGGATATATGGTTTTTATGGGTTTTTTGAGGTTTTATGGTTTTTAATGGTTTTTGGGTTTTTATTGTTTTTAGGTATTTTAATTGCTTGTAATGGCATTAGGGTCTTTAATTGTTTTTCAATGGTTTTAGGAATTTTTAGGGACTTTTAGGGTTTCTTTATGGTTTATAGGATCTTTTAGGTGTTTGGGGTTTTTGGGTATTTATAAATTTTTTGGGATTCTACTATTTATTGGGTTTGGGGGGGTTATCATTCTTAGGATTTTATGTGTTTTTAAAAGTAGAAAACTCCCAAGTGTAATAATTAAGATTCTAATTAAAATTTCTATTAAAGAAAATTTAAAACTAAATCCCCACTTTTTATTAAAGATTTCTAGTTATCTAATATTTTATAAATATATAATTTTTTATTTATAAATATTTCCTTGAATTTTGATAACAATTCAGTTAAATTATTTTTAAAACTCTTTTAACTTTGGAAATATATTTACTAAAATCAAACATAGTATATAAGATACAAATGAAAGTTAACTATCCATGTGAGTTTTTTCTATTATAGTATTGAAAATATATAGTAGTTTTCTTAAAGAAGAGAAAAAAAATAGAAAATCACCAAAATAAGTAAATATAAGAGGATCAGTCTGATGCTGAGAAAGAGTCCTTTCTGCATCAAAATCACATGTTACCAAATTTTTTATTAAATAATATACTAATCAACAACCTCTGTCAGGTTTTAAATAATCAACGATTCAGAAGGAAATATGGATACACAGATGCTATTCCACATTTCTTCATATGATACTTAATTAAATAAAATTTACACATATGTAGTGTGGGATGCACAACCACTTCCATTATACATAAGAGTACACATGAAAAATAAGTATAGAGACTGTCTAGAGATATCCAATGCAATAAACAATTTTATTTTAAATAATAAAAATATTTTATTAAAAACAACAAAAAAATTGGGGCAACAATAAGGGAATGGAATAGAATGTGTGAATATTTTATATAGTTCGGTTTGATTATCATTGGTTGTTATAGATTCCTTAATCAATCTTTTAATGTTCTCAATATAGATTTTGTAGATATTTTAGGAAAACATCGTGTTATGGAATGTTCAAAATGAGTACCCTATGTATCGAAATATCTCTAGGGAACATGTGTATATTCTTCCATATATTTTCCACTAGAGGATCATCATCTTAATGAGATATTTTCTAAAACTATCCATTGGAAGATATTAATTTTTTAATCCTCATACTCATTTCCTTATTAAATGAATTCTATTTTCCATTAATGATCCAAAATATAGCCATTGAGTATTTAAAAATACTCTACTTCTTATATTATGCATGATCAACATTCAATTAAATCATGATAACATTGGATCACAGTAGTTTGATATTTTCAGTTGGCAGTATAAATTTATTATCTCATATGGTTACTGAATTTCATCATGTATTAGGTACATTAATTAACATAATGTCTTCAATAAATTACATTGTTGGTAAAGTCATTCATGCAATAGGTTCATATGTTTTCATGGTAGATTCATTTGTTTTCACGGTAGATTTATTTTTTCTCAAAATAGATTCATTGTTTCACAAGATTGATTCTGTTTTTCAGGGGTAGGTACATTGTTATAGTATTCAATATAATATAGAGACATGGTCAGTACACTACTAATAGAAATTATGTTTACCTGATAAATTATAACTTGGTTGTTCATGTGGTAAGTTCAGTACACATTAGTTAAGGTGAACTTCACTACACGATATTTGAATTAGTTGGAAAACATTTCTCATATGATGCCAGGATATTAGTTAGATTACAATGTGTTGTACGTTCTATAATGTTCTGTGAAATTATTGGTTAATTCAAATTCTTCACAAGACAAGTACATTACACATGTTATAGGTTTTTATGGTAGGATCAAGACATATCAAATTTTATCAATTTGGCTAGAAAATAGTTGAATATCAGAAAACATGAATTTCCTAAGAAATATAATAGATATGATTTAGGATCATTAAAATATGTAGGTGTTGTACTAATCTGAAAATCTCACCCTTTTTATGATAAAAAATCATGAAATATTAAATGAAATGAATTCAATGCAACAAAAATATATTTTCAAAAAATTGAAACATGTATTTCTCAACATATCAAGATTTTTTAAAATTCAATTATTACATTAATTCATTTCCAAATATCCAATTCAATTTTTTGTAAATTATTATGTTAACAAAATTTATCCCCTTTTTGGATTTTCCAAAATTGAAGTCAGGTTTAAAAATGAAGATGGATATAATGAAGAACAGGAAAATTATATTGATAAAGAGACACATATCATTATTATTAAAAGAGATTACAAAATTTTTAAAAGGGGGGTCATTATATGGAATAATAATTTGAATCTAATCAATATTTATACCTAGTCTCAACACAATGTATACGATCCTTTCATTTGGAGGTAAAGTGTGAGGCATGTTTGGTTGGTTAGGATGGTTGTGGTACAAAATATATTATAGGGTCATGAATGACCACACAACTAGAAATAGGTAAGTGATTTTGGAATGATTATCAACAACAAAATCCAAAAGGATTAATGGTTAGGTCTTATGTAGTAGTTTTTGAGGAAATATGTAAGTTATGACATGAAATAATGGATATGTAGGATGTTTAAAAATAGTGTTCTAAATGCATGGTAAAATCCTTGACTACCCTAGATCCATGCTCTATTTTTCAAAGTAGTTCTATTTATTATCCATAAAAACAATTAGAATAGGATTAATATTTTCATCTTCTCCACTTATGACGTGCTTTCTTGGGTAAAATTAGGGAACCTTAAATTAGCATCCAATGATTAAAACATATAGTTGAGGTATGAATTGATGTTTAACTTTGTGAATATTTTTCTATTCAATAATTTCATATCCTTTTTGATAGTCTCTCAAAATTTTCCATCATGTTAAATATCATTTCATACTATAACCAAAGTCTAATCAACATCTGATTCAAATCCTTCAAACATTAGATCCCTTATTTGATGAAACTCCCCAGGAATAACTTTTAACTCAACTCTTATGACTTTTCTAATTACAACTTTATCAACATTGGGAATAAGAGAATCTATATGTGGAACAATATAATTTTAAGCTTCAAACCCTGAATTCAAATTCCCTTAGTGTTGATGCTATATCCCATCATAAATTTCATCCGATAAAGCACCTATTTTTTCATTCAAGTCCTCAATATCTTCATAATTATGTCCGTATTGAGATGAAATATTCATTGAAGAATATTACTAACCAAAGACACTGATCGGGATACATATTATTCCTTAACTGGTTTCATAAAGTATGCAATACAAAAGTAGAGTTATTTGATTAATCCCATAACATTTCACAAGAAATGATCTAAATTATATTTTGTATCATTGAAATTAGAAGGAATAAAAGGGGAATAAAAATGTACTGAAGGATATAGATCATAATAAAACTAATTACAATCATCCACAATGACCATAGAACACAATATAACAAATTCAACTTCATCATAATCACTTACATCCTCTGAAACCTCATGAATATCTATACTAAGTGATCCAAAAAGTTCCCTTTGAGTTTTTTATAGGATCATCAATTGTCATGGTTAGAATAGGACTAAATAAATCCCCCAAAGGATTTGTCTACTAAAGGTGTAAGAGAGATATGAATTCCATTATGATAATATATTGTAGTAATAAATTATCCTTTTAAATATATTTTATAAGTAAGCATGGTAAGTCCACCACCCTATGGTGGATTTCTCCCATGTTTATCATCATAACCATCAAATTTGGAATAGTTTAGCCCAAACACAAATAATCATGTGTAATTGTAACCCATATCACGTGAATCATTTATTTTTGGACTACTATTTCATCCCATCAGATGATATTTATATGAGGTGTCTTCTTCTTATTTAGAGTCATTATACTCATTCCATTTGGGCTGATCCACATAACCACTGAAAAAACATCAAAGTCAACAAGTTCCTCAACTTCTATATCTTCATCATGGGATGTTAAAGGTAGAATATTTACAGTTGATCCAAAATACATAACAAGAGAGAGTCACCTATCATCCTCATAGGTCACCTTGGATTCTTCATCAAGATCAATCATATACTTTTCCTCCCATTTATCTACTTAATTCTTAACTTCATCTTCTTCTCCCACATTAAAAACATCATCATCATCATCATTGGAATACTCAAAAACATCATCTGGGTCAATAAATAGATCCACTAGATCCCTTCATTTAACAAGATATCATAATGGGTTAAATATTTCATATAATTTCTTTTAATATATGACCCATTCAATTTTCTAGGGATTCCAATTCACTCTCATATTCATACATGATTTGTTGTAAATTAATATCCCTTTTAAGTAGTTACTTTTTCCTACATCAATGGAACTAGACCATTATAATCATACAAGGCTGATGTGAGCATTAGATAAGGCAAAGAAATAATCATTGAAGAGGGATTACAAATCTCATACATGTTCCCCATCACATACCCACATAAATTTATTTGAAATATATTTTATATTAATATTAGGTATAATAATAACTAGTGTCTTAGAATACTAAAATCTTTTTTTTGTAGAATATATCAAATGTTGGATGAATCTAGCCAACAATCTTCACTCTAAAACGAGTTTTACTTATATTTTTCTTCTGGGTGTTCCATTCCCAATAATTTCTTCTAGTGAGTTATGAAATTAAAAAATAGAATGTTTTATAGAATAGTATCTCTTAGAGTATTTATATTCAACTTTATGTGGAACACCTATGTTCTTTTCCAGGATCTTTAAAGAAAACTGAAATGATTCCCCATTCACCATTGTCTAAATGGTGTCTATTGTTTCTCTTGGGAAAAATTCAAAAGTTGCGTTGATTTCATTAAAAATACTTAGATAGAATGTTTTACCATTTCATTATACCATTCATCCAAGCCATGTATCTAAATTTATTTCCATACAAGTGAGTTTTTAGACTATATCCACTACTCAATGATTTCCTTTTCCACACATATTTTTCAATATACTAAATGCGGGTTGCATGGATTTACTATAGAACAAGTGATAAAAATTCTATGTACATAAGGGACATATTTGGTTTACTAATAATGGTCATGTCACACCTATGGAATGGTTGGTATACTAACCATGGATTCAGGATAAGTGTACTGATTGTATGAGTTAAGTGTTAATGGTAGATAATGTAGTGACCATGTGAGTAAGTGTTCATAGTAGGTATTGTAATAATTCTAGTAAATGTTCAGTATAAGTTTAGTAACCACATGAAAAATTTGTAATAGTTACATAAATGACCTTATGAACTAAGTCTCAGAGTTACATAACTGAACATGTGAATTATATTTCACAGTTACATTAACAACAATTATTGAGATTAAGCATTATAAAGTCAATTCAAAAAAACATACGAGTTATAAATAAATTGAACGATTTAAAAAAAAGTCACTCCTAATTTATATTTTATATAAATAATTCACTATATATTCAACTTATTTGTCAATATATCAACAAACTATTGTTTTGTACCAATTAATACAAGAGTAATATCATCTTTTTTTCATTGAATGAGATACCACATTATTGGAGATATTATGTCACTTATATTATAACGATTTGTAAATACATATTGAAATTGATATCCCAATTATAATAATGTATATTTCATCCATATAATCATTGCATAACAACTAATTATAGCTATATACTCAACTAGAATAGTGGATAATGCAACAGGGTTCTGCTTTTTTACTACACCATGAAACCGAAGACTTGCATAAAAAGTTAATTTTTCTAGTTGTCTTTTTATATCTACCATACAAACACCAAAATAGGTATCAGAATGAATCACTAAATCAATTTACTATCTTCTAGAATAAATAAATCCTATTTTTTTGTACTTTTTTGTATTAAATGTCCTTTTAACAGAATACAAATGCGAATGTTTTGGTTTTTCTTGGAAACATGCACACATGAACCAATAAAACAAAATATCATGTTGACCATCAATTACGTGTAGTAAAATTACATTCATTCATCAATATATGGTTTGATCAACTGGTTCCCCGATTAAATAAAGATCTAGTTTACATCATTTACTGATGTGAGTATCAATATATTTTGTATTATCCTAAACAAGACATTTTAAACAATCCATATTGTACTAATATTGTTTTAAAATCATTCCTTCCTTATTTTGAGAAATATAAATAACCAAGGGAGAATTTTAATTCACGCATCTAATTTCATTTCAAATTCAATTTACATCATTTTTTAAAATTTGGCACATAATAAATTTTTGGATGATTGAAAAATAATATCATCAATATAAATTTGAACTAATAAAATAATATTTTAAATTGTCAAAATAAATAATTTTGTATTAGCTATTAATTTTAAAAACCATTAGAAAAAAAAATTATATGATCAAGTCAAACAAAGATCTAAGATATTATTTTTAATCGTATAAATTTTATGTTAATTTAAAATAATTATTTTTAAATTGTTGTTATTTAAATCCATAGGGTTATTATACAAAAAACATCCACAATTATATAACCAATTAGAAAGGGTCTCTTGAAATCAATTTTTTATAATTTGATGTTAGAATGTTCTATATAAGCAAGAAACATTATAACATATTTGAGTATATATAATCTTGAAAAGTATTCCTCGTAGTAAATACATTATTCATGATTGTACTCTTGTTCAAAAATTCATTATTTATTTTTAGTTACAGTTACAGACTCATCAACTTTATTCCACCAACATAGTACTACTGGTTAAGATGTAATTTTGAATTTCTACCAGTTTGAAAAATTTATTTCATTCAAATTGATTCATCACTTCATACATGTCCATTACCTAGAACTCATCATCTATTTTATCAATGATGTTAATTGGTTCAATTTGTGGGAATAATCTTCGTTATTGAACCTAGATTCTATGATATGCTCCAGTTTAACTTCCTCTATCAAGATCCCCAACTACAATATCGTTGGGATGGTCTCTATGAGTCATAATGGTTCTAGGAATTGTTGTATTTGATAATTAATTTTCTTTAGATTTTGGATTTAAAAAATATTCTATGATGGGTAATTAATATATATAAGTTTTCACATAACTATAACTTGGTTCGGTAGTCGCATTGATATTCATATTATAAAGATAATCATATAGATTATCTAAAGTGTTCTTTGGATCATGTTTATTTGTTTCATTGAATATAACATGTATAGATTATTCAGAATGTTTGGTCAATTTATTGAATACAATGTATTATGTTGTTGATTTTGAATGAGAAATGAATATTCCTTAACTATTTTTGGACTGAAAAGATTCTAAAATATCCATTGTTATTAGAATAATGACTTTACAGCCCTAAAATCTAAAGCAATAAACATTTTTTCTCCCATTCCGTAGCTCATTTGAATTTTTCTTTAAAATATTTATAATAAGAACTATATGAATAATATATATAGTTTTATTCATAACATATATCCCAAAAATTAAATTGATAAATCATAATCATTGAGAAAGGACTGAGAAATTCCTTAAAGAGTTATATTTCTTAATTTTACTAAACTATCCTTTTATGGAGTCTTAGGAGTAGTTAAGTTGTAAATTTATCCATGATGTGAGCATAGAGATTCATTATCATGATTTTTTAAGTCATTTTGCTGATCACTTATTATTCTATTAATAGTAAATCCCCTTTTTGTTTCTATATATTTTTCATATTTGAAAAAATAGGAACAAGCCTCACTTACGGGAGATACTAAGAATATCTTGGTTAATTCATAAAATTCAACTACTAGAACATACATATAGTGATTACCATTTATGATAAAAACACTGGGCTTTAAAAACACCTCTATTTGAACCACATCTATGAGTTTATAAGTTGAAACTTCTTTCATTGGTTTGAAGTTGAACTTATGTTTTGTACCTTATTGACACATGTTATACACATTTTATAATGGTAATTATAGTTTAGGAAGTTCCTTAAATAATATGTTCCTATTAAGCTCCTCAAGTTATTGAAATTAGTATTGGCCTAGACTCCTAGAATAAATCCAATACAAATATTTAACGAATATTAAATAAGAAATATTTTGAGTGTATAATAAATCTAAATCAATCACATAAACATGTTCATTAAAAAATGAAATAAAAACTAAAGCATGCTTCGAAACCTTAATTTTATATGAATTATTTGTATAATTAACATGACAACTATAATCACACAATTCTGATAAGAAAATAATATTATATTTTAAGACATCAAGAAATTAAACATTAAAAATTAAAGCTATACTAGAATTACTAATTTTAATGAATCCAATTATATTTACATTGGCATTGTCACTAAAAAAGACATGTCCACCATATACCATTATAAAGTTGTTAATACTAGAGTAGTCCATAGTAATATTTTTGGATAATCCATTATCTATGTATCATATGATCATAATAGTAATCTTCATGAATATTTCCTATTGAAGTATTATACAATAAATGATTTTGGTAACCATAATTTCGTGGGACCGTGCATTTTATTAAAAAAAACCATCGAAATCCTATGTTTTGTATATGGTTTTATTTAAATAGAAAATTTATTTTTATAAATGATAACCTTACTAGGATTTTATGAATTATAATTGTTTACAAATTTACCATAACATGAACTTGGAAATAATATTTCTTATAAATTATCCTCTATCCATGATTTTAAAAAATCCAGTGATATATTTATGTGTGGTTTTTTATAATAATTATCTATAATTATAAATTATTTATAAATTATTTTTTATTTTCCCATTGTAAATTTTCATTTCATTTTTTTCCATTAATAATTGATTATTATTTTAATTTTCTATAGAAAATATAGATTTAAAGTGAACAGAAAAAGAATTCCACATGTATAATCATTTATTTTTTTCATTATGTCCATTAAATGTGTATTAAATAATATTAAAGTACTCAAATAAATCCTCACTACTGGTGTAATCATAATTTCATTTATTTTCTAATGTATTTTAAAAATGAACAGGAGATGGAGGAATAATATTTATTTCCTCGGATGTGTTTTTCCAAAAAGTCACGATAGATTTATTATTTTTAACGTATATTCTCTTGTTAGAGTCACTTGATCAATACATAGAGTTTATCTATGTAACATTCATAGCCTTATTTATTATTTCAACTTTATCCAAATATATTATTTAGATTTCAGTTTTGGAGACTTTACTTTGATGTTCCCTTTTCGTTTTCACCATATAAGAAGTTAGTTCACCATATTGATTCTGAATTTTACAATACAATTTTCAATAATACATTCAACTAAAATTTTTATTTCTGAATAGTTTATATTTCTCATATATTATCTTAAACCTCCTATTTTGGTGATTTATTTCTTTATAACTATCTGAAGGTGATTCATCAACACCCGAACTATCCTCTTTGATCTTATCATTTATTTTTGAGTCATATGTCTTCAAAGAAATTTATTTTCTCCTTGGATACACTTCTTCTACTTATTTATTCTCTTTCAGTCACTCCTCTTACAAAATAATATTTTCAATATATTCCGTATCATTTAATTTACTTCAATTGTAGGATTCTCAAATGGAAAGTGAGGTTACCCTTCACTTATCAAGTTAATATCTTTGAAGTAAAATCAATTTATATTTATTGTATATTGTCTTCCCTAGAGAAATCATTATGTTCAAAATCTCATTAATAGTGAGACTAATATCAAAAATGGTTTCATCAGGTTTCATAATGATTGAATCTTATTTAATTGTATATGTTTTTATTTTAATATCTTTTACATTGTATGTTTCTTCCTCAAAAATAACTATTTTTCCCTAGAAATCAAAATTTGTATATCAAGAAGTAATTCAGTAAAAGTTTTATCCTATATATGAAAAACATAATTAATTCATGAATTTATAGTTATAGTCATATTACCACTTCAAGGAATTTATTCATTAATCTCTATAATGTTTGTGTTTTTCATCTTTTCCCTCAATAATGGTCCAAATAGAAATGCCCATGATGTCTATATGGATTTTCATTTTCATCTTCAACTTATCATAATTAGATTTATTAGAATAAGGATTCTTGTTTTTGGTAGTTCCTTATGATCTATTATTATCCATAATGACCATGATTTTTAAATAAATAAAATTTCAACTTTTTTTAAATCTAGATCATAGTAAAAAGTAATTTCAATCCCTCTAATAAAAATTTTTGGTCGGAGTAGACATATCAAGGCGGGTGGGGGGGGGGAATTGATTTTATGGTTAAATTCATTTTTTAAAATGATTTAAAACATTCAAAAAACGTTTTATTATAAGTTCACAATTAACTAAAAAATAAAAATATATAAATCTATCTTTTAAAAAATATATTATATGTTTGATAAAAAATCTGTTAAAATAGATTTAAAATAATTTTAAATTTTTAAATAAAGATAATTGAATCAAACTGAATATTTAAAAAATAATTTAATGTCATATATCACAATAATGTTTTTATATTATACATTATAATGAAGATGTTTTTCTGTGTTAAAATTCAGAAAACAAAATAAAAAATCACATAGAGAAATAAATACCAAAGGTTCAGTCTCAATCTGTGACCTTGTCCTCTCTACATGGAAATCCCATGTTTCCAAGAATTTAATTAAATATTAAAATTTTCAACATCCATTATGCATCTTTACAAAATAAATAATGAAAAATGTTTTAAAAGCTACATAGAACCACTTTCATAGTTCTGTATGGGAGAAATAAATTAATAAAATGTTTGAATATTTGATGAACCTTAGTGTATTGTTCTTTGGTTTTTCTGGTGTCCTGGAAATTTTCTTTGAAAGTGATCATCCTTATTTGGATATAAATTTGAGGTAAACAAAGTGTCATGGAATGTTCAAAATTAGTACACTATGTATTATAATACCTCTTAGGAACACTCGTATATTCCACCATATTTTTTCCATGATAGGATCTTCATATTTAGGAGATCTTTCCCCAAATATATCCATTAGAGGATAATCCTTTTTTAGTCCTTGCAGACATTGTATTCTTAAATGAACTAGATATATAATTAGTGCTCCAAAATATAACTATTTAGGATTTTATTATACTCCACTGATTAAATTATACATTGTTATAATTCACATAAACCACAACTACCTTAGATCACAGTCGGCTAGAATGATTGGTTGGCACAATGAGATGATTTTATCAAGTGGTCACTTGATTTATTCATGCATTAGGTACATAAATTCACAATATAAATTCAGTACAGCACAAAATTTGTTGAATCCTTTATGTGGCTGCCACATTTGGTCTATTGATAACATCATTTATCTTATAGTAACTTAATTTTCTCATGTTATAAGTACATTAATTTTATGGTCACTAAAATACAGTCATATAGACAGTAAAAAACATAGAAAAATTATACTCATCTTTTGCATGGTAACATTTTTGTTCATTTATATTGTTAAATTGTTTATGAATTAGGTGAGTTTTCAATGTGTTGTATGAATAGTACAATGCAATCAATTGAACATTAATGCACAATCAATTCATTTCATGGATAGAATTTTCTCATCTGAAACATGGTTAGTTTATTTCACAGGAGTCCAATTAATGTAGAACATATAATATGTCCCATATGGTACCTTGACATTCACGGTTAGTTAAAAATATTCACAATATTAGTACATTACGCTTTTTATAGGATATCAAGGTATGTTTTGGACTTATCCAAATTTATCAATTCGAGAAAAAAAATTGTTAACTATCATAAAATATGAAATTCATTACCAATATAATCCACATGAATTTCGATAATTAAAAACGTAGTTATAAGATTAAGCCGAAATTATGGGGTTCAGTTTTTTTCTACATCATTTAAGTTTTTTTAGGTTTTAGTTTGTTTTAGGGTCTCATGGTGTTTTTATGGGGTTTTTTGGTGTTTATAGTTTTTAAGGGTTCTTAGTGTTTCTATTTTTTTGATGGGATTTGTCATTTTTAGGTGTTTATGGATATTTGTAGAATTTTAGGGTCATTAGTTTTTTAGGTTTTTTAATGTTTTTCAGGGTTTTTGGGTTTTATCAATTTTAGTGTTTTAGGGGGTTTTAATAGTTTTTAGTTTTTTAGTGTTTTTATATTTTAAGGTAGTTTATGAGTTTTAGAGTCGTCAAATGTAAGTATGGTTTTAGCCTATTTTACTGGTTTTAGGGGTATTAATGTTTTTAGGGGATTATTATCTTGTAGGATTTTTAGGGGTATTATGGTTTTTAGGGTAATTAAGTGTTTATAGTGGGTTCTTTTTTATTTTACGTTATTTTAGGGTTATTTACGATTTTATGGGTTTTGCGGTCTTTTGAAGGGAATTGGCGTTTTTAGTGTCCTTTTGGTAGTTTTAGGGGAATTTATGTTCCTTTAGAAGGTTTTTCATTTTTCAAGTCCTTTATGTTTTTAGGGGTTTTAGATTCCTTTAGGTTTTTAGGGTTTCAGGGTCCTTTATTGTGTTGAAGGGTTTTTAGGGGGTTTTTTGAATTATATGGTTTTTAGGGGTTTTAGGGTATTTTAGGGTATTTAGGGTTCTTAGAGTCCTTTAAGGGTTTCAAGTATCTAATGATCATTTTAGGGGTTTTATTGTATTTTAGGTTTTTTAAGGTTCTAAGGGTCTTTTATAAGATTTTCTGTATTTATGCTCACATTAAGGTTTTAATTATTTAAGGTCATTTTATGTGTATTAGATTTTTTGGATTCTTTAGGTTTTTTGTGTTTTTATTGTCTTTTATCAGTTTTCAGGTGTTTAATGGTTTCCAAGATTTTCTTCGGGGTATTAGGGTTTATTGAGTTTCTTAGGTTGTTTAGGTATTTTTTGTGTTTTTGGGTATTTTTTATTTTTAGTGTTTTCATGGGTTTTATGTAATTCTGTGTTCTTTAGGGTTTTATATATTTTTTGGGTTCATGAGATTTTATTATAATTTTATGGTTTTATGGATTTTAGAAATTTTGATTGTGTTAATGTTTCTATAAGGTTTTTAGTCTATCGAGGGTTTCTTAGTTATTTTAGGCAGTTTTTGTGTTTGGGAGACTTTTATGGGTTTTATGGGGTTTTAGGTGGTTAAATGGGTTTTAGTATTTTTTTTGGGATTTCATTTATTTTAAGGGATTTTATGAATTTTTGGGTGTTTGGTTTTGAGAGTTTTTTAGTTGTGTTTTATGGTTCATTAAAATTTTTATGAGATTTTTGGGGTTTTTGGATTTGTAGAATTTTTTGGGCTCCATTATGTGGTTTTATAGTTTTTTGTGTTTTTATGTTACTTTATGGGATTTTATGTATTTTAGTTTTTTAGGGGTTTTAGTGTCCAGTTTTCTATTTTGTGCGGTTTGGTATATTTTTAGGGGCTTCGGGTCTTTTCTTTCCGTTTATGCGTTTTAAGGGTTTTTTAAAAAATTTAGGGTTTTTTGGACATTTAGCCATTTGGGGTTTTAGGAATTATTAGAATTTTTTATGATATTTTAGTTATTATTGTGTGTTTAGGTTTTATATGGGTTTTTGGGATTCCTAGGGTTTTAATGTTTTAGTGGTTTTGCAGTTTTTTTGGTTTTATAAGGTTTTTAGGGTCTTTAGGGTTTTTATGGTCTATTATGTACATATTTAGGTTTTATGAGTTTTTAGGGTTTTTAGGGTTTTTTTATTTTTGTAATGTTTTAGGGGTTTTTTTAGTTTTTAGGGTTATATAATTGTTTTCAATGGGTGATTATAGGGTCTTCTTTGAGTTTAATGGTTTGGGGGTAGGGTTTTTAGGGGGTTTCAGTTTTTTAGGTTTTCGGGTTTTTAGGGAATATTGGTTTTTTTGGGTTTAGGGATTCTAAAGTATATAGTTTTTATGGTTTTTTAGTGTTTTTAGTGTGTTTAAATGGTTTTATATGTTTTTTGGTGTTCTTAGTCTATTTATTATTTTGGGGGTTTTGGAGACTTTTAGGGGTTGTAGGGTCATTAGGGTTAATTTTTTGGTTTTAGGGGTTTTTTGGGTTTTGGGGTGTTTTAGGGTTTTTAGGATTCATTTGGGTTTTAAAGGATTTTTCTTGTAAGGTATTTAAAAAGGTTTTATGGGTATTTTTTGTTTTAGAGATTTTGGGTTATAAAGTGGTTTTAGGTTTTATTGGTTATTAAGGGATTTATATGTTTTTTTGGGGTTTTAAAGGTTTTTTGGGTGTCTATAGTTTTTATGATTTAGGTTCTCTGTGTTGTTTTATGGGGTTTTAGGGACTCTTAGTGATTTTAGGGTTTAATGTACATTTAGGGGTGTTATGGGTCATTAGGGTATTTTAGTGTTTTATGGGTTTTTAATGCTTTGTATGTCTGGTTGAGGTTAGTCTGTTTATTTTAGGGTTTTAATAGTTTTTTATAATTTTTTATGTCTTTATGGGTTTATCATACCATATTTAGGGTTTAGTATATAGGGTTAAGGGATTAAATGATAGGCTACAGAGTCTATAGAATAGTTTTTAACATTTAAGGTGTTAGGTATAGGGTTTAGGGTGTGGGGTTTCGTGTTTTGGGTGTTGGTTATAGGGTTTACGTTGAGAGGTTTAGGGTTTAGGGGGTTGTTTATAGGGTTTCAGTTATAGGTTTTAGGGTTTATGGTGTGTGGTATCAGGTTTAGGGTAAAGTGTTTAGGTTTCAGTGATTATGGTATCTGGTTATGGGTTTTTAAAGGATTTTTTATTTTTTGGGGTTTTATACTTTTAGGGATTTTTATAGTTTTTAAAATTTCGTAGCGTTTTTTGGGTTTTTAGGGTAGTAGTGTTTTTAGGGGTTTTGTGGTTTTTATTGTTTCTTAGGGTCGTTGTGGTTTTTAGATATTTTTAAGTATTTGAGGGTTTTATGGTGTTTTAGGATTTTAGGAGTATTTTGGTGTATTTATGGGGGTTTTTTTGTTTTTTGGGTTCTTTGGGATTTTTTTGGGTGTTTTAGGGTTCTTATGGTCTTTTAGGATTTTTTTGTTTTTACTGTTTTTTGGGTTTTATGGTTTTTGTATGACATTTAGTCTCTTTAGGACCTTTTAGGGTCTTGTAGAGGTTTTGGGGTCTTCTAGGTTCATTTATAGTTTTTTGGTCATTTTAGGGTTTTTTTGATTTTATGGGTATTTGATATTTTATTATTTTTAAGGGTTTTATGATTTTTAAAGGATTTTTGGGGGTTTAGGTTTTTTTATTTTTTAGGCGTTCAAGCTTTTTTTATTGTTTTCAGATAGCTTTTGTATTTTTAAGCATTATTGTGTATTTTTATTTGTAAGTGTATTGAGATATTTTAAGTGTTTTTCAGTTTTTGGGTTTTTAGGATATTTTTAGTTCATATATGTTTTGATCGATTATCTAGGATTTTCGTGATTTTCTTTTTAGGGAATTTTGGATAATTTTCATTTTTTAGTGTTTTTTATGTTTTTAGGGCTTTAGGGGTTTCATGGTTTTATTTCTTTAAAGGGGTTATTGATTATTTTTTAGTTATTTTTAATATTATAGTGTCTTTTAGGATTTTTTTATGTTTTTAGGGGTTTTCTGGTGATTTTAGGGTTTTAGGTTTTTAGGTGTTTTTTGGGACTTTTAACGGTTTTCTGTTTTTTATTTGGAAATTTTAGTATTTTAGGGATTTTAGTGTTTTTATTTTTTTTAGTAAATTTATTATTTAGTTTGTTTTTTGTCATTTTCTAGTTTTTTTAGGGTTTTATGATTTTATAATATTTTTTGCAATTTTAGGGACGTTCATTGTGTGTTTAATGATTTTAAAAGGTGTATTATGGGTTTAATGTGTTTTGTGTTGTTTTTACGTTTTCTATGATTTTAAGTGTTTTTAGTATTTTAATGTATTTTAGAGTGTTTTATGATTTTTATGGGGGGTTTTGTGGCATATATTTTTTAAGGTTGTGTAGGATATTTCATTGGTTTTTATGGATTTTACTATTTTTTAGGTTTTTTCGTTTTTTCGGGACTTTGGGGGATATAAGAGATTTTTAGGGTATTTTACTAATTTTTAGAGTTTTTAAAGGATCATAGGGATTTTTCGGCGGTTTTACGATCTTTAAGTACTATTTTAGTTTCTTATTGGGTTTAGCGTGTATGGTTTAGGGTTTAGGGTGTATGGTTTACTATTTCGGGTGTAGGGTACATGATTTAGGGTGTGGTGTTTAAGGATTAGGTTTTAGGGTAAACGAATTATGGTGTTGAGTATAGGGTGTATGTTGTAGGGTATAGGGATTAAGGTATGGTTTTTTGGGTTTACGGTGTTGGTTTCAGGGTTTTGGGTGTAGCGGTTTTTGGCTTTTTTATAGATTTTAAGGGATTTATGTGTTTTTATGGTTTTTATGGTTTTTATGTTTTTATGGTTTTTATTGTTTTTTGTATGTTTATGGGATTTAGGCTTTTTAGGTGTTTAAGTGTTATTTGGGGTTTCATAGTTTTTTTGGGGGTGTTTTCATGGTTTATTGTTTTTAGTTGTTTTGGGAGTTCATTAGGGTTCTAAATTTATTTACGGTCCTTATTTGTTTTTAATATTTTTAGGGTATTTTGGGTTTTAGGGTTTTTTTGGATTCTAATGGTTACTATCTATTTTTTGTAATTTATATGTTTTTATGTTTTTTAGTGTACTTATGTTTTTTGGTTTTTTGGTTTTTAGGGGTTTATAGAGTTTCATGGGTTTTTGGTTTATTAGGGGTTTTTAGTGTTTTTGGTGTTTTATGGTTTTAAGGGGTTATTTGTATTGTTATGGATTTAGGGAATTTTATTGTTTATAGTTTTTTTGGGGTCTTTTAATTCATATTAGGGGTTTTAGGGTCCTTTTGGATTTTTAGGATTCTTATTATATTTTATGTTTTTAGGGACAATTAGGAGTTTTACGGTTCTTTTCAGTTTATAAGGGTTTCTCTGTATTTTAGGGTCTTTAGTGTTTTAAATTTCAATTACAGTATTAGGTCTTTTAGGTTTTGTTAAATTTTATATCTATGTATCGATTACATTATGATTTAATGGGTTTTAGGTGTTTTGGGGGGTTTTATTTTTTTTATAGGTCCAAAAGGGTTATTATGGTATTTTATGGTTTTAAGATGTTTCTCATATTTTAGGGGGGTTTGGGTTTTAGTTTTTTAGTGACTTATTGGGTTTTTTGGTGCTTTAGGGTATAAGGGTTTTTTTGGTATTCTAGGGTTTTTTTAGTGCTTTATCGGTATTTAGTGGGTTTTTTGTTTTTTATCATTTTTAGGGGTTTTAGTGTTTTGTAGCGGTTTTTTGGTGTTTTAGGATTTTATGGATATTTTTGGGGGGTGATAGGGTATTTTAAGGCAATCATTGGGTTTTTAGTGGTTTTTTTATAAAAGATAGAGCTTATGGTTTTTTGTGGCTTTGGGGTTTTATGTGTTTTATTATTTTTATAATTTCTTGGGTATTTAGGGATTTAGGGGGGGGTCTTGGAATGTGTTATTTTTTTGGGTTTTTGTAGTTTTGAGATGTTTTCAGGGTCTTTAGGTATTTCTACTGATTTATCGTTATTAGGGTCATTTATGGTGTTTTATAACTTCTAGGGTTCTTATGTGTTTATTGGGATTTATGGTATTATGGGTTTTATGTTTTATAAGATTTTGTAGTGTTATTAGCGTTTTTATATTTGTTATTGTTTTACTGTTTTTATAGGGTTTTAGGGTTATTTATGGTTTATGGTATTTTAGGGTCATTAATGGGGGTTTTAGGGTTTTAGGGTATTTTAGTGTTTTTATGGTATTGGAGTGGTTTTGGGGTGTTTTTAAAGGTTATGGGTTTTTGGATTTTTAAGGGTTTAGGGTTGTTTAGGTGTTTTATTTGTTTTAGGGAATTGTATGGTTTTATAAAGGTTTTAGGGAGTTTTAAGATTTTAATTGGGGTTTTAGGGATGTTTAGGGTTTTGTGGTTGTTAAGACTTTTTAGGGTTTTGAGCGATTTTTATTGTTTTCTAGGATCCTTTTTTTGGGTTTTAGGGTTTTCTGAATTTATATTGTGCTTTCTGGGGTTTTATGTTTTTTTAGTCATTAGGGTTTCTAAATGTTTATGTTTCTACGGTTTTTAGGGGTTTTAGGTTTTTTTGGGTGTTAGGATTATTAGGGGAATTATGGTTTAGATGGTTTTTAGGGTTTTTAGTGTTCTAGGGGGTTTTAGGTGGTTTTATTGTTCTTATTTTTTTAGGGTCTTTACAGGTTCATTTGGGTTTTTATGTTAATTTATTATTTTATGGGTTTTAGGGTATTGTATTGGTTTTATTGGTTCTTGTGTATATTAGGGTGTTTAGGGGTTTTATTTGTTTTTCGGGTTTAAAAGGTATTTTTGAGTTATTTGTGTTTTTATGGTTTAGGTTATAGGGTTTTGGGATTAGGATGTAGGGTTGAGGTTTTATGGTGTACAATTCAATGATTATGGTTTAGGGGTTATTACATATGGTGTAGGATATAGTGTTTAATATGTAGGTATTACTATTTTGTTTGTAAGTTATAGAGTTTAGGTTCTAGGGTTGCAGGTTTTGGGAGCGAGGTATAGGGTTTCAGATGTAGGTTTTTTTCTATAGATTTTATGTTGTGGGGTTTAGAGTATAGGGTGTAATGTATGGGGTTTATAGATTCGATGGTTTTAGGATTTTTTGGTGGTATTTTTGAGGATTAAGTGTTTTCAGGGATTTTGTGGATTTCTTATGGGTTTTATGAGTTTTTCTAGTTTTTTGTTCTTTTTAATGATTTTAGGGTTTTTTCTTGTTTTTTAGGATTTTAGGGCATTTTAATGTTTTAAGGAATATAGTGTTTTTTGGGGGATATTATTGGTTTTAAGGGTTTTAGGGGTTTTAGATGTTTTAAGGGATTAAAGTATTTGTTATTTTTCTTATTATGTTGATGGGTTATATGGGGGTTTAGAGGTTTAATGGGTTTTAATGATTTTATTCATTTTTAATGTTTTTAGGGTTTTTAGTGGTTCTGGGGGTTTTTTGGATTGTTTATGACTTTTAGGATTTTTATGATTTTAGGGTTTTTTTAGTTTTATAATATTCTTTGGAATTTTTCGGATTTCTATGTTTTTACAGATTTTTAGGGGTTTTAAATGTTTTTTAGTATTTTATATTTCCTAGAATTTTTTTAATATTTATCGGTGTTTTTAAAATATTTTTTGTATTGTCATCACTTTTAGGTTCTTTTATGGCCAATATAGTTTTTTATGATTTTTTATGGTTTTTAAAGATATGTAGGGCTCTTAGTTTTTTATGGTTTAATGGGGTTTCCATATTTTTATTATGTTAATGTGATTTAGGGATTTTATGGTTTTTATGGGATTTAGTGTTTTAATGGATTTAATAGTTTTTAGTATTTAAAGGGTCATTTAGCATTTATTGGTTTTTTTATGGTTTTAGGGACTTTATGGTTTTTATGGTGTTTGGTTCCTTTAATAAATTTTAGTGTTTTAGGGTCCTTTAGGATATTTAAGGCTTGTAAGAAATTTTATGGGTTTTTGGGTCTTTAATGTCCTTTAGTGTTTAATTTGAGTTGTTAGAGGCTGATAGTTTTAGGGTCCTTAGGGTCTTTTAGGGTATTTTTGTTTTTTGTGTCTTTTAGAGTTTTTTGGGGTTTTTGACAATTTATGTTTCTTACGTGTTTTTGAGATTACTATTTTTTTAAGGTTTTGTTAGAGTTTTTAAAAACAATTAGGGTTTCTTAGAGGCTTTTAGGGGTTTTATGGGAATTATGATATTTTAGTCATTTGAATGTCTCTAGGGGTTTTTAAGATTTTGAGTTTATTTCAGGTTTTTTGGTGGGTTTTAGGATTTTTTTTTGGATTTTTTGTTTTTTTTTCGGTTTTTAGGGTATTTAAGGTTTTAGGGACCTTTAGGGGGTTTAGATTTTTTTTCTGTTTTAGGGATTTTTTATGGTGGGTTGGGGTTGGTTGTTTTAGGTTTTTAAATTATTTTTAGGATTATTTTGGTTTTCAGGGTTTTTAGGGGTTTTTATGGTTTTAATGGATTTTATGGATTTTATGGTTTTTATTATATTAATTTATTTTTTCGGGCTTCATTGGTTTTATGGGGTTTTAGAGGGTTTTTTATTTTTTTTATTAGCGTTTTTAGGGACTCTTAAAATGGTTAGGTGTTTCAATAATTTTAAAGGGTTTTTTAGTTGTTATTGGTTTTTAGGGTGTTAATGGTTTTTTCATAGCTTTTAGGGGTTTTAGGGTTTATGGTTTTATATGGTTTTAGGGTTGTTGAGTATTTTTAGGGTTTATTGGATTTTTTTTCTTTTTAGGGGTTTATAGTGTTTTTTGGAGTTTTAGGTTTTTTATAGTGTTCTAGGTATTTAGGGGTTTTTATAGGTATTTGGGTTTTTATGTTTATAGTGATATTTAATAATTTTTTGATTTTGAGTATTTATATTCAAATTTAGGGTCTTCAGAGAATTTTTTCCTGTAATATGGGGTTTTCGGGTTTTTAGGGTATATATGGTTTTTAGGATTTTTATTCGTTTTTAGGTTCTTTTGTGGTTTTTAGTGTTTGGTTGTTCATTTAGGGGTTTTTGATTCTTTTTGGGTATTTATAGGTCGTTAGGCATTTTAGGGTCATTTAAGGAATGTAATAGTGTTTAGGTACGTTTATGGGTGTTAGGGTTTTTTAGTCTTTGGAGGTGTTTTAATTTCTTTCCATTTATAGGGTTTTATATGATTCGTAGAGGTTTTTAAGTTTTTAGTGGTTTTAGTTTTTTAAGAGTTTTTAGGGTTTTAAGGGTTTTTTTCTTTTTTTGTTTTTTAGCTATTTTTTGGGTTTTATGGGTTTTTAGATGATTTATGGAATCTATGGATTTTTTGGGGTTTTAAGGTTTTTATGGGTTCTTGGGTTTTTTGTATTTGGATAGGGGTTTATGTGCTTTATGGGTTTTAGGGTGTGTTGATGTTTTTTATTTTTTAGGGTTTTTATGGCTTTAAATATTTTAGAGTATATTTTTTAGTTTATAGAGTATTGTAGTATTTTTAGGGGTTTTTAGGTTTTTAGGAGATTTAGGGTCTTGAATGGGTGTTTTGAAGGTTCTATGGCCTTTTAAGGGTTTTAGCGGTTTTATGGAATTTTATATGTTTTGTACGGGTTTTAGTGTTTTTAGGGTTTTTAGCGGAGTTCTTGGTTTAAATAGTTTTTTGTTTTTTTGAATGGTATTATTGTTTTCTACAAATAGTGTTTTTATGGGTTTTATTGGGGTTTATTTTGTTATTTTAGGATATCTAGGGTACTTTTAATATTTTTAGATGTTTTTGGGTTCTTTTATGATTTTTGAATTCTTTTATAGCTTTTTAGGGTTTGAGAATTTTTAGGTTTTGTAGGGGTCTTAGGGTTTAATGGTTTTGAAGGGGTTTAAGATTTTTTTAAAGTTTTGTTGGAATTTTAGGGTTTTTTATGGTCTGTTATTGTTTTATTATATTTTTAGTGTTTCTAGTGTTTTTTAGGATTTTTCACTCGGTATGTATTTGAGGCATTTTTATGATTTTTTAGATTTTTAGTGGTTTTAGGAATTTTCTTTGTTTATGGGATTTTCATAGGGGTTTTGAGAGGTTATTAAGGTTTTTAGGGGTTTTAGTTTTAAAAAATTTTCTCTGATATTTATTGATTTTATGGATTTTATACTATTTAGGTGTTTTTTATATTTGTTAGGGTTTTAGGGTTTTTTAAGTTTGTTCTATAGATTTTAGGGTTTACGATTTATATTTTATGTAGTAGGGAATATGTTTTATGGTGTAGGGTATGGTTTTAAGAGTTTATGTAATACCGTTTAGATAGTATGGTATAGGTTTTAGGGTGTAGGGTTTATGATTTTTGGTTAAGAGTGTTGGGTTTAGGTTTTAATGTGTATGGTATAGGGTTTAGGCTATAGGGTTTAGGGTTTCGGGTGTATGGTATATGTTTTAGTGTTTAGGTTTTATGGTGTACAGTTTATGGTTTATGGTGTAGGGTATTCAGTTTAGAGTGTAGGGTTTAGGGTTTTTGGTGGAGGGTATACGGTTTATTGCATATCGTTTAGGCCTTGGGGTGAAAGGAAGAAGGTTTCCTGTGTAGGGTTTAGGGTTTAGGGTGTGTTGTATTGGATTTATGGTGTAGGGTTTATGGTATGGGTCTTAGTGTTTATTTAATAGGATAAATAATTTATGGTGTAGGTTATAGGGCTTTGGGTCTGGGTTTTATGGTTTAGGGTTGTGGACACTGTAATACGCGTGTTATAGGAAATGTAGAGGATGAAAAAACAGTTTTGGAGGATATATTGTCCAAAAGGGCCTGAACCCACTTAAGGGATTGGATTCATGAATACATTAACCTTTGTGAATTGATATGTATCATTAAGACCCCCCATGCAGTGGTTTGAAGGTAACCTCCGGGAAGCATAATCCCAGCACACAGAGCACCCTTTTGCGACCACATGGAACGTTAATGGTAACCCTTATGCAACTAATGTCAAATTTTTGGAGCCCTATCCATTCACGATGTTCATAATGAGTTGTAAAAGGATCTTCATATAGAACTAGTTCCCTCACCATAGTTGGTCCTATAAATATTCTATCATAACAAACTTTTATGTGGATGCATCTTTTTGTCTTCTTAGGAACTCTCTCTTCTTAGAATACTCTATGATCAATGAATGAAAGAATATATACACCGCCAAAGTTCACCATGATCATGAAACAACCACCCTTGGTGTTTTAAAAATTTCAACCCATGGCGTAGACTCCTTCCATGAATTTCCATGGACTTCATGTAATAATAAATCCCCTTGTGGCTCCTAGGGTTGTACGAGACACATATCATTCATGAAACCCACCACATGGGAACCAATATTTTACCCTAAGGCATGACCACCAACTTTCTCGATGTCTACCCCTTTGTGATATCCGTGACATTAGTGTGTACCCTATACTTTTAAAACCTCCACAATTTCATGAAGACCTCAAATTTTTAAATCCTTGAATCAATGCATATCCTTTGTTCCTCCATTCAATATATCATCCATTATAAAATTTGAGTTCCCAAGCCCCATCTTATCATCTAGGAATGATTCAGTAAAACCATGATTTCCATTACAATGGATAATTTTTTTTTCTGTCATTCTCCTTTTCTCCAACTGTGGGATTCACATTCACCCTACCCTTTTCTCTTATGTATAAGAACTCTATTGGCTATTTCTCCTAATCATAAGTACCCAAACATTGGGCCTCTTAATTTACACTCCTACACAATATTTCCAATACCATGTCTCAGCCATATGTGCATTAGAGGTGGTTATGTAATCACTAAAGGTATCATCATAATTGAAAAATGTTGACATGTCTCGATGGAGATTCCTTATGACCATTCTATTCCCACATTAACACGGTCCCCATGAGGTGATATATGCCAGCACATCCAACCTAAAAGGCATAAAACTAACCAGATTCACATTCTAGTCATACGATGTAAAACTACAGAACAATATACTCAGCACATTATCTTAAACTATAGCCTTACCCTGTGTTCTAATAATTAAATTCCACATGTATGATCATCATGGGATTCCACCATCACTCTCATTGCTGGATAAAACTACACAAATGGGGATAAAACTCATACACATGGGAATATTTCATACATAACCCCTACTATATCCCCATTCCATGTCAGATGAGACAACCAAAATGGGTAGCTTTGTTATGTAAGACCCACACCATTCATTATTGTGTAATCTTATTACAAACAGAATCTCCCATGTGTATACCCCATTCACAACAACAATGCTCTTATTGAAACCATGGAAACATTCATTCGTAAACCCCATATAATCCATCATTGATTCTCCCTCCATGAAAAGAGATTCCTTACAACAAAATATTAAACTACATGGAACGTTCATATCACACAACCTTCATCTTCAACATCAAACTACGTGATTTTTGATCCTTACCACTTAAACGGGTTGTGTAGGACACCTCCATGAGGTTTAATCCTACCATCATTCGAGTGTGAAATCTACCAACCTAGGGAAACACTCTATCAATTATTTTGTGAAATAATTCCTTATAGATACATACATAACCACCTAATGTGTTTCGATAAGATGTTATGATCTTCAATCACATGGAATTACTCCTATGTCCTGATACATCTTAGTAGGAATTTCTAATCCATTTCCACAAGAGAGTAAGCATGTGACTCAATACATCTATGTAGGACTTATGATCCATCTCCATATGGTGTTAATCTTGTGGCCCAATCTTCCTTAATTGTATGTTCTTATCCATCTCCATGAGAATCTTTCCAATGAATCAATATATCTCAACAAGACATTCTATTCTGTCTCAACAAGATTTTAATCCATTCACTTGATCTATCTCAAAAGGTTTTTTTGATCCATCTCCATAATATGATTATATTATGACCTGAACCATCTCAACAGGACATTCTAATCCATCTACACAATAATTTAATCCTATGAATTGATCCGCCTCAATAGGATGCTCTGATATTTCTTATTAATATGTTACGCTCAATAATTATTCCATAATACCTTCCCATAAAATAAACATGGGATTCTTGAGTTAAAATACATGAAATAATTTCACACCTAGCTTCAATTACTCAATGATCGAAATAAGATTCCTTTGGTTCTTTGCCTCATATGACACATACATGATATTCCCTCCAAAAGTGGAAGGGATTAAAGGAGAATAATATAACATGTGTACAATAAATTCCTAGATATTCCAAAAAGTGAATACTCTAATGACGAAAGGTTATTTTCTTAAAGAGATAGATGAATCGTAATTAACCAGTATCCACATCGAGATGGTGTTGGGAATGAGTTTCATAAACATGACTTAATATATGAGGGATACCTGAAATAGAGGAATCCATGGAAAGAGGAACCAATATACCATCATCCAATTTTGATCAATGAACAGACATCATTGATTAATATAGTGGAATTCATCCACCATTTGATAGTGGGAATGATGGAATCATTATAGTGTGAGCGATGAACTGGTGCCCAAGAGAATGTGCCAGAAATAGAAATGGTGAAACATATGTGAAACTATTCTCCTCATCAAGAAGACAAGTATCACTTATGGAAATTATTGATTTTCATATCGCCAAATCATGATATTTGGTTCCAGGTCCCATCTGGAAAATGTTGGTTCCAACATGAAACTCACATATTAATTTGGGAAGTTAAAATTGGTCATACTCAGTATATGACATCATCAGTGTGGATCCTTCCCTAATTCAGGATTAATAGATGATGTTGTGGGAATGATTTTTTTTAATATACATTAACTAATGGTATAATATATATATCGTATAGGACTCAAACTATAGGAAGCAAGTTACATCATGTTAATATACATAAGGGAAAGGGAAATGTTATTGTTGAAATCCCACATAACTACATCCACCCCATGGATTCCACATCACCTTATGTTGTAGGGTGATCATTCCCAATCTCACCCACTGAGATCATACACAGAAGGATGATAAACACACTGCTGCACCATTATGTGAAGGATGGGTATATTCCAAATAAAGATACGACCCTCTAATACCTCAAGTCAACGACACCGTGTGGATATCGTTATCCCAAGGGCCTTGCATGGGGTAGCCACCCCTATTTTTATATTTAATCATTTGGTAATCCTCTTCTCTCTAATGATATGATGGAACAATACCCTATACCAAGGAGGTAGGGTACATTCGCCCCATTCCAGTAGAGACTACCACTCAAGAGCCTCCATGGAGGGATCCCACCATGCCCCATTGGTTCCATCATCAAATAGTCTCACATGCCAAAAAATTGGTTGATTTAATCATTAGTCCATCATTAAAGGTCCATAATACATTGAGTTGATATAGGGGGAAGACCCAAGAATCATCCGGACAAGGTGAATATTCAAAAAAAACAAGTGATCCCTACCACCAATAGATTATCTCACTAGATCCGTTCAATAGTAGAACAGGGTTCCATATTTTACTTCCTAGGATCAAGACCCTAGCCACCTCATAGGCAAGCCGGGATGCATCTCTCAGACATAGACACCGAAAAAAATCATTATGGACCATCCTATGATGATAAAAATCAATACAAAGGACCTCCCATCTATTCCATCAACCTTCACAAAGGGTCTCCCTATAATCCCACTAATAAACATAGTGGTCCTCCCCATATTCACATTTTTCAATGTGTAGGTCCTCTATACTACATAAACAACTAGTATAGAGGCCCCCATCATAATATCACCACTAGTCAACCAGACAGCCCTCTCCATGTCCCCATCTTCTAATGAAGAGTTCCTATCAACTCCATCAATAACCAATGTTGAGGTCTTCCTCTCTTTATCTAAAATCAATGAAGAAGGCCTACCTGATCCACCAACAATTATGGAGTTCCTCACCATGATTAATACATACCATGTTCTAAAGAACTTTCCTAGGGATGGTGGACAAATAACCATTGTCGAAGAAGGAATCCAAGGAAGCATCATGCTATCAATGAAATCTCAAAATTTGGTGACAACAAAAGAATCAATGAGGTAATCGTCACCCCATATTCTAGATTCTATTTAAGAAGATCAAAAATTAAGGATTTCCATTAAATATGTCAATTTATACTGGATCCCCATATCCCAGCATATATAACTACAGGTGGAGGACATTCTGGATGTATTGAAAGGGCTCAAAGTGCAAATCTATTTATCACACCAATTGTCCCTCCTCTCAACCTCCAAATAATATTTTGGATAGATTTTTGGTTTTTGGTTGATTCCATAAAATGAATGTGAGAACTTTTCTTAGCCTAATATGTACATTACCACCCTCACAAATGATGTGGTGGTGAACACCTCATCTAACAGTGTTTCCCTCCAAGACATTCAGCATCAGGAATGGTTGATTGCAAGGGACTGAATGGTGTAAAATCATTGATTTTGGTTATAATTTCATTGATTGGTCTCAAAATGGTTTTTTTGTGGATCATGAAATTCCTAATGGTGATCATATCCATGATTCATGGTCCGACATTCCAATGCGAAGCACACATTGGGTAACTTCAACAATGACACTTGAGAACTCACATTTGTTGTGATGATGGGAAGTAGGTCCCTTACAACACCTTTGGGTGAACTATTTCATATTCTTGGATTCTCTTAAATATTTAATATAGTTTACAAATCATTAGTTGATTTACAAGTATTCTTACATGGGTTACCCATCGTTATGTATTGATCACAAATACACAAGAGTTAAGAACAATATGATTATATTTGACTTACCCATAAATAGAGGGATCGTTATGTATAAGAGGTTATATATAAATAATGTCATTCTATGGATATATCAGAGGTCCTTTAGTCATTTATTGGGATCATGTAAGTTTTAATACATTTGATGGGGGTGCTCCGGTGTTTACCATCATCTAGGGGAGACAATATTGTTTTGATGTTTCAATAAAACCCTTAAAATGGGATTCCTATATATCCTTGTACGAGTAATTAAAACCCACATAGTGCAGTTACACTTAATCAAAAACATAACCTTTTATGGTCATTTTATGAGAACCCAACCATGCAATTTAAGATCATGTGGTCAGGACTCCCATGTGGAAGGTTCATATACAAGTATGGTGGGGGGACTTACACTAAAGTAGTATGAGGGGTCAACAAGAGATGTAGTATCCTGGGCGATCATAACCCTACCCGGGATATTTCCAAGATAACATTAGTGTGGATATCATCACTAGGGTTTTACCTCTATGATTTTAACTATGTATCTCAATTAGTTTAGAATCAAAGCCCACATAGTTTGATTAGACTATTACTTACACCATAGAGGTGGATTAGCTAGGGGGACATAGTTGAGACTTACACAGTTGAGAATGTATTTTTGTGGGATTAACTGAGAGACCAAATTGAAATAGTGATGTTTTAGGGATTACCTTAATTTTTGGACTACAAATATTGGCACCAGATAGCTCTTCATAAAATCTTTTTAATGAGAGTTATCGTTAATCATGGTCCAACTATGATAATAATGATTTTTTTCTGTCAAAGTCATTATTTTTCCTGAGGAAGGATCCTTATGTTCAATCAAAGGCTGTCACAAACAAGAAATGGGGAATCCAAATGATATGTGACATTAGAATTGGTGGGATTAATATATTATTCTTGGTAATATTGATATATTTCTGACAATCATCAGCCCACTAATATGAAACTCCTTTTTTCATCAACCTAATGAAGGGGGAACCTTTTTTTCATGGACATCTAAGAAAAGTATAATATAGGACATGTATCCCTAATGTCTCATCAACTCATTGAGTTTGTGAGTAGGTGAACAATCAAGGATATATTTTATCATCTAATAGTTGAATTTTATTCAATGATGGTGTATGAGCAATCTAAGAAATATCCCTGAGAAAATTCCAAAGGCACATTTTAAGGGGATGATTTTCAGAATTTTTTGCCACTATTTGTTGATGAAAATTTCATGATATGGTGGGAGATCTGAATTCCATCGTGATTTATCCAAATGGTCATCAACTTTTCATTAATCAAAATTTCTTAGGAAGGGTTTCAAGAAGCGATGTGTAACAATCCATGTTAAGAGCATGGATAAAGTTCAATGGTTTTTGAAATTTTTCAATTACTAAATAGTATATTTTCAATACCAATTATTGAAATTGAATTGCAAGATTTGGGTCACCTCTAAGTCACTTTTTTGGACCTCATGAAATACCATTTAGGTTTCCTAGAAGGCACGATATGTTTTTGAAGTGTTGGACCCAAAAACATCTTGTTATAAATGTCTACAAAGGGTTCATGGTTTTTTTTGATAATCGTGTGACCCACTACAGTAATTGTGCAACCTAATTCTGGTGGACAGAAGTTGTCGCACGGGTTGCACATGGTTTTCCAAACCGTGAGACTAGCCCAAGAGAGGGGAGTTTCTTAGACAGGGGGTGATGCACAGTTTTCCCATGGTTTTGAAAAACCTTATGGGAAAAATATGTGTGGATGGTTATGTTTATGAAATTAATTATAATATAATATAATATAATAAATAAAAATAAAACACTCCCTCCCCTTCTCTCTCACCAAAACAATGCGAAACCCCCACGTGGGTTCCCCTTCAATGTATGGTGATGTCTCCCTCTAGCCTACTATGGGATAGATTTTCACCCACAGTTTCTTCCAATTTCACCAACAATACTTAATGGTGAGTCCCCTCCTCTACTCTATTCCTTGTATGATTTTGTGACATCCTGTTTCTCTATTTTGGATCAACTAAACCCTTAGTCCTGGTTTAGATATATTTTATTTTCCATTTTTTAAGGAATGGAACTACTTCCCAGGGTCGTGTTCTTATGTGTTCTGGCCACCACTGATGAAGGTGAGAAAGTTAGGGTACATTCAGTCTATCGGAATTACTTCAGGGTATGTTTAATACTTTTTGATTGGTTTTGTACTCCTTTTTTCAGAGTATTATGATTTTTATGGGTCCTTGGTATGTTATGTGTAGTGCGTTGAACTCTGTCAAGTGTTTCAAGTCACTGGGTCAAGGGAGACTCGCATGAATGTACATAGGTATGTAAATATTTATTTGAGGGTACTCTCATTATATGTATAGTCATACATGGTAGTTATTATACATTTATGGGGCTAGGTGTACCCATTTATATATATATAAATGCATGTTTATGTGAGTGTAGATGGGTATAAGCCTATAAGAATATGTGTAACGATCACCTTGCACATGGTCATGGCTATGCAGCTGTGTTCATAGGGGATAGGTTCCCTTGAATGTGTGTGAAAGAGCATTTACATAGTGTGGGAAATAAATATTTTAGTTATAAGGATCTATGATCCGAAGTGGACATATTCGTTCTACTATGAGGTATGGTCCCTTTCCATCTGCCTCTTTACATCAGAAAGACCTAATTTATTAATTTCACCTTCTAGCACCCTTATTAATGTTTTCAGTTATACAGTATCTTTTTCGTGATTAATTTTGTATGGTGAAATGGTTGAAAATATTAAATGAGATTAATTATTTTTTATACAATGTAATGATTTTATAATAAAACCCCCCAATGGATGTGTGTATCCTTCTAGATTAAAATGTTGTCATGTGATTTTTGTTTAAAAACCATAATCATATGATGTTTTTTTATTTTTGATAGTGCAATGGTTAAACAGCATGTTAGGTTACATGACACCCTTTATGTTTCATTTTTTAATGTAGGCACATGCCTTACTGCCTGGAAACCACATATTACACTTGAGCACTTGAACAATAGATTCTACAATTCAGTGGGTTTAATGAAATGGTAAAAATGAGTGGAATGGTTGGAATGACTATGGGAATTGGGTAGAATTTAAAATGCATTATATTATTTAAACCATTGAAACATGACTCGTAAACCAATTTACCGTGTTAAGAAAATTGAGTTCATAGATGCTTTGGTTTATGGTTCATCTAATGACATGAGTTCCAGGAATGGATTAAATTGGTTAAGATGTGTCAAATTGAAATTCATAAGGGGTTATTTCTTATGTGTTGTTTTTAATGTAATTACCCCATGCATTTGATATGAATGTGGTTAATATTTTCATGTTTAAATGGAAATACATAAGATGGTTTTACATAAGTAGAGTTGTGAATGTGATTGATTATGTTATCAATATGGTATGATAGTGTGAAATGCATAAGAGGTAATGCCTTAAGAATTATATTATAACTATGGTAATGTATGAAGGCCTAAAGACTAAGGTCCCTTAGACCTGGGTTAGGAGAAAATGGTGAGAGACCCCCTTTAATTTGGATAGTGGTTTTATATCTTGATCCACCCTAACATATAAATCTAATTCAAGGAGGCCAATAGTCTAAGGGATCTTAGAGGTGGGTTAGGTTTTGAACCTGAGAACTCCCCTTTAATTTTTATGGTTGTGGTATGTCCTACACCACCCTAACTTATATCTAATTCTTGAATTCCAATAGACTAAGGGCTCTTGGACCTCGTTTAGGGGCAGACCGTGAGATCTCCCCTTGAATTTGGATGGCAGTGGTAAGGGTTGATCGAACCCAACATACAAATCTAATGCATGTAGTCCAAGAGTCTACGAGATCATAGACTTGGGTTATGTGTAGAGCGTGAGAGATCCCCTTTTATTTGGACGGTGGTGGTATGCCATGATCCACCCTAACGTATATCTAATGCTTGATGGCCAAGAGATTAATGGCTCTTGGACATGGGATAGGGGAAGATATTGAGAGATCCCCTTTAATTTTGATGTAAGAGGATTGTTCCAATCCACCCCAATATAAATCTAATGGATTGAGGCCAAGAGACTAAGGGATTATAGAACTGGGATTGGGGTAGACCATGGGATCTCTCCTATAATTCAGATAGTGGTGTAAAATCCAATTCAACACCAACATACAAATATCATTATATATATATATATATACTAATATATATATATATATATATATATATATAATTTATGTGATAAGAAATACCATCCTAGTGCTTAAGATGGTATTTCAATCAGGTGACCCTTAAGAAAATTGAAGGGTGATGGTTTATTATTTTAGTTTTGTTATCATCTCTTAATACCCAGTCACTATTTATTTTATTTTACACTTTCATGATAGGGTTATACACTGGTGGTTTCGAAATTCGAAGATTTATATCTCACACCTTACTTGGCCTGCCATTGCATTGGTTTACCTACGTATACCTCTCTTATTTATAGTACATTGGTTGATTGTTGTATGCTTGGAATTGGGGTGTTAGTAGAAAAGGACTAAGGTGGAGATTAGGATTCTCATTGAGATCACCATTGAGTATTTTATAGATTTTTATTATTTTTTCAATGTAATGAAAGCATGTCTTACTGTTTACTGATTATAAATATTTATCACTACCATGAAATGCATTCATCTATTACATAACTAGAGTGGGCCACTTATAATAAACTATCATTATCTATCTTTTACTGTTGTCTGTTATTTATCTACTTCTTCCCATATTATATGTTGTTTACTAGTCTATATAATTTTATAATACCGTTGTTCATCTCTAAAAATAGGGTATAGTATCCACACTATAACCTCTTGAGAACCCCACTAATAGTCGACAACATCTGGTGTACCGAGAGTAGCGCTTGGGGCCTTGTGGACCACCGGTCTGACAACTGGTCAATGGTAAGTGTGTCGGGACAGTAGAATGGGGTATCTAAGGTTTTTTCATTTTCTTTTTTACTGTTTTTGATTTGTAGATAGGATATTAGAAATGTTTCGACACATGGTTAATAGCCATGATTTGGGTGGATCACCCCATGAATGGGAAATGACCAAGTGACCAGGGAATGGGATTGTTGTTTATGTTGTTCATTATTACATTTGTAGGATTTATGGTATTCATACTCTTTCTCTATTATGGATTGGTAGTTTCATTCCATACATCATATTAGGTGCATATAAATTAACATGTCATGTATAATTCCATGCCATGTAGTTTCATTATAGTTTTTGTGCTAATTTGGATATGTGAATTGAGTGTTAAGCCATTCCTTTGTTTTCAATATCTTGTTGTTATATTCAATGTTAGGAATCCTACTAACATTATTAGATTGTACTTTCTTAGGTAACCCTTAACAATTCTTTCATGTTATTTTAACAAGATAATTGATTATATTCCAAGCTTTAGGGTTTATCACTTGTGATAGCCTGCTTATAAGATTTTGATATGTGTAAAATGGATGGTATTATGTCAGGATAAAATTTTCTATTGTACGATGTACATGTACCTTATAACTGGGAGAGGGTAACCCGTGTATTCAACCCTTTTTAAAAGGCTATATAATTATGATGCTAATGTGGATTTATTTTCACTAAAGTGAGCCAAATTACAAACTGTAAAGTGTATGGGTACATTATGTGTTAGTAGGTGGACATCAATTTAATTGGACCATTGTATTGTGCATGTTAAAATTATAAAGTAATTTTGGTTATGATAAATTGGAGAAAATTTTCGATCCATGATGATTATAGGCACTTCATGAATATGGAAATGGAAGCCCATGTTAAATGAAATGAGAAGACACCTTCTGAAATTATTATTTATGTGAAAGCTATTCAATTATTTTTTTAACTGAATTATCTTAATGCGACCTTTATAGGATTCCTAAATTATTAAAAGATATTTATTATGATAAATTTCCTATAAATTATGCGATGTGAAAATTTGTAAATTGTTTAATAATGATGTTTGATGTAACAAGCTTGATTTACCCTTATGGAGTTGTTTAAAAATTAAGTACACTGAGTATCGGTTTGAAAAATGGTACTTGATGGTGGACTAAATATTTTAATGATTAATCATTAAATGTGAGTAAGTATAAAAGGAATGGAAAAGGGAACCTGTAGTACTCTTTGTTTGTGAAGAACCTCATGGAAGGGTAGTTTTAAGTTTTTCTTCGAGTGCCTTGTAGTGTAACAATAGGTGTTTACCATAGGCATTGTTTTACTTTTTGAAAAGGCATAAATGTTAGGATCTGTATCCTGTGACTTTGTTTGGCATGACCAAATAATTTGTTCTATGATATTTCTTTCACAAGAGGATATCCCATTATAGTTAGCAACCTTAGTGACTTGAATCCATTGTTTCATCCATATGTTTTCTATTGTTTGGTGACATTCGGGAGATGTTGTCCATTGTTGGACTTCTAGATCCCAAATGATACGCTTGTGTTGAGGGGTGGTCATGTCTTTATATGACCTTGTAATGGGGTTGAGCATTGGGTAGTACTCATTTCAAGCAGGTTAGATATTACTTGGGCATATCCAAATGCTTCGTAGGTCATTTGAAACCATCTATTTTCCTTGGGTAGTATGCGTTGTTAAATGCAGTTCCATTGAGTGTAAAATTTTAAAATGAATTGGTTTAGTTTCGTTGCATCTTTGAGTTTTTTGCCTATGATTATTGTCTAGGGTCATCTCCATGTTTAGTGACTCGATAATTTAGGAATTAGTTTGTCCCAATTCATGGGATGAGTTTATAAACAGATAGGTGTATTGACACACTGGTATCATTGGTATGGTTTCCGTTAAATTTTTTGACATCATGATCATGACTCTGAGGAGCGTCACATGTTCATTTATGGAGTTTTAGTACAAGAGCCCCTGTGAGTTTCTAGTTTAACTTCATTCCTTTGATGACTAGGAAACCCATGGGGTGGTGAGTGTCTTGTCAGTTCTGGTAGTTTTTTTTCCTTCCAAGTAGAAGGAACACCAATGAGGACCATTAGGGAATGAAAAGTTTGTGTTTTAATGACTTTTGGGATTTTAGTTTTAAATACATTTTAGTGCTTTATTGACAACCTGATGTTCTTTAGATTGGTTTTGTAAGAAACCGTTGATAAACACCACTGTCTTGGTATGATCAATGGTGAGAATGTTTGAAATATCATAAAATTTCCTCGAGTGGAAGAGGTATACGATTGGTTTTCATGACACGTAATAAGTTTACTTTCCTCATAGAAGATGAAAATCTGTGGTTTGAAAATTTATTCTCCCCGTAACTGAGTATGTTTAACTACAATCCATTTCAACACTCTTAGTGTACTCTTTTAATAGATGAGCATGTCCCCTATATTTTCTACTTCCTACATGTAGTAAGAGAGTGTCAGTCTTATTCCATAATGAATGATTTTAACTGTTGGGACAATTTTGGTGAACTCTTTTAATTTTTCACACGGGATTAATGGTTTCCCATATGGTTTGATATTATAAAAGGCATCGGAGGTCGGGGGAGGCTCTGGTGAGTGTGTATGTTATAAATGTGAGATGCTTTATGATAAGGCATTGTAGGTGATCTTATAAAAAGTGTTGGACATATAATCTCTGTATATACTTGAATAGTCATCCATGTGACTTGACTCATTACTTTTTTTAAATGTTTATGGTTGGTGAAGATCCATTTTGAGGCATCTTGTCAGGAGGAGACAAGTACAATTGATCTTGGATGGAACATCTTAGGAAAATCCAGCTCAAGTTGTGATTCAGGGTCAATGGTAAATTGATTGTTCAATAATTTTAAAATTATGCTAGGATGATTCTAAAATACTTAAGGGAGTTCTTGTAATGACAGATTCGATTATGGCTAAGTCATACTGTGAATTTTGGTCACTTAACTTTAATGCCAAAGGTGTGATGTAACCTTGACTTGTTTCATGATGAGATGAATATGTGATTGTGTCTCTAGATGGTCGGTTGTGGGTAAAATCTGTCCCAGTTTTTTGGTTGGATAATGAGCATTGGCTTGAGTCTTGGTGGTTTATTTTCACTTTGTTTAATGAAATGCTCAATGGTTTGTTGGACGTCTGGAAATGTAACATGACCATTTGACTGAGGCTTCATGACCATAGTATGTCAGGTGATGGGTATATTTTTTTGAAGGATTCTCAAGGATGGGGTGTTCTCAAGTGGGTAGTTTTTAAAGATCCCCTTGCAAATGATCATGTCCATGCGGGTGTGTTCATAGAGCGTATGGGTCCTTGAATGTGTGTTAAGGGGAAAATTCCCAGTGGGGGACATATTTAAGTTAGAAAAATCTAAGATCTTATGTGGACAACATGGTTCCACTATGATGTAGGGTCCCTTTCCATTTCACACATTACTTAAGAATGAAATATATAAATAATTACACCTTCTTGTACCCTTATTAATATTTTTACATATATAAAATCTTTTCCATTAAAAAATTACTTTGGTGATAAAGATGAAAAAATTAATGGAGAAAAATAAATTTTTTATTAAACAATGTCATGATTTTATAACATAACTCATCCAATGTAGATGTATTTCCATCAAGATAAAAATGTTGTGATATAAATTTTTTTCTTACCTTAATGCCATGATGTTTCCTTATTCATGAAAGTATAATGGATAATTGGAATTTAATGTCACATGACCCCCTTTATGTTGTATTTTTCAATGTAGGCACCAGCCTTTTAGCCTTAACACTACTTGTTACACTTGATCCCATGAACTATAGTTTTTTTTTGTTTCAATGGTTTAAAATAAATTTTTATGGTGAGTGGAATGGTGGGATTGACTATGGTACGTTGGTAGAATTCCTTAATCATAACGACCAAGAACCCTTTTGAACATGTTTTTTAAAATAATTTTCCATTCTAAGAAAATTATGTAAGTAGAACCTTTAGTTGATGGTTCTTCTAATGAAATAATATCCTAGAATGGATTAAATGTGATAAGATGTGTCAAATTGAAATGCATAAGGGTTTATTATTTGTGTGTTTGTTTTGAAGAAATTTCCTCATGTATTCGATATGATGGTGGTCAAAATGTTCATGTGTAAATTGAAATATATAAGATGGTTTGCCTTAAGTAGACATGTGAATGTGATTAATTATATAATGAATATACTATGACTATGAAAAATTCATAATATGTACTACCTTATGAATTACATTATTATCATATTATGTTATGAAGGCCAAGGGACTAAGGGATCGTGGACATGGGTTAGGGGAAAACTGGGAGATCTCCCCTTTAATTTAGATGGCGGTTGTATGTCCCGATCCACCCCAACAAATATCTAATGCTTGAAGGTGAAGAGACTGAAGGATCATGGACATGGGTTAGGGGAAAACTGTGAGAGACCCCCTTTAATTTGGATGGTGGTGGTATGTCTTGATCCACCCCCAAAATATTAATCTAATTCATGAAGGGTAGGAGACTATGGGCCTTGGACTAAGGATAGGGGAAGACTGTGAGAATATCTCCTTTAATTTTGATAGTGACGGTATGTCCCGATCCACCCCAACTAGTATCTAATGATTAAAGCCCATGAGACTAAGGGCTCCTGGCCCTAGTATAGAGGAATACAATTAGTGATAACCATTAATAAGGATGGTGGAGTTATATACTGATCCACTCTAATATAAATCTAATGCATGGTGTCCAAGAGACTAAAGGCTCTTGGACATGGGTTTGGGGTAGATTGTGAGAGCTCCGCTAGAATTCTGATGGTGGTGGTATGTGATGATTCACACCAACATAAAACTATCTTTATCTTTATATATACATATATACTAAAAATACTATACACACAAACACACACACACACATATATATATATAATTGACATATCAGACATACCAACCATGGGATAAAGCCGGTATTTCCATCAGGCTTCCGTTAGGAACATGGATGGATGTTGGTTTATTCAATAAGTTCTATTATAATCTATTTATAAATGAATACTATTTAATTTATATTAAACTATCTTGATAGGGCTAGACATTGGTGGTGTCGGCCTACTGAGATTTATATCTCACACCCTACTCGAGATGGAACTACACTAGCTTACCCAAGTAGACCACTCTTATTTGCAGGAGATAGGTTGATTGATGTATGTTTGTACCTATAGATTTAGGGGAAAAGGACCAAGATGGATCTTGGGATGATCATGGAGATCTCCCTTTGGTATTTTCTATCTTTTTTAATTTTTTTATTGTAATGAACGAATGTTTTACTATTTATTTCTTTTACATATGTAACACTATCAGGAAATGCATTCATCTACTATATAAATGGAATTGGCCATATATAATAAAATGGAATTTTTTTTCTTCCACAATTTTCTATTACTTAAATACATCTTTAAATATATTTTTTTGTCTATAATTTATACACTGATAATACCATTGTGCATCTTTAATAAGATGGTATAGTCTCCCCACAATCACCTCCTGAGACCCTCACTACTAGTCGGTAGCCTTTTTCATATGGGGATACATGCTTCAGGCCAAGTCACCTATCAACCTAACTACTGATTTGATAGTAAGCTGGATCAGGATGTAAAATGATGCATGGAATGACTGTATGTAGCACATTCATTCTACAAAAAAGGCAATTAATCGATAGAGAAACACTCCTTAGAGGCCCTAAAGAAGGTTTCATCTTCATATTCATGGGACATTAGGATTTGGTTGCATCCTGAAAAACCATCCATGAAGGAGATGTCATAATATCAAGATGTTTCATTGATCAATAGATTCATCATCAGGACGTGGAAAACATTTTTCGGGAAGTGCTAGTTGCATTATCTGAAATTGAGGCAGATGATGAATTGTTCATTATTATTTTTGACATGGACTATATTGTATATCCACATGGGATATTGGACCACCCAAATGAGGATGTATCTAATGATATTTTAATCTTCAACCTCTATTTTGGAAGCATGTGGTGGGATCATCCTTTTGTCCGATTGTTTATATCCCTGATGATCTTCTTGTAGGCCTAGGTGGTGAGTGTCCACCTAAGGATTATATCCAACAATTTCTATGTAGATATAGGTGAAAAAAACATGATGTTTCTTTAGGAATAAATTTCATATATTCTTCTTTTCAAATGACATGCCTTTAATAATCATGGTGGTTTGTGGATATTCATATGTACCCAAATCTATTACACCTTGTTCATCAACTGTGGTAGAGATACCCTCCCCAAATTCATTTGGGGGTCCCTAAGGTCATACTCCTCTTCATATACATCATATTATTATTCATCCTACTCTTATTATAATGGGGAGTCAAGACTCATAATGAGTTCTCCAAGGTTGAGAGAAGATTCAGGATCATGGTATCCATAAGATGAAATGACTTCTTCTAACCTGGCTGACATTGAGGTATATTCTAGAGATGATGGAGTGAGGGGGGAAGGATTTTCTTCTTCTCGTTCTTCCTCAGTGGGTGTGGTAGTGGTTTCTTGGAGCTCTAGGTCTAGATTGACGAATTTTCCATTCAAGAATTCACCAATGTTTGAGTAGTTTTATTGTTTTCCAAGACTACTAGACATAGTGGTCATGGATGATGTCATTAGAATTGCTGAATACAAAAATGAATTTTGATTCGTACGGAAAATTTTATAGATGTGAAACATGAATGCTTGAGAAGTATATTTTAGTGGGTTAGATGGTAACATTTATGAACTATTCTAGGTGGTTACCCATTCAACATCAACAACCAAGGGTTTTCCCTTTCCCCAAATAGAATCCTACATATATATAATGTTACTCATAAGATTCAAATGGGACCTTATCAGCATATAACATCCAGATTTTTACATTAACGAAAAAAATTATTCATTGAAGGTAAGATGACGGAATTTATTCATGTTGGTGAAGCTAGGGCCATTCTAAGAATGCATTTAATGTCAGGTTCTATCAAATGACCAGAAATTATGAGTAAGATATGAGGTCTCCAAAGTAGTCCTTGATCTTGATTTGTCCCAGTGGCTTATGCTGTCGTTTTTCATATCCTTGTAGAGTTATGGAGGATTTATCTTGGTTATTCTCATCACATCCTAGCCGGTGAAGTGTTTGAAATAGAATGAGATTAACTCCAGAGCAATTATCAATGTAGAAATTTTATATATTGACACCATTTATCCATCCGAACACATACAAGGGACTGATGTTTCCTTGTATAATGACTTATTCATAATGATCATTGAAGGATATAACCACATTAAATTATTCAATATTAGTCTCAATCTGATATACCTCAGTGATGACTACATGGACTTGAAACATATGGGGGCCTAGAAAAGATTATATGAGTGTGTCATTGTGGTATACTGAAAAAATTCAAGTTGTATATGATTTATAATTTTTCTAGTACTGAGTCCAATTATTTAATAATATCAAACTTATTTTCTAAATTCCATTATTTCCTAGTGTAGAGACTCTCTTTCACATGCGATTTATAGATTGATATTTAGATGAAGATGGATCAGATCTCAGGAAAGAAGTGGGATATATTCTTGTTCATGGTGTGTTGGGTAGTGCAGGACTTCCTACTTGTGAAGGGGCATCAGATACATGTTCCAATTCTAATGGATATTCCATAAAGATTGGGAATGTGTTTTTATCGTCATGTGAAGGAGAATTTCAAGGTTCTAATTGGGAATGATGAAGGATTCCGCCAAGAGTTTCGCCAAAATTGATGGTTTGAGTAGGAATGTGTTCTGAAATTTTATTTTTTCTATGGATTCACCTTCCATAGAACCCACTAGATCATGTGACCACCCCCTCTAGCCCCCTCATCAGGTGCATGGTACTCAGTCTCATAGACATACTCATCATCAGTGAAGGGATCCATTAAGTGAATGAAAATAATGGATAAGAAGATAAAATCCCCATCCGATGATGAATCTTCTTGAAAGACTACTTCCAGTAGTGTTGTTTGTCGGGGATGTGCCCATTCCATCAAATCTGATGGAAGAAAATTAGAGAGGGTCAAAGATAGATTTTCCCTTGATGCAGATTCATCTTCTTGTACTAGATCCCTGCCTTTATAGTCACACTTATTTTTAAACTATATTATTTTGGAGGTTTGTGGGGCTGAGGATGTAGGTTGTGTTGCAATAGGAGAATCTAGGGGAATAATATATTAAATCAACTGTTATTAGAGAATACAATTAGTTTTTTTGATTTTATTTTTATTCATCCAACTATAGAACTTTTTTATCTCATATTAGAAACTTATTTCCACTCATTTCCCTCATCAGGGGTAATAGTGGAAACATATTCAACTTGTGATGGTGGTCATCCTAGTTTTAATTTTGCATAATATATCATTTTATATAAGAGGTCATTAAGGATTAATCATTACAAGATGGTGATTACCCAAATTATATGAAAGGGTAAATAATATATCTTGTCATCGAGACTGACCTCATCATTCATTTTCAGCTCTGGTTTCCTAGATAAATTAAAATTCATAGATGATATAAAATAGACATGCACTTGATCATATTAGAATGATTAAAAAATTTTCTATTGTTCATTGATTTTATTCCTCATGGGTCCCCTCCACACAACTTGTCATGGAAATGGTTGTTGTTGATTCCAAGGGGGCTACTTGATATAGAGCAATCTTGTTTTGCTGGAGCAGGTGCAATGGCGAGCCTAAGCATAAAGAAGGCCACTTTGGTTATTCCCACTATTTTTTCTAGACTTTATGAAGTTGCAAAGGAATTGATATTCATCCACTATACGGATTATTCCATTATTTGGGAAATGGTGGAGAAATCCCAAATCTCACAGGTATACTTTATTGGTATTAGTGGAGTTCACAGATCATTGTGGATGTTTTCAATTGACATAGTAAGAATCTACTCCTAATGGATTGGCTGATTCATATAGTAGTTCATCCATTGAAATCTAAAAATGAATTCCTTTACTCTCTCATTCTCCGTATTTTGAAAATTCAAGATGTCAATGAATGATGTCTTTGATAGAGATGACCTTAATATGAATAGTAATTGCAAATAGAGATTCTCCCATCTCATTATTGACTCAGATATATAACATGTATACAATATCAAATCTGAACAATATACGTTTCATAGGAATCATCTATGTTTTTTAGATTTTTTTTTTACTTTTGGGTTCCCATCATGGTAACATAGAAATATTCATAGTGTGTCATCTATTGTCCTTGGTTGCCTGATTTATCAAATATTTGAAATTTTGGTCTCCCGAAATTTGGCGATAGTGGGGTGTCTCTCACCCAATCTGGGCAAGGTTTATATATTGGTTGTACCAGTGATTTTCACTCCTCAATGGATTCCAATTAATCCTCTAATGTCTATTTGGTGTTGATAAATCATTAATGTGTGGTCTATTGAACCTATGATTGGATAAGCACAATGATGGGTGGGATTTGAAATGCATATTCTCCCAGTACTTGAGGACGATATCCAGTCGAGACACCTATTGAGGATTTTCATGAATTTATTCTACTTTCCTCCTTAATGGAATTAAATATTGATATTTATCAATGATAAGGTCTTGGTAGACAGATTGTCTAGTCACCATGTTAGGAGGTTGTCCAGGACATGATTAATTTTCCATGATAAACCATTGCGGCAAAGGTACATTTACTGGATGTGTTTGTTGAGGCTCGTCATGGGGAACATATTCAATTTGATGACCTATTAAAATTATATTAATATTAATTATGCATAAATCGTTCATTTATTCATCCTAATGATTAAATATTTCTATTATTTTGATGTTATTTTTTTCATGAAGAGTGGTGGAGGGTCATATTTGATCATACTTTTATACCTCTCTCAATTATGGATTTTCTTAAGAGGTGGTGGAGGATTGATCAGTGGAACACAAAAATTAATGGTGATCTTCTGGTTATGGGTAACCACACCTTCATTCTTAGTGTGGATCGAATTTTTGGTGGAACCATCATATCCTTTATATTATACATTTTAACCATTTTCAGTTTGGTCTTCCTGATTGATGTCCACAACGTTCACTAATGCGTAAAAAATTATGGGAGGCATAGAAGCTATTAAATGGTGGGAGGGCCATTTTTTGTGTTTGGTTGGATATATTTCGTCCATTGTGGTATCCTCTTTAGGCTTCTTGGAGAAGAGTAACATGGAGGGAGACCTATTATGGTCTATTTGTATGCCTCCATTTTGGGGTAAATGAACCATGAGATGTGACAAAATGGTACACTTCTATATAGATCATCTTCTATAAATGTGAAAAGACTGATTTCTACTAGGTGGGTGGTTGAGGTAAAAATTCCATAATAACTATAGACATGGGAAGATTCCATTCTATTTTTATTGTACCTTGGCCCAAATATTTATTTTTGTACATGTGAATTTTTTGATGAAAATTACCCAAGACCTATGGGATGATTATGATCCCATAATATGATAGTTTCATGTGCAATTTCTTCTTTCATTATCTCATTCATTCCCATTCGAGTGTGATATGGAAATGGTGTATGTCTTTCCTGTGGAAATTTTATTTCTAATGAAATTATGATTTCTTGATTATGGGCTTCCCTTATGTTAGAATCCAACAGAATGTTCCTATTTTCATTGTTCAAGAGTTTCTTGATGGATTTATCTCATTTGGCTTGATTCTTTTGTGACATACTCATGTATGGTTTTTTTGGAGAACATTTCCTTTCCTAATAATGGATTTCATTTAATTTCCACCATCGATAAAATGGATTGACAAGAATCCATTTATAATGGGTTATTTTTAATAGGGTGTGGTGTAAAATTTAATTATCTATTTTCTACTCATCGCTGAATATGTATACCATTTTTTGCATTACCAATTAAATGACACAATTTATGTAGTGCATTGAGGTAGGTCAATTTGAGATCTTTCTACCACCTCTCTAATTTTTCCTATCACACAGATGGAAGGTTTTCAAAGTCGATTTGATGATGATTCTATCCTGATATCTTAACGTGGTATATATACATATTTTAAGAAAAAAAATATTCCTTTCAAGTTGAAGAGAGTTTTCTTGAGATTTAGACAAATGTTATGTGTGCATTATTCTATTAACTCTCTTTGTATGACAAACTGAGAAGTGGTTCTGGGACAAAACATAAATGGTATGTCATCATTGGACAATTTTATTCTCATGAGTAACATATCCATTTGTTCTTATTAAAAATTATCTTCTACTTTTTCTTCCCAACATGAATGCTTCTTGATGATATGTTTGCAAGTATTAGGGCCAGTTGGGGTCTCATTGAGATGTGAATAGTTTGGGGTGACTCCGAATATGAACATTTCCCCGACATATCTCTTGGTTGATTAATGATATCTCTTATTATTGATGTTGTATCTGTCATTTTTTATCCCTTCCCTCCATGTTACTCTACATTTTAGGTATTTATTATATTTGAATTCGCTAGGGGAGGAACTTCTTATTGAAATGAAATGTGATTGCCTATAGGACCATCAAAATTGGTGCCACAATTAATAGATCTAACATCATGGATTGATGTCTAACTAAAAGAAGAATTTCAATAGTGTATAACCTTGGGAGTACCAATAGGGAAGGGGCTAGTAAGGGGAGGACCTTCTTGTTATAATAAGATCTCATTGTGGGAAATACCTTCATAGTTAGTTCCACAATGGTGTGGAATAACATCATGGTTTGTTTTCCAACAATAGGGGATATTTTTGAATGATAAACTTTGGGGACTAAAATCCGAGTGGAAGACAACAAGGGGATTACCCTCTTAGTACAATAAGATGTTTTTATGGGGAATAAATTCACAGTTGGTTCCATAATGGTGAATACTACCATCATGGATTGATGTATGACTAGAGGTAGAATTTATTCATTTTATACCCAAGGGAGGACCATCAGGGAGATCAAAAGTGGGGGGAGGATATTATTTTTAAAATAACAAATCACCAAGGGGAGGAACATCACAATTGGTGATGCAATGGTGAGGAGTACCATCATAGCATGATGCCTAAATTCCTAAAGAATTTCTACAACATGTAACATGGGGAGGACCATCTAGGTATATTACAGTACTGCGATGGACCTATTTTTTCATGATATTCTGACCATGAGGAGGGATACCATGATTCTCATAAGGATAAGGTTATCAAGATCAATGGTTTCATGTCCACTAATTAGGCCTTCATGGTATGTGCTCTGGGGAGGACATTTAGAGTTTTTGGTACTAATGTTTGAGGGCTATAAGGGTTTTTATGGGGTTTAAGGGTCTCTAGTTTTTAAGGTCATGAGGTTTTATAGGGTCTCAAGGGGTGGGGGTATTATGGTTTTTAGTGTTTTAATGATTTTTATTTTTTTTTGGGTATTTATGGTTTTTAGTTTTTAGGGGTATTAAAGAGTATTAAGGTTTTATGGTTTTTATATGTTTTTAGGGACTTTTATGGGTTTTGAGGATTTAGCGGTTTCATAGAGTTTTATTCTTTGTAGTGTTGTTATTTATCTTAGGTTATTTTATAGGTTTATATATTTCTGTAGTGGATTACTAGTTTTTTGTGTTTTTAGGGGATTTTATATTTTTTAGGGGATTTCAGGTTTTGGTTTTATATGGGTTTTTAAGGATTTTTTTTCGTTTTTTGGTTTTAGGCATGTTTTTGTAGTTTTTAATGTTTTCAGGGTTATTATAGGGTTTTCATGGTTTGTTGGGTTTATTAGGGGTTTTATATTTTTCTGGGAGTCTTATATATTTCTATGGTATTTAAATTTATTTTACAAATATTTATGGTTTTGGTGGTTTGGTGGGGGGGGGGTTAGGGGTTCTAAGGGTTTTTATATTTTTTATTGTTTTTATATAATTTTAACTGTTTTTGAGTTTTTATGGTTGTAAGGGTGTTCAATGTTTTGAATGTTTTTTATTAATTTTATAGGATTTTTTATTTTAATGGTTTTTTGGGGATTTAATAGTTTTTATAGTTTTTAGGGTGTTTTAGGAGTGTTTAGTGCTCTAAGGTTTTTAGGGATTTTTGGTCTTTTAGGGATCTTAGGGTTTTCATTTTTAAGGGTTTTTAGAAATATTTGTGGTTTAAAGGGTTGTTTGCGATTTCTAATGGGTTTACGTCTTTTGGGACCTTTTATGGTGATTTACGTGGTTCATGTATTTTATGGTTTATTAGAGTTTTTACAGTTTTTATGTGTTTTTATTATCTGGATTTGATTAGGGGTTTTAGGGTTTTAGGGGTGTTAGTGTATTTTATAGGTTTTTATTATTTTTATATTTTTCTAAATTATAATGGTTTATATAATTTATACGGTTTATATGGTTTTTAATAGTGTTTAGGGTTCCTTTTGGTTTTAAGGTTTTTTTAAATGTGTTTGGGGTTTCTAGGTTTTCATTAGGTATTTTTTTTAATAGGGTTTTTAGGGTTTTTGATGTTTTAATGGGATTTTAGGGTTATTAAAGAGTTTTAGGATTGTAGGTTTTTAGTTTCTTATAGGGGTTTTATAATTACCTAATGAATTCGTGGTTTTTGAGGGTTTTTATGTTTTTTTGTGTTTGCTGTTTTTTTAGAGTTCTAAGGGGATTTTGTGTTTATTTAGGTTTTTTGGTTTTTTTAGATATTTTATGTGTTTTAATGGTAATAAATGATTCTGGGTTTGGGTTTTTTAGTTTTTTAGGTGGTTTTTGGGTTTTTATGGTTTTTTTTGTGTTTTTCCGTTGTTTTAAGATTATGATTTTTATCTTTTTTAGAGGTTTTTTCTTTTTAGGGTTCTCAGATGTTTTAGGGTGCCTTTATGTTTTTATGTGGTTTTAATGTGTTTTGGGTTTTTTTTGTTTTGGGTCTTTTATTTTTTTATATGGGTTTTTAGGATCTTTTAGTATTTTTTATGTTTTTTGGGGACATATAGGGGTTTCTAGGGTTTTCCGGGTCCATTATGATTTTATTTTGGTACTAGGGGTTTTAATGGACTTTTATAGTTTTAACGATTTATAGGGTCTATTAGGGTGTTTTGGGATTTTAGGTTTTTTGGTTTTATAGGGTTTTTAGGGCATTTTTTTCATTCTATGTAGCAGTTTTAGGTTTCTTTGGTTTTTATGATTTTAAGGCATTTCAAGGGGTTTGAATTCATTTTAAGGGTTTTAGGTTTTTTTTGGGTTTTTACGGGTTTTAATGGGTTTTAGTTATTTGGATCTTTTTAGGGTAATTTTGGATTTTTTTTGTGTTTTTAGAGGATATAGTGTTTTTTGGGGGGTTGGGGGTTTTATTCATTTTAGGGGATTTATTTATTTTTTATATTTTTTAGCTTTTGGGGGTTTCATATTTCAAGTTTTAATGTGTGTTTTGGTTTTGTGGATTTAAAGGGTGTGTAGGGTTTTTATGATTTTTAGGGTTTTATGGGTTGTTAGTGCTTTTACTGTTTCTCATATTTTTAATGTCGAGGGGATTTTAGGCCTTTTAAAAGGTTTTCTGGGTTATCGGGTGTTCTTGGGTTTTTAGGGTTTTATAATGTTTTAGGGGTTTTATGGTCTTCAGAGTGTATTATTATCTTAAGGGGTTTTATGGTTTTTCTGGATTTTTAGGGGTTTTGTGGATTTTAGGGTTTATAAGTGTTTGCTTGGGGATATAATGTTATTGCATGGAGAAATATTTTTTTGGTGGTTTTAGAATTTATTAAGGATTTTAGTGTTTTAATTGGGGTTTTAGGGGATTTCAATTTTTTTGGATCTTTGGTTTTTTCATATTTAAAGGGGTTTATAGTTTATTGGGTTTTCAAGTTTTTTCTATATTTATGAATGTCATAGTGTTTTTAGTGCATTTTAGTGTGATTTATATTTTTATGTTTTGGGGTGTTAATGGAGTTTTTTCTGTGTTTTAGTGTGCTTAAGAGTGTTTTATTATTTTTTATGTATTTAGGTTTTATGTCCTTTTAGGGTTTTAGCAGTTTTTATGGTTTTAAATGGTTTTAAGGGTTTATATAGTATTTATGGTGTTTCATGGGTTTTTGGGTCATTTAATTTTCTATAGTGTTTATAAGATGCTCTTTTATTTCAACAGTCTTTTATGGGGGTTAGGGGATTCTAGTGTCTTTTAGGTGTGTTGGTGTTTTTGAGGCGTTTTATGGTGTTTTAGATTCATAGAGAATTTAATGGTTTTTTATATCAGGGGTTTTATTGGTTTTATATCTTTTTAGTTATTTTAGGTATTTACGTTTTTTACTGTCTTTTACGGTTTTAGGATATTTTTTTTGGGTTTTAATTATTTTTTGTACTTTTATGATTTTTGTAGGGTGTTTGAGTGGATTTTTTTGTGGCTTTTGTGTATTTTTGGATTTTTAGGGTATTAAGTGTTTTTGGGTTTTTTAGTGATTCTTTGGGTTTTAGGGTTTAATGATTTTAGGGGTTTTTTCGTTTTTTGGGGGTTTTACGGTTTTTAGTGTTTCTCAGGGTTTTAATAGTATTTAGGTGGTTTTAGGGCTATTATGAGTTTTTTTGGGTTTCAGGGTTTTTTAGGATTTCATGTTCGTTTTTGTATTTTTTATGTTTTTAGGGTTTTTACGGTGTTTTTGGGTGCTTATGGGGTTTTTTTCAACTTAGGGATTTCATAGTGTTAATTAGTGTCTTTTATGGTTTTTCGGTTTTAGAGTTTTTAAGGGCGTAGGGTTCTTAGGGTCGTTTAGGGGTTTTAAAAGGGTTTTAGGGTTTTTTGGTTGTTCGTGGATTTTTTTTTGTGTTTCAGGGTTCATTATGGTTATTGGGGCATTTATGGTCATTTATGTTTTTCTGTGGATTTTATATTCCTTTATTATTTTTGTATGTTTTAGTGTCCTTATGGTTTTTTTAGTGGAATTTTTTGTGGTTTTAGTGTTTTAGCGGTTTTTTGGGTTTTTTGGTTCTTAGGGTTTTTTGGGTTTTATGTCTTTTTGGGTTTGTAAGGTATAAATGGGTTTTTATAATTCTTTGGGCATTTATTGTTCTTATGGTTTTATTTGTTTTTCATATTTTAAGTGTTTTAGGGTCTTTTGGATGTTTATGATTTTTGGGTTTTCAAATATTTTCAGTCCCTTTTAATTTTTTTTATTTATAACAGCCTTTTGGGGTTTTAAGGTTTATTTGGGTATTTATGGGTTTTATAATTTTTTTTTGGTTTCTAGGGTCGTCTATGGTTTTTAGGTTCTTTTAAGGGGTTTTAAGGGTTTTTATGATATTTTATTTTCTATAGGATTTTTATTGTGGTTTTGTGGATTTAGAATATTTTAGGGTTTTTAGGTTCCTTTTAGTTTTTATAAATTTTAGGGCCTTTTCTGGTTCTAGTATTTTTAGGTTTTTATGGGGTTTTAAAGTCATTTGGGGTTTTAGGTCTTTTAATTATTTTGGTTTTTTAGTAGTTTTTTCTTATTTTAGCAGTTCTTATAGGTTTTAGGGGTTTTTACGTTTCATTCAGAGTTTTTAGGGAATTGTTTTTTGTGATTTTCGGTTTTGGGGATTTTTTTGGGTTTTTTGTCTAAATTGAGTGTTTTAGAGTTATTTAGAGTTTTTAAGAATTTTAAAATGTTTTTTATATTTTAAGGATTTTTCGGGTTTTAGCGGTAATATTAATTTTTTTATTTTTTATTGGTTTGAAAGGGTTTAAGTGTTTTTAGTGAATTTATATTTTTAAACAGTTTTAAGGGTTTTTAGGGTTTTTTAGGGTTTTAGGGTTTTGTATGGTTTTAGTGTACTTTTTTGGAATTTATTCATTTGTTAGGGGGGTTTATAAGAACTAATGGTTTTTTGGGTCATTTCGGTTTTTGGTGTTTTTAGGGGGTTTTAGGATATATATATATATATTTATAGTGATTTTTTTATTTTAGAGTGATTTCTTGGGGTTTTTTGGTGTTTTTTGGTTTTTAAATAATTTTATGGGTTTTGGGGTTATATGATTTTATATGTATTTGGGAGTTTTAGGGGGTTTCCAATATTTTTTGGGGGTTTTATAGTTTTTAGGGGTTTTAATGGGTTTTAAATGTTTTTATGGTATGTTGTTGATTTTTCAGGTTTTGGGTACTAAAGGTGGATTTTGGGATTTCTACAGTTTTTTATGGTTTTTTATTTTTATGTGTTTTTTGTGTTTTTTGGATTTTTCTGAATTTCAGGTGTTTTATGGTTTTTTGGTTTTTTTTTTGGTTTTTTGGTATATAATTGTATTAATTGGATTTTTTTCTGTTTGAAAGGATTTTATGGTTTTTCGGGATTTTTCGGGATTTTATTATGCACAGCGATTTTAGGGCAGTTACATATTTTAGGTTTTATGAAATTTTATGGAATTTATGAGTTTTTTATTGTTTTTTGGTTTTAATGGATTTTTTGGGATTTAAGGAATTAATTTTTTAGAAATTTTATGGATTTTGGGGTTTAATTGAAATTTAGGATTTCTTTTGTTTTTTGAATATTAAATGTTGTTTGGTATTTTAGGGATTTTAAGGATTTTTTAGGGTATCAAGGTGTTTTTAGAGTTTTTAGTGTATTTAGGGACATAAGGACTTTATGTGTCTTTTGGATTTAAATTTTTTTATTGGTTTTAATGGCTATACTACTTTTGTGGGTCTTTTGTTTTTAAGTGAATTTATGAGGTTTTTGGTTCGTTTATTGTTTTTATTGGATTTTATGGATTTTTATGGTTTTCATGGAAAATTAGTTTTATTAATCTTTTACATCGGTTTTTTGGGTTTTAGTGTTTTTAAAGTCTTGTAGTGGTTTTATGGGTTTCTAGGGGTTTTAGGGTGATTATGTTTTTTAAGGATTTTATGCGATTTTTTGGTTTTTATGGGTTTTATTGATTTTAGTGTTTTTATATGATTTTCGGGTTCTGAGTGTTTTTTGGAATATAGGGGTTGTTAATGTTTTGGGGTTTTATGGTTTTTAGGGATTTAAATAATTTTATGTGTTTTCTTATTGTCTCCATGATTATTAAGGGGTGTTAAGGTTTTTGAGGTATTTTCAACGGTTTTGAGATATTTTAGTGGTTTTATGGGGTATTAAATGATTTTAGGTTGTTTTAATGGTATTATGGGGTTCTTTGGGTGTTCGAATTCTTTTGGATTTTATATTGTTATCGGGGTTTTAATTTTTTGGGTTTTTAGGGATTTTAAATATTTTTTGGGATTTTTGGGTGGTTATGGGGATTATTTGGGTTTGAAGGTAATTAAGTGGTTTTTTCAGAAATTTTGGGTGTGTAGGTTTATTTAGATCATTTGAGGGGATATTTCTCTTTTTAATGGTTTTAGGGGTTCTGTTGATTTTAACAGTATTTAGGATATTTTGTGGAAAATTTTAGGTTTAGATAGTGTTTGTTGGGTTCTGAATACATTTTTATGTTTTAAGAGTTTTAGGTGTTTTTGGGATGTTACAGACATTGGGGGGTTTTAGGGTTATTTTATGGGTATTATGGATCTTTTAGTGTTTTATGTTTTTTACAGTTTTTATGGGGTTTAAAGGGAAATTATGGGTTAGAAAGGGTATTTGTCAAAAAAAATTATATTTTATTGGGTTTTTATGGTTTTTAGGGGTTTTATGGGTTTTAGGATTTTCATAGGGTGTTTTATGATTTTTAGTGTTTCTTGGTTATTTATGTAGTTACAATTTTTAGAGGGGGTTTTATAGATTATAATATTTTTAGGATTTTTATATTTTTTAATGGGTTATAGGTTTTATTAGGGTTTTAATGTTTTTTCCGGTATTTTATGTTTTTTATGTCATTTAAGGTTTTAGGGTATTTCAATTTTTTTAGGGTTCTTGGGGTTGTATATGGTTTTGAGGATTTTTTGGGTTTTTTAGGATTTTGAGGGGTTTTATTGTTTTTTTTCTTTTTTTTTTTGGTTTTGTGTATTTTCATTGGGTTTTAAGGTATTTTATGTGTTTTTAGTTTTTTAGGATTTTTACGGGTTTTAGGGTATTTACGGATTCTGACCGGGGTGAAGGAACTTTAGGTATTTTCATGTTTTGGGGGGGGGGGTGGGGGTTTATGGCTTCTTTAGGGTTTGAGTTTCATTATTGTTTATAGGTTTTTTATGGGTTCTAATTTTTTTGTTCTTTTAAGGGTCCTAATTGTTCAGTAGTTTTATGTTAATAGGGGTTTTTAGTATTTGTATTTTTCAGTTTTTTTGGTTTTTCGTGTTTTTGTAGTATTTTCATGGGTTTTTTGTTTTTATTGAATTTTGAATTTTTTTGGGGTTTTCATTTCTTTTAGTGAATTTTTTGGTTTTTAGGGGGATTATAGTTTTTAATAATTTTTTTGGACATTAGTGTTTATAGGGTTTCAAGGGGGGATTAGTGTTATAATGGTTTTATTGTTTTTAGTATTTTCATAGGTTTTTATAAATTTTATATGTTTAAGTTATTTTCATGTTTTTTATAGTTTTTAGGTTTATTATGGTTATTATGTTGGTTTACGGGTTTTTAAGGGTTTAGTGTATTATGTCCATTCATTTTTTTTGGTTTATAAGGATTTTTTTTGGGGTTTAATGGTTTTTAATGATTTTAGTGGATATAATGGGATTTTAGGATTTTTTTTATAGTTTTTATGGTTTTTATGGTTTTTATTGTTTTTTGGGTTTTAGAGTTTTCTATTTTGGAATGGTTTTTAGGGTTTCTAAATTCATTTAGTGGTTTTATGATTTTTAGTGGTTCAATGGTATTTTATGATTTTAATGTTTTTATGAGTTTTTGGTTGTTTTTGGATTTTGCGGTCCTAATGTTTTTATGGGTTTTAGGGTCTTTTAGGGTGTCTAGGCATTCATAGGATGTTAAGGGTTTGAAGGTGTTTTAGGGTTTTAAATGGTTTTAGGGACTTTTTCTTTTTTAAGGGGGTTTAGATATTTTAAGAGATTCTTTGAGGGATTTAAGGGGTTTTAGAGGGTTTTAGGTCTTTTAGGGCTTCTGTAGGGGTTTAGGGTCATTTAGAGTTTTTAGGGTATTATGGTTATTTAGTGGTTTTAGGTTCTTTTGGGTCCTCTTGATATTTTAGGTGTTCTATGATACATTGTGGTGTTAGGGTCCTTTAGAGGTATTTAGGGTTTTAGGGTTTCATTATGGTTTTCTATGCCCCATTAGGGTTTTAGTGTTTTTATTAAGTTCATAGGGTTTCTGAGAATTTATTAAAAGGGTTAGTTTTTTTAGTGGGTTTTAGGGATATTTACTACTTCATAGGTATTTTATATTTTTTAATGTTTTTCACAGTTTATGGTCTTTCAGGTTTTTAAGGATTATTATAGTCATTCAGGTTCTTTTAGGGGATTCCATGATTAAAGTGGTTTTTAGCGGATTTAGGTTTTTAGGGACTTTTGGAGGTGTTTTAAATATTTTTTGTTGTTTTAGTATTTCTAGAGTTTTTTATATTTTAAGGGATTTAGGATTTCATAGGTTTTTTGTGGTTTTATGGTTTTTAGGATCTTTATGGGTTTTATGGTGTTTTATATATTTCATTTTTGTTATAATTTTTTGTTCTTTATGGTTTTAAGGTTTTAGGGGAATAATATTTTTTGGGTTTTTTGGTGTATTGGATTTTTTTTGGGAATTAGTGGTATTTATGATTTATTCTGGTTTCTATGGGTGTAATTTATTTTTGGATTTTATGATTTTTCAATTCTTTTTAGGTTTCTATGGTTTTGGGGTGTTTTGGGGAAATTTAGGGATTTTTAGGATTCTAGGGATATTTGAGGGTTATTTGGGGTTTTATGTCATCCTAGGTTTTTAGTATTTTTATATTTTTTTGGTTTTTATGGAATTTAGTGGTTTTGGGTGTTATAATGTTTTTTTGGAGTTTTTACTGTTATAAGGTTCTTTGTGTTTTTGACATGTTTTTTGTTTTAAAGTGTCTTTATTTATTGAATTAGTGATTCATAATGATTTTGTGGTTTTTAGTGTTTTATATTGTTTTTATAAGTTTTTATGGACTATGTGATTTTTATGATTTTCGTGTTTTTTTTGTTTTTTGGGTGTTTAGGCGTTTTATGGGGTTTTAGGGTTATTAGTTTTTTTATTTTTTATTTTTTTTGGGTGTTTACGTGTTTCTATGGTATTTTATGGTTTTTTAAGTGTTTTATTTTTTTTAGAATAATATAGGCGTTTTAGTGTTTTATGGGTTTTTATGGTTTTATAGATTAAGGTTATTTTTTATGGTCTTCGGCATTTTCTAATTTTTAGTTTTTTTGGTGTTTTCAGTTTTTGTTAGGGTTTTTAGGTATTTTTAAAGATTATAATGTATTTAGAGGGGATTTATGATTATAGGGTTTTATAGGGTTTTAGGGTTTTTTGGGGTTTTGGGGGTTTTGTGGTAATTTATTTTTTATGGTGGTTTTTTGGTATTTTAAGTGTTTTAATGGGGTTTTAGTGATTTTAATGGTTAATTTTTTTTGGTTTTTAGGCTTTCTATGGTATTTCAAGGTTTTTATTAGATTTTAATGTTTTTAGGGTTTTTAGGATTTTAAGGGGTATTTTTAGGAATTAATGGTTTTTAGGATTTAATGCTCTTTTAGGGACTTTAATTATTTGAGTTTTTATGTATTTTAGGAATTTTATGGGTGTTTAGGGTTTTGAGTGGGTTTAGGGTTTTATGTTGTTATAGGGATCTTTAGGATTGTTTTTTGGTTTTTGGGTTTTTTTGGGTTTTTGGGTTGTTTTATGAGTTTTTGGGTTTTATATTTTATAGGGTTTTGAGAATATTAGGATTTAATAATTATTTTAGGTGTTTTTATGGGATGTTAGATTCTATGGTATTTGTGGATTTTTAAAATAATTTTGGTATTTTTAGTGTTTTAGGGACTCATTGTATTATTAATGTTTGTAGATTTTTTAATGTGTTTAAGGTCTATTAAGGGTTTAATAGTATTTTATGATTTTATGTGTCTTTTAGGAGGAATTTTTTTTTTACTGTATTATATATATTTTAGGGCTGTAGGGTATTTGAGGTGTTTTGGGTTTTATGTTTTTATGGGGTTTAGGGGTTTTCAATGTTTTGGGGGTTTTAGGAGTTCTTATGGGTTTGTAGGATTATTTTTTGTGTATAAGTGTATTGGGGGTTTTAGTTTACTTTTTGTATTTTAAATGTTTATCAGGGAATAGTGGGTTTTTAGGATCTTATACTAGTTTTGGGTTTTGTAGCGTTTTGAAGGGTTTGTTAGGGTTTGTTATGAGTTTGAAGTGGTTTAAATGGTTTTTTGGTTTTTTGTGTTTTTATATTTTTTCTTTTTTAAATTTCTATAGTTTTGAGGGATTTATCATTATTTTAGTTATTAAGGAATTTTATGATCCTTTAGGGTTCCTGAGTTTTATCTTATTTGATGGTTTTTAGGGTTCTAGGCCAGTTTATTGTTTTTATCAGGGAAATTAATGGTCTTATGGTTTTAGTGTATCTGGAGGGTGTTAGGGTTTTTAGGGCCATTTTAATATTTTTATGGTTTTACAGACATTCAAGAATTTTGGATCTTTTAGGTATTTAATGGTTTTAGCGGGTTTTTGGATTTTTTGGTTCTTTGGGTATTTTAATTTTTTTAGAATTTATAGGGGTTTTATCTATTTATGTTGTTTATGGTGTATTTTTTTCATTTTTATATTTTTTGGGTTCTTAGGGTTTTTTATATATTTTTCGGCTTTTTAATGTTTTTAGGAATTTATAGATTTTACCTATATGTAGGTAATTTTGAGGTTTATTTAAATTTTATGGAGTTTTGGGGTTTAGAGTGTCTTTAATTGCCATTATGGATTTATTAGTTCATTTAAATCCTATTAGGGATTTTTTGACTTTTAGTATTTTATAGTTCTAAGGGTTTTTACTGGGTATAAGGGTTTTATAGTGGTTTTATGGGTTTTTAGTGGTTTTGGGTTTAAGGTGTTGTTTAGTTTTTTATGGCTTTTATTTTTTATAATTGGTATTTATGGGTTTTAGGGACATTTAAGGCCTTTATGTTATTTTTATGGATTTTTGTTTATTTGTGGGTTAAAGGGTTTTTAGAGATTTTTTTAATTTTAATTTTTTTATATGTTCTAGGGGTATTATGGTTATAGAGGGTTTATTAGGGTATTTTTTTGGAGTTACTAGGTTTTAAGGTATTTTAATGTATTTTGGATATTAAGGTCTTTTTATGGGTTTTATAGGGTTTCAGGGGTTTTATGGTTTTAAAGGGTTTTTTTTGGATTTTATATTATTTTTTGGTTTATTTAGTGTTTTTAGTGGTTTTGGGTTTTAGGGATTTTTGGGATGTTAAGGTTTTGATAAATATATTTGATTTTAAGATTTTTCCAATGATTTATGGATTTATAGGGGGTTCAGTGGGTTTTTAATATTTTTAGGATGTTTAGGGGGTTTGGGTTTTTTAGATTTTTTAGTGGTTTATGATTTTTACAGTGTGTTTGGGTTTATGTTCATTTTTATTTTTAGGATTTTTCGGTTATTTTGGGTTTTATTGGTTTTTTTGTGTATTTGAGGTGTTTTTTGGGTTATAAGGTATTTTAGTGTTTTAGGGGTTTTATGGTACTATCATTTTTTAGTTGTTTAATGGGTTTTTTATTTAATGTTTTTGGGATCTTTTTGGATGTTTTTTCAGTTTTTAGGGTCTTTTATGGTTTTGGGAGTAGGAAATAGGGATTAAGTTATAGTTATTACGGTTTAAGGTGAAGTTTTTAGGGTTTAGTGTATAGGTTTTATGGTATGGGGTATAGGGCATATGGTTTTAGGGTTTTTGGTTTTGGGTTTTTGGTGTAGGTTTTGGGCTTCAGACTTCTGGTTGAAGGATTATTTTTTAGACTATATATTTTAGGTTATAGTTTATAGGGTATAGGATTTAGGGTATAGGGATTAATTTTTTTGGGGGATTCATGACATTAGGTATTTTTGGGGTCTAATGGTGTTTTTGAATTTTTATGGTTTTCTGTGTTCTATAGGGTTTTAGGTGGTTTTAGTTTTTTTAGGATTGTATGGGGTTTTTGGTTTTTCATGGTTTTTATGGGTTTTAGGGTGTTTAGAGTTTTGGAAGGTTTTATTAAATGTTTTTTTTGGTTTTTAAGGATTTTATGGGGTTTTAGGGTTTATAGCGGTTTTAGGATTTTTTTGGTTTTTATGGGGTTTTGTTATGGATTTTTAGGGTTTTTAGAGTTTTAGGGTATTTTTTGGGTTTTATTGTTTTTATAGTTTTATATTTTTGGGGTTATTTTTTTGAATTGAAGCTTTCTTTAGGAATTTAAGTTTTTTTTTTACTTTTTTGTATTTTTTAGGTTATACGAATTTTATGGTATTTATGTTTTTTAAGGTTTTTTTTGGGATTTTTGGAATTTAGTGTTTTAAGGGTTTTTAGGGTTTTGGGGTTTTAGGTTTTTTTATAGATTTTTGGAGTTTAGGATTTTTTGGGTTTGTTGGGTCTTTTGAGTTATTGAGTGTTTATAGTGAATTTTATGGTTTTTTGGGACATTGCGGGTTATTTAGTGTTTATTAAGGTCCTTTTTTTATTTTAGGGGTTTTAGGGTCCTTTTGGGGTTTAAAATGTTTTCAACATTCCCTCTATGGTTTTAGTGGGTTTTAGTTTCTTTTAGGGGTTATTAGGGTATTTTAGATTCGTTTTTGTTTTTTATGTATTTTAGGCTCTTTTATAGGTTTTATTGTTTTATTTACTTTATTTTAAGATATTTTTGGGTTTTAGGGTCTTTTAGGTATTTTTGGGTGTTATGGATTTTTAAACAATTATTTGGGGATTTTAGAGTTTTACAGTATTAGGGTCTTTTGCAGTTGTTAGGGTTGTTGGGTTCTTGAAGGGGCTTTTAGGGGTTTTAGGTTTCTTACCATTTGTGTAGGGTTTTTAGGGTTTTATAGCCTTTTTAGGGTCATTTTTGTTTCTTGGTTTTTGTGGTTGTTTTTAATGACTTTTGGGTACTTTTAGGTTGTTTAAAGGTGTTTAAGGGGTTTTTGGTTTTTTAGGGGTTTCATGGGTTTTTGGGTTTTAGAGATTTTAAGGGATTTTGGTATTTTTATGGTTTTAGGGTTTTGGGTATGTTTTTTTGGGGTATTATGAGTTCTTAGATATATCTAGGTTTTTAGGGTTTTTATCGATTTTTTTTGGGTTTTGGAGGTTTTATCCTTTTTTGGGAGATGAAGGGTTTTTTGGGGTGGTAGGCCTGCGGTCAATTTTTTATGGTTTGTATAATTCTTAGTGTATTAGTGTTTTTAGTGTTTTTAGGGTCTTTAGGGATTCTAGGGTCTTTGAGATTTTTTTTATGTTTTTTATGTTTTTATTGTTTTTTGGGGTTTTAGGGGGTGGTTGGGTTTCTCATTTTTTATGGGTTTTTGGGGTTTTCTGGAGCTTTTATAGTTTTTAGGGGGTTTATAGTTTTTCGAAATTTTAAGGGGTTTTATGAGTTTTTTGGTTTTTAGGGAGTTTTTAGTGTAATTTTATTGTTTTAATGAATTTTAGGGGTTCATAGGGTTTTGATGTTTTCTTGGGTTTTATCTTTTTAGGCCATTAATAGTTTCTAGGATTTAGGGTATTTAACTTGTTTAAGTGTTTGATAGGGGTTTTTTGGAGATGGTGTTGTAGAAAAAACTATTTATAAATTGAATAACATGTACATATGAATATTAGAATATTAATTTGACATTTTATAAAATATTGTTCATTATTTTACATGACATTAATTTTATAATGTACTAGGATATCTGTCGTGTTGATATGTTCATAGAAGTGACCCATTATGAATGGAACCTTGAAATATCTTGGCCATATTTATAAATAATGTTTTATGGTCGAATAACCACTAAAAAATGCAGAAGTTAGAGGGGGGGTATTTTTGTGATTAGAGGTTGTTATAACACCCTCAATATATAGTAGTAGAAGTTATGGTAAATCAATGCTAAACTGGATGCCCTATGTTATTATTGTTGGTTTTAATGAAGCATTGGTATGGTAGGGTAAAAATAAAATTGGTTTTTTAAATGTGGTTTTAGCCCTCTCAATATTTCATAATATGGTGGGATACATAGTTTTAAGGCGGTTCGAACTATTTTTAGCACCATTTTTGGGGTGGTATCCTACCGCCCCTAACTCATTTTTTAACACCATTTTATGGATGGTTTCAAACAACCCCTATTTTTAAAACTGTTGATTTACTCTCCTACCCTTGTATAAACACACCTAGGCCCAACCCAACCCACCAATCCCTCCCATATAAACCACGCCCCATGGTTCCTCCCATATACAAACTATATATTTATATCATATAAATTTGATTTATATGTTATAAAAATATATTTTGAAAATATAAATACATAATTTCAAAATATATTCTATTAAAATATATTTTATGCAAATATATTTTTGATAAAAATACATATTATATTTAACAAATATATTATACGTATACAAATATATATGTATACATATATATATTTATAATACTTATATAGTTATAATAATTTTATGAATACATAAATATATTATTATATATTTATATATTATAAAAAAAATACTATTCAAATATTTATATAAAAACATGCACAAATATATATTATATTTTAAAAAATAAAAATAAAAATTATATTATATCGATCGATACAAATATAGATAATAATATATTTTATATTTTTATGTATACAATTCAAAAATACAAATATATATCATATATATATTATATATTTAAATATGAATTACTTGTTATATTTATATACATATATATATATATATATTATATTTTCCAAATCTATTATACAAATATTTACATATCTAATATTTATTTGTATACACAATTAATTTTTTTGTATATTTGTATATATATACATAAATATATCATATTTATATATAGATAAAATTTGATCTATATTTAAATATAAATTCATTTTTCATATATAAATATATCTACACATATATATAAAATTATAGTGTAATATTTTAATATTTTTCAACAAATATATATTTAATATTTTAATTTAAATTAGAATTAGTGTCTTAATATAAATTTATAAATAAAAAAATTATTTTAATAATATAGCATAACATCATATTTATAAATACAGTTGTATTATGTATAGTTATACGACCACATGTTTATATAACATTAATTATATATATATATATATATATATATATATATATTTACAATCACAATTATATCAAATACACATAACGTTAATATGGATATACTTATACTTATATTTATACTTACATTCACATGCACACACACACACAAATGTCTAATTATATATATTTATTTATATACTTATTTGTGTGTCTATATATACGATGTGTTTATATATTTACTAATATGATGAATATAATATAATATAATTTATACATAATATAACATTATAATATATATATAATATATATATATATTATTTCTATATATATAATTACGTTATATATATATAGGTATTTATTTATTGTATTTATATAATTTAATTATATAATATATACATAATTCATTTAAATACATTTATATGATGTATTTATATAATACAAAAACGCACCGAAATTTAAAAATTGGATTTTTAAAAATAGTTTGCTTTTGAACCCTCTATAATCAATGAAATTAGTGGAGGATTTCACATATTTATGACTAAAATATAGATGATTTATTAAAAACATTAGATGGGTTTTAAACCCCCGGAATAAAATACATTAGTGGCGATTAATAACATCCAATAATCTCTCATATTATCGGGGATTTAAACACCTTCTAAAAAATTATTTTTTATTTTCACAACAGTTAAGTCAAAAACACCACAAAATTAAAATTTATATTTGGTTTTGACTTATTCAGTGATAATTTATATGAGAAATAGATTTATAATGAGTTAAAATCATCTACAATCAATGAAATTATAAGTGTATGATAACTTCCACAAATCACTCATATTAGAGGGGGTATAAACATGCATTAATTTTTTTATTAGAATTTTTAGTATCACTCTAGTCAAAATTGCCTCAAAAATAAATTTTAGAGGTGGTATTGAAATTATTCTAAAAAATTAAATTGAAAATATAATTTTGAGGGGGCTATGCACAACCCCCTCTAAAACCCTCTATTAAATACTATATTTTTTAGAGAATATTCTATTTTGGAAAACATAGTATGTTGATTTTCAGGGGAGAATAATTATAAGAATATAAGAATTCTTCCCATGAAGTTCAAACCCAGTAATGTCTGAGATGAGAGATTATGAAAACAGGCCTGCCATTAAAAATTATGCATGTTTTGGTGTTATCAGATATTCTTATATATGAGTGTGTGTAATGGTCCTTATAATTCAAGATTATAATTGATGCACCTCATGAATTACATATTTATATTTACCTACCAACAACATAATGACATATGCTTGTAATAATTAGATTATATTGGTTACATCATGAATAGAATTATACTAATGGATAATTTGAGGAAGGATTTGTCCCTTGCATCATTATAAAAATTCATATCTGAACACTTTGATTGGGATAGAACCACCGAATTAAAATCCATGTCCATGGTGTAACGACAAGTTTATTTTATATAGTAAACGAAATAAGTGTTATGCATAATTGTTGATGATATAGATGCCCAAACTACATGGGGAGATATTGTGAAAAAAGGATTATATTACATAGTAAGTGTTTGTATGAGATTATAATTGTTCTGACATTATCCTATTTCTCTTGGGTACCAAGAACCACTTCTAGAAATTTAAAATGAACTATAGGGAAGCCCTCCTAATTTCAATGAGAAAGAATCCATGAAGTTAACATAGTTAGTGTTTCTGTCGATCTTGATTAACTTCTATTGGAATTTAATTAATGGAATAAATATTGTTCTCAAGGCCCGGGAATAAATTTTTATAATGTTTTATTTATCTCAAAAATTTATCAATGTAAAATATAATCATATATTCAATGAAAAATAATATAATTGGTTATGTTGTTATTTAATAAATATTCACTAATTAGATTGTAAAGGAAAAATTTATTTTATTTTTATTGAAAATTTATTAAATATATTCACCCTCATTAGTAATAAAATATTTATTCATGAATAAAATATTTTATTAAATATATATTCAGTTATTCAATAATTGTGGAGGAGTTAATGTACACCATGATTGTGACTAGTGATATATAATAATTTTCGTGTATGTAATATAATATTTATCTTTCTTCCAGTTCATTCATGCAAAAAATAAAAAAATTTATTATATTTATTATTTGACATGGGGTTTGAAAAAGACTATATTATTATTTAATCGGTGGTGTTCAATTAAATATCATTTTAAAATAAACCCTATCTCTATAAATATATGATTATTTATATTATGTAGGGTTAATCAAGAATTCAGAAATGTCACACACAACCCACTCCCCTCTTGAATTCATCCATCTCTCCTCTTAAGAATGAGAAAGAATATTTCATGATTCAATGATCCTATAGAAATTGACATGAACAACAAAATTTGATTGTTATTTTTTATAGTAATTTAGAATCCATCAGTGTCATTCAAAGATCAATGTTGAATGTGTTTGTCACTGCTCAATGGACTCTATACATTGATCCTCTCTACATAATTAAGGTAATCCAAAAGGGATTTTCATATGGTAAACAACATCATTAAAGAAATATTCTAATATGTTGTTATCATTTATTATTATCATATTTAAATTAGTTATAAAATTTACATTCCAATATTCTCTATCTCAGTTTTGAGTTATCATATGTTAATATTTAATGGAAAAATTTCATTTTTCATGAAGATTACATCTTGTAAAATAATTAGAATGATCCATCTAATCTATAATATTTTCTCGGTTATTTTCCAAACATGGAACATTCATTCTGTCAGAAAACATAATTTTTAGGGTTTTTTAAGAGATTTATTAGGGTTTTTTGATTTTTGTTGTTTCAATATCTTTTAAGGGTTTTGGGTATTTTTTGGGTTTTTAGGTAATTAATATTCTTTTTTATAATTTTATTGGTTTCATGGTTTTTTTAGGGGTTTCGTTGGGGAGTTTTTGGGTTTAATGGTTTATTTTTGGGTTTTTGGAGTTTTAGGACATTTATGACTTTTTGGTTTTTTTGGTTTTTCAATTGTTTTGTTGGTGGTTTCATGTTTTATTATGGGATTAAAGGTTTTTCTGGGTTTTTTATTATTTTAGGGAATTTAAGTAATTTAATGTTTTAATGGATTTTATATTATTTTAGGGGTTATTAGGGGTTTGAGTATTTTTATGCTCTTTTAGGTATTCTAATGTTTTTTAGTGTTTTTTTTTGTATTTAGGGGTTTTTATAATTTTATGGTAATTTCGGGTTTTCATGTATTTTCAATGCTTTCTAATATTTTTATAGTGTTTAGGATTTAGGGATTAGGGTTCAAGGTGTATGGTTTTTGGTTTACATTATAGATTTTTTTGGGATTATTTTAATGAATTTAAGGTATATAGTTTAGGTTATAGGGTATATGGTGTCGGGTTTATAGTTTAGGGTTTAGATTATACAATTTATGGTGTATGTTTTTGAGTTTAGCGTGTAGGGTATTGGGTTTCAGGTATAAAAATAAGGGTTTTGGTGGAAGGGAACATGATATAAGGTATAGGTTTTATGTTGTATGGTTTTGGGGTAAGGGATAATGTGTATATGCTTTATATATATACATTTTAAGGTATTAAGGGTTTTTTTCAGGTTTAAGGGGTTTTATGCTATTTTTGGTTTTTATGGATTTTTAGGGGTTTTAGGGATTCTAAGAGTATTTGGGTTATTTTATGGTTATTGGATTTCTTCAGGTTTTTATAGTCATTAGGTTTTTAGGAATTTAGGGGGGGGTTTAGCTGTTTTTGGGTTTTTGGGTTCTAAGGGTTTTAGGGTTCTTATGGTTTTATAGGTTCATTGGGATTTTAGTTGTTTTAAGTGGATTTAGTGTTTTTAGTGTTTTTAGGTTTTTTTGCAGTTAGGGGGATTAGGGTATTTACATTTTTTTGTTTAAGGGTTTTATGGTATTAATGGTATTTTAACCTTTTTAGGGGGTTTTCTGGATTTTAAGGGATTTAGTGATTTTTGGGTTTTCAAGGGTTGATGGATTTTAATAGGAATTTTTTTTGTTTTAGTAGTTTTTTTATTTTTACGGTTTTAAAGGATTTTTATGGTTTTAACATTTTTTTTGTTTTTTAGGGTTTTACAGTATTTTAATATTTTTAGTTTTTTTTGGGTATTAATGTGTTTTTAGGTTCTTTAGGTGTTTTAAGGAAGTCTTACAATCTTTTTTTCTCTTATAATGTATTTTATGAATTTTCATGTTTTTAGTGTTTTAATGGTTTTAATGGTTCTTAATGGTTTCTGGTATTAATGGGTTTTAGGTGTTTTTCTGGTTTTAGGGTTTTTTATGTCCCTTGGGTTTTTTTGGGTTTTTAGGTTCTTGAGGGTGTTTGGGGTTTTATGTTTTTTTAAATGGGTATTATGGAATTTTATGTTTTTTATTTTTTAGGGTATTTTTGGGGTTTTATAGAGGTTTTATGTTTTTTTAAATGGGTATTAGGGAATTTTATGGTTTTTATTTTTTAGGGTATTTTTGGGGTTTTATAGTGTTTTATGTGTCTTTTAGTGTTTGTAGGGGTCTACAAACATTATGTTTTAATTGGTATTTTAAGGGTTTTGTGTTATTTATGAGTCTTAATGCATTTTGACTATTTTTATAGTTTTTTTGTTTATTTTCCTAGTTCTTAAGTACTTTTATGGGTTAAAATGTACTTTTACAATTAGAGATGTGTGGTTTATGGTTTAGGGAATAAGGTATAACGTTTGGGGTGTAGGTAATAGGGTTTTGGGAGAAGGGTTTGTAGTTTAGGGTGTAGGATATTGGTTACAGAGTTTTGGGTTTTTTGTGTGTTGTACAGAGATCCAGGTTAGGGTTTAGGGTTTAGGGTATAGGATATATGGTTTAAGGATTATGGTGTATTATTTAGGGTTTACGGTGTAATGTATAGGTTTTATGGGTTTTATTATTTCTTATTATTTTTAGGGTTGTATGGGATTTTTATTGCTTTCTGGTTTTTAAGGGGTTTTATGGATTTTTATTATTTTGGGTTTTTTTATTGTTATGGGGTTTTGTTTTATTTGGGTACTTTATGTTTTTTATGGAAATAATTTTTTTTAAGTATTTTAGGGATTTTATGTGTTTTAAGGGGTTTAAAGGGATTTGTTGGGTTATTAGGGTTTTTAGAGTATTAAGGTGCTTTATGTGTTTTTAGGGTTTTACATGTTTTATTGATTTTATTGGGGTTTTTTTGATTTGTATGTATTTATGATTTTGTATATTTTGTATTGATTTTTTAAATATTTTGGGTGTTAGGGTTTTGTAGTTTTTTACTGTTTTATGGTTTTTTGGGGTTTAAAAGATTTTTGGATTTTATGACTTTTTATGTTTTTTATAGTTTTACAGGTTTTATGGTATTTTGATTTTGTTTTGGATTTTAATATTTTTTTCGGTGTTAATGGGTTTTTATGATCTTTGTGATTTTTTTTGGTTTTTGGGGTCTTCATGGGTATTTAAGGGTCCTCTAGGGTTTTGGGGGGTTTGTAGTTTCCTTTAGGGTATTTTGGAAATTTTAGATAATTTTTGGGGGTTTTAAAGTGTATTGGGAGGTTTTTTGGTTTTTATTGGATTTTAGGATTTTAGTGGCTTTTTTGTTTTTTGGGGTTTTAGGTAAATTAATGTTTACTTACGGGTTTAGGGTAATTTTGTGTTTGCTAGGTATTTTTGGATATTAAGGTGTTTTTTTGTGAATCAGTATTTTTTATGGTTTCTGAGGTATGTTTAATGTTTATAGGGGTTTATCGGTCTTTTTATTTATAATTGTTTTTTATGTATTTCATTCTTTTTAGGGTGTTTGAGGGTCTTTATGGGTTTTCAAGGTTTTTAGGTGTTTTCGGGGATTTTAGGACTTTTAGGGGTTTTTTCAGGATTTTAAGGGTTTAGGGATTTTTTAGGGTTTTGCGTTTTGTGGTGTTTAATTTTTTTGTGCGTCTTTATGGAGTTTATGGATTTAATGAATTATATGGGTTTGTTGGGTTTGTTGGGTTTTAGAGGTTGTAATGTTTTTTAGGTTTTTTATGTATTTAGATTTATAACAGTTTAAGGGGTTGATTGGCTGTTTTTTTTCTTCTTTAAGTGGTTTTATTTTATACTTTTGGGTATTCGTGGTCATTTATTAACTTATATTGTTTTTAGGGTATTTTAAAGTTTTTTATGGTTTTTCGGTTATCTAGGGTTTTAAGGGTTTTTATTGTTTTTAATGGATTTATTGTATTTATCAACATTTTGTGTTTAAAGGTTTTTTTGTGTGTTGTGGTTTTAGATTACTTTTTTGGGGTTTTATGGTCTTTTAGTGTTTTTTTTCGTTTTTTGGGTTTTATTAATTTTTGAGTGGGTTTAGGGTTTTTAGGGTTTTTTAATCTTCTTAGGGGTTTTTAGAGTTTTTATGTTGTTTAGGGTTTTTACAATTTTTAGGGGTTTCTGTAGTTTTAATGTGTTATTCATTTTAAGGGGTTTTTATGGGTTTTATGTTATTTATATGGTTTTGTTGGTTCTTTTAATTGTTTTTTGGATTTTTACTTTTTGAGTTTCTTTTGTGGATTTAGGATTTTTATTGTTTTCTAGGGTTTTACAATTTTCCGGGTTTTATTCGGTTTATGTAGTTTTTTGGGGTTTTAGAGTTTTTTAGAGTTTTTTATAAAACCAGATATTTGTAATATAAATTACATGTATATTAGAATATTTTAATATTAATTAAACATTTTATGATATTTGGTTCATTATTCTTCACGGAATTGATGTAATAATTTCCTTGGATATATGTTGCCTCTGTTGAATTGATAAGGTCTTAGAATTTCACTTCATAGAGGAGAACCTTGAAATGACCTGATTATATTTTTAAATATAGTAATGTGGTCGGATAACATTCTTTTATTGGGCACATACTATTATAATTTTCATGTGAATTTACTCATGTAAAGTCTCAGACTCAGAGGCCACTGAACGGTTCCCCTAGCCGGGTTGGTCACATTACCTCAATTGCATCTCCCCAAATGCTAAAGTCATTAGACAAGTAGTGAGGTACTAGGGTATTTATGTGGGGATACTATGTTGAATTATCTGATTGTATCATAGTGGTATAATTCATATCGATCAAATAGTGTAAACTGTGTAACATTCAGAAAATATGTAAAAAATGGGAATAGATAAATAAATCCAAAGGTAATATCACATACAAGGATGATCATTTCATGTGTGTAAAAATAGAAAAATTGGTATACATTGAATCTGTACAATACATGTATCCAAATACCAAAAAGACAAAAAAGCACTATCTATCGATAGAATCATGATCCTCACCTTGGAATCATTCTCACATACTCTTAAGCATGGAAAAAGTCATGCATCGAATTATGGGAACTTTCCCACACTCCCTACCTGTATTCAATTAGTATATTCAAGTACCCAATGACATTCCAAATGGGGTGTGAGATACATCCCAATATGTCACCACCTGAAATGTCTATAAAAATTATCATCTATGCAATATAAGATAAATCAATGTTCAAGGTATATAATAGATATGATAGTAATACAATTGCAATAACCATTTAAATATTAAATCTATAAGGTGATACTATCATGCCAAACAAGGCTCTCTATATAAAAAGTTTCAAATTCCTCTAATTAATCAAAATTATAAAAAATTGATTAAATAACCATAGACATTCGGTATACAAAACATATCATATCCCCCATGACCTTTCTATATAATATATATATATCAGATCAACCACAATCATGTTGTATAATCATAAGTGTCTCATTTACCATAGTAGATCCTTATAATAAATCATGTAACCTTTATGAAATGAATTTCCTATAATCATAAATTTTATACAAATCATGTATGGATCATGGGTTAAGTGAACGAAGGTATCCTCATCAAGTATTAAGGTCATTTCGATTAAAACTCAATTATAATTGGATTGGGGTTCAAGGATCATGTAAGAATACCTTGTCCCCTATGGTCCCAAATAAATTAGATCTAAGTGGTAGAAAGGCCATATCAATCCCATGAAATCAACATCAAATTCTCATTTTAGTTCCAAGAAATATACTACCATTTCCATGACCCATGGTGTAGCATACTCATGGATCCCTATATAACCATTCAATTTTCAATTGCATTACCAATTATATCCACATTCATTGTGTTTACCCACACATATTTCAATTCAAATTCAATTTCATTCCATTAGTTTATGAATAAAAATAATAATTCCAAATAAACCATTTAATCAAAATAATTAAGATATAATTGAAGAAAACAATGTCCTAATCCAGAAGTTTAGTAAAATTCATTTTTTGACAGGCTTCCTCTTACTAAAAAATCACTAACTCTTCTGATGGGTGGTTAAATAATTTAATGGGAAATATAAATTCATATGTCACACAACATATGTTTTCATTTCTTGGGTCAACATCTTCCAAAACATGGCAAAGGAAATAAAGGGAATCCTTATCATGTCCCATTTCATTTAATTCAATTATTCAATTAATGATTGGGGAACCTCCATAATCATAGGGGGTGTAATAATGAAAACAATCAAAATAAAGCTTCAAAACACACAGGAAAAGTGTATACCACCAATCATAGGTCATTATTAGAGTGGTCGTCCAATATCAACTTCTGATTTGACTCAGATCAAGGGAAAATGATGAATGGACAAAGAACCTAGAAATATGGCATATTATCTTACACCTAATTAAATCTTATGATGCATATTTAATTGAATAATGGAAAAAATAATTGATTACTCATCAACAAGGATCCACCAAGGTCAATGGATCATGATACTAAATTCGGATAAATAATTAGTGGAAAATCCAAGATTTTGGCACAAATAGATAATTCCAACATCATATGGATCTATACAGGAGGAGAAATGAAACATGTTTTCAATTTTATCATAATAGTAGGTAAAAATATTCATTTTTAAAGAGATATTGGGCCACGGTTTTTTTCCTAATTGATGGACAAACCGTTCCCCAATCATTCACCGTCATCCTTGCTAAGGGGCTCCCAAATGGTTACTGCATACTATTTGGCTAACCATGCAAAACACGTGCCAAAAACTTCCATAAAAACTAATGGTTCTCTTGCATGGATTTGTGCCTCCATTTATATGGTTTCAAAAACATTATATGGAATATATCACCCCATTATCCATATTTTCATGGTTATTTTTAATTGTGTGGACTACTCCACATATATTCCAAATACCATATAGCCTACCAATTTTTCCCAAAATGGGTTCAGTGCTCCAAACAATCCATAGACACCCTTGAAAATCCCATAATCTCAAATGGTATTCAAATTATTCCATAAAAACATTCAAACACACAGTAAAGATATATTTACCTCAAGGAAATACTGGTATATTACAATATTCCCCAATAAAAAATTTTAAGTTGAATTTCTCTCTCAAGGGTGGTCAAGATTCTTCTAAGAATTAATCAAGAAAATGGGCACATAACATGTCCTCACAATCCATTGTCTCTTGCTATAATGTTTCATGCTTCCATAGCACCCATACTAGAGGAACTGGCAGACCTAGAAGATCCTTCGTTCTCGAGTCAACAATATGAAATATATTCATCTCAATTGTGGAATTGACCTATAGCTCAACCTCATCTAGCTACATAGAATGATATGTGTTTGATTGGTAATGTAAAAAATCAAAGATACATTGAAGATTTCATACATGGCATATTACCTCATATATAATGGTAACTGATCGGCTACCGGCATGAATCTATCTAAAATATTGAATGGTCCAACATATCATAGTGAAATATTACTACATATCATGATCATTATATGTCCTAGCCTTGGTGAGATATGTAAAATGAACCAATCCCAGACCATAGACTCTAAATTTCATCAATACTGATCAATGTAAGATTTATGTCGAGACTATGCAATATCCATCTGCTTCCTGACCAAATCAAATTGTTGGGAAGTTTCCAACATGATATGTCATCCAAATAAATATTTATCACCAGGCTCTAACTATGTAAAAGGAATTCATCCTGGTATATCATACAATTCCTCTGAAGGTTCCATATGTTTTTTCTCCTGATAGAAATTATTTTATACAATATAAACCAAGGGGTATATGCCTCACCCAAAAGCCCCCAAAATATAGAATGCATGATTAAAACTGTACTCATGAATTTATATCATGCGATCTGACTAACCATCAGTCTAATGGTGGTACATAGTGCACCAAATCACTTGTGTACCAAGAATAGTCTATAAACTCTTCTAGAAAAAAGATTTATATCAAGCGTCCCTATATGAAATTATAGTACAATGGATGTCATGTACAAATACATTCTCATGGATATAAAACCACCCAATCTCATTGAAACAAAAGGAATTATTGATTATAAGGAAATGTGTATATTTTTTTATCCTATCTACAACAACCGAAAGAGTATCCATTCCATGAGGATACCTCATTAAACAAGACACAAAATCCATCGCAATATTATCCTATTTCTACATGAGAATAGGTAATTGTTGTAAAATTGTGGCTATTTGATTATTCAATTCCATGACCAACTGAAAAGTGTTAAACCTTGTAAAAAAATTAGATACCTCACATTTCATACATAGCCACAAGTACTGATTATGTAAGACATGATGCATATTTTAGATTTTGGGATTCACTAGAAAAACGTAGGCATTAAACCCCCACATCGTCTCCTCACATATAAATACTATTACCCAGATGATTTCATGCACATTAATGATTTCATCATAACCAATAGTCCAACTCAGATGTGGCTTGTCACCTTCCACACTCTCCCATAAGTCTAGGTCCTCATAATTTGAAAGCTACAACATCTAAACTCTATAAAACTGGGTTTATGTCATATATATGTATGAAAGATATGTTAAACTCTAACGATCCTGCTCCTCCATGTACATCACTAAGAATAAATCCATAAGCATCCACTCACTACTGGCTTCCTAAACTACATGTACCTGATTCCACATACTTAGTGAATCAGCCACTACATTACCATTTAGAGGAATCTTGGAAAGCTCTAATTAAAAAGATTATATGTACTCAACCCACCTTCTTTGACTCAGGTTCAGATCACACTCTCTAAATATATATTGTGGCATTTTTTCTTTGTACAAATTAAGCTAACTAAATATTGTACATCAGGTAATTCATCTCATGTGGCCTCATTTTTGGATACCAATATTCCATGACTCTAACTCCATTCATCAACAGTACTCTTATCCTGATATCTGATGCATCATAATACACTATGTAGCTACTACCCTTCTCTAGAAGAATCATGTCTCTTGTTTATGTCAATATCCCTTTCTTCTCATGAAATTAAATATCATAGGTGTATTTCCACAAAGCAATCACACCATTATTAGTAAATAAATCAATAGATATTCAACGAATTTAAATCCTAGTATGAAAATTTGATAATAAATTACTATCCTGATGAAACATTGTATGTCAAATTCATTCTTGGGTAGTTCCCAAGACACTACATCCCTTACCTACTCTAGGTCAACTGATACATCTATATCAGAGATAATATTACCCAATATGTGAATTATATCCATCTATAGGTGGCAGTTCATGAGAATAGAATATAAATATTTCTATCTCAGTGTATCCAAAATTATTTCAAGATGTATGGCCTGATCATTTCTACTATTAGATTACATCAATATATCATCCATGAAAATCACAAAAAATGAATACAAATTATGATGGATCACTCTATTCATCAGTTCCATGAAAGCTACTGGAATGCCATTGATAATTAACAACATTACTATATACACATATAGATCACACCTTCTATGAAAATCTATACAAGGTATGCCCAAAATTCGAACAAATTCCGGGTGATTTATGGATCTCAAATCAATTTTTGAGAACACCATATTTCCTCAAAGATGGTAAAAATATCATCTATCTATGGACCAATATTTTTTTTCTTAATAGTTATCTAGTTAAATTTATGGAAATACACACATATCCTATGAGTACCTCCAAAATTTTTCACAAAAGGACCGAAAATTCCCATGGATAAGTATATGGTAGAATAAACTTGTTTGTCTCTAAATACAACAGCTACCTCTTGAGCTCTTATAACTCTGGCATAGCAATCCCATGTGGATTAGTGTATACTGACGCTACTCCTGAAACTATCTTGATTGATAAATCACCCTTTATTAAAAGTTTTTAAACCATAAAAGTCATTTGGGAAACATCTTTGAAACAATAAAATCCTAAACAAAATTCCACCTAATTCTATCACTGATAATCAAGATACAAGATACCAATATAGGTGGTCGTCTTACCCTTCCCATGATGCTTTGGACCAACTCGGCCCACCTGTACATACCACTCAACCTTGTGGGTATGAACTATTCCATTTAGGGATGTGAAAGTCTCTATACAATGATATATGTCAATTTTGGATTGAATTTTTTTTAGCCAGTCCATCCCGAGTATGTAAATAAACCTAGTAATTTTGATAAAAAACATTCCAGATGAATTGACACACAAAAAACTCAAGAGGGACTCCCTACACTGACATACAACATCCATTATGACCCCCAACTGAGTTTTAGGCATTATAACACCAACATAAACTGATTCATGAGTCCAAGTCTCTCCCCAACTGGTAAAAATATAAAAATTTGTGTTTCACCAATATCAAAGAGAGCTAATAAAATACTAGATGCTATATAGATCATACCTTTCATACTAGATGGTCTGGAAACCTGATCCTTGGGTTAGGGTTTTATAGAATAGATTTTTCCTAAACCATGGAACTATGACACAACTTCAATACACAGAATAAGTTATCTCTTATGTCCCATTACAACTGGTGTTTAAATACCTCAACCTTGAGCACCATCACATTTGCATAGAAAACTAGCATTTCCCCAGCTCTAATCATGGAATGGAACTATGAATCCCAATTCTAAACCTAGTGTCAGAGCTGACCCCTTAACACTCACTACTAGAGGGAAGTTCCAGTAGAAACATTGCACTTGGCTCATCCTACCACTACTGCGGAACTCAAATGAGTCACAATTTCTCTAATTCCCCCTAATCCACATCTACCACATAGTTTAGAGAAAAGAACCCTACTCTCACAGGAATCCTATATGGTTATCAATATATGATAATCCTCAAAATGTCACTTAATTCCACTAGATGTCAAAATAATGGGTCAACACAGTGCACTGCAACACTATTTTCCCCCCTACTTTCTTCATAATTTTCTCTATAATTAGATACTAATTCACTCTTTAATAAATATTAATTGACCTGAACATGTTTTACATAGATTGAAAAACATGCTGGAGACATTACTCAGAGTGTATCTCCCTCTATAACTCATCATCAAGATATGTCATCACAAAATGATGATGCTCGGTAAAGCATTTTGAATACTCTATTACTAACACGGCACCCTAATTTAGATTCATGAAATCGATAGACCTATGTTGCCTCATATTCTCAAGGAAATTTTATTTATAGAATCTGGTTTTTAAATCCCTCCAATCAATATCATGTATCATATTAGCCTAGTTTAAAACTTCACATCAAGACTTTGCTACAATTCCAATCATTATGTCATGAGCTTCACTCCCCTCTCAGGATGTTTCTCTAGATGTTCGAAGATCGATAGTGTAGTATCTAACCATAGCTCAGAAGCATATAGACTACCATCCCCAAAAAATGAGTGAGGATGTTCCTATTGAAACACACACGTTAGCTCAGGCATAGACAAGGAAGGTGGCAGTGCTCCAAAAAAGTATGCATAATGCAGAATACCGCATCACAAAAATGCAACTCATATCCTATAACTGTTAAAACCACTAGTGATGAAGCAAACACTATAGAAGGATACATACATCAACCAGGGGCCAAAACCTCAACAGAATGTCCATTTGCTTTTTCCTAGTGTATTAATAGAGGTCTTCATGGTGGAATGTCTCTAAAATTCCAAACATATACATCAATAATATTAAATATCAAAACATTGCAGCTCAAAGCATTGGGTATTTCAAAACATTTCTATAAATTGGTCGTGCCATCCAGTCCTCCCCTAAATCTAGGAATAGTACAAATAAATAGTAATAAAAGTCACTGGATACTTTTCATATTACCCAATTAGAGGCTAGGTCAAGGTTAATTCTATGTTTACATGTCCAATTTCCAATTGATTTCCTATCTATTTAGCATTTCATTTAATATGGTTTGACCATATTGTTCACCACTAATGATCCATAAGGGATTATAGACTACATGAACTAACATATTTAATCCATACAATCCATATCATAACATGTTCTAGTCTATGAAACTCATGATCCCTGACTTATGATTCCATAATCGACTTCTTAGTGTGTCTTTTGTATCCTAATCGAGGAAATAGTGCTTAGGATAGGACATGCTCTATAAGTACCAACCATGTTTCTCAATTAATTGTATAAAATTTTTATCACAACTGTTTATATATCTATCCAAACAACCATCACAATAACACAATAATAATAAATTCATTCTATATTACATGGAATAATTCTTGGCAAGTGATTCATGTAATGTGCCTTAAATGAATCATGAAATTATATATCCTCATCTAATCAGGATGAAAAAATATAACCCAAAATATATTCTAGGAAAATATCACAATTCATGTGCATCATCGAATTGTGGAATCAATTCAATGTTAATAGTAATAATTTAGAAAACATATATTCTCATTCATGGAAATTTTGATTTTTCTAGCACATGGGTTAGCTACTCCCTGAAAATAATCATTAAAAAATTCCAATTTCTTCCTATCCACATAAATTATATCAAAATAATAATATAGAAAATAAGAAACAACTTTGGTACCACTTTTAATGTCCTAGACCTGAATGTCACTAAATAGCTCCCCTAGCCTGATTAGTCACATGGCCTCTAGAACATCCCCCCAAATGCCAGGGGATTCCTACAAGAAATAAAGGCCTATGGTGTATCTATGGGGGTAATATCCGCATTTATTAGTGTGTAACAAAACTTTTTCCATCATATAGATCAATTAGAGGATGCTACATAATATTCCAAAAATAGATAAACAACCGAAATGGGTATATAATACCTGGAGTTATCTCATATATAATGATGATCTTTTCATGTGCCGATAAAGAATCCAAAATAGGTATACATGGAATTAGTATAATACATGTGTAAAAATACCAAGATGACCAAAAATAACTATCTCTGGATAGCATTACGAGGCTCAACTTGGTGATTTACTCCCTTAGTTCAAAGCATAACTAAAAGTTATGCATCAAAGTGATTTCACTTTCCATGGTCCCTACATACATCTAATAATAATTTTGGGTACCTAAAGTTGGCCCAAAAAGGGTGTGTGATATAATACCAATAGGTCACCACCCTATGATTCTATAACAATCCATAGTATTTAAATATAAAATAATGGAGTGTAGAAGGTATATAACAGATATGAAAAAAATACATGTACAAATCCAAGGAAAATGTAAACTTGTAAAGTGATATTTTTATTAAAAAGAAGGATCATTACAAAATAAAATGGGGGTTCAAACCCCATTGGGTGCAGGTTAATGTAGAAGTATTGTAGTTACTATAGTAGTGGTGACACGGTAGCCACGGCGGGCACCGTAGTGGCGACAGGGCACTATAGCGGTGGTAGAGCACTGTAGAAGTGGCGGGTACTATGATGGACTGTAGCAGCACGGGTACTGTAGCAGTACTATTCACAAAATGGGAATTGAGCCTAAAAAATAGGCCTACAGGCCATGTAATGGGCTAAATGCCCGCTGCGCCTTCAGTCTATGTAATGGGTCTCCCTCTACCTAGTTAAAGAGGTATTTTCTTTTCTTTGATAATAAATGAGGCTTTGGCCCCAACCTTTAAAAAAGTATCATTTCAAAAAAAATGTCAAGACCATATAATAGGGTACCAATTAGAAAAAAATAAGTAAATACCATGTCATTTATGTATACACAACATATCATTTCAACTATTACCCTTTCATGTAATATATATTTAATCAACCATGACCATGTAATGTAACGAGAAGATTCACATTTACTATGACCAAGCAGTATAATCAATAATGTCACCCTTACCATGGATGTGTCATTTAATCAAAAATTTCATACACCTCAAGGCTAGATATAAGTTTTAGTAAACCAATGCATCCTCAACGAGTCATAGGAGCATCTAAATGGAATCTCATTTAGACTTGAATTGGGGTACAAGGAGTATGTCAATATAAAATCTCTACTACAATCCCAAATAATATGGATCCGAGGAGTAGAATATCCCATGAAATCCCACTAAATCGTGATCCAAGAGAATTATAGATTTATGTAAACCACTACTAATTTCATTAATCATGGGGTCACACACTCATGTCATCCCATGAAACCATTCAACATTCAATTCATTTACCAATTCAAAAACTTACATTCAAGGAGTTTATTCTATGAGTTTATCCACTCATATAAAAATTCCCCATAAACCATTTAATCAAATGCATCAACATTAAATGGATTAAAACCACCACCTATTTAACTAATTTCATAAAGCTCATTTATTATTAGGCTTCATCATACTATTAAGGAACTAGCTCACCCCAGGTGTGATTTATCAAAGTAATAGGCAAAGGAAATTCACCTGGAACACCCCATGGGTGGCCTTGGTTTGGGAAGAAACCTCAAAACCCACTATAAAAAACTAAAGGGAATCCCTATCATGTTCCATTAAATTTAATTGATTTATTAAATAATTTTCTGTTGTTCGTTCATATTTTTTGATGGGTTGAATAATGTCAACATGTCTGATAATTCCAAAAACCACTAGGAATATGTCTGTAAAACCTACCATACGTCCATACTATATTGATCGTCTAGTATAATCTTATTGTTCATCTCAATTTGATAGAAAAATGAAAAATGGATGATGAATAGGGAAATAAGGAATATGATATTTCACCAAAATAACATCAATGGTCCAGTAATAAATAATGAACATCAGAAAAGCAATTGACTACTCACTTTCACAGATCGAAGGAGATGAAAACCCCTCAATTCTATGTTTGGATGAAGAATGAGATGAAATCCTAGAGTTTGACTCAAAGAGGACCATATAATGTCATGAAATTATCCATAATTGATGAAATTATATATCTTTTGGGTTTTAAAATAATTTAAGGGGAAGATTTTATTCTTCCAAGAGTTATTTGGTCACACGATTTATCCACATTGTTATCAAAATTCTGCACTCTCTAATATGCTAAGGGTGAACCCACATGTTCGTTACACATAGTTTGACTAACTGTTCACAAACTTTTCAAAACACCACTTTCAAAAACTATTTTTTGTCCCGCATAGGAGTGAATCTCAATACACATGGTTTCTTCATTGTGTGTAGCATGTAGAACACAAATGTCGAGCCTTTAATGGTTAGTAGTAACCATGTGGATGGCCCTGCATGGTTTTTACTAATTCTATAGCCTTCCTATTTTCCCCAAAAATGTAGGTTATGGGATCCGAACATTCCCCAGAGAACACCAATACCCCATAACTAGAATGGTTATTCACATTAGTTTTAAAACAAGCCTTTAAACTAAAATTAATGATATCATCAACTCAAAAAAGACATGGGATCTTATATCTCATATGAAAATGAGACTTCATCTCAGGAAGTTTACACTAGGTAATCTCCAATATATTGGAAATGATAAGATACAAGTAAGAAGGATGTCTACATGTTTTTGGAAAATTAAATATTTTATGGTTTTTATATGGATTTTAATATTTTAATGTTTTTGGGGATTAATGGGTTTTAAGTATTTTTAACTTATTAAGTGGGGTTTTTTATTCTTTTGGGGTTTTTATGGAAGATACAATTTATTTGGATTTTAAGAATTTTTTGTGGTTTTAGGGAATAGGGTTTGGGTTGTAGGGTATAGGGTTTAATGTGTATTTTCTATTGTTTATGGTGTTGGATATATAGTTACGGTGGAGGGATATGGGAATATGGTTTAGGGTGTAAGGTAGAGGGTTTAAGGTATGGGGTTTAGAGTGTCGGGTGTAGGATATAGGGTTTGGGTTGTTGGGATTAATTTTTATTGTGTGTCATATAGGCATTTGTTTGTATGGTTTAGGGTTTAGCATGTTAGGAACAGAGTATGGTGTTTAGGGTTTTGGATTTTTGGTTTAAGGATTAATGTGGATGTAGTATAGTTTGGGGTTTAGTTTTATGGGTATGTGGTTTAGGTTGTAGAGAGTTGGTTTAGGGTGAAGGGAATGGGGTTTTGTATGTAGGGTTTTGTTTTTATGGAGTACAGTTAAGGGTTTAGGGTGTTGTTTTTACTTTTTTAGGGTTTAGGTTATGAGTTATTTGGTTTAGGGTGTAGTTTTAAATTTTAAGGTATAGGTTATAGTGGGTAGGGTGTTGGGTTTAGAGTATAGATTTTAGTGTATATGTTTAGGGGTGTATGGTGTAGGGAATAGATTATATGGTACATGGTTTCGGGTGTAGTGTATATGGTTTCAAGTGAAGGGTCTAAGGTTTAGGGTCTTGGGTATTATGTGTATGGTATAGGGTTTAGGGTGTTGGGTATATGGATTTGGGTGTATGGTTTATGGTTAATTTTGTAGGGTTTACAGTTCTTGATTTTAGGTGTAATGTATAGGGTATAGAGTGTTTTGTATATGGTTTAGGGTGGAGGGTATAGGGTGTTGGGTGTAGAAATTAGGTTTTAGTTTGTTGTGTTTTGTGTTTTGTGTTTTGTGTTTATGGAGTAGGTAACAGGTTTTACGGTGTAGGGTTTAGGGTTTATGGTTTCAGATATATGGTTTTGTGGGTAGGGTATAAGATTTGCGGTGTAGGTTTTAGGGTTTAAGGTTTATGGAAAAGGGTTTAGTGTGATGGGATTAGGGATTAAGGTGTTGGGTATAGTGTTTAGGGTGTCAGGTATAGGGTTTAGGGTCTACGGATTAGGGATTAGGGTCTACGGTAAAAGATTTAGGTTGTAGAGTTTTGGTTTTACCAGTAAGGGTGTTTGGTTTACAGATTTTGGTGTCAGTTTTGGTTTTAGGGTTCATGGTATTGGGTTTTAGTTGTAGTTTTTACAGTTTAGGTTGAATGATACTATGTTTTGTATGAAGATATTCGGGAGTAGTGTAGAGGGTTTAGGGTTCATGGTTTAGGGTTTATTGTTTTTGATTTAGGTTTTAGGGTTTAGGGTATAGTGTAGATGATTAAGGGGTAGAGTTTAGGGTTTAGGGTATTGGTTACGGTTATTATGGTTTATGTTGTAGGGTGTTGGGTTTAGGGTTGAGGGGGTATGTGATATAGGTATTTTTTGGTATTTTATGTGTTTTTATGGGTTTTAGCAGTTCATAGGATTTTTATATGTGTTTAATGGGTTTTAGGGTTGCAATAATGGGATTTATTTATTTATTTATGGTTTCAATGGTTGTTAGGTTTTTACATATTTTTGATGTTTTATGGTTTCGGTCGGTGTTAGGTTTTTAGGGGGTTTTCATGGGTTTTTAGTGTTCTAGATTTTTCAGTGGTCTTTATAGGATTTATCATTGGTGTGTTTAAGGGTGTTATTTGTATTTTTTAGGGTTGTATTTGTGTTTTTTAGGATTTCTAGTGTTTTAATTTGTTTTTTGATTTTTTTGGGTTTTTATTGTTTTTAGGGGGTGTTTGGGTTTCTGGGGTTTTAATCTTCATTTAGTGTTTTATAGGTGATTTAGGGTATTCTAGGTGTTTTTTGGTGTTTATTTTATTTTAGGGTTTCAGGAATTGTTTACGGATTTAAGTGTTTTTATGTTATTTTTGTGTTATTTTAGGTTTTATTGTTTTGTGTTTTTTTGGTATTACCAGTTTTTATGGTCTTTTATGGGGGTTGTGGGGGTAGGGTATTTAGTATTTTCTGGGTTATAAATATTTTAAGGATTTTTTGGCATTTGTGTTTATATTTTTTTGGGTTTTTATTGGATTTTAGGGTTTTTTTGGTTTTTTTGGTTTCTTAGGGTTTTTTGAGATCTTAGGGGTTTGTAAGAATTTTAGTGTTTTATTAGGGGTTGTAGGGTTATTTTAGGTTTTATTGGTTTTATTTTTTAACTATTTCTTGGGGGGTTTAGGGGGTTTTAAGTGTTTTTAGGGTTTTGAATATTTTATAGTTTTTTTAGTTATAATAATTTTTTGGGTTTTAAAGGTATTATAGTGTTTTAAGGTGTTCTTAGGGCATTTAGGATTTTTAGGGGTCTTAGGGTTTTAATGGTTTAGGGTTTTTTTGAGATTTAGGTTCATTGCGTTTTCTACAGTATTTATGATTTTTAGGGAATTTTAAATTTAATTAATGGAATTATGATTTTTTATGTTTTTATGGTTTTCTCTAGTTTTGGGGTCAATTAATGTTTTTTTGGGTATTTAAGGACTTTTATTGATTTTGGGGTTGTACTGATTTTTAGTGTATTTAATGGGTATTTGTGTTCATTTGGTCATTCAGGTTTTTGGTTCCTCTTGTTCTTTTAGTATTATTTATGGTCATTTAGGGTTTATTAGTGTGTTTATGTCCTGTTATTTTTTTTAGGTTAAACTAATTTCATTTAGGGTTTTATAGTGTTTTAAGGGTTTTTTTATATTTTTAGGTTTTTTGGGTTTTTAGGTTGTTTTATGGGTTTTTATTTTTTTCTAATGTCATTTTGGTTTACCATAGAATTTAGGGTCTTTTATTATTTTTGGGTTTTTAATTTTTTTATTTCTTTTTCAGGTTTTAAGTAATTTTCTGTACTTATGAGTTTTTTAGGATTTATGTTGGTTTTAGGGTTTCTAGGTTTTTAGGGTTTTAATGGTCCTTAGAGTTTTTACGGTTTTGGTAATTTTGGGCGTTTTTGGAGTATAGGGTATTAAAGTGTTTTTTGATCTTTATTTCAATTATTATTTTAGTGGGTTTTGTTTTTTAAAGGGTTTTAGTGGTTTTAGGGTTTCTTTAGTGTTTTTAGGGGGTTTTAGATTTGTCTGCATTTTATGGTTTTTAATGTGTTATGGATGTTTAATGAGATTTAGGGATTTTCAGGTGTTTATGGTTTAGTATTATGTTTTTTTGGGTTTTATGATTTTTATGGTTTCGGGGTTTTATGATACATAGAGGTTTTTTTGGGGTTATTTAGGTTTTATGGGGGATTTATAATTTTTCGTAATATAGGTGGTTATAGTTATATTTATGCTTTTTATAATTTTTTGGGTCTTTTGGGGGGTTTTTTGGGTATATGATTTTTATGTGTTTTTTGGGTTTTCATGGATAATTTAGAGGTTTCTATGTTTTTTTATATTTAGGGATTTTATGTTTTTTTAGTATTTTTATGGTTTTTAGGGTTTTCGTATTTTCTGGGAGGTGATTAGTGTTATTAAGGGTTTTTGGGTCTTTATTTATTTTTTTAATTTTAGGGTTTTTAATGGTTTTAATGGTCTTTTATGGTAATTTAGTTTTGTTTACCGTTATTTCGATTTTAATGGTCATTAGGGTTTTAGGGGTTTTTAGGTTCTTTTATGGGTTTTTATAGTTGTTATTGTTTTTAGGGTTTTAATGGGTGTAGGGTGTTTTGGGGGTTTTTATTGGGTTTAAGGGAATTTTTAGGGTTTAAGTTTTTTAAATTTTTAGGGGGTTTTAGGTTTTTATGGTTTTTAAGGTATTTAGTGATTTGTTGTAATTTTTTATTTTTTATCGGTTTTTTGGTTTTAAAGGATTTTCATGGTGTTCGAGGGGTTTTATGGTATTTTGAGGTGGTTTCAGGCATCCAAGGTTTTGGAGTATTTTTAGATTTTAGGTATTTTAGAGTTTTTAGGGGTTTTAGGTTTTTCGGTCTTTTAGGGGTTTTTTGGTTTTTTTTGTAGGTTTTTGGGTTTTTTGAGTTTTTTAGTGTTTTTATGGGGTTTTGTTTTTTTTATTTTAGCATACATGAGTTTTTTAAGGGATTAGGGTTATCCGACGCTTTTTATACAGATTTTGGTTAAAAGGATTTAATTTTTTAATGGGTTTTGGGTTTTTAGGGTTTTTTTATTTTTTAGTCATTTTAGGGGTTTTAATGGATTTTAGTTCTTTTAGTGATTTTAGATTTTTGATCGTTTTAATTTTTTAGGGAATTTTGGGGTTTTTTTGTTTTTTATTTTTTCTAGGTTGTTTATGCTATTATAAATTTTTGGGTATTAATATTATTTATGGGTTTTTGGGTTTTTGGTGGTTTTACGGGGTTTAGAGTGTTTAGGGGGTTTTATGGGACTTTTATGGTTTTATATTTTTTCAGTGCCTCTTAGGGTTCCTACCATATTGTTGTTTTTTAGTGTTTTGGGTATTTTGGGGTTTTTATGCGGTTTTGGGTATTTATGGGGATTTTAGGTTTTAATTTTTTTTTACTGTTTGTGGAGGGTTGCGATTATTTTTAATTTTAGGGTATTTTAAGGCTTTTGGGATTTTTTATGGTTATTATAATTTTATAATATTTTGGGGTTTTAATGGGTTTTTGTTATTTTAATGGTTTTATAGTGTTTTATGTTGTTATATAGTGTTTATGGTTTTCGTATTTTATGGTGTTTAGTGGTTTTTAGGAACATAGTGTTTTTAAGGGTTTTGAGGGTTTTGAGTTTTCATGGGATTTAGTGTTCATAGAGTTATCGGTGTTTTAGGGTATTTAAGAGTTTTATAGTTTTTATGGGTTCTTTGTTTTTAAGGTTTTAGTGGTTTTATGGTTTTTAGTATTCTTTAGGATGTTTATGAGATTGAGGAATTTTATGATTTTTTGGGTATTTTATGATTTTTTGGGGTTTTAATGTTTTTAGGGGGTTTTAGAGTTTTAGGGAATATATTTACGGTATAGCGTATATGGTTTAGGGTGTAGGGTTTAGTATTTAGGGTGTTGGACCTATGATTTAGAGAGTATGTATTAGGGTTTATAGTGTAGGGTATAGGGTAGAGGGTGTAGGGTTTAGGGTTTAGGGTTTATGGTATAGGGTATAGGGTGTAGGGTTTACGGTGTAGGGTATATGGTTTAAAATGATAGGTTTATGGTTTAGGGTGCATTATATAGTGTTTAGTATTTAGGGTTTTGGGTATTGGGTATAGGGAATGGTGTACAGGGTGTATGGTTTCAGTTTTAGGGTGTAGGGTGTAAGGTGTAGGGTCTTGGATTTAAGGTTCATGGTGGATGTTGTATGGATTAGGGTGTACGGTATAGGGTTTATGTTCTAAGGTATAAGTTTTTTGTTTTATATTTGTGGGTTTAGGGTGCTGGGTGTGTGGTTTAGAGTGTAGGGTATAGGGTATTAGGTATAGGTTGTTAGGTTTATGGTGTTGGGTTTAGTGATTAGGGTGTAGGGTATATAGTTTAGGGTGTTTGGTTTTGTGTTTAGGGTGTAGGGTATAGGTTTGAGGGTGTCGGGATTATGGTTTAGTGTGTAAGGTGTAACTTTAGGGGTGTATGAAGGTGGGTATATGGTTTAGGGTATCGTTTATAGGGCTTATGGTTTGGGGTGTTTGGTTTCTTGTTTAGGTTATAGGGTATAGGTTGTTGGGAATTGGGTTTAGGGTGTCTGATATATAGTTTAGGGTGTCAGGTGTAGGGATTATGGTTTTGGGTTTAGTGTTTACTTTGTAGTGTATTGGAATTATGGATTTGGTTGTAGGATATATGGGTTAAGGTGTTGGGTTTAGGGTTTAAGATATTGGGAGGTTTAGGGTATAGAGTATTGGGTTTATGGTGTTGGGTATTGGGTTTAGTGTGTTGGGCATAGGGTTTAGGGTGTAGAGTTTAGTGTTTTGGGTGTAGCGTATAAGGTTTAGGATGTTGGATTTAGGGTTTATGGTGTAGGTTCTAGGTTTTAGGGTGTAGGCTTTACGGTTTTGTGTGAATAGAATACGGTGTATGGTGTTTGATTTTGGTTTTTGGTTTTTGTGGGTAGGTTATAGAGTTTCAGGTGTAGCGTTTAGGTTCTAAGGTGTAGGGTAATGGGGTTCTGGTGTGGGTTTTGGGTTTTAGGGTGACGTGTATAGGGTTTCTTGGTTAGGGCTTCTAGTTTATGGTATGTGGTTTAGGAAGTTGGTTTTATGATGTATGGTATAGGGTTTAGGATTTAGGGTTTATTGTTCAGGGTGCAGGGTATAAGGTTTTGGGTACAGGTTTTAGTGATTAGGGTGTAGGGTTTAGGGTTTAGGGTTTTTAAGGTGGTATCATGTTTTATTTGTTTTAGGGTTTGAAGGTAGGGTTGTTATGGGTTCTATGGGTTTTGATGGTTTTGATGGGTTTTCTGTGTTTATTGTGGTTTTTAGGGTTTTAATGGTGTTTTTGGTTCATTTTTTTCTTTAGGATTGTTATGATACTTTCAGCCTTTTTAGGTTTTTGGGGGATTTTAGATTTTTATAGGTTTTACTGTTTTGGGGGGTTTTATTTTTTTTCAAGAGGGTTTTAGTGTTTATCAGTTTTTATATTTTTATAGGCTTTATGGTTCGGGTGGGGGGGGGTTAAATGGTTTTCATGGGCTTTTTTGGTGTTTCATAGTGTTAGTAGGGGTTTTTATGTTTTTGGGAGTTTTAATGTTTTTATGATTTTAATGGTTTTAGTTTTATTAGAATTTTTAAAAGGGTTTAAGGTTTTTTAGTGTCTTTTTTGGATTTTTTTGTTGTTTTCAAATTTCTTACAATATTTTTTTTATTTGAGGGTTTTTCAGGTTTTTTGGGTTATTAATGTTTGTAGTCTGCTTGGTGGGATTCTTTATGGGTTTTTAGGGAATTTATTTTTGAAGAGATTTTAGGGTTTTAAGGGGGTTTAGATAATTTTTTGTGTTATTAGGGACATTTATTGTTTTTTTGGTCTTTTATGGATTTTAGGGTTTTAGGTTCATTTATGGGTTTTTAGGATTTTATAGCCTTTTATTGTTTTTTGGTATTCTATGGTCTTTTAGTGTTTTATGGGTTTTTTTGGTTCTTTGGGTTTTTATGGTCCTTTAGTTTTTAATTGTATTTTGGGTCCTTCTAGATTTTTAGGGTTAGTTAGGGTCTTTTAGGGAGATTTATGTCTGTTTGGGGATCATTAGATTTTATTAATGTCTATTATTGAATTTATTTCCTTTAACCATTTCTACCATTTTTAGTGTACTTTAGGATTCTGTAACTCTATGGGTTATTAGTGTTTTTAGGTTTTTTAGGCTTTCATGAGTTTTTAGGTTCTTTTAGGTATTTTAGGTTCTTTTTAGTTTATTTAGTTTTTATTCCCTTTTATGGTTTTTTGTGTTTTTAGGAGTGTTGAGGGGTTTTAGTTATTTTTAGTAATTTGTAATATTTTATTATGTTTTTTGGATTATAGGGGATTTTTTAGGTTTTTAGAGGGTTTTTTTGGGTTTTTTGGTTTTTAAGTATTTAATGGTTTTTGGTTTTTAAGGATTTATTTGTATTTTTTCCCTTTCTATGGGTTTTTGGGTTTTTAAGTGTTTCTATGAATTTTATGTTCAATGGAGTTTTTATGGTTTGTAGGGGATTATGGGAATTTTTATTGTTTTTAGGGTTTTTTAGTTTTTTAGGGTTTTTAGAGTTTTTAGGAATTTTAATGTTTTTAATGGATTCACAGATTTTAATCAGTTTTAGTGGATTATAAGGGAATTATGTTTTTTTATGGTTTTAAGAGTATTTATGGATTTTAGGGTTATTAGAGTGTTTAAGGGGTTTATAATTTTTGGGTTTAAAGGACTAGTATTGTTTTAGTAATTTTAGTGTTTTTAGGGGTTCTAGGGCTTATTTGGGGTTATGGTGGTTTTACGGGATATTGTGTTTTTATCGTCTTTATGGATTTTCATGATTTTAGGGTTTTTTTTGGTGTTCTTGGTTTTATTGGAATTTAATGGATTTTTTGTGTTTTTAGTTCTTTTTAAGGGTGTATGGTTTTTAAGGTGCTCTAGGGTTTTTAGGATTTTTAGGTCTCTAAGGTTATTTTGGTGGTTTTTTTTGGGTTATTAGGGGTTTTTTAGAGTCTTTTAGGGCTTTTAGGTTTTTTGGCATTTTTAGGGTTTTAATGGAGTATTTGGGTTTTTTTAGTGTCTTTTAGGGTTTTTGGATTTTTTGGGTCTTTTAATGTTTTTACAAGGTTTTAGGGTGTTTTAGGGATTTTATGAGTTTTACTATTTTTATGGTTTTAAGGGGTTTCTGGTGTTTTTGGGTTGTTGACTTTTATGGTCATTATGGGGTGTTTTGGTTTTTGGGGGTTCTTATTTTTTTATGGTTTTTGGGTCTTTGTGTGTTTTAGGGATTTTAAGGTATTTCATAGGCATTAATGGTATTTAGAGTTTAATGGGATTTATATGATTTTGGAGGGGTGTTTATCATTTTTTTGGATTTAGAGATTTTATTATTTTAGGTATTTTATTTATTCATTGGTTTTAGGTATTTTTGTATACTAGGTTTTTTTGGGTTTTTAGGGTGTTTTGTATTTTTTGGGTTCTTTGGGGTTTCATGTCTTTCTAAGGTTGTAAGTATTTATTATGTTTTTAGGTTTTTTTATTTGATTTTTGGATTTTTTGAGTTTTGATGATTTTTAGGTGGTATGGAGGGATTTAGGGGCTTTTTGGGTTTCTAGGAGGTTTGGGGTTTTATGGATTTTTTGGGATTTTAGGGGTTTTGAGTTTCTTATGGTTTATTGGGGATTATGTTTTTTTGGAATATCATTTTATTTAAGCGTTTTTTTTGGTTTTTGGGTTTTTATGATTATTTTATTATTTATATTTTTTTAGGGTTTTAAATGTTTTTAAAATTTTTAGAGGTTTTATGTATTTTTCATTTTTTGGGTTTTTTTTATTTTATATATTTTTAGAGGTTTTAATGGTTTTTTTCTTTTTTAAGAATTTCATTGGGTTTTATGTGTGTTCTTAGCTTTATTAGGATTTTTAGGGTTTTGGAACTTTTAGCTATTTTAGGGGTTTTTTGGGGTTTTTGGCAGTTTTATGGGCCCTTAGCGGTTTTTATGAATTTTCAGTGTTTATGGGTTTTTTGTTTTTTAGGAATTTCAATTGTTTTTTGGGTTTTTGGGGTTTATTGGTTCTTTGAGGTATTTTGGTTCATTTAAACTTTTTTTATTGTTTTTTGGGTTTTGGGAGGGGGAGGTTGGGATTTTCAGTATTTTTGGGGGTTTAAGGGTTTTCAGTTGGTTTAGGGTTCTCATGGGATTCATGAGCTTTAATGATTTTTAATTGATTTTATGGGTTTCGGGGTTTTTAATATTTTTTATTTTATTTTGGAGGATTTCAGTTTTTTTGTGCTTTTCTATTATTTAGTGTTTTAAATGATTCTTCCTATTCTTAGGATACTTATTGGTTTAAAGGGTTTATAGTTTTTTGTTTTCTATGGTTTTCAAGGGTTTTCTATTTTTAAGGTATTTAGAGGTTTTAGGGTTTTTATGGTTTTATGGGTTTTTAGGGGTTTTGGGTTTTTCTATTTTTTGGGGTTTTTATATTTTTATTATTTTTGGGGTTTTAGAATTATTAATGTTATAGGAGTTTTTATGAAATTTTAGGTTTTTATGGGGTTTAATTTTTTTTATTGGTTATAAGGGTTTTAGATTTCTGGGGGGTTTGGGTTTTGCGGTTATTTTTAGGTTTTTAGGGTTTTTAGGGGGGTTTGTGATATTTCTGGGGTTTGTAGGGGTTTAAGGGGTTTTATTGTATTGTGAGTTTTTACAGATTTTTTTGGGTTTTAGATTTTTAATAATTTAAAGGGGTTATGTTTTTTGATTAAGCGATTTTAGTGTTTCATTATGGGTTTTAGGGTTTTTTTCGGTTTTTGGAGTTTTGGGGTTTGTAATCTTTTAGGGGTATCTTCTGTTTTTGGGGGTTTTGTGGATTTCACAAAATTTTAGGTTTTTTAGAGGATCTTTAGGTTTTTATGGTTATTCCTGGGGTTTTTAACATTTTAGGGTTCTCACAGGTCTTTTCTGTTTTTATGGGGGGATAGTATTTTATGTTCTTTATTGATTTTTGGGGTTTTTAAAGTTTTTTATGAAATTTATGATTCTTTTAGGGGTTTGGGGGTTTTTATATTCTTTAAGCGGTGTTAGGGTTTTTAGGTTATTTTAGGATATTTTAATGATTTTAGGAATGTTTTGGTGGTGTAGTGATTCTTATATGTTTTAGGAGTTTTAGGGATTTTAAGGATTTTAGGGATTTTATGGGTTTTAGGGGTTTTATGATTTTTGGGTTTTAAGGATTTTTTTGGGTGGTCAGGGTTAGGGTTTTAGGGATCTCAGGATTTTTAGGGTTTTAGGCTATTTTCTGTCTTTTTTAACATCATTACAATTTAAAAGGGCTTTATGGATTTTTTTTTTTTGTTTTTATGGATTTTATTGTATTTCTAGTTTTTAGGGGTTTTTAGGGTTTTATGTATTTTTATGGTTTTTTGTGGTTTTAGTAATTTATGGGTTTTTGGGTTTAGGCTCTTCAATTATTTTCGAATTTCTAGGGGGTTCTAAAATTTTAAAGGTTTTATGATTTTTTGGTGTTTAATTTTTGTTTTTCATTTTTTATTTTTTGTATAGTTTTTTAGGGTTCCAGTGTATTCTATTGTTTTAAGGGTGTTTAGGGCGTTTTTTTACGGTTATATTATTTTTGTTTTTGATTAGGTCTCTTATTGTGATTAATGTGTGTATAAGAATTTTATAGTCTTTAAGGTTGGTGGGGGTGTCTGGGGTTTTTAGGGTTTTTGGTTTTTTGGAGTTTTTGGTTTTGATGGTATTTTAGGAGTTTTGGGTCGTCCAGTGTTTTTATGGTCTTTAGGGTCCTTTGGTGTTTTTTGGGATTTATATGGTTTCAGGGTTTTAGGGGTTTACAGTTTTTTATAATTTTTGGTGATTTTTTTGATTTGTAATGTTTTGGGGATTTTCTTGTATTTTTAGAAAATCGTTTGTGTTCTTGGCGATTTAATGGTTTTTAGGGTTTTTTGGATTATTTTAGTGTTTTTATGGGTGTTAGGTTTTTTCGGTTTTTCAAGGTTTTTGGGGTTTTATGGGGTTTTATTTATTTTATGGGTTTATATTATTTTGAGGATTTTTTGAGTTTTTAGGGGTTTTATGTGTTTTGTAGATATTTTAGATTTTTATATTGGTTTATAGTCTTTTGGGGACATTTTGGGTTTTTAGGGTGTTTTTGAGATTTTTTGATTTTATAGATTTTTGGGTTTTAAACCCATTAAGGGGTTTCTATTTGTTTATGGGTTTTTACGGTTCCTAGGGCACGGAAAGTGCGGGGTCAGGCTAATCCTAACCCCCGACCCAAATTAATTAGAAATAATGAGACAACAGACAAGGGACCATGTAGACAAGGGAGGGGAGGATTCAAACGACCCACAGCCAAAAACCCTTAACAACCCCTAACCCATAAAACCCCAAAACCCAAAAAAAACACACAAAAGACAACCAAAGCAGACATCCCAAATCATCACCATCTGCACCTCCCGGCCAATCAGCATACAAAATCTCACAACGTATATTCCACCATCCATCACCTTCAGCGTCATCATTTCATTCAACAATTTACAGGGCCAGGGTATTCCTCCCACCCAAGCAGCAAATAGTATCAAAAAGCTCAAATTGAAGCATCTACTCTCTCCAAAACAGACGTCTCCCAGCATGTCACTCCTCATATTCCAGCAAACAACATTACCTAACCAACTATATACATACTTATTCTCACAATCCATCCAAGCAGTCATCCATCATCTCTGCATCCGATGGCCTACACACATCCAACATGCCAGAAAACAAGCCACACTTCTGAACCAATCAACTCCTATCATATTACAGCCAACAGCGCAACCAACTACATCAGACCACCAACATCCACATGACCACTCAAATAGATCAGGAGCCTGCAACATATTACCTCTAGTACCAAAATTATAGCCTCACAGCCAACACCCCCTCCAGTATTTCCCATCTAAGAAGTAACTTGCACCCAACTCCTCAATTTCTAGCAACCAGCAACTCTAAGACTGGTAGCTTCCATAATATCACACCTAGGAACAACCACACCTGACCACATGCTTCCTTACATCAAACCATACCTCAACACCCTTAACTTCTTGGACAGTCTCAAAATCAAGCGGCCCCTCACCTCCAATACAGTAGTCAATACCAACATCCACTCACATTCAAAACATCCAGGACCAGTGTACTAGTAATCAAACAATCAAAAAACAACCAAAAACCAATGAAATAGAGAACCCATCACTGTAACATATATGAAGACTGATGAAGACTAGATTTGTAGTCCTCCAATGAAGGGGGAAGCAAGCCACAACCAAGACGACATAACACCCATCCCATCCACCCTGTCCCATCGTAAAGCCTAGGAAATCATCACAGAACATGAAAACAAACCTGTAGCGGAAGCACAAGAAAAATCCTTCCCCACCATGTCTGGCTTTGAAACCACGCCACCCCTACCAGATCTGTATAGAAAACACCACTAATCTGCATCATTTTCCTCCACCTCCACCATAACCCATTGTAGATCGGGGTTGAAGAAATTTTTTTTCTAGGACAAGACACCTCAGAACCTTGCCACACCATGAATGGAAACCCGTAGGGATCCTAGCAACCCAAATATTACTACCTCACTGTATCCCGCCGACATGAACTAGCTCCATTCAATGCTAAAACGCAAGAACTCTGACGCTTGTCCCCGTCTGAGCCCTTCTACACCGAAAAGATCCGCCAACCCCCGTGAGCCCCCGACATTAGAGGATGATTGAACGAATGCATCCCCAATTACACCTTGAAATTGGGAGATGAGAACGGAATCGAGTTAATTAGTATTTTTGTGGTTTCTACGGAATTTTTGGATTTTTTTTTGTTATTAAGAGGTTTTAGTGGTTGTAAGTGTTTTAGGGGATTTTAGTTTTTTTGGGGGGTTTTGAGGTTTCTTATATTTTTCCCTTAATTCAATGTTTTTACAATGATTTATGTATTTTATGGCTTACATTGGGTTTTTAGGATTTTAAGGTTTAAGGATTTTTTTTGTATTATTAGTGATTTTAGGGTTTCCAGTGTTTTTTGGGGTTTTTCAGGGTGTTCAGTGGTTTTATGTGTTCTCTGGGGTATTAGTGCTTGTTTGGTTTTATTTGTAGGTTCTTGATTTTTATAGATTTAAGGGTATTTTAGGGGTTGGGGGGGTGGTTAATATATTTTTGGGTAGTTTTTGGTTAGTAGTATTTTTAGGGTATTTTAGAGGTCATTGTGAATTTTGGTTTTATTTAGTGTTTTTGGAGTTTTAGTGTTATTTGGGGTCTTAATGTTTTAGATAATTTTAGGATTTTTTTTTGTATTTAGGGGGTTTTATTAATTTTTAACTAGTTATGTGTTTTGACTATTTTAATGCATTTTCAAAGATTTTATGGGATTTTATGATCTTTTAAGGTTTTATGGGTTTTAGGGTATTCAGAATTTGTATTTTATTTTCCATGGTTTTAATATTTTTTAGGATTTTAGGGTTTTTACTATTTTTTATTTTATGTGTTTTATGGTTTTAGGTATTTTTAGAAAAAATTTAGTGTTTAGGGTGATTTTATTTTTTTATGATTTTTTGGGGGTTTTATGGTTTTATAGTGGTTTAGTGTTCAATACAGGGTTTAAGGGTTTTTAGGGCTTATGTGTTTTAAGGATCCGTAGGGGATTTGATGATTTTCTATTTGATTTAGAGGTTTCGTGGATTTTATGGTTTTCCTTGTGTTTCTTATGGGTTTTAATTATTTCTATGATGTTCATAGGTTTTTTTGATTTTTATGAGTTTTTCTGTTTTTAGGGTTGTTATTATTTTTTAAGAAATATTATATTTTTTTATTTTTTTAAAATATTTTAAGGGTTATATGTTTTTTAGTGGTTTTATGTATTTGAAGGGTTACTTTAATATTTTATGGTTTTCAAGGTTTATATAATTTTTAAGGGTTCATAAGAGTTTTATGGTGTTTTATGAATCTTAGGGTTATTTGGTTCTTTAGGGTGTTTACGGTTCATTAATATTGTTATAGTTTTTCATGGGTATTAGTGTTTTTCGTGGTTTGTTAGAGTATTTAGGGTCTTTAAGGTGTTTTTAGTTGTTTTGGTTTTATGGTTTTTATCAGTTTTTAGTGTTTTTAGGGGTGTAAGGATATTTTAGGGTCCTTTATTGGGGTAATAGGGGTTTTTAGGTTTTCAGGATTTTTGGGGATTTTTGGGAATTTATGGATATATGGGATTATGTCTATTATGGGTTTTAGATATTTTTAATTTTATTTAGGGTATTATGGATTTTATGTTCTTTATGGGTTTTTTCGGTTTTGGGGTTTTCTGATTTTTTGGTGATTTTAGGTATTTTTTTGGGTTATTTGTTCTTTTTAGTGGTTTTATGAGTTTTTTAGGGGTTTGGGGGCACGATTTCAGTATTTTCTGGCTGCGGTGGGGGGGGGGGGGTTGAGTTTTTAATTGTTTTTAAATAATTTGGAGTTTTTGGGGATATTCAAGTTATTTAGAATTTATGTTTTTTATAGAATTTAGGTATTTATGGTTTTTTATGGTTTTATAGTTGTTATGTTTTTTCTGGGTTTTTCAGGATTAAATTTTTTTGTGGTTTTATGGGTTTTTAATGGGTTTTAGGGATTATTAGGGCTTTAGGGATGTCAAGGGATTTTTAGTGTTCATAGGATTTATAGGGTTATAATATTTTTTAGGGCCTTTAAAGGTTTTGCGGTATTTATGGGTGTTTTAGGATCAATTTGGATTTACATGATTTTATAGATTGTTTTGGGTTTTTTTCAATTTATAATGTATTTATTGTTTTAGGGTTTTTTTAGGGTTCTTAAGGGTTTGGGGCATCAATGGGTTTTGCAGATTATTTGGGTATTATGGGTTTTTATGTGTTTTAGGACCCATAATGTTCTTTTAGGTTTTTCTGGGTTTTTAGGGATTTAATGGTTTTTGAGTTTTCTGGGTTTTTCAACGTTCTTATTTTTTATAGGGACTTTTGTGGTTTTTCTGGGTTTTTATGATTTATTTTTGGTTTTAGGGTATTAGGGGTGTTTACGGACCTTCATTATCCTATATTGTTTTAGGGGTTTTTTGGGGATTTAGATATTGGGGGAGGGGGGAGGATTTTAAGGGATTTATGGTTTCTATATTTTTAGTTTCAATTAGGGTTTCTATGGGGGATTTAGTGTCATTTATGATTTTTAGGATTTTTAGGGTCATTTTGGGGTTTTGAAGTCTTTTAGACGTTTTTATGGCCTTTTAATATCCTTTATGGTTTTTACAGATTTTAGCGTTTTTAGGATCCTTTAGTGTTATCAGTGTTTTAGGTCCCATTAGTGTCCTTTGGGGGGGTTTTAGAGTTTTTACTATACTTCATGGGTTATATGGTATTTATATTCTTTTATAAATTTTATGGTTTTTAGTGTATTTTTGGAATTTATTTTTGTTTTTAGTTTATTTTAGGGATATAAAAAGTTTTAGGGTCCTTTAGGGAGTTTTAGGGTCTTTTAGGCGACTTTATGGATTTTTGTGTTTTTAGGGTCTTTCATTGATTTTATGGTTTTTAAGACCTTTTGGTGTTTTTTGTTTTTTGAGAATTTTAGGGTCTCATTGGGTTATTAAAGGTTATTAGGGTCTTTTAGGATTTTGTAGTGTTTTTAGGATCATTTATATGGTTTTTTGTTTCTATGGATTTTAGGATTTTTAGGGATTTTATTTCTTTTTGGGGTTTATATTTTTTTGGGGTTTAGGGAGTTTTCGGAAATTTTATATTCCTTTCGTGTTTTAGGGTTTTTAGTGTTTTTAATTGGGTTTATTTTTCAAGAGTTTTTGGTTATTTTTAATGTTTTTATGGGTTCAAATGGGTTTTTGGGGTTTCATGGGGGTTTTATGGGGTTTAAAGGGTTTAAGGGGTTTTAGTGTTTTAATTGGTTTATTTTGTTTTAGGTATTTTTATGTTTTTATTATTTATTTAGGGTTTTTAGTGGGTTTTACAATTATTAGGTGTTTTAGGGCTTTTTAGAATTTTAGGGGTTTTCAAGGCTTCTTATGGGATTTTGGGTTTTTAGAGAGGAATAGTGTTTTAGTGTTTTAGAGTGTTTACTAATTTTATTGTTTTTAGAGTTTTTATGGGTTTTAGTTTTTTGAGGATTGTTTTAGGGTTTTATGATTTTTATAGGATTTTGGGTGTTTAGGTGTTTTTTAGTTCTTTTTGGGTATTATTGGGGTTTTAGTTTTTTATGGTCATTAGTTTTGTATCTTTTATAGTTATTAGGGTAAGCATATTTCTGATTTTTCACTATTTTTATGGTTTTTAGGAACATTTCCCATTTTGGGGGGTTTGCGGTTTCTTAGAGTATTTTGATGTTGTTATTCTATATTTGATTTTTAAATTTTTTAGGATTCTATTTGCTTTATGTTTTGTCTTAAGGTATTTTTATATTTCATAGGGTTTTGAGGGGTTTCTATGGATTTATGGGTTTTAGGGATTTAGTGTTATTTAGATATTAATGATTTTTATGGGGTTTGGGGAGTTTTTTTGATATTAAAGTCATTTTTAGTTTTTTAGGGTCGTAAGGTTTTGATAGGTTTTTACTATTCTTTGGATTATTTTAGGTTATTTTTGGAGTTGGTTTTGGGGGGTTTAGGGGTTTTATGGGGATTATTAGGTTTAATGGTTTTATGGTTTTTATGATTTTTTGATTCTTAGGGGTTGAAGATTTTTTAAAGGTTTACAGGTTTTTAGGGTTTAGGGACTTTTATGGTTAATGAGGTATTTTATTGTTTTCGGCATTTTTACGGTATTTTTTGTGTTTTACAATTTTTATGTTCTTTTAATTGGTTTCAATGGTTTTATGTCTCTTGGGTCATTTTGGGGATTTTATGGTTTATCATTTTTTATATTTATAGGCGTTTTAATGTTTTTGATGTTTCTATGGCCATTTAGGTATTTATGTTAATCATGGTTTATGGTGATTTCAATATTTTTTGAATTTTTATGGTTATTAAGTGTTTTTAGGGTTTTTAGGGTTTTTTTAGGTTTTATGAGTTAATTTACGGGTTAATGGGTTATAAAATTTATATGGGTTATAGGGGAGTGTATGTTTTTATTGGTTTAAGGTTATTCGTGATTTTTAGGGTTTTTAGTTTTTAAGGAAATTTTTAGTGTATTAGGTTTTTTATTGGTTTTAGGGTTTTTCAATTTTTTATTAATTTCTAGGATTTTTAGTTTTTTAGTATATATGAGGTTTTTAGGAGTTTTTTAGTTTTAGAAGATTTTTATGGTCATTTCAGGTGTCTAGGGTTATTTTATATTTTTTGGGAATTAAGGGGTTTTTAGGATTATTGGTGTCTTTTGGAGGGTTTTATTGTTTTTAGGTTTTTTAGAGGTTTTTTGGATTTTTGCATTCCTGGGGTGCTTTATGATTTTAGGGTATTTGTTGGGTTTTATGGTTTTTATGGTCTCTTTTGGTGGTTTAAGGTGTTTTATGATTCCTTTATATTTTTATTGTTATTTTTGGGATTTTGTTTTTGGGATTTTAGGGTTTTTGAGAAGTTATTTATTATTTATAGGCATTTAGTGTTTTTTTAGAGTTTTTATGGTTTTTAGGTTTTTACTGGATTTGCGGTGTATTTTGAGTTATGTACGGTTTTTTAGTTTTTAGGGTTTATTAGGGGTAAAAATTCTTTTTCGGTTTTATGGTGTTTTATGTTTTTAATGTTTTTGAGTGTTTTCATGGAATTAATGGGGTTTTGGGTGTTTGGTGGGTGGGGGTAGAATTTTTAGGGGTTTTTAGATTTTTAGGGATTTAGGGTTTTTAGTGTTTTAGGGCCTTTTAGGGGGTTTTAGGGTTCTTAGGTTCTTTTATGGATTTCCTATCATTTTAATGGTTTTAGTGTATTTTTAGGAACATTAGGGGTTTTAGGTTCTCTTAAGGGTTCATAGAGTCATTTACTGTCCTTTTAGGGATATTAGGGGATTTTGGTTCTTTCATGGATTTATGGTTATTAAATTTTTGAGGAATTTTTAGTATTTTTAGGGTTTTTGGGTTTTTATGGGTTTAATGGTTTCATGATTTTTAAGGGTTTATATGGTGTTTTGGGTTTTTAGGATTTTTCGGTGGTTTTAGGGTGTCTTTGGGATTTTAGGTTTTTTATGGTTTGAATAGTTTTAGTGGTTTTAGAGTTTATAGGATTGTTTTGTAGTTTTTTGGGTTTTAGAGTTTTTTTTAATTTTTAGGGTTTTAATGTCTTTTAGGGGTTTTAGTGTATTTTGTGGTCTTTTTTGGTTTTCTGGATCTTTTAATGTATTTTGGGTTTTTATGTTTTTAGTGGTTTTTTGTGGTTTTAATGGATTTATTTGGGTTTTTAATGGTTTTAATGGATTATAAAAGTTTTCAGAATTTTTTGGCATTTCTAGTGGATTAATTGTTTTAGTTATTTTTATTTATAGGGGATTTTTGTGTTTTATCTCCATTTCATGGTTTTAATGGGTTTAAGGGTTTTAGTGTTCTTTGGATTTTATGGTTTTTAGGGTTTATTCTATTTATTAGGGTTTATAAGGCCTCTTAGGATTTTTAGTTTTTCAAAGGGTATTAAGGGTTTTTTATGTTGTTTGGGGTTTTATTATTTTTTAGGTTTATTTATATTCATTTTATGGTTTGTATAAATTTTTGTGGTCTTTTATGTTATAAATAATTTTTAGGGGATTTTATATTTTTATGGTTTTGAAGGGTTTTTATGGGTTTTATGGGTATAGTGTTTTTAATGATTTTACGGGTTTTAAATGTTTTTAGAAAAACTTATTTTTTGGGGTTAATTCTGTTTTTAGTTTTATTTTGATTTTTAATGGTTTTGTGTGGTTGTTAAGGGTTTTTATTAACTTTTAATTTTTTTGGGGTTTTAAGGTGTTTGGGTTTATGGACTATGGATTATGGATTAGGGTGTAGTGTTTAGGGGTCAGGGTATTGGGTTTTGGGGGTACAAGGTAGGCTTTAAGTATTAGTGTGTATGGAATAAGATTTAGTGTATACGATGTAGAGTATATTTTTTATGGTTTTGGGTTTTGGGTTTTGGGTTTATAGTGTAGGATTTAGGATTACGGTGTAGGGTTTAGGGTGTTTAGTATAGGGTTTAGGGTGTGGCGTTTCGGGGGTGGGGTTTGGGGTATATGGTATAGTGTTTAGTGTTTTAGGGTTTTTATGGTTTCTAATTGTTTTTAGATTTTTATGAATTTTAAGGGTTATTTGGGATTTTAGGGATTTATGGTCTCTAAATGTTGTTGGGTTTTATGCATTTTTGGTGGTTTTAGGATTTTAGAATATTTTGGTGTTTTTATCATTTTTTGGGTTTTTAATGTGTTTTAGGTATTTTTATGGGACTTTAGGGATTTTATGGTTTTTATAATTTTGGGTATTTAAAGAGTGGTTTATGGATTTTATGGTTCTTAGGGGATCATTGGAGTTTTTTGTATCATGTTTTCTTGCAGTGTTGATGGGTTTTATAGGGTTTATGGGTTTATGGGTTTTTTATATTATAAGGGATTTACGTGTTTTTTATGATTTTTAGAGTTTTTATTGTTTTAGGGTTTTTTGTGGGTTTAATTGTCTTTAGTGTTCTCATGGATTTTTGGGGGGGATTTTGGATTTTAGCGTATTTATGGGTTTTAGTGTTTTATGGTGTTTTATTTTTTAAAGGTTTTTGGGTTTTTAATACGGTTTTAAGGGTTTGGGGTTCTTTGGGGTGTTTTTTCTACATCTTAGGTATTTAAGAATTATTTGTGGGGTTTTATGGTATTTTCGATTTTAAAGGATCGTTTTGGGGTTTTAGGGTTTATTAATGTTTTTTGGACTTTTGGGGACTTTAAGGGATTCTAGGGATTTTGGTGTTTTTATGTTTTATGGTGTTTAATGTTTTTAGGGGCACTTACTGTTTTATATGATTTCAAAGGGTGTTGTGTTTTTTTTTGTAGTGATTTAAGAACTTTAATAGGATTCAATGTCCTCTATGGTTTTTAAGGTATTTTGGGGTTTTGGGATTTGTTGTTTCTTTTATGGGATTAACAAATTTTAGGTTTTTATTTGTTTTTTAGGGTTTTGGGTTTTGGGTTTTGGTTAATTTTAGGTTGTGTTAATATTTTAATGGTATTTTATGTTTTAGTAGGTTTTAGGGACATTAATATTGTTAATGGACTTTTTGTTTTTTTTTTTGGGTTTGAGTGATTTTTCAGGTTTTATGGTGTTTTTTCCGGGATTTTTAGAATTTTTAGGTGTTTGAGGTTTTGTTACTTTTTTTAGGGGTTTATATGTTTTTAAGGGTTTTAGGTTTTTAGGGAGTTTTTTAGGTTTTTATAGTTTTATGTTTTTTCAGGGTTTTATGGGTTTTATGATTTTAGGTGTTTTAGGTTATATTAGTTGTTTTAGGTTATTTAGGTTTTTTATATTTTACGGTTTTGTAGTGCTCATAAGGGTCATTGGGAGGTTTATGGTTTTTAGTGTGGGTTAGGGTATTTTAGGTGTTTTTTAGTCTTTGAGGGTCATTTAGTGGTTATTTAGGGGTCTTGGGGGGGTAGGGGTTTTTTGGGACTTTAGTGATTATTATGTGCTTTAGGGTTTTTTAAATATTTAATAGGTTTTGGTGTGTTTTTTTTGTTTATACTATTTTTTAGTATTTTTGTTGTTTTTATATATTTTTTAGGTTTTATGGTTTTTTTGGTTTTTGGGTTGTAGGGTTTTTATTATTTCTGGGAGATTAGGTTATTATAGAATTTTAGTGTTCTTTTATATTTTATATTGGTTTTTAGGGTTATTTGGAGGGATTTAAGTTTATGTATGGATTTTTATGTTTTTTATTCGTTTTAATGATTTTTTGGGTTTTTATGGTTTTTAGGGGGTTTGGGGTTTCATAAGATTTTCATGTGTTTTAAATTTTTCATATGGTATTTAGTTATATGATATGTTTTTTATGGATTTTTACTATTTATAGGGTTTTAGGTATATTTGGGATCTTTTGGGTTGTTAATTTTTTTTACTGATTTGGGGTCTTGGAGGGATTTTAGGTTCATTAGTGTTTTATGTTTTTACGGGTTATTAGGGATTAAAGGTGTTTTTAGTGACTTATGGGTTGTATAATTTTGAGGGTGTATTTGGATTTTTATGGTGTTTTATGGAATCTTAGAGTCTTATGAGGTCGTTTATATGTTTTTGGATTTTTATGATTCTAGTGTTTTTACGGGTTTTGTGTGTTTGCGTATTCTTTGGGTTTTAATAATTATTTTGTGGTTTTAAGGGTTTTAAGGGGGTGTAGGATTTTAGTTATATGGGTTTTATGGTTATTTAGTGTTTTTAGGGTTTCTCGGTTTTTCAGGGTGTTTAGTGCACTTTAAGATATTATATATTTTAGGGTCTTTTGAATGATTTATTGGTCGTTTAGGGTTTTTTATGTTTTTTTGGGTTTTGAGACTTTTAGGGTTTGTGGGATTTTGGTTGATTGGTTGTTTTTATGGTTTTTAGGAATTTTACAGTTTTTTTTATTTTTGAGTTTATATATGGATTAATTGGAATCTAAATGTGTTTATGGTTTTATTGGGTGTTTTAGTAGTTTATAAGGTTTTTTAGGGTTTTTAGGGTTTTAAGGGTGTTATATGGGTATAGGGTCTTCAATTGTTTACAATTTTTGTTCCATTTATGGATTCTTCATGTGGTTTTGGGGAATTCAAGGGGTTTTTAGATTAAAGTTGATTTTGTATTTTTATGGGGTTTAGGGTATTCTACGGGATTATTGGGTTTAATGGATTTTTGGGGTTTTGTGGGGTTTTTGGTTCTTTGAGTTTTTAGTCTTTTGGGGACATTTAGGAATATGGGATTAGGTTTTTAGTTTAAGTGTTTGGGGTCTATGGAGTTGGGATTAGAGCTTCTGATGTAGTGTTTATGGTTAAGGGGGTACAGTTTAAGGTTATGGTGTTGGGTATATGGTTTAGGGGGAATGGTTTAGGATTTATGGTGTAGTGTATAGTGTTTAAAGTGTAACATTTTAGGTTTAGGGTGTAGGGTATATGGATTCATGTGTCGGGATTATGCATTATATAGTAGGATAGAGTTTGTGGTTTGTGGTGTATAGTGTAGGGTTTATTTTTTTAGGTTTTTTTATTTTTTTGTTATTTTGGTTTTTAGGACATTTATAGATTTTAGGGTATTTTTGATTTTATGTTTTTTTGGATTTTTTTGGGTTTTAGAGTCTTTTTGGAGATATTAGGTTTTTATTTTTTTATAAGTTTTTGGGTATTATAGGGGGTTTCAAGTTCATTAGGGTTATTAGGATTTTCCGGCTTTATGTGGTTTAATTTTTTAGGTTTTTAGATATTTTTAGGGTTTTTTGGGTTTTTGTGGATTCTAGTGGTTTTTATGGGTTTAAGTGTTTTTTTTATTTTGATGTATTTTTGTGTTTTATTGTTTATTGGGTTTCAAGTATTTTTGGTGATTTGGGGGTCTTTTAGGGTTTAAAATGTTTTTCAAATGATTTTTGAGTATTCTTAGGGTTTTATTCTTATTAATTTTTTGAGGGTTTTTTTGGTTTTTAGAGTTTTAAGGGGGTTTTGGGTGTTTTTTTGTATTTAAGTGCCTTTTAGGGTTTTTTAGGTTTTCTAGGGGGTTGATGAATTTTGGGGTTTTAGTATATTTAGGTGTTTTAGTGTTTTTTCCGTTTATGTGGTTTTAGGGTTTGGTTACTATTTTTATGTTTTAGTAATTTTAAGAACTTTTGGGGGTTTTAATATTTTTTAGGGTTTTTTGGATTTTTTTCATATTTAATGGTTTTTACTGTTTTAGAATCTTTTAGGGTTTTTAGCGGTTTAAAGATTTATTTCATGAAACTTGTAATTTTTTTGTTTTTTATTCATGTAGTGTTTTATGTGGGTTTATGGTGCTTTGTATTTTTTATTGATTTATAGTCTTTTAGATGTTTTGTTGGTATTTTAGGATATTTTAGGGTTATCTTGGGTTTTGGGGTGTCTTTTTTGGTTTTTAGGGCCTTTTAGGGTTTTGGGTTTTTTAGGTAATTTTGTGTTTATATTGGTGTTCAATGCTTTTATTTTGATTTGTAGATTCATTTACGTATTTTATGGTCCTTGGGTTTTTGGGGTTTTAGGGACATTTATGGGCATTTAATGCATTTTAGTGGGTTTAGGGTTTTAGAGTTTGTAGGGTTTATTGGGTTTTTAGTATTGTCGGGGTTTTTGGGTTTTTGGGTTTTTGGGTTCTTTAGGTATTTTTATGATTATTAAGGGTTTTTTACTGATTGTTAGGATTTGAAGGGGTTTAAAGGGGTTTTAGGGTTTATTAGATATTTCATGGGTTTTTAGGGCATTCAGGGTGTTTATTGGTTTTTAATGTTTTTGATTTTAAGATATTTTATTGGTATATAATGTATTTAGGTTCTTTAAAAGTTGTACGTTTTTTAAGTGTTTTTTTTATTTTTTGGGGATTTATGGGTTTTAAGGGGTTTTAATGTTTTTAAGGATTTCCATGGTTTTTTAGGGTTTACGGGATTTTAGTGTTTTTGTGGGTTTTAAGGGTAATAATGTATTTTCAGTTTTTTAGGGTTTTAGGATTATTAATGTTTTATTGGTTTTAGAGTTTTACGATCATTTAAGGGATTAGGTTTATTTTGGGTATTTAGGTTTTTATGGTGATTAATTTTTTTTCCTGATTTTCATTTTATAGGGTTTTAGGGCCATTTAGGATGTTTGGGGGTTTTATGGACTTTTATGGTTTTTAGTGTAGTTAGGTTATTTATGTGGATTATAAATTTTCATAGGGTTATAGTATTTTTTTTAGGTATTTTTTGGTTTTTTGGGGATTTATCTATTTTTGGGTGTTTTGGGGTTTTAGGGGTTTTAGGGTTTTTAAATATTTCATCATTTTTAGTGATTTTTAGTATTTTATTCAACGTATTTATAGTGTTTTTTCAGGTTTTAGGGATTTTTTATGGAATTTATAGTTTTTTTTATGTTATTTCGGTTTTTAAAAAATTTTAAGGTGTAATGGGATTTTAGGGATTTTATGGTTTTTTAGGAATATTATAGGGTATTTAAGTTGTTAGCCTCTGTTAAGGTCTTGTAGATTTTTAGGGTTTGACGAGTTTTGATGTTCATTAGGGGTTTAGGAACATTTAGGGTTTCTGGAGTGTTTTGGGGTCTATAGGGGTGTTATGGACATTATGGGGTCTTGAGGGGGTTTTAGGGTTTTAAGGGGTTTAGGGGTATTTAGGGTATTATATTTTTTATTTTATTTTTAGGATTTATCATGGTTTTCGTTGTTTTTAGGCGGTTAATGTGGTTTTAAGGGGTTTAGGGATTTTAGTATATTTTTGGGTTTTTTTTATTTTTTGGGGTTTTAGTTATTTTTAGTTTTCTTTTATCGTGTAGTCTTCCACCTAAGAATCCACATAACGATGCCCCAAGATGGTGGGCCATATAACCTCAAGCACATCTTCCCAAAAACTAGAGGATGCCTACTAGAAATGAGGAGCATGGTATTTTCCACATGGAGACTATTCCTCATAGATTAAAGTAATGAAAAAAAATAAAAAAATAAAAAAATAAATAAATATAGAATATGATACAAGAGTTGCATTAATAACAAACCAATAGCTCTGGAAACCAATAAAAAATTAAATTTAATGAAAAACTTGTTGATGCTAAATAACATATAGGGACAATAAGATGATGAACATTGTGATGTATCTATAAAAATGAATATGAAAGGGGAAGGTTATACATTCATATACCTCATACTATCAAAATGTAAAAAAATTCCAAAAATTTCTAAGACTAGCATATTGAGCCTAGGCCTGGTCCTCAACCCCCATTGTTCATCATAGTAATGTAAATCAAACCTCAAAAGTTGGGCAGTTCCATTTATCAATACATGAAACCATAATGTCTTCTTGGGTACCAGAGGTTTCCCATGAAGGGTATGAGATAGAACTTAGTAGGACATCACTAACGGTGTTAACATCAGTCCATATATGAAATATAAAATGAATAGTGATCCGTAGTAAATAAATGAAAAACACATTGAAATAAATAAGTACCCTGGACTGGGTTCAACATGTACAAGCATCTAATTTTTCTTCTTCAACTGATGCACGTGAGCCAAATCCATGGGATCCTACAAAAAGAAAAGTGAGTGAAATAGTATGTGAAAATGTGTTCTATACCCAATCTTGTGATTGTGATTGGTGGTCATGTCCCAATGTTCCCAAAATCAAAGGTGCATTTATCATTTTAAAAAAGTCCTTTACCTTTTCAATTCAAGATAAATCCTCTATATATAATAGAGAGTCATCATGATCATTTCCAGGGAACTTTAAAGAGAATTTCCATGTTTCGCTCGAGGGGGTTTTTATATGTCTAATGCCTAGGGATTCCATTCCAGGTGAGCCAAGAGTGATGTCCCAAGTGTCACTCTAGTCATTATGTGAAAATATCAAGAACAAACCTTGGAGCCTATAATTGATATCACATATAGGTACTCTAGTATATCTCATGTCATGGTAGAACCATCGCCCCATTGACCTCATCCAAGGGAACCCCCGTAGTAAACTAGTGTCACTAATCTGGAGGAAAAAATAGATAACACTTGTCAAGCTCATCCAAGACAAATCTAGTGTCGCTCATGAAATTTTTACATACCATTAATATATTTTGAAATGGATTTCATGAAGAGTCCATCCTAGGGGTCCTTAAGTTGGAACCCCTTGTATCACCCTCTTCACTATGGTGACATTATTTAACCCATCAATGGTTTTTTGAAAATTCTATTAAAAAAGTCTATTTCATTTGGTTCATGAATTTGTAATATGATTTAATAGTATGGGAATTTTATTAAATTAATCATATATTTAAGGTATTGGTGAAACTCAAAATCACATTACCAAATCACTCAGTCAACAATTCCATTCATTTATATCGTGAGTTTCCGGGTCTCACTCATAGTTCAGGGTCATGTTTAATGTAATTAATTATCTCAATGAATTAATTATAGGGTCACGCAACACATGGGGTGTCTGAATTTTTTTTAACTATGTCAAAAAATTAACTCTGTTTTATAACACACCCATTAGGGGGCATAAATCATGGAAATTATCCAAAGGGGTTGATTCTCCAATAGCTCGTGTCGTGACTGGTAAGGTTATACTTCCCTTATATTTTAAAAAGAAAAACATAGTCATATTCAGAAGGTTTCATATTGCTGTATGAAAAATCATTTTATAGAAGGAAATAAAATGAGTTGAAATAACCTAGACAACCTACTTTATAATAATAGATCTTCCCTTGTACTACATAGACATTTATTTGTTATAGAATGAAAGATAATTGTGAAATCATCGAATTCCCTAAAAATTTGGAAAATTATATTTCATCAACATAATGTAATAGAGGATGGAAGAAACTGAAAATATCATGTAGAGGATTGAAGATCTTACTTTTATATTCTCAATTGATACGATGGTGAGAGAAATGGCTGATAAATGAAGGATTTTCCTTGATTCCTTGGTTTATATCTAAAGGGTACCCTGGAGTGGATGGAGCAGGAGTACACTACAAAATTTTGGTGGGGTAAAAAATGGATTTAATACATTAAATAGGGAACAGTCATAATTCACCTCTAGAGAAAGGGGCACAGAGTTTATCTGCATGTTTTGCCAAACCGTGTAACAACCATGCACCAAGACACTGATTCAAGGCACCCCTAGATGGCTAGGATAACGGTTTGTACAACTAAGTGAAATAATGAGAAATACCACTATAAAAGAAATATATGTATTACATGGTTATGCGGCTGGGGTCACAAAGTTGTAGAAATAAAATGTGGCACCCAACGTTGAACTTTTTATTACTACACTATTTGAGAAACCAAGTGGGTGAGTATAGACGGTTTCTACTAACACTGTGGACAAGTGTACCTGTTACCAATTCAGGGATCTAGGCACTAAACCATCACCTGGACACCCCTAGACCTCCTTAACTCCAATAGGAATCATTACTTGGGAAAAGAAAAGGAATTAAAAATTGTAATGTAACTTTGAGGAAAATCAAGACATTACATCCTAACATCCTTAAGAAAAATCAACCCCATGTTTCCTTTTTTAGGATGTTAAGATATCTTCGGAGAAGCATTTCTTCAACTGAATACATACATTAAATCCTTGATCACATGTCTAGTACTATACATATGTATGCTACCATAAAAAAAACTAATGGAACTGACCTACCCAGAGAGCCTTCATGCTCCGATCATTAATATGTATTGGAATCTCCTTGAAGGACCCATATGCCTCCAAATCATTATCCTCAAAGTCAAATGAATGAGACAGTTCAGGATGATACCTTCAAACCCAATATACAAGGAAGATGGCATGCATGGTACAATACCTATGATGTAACTGCAACTTATAGGGTACAAACAAGACTCTATCCACTATTTATAAGGGAATGAAATACCTAGGTGAAAATTTTCATTGTCGACTATTTATTCTATGACACGATCTATGTGAGACACACAGAAATACCTGATGTTCCACCTCAATATCCATAGATCTATGATAATGATTAGTATATGTCTTCTACCAAGACTGAGCTATATCTATACACTTTTGAATAAAATGGATCTACTCTGAAGTCTCCTAAACGAGATGAGAACCCAGTAAGGATAAATCTCCAACCATTAACCATCCTTGAGGTAAACAGAATGGTCCACCATAAAGGGCCTCATATAAAGCCACATGAATTTTTACCAAAAAATAATTATTCTATTAAAAATAAACTATAAGAATATTATTTTCCTATAAACCTATGAAATCACGCTTTCAATATCAAATCATATCCTCTAACACCCATATTGTACACATTGACATTCTGTCGGTATGAGGTTGATATACTGTACTCAAGAGAACCAAGGAAACTGGTCCATTTTTCAACCCTTTCAAAAATATTCAGGTAAACCAGGAATATTAACCCAAAATGATATAACTGTTAACACCATGAAGGAACAATATGTGATAGTTAAAAATACTTTTGATATTATCAGTAGAGAAGGAAGAATAGAATGTTATGAAGTGTACAACCTCGAAAAATCTGTTGACGATCACCCATACTAAATTGATTCCATGAGGGGATATTAGAAATCCCATCACAAATTACATGGAGATGAAATTAAATTTGCACTTAGGAATGGTTAGGGGTTGCAGAAGTCAATTAGGTCACTGGTTTTCTACCTTCACCTGCTAACAAGTGGAGCACTCGATAATGAAACTAGATATCTTCAACTTCAAACCTGGGCGCTAATACAAACAAAACAAATATAAATATATCTTGGTAATATTTGGGGTGAACATCCCAAATATAGGCATGACATTCCCTCATCATCTCTTGTTGTATATAAAAAGGAAATTAAGAAAACCCATATTAGAGTACGATATCATTTCTATCAACAACCCAACTAGGATACGAGTTCTCACATGTGATACTTTCCTTCAAAATGAAACTATTATATTTAGATATCATCCTCATAAAATCATACTTTAGAAGGTAGGATGTCACTATCAATGTTGCTAATACTATTTTACAAAGATGTTCCTAAAACTCATGATGTTTCTATGATAATAGAGCCATCTACTTCCACTCGCTATTGTCCATCTTGAAGGATTGCATTTTGAGTCATCTAGATCAAAGTATCAATTATGTAGTTTCCCATTCAAAGTTTGTATGAAAGCACAAAATCTAGGGATTTCATGTTTTCCACCTAACTGTGAGGCCTTTTATTCAAATCATGTTGTGTGCATATGTGTTTGAGGATTTTTTGATCCATGAAAACAACAAAATCCTCACCCAACAAGTAGTACCTACAGAATTGTAGAGAACAAACCATGAATTCTAGATCATGGTCTTTAATAGGGTAATTACTCTCATGAGGCCTCATGTGGAGGGAACCGTAAACTACAGCTTGATAACACAACTTCAATACTATACCCATATCGATTCCTGAACCATCCCAATAGAAATTATATATTCATATAAGATAAGGAAGAATTAGGATCATCATTGTTGTTAGTCTTCCATTTAACTCATGAAAATCTATCTCAAAGATTTAGCCTAGTCGAATTTCACACCCTTCTTGGTCAAGCCTATAAGAGGAACTTCTTGTTATGAAAAATACTATATAAATAAACTGTAAAATAAAATCATTTATAATAAGTTACCTATATTAATGATATTCCGGGGAAGCAACTAGGAATACATAGATCTCACCTTTTCTTGGTTAATTGACATGCCTGATTCAGATATTCAATGACATAATAACTGAATGTTGTTGATCCAAAAGTGACTTTTTATATGATTTTCATATAGATGGTTCTCTCTCAGTGTATTAAACGTGATCTCATTATGGTTTTCATTGGCGTGTATTTTGCATGAATTCACTAATATGAATACTATGAATACCACCACAAAATAATCAAGATACAAGTGCAAATCCTGATTCATCATAGTCGTGAATACTACATGTGGTTTCATCAGGATGAACAACATAACTAGATTCTCGTATAATATGTAACTAATTTGGAATGTTCTATATGGTATGTATGATAGAAACACAGTAACATTATTGTATCTGAAAATAAATCAATCTTAGAGAATATTGTTTCTCATCAGAGTTGGTCCATGTGGTCATCTATATGAAGCAATTGATACTCGTTCTTCACCATATTTTCATTCAGTCCATAGTAATCCATGCACCATCTAAGGGTTGCATATATCTTCTGGTTAAAAAGGAATGGTGAACCCATAACAATGTTCTGGATCAAATAAAACCCCTATCCACATGAACTTCATGCTTGATCATGACTTCATGGAGCTCTAAAGGTTCCATCCTATTTGGTGGAATGGAAATAGGTATCTTTTGAAAAAATATCGATGGTGAAATCAACCAATATCTTGGGTGGTTAAGATGTATAAATAATCAATGAAATTCCATAAAACGATCCACAATAAGGGGTAAATCCCCAAGATACATTCCCTGATCACTAATAAAGAAGACTGGACATATGGCCTATTAATCCACCTAGCCTAGTGTGCCTGAGGCCATATCAACTCAGCCAGATGTCACTTTCTACCTTATGGATATACATGTTACCCTATGGTGATATAAAGGATACCCACCATTGGTATCAATCCACCTAGGCTCGATAAGTCACAAGCTAGTCTATGCTGAGATTGATGTTGAAACTGTTCATCTCATGCATGAAGAAACTGCATAGAAAATGGTACTAAAAAATATTATGGGGGAAATCCTAGAACTGTTTTATACCCTCTCACCTCACATATAACAAAATGTCTAGAGTCATAAAAACAATAGTAAACTCAACCACTTATCCTAGAAAATTCCCATAATTTCATCAGATAGAAATGAATGTGATGCAACTGTACCAAATTTGGAAAATGATAAAGAAGAGGCTACAAGAATAGTACCTCATACAGTATATGGCCCATGAAATTTCCTTTTTGGTATAGGTTTTACTTCATAGATATGCAATGAACTACAACCCTGTGATGTTGCCTATGTAGCCTGAGTTTCTCCACTCTAACGATGTTGAATGTTCGAGGCCTGATTTCCTTGGCTACGATAACCTACTCGGCCTTAACAACACATAGAAAACAATATTCCTACCCGACAAGGAGTTTCTGATATTTAGATTGAGGATTGTGTAATAAAATAACCCTAGTCAATTAGAGTTGTATGAAAAGATCAACATTAACATTGGAGGTGACCCATCCTGCTGTAATCCCTGTATTCAATCCGGATCCATGTACAATGGAGATTTATACGGTCTAGCCTTCCACATTGGTGACACACCAAAAAATTTTCTATGAATTCCTTCATACTGGAACCTTATATGTGTGGGTATCATAAAAAATCATCTTCCTAGAATTGGATTACCCACTACTCTATCTATAATGTGAAATTCCTGATTCCACTTCATGTGATTCACTAAGGTTCCTCTCAGTGACAAGGGCCTCATTCACTATCTATGAAATATTGGTCATCCCAAAGAATTTAAAATCTGAGAGGATGGCATAAATAAGACAATAATTGAATAAACCCGTAGTATTTAGTGCATCACCATTCATGGTTGATGTAAAATGCTATAATTTGGTATACCGATTGAAGAATTCCATCACTAACTTGTCACCTTAATAATGGTATATGACCTCCTAAACAAAATATATTATCAAGGATTACTGGATGTTGTTGTTTAAGAATCTCGACTACAAGTATACCTAATTCAAACCATATAATCGACCGACCTATATCATAATTACCCACCAATGTTTGGAAGAGTCACTGAGCATATAGGTCATGAGAATGACCATATGCTCTTTATGCAAATCTATATTCTCAATTATTGGCACCATGGACTCTATCCATGACACAGTATCCTGAGTTTCACCATCCATCGAGAAGGTGGGAGGAGATTCAGCTAAAACACACATGTCGACACATCCATGTTATGAGAAGGTTGAGGTGGACCATTTACAATTTTGATGAACTGGAAGAAGCTGTCACAGAAATGAGAATTGGGACCCAGTGGAAGATTTATAGGAGGTTCCTTAGTAGGAACTACAAGTGGTACAACGAGTAGCTCAGGGACCCCAAATTTAGTGTATTTTCATCTCCACTCTCTTGGTGTACAATATGAGGTCATCAATGATACATAGCTATAAAATTTACTATTACATGACTCCAATAGGATTTTTAATAAGTAGGGAAATTATTAAGAAAGAATGGTCCAGATCCCACCTATAAGCACATTACAACCCTCATCCTACTCTAGGAGCCAGATCTAGGTTATTCAAAAAAATTCATATAATTACTGATTGAGACACATTCTACTACCCAATACTACGGTCTTTCTAGAGTGAGGATATCATTCCAAATAGATATGGTGTCCATTTCATTTTAAAGGCGGAATTATTGTTTCTTCATTTTCAGTTATTCATTTAGATTTGAATTAAATAGTTGAATATGATGGATCAAGAATTACAATTTATAAGTGTCCATACACCATAAAAATTGAAATATGGAATCCATTTAATCATAACCATAACACATTCAATCCCATGTAATAGACGGTCCATGGGTCAATGACCCATAGCCGACTACTTATGGGGTCTACTTTAACCTATTTAGGAAAACACTACTTCGTTAAAGAAGTCACATTATGTGTCTGTAGTGGTTTTTAGTCCTACAAGGAATTTTATAACATTTATACATATAAAAATAAAATCCCAACAAGTAATAACAAACAATGAACAAAAAACAATCACACATGACATAGGAAATGCACATAGAATGTAAATATATCATGGCATAATGAATGCCATTTTAATCATAAGGTTTCTAGTATGATGCATGATTTTGATATTCCATTATACCATTGGTCCATGTTAAATGATATCCCATCAAAATAATGAAAATTCAAATAAATTTTGTCACATAATAAAGAAATACATGAAACTTTAAGAAACATTAAATAACAACATTTACCCATCATCGGTAATTTTGTTTTCCACCATACAATGGTTACCTAATCCAAGGCATAAGATCATTACCAAATTCTAATATCCTAGTATCCAATCTAAACACAAGAAGTAATAAAAAATGAAAATACCCCACTAATACCACATTGTAGTGTGCCACCCAAGATTCCACTTAACAATGCCCTGATGTGGAGGGCCACAAGACCTCATGTATATCTCCACAAATAGAAGACGCTACTGACTAGAAGTGAGGGTCGTGGGAGTGTCTTTGGGGAGACTATTCTCCCATTTAAAAGAGTGGAGAGCAGTAATATATATAAAACTATATACATAATAAAAAATAGAAGAGTCGATAATGACTAACAAATAGCAGCAGAAAAGGATAAATAAGGATAGACAATGAATATCTAGTGGAAGCTAAATAATATGGAGGGATAATAAGATGATCATCATGGGGATGTATCTATACAAAATTTAATATTTAATGGACATGGGATATAGGCATATACCATATGTTAACAAAATATAGAAAATACAAAAAAACAACCATGACTAGCATCCCGAGTATAGGCCTTATCCTATTCCCCCATACTACATACTAGTAATGAAAATCAAACATATAATGATGAATGATTCCCATTATTAATACCCACACCCATAATGTCTCCTTAGGTACTAATGGAATCCTAATATGTGTGTGAGATACAATCAAAATAGGCCACCAACAATGGTGTCTAGATCAATCCATTCATTAAATATATATTGATCAATGTGCCAGTGTAAAAAATTGTAAAATAGTTTTAAATATATAAGTATAGTGGAATGGGGTCCACATTTAAACCCATTAAATTTACCTTCTTTAGCTGAACTAGTGATTCTAAACTGTGGGATCATGTGAAGGTAATGTGAGTGAAATAATTCTTGAGGAAGAGGATTGTCCCCAAGCTTGTGATTGGGCAAGGAAGACATGTACCTATGTTTTAGAAATCAATGTACCATTCATCATTTTAAAACATTTAGTTACTATTTTAATTCTATCAAAACCCAATTTATATAATATAGTGTCAACATAATCCCATCCATTTCACTGTAGAGAGAATTTCGATGTTTTTCTTGAGTAGCTCAGTTTAGGTACAATGCCAAGGGAATCTTTCCATGGTGAACTAAGAATGGAATCCCCGATGTCACTCCTAGCATGGTATGATAATGCCAATAATTGACCTACAGTTCATTATAGAGTATCAAACATAGGGGACTGAGTCTATACCTTGGAATGGTACAATAATTTTCCAATCAAGCCCATACAATGGGTCTCCCTTAGGGAAATCTTGTCAATAATCTAGAGGAAAAAATTGATAACGCATAGTGAGACCATCCTAGGAATAAATGGTTTCACTCCTAGTGTGTTAAAAACCATTAAGGGGTCATAAAATGAATGCATGAAGATTCCATTCATGTGGTCCTTCAGATAGAAAATCTCCTATCACCCATGGCTCTAAGACGATACTCGTTAATCAATAAATGATTTATTACATGTCTATAAAAAGGTCAGTTTTAATTGGTTCCATCATTTTTATCATAATTAAATTTATTTTCCATTTTATCAAATTGACCATCCATTTGTGGAATGGGTGAAATTTATATGCACAAGACTAATTCACTCATTCAATAATTAAAACAATTTTTAACATGTGGTGTGGGATCTAACTCTTGGTTTAGTGTAATGTTACACATAATTAATTATATCAGGGATTTAATTTTTGAGATACACACTTCATGTGGTGTTGGAAAATTTTATAACAACTGTAAAATGGGGAATATATGATATAACACATCCATTGGAAGGCATGACTCAAGGATATTAACCGAAGGGGTTGATTCTCCACTAGTTTGGGTCATGATTGGTAAGGTAATATTCGATTTAAATTTAATTAGAGAAATTATGTAGCCAATGAAAGTGTCCAACTCATGGATTGATGACACATTTTGTAGAACCCATCAAAATGAGGGGAAAGATCCTACACAACTAAAACTATCATCTTAGAGCTTCCCTTGTCCAATTTTGACCATCGATTCATGCTATAATGGATGACATTATAGAAATTATCAAATGACCTAAAAAATGAGAATATGAGCTTTAACCTGGATAGTGCAATTGAGGATGGTATAAACTCGAAATATATAGGAGAGGATTGACGAGATTACATCTTGCTTCTCGATAGACCTAACAGTGAGTGAAAAATATGATGAATGGAGTAGTTACCTTGATCCCTTGTTTGAGAGGGAAAATAGATATATGCCTGGAGGGAGTAGGTGTCCACTACATATATGATACAGGAGAAATAAAAATGTAATTAAAACATTAATGAGTGGGAAAAAATTAATTCACCCACATTGTATGGGGAACACAGTTTGGCCACGCAATTGACTAAATAATGCTCCAATCGTGTTCTAATCCACTACTTCAATATGAAGTATACCCTACTAGGTGGAAAATTAATTTTCATAGTTAGGATATAAGTATCACTGTGAGGTGGAGGGGGTGAATCAGTGATATATTTTTCTTTTAGTTTTTTTTACATATGGAACAACCATAGCCTCTGGTTAATGATCTCTTTCCCTACTGAAAATAATTCAAATTCTCATACATGAGAACCCATGAATTTACAACATTCACATACTCAGCAAGAGTAGCTATGTCCTTAGTATGGTTCAAAAATTATGAAATACCCCACAATCCACTTGGAAATAGTCATGTTGTTTCAAATACCAAGAGTAGTATATTCCCTTACACTCCTGTAGAACATTGTAAAAATTCTAATAGGGTGTGCGACTCTTCAATTAAAATTGTTGTAAAATAATTTTGTAAATTTTTTTTACCGTGCATCTTGATAAAAATCAATAAAATATGATCCTTAAAAAAATTCATCACTTTCTTACATAGATGTTGTTCAAAACATCCTGGAAATCGTAATGATACATAGTCTGATTCCATGTTTGATATCCATATTCAATTGATTTTTATTTGAAATTTTTTTAGTTCCTTATAAAACATCCTTGATTGCTCTATAAACTTCAATTATACTTTCATGGACTTCCTATAACCATCATGAACTGAGTTTCACCACGTAGTGCAAACTATTCATGAACCACCTCTTCTTCCGTGGACTTCCTCTAATCTGTAGATGTTCGATGCCTCAAAGACCCCATCTTCCACATGTTATCTTTTATTATTGGGATGTAGATCCCTAAAAAATTATTCTACATAATTTCCCTATTAACTACTTTCTCCTTTTAGGAATCCTTCCTCCACTAACTACTTTCCTATGTAGAATTATCCTTCACAAACTTCTTTAGAATTATCCAAATATCATCCCACACTGATGATATATACTTATGAAATTCTCTTACATTAATGATGTGATAAGTGTTTTTTATATAGGTAAATAAATCCCATAAAACACATTAATCACAATTACCAGAAACTAATATGTAGTAAAACCATTACCACATACAATGTTATGTGGTCTGTATAGTGAATTTTTTCTCTCGTGTAAATTGATATCATCCTCAAATGAATCAATCCATATAAACCAAAAATGAAGATATTAAAATAAAAAATTATCCTCCCATGAACTGAAATCCATCCATGAACCTTTTTTCATACATATTCCATGTAACATGCTTCACAGTCTGCATAGCATGGCTATGAATAAATTTTTAGTTTCCTTATTTTCCTTTGATAATCTGTGTAATAATTTTTTTATCTATAAACTATACTTCATGAACTCATTTACAAAAAAAAACCTTCCATTTCCAAAAAACATAATCCTGATTTTGTAGCCCAAAATTTTGGAAAACACTGGGAAATGATGCAATATAAAAATCTGTTTCGACAACACCAACCATATTGATTTTTGGTTATCTGGATTTGTTAATAAACACAAATTGAGCATCATTAATGCTTCAATTAACATATACCAGAATTCAATTCATTATAAAACAAAATTATTGTTATTATCATGAATCCCATCTATGGTGAAATTTTATCATTGACCAATCACCATTATCATAGTATGATTTACCATGACCAGTCATGTAAATTACCTATATTCCTAAAACATATTTCCTATCTTCTTAAATACAATTTTGTAATAATTTTTAATCTTATTTCTTGAATAAGATTATTATTCTGATAATCCACTTATACATGTTTGGTGATTTATTTTATTCTCAAAAATCCTTAAAAACAAAAGACAATACATTAATATGATATTATTCCTTATCATCATGGTCCTAAAACATGGTTTTGGGATCCATGTAAAAACCATGAAAAATGCCACAGTCAAAACCATTAGATGTGTTGCACAGTCAAGCACCCAGGGACTCATGGTTTCCCGAAAAATATACAGCCCCCATCACTCCATTGTATGCAACCACATAGTTTGAGAAATAATTTGGGTGGGGTTATAAGGATTATAATAATCATGTGGCTTAGTCTGTCTCTTCCTAATATTAGGATCTAGTCTCTGAACATGCCCACATACACCCCTAAAACCTTCTAAACTCACATAAGATAATTTATTAAGTAAAAAATAATCAATGAATATAGAAACAATGGTCCCATCGTTTTTTAAAATCTATGACATTACATAATTTATTTAATGGTTTTAGGGTTTTTTAGGGGTTTTAGGGTTTCATGGGTTTTATTAGGTAGTAGTACATTAAAGGGTTTAGGGGCTTCATGGTTTGGGAATTATTTATCTAGCTCTTAGGTTTTTATGATATGTTATGAGTTTTAGGAGATTTTATGGTTTTTAGGGGTTTTAGGATTTTACAATGTTTTAGGGTTTTTTGTTATTTTGATGGTTTTCATAGGTTTTTTTGGTTTTTATGGATTTTTTTGAATTTTTACATCTTTTAGATTTTTTATTGTTATTACGTGTTTTAATGTTGTTTGTTTTTTATTGAGGTTTTCTTATTTTTTTAGGGTTTTTTGGATTTTAGGGTTTTTAGAGAATAGAGTTTAGTTTCTATGGTATATGGTTTAAAGTATATGGAATAGTTTTTAGCGTGTATGGGGTAGATTTATTGTGTAAGGATTATGGTTAGGGTTTGGGGTTTGGGTTCTAGCATGTAGGGTTTAGGGTGTGGGGTTTAAGGTTTGGGGTGTAGGGTATTGGGTTTAGGGATTTAGAGTACATTGTATATGGTCAAGGTGGATAGCTTAATGTTTTTGTTAAAGGGTATAGGGGTTTGGGTTTAAGGTTAGAGTTATAGGGTTTTAGGTGTGGGGTTTTGGGTGAAGTGTGTGGGGTTTTGGGTGTTGGGTTTAGGATTTCAAGTTCAATGTACATGGTTTACGATGTAGGGTTTAGTGATTAGAGTTTTGTTTTCATAGTATTGGGATTAGTTTATTGGTTTTAGGGTTTCAGGTACATGGTATAGCGTCTGGGGTGTAGGGTTTTGGGTTTCTGTTGTAGGGAATAAAGTCTATGGTGTAGGGTTTAGGTTTTATAAAGTATGGAATATGGTTTATGGGGCAACGTTTAATGTTTATGATGTAGGGTATATGGTTTTGGATATAGGGTTTAGGGATTAGGGTGTAGGGTATCATTTTTGGGTTATAGGTGATATATTATAGGGTGTTGGGTATAGGGATTAAGGTGTAGAGTTTCAATTTTATAGTGTAGGGTATAGGGTTTAGGGCCTCTGGTTTAGGGTGTACAGTATAGTGATTAGTGTGTGGGGTTTACATTTTTGGGTGTAGGGTATATGGATTAAGGGGTAGGGTTTAGGTTTTATTGTGTTGTGTTTAGTGTTTAGGTTTTAGGGTATGTGTTATACGGTTAAGGTTTTAGGGTATATGGTATAGGTTATAGGGTATGGGTTTCAATTATAATGTAAATAGTTTAGGGTGTAGGGTTTAGGGTTAAAGGTGTAGGGTATAGTGTTTTTGTTATAGGGTTTAGGGGCATGGGTATGGGGTTTATTGTATTGGTTTTAGGATTTAGGGTTTAGTGTTTATGGTATAAGGAATAGGGTTTAGGGTTTAAGGTTTATGGTTTAGTGTATATGGAATAGGGTTTTGGGTGTGGGATGTAGGGTTTATGATAAATGGTATTGGGTTTAGGGCATAGGGTATAAGGTTTATAGTTTATGGTTTTGGGTTTAGGATGTATAGTTGAGGGTTCAGAGTCTAGTATTTAGGGTTTAGTGTCAATGGTATGGGGGTTATGGTGTAGGGTTTATAGTTTAGGTTGTATGGAATAGGATTTAGCATCCAGGGTATATGGATTAGTGTTCACTGTATAATTTTTCTAGTGTAGGTTATAAATTTTATGGTTTTATTGATTTAGTAGAATTTATAATTCCAATAGGGATATTATATAGGGGTTTTTTGTTTTTACTCTTTTATGTGATTTTTGTGTTTTCATTCGGTTTTTAGTGTATTTATATTTTTAATTGGGTTTTTGGGTTATTTATTATTTTATAGTTTTTTAGGGATTTTTATGAATTGTTGGGGGTTTTAGGGCTTTTATGGTTTATTATGTTTTTAGTGTTATTAAGGGTTTCAATTTTTATATATAGATTTTAGATTTTTTAGATTTTTATTTTTTTATGGTTTTGGGGGATTTTAATGTTTTTTAGTATTGTATTAGTGTTTTTCTATTTTATAGGGTTTTTATTCTGTTTATTGGTTTTTATGGTTTCTTAGGGAATTCATATTTTTTTATGTTTATCGGGTTTTTAGGGATTGTTAGGTGTTTTAGGGTTTTCATGGGTTTTGTGATGTTTATGAATATTTTAGGGGTTTTTTGTTTTTAAAATTCATTTTATGATTTATAGAGTTTTACAGTCATTTATTGTTTTTGGGATTTATAGTCTTTTCTTGTTTTTAGTGTCTTTGGGTGGGGGGGGGGTTAGGGGTTTAATGGGTTTTAGTGGATTTTAGGTTTTTAAGGGATTTAAGGGTTTTTTGGGTTTTGTTTATTTTTTACCTATTTTATAGGGTTTTTATTGGTTTTTATGATTTTTAAAATATTTTATTATTATTTTTGTTTATATGATTTATATGTTTTTTTATGGGTTTTGGGTTTCATGTTTTTATGGGATTTATTTGGTGTTTAGTGGTTTGGTTGGTTTAGGGGTTTTAATATTTTTATTGTGCTTTAGGGGATTTAGAGGATTTTTACATTTTTTTCATAGGTTTTTAGGTTATCATTGGTTTTTTCAATTTTTAGGGTTTTGGGGGGTTTCATGGGTTTGGGGGGTGTTTAATGGTTTTAATGAGATTTTAGGGGATTACTGTAGATTTTTTTTCTTTATATAAGTTTTTTGGTGTCTATGGACTTTTATGGGTTTTATGGTTTTAAATGGTTTTTTATAGTTGTAGGATATTATAATATTTTGAGGGATTTATGGTATTTTATAAATTTTATTTATTTAAGGGATTTTAGTTTCATTTATGTTTTTTTGTGATTTTATGGACTTTGATGGCTTCTAGTGGGTTTTCAGTTTTTAGGTTTTTTAGGATCATTTAGGGTTTTTGGTTTTTTTTTGGTTTTAGCAATTATTTGGTCATTAATGGTTTTTAGTGTTTTAGGGTTTTTATGGTTTTCATGGTTTTTTTTCCTATAGAGTTTTTTTTGGGGTTTTAGGGGTTTTTATGTTTTTCTGGTTTTTTATTGGTTTTTGGGTTTTAAGGGTTCTTATGGTTTTTAGAGTCTTTTAAAAAATTTATGCTATTCTATGTTTTTTATAATTTATTGGAGTTTTAGTTTATTTTCAAGTTGATATGTTTCTTTATGTTTTTAGTGTTTTTAGTGCTTTTAGAGGTCTTAGGGTGTTTTGGGATTTTGGGATTTTTTTGGTGTTTTAGGGGTTTTATGATATTTTTTGGGTTTAATGGTCTTAAGGGGTTTAAGGACATATTTATATGTTGTAGTGTTTTTATTTCACTTGAGGTTTCTAGATGTTTTAGGGTCATTTATAATTTTTAGGGTTCTTGATGGTACCTTTATAGGTTTTAGGGATTTTAGAGTTTTTAATGCCCTTTTTGGCTTTCATGGGGTTTTAGATTCTTTTAGTGTTTTAGAGTACTTTGTAGTATTTTATGGTTTTTTAATTTTTTTAGTATATTTTAGTATTTTACAGAACTATAAGTGGTTTTAGGGTCTTTTAGGGGCTTTTAGTTGTTTTTGGGTATTCGGTTCTTTTTTGGTATAATATGGTTTTCAGTGGGGGATTTTTGGTTTTTTTGGTTTTTGAAATTGTTTATTGGTTTTTGAGGTATTAAAGGATTTTATGGTTTTTCATGGGATTATGGGGACCACTATTTTTTATTGTTTTGAGAGTTTTTTTAGTATTTTTTTGGTTTATGGTTTTTAGTTTATTTTGAAATTTTTAGGGTTTTAGAAATTTCTAGGGTTTTATGGGTTTTATGTGATTTTACTGGTTATTTTTATTTTTACTGGTTTTAGGATTTTTAGGGTCTTTAAGTGGTTTTTGGATTTTTCTTGTTTTTAGTTTTTCTGGGGGTTTCAGTGTTATTGGGGGTTTTAGGGCATTAATTGTTTTTGTGATGTTTTGGGGTTTTAATATTTTTAAGGATTTTAGTTCTCTTTAAGGATTTTACAATTTATATAGTTTTTAGGGGTTTTAGGGTTTTTTGTTTTTTCAATGGTTTTTATGGTTTTTACGGGGTCGTTAGGGTTTTTAGTGTTTTGGGGGGTTTTATGGTTTTTAGGTTTTTAGTGTGTTTAAGGTTTTTATTATTTTTCATGTTTCAGTTTTTTGGGTTATTCTAGGGGTTTCATTAGTGTTTAAGGTTTTTTAGGTTCTTCTACTGTTTTTATGTTATTTTATAATTTAAGGGTTTTATGTAATTTCCATGTTATTAGGGGTTTTTATATTCATTTAATTTTTTGGTCTTTTCGGGGTTTTAATATTTTTTTGGGTTTAGTTATTTTAGTGTTTTAAATGATTTTCAGCGGTTTCAATGATTATTGTGTTTTTTTTGTTTTTATGGGTTCTTAATTTTTAAGGTATTTTAATTCCTTTTATGGAATATAATTTTATTTTTTTGAATTTGATGTTTTTTAGGGTTTTTAGGATTTTGTGGTTATTTAGTGTTTTAAGGGGTTTTTTTGTTTTACGAGGGTTTTAATTGTTTTTAGGGATTTTAGGATTTTTTGAATGTTTTTATAGTTTTTTGGTATTTTTAGTTATATTTTTAGTTTTTAGTTTTTATGGCAGTTTTAGGGATTTTAATTTGGTTTTAGGGTTTTCCTATGATTTTTAGGGTTTTTATGATTTTAGGGTTTTGGGATTGTTTTTGGGTTTGGGGGGGTAGAGATTTTTTTGGTTTTAGGAGTTTTTGGGGATCCTAGGGTTTTTTTGATATTCTATGTTTTTATGTCTCTAGGGGTTTTTTGTTTTTTAAGGGGTTTAGGTTTTTTAGGATTTTTAGTTTTTTAGGATTTTTAAGGCCATTAAGGTGTTTTAGTTTTTTTGGGTGTTTTCGGGTCTGTTATGATTTTTATATGGTTTATGTGTATTTTATAGTTTTTAGTGACTTCTAGGGGTTCATGGGGTTTTATAAAATTTTGGGGATTTATGTATTTTTATATTATTAGAGTGTTAGTGGTTTTAAGTGTTTCTTAAATTTTTTAGAGTTTTCTATTTTTTAAAAAGATTATTGTTTTTGGGGTTCAAGAGTTTTATAGTTTTCAGGTTTTCTAAGGGGTTTTTTTGTTAGGTATATATGTTCTTTATTTTTAATTTCATAGTTTTTATGGTTTTCAGAGATTTTTTGGGTTTTAGTGTTTTTTTAAAAAATTGATTGTTAATTTTGTGTTTTCATGGGGTTTTAAGTTTTCTTGTTGTGCTATAAGGGTTATAGGGTTTTGAGGGTCCTTAGGTATTTGGGGATTTAATGGTTTTTAGAGGTTTAGAAGGGGTTTCTAGGGTTTTATGGGTTTTTAGGGATATGTCAGGGTTTCAGGGGTTTTTAATTTGTTTTTAGATGATTTAGAATGTTTTGGATTTTAGTGGATTTTAATGCCATTTTGGGGTCTTTTAGGGACTTTAAGGGGGTTTTAACGGTTTTATGTGTTTGGGGGGGGGGGGGACGGAGTTAGTGACTTTGTACTATTTTTAGAGGTTTTTGGGTAATGGGGGGTTAGTGTTTTTTGGTTTTTGGGTTTAGGATGTTTTTGGGGTTTTATGGTCTTTCAGATTTTTAGGGTTTTATGGTGTTTTATGGTTTTTATGTTTTTAGGGTTTTTATGATTAATTTTCTTTTTAGGGATTTAATGTCTTCTTAAAATTTTTGGGTTTCAGTGTTTTTATGGTTTTGGGGTATTTTGTGTATTTCATGAGTTTTAATGTTGTCTTTTTGGTTTTAGGTTTTTTAGGAGTTTTTGATATTTGTTGGGATTTTAAGGGAATTTTTGTATTTTTATGTATTTTAGGGTGTTTTACTGATTTTAGGGGTTTTTTGGTTTTTTAGGGGTCTATGATTTTAATTATTTTTGAGGATTTTATGTTTTTTATTAATTTTTTAGTTTCTTAGGGTTTTATTGCCTTTTAATGTCATTTTTTTATTTTAGGGGTGGGGTGGTGTCTAGGGGGTGATTATGCTATCCTAGGGGGTATGGGGTGTCAAGGGGGTGGGGGTGTCCAGGGTTTGGGGGCTGTCCAAGGGGGTGTTGGTGTCCAGGGTGTGTCCAAGGAGGTGGGGGTGGTGTCCAAGGGGTGATGGGGCTTTCCAAAGGGCTGGGGATATCCCGGGGTGAGAGGGCAGTCCAGGGTGTGGGGCTGTCCAGATGGGTGGGGTGGGGGGATGTCCATAAGGGTATGGGGCTATCTAGGGGATGGGGGATGTCCAAGGGGGTGGTGGTGTCCAGTGGGCGTCCAAGGGGGTTGGGGATGGGGTGGGGGTGTCCAAGGGTGAGGGGGCTTTACAAGGGGGTGGTGGTGTCTAGGGGGTGGGGGAGTCAGGAAGGTGAGAGGGTTGTCCAGGGGGTGTGGGTGTCTAGGGGGTGTCCAATGGGGTAGGGGGTGGGTGTGGTGTCCAGTGGGTGAGGGAGCCTTCTAAGGGGGAATGGGAGTCCAGGGAGTGCTGGTGGTGTCAAGGGGATGAGGGGGCTGTCCAGGGGGTGGGGGTGTCAAGGTGGTGTGGAAGGGGGTAGTGGTGGGGGTGGTGTCCAGGGGGTGGGTGTGTCCAGGGGTGGGGGTGGTGTCTTGGGGGATAGGATATTGTCCATGGGGGTTGGGAGTATCTAGGGGGTGGGGTTTTCCATGTTGGTGGGGATATCCAGAGGGGTGGGGGTGCTGTTTAGGGGGTGGGGTGGCAATCTAGGGGAGTGGTGGTGTTCAAGGGGTTTACAAGGGGGTGGGGTGGTGTATAATGAGGTGGGGGTTTGACATCCCCCTCACCCATGTAAACCTCTCCCCCAACCCCTAGACAACCCCACCCCCCATTGAAACCCTCACCCCTTAACACCCACTACCCCCTTGGACACTCTGAACATCCCCCTACACTTGTGGAAATCCCCTACCCACATGGACAACCCCCACCTACCCCTGGATTTCCCCTAACCCCTTGTAAACCCCCCTTGGTATATATATCCCACATGTTTCAATGAAACCGTTGGCATATTTTATCATCAGGTAGTCTATACCAACAGTTCATGAAAATTGTATGTATAGGGCTATTGCAACCACTATCATGCCAATGGTGTGTGAAACCATTGGGGTATTCTATCCCATTGGTTTCAGGGTCCTTCCCAATGGTTTCAAATTGTTGGAATAAGTGCAATTTTTAGTAGTGAATGTATACATATTTTAATATTTATACTTCAAATTTATTTTTCTACAAAAGTGTGAATTTCGTATCTAGTTGCACAAGGATGTATTATTTTTCTACCTTAAGAATAATGGATCTAAAATGAATTTAAAACTTCTATATCTAACTATATTTTTCTTTTAATATCATTATCATAAATATATTTTTCAAATACAAATATATTTGTTTTATATTTCCAAATTCTTTTCCATTAAAATTATGATATTTTTCATATAAATATTTATTTGTCTTATCTTCACAAGATGTATACCTTTTATATTTTTTAAAGTTAATAATGAGTCAATTTTGGATTACGACACAACAAATGAGTAATGAATATGAGATTGCTATTGATTTCTTTTTGGAATTTTCTAAACAAATTGTTCCAAGCAGTGATATTTTTTTCTGTCCTTGCCTGAAATGTTTGAATATGAATATGTTTAAATGTAGAGAGATCAAAGATCATTTTATTTGTCATGGATTTAATCCGAGTTATAGACATTGGATTTGGCATGGTGAAACTGGATAGAATGTTATATCTATTAACGATGATGATTTTCTAGATGGTAACTCCGATGGAATTGATGAAAAGATTCGAGATATTGCAGCAGAACAATTTGAGATAGAACTGACAATTTCATGTATATATGGTTATGATCAAATCCCATTGCATCATAGTTGTACATATTTTATAGTTTGTTTGGTGGTGTTATGATTGATTAACCTGAAGGTGAATCATGGGTGGAGTGAAAAGATTTTTACAGTGATGCTTCAATTGTTGATAGAAATTCTTCCAAAAGACATGGATCTTCCAGATTCACATTATAAAGCCAAGAAAATATTATGCCCAATGGCATTGAGATATAAGAAAATACATTCTAGTACATATGATTGTATGATATATAGTATGGAATATTAATTTCTATAAGATAGTCATAAATGTGGGACATCACAATATTAGATAAATGAAAAAACACAAGCTGATGTAGAGATTACAAAGCTCCATTACAAGGTATTTTGGTATATTCCTATAATTCCACATTTAAAACAATTATTTTCTAATTCACATGATGCAAAAAGGTAATGATAGAATGAAGATGAGTGAATATGTTATGGAAAAATACATCATCCAGCTAATTGTACAAAATGGTAGAAAATTGATGAGCAGTATCCTATATTTGGAAATGAAATTAGAAATCTCAGAATAGGGTTGTGCATAGATAGAATGAATCCATATGGAACCCTCATTAGCACACATATTTCATGGCCTATTTTATTGGTAATTTACAACCTCTCACCCAAGTATTGTATGAAGAGAAAATATTTCTTGTTGAGTATAATTATCTCTGATCTGAAGAAACCTTGAAATGATATTGATGTTTTTAGGTCACCAATGAATGATGATTTGAAACTATTATGGTAATATGGTATTACGGTGTATGATTCTCAACAAAATGGAATATTTTAAACTACGTGTAGTGCTTATGTTCACTATAAATGACTTCCCAGTATATGGAAATTAGGCGAGATACAGTGTTAAGAGAAATAAATCATTTCTCATTTGCGAAAAACAGACTTCTTATTGTCAATTGCTTCATGGGAGGAAATTAGTTTACATGGGTCCTCAAAAGTTTTTGCCTATGGATAACTCTTATAAAACACTAAAAAAGGGATTCAATGGATTACAATAATTTGATATTTCTCCAATTACATTATCCCCTGATGTGTATTTCGGAAGGGTGGAAAATGTTGATGTGACATTGGGAACGACATAGAAATCTAGTAATGATAGAAATATTTGGAATAAAAGGAAAATATTTTTTGAGCTACCGTATTAGAGAAATCATGAAGTGAAACATAATATTGATGTCATGCACATGGAAAAAAATATTTGTGATAGTTTAATTAGAACATTGATAGATATTAATGGAAAGAAAAAATATTTTTTGAATGTAAGATTAGACTTACTATCAATGGCAATGAATTTGGAGTCAGCTCCCACTCTTAATGGAAGATGAAAATTTCTTCCCTTGGCTTGTCATGCATTATCCAAGTGGGAGAAAACTATCTTTTGTCTGTGTATTCATTATATTAATGTTCCTCAAGGTTATTATTCAAATGTAAAAAACTTTGTCTCTTTGAAGGATTGGAAGTTGATAGGTATGAAATCTCATAATTGTCACGTCATGATGCAATAAATTATACATGTTGTATTGCGTTGAATATATCCCATCTGTTTCAGAAATACTGTATTATTGTTGTGTTATTTTTTTAATTCAATTTTTAATAGTGTGATTGATGTGAATGCTTTGATCATTTTGGAAAAGGATGAAATTTCAATAATATTTTGATTGAAAATGTATTCTCCTCTATCTTTTTTTGATATAATGGTGCATTAAATGATTCATCTGGTTTGAGAAATAATGTTATGTGGACCTATATATCATTGTTTGATGTATCCTTTTAAATGGTATATGAAAATATTGAAGGGATATATTATGAATCCATATCGACCTGTAGCCTCCATTATTGATAATTATATTTCTAAGGAGGTTGTAGAGTTTTTTATGAGTTACATAGTTGCAGAGGGGAACATAGGTTTGCATCCATATCTCCAAGAATGGGTTAACAATGAGGTATAGTGGGTTCAGTGCTTGAAATTAAAATCATTGTTAGTTGAAGAAATGAAGAAGTTAGAACTATGCATATTGAATAACATATATTTTGCTCAATCGTATATCACATTTCATATTAATGAGTGGTAATAATGTCATCAAATGAAGAATAAAATGTGGACTTTGAATTATCACAAAAAATCAATTTTGACATGGTTTAAAAAGTCCTTTCATGGTAGATTATATGTATCATATACATTAAGATAGTAAGTTGGTGGTCCATGTTTAAATGGGATAACATGGTCCATTTATGACATTAATGGATATACATATCATAAGAAATATCAAGACAATAGAAGTGATGTTCAGAATAATGGTGCATTGGTGATTGCAGAAGAAATGCATTTTTCGAGTTATAAAGGTAAAACCCCAATTTCTTCATCAAGTGCATATTATGCAGTCATTGAAGAAATATGGGAGGGTGATTAAATTAAAAATAAAGATCCTATTTTTAACTAAAAATGGTTTATCAGTAACAACAATGTCAAACATGATTAATTTTGAATGATAGTTGTTAATCTGAATAGATTGTAAGACACATCAAGCTATTTTATAATGGCAACACATGTTAAAAAAATCCTATGTAGTTTATCAATCAAATATACCGTGTTCAATTTACTTACAAGGGAAAAAATATATTGGTGAGGATCAACTTGATGAAGATGCAGATTTATGTGAGATCCCTACATCAATGAATGTATTTGCAGAACATAATGATAAGAATGTTGAAGACATGGTTTTTTCCATAAGGAATGATCATGATGAAGGAATTTGGGTAAACAATCATTTCATACATTCCTAATATTACAGGTGACATATGTTTATTTCTTGTTTACATTTTTATTTTCATTAAATGTTAGATATTTTAATTTTTTCTGTTTTAAAATGCGTATTAAAACAAATAAGTAAATGTTTTTGTTTATTTTAATTTTGATTAGTTTAGTTTATCATATTTACCATTACCTAAATTATATATCTATTATTTTTGTGGATTTAAAAATACTTTACCATGTTTTCCATGTTTTTCATGTTTACCATGTTAACCATGTTTACTTTGTCCACAATGGTTACCATGTTTACCACGATTTCCATATTTACCACGTTTACTATTGTTTACCATAGTTTAACTTTACGTAGCTTATATATTTATTGATTTTGTTGAACAAAAATTATGTTACCATGTTTACCATCATTACCATTGTTTATCATTATTAACATATTAAACATGATTCGTATTACTTAACTATGTTCAATTATCCATTTTTTTACAATAGTATTGTAATATTTGAATTTGTATATTTTTCAACTAATGTTTTTTTTTTGAAGGATAATGACAAATAAATCAGATGATCAACCAATTTATTATGATGATGAGCATAATGATCATAAATCTAGTGAGGAACATTCACATGCTCCTCTTGCTGTTTCCCTATCTTCCTCATGTGCTCCCATAATGATAATGAATATTTTTGGAGTTAGAAAATGTGGGTGCACATGTTTACCAAAATTATCACTTGCCTCTATGTAAGACCCAAGGATACTCAATGAGTTTGATTATAATGATATTCCTAGAGGACCAAATGAAAAATATTTTAAGAGTTTTGTATCAACTCAGGGTAAGAGAAATGTAATCATTTTTTATGATTATTGGAGAAGTGTGGAAAAAGCGATAATATTTCAGTTTTAGGAGATAATTTTTGTAAGTTAATTTTCTACTCTTTTCATATTCATGAAAGGTTTCTAGTATAATATGTTTTACCTATTCTTTATCATATTACATGTTAAATTATGGACCCTGGAGGAGTTAGAATGAAATGATTATCCATGGATACTAGGAGATGGAGGGGTTTCAAATCAACCCTCACATCTGATTTAATATTTGGTCATATGAGTCATGAAAATCCATGTGGTGGGGGGGGGGGCTGTCTAGGGAGTCTCAAGTGGTGTTTTGTGTTATTTTAGTGGGGTGGGTGGGTTTCCAAGGGTATGGAAGGGATTTCAAGTGGGGTGGGTGAGTGGGGGGGTGTCTTGGGTGTCCATTGGGGAGGGAGGGTGGTAGGACTATCCAAGGGGGATGTCCCAGAGTGGGGGGGGCTATCTAGAGGGTGTCTAGTGGGTTGGGGGGGGTGTCCAGCGTGTCCATGGGGGTGGGAAGGTGTCCATGGGGGTGGGAGGTCTGTCCAGGGGACTGGGGGTTATCCAATAGGGTGGGGCTGTCTAGGGGGTATCCAGGGGTGTGTGTGGGGGTGGGGGTGTCCAGTGGGGTGGGGAGGTGGTTCCAAGGGTGTGGGAGGACTGTACAGTGGGGTAGGGGTGTCTAGTGTGTCCATGGGATGGGTGGGTGTCCATGAGGGGTGGGAGGGATGTCTAGGAGGTGGGGCAGTGTAGGATGGTGGGGGTGACTATGTGGCGTATAGGGGTGTGTGTCATATCCATCTGGGTGGGGGAAGGGGGTAGGGTTATGGGAGGGATGTCTAGTGGTGTTGGGGTTGTACAAGGTGCCCATACGAGTGGGAGGGTTTTCAAGAGGGTGGGAGGGCTATCTAGGGGAGTGGGGGACTATCCAAGAGGGTGGGGGAGATGTCAAAGTGGTATCAAAGGGTGGGGTGTCCAGTAGGGTGGGGTGGGGGTTCCAGGGGTGTGGGAGGGTCTTCCTATGGGGTGGTGGTGTCCAGGGTGTCCATGGGGTTGAATGGGTGTCCAGGGGGTGGGAGGGTTGTCCATGAATGTGGGGCGCTATCCAGGATGGGGGGGGGGGGGGGTTGTCTAGGGGGTGTCTATGGGTGGGGGTGTCGTGGGGTGGGGGGTTTCCATGGGTGGGGGATGGATGTCCAGTATGGTGGGGGTGTCCATGGTTTCCATGGGGGTGGGGGTGTCTAGGAGGGTGGGAGGGCTGTCTAGGGGGTGGGGGCAGTCTAGGAGGGTGGAGGGGCAGTCTAGGGGGTGTCCAATTCGGTAGAGGGATTTACAAGGGTGTGGGAGGGCTTTTCAGGGGGTGGGGATGACAAGGGTGTCCAAGGGTTTGGGAGGGTGTCCAGGAGGGTGGAAGGGCTTTCTAGGTGAGAGGGGGGCTATCCAGGAGGGGGGTCCAAGGCGGTTATAGGGGTGTGGGAGGGATGTCCAGTGGTGGCGGTGGGGGGTGTCTAGGGGGTCCATAAGGGTGGGAGGGTGTCCAGGATGGTGGGGGTTGTCTAGTGGGTTGGGGCTATCTAGGAGGGTGGGTATTTTTCTAGGTGGTGTCATGGAAGGTCCAATGGGGGGGGTTCGAGGGCTGTGGGAGGGTTTTCCAGTGGGAATGGGGTTTCTAGGATGTCTATGTGGGAGAGAGGGAGTCCAAGAGGGTGGGAGGGCTAGCCAGGGGAGTGGGGTGTTGTCCATGAGGGTGGGGGTGGGGGTTGTCCAGGGGGTATGGGGCGGTGTCCAAGGGGTGGGGGTTTCCAGGGGTAGGGGGTTTCCAGTGGTGTGGGAGGGCTGTCCAGTGGAGTGGGGTTGTCTAGGGTGTCCATGTGGGTGGGAGGGTGTCTAGGAGGGTTAAAGGGTTGTCCAGAGGGGTGGGGTCTATCTAGTAGGGTGGTGGGCTATCTAGCGGTTGTCCAGGGGTGTGGGGATGTCTAGTGGGTTTGGGGTGTTTCCAGGGCTGGGGGAGGGCTTTCCAGTGGGGTGGGGTGGGAGTCTAGTTTTGGTCGAGTTTTAGCTAGTTTTTTGTCTGTTTTAGGTCTTCTTTGGCAGGGCATAATTTTGGTTGAACTGTTTAATTAAAAAATTTGTTTTTTTGTAGGTTATTTTATAACAAATGTAAAAAATGCATGGGAAGGTGTTTTAACATCACTTATTTGAAAACAGACCTAAAATATGCATGACATTGGGTTTTTATGTTGGCTATTTCATGACCGACATAATAAATGGAATGGAATAGTTTTTGTACGTCGGTTATTTTTTAACTGATGTTTTATATATGTTTTCACATCTGTTAAATAATAACCGACGTGAAAAAATGCTTGGAAGACTGGTTTATCACTTTTGGTATTGAATAACTGACGTGATAAATTCTCAAGAGGTGCAATTTATTACATAAGTTATATAATAACATACATAATAATGTATATACCAAATCAGTTTTATAAAAACCGATGTTATAAATCATGAACACAAAGTGTTTTCCACCTCGGTTTTTGAGTAACTGACATGAAAATAGCATCATATTTTTGGTTTTTACATTGGTTTTAAAATAACCGATGAAAAAATCAATTATTATAACATCTCCTAAAATAATGTCGACCAAAGGATGACGTAAAAAATAAAAAATAACACCTGTAAAAAATGTTTTCTACAATAGTGTTAGGGTGTTCGGTTTAGGTTTTAGGGTGTATGGTATAGGGATTATGTTGTAGGGTTTAGGGTGTAATGAATATAATTTAGGGTATTGGGTTTGGGGTTTACGGTGTAGGTATAGGGTTTAAGGTTATAAGAGTATTATATATGGTTTAGGGTGTAGAGTTTTGGGTTTTGGGAATTGGGTATTAGGTCTATTGATTAGGGTGTAGGGTTGTGAGTTATGGAGTATGGTATTAGGTCTACATTTTAGGGAATAGTGTATTGGGTGTAGGGTCCAGGATCTAGGGTTTAGGGTATTGGGTTCATGGTGTAGGGTTTTCGGTCTAGGTTATTGGGTATAGGGAATCCGATTAAGGTAGAAGGGTTTGGGATTAGGGTGTATGGTGTAGGTTTTTAGGTTTATGGATTAGGATGTAGGGTGTATATTATAAGGTTTAGGGATATTTAGGTGTTTTAGATTTTTTTAGGATTTTAAGGGTTTTTTGTTTATATGATTTTTCGGCGTTTATGTTTTTTATGCGATTTTATGGATTTTAGGGATTTTGGCCTTTTATGATTTTTAGGGTTTGTTAAGTATTTTTTGTGTTTCCAGGGATTTTTAGTGTTTTTTGTATTCCTAGGATTCTTTTATGGTTTTATGATTTTAGGGGTTTTTTTGTTTTTAATTATTTTAATTATTTCATGGTTTTAACAGTTTTCTTAAGATATTTTCGTGTTTTTATGATATTCATAAGGTTATTGGTTTTTTCATTGTTTTTATATGATTTTAGGGTTTTTAGGGATTTTGTGATTTTAAAGAGTTTTTAGGATTTATTAGGCTTTTTGAGGTTATTACGGTATTTAGGGGTTTCATGGCCTTTATGTTTTTTAATAGGGTTGTTTTTTTAGATTATGTTGGTTTTTAATGTTTTATATGGTTGATAAAGGTTTTTACGATTGTTTTATGGGTTTTGGGGTTTTGAATTTTTTGTTGATTTAAGGGGTTTTATGGTCTTTTATTTTTTTAGTTGTTTTAGGTTTTTTATGGGTTTTACTATTATTATGGGTTTCTGGGTTGTTTAGAGTTTTTAGGGTGCGAAATATTGTTTCATATTATTTTGGGATTTTATAGGGTTTTAAAGACATTTAGTGTTTTTAACCATTATGTTTATTTTGGGGGTTTTAGGTTGTTTTACAGGTTTTTGGGGTTTTAGTGTCTTTGAATTTTTAGTATTTCAAGGGGTTGTTGTTTTTTATGGTTCTATCATTTTTATTTATTTTAGGGGTTATAAGTTTTTGGGGGGTTTTGGGTTGTTTTATCGGCTTTTTTATTTTTTGAGTTTTAGGGTTTTTGGGATTTTAAAATTATTTGGGGCTCTTGGAGTTTTTATGTTTTAAGGGGTTTCTGATCATTACTATTTTTTGAGATTTTAGAGAATTTATGGGGTTTAATATGTTTTTAGGGTCTTTAGTGGTTTTTAGTGGTTGAAGGGGTTTTAGTTTTTTTTGGGTTATTTGGGTTTTCTTATGGTTTTATAATTTTTATGGTTGTAGTGTTTTTAAGGAATTTATGGGTTTTTAGGAGTTTTTAGAGTTGTTATAATTTTTTTGTTATCATAATTTTTTATGGTTTTTTGGTTCTATTAATATTTTTGGAATTTAAGGGTTTCTATGGGTTTTTTGGTCTTTTATGCTTTTAATGGGTTTTAAAGTCTTTTAAGGATTTTAGGTTCTTTCAGATTTTTTGGGGGTTTTAGGTTTTAATGGTTTTTAGGGATTTTGGGTGATTTTTTGGTCTTTATTTTCCACTGGGTCTTTTTATTATTAGATGTTTTGGGGTTTGAGTCTTATTTATGCTTTTTAGGGTCATCAAGTATTTAACGGTTTCTGGATTTTTGGTGGTTTTAATGTTTTTTTATATTTTTTAGGTTTTAATGGTTTTGGTTAATTTCATTAGGTATTTTAACTTGAAGGGGTTTTGGGGGGTTATTTTTGGGTTTTATGGGGTTTTAGGATTCTTACGCTTTTAGGGTATTTAATATAATTTTAGGGATTTTTGTGACATTAAGAGTTTTTATGGGTTTCTAGGATTTTTATTATTATTTATGTTTTTTATGGTTTTTAGGGTTTTCAGGTATTTAGTGTTTTTAGGATATTTTATAATTTTTAATTTATTTTAGGGAAATTTTAAAATTTCTGGGTTTTTAGAGTATTTTAAGGATTTTATGGAGTTTTATGGACTTCCAGGGGTTGTTGGTTTTAGGGAATTATTATTAATTTTAAGTTACTCTTGTGGGTTACATGTCCTTTAGGGTTTTTTGGGTTTGAGGTTCCTTTAGGGTTCCTTTTTGGTCTTTTATGGTTTTTAGTGTTTTTTGTGTTTTAGGGGATTTATGTTCTTTTAGGGGTTTTAGGTTATTTTATAGTCCTTTATTATTTTTTTGGTTTTCTATGTTTTTAATGTGTTTTAGTTTCTCTTAGGGGATTTATTTTTTCTAATGGGTTTAGTGTTTTTGGAGTATTTTTTTGGTTTTTTCAGGGGTTTTAGTTTTTTTACAATTGTTATATTTTTAGGGTTCCCATAGGTTTTTTTAATGGTTTTAATGGGATATAGGGTTTGTTGTGGTTTTTGGGTTTTTGAATAATTTTAGATGTCTAAAGGGGTTTCAGGTTTTACATTCCCTTTACTTTTTATCAGTGTTATGACTTTTATGGTTTTAAGTATTTTTTAGTGTTTTAGGTTTTTTGTGTTTTTTGTGATTTTACGGTTTTTATGGATTTTAGGGGTTTCAATTATTTTATGGTTTTTTATTCTTCTTGAGTTTTTAAAATAATTTGGGGGCTTTATGGATTTTAATGGTTTTTAATTGTTTTATGGGTTTTTTTGAGTTTTTAGTGTTTTTAATTATTTTAGGGATTTTAGGGATTTAGATATTTTTAGTGTATTTGTGGAGGGTTTTCGGGTTTTCAATGGGTTTTATAGGGCTTTACATTTTGTTAGGGTTGTCATGAATTTTTAGTCACTTTAGGGTTTCTAGATATTTTGTGGTTTTTTTAATTGAAGGGTTTTAGTGTTTCAACTATGGTTTATGGTTTTAGGAATATTTTATGGATTTTAGTGTTTTTAGGGGTTTTGGGGGGTTTTACTATTTTTAGTTGTTTTATGGGAATTAGGTTGTTTTATGTTAATTATACCTTTTAATTTTTAGGGTTTTTACATGTTTTTGGGTCTTTTCTTAATTTTGGTTTTTTGTGGCTTTTTGATGTTTTATGGACCTTTAGGGGATTTATAGTTTTTAGGGGTTTTAAGGTTATTTAATGTTTGAAATATTTTTTTGTGGTTATTATTTTCATTAAGGTTTTTTAGTTTTTTAGGGGCTTTATAGTGTTTAAGGATTTTTCATTTTTGGGTTTCTATGTTTTCATGTATTAAGGGTTTTCCGGGGGCGGAGGGTTTTATGGGCGTTTTAGATTTTTTATTGACTATTTTGGTTTTTAGGGGTTTTAGTGGTTTCTAGGATTTTTTAGCATTTTATGGTTTTTACTGGTTTATATGGTATCTATGGTATTTGGAATTTTATGTCCTACGGTGTTTTTCGGGTTTTAGGGTCATTTAGGGTGTTTGGGTCTTTTAGTGTTTTAGGGTTTTGAAGGATTTTTGGGCCATTTTGATTTTTATGGGTTTCAGAGTTTGTTAGTGTTTGAATGGTATATTATGATATTTTAGGTTTTGGTGGGGTGATAGTGTATTTTTGTATCATTTTTGGGTTTTAAGGGATTAGGGTCTGTTATGGGGTTTTAGGGGTTTTAGGGTCTTTTGTGTATTTTAGTGTTTTGGGTATTTTAGTGTTCGTGGTTATTTTAGGGGTTTTTATGAGATTTTATGGAATTTTGGGTTATTGGTGTTTTTTTGGGGTTTTGGGAATATTAGTGGTATTAAAAGTTTAGGTACATTTAGGTGGATTATGGATTGTAATGGTCATTTATATCATTTTATAAATTTTAAGGGTTTAAGGATTTTTAGTGGTTTAGGGTTGTAGGATTTTTTCTGGTTTTAGTATTTTTTTAGTTTTATAAGATTATTTTTTATTTTTAGGGTTTTAAGGGTTTTTATGTTTCTATGGGGATTTATTGTTTTAAGGGGTTTTAAGGATTTTTTCCATTATATGGGTTTTTATTATTTTTATGGGGTTTTAGGGTTTTCATCATTTTTTAGTTTTTATGGTTTATATATATTTTTTGTATTTTAGGGTTTTTAGTGAATTATTTGGAATATTTTTTTTATCGGGGGTTTATGAAATTTTTCATGTTTTATGTGTTCGAAGGTTTTAATTCTGTTTAGGGTGTGTATGTTATGTTTGGGTTTTTAGAGTTTTTAGGGTTTTAGGCGGTTTTTGTGAGTTTCAATGATTTTTAAGTGTTTTACGTGTTTTTATATATTTTTCAGATTTTTCTAGTTTGATGAATTTTTTAGGGTATTTAGGGTTTTTATAGGTTTTAGGGTATTCAGGGGTTTAGTTTTTATGGGATTTAGGATTTTTTATGGATTTTAAGTGTTTTTTTCTTTTTAGGTTTTTTTGGGTGTTTATTATTTTTTATGATATTTTGTGTTTTATAGGGTTTTTGGTACATTAATGTTTTTTATGGTCTTTAGGGGTTTTAAGCTATTTAACATCATTTTGGGTTATATAGGGTTTTTATTTGTTTTGAGGGTTTATTATTTTTAAGGTTTTTTTTGAAGGATTAATTTTAAAGGATGAATAGGGATTTTTATGGTTTTTAGGGGCGTATATTTTTTTGGGTGTTTTCTAATTAAATTATTTTTATGGTTGTTTTGGTTACTAAGTCTTTTTATGGTTTCTTATGGTTTTATGGATTTTTATTATCTTTAGGTTTTTAAATTTACAATGGGTTTAGGGGTTTTTTTTGTAATTTTGGTTGTTCAGAGTTTTAGCGTTTTTTGGAATTTTTACTGTTCTTATAGTTTTTAGTGAATTTTTTGTGTTAAGTGGGATTTATAGGATTTTTATATATTATTATTTTATTAATTATTCATGGTTTTTAGGGGTTTATATGGGTTTTAGGTGTTTTCCTAACTTTTAGGGTTTGTAGTTGTTTCTTGGGATTTTTTTTTGTTTTTAGGGTTTTTTTGGGTTTTTAGTGTTACTATTGGGTTTCAGGGGTTTATAGTTTTTAGTTTGTCAGGGGTAATAGGGATTTTTATGGTTTTAGTGTTTTTATGGTTTTTGTGATTTTTTTGATTTCAAGGAATTTTTTACTGATTTTAATGTTTTAGATGTTTTTTAGGTTTTTTAGTTTGTAGGATTTTTATGAGATTGTAGGATGTTTATGGACTTATAGGGTATTTTTTAAAGAAATATTATTGAATTTTAGGTTTTTTATAGTTTTTACGTTCTTTCATGGGTTTCTCTTGTTTTTTGGGGTTTTATGGATTTTAGGGTCATTTATGGGTTTTATGGTTTTTAGATTATTTTTTCTGGGTTTTATGGGAATTTTTTGGGATTTCATAATTTTAAGGGGTTTTGGATGTTTTTGGGTTATTTATGGTTTTAGGGGTTTCTTATGGTTTTAGGTGTTTTGTGTCTTTTTAAGCATATTTTGTTTGGGTTTTCCCTTAATTTTGTGGAATTTTTTAATGTTTTGGCGTTCTTATAGTTTTCTATGTGGTTTTCTTGGTTTTACGGTTTTTAGTTGATTTATGGACTTAGGGTTTTTATGGTTTATTACCTCTATTTATTGTTTTGCATATTTTTTTTGTTTTTTGGGGTTTTAGTGTTTTTTAGGTGTTTGGTTTATTTTATTTTTGAGTATATTTTTAGTTCTGTTTGGTTTTTTGATTTATTAAAGGGTTTGTATGGGGATTTAGGAGTTTTATGCATTTTTAGGGCAGTTTAAGGGGTTTTGGGGTTTTTTTTGGAATTTATTGATTTTTTAGGGGTTGTAATTGTTTTTAAGGGTTTTAAGGGGGTTTTGGGGATTTTATGGTGTTTTTGGCATTTAAATGTTATTAAGAACCTTTTTTGTTTTTATGGTATATTGGAGATTTTAGGGTCCTTTAGGGTCTTTTTTGATTTTTAGGGACCTTTACATATTTTAGTGACTTTTACGTTTTATAGGATATTGTCACTATTTTTGGGGATTTTAGGGATTTTAGGGTCTTTATGGTATTTTTGGGGGTTTATATTTTTGTTGGTTTTATGTTTTTTAGTGTTTAATTGTGGTATGGTTTTTAGTGATTTTTAGGCTTTATGGGAATTGTTATGATTTTAAGGATCTGTTGGGCTTTTCGGGGTCTCAGGGTTTTCATTGTTTTTTAGGTTTTTATGGGATTGAGTTTTTTTAATAGTTTTATGAATTTATTAAAGTGTTTTTGTGTCTTTTTGGGTTAATACAGATTTTAGGGCTGATAGGTTATTAGTATAATTTTAAGGTTCTTATGGAATTTTTGGTATTGTTATTGGTTTATATTTTTTTTATGAATTTATGTGTTTTTAGAGTTTTAGGGTTTTTAAATTTATTAGTGTTTTTAGAGTTTTTAGGGTTTTCAGGATTTTTTAGGGATTTATGTATTTAATGATTTGTAATAATTTTATATTTTTAGTGCTTTTATGGGTATTTATTATTTTTATGTGTTATAGGGTTTTAAGGGTTTTATGTTGTTTTAGGGTGTTTATAGTCTTTTTTGGGTTTTATGGAATTTTAATGGTTTTCAGTATTTTATGATTTTATTAATTTTTGGGTTTTTTATGGTTTTATTGTTTTAAGGGTTTTAATGGGTTTTCCGGTGTTTTATGGTGTTTAGAGTGTTATAGATTTTTTTTTGGTGTTTTTAAGGTTTTATTAGGGTTTTGGGTCCTTTAGGGTTTTTTTGTTTATTGGGTTTTAATATCATTTAGGGTTTTTTTGGTATTTTATATTTAGAGACTGTTGGGTTTTTTTTGGTTTTTTAGGGTTTAAAATGTTTATTTTCTCATTATTAAATATTTAGGTGTTTTATGGTTTTTTGGGGTTTTTATCCAATTTAAGTCATTTTATAGTTTGTATGTATTTTTATGATTATTAATATTTTATGGAATTTTAGGGGGTTTAGTGTTTTTAGGGGTATTGTAATTTTTTGGATTTTTAGGGATTTTTTGGTATTTAGGGTCATTTTTAGGGGTGTTATGGTATTTTGGAATTTTTTTGGATTTTGGTGGTTTTTGGGTTTTTAGGGGTTTTAGCATATTTTAGGGGTATTTACGGATTTTGCGGGTTTTAGGAACTTTTAAGGATTTAAGGATCTTTTAGTGTTTTTATTATTTTTCGGGTCTTTGGGATTCAGGTATAGGTTTAGTTTTCAGGGTGTAGTGTTGAGGGTTTAAGATATATGGTTTAGTGTTTACACTAGTGCAAAAACGTGATTTAATGTTGGTTTTTTCAATTTAGATGCCGGATTATAACAGATGTCTATTAAGGTGACGTAAAAAATAACATTTTTGACTTGATTTTTTAAAAAACCAATGCCAAAAAGGTTTCTAGGATTGGTTTTCAGTGTCATTTTCATATGGAAACTAATGCCAAAAACAACCATTTTAGAGTCAGTTTTCAGAAAACTAATGCTAAAAAGGTTTCTCGGTTTCGTATTCATCTTCTCTTTCTTTAAGAAATTAACACTAAAAACTATTGTGTTTTTTTAATGATTCGATTTTAGTTTGTTTAAAAATTAATTCTGAAATTTAGAGATATTTTTTAGAATTATTTGAAAATTACACTCCCTAAATAATTAAATTCACTCTAATATAAAACCTATATACAACAATCAAACAACATGTATTATTGACTAAAAATATATAAAAACAAACATACACTTATCTAGTTAAAAATATATCTACAAAATTTTATTATAACATAAAAATAAAATACACATACCTAAAATTTATAGCATGATCATTGTTGGTTATTGTTGAAAAATACATAAGATATCATTACATTCAAATACCTATTATAAAAAAATAATTAGTTTTTTGAACCCATCATATTAGGTAAATATAATATTAATCATAATAATTAGAATATATATACCATAAATCATAATCATGCTTATCAAATAGGATACAAAAATTAGTGAATATGGTTATGTTGATTTTGCATGTACGACTAGGAATCACTGAATGTATACAATAACATTGAATGTTATGGGATTAAAAAATTATAATACTACAAATGAAAATTTTAAACAATTAATATAATAAGCATAACAAATTTAGTATTTAGGCCAATTATGATTATCTCATTCTTGAATCATAGAATGTAATAACCAAATTCATCATGTCCGTGTCGACGAAGACAATATCGTTTTAAAACATTTACATGACAATATAATCCAATATATATATATATATATATCAAAAATCAGAATAACTTCTAATATAAAAATAATTACCATTACTATCACATAGTGGATTTCATTTGCGTTCTTCATCGTCTTGCTATATTTGTTATATTTAATCAATAAACTACATATTCATATATATCAACTAATAGTACATGTATATACTATATGAATTAAGTATGATGAATGTATAAAAAATAAGAAAACATACTTGTTTAAAAAGGTGGAGGTTTTATTACGAATGCCACCTAGTAAATAGAAAACCCAAAATAGGGTGCATTCAATTAATTATACTTTGCCTAACATCCCATTCCCCCTAAAATATAAAAAGTTCAAAATTAAGGACATTATAATGAACATTTGTTCATAATTATGTTTGTGTTCTTACTTATAAAAAAATCAAAGAAAACAACAACCAATATCTGTATGTGATAATCTCTAACATATATATGAAATTATATTAGGATTCTTCACATATTGAACATACGTGGAAATGAATTATGGATCTATAAAACCATATTCTCCTACTGTAATTTTGTATAATAAGTATCTGTAGATAACTAATTAAAATTCTAATTTTTTTTATTCAAAATAAATCGTCCTTAATTAAAGAAATAAAAATTGTAATATCAATTTTCTTAAATGGAAAACAACTACAACATGGGAATAACGAGATATTCAAAATCAATTAGAACCATGATATATTTTATGAATATTATCAATGTATTGTCTCTTCCACATATTATACGACATCTAAAACTCATAGATATTCCTCAAAGAAGAAGAATCTTGAGATAATATTTGTGTCCCATCAGAAACATCATAAGTATCTATATTTGTTTGTTCCTAGAACATTTGTTTAATTTGTGTAACTTTTTTTTATATTATATACTCCTATTTGAGATAAATTTTAGAAAAAATATAAGTAATTTTAAATCATATGTAATTAAAATTAAAATACTAAGTACCTTATATGAAATATAATGATTAAGGTTAGATGGAAAAATATATATACTAGCCCATGAAATCAACAACTCTTGTAAAAACTTCTGTTGGAAATAGTAACAGAGCAGTGGGATCAATAATATATTGTACTAATACTCTAACTAGACCCATCTTCATAGGCTGGTGATGTATAGAATCCCCTAAAAAATGCACGATCCCTAACGCAATAATATATATATGAGGATATCAAACAGAAAACTAATAGTATAATATTAGGACCAATCGAGGAGGTGGTGGATCTTAGTAGGAAATATGGGAAGCATGGTCCTTATGGGATGGAATATGCAACATAACTTGCTGGGTAGGCTGGGAAGGCTATGCATATTGTGACTATCTCATAAAATTTTATAGAATATCATGATACAAATATTCTTGAATTTGATTTCCCATAGAATATTTCATATTTATTAGATAATATTTTAAGTACTTCAATACTAGTACTCATGATTGGTTACTCTTAAGAAAAAAATACATGAATACTGACACTATCCAGATATCCTCTTCTGCAACTAGGTTGTTCTAAATTTCCTAAAGATGTGTCTAGGATGTTCATCCAAACCTCCAGGATAAAAGAACCATGAGTCTCTTGATCATTAATTTCATCCTGAAATGAAAAGATAAAATATAATTTTAGTTTTCTTAATTTATAAAAATCATTAATTCATCAAAATTAAATAATATTTACTTACAATTTTTTAAATTACTTCCATATATTTCTCTATAAGATACTTTTCCATTTTTCTTTTTCCCAGTCTTTTCCATTTTTGGTGGCGAGTGGAGGGAGATGGTGGACCAAACTATACCCCATCATAACCACTAGTAGAGTGAGCTACATCTATAGCTTTCTCCTTCCAAAACATACTTTTTTGTCAATATAGTTTTGAAATATCTCCATATAACCACCACCAATGTAAGACATCTTTTCTTAATTTCTTTTGTTTCATCAAAATTGAAAGTAATCTATAATTGAATTAAATAAAAAATAATCATTTAAAATATAGAAAAATTCAAAAAATAAGATTGAAAATCAATTGAGATGATATACCATTATGGCCTCCCAACAATGATCTCCTTCCATCTTGTTGATGGACTTCCAATCATGGTATAAATGCTAATCTAGAAATGGTTCTATATGGAGATATATCTGATTAATTGGGTTGTATGTGTTCTGGTTTCTTTATTATTACCATAAAAAGTAATATGTAATCTCTCTTGTCCCTGGGAAAGTGATAGTTTTGGTAAATGTACAATTCAAAATTTTCAAACTCAGTAACTTTAATTCATAATAGTAAATGCATAAGACTCCCCCACTAATGTCTCATTGATTGTCCTTGGATTATTATTTTTAAATTTAATGTTTTTTACATGAAATAATTATATTAATGGATATATAATATTAAAAAAAAGTCCAAATACCTTGGAATATGTTCTTCTATATCTATATGTGTATCCATCATTGAAACATGAAATTTTATTGATATTCATGTGGACCTTCTTTTATTATCCAATTGAATAATTAGAAAATAGGGAAACCGAAATATATAAGTAAAAATGGGAAGACATGAGTAAGTTAAATAAAATATTTAATAATTTCATGATTCATAACCATGAAAACATAGAAGGAAAACTATTAAATTTAATCATTTCTTCTAAATTAACAAAAAAAATTATAAATTTAAATATCGAATTGTAATTAAATAATAGTATTCTTACGCTTGTAAATTTTATAAAAAAAATAATGTAAATAATTTCAAAATTTTTTATAAGGGTAATTTATTGTTTTCACATATACCTTCAGCATGACCATTTCATAATGCATACAATATGTCTGCATTATAGACATTGTTATCTAGAAATCACATAATTTATGAAGAATTGTTTAATACATCAATAAAATCTTCACCATCATCATCATCCCCTTAAGAAAAATGGATTCTTTTCCCATAACAAAAAATGGACCACTGATCATTCGATTGACCAATGACCTAAAATATTTGATTTCCATGTGTGTCCATGATAAATGGATCCTCATTTCAATAGAATCTTTCCCAATCAACCAGTTTAAACCCATATTAATCATGTTTCACACCACTATTACCCCCAAAACAATTACACTTAAAAACAGTGACTCCAAATTTAATATAATAATTTTCTCATATGTCTTCAAGAACTCCAAAATATGGCATTGATTCTGACATTAGGTTTTTTACAATGAAACTCTAAAAATGATGTGCTTCAGCGACGACCATGAAACCACTATTTTTAAGTGTAATATTCTCAACCATATTTTTTCGGTAAAATGTGTACCCATTAATATCTAAACTATACCACGTGATCTCATTAAGATATAGTCCCCATAGCAACCATTTCAATGTTTCTGAGGCAGACATATCTGTGATGAAATTCTCTTTAAACCATGAATCAAATATATTTTTATGCTCAATCATCATGTACTTTTCATTTCCTTTCAGATATAAAAACATTATTTAAAAAATACATGATGATATATAATACGTGGTTTAAAATGATTAAATGTGCCTGCATCACTTCATAATGTGGGATGAACAATACCGTTAATCCTCAAATCCCTCTACCATCACCATCAACAATCATATGATGAAATATATGGAGACCAATATTCCCCACTTCAGGAAAATAATCAGTGCAGAACTCAATAACCTCTTTTGATACATGTTTTTTACTGTAGATGCCTCTATTTGATAGGTATTTTTAACATAAACCTTTTAATTTTCTTATATCATTGAAAATGAAACGTCCCTCATAAATTAATAGGCACACATATTATAATCCGAGACAACAAATGAATCATCAGATGAACCATTATATCAAAAACATAGGTGGGAAATTCATTTTTAGGTGACAAATAATAAGATATGATTTATTCTCCAACAAAAATAAAAAATTTAGATCAAAAAATTCAATATAAATAGATTAGAAACAATATCATAACCTGGTGATAGTGTTTTTGATAGATGTCAGCAATATAACACATTTTTTGAATGGTAGAAGCTGTTGCATCAATACATTACAATCATGAGATTCTAGAACTACTAATTTTCAATATATAAATAACACAAAATTCTTCACATTTTAAAAATAATCACTTGGAACATTAATTTATTGAATACACTGAAAAAAATTTATCTTCTCATTATTTCAAAATGTGTGAAAATCTGGAGGTAAATATGTTATGTTTCCTTTCATAGTGGGAGATAAATCAAAACTTATTCCCATTGAAATCAATTTCAATCTATAAGGCAATCCATATTTTTATCTCCTTTTATGTCTAACAATTTTTCAATCAATGTCTCAGAAATGTTTTTCACTCCATGAATAACATCAATATTAACTTTTATCTCTAGATATATCCAATAAGGTAGTTTGAAGAATATAGACTATTTCATCCAGATTTTTTTTGATGAATGTAACGCCCCGACCCTAGCTACCCAGAGTCGGTGCATTTTTGCGTAACATTGGCGTGATCCCAAAATATCAAGACCTGCAATACTGATTAGTTTAGTAGCCTTGGAAACACTAGATACATTCAAAAATGTTACATTACATCATAAAGTGAAAAACTACAATAACATTGTCTCAATTTTCCACACACATATCCCCTTCAGACTATCCCTGCAGGTCATTCCAAAAATACTTTTTCACATCCTGGAAAAATTAAAACACTGAAAGGGGTGAGCTCAGATGCTCAGTAAGGATAACAATATAGCGGATGCTTTCATAAATAAAAATTAACATTTAAGGCAATTTATAACTAAAACAAAATCCTTTTAAACTTGAACTTCAACAAAATATGGCAAAAGTAAAATGAGATAATGTCATTTACTTATTCACATAGATATTCTACTAGTCGAATAATCTCATGAAATATCAATAACCACTTTCATAATGATGGAATGCATAATGTCAGACTATTATACCCACGTAGCCAAGGCCTCATGCAAAGACTACAAATAAGATTTCTTCAAGGCCTCATGCCAAGACACTAGTTTGTCTCATGAGAACTGTCGATGCATCGAGGAGCTATAGCAGGCTCCACCCATCACTTTTTAAGTCCAATTCATTCCTCATATGAACAGGGTTAAACATATCATAAACTATCACATAATTGTATCACATAAAACATGCATAAAGGAAACATAAGATTTCCACACTTCAATCACAAGATATCAAAACAACACATTGATATAATAAAAACTTTATCAAAACCATTTTCAATACCAAAATAAAAGAAAAGTAAAACATGGTATTTATTTTTCTTTTTTTAAAAAAGTTCTAGCTTATAGAGGAAGCCGAAACTCAAATAATAGTCACGGCGGTGGAGAAGTCGTTGTCACCGCATACGTAAGAAAAAACATTCCTTTTTTCGTTTAGTAAAAATGTTTCTTATAAAAAGAATTCTTTTTAATAAAAGTAAAAGTCAAAGGGGTTTATACACCGTATAAAAGAAATTTGTGAATAAAACAAAATATGCCTCAATGAATGGAGATTGAGACGAAGTCCATTAAAAAGATAATTTTTAATCAAACTATATCTATAATGTGTATTAACTATAAGTACACATAAATAAAGTACAAATATGAGATAGGACATAATAGTATCATGACATAATTTTAAAGTAGGAGATTAACCCGAAGAATAGAAATTGGGTTAAGAAGTTCCCTTACCTCGTGTCCGACTTGACTCGACCGATATTTAACCTCTTGAATAATAAACTAGAGTTAATATCTACCTTCTTAAGAACCTTTTTCAATTTCATTATTCATTTTATATCACTTATTACCATGTCATGAACATTATGAAATTATTTATGTTAATAATGGTCGTTTTGTCAATCTTTGGTACTTGAGTAAAAAATAAACTTCTTATAATTACACTTTGTTCATGTGGTAAAATATCCATTATGTCCATAATTATATTCATGATTTAAATATCATATAAATCATATATATCCAGTATATACATTCATTTATAATATTACATAACATTTAGAGGTAAGAAATGAAATGCACCGTTCATGGAGACGGTAAGCCGTACGTACGCATGAACGCTACTTTAATTTCTATTTCGTATTTAATGGAATGAAGTTATAATTATATAAAGCTATAATATAATTCCAGTATAATATAATTTATAATACCATTTACTCCATCCTTTATACATTCCACATATGGCAGTAACGATTCAAATCACTTTGAGGGGGCGGTAGTCCGCACTTCCTAAAATGAAATTATCAGGTTTACCCATAATGGAAATCATAAAGTATGCCATAAATGAGAAATAAATAAGCATATTGAAAACATAAACATAATATATATATCATATATGAAAATAGTATCATCAAAATGGCCACATTTAGAGGTTTTAAATGAATATTGAACAATCATCGTTTCGTGAGGCAGTATTTCGCCACCCACAGAAACAGTATGTTCTTTAACCATTAGACGAAGGTTTGTGTAAGTGTAAATCAAATACTTATCCTAAAAACATCCTATTATATTTTAGATACTGTTTTTTTATAAAGGAAAGGATTAAAAAGAGTTTAGGGGGTTGGAGAAGCAAAATATAACAAAAGAACATAAAAGGAGGCATTACCTTAAAATCGGGTAAGTCTTTTTGATTTGAGCCAAAGGCTTCCTTGGGAAGAATTATGACCAAAGTGAGGCTTCTAGTAGTAATACAGGGAAGTTGAGAGAGTATTTGGGCTGCTTGTGGCCGATCCAAAAGTCTTTGATGGTGTGAATATGGTGGTAGTGGTGGGGGCCTTTTATAAGAGGAGAGGAGGGGCACTCTTGAAAAGTCGTGAAATGTTACTTTATTATATAATTAGTTTCGTATTTTAAAGGTCCCAAACTTATATATTTAGAGGATAAGGTGATAAGGGTTCTAAATATACTCATCCAATAGGTTTTTTACAAGTTTATGTCTTATATTTTACATTATCTTTTTATTTTATTTAAATCATTAATTAATGAGCTAATCACTGCATCATCATGGTGTCATAAATAATTTAATTTATTTATGTCTAAAAATTATAAAAAATAATATAATGATGTAGTCAATATTTTTATAATTATAATGAATATTTATAGTCAAAAATATGACTTTTAGAACCCCATTTAAAAATTGTTTTAGTAAAACAACTCATGTTTGTGACATTTTTATTTTAACATTAAATAAAAAGTCATTAATGTCATTTTCCTACCAAAGTGGCTACATGGAGTCCTCAAGTTGTCCCATGGATTGTCTTGGTCGGCCATGACACATCCAACATGTGTAGGACATGTGTAAAGGTCATTTCATATTATTATAACATTAACTTTACCTTAAATTACACTAATTAACTTTAATAACCATTAATTGAACTAAAAGTCACTATTTACCAAAAAATTATTTTAATCCCATTGAACAACATTTTACTTTCTAATGACAACCATGTATGTCAGATTTTTGAAAATAAAATCACAGAAGTGGTAATGTTTCATTTAAAGGAAAAATCCATTTTTTAACTACCACTTAATGGTTTTACTATTCATCAAAAATTGAAGTTTTTCAGAACAATGCAAAATTTCACCCTAATCTATAATTGATATTCTGAATTCAAAAATGATGTCTATTTTACAAATTTCCAAACATATATGTTGCATTAATTAATTTTATAATTAATTCCCGCTGTTACAACAAATAGCGTGTTTTTAAGAAACAATATATATCGAAAGATTGACAATTGTTTATGTCCAATTTCAAAATGAATATAATTCTAATGACCACCATTGAATAAAATGGTAAAGATATATTATAATTACACTTTAAAACCACTAAATAGTATAATTTATCACTATAAATTATTTTGATTAAAAAATTTGGTTTTATGTATTTTTCACTATTCATAAAAAATTGGATGTTCTCAGAAAAATACAAAAAATTCAACATAGGATAATTTCGATATTCCAAATACAAAAATGAAGTCCATTTTGAAATATAAAATTTATATAATTCAAAAAGGTGGGTATTACTATTCATAACTACTACTTTGATTGGTTGCAGTGTGTTATAATCTCGAACTTGCGTACAATAAAAGCTATTTCATTATTGAAAGATAAGTGTATCCTGAAAGCTCGGGGTGTTACATTCTCCCCTCCTTCAGTAAATTGCTTCCTCGCAATTTGAAATTTTTTTTTGAAAATAAATGGTTGAAAATAGAAAATACCTTTTTGGAAAACCCACATCAGAAATAAGCTTAATAAAATTTAGCCTTAATAACAGGGAAAGGGAAATGAAAAATCCACCACCAAATTTTGATCTCGATAAGGAGATCATTGGTGGAAATTAGAGACATATAATTGGAGGAAAAACATAAATATTTGTAGGGAGTTATTGAGGTCATCAATCAAAAACAATTGTAAAATTGAGGGCCTCAAATCCATCAATCAATACTGTTTTAAAATTTTATCACTTCAACAAGACATATGGTATTAGGATAACACATTTTTTGTTTTAATATCCATTTACTAAAGTTTAATAATTAATTTATTCATAAAATAATAGATAGGTATATATATATTTATGCTTGAAATGTAGAGTTTCAACCTTTTACTAATTTCTACCACAAACTCATCTTTCACTCAAAAAGATAATAGAACTCCAAAATATTATATTTATCCTAATCATACAAGGTTCAAAATAATAACAAATACCATTTAGATTAGGAAAACTATTTTTTAATAATTTGGGACATCCTATAGGATAGTGGTAGGTAATAAAGACCAGTCGCACTATGGTTGTGGGTTCTATTCCTACAGCTTTGTCCGATGCGACGGGTTATCCCCCAACCTGCCGGTTATCCTTTTCATAAAACTATAGTATTGTAATATTCCAAAAATAATTCTCTAAAATGTTTTAACCTTAAACAATACTATCCAAGGTTCGACTTAATCCATTCCAACCTATATTGTTATCCAAAATACCTCTGTCTAGACATTCTCTAAAATGTCTCTAAATTCCAAAATCAATTGTAACATCATATTCCCTAAACAATGTAATGTTTATCTTATTATCACATACTAAAAATACTATTACCTTCATAATATTAAAACCTTAATGAAAAAAACAAGTACTGTAGTACAATCCTTATATATATCACATTATTCTTATAACCAGAATATAATCCTTGAGTCCAAAAGAACCAAAACATTATTTATTCCACTTCAACTGTAGTAACAGCATATGATTGTCCTTGATCCCTTGGCCATTTCTGAGGTATGTTTCCCTGACGCTTAGGACATTCATTTGCATAATACCCCATTTCCCTACAATTTTATCATTCAACATTGATATCCTCTTTCTTTCCCTTCCAATCACAAGCCTGGTGACATTTTTCTCCAAATTTATAACAAACTCCCATTCCTTTTAGGCAAGCACCGGGGTGATTCTTCCCATAATTATCACATAATGGAAAATCTTTCTTTCCCTTTTTCCTTTTATCTATCTCTTGTTCCACCGTTCTCTTCTTCGAATGCTTTACATTGTTGTCATAAGACTTAGAGAATTCCTTTTCTGTCTTGATAGCACACGAGACAATATCGTCATACTATGAGAAGGATTGTGATACTAAAGCTCGACGGATAAATGGTTTTAACCCATTAAAGAAATGATCAATCTTACTTCTTGGGTTACGTATATAATCTACTGTATTCCTTGATAAACTTGTAAAGTTAGCCACATACTTTGCAACATTCTCATCCTCCTTTTGTCTCTGACTCAGAAATTGCCTTTCCATATTTGCTCGATGGTCACGGGGAAAGTATTTTTCTAAAAAAAGATCTTTGAACTCTCTCCATTCCATACTAGATACTTCTTCATCTTCCTTTGTATTTTGAATCAATGACAACCATTGATCAGCATCTCCAGTAAGGCAGTAAACTGCCATAATAACCTTTTCCCTTTCACTACTCCCCAAGGCATGGAATGTTTTCTCTACGGAATTTATTTGTTGCTCAGCTACTAAGGGATTTGTAATTCCATTGAATGTTGGCGGTTGTTGCCTCATGAAGTGGTCTAAAATTGATCCTCCACATTGCGGATCAGGGTGCTCCATACGAGTAAGGTTATTATTCATAACCTGAGTGAGTTGTCCCAGTATGGTAACAAGTTGATCAGCACCAATTGTATCTCGAGCTCCACAATAATTATCTTGAGTAGAAGGGAAATCCCTACACAGAGTGTGTGCAATGATACAGTTTCCATTCCTCCCACTAGACGCCATTTCTAAACAATGGAAAAAAACTAGATTAGTTTATGAATTAAAATACATAATTCCATACTTGTAAAATACTTAACATAAATTGAACTATTTATGGATATAATCCATAATCATAAAAAGAAATGTTTTCTTTGAGGAAGTATATACCCATAAACCCTTCATAATGGTTTGTAATGAAAATGAGAATTGTCCTAAGCATATCCCCCGGGAGTGACGTAACCAAGAGTGCAGCAAGGTCTGTTGTCGTGCACCAGTTCCCGTTCGAGTCTAGATCAAAGCGGTATTTTCAGGTTTTACCCCTAGGTACATCTGGGCCAGAGCCGCCTCTAACTGCTCGTATCCACACATGGATGTATTGCATGGAAAACCCACAAAATCACTATAATACCAAAATTCAAGGAAGTTCTTCTATACTAATCCTCAAAGTCTATCTTTGGGCTATGTGCTCTAATCAAAGATTATCTAAATCTAGCTTCCTAGGTTAGTACTAAACTACCTCTGATTCCAACTGTAACGCCCCGACCCCAGCTACCCAGAGTCGGTGCATTTTTGCGTAACATTGGAATGATCACAAAAGATCATGCCTCGAAAGGCCGATTAGTTTCGTTTCCTTGGAAACACTAGATATATTCATAAATGTTACATTACATCATAAAGTGAAAAAATACAATAACATAGTCTCCATTTTCCACACTCATATCCCCTTTTGACTATCCCTGCAGGTCATTCCTAAAATACTTCTTCACATCCTGGAAAAATTAAAACATTGAAAGGGGTGAGCTTAGATGCTCAGTAAGAATAACAATATAGCGGAAGCTTTCAAAAATAAACATTAACATTTAAGGCAATGTATAACTAAAACAGAAGCCTTTTAAACTTGAACTTCAACATAATATGGAAAAAGTAAAATGAGATAAGGCCATTTACTTATTCACATAGAAATTCTACAGGACGAATAATCACATACAATATCAATAACCACTTTCATAATGATGGAATGCATAAATCCAGACTATCATACCCATGTATCCAAGGCCTCGTGCCAAGACTACAAATAATATTTTGTCAAGGCCTCATTCCAAGACACTAATTTGTCTCATGAGACCTGCCAATGCATCGAGGAGCTATAGCGGGCTCGACCCGTCACTTATTAAGTCCAATGCATTCCTCATATGAACAGGTTTAAACATATCATAAACCATAACAGAATTGTATCACGTAAAACATGCATAATGGAAACATAATATTTCCACACTTCAATCACAAGATATCAATACAACACATTATTATATAAAAACTTTATCAAAACCATTTTATATACCAAAATAAATGAATAGTAAAACATGTTATTAATTTTTCTTTTTAAAAAAATGTTATGGATTATAGAGGAAGCCGAAACTCAAATAATAGTCACGGCGGCGGAGAAGTCGTTGTCGCCGCATAGGTAAGAAAAAACATTCCGTTTGTAGTTTAGTAAAAAAACTTCATATAAAAATATTCCATTTGAATAAAAGTAAAAGTCAAAGGGGTTTATACACCGTATAAAAGAAATTTGTGTATAAAACTAAATACGCGTCAATGAATGGAGATTGAGATGAAGTACCTTAAAAAGATAATTTTTAAACAAACTATATCTATTATGTGTATTCACTATATGTACACATAATGAAAGTACAAATACGAGATAGGACATAATAATATCATGACATAATTTGAAAGTAGGAGATTAACCCAAAGAATATAAATTGGGTTAAGAAGGTCCCTTACCTCGTGTCCAACTTGAGTGGACCGCTCTTTAACCTCCTGAATAATAAACTATAGCTAATGTCTTCCTGCTTAAGAACCTTTTTCATGTTTATTATTCCTTTTATATCACTTATTATTATTTCATTAACATTATGTAATTATTTAAGTTAATAAAGGTCGTTTTGTCGATCTTAGGTACTTGAGTAAAAAATAAACTTCTTATAATTACACTTTGTTCTTGTGGTAAAATATCCATTATTTCCATAATTATATTCATGATGAAGATATCATATACATCATATATATCCAGTATATACATTCATTTATAATATTACATAACATTTAGAGGTATGAAATGAAATGCAACGTTCATGGAGACGGTAAGTTGTACGTACACATGAATGCTACATTCATTTCTATTTCGTATTTAATGGAATGAAGTTATAATTATATAAAGGTATAATATAATTCCAGTATAATATAATGTATAATACCATTTACTCCATCCTTTATACATCACACATATGGAATTAACGATTCAAATCACTTTGAGGGGGCGGTGTCCGCACTTCCTAAAATGAAATTATCGCGTTTACCCATAATGGAAATCATTAAGTATTCCATAAATGAGAAATACAGAAGCATAAGGAAAACATTAACATAATATATATATCATATATGAAAATAGTGTCATCAAAATGGCCACCATTATAGGTGTTAAATGAATATTGAACAATCATCGTTTCGTGAGGCAGTATTTCGCCACCCACAGAAACAGTATGTTCTTTAACCATTAGATGAAGGTGTGTGTAAGTATAAATAAAATCATTATCATAACAACATCCTAGTATATTTTAGATACTGGTTTTGTTACAAAGGATAGGAATAAAAGGAGTTTAGGGGGTTGGAGAAGCAAAATAAAACAAAAGAACATAAAAGGAGGCAATACCTTAAAATCAGGTAACTCTTTTGGATTTGCGCCAAAGGCATCCATGGGAAGAATTATGCCCAAATAGAGGTTTCTAGGATTAATATAGGGATGTTGGGAGAGTATTTGGGCAGAGTTTGGATGAGCCAAAAGGCTTTGATGGTGTGAATAAGGTGGTAGTGGTGGGGGCCTTTTATAAGAGAAGAGGAGGGGCACTCTTGGAATGTCATGAAATGTTACTTTATTATATAATGAGTTTCAGATTTTAAAGGTCTCACACTTATATATATATATATATAGGATAAGGTGATAATGGTTCTAAATATACTCATCCAATAGGTTTTTGACAAGTGTAAGTATTATATTTTACATTATCTTTTTATTTTATTTAAATCCTTAATTAATGAGGTAATCGTTGCATCATCATAGTGTCATAAATAATTTAATTTATTTATGTATAAAAATTATGAAACAAATATGAGGATGTGGGAAATATTTTTAGCTTTCTAATTAATATTTATAGTCAAAAATATGACTTGTATAAGCCCATTTAAAAATTGTTTTAGTAAAACAACTCATGTTTGTGACATTTTTATTTTAAGATTAAATAAAATGTCTTTAATGTCATTTTCCTACCAAAGTGGCTCCATGTGGTCCCCAAGTTTTCCCATGTATTTTCTTGGTCGGCCATGACTCATCCTATAGGGGTAGTACATCTGTAAAGGTCATTTAATATTATTATAACATTATATTTACCTTAAATTACAATAATTACCTTTAATCGCGATTAAATAAACTTAAAAATTACTATTCACCAAAAAACTATTTTAATCCCATTGAACCAAATTTTACTTCCTAATGAAAACCATGTATGTCAGATTTTTGATAATCAAATCACAGAATTGGTAATGATTCATTTAAACGAAAAATCAGTTTTTTAACTACCACTTAGTGGTTTCACTATTCATCAAAAATTGAAGTTTTTCAGAACAATGACAAAATTTCACCCTAAGTTATAATTGATATTCCGAATTCAAAACTGATGTCTATTTTACAAAATTACAAACATATAAGTTTCATTAATTGATTTTATAATTAATTCCAGCTGTCACAACAAATAGCGTGTTTTTAAGAAACAATATATATCAAAAGATTGACAATTATTTATGTCCAATTTCGAAGTGAAATTAATTCTAATGACCACCATTGGATAAAATGGTAAAAATATATTCTAATTACACATTAAAACCACTGAATAGTATAATTTATCACTATAAATTATTTTGATTAAAAATGTTGTTTTTAAGTATTTTTCACTATTCATAAAAAAATGGATGTTCTCCGAAAAATAACAAAAATTCAACATAGGATAATTTCGATATTCCAAATCCAAAAATGAAGTCCATTTTGAAATATAAAAATTATATAATTTCAAAAAGTGTGAATTACTATTCATAACTACTACTTTGATTGGTCACTTTGTGTTAGAATCTCAAACTTGCGTACAATGCAAGCTATTGCATTATTGAAAGAGAAGCGTATCGGGAAATCTCAGGGTGTTACAATGAACATAAATTTTTTTATTTCCAAATGATAAGTCTATATTTTCACCTTCTCATAATATTCTTCTGTAGAAAATGTTCATAGGGATGATGGTATTCATTTAAACCATCAAATATTTTTTTCTATCAACTATAAGGAGGATAAATTGGAGAAATATTCAATGTCCCTTGATATATTTCTTTTTTAAATATTGCAATTGAAAATATGTAGTATATTCTTCAAAAATTTGACATGATTTATGTCCCTTACCATTTTATCTTTGTATGATTCCATACGTATGAAATTCATTTAAAGTGAAAATTATTATATCACGAAGAAGGAAATACTCTTTCTTGTATGCATTGAAAAAAAGTACACCTGTCACCCATAGAAATTTCAAAAAATCAATCAATTTTCAAAGATACACATCAATATCATTTCCTGGTTGTTTTGGTACTAAAATCATCAAGCACATCATGACATATTTTCTCATTATACATATATGTGGTGAAATGTTTTAAACTACCAAAAAAGAGGCCATGAACTATATTGGTTATTAAAGATTTGATATGGATTCATTACATCTTTACAAAATCCCATTCTGAGATTTAAAACTTCACTCCCAGAATCACAAAATTGATTATCAATTCTCTTCCACAATGGTGAATTAGTACGGTGTCATAAGTTAACATCAACAAGGCGCTCATCTAAATTCCATATTTTACTTTTGACATCTATTGAATTTTCAAATATACACTTCAAACAAGGAATTTGTAGATGTTACCATATTTATTTAGCAGGAGCATTGATTATGGTACCTATTAATGAATCATAGTGGAATTATCAGAATTATATGAATGTGTTATTTTATGAAATTATTAGAAAGTATACATAATTGATTTTTCAATAGGTTAGATGTATGTACCTATCAATGAATCTAAGTTGGAATATTAATCCTCCATATAGTGTGATGTCCCACATGTAAAATAGCTTGATAAATGTTCATATTTATTCCTATACAATAGACAATCATTATTGAAATCATATATCATTTTATTCCCCAATACCATTTGGAATTAGATTTTCATCACCTTGTAATTGGAATCTAGAATCTCATAGCCTTATTGAAGTATCTCCTTTAAAATCACAAGTATGTATGAGAATCATTTATCATTCCTTCCATTTCATGCTCTCAAGTTATCTAATCTAAAAAATGATGATAATAATGTATATTTACTGCAACTTGTGAATAATGGTTTCTTAGAATATCTATAAAATCATTCAGGATTAGTTATTTTTTAGGAAGACTTCAACACAGAAATCATGAATTAATCCTTCAACATGATCCTATGAATCATTATTAATATTGTCATCAACAACAGTTGTAGCATTTTCAGTAATTTCACCATGCCATGCCCAACATGTATAATTAAGGCTAAATCCATGGAAAATGAGAGGATCCTTGATTTATATAGAGTTTAAATTTCACATATTCAAAGACTTCATGAATGGATAGAAAATCAAATCTATGATAGGAAGATTTTGATTAGAAAATTCAATTAAATCATCCACTCTGATTTCATATTAACTAGTGGTTCATCATAAATTTAACCAATTAAGATCCATTTAATACTTAATGTCACAATATAATTGTTGAATAAATTAAGAAATATAAAAATTTAAAATTAAATATATAAAAATATTAATTGTAAGCATAAACACATTAATTATAAAATAATTTTAATCTAATAGGAAACATCAATGGTGATTATGAATAAAATAAAAACTAATATAATAGAATAAATTTTTTATTTTTTTACAATATTTGTGTTTCCACACCACATATTTTAGGATGTTTATTTTATTATTAATATTATATTAGTTTATATATGGCAATATTGTTTCAATAATTTAATCAAAAATATTACAAAAAAATTTATAAACTCGTCGCTCTCAAAATATCATCAATAGGGAATACAACACCCCCTTAGGAAAATGACAATCTTTATTTCCACATAAATATAAAAATATAACATCAAAGTTATAAACCAAAATATTGACAACAATAATATATAATGTAGTGATATTTATCTAAACTCATTATCAAATTATACCCAAATCACAATATCATATCAAAGATCGAATAATCTAGTCTTAAATATAATTTACCATATAATTATATAGAATCACATTGACCACCCATCAACTATCATGATAATATTATTTATCAAGTCACAAGATCATTTCAACATTTCATTACAACTCTTCATATCTTATGTATTATTAAAAAACCATAAAAAATTCCAATTTAAACAACATGATTTAGATGAATTTATTCATCCGCCAATATTTTTTTCCCTTTTTTCAATAATAAATTCATCTACATTCATCTACAATGTCGGACTAACATCCACTTATCTATGGTTATCTAATATAATTAAATAGTACATTTATCATTAACCACTCCTTTGATTTCATTATAATAGATCAAGTTCAACCACTTTATTGGAAAACATTAATCAAAACATTAATAAAAGTTTAACACACATCATAATGTCAAAAAAATATGAACGAAATATAGTTTCCATATCATTGAATCCCAATATAATTAATCAATGTATTTCATCTGGAAAATTCAATTATTTTTTCAAATAATAAATTTATCAAAATAAACAAAACTAAAGAACAACAACCATAAATAAAAATCAACAACATAAAAATAATTTAAACAATAGCTCAATAATAAAACTAAAGGATAAATAATTTAACTTTAAAATTAAAAAAACAATCAAAATTCAGATTTCACCAATGAAAATGGATCAATAATTTGCAGTTTCTCCCTCAAATTCATTGGAAGAACAAAAAAACACAAGATCCAACTAAAATGTATATAAAAATGAATAAAAAAAGAATAATTAAATAAAAAACCCCCCATATTATGGTTGGCCAAAAATTGGGTTTGGCTGTTAAATACTTTCATAAAAGATGAAATAATGAAAGAGGATGATGAATCATGACCAAGATCATGAAATGATTAAAATATAGATGAAAATAAATCAGAATCACCATTCAAATAACCAGGTCTCCATAAGGGAGGTCTCATGTAATAAATAGCATTTGGTAGTTCAAAAAATTGAGAGTTTTGCGATCTAGGATTTGTTAGAACACATTTTTCAGTGTCAGTTTTGTGAGAAATGAGTGCTGATTTTTTTAATTATGGAATCAGTTATCCAACAAAACTAACATTGAAAATATTTTCATTATTTAAGGCATTCATTATTGTAAAAAATGACACTAAAAAGCATATTTCATGTTGTTTTTGGCATCAGTTTATGTTAAAATTGTTTTCAAAAAAATCTTGAGAAATATATTTTATCACATTATAAGAAACTAATTCCAAATATTCAATAATAAAACCGCTATTTATTCTACTTTTAGGGCAAGGGGTTTAAGGTATATTTTGTAGGTATATGGTTTATATTGTAGGGTTTAGTGTTTAGGGGTTATGGCAAGAGGTTTATGTTGTAGGATATAGGGTTTTGGCTGTAGAGTTTTTGGTTCAGGGTATATGTTTAGGGTATCAGGTGTAGGGTATACAGTTCAAGGTGTAGGGTATAAGGATTAGGGTGTAGGGTTTAAGGTTTAAGGATTATGGTTTAGGGTATAGGTTTTTGGTTTATTTATGGGGTTTTTTCCATATTTATCTTTTTTAGGATTATAGGGATTTATAGTTTTTAGTTGTTTTTAGGAGGTTTTAGGGTTGTCAGGGTTTTAGGTATTTAATGGTTTTAGGATTTTTTTTGTTTTATGGTTTTTAGTTTCATTGGTTTTTTCTTTGGTTTCTTGGTTTTATAGATATGTTAGTGAGTTTTAGGTTTTTGAGGGTTAAATTTTTTTAAGGATTTTTTTTAGTGTTTTTAGTTTTTTTCTCTATAGAATTTTTGGGGTTTTATGTTTATTATAGTATTTATGGGGTTCTAGGTTTTTTTAGATTTTTCATGGGTTTTATAATATTTTTGGGTTTATAGTGTTTTTAAAATCATTAATTATTTTTAGGGATTTCGGGTTTATTAAGTTCCTTATGGAATTTTAGGTCCATTTAGGGGTTTTGGTGTCTTTAATGATCAGTGAAGGTTTTTATGGTTTTTAGGTGTTTTATGGGTTTTGGGGGTTTTATAATTATTTATGATATTTAGGGGTTTTAGTGTTTTTTATGATTTTTAGTTTTTTTATGGTGTTGTAATTTGTTTATAGTTGTTTAGGGATTTAATATATTTTTTATGAATTTATGGGTTTTATTGTGATTTAGAATCTCTTTATGGGTTTAAGGATCTTTTATGATGGTAATGTTCTTTATTGTTTATCAGGGTTTTGTTGTGGGTTTTTTGGGTTTTTAGGGTTTTTAGGGGATTAGGTTTTTATATATTTTTTTCTTCTTTTAGTATTTTTAATTTTTGGAGTGTTATTAGGGTTTTTTTAGGTTTTATGGCCTTTGATGGTTTATAGGATATTAGTGTTTTGTGGTCCTTTTATGGTTTTAATGGTTTCTATGGATTTAATGGTTTTAAGGATTAAAATAAGTTTTATGTTTTATTTATTTGATGTTTGGTTTATTTGGGATCTACGGGTTTTTTAGAGTTTTTGGGATTTTAGATGTTTAAATATTTGTAATTTTTTTAGTGTTTTTAGTTTTTTCGCCTTATTATTATTATTATTGTTTTGTAATTTTTTAGAGATTCTAGGACACTAAAAGTTTTTTATATTTTTCTTTTTTTTTGTTTTAGGGGTTTTATTGTGATTTTAGGGTATTTGATGGTTTCTATGGGATTTTACATTATTTATATTTTTATTACATTTATGATCTTAAGGTTTTTCAGTTTTATATTGCTTTTGGGTTATCGTGTTCTTTTTTGGCTCATCTATGGTTTTTAGGTTATTTATGCACCTTTATTGTATTTATAGTCCTTTAGGACTTTTGGGTCGTTTAGGTTTTTTCAAGGTCCTTTACAGTTTCAAGGACTTTTAGGGTCATTTAGGGGATTTTAGGGGGTTTAGATTCTTTTATGTGTTCAAGGGGTTTTGGAGTCTTTGAAAAAAAATTATATTTTTTTATTGTTCATTTAGGGGTTTTAGTTTTTTTGGTGTATTTCTGTATCTTTTATGAGTTTCAAGGACATCGATAGATATATGGTTTTAAGTGTTCTTTAGGGGTTTTTATGTATTTTTGGGTTTTTAGGTTATTTTAATTTTTTATTATTTTTATTGTTTGTTTGGCGTTTTAGTGTTTTTAGGGGGGTTTATGTGGTTTTTTGGGGGTTTTTTGGTTTTTATTTTGTTTTGGGTATTCTATTATTATTTTGGTTTCTGTTGTTTTTATGTTTTATTAGGGGTTTTGTATTTTTTGGGTTTATTTGTTTCTAGGGGTTTAGTATTTTTATAGATTTTATGGATTATATGTTTTTATCAGTTTTATGGGTTTTTAGGTGGTTTTTTCGTTTTTAGGGGTTTTAGAGGGTTTGTAGTTTTACGTGGTTTTTTTGGGATATTTGGGATTTCAGTGTTTTCATGTGAATTTATATCATTTTATTTTTTTAGATTATTTATGGTTTTAGGGTATTTTTGGGTTATTAGGGATTTATAGGGGTTTGGGGGTTTTTGGGAGATTTTTATGAGTTTTTATTGATTGTTAATTTTTTCTGGGATTTTTCATGACATTTCATAGTTTTATGGGATTTTATGGGGTTTAAATGTTTTTAAGATATTTTTAGGTTTTTAGAGTTTTATGGGGCTTACTATTTTTAGTGGTGTTGTGTTTTTTATGTTTGTTTGGATTTTATTTGGGTTTTCTGTGCTTAATGTTTATATGGACTTCTAGCATTTTACAGTGTTTTAGGGACTTTTAGGTTTCATTTAGGTTTTTATTATATTTTAGGTTATTTTTTTCTTTTTTCATCTTTTTGGGGTTTTAGGGTTTTTTAGATCTTTGAATGTTTCAGATGGGTTTTTTGGTTATTAGATGTATTTTTGGATTTTAGTATTTTGAGTGTTTTAGGATACTTAGTGTTTTTATGGGTTTTAGTGTTTTATGTATTTTAAGGGTTTTTAGGTTTTTTAGGTATTTTAGGTTTTTATGGGGTTTTAGAATTTTTTGTACTTTTCATGAAATTATTTGGGATTTTTGGTTTTTTCAGTCAGTTTGTGGGTTTTAATGGTTTTTATGGTTTTAGGATATTAATGTATTTTTATTATTTTAGGCAGTTTAGAGGTTTAAGTAATGTTTAGGGTATTTAGGTGTTTTATGCGATTTTATGGTTTTAAAAGTTTTGATGGTTGTATGGGTTTTATGGTTTTTAGGTCCTATTAATATTTTTACGATTTTGTGTCTTTTTTGTATCTGTTTTTTTATATTTTTAGAGTATTTAATGGGTTTTGAGGGTATTTAAGGTTTCTATAAAACTTTTATGGTATTTGCTGGTTTTCATAGGAATTTTAGTGTCATTAAATGAATTATTTTTGGGATTTAGGGGTTTAGGGTCCTTTAAGGGGTTTTATGGGTTTTTAGGGTTTTTGTGAGGTTTTGTGGTTTTAAGAATCTTTTAGGGATTTAAGGCCTTTTATGAATTTTAGAGATTTTAGAGTATTTTGGTTTTTAAGGGGTTTTAGGTTTTTATAATTTTATCGATTCATTTAGGGTATTTAATGTTTTTATTCTTTTATAGGTTTTAATAATTTTATGGGTATTTAGGGAATTCATTTTTTTTTCACGGTTTTAGGGATTTTGAGGTTTTCATGGATTTACGATCTTTGCCTGTTTTTCATTTATTTTTAGGGTTTTCAAAGGTTTTCAATTATTTTTGGGTTATTAGTGTTATTATGGTTTTTAGGCTTACCATTTGAGGATTTGGGGGGGGATTAAGATTTTTACGTATTTTAGAGTTTTATGGGGTTTTATGGATCATGATGTTTTTACATGGTTTTATAGATTTTATTGTATTTTTTGGGGTTTAGAGGTTCATGGGATTTTTTTTGGAGGGGGGGGGGAGGGTGGGTTGTGGTCATTCATGGGCGTTTTAGGGTTTTAAGTGGGTTTTGGGGTTTTTTAAGGATTTTTGGATTTATATTGTTCATTAGTGATTTTAGTGGTTTTGCGATTAATATGGTGTTTTGGGGGGTTTTAGGGTTTTAGGGTCTTTTAGATGGTTTAGGGTTTTCAAGGGCTTTTAGTGGTTTTAGGGGGGTTTATGTGTTTTATGGTATTTTCAATGTGTTTTTGGTTGTTTGTATGGGTATTAGAAGTTTTATGGTCTTTTAGGGTTTTTATGATCTTTAAGGGCCTAGTATTGGGCATTTAGGTTTTTATGGTTATTACGGGTTATTTTTGGGTTTATTGTTTTTAGGGATATATTATAGATTTTTAGTGTTTCTAGAACATTTTAGGTATTTTTTTGTTATTAGTGGTTTTAGGGTTTTTTGAGGGTTAAAGGTATTTAGGTGTTTTGGTTATTTTATGGGGTTTATGAATTTTTTGTGTTTTTGGGTTTATTATGTATTTTTAGTGGTTTTATAGGTTTTAAGGATATTTCTGGGTTTTTTGGGGTGTTAGTGCATTGATGTATTTATTGTTTTTAGCGGTTTTAGTATATTTTGGGGTTTATTGGATTTTAGTGGTTTAATGTTTCTATGGGTTTTTAGGGTTTTTTAGTATTTTTGGGATTTAAGGGTGTTTTTAGTTTTTTAGGGCATTCTACGGTCTTTTAGGGCGTTTTATCCATTTATTATCTAATAGATTATTTTAGGGTTTTATGTTATTTTAGGGGTTTTATTGGATTATAAGAGTATTATTATTTTAATGGGTTAGCCCTTTTTAGTGATTTTTAGGACTTTTATGTTTTTTCGATTTTTAGAGTTTTTACCATTTTTAATGTTTTTATGGGTTTTATAGCTTTTTGTTTATGGTTATTTGGGATTTTAATGGTTATTAAAGTTATTTTCTGGTTTCATAGAGAAATTTAGTGTTTTTTTGTGTTTCCAATGCATTTGGTTTTTAAGACTTTAATGTTTTATCAAGTTCTTAGTGTTTTTCTTTTTCTTGGGCTTTTAGTATTTTTAGCAATTTTTTATGATGCTTTCATCAAATTATTGGTATTTTTTGGGACTTTTAAATGTTTGTTGGATTTTTTGTGTCTTTAATGTTTTTTTTGGTTTTTCTATTTTTATGGTCCTTTATGGGTTTCATAGTTTTTTTCCATTTAAGTATTTTCTTTATTTTTAGGGTTTTAAGAGTTTTTAGTGTTTTATGGGTATTTTGGGTTTTAGGGATTTTGGTTCTTTTAGGGATATTTAGGGGCTCTAGGTTTTTAGTGTTTTTAAATGTATTAAATTTTTTTGGTTTTTTTAAAAATTTTATGGGTTTTTTAGTGTTTTATGGGTATTTAGGGGTTTTGTAATTTTTATTTTTTCTTCATGTTTTTAGGGGTTTTGAGGGTTAGTTGTGTTTCAATGGGTTACTGGGGTTTCTTAAATTTTTAATTTTCTTGGATCTTTTTATAGGGTTTTATGGTTTTTTAGGACATTTATTATTTTTATAGATTTTATGGTCTTTTATTATTTTAATGTTGGTTTTTGGGGTTTCAGGGTTAATTACAGGATTTGTGCTTTTTAGGGTGTAGGGTGTAAGTTTTAGGTTTTATGGATTATGGTGTAGTGTTTAGGGTGTACTGTTAAGTGTTTCGAATTTAGGGTCTGGTATTTGCGATGTTGGATTTATTGTTTATGGTGTAGGGTTTAGGGTTTTGGATTTAGTGTATACGGTTTTGGGTGATGATTTTACTGTATAGTTTTTAGGGTCGACAGTTTAGTGTGTAGGGTCTTTGGTTTATGGTGTAGTGGTAAGGGTTTAGGCTTTATGGTGGTTGTTATTGAATTTATGGTTTATCATATTGGGTATATGATTTAAAATTTGTAGGGTTTTTATGTATTTTTAAGAAATTTAAATTATACATAGGATTTTCAGCTTTATAGTGTTTTTATGGATTTTAGGTGTTTTATGTTTTTAGGGTATTAGGGTTTTTATAGGTTCTTAGGGGTTTTATGAGTTTTTTGGATTTTTAGAGTTTCTTGGGTTTTTAGCGTTTTTGGGTATTGTTATGGTTCTAAATAAATTTCAGGGTTTAATGGTTTAAGGTGGTTTGTGGGTTCTGAGTGTTTTAGGGGTTTTAGGGTTTTTATGGATCTTTTATGGCCTTTTCTTAGGGTTTATAGTTGTTTTTAGGGGTTCTATTCTTTTAGGGTTTTCAGGGTTTTAGGATTCCTGAAATTTGAGGTTTAATTAGGGTTTATAGGCTATTATAAAGATTTTACTGGTTTTTGGATTTTTAGGGTGTTTTAGGGTATTTTATGGGTTTTTAGGGTTTTTATGGGTTTTATATAATTTTAGGTCTTATTTTCGGTTCTTAGTATCAATATCGATTATAGGGTTTTAGGGGGGATTTGTGTTTTTTTTTGTTTTTTACGGTTTTAGGGTGTTTTTTTGGTATTGTATGTCCGTATGTTCTTTTCTCGAGGTTTTGTGGTATTTTCATGTTTTATGAGTTTTTGGTTTTTTGTGATTTTAGTTGTATTTACGGTTTTTTACTGTTTTGAAGGGTTTTTTGGTATTTATGATATTTAGGGGTTTTTATGGTTTTTAGGGTGTAAGAGTATTTTTAAGGATTATATTATGTTTAACTCATTAAAATTATTAAAGGGGTTTAGTGTATTTTATGGTTTTTATAACATTTTTGGGTTTTAGGTTCTTTTAGGGTTTTACGGTTTTCATCTTATTTTAATGGTGTTTAGGTTTTTATGGTCTTTAACTATTTCTTGGGGTCTTTAGGGTTTTTGTGATTTTTTATGATTTGTAGGATTATGTGTTGGTTTTAATTTATTTTGTGTCTTTTAGGGTTTTTGGGGAATATAGGTTATTATAATTGTTTAGGTTACTTTATTATTTTTTGGGTTATTTATGCATTTTAGGGGTTTTAAGGTCATTTAGTGTGTTAGGGTCAAATATGGTTTTTAGGTTATTTTATGATTTTTATGGATTTTATATCCTTTTAGGGTTTGGGGTATTTTATGATCTTTTAGGGGTTATTGGGTTATCAGTATATTTTATTATATTTTAGAGTGTATAGGGTCTTTGGGTATTTTAAATTGGTTTTAGTAAATTTTGGGTATTTCAGGGCCATTTTGGAGGTTATAGTTATTTGAACGGGTTTTTTGAGTTCTAGGGTTTTAAGTTTCATTCTATGAGTTTTCCTGTTTTGGGGGGTTTTAGTTTTTTATGGATTTTAGGGCCATTTAGGATTTTTAGGGGTTTTAGAGTTTTATGGTTTTTAGGCGGTGTTTATAATTTTTTAGTTTTTTAATGTTTTATGTTATTTTATGAATTTCTATTGAATTTAATTGATTTTAAGAATTTGATGTTTTCATGTGGATTTTATCATTTTGGGTTTTCAATTGTTTTATGGTTCTTAGGGGTTTTAGAATAATCGTGGTATTTCATAATTTACGGTTTTAATTGGATTTTGAGGTTTATATGATTTTTTGGAGTTTTTCTGGGGTTTTATGGATTTTAGGGGGTTTAGGATTTTTTAAATTTATATGGGGTTTTACAGTTTTTAAATTTTTTTATCATGTTTATGAGTTTTTATGTTGTTTTGGGATTTTAGGTTTGATTTAGGGTTTTAGGGTTTTTAAGGGTTTTTTGGTTTTTAGTGTTTTTGGGTTTAATAGTTGTTTTAGGGTCTTATAGAGTTTTATATGGGTTTTAAGGTATTTTTTTATTTTGATGAGTTTTTATTGTCTTTTGGGATTTGAAGTTCATTTTAATGGTTTTTGGGTTTTTTTGGGTTTTGTGGATTATTATTATTATTATTTATTTTAGTGTTTTATGTTCTTCATCGTTATAAGGTTTATTGTCTTTTATGAGTTATTGATTTTTAAGGTTTATTATTGAATTTAGGGATTTAATGGTTTTTTTGTGTTTTGTATTTTTTTTGTGTTTTTATTGGGTTTTGATTTTTTTGTAACTTGGTATATTTTTCAAATTTTAGGGGTTTTTGGGGGGTTGAAGGGTTATTAAGTGATTTAGGGATTTTTAAAAGTTTAAGAGGATTTTAGTAATTTTCTGGTTTTGCAGATTTTAGGGGGTTTTTGGATTTAGATATTCCTAATGTGTTTTTAGGGGTTCAGGGTTTTTATATTTCTAGGGTTTTTGGGGTTTTTAGGATTATTTAGTGAATTTTAGAGTTGTTTTCCGGTTTTTATGGTTTTTTTGAGTTCTATTACTTTTAAAGGGGTTTTACGGTTTTAGGTTTATGGGGTGTTTTAGGTGTTTTTTGGTTTTTAATCATTTTAGTTTATTTTAGGGTTTTATAGGGTTTAGGAAATTTTGGGGTTTTGTGTTTTTATATAATTTTTTCATATATTAGGTTATTTAATGGTTTTAGTGTTTTTTTTGATTTTTTGGTATTTTGAGGGGTTTTATGGGTTTTTAGGGGTTTATGGTTTTCTTATGTTTTTTGGGGTTTTAGAGTTTTCAGGGTAGTTTAAGGGATCTTATGGGTTTTTTGGTTTTTTTGGTTTTTTTATGGTTTCTTGGGGTCATAGGGTATTTAGTGGATTTAATTGTTTTATGTGGTTTAATAGTTTTCATGGTTTTTAGTGTTTTCATATGGGATTTTAGGGCATTAATGGTATTGATGTTTTTTAAAGGATTTGTGGTTTTTTAGGTATTTGTTTTTTGTTTTTCCAATGTTATTCTATGGTTTTTATGGATTTCAAGGGTTTTTAGCCTCTTTTATGGGTTTTAAGAGGTTTAAGGTTTCCTAGGGGTTATATGTGGTAAGGGTTTCTAGTCTTTTCATGGATTATAGGGGTTTAAAGGACTTTTAGGGTGAATATGGTTTTTATGAATTTTTAGAATTTTATAGGTTTTAATGTGTTTTAAGGGGTATTGAAATTGTCTTGTTTTTTAGGGATTTTTATGGTTTTTGGTTTTGGGGTTATTTTAATGTTTTCTTTCTGTTTTAGGTCCATTTTGGGGTTTTTATGTTTTTAGTTTTTTTTGATTTTTTAGGGGATTTATGGATTTAAGGGTTTTAAGGATTTTATGGACTTTCATATTTTTAGCATCATTTATGTTTTTAGAGACTCATATGGTTTTGGGATATTTTTTGTTTTTATAGTATTTTGGGGTTTTATAGTCTATTAATGTCTTTTATGGATTTGTGGGTAATTTTCTTTTGACTGTTTTTACGATTTTTGGGAATTTTTGTGTCATTTTGTGGGGTTTTGGTGTTTCTGGTTTTGTTATTGTTTTTAGTTATTTTGGAGATTTAGGATGTTTTGGGGGTTCTCTGACGTTAAGGGGTTTTAGTGGTTTTTTGGGTTCTAAGTTATTTTAGCATCTTTTAGTGTTTCTAGTGTCTTTTAGGGTCTCTTAGGGTCTTTATGGACCTTCAGGGATTTTATATGTTTTTATGGTTTTTTATATTTTAGGGGTTTTTAGGATTTTTAAGGATTTTGGGGTTTTTAGTGTTTTTTAGAGTTTTAATAGATTTTATTGTTTTATTAGGATTTTAGTCGAGTAATGGAGTATTAGGTTATCATATTTTTAAACGGGAAATTAGTGTATTTTTAGGATGTTTCATGGTATTCTGATGGGTTTATTGTTATTTGTAGGGATTTTATACTATTCAATGGATTTTGTGGTTTTATGGTGTTTCAGAGTTGTATTGGGTTTTTAGGGTATTTTCAGGTTTTATTGGGTTTTTGGGTCCTTTTAGGAGATTTGGGGAATTTTGGGTTTTAGGCTCCTTTTAGGGTTGTGTTTTGGTTTTTTACGGTTTATGGGGTCTTTTTGTATTTTGTGTGTCTCTATTGGTTTATAGTTTATTTATGTTTATTAGGGGTTGTATGGTTTCATGGGTTTTTAGTGTTTTTTGTTTTTTTGTTTTTTTAATGTTTTTAGGGATTAATTTATTTTTTAGATTTTTTAGGGTTTTTTGGGTATTTTTGGTATTTTTGGTTTTCAGAGTTTCTTAGTGTTTTAAGTGGATTTTAGGATTTTTAGGGGATTTATATTTTTTAGGTTTTAGGTTCTTGTCATCATTTTTATGGTTTTTAAGGTCCTCTAAGTAGTTTAACGGGTTTAGGGTCTTTTAGTTCTTTAAGGGGATTTCAGGGTATTTTATGGGCTTAAAGGTTATTTATGGTTTTTTGTTATTTTATGGGGTATGGATTCCTTTAGTGTGTTCGGGGTTTTAAGTTCATTAGCGTATATTAGTGAATTTAGGTTTTCTGTTACATTGATGTGTGTTTAGGTTGTAGTTATTAGGGTTCAAGCTATAGGGTTTAGGGTATAGGGTATTTGGTTTAATGAATAGGGTGTAGAGTACTTGGATTCAGGTGTGGGGTATTGAGTTTTGGGTGTATGGAATAGGGTTTATAGTATTGGGATTTTTGTTTAGGGTTCATGGTATGTGGCTTCAAGTGTAGGGTTTAGGGTTTAAGGAGTAGGGTTTGGGTTTCAGGTTTTGGGATTATTGTTTGGTGTATAGGGTATTAGATTTATGCTTTTTTGGTTTTAGTGTTTCTATGAGTTTTTTTTCTTTTGAAGGATTTATTCATGTTAATTTATAATTTTATGATTTTATTTGTTTTTGGTTTTTAGAGTTTTTTGATATTTTAGGTGTTTGGTGTTTATTATGTGTTTTAGGTTTGGGGGGTTATTGTTTTTAGGGGTTTTTGTATTTTTATGTTATTTGATGGTTTTTTGGGTTTTATTGTTTTGGAGTTTGTAATAGAAAATATGGATTTTAGCGTTATATTGGGTTTTTATGGTTTTAGGGGTTTTAGGTTTTTATTGGATTTTTTATGGTGTTTTGAATTTTTTAATGTTTTATAGGGATTTTTATGGTTTTTAGGGAAATTGGTGTTTTTAGTGTGTTTAATGGGTTTTATGGTCTCTTAGTGGCTTTTATGTGTTTAATGTTTTTATGGGTTTTAGCGGTTTTTACTATCATATGGTTCATGGTTTCTGGGGTGTTTTATGAATTTTAGAGTTTCATAGGGTTTTTAAGACTTTTAGTGTTTTTAGAGTTTTTATGGTATTTCTGATTTTATGGCCTTTTAAGGTTGTTAAGGTTTCTTAGGAGTTTTATTGATTCTTAGGGTGTTTTAATAGTTTTAGGATCATTAGGGGTTTTAGTGCTTTATGAGGTTTTTGTTATTTTAGAGTTAAACTGTATTTATGTTTTATTCGGTGTTTAAGTTTTTTTTAAGGATTTTGTGGTGTTGGTATATTTATAGGGTTTTTAGGGTATTTTTAGGTTTTTTGGGATTCATGGTCTTTTAGTTATGTTTTGGAGTATTAAGTTATATTTATTATTTTTAGTGTTATAAGGATTTCATAGTGTTTTTTTGGTTTTAGGGACTTTTATGGGTTTAAGGATTATAATATTTTTTAGAGATTTAGGGGTTTTATGTTTTATTTAGGGTATTTATGGTTTTTAGAGGATTCATGGTTTTAGATCTTTTTGGGACCTTTAGGGTTTTATTTCAATTCATGTTAATATGGATTTTTATTGGTTATTTGGGTTTTTTAGGGCTTTAATGATTTTTTAAGATATTATGGGATTAGGTATTTTTAGGATTTTTGGTGTTTTACGGTTTTAAGGAATTTAGCTATCATTTAAAATTATAAGGGTTTTATTGATTATTTTTTGATAATATGGTTGTTGAGGTGATTGGGGGATTTGGGGTATTTTTAAGGGTTTTAGCGGGTATTAGAGTATTTTGGGGTTTTAAAGGGATTTGTAGTCTTAAAGTGAATTTTAGGTTCTTTTATGTTATTTTAAAGGTTTTTAGGGTATATTAGTTTTTAGGGTGTTGTTTTTAGGGTTTAGGGTTTAAAATTTATGTTTTATTGTGTATTGTACTGGGATTATGGGGTAGGGTTTTGGGTTTAAGGTGTAGTTTATATGGTTTATGGTGTCGGGTTTAGGGTTTAGGTATGGGTGTTGGGTTATATTTTTTCGGGTGTAGAATATTTTGTTTATGGTATATGGTATGGGTTTTGGGTTCATTGTTTAGGGGTTAGGGTTCATGGTATCTTTTTTAGGGTGTTTGGAATAGGTATTAGGGTGTAGGGTTTATTTTTTATGAAATCATAGTTTTTTATGGTGTTCATAGGGTTTTGTGGTGTTTTAATGTTTTTAATGGGTTTTATGGTCTTAAGGTTTTTTGGTTTTTTGGTTTTTTATGTTTTTAGGGATTTTAGTTTTTTAGGGGTGTTTGGATTTTGGGGTATTTTGGGCATTTATGGTTTTTAGGGGTTTTATGTTTTTTAACATTTTTAAGGGATTATGAGTTTTTAGAGATTTTATGGATTTTTTTGGGTTATTAATTTTTTCAAGGTTTTTAGGGTTTTAGGGTTTTATTGTTTCAATATTTTTTGTGTTTTTTGGTTTTTTGGTATTTAATGATATTTAGTTTTTAGGTGTGTTTAGTTTTATTTGGGGTATTTCAAATTTTTTTATTTTAGGGTGTATTAAAATTGTATGGGTTTTATATTTTTATGTGTTTTTAAATATTTTAGGGGTTTTTGGGTTTTTAGTGTGTCATATGGATTTAATTGTTTTTAGAATCTTATATGGGCTTTTTAGTTTTTAGGTTGGTTTGGTTTTTTTGGGGATTAGTGGTTTTTAGTGTTATTTAGGATTTTTTTCATTTTTTTGTTATTTTATTGTTTTTATTGGTTTCTAATGTGCGTTAGGGTTTTTAGAGTATCTTTGGGTTTAAGGATAATTTAGTGTCTTAGGGTTATTTTTAGGTCCAAAGGAGTCTAGATACCCTGATAGGGGGTGAATCAGTGTATGGAAATTCTATTGAAAATTCTTCTAGGCCAACTGGATCATGAATTCTTCAATATATGGGAATCCCATTTTCTATTTATTACTTATATTACTATTATCCTTTCAAATAGTATATCATGACAATGCATGGCAAGTAAAGAATGTTGGAAACCACTGGGACACAATGATTTTTACTTGGTTCATCCTGACTTTACTACACCCAAGGAGAATTCATTAACATGGTGCTGATATTCCAATTCCTTTTAGGCACACTACAAAAATATGTTTTAGGTTAGATCAATTCTATGGTTATGTTCACTTTTCTTACAATGTTTAGGGATAGCTCAAAACATATCAAGGGTCACTCCCACTATATTTCCCACGATGTATCACTATTGGTGGAAAGGATGACCTTCTTCATCATCCTTTTCTCATTACTCCAGAAAGGAACCACACACAATTTATGGACATATAGGTCCCTTAATGAGAAATATTGAATGCATCCTCAGTTCTGGGTAGATTCTCTATTGAATCACTTTATTGGTTTCTCTTTTACTTCTGTGAAAACACCTTGATTCCACATATTCACTTTCTTGACACATGGAGAAAACTTCTCTTTATAGTAGACAGAGAAATTACAAACTCATTACTTGATAGGATCTCTTATGGTTGCAAATTATTATTTTCATTGGCATGGAAGAAGTAGTGAAAAAACTACATCTTCAATACTATCTAAATGGTGTAGCCCTCTACCTTCTTCATTTCCTTTAGAGTTAAGATATAACAATTATAATTTTCACTTGTTAATCCTAGCACATATATCCTTGCATGAGTCCCTCAAAATAGTTTCACACATAAGTGTTATATGAAGCTCTATTTTAACCTGATATATTTAGTACACTTCACGACAATGGGTTTACCTTTCAAAGATACCTTTTGAGAGTAGTTTTTGATTGATCGTGAATTGCTTTAAATGCCTTTATGGGATACCACACATCATGTAGCACGAGTGATTCATAATCCGCCACCACTACATAGATCATATTCCCTGCACAAATGGCCTTAAATTAGTTGATGGTCATCACTTCATGAATGAATTATGCTTCATGGGCCCCTTTTCCTTTACAATCTGTAGTTCCCCAAAACTAACCTTCTTCATAAATTACCCCTTCACAGAATCCTCCCTAGAAAATAGCTTCCTATTTTGTGGTCCACTAACTCTTCTAAAGACCACTTTCATACTTAGCTGAATTCTTCTAGTAGTTCTGGTTTCTGATAAATTTTTCAATGATAAATGATGTGATTTGGGTTCTTTTTTATATGACAAATAATTCAGAAAAACCCAGTAATCACAATTACCAAATTTTCCTTTGCGGATTAGTCATCACTGCCTTCCTTCCACAAGTTATGATCCCTTTGTAATAGAATAAATTCACCACCTTCACTCTGTAAACATAAATTTATTTAGGGTTCATTTTTTATTTCACGATTCTCACTAAATCCCCACCATCAACAAATGACATGCCTCTTGTGAACTAATCCAACTATCTGGTTTGCGTATTTCATAACACTATATGATGGCTTTAAATTACCACCCTCATCCACAAAACTTCAAGAAACTTATGGGTTCGTGTATCATGTCACGAAATCTATAAAAAAATAAGCCACAATTATGGATTTAGGGATTTATTAATTTTATGATTTTAGGGTATTTGAAGGTTTTTAGGATTTTAGGGTCATTATGGTTGTTACATTTTGAGGGCATTTTAGGGGTTTTTTGATTTTAAGAGTGTTTAGTTGTTATAGGATTCTGAAAGAATTTCAGGTATTTCTAGGGGATTTACATTTTTTGGGGGTTTAAGGTATTTTAATGGTTTTTGAGTTCTTAATATTTTAAGGATTTTTGAGAGATTTAGGGTTTTTATGGGTTTTTTTGGGTGTTTAGTATTTTTACTATTTGTATATTATGTTAAGGTCATTTATTGGTTTTATTATATTATGTAATATTATAGTATTTTAGGTGTTTTATAGCTTTTATGGTATTTTGGGTTCAGAGGGGTTTTATGGTTTATAGGGTTTTAGTGTTTCAAAAGGGGATTATGGGATTTTAGGGTTTTTCATATTTTTATTGTTTTTAGGGTTTTACTATATTTTAATAGTTTAAGGGGATTTTTCATTCTAATGGTATTTTGGGATTTGATGGGTTTTAGTGAATTTTAAGGTGTTTTATGGCATTATTAGATTTTAGTGTTCTCCTAATTTTTAGTACTTTTATTGTATTTTAGTGCTTTTAGGATTTCTATATTTCGTAAGAGTTTTAGGGGTCTTTGGGGGAGTTTTAGTTTTTATTGTTTTTTGGGGTGTTTAGTGTTTGGGGGTTTTAATTGTTTTTTCGGTTTTAAGGTGTTTTACGTTTGTATAGTTCTATTAGTTTTTTTGTTTTATTTGGTTTTACGGTCTTTTATTGTTTTTAGTTGTTCGGGTTTTTTCGTTTTCTATTGTTTTTATGGTTATTTTGGTATTTAATGTCTTTTTACAATTTTATAGGGTTTTAATTTTGTTTTTGGGTTTTAGGCGGAACATATGGGTTTTGTGGGTTTCATTTTTTTAGGGTTTTAGGTCTTTATGGGTTTTAAGGAATCTAGGGGGTTTAGAATTTTTTTGGGTATTTTGCATTTTTTAAGGGTAATTTGGGTTTTAATTGTTTTAATGTTTTTTAATGTCTTTTTGATTCAATGGGGTTTTAGTATCTTTCATGTTTGTTAGAGTTTTTAGGGTCATTAAGTGGATCCTTAGGGTTTTATGGTAATTTATGGTTTTATGGGTTTTTGGATCATTAAGTATTTTTAGGGTATTTTAATGGTTTTAGGTATCTAAGGTTCTTTTTCATTTTTATATTTTTTTGTGTGAAGGGTTTATGGTGTCGTGATTTGTGTTCAATGTTTTGGTTTTAGTTTTGTGTATATGGTTGTTAATTTAGGGTGTAGGGTATGGGGTCAATGTTGTTTGAATTTTTTTTAAAGTTTAATGGAATAGTTTTTAGGTTGTAGGGTTTGGGATTTAAGGTACATTGTGAGGTTTTCTGATTTAGGGTATTTATTTTAGGGTGTAGGTTATAGGATTTATGGTGTAGGGTTTGGGATTTAGTATATATAGATTTTTATTTTCAATTTTTTTATACGTTTTTATATTATTTTTGTGTTTTTTTGGGTTTTTAGGGATATATGGAGTTTTGTAGTTTATATATTTTTATATATTTTTGGAGTTTTGGGGGTTTTTTGGTTTTTTGGTTTTACAGGTTTTTCGGTTTTAATGATTTTATGGGTTTTAGGCGTTTTTGTTTTTAGTGTTTTTATTTATTTTTGGGGTTTTTAGGGGGGTTAGGGTTTTCACGGGGGGTTTTATGTGGTTTAGGGATTTAATTGTTTTTATGTTTTAAGACTTTTCTACGGGTTTTAGTTAGTTTTACTGTTTTTTAGGTTTTAGGGGTTTTAGGGTTTTTTTTTAGTTTTTATAGATATTATGTGTTTTTGATTTTAATTTATTTTACTCAATTGTAAGGTTTTTATGTTTAATTTTTTTTACTATTTTTATGGTTTTAGGTTTTTTTGTGTTTAGAGTTTTTAGGTTACTATGAGTTTTATGATCATTTTCGGTTTTAGGGTTTTTCGTATTTTTAGTGTTTGAAAATGATTTATGGGGGGTTTTTTGTGTTTTAGTGCGTTTTATGGTCATTTGGAGTTGGGGGTGGGTTAAATAATTTAGGGTTATTAGTTTTTATGGGTTTTTAATGTTTTATGAGGGTTTTATGTTTTGTAGGGTGTTTAGGGTTTTCTGTGGTTTTAGGGTCTTTTAGGGTTTCAGGGAATTTTATAGTTTTTGGGGTATTTTATAGTTTGTATGGTCTTTTAGTGTTTGTAAGATTTTTAGGGGCTTTTAACAATTTTTATAAAAAAGGATAATTTCTGTTTTTATAGTTTTGGGGGTTTTAGGTTTCCTAATGTCCTTTATGATTTTAATGGTTTTTACAGTTTTCAGGGAGTTTTGGTTTTATGGTTGCATTAGAGTGTTTAGTGTTTTTATTATCTTTTAGGGTCACAAGATATTCTAGTGACTTTTAGGTTTTTAGGCTCTTTTATGGAATTTTTTATGTTTTTTGGACATTTATGGGTTCTTATTATTTTTGGGGGTTATATTGTTTTATGGGGTTTTAGGTATATATGGGAATTTATGGGGATTTATGGGGTTTTTAGGGTTTTTAGTGTTCGTACTGTTTTTTAATTTTTAGGGGATTTATATTTTTTAGTGTTTTTAGTATATTTATGGTCCTTCAGGATTTTTTTATTTTATTTAGAGGTTTAAGGGGATTTTCGAGTATTTATTGTTTTAATAGGGTTTAATGTGTTTTTATATTTTTAGAAATTTTTTAAAATGGTTTTAGGGGTTTGTAAGGGTTTTATCATTTTTATGGTCTTTTAATGTTTTTAGGTTTTTAGGGATTTTTATGTATTTTTATGTTTCAATGTATTTTTATTTTTTAGGGTTTTAGTAGATTTGTGAGTTTTTGTTGGTTTTTATGGGGTTTAGTAATTTAGTTCTTTTAGGGGTTTTATTAGTTTTAGGGTTCAAAGAGTTTGTTTTCATGATATATGGGTGTAAAAAGATTTTTAGCATGTTTATGGGGGATTTAGAGGTTTTTAAGGTATTATAGGGGTTTTAGTGTTTATTGGGTTTTATGAATTTGATGGGTTTTTGGTATATTTAAGGTTTTTAATGTTTTTTGGATTCTGAGGGGGTTTTGTGGCTTTTATTTTCTTTTATGGTGTTTTAGGTTTTTTAATGTTTTTGGACTTTTGGGCTGTTTAATGTTTTAACAGTGTTTTATTTTTTTGATGTGGGATTCTAGTCTCTTTTATGGTATTTATGGTTTTTAGGTTTTGATAGGGTTTTATTTGGTTTTTTGGTTCTCTTAGGGCTGTTTTTGTGTTTATGTGGGTTTTATATTTTTTTTCCTTTTGGTGATCTTGGGTTTTGAAGGAGTTTTAGGGTTTTATGGTATTGTCAAGGTTTTTCATTTTATGTTTATTTAGCGGTTTAGGCGGTTATAGTGTATTTTAGGTACATTATAGGTTATTTTATTTTTTTAAAGTTTAAGGGTACTTATGTGGTTTTATGTTCTTTTGTATGTTTACATGGGTGTTAGGATTTTTTAATAATTTACAAGTATTTTAGTGTTTTTTAATATTTTTAATGTTTTTTTGGGGTTTGTAGGCATTTTTAAAATTTCACAGTTTTTAATGATTTATTTTGGTCATTTAAGGGTTTCACTATTTTTTGGTCATTTAGGGGTTTTCATTAGTTTTAGAGTTTTATGGTATTTTATTAAATTTATTGTTTAAGGGTTTTATGGATTTTTAGATTTTTTAGTTTTATTAGGAATTTTTTCATTTTTTGCAATTACTTGCATTTTTAGGGGTTTATATGATTTTTCTTGTGTTAGGGAATTTATTATTTTTAGGGTTTTAAGTGTTTTTATTATTTTATGGGTTATTCGGGTTTTAAGGTCTTTAGGGTCTTTTATAAGATTTACTCTTTTTTAGGAGTTTAGTTTTTGGGGTAATTTGGGTTTTTAGGATTATTAGGGTTTTTTGGGAATTTTTTTGTGTTTTAGAGTTTTTAGTGTTTTTAATGTATTTTATGTATTTTTATGATTTTAAAGGTCATTTAGTGTTCATTTTAGTGTTTTGAAATTGTTTTATGATTTTTAGGGTCTTTACAGTTTTATGGTTTTAGGGGTTTTGATGGTTCTTATATAGTTTTTATGTTTTTATGGTTTTTATGCATTTTATGGGGTTTTTTGTATCATTTAGGGTTTTTATATTTATTTTAGTGTTATTTTGGGATTTTAGGGTTCTTAGGGATTCCATGGGGTTTCTAGTGCTTTTAGAGTTTTATAATATTTTTAGGGGGTTTTATGATTTTTAACTGTTTTCTGGGGTTTAATGGTTTATACATGATTTTAATATTAATTAGGGGTTTTATGGTATTTAGAGTTCCTAGTTGTTTTTTTGTGGTTTTTGGAATTTTTTCTGTTTTTAAGGGTTTTAAAGGTTTTAAGGGTTTTAGCGTTATTTGGGATTCCATGATGTTATTTGGGATTTATTATTTTTTAGATTATTCTTATGCATTCTTAGGTTTTAAGAGTTTTTGGGATTTTAGTTTTATTTGGGAATTTTGTGTTTTTAGGGGTTTTTCGATTTTTCGGGTAATTATGTTGTTTCCTAACATTTAGGGTTTAGGGTTTAGGGTGTATGATGTAGTATATAGGATTTAAGATGAAAATTATAGTGTTTTGGGGTGGGATACAATAATTAAACTAAAAGGCATTTGTTTTAGGGAGTATGTTTTAGGGTATATGGTGTAGGGTATAGGTTTTAGGGTGTAGGGTTTAAAATTTATGTTGTAGTGTATAGGGATATGGTAGTATGGCATTGGTTTTAGGGTGTTGAGTATAGAGTTTGGTTCGTAGGGTTCATGGTGTTGGGTACATGGATTGGGTGGTTGGGTTTGGGGTTTATGGTTTATTTTATAGTTTATATAGTGTAGGGATTAGGGTTAGAGGTTTGGCATAATGTTTACTATGTAGGTTTTAGAGTTTATGATGTAGGTTATTTGGTTTTGGGTGTATCGTTTATGGTTTAAGGAATATGGTATAATGTTCCGGTATAGGGTATAGGGTGTGGGGTATATGTTTTGACGTGTGTGGCTTACTGATTAGGGTATAGGTTTTAGGGTTTAGGGTTATGTATTAGGGGTGTAGTGTATTATGTTTTGGGTGTTGGGTTTTTTTGATATAGTGTGTAGGGTGACGGTTTAGGGTTTAGGTAAGAGGGTATAGGGTTTATGGTGAGACGTAAAGGGTTTACGGTGTATGGTATTTGGTTTAGGGAGTAGGGTATATTGTTGAGGTTATAGGATTTAGGTATTAAGGTGTTCAATGTAGGGTTTCGGGTGTAGGGGGTATTTTTTGTGGTGTTGGGTATAGGGTATAGGGTTTCATGTGTCGATTATATTATTTAGAGGGCAGGGTATGAATTTTATCATGTAGTGTATAGGGTTGTGGGTTTTGTGTATGGGGTTTATGGTGTTAGGTGTAGGGTTTAGGGTGTATGGTATAAAGATTAGGGTGTAGACAGTGGGGTTATGCGTTTAGGGTTTAGGTTTTATGGATTAGGGTTCGGGGTTCAGAGTGTTGTGTATAAGGTATTAGTAATTTTGTATGTTTTAGTTTTTATATTGTAGGAAATACGGTTTCTGGTGTTGGGTTTATTGTGTAGAGTGTTGGTTATTGGGTTTTAGGTGTAGAGATTACTATTTAGGGTGTAGGGACTTGGGTAGAGAATATAGTCTTTAGAGTTTATCATGTATGGTATAGGGTTTTCGGTTTTGGGCATAGGGTACATGGATTATGGTGTTGGGTTTAAGGTTTAGTGTATAGGGTATAGGTTTTTGGATGTAATATTTATCGTTTTTTCATATATGGTACAATGTTTTGGGCTTTTAGAGTAGGGTAAATGGTTTATAGTGCAGGTTTTAGGGTTTACGGTATAGTGTAAGGGGTGCAGGATTTTTTGTTTAGGGATTCAAATATTGAGGTTATAATGTAAGGTTTAATGTTTTTTGTGTAGAATATAGGCATTAGGGTTTACGGTATTGTGTTTAGGGTATAGGGTATAGGGAATAGGTTTTATGGTGTCTATTATTGGATTTAGGTTGTTGGGTATAGGGTTTAGCGTATTCGGTGTAGATTTTTGGGTGTAGTTTTTAAGAAATTGGGTGTATTTTATAGGGTTTATGGTGGAGGATTTTATGTTTGACTACTTTGTACATTTGATTACATGTATATTCAAATAAGTGAATACTAGTTAAAATACCTTATCACATGTTGATTATTCTTATGTATAACATTCATGTGATAATGTCAGTGAATATATGTCGCATTCATATCGTTATAGAAGTTCCCTACAATGATGAAAACCAATAGATGTTATGATGATATCTCTTAATTATAGATCTAGAGTTATATATGGTGGTATGATATATAAAATTGTATGTAGACTATCAGGTGAGATTACCCCTAATAAGACAAGGCTTCTTCCCCTGAAGTTCGTATTTGGAAATCTGCAAGATTATAGATTATGATAACAAACCCACATGTAGGAATTCTTCATGTTTTTGTGTGTCGGATATTCCAATCAATAAGAGTGTGTAATTTATCCTTATGATTTATTATTATTATTAATGCATGTCTTTACTCACACACGTAGATGTATTTTGTAAAACATGATGATAACAGTTCATTGGGAAGTTGGATTCTTTGGGTACATCTGGAATGACATGTTTTTAACTAATTAGTTAAGCTAGGATTTATAACATCTATATTTGTGAAACAAATATTTTTTATGAAAATAAAATATTTTATTTTGGTATACAATTAATGATAAATTGTTTGAACCCACCAAGACTGTGTTTGAAGATAAATATTTTTTTCCAAGTCGTTAAATAATATTCATCACCGTACATGTTATCTCACACAATAATAAAGGTTATTATTATTATTATTTTATGACATGGGGTTTATGTAATGGTCATTATATTATTTATAGTCTATTGAATAATTATATATTATTTTTAACTACACTCTATGTCTATAAATAGATCGTTATGTCAAATTTTTTGGGTTAATCATGATATATAGAATTGTTTTTCACAATGAATTCTCCCTCAAATTCATTATTCTCCCTCCCTCTCATGAATGAGAAACACATGAAATATTTCTTCATGATCGATGGAGGAGTTATCAATATGAATAACGCAATAAAATTTATTCTCAATGCAAGCACCTAAAAATAAATTATAATTGAATAAGGATCGAAGGAGAATATGTGGATCACCATTATAGGTATTCTACCCATGGATCCTCACATTGTAAAGAAGGCAATCCGAAAAGTGTCTTTTCAAAGATCAATGATGTCATCAAATAAACAATTATAGAAAAGGTATTTATCTTTTTGGGAAATCAATAAATTAATTATAAATTTAATGTGAATGATTTTACCTAGGGTTATGGGAAACTAAATATTAAAACAAATTTTAATATATCTCCCACTACCTCACGCTTCTGCAAAGCTTAAAAAATTCATTTTTTATCAATGTGTGGTTAAGATATATATTTTAATTAATTATTTTATTTTTTAAATAAATTAAATCATTATTCAATTTTTTACATTTTTTATTATTCGTTATTTAATAGGATTTTAATTATCAAGATATCGAAAATTTAATCATGCTCGTTTTGTGTTTAATTTTCGTTAAGTTATAAGAACTAATGATGAATGACTAGAGATTCCATGGGGAAGTAAAATTTTTTTCTAGTAAAACTTGGTTACATGATGTGTAGTTATAGTTCACATTGTGTACCCATGTGCACTACACCGGGATTTATCATGAGATATGTGACGTGCAGGGTTATGAATTACATATGGTGCATTTATTTCACAATGCATTTAGACTTGGCCAAACTAGAACACCAGATGTTGAATTACATGACAAGTAGCTGGCATAAAAACCATGTAGTCTTCATGAGATAGTGGCTTAAATCAAACAATATGTGTGGTCATTATATGTCGTAAAATCACCTGACACTAAAATACTAGTTAAATTATGACATATATTACATTCATGTGGAATACACATTGTGTAGTTCATCATTTCCTATATCCGAAATACGTGTGGATCCTTTCATTGAGATTAATGGACACACAATATACATGATACATTTCATGTAAATTGAAGTGTAGTCCTACTGATATACATGGATAATCCAAGATGTTTATCTTGGGAAAATGGAAACCTGATACACGGTGTTTAGCTGTCATGTACACACAAAGTAGTCCGGCCAAGTTAACATGCCGAATCGCTAGACATTTAAAGCTGATACATTACAACTGAGATACAGAACCTGTTGATAGATTATAAACACAGTCTTCCCTCTCAATTAATTGAAGAAATCAATTACATTAAAATGGTAATTTTGGAATTAAATCCTTATTTTATTGATTGTAATTATTATTTTTTTGAGAATTTAATAATGATTTTAAACAAGTTTGAATGGTCAATTTATTTATTTAAATAATTTTTTAATAATATATGTTTTTGTTTATTTTCCATTAATTCCATAATAATTATTACCAATAATATGATTCATAATTTTATAATGATTAATGTGAATTAATTAATTAATAAATTAATCCAATAACTTTTATCTTAATAATAAATAACAAATAAGATTTGAATTCCAACCAGTTTAATTTTTTTGTATGAGTTTCATGTTTGACTATTCATGAGCTAGTAAATACTAGTGTATATTTTTGAATTTGTTTAATTTAATGTATTTCATGAGTATTCTATATTAATTATTAAAATAATTAATGGAATTCATGTCATCACTCCCACTTTTATTATGTAGGACCTACACATCAAATTTATTAATGTAATCCCCTTTAAATAATTATTTATTTCGCCTTACCTAGGCGTGTGTTATAATTTACTATAATTAATAGAGTTTTCTAAGGTGCATAGAGGTATTTAAATATAGAACCATAACGATATGATCAAAGGAGTTACACATTTTAATAGATGGAATGTTGTATCTCATAAGAAGATTGGAAATATGAGTTATTTCCCATATGTCATAAGTTTATTTAATAACTAATTAATAAATCAAAAATTCGTCTTTCTCTGGAATAACTAATTTAATTATTTTTTTATTATCTAGAATTATTTATTTTATGGTTTCTAGACTATAATCACATTAATAAATTATTTTAGGTGAAGTGAAAAAAATTATATAAATATATTATCTATATATTTTTTATATAACACATTTAATTAATTATGTAAAACCCACTAATTATTAACTGAACTAGTGAAGGTTAAACAAGATGAAATTTATTTTTAATTAATTACAATACCCCAGAGGCAGTTGTTGATGAAATACAGGTCATAATTTTTGATTGGGGAGTCCACTCCACATGTTAAGGATTTGAAAGCACAAAGGTAGAATGACCACCTACCTAAATCCTTATCATTTTTTTCATGGCCAAATTATAAATCATTAAGAATGCTAAAAACTATACTTTATACGTTCAATGGTGAGGGATATTGATTCTTGACAAAATAGTGGATGAAATAATAAAAAATGATAATTATTTCTCACATAATTTATAATCATGTAATTTACTAATCATTATCATTCATTATTCTTGAAAATTGAATGAAAAATCACAAAAATAGTGTAATAATTCCTTAACCCATTGTATGTCCTTAAAAATTCAGTTTTTTAGGCATTGTATAATCTTTTATGTGATTCATTATAATCAATATGTTTTTGTAATGTGTTGGAATCAATTACTCCTATTTTTTGACCCCAGTGGGTGAGAAAATGTGGACAGGATTCTTACCCAAGATATATTGAGGATTTTTATTATGTCCATTGTATAATATTATCATCAATGTATGTATGGTTGATGATAAAACAAAAAAACATGGAAGTTTACCAAATAATATATCATATTAATTCTCTTCATAAGTTAATGTAACGTCTTCAAATAAATATGATCACCAATGACCTATATTAGTGTAAACTTAAAATAGGGCTATGTAACTACTGATCATGCTTTCAAAATGTAATTGAGTATATTGATCAATTAAAAAAACTTTTGTTCCAATTATATAATAAATTATTCATTAATATTATCTTACTATCCATACAACCAAAATTATCCTGGTTTTTCTAAATATATATAGGAGAAATGGATAATTCCCCTAGGAATTATTCTCAATACATCACCACGATGATAAGGATTAATTGAATCCTATTTCATCACCCCTTGTTGTGAAAAGTTTTAAAGGAAAGGATAAAGATCCCACGGATAATATAAATCCAAAACATCCTTCATGGCATCCTTCAAAGAGACAAAGTATTCAAAGGAAGAGAATTGAAATTGTGGCTATTTTATTAATATATGTAAAGTATAAACACGGGTAAAGAAATATAAATGATTTCAAGAATCATGGAGTTCCACCCACTAATGTTATATTCATAATGTTTCTATTCATAATTTTCGTATTAAATACAATGTTCTTACAATGTACATGTTTTTTCTTATATAAAATGAGAAGGAATAAAATGCTTTTAGAGTAAATTCAAAATGGGATGAGAAATGGTGATTATCATGTCATCTAAGGGTTGATCACTATTTTTCATTTTCATTTTGGATTGATTATAGTTTGTATTAAGCATTATAGTAACATTTATCACAATTTCTGAGAGGATATAATGAGACATTATTTATTTTTCTAATAAATGTTGTAATTTTTAATTAATATTAAACTTATTGTTTAATAACTATTAAACCCAAAAAATACATTATAATTAATAATGAATAAAAATCAATACTCTTACCTGATTATTAAAAGGAAGTTATTTTCAAAATAAAATTAAAAGTATTTGAATTATATATTGTCGGTAAATTATATTTTCCCTATTTAGAAAAGAAACTGGACATAGAAACAAAAAACATACCATATTTTATATAAATAAACCATTATAACTAATTGTACGTTATGTAACTTTTAGAGTTAGTTTATTATTCCCATGTGAGAAGATTTAAATCTGGAGTTAAATTCATATACTTTAAGAGAAATTTCGGAAATTATCAGGGAATTAAATGAGTGCACTAAGTAAAAGGAATCATCGGGATAGGATTTTGATGTATTTACTATCCAGGTAATGATTGATCATATATATATATTGAATGTTCTACATAACTCAAATTTCAATATATTCATCCATGTTTTAGATGATAATAAAATTAAAATTAATTATGAGTGTTATATATACTTTAAATCATCCAATATTACTTCGAGGACATATTTGGAAAATAGTTTTTAAAAGAATAAACCATATTACAACTATATGATCTATTGAATATCATAAAAATTTCAATATGAAATGAATATATTAGGTGACTAACATACTTTTTTATTGAAATATGTTTTTTAAAATCTATCCTTAGCTTCGAACCAACATCCAAATAGTAAGCACTATCTTACTTAACAATCTTATTGACACTAAGTATGATAAAGACTACTTAATATCCATTGTATTTATATAATGGAATCCAATATCTTTGATAATAATCATATAAGACCTACATTTTATAGGTTATGTATTAGGATGAACATATTTTGTCATATTAATTCTAGAATTTCCTAATCATTGTGGATGAAGAAGTTCCAAGACACATACTCTTTAAGTATTTATTACTAAATAGGTGTTTTATGTTCTCAAAAAATGGTGATACATTTTTTTATTCTTTTTGAAAACTATTTCATATAATGAATTAGTAAATAGTAATATAATATGGTTTAAAATTATATACATATATATACTCAAGTAATGAATTCAATGTATCATGATTTGGGGACTCCATAATTTAAATGTTTTTAAGACAATATATAGCTGGTGAAAATTCAAAAGAAACTATAAATGGTTGGTACAAGATGGTACCAAAAAATCATGATTTATCATTCCAAGGATTATTCTATGGAAAAACATATTCACTAATCATCATGACTAAAATCCCTTTTCAATTATACCTATAAAATCCTATTTCTGTGGTCATCATATTGGGAAATTCATTTCCCAGGCCACCATATTTAGAGTATTCATTATTTAAGATGTCTATATGTCCCAATCAAAATCAATACACTATATTTAATGTCTACCAGTCATAATTAAAAGGTATGGTGACATCAATTAATGAAAAAAATATATAAAGATTGCATATATTCATTTATGAATTAATCATGCATTGGGATCATTGAATATTCATTTAGAAACAAATAAGTTACATGTGTATCTAAATGTTTAGTGGGAGAATTATTAGTTTTCATGATAAATATGATGATATTATATGGAAAAATTATTTCTCACAAGTTTTTTAAGACTAGGGAATGATATTTTCCCATGAATGACTTCAACTAAAAACTATGTTATAGATAACAATATCAAAAAATGGATCCAAGAGTTTTCTAACTGTAGTTATAAAATTTATTAACAATGTATAGTAATATAATGTTTATACAATTCAAGACATAATAATTGTTGAAATATAATATGTCAATAAGAACATGCATGGTAATAGGAAGATATTATAGAGATTAATGTAATGTCAAAAGATTAAGTGTTAGGAATTTATTTCATGTTCCCTGATATGTATTAATGTTTGATATTAATGTTTCATAAATCATAAAAGATGAATATAAATCATATATAACAAAGCTACATAGAATTTTACTTATAACTATCGAAAAGTAAACAAAATGGTATAACTGGATGATTTTATGGTAACTAGTGAAGTTGGAAAACCAGTGATCTATCTAATTGAACTAATTAATATACTTAGTTCAATTTGATATAGTATCATAAAAATTGTATAATGTAATATGTAAGGAAATAATATTACAGAAATTGGTTTCCATTTATACAATATCTGAGTTCAATTATGATTATTTTGCTTGTTAAGAAGCAGTTTGGCAATGTATTGTTCTATGTTTGGGTTATAGGAAAAGAAATAGAGTAATAATTTTATAATAATCTATGATCATGGATTTAGTTAGGACGTCATGAAAATGATATGGGAACAAGATTTGGATACTCTTTTGTATCACAAGTTTAGGTATTTTCATAACATATTAATTTTTTCAAAATAATATTCACTGCACATACATGTGTGTTTTCCAACACTATCCAGGGAAATGTGGTATAACAAAATGTTATAGACATACATAGTGGAATCAGGTTTAACATGGGAGGACTAACCAGTCATTTACAATTAGATCAAGTTCTAGTGGTAGTTCATTGGAGTTGGTTACCTAAAACTAACTACATTATACATTGGATTATATGTATATTGAAATAAATTAATATTAATTCAAATTTATTGTCACAAATTGAATTTTTTTCTACATAACATTGATTTGATAATGTCCCAAAGCATATGGTTCACTGATAAGGACATAGTATTTCTCCACTATGATGATAACCTTTCGATTCTATGATGATGTCACTTAAATATATTTCTACAATTAGATAACAAAATATGATAGGGAACATAGTAAATAGACTACTAGGTGAAACTAATCATAAGGGAATTAAACTTCATCACATTAATTTCTCATTTGGTCATATCTACGATTGGAGATTGTGAGAAATGACCCTCTAGTTGGAATTCCATATGTTTTTTTCCATTATATATTCCTAACATACAACTATTTAAAGATCTACAGACATTCATATTATTATTAATTATATTTATGATTCATTTAGTTATATGTATTTTGTATCAATTATGATAATGCTTCATGGTGTAGTTGACTACATTTGGGTTAATCCTGGAAGGCATGTTGTCAATTTATAAATCTAGGAATGATTTGTCTCATAAATATTTTTGGATTTTCATTTCTCAACCATTTGGTTGAAATATAATTGTCACATTAATTTTGATGGCCACGGAATAATGATTTTTATTTTAGACAGTTAGAGAAAGATGTATTGAGTACAAAGGTTGATAACATGGGTGATCAACCTTCTTGATGATTAATTAAGAAAAAATTATTTATATTATAGACTGATCATTCATATATGGTTCTCTTCATTGTGACGTTAAGTTCTCTCTCTTGGGTGCCATGAACCATTGCAAGACAATAATCTTGAACATCATGAAAACCCAATTAGTTAAAATGAGAGATAATCCTAGTGGATCCCACACTAAGTGTTTTAGTTGATATCAACTAAATTTTATTTAAAATTCTGTAATGATAAAAAAAATATTCTCAAGACCAACTAATAGTTTTATTCATGTTCTATTGATCGCATAAAATAAATAAATATTTATTAATCAAATTGTGAATAATATATATATATATATATTACATAATATATAATAAACATTTCTTTACTATTTTGTGAAGATAATATTTACATAATAATATAAAATATTTTATTATGTTATTAAAAAAATTCATGAGGATTTTTAACAGACCACAGCTGTGTTTGGGAATGGATATTTTTTTACAAACCATTAAATAAAATTCATCACTCCGTATGTTTGAGCACACTCTAAATAATAATGACAATGATAGTATTTTTATTATTTCATGGAATGGGGAATTATAATTGTTATTATATTATTTAATGTAAAATATGAAATTATGTTATATGTTAACCTAAACCCCAGATCTGTAAATAGATAATATGTCTATTGTATAGGTATAATCCTGATAAATAGAATTGTTGTGCATAATGAATTATCTCCCGAATTTCTATTTCACTCTCCCTCTCAAGAATAAAAAATTTAAGATTTATTATTTTGATATTAATGGATGAGCGATCAAAACGATTGATGAACGAAAAATGATTCTCCATGCAATAACGGTCAAATCAATTGGTGTTCTAGGAGATCAAATGAGCACCTGTGGATCACTTCTAGAGAGTTATGTCCCTTGGTACCACACATCTCAACAAAGGAAATCCAACATGGGTATTTCTAAATATCCACAATATCATAAAATAAAATGTATTTATTTTCTTCATATTAAAATACATTAATTATATATTTATCATGAATCACCCTTTCTCATGGTTTTTGAGCAACAAAATATTAAATTAAATTTTATTATATATCCCACCATCACATGCTTCATGTGCACATGGATCCTTTAGTGAATACGGTTTAGGAAATAGGTAATGTGGTTTTATGGTGATGTTTTTAGAGTTTAGGGTGTTGGGAATAGGGTTTAGAGTTCTTTATTTATGGTTTAGAGTACAAAATATTGGTATTAAGTTATAGGGTTTAAGGTTTATGATAAAGGATCTAGGTTTTTGGGTTTAGGTTTTACGGTTTAGGGTTTAGTGTTTAGGGTTTAGTATGTAGGTTATAAGGTTTTGGGTGTTAGTTTTGGGGTTAATAGTGCTGGGAATGGGGATGAAGGTTTGGTTATTGTAGTGTAGGGTGTAGAAAATATGGTTTATGGTGTAGAGTTTGGGTTTTAGGGTGCCAGATAATGGTTTTAAGGTGTATGGATTAGGGTCTAGGGAGTAGGGAATCGTCTTTATGGTGTAGGATTCAGGGTTTAGGGGGATTTTAAAAGGGTTTACTATGTAGGTTTTGGGATTAGGGTTCAGGGATTAAGGATTATGGTTTTGAGTGTAGGGTATAGGTTACAATGAATAGGGTTTACTGTTTAGGGTGCGGGGTATAGAGTTTAGGGTGCATGGTTTAGGGGTAAGGGTTTATGGTTTAGGGTTTATGGTTTAGTTTTTAGGGTGTTTGTTATGAATATTATTGTGTAGGATATAAGATGTCATATATAATGTTTACGATTTAGAGTTTAGGGTATATGGAAAGGGTTATATGGTTAGGGGTGTTGGGTTAGGGGTTTAGTGTTTAGTGTATAAGGTTTCAGGTGTAGGTTATAAGGTGTAAGATATAGTGTTTACTGTTTAGGGATTTTGGTGTAGCGTGTATTTTATATGGTTTAGGGTTTTTAGGAATTTTATGGATTATTGGGTTAATTGGGTTTTTTATGGGTTTTGGGTTTTCTGAGTGTTTGTTGGTTTTATTGATTTTAAGGATTTTACAGGGTTTTGTATGGATTTTATGGATATATTGTTTTTAAGTTTTTAGGTATTTGTAGGTTTGTTGTGTTTTTAGGGTTTTAGGTGTTTTTTTGGGTTTTTTTTAGGGTTTCATATGGTTTTTATTTTTATTGTGATTTCAGGTTCTTATGTATTTTATAGGGTTTTAATATTTAGGGTTTTAGTGGTTCTTAGGGGTTTCTAGGGTTTTATTTGGTTTTATGGTTTTTATGGTATTAGGGTTGTAGGGTATTTATGGGCTTTGAGGGTTTTCATTATTTTTATGTTTTTTTTGATTTTTTGGTTTATTTTTTTAGAAGATTTATTTTTTTCATGATTTTAGGGTTATTTTGGATGGTTTTTTGGATTTTTCTGTTTTTAGTGTTTTTAGGGTTTTTAGCGGTTTTTATATTTTTATAGTTTTTAGGACCCTTTATTTTTTTCAGGGTTTATGTCCGTTTAATTTATTTTTTTATTTTTTAGGGTTCATAAGGATATTGGGGTGGGGGTCAGGGTGTTTTGATGTTTTTAGGGTCTTTTAGTGTTTTTAGGGGTTTTATATTATTTAATGGATTATAGTGTATTTAGGATCCTTTAAAGTTTTTAGTAACAATAATGGTTTTTTTGTGTTTTTAGGGTCCTTAATGGGTTTTGGAGTTTCTATGGGGTTTTAGGGCATTTATGGTTATATGTTATTTTAGGTTTTTAAGGGTATTATAGTGGTTTTAGGTGTTTAATGGTAATTTATGGTTTTTAGTGTATTTTTATGGGTTATTGTTTTTATGGGATTTCAACTGTTTTAGGGTCTTTTAGAGTTTTAGGTGTTTTAATTAGTCTTAATGGTTTCCAATTAATTTATTATTTTATTGCTTTTATAATTTTTTTTGGGATTTTTAGTGTTATATAAGGTTTTCAGGGTGTGTAAGGGGATTATGGTTTTAAGGGTTTATGTGGTTTTATGGGTTTTAGGGTTTTAGAAGTTTTTATGGGATTTTAAGGGTTATAGGCTCTTTTTTAGTTTTTAGGTAACTATATTATTTATTGGTATTTATTTGGATTTTTCATGGTCTTTATGTTTTTTATATCACATTAGGTTTTTAGAGTATATGTTACCTTTTATCGTTTTCCCTGTATTTTTGGGGTTTTTGGTTCATTAAGCATTTTACTGTTTTAGGGTATTTTTAGGGAGTTTTATAGTATTTTACAGTATTTTATGGGGGTTAAATAGTTTTTATTGGTATGTATGGGTTTTTGTGTATTTAATTTTTTTAGGGTTTTTATGGTTTTAGGGTCCTTATAAATTTTTGAGATTTTTGGTGATTTTAGTGATTTTGGGAGTTTAAGGGTTTTAAATGTTTTTAGGCTATTTATTATGTTATCTAGTTTTAGGATATCTATGGGTTTTATGTGTTTTGTGTGATTTTTATGGTTTTCTATTTTTTGGGGGGTTTTTTGGTATTTAGGGTGATTTTTTTTGATTTTTGGTTACATGAATATTTTTGGGTTTTGGGGGGTTTTTAGGTTTTGCAGTTTTTATCTTTGGATTTAGGTTCTTCTTGGGTATTTTCAGTGTATTTGGTGAATTTTAGTGTTTTATTATATAATTTTATGGGTTTTTATGGTTTTCTAGTGTTTTAATGGGTTTTATGGTTTTTAGAAATTTTAGGGGGTTTATGATTTCTAAGGAGATTTAGTGATTTAATTTATTTGGTGGATATCAATGGTTTTTACGATAATTTTGGGGTTTTCATCATTTTTATGTCTTTATGTCTTTATTGATTTGGGGGGTTTATGGTTTTTGGAGGGTTTTAGGGTTCATAGGGGTTTTGGGGTTGTATGAGGTTTTAGGTGGTTTTGAGTTTTATAGTGTATTTTGGGGTCTTCTGTTTGGTTTATTATGTTTTTAATGTCTTTTTAACAATTTTTAGGGATTTAGGGTTGTTTGTGGACTTTTCCGGGACTAAGGATCTATTAATGTGTTTTATCTGGTTATATTGATATTTTTTATTTTTTAGGGTTTATTTGTGATTTTAGGGGGTTTACTATTTTTAGAGTTTTTAGGGGGTTTAATGTTTTTCTAGTGTTTTATTTTATTAATATTTTTAAGGAATTTTTTGTTTTATAGTGTTTTTAAAATGTATTTAGGGGTGTTAGGTAATTTTATTTTTATAGGGTATTTGAGGGTTTTTAGTGTCTTTTAGTTATTTTTAGATTTTCAGGGTATTTTTAAATATTTTAGGGGTTTTTTGGGTTTTAGGGATTTTGGGGATATTATGGTATTTCAGAATTAAATAATATATATAATTTTATAGGGTAATATGTTATGAGTATTATTATGTTTTTTAGCTTGTTGGTGGGGTTTTAAGTTATTTAGGGGTTTTTGGGTCTTTTGGAGTGTTTAGGATTTTATGGGTTGTAGTGATTTTCAGGGGTTTTAGGGGGTTTATGAATTTTATTGTTTTTATGGTTTCTATGTTTTAATGCTTCTTAGTATTATATGATTCTTATCATTTTATGTTTTTTTATATTATATGATTTTGGGGTTTTTGTGGTTTATGATATTTTTAGTGGGTTTTAGTTTTTTATGGTTTATAAAGGGTTTTATGGTTTTAATTTTTTTTTTAGTGTTTTTAGGGTTGTATAGGTCTTTTATGTTTTTATGGTTTTAACTGTCTTTTAGGGATTCATTGTATTTTTAGTGTCTGTGATGGGATTTAGGAGTTTTAAGGTTTTTTAGGGGGGTTTTGTGTTTCTGGATATTTTATGGTATATTAGTTGTTTTTATGGTTTTTATGGGTTTTAGGATTGTTTCATTATTTTAGTGATTTTATGTTTATTAGGCTCATTTTCACTTTATGGTATTCAGTTTGGGGTTTTTGGTGTAGGTTTTAGGGTTTTTGTTTACATTTTTGAATTTAGTGTTTAGGGTTTAAGGATTAGGGTGTTGTGTATAAGGTTTAGGGGGTAGGGTTTGCGGTTTGGGGTGTAGGGTTTAAGCTTATGGGATTCGAGTGTAGGGTAAAAATATTGGGGGATGGGTTTAGGTTTTGGGTTTAGGTTATAGGGTTTGGGGTGGGTTTTAGGTTTTTTTAAAGGGTTTATAACATATGTATGGTATTTTTTTGGTTTTTTGTTGTTTCTATTATTTTTTATGATTTTTTGGGTGTTTCATGGCTTTTTGGGACTTTTAGTATTTTTTTCATTTATGAGACTATAGGGTTTTTTTGGGTTTAAGATACGTTTAGGGTTTCTAGGGGTTTTAGGTTTTTTATGGGTTGTACATGTTTGTAGAGGATTTTAGGTTTTTTTGGGGGTTTAATTTATTTTATGTTTTTTATGATTTTTTTGGTTTTGAGGTATTTTTAGGGGTTTTGGAAGGATTCATGGTTTTTGTGGATTTTCAGGGTTTTCATGTTTTAGGGTCATTTGGTTTGTTAGGTTTATTTGGGTGTTTATGATTTTTTGAAATTTTATCTATTTATAAAGGTTGGTAGTGTTATTAGGGGTGTTTATGAATTTTACGGTTTTTGTAGGGATTGTGGTTTTATGGTGTTTATGGGATTTCATGGTTTTAGGGGCATTAGGGTCTATAGGTATTTTGGTGTTTTATGGGGTTTTAGTAGTTTTTTAGGAAATTAATATTTTTATTGTTTTCAATTTTTTAAAGGTTTTAGGTTTATATTCAGTTTTAGGGTCTTTTGTGGTAGTTTAGAGTTATCATGTATTTTATTGTTATTTAATTTTTTTATATTATTTTAGTAATATTAATGTGTTTTAATTTTTTTTTTCTATTCTCATGTTTTATTGTTTTTAGGGTTTTTAGAGACTTCATAGGGTTATTACTGTTTTTAGTGTTTTTTGGTTTTATTAGTGTTTTTATGGGATTTAGTGGTTTTTGGGTTTTTGGTCATTCAGTGGACTATGGTGTTTTTTTTGTTTTTTGGGTTTTTTATGATTTTTAGTGTTTTAGGTATTCAAGGGAGTTTTGGGTACATTTATGTTTTTTCCAGGGTTTTAGTTTTTTTATTTGCATTCTTTTTGGGATATTAGGGTTTTGTAGTTTTTAGGTTTCTTTGGGGCTTATAGTTTCTATTAGGATATTATAGGTTTATTTAGGTTTTTAAAAGTGTATTTTGGGTTATTTGGCATGTTTGGGTTTTTAGGGTTTTTAAATATTTTTTAGGGGTTTTATGGGTTTTAATGTTTTTTTAGTTTTTATGAATTCTATGATTTTATTTTTAATTTTTTAGGCTTTTCATGGGATTTTTGGGTTTTAGGGTTTTAAGAGTTCATAGGGTTTTTAGGGTTTTAATGGATACTGTGATTTTAGGGTTTTAATTTTTTATTTCAAATTTTATGGGTTTTTATTATTGTTTTAGGATTATTAGGGTTTTGGTTATAAGGTTTATGGAGTTATTTTGAAGGTTTATGGTGTGGGGTATAGGGTTTAATGTGTAGGTTATAGGGTTTAGGGTATAGGGTTATTATTTAGGCTATAGGGTGTAGGGTTTTATGAGTAGGGTTTCTGTTTTTTGTTGTTGTGTATATGGTTTAGGTTGTAGGAATTTGGGGATTGGGTTTAAAGTGTAGGTTTTATTGTTTAGGTTGAAGGGTATATGGTTTAGCGTTTTGGGTTTAGGACTAATGGTTTCAGGTATTTGTTTATGGTATAGTGTTTAGGGTGACGGGTAGAGGGTTTAGGGTCTCAGGAATGGGGTTTAGGGTGTAGCGTTTAGGCTTTTGCATGGAAGGTAATAGGTATAGGGTTAAGGATTTTGGGTATAGTGTACTGGGATAATGTTGTTGTGCTTATGGTTTTGGTTTCATGTTATATTGTTTAGTGTGTAGGGTATATGGTGTAGGGTATATGTTTTGGGGGGTAGGGTTTAGGATTTAGTGTATATGGTATATGGTTTATAGTGTAGGTTTAGGGAATAGTGTATGAAGTTTTGGGTTTTGGGATAGGGTTTAGAGTGTAGGGTTTAGGATTTATGGTTTTGGTTTTAGAGTTTATTTTGTATGGTATCAAGTTTATGGTGTAGGGATTACTATTTAGGGTGTAGGGTTTAGGGTGTATGTTTTTGGTAATATGGTTTTGGGTATGGACTATAGGGTTTGGGGTGTATGGTATAGGGTTTAGGGTGGTGGGTTTAGGGTTTAGTTTTTAGGGTGTAGGGTATTGGGTTTATACTGTAGGGTATAGAGTTTCATTTGTCGGGTGTAAGGTATTAGGTTGACGATGTCGGTTGTAGTGTTTATGGTATAGGGTAAAGAGTTTAGGGTGTATTGTTTAGGGTGTATGGTATAGCGTATTTGGGGTCCTTTACGGTTTAAGCAGTTTTAGGGTCCATTGATGGTTTTATGGTCTTTTTGGTTTTCATTCTTTTTAGGGTCCTTAATGGTCTTTAATCGGTTTTTTAATGTTTTTATGTCACTTCGGGGTTTTAGAATTTTTATATTATTATAGGATATTTATGGTATTTTAAGGTCTTTTAGTAGTTTTAGGGGGTTATAGTGACATTAAGTGTTTTTAGGGCCTCTTAAGTTTTTATGGACTTATAGGGATTTTTAGTGTTTATGGGTCATTTAGTGGTTTTAAGGGATTTAATATTTTTTTGGGATTTTAGGATATTTGGGGGATTTGGGTTTTTTAGTGTTTTTCATGGTTTTAGGGAGTTTAGGGTTTTAGGGCATTTTTAGATCTTTAGGGTTCATTATTGGATATTTCAGTTATTATGGTTTTATGGTTTTTAGTGATTTTATGGATTTTTAAGGGATTTAGGGTGTTTAGGTTTTATAGTTTTTTGGGGGTTTTAGGGTTTTAGTGTAATTATTTTTTAGTGATTTCCGTGTTTAGAGGTTTTTTAGGGTTTTTAGTGTTATCGAGTTCTTATGGTGTTTAGTGTTTTAATTTATTTTATGCCTTTAAAGGGATTTTTAGGTATTTTGGGTTTTTAGGGGGGTTATGGGGTTTAAGGGTTTTAAATATTTTTAGTGTTTTATGTTTTTTATGGTATTAATGGATTAGGGTTTTGGATTTTTTATATATTTTTTCATTTTATGGGTTTTATGGATTTTTTATGATTTTTAGGGGTTTTATAATTAAATTTATATTTTATGTCTTTATGGGTTTTATGGGATTTATGGATTTTAGTTTTTTTTATGGGTTTTAGTGTTTCCATGGATCTTTAAGGAATTTAGGTTTTTTATTATTTTCATGGGGTTTTAGTTATTTCTAGGATTTTTTAGTGATTTCCCTGGTTTTTTGGAGTTTGGGGTTTTTAAAATTATATTAGGCGTTTGGGGGTAAGTGTTTTTTGGGGTTTATGAGTTATAATAAATTTTTGAATTTGAAGGTTCTTTAAGATTTTTTGTTTTTTTATGGTTTTAGGTATTTTATTGATTTAGTGTGTTTAAGGGGTTTAGGGTCCATAGGGGTTTCAATGGGTTATTAATGTTCTTTTATGGTTTTCAATTTTTTTTGGACCCCTACATGTTTTAGCGTTTTTAAGGTTTGTAAAGAAATTTTAGAGTTTGCGATGTTTTTGGTCTTTTAGGGGAATTTGGTTTTTTTGGGTTTTATGGTTTTCAGGATTTTATGGAGTTATAAGGGTTTTTATGATTTTTAGGGTTTTCAGGTGTATTTAGAAATTTTAGGGGTTTTTGAATATTTTTCTATTTTTCGTCTATTTTAGGATTATTAAATGTTTTTAGTTATTTTTATGGGATTTTATTGTTTTTGATTGTTTGATGTTTTTTTCAGAGTTTATGATTTTTTGGGTTTTACAGGGTTTAAGAGATATTTGGTATTTTTTATGGGTTTTTGGGGTTTTTGGGGTTTTTGGGGTTTTACGGCTTTATACATTATTGGGTTTTTTTTATTTTTTGGAGGTCCTTTTGGAATCTTTAATTGTTTTTAGGGGTTTAGGATTTTTAATGTTTTGTAGGGTTTTGTATGGATTATTGAGGTCTTTAGAGGATTTAGCTATTTTTTGTTTTATTTTTTTCGATTTTATTGGTTTTTAGGGTTTTCATGGTTTTTAGGTTTTCTTAGTGGAATCAGGATTTACGTGTTTATGAGTTTTTTAGGTTTTAGAGGATTTAGGGTTATTATTTTTTTTGGGTTTGTGGGTTTTCTAGCAGTTTTAGGGTTTTCATAGTGGTTTTAGGGTTTTTTTTATTTTATTAGTGACTTTAGGAATTTTTGGGGCATTTAGTAATTATAGGAATTTCTAGGATTTTTTTAGAGTTTTTTTCTTGTTTTTGTGTTTTTAGAATTTTAATGGTGCATTATGTTTTTCTGATGATTTTAGGGTGTTTAGTTCTTTTATGGATTTTAAATATTTTGGGGGGTTTTATGGTTTTGTAGGGATTATTATTTGGAGGATTAGGGTTTTTTGGGTGTTCAAGTATTTTTATGAGTCTTTTAGGTGTTTTATTGTCATTTTTAGTTATTTTTAGTTTTTTAGAGTTTATAGGGTCTTTTGGGTTTTTTGTTTTTAGAGTCTTTAGGTACTTGGAAATGGGGTTGAGGTTTTTCTTATTTTCAGTAATTTTCGGGTTTTCTATGATTATTAATTGTTTTTAGGGGTTTTAGGGCTTTATTTAGAAAGGTTTTTAAGGTATTTTTTTGGTTAGGGATTTTAGTTCAATTTAATATTTTTTATGATTTATGTTTTATAATATTTTTAAGGATTTGGGGGTTTTTTGGGTTCATTTAGAAAAATTTAGGTTTTTTTGGCTTTCATGGTCTTTTAATGTTATTAAGTGACTTTAATGATTTTATGGTTTTTCTAGTTTTTACTGTTCTAGGTTACTTTTCAATTTTAAAATGTTTTTTTATTAACACAAGTTTGTATTCTATTTTAGGGATTTCAGGTCATTTAGGGTTGTTTAGGGTTTTTATGGTCATTTCTAGGTTTTTGGGTTTTCTAGTGTCCTTTTGAATTTTTAATGGGTTTCCTAGATTCAGTTCGGTTATTTCAATACCATTAGGGTTTTTAGGGGGGTTTAGGTTCCTTTAGGTTTTTATTTTCCTTTAGTGTTTTTTGTGCTTTAATGGTCCATTAGTGGTTTTTGAAATTTTTAATGGCATTTAGGTGATTAAAAGGATTTTTAGGTCCTTAGTGGATTTAGGGATTTTGGAAACTTATTGGCGATTCGAGATATTTAATGGTCTTTAATGGGTTTTTAGAGAATTTAGGGTCTTTTAGGTTTTTTGGGGTTTTAGTTTCATTTGGGTTTTTAGGTCTACATATTGGTTTTAGGGGTATTAAGAGTTTAATATTCTCTTATGGGTTATTTTGGTTTTTATGTTATTTTATTGGGTTTTAAATTTTTTAGTAGTTTTTAGGTTTTTAGGTTTTTAATAATTTTAGGTTATTTGATGGTTTTGGGGGTTTAGATCCTTTTTTTATTTTCAATATTTTTTATTATTTTAGGAATTTTTTGGTTTATTACGGTTTTTAGTATTTTTGGGTTTGTTATTTTTTTCAAAAATTTTAAGTGTTTTATTTATATATATATATTTTAAATATTTTTATGATTTTTATGATTTTTTTGTGGTTTTAAGGGATTTATGGTTTATAGGGTTTTTGAGTGTTTTTGGGGTTTTTTGGCTTTTTCGGATTTTATGGTTTTTGGGTTTCTTGGGTATTTATGGTATTAGAATATTTTGGGTTTTTAGTGGTATTTGTGTTTTAGGGATTTTAGGTATTTGGGGGTCTGATGTGTTTGTATATATTTTATGTACTTTTAGTGGATTATAATATTTTTAGGGAGTTTTGGTTTTATTTTTGTGTTTTTAGGGTTTTCGGGAGTGTAAGAGGTTTTTTGGGTTTTTGGGTTTGTTATTTTTTAGGGATTTTTTTGGGGTTTAGGGGGTTTCTGTGACCATTATTGTATTTATAGGATTACTTAGGTTACTTAAGGGGTTTTAGGTTCCTTTAGGGGTTTAGTGGATTTAATTTATTTTAGGGGTTTTATAGTTTTTTGGGTTTATTGGGTATTAGTTGGGGGATTAGGGATTTAGTGATATAATTTATTTTTATGGTTTTTTATGGTTATAAGTTTTTAGGGTTTTCTAGGTTTTTATGGGTTTGGTATATTTTGTGATTTTATGGTTTTTTAATGACTCTTAGGGTTTTCATGGATTTTTAGGTTTTTTAGTGACTTAAGGGTTTTATGGCTATTTATATTTTTAAATGTTTTTCAGGGGGTTTGATTAAGTTATGGGTTTTTTAGTTTTCATGGGTTATTGGGAGGTTTTAACGAGTTTTTTGGTTTTTGGGTATTTTGGTGTTTTTGGGTTTTCATGTTCTTTGGGGGTTTTAGTAATTTAGGGGTTTTTTATTTTTTTTACGGTCTCTTAGTGTTATAGGTTTTTTGTATGTTTTGTGGGGTTTATAGGTTTTTAGTTTTTTGGGGTTTTATAGATTAACAGTTCATAGGGGGTTTAGGAATTATAGTGATTTTCAGAGATTTTAGGTGTTTTTAGGTCATAAAACATTCTCTTGGTTGTTTGGTTTTTTTGGTTTTTATGTCTTCTAACGGGTTTAGGGGCAATAGGGTTTTTTCATTTTTTTCTAGGTTTTATGGTTTTAGCAGTTTTCATAGATTTTAATGTTTTTAGGGGCTTTTTGTGTTTAATATTATTTTGGTATTTTTTATTATTTGGTCTTTTATATAGTTTTTATGTTTTTAAGTGATTTTTTATGGTTTTAAAAGGGTTGTTATGTTTTTATAATTTCTAGGGATTTAATGGTATTTAATGTTGTTGAAGATTTTACTGGGGTTTCAAGGGTTTTTATAGTTTCCTAGGGTTCTTAAGAGTTATTTGGTTTTTTTGGATTGTATATATTTTTAGTGGAATAAAGTTATTTTAAGGTTGATTCCAAGTAAAGGGGTCTTAATATTTTTTGGTTATTTTCGGGAGTTTTGGGGTTTTTTTCGGTTTTTAGGGGATTACAATTTTAATGTTATTTATAAAAAAATTTATGTTAAGGTTTTCAGTTACTTTATTGTTTTTAGGTTTATATGGTTATTGTAGGGGTTATATTTGTTTTTTTGTCTTTTAGGGGTTATAGGGTCTCTTATGGTTTCTATGGTCATTTATGGGTTATACAGTTTTGGATTTTTTTGGATTTTTGGGGTTTTTTACTGGATATAGGCGTCTTTATGGTTTTGAATTTTTTAGGATTTTAGGGGGTTTTATGGTGTTAGACGTTTTAACATTTTTAAGGGGTTTATAGGTTTATGGTGTATTTTTTGGGGTTTTTAACGGTTTTTGTATTTTAATAGTTTTTTTTGAATGGGGGGATGTTGGGTTTTTTTAGTTTGTGGGTTCTTTAATGGTTTTTTTGTTCCTTTAGGTTTCTAAAGGATTTACATTTTTTATGGTTTTGTAGGGTTTTGTAGGGTTTTTTGTGTTTGATGATATTTTTAAGGCTTATTTTTTATTTAATAGAATTTATATATTTATGTAGGTTTTTCTAATTTTAGGGTTTTTTTGGGTTTTAATGTTTTTATAGGGTTTTGTATGGTTTTGGCTTTTGAAGGGTTTCAGGGTTTTTATGGTTTTTAAGGGTTGTATGGTTTTTATGGTTTTTGTGATTTTAGGGGTTTATATGTTTTTGAGGTTGTTACAATTTTATTGTGTTTTTAAAAGATTCATCAGTTTTTATAGTTTTTTTGGTTTTTAGTGGTTTAAAGTGTTTTTATTGAGTTTTTTGGGTTTTATTGAACTTTAATGGGTATTATGATTTTTTATGGATTTTAGCATATTTATGATTCTTATGGTTTTACAGGGATATAGGGTTCATATTTTTGTTTTAGTGGTTTTAGGGGAATTTAGTAATTTACGGGTATTATGGTTTTTAGTCTTCTTAGGGAACATTTTTTGTTTTTAGTGTTTTTAGGGCTTCTGAGTGTTTTAAGTTGTTTTTGTGTTATTACGGTTTTTAGTGTCTTTAAGGGTTCATATGGGTTTTATTAATTTAGGGGTTTTTTGGGTTTTATGGTTTTAATCGAATTTAAGGGTTTTTAATTTATTTAGTGTTTTTTTGCATCGTTCTAGGGTGTTATGTGTTTTTATGGTCATTTAGGAATTTAAGTATTTTTAGTGTTTTTAGGTTTTTTAGCTCTTTAGGGTTATTTTAGGGTTTTGCGTGATTAGGGTTTATTAGTATTTTTTACGGTTTTGTATGGTTTGTTATATTTTTTAAGGTATTGATGGTATTTTAGGTTATTAAGGGGTTTAAAGGGATTTTACGGTGTTTTATAAATTTTTCAATGTTATAAGTGTTCTTTCTAGATTTTTTGGTTTTTAGAGTTGTACGGTTTTTTAGGGTTCTTAGGGAATTTAATGTATTATTACTTTCAAATGGATATATGGTTTTTATAGTTTAAGGGTTTTTAGGTTGTTTTAGATGTTTGAGGGGTTTTTAGTTTTTTTAGATGGTTTTATCATTTTTAGAGACTTTGTAGGTTTTTTGGGGTTTTTATGGTTTTGAAGGTTTTTGGGTTTTTTAATGGTTTAGTGTATTAGTTTAATTTAGGGGTTTAAGTTTTGTGTTTTTATGAATTTTGGTTTTTTATTGTTGTTTTGAGTTATTTATATTTTTTGGGATTAATTGTTATTTCAATATTTAGGATGTTAATGTATTTTTTAGGGTTTTTAGGGTGATTAGGTGTTTTTAGATTATTTTTATCCAATGTTTTTTCAGGTTATAGTTTTATTTATGGTTTTATGGGTGTAAGGGTTTTATGGGTTCTAGAGGTTTTAGGATTTTTAGGGGTTTCTAGTATTTTTATGTTTTCTATGGTTTTAGGGATTGTTGGGGTTTTACGGGTTATTGAATATTTGAAGCCATCAGGGAATATAGGGGGTTTTATATTGTTTTAGGGTTTTTAGAGGATTTAGTGTTTTTAGACCTTTTCATAAATTTTAATGGGTTTAATGGGGTCTTGATGATTTTTTGGGGTCTTTAAGGGGTTTATGTGTTTTAAGGGGATTTATTATATTTTTGTTTTTTGTGTCTTTTAGGGTGATTAAGGGTTTTTTAGGATTATAACGTTTTGTGACTATTATATTTCTTTAAAAGTTTTTATGGTTTTTTCATTTTTTACAGGTTTGAGGGTTTTTAGTGATTATATGGATTTTAATGTTTGTAGGTTTTTTTGTGTTTTTAGGGTTTTTAATGATTTTTAAGGTCATGGTGGGTTTTTTATAATGTTTCAGGTTTTTCGATTTTTATACCACATAGGGGTTTCTTGGCATTTTAAGATTTTGGGGTTTTTCAAGTCATTTAGGTTTTTGGGGATCATTTAGGCGTTTTGGAAACCATTAGGGTTATTAGGGTTTTAAAAAAATAAGGTTTTTTGGGTATTCATATTTTGTTATATATTTTTATATATTTTATTTAGTTTTTAGAGCTTTTGGGGATATTAATATTTTAATGCGTTTTATGGTTTTTAAAATTTGTAGGTTTTTTTCATTTTTTATGATTTTTTGTAGATTTAGGGGTTTTGGGAGGTTTTGAATAATCTAATTGTTTTTATGGTTTTACAGTGTTTAGTGGTTTTAGGGATTTTAGGGTTTTTGTTTGGTTTTGGGGTTGTATGAATTTTTAAGTGTTTTTTACAGTTTTTATGTGTTTTGGTGTTTTATGGGTTTATTATGTAATTTAGGAGTTTTTAGAGTTATAGGGATATGAGGTGTTTTGGAGTTTTATTATAATTAAAAGTATTATTATGATTTTTATGTTTTTTAGGTCTTTTTGTATTTCTAGGGTTTACATATTTTTATTGTTTTTTAATGTTTGAGTGGTTTTTAATGGGTTTTAGGGATTTAATTGTTTATCATAGTTTTTGGAAGATTTATACTTTCAATTATTTTTTATGTTTTTTGTGTTTTTAGGTTCTAAATAGTTATTAAATGGTTTTAGAGGATTTTTTGTTTTTAGGGGTTTTAGGGTATTTTAAGGGTTTTAGGGTCTTCCATTATTCATTAATATATTAAGGGTCTTTTGGGATTTTTTTCATGATAAAGGGTCTTTAGATTTTATGGTTTTTATTTTAGGGTTTTATCGGTTATTATGTGTTTTTAGTGTTTTTAGGTTCTTCTAATTATTTTCAGTCTTTTATAGATCCTTTCTGGTATATAGTACAACTTTTTGTGTTTGGGGGTATAGTTTAGGGTCTTAGGTGTGGGGTTTATGGTTTATTTTTTAAGTTTTAATGATTACGGTGTATTGTATAGGGTTTCTGGTTTATGGTGTAGGGTACATGGTTCAGGATGTAGGTTTTTATGATTAGGGTTCATAGTATAGGATTTTGTGGGTAGGGGTTTTTATTTATGAAGTGTTTTTATAGGGTTTACCATGTATGTTCTAGGATCATGATATATCATTTTGTGGGGTTTTATAGTGTTTTGGATATTTAGATGTTTTGTAGAGTTTTTTGGTTATTTGGTGTTTTTAGAGTTTTTATTGGTTTATTTGCTTTTTATGGTGTTTAAGAGTATTTTTGATTATGTGAGGATTTTAGGATTTTTTTGGTGTTTACTGGTATTTCGGTTTTCATGGATTTTGGGTTACAATAGCTTTGAGGGTTTTATGGGGTTTGAATGGTTTTTAGGTGTTTATCTGTTTCATAGGGTTTATAGGGGATTTTTGGTTTTTAGGTGTTTTAAGAATTTTAATGGTTTTTTGGGGTTTAAAATTATATAGGGTTGTTAGGGGTCTGGGGGTTATTTGAGTATTTTATTAGTTTTCAATTTTTTTTGGGGGTTTTAGGGTTTTTAAGGGTTTTTAGTTTTGTATAGTTTTTTAAAGTTGTTTAGAGTTTTTAGGGGTTATTAGGTTTTGTGGGAGTGGGGTTATGAATTTAATTAATTTAGGGGTTTGGGGGGGTTTATGGTTTTTAAGGTTATTAAGATTTTTTCTGGTATTGGGGTTTTTTTGGGGGGGGTTAGGGCGTTTGTGTTTATTTTATGTTTACAGTGTTTTAAATATATTTTATTTTTTCATTAGTGTTTGAGGTCATTTTGGGTTTTTAGAGGTTTTAGGTTCTTCTTGGGTTTTGGGGTTTTTAGGGTTTTAGGGGTATTTTATTTTCTACGGGTTTTAGGATCTTTTGTGTGATTAGGGGTTTAACGGACTTTTAGAGTTTAGAATATTGGTTCAAGGGTTTAGGATGTGGGGTTTAGTGTAATGGTTATAGGGTCTATAGTTTATGGTTTATGGTGTAGGGTATAGGGTTTCGAGTTTAGGGTATTGGTTTTTTTGGATAAGGGTTTTGGGTTTTGGGTTTAGGTTATAGGTCTTAGGGTGTCTGGTTTATGGTGTAGGGTTTAGGGTATAAGTTATAGGTTTTTCATTTTATAGTTTTTTTTTCGGGGGTTTTAGAATTTGTATCTTTTTCAGGGTTTTAATCATTTTATGTTTTTAACGTTCTCATGGGTTAAAGGATATTTTTCTACATTTAATGATTTCTATGGGTTTTAAGGTTTTTATGTGTGTTGTTTTGTTGGGGTTTTAGGGGTTTTGGCGGTTTTGGATTGGGGGGTTAGTGTTTTTAGGCATTTTAGGGTTTTTAGTTTTTTATGTGTTATAATTGTTTTTATCCTTTTTATATTTTTTTAATGTTTTTAGGGGTTTTGGGGTTCTTAGTATTTTTATTGTTTTCATATTTGTTAGCGGTTTAGGGTTTTTTTTTTAATTTTCATGGGGTTTTAATGGATTTTAGGGTTTGTTGGGTAATTTATCTATCATAGGGTTATTAGTGGATATAAGGAGTTTTTTATTTTATGGTTTTTTTGGATTGTTGGGTTTTCGGTGGCTCTATTATGGTTTTGAATGGATTTAGTGTATTCTAGGGGTTCTATAGCATTTTCGGTTCTATGATTGGGTTTTAGGGTTTTACAGTCTTTTATTGAATTTAAGGGGTTTAGGGAATTTTATTGATTTAGTTGTTTTTATGTTCCTTTTGTTTTTTTTTTGTGGTTTTAGGGTCTTTTACACTTTAGTGTATATGGTATAGTGATTACGATGTAGGTTTAGCATTTAAGGTGTTGGATTTAGGGGTTTGTGTATAGGATTTTCGGTTTATTCATGTTGGGTATAGTCTTTAGAGAGTTTGGTTTTGGGTCTGTGGTGTAGGATATAGGGTTTAATGTGTAGGGTTTGGGGTATAGTGTGTACTATGTATTGTTTCAAGTGTAGGGTGTTGGGAATGTGGTATATCCTTTTTTGGTGGTTTTATAGTTTTTGGGGGGTCTTATTATTATTTTATTTTTTGTGGATTTTTTTTGTTTTTAAGGTTTTTAGGGAGTTTTAGGGTTTTTATGGGTTTTAGGGGTTTTATGGATTTATAGTTTCTTTTTGGATTTTTTGATTTAGGGAATATATTGGTTTTTAGGGTATTTTTATGTTCTGTGGGTTTATAGGGGGTTTTGGTTTTTAGATTTTTTAGAACATTTTGTTGTTATTAGGGATTACAAGGTTTTTAATGGGTTTTTAGGTTTTTTGTATTTTTATATTTTTAGGTTTTTAAAAGGGTTTTAATTATTTTATAGGATTTTATGATTTTTCAGATTTATATTGATTTTTGGGGTTTATTGGATTTTAGTTTTTTCTAGTTTATAGGTGGTGTAGGGGGTTTTATGGTTTTTCAGGTTTTAGGGGTTTTTTCGGTTTGGGGTGGGGGTTAATGTTTTTTAGTGGTTTAATGTGGTTAAGGTGTTTTTGGGGTTTAACGGTTTTTTGTGTTTTTAGGGTTTCTTTAGTTTTTTTCGTTTTTTAGGTTTTTAGGTTTGTATGGTTTTCTTAGGGTTTTATCATTTATAGAATTTCTGGGTATTTTAAAGAGTTTTAGGGATTTTTTTGTTTTTATGGGTTTCTAGGTTCTTTTATGGCCCAATATTGGTGTTTGCGTAAGGGATTAGGGGGTTAATGTTAGGCCTTGGGGATAAGTCCATGATAATGTCTGTTTATTGAGATTTTCATCAATTCATTCTATTTTTTAGTGGAATATGTAATCAACCAATAAATTTTAGAGTCTTTAAGGATTTTTTTGTTTTCAATGTCTTTTGGGGTTTTTTCATTTTTTGGGTTTTTAGGTTTTTAGGTTTTATAAGGGTCGTTTGGGTTTTTTTATGGTTTTTGGGGAATGGGTGAATTGTGGATTTTATAGATATTGTTTTTAAGTTAACTTATTGGGTTTTATGGTTCATTAATATTTTTTATAATATTTAGGATCCTTTAGTGTTTTCAGGGAATTTATAATTTTTTTGTTCCCTTTTGCAATTTTAGGGTTTTTAGGGTAGCCAGTGTTATTAGTGTTTTTTAGTTTTTAGGTTTTAGGATTCTTATATGGTGTTTATGTTTTTTACGGATTTTAGAGTTTCCCCTATTTTTACTATTTTTTAGGATTTTATGGTTTTATGTTTTTTGGTGGTTTTTAGGGTTTTAGGTTTTTTATGGGTTTTGGGTGTAATGGGGATTAATGGTTTCTTATGAATTTTTAGGGGCTTAGAGGTTTTATTAGGTTTCTCTGGGAATAGGGGTTTTTAGGGGGTGTTTTTATATTTTAGGATTTTTTATGGATTTTGGGTGTTTTAAAGTTTTTAGTGCATTTCATGGTTTTTAGGGTATATGTTTTTTTATAATTTTAAGATATTTTTTTATGTTTTATCAGGGGATTTGAAAGGTTTTAGGGTTTTTAGGGTTATATTTTTTTATAGGTTTATGGTTTTTTTTTCTTTTTGGTGTATTACAGTTTTTAGGGTTTTTATGGGTTTTCGGATCTTGTGATGTATTTTTCATGGGTTTTTCATGTTATTAGGGTGTTTTTTGTTTTTATGGTTTTAATATTTTTGGTGTATTTTATGTGTTTTAGGGGGTTTAGGTTCCTTTAGAGTTTTATGTTTTTTAGGTCTTTAAATGTTTAAGGGGGTTTTAGGATTTTTAAGGTTTTATTTGTTAGCAATTTTTTGGGGTTTGTGGTTAATTAGGGGTTTTATGGGTTTTAGAGTACATTAGGGTTATTTTATTCACTTTTTTATCCTTTAGGTTTATTTTATTTTTTTAATTATTTTATTTTTTTTAGAAAAATATCATTTTTATGGATTTCGATTGATTTTTCAGTTTTTTAATGTTTTATGGTATTTTGGGGATTTTATGAGTTTTGGATTATTAGGTACTTTTTGGGTTTTTATGGGTTTTTATTATTCTTTGGGTATTTTGGGATTTATGGGGTTTTCGAATTTATATGGTTTGAATGGGTTTTGACAGTTTTTATGGTTTTGGGGTTTTTCTGGGGGTATTAATGTTCTTGTGGTCTTTTTGGAATTTTAAGGTTTTTAGGTCATTTTGAGGTTCAAGGGTTTCCTATGGTATTTTATTTTTTTCTCTTTGTTTATGTGTTTTTTATTTTTTAGTGTTTTTTTTGTTTATTTTTGTTTTTAGGTTTTCTTGTGGTTTTAAGGGTTTTTAGTGTACTTTGTGGAATTTAGGGTTTCTTAGGATTTTAGTTTCCATTATGAACTAGTGGAAAAACTGTTTTTAATGTTGTAGGAATGAAATCAGTTTTTATAAACCGATTCAAAAATGTATGTGGGGGAGATTTTTGGAATTGGTTTTACGTAAATAAGATACTGAAAGTTTTCTATACATGGTTTCTTGGATCCGTTTCTAGTAAAATCTACTCCAAAAACAGATGAAGAATTTATTTCTAGGGTTTTCTTGGTTAAAAATCGTCCCCAAAAATAAAAAATTATATTTTTCACTTCAATTTTTTCAAAACACGATGTGGAAAATAAAAAAATAAAAAATATCATCTATTTTGAAAAAACCCAACAAGAAATATATATTTTTGGACACTTTAGAATCAATTTTATAATAACTGATGCAAAAAATCGTTAAAAATCATTTATGTTTGTGAAAACATGATTCATTTGGATCTACAAAACCCTCCCACTCACAAATAATCCCTCTCAAATCATGATGAATTCAAAGGTGACCCAGTGATCTCCAATGCCATTGTTGTCGATTTTCTTTGATTTGCATGATCTTCGGTTTACATTATACAACTTCTACAATTACGTCATCATATATACATTATTGTTTTCTCAAAAAAACTATTTTCCAACAAAACTATGGTTTTATTTTCATTTTTTTCATATTTAATGTCCATTTTTACAATAAATTTCATATAGATTTTGCAGGCAGTGTTTATTCTTGCACCACATTCGGGGGATGACGTTCAGATTAAGGATCAAGGAAAATTTGAACTCTGACTTTTTTAAGTTTTTTTAAATAGTATGATTAATTATATATACGTAAAAACTTTTTTCCAATCCCATCGATGGAATGATTTTAGTTTTTTGTTCATATTTAATGTTCGTGTTTACAATCAATTTGGTACAAATCTTGTCGGTAGTGTTTATTCTGTCTAATGATATCACATATATCTTATATTTTGACATATAATAATTCTATTACATTGGATTTACCTCACTATATGATACCTATATGTCATACCCTATGACTTCAAACACACATTATGCAATCAAATAATTTACTTTCAGGTGTATTGAACTGATTAAATTTTTACTGTATTGGAATTATACTACAATGACCTCCGGCTGAACACCCAAATGGTATGAATGATTATGTAACATTATATGTTGATATAGAACTTATTGTTACAGTATTACATCATCCTAATCAGCAGCTATGTGAGAGTATTAAGGATGTTTTTAAATCTATTAGAGTTGTATTGATAAGGTGTGAGAATTCCATATCTATTATGGCTCGTGAGTTTCAGTTGTTATATACCCCAATTTTTAGTAACAACTATTTAAAATCAACTAATAAATTATTCAATCTTCTTTAATTTTGACACATGAAACACTGAACTAAAGTAAAAAAAGTGTAAAATCAACTAATAAATATTATATGGTTGAAAATAAATAAATTATAATGTCAATAAAACACATGTATTTAATATGAAAATAAAAAGATTACTATTTGTAATTGTGTTTCATATCTGATGTTTTCTATATTATAATCAATATATTATATTAAATGTTATTGTATTTTTAATTTATCAGTTATTATATATATATATTTAAATGAATACATGTTTTAATTTATTCACCAATTATATTGTGATATAAAGTATTTAATGGGTCATAATTGGATAAATTTAAGAGGAAACATTGATGGATATGAAAAAATATTTGATGAATTCATGGAATTTTATAAATGAAATATTCAAAACATTGATTTTATTTTTTCCCATTTGGGAAGTGTTTGAATATGAGAAAGCTAAACACTATAGAAATCAAGGATCATTTAATTTTTTATGGTTTTAGCCTTAGTTATACACGTCGGATTTGGTGTGTTGAAAGAATTGTAAATTCTATAGATAAGGTTGATGTCAATATTCATAATGTAATGAAGGGTCTTATTGAATATTTAATTCCTGATTTAAGTGTTGAAACCATAGAAAATACATCAAATGTAGAATGATTGAATTGAGATTCCAAGAATCCATTATTCCCAGTCCATAGTAAAAATATAACGTTATCAGCCATTTTGATATTGGTTAACATGAATGCAAGTAATGGTTGTATTGATAAATGTATCTCTAACTTACTTGCGCTTTTAAAAGAGATACTTTCATAAGGAAATGGGCCTCTAGATTCCAATTATGTGGTGATGAAAATATTATTCCCATTTGGATTAGGGTATTAAAATATGCATGCATTCCCCAATGAATGTGTATTTTGTAGTAAATAATATGAATTTTTATCAAACATTCCTACATGTAGAACATCATTCTATACGATGGATGCAAAAGTAAATTCAGAATCATTATAAGGTACTGACATATAGCCTCATACTAAATCAAATAATTTCTTCCAATAATCCGTTTATATAATTCTAATAAATTAAGTTTGATTAATTTTCAGGTATCGAAATCAATGATCCTTCTAATATAATTTTTTACCATCCAATAATTCCTCATTTAAACCAACTGCTCCCAAATTCAATTGATGTAAAATGGTTAATATGGAATTTAGATGAACGTATCTCTGATGTTTAATTATGTCAACCTGTTAAATCATCATAGTGGATTATATTTAATAATTAATTTCTAGATTTAGGAAGTTAAGATAGAAATCTCAGAATAGGAGTGTGTACAGATGGAATGGATCCATATCACAGCTTAAGTATCCAACACTGTTTGGGGCCTATTTTTTGGGAGTTTACAAATTATTCTCATATATATGTATGAAAAAAATATGTTATGATGAGCATGATTATTTCTAGAACAAAACAGCCAGGAATCAATATTGATTTTTATCATTCACCACTGATTGATGATTTGAAACTTCTATGCGAGGCATAAGTATTTTTGATACATACAAGAAAGAGTATTTTCTTTAGCATGCTATGGTAATGTTCAGTATAAATTAATTTAGTACTTATGGAAACTAATATGGATATAGAGTTAAGGGACATAAATGTTGTTCAGTTTGTGAATAAGAGACATTATATTTTCCATTGCAGAATCGATGAATGATAGTGTATATGGGACATCAATGATTTTTGTTAATTGATCATCCTTATCAACAAATATAGAAGGAATTTAATGGGTAACATGAATACAATCTTTCCTTATAACCATTTCCAAATGAATAATATTACGATCGGGTGAAAAATATTGATTCAATATTTGGAATGAAAAGTAGTTCTAGTCTTCATAAAATTATTTGGAAGAAACAATCAATTTTTTTGAACTACCTTATAATGTAAGTAATATTAAATTTTTTGTATTCTCTATCATAGTATTAAATTTTTAATCTAATACCATTAATTATTATTATAGACATTCAATGATTCATAGTTTTATACCCATACTAAACGCAACCCACATCAACTATTTGTTGAGTTCGATTACGAATTTATTGTATGTATATTCTAATGTATATGAATAATATAATACACTTTCATAATAAAATTTGTTAAAAAATAATAATTTTCTTACAATATGTGTTTTAGCATAATGATATAAAATAAATGCTTCAATAATAGTGAATAATGAGAATGTTTTCAATTCCCGGTATGTATATTTGAAATCAACTTTATAATAAAATGCCTAGATAATATTTGGTTTATCTATATAATGAAATGTATGATTTTGTAATTTTTTAGATAATGAGTGATACTGTTTCGTTTTTGAATACGCTGCATTAATTACAAGGATTATGAATTTTTATGAAGTATAATATTTTGAATTTTCCAAAAAAAATTATCTTTCAACATCGGTTTCCAAAAAATTCGATGTTAAAACTTTAAAAAAATATCATATGGTTTTTAGGGTTGGTTTAAAGAGAAATAGATTCCAGAAACCTACCCCCATTTGTGTTCAAGTGTCCGTTTTCATAAAAAGGAAGCCGAAGCTCAATTTTTAGAATTTATATTACTGAATCCCGAAGCTGAAAATTGAGCACCAGTTGGTTTTCATCATCAGTTTTTATGAAAACCGATGCCAAAAACTGACCCCCATGTAGGATTTGGTGTTATTTTTCATAAAAACTAGCACGGAAGCTCAATTTTCGATGATTGTTTTTCTAAAACCCGATAATGAATATCAAGAGCTTATTAGTTTTCGTTGATAGTTTTTAAAAAACCATTCCTGAAACGTTTTTTCACTTTTCTAGTAATGGGTTCAACTAAAAAGTGACATCAATAATTTAAAAATACTGATGTCAAAACTATTTTTTGAACTAGTGATGGAAGATTTTTGGGGTGTTTAGGGTTTTCTATATCCCTTTATGATTTTTATGGTATGTATTCCATTTTATGGTTTTAGGTCCTTTAAGGGAGTATTGGTTTCTTAGGGTCCCTTATTGGGATTGAAATATTTTTTGCTTATAATTAATTTTATTTCTTTTGTGGTTCGTTACTGAATTTTAGGGTATTTTATGATTTCAGGGTCTTTTAGGGAATTTTAGGCCCTCTAGGTTTTAGGTTTTTGGGGTATTTTATTTTTTTAACAGGGTTTGGGGCCTTTTATGGGTTTTGTGACTTTTATTTAGTTTTAGGGATTTATGGGGATTTACTGGGTTTTTGTGTTTGTAAGGAATTTAAGTGGTTTTCTTGTTTTTAATGGTTTTTGGGATTTTTAGTATTTTAAGGGTTTTTAATGATTTTATGGTTTTATGGTTTTTAGTATCATTTGGTGTTTTCATTTCATTTTAGGGTTTTAATGCTTTATGGTTTTTAGGTTTTTTATGTGTTTTTTTTGTTTTTAGGTTTTAATATTTTTTTGAGTATTATGTTTTTTAGGTGGTTTCATTAATTTTTAGAGTCTCAGTTGATTTTAGGTTTTTATAGGAATTTATCTTTTGTATGGTTTTCATATTTTTGTGGGTTTTTTGGATTTTATTGGTTTTTAGGGTTTGGGATGTCGTAGAGGGTTTAATGGAATTTTAGTTTTTTAGGGGTTTATCATTTTTTGGGTTTTGATGGGGTTTTTAGGATTTTCAATGTTTTTTGGATGATTTATAATTTTTTGGGTCTTAGTGTTTTTTGGGGGGTTTTGTGTTTCTAATTTGATTTTATGGGTTTATTAGTTTTGGGTTATTTTATGGTTATTATTTTTATTTTAGTGTTTTAGAATTATTTTATGTTTTTAGGGGTTTTTTGGTCATTTTATGTTTTTTTGGGTTTTACTTTTATTTGGTTTTTAGTGTTTATTGGTTTTAGAAAATTTAGTATTCTTTTAATAGTATAGTATTTTATTTGGGATATAGGTGTTATTATCTTCATTTGTGTTTTAATTGGTTTTTATGGTTTTAAGGGTTTTAAAAGGTTTTTAGGGTTTTCAAAGGATTCATTTTTCATTAAAGTGTATTCCTATTTTTTTTGGTTTTACCAATTTTAGAGTATTTTGGGTTTTCAAGTGTTTTATGGTGTTTTATATGTTATGAGAGCCTTATGGTTTTGATATTTCTTTGGATTTTTTATATTTTTTTATGGTTATATAGGCTTTCTATGGATTTTTGGAGTATTTATGGTGTTTTATGGGTTTAATGGTTTTTATGATTATAGTGTTTTTATGGGTGTTTATGTTTTTTGTTTTTTTGGGGGGGGGGGGGGGGTTGATGGGGGGTTATGGTTAATTTAATGTTTTTAGTATGTTTAGGGTTTTTTAGTTTTTTATCATTTTATCCGATTTTTTTGTTTTTAGATTTGTAGGGGTTTTGGGATCTTTTGTGGTTTTAAAGGGTTATTAAGGAATCTTATGTGTTTTGAGGTTCATAGAGTCTTTAAATGATTTTAGTGTTTTTATGGGCTTTTAGGGGTTTTATGGTTTATTTGGTTTTTACGGTATTTTTTTGGGTTTATGGGTTTTTAGGGATTTTTAGTGTTTTAGGGTAATTAGGGATTTTGAATTTCTAGGGTTTTAAGGGATATATTGTTTTAAGGAGTGTACAGTTGTTAGGGTGATTGTTAGGTTTTTATAGGTTTTGGTGTTTTTGTGTTTTTGGTATTTTAGGGGATTTTAGGGGTTTTTATGGTTTTAGGGGTTTGTAGGATTTTCTTATGGTTTTAACTATATTAATGTATTTTGTAAATTTATTTGGTTTTTCCTGGTTTTAGATATTTTCTGGGGGTTCTGATCAAATTTATGGGTTTGATGGGGTTTTAGGGAATTTTTATGGATTTTAGTGATTTTTTAGGTTTATAGGGGTTTTAGGTATTTTTTAGATTTTTTCTGGTAGTATTCCTTTTTCAGTATTTTATTGGTTTTTAGTTGGGTTTTGAGATTTTATATTTTTACAGGTTTTGAATGTTTTTTTGGATTTTTCAGTTTTAAAAAAAATTATGGTTTTTAGGGGGGTTTTTTGGGTGTTATTTGATTTTATTTATCCTGGGGTTTTTAGGGATTTCTTTAAATTTTTATCGGTTTTTAAGGGTGTTTGGATGTTTTAGGTGGTTTCAGGGTTTTTTTGTGTTTGTAGTTTTTAGTGGTTTTATGGTTATTTAGACATTTATTATTTGAGGGGTTTTTGTTTTTTTTCAATTTTTATGGTATCTTTATTTATATTAATTTTACTCTTTTTATAGATTTAATGGGTTTAATGGTTTTTAAGGATTTAGTTATTTGGGTTTTTATGGTTTTTAGGGATTTTAGGGTTTTTAACAGCTCTTTTGGGGTTTTTAATGGTTTTTGGGTTTTTAAGAATTTGTTAGGTTGTTTTGTTATTATTATGGGATTTATATTTTGTAGGGTTTTCGCAGGGTTTTTGGATTTTTTTTTATTTTCACAGGGTTTTACTATTTTTGGGGTTAGTTAGTGTGTTTGGGGGATTTTTCGTTTTTAGATTTTATATGTTTTTATGGGTTTATATAGATTTTTGGGGGTTTTTTATTTAAATTTTCTTATTGTTTTTTTGGGTGTTTTTATGTGTTTTATGGGTTTTAGGAGTATTTTGGGGTTTTTAGGGTTTCTAGTGTAATTGGGATTTTTAGTTTCTCAGTAGTTCTGAAGGGGTTTTAGGGTTGTTTTATGTATTTTTAGGGTTTTATGTTTTTTATAGTGTTTTAAGGTTTTTATTTTTTTATTTTTTGGGGGGGTTTTATTGTTTCAAAGGTTTCTTATAGGTTTTAAAGGATTAATGGGGGATTTTATGGTATTTTATGGGTTTTCTAGTGTCCTTAGGGTCTTTTGGGTCTTTTTGTTATGTTGGTCATTTGTGTGTGTTTTTTCTAATTTTATGATTTTTTTTATTTTTACTTATTTTGTTTATATTTTATGGGTTTATTTTGTTTTTTTATGGTTTGTAAGAGTTGTATGTACTTTAGGGCATTAGATTTTTTTGGTTTTTATATTCATTCAGAGTTTTGTAGGGTTTTGTACTCTATTTTCGAATTTTTATGGTTTGAGGGGTCTTAGGGGGGGTTTAGGTTTGTTATTTTTATAGTGGTTTATAAGGTTTTAGGGGATATATAGTTTTTATGAATATTATGGGTTTTTAGTGTTATTATGGTTTTTTCTGTTTTTTGGGTTTCTAGGATTTGTATAATTTTTATCGTCTTAGGTGGTTTGCTATGATTTTTTTGTGTGTTTTTAGGGAAAGGTAGGTGTACGTCCAGGCTATTCCCGACCCCCCCCCCCCAAAAAAAATTATTAGAAAAAGAGATGAAATAGAAAGGGGAGGGTATTTGTCAATTTACCCATACCCCAAGACTGTCCCAAAAACCAAACAGAAAAAGAAAAAGACACAAGAAACCAAATAGAGAACTAGCTTCAGTACCATGACGCCACAAACTCCCACCTTTATTAACCGCAACTCCAATCATGGTCACATTATCCATCACCAAGCACCATCATAACCTTCCAACCAAGCATTGACTATTAACCAACAGCACAAAACACCAAAATCACCAAACAATACAAATCAAAAATAGCATTATTCACGAGCATGATGTGCCCGCAACAGCCGATGACCCCCACTTCCTCACATCCAATCCAGTTAGTAACTAGAATATTTCATCTCACAACCATTTAATGACCACCATCCAAAGTCACAAAATCTTGCAATCAATACCTCTTCACCAAAAAGATCCACCGCTTGCAGCACAAAACCATTACCACCAAACTCAAAAACATCATCTTCATCTCATCTCAGCCAAACATCAACCATCCAATAGCCCCATATTCATCATCCTTCACCTCGTTGCCAAATAGATCAATTGATAACAACTCAAACCCACCAGCATCATCAACCCTTAGCACCTCCTCACCATGATGATCAATCACCTGCAACACAGAGAAACCAACACCAAACATGTAAATGTCAGCTTCATCACATCCCAGGCCATCGCCAATCAGCAACCATCCCCACCATTTCTGAAAACTGACGCATCCTTCTGCACATTTTATATAAGCTACCACAGTAACTCTCACATCGATACACACCATATACCACAAAAAAAATCAAAAATATCAATAAAGCCTGAATCATCTAAAACGGATAATCAAGACATCTAATTGGATGAAAATCCCAGCCAACATACCAATCTACCCCTAGAAGAAACCTTAATCGTATGTAAAGAATGTACACACTACAACAAAGAGAGAAGTATCCATAAGCCACCGACACATAAAAAAAAGCAGGATGAACACCACAAGAGAGACCAATTATTAGATTCCAGGCTCCATCAGAGATGAAATAGAACACGAAAGTTGAAAACCATAGAAGGTGACTGATACTCAATGAGACCAGAGCCCATGCTACCAATGAAACCTTCTCTGTAAATGAGGCCCATGACACCGTTGAAATTTCTGTGACCCCAGATCGGCAAAGGCGACCTTGATCTGCTGCCTAGAAGGTATTCTGACTACAAAGGATCCATCATCATTGTCCTTTTCCAGATTGAGATGATCTAAAACCACATCAGATTGTGAATCCTCTGAAGTCATTGAATCCTAAATGCTCCATCATCACTGAGAAACAAAAAGTTGTGGGGATCCAACATTGAAGCTCCAATAAGATTCCATATCTATTGAGGTTGTGCTAATCCGGCTGAAGAAACAGGCCAAACCATTGCCTCCCTTGAATGAAAAGAACTGCTAGATACCTTCACAGCCAAGAAAATTCCTCATCTTCCACAACTGAAACACCCATGTGAGCAAGACCCCATCCGCCTCACAAAACTAAAACAGGAAGGTATCAATGAAGCGGCCATGTTTTAAGGGGTTTTAATGTTTTATAGGTTTTTTAGTGTTTATAGGGGTTTATCCTTTATATGGTTTTATGGGTTTTTTAAGGTTGTAAAATTCTTTTTAGGGTTTTAGGGTTATTTATGTTTCTAATATTTTTATGGTTTTTAGGGTTTTTAGGATTATTTGGGGTTTTAGTGGCTTTTTGGATTGGGGGGGGGGTTAGGATCTTTTGTTGTTTTTCAGTTTAAAATGATTTATTTCATTTTTATGGTGTCAATAGTTTTATAATTTTTTTTTGTTTTTTGGGGGTTTCATGTTTTTTTTGTGGATTTATTGTTTTATATGGTTTTTCGGGATTTTTATGGTTTCTAGGGTTTTAGGGATTTTATGATTTTTATGGTATTTTATATTTTTAAGTGGTTTTTTGGGGTTTGAAGATATTTTTTTTGGGTTTGGATTTTTAAAGGTTTTTAGAGTATTTAAGGTCTTTTCGGGGGTTTTAGAGGTTTCATGGTGTTTATGGTTTTTATGTTTTTTATGGGATTATTGTATTTTGGATCTTTAATGTTTTACTGCCTTTTATGGGTTTTTAGCTTTTAGTGGATTATGGGTTTTTAGGGATTTTAATATTTTTGAATGGTTTTATTGGTTTTATATTGTGTATGTTATTATAGAATTTTTATAAGGAATTTTTAAGACCCATTTGGATTTTAGCTATTTTCATCCATTAATTGTTCATGGGTTTTTATGATACATTAGATATTTTACGGTATTTTAATATTTTTTTCATTTTTCGTGTATATTAGGGGATTTTGGTATTTTTATTCTTTTATAGTAATTATTGTGTTTTAGGTTCTTTTATGGTAATATTTATCTTATTATATTTATGGGGTTTTAAGGTTTCAAGTGTCTTTTATTGGGTTCTAATTTTGTAGGGTCATTTATTTTTTTGGGTTAATTTGGGGTCTTTTGGGTCTTTTGGGTTTTAATGGATTTAGAGAATATTAGGGTATTAGGAATTTTGGGGAATTATAGAGATCTTAGGGGTTTTTTAGGCATTAGGGGTTTTAGGGTTTTGATTGGCTCCTTAATTTTTGGAGGATTTTAAGTATTATTTATTATATTTATTATTATTCTTTTAGGGTTTTTAGGGAATTTAATGGTGCTTTTGTTTTTTTAGGTTCATTTACAGATTTGTATGTTTTTGGATTATTTTAGGTTTTTTAAGTTCCTTAGTGTTTTTATATTTCTATTGGTTATTAAGGTTATGAAATGGGTTTTTCGGTTTTTACGGTTCTTTTGGAATTCTAAGGGTTTTTTGGGTTTTTTGGGTTTAATGGTTTTTAGGATTTTCAGTGATTTTATGATTTTTTTTGTTTTTATGGTCTCATAGAGGGTTTTAATATTTTTTTTTGTTTTTATGGTGTATTGGGGGTTTTATGTTCTAAGGGACTTTAGGTTGTTACAGTGTTTTAGGGGGGTTTAGTTGGTTAGATCCGTTTTTATGGGTTTTTGTTTTTTTATGATTTTTAGTGTCTTAATGGTTGTTTAATGTTATAATGATTGTTTTGTATTTTTTTAGAAATTTTGGTTTTCAGGTTTGTTATTTTTTTTAGGTTTTTATGTTTTTAGCGATTTTTATGTTTTAGGGGGGTGTTGGTTTTTTAATTTTAGGGTTGTTTTAGGGTTTTGGAGTATTAGTGTGTTTTATAGTTTTTTAGGAATTTTTTTGTTTTTTGGGTTTTTTGTGTTTAGTTGGAATTTTGGTCTTTTGGGAGTTTTATAGTTTCTTTTGGTCTTCATAGTGTCTTTTAGGGTTTTAAGGGGTTTTTTGGGTCAATAATGTTTTTAGGGTTTTATGGTGTTTTAGGGGGTTTAATGGTTTGTAGAGTTTATTTTTGATTTCATGTTTTTTGGTCATTTTTATGAGTTTTAGTGGTTTTTTGGTTTTTTGGATTTTTAGGGGTTTTAGATGTTTTAACATATTTTATGGGATTTTATATTTTTTTCTTTTCAATGGTTAGACTGTTTTTAGGGATTTCATAGTTATGTGGATTTTTTAAGCTATTTTATGTTTTTATGGTTTTTGGGTATTTAAGATTCTTATCCCTTTTGTGGTGTGAGGGGTTTTTAGCAATTTTTTGGGTGTTCCATTTTTTGGGTTTTTAAAGTGTTTTTAGGGATTTAAGGTTTTTATGGGTTTATATGGATTTTATGAGTCTTTAATGGGTTTTAGGGTTGTTTTATAGTTTTTATGGGTTTTAGTGTTTATTGATTTTTTTGTGTTTAATGGTTTTAAAGGTCTTTTATTGATTTTTTATTGTTCATTTGTTTTCTAATGGAATTTATGAGTTTTAGGGTCCTTATGATATTTTATGGTTTCTGGGGTTATTTTGGTTATTAGGGTTATTAGGGTGTTTACGGTTTTAATTGTATTGTGGGTATTTAACATTTTCTTGCTTTTTTGGGTTTTATGGTTTTTTAGTGTATAGTATTTAAGGGTTTTATGGGTTTTATTGGTTCTAAGAATTTTTAGGGGTTTTTTATTTCTAGTGGTTTTAGGGTTTTATAGTTTTTGTGGTTTATAAGACTGTTTTATGGGTTTCTGTGGGATTTTAGGGTTTTTAAAAAATTGTAGGATTCTATTATGGTTTTTAGGAATTTGAGGGATATTTTAGGGTTCATTTAAAATTTAAGGGTTTTTTGGGGTTTTTAGTGTTTTAGGGTTTTTAAGTCCTGAAGGGGGTTATATTGTTTTTAGGTTTTCATAAGATTTTAAGTGGTTTTTAGAGTTGTTAGAGGTTTGTAGAGTTTATAGTTTTTTCTATTTTTAGTATTTTTTGGTCTTTTTTTGCTATTATAAGGGGTTTATTGAATTTTTGGGTCATTGGGTATTTATGGATTTTAGGGGTTTTTGTATTATACATTTTTAATGTGATTTTCATGTTTTGTAGGGTCTTTTATGTGTTTTGTAGTTTTTTTAGTTTCTGGAGTTTTCGGATTCAGTAGTATTTAGGGGGATTTATGTTTTTAGGGTTTTGGGTGGTTTTATGTTTTTATGGGGATTTAGGGGATTTAGGGGTTTTTATGGTGTTTATGGGGTTTTATAGTATTTAGGGTATTTCAGGGGTTTTTGGGTTTTTATTATCATTTAGGTGTTTTTGGGTCTTTATGGATTTTATGGCTTTAGGGTCTTTTATAGTCTTTTTTGGTTTTTAAGGAATTGTGGTTTTAGGATCTTAATGGGGTTTTTAGTGTCTTTTATGGTCTTTTTTTGGGTTTTAGTGATTTTAGGGATTTTAGGTCTTTATATGCATATATGGTTTTTAGGGGTTTTAAAGTTATTGGGGACTTTTAGGGGTTTTACAGATTTTATGCCTTTTTTGGGATTTTTGGGTTTTAGAGGATATTTAGAGGGTTTTTTGTTTTTATGATTTCATTTTTTAAGGTCATTCAATGTTTTATGGTTTTATTGGGGTGTTGGTGCATTTATGATATTTAGTGAGATTTGTATGGTTTTTAGGGATTTTATTGTTTTTATGTTTTGGGGGGTTTTAGGGTTTTTTTGATTTTATGGCCTTTTATTATTTGTTTGTGTTTCTAAGTTATTTAGAGTTTTATGGTGTTTTAGGGGTTTTATGGATATGATGAGTTCTAGGGTTTTTATATTTTTAGTGTATTTTATATTTTTAGGGTCTTGTGGGGTCCTTTTAGTGTTTTTGTGGTCATTTAAAGGGATATGGTTTTAGGGTTTTAGGGTTTTATGGGGTTTAGGTTTTTTTTTATTATGAGGTTTTTAAGGTTTTTTAGTTTTTTTGAGTATTTAGGGTTTATTTAGGTGTTTTGCGGGATATTATGTACTTTTAGGGTTTATGTTTCATTTTATAATTTTTTAGGGTTTTTAGGGAGTTTAAGAGATTTTTGGGTTTATTTGGGGTATTTGTGTTTTTTCATTGTTATGAATTTTAGATATTTCAATGGATTTTATGGTTTTAAACATTTTTAGGGTTTTTTGGGGTTATATGGTTTTTAAGGATTTTTTAGGTTTTTTAAGGTGTTACGATTTTCTGTAGTTTTGTAAAATTTTAAGGGTTTTGGTTGTTACGTTATTTTTAAGGTTTTGAGGGTTTTTAAGATCCTTTATTTTTTTATAGTTTTTAGGATATTTTATAGTATTTTTTTGTGGGTCTTTAGGGATTTTGGAGTATTTAGGGGTTTTAGGAAATTTTAGGAAATTTAGGGTAATTTTAGGATTTTAAGGTTTTTAGGGTCTTTTGGGGTATTTTTGTTCTCTTAGGGGGTTTTAAGGATTTCTAGGGGTGTTGAGGATTAATGTGAATGGGATAAGGTTTATGGTGTTGGTTTTAAGGTTTAACGTGTAAGGTACAAGGTTATGGTGTTGGTTTTATGCATTTGGGTGTATGGTATAGTGTTTATGGTTTATGATTTATGGTTTATGGTGTAGGTTATAGGGTATATGGTATAATAATTAGGGTTTAGGGATTTCTTTTTAGGGTTTAGGGTATACAAATCTGTGTGTAGTATTTAAGGTTTAGGGTGTAGACTGACGGGTTTTGGGTATAGGGATTAAGGATTAGGGTGTAAGGTTGAGGCTTTAGAGTTTTTAAGATTTTTATTTTCTTTTTGATTTTATAAGGGTTTTAATGGGTTTTTTGAGATTGTAGGGTCTTTGGGGTTTTAGGGGGTTTAGGAGTTTTTCAAAGTTTTTACATGTCATTACGGATTTCTAGTGTTTTTCTGCATTTTTAGAGATTTTAGTTTTTTGGGGATTTGAATTGTTTTGTGGGTTTTACGGGTTATTTTGTTGTTTTAGTGTTTCTGTTTGGTCCTTTATGATATTTCAGGTTTTATAATATTTTAGGGTATCAGGGGTTTTTAGGGTTTTTAGAGTATTTTATGATTAATGGTGTCTTATGGGTTTTTAGGTTTTTAGGGGTATTTAGTTTATTTTTTGGAGTTAAATGGATTTTGTGGAAATTTATAATTTTTTTGGAGTTTTAGGTTATTTTAATTTTTAATGTGGTTTTATGGGTTTTTAGGGTTTCAGGATTTCTGAAGTTTTTAGGGGGGTTTTTGGGTTTTTTGGGAATTATTGAATTTTAGGAGGATTTATGGATATTACTGTCTTTAGGGGTTTTAGAGTTTTTATGGTTTTTTAGATTTGATGGATATTTAGGTAGTTTTAGGGTCTTTTGAGGTTTTTATTGTTTGTAGTGTCATTTAGGTCATATTTAGACAATTAGGGTCTTTCATTGATATTTCGGTCTATTATGGTTTTTAAGATCTTTTTGGGAAATTTTTGATTTTTTAGGGCCTTTTAGTGTCTTTTTGTGTTTTTAAGAGGTTTTAGGGTTTTTTAGTGTTTATTGGATTATTTATTGTTTTTTGGGTTTATAGTAATTTTTATTGTTATTGAGTAATATTTGGGGATTTTTATGGTTTTTGGGTTTGTCCAGGCTTTATCTAGCATTTAGGTATTTTAGCTGTTTTAGGGTTTCAAGTGTTTTGTGGGGTTTTATATGGATTTTATGGTTTTTTTGTTATATATTTGTTAAGTGTTTTATCATGTTTTTATATTTTAATCGTGTTTTTTTTGGTTTTTTGGGTTTTCTAGGGGTTTTCTGGTTTTTATGGGTATTTTTCTTCTTCTGGGTTTCTTAGGGATTTTTGGGGTTTATTGTTTTTTATACTTTTTGGGTTTTAATTTATTTTCGGGTATTTTATTGTGTTTTAGGGTTTTAGAGGATTTTATGATTTAAGGATATTTGAGGATCTTTTGGGGTTTTTAGTGTTCTTTAAATTAATATGTATTTTTACTATTTTTATAGTTTTATTTGTTTTTTGGGACTTTATGAGTTTTTAATGGTTTTAATGGGTTATAAGGGTTATAGAGTTAATGGTATTTTTAGGGTGTTTAGTGCCTCTTCGGTGTTTAATGTTTTAAGGTGTTGAGTGTATGTATTTTTTTGGGTTTCAATGGTATTTTAGGCTTTCAAGGAATATTTATTGTTTTTGCGGGTTTTAGCGATTTTAAGGTATTTTAGAAATTTATTAGGTTTTATAATACTTCGTATTTAAATTTTTAGGCACTTATTCATGTATTAATGGAAATTTATGATTTTATGGGGGTAGGTTTTTTAGTGTGTTATGGTTTTATGGTTTGATTGATGTTTTTTATTTTTTTGGGGGGGGGGGGTTTATTGCTTTGGGGTTTTTTAGGGTTTTAGGGTTTTAGGGGTTTTAAGGTTTCTTGTGGGTTTAATGGTTTTTTTGTATTTTTAGGGTTTTAATGGGTTTTTGTGTTTTAAGGGTTTAATGGATTTTTGGATATTTTGTGTTTTTAGGGATTCATGGGGGTTTTGGTGGTTTTATAGTCTTTTAATTTTTTCCAGATTCTAGAATCATTTACGGTTATCAAGGTGTTATAGTTTATTATTGTAATTTTTGGAGATTAAAAGGATTTAGGGTATTTTTATAGTATTTTAGGGTATATGGTAAACAGTATATGGTATAGGGTGTAGGGTTTGTTGATTATGGTGCATGGTTTATGGATTATAGTGTGGGGTTTATGGTTTAGGTTGTAGGGTATACGGTTTAGTGTTTTGGGTGTATGGTGTAGGATATAGGTATTGGGGTGTAGGGTTTTGGGTTTATGGTGTCGAGTATAGGGTTTCAGGTATAGGGAACCTTCTTTACGGTGTAGCGTATATGGTTTAGTGTTTAAGTTTTGTGGTGTATGGAATTGCGTGTCGGCGGTTTTTATTGGTTTTTAAATGTCATTTTTCTATTTTTGAGTTTTAGATTTTTAGGTTTTCTTTGGTTTCTAGGGTTTTTACAATATTTATGGTTTTTAGGATTTTTAAGGATTGTTTATGGATGTTCTGGATTTTAGGGTTTTTTTTGGTTTCTATATTTTAATGATTTATTGTGGGTTTTATAAGTTTGTGGAATTATATTTAGTTTTGTGGTTTTCAGGTTTTTTTAAGATTTTTTGGGGTTTTTTAGTGTTTTAGGTGTTTACAAGGGTTTTTATGGGTCATTCGAGTATTAGGGATTTCAGGGTTTTTTAGTATTTTTATGATTTTAGTGTTTTTAACGGTTTAATTGTTTTTTTGTGTTTTAGGGATTTTTCAGGTGTTGAGGATTTCTAGGGATTTTTACTGGTTTTAGAGGTTTTAAGGTTTTAAAGGGGGTTTTTATGGTTTTGTATGTATTTTAGGTGTTTAAATGGGATTATATAGTATTTTCAATTTGTATTTTTTTAGGGAATCTTAAGGGATCTATAGGGTTTTAATATCTTTTAGGGTCTATTCAGGATTTTAGGGGTTTGGGTTTATTTATTATCTTTTATGGGTTTTAAGATAGTGTATTGGTTTATGGGATTGAAATGTTTTTTTAGTTTTGTAATGCTTTTTATCTCTTATTATTTTTAGGGGTTTTCTAGATATTTGGAGTTTGGGTTATTGGGATTAGGTTCCAGGTAATATGTTTCATTGTTTAAATTGTTTTTTCCAGGGATCGGTTGTGGTGTTTATGAGTTAGGATGTTGGTTATAGGGATTATGGTGTAAGATTTTGGGTTTAGTGTTTAGTGTATTCTATTTTGTGTGAAAGGTTTTGTTGTTAGGTGTAGTACATTGGATTTTGGTTATGTTTTTAGGGTTCATGGTTCAAGGTATTGGGATGAGGGTGTAGGTTTCAGGGTTTTGGGATCATGGTATATGGTTTCTGGGTTTTCTTTTTTATATGTTTTTTTGGTTTTTAGTAATTTTAGGGTTTTTCAGTTTTTAGGGTTTTAGGAGGGCGTTAGTTTTTTTTGGTATTGTATGGGTTTTAATAATTTTCTAGGGTTCATTTTTAGGCATTTATGTGTTTTTAGTATTTTTAGGAGTTTAAAAGTATTTATGGTTTTTATGGGGTCTTATGGTTTTGAATTTTTTTAATTGTAAACTTTTTTTGGGTTTTAGTGGTTTTTAGGATTTTAGGGGTTGTATGGATTTATGATTTTTATGGTTTTTGGGTTTTATGGATTTTAGGTTGTTTAGGTATTTTATGTATTTTTAGTGCCTTATAATATTTTTAGGGTTTTTAGAGGTTTTATGGTTTTTAATGTCTTCTAGGGGGTTTTCAGTTTGTAGGGTCTATTGTGTTTTAGGGGGATTTATGATTTATTTTAGTTATTATGTTTTTATGTTTTTAACCATTTTTATTTTATTCTAGTTTTTTATATTATCTTAGTTTTTACATTATATGGTTCAAGGTTTACAGTGAATGGTTTAGGGTTTAGGGTTTAGTGTGTAGAGTTTAAGGTTTATGGTGTATCGTATAAGGTATAGGGTTTTGGGTGCATGGTATAATGTTTAGGGTTTTGTGTTTATTTCATATGGTGTAGGGTTTTACTTCTAAGGTTTAGGGTTTTTAGAGCATGGTGTTGGGTTTAGGATTTTGGGTATAGAGTTTTGGGTGTAGGGTATAGGGTTTAGGTTTTTTTGAATTTTTTATTTTTTTATGAGTTTGGGAGATTATTATGTTTTATGTGTTATTTTTTTTTAGTTTTTATATTTTTAGGTGTTTTCAGTTTTTTAGGGTTCATAGGAATTCTTGGGCTTTTAGGTGGTTTTACGGGGATTTATTTTAAGTGGCTAAATAGATTTTTTTGGTCAATAATATTTTTATAGATTTTAGGTGTTGTAAGTGGTTTTATATTTTTTAACTATTATAAGTGTTTCCAGGATTTTTTTTACAGATTTTCTGATTTCTTGCTTATTTTAGGTTTTTTGGTGTTTTTAGGGTTTTGGGTCTGTTTGGGATTTTTAGGGTTTTTAGTGTCTTTTTCTATTTTTATTGTTTTTTGGGTTTTTAGGGATTCTGGGTGTTTTTGGGTTTTCAAGGTTTTCATGTTCTTTATGGAATTTATTATGTTTAATTATTTCCTGATTTTTTAGTGTTTTATTTGTTTTTTGGGGTTTTCTAGGGGTTTTTGGGGTTTTAGTTTTTTTAAAGATTTGTAGGGACTTTAGGGTTTTTTTTGGTATTTTTATGATGTCTAAGGGTCTTTTAGGGTTTTAAGATTTTTATGGTTTTTAGTTGTTATTATGCCATTTTGGGTTTTAGGGGTTTTCTTTGGGTTTTAGCGGTCTCAGGGTACTTTTGGGTTTTCATGGTTTTTGGTTTTTTATTGTTTTAAGGGACTCTTCATAATATTAGCGGGATTAGGGTCTTTTAGTATTTTTAGGGATTTACATTCTTTTTCCTGTTATTTAGGGGTTTTAGGGTTTTTTTGTTTTTATGGAATAAATATGGTGTATTGGGGTTTAAATGGGTTTTAGGGGTTTAATATTTTAAATGTTTTTATAGTTTTCTATGGTTTTGGGATAAATTAGTTTTTAGGTTTTTTTGATTTAATGGGGATTTAGGGGTTTCAAGGGGTTTTATAGTCTTTTATGTTATTAGGGTATTAGTGTTTTAGGAACTATTATAAGATCTATATTGTTTTTACAATATATTAGGGGGTTTTGGGTCTTCTAGGGATTTCATGGTATTTTATGATTTTTTTGGTTTTAATGTTTTTTAGTGGGTTTTATATTCTTTTAGTGTTTTTAGGATTATTATGGTATTTTGAGTATAGGTTATAGGGTTTAGGGTGCGGGGATCAGGTTTGGTGGTTATTGGTTGTGGTTTTAATGTATAGGGTTTAAGGATTAGGGTTTAGGGCTTATGGTTTATGTTTTGGGGTTTAGGGTTTAGGGTATATGGTTTAGGTTGTGGGTTTTTTGGTTAATGGTGTATGGTATAGTTTTTAGGATGTAGGGTTTAGGATTTCAGATGTAGGGTATAGGGTTTTGGATGTAGTGTTTAGGGATTAAGGTGTAGGTTATAAGGTATAGTGTATAGTGTTTTGGGTATATGGTATTGGTATTAGGTGTTTTCATGGTTTTACGGTTTTTTGAGTTTTTAGGGTTTTATTAATTTAAGTTCATTTTATGTATTTTAGGGCTTTAATTGTTTTAAGTGTATTAGGGTTTGTAAATTTTTAAATTTGTTAGTGTTTTAGGGTTTTTTGAGTTTTTAGGGATTTTAAGGGGTTTATGGTTTTAAGGGTCGGGGGTTATAGGGTTTTAGGGTTTTAGGTTTTTAAAATTTTATGGGATATTTAGGTTTTTGGTTTATTTATATGGTTTTTAGAGTTCTCAATGGGTTTATATATTTTAAGGGTTTTTTTGATTTTATGGTTTTTTGGTTTTTTGGTTTTAGGGGATTTTGTGTTTTTAATGTTCTATGTGGTTTTTCAGTTTTTTGGGTTTTAGTGATTTTAGAGTTTAAATAGTTTTTTATTGTTTTTATGGTTGTTAGGTGTTTTAGTATTTTTCTAGTAGAATATAATTTTTTTAGGATTTTATGTGATTTTTGTTGTATTTAAATGGTTTTTATGGAATTTAGGGTTTTTTTGTTTTTATTGTTTTTTGGGTGTTTAGCAATTTTTATGGTTTTGTGGGTTTTACGGAATTTTGGGGTTGTTTAGTTTATCTTTCTATCTTTTATGTTTTTCTAATATTTCTTTAGTGTTTTCTGGGTTTTAGATATTTACTTGTTTTAGGGGTTTTCTAGCGTTTTTGGGTATTGTTCATTTTTTGAAGTTTTACGTGTCCATAAACAGTTTTATGGAGTTTTAAAGGGTTTTTTTAATTTAATGGGGTTTTTGAGTTATTTAGAATCCTTTTTTTTTTTGTATTTTTAGTGGTTTACGAGTTTTAGGGGTTTTTTGGTTTTAGGGTATTTTATGGGTTTTACTTTAATTTTTGGTTTTTGGGTCCCTTGGTATTTTTTTACGGTTTCTAGTTCATTTTAGGATTTCTATGTTCTTTATAGTCCATTAGAGACTATTTGAATTTTAGTGTCTTTAAGGGGGTTTAGGGTGTTTTAGGATCTTTTGGGTTTTTTGGGTTCTTAAAGAGTTTTTGAAATTTTTAGAGCTTTTAAGGACTTTTAGGTTTTTAGGGGTATTAGGGTCTTTAGTGGTTTTAAGGGGTCTCAATGTTTTTATGGTTATTATGGTCATTTAGGTTTTTGTGAGTGTCTTGGAATTTTAGTAGTATTTAGTGTATTTGGGGGGTTTCTAGAGTTTTTAGGGTTTTAGGGATTTGTACTTTTATAGTTTCGTGGGTTTTAGGGTTCTTAGGGGGTTTTGGGTTATTTTTAGATATTTAGTATTCTTAGGGTTTTTTAGGGGTTATAGGGTTTTTTAGAATCCTTTGGGGTTAATAGGATTGCATAATTTTTTTTTAATTTTTGGGGTTTTTAGGTTTTTAGGGTTTTTAACAGGGATTTGGGATTATAATGGGTTTTTATAGAATATTATGGGTTTTAGAGGATTTACTGGTTTAAAAATTTATTTTATGGTTTTAGGGGTTTTATTATTTTTAGGGTCTTCGAATTATTTATGGTTTTTAGGGAATTTTAGGGTTTTATAGGATTTTAGGGGTTTTAGGGGTTTTTTTTGTTTTATGGATTTTCTTGGATTTTTAAGGGTTTCTGAGTTTTCAATGTTTTTAGTTCTTTTAATGGGTTTTCTGGTATTTGGGTTTTTGGGTTTTAGGGTTTTAGGGTTTTTAGGTTTTTTTATAGTTTTTTTTGGGGGGGTATTGTTTTTAGAATTCTTATAGGTTATTATGACGTAGAGAAATTTGAAAGGGTTTTAGGGGTATTTAGGGATTTTAGTGATTTTAGGGATATTATTGTTTTTATTTCTTTTAGGTTCTTTTTGGGTTTTTAGGGATTTAGTGGTTTTAAATACTTTTAGGTACTTTTAGTGTATTATATTTTTTTATTATTTTTTGAGTATTTCAGGGTTTGTAGAGTTTTTATGAACTTTAATCATTTTTAGGGTTTTATGATGTTTTGGGTTTTTAGGGATTTTAAAATTTTTAGAGTTTTTCTATTTTTTTATTGTAATTTTTTTTGGAATTTTAGGGTCTTTTCTGATTTAGGGGTTTTAGGGAATTTTGGTTATTTACTGATTTTTAGGTATTTTGTGGTTTTTTTAACATTTCTATGTTTTTAGCATTTCAATGTTTTTTGGGTCGTTTATGTTTTTCATTAGGGTATTTATGTTTTTATGGGGTTTTTGGGTTTTTGGGTTCATTATGGAATTTAGGGTTATTTAAGCATTGTAAGGGTTTTTTAGGATTTTGGGGTCTTTTATTAGTTATTTTTTATTTTTTATGGTTTTTGGGGTTTTATTGGTTTTAAAATTTTTTATGTTCTTAGGGTTTTTAGGGGTTTAGGGGTTTTAGGGGTTTAGGGTATTTATTGTCTTTTTTGGGATTTCTAATATTTCCAAGGGGTTTTGTGTGATTTTATGTTTTTCGAGGGGTTTTTAGGCTTTTGGGGTTTTATGATTTTTAGATATTTTTACTATTATTAAAGGTTTATTAGTGTTTTTGGGTTTCCATGGGTTTTCTGGTTCTTTAAGAGGATTTTATGTTTTTTGAAAATTTATTAAGGGATTTTAGTTTTTCCGGTTCATATTTTATTTTTTATGATTTTTTATGTTCTTATTATTTTAGGGGGGTTATGGGTTTTTGGGGTTTTAGGGGTTTTTAGGGAATTTAGTGGTTTTATAGGTTCTATGATCTTTAATGTTTATTTTAGGGTTTCTAGTATTTTTCAGGGTTTTGGGGTTTTAGGGTCTGTGGGGGGTTTTATGGTTTTTAAATTACTTTTTAGTTTTTATTGTTTTTAGAGTTTCTAGGGGTTTTTAGGGTTCTTCAGGGGTTTGTGGGGTTTTAGGGGTCTTTGTGATTTTTAGGGTTTTTGGATTTATAGATTTTTTGGATTTTTTAGGGATATTATTTGGGGTTTTTGGGTTTTTAGGTTTCTTTAATTGGGTTTTAGGGTTCATTTAGCGGTTTTTGGTTATTTATGGGTTCTTTATAGATATAGAAGATTTTATGGGTTTATAGTGTTTTGTGGGTTTTTATTAATTTTTTTAGGAATTGATAGAGTTTGGTATGGTTTTAAAGAATTTGTCATGGTTTTTGTATTTTTTAAGTTGTTTTAGGAATTTTTTGGATTTTAGGGGTTTTGAATCTGATTGGTTTCTTAGGGTTTTATGGGATTCTTAGTGTTTTAGGATTTTCTTATGGTTTATGGGTTTTTAGAGTTTTTTTGTTTTTAAGGGGTTTTAGGTGTTTTTTGTTTTTTAATGGTTTGATCAGTTTTTTCAAAAAAAAAATTTATGTTTTGGGGGGGTTTAGGTTTATTTTGTGTTTTATGATTAATGGTAATGAGTGTAGGGTATAGAGTTTAGGGTGTAGGATATTGGGTTTAGGGTGCAGGGTATTGTGTTTATAGTATAGGGTATACAGTTTAGGGTGTAGGGCTTATGCTATAGGGTGTTGGGTATAGGGTTTTGGGATTAAGGTTTAAGGTTTAGAGTATATGTGTAAGGGTTTAGGCTATTGGGTTTATCATAGAGGGTTTAGGCAATAGGCTATATAGTTTATAGTTTAGGGTATTGGATTAAGGGTTTTGGGTTTATGGTTTAGGTTGTAGGTTATTTGGTTAAGGGTGTAGGGTTTCAGGTGTAGGATATAAGGTTCTGGGTGTATGGTTGGGGTTTTGGGAGGACGATATAAGTTTTTGGGTGTAGGTATTAGTGTTTATGGTGTTGGGTATGGGGTTTATGGTGAAAGGTTTATAGTTTTGTGTATTTTTTATAAGGATGAGGGATTAGGGTGTAGGGTATATAGTTTAGGGTTTAGGATTCAATGATTAGGGGTGTGGGGTTTAGGGTTTGGGAGGAGGGTATATGGTTTATGGTTTGGGGTTTGGGGTTTGGGGTGTTTGGTATAGGGATTAGGGTGTAGGATTTTTTGTTTTGGGGGTAGGGTATAGGTTTCAAGGGTTAGTTAATAGGTTTTAGTGTGTTGGGTATAGGGTTTACGTTGTAGATCGTATTGTTTGGGATGTAGGGTATAGGGTTTTGGGTGTCTGGTTTAGGGTTTTAAGGTTATGGTGTAGGGTATAGTGTTTAGAGTGTAGGGTCAGGGGTTCAGGTCACAAGGTATTCAGTTCAGGGTGTTGGGTTTAGGATTAGGCATTTAGTGTCTAGGGTTTAGAGTTTAGGGTATAGGGTGTAGTGTTTAATGATTGGGGTATGGGATTTTGGGTGTAGTGTGTTGGGTTGAGGTTGTAGGGTGATGTGTGTACGGTTTAAGGTGAAGGGTATATGGTTATGTTGTAGGGACTAGGTTTTTGTGTGTATATTTTAGGGTTTTTGATTTAGGGTTTAGGGTTTATTGTTTAGGGTGTAGTGTATAAGATTTAGAGTGTACGGTATACGGTTTAGTGTGTAGGGTTTAGGGTTTAGGATGTATTGTTCCGGATTTAGGTTTTATGGCATTGGGCATACCGTGTAGGGTTTAGTTTTTTGGGGGTATTTTTAGGGTTTTTGATGCAAGGTTTTGGATATATGGTGTTGGTCATATGGATTATGGTATAGATTATAGTTTTTAGGGTTTCGGGTATAGGGTATCTAGTTTCTAAATTAGGGTACTGGATGTAAAACATAGGTTTTTGGGAGTAAGGATTTGGGTTGATGGTGTTGGGTTTAGAGTGTAGGGTTTAAGGTTTAGTGTGTAGGGTATAGTGTTTAAGGTGTAGGGTTTAGGGCTTATGGTGTAGGGTTTATGGTGTAGGGTATAGTGTATCGGTTGTATCGTGTAGGGTTTTGGGTTTATTTTGTATGTTGTAGCATTTAAGGTGTATGTTTTTGGGTTTGGGTTCTAGGGTATAGGGCTTATTGTTTACAGTTTAGGTATGGGGTGTAGGGTTTTTTCATTTTTAGTGTTTTTTTGTATTTGAATTTTTAGGGTTTTGTGGGATTTGGGTTTTTTAGTTTATTATAGTTTTTTGGGAGTGTATAGGGGTTTTTGGGGGTTTTAGGTTTTGTGGTTTTTATTGGATTCATTGATATTTATTAAATTTTTGGGGGTTTTAGGAGATTTAGGGTTTTACGGTTATTTCATGGTTTTTCAATGTTTAGGATTTTTGGGGTTTTTAGGCAATTTAGTGGTTTTAGGGATTTTAGTGTATTTAGTGTTCTTTAGGGTTTTCGTAATTATTTTTAATCATTTCTTAGGGTTTTTAGGAGTTTTAATTATTTTTAAGTTTTAGGTTATTTTAATCTTCTATGATTGTTTTTGGAAGTTAGTGAATTTTGGGTTTTTTTGATTTTTTTCTTTTAATTATTTTCATGTGCGGTTTTAGATTTTATAATATATTTTTGTTGATTTATTGTAATTTTTATATTCAGGATTTTTAGGGTTTTAATTATTTTTTATATTTTTCTAAATTTTTTGTATTTTTAGGGTTATATTGATTTTAGAGTTATTTTATTGTTTCTGGGTTTTATGGTGATCTAAGGTTTATATTAATTTTTGGGTCTTTAGGGTTTTTTTCATGGTTTTTAGGGATTTTAGGGGTTTTATAGATTTTTTTGTATATTTTGTGTATTTAGGGTTTCCATGGTCTTTTAATGGTTTTAGGGGTTTTAGGATCATTTATGGTTTTAATTGTTATTTAGGGTCTTTAGATTTTTAATAGTAATAAAGTTATTTTATGGGTTTTTTGGGATTTATATAATTTTTATGTTTTTTGGGTATTTAGGTGTTTTTAGGAATTTTAATGATTTAATATAATTTTTATGTTTTTAGGGGTTTTTAGGTTTTTAGGGTTTTTAGAGTGTTTATGGGTGGGTGGGATCAAGGTTTTCAAAAATATTTAGTGGTGTTTAGGTTTTTGGTGTTCTTTTGGGTTTTTTGTTTTTTAGGGGGATTAGGGTATTTTAGTGTTAGAGGGATCTCATGTTTTTTTGTCGTTTTTAGCGAGGTGATTGTGATTTTTAGTATTTTTTTAGAAGTTATAGTGGTTTATAGGGGGTTTTAAGGGTTTTATGGTGTTTTAGGGTTTCTTATGATTTTGAGGATTATTAGGGGATTTGAGGTTTAAGGTTTTTAGGGTCTTACAATGGCTTTTGGGATTCTTGTTTCATTAATGGTTTTATGATTTTATTTACAGTTTTTAGGTTCTTATATAGTTTTTCATGGTTTTCTAGGTCCTTTAAAGTGTTTTGGGGTTTTTGGGTTTTTAGAATATTTTAGGAGTGTAGGGGTTTAATATATTTTATGTTTTATTTTATTTTAATGAATGATATTTTTTTAAGGTGATTCATTTTGGTATTTTAAAATATTTATAGGGGTTTTCAGGGTTTTAGATACTTTTCGGTTTTTTAGGATTTTTATGGTACAGTAGGGTTTAATCTGGGGTTTTAGGTGTTTTAGGGGTTTTAGTGATTTTGGGGATTATTAGGGGTTTTAGTGTTTTATGGTTTTGAGGTTTTAAAGGAATTCAAGGTTATGGTTTCTAGGGGTTTTTAGTATATTATTGGATTCATGGTTTTTTGTGTTTTTTGGTATTAAGTGTTGTAGTGTTTACAATGGGTTCTTTTAAATTTTTTTGTTTTTAGGGATTTTTTTGGGTTTTAAGGGTTATTATGTTCACCAAAAACATTTGGGCCTGTTATGGATTTTCTAGGTTTTAGGATTTTTATGGTATTTTGAGGGATTTAGGATTATATTTTCATTTATGATATTTAAGGGATTATAGGAATTTTTGGGATTTTATTATTTTAGATGTTCAATGAGACCTATAGGGTTTTTGGGTGTTTTGGGTTTTTAAGGGCCTTGAGAGTTTTTGGGACCATTAATGTTTTTATGGTCCTTTAGAGTGATTAATAAATTTAGGGTCTTTTAGGGATTTTAGCTTCCATTAGAGATTTTAGGGTTTTATAGGGTCCTTTAGGAATTTCTATGGGTATTAGGATCTTTTAGTGTTTGACTTGTAATTTTATGGTGTTTTAGGTTCCTTAGACACTTTAAGGTATTTTAGGGTTTTGAATTGTTATTTTGGTATTTCATTGTCTTTTATGGTATTTAGGGACCATTAGGTGTTTCTTAGGGTTTTTAGGGTGTTTTGGATTCTTCTATGGTTTTATCGTTTTTTTGGATTTTATGATTTTTAGGGTCTTTAGTGTTTTAAATGGTTTTAGCATCTATTATTGGTATTTTATGTGTTTTTACAGGTTTTTATAATTTTTGAGTTTGGGGGGGGGTGTTAGGTTTTTTTTGGACCATTATGGGTTTTAGGGGTATTTAATAGTAATTGTTTTAGGGTTTATAAGGATTTATGTATTTTATGGATTAAGGAGGTTTTTATTGTTTATGGGTTTAAGTGTTTTAAAACTTTTATGGTTTGTGGGGGTTTAACGGATTTAGGGTTTTTACAGTTGTTAGGGGTTTTGTTTTTTGGGTAAAATGTATTTTTTGATTTTTCCTAGACTTTGTTGGGTTTTTAGGGTTTTAAAGGATTTTAGATTTTTTATTCTTTTATTGGGGATTTGGTGATTTTATGTGGTTTCTTTGGGGTTTTAGGGTTTTCGGAGTTTTTTGGTTTGGTTAGGGTATTTCTGATATTTTGGGTTTTAGTATTTTTTATGGTTTCTTTGTATTTTTTATTTTTTTATTTTAATGGGTTTTAGTGTTCTAGTATTTTTCTGGTTTTTGGGGTTTTTAGAGTACTTCAGGAATTCTTTATGTTTTTTAGGTTTTTGCAGTTTCATAGGGTTTTAGAGTTTTCGTGGTTTTGGGGGTCTAGTAGGGTTTTTATAGGTATTCTATGCTCTTTTAGAATATTTTGGGTTTTTAGGGACATTAGTAGTTTTAGCGACTCTTATGGGCTTTAGGGTTATAGGGTTTTAATGTTCATTAGGGTTTTTGGGTTATTAGGAATTTTTAGATTTTAGGGGTTTTAAAGGGATTTAGTGTTTTAATGGGGTTGAAGTGTTTTTAAGGGGGTTTATGGGTTAAGGGATTTTTTAAATATTTTTAAGGTCCTATTGGAAATTTTAGTGGTTTTTGTGTTTCAGGGGGTTTTAGGGGTTTAAGTATTTGTTAGGGTTTTTAGGATTTTTAGGTATTTAAAAGGATATTTGTTTTTTACATCTTTATATGGATCTTAAGGGATTTCAGGGTTTTTAGAGTTTTTTTAGTGGTTTTACAGTTTTTGTGGTTTTTAGGGTTTTCAAGGAAATTTTATGGTTTTAGGTTTTTTTTATGGGGCTTAACGTTTTTTAAGGATGTTTGGGTTTTTTGGGTTTTTAGGTGTTTTAGGATTGTATTCTTGGATTTATCTTCTTTACGGTTTTTAATGTTTTTTAATGTTTTTTGAGTATTAGGGGTTTTATGTATTTATAGATTTTTAGGGACTATGGTAATTTGGCTTCTTAACGTGTTTAATAGATATAGGTTCTTTTAGGGTTCTAATAGGTTATGATGATCTTTTAGGATTTTGAGGTGTTTTAAGGTAATTTAGGTAATATGGTTCTTAGGGTATTTTAGTGATTTTATGGGGGTTCTAGGTTTTTATGGGGTTTAATGGATTCTATGGTCTTTATAGGGTTTATAGATTTTTATGTGCTTTAGGGTTTATAGGGTTTTTACTGGGTATTAGGTTTTTATTGGTTTTTTTGTTTTTATGGGTTTTAGGGGTTTTATGTATTTTTAGGGGAATTAGGGTTGTTATAGAGTTGTTGGGGGATTTCTGGTTTTTATGGTATTTTAGGGTTTTTATGGTTTTTTAGGATTTTTAGGTTTTTTTATATTTTTAGGGGTTTTCTTTATTTTCATTAATTTGTAGATTTTTATGGTTTATCATGGGATTTTATCCTTTTTGTGGATTTATGGTTTGTTTGGTGGATTTTTGGTTGTTTGGGTTTTTTATTTTTACGGGTTTTAGGGTTTTTATGGGTTTTAGATATTTTTAGTGTTTTTAGGGGGTTATATGTTTTTTGGGTTTTAAAGGGTTATAAAGCGTTTTGTGGGTTTTAGGTATTTTAAGGATTTATTGATTTTTGGTCCTGTTACTATCATTGGTTTTTTAGGTTTTTACGTTCTTTTAGGATATTTGGGAATGTTATTATTTTAGGGAATTTTTCTGTTCTTATGGGTTTTAGGGTCTTTTGTGGTTTTTAGTGTCAATTAATGGTTTTTAGGGGTTTTGGGATATTTTAAGGGTATTCACCTGTCTTTTTAGAGATATTAAAAGGATGTAAATTTTTTGTTGTTGGAGGGTTTTGACATATTTTTTGATTTATAGGGTTTTAGGGTTTTAAGTGGTTTTATAGTTTTTTGTGATTATTTTGGATTTATATGTTTTTCAAAGTATTTAAAGGTTTTTGGGGTTTTTAATAATTTTTATGGTTTATAATATTATTAGTTTGTTTAAGGGTTTGGGGTCTTACGGTTTTCTAGTCTAGATTTTGTAATTTTAGGGTTTTTAGGAGTTTTATGGATTTTTATTGTCTATTAGGGGTTTTGGGGTTGTTTGGGACTATTAGATTTTTTACATTTTATTGGGTGGGGGTTTAATGGTTATTATGGTTTTAGTAGATTTTTTTTGGTTTTTAGGTGTTTTTAGGGGATTTACAAGTTTTTGGGATAATTATCATTTTTAGATATTTTTTAGTGTTTTTATGGTTTTGTGGTTTCTGTGATTTCAGGAGGCGTAGTGTTTTTATAGTTTTAGGGGTATTTTTAGGCTATTTTAGTGGTTTTAGGGTTTTTATTATTTTTATGGTTTCTAGGATGTTTTGGATTTTTTTTAATTTTCAAGTGTTTTATGGTTTTATTGGTTTTTGGTTTTTTAGGTGTTTTGGGGATTTTAAGGGCTTTATGGTGTTTTTAGAGTTTTATAGGGTCTTAGAGTATTTTAGGGATTTAGTTCTTTAGGTTTCTCAAGTTTTTTAAGGGAAGTTTTTCATTTTATTGGGATTGTATAAACTTTTAGGGGTTTTAGGGGTTTCTTGGGTCATTTGGGTCTTTTTGGTTTTTAGGGTTTTTAATGTTTCTTAGGTTTATATAGTTCTTTTTACATTTTATATTTTTATGGGTTATAAGGATTTCTAGGGATTTATAGGGGTTTTAGGATTTTTTGGTTTTAGAGTTTTCAGAGGAATAGAGTTTATAGGAGTTTTAATGGGGTTATGGGATTTTATTTTTTTTATACTTTTTAGTGTGTGTTTTTGGTTTTATGGTTTTAATGGTTTGAGTTGTTTTAAAATTTTTTGATAATTGTTTTTGTATTCAATGTATTTTATAGTCTTTGAGTGTATTTTTATGGTATTTAGGGTCTTTTATGTTTTTATGATATTAATGGTTTATCTGGTTTTTCGGGTTCTTGTTGGGTATTTTATGATTTTTTATGTATTTTAGGGTTTTAGGGTTTTAGGGTTTGTAATGTTTTTTACGGTGTTTTAAGTGGTTTTTTGGTTTTTTGGGTTGTTAGGGTTTTATTTTTTAATGTGTTTTTAACATTATATTGGGTTTATAGAGTCTTTTTAGGGTATTATTGTGTTTTTACCATTATTTAGGATTTCATTCTATTTATAGGGGCTTTTATGGTTTTACATGTTTTGTGTTTTAGGGGTTATTGGGGTTTTGGGTTTTTTATTGATTTTTATGTTTTTTAGTGTTTTTAGGGTTTTAGGTTTTTAAGTGTTTTTTGGGTTTTTTGGTTTTTTTTTAAGAATTGTTTAGGTGTTTGCGGATTTTTTGGGGTTTAGGTGGTTGAATGGTTATGTTTTTTTACAGGTTTTTAGGTTTTTAATGTATATTTAGGTTCTTTTATAATTTTTATGGTTTTAGGGTCTTTTAGGGGGATTTAGAGTTTTATGGGATTTTATGTGTTTTTGTGTTTTTTGTGTCTTTTATGGTTTAAGTAAATTTTAGGGAGTTTTAATATATTTATAGGTTTTTGGGGACTTTTTTAACACTTTTTTAGGGCATCTGGAGTATTAGGATTTTTTCATGGATTTTAGTAATTCTTCAAGGTTTATAGTTTCATCGGTTTAATACAATTTTAAGAGGGTTTGAGGGTGCTTTGGATTTTTTAGGTTTTATGGTATTTTTGGGTTTTTTTGGGTTTTCAGATATATTTATAGGTTTATAAGAGTTTTAGCATTTTTTTTATTATATAATTGGGGTTTTATGATCTTTTGGGTTTTCTGGGGGTTTGATGGGATTTTAAGGGTTTTATTTTTCCTTAGGGTTATTCTGAGGTTTTCTTGAATTTTAATTCTTTTAGGGGATTATATTCTTTTAGAGTTTCAATAATTTAGAAATAAAAAAATATCATAGCAAAAAATAGTAAAAGTAGTACAACACAGTAGATAATCCAACCCACAAATTTCAACTGAATAATAAAATGATGATAAAAGAATAATGTAATGGAATGATTAAATTTTACTAATCTTCCTGCTAAAAGTCATACAGAAATAAGACCAAGATGACACTTATAAACTCAAAAGACCCCGGTCACAAGCCCTATATTTTTTCTATGTATAATATCAAATCCATCCATTCCAAAATAATCAATAACAAGGCCCATTCCCTTGACAAAAATTGCATCTAATGTTTTTTTTGAAGTACAAATTGGCATCCCAAATAACCTCGAGTAAAAAATAGTAGGTTGAAACCTCCATGTCTAAAATAAACCAGTATAATAGTAAGTGTGTCAAATAATGTGATAAAAAAGGGCAATAATTAATTATTTAATACAATACATTAATCAACCTCCTTTAGCACCATGCTGGAATTTCACTGAGCATATAAAATTACAATTCCAACCATAACCACAAGTTCATGGACTAATCACATAATCAAGGAATAAAACCCTATGTATATTCATTTTAGTATAACTGAGCTATGCCCTATGAAAATTACATCATTACTGGGAAATTAACTATAAGAAATACCACATACCTGGGCAAAGCCCTCTATATAATCATTTCTATATAATCGATCCAATCCCTATAAGGATTTCAATATAACCGAGTCAGGAACTATTTGTATTAATTTCATCATAACTGGAAAAATCCCACTATATGATAATTTTAGCAAGAAATAGGACCAAACACACCATATATGAATTACAACATGAAACTTGGTCAATCCACCAATACACTCATTGAGAAAAAACAGTCCAATCCCTCTATATAAGAATTACATCATGAATCACAACATAAAATCATTATCCACAATGGTCAATTCAGCCAAACACCATTTTAAATACAATTACCCTTTCATTCATGAATTTATAACTTAATTCTTTATCATTTCAATGTACACAACCATGTCATATCAAATTATCACAAGTCATTTGTATAATCTATTTAGTAATTTTCATAGTAAAATAATTTAAAATAGATCACTTGAGGTCTCATTTCATTAAAAATAATAATTTAAGCCATTTTCCAATTAATTATTATTCATGGATAGGATCACCCTTCAGGAAGACACATTCTAGTCCTCAACACTGTTGGATCCAACGGGATACAAGAGTATTCACGACACATTATTATCATCACCCATTATTATTTTAGTAAATGGGAATTTTGTATCAACACAATCACATAATATTTAATACAATTAAACAAATAAAAATCAACAATAGGTTTTTTTTCTACCCCACCTCAATTTATCTAGTGATCATTGTAACAATACTGACAAGGAATACCAATAAAAAATAATGGTGATGGAGATAACTATAAAAACAAGATCACACAAGCATCAAGATAAGAACATGATTCTATATAGTTCAATATATCACTCCTCCATAATATAGAATAGAGGAATAAAGGTGAATCCCAAAGTGAAGGAACTCACAAGAGATTAAATGCTAGACTGAGCCATTCTGAAGGGAAGTATTCTCCCCAAAACTTCCTCGACTCACCCTAGGGATTCAGAGATAAGGATCGGCCATGAATGAAAATAAAATCATATTTGTCGTGAAATTTAAAACCCCAGGTCATGAGAGACATGCATCCAGAACCCCATTTTTTATGTCAATTTCATTATTTTTAATATACAATAAAAAAATGGATAAACTTGGGTTGAATTATCCATGATTGAGTTTTCAGGAAATTAAAAATTTCATGGTGTATAAATATTTCATGATCTGAAATATTTTACAAAATCATCATAGAAATATGTTCACATCTTGTAAACCATTCAAAAGGAGAAAATTGCATATAGATGAATCATAGCCCAGATTTATTAGGAACCTCCAAAACCACCTCTTAATATTTAAATACCCAAGGAAAACCCTCATAAGAATTTGAGGCACTTATACCTAGTGATTGTTAATTAAAAAAACATACTTCCCCAAATATAATTTCATTTTCCCTTGTAAAAATTTCTCATCCGCAAAATGAAACTCATCCACCAATGTTTAAATAAGAAAGGAACCCCCAATTAAAACGGGTTCAACCAAAACTCAAGTCAGAGACACCATGAAAAGAAAAGTTCTTATAACCTCCACACTATATAATAGTTTTTCCCCTGGATTCTAAAAGAATAACTGTGTGGTATTAGTGAACAAGTATGGCCATTTATTCACATAAGAAATCCCCAATCCCTTGTATCCTCATAAACAAAACATTCCTTACACTACACTCAATCACCTGTAATACTCTATACTCATATATATATATCAATACGGTCTAAAATCAATATCATATTCTCCTTGAATGGATACATATACTTGAATCTTGACTTCATCAAAATCACCAAATGGGAATGTCATAGATGATATATTCAAAAACTAAATACATTAAACATATTGTGCAACAAACTGTAGCTCTATGGAAAGGCTAATCGGTATGCCAATATAATGACCCTTTCTACTATATCTAATGAACTAACAAACCTAGGCTCTATATTTTCTATTTCCTGATACGGTGTTTCCACAAACCAGGTGACAAACGATTAAAAAATTACTGAGGTCAAACTCCATAGGTTGTCTCCACAAGTTAGAATAAGATTTTTTTCTACTCTATGCCATCACAAACCACTTTCTGTTCCATGAAACCTGCACACACATCTCCAAATAGAGGTTATGTCCAACGAGCACTACCTCACCTTAAACCAACCAACAAATAGTTTAATAAAACCACCTACCCTAAAAATCCTCAAAATTTGTCATTTTTATAGATACATGAAAGATTTTATTATATAGGATCTCTATATATGCTAAAAGATGACCCCATAATCAACAAAAAAATCCTAAACAATTTCATCTGACATATAAATTAGAATCTAAACAGTCTTTTCAATTTGACGATCATTCTATAGATAATAAGATATACTTATCAGTACATTTTATTACCCAGTATCCAAAGATCTTTACCAGACATTGAAGTGAATTGAGGTTCAAGATTATAAATAATGATCATTGGAAAACCATGAAACTAAAATATCTCACTCATCTAAATACTACCCATATCATCAAAAGTGAATGTATATCTGAGGTGGAAAAAGTTTGAAACATTAATCATTATATCCACAATCACCCATAATACAACATTATTTTATGGTTTCCTATGTAATCTTGTCACAAAATCCATATTAAAATATTCCAACTTCTAGACTAGAATGGGTGGAGGATGGAATATCCCAATAGGCCTTTGATTCTCATCCTTCACATGTAGATAGGTGAAATATCTCTCTATGAATCCCACTATCTAGTTATTTATTCCAAGTCAATAGTAACCACTATGAAGGTCATGATACATCATTATTAGATCTATATGTACCACCCATATTGAATCATGGAACTCTCTCATCATCTCTTCCCACAAACCTGTAGGAAACCATAATTGGCCATACAAAAGAAGATAATTCATGTTGCCAAGAGACCACCCTTATGGTGTCTCTCCACTATATATGATTTCAGTTGGTTCTCATCCGTCCATATTATATAATTTCTAGCCCTTAATCTGATCTAGATGACTGGGTCTTGTAGATTTCGAAGTCAGAGATACTCTTCCATAAAACTCTTGATCATCTAGATACATTTATACCATGATATCCATCATTACCTACTCATCAAAAGACTCACATACTCCCTCTTTCCACATCAACAACATCAATGAATCGACAACGAAATTGAAATTTCAGGATGTATAATCCTTTTCTATGCTGAAATATTTCTAATACTCAAACAACATCCTCTACTAAAGGATCATCTCCCTCTGAGAAATGATGTCCATGAGTCTCTTATATTTTATATACACTACAAAACTATCAACCAAAATATTTTGTCTCTAGAATCATAGAGTATATACCACCAATTCTAACTCCTGATAATGAGAAGGTAAATACCTCTTATACAATCTCATCTTTCTAGAGCCATAAGAAATTTTTCAGGCCTCCTGTATCATAACTACACTAAGTCCACCACAGAATGCATCACAAAAAATAGTGTAAACCTTACCTAGTATTGTAAAGGTGGGTATCAATGCTATTTGAATCATTCCCTTAATATCCTAAAAATATATATCATAAGTATTTTATTAAAAAACCATTACCCCTCTTTTTTTCATCCCAAACATTTGTACTTCCAGAGTGGAGATGTCCTAGATAAAATATCGATATTAACCGACTATTCCTAGAAATACCGGAATATAAAAATTATTATTAGGTTTCTTTCAATATACCATAGATAAAACTCAATTTAGGACCATTGACACTTCATCCTTTGATATCACATGACACAAGAAGTGATCTTTATCAATACAGAAATTACATTTGGTTAGCTTGGGTAAATTTGATTCTCTATCAATGCACTCATGAAAATTTCAATATGTGGGAAATTTTCATCATCTAATTGGGAGTAAAATAAGAGGTTATCAATGAATAATTCTATAAAATGATCTATAAATGTATGAAATATCATATTCATCAATTCCATGAATACCATTGGTGTACTTGTCAAACTGAAAAGAATCCCCATGAACATATACAGACCATAATAGCTCCTAAAATAAGTCTTTGGTATGTATGATGGTCTCAATGTCATATAATGATTCACAAATATCATGTCAATCATAAAAGAATATCTAGGTAACTCTCAATAGATCAAATAATTCATTGATTTAGGGATGTGGATTTGAGATCTTGAACGTTATATAGTTCAATCTCTAATAGTCCACACACAAGCACAAAGACCCATAAACCTTCTCTGTGAAAATAATGGCAGAACTCCTAGGTGTCCGGCATGTTTTTATGAAACAATTCTCTTACAAAAAATCCAATTTAACCATAAACTCCCAAATATATGTTTTTGACATCTGGTAAAGTGAAATAAATACCGAATCTTCTCATTGAACCAACTCTTCATGAAATCAATAATTCACTTCAGTGGAAGGTTATAGAACTCCTCAGGAAAGGAATAATGAAAAAATTATACCAATATAGAAAATGTATCATACTGAATTACACAATAATGATGTTAACGACATGTTATTTGTTCCATGAGGCAATACAATCTGCACTAAATTGATCATGTATGACCAACCAAAGTATCATAATCAACTTGGTGAAAACAGTTGCGTCATTCATCAGATATAATGTTAACTCCCCTCTAATAATAGTTGATATGATCTTAGTATAGAAATAACCATCTAACACATAGAATAAAAATGAATCCTTTCATTTCAAGATCAAATTTTAATAGAACATGGCTTGAAATTTTTGATACCCTCTAACCACACTCACAATCATGTAATGATCGTGAAAACACCCTAAAAATTTTACAAAGCCAATCCCAACCCAATTTGAATAATTGATGATCTAAAGTAATGTGATTGTTCCGAATTAAAAAACACTAGCTAAGGTATATGATAAAATAATAATACCTCTAATTGTTGAATATCCATTATCAAATCAAGTTGGAGTATATTATATATCATGAAAATAACATTACCCTCTACCCTGGACTCCAATATGACTCCCCAAAATTATTCACTCACGATGGTACTACAATACCTACAATTGGGTACCACAACCCCTACTTCAACCTAAACATCTCGTGAAACTCTAGCTAATAGGCTTGTGAGGGGTAGTTGATTTCTTCATAGAATTTCCTACATATCCTAATCCCCTCCCACTACTATATTGTCTCATGATCCTACAAAGCTACTATAGGTGGCCCGCCTTCCCTATGAACGACGCTCCAAATCATGGTATGGACACTACAACTTATTTTAGAAAAACTTTCCACACTTATAGAACTACAACAGAACATGGTCCTGAGCTGGATACCAACTTATTGGTCTTCCCTTCTCTCTATTTCCATGGTGAAAATATTTATAGTTCCAATTCATAGCAATTGAATATGATCTCCTAGACCATCTTGCAAAAACAAATGTAGCACTACATAGGGCTGCTCCAATCTTACCTTCCCTAATGAGAGTGAGATTCATCAAATCCAAAATGATACTCAAGAAAGAATGATCACCCATGACCAGATCTCATTGAGAATCCCATCTTGATGTGTATCTCTTGGGATATCTTATCATATAATAATGATCGTGTAATTCACAAGTAGTAGGTGAAACATACATAATAATCTACAATTGATATTATATCCTGTTTCAAGTAAATGAACTTGTGATCCTTACCATCCATCAATGTCTCCAGATATAAGTGAATTGTAAATATCATCTTGAAGCTATTTTAGAATAACCCCTCTTGTTGCGTAGCTTGTTTATGGTGACCCATAATTTCTTGGATGGTCCACAATTCTTTTATGAAAAAATATATACCATCCCATCCATGATATTACAGATATTTTTTATGATTTTCTTGACTAACTCAATCTGTAACTCATCTACCTTGGGACCTCCCTCCCCTATCATCATAGGTGAATACTGTAGTAGAAACTCTCTCTTCACCTTAGACATTAATGGTATTTTGAGAACAGTAACCATTTCCTTGTATCACATGATCATATGTATATTATTTCATGATGTTTAACATCAAATTGATCCTAATGTTCTATATGAAGATCTATTTAAGCTATTTTTTGAGTGTGTTAATTGCCTCTATTCTGATAGTAAATTCATATAAGAAGAGGGGAAATTTTATCTACATTAAAAAATCACTCCTTAGAAAGCTGGACCACAATAAGGTTAACCTTAACATGTAACAACAAATGAGAACCACTAGATCATGGTGTCTCTAAAAGTGGATTAACAAGCGAATTGTCATGAAATAACAGTTCTTTCATTTGATTTTTCATATATAACAAGAATAACATTACATAGTTCATTTAGAAAAAAATATCACTTATAAAAAATAGGTCTCTATCATGAACAATTCTTGTAAAAACATATTCTTAAATTCCAATCATTATGCACGCATACCCGCCTTGCACCATACTAGAAAAAATGTATAAATATAATGAAAAAATAATAACAGACCGCATGTGAATCACCCATGGTGAATAACATCACCTTTAACAACTGAACAAAAATAAAACCAAATCCCAACATTGGGTACTCAAATTGTTCCCCTTGTATGGGTTAGCTAATCCCATGAATAATCCCATTATAATTTCAAGACAAGTTCATGGTCTCCTCTATATCATTCGTAAATATTAATACAATAGAAAATAAATGTTGAGTGTTATGATACTAATTTGTTACATCCCCTGATCTGATACTCTATCATGTGGAGAAACTGGGTTTGTTACTAGACCTCAAGCACACCTCCCCATATGAAAGTGGATGAAAACTAGAACTAGGGATATATAGAACATTATGGATAGACTATACCCACTAGTACAGAGTTTCAATATAGAAAAAATTAGAAAATTTCAGAGTGATTGAAATAATAGAAACAATAAAACACAGCAGATAACCCAAATAATAAAATTCAACTGATTAATCAAAGGATAATGAGAGAATAATATAATGGAATTCTTAAATGTATCTATATTTAATTAAAAAAGTCATATTGAAAATAAAGCCAAAAATTGCATTGAAAACACCAAAAACCTTGATATTGGACCCCAAGTCAATCCTATCCCAAAGCTCCAACCCATCAAACAAGAAAAAATCCCCAATAAGGTCCCTTTGAATTTATCTAAACCATCATCCATGGAATATTTTTTGGTACCAAATGGAAGCCTGAAGAGGGCATGATTAAAACATAATAGGATGACACCACCATGTATAAAAAAACATGCCTGATAGTAAGTTCATAAAATAAAGAGATAAACAAGTTTATTAATTAATCAATTAATACAGTACAATAATAAATATCCATTAAAACCTTTATAAAATATATATGATCATGTATCATTACAATTTCATCTACAACCTGAAGTCCATGAAAGAATTCACATAACTGGGTAAAAGGCGTATGAAGATTGATTTTAGTATAACCAGGCCAAGACCGATGGGACATACATAGTAATTATGCCGAGAGCTATAATAATTACATCATAAATGGCACAATCCCTCTATATAATCATTTCTACATAATTGAGCTAATAACTTTACTCAGTACAACATAATCGGGCTAATCACTCTATATAATAATTTCATCAAAATCTAGACAAGTCTTATGTATATTATTTTATTTATAAAACATTGTCAACCCCTCTATATATGCATGATATCATAAAATGATGCCAAAACCTCTATATAATAATTTCAATATAACTTGACCAAGACCTCTATATAATCATTACAACATTAATCACAACACAAGGAATAACAATAAGTATAACCCAACATTACATTATAAGCCACAATAGACAATTTAGAGTAATACCATTGGTCGTTCAATTTCCCTTTAAATATATGAATTATATCTTAATCCGTTATAGCGCAAATGTAAAAAATCATATCATTTAAAATTATCTCCATTCATTTAAATAATCATGTAAACCATTTTATATGTTTCATCTATCGCAAGAAACCACCTAAGGTCGAATGCCATGCTAAACAATATTTTAATCCATTAGACATTTAATTATTATCAAAGGGTAGGCTCATCATATATGTAGTTGAATGATAGTCCTCAAAAAACTGTATCCAAAGGGATCCACTGAGTATTCCAGACACATTATTATTATCACCCATTATTATATTAGTAAATGCACATGTTGTGTCTGTGTAATCGCATAATAATACAAACAATTAAAAAATAGAAATACACTATAGGTATTTTTCTAGATCACATAACTTTATTCAATGATCAAAGTAACTCTCTCTATAGGGAAACCAAATGATGAACGATGTTGAAGGAGGTCATATGGAAAACCTAGATCACACAAGCATCAATATTAAAACCCGATTCAATAATGATCAAGAGATCACACCTCCATAATGAAGAATAAAAGTATAAATGAAAAAACCAAATATAATTAACTCATAAGAGGTTAAATTCTACACCAATACATATGAAGGTTAAGGAATCACTCAAAAATAACAAGTAGTTCCCCTAGGTTTTGGGAGAAAAGGTTTATCCACAAAAGTAAAGATAAATATATGTCCCACATGGTTTACAAATGGTGGTCCTAAGTGATTAATGACCTGAATCCCATTCATGACATAAATTTATTGATTTATAAGATATTACAAAGAGAACATATCCTCAAGTTGAACAATCCCCAATTGACCTTTTCATAATGTGAACCATTTTCATGACCTGGAAAGGATTCACATTCTTGAACTGGTTAACATAATCTACCAGGAAGAATGTTCATGTCCTATAACGTGTTCATGATATAAAACTGTCATGTAGATAGATCATAGCCTTGATTATATAGAAAATCCTAAACCACCTCTAAAACATTTTTAACCCACAGAGAGGCCATGTAATATTTTAACACACTTATACCTAGACTCTATTAATTAAAGAACACATATACTCACTCTTTTGGTCATTTTACCATAAAAACCTATACATCCCCAGGAGATAATTCAACACTAAGGATATAAGAATAAAATAAACCTCATTTAAAAAAGTTTCAACCCAAACTCAAGTGGAATTTAGTTGTAAAAATATGGGATCTCAAATTGTTTTAGGGATTTTAGGTATTTTATGGAGATTTAGGCTATTTATGTGTAATTTTTTTAGGATCCATGATAAGGAGTCATTAAGTATGATTTTAAGGTATTATAGGGTTCATAGGGAATTATAGGGGTTTATAGGTTTTTTATATTTTTTGGGGGTTAATGTTTTTTAGGTTTTTTTGGGGGGGTATAGGGTTTTTCCTTAAAATTAATTTTTATGGGTTTTGAATTTTATGGTTTTTTGGGGTCTATATGTGTGTTTAATGTTCTTTGGATTACATGGGGATTTTAGTGATTTTGGGGTTTTGTAATTTTCTAATGTTTTTAGGGACTAGTATGATTAATTTATGATTATTAGGGTTTTAGGATTCATTTAATTTAATATGGATAATTTAGGCTTTTAGGGGTTTTATGCGTCTTTTGGGTTTCTAGGGTTTTTACGGGTTTGTAGGGTTTTTTATTTTTTTCAAGGGTTTAAGGGTTTTTAGGGATTTTAGGGACATTTAAGATTTTAAAGGGGTTTGAAAGGTTTTAAGAGCTTTAGGGTTTTAATGGTTGGGGTATGTTTTTATGGTTTTTGGGTTTTTTAGCGTATGTTAGGATTTATAGTCATTTAAAATTATTAGTATTTTTAACTTCTTTTCTGGGTATTATGGATTTTGAGGGTTTTTATCGGGATTTTTAATTTAGTATATTTCTTTATTATTTAGTGATTTTAGGGTTTATAGGGGGTTTTGGAATTTTGGATTGTTTTATTTTTTTTGAATTTTTAATGTTTTTTTATATTTTTTTGAGAAATTGGGTTTTATGGTCTTTTAGGATTTCTATGTTATTTTACGGTATTTTATTATTTTCTAGGATTTTTATATATTTTTAAAAATTTATTTTTTTTTGAGTTTTTTTTTTGTTCTGTATTTTTTTTGGTTTTTTGGGTTTCTATGGGTTTTAGGGTTTTATGGGGTTTTATGTATTATTATTTTTGTGGTTTTAATGAATTTTTAGGGTGTTTTAGGTTTTTATGGTTCTTATGGACCTTTTATGATTTTAGGTATTTTTTTGGTTTTTTGGGGGTTTCTATGTTTTTAGGGGTTGTTTTTGCTTGGTAATATTTGAAGTGATATTTAGGGTTTTTTCATTTTATTGACATTTTAGGGATTTTAGAGATTTTGGGACTTTTAGGGAAAACTTATGGTTTTTTATGGTTTTTATAGGTTTTATGGTTTTTTTAATTATAATGGTTTTTATTGATTTATAAATATTATGGTATTTGTGGGGGTTTAGAGTTTTTTTGGTGTTTTTATTGTTTTTTGGATTTTTAGGGGTCTTCTTGTTTTTATATTTTCTCAGGATTCTTGTTGATTTCTGGAGTTTTAGATGTTTTTTGGGTTTTTATGGTTTTCTTGGAGTTTAGTTTTATTTTAATGAATTTATGGGTTTTTTAGTTTTTCTATATTATTTATGTTTTTTAAATTTTTTTATTTTTAGTGGTTTTAGGGTATTTCAGGGTATTTTAGAGGTTTCATGGTCTTTTAGGGGTTTATGGTCTTTAAGGGGTTTTATGGGTTTTAGGGGTTTTAGTGTTTTATGGGTTATGTTAGGAGTTATTAGGATTTTTTTCGGATTTTAGAGTTTTATATATTTATGGTTTGATAGAGTTTTTATGGTTTTGTAGGGTTTTTTTTGTTATTTTTGTTTTTTATAGAGTTTTATGGTTTGATAGAGTTTTTATAGTTTTTAGGGATTTTTTTATTTTTGTTTTTTATAGAGATTAGGTTGCATTAGGTATTTTTTACAGGTTTTAGTGGTTTTAGTGTTTCTTGGGGTTTTATGTTTTTTTTATTTTTTTGGATTTTATGGTTTGTTAGGGGTTTAATGGTTTTTACCATATTTATGGGTTTCTTCAGTTTTTCAAAATATATGGTATTTTAGTGTTTTATTTTTATGGGTTTTTATGGTATTTTGGGTTTTTAGGGAGTTTTTGTATTATTTGTGTATTTAGGGGTCTTATGGTTTTTTGGGGTTAGGTACTTTTTTTGGGATTCATGGTTTTTTTGGTTTTTTCGGTTTTTGGGGTTTACATATGGGTTTTAAGTGGCTATTAGGGTTTTTAAGGATTTTAGGTTTTTTGGGTTTTAGGGTGTTTTGTATTTTTATGTTTTTTATGTTTTTGTTTATTTTATTTGGGTTTTTGGGGGTTTTTGGTATTTAGGGGTTTTGTAGAGGGTTTTAAGGATTTCATAGATTTTAGTGTTTTTAGTGGTTTTAGGATATTTTAATTTTTTAGGTTTTTTAGTATATTTACGTGGTTTTTTGGTTTTTATGGTTGTTTATGGGTTTTTAGTGTATAAGGGATTTTATGGGTATTATGAAATTTTTGGGTTTTAATGGTTCTTAGGGCCATTTAGGGGTTATAGGATATTTTAGAATAATGGGGGATTTATGGGTTTTTAGGTTTTTTTAGAGAATTAAGGCATTTAAGATTTTTAAGGGTGTTTGTGGGTTTTTATGGGTTTTTAATAATTTTTATGGGTTTTTTGGATTGTAGGGGTTTTTACGGGTATGAAGAGTTTTAGTATATTTTTACTGCTTTTAGTATTTTATTCATGGTTTTAGGGTTTAATTTTTTTTATAGTTTATAGGATTTTTTTTGTTTTTTATGGTTTTTAGGTTTTATTTTGGGGTTTTATGGTTTTGGGGTTCCCATTTGGCTTTACTAATATGTATTATTTTAGGATTATTTTATGGGTTTTTGGGGTATTTTATTATTGTTAAGGGTTTTAGGGGTTTTATTGTATTCTATGTTTTTTATGTTTTTTAGTGTTACTGGGTATTTTAAGTCATTTAGTTGTTTTTATGGGTATATATGGGATTTCACTGTTTTTTTGGTGTTTTAGTGTTTTTATGGGTTGAAGGTTTTTTTGGTTTTTTTTGGTTTTTTTGTTCCTAAGTGTTTTCATAGTGTTTTTTTGGGATTAGTGGGTTTTATTAGCATCATTTTGGGGTTTTCCGGTTTTTTTGATGTTGGAGTTTTTATGGTTAGTGGTTTTATGGATTTTTTATAGTTTTTATAGTTGTATTATTTTTTTTAGTTCCTAGGGTTTAGTGTGTGTGGAATAGGGTTTAGGGTGTAGTGCGTAGATTTTAAGGTGTATGGTAAAGTGTTTATAGTGTCGGGTATAGAGTGTATGGGGTTGGGATTGGGTTTTGGCTATAAAGACTAGGGTGTATGGTTTTGGGCATAGTGTGTTGGGTATATGGTTTTGGATTTAGGGTTTAAGGTTTAGGGTGGGGGTATAAAACTTATGGTGTAGGGTTTTGGGTTTTGGGTGTTGTAATAGGGTTTATGATATATGGTCTAGGGTTTTTGGCATGAGGTTCGGGGTTTTTGTTAGTGGGGTAAGGAATTACGGTGTAGGGAATAGTGTTTGGGGTATAGGGTTTGGGGTTTATGATGGAGAGTGTCTGGATTAGGGTATATGGTTTACAGTTTGTGGTGAAGGATATAGGGTATAGGGGTTTGGGTGTATGGTTCTTGGTATAGGGTGTGGGGTGTAGCATTTAGGGTATAGGGTTTTGGGTTTTGGGGGTATGGTTTGTGGTTTAGGGTCTAGGTTATATTTTTTATTCGGTAGTGTTTATGGTTTCGGGTGTGGGTATAGGTTATAGTGTGTATGGTTTTGGTTTGAGGGGGTAGTGTTTACGGTTTAGGGTGTATGGTTTAGGATTTGGGGTGTAGGGTACAGGGTTTAGGATGTAGGGTTTAGTGTTTTGGGTTTTGGGTTTGGGTCTTAAGGTGTAGGTTTTATGGTTTAGGGTGTAGGTTATAGGGATTAGGGTTTAGGGTGTATGATTTAGGGTTATGGGTGTAGTGTATTGGGATTCGGGTGTCGCATTTTGGGATTATGGTGTTGGGTATAGGGGTTAGTGAGTAGTGTTTAGTGTTTATGGTGTTGACTATAGGCTTTATGGCATAGGGTTTAGGGTTTGAGGTTGGTGGTAATGGTGTTAGTGTGTAGTATATCGCCTTTAGTGTGCAGTGTATAAGGATTATATTGTAGGTTAGAGTGTTTAGAGAGTATTGTTTAGGGTCTAAGTGTAGAGTATAGGGTTTAGGGTGTTGTGTTTAGGGTTTAGGGTGTAGTGTTTAGAGTATAGGTTGAATGATGTTAGGTATATGTAATAGTGTTTAGTGTTTAGGGTGTAGATTATAGGGTTTGGGCTGTAGGGTACTGTGGTTGGGGTATATGGTTTAGGGTATAAGATGTTGGGTATGGTGTTTGGGGTGTAGGGTTTTGGGTTTAGGATATAAGGTTCATGTTTTATGGTTAAGGGTTTATTGTTTAGGGTGTATTGTATAGGGTTTATTGTGTAGGTTTTAGGGTTTAGGTTCTATGTTTTATGGTATTGGGTATATGGTTTTGTATTTAAGGAATAGGATATATGGTGTGTGGTGCAGGATTTATTGTTTAGGATGTATAATTTAGGGATTACGGTGCACGGTTTGTGATTTATATTTTAGGGTACTAGGTTTATGGCTTATGGATTATGGTTTAAGGGGTAGGGTATAAAGTTTCAATTGTAGGGTTTAGGGGTTATGGTTTAGTGTGTCTAGTATTGGTTTTATTGTGTAGGTTTTTAGGTTTAGATTTTATGGTGTATGGTTTTTTTTAGGGTGTATTTTTTTGGGTTTTGGGAGTATGGTATAGGTTTTATGGTGTGATTTTATGGTATAGTGTGTTGTTTATAGGGTTTAGGGGTGTAGGTTTCTGAGTGTAGAGTGTAGGATATAGGGTTTTTTGGTCTATGGTATAGTGTTTTGGGTGTAGGTTTTTTGGATGTTTTGTTTGAGGTTTAGGGATTAGGGTGTAGGTATTACGGTTTTCTGTATATAGTTTACTGTTTTCCTTAAGGGATTTAGGGTTTTTAGGGTTTTTAGGGTTTTTAGGGATTTTAAGGATTTTTTTGGATTTTATTGTTTTAAGATTTCAAGGGGTTTTCATGGATTTTTATTTTTTTTAGCGGATTTATGATTTTTATATATTTTAGGGAATTTGGATTTTTTACAACTTTAGGATTTTTAAATAGATTTTTGGTGTTTGGGGTTTTTTAGGTTCTTATGGGTATTTGGTTTTTTCATAATTTTAATGTTCTATTGAGGTTTTTTTGATTTTTTTGGTTTTCAAGGTTTATATGTTTTTTAGTATTTTTTTTGATTCTCTGGATGCTAAGTGTTTTTACTATTTTTTATTGTTTTTATGGGGTTACCAATTTTTTTTATTTTTGGATTATTTTGTGGTTTTTGGCAGTTTTAGGGTTTCTTTGGTTTTTTTGGTTTTGAAGGTTTTTGAGGATTTTTTTATAGTTTTAAGGGTTTTAGGTTTTAAGGGTTTTCATACGAGTTTATGTATTTTATAGTTATTTTTGAATTTTCATAGTGTTTTAGGTATTTTTGGTGTTTTACTATTTTTAATGGTTTTATGGTTATTTTTTTTATAGTAATAATGGTTTTTAGGGTTTTTTGGATTTTATGTTTTTAGGGGGTTTTAGGGCATTTCTATGGTTTTTAGTGGATCTTATGATTTTATTGGTTTTTAGTATTTTATTTGTTTTTATGGATCTTTAGGATTTTTATGGAGTGTTATGGTTTTGATAATGTTTAGGGTTTTTCGGGTTTTAGGGGTTATAGATATTTTGGTGATTTTTAGGGGTTTTTTTATGATATTTTAGTTTTTGCAGGGTTTTATAGTTTTTAGGGTCTTTTAATTTCATTTATGTGGTATAGGTTCTATTAATGTTTCAGCTTTTTAAGGGTGTTTTGGTTCATTTAGGGTTTTCAAAGATTTTTGGTTTTTAGTGGTTTTCATGGTCTTTTGGGATGTTTTGGGTTTTTGGGCCATCAATTTGTAGGGACTATTTAGGGTTTTTGAGTTTTTTTAGGGTTTTAGGGTTTTAGGGGATTTTATGATTTTGTAGTTTATTTTGTGAATTTAGGTTTTTATGGTTTAAGGGGATTTTTGGGTTATGATTTTTTTTACGGGTTGGAGGGTGGGGGTTTGGTTTGTAGGGTTTGTAGTTTTTTTAGGGGGATATGATTTTTTTTGGTTTTTTGAAGTTATTAGTATTTTGTGGGTTTTAGGTTCTATTAGGGTTCTGGCAACCCCCACCTTCCTAAGTAACTACAATGAGGGGAGAGAGATAATGACCCCTGACTCTCACCTCCAATATGACATGGGTTGGAAACTAGCACCAAGGGTGTAGAAATATCATAATATGTTAGTCATTACCCATTATAATGAAAATTGGATTAGGAGATAAGAGGAATCAACCACAATAAACTCCATAACATATATATATATATATATATAAGAAAACCAAAAACAATCCCACAATGCTTGTATGAATAGAAACGATACAACCAAAGTATCCAAAGTAAATACCCAAAAGTAATACTAAAGTAGCAACACAACAATAATCAAGGATATGAGCTTGTATGGTCTAACACAATCCATGAAATCCTCCTAGAATCCAGAAAAAAATTATATAAATATATTTAGGATGAGTATATAGTTATACTAAATAGAAAATGAAAGTCTCTTGTGCACATGTTAAAGAAACATACTAATGCACCATTGAGAAAACAGTATAACCAAATAGCACCAAAACTGGTTTACTAACCATCACAACCTCTCATAGGCATGCTCACCAGTTAATGTAATCCATGTCATATATAATAAAGTAATGAACATCAATGATAGGGTACCCCAACCCAATTTCCTGCTGATTATCGACTCTCACACCCCAATGGAAAACTTCCTTGTGCTCCCACCTCTTCTTGAATATACCGCATTTCATCCCACCCATACACACATTATACACACCCCATAGCACATCCCATGCTCACATAGCCAGACCACACATCAATACACATCCTTCCCACACACACCTGGGATACTCACCACACCACATCAAATCACATCTCATCACATCTCTTCCCAAAGACACCTAAGAAAGCACATCCCAACTCATCCAAATGAGACTTGGGACACCACATCCCAAGTCATCTTGAAGACTCATGGGACACAAAAACCACAATCTAGTGCATTAGTAGAACTCCAGCCATCACAACCTATGAAATAACAACCTCTCCTAGAAGAGGGATCTGGAAATACCCAATACCAGTTCATTCATACTCCGAGCCATATGTCGGAAAAAACACCCCTCGCTTGACTATGAGAGGGTCAGCCTATAGTGCTTGATGTGTGTGGGGTACAAATTTGAAGCACAAGAATATACAAAGTATATATATTTAGCATCAAATCACACAATCCCGTCCTATGGGTTCACAAACAAACTAACCTAACATTTCACAATACCGTCACTTTTTCTACCACCTATAAATTCCTGACACCACTGAACGAGCCACTAACTACAATTCCCATTTCCAACCAATTCATTTAATAATCCCAATCACTTCATTATTCAGAATCAGTCAGATTTAATCACCCTAACCATGATTTAATTATTTATTAAAAATTATCATACCATTATCTGGACAAACCCATGTCATTTCAAAAATTATTAAACAATTATTTATTACATCAATACTTAGGAATCTAGCACAACACAATAAAATTCCACAAGTATCTCAACATACCATCACCCAACTTCTCTCAAATAATGACCAAACCATCCATCATCTTCACATTCTCGAACCACATATCGACATCTCATATGGACATCCATGTGATGAAATATCGCCCCACACCGCATTGCAACCACAGATCGCTTCCCTAATAGAACGACCACACAGTACATCACATTAAGATCGTTTTTTTATTTAAAAATGTGATTTTATCATATTCCACTTCATTTTTAGGAGTGTTGTTACAAAAACCAAAATATCAGGGAAACCATTTCATTAGAAAAATATGATAAATTAACCAATTTCCATTTAATGCGATATCACAACAATAAAAACCAAATTAGAAACTAAAATTTATATATCCAGGGAAACAAAATTCCCCAACGGTGACAATTTTAAATGAGGAATCCTGCCCAAACAATCACAATATCATATATAACATCACGACTGTAAAATTATGTGAATCAAAACCCATTTTCCATTACAATTAAATTTTCCAACTCATTAACTTATATTAGTCCAGAAAACCCATAATCCATAGTTAAATATTTTTAACCTCCTCCCACATGATTCATAATAAAGAGAAATAGGGGAATCCCCAGCTCAAAAGAATATTTTCAACACATAGCGCATCGCAATGGAAAGAAGAATGTTATAGAATCACAACCGCACCATGAGAACCATGGATCAACCTATACATCACCATGTATCCAAAAAATACACAAATATACCTAAAAGTAAAGAAACACTGCCCTAGTGGATCCATGGAAGATAAAAGAATGAAAAAGGATACAAACAAGAGGATACATAACCACATAATGGCGTTTGCTCCCCAACGAACAACCATTGGGATCAACAGATCAATGAGTATGGAAAATTTCTCTAAGAACACATCTACGCACCTACTGTTCTCCCAAAATAAGAAGAAGAACGATCTATTGTTGATTGAATGAAAATCTAGACATAAGGTTACTTTAATACTACACTGGATCGAGGTATTACACGATGTGTAATCCCTTTTCAAGTCTTGTAATCCTCAAGTTTCTTTTTCAAGTAAAAAATGCATCACCAAATCATTTTATTTTTTTTTAATCCCCAATATTTTAAATGTCAAGAAATTTCCCTGGAAAAGACATCAAAACCAAATTTCACTTAGTTTAGTAAACATTAACAATTTTTATTTCTTGTAGCAGCTCTACTACACCTCCAACTCTCAAATAAACACACAGAAGCTCCCCAGAACACCTCCATCCACCAAACCTGGTAATGTAATAAACCAAGAATGCATGAAAAATTACATTGATACCCCTCATATCATTCTCATGCTTATGAATCCAAAAACAAGGCCCAAAGGAAATGGTTCCCAAAAACCTCCCCACGATATACCAATCAAGGATCTCATTATAACTCAAAAGGTACAACAATCAAAACACTCCTTCCTAAATGACTAAAGAACACACTGCACCAACACATCACCACTACCACAAGATGCCTCCACATACACAACCAAACATTCACAAAACCTCTATATGAACAAAGAACATAACGTTTCTGAAAACATGAATTTGGGAATTCCATCTTCCATTTCAAGAAAATATCTACTCTAGACGCCATTTACTCACCAGCATGGGTTTAATCACATCACAATTAATGCGTCAGGATTAGGAATATGGTCCTACCATTTTAATATTTCAGGAATTTATCACACAACACAAAACATACCTCACAACCCAAGGGAAAAAATACATTTAATAAAAACGGTTCATGAATTGATTTATAATGAAAATTGAGAATTGAAAACCAGAAAAAAAAACTAGGTACTAAAAACTCATCTATGTTTCTCTCTCACAAGTACCATCCTCTAGGATGCCATGCCTCCACAAAACGTGGAAGAAAGCAATGGTCCATCCAACTAGTGCCTTCTCTTGATGATCCAAGATCTCTATTGGTCATTCCAAAAATGATGCATCATCCTGAATATCCAACTCTCCCTAGTCAACGACATGGGATTCATCATGATGATACAGACAAAGCTAAGGGATGGAGAAGACGTCATGGATCCTCTCCAACCATGGTGGAAATGCCAATCAGTACACCCCTTCTACAACTCTACACATTTCCTCAAAGTTCCCAACAACCCATGGAGAAACTATATTACCTCTACAAAACCTCCACTTCCCACGTTGATGGGAAATCTTCAAGAATAGATAGTCCCCAACCTCAATCTTCAAGGCCCTCCATCTGTGATCTGCATATGACTTTATCTGGTACTGCACTGCTTTCATCCTCTCACGAAAAGGATGAACTTTATCTGTCTTGATCTGAACCACATCTGGACCAAGAGCTGTTTTTTCCCAACCACCATCATGCATAACTGAAAATGACACAGTCCTCCATTTAAAACCTCAAATAGAGCCATTCTAATGGATTAGTGATAAATATTATTTAAAAAAACTCAAACAAATTCAGGTCTCATACCAAAGATCTATCATTGTCCAAGGGAAACAGTCACAACATACCCTCCAACATATGGATAGTATATTCCATATAGCAATCTATTTGAGGGTAGAAAGTAGTGTTGTGGCATAATTGAGTGATAAAATAATGATGGAAATCCCTCTAGAATCGTGAGGTAATAATTGGATCCTGATCTGTGATAATGGACCAGGTAACGCCTTACAACCACATCACCTCATCCATGCACCTCTTAGAAGAAGCCTCCACTATGCCGAACAACTTGATTGTTAAAAAGTGGGACACTTTCTTTAACTGATCCACCATCTCCTAGAAATTATCAAAACTCCATGGGTTACCCTATAATGAAATCCATTGAGATGTCATCCCATTCCCATTCGGGAATATCCATGGACTAAAAAAACCTCCCTGAACATCTTGTAAACTCTTTGGTGTTCCACCAATGGTTATATATGAATATCATGAAGTAATACATCACACATTAATACCAAAAAATACAACCTTCCGTGGAACAACATCTGGTTTTGACCAACCATCAACCATTCCTCTGTAGCATCACAGTGGCCAACATGATTGTGCATTACCTCTTCCTCTGGGACTCCCCAATGAGACCCCTCCACCTTCGGTATCATAGAATATTTCACCATCATCTAAAAAATACATCTTCTACCACTATCCTCACTAGTAACATTGTGTATGTTTTCCAACAACTCAATTAATCACCAAGAATCCACATACTCTTGAACAATACCCTTCCAAAAACTCCTACTAAAATAATCATCCACAAAATTCCCATTTACGGATGTTTAGGATATCTAAAAATCATAATCCTAAATAAAATACATCCAACTACACTCATTCATGTAAAAATCATGCTGAAAAAAGATATACCTCAAGCTCGTGTGGTTCGTAAAACCAAAAAGCACTTTCCAATGAGTTAATATCACCACAACATCAGTGCAATGAAAATTTATGCTAGCTCCTGATCATGGGTGGCATAGTTACTCTAATGGGGATGTAACATCCTTGACCCAAAATAGATCACCACTATCTATTACGTAAGTAGGATTCCAAATACCAAATGGGAAGCATCACAAAACACCTCAAACATCTCCCCTTTGTTAGGTAAACAGAGCACTTGCCAAAATACCTTTAGAGTAATTGAACATTTCCAAGCACTGGTCACTCTAGAAAAAATATTGGTATTTTCTTATAAAATCATTCAATGGTGTTGTAACTCAAGGGAAATTGGAAAAAAATATCTGATAATAGCCTTTGTGAACAAGGAAACTATGAACCTATGCCACATTCTGAGGTTCTTCCGAAGAACGAACTACATCATCCTTCAATAGGTCTACTACAACACCCAACAATGACAACACATGCCCATGTTAATGTATATATAATTTTAATAAGAGACAATTGGAAAAAAATTCCATAGATTTGGTGGCCATGAAGAATGTGAATGATAGTTCTGAGATGCTTTTCATGCTCCTTATCTTACTTAGATTATATTTAGATATCATCAATGAACACAATGACAAAGTGATCCTAGAACTCGTGGAACATAGAGTTCATAATCCCCCATGAACATGGATACAACATTTGTAAAACTTAATGTCATGAATACTAACTCAATCTTTTTATACCTACATTTGCAGGTTGTCTCCACGTTATCACCCTCCTTCACCCTCAATTGGAGATATTAATACTGTAAATCAATCTTAGAAAAACAATTATCCCCTCTCAGGTGGTCAAAAAGATAGTCTATCCTTAGATAAAGGTAACTGTTTTTTGATCTTTTCCGAATTCAAACACGGTAGTCAATACACAACCTTAGAATAATATCTCCTTTCTTGGTGATCTACAATGGATCACCCCATAGTGAGATATCAGTCTATATAAAACTCTTCTAAATTATATCATCTATCAAAATCATCAACTACTAAAACTCATAAGTTTTCATTCAATAAGGATCCATCCAAATTGTAGAAACATCAGGATGCATGTCTATCTCAAACACAACTTTAAGTGATGGTGGTAGCATTACAACCTCCTTAGGGAAAACATCCATGAACTCCCTATCAACCATGGAAAACTCCTCTACCCATTAATCCATAGATTCCACCAACAACTCAGTCAATAATTAATGATGGGGTTCCGCAAACCAACCACCCCACTAGAAACCTAGCTCGCCAATGAAATCCACACATTGGACATCCATAACTAAAAACACAAATCAGCACTAGAAATTTTATATAAAATTACATATAAAATATTACCATTCAATGTTGAGGATGAAAATGTACATATGCATATGTGGTATGAAAAAATCCATGTGGGGATTATGCGGCCCCATTACCAGTATATACACATAAAACAAATCAAAAAATATGGTCTGGCCTTCATCTATCCTATTCAACAGAAGAGGCATGAGAATCCTCTCTATGTATAGTCCCAGAGTATTTGATAGATTTGGAACAACAATGATGTTAAAAACCTAAGAATAAAATATTTAAAAAACAAGGGTACTTAAAAAATTGATCATATCATTGATGATCTCCGGCCCCTCCCAAACTACTGCCTCCACTATTTGAAACTAACCATGCCAAACTCCTCTACATATATTCTAATGAAAAACTACATTTCCATGATTAGTTCATATCCACTAAACACGAGGAACATCCGGATGTCTACCACTACCTACTCCATCTCACATTTGCAGAGAAAAAACCTACTGCGCCTACATCTTAAATGGACACCCTGGAAACTACTACTGTGGTAGACCTTTATTCTATCCACCTCAACCAAAATGATCTCCAGAAGAAACTATGCATTGTATTGGGAAATGGATATGAAACTGACAACCAAAACACAATGGAACAAATCTACCATGAAAAGACAGAATCAACTGGCACCAGATGGCTTGAATGTAAGTTGTTGAGGTCGACTCCCCAATAGTCAAAAACTAAAAGTTCCAAGCACGTGATACCTTCAAATGAAAATTATTCCCAATAAGGAACCCTACTAATTTAATTCTTCTGGAAGTACACCACATGATTGCATCAACTCAATCACATATACATTCTTATGAACCATTTGATACATTGGCAACATAAAATGAGAATCTACATACCGGATAGATGGATAGAGTTCCTCCTCAAGATTCCTTGCATGTGGCTCAACATCGAGAAAAATATCAAGAATAAAATAGAGATAATCTATGAAAATGATTCCCAGATCCTGCACTGACATGTTCCCCTTCTAAAGAGAAAAATAAAATTGACTCTTTACTACCATCTTAGTAAATGAAAGGAACTCTGCCGAAAACTCATTTTGGAAGTCTATGCACAAAACATTAGCATCCTTCTTCTCTCCCTAATACAACATCCCCCACTGATGCATAGCTCCCCACATATGGTTGAATTCAAAAGGGTCCTATTAATCCTTCAGGTCTCAGATCAAACTGAAATTGATCTCAATATCCTCTAGCTAGCTCTCTATGTCCATAAATGAATCCCAACCCTCGTACATTCCCATAACATTTTGGTGGTAATCACACAACATTCTCTACCCTTGATCATCCTCCTAAACTAGATCAAACCTACATCGATCAACTATATCATCCTTCTAAACCTCAACCAGATGTGCCATATTTGGATGATCACTGAGTTCCATAAGTGATAGAAAAATGGTGATTTCCTAAGTCTGAGTAGTATTGAATTTCCATAAGATTCTTTTTAACTCAATTAATTCATTTCTTCTACATTTTTATTTTACTAAAACAATCCAATTAAAATATTAAAACAAGTCATTATGATACATGTGCCTTTCCTATGTCTCTACCCTACAAGTGGGTATATCACACATGGTCATTCAATAAGCATAGAGTTTGCGCACTGGATCATGGGGGCCCAAAAATCACGGTTTTTATACATTCTTCCTATAGTATGTTACACACCAAGGTCAAATAGTACTATTTCCATACCACCCCATCTAATCCTCCCTATTCCTAACTCCAAACTGCATCCTATCTCACAACCATTAGCTCCTATACAACTCTTTAATGACCCCTCCCTCCAAAGACATCGTAGTGCTAGGAGAGAGATAATGACCCCCGAGTTCCGTCTCATGTAGTTCCTGGGTTGGAAACTCAGAACATTGGTTTACAAATCTCATAATATAAGAGGCAATAGTCTTTATAATATAAATAGTAATTTGATATAAGATAAATCTACCATAGTCAACTCCATGAAGTTTATATAAGAAATCCCAAAACCATACCATAATTATTATATAAACAAAACTGATAGAATAAAAGTCTCAAATGTAAATACCCTAAATTAAAGAAAATGTAGAGGCACATCAACTATAAAAAAACTGACAGAGTAAAGTCCAGCACAGTCAGATAAATCCTCCCAAAAACCTAAAAATAGTATTATATATGTAGTGTGAGAAAACAATAATACTCTATTGGAAAACTAACGTCCCTCCTGTATATGTGACAGATGCATTCTAATGCACGATTAAAAAAACATCAGAACCAAACAAAAAAAAATATGAGTACTAAGAATCCCATCCTTACCAAGGCATGATCACTATATAAAACAATCCATGTAATATAATATAAATTAATGAACATTGATGATAAGGAACCCCACACCACATTCCCACTGATTAGATGCTATTACACCCAAAAATAAAACGTCATATTTCTCTCCCCTCGTCTAAATATACCCCATCACATCCCTTATGCACACAACTAGGCCACACAAAACAACACATCTCTCCCACACACATCATAGCACATCCCATATGCATACACCTAGGACACACACCACACCACACCACATCACATCACATAGCAACACATCTCATCCCAAATACACCCAGGAAATCACATCACAACTCATCCCAAATAAACCTAGGACACTGCGTCACATCTCATCCTGAAGACAACTAGAACACCACTACCACCATCTAATGCACTAGCAGGCCTCTGACCACTGCAACTTGTGGAATACCTAACATTCCTAGAATAGGGAGAAGGAAATAATGGTTACCCAACCATCAATACTCCTCACCAAATGTCTGAATAAAACTCCACCATGTTACTATGCAGGTGTTGACACATAGTTTTCGATATGGGTGGGGTGTGTTCAGAAAACACAAAAATATAAAAGTTATATATATGTAGTTTCCAAGAACACAAACCCAATCAATGGGATCAGAATCAAAATATCCATCCATTTCACAACACCGTCACTTTTTATACCACCTCTAAAAGAATAATTCCATTCAACAAGCCACAATCCTCATTTTATCTATCAAACCAATTAATTTAATCATACCAAAATTTTAATTATTTTTAATGAAACACATTTTATCACACAACCCATCATTAAATTATTTGTTATGAATTCTCATCCCATTAACCAAACTGACACAATTCATTTTAAACATTATTAAAAAATAATTTATTCCATCACTACTCGGGCATCAGGCACAACACAACCACATTCCACAAACATCTCAACATATTGTCCCATAGACTACCAAAAATCATGACCAAACAAACTATTATCACTAAAATCCCCAACCACACATCCTCATCCCACAAGCCTAACTACACAACAACATATTCTCCCACATCCGATTGTAATCACACATCACTACCCAAAAAACATTTCCACCAATCACATCTCACCAATAACATTTTTCCAAATATATTATGGCGATTTATCACATTCCACTTCATTTAAGGGTGTTATCACACAAACCAAAATCCTAGGGAAACCATTTAATTATCCAAATAAATGTAATTAACCAATTTAAATTTAGTGTGATTTCACTACAATCAAAACCAAAGAAGCAACCATAGAATATATATCTAGCATAAAAAATCCACCGACGACCATAATTTTAAATGGAAAATCATGCCCAAACAAACACAATATCACAAGTAATGTCAAAGATGTAAAATCATGTGTGTCAATCCTCATTGCACCTTAAATTAAATTAAATAATTATTTTTTTATTACGCTTTATAAACAATAATCCATATGTAATAAAATTAAAATCGCCTCATGGATGATATAAAACATGGATGAATGAGGTAATACCTACCTCAAAGAATCTTTTCAACTTACTTCTTACCACATGGTGAAGAAGAACCCCCGTGATTCAGGACTGCACCCTGAGAACCCTAGATCAACTAATATTTCACCAATGTTCTATAAAAATGAAACCCAAAAATAAACCAAACCAATGAAACACAACCACATTTGATCCTTGAGAGAAGAAATGATGAAAAATGACAAGAATGACATGATAAATCACCACGGATTGAAGACAGATCACCACAAAACAACCAACATGTTCAATGGATCAAAGAGGGAGGAAAAATGTGTCAAGAAAACCTCGGGGCACATAGGGTTCTCCCAAAATTAGAGGAATAAGGATCCAAGTCTGAATGAATCAAAATTCAGCAGGAAAATAATTACAAAACTACTGAGTATTCGTGTATTACAAAACTCATAATCCCCTTTCACATCATGAAATCCCCGGGGTTCAGTTTCTATAGAAAAATGCATCACCTCTTCATTTTATAATTTATATTTTAAACCCCAATATATCACATGTTGTGAACTGGACCTAGAAGAGCTGTGAAACTAACATTCACATCGTGAAATACACTTATATGGTTTATATTATCTATAATAGCTCTACTACACCTCTAACTCCCACATAAACATGTGAAACCTCCCCTAAACACATCTAACCACGAAAAATATCACTGTAATAGACCAAGAAGGCACAAAAAATTTCAATGTTTTAGGGTTAGGTAACATTAAGGAATTACTAGTTTATTTGGTTCCCTAAGGTGTTTTTGTGGGCTTTAGGGACCTTTAGTGTTTCAAGGTCCTATAAGGTAATTTATGGTTTCTATAGATCTTCAGATATTATTAGGGGTATAGATTCTTTTAGGGTTTAAGGTTCTTTTATGGTATATTTATAATTTTTATATTCTTGATGTTTTTAATGTATTTTATGATATTTTATTATTTTATTGTCATTTAGGCATTTATGGTTTTAGGGTCCTTCATGTTTTTGTGGGGTTTTATTGACATTTATGTTTTTTGAGGGTTTTGGGTCTTTCAGGGGTTTTCTAGTTTTTAGGAACATAAATGGTGTTTTGGGGTGTTAATGTTTTTAAGGGTTTATAGTTTTTATTTTTTTAGTGTTTTAGGGTTTTATGGTTTTTAGGGATGTTAGGGTTTTTTTGGGATATTTTGTTTTTAGGGTTTTTATATTTTTGGTGGATTTTAGTGCTTTTTATGGCTTTTATTTTATAATTTTTAGGCTTTTTATGAGATTATGGGTTTTATAGGTTTTAGGAGTGTTATGGGATTTGGTGGTTTTTAGGCAGTTTTCAGTTTTTTGGTTTTTTGGGGTTTCAAGTGATTTTTATGGTTTTTAATGTTTGTAGGTTTTTTAGGTCTTTTTTTTGGGATTTCGTGGATTTTAAATGTTTTTAGGGTTAATTATTATTTTTTCATGTTTTATATTCATTAGGGTTTTTAATGATATTTTAGGAGCGCTTGGGTTTTTCGGGTTTTAGGGTTTTCTAGTGTGTTTTTTGGGTTTTAGTTTTATGAGGGATTTTAGTGATTTTTTTGGTTTTTTGGGGATTATGGAAATTTACGTTTTTAGGGGGGGATTAGGTTTTTTTGGTTTTTAAGTGATTTTAGATATTTTCATTAATTTTAGGAGTTTTTGAGGATTTTTGTGTCTTTGGGTATTTTTTTGTTTTCTTGTGTTTTAAGGGATTTGATGTGTTATTAGGATATTTTAGGGGTTTTAGGTGTTTTATGGTTTTAAGGGCATGAAGTTTTTTTGGATTTTAGGTGTTTTTATATTTTTTAGGGTTTTATGGTTTCTATGGATTTCGTGGTTTTTAAACCTTTTTGGGGATTTAATGGTTTTTAGGGTGTTTAAGGGTTTTAAGACCTTTTTGGGTTTTATGGGATTATTTATTGTCTTTTTAGATTTTTTGGGTTTCATGAATCATTAAGGATTTTAGGGTATTAGGTTTTTCTTTAGGTTTTCATATATTTTATATGGTTTTAAGGATTTTTATATTTTTAGTGTATTTAGGGTTTTTTGGTTTTTAGTGGATTTTGGGATTTGGGTTTTTCGGTTTTTATACATGTTTAGGATTTTTAGTACTGTTTGGGGTTTTAGCCACTTGAGGGTTTTTTTTTGTTATTCAGGTTTTTGGGGTTTAATGTGTTTTATGGCATTATTGGTGTTTTGGTTTTATAGGGGTTTACTGTTTTCTTTAAGGGTTTGGGATTTTTTTTGTTTTTAGGGTTTTAAGCATATTTGGAGTCTTAGGAAATTTTAGTGATTTTTTTTATTTTATAGAGTATTTTTCAAGTTTAATGGAATTTGATTTTTCTAATGGTGTTTCATGTTAGTTACGGTAGTTAAGGGTATTTTCTATATTTTTGTTTTAAAGATTTTTTTTGGTTTTTATAGTTTTTTATCTTTTTATGGATTTTAGGGTTTTTTGGGTGGAATTGTTCAATTTTATTGGGGTTTTTGGTGATTTTATTGTATTTTAGGTTTTGTATGGGTTTTTAGTTTTTTAGGGGTTTTTGGTTTTGTGGTGATTTCTAGGTTATTTTGGAGTTTTTTGGTTTCTTTCGGTGTTTTGAATTTTCATTGGTTTTTGGGGTTTATATATTTTTTTTGGGTACATAAGGGTTTATATGTGTTTTATGGGTTTTATAGATATTTTATGGTCATTTAGTTTTTTTATTGGATTGATGTTCTTTTTGTGTTTTTAGGGGTTTTGGGGTCTTTTATTTGATTAAGGGTTTTTAACATTTATTTGATGTTTTAGGTTTTGTTGATATTTTTTTGGAATTTATGGTTTTTAATGTTTGGGGAGTTTGTGTATTGTATGTAATTTAAGGTTTTTATGGGAATTTGGGGATTTTAGGTTTTTCAGGTTTTAAATTATTTATGGGGTTTTAGGGATTTTAATGTTTTCGGGTTTTAGAGTTGTTTTCAGGTTGGTTGGGGTTTTAATGTTTTTATAGTTTTTTGGGTTGTTAGTTTTTTAAGGGATTTATTGTATTTTATGGTTTTTTTAGATTTTTTTATTAGTGGTTTTATAAGATTCCCAATTTTATTAGGGTTTTTTTGGTTTTTGGGGGTTTCGGGTATTTAAGAGTTTCTATGTTTTTACAATATTTTTAGGGTTTTATTGGTTTTATCATTTTTTGTATTTATAGGATTTTCTTAGGGTTATTTGTTTTTTAGGGTTTTCATAGGGATTTATTGGGCATTTAGGTATTTAAAGGGTTTTTAGTGTTTTGTATGGATTAATGGGATTTTAGTGATTCTTTTGGATTTTAAGATGTTTAGGGGTTTTGGAGGTTATATTTTTAGGGTTTTTAGGTTTCTATAGTTTTTGGGGTTTTTATTTTTTTTAGGTGTTTTGATTTTTATGGTTTTAGGGATATAGAAATTTAATGTAATTTATGGGTTTTTGTGTTTTTATGGGTTTTTATATTTTTAGGGTTTTATGTTTTTAGTGTGTTTTAATGTTTTTCGTTATTTTAGGGGTTTTTATAGAACATTTAGGGTTTTATATATTATTTAATGTTTTGAGGAATATAAGATCTTTTATGGGGTTTTAGGGTCATTTGGGTTTCCATTAAACATTAGGGTAGTTATTTTTTATTGGTTTTTAGTGTTTTATGGGGTTTTAGTGTATTTTGATGATTTTAGTGGATTTTAGTATTTTTTTGTGTTTTTTTAAAATTGTATAATTTTTTAATGTTTTTTGGGGTTCTATGGGTTAAATGGTTTTAGTGGTTTTATTGATTTTTGGGTTCTTCAGTGTTTATTAGGGTTTTAGTGTTTTGTATGGTTTATAGGTTATTTATGGGGTTTAGGACATTTTTGGTTTTAGGGTTAATAGTTCATTATTGATTATTTTAGTGATTTCGGGGTTTTAGATATTTTTAGGATTTTTGGAGATATTTTTGGATTTTTTGGGTTTCCTGTACTTTTTAGCATGATTGTGGTCTTTATTGAGTTATAGTGTTTTTTGGGGTGTTATGGGGTTAAGGGATTTGTGGGTTTTAGTGATTTAGTTAGGGATTTTAGGAATTTATTTGTTTTTTTGGGGGGTTTTATAGATCTTATGGTGTTTAGGGTTTTTGGGTATTTTATGGATTTAAAAGTATTAATCATTTTAATGGATTTTAATTATTCTTAATTTTAGGGTTTTATGGTGTTTTAGGGTCCTTTATGTTTTATGCTTTTATGTTTTTATGGTGTTTAGGTAATTTATGGTTTTTATTTCATTTTAGGTTTTTTTTTGTATTTTGGGGTCATTGAGGGTTTTTACGGTTATTTAGGGGATTAACTGGGATTTATGGTTTTTAATGATTTAAGGGACATTTGAGAGATTTAGGTTTTTTAATGGTTTGTTGGGTATTTTGGGGTTTTATTGGGTTTTAGGCTTCTTTTGGATGTTTTCTAGGGTTTTTACTTCCATCTATGTTTTTTGGGACCTTTTGGGATTTAGTGGGTATTAGGTTATTTTGGGTATTTAGGGTTTTTAGGATTTATAGAGGATTATATGTTTTTGATGGTTTTTAAGTTTTTATTAGGGTATTTAGTTTTTTTATTGTTTTCTGGTTTTCGTGGGGGGGGATAGGGTGGATGACGTTTTTTATGTTCTTTTATGATGATTAGGGATATTTGATGAATTTAATGTAATTTTAATGTTATTTTTTTGTATTTAATGATTTTTAGGGCTTTTGGGGGTTTTGATGGGTTTTTAGGGGTTTAAAGGGTTTTCTAAGTAATTATGGGGTTTAGGGATCTAGGTGTTTTATGAAGATTTAGTGTTTCTTCAGGGTTTTATGGGTTTTGAGAGTTTCAATATTTTTTCAATGTTTTTTGGATATTTTATGGTGTATAAGGTTTTCCAGGGTCTTTAGGGTTTATTTATTTTAAGGGTTTTCATCGTTTTTGGTGAGTTTTGGGCCATTTAGTGTTTTTAGTGTTTTTGGGTTATTTAGGGGTCTTAGATCATATTTTTTTATGTTTTTATAGTATTTTATCTATTTTAGTGTTTTTAATGTATCTTATATATTTTTTGGTTCTTAGGGACGTTCATGGTGTTTATGTGGTTTTAGGGACAATAAGGATTTTAGGTTTTTTTGCGTACATAAAGGAGGTTTTGGGATTTTTTCGGTATTTTCGAATTTTTATGATGACTTAGGGGTTTTATATTATTTAAGGACTTTGTGGTATTTTATGGGATTTGAAGGGTTTTTTATGTTTTTAGTTCATTTTTGGGTTTTTACGGGTTTCAGGGTGTTTTAGGTGATTTAGAGGTTTTCAGAATATTATGGGTTTTTATGCACTTTTATGTTATTCTAGTGGTTTTTGGGACCATTGAGTTTTTATGGTTTTTAGTGTTTTCAGGGGGTTTTATTTTTTTGTGTTTTGGGGATTAAAGTGTTTTAAGAATTTTAGGGGTTTTAGGGTGGTTTGGGGGTTTAAGTTATTTTATTATTTTTATGGTTTTTGAGGTTGGGAAGGGATGTTATGGTTTCTAGGTGTTATAAGGGGATTTTTTGTATTTTTATATTTTTTAGTGACTATGAGATTTTATGGTAATTTTAATCTTTATGGTTTGTAGGGGGGTTTACGGTTTGTGATGGTTTTCTTGGGATTTTTAAGGGTTTTAGGTATTTCTAAGGGTTTTTATGGGTTTTAATGGGTTGGGGGTTTTATGGGTTTTAATGTTTATAGGTTTTCTAGATTTTTATTGTTTTTGGTGTTTTATTATGTTTAGTGATATTAGGGGTTTTATAATGTTTTAGGTTTTTAGTTTTTTTATGTTTTTAGGGGTTTTATTGTGTTTATGGTTTTTTGTGGTTTATATGTGTTTTTTACGGTTTTGATGAATATTCAGGGCGTTTTTTAGGGGTGGGGGTTGGGGGGTTAAGGGGTTGTAATATCATTTGTGGTATTTAGGGTTTATATTTTATTCGGGGTTTATTGTTTTTTAGGGTTTGTAGGGGGTTTCATGGTTTTATTGGCTTTTAGAGTATTTGTTTTTTTGGGGTTTCGTGTTTCTATAGATTTTTAATGCAATTAGTTGGTTTTGGTGGGTTTTTAGTTTTTTGGGGTTTTAGGGTATTCAATGTTTTTAGGATTTTTCATGGTTTTAGTGGTTTTAAGATTTATTATGGGTTTTGGGTTTCTTAAGATTTTGAAAGTTTATTATTGTTTCAGGGTTTTTATTATTTTCTATGTACCTTTGTGTTTTTAGGAATTTTTATGTTGCCATTGTGGAGTCCATGTTTTTGTACCAGAAGAAATTCCAAAGGAATTTTAAATTTTTGTATTTATTGGACATGCCATTTTAGAAACCTTGCTTCAGAATGTAATTTGGTTTGTTGGAACTCTTTGACATGTTGTTTTTAGAATTAGTAAAATGATTTATAGGTCCACTGGAGGTCTCATCGATTTTCAAGAGCGTGACACCAAAATTTATAAAATATTTGGATCTGAATAGGGAACACAGTTTGTCTAAAACTATTAACCAATCAGCAGATAATTGGGCATGGAAATTTCTAAGGTGGTATCTCATGGTTAGTGCATAGTTTTCCTAACTAGGTGGCCCAAACCGTGTGCAGTATTAATTTTAATGAAATAAAATTAATTTAATGGGGAATAAAAATAAATATATTTTTTTAATAATAATAATATTATTATTATTATAATTATTTGGTTATGTTTTAAGAGATGCCTAAGGGGGTCGCCCCTACGTCATGTAACGCACCTTGAATGAACCCCATGGAGTGTAACCCCACTCTCGAGATCTCTCCTTTGATCAATGATTTCATCTAGTTCTTTCATTATTATCGGTCAAGTTACCAAGGTAAGGTCTATGGTTCATTATCCTCTAAATTTCCAGCTGATTTTTGGCCTCCCCATGTCCCCTATTGTTTATCCCGAACCCTATCATTACTGTTATCCTCAAAATTATTTTATTCTTTTATTTCTAGGGCATGGGAAGGCTTTCCCAGTACTCCTTTGTTCGTGTTATTACATACTCCACCAAAGCCTATGTGGATTGGTTTAATTGGTCTTACCATCTCCACATGGTTTAATGGTTCCCTTCTTATTTTAGGGTTTATCACCTTACATTTTGTTACATTTAGTTATTTAGGGTTTATAGAAATTTTTTGTAGTGTATATGTTTGTCTTTGAAGCATGCATGGGGTTTCCATTATCAAAGGTGATTTACTGTGTACACATAGGTTGGTAAATGTATATGTAAGTTCCTCTATTATGTGTATATTCATCCGCGGAAGTGAATATATATCAATATGGGACATGGTGTTTTTAAATATAATATGAAAAATGCATACATGTGTAAGTGTTAAAGTTTATTTTCATATATGAGCATATATATAAGGATTTCATTGAACATATTTATTGACATGTGATATATTCATAGGGGATAGGTGTCCTTATGTATATTTTATGGTTCATATTCTCATAGGTGGGGGGAAAATGGTTGGTGTGGACGCTGCTGATTATGTAAAATGCCCAAGTGTTCAGCATGGACTTCTTTTATGGTTGGATCCCATTCATACCCCTTTTAATATAAGGATTCATTAGTATTCTGCTAAATTCCTATTTAGTAAATTTAAATGTGATTCTTGAGTGAAATTCATAGTTATGATAAATTATTTTTTTTGATAAAAAAGTCATTCATTTATAACAAAACCCCTCCAATGGAGGTACACTTACTTCTAAACTAAAAAATCATGATTATAATTTTATACTTGTTACTATTCTTTGGTTCTATTTATTATTTGACGTCATTTTGAGACATGGAATGTTTGAAACAAGACTATCATTCAAATTATTAAATGGATTTTCCCCAGTTTGTGGTCTAATATTCCATTCACGTGGTCATTATTTTGATATGTGTATGAATGATTTAGAAAATATAGAATTCTGTAGTAATTTTAATTCTTAAAATTTGTTAGTCATTATAGACAATAGAATAGTTGTATTATTATGAAATTGATTATTTATTTTGGAGTTTATCATGAGAGTAAGGGTTTTCCATTTAGATTATTTATTTGGGAATTAATTATGAGATATTGATATAATTTGATTGGGATAATTAATTGATGAATTAATTATGAGATATTAGGATATATGATTTGAGATAATTAATGGTAGAATAATTATGAGATTTTTATGTCATGTTTTGAGATAATTAATGGTAGATTAATTATGAGATATCAAAATTGTTATTTTGATTAATTAATTAATAAATAAATTCATGGTTGCTGAAATACATGTCATATTATGATATTATTTATTATGTGGTATTAAATGGTGACTGGTAAAATGGACATTCATCCATGTTTTATGAATGGTGACTTTATCATTCAATTATGTGTTATTAAAGAGTGAATGGTAACATAGATATTTGGCTGTGTATTATGAATGGTAACAAGCTCATTCAATTGTGTGTTATTAAAAAGTGAATGGAACCATGGACATTCAGCCATTCATTATGAATGGTCACATGCTCAATCCATTATGTGTTATTAAATGTTGAATGGTAACATGGATATTCTGACAATTATTATGAATGGTAACATGCTCATTCAATTGTGTTTTATCAAACGGTGAAAGTATACATGGTCATTCTTCTAATTTTTAAGAATTGTAACATGGACATTCTAATGTGTGTTTATGAATGGCATCCTGGTCATTCAAGTATGAGCTAACGTATGATATCAACGGTACACTAAGATATGACCTCACAAGATAATTCATTGGGCTCCTCTGTGTTCTGATATAGGTATTGAGATATGATATCACCGTTGAATAATTCTATCTCTGGCATGAGACAAAATTGTTATTCAGATATGATATTACCTAAGAACACTTCAGGCATCGTCATGAGCCAAAGAATGCACTGAGGTATGAGAGTCATCAGGATGGATGGTGTTAACATTGTTAAGTAAATTATAAGTGATAATGTGGTTATTATTTATTTATGAATTTAAATTATGTCTTTGTAGTACTATATATAATATTACCAGAACGGATTATGCTAGACATCATGGGTACTGACCTACTAAGATTATATTTTGTCACCCTACTTAGGATTCGATTGCATTGGGGTACACAAGTATACCTAATACTTTCAAGACCTAGGTTTATTTCTCATGTTGTATTTCTTTTACCTGATGATTTAGGAGCACATGACTGTGTTGGACCTCCAGAAGCTTATAGAGATATCCTTTGGGGTTTTTTAGTTAATTTATTTACATAATTTTTGTATTATACTATTGTTTAATCATTGTTGTGTGTTAACAGTTTTGTATTATGTATCGATATCTGTCATACATGCTTCCTATAACCTAGAATTGGCCACTTATATTCAGTTATAATATAACTTTGTGGATGTTTTTTCTTGTTTATGCTTATTTTATCAATTTTCTATTATGAATCATTGTGAATACTCTTATCTATGGGGGAATAGACTCTGCAAAAAAACACCCTTGGAAATCACAATTGCATGATAGCCTCTGGCATTTAGGGATATGCACGGGAAGACATGTGGTGACCGATACAACTACCCGTTTAGTGGCCAGTTGATCTGGGACATTACAAAGTGATATCAGTGGGTATGTTTTTCTTTCTTCTTACTATTTTTGGATGGTATAAATGAGACTATTAAGGTGTGGGTACTTGGAAAATATCCATTCTTAGGACTGATCACCCCATATATGGTATATTACTTGGTGTCCAGGGACGGGATTGTTGTTCATGTTGTCTGTTATTATAGTGGATATGATTTCGCCTTGAGTAAATGGTGTAATTTCTTCAACTTGTTGATTTAGGTAATTTTCAAATAATTTTCACATGCTCCACTATGGAATTGAATTAGAATTACATACATCATTATAGGTACCTAGAAAATTTTCATGCCATGTATATTCCATACCACATTATTTCATTTATAGGTTTCCAACCGATTTGATTTGTGTTCATTGAGTTCTATTCCATTATTTATTATCATCATCATTCATTTTTGGATAACTTAATTTGGTGTATATTTATAATGTTCATTTGTTAGTTTGACGAGGTAATTATATTAAATGCTTCCCAATTTATGATTCATGCATGTTCTGGAGTGTAATAAGATTCATGGTCAAAATTTATTGGTTACGATTAAATGGGAACCTGTTTTTTGTTTGAAGGTGTATGGGTGCTTTATAATTGGGAAAATGGTAAGAAATGAATTAGACCATTGATAATGTATGTTAATGTTCTAATGCTAAGTGAATTTATTTTGATTAAATGGGATCCAAATGAAACATGTTGATTGTATAGAAACATTTTAAATTGGTAGAAGACCACCCATATAACTAAAATGTAATATATGACCATGTTGTGTTTGAAGTTGTAAAAATTATTTCGGATGTTTGAGTTTAATCTGAATTGAATTGTTTCACATATTAAATTCACATCTTTATCCTTGTTTTTCAGTCGGGGAATGTATATTATAAAATGAACTGTTAGGGTTTTTGTAATTTCTATAACTAAGAAATTACTCTTGGATTGCATTCTAAAGGACCGAAGTTAGAATAGTGTGAACCTCATAAGTTTAATTATTTGTTAAAATTAATTGTCTTATAAATTTCATAATAAATATGGCATTTACTTAAATGTTCAATGTTAAAATGAATTGTTTATGATTCATTTCTGTTATTCATAGTAATTTGTTTTAAATAATTTTAATGATTAATGGTTAAATGTGCATAAATGTAAATACATGAAAATAGAACCTGAGGTGGTTTCCTTTGTTATAACCCTCATATAAGTGTAGTTTACTCATTTCATTGAGTTTCCTTGGAAGGTAACCGTGGGCATTTTTCATAGGAATTATTTTTATTTTAGCGGTAGCTAAATGGGTGGCTCTTGTTTCCATGACTTATCTTGGTGCGACCTAGATTATTTTTGACATTTTTTCTTTTTTAAAGGGCTAGCACAGAGTAGGTATCACAATTAGAGATTAAATTACTTGTAAATGTTGACTGTTTTCAAGTTTTTTGTGTTCTTTGATTGTAATTGATCATATTAGGGATCTTATATTTTAAATGAAACCCTTGGTAGGATGGGTGGTTTTGCTTCTTTGGAATTCTATGGGAAAATTGAATCATGAAATTATTGGATTCAATTGGTTAGAAATTTCTTGGGCACCATCATCTGCTTCATAGCTCACAGGACCCTTTCTCCATCCTCAGTGATGGATGGCCAGATATGTCATCATCCAGGTTAATGGTTTTTTGATCCAATAAGAAGTTGGACTAAATCTTTTTTATATTACATATTATATATGATTTAATAGGAAATAAAACTTATGGGTAGTATTTGTAATGTTTTGTCTTGTCTCTGAAACCTCTGGGTAGTATGCATTGGTATACAAGGTATCATCATGTGCAAAATGGTATCAAAAACCGGTTGTATTTGGTTGAATCATTTAGTCATGTGATGTCGAATATGATCTCAGTTAATCTCCGAAGTGGGGTGACCTGATAATTGATGTAATAAAGTTCACCCCAATGCTCGGAATAACATCCTTGTGACTCAATTGTTCTGACACGCCGGTCAGTGGGTTTGGATTTCATTCCAAACGATTTTACATGAGCTCTAAAGGTGGATATGGATCTAGATCACTTGAGAGTATCTAGTATATATTTTCATCATCTATTAGTACTCTCTTAAGGTTTTTATTGTTTCTTATATTCAGGTTAATCATGCATGTACATGTAGATGTTGGACAAACTATAAGTTTCATTACGGAATGTTCCGTCTCACATAAATTTCATTTATTCTTGAATGATCTTGAATTATGTTTGTTATTACTTGATAACATGAAATTTTTATGGATGGATTCATGTCAAAACCTTGATAAACAATATTGTCTTTGGATTGGCTTCATTAGTAATCTTGATCAATTACAGAATGACTAGGGCGATAAGGGCATTATGGTTTGGGTGTTGGTGCATATACAGGTGAAGCTGAGCTTCTTTTGAGAACTTGAACAGTAGTGGTTTGATCATATTAATTTTATTCTTACTGGTTTTCTCTTAGAGTACTCCTCTTTATGATATTATGATTTCCCTTATCTTGACATCGTCCTTTATGCACTAAGAGAGCATTCGTCTTCCATCGCATAGAGTTTTAAAGATGTTGGGTTTGAGATGTTATATCTACCTTATATCACAGATGATGTTTTATTTTATATGAGGTTTGTTTAGTCTAGAGTGGACCTAGGTTCCCATGTATTAATTACAAGTATGTAATTTTTTATGCAATCTATTCTTTCATTTGACTTGACCTCAACAAGAATGATTCTCTTGGCCTAGTTAATGTTTTGATGTGGGCGTCTTGGCTTGTATTGGAATCTCACCCATAATAATTGAGTGTGAAATACATATGACTCATTCCATGAAATCCAATTCAATAAATATGATTGTATCCCAGGCTAGTTTTTAGTATTTGAGGAGTTGTTTAAATTTTATTGATTTTAGTGGCATGGATCAGGGTTACCCCCTTATTCATGCTGAAGTATAATAGTTTAAATTGATAGGTGATGGATATACCAAGGAAACATTGTTTGAAGTCAGATATGGGATTTTGTGAATGATATTTTTTTAAATGAAAATGAATATGAATGATGTGCTTCAGTTTTGTTGAAATATAGAATCCATGTAAGTAGAGCATTTGAGAATAGTCGGCTGAATTGGTTTTACTTGTTTCTTTATTGTACAATGTATGCAGTCAAGTAGAACATGTTTTAAATAACATTGTTGAGTTAAAGAGTGTGGGTTTTTAGGGTCTGTAGTTTCTTCTTGTAAATATTGTGTGACTAATTTTAATTTTTTTGTTGAATATTAGACCATTACATTAATGTGAGGTCCCTATTATGGAAACAGATGAAATTTTGTTCACTCAATTGGGGAAATTCATGTTTTGAGTGTCGTTAGAATTCATAGTGGAGTTACTTGTATGGAAATTACAATGATTGGGTAAATTTTTTTTAGGAATTGATCCCTTTATAACGTTAAATACTAAGGTCAGGAGCACTATCAACCAATGTTCAATGAGATGGTGATGTGATACTATATCTAGATTAGCAGAAAAGGGTAATATTTGTTTTGATGTATCACATGGAAATAAATAATTATCTTGGGGTTTTATGTCTTAAGGGTCATGTTCTTCACGAAATCATTGAGGTGATTTTGGAGAATCTAAATTCAGCATAACCATTTTATTGAGACTTCATGACCCTTGTAGGTAATGAGATTTTTCTGTTCCCTAAGGCTTCTCAAGGATGATAAGTTCTAAGATGGGGAGATTGTAGTGTCATGTGTTTTCGTACTGAATGAAATTCCAAGGGAACATAAATTTTTTGCAATTATTGGATAGGCTATTTCTTAAGCTGATATTTAGAACATAATTCTAAGAGTTGCAACAGATCAACATGTTCTTTTTGGACATGGGTGAAGGACTGATATGTGCTTTGGTGGTGTCATCGTGTTTTGGGAGCATGGGGATGAAATTTATAAATTTTCAGGATCTACAAGGATACCATGATTTCTCAAAAATTTTGTGTCGCTTGGTAGTAAACCTTTTAAGAAGATTTTTAATGTAGTGTGTGTTTTATATTTGGTGCATATTTTGGTTAACTGTGTGTCCCAAATTGTGTGAAATAATAATTTTAAAGGAATACAATTAATTAAATGGGGAATAAAAATAATAAAAAGGTTAAATAATAATAATAATAATAATAATATGTTATGTTTTAAGAGAACCCCATTGGGGTATCCCCCTACATCACATGATATCCCCTCAGATGAACCCCATAGAGTGTGACACCCCTCTCCAACTCATTATTTTGATCCCTGATTTCGTCTCGTTCCTGATTCTTGGTTTGGGTCTTGAGGTAAGGCCTACGATCAATTCTCCTATTCCATTCTAGATAGTTTTTTTATATCCATGTTTCCCCTATTGTTTGTCTGAAACCATTGGGTTAGGGTTAATCATTATTTTTCAGTTTTTTTTTCTGGTTTTAGGGAATGTGAATGCTTTCTTGGGACTCCTTTTTCGTATTCAGATATCCACCGCCAATGGCCTAGTAGATTGGTTCATTTTAGATATCTGTCACTGATTAAGGTAATGGGATTCTTCCACTATTTTTATCTCCTTTCTATTGGGTCCCATTGGGGATCTAGTGTACATAGAACTTGTTTTTAGTGTGTTTTTTCATCATTAATGTGGCTGTATGGTTTCCATTATCAAAGGCAACTTACCGTATATACATAAGTGGATATATGTATATGTAAAATCCCCAGTCATCTGTTTATTCACCCATGGTAGTGAAAATATATATTGGTATATGTGTTCTTACATATAAAATGACAAATTCATACATGAATAAGTGTTAACATGTATATGGATATATGATCATATATGTACGAATCCACTTGCAAAAATTTATGGCCATGAGAATATGTGCATAGTGGATAGGTGTCCTTATGTATATGTGATGGTGCATATTCTCATAGGTGGGATGGATCATCATCAAGTGGTCACCACTGAAAATTTCATGCACCAAAGTGTTAGGGTTGGGCTCTTTTTGAGGCAGGATCCCATTCCTTTCCATTTTAATTTAAGGATTCATTAGTTGAATGATTAATGATTTTTTGGAATATTTAATTGTTATTATTTAGTGAAGTTCATATTTATGATAAATTATTTTCTGGATAAAAAAGTCAATTTTTATAATACAACCCCTTAATTGGATGTGAGTTGTCTTTTAAGCTAAAAATAGTCATTTGACAGTTATTATTGGTTGCCTCACTATGAATTTCTTTATGATTTTAGGTCTTTTTGAATCATGAAATGTTTGGAACATGAATTTAATTCAAATTATAAAATGGATTTTCCATGATGGTGGTCCAATATTCAATTCCATGGTTGTGATTTTGATACAAGTTTGCATGTTTTAGGGTTTCTATAACTCATTAGAAAATCTAATTTCTAAATTAGGATAGTTAATGTGGAAAATGATTAATTATATGTTTGTTGAAATTGATGATTAATTTGGGAGTAAATTATTAGAGTAAGGGAATGTCTATTTAGATAATTAATTGGGGAATTATTTATGATATTTTTTTGGGATTTGTGAATTAGATAATTAATTGGCGGAATAATTACAATATATTGAGATAATAAATTGATGAATTAATTATGATATATCAGGATATATTATTTGAGATAATTAATGGTAGATTAATACTGATACATTGTTGACCTGAGTTGAGATAATTAATGCAACGTTAATTATGAGATATCGAAATTTTGAGTATGATTAATTAATTGATTAATTAATTAGTGGTTGTTGAGATATGTTTAATATAGCGATTATGTTTATCATGTGTTATTAAATTTTTAATGGTTACATTGACATTTGTCCAAGTATTATGAATGGTAACATGGTCATTCAATTATGTTTTACTAAATGTTGATTGTCAACATGGAAATTCATCTATGTATTATGAATAGTTAGATGATCATTCAATTGTGAGTTATTAAACTATCAATTGTAACATGGATATTAGAAAAAGTATTATGAATGGTAAGTTGAACATTCAATTATGTGTCATTATATCATGAATGGTATCATGGAAATTCATCAAATTAGTATTAATAGAAACAATATCATTAAATTACGTGTTATTAAATGGTGAATGGAAACATGGACATTAGTCCAATTATTGAAAATGGTAACATGGTCATTCTAATGTTTGTTTACAAATGTTTATAATGCCATTCAAGTATGAATTAATAAATGGTAACAATGGTACAAAATTATATGACCTCACTTGATAATTCCATGGTATCAAGCATGAGAAGAAATAGGTATTGAGATATGATATCACCTTTTAATACCTCAATCTCCACCATGATATGAATCAGGTATAATGAAATGATATTACCTATGATCACTTTTGGCTCGGGCATTATCTGAAGATGGAGTTGAGGTATAGGTGTCCTCAGGAACCCTTGAGTTAATGTGGTTATATAAAGAATAAATTCTAATGTGGTAAATATTTATTTATGCATTGTTCTTATTTATTAATATAACTCCATACACTATTAATAGACCATATTACACTAGAATCAGTGGGTCATAGACTAATGATATTATTTTCTCACACCCAACTCAAGACTCCATTACAAAGGGGTACCTGAGTAGATATTATATTTTCAAGACCATGGTTGATTTCTTTTGTTGTATTTCTTGTACCTGAGGAGTTAGGAGAGCATGACTAATCTACAGCTCAATATTCTTGTAGGGATCTCCTTTGGGATTCTTTTAGTTAATTTCATTACTTGATTCTTGTATTGTATTGTAATGTACTTAATGTTGTTGGTTACTATTTTATCATATGTACCATCATATATCATACATGATTTTTATTAACTTGTGTTGGACACATATATTCATTTATAATATACTTCAACTTCTATATTTTCTTTTTTATGATTCCACTATCAATTATATGTTGTTTATCATAGAGTATACCCCGATCTATGAGGTAATAGTCTAGCCACAAACACCCCCTAAGACTTCATCACTAGTCAACAAACTATGGTGATCAAGGAGAAGCCCTTGAGTTCAGGTGGAAATCTATCTGGAGATCATGTTAGTGGAAATTAGGGCTAGGATGCTACAATTATGGGTTTAGGGTTTTAACGAATTTTTTGGGTTTTAGTGTTTTTATTATTTTTTATGTATTTTTTAGTTTTTTGTGTATTGAGGTAATTAAATGCCTTTAAGGGATTTTTAGGATCTTTTAGGTATTTATTATTTTTAATGGTTTTTAGGGTTTTTTTAATTTGTATGTTTTTAGGGGTTTTCATGGTTTTTACTGTTTCATGGGTTTATAGGATTTTATGGTTTTTTTGGATTTATTGATTTGCTATTATTTTTGGTTTTAAGGGTGTTTAGGATTTTTATATGGTTTTTAGGTATTTGGGGTTTTTAGGGTTTTCAAACGTTTTAGGAACATTCAAAATTTATAGGATCATTAGGGTATTTATGGTTTTTAGGGGTTTTTGTGTTACTTTATTTTTTTTGTTTTTAGGGGTTTTAGGATAAATTTGGGGTTTTTTCCTGTATTTAAGGATCATCTTTGTTTTTAGGTTTCATTTTTATATATTTTTTTGTTATTTTAGTGTTTTTAGGTTTATTTTATGGGTTTTAGTGTATTTTTTGTTATTATTGTGTTTTTTGTGTTTCTTTGTGTCTTAAAATTTTATGTTTTTAGGGTCTTTATGGGGTTTTTCGGTTTTTAAGGTTTTACAGTTTTTAGGGGAGGGTTTATGGTTTATAGAGGCCTTTGAGGTATTGTTATTATTTTAAGTGTATCTCATGTTTTTATGGGTTTTAGGATACTTATAAGGTTTTTGTGATTTTGGGGTTTTCAGTGGTTTAGGGTTTTTAGGTGTTTCAGGGGTTTTATGGGTTTTTTTGTGTTTAGGGGATTTTTGTGTTTTTATGGGTACTAGGTTCTCCTGGTTTTTCAAAGTAATTTAGTGTTAATTATGGTTATTAGGGGTTTTATGGTTTTTTCGATTCATTGGTGTTTTTATGATATCATTATTTTTTTTAGTGTTTCAGGGGGTTATATTATTTTTAAGAATTTTTATAGATTAGTTTGGGGTTTTTGTATACATAGTTTTTTTTTTATGGGTTTTAGATATTTTTTGGTATTTATGTTTTTTGTTTTTTGTGGTTTTTGGGGTTTTAAGGGGGTTTTACAATTTTCATTGATTTTTATGATTTTTTTGTCTTAATGTTTTGTAATGATTTTCAGGAATTTTTGGATTTTTTGGGTGATTAGGCTATTTAGTGGTTTTAGAGTTTTGTTGTGTTATTTTTGTTTTATATGAGCATTTATATTTTTTAGGTTCATAGTGGCCTTTAGGCTCTTTAGGTGATTTTAGGATTTTAGGAATTTTTATGGGTTTTCAGTGTTTATCATGGATTTATTAGTGATTTTTCTACGTTTTAGGGGATTTTAGTTTTTTATGGTTTTAATGGTTTTTATAGTATTGATTTTATTATGGGATTTTAAATTTTTAGGGGTTCAAGATTTTTTTCTTTTTAGTGTATTTAGGTGCTTATGATTTTTAATGTATTTCAGGTTTTTTTGGGTTCTTAACATATATTTGGTTATTTTCGGTTTTAATAAATTTTTATGGTGTTTTAGTTAATTTAATGTTTTTAGGGGCATAATAGTTTTTATTTTTTTAGGGGTTTTAGTGTTGTTGTGGTTTTTTGGGTGTTTTGGGTTTTTAGGATTTTAGGGTTTTAGGGACTTTTAGTGGTTTTTTTTTGTTTTCATGGGTTTTAGTGTTTTTAGGGTTAATAGGGGTTTATATTTTTTTAGGGATTTTAGTTATTTTCGGTTTTAAGTGGTTTTATGGGGTGTATATATATTTCTTGGGATGTTAGGATATTTATTTTTTTCTATGGGTTTTTAGGGTTATAGGGTTTTAGGGTATTTAATAATTATATAGGTTTTAGGGGGTTTTAGAAGTTTAGGGGTTTTCATGGTTTTTTATTGTTTTTATATTTTATTGAGTTTTTGTGGGATTAGTTGCTTTTGTGGGTGTTTAATTTTTTCCGTTATTTATAATTTTTACAATTTATATGCTTTTTATGGGTTTTGGGCTTTTAGGGGTTTTTAGTGTTTTAGGGGTTTTTGGGTTTTAGGGTTTTAACATGTATTAGGTTTAGTTTATGAATTTTAGGGTTATGTTTGGGCTATTATGATTATTTATAGTTTTTTAGTGCTTTTATGGTTTTGTAGAGTGCTAACGGGTTTTTATGGGTTTTTTGTATTATGATGATTTTGTGGGTTTTTAGGGTTTTTATGGTTTTGTAATGTTGTTATGGGTTTTTAGGTTTTTATGGTTTTATTACGAATTTGGAGGTTTTATTTAGGATTTTATATATTTATAGTTTTCGTATTGATTATAGGTATTTTTATGTGTAGGGGGGTTTTATGTTTTTTGAGAATTTAAGGGGTTTTGGGTTTCTTAGGGATTTTATGTGTTTTTAATAGTTTTTTTGGGTTTTATAGTTTTTAATGTTTTTCGATTTCTATGATATTTTTTAAGTGTTTTATTTTCTTTAAGGTTGTATGGGTTTTTATGGTTTTTTATGTTTTTTAGGGGGTTGTTATGGTTTTAGGGATTTTTATGTTCTTTTATGGGGTTTAATGGTTTTCAGGTTAAGGGTTAAGAGTGTAGGGTGAAGTGTTAAGAGTGTGTTAGTTTTTTTTAGCATTTTTATTGTTTTTAGAGTTTGTATGATTGTTTTAGGGTTTTTGGGAAGATGTGTGTAGGGGCAAGGGTGTAGGGTATAAGGTGTGGGATGTAGGGAGAACGGTTTAGAGTGAAGGGGTTTGGGATTATGGTGTAGGTATGTGGTCTTGGGGGTAGGGTTTATGGATTATTGTGAAGGCTCTAGGTTTTACAATGTATGGTTTATGGTATAGGGTGTAGGGTATAGGGTTTGGGATATAGGGCATAGTGTTTATGGTGTATGGAATATAGTTTAGGGTGTTGGGATTAGGGTGAATGATATATGGTATAGGGTTTAAGGTGTTGGTTTTAGGGTATAAGGTGTAGGGTCTAGGGTTAAAGGTGTGGGGTTTAGGGTCTAGGTCATGCGATATAGTGTTTAGAGTGTATGTATTATGGTGCAAGGTATATGGTGTTTTTGGTTTTAGGGTTTTTGGGGTCCTTTAGTGGTTTTAGGATTTTTTTTGTTTTAAGGTGTTTTTGGGCCTTTGGTGTTTTTTAAAATCTTATGGTATGTTAGCGTTTTTATATTTTTGATGTGTTTTCATGTTTTTAGGGATTTTTTATGATTTTTATGGTTTTGATTTTTAATGGTTTTTGGGATTTTTGGATATATATGGTATTATTAAGGGTTTTATTCTTTTAAAAGGGGATTTTAGTTTTTAGGGATTTATTATAGTTGATTAAGGTTTCGGGGATTTTTAAGGTTTTTTATTTTTCTGTTTTTTTGGTTATTATGTATTATTTGGGTTTTTGCGGTTTAAATGGTTTCTATGGTTTTTATGTTTTTTAGAATTTTTATGGTTTTTAGGGTTTTTATGGGATCTTAGTGTTTTAGTGGCTGTGTAGGGATTTTAGAGTTTTTGAATGTTTTATGGATTTTTGGCGTATTTTTGGTTTTTTGGGTTTTGTTTGGTTTTTTATGGATTTTTGTTATTTTTAGACATATACAATTTTAGTGGGTTTAGGGGATTTTTAGAAATTTTATCCATTTCAAAAAAAAATTAAATTCATTTACATATTTACTGTATTTTTGGTTCTGATGTGGTTTTAAGGGTTTTTTGGGATCTATTAGGGTTTTGGGGTATTTTAGTGTTTTTTTAGTTGTTAACGTTTGTTGAGGATTTTTGGTATTTTTGGGGTTTTTCAGGATTTAGGGTCCTTTTAATGGGTTTTGAGTTTTTGCCGTCCTTTAGGGGTTTTGTCTATATTTAGGTTCCATTATGATATTAGATATTTATGGGGGATTTAGGGTTCTTTAGGTTTCTATTATGGGTTTTTGGATGATTTAGTGTGGTTTAGTGTTTTCAGGATTTTTTGGTTTTTAGGGTTCTCTTGTCTTTTAGGGGTTTTGGGGATTTTAGCATCTTTTAGGTGTTTTGAGGTTTATAGAATCTTTTATGGTTTTAGGGTTTTATGATGTTCTAGGGTTTTAAATATTTTAAATTTCTTTTAGGGTTCTTAATGTTTTTAGTGAATTTTATTGTTTTATATTCGTTTAATGTATTATGGTTTTTAATAACTTTTATGGGTTCTATGGTTTTAAGGTGTTTTAACTGTTTTAGGGGTTTTTGGGTTTTTGGATTTTTAGAATTTTTTAGGGATTTATGATTTCCAAGACTATTTGGAGTTTTTTGGTCGTCATGATTTTTGTGGGTTTTAGGGTTTTAATGTATTTTTTGGGATTTTAGGGGTTTTTAGGGATGTTTAGGGTTTGTATAGTAAAATGGTTTTTTAGGGACTATGGTTTAAAATGGATTCTTGGGTTTTCAATTTTTTTGTTTTTTTGAGTTTTTTTGGCTGTTAAGGTTTTAATGGGTTTGAGGGATTCTTAATGCTTTAAACTATTTTTTGTGGTTTTAGTGTTTTAATGTATTTTGATTAGTTTTTGAGTTGTTAGGGTTTATTGGGTTTTAAGGTTATTTGGATTTATAGGGTTCTTTATGTGTTTCTTTTGTTTTAAGGGTTTTTTATTGTTTTCTATTTTTTTGGATTTTTTAATGGGGTTTTAATGTTACTAATTTATTTGTCATGGATTTATTATTTTTTTTTGTTTTTAGTGTCCTTAGTTTTTTATGGGTTTTTTAGGTTGTAATTTTTTATAGTGGTTTTGGGTTTTTATGGGTTTTATCGGTATTTTTTTCGTGGATTTTTATGGTCGTTTAGGATTTTAGGGGTTTTAGGGTTTTCAATATTTATTATGATTTTAGGGATTTTAAGTTTATTTGGAGTTTTCAGTAAAAAAAATCAGTTTTAGAGGTTTTAGGTGTTTTCATGGATTTAATGTCTTTTTATTATTTTAACTGTTTTTATTGGTTTTATGGTTTTGGTGTGTTTAGAATTTTTTATGTTTACTGGGGTGTTTACCGGAGCTATTCTGAGGAGATTCCCGACGGGTGTTTTTGGAAGAGTTTTCCCTCTTTTTGAGCAGGTTGGATGCTTTTGTAGTTTTCTTTTGGTGGGCCATATTTTTCCCTTTTGTACTTCTATTGAACTTAGGCTTGGGATATATGTATGCATTCTTTTCCATTACATTATATATATATATATATATATCAACATTGTTTCATGGAGGTGTTTGTCATGCGTGTCTGTTGGTACCTTATTCTAATGCCTCCCATGTGTGTTATAGCCTTCTCGGTGTTGGTCGATAGCCCATGGACTATTGGAGGAAGGCATGGGGAGTCTCGGCCCAAGCCTCATTGGTTCGAGTCATGACATAGGGGTATTAGAGGAGGAGGGTTCACCTTTGGGATCTCAGAGCAAAGCCGGTCTAGTTGTGAGCTTGGTTTGGGTTGCATAGCGGCAGTATTATGATGTTTTGAGTTCATCTTTCAGGCCAGGGACACCAGTGTTAGTGCGGCGGCTGACAAATTCATTTACTAGGACCTTGATAAACTGCCCTTCGACTAAGGACACTTGGACACGAGTCTTAGGGAAATAATGGTACATGCATCATATTGGACTCGGATTTTGGGTTTCTATTGTTTTTCTTGAGTCAGCTCCCCAGATGTACTCTTAGACTATGGTGCATCATGATTGTATTTCAAGATTCCACCAAAGTGACTGCCAGTGAGGGTTCCGCAACGGGATTGTGGTGACGATATTCCCCGTGTAGAGGTTGTCGACCAGGGCTCATGTTCTGAGGCTGGACCTCCAAGTGGTACTCTAGTTGATCCACCACTTGTCAAGAAGCTAGTTGTGTCTGTAGTGCAAGATGAGGTTTCATGTAGAATGAGTGCGCTGCATTAGTTCGATAGGTAGTAACCTCTATGTTTCCAAGGTGATCCAGTCCCTCAGGCACCTGATGTCTAGCTCGAATCTGTCACTCGAGTTTTCCGCCTGGTGAGGAATCCTCAAGATCATATGGCGGTTTTAGCAGAGACCCATCGGTATGGTTCATATGAGCGATGGTGGAGTTTGGTAATGCAGTCCTACAATGAGGAGACACTCACATGGACGGGGTTTGACGAATCTTCCTAGAATAGTCCAATTGAGTGACTCTAAGGTCAGTGTAGCTTTAGGATCTACTGCAGCTTTGATAGGAGGGCACGACTGTGTTGGAGTACTCAGTGAGGTTCACAAACATGTCATTATACTCCCTTGATAAGGTTTGAGATCCATTATTTAGGGCTCGGACCTTCGAGCACGGGCTACGCTAGGACATCTGGGCACGTGTGGTTTCTTTGTGCCTAACCACCTTTACTGGAGTACTGGAGCGAGCCTTGGTGGTCGAGGGCATTCTGACAGAGCAGTTTTAGCCCGTCATTGTGGGGCGCGTGGCAGCTGAGACGTCGGCAGCTGGTATCCGGAAGTAGGCGCAAGGGTCTAGACATGGCCGATGTTTTGGGAGGTGAACCTAGGATGGGGGATCTGAGGCTCAGGGATCACATGGCTCACATGCCATTTTCGGTCAGCTGCAGAAGATGCAGTGTTACTCTTACGATGGTCGGGGACAAATTTCTAGAGATTGTCCGAGTTTTTATGCTATTGAGATGGAGTCGGACGACAGGACACCTTGGCAGCGACAACGTCTTGATTTTGGAGGTCTTCAGGGTAGTAGACGTGGCGATGGAGCTGCTGATGTAGCAGGATGTGGTTGGTGGTTCCAGATGCCACCACCACCACCCTGAGGTGGTCCATGACGAGTTGAGGGAGATGGAGGGCAATGGCGAGGAAAACTACATTCCTAGAAGGCTGTTGACCTAGAGGCTCTATGGATGGATAGAGGTACACCATTTGTCCTTTCTACATTCTACTGTTGTTTTAATAGTTTTTATTTAGCGGTACTCATTCCATTCGGGTTCTTACCCGAGTGTTGTTCAGGTTGTCGTTAAGACCATGTGTGGGTGTTGTTCGACGTGCTTCAAATGCATGAGGAAGAGGGATCGTTCCCCCCCTGAGATTCTTTTTGTCATGTGATTAAAACTGTGTGGGTGGATCAGTACCGCTCGAAGAGGATGGTGTTGAGGTCGGTTTGACGAGTCCCTTTGACTTATGCGTTTGAGAATGGGTTTGTGTTGGAGAACACACTAGTGTGGGATACCCATATGTGAGTTCAGTTGGGTTTCTTATGATAATGGATTTTCAAGAACGAAATGTTCTAAGGTGGGGAGGATATAGTGACTCAGGTTTTGGCCCTATCAGACATTGGAATATTCCTATGAATATTTCTAGAGCTAGGCGTGAAGACGGCATGCAATTTGAAGGCCCGGTGTGCCGGGATTAATTTTATAAAAATATTAAGTATTTTTATACAAAACTAACGGTGAGAATGGGTTATCTCTTAAATATTATCATGGATAAAAAATATGATGGAACCTTTTCATCCAGAGCATGCCATTTAACATAGGAGGAGAGTAAAATTTATGGGCTCGGGCCTACTGTGGGAGGAGTTAGTTAGGGGAAAATCACCTTTTTGAAATAAAGACATAGTGCTTTTTATCACTGGTGTTCTTTTCAAATAACATTCAAATGAAGTTTGGGAATGGAAATCTGATACTTCTTTTCAGTTCAAAATGAGGTATTTTTCCTAGGCGTGATATAAAATAAGAGGGCATAGAGGTTTTACATTCAGCGACCATCGGCGGAGTTTCAGTGAGTTTTTATAAATTTCGCTTATGTGTATGGAATAAGGGTAAAACCCATTTTACCTTCTCTCTCTATATCTCTATCAAAAATTATTTGGAGTTCTTCAATGTTCTTCGCCGTTCTTCATCGGGTTTAGGAGCACACTCCAGCGGATCAAAGTGGTATCGCAGCGGGTGCATTGACAATGACGAATGGTGGGGATGAGGTAGGATTTCTGTTGATTTTTCGCTCCTTCATCAATTTCTTCAGTTTTCACAAATTCTTTTTTAAATTCATTAATTTTAGTATTAGAAATATGGCCGATTGAACACGCCAAATGGCTAATAATGTTTTATTTTTCCATTCTGGGTGTTCTTCGTCCAAAATTTCGGACGCTCCGAAACCTTGATGGATCGTCGATTGGGGGGAAGGTGCTTTGAAGGCCTCACCCTGAGGATTACCAATCCACCTAAAGATTTGAAATTAGTTCTCCAGAGTGGTCATGGTAGCCGATGGATGTCCCAGATCCCACAAGGGTGGTGGCCGGTGATCTTGTTGGCATAGCAGTGGAGCAGACCAAAGGTTTCCCCGGTAACAGGAAGCACGCGGCTAATGGCGGCATCGGTCGGGGGCATTCGTTGTATTGCGGTAGACTGAGGTGGAACTCGGAGGACCGGTGAGCAGAAACCGGCGGATGAATGAAGTCTAGAGGGGTTTGGGAATTAGGTGGGGTGGCAGTGTCGGGAGAGGTTGGTGAGGACAGAGGTTGCGGTGTCAGGTGTAGCCAGTGCGGCAAGCTCGATTTACAAGTGCGGATGACGACTGAGGCTACGGTGCCGAGCAGCAGGCTAGGGCGGATGCACAGACGTGTGGAGGGATATCTGGAAGCAAAGAGGGGAGACCATGTGGCCACATATTGGGATAATGGATCCTCTATGGTGCACTCTGCAGGTGGGAGTGACGGCCTCGGCATGTCGCAGTCAGGGGGAAACCCTGAGGTCAGTACCTTGGGGGAGCTGTGGAAAAGGACCCGCATCCCGCAGGTCTTTTTGGTGTGGCGTGCGGATAGTGAATGGCCACTCGGCCGGTGTGATTGGAAGAACCAAACACATGGGTCCAGTGGTGTTGGAACAAGCTGCAGCCAGCAGGCCGTGTTGAGCTGGGCCGCAGGCCAGCGGTCTGGACCGGGCTGGCCGATATGGACAGACCCAGTTGGGCCCCTTATGTTTAATGGGGCGTATCTTTTAAACGGCATATCCAATCGATGCGCCATCTACGACCATGTGTTAATTTCATCGAGAAAGTCTTTTTGAAATGGGGTTCTTGGTTTTTGGGTTCTGCACCTGAGGGCGGGTGACCAAAAACACTTTAGTTTAATAATAATAAATTATAATTAAAGCTTGAAATTGCTGTAATTCGCGAACCAGACCTCTGTTTGACTCATCATCAACTGTAGAATCATCCTAGTTCTCGTACAAATGTTTTGAGATGCTCCTTTCAATGTTTGGGCTAATGATATGGTTTGGTCCCAAAAGAGCTCGGGTTTCACGTTTTACGATGAAATGTCTATTTTTTACCCGACATCCATTTAGAGTATTTGAGAACTTTTTTATGTGTGTTTTATCAAGGGGATTGCAATAGTGCAATCTTCTCGCCTAAATTTGGGGTCGAGTCATTGGCCCCATGAAGAGACTTCTAGGCATATACTGTGTTTTTGCAACTAATGTTTCATAAGTCTGTTTGGGGAAAATGAATAGCCTACCATGCATTTTTTTTGCGTAGATCACGATGGTGGCCATGGTATAATCCTATCAGGTTCACAATATGGTGATGTTGTGGGTCACTCGGGTTAGTGACATTTGGACCAGCAGTGGTTGGGTGTACTCGCTTGGTTCGATCCTATGGGGGTTCGTGTGTAATTACTACCCCAGTATAGGTTTGTGATCCCCTCGATAGGATGAATTTCATTTATATTTTAGGCATCCCTTCAGTGTGTTTGAAGAGAGATCCTCTATCTTTTCTTCCCTAGATCGGGTTCAGGGTATCGCTATGACTACTTATCCATGGGTGGCGATCCCCAATCTTGTGGGTTAACTCCATAGTGTTTGAGGTATCATTGAGAATTTCATCCCCTATACAGTGGACCATTCAGTAGGGTTGTGGAATCGTTGGTTACACAATCCCTTACTCAGCGTGTGGGTTCGGTAGGGTTAGTGCCTCATCAATTGGAGCCCCCACACAACATGTTAAACCAGTTCAGGTTTTCGACATCATTGTGACCCACTTCGCACAGTCGACGTTCCTCTATCTGAGTGATGTGATATATGGAGACCAGATTGGGTTGTGGTATCCCCCAGTGGTTCCTAGTAGTGATCCCCTATCTGTGAGATATATGATTTACCTGAGTGGGTTCTTGTATTCCCCTAGTGGTCCCTAGAAGTGATACCCTATATAAGGAGTTTGGGTTTTTTTGGTGTTTTAGCATGGTGTTCTCAGTGACGATATCAGATGAGCATATATCTCTCAGACAAGTGTCATCTAGGATGACTGGTCTCATGGAGTGTGTTCTCCTAGTTATGTACTTGTCGCAGGTCATGAGGTTTGGTGCATGAAATGGGTATATCTAGATGTTCATGGTATATGTATGGGCATATACCTGAGTGGATGTTCATGGTTTATGTATGGGAACACACCTGAGCCGAGCTGACTAGTTGTGTTATCTGAGGATGGTCTTGTGATAGAGTTTCTCTCCCATTTGGGTTCCCTCTAGGTAGGATGAGCTGACTTGTTACATTCAATTTCCCCCTTTTATTTTGGGGTATTTGTGGTGCCTACTGAGTATTTTATATACTCACCCCTGCACGGGCTTTTCCCACACATGTTTGTGTCCTTTGCAGCCCATATGCCTTTTGACGGAGCTCCAAGAGGACCCAGAGCAGGTGGAGCTTAGTGATCAAGAATGACCGAGTTGTTTACCAAAGTTTTGCTGAGGATCTTACCAGAGGGTGTTTTTCGAAGAGTTTCCCCCCATTCTGAGCATTATGGATGCTTTTGTAGTTTTATTGGTGGGCCCAATTTTTCCCTTTTGTACTTCTGTTGAACTGTGGGTTGGGATAGATGTATGCATGATTTTCCATTTTAGTATATATATATATATATATATATCTGAACTATTTCCTGGAGGTAATTTTCATGCATGTCGAGAGGTACCTTATGCTAATTCCTCCCAGGTGTGTGATAGCCTACTCGGTACTGGTTGCCAGCCCCTTGCCTATTGGAGGAGGGATTGGGGAGTCTCGGCTCATGCTATATTGGTTCAGGTCATGACACCCACACCTATAATCTATGAGACTCCCATTAATAGATTTTTATGTTTGTTTTCCATAGTGAATTACCCTTTGGGCGGTCCTTAATTCATATCCCTCATTTTCAAATGTTGAACACAATCACAATCTACCATTTTGATTCCCATAGCATTAGTTTATGATCTAAAAACACCTTTACAAGTGTTACAATTCCAAAAAAATATATGGGTAAATATTTCATTTTATAAAAGTGGAATATTTATTCTGAGACCCAAAAATATGGAATACATTGGGAAGCTATACCACCATAAAAACATTTTCTTTTACAAAAACATTTTGGAATTATTTCAGCTATATTTGACAATGATAGAGTTAAAATTTTAATTAATTTACAGGTTTTTACCAATGATTTAATATCTTCCAATTATTCAATCTGATCTATTTTTCATCATTTTCTTATTTTTTGTGGATTTTGGGATTAATTGTTAAAATTGGTTATGTTCCTGAAATTTAACTATTTTCTAGATCTTCAATTATTCAAGACAAAAATATAAATTTCGGATCCAATTTATGTGATTATTGTTTTAGGCATCATTTGTCCTTGTGGTTCTACATTTTTATCTAGACCCAGACCCAATTCAAAACACATTGTCCTAGAAAAATCAATAAAGATGAATCTTTTGTCTAGTCGATAGAATGGGCTCCACATTAGGTATTGAAGCATATCTTAACCTACATATCAAAAAATGGAGTTATTATAGATTAATATGAAATAGTACACAGATAATTATATGCTATGGAAATTTCATGAATAAATTAGGGCATTAATCCATTCATCACTTGCGCCATGTTGTTGGTTGTCGAGCAGTCTCGTTGAACAGAAAAAGTTTTCATTAGTAATACATTTATAACTTCTCATTCACTTGTTTATTTCTAATGATATTTTTGTGGTTCAATAAAAAATATAGTTTCAAAACTTTTTGGATACACGATTCTTAGATTCTTCCATTTATTATTCTAAATGGACTCAATCATTCAGAGTATTGAATATGGCGGGAAACTTTTCCCACCCAAAAGCCTATAAATATGTTTTCCACTAACACCCAAGGGTGTTGTAGAAGGAGGTGAAGGTTGTGATGTGGTGGGGGATTTTAATATTGAAGTTCTTTGGGTTTTCTATTTTACCTTTTCTTAGTTTTATAATTCTCAATTCGTCCCCTTTCAACAATATTACCCTTCATTTGGAGCGGTAAAACTCTAGAGTGATCAGGGAAGGGGGACTTTCCCTTTGGTAATACTAGAGTCTTATGATTTAATATAAAATACCTTTTCTATTGAATGATTTCTATTTTTAATATTTTTCAATTCTCTTAATTCCTTTTTTTGGTGTAATTCATTATTAATAGGTTCAGTTGATGATCATTGAACACCCTCTGCATAGGGAAGTTTGTCTCTATCGAGCAAATTGTGTTAGGTGGTGAGTATCTAGAAATCATTGAAATCTGTGTAGAATAGGTGACTAATTTCTAGATTTATAAGGAGAAACAATTACCATATGTTTATTTCATTTGTTTTTTGGTAACTGTTTGTGAATTTTCAATCAGTAATAAGTTATTTCTATTACATCCTTCATCCAAGTGTGATTTAAAACTCAATCAAGGATTCATTCGTTTTCCATTCAATAAGATGAGAGAGGGAAGTATCATTATGACTGTAATGAATTTTAAAAATTTGATCTTACCCTAACCCATTACACTTTTCATCAATTTCTTTTACAACATCATTTTAATTTACTTCTTTATTTTTAAACTCAAACAATTCCAAAAACAACCTCTACTTATTTATCATGTTTAAGTGAGAAACATTATTTTTCTAAAATCCTCTCTATAGAGATCATATTTCAACCACTTTAACACATTTTATCTTAGTAAAAAAAAATTCACATCCCATGATAGGAACGTTTCAATACATGGAACCATTGATTAGAGGTAGTACCAATATTTTTTCTCTCCCTACCTCTTTTCTCTTTTCATATTTTCTCATCCAAATTTCATTAATAGAACCCTAAACACTGAACCTTTCTCCCTAGTTCCAAAAATTGTAATTTCATTGTTGAATAGAGTCTGGAACATTAATTTTAAATCCTAATTTTAGAAAATTTATCTTGTAAACTCAAGTGAAACATCCAATGTTTACTCTGAGCATATTAACAAGGATGAAAATAAAAACCAAACCATTAGAGACCTCTATGCAACACAATTACTTAATTAAAACAAACAAATTTCGATGTATATGTTAAAAAAATATCTTGAGATGAAACCATTAATGATTCCATTACTTCAAAAGTTTCATTTCTTGGAAAATAGATATCCAAAAAATCATATTAAAGAGTTCATATTTGTATATTATACATTCATATTCCATGGAGTATCTAAGGAATAGGGAAAGTGGATGGTATTCCACTTTTCATTAGAAGGAGCTACCAAAGAATGGTTTTCTGATCTACAGCCATGAGAGTTTTGTTATTGGAATAACATGCTGATTTGTTTCCTAAAAATATTATTCTCTATCTCTAAAAATAATATCAATCAGATAGGATATCTATGTCATCAGAAATTCAAAAGGAGAAACCCTTTACTAGTACTAGGAATTATATAAAATGATTTTTTAAATATTCCCACATCATTCAATTTATGATCATCACATTATTATCATATTTTATAAAGAATTATATTTTAATGAGATAAACCTTGTGGATTCATCATCTAGAGATGCTTTTATGGACAATTCAACAGAATATTATAAGGGCATGATTCCCAAAATCTCTCAGAACTCAGAATAGTTTGGTATAAGAGGTACTGGTATAAGAGGATTCCATGAGTTAAAAACTACTTATCGATAAAATTTATGGGAAATGAAGACTTATTATCTAACCATTATGATGAGAAAAATGGCCTTGATGTATGTGACTGAACAACAAGCACTAGCTAGGGTATGTGGTTTAGTCACATCACAAAGTCATTTCACAGAACAATGCGATGAAATAAAAGGAGTGGAAACTTGTGATAATGAATTTCATCCAAAGATGTTCCAAAAAATACAATGATGGAGGGATCTTAAACAAGTTCAATATGGATTTGGGAATCTATAGAATCATGCTAAAACCTCATTCTAAAACCAATTTCAAAACCAACCCCCATTCCAGGAACTATTATAAAACCCACCACAATTTCATGAAAAGATATATTATAACATGACCTCACACCACCAACAAACCACTTTACCAAGACCCTATGAGAAACCTCACACAATCCTTATGTGGAATTTCTACCATCCTAGTATGAGGTCCTCGTGGATATGTTTGATAATCTGGAAAATATTGTGGGATGTCTTGCCGAAATCATGTCCAAAAACCCTGGAAAAATTCCTTCCTAAATAATGACACCAACGAAGGAGAATTTTATCATGATAACAATAAGAGTGGAAAAGAAATCTCACCACCAGCCACCACTGATCTAGAAACAAGACAACCTGGGATAATACAGAATGATGTTGGGAATTTAGAAAAAATAAACTATGAAGAGGATAAGAAATAGGAGGAGGAGAAGGATTGGAAAAGGTAGATAAGACAAGAAACACCATTGCAAAGGAAACAAAGAGATAAGAAATATTCAACATGGACCTTTCCATTAATGATTGTTGAATTAAATAGATTACAAGAAGAAGAAAATCAAAAAGAAATTATAGAAACCATCCACAAAGTGGAAATTTATAACCCCATTGTTAAAGAACTCAATCAAAATTATAAATTATATTAAATTGTTTAAGAATATTTACAAAAAAGAGTGGTAACTTCAAAGGTATGAGAATACCGACTTGGGAAGTAGTGTATTGAATCTTATCACCCCATAATTCCCAACCAAATGTCACGATCTAGGGAAGTTTTCCATTCAATGACCCATTGGTTATTCTAATTTAACTAATTATTTTTATGATTGTATTACCTCAGTTATTATACACTTATTTACAGTTTGGATAACTGAGGGACACAAGAGTGGTGATACAACATGTAAATAAATCCACAGTTTTTTCCAGAAGGAGTTTAGTGGGATGTCCTTCTGAAAGAGAAATATGTTTTGTTCCCATCTGAATTCTATGTGCTGATTATCGCATAAGATAGAATCTCATAACTCCCACCAATCAATTTGTGTTTATGTTTCCTGGATATGGCCAAAACCATCATCAATTTCAATGATGGGAAACTCACCATAAAATTTAGAGAAAATATATTCCACATTAGTATTTTTGAATCCATGAGGCACCCATGTAATGATCCCTCACCCTATTCACTCACCCATGATTTTGGTGTTGATCCAATTGAATATTCATGTCTATTACATGAACTCATATCCTCAAGAGTGAATTTTTCCATTGAAAATTTCACTAAATATGGGGATTCCCAAAATAATAGAGATTCTAATTACATGTGGGAAGAAGGGGTAAAATATAATTTCATTGATGATTTTTTAAATGAAAAGTATGTAGATATGGTTTCTTGTCTATAGGAGGTCAAACCTTTGGATGTTGTGAATGCCAGTTTAGTTTCATCCCCTAAGCATCACCCTGATCTAGAATTATAACCACTACCTGCTGATTTTAAATATCTTTACCTTTGTAAGGGAAAGAAAGTATCGGTTATAATTTATAATAATATGTCTTAAACAAATGAAAAATATTTGATTGGTCTTGTGAGTGAAAATTTTCAAGAAATAGGGTGGATAATCGGTGATATCCTAGGAATAACCCCAAAAATATTTTCACATAGAATTCATCTAGGGGGAGATTGCAAACTTGTACAACAACCCCATAAGAGGATGAATCCCACCTTTATGTAGGTTATGAAGATATATATTGAAAATATATTAGAAGATATTATCATTTATCTCTTCTCATATTTACAATGGGTTAGCCCAATTTTTGTAGTTCAATAGTTAAATGGTCGAACCACTCTGAGGAATGAAAAGAATGATTTAATCCTTGGGAGGATTTAGAAAAGATGGTGAGAGTGCATTTATTTTATGAAATTGAATCTGGTCACACTGAATGATAATTTCTTTGTCATGTTCGTTAACCATATTTTATAGATATTGGTATGGATAACTCATTATTGCTTTTTGGATGGAATTTCATGTTATTTTCATGTACCCATATCTCCCATGGATCAATATGATACGAACATAACTTCTCCGTTAGCTACATTCCCATAAAAAAGGATTCAATTTGGATTATATAATGATATAGGTACATATTAGGGGTAAGTGGTAAGTATATTTTTGGATCACATTAAATATTTATTAGAGGTGTTCTTATATTATTCATTGTTTTTAGAAATTATTTTTTACCATTGTTTGAAAAATATGGAAAATATTCTAAAACCCTCCCTTGAAATGATTCTTGTTTTCTTTGTAAAGCGTAATTTATTAGTTTATAATGGAATTTTACATTGTCATATCGATTAAAAAAAGGAATTCTAGTGGATAAATAAATAATTTAAGAGATAAATTGATTTCCATACCCAACATGTGTGAAATATATTAGATCATTTTTGCGAAATGTATGATTATTCAAAAGTTTTATCAAAGATTCCAGTATTATTTCACTATGTCTCTCTAGATTTATTTTGAAAGATGTTTATTTTATTTTAAATGGAGAGTCTATGAACTAATTAGATGATTTGAAGAAGATATTGATTACACCACCTTTATTGAAACCACCAAATTGGTAAGAACCTTTTGAGCTACGTTGTGATGCTTCCAACCAAGAATTTGGAGCATTCCTTTCTCAGCAAATTGAGGGTAGGACACAAGTCACTGCCTATGTATCAAGAACATTGAATTTGGATCAATTAATTTACACAACCATATAAAATGTTCTTTTCCTAGTTTTTTTCTTCTGAATTATTTAGATCACATATTCATGGAAGTAAAGTCATTGTGTTTTGGTCATGAAGCTCTTAGGTACTTGATATAAAAGGATAAAACAAGAACAAGTCCAGTGAGATGGATTTTACTATTCAATGAGTTCAAAAAGGAAATCACAGACAGGAAGGGATCTGATAACCATTTAGTTAATCATTTAAGAAAACATCCAAACACTACTGAAGATAAAATTCAAAGAAAAAATAACTATTTAATGATCATCTTCCTGGAGATAAGTTGTACATGATTTAAGGAGAAGTGTCTTGGTATGAGGACATGTTCAATTATCTGGTAACATATCAAGTAAAATCTCATTTCGATTCTCAACAAATTAACAAACTAGAATCTGAATCTAGATATTATATTTGAGATGACCGATTTCATTGGAAAATTTTCAATGATCAAGTGATAAGAAGATGTTTTCATGAAATTGAAATTGTGTTTTTCTTTGATTTTTTCACAATTTAGCTTGTGGATGACACCTAGGAACTCAAAGGATAAAAAGGAACATTTCAAATCTTGACTTTTTGGCACACCATTATTTATGATTCGTGTGAAGTTTCTAATGGTTTTCAACAATGTCAGCTTTCTGGAAATATTTCATAGAGGGAATAAATGTCGGAATATCCCTTTTACATTTGTGATAATTTTAATGTCTAGGGGATAGATTTCTGGTACCTTTCCAATTTTCATTTATAAATTTGTATATAATTCTTTTGGTTGATTATGATTCCAAATTGGTGGATTCCAAAGCCACTAGGACTGATGATGGTAACTTTTTTGTGATTTTGTCAGGGTTAACATATTTGGATGGTTTATAGTTCCTAGCAACATCATCAGTGATCAAGGGACTCACTTTTTCAATAGGATATTGGAATATTAAAAGAATAATTATGTGGTTCACAAAAAAACATCAAATCCCTATTACCCACCAACAAATGGTACTATTAAACATTCCAATAGGGAAACCAAGAGTAGCTCATGAAAAGATGATCTAACCTAATGACATATATCTTTTCTATAATGTGCTATTATTCCACTCGAGACTAAAATTTATTCCAGGTAAACATCATTTTAAAATGGATGGTCCATTTATAGTTACTCATGTATATAATTTTGGTGCTATGAAAATTTTGATGGACATATCCATTCACTATTAATGGAGGCAAGCGAAAGAAATTCTATGGGATCATTCCATCTGATCTATTAGAGGATATCACACTCCCCCAAAATGTTTATCAATAAAATTCATTTGGTAATACCTCTCATTTTTAGTTTCATTATTACTATTATTCAATTCCAAATATCCATACATATGAAATCTAATTGAATTTATTGAGGACACTGATTCATTTATTTTTGGGGGATGGAAGATTTTTCAGTTTATTATTTTAATTTTCTTTGTTTTTATTTACAAAGAAGGCATGATATTCAAAATTTTATGTGTTAATTTTTCAATTTTTTTGTATTTTTTAAACATTATAGGTGAAATGATTATCATTTCAATTTTTGGAATCCCATTTCTAGGAGTGATTGAATTTATTCAACGAAATTGATCTTAAATGAATGTTGAAAATCACTTAGTTTCCAGGTCAAATATTTGGTAATTTCATGAAATGTACCCAAATTTTTTAATCCCAAGCCACGTCCCACTATCATTATATTTGAAATCATGTTCATAGGAGGCATCTGAATCCATTTTATAATATTATTTTTGTTAAATTCACTTCTTAAGAAAACCAAACAATTATTTATTTAAACATAAATTGACTCATTCCTTTGAAAACATGATGGTTTGAGGTACATTTGTTTTAAATGATTAAGGCATTTCAATGGTTTCAATCCCAATTTCAATAGAATACTTTTTAATTATATCATTACTTGTAAATTAAATCCTTATGTCCCATAAAATCCATGAATATACTATTAGTATAGGCACATTACAAGACAATTTTCCTTATCCAACCCGCTCTTGATGTGAAATTCAACTCTCTAGATGATCTTAAGTGTGGGGGAAGTTGTCTTATGTTTATCTACATAATTTGGTGAGTCATTGGGTGGAAAAATTTCTGAATATATAAATTTTATGAAAAAATCATTATATTGAAATATATTCATTTTATGGAGGATTCGTGATAATATAAGTTGTGCATTTCTGGATCATCTAATGGATGAAGAATGTTGTGCTTATATGGAGCTTTCAAGCTATTTTCAGATGACTAAAAGTTTTTCTCATGAAATTATGAATTTCCTAAAAATTAATTGATTTTTCAAGATGATGGAGCTGATATTCTATTTTTTGAGTGAGGAGGAGACCATAATAATGTAAATAATCATAATCATTAAATTTTACCTCAAAAAGAGTCGAGCCCTCCTCATTCAACCTTTGAATTTATCACATAAAAATCCACCAACTGAAATCCACATAACAACCCAATAGAGTATTCATGATGAAAACATGTCATTGCCTCACATAGGGAGGATAATTAGTATTTTATCAAGCTTATGAAGACACTTTAATTATTTTTTAGGAGAAATTATTTATTGAAAATTGGCATTTTCATGATGAGAAAAAATTCATGTGAGGATGGTGTCAAATATACCTGAGAGGATAAATTAAGGGTAAATATAATTATTGGTCTATATAGAGAACATAGAATAATGTTTTTTGATTATTTAAGATATATTTTGTTTCATGTTATGAAATTGGTGGATCTCATGAGCATTTGATTCAAATTTTCATTTATTCAATTTTAATGTTGACTTTTCCAGGAGTCCTTGTACAAAGTTTGTGGGATTGATAGTGGTAATATTTTAATTATTTTTATTTTGTGTATAAATTATTTAGTCCCTAAAAATTAATCAATTTTATATTATTTTCATCATTTTAATATTTTTGGTGGATTTTGGGATTAATTTTGAAATTTAATAGTTTTCTGGAGATTTTGTTTTTCAGGTATAACATTTAAAATTATTATCAAATTAAGAGGTTATTATTGTAAACATAAATTTTCAGGGAATTATACATGTTCATATGGACCCACACCCAATTCAAAATACAATAGCCAAAAAATATCAACAAATATGATTTTTTTTCTGGATGACAGAATGGATCCCACATCAATTAGTGAAGCATATATTGTCCTACATAACACTAAATGAAGTGATTCTAGATATATTGGAATGATTAATTATATAATAGTATTCAATGTAAATTTCCTGAATAAATTAGCTCATTATGGTATATATAGTATATGACAAAGTGGAGGTATTTGAGAGTCTCATCATGTATAAAAATTCTTCATCAGTAATTCAAGCATAACATTTCATACACTTGTCCAATACCACTGATATTTTCTGGGCACATAAAATGGAGAAAGGGGAACAACTCTTGCAAATGAACATTTAAAATATAAATTAATTTATTATGAAAATTGTACTCACGTTTCGGAGGATTGAATTTGGAGGTAATCTATTCCAGCCCTCAAGAATATAAATATTTGTGTCCACTTCCATTCAAGTGTTCTGGTGTTAGTGAGGGAGGTGAAGGGGGGTTGTACTGTATAATTTTAAGAATGATGTTTTTGGTATTTCCACTTTTCCCTTTTCTTATTTTTATAATTCTTATTTCTTCCCCTTTCAACTGTATTACCCTTCACATGGATGGGTAAAACTCTTAAGTGATTAGTGAAGTGGAAGTTTCCCTTTTGTAATGTTGATGTCATATGATTTAATGTAAAAATCCATTTCTATTGTATTGTTTAAATTTTATTTGTTTCAAAACACTATTAATGTGATCATATTTTGGGTTTTTGGTGTAATTCATTTTTAATATATTGGGTTGAAAATCATTGAACTCCCACCGCCTATAATAGTTTGTCTCAATCAAGCAGATTGTGTTAGGTGGTGAGTGACTAGTGATCGTTACTAAGTGTGTGGAAAAAGTGAAGAATTTAAAGATCTATAAGGATAAATATTTCTATATTGGGGCATTACATAGTTTTTTTCGAATGGTTTACGAATTATCATGAACACGTTAGTGATTTCAATTATGTTCTTCAACCAAGTGTTATTGAAAACTCTATCAATGATTCATTAATTTTTCATTCAATAAGAAGAGTTAGGGATGATCTTAATGATAGTGATGAAATTGGAAAATTTTATCCTACCCTAACCCCATCACTCTTTTCTTAAATTTGGTTTCAAATATCATTTTAATTATAATATTTATTTTTAAACACAAACCATTTCAAAAACAACATCTACATCTTTCCCAAATTTATATGACAAACATGATTTTTGTGAACTCCTCTCCAGATAAACCCTAGGTAATCCACTTTTCTACATTTTAAATAAGGATATATTTATTTATTTTTTCCAACCTACAATAGGAACGTGTCCGTAATCAAACACAAAAAACCCAAAAACACAGAAATGAAACCTTGAGGGATTGTTTTACAATATTAATTTAGTTGTTTTGTGGCTTTTATATTTTTTATGTTTTCCCAAGGATTATAAGGGATTTTTACGGTTATAAATGGAGTTAACAGTTTTTATGTTTTTAAGTGTTTCCTTGGGTTTCAGTGGTTTTTTTGGTTTTTGGGGTTTTAATGTTTTTTATATACATTAATGTTTTTAAGGGATTTATTGAATTTTTTTAGGGTTTATTATAATTTTAAGAGTTTTTAGGTGGATTACTATTTTTATTCATTTTTTGGTCTCTTAGGGTATTTCAGAGTCATTGGGGGTTTCTAGGGGTTTTCTATCTTCTATATTTTTTATTATTTTTAGGGGTTTCATGGAGTTTATGGATTTAAGGGTTTTTGTAAGGTTTTTTGGGTTTTAGGGCTTTTATAGTTTTCGAGTTTTAGTGTTTTTTTATGGTTTTTAGGGGGGTTTAGGACTTATTAATGTGGTTTTTCATGTAGTTTTTCGGTTCTCACGTTATTTATGGGTGGTTTAAGGAAATTTTTGGGTTTTTAGGTACGTTTACGAGTTTTTAGTGAATTTTGGTATTTTGGTATGTTTTGGGTTTTTATGGGTTTTTAGGGTATTTATGGGTTTTTGTTTTTTGAGGATTTAATTGTTTTTAGGGGGTTTCTGGTTTTTTAATATTTTAGATGTTTTTTTATTATATTTTCAATGTTTTTTCGGTTTTAGGGTCCTCTAGGGGGTTTAGGTCATTTTATGGTTTTTGGATTTTTAGATTCTTTTAAAGAACTAGGTTTTTTAGGGGTTTATTGGTTTTTTGGGGATTTACAACTTTTTTGGGGTTTTTGGTTTTTTAGGGTATATTTATGGGTTTTATGGGTTTTTAAAGGCTTTTTGTGTTTCTAAGGGTTTTAGTGTTTTTTTGGGTTGTTGGGTATTTTTTTAAAAAAATGTTTTTTGTGGTTTTTAGTGGTCAAGGGTTATAGCGGGCTTATGGATTTTAGGGGTTTTCATTGGGGGGTTACTATGTTTTAGAGTTTTTGAGGGGTTTTCAGGCCTTTAATATTTTTTTCTGTTTATAATATAATTTTTTTGTTTTGGGATTTTTATCATATTTTATATTTTCTAAGGGAGTTTTGGGGATTTTTTTGGTTTTTGGGTTTTTTAGGTTATTTACTGTTTCTAAAGGTTTTTTGGGGCTTTTAGGTTTTTGGGTTTTTATAGTTTTTACGGTATTTTAGGGTTTATGCTAGAGGTTTTAGGGATTATGGTGTAGGTTTTAGGGTTTAGAGTGTAGAATTTAAGGTTTATCTTATAGTTTTCAATATTTAGGGTGATAGGTATAGGGATTAGGGTTTGGGGTTTGGGGATTATGGCGTACGGTATATGATTTATGTTTTTTAGTTTTGGGTTTATTGGTATTGTATCGGGTTTATGGTGTAGGGTTTTGGGTTTTCGGTGTAGCGTATAGGGTTTAGGGATTAGGGTGTGGGGTATATTGTTTAGGGTTTTAGGGTTCTTTATGATTTTTATGGATATAGGATTTTTTAGTGTTATTCAATTTTTAACAGTGTTTTGTGGTTTTAGGGCGTTTAGTGTTAGTAGGGGTTTTTTTTGGGTTTTTGGGGGTTTTTTGGAAGTTTTATAGATTTTATGTCTTCAAGTGTTTTAACGGGTTTTTTAGTTTTTAGGGGAATTTAGGTTTTTTAGTATTTTAGGGGGTTTGAGTGTTTTCTCTGTTATTAATAATTCTAGTGTTTTTAGGGGTTTTATGTGTTTTCAATATTTATGATTTTTAAGATTTTTTGGGGATTTATAGTTATTATGGGGTTTTAGGGTTTGTTAGGGTCTATTAGCACTGTAGGATTTTATGATATTCAGTGATTTTCAGTGTTTTTACATGTTTTATGGTTTTTAGTCGTTTATAGGGATTTAAGATGTTTTTAGGAACATTCATGTTCTTCGGGGTTGTTTAGGGTACTTAGTTTTTTAGAGGGATTAGTGTTTTTAGTGTTTTTGTTATTCGTTATGATTTTTAGGAATTTATGGGTTTATAAGGTTTTTAGGGGGTTTTAGTGGTTTTTTATGGGTTTTAGGGGGTTTTTATGGGTTTTAGGGGTTTTTTGTGGATTTAGTGGATCTTTTATAGTTTATATGGGGGTTTAGTCACTTTTAATATGTTTTAGGTTTTTAGGGTATTTCTGGGATTTTCATAATTTTATTACATTTTTAGGGTCCTTCTGGATTTTTTGGGATTTTATGTTCTCATGGATTATTTAGGGTTTTAGGGTGTTTTTGGGTTTTCATAGTTTTATGGATTTTATAGATTTTTCATATTATAATTTTAGTTTTTTTTATGAATTTTGTAGTTTTTTAGGGTTTTTTGAAGTTTGTATTGGTTTTAAGGGGTTTTGGATCTTTTAGTGTTTTAGGCAGGTTTTGGGTCTTCATAGTTTTTATGGGTTTTAGTGTCTTTATGGTCGTCTTATTGTTTTAAGGGTTTTTTTGGTTTTACGGTTTTAATGTGGGTTTAGTATTTAAGGGTTTTTATTGGGTTTTTATGGAATTTTTTGGGTCCTTTATTTTTTAATGCTTTTTATGTTTTTTTTTGGGTTTGAGTGGATATGGGGTTTTTATTGATATTTATTTATTTTAGTGTTTTAATTGGTTTTTACAATTTTAATGGATTTTAAGTATTTTTTTGTTATTTTTCGGTTTTTATGGTTTTAAGGGTTTTTTGGGACTCTTTGGGTTTTGATGGGGTTATAATGTTTTTTCAGTTTTTAGGGGATTGGGTTTTTAACGGTTAATAGTGTTTTAATGGGTTTTAAGGATCTTTAAGTGTTTTTAATATTATTTCAATTTTTGGGTCTTTATTCAATTTTTGGGGTATTATTTATCTATGGGGTTTCTGAGTTTGTAGATATTTTTAGTGCTTTTAATGTTTTTTATGTTTTACATGGCTTTTTATGTGTTTTAGGGTTTAAATGGGTTTTTTGGATTTTTTGGGTTTTTTGTTTTTATTGTTTTAGGCATTTGAGATTTTTTTAGGTTTTTTAGCATTTTTTTATGGTTTTAGGGATTTTTAAATAAATTATTATTTTAGACATTTAAAGGGTTTTTGGGTTTTTAGGGATATCTATGGTTTTTATGGGTTTCTAGTGTTTTCGCAATTTTATGGTTTTTTGGGCTTTCAAGGCCTTTTAGTGTTTTTAGTTGTTATCGTGGGTTTCAAGTTTTCTTAAGTGTTTTAGGGTGTATAAGATTTTTTAGGGCCAGTTGGGATTTGATTTGGGTATTAAGGCCTTTTAGGGATTTTAGGGTTTTTTTTATGGGGTTTTCAATTTTTTATGGCCTTTTGGGTTCCTTTGTGGACAAGCTCTTCAAATCTGTTATAGTATTAATAAATAATTATGTTGATGGTATAGGGTTTGTGGTATTGGTTTTAGGGTTTACGGTTTAGGGTATAGGGTTTAGGGTGTGGCCTTTAGGGTCAATGGTGTATGGTGTAGGGTTCAGTGTTCAGGGATTATTGTTTATGGTGTACATTATAGGGTGTATTGTGTATAGTTTAGTGTTTATTGTGGATGGTATGGGGTTTAGGGTGTATGGATTAGGATTTGGGGTGTAGTGTATAAACTATTGGCTGTTGGGATTAAGGATATTAGTACGGGGTATAGGTGTTGGGATGTAGGGTATAGGGTTTATGGTGTAGGCTATTGGGTGTATGGTGTAGGGTTTATGTTTTAGGGAGTACGGTATATTGTTTAGGTTTTAGGGTTTATGTTTTATGATGTGGGTAATAGGTTCTGGGTGTTATATTTAGGGTTTAGGTTATAGGGTATATGGTTTAGGGTTTTGGTTTTTGGGTATAGTGTCTAGTGTATAGGGTTTAGAATGTACATTTTAGGGTTTAAGGTATAGGGTATAGGGTTTAAGGTGTACGATTTAGGTTTTAGGGTGCATGGTATTGGTTTTAATGAATTGGGTTTTTGTTTTTGGGTATGGGGTATATGTTTTAGGGTGTAGGGATTGGGGTTTATGATATAGGGTTTAGGGATTAAGGAGTAGTGTATAGGGTTTATAGAGGATGGTATTGGGTTTTGGGCATGGGTTTTAGGGTGTAGAGTTTATGTTGTTTGGTGTAGGGTATAATATTCTATGTCCATGGTTTAGGGTTTGGAGTGAAGGGTCTAGAGTATACAGTTTGGGGTTTAGGATTTAGAGTGAATGGTATAGGTTTTAAGATATAGTGTGTAGGGAATATGGTTAATGATGTAGTGTTTAGGGTTTAGGGTATTTGTTATAGGGTTTTGGGTGTTGGGTTTAGGGTTTAGGGTGTAGGGTAAGGGTTTATGGTATAGAGTTTAGGGATTGGGGTTAGGGTTTTGAGTGTTCTGTATAATTTGTTGGTTGTAGTGTTTGTGGTGTATTTTTTAGGTTTTAGGGTATATGGAAGAGGGTTTTGTGTGTTTGGATTAGGGTTTATAGTGTAGGGTATTGAGTTTGGGGTTTGGGGTTTAGGTATTAGGGTGTAGAGTGTAGGGTTTTATGGATTTGGGTGTTTTGGAATATGTTTTATGGAGTGAGGTTCAGTTTTAAGAGTGTAAGGTATTGGTTTTAGGGTTTATAGTTTAGGGTTTATGTTTAAGGGTATAGTATTTATGGTGCAGGTTTAAGGGTGGTGGCTATAGGGTTTAGTGTTTAGGGTTTAGGGTTTACACTATAAACAATGGCTTATAGCCACAAAAATTTATTGAAAGGTAATATATTTATAAGTAAAAATGAGAAATTCTTATAGATATTATTTATTTTGTATTTATTTTATGTCGCAAACATTATTTTTATCAATAGTTATATCTATTGGTATTTATAATTTAAAACAAATAAACCATTCACCATTAGTTAAATCTTTTCCTTTATCATACAAATACAAAATTTGTTTTACTAACACTTGAATATATTATTAATAACAACTATAACCAAAAAATATTATGTCATTAATATTTTTTCCAATAAACTATTCAATGATAGTAAACAATTAAGATAAACCCACTTTTTATATATATTATGGTTTTGATGACCAAATTCAATATTGAATTTTAGTGGTTTTGTGTGAAATATATCATTAATTGATTTTTATTTTCAATTTTCTATAAGTATAAATTGTGAATATATTCATATACAATAAAATTTAATATTTAATATTAAAAAATTAAATAGATAAGTTATTTATATTTATTAGAAATAATTAATAAAAACACGATCATCGATAAAAAAAATTAATAAACATAATTGAATATTTCCTTTTGAAATAGTTCACTCAACAGTAATACCATATTTTTTTAATTTTTTTTCATCAAATAGATTATTCAAATATATGTTGAAATAGTTCATAATATTACAAAAAAATTTAAAAATATATCAATTACACATATTTTACCTTTGAGATATTCAGAAATAGATCATTCAAAAATAATACATATTTATTTGATAGAAATATATTATTTTTGAATAAAAATATATAATTTAATTTATAATTCTAAAGAAGATCTCCTAAAATTATGAAAATGAATCATCAAAAGGGTGGGCCCTTAGTGATCATGAAAGTGACCCCAATGTGGATGTTTTATCCTTCATAGAATTTATTTCTGAGATTGAACATTAGTTGCATCCGTGATATAGTGATTCAAAGGAGGAATCACATCTTGAGCTAAATAGATTTCGGCACAGGGGCTTCCCTGTTATCACTTTTTTAAAGGATGAGGTTCAACTTATTTCTTCAAATATAAACATTTAACTTATTGTAATGTATATTAAGTGTTTTCCATCACTAATCTTCCTAATAATGTGTCTAGAGGCTATTAGATTAGTAGTATTTCATTTTTTATCTATTGAGATCTTTTCAAATTGACTTCTATTATTCTTCTAAAAATGAATACAACCATCAAAGGACAAGGGATTTGTGGTCCTTTAAAGGGTACTCAATGAATGAATTTAAATGGTCCCCAAAAATCAACATAGATTGTGTGCATCCCATTGTACATATCTAGTTATGTTATTCTGGTTATCCACTTCTTCTCTTTAAAATATATACACTTTTCAAATTTCTATCTTAATTGAGAAGCACCTATAATGAGACTATACTATTGAAAGTATATCAGGACATTTTTGATATATTTTGTAAAAAGAATGATATATCTCAACCTCTTCCATCCTTCCATATGAATTCATAATAGAGACTCTCTTTTTCAAGAGGATTTTTTGAGAAGCTACTTTTAAAAGTGGTCTCTCCTAAAGGGGATATTGAAACAGGCCCCACCATTCACACCCCCTCATAAAAAATTAGTCTCAATTGAAAAATGAATAAAAAAGGGGAATGTTCCCACTACCTCTAGACCACCAAGGGATCATGATGATATGGATTTCTATAAGGACCTGGATTGACCTTTTATGTCTCAAACCTCTCTGGTTATCTTCTCTACATATTCCTATGATTTGAATTATTCACAGCCATAAAGGAAGACAATGTGGATCGTAATAGCCCTATGATACTTCTCCTGGATTCAAAACAAGTTTCTTAACCCATGCAGGAGGAGGAACAAGTGGTTCACTCTGATTTTTTGCACAAGATCAATCTCATCACATTGATGATTTTTATTTGATGTCGAGTTCAAGATAAGGTATAAAATAAACAGTGGTATTGGATGTATTCATTACCCCACATTATAAAAAGAATCAGAAGCTCTGAGATAACTCAAATGTTGGGGTAAAATTGTCAGTAGGTCTTTAGGATCAACATCGAATGTCAAATATAATATCCCTCAATAGAATGGGGTTGTAGGGGTCATATATCAACCTTCAAAGATAAATATTCTTAATATATTTCTAAGATTTAAAATTTCACCCATATTTTAGCGGAATTTCAAAAGAATTTTATCTATAAATATGATGAGGAACATGATATGTTCACTTATAATAGATAATTAAATAAGTAGTTAACCATTGATGATTTTATACACATTAGGGTGTACATTTTTAAGTGAAATGAATTAGAATTTGATCAGAATCCTCATTTTTTTTAGCTAAAACTCTCTAGAGAGGAGTCTTCTGATGGATATGAAGTCAAAAAATTAGTTGAGATATATTGGGAAGCTAACATAATTAGAGAATAATATCTCCATATTATGGAGAAGATGATTTATAAATTTTAATTATATATTAGTTCATACCCTATTTACAATTTTAGATATTACACTTGTAAATTATTTCACTATATGGTTCTTGTTTGTATTCTTTATAATGTGGTTGGGTATTCTGTATATTTTTCTCCCTTGAATTTGTCAATCTTGACTTGAGTTTCATCTGGAATTCATATTAGTGAAACCTTTGTTTATTTTTTTCATTTAGGTTTTTGAGACCTTTTATTTTTTTGAAATATTTAGTGTTCTTGATTAAATAAGATGAACACTTGATCAGTCTAGTACAAGGATCTGACCCAAAGACTAGTTAATGAAGGTGATAATATTGTGATTATTGTCTTGTGAATTTATAATTGGATTTTGTGATATGTAGTGTCAAATGGAAGTTTATTTTTTATGTTTTAAAATATTTTCCTAGAGGATGAAACATTTCTTGAAATTATGTTCATATTTAGAGGGTAAAACTGACTCTGGGATGGCCATTGAAAAAAGGACGTTTGTTCCTCACATATTCTCCTTGCTTTTAGAGAAGATTCACACCCACATTCTGCTATTTTGGATCTTCTGAGGATGGACTCGTTACTCTACAGTTCCAACCTTCTCAGATTCTTATTTTGGATATGATGATTGTATTTGGATTTTACATAATCACTTATATATTATGGAATTAGATATGATGATGGATCTAAACTTCCCTATTGTATTTGTTTCCATCTGAAGAAGTTGATTATAGTTGGAATGTTTTAAATTCCTTATCAAGAAATGTTTAAAAATATTTATCATGTATATTCACTAATTTCCACTATTATAAGTGAAAACAAAATGCACCTTATGTAATCACTCTAACTCTTTTTTATAATAATAAATTTTTGGGATCTTGAGTTTGTCTACTATAGCAGCCCTACTTTTCCAAACAATAATATTGCATTCTATAAAATATAAACAACATAATATTTTTACATATATTGGATTAAACAGTTTATTGTTTTGGTAAAATTAGGACTATTGATAACTTTTTTATAATAAAACCTAATCATTATTCAATTCCGTCTTCTCTAGATTCTTAGTGGCCATTACAATCAACTTAATACAAGTAATGATCCAAGGATATGAAACAAAGAAAGGGGTGAGATAAAATCCCCATAATAGGATAGATAAGAACATGAATCAATATATCATGGGGTGATCATAATCATTATCATCCTAACATAGGCTTGAGATCATAATCATGAAAGAAAGCATTAAATAATGCCATGGAATGTGTAAATTCAAAAAAATGAAACATCATGTCTTAGTGGTCAACTACCAACCTTATTTCACATTATCCCATGAGATAAAACACATTATCGAATGCATTGGACCACTATATACTTCTAGGTGCACCCTTAAAATCAAAACAATTACATGTTATATAGAATTTTCGGTGCACACATCGCATCACAACATCTATATTATCATACACAACACATGGAATGTATATCAATATTAGAAATAAAATATCCCATATAATGAAATGGATTGCATTTCTTAATGAAAAAATTAAGGAATAAACATTATAGTTCATAAATGGAATAAAATTCATGGATTCAATCCTTAGTGAAGGACAAACAGTCTCGAGTGAAGTAAAATGTGTGTTTTTATAAGGAAAAGTTCTTTTGGGAAAATCATGGAATTCGTCATAAAACAAGATTGTAAAAAATAATAACCCAAAAAATATAATATAATGATAATAAAAAGTTATTTATGGAACATAAAGGGAATATCCATAGTTAAAATGGGTTAATATAGGGAAAACCCAAAGAAACAGAGTTGGGTTCGATAATTCCTCATGCCTTAATTCGTTCTTAATGTCACCACTTTTGGGACTCCTGAATAATATTCATATGTTTATTAAAACACTGATCTGGAAGTGAATTATTCATTTTAAAAATAATTATCAATTATAATAATTGTATTTTATTTATTTATTTCCATTTATTAAATTGATACATTTTGAAATAATGTTTTTGCAAGGATTTCAGTATTTTATTAAATGTAATTTATACATTTTATAATGAATTAAATAATAAAAAAATGAAATAAATATAATAATAATATATTATACATAATTCACATAATTCATCCATGAATTTGGTTATAAGAATTGAGTTTGTAACATCTTCTTATGTGGTAAACTAACTTTAACTGGACATTGTTGAAAGAGTAGTAAAGGAAGGTGTGAAATATATATTTTTCATAAATATGATAATTACATTAGTATAACATTATTTATATAATATTAAATTTATATATAAGAAACATTTTATTATAAGCCATGGAAAAAGGAGGGTAACATAAGAAATGATAAGTTGAAAATAGGAAAGAATTAAAATAGACTTACACTCTACATGGTGTACCTTCTCTTGTATGAAAATATAACTCCATGGGGTTTAGAGTTGGGTTTCTCTAGAAAAACCCTACATATTTTAAGAGGATATAGATGAAGGATTTGGGATGTTCTTAGTAATTTTAATGGTTGACCAGAGTGGTTTTAAAATTGGATGGAGATGGGTTATTCATACTTATGGTGTTGGTATTTTAAGAATAAAATATTGAATAAAATAATATATCAAAGGTAAAACTTCTAGTATTCATTTTTCACATTATAAATCATATATTAATATAATAAAATGAGTTAAATACTTAAAATCATATTTATAATTCTAATTTAATAATTTCTTATATAAATAATGTGGAAAAAAATAAAAATTAACATTTTAAGGAATCACATTTGACTTTGGTTATGGAATGTTGTTTTTAGATTTGGAAATTGAGTATATTGTATTTTAAAGAACCATTTATGAAATTAAATATTAAATGTCTCAACATAATGTTACAGAAAATATGTTCTCACCATTATATCTTGATTGAGGTAATTTAATATACAGTAGTTGTGTGATAAATGATATTTTTAATATTAACATGAAAATTGATCTATTTTATAAAATTAAAAAAAAACCCATAGAAAAATTTTGCTTGAAAATTTTAGAATTTGAATCTATTTTTAGAAAATAATTTTCAAAATAATATATATTTAATTTTTAAATAACAAAATTATTTATTTAAGGAATATTTTTTTTAATATTATAACCAATTTTTTGACACTTTCAATAATTAACTAACGTCTCATAAAATTATCTTACAATCCTGAGACATCATAATATTATCATGTGAATATATTTTATAAAAATAAATATTCATTTAAATAATTATATTAATTATAAAAATAAAAATAAATATTTATGAATTATAAAAATAATAATACTTATTTTAAAATTTTTAAACATTTATTTAATTATACAATGAAATAAATATATAATATTTTCATTCATAAGATTGCTAAGTTTTATTTTTTTTCTTTAAATGGTAATGTTACTATTCAATTGGATGGGTTATTATTCTTTAGGGTCACATTACTATTAGATTGGCTTAATTACTACACCATTGGTACATGTTCTCTAATTCCTATAAATACCTCAAATTTCATTCATTCTATATTTTTAAGGCCTTTACTTTGATATATATGTTATTTTATGTGATTCACTAATTGATAACCCATTATAAGGAGGGAGAAATTCCATTGATAAAAGTTTAGGTCATTTCATTCATCCTCTCATTTGAAATTCCTCCAATGAATTTTTTTTACATAAAACGTGAGGGTACTTCTCCTTTATAACCTCCTATGGTTCCATAGATACTTATTTAAAATTATGGTTCCTTAACCAGACTTCTAATAGGTCAGTTGTCTTGTTTTGTAGAACCTTATCTATCTGATCCAAAATCATTACCAGCTGATCCTCATAAGAGAGACCATCTTCCAGTTGTACTGCCTCATAGTTCCATAAATGCGAGGGATCTGGTATGTAATTCCGCAGGAGGGATGCATGTAACACATAATATATTTTATCCAAATTTGATGGAAGTTCAAGATGATTGTACACTCCTTCTACACAGTCAAGGATCTCTAGGGGGAAAATGTTCCCTAGGATAAGCTTCTCGTTCTTTCCAAACAGAATGACTCTTTCCATGGTGGTATTCTAAAGAAGAAGTTATCTCCAACATCAAACTCTATGTTCCTTCGATGGTTGTTAGCATAGATATTTTTCTGAATAGGATTAGGTTTGATATGTTGATGGATGTCTTAAAATTTCTATGTCATTTTTTTCATAAGATTAGGTCCACTTTTCTTTCATTATCCAACTTCATAACTATAGGTTAGAGTTATACATCATTTTCCATAAAGATATATATTTAGACATATAAATACATGAGTGAATTTTATTGTTGTATGATAACTCAACCAATAGAAGATGTTGATCCCTTCCAACTTTTAATTCCATTTATAAGGATCTTTTCATGTCTTCAATTGTCTATATAGTCTTTTCAGATTGGACATCAGTATGAGGGTGACAGGCCATGCTGAAATTAAATTTAGTTGTCAAGGCATGTTGAATACATCTCCATTATTTAGATGTGAACCATGGAACACGATTGGAGATGATTGAATGAGGTGCCACATCCAGTCTCACCACTTCCTTCAAAAATTTCGTATAATGTTGTTCAAGTGAGAGATAGTTTTGAATAGAGACAATGTGGGTAGTATTTGTGAGTCGGTCCACCACAACCCAAATCGCATTGTTTCCTTTGGATGTCTTCATGAGATCATAGAAAAAGTTTATAGTGACATTCTCCCATTTTCCACATGGATATAGGAAATAGTTGCATCATCCCTTTGGAATTTGGTATGTCTAGTTTAACTTGTTGACATATCAAGCACCATGGGATATACTCTAAAATCTAATTCTTCATGTTGTACCCCCAAAAGTGTTCCTGAAGATCACGATACATCTGGGTGATACTATGATGAATAGATAAAGGAGATGTATGTGCATTATCAAATAGTTCCTTCTTTATATCTGGTGATGAAGGGACACACGTCATTGATCCCTAATGAATCACACAATCATCATCTCAATTGAAATATTAATGATTTAAATCCACTACTACATTATCCTTATTTATTAACTCTGAATAATCATTTTTCCACATTAATATTCTCTTGGATACATGGATGTGAAATCATTTGGTCAAGGTATGTTGTATTCTATTCTGTTATGATTTTAAAATCAATCCTTTTTATATCCATTAAGATAGGGTCTTTCTCAATCCAAAACATGTATAGAGTAGCATGTTCTTTTCTGTTAAGGGCGTCAACCACCATATTCACCTTTTCAGGATGATAGTGAATAGAGAAATCATAATACCTGATTAGATCCACCCATCTCTTCGGAAATACATTAAAAACCTTCTTTGTGAATATATATTTCAGGATATTCTAATTGGTATATATGTCAAACTCCTCACCATAGATTTTGTGCCACCATATTTTCATGGAAAAAATCATAGCTGTTATCTAGATATCACATATCGGGTAATTCTGCTCAAGGATCATTAACTTTTGTGAGGCATGGGCTATAACATTATTATTTCTCTAGATTAAAAAACCAAAAACATTAATTGAATAATCATTTTATATCCCAAAACATTATATACTTTGTGGAAATGTGAGTACTTGTGCAGTGATCGACCTATTCTTTAGATCCTTGATATATTCCTCACATTGTTCCATCTAGATATACTTTACCCCATTCCTTATTAACAATGTTTGCAGTCTTGACAATCATGATAAATTTCCTAAAAAACATCAATAGTAACCTTATAATGTAATAAAACTATGGATTTCTATGACACTGGAGGGTCTTATCCATTCCTTAATTTATATTTTATTTTAATTTTCCATTGAAATTTCCTCACTTATGATCACATGTCCCAAGAATGTGACATTCCGAATAAAAATTTTACACTATCAGAACTTGTTAAAAAAATACTGCTTCATTATTGTCACAAACAGAAGCCTTAGATTTTCTGTACGTGCCTTATTTCTCTTGGAGTATATGAGAATATCATCGATAAAAACTGCCAAATATTTGTCAAGGAAATGTCTAAAAACTCTATTAATAAAATTAATTAATATTGTAGGGTTATTAGTATGTTCTAAGGGAATTACAAGAAACTCATAGTGACCATACCTTGTATGTAAGGAAGTCTTATGAATATATGCCTTCATCACCTTTTGATGATGATATCCAGAATGATTATACTCATTTGAGAATAACTAATCTCCTCAAAACTGATCAAACAAGTCATCAATCCATAGAAAATGATACTTTTTCTTTATGTTGATATTATTGAGTTCCAAAAAATTGAGGCACTGCCACATTGATCCATCATTATTCTTGAAAAAGAGCACTAGTGCACCCCATGGGGTTGAACTAGAGTGTATAGAACCTTTTCCCAACTGCACATGTAGATAATTCTATAACCCCTCCATTTCAATAGGATTTATCCAATAGAAACACATGAACATAAGAGTAGATCTGGGTATGAGTTATATTGGGAACTCTACATATTTATCTGGATAAATTATTGGTAACTCTTCTAGAAATTCAGTATTGTATTCCATCGTTATGGGTACTTCTTCTAGGTTTATAGTTTCCTTTAACTCAACCATTTGAGTGATGTATGCCTCTTCACATGGAATCAACACCCAAACCATTAAAGGATATTTTAGAGATGATTCATGATCTTCCTTGTAGTTGTAGAGGAGCATGGGATGATTCATAATATGAAAATATTTATAATTTTCCTTACAATTGATATGTTATCTATATGTTGAGATCCAATCCATTCAAATTATAGCATCAAATTACAGCAAGGAAATTGACATGATATTTGATGGATGAATCATACTAAATATGCCAAAATGGGAATTGTCCAATACATTGGAGAAAAGAATTCACCACTATGTTTTTTCAAGGTTATCACTACTTCAAGGTTTTGGGGATTCAATTAAATTGTTCTAGAAATAATTCCAGATATAAAGGTGTGTGTTGAACTAGAATCAGATAAGACATTGTTCGTTCTTGAGTGAATTGGAAGTGTACATTTTCTGACTTCACATTAATGATCCTCATTAAAAGTAGTGATGGAATAAGCCTTACCTTTATCCATTTTAATTGGTGGATAATGACATTTATTACCCTTTAGAATTTGAGTTTTAGTTCACTAGCTATCATAACACCCTTTCTCCCTATAGTTGAAGCATTGAACCGTGGGTGGTGCTCTCATTTTAACCATCACATTGTCCTGATTCATCATTTATATTTGACATTAATGAGATCGATGTCATTCTCTCCCACACATATTGAATTTACCCATCCCTTTGATAAAATTCCCATGATTCTTCTTCCCACATTTTTTACTTGTGATTGGATGACATTTATTCCTCCCATTTTAATGTGATCCTACAACTTGAAAGTCCATATTTCATTTCTTTTCACCATATCCATGGGACCATTCTCCAAACCCCATATCCATGAAGAGAGAAAATTGAAAAACATCTCCATAACCCCCAAAGTCATGAATTTCTAGATCCTATCAACAATGTTGTTTTAATCTACTAAAAAATCTTTCAATTTTTCTATCATTGATGTTAACAAAACTCAATGTGTACCTTAAAAGCCTTGTGAATTTTCTTTGTGGGTCATGAAAGATTCACCTACCCTTTTCTTAAGCTTAATTAATTCTCTCCCCATATTGTTTTGATGGTTTTTGGGTAAATTCCTATTGATAAATATTATCTTAAATTTGTCCAACTCCATCTCTTCAATTTCTTCATTCGGAATGGTGTTATTAGTCCTCGATAACAATTGATTGGCTTCTCCATCTAGAAGATAAATGGACAAAGTCACATTCAAAATCTCATAAATATTAAGAACACAAAAAATATTATCCATAGAGTTTACCCACTCTTCTTAAACTAGTATATTAGAAGATCCACTAATGGTCAGTGGTCATTGCCAAAAAAATGACTTCAAATCCAGTTTCTCCCTCTTAGGTGATGGAGGATGTTCCATATTATTTATGTTATTGTTCATAACCTAAGATATATGGTTAATCATCTCCATAAAATTTATAACTCTACCTCCTTTGTAATTGGAAATATAGTTTGTTAAATAACTACATTGTCCCTCGCACGAGTTATTGGCCCAGTTTCTTTGGGATTCCACTATTTTCTAAAATAGAATGGTTTAGAAAAAAAGATAATTCAACAAGTCAAGAATATATAATTTTCTTTTTTTTTAATTAACTCTAAAGGAATACCTTGTGTGATCCCAATGTTTATCATTTTTTTTAAAATGTTTCTTGGGGTCTTATTTATACATAGTCTCATCCTAAAGGTTTTCAATAATATTCTCTAATGATAATTACCTAATTAACTAAACCATGATTTAAAACCAACTATAGAGACCCTAATTTTACTTATATTTCTATTAAATTATTTTAATGATAAATAAAATAATATAGTTAAATATTCATGATCAAATGGTTTAGTGTACTTGTAAAATTAGGGCCATACATAACATTTAGGTAATAAAACATAAAAATTATTTAATTCCTTATTTTCTAGGTTCTTATTGTCCATCACAATCACTTTGTATAAGTAATCGCCGAAGGATATACATCAATGAAATGGGGCAGATAAAATCCCAGTATGAGTATAGATAAAAACATGAATCAATATAACATGGGGGGACAATAATCATTTTCATTATAACATAGTCATAGGATCATAATCATTAGAGGAAGTATTAAATCAATGATTGGAGTGTGGAAATGCATTAAAATGAAACAACATGTCTAATTGGTAAACTAACATGATTATTTCACTTTGTATCATGAGATAAATCACATTAACCAATTAATTGTAGTGTTATATAATTCAAAGAACACCCTTCACTTTTTATCATTTACATGCGCTATATAATTTTGGGTTCACACATCACATTAGGAGTTTTATATTATTAGGCATTCCACATTGAAAGAATATAAATATTAGAAATAAAATAACCCATGGAATGAACTAAGTATCATTTAATAAAAAATAAATTCCAAAATAATCACTGGAGTTATAAAAGGGAATACAATTTATGGTATAAATCTTGAGTGGAGGAGAAATAATCTCTAGGTATGTACAAGATGTCTTTTAACAATGAATAGTTTTTGTGAAGAAATCTTTGTATGTGTCATAACATCATATTAGAAACAGATATATCCATGAAAAAAAAGATATTTATTAATATATGTTATTTATATAACATTAAATGAATATCAATACAGAAAATTGGTTTATAGAGGGAATCCCCAATGAAAGAGAGTTGGGTTTGAGAATTCTCCTAACCTTAATTCCTACTTAATTTCATTGATTTTGTGCCTCCTAAATAATAAAAATATGATTATTAAAAAACTAAAAAATAAGTTACTTATTGTAATTTTATAAAAATATCAATCAATTATAATCATTAGGTTATATTTCTTAATTTCCATTGATGAAATAAAAGCATTTTGATATCATGTTTTGGTTAAAAATTCCCCAACTGGCAACGATTTCGCTATTTTATTAAATGTGATTTATACATTAGTGTAATTACTTACATAATCATACAATAAATCTAATTAAATATTAATATATTAAATATAATTTATATTATCCATAGTAGATGGTGGTTAAAAAAATTCCCTGGCCACATCTCCAAAGGTTGTTAACCAGCCTTTAACGGGATGTTGTCGAATGAGAGAGGAAGGGAAGTGTGACATTTATATTTTTCCTAAATTAGATAATTACAGTAGCTTGAAATAATTTATATAATTTTAACTTACTTCATAATAAAATTAGTATAAGGTTTTGAAATAGAGAGGGCAATAGAAGAGAAGTGGAGAATAGAAGAGGGAAGAGTTAATAGAGCCCTACTCTCTCCTTGGTGTAGCATCTCTTGTACGACAATATAACTCCCTGGTGTTTGGATTTAGGTTTCTCCATAAGAACCATAAGTCATTTCATGGGATTGAGAGGGAGTATTTAGACATTTATTAGGTAGCTTAATTTTGGGGAAGAGTGTTTTTCCATGTGTTGGGAGAGGGGTTATTTATAATTGGGGATGGTGTATTTTCAGAATAAAATATTAAATTAAATAATATATCAAAGGTAAAATATGTAATAATGAATTTTTGACCCTATAAATCATATATTAATATAATATAATGATTTTAAGACATTAAACTCCCTTTATAATTATAATAACATAATTTATTAAAAAGGAAAGTGGAATGAACGAAAAATTAATATTTTCAACAATAACTTTTGACTTTTGGAATTGGAATGTTATTTTTTGGATTTATAATTGAGTTTATTGTATTCTAATGAACCAATTTTGAAATTAAATATATAATTTATTAAAATAAATATCCATAAAGTATTCTTTCAATATTACATCATAAATTATGTAGTTTAAGATATAGTGGTTGTGTGAAAAATTGTATTTTTACTATTAACATGAAAATTGATGTATTTCTAAAAATTACAAAAGAAACCGAAAATAGAAAATTATGATGTGAAGATTTCAAAAATGGACTCCATTTTAGGAAAATGGTTTTCCATATATGAGAAATTTAATTTTCAATTTAATTAATAATTTTTTTAAAAAATAATGATATTGACATTATAACCGTTTGTAATAAAAATTCAAACAATAAATTAGGTCTCCTAATATAATATTATAAACATAAGAAGTCATAATATTAATTTCTGAATATATATTATGATAATAAATTTTATCTTAAATTGATCTGTCAATAATAAAATAATAAATAAATATTTATGACTTATAAAAATACTAATAATTAATATACGAATTTTAAAAAAATTATTTACTTATTCCACTAAATAAATATATAATATTTCCATTCATAAGATACCTATATTTTTTTTTACATTCAAAGGTTATGTTACTCTTTTATTGTCCAGATTGATATTCCTAAGGGTTACATTACTATTCCAGTAGCCATGTTACATTTCCGTTGGTATAGGTTCCCTATTTCCTATAAATGTCTCTTATTTCATTTATTCTTTATCTTCACAGTTAGAATTTTGATATCTATGTGACTTTATGTGATTTATTATATAACACCAATTTATAAGGAGAGGGAAATTCCATTTATAAATGTTTGGGATGTTACATCTACAATCTAATGCTTTGATATATTATTATATAAAATCTTTTTGTTACGAAATAACCCTAGAACCTCCATACATCATGTTGCCCATCATCCACTCTTCCCTCTTACTATATGGACATCATGACCCCTTAGATCTTTCAATCCATCACTAACATCCCCACTATCCTTTTCTATTGATACTGCCTATTCTCATCACCCTTCATACCATCCCTGCTGATAGAATCTCCCTTGCTTTAGCTTCTATCATTTCCCCACACCTCTATAACTCCTTAGCTGTCCATCATGCATTCCCACGAATACCAACTCCTATGTTACATCCTCTATGGATCCTTGAAATTTTCTCCTCATTGAATCCCCTCAATTTAGAATCTTCTGAAGCCTCATTATTTTATATGTCAATGGTGCCTCCCTATTTCCCCACTTCAGTGCCTTCAGTTTAAGACAACAACTATAAATTTTAGTCAGTTATTTATTATTTGATTTAAATTTTTCTTTGGATTTAGTAACCTAATGGTGAACTATATTCGTGAATCAAAAAGAGTGATTGAAAAATATCATTAAAAATTTAAATTCATTATGTAAGACTGAGTGTAATTTTTTGGAATATTATTCATTTGATAATTGTTCATCACATTCATTTAGTATTATTTTTAAATCATGAGATTTATTATCATGTAAAACATTAATTTTAAATAAAATTCGATGGAAGTAGGGAATAAAATGAATCAATGTATTTTCAATATTTATTGATTCTATTATCCCTAACTCATAATACATTATTCAAAAGGATGATTCCTTATACATATATTATATTCAGATAACATATAAATATTCATCATAACGCTAAATTATTCCAAAAAATATTTCTCCAATGAAACCAACAAATATTATATGATGTCAAATGTTTTCACTAAAAAGGGATGAATAGTGCTATAAATTTTGGTTTTATATGATATAAAAATTACAAATCACATCAGTGGGGATAAAAAATGGGGATAGAATAAAATCTGAAAAGGAGTGCCGCTTTTTTAGATGCTATTAAAATTTTTTTTAATCATTTAGGCCTAATTGAAAAAATGATGAACAATGATCCTAATTTATGAAGATTTCAATTTTTTTAGATTTGGATTCATCCTTATAAAGATCATAGAATTCCTTAAGGGATATTTTTTTTATTATTTTATCATATTTTCTTTCAAGAATGATGTTGAGGATGAATTATAATGTGAAATTAATTTTTTTGGAAGCATGCTGATATCAACAAAAATTTCAATTCATTCTATTTTCATGAAATATTAAACTATATTTTTATTGTATATATATTGGGGATCATATATTTTTACAATTTTTTTTCATTATATTAAAATTGAAAATCAATGCTATGAAACACATTTTTTGTAGCACACTTCATGGTGAGGAAACAATTGATTTTTTAATGTGTTGTATGCTTAAGGAAATATTTAATGTATTTACCTGGGTGGATGTTTTATTTAATTTTAATTTTTTTTCAATTTTGTATTTTCTAGGTAATATATATTAATGTGAATTATGATATATGTTATGCACTACATGAAAAATATTCTTAAAGAATACGCATAGATATAAATTTTATAGTCATAAAAGATGGTGGTTTTTTTCTTGGATTTAAAAAAATTTTGACTTTTGAGTACACATTACATTTATTATAAATTTTACAAAATTTTAGATAATCATGTTATGTATATGTTTTACATGAACAATCCATAGAGATTTCACATTCATTAAATATGTTTTAATTTACCGAAATTTATTGAATATTATTTCATGTTTTATCAATGAATTGTATCCTCTCTATGAGATATTATATTTATTAGCACATCAACTTATATTATTTAAATTTCACATGAAAATATGTTTCAATTCACTAACATTGTAAATTTTATTCTAAAAACTACTATTAAATTCATAATATGTTTCCTTCAATAAGAAACTATATATAATAATATTTATTATCAATGACATGTTTTAATTTTTATTATACATTTCACTTTGAAAACTAGATTATCTATATTTTTAATACCATTATATGTCTGTAATTTCAGTACATAATCTATTTTGAAACCCATGTGGGAAGTCTGTGCTTGAAATCCTTCTGTGAAATCCATTTTTGTAATCTATTTGTGAAATCTATGTAAGTAATATCATTGTGTAATCTATGTCTGTAACCATAGTTGTGTAATCTATGTCTATAAATTTAGTGTGTAAAGTACTAATAATCTTAGTGTGTAATTGGTGTGTAAAAATTGGGTCTATGTCTATAAAAATTAGTGTAAACATAATGTGTTTGATCAAGGTGTAAACTCTACGTGTAATTTATGTGTGATAGTTTTGAATGTGTGTGAAAACATTGTGTTAACTCAGTTTGTAATCTGTGAGTTCAATTTTTTATGTATATAAAAACTATATGTAATATCATTGTGTAATTTTAATATGTATCATGTGTGTGAAATATCTAATTATGGTGCAATCTATGTGTAATCATTGTGTGTGATTTGTGTCTATAAATTCCTTATGTAATCTATGTCTATAAACTCTTTGTGTGATCTTTTTCTATAAACCTAGTGTGTAAGACTAGTGTGTAATATTATTAGTTAATCCACATGTGCAATATATCACTATGTGTAACAACTATGTGTATGAATTCTGTGTCTCACAGACTACTCACCGTCTACTATTAAATAAATACCCAACCATCTATTTACTAGTATAATTTTCATTTATAAAAAATATGACATCATTATGGTTTCCATTATTTATTATTACCTTAATAAGAATTTTATTCATTTTGTAATGTTGTTTTACTCCTTTTTTAGAAAACCAGAGTCTCACATCATGTTTCCAATGAACCCGTAAAATTTTTTTTCACCTTACACTTCAACTTATACTAGAGTGGCAGTTTTTTACAATATAATTTCACTAATGGTTGGTTTAGAGTTCCTTATTTTTTATCATGCTATAATGGGATGATCATCGTCTCACATTTATTTGGAATCAAAAAATATGTGTCATTCTAAAATATGGAGGAACTTCGGTGCCGATCATAAATTAATCCTTATTTTGAGTTACTAGTTTATATGAGCTAATTTCAAAATCTAGAAGTTGATTCAAGGTTCTTTGTGTATATATATGTTGTTACTACTAACATTAGAAAAAATGGAGGTATAGTGTTAGTGGGAATGCCCATAATTGTGACTTGGGATCAAGTCGACAAAAATATGGGTTGTGTAGATTATATTCAATGACCTAAGCTTTTGACATTGTTGTTTTTTCAAATGAGATATTTCTATATTAGGTTTTCCATGATAAATGATGAAGTGGTTCTCATGGAAGAAGGATAGGTAATCTTGTAATCATATATTTGATGTAACATGGAAGGCGGTCCCTTATGTAGAATTTGAATGATTTGGAGTCAATAGGTTTTTGTTGATGCAACTATATGAAATTATTAGTCACATTCCACTACATCCCATGTTTGGATCATTGGATTTAGATGCTATTGGCCAGGGTTTGTGGCTGGATTATGCTAGAGAATAATAGGATTATGAGTTGTTTTCTCACAAGAATAGTTTCCAATGACTAAATCCAGGGATATGTGGTTTGATAAAAAGAAAATACAAAATATGATCACATCAACATAATTTGTGGAAGGAGAATCAAACTACACAAGTGGTGAGTTGATATAAAGGAGATTTGATGAATTTATTTTAATCCAATTGAAGCAACCACATGCTTCTTCAACCACAATTTAATGGATAGTTATTCAAACTATATGCTATAATTATTATGGTGTTCAACCTATTCAGTCTTTATAGATTCATGAATATAGCCATATTAAAGATAATGATCCCTTAATTTTCCCAAATATATATTCTATAATGTTTAGAATATTAAAAATAATCTATATAGGTGTCGTTGTATTTGAGGACAGTAATCATTCATCCTTTAAATGCTTTGAAATTTATAGGTATTCATTTCCAGTTATCTTATTTTATATTTTCTCTATATGAAATTAAATACATATCAATTACATTATATAATATAAAAATAAATTTTTCATGATGATATTGGATTAAATTATTTGGGAACATTATATTTAACAAAAATCATAATGAATTCTTCAAAATATCCATGAATCCCATAATTATATTGCATATTTTTCTATATTTTCATTTCTGAACAAAATTAAATAAAATCAAATTATTTTCATTAAAATATATATTTTATAGTCCTTATTGGTATATATCTGATTCTATTTACACGATTTTTCATTGATTATCACATGCATCGAAACACATACAATGGAAAAAAATATTCATTACAAGTTAAATTTTAATCTAATTTTTTCAACAAAGGAAAAATGATTTTTGTATGTTTAGAAATATATAATTCATGTTTCATTTTTTTGAAATTAAAACTTATAAACAAATTTATCTCAATTATAATTTGATTTTTTTTATTTGAAGATATTTTTTCATATTATCTTTACATTCGGTGCATTTAATACTATTTTGACACAATAGAAATTTTATAATTATTGTTATAATCATAATATGAGGAGTTTGTCTTAAACGTATCTTCAACAGGTTAATGTGGATTTGACACCCCTTTTTTAGTAATTTCACTATTTAATTATGTATTTTTTATTATAATATAGTATGGATTGGATTTAAGATGTTTTGGTGGTTTATTGGATGTATTTTGGGGATCTTGGTTATTGAATGAATTATTATCTATATTGGATTCAAAATACCCATGGTGTATCCCATGTGGAATTCTATTTAGGGATATTAGAATGGAATTGTGGGTGTTTTACTGAGGTTTATATTTTTTTTCAAGTTCATTTTTTCTAATATATTATTATTTTTTCATATAAGTGTATATATTTTCCCATATAGGTATCTATTTGTCTCTCATATAGGTAACTCTTTTTTTACATTTTTTATAATAGTTTATCATATTATTTTATAATTGATTCCTATTCAATATACATGTTCATATTTTTTCAATTATATTCAATTTTTCCATAGATTTGGATATCATTAAGGAAATTTATCCATACAGGTTGATTTTTTTAATAGGATTAAATTTATTGATATATTTTCACACAACATCATATTTATTGTCAAACTATTAGATTTCACATAAGTATGTTGGGTTATATTTTTTATTTATTGTATAGAATTTTTTTGTAGACAATAACGTTTATATAGGTTTACATTTTTTTGTTATTTCATGAATATTAAATTTGATTTTGTATTCTACCAAAACTAATCATTAACACATCTGAAGACGAAAGGCCCATATCTTGTTAGAGATCCTAGAAAGTTAATTTGTCTTTAGATTCATTTACTTACATGATTCTCATGGGGGGAGGGTTCATTTTCCAATCTCATCAGCTGGTCAACTTTATTATTCCTATACATCAAATCCATTTCAAATTATCTTCCAAGAATAAATGGTAGATTTCATTTATCATGAAAATTTGTGAAATTATCTTGTTATGTACGTTAATTAAATTTGGCATTGGTATCTAATTCACAAAAGGTGGGGATCAAATAGAAAGAGGCACCAACTGATCATGCCTACTCCATTCAAACCCACTCATTGTGAATGTGATAAATTATTTTTTATATTATTAAATTTACCCCTATCTTCCTAAACATGAAAAGTAGGAAACAAAATGTATGTTTCGCAATATCATTTTTTTCTGACATGAAGAACCAGGGTAATTTTGAACTCACCTCCCACCTCATTTTTTGTTTAATTGTTAATAAAAAAGAAAATAATTTTTTTAGATAGATCTACTCTCAACTTGTATTAATTTATTAAATCATTTCTTGGGTTGAAACTGAAAACTAATACAGGGATTATTTTTTAATCCAATTTTATGGATTTTTATTCCGTGTTGTATTGAAAATGTCTAGAATTAGTGGGATAACTGTCATTGGTGGTAGAACCTGATTATTCCTTCCCATATGAATAGTGAAAATCTAATCCAGAGACATAATTTAAGGTATAAATCCCATAAAAATAATGTGGTTAGGTCAAAAGGGTTATTTTCAATGTATATTAACAAATTTTTCAATCATATTGCATGTTTGTATGGATCATTTATTAACAACATTATATGGAATGATTTTTGACAGGTATGTTTATATTTGGTTTTGTTTAATTAATATGTTCATTATTCCATTATTTACTATAACACATAAAAAATGGACTAAGAGTATTATGTTAAAAATATAAATTATTATTGGTTTTGTATGGATAATAATCACAAAAGTTTATTTTTAAAATGACTATTATTGTATTTTTTGTTGAGTTGAATTCTTTTAGAGATCATTTGAGGCATCCATGGATTTTTTTGTTGTAATATTAGAATACCATGCATTTGTAGTGTCATTATCAATTTAATGTTGTGGTAATAGATTAAATAATTGACCGTACAATTACTAGATTAATGAATTTTGAGTTTGGTGTCATTATCAAGGGATTGTTATATCGTTATCTATTTTAAGGTAACTATTTATATATTATTATTATTATTATTTATTTTGATGAGTTTTTATTTTTTGTTATGGGGTCATCTATTTTTTCTATTGTGGGGTCACTTATTTTTATCTTCTATAGGTCATAGGTCAATATTATATCATGGTCACTGGTTCATTCAATTATTTTCCTATTTTTGTAATCATCGGTTATTTAAATATAAGTAATTATGGTGGTTCTGTGGTATCTATTTATATCTTACTTTCTTGGTCACTATTTTGATAATATTATGGTTTTTGATATCAGGATTTATTAATTTTGTATCATTTCTTTAGATGAAAACAATTTTTAAATCTAGTGTTGGGTGCTCAACATGATGGTTTTTATGGTGGCTATAAAATTTAGAAGGAGATAATTTGGGGTGTTTCTTCATACTTATAATGATATTACACTACTATAAAAGGGATAATGGTGATTTTCCTAAGATCTATTTCATCATATGATATCTTGGGTGAAGTGATGTGGATTCCAGATCTAGTTTCTTTTATGACTATTTTGCATCAGGTGGAGCACAAAGCTCCAATTAATGTAAAATATATTCTACATCATTATTGTTGTTACTCAGTGAGAATTTTAGGATTTATTTAGTAGATTGGTTCTATAATTAGTGGGTTAGTAGGTTACATTTTATAGATTTTTTTTTTTGAAATTCATGGATCATTTCAATCTACCTTTTTATGTTTGGTACTATTAGATTTCAGGGATCATGACTGTTGCTATTAGGTTAAGGGGTTCAAACTACCATTGAAACCTCATTAAAGATCTATTTTATAGTAAGATTGACTATACCCACCAACTAGTTTATGTATTCTTCAACTTGTTTATATATTAATAATTTTTTAAAACCGAAAAATACTTATTTCAAAACATTTGTAGTGGTGGAGTGATAAGTTGTTTTTATTAACGGTGTAGCTGGGTCATCTTGATGTTAGAGATAGATCAAATATTGTACCCTTGGGGAAATATGGTTATCTAGGACTCACTTGAAGTAATTTTTAGTTTTTTCCACAACACATGATCTTTATGGTGAAGCACAAACATAAATTAAAGGGAACAAGGAATGCATTGACATGAGATGATCTTGGTCACATGAAAGAAATCAGAATCTCACATGAGAATCCAACTGAAGAAATAAAAGTAATTATTTCTGCCACCAATGATTCATTTTTCATCATATTATAGAAACAACATTTTGAAATGTTTCTAATTCACTCATCTAGATTGAACTAATTGACATTGTGTTCGTGATATTGTCATGATTAAAAATATTCATGTTTGACCCTATAGTAATTTTATTTAAAATATCTAAAATTTATATATTAATTCATTAAAATGAACACAAGATTGAATAATTAATGTTTTTTATTCATTTTTCCTATGTGATATAGGGGATAAACTACTTCCATCCATATGTGTATGAAAGGGGACTTCCTTAAAAGAGTGGTGAACCACGACAGTGTTGACCATATGATAGAAGTCTACTTTTATCCACAAATAGAATTTCAATAAAGCAAATTACAACAAGCCTACTATAAGATAAGTGTTTGGTGAACCATGAAATTGAAAATCATATATCATACATATACATTTGACCATAAGTTAAACTAAATGAAGAGTGACCTATATTAAAGGGTATCTTTATATATTCGTGACTCTAATCTCCACCGTGAACCAAGACAGTGACACCTAATGTATGAGATGAAAATATATTTAAACTATGTTCGTGTTATAGGGTTTGGGTGGTTTTAGTGTTCTTTATATTTTTTAGGATTTTAGATGGTTTTTAGGGGGTTTGTGTGGTTTTTAGGCTTTTTAGGTTTTTAGAGGTTTTATACTTTTTTGGTTTTTATGGATTTTATGCTTTTTGTATTTTAGGATTATAGTGGTTTTATGTGTTTAGAAATTTCTAGGTTTATTTAGGGGTTTTAGGGTTCATAGGTTTTTTAGGATTTGAGGGTACACCTAAGGGTTTTAGGTGATATTTTGTTTTTTTAGGTTTTTTGTGATTGTTGTTTTATGATTTTTAGGTATTTTTTAGGTTTATTTATTTTTTATGGATTTTATTAGGATTTGGGGTTTTAGGGTTTTAAGGTATTTTTATGTATTTTATGATTTAATGGAATTTTAGGGTTCATTTTATTTTATTAGGGGTTTTATTGTTTTATTGGGTTTTTGGGTTTTAAGGGGCTTTAAGGTTATTTTTGGTTTCCCTGGAATTTTGGAATTTTTTTTCTAAATTAATGTTTTTATGGATCTTGGTTGTATTATGGGTTTTACAGTTTTTATATTTATAGGGTTATTAGTTTTTTTTGGATTTTAGGGGTTTTAGGTTTTTGGGTATTTTTGGGTTTTTTATTTTTTAGGAGTTTTAGGTTTTTTAGGTCCATTTATAGGTTTTAGTTTTTCTTATAAATTCATTGGGTTTTAATGTATTTTATGTGTTTTTAAGAATTTTAGGGTCACTTAGGGATATTGTGGTATCTACGGTTCCTATTGGGATTTCAGGGGGTTTCGAGGGTTATGGTTTTTATGGCGATCTTGGGTTTTGAGGTGTTTTATACTTTTAATGGTTTTTGGGGGTTTCTACGGTTTTTAGTTTTATTATGGACTTCATAGTTTTTTGTATAATTTATGGTTTTTGTGTTTTTATATTTTTTAGGGGTTTTAGTGTCTTTATGGTATATATGGGTTATCATATTTTCTTTGGTATTTGGGTTTTTATTGTTTTAGTGTTTTAAGAATTTCTTAGGGTTTGTTGGTTTATAGTTTGATTTATGAGTTTTCATGTTTTTAGGGGTTTAGGGTGTTCCAGTATTTTAGGTGAGTAGGGTTTTAACGGGTTTTATGGATTTTTAGGTCTCTTAATATTTTTATATAGTTTTTGGGGTAATTTAATGTTTTAGGATTTTACATACATTTAGGTTTTTAGGGGTTTTAGGGTTAATTATTTGTTTTTATGGTATTTATGATTTTATGGTTTTTTCGTATGTGTGGATTTTAGGGTTATATAGTTTTTATTGTATCTTGGGGTTTTTGGGTTTTTTTGTTTTTTGGGGTTTTGAGGGGTATAGGGGTTGTTTTGGGGTTTTATAGATTTTTATAATTTTAGGGGTATTATTAGGTCTACAGTTTTTAAGGTATCGATCATTTATTTATTTTTTAGGGTTCTTAGGTGTTTTAGTGTTATTTAGGGTATTAAGGGTATTTTGTTTTTTTGGTTGTTTTTTTTTCATGTTTTAGGGTTTTAACATTTTTAAATTTTATTTGTTTTTAGGGGTTTGGGGGATTTAGGGGTTTTATGGTTTAGGGGTGATTGGTTTTTGAATTTCTCCGTTTTTATAGTTGCATTTTTTTAATTTTTTCAGTGTTTTATGGTTTTGAGATATTTATTGCCTTTGGGTGTTTTCTATTGTTCTTAGGGATTTTAAAAATTGTTATGATTATTTTTTTGTTTTTTTGGTTTTTTGTTTTTTTTTGGTTTTTTGGGTTTTTTGGGTTTTTATGGTTTTTAGGGGTTTAATATTTTATTAGAATTTTAGGGTTTAGGAGATTTTATAGTTTTTAGGGCCTCTTAATATTTTCAGGGTTTAACGTTCTTTTAGAGATTTTTAAGGTTTATTTTGGTTTTTATCTTTCTTAGGGGTTTTAGGGTTTTAGTGTCTTTTGGGATATTAAGTTGCTTTAGGGTTTTTTAAATCCATTTGGTATTATTAATGATTTTTTTACTAATATTTATGATTTTATGGTTTTCTATTATTTTATTGGGTTTAAAGGATTTTTATGTTATTTTAGGATTATATTTGGGTTTATAGGGCCCTTTATGGTATTAGGGTTTTTAGGGTCCTTTATTGATTTTAAGGGTTTCGGGGTTTAAAAGGGTTTGGGGTATTTTATTGTTTTTAGGGTTTTTTGTGGGGTTAATTTTTAATGGCTTTTATATTTGTTGAGGTTTTTTTTCATTTTATATAATTTATCATTTTTGTGGTTTTTAGGGATTTTTTGGGTTTTAGGGATTTTAGAATTTTTAATGTTTCGTATGGTATTTTATGGGTTTTAGTGGATTTTATATTGTTTAGGGTCAATAAATGTTTTTAGGGTCTTCACAATTTTATGCATTTTGGGGTCTTTTGGGTTTTTTAGTGTTTTTATGGTTATTTAGGGTTTTGAAGGTTTCTAATGTATTTTATGGTTTTTTTGGGGCTATATATTTTTTATGGTTTTTAGGGTTTTTACGGTACTTTTGTGTTTTTATTATTTTTATAGTCTTGTATGGGTTTTTGGACACCATAGGATTTTAGAGGGTTTTACAGTTCTTTGTGGTTTTTTGGTCCTTCAGGGTTTTGGGGGTTTTAATGATTGTTTAGGGTTTTTTGAGTCCTTTATGGGTTTTGAGTTCATTTGGTGGTTTCATATGGGGTTTTAACGATCCCATGGATTTTTTATAGTCTTTTATGGTTTTATGGATTATAGGTATTTTTATGTTTTTAAATATCATTTAGGTTCTTTTAGGGGGTTTTCATGGTATTCCAGTATTTCCAGGTATTAGGGGCCATTTGAGTGTTTTAGGGTTGTAGGGGTTTTAGGGTCATTTAGGAGAATTTTGGGGTTTTTATAGGGTTTCATTGTTTTTAGATGTTTTTTATTATTTAAATTTTTTAATAGTTTTTAAGGATTTCTTTGTTTTATGGGTTTATGTTTTTTAGGGTTTTCTTCAGTTTTTAGTGCTTTTAGTGTTTTAGGTTACCTAGGGGTATTTATGCTTTTTAGGGTTTCAAAGGGGTTTTAGTGTTTTTTTAGTATTTCAAAGTATTTAGGGGTTTTAAGGTTATTATTGTTTTTTCAGGGTATGGGGGTTATAATTTAATGGGGGTTTTCAGTATTTTAATGGTTTTATTAGTGTTATAGGGTTTTAAGGGTTTTTTGGGTATTAAAGGGGTTTTAAATTTTTTAGGGATTTATGTGTTTTAGTTTATTATCATACGTGATTATGGTATTTAGGATTTTCTAGGGTTTTCAGGCATTTTAGGGGTTTTTTGGTGTTTTTTGGGTTCTTAGGGGTTTTTGTGTTTTATAGTTTTTGGGGTTTTAACAATTTTTATGGTTTTTTTGGATTTTAGAGTATTCATGATTTTTCCGATTTTTTGGTGATTTTGGTTTTTATAGAATTTTATTATTTTTTTATAGTTTAGGGTGTAGGTAATAAATATTAAGTTATATCATGTAGTATTTAGTGTGTGTGGTGTAGGGATTAGGGTGTAGGATATTGGGATTAGTGTGTAGATTGTGTGGTTTTGTATTTAGGTTGTAGGGTATATGTTTTATAGTGTAAGGCGTAGGTGTAAGGGTGTAGGTTATTGGGTGTAGGCTGTTGTTGTTAGGGTGTAGGGTATTGGGTGTAGGGTTTAGGGTATAGGGTTTAGGATTTAGGGTTTATGGTGTTGGGTATGTGGTTTAAGGTTTATGGTTTAGGGTATAAGGTCTTGGGTATAGGGTTCTGGGATTATGGGGGAAGCTTCAAGTCATAGGGGGTAGGGTGCCAAATAACGGGTTTTGGGTGTAGGAATTAGGGTTTAAGGTGCAGGATATATGGTATTGGGTAAAGAGTGTTGGGTTTGGGTGTACTGTATGGGGTTTATGGTGTTGGTTTTATATATTAGGGTGTATTGTGACTGGTTTAGGGTCAAGGTGTTAGAGTTTTGGGTGTCGGGTATAGGGATTTGGGGGTAGGGTTTATGGTTAAGAGGTTATGGTACTTGATTTTATGTTCAGGGTTTGGGGTTTATGGTGTAGGGTTTAGGGTTTAGGGTGTAGGGTTTAGGGTTCAGGGTTTAGGGTGTAATGTTTAAGGTTTACTATATAGGGTATTAGGTTGAGGGTGTATGGATTATGGTTTTCGGTTAACGGTATGTATTTTAGTGTTTAGGGTTTAGGGTTTAGGGATTAAGTTTTTGGGTGTAGGTCCTAATTGTTAGGGTTGAGGGTATAGTGTATTGGGTATAGAGTATGGTGTTTAAGGTTTAGTGTTTAGGTGTTATGGTTTTGGGTGTAGGCTTAAGAGGTTAGGGTGTAAGGTATAGTGTTTAGGGGGTAGGTAATAGGGTTCACAATGAATTGTATAGGGTTTATCATATAGGGTATTGGGATTAGGGTGTAGGGTATAAGGTTTATGGTGTATGTTATATGGTTTAGGGTGTATGGTTTAGAGTTTAGGTTGTAGGGTATAGGGTTTTGGGTTTAGGTTTTTTTTGTATGGTTTAGGGTTTTTTGGTGTATTTTTTAGGGTTTAGGGGGTAGGATTTGTGTTTAGGGAGTAGGGTTTAGTATTTACGGTTATGGTTTTGGGTTTTGGGTTAAGGGTTTCGAGTGCTTCTTTTAGTGACTAGGGTATTCGTTATAGGATTTATGTGTTTGGTATAGTGTTTAGGGTGTATGGATTTGGGTTTATCATTAAAGGTATATGTTTTAAGGGTAAATATTGTTTTAGGGGGTTTTGTGGTTTTTATGGGTGCTTATTGTTTTTCGGAATGCTAGGGTTTTTAGGGGTTGTATTGTTTTTTCGTGGTTTTTAGGGTTTTTGGACTTTTAAGGGGTGTTATGGGATTTAGGGGTTTTTATAATTGTAGGGTTTCTATGGTTTTTAATTTTTTCTGGTTTTAGTGGATTAAAGTGTTTTTATGGTGTTTAGGGTTTTTAACGGTTTTAGAATGTTTTCGGTTTTTTGGGATATTTTACAGTTTTGGGGATTTAAGGATAAAAAGGTTTTTTAGTGTTTATATTGATTTATGTTTTTAATGGTTTTAGAGTTTATTTGGGGGTTTTATGGTATCAATAGTGTATCATGGGTTTTCATATGGTTTTACGGGTTTGTGGGTTTTTAGTGTCATTAAGGGATTTTAGGGGTTTTTAGGGATTATTTCGATTTTAATGGATTTGTTAAGGTTTTCAGGGTTTTATAGTTTTAAAGTTGTTTTAATGGATGTTATATGTTTATTGTTTTTATTGGGTTTATAGGTTTTTTATTCATGTTTTGGGGTTCTTATAATTATAAGGGGGTTCTAGAGTTTTATGGTGTTTTGGGGATTTTTATGGGGTTTGGGTGTTTTGTAGTTTTATTTATTTTATATTAATTTGGGGTTTTATTGGGAATTTATTTTCTTATAGAATATTTATGGGTATTTAGGGTCTTTTGGGGGGTTTTATGATTTTTATGTCCTTTTAATTTTTTTTGGTTTTTAGGCGTTTATGTGTTTTTGGAGGTTTTAGGGGGTTTTATGATTTTTTACGGTTTTTAGGAAATGTATGTTATTTATGTTTTTAAGGGTTTTTATATTTTGTTTTCATTTTTATGGTGTTTAGTATTTATAAGGTTTTTTGTTTTTTTTCATAATGACTAGGAGTTTTTTTTGGGGTGGGGAAGTAGGATTTTTATTGGGTATTGGGTTTTTATGGATTATAGATGTTATTTATGTTTTTATGGGTTTTTTTTTTTGATTTTTAAGGTTTTTTCGTTTATTTTTTGGTTTTGTGTGGATTTTGGGGTTTTTATGATTTATTTGGGGTTTCTTAGAGTTTTTGGGGTGTTTTATGTATATTTTTATGGGATTTTAGAGGTTTTGTTATTTCTTATGTTTTTTTGTTTTTTGGTTTTTTGGTTTTAGGTTCTTTTTGGGGATTTAAGTGTTTTATTATTTTTAATGTATTTTAATTTTTTTATGTTTTTGAATGACATTTATGTTTCTTATGATGTTTTTAATTTTTTTAGTTTTTTTGGTTTTAGGTGTTTTATTTGGTTTTAGGGTCTTTTAGCGTTTGTTGATGGTTTTAGGGTTTTAGGGGGTTTCGTGGGTTTAGGGTTTTCAGAATCCTATCTAGATTTTATTATTTTATCTTACTTTAGTTTTTCATGGTTTTTAGGGACATTTATTGTTTTTACGGGTTTTTGGTCCCATTATGGTTTTAGGGTGCTTTAGTGTTTTTAGTTTTTTCTAGGATCCTTTAATATTTTTTAGTGTTTTGAGGTCTTCTAGGGTTTTAGGGGGTTTGGGACCATTATGCTTTTTCAGTTTTTAGAAACATTTGGGGGTTTTGGGTAGTTATGATAATTTTATGTATTTCCTGGGATTTTTAGTTTCATTTTAGGTTTTTATGGGTTTAGGATGATTTTAGGGGATTTAGGATATTTTAGGTATTTTTACTGTTTTATGGGATTTTAGTGGATTTTAATCGTTTTATAGTTTTTAGATATTTTAAGAAGTATTTAGTATTTTTTGGGCTTTTATATTTTTAATAAGTTTTACGGTTTTTAGAAAAGTTAATGTGTTTTGGGGGGTTTTGGGTTTTTAGGGTCCTTTAGGGGGGTTTTATTGGTTTTAGGAGTTTATGAGTTTTTATTTAGTTTAAGGGATTATAAGGGGTTTTGGGAATTTTATTGGTTGATTTGGTTTTAGGGATTCTTATGGGTTTAAGTGGTTTTTAGTGTATCAGGGTGTTTATGGTCTTTTTCGTTTTTTTGGTCTTCAAAGGGTTTTTAGGGGTTTTAGGGATTTTTTATGTTATAGTTTTTTAGGGACTTTTATGATTATTTGGTTCTTTAGGGGTTTTTGTGGGTATGGGGGGAGGATTTAGGATTTTTTTGGGATTTTAATTATTTTTTTTTTGATTTATGGTTTTTAGGGATTTTGGGTTTTTATTTTTTTTAGTGTTTGTAGTGTTTTTAATTTTTTTTAGGTTTTTAGTGATTTTTTAGTGATTTTTTTATTTTTGGAGTTTTACTGGGTTGGGGGTTTAATGATTTTAGGGGTTTCAAGGTTTTAGTAAATTGATGGGATTTAGGTATTTCCTATTATTTTAATTGGTTTTAGGTGTTTTTAGGTTTTTGGGGGATTTCTGTGTATATAGGTGTTTTATGGGTTTCTGAGTTTTTTTGGGTTTTGGGATTTTAAATGGGTTTTATGATTTTTTAGGGTTTGGGTTTTTTTGGATTTATATTTTTTTTGATGGTTTTTTGGGTTTTGGGGGTTTTTAGGGAATTTTAGGATATTTTAAATTTTTTATGATTTTTATGCGTCTTGGGGTAGTTTATAGTGTTTTATTGTTTGTGTGGGACTTTTTCATGGTTAGCGGCCCATGCGATATTAGGATAAGCATTGTTATGGATGGAATGATCTCATCGATATGTGGCAGCTTGAGTAAGAATTACGATTGAAATGGGGAAAAATTTAATGGAATGGATAGAGTGTGGAGGGTGATGTTCTTGATCCTTTTTGAGGCTACCTACGTAACATAGTGGATGGTGATCAATGTCCACATAGTTCAAGAGCGGGGTAATGAGACACCTAAGGAGGTGACTCGTGAGAATGGAGTGCTTTCATATGGACATAAAGGATTTTTAACCTTGCGTTAGGGCATGATCCCCCCTATATTCAATGACTTGAGGGAAAGAACAGAATGGAAATAGATGATTGGAATGAACCTTAGGGAGGATTCCTACATACCCTGGGTAGGAGAGAGGGATCCAAATCCACGTAGTTCATGATGGAATCTAAGCTTACACATGGCCATATACCCTTTGAAATGATTTTTCTTATCCATGATTAGAATACCAAATATGGTACATCACAAGGAGGGGTAACTAGGTTTTACCATTGTTTGGGATGGAACTTTGGGGAGGCTTCCTTCGCAACCTTTATAGAGGACAGCAATCAAAACCCTTGTAGTTAGGAAGGCTATGTATTTAAATTTCATACATTGTGGAATATAGTGAACTATCATGTAATAGATGTAATATATGGATTATGAAGATTTATACTTGTGGATTCTTCCTACCTAACATTTTTAGGAAAAAGGGATCAAATCCTACATAGTTCTAAAGTGTGGGGAATGGGGTTTAGGTATGGTTTGTGGCCCAAGATGGAGTTCAATTGTCTCTATTAAACTCTAATCCAATGATATTCAAGATCAGTGTAAGAAAAAAATGCATCGACAAACACAATGATCATGTTGCAAAAGGTGTGACCATGAGAGATGATGTGAGGCTTATGCATGGCTAGTGTCCCAGGGAGACAAAAATTGGGGCTTACTCCCTAAGGGATACCTGAACAGGATATTATTCCACAATAGGAGGGTGTTATTCCATTCATGGGTGGAGATGAAGATCTCTCTCTAATGGAAATGTGTTGACAAGAATAATGACTGAGGTGTGACACCCTATGTGCATTTCATGGGGTGAGGCTACAGTTTAATGTCACCTATAGAGGATGATGGGGAATTGAGGTTTAATGTCATCTAGTTCAGATGTGGAGGACTCTCTCCTCACCCCCTAGACATACCAAACTGATACCCACTGACACTTGGGGATGGGAAGGCATCAGCAATGCCCAATAGTAGTGTTGTAGTGGAGTAGTCGATAGTGGGGTCCACATTAGCTTGGATAAACAAAAAACAATATCAATTAGAATAAATATTCCAAAAAGAAATATTTATGGCATCGCAACATGGGATACCACACAATTAACTGGGAAATCACTACATACAAGCCTAGAGGTCCTTACTGAGGAAGAGTGTGCAAGATGTGGGATTAGCACTAAATAATTGATCAAACATTGTGATTTAAGGTAAAAACAACCCATGGGGTCCCAAGGAGGGTGTCCACATAAAAATGCTTTCATGAAAAAAAACAAGGGACTCAGCAAAATCTGGATGTGCACAAGGGAATGTGGTACGTGCAAGAAGGGTCCTTTTCACCCCCCCTTAGGTGATTGATGTGCACTAGAAGGGTCTGTTTCATGCACCTACCTTTTGGGGAAATGTAAATGTGGGAGGTTTTAGCCCTTATAGACCCACCTGAAGGGGGAAACATTGGGGACCTATAACGCAAGATCGTATACCTTGAATCCATGACTTTCATGTAGTCATGTATGGGGTCATATAATGCATGTGGTAAAGAGGGTTTGACTTCCATAGAGTTTCCCCAAAAGGGAATATTTCACTTCCAATTATAGGTGAAATTCTCAGAGGGAGAGCGTAATTTTGTCGGTGTTAAAGGGGACATTTAACGTCACATTAGGTGTGTATAATCCTTATGTGCATCTCATTATTTTTCATGTAAACCTATACACTTACACACATATACCATGGCCATTTTGTAGAGGATGGTAGAAATGTATTCCTTTGATATCGCTTTGGATGTGTAACAGTTTCATTTTTGGTTTTATGTCTTAACTATATCCCATGGAACATACACTTGGCTTCCTTTGCATTCATAGCATGTCCCGATGAGTTAAAATCGGTTTTCAGTTTTCTCAATGATGATCACTTGTGGAATCAAGAATAATTTGGTGCAAAAAAATTCCCCCCACAGAATATGATTTGAAAGTGGACCATAAGTTCTGGTTCTAAAGAAAATGCCAAAAATAACAATGCATTACTAGATATGTATGCAACATATGGGAATCGACATGTATGGTACCTTCATCTCACATGAAGGACCTGGTCCACACCTATAAATTTATGGGGGGGCCTTAGTATAGTATATAGAATATTTGTAAGAGAATATGTTCCTCTCTCATGTGCATATGTTTCTTATTTTTGAAAGGATTACCCAAATTCCATTGGTGCTTTACATGTTGTCACAGAATCATTCCCACATCACACATGGATATATTTTCTGTGACTGCCATCTTATCTTATGTACAACAAGTCATTTTTTGTGAAGATCCTCAATATTTTTCACCAAGTCCTTAGTGATTTCATAGCTTCATTTACATGGTCAAAGAATATACTACTGCTGAGTGGGAGTCTTCCATTTCTGTATAGAGAGCTGTGATGATTGAGAATCCAAAAATAATCCATGCTATAAGGGTTATCCTAGACAACCAGATGCTCCTTACAATGCTGATATAGTCTCAAATGGACTACATCTTAAGTGATAGTCTCCCACTTTGGAAATTTACAGTACTGGATGAACTGGTCATCTATTCCATTGATACTAACTATCCATAGTCATGGGTCATGTGTGAAGACAGCCTCCAATGTTAAAAAATCACCATCCATCTCCATCCTTCTAGGGAGATTCATGATATAGCTATCTATGTTTTGAATCAAATGACCCTGAAACCACAGGGAGTGAACCAGTGGTAGAAGAATTCCCTGCTCACTATGAAAGTACCATTCTAAGAAGAATAACAAATGAATGTGTGTGATAGAATGAGGCTTTTGGCTAGAGGTTTAGGGGGAAATTTTTCAAATGAATGGGAAAGAGAGTACTAGATTCTCCACACATAGGATTTGTTTGGGGAAGAGTTGTGAAACATCGTGCTTTATGATGTAGTATGGACGTCGCAATTTCACATCTACCGCCAGCAGGAACTGGAGTCAGAGTAGTTATGTCGGTGGTACCCTAACAAAAAAACATTCCTCCTCCACCATGGAAAGGATTGTAATGGTCCTTGGGACATCCATTTATTCAGGGGAATTATTTTTGAGGTACTCAAATATAATAAATTCCTACTGAAATGGAATACCTGGAAGGATAGAGCATAATCCCCCTTTTTCAAAAGGAATATACTAGACATGGAGAAGGAGGGTATGGGGATCAAGAACACTCTAAAGGAAATATTCTACCCTTTATGGTTCAGCCTATTCCTAATGATGGATTAGTATGTGGGGATGCTTGGCTAGGGGAGGTAGTTCCAAACCGCATAATAAAGGGGAATGTCTGGATCAAAATGGGAAATCTGAGAAGTAGGAAAATATCAATTTTTGAGCTTTAGTGTGAATAGGATCCTAGATCTGTATGTGAGGTATAACACTTTCTTTCCTACCATCCTAAGAATCTAGCTAAATCTTGTGTGGGATGCAATGATGGGGGTTCATCTTTGGATGATATTAATAAATAGGATCATGGAATCAAACAAAAATGTTAATCTAGGTGTTATTGTATAAGAAATTATTTATAGTATTCTATGGAGTTTCTTAAGCAGAGGATTGCCCAGGATATTTTGTGGGCCATTACAGATACTCCATGGTTGGACCATAGCTCGTTTGGGAATATATGACTTCCCAAATTCCATATGTCCTCTAGGAAACAACCTAAGACCATATTGTTTAACATTTCTGGGGTCCATACAATGATTATCAATGCTGAAGGTATCAAGATCTTGATTGGAAGCCATGAAAAATTCAACATCCACTCATTCCACACCCTAATCAGTTATATGGGGGATGACCTGTGAGGTCCACATAGACAAATGAAATATTTCAAGAGTATTAGTGGTGATTTTATAGTATCCTAGATCGATGAAAAAGAATTTTTAACCTATAAGTTCCATCATGTAATTCCATATAGTTTGGTAACCTATAGGGAATTTAGATAAAATTGTATATAGATGTTCAAGAAGAACATCACCCTTGTATCCTCTGCTAGTTGTTGTTCTTGTTTACAACTACTGGATTTGGTAAAAAAATAACACTTTCCCCCACTGATGTTCACGAAATCCTATCAATAGAATATGATAATTACTGGGTGGAAACATGTCTAGAATTAATTCAATGACAGCACATTAATTTGATCAATGCAGAATGTGTGGAGTGTTGGTGGATAGATAAAATGCAAGCTAGGATGACATGAGCTAGATCCTTGACGGTTGGGAAGTCATAGGGTGTGGTTTCACTTCCACTATTTGGAGATGGTGCTCTCGATGGTGACCTCAAGGACCATCTATAGAATCCCCTAGCAATTAAGTATGTTATCTCCTACATCCCACAGCTAATTACATTTTTCTAACCGTGTGGCTTCCTTGTAGGATGTTTTGGAAATATCTATCAACAGAGGACCAATAGAAGAGATCGACGCTTGCAAGGATTGATCTTCTAGATGTCAGATGCATTTTGTTAGTAGAAGGGTTGGGATTTCATCACTCTGATGCATATTTGACAGCATTGGATAGCTATTCATGCTAACTAGGGCAGTATGAGGAACCACATCTCATGTTAAATGTGATTCTGCGTCAAGAGAATGATCTATAGGTGATTACACTAGAGGATGAGAGTGATGATGATGATGATGGTGAAGATAATGATGATTAAGAGGTTGAGAAAGAGGATGAACAATAAAGAGGTGCAAGAGTAGGGGCAAAGTATGAATCCTAAATGTAGGAAACCCATCAGATGATTTCCCATCAAGGGAGTCTACAAGGGACTTTCAAAAACACAAGATCTTATGAGGAACATGGGGAACATCTCAAAATAAGCCTCGACTTGTATAACTTTTGGTCCCTTATCATTCCATAACTCAGATCCACTGACTCAACATTGACCTTTTTTGGAAAACATCAATGATGATCAAGAATAACCCACTATAGGTGGTGTGAATGTTTTAATGGAATTGGAGATACATGCCCAATGGCCTACACCCAGAGCTGAACAATGAAAGGATTCAATTGTGGTCTATGCGGCCAGAGATGAGATAACTGTTGGGGGTGAAGTAACAACCTTATAATATCGTTCTATACTCATTTTCCTTCTGTATCTTGTTCCAATCATCATGCTAATATGAATTGGGGTTATCCCATTGTTGATGTTCCTAAGGACACTCATTCAATTGATCCAATTTCACTCGTCTCTCTTATGTTTTTATTTTCATAGACCCATACCATTCACGTAAAGATCTAGTTAAATGGTGTGTATATTCAATGAAGTGATCATAATACTGCAATCCTGACAAATCGATCATTATGTGACATCTGTGATAGCTCTCCAAATGTCATTACCAATTCACGAGGAGTCGTTCACACATGTTATTCCATCTGTGGCACCCGGTGTGCAGGAGGTTGTGGCTACGAGTGATGCCACTACTAGGGATGGAAATGAAGCTGGTGAGGTTGACGGTGATAAGGAGGAAATTTGTGATGAGTTTTTTCCTCATGTCATAGATCCCATTTTATTAGAGGGGATACTAGAGGTTGATACCCCCACTTAGTTGTTGTTTATATTTTTTGAATATGAACCAACATACCATGAGGAGCTTCAAAATTCTAATCTGAATGTCGATGAGGAGGGCCGCATGACTCGGCATTGGGAATATATGTACATAAAGTGTTTCATTGATTCCACATAGGTCTATTTGATATGTCAAAAAGGGTCACCCCACAACTGGATATATTGTATTTGTGCTAGAGTGGTCGATTCTCATCATCTTTATATGACAATTTTTTATTACATTGCCAGGAAGATTTAGTAATGCAATTATAACATAATTTATGCCTAGTGCCTAATGAAATATGAAAAAATCCTAAAGCTCTAGGAGGCCAAACGAAATATCCATAGCCTAGAAGTATAGGTAATTTAGCATTCCATATTTGACACCAATTATCCGGAGAAGATCACATGGTTATTGGTACAGTTGGAGGTAGCCCAAGAGTAGCTAAATCTGGAAAACAATCCAGTAGATGACCTCCAATCCAAACATTCACATGAATAGATAAGGTATAGTGAGCATCGTTCTATGGATTTTGATGAGTAGAGGGAGCACATGTAGTGGTAGGAGACAATGGAAGCCAGAATTAAAAATTAGTGGTGTTGAATTATTCCATTGAAAGGGATGATTCATATGGGACATGTTTTTTCCAATCATATAAAACATACTTTCGGTATCACTTATTTCTTTTTATGTAAATTTATGGAAATATTTATTCCTTTAATTAGTTGTCGCACATTGATCATATCTGTGAAGAAACTAACGGTTAGTCCCAAAGATCAAGTGTGTCATGCCAATTGTGAGTAAAAAGGGATGAATCCCTAATCATTCACTTTGTATGAGAGTAATAACTAATCATAAAATACTTGGAGTTTTTAATTATGGAGTAACCACCCTGATTTTTTGGGATGAGAGAGGCTATGAATTCAGAATTGGTCTATCTTAATAGCAAACATTCCTTTCCCAACATACTCTAGTTCACATGAAAGATAATGCTATGGGTGATGGAATCAATCCAAAAAAAAGAAATAGTAAGTCTGAATCACAATGCATAAAATTCAGAATAATGGGGAGGATGTAATCCTAGTATGAGATAAATTCTGACCATATTCGAGACATAATATTCATAATGTCAACTTGAAATGGGGAAAACCTAATGAGTGTTGACTTATGGACAATCCGAAATTGGTACATCAATCGAAATGTTGTCTAATATATTCTGGGGCGTTGGGCCAGGGTGGTAGGTGATCCAAAGAGGAATATACAAACTATTATGGGGTCACTTCAGAATTGAAATAGGAATATGATCCAAATAATGGGAATGAAATGCATGGGATGGAGTGATGGAGGTTTCGAATGAATCTCAACACTCTTGAAACTTCACCACCATGACTGAGAGTACACTGGTGTGGGAGCGTCCACCTAAACAAAGATCAATCCTATATCTCAGAAAGGGACTCTCTGATGAGAGAATATGATTCTTTTCATATTAACTTCTAGAAGGAGAGGATTATGAATACTTAGTTTAACATCATCTGAGAAGGATGATATATGTAACAATTTAATGTCATTTTATTATGATGCGCCTCATAGTTTAACTCCATGTGAATGGGATGTTGCATGTAGCTTATGTTCACCAAAGAATCTAATGCATCATTCATGTATTAAGGATCATATGGGAAGGAATCTCATGTGACATGTAGAGGGTTATATATCACAGTGAGGATGGGAATGAAACCATATAGTTCTTGAAAACACAACATGGTGGAGGACCAATAATCGTTGGGGAAATCATCTCTAGAATGTATGCGAGAGCATCCTATAATTTACATGGGGTATCTTATACATACTCAGGGTATGGTTTCAGTTTATAATTATGCACTGGGTATGATGTGTTCTTAGTTTATGTTCATAGATTTCTGACCATGGAGGAATATTTAAAGGGGTATATATTACATTGTGTAAATGAGGCCAAAAAAGGTCAAAAACATGCAACATATCTCAAAAGAGGACAATGATGTTGTTAATTTCATGGTTCTTGGACTTGAGTTTCTATTCTAATGGAACAAATCATGTACCATGAGCAGTGGAATCTCGAGTGGGTATGTGTGGTGGATCATTATGATAAACCTCACATGAGTGAAGATAAGGAGGCTTGTAAAAATCACATATGTATTCTTGAGGAAGCATTCATTCTGTGTAAAGTCATGAAGCCTGGACTATAAGGAGTAACACTCATATCAATCGTACGTGTGTGACACACAATAGGTAAAACCTACCAATAATGTGGTCAATGAGATCAAATGTGTCATATAAATGACTCAAGATAAACTATATACAGTTTAAGGTCATATATCTTTGACCATGAGTGGGCCCAAAGGGATGAAGGAATGAAGGTTTTTATGGCAGAGCCCATAGAAAAAGTGTCTGGGAACCCCTACATATTCCATAAGTATGTGAAACAAACATCACGTAGTTCTAAAATCCCATGTAGTTGAGCAACATCTGATTAGAATGATAGTGATTCCAGTTCAAAAGTGGAAATAATTTTATGTATAGACCCTAAATTGATGATCTGGGCATTACTACATGTCACTTAAGGATGGGAATCAAAACATGCGTAGTTCTAGAAAGGAGATTTTCATGTTCAGGTCTGACCCATTCACTAATAGAGGAGTCACTAGATATTTCTTTTTTGTTCTTTTGTTTTTTTGAGAGGCTGGACTAAGATGAAATTTCCAAATGCCGCTACCGGAATCAAGTAGTTTGTAGGACATTATAGTGGCTTGGTGGAAGATAAGTGCCCAAGGTGGAGCTCTCTCAAGTTGGAACACCACAATTTTATGCTATTTTATTCATGTGGCGAAGATGATGATGCCTCATTTTAAAGTTGTATGAGAGGATGGGTATGTGACTTTTAAAATCTTGCGTTAAGGATACTAGAGGAGGTGTTTGAAAATTAATGTGCATGGTGTGAATGTTGGAAACCTGATGTGAGTAGGGACCACTACATTCCCAACCACAACACAGACTCCAGAGAAAACAATGGATGCATTATTAGTTTAATGTAATAGTGTTTGGACCATGGGGCTCCAAGTTTATGGTCGTATAGTTTGTACCATTGCATTTCATATCTTTTCCATGTGAGTATAATCCGAAGACAAACATATTATCCCACATGATGCATGCTTGGTGTGGGAATCATGGAGTGACATTAGGATTTCCCCATCACAGGAACAAGTGTACAATGCGAGATCTTTTAACTCACCATGTTTAGATGTTGGGAAGAGAAACACCAAGGGTGTTAGAATTCCCCTATAACATCAGGAATGTGGATGGTGTTTAAATCAAATATTCTAAGGTCCGAATTAGGGAAATTGTGACTGATGAGTATGATCAATGTTCACCATATGAACAACACAGGATCTGAAACATTACCAATCAATAATGGGGCACACAGACACAGAATTGACGTAGTTCAAAACATAAGACTCTATGTTTATTGATAATAATCCATTAAGTCATTAGGTCAGAACAGGAGGATATCCAATGATTTATTATCCCATAAATATTAGAGGGTCCTTTTGGAAGTGAGAGATTTTGTAAATACAAACATATAATGACTCAATGTGTGGAAATGGTTTGGGTTGATATTTTCATTTAACTCGACACATTTGGTCTCATACCCTAGCGCATTAGGAAATGTCAGTGGTAAGACCCAATTGAACCTAGGAATGTAAATAGTTTGAGGTTTTATTTCTTGGACTGTGGATTCCTAGTTTAATATCTTGTCCATGGGATGTATCCGTGTAGTTTAACTTCATGTGGTGAGGATGAAAATTTCATGTAGTTTATCATTATGTGATTAGGAAATTAGGGGAAGATAAGTATCTCAGATAGGAACAGTGTGGTGTGAGAAAGTAATCCTAATAAGAATGAGGCCAAAGATCTGCATACCACACCACATATTCATGAGAAAACCATGAATATGCTCTTATTTTATGGTCGTAGAGTTTGGACCTTAGGGTCATGCAACTACTTTATATGGGTACAAAACATCCCAGAACTTCTAAGACCACATGATTCATGCTTTGTGTGGGAAACAAGGAGGGATGTTACTATTTTCCGATCATATGGGAGAACATAATGATGTAAAGTAAATTTAGTGGTGTAAATTCCTAATCACACTAACATTATCTCTCAATGTACATGAATGCATGGAGGGATTAAACCATGGTTGTGGGAGACCCACCAGAACATAAGGATTCTAAAACTGCGAGTCTTGATTCCGAATATCTAGGACAGAATAAGGGATTCATGATAACAGAGGACAATTGTTGACCATATTCAACACATAGAACTTTTACCATGTTACCATGCATGGGGATTGAAAAAAGGGGGTTGACCACAGACCATGTTCGATACATGGGACCAAACTAAAAATGTCATCCAAAGTCCTCTTTGTGTTGGCCCAATATGGAGGGAGAGATTATGTGGAATAGCTTGACATAAGGGGTTCCTTTCAGATGTGTAAGATGATGGGGGACCATATAAATGTACACATGAAGGGTGGAAATGGACTAAGTTACATTTTTATGGAATTAAACACATCATGTATCATCCCACCACACATTCAGTCATGTTAGTGTGGAACATCCATAGACAATATTAGATCTTCCTTCAAGGATCGAGTTCCTTGGAGGGGAATTGCATGTAGTTTAATGGTTGTGTTTCTCAATGTAGAAGCTCTTAGATTATGTTCACAGATTGAGGTCCATAGGTGCCCTGTTTAACATCGTTTGTGTGGGATATATCCCTTCCTTTTAATGGAATTCATTAAGGATGATGATACCGAGTAGTTTATCACTATGTCACTAGGACATATTCATCCCAAATGAGAAGTTTTGGGGTGTAAAAACAACCAATTTTCAATGATGGAAAAATGGATCCACACCACACCACACTTTCTCAAAGGTTAACCTAGGCCAAAGGGACAAAAGGTTGAATTTATGGTTTTGTGGTTTGGCCAAGGGACAAGTTTTAGAGGGATTTCTACGTATCCCATAAGGATGTGAATCAGGCCACACATTGTTCTGGTGTTCTGACCAATTTATGTCAATTGGGTATGGATAATTAAAGGAGGGGTTCCTTGAAAGGAAGAAGTGTGTGGAGGCTTCCATAACCTCATGTGAATGAGGACCATAGAGATCAACACAACATCACATGTTCCTAAAAAGGGAACCCAAGCCAAGAGAGGGATGAAGGGTTCCTCATACTATGGATGGCCATAGGGAAAAGATGTTCGAACATCATTATGTATCCCATAAGGATGGGAATTAATCCGTATGTAGTTCTTAAAGAAGGAATGGAAGATGGAAAATGCCAAAAAGTGGTAATATTCTCTCAAATGAGAATATCTTGTTTGTTATGAAGTTTATTTTCATGCAACTAAAAACTAAAAATCTATGTTTAAGGCCATATAATTTTGAAAAATTAATGTGGAGATGTTTCTATGTGACACCATGATGGTATTCGACGAGAAAGAGGCACAAGGAGGCCCGAAACCAAACAAAAAATTCCAAGATAATATCCAAGACAACGTGCCAAAGGGGTGAGCATTTCATTCTACAGATAGGTCCAGGGGAAAGGTGTTATAGAGTCCCTACATATTCCATATGGATGAGAATAAATCCACAAAATGTTCTTTAATCTGGAATGGAATATGTCCGGTGAAAAAATGGAGGACATATTATCTCAAATAAGAATATAGTACTTTTACGTCGTATTATATCACATGACTCGGAAACTGAAAATCATAATTTATGGTCATAGAATTTGGACCTATTAATAAATAAATATGAATTTTGGTACAGTGAGGCAACTAGATGTGAATGATTCACATGGAGCCCGGACACCACCCCACATATTCCTAGATGATATCCAATAAAAGGGGAAAATGGGGTGAGCCTATGATTCTACAGATCTGACTGGGACCAAAATTTTCATGTTTCGCTACATATCCCATAAGAATGGGAATCAATCCAGATATTGTTCTGAAGGATGGAATGGTTGGGTACCAATGTCAGGGGAAATATATTCTCATGTGAATACATAGTAGAGTTTTGTAGTTTGTCAACATATATCTAGGATTCATAATAAATAGTTTAACATCATATGATAAGGAAGGGGGTGTTATGCGGTTTATCCTCATGCAATCAAAGACATTAAGAATCATAGTTTAAGGTCATAGAGATAAGACCATAGCATGATGATTCTAAAGAGAAAATATGTGGTGTGGAGTAAGGAAGAAACCTTACATGAATGAGGGCCATGGATGATCTACACAACATGACACATTAATATGATGAAATTAGATACATTCTAACGTCATGGTGCATGAGGAAAAAGGATTGAAAATGTTTAGGTGGATATAACTAAATATAAATTGTTTGGGAATCTCTACAGATCCCAAAAGGATTTGAATCAAGCTATACATTGTTCTAGATATTATTTAATTTTAACATCATGTGTTAAGGATGCAAAATTGGGAAAAAATCTCATCCCATAAAGATATGTGAAAACAGAAGGTATAACCTGGTGTGAATGATACCCTGGAGGCCCACACAATATTAAAAGATCATGAGGGTGGGTTATCAAATCCAAGGCACATCTTCAATAAATAACCCACACATAGTTTAATGTCATAGGGCTAGGACTTGGAATTTCACACATTTTAAGGTCATGCTGTAATGATGCATGGATCAGTTTAATGTCATGTAGGATGGAGTAGTTTAGTCTCAATGAAAAAAAGGGAACTTTACTTTTATGGTCATGTAAAATGGACCATCGGTGTTTTTCAATTCAATGTCCTGTAGGATGAAAATGATCTTAGATTACTGCCATATAACATGGACCATAGGGAGCATTGTACATTTTACCATCATGAAACCAGGTTGCTGATTCTTTTTTTGCATAGTTTAAAATCATTAAAAAGGATGAATTAGAATATTAATTTCATGTATGATATGGTACCATATTTTAGATTCATGTTTCTTGGACCAAAGAGGTCTTAGATTAAGGTTGCAGATCTCAGACCATGTGTGAAATTTATTTTCAGGTCGGAGAGAGACACCATTCACGCAATATACTATTTGAAGAATGTGGAATTGGTGGGAGGAGTAATATTCTCACGATCCATGGTGTCTAAAGAGTACACACAATCGGGATATACTTTTTTAATGATGTAAGGCCCTTCCCAATTGGGATCCAACATCGGTGGTTTCCAATCAAGTATCATCAGTTCTCGGAGATCCAAAACTGTGTCACCTTGAATAAAGGATTATAGAATAATTTTATTTTTGATAGCTATTGATATCTAGATTTGGGTTCTATCCATATTATGCAAGGCCCAGAGCTAGTTCTCATCAAGATATTAATGTTAGTATAGATTAATGATTTCTACTATGTCTAGCGTATTTTAATCATAACTAGTTTTATAGAGTAATGGAAACTAAATCTACATGTGGAAGACATCCTATGTTCCATATACCAGGGAATACAGGGTCACCTAGGAGGAATTACAAACCATTTTACAATAATACCATATATTGTTGGGGATATTGTTTTTCCCAATTATCTAATTCTAACCAAACATCATCTGTAAAATGTTGGAGAGGGTCATATTGAACAGCTTAATCATCCCATATACCTGTGTATGGTAGTAAGAAGTGTGGTTAGACTATATAATATACTTTCCAAACAATATCTTCAACTTAGCCTCCTATAATTTTCTTCTGTTTTTGCTGAGAACAACATTGGGAACTCAAAAATGATGGATGATTTTTTAACTCACGAATTCAAAAATATACTAAGACTTGACTTCCTTGTTAGGAATAGATTATGTCCACTTAGAAAAGAAATCTACAATGGTTCAAATGAACCTACAAAAGAGTGTTGTTATTGGAGGGTATGGACCCATGGCATCGATTCCCCATAAGAAAATGGGCCATGATTACTTTTTAGTGTAGTGGGGCTCTAGAAGTCAATACAGAAATATGGCATAGATCTGACACATGTGTCACTTCTTGGTGAACATGACACAATCAAGGACTATGGTGGGATAAAAGTAGCTGAATCATTGAAACTATTGGGAGAGAATCATCCCTACTGGATGGGCACAACACGAACTAGCATGGACTTCTTACTTGACCTGAGGAATCTTGTCTCCTTGAATAAAGTGAAGTATAATTCCATCAAACCCGCATTTTTAGAGAGTCAACTCTAGGATGGGACTTCTCCAGAGATATAATTGAACTACATGATGAAATATTCACTCATGTTTGGATCTTTGTGATAGGATACTTCTATTATTGAGATACTTGATGAAATGATTCATCCTATCATAGGATTACTCAGCTTCAGGGGGATCCTAAGGGCCCAGTGTGGAAGAATTGTTGATGATGTGGTTCACCATCTGATTTTCGTCGTGATCCTAACCAACAAGGGGGGTGAATCTTCAATGGGCCACATGAATGAACAAATACAATGAGTCAGTCTCTATAAGATATGTTGATAGTATAGAAAGGGAATTAGATTGACCATTATGTGACTGGGGAACATGGGTCACCTTTGGCTGAGAAGGGAACCGGTCCATCAGATGAAAATCATGCTTGAGAAATGGCATGAGTTCAGGATTCCTGACGATATAGTCACCATTTACTTTTTTGATGAATATCTAAAATTCCGCACACTAAAATCATAATCATAAACCTTACATCCTTCCCAAAAAATCCTAAAACCTATACCCAAAACCCAATATCTGAAACTCCAATTTCTAAACCCCAATACTTAAAAGTTGAACCATAAATCCCCATTCATGTATAGGTGGGGAACACAAATCACAGGAGCCAACTTGAGACCATCGATGAGAGCATGATACTCCACCACATTGTTGGTGTAGTCCTCTAACAACATGGATGAAAAGGGAAAACAATATCTATAGGAATGATGAAGAAAATATAGCATCCCGTATTTTTATAACATAACTTTCATTCCATTAAACGGAACTGAGGATCTTTAAGGTTTAGTGTCTTGGAAACAAGGCAGATAAAACATGAAACAAAAAAAACATTCTTCTTAAACACTTGAAATGATTCTCCCCATGTTCACCCTAGGCTCATTACTTCATCTCATAACCTGGGGACATACATCAAAAGGAAGGGTGAGCAGAAGGCCCAGCAAGGGAAACAAGTGAAACATTTTACCTATGAACTTGAGATGCATCAATAAAGTCATGAAAAAAACTTTAAGGCATGAAAATGAAATCATGAGGCATATCATAATAAAAATAAAACTTTTTCATAACTTGAAGATGTGGCTACATCATTTAACATAGACAATCATGAACATATCACCAAGGTCCATCCCCAAGGTGTCATTTGAAAATTACCAAGGTTATTCACCAAGGTATCGTGGAAATTGTAATCTCTAGTGGTTACATCATTACCCAATGCATTGGAGCGCTATCAGGGCACACCCTTAACTTTGCATTTATTATCATGTGAGCCACATATATCATCATGAAACATTTCATAAATAACCCATATAGCATAAAATAAATGGGTTTCATTTCATAATCATAACGTTTTAAAAACGGCTTTAAAGACATGATCTTTACATCACTTTAAACCCACAGAAAGGGAAAGCGGGTCTCATGTATATAAATCCCAGAATTTAAAATGGAACATTTTGATATATATGTGAATACCCTTTTAGAAATAAGAGCTTTAAGTATTCACTTTATAACATAAAATAATTTTGAGAAAAGAGAGAGGCATTTTGAGACGAAAATTCTGCAGCATAACGTCTATGTTACGAGGTTTTAGAAGACATTAAAAAGAGAGGGAAATGGGTCAAACATTCATAAATGACCCATAAAACAGTAGATGGACAGAATAAGAATGATACATGATAATGGTAATGAATGTTCAGGGACATACCATTTGAAATGAAAAACATGGAAGGAAGACAAAAATTATATTTCTCTTATGAAAGTTCGGCAGCCTAACGACGTTACATAAACTTCAAACAAAATGATTTGAAAAGATCAAATAGTGTCTCTCATCATGTGAACATAAGAGTTCAGTATGATAGATATAGATATAATGCCCCAACATAATTAAAAAGGAACTTGAATGACTTGACATGAAAGTGAAACATTGAAAATAATGAGAAGGGTGAACGAATCCCCTAATAAATTCGGCAGCCTAACGGCGCCACATAAAAACTTCAAAATACTGAATTGGAGAGATCAAATGGGGTCTCTCATCATATGAACATAAGAGTCCAGTATGATAGATATAGAGATCATACCCCAACATAACAAAAAAGGATCTTGAAATAATTGACATTAAAGTAGAACTTCAAAACGAGAAGGGTGAAGAACCACTTAAAAATTCGGCAGCCTAACAGCGCCACTTAAAACTTCAAAATACTGAATTGAAGAGATCAAATGGGGTCTCTCATCATATGAACATAAAAGATCAGTATGATAAATTTAGATATCATACCCCAACATAATAAAAAGGAACTTGAAATACTTTACATGAAAATAGATCTTGAAAAATGAGAAGGGAGAAAGAATCCGTTACAAAAATTTCGGCAGCCTAACGGCGCCACTTAAAACTTCATAAAACGAAATAATGAGAGTAAGAGGGGATATCTCATTATATGAACATGAAAAGGGAAGTAAGAGGAGTATAAAAGGACATCCTCAAACATAAGAACATGGAGCATAAAAGGAATGACATAAAAGAGATTACTTGAAATTAAAGAGAGAGGTCGGATCCCTTACCTTAAAACGTAACTCTTAAAACTCAATGGTTTGGACCTTGAGGGCTTGGGGGCACCTTGGGAGGACTCCTTGGGAGGTAAGGAGATCAGAACTTCGTTGGGGGAGAGTGGGGAGTCGAATGGATGAGAGGATGGCTTGGTATTTATAGGGAAAGTGAGGGGACAAGGCATTAATGGCCAAGGGACACCTCATTAGTGGTTTTGGCAAAACCATGGACTTGCCCAGGGTATTTTCCCATGGTATTGGCCACTTGGGACACCTCATACCTTATCATACTATTAATTATTCGACCATATTGAATATATACTTAATACATCATTTAATGATGTCATTAAACACCTGTAACATAAAAACTATATTTTCACTATTCATCGAAAATTCAACTTTCTCAGAATAATCCCAAAATTTCACATTAACCAAATATCAATGCTCTAATTTCAAAAATGAAATCCATTTTATAAAAATAATTTTCTAAATATTTTTAATTTAATTTTTAAATAAAAACACTATTCATCGAAAATTCATTTTTTTCAGAAAAATCCCCAAAAATTACCTTAACATAATATCGATGCTCTGAGTTCAAAAATAAAGTCCATTTTATAAAAATAATTTTCTAATAATTTTTAATTAAAAAACACTATTCACCTTAAAAAGACTAATACTTGACTAATAATTTATGAAACCGTTATTTACCCATTTTATTGAATCTCATTATTTAATCAAGGTGCATAGCTTATTTTAATACTTTCTTTAAGTGAGATTACTAATCCATTTGGACACATTATTAATCCTAATCATAAAACCACTATTCATAATTTACTATTCATCAAAAATCAAGTTGATCTTATTAGACTCTAAATTTTGTACTGAACATAATTGTAGAAGACCATTTTTTCCAAATCATTACACATTTTTAATTATTTAAGGTTTACAAATACATTTTTAAAATATACTTTTTTTTTCTAAAATTCATCAAAAATATGCATACTATATTTATCCGGTCATTTGAAAATTCATAAACTTCATCATAAGAAGAAATCCCAATTTTTATTTAAAACAAAGGATTACACAAGGCAGTTACGGTCTCCTTACATAGCCCCTTATCACACCAGCATAGGACCTAAGTGTAAGGTGTGCTAAGGATAGAGAATCTGAGGGAGGCTCGGCCAACATCGCACGAGTAGTAATTTCTATCAGTTTGAACTTCTCGCGAAGGCGATCCCGTTCTAGCTTCACACGATGAAGTTCAGCTTGGGTTTGGTCCAGAGTAAAGCACATTGGTGATACCTCCTTCCCAAGTTCTGTTAGATGGGCTTCGATCGGTCCAAGACTACTGGGTGGGGCCATCGAATCTTCTTTCTATATTAATTAACCAAGATTACTTGTATTTAGAGACAATAATCAAAATGTTTAGTTTCAAGCGGTCATATTGACCAATGGTCATATAACAGTCAAAAACCAACGGTATCATTTTAATTATACTCATGTTATCAAATGAAACATTTTTGTTGAGTATAAAAATAAAATAAAATAACACATAAAATTAGGAAAGAAGATTTCTTCAAAATTTCGGGTCGTTACAATCTTCCCCCCTTATGAAATTGCATCCTCGCAATTTTTTAAAATTAGGGTTTTAAATTTCATTGAAAGTCCCACATCGGAAAAGGAGTCAGTAAAACTTTTACTTTAAAAGAATGAAAGGGAAGTACGAAGGTCACCCGAGTTAGCCCACACTAGGATTCCATGTAAGAAAACATGGACATGGAAGAAAAACAAAGGCTCAAGTTATGAGGGAGAGTGATAGAGAACATGATTAGGAGAAAGTTAACCATATGAAAATCCCAAACATATGATGTGTGTAAACGGTCATTGATTACCTAGTAGGAAACATAAACCAACAACGTTTTTTTTACGTTCCTTTTCATTATTTTGAGGAATTCATTTACTACATAGAACAAAAATATAATAAAATATACCTACCTTCATGTAGAGTTTCATCCTTTAATATGTTTCTACCAAAACTAATCTTTTATCCAAATGATGAGCATTCAAAACTACTTGGTCTCATAAAAACACAAGAATCATCTTCTAGAGAATCACATAATCCACAAAAGATTAACTATCTATTTCTTCTATCTTTAAACATTATCCCAAAAACAGAAAGGGTAAGGTAAAACAACTCTTCAAAAAGAAAGAATCCCATAGGAAGGGAAACTATTTTTAAATCTTCAAAGTTCCATGGTACTACCCAAAGTTCATCATAGACCATCCCTTAAATAACGGTCCTTAAAATTCCTCAAAATAAACCAAACTAAGATTGAAACCCAAATACAAGAGGGATTTGATAACATAGTCTTCCAAAATAAACTTCATTGTTCATCTCCAAACAACATCAACCACAATGAACATCTTATAACAAATGTAGCTAACCTAAACATATTTTACCCAAGATAGGTTAATCATTTCCATAAGTAACCTAAATTACTATATGTACTCCTTAAATTCATTGATTCTTCAAAATATAAGTCAACCTTACTCCTCAATGAAAATACCGCAGTAATCTATTTACCTTGATCATATAGGGTCCTCAAAATAGTGAACGTCTTCCAAAATAATAATCATCTTTTAATCCCCTAATCATCTTTGTCGTATTAAAACGGAAATCGTAGCATTTCCTATCACATTGGTTGTTGGGACATGTTCTTCCATTTCCCTCCATTAATTAAGAAAAGAAGCTATAATTAGGGGCTTAAATACTTATCCAATAATCATGAAAAGAAACTTAAAGCATATAAGGATAACTTGTAGAAGAAAAGTATACCCTAACTTGTGATTCCCTAGGTTCCCATCTAGGTTATCCATTATCATATATTCTTATGTGAACCTTTATTTAATTTTATCATTGTTCCTTTAATAATGGTTCATACTAAGCTTATGAATTTACCAAAGCATATCCCCCGGGAGTGTCGTAACCAAGAGTGTAGCAAGGCTCGTTGTCGTGTACCAGATCCCGTTCGAGTCAAGCTCAAAGCGGTGTTTTCGGGTTTTACCCCTATGTACATCTGTGCCAGAGCCACCTCTACCTGCTCGTATCCAGACAGGGATGTATTCGCTTGGTAATCCCTTACTCAATACTCACCAAAATACCAGGAAGATTTCCTATATTTAAACATTTCTATAGGGTTCTTTCTAGTGTTTTAATATCCTAATTTCCACAAATAACTAAACCATCCTTTGATACCAACTATAGCATCCCGTCTTTTTAGAACATAACTTTCATTCCATTACACGGAACTGAGGATCTTTAAGGTTTAGTGTCTTGGAAACATGGAACATAAAACATGAAACAAATAAAACATTCCTCTTAAACACTTGAAAGGATTCTCCTCATGTTCACCCTAGGCTCATTACTGCATCTCATAACCTGGGGATATACATCATAAGGAAGGGTGAGAAGAAGGCCCAGCAAGGGAAACAAGTGAAACATTTTACATATGAACTTAAGATGCATCAATAAAGTCATGAAAAGAACTTTAAGGCATGAAAATGAAATCATGAGGCATATCATAATAAAAATAAACTTTTTCATATCTTGAATATGTGGCTACATCATTTAACATAGACAATCATGAACATATCACCAAGGTCCATCCCCAAGGTGTCATTTGAAAATTACCTAGGTTATTCACCAAGGTATCGTGAAAATTGTAATCTCTAGTGGTTACATCATTACCCAATGCATTGGAGCGCTATCAGGGCGCACCCTAAACATTGCATTTATTATCATGTGAGCCACATATATCATCATCAAACATTTCATAAATAACCCATATAGCATAAAATAAATGGGTTTCATTTCATAATCATAACTTTTTAAAAACGGCTTTAAAGACATGATCTTTACGTCACTTTAAACCCACATAAAGGGAAAGCGGGTCTCATGTATGTAAATCCTAGAATTTAAAATGGAACATTTTGATATATATGTGAATACCCTTGTAGATATAAGAGCTTTGAGTATTCACTTTATAACATAAAATAATTTTGAGAAAAGAGAGATGCATTTTGAGACGAAAATTCTGTAGCATAACGGCTATGTTACGAGTTTTTAGAAGACATTAAAAAGAGAGGGAAATGGGTCAAACATTCATAAATGACCCATAAAACAGTAGATGGACAGAATAAGAAGGATACATGATAATGGTAATGAATGTTCAGGGACATACCATTTGAAATGAAAAACATTGAAGGAAGACAAAAATTATATTTCTCTTATGAAAGTTCGGCAGCCTAACGACGTTACATAAACTTCAAACAAAATGATTTGAAAAGATCAAATAGTTTCTCTCATCATGTGAACATAAGAGTTCAGTATGATAGATATAGATATAATGCCCCAACATAATTAAAAAGTAACTTGAATGACTTGACATGAAAGTGAAACATTGAAAATAATGAGAAGGGTGAACGAATCCCCTAAAAAATTCGGCAGCCTAACGGCGCCACATAAAAACTTCAAAATACTGAATTGGAGAGATCAAATGGGGTCTCTCATCATATGAACATAAGAGTCCAGTATGATAGATATAGAGATCATACCCCAACATAACAAAAAAGGATCTTGAAATAATTGACATTAAAGTAGAACTTCAAAACGAGAAGGGTGAAGAACCACTTAAAAATTCGGCAGCCTAACAGCGCCACTTAAAACTTCAAAATACTGAATTGAAGAGATCAAATGGGGTATCTCATCATATGAACATAAAAGATCAGTATGATAAATTTATAGATCATACCCCAACATAATAAAAAGGAACTTGAAATACTTTACATGAAAATAGATCTTGAAAAATGAGAAGGGAGAAAGAATCTGTTACAAAAATTTTGGCAGCCTAACGGCGCCACTTAAAACTTCATAAAACGAAATAATGAGAGTAATAGGGGATCTCTAATTATATTAACATGAAAAGGGATGTAAGAGGAGTATTAAAGAACATCCTCCAACATAAGAACATGGATCATAAAAGGAATGACATAAAAGAGATTACTTGAAATTAAAGAGAGAGGTCAGATCCCTTACCTTAAAACGTAACTCTTAAAACTCAAAGGTTTGGACCATGAGGTCTTGGGGGAACCTTGGGAGGACTCCTTGGGAGGTAAGGAGATCAGAAATTCGTTGGGGGATAGTGGGGAGTATAATTGATGAGAGGATGGCTTGGTATTTATAGGGAAAGTGAGGGGACAAGGCATTAATGGCCAAGGGACACCTCATTAGTGGTTTTGGAAAAACCATGGGCTTGCCCATGGTATTTTCGCATGGTATTGGACACATGGGACACCTCATACCTTATCTTACTATTAATAATTCGACCATATTGAATATATACTTAATACATCATTTAATGTTGTCATTAAACACCCGTAACATAAAAACTATATTTTCACTATTCATCGAAAATTCAACTTTCTCAGAATAATCCCAAAATTTCACCTTAACCAAATATCAATGCTCTGATTTAAAAAATGAAATCTATTTTATAAAAATAATTTTCTAAATATTTTTAATTTAATTTTTAAATAAAAACACTATTCATCGAAAATTCATTCTTTTCAGAAAAATCCCCAAAAATTACCTTAACATAATATCGATGCTCTGAGTTCAAAAATAAATTCCATTTTATAAAAACAATTTTCTAATTATTATAAATTAAATTTTTAATTAAAAGACACTATTCACCTAAAAAAGACTAATACATGACTAATAATTTATGAAACCGTTATTTACCCATTTTATTGAATCTCATTACTTAATCAAGGTGCCTAGCTTATTTTAATACTTTCTTTAAGTTAGATTACTAATCCATTTGGACACATTATTAATCCTAATCATAAAATCACTATTCATAATTTACAATTCATCAAAAATCATGTTGATCTTATTAGACTCTAAATTTTGTACTGAACATAATTATAGAAGACCATTTTTTCCAAATCATTACACATTTTTAATTATTTAAGGTTTACAAAAACATTTTTAAAATATACTTTTTTTCTAAAATTCATCAAAAATATGCATACTATATTTATCCTGTCATTTGAAAATTCATAAACTTCATCATAAGAAGAAATCCCAATTTTTATTTAAAACAAAGTATTACACAAGGCAATTACGGTCTCCTTACATAGCCCCTTATCACACCAGCATAGGACCTAAGTGTAAGGTGTGCTAAGGTGAGACAATCTGAGGGAGGCCCGACCAACATCGCACGAGTAGTAATTTCTATCAGTTTGAACTTCTCGCGAAGGCGATCCCGTTCTAGCTTCACACGATGAAGTTCAGCTTGGGTTTGGTCCAGAGCAAATCCCAGTGGTGCTACCTCCTTCCCAAGTTCTGTTAGATGGGCTTCGATCGGTCCAATACTACTAGGTGAGGCCATCAAATCTTTTTTCTATATTAATTAACCAAGATTACTTGTATTTAGAGACAATAATCAAAACGTTTAGTTTCCAGCGGTCATATTGACCAATGGTCATATAACAGTCAAAAACCAACGGTATCTTTTTAATTATACTCATGTTATCAAATGAAACATTTTTGTTGAGTATAAAAATAAAATAAAATAACACATAAAATTAGGAAATAAGATTTATTCAAAATCTCGGGTCGTTACAGAAAATCCCTAAGACTACTCTATTGTGTTAGAGATCATTGATCCTTCTACTAGTGGGTCTCTAGAAGGCACTATCAATGTCCATCTAAAAACATGGAATAAACCAATCTACATAGTTAATGGGATCATCATGAAAATCATGAACCACATACTCCTCTATGGGTGCCAGATTAGCGGCCATAAAATCCTTCAATGCTTGACCATTGACAACCTTCTCTAGGGAAAGCTAGAAATTGAATTACTGAAGGATAAATACCCACTGAGCTATACGGATTTTCAATATGGTGTGGTTAAAAATGTACATTAGCGGATCCTTGTAGGAGTCTAGTTGTATCTCATGATGTTTTAGGTAGTGTCGCATCTCCTACAACTACGAAAAGTAGCACGAATATAGTTTTCTCAATAGGAGAATATTTTTTCCCTATGTCAAGGATCATGACACTAAGATAGTAAAAATTCATCAATATCCCTTTATTATTATCATTGGAGAAAAAGGCATTCAACTATTGTTCCAAGGTTGTAAAATAAACAATAGTGAATTCCTTGAAAAAGGTGGAATCAGAACCATAGGCTACAACAGAAACTACATTACCTCCTTAAAAGTGTTCTAGCACTCTGCATCACACTAGTTGATGAAACATTTATTCATGATTCTAAAAATTTAGTATACAAACTAGATGGATTAATGATGAATCATCATATATAGGATTAGTGGACCTGAATGCCTTGGATCTCATGGAGGTTTCTCAGAGGGTGAATTTGGCGGATAGTCTTGATCTTCACTAGGTTAAACTTGATGCCTCTTTACATAAAATTGAATTCAAGTAACATTCTAGTGGTCACCCTAAAATCAAATTTGAAGGGGTTAATATAAAGATGGTGGGAGGGAAGAAATATGAGCTCTTTCTCGAGATCTTTATGATAGTCCTAATGCAAGTGGGATTTAACCACCATGTCATCCACGTCAAACTCCACTAGAGTCTCAATGATCATTTTGAATATAAGATGCATTTCACGGTAATAGGTAGCTACTAAATTATTCAAATTGAAAGGCATTACCTGGTAATAAAAGGTACCCTATGGTACTCTAAAGGTGGTATGTTACTCATCAATGGCGGTTATTCATATATGATTATACCCAGATTTTCAATCAATGAAAGATAGATCATGGAATGTAGTGGTGGAATCAATTTGTAGTTTTTTCACAGGAATGTCATAATAAACCATTGGATAGTGGAAATGGAGATACTGGTATTCGATGCAAACTCTAATCTATCTATTCTTCATACTTACATGAACAATGTTGGAAAACCCTCTAGGGTACTAAAATTTCTTTGTGAATTTTACATTGATGAGCTTATCAACTTCTAAATTGACTATGGAACCATGGGATAGGTGAATCTTCTTGGGGGCTTCTAAAACCCTCAATGTGTCAATGGGAGGCCAAGAAGTTGGATGGTGACCAAAGGGTCTAATCCTTGAATCTCATTATGACTCCAGAAAGACACATCCTAATACTTATTTAGTATGTCAACATACTATTATTTATCATCTGTAGTCATGGATGCACTAATCGACATCAACCTGTGATTTGTATTAGTTTCAATATTATCCAATACCAACTCATATATGGTGATGGAGACACTCTTATTGAGTGGGGGAGGAGCATCTTCCAAATACTCTTCATCATCTAAGATGAGAGGATCATTGAGGGGATGAGATTATTCATTGTTATCTTATCCTAAAGGAAGGATTCTTAAAACTTGAGTAGTGGTGGAATCTCTATCAGAATACTACATCACTATTGAAATTGTGGAGACAATGTTTGTTGAACCAATTCCATCAGGCCTTCAACTAAGGGGACCATGCTTAATGAATTCAAATTAGTGGTGGCGTGTTGGTCTATGTCAAATTATCCTGACCTGGAGAAACAAGAAGGTATGGCATACTATTATATCAATGGGGCTAACATCCTAATACTACACATGGGTAATAAGATTTGGTATCATTCTATCCCATATTGTATTATAGTAATAGGTAATATCCTGATGTTCGATGTACATGGGAATGTTTCTTCCTCACATCTCAGAGATGATGAAGCGATGTCGGAATTCTAGAATTGTAGCCACAAATCGGCGAATCACGAGAATAAAAGCATCATCCAAACCCATCCAAATGTCATCCCTAGTATTAGTGTGATCAACCACATTGGTCTAACCCCTTTTTTCATGCTCTTATACTATTCAGTATACAAATTGAGGGATTTAAAAGAGGTTAATGGTGACACAACACCATGGATCAAACCAAAATGTCCCCTATGGGAGTACTTTTGGAATTAGTGATATGAGGAAGGAAATTATACATGAAAATGGAGCCATGGTATACCCATTAGTGCATTGTAAGCCTTATCCCATGATACAACTATAAATTCAATGCTTTCAATAATTACACTGAACAGATACATAGGAAGGTTCTTCAACACAATATCTTCACCGTCCAATCATAACCTTGAATTTTTAGGTTAGTGGTACATAGATCTGCATTAGTCAGTCCTAGAATGAAGAATATTTGAGAATGGCTGAGATTGATCTCGGATCCTTTGTCGATGAGACTATAGCGGACTTCCACACCATTGAGATATCCATTTATGTAAATCGTGCATATATTCACTTGTAACATTGAACATTAATATTATAATGAGATTGAGATGATGTCTTGGAATTATTATCATTCATTTTATTTTTCATTGAAGGCCTCTAGAGCCTCTACCATTGTCACAACCTAGAAGAGGATTTTTAGAGGTTCAACTAGGGAATCAAGATTCCCTTATTACAAGATGAGGTCCTTGAGAATCATTATCTTTTCAAGAATTCTAGTAATATGATCAAGAAAATCACATTTCCATACTAGGCACAAATTTATTCTTGGAGGAGGTTAGTCTATTGTAGGAGGTATGATGGGTGTTACTGGTCAAACATGTAGTTTCTAGATGGTGATGGGGATGTCCTACATGTCTCTAGATTAACCACACAAAATTACTATTGGATAACTATTAGATGATTAAGGTCTAGCCACAATGGAGCATTGATGATTATAATGTTTTGGTGGATGCTATTACATGTTTAGTGGAATGAAGGGTGGATGCTATGAATATAAGAATATGGGCAGAGAGGTCCGTGCGTATTGGGTTTTGTGATGAAACTATTTTCTAATCTCAGTAGTGTGCACTGTTTGGCATGAAGCACTATCCAGAGCATTATGCTAATTCACATTGCGATGACCATATCGATGATGACATCGACTGGGAATATTAGGTGGACCGACATGATAATCAATTTCATTAGGAACCTTATAAGTGTCCACTAGATCAATAGTATTCATAGAGTCATACCCATTATCATCATCTAAAGAATATTACAATATTATTCTTATTCATGGGGGAATTTCCATCTCTGGAATCATGAAATCACAGAGGGTGGGAGATGGGTTCAGAACTGGCAGGGGATTTTTCGTTCCCTTGTGAGATCAAGACATTCTCTTCTGAGAAGTTTAAGGATGTTTTGTGAATGAAGAATTGATAATTAGAGGAGGAACGATAGCTTCAAGTGGATAATGTAGATTCAAATGGCGTGGATGATTCCATGGGCATGAGAAACTACCCTAAGAGAAAGTCAAACATCATACTTTGGTATCCCATGGCTGAATACCTAATTCCACTCATCTTCACTGTCATTGACCAGATTTTAAAAAAATGCATGATAACTTTTGTTTACCCTATCTAGTAAGTGAACTCTAGGATTATGGAGATCTTAATGGGCTTGAGGATGATGACGGGTCATAGCCTGATTGTATTTTTTGGGTGGTGGTGGAGGCGTATTATGTGGTAACTCCTACCAATTATATACTGGTCAATTCTGACCCCATGTTTAACCTTGAAGTTGTCTCCCAGGATGAGGTTGTGGGTGGGGCTCATCCAGTAGAAAATCTAGAAGAATAGGGACCTCTATCTGTGTAAATATTGTAGTCTCAGCATTAGGAACTCTTCCTGTAATAGTTGGAGGAGGAAATGGATGTTTCTTCATATCAAATTTCAAGGGTTCCTTTATGCACTGATCCTTGTCAGAGAAATATCTAAAGCCACCAAAAAAATTCTGATTGATGATAGAGGGGACCAATTCTGTATTGATAATTCCCGCACATATCATTTTTAGCTACTTTTGAGTCAAAGTCATGTAGAGTGATTTTGTGAGGCCCTTCAGCCAAGAGACCTAGTCTATGACTCACTTATCAAGTCATTTTCTATACATGAAGAGCTTAAGAATCGTTTTCTTGTGAGTTGTGGAGATACACAGATAAACAAACTACCTATGAAGATCTTCCCAAAAAAATGGACCCAATGGGTAACAGGATGTACCTAATGAATGTATACCCTTCTAATTTCTATATGAAACACCTGAGATTTGGGACCTCCTATTGTGCTATTGTTCTGAACATGGGTTCACACCTTTATATGAAGTGCTCCATATGTTGTAAGAGGTTACCCATATCCTTGAAGAGGGATATGTTAGGATTCCCAAAATTCATGGGGAGGGGTGGGGGTTCCTTAATGTCATCCACTGATTCCATAGTCATCATTCCATCAGGTGGTATTTCAACCTTCCATGATGCAAGCACCTCGAGGTGGGAATTGGGAACAACCATTAGATCCTCTTGATGAGGATTCCTTTTTTGGGGAGGATCCCTAACAACCAATTCATTTTCAAGATCATCAAAATGCTAGATGAGATCTTTAGCTCATGGAGTAGTTGGTGGAAGATCTAGTGTAAGTGTGGGAGAAGATGCTAATGGAACAACGAGAGTATTCTCATGCAACTTAGTCATTTTGGGAGACACATACTACGATCTCTTATTAGAGGTTCCAATATCTACTCTATCAGGATGCATAGGATTGTCAATATTTACTAGAGGCATCTGAAGAAGGATGAAATATGGAAACCCCTACTCACCCATTAGAGGAGGGAATTGATTATATCGAGGATCACCATAATTTGGACACCATTTTTTAATGTGCTTGGTAAATAGTTCACCAATGAACCTCCTCTGCTCTACTAACTGCTAGTGTGGGGTGGTCAAAGATATGTCAACCTCTATCTATTCCACACCATCAAGTGGGTTAGATAAGGTGTCTATTGTATCATTAATTTTTTTGGCATTCTTACCAACATACAATGAGACAGAAGGGTCCCTGATTCCACATACGTATCTCTACAAGCTAGTCATGATACCTATACAAGTGTCCACCCAATGAAGCACTACTCCAAGGGGCGAGTCCTCTTCCTTGGAACCCACATCGAAGTCTCTCAACATGAGTATGCTTATATCATCCATATTCACTATGACGAAACATAGAGTCATATCCTCGAAGTAAAAAAATACCATCTATTACAGGATGAGATAGAAGTGAATAAAGACATATTTTCCCCAACAAAAGATATACACATATTGGAATTTTTCCTAAATAATTATATAAAAAAAGTGGAGCTCTGAAGGAATCTTTGTTGAAGGGTCTGGTGATAGCTTGGTGATGTTGGGTGTTGGGACATGGGAAGTGTTGTTAACTCAGCCATGGGTCAACATTCACCAATGTCACCGCAATGGTCCAGGATCTTTGGATAACCCAAATGATATCAAGGAATGAAGAAATGTGTCCCGAAAGGGCTTCAGAGGAAGAAAAATTACTCATCCTAAGTGAGAAACACTTAAATGTTGATATCAATATAAGAGATCATTCAAAACATCTTGGATAATATATTGACTGAAAGATTGTCCCACAAGCGTCTTTTCTTCAAAGACGAGTCTAACTCTTGGTTACCCCACTCTTCAAATGGGGTTGCATGAGGAATGGTCAATGACACTAATGTGGACTGCTATGGTGGTAGACTATCTAGTGGGGAAAATGGAGTGTAGGCTGACTACCCCCCCACTCACTAGGTTGTATCTCGTAGATGGTACCAATATAATCATCATTTTAAAATATGATGGAGTATTTACCACTAAATTATTTTCAAGGGAAGTAACTATTAGTTGTGAGTATGGAGGGTTCTCTCTACATATCATTCCCCAAAAAATCTCTATGTGATCTCATGTTGAGGTAGAGAACAAAACATGGGATGATAGGTAGGGTTGCATGATGAGACTTTGGAATGGATCCAAATCTTACTCCACTAACTCGTACCTATGAAGGGATTTGCTAATCTTGTATACCTCACCTCCAAGAATTATGAAACTCACATAACAAGTTCCATCACTAGACTGTGATGTAGAGGATTAGGGTAAATTCTCCATCAGTAGGTCTCACTTATCTTCATAATCTAAAATAATCCTTGTTTGACTATGATCTAGTTCTTCTTGGAGATCTCCCTTTAGTGGGGAGGGTTAGACCTTGTTTCTGGGGTGGCTAATTATGGCAGAAAAATTCTTCAATGTGTAGAGGATCTCTTTGTGGATTGGTCCATTGGGGGGAGGACCATTTCTTAAGCTGGATGGATAATGGGGAATACCTTTGTATTGGTTACTATTGAAGTGGGAGTACCTCTGTTGGGGCCTCTAAAGAGATGGGGTGAACAACCATGTTCAAAATGAGAGCAGGGAGGATCTTTGCTCTATTGAAACAAGGTGAAAGGAGAACATGGGCTTATATCAAACCAGAAACAATGAGTACATACGTTTTGAGTGGCCTGTGTATTGGTAGGACCTCCATAAAAGTTTGTTGATGCGTAGGGAGGACCTCCACATTGATAGGAGCTAGGGCATGGGGGACCTCCACTACTGCTAGTAATAACATGTGGTTGGCCTCCGTATTGATAGGTGAAAGATCAAGCAAGACATTCAGTCTAGTCAATAATGTTGTGTGGATGACCTTTACTTGATATAAAAATGATGTGAGGATGACCTCCATGTTAGTGGTCTGATACTTGAGGATAAACTCTCTACTAGTTCTCATCATCACGGTTTGGCTCGTGATGTCTATTAACCACTCCAGTGACTAAAAGAGTTAACCAATCCTACTCATGCAGAGATTGAGGTCTGGATCCAAATCAGGAATTGAAGTACCCGGACCCCATAGTATCAGGGAACTGGTTGTATGTGTCAGTGGTGGCACGGTCCACTAAAGCTTCGTAAGAATATTCCCCCTAACAGACGTCTTTATGAGCTTGTTCTCTATGTTGGTGTGGGGTTATCTATATCAGGGCTGACTACGTGGGGATATATACTATGTGTTCTTCAGCCTGTGGGACTAGTTGGTGGTGTTGGCATGGCCTGGAGGGAGTACTCATTATCATCTCCTAGGTGGTAGTTATTGCTTTTATGTCTCATATATCTCTTATATTTTCACCCTAGGGGAGAGATTAAAAATATCCTTAAGGAGAGTGGATCCCAAACTACTAGAACATGGTAATGGGGAGTAGTGGCTCCCTACATGGCCCTTGTGGGCAGCAGGGATGGTGAGGCACAAAAACCATCAAGTCCTAGTGGGACATGTCCCCCACCGTAATGCCCCCCCTCGGTGCTAGTATCGATGAAACAAGGTGTCTATCACCATTCTATGGATTATTTTAGAGGGTGATATGGGGTTTGGGTTCCCGGTATATGTGGTCCTAGATTCAATCATGCCAACGGTGGGGTCATGTGGGATTTCATCACTAACATTCTTTCTACCCATGTGTCTGTGAGTGGGGGGATTCGTTTCCAGTAGTTGGGATTCGAAAAATAAAAAAGATTTGGCAGTAGATATAGATAATATGAAATAAATTCACAATGCCCCATTATCATTTAGTCTTACATGATTAAAGAGAAAGATCCATGAAGATGATTTCACAGTCCAAAATGACCAATTATTAACTACCCAAAATTACTATTATCTTCATGATTGGATCACTATTTCTGGGTGGGACAAGGAATTTAATAGATATTTCTTGTGAAATAATCATCTATTGATATCTCAAATGCTACTAATCATATATTTAGGAGAAGTGTCCACGTATGGATCACCATTTATATTGGTGTCCCGACATCTATGGTGTCAAAGTACAATCTTGGATCTAATGAAAAACATGACCATTTCATAGGGTTAAAGGAGAAATAGTCCAAGTTGGGTTCACCATTTCTATTTTTGATGCTTTCTGTTAGGGCATGCCTGCATCATTTATCACTTTATGGAGAGGATACAATGTTTCTATTCATTCTCTATTTCAAATAGATGGTGGAATTCATCACTTCTTCTGTGATGTCATCACGTTGATCGAAACTAGATAATGGGATATTTGATCCTAATTCCATGGATTCCTCATCTAAATTAGTCACCTAGTTTAATCTAGCTATATAGATGAAGATGTAGTTCATGAACCACGTTCTTGGTGTCATATCATTTTGGATTCCAGTTAATTACACTACATTGGCCTGCACCTTCCAAAGAATTATGTCAGGGAAGAAAAAATTGGTCATGGAAGTAGTCATGTTGGTTATCGCTTAGTATATCAGGACACTAGAACATTGTCTCATGTATATTGTTCCTCCTAAGAGGGATTCTCATGTGCATGGAAACCTGAGTCATCCCACATCGATCACAGGTAATATTTTTCCAAAGTGATGTATTACAAGGTTTTCCTCAGTTATTCTATGTTTAGCAATTGGCGTGTTGTGAGATTAATATCTTTTGGAGACTGATCAGAAAAATTTTAACACTTGTGAAGGTGGATTAGTTAGGTACATCCCTAGGAAGGAACACCAAGAAAGTTTACCGGATGGTTGGATCAGAACCCCCAATGTGGACGAACCCTAGAATATTGTTTCCCATAATGAGAATTTTTCACACAGAGTAGGGGTAGGACCCTAGGATGGAGGTACCAAAGATTACAAATCGATGTGTTTGTATTCCTTGGATGATGAACTTGGGTGATGTGTCCCATATAAGGAATTATTTACCATCATGAATGTTGATTTGGAAACAACTGAGGGTGGATCAAGGAGGTGGACACCAATGAAGAGGGAACCAATGTTTACTAGTGATTGGGATAGAACCGTGGGAAGGCATCCTCTGCATCCTATGTCTAAGACTGGTATAAAACCCACATTGTTATAAGTGGTGGTTTGGGGCTTACACACTAAGACAACCTGCTGCAAGAGGGATTATCATGATTTTGTGAATATGGATTTTGTGGGGTTCACGCATGGTTAGTAGCCCAATTTCTTCTAGTAGAAGTGATGATGGTGAAGACAAGATATCATTAGGATGTGGCCACTCAAGTAAGAACCAAAATGGAAATGGAGGAAATGTTAATGGAATGTATGGAGTGTAGAGGTTGAAGGGATTGATCCTCATGGAGGTTTCCTACATATCCAAGTTGTTGGTAGTCAATATTCTCTTAGTTTAGGAGTGGGGAAATGAGACACCTAAGTAGGCGACTCGTGATAATGGAGGGCATGGATAAGGACCTCAAGATATTGTAACCATGGGTTAGGCTATGCTTATTCTGAGATATAGTGACTCGAGTGAAAGGCCATGAAGGAAAAGGATGATTGGCTTGATTCGTGGGGAGACTTCCTATGTACCTTCTGTATGAAATTGGGATGAAAGACCATGTAGTTCAGGATGTAATTAGGTCTTACACATCCCTAGAAACCCTTTGATAATTTAAGGATTATTTATGGTTAGCTTTCTAAAGAGGGTACATCCCTAGGAGGGAACATGTGATTTTAACATTGGTTGGGATTGAATCTTGGGGAGGTATCCTATGTACCCCATTTTGAGGATAGGGATCAAAACCCATGTAGTTTAGAAGGTTTTTAATTTTAACTTCACACACTAAGAATGATATTGAACCATCATGAAATAGGTGGAATGGATGGATTTATGGGATTGAAACTTTGGGTGGCTTCATAAGTTCAATTTTTAAGAGATAGGGATCAAACCCCCTGTAGACATTACGTGAGGGGAATGGGGATTATGCATGGTTAGTATCCCATGATGGTGTTCCATGGTTACTATTAAACTCCAAGGCCATACGTCTCATGGTCAGTGTGTGAAAAAAGATGTTGTTGTGGAACTGAAAATCATGTTTGGAAATGTGCAGCCATGAGAGATTATGTTTGTATTATGCATGGCTAGCGGCCCGGGGAGATGGAGTTTGGGGTTTACTCTATGAGGTATGCCAGAGAGGATCTAGTTCTATATGAGAAGGGTGCCATTCTATTACAAAAGGGCGATAAGATCTCACTCCTATGTAGATATGTGAGAGTGGAGAATGCCTGAGGTGTGACGCCCCATGTGCATTTCATGGTGTGATATTACAGTTAAACATCATGTGATTAGGGCTATGAGACATGGAAGTTTACCATCCTATATCTTGAATGGGATGTACTCATTCCTCACCCCTTTAACATTCATAACTGATACCCACCTACACTTGGGGAAGGGAAGGCATCAGTAATTCCTGACATGAGCATGGAAAATGAGTAGTTGATTTTGGGGTCCACGTTAGTGTGGCAATTCAAAAAACCAAGTTAAATTAGTTTAACTATGATTAAAAGAAATATGTAGGGCATCACAATTTGAGATACCATACCAGGGACCAATAAATCACTACATACAATCATGGAGTGTCGTATAGAAAATGTGCATGCTAGATGTGGGAGTTGCTCCCAAAGAGTGAACAAATGTTGTTATTTGAGGTAAATGCAGCGCATGGAGTCCTAAGGAGTGGTTTCATGGAATATTGGGGATTTTCCTCAAAAAATAAGGGAATTGAGCGAATGATGGATGCGAAAATTGGAATGTGGTGTGCATAATAAGGGCCTTTTTCCTATACCTGCCTTAGGCGATTGATGCCTGTAAGATTGGTCTTGTGTATGTAACGTAGGAAAAAAGGAAATGGATGATGTTCAAGCCATTATGGGACCATCCGAAGGGGGACCCATGGGGGACCTATCTCATATGATCCTATACATTGATTCCTAGAGTTGTGCGTAGTTGGGGATGGGTTTGTCTTTCGCACATGGGAGAAACTACTCAACTTCTAGAGGGTTACCCCATAAAGGGTTGTTTACCATTCTATTTGTAGGAGAAATTATTTATTGTAGCCCTTAAGGATTAAGGAATTAAAGGTTGTATTTGACGTCATAATGTTCATGTAAAATCAATAATGGATGGCTAGGTTTTTGGGTGAAAACCTCTACAGATCCAAGCATCTACCATGGCTATTTTCTGGAGGTTGGGGAAAAATAACTCCATTGATGTTTCATTAGGAGTGTAATGGTTTTAGACATAGTTTTCCATCTTGTATGTAGCCTTTATAACTTATTCTTGGCTACCATGTCATTCTTTTCCTGTTTTGGTGAGTCAAACGGTGTCTTCAATTTTCTCAAAGATGCTAACTTGCTACCTCAAACAGAATCTGACACCAAAACTAAGAATCATATTTAGGCCCCATGAGATCATATTTATATGGAATAAAGGGTGATTTTTGACATGGTTAACCCCCTATCAATTATAATGAAAATCATATGAAGTGAGTGGGGACCCATGTCGCCCAATTTAATTGATTAATTTTCACACCATTGTTAACAGTAAATGTGAAAAGCTTCTGAATCCAACATATGATTGTATTAAAATCCTTGTTGTTTGTCAAATAATGATGAACTATAAATTATGCCTTGACTCATATTTAATCAATTATAATATGTTAATAATGAGTGTGAATGATGACCCTTATATATTACAGAGACTTGGAAGGATGACCCGTACACATGTATTTTATCAAATTGGGCATGATGACCCTTATTCTTAATTATACAAAATTTATATGACAACCCTTATAAAATATATTAATACGGGCATGGAGACTCTTATATAAATGTAATATGAATTGGGAATGGAATCCCTAGTGATATGTTACTTGAATAATGTCCATTACTATGATAGTGGGCATGGTATCCCTTATATAACTGATACTATTAATGGAATATCTATTTTGTGATATAGGGCATAGAATCCCTATTCTGTGATATTTGGAATGGAATAATTTATTATGATACTAGGCATGGAAACCATATTCTATGATATTGGGCATGGTTTCTCCTATAGAACAATGAGACTAGGAAAGGTCTCTCTTATAAATGTGATAATTGGATTTCCATCCATTGATACGTATTTATAGTTATTCCATCAAATGAAGAATTTGGTATTGTCATCCAATTTTCCATTCTGGAACAAGATCAAACCCATTTACAATTGTTATTACTTCATTACATTATTATACCAATGCACTACCATGTTGTATAATCAGAATGGATATTTATAGATGTTGGTGGAGGCAGCCAACTATGATTTATCTCACAATATATCTATTCCACCTATGGTAATTGGGACAAATATATGCTTTTAGGATCCTATAATGAGAAGAATCCTCTTACAGATTCATGAATTTTGGATTAACTTAGGACGGAGATGGTAGCAGATGTCCGAGATGGAGCTCGGAATACTACGTAGATTTTACCCTTTTGGATATTTTTACATATATTGTATATTATTACATCCTAATACTTGTATCCATGTTTTCATTATTTTTAGACATGACATTATCAATTATTCTATATAATACTATTACTAATTTTGAGTATTGATATCAGTTGATTTGTTATTTACAAATGTTACACTTCTTATTCATTATTATATTTCTTCTACTATTTATCTTTTGATTATATAGTTTTCTACTCTGTTAATGAGGGCATAGCCTCTTCATAGACACACTGAAGGACCCCGATTCGAGGTAGAAACCATTGGAGTTTGGGGAGTTGCGCATGATAACATGTGGCATACCGGGCAGAGGGAACAGTTGAGTGGAAATCTAGTTTGGGATGTCACATTAAGGGATTTTTAGGATTTTAAGGGTTTTTATGGTTTTTAGGTTTTTTGGGTCTTATGTTTTTTTGGGGTTTTAGGGGTTTTAATGGGTTTATTTTTTTTATGGTTTTAGTGTTTTTAATTTCGTATATGTTTTTAGTGTTATTAGGGAATTTTTTTATGCGTTTTTAATGATTTTTTTGGGTTTTTATCATTTTTGTGATTTTTATTATTTAATGGGTTTTTATGGGGTTTTAGGGTTATAGTGTTTTTAGTGTTTTCTATTTTCTTGAGATTTTAAGGGTTTTGTGTTTTTTGGTTTTTTGTTTTTTAGAGTTTTATTTTATTAGGTCTTCAGGGATTATAGAGTTGAAAAGGTTTTTTGGTATTTTATGGGATTTTACTAGTTTTATGTTTTTTTTGTTTTTCGGGGTTTTGGGTTTTTAAGGGTTCTAAATGATTTTTACTCGGTCATTAGTTGTTTAGGGTTTTTAGGGGTTTTATGACTGTTTGGGGGTGTAGGGTAAAGGTTTTAGGTTATAGGGTGTAGGGATTAGGTTTAATGGTTTAGGTTTTTTGGTGTATGGTGTAGGGTTTAGAGCGTAGGGTGTAGGTTTTAGGGTCTAGGGTTTTAGTTTTTGGGTTTAGGGTTTAGGGTATTGGTTTTAATCTGTGGGATATAGTGTTTTGGGTGTTAGTTATAGTGTTTAGTTTTGAAGGATTAAGGTTTGGGGTGTATGGTTTTGGGTTTCAGGTGTAGCGTATTGGGTTTAGAGTCTACCTAATAGGGTTTTGTGAGTATGGTATAGGGTATCAGTTGTAGATTTTATGGTTTATCTTGTAGGGAATAGGGTTAAGGGTGTAGTTTATATGGTTTGAGTGTAGGGTATATGATTTAGGGTGTGGGGTATAAGGATTAGGTTTATTGTATATGGTTTTGGGTATAGGGTATATGGTATAGGGTATAGGGTATATGGTTTTGGGTTTGGGTTTCAGGTATACGGTGATGTCTATAGGGTTTAGGGTTTCAGGTATAGGGTTATAGGTTTGGGTTATAAGGTATTGGTTTCATTGTTTAGTGTGAGTGGTATAGTTATTAGAGTATAGTGTTTTCGGTTATGGGTATGTGGTTTAGGGTTTGAAGTGTAGGTTATATTTTTTAGGGTGTAGGGTATAAGTATTACAGTGTAGGGTATATGGTTTAGGGTGTATGTTTTAGGGTCAAGGGTGTGGGGTATAGGTTATAGGTTGCATGGTATATAGTTTAGTGTGTTGGGTATATGGTTTTATGTTTAGGGTTTAGGGTTTCTATTTTAGTGTATAAGGCTTAAGGTGATGGGTTTAGGTTATATGGTATAGGATTTAGGGGTAGGTTTAAGGGTTTTTATGCTCGGTATATTGAATATGGTGTGGGGTTTATGGTTTAGGGTTTATGTTGTTGATTATAGGGTTATGGTGAAAGGATTAGGGTTTTAGGTGTATGGTTTTTGTTTTAAAATTATCGAATAAGGTTTAAAGGGTAGTGTTTATGGTTTAGGGTGTTCAGGTGTATTGATTATGGTTTAGGGTATAGGAAATAGGGTTTCCTGTGTTGGTTTTATGGTGTAGAGATTAGGGTTTAGGGTGTTGTTTTTTAATTATAGTTTAGGTAGTAGTGTATAGGTTTTAAGGTGTAGGTGTAGTGTTTACGGTATAGGGTATAAAGTTAACTTATATGGTTTATCATATAGGGTGTTGGCTCTAGGGTGTAGGGGGTTGGGTATTGGGTTTTAGATATAGGGTGTACGGTTTAGTGTTTATGGATTAGGATTTAGGAAATAGTGTATAGAAAGTGGGGTTTAGGGTTTATTGTGTAAGGTATAGGGATTGGGGTGTAATGTTTTGGGTGTATTGGGTTGGGTATGTGGTTTATGGTTTTCAGGGGTTATTGAATGATTTTATTTGTTTTATGGTTTTCTAGTTTTTTTAGGTTTTTTTAAAAGTTTAATTGTTTTCAATGGTTTATTGATTTTTTGGGGGTTTAAGGGTTATCGAGGTTTTTGTGTATTTTTTAATGATTTTCGGTGTTTTTTTAATTTTTATATGATTTTATATTTGTTTACAGGTTTTAATACTTTTAGGGGTTTTACTATTTTTCATGGATTTTTTTGGAGTTTTTATGATTTTTTGGAGGTTTTGGTGTTTTTATTAATTTTTTAGGGTTTTAGTGTTTTTATGACTATGGTAGAGTTTTTAGAAATTTTTTATTTTTTAATGTTTGTAGGTGTTTCAGGATTCTTTGGATTTGGATTGGATTTTAGGTTTTTAATGTTTTAAGGTGTTTTAATGGTATTTAGGTTCTTTAGACATTTTATATTTTTTGGGGTGTTAAATGGTGTTTAGGGTCTTTTAGAGGTTTTATAATAGTTTTTGGGTTTTATAGTGTTTTTAGGATATTTACGTGCTTTGGGGTTTGTAGATTCTTATTGGGGTTTTAATGGTTTTTTAGTTTTTATGGTTTATTGGTTTTTAATGTTTTTAGGGTGTTTAGGGTTACTTAGGGGTTTTAGTATTCCTATACATTTTTAATTTTTTTATTGATTTTAGGGTTTTTTGTTGTTTTCAAGGTTTTAGGGTGTTATGTATTTCCGTGTTTTTGGGTGTTTTTGGGTTTCTCTTATTTTTATGATTTTGTGAATGTAATTAGAGTTCTTAGGGGGGCTATGGGTTTATATGGAGTCTATCAATTTTTTATGACCGTTTTATTGGTTATTAAAATTTTCTTAAGTGTTTATAGTGATTTTTTTATTTTTGTGTATTTTTTTATGACTTTTAGGGTTTATTTATTATTTTTCATTGATTTTTTATCATTTTATGTGTTTTATGGTTATTTTTTGGGTTATTAGGTTTTATGGGTTTTAAGGGGTTTTATGTTGTTTAAGGGGTTCTATGGGTTTTAGGGTATTCAAGGTTTTTTGGGACTGTAAGTGTTTTTATGGATATTTAGGGTATTTTTTGGGATTTCATTGTTTTTAGGGATTTTAGGTTCTTTTATTGGTTTTTTGTCTTTATATGATTTAGGATTTTTAAGTATTCTTTTAGCCTTTAGGGTTTTTAAAGATTTTTTAGAGTTTTAAGGGTTTTCAATGGGTTTTGGGGTTTTTTAAGATTTTTATGAACTATTATTATTACTGTTCTTGATGGTTTTTGGGATTTATTGGGAGGTTTTAAATGTGTTTTTGGGTCTTTAGAGTTTTTTATTTTTAGGAGGATTTATGGTTTTTGTAAGGTTTTTCAACGGTTTTTAGGTGGTTTAATGTATTTTATAGATTTTTGGGTTTCTAGGGGGATTTATCGTTTTTAGTTTTCAGAGTGTTTTCCAGGTTAATAGTTTTAATAAAATTTTTGGTTTTTTAAAAGTTTTAGAGTTCCTTTATGGTTTTTAAGGGTTTATATGTTTTATGAGTTTTGGAGGTTTTGGGTCTTTAAAGTGTTATTTATTGTATATTTTTTTTAGTGTCTACAATGTTTTTTTAGAGTGTTAGGGTTTTTAGGGATTAGGGATTTCTAGCAATTTAGTGTTTTTTTTACAATTTTTAGGATTTTAATGCATTTGTGTGGTTTTTATAAGTTTTATGGTTTTAGGGGTTTTTTTGTGATTTTTGGGTTTTTTCAGGTATTTTAGGGGTTTTCGTGTATTGTACGGGTTTTATGGTTTTTAGTATTTTTAGGGTTCTGTAGGTATTTTTGTTGTTTTTTGGGTTTTTTTATTTTTAACTGTGTTTACAGTTTTTAGGGTTTTGTGGGTTATAAGGTATTTAATGTATTTTTTATATTTTTGGGTATTCTTAGTGTTTTTTGGAATTTTTAGGACTTTCTTAGGGTTTTAGGGTTTTTAGGTTTTTAGGGGATTTATTGTTTTATGGTCATTTTGGGATTCTTAGGGATGTAGGGGGTTTTAGGGTTTAAATGTTTTTTTTTTCATTAGGGGTTTTGTATTTTTTAGGGATTTAATGGGTTTCTAGGTTATTTGGGTTTTATGGTTTTTCATATGTTTTTAGGGGTTTTACGGTTGGTATGGCCTTTTGGAATTTTAGTGTTTTTATGTTTTTAGGGGGTTTTATGGTATTTGTTTTTTTAGAAATTTTGTGGATGTTTATCATTTTTTGGGTATTTTAATTGTTTTAGGGTTTCTTTCAAGGATTTTAGTTTTGGTGTTTTATTGTTTTTATATGGATGTTTATGGATTGGATGGTTTTATATGGATTTAGGTTTTTAGGTTCTTACCCTTTTTATGGGTATTAGGGTTTTTAAGGTGTTTATGGCCTTCTAGGATTTTTATGGTGTTTCAATGTTTATTTATTTTTTTTGTTTTTATGGGTTGTAGGTTTTTAAGGAGTTTTTATGGGTTTTTATATTTATTTAGGTCTACATAAGAAATTATTTGGATTTTAGTGATTTTTACCTTGTTTTAGAGGTTTTCAAGGTTTTTTAGGTTTTTTATGTCTTGTAGGGCTTTTATGGTCTTCTTGGTTTTTAGGGTTTTAAGGTTTTAAAGGGGTTTTTAGGGTTTTAGATATGTATATGTTTTTTATGGGTTTATTTTTTCTTTTTCATTTCTTCGATTTGATCAGTGTAGGGGGTATTATTGGTTTTTTAAGTTATTTCAGGGGTCTTCTGTTTTTTAGTGAATTTATGGGTTTTTAGATTTTTAGTTTTTCTGTGTTATAGGGTAATTGGGGTGTATGGGGGTTTTTTGTATTTTTTTTGTTTAGGGAGTTTATGGGGTTTTAGAGTTTTAATGGGTTTTTGGGTGTCTTGGGTTTTTGGGGCTTTTAAAATGTTTTTCTGTCATTTTAGAAGGATTAACAGTGTATTAGGGTTTTATATGTTTTTATGTTTTTTGTGGTTTGTTAGTAATTTTACAGTTTGGTTTTTTTTTGTTATTTATGGTTTTTAGGGTTTTTACGTGTTTTTAAAATATATGTTCTCAGGATTTTTATTGTTTTTTAGTGTTTTTTGAGTTTTTATTTGTATTTAAGTGGTTTTAATATTTATTAGAGTCAATTGGTATTTTCAGGGCCTTCTGTTGTTTTTTAGTATCTCGTAGGGTTATATATGGTTATTTAATGTTTTTATTGTTTTCTAAGGGTTGTAAGATTTTAGGGATTATAGTTTTTTGGTTTTATAGGGAGTTGTAGGGGTTTTCCAGTTTTTTTTGGTTTTTATGAGTTTTTAGGGTTTTTAGATGTTTTATTGTTATTTTGGGTTTTAATGATTTTTATGGATTGTAGTGTTTTTAGGGTCATTTGGAGTTTTTTTACGTTATTATTGTTTTTAGTTTCTTTTAACAATTTATGGTATTTAGTTTTTTAGGGGTTTTTTGGGTATTTTTGGTGTTTTATGTTTATTTTTAGACATTTAGGGTTTTTATGGTTTTTTGGGTATATTATTTTTTATATAGTTTTTACGGATTTAAGGAACATTTATGCTATATATGCGGTATTAAGGAATCCTATATTTTTTTTGTATTTACGTATCTTAGAAATTTTTATGTAGATGTATTTGTCGAGAATTTTTAGGGTATTTTGTTTTTTTGGGTTTTGAGTCTTTTTTAGGGTTTTTAGGCTTTTAGGAACCTTTATTCTTTTTAGGGTTTTAGGTTCCTTTGACGGTTTTAGGGTCCATTAGGGTTTTTTTCTATTTCTTAAAGTCGATATGGTTTTTATGGTCCTATAGCATTTTAATGTCCTTTTGTCATTTCAGAGCCTTTTATTGGTTTTAAGAGGATTTTTTGTTTTTCTCACATTTAATAGTTTTTTTGGTTTTTAGGGTCATTAGTATTTTTATGAATTTTAAGGACTTTTAGGGTTTTTAAGAGTTTTTAGTGTCTTTTTTGGTTTTTATGATTTTAATAGTATTTTTGAGTTTTTATATTTTAAGGGGTTAAGGGGTTTTATGGGTTTTATGGGGTTTTACTATATTTTAGTTGGTTTTAGGGGTTTTTATTGGTTTTTGGAGTCTGAAGGGGTATTAAAATTTATTGGTGGATATTTTGGGATTTTAGGGGTTTGTGGGTTTTTTATGATTTTTATGGTTTTTGGGTTTTTAGGTTCCTTTATGTTTTTTGGTCTTCTGGGTTTTAGGATGTTTTAGGGTTTGATATAATTTTGATGTTTTTAAGGGATTTTAGGGTTTATAAGATATTTGGGATTATTTAGGGGTTTTAAGTGTTTTAAAGTGGGTTTTTGGTGTTTTTGGGTTTTCAGGGTTTTTAGGGGTGTTCCCTGGGTTTTGTGGATTTTTGGGGTCTTAGGTGTTTCGTATGATTTTTAGTGATTTTAGTGTTTTCAGTATTTTTTAGGGGTTTATAGGGGTATTTATGTTTTTTCAGTGTATCTAAGGGGTTTAAGCACATTTCATGTTGTTTTAGGAATTGTTAGAGATTTTTGGAGGGGTGGGGGGTTAGGATTTTTTAGGATTTGTTAGGGTTTTTACAATTTTAGGCGGTTTTGTGTTTTTTGGGTTTTTAGGGTGTTTTACAGGTTTTTGGGTGTATAGGGTCCCTATAGGGTTTTATGAAGTTTTATATGGTTTTGGGTGGGGTTAGGATATTTTAGGTATTTTGTAGAATTACGGTCACTAATGGTTGATTTATGGTTTTTATTGTTTTTTGTTGTTTAGGTTCTTTAGTGGTTTTTTTATTTTAGGATTCTTAGGGTTATTTAATTTTTTCGGTTTTGGGGGGATTTCAGATTTTTTTATATATATTTTTTTTTGATGTTTTTAGTGTTTATATGGTTTTTGGAGTTTTTTAGTTTTTTAATGATTGTAAGTGGTTTGAGGGCTTTTATGGGTTTTTAGTTTTTTTTAGATTTTAATGAGTTTTAGGTTTTTTCATTATTTTTAAAGGGATTTAAGGTGATTTTTTGGGGTTTTTTATGTTGTGGGTTTTTATTAGAGTTTTAGGTTTTTTGGGGTTTTAGTGGTTTGGGGTTTTTTTGGGGGGTTTTAATTTTTGGGGTTGTTATTATTTTTTTAGAGATTTTAGTGTTTGTAGGTTTTTCTATAGTTGTTTTAGTGGTTTTGAATGTTTTTTTGGTTGTTTTATAGTTTTTAGGGTTTTGGGATATCAGGTTATTTCAGTTTATAGGTTTTTAAGGTGTTTAAGTGTTATTAATGTATTTTCGTATTTTTTTAGTGTCCTTTAATATTTTTACGATATTTATTGGATTTTTTGGGTTTTAGTGTTCTTTTAACTGTTTTAATGTATTTTTGGGGTTTTAGGATTTTAGGGGGGGGGTATGGTTTTCATGGTTTTTATGGTTTTCATGAGTTTTTTTGGGTTTATAATGATTTCATGACTTTCTAGGTTTTTTAGAATTTTATGGTTGTTTTGGGGAATGTTATGGCTTTCATGGTTTTTTATTGGTTTTAACGTTTTTTTGTTTTTTTTGAATTTTTTTGGGTTTTATAGTTTTTTAATGTTTTTAGGTTTTTAGTTTATCTATGTTTTTCAATGGTTTTTAGAGATTGTTATAGTTCCTATAGGTGTTTGGGGCTTTTCAGTTTTTTGGGTTTTTGGGGTTTTTAGAGGGTTTAAGATCTTTTTAGGTTTTCTAGTTTTTTATGATTTTTAGATTTTTGGTGATTTAGGTGATTTAGGATTTTTTGGGGGGGAGGGGGGTAGTTTCTATTTGGTATTATAGGTGTTTCATGTTCTTTTTTGGATTTTTTTATGGGTTTTACAAGTTTTTGGATATTTTAGGTGTTTCAATGTTTTTTAGTATTTTTGGGTTTTTTGGGGTTTTCATTATTTTGTTTGGTTTTCTAGAATGTTTGGGGTTTTTTGTGTCTTTTATGGATTATAGGGGTTTTAAGTGTGTTATAGAGTATTTATTTGGATATCTCGTGTTTATAGATTTTTATAGGTTTATATACGGTTTTATATGTTTTTTTAGGTTTTTAGGGTTTGTTATTGTTCTAAAAGATTATTAACATTTTTTAGGGTTTTTATAGGTTTTTGGGTTTTTAGTGTGTTTAGTGGTTTTTAGGGGTTTTAGGTATTTTTAGGATTTTTTTAGGATTTTTTTGGTTTTTAGGGGTTTTTGGGTTTTTATTATTTTTTTAGTTTTCTTTAATCCAAGGTGAAAGGAGAGCATGTGCATATATCATATCGGAAACAATGAGGACCTACGTTTAGAGTGGCATGTGTATAGCGATGACCTCCATACTAGTTTGTTGACGCGTAGGGAGGACCTCCCCATTGGTAGGCGTTGTAGCATGGAGGACCTCCACTGCTGCTAGTAATAACATGTGTTTGACCTCCATGTTGATAGGTGAAAGATCGAGAAAGACCTTCCCCCTAGTCAATAATGTTGTGGGGAGTACCTCTACTTGATATAAAAATGATGCAAAGATGGCCTCCATGTTAGTGGTCTGATACTTGAGGAGGACTTCCATATCTTGAATAATAGGCATATGGAAGATCTCTGTACTAGATCTCATCATCACAGTTTGGCTCGTGATGTTTACTAACCACTCTAGTGACTGAAAGTGTTAACCAATCCTACTCATAAGGAGATTGAAGTCTGTATCCCAATCAGGAATTGATATATCCTGACACCATAGTATCATGGAACTGGTAGTATGTGTCGGTGGTGGAACGGGCCACTAAAGCTGCGTAACAAGATTCCCCCTATCAAACGTCTTCTTGAGATTGTTCTCGATTTTGGTGTGGGGTTACCTATATCAGGGTTGACCACGTAGGGATATACACCGTGTGTTCTTCACCCTGTGGGACAGTTGGTGGTGTTGGCATGGCTTGGAGGGAGTTCTCATTATCATCTCCTAGGTGGTAGTTATTGCTTTTATGACTCATATATCTCTTAACTTTTCAGCATAGGGGAGTGATTAAAAAGATCATTAAGGAGAGTGGCTCCTAAAATAGTACAACATGGTAATGGGGAGTAGTGTCTCCCTATATGGCCCTTGGGGACAGAAGGGATGGTGAGGAACAAAAACCATCATGTCCTAGTGGGACATGTCCCACACCGTAAGGACCCTCACCCCCCGGTGCTAGTATCGATGAACCAAGGTGTATATCACCCTTCTATGGATGATTTTATAAGATGATATGGGGTTTGGGTGCCTTTTAGATGTGGTCTTAGATTCAATCATGAAAGTGGTGGGGTCTTGTTGGATTTCATCACTAACATGCTTTCTACCCATGTGTCTGTGAGTGGGGGGGATTCATTTCCAATAGTTGGGATTCGAAAAAGAAAGATGATTCGAAAATCGATATAGATAATATGATCTAAATTCATAATTCCCCATTATCGTTCAGTCTTCTATGGTTAAAGAGAACGATCCATGTAGATGATTTCACAGTCCAAAATGCCCAAGGATTAACAGCCCCAAATTACTATGAGCTTAATGATAGGATCACTATTTTCTGCGTGGGACATGGAATTTAATAGATACATCTGTTGACATAATCATCTATTGGTATATCAAATTCTACTAATCGCCTATTGAGGATAAGTGTTCATATATGGTCCGCCATTTATATTGGTTTCCCAACATCTGTGGTGTCAAAGTACAATCTCTGATTTAATGACCAACATGACCATTTCCCAGGGTTAAAGGAGAACTAGTTCAAGTTGGGTTCACCATTTCTATTTTTTATGCTTTCTGTTAGGGCATGCCAGTATCATTTATAACTTTATGGAGAGGCAACATTGTTTCTCTGCATTATCTATTTCAAATAGATGGTGGAAATAATCACTTCTTCTGTGATGTCTTCACGTTGATCGAAACTAGATTACATGATATTTGTTCCTAAATCCATGTACTTCTCATCTGAATTATTCTCCTAGTTTAGGTCTCCTATATTGAATAAGATGTAGTTCATGAACCACATTCCTGGTGTCATATCTTTTGGGATTCCAGTTAATTATGCTACATTTTCCTGTACCTTCCATAGAATTATGTCAGGGAAGAAAACATTGGTCATGGAAGTAGTCATGTTTGTTATCGCTTAGAATATCTGGACACCAGAACATTGGATCATGTATATTGTTCCTCCTAATAGGGCTTCTCAAGTGAAAGGAAACCTGAGGCATCCCACATCTATCACAAGGAATATTTTTCCAAAGTTATGTATTCCATGGTTTTCCTTAGTTTTAACATGTTTAGCAATTGGTATGTTTTGTGTTTAATATCTTGTGAAGACTGATCAGAAAAATTACATCACTTGTGAAGGTGGATTAGTTAGGTACATCCCTTGGAAGGAACACCAAGAATGTTTACCGGATGGTTGGATAAGAACTCCCAATATGGACAAACCCTGGAATATTGTTTCCCATAATGGTAATTTTCACACAGAGTAGGGGTACATTCCTAGGATGGAGGTACCAAGGTTTACAAATGGATGGGTTGGTATTCCTCAGATGATGAACTCGGGTGATGTGTCCCATATAGGGAAATATATCTCATCATGAATGCTGATTTGGACACAACTGAGGGTGGATCATGGAGGTGGACACCAATGAAGAGGGAACCAATGTTTACTAGTGATTGGTGTTGAACCTTGAGAAGGAATCCTATGTACCATATGTTGAAGGTAGATATAAATCCCACATTGTTATAAGTGGTGGTTTGGGGCGTACACACTAAGACATCCTGCTGCAAGAGGGATTGTCTTGATTGTGTCAATATGGATTTTTGGGGTTCATGCTTGGTTAGCAGCCCATGTTCTTCTAGGAGAAGTGATGAAGGGGATAACAAACTATCATTAGGATGTGGCCCCTTGTGTAAGAATCAGGATGGATATGGAGGAAATGGTAATGGAATGGATGGAGTGTAGAGGTTGAAGGTATTGATCCTCATGGAGGCTTCCTACGTATCCAAGTGGTTGAGAGTCAATGTTCACTTAGATCAAGAGTGGGGAAATGAGACACCTAAGTAGGTGACTCATGTGAATGCATGGCATGGATAGGGACCTCAAGTAAGTGTAACCCTGGGTTAGGGTATGATTATTCTGAGATATAGTGACTCGAGGGAAATTCCATGATGGAAATATATGATTGGCTTGATTGGTGGGGAGACTTCCTACGTACTTTGTGTATGACATAGGGATCAAAGACCATGTAGTTCGGGATGTAATTTGGTCTTACACATCCCTAGCTACCCTTTGACATTTTGATGATTATGCATGGTTAGCTTTCTAAAGAGGGTACATCCCTAGGAGGGAGCATGCGTTTTTACCATTGGTTGGGATTGAATCTTGGGGAGGTTTCCTACGTACCCCATGTAGCGGATATGGATCAAAATCCATGTAGTTCAGAAGGTTGTGAATTTTATCTTCACACACTGAGAATGATGTTGAAGCATCATGAAATAAATGTAATGGATGGATTGTGGGGATTGACCTTTTGGGAGGATTCATAATTACCTTGCTTAGGAGATAGGGATCAAAACCCCCATAGATATTACGTGAGGGGAATGGGGATTATGCTTTGTTAGTAGCCCATGATGGTGTTCCATGGTTACTATTAAACTCTAAATCCATTTTTGTCTTGGTCAGTGTGTGAAACATGCAGTTTTTGTGGAACTAAAAATAATGTGGTGAAATGTGCAGCAAAGAGAGATTATGTTTGGATTACGCATGGCTAGCTGCCCGAGGAGATGGAGGTTGGGGTTTACTCTATGAGGTATTCTAGAGAGGATCTAGTTCTGCATGAGGTGGTTTCCATTCTATTCCAAAAGGGTGATAAGATATCGCTCCTATGTAGATAAGTGAGAGTGGAGAATGCCGGAGGTGTGACGCCCCATGTGGATTTCATGGTGTGAGACTACAGTTAAACATCATGTGATGATGGCTATGAGGCTTGGAATTTTACCATCCTATAGCTTGAATTGGAAGGACTCATTCCTCACCCCTTTAACATTCATAACTGATACCCACCTACACATGGGGAAGAGAAGGCATCAGTAATTCCTGACAGGAGCCTGGAAAATAATTTGTTGATTGTGGGGTCCACGTTAATGTGGAGATTCCAAAAACCAAGATCCATTAGTTTAACTATGATTAAAAGAAATTGGTAGGTCGTCAAAATATGGGATACCATACCAGGGACCAAGAAATCACTACATGCTATCCTGGAGGGTCGTATAGAGGAAGTGCATGCTAAACGTGGGAGTTTCAACCAAAGAGTGCTCAAATGTTGTGATTTGAGGTAAATTCAGCCCATGGAGTCCTAAGGAGTAGGTGAATGCAAGATTATGGACTTGAGTCCAAAAATAAGGTAACTGAGCGACTGATGGATGTGAAAAATTGAATGTGGTGTGCATTAGAAAGGCCTTTTACGTTTACCTACCTTAGGTGATTGATGCATGTAAGATGTGTCTTTTGTACGCAACTTAGGAAAAAATGGAATGGATGAGGTTCAAGTCCTTATGGGACCACCTGAAGGGGGTCCCAAGGGGGACTTATCACATATGATCCTATACCTTGAATCCTTGAGTTGCGCGTAGTTGTGTATGGGTTTGTCATTCCCACGTGGGAGAAACGGCTCAACTTCTAGAGGGTTACCCCATAAAGGGTGGTGTTCCCTACTATTTGTAGGAGAAATTATTTGTTTTAGAACATAAGGATTATGTAATGAAAGAGTGTGTTTGACGTCACAATGGTCATGTAAAATTCTTAATGGATGGATAGACTTTTGGGTGCAAACCTCTACACTTCCAAGAATCTACCAAGTCTATTTTCTAGAGGTCAGGGAAAATAATTCCATTGATGTTTCAATGGGAGTGTAAGGGTTTTACACATGTTTTTTCATCTTGAATGTAGCCTTTGGAACATATTCTTAGCTATCATGGTATTCTTGGCCTGGTTTGGTGAGTCAAATGGTGTCTTCAGTTTTCTCAAATATGCTCACTTGCAACCTCAAATAGAATCTGACACCAAAACTAACAATCTTATTTAGGCCCCATGAGATCATATTTATATGGAATAAATGGGGATTTGTGACATGGATAACCCTTATCAATTATTATAAAAATTAAATGAAGTGAGTGGTGGTCCCATGTCACCCAATTTAATTGAAAAATTGTCACACCATTGTTAATGGTAAATGTGAAAAACTTATAAATCAAACATAGGATTGTATTAAAATCCTGGTTGTTTGTAAAATAATAATGAACTAAAAATTATTCCATTACTCATATTTAATAAATTATTATTTTTTAATAATGAATGTGAATGATGACCTTTGAATATTACATAGAATTGGTATTATTACCCTTACACATGTATTTTATCAAATTAGGCATGATGAACGTTATTCTTAATTATACAAAATTTCTATGACAACCCTTATAAATTATATTAATACGGTCATGGAGACTCTTATATAAATGTAATATGAATTGGGAATGGAATCCCTAGTGATACATTACTAGAATAATGTCACTTACTGAGATAGTGGGCATGGTATCCCTTATATATTTTATACTATTAATGGAATATCTATTTTCTGATATTGGGCATGGAATCCCTATTCTGTGATATTTGGAATGGAATCATTTATTATGATACTAGGCTTGGAAACCCTGTTCTATGATATTGGAAATGGTTTCCCCTATACAACTATGATTCTAGGAAATGTGCCTCTAATAGATGTGATAATGGGAATTCCATCCTTTGATACTTATTTAGAGTTATTCCATAAAATGAAGAATTAGTTATTGTCATCCAATTTTCCATTCAGGAATAAGATCCTACCCATTTACAGTTGTTATTACTTCTTTACATTATTTTACCAATGCACTACCATGTTGTATAATCGGAATGGATATTTATAGATGTTGGTGGAGGCGGCCAACTATGATTTATCTCACACTATATATAGGCCAACTGTGGTAATTGGTACTAATATATGCTTTTAGGTTCCAATAAAGAGAATAATCCTCTTACATATTGATGAATTCTGGATTAACATAGGACAGAGATGGTAGCAGATGACTGAGATGGAGCTCAAAATACTATTTAGATTTTAACCTTTGGGATATTTTTACATAGATTGTATATTAAAATATCCTAATTATTGTATTCATGTTTTCTTTCTTTTTATACCTGACATTATCAACTATTCTATATAATTCTGTTACTGATTTTGAGTATTGATATTAGTTTCTTTGTTATTTACAACTTTAACTCTTCTAATTCATTATTATATTTCTTCTACTACTTATATTTTGATTATATAATTTTCCTACTCCGGTAATGTGGGAATAGTCTCTTCATAGACACGCCCATGGACCTCGACACTAGGTAGAAACCATTGGAGTTTGGGGAGTTCCTCATGAGATCATGTTGCATACCAGGAAGAGGGAACAGTTGAGTGGAAACCTAGATTGGGATGTCTCATTAAGGGATTTTTAGGATTTGAAGGGTTTTTATGGTTTTTATATTTTTTTGGTTGTTAGGTTTTTATAGGGTTTATGAGGTTTTAATGGGTTTATGCTTTTTAAAATTTTTATGGTTTTAGTGTTTTTATGTTTTTTAAATGTTTTTAGTGTTATTAGGGACTTTATGGGTTTTTAAGGTTTTCCCTTGGTTTTTTATCATTTTTGTGTTTTTTATTATTATAGTGGTTTTATGGGGTTTTAGTGTTATAATATTTTTAGTGTTTTCTTGTGTCTTGGGATTTTTAGGGATTTTTGGGTTTTTTGTTTTTTAGAGTTTTATTTTTTTAGGTTTTTAGGGATTATAGAGTCGATAAGGTTTTTTTGTATTTTATGGGAAATTACAAATTTTATGTTTTGTTTTATGGGGGTTTTGGATTTTTAAGGGATCTAAATGGTTTTTACTTGTAATTTAGTTGTTTATTGTTTTTAGGGGTTTTTATGATTGTTTTGGGGTGTAAGGTAAATGTGTTAGGGTATATGGTGTAGGTATTAGGTGTAATGGTATAGGTTTTATGGTGTATGTTGTAGGGTTTAGAGTGTAGGTTGTAGGTTTTGGGGTCTAGGGTTTTTGTTTTTGGGTTTAGGGGTTAGGGTATAGGGTTTAGTGACTGGGATATAGTGTTTTGGGTGTTGTATATAGGGTTTAGTTTTGGCATTTTATGATTTGGGGGGTATGGTTTTGGGTTTCAGGTGTAGGGTATTGGGTTTAGAGTCCACATATTAGGGTTTTTTGAGTATGGTATAGGGTTTCAGTTGTAGGTATTATGGATTAGGTTGCAGGGAACATGGTTAAGGGTGTAGTTTATATGGTTTGAGTGTAGGGTATATTATTTAGGTTGTAGGGTATAAGGAATAGGTTTATGGTATACAGTTTTGGGTATAGGGTATACGGTATAGGGTACAGGGTATATGGTTTTGGGTTTGGGTTTCAGGTTTACGTTGATGTGTACAGGGTTTAGGGTTTCATGTATAGGTGTTTAGGGTTGGGTTATAAGGTATTGGATTCATGGTTTAGTGTGAATGGTATAGGGATTAGAGTATAGGGTTTTGGGTTAAGGGTATGTGGTTTAGGGTTTATAGTTTAGGTTATATTTTTTAGGGTGTAGGGTATAAGGATTACAGTTTAGGGTATATGGTTTAGGGTGTATGTTTTAGGGTTAAGGGTGTGGGGTATAGGTTAAAGGGTGCATGGTATATAGTTTAGTATGTTGGGTATATGGTTTTTGTTTATGGTTTATGGTTTGTGTTTTAGTGTGTAAGGCTTAAGGTGATGAGTTTAGGTTATAGGGCATAGGCTTTAGGGGTATGTTTACACGTTTTTTATGGTTGGTATATTGTATATGGTTTGGGGTTTATGGTTTAGGTTTAATGGTGAATGGATTAGGGTTTTAGGTGTATGGTTTTTGTTTTAAAATTTTGGAATAAGGTTTATAGTGTATTTTTTATGGTTTAGTGTGTTGGGGTGTATTGATTATGGTTTAGGGTATAGGCAATTGGGTTTCCTGTGTTGGGTTTAGCATGTAGGGATTTGGGTTTAGGGTGTTATTTTTTATTAGAGTTTAGGGAGTAGTATATAGGTTTTATGGTGTAGTTTTTGGGTTTATGTTATAGGGTATAGGGTTAACATATATGGTTTATCATATAGGATGTTGGTGCCAGGGTGTAGGGGGTTGGGTTTTGTGTTTTTGATATAGGGTGTACGGTTTAGTGTTTAGGTATTAGGGTGTAGGAAAAAGTGTTTAGCATGTGGGGTTTAGGTTTTATTGTGTAAGGTATAGGGATTGGTGTGTAATGTTTCGGTGTATGTTTTTGGGTATGGGGTTTATGGTTTTTAGGGGTTATTGAATGATTTTATTTGTATTTTGGTTTTCTAGTTTTTTTTAGGTTTTTTTATAAGATTAATCATTTTTAATGATTTATTTCTTTTTAAGGGGATTGAGTGTTATCAGGGTTTTTTTTGTACGGTTTGTTGTATTTTGGTGATTTTTGAGTTTTTTAGGATTTTATGTTATTTTACAGGTATTATATATTTTTAGGGGTTTTTTGGATTTTATAGGTATTTCTTCTAGGTTTTATGGATCCATTAGTTCTTAGGGGTTTTACTATTTTTCATGGAATTTTTTCGTGTTTTTATGATTTTTTGGAGGTTTTTGGGTTCTATTTATTTTTTAGTGTTTTACTATTTTTATGATTGTGTTAGAGTTTTTAGGGATTTTTTATTTTTTATGGTTTTTAGGTGTTCTAGGATTCTTGGATTTTGAATGGGATTTTAGGTTTTTATTGTTTTAAGGTGTTTTTAGGGTTTTTAGGTTCATTAGGTATTTTAGAGTTTTTGGGGTGTTCATGGGTGTTTAGGGTCTTATAGAGGTTTTATATTAGTTTTTGGTTCTTATAGTGTTTTTAGGATATTTACGGGATTTTAGGGTTTGTAGATTCTTATTGGGGATTTATGGTTTTTTATTTTTTAGGCTTTATTGGTTTTTAATGTTTTTAGGGTTATTATGGTTACTTGGGGGTTTTATTCTTCCTTTACATTTTTAATCTTTTTATTGATTTTTGAGTTTTTTGGTGTTTTCACAGTTTTAGGGTGTCATGTTTTTTCGTGTTTTAGGGTGTTTTGGGGTTTTCTTATTTTTATGATTTTTTAAATTTAAGTAGAGTTTTTAGTGCGCTATGGTTTTATATGGTGTCTATAAATTTTTTATGATCATTTTATGGGTTATTATAATTTTCTAAAGTTTTTTTAGGGAATTTTTTATTTTAGTGTATTTTTTTATTACTTTTTAGAGTTTATTTAATATTTTCCATTGATTTTTTATCATTTTTTGTGTTTTATGGTTTTTCTTTGGGTTATTATGTTTTTTGGGTTTTACAGGGTTTTATGTTGATTAAGGGGTCCTATGGGTTTAAGGTATTCAAGGGTTTTAGGGACTTTTAGAGTTTTTAGGGATTTTTACGATATTTTTTGAGATTTCATCATTTTTAGGGATTTTAGGTTCTTGTATTGGTTTCTTGACTTTTTATGTTTTAGGATTTTTAAGGATTATTTTAGCCTTTATGGGTTTTTTTGGTTTTTAGGGTTTTTAATGATTTTTTAGAGTTGTAAGGGTTTTATAAGGGTTTTAGGGTGTTTTGTGATTTATATGAACTATTATTATTACTGTTCTTCATGGTTTTGGGATTTTTTTTGGAGGTTTTTATGGTTTTTTGGGTCTTTAGAGTTTTTCATTTTTAGGGGGATTTATGGGTTTTTACGGTTTTTGAACGGTTTTAGGTGGTTTAATGTATTTTAGAGATTTTTGTGTTTCTATGGGGATTTATGGTTTTTAGTTTTAGAGTGTTTTCTGGGTTAATAGGTTTTATGAATATTTATGGGTTTTAAATTTTTTTGAGTTCCTCTATGGTTTTTTAGGGTTTATATGTTTTAGGAGTTCTAGAGGTTTTGGGTCTTTAAAGGGTTATTTAGTGTATATTTTGGTTTTTAGTGTCTCTAATGTTCTTTTAGAGTGTTATGGTTTTAGGGATTAGGGATTTCTAGCAATTTATGGTCTTTTTGGTTTTTAAGATATTTAGGTTTTTAAGTCATTTTTATGGTTTTAATATGTTTTAGGGATTTAAAGTGTTTTTTCGTGCTTTGGGGTTGTTTCTTCTTTTTTAGGGGTTTTAGGGTTTTATACAGTTTTTATGGTTTTTATAATTTTTAGGGTTCTATAGGTATTTTTGTTTTGTTTTTTGTTTTTTTTTAATTTTATGTGTGATTACAGTTTTTAGGGGTTTGTGTGTTATAAGGTATTTAATGGATTGTTATTGTTTTTGGGTATTCATAGTGTATTTAGGAATTTTTAGGACATTCTTAGGGGTTTTAGGGATTTTATGTTTTTAGGAGATTTATTGTTTTATGGTCATTTAGTGATACTTTGGGATGTTAGGGTTTTTTGGTTTTAATGTTTTTTATGCATTAAGGGTTTTATATTTTTTAGGGATTTAATGGGTTTCTAGGTTATTTTGTTTTTATGGTTATTCATATGTTTTGAGGGGTTTTACGGTTGGTATGGACTTTTGTAATTTTTTGTTTTTATGTTTTTAGGGGGTTTATGGTATTTTTCTTAGAAATTTGTTAGATGTTTCTCAATTTTTGGGTATTTTAGTTGTTTTAGGGTTTCTTTCAAGAATTTTAGTTTTTGTGTTTATGTGTTTTTATATGGATGTTTAGGGATTTGATGGTTTTATATGGATTTAGTTTTTTAGTTTTTTACCCTTTTTATGAGTATTAATGTTTTTAAGGTGTTTATCGGTTTCTAGTATTTTTATGGTGTTTCAATGTTTTTTATGTTTTTTTGGTTTTTTATGGGATGTAGGGTTTTTAGGGGTTTTATATATTTTTTTTAGTTCTAAATTAGAAATTATTTGGATTATAGTGATTTTTACTTTGTTTTAGAGGTTTTTTAGGTTTTTTAGGATTTTTATATGTTGTAGAGATTTTATGGTCTTCTTGGTTTTTAGGGTTTTAGGGTTATAAAAGGTTTTTTAGGGTTTTATATGTGAATATGGGTTTTATGGTTTTTTTTCATTTCTTGGATATGATGGGTATTGGGGGTAGTTTTGGTTGTTTAGGTTTTTTGAGGGGTTTTGTGTTTTTTAGTGAATTTATGGGTTTTTAGATTTTTAGTTTTTTGTCTTATAGCTTATTTGGGGTGTATGGGAGTGTTTTGTATTTTTGGGGTTTATGGATTTTATGGTGTTTTAGAGTTATAATGGGTTTTAGGGCGTCTTGTGTTTTGGGGGGTTTTAAAATGTTTTTTAGCCATTTTAGTAGGATTAAGGGTTTATAAGGGTTTTATGTTTTTTTATGTTTTTTGTGGTTTGTTTGTATTTTTTCAGTTTGTTCTTTTTTTGTTATTTATGGTTTTTAGGGTTTATAAGTGTTTTTCAAATATATGTTTTCGGGAATTTTTTTAGTGTTTTGTGAGGTTTTATTTGTCTTTAGGTTGTTTTAGGATTTATTAGGGTCAATTGGTATTTTCAGGGCCTTATGATGTTTTTAGTATCTCTTAGGGTTATAAATGGTTATTTAATGTCTTTAATGTTTTTTAAGGGTTTTATGATTTTAGGGATTATGGTTTTTTGGTTTTATAGTGAGTTTTAGGGGTTTCCCAGTTTTTTTTTATTTTTATGAGTTTTTAGGGTTTTTTATGTTATAGTGTTTTTATGGGTTTCAATTATTTTTATGGATTGTAGTGTTTTTAGGGTCATATGGAATTTTTTTTACATTTTTATTGTTTTTAGTTTCATTTATCAATTTATGGTATTTAGTGTTTTTAGTGGGTTTTGGGTATTTTTGGGGTTTTATGTTTATTTTTAGACATTTAGGGTTTTGATGGTTTTGGGGGTCTAATAGATTTTTCTATAGTTTTTAGGGATTTAAGGAACATTTAATCTCCATATGCGGTTTTAAAAAATCCTATATTTTTTTTGGATTATGGTATGTTAGAAATTTTTATGTAATTATATTTGTTGAGAATTTTTAGGGTATTTTTTATTTTTTTGGTCTTTAGTCTTCTTTAGGTTTTTTAGGTTTTTAGGGACCTTTATTCTTTTTCGGTTTTTAGGTTCCTTTCACGGTTTTTGGGTCATTTAGTTTTTTTTACTATTTCTTAGAGTCGATATGGGTTTTAGGGTCCTCTAGCGTTTTTAGGGTCCATTAGTCATTTCAGAGTCTTTTATTGGTTTTAAGAGGATTTAGTGTTTTTCTCACTTTTAATGGTTTCTGTGGTGTTTAGGGAAATTAGGATTTTAATGAATATTAATGAATTTTATGGTTTTTATGAGTTTTTAGGGTCTTCTATGGTTTTTTTGATTTTAAGAGTATTTTAGTGTTTTTATATTTTAAGGGGTTAAGGTGTTTTAGGGGTTTTATGGTGTTTTACTATATTTTAGTTGGTTTTAGGGGTTTTAATGGTTTTTAGAGTATTAATTGTTTTTATGATTTATTGGTGGATATTTAGGGATTTAAGGGGTTTGGGGGTCTTTTATGATTTTAATGGTTTTTGGGTTTCTGGGTTCCTTTAATTTTTTTTTGGCATTTTGGGTTTTAGGAAGTTTTAGGGCTTGTTATAATTTTGATGTGTTTTATGGGTTTTAGGGTTTATAAGAGTATTGGGATTTTTTATGGGTTTTAAGGGTTTTAAAGTGGGTTTTGGGTGTTTTTGGGTTTTCAGTGTTTTAGGGGTGTTCCTAGGGTTTTGTGGAATTTTTGAGATCTTAAGGGTTTTTTATGGTTTTTAGTGATTTTAGTGTTTTCAGTATTTTTAGTGATTTATAGGGGTATTTAGGTTTTTTTAGTGTATATATGGGGTTTAAGGGAAATTCATGTTGTTTTAGGAGTTGTTAGAGATTTTTCGGAGTGGTGGGGGTAGGATTTTTTAGGATTTGTTAGGGTTTTTACAATTCTACGAGGTTTTGCGTTTTTAGGGTTTTTATAGGTTTTTTGTTTTTTCAGGGGTTTTAGGGTTTTTAATGTGTTTTTGGGACTGTAGGGTCTCTATTGGGTTTTAGAATATTTACATAGTGTAAGGTGGGGTTATCATCTTTTAGGTATTTGTAGAATTATGGTCATTTATGGTTGATTTATGGTTTTTATGGTTTTATGTTTTTTAGGTTCTTTAGAGGTTTTTTGTTTTTAGGATTCTTAGGGTTATTTAATTTTTTTGTGTTTTGGGGGGTTTTAGGATTTTTATTATTTAATTTTTTGAGTTGTTTTTAGTGTTTATATGGTTTTAGGGGTTTTTAGTGTTTTAATGATTATATGTGGTTTTAGGGGTTTTAAGTGTTATTAGTTTTTTTTGGATATGTTAATGAGTTTTAGTTGTTTTCATGATTTTTAAAGAGATTTAAGGTGTTATGTGGGGTTTTTTGTTCTGAGGTTTTTTATTGGAGTTTTAGTTTTTTTGGGGTTTTAGTGTTGTGGGGTGTTTAGGGGTTTTAAATTTTTTGGGGGTGTTATTATTTTTTAGAGATTTTAGTGTTTTTATGTCTTTCTAGAGTTGTTTTAGGGTTTTCGAATTTTTTTGGGTGGTTTTATAGTTTTTTGGGTTTTTGGGTTGTTTCGGTTCATAGGTTTTTATGGTCTTTAAGTGTTTTTAATTTTTTTTCTTATTATTTTGTGTATTTAGTGTCCTTTAATATTTTTATGATATTTATTAGATTTTTTTGGTTTTGTGGTTCTTTTAGGTGTTTTAATTTATTTATGGGGTTTTATGATTTTGGGGGGGGAGGGTTATGGTTTCATTGTTTTTATGGTTTTCATGTGTTTTTAGTGTTTATATTTATTTTATGACTTTGTAGGTTTTTTAGTATTTTATGGTTATTTTGGGGAATATTTTGGGTTTCATGGGTTTTTATTGGTTTTAACATTTTTTAGTTTTTTAGCATTTTTAGGGTTTTAGGGTTTTTTTAATGTTTTTAGATTTTTAGATTTTTTAAGTTTTGCAGTGGTTTTTATAGATTTTAATAGTTCCTAGAGGAGTTTGGGGATTTTTAGATTTTTGGGTCTTATGGGTTTTTATAGGGTTTAGGTTCTTTTTAGGTTTTCTTGTTTTTTATGTTTTTTAGTTTTTTGGGGTTTTATGGGATTTAGGTTTTTTGGGGGGAGGGGAGTAGTTTCTATTAGGTATTTTAGGTGTTTCATGTTCTTTTGGGGTTTTTTTATGGGTTTTACAAGTTTTAGGATATTTTAGGTGTTTTAATGTATTTTAGTATTTTTGGGTTTTGGGGGTTTCATTATTTTGTTTGGTTTTCAAGAATGTTGTGGGTTTTTTAGTGTCTTTTATGGATTATAGGGTTTTTAAGATTGTTATAGAGTTTTTTTTTGGATATCTCGTGATTTTATAATTTTATTGGGTTTTATAAGGTTTTATTTGTTGTTTTTATGTTTTTATGGTTTGTTATTGTTCAAAAGGATTTTCATCATTTTGTAGGGTTTATATAGGTTTTAGGATTTTTAGTGGGTTTAGTGATTTTCAGGAGTTTTAGGTATTTGTAGGAGTTTTCTTGGAGTTTTTTGGTTTTTAGGGGTTTTTTTGGTTTTTAGTATTTTTAATGTTTTCTTTGAAACCTTTTTGGTTTTTAGGATAATTATATGGTTTTTATGGATTTTATGTGTTTTTTAGGTTATTAACATTTGGTAGGAATTTATATAGTTTTTTTGGTTGTTATATATTTTTTATGTTTTTAGTTTTTTAATTTACTTTTATGTTAATGTAGTGTTTATAGGGTTTTATAGGTTTTTTTGGATTTATGGGTTTTACGTTATTTTAGGTTATTTATGGGTTTTTGGGTTTATGAACGTTTTACTATATTTTTGTATTTGTTATTTTTTTACGTTTTTCATAAAATGTAGGGGTGTGTAGGATTATTTTGAGGGTTTTATGTGTTTTAGGCGTTTATATTGTTTTTATGGATTTTAGGGATTAATAGAGGTTTAAAAGTTTCATTGTAATTTTTATTGTGTTTTTAGTGTGTTTTAGGGTCATTGGGTGTATATAGGTAATTTTAAGTGTTTTTATGGTTTTTGGCACATTTTTTGGTTGAAGTGGTTTGTAAGGTCTTTTAGGGCTTCTTGGTTCTTTTTAGGGTTTTAGGGAATTTAGAGTCCTCTATTGGTTTTAGGGTTTGGGGTCATTTTAGTTTATTAGGGTTTTTAATGGTTTTTAAGGACATTTATTGTCTTCTTAATGTTCTTATAAGGGCTCATGTGTTTTTAGTATTCTATGGGTTTTCAAATTATAATGGTATTTAGGTTGTATGGTATTTTTCAGTTACTAGAATTTCATAGGGCTTTTTTGGGTCGTAGGGGCTTTGGGTTTGTGAGTTTTTCGGGGTTTTCATTTTTAAGAGGGTTTTATTTTGTTTGTTTTTAGTGTTTTTTATGGTCATTAAGGGGGTTTTAGGTTTTATTAGGTTTTAGGGGATTTAGGGGGATTTCATGTTTTTAGTTTTTTTATGATTTCCTAGGATTTTGGGTGTTTTACTATTTTTTAAAATTATTTTCATGTTTTTAGGGTTTTTAGAGAATTTAGGGGTTTGAGTGTTTTTAGGGTATTACATGGGATTTTATGGATTTAAAGGGTTATTTAAGGTTCTTTCTGGGTTTTTTGGTTCTCTTCTAGTTTAAATGGGATCTTATGGTCTTTAGAGTTCGTAGGCTTTTAGCATTTATAATAGTTTTTTGGCATGTGGGTTTTAGGATATTAATGTATCTTCATGTTTTTAGAGTATTTTTTTGGTTTTTGGGGATATAGGGTATAGTTAAAATTTTTATGGTCTTCATATTGGATTTAGGGATTTTTAGGGTTTCAGATATTTTTTAGGACATTTAGGGTTTTATTATTTTATACGATCGTTTTTGGGAATTGTAAGTTTTTAGGGGCATTATAGGGTTTTTATAATTTTTTTGTTTATTGGTTTTTTTTTCATATTTATGTGTTTTTCTGGGTTTTTTGGTTTTTAGTTTTCTAGGGTCCTTTAGGGGGGTTTTCTATGGTTTCTAGGGTTTTGGGAGTATTTAGCTGTTTTAGGTAATTTGTTGTTTTTTATAATTTTTTTTATCATTTTTAGGGATTTTAGGTATTTCCAGGGGTTTAAAGGTTTATTTATAATTTTTTAAGGTTTAAGAGGTTTTTAGGGTGTTTTAGGAATTTTAGGGTATTTTATGTTTTTATGATTTATACTGTCTTTTAGGAATTTATGGGTTTTCATGGTCATTAGGGTTTTGGGGTTTTTTGGGTTTCAGGGTATCTTATGGGTTTATAGGTTTTTAATGTTTTCAGTGGATTTTTATGGATTTTAAGTTCTTTAATGATTTTAATGGTTTTAAGAACTTTTAGGGTTTCTGTTTTAGGGTTTTAGGGTTAAGGATTAGGGTTTATAGTTTATGGATTAGGGTTTACGTTGTACAATTAAGGGTTTAATGTGTAGGGTTCAGCGTTTAGGGTATAGGGTTTGGGGTTTAGGATTTAGTGTATAGTGTATAAAATGAAGGGTTTGTGGATTAGGGTGTAGGGTATAGGGATACATTTGTAGAGTTTTTGGGGTAGGGTGTAGGATATATGGTTAAGGGAATAGGGTTTACTGTTTATGTTGGACGGTATATGGGTTAGTTCAATGAGTGGTTTTATGGTTTTATTTAATTTTTTGGTATTTATTAGGGTTTTTTGTGTTTTATAGATTTTGGGGGTTTATGGGTTTTTTTTGGTTTTTAGTGTTTTTTTTGTTTGGAGGTGTTTTTTATGGTTATTAGGATTTTTAGGGTTTTAGGGGTTGTATATATATTATTATTATTTAGAGTTTTAGTGATTTAGTGTTTTTATTGGTTTTATTGGCGGGTTGTTTCTAGGTTTTTTTGGTATTTTATGTTTAAATATTTTTAAGGTTTTCAAATTTTTATGTGTTTTTTGGTTTTTTATTTTTTAAATTTTTTTAGTGTTTTTATGCATTCTAGGGGTTGGTTCGGGTTTTTAGTGTTTTTAGTGTTTTAAGGGCATTTTTACAGGCTATTATAGTTTTTTGGATTTTATGATTTTGTGGTTTTTATATATTATTATGGGTTTTAATGTTTTTTATAGGGTTTAGGTTTCTTAGGTTTTTTGATGTTTTTCGGGGTTTTAGTTTTTTTAGATTTATTTTAATGTATTTTATTTTTTAAAGGTTTTAAGGATTTTTAAAAAAATTAGGGTGTTTTTATTTTATGGGTTTTAATAGTATTCATTGTTTTTAGAGTGTTTATGGTTTTTATGATATTTTAGGTTTTATGGTTGTTAAGGGTTATTTGTGTTTTAGGTTCTTTGGGGGTTTTTAGTTGGTTTTTAGGCTTTTTAGTTTCTTTTATGTTTTTTTTTCTTTTCTGGTTTCTAGAAAGTTTTTAGAGTCTTTAATCTGTGTTAGTGTCTTTTAGAGGTTTTAGGTTTTTAGCGGTTTTTGGGTTTCTAGTGGTGTTCTGGTTTTTTGGTCCTTTAGGATTTTTTAAGGGTTTTCGGGTAATCGTGGTTTTAAAGACCTTTTGGAAAATTTTAGGGGTTTTTTAGTCTTCTCACCATTTTGGGGGTTTTATGGTATTTTCAAGTTTTTATGGGTTTTAGTTTCTATTATGGTTTTTATTTCTATTAGTGTTTTATTTGGGTGTTTAGGACTTTTTGGGTTTTTAGGGTTTTAGTGTGTTTTGGGTTTTAATGCGGTTTTAGGGATTCTTAGTTGTTTTAGGGTTTTTATGGTCTTTTAGAGTCTTTATAGGGTTATTGGGTCTTTATGGGTTTTACGGTCTCCTATGGGGTTTTAAATTATAAAGAATTTTTGGGATTTTAATATTGTTAGCGGTTTTAGGGTCCTTTAGGTGTTTTTAGGCATGTTTAGGGTTTTTAGGTCTTTTGGGTTTTTTGGATTTTAGAGATTTTTGGGTTTTAGGTTTTTAGGATTTTTTATTATTTTAATGTTTTTATAGGGGTTTTAGTGTTTTTATGGGTTTAGGGGTTTAAAAGGATTAATGATGGATTCTTAGGGATTTTATGGTTTTTTGGGGATTTATGGGTTTTAGGATTTTTAGGGATTAGATTGTATTTTAAGGGTCATTATGGTTTTTATGGTTTTTATAATTTTATTTGTTTTGGGGGGTTTTAGGTTTATTAGGGTTTTTATTATTTTTTATTTTTTTGGTTTTTAGGTATTTTTTTTTTGGGTTTTTGGTTTTTAGAGATCTTAGGGTTTTAGGGATTATGGGGTTTTTACAGACTTTTATGGAATTTATTTCTTTTCATGTATTCTATGTAATTTTCTGGGTTTTTATAGGGCTTTAATTGTTTTATGGTTTACTAGGAATTTAAATTATTTTTAGGGGGTTTATGGGTTTTAGTTTTCCATATGTTTTTTTCCTATGTTTTCTATATTTTTTAGGATTTTTTGGGATTTAATTGTTTTTAGGATTATTAATTGTTTTTTATTTTTAGGTGGTATAGGGTGTTTAGGATTTTTAAGGAATTTTAGTATTTTTAGGGGGGTTTGGGGTTTTTTATAACTACAAAATTTTGGTATTTAGGGTTTTAGGGTTTTCAGTGTGTCTGGGGTTGTTAATGTTGTTTTAGGATTTTTAGGTGTCTAAATGTGTTTATGTTTTTAAGGGTTTTTAGGGGTTTTATAGGTTTTTTATAGTGTTTATGTGTTTTTAGGGGTTTTAGTGGTTTTAGGGGTTTTAGTGTTTTTAAGGCTTTTATAGGTTTTTTAGATTTTTATGGTTTTATGTTTTTTAATGATTTTTAGGATTTTTAGTGGTTTTTGGGGTTTTGGGGTTTTTTGCATTTTGGGAATTATTTTTTGGAATTTAGGGTTTTGGGGAATTCTCAATATTTTTAAGTTTTTTTATGTGGTTTTGATGTTTGTAATGTTTTTTTGGGTTGTCTTGGGTTTTTTATGGTTTTTAGGGGTTTTATGGATTTTAGGGGCAATGAAGATGCGAGGGTCATGCTATTCATGACCCCCCCCCCCCCCCCCGAATTTATTAGAAAAAAGATGCATCAGACATGGGAGGGGAGGGGTTAAACGACCTACACCAAAAAAACCTTAACAAACCCAATCCCAAAACCCCAAAAGGATCCTAAAAAAGAAAACATATAAAGAAAAAGACTCAAGAAACATGAGACAACAACATCACAAAACTTGTCAAATCAGCACCAGCATCCAGGAGTATCAGGATTGTTCGGGTTTTTTGGGTCTAATAGAATTTTAATGTGTTTTTGGGATATTTTAGGGTATTTTAGGATATTTTATATTATTTTATTGGTTTTGGGGTTTTAAAATCATTTAATGATCATAGGGTTTCGAGGTTCGTTAGGTATTTTTAGGGACTTTCTGGGTTTTTATGGTCTTCTATAGTTTTTGTGTTTTTTGTGGTCATTAAGGGGTTTTTACAGTTTTTAGTGTTTTTAAGATTTTATGGGGTTGTGTTTTTAGTGTTTGGAAGGTTTATTTAGTTTTTACGGTTTTTAGTGTTTTAGGGCCTTTTAGGTGTTTTAGGGTTTCTTGATTGGTTTAGGGGTTTTAATAGTTTTACGGGTTTTTAATGGGTTTTTGGATAATTAGGGTTTTATGGTTATAAAATGGGATTTAGGGGGTGTGATGGTTCTTAGGTTTCATTGGGTATTAATGTTTTTTTGTGTATCTCAGGGTTTTAGTGTTGATTGTGGAAATTAGGGTTTTCTGGGGTTTTAGTGTTTTAAAAACTGTTAAGGGGTTTCAAGGGGTTTTAATAGTTTTTATGTCAAATAATTCTTTTCAAGGGTTTTATGGGTTTTATGGTTTTTAGGATTTTTAGGGTTTTTAGGGTTTGGGGGTTTTATTTATATATGTTTTAATGGTTATTTGAGTATTTTTGTATTTTTTTTGTATTTTTAGATTAATTAGGGTATTATTGGATTCATAGATTTCTAAGGTTTTAATGGTTTTTTTGGTTTTGTAGAATCGTTTTAGGGTTTTTAATATTTTTAGAATTTCAATGACCTCTAGAGGTTTAAATATTTTTTTCTTGTTTTTACGTTTTTTAGGGTTTTGTGGTTCTTTTAATAATTTATTCAGATTTGTTATGGTTTTGGGGGTTTCTTTAGGGTTTTAGGGATTTTTAGGGTTGTTTAGGGATGTGATGGGTTTTTAGTGTTTTTATGGTTTCAAATGAATTTTAATGGATTTTTAGTAAATTTTTCTAGGTTTCCCCTAATGTTTTTCTAATTTTTCAGGGTTTTTTGGGGTTCTAATGGGATTTTAGGTTTTCTATTTTTTAAGGATTTTAGATATTTTAGTGTTTTAGTGGGTTTTAGGGTTTTTTAGTGTTTTTAGTGTTCTTTCTAGTTTTTCGGGTTTTATGTATGTCATGGGTTTTAGGGTTTTATGTATTAATATAATTTTTAGGGTGTTTATGGGGTTTTATAGTCTTTTAGTGTTTAATACGTTTTTAGGGTCATTTATGGTTTTATGGAGTTTTTGGGTCTTTTAGATTTTTTAGGCATTTTAGTAGGATTGGGGGTTCTTTTGTTTTTTAGGGCTATTTAGGGTTTAAGGGTCTTTTAGGGGTTTTATGAGTTTTAGGGGTGTTAGGATTTTTTATTTATTTATGGATTTTATAATTCTCTATGTTTAATTCTTTTTAGTTTTTTACAGGTTTTTACGATTTTTAGGGAAATTTATGGTTCTATGGATTTTTTGAGTTTTAGGGTGGTATGAGAATTTTAAGGTGTTTTAGGGGTTTTTATATTTTTTTGTTTTTGGGGTTTTTGGTTTTCTCCATGTTAATGTGTTTTTATGTGTTTTTTACGATTTTAGGGTTTGTGGGTTTTTAGAGTTTTAATAAATTTTTAGCGTATTCAGGGTTAAATTGTTATTTATGGTTCTAAGGGGGTTTTTTGGTGATATTCTTTAGTGTTTTTTGGGGTTTAGGGGTTTTAGTGTTTTTATTATTTTAGAGTTATTTAGTGTTTAAGGGGGGTTTGTCTGGGATTTATTGGTTTTTAGTGTATGTTTGGGGTTCTAGTGTTACAGGGTTTATTAGTGTTTATGGGTTTTTATGGATTTTTTGATTTTAGGTATTTTAGGAAGTTTTAGTCTTTTTTCAGTTTTTTAGGTTTTATAAGGTATTTTGAAATTTTTTAGTATTTTTACTATTTTTACTATTTTAGGGGTTTGAGAGATATTATGCTTTTAAGTGTTTTAAGGTTTTTATGTTTTTATGGAATTTTTGTTTATTTATAGGATTTTTTATTATAATTTTTTATTTTTAGGTTCCTGAGGGATAAGAGAATTTATAGGACATATAGATATTTTGGGATATTTTATATTTTTGGTATTATTGGGGTTTTCAAATTTTCTGTTCTGTAGGGTTTAACGGATTTTATTAATTTTAAGTGGTTTTTTTGGTCTTTAGATTTTTTATTTTTTATGGGTATTATAGTTTTAGGGGATTTCATGGTTTTAGTGTTTTTATGGAATTCTTTGGCGTTTATGGGTTTTATGGATTAGTACATGTTTTAAGTGTTTTATGGTATTTTAATGTTTTAAGGGGTTGTAGGTGCTTTTAGTGTTTTGGGGGATATTTTGGGGGTTTTTTGGGGTTTTTGAAATTTTTAGGATCATTTATGGTTTTTACTGGTTTTTAGGGTCTTTTTTGTTTTCCCTGGATTTATTGTATTTTTTAGGGGGGTTTAAAGATAGTTTATAGTTTTTTTTGGGGGGGGGGGGGTAGGGGGCTATGGGTTTTGTGGGTTTTTGGGTTTTAGGAACATTTAGGTATTTGGGGGGGGGTACATTAGGATATTTATGGTTTCTGGGGTCCATTAAGGATTTCTGGATAGTTTAGAGGTTTCTATTATATTATGGTACTATATGGTTTTTAGGTACCTTTATGGTTTTAGGGTTTTTAGGGTCCTTTATGGTTTCATAGAGTTTTTTATGGTCTGATGATTCTTTTAGGGTTTTATTGTTTTTTTTGGTCTTATAGTGTTTTCTAGATTTTTTGCGACATTTAGGGTTTTTGGGTTTTTAGGTTTGTTAATGGTTTTAGTTTTTAAGGGTGTTTTTGGGTTTTAGGGTATTATGGGGACTTTGAGGGGTTTAGAGTTTTTATAAAGTTATATGGAAATTTTTTCGGTTTTGGATCTTTTAATTCTTTTGGGATTTTAGGGGTTTTATGGGTATTAATGAATTTTTCGTGTGTTTAGTGTTTTTTTGTGATTTTTAGGGGTTTTACGGTTTTTTGTGTATTTAGGGTTTTTTTAATTTTTATGGTCTTTTAGGGTTGTTAGGGTTTTTTCGTATTTTAGGGGTCTAAAGAAATTTTAAGATTTTTTTTAATTTTTTAGGATTTTAATGGTTTTTAGAGTATTTATTGGTTTTCATTGATTTTCATGGGTTTAGTGTTTCTTGTGCTTTTATGGTTTTTATGGTTTTTGCGTTTTTATGTTTTTTTAGGTTTTTAGGTTTTTTTACGATTTTAGTGTTTAAATATTTTTTTACTGTTTTCAGGGTTTCCAAGGACATTTAGCAGTTATTGGTGTTTCTAGGTCTTTTGTGGTGTTATATATTCTTATGTTTTTAGGGTTTTTAGGGATTTTAGGAGATTTTTAATTTATGTTTTTATGGATTTATGTGATTTTAGTGTTCTTAAGGGGGTTTAGGGTTTTATTATTTTTTAGGAATTCTTGGATTTTTAAGGTGTTTTCAGTTTTATGAGTTGTTTTAGGGTTTTAGGGTTGTTAGAGTTCTTTTGGGCTTTATGGGGTTTAACATTTTTTTGTTTTTAGGGTGTTTAAGGGCTATTTTAGTTTTTTACATACATTTAGTCGGTTTATGTTATTTTAGGTTTTTAGAGGTCTAGGGTTTTCAAAGTCTCTTAGGATCCTTTAGTGTTTTTTTTGGGTATTTTAGGGTTTTATCGGTCTTTTAGGGTTTTTGTGATTTTATGGTATTTTGTATTTTTTTCCTATTTTAGGGTTTTTGGGTGTTTTATGGGTTTTAAACTTTTAGGACTTTTAGTGATCTTAAGGGTTATAGTGGTTTTATTGTTTTTAGGAGTTTTGGGATTCTAGGGATTTTATGGGTTTTTTTTGTATTTTTAGGGTCTTTTAGAGTTTTTTCGGTGTTTATGGGGTTTTTAAGTGTATTTGAATTTTTTAATGCTTTGAAAGGGGATTTTAGGTTTTTTCAATTTTTTATAGGTCTTTTAACTTTTAGGGGATTTAGTGTGTTTATGGGTTTTCATGTTTTTTAGTGTTTTTGTGGGACTTTTATAGTTTTTATCAATTTTAGGTTTTAAAGAGTTTTTAGGGGTTTTAGGGGTTTTAGGGGTTTTATGGGTGTTGGGGGAAATTAACAGTTTTTAATGTTTTTTTCCATTTTAGGTTTTTAATGGTTTTTAGGGGTTTATGTTGTTTTTGGGGTTTTTAATGGTATTTAGGGTGTCTTATGTTTATTTAGGTATGGGGTATTTGTGTTTTTAAGGGTTTTTGGATGTTTATGTGTTTAAGAGTTTTTAGAGAATTAGTGGGATTCGGGTTCTTTTAGGTTTACTTTGGGTTTGAAGGACTATTTGGGGAGTTTAAGGGTTTTTTGGGTTTTAGTGTATTTTGGGTTTTTTATTGTTTTTACAGTATTATTTATTTTTTAATGATTTTGAGGGTTTATAGTATTTATAATTTGTTTTTGATTTTTTATGTTTTTTTGTTTATAGAAATATTTAGTGTTCTTTATGGTATTTTAGGGATCTTTTATGGGATTTTTAAGGTTTGTGATTCTATTATAATTTTTTGGGTATTAAGTCTTTTGTATGATTTTGAATTATTTTTTAGTGTTTTATGGGTATTAGTGGTTTTTATGGGTCCTAGGGGTTTTAATATATTTTTATGGGTTTTTAGGCTTTCAGTGTTTTTGTGGTTTTTAAGGTTGTTGGGGTTTTTAAGGGTTTAATTTTTAGGGGTTTCATGGTTTTTAGGGTTTTTAGAATTTTTAGGGGGATTAAGGGACATTTAGGGTCTTTAGTGTTTTTAGGGGTTTTATGGAATTTTGGTGTTTTAATTGTTTTTAGAGTATTTAAGGGTTTTAAAAATAATTTATGGTCTTTTACGGTTTTTAGGGTTTTAGGAGTCATTTGAGGGTTTTATATTTTTAGGGTCTTTCATGAGGATTTTTAGGGTCCTTTTGGGCCATTTTAGTGGTTTATGGGATTATGATTTTTTTGGGATTTTTTAATGTTTTTATGGATTTTTAACTGTTTTAGGATTTTTATGGATTTTAGCTAATTTTTAATATTTTTAGAACTATTTTTTAGCTTTTGTGGGTATAATCATGTTGTGGGGTTTGAGGTTTTATTGTTTTTTGTTTTTTATGTATTTCAAGTGTTTGATAATTTATGAGGTTTTTAATGATTTTTTTGGTTTTAGGGTTTTTTTACCATCTTATGTTTTTATGGTTTGTTAGGGTTTTATGGTTATTTAGTGGTTTCGTGTTTTTAGGGTGTTTTAGGGTATTTTTTTTATTTTTCCGGATTTATAGTTTTTATGGTTTCTTGGGTTTTCTGTTTTTTGGAATTCTGGGGTATTTTATGGTCATTCAGGGTTTTTATGGTCTTTCATGATTTATATAGTTTTTAGGGCTTTTAGGCATTATGGAATTTTAAAGATATAAGGGTTTTCATGTTTTTTCTATGATTTTTTATAATTTTTAAGTGTTTTAAGTGGTTTTAGGGTTTTATTGTTTTTTGTGGGTTTTATGGGATTTAGAGTTTTATGCGTTTTAAGTGTAATTTGATTATGTTTTATGATTTTTACGGTTACTCATGGTAATTTTAGGATTTTTAGTTTTTATTAGGAATTTAGGATTTTTAGGGGTTTTGGGGTTTTAGGATTTATTTGAATTTTAATGGTCTTTTAGGGTTATGGGGTACTTTTTGTTTTTTAGTGCCTTTGAGGGTTTTAATTTTTTTCAGGTATTTATGGGTTTTTAATATTTTTAATGTGTTTTTATAGTTTTTAATTGTTTTAGTGGTCCTTAGGTGTTTTAATTATTTTTTATGGGTTTTAATGATTCTATAGGAATTTTAGGGTTTTATGGTGTTTCAGTTTTTAATGGTTTTAAGGGTATTTTTGGTTTTTAGTTGGGTTTTTATTGGATTTATTTTTTTGGGATTAAAGGGTATTTGGGTTATTAATGATTTTTAGGGTATTTTAATGTTATTAGTGTCTTTTAGGTATTTCCTTAATTTTATTGTTTTTAGGTTCTTTCAGATTTATGTTATTAGGTTAAAGGATTAATGTGTAGGGTTTGTAGTTTAAGGTGTGGGGTTTCTTGTATATGTTTTTGGTTTTTAGCCTTGGATTGTGGGTATAGGTTTTAGGGTATTGGGTTTTGGTTTATAGATTAGGGTATAGGGTTTACAATGTAGATTTTTTGGTTGAGGGTGTAAGGTGTTGGGTTTTAGTTGTTGTTTTTCGGATTAGGGTGTCGGGTATTGAGTTTATAGATTTCGGTTTAGGGTAGTGGGTATAGGGTTCATAGTTTTAGCGTAATTTATTACGGTTTTTAGGGCTTTTAGGCGATTTTAGAGCGTTTAGTGTTTTAGTGGTATTTAGGGTTTTTTATGTTTTTTTTAAATTTTTTAAGGGATTTAGGGTTTTATGGTATTATGGATTTTTAGGACTTTCTATATTTTTTGTGTTTTAGTGATTTAAGGTTTTTTTGGGGGGGTTGTTTTTTTCAATTAGGATTAATATGTTTATAGGGTTTTAGGTGTTGTTTGGGTTTTATGGTTTCAGTGGATTTAGAGTTTTTAGGATTTTTGGTTTTTTTGGGAATTATGGGTTTTCAGTGTTTTTGTGGTAATAAATTTTCTTTTATTGTTTTTAGATTTTTTAGTAATTTTATTCCTTACCTATTTTTTAGGATTTCAAGAGTTATTATCGGTTTTCATTTTTTACAGTTTCTTTGGGTTTGCATAGTTTTTAGTGGGTTTTATTGTTTTTTTGGTTTGTTGTTGTTTTTTGGTCTATTAGGGGATTTAGAGATATTTAGGTATTTTAATGGATTTTTTATTTTTTTAGGGGTTTTATTTATTGGGTTGTTTTATGGTTTTTAGGGACTTCTATTGTTTTTTTGGTTCTTTTATATACTTTTGGGGTTTTTATGGTTTATAAGGGTTTTTTGGTTTTTTGGTTTTTTGGTTTTTTGGTTTTTTTTGGGTTTTATGGTTTCATTAGGGGATTTAGATTTTTATGGGTATTTATTTTTTTAGGATTTTAGTTTTTTTAGAGTCTTTAAGGGTTTTAGTTCCTTTTAATGTTTTTATGGGTTTTAGGGTTTTTATTAGTTTTCAGGGTATTTTTAGGGGTTTATTGATTTTTGGGTAATTATGATTCTTAGGGATATTTGGAGTTTTTAACTTCTATTAATATTTTTATATTTTTTAAGGTCTATTGGGTATTTATTTTTTTAGGGACTTTTAGTGGTTTTCAGGTAGTTTTAGTCTTTCGGTGTTTTAAGGGTATTTATTTTGAAATTTAGAATTGTTAAGATTTTTATTATTTAATGGGGAAATTATATTTTTTAAGTGTTTTAGTTTTTTCTTAGATTTTTATGGGTTTAATGTGTTTTAGGAATTTTTGGGTTTCGTGGTATTTTATGGGGTTTTATGATGTTTGAGGGTTTTTATTTTTTTTCTGTTTTTAGGTTTTTAGTGTTATAAGGGGTTTATGGTTTTCATAATATTTTGGGTCATTTGGGGTTTTTAGTCTTCTTTAGGGTTTCTATATTTTCATTTTTCCATGTCATTTTGGGGTTTTTCCAATATTTTATTGTTTTGAGGTGTTTTATGGTTTTAGCGGTTTTCAATTTCCTTTTAACGATTTTAGGGGATTTAAAATTTTTTGTCTTATAAGGGTTTTAGGGATTTTTATGTTTTTTATGGTTTTTATAATTTTTAGGGTTTTTAGGTTTCTATATGGTTCTAAGGATTGTTTTAGGATTTATTTTGGATTTTTCTATTTTTTAAGGAGATAAGGTTTTTCTGGGATTTAGGAATATTAAGGGTTTTAGGGTTTTAGGGTTTTTAGGTGTTTTTAATTTTTAGGGGTTTTATATGTTTTTAGGGTCTTTATGGTTTTAAGCTATTTCGGTACATTTATTGTTTTAATCGTTTTATGGGTTTCATGGTTTTTAATGCCACTAAGGGATGTTTAGATTTTTTTTGGGTTTTGTATTTTTTTTATTTTGAGGGTATTTATTGGGGTTTATTGTCTTTTATTGGTTTTTATATGAGTTTTATGGTCATTTAGGATTTTTAGGGTTTTAAGGGTTTATATGGTTTTTGTTGTCTTTAGGGGTTTTCCTTAATTTAAGGATTTTTGGGGAATTTTATGGGTATTTTAGGGTTTTTAGTGTTTTTAAGGATTTATAGATTTTTTGTGTTTTTAGTATGTTTAGAATCTTTTAATAGTTAGTTTTTTGTTTTCAGGGTTTTCTTTGGGGGGGGGTTGGTTTTTTGGGTTGTATGGTTTTTATTTTTTTAGGGGTTTCAATGTTTTGTTGGGATATCTCAGAGTCTTAAGATACTTTTTGGGATTTTAGGGATATATTGTTCTATTATTGTTTATTTAGGTATTTAATCATTTTTTGGGGTTTGTATGGTTTTTGGTCATTTTAGGGTTTCAATGAGTTTTTATAGGATTTTAGGAATTTCAGCATTTTTCAGTGTTTTTATGGGTTTTATATGTTTTTGGGATTTTGATGTTTTTATAGGGTTATAACTATATATAGTATTTTCTTATAGTATTAGGATTTTTAGTGTTTTTAGGGATTCTATTGATTCTTGGGTTTTTATGGATTTTAGGGTTTTAGAATTTATAATGGTGTTTATGTTTTTTTGGGGGGTTTTAATGGGTTTTATAATTTTTGGATTTTTTATGTTTTTTGAGTATTTTATGGGTTTATAGGGTTTTAATGGTTTTTCATATTTTTTGCTCCTTTTAGTGATTTTGTGTTTTTATGAGTCTTTATTTATTTATGGTTTAGAGTTTAGGGTTTAGCGTATAGGGTTTATGGTGTGGGGTATAGGGTTTAGTGTGTATTGTATTGGCGTTAGGGTGTAGGGTATAGAGTTTAGGGTGTATGGTTTAGAGTTTAGGAATAAGGGAATATGGTTTAGGGTGTTTGGTTTTGGCATTAGGGTGTAGGGGTGAGGTTTTAAGGCTGGGGTACTGGGTTTTGGGTGTATGGTATAAGGTTTATGGGGTAGGGTATAGGGTTTAGGTTGTAGGGTTTATGGTTTAGTGAGGTGGTTTTGGGTTCAAGGTGTGGGTTATAGGGTTAGTGATGTAGGGTTTGGGTTTTGGGAAATAGGGTAAATGGTATTGAGTGTAGGGTGTATTTGACAGGTTTTGGAGTTCAGGGAATAGATATTAGAGTGGAGGTTATAGGGTATCATGTGTAGGGTTTAGCATTCGAGGTGCATGGTAACAGATTTTGGGTGTATGTATTTGGGATTAGTGTACAACGTATTGGGATTAATGTATAGGTTTTAGGGATTCGGGTAGAGGGTATAATATTTATGGCGTATTGATAAGGGTTTTGGGTGAATAGTGTAGGGTTAAGGGTTTAGGATATACAGGAAAGGGTTTAGAGTGTAGGGTTTTTGGTGTCGGGTTTAAGATATAACGATTATATCATAAGGGTTTAGGTGTAAGGTTTATGGTTATTATCTAGTGTTTATGGTGGAGGGTTTCATGTTTCAGGTGTAGAGTTTAGGGTATATAGTGATGGGTACTGAGCTTAGGGTAATGTTTTTAGGGTTTAGGGTGTAGGGTACGAGGTTTATGTTATTTGGTTTTGGGTTTAGGGTGTAGCGTATAGGGTTTAGGGTGTATGGTTTTCAGTATAGGGTGTATGATCTATGAATTATGTTTTTGGGTGACACTATTACAAATTTTAAATTTCTAAACATTTTTTTTCTATGGGAGACCATTCAAAATGTCGCTATTGAATTTACCAATGTTTCTGAAAAACAACAGGAAATGTGGTGTAACTAATTAAATAAATTTATAAACAACACAAATTAGCTAGATTTGTTAATGTCACCATATTACCATTTTTATAGATATTATAATTATACATTTCAAAAATAGTAAAAAATTAACCTTGTTTATAAACATTCCAAATTTAACAATACACTATTTAACATCATTGTTTTGTAAATGTTGCTAAATTTTTCATTAATTATCTATGTTTTCTATAAAACTAGACAGTTTTTTTAGGAAATTGATGATATAAAATATTTTTTTTAATTCAATTTTTTAACAGATCCTACACCGTATAGATATTTTTTTTATAAAATATAAATTATATATTCTTTTAATTATACGTCACCTCAGCATACCCTCACACACTCTTGAGGTCACACCATTTTCCATAATCCCTTCACATTATGTCACCATAAACCACTAAAACCCTCCATTCACATATAAAATCATAATTCTCCGAATTCGAATACAGAATCGGTTGAATCAAAGTCATCAAACACACAAATTAATCTAAAAAATTATAATTATAAAAATTATTATTCTATGTTTATATATATATTAATGTATTCCTCTATTAAAAAGATTAATACTAAATATATAGATAAATATTTGTATATATGTTCAAATATATATTAATTATTACTAGTACATTGTATTGTGATACCAAACCACCGATTTGAATTGCTTTATATGTCACCCAAATCAGTTTTGTGATCTGGGACACACTACAACAAATATAATAAATAATTAATATGCATATGTGTGTGTGTGTGTGTGTTTTGTGTTTGTATGTATATATATGTTTATATTATATAAATATATATTTTTACATTTGTGTATTTATATAGATATGTATTTATATATGTTTCTATATATAATTTAATATATATATGTTTGTATGTTTATATATATATTAGGATATTTTAAAATATGATACTGTATTTTTCTATAAATATAAATGTATATATATATATACTCATATATATAATTATAATTATACATTTTTTAGTTTAAATTAGTAAATTCATATTATTTTTATTATATATACATATATTTAAATTTTACAATTTTAAAAACACTAGAAAAAATGACAGTAATATATGAACTATTTTTCGAAACGTACTTAAATTAAAATATATATGTCATCTCATGTATAATTTATATATATATATATATACATGATAATAAATTTATATATAATAAGTTTTTATATGTGTGTGGGTGTTTATATATATTAACATGTTTATATATCTAAGAATATATTTATATCGATACGGGGAATGGGAAAACATTACAAATAAAAGCTTGCAACACTCAAATGAACGAAAGAACATGGTGAGACTAGATCTTGATACTTAACCGAGGCTCATAGGGGTATCTACCACTATGTTTCACCTTTATGGATGTATATATATATATATATATGTTTCTGTGTTTATATGTATATATATTATGATATTTAAATACATGTTAATATAATTTTATATAAATTTAAATTTATATATATACATATATATAATTATAATTATAAAAATATAATTATATTTGATAATTAAAATTATTATTTTTATATATAATTATACTTTTGTCAAAAAAAGTGGAAAAAATTTCAAGAAACCTAAACCTTCTCATAAAAATTTAGTTAAATTTATTATTAGACATGTTTTCTAGAAAATATAAATATATTAAAAAATAGACTTGTTTATAAATGTGGATAACAAATCGCCAATATATCCGCCATGTTTCTAAAAAGTGTCACTCAATTATGTATGTTTTCTTAAATAGGTGTTTAAATTTAAATTTTTCCACATTTTCATATATGGATAAAAAAAATTTTAAATTAGCCATATTCTTTTGAAAAACCTATATAAAAATGTCGATAAATTATATTTCATGTAGTTTATAGAATCTAGCATTTAGTGTGAAGGGTATAGGGTTTAGGTTGTATGGTATACATTTTAGGATTTAGCATGTAGCTTATAGGGTTTAGGGTGGAGGGTTTAGAGGATAAGTTATTGGTTTTTTGGGGCAGGGTGTAGGGTTTAGGGTTTAGGATGTAGGGTGTAGAGAATAGCGTCTAAAATGTAGGGTATAAGGTTTAGGGTGTAGGGTATAGGGTTTGGGGTGTTGGATATAGGGTAGGGAGTGTGGGGAATATGTTTTAGGGTAATGTTTATGGGGTTTGGGGAATGGGGTTTAAGGTAAAGTGTCTTGGGTTTATGGAGTGGGGACAAAGGTTTAGGGTTTACATTCTCGGGTTTTGGGTTCATCCTCTTGGGTATAGGTTTTAGGGTGTATGTTTTAGGTTTTATAGTGATGGTTATTGAGCTATGGGTGTAGGGTATTGTGGATAGGGTTTAGGGTTCAAGGTTTAAGTGGTGTTTGGGGACTCAAGTGTCTGGTTTTGGGTTTAGGGTGTAGGGAATCGGGATTAGTGTTATTAGTGTAGGGTATAGGGTCTAATTTTTAGGGGATAGGTTATAGGATCTAGGGATTTTGGTATAGGGTTTAGGGTTTAGGGTGTAGGGTATATTATTTTGGTGTTGATTTTTGGGTTGAAGGTGTTGGGTGTAGGGTTATTGGTTTACAGTACTGTTATTAGGGTCCATGGTTTTGCATTTAGGGTTTAGTTTGTAAGTTATAGGTCTTATGGGTTTTTTGGGGTTTTATTATTTTTATGGGTTTTATGGGGTTTTCGGGTTTTTTTATTTTAAGGGGTTTCATGGTTTATGGGGTTTTTAAATGGGTTTTATGGAATTTAGAGATTTTAGAGTATTTTGATGGTTTTTGTGGTTTTTGTGGATTTTATAGTTTTTATGATTTCAGGTTTTCTGGGTTTTTAGGGTTTGTTATTTTTTAGGTTTTTTGGATTTTTTAGTGCCTTTTTGTCGTTTTCTATTTTATTCATGGGTTTTATGATTTTTATGGGTTTTAGGTATTTTTAGTATTGGGGGGGTTAGTGTTTTATTTTTGGTTTTTAGTGTTTCTAGGGTTTTATTTGTAGTTTTTATGGTTTTAGGGAATATATGGATTTTTAGGGTTGTTCAGGTTTTTTAGTGACGCTATTGTTTGTAGGGGGTTTTGTTGTTTTTAATGTTTTTTTGAGTTTTTAGTCGTTATAAGAGTTTTGTAGGTTTGTTATTATTTTTATTGTATCTTCATTTTTTATGAGTTACATGGGTGTTTAAAGTTTTTTTTTTGGTTTTTTGGATGTTTTATGTTTTTTTCGTTCTTTAGGGGTTACAGGGTTTTTTGGGGTTTTAGGGGGGTTTACGGTTTTTAGGGTATTTTACGGTTTTATGGACACTTAGGTGTTTATGGGTATTATGGTGATTTAGGGGTTTTAACATTTTTATGGCATTTTTGGATTTTTTATGGGATTTTAAGGTCTTTATATTTTTTAGTATTTTTTAGGGTTTTTAGAAGGTTTTAGGATTTATTTGGGATTTATAGTATTATGGTTTTTTTCATTTGTTGGGATTTTGTTTTATTATGGTTTTTTGGGTTTTATGGAATTTTTAGTCATTTAGGGCATTTATTATTTTTTGGCATTTTGGGTTATTATGATGTTTTACAATTTTTATTTTTTAGAGGGGTTTATTTAGTTTTCTGGGATGTTCATAGGTATTTTAGAATTTTAATATTTATTTTTGGGGTTTTATGGTTCTTTGGGGTTTTTAGGGTTTTTAGGGATTTTAGTAGTTTTTTATTAGTTTTTATTAGTTTTTTGGGGTTTTCAGTCCTTTGATGTGATTATGAGGATTAAATGGGGTTTTAGAGTTTTTAAATGGGTTTAAGTTTCTTTTAATGGTTTAGAGTTTTTAGAGGTTTATTAGATTTTATGGTTTTTAAGAAGTTTTTAGTTTCTAGGGTTTTATGTTATCGTGTTTTTGGTATTTTTAGGATTATTATGTTTTAATGGTTTTAATAGTTTTTATTGTATTTTTGAGGTTTTAGTGGTTTTAGGGTTTCTATGCTTTTACGGGGTTCTAGGGTTTTTTAATGTTTGGGGGTTTTAGTGGTTTGGGGAATTTATGGACATTTGGGTTTTAGGGGGTATTTGGTCTTTTAAGGGTTTCAGGGATATTTTGGTTTTATGGATTCATTAATAGTTTTAGGTTGTTTTAATGTTTTCAATGTTTTTATTGTTATAGGTGTTTTAACCGTTTTTAGTGTATTTTGATTTTTTTTTTGGGGGGGGGGTTTAGGTTCCAAATTTTTTATTTTGGATTGATAGTTTTTAGTGTTTTTTGTGATGATTTAGGAGTTCATGGGTTTTTGGGGGGTCTTTTTAGGTTTTTGATTTTTTTGGGTATTTAATGGTTTTTAGTGTTTTAGGATTTTTATGATATTTAGGGGTTTTAATTTTTTTAGGGTTTTAGGGTTGTAATGATTTTTTGGGTAATTATGGGTTTTAGGAAATCCATTTTTTAGGGTTTATAAGGTTATTTTAAGGCCTTCTATGTTTTCTAGGTGTATTATAGTTTTTAGTGTCTTTAAAAGGTTTTTATTGATATTTTTAAGGTTTTAACCAGCATTAGGCCTTTTGGGTCCATTAGGGATTTATGGAGTTTTTGGGTCATTTAAGGTTTTATTTGGAGTTTTAGGGTCCTCTATGTGTCTTAGGGTGCTTAATGTTTTTTTGGGTTTTAGGTACATTTAGGATTTCTTGAGTTTTTAGGGTCCTTTTGGGGTTTAATGGATTTTAGAGTCTTTTTTGTTTTGAATGTATTTTATTGTATATTTGGGGTTTTAAAGGCGTTTTAGGGACTTTTATAGAATTTGTTGGTTTTTATTATTTTTATGGTTTTTAGGGATTTTAATGTATTTTATGGTTTAGGGTTTTTTGTGGTTTTAGGATTTCTATGGGGTTTTAGGGGTTTTTATGTTTTTTTGGGGTTTTAGTGTTACTTTTGTTTTCAATGGTTATTGAGGGTTTTTAGTGTTTTTAAGGGTATTAAGGTTTTTAGGTTCTTAATGGTTATTAGGTCTCCATAAGGGATTTTTTGGTTTTTAGAATCATAAAGGATTCTTATTACGATTAGGGTATTATTAATTTTTTTAGTGTCCTTTAAGTGATCTGAGGTTTTTAAGGTTTTTAGGGTTTTTTTAGTGTTTTAATATTTTTAAAGGTTTTTCAGGTTTTATGTTGTTTTTTGTTTTTCAGTGTTTTTAGGGTGTAATTATTTTTTAGAGTTTTAATGGTCTTATATGGTGTTTAGGGATTTTTTCTGATATTCTGGGGTTTTTAGAGTATGTGGTGTGGGGTATATTGTTTCGGTTTTAATATATTGTGTTTAGGGTGGACGGTATGTGGTTTAGGGTATATGATTCAAGGTTTAGGGTGTAAGGTATGTAGGGTTTAGGATATGGGGTTTAGGGTTTAATGTGTAGGGTATATGGTATATAATATGTGGTGTTGGGTATATTATCTAGGGTATAGTGTTTAGGGTTTTGAGTTTTGAGTTTACTATGTGTGGAATAGGATTTAGGGTTTAGGGTTTACATTTGGGGTGTAGGGTATTGGGTTTAGGTATTTTGGTGGAGAGTATTGGGTTTAGGGAGTAGAGATTCATGATTAGTTTTTTGGGTATATGATTTAGTTTATAGCGTTTAAGGTTTAGGGTGTAGGATATAGGGTTTTGGGTGTAATGTATAGTGTTTATGGTGTATGGTATAGTGTTTTGTGTATAGGGTTTAGGGTTTAGTGTGTAGGGTATTTGGTTTTGGGTATAGGATTTAGGGTTTAGGGTGTACGGTATTAAATTTGGAGTTTATGTTATAGGGTTTTGTGTTTTGGTTTTTGAATTTAAGATCTGTGGTTTAGGGTTTGTGGTGAAGGGTTTTGGGTTCATGTTGTAGGAAATATGATTTAGGATATCTGTTTTTCATCTTTAGTATATAGGTACTATGATGTATGGAGTTGGGTTCGGGTGTATGTTAGAGGGTTTAGGGAGTAAGGTTTAGGATGTAGGGTTTAGGAAGTAGAGTTTATGATTTAGGTTTTAAGGGTTAGGGTGTAGGGTTTAGGGCGTATGGTATAATGTTTAGGGTGTAGGATATTGGGTTTAGGTTGTTGGGTATATTATTTAGGGTTTTGAATGTAGTTTATAGGTTTTTATGTGTTGGTTATAGGGTTTGGGGTGTAGGGTATAGGGTTTCGAGTGTAGTGTTTAGATTTTAGGTGGTAGGGAATATGGTTTAGGGATTAGTATGTATGTTATAGGGTTTAAAGATTATTTGTGAGGGTTTAGGGTTTATAGTTAGGGTTAAGGGTTTCGAGTTTGGGGTTTAGGGTACATGGTATAGGGTTTAGTGTGTAAGGATTAGGGTTTAGGATTCATTGTGTTGGGATTATGGTGAAGGGTTTATGGTTTATTGTGTATTGTATAGGGTATAGGGTGTATGCTATAGGGTAAAGGGGGTATGATATAGGGTTTCAGGGGTAGTGTTTTGTGATTAGTGGGTATGGTATATGGTTTAGGGTTTACTGATTAGGTATTAGGTTATAGGGTTTTGGATGCAAGATTTGGTTTTAGGGTTTAGGGTATAGGGATTAAGGTTTTTATGGTTTTTAGGTTTTTTAGGGTTTTTTGGGGGTTTTGGGGTTTTTAGGTTATTTTTTGAATTTTTAGGGTTTTTTCTTTTTTAGAGTTTTTTGGGGGTTCTATGGGTTTTATATTTTTTAGGTTTTGAAAAGTATCAATATTTTTTTAATGGTTTTGTTAGATTGATGTTTTTTGTTATTTTTGGTTTTTTGGGTTTTAAGGATTTTATGGGGTCTTGGTGATTTAGGGGTTTTAAGGGGTTCTAGGATTTTTATGGGTTTTCAGGGGTTTAGTGGGGGTGGGGGATAGAGTTTTTAGAGTTTTATTATTTTAGGGTATTGGTGATTTCTTGGTTTTTAAGTATTTTATTTAGGGGTGTTGGGGGTTTTTGGCATTTTAGGGTTTTAAGTGTGTTTAGACGTTTTCATATTTTTTTTGTGGTTTTATTGGTTTTAGATATTTTAGGATTGTTTTAGGGGTTTTAGGGGTTTTTAGTTGGTTTTCAGGTTTTAGGTTTTTAGTGTGTCTAAGGGTCTTTTTGTTCTTTATTACTTTTTATGGTTTCTTGGATTTTTTGTTTTAGGGGTTTTAGTGATATTTAGGGCTTTAGAATTATATTGCCTTTTAGATTTTTTTTTGATTTTTTTTTTTGCGTTTTTTGGGGTTTTTATAGTTTCAGGGGGTTTTGGTGTTTTTAGGGTTTTTATTCGTAAATAATGTTTATTGGTGGGTTATTTGGGTGGTGGTTAGGTTTTTTGGAATTTTTTTTGTTTTATTGTATTTAGGGATTTTCAGTGGGTTTTATTATTTATTCGAGGTTTGTAATGGTTTTTGGTAATTTTAAGTTATTATAGTATATTTTTGGTTTTATGGGTTTTTATGGGTTTTTATGGGATTTTATAGTTTTCAAGGTGTTTTAATGTTCTTAGGGTTTTTAGGGTCTTTTAAGGATTTTTTTGTTGTTTTAATAGTATTTTGGTTTTTTAAGAACATTTAGGTTTTTGTTGGTTTTAGGGTCTTTTAGGGGCTTCAGAGGTATTAGGGGTATTATGGTTTTTAGAGTCCTTTAGGGTTTTTTGGCTTGTTTCGGGTCCTGTATTATTTTGGGTATTAGAGTTCTTATTAGGTTTTGAGGGGTTTTAGAGTCTTATAGATTTTTTTTGGGATTTTATAGTGTTTTAGGTTAATCATGGATTTTTAGTGTCATTTGATTTTTTTGGTCATTAAGGGATTTTTAGGGGTATTAGGGTCTCTAAGGGTTTTTTGGGGGTTATGGGGTCTTTATGGTTTTATGGTTTTTTTTGGGGTTTTAGGGTTTTTAGGGATTTTTCATTTTAGGGTTTTAAGGCTTTTAAACATTGTTTTGGACATTTTTTGTTTTTTGGGTTTTAAAGTCTTTAGTATTTTTATGGGTTTTCTTGATTTTTTATGTATTTAGTGAATTTTATGGTTTTTTGGTGTTTTGGGATTTTTGGTGATTTTGGGGTACTTTGGGGTTTTTTTTGGGTTTTTAGGGGTTTTAAGGGTTTTAGTGTATTTCATGGGAATTTAAGGGCTTTATAGGGGTTTTAGGGACTTTAGGGGTTATAGGGTATTTTGGGGTTTTAATTTTTAGGGGTTAAGGGTGTTTTCCTTGGTTTTTAGGGGTTTTAGGTTTTTTAGGGGCTTTTAGGATTTTATATTTTTTTGGGGTTTTAATTGTTTCTAGGGTTTTGATTTTGATTTTTAGGGTTTTTTGGGTTTTTTTAGTTTTTAGGGTTTTTTTGTGTGTTTTGGTCTTTAGTAAGTTTTCAGGGCTTTTTTATTTTTATGTATAATTACAGTTTGGGGGAGTTTTGGGGTGTTTGTTTAGGGGTTTTAGGGTTTTAGGGGGTTGAAAGGGTTTTTAGGGTTTTTAGGGTTTTCATATTTTTAAAGGTTTTTCTGTTTTTTGGGGATTTTATGTTTTTTTTGTTGTTTTTATGAGTTTTGGGGTTCTTAGGTTGGTTTATATGGGGTTTTAGACTTTTTTAAAGCTTAATATGGCTATGAGGGTTTTCTGGTTTTTTGAGTTTGTTTGGAATTTTTGAGCTTTTGTGGGATATTAGGGGTTCTCGTGTTTAATGTTATTTTCATGTTGTTATAGTTTTTATGGTTATATACATGTTTCAGGGGCTATTTTGGGTTTTTATGTTTTTAGGGGGGTGTATAGTTTTTTGGGGGGATTTATGGTCTTTTAGGGGGTTTCAGGGTTTTATAGTCTATGGAGTTTTTAGGCCTTTTAGGGGTTTAAAGAGGATGAAGCATTCTTTATGTTTTTATGGCTTTTGGAAATATTATTGGATTTTTTCAGGTATTATGGTCTTTAGGGTTTATTAGTGTATTAAAGGGTACTTATGTATTTTTATATATTTTTTGTTAACTTTATTGTTTATTAGGGTCCATTAGGGTTTTTTGAGGTATTTTGGTTCCTTCAATTTTTCAAGGGTTTTTAGGATTATATATGAATTTTAGTATTTGTAGGTTCATTTTTAGGTTTTTAGTTTTTTTAGGGTCTTTCAGGGGGTTTTGGGTTTTGGGGTCCATTATTGTTTTTAGAGGTTTTAGATTCAATTCATATTTTTTTGGGTATTTTATCTTGTTTAGGAATTTTTTGAATTTATAGTGCCTATTATATTTTTAGGGTTTTATGATTTTTAAGGTAAATAGGGTTTTTAGAGTTTGGGGTAGCCTTTCAAGGTGGTTTTGTGGTTTTTGGGACACATTAGAGAATTTAAGGCTTTTTAGGGTTTCATGGTTTTAGGGATTTTTTGTAAATTTAGGATTTTTTAATGTTTTTACTATTTTTAGGGTTCTTTGGGTATTTTATCAATTAACGGTTCTATAGGGCACTAATAATTATTTATTTATTTTAGTATTTTTTGTGTTTTATAGGGGTTTTAGGGTTTTAAAGATTAATAATGGTTTTATGGGTTTAGGGTTTTAATGGTTTATATGGGTTATGTGGGTTTTCTAGATTTTTATAGATTTTTAGGTTTTTTTAGGTTTTAGGGGATTTTGTTATTATTGTTAGGGGGGTTATGCTTTATAGTTTTTAGAGGGTTCTTTACTATTTTTTGGGTTTTTTTAAAACAAATTTAGTGTGTAGGTTATAAGGTTTAGTGTGTATGGTTTAGGGTTTATGGTGCAGGGTATAGTGTTTAGGGTTCCCAAATTACGGTTTGTGTTGTATGGTTTATGGTTTAAGGGGTTGGATTTTGGGTTTAGGGTGTTGGGTTTAGGGTTTTAGGGATTCTTTTGATTATTGGGTTTTTATGGATTATAGGGTTTTAGAATTTATAATGGTTTTTATGTTTTTTTTGGGGGTTTTAATCGGTTTTATGTTTTTTGGATTTTTATGTTTTTTTAGTTTTTTATGGGTTTATAGGGTTTTATAGGTTTTTCATATTTTTTGTTCCTTTTAGATCTTTTGTATTTTTATGAGTCTTTAGTTATTTACAGTTTAGAGTTTAGGGTTTAGCGTATAGGGTTTAGGGTGTACGGTATAGGGTTTAGTTTGTATGGTATTGGTGTAAGGGTGTAGGGTATAGAGTTTAGGGTGTATCGTTTAGGGTTTAGGCTAAAGTGAATATGGTTTTGGGAGTATGGTTTTGGCTTTAGGGTGTAGTGGTTTGGTTTTAAGGCTTGGGGTACTTGGTTTGGGGTCTAGGGTTTAAGGTTTATAGGGCAGGGTATAGGGTTTAGGTTGTTGCGTTTATGGTTTAGGGAGGTGGGTTTTGGGTTCAAGGTGTGGGTTATAGTGTTGATGATGTAGGGTTTGGGTTTTGGGTAATAGGGTAAATGGTTTTGATTGTAGGGAGTATTTGTTAGGTTTTGGAGTTTAGGGAATAGAGATTATAGTGGTGGTTATAGGGTATCGTGTGTAGGGTTTATCATTCGAGGTGCATGGTAACGGGTTTTGGGATTATGTATTTGGGTTTAGTGTACAATTTATTGTGATTAAGGTATTGGTTTTAGGTATTAGGGTAGAGGGTATAATATTTATGTTGAATTGATAAGGGTTTAGGTTGAAGAGTGTAGGGTTTAGGGTTTAGGATGTAGGGGGAATGGTTTAGAGTGTAGGGTTTTGGGTGTCGGGTTTAAGATATAAGGATTATAGTAAAAGGGTTTAGGTGTAAGGTTTATGGTTATTATCTAGTGTTTATGGTGTAGGGTTTCATGTTTAGGGTGTAGGGTTTAGGGTATATAGTGTTTGGTACTGATCTTAGGGTATAGTTTTTAGGGTTTAGGGTGTAGGGTATGAGGATTATGGTATTGAGTATTGGGTTTTCTGTGTAACGTAATGTCTTTTGGGTGTATAGTTTTGAGTTTAGGGTTTAGGATTTATGAATTATGGTTTTGGGTACCACTATTACAAATTTTAAATTTCTAAACGTTTTCTTCTCTATTGGAGACCATTCAAAATGTCGAAATTGAAATTACCAATGTTTCTGAAATACATCAGGAAATTTGGTGTCACTAATTAGAGAAATTTATAAACAACCCAAATTTGCTAGATTTGATAATGTCACAATATTTCCATTTTTATAGATATTATAGTTATACATATCTATAAAAGTAACAAATTAACCTTGTTTATAAACATTCCAAATTTATCAATACTCTATTTAACAGCACTGTTTTGTAAATGTTGCTAATTTTTTCATAAATTATCTATGTTTTCTATAAAAATGGACAGTTGTTTTATGAAATTGATGATATAAAATAATTGTTTTAATTCAAATTTTTTTTGAACAGATCCTACACTGTAGAAATATTTTTTCTCTGAAATAAAAATTATTTATTCTTTTAATTCTACGTCACCGCAGCATACCCTCACCCACTCCTGAGGTCACACCATTTTCCATACTCCCTTCACATTATGTCACCCTAACCAACTGACACCCTCCAATCACACAAAAATTAATACCCCTCCAAATTCTAAGACAGAACCGGTTGACTCAAAGTCATCAACCACCCAAATTAATCTAAAAAATTTTAATTATAAAAATTATTTTTCTATGATTATACATATATTAATGCATTTCACTATTAAAAAGATTCTTATTAAATAGATAGATAAATATTTTTATATATGTACAAATATATAATATTTATTACTATTACATGGTATTGTGATTCCGAACCACCCATTAGGATTGCTTTATATCTCACCCACATCGGTTTTTTGATCTGAGACACACTGCAACCATGTTAATAATTAATTAATATGCATATATTTGTGTGTGTGTGTGTGTGTCTGTGTGTTTTTGTGTTTGTGTGTATATATATGTTTATATTATATATATATTTTTGTGTGTGTGTGTATATATATATGTATTTATATATGTTTCTATATATAAATTAATATATATATGTTTGTAAGTTTATATATATATTAATATATTTTAATATATGATACTGAATTTTTCCTATCAATATATATATATATATACTCATATATATAAATATAATTATACATTTTTTGTTTAAATAATTAAATTCATATTATTTTAATTATATATACATATATTTAAAAATTAATAGTTTAAAAACAACGGAAAAAATGAAAGTAATATAGCCACTATTTTTATAAACGTACTTAATTTATAATATATATTTGTTTTCATGTATAATATATATATATACATGTTAATATATTTTTATATTATATGTTTATATATGTGTGTGGGTGTGTTTATATATATTAATATGATTATATATCTCTGTATATGTTTACATCGATACGGGGAATGGGGAAACATTACAAATAAAAGCTTGCAACACTCAAATGAACGAAAGAACATGGTGAGACTCGATCTCGATACTGACAGAGGCTCATAGGGGTAACAACTAAGTTTCTCATTTATGGATGTATATATATATATGGTTTTGTTTTCATATGTATACATATTATGATATTTAAATACATGTTAATATATTTGTATGTAAATATAAATTTATATATATACATATATATAATTATAAATATAAAAATATAATTATATTTGACAATTAAAAGTATTATTTTTATATATAATTATACCTATTTTAAAAAAGTGGTAAAAATTTCAAGAAAATCGCAACGTTCTCATAAAAATGCCATTAAATTTATTATTACATTTTTTTTCTAGAAAATATAAATATATTAAAAAAATAGACTTGTTTATAAATGTGGATAAAAAATAGTCAATATAACCGCAATGTTTCTAAAAAGTGTCCCTCAAATATGTATGATTTCATAAATAGGTGACCATATTTAAAATTTTCCACATTTTCATATATGGATAAAAAAATTCTTAATTAGCCACATTCTTTTGAAAAACCTATATAAAAATGTCACTAAATTATAATTCTTGTAGTATATAGCATCTATCATTTAGTGTGAAGGGTATAGGGTTTAGGTTGTATGGTATACAGTTTAGGATTTAGCATGTAGCTGATAGGGTTTAGGGTGTAGGGTTTAGGGGGGTTGGTTATTGGATTTTTGGTGTAGGGTGTAGGGTTTAGGGTTTAGGTTTTAGGGTGAAGAGAATAGGGTTTAAAGTGTTCGGAATAAGGTTTAGGGTGTAGGGTATAGGGTTTGGGATGTTGGGTATAGGTTAGGGAGTGTGGGGAATTGGTTTTAGGGTAATGTGTATAGGGTTAGGGGAATGGTGTTTTGGGTAATGTGTCTTGGTTTTATAGAGTGGGCATAGGGGTTTAGGGTTTACATTCACGGATTTTGGGTTCATTGCCTTGGATATAGGTTTTAGGGTGTATGTTTTAGGGTTTACATTGATGGTTATTGAGCTAAGGGTGTAGGGTTTGGTGGTTAGGGTATAGGGTTCATGGTTTAAGTAGGGTTTGGGGTTTAATGTGTATGGTCTTGGGTTTAGGGTGTCGGGCATAGGGATTAGGGTTCTTAGTGTAGGGTATAGGGTCTAATTTTTATGGGTTAGGTTATAGGGTCTAGTGATTGGGGTATAGGGTTTAGGGTTTAGGCTGTAGGGTATAGTATTTGGGTGTATAGTTTTGGGTTCAATGTGGTGGGTGTAGGGGTTTTGGTTTACAATATTGTTATTAGGCTTCATGGTTTTTCTTTTAGGTTTTAGGGTGTAAGTTATAGGTCTTATGGGTTTTTTGGGGTTTTATTATTTTTAGTGTTATTATGGGGTTCTAGGGTTTTCTGTATTTTAAGGGGTTTCATGTTTTAGAGGGTTTTTAAATGGGGTTTTTTTTGGTATTTATCGATTTTAGAGTATTTTCATGGTTTTTATGGTTTATGGGGATTTTAGGGTTTTTATGATTTTCGGTTTTTTTTGGTTTTTAGGGTTTGTTATTTTTAAGGGTTTTAGGATTTTTTAGTGTCTTTTTTCCATTTTCTATTTTATTCATGGGTTTTAAGTTTTTTTATTGGTTTTATGTATTTTTACTATTGGGGGGGGGGTGGTGTCTTAAAGTGTTTTATTTTTGGTTTTTAGTGTTTCTATTGTTTTATTTGTAGTTTTTATGGTTTTATGGAATTTATAGGTTTTAAGGGGTTTTTGTGTTTTTTAGTGATTCTATTGTATGTTGGGTTTTTTTGTTTTTATTGTTTATTGAGTTTTTTGGTGTTATAAGTGTTTTGTAGGTTTGGTATGTTTTTATTGTATCTTCATGTTTTATGAGTTTTTTGTTTCTTTAAAAAAAAAATTTGGTTTTTTGGATTTTTTTTGTTTTTCTTGTTTTTTCGTTCTTTAGGGTTTATATGGTTTTTTGGGGTTTCATGGGGGTTTACGGTTTTTAGGGTATTTTACAATATTATGGAAACTTGGGCATTTATGGGTATTATTGCGATTTATGTGTTTTAACATTTTAAGGTATTTTTGGATTTTTATGGGATTTTAAGGTCTTTATATGTTTTAGTATTTTTGAGGGTTATTATGTGTTTTTAGGGATTTAATTGGGTTTTATTGTATTATGGTTTTTTAGATTGGTTGGGATTTTGTTTTATTGTGGTTTTTTGGGTTTTATACGTTTTTTAGTCATTTAGGGCCTTTATTATTTTTTTTGGGATTTTGAGTTATTATGATGTTTTACAATTTTTTTACGGGGTTTATTTAGTTTTCTAGGATGTTCTTAGGTATTTTAGAATTTTAATATTTATTTTAGGGATTTTATGCTTATTTGGGGTTTTTAGGGTTTTTTGGAATTTTATTAGTTTTTTATTAGTTTTTCATAGTTTTTTGGGGTTTTTAGGGCTTTGATGTGATTACGAGGTTTAAATGGTGTTTTAGAGTTTTTAAATGGGTTTAATGTTCATTTAATGTTTTTCATTTTTTAAGGGTTTATCAGTTTTTATGGTTTTTAAGATGTTCTTAGTTTTTAGGGTCTTTAGTGTTATCGTGTTTTTTGTATTTTTAGGTTTTTTTATGTTTTAATGGTTTTAATAGTTTTTATTGTATTTTTGGGGTTTTAGTGGTTTTAGGGTTTCTAGGCTTTTAGGGGGTTTTAGGGTTTTTAAATGTTTAGGGGTTTTAGTGGTTTGGGGAATTTATGGATTTTTGGGATTTAGGGGGTACTAGGTCTTTTAAGGGTTTTTGGGATTTTTTTTGTCTTAGGGGTTCTTTAGGAGTATTAGGTTGTTTTAATGTTTTGAAAGTTTTTAGTGTTATAGGTGTTTTAATGGTTTTTTGTGTATTTTGTTTTTTATGTTTTTTGGGGTTTTAAGGGGATTTCAGTTTTTGGGTTTCATATTATTTTAGGTTTTTTAAGTGTGTTAGGGGTTTTTCTGTTTTTATAGCTTTAGGTCCATTTCTGGGTTTTTTGGGTTTTTTGGGTTTTTCGGGTCTTTTAATGTTTTTTTGTGTTTTAATGCCTTTTAGGGTTTTTTTAGGTTTTTGGGTTTTGTAGGGTTTTTATGGTGTTTGGGAAAATTTAGTGGTTTTATGTTTTTATTGTCATTTATGGCTTTTTAAGGTTTATCGGTTTTAAGGGGATTTATGGTGTTTAGTGTTTTTAGGGTTTTTACGGTCTTTTAGTGTATTAAGGTTTTTATGGCCTTTTAAGGTTTTTGGGGGTTTATAAGATCCTTTGTGCTTTTATAATGTTTCTAAATGTTCTTTAGGGTTTTTTTGGGTTTGGGGGTTCCAAATGTTTTGTTTTGGATTGATAGTTTTTTTAGTGTTTTGGGGGATAATTTATTAGTTCATGGGTTTTTGGGGGGGTTGTTTTAGGTTTTTTGTTTTTTTGGGTATTTAATGTTTTTTAGAGTTTAATATTTTTATGACTTTTAGTGTTTTTAATTTTTTTTAAGGTTTTAGTGTCGTAATGAATTTTTGGGTAATAATGGGTTTTAGGGGATCCATTTTTTTTGTTTTTAGGGTTTATTTTCTTCTTTTAGGGCCTTCTATGTTTTGTAGGTGTATTATAGTTTTTAGATTCTTTAAAAGGTGTTTATTGATATTTTTATGGTTTTTAACCACTTTTAGGCCTTTTGGGTCCTTTAGGGATTTATGGAGTTTTGGTCATTTAAGGTTTTCTTTGTAGTTTTAGGGACCTCTTGGTGTCTTAGGGTGCTATATGTTTTTTTTTGGTTTTAGGTACATTTTTTAATTTCTTGAGTTATTAGATTCCTTTTGGGGTTTTATAGATTTTAGAGCCATTTATAGTGTATTTTATTGAATAATAGGGGGTTTAAAGGGGTTTTAGGGACTTTTATGGAATTTATTGGTTTTTATTAGTTTTAGGATTTTTGGGTAAGGAAGGCTCTGGGTTAGGCTATTCCTGACACCCCCCAAAATTTAATATAAAAAGACACGAAGACACTACAGACAAGGGAGGGGAGGGGTTAAATGACCCACACCCAAAAAACCCTAACGACCCAATACAAAGACGCCAAAAAAAGAAAAATCAAAAAAAGGAAAAAAACACACAAAGCCAAAAAAGTCCCCAGCATCACCTTCCATCCAAGCAGAAACCAATGTCCAGCAGCATCAAAACCATCAGCAGCATCACATTTCACTATCTCCAGCCTCCATCATCTCCTCATCCCCGCACCTCGATTCAGTTCCAGCAACCAACAACACCAATTCCAATCAACACAGCCATAGAAGTCTTCCATCACAATCCACCTCAAAACCTCAAGGAAAGCAGCAACCAATAACCAGCATCTCCACAACCAGCAACCATTACTTCCGAACCAAAAATCATCCTGCAACCAGAAAGCAGCAGCAAACACGGATGAGTAGGACCAGTAGTGAATCATCCATTCACCACATCCATAGGAAGCAACAACATAATCCATCATCTCTAGACCAAACGAATCACCCCTATCCAAGAAACATTCCAGCAGCCAACAAAGTACAGCAACCACAGCCAAACACCTTTCCTCAAAACCAAAAACCATGACTCACCAAGGATCGCACCCAAACCAGCCACCACCACAAACCATCATATCAAACAAGACCAAGCATTTCGACCAAAACCATCATTAGTAGCATGAAGCAAAAGCGGATCCAGGGAGCCAGAACGATATTGCAGATGCGCAAAACAAAGACAAAATCGCTCCCGAGCATAATACGGACCTTTGACAGCATCATTCCACAATGAGAGGGTAGATCTATTCTTGAAACAGAAAAAATCAAGAAGATCAAGATAGATATGGACCTTCTCCTTCGAAGGTTCCATAAACCTCTATGTCGGATATCGCCGAACCACTTGCCGAATATGCCACCACCCTCCGAGGACGACTCCAAGTCTCCTTCAATGTACTGCCACTACAACCGCAATGCAGAGCCAGATTGACATGACGCCATGGAAGAACCACCAGCAAGTCAACTCTTGAAGGAGCTATCTTCTAGATCCAGGATCCCAAGGTCCAGGGTAGTTAAGCCCTGAACCACACGCCCTCACATCACCACCACGAAGAAGCTCAGAAGAACGCCGCCGAAATCGCACCGCCATGACCGAGGAGACCGCATGAAAGAAGAACCATCCATGCCCCACATGGGTAGCTGAAGGCTACCCAATCCTCCGAAGCAACCCTCGAAGAGGCCTTGGACCCAGATGACCTGTCCGTGGAAGATCATTGGTCACAACCTCGATCTTTGGCTGGCTTCCAACAAGGAACAGAAATAGCAGATCTGAAGAAACATCCTGCAATATTGACGAAATCGAATCACCCCAGAAAGAATCCCCACAAGGATCTGAAGCCGGAGGCCAGAATCCATGAGAGGAATCCAAGGGAAACCCTAGAGGAGGCGTCAAGTGAGGGAGAGTTCCAGGAGAGTGTGCCTCCATCCTATATAGTATTTTTAAGGATTTTAAGGTATTCTATGGTTTAGGGTTTAGGTGGTTTTAGGCTTTCTTTGGGGTTTTATGGGTTTTCATGTCCCTTTGGAGTTTTAGTGTTACTTTTTTTCAAAGGTTGTTAAGGGTTTTTAGTGATTTTAAGGGTATTATGGTTTTTAGGTTATTTATGTTTATTTGGGCTCCATAAAGAATTTTTTGGTTTTTAGAGTCATAAATGATTCTTATCATGATTAGGGTATTATTAATTTATTTAGTGTCCATTAAGTGATCTGTGGTTTTAATGTTTTTTAGGGTTTTAGTTATTTTTTTTATTTGTGTTTTAATAATTGTAAAGTTTTTTAGGATTTTATGTTGTTTTATGTTTTTCAGGGTTTTTAGTGTATAATGATTTTTTAGATTTTTAATGGTTTTATATGTTGTTTAGGGTTTTTTTGATATTCTGTGTTTTTTAGAGTATGTGGAGTGTGGTATATTGTTTGGGTTTTAATATATTGTGTTTATGGTGGATGGTATGGGGTTTATAGTATATGGTTCAAGGTTTTGTGTGTAAGTTATTTATGGTTTAGGATATGGGGTTGAGGGTTTAGGGTGTAGGGTATAGGGTATAGAATATGTGGTGTAGGGTATAGTGTATAGGATATAGTGTTTAGGGTTTTGGGTTTTGAGTTTACGGTATGTGGAGTAGGGTTTAGGGTTTAGGGTTTACAGTTTGGGTGTAGGGTGTAGGGTTTAGATATTTCGGTGGAGGGTATGGGGTTTCGGGAGTAGGGATTCATGTTTAGTTTTTTGGGTATTGGATTTACGTTATCGCATTTGGGGTTTAGGATGTAGGATATAGGGTTTTGGGTGGAATTTATAGTGTTTATGGTGTATGGTGTTGTGTTTTGTGTATAGGGTTTAGGGTTTAATGTGAAGGGTATTTGGTTTTGGGTGTAGGAATTAGGGTTTATGGTGTAGGGTATTAAATTTTGCATTTATGTTATAGCGTTTTGCTTTTTGGTTTTTGGATTTAAGATGTGTGGTTTAGGGTTTATGGTGAAGGGTTTAGGGTTTATGGTGTAGGAAATATGGTTTAGGACATCAGTCTTTCAGGTATAGTGTATAGGTACTATGATGTATGGAGTAGGGTTCGGGTGTATGTTAGAGGGTTTAGGGTGTAGGGTTTAGAATGCAGGGTTTAGGGAGTAGAGTTCATAATGTAGGTTTTAAGGGTTATGGTGTAGGGTTTTTGGCATATGGTATAATGTTTAGGGTGTAGGATATGGAATTTAGGTTGTGGGGTATATTATTTAGGGTTTTGAATGTAGTTTATAAGTTTTTGGGTGTAGGTTATAGGGTTTGGGATGTAGGGTATAGGGTTTTAGGTGTAGTGTTTAGAGTTTAGGGTGTATGGTATAGGGTTTAGGGTGTAATGTGTATATTATATGGTGTAAAGATTACATTTGAGGGTTTAGGGTTTACATTTAGGGTTAAGGGTTTCGATTTTAGGGTTTAGGGTACATAGTATAGGGTTTAGGGTGTAGGGTTTAGGGTTTAGGTTTCATGGTTTAGGGATTATGGTGAAGGGTTTATGGTTTTTTATGTATAGTATAGGGTTTAGCGTGTATGATATAGGGTATAGAGGGTATGATAAAGGGTTTCAGGGGTAGTGTTTTGTGTTTAGTGGGTATGGTATAGGGTTTAGGGTTTACTGTTTAGGGTAAAGGTTATAGGGTTTATGATGCAAGATTTGGTTTTAGGGTTTAGGGTATAGGGATTAAGGTTTTTATTGTTTTTAGGTTTTAGGGGTTTTTTGGGGGTTTTGGGGTTTTTTAGGTTTTTTTAATATTTAATGTTTTTTTGTTTTTTGAGGTTTTTTGGGGGTTCTATGGGTTTTAGATTTTTTAGGTTAAGAAGGGTATCAATATTTTTAATGGTTTTGTAGGTTTTATTTCTTTTGTTATTTTTGGTTTTTAGGGTTTTAATTATTTTAGGGAGTCTTTGGGATTTATGGGTTTTAAGGGTTTCTAGTATTTTTTTGGATTTTCAGGGGTTTAGGGTGGGTGGGGGAGAGAGTTTTTAGAGTTTTAGGGTTTCAGGGTTTTTGTGTTTTCTTAGTGTTTAAGTATTTTATATATGGGTGTTGGGGGTTTTGGCATTTTAGGGTTTTAATGGTGTTCATAAGTCTTCATATTTTTTTGTGGTTTTATGGGTTTTAGGAATGTTTGGATTGTTTTAGGGGTTTTATGGGGTTTTAGTTGGTTTTTATGTTTTAGGTTTTTAGTGTGTTCAAGGGTCTTTTGTACTTTATTACTTTTTAGGGTTTTTTTGGTTTTTTGGTTTTAGGGGTTTTAGTGACCTTTAGGGATTTAGGCTTATATTGCCTTTTAGATTTTATTGATTTTTTTTTGTGTTTTTTCGGTTTTTTATAGTTTTAGGGGGGGGGGGGTTTGTATTTTTAGGCTTTTTATTCGTAAATAAATTTTATTGGTGGGTTATTTGGGTGGTGTTTAGGTTTTTTGGGTATTTTTAATGTTTTATTGTATTTAGGGATTTGAAGTGGTTTTTATTATTTATTAGCGGTTTATAAGGGTTTTTGGTATTTTTAAGTTATTATATAATATTATTTGTTTTATGGGGTTTTATGGGGTTTTATTGTTTTCAAGGGATTTTAATGTTTTTATGGTTTTTATGGTATTTTATTGGTTTTTTTTAATAGTATTTGGGTTTTTTAAGAACATTTAGGTTTATTTTGGTTTTAGGGTCTTTTAGGGGTTTTAGCAGTTTTAAGGGGTATTGTGGTTTTTAGAGTCCTTTAGGTTTTTTATTGTAATTTTGGGTCATATAATTTTTTAGGGTATTAGAGTCCTTGTTGGGTATTGAGGGGTTTTATAGTCTTGTAGAGTTTTTATGGGGTTTTATGTTGTTTTAGGGTCATCATGGATTTTTAGTGTCTTTCATTTTTTTGGTCATTAGTGGATTTTAAGGGGTATAAGGGTCTCTAAGGATTTTTTGGGGGTTATGGGGTCATTATGGTTTTATGGTTTTTAGGGACATTTCATTTTAGGGTTTTAAGGCTTTTAAACTTTGTTTTGGACGTTTTTTTGGTTTTTTTGGCTTTTTGGGTTTTAGGGTATTTAGTATTTTTATGGGTTTTCAGGATTTTTTATCTTTTTAGTGATTTTTAGGGTTTTTTCGGTGTTTTGGGATTTTTGGTGTTTTTGGGGTACTTTGGGGTTTTGGGGGTATTTAGGGGTTTTAGGGGTTTTAGGGTATTTCATGGGAATTTAATGGTTTTATAGGGGTTTTAGGGACATTAGGGGTTATAGGTAATTTTAGGGTTTTAAGTTTTTTAGGGGTTAAGGGTGTTTTCATTGGTTTCTAGGGGTTTTAGTGTTTTTTTGGGGATTTTAGGTATTTAGTTTTTTGGGGTTTTAACTGTTTCTTGGGTTCTGATTTGGGTTTTTAGGTATTTTGGGTGTTTTTTGAGTTTTTAGGGGTATTATTGGGTCTTTAGTATGTTTTAGGGGATTTTGTATTTTTATGGTTTATTAGGGTATGGGGGTGTTTTGGGGTGTTTGTTTAGGGGTTTGAGGGTTTTATCGGGTGGAAAGGGTTTTTAGGGTTTCTAGGGATTTCAGATTTTTAAAGGTTTTTCTGTTTTTTGGGGATTTTAAGTTTTTTAGGGGTTTTGGGGTTCTTAGGTGGGTTTAAGGGGGATTTAGAGTTTTTCAAAGCATAATATGGATTTGAGGGTTTTCTGGTTTTTTGAGTTTTTATGGATTTTTTGATCTTTTTGGGGATATTTGGGGTTATGTGTTTTATGTTATTTTAATGTTGTTATAGTTTTTATGGTTATATACAAGTTTTAGGGGTTTTTTGGGGGTTTTATTTGGGGGGGTTATAGTTTTTTTAGGGGGGGGGGTAAGGTCTTTTAGGGGGGTTCTCAGGGTTTTAATATCTTTAGTGTTTTTAGGCCTTTTAGGGGTGTAAAGGGGTTGAAGCATTCTTTATGTTATTATGGTTTTTGGTGATTTTTTTGGATGTTTTCAGGTATTATGGTCATTAGGGTTTATTATTGTATTAAAGGGTACTTAAGTATTTTTATAGATTTTTTGTTTACATTATTGTTTATTAGGGTCCTTTACGGTTTTGTGAGGTATTTGGGATCCATCAATTTTTCAACGGTTTTTAGGATTATATATGAATTTTATTATTTGTAGGGTCCTTTTTGGGTTTTTAGGGTTTTGAGTTTCTATATGGGGTTTTGGGTTTTAGGGTATATTATTGTTTTTAGGGGTTTTAGATTCTATTCATATTTTTGGGTATTTTATCTTGTTGAGGACTTTTTTGAATTTTTAGTTCCTATTTATGTTTTTAGGGTTTTATTATTTTTATGGTAAATAGGGTTTTTAGAGTTTGGGGGTAGGATTTCAAGGTGGTTTTATGAATCATAGGATACATTAGGGAATTTAAGGCTTTTTAGGGATTCATGGTTTTAGGGATTATTGGTACATTTAGGATTTTTTAAGGATTTTACTATTTTTAGGGTTATTAGGGTATTTTATCAATTAATGGTTCTATAGGGGCACTAATAATTTTTATTTTAGTTAGTATTTTTTGTGTTTTATTAGGTTTTAAGGTTTTTAAAGATTAATATTGGTTTTATGGGTTTAGGGTTTTAATGGTTTATATGGGATATGTGGGTTTTCTATATTTTTATGGATTTTTAGGTTTTTTTTATGATTTAGGGGATTTTATTATTTTTCGGGGGGTTATGATTTATAGTGTTTAAAGGTTTTTTTACTATTTTTTTGGGTTTTATATAATTTTCATAGTGTTTAGGTTATAGGGATTAGTGTGTATCTTTTAGGGTTTATTGTGCAGGGTATAGTGTTTAGGGTACACAAATTATGGTTTGTGTTGTAGGGTTTATGGTTTAAGGTGAAGGATTTTGGGTTTATGGTGTTGGGTTTAGGGTTTATGGTTTACCGTGTTGTGTATAGTGTTTAGGGTGTAGGGTATAGAGATTAACATGTGTTTCATATGGTTAAAATAGGTGGGTATATGGATTGGGTGAGGGGTATGAGGTTTTAATTATAGTGTACAGGGTTTAGGATGTTGGGTTTTGGGTTTGGTGTATAGAGTTTAAGGTTTAGTGTGTGTAAAATAAGGTTTAGGGTGTGGAGTATAAGGATTTACATGTGGGTTATTGGATTGAAGGTGAATTTTATCATATTTAGGGTTTAGGTTATAGGTAATAGAGTATAGGGTGTAGTGTAGAGGTTAGGGGTGTAGTGTATATGGTTTAGGGTAATGGGTATGTGGTCTACTGTCTAGGGTATATGGTTTAGGGTGTCATGTAGAGGGTGTTTGGTATAGATTTTTGGGTAATTGTTGTATTTTATAGGGTAGAGGGTTTAAGAGTGTAGGGTGTAAGGTATATGTTATAATGTTTTGGGTCTATGTTTTTTTTATTTAGGGTGCAGGGTATAGGGTTTAGGCTTTCAGGTAAAGGTTTTAGGCTCTAGGGAAAAGGGTTTAGGGTGTACGGTTTAGTGTTTATGGTTTTTGGTATAAGGTTTATGGTGTAGGATTTAGTTTTTAGGGAGTAAGGTTTAGGGTTTATGGTTTAGGGTGAAGGGTTTAGGTTTTAGGGTGTATGGAATAGGGTTAAGGGTATATGGTTTTTGGTTTTTGGTTTAGGGTCTAGGGTTTAGGGGTAGGTTTAGGGTGTAATATATTGGTTTTAAGGTATAGGATTTAGGGTGTTGGTAGTTGGTAATAGGGTTATGTTTTTTGGGTATAGAGATTATGGTTTAGGGTATAGGGTTTAGGGTTTGAGTTATAGGCTTAAGGGTGTAGGGAATTGGGTTTTGTTTGTAGGGTTTAGTGTTAATTGTTTATGGTGTAGGGTTTAGGGTGTAGGTTTTAGTATTTAGGGTGATGGTTATAGTTTTTATGGTGTAGTGTTTAGGGTTTAGAGTATAGGGTATAGATTTTTGGGTGAAGTGTTTAGTGTTTAGCGTATAGGGTATATTTTTTAGTGAGTAGATTATAGGGTTTAGGGTGTAGGGTATTGGTTTTTTGGTGTGGCATACTGGGTTTAGGTTTTATGGTTTAGGATTTAGGGTGTCAAGTATAGGTTTTTGGGTGTGAGGTCATGGGTTCAAGGTGTAGGGTATGGGGTTCATGGTTTGGTTGTATAGTTTATGGTTTATCGTGTAGGGTATTGGGTTCAGGGTGTTGGATTTAGGTTTTATAGTGTGCAATATAAGTGCTAGAATTTCAGGTGTAGGGTTCAGGGTTCAGGGTGGTGGGTATAGAGATAAGGGTGTGTTGTTTATGGTTTAGGTTTTATGGTGTGGGTTATTAGGTTTGTGGAGTATGGTTTATCATTTAGGATGTAATATATAGGGTTTAGGTTTTTGGGTCTAGTGTTTTGGGTGTATGATTTAGGGTATAGTGTGTATATTAATGGTCAGGGCATATTGTTTAGGGGTTATGGTATAAGGATAATGTTTAAAGTTTTAGGGTTTTTGTTTTAGGCTATAGGTATTATGGTGTAGTTTTTTCAGTAATAGGATGTGAGATATGGGGTTTTGGGTTTCTAGTGGATTAATGGCTTTTACAGTTTTTGGGATTTCAAGGTTTTGTGGTTCTTATGTTTTTTGGTTCATTTTGGCTTTTAAGGGGATTTTAGTGTTTATGGGTTTTTTTGATTTTGTGGGTGTTTGAGGGGTTTTTATGTTTTAAGAGTTTTTTTATTATAGGGGTTTTAGGTTCTATTTGTATTTTTTCTGTGTTTTATTTTTAGGGTTTTTTACGCTTATAGGTTTTGAAGATTTTAGGGTTTTTAGGGTTTTTAGGGTTTTTAGTGTTTTTATAGTTCATAGGGTTTTAGGTGCATTTTTGGGTTTTAGAGGTTTTTAGGAATGTTAGGGTATTTTGTGTATTTTAGTCTTTTATGGTTTATTGTGGGTTTTTAGGGAAATGAAGGTGCATGACCAAGCCTGCCACATCCCCTAAATTTGTAAAAGAAAAATACATGAATACCATTATAAGGATATATCACACATATGTTTCTGTAGTTAACCCTTCATATTTGAGTACACAGAAGGAGCACAACATTATGGGAAAAAACAACCTAGATCTCTTTTCCACTATTGCTTCCTTGAAGAGCGTAGCTTCCACCATGTTCGACGCACTATATGGATGCATGACATTAAGAGTGAGCGCATCAGAGTCCCTTGGAAACTCAATCCAATTGTGTAGAATTCACCAATGGAATCCCCTAGATATGTTCTACAGGGCTTCCTCTAATAAAATAAAGTTCAATTCAATGTAGAGAAAATTCCATCTGAATTGGACTGCAAGCTTGATAGCCTTCACCATAGCCCAATATTCATTCTCATACACCAATCCATTTCCATTTATGTGAAAAAATAGAATCCTTTCACAAATCCCTTGTGTGTGAGAAAAGACACCACCATGCTCTAAGGGGTCGATCACACTCGAGGTCACACCATCCACAATCATCCTAATCTATGATTGAATTAGGGGAATCAATCGAATAAACTTCACAACCTAGGGTTTCTTGCTCCATCCAAACACTCCAAGAAGAGGAAGAATAATAAAATAAGTGACATCATTAGCAATTGAACCTATTTTAATAGAGGAAGCCACATCAACAGCCTTGTGAAGGGTGAAAACCCCACCACGGAAGGAACTACTTTTACTGACCAATGCAACATCATTTCAGGGTACCTAGATATGAGAAATGGGAGTAGCAGTCGTGGAATGTAGCATTTTATGGACCTTCTCAATAACATTTTAGAGCATTTATGTTTCACAGTAATTCCACCATGTGGAAATATAAACAGAGTAGAAAACCAAAATAATCTTGGGTATAAGACCAGAGGCTGGATTCATGTGTGTAGTGGAAAAAAGAGGTACGGTACACCCTACCTGACCTCCATACCGATATGACATATCCTGGAAAACTACACCCTTGTTTTTTTATCTGATCATGAAAAGGTAATTTTTCCTTCCCAACCATCCATAGAAGCTGGTTCTTAGAATGAGATATACAGGGATTTTCGAAACTAGATATCCAATATGTAATGTTATTACGCTAAAAATTCTTATGTAGATAGAAATATCTAGTTTCGAGAAACCCAACTAGATGTGGCTTCCATATGAGTTTCTAAAAATCAATGAAATTATATCTCTAAACTGCCAAAAAAAATTAGACTGTAAGAAATCAAAAAGCTCCCCAATCATTTGGTGTGAGTAATCAATATATATGTGTAGTCTATTGGGCGAATGTTTCTCCAGCTCAACTAGAGGTCTGTATAACTAGTTTTTTGCCGAATAATTTCAATTGGACTCCTCAAAGACTATGAATTTGGAGCATGACATAATTTCATTGATGAAGACCGTAATAGTAGGCCATGTGTAAGAATGGATGTACCTTATAAATCCTTTGTGATCACTATGAATGATTTTTTCATAAATAATGTCCATGCATTAATCGTGATATGTGATCATGTTCCAAATGAATTTTCTGATAAGATAATCAATAAATTTCCTAATGTCCTTGCTACCCAGTCCACCCAGGTGAACTAGTTTATTGAAATCCTTCTATGCAACAGTAACCATCTTCTTTTCATTAACATTTCATGTCAAGACATGGTTCTAGATCTGTGCTTGGTGATATTTGATGATAGAAACATGAAATTTATAAATAGAGAAGGAATCAACAAACATCGAAGTGATGATGGAATTAATCCAGAAAACCCTTCCTCGCTTGAGACATAGGTTTTCCTTTCCTTTTAGATAGTTTGCAGGTGAACTTGATCAAGATGTTATCATGGTGTAAGCTCCTTATCATTCCCTATAAAATAGGGATTACAAGATACTCAATGGGTAATTATTTATTTTTATAGTTTTTTTATGCTTTTAGGTGTATTAAGGTTTTAGTTCTTTTTAGTTTTTTTGATAGATTTTAGGGGTATATATTTTTAGGGTATTTATGGATTTAGGGGCATTATAAGTTTTTAGAGTCTTATTTGCTTTATAGTTTTTAAGCATTTTAAGAACTTTTTGGTTTTTAGTGTATTTATGTTTTATGGTTTTTTAGTTTTTTATAATTTATTAGTTTTTTATGTGTCTTGGGTTACTTTTAGGGTCATTTTTGGTTTTCAAGGGTTTCACCGGTTGTATGGTCTGTTATGGTTTTTATGATATTTATTGATTTTTAGGGGTTCTGTTGTTCTTCAAGGATATAGGTTTTTTTTAGTTTTTAGGGTTTTAGAAGTCCTAGGAATTTTTGGGATTTCTAGGGTTTTATATGGTTTTAGGGGTTTTAGTGTTTTCTTAGGAGATTTGGGGTTTTTTGGGGTTTTATGAGTTTGTAGGTATTTTTTTTTATCAATCTACCATTTTTAAGACATTTATTGATTTTTATATTTTTTACAGGGTTTTATTGTTTTTTTATTTGAGTGGTTTTTTTGTTTTTTTTTGTTTTTGCAGTTTTTAGGGGTTTAGGGTCTTTTGGTTTTTTTATGTTTTTATCATCTTAAATTTTATTAGTATTTATTTTATGTTTTTAGTGTTTGTAGTGTCTTTGGGTCTTTATATTTTTTTTTAATTTTTAGCTATTTTTTTTTGGTGGTATGTGGTTTTTTTGGATATTTTAGTGCATTATAGGGTTTTTACATTTTTTGGGTTTTTAAGGATTTGAGGTTTTTTAGTTTTTTAGGATTTATGGGTCTTTTAGGGGTTCAGAGTTTTTAGGGTTTTGGGTTTTTGGGTTTATTTTGTATTTTTAGTGATTTTGGTGGTTAGAGGGTTTTAGGATTTTAGTTCTTTTGCGTTTTGTAGGTTTTTACTAATTTGAGGGGTTTTAAGGATTCTACTGATATTTAGGTTTTTGGGGTTCTTATGTGTTTTATATTTTTGGGCTTTATGGGTATTAATGAAATTTAATGAATTTTTTGGTTTTTAGTGTTTTTAGAGTTTTAGGGTTTTTATGGTTTTTAGTGTTTTCAGCTAGTATAAGGGTTTCCTCATGTTTCTTGGGGTTTTTAAGGTTTTAGGGTATTTTTGAATTTTTAGCGAATATACGGTCTTTGTGGGTTTTATAGTGTTATCTCATCACTCAGTGTATTTTTGGTGTTTTAGTGGGTTTTATGGGGTTTTAGTGTTTTCATGATTTTTAGGGATTTTAGGGTATTTTATTGTTTTTATACTTTTTTAGATTCATTCTAGGTTTTTATGGTTCTTAGAGTCCTTTTGAGGTTTTATGGGTTTTTGGGGTGGTTTTCGGTAATTAAGGTATTTAGGTTTTTTTTGGTGTCCAGTGTTTGGTTTTTTGTTTTAGGATTTAGGGTTTATGATTTTTTGTTTCAAGTGTAGGGTATAGTGTTTAGGGTGTGTGGTTCAGGGTATACGGTATAGGATTTAGGGTTTAGGGTTCAAGGTTGAGGTTTTAGGGTTTAGGGTTTAGGGATTATGGTTTAGGGTGCCGGTTATAGATTTTAGGGTGAAAGGAATACACTTTAAGGTGTAGGGTTTAGGGATTATGTTGTAGCGTTTAAGTTTTTGGGTGTTCTGTATAGGGTTAGGGTGTAGGGTATAGGGTTTAGGGGGTAGGATTTAAGGTTTGGGGTATAGGGATTAGGTTGTAGGGAGTATATATAGGGTATCTAGTATAGGGTTAGGGATTAGGGTTTCAGGTATAGGGTTTATAGTGTAGGGTATATGGTTCAGGATGTAGGGTAGATGGTTTAAGGTGCAGGCTATTGGGATTCATTGTATAGGGTATAGGATTTAGAGAGTAGGGTATAGGGTATAGGCTTTAGGGTTACGGTTTATGGTGGTGGGTATAGGTGTTTGGATTTATGGTTTAGGATGTAGGGTAAAATGTTTATGGTGTACGACTTGGGATTTATTAAGTAGGGTACAGGGATAAGGGTGTTGTGTGTAGGGTTTATGGTGTAGTGTTTTGGGTTTACGGTTTTGGTTGTAGGGTTTTGGGTTTTGTGTATAGGGTTTTGGGTTTAGTGTATATGGTTTTGGGTGTAGTATAATTGGTTTTGGGTTTTGGGTGTTGGATTATTGGTTTTGGGTGTAGGGTGTAGGGGATAGGGTATATGGTGTTGAGTATAGGGTTCATGGTGTAAGGTATAGTGTTTAGTGTGTAGGGAATTTAGTTTTGGGTGTAGGGTCTGGGGGATGAGGATCATGGTCTAGGGTTTAGGGTGTTGGTTGTGGGGTGTGGGGTTTAGGGTTTATGGGGTATGGTATATGTTTTAGGATATTGTGTTCAGGGTTTAGGGTGTATTGATTGGGGTTTATGGTGTAGTCTTTAGTGTTTTGGGTGTAGGTTTTAGGATTTAGGTTGTGGGGTATATGTTTTTGTGAGTATGTTATAGTGTTTATGGTGTTTTCTATAGGGTATAGTGTGTATGGTATAGGGTTTGGGGTGTCAGATTTAGAGTTTACTATGTAGGGTATTGGATTTAGGGTTCAGGGTTTATGTTATAGGGTTTAGGTTTCAGGGTGTTGCTTATATGGTTTATAGTTCAAGGTTTATGTTTAAGGTTTTAGATTGTAGGGTTTAGGTTTTTGGGTTTCAAGTGTATGGTATAGGTTTTCGGGTGTATGTTTTTGGGTTTTGGGTGTATGGTATAGGGTTAAGGGTGTGGGTTTTAAGGTTTATGTTGTAGGGTGTAGGGTTTTGGGTTTATCGTGTAGGGTTTTGGTTTTAGTGTGTTTTGTATTGTGGTAAAGCTATAGGGTTTGGAGTATAGGTTGTAGGGTCTAGGTTTGACGGTGTTAGGTGAAATGTTTTGATTTTATGGTGTCCGTTTTGCGTTTATGGTGTACGATATATGGTTTGGGTATAGTTTTTTAGTGTTTAGGGTGTATGGAATGGGGTTTATGGTGTAGTGTTTAGTGTTTTGTTTGTGGGTTTTAGGATTTATGTTTTGGGGTATAGGGTTTTGTGTGTATGTTATAGGGTTTATGGTGTTTTGTATAGGGAATAGTTTGTAAGGTACTGGTTTTGGGGTGTCGGGTATAGGGTTTACTATGTAGGGTATTAGTTTTAGGGTTCAGGGTTTATGATATAGGGTTTAGGTTTCAGGGTGTTGCTTATATGGTTTATAGCTCTAGGTTTATGGTTAAGGTTTTAGATAGTATGGTTCAGGATTTTGGGTTTCATATGTATGGTATAGGTTTTTGTGTGTAGGATTTTTGGTTTTGGGTATATGGTATAGGGATAAGGGTGTGGGTTTTATGTTTTAGGGTTTTGGGTTTAGGATTTTGGGTTTAACGTATAGGGTTTTGGTTTTAGTGTGTTTGGTATAGTGGCAAAGTTATTGGGTATGGAGTATAGAGTGTAGGGTCTAGGTTTTACGGTGTTGGGTTAAAGGTTTTGATTTTATGGTGTTTGTTTTGGGTTTATGGTGTAAGATATATGGTTTGGGTAGAGTGTTTTAGTGTGTAGGGTGTAGTGTATTGGGTATAGTGTGTAGGGTTTTGGTTTAGAGTGTATGGTGTAGGGTATTGGGTTTTTAAGTTATTTAGGGGTTTTTAGGGATTTTAGGGATTTTCATTGTTTTAATGGTTTATAGGGTCTCTTAAGTGTCTTCTAGTTTTTTAGGTGATTTAGGGGTTTTTTGGTTTTTTGGGTTTTAGAGATATTGATTTGGGGGGGGGGGGGGTGGTTTTATAATACATTTTTTGGTTTTTAGAGTATTTTTTCATTTTTTGGGGTCTCAGTGTTTTTTCATTTTTTATTGTGTTTTGGTATTTTCCATTTCTTAAAATTTTTAGAAAATTTTTGGAGTTTTTAGTAGTTTTTTTGTGTTGTTTATGTTTTTTTATAGATTTCTAGGGATTTAAAGGGTTTATTATAATTTATTCTTTTAGGGATATTATTGTTTATTAGGGGTTAATGGGTTTTTTTAGTATTAGGGTTTTCAAGGGTATCTTCGGTTTCTAACATTTTTTTATGTGTTTGGTTTTTATGATTTTTATGAGTATTTTGGTTTTTTAGGGATTTTAATGGTTTTAGTGTTTCTATTTTTTTTATTTTGTTATTTTTTTAGGGGTTTATAGGGTATTAAAGGGTATTAGGTATTGGGGTGTAGAAGGGGATTTCAATATTTTTATAGGGTTTTTATGGCCTTTTAGCTTTTTTTGTCTTTTTGTTGTTTTTACGAATTTTATGTTTTTAGGGGTTTTAGGGAATTTTGAGTTCATTGGGTTTTGAGGTTTTTTTCATGTTTTTATTGTTTTTACGGGTTTTCATGTGTTTATCGTATTTTAGGGTTTTTATGATTTTCTTTGATTATGGATTTTAAGGTTTTTAGGGTTTTGTGTGGTTTTGGGGGATGTTAGGGAGTTTATGGTTTTTCAGTAATTTTAGCAACCTTTAGGTTATTTTGGGACTTTATGATCTTTTTGGGGTTTTAGGGTTTTAATGGTGCTTTATAGGTTTTTTGGTTTTAAATTTTCTTTGGGGTATTTATATTTTTTTAGGTTTTTGTGTTCTTTTGGGGTTATTTATTTTTAGGGTCTTTTATTTGGTTTTTAGTTATCTTAGGTCCTTAAGGTTTTTAGTTTTTTTACATTCTTTTATTTTTTTAGGATATTCTATGGTATTTTAGTGTTTTTTTGGGGGTTTTAGGGTATTTTCATGTTTTTAAGGGTTTTAAGGACTTTTATGGTTTTTAAGGGTTTCAGAATCTTTATTAATTTTGTAGTGTTTGTCGTGTCTTTTAGGGTTTTATGGGGTGTTTTATTGGGTTTTTAGGGTTTTAGGATTTTTAAATAAATTTGTGTGTTTTTAGGGTATTTAAGGATTTTTAGAGTTTTAAAGAGGTTTTTGGTTTTTAAAGGTTATTTATTTTTTATGGGTTTTAGAGTTTTTAGTGTTTGTAGGGTTTTTAGGGTTTTTTGGTTTTTTGGTTGTTAGGTTTTATAGGGTTTTTTGGGGTTTGAGGTTTATTTTTGTTTTATGGTTTTTATAGTTTTGTAGGTGTTTTAATAATTTTTATTATTTTAGGATTTTTACTGTTTTAGGTTTTTAGGGTTTTAATGGTTTTTAATGGGATTTTTTATTTTAAATACTTGTTAGGGGTTTAGGGTTTTTTATCTTATTCATGGATTTTTAGGGGTTTATGGTTTTAAATATTTTATGGTTTGATTGGGTTTTTTAATGTTTTTATGTATTTTTTAGTGTTTTATGGGGTCTTCCTGGTTTTGAAAATTTTGTAATATTTTTAACATAGTTATGATTTTTAGTGTAATTTTTGGGGGGTGTAAGTGATTTTTAGGGTTTTTAAATGTTTTGGGTCTTTTAAGGTGTTTTAGGGGTTTTGAGGGTTTTATGGGGTTTGGGGGGTTTTAGGGGATTTGTGGCCTTTTACTATTTTTTATAATATTCGTGGTTTTTAATGGGTTGTTTGGGTATATAATGTTTTTAGGGATTATTATAGTTTTTAGGTGTTTTGGGGTATTTTTTGGGACTTTCAGCAGTTTTGCGGTTTTTTGGTGTTTTAATGAGTTTTATGGTTTTATTGTTTTTTTATGTTTTTAGGGTTATTAAGTGTTTTGGATTTTTTAGGTTTTATCATTGTTTTATATTTATTAGGGTTTTTAGGACTTTTTGGTTTTTTACAATTTTCATATTTTCATGATTTTTATTGGTTTTAGGATTTTAGTAGTTTTATGGTTTTAGGGTTTTAGAGATTTATTTGGATTCATATTTTTTTACGGATTTAATATGTTTTTAGACTTTTTAGGTGTTTATGGAATTTGAATTTTTAAATATTAGTTCATTTTTAGTCATTTATGGGGGGTTTCAAAGGTTTTTATGAGTTTGAGGGTTTTTATATTTTTCTGTGGTCACATGGTTTATTTTTAAATTTATTGATTTTTTGGTTTGGTAATGTGTTTTGGTATTCTAGTTTTTTTAGCTAGTGAAATATTTTTAGGGGTTTTAGGGTGTTTTAGGGTTTTATTGGATTTTAGTGTTTTTAGAAGTTTTATGTTTTTTGGATTTTGGTATTTTTGGTTGTTTTAGAGACGTTAAGGGTTTGGGGATCTTTTATAATTTTTATTGATTTTTCATGGGATTATAGGTTTTTAGGAGTCTTTTAGGGGTTTTTTACATTTTATGATGTTTTAGTGGTTAATTATATTAATGAATTTATGGCTTTTAGAGTTTTTAGAGTCTTATAGTTTCAGTGGGTTTTAGGGTTTTTACGGTTTTTAGGGGTTGAGTAATTTTATGGGGGTTTTCGGTATTTTAGGAATTTTAGGTGGTTTTATTGTTTAACCCAGTTTTAGGTATTTTAGTATTTTAATAAGTTTTATAGTTATTAGGGTTTTTAAATTTTTTTGGGATTTTTTTGTTTTATGGGTATTAGAATTTTTGGTGGTATTTTATATTTTTAAGTGTTTTTTAGGATTTTAGAGATTTTATAGGGTTTTCGGTGTTTTAGTTTTTAATGGGGTTTTGTGTTTATTGGGTTTTAATGTTTTTAGGTAATTTTAGGGTTTTTGAGTTTTTAGGGTTTTAATGGTTTTTAGGGTTCATTGGGCCATTTAAGAGTATTAGGTGGTTTATTTTATTTTATGGATTTCAGTGGTATTATTTTCATTTATATTTTTTTCGGATTTAAGGTGGTTTATGGTTTTTACGGTTTTAGGGACTTCTACAATTTTTTGGGGTTTTAGGGTATTTACTGTTTTAGGATTTTTATGGTCCTTTATTATTTTTAGGGTTTTTAGTTTCCTTTATGAGATTTATGGTTTTTTGGGGTTCTTAATGTTTCTTAGTGTATTTATGATTTTTTAGGTGTAGGATTAGGTATTAGGATTTATTTTTTTGAGTTTAGGGTGCAGGGTCTAGATTTTAGGGTGTAGGGTTTAGGATTTATGGTGTACGGTGTAGGGTTTAGGGTGTATTGTCTAGGGTTTAGGGTGTAGCGTATAGGGGTTAAGTTGTATGGTATATGGTTTAGGTTTTATGGTATAGTTTTTAAGGTTTAGGGTTTAGGGATTATAGTGTATAGTTTAGGGTTTATGGTGTATATTTTAGTGTTTGGGTGTTGGATAGGGGGTTTAGGGTGTAGGGTATATTGTTTATGATTTTGGGTTTATGGTTTAGGGTGTCGGGTATAGTATTTATAGTGTTGGGATCATGGTTTAGTATGTAGGGTATAGGTTATAGGGTGCATGCTATAGGGTATTATGTGTACGGTATATGGTTAATGGAGTAGGGTATAGGGATTAGGGTGTTGGGATTATATTTTATGGTGTTGGGTATTGGGTATAGGGTATAGGGTTTAGTATTCATTGTGTTGGCTTTGGGGTTTAGGGTTTAGGGATTAGGATTCATGGTGTGGGGTAAAGGGTTCGGGGTGAAGGGTATAGGGTATAGTGTGTAGAGTTTAGTGTGTATGGTGTAGCAATGGCGTATTGTTTAGGGTTTAGGGTGTAGCCAATAGGGTGTTTTTTGTAGTGTGTAGGTTGTTGGGTTTAGGGTTTAGGTTGTTGATTATAATGTCTAGAGTGTAGATTCTAGGGTTTAAGGTGTTGGGTATACAATTTGGGGTGTAGGTCTTAGGGTTAGAGGATTAGGGAATTGTGTTTAGGGAGTATGGTGTGGGGTGTTGGGATTATGTTTTATGGGGTAGGGTATATGGTTTAGGTTATGGTGTTTATTGTTTATGATATAAGGTATAGTCATTAGATTATAGGGTATAGGTTTTAGGTTTTGAGGTATAGGGGTTTGTGGGAATGGTATGGGGTTTAAGGTGTTGGGTATAGGGTATAGGGTGTAGTGTATAGGGATTTGGGTGTAGGTTTTAGGGTTTTGGATTAGGGTGTATGGTATAGGGTGTGTGGTGTAGGGTTTAGGTTTTAGGGAGTAGGGTATTATGTTTGGGATGTTGTGTTTATGGTATAGAGTGTTCGGTACATGGTATATGGTGTAATGTTTTATTTTTAGGGTAGAGGGTAAATGTTCTCGAGTGTGGGTTATTGGGATTAGGTTGTATGTTATTGGGATAAGGGTGTGTGGTTTAATGTTTATGCTATAAGGTATACTATTTTGGGTGTATATTTAGGGTTTAGTGTGTATGACATACTCTTCTGGAATAGGGTTTGGAGTTTAGGGTGTAGTGTCTAGGGATTATACCTCAGGGTTTAGGGTCTATTGTTTAGGTTGTAGGGTTTTTGGTTTATATTGTGTGAGGTTCGATTTTAGTTTTATGATGTTCGGTATAGGGTTTGGGTGTAGGGTTTACGGTGTAAGGTATTGGATTTATAGTGTAGGATTTCAGGTTTATGGTGTGGGGTTTATAGTTCTGGGTTTTATGGTTTTCATGGGGTTTTGGGTCATTTAGGGTTGTAAGGGGTGTTTTTGTTTTTTGTGTTTTTAGATATTTTTCTTATTTGGGGGGGGGGGGGTTGGCTTTATTTCATTTTTTGGGGTTCTTGGGATATTAAAGAGTTTTGTAATTTGTTAGGGTTTTCACGGTTTTTAGATTTTCTTAGATTTGTAGGTATAATTTGTGTTTCTACAGTTCATTGGGGTTTTATTTGTGTTTAGGGTTTTTAGAATAATTTGAGATTTTCCTACGTTTTTGTAGTTTATTTTGTTTTTTAGGATTCTAATGATTAGTATGGGTTTTATGGTTTTTATGGTTTTTCATTTTTTTTATTTTTTTTAGGTTCCTTTGGTAATTTTGTATTTTTAGGGTGTTTTGTGTTTTTAGGGGTTTCCTAGTTTTTAATGGTTTATAGTGTTTTTAGAATTTTTAGTGGGTTAGTATTTTTAAGGGTTTATGGATTTTTGGCATTTAAGGGTATATAACGGTTTTGGGTTTTTAGGTTTCTAGGGTTCTTAATAAGGTTCCGGGGTCATTAAGGATTTTTATACGGGGTTTTCGGTTCTTTAGGTGTTTTAGGATCTTATGGGGTTTTAGTAATTTATTTGTCTTTTGTTGTTTTAGATATTCTCAATTATTTTAGGGATTTTTATGTTTTCTTCATGTTTTTAGAGTTTTAATGGGTATTTTTGGGGTTTACTGGTTCTTAGTGTTGTTATGATTTTTAGTGGTTTTTCGTTTTTTTATTTTTTTAAAATTTTTAGGGGATTTTATGTATTTATGGGTTTTTAGAATTATTTAGGGTTTTAGGGTTTGTAGTGTTTTAGGTTTATAATTAATTTTTTGGATTTTTTTTCGTTTTTATATTTTTTCATTTTTTATGTGTTTTTTTGGGTTTCTAGGGGTCTTAAGGGTTTTTGGGTATTTTCAGGGATTTTAGGTAATTTTTAGGGCATTTAGGGATTTTAGGGTTTTTTTGGGTTTTAAGGTTTTTTGTTGTTAAAAGGGTTTTTATGTTAAAAGGGTATAGTGGGGGTTTTATTGGTTTTAGGCCTATTAGTTTTTAGGGGGTTTTATGGCCTTTTAAGAGATTTTAGGGTTTTTTATAGTTTTTATGTTTTTAGACTTTTATTATTTTAGGGGATATAGGGTCTTTTATTGTTATTTGTCTTTCTAGGGATTTATTGTGTTTTATGTTTATTTTTTGTTTTTAGGTACTTTTAGGGTTTTTCTAAATATTATGGTCTTTTATAGTCTTTTAGCGTTTTTAGAGTCCTTTAGGGTTTTTATTTTTTGATCCTTTAGAGATTTTTGGTTTTTTAGGGTCCTTTAGAGGTTTTAGGATTCATTATGGTTTTTATGTTTTTAGGGTATTTATGAGTTTTTAGAGTTCTTAGGGTCCTTTATGTCATTAATGGTGTTAGAGTCTTCTAGTGATTTACAATTAATTATGGTCTTTTAGCGTTTTATAGGGTTTTCTGTTTCTTTTAGAGTGTTTTTGGGTTTTAGGTATTTAAAGGGGCCTAAGGAACATTAATCATTTTTAGGGATTTTGTAGGGTCTTTTATGGTGTGTTAGGGTCCTTTTGGTTTTTACGGATTTTATAGTTTTTAAATAATTTTATGGTTTTTAACTGCCTTTTGTAATTTTAGGGGTTTCTAGGGTTTTGGAGGGTTTTGATTTTTATGTATTTTTAGATATATAATGGATTTTAGGGATTTTAGGGTTCTTATGGTTTTGAGGGTTTTAATATATTTTTTGGTTTTAATAGTTTTTTAGTGTTTTTAGCGTTTTCGTTTTTTTATTGTATTTTAAATTTTTTTGGGTTACATGTTTTTTAGCGTTTTAATGGTTTAGGGGTTCTTAAATGATTTTTCTATTTTTATGGTTTTTAGAGTTTAGTAGGTGTTTTAACCGTTTTTTTTTGGATTTGGGGGGTTTTAGATTTTTTTTGGGTTTTATAATTTTATGGGATTTAGGGTGATTTATGATTTTAGTTGGTTTGGGGCTAGATTTTAATTGTTTTTGTGGATTTTATGGATTTTAGTTTTTTTTCGTGGATTTTTAGGGTTTTGGCATGTTTTAAGTCTTTGTATTGTTTTTAGAGTATTTATTGTTTTCTTGAATTTTAGGTAATTTTTATATTTTTTATGTTTTTTAGGGTTTTAATTATTTTGTGGTATTGTTACCATTTTGAAGGGTTTTTGTGGGATTTTAGGTGGATTCATGGGGTTTTAACGTTTTTTATTGTTTTTAGGTTTTTAGGGGTTTTTGCATTACAAATGGTTTTAACTGTTTTTAACATTTTACTGGTATTCATGGTCTTTTGGAGTTTTTTGAGTTTTATGGGGTTTACTGTTTTTAGAGTATTTTAATGTTTTTTCAGTATTTTATGTCATTTTCGATTTTTTAAATTTTAGGGTTTTGAGGTATTTATAGGGTTTTATGGACTTTTAAGTTTTTTCATATTTTTTATAGCCATTTTTTTGTGTCTTAATAATTTATAGGGAGTTTTAAGGGTTTTTATGTTTTTTTCTGTTTTTAGGTCTTTTATGGTTTCTAAGGGGTTTATCATATTTTCTTGGTTTATTAGATTGTTTTATGATTCTCTAGGATATTGAATTTTTTAAGGGTTCTATAGGGTTTTGGGGTTCTATTAAAACATAAGGTGTCTAAAGATTTTATGATTTTTTTGGATATTTTATTATTTTTTAGTGTTAGGGTTTTTAGGGCAATTAGGGTGTTAGGTTTTTTTATGGATTTATTGGGTTTTAACTGTTATTTAGATCTGACCATTTTAGGGTTACATTATTATTTATTATTTTTATAATATTTAGGTGTTTCAAAAGATTTTAGGGACTATTAAGGTTTTATGGATTATAGGGTCTTTTAAATTTTTTTTTACCGATTTGTAGGCTATTTTGGGTTTATTATGGCTTTTATGGTTTTCTAGTGTTTTAGGGGTTTTGGGGCCATGAAGGGATTTTTGGGTTTTTTGGGTCCTTTTGGTTATGTTTAGTTTTTTATGTGGAATTTTTTGTGTTTTTTAGGGGTAAATTTCTTAATTGTTTTTGGTGTGTTATATACTTTTGGTTTTATTGCTTGTTTTAGTTCCTTTTAGTGGATTTAGGGTTTTTATTTTCCAATAGGGTTTTTAGGGTATTTATGGACATTTGGTTTTTTAGAGTTCTCTTGAGCCCTTTTGGGGTTTTACTTATTTTGGGGTTATATAGAGTTGTTGGGTATTTCACGGTTTTTAGCGACATTTTTGTGTTTTGGGTTTTACATATATTTTACGGTTTTAAGGGCCCTTTTTGATTTCTTGGGTTTTTAAAATATATTAATGTTTTAGGTTATTTTATGTGATTTTTGGAGTTTCATGTTCTTTTAGGGTTTGTAAATTATTTATGGCCTTTGAGGATTTTTAATGAATTTTAGGTTTCTAATGGTATTTATTATTTATTAAGGTTTTAGTGTTTTAGGTTTTTTAGTATTTTAAATATATATTGGTGTTTTATGGTTTTTATGGTTTTTATTGTTTTCAGGGTTTTATGGGTTTGAGGTCATTTATGGTTTTTTTGTATTAAGGGTTTTACTCTTTTTTTAGTGTTTTTATGGTTTTTATGGTATAAAGGGTTTTATAGTTTTCAGAGGTTTTATGGTTATATCGGTTTTATTGTTTTAGGATTTTTTATGGATATTAGGGGTTATAGGGGTTTTAGTGTATTTTATATTTTAAATCGTTTTTTAATTTTATTAGGGTTTAATTAGTGTTTTAAGGGTTTTTATGGTTTTTGTAGGGAAGAAGAGGTCTAGGACTAGGATGTCCTAGCACCCAAAAATTTAATATAAACTAAACAGACAGCTACCTGATGGGTCTATAAGGGCGAGAGTGTATCTAAACCTTCGAATCCGAATTGACAAATGGAGTACAAAAAGGTGGAGTGACGAAAGACCACATCAAACATCTTTCCTCAAACGCTCTTTTGGTGAGAGCGTCCACAACTGAATTTGCCTCCATATATGTATGTGAATTTATGAAGCTCAAGGTCCAGGAAATATTAAGGCACTCATTCCTGTGCGGTAAAAGTATCCATGGGACATCCCTGGAAAAACCCTTTAGAACGGCAACCACAAGCTTCGAATCAGACTCAATCCAAATCCTTGTCCACTTGAACGAACTCGAAAATTTCACAGCCCCTATGATAGCCTAGATCTCCACTACATAAGCATATCCATCCCCAATAAAAAGGAAGAAACCTCCCTTAAGGAATCCTCTGGAGGTACGAAAAATCCCACCACACCCCGAGGGTCCAGGAGCTCCCCTAGCTGCGCCATCAACATTGACTATTATCCATGATTGGAGTGGGGGAATCCATCTAATTTAATTTAGGACCATTGGTTTCCTACTTCTTCCATCAACCCCCACTACTAGAAATTAATTCTATATCCACAGACATATATCCATGGTTTTATTGGTCTGTCGCTATATCTCCCTAATTGCAATGGTTTAATTTAATAATCGTGGTTATACCGCGTCTCTTTCTATTTGGTATTGGGGTCCCCCGATTCGCTCTCTCGTGCTCCTCCCAACTTCTCCTCCTCTCAGCTTCTTCTCCTCCCAACGAGTTCTCCTCCCCGACCCCACCTGACCGTGTCACCCTCCTCCCTGACCTCGCCTGACCGCAGCGCCCTAATCCCCTGATGATTTCTCCTCCCCGACGTTTTCTCCTCACCGCGTCTCCCTCCATCCCAATGACTTCTCTTTCCTGACCTCTCCTCCCCATCCTCTCCTCACCGTAGCACTCTCCTCTCCGACGAACTCTCTCACTGCGGTGCCCTCCTCCTGACGACCTCTCTCACTGTAGCACCCTCCTCCCTGGAGACCTCTCTCATCGTGGGGCCCTCCTCTCTGACGACCTGTCACCATGGCGCCCTCCTCCTGGCATCCAATCCACACAGGTATATTATACCATATTATTTCATCAATGTTCTAAATTTAAGGTTATACTATGATTTGAATTTTATGTGATGGTTATTTAGATCTCCCTTCCTATTTTATTTATAGAAGACATGGGTAGAGTATGAGTATAAATTGATGGAATATTTATGAGTTCATGTTGAACATATAAGAGAACCATACACAGTGATGGTGATATAAGAATTATTGATAATAAAATACATGTGATTCTTTTGTTCATATAGATGGATTGCAGTTTATAGAAATCTTCCAATTTAACGATACATAGTAATATGATTACTGAGAATAAAATTTCATCCTTCATTATGATGTGTTCTCTACCAACAAGGATTTTAATTGTATTATACCTCATGAACTTAAGAGATATCCCCTATTAAACTGAATTTATTTGAATGTATTTGGTATAGTGGATGATGTTTACACTCCTTCACATGGTTAGAATCAGTCATTTTACTGACTGTCATATCCCCTTGATTTTATTCAAACAATGATTTCTAAAGACACTCAATTTTTTGTACCACTCGTCCATTGTTTATCCTACATGTTGGATACCTCCCTTCGAGATCTATAAGGTTTAAATATTTTCCCCCTACCAATTGATCAAATTTATTTTAGCACACTCATCTCCTCCTTGAATTATTTTACAAGTGGATGGATCTCTAGGTGGGACTTATGACCTAGAAGTAACTTCTCCAATGAATTTGAATGAACTTTTTAGGTTTGGAGGAGATGATCATAATTCTCTGACTAGTTACTTATTATATATCTTTGTGAGGTATTATGGACTTCTCATTTCGTCATGTATCATCAATAAAAACGTAAAGAGCTAATTATCCCTTGGTTTCCTAGAACTAATTCATTCCTTTTATCCCATGGAAAAGTAGTGATTGATGTTTGGGATTTTTATTGAATGGTTGGAAAACCTCTCTTCTTGGGGAGATGTATGAAGAAAATCTTCCAGTTAAATATGTTTGGGATGACACCTCATGAGATTTGATATTGGAAAGGGATGTTCTCATCATTGTTAAAGATATGTTAAGGAAGGATCTGAACCTATAGTCACTTGTTTCTGTAAAGGATTGGATTTATATATTTCTCTACCACAACTGGTCTGAACCAACTACTACACACTATCATCTGTTCTCTTCCTAATAGGTTCAAGATAGAACACGATTTTATTGGGCCATCCTTGAAGCTAGGGAGTTTACCAGATGGGGCTAATGACTGAGACTAGAGGTAACCCCCAGCCATCCGCTGGAGGGGTTTATAACCATGTTTTTGAATAGATGGATTTTCCTAGATGGGGACACATTATAGGGAATTCAAGTAATCATATTGGTGATGGTATCCCGATTAGGATTGGGGTGCCTTATTAATCTAGTAATGATTACTCTTGGACGCCTTTATCAACTCCACACTCCTATTAAGTAAGGCAACATCCCTTACTGAATTAGAGGACCCTTCCAGTTCTTATTTGGATAGATACGAGAGCAATTCTGGTGTTACAAATATCATAACATGAATTGAATCCTTGATGATTTGATCTATTCTCGTATGTTGAATGTTTCAAGGGTTGGGGTGATGCCAATAGGTCCTTTTGAGTTTATTGTCATGTTGATACAAAATAATCATTTCAACTTCATGCCCTATCCTGCACCGTTTGGAAAAAAATTTGATAATGGAAGGGGATCTCTGGATGAGAGGTCATACAATATTTATCTATAAGATGCGGTTCTTATGGATCTTTAGAAGAGATAACTATATACATTTCATATTTCCCATATCAATTTTCTCTCCAGTTTGTTTACATTAAAATAGTTGCTCCTCTCCCTTAAGATGCCATGAGAGTCGAACAACCTCCGGGAGTTATCCACCAAATTCGTATTATATTGGCATGTGAAGACAAAAATGTTGAGATTATTCTTCCACTGGTCAATTAAACTATCTTCTTGTCTTATGACTATGCCCATGTTTCGGTGGAAGATTATATGGCTGGTTTATTGAATCGACTGATCCATTAGGTAGACGAGACATGTGCTTCCCTGAACCCCTTATCTATAGTAGAAATGGAGTCTACACAGGACTTAGGTGAGCCACCAACGAAGTGTTATCATCATATTTATGAACATCCCATTAGTGGAAACATTTGTTGATGGGGATAGTCCCATAATATCAGTGATGGAAGATGTGTCAATCGCGAGGAGAGAACATAAAACTTATTCTCTTGCTTCTTCATCTTCCCAGATAATCATTCCTACTTTTGGCAGACCCACCCAAGTGGTTACATAATCCCATGTATCATGAAGTAATATCTGGCATAAAATCCATGCTATGATTACTGAGACTCCCTTGGAGGAGTTATCTGGAAAATATGAGCACCTATGCTAGCTTTTTCACGATATGGGGGCAGGTTGATATGATTACCAACCATTGTATGAAATCAAGATAAAATTTTTCCTAACCCTAAAAAATTTGGTTAGTAATGATGGCGAATTTCATAGTTTTGATGACGGGACTCCCCTGGCTGAATTAATAAGAGAATCATCAAAGGTTCTTGAATAGATACCTTAGATAATCTGTCAGATGCATGCCCATATATATGATTTTAACACTCAAATAACAAAATTGGAAATCATATCCCGCTTAAATTATAATATTTTTACATCATTAAAATTATTAGAGACTAATATAAATAAATATTCAGAGATTTCATCTTTTATCAGGACTCTTCAATAATATGATTTTTTTGATTCCATCTTTATTTGGTGTAAATCATAATATATTTGTTATAAGAGGACAAGAAGATATCAATTTTTTAATAGTAGAGATGATAATTCATCCCCATATTTATATCAATGGTTTTATTATAAATAATGGTTATATGGAAACATTGAATTTTGAAATGAAATAGGTATTGACAACAAATCCGAAGTGGGATATTGAAGAACCCAATTGATTTATTGAATTTTAATTTTATATTAATAATTATATTCAATGAATATTTAGGGATTTTAAATTATGAATATTTTTGAACTATTTATTATGTCAAAGTCATTATCTAATTACACTAGGAGAAGTGTGCATTGTTTACAACATTTTAAAATGGAATATTAATATTATATATGATCATATTTAGGTAGTTTTGTATTTTATGGTGCGAAATTGATTGGTATTGTATTCAATATTTAGAATATGATTTGAAACAAAATAGTGGTCCTTTATAAGAAAATGGGGTCAACCATAGGCCAACCAAGGACGACCACTTCTTAGGAAATAAAGAATTCTTAATCACCCAACCGATTATAGCCAGTGAGAGTGCATAACACTCACATGGAGTGGCTAAGGATTGTGGGATTCATAGTTTCAGCATGGATGTGCTTTGGATTGATCACGTATGAGGAGTGGGTATGTGGTACAACATAGGGAGGAAAAACCATATAAAACCCATAGTGTGTGAAAGTGTATCAATGTGTCAACCCTAATACCAGCTCGATTGTAGGGAGATACACCCATGTATTACTAAGGAGTAGCAGTATGAGAGTATTATTGATTTTGGAAAAGTTATATGTGGAACACTTTTTATCCACATAAAATGTTGCATATATAACATCATATATTTGATATGTTTTATTTGAGCTATCTAGTCAGGATAAGACGTTGAATTCTTCCTTAAGTTTCATCGGTGACGCTTCAAGACACAGTTCCTCATGTCATAATGATTAGTGATCAAATTAATCTCGTCAAATCCTAAGAGGGGATGAATATGGTTGTAAGATTCCAAAAATTATGAAACTGAAGTTAGTGGTGTATTTTATTATTAGAAACACTGAATAGAAAACAATAGTAGTGAGATTTTTTTTACAAATATGGTTTCTTTCATAATCTCAATGCATTATGTAGAGTGGTTCATATATATTATAGTAGGTGCACTTATGTTGTAGGGATAATTTGGTGGATTATTCTACATTAATACACCAATATGCTCGTTTCTTGCGTAAAAACAGTAAGAATATCCAAGAGATAATTTAGAGGAGTTGAGAGTGAAATAGGGAAAATAAGAAAGGTCAATATTATTGTATGGTTTGTAGGAATTCATAAAGATTATTTCTATACATTCATGTTCTCATTATCATGTTTTGATTATAAAATCCATTGTATGATTCACACTATATTTCAGGAGGAAAATGAAGTAGTTTCCACATATACATCTATTACGTGAGGTATATAAGTGCGAGCTTAGTTGTGAGAGAGGGGTAAGGAAGAGACATCATGTATTAAATTATTCCATAACTGCATGTCAAAATAAATTAATCAGATTAAATGTTACAGTAAAAATTATTGAGTTTTCAGGATGGTGAAAAACAGTGATGTTATTGTTAAGCAGTTAGTTAGGTGAAGAGTATAAGAAATAAAATACATAAAATAATATGCATGAATGAGTTTTTTTATGGAAATGAAAGTAATTTATTCATTATAAGTGAGTATATTGTTAATTTTTCTATCTAAATTTACAAAATTGAATGAGGGTTCGTTGTTTCTTAAATTAATGTGGTTCGAGAAAAGACCATGTGATATATTTTTCATAAATATTGTGTAGTGTTTTGAGACTAATCTGGGAGTAGTATCATAAGATTTCACACATGAGAATTTAGTTATTAAGTTAGGCTAAAACATCAGGAGAAGAAATAATATTTTCTTGATCATGGTTTCCATTACACAATTGATCATACACATGTGATTAAAATTATTAAGAAACATTTACATAAAATGTTTGTTTATATTGAAAGTATTTGATGTTTTAAAATTGAAAAAAAATATAGAAAGCCCATTGTGGAAGATCTTTAAATAATAATATAATTGATCAAGATAAGAAGAATGACCTTGTGAACAGGGGGACCCGTTATTGAAGAGGCTCAACACTGGTGGTTATAACCATTCAAATGTTTTGGGTCTAACTAAAGGAGGAAAAAGAGTTGAATCACTATGGGTATAATTAGGATCAAATGGAGTATTAACTAATGGGGGTATAACCTGTTGATTCATAAACCATTATAATTAATAATAACATTACAATGGAAAATCTATAACTGGGGTATGTATAACTAGTTTTAGCAATGGGTAAGTGTTAGTATTGAACAATATAAAAATATTTTTCGTAATATTACATTTAAATTTTTCATTACATATTGGTTCCACTCATCTTAATAGGTAATACAGGTCCAAAATCAGAAGGGGCAGGGTGGCAGGGGGCAAGGGGCCGGTGGTAGGGGCAGGGGGCAGGTCTGCAGGGCAGGGAGAAGGGGGCAGGGGGTTGGGGGTAGGGGGCAGGGGGAGGGAGCAGGGGGCAGGGGGTAGGGGGCAGGGTGGATGGGGTAGGGGGGATATCTGCAGGGAAGGGGTAGGGAGGCACGGGGCACGGGGCACGGGGCAGGGGCAGTGGGCAGGGGTGGGTGGAGGGGGCATGGGGTTGGGGGTTGGGTGCAGGGTGTAGGGGGTAGGGGGCAGGAGGAAGGGGGAGGTATGTAGAGCATGGGGCAGGGGACAGGGGCATGTGGTAAGGGTAGGGGGTTGGTGGAGGGGGCATGGGGTAGGGGTATGGTGAAGGGGGGTAGGGGGCCGGGGGTAGGGTGGAGGGTGGAGGGGGGAAGGGGGCAGGGGGGATGTCTGCAGGGCAGGGGGTGGGGGGAGGGGCAGGTTGGAGTGGGGAGGTCTGCAAGGCAGGGGCAGGGGGTGGTCTGCATGGGGTATGTAGGACACCTATGCTGCGACTACTGACAGAGAAAAACCATATCAACTCTCCTCCCCATCACACAGGGATGTGATGCTTGAAAAAGCAGTAGTTCAGAATCTAGTTTTCAATATGCAGATGGCTGATATGAGAAAAACACAACACATGCAAGATGATGACAAAGGTATGGAACTACAATAGACACATACAACCAGCAACCCCTGCTATGTCTGCATTCACCACTCCGAAACTGGGTGACAAATCTGGGGAATATGATCACATAAAACTAGAAATAGAATGGATAGTGGTGCAGTAGGAAACTGAGAACAAACAAATGCACCATGAAGATGTCTCAACATGTATGAAAAATAATCATATCTCTCCTAAGCCTTCATGGACTTTTCAGGGAAAAAATGTAGAGACACATAAAGCGCATTTTACCACGAAAAATAAGAAAATCCAAGAATGGAATAAATTCTGGAGGTAACAAAAATAAGGGGCCCAGCCCAAACGTAAGTATAAATGAATATTTTATGTTGGAACAGTCTGGGTATTGCAACAGCTGACACCATCAAAACTTAAAAAAATTATCATTTTACTCATAAACCGATGATTTTTTCTATAATTGAACCTCATGTCATATTTACTTCTGGATTTAATAGTATTGAAAAATATAGTTATACTTTTATAGGAGAATCATCCAATAATAACAATTTTGATTCTTTGTGGGTCTTTACACATAGCTCTATAGATAAAATTCATATTGTTAAAGTTGATTCTCAGTAATTGACATGTGAAATAAACTTGCAAGATAATACTTTCTGTTGCACTTTTGTGTCTTCCTGCAATAAATATCAGGACAGAATAACCTTGTGGTAGAATATATACTCCCATAACAACACTATTCATGGGGAGGGGGATGTCCAGGGGGTATATCCAGAAAGGAGATGGGAAGAATGTCCAGGGGGATGGGGGCTGTCCAAGGGGGATGAGGGGCTGTCCAGGGGGGTTTCCCAGAGGGACGAGGGGCTATCCAGTGGGGTAGGGGTAGGGGGGTCTGTCGGGATGGGTTGGTCTGTCCAGGGGGGTGGGGTCTATCCGGGGGTGTTTGTAGGTGGGGTATGTCCAGGGAGGGGGTGGGTGGGTGGGGGTCTGTCCAGGATGGAGGTGTGTCTTCTTGAATATGTCCTTTGAAACTCAGTATTATACAGTGTCGTTTCTAATTATTTAATGTTATCAAATGAGGAATAGAGTTATATTAATTTGATATTGATTTTGATTCATTTAAGGTACTTCAATGAAAATATCCAGTTTGAGTGAAAAATATAAGAGGTTGGTTGGCTAATTAAAAACAGGAAAACAACATCATATCATTACATGGGAGTACTTAATTTGTTTATTACTTGTTTATAACAATTCATTCATGATGCCACTTATTGGAACTCTTGCGTGTTTGAGAAGGTGTGTACCCGGTGGGGGAGCAACAAATTTTTGTTAGAAAGCTCCAAAAGCCGAAGTGGACGATTTGGATCCACAATGTGGTAGGATACCTCTTCTAGCCTCTTTAATTAAAGAATGCTTTAAATTTAATTTATATTCATTCTTAATTATGCTTAATTATATTGAATTGCATATCTTGAATAAATTTTCTTTAATAAAATTGTTTCATTTGTGAAATAATGTCATGTTTTTATAATAAAACCCCTCCAACAGAGGTGTGCTATCTATGAAAAATCACAGTGATAGTTTTGTTGATCTAGTGGTCTAAATTATTACATTTTATTTTTCCTGAATGAGTTTTAGAATAAGATTTAAATATAATAAATTTAATTGTGTGATAAAGAAATGTCATGATTTTATAATAAAATCCCTCCAACGGAGGTGCACTGTCTTCTATACCAAAGAGTAGTGATAGTTATTTATATCATGTTTAGATTTGGTTTGAGTCGTTCATATTCCTCTTGTTGGTGTTTGTTTTGTGGCTAGGTAGTTTTTGTTTTCTTTGAATAATATAAAGCGGCTTATCATACTCATTTAACTCAAATGACATTGCCCGAGTAGGCGTATTCCTTCACCATGACACATTCCTTTTCATGCTTTGAATATTATAAATAAAATTTCATTGTGTAGGCAAATCTAATGAATTTTTAAATGATTTGTGTAGGGTGTATGATTCTTTTCCGGAATTTTGATTCCCTTTAGTCGTTGCATCATTGTGTCGCTCGCTACAAACTTCTCTGGCGATCCCTTGTTATATAACATTAAATAGTTGATCTGTTATATCATCTATCGGCGGGGAGATGTATGGAATGTTTTCGCGCCTCCTCCCACTCCCCTCACTTCTTGCTGAAATTTTATGCCCCACAGATGTCGCTGGATGGGGCCAACATGCCATGGTCATGCCGTGATTTCGCCCTGCTCCGGGAAGACACCCCGTGGCGGTTCGCATTGATAGTATTACATGAGTCTGTGATCAATGTTGAGACTAACTGATCCAAATTTCTATAGGCAGGGTGATGATTAGAATGTTTCCCTGTCTCCTCCCACTCCCTTCGCTCCTGGCCGGATGAAGCTGCCCCACAGATGTCGCTGGACTAGGCCAACACACCGCAGTCACGCCGCGGGGGTGTCTGTCTAGGGTTGTCTGTCCAGGGGGTATCTGTCCAAGGTGAGGGTGTCTGTCAAGGGTGGGGGTGTCTGTCCAGGGTGGGGGAAGGGGGTGTTTGTCCCGGGTGGGGGGTGTCTGTCTGGGGGGTCTGTCTTGGTGAGGGGGTGTCCAGGGTTGTCTGTTTGTCTAGGGGGGTTTTCTGTCCTGGGAGAGGGGTTTCTGTGCTGGGGAGAGTGTGGGGGTGCGTCCAGGGGGGTGATAGACAGGGGGGACTGGCAGGGGTGGAGAAATAGGGGAAAAAAGGTTGGAATACTAGTAGGGGGTAGACCCATATGGAAAATAGGGGTGAGACATGTAGGGTGGGGGGTGGAATGAAGACTAACAGGTGGGTGGAAGGTGGGGGGACTAGCAAGGGGAAGGGGGTGGAAGGAAGGCATGTAGGACTGCTGCGTTTTTTTATTGTACTTTAATATAGTGCCACGGTTTCTAACCGTGGCTATAAGACATGTTTTTGTTATACCTTCTATCACGGTTTCAAACCGTGGATAGAAGGCATTATACACGGTTTTATACCATGGCTATAGGGATTTATCCATAGTTTGAACAATGGCTATAAGGTTTTAGCCACGATTTTAAACCGTGGCTATAGGACATGGCCTATAGCCATGGAAATACTAGCCACTGTTCATTGAACCGTGGCTATAACCTATAGCCACTGTTTTTGTGCTTATAGCCACGGTTTCAAACCTTGGATATAGCCTAAATTTCCAATAGTTCCCAAGAGAGCTCAAGACTATCAGATTACTAACATCATTAAACATAAAACATGTTTGTAATCGTGATGCATTCCGGATCATCCTATGGATGGTCACCCCCCCCCCCCCATGTAGCTAGAGGGAATATATATTTATGGCAACAGCATTGCAAGCATCCCAAACAAAATGAACAGTCATCACTGCACCAGAAAGCAACATGTTATTGACCATGTCACCTTGATTTAGCTTCACTAGGTCATGCTAGAAGTCACAGATAGATCCTCGCAAGCTGAAAGTCTAGATAAAGAATTGTAACAGGTATCTCCAAGGTTCTAAAGAAAAGGTGCATTATAGGAAGATATGATTGTAGTTCTCCTTAGCCTTCCTACAAAATAATCATGAAAATGAACGTTTCCAAAGTGCCATCTTCAGTTGCTCAAGAGTTGGAAACTGATTCTGCCAAATTTTCTAGATAAGATCAATGTTTGAGGGGGGAATAAAAGGGGTTCTGAATTTAAGCATCCACGATGGGGAGGCCAGACCGTGAGGACACATGAGTTTGTAATAGTCATAGGTATTGAATTTCCCAACCATACTAGGTATCCATATGAGTTTATCAATTACTAAAAATGCATACCATTGGACTTGCATAGCGATATTATCCGGATGTCGTAACCCGCCCCCCTCACCCCCCCCCCCTGAGTCACTATATTTCTAGATGAGGCCAGCAATGGTTAAATTCCACAGGTCCTAGGGAGGAAAAATCAACACTGACATGAGATTCTCTAGCCACGGGGTAGAAAAACATTTTAGGGAAAAGTTACTTGACACAATCCATTTTCATTGATACATAATAACCCATTATAATGATCATAATGCAGGCCAGAACGAGGAAGAGATATACCTAGAAAAGAAATTGCATAGCCTAGGCATGAATCTATCCTTGAGGATATCCAGTCCATCACCATGAAGATCGAGCATACTCTAGGTGAACTTCCCAATCATGTCATCAATGAAGCATCACATATCTTTAATACCAAGCCCACCCAGATCAAACGGCTCTGAACAGTGCTTCTAGGCCATAGAGACCAATGTTCGTTCACTGATAGAACCTGTCCAGAAAAAATTACTTATTTTTCCATTCAGGATTTTGAGGATACTAGAAGGTCATCTATAGATAGAGAAAGTTTGCAAAAACATAGAGGTAATAACAAAGTTAACCAAGAATACCCGACCGTCTTGAGAGAGGAACTTGCCCTTCCATTTAGATATATGATGAGTGATTTTAGAAGCAATGATATCAATGTAGCATCTCTATTTTCCCCCCCAAAAAAGAGTCACCCACGGGTATGTAAATGGTAAGGATCCCCTCTTCACCCCAGCACACTCAAAATATGGAGCTGCCATGAAAGAAAGAACTCATTGACAAAAAGAACTGATGATTTCATCCAGCTAATAGTTTGTCCATCCTCACATTCATAATGGTGATAGATTAGTCTGACTGTAGACATAATTTTCTTATCGTCCTACCCAAACAGGAGGATGTCATCCGCATAAAGAAGTTGTGATGGGACATAAAGGTCCCTACAATGATTAATTGGTGAGTACAGTCTGGTTTGCACAAGATGAACGATGAATATCCTCATATAGTCCTCCACCATTTCAAAGAAAAAACCCGAGAGAGGATCCCCGTGTATAAATCCATGGGTTCATGGGATGAACCCATGTGGTGCATTAATCAAGACCGATATTCTGGCATTGTGGAGAATTGAGGCAATAAAATTGATGAAGTTGTTAGAAAACCCAAATCTACCATGGACCTTCAAAATGAAGCTCCATTTTATAGTATCAAAGACTTTCGAGATATCAAAATTTAACACAAATCTACCTTTCCCCAATTTCTTCCTCATTAAATTAATCCCTTCCGAAGCATAGATGAGGAATTCTTGAATGCATCATCCAAGGATGAATCCAAATTTATTTGGAGTATCAATGTCACCCAATATTCTCCCCAGCCTCATGATAAGAATCTAATTAATAATATTTGGGATTGTGTTTCCAATAGTAACTGTCTAGAAGTCACCAATTGCAATGGAACTTTCATTCATTGGGATAATAGAAATGAAGTTTGAATTATCACTTTGAGGGATGATGCTCGAGTGAAAAATACTCTAATCGCATTGGTAACAACCACAAGAATGATGTCGCAATAGAACATGAAGAACTTGTTTCCAATTCCATCTGGCCTCATAGCACTGTCCATATTCAGAGAGAAGAGTGTCGTACTAACATCCCCCTAAAAATAGTAGCCCTGAGAGTCTCATTTTCCCAACCTAAAAAACAAGGAGAAATCGAGTCCGAGAAAAACGGAGAGTCATGGTCTTCATCAGCATAAATCTTTTGAAAGTACACCACCGAAGCCTTGGCAATTTCCTCCATGAGGGTGAATGTAGTATCACCAACACAGACAGAACTCATATTATTCGTAATCCTTCTTTCCTTATGTAAACGGTGAATGAACTTGGAGTTTCAATCTCCATCTTGAAGTTATTTGACATTTAAATGACATTTCACGAGCTTCTCCTTAAGGGCTAGAGAATCATACAGCTTTGAATGCATTCGAAGGTCCTCCGCAGATGGTGCACGCTACTGCTGAGATAGGATTTGGCACACATCAAGATAAGATTCATCCACTTTGATATCGCCCTCCAACCCTGAAAAAGACCACTTAATCTAGTCCTTCATGTGGAGCTTCACTTCCCTAAGCTTAGAGGTCACAATAAAATGGGGAAAACCAGAAATGGTGCTTCCCCAAGCCTTCAACACCTCTTCCAGACATCCAAAAATTATGAGGCATGAATTATTGAATTTAAATGGTAGGGGGTAAGACTGGGATAATCTCTCCCTTAGTTCGAAAACAAGAGGATTGTGATCTGAATTGTATTTCGGTAGAGTGAAACTAGATATAGCCACTAGGAATCCATTGTCACCAATATGCAAGAATCACCTATCTAGTTTACTGGACTGCCTACCGTTATTGTTGTACCGACCCCATGTAAAGGCCGCTCCAGCAATTGAAACATTAGATAAATCACATTGGTCAAGACAAGAGGGAAAATTCTCTACTGTAGTACCAGAGAAGTTTGGCACCAGCTTTTTCTCAGGTCTCAACACAATGTTAAAGTCACCAATTACCATCTAGTTATGATCAATGTGATCACTATTAGGTACAAACTTCCTCCAAAGGTGACTTCGAGTTGTGTATGAGAAATAGGCATAATCAAATGAGGTGGTGACAGTGTCGGCGTTCAATCGAATAGTGTAGGAGATCATTTGGAAACATGAAATTTTTGAGACAACATGGACACTATTATGCTTTAGCACCCATAAAGATTCTGCACCATTCGCTTCACCATTGAATGAGGCATGAGAGTATCCAAGAGAGTTCCAGTTGAATCCCTTACAATTAGAAAACATGATCATGGGATCAGCAAGCCTAATTACCATATTCTTATGAGAAATAAAGTTCTGAAGGGCTGCAGTCGTGGTTGTATTTTTGAAGCCCTAGAAGTTCTAGAACATTGTCTTCACTGGGACTCCAAGGGAACAATAGTGTGGGTAATGAAATTTCTCATTCATTTCCTTCCTTTCCTCTTAGGTTTATCAAATCATGATTCTTAGGATTTGTCAGAAGATAGTTTTATTCCATATTATTTACCACTCATGTTGGAAACATAGTGTAGTCATTAGCATACACCTCATCGGCCTAATACTTGTCCACTAAATCACTCCAAAAGGACATATTGAGTGGGATAGATTTGTTTGAGGTGCAGATGGAAACATCCTGAGGGACCCTCTGCTACATTATCTAAGCCTGTTATAATGTAACTATTTTCCAATACGGATCAACTGCATGGCCACTTGCAGGGCAGATGGGCACATCAACCTTATCCGAGTAATCTGGAACTAGGGTTTCTAGGACAACATCAGGGCATTCATTTTGCTGGATAGAAGACTCCTCCAGGAATGGTGAGGCCAGACCATCCTCCTTGGAGTCATCATAAATGGGGCTAGAGGAATCTCTAGATCCCTTATCTCCCATAGGCACCATGTCTGTCAGGTAAAACAGAACCTTCAGCATACTAATCACATGCAATGATGCCTATTCATGGCAACACAAGGGACGTCAAAAAGAGCTCTTCAGGTTTTCCTGGGCCCAAGAATTGTAATTCTTAGGAACAACTAGGGAATCACCTGCATCCTAGCTTGGGGTTGTCATATTCCGGTCTTTGGAGGCCTCATGGGGAACCTCCATGACCATAGGGACACTCACATACATATAAAAACCACCATCCGCCTTCTCTGGCAGTCCAGAAACAACACTTGCAATCTGAACGTCAGGGCTTACAACAGACTTAACAGTGGAAAAATCCTCCTTATCCTCCAGAGGGGCTACAGTCGATGGATTTTCCCTGAACGTACCACGATTCTTCCGGTAGTGGGATGCATTGTCCCCCAATAAATTACAGTCTGAGTAGGAAATTCATCTTCTGCATTCAGAAATCAATTTCCTGAATATATTGCCAGAGGATAAAAATTTTGGATGCCTCTCATAATGTATTTCAGGGGTCAGACTATCTTCATGGGGGTTGAAGACATCCTCCTCTACTAGCATACACTATATATCAACCTCCACCTACACTCTTTCACAGAGCACATATCTTGGGTTGTACATTTTTTTATGAATTCTAATTGGGAATCCAACTACTGAGGCTATATACTATAGGAACCACGAATTCTAGTAGAACTAGTTCAACATTCAGATGTGAATCCATACTTGCAAAAAAGTGTTCTTGACACTGAATGGATCAAAATTCTGATCCCAGTCTTGAATCCTTAGGAAGCCAGGTTTAAAGCAAAGGACCCAAAGCTCCAGGCCCTCTGTTTACACTCATTAGAGGGGAAAACAAAATGATAGAAGTCCAGACCCATGGTCATCATCTTCAAATCATTGAACCCCAAAATTTCCTAATGGTTATTGAAATGATCCCCACATCTCCAAAGTGTCCCCCCTTTGACAAAATCACACTTGCAATGATGGAGAACTGGCATAGGCTGGCCTGCTCATCCAGCGCATCCCGATTTGCAGTTACATGCACAATCTGACCTTTCTAAATGAATCGGCCAGGTGAGGGAGTGCCAAAATCTATGAAAGAGAGTGAAGAAGTCGATCTTACAACATCAAAAAAATTCTTTCTTTGATCCAGACGCCTCTAAATCCTCTCGAGGGGATATTTTCATCGCTTTGTGAACTCTGCAGAGCTGAAATAGCTTTTTGTTCCCACCCTTGTCATGCTGCGTCGAAATATCATCCTCAATCTTCGTATCTGTTGGAATCATAGCCTTGCGATACATAAACTGCCCATGGTCACCATTCTCATGACCATTCTTCTGACACTTCCCCATCATCCAATGGTTTTCTTATTGGGTTTTTTGTTTTTTGCGTTTTCATATTTGTTATGGATTTATTTATGTTTTTTTAGTTTTAAGAGTTTTAGAGTTTTTTTTATCATTTTAGGGATTTTATGGTTGAGGGGGTAATGGGTTTTTCAATTTTATTAGGTGTTGAGTAGATTTAGGAGGTTTTTTGGATTTTAGGGTTTTTTTGTGGTTTTAAATTTTTTCAATTTTTTAAAATTTGAGTTCATTTTAGTTGGGTTTTTTGGGAGTTTCAAGGTATTTAGTGTTTTTAGTGTTTTTTAAGTTTTAATAATATTTGTGGGTTTTAGGGTTTTTGTTCTTCGTTAGGGTTATGGGTTAGATAGGGGTTTTATTGTTTTGATGGTTTATCATGGTGTTTTAATTATTTAGTTCATTTTCTAGGTTTTTATGGATTTTATTAGGGGTTTTTTATTTTTTTTTTGGGTTTTTAGGGTTTTAGAGTTTTTTAGGTTTGATTATGTTTTTTGGTTCTGTTAGGTTATTTAGGGGAATTTTTGTGTTTTTTTAGATTATTACAGTCTTTTTGATTTTTTGGGGGTTTTAGGTTCTTTTTTCATCTTTTAGGTTTTATGGGGTGTTTAGGTTTTAGGGGTTATTAGTTTTTAGGGGTTTTGGGAAATTTAGGTTTTTCTGGGTCTTTTGGTTCTTTGAGGGTATTATGGGATTGATGGGGTTTTTATGGTCTTTACGGTTTTTAGGGTCATATCATATTTTTAGAGATGTCAGGGTATTTTAGGGTATTTAGGTATTTTTTAGCCTCTTTATGTGTTTTAGGGTTTTAAGGTACATTAGGTTTTTTACTATTTCTTATTTTTTAGGGTTTATAGGGTTTTCAAGTTTTTAGTGTTTTAAGGGATTTTCATTTTTTTGTGATTGTAGGGGTTTTTTGGTATTTAATATTTCTTATGGTTTACAAGGTTTTTGGATTCTTTATAGATTTTTTGATTCATTGGGAGTTATTTGGTTTTTATGTTCCCTTTGGGGATTTTAGATGTTTTGGGGTTTTTACTGGCACTGGGGACATATTGTTGTTAAGGGTTTTATGATTTTTTAGCATTTTAGGGTTTTTTGTGTTTTTAGGTTTTTTAAATAATTTAGGTGTTTTAGGGGTTTTATGGGTTTTTATAGTTTTCTAGAAGTTTCTATGGTGTTTTGGGGTTTTAGGGAGCATTTGGATTTTTATGATTTTGAGGACTTTTTTGGTCCTTTATGGTTTTATGTGGTTTTATCATTTTTATGTTTTTGGAGTCCTTTTAAATTTTTTGGTTGTTTTGGGACCTTTAAGTGTTTTAGGGTGTTTTGGGACCACTAAGAGGTTCTATGATTTTTTTGGATATTTTAGTGTTTTTTGGGTTCTAGGGTCATTTTGTGGTTGTCTCAGGTTTTTAGAGTCTTTAGTGTATTAGTGTATTTTAAGGTCATTTAGGTTTTTTTTGTGTTTTTAGAGCCCTATAAGGGGTTTTCAATGTTTTTATATCCATTTAGGGTTCTTTTTTTGTTTTTAGGGTATTTTTTGGGTTTTACAGGTTTTATGTTCTTTTGGGCGATCTCATGGGGTATAGAAGATTTTATTGTTTTTAGGGTCTTTTTCGGTTTTTTGTGGTTTTTAGGGTTTTTGGGATATTTTTGGGATTTTATGGACCATTAATGGATTTTTCGGAGTTTTTTATTTTTAGTGACTTTTATGGTATTTCTGTTTTTAATGATTTTAGGGTTTTTATGGGATTTAGTGGTTTCAGGGTTTTTTGGGGGATTTGGGGCTTTTTAGTGTTTCAGGTTTTTTTTGGAATTTCTTAGTGTTTTGTTGTTTTTAGGGATTTATAAGGGCAAGGAAGTTGCGAGGGTCGGGCTATCCCCCCGCCCCAAATTTATTAGAAGGAAAAAAGGGACACAATAGACAAGGGAGGGGAGGGGTCAAACGACCCACACCCAAAAACCCTTCACAACCCAAGATGGAAAAGACCCCAAAAAAAGAAAAATCAAAAAAGAAAACAAAAAATTAGAAAAAGACACAAAAACAAAACACAACACAAGCGTCCACACATCTTGTCTAGCCAACACCAGCATCCAGCACCAATACCAAACATCACAGCCAAGCAGCAGAAACATCACGTCCAATCCAACCAGCCCTAGCAACCAACATCAATAGATCCGACATCACAACCAATCACCACCAGCAGCATTAAAACACGATAGAAAACACCACAAACAATAGCAACCATCATCATCTTCTAGCAATCAGTGACCAACAACCAGTAGTCATCAATGCCACTCCACTGCAATATGACCCTGCCACTCCATCGCGATATGACCCTAACACTAGATGCTACCACCAGCACAATCCCAAAGCCTCCACAAACACCAGAATACCCGACCAAAGTGGGGTTTGGTACATTGGTAAGGGTGTCAAGAGAAGCGGTGGGTGTTTCAGTCAAGGAGACACCATCGGGGAGAGCAGCCTCATCATACAGCCAGTCCATCTGGCAGGACCAGCAGCGAATCACCCAGTCACCACATCCATATCTAGCAACATCATAACCCATCGCACCAGAACAAAATTATTACCTCCCTTCCATGAAGAATTACATAAGCCAACAACTCACATCATCCTTGGACAAACACTTTTCCTCAAATCCATAAACTACATCTCACTAAGGATCACACCCAAGCCAACTTTCACTACAAACCAACATATCAAACAATACTAGGAATTCTGACCAAAACCAACATCAGCAGCATAATGAAAAGGCAGATCCAGGGAGCCATAATGAGGCAGTAGATGTGAAATACATAGAAAAATTCACACCCAAGCGTAATAAAGACCAATAACAGCATTAATCCACCACGAGAGGGTAGATATATTCTTGAAACCGCAACATTTGACCAGATATGGACAGATCGGGACCGTCTCCTTCAAAGGTGCCACAAATCACCGTTCCACAAATTGTCTAACCATGTGCCGAAGATGCCACCACCGACCAAGGATGACTTCATGTCTCCTACATCGTAACACCACCACAACTGCATTGCAGAGCAAGAGCGACATGACGCCACTGAAAAACAGCCAGCAAGCTAACTCCTGAAAGAGACGTCTTCCAGATCCATAATCTTGAGATCCAAGGCAGTGAATCCCTGAACCACACGCCATTGGAACACTGCCGCGATGAATCCTGGAAGAGCTCTTCTAATTCCACACCGCCATGCCCGAGGAAGAGAAGGATAATGACACCATCATGGGGAAATCAAGGAGTAATCTTGTAATCACCAGAGGAGAGACATCATTGGAGAATGGCGCCATCTCCTCTAGGGCTTTATAAGGGTGTTTACAGATTTGTATGGTTTAGGGGGTTTTCATGTTTTTTTTCTAGGGTTTTAAGGTTTTTCGGGTTTTGGGGGTGTTCTATGTTTTACGGGTTTATTATGATTTTTATAATTCTGTTTGGGTTATTTTAGTTTTTAATGTTTTTAGTGTTTTTTGAGTTTTTTGGGGTTTATGGGGTTTTATGGGATTTATGGTTTTTTCCAGTTTTTAGGGCTTCGTGGATTTTAAAATAATTTTAGCGGATCTAAGGGTTTTATGGGTTTTTAGGTTTCTATGGGATTAATTGTCTTAGGTTTTTTTTGGTTGTTTTTTGTTATCTGGGTTTTTAGAGACTTATTGGGAGTTTATGGTGAAGGATATATGGATTATGGTATATGGTAAAAGGTTAAGGGTATATGTTTTAGGGAGCATGTTTTAGGGTTTAAGGTGTAGGTTATTTGGTTTATGATGTAGGTTTAAGGGTGTTGGGCATAGGGTGTACGGTTTAGGGTGTTGGGTATATGGTTTATGGTGTAATGTAAAGGCTTTTGGTTAAAGGGTTCAATGTTCTTGGTGTGGAGTATAGATTTTATACTCTAGGGTTCAGGGTATAGGGTGTAGTGTGGCAGGTTTAGTGTAACACCCCAAGAATTCATAATGTGTTATTTGTTCAAAATAATTCAATAACTTGCACTACACGCAACACCGAGTTCAATTGCACCATGAATTACCAAAAATCCATTCAAAAGAGGTTATGAATAGTATTAACTAAATTTTAAACTTTATATAATCCTTATAATTTTTCCATATTATGAGTATCTTAGACATAATGCAAGAACAAATTCATTTTCAGTATTGCACTTTTATCAACTTTTAATAGTGAACCCTTTTTAAATACAACATTTTAATCTTTTTGACAAAATGGGGACATAAAAAATATAAAATGAAACATCCCAAGCTTCCATGGTACACTTTCTTTGAATAATACAGTAGCGTGTGTTGTACGCAACCTTGAGTTTTAACACACACCACAACCAATCAAACTAGCCGTTATGAATAGTAATTATATATATTTTATATTTAAAAATGGAATTCATTTTTGGATTCGGAATATCTAATTTAGCCTAAGGTGAAATTTTGGTACTTTTCGGATAACTTTCAAATTTTGGTGAATAGTGAAAATTACTAAATTTTAATTAAAAACAACTTTTTTAATAAAAATAATTAATAGTGATAAATTATGAATTTGAGTGGTTTAAAAGTATATTTAGAATATATTTTTACCATTTAATATAATGTTGGTCATTGGACATAATTTTACAATTAAACCGAACAAAAACAAGTGTCAATCTTTTGATAGTTATTATCTCTTAAAAACACGCTTTTTGTTTTGACAGCGGGAATTAATTTTAAATTAATTTCTGCCACTTATGTGTTTTGAATTTAGAAAAATGGATTCCATATTTGGAATCAGGATGTCCAAATTGTGTAAATAGGTAAATTTTATTTTTAGACATTTTGAATAATTATTGTGGTAAATATTTTATTTACCATGGTTAAGGGTAAATCTGGTAAATAAGGGTTGAAAAATAATATTATAATAATACTAAATTACCCTAAAACGTGTCCTAGCCTTATTGGTTGATACATGTTAGACCATAGGAATCTTTGGGTCGATTTGGGGACCCCATGGTGCCACTTGTAGGTGATAGGGACACTTTATTTTAATTAAGTTAAAATGAATACAAAAATGACACAAGCATATACCTTTTAGAAAAACAATTATTACATAGGGATATATATGTTGGATTTTAGATTATAAATATTCATTAGAAATATAAAAAGATTTCCTACATAATTATATTTTATATATAATTTTTAGACATTAAATAATTTATTTTATTTATGACACAATGATGATGCAGTAATTACTAAAATAGTGAAAAATTAAATTAATTGATATTATAAATACCCAAATAAATATAATATGAAACTTTTAATGAATTAAACTAATTTTCTAGGATAATATGATATATTAGGATTGATTTAATTTACTTTTTTCGAAGTAATCAATCTTCTATGAGTTTCAATAAAATCAACTATTGAATAGTGAAAAAATTGACATAAAAGAGTTCTTAAAACAAATATTATATTATTAATTGATATTAAATTCCTAAAAATCTAAGGTTCGGCCAAGAGACTTATATCATGATAGTTTCATCATTAATGGACCACTTGTGGGTCTCTTGGATGTATATGGTAAGTTTATTAACCATATTATATAAAAATACAAAGAGACATTGTAAAAGTGAAACTAATTAACTTAGAGTTAATACTTAAAGATAAGGTTAATATAAGTACTCAAACCTGTCTAAATTCTATTGGTTGAGTTGTTTTCGACCCATCCCCACCTTAACCTTTGAATAGTCAACTTTGGAGCCATTGGAAACCGATTATGAATTTATTATAAACTAATATCTCTAGCTTTTCCAAAGGTTCCCCTCACCCCTCTTATAAAAGGGCACTCCTCCTTCTCATTTCTTTACACCTTCAAAGCCTTTTGGTTCGGCCAAACTCTGCCCAAATACTCTCCCAACATCCCTCAATACTACCTAGAGGCCTTAGTTTGATCATAAATCCAACATAAGGAGCCCTTTTGATCAAATCAAAAGGAAGAACCCGAAGAAGAGGTAATGATTTCACCACCCTTTTCCAAGTTCATTTCTTCTTCCACTTATTCTTCCTTTGTTGTTACCATTATAAAATAATAACTCCAGTATCATATATATAATGTGATGTTATTATAAATATGGTACAACCATATTCAGTATTCTATCCACCCTTTGAATAACATGTCACCATACGTGCGTACGTACGGCTTACCGTCTCCACGTCGTGGTGTAATTGTTATTCAATATATTATTATTTGGATGGGTATAATAATGATATGTAACTCATGAAAATAATAAATATAATATTTTAATGATTCTTTATATATGATATACCATCCATTTATATATTATTTTAATATCAAAAGAATGATATTTTCGCTCGTGCGTACGTACGGACTACCGTCTCCACGAACGCGATGAGATTCATTCTCCATCGTATCCATTCAAGTATAATTATCATTTGATGATTTAAAAAATGATGTTTAAGGACTTGATATCATTATGGATATGAATAAGATACAACAAACATGGCTTATGTAACAAAACATATAAAAGAAAATGAGTAAGTTAACACCCGAAACGACGATAATTCTAAGATATTATTAACAAATCAATGTTAAAAGATCATATATGATATCATATTAATATATATGATTCTTTTATAATTTAATAACAATTATTTCACCATTATACAGGAGGTTAACCTACCCCAACCAAGGAAAAGTACAAGGTAAGGGATTTTCTTATCTAACTTTCAATTCCGTGAGATTTCCATTGTTCGCCACTAAATTATTGAAAGTGGTGTATTGTGTACTGCCATTTGATATATATTATCATGATTATCTTTATATTCATTTTATTCTGTAAATAATTTGGTGGTTATTAACATTTGGCCATACGACTCAGTTGATTAACGTGGTAAGGGGTTTTCATCTCACTCTTTATTTCCGTGAGATTCATGCCATATTTCCACTATTATCTTTTGTGTGGTGTATGTACTGCCCATAATTGTATTATTTGTGTAATACACTTTACCTTATGTGTATTTACATTTTCATTGTATGATACCTCTTTCATGGGTTGTATGTTTCATAAGTTACCAAATTGATAAGGGTTTACTTCACAATCTCTTTAATATCCGAGGTTGTCTTTACGTAAGTATCTACAGGTACATATTTACTATCCATGTCCATATTTCATAAAAGAGTTTTCAAAGGGATTATTTCTAAGGGAACTTTTACTAAAACATCATTTTAAATGTTTTAAATATTTATTCTTCTAAATCATCCTCATTTATGTCCACGTTTTCAAAATGGTTTGTAAGGATTTATTTATATGAAAATGAATGTTTTAAGAGTGTTAATTCCATTCAAAAGTTTCTTAGTGGTATGGGACACTTTGATTCAAAAATGTATTTAAATGCCTTACTTTCTAAATTGTGTAACATTAAAATGTTTTCATGAAAAAGGGATATTTCTCCCAATAATTTTTAAAAAAACATTTTCATCTATGTCAACATCCTTTGAAGGATTTTAAGATTATTTGATGTTGATTTATTATGATTTAAAACTTCCATATTGTAATGAAGTTTTGTGATATGTTTGACTGTAGATGTGTCATTTATATAGCATTCATGGTTTATGAGTAAAGTATTGACATTTCGTATGCTAGTTACAATAAGAATGTTTATGTTATTTTTCAACCTTTACTTCATATGAATGTGTTGGACAAGTATGTTCCAGGTTGGGGACTGGTTAAAGTAATCCCTCCAAGTTGGGGACTGGTAAAATTAAGCCCTCCAGGTTAGGGAATGGTAAAAGTAAGCCCTCCGGTTTGGTCTCCGGTTATTAGAGGCACTCCGGGTTGGTGTCCGGTTATTAGAGGCACTCCGGGTTGGTGTCCGGTTATTAGAGGCACTCCGGGTTGGGATCCGGTTACAGTTAGCCCCAAGGTCTTGGGACGAGGCCTTGAAAAGAAATTAAAGTTTAGCATTATGCATTCCATTATTATGAAAGTGGTTATTGATTTTGCATGTTATTATTCGATTAGTAGAATAACCATGTGAATAAGTAAATGGCATTATTTCATTTTATTTATGCCATACTATGTTAAATGTTCAAGTTTAAAAGGCTTTTGTTTTAGTTATACATTGCCTTAAATGTTTATTCTTATTTATGAAAGTTTACGCCATATTGTTATCCTTACTGGGCATTTGAGCTCACCCCTTTTCTATGTTTTTTTTCCCAGGAAGTGAAGAAGTAAATTATGAATGACCTGCAGGGATGTTATGTGAGGATATGAGTGTGGATTATGGAGACATTATGTTGTAGTAGTAGTTTTTCATTTTATGATGTAATGTAAACTTATGAACATATCTAGTGTTTCCAAGGCTACTAAACCAATCGGTCTTTCGAGATTTGATCTTTCTTGTGATCATTCCAATATTATGTAATAATGCACCGACTCTGGGTAACTAGGGTCGGGGCGTTACAGTTGGTATCAGAGGAAGTTTAGTACAAACCTTGGAAGCTAGATTTAGATAAACTCTGATTAGAGCACGTAGACCTAAGATGAAATTTGAGGATTAGTATAGAAGAACTTCCTAGGATTTTCGTATTGTAGAGATTTTGTGAGTTTTCCAAGCAATACATCCCTGTCTGGATACGAGCAGGTAGAGGCGGCTCTGGCACAGATGTACCTAGGGGTAAAACCCGAAAACACCACTTTGAGCTAGACTCGAACGGGAACTGGTGCACGAAAACGGGCCTTGCTGCACTCTTGGTTACGACACTCCCGGGGGATATTCTTAGGATAACTCTCATTTTCTTTACAAATCATTATGACGGGTTTATGAGTATATACTTCCTCAAAGAAAATATTTTTTATGATCATGGATTATATCCATAAATAGTTCAATTTATGTTAAGTTTTTTATAAGTATGGGATTATGTATTTTGATTCATAAACTAATCTAGTGTATGCCATTGTTTAGAAATGGCGCCCAGTAGATGGAATGAGAACTCCAGAAATGCACATGATCCAAAGAGAAGGAAGGATCATATCTTTCATGGTCTTAAGCTAGAATTTATAAGAGAAATAGTCTCCCATGTATTATCATCATATGAAGAAATAATATCATGTGTTGATAAGATATGTAAAGAGTTTACTGAGTCCTATGGCTTTGAAGGGAAGCAAGAGAAGAAAAGGATGGAAGAGAGAAAGATGGATAAAGGGAAGAGGGAAAAGAAGAATTTTCCCATATGTGGTAACTGTGGAATGAGACACCCTGGAACTTGCCTGAAAGGAATGAGAGTTTGTTATAAATGTGGAGGAAAAGGGCACAAAGTACGTGACTGCAAGGGTAAGAAAATGGTTTCAAATGTACAATGCTTCATTTGCAAGGATTTTGGACACTACGCGAACCTATGTCCCAGTCATCAGACTATGCCGCAAATGATGTTATTGGATAATAATCAAGTTATGATACTACCACAGATGAAGAGGAATGATTAGAGTTCTTATGTAGATTATGTCAATTGAGTGTTGTATCAACAATGTACTTGTTATAATAATTATGGAGTATATAAGGATTGTATTGCAGTACTATTTCATTAAGGACTTGAGATTGTGTGGAACAAAGAAAAGTGACTCAATAGCAGGATAAATTTTTGGAAAATATATGGTTGAGAGAATGATAAATCATAATATAGTTCTGATATTGAGGTAGTGATTTTGGAATAATATGTGATTGTTTTGGATAAATTATATTGGATATTCTTGACTACCTTGGAACTGATTAATGATTTGTATATTATATCATTGTTGGGGTTTAAAACATTTTTGGATTAATGAAGTATATCCAGCATTCTATATGGAATAAGGGAGCATGAATATAATCAATAAGGAATATGTTAATACATGATGAAGGTATTCATATGCTATTACGGGGTAAAAAGGATCTATATTATGTTTACCTTCCTTATAAGTGTTGGACTGTGAGTTTGGACAGAAGTATTTTGGATAGTTCTAGTTTGGATTATTTTGGGTTGCCATAAAAGGACAACCCGGAGGTCAGGCGGCAACCCGTCGCGTTCGGCAAGGCTGTGAGACTTGAACCCGCAACCGAAGGGCGACAAGGGTGTATCACCTACCACTGGCCCACGAGATGTCCTGGATTAAATAATGTAGTTTTTATTAAATGATCTTGTAGATGGATTATAAATTCGTTTATTTTGGAACCCTATACTAATAGTGTAAATAAAATTTTTTACATTCTATTATCTTTTAGAGTGAAAGGTGAGTTTGTGGTAGAAATTTATTAATGGATAAAACTCTAATTATAAAGTAATTATATCTCCTTATGATCTTAGCCAATCTCATAAATAAATTCCTCAACATTAAGAAAAGCAACTTAGAACAAAAATGTTTTCCTAGATGGTACCTTAAATCATCACTATTTTATAGCTTTGAGATTGTTGGCCTTTTCATAGCCATGTTCTCTACCACTCTCCATCAGATAATTGATGGTTAGATTTTTCTTCCATATCCATATTTTCCTACATGGAACCCTAGTATGTGTTATTTTCGGTAATCTTCATACTTTCGACTCTTTATTTTAAATAGAGGCCTCATTAATTCATTTTTCGATGTGGGATTTCAACTAAGATATTTTGAAACATCAAAAATGTGTTATCCTAATACCCTATGTTTTGTTGAACCGATGGTATTTCAAATCATCATAGATTAATGAATTTAAGGACCTCAATTTTACACTTGTTTGTGATTGATGACCTCAATCACTACCTATAAATATTTACTCTTTTCCTCCAATTATATGTCTCTAATTGCCACCAATGTTCTCCTAATCGAGATCATAATTTGGTGGTGACCCTTTGATTTCTCTTTTCCTCATATTAAGACTAAATTTTAGTAACCCAATTTCCGATGTGGGTTTTCCCACAAATATATTTTCTACTTTCAACCTTTTATTTTCGAAGAACAATTTCAAATTGCGAGGACGCAATGTATTGAAGGAGGGGAGAATGTAACACCCCAAGAATTCATAATGTGTTATTTCTTCAAAATAATTCAATAACTTGCACTACACGCAACACCGAGTTCAATTGCACCATGACTTACCAAAAATCCATTCAAAAGTGGTTATGAATAGTATTATCTAAATTTTAAACTTTATATAATCCTTATAATTTTTCCATATTATGAGTATCTTAGACATAATGCAAGAACAAATTCATTTTCAGTATTGCACTTTTATCAACTTTTAATAGTGAACCCTTTTTAAATACAATATTTTAAACTTTTTGACTAAATGGGGACATCAAAAATTTAAAATGAAACATCCCAAGCTTCCATGGTACACTTTCTTTGAATAATACAGTAGCGTGTGTTGTACGCAACCTTGAGTTTTAACACACACCACAACCAATCAAACTAGTCGTTATGAATAGTAATTATATATATTTTATATTTCAAAATGGACTTCATTTTTGGATTCAGAATATCTAATTTAGCCTCAGGTGAAATTTTGGTACTTTTCGGATAACTTTCATATTTTGATGAATAGTGAAAATTACTAAATTTTAATTAAAAACAACTTTTTTAATCAAAATAATTAATAGTGATAAATTAGGAATTTGAGTGGTTTTAAAGTATATTTAGAATATATTTTTACCATTTAATATAATGTTGGTTATTGGACATAATTTTACAATTAAACCGAACATAAACAAGTGTCAATCTTTTGATAGTTATTATCTCTTAAAAACACGCTTTTTGTTTTGACAGCGGGAATTAATTTTAAATTAATTTCTGCCACTTCTGTGTTTTGAATTTAGAAAAATAGATTCCATATTTGGAATCAGGATGTCCAAATTGTGTAAATTGGTAAATTTTATTTTTAGACATTTTGAATAATTACTGTGGTAAATATTTTATTTACCATGGTTAAGGGTAAATCTGGTAAATAAGCGTTAAAAAATAATATTATAATAATACTAAATTACCCTAAAACGTGTCCTATACTTATTGGTTGATACATGTTCGACCATAGGAATCTTTTGGTCGATTTGGGGACCCCATGGTGCCACTTGTAGGTGATAGGGACACTTTATTTTAATTAAGTTAAAATGAATACAAAAATGACACAAGCATATATCTTTTAGAAAAACAATTATTACATAGGGTTATATATGTTGGATTTTAAATTATAAATATTCATTAGAAATACAAAAAGATTTACTACATAATTATATTTTATTTATAATTTTTAGACATTAAATAATTTATTTTATTTATGACAGAATGGTGATGCAGTAATTACTAAAATAGTGAAAAATTAAATTAATTGATATTATAAATACCCAAATAAATATAATATGAAACTTTTAATGAGATAAACTAATTTTATAGGATAATATTATATATTAGGATTTATTTAATGTACTTTTTTCGAAGTAATCAATCTGTTATGAGTTTCAAAAAAATCAACTATTTAATAGTGTCAAAATTGACATAAAAGAGTTCTTAAAACAAATAATATATTATTAATTGATATTAAATTCCTAAAAATCTAAGGTACGACCAAGAGACTTATATCATGATAGGGTCATCATTAATGGACCACTTGGGGGTCTCTTGGATGTATATAGTATGTTTATTAACCATATTATATAAAAATACAAAGAGACATTGTAAAAGTGAAACTAATTAACTTAGAGTTAATACATAAAGATAAGGTTAATATAAGTACCCAAACCTGTCTAAATTCTATTGGTTGAGTTGGTTTCGACCCATCCCCACCTTAACCTTTGAATAGTCAACTTTTGAGCCATTGGAAACCGATTATGAATTTATTATAAACTAATATCTCTAGCTTTTCCAAAGGTGCCCCTCACCCCTCTTATAAAAGGGCACTCCTCCTTCTCATTTATTCACACCATCAAAGCCTTTTGGTTCGGCCAAACTCTGCCAAAATACTCTCCCAACATCCCTAAATACAACCTAGAGGCCTTGGTTTGATCAGAAATCCAACATAAGGAGCCCTTTTGATCAAATCAAAAGGAAGAACCCGAAGAAGAGGTAATGATTTCACCACCCTTTTCCAAGTTCATTTCTTCTTCCCCTTATTCTTCCTTTGTTGTTACCATTATAAAATAATAACTCCAGTATCATATATATACTGTGATGTTATTATAAATATGGTACAACCATATTCAGTATTCTATCCACCCTTTGAATAACATGTCACCATACGTGCGTACGTACGGCTTACCGTCTCCACGTCGTGGTGTAATTGTTATTCAATATATTATTATTTGGATGGGTATAATAATGATATGTAACTCATGAAAATAATAAATATAATATTTTAATGATTCTGTATATATGATATACCATCCATTTATATATTATTTTAATATCAAAAGAATGATATTTTTGCTCGTGCGTACGTACGGACTACCGTCTCCACGAACGCGATGAGATTCATTCTCCATCGTATCCATTCAAGTATAATTATCATTTGATGATTTAAAAAATGATGTTTAAGGACTTGATATCATTCTGGATATGAATAAGATACAACAAACATGGCTTATGTAACAAAACATATAAAATAAAATGAGTAAGTTAACACCCGAAACGACGATAATTCTAAGATATTATTAACAAATCAATGTTAAAAGAACATATATGATATCATATTAATATATATGATTCTTGTATAATTTAATAACAATTATTTCACCATTATACAGGAGGTTAACCTACCCCAACCAAGGAAAAGTACAAGGTAAGGGATTTTCTTATCTCACTTTCAATTCCGTGAGATTTCCATTGTTCGCCACTAAATTATTGAAAGTGGTGTATTGTGTACTGCCATTTGATATATATTATCATGATTCTCTTTATATTCATTTTATTCTGTAAATCATTTGGTGGTTATTAACATTTGGCCATACGAATCAGTTGATTAACGTGGTAAGGGGTTTTCATCTCACTCTTTATTTCCGTGAGATTCATGCCATATTTCCACTATTATCTTTTGTGTGGTGTATGTACTGCCCATAATTGTATTCTTTGTGTAATACACTTTACCTTATGTGTATTTACATTTTCATTGTATGATACCTCTTTCATTGGTTGTATGTTTCATAAGTTACCAAATTGATAAGGGTTTACTTCACAATATCATTAATATCCGAGGTTGTCTTTACGTAAGTATCTACAGGGACAAATTTACTATCCATGTCCATATTTTATAAAAGAGTTTTCAAAGGGATTATTTCTAAGGGAACTTTTACTAAAACATCATTTTAAATGTTTTGAATATTTATTCTTCTACATCATCCTCATTTATGTCCACGTTTTCAAAATGGTTTGTAAGGATTTATTTATATGAAAATGAATGTTTTAAAAGTGTTAATTCCATTCAAAAGTTTCAAAGTGGTATGGGACTCTTTGATTCAAAAATGTATTTAAATGCCTTACTTTCTAAATTGTGTAACATTAAAATGTTTTCATGAAAAACGGATATTTCTCTCAATAATTTTTAAAAAAACATTTTCATCTATGTCAACATCCTTTGAAGGATTTTAAGATTATTTGAAGTTGATTTATTATGATTTAAAACTTCCATATTGTAATGATGTTTTGTGATATGTTTGACTGTTGATGTGTCATTTATATAGCATTCATGGTTTATGAGTAAAGTATTGAAATTTCGTATGCTAGTTACAATAAGAATGTTTATGTTATATTTCAACCTTTACTTCATATGAATGTGTTGGACAAGTATGTTCCAGGTTGGGGACTTGTTAAAGTAAGCCCTCCAGTTTGGGGACTGGTAAAAGTAAGCCCTCCATGTTAGGGACTGGTAAAAGTAATCCCTCCGGTTTGGTCTCCGGTTATTAGAGGCACTCCGGGTTGGTGTCCGGTTATTAGAGGCACTCCGGGTTGGTGTCCGGTTATTAGAGGCACTCCGGGTTGGGTTCCGGTTACAGTTAGCCCCAAGGTCTTGGGACGAGGCCTTGAAAAGAAATTAAAGTTTAGCATTATGCATTCCATCATTATGAAAGTGGTTATTGATTTTTCATGTGATTATTCGATTAGTAGAATAACCATGTGAATAAGTAAATGGAATTATTTCATTTTATTTATGCCATACTATGTTAAATGTTCAAGTTTAAAAGGCTTTTGTTTTAGTTATACATTGCCTTAAATGTTTATTCTTATTTATGAAAGTTTCCGCCATATTGTTATCCTTACTGGGCATTTGAGCTCACCCCTTTTCTATGTTTTATTTTTCCCAGGAAGTGAAGAAGTAAATTATGAATGACCTGCAGGGATGTTATGTGGGGATATGAGTGTGGATTATGGAGACATTATGTTGTTGTAGTAGTTTTTCATTTTATGATGTAATGTAAACTTATGAAAATATCTAGTGTTTCCAAGGCTACTAAACCAATCGGTCTTTCGAGATTTGATCTTTCTTGTGATCATGCCAATTTTATGTAATAATGCACCGACTCTGGGTAACTAGGGTTGGGGCATTACATTTAGGTTATATGGTATAGGGTTTAGGGTGTTGGGTATGGGTTTTAGGTTGTAGGGCATAGGGTTCAGGTGGTAGGGTATAGGTTTTAGGATGTAGTGGTATGGGTCATAGGGTGTAGGGTTTGTCGTTTACGTGGGAGGGTATGGGGTTTAGTGTGATTGTTTTATTATTTTAGGAGTAGGATATTGGGTGTAGGGTTTAGGATCATGGGTGCATGGTATTGTTTTTTGGATCTATGTTTTAGCAATTAAGGGGTTGGGTATAATGTTTATGGTGTAGCGCTTTCATTTTAGGGTGTAAGGTATATAGTTTAGGGTGTTGGGTTTAAGGTGTAGGGTGTAGAGTACAGGTTGTATGGTGTATGGATTATGGTTTACAGGGTGGGGTATAACATTTATGGTGTAGGGTTTTGGTTCTAGGGTATAAGGTTTAGGGATTATGGTGTTGAGTATAGTGTTTTGGTAATATGATTTTGGGATTTGGGTGTAGGTTATTGAGTTTAATGTTTTGAGTGTTGGCTATATGGTTTTGTTTTAGGGTTTAGTTTTTATGGTGTAGGGTTAATGGTATAGGGTTTAGGGTGTAAGTTATATAGTGTAGGGTTTAGTGAGTTGGGTTCTGGTTTTTTGATGTAGGGTTCAAAGTTTAAGGTTTCGGTTGTAGGATATATTGTGTAGGGTTTTGGGTGGTGGGTATAGGGTTTAGAGTGTCAGTTATATGACTTAGGGTGTTGGGATTTGATATATGGGAGCATGATAGAGGGTTTAGGATGTAGGTTTTAGGGTGTAGGGTGTACGGTATATGGTTTAGGGTTATGGATTTTTTTATAGATTATTGTGCTTATGGTTTAGCGTGTAGATTTTAATTTGAATAGTTTATTGTATAATTATTAGGGTGTAGGGTTTATGGTTTATGATTTATGGTGTAGGGTTTATTATTAACGGTTAGGGTTTAGAGTGTAGGGATTAGTTTTTATGGTGATTTTTAGGGTTTATGGTGTTGGGTTTGGTGTTAGGGTTTAGGAAGTAGGGTTTATGGAGTGGGTATAGGTTTTACAATGCATAGTTTGAGTTTTCAGGTGTAGGGTGATGGGTTTAGATTATTGGGTGTGTGGTTTAGGATTTACGTTGTAGGCTTTATGATATAGGGTATATCATTTAGAGTGTATAGTTTAGGGTTTAGGGTTTAGGGTGTAGGATATATTGCATAGGGTGTAGGGTTTAAGGTGTAGGGTATAGTATTTAGGGTGTTGTGAATATGGTTTAGGGTGTGTGGTTTAGGGTGTAGGGTTTTGGGTTTAGGGATTTGAGTTCAGGGTTTAGGGTTTATGGTTTCAGTTGTGTGGTAAAATGTTTATTTTATTGGGTTTAGGGTTTTGGGTGGAGGGTATAGGGTTTATGGTGTAGGGTTAGGGTTGTGGGTGTATGTAATATGGTTTATTGTACATAGTTAAGGGTTTAGGGTGGAAGGTGTATGGTTAATTATGGAGGGTTTATGGTGCAGGGTGTAGTGTTGAGGGATTAGGGTATAATTTTTAGCGTGTAGGGTATAGTATTTAGTGTATATGTTATATTTTTTTATTGTGGAGGGTTTAGATTTTAGGGTTTATGTTTTAGGGTTTAGGTTATAGGGTTTATGGTGCATGGTGCGTGGTATTTATTTTAGAGTGTTGGGTTTAGGGTGCTAGGAATTGAGTTTAAGAGGTATGGTATAGGGTTTGGGGTGTTGGGTTTAGTTAATATCCTGTATGGTATAGTTCGATGTGTTTAGGGTTTTGGGTATAGGTTTCATTTTATTGGGTTCACAGTTTACAATGTAAAGTTTAGGGTTTTGGGTGTAGGGTTTCAGGTGTTAGGTAAAGTGTTTAGGATGTTAGGATTAATTTATAAGGTACATGGTTACGTGTTTCATGTGTATGGTATAGGGTTTTGGTTTTCATTTACTTGATTTAGGGTGTCATGTCTTGGGTTTAGGGTTTTTGTTTTTGTTTTTATGGTTTAGGGTATTGGGTGTTGGGTTTACAATTTGTGGTATATGGTTTTGGTTGTATGGTATGGGGTTTAGGGCAGTGTTAGGTGTTTTGGTTTAGGGTATATGGTTTAGGGTGTTAGGGATAAGGTTTAGGGTGAAGGTTGTATTATTAAAGGGTTTAGGGTATAGGGTGGTGGGTGTAGGGTTTCAGGTGTGTGGATTATTGTTTAGGGTTTAGGGTTTTGGTTGTCACGAATTGGTTTTAGGGTGTAGGGTAATTTGATTAGACTGTAAGGTCTAGGGTTAAGTGTGTAGGATATATGGTTTAGGGTGTACAGTTTTGGGTTCAGGGTGTATGGTATTGGGATTCGAGTGTGCGGTTTTGGGTTTAGGGTGTAGGGTAAAGGGTTACTATGTGGGGTTTTGTGTTTAAAATTTAAGTCTTAAGGTGCAGGGATAAGGTTTTATGGTGTAGGGTCTAGTGTTCAGGATATGGGGTTAGGGTTTTGGGGGTTGGTTATAGGGTTTGAGTGTTAGGATTAGAGTTTATGGTGTAGGGTATAGTGGTTAGGGTGGATGGTATGGGGTTTAATGTATTGGGTTTTTATTTTAGCTTGTAGGATTCAAATTGTAGGTTTAGGTTTTGGGTTATAGGGTTTATGGGTTTACAGGTGTTTAGGTTTTTTGTGGGTTTAAGGTTTTTAGGGTTTAAAGGGGTTTTTTCGATTTTTATGTTTTAAATGGTTTTTTGTGTTTTCAATGGGGTTTTTTGTATTTTATAATTTTTAGGAATTTTTAGATATTTTATGGTTTTTAGGAGTTTTTTAAGATATTTTAGTTTTTTATCGGTTGTAGTGTTTTTTAGTTTTTTTAGTTTTTTTGTTCTATGGTTTTTAATAGTTTTACTGTTCTTGGGTGTTTAGGGATATTCTTGTTTTTTGCAGTTTTATAGTTTTAAGCGGTTTCATTGGGGTATTTAGTGTTTTACTAGGTATTCCTCAGGGTTTATGTGTTTTTTGAGGGGTTTTTTGGTTTTAATGGGTTTTTTGGAATTTAAAGTTTTTAGTGTTTTAGGGATTTTTTTTTCATTTTTTGTGGTATGTAATACTTTTAGGGATTTGGCATTATTTTTTATGGTTTTAGGGTTATTGGGGGTTTTAGGGTATTATGGTTGATTTATAGTTTATTATTTTTTAGGTTTTTGGTGTTTTTTTGGTGGTTTATGATTTTTATAATTTTTTATAGTTTTTAGGGTTGTTTGTGTTATTTTGGTTTTTGAATGCTTTCTTTGGATTTTATGTTCATTTATGATTTGTATAGTCATTTGGGATGTTTTAGTGGTTTTATGATTTTTAGGGATTGGGGGTTTGGTTTTTTTGGGATTTACATGAATTTTCTATTTTTATGGTATTTTGTGGTTTTTAAATGTTTTAAGGGGGCTTAGATATTTTAAAGTGTTTCAGGGGTTTTTTAGTTCGTAGTGCTTGTTGGGGTTATAGAGATTTTAATGTTTTTTTCATACTTTTATGGTTTTTAAGGAGTTTATATAAATTTTTTTAGTATTTTTCAATGGATTTATTATTAGTTTTTAAGAAATTTTTTGGTTTTTGGGTTGTTTTAGAGTTTTTGGTTTTTTATTGGGTATTGGGTTTTGGAGTAATTTTGGGTTTTAAGGTGCATTAGGGTTGGGGGGGGGGTTAGAGTTTTTAAAATTTTTTATGGGTTTTCATTGGTATTTAAGTGTGTTTAGGGTATTTTTGGGATTTTTGGTTATTTGAAGGATTTAATGGTTTTTAATGTATTTAAAGGGTTTTTAGCAGTTTAGGGTTTATTTGTTTTTTGGGGGATTAGAGGTTTTTAGGAAATTTTTGTGTTACAATGATTCTTATATTTAGGGTATATAATGTGTTTTAATGGGTTTTAGATTTTTAATGGGGTTTTAGGATTTTTGGGGGTTTTAAGCGATTTTTTGAGTTTTTAGTGTTTATACCGGTTTTTAGTGGTTTCTGTGTTTTTTGTAGTTTTTAGGATTTTTACTGTTTTAATTTTTTTAGAGTTTTTAGGGGGGTTTTGGGTTTTTATGGTTTTTATGGTTTTGGGGGTTTCATAGAATTTTTCTTGTATTCTTTTAGGTTTTAGTGGATTTAGGGTTTTAAGGGGTTTTGGGAGTGGGGGTTAGGGTTATTTGCGGGGTTTTATGGGTTTTATGTTTTTTTAGTTCATTAGGGGTTTAAGAGGGTTTTAAGGTTTTTTGGGTGTTTTATGGATTTTAAGGGTTTAATTATTTTTACGGGTTTTGGGGTTTTTTGGATTTCTATGGGGTTTTAATGATTTTAAGTGGTTTCATGGTTTTGGGGGTTTTATGTGTAAAAATGTATTTTTATGTTTTTAGGTATTTTAGTGTATTTAATCTATTTAAAATTTATTTCATTTTTGTCTCCCTTTTTGGGTTCCCAGGGTCCTTTTATGTATTTTAGGGTTCTTAGGGTGTTTTCAGTTTATGTAGTCATTAAATTTGATAGGTTTTTATGAACTTTTAGTGGTGTTTTGGGTTTTCTTATGGGTCATAGGGTTTTTATATATTTTGTGTTCTTTTGGGGTTATTTAGGTTTTTTATGGTTGTTTAGAATTTTTAGGGCCTTTTAGGGATTTTTAGGGAGTGTTATGGGTTTTAATATGTTTATGATCATTTAGGTTTTTAGGGGTTTTAGGGAATTTTTGGGTAATATTAGGGGATATTATGATCTTTTGGGGTTTTAGGGTTTCGTGATGTTTTTATTGTTTTTGGGATTTTATTTTTGTTTTTTGATTTTGTACATATTTGGGGTTTAGTAACATTTTTAGGGTATTATACTTTTGGGTTTTAGGGTGTTTAGGTTATTATGGGTTTTAGGGATTTTAGGGATTTAGGGATTTTAGGGTTTTTTTATAGTTTTAGGGGTTTCTAGTGTTTTTATTTTTTTTAGATCATTTCAGGTATATGGGTTTTATGGTTGTAGTAATTTCAATGATATTTGGATTTTTGGGGTGTTTTACTTTGTTTTATGTTTTTAGGGGGTTTTTAGGTTTTTTAGGTTTATTAGTGTTTTAGCCTTTTTCGGATCATAAAAAATATTATATATTTTTTGTGTCATTTATAGTATTTTTCAGGTTTTCTAGGATCTTTTATAGTTATTAGGGGGTTTAGGGGTTTATGTTTTATTTATGTTTTTGGTGTTTTCAGGAAAATTTTGGGTTTTAATGATTTTTACGGTTTTAGGGTCCTTTAGGGGGTTGTGTTTTTAGTGTCTACTTGGGTTTTTAGGGTAGATTAGGGATTTTTTCCTTTTTAGGGTCAATTCGGGTTTTTAGGGTGCATTAATGCTTTTTTTGTATTTTACTGGCCGTTTAGTGTTTTTAGTGTCCTTTAGGGGCTTGTAGGGTTATTAGACCATTTTTAGAAGTTTTAGGTTTTTCACAGCCTTTTAGGGTTTTTAGAGTTATAATGTTATTTAATTTTTTATATATATATTCATTCATTTAGGGTTTCTTAATGGTTTTTTGCTTACATTTTGATTTATAGAGTTTTGAGGGTCATTTAGGTATTTTAATGTTCTTATGGTCTTTTAGTGGGGGTTTTTGGCGGGTTTCATGGTTTTTAGTGTTTTTAGTTGGTTTTAGGGTTTTTATGTTTTTTACGAGGTTTAGGGGGTTAAGGATTTTAATGTGTTTTAGGGTTTTTACAGTATTTTCATTTTTTAGGTTTTTTTGTGACTTTAATGGTTTTTTTGGTTTTTAATATTTTTAGGGTTTTTGAGGTTATTTTACTTTTTGGGGTTTTATGGGTTTTCTTTAGTTCTAATTGTTTTTTGTTTATGATTGTTTTATTAGCGTCTTTAGGGATTTAAAAGGGTTTCTATGAGTATTTTATTGTTTAAATGTTTTTAGGGTTTTTGGAGTTTTTGGATTTTTAGGGGTTTTTTGGATTTTTCTTAGGGGATTTAGGGTTTTCCTAAGGAATTTATGGTTTTTTAGCGTTTCTAGGATTTTATGGGAAACACGGGATTAATAATTTACTAATATTTGATGGGTTTTTAATGTATTTTTGTATTTTACTGTATTTTGGGTTTTAAAATATTTTAATGTTTTTACGGTTTTTTTGGGATTTTATTGTTTAAGGATTTTTAGGGTTTTTAGGGTTTAGGGAGTAGATTATAGGATTTAAGGTATTTGATATATGGTTTAGGGTATAGGGTAGAGGGTTTCGAGTGTAAATTTTTGGGTTTAGGATGTTCGGTATAGGGGTTAGGATCAAGGGTTTTGGGTTTAGGGTGGAGGTTATATTTTTTATGGAGAATGGTGTAGGTTTTTGGTAGCACAATATAAGGTTTATGGTTTAGTGTTTTTGGTTTTTGTTGTAGGTTATAAGGATTAGGGTGTACAATTTATGGTTTATGGTGTAGGGAATAGCTATTTGGGTGTCACGATTAGGGTTTAGTGTTTACGGTGTTGGGTGGTTGATTTTTGGTGTTGGGTTTACGATGTAGGGTTTAGTGTTTTCGGTGGAGGAAATATGGATTAGGGAGTAGTGGTTTTGGATTAGTGTGAATGGTATATGGAATAGGCTCTATGGTTTAGATTTTATGGAATAGGGTATAGGGGTTATGGTGTAGAGTTTAGGGTTTAGGTGGTAGGGTGTAGGGTTTAGGGTGTAGGGTTTAGGGTGTAGGGTTTGGGGTTTAATGTTTAGGGTGTATGGTCTATGGTTTAGGGTTTAGGGGTTGGGGTTTAAGGTTTAGGGTGTAGGTTATTAGGTTTAGGGGGTATGGTGTGGGATTTAATGTATAGGGTACAGTGTTTAGGGTGTGCGATTTGGGGTTTAGGGGTGGGGTATGTTGTTTAAGGAGCTGGGTTAAGAGTTCAAGGTGTATGATAATGTTTAGTGTATAAGATTTTATGTTTAGTGTTTAGGGTATTGGGTTCATGGTATATGGGAAATGTTTTAGAGTGTATAGTATAGGGTTTTAGGAGTATTTTTTTTGGATTTAGGTTGTACAGTATTGGGTTTTAGATGTGGGGTTATTGGTTTACGGTTTATGGTTTTAGGTTTAAAATTTACAGTTTTTGGTTCACGGATTAGGATTTCGGGTTTGGGGTTTCGGGTTTGGGGTTTAAGGTTAAGGTTTTAGGGTTTAGGGTTTAGGGTTTAGGATTTAGGGTTCTGGTTTAGGGTTTAGGGTTTAGGGTTTAGTGTTTAGTGTATAGGGTTTATGGTTTAGTGAATAGGGTTTAGTTTTTAGGGTGTAGTATGTTGGGTATATCATTTAGATATTTGGGTATACAACGCAGTTTATATAGTTTATGGAGTATGGTTCAGGGTGTAGGGTGTAGGATTTATGATGTATATTTAAGGTATTATGATGTTGATTATAAGGTTCTGGGTGTAGGGTTTGGGTATTTGGGTGTAGGGTATAGGGTTTATTGTGTAGGGTATAGGGTATAGAATTTTTAACAAAGGGTTTAGTTGTAGGTTATAATGTTTTGGGTGTAGGGTATAGTGATTATGTTGTTGGGAATATATTTTATAGTGTCGGTTTTATTGTTTGTGGTGTAGGGATTGTTGTTTAGTGTTTTGGGGGATGGGTATTAGTTTTAGGGTGTTTGATTTATGGTTTTGGTTGGAGGGTGTAGTGTTTAGTGTTTAAAGTTTAAGGTGTTGGGTCTAGGATTTTGGGTTCAATGTTTAGGGATTAGGGTATTGGTTGAAGAGTTACCCTATAAGATTTATGACTTAATGGTTTGGGATTATTTGTTAGGTTTTAGGGTTTAGGGTGTATCTTTTATCATTTTGGGTGAATGGCCTTGTGTATATGGCGGAGGGTTTATGGTTTAGGATATACATTATAGGTTTTTTTGGGGTTAATTGTTTATGGTATAGGGTATATGATTTAGGGTTTATGGTTTTCGGTTTAGGGTATAGGGTATTGTCTTTAGGAATTATGGATTAAGGATTGGGGCTTAGGGTTTAGGTTTTATAGTTTAGGGTTAGAGATTAAGTTGTAGGTTGTGGGGTTTCAGATTTTTTAGGGTTTCAGGGTGATTTGGGTTTTTAGTGTCATTTAGGTTTACTAATTCTTTTAGGTACTTCATGTTTTTTAAGGTTTTAGGATTATTTTTTTTATTTTTATGGTTTTAAGGTGGTTTTAGGGTTTTTTTTTGAGTTTTTTGGGAATTTAGTAGTTTTTAGATTTTTATGGATTTTGGGGGTTTAAGTGTTTTGAACTATTTTCTGGGGTTTCAGGTATTATAGATTTTTCAATATTTTTATGATCCATTAGGGGTTTAAATTGTTTTCATAGTGATTTGTATTGTAATAGGGGGGTTTATTAAATGATTAAGGTTATTTTATGGGTTTGATTATTTTTATTTGGGTTTTGGGTTTTTAGGCTTTTTGGGATTTTATGGGTTTTAATGGGTTTTTAGGAATTTTAGATTTATTTAATATTTATTTGGGTTTTATGGATTTTAAATAATTTAATAACATTTTATTTGTTAATAGCGTTTTAGGGGTTTTTCATATTTTTATAATTTTCGGGTTTTATAGGGTTTTAGGGATTTTACGGTTGTCTTTTGGTTTTTGTAGTTTTTTAGGATTTTTTAGGGTTTTAGGGAGTTTTAGGATATATTATGGTTTTTAGGGATTTCATGTTTGTTTTAGTTTTTTAGTGTAATATTTTTTTTTTGTTTTTATGTCCTTTTTGGGGTTTTATGGGTTTTAAGTATATTTGGTGTATTGGGATTTATTGGGGTTTATAAGTAATTTTGTGTTTTAGATCTTTATAAGGGTTGTTGGTGTTTTAGTGGTTTTTACGGATTTTTTTTTGGTTTTAGGTTTTTTTGAGGTTTAATGGTATTTATGGGTTTTACGGTTTAAAAGGATTTTAGGGTTTTTAACATATTAATTTTTTAGGGGTTTTATACATTATTGTTATCTGGGATTTTAATGGGGTTTTAGGATTTTTACGTGTTTATAGGGTTTTTGGTTTTTTGTTGTGTTTTAGGAATTTTAAGGTTTTAATTGTTTTTATATTTTTAGGTTTGTTAGGTTGTTTTATGAGTTTATATGGTTTTATGGGTTTTATGGGTTTTTAGGAATTTTAGGAATTTTAGTTTTTTTTGGTTTTAGTGTTTTTTGGAGATTAAAAGGTGTTCATCGGTGATTATTGGCCTTTTAGGATTTTTATTGTCTTTTATGGGTTTTGGGGGATTAAGTTATTTTAATTTTTTAGGGTTTTATGGGTTTTTGTGGTTTTCATTATTTCTTGTGGGTTTTATGTTTTAATGGTTTTATCATTTTTCCTGAATTATAGGGATTTTTACTATATATAGTGTTTCCATTGTTTTTAGGGTATTATGTTTTTTAGTATCTTTATTGTTTTTATGGTGTTTTGGTTTTTAGGTTTTTAGGGTTTTAAGTATTTATTACCATTTTTCATTTTTAGGGTTTTTTTACGTTTTTAGGGATTGTTAGGGTTATTGATGTTTATGGATTTTAGAATTTATTGTTTTTTTAGGTTTTTTTTGGGTTTTTTTGTATTTTTATTTTAATAGTTTTGAGGGTTTTATGGCATTTTTGGGTTTTTAGGATTATTGATGGGATTTATTTTATATTTTTAGGAGTTTTGTGGTCTTTAATGTTTTTTGGTTGATTTTAAGGGGGTAGGGTATTTATGTTTTCATGTGTTTTAGGAGATTTTTTATGAATTTTAAGAGTTTTTAGTTGTTTTAGGACTGTGGGGTTGTTTAAAGGGTTTTATGGTTTTCAAGGTTTTCATATTTTTTAATGAATTTATTGGGTTTTAGGGTTATTTTTGGTTTTTGAGTTATTTATGGTATTTAGAGTCTTTTAGGGTTGTTAGGTGGTTTTTGAAGGATTTAATGTTTTGTTGGTGTCTTTTAATGTATTTGGTTTTTTGTTGTATTTAGGCTCTTTTGGGTTTTCAAAGGGTTTTCGGGGTTTGGGGTTTCCGTGTTCAATTAGTTTTTATGGTTTTTAGGGCAATTAAGGGGATTTAGGGTATTTTAGGGATTTTAATGGGGGTTTTACGGTTTTTAGGGTATCTTAGGGTTTTGTAGTGTTTTAGGGCCTTCTATGAGTTTATTTTGGTTTTAAGGATCCTTTAGGGAATTTTAGTGGTTTTAGGGACCTTTTGGGGGGTTATGAGTTTTTGGGGTTTTTATTTTTTAGAGTTTTATTTTTTAAGTATTTTTGTAGGGTTTTAGTGTTTTGGGGTTTTAGGTTTCTAGGGGTTTTATGGTATTTATGGGTTTTGGTTGGATTATTTTTTTAGATTTTTTGGGGTTTTCAGGATTGCAGCTTTTTAGGATTTTTTAATTTTAAATGTCCTGAGGGGCTTTAGGATATTTTATTAGGGTTTTTATTGTTTTTAGGGGATTTTAATGTCTTTTGATGTTTTAGTGTATTTTTTTAGTTTTAGTGCCATTTAGATTTTTAGTGTTGTAGGTTAGATGGGTAATTTTTGGTTTTTAAGGGGTTGTTGGGTCATTTAGGGTATTTGAACGGTTTTCTAGGGTATTTTTAGGATTTAGTAGTTTGTAGTGTTTTCAATTTTTGGGTAATTTAGGGTATTTTAGTGTCTTTTAGGTTTTTAGGGTTTTTACAGTCCTTTAGGGGTTTTGGGGATTTTTTATATTTTAAGGGCCTTTAAGGGTTTTTGGATTCTTTAGTTTTTTTATGGGTTTTAGGGTTTTAGGGAATTTAGGGTTTTTAGAATGTTTAGGGTTTGTTAGGTGTGTTAGGGTCCTTTAGGGGTTTTATGGATTAAAAGGGATTTTAGGTGTGTTTAGATACATTTTGTTGCTTGAGAGTGTTTTATTGTATTTTATAAGCATGATAGGATTTTTAAAAAAGTTAGGGTCTTATTGGGTATCTTAATGGTTTCAGGGGCTTTAGAGATTTTTATTGTTTTTTAGTTTATTTTAGATTGGGGGTTACGTTATTTTAGTGATTTTTTAGGGTTTTCAGATGTTTTCAGTTTTTAAGGGTTTTTAGGGTTTTTTAGGGTTTTTAAGAGTTTTTGGGAATTATGGTATTTAAGATTTTTCCTATTATAAGGGGTTTTCTGTTTTTAGTCCCTTAAGGGTTTTTTTGGTTTTTTACACTTTTTATGGGTTTTAGGTTTTATGGGTTTTATGTGTTTTTAGGTTTTTATGGATTTTAATGTTATTAGTGGGGGTTTTGGTACATTGGGAATTTATAGGGGGTGTTTAGGTATTTTATTGTTTTAATGGGTTAGTAGTTTTTTAAATGTATTATTAGTGTTTTTAGGATATTTTATTATTTTAAGGGTTTTTTCCAGTTTTAAAAGTGATTAGTTGTTTTATGAGTTTTTCTATTTTTAAGGATTTTCCTAGTGTGTTTAATGGTTTTTTTTGGTTGTAGGGTTTTTAGTTGATTTTAGGGGTTTTAATGTGTTTTACGGTTTGGGAATTTTATAGGGTTTTTAGGTATTTTAATAGTTGTAGGGTATTTATTGGTTATTGGTTTTTGAATGGTTTTTAAATATTTTAAAGGATTTCAGGTTTTTAGGGTTTTATTATGGTTTATGGTCTTGGGTATTTCATTTAGTGTGTTTTTATAGGGTTTTGGATGTCAGTTATAGGGTTCTTGTTGTATGGTTTGAGGTTTATGGTGTTTCGTATAGGGTTTAGGATGTAGGGTTTTGGGTTTTGGTTATAGGGTATAGCGTGTGTGGTGCATGGTTTTGGGAGTAGAGTATATGGTTTAGGGTGTCATATTCAGGGTTTAGTGTGTAGGAAATATGGATTAAGGTGTAGGTTTTGGGGTTTAGGGTGTGTGGATTAGGTTATTTGGTGTTGGGTATAGGGTGTAGGGTTTACAGGGATGCCTATTGGGTATTAGATGTAGGGTTTAGGGTTTGTTGATTAAGTTATGGTGTTCAGGGTATAGGGTTTTGGGTTTATGACATTCGGAATATGGTTTATGGTATAGGTTTTTGGGTTTAGGGAGTGTGATTTAGTGTTTAGGGTTCATGGTTTAATGTTTACGGTGTATGGAATATGGATTAGGGTGCATGGTCTATAGTTTTGGGTGTATTGTATAGGGTTTTGGTAATATTGTTTACCGTTATGGTTTTGGTTTTTGGGTAGAAGGTTTACTGTGTAGGATTTAGGGTTTAGCGTGTATGATATAAGGTCCATGGAATATGGTTTATGTTGTATGTTATAGGGTTAGGAAACATGTTTTATGTTTTAGGGTATAGGGTAATCGGTTTATGTCATAGGGAATAGTGTTTAGGTTGTTGGGTTTAGGGTGAATGGTTTTGGGTTTATGGTTTATGGATAATTGTGTAGGGTATATGGTACAGGGTATTGGGTGTTGGTTATAGTGTTTATGGTTTCGGGAATAGGGTTTTGGGTGTCTGGTATAGGTAGTATATGTATGGATCAAGGTTTAGGGTGTTGGGTATAGGATTTTGGGTGCAGAGTTTAGGGTTTAGGGTTTAGGATATAACCTTTAGGGTGTAGTATATAGGGTTTTGGGTGTTGGGGTTAGGGTTTATTCCGTAGGGTATAGATTTTTGGGTGTAGGGTATAGGGTTTATCTTGTAGGGTATATGGATTAGTGTGTATGGAAGGTGGTTTATGGTTTAGGGTCTATGGTTTTGGGTGTCGGGAGTAGGGTGTAGGGTTTACGGATTTGGGAGTAGGATATTGTGTTTAGGGTGTACGGTTTTCTGTGTAGTGTATAAGGTGTATGGTTTAGGTTTTATGGTGTAGGTTATAGGGTTTTGGGTGTAGGGTTTAGAGTTTAGGGTGCTCGGTATTTGGTTTATGGTATTGGGTTTAGGTTTAGGTTTTAAGGTCTGGCATTTAGGGTGTTAGAATAATGGATTTTGGTGTTCAGTTTATGGATTAATGTAATTTAGTATTCTAGGATTATTTATGTTTTCTTTAATTTTTTTTGGGAGTTTTAGTATATTTAGTGTTTGGAATTTGGGATTTTTTTGGTGTTTTCGGGTTTTTTTTGGGTTTTTAGTGTTCTTTTGGGTTTTATGTTTTCTTTTGGTTTCTTGTATTTTAGGGAAAAGAAGGTGCGAGGCAAGGCTATTCCTTGCCCGCAAAATTTTATTAGAAAAAGAAAATGTTGACTAGGGAGGGGTGGGGTCAATAAATCCACACCTAAAAACCCTGCAGGGCCCCAAAAAACTCAACAGACCCAAAAAACCCAAAATATAGATGAAACAATATAAGGAAGAAAAATAAATTCATCTCCATAAGAATCTCCCAAACAACCTATAATGAGCATCCCACATCACATTTTTCATCATCTATCACCTCCTTGCACAGAATATCCCCCTCCAGCAACATAGAACCACCAACACTACAACCATAAACAATAGCTTTATCACATCCTTTCCATACATCAACCTGAATCCATCACCTCATTTGCAAACAAACAACAACTCATTTGATCACCAAACTTCTCCCAGCACCCCGCTTTAGTTCCAGAAACCAGCAACCCCAATTCCAATCATCACAACCATAACAGTATTCCAGATTACACCACCTCCAGTCCTCAAAGAATGTGGCAGCCAAAAAACATGTAATTCAGCATCCAGAAACCATTACATCAAAGCTAAATAGCATCCAACAACCATTGATTCCAAGCCAAATAGCATCCAACAACTATCAACTTGCACCCAACCTCACCCATTCAATGGAAAACTGAACAGGAACAACAAATCCCTAATCCAGCATACCAATAGCACAGGACCACCAGCACCAAAGCCCAGAGCCAACAACATCAGTACTTCCTAGCCTAGCAACAAGAAGTATCAAGCACTATAGAATCAGAAAGCCACAAATTCATTTCACACCTTGTAAACAAGTAGCTAAACCCAAAAAATATCTCACATTGGCACAAAAAAATTGCCGCAACAACAACACAAAATTCAAACAGACTAGAGCCATCTTAACTAAGAATGAAAACCTCAAACCACGAACCAACTGCACCGCCCAAACAATAGACCAAACAAACAACGAACCAAAGCATAATTTCAGATGAAGCATGAAACCACTATGTAGAATATTGTTAAAACCGCAAGCCACTAGAACACTATAAATAAAGAGAAATCATAGAATCAACACCACAGAAGTGAAAACATACCAGATCCTCATCGAAGAAGATATCGAAACCCGAGGTAGAAAAATGGATGGGATGATCAACCATCAAAGAGGCCAGATCCAGGGATGCCACTGCAACCATCTCCGCTGATGAAGCCCTAGATGTTACTAATCCATCTGTGGAAGCCCCAGATCTGCAAGCATGACCCCGATCCATGACTAATGTCCATAAGGGTTTTCATCTGCCACCGATCCATCCTCAACGTCACATACCAAGGCAAACCGAACATAGATCCTAGCATATAGTGCATCCTCAATTGATGTCGAAGCCCGTGAACATATAATCCAACCCCACCTAGATCCTAGGCAAAAAACTCGAGCAAAGACACCGACTGGGGAAGTCGAAGCAACCGAAGACTGGAAACCACCACCGACTTGAGACCAATAATTGCCTACAGAGCACACCTTCACCGAGAACATGGAAGAAGCAAGGATCCATATCCATATCCCCAAGATGAATCCTAGGGAAACCCTATGAGAAGCATCGAACGAGAGAGAGAGATGGGGGAGTGCACCGCCATCTCAAGGATTTTCTCTTTAGTGTTTTAGGGGGTTTAAGAGTATTTTAGGTTTTGGTTTGTTTTAAATAATTTTTAATATTTTTAGGGATATAATGGAGTTTTAGGATATTTATAGTCATCTTAGTTTTTTTGGGCAATTTTTTGTTTTTTAATATTAGATTTATTATGGTTTTTAATGTTTTCATGATTATTTAATGTTTTTCAGGTTTCATAAATTTGTTTTTGTTAGTTAGGTTTTTTTGGGGTTAACCTACTTGTTTTAATGGTCATAAAATTATAATTATAATGTTATTAATGAATTACATGTTTTTATGTAATTATTTATTAATATGGGAATGGTGATAAAATTTCCTAAGTATAACTCGTCGTTGGGGATTAATCATCATCAACACTGACTCACCACCATGTTATCACAACATTGAGATTGAAACCATTTCATACGAGACACCAGTTTCCATGACTTATCATCAGCATGGAAACTTTTCCAATAATGAGACAAAGTCAGATGACATACCACTAGAGTGCAGTATCAGTAATGTCTGAGACACCACTAAGATATGTCATTGTTTGGATGTCACGCCTCCAAAATGTAAATTTTGGTAAAGCATGAGATATAGTACTGTAAATAAAATCATTTTCAGAGGTTTTTTTTGTGATTTCGTTCTGTCACAAATGACCTTTGGCAGAAAATGGTGTCGCAAATACATTATCTGGGTTATTTAAAAAACCTCCTTTGTGACGAGCCTATTGCAAATAATATTTATGATTGGATTAGCACCCAGTAACAAAAAACATAATATATATATAAATATAAATAAATTTTACTAAAATTTATTTAAATAGTAATAATAATAATAAAACCTCAAAATAAAAATAAAAATTAATAAAATAAATAAAAATATTATTAAAAAATAAAAGCTTATAAACTTAATAAAAACAGAAAATTCCCAATAATAGAAAAAATTAATAAGAATACTATAACAAAAATTAATAATAAAAATAATAATAATAATAATAATATAATAATAATAATAGATAAATAAATAAATAAATAAAAAAAAATTTAATAAATAATAAAAAACCTTAATATTCCCAACTGTATAAAAACATATTATCTATAAAATGTAAATATATGGAATAATAAAAAAATGTTATAAAATAGTCATTCAAATTTTTATCATAAATAGTATATAAATCAATGAGGGGTCATCTAAAGGAGATGGATTAGATGGTGGAGGAATATTCATCCCAAAACCATGAGTCAGACGTCCCATGTACTCCATCATCTTATCATGTTGTTGTAGCTGTCATCGACACATCTCCTCCTACAATTGTTGCTGCTATCGACAAATCTCTTCCGGATTCCAATGCATGGTCTCTATAATCTCACCCTCAGCTAATAGATGCTCCTCACATTGTGTTGTAGATGATAATGACTCTCCATGAGCTACTCTCAACCTGCATGCCAACATCATAGTGGTACCATAATAAATCACATGAATCAATTGGGAGTCAGTACCTAGAACATCAGCATTCTTGAAGCCATACTGAGTCACCTGCATCCATGCCACATCATCACATGCTGATGCACTAAAGGTATGATACTCAGTATTTACATGAATTTTAGCTCGTAAATGAGTCATCGTAACTTTATATGACTCCTTCTATTGTAATTTAAAATTAACATAGTTAAAATATTATTTGATGTTAATTTAAAACTCAAAAAGAAATTACATGACCCCAATAAGATGTTGGAGATAACCTCTAATCTCTCCTGTGATAGGGTTGATGTACAACCTCCTATAAACATTTAACTCCAAAATATTGGGGTTTTATAATTCCTATATGAGTATAAAATATGTAGTATACCTTTATATTTTTATAAATTATTACAAACAAATTACTTACTATATGTCGTTGATGCATACTGAATGAACAACTACCATCTCAAAGCATCACCACCTACCTCCCTATATTTTTTCGACCTAATGATGCATGCCCTAAAAAGTATCTCTCATCCCGTATGAATATAATCTATCCAAAACCTTATAAGATATTTAATATAGTTGGTTGGGGAATCATTAATGATCAAATTGTGTGACTCCCTCTTAATTTATGGCTATCCTCCATAGATTGTGTAAAAACTGACGACAATTCTCATTCATACAGATCTTCCATGTATCTAAAATTGAGTTCCACATTCTATCGATGATTGGATAATAGAAACAATACAAATAATTTTTAATATCTAGATATTAAGTAAATAAATTTCAAAATAACTATTATTTATTTACTTACCATCCAATTCTTAATGATATGTCAATAAACATCAATGGGAATCTATTCTCATGTCATCCATGCTATAGAATAATAATTGTAAAATATAGAACTCCCCTTCCCAATAGCTATTAGAAAAAAGATGTGAAGAAATAGAAAAAATAATTAATCCATTAGAATATAAATAAATTAATGATAATTAATGGAAACTAAATAAAATAAATAATTAAATATACCATTGCATGCACTGATTGCAGTCAAGACATGGACGTTTCTTGGGGATATGGTCAGGAATAATCATTTTTACAAGACCACAACCCATCCAATTAGATGTTGAACTGCCAGCAGTCTGAGGGGTAGATGATGTAACATCATGCTCATCACTAAGTAGATCAGCCTTCTCCATCTCATGAAATAGATCAGATTCCATATGAAACACTAAATAACTATTGATAGAAAATTGTTAAAAAAAACTATTATATATAGATATATATTATATAGGATTATGAACAATATTTAATTATGATAATATTGATTTCCATATTCATCATTATATATAAAGGTGTAAATATCTTCATATACATCCTTAGTACTAAAAATATCAATAGTTGTTTTAGTTTCATCATATTTTTCCATTTCAAATTCATTTATTACATCAATATCATCATCACCACCATAAACCCTTAATGGTGGGGTGTCATCATTGATATTTGTGTCTCTTCCTATAACAGATGTATTTGGAGTGGTCACATTAAAAATTTCAATTCATTACACATTAGAAGAAACAAATTCTCATAGAATAAACAGATTTTCCTTAGATTTCATTTTTATTTTGCTCTACTAATCAGTTAACTCACTTGAAGTACCACAATAATTTTCATAATAAATTTGATTTTCTTGATAATATATTAAAATGGATCATTTACTAAAAGAAGGACTTTATATTTAATATCAACGATTTCATGCCACAAATGAAAACCCAAGCCTCTCTCAGTGTCCATCCACTGAATTTTAAACATAATTATGTAATTTTATCCCATAGATCACAGTTGATTTATTTCTTCCATCATACCATAAAATCAATCTTCACGTTATCTATTTTGTGATCCTCTCAAGAAAACACTACTATTAATTTTTTTGACTCCCCATAAGAATGGGTATGAACTCAAAAACCATTAACCACATATTTATTATAATATTTAGCAATTTTTAATGGTAGGTTACTCAATACATACAATCAATTATCAATTGTAACAGCATGTTTGGATAATTTAATAGTTGTAAAAACAAATATCCATATAACAAGTAATAAATTTATTTTATATTATAAACCATAAACAATTAATTTTACATGTTATATAAATGAGTAGAAAAATTTATTTTTATATTGTTCTTCAGGAGAAGCTGCATTTATTTTTGGAAACTCTTTCTGGATATGATAATCATATAATAATTATATAAAATAATATTATTTTAAAAAAAACATATATTATAAAATAATTTATAGGATAACTCACAGTACAAATGTTGTCATTTATTCACGATTGATAATAAAATATATATGAGCCATATGATGTTAATCATATGAAATCCATCATTCATAAACTCTACCAAAGCCAAGTTCCTGATGATTAAAAAATAATAATTTATTATTCATTTCATCATCAACATTTCCCTCATTACAGCCCATGCAGTTATGTTTTAAGAGAAATTCATATTGAAAATAATTAGTGTAGAAAAATGAACATTCCTATAGCAAATAAGCTTCTACAATTGATCCTTCAATCGATTATTTATTACATTACTTTTTCATCAATTTATTCACGTATCTCTCCAATGAGTACATACAAAAAAATTGTACCAGACCTCTAAATGTTTCATCATGTGAAAAATGTAATATAAAATGTTCCATTGAATCCAAAAATGCTTATAGGAATATATTTTATAGTATACATAAAATTTGAACAACAAATTATTACAGTATACTTAGTGCATCATAGTCTACTGTCACCTCATAAACGGCTATGAGAAAACATGATATTTCTATTAGAGAATCTAAAATCATATAATTCATAAAAAATATAAATCTAATTAGTATAATTATTTATATTATCTCATGATTGTCATGAATTTTTAATCAGTAAATAGGATTATTTCTGATACATCTAGAAAAATTGGAAACATATCCATATGGAAGCCCCAAATATTCCATCCAATTACAAAATAATAAAAAAATTTCTTTGTAAACAATATAAGTCACTATTTTCTTCATTAACATAATTGATTTTTAAATTTCAAACAGATCAAGATTTGGTCTCTTACAAATTTGGGAAACATCTAATCCTGATTTACATTATCATTGGTCTTACCTATTGTGTAAAAAACTATATAAAAATATTATAAAAGCGTTTTTCCCAATATTTTTGACATGAAAAATGTGACAGAACATCAAATTTGACAATTATAGAAGTTCCAAAAAAAATCTAATTAATCCAATTGGATTATTTCAAAAAGCCGTCTATTTTTATTGGCTTATAGTTGGTCCCAAGTTATAATTAGGTAATGAAGATAAAATTAATTTTAACTCAATAGTTGACATCATTGTTGGAGATCCATCACTTTTAAATGTACCTTTTCTGATAGGATATATATTCCTCTGAAAATGATGATTGGTAGGAAGAAATATACAATGATAGTAGAAGAAAAAAAGGTTTTCATCCATTGGTGAGTATAAATGATTTTTTGTTTCTCATAAAGTACTAACATGATTAAGGACTATGTCTAATCCATCTAGATAACATGCCATATGATTGAAAGTTACTAACTTTACACATCAATAGAGCACTCATTATAAATTTTTTTCATAACAAGATCATACATAGTCACAACATTACTGTAAATATTAATTTATCTCATTAATAAATGGATTCAAATAAACATCGATATCCATTTTCGAGTACCAAATAATTAAAAATATCAAAAATTTATTTGGATCATTCGGCAACATCCAATATGGTAAATTGTATGGAGTTATAAATATGGTACACCAAAAATACTAACTAACATAAGAACTTTACAGAGAGAAACTATTAGTAAAAAGATCCAATGACACATTTTGATATTTTGATGCAAAATACTGATGTGTTTGTTAAAATGTTTTCCATCAATCACCATCAACATGATGGTTTAAGCCTTTAACAGTTAAAATATCAGTTTTGGGCCATGAAATCAATGGAACTCTGTTCTGAGACATAAATAAAAGCTGCAATTTGGGGATAATCATGAAATACATCCATTGGTTTAAAAAATTCAATTGAGACATCCCTTATTTAGCCATTTTGTACCTCGAGTGTCCACATGTAGGAAAACTATCTAATGAATCATTTTCATCATAATATAAGATGTAATCATTTGAACATGTCTGAATATTTTGAAAACTAAGACTCAATTTATGAACATGTATCTTTCTATAATATAAATTTATAGACAACAAATTTCAATCATGTGACATTGCTTTATCCTAAGAGAATATCTGATCAAAAAATCTAACTGTAATTCTTTTATCTAATTTAATATCCATAAAATTTTCAACTACATTATATTTTCGAATTCGAAACTAGGATATAAGGAATCCTCTAGAGACTTCAATAACTAATTAATTTGGGATGGTTCCAAATCTGGTGTAAAATCAATATCATCCAGAGTTTTGGTTTTTTTAAAAGATAGACCATCCACATCATGCACTAAATTTTAAAACCGTGATGATTATAGAAACAAATTATTTTTATCTTCTCTAAAACTATGTTCACCATGTTAATACCAGAAAAATAATTGTTTCGAAAATCAAATCAAAATGGATAACCAAAAGCATTTCCAAATGTGTCAAACCTCCTCTGATCGCATTGATTTCATGGACACTTAATTTTCCCTTGTAAATCATCTTCTTGTTTTGATGATAAAAATGTTAAAAAATCACCAACACATCAATATATACAAGATTCAAACTATAAAAGTTCGGATTACCATGGTGATTTATCTGATCATGATCAAGTAATAAATACTTTTGTTAAATTACTTACTCTATATTATTCTCATTAACATAAAATAAGAATTTTTTTTGATTCATTTGATATGAGAAAAAGACAATCCAAAAAGGAGTAAAAATTAAAATATTCTTAATTTAATTTTATATGTTTTCAATTTCATATATTTATCACTAATTATTACTACAGAACATTAATATTTAATATTAATGGTGTTTTAATGTTAATTTATACAAATCATTACTAATTACAACTAATTTATACTATATTTTCTTTATAACCCGATGATTGGAAATTCTATGATTTTTGAAAATTCTAAATCATAGTTTTTACTATACTCAGGTGACGAAACCAATTTATTTCGACCGCATTAAAGTTTTTCCATGAACCAATTTCTATCCACAATGTCACGTCATTGATGTATCTCTTCCTCTTGCTGATGTTGCAACCATCGTCATGTCACATCATCTTTGTCTCTATTTTTGGAAACCTAATGACAAATTTGGACATGGTTGGCATAGATTGTTCATTTCTAATTATTTGAATATTGTAAATTATATGACTTCTTAAAAGGCGTAAATCATATATTTTACAATCACTAGGTGATGAATCCCATCTATGCTGAACATGGAAAAATTTAACATTACACCAATTTATGTCAATTATGACATCCCATAGACATATCCTCCTCATGTTTTTCCTACCATCAATGTGTCATATCATATCATCCCTGGTTCTGGTGACCAAATGACATATTTGGAGTTGGTAGGTGCAAATTGGTCAATACGAATTTTTGTCAAACATTTACATACAAGTTTTTGGTTGGCTAAAATTGGCCATTACTAATTTGTGTCAAAAATGTATATAAATTTTTTTTTCTAATGGGCAAAATATTTTTAATTATTACTAATTATCACTAATTATTACTATTTATTACTATTTATTACTATTTCTCAAATCGTTAATATTGTAAAATTTTTCTATTTACCACATTTTTAATAAATACAACTAATATTAATAGATTAAAAAAAACGAATAATAATTATTATAAATTGCTATAATATATTATAATATATATTAAAATACTAAAAATAGGTAAATCGTAGAATTTCTCTTCTCCAAACCGTGAGAAATGACTAATTTGTGTCAACCACGTAAGTGAAATTTCTTTATTACTCTTGGACTCAAAATTGATGACATGTTTTATTTTTACCATTCTAGTAATTTATAATAATTTAAATTATTTAATAGTGATTAATAAGAAATTGTTTAAAATTTAAACTAATCTACTGTAATTTAAAGTAATTTATACTAATTACCAATAACTATTAAAAATTACCACTATTTATTAATGAATACCCCTACTCAATGCTAATTTTTTTATTTTATAACAATTAATACAAATTAATACTAATGATTACTAATTAATAATTTTTAATACAAATTATTATTAAATATTATTAACTTTTACAATTTTATAACACTTACATACTAATTATCATTAATTATAATTAATTACCGATAATTATTACTAATTACAACTAATTATAACTATTTATTAATAATTATTACTAATTATTCCTAATTACCACTAATAATTACTATTTTTTTATTTTATAACAATTTTTTTTACTAATTACCACTAATGTTTATAAATTTTGTGGATTTATCTGTAATTTTTAATTATTGTCAATAATTAATACAATTTACCATTATTGTTTACTAATTACTATTATTTGTTAATAATTTTGGATTATATTTACTGTTTAATGGTGGTTTTTAGTAATTATTCATAAATATTACTTATTGCCTCTAATTTTTACTAATTACATTTAATTAGCACCTATTATTACTAATTTTTGTTCATTTATAACCATTTTTCCTAATTACTACAAATTCTTATTAATTGTATAGATTTATCACTAATTTTTACAAATTAATGATAATTCATACTAATTAATGTCATTGTTTACTACTTATAATTTATTTTTAATAATTAACATTAATTTTTACAAATTATCGCTACATTTTACTAATTATTGGTAATTATGACTATTTATCGCTAATTATTACTAATTACTGCTAATTATGGATTATTTTTAATATTTTTTTTGTTCTTAACAATTATTTACTAATTACTATAAATGTTTTCTAATTACCACAAATTATCACAAATTATCACTAATTATTAGTAACTACTACTATATACCACTTATTATAACTAACATTTTTTGTTCATAAAAATTTCTTGTTAATTAGAACTAATTCTTAACAATTATATTTATTCATCACTAATTTTTATTAATTATTATTAATTAATACTAATTATAGCTTATTGATGTTAATTTCCACTAATTATATCTAATTAATTATAAATGTGGCTAATTACCACTAATTATTACCAATTGTCACTAATTATTACTAATTACAACTAAATACTACATATTATTACAAATTTATAACTAAGTTTTACTATTTATTAACATTTACTACTAATTATTACTGTTTACTACTAATTACTACTAATTATTACTGTTTACTACAATTTATTATTAATTATTATTAATTATTACTAATTATTACTATTGCTTAATATTTGTTACTATTTATTACTAATTATTGAAAATTAATACTATTGATTACAATTTAGTACTATTTATTATTAATTATCACTAATTATAACAAATAATTACAATTTATTCTTAATTATTTCTATTTATTACTTTTTATAACTAATTATTAGTATTTATTACAAATTATTACTATTAATTACTATTTATTACTATTTATTCATATTAATTATTATTTATTAATAATTATAACCATTTATTACTATTTATTAATAATGATGACAATTTATTACTATTGGTTTCTATTTATTACTATTTATTACTATTTATTACTATTTATTAATATTTATAACTATTTATTACCAATTTTTAAAATTATTACCATTTATTACTAATTATTACTAATTATTACAAATTATTACTATTTATTACTAATTATTAGTAATTATTATTTTTAATTACTATTTATTACTATTTATTTCAATGTATTGCTATTTATTGCAATTTATTACTATTTCTTACTATTTATATAGAATTATTAATATTTATTAATATTTATTACTATTTATTACTATTTATTACAATTAATTATTGTTTATTACTAAATAATGCTAATTGTTTATAATCGCATCTATTTATCACTATTAATCGCGATTTACTACTAATTATCAAAATATACTGCTAAATATTACTATTTACCATTATGTATTATTATTAACTGTAATTTATTACTAATTACTGGTACTTATTACTATTCATTACTAATTATTACAATTTATTTCTATTTGTTACAATTAATTATTATTTATTTCTATTTATTACCATTTATTACTATTTATTACCAAATATTACCAATATATTACTAATTTATTAATAACTATTACTATTTATTAATAATTTATTACTGTTTATTACAGTTTATTACTATTTAATACTATTTATTACCATTTATTACTAATTATTACTAAATATTACTATTTATTACTACTTGTTACTATTTATTTCTAATTATTACTATTTATTTATAGTTATTACTACTGATTACTAATGATTACTAAATAATACAAATTAATGGCAATGAATACTAATTGCACGTATTTTTTTAAATTAAAACTAATTAAAACAAATTATTACACATTTATACTATTTACTTTTAAATAAAAACATTAAATCTTAATTAAACAAAAAATTTGTAAATATAAATAATGAAAAATAAAGCTATCTAATTATAATTTAATTTAATCATCACTAATTAATAATAATGGTTACTAATATAAAATGAAATACATTAATTAAAAAAATATATCTTAATACTGAATCTTTCGCTGGATGCAATCATTGAAAATTGCTCGCTTGTAAAATTTAAACCACTGACCAAACTGAAGGAAAATATGAATGCAGAGAAAGAGACATGAGTTGAGAGATGAGTGAAATGTGAAAAATCATATGGGGGTATATATAGGTTAGATCATTTGTGACGGCATTACTGTCACAAATAGTATTATTGGCAATTGGACCCATCACAAATGCTAACCCTTATTAATTAGTGGAGGGAGTTAAAAAGATATTTGTGATGGGTCCTATCCCAAATACCTTCCATTTAGCATTGTAATTGTGATGTGGTTTAACCCCCATTGCAAATACAAAAAACCACAAGATAGTATTAGTGTTGGGAGTTGACTCACATCGCAAGTACTCAAATCTCTAGGATGCTATTTGCGACTGGTCTAGACACCCATCGCCAATATGCTTCCCAAGGGTTTATGTATACCGTGCACCAATGTATTTTGCAATGGGATTGATATTCCCATCATAAATACATTCTACAACAAAATATTTGCAACAAGAATAGGGACCCATTACAAATAGTAACTCCTGATAGACTATTTGCGACGTGAACTGACCTTGTTGCAAATAACCCGTCACAAATACAAACTTCTCCCATAGTGATACCGCTAGCTTGACATACTGTCAGAGGAGTCACCTCCAGAACAATGACCAACTTCCAGGTGAGACACCACTAGCAAAATAATTTTTGGCTAAGTCTAAGACACCATCATTGTCATGTCTTTAGAACATGTAACCACCAGTTGAGACACAACTAGATTCTGAGACACCACTAATATTTCTATTCATAACCTTTCCATTTAATCATTTTCTAATGGATATACTGTTAATGTTAATGTCAATTCATATTTTAATGATTGTCAGTTAAATGACCTATAGAACGCATTGAAGAGGATCTCATACATGTTGTATGAGGAAGCGAGATATCTGGTTGCACATGGATATTCTTCTTGCTGATTTTGTTAAGAAAGGTGGAAAACTCCCTCATGCAGGGGATATATGTGAAGTAGAAAAATAGAATGATGAGATATCATGCTTAAATAAAACTGATTGAACTAAAGAGATGAACTATTACATCCTAAGATTACTATACTAGGATGCTGAACTACATCATTACATCAAAATACATCGTCCAGTCAAGAACATATGAGTTTATGAAACAATGTTCTACTAAAGATTTAAATATAACTCCACTCAACAAATATTTCTAAATAAATTCCAAGAGTCATGAGTTTCACTATTATATCTTGAGCATTCCTACCTTACACCTTTTATATTTCTCTATCCAATTTTTTTACATTTCAAGTAGTGTGTGTTCTACTCTTTTTTATTACACACATATTGTCTCCTTTCCAGAATAAGAAAATATGGGACATACTCTTTTAAATATTTTTTTTATTTTTACACACACATATTATTGTGGTAGATGTACCTGAGAGACCTGTTTCTTTATACTCCCATGAATAACAGTAGAACTGGTCATTTGTGACCTGGATAGTAAGTAAACTATTATAAAATCCAATCCAGGTTTTGGATCAACATGTTTATTTTAAATAAACTTTTTAGTGGTGCGTGATAATCATGTGGAGAGGACTATGTGTCTTCTTGAGACTAAACACCTTGTTTCAAATTTCTATTGTATATTTTTTTTACATTGTTTTTTCATTCAAAACTGTTAATATTTTAACCAAAACAAAACTTTTACTTTGATAGCTAATCTTTATTAGTGTTTTTATTATATTTTTATTAAGTAAATATATTTCTAATTACTAAGTATTATTTTATATTTCATAAAAAAGAACCAATAAATATTTACGAAAACATTTAAATGATTAGAACATATAAGGATCTTCTATATTGATTAATCGGGCTATTTTAGATTAATTAAAGGATTTCGAATTAGTCAATTTTGAAACAGAATTTTTTATTGGCTACTCAATTCACCCCCTTCTTGAGATACTCACTCCGACTAACATTTTTTTTGAATGGTCTATTTTCTTTTGTAATAATGTTTTGGAAACATTTTTAACTATGATTTTAGTACATCTTTGAAGATATTTAATTTCTATTATTTTTAAATTTAATTCAATAAATAGACAATCTGCATGAAGTTTCTTCTACAAATGAACCACATTTCATTAATGGAAACAACAATTTTCAATGAAAAAATAATATGAGAATGGATATACAAATCATGGGTTTTGATATTTGTTCTGCAATTGAAGATGAATATGTTATACCTGATATGACTAGAAATAGTTGGGATGATGCAAAAATTTTATGTTACAAAAAAATTATTATTTCATGAATTCCCTCTATTGTTACCTACGAGATGAAGAGCTGAATACAGTTTATGTATGAAAAATTTCTTATGAGATTAGGTATATAATATCGGTCTCATGTGAAGGAACTTCTAATTTTAAGGAGATGAGACATAAAACATATACTATTAAATGTGATAACATTAAAATGAATCCTGATTAACCTTTTTCTAACACATTCCACATGTTTAATTGTATTTTTAATACCATGAGGTTACATGGAAACCCAATATTTGACAAGGAAGGGATTAATATATTACTCATATGTCCACCTAAATGATGGAGAGACACATCTGTCACCATCATAGAATCTTGTGATGCTATCAAGTTGTTATTCAATGAGATGATTTGTATGATTATGAAGTATGAAGAAGAGGTAATGGTAATATAAGAAGATGATGAAGAACCTAAAAGAAGATCAGAATCCATCGATTTCAATACATCTAAATAGATAAAAAAAATATAAAGAAAAGGAAATCGTGAAATTTTCTATTTGATGTGATAGTGATTCTCCACTACATAGTGATAATGGGATGGATCATCTATTTAGAAGGTATAAAATGTTTTGTAGGATGTTTTTTTATAAAACCAAACAGAAAAGTAAAATATGAATCCAAAGGAACTTTAATGAAAGACTGGAAGAGGGATGATTATCCAAAAGAGGATTCCACAATGAATGAAATAGGAAAGGACATATAAAATTAGACTATCAAAATATCAAATACTAGAATAAATATGATTAAATGTATATAAGACAAAATAAATTTATGATATCCACCTATATTTCTTCAGAAGATAGATCTAGTGATTCAGATTCTTCACTTGAAGAAGGGTAAGATTTAGAAAATAAGTCTTTGATGAAAATCAGTTCTAAGGTATCTGCTTTATATAATTTACCTAAGGAATCTATTGTGTCAAATGAGCACAATTTTGAAGATTCTAATAGTTAAAAAATGATGATGATAATTTGTAAAATCATGAATTTTTTGAAAACTATAACATTATACAATACACTATTAATGTGATTAAGGATAAAAATAAATCTCTCAAAAAATACCATGCTTTTACTTATAATATAAAATCTGAAATGTCTATTGAAATATAGAAATATTCTCAATTGTTTAAAGAGAATATTGAACTCGAAATTTCAAATGTGCAATTAAATAATGACCTAGAAAATCTTACAAATGGTAGGGAAAAGACTAATCATATTTTTCTTAACAATGCTGCACCTATGTATTTCATCAAAATTGTCTATCAACTGGAAATGAATAAAATAACAAAGAGTAATTTTCTTCCTAATTATTGACAAGATATTTATTCTAAAATTATTTTTTTGAAGCACTGAGTAGTATTTTAAATTCTATGAATAGTCAATATTTTTATTGGAATCCCATTAATTCAATGTGGGTTCCCAAACCATTTATTACTAACATTCCAGGACCCAAACAAATCTGGGTACCAAATTCTTATCTTCTATAATTATTATTACAGGAAAAATATTTGTTGGACTCCTATATAAGTCCATGGTACGTGGAAGATAATTTTTCAATACATTTAACAAAATATTATTCATTAATCAAGATCATTATTATGATAGATGGTGGTCATGTAACCTTTTGTGAAAATTAAAAATGAAAAATCACCGGCCATGGACAATTCGATAACAATAATTCTGTTTTAATTTACAATGTTTTATTAGGTGATGGCATAAAGTATAACCTACTTTGTATTTCTCAGTTATATGATGATGAAATTTATTTAAAATCTAAGAATGATGATTTCAAGGTTTTTTATTATAAATAAGATTTAATTTTTACTACTTTGAGAAATGATAATGTCTATATTATTGATTTAAATTATTTAGTTTCCCAATAATATTCATACTTATGTGGACTTCACAAGGAATCTTGGCTTTGGCATATGAGACAATTCCATTGGAACATTCACTCAAACAGGAAGATTACTGGGATATGATGATTTAAGGGTCTACCTAAGGTTTATTTCCAAACTGATAATTTCTATAACCCCTTTCAAAAAAGGGGTGAAACACAAATTTTCATTTAATTTAATGAATGAAGTGTCAACTTATCAACATCACAAATTGGTTCACATGATTTTTTTTGGAACATATAGAGTTTCTATCTTAAATGGGTAGCAATATGTGTATGATATTTTAGAATATTTTTCTAGGTATACATGGGTATAATTTCTATCTCACAAAAGTGAATCTTTCACTTACTTTACCCAGTATGCTATGTCTGTAGAAAATCAGAGTGGAATAAAAATTAAAACATTAATAAGTTACCATTGAAGTGAGTATGAAAAATACAAATTTTTAATATTTTTTCTCACATAATGGCCAAACTCATAACTTCTATCCTCCTAGTATCCCACAACTGAGTAGAGTTTTAGAAAGTAGAAATTGAACTTTACAAGAGATTTCCATGACCATGTTGAATGTGTATGACCTACCATTTTATTTTTGGGTAGAATTTGTCAATATATCCTACAAAATTATAAATAGTGTATTGATCAAACCTATCCTTAAAAATACCCCGTATGAAAAATAGATCAATAAGAAACCTAATGTCAATTAATTTAGAGTTATTGTTCGCAAATTATTTATTCTTAACACTATGAATAAATTAGAATAATTTACCTCTAAATGTGAGGAACAAATTTTCCTTAGTTATTCAATATCATGAAAATCAAATAGAGTTTTTTTATAAGAGATCCAAAACTATGGAATAATCAGTTCATTTAAAATTTTATGAGATTAATCGACATTATCCTATAACCACCATGTAAAACCATCAAAACGATTTTTCTTCTGTAAACATAATTTCTAAATGATTAGATTATATTTTCTTACAATTAGAAAAATTATAAAGTTATAAATGATTTCTAGAACATCCCAAACCATGGTCTATAGAATCTAAAGATACTATCCCATCCATCTCTCGATATGTTATAACCATTAAGTACCATCCATTATATTATTTTGTAGGAGACCTAAAGAGAGGAACACAAACTAGAATTTCGTTAAGAAATGGGGTTGAACATCAAGCATTTATGTCTCATATTGAACCTAAGAGAATCAATTAATCTATTAATGATGGGTTTTGGTTAATAACCATGAACGACGAATTAATAAAATTTTAAAGAAACAAATTGTGGAAAGTTGTAGATAGACCTAAGGAAACTATGAATATTGTCACAAAATGGGTGTTTAGGAACATGGTCGATGAGTCTTGCACTATAATTAGGAACCTGGATATAAATGTTGGATAAGGTTATAGTCAATAGTAAGGGATATACTATAATGAATCATTCTCATCTATAGCCAGACATGACTCCATTAGAATCCTGGTCGTCTATGATGGATGTTTATATGTCATGTTTTGTCAAATTCATGTCAAGAGTGCATTTTGAAATTGTTATATAATTGAAGATTTTTTTTGGAAAAACCCTCATTTTTTCAAAATACCCACTTTCCTAATCAGGGTTTTGAATTAAAAATGATTTATGTGGTTTAAATCAGCCTCATAATTCTTGTTATGACAGTGTAAACAATTTTCATATTTCTGACGTATTTTATAAAGGTATAACTGAACCAAATTTTTCATTAAATGAATTCAAAAAATGTTTTATTATTAAAAATATATGTTGATGATATTATTTTTTCATCTTCAAGAAATTATCTTTTTAAGAGTTTTTCGAAAATGATACATAATGAATTTCAAATGACGTAAATTTGTGAACTCAAATTATTTCTTGGATTTTAGATTTTTCGAAATAATGATGGAATTATTTTAAATCAAATTAAATGTACATAAGATCATATAAAATGATTTATCATGGATATAACTAAGTTTAGTGATACACACATGAGTGCCACCTAAAAATTTTATCTCGATGAAGCTAGAAAACTAGTTGATCCAACAAGTTATAGAGGGACGATTGGATGTCTTTGAAATCTTACTATTAGATGGACTGATATAATGTTTAGTGTGTGTATGTGTGCTCGCATTCAAGAAAATACTAAAGAGTCAAAATTAGTTGTTGCTAAAATAAATTTCAAATACCTCAGCTATACAACCGATTTATGATTTTTTATCCTAGAGGATAAGCATTGGATCTTGTGAGTTATTCTAATTATTATTTTTGTGAATGAAAATTATAATGAAAATGTGCCTCTAGGATATGTCACTTTATAGGAATGTGTCTAGTTTCATGGTGTAGTAAATAAATTCCATTATGTTGATTACTACTAAAGCTGAATACATAGTTGCTGGAAATTGTTGAAAAAAAATACCTGATAAAACACACTTTAGTAGACTATGGATATAAATTCTATCATGTCCACACAAAATTGGACAACCCGAGGACAATAAATATTTCTATGAATCCAATTTACCATTCTATGAAAATGCACATTGATATAATACATCATTTTTAGGGACATTTTTCAAAAACATGATATCAATATTGAGTTTATTAGTATAGAACATCAATTAGATGATATTTTTACCAAAATCATAAATTCAACGATAATGAACTAGATCAAACATGAATTATCAATGTACAATTTTATTAATTATTAATGTTTCAAAACACACCATTAGGTAATGCACACCATTTTTATTGTCTCACCATTATTATCTCACCATTGCTGTTATCTGATCATTGTTGTTGTCGTATCATTGTTGGATTGTATTTCCATTTTTGTTAACACTCCATTGGTTTGTTAAACCATTGGTTTCATGACTTTGTGAATTTTCACTGCTTATAAAAAATTTGAACCACCCTTTTTATTTTCTCATTGTTTATGCTAATCCCTATAACCCAATACAAATGTTTTCTCAGATTGTATATTTTATTTGAATTATTATTTATATTTTTAGAATAAATAAATATGAAATGTTAAAAAAAATATTTTATATTCCTAGAAATCCTCGGTCCCATCATGATACTCTCGAGCCTCAAGTGACCACTATTATCCAAACCATCAGACATGAAACTTTTATGTTAGCCTTTGACTGAGCTTTCTGAACTGATTTGTATGCCAAGAATGAAGCACCATTTAAATCTTCTTTAGTTGAGTAAAAATCATTTAAGATGAATAAAATTAAACAGAGTGATCCTTCTCTATTTGAAGCTATTATTCTCCATATTTCAAAGATAATTGTATTATCTATATTGGAAGTGTAAGAAAAATAGATTTTTTCAATTAAGTCTTTTGTTCTAAAATTCATACATTGACAAGGATGGATAGACTGGTTCTCCTAAAATGATAGATATTTCTATCCAGGGTTATTAAATCAGTTTTATCATAATTTAGATTTTTACATTGTTAGAAAAGAACAGCACTGGATGAGTTTATGGGTCAATGGTAGGAAAGAGGTATTCTATTTTAAGAGGTGGGTAGAGTGCCAAAAGATTCCACATAAAGGTGTTAATGAAGTTACCAAGGCACTATTCTAGAAAATAGTGATTTGTTTGTTTATGAAGGGGATTTACCCAAACTAACAAGATATGGGATTACCAGAAGACCTGTTACTTCTAAGCAGGTTAGAGAATCTAGGTTGTCGATTAATTTCATACATCACATGTTATGTCCAAGGGAAGGTGAACTTTCCCCCTTATGTTAATAAGATGTGTATCAGCTCTATCAGATGAAAAAGGGACACATAATTAATTTCTTTAGAGATATCATGGTTCATATTTGTGAGATGATAAATCCATCCTCATGATATATTTCCTTGATCTAACCAAATTTTATTTTAGTCAAGATAAATACAAAGGGTCTTATAGTTGAAAATGAAGAGTCTATTACAGAATATGATGGTTTTTCATTTCAAAAGATATCTATTAAAGAATGAATATTTTATATAACCCCTAAAAAATACAATGGGTTTTAGATAGTGTTAACATGTATTTTGAGTTTAACTTGATGGATCATGATACATGATCGAGGGATGTTTTTGATGTTGTTCTAGATCTTGATGAAGATTTAAAATACTCTGATGATGAAGAATAGGTGTCTCAAAACAAGATGTTTAAAAAGAAACATATTTTTATGAAGTTATTTACCATAAATATCCACCTCATTTACAAACAATAACATATGGAGCTATTACTCCACCTAGGATACTACCAAAAAGAGAAAGCATTGTTAAATTTGATTTAGGGAAAAAAATGTTTCTGGGGGAGGATCAATGTAAAGATAGTTAAAAAATGATGGTGAATAGAATGATAATGAGGATGAGGAAAATATGATGAAAATGAAACTCAGAATGGATGTGATGATGATAATAATGAAAACTTTGACTGTGATGGCTTGGATGGATGAATTGTAAGGATAGATGTAGGGATACCCACAAAGAATCTATCATTACCTCGTAAAAATTCTTGGAAACCAGATTTTTCTGAAGAAGTTGAATTATATATTAAATAAAATGATTCAGTTGTTGATGGGGAGAAATCCACATAATTATAATTAATTAAAAATGTTAATAAAGTTTGATGAAACTGATGTATTTTATAATGAAGGGGGTTGATATATTTTTATTTTTTATGGTTGAGTATATGAGTGTTATTTCTATTATAGAGATACTTGTGGATGAGCTAGATAGGAATAATATGCATTCTTATGAGAAATTATATGATGTATACGTTAGTGTTTTGGCTACTGATGAGCCTCAATTTGTTATCCATGTATAATTCGAACCCATTTATGGAAAAAAAGAGACGTATATTCCTCAAGTGATCAGCAGTCTGATGTTTGGATGGAAGAAGTTATAGTTAGTGAATTGACGGTTGCTACCCAGATTGTTTAGACAACTACTATTGCCCATGTCGCTATTATGGTACCGCCATCTGTTACACCTATAATTTTTATAGAGTCAAACCAATGTATTTATCCTATGTTCGACTAATGGGATAAATTAAATTAGTGTCCATGAAATGATAGTGGGCCTTAGGTTCAAAATGGGTGAGATACTAAGGGGTCTATGATATCTCAAGATAAATTTGATAGGATATTAGGGAAAAAAAATTCATTTAGATCTCATTCACTAGATACTTCTTCTCTAGCTCCACCTACTATACCATTTGATGTTGTCACCAAGAGTTTATTATAATCTATTAGTGAAAATTTATTATCAAAATTTGATAAGTGTTTGAAAAATCAAGAACCAATCCAGACCAAGTTTAGTGATAATGATGCAAGATATCAATTTTTGTTGTTAAGTCAACAAATAAATAAATAATGATGCATCAAATATAAGAGGTTGAAATTGAAAATAAGTGAATAAGTTATGATTTGGATTCCATGAAGTCTTGTCATTATGGAATTCCATCATCATTTTAGTATAGTATGAATAATCTTCTTGAAAGAGTTTAAAATCATTCATTAGAGGCCTCTAGCTCTAAATTCTCCTCCACCACCTCTAGTGTTTGATGCTGATGTAATAAGATCTACTATTAGAGATGAATTGAGAACTTCCTTAGTGAGTGATTTCACTATTCATCTTGATAATCCCAAAGGAACCTTGAGTAGAATAATTTATAATAGTGACCATGTTATTAAGTCAGTTACCAGATATTTCCTTGATATTAAAACTTATATAGATACAATAACCATGTTTATATGATATTATCGCTCTGAAATTTATACCCAACAAGAAATGGATCCAAATTTCATGTTCCTCATAGAAAATTTTATAATTTCATCTGTTAATCAGGCCTTCAAGGAGAATGTTAGACATTTGAAGGAGGTGACCCAATGCTTAATTATTGTATTAAGGAAAAAAGGAGACTTATTTAGTGGAATGGAAAGAGATGGCCAGATCATTATGGATTTAATCAATCTTGTGATTCCATTTCTTAATGTTCATAGAACTATAGTTTTTTCTCATGAATCCATTCCTATTACTCCATAACTATCTTTCAGACCAAGTGTGACCAATTATCATCCTGATCCTTTGGCTACCCAGTTCCAACCTTTTCATGTGCATCCTGAAAAGCTATATGGTAGTTAAGGATATTTACTATTGTATAGGATCATCCTCCTTGATCCATAGTTGGTCTACACACTAGTGTTCCATATACATTTGTTACAAAACCTTTGTTTCCTACTACTTCAGATCAAGAGATATCCAATGATAATGGAAAAGAAAAATGGACCGTTCTTCCAAACACTGAGCAAGATGTTAGAGTAGAATTTTTGTTTTGATGGGATGGTATTTTTTATATCTTTTTCTAAACACTTATTTGAATTCCTTTTTGAGAATTATTATGCTATTAATATTTATTCCTTCTTAATTTCCTACTTTTACTTATGCTTATGTTTTACCATTTTGATAATCCCAAAAGGTGGATAATCATATGGCATTTCCTATTTTGTAGTGATTATTCTATTTTACCTTTGAAACTATTTGTTTTTATCCTTTTTTACCTTTGATACATTATTATTAAATTTCATTTTCTCATTATTTATCATTGATAATAAATTTACATATTGTGAATGGTAAATCCTAATTCATATTTTGATGTTACCTTTGATATCATGTGTTATATTTGTGCTACCTTTTATGCCATGATTTGAGATCATCATGAAGTGGGAGATTGTTGGAAACCTTGTTTTAATGATCCCAATATTGTTATTTTAATGATATTAATTAATTTCATGTTTTTTATAAGTATTTTGTATTCTGAGATAGGTGATAAAATATTATATTTATATGTCATAGTTGATGTTGAGAAACTATTGAGGATGAGTTTCTGCCACGCTAAAATGCTATTGGGAATTACTCAATTGTATATGAGTCACCATTTTCCATGAATCCCAATCTGAATGGATATTTCACCATGTCTAAGACACCATCATATGACATACCACTTGAGAGAAAAATTAGTAAAGTTTGAGACACCACCAATATATCTCTCTTTCCGGTTGTCATGCCGCCAATAAGTAAATTTGTAAAAGTGTGAGATACTTCCACATTGGAATAGTATTATAGTAGTCACTACTAGAAGGATGATATAATTTTAGTAGATACATCACCAGTGAAATAAATGTTTTCTAGGTCTATGAGCTAGTCTGTGTCATGACTCTAGAAAAAGTCACCCCCAGTTTGAGGCAACTCTAGTTCCAGAGACATTGCCACTTTTTCTAAACAAAACATCTTTATTTATATATCTTCTAATGGACATATTTTTATTTTATTGCGAGTTCATAATTTAATTATTTTATCTTAAATTATTGTTATAATACATTGAAAAGGATGTTATTAGTGTTGTATAATGAATCAGGATAGCCGGTTTCATGTGGATATTCTTCTTACTGCTGTATTTTAGAAAAGGAAGAATAATCCCTCATGGGGGAGAGACGTGGGAATTATATGAAATGAAATATAAGAGATCACACATATATAACATTTATAAATATAATGATCGGAACTTTTACATCCCTCAATCACTCGACTAGGAAGATGAACTCTACCATTACATCAATTGACTTCCTCCAGTCAAGAACCTAATAGCCTGTGACACTCTTCTCTCCTAAATATTTCAATAGAAATCAACTCATGATGCATTTCCAAATAATTTTCAAGAGTCATGAGGTTCACTAAAACATGCTGAGAATTTATATCCTTACACCTCATGGATCCCACTTCCCTATTTATTTATTCGTACATTTAAAGAAGTGTGTGTGCTAGAGTGTTTTATCACACACACTACCTCTTGTGCTGAACTAGAAGTTACTTTATATATTCTCATAACTCTTATTAAATTTTTACTGCCACATATAACAGTGTAATATGTACCGTAGAGACATAATTATTTATTCTCTCATGGATAAAAGTGGAAGAGGTTGTGTGTGAGCTATACAGTTTGTAAACTATTATACAAAATGATATAGGTTATGGATAAAAATGTTTATTTTAAATAAAATGGTTAGTGGTGGGTCATCATCAAGTGGAGAGGACAATCTCCAATCTTTAAATTGAACCAATTATTTCAAATTTCCACTGTTGGTTTTTGTATACATTATTTCGAAATTTAAAACTAAACTATTTTTTACCAAACCAAAAACTAATACTTTGATAGTTAATATTTATTAGTTTTTATAAGATATTCATTAAGTAAACTTATTTCATAATACTACATAATATTTTATATTTTTAACTTGAGAACTAATCAATCTTTAAGAAACATTTTTAATGATTTTAACAAACAATTATCTTCTTCATTGATAAAAAAATGCCATTTTAAATTAATTAGGGGATTTCTAATTAATCCATTTGTTAACATAAATTTTTATTGGGTACATAATAACCCCCCTTGAGATACTCACTCAAACAAACATATTAATTTTATGTTTTTAAGTATTTTCTTACGGTTTTATGAATTTTCGGGCTTTCTTATGGTTTTAAGGTTTTTAAGGGATGCTTAGATATTTTTAGGGTTTGTTATGGTTTATTAGGTTGTTTATTTTTTTTGGTTTATAGTAGTATTCAATTATTTTAGGGAAATTTTAGGGGTTTTAGGATGCTTTAGGTTTTTAGGGGTTCTTAGAAATTTTTAGGGTTTATGGTATATTATGGTCTTTTATTATTTTATAGGTTTTTTGGGTCTTTTGGGGGCTTTATGGTCTTTTTTGGTTTTTATGTTTTTATATTATTTTAGGGGGTTTTATGGTCTTTTATGGGTCTTTTAACGGTTTTTGCGTTTTCTGGTATATTTGGGGTTTTTGGTTTTAGGGTTTTCTTAAGGGTATTTAGGGTGTCTGTAGATTTTTTAATTTTTTGGGTTTTTAGGGTTTTGACGTTTTTTTGATTAAGGTTCTATGTGTTTTTAGGGTTTAAGGATTTGGGGATTTTGAAGGGATTTTCATATATTTGGGTTTTCTAGTTTTTTGGAGTTTTTTTTGGTTTTTTGGGGGGTTTTATGGTTTTCATTGGGTGGGGGTTAATAGTTTAAAGGTTTTTTTCTAGTTTTTAGTGGTTTAGATGTCTTTTTGGGTTTTAGGTGGGTTTATAATTGTTATTGTTTTATGTGTTTTTGGTATTACATGATTTTAGGGATGTTTTAGTGGTTCCATGAGTTGGGGGGGTGTTTAAATGGTTTTTAGGGATTTAAATATTTTCAGTGTCTTTAATGTTTCTAAGGGTTTATAATTTTTTGGTTTTTTGAGTTTTAATGGTATTCTAGCATGTATTATGGTGTTTATGGGTTCTAGTGTATTTTATATTCTTTATGGGTTGTTAATGTATTCTATGGTATTTAGGGATTTTGGGATTTGTAGGGTCTTTTATGGTTTTTAAGGATTTTTAGGGTCTTTCAGTGTGTGTTTACAGTTTTTTGGGGACTATTAGGTGTTTTAGGATTTTTTTTGGGTTTTAGGGTTTTTAGATTCATTTAGGGGTTTTTATTTTATTTTTTGGGTGTCATAGGGTTTTTAGAGTCCTTTAGAGTTTTTTTTGGTTTCATATTGTTTTATGGGTTATAGGTTTTTTAATGTCCTCTAGGGATTTTATAGTTTTTAGTTTTCATTGGGGTTTTATGGTCCTTTAGGGTGATTAGGGTTCATAGGGAGCTTAATGGGATTTTAAAGTGTTTAGGCGGAAGTGGATCAGGGCTAGGCAAGCCAAGCCCCCCAAAATCAATTAAAACATAAAGAGACAGTTACAAGATGGATCGCCAAGGGCGAGAGTGAGTCTCACCCTTCATGTATGAATCAACAAAGAGAGAACAAAAAGATGGGGACACGAAGGACCACATCGAACATATTTCATCAATCACCCTTTTTGCAAGAGCGTCCACCACCAAATTTGCCTCCCTATAGGCATGAGACACAGTAAAGCTCAGAGAACTGGAGGTATGAAGGAACTCAATCCAGTATGGAAGTAATCTCCATGGGACCACTCTAGATGAGTTCTTCAGAGCAGCAACTACCAGAATCGAGTCTGACTCAATCCAGAACCACTACCACCCAAAACGGCTCGCGTATCTCACAACATTAATAATGGACCAAAGCTCTGCTTTGTAGGCACAACTGTCTCCAATAAAATGAATGAAGCTGCCCTCGACGAACCATCTTGAGGTACGAAATATGCTGCCACACCCTGAGGGCCTCGGGTCTCCCAGTGTCGCACCATCAATGTTAACTTTTAGCCATGCTGGAATTGGAGGAATCCATCCAACCAACATCAGGGCCATTGGTTTCCTGCATATGCGAGAAACCCCAAGAGAGAGCAGTAGAATTAGATCCTTAACATCATTCCACATCAAACATTTTTGAATTCGCGTGGCATTCTATATCATCTTGTGCACTGAATCCACTCCTCCATACAACATGAAGGGATGCTGGTTGAAGGAAGAGGCGTTAGAGGTATCCCAGACATAATGAATCTTATCCTCCGCACATGCATGCAGCAGGTTATGTACCTAATCACTTTGTTTCGTCTCCACCAGACTCCGCAAAAAAACATAGATAGATCCTTGGAGGCAACACATCACACCAAAGCATTGAAATATATAACACCTGAGGCTAGAGGAAAAGATACAATTCAGGAAGATGTGATCACAGTGTTCTTGTGCTGCCCTGCTTAAAAAACAAGCAGAAGAAAGATGCCAGGCAGCCGCTTTTATCTGGGCATGAGTTGGAAGCCGGTTCCTCCAAATTTTCCAGATTAGAACAAAGTGTGAGGGAGGATGAATGGAACCCTGAATTTGGATAGCCACGATGGGGGGGTCGTCCCATGATGGAACATAAGGTGGTAGAAGTCACGGGCGTTGAATTTACCCACCATGATGCGCCGCCAAATAAGGGTATCGATGTCTGCAAAGGCATATTGCTGAATCTGTATCACATGATCATTTGGGAGCAAGGTCCCCAGGTCATCCTACTGCTGGATGAGACCCACAATGGTTAAGGATGGCATTTCATGGGGATCCATCATCACCTGCGAAAGGGTCTAATCCATCCATGGGGTAGACAATCAGTTCAGGGAAGAGGACCATGAAATGATCTATAATGATTGAGTCATTATATCCTGGTAAGAGGATCGCAAAGCCGGCCAAACGGAGGATGAAAAGTGCTCAGAAAAACCACCACATAACCTGGGTGTAAATCTTTCCCCAATGAAATCGAGGCCCCCACTCTGAGGCCGAAGAAGGCTCCAAACAAACTTCAAAATCATGGCCTCATTGAAGTGTCGTAGATCCTTGATGCCAAGCCCTACCCAAAACAATTGGCTTTGTGAAATGCTTCCTTGCAACCGAGATCAACTTCCACTCAAAATTTGGACCATTCCAGAAGAAAATCCTTATTTTGGCATTCAAGATTTTGAGGAGTGCAGCCAGCCATTTGTGAACAGAAAAAGCATGAACGAACCTGGAGGTGATGAATGAGTTAACCAGACAGACCCTTCCGGCATGATAGAGACACTTTCCCTCCCATTTCGATATTTTCAGCGTAATCTTGGATTCAATGTTCTCAAAGTAGGCACCCTTGACTCTCCCCCAGAAAAGGGGCACACCAAGGTAAGTACAGGGTTGGGAGCCGTTCTTGACTCGCACCCCATTCGTGATGCGGACTTCTATAGCAGGGGAGATCCCATTTCCAATGAAAATTGAAGATTTCATCCTACTTATAGCTTGCCCTGCCACACATTCATAATGGTGGAAGATCTGCTTGACTGTGGACAAAGTTTGCTTGCCCGCCTGCCCAACCAGGAGGATTTCATCCACGTAAAGAGTATGATAGGGGGCATACAGGTCTCTTCCTGCCCTGATTGTAGAATAAAACTCTGCTTGTACAAGATCATGGAGGCATCGAATCATGTATTCCTCCACAAATGCAATGAGAAATCCGGTCATTGGATCACCCTTTCACACTCCACAGAGCACTGAAAATATCCATGGGGGGAGCCATTGATCAGAATCGAGACCCTGGCACTGTGAAGAATGACAGAGATTAGCTTGATAAATCTACATGAGAAACCCTATCGTTCCAGGACATTAAGGATAAAGCTCAATTTCATAGTATCAAAAGCCTTCGAGATTTCAATCATAAGTGAAGATCTACCTTCCCTCGATTTCTTCCTCATAATATTAATCACCTCTGAGGTAGTGAATAGGAAGGATTGGAAACTTTGCCTGGGAAGGATTCCAAACTGGTTTGGGGTCACAATGTCACCCAGAATCTTTCCCAACCTAAGGTCCAGAATCTTGCTAATCATCTTCAGAACTGTGTTGCCAATGGAAACCTGTCTGAAGTCACTAATAACAATGGCATTATCTTAATTTGGGATCAGAAAAAAGAACTTGTCATTTGCACCATGGGGAATGGAGCCCGAGTGGAAAGACTCCTTGACCACGTTTCTGACATCCATATGAAGGATGTCCCAATAGAACATGAAGAAATTATTACCAAAACCATCCAGACATTCAGTGTTATCTATGTTCAATGAAAATAGGGCTGCCCTAACTTCACCCTCAGATGGGGCCTCCATAAGGATCTCATTTTTCTGCCCCATTATGCACGTCGGGATGGAGTCAAAAATCATGGGGGAGGTCTTCCCATCATCAATGGGCAGCCCCTGGAAGTATTCCACCGTAGCCTTCACAATATCCTCCTCTGGTGTGAAGGTTGAGTCACCAACTCTGAAAGCACTCATATTACTCCTGACTCTTCTTTCATTATGTATGCGATGAAAGAACATAGTATTGTGATCCCCATACTGAAGCCATCGGACATTAAACTACACCTTCAAGAGTTTCTCTTTGAGGGAAAGCAGCTCGTAGTGCTTAGAGTTCAGTCTGAGCTCTTCCTCCGATGGTATACATAGCCTCTGGTTTCAAATATGACACTCAGTAATCTGTGAATCATCCAGTTTGATCTCCCCATCCAACCCTTAGAAGGGCCTTTTGCTCTTATCTTTCAACCGACACTTAACATCCCTCAGCTTAGAAAACAATATAAAGTGGGGTCTACCAGAGAAGTTATTACTCCATGCTTCCAACACACCTTCTTTGCATCCCGGAACAATGATCCTGGAATTGATGAATCTGAATGGTAGGGGTGAGGATCTTTGGAATCTTTCCCTAAGTTCAACAAAAAATGGAATGTGATTTAAGTTGAGTTTTGGGAGGGTGAATCCAGACAAGACAGGCGAGCCACCACCTCCCATGTGTGAGAAACACCTATCCAGTTTGCTGGACTGCCTTCCATTAACAGTGTGCCACCCCCATGTGAGGTTTTCCCCTCCAATAGTGACCTCAGAAAGATCACATTGGTCAAGGCATGAAGCAAAATCAACTAATGAAACCCGAGAAAAATGTGGAACAATCTTTTCATCCGGTATCAGGACCGAATTGAAATCACCGATAACCATACAATTGTGATCAATGTCATAACTTATCTGCACCAGCCCTCTCCAAAGGTGCATGTGGGTAATGTACGAACAAGAAGCAAAAATAAAAGAGGCAGTCAGGATCCCATCCACTCCATATATTGTAACATAAATCATTTGCGGTCTTGAGGCGAATGGGACAATCCGGACACTATGATGCATCAAGACCCATAAGGTTCTGATTCCATTTCTGTCTTCATTCGTTGAGACAAGGGAGTAGCCAAGAGCATCCCAGTTAAAACCATTTCTGCTATAAAACATGATCATGGGTTCACCTAACCCAATAAGCATCGGATTATGCGAATGAAAGTGCCTGAGGGCTGCAGCGGATGGGGTGTTCCCTAGCCCTTGGCAATTCCATAACATAGTCTTTATTGGGGCTTCGGGATAGTAGGGGAGGGGGGATTTGCCATTACCTTTCCCTTCCCATTCCTTACTTTCCTCTTGGGTTCAGTAACATGCTTCATAGTAGTTTTCAAGAGGTATTTCTATGGAGAATCTTGTACAACGACATCAGGAGATTCATTAATGGCATTTTCGGGACCCTAATCCACTTGCTCTTCTTCCACCGTGTCGCTCCAGAAGACTCCACTAATTGGACTAAATTTATTCAGATTGTAGATGGACTACTCCTGGGGGTCCTTCCTAACCTTCCGATCAGCCTTTTCAGAGGCCACCATTAAGAAGAACGGCTCTGCTGTAGGGGTTGTGGGGGCAACTTTGTTCACACTTCTCAATGTAGGCCACCACCAGAGTATCTGAGATGGTGCTAGGATCCGCCTATAGGGTGTTCATCTCACCCAGAGAACCTTCGGAGCAACAAACTCTTGTCCCCATAGAGGAGGGAGCCTATTGAATCACCGAAAAAGGGGTCGCATCCAAGCCCCCACAATCTAGGTCCACCGGGGTGCGTGTGAGGGTACATTCCACAAGGAGGGCAGAGGTTCCCAAATCTTCCTTCCCATCCTCAATAATCATTTTATCCCCATCCACAGGCTTGGCCACAACGGGGTCATCCCTAACCTGAGGAGTTGAATCTGAAGGGGCTAGCCTATGGTTCTTATTGCAATTGGATTCATTGTACCCCTTTAAGAGGCAGGTCGAGCAGGAAATTGACCTTCTGCATTCAGAAACCAGATGGCCAAAGATCCCACAAGAGGAACACAATTTTGGGCACATCTCATATTGGATCTCTAATGACAGGTTGTTTCCGAGAGTGTTGAAGACCACCTCTTCAACAGGAGTGTTGGCCATGTCAACCTCAACCAACACTCTTGCATAGTGCCCATATCATGGGATATCAGTTTCATTGTCAATTCTAATAGGAAATCCAACTGCAGAAGCAATATACCACCGGATTCACGGGTTCCAGTAAAACCAATTCAACTTGAAATTGTGGATCCAAATCAATACAGAAGTGTTCTTGATGCCGAACAGATCAAAGTTCCAGTCCCAGTCCTGAATCTGCAATGCGCTTAGAATGTTTAGGGTTTTTACAATATTTTTTTAGGGAATATTATTGTTTTTAGTGTCCTTATTGTGTTTATGGGTTTTTATAGTATTTTAGGTTTTAGGGGTTTTTTATAATATTTAGTGTCTTTTTAGTTTTATAGGGTTTTAGGGTATTTTATGGGTTTTATTTACATTTATGGTTTTATTAATTTTAGGTTCCTTTCATTGTAATTTATTGGGGTTTTCAATGGTTTTTTGTTTTTATGTTTTTATGAGTTTTAGGGGGTCTCGTGATTTTTTGGTTTTAGTGTATTTCATGGTTTTTAGAATTTATGGGTGTGTATGTTTTTTGATGTGTCCTTAGAGTATTTATGGTATTTATGATTGTATAGTGTTTAGGGTTTTAGAGTTTTTGGGTTTTATGGGTTTTTAGGGTTTTAGGGATTTTTAGTGTTTTAGGTGTTTTTTTTGGGTTTTTAGATTTTTTTGGGGGGGTTTGATTTTTGGGTTTTTTGGGAATTTTATTGTGTTTCAGTGTTTTTATTAGGTTTTTTGGGTCATTAATTTTTTTTAATTTTTTTAGGGTCTTTTATTGGTTTTTTTGGTGTTTAAGAGTTTTAGGGGTTTTTTGGGATGTAGGGAATTTTAGTGGGTTTTATGTGTTTTTAGGGGTTTAAAGGTTTTTTATTTTTGTGTATTAGGGATTTTGGGGGGTTTTGTGTAACAAACCAATATTTTTTTAATTATTGTTTTTAGAATTAATTTATCGTTTTTGATATTTTTCATTTCACAGAACACTGAAAATATTATATTTTATATTAAAGAACTCTGTTTGGATTGAATTATATTAAACACCCAATAATTCATGCACTAAAAGTAAAAGAAATTATAGTTTCATCTAAATGGAACCCTGAGGATAAAATTCATTACAAGAAATAATGAATTTCCTCAATGTCTTTTGTAACACGCAAGGCCAAATTTTACTAATCAATAATATATTTTTAAAATGATATTATTTAATATAGTATGATATAAAATAGTCATTAAATTAGTTCTAATGAATATCATTTACTTATTTATGAAAATATATGGTTTTCAGAAATATAAGATGACTTCGTAGGTTACCAATTAATTACAAATGAATATGAAAAATTTGAATATAATAGGAAATATTATAATGGTAACCAGTCGAATTTACCATGATAAATTAAATTAATTAAAATTAGTGAGTGATATTAAGGTAATATTCATGTTATGTATAAAATATATTTTTCATATTCTTTCAATTGATTCGATATTCACATGATAATAACAATCCTAGTTTCATGCTTAAAAATCAATAGTTTTATAAATGTAGTATTACCGCCTTTTAATGGAGAAACTTATTTAAATCCCAATTCTGGAAATTTTAATGATATAATATGTCAAAATAAACATCATATTTTAAATCTAAACATAAATAATTGGTTAGGATAAATTTTTGGTATTTTTCTATAAGGTTTTATTTTTTAATGAATAGATAAAAATACTGAATTTTAATTCAAACCCACTTCTTCATCAAATTTATTTATAAGGTAAAATTGAATTTTAAATATGTTTAAAAATTTAATTAGATAATATTATTATCAATTTATCCAATTTAGTTCATTTGAATCAACTTCACTTTGAAATTGACGATAAAAACATAGAAAACTGTCATACGTTTTTGCATTAATAACCTGCATTGTCGTCCCATCTATGGAATTGATTTTAAATTAATTTATGCAACTCTGACATTTGGAATTTAGAAAAATGGATTCCATACTTTGAATAATCATAATTTTTAATTCCTAATATGTTATAATTAGGTTCTTTTCAAAAATATTATTGAAATAAATTAAAATTAATTACAATGAATAAGGAAACAAATTAAGCTGAATATGTGAATAAAATTTAATCTTAAAATCCAACAACACCTATCCACATATCTAAAAACAATTTTATGGAAATATTTCTTCTATAAAGCATCCTTTATTTAGTTATGTTTTATTTTATGATATTTTTATGTAAAAAAACGGTTACACTTAACTTGTTCTGTAAAATGCCTATTGTGTCCTTTTCCTACCCTATAAAATGCCATCAACTCTCACTTTTATTCCCACATCTCAATGAACATATGTTCTTCCATTATCATCCCAATAAAATTTCAAACATCCCCCATTACTTCTATACTCTTCCATTAGGGCGTAAATTTTTCCAAGGAATCTATTTGGTGCTAACCAAAAAGATTTTCCCTATTAAAAGGTAACACCCTTCATAAAGCCCCTTTCTATTATTTTCTTTAACCCACATCTCAACTATCAATATTAAACTTCTATAAAAAGATATACTCAATATAATTATATATTTTTTCTATTCCATGGGTTTTACCTACATTTACACACCCCTCCATCTATTGGGTAACGAACATACTGTTTACATGTACGACGAACTACCGTTTCACAGAACGATGATTGTTTATTCTAATTTTACCACCACTCAAGGTTATAATTTATATAGAAAATGTTTTTATATTATATATATATATATATTATATTTTTACATATTTATATATTTATTTTACCACACATATCTTTATACTTTTCATTTTGTTTAAATTTTATCAAGTGTGGAATACCAACCCCTCCAAACGATGTGATTTATTCAAAACATACATTGATTGTATTAAGGATGTATTTAGTAAAATTATATGATATATATAAAATAATAATTATACTATAATTATAATATATAAATATATACTTATATTTCATTTTCATTCATTCTTTCAATAGGAGAATAAAAATGGAAACATCATTCATGCCTATGTAAGGCCTATCATCTCCATAAACAGTGTATTGAATTTCATAATTATATATTATATTAATTATTATAAAATATACTGAATATAAATTATATTTATTTCATGTTTTAGATTATTTTAATAATTATATAATTATACGGACCAAATATATAACAAATTACGACACTTGGAAAAATAGCGAATAATACCCTTAGTGTAACCGTAACATGAAAGCATTAAAAAATAGGCAATTTAAAGTCATAATAAAACCATATATAGTATTATATATCAGAATATGGCTCACTGATATATTTATAATAAAACTAAAAATATATACAGGATTTTTTTATGAGTATGATTGGAGTCAGAAAACAAGGTAAGGGAATTTCATCTCAATTTTTATTTCTATGAGATGCATGACTTATTCATCTCCTAATCAATTTTTTTTGTGTATACTATACATAGATGTATGATATGATTATTATATTTAAATTTATGGGTATTTTAATATCCATTTTATGAGATTTATTTCATGGGATTTATGTTTCAAAAGATACAAAATAGTAAAGTAATTTTGTCTAAATTTTCCTTCTTTAATACACATGACATGTTATACACCTATATTTTTTCATAAGGTTTATAAACATACATTACCAGGTTATATAATGAATATCCTTATTTTAATGAAATTATATTCTTAATTTAACTTCATTTTATTACATGGGTAGTATGTTTCAATATTACAAAGTGGTAATTGTTTATTGAAACAATCTCAACCCTTATAGAAATTGTTTAGGTATATGCTTACATTGTTGAAATTTATAATCCATATCTCAAGAATATTAAGAATTTTATTATCATCTAGATATTAATGACGTATTCATGTATTTTTTCCATTATTCCCCTCTTGGTGCATAAAATAGTTATGAATGTGTTTTTCATAAATCCCGACTTTAACAACTCTTTTGCCATAAATCTTTGTTCCTACAAAGCCATGTTTACTAAAAAGGAATTTCAAGAATATTATAATATTATTATATAATTACTAAAATGATATTTTAACATTTCTTTATTTTAACAATGTTTTCAAAGGAATCTCCTTTTCTATTTCCAAATAAGGCATTCCTCTACTCCTTTTACTATGCAAAAGTGATTTTCTTTTTAACTCATACGGTCTGTATGGATTTACCCATCATCATTTCTAGAAATCATCATCTTTGTGTTTTAAAAGATAATTTTTAACAAATATATTTTAAAAATAATTTTCAATGAAATGTTTTTAATTTTTTTTGAATATTTCTTGACATGTTTTTGGAATTATTTTTTTAGGAAGTTATTTTGAAAATGTTTTCAATATCATTTTTTAAGTTTCAAATGAAGATAATTTTAAAAATCATTTCAGGATTCTTTTATAAGATTTCAAGGGAAATGGTTTTCAAAAAATAATCAAGCCACATTTATATATTTTCATGGAAAATGTTTTTAGAAGTTTTTTATGCTCTCATTATAATTTTTAATGTTTATTTCCATAAAAATGGTTTTAAAAAGGTTTTATGTTTTAAAAATAATTTTCGAAAGAGGAAATAATATTTTATTTGTGATTTTTTTTTTCAAAATATCATTCAAGTTTTTCTACATCTGATTTGACATCCTTTGATTTTACACAATTCCTTTTTGGAAATGATCAATATGATTCATCCATATTCTTTATTGAATGGTTATTATTTTGAAGGTATAATTCTTACAACACCAATTTCCCTTTCATGGGTTATAATCTTTTGAAAGAAACTTATTTTCATGGGTTCTGATTTGATTAAATGGTTATGAAACCAATCTCTTTTTCGTTGGTTATGATGTGATGAAATGTTAATGATAACCATTTAATTTCATGGGTTGTGATTTTATGTGTATAAAACTCATATTTTCCATGGGTAATGTTATGATGAATGTTTTATGGCATATATAAGTTTTATTTTATTATGTGATGGGTGGGACCTATATCTCTCTCAAATGCATTGGTTAATGACAACATATATATTTTCTCAATGGTTACATGGGTTGTCGCCCATGATTAAAAGTATCAGGGTACCCGTGTTGTATCCCAAGCACAAAAACAATAATGTACACTAGTTGTAGACCAAGACTAAATGAAACAGGAAACACAAGTTGTTGTCTATAATTGAAGGTTAGACGGAACACATGTTTTAGTACTACACTAAAAGAAAGAGGGCACATATTTTGTATCCCAAGCTTGAATTTATGAGGATACATGGGTTGTCATCCCAATTATAAAGTAGGTACATGGGTTATATCCCAATCCTAACATGATATAAAGTTCTTGGTTGGTAGTATGGACTTAATATTTTCTATTAATATGATTGTGCCATAAATTCTATGTCTTATTCCTCAGTAGTTCTTTCACAGATTATGTTATTTTTTTCATTATGATTCATGTATCATGAAATACCGTGATTTATGTTATGAGTCATGTTTATGATCTTTGATATGAAGGGGATGATCTTAAAATGTCTGGACCATGTTCTCAGACCACTATTCTCATTTTTTTGCTTACACAACTCCACTTTTGATCCTTACTAAGCATATGAGAACACCCCTTTTATGTTTCCTTACATAGGTTATGAAGATATTTATTGAGTATGATGTGTCTAGGAATGGATCTATTCATGAAGATCCTAGTGGGAGATAATGTATCTCGCTTATATATAATTTTTATGTTTCCATATTTCCAAAGTCACTAAACAAATACTCTCTTTGGGTGTCTATTTGTATAAGGTTTTAATTATTAATTTTTTTTTTAATGTTAATTTTTTAATGATGTGGGTAATTATAGTTGGTATATAAGTGAAGTTTTTCTAGCCATTAGAAAATATGATGAGAAAACATTAGTGAGATCCCTAGGTATATTTCTAAGGATATTTACAGGGATATCTCTAAGGATAAGTATAATTATGAGTTATCATTTATTAAAATATCTTAGAATTTTGATAAAAGATATAGGGAGTAGTTTTTATGAAATACATATCCTTTTGATATTACAATAGGATGTGGCTTCGAATAAAATTTACCTTGCGGTAACTTCATTGAAAAGATGTATCAATCCTAACTCAAGGTTATCTGGTACACAACAATGGTTCTTACAACACACCTAGTTTAACACTCATGGAGGGCATGCTCTGGGAATTCAAAAACTATTCATAACCCATCTTGACGGATTTTTAAATAAGTTGGATATGATAACCTGGAATAATCTTATGGTTTCATATATTAAGGAATGTGTCATATATAGACATCATTTAAATAATTTTTCATGATTATGTGGTTTAATTCTATGAAACGTGTTTCTCACCATTATATATCTATTTTTAGTCAATGGATATAACTAGAAGGAACATGTTTTACATTACAGGATTCTGATGTGTAAGGTGTAGGAATTATGCTAATCGATTCCCCAAGTGGAAATCTCATAAAAAGAATCAAAAATTGGTATGAGTATTGGTAATACCTGTAGAGAATATAAGACATCAAACGACATGTGAAAGGTATGTGATGTTCCACTAGTATTATTTACATTAAATATTAGAAGAATTATTATATTTATATTTAGTGGCATTAATGTAGGATTCATATTTCATATTTTAGGAAAGATGTATTAAGGAATAAGTGGGTGAATCCTGAGTATTTGTTTAATAATAAATTTGGATGAATAAAGTATTAATATTTTTAAATTTAGTGATTGTGTAATATGAATCATGATAAATATATGTATTTTCAGTATAAGTTATCATTATGGATATAAAAAGTTATGTGAATGGTGATGACGACATAGATTATTAAATTCTCCGAACAATGATATTTTGATTAAAGGTAAGGTGACATTTAAATAATTCCTAACATTCAGATAATGATGTTTGGATAAAGTTATGTTGAATGAGAATTTGTATATTAGATTTTAAAGATTACCCAACAACTGATCATTGAAAAAGTGGTCTATAGAATTAATGATAAATTTTTCAACTTCATGGATTTAAATAATGTCTCTAGTAATCATTGGAAAAAGGAAGCATGCATGTTTTCCAAAAGGATTTATGGAAATTAAAGTTATTACCATGTTCTAATAGAATATACAAAGAGGGTATTCATATGTTTGGATTGTTACAACAATGAAATAATTTTTGATATTTGGGGGATCAATGTTAATAAGTTTTCATGAATTTATTTCATAGGTTTTGGATTTTTATATTTCAGAAGGGTAATAAGGTTGACAATTTATGGTGAGATTAAGTTAAAATTCATGTGACATTTTTGAGATTAAAGCATTATCTAACCACATTAGGATTTATGAATATTGGATAAACTATTCAAATTTTTTTTTGATGATAACTAATGCAAAATAGAATGTAATATCATAGATCAAATGATATCTTAGTACTAAAAGAATGAAAAATTAACCTTTCTATTTAGAGATATATATAATGTGGATCAAGTAACACCGAATTGTGAGGTTGTCCCGAAATCATGAATGTATATATTTTCATAAAAATCAATCAACTATAGGAAAAAGGAACTTCAATCCAAAAAATATTATCCCATTGCATATTTTATGATGGATCAGATGGTTATGTAGTTTATCACATATTTATTGCTTTGTGATTCTTAACTTTCTCCAGACCTTATTCTCTATCACACTCTATTATAACATGTTGGTAATATTTCCCTTCCATGTCTATGTTTTCAATTCAATCCTTCTTTCACTTATGTGGAAACCTAGTTAAATTTTATTTTGAGTAACCGTTCTGGTTCCAACCTTCCCTTTTAAGGTATTTTTTAGAATTCATTTTTGTTATAAAGGTTTCAGTGAATAAAACATTCAATTTTTTAAACCATTGATAACAAAAATGAATTTAAAGGGTGAAATTAATTTTAAGGGGCCAAAATTTATCACCACATGAAATTTTAAATTATTTTTTGGAAAATAATTTAACGTTTTTGATATTATTCATTTCTTGCAACATTGTAAATTGTTTATTTTATATTAAAGGATATGTTTGGATTGATTAATATGAAACAAGATGTTAATCATGCACCATAAACCACATAAATATTAGATTTATCTACACAGAAAACCTATTATTTCAAGAATCACACACAACAATGACTTTCCTTGATGGATTTCGTAACACACAAGACTATGTTCTACCGAAAAATAGTATATTAACAAAATGTTATTATTTAATATAATACAATATAAAATAGATTTTAAATCAGTGATAATGAATATTATTAAGTAATTTATTGAAATACATTTTTTACTCAAATAAAATATGAAATCAATGGTTACCAATTAATTAAAAATTTATTTGAAAACATATTGAATATAAAGGGAAATATTATTATGGTCACAAAGATATTTTTCCATGATAAATTAAATTAGTTACAATTATTGAGTGACATTAATTTAATATAAAAGATATATATTGAATCACATATTTTTTATATTAATTAAATATATTTTATAGACATAAGATAAGAACAAACCCAATTTTAGGCTTAAAACCCTAAATTTTTATAATGGTAGTTTATGCCTTTTAATGGAGAAACCATTTTTAATTTAAAATTTGAAACTTTTATAGATTTAATATTTCAAAATGATATTCATATTTTATATTTAACAATAAAATTTTTTTATGATAAATTTTGGTATTTTTCAGTAAAGTTTCTTTTTTTTAATGAATAGTAAAAAATACCAAATTTTAATACAAAACTACTTATTCACGTATTTTCTTTATATAGAAAAATTATATTTAAAATCGGTTTATAAGTTTAATTAGAACATTTTTTATCAATTAATTAAATTTATTTCATTTTAGTTATTTTATCTTTTTAATTGACTATAATAACATAGAAATTTCTTGGATGTTTTTTCTTCAAAAACTCGTAATGTCTACCCATATGAGGGATTAATATTAAATTAATTTATGCCAACCGTATGATTATAGTTTGGAAAATTTTAATCCATATTTGGAATAATCCTAATTTATAGTTCATAATATGTCCAAATTAGTTTTTTTAGTAAAATGATTAGTGAAAGTAATGAAAATTAATTACATCTATTAAGGTAAAATTAACCTTAACAACGGAATAAACCTTAAACTTACGGTAAAACAATACCTAGAAACATTTCCAAAACCCATTGGATGGAAATAATTCATCCAAAAAACAACCATTTGTGATTTTTTTGGTTTATTAAGACTTCTGTTAAGTAAAAATGTGTGTAAACCTAACATGTATTAAAAAATGTCAAGTGATCCATTTCCCTTCCCTATAAAAGTGTATCATACCTCCCTCTTCTTCACTCTTCTAAAACCACTTATTATAATAATATATATTTTTAAATACACTTTTATAGATCCCTCCATTATTAATTGAAGCTTCCCTTTGGGTATACAACTTTGCAAGGTGTCCCTTTCTTGAAAACAAAAACGATTTAACAGATTAAGAGGTAACACCCTCACTTAATCTTATTTCATTAATTTTCTTTATAAAAACCGTCAAATATAATTATTCAATTATTATAACTAAAAAAAATATCCTCGATAAAAAAATATCGGTTTATGCTGAGGGTTACATAACCTCACGGAACAATGATTGTTCCTTTTCCATTACCACCTCACATGGTTGGAATTATGATGGATAATATGTTTATATATTATATATATGAAACATAATATTCCATTTAGTTATTTAATTATTTTACAAAATATATCGTTATACATTCAATTTTATGTAAAAATAAGAATTTCGTTTTAGGAAGTGTGGACTACGGCCCCTCGAAGTGATGTGATTCATTTTCACCTTACAAGGAATCTATTAAAAATGTGTTTATTGAAATTATATTATAAATAGTAAATAATTATGCTACTGGAAATAACAAATATAAATATATACATTTATTTAAATTTGCTTCTTTCTTTCAATATAACAATAAAAACAGAAACAACGTTCATGCGTACGTACGACCTTTCGTCTACATGAACAATGTATTCAATTTCATACTTCTATATAATATAAATTATTATAATACATATAGAATTAATACCAATTATATTTATTTCATTGTTTAAATTCTATAAATATTTATATAAGTACAGGCACCAAAGATATAACATAATAAGACACATGAGAAAAATAAAGAGAATATTACCTGAACAATAAACATACCATGAAAACATTAACAAAAACATTATATAAATTCCTAATAAAACTATATATTATATCAAATATAGTAAAATTGTATTTTTATATATTTATAATAAAATTATATTTACTATATATATGGTTTTTTTGAGTACAATGAGATTCAGGACACAAGGTTTGGTAATTTCTTCCCACTATTTATTTCCATGAGATAAATTATTAATTCACCACCCATAACTTTTTAGGTTTGTTTAATTTAAAATTATATATTACATTATTAGTGGAATTAGTTTTATTTTAAATATATATTTGATGATATTTCTTTCATGGTTATTATTTTTCAAAAGTTACAAAATCGATAAAGTAATTTTTTTCTCAATTTTCCTTCTTTGAGACAAATGACAAGTTATGCACCTATATTTTTTACATTATGTGTATAAACATCCATTAACATGTTATATAATTAATATAGTTATTTTCATGATATTTTAAGCTTTATGTATTTTCATTTTATTACCCGGGCAGTGTTGCTCCAAGTGACAAACTAATAAGAGTTTATTGAAACAATATCATCGCTTATCGAGTTTGTTTATATCTATGATTCATTTGATTTAATAATTTGATACATATCTCATGAAAATTATTGACTTTTATTATCCTTGATATATTTATGATATATTCATGTATTGGTACCATTGTTCCACTCTTTGGAACATAACATAGTTATGAATGTATATTTATGAAAGGCATACTTTACCCTTTCTTCGGTCGAAAATATATTTTCCTTCAAAAAAATGTTTTCTAAAAAGGGTTTCCATGAATATTATACTATCATCCTATAATATCTAAATCAAAATTTTACCCCTTATTTATTTTACCAATTTTTTCAATGGAATATTCCTTCCACTTTCTGAATAAGTATTTTTTTCTACCATTTTTACCTTGAAAAATGAATGTTCTTTTTACCTCATACGACATGTACAGATTAACCCTTCATTATTTATGTAAAGATTACTTTACATGTTGAAAAGGATAATTTTTTTAAAAAATTCTAAATTTATATTTACAGGAATTTTTTTCAAACCATTTATAATATTTCATTATATGTTTTCAAAGTATATTTAAAAGATTTTTTTAAAAATGTTTTCAATCTCCTTCTAATAGTTATCTTGAAAAATTATTTTCAAATAATTTTCAATATTCCTTTATATTTTTTCAAGGAATATTTTTTAAATTTTTTTTCAAGAACCTTCTTAAAATTTTCAGGGAAAATGTTTTTCTAAATTTTTTCAATCATTCCTTATTAGTTCTCATGTCTATTTTCTAGAGAATTATTTTCAAATGTTTTTAATTATAAAAATAATTTTCCAAATTGAAAAGGATATTTTCCTTATAAAATGTTTTCAAAATATCATTCCAAGTTATTTTCCATATAATATAACATACTTTTTTTTTCACATAATCCCTTCTAGTAAATTTTCCAATGGTTCCATTCATACTCATTCTTTAATGGTTTATGTTTTGATGGAATAATTATTATAACACATGTTTCTCTTACATGGGTTATACAGTTTTAATAAATGATTATTTTCATGGGCTATGCTTTGAAGAAATTATTAGGAAAACTATCTCTTTTCCAGAGGTTATGATGTGAAGAAATATTAATGATACAAATTTAATTTCAAGGGTTATGATTTTATTTTTATCAAACACATATTTTTTTTATTATTCATGATATGATGAATTTTTTGTGACATATGTAGGTATGTATTTATTATATGATGGGTGGGACCTATATGTCCCTCCAATTAATTTGGTAATGATAAGTTGTATATGTGCTCAAAGGGTATATAGGTTATAACCGAATCGTAAAAGTATGAGAGTGAACAGGTTGTATCATATTCATGAAAATTAAAAGGTACACGGGTTGTATTGCAATCCTAAAAGTAAGTGGGAACACTGTTTGTATACAAAGCATGAAGTTAAGAGGTCACACGTGTTTTATTTCATGTTTTAGATTATTGTTATAATTATATAATTATACAGACCAAATATATAACAAATTATGACACTTGAAAAAATAGCGAATAATACCCTTAGTGTAACCGTAACATGAAAGCATTAAAAAACAGGTAATTTAAAGTCATAATAAAACCATATATAGTATTATATATCAGAATATGGCTCAGTGGTATATTTATAATAAAACTAAAAATATACACAGGATTTTTTTTATGAGTATGATTAGAGTTAGAAAACAAGGTAAGGGAATTTCATCTCAATTTTTTTTTCTATGAGAGGCATGACTTATTCATCTCCTAATCAATTTTTTTGTGTATACTATACTTAGATGTATGATATGATTATTATATTTAAATTTATGGGTATTTTCATATCCATTTTATGAGATTTATTTCATGGTATTTATGTTTCAAAAGATACAAAATAGTAAAGTAATTTTGTCTAAATTTTCCTTCTTTAATACACATGCCATGTTATACACCTATATTTTTTCATAAGGTTTATAAACATACATTACCATGTTATATAATGAATATCCGTATTTTAATGATATTATATTCTTAATTTAACTTCATTTTATTACATGGGTAGTATGTTTCAATATTACAAATTGGTAATTGTTTATTGAAACAATCCCAACCCTTATAGAAATTGTTTAGGTATATGCTTACATTTTTGAAATTTATGATCCATATCTCAAGAATATTAAGAATTTTATTATCATCTAGATATTAATGACGTATTCATGTATTTTTTCCCTTATTTCCCTCTTGGTGCATAAAATAGTTATGAATGTGTTTTTATGAAATCCCGACTTTAACAACTCTTTTGCCATAAATCTTTGTTCCTACAAAGCCATGTTTACTAAAAAGGAATTTCAGGAATATTATAATATTATTATATAATTACTAAAATGATATTTTATCATTTCTATCTTTTAACAATGTTTTCAAAGGAATATCCTTTTCTATTTCCAAATAAGGCATTCCTCTACTCCTTTTACTATGAAAAAGTGATATTCTTTTTAACTCATACAGTCTGTATGGATTTACCCATCATCATTTCTAGAAATCATCATCTTTGTGTTTTAAAAGATAATTTTTAACAAATTTATTTTAAAAATAATTTTCAATGAAATGTTTTTAATTTTTTTTGAATATTTCTTGACATGTTTTTAAAATTATTTTTTTAGGAAGTTATTTTGAAAATGTTTTCAAGATCATTTTTTATGTTTCAAATGAATATAATTTTAAAAATCATTTCAGGATTCTTTTATAAGATTTCAAGGGAAATGGTTTTCAAAAAATAATCAAGCCACATTTATATATTTTCATGGAAAATGTTTTTAGAAGTTTTTTATGCTCTCATTATAATTTTTAATGTTTATTTCCATGAAAATGGTTTTAAAAGGTTTTATGTTTTAAAAATAATTTTCGAATGATGAAATAATATTTTATTTATGATTTTTTTTCAAAATATCATTCAAGTTATTCTCCATCTGATTTGACATCCTTTGATTTTACACAATTCCTTTTTGGAAATGATCCATAGGATTCATCCATATTCTTTATTGAATGGTTATTATTTTGAAGGTATAATTCTTACAACACCAATTTCCCTTTCATGGGTTATAATCTTTTGAAAGCAACTTATTTTCATGGGTTCTGATTTGATGAAATGGTTATGAAACCAATCTATTTTTCGTTGGTTATGATGTGATGAAATGTTAATGATAACCATTTAATTTCATGGGTTGTGATTTTATGTTTATAAAACTCATATTTTCCATGGGTAATGATATGATGAATGTTTTATGGCATATATAAGTTTTATTTTATTATGTGATGGGTGGGACCTATATCTCTCTCAAATGCATTGGTTAATGATAACATATATTTTTTCTCAATGGATACATGGGTTGTCGCCCATGATTAAAAGTATGAGGGTACCCGTGTTGTATCCCAAGCACAAAAACAATGAGGTACACTAGTTGTAGACCAAGACTAAATGAAACAGGAAACACAAGTTGTTGTCTATAATTGAAGGTTAGACGGAACACATGTTTTAGTACTACACTAAAAGTAAGAGGGCACATAGTTTGTAGCCCAAGCTTTAATTTATGAGGATACATGGGTTGTCATCCCAATTATAAAGTAGGTACATGGGTTATATCCCAATCCTAACATGATATAAAGTTCTTGGTTGGTAGTATGGACTTAATATTTTCTATTAATATGATTGTGCCATAAATTCTATGTCTTATTCCTCAGTAGTTCTTTCACAGATTATGTTATTTTTTTCATTATGATTCATGTATCATGAACTACCGTGATTTATGTTATGACTCGTGTTTATGATCTTTGATATGCAGGGGATGATCTTCAAATGTCTGGACCATGTTCTCAGACCACTATTCTCATTTTTTTTGCTTACATAACTCCTCTTTTGAGCCTTACTAAGCATATGAGAACACCCCTTTTATGTTTCCTTACATAGGTTATGAAGATATTTATTGAGTATGATGTGCCTAGGAATGGATCTATTCATGATGATCCTAGTGGGAGATAATGTATCTCGCTTATATATAATTTTTATGTTTCCATATTTCCAAAGTCACTAAACAAATACTCTCTTTGGGTGTCTATTTGTATAAGGTTTTAATTATTAAAAAAATTGTTTTAATGTTAATTTTTTAATGATGTGGGTAATTATAGTTGGTATATAAGTGATGTTTTTCTAGCCATTAGAAAATATGATGAGAAAAAATTAGTGAGATCCCTAGATATATTTCTAAGGATATTTACAGGGATATCTCTAAGGATAAGTATAATTATGAGTTATCATTTAGGAAAATATCTTAGAATTTTGATAAAAGATAGAGGGAGTAGTTTTTTATGAAATTCATATCCTTTTGATATTACAATAGGATGTGTCTTCGAAAAAAATTTACCTTGCGGTAACTTCATTGAAAAGATGTATCAATCCTAACTCAAGGTTATCCGGTACACAACAATGGTTCTTACAACACACCTATTTTAACACTCATGGAGGGCATGCTCTGGGAATTCAAAAACTATTCATAACCCATCTTTAAGGATTTGTAAATAAGTTGGATATGATAACCTGGAATAATATTATGGTTTCATATATTAAGGAATGTGTCATATATAGACATCATATAAATAATTTTTCATGATTATGTGGTTTAATTCTATGAAATGTGTTTCTCACCATTATATATCTATTTTTAGTCAATGGATATAACTAGAAGGAACATGTTTTACATTAAAGGATTCTGATGTGTAAGGTGTAGGCATTATGCTAATCGATTCCCCAAGTGGAAATCTCATAAAAAGAATCGAAAATTGGTATGATTATTGGTAATACCTATAGAGAATATAAGACATCAAACGACATGTGAACAGTATGTGATGTTCCACTAGTATTATTTACATTAAATATTAGAACAATTATTATATTTATATTTAGTGGCATTAATGTAGGATTCATATTTCATATTTTAGGAAAGAGGTATTAAGGAATAAGTGGGTGAATCCTGAGTATTTGTTTTAGAATAAAGTTGGATGAATAATGTATTAATATTTTTAAATTTAGTGATTCTGTAATATGAATCATGATAAATATATGTATTTTCAGTATAAGTTATAATTATAGATATAAAAAGTTATGTGAATGGTGATGAAGACATAGATTATTAAATTCTCTGAACAATGATATTTTTATTAAAGGTAAGGTGACATTTAAATAATTCCTAACATTCAGATAATGATTTTTGGATAAAGATATGTTGAATGAGAATTTTTATATTAGATTTTAAAGATTACCCAACAACTGATCATTGAAAAAGTTGTCTATAGCTTTAATGATAAATTTTTCAACTTCATGGATTTAAATAATGTCTCTAGTAATGATTGGAAAAAGGAAGCATGCATGTTTTCCAAAAGGATTTATGGAAATTAAAGTTATTACCATGTTCTAAGAGAATATACAAAGAGGGTATTCATATTTTTGGATTGTTACAACAATGAAATAATTTTTGATATTTGGGGGATCAATGTTAATAAGTATTCATGAATTTATTTCATAGGTTTTGGATTTTTATATTTCAGAAGGGTAATAAGGTTGACAATTTATGGTGAGATTAAGTTAAAATTCATGTGACATTTGTGAGATTAAAGCATTATCTAACCACATTAGGATTTATGAATATTGGATAAACTATTCAATTTTTTTTTTGATGATAACTAATGCAAAATAGAATGTAATATCATAGATCAAATGATATCTTAGTACTAAAAGAATGAAAAATTACCCTTTCTATTTAGAGATATATATAATGTGGATCAAGTAACACCGAATTGTGAGGTTGTCCTGAAATCATGAATGTTTATATTTTCATAAAAATCAATCAACTATAGGAAAAAGGAACTTCAATCCAAAAAATATTATCCCATTACATATTTTATGATGGATCAGATGGTTATGTAGTTTATCACATATTTATTGCTTTGTGATTGTTAACTTTCTCCAGACCTTATTCTCTATCACACTCTATTATAACATGTTGGTAATATTTCCCTTCCATGTCTATGTTTTCACTTCAATCCTTCTTTAACTTATGGGGAAACCTAGTTAAATTTTATTTTGAGTAACCGTTGTGGTTCTATCCTTCCCTTTTAAGGTATTTTTTAGAATTCATTTTTGTTATAATTGTTTCAGTGAATGAAACATTCAATTTTTTAAACCATTGATAACAAAAATGAATTTAAAGGGTGAAATTAATTTTAAGGGGCCAAAATTTGTCACCACATGAAATTTTAAATTATTTTTTGGAAAATAATTTATCGTTTTTGATATTATTCATTTCTTGCAACATTGTAAATTGTTTATTTTATATTAAAGGATATGTTTGGATTGATTAATCTGCAACAAGATGTTAATCATGCACCATAAACCACATAAATATTAGTTTTATCTACACAGAAAACCTATTATTTCAAGAATCACACACAACAATGACTTTCCTTGATGGATTCCGTAACACACCCGACTATGTTCTACCGAAAAATAGTATATTAACAAAATGTTATTATTTAATATAATAAAATATAAAATAGATTTTAAATCAGTGATAATGAATATTATTAAGTAATTTATTGAAATACATTTTTTACTCAATTGAAATATGAAATCAATGGTTACCAATTAATTAAAAATTTATTTGAAAACATATTGAATATAAAGGGAAATATTATTATGGTCACAAAGATATTTTTCCATGATAAATTAAATTAGTTACAATTATTGAGTGACAATAATTTAATATAAAAGATATATATTGAATCACATATTTTTTATATTAATTAAATATATTTTATAGACATAAGATAAGAACAAACCCAATTTTAGGCTTAAAACCCTAAATTTTTATAATGGTAGTTTATGCCATTTAATGGAGAAGCCATTTTTAATTTAAATTTTGAACCTTTTATATATTTAATATTTCAAAATGATATTCATATTTTATATTTAACATTAAATTTTTTTTATGATAAATTTTGGTAATTTTCAGTAAAGTTTCTTTTTTTAATGAATAGTAAAAAATACCAAATTTTAATACAAAACTACTTCTTCAAGTATTTTCTTTATATAGAAAAATTATATTTAAAATAGGTTTATAAGTTTAATTAGACCATTTTTTATCAATTAATTAAATTTATTTCATTTTAGTTATTTTATCTTTTTAATTGACTATAAAAACATAGAAATTTCTTGGATGTTTTTTCTTCAAAAACTCGTATTGTCTACCCATATGAGGGATTAATATTAAATTAATTTATTCCAACCGTATGATTATAGTTTGGAAAATTTTAATCCATATTTGGAATAATCCTAATTTATAGTTCATAATATGTCAAAATTAGTTTTTTTAGTAAAATGATTAGTGAAAGTAATTAAAATTAATTACATCTATTAAGGTAAAATTAACCTTAACAACGGAATAAACCTTAAACTTATGGGAAACAAATACCTATAAACTTTTCCAAAACCCATTGTATGGAAAAAATTCATCCAAAAAACAACTATTTGTGCTTTTTTTTTTATTAAGACTTCTGTTATGTAAAAATGTGTGTAAACCTAACATGTATTAAAAAATGCCAAGTGTGCCATTTCCCTTCCCTATAAAAGTGTACCATACCTCCCTCTTCTTCACTCTTCTAAAACAACTTATTATAATAATATATATTTTAAATACACTTTTATAGATCCCTCCATTATTAATTGATGCTTCCCTTTGGGTATACAACCTTGCAAGGTTTCCCTTTTATGAAAACCAAAACGATTTAACATATTAAGAGGTAACACCCTCACTTAATCATATTTCATTAATTTTCTTTATAAAAACCGTCAAATATAATTATTCAATTATTATAACTAAAAAAATATCCTTGATAAAAAAATATCGGTTTATGCTGAGGGTTACATAACCTCACGGAACAATGATTGTTCCTTTTCCATTACCACCTCACATGGTTGGAATTATGATGGATAATATGTTTATATATTATATATATGAAACATAATATTCCATTCAGTTATTTAATTATTTTACAAAATATATCGTTATACATTCAATTTTATGTAAAAATGATAAGTTCGTTTTAGGAAGTGTGGACTACGGCCCCTCGAGGTGATGTGATTCATTTTCACCTTACAAGGAATGTATTAAAAATGTGTTTATTGAAATTATATTATAAATAGAAAATAATTATGCTACTGTAAATAAAAAATATAAATATATACATTTATTTATTTTTTCTTCTTTCTTTCAATATAATAATAAAAACAGAAACAACGTTCTTGCGTACGTACGACCTTTCGTCTACATGAACAATGTATTCAATTTCATACTTCTATATAATATAAATTATTATAATACATATAGAATGAATACCAATTATATTTATTTCATTGTTTAAATTCTATAAATATTTATATAAGTACAGGGACCAAAGATATAACATAATAAGACACATGAGAAAAACAAAGAGAATATTACCTGAACAATAAACATACCATGAAAACATTAACAAAAACATTATATAAATTCCTAATAAAACTATATATTATATCAAATATAGTAAAATTGTATTATTATATATTTATAATAAAATTATATTTACTATATATATGGTTTTTTTGAGTACAATGAGATTCAGGACACAAGGTTTGGTAATTTCTTCCCACTATTTATTTCCATGAGTTAAATTATTAATTCACCACCCATAACTTTTTAGGTTTGTTTAATTTAAAATTATATATTATATTATTAGTGGAATTAGTTTTATTTTAAATATATATTTGATGATATTTCTTTCATGGTTATTATTTTTCAAAAGTTACCAAATCGATAAAGTAATTTTGTCTCAATTTTCCTTCTTTGAGACAAATGACAAGTTATGCACCTATAGTTTTTACATGATGTGTATAAACATCCATTAACATGTTATATAATTAATATAGTTATTTTCATGATATTTTAAGCTTTATGTATTTTCATTTTATTACCCGGGCAGTGTTGCTCCAAGTGACAAACTAGTAAGAGTTTATTGAAACAATCTCATCGCTTATCGAGTTTGTTTATATCAATGATTCATTTGATTTAATAATTTGATACATATCTCATGAAAATTATTGACTTTTATTATCCTTGATATATTTATGATATATTCATGTATTGGTACCATTGTTCCACTCTTGGGAACATAACATAGTTATGAATATATATTTATGAAAGGCATACTTTACCCTTGCTTCGGTCGAAAATATATGTTCCTTCAAAACCATGTTTTCTAAAAAGGGTTTCCATGAATATTATACTATCATCCTATAATATCTAAATCGAAATTTTACCCTTTATTTATGTTTCCAATTTTTTCAAATGAATATTCTTTCCACTTTCTGAATAAGTATTTTTTTCTACCGTTTTTACCTTGAAAAATGAATGTTCTTTTTACCTCATACGACATGTATAGATTAACCCTTCATTATTTATGTAAAGATTAATTTACATGTTTAAAAGGATAATATTTTTAAAAAATTCTAAATTTATATTTACATGAATTTTTTTCAAACCATTTATAATATTTCATTATATGTTTTTAAAGTATATTTAAATGATTTTTTAAAAAATGTTTTCAATCTCCTTCTAATAGTTATCTTGAAAAATTATTTTCAAAAAATTTTCAAGATTCCTTTATATTTTTTCAAGGAATATTTTTTTAATTTTTTTTCAAGAACCTTTTTAAAATTTTCAAGGAAAATGTTTTTCTAAATTTTTTCAATCATTCCTTATTAGTTCTCATGTCTATTTTCAAGAGAATTATTTTCAAATGTTTTAATTATAAAAATCATTTTCCAAATTGGAAAGGATATTTTCCTTTTAAATTTTTTTCAAAATATCATTCCAAGTTATTTTCCATATAATATAACATACTTTTTTGTCACATAATCCCTTCTAGTAAATTTTCCAATGGTTCCTTTCATACTCATTCTTTAATGGTTTATGTTTTGATGGAATAATTATTATAACAAATGTTTCTCTTACATGGGATATACAGGTTTAATAAATGATTATTTTCATGGGCTATGCTTTGAAGAAATTGTTAGGAAACCTATCTCTTTTCCAGAGGTTATGATGTGAAGAAATATTAATGATACAAATTTAATTTCATGGGTTATGATTTTATTTTTATCAAACACATATTTTTTTTATTATTCATGATATGATGAATTTTTTGTGACATATGTAGGTATGTATTTATTATATGATGGGTGGGACCTATATGTCCCTCCAATTAATTTGGTAATGATAAGTTGTATATGTGCTCAAAGGGTATATAGGTTATATCCGAATCGTAAAAGTATGAGAGTGAACGGGTTGTATCCTATTCCTGAAAATTAAAAGGTACATGGGTTGTATTGCAATCCTAAAAGTAAGTGGGAACACTGTTTGTATACAAAGCATGAAGTTAAGAGGTCACACGTGTTTTAGACCAAGCCTGAGTGTAAGAAGGAACACAGATCATTGCCCAAGCCTAAATTTAATTGGGTACATGGGTTGTTATCCCAAGCTTGATGTAGGTACACAGGTCATATACCAATCCTAGATTTTTATAAAGGTCTTGTTTGGTCGCAAGACATAAGATTCTATATTCATATATGCATGAAAAAAATTTGTTCCTTGTTCCTCATTTATGATTTCGTGGCTCATGATCATTATTTACTTATGAATTACTTCTTATTAAGTAACATGATTTATGACACGATTCATTATTATGATCATTGATATTAATGGTATGATCTTCTAATGTCTTGATCACATTGTCATATCCATATGCTCATGTTTGTGCTTACATATCTCCTTTTTTTACTATTACTGGGAATTTGTGCTCATCTATTTTTATGTTTCCTTACCCATGTTATGAAGATATATATTAATTAATACGTGTATAAGAAGGGTTATAGCAATAAATAACCTAGTGGGAGATAATCTAGCTCAATTATATATTAGTGTTTATGTTGTCATATTTCCTATGGCACTAAACTAACATGTTCTTTGGGAATGTGTTTGTATAATATTTTAATAATTATAAAAATGTGATGTAATGATAATTTATGAAATTTAAGGTTCATAAAATTGTTGGGTTTTAGGGGTTTTAGGTGTTTTTTATTTTAATGGTGTTTAGGATATTATGGTTTTTTTGGTTTTTAAAGTAATAAATGTTTTTTTGTTGTTTAGGGATTTTAGGGTTTATTTTAATTTTTAGGTGGAACATGGTATATAATTTTTTAGGTGTTTTAGGGTTTTTTGGGTTTTATGGGTTTTAATTTTTTAGAGGATTTAGTTTGTTTTATGTTTTTTAGGTTTTTTAGGGGGTTTTTTGGGGGCTATTGGGATTTTTTGGGATTTCATTGATTTTTTTGTGTTGTTTAGGTTTTTGTGGAATGTTTTAGTTTTTTTATGGGTTTTAGGACCTTTTTGGGTTTTGGCGTTGTTTTGGGTTTTCAATATTTTTAGTGCACCTTAATATTTTAAGGGGGTTTAAGGGGTTTATAGATTTTTAGGAGTATCAGGGGTTTTTTGGGTATTCTGGACTTTTAGAGGTTTTAGAGGGTCTAAGGGTTTTGAGTTTTTTGGGACTTTTAAAAGTGATTTTTTTGGGATTTTTAGGGTCTTATTGTGTTTTTAGAGTTGTTAGGTTCTAGAGATTCCTTTAGTGTTCTGGGTCTTTAGGAACATTTAGGTTTTATGGTATTTAGGATCGTTTAGGGATTTAGGGTTTTCACAGTTCATTAAGGTTTTTAGGGTCCTTCATGGTTTTTAGGTGTTTCTGGGTCCTTTAGGGTTTTTAATTTTTTTGTGTCCACTGGTTTTTTTATGAACATTTATGTGTTTTAGACTTTTTAGGGAACTTTATTATTATTAGGGTTTTTAGAGTCTTGTATGGACTTATAGGAAATTGAATATCTTATTGGGGTTTTTTTGTTGTATAGTCTCATTGACGAGTTTTATTATTTTGATTTTCTATAAGGTATTTTAGTTTTTTAATGGAATTTTAGGCTTTTTAGTGCCTTTAGGGTTTTTATAGATTTAGAGAGTTTAGTGTTTTAAAAAAAATTCAGGATTTTTGGAGTTTTCTTGTTTATATGGGTTTTAGGGTCTTTATGGGTTTTTATGAGTTTTGAGTTTTTATAGCACTATACCTTTTCAGTGTTTTTATGTTCTTAGTGTTTTTATGTTTTTTTGAGTTCTTTGGTGATTTAAGTGTTTTGATGGTTTTGAGGGAATTTTTAAGGTTTTATGGGGTTTTAGGGTTTTATTTTTTTATATGTTTTATTGAATTATCTTTTTTTAGTGTTTTAGGGTTTTTAAGGATTTTTAGGGGGTTTATGATATATTCAGGTGTTTAGGGTTTATGGTTATTTTAGGGGTTGTAATATTTTTAGTGTTTTTTGGGGTTTTGGGTGTTTTGGGGTTTTTAGGGTTTTTAGGGATTTTGGGTGCTTCAGGGGTTATTAGAGTTTTTGGATATTTAATGTTTTTAAGGGTTGTTCAGGGTTTTTTAGGGTTTTTAGTGTTTTTTGGTTTTTAGGGGGTTTAGTGTTTTTAGGGGTCTTAGTGTTTTTAGGGTTTTAAGGTGTTTTATAATTGTTGGTTTTTTATGGATTGTGTCAAGGTTTTTTAGGGTGTGGGATTTAGGGTTTAAGTTGTAGAGTATATAGTCTAGTATTTTAGGTATAGGGTGTAGGGTTTTGTGTTTAGGGAGTAGGGTTTAAGGTCTTGGGTTTAGGGTGTAGGTTTTAGGGTTTGGGGTTTACGGTTTGGGTCAATGGTTTGGGTTGTAGGGTTTGGCTGTAGGGTTTGGGGTATAGGGTTTAGGATGTTGGGTATATGGTTTTGGGTGTAGGGTATCGAGTATATGGTGTAGGCCTTTGGGTTTAGAGTGTGTGGTTTGGGGTTCATGGTGTAGGGTTTAGGGTTTGCGGATTATGGTGTAGGATATAGTGTTTAGGGTGTACAATTTAGGGTGAGGGTGTAGGGTTTAGAGTGGAGGGTATAGGGATTAGGGTGTAGGTTTTGGAATTTAGGGTATAGGGTTTATAGAGTTGGCTATAGGGTATAATGGTTAGGATTTACGATGTAGGGTATAGGGTTTACGTTGTAATTTTTTGGGTTTAGGTCATAAGGTATAGGCTTTAGGGTATTAGTTTTTGGGTGTATGGTATGGGGTATAGAGTGTTGGATATAGGTTTTAGGGTGTAGTGTTTAGGTTTTAGTTTGTTGGGTATTAAGTTTCATGTATTGGGTATAGGGTTTAGTCAGTTGGGTATAGGGTTTATGGTGTTGGGTTTAGGGTTAGCTTTTGGGTGTAGGGTGTATGGTGTAGGGTGTAGGGTGTAGGGTGTAAGGGTGTAGGGTGTAGGGGTGTATGGTTTATAATTTAGGATGTAAGGTGTATGGTGTTGGGTATAGTGTGTAGGTTTCAATACTAGACATTGGGGCATTTGCAAGGGGTCATTTGAAATGGGATCCCATTGCAAATACCCAATTGCGATATGATCCCATCACAAATGACTCATTACAAAACATAACATGAGAAAAAAGTTTTTTGCGATTATCCTTCGCCAAAAATAAATCTTAGCGATGATATGTGCACCCATCACAAACAGTTTCATCGTGTTTTTTAAATACCTTTCTGTTATGGCCCTTCATAAATACATTTTGTGATGGGACCCACTGCAAAAACTATAATCGATGATTTCGGTCGCAAATAGCTGTAAATATTATTTGAGATGGGCCCATCACGAATAGTGTAAAAAAATAAAAAAAATACAAATAAAAATAAAAATAATAAAGTAATTTTAATATCAATTAAATAATAATATTAATATTAGTTAATTAATTTAAATAATAAAATAATAATATAATATTCATATAATTATAATAATAATAATAATCTTGATAATATGATAATAATATTATTATTATTCCTAATTTCAGTAATATAATAAAAAATTATAAAATAATGAAAACATCAATATTCACAAAAAGATATATTAAAATAATAAAAATAAAATAATCAAAAATTATAACTAATAAAATAAAATAATAAAAAAATTATATAATGTAATAAAACAATAAAAAATTATATAAATAATAAAAAATGTAATATTCGCAACAATATAAAAAATTCACTATATAAAATTTTAGATAGTTATTATTACCAAAATTATTTATATTCAAATGTTTGATCATAATAAATAAATAGATCACTAAGTCGAGATGGTCATCTAGAGGAGATGGCGGATGGAACTCAATCCCTAAACTATGAGTCAAACATCGCATGTACTCCAACTGCTCCTACTCTGATTGTTGCCTCCATCAACACATCTCCTCGTGCATCTCCTATAACTGCTTTTGTCATAAGAAAACTTCATGTTGGAGATTATTCCATTGACTAATCAACTCATGTTCTCTATACATACTGTCTATAAGCTCACTATGAGCTTATAGCTCCTCCCGATACTGTGCAGCAGATCGTGATGACTCTCTACGAGCTAATATTGAGCTGGATAATCACATCGCAGTTATCCCATAATAATCCATAGGCATCAATTGGGATATGATACTAATAACTCAGACATTCTCGAAGGCATACTTTGTCGCTTGCATCCATGATATCTCATCAAATCGATGAGGACTGGTCTGAGATTCAGTCTCTGCCTGACACTCACCCTATGACTGAGAAGTCACAGCCTCATATGACTCCATAAATTTCAATTTAAATGTAATATATTTAAAATATTATTTGTAGTTAAATTTTAATCTCAAAATGAAAATAAACTGACCACAATCTGACACTTGCGAGCACCTCTAATCTCTCCAGTGGCCGGATCACTATACATCCTCCAATAAATGCCAAAAACTAAAATATCTGGTTGTTCGACTGCCTATATTAATATAAAATAATCTATTTACATTTAGTTTTATAAAAAATATTTTAAAAAATAAGTACCATATACTCCCTATGCTTATGGAATGTATGACTACCAGCTCGATGTGTCATCTCCAGTATCCCCTAGTTCTGTCTCCCTACCAATGATCTCCACTAAAAATTACCACACAACCATGGTGAAAATTATCATTCTAAAAAATAAGATGAAATGTAATCAGGTCGGTGGGTGTGACAAGACTCATCAAAATCTGTCACTCCTGCTTTCTCTATTTCCTTTCATCTCAGATTGTGAAAAAACTTACTACAATGCTGACACACAATCACCTATCATGCCTTCCAGATATCCCCAATCATTCTCTCTTCAATTGGAAACCATATCCCATAAAGGGAATCTATAATATCATATTACTAATTAAATTTGATTCAAAATAAATATTATTAATATATATAATATTCACTGACCGAACAGGTGGTATGGTACAACAATGTGAATATGATCTCATGAGATGCATGCTTCATAAATATAATTGTGCATTCTAGCGCTCCCCTATCCAGTAGATATATGCGTAAATATATGGTAAATGAAAAAAAATAATAAAACATTTAGTATAGAAATAAATTATTAAAAAATAACTAAAATATACAGGTAAATATAACACTGCTCATGTGGATCAAATCCATGATGTGGACGTCGCTCGAGGACTAGGTCAGTAATCATGATCCACTCAAGTCCACTCCACCATTGTGTCCCCCCTAAACCACCAATAGACTGTGGGTAATATATCCCAACATCATGCTCGTCTAAAGGTACATCAACTTTCTGTAATAGAAGATTCAGATCCTTGTCCATCTAAAAGAGAAAATTATAATTTTTAGGAAACACTTTGAAACAACTATTATATATATGTATATATTATATATGATTATATTAAGAATTTAACTGTGTCAATATTCATCTTCATCCTCATATTCATATCTGATGTTGTCAATGTCTTCATATTCCTCCTCAACATCATCAATTTCCATATGAACTTCAATTTCATAGTCTTTTTTCATTTCAAATTCATTTTTAACATCATTAACATCATCGTCACCATCAACCCTTAACTACTGGGTATAGTCATCAATATCAATGTATCTTTGTGAAAAATATGAAATTCAAGTAGTCACTTTAAAAATATCAGTTCCTTCCACTTTAGTGGAACCAATTTCACATTGGGTAAACTTTTTTTCCCGATATATAATTTTTATTATGCTCCAACAATCAGTCAACACTCTTGAAGTAGCACAATATTTTCAATACTAAATTTGACGTTCATGATTACATTATAAAAACTATTAATTTACTTCAATAAGACTTTAATATTTAAGATCAATGATTCCATGTGTTTAATTAACAAACAAGCCTCTCTTAGTATCCTACCACAGACATTTACACACTATTATGTAATGATGTCCCAAATAAAAATTTTAATAATTAATTCTCGTGTACCGTAAAAGTCAACATAAGTTTCTCTATATTTAGATACTCTCATGAAAACACCACTATTCAATTTTTTTCTTCCCCATATGCACATGTATGAAATCGGAAACCATTAACGACATATGCATTATATGATTTAACTATTTTTTATGGTGGGTAGCTCAATACACGTAATCGATTATCAATTTCATTATCATGTTGAGATACCTGAAAATTTTTAAAAAATATTTCAATATAACTTATAATTTATTGATTTTATATTTTAACCAATTATAATACTTGTTTCATGTTTTTTAAACCAATACGAAGTGTTTTTTTGCTAACATTCTCTTAGAGAATATACATTAATTTGTGGATGTTTTTTCTGGATATGATTATCATATAACCTTAAAATAGAATAATATCATGTTACTATAATAAATATTATAGTATATGTGATAGAAGAACTCACTGAACAAAAGGTTTCATTTCCTCACAGTTGAGAAAAACAAATGTATGAGCTCTCTGATGTTCATAATTTGAAATATGTCATTCACGAACTCCACTGAAGCCATGTTCATGCTGATTGAAAATTGATAATTGATTTACAATTTCATCATCAAAAGATCTCATGTTATAGACCATACATTTGTGTTTTGAGGGTTATTTCAATTGAAATTAATGAGAGAATAAAAAATAAATTTTCACTTTAAAATAAGCTTCTGCAATTGAACATTCAACCAAGGAATTGTTACATACTTTCTTCTTCAATTTATACATGCATCTCTCAAATGGGTACATCCATTAGAACTGTAATGGACCTAAACATTTTTTTCCATATGTGAAATGTAATATCAAATGTTCCATTGAGTGAAAAAAATACTATTAGATGATTTTTTCTTGTTTACATAAAATTAAAACTACATCCTCTTTAATTATACATAATGAATCATAGTCAATTGTTTACACACAAATGTCTCAGAAAAATATGATATGTCTATTAGTGCAATCAAAATCAAAGAATTAAACATGCCTCTTAATCCAATCATTATTTGTCATTCCACTATAACAATACTATCATGAATTTTTAATCATGTAATATGACCATTTCTAACACATCTATCAAAATTATAAGCATAACCATATGAAAGTATCGAATCTATAATACATTGAAAAAATAATAATTGATTCTATTTGGAGAGTGCATAAGTTACTTTTTACATCATTAAAATATTGGATATGATATTTTAAAAGAGTTATTGTTATGGTCTCCTATAAATTTGGGCAAGATCTAATCATCCATTTACATTATCTTTGGTCTTAATTGGTGTGTCCAAACAATTATGAAATAAATTATCATAATATTTCTTCTTATCATATATTACATCCAACATGTGAGGGACCAGAAAATAAAACCAATATGGTAGATCATAATAAATGCTATGTTTTATCCAATTTTGTTCATTCCCAAATCCATCAATTTTACTTTTGTTTATTGTTTTTTCAAATTTAATGGGAGATAATGAAGAGACAATTGAAATTATGTACTTGAGATGATTGTTGGAGGTATATCTCGTTCAATTGTGCCTTTTCAGAAATTATATTTTTTCCTCTGAAATGGATTATCAGTTTGGGGGAATCTGTGATGATAGTCGAAAAAATAATTTTTTTACTATTAATGAGCACAAACTCTTTTATATCTCTCATACAGTATGATCGTGATTTTGGACCATCTATAATATATCCATCTAAAAATACATATGCAGAGAAGTTGTTATTGTACTCATCAATGCATATTTCAGCAAGAAATTTTGTTTCATAGCAACATAAAATTTACAGACACCATTACTCTAAAATGTATTTAACTCACCAATCCATGGTTTTAAATAAGTATAAATAATCTTTTTCAGATGTCCAATAATTAATATTGTTAAAAATTTATAGGTTTATTTCATCAACATCCATGGTTGTAAATTTTATGGAGTTATAATGATAGGACACCATGAATACTGACTACTATAAGAGCCAAAATGGACAAAATTAGTTACTAGAAAGATCCAGTCGCACATTTAAAGCTTATAAATCAAAAGACATGTGCACTTAGTCAAAAATATTTCCATGAATCACCATCAGAGGGATGATTTAATTTTTTACCTGTAGGAATATTGGTTTTCTTCCAGGACATCCATGTCATTGTGTTTTGAGACATAAATAAACACAAAAATCATGGTGTAAGAGGGAAATATCTCAATTGTTTTATAGGAATCAATCCAAACATCCCTTGTTGAACCTCTTTATACCTTGATTTTACACATGTTGGAAAACAATTCAATGACCCATTTTCACCATAACATATCATGCAATTATTTTACCATGCATGAATTTTCTGATGACCAAGACCCATATTATGTACAAGCCTCTTACTCTCATAGAAATTTGTTGGCATCAAATTTCCATCAGCTAGTACAGTTTATACCAATGATAGTATCTAATAAAAAAATCTATTTTACATTCAATTATCTAATTTATTAGCCATAAATTTAGCAACAACTTCAATTATTACTCATATAGAAATTAGGATATAGGGCATCCTCAACGGACCTCACCAACTTATAAAAATGACATGGTCCCAACTCTTGAGTTAAATTAATATCATCATGAGTTTGAGATTATTGAAGAGACATTCCTTCCTCATCATGTACTATATTTTGAAACCATGATAAATATAGAACCAAATTATTAGTATCATCCCTAGAACTACATTCACCACGTTGATACAAAAAACATAATCTGGTTGAAAACCATAACATAACAAATGACCGCTAACATTGAGAAATGTTTGAAACTGCCCCAGATAATTTTTTTTACAAGGACACTTAATTGTCTAATCTAAAAAAAATTCTCTTTTAGATGATTAAAATGATTAGAAATCTTCAAAACCCTCAATATAAATAGGATTTAATCTGGAACTGTTTTGATTCATGCGCTGATTTATCCAAGTATGATCACCTAATAAGGATTTTTTTCCAACTTCCTTGTTCAATATTTCACTAAAAATATAAAATAATTTATTTTTTGTATAATTTTATATAAGAAAAACAATATCCCAAAAACAGAAGACAATTAAATTCAATTTTCTATCAAATTATAATAATTTCTATTATTAGTTTACACTTATTTAATGTATTTTTTAAACATTAATACTAATATACATTAAATTATAATAATTTTTATTAATTTCCACAAATTATTATTAAATTAAGAAAATTTATAATAATAATTATTAATTACCGGTGACACAAATTCTAGTGGATTTGCATAAGCTCTTTTACCCAATGAATCATCTCCATTGAATCAAACATAAATCACTAGGAAAATTATTATTAGCCGTATGAATATCTATTTTTGTATGCACAAATATGGAGAGTATTATGGTGAGGTCTCCTTACTCTCTATCTTCCTACATACAGAAATAGATATTCATATGTCTGAGTAGCTTTTCCCAGTGATTTCATTCAGAAACAATGTAGATGAGTCGTCAGGAAAAAGAGCCTCTTTTTATTGATGGATCATCTCTTTACAACTTTATCTGACTAGAATTAGTATGAAAAATGTTTTCTGATGCAGGCATCTTCTATTTTTTATGCATGAGAATGTAGACCAGGAAGGCCTAACCACACTGCTCTCCATTATAGTGCATAAAAAATGAATATCTATATGTGGGGACATATTTTTCATATTTATTTTACTAGGAGAATGTTTCAAGGAGATATGGTTTCTGGGAAAAGGGGGCTTCCAATCCACTAAAAAATGTTCCAATTTATTACAATTTGTGCATATTTAATACAATTTCTTCCTAATTGTTGCTAAATAATTCTAATTATTAATAATTATTGTTAATTATTATAAATTATAAGAATTTGTATCTAATTATTACAATTTTTTACTAATTATTAGATTTTTTTATAATTTATTTCTAGTTATTACTAATTGTTGTAATTTTTTACAGATTTCTTCGATTTTTCTAAATGATGAAATTTACTAAAAATTATTGTAATTTATTTCAAATTATTACAATTTATTGCACATTATTACAATTTATTACAAATTATTTGAATTTATTACAAATTATTACAATATATTTCTAATTATTATAATTTCTTACTAATTATTACAATTTATTTCTAATTAATACAATTTATTGCAAATTATTACAATTCATATCTAATTATTACAATTTAATACTAATTATAGAAATTTATTACTTATTATTTGAATTTATAAATAATTATTTGATTTTAGTACTAATTATTCAAATTTAGTAAAAATTATTCGAAATTATTGAAAATTATTCAGAGCTACTACAACTTATTACTATTTATTAAAAAATATTCAAAATAATTGCTACTTATTACTAGTTATTAATAATTATTCAAATTTATTACTAATTATTTATAATTATTGGAATTTATTACTAATTATTCGAATTTTTTATGAATTATTTGAATTTATTACAAATTATTAATATTTATTGCGAATTATTACTATAAATCACTAATTATTACTAATTATTTGAATTTATTACTAATTCTTTGAATTTATTACAAATTATTTTTAATTATTACAATTTATTTCTTATTATTCCAATTTATTACTAGTTATTCCTATTTATTACTAATTATTTGAATTTATTATTAATTATTCAAATTTAATACTAATTATTCCAATTAATGACTAATTATTACAATTTATTACTATTTATTATAATTTATAACAATTTATTACAATTTATTACTATTTATTACTATTTGTTACTATTTATTACTAATTATTTCAATTCATAGCTAATTATTGCATTTTTTTACTAATTGTTACTAATTATTTCTATTTGATTCTAATTATAACTAATTAATGAAAATTATTAATAATTATTAATAAAAACCAGAAATTATTTCTAATTATTGCTAATTATTCTCAATTAATACTAATTATTACTAATTATTACAAATTATTACTAATTATTAATATTATTATTACTAATTATTCCAATTTATTACTAATTATTCCAATTTATAACTAATTATTCGAATTTGTTACCAATTATTCCACTTTTTTACTAATTATTAGTCACCATGAGAATTTAATACTAATTAATACTAATTATTTGAATTTATTACTCATTATTACTAATTATTGCAATTTATTACTACTTTATTACTAATTATTGCAATTTATTAAAAAAAATTACTAGTTATTACAATTTGATACTAATTATTCCAATTTAAAACTAATTATTGCAATTTATACAAATTATAACAATTTAATATTAATTATTACAATTTAATACTAATTATTACAATTTAATACTAGTTATTTAAATTTAATACTAATTAATAATAATAAATATTATAACTCTTAATTAATACTAATTCAGACTAATCACACATAATTTTTTGTAAAAATAAACCTAAATAATGATAAATAAAACTATCGACGACTAATTTAATATAACTACATCTAGTTAACAACAAATATAATTAAAATACAATAAATTAACTGAAAATTAAAAAAATAGATAAATACCTTAAAACTGATGTTTTCAAAAGAAATAATTTGTGAAAAATTCCCCAAATTAAAACATTAAACTATGATTTTTTTTGAATGAAAATCATTCACAATAGAGTGAGGAAAGAGTATAGAATAGAATAGAATAAAGGAAAAAAACAGGTTTGGGGATATAAATTGGTTAGATTAGTTGGCATGAGGTTATTTGTGACAGTTTTCCCATCACAAATAAGAGCATTAACGATGGGTACCATCACAATAACACTTCGATTAAAAAACTCTTCTATGTTGGGTTCCATCGCAAAAGACCACCAACCGACCTAATATTTGTGATGACAAATACATCTCATCACAAATACTTGAAACACCACTAGGCATTTGCAATGGGCTATAGTATCCCATCACAAATACTTTTTCCTGTGTTTTGGTGTGCACCGTGCATCAAAGATTTTGCTACCGGAACCATCTTCTCATCACAAAATCCATATTATTTCTGAGGGGCATGTTCTTCCATCACAAAAACGTTTTCCAAAGGACTATTTGTGATGGACTACTGAACCATCACAAATAACCAATGGCAATAGCCCAGTTTTCTCGTATTAGTTTAGCTTTTAGGTTGTTGGGTTTAGGGTTTTTTGTGTGGGGTTTTGGGTTTAGGATGTAGGGTGTATGGTTGAGGGTTTAGTGTTTAGGGTGTACATTTTTGGGGTTAGGGTTTAGGGTGAAAGGTGAATGGTATAGGGTTTTGAATGTACGTTTTAGTTATTAGTGTGTACGATATGGGGTGTGGTATTTTTGAGGTGTTTTATGGGTTTTGGGGGGTTTTAGGGTTTATAATCATTTTTCTGTTATGGGTTTTTTGTGGATTTAGGGTTTTAATTTTTTTTATATTTTTTTCATGTATTTTATGATTTTAAGAGTTTCTGGGATTTTTAGGTTTTTTTTATGAGTTTTCTTATGGTTTATTGGGTTTTTATGGTATTTCCTAAGGGTTTTAAGGTTTTTTGATCTATTTTTAAGGTATTTATAGAATACTGATTTTTCGGTTTTTTGACTTTTTTGGAGTATTTAGGATATTTAGAGTTTATTTGTGTTTTTATGGATTTTAGTTTTTTTTGGGTCATTTAGGTTTGTTTGGGTTTTTAACATTTTTAGGGTGTTCATATTTTTTTTAGAGTTGTTTTGATTTTTTAGGTTTTTTGCGTTGTTTTAGGGGCTTTAGTGTTTTAAGGGGTTTTAGAGGATATTAGGGTTTTTAGGGTGTTTATGGTTTTAAAAGCATTTTATGGGGTTTTGGGTATTTAGGGGTTTAGTGTATTAGGGGTTTGTTGGGGTTTTATGATGTTTAAGGGGTTTTTATGGCCTTTTAGACTATTCATTTTGTTTTTATGGTATTTTCGGGTTTGTAGGGTGTTTTATGGTTTTTTGGGTTTTTAGGGTGGTTAACTTTTTTTTGTATTTAGAGTCATCTAGTGGTTCTTTTGGTAATTACTAATTTTTTTTCTTTTAGTTTTTTTAGACTGTTTATGAGATTTTTTGTTTTTAGTGGTTTTTTGGGTTTTTAATGGATTTTAGGGATTTGTAGAGATTTTTAGTGTTTTAGGGGTTTTATCATTTTTATGGTTTCTAGGTTTTTACTAGAATTAGGTTTCCTTTCATATTTATAAATTTTAATATTTTTTCAATTTTTAGTGTTTTTTAATTTTTTGGTCTTTTTATGTTTTTATGGGTTTTAAGGGGTTTTGGGTTTTTTGGTTTTTATAATATTTTAGGTGATTTCTCAAATTTTAAGTGGGTTTTAGGGGTTTTTCTTGTATTTTGTGTTTAGGGGTTTTTAGGGTTTTTATTGGGGTATTATCAGTTTTTTGGTTTTTAATGTGTTCTTAGTTTTTTGAGGTTTTAGGGGGTTTAGGGACCTATATGGGGTTTAAGTGTTTCTAGAATTTTTTGGATCATGTATTTTGTTTTAGGGTTTCATTAATTTTTAGGTTATTTTAATGTTTGTCGGGACTTTTAGAGTTTTGTGGTTTTTATTGTTATTTTGGTTTATTTTGAGGTTTCAGGGTCTTTTAGGGTATTTGCAGTTTTTAGGATCTTTTAGGGGTTCTTCATGTTCTTAGGGTTTTAGGAAAAGTTGGACTAGGACCAAGCTATTCTTGGCCGCAAAAAATTTATTAGAAAAAAATTCAAAGCAAACAACAGAGGTTTTTAATAGTTTTTAGTGTTTTAAGTATTTTTTAGTGTTTTTATGTTCTGTTATGTTATTTAGGGGATTTAGGATTTTAATAGTTTTTAGGGTTCCTATTGGGTTTTAATGGTTTTAAGGGTTTTATGGGTTTTTAGGGTTTTTAGGGGGTTTTATTTTTTTTGGGTTTTCTAAGGGGTTTTCTGGATTTTAGGTGTTTTTAAGTGGTTTTACTGTTTTTACGGTTTTAGTGGTTTTAGGTGTTTTAAATTCTTTTATGGTCTTATTGGGCTATATATGGGTTTTTTAACGATATTTAGGGTATTAGGGATTTTGGGTTTTTTGGGGTATTAATAGATTTCTGATGTTTTAGTGGTTTTAATGTTTATTGAGGGTTTCAGGATTGTTTTAGTGTTTTTAAAATTGTTATGGATTTTAAGGATTTTAGGGGTTTTAGTATTTATAGGGTTTAAAGGTTTTAAAGGATGTTTTAGGGTTTTAGGGTCATTTTGAGTTTTTACGGGATTTATGGGTTTTAGGGTCTTTAAGTGGTTTTAGGGTATTTATTGGTTTTTATGGGTGTTAGGAGATTCCAGGACTTTTAGGGTTTTAATGGTTTTCAGGTTTTTAGAGGTTTTAAGGGTTTTAAGGGTGTTTAATGGTTATTAGGGTTTTCTTGGTTTTATAGGGCTTTATGATTTTTAGGCGGTATTAGGGATTTTATTCCTTTTTATGGTTTATGGGTTTTAGGGTTTATTGGGGTTTTGGGTTATTACCCTCTTTTTAGGGTTTTAAGCTTTTTAGGGGTTTTAAGGGTTATTAGGTGAATTATTTTTTTAGGTTTTTCATGCTATGATAAGTATTATTATGGTTTTTATGGGTTTCTATTGTTTTTCGGGATTTTTTTCGCTTTTACGGTTTTTCTGGGTTACTTAGGCTTTTAGTTTTTTTGTTGTTTTTTGATCATTTTTAATTTTTTCATAGTTTTTAGGGTATAATTGTTTTTATTTGTTTTATGGTTTTTAGGGGTTTAATGGGTTTTATTTGGTTTTATGGTGTAATAGTGTTTTTAGGTTTTTAGTTTCTTCTAAGGGCTTTATGTTTTTCAATTTTTTATGGTTTTTAGGGATTTTAGTGGTTTAGGTATTTAGGTTATTTTTGGGTTTTTATGGCTTTAGGTATTTAAATGGTTTTTGGGTTTTTAATGTGTTTATTTGGGCCTTTTAAGGTTTTATAGTGGTTTTATTTTCTATCTGGTGTTTAAAGGGGTTTTAGGGACTGTAGAGTTTTTTCGGGATTAATGGATTTTATGGTTTGTAGGGATTTTTAGTGTTTTAGCGCTTTTGGGGATTTTTTTGGTTTTTAAGGACATAAGATATTTTTATTTTTTTTTGGGTGTTTTATAGTTTTTAGGGGTTTTATGGGTTATTTAGGGTTTTTAAAGTTTTTTTGGGTTTTTATGGGGTTTCAGTGATTTTCGGTTTTTAGGGGTTTATTGTTTCTTCTACGATTCTTAGTGTTTTTTCAATTTCTATGGTATTTCAATGTTTTTAGGGTTATAAGGTACATTTAGGGGTTTTTTGGGTCATTTAGGGTTTTTAGGGGGTTCTTGGGTTTTATAGTATTTTATGGTTTTCTATGGTCATTTACGGTCTTAGAAATTATTACGTTTGGGAGGGAAGGTCGATTTTTATGGGTATTTATTTCTTTTTGGGTTTGCATTTTTTTAGTGTTTTTAGGATCCTTTAGTGGGTTTAGAGTTTTTTAGGTTCCCTTATGGTTTTTATGTTTTTTTGGGTGTTTTGGGGTTCGGGGTTTTTCTTTGGGATGTTTAATTTTTTTATGGTTTTTAGGGGTTTTAGGTGTTTTTAGGGTTGTTAGGGGGGTTAGGGTTTTTAGGGTATTAAGCATTTTTGGGGATGGGGGGGTTCGATGTTTTTTTGGGGTTTTAGAGTTTATAATGAATTTTAGGTTATTTTAAATTTTTTTTGGATTCTGGGGACCTTAAAGTGGTTTGGGGGGTTTTATGGATTTTTGGAGTTTTTAATCTTTTTGGAGTTTTTATGGATTTTATGACTGTTTATTTTTTGGGGGGTTTCATGGGTCTTTAGGGTTTTTTAGGATGACTTATGGTTTTAATTTATTTCTTGTATTTTTTCGTTTTTTAGAAGATTTTAGGGTGTTTTGGGTCTTTTAAGATGTTTATGGTTTTTGGGGTCAATTTTTGTTTTAGTGTTTTTATTACCATTAAGGGGTTTTAGGCTTTTTAGGTTCATTTAGGGATTTTATGATTTTATTTGGTTTGTTTAGGTATTTTAATGGTTTTTTTTAGTTTCATTGGTTTTAAAGATTCCATTAGGGGTCTTATGGCCTTTAAGGGGTTATTGGGTTTTTAGGCCCTTTTAGGGTATTCGGGTTTTTAGTGTATAATTTTGATTTTTAGGGAATCTTATAGTCTTTTGTATTTTTTATGGCTGTATTGATCTTCAAGGGTTCATCTAGTTTTTGTGTCTTTAGTGTTATTTAGGGGGGTTTTATTAAAATAAAATTTTTAGGGGTTTTAGGGACTTCTATTGGTTTTATGGTTTTTAGGGTCCCTTAGGGATTGGTAGGGGGTTAGTTTTTCTTGGGTTTCTATGGGTTTGGAGGGTTTTTTGGGGTTTTAGGAGTTTTAGGGACTTTTGGTTCATTTAGGGGGTTATTTTGGGTTTTAGGTTTTTAGGTTTTTTTCTGTTTTTATGGATTTTCGTGTATTTAGGTATTTTAGAGTTGTTTTGGGTGTTTTAGGGTTATTATGGTATTTAGAGGTTTTTAGCATTTTTAGGTTTTTTTTAATGTTTTTAGAATTTCTGGTGTTATTAGGGTTATTTGTGTTTTTATGAATTTTTAGAAAAATTTATAGTGTTTATTAGTGTTTTTAGGGGTTGGTTAGTTTATTTAGGTTTGTCATGTTTCTTAGTGTTTTCTACGGTTTTTATGGTTTTAAGGGTATTATGGGTTTTTTTGGGTATAAATGGTTTTCAGAGAAATTTGAAGTGGTTCTTATGATTTAAATATTATATTTAGGTTTTTATGGTTTTTATGGTTTTTAAGGTTTTTGGGTTTTTTTGTGGTTTTGGAGTTTTTAGGGTTTTCTGTTATTTGGAGTTTTTATGGGTTTTAGGGTTTTTAGGGGTTTTAGGGTTTTTATAGATTTTAAGGATTTTTCTGATTTTTTCAATAGTTTATTTTTTTTAAGGTTTTATAATTTTTATTATTTTTGTGTATTTATGATTTTTTGTGGGATTTTTTATTTTTAGGGGGTCTGGGGTTTTATAGCCTTTTAGTGCTTTCAAGGGTTTTGGGGACTTTTATGGGAATTTGGGTTTTTTTGGGTTTTAGTTTTTTTTATAGAATTTATTGAATTTATGGTATTGATTTTTTTGTGGTTTTTAGGACAATTTTGGGGGTTTTATGGATTTATGGTTATTAAGGTTTTATGGGTTTTTACATTTTTAAGGGTTTTCATGGATTTTATGTTTTAATGGTTTTTAGAATATTTTTACTCTTATTATGGTATTTTAGGGTTTTAGTGGATTTTATATTTTTTGAAGAATTTATTAGTGTTTTATGGAACCATTTTAGTTTTTATGGGTATTTAGAGTTTGATACAGATTTTATGAGTATTTAGGGGTGTGATGGTTTTTAAATGTTATGGGTTTTTGAGAGGTTAAATAATAATTTTAAGTGGTTTATACGTATTTATTAGCGTATTTACGTTTTTATGATTTTTATAGGGTTTTAGGGATTTGGGTATTTAGAGTTTTTAGTGTTTTAGGGAGTTTAGGTTTTTTGGTGTTATAGTGATTTTAGTGGTTTTAGGAACTTTTATAGTATTTAGTGGTTTGGGTATTTTTATCACATTTAGAGATTGTTCAGAATTTTTAGGGTTGGTTAGGATTATTTTATGGTTTTATGGTTAATGTTTAAAGGTGTAGGGTATAGGGTATAGGGTGTATGGTATAGGGTTTATGGTTTAACGTGTAGCATTTAGTGTCCAGGTTATGGGATTTATAGTGTATGGTATATGGTTTTGGGAGGAGGGTGTATGGTGTAGGGTTTTAAGTTGACTGTATGGGGTATATGTTTAAGGCTTTATGGTTTTGGAATTAGGATGAATAGTTTATGGTTTAGGGGAGTAGAGTGTAGTGTTTACAATGTATTGTATAGTGTTTATGGTGTAGGATGTGGGGTTTGGGGTGTTGGGTTTAGGGTGTAGGGTTTAGTGTCTTGGGTTTTGGGATAGGGTTTAGTGTGTAGGGTGTAGGGTATTAGGATTTGGGAATTGGGTTAAGGGTGGACTGTATAGGGTTTAAGGGGTAGGGTTCAGGTGTTCGAGTGTTGTGTATAAAGTTTATTGTATAGGGTTTGTGGTTTAATATTTATACAATATGGGTTAGGGTTTATGGTTTATAATTTAGGGTGTAGGGTATATGCTTTTTGGTGTAGGGTTTATAGTTTAGGGTTTAGGGCATAAGGTTTATGGTTTATGGTGTACGATTTAGGGTTTAGGCTATAGGGTATAAGGTATATGGTGTAGGTTTTAGGGTTTATGATGTCGGGTATATAGTTTCAAGTGTAGGGTTTAGGGTTTTGTGTCTAGTGTATAGGTCTTAGTGATTTGGGTTAAGGGTTTATATAGTTGTTAATAGTGTTTTTGATGTACGATTTAAGGGTTAGAGTTTAGGGTATCAGGTTTGGTGAGTAGGTTTTGGGTTTAGAGTGAACGTTATATGGTTTATGGTGTTGGGTTTTGGGGTTTTTGTTTAAGGTGTGGAGTATTGGGCTTAGGGTGTAGATTTAAGGGTTTTAGGTTTAGGGTATATATTGTTGGGTTTAGGATGTTGGATATATGGTTTAGGGTTAAGGGATATGGTATTATGATGCAGAGTATATGATTTATGGTTTACGATTATGGGTTTTGTGTGTAGGGTGTAGGGTGTAGTGGTTATGGTGTTGGATTTAGCGTTTAGGGTATAGGGTATGGGGTTTAATGTGTATGGTATAGGGATAAAGTGTAGGTTATAAGGTTAATGGTGTAGGGTATAAGGTTTAGGGTGTATGGTATTGGGTTTAGGGTGTACTGTATAGGGTTAAGGGTGTAGGGTTCAGTGTTTAGGGTATATGGTATCTAGTGGTTTTGAGTGTTTCATGGTTTTTAGGAATTTTAGAGTATTTAGGGGATTTAGTGTTTTTGGGGATATTTATGATTTTATTAGGGTTTATAGGATTTTTTAGGATTTTGATTGTGGTTTTCTAAGGATTTTCGGTTTTTTTTTGTTTTTTAACCCTTTATGTTTTTTTGGGTTTGGGGTTTCTTGGTCTTCTCAGGGTATTAAGTTGTTTTCATATTTTTTTATTTTTTTATGGGTTTTTGGGTTAGTTTTTTAGTGTTTGCTAGTTTTTAAATAGATTATTGGGGTCTCTAGGTTTTTAGGGTTTGTTATTATTTTTTGAGCTTTTTTAGTTTTAAGGTTGTTTAGGAATATTATTGGATTTAAGGATTATTTTGATATATTTAGATTTTTAGGGTTTTCTTGGGTTTTTAGATTTTTCATTCATTTTATAGTTTTTTGGGTTATTTGGTTTTTTTAGTGTTTTTCAAGATTTAAATTGGGGGGGGGGGGGGTGGGTATTAATGTTAGGGGGTTTTTGGGGGTTTTTGGTTTTTTACTTGATGAAGGGGGTTTGTAAAGTACTTTACTGTTTTTATGTTGGTTTTGTTGTCTTTTAGGGGTTTTTGGTTTTAGGTTCATTTATAATTATACTGTATTTTATTGGTTTTTAATTTTTTAATGTTTAGTGATTTTTATAGTTTGTTTGGGTTTTAGTGGGTTTCATGGTTTTTATGTGTTATATGGTTGTTAGTAGGGTTTTTGGGTGTTTTAAATTTTTATGGGTTTTAGGGGATTATGGTAACTATGGTTTTTAGGATTTTTGTTTTTTGTTTTGGGGTTTTTTAGCATATTTACGGGTTTCAGTATATTAGTGGTTTTATGTGTTTTTATTTTCTTACGGATTTTAGTGTTTTTTGGGGTTATAGGATATTTATGGGGTTTATGGGTTTCATGGTTTTTTGGAGTATTTAGATTTTTTTGTGTTCTATTTTAGTATTTTTGGGTTTTTAGATATTTTGGGTTTTATGGGATTTCTGGTTATTAATTGTTTTTATAATTTTGAGGGTATTAAAATAAAATTGAATGCTTTTTTATAATTTTAATCTGTTTAGGGATATTTAGGGGTTTTAGGGTCTCTTAACATTCTTAGGACTTCTGGATACTTTTATTGGTTTTAGGGGGTTATAAGGATTTTTGGGATTATTTGGGGATTTAGGACTATTTCAGATTTCTAGGGGGTTTTGAGTTTCTCAGGGGTATTAAGTGGGATGTCGGCCTTTTAGGGGTTTTAGGTTGCTTTAGGGTTTGTTAATAGCATTTAGGGTTTTAGGGTTTTTTAGGATCATTTATGGATATATGATTTCATAGTCTCCTTTTGGATTTTTTGGTTTTCTGGGTTTCGTAGAGATTTTTATTATCTTTTTGGTCTTTTATTATTTTTATGGTTTATGGACATTTAGTTTCTTATGGTTTTATTATTTTATTTTATGGAAATTTATGGTTTTTAGGGTTTTAGGGACTTTTCAGGTTTTAGGTTTTTTTTGGGGGCTTTAGGGTTTTAAAGAATTATCAGTGTCTTTTAGTAAATTTTATGATATTTTGGGTTTTTATGGTCTTTAAGGTTAAAATGGATTTTAGGGTTTTTATATATTTTATGAGGTTTTATAGGTGTAAGGGTTTTTTGGGCTTGTATGGTTTTTGGTGTACTTAGTATGTTAGGGGTTTTAGGATTTTTTAGGGTTTTAAGGTTTTTTTAATTTTTTTAGTTTTAAGGGTTTTTTGTGGGTCTTGGGTTTCAATTGATTATAAGGGGTTTTATGTGTTTTTGAGTTTTAAGGGTTTTACTTGTTTTGGAGTTTTTGGAGTTTTCAGTCTTATGGTATTTTAATGGGTTTAAAGTGTTTTAATGGTATTTAAGTGTTTTTAGGTTTTTTAGGAATCTAGGGGTTTTCAAGTCTTTAATGGTTTTAGGGGGTTTTGGTGTTTTAGGGGTGTCAAGGGTTCATTATGGGTTTGGGGGGGGGGGGGTTAGGGGTTTCAGTTAATTTGATGATTTTTTAGAGTTTATTAGGGGTTTTTAGGGATTTTAGGGTTTTTATAGTTCTAAGGGTTTTGTGTTTTTTGTGTGTTTTATGGTGATTTTAGGTGTTTTAGGGGTTTCAGGAGTTTTAGCGGATAATAATTTTATAGGGGTTTTTTTATTTTAGGTGTTTAAGGGTTTTTGTTTTGGTTTTTGGGTTTTTGGGTGTTCTAGGGGTTTTAGGTGTTTTTAGGGGTTTCATGGATTTTTTGGTTTATTAGTGGGATTTAGGGATTTCTTGAGTCATAGGGGTATTCATAGTTTTTAAGGATGTTTGAGTTTTTAGGATATTGTGTGGTTTTATGTTTTTCTTGATTTTTTCATGTTTTTTGGGTTTTGTTAGGGTTTTTTGGATTTTAGAGTTTTTTAGGCTTTTTGTGATTTTTACAATTTTTTGGTTTGAGGGATTTATTTTTAATTTTAGTGGTTTGGGGTGTATTATTATTGTCATGGTATTTTAGTGTTTTTAAAGGATTTTATCTCTTTTAGGGGTTTTATTTTCATTTATGAGTTTTAACGGGTTTTAGGTTGTTTTGGATTTTTTGGGTTTTGGGTCATTTTATGTATTTAAAAAAATTGATTGTTTTTAAAGGTTGCTTAGGGTTTTTATTGTCCATTTTAAATTAATGTTTTTTGTTCCCTTTTGGGTTTTGAGGGTCCATTATGGAAAATCATGGGTCTAAGGGCCCATTAGGGGTTTTAGGATTATTAGGATCCCATAGGGTTTTTGCGTTTTGTGGAATATTAGGGTTTTAATGGGTTTTTAGGGTCCTTTAGGGTTTTTATTGGTTTTAGGGATGTTAGCGTCTTAGGGACCTTTATGTGTTTTAAGACATTTAGATCATCTTAGGGGTATAATTTATTTTATATTGTATTGTCCATTCAGTTTATTTTAGGTGTTTTTGTGGTTTTTATTGCCTTTTTGGGTTTTTAGGAACATTAAGGTTACATTCAAAATTTTTGGGGTAATTTATGGGGTATTTAAAGGTTTTAGAATCTTTTAAAGGTTTTATGGTTTTTTTGGGGTTTTAATGCATTTAGAGGTTTAGTGTTTTAGGATTTCAAGGGTTTTCATGTCCTTTAGGGATTTTAGGGTTATAGGGATTTAAGTATTTTTAGGGTTTTAGGGTTCTTAGAGTATGTTTGGTTTTTAAGGGTTTTTAGGGGTTTTATGTAGTTTTTGGGTGTTTGGGGTTTTTTGGGTTCATAGGGAAAGGATGGTGTGAGGTCTGGCTATTCATGGCCCCCCAAAATTTATTAAAAGAAATGAAAGCTGACAAGGGCAGGGTGGGGCCAAGCAACCGACACCAAAAAAGCCAAGGACCTCGCAAGACACAAAAAACCCATAAGACCCATAGTCTTAGAGAGAAAATAGAAGGAGCTAAAAAATCGACATCTCCATCCCAATATAGGTCCCCATCAGCACCATAACCCGAAGAAGAGTCTGACTTTATCGACACACATTTAGATGATTCATATTGCTTTAGGAAGGTAGTGAAGTACTCTCTAAGGTGTCTCTGCTCCACATTCAGCTGTGCCTTGACAAACCAACCCCTGCTAGATGCGTCATCCTTGGTTTTACAAGAGGCTCTCATGGAAACTGCCCAGGGCAGAGTCAAATAGTCCTTCCTCAGCTTCTGCTAACGGGTGTCTCGAGAGAGCGCTGCAGGTTTGAATTCCTTCCCATCCGAAGTAGCCTTCTCTAGCAAGGACTTATTCTTAATGATCATTTCCATATTATGATAGATACTTCCATGATACTTCTATAAATCTGTGATGAATGAGTCTTATTTATTGAGAGTGCAGTCAACGAGAACCCCACACTACGACACAGAAGATACCAACGAGGACGAATCTTCAAAATCCAGACAAGGAGGGGACACCACACTAGCGAGGGCCTGCTGGAGTTCACCCCTGTTCCCTAGGCTGCATGCTGACTTCCCCCTTACATGGGGGTATAATATTCAGAGGTCCTTTCATCACCCCTTTCCACTGCTCACCATTACCAACCGAGTGCCCAATGATTTCCAACATCGGCTTGGTCTCACTATATTCTGGCCCGCACTCCCTCCACCCCACCTAGAAGCAACGAGCTGCACCTCACATAGAGGTTTTGGGGTGTAGAATGGATTTTAGGTGCCTTTTATGTGTTTTTATTAGGATTTAGGTATTTTTAATGTTTTAGGGTTTTTAATCTTATTGTGGGGTTTAAGGTTATCTTTTAGGTTGATTTATTTATATTTATTTTTTTAGGTTTTTACTATCATAAGGGTTTTAGGAATTTTTGGTTTTTTAGAGTTCACATGTTTTAATGGTCTTATCATTTTTATTGGGTTTTAGGGGTTTATGGATTTTTAGGTTTTTTTAGGGTTTTATGAATTTATGGTTTTTTGGGACTTCTCAATTTTTTTAGTTTTAGTGTATTTAGAGTTTGTAGGGATTTTAATGTATTTTTTGATTTTTTTATTTTTAATTTTTTATTTAAGGTTTTTAAAGGTGTTGGGGGATTTTGTGGGGGGGTTATTTGGTTTTAGGGATTTTAGGGAATTTAATGGTTTTACTGAATTTAGGATTTTAGGTGTTTTTCTCAAGTTTTTTGGGGATTTAGAAGTTTAGATATTTTTAGGTTTTTTGGGGGATTCAGGGATTTCTGGGGTTTTTATGATTTTAGCTGTTTTTTGGGTTTTTTAGGAATAGAATGTCAAGGGGATTAGGTTTATTGGGTTTTTTTAGGTTTTTATCATTTTAGATGATTTTTAGGGTTATGGTAAGTTTTTCAGGGTGTTTTTTGGTTTTTGGGTTTTTAGGGCTGTTCACACCTTCAAAATTTTAGGATATTTTATGGTTTTTAAGGTATTTAGTGTTTTTATAGTTTTTTTGTCAATTTTAAAACATTTTACGTCTTTTAATGAATTTTTTAATAATTTTTTTTTTGTTAAAATGTTCTTCAAGGTTTTCAGGGTTTTATAGGTTTTTTGTGTTTTGAAATGTTTTAGGTTCATTATTATTTTTAGTGGTTTTAGGATTTTCTAGTGTTTTACATTTATTATAGGGATGTAGGGGTTTTTATGGATATTTTTGGATTTATAAGGGTTTTAGGGTCCTTCACGGTTTTTAGTTTAATTTAGTGGCATTGGGGCTTCTAGGGGTTTTAGGATTCTTTGGGGGGATTTAGGATTTCTAGGGAACTTTAGTGTTTTATGGGGTTGCAGGGTTCGTAAGGGGTTTTTGGGTTCTTTAATATTTTAGGGGTTTTACAGTATTAAAGGGATTTTGGGATATTTTATGGTCTTATAGGGGGATTAAGGGATTTTATTGCCTTTATGGTTTTATGGGATTTAATGGTTTTAGGATTTTTTGGGGTTATTTGGGATTTTAGTGTTTTAATGGAAATTTTAGAGTTTGTGGGGTTATTTATTATTTGGGGGGGGGGGGGGGTTCGTTATTATGGGTTGTAGGGGGGGTTCAATGTATTCAAGGTTATTTGTGTTTTCATGGTTCTTAGGGGAATTCAGTTGTTTATGGGATATTATTTTTTTTGGTTTTTTATGGTTTCAGAGTTTTTTTCTATTTTTAGAGTTTTTAGCATTTTGGGGTTTTAATTATTTTTAGGGGTTTTGGGGTTATTATTGTTTTTATTTATTCAATGGTTTTTTGTGTTTTGGGGTTTATTAACTGATTGTTTTGAATTTTTTGGGATTTTTAGGTTTTTGGGGTTTTTTAGTTTTTTTAATGGGGTTTTTGGGTTTTATGGCGATTAAATGTGTTTTTATGGGTTTTAGAGTTTTTATCGTATTTAGGTTTAGAGTTTTAGAGTTTCTAGGATGTTTTAGGGGTTTTTGTGTTTTTAATATTGGGGGTGGGGGTTATTGTTTTATTGGATTTTTTAATTTTTTTAGGATTCTTTGTGTTTTTATGATTTTTAAGGATTTGCTTAGTTTTTTAGGATTTTTAGGGTTCCTCATGGATTACATCAGGGTTTATAGTGTTTTTTGTTTTTTTAGTATTTTTAGTTGTTTTTATAATTTTTTATGATTATTTGTTTTTTGTGGGTTTTATGGTTTTTAATGTTTTTTTGGATTGGGGGGGTTAGATTTTTTAGGGTTTTTAAAAAATGTTATTGTTTTAGGGTATTAATTTTTTAAGTGTATAATGGTTTTTCAGGTTTTATTGTGTTTAGTTGTTTTAGGGTATTTTATAATTTTATCCGGTTTTAGGGACTTTTATGGTTTTTAGGATCGTTAGGGCCTTTTTGAATTTTTTATGGTTTTAGGGGTTTTAGGTTAATTTACTGATTTTTATGGATTTTTATTCTTCTTATGAAATTAATGATTTTTTAGGTTATTTGGGTTTTAGTGTTTCCATAGTTTTAGGGCAAGGATGATGCGAGGGTCGGGCTATTCCCGCCCCCTCCGCCCAATTTATTAAAAAGAAGAAAAGAGACACAGCAGACAAGGGAAGGGAGGGGTCAATCGACCCACACCCAAAAACCCTTAACAACCCAAGACAAAAATCCAAAAAAAAAAGAAAAATCAAGAATGAAAAAAGAAAAACCACACAAAACAAAGCAGCCACCACCATCATCCAGCATCTACCAGTATCAAGTAGCTCATAGCCAACCAACAACCAGCATCCAAACTCAAACAGTAATCCACATCCAGCAACAGCACAACCATAAACCACAACTTCAGCACCTCCCATCCAAGTAGAAACCAGCATCCAGAGCCACGAGCATCAAAAATCATAGAACCACCAGCATCCAACATCACATAACCACCAGCGTCCAATCTCACATGATCCAGCATCCAACACCTCATCACCAAGGAGATCCACCAAATGAAGCACCATCATCCAGCATTCACTAGCAAAGTACAACAACCAGCACCAAATAATAAAACACCCAACAACTCTCGATGCTCCGCACCCCACCACAGAGAAAATAACACACCACCAGCACCCAAAACCAGGACCAGGCCGCAGAACCCAGCACACAAAAGACAGAAACCAGCTCCAGGAAAACGCCCCATTAGAATCGTGTAGCATCACTAGACCACGCCTAAAATTCCCCAGAAAATCCTGTAACCAAAACCCGCAATGGCGCATGACCATCACCGCAACCAAAGAACCATGGGTTATAAGACTTAAAGACTTCCAAATAGAACTAGCATCACCAACAAGTAGCAAGGGAAGAATCATGCGCACCTAAAAAATGAAATTTCCGCACAAACCGATTCCATGCCACTATCATTTGTGCCCCATGAAACTCTTGAGCAGATCTAAGAGCTCCGATCACCACCTTACCAAAATGCATAGAAGAACGAAGCAGAAAAACAGGAAAGATCGCCTGTCGTTGTGGCCAGAATCCGCATTGTCGGTGCACCATGCTCCATCGTTGAGACTGCCAACTCCGTTGACCTGCCTGAGGTCCCAGATCTGCAAGGTCAACATCGATCCGTGATAGAAATCCATGAAGGAAACCAACCGCCAATGAGCCTTCACCGCCACAAGCCATATCAGAACAATCTGAGTCCGCAACAACCTTGCCTCCCTGATTGAGGATCGCCAGCATCAGATCCATAGGTCTTGAAACCCTAGAAACAGATTCCAGATCTGCTGAGCCCACACCACACCACAGCAGAAATCCGTCCAGAGCGAAGACAACAAGGACCGAGAAACACCACTGGAGCCCAGATCTGTCAAGGAGAAACCCCGACGCACGTAGACGCGCCTCCAGCTGCACAAAAACCATGCCATCCATGCCTCTGAAGGTCTTGAACGTGTTATCCATGAGCCGCTTGAAGAAGTTCAAGAGCATAGATCCAAACCATCAAGAATCCCCACCGCCAAAAACCGTATCTGCATCACACCTCAAGGTCTTGAAATGAGCAGCAAAGCTACTAGGAAGGGTTCTAGGAGGATATCCTAGGAAAAGCGAAATTGAGAGAGAACCTGGCGAGAGCGGCGGCATCATTTACATATTTTTAGGGGATTTATTATAGATTTTAATGTTTTTCGATGTTTTTAGTGTTTTAATTTTTTCAGATTTCTTAAATAAATTTTATGATTTTGATTATTTTTAATTCTTTTTAGGGGTTTTCAATGAGTTTTAGGATTTTTTGTGTTTTTAGGGTTTTTTGAGATTCAAGGGTTTTTCAGTGTTCTTGGGATTTTTTATGGTTTTGTAGGTTTTTCTAGTTATTAGTATTTTTAGGTGTTTTTGAGTTTTTAGGTGTTTTAATTTATTTAAAGGTTTTAACAGTTTTTGGGGTTTTAGTTTGTTTTTAGTGATGGGGGTATTTGGGGTGTCTATGTATTATAGGTTTTTATAATTATTTTTAGGGTATTTAGTTGATTTTATTGGTTTTTTTGTGTTGGAGGGTAGTTTTTTCAGTTGTTTTGTAGTTTTAGAATTTTGGTGGGTTTTATGGTCTTTTTAGGGGTTTTATGTTTTTAAGTGTTTTTAGTGTTTTTTAGGATTTTGGGTTTTAGGATTATTTTATAGCTTTTCACATCTTTATGGTTATTAAGGTATTAGGTTGTTTTAAGATTTTAGGGTTTTAATTTTTTTACTGGGTTAAATGGTTTTAGGGACTTCTTAGGGTTTTTAGGGATTAAAGGTTTTATTGGGGTTTTATGGGTTTTTATGGTCTTCATAGTTTTTATTGTTTTTAGTATCTTTAAAAAAATTTATTTTTTTATTGTTTTTATGGTTTTTAGGATTTTTATGAGTTTTGGGGGGTTTTAGTGTTTTTTGGGTTTTTTGGGTATTTTTGGATTTTAGGTTCTTTTAGTATTCATAGGTTTTTATGGGTTTTTAGTGTTTTAAGGAAAATTTTAATTTATAGGATTTTTAATGTTTTTTGGGGATTTTTTGGATTGTTTAGTTTTTTATTGTTTTTAGTTGTCTAGGGTTGTTTTAGAATTTTTATTGATTAAAGGGTTTTTAGGGTCTCTAGGGGTTTAATCATTTTTATATATTTTTAGGGATTGTATGGTTTTAATTTTTTTATAGTTATTTAGGTATTAAATGGTATTTCGGGTCATTTAGGGATATTTAGTGTTTTTATCATATTTTAGTGGATTTTATGTGTTTTACTTATTTTAGGGGTGTTTTAGGATTTGATGGTTTTTATGGGTTTTATGGTTACTTGGAACATTAGTATTTTTTTGGTGTTGTTAGAATTTTTAGGGCTTTATCGGGTCTTTAGGGGTTTTAAGGGTTTTTAGGGGGTTTAGGGTTTTTAGTGTTTTTGGGTGTTTTAGTTTTTCATTGGGATATTAGTGTTTTTTGGGTTTTTTGTGTTTTTACATTTTTGTGTTTTTAGGTTGTTTTTGTGTTATTAGGGGTTTAAGGGGTTATTGGATTTATTTGGTGTTTTGGTTTTTTTTGTTCTTTTGAAAATGTTTCGGGTTTTTAGCGGGTTCTAGGGTTTTGGGATTTTATTGGTTTTTGGGTTTGTTTTTTGGTTTTTAGGTTTTATTATTGTATTAATGGTTTTTGTTTTTTTAGGATTTTAGGGTCTTGAAGGTTTTTAATGTTATTTTTCGATTTTAGTGTTTTATGTTTTTAAGTTTATGTTATTTTATGTATTAAAGTGTTTTTAAGGATTTTTATAGGTTTTATGCCCATTTAATGTTTTTATGTTCTTTTAGGGGTTTTGGGGGGTTTTTGGTTTTTCAGGGTTTTTTTATTTTTAGACTTTTTAAGGTTATTTGGGTTTTTAGGGTCGTTTGGTATTTTTTACCGTTTTAAGAACTTTTAGGAATTATTATGGGTTTTTTTAATTTTGGGTTTTTTAGGGTTTTTAGAGGTTTTAGTGTGTTTTAACGGGTGTTAGGTTCTTTTGTGGTGTTTTATGGTTTTTAGGTGTCCTTAAGGTGTTTCCAGGCTTCTAGAGTCCATTTGGAAATTTTAATTCTTTTTAGGGTCCATTAGGGGTTTTATGGTTTTTATGTATATTTTAAGGTTTTTAGGTTTTTTTGATCTTTTTAGGGCTTTAGGTCTTCTAATGTTTTTTTAATTCTTCAATGTTTTTTTTGAGTTTTTGGTGTTTTTATGGTTTTTAGTGTATTTTGGTGTTTTTACATGGTCTTTTTAAGAGGATTTAGTGGTTTTGGGATTCTTTAGGGTGGTATCGGGTTTTATGGTTTCTTAACATTGTCAGTGTTATTAAAAATTTTCAGTGTATTGAGATTCCTTTTGAGTTTCATGGGTTTTATGAGGATTTAGGGACTTTTAGGGGGTATAGTATGTGTTTAGGTTGTATGGTATTGGGTTTAGTGTGTTGTGTTTAGGGTTTTTGGTGTACGATATAAGGTTTAGTGAGTAGGGTACAAGATTTAGGGTTTATGGTATTGAGTTTAGGTTTTATGGTTAATGGATTATGTTTTAGGATTTATGTTTAGATTGTAGGTTTTAGGGTTTAGTGCATAAATTGTGGGGTGTCAGGTATATGATTTAGAATGTGGGATATAGAGTATAGGATGTGGGCTTTAGAGTTTATAGTGGAGAGTTTAAGGTTAAGTGTTTATTTAACAACCTGACATTTTATGAAAAATATTATTTTAATTTCATTAATATCTTGTGTTGTATGCTACACCAAGATTACCTTGCGCTATACGCAACACCGTATTAGCATGCAGTATACGCAACACTATTCTTGGATCGTGTTACACACAATTGTGATAATAGTTATTCTACACAACATTGAGTATATATATATATATATAATAAATGTATAAATGAAATATGGTTGGATTCTGTTATACGAAACAACGAAGGATTCTTTCACAACATGAAACCCTGATTTGGCTTGCATTACACGCAATCACGACCTTCCTCGATAGCGTGTGTTGTACGCAATACCAGGTTTTACTAAACAATGATATATTATTATAATATTTTTATGAACTAGCCTTTATGAATATTATTAACTAAATTTTTAATTTTATAACATTATTATTCATCTTACACATTTTCTAGAACATGGTATAAGAACAAAATAAATTTTTTGGATAAAATAAGTATTTTAAAAAAAATGCAGTTTTGCCGCCTTTTGATGGCGCACCCACTTTAAATCTAGTTTTTGACATGTTTATAACTTCCATTTGACAAAATAAAATTATTCTTTGGAATCAAGAAATAAAAATTTACTTTGGATAAATTTTTTATTTTATTCTGAGGACTTTCATATTTTAATGAATAGTAAAAACACGCTATCTTTTAATTAAAAACAAATTTTTTCATCGTAATATCTTATGTGGTTAAATTATAATATTTAATGGTTTTAAAGTATAAATAGAATATATTTTTACCATTTAATATAATATATGTCATTAGCATTGATTTTACCGTGAATTCATAGGTTAAACCAATTCAATCTTTTGCAATGTTTTAATGAAAAACCCGTTTTCTTTCGACAACAGGATTAATTTTAATTTAATTTCTGAAACTTTTGTGTATTTAATTTTTAAAAATGGATTCCATATTTGGAATGAGTGGGTCCAAATTATGTTAATAAGATACTTTTTATTTTTGGGCATTGTGAATAGTAACTACAGTAAATTGTATTTACTATAGTTAAAGGTAAATCGGGTAATTAAGGGTAAATATAAGATTATAAAATTATTCTAACACTTGGAAAAATCCTATTCAATGACTAAAAGTCGACCCATATCACCTAAGGGTCGGACTAGATTCATTTAATGGACTTTTTTTCCTGAAAATAATTTAATTATTATTAAAACCAAAGAAAGTGACAACATGTCACTCTCTTAAATACTATAAGTATAATAATTTTAATTTAGTGATAAAAATCATGAAACATAGAACATTAATAGTCTACATAAATCTAAAAAAATTATCTACATTATGATAATTTATTTAGAAAATTTTGGGATTAAATAATTATCATTAATTGTGACACAATAGTGATGCTGAAATTATTTATCTAGTGAAAAATCAAGAATATAGTTTTTGTTAAACTAATAGTGACCATAAAAGGCACAAAAACCTGACCAAAACTTATTGGTCATGTAAATTTAAACTATAATCATCCAATGGTCGAATATTTGACCATTTGGAGTCTTACACAAGCAATTGTGACACTTATATTATTTTATTTTAAATGATGCCACAGTTGTCACCTTCATAATTTAATAAATATATCAATTTAAATATTTTGATTTTAAGATGATAAATTCGAGTAAAAGTATTATTGTGAATGTTAATAGACTTATCTTCATCATAGGATTTTATTTTAAATTTTTATGCAACAAATCAGTATATTAAATAATTATACAAAAATGTTTTAGTAATTATTTTATTAAGAGATAACCCAAATAAATGGTTTTAAAAATAATAAAAAAATATTATATGAACAATTTAACGTGATCCACTAATTTTATAGATACATATGACCTTTTATGAATCTATTAAAGATTTTAGTTCGAACATATGTTCTGTATATATTTTATTTAAATTCAAATAAATGAATAGTGTCAAAATTGACATTATTGTTATTTTATAAAAATAACATATTATAAAATTGTTTAAAAATCACAAAAATATTTGGAAATTATAAATTTAAATTTTTATGGTCTATAATGTTATAAAGTAAACAATTATGGAAAATTCACAACAAATAAGTAATTATTTGTTATAATTTAAAATTTAGAATTTTATTACCACAAATAAACTTAAATAGATTAAATAAGGATAAATCAAAATGATAAGGTTTAAAATAAGATCCAAACATGTATAAATTTAATTGGTTGATGATATTATAACCTTATATCATCTAATATTCAAATATGAGTCATTTTTGGAGGTTGTTAAGTGGGGTTAGATTTATATTAAATTAATATTTTTAAGAATTCCAAAGGTGCCCCTCTCCTCCCTTATAAAAGGGCACCTCCTACCTCTCCTCCTCACACCAATTTGAGCCTTCATGCTCGGCCAAACCCTGAAAAATTATCTTCTACACTTCCCTAGAAACATCCTAGAGGTTCTGGTCTACTTTAAAGACCGATCTTAGTGCCCTAAGAGAAGGTTTCAAAGAGGCGTATCGAAGAATAGGTAATTTCTTCTCCCGATTATTTCAAGCTTCTTTCTTCTTAAACTTCTTCTTAATTAGTTGTTTCATTATAAAGTAATAACATAATTATCACTAATATACTGATTTGTTATTATAAATATGAAACAACCCCATTTCACCTTCTATCCATCCTATGGAAAACAAAATCACCGCGCGTGCGTACGTACGGAATACCGTCTCCACGTCATGGTGTAATATGTTTTTCCACCAACACCTTACATGGATGGGTATAATGGTATAAAGAATAAATATACATAGTTATTATAAAATCATACTGATTCTGATATATTGTATCATCCACTTCAATTCAATTCAATAATTATGGAAATGATATCATCGCTCGTACGTACGTATAGACTACCGTCTCCATGACGCGATGTGATTCATTCTCCATGTTAACCATTTAAGAATTATTATAAAGTATATATAAGCAATAATAATGAAATATATGACATTATAAAGCTACTGTATTTATGTATATATGTATTTCATCTACTTAATTCCATTCAACTCAATAAGGAAACGAAAACAGCGCTCATGCGTACGTACGGCCTACCGTCTCCATGAATGGTGTATTTATTTCCTTTTACTGATCTATTATATATATGTATATTATGAATATATATTATACATATATCAGGTTTTATATTCTGGAATTAATTAATCATGATATAAGTAATCATATGAATAATTACAAGTCAAAACACGGACGACAAATGAAAAGATTTTACCCAAAACGCTCTTTAACATTGAATTTACAAAAGAACGGGTAATATAATGTCATAAGTGAACCATATATGATATAATAACAATTAATATGATTCTTTAATAAGTCAATAACATTATTTAAATCATTATACAGGAGGTTCAGATACGTACGAAGCATATCTGACATAAGGTAAGGGATAATTTTACAAATCTCATTTTTATCCGAGATTGCTTATTCGTAAGTATTTACTGGGGTTATTTCTATCATCCATGAACATGTTTTATAAAAGTGATTTCATGTATGTTTAAAGTCATTTTTACCCATTTTTGACTTTTACTACATGGTATGTATGGAATCTTTCTATTACGAGGTACTTTTTGACTTTTCCGGCAAAAGTACGAGAAGAATGTTTTTTTAACTTATACGGAACAAACAGATTTTTACGGTTTTATAAAGACTTGTTTTCATTAAGCTTACTCCAAAAGATTTCATGACTATTTTCAACAAAATCCTTTTATTTTAAAATTACACGACATTTTGTGAAAAGAAAATGATTTTGAAGAAAAATGATATTTTCTTCAAGAATTCATTTCACGTGTTTTATCAAAACCATTTTTCATCTATGATGACATTATTTAATATGTGTATGTTTCAAGTATAATGTGTCTATGATTTACATGGGTTCACTTCCCTTATTATGATATGATATCCATTTCTTTTATATGGATTATGTGATGATGGGATGATGTTTATGAAACCCATTTTATTTATTGGGTTTTTATGAATGATGTATATTGATTTTGTGGCACAAGTAAGAATGATTTCATTATGAGATGAGTGGGACCTATATCTCCCTCCAATACATTGGGTAATGATTTATATCTCATGATATAGACATGGCTAGAACGGCAAGTTAAACCAGTTCAGTAATACAGGACTGGAATGAGGAGTGAACACGATTCAGAAAGGGACTTTGTCCACTAAGATGGTCTTGGCAGCAATACCTTGGCTACTATGGAAATCATGACATGTGCTGAATGGTTTCCACAATTACATGTTTTATACCCATGCTATTTTATCATTATTGATGTTCCTTTATGATATATTCCTTACGTACTTCCAAGAATAATGTCGTTGCTCAAGATTTTGATGTTTAGATTTTATGTTCAAGTTTTTGCATTCAAATGTTTATGGATTGTTTTATGTTCTCTATGTTTACCTTTACTGAGCATTTGAGCTCACCCCTTTTATGTTTTATTTTCCCCAGGATATAAAGAAAGTTTTTAGGTAAGAAAAAAAGGGGAAGATCTTTATTGGGAGATGTTGAAGATCTTTCACCACGATTAGAAGATTTTATTCTGAGTTTCCAAAGACACTAAACTATTACGGTCCTTGTGTGTCTGTTTTTCTAATGTATTAAGTATTCCGCAAAAGTAATGTAATATTCATGTACGTCAAGCTTCGGGTCTCTACAGTTGGTATCAGAGGAAAGGTTTGGTCAACCTTTGGAAACTAGGATGCGAAAACGTAAGTGAGATCCCTAGAGATATTTCTAAGGTATGTATAGGGATGTACCTAAGGATAAGAATACGTATATGATATAGTCCTAGAACTATGGTAAATATCTTAGAATTTAACCTAAGATGTTAGATATTGAGGGTGATCCCCCTTCACTATGTTATTTTCCCTTACATGATTTTTTCCTCTCACACTATTCTTTTTGGGTTTTAGAAAATGGTTGGAAACAGGAAGATTCATGATAATGTAGGATATGACGGACAATGGAATGATTTTCTTCATGAGAAACCAAACGAAATGGGATCTGGAAGTCCAAACATCGTTATTATGCCTAATCAACAATCTCATAATATGATCAATAATCTCAACTTTGGTAAGTTTCCCGACTCAGATAATAAGAGAAAGATGGAGTTTCATGATGATCATAGAGGAAAGAAAGTTCAATTTACCTCATGTAAATCATGTGGTAAGAGGCATCAGGGAGATTGTTTCAAAGGAACTAGAAGATGCTTTGGGTTTGGAAAAGAAGGATACAAAGCCAGTAAGTGCAAAGGAAAAGGTTCAGTTAACACCATGGACAAGGATAATGGTATTGCTACGACATCAACAGTGATTAGATGTTTTAAATGTGGAATGTACGGGCATTTTGAAAACCAATGCCCTAATGGAAAATCTCATGAAGATAATCAGCATGGTCATATTGGTAGTATTTATGTGGATAATGATGAGGAGACTACAAATGATATATGAGCTTAAAGAAGTGTTGAAGCTCAGTCGGTTATTTTAGAAGGTAGTGGAATGATTGTATGTTTATCGAGAGTTATGTTGTATAGTAAATGGTATTATGGAATAAAGAATCATCTAAGGATTGTTACACTATTGTTTTTCCTTAAAGTATTTGAAAGTATATGATGAATGGTACCAGTAACCATGGAATGTTATTCAGATAATTTTGTAAAGTATATGATATGCGCATAATGAAGGAATAAGAAGATAATGAGATGTTTGATTGTATTCATGAGCTCATGATTGATATAAGTACTAAGTGATATCATGGATTGGGTATATAGAATTTTGAGGATTTTGGTATGTGGAAAGTGTTAACTTTTAACTGCATTCATGTTTTCACTATGGTTCAATGGGTATTCATTTTTCAAGAGAATACATGATTAGGGCCTTCGAATGTTTGGAATGTGACCAACAAGACATATCTCATGATATACGGGGATCAATGATGGTATTAACATGCTTGTTATATGAACTCTTTGGTAATCATTTTCACTATAATATGAGATTCGACAGCAGTATTATGGATAAGCCTAAAGATTGGAATGGACTATGTTGGACATAAGTTAGTATTGTTTAAGGATAAATTTTTTTTTCGATATTATTGATGGGATGTTATAGTAATGTAGTTTTAGAAAAAGGACAACCTGCAGAACAGATGACAGCCCATCGCGTCGGACAAGGCTGTGGGAATCGAACCCACAACCGAAGTGCGACTGGCCTTTATCGCCTACCACTGGCCTACAAGAAGTCCCTGGTTAGTAGAAACTAGTTTTATTTTATTACGCGGTATGATATAAGAAGTATAAGTTCATTTTTTGAATCATATACGATTAACTTCACCATAGATGGTATTATGTATTTTTGATATCTTTTGTAACCTTTTGTTTGAGACAGATGGAATGGACCATCATTCTATCACATGATCTACCAACACTTCACAAATGACAAATCCAACTTCATGTCTTTAAGAGATGAAGTGGAAATTTTCCAAAGAATGAACAACGGTGACACAGTACCAAAATGACGAAAGTATTTCTTCTAATTCCAATTTCATCAACTTTAGGGAAATGATCTTGAAAACCAAAAATGTTATCCTAGTGCTCTTATATCTGATGAATTATATGGTACCATAGATCGTCACAAATTTTTGGCTTTGTGATTGCTGGCTTTTCCATAGCCATGTTCTCCACCACTCTCCATCAGAACATGATGGTTAGATTTCTCTTCCATATCCATATTTTCACCTATGTCCTCATACGTGGAAACCCAGTGATGAGTTAATTTGGGTAACCATTAAATTTCAAACTTTAGTTTTTAAATCCATGTTTTGGTAATCCTTTTTACAATGTGGGTTTCTATTAAACAAACTTTCGAGTAGTTAACCATTTATAACCCCATTGAATTTCGAGGGCGAAATTCATTTTAAGGGGGGTAGAATGTAAAACCTGAGATTTTATGAAAAATATTACTTTAATTTCATTAATGTCTTGTGTTGTATGCTACACCAAGATTACCATGTGCTATACGGAACATCGTATTAGCTTGCAGTATACGCAACACTATTCTTGGATTGTGTTACACATAATTTTGATAATAGTTATTCTACGCAACATTGAGTATATATATATATATATTTAATGTATAAATGAAATATTGTTGGATTCTGTTATAAGAAACAACAAAGGATTATTTTAAAACATGAAACCCTTATTTGGCTTGCATTACACGCAATCGCGACCTTCCTCGATAGCGTGTGTTGTACGCAATACCGGGTTTTACTAAACAACGATATATTTTTATAATATTATTATGAACTAGCCGTTATGAATAGTATTAACTAAATTTTTAATTTTATAACATTATTATTCATCTTACACATTTTCTAGAACATGTTATAAGAACAAAATAAATTTTTCGGGTAAAATAAGTATTTTTCAAAAAATGCAGTTTTGCTGCCTTTTGATAGCGCAGCCACATTAAATATAGTTTTTGACATTTTTATAACTTCCATTTGACAAAATAAAATTATTCTTTGGAATAAAGAAATAAAAATTTACTTTGGATAAATTTTTCATTTTATTCCGATGACTTTCATATTTTAATGAATAGTAAAAACACGCTATATTTTAATTAAAAACAACTTTTTTCATCGTAATATCTTATGTGGATAAATTATAATATTTAATGGTTTTAATGTATATATATAATATATTTTTACCATTTAATATAATTTATGTAATTAGCATTGATTTTACCTTGAATTCGTAGGTTAAACCAATTCAATCTTTTGCAATGTTTTAAAGAAAACCCGTTTTCTTTCGACAACAGGAATAATTTTAATTTAATTTCTGCAACTTTTGTGTATTGAATTTGGAAAAATGGATTCCATATTTGGAATTAGTGGGTCCAAATTATGTTAATAAGATACTTTTTATTTTTGGGCATTGTTAATAGTAACTACGGTAAATTGTATTTTCTATAGTTAAAGGTAAATCGGGTAATTAAGGGTAAATATAAGATTATAAAATTACCCTAACACTTAGAAAAATCCTATTATATGACTAAAAGTAGACCCATATCACCTAAGGGTTGGATTAGATTCATTTAATGGACTTTTGTTCCATGAAAATAATTTAATTATTATTAAAACCAATGAAAGTGACAACATGTCACTCTCTTAAATACTATAAGTATAATATTTATAATTTAGTGATAAAATTCATTAAACTTAGAACATTAATAGTCTACATAAAGATAAAAAAATTATCTACATCATGAGAATTTATTTAGCAATTTTTGGGATTAAATAATTATCATTAATTGTGACACAATAGTGATGCCGAAATTATTTATCTAGTGAAAAATCAAGAATATAGTTTTTATTAAACTAATAGTGACCATAAAAGGCACAAAACCCTAACCAAAACTTATTGGTCATGTAAATTTAAACTATAATCATCCAATGGTATAATATTTGACCATTTTGAGTCTTATACAAGCAATTATGACACTTATATTATTTTATTTTAAATGATGCCAAAGTTGTCACCTTCATAATTTTGTAAATATAACAATTTAAATATTGTGATTTTAATATGAAAAATTCGATTAAAAGTTTTATTGTGAAAGGTAATAGATTTATCTTCATCATAAGATTTTATTTTAAATTTTTATGCCACAAATCAGTATATTAAATAATTATACAAAAATGTTGTAGTAATTATTTTATTACGAGATAAACCAAATAAATGGTTTTAAAAATAATAAAATAAATATTATATGAACAATTTAATGTGATCCACTAATTTTATAGATACATATGACCTTTTATGAATATATTAAAGCTTTTAGTTCGAACATATCTTCTTGTGTATATTTTATTTAAATTCAAATAAATGAATAGTCTCAAAATTGACACTATTGTTATTTTATAAAAATAACATATTATAAAATTGTTTAAAAATTAAAAAAATATTTAAAAATTATAAATTTAAATTTATATGGTCTATAATGTTATAAATTAAAAAATTATGGAACATTCACAACAAATAAGTAATTATTTGTTATAATTTATAATTTAGAATTTTATTACCACAAATAAACTTAAATAGATTAAATAAGGATAAATCAAAATGATAAGGTTTCAAATAAGATCCAAACATGTCTAAATTTGATTGGTTGATGATATTACAACCTTATCTCATCTAATATTCGAATATGATTCATTTTTGAAGGTTTTTAATTGGGTTTAGATTTATTATAAATTAATATTTTTAAGAATTCCAAAGGTGCCCCTCTCCTCCCTTATAAAAGGGCACCTCCTACCTCTCCTCCTCACACCAATTTGAGCCTTCCTGCTCGGCCAAACACTTAAAAATTATCTTCTAAACTTCCCTATAAACATCCTAGAGGTTATGTTCTACTTTAAAGACCAATCTTAGTGCTCTAATAGGAGGTTTCAAAGAGGCGTATTGAAGAAGAGATAATTTCTTCTCCCGATTATTTCAAGCTTCTTTCTTCTTCATCTTCTTCTTCTTTAGTTGTTTCATTATAAAGTAATAACATAAGTATAACTAATATACTGATTTGTTATTATAAATATGAAACAACCCCATTTCACCTTCTATCCATCCTACGGAAAACAAAATTACCGCGCGTGCGTACGTACGGAATACCGTCTCCACGCCGTGGTGTAATATGTTTTTCCACCAACACCTTACATGGAAGGGTATAATGGTATAAAGAATAACTATAAATAGTTATTATAACATCATACTGATTCTGATATATTTTATCATCCACTTCAATTCAATTCAATAATTATGGAAACGATATCATCGCTCGTGCGTACGTACGGACTACCGTCTCCACGACGTGATGAGATTCATTCTCCATGTTAACCATTTAAGAATGATTATAAAGTATATATAAGAAATAATAATGAAATATATGACATTATAAAGCTACTGTATTTATGTATATATGTATGTCATCTACTTAATTCCATTCAACTCAATAAGGAAACGAAAACAGCGTTCATGCGTACGTACGTCCTACTGTCTCCATGAACGGTGTATTTATTTCCTTTTAATGATCTATTATATATATGTATATTCTGAATATATATTATATATAAATCAGTTATTATATTCTGGAATTAAGTAATCATGATCTATGTAATCATATGAATAATTACAAGTCAAAACACGGACGACAAATGAAAAGATTTTACCCAAAACGCTCTTTAACATGGAATTTACAAAAGAACGGGTAATATAAAGTCATAAGTGAACCCTATATGATATAATAACAATTAATATGATTATTTAATAAGTCAATAAAATTATTTAAATCATTATACAGGAGGTTCGGATACGTACGAAGCATATCGGACATAAGGTAAGGGATAATTTTGCAAATCTCATTTTTATCCGAGATTGCTTATTCGTAAGTATTTACTGGGGTTATTTCTATCATACATTTCCGCGTTTTATAAAAGTGTTTTCATGTATGTTTAAAGTCATTTTTACCCATTTTTTACTTTTACTACATGGTATGAATGGAATCTTTCTATTACGAGGTACTTTTTGACTTTTCCGGCAAAAGTACGAGAAGAATGTTTTTTTTAACTTATACGGCACGAACGGATTTTTACGGTTCTATAAAGCCTTGTTTTCATGAAGCTTCCTCCAAAATATTTCATGACTATTTTCAAAAAAATACTTTTATTTTAAAATTACACGACATTTTGTGAAAAGAAATTGATTTTGAAGAAAAAGGATATTTTCTTCAAGAATTCATTTCAAGTGTTTTATCAAAACAATTTTTCATCTAAGATGACATTATTTAATATGTGTATGTTTCAAGTATAATGTCTCCATGATTTACATGGTTTCACATCTCTTATTATGAAATGATATCCATTTCATTTATATGGATTATGTGATGATGGGATGATGTTTATGAAACCCATTTTATTTATTGGGTTTTTATGAATGATGTATGTTTATTTTGTGGCACAAGTAAGAATGATTTAATTATGAGATGGGTGGTACCTATATCTCCCTCTAATTTATTGTGTAAATATTTATATATCTCATGATATAGACATGGCTGGAACGACAAGTTAAACCGGTTCAGTAATACAGGACTGGAACGAGGAGTGAACTCGATTCAGAAAGGGACTTTGTCCACTAAGACGGTCTTGGAAACATTGCCTTGGCTACTATGGAAATCATGACATGTGATTAATGGTTGCCACAATTACATGTTTTATTCACATGCTATTTTATCATGATTATTGTTCCTTTATGATATATGCCTTACATACTTCCAAGATTCATGTCTTTGCTCAAGATTTTGATGTTTAGATTTTATGTTCAAGTTTTTGCATTCAAATGTTTATGGATTGTTTTATGTTCTCTATGATTACCCTTAATGGGAATTTGAGCTCACCCCAATTATGTTTCATTTTCCCCAGGATATAAAGAAAGGTTTTAGGTAAGAAAAAAAGGGGAAGATCTTTATGGGGAGATGTTGAAGATCTTTCACAACGATTAGAAGATTTTATTCCGAGTTTCCAAAGACACTAAAATATTATGGTCCTTGTGTGTCTGTTTTTCTTATGTATTAAGTATTCCGCAAAAGTAATGTAATATTCATGTACGTCAAGCTTTGGGTCTCTACAGTTTAGGTTATAGGAAATATGGTTTATTGGGTAGGGTCTTACAGAGTAGGGTATAAGGTTTAGGATGCATGGTTTTGGGTTTTGGTTTTTCAGGGTAGAGTATATGATTTATGGAGTTGGTTAAGTGGTTAGGCTTTATTGTGTATGACTCATGGTTTAGGGATATTTGTATATGGTTTTGGGTATAGGGTATTGGGTTTCTTATGTGTTGTGTACCATTGATGATTTAGGGATTAGGGTTTATGGTTTAGGGTATAGGGTATGGGGTTTTTTTTTGTTTTTTTATTGTTTTTACAATTTTTATGGGTTCTTTTTAGTTTTCAAGGATTTTTGTATTTTTAGAGATTTCTAATATTTTTGGGGTTTTGTGATGTTTTTGGTGATTTATGTGTTTACAGGGTTTTTTATGATTTTAGGCTTTTGATCTATTTGGGTTTTCCGAGTTTTTCTATTTTTGGAGGGTTTGGAAGTATAAGTTTATTGTTATTTTTTAAGCGGTTTTATGTTTTTTTAGGATTTCTAGGGGTTTAAGTGTTTTTTATTGGGTTTTAGCTACTTCATGATTTTTTAGGGGTTTTCGGGTTTTCATTTTTTTAGGGATTTGTGGTTTTTAGGATTGTTAAGTGGTTTTAGTGTTATTTATGGGTATTTGGGTTTATATGGGGTTTAAAATTCTTTCTTTTTGGTTTGTACTATTTTAATAGGTGTTTCTATGGATGTACAGTCTTGAAAATTCTACCAAGGGAAGAACAATACTCCCACAATCACAACAATGAAGGGAGAAAGTATTCCTACATGTCTAGCAAGGTGAATGGACACAAATGTAGCTAAAAATTTCAAATGAAACTTGAAGGAATTCAAGTTTTCAATAAATTTTTAGTGGCCCTCATGTCATCACTGGGAAGGGTTCGTGGACCACCTGGATCACAAATTACCGGTATGCGGAATGATCCATGAGATGCTGGCCCACTGAGTAATGGAAAAATAACCCATTGGACTATGAATTGTGTCGCTGAAGGAATCATGCACGTGAAATATATACGTATACCATCTAGAAAAATCAATGGTTCGCACACAAAGAAAACTAGTAGGGTTCTATGAACCATGAATGTGAACCATAGGCTTCGAAAAACGCAGTTGACTCAGTCTTTCATGGGTTAGGATATCTCTTCATGGGCCTCTGAAAATGGTTCCACAAGCCCATATATATGATTTCACCAATTCTACATAAAATGAGCATAGAAGGAATTGAGAAAGGACATACGAAGAAATCTTGGAGGGGTACCCAGAGGTTGGAAGAAAGAATTCAGAGAAGATTATGGCTTCATTATTCAGTCATCAGGGATTCCCAAATTGCGAATCACGATCTCCGTTGGTACAAATAGATGTGAACCATATATCATGGGAACATAACATTAATAATAAAACCCAGAACATGATTGGTGAAACCATGAACCACATACTTCTCGCAGATGAACTCCCTGCGAACGATAGTCCCCTTGACCCTCATTCAATATAGTGTTCTGCATTGTGTATCACAACATAGATTTAACTCAGCATTGTGTACTGAATCAGTATGCGGATGGAACCCAATGTGTCGCGGAACACTGCGTACCATTCTGATGTGCGGTGGTCCATACCCATGATTGTGTACCCCTTTGGTAAGTGGAAGACTCCTCTTCCCTCATACCACTACGGTATACGGAGCCTCCACCATCATATAGAAGAAATCAGTATGCATAATGGGGTGTTTTGGGTATTATTTCCTCATGTTCCAATCTCACCCCTCTATTACCTTCTAGTCCTTTATAATCCCTCCATGAACCAGTCCATATACATCAGGACAAAGCCTCTCAGAAAGCCACTAGACCCATATGATTAGACCATTGGGTGCATCAGCATTCCCCTTTGAGTCTACATACCCATGGTAAGAGAAGTCATGAAGGCTCTCTCCACAATGGTTCAGGCTCTGGGAATGTATTAGGGTCTACATTCCCAAGGTATCCCGAAGAACAACCTTGGGATGCCGACATGAAACTCCACACTCTAGATATTAAGGGTGATCACCTACTTTTCCATTCAAAGAGGAATGATGACCAATGAAATGGGTTATGTTCGCTTCCCATTTTTATGAGGACAATACTGCTCCCCTCCCCAAAATGTGTTCTGGGGCACTCCCATTAAGGTAAGTACCCAATCTTCTGTGGCCGAGCCGTAGGAATTTTAATGCAATTTCACATTTAAAAGATCATATCTCTGCACCCTCACCCATTGTCTCATCGCACATTTATGTTGTAGGATCTCCCTATCTCACCAGTAGGAGAAGAAGCATGTGTTGATTGTATATCTCACATCCTATTGTTTCACACATCGATAATGACTCATGTGGGATTAGAGTTTTTTTTTATAATTACATTATCCACACTATTCTGAACTATGAATACTCTGATTCTGGATCAAACCAGGATACATAGGATGCCATTATGAAGGCCGGATCTCAAAAGGGTTCCCTCCCATAAATGATCACCCAATCATGTTCCCCTAAAATGAGAATCCTCGACAAATAATCCCCAAACAATTATGAACTATGATTACTCTGATTCCTAATCAAACAAGGATATGTAGGATGCCTACATGAAGGCCCGATCTTAGAAGGGTGTCCATTCAAAAGGGCACACCCAATAAGGACCCCCCAAATGGGCTGCTTCCATGCATACGCCCCAACCATTATGAACTACATGGGTTTTAATTCCTCTCCCAAGGATATATAGGAAAACCATCATTGGGGTTTGATCCCATCATCATGTCACATTCCATCCCCTAGATGATGATAAACTCCAGAGAACCTTATTGCATGGATTATGTTAGCATTGCCTCCGTAGCATCAAATCCATATATGCCTATGATTCTACTATAAACCAGGGGTTTCCCATAGACACACTCTTCAAGATTAAACCAAGGATTCACAAACATATGAACATGACAAAAATCTATAAGAGAGTCCCATAATAGAAAATAATCCTCCCCTAAAAGGTCGGAGGAGAAGGACTTCACATCCTCTCGACCAAAAGAGTCCTTAAGTGTCATTGGCTGAATCATTGACCAACGAGTGCATGCCTTTGGAAATTATGTCCTTGAATCATTGATACCAAGGTTGTTGGGTGTTTATGGATCCATGAATAAACCCTTTGGAAACCATATGAGGAAGTTATATCCTCGGGGGACTGATTTCACAAGTACATGACACCATGAAATCACCCATTGGGACCACATGACTATGGAATCTCTTTTGCAGTATGGAAGGCGTAAATTAGCCAGTACCCACAGGATTAATACAATCCTCCATTAAAGGATAATGATGTAGAAGGGGTCAAAAAAAAAGAAATGGAGAATTTGAAATGAGACCGTATTTGGGAAAAGATACAGGTGGTGATTCTCATAAGACCATTACACCATCACACCAAACATGTTTATCTAGGAGGCAAAACAAAAATGGTAAAACTGACGTGAATCCATAACAAAGCTGTTGGTTCTACCCCAATGATAATAGAAAAATAGGATGTTGCATGTCAGATCATTTTGTTTTCCACCATACACACCAAATGCGCCACCTCAGAGGTGAAACAAAAATAGTGAACCTGATGTGAATCCATAACCAAGGTGGCGGTCTTGCCCCACTCAATCCCCTTCAACCCACTACTAAAAAATAGAGAGGGGAAGTGGGAAAAGATATATATTTTTATATGAATTAGTTTAAAATAATGATACTTGGATGAGTTTTTGTGGCATGTATGTCATATATGTATGTTACAGGTTCCTGCAGAGCAACCGTCAATCCAAATGACATCCTGATGACCGATGTAGACACACGCATTAGTGATCCCATAGGTATTTAGGGCCCCCAATTAGTAGGAACCCCTCACCTACCCAGTGTCTTCAATGCTGGCTATCCAACACACTGATCAATGAGTAACACCAAAATTGTACTCTCTCCATGGTGCAGGCTGCAAGAAAAGCCCTCCAGTCTAGGAAGGCTCGCCAATCACCTCCTCATCCATAGCTGACACCCCAGCACATAGTGGTCCCAATGATCATCTCAAACTGTTTTTGGAGGTTGTCCCTAGAACGTGACAATGAGTACCTCCCTTAACTCATGAAGTTATATGATGTTAATGCAGAAAACTTCATCTCAACTACACAGGGTTCCAACTCATGGGCCCCTGCCGGAGAGAATCACTACAAACGCCGAGTGACCAGGTCTCCTCATGCTGAAGAGGACCTTATGAAAAGGGAACCGATTGATTACTAGGAGACCTGGTCCCCTCAAGTTTCCCACCAAGGGCAGCAAATATATAATTATCAATACACTAACACCCTGGTTTTTAAGGAGGAACTCTTCCGTACAAATGAGATGGTATTCAATGGGCATACATACAACTCATCCCCCTTCACTCAAGCCCACCACAGAAATAGAGTGGCACAATATGATCATGTGCACGTCCTTGCTAGTGCTTGATAGTCCCACCATGTAGAAAGAGAGGAAAACTACATCCAGATTCAGATATCTACCGATGCACAAGAATCCTTCAAACCAAATAGGGAGGAAACTTGTTTCACATAGGCCCAAATACCTACTAACATGTATCATGCCTGTCATCCAAATAGTTTAGAAAATAAATATGAGCAATGATAAATTCCTTCAGATTCATACAAATACCATGAGTTAAATACAACAATAAGAGAGAATATAAAAATACCCACTCATTAATATGATGGCCATTATTCATATATGGTTGTAACCTAAGAACACAATTGGATGAAGACTCGTTCATCTATCCTGGCATAGGAGAACAGACAGTATCTACTAGAAACCCATGGGGTACCGAAGCAGGTGCAAATACCTACTCCAAAATTTTAATGGGACTTCATACCCATTATTTCCAAAGATGTATGTAATCATATATGGGAAATTATGGAAGATCATATGTCAATCTCATGCAATATCATCCAAACACGCGAAGACATTCTTGCATCTGTGCCAATGGGGTGAAGCCAGACCCACAACATGGTTTCCTCGAACATAATGACTTACTTGAAAAATGAAGCAGTCACTTCAGTGTAGTTATACATCTCTACTCCAATCCTAGAGGGTTGATTGAAAAATCATGTGATACATGGACAAACATATCGGGAACAAATACCCATTCTAGCTGGGGGATGTCGGTCCAACATGGTGGCTACTCTAGGGTTGGAATATATCCCTACCAAAACTCAAGATGCATGTCATCATATCCCAATTGCATCATAAGACCCAACATGATAGGGATCCGTATATAAAGGCTATTACCAATAACAAGTGGCCCTAGTTACCCACAAGAGGTCTCTAAAAAATAAAATGTGCAAAATGAAACTATGAAATAAAGACTACATATATGATCCTGCTCTACTAGAATTTTAGGTTCATAACTCCCTTAAAAATATATCAATAAATACTTATAACCCATTTAGGCCATTTCAAAATTATTTAAGTGTTGGTAGCAATTGAGATGGACCTCCGCGCAATGTAGATATCAACAGCTCTGAAGGTCCTCCCTAGAGCACCCACGAGGTCTCACGCCATGGGCCGTGAATAATCAATCATGATATCCTTTCTCTTGATTCACGTCGGGGTAGCCCATCCCTTGAATTGAGGATCATATAACAAGAATGTACTCCCCTTGATATTATCCACCATGATGGTCTTTCCCATGGTATAAGTTATAGAGATGCTTCTCCATGTAGTCGTACATCAAGTCATGATGGTAGTCATTGCCGTGGTGACAGTCATTGTGTAGGGTCTCCCTGCAATGTCAGTTGCTTTGAATGCCCTCTCCAGAGAAATTTCACGAAATGAGAAGGTCCTCGCCTCATTATAGTACACTATAATGGCCCTCACTAGGATGTACAATGTAGAAATTCTCCCAGCTGCTAGGTATCAAGCTGTGATAGTAGTCATCTCCATCATAGAATCCATCGAGAAGGTCCTCCCCTTAGTGACATCAATCAACAAGAAGGTCCTCCCCTCCCTATAGCCCAACCGAATGGTCCTCCCCTTAGTATACGCCATAAAGACATTTCCTGTGTTGTGGATTCAATTTTTAATGTTTTTTCTCACCATTTACAGCACCAATTGTGATGGACCTCCCACAATCAAAATTCATACCATCAAGAAGGCCCTCCCCTTGCCGAAACAATTGTGAGAACCCCCTCCTATGGTGAGGCGGTTAGAAAGAAGTAGTCAGACATATCAAGCACTCCATCTATAATTAGTGATACCTTTTCTCAACAAGAGGATGGACTGAGGATATGCTCATATTCAAAGACACCACCAAATTGTTCTCATATCAATGAGGCTCACACTAGCTAGGTTTCCTGGAAAAAAATTATTAGAATGCAGTCAAGCATGGAATATTTTCTATAGGAGCCTGCGGACAAAACACAACAGACTCTGTTGCTTGTGAGAAGTCATCTAGAAAAAGATAATATACACGTGATGTATTATCCTACAACCACTTCTCACTTAACCATACTTGGATATTTGTATGGGGAATGTACGCCTGACATTCGCCCCATTATATGGACAACTCTTCATTAGATGAAAAAAATCCTACCATATGAAGGGTTTGTTAACCATGTTAACACATTAGGGGTTATTTACCATCTAATCGACCTGGAATCCCTCCTGTCCGCATAGAATCAATGATTAGAATAGAAAAGGAAAATCCTTGAATGGGCATGCCTCTATGAACTGCAGAAATTGTGTTGCCTCCTTGGAGATGCCTCGACTGGAGTTCGTATTCAGGTTTGCATAAAACATGGAGCTCTGCACATCACCCCATGTCTCGTCCATCAAAACCCATTGGAAATGACATCATGAAATGTTATCACCGAAAGGCGGCAATCAAATGACACCCTTTATCATGAAATATGTGATAATCCACAAAAATCATCCCATATTAAGTATCAAAAGTGTCAGGACTAAAGAGATAAAACCATTGAAAATCTTTTGAGACTGGAAGCCATGAAAAGACAACATGCTTCCCACCTAAGGGAATCCAACCAACAAACTATGACGATGTCTTCTAAATACCATAGACTCCATGCATGCCCAAATCTATACTCATCACACACCCGCATGGGAGTAAGAGAGATTAAAAATGTTTCAATAGAAGTAGCCACCACCGTGATGCAGAAACAACCCCATCCCACATGTCTGGGGACATTTTTAAATAAAGAATTCCCCCATAAGTCCAAAAAATCTAGGCTACAGTGCATCAACAGAATAATGGGAACAACCCCACCACACGGGGCTAGGGGAATTTATACCTCAATTCCCTACAGAACAGAAATCTTCCTTCTCCCATCAAATAATATCATTGGGAAGAGGAGTCACCTATTCCACCCATATTCATGATTCACACCCTTCAAGACAAAGGAACATAATGTGGTTAGAGAAATTCTCCATTTTGGTAAATCCGCTCTAAGAAAGAAAAAGAATATCGCATAATCGAAGGAGAAAATCCGACAAAGGACATTGAAATCCATTCTACTATTAAATAACATGTACACCACCCCGAATGTGGTATGCATTAGTGAACGTGGTTAACATCAACAACAAAGATCTCACATGAAAAGATACCGAGGGAGAGGACGCAAGGGAAGATGGTTCCCTCCTAGAGGTATCCCCCAATGATCCTGATGGTGAGCATCCATGGAACCAGAGGGCGGTCCAAAATTTGGGCGCCCCCTCAGTTAACCCAACACCACATCCCTTCCAAAACCACAATAAGGAGAAGAATATATAAGGGGTTGTCTATGATCTTCCTCCACCACCCCTGAGAATGTGTCACTCAATCTCAAGGAAAGGTTCACAAATTTAGAGAATTAAATGAAAGAGCTTAGGTGAATTAATGCCGAGTTGCATCAAGGGATATAACTCGCCAAAAGTGTCCCCCTTGAGGTAAGTCAGCAGGTATTCCCAGTAGAGGTTCCCTTTCCATAGGAACTCATCACGGGGAATGAATCAAATATTAGAGGCTCGTTCAATCCGAAAGTAGGACCCGCAACCCAATTAAAATAAACCCCGTAAGGACATCAAGACTTCCCCCACTAGGATGGAATCCATAATATATTTGGGTAAACCCCCAAAGGATACCCTGACTAGATATCCACCACAAATTCTAGCAGCACTGACATGCCCAGCATTGGCCACAATCGCACCAGCCCAAACTGAAGCATGACAGGATATGAATTATGGGATCTTGAACATCATTGAGAAACTAACTCCTCAACTAGAAGATAGGGATGGGTGGCACAATCTAATACAACTAGAGCACAAAACCTACCCTAATAGGGTATGCAATGTTCTGCCATAACCAAATTTAGAAAACCTCGTATTCCCTGTATTCAATGGCTCGGGGGACCCAGAATAGCATCTAATGCAATATGCCTCTTATTTTGACCCCATGATGGGCACTACAGAGTAGTAAGAATTATTAAGACAAAGGTTATTCGTATGAACCTTGTAGGTCTAAGTATTTTTATGGTATACTAGGTTGCATACTAACTCGATTACAGGCTAGGAGGACCTTCGATGATAGTTTCTCGTTTAGTTTTGTTTAACTCTACCTAAGGCTACTATCAATGACCTCATGAATTGAAAGATGTGAGGGAACAAAAGAGTCTCCAACTTTATTTCTAGATGGAAAGGCATGAATTATTCCATGAACCGACCGATTCCCCAAGATAAAATGTTGTCAATGTGTATCGAAAATAGTCGTGATGAATTATGAACACCGCTCATCCTAGTCAAGTACACATATGGGTTTAGAGATATCATTTCCATTTTCCAAAGGATATAAGAATCCTTGAAACAAACCAATATCATGTCTAGAGTGGAAAAATCAGCCCTATGTAAAAGAACGGGAATAGACGAAGTAGTTTCTATCACTCTTAAGCCACCATTAGCACCAGATCTAGTTGTGAGGCCCCCACAGAACCATGTAGGACACCCTGGTGCCCAAAAGACACCCCATCCTCAACAAGATGATAATTATGGTGATAATGGATACCAGTTTGAAGAATGAATAAATAAATTTTACTCATTCTGTGATGACTAGTTCTGCAGATACTTCATAGCCGCCATGAATTTTAACTTACTCCAGCTACCAGAGCCAAAGTGAGACAATGAAGTGTGTTTCAAATACCACCTAAATAATTTTCCCTATCACCAGATACTATGAAAAAACATCTATGAATGCTTCGTTATCAAGGATATCCTAAAAATAATGGTAGATTTTAAGCATGTCTAGTTGGAGCCGCCGACAACTTAGGTGGCATATGATTCCTCCTTAGACTCAATTGAAGAATAGGAGTGGTAAATAAATGCCAGTAAGAAGGATAATAATTTTTAAATTTGGATGACCCATAAGACAGTCATCCAAGTCTGTGGAATCCTCCTGGCATAGTTAAAACCAAAAACCATTCCCACAAAATTTCCGGATAAAACACAACCATCCTCCTTGGCATCGTAGTCCTCTAAAGGCTAAAAGGGAATAAAGAAGGAGAAAAAAGTTGAGATGACACCAAATCTTATGTTAGTGTAAACACTTTCATACTTCATAAAAATAGACAATGTACAATGGGAACCACCCCACCAGATGGTATAATAGGCACCTCCCCACCAAATGGCACCAGTATAGGGAGACCGTCAGATATAAACATTGATAGATCAAGAACTGTTCTTTAGATCCAATAATATCATTCACTTGATCGACCCCTTCCCATATAGTTACTATGGCTGCAAACATAAATTCCCCATGCCCAACTAGGGAGCTATAGGAAGAGAGGCCATAGGTTTCCTTAAAGGAACAATCACATCAGGAGTCAAATTCACTGCAACACCATAACTCAAATTGTTAACATTGAAAAAACTCATGAAAGGATACTCTGGTAGATAGAAAAATAACTGGAAAGAACCTCCTCTCCCACAAGAGAAAATCCAAGACCAATTATATTGGAGTATCCATTTATGAATCAAATATCAAATCCTCCATGGAATATATGAAGACCAGTTCGGCCAAACCCAAAAAGAACCGTAGTTCCACCATCTCCTCTCACAGAGGAGAAACCAAAAATTTCCAAATCTAAAGCCTCTAATGTGTCTGTGAATGAGAAACCCAAATCAGGGAAGCACAGAACTTTAGAGAAGAAATATGATATTCTAAAGAAACATGCTTCTATACCATAAAAACTATCAAACATGGAGGTGTTATGCCCGTCTAAAAATATTAGGGAGGCACTCATCGAAGCCTTGCTATGTCCCTAAGTGTTTAATGCAGAAGTAGTAGCAGCTGAATTTTATTAGAATGAGACCAATCCCAAATAATTTCACGCCATCATATCATTTATAGATAGGGATGAAGAATCCATCATGCAAGGGAACATCAGACCCCTGTATTTGTTCAGCAAGATTAATAGAATTGATGTTAGTAGGATTTTCATCAACAATGGATCTAGATTCAATCTCCTCCACCTATGAATGATTCTTCAGATGAGATATTATGAAGACTTCTTGACACCCTACACAACACTTCAGCTTGGATATTACAAAAGTGAACAAAAACCATCGAGAAAAATCAAGATTAAAACATGGCCTGGAGACATCAAGTCCTATTCTGAGTTCATATTAGTGTGGAAAAGTATGGCCTTCAACATCCTATTTGAAATTCCTTGGATACATCAGAACACAAAAATTCCATCATCATACCATTAGTGCATTAAATATTTCGATAATGGAAAAAATGAGACATTGCACGCCGATAAATCCCCATTTGTGTCCTGTGAGTCCCATTATATCGATGCAAGGTTCTATGAATCAGAATAAAAGCATCCTTGGACCGATGATATTGATTGGATTCCTTCCCCAAATTGGTTGAAAATGGCTACTACTAACACACTCTAGTTTCTTGGGAAGAGTTTGTACTACCCATCAACCAAGTTGAAACCCTTAGTGCATGTCCAGATGTAGACTCAATTGTTTTCATGATCTCCATTATGAACACCAATTACAAAGACATCGAAGAGCGGACTGACTCCCATAATGTCATTAAATTCCCTAACAGAGAGGCTTCTGACCCTTCCTCAGGACCTCAATCAACCCTTTCCCCACTCACTAATAAGAAAGATGATTTCTCTCACAACATTGGAGAGTTTTTCTCGAGAATCCTCTCTCCATCAGAAGAGGAAGAAGATGAAGAAGAAGAAGAATAATAATAATAATAATAAGAAATCAGAGATTCCCCTCTCAAATTGTAAGTAGGTGTCTTCACCACAATCGATGAACTTAAGGAGATAAAAATGGGAAACAAAGACAACCTACGTCTAACTCTGATCACTGTGGCTATGCTAGTCAAGGAGAAGAAGACATATACATCCTTATTAATGAATAATTGAGATGTGTTTTCCTTTAATTACACAGATATTCTAGGCCTTGATCATGAGGTCTCCACTCATCATCTAGGCTTACTAGAAGACCACTAGGGCTGTAAGCAGGTAACTAGAAGCACTCGCCCAGTGCATGCTGCCAAAATAGAGGATGAAGCTGATAACATGATCATAGAAAACTTCGTATGGGACATCTAGTATCCGATTTGTATGGGAAACATAGTCCTTGTCTAAATCAAGTATAAATATATTATAATCTTCATTATCATCAAGGACATTAATCGGCATTGCCCGAAAGACAATTTCCTAATCTCAATCACAAAATTATTAACTGATTCAACTACCTAATATGAGGCTCTCTATTTCATGTATAGATATTCTGGATACAACTAGATCCTAATGGCCTGATAAGAATAATAATCTACAAATTTTAGGGCCTCCCATGGAGTGTTATGTTATAAGGTGATTACCTTTGGTCGAAAAAATTATTGCACCACAAATCAGTGTTCCATGCATCGCATCATCATGCCATTGGGAAAATTTGTCAAGTGTTATGTCAAAAATATGGTGGTTAAATCACAACATCACTCAAACCACATTGCTGATATTGAAACTATCTTAAAAAAACTATGACTATAAAATTTAAATATGAATCCCCAAAAGTGTGCCTTCAGCATTACCTTTAAGAAATTACTTGGCTTCATTGTATGCATCCTGACATTGACGTAAACTCAGAGAAGAAAAAATCCATTCGTGCCTTGTACCCACCTTGCAATATCACTGAGTTGAGAGGTCTCCTAGTTACCTAGACTACATCTGGTGCTTCATTTCCAACATAGAGGGTTAATTTATACCTACCACCAGGTTAATGAAAAAACAGGTTATGTATGAGTGGGAAAATTATTACTAAGAATAGTTTGAAAATATCAACAGATATCTTATATACCAACCGTGTTGATGCTTCCATATGAGGGGAGACCACTCATTTTGTACGTAACAGCCCTGGAAAGGTCTATAAGTCCTTTAATCTTGTAGAATAATGATGACGACAACAAGAAAAACCTCTATTACATTATCCAAAAAATCATAAATGTCGAAACATATTTTCTAAAAATTGAAAACATCATTCTATCCATAATCCTTGATCTTCAAAATCTCAGGCATTATCTATATAACCATGATGTCCACCTGGTCTCCCACTACAGCACGCTCAAATATATCCTCAACCTTACCATGCTAAAATGGATTCCTTTCACGATGGGCGGTCATCCTACAACTATTTTACTTATGGGACATACCCCAGAAGGCCACCAAAGGGAAAACATTAGAATATTTCTTAGTAGACCAACCATCAGAAGAAACAACACTATTGGATGCCGAACATCTAGATGAAGAATTTTTCTCTATCCAGGAGGAACCCCAGACATGGGAAATGTACTATGATGGTGTTTCTAGAAGCCCGATAGGGAAGTTGATTGAGGATCCCTAGCTCTAAAATGTGGGGCTTGGAGTTATACTCGTATCCACTAAAATGCCATCATTCCTTCCTCATTCGTGATTTCAGAGTGGTGTACAGATAATGAATTAGAATATCATGCCCTCATTGCAGTCCAAGAAATGTCACGTCATGTACAATCCAAACACCTAAAAATAAAGGGTGATTCAGAGGTAGTCATCAAATAGGTCAATAATGACTATGCCATCAAAAAATAAGTATTTTCCCCCTAGATGAACCATGATTGAGTATTAGTGGAAAATTCCCATCAGAACAAATGTTGACCTATGTCCCATAGTCTCAAAATGCTTAAGTGTATGATTTATAAAATATAACCACAAACATGGATGATCCAGACTGGGATGAAACGATAAATAAAATCACTCACCACCGGATGGTTTGGCCAATTATCCCTAACAATACAGATGTGATTGATGAAATTATCCCCATTTTTGAGCTTCATGGTCACACAATTGGCTGGATGACACCAATTGAAAATTACCTTTTGAAGGGGGAACTCCTATCATATAGAGCATGAGGGGATCATGTCTAAAGATGGGAAGCCAATTTTTTATATACAATGGGGTAAAGCAAGAAAATGGTCTCTATAAATGAGGCCTTGATGGAGTCCTTCTCAGTTGAATTGATGGAGAAGAGACTGATTCCGTCAGGAAGGATGTGCATGCCAGAGCTTGTGGAGCACACCAATCATCATCCTAGCTCTCTCATCAAATCCAAAGGCTTGGGTATTACTGGCCCACTAAGATACCAGATTATGCCATATTACCCAAGAAGATCTATTCCTACCATGTTCTGGGAAACTTTATACACCAAAACCTAGAGTTACTTGATAATGCTATGTACTCCTTACTATTCGCCACCTGGGGGATTGATGTTTTGGGAACACATATTCTTACTACAGCAAGATAGTTCAAGTTCATACTCACAGAAACTAACTTCTTTTCCAAATGGGTCAAATCAATACAGCTTAATAAAGTTGGGGTGAAGAGAATCATTAGCATTGTGAAGGCCATCATCATTACCAGATTTTGTGACCCTCATTCAATGTTAATGGAAAACAACCCAAACTTATGATATACTGAGTTTGACATGTTATACGAGGAGTACTGAATCAAGTCCAACTGTTCATCTCACTACCACATGGCAGGCAATGGGAAGATAGAGACTTTCAACAAGACTCTTTCCAACATACTCCAAAATATGGTTGATAAGTATTAGAAATCGTGGATATACATGATCCTTCTTATGTTATGGGCATACTAAACCACGACCTTCACTGCTATGTAGGAGACCCCATACTCACTTGTATACGGGGTAGAGGTGGTTTGGTGTATCAAAGTCCAAGTTCCATCACATCATGTATCCATTTTAGATCAACTATCCTTGGACGATCAATCCTTGAGATAGTTTGATGAGTTGAAGTAGATAGATTAAAAAAGGATTCATACCTTACAACATTTTCAAATCTACAAAAATAGTATTTCATGAGCCTTTGACCCAATGGTTTTCATTCGATCTTTCCCTAACGGAGAAATGGTGTTAGTCCTCAGTAACAAAATGATACATGTGATGAAACCCCCAAAGAATAAACCAATGTGGGAAGGACCATATGTCATACATAGGGTCTATTCCAATTGAGTGTATTCCCTGATATCAATGGATGGACATCTCATCAGATCTCCCACAGAAGCAATGCTTTTTAAGGATTATTTTATGTAATAGCAATGTCATGTCACAGTCCAAACTCTATGATCCAAAGAAATGAGTTGTAGTACTATAATAGTTCATAGGATAGTAGAAGGATCGAGATCCAACTTCTAGTGGGTCTGTTGCACTGCATATTACTATCCTATACCACATCCTTAAGATTCTACTTGGCTACGTAGAGCTGATCCACCATGTTGTCTCTGTGAACATGGGTTTTGGATACCACATCCACAACCACCACCTCACCCAGAATGAACAGATGTACTCGAGCTCCATGTCTGGTGAGAAGCTACAGACCCCACTCCTAATGGTGTAGCGGGTGCAGACCCTCTCTCACATGTTTTTGGAGTAAATGTAATGTAGAATTCCTATAGATATCCAATCTTGATGCAATACCGACACTCCATTGGGTCTTGAAGAAATTGAGGCCTTGTTTTACACAACCTACCACACTAGTATCACCTCACTTGGTTTCATGAAGATACATTTTGACAACTAGTATCACTGCAAGAAAGATACAAAGGATGTTTCCTACTAACATTCGAAACAGTTCTAGATCGAGGTTTTGATCCTCCTTGGATCACACATCCATATTCCCCCAGGTTACACTTGAAGATCAGAACCTGATTAACTATAGTATATATAGTATTCAACCTGAAGACATTTACCAGTGATCAGATGTCATACATGAGACCATCATCAAATCACCTAGACATTGACACATCTACACCTATCAGAATAGATGAGATGTGCTAGAGCTTAGTAAAAAGAGCTGAATAGTCCATACCAGATGAAGAACCCTTCTACATATGCATAAACTATTATGCTCTATCGGCCCTCAGTGTCTCAATAAAGTAGCAATCATAGAAGGATGTCTTAAAATATCCAAATGACATATCCCAATGATACTTATCCTAAGTGCTAACATCCCACCGCCTCTTAGTAGAATCACATTTCATATATGGCATGAGCTTTACCCTCCTCTCCGCATGCTTTTCTAGATGCTCGAATAATGAAAACATGGCTTGTATCCATGACTCTGCAGCCTATGGTCCCCCTTCCCCTAAAAGCATGGGTGGATTTTCCAATTTTAACTCTGAAATCATCTCTCCCATAGGTGTGGGGGGATTTGTGTAACAGCCCGAGATTTTATGAAAAATATTCTTTTTAATTTTATTAATGTCTTGTGTTGTATGCTACACCAAAAGGATCTTGCACAACACACATCTTTGACTTGTCTTGCATTACACGCAATCGCAACCTTCCTCAATAGCGTGTGTAGTACGCAATCCTGAGTTCCACGAAACAACGATATGCTATTAAAACTAGCTGTTATGAATAGTAATAACCACTTTTTGAAATTTTGTATATTTTATTTTTCAAAATGGAATTAATTTCTGGATTCGTAATATCGAAATTAGCTTAGGGTAAAATTTTGGTACTTTTCGGATAACTTTCATATTCTGATGAATAGTTAAAATTACTAGATTATAATTAAAAACAACTTTTTTAATCGAAATAATTAATAGTGATAAATAATTAAATTCAGTGGTTTTAAAGTATATTTATAATATATTTTTACAATTTAATACGATGTTGGTCATTGGATGTAATTTCACATTTAAACCAGACATAATCAAGTGTCAATCTTTTGGTAGATATTGTTTCTTAAAAACACGCTATTTGTTTTAACAGCGGGATTTAATTATAAAATTAATTAATGAAACTTCTATGTTATGAATTTGGTAAAATAGAATTCATTTTTGAATTTGGAATATGAAATATAGCTTAGGATGAAATTTTGGCATTTTTCTGAAAAACATCAATTTTTGATGAATAGTGAAACTACTAAGTGGTAGTTAAAAAACTGAATTTTTCATAAAACATAATTTTACCGCTTCTGTGAATTGAATTTCAAAAATCCGAGAGACACGGTTGATGTCAGTAAGTAAAATGTGGTTCAATGAGATGAAAATAATTTTTGGTGAATAGTAACTTTTTACTTTTATTTACCACGGTTAAAAGTAAATAGGGTAATTAAGGGTAAGAATTATATTAATATTACCCTAACACATGTCCTAATTTTATTGGACAAGTGTATCTCGACCAAAAAAAACCATAAGTGTAAAATATTATCATTTAATCCCACTTGGATTAGATTAGGACATTTATTATTATTTAATTCAAAGAAGAGTTAAAAGAGTTAAAATCAAAGTATATTTACTAAAACATTTTTAATATAGGGTTGTACATAAGATAAATTCGATTGTAAATATTCATTAGAAAGCTAAAAAGATTTCCTACATGATGGTGGTATTTTATTTGTAATTTTTAGATATCAAATAATTAAATTTATTTATGACACAAAGATGATGCAGTAATTATCTTATTAATGAAATATTGACATAATTGATATTATAAATACCAAAATAAATGTAATTTAAGACTTTTTATGAATTAAACTAATTTTATAGGTTACTATGATATATTAGTGTTGATTTAATCAACTTGGTTCGAACATATAATTCTGTTATGACTTTCACAAAAATCATATATCAAATAGTGTCAAAATTGACACAAAATAGTTTTTAAATCAAATATTATATTATTAATTGTTATTTTATTCCTAAAAATCAAAGGTTCGTCCAAATGACTTAGATAAGGATATATATATTAATAATAAACAATTTGGGGTTCTTTTGGCATGTTATAGTAAGTGAATTAACCATATAGTGAAAGAAAACAAAAAGACACGGTAAAAGTTAAATTATTTAACTTAGAGTTAAATCTAATTGATAAGGTTACAATAATACCCTAAACTTGTCTAAATCCTATTTGTTGATAGTATTTCTACCCATCCCCACTTTAGCTCCGAAATAAGACCCTTTGCAACCATTATAAACCGATTTTGACTTTAATATAAAATAATATTTTGAGGTATTCCTAAGGTGCCCCTCTCCTCCCTTATAAAAGGACACCTCCTCCCCCTCCTCATCACACCAATTTGAGCACTCAAGCTCGGCAAACCCCTGAAAAAATCCCTTCTCCACATCCTAGAATAATCCTAGAGGTCCTGGTCTTCTTCAAGGACCAATCTTAGTTCCCTAAGTGGAGGATTCAAAGAGGCGTTTCAAAGAAGAGGTAATATCCATTACCGATCTTTTCAATTTCTTTCTTCTTCAACTTCTTCTTATTTAGTTGTTTCATGGCAAAGTAATAACATCGGTATTACTTACATACTGATATGTTATTATAAATATGAAACAACCCTAATTCACCTTCTATCCATCCTACGAAAAATGAAATCACCGCGCGTGCGTACGTACGGAATACCGTCTCCACGCCGTGGTGTAATCTATTTTCCTCCACCACCTTAATTGGATGGGTACAATGGTGTAATGAGTAACTATATATGATTATTATAAAGTTATATTGATACTGAAATAGTATACATACACTTCAACACAATTCCACGACCATGGGAATGATATCATCGCTCGTGCGTACGTACGGACTACCGTCTCCACGACGCGATGAGATTCATTCTCCATGTTAACCATTTAAGAATGATTATAAAGTATATATAAGAAATAATAATGAAATATATGAAATTATAAAGCTACTGGATTCATGTATATATATATATGTATGTCATCTACTTACTTCCATTCAAGACAATAAGGAAAGGAAAACAGTGTTCATGCGTACGTACGGATTACCGTCTCCATGAACGGTGTTTTTCATTTCATTTATCTATCTATTATATATATTTATATATACTGAATATATATGATATATAAATCATATTTTATATTCTGGAAGTAAGTAAATCATTATATAAGTATTAATAATGTCAAGAACAACAAGTCAAAACACCTACGATAAATGAAACGATTTTACCCAAAACGCTTCTTTAACATGGAATTTACAAAAGAACGGGTAATATAAAGTCATAAGTGAACCATATATTATATCATAACAGTGAATATGATTCTGTAATAAGTCAATGACATTATTTAAATCATTATACAGGAGTTTCGGACACATACTAAGCAAATCGGACCTAAGGTAAGGGAAATATCACAATCTCATTTTTATCCGAGATTGTTTATACTTTTAAATTTACTGGGGTGTATTTTATCATCCACATCCATGTTTCATAAATATTTAATATTATTTCCATCCACCTACAATTTTTTAAATCCAATTTTACCCTTCAGTGAGTTTTTAGTAAAGGATATGAAAGGAATCTTTTGTCGTTTTTCGTACGAGGTTCTTTTTGACTTTTCTGACAAAAGTACGAGAAGAATGTTTTTTTAACTTATATGACATGAATGGATTTTTAAAACATTATTTCCAAGAAGCTTCCTTTACAAGTTTTCAAGTTTATTTTTAATCAAATTCTTTTATTTTAATGTCGTATGACATGTTAAGAAAGGAAAATGTTTTTGAAGTAGAAAGGATATTTTCCTCAAGAATGGATTTCAAGTATTTTATCAAAATTATTTTCCATCTAAGATAATAAAAGGGTTATATTTTTATCCCTATTATTACATGGATTTGATTATGTTGTGATGGAAATATTTTTATGAATTCCTTTATCTTATATGAATTGTTTTATGATGTCATGTTGTTTAAGAATCCCATTTTTATTACATGGGTTACGCTATGATGTATGGTTTATGATTATGTGGCACACATAAGAAAGGATTCATTATAAGATGGGTGGGACCTATATCTCCCTCCAATTCATTGGGTAAAGATTTTATATCTCATGAGATAGACAGGGCTGGAACGGTAGGTTATACCGGTTCAGTGAAACAGGACTGAAACGAGGGTTACTCGATTCAGAAAGGGACTTCGTCCACTAAGATAGTCTTGGCAATGAGTCTTGACTAACAAGAAATGATTCTCTATGATTATGTGTGAATGACACAAAGTTTCATGTTTTATGTTATGATTATTGTGATTACATTTCACTACCATGATTTATCCCATGTTATGAAATTATGCTCTCTTTTGCAGGTTAAGATTTCCAAAATGTTATGTTCTTATGAATACGATGTGATTGATATTTCATTTGTTTACCCTTACTGAGCATTTGAGCTCACCCTTTTATGTTTTCTTTTCCCCAGGATATAAAGAAAGGTTTTAGGTAAAACAAGGGAAGATCTTTATAGGAGATGTTGAAGATCTTTCACCACGATTAGAAGATTACGTTCCGAGTTTCCAAAGACACTAAACTATTACGATCCTTGTGTGTGTGTTTTTGTTATGTACTAAGTATTCCGCAAATGTAATGTAATTTCAATGTATTTCAAGTTTCGGGTCTCTACAGTTGGTATCAGAGGAAAGGTTTAGTCAACCTTTGGAAACTAGGATGCGAAAACGTTAGTGAGATCCCTAGAGATATTTCTACGGTATGTCTAGGGATGTCCTTAAGGTTAAGTATACGTATAGGTTATAGTACTAGAACTACACTAACGATCATAGAATTAAACCTATGATGTTAGATATTGAAGGTACTCCCTCTTTATTATGTTGTTTTCCCTAGCATGATTTTTGCCTCTCACACTATTTCTTTTTGGGTTTTAGAAAATGGCTGGAAACAAGATGATTCATGATAATGGAGGATATGATGGACAATGGAATGATATTCTTCATGAGCAACCAAATGAAATGGGGTTTGGAAGTCCAATCATCATTATTATGCCGAATCAGAAATCTCATAATATGATCAATAAAGTAAAATTTGGTAAGTTTCATGACTCGGCTAATAAGAGAAAGATGGAGTTTCATGATGATCATAGAGGAAAGAAAGTTCAATTTCCCCTATGTAAATCATGTGCGAAGAGGCATCAAGGAGAATGTTTCAAAGGAACTGGAAGATGCTTCGGGTGTGGAAAAGAAGGACACAAAGCAAGTAAATGCAAAGGAAAAGCTTCAGTTAACAACATGGATGAGGATAATGGTATTGCTATGACATCAACAATGGTTAAATGTTTTAAATGTGGAATGTACGGGCATTATGCAAACCAATGCCCTAAGGGAAAGTCTCATGAAGATAATCAGTATGGTCGTATGGGTAGTATTTATGTTGATGATGATGAAGAGACTACAAATGATATGTGAGATGAAAGAATTGTTGAAGCTCGGTCAATGGTTTAAGAATGTAGTGGAATGATGACATGTTTATCATGTGTAATGCTGTATAAGTAATCTCATGGTACTATGGAATAAAGAGACATCTAAGGATTGTTACACTGTTGTCCTTCCTTGAGTTTTGAAAGTGTATGATTAATGGTACAAGTATCGATGAAAGGTTATTCAGATATTTTTGGAATGTAGATGATATGCGCATAATGAAGGGATAAGGAGAAAATGAAATGTTTGACAGTATTCCTGAGCTCATGATTGATATAAGGACGAAGTGATATCATTGTTTGAGTATATAGAATTTTGAGGATTTTGGTATGTGGAAAGTGTCAAATTTTAACTGCATTCATGTTTTCACTAAGGTATTCAAGAGAATACATGATTAAGGACTTTGAATGTTTGGAATGTGACCAACAAAGCATATCTTATGATATATGGGGATCGATGATGGTGTTAAATCTCTGGTAATCATTTTCACTATGTTATGAGAGTGGACTGCAGTATTATGGATAATCCTAAAGATTGAAATGGATTATGTTGGACATAAGTTAGTATTGTTTAAGGATAGAAGATTTTCGATATTATTTATGAGATGTTATAGTAATGTAGTTTTAGAAAAAGGGCAACCTGCAGGACGGGCGACAACCCATCGCTTCGGACAAGGCTGTGGGAATCGAACCCAAAACCGATGTGCGACTGGCCTTTATCGCCTACCACTGGCCTACAGGAAGTCCCTGTTTATTATAAACTAGTTTTATCATATTAAGAAGTATGATATATGAAGTATAAAGTCCATTTTAGGAACCATATATGATTAATCTCAATATAGATCGACTTATGTATATAATTTTGCTAACCTTTTGTTTGAGACAGATGGAATGACCTGTCATTCTATCACATGATCTGCTAACACTTCACGAATAACAAATTCAACTTCATTTATTTAAGAGATGAAGTGTAAATTGTTAAAGGCACGAACAATAGTGAGATTGTACCAAAATAAAGTAAGTATTTATTCTAATTCAAATTCTTTAACTTTAGGGAAATGATCTTGAAAACCAAAAATGTTGTCCTAGTGATCTTATATCTGATGAATCAGATGGTACCTTAGATCGTCACAAATTTATGGCTTTGTGATTGCTGGATTTTCCATAGCCATGTTCTCTACCACTCTCCATCAGAACATGATGGTTAGATTTCTCTTCCATATCCATATTTTCACCTATGTGGAAACCCAGTGATTAGTTTATTTGGGTAACCGTTACGTTTCATTCTTTTGTTTTTAAATATTGGTTTTCATATTCCTTTTTACGATGTGGGTTTCTATTAAAGAAACTTTCGAATAGTAAACCATTTATAACCCCGACGAATTTCGAGGGCGAAATTCATTTTAGGGGGGGTAGAATGTAACAGCCCGAGATTTTATGAAAAATATTCTTTTTAATTTTATTAATGTCTTGTGTTGTACGCTACACCAAAAGGATCTTGCACAACACGCATCTTTGACTTGCCTTGCATTACACGCAATCGCAACCTTCCTTGATAGCGTGTGTAGTACGCAATACTGAGTTTCACGAAACAACGATATGCTATTAAAACTAGCCGTTATGAATAGTAATAACCACTTTTTGAAATTTTGTATATTTTATTTTTCAAAATGGAATTAATTTCTGGATTCGTAATATCGAAATTAGCTTAGGGTGAAATTTTGGTACTTTTCAGATAACTTTCATATTCTGATGAATAGTGAATATTACTAGATTATAATTAAAAACAACTTTTTTAATTTAAATAATTAATAGTGATAAATCATAAAATTGAGTGGTTTTAAAGTATATTTATAATATATTTTTACAATTTAATACGATGTTGGTCATTGGATGTAATTTCACATTTAAACCAGACATAATCAAGTGTCAATCTTTTGGTAGATATTGTTTCTTCAAAACACGCTATTTGTTTTAACAGCGGGATTTAATTATAAAATTAATTAATGAAACTTCTATGTTATGAATTTGGTAAAATAGACTTCATTTTTGAATTCGGAATATGAAATATAGCTTAGGATGAAATTTTGGCATTGTTCTGAAAAACATCAATTTTTGATGAATAGTGAAACTACTAAGTGGTAGTTAAAAAACTGAATTTTTCATAAAACATAATTTTACCACTTCTGTGAATTGAATTTCAAAAATCCGAGAGACGCGGTTGATGTCAGTAAATAAAATGTGGTTCAATGAGATGAAAATAATTTTTGGTGAATAGTAACTTTTTTACTTTTATTTACCACGGTTAAAAGTAAATAGGGTAATTAAGGGTAAGAATGATATTAATATTACCCTAACACATGTACTAATTTTATTGGACAAGTGTATCTCGACCAAAAACATCCTTAAGTGTAAAATATTATCATTTAAGCCCACTTGGATTAGATTAGGACATTTATTATTATTTAATTCAAAGAAGAGTTAAAAGAGTTAAAATCAAAGTATATTTACTAAAACATTTTTAATATAGGGTTGTACATAAGATAAAATCGATTATAAATTTTCATTAGAAAGCAAAAAAGATTTCCTACATGATGGTGGTATTTTATTTGTAATTTTTAGACATCAAATAATTTAATTTATTTATGACACAAAGATGATGCAGTAATTATCTTATTAATGAAATATTGACATAATTGATATTATAAATACCAAAATAAATGTAATTTAAGACTTTTTATGAATTAAACTAATTTTATAGGTTACTATGATATATTAGTGTTGATTTAATCAACTTGGTTCGAACATATAATTCTGTTATGACTTTCACAAAAATCATATATCAAATAGTGTCAAAATTGACACAAAATAGTTTTTAAATCAAATATTATATTATTAATTGTTATTTTATTCCTAAAAATCAAAGGTTCGGCCAAATGACTAAGATAAGGATATATATATTAATAATAAACAATTCGGGGTTTGTTTGGCATGTTATAGTAAGTGTATTAACCATATAGTGAAAGAAAACAAAAAGACACGGTAAAAGTTAAATTATTTAACTTAGAGTTAAATCTAATTGATAAGGTTACAATAATACCCTAAACTTGTCTAAATCCTATTGTTTGATAGGATTTAGACCCATCCCCACTTTAGCTCCGAAATAAGACCCTTTGGAACCATTATAAACCGATTTTGACTTTAATATAAAATAATATTTTGTGGTATTCCTAAGGTGCCCCTCTCCTCCCTTATAAAAGGACACCTCCTCCCCCTCCTCCTCACACCAATTTGAGCACTCAAGATCGGCCAAACCCTCCCAAAATCCCTTCTCCACTTCCCTAGAATAATCCTAGAGGTCCTGGTCTTCTTCAAGGACCAATCTTAGTTCCCTAAGTGGAGGATTCAAAGAGGCGTTTCAAAGAAGAGGTAATATCCATTACCGATCTTTTCAATTTCATTCTTCCTCAACTTCTTCTTATTTAGTTGTTTCATGACAAAGTAATAACATCAATATTACTTACATACTGATATGTTATTATAAATATGAAAAAACCCTAATTCACCTTCTATCCATCCTACGGAAAAATGAAATCACCGCGCGTGCGTACGTACGGAATACCGTCTCCACGCCGTGGTGTAATCTATTTTCCACCACCACCTTAATTGGATGGGTATAATGGTGTAATGAGTAACTATATATGATTATTATAAATTTATATTGATACTGAAATAGTATACATACACTTCAACACAATTCCACGACCATGGGAACGATATCATCGCTCGTGCGTACGTACGGACTACCGTCTCCACGACACGATGAGATTCATTCGCCATGTTAACCATTTAAGAATGATTATAAAGTATATATAAGAAATAATAATGAAATATATGACATTATAAAGATACTGGATTCATGTATATATATATATGTATGTCATCTACTTACTTCCATTCAAGACAATAAGGAAAGGAAAACAGCGTTCATGCGTACGTACGGATTGCCGTCTCCATGAACGGTGTTTTTCATTTCATTTATCTATCTATTATATATATATATATACTGAATATATATGATATATAAATCATATTTTATATTCTGGAAGTAATTAAATCATTATATAAGTATTAATAATGTCATGAACAACAAGTCAAAACACCTACGATAAATGAAACGATTTTACCCAAAACGCTTCTTTAACATGGAATTTACAAAAGAACGGGTAATATAAAGTCATAAGTGAACCATATATGATATCATAACAGTGAATATGATTCTTTAATAAGTCAATGACATTATTTAAATCATTATACAGGAGGTTCGGACACATACGAAGCAAATCGGACCTAAGGTAAGGGAAATATCACAATCTCATTTTTATCCGAGATTGTTTATACTTTTAAATTTACTGGGGTGTATTTTATCATCCACATCCATGTTTCATAAATATGTAATATTATTTCCATCCACCTAAAATTTTTTAAATCCAATTTTACCCTTCGGTGAGTTTTTAGTAAAGGATATGAAAGGAATCTTTTGTCGTTTTTCGTACGAGGTTCTTTTTGACTATTCCGACAAAAGTACGAGAAGAGTGTTTTTTTAACTTATATGACATGAATGGATTTTTAAAACATTATTTCCAAGAAGCTTCCTTTACAAGTTTTCAAGTTCATTTTTAATCAACATCTTTTATTTTAAAGTCGTATGACATGATAAGAAAGGAAAATGTTTTTGAAGTAGAAAGGATATTTTCCTCAAGAATGGATTTCAAGTATTTTATCAAAATTATTTTCCATCTAAGATAATAAAAGGGTTCTTTTTTTATCCCTATTATTACATGGATTTGATTATGTTGTGATGGAAATATTTTTATGAATTCCTTTATCTTATATGAATTGTTTTATGATGTCATGTTGTTTAAGAATCCCATTTTTATTACATGGGTTACGCTATGATGTATGGTTTATGATTATGTGGCACACATAAGAAAGGATTCATTATAAGATGGGTGGGACCTATATCTCCCTCCAATGCATTGGGTAAAGATTTTATATCTCATGAGATAGACAGGGCTGGAACGGTAGGTTATACCGGTTCAGAGAAACAGGACTGAAACGAGGGTTACTCGATTCAGAAAGGGACTTTGTCCACTAAGATAGTCTTGGCAATGAGTCTTGACTAACAAGAAATGATTCTCTATGATTATGTGTGAATGACGCAAAGTTTCATGTTTTATGTTATGATTATTGTGATTACATTTCACTGCCATGATTTATCCCATGTTATGAAATTATGCTCTCTTTTGCAGGTTAAGATTTCCAAAATGTTATGTTCTTATGAATACGATGTGATTGATATTTCTTTTGTTTACCCTTACTGAGCATTTGAGCTCACCCTTTTATGTTTTCTTTTCCCCAGGATATAAAGAAAGGTTTTAGATAAAAAAAGGGAAGATATTTATAGGATATGTTGAAGATCTTTCACCACGATTAGAAGATTACGTTCCGAGTTTCCAAAGACACTAAACTATTACGATCCTTGTTTGTGTGTTTTTGTTATGTACTAAGTATTCCGCAAATGTAATGTAATGTCAATGTATGTCAATTTTCGGGTCTCTACAATTTGGTTCTCCCTTAATTGTATTTATGAACTCATAAATACTTCAAATAACTTTTTATTAGCACCTACATTTGGTATAACAGCTGGTTCCACAACTGGAATGACTGAATGATCCTCTGGTATCCCTTGGCATCCCACCTCCGAGGTATGATCATCCCCACCCTCCTTGAATATAGCATGAGGTCTTCATGGGGGAAAGACTATAAAAGTACAAACACACTAATCAGATCATGATCATTTGAAGGTTCATAGTTCAATAGTGCCGTTATCGAAACTGGATAGGATAAAACCATCCTCTAAGAACTCACCCCTCTAACAACCTCATGGGTCAGGTCTAGTTTTCAAACAAATGTGAGGCTTCCAAAATCCCACAACTATGGTTGGGTATGGTCTATTGTTGTATAAAATTCCATTTTTGTTTCTAAAGATTTAATATTCATTCCATATTTATCACATCCCCTTTTTGTAAGGGTAACCCAATGGAATTACAAATTCTAATCTATGGGGGACTATACACCCTATGAATAGAACCGTAGAATCCATGTATATCACTTCATAATAAAATCCTTTTTATGGTTGAAAAATGATCCACCAAATTCTGTTCCAAGAGGGCCATACACCTAAGGGACCAAATCTTATTGTCCATCCAATCCAAACCAAAACAAATACCTATATACCTATCACAGTAGTAGTAATATGAATCACAAAATCTATCAAAACAACATGATATCAGTAATTCTTTATAAATATCTTGGCATAATGCATGGCATGTGATTTCTATGAAGTTCCCATATGATACATGAGATGAAATACCCACATCTCATTGGGTTGAAACAAAATAGAACCCAAAATCTTATCAATAATAACTACACAATACAAGTGTTTCACCCAATAGTGAAATTGAATCAACTATAACTACTCAATATAAAAAAACACAATTCAATTAGAGGCAATTGGGATTTTACCAGTACATAGTGTAGCTACTCCAGTTCACATCTTATTATCAAATACCATTTCCTCCCTATCCCTTTTTATTGTCAGCAAATAGTAAAAGAACTAGAAAATGTTTTTTGATCCCAATTTGTAACATCATGAACCTTGGTGCCACCCAACAGTGCTCCAAGCTCAGTTGGCTACATGGCCATAAGTATGTCTCCACAATCACGGGAGGATTCTCACTAGTAGTGAGGGACTAGGTGTAATAGTGGGGAAATAATGCCCTTATTTTTAGAGTGTAACACAGTGTAATATAATAATAATTAAATAGAGGAAGTATCAATTCAATACAACATAAGATAATAATGGAAGACTGATAGTATAATTAAACCAGAACCATATCATACCCAAAATGATGAATCATGTCATATGTTTCTAAAAAATCTGTCAAAACAGGTACAAAGCATTCATATACAATACATATTCCATGAAAAAAATAAACCCAATAGCAACACAAGCCTTAACATGGTCCCATGCTCTCATGCTCCCCAGTAGTATATCGAGTACCTATAGGAGGGATATTTTCCTTTTTGGCACTTGCAATCATATAATCTATTTGGGTGTAAAACCTAACCAAAATAGGGTGTGAGACTAAATACCAATAGGAAACCATCCAAGGTATGTTCCAATCTATCAATGAATATATATAACATGAATTGTGCAATAATTAAAACAGTAAGTTAGGAGGTACTCAAAAGTAAAAACACTAAAAATAATTTGTTTCCTTTTATATTTCATTTTATTATCCAGTTAATTATTCAATTACATTGAATTCATATGCCTTAGGATATGGATCTAGCATGACATCCCTCATACAACTTTTATCCCAACAAATAACTCATAAGGCTATTTATACAAGTAGGAGTGATGACTGAATCCATGTTTGTGATTTTTCTTAGCAGACATGTCATAAGTCATTCCAATTCAATATTCAATTTATAACTTGAGCCCATCCTTGACATTCCTGATTTGTAATTTTGAATCACTCCATGTAAAATTACCCCAACACCCTACAAGCCCATCCTAGTGAACCTCTCTGGAACCCAGTATCACACTATGTGTGGTATATGTCCTTATCAACTAATCCAATCATTGGTGGTCCTATACGAAAGCCCCATGTATCACTCATGAAATATTGTCAATTGCTCTTGATATCAACCATTCCAAATCTTAATGGATCCATGATTCACATGGAATTTAGGTACAACCTCTAGGAAACCATCTATGGAATCCTTCAATAGATCCATGTATCACTCATGAAATAATCCTATTAAACCCTTGAGTTTGTCCATGAAATTCTAAGCCAAATCAATGTTTCACTCTAGGTAGGAAGTTACAATAGTCACATGATCCTATCCCTAGAATTTTAAACTAAATCCATGTTTCACTCAAGGATATTTACAATTTCACCATTGAAAATTCATTTAACATTTCATTAGGCATGCTACCATAAAAACTAAAAATCTTCTAATATAACACACCACTGAAGTGTGTCTCAAGCAAGGACCATTCCCATAAGGCTTGGGCTTTTATTTAATAACATGATAACTTTCTAATATCATTTATCACATGAAAATTAGACTATTACATGGATTTAACATTATTCAAGTTATGTGGACATGTCAATATATTATGAAAATAAATCCAAATGTGATTAAACATGTAATGGCCTACATGGGTCATGGGGCAAGCCAACTATTAAATACCCTAAACCAAACCAAATTCCATCTAACAACATAAAAATTCTACTAATAAAAAAAAATCATTTTTGACCTACCATAAAAGGGAATCATCCAAATTTATCATAGGCATCCAAGTATAGATGACCATAAAAGGCTATCCAATGTAAATCACCCATGATGTGGACATTAATTTAGGTATAAAACCTAATACATGTAGTAAAAATCATATAAAATTACCTAAAAAATAATATTAAACAACATTATTAAATTATAATTAAAGGAGATAAACCAAAAATGCGTGTGTGAAACTACATCATATATAATCCACTCAATGATTAGCAAAAGTCATGAGACCACCATCCAGAGGAACATCTAGATCGCTCATCCTATATCAAGCTCTGATTCACCCTGGTTTGGAAGAAATAAGTACAATGAATGTTGAATGGAATATTATTTAATATGAACCTAAATACAAATAGAAATAACTATATCTAGAAGAATAGAGAAATGAAAAAATGATTACAGGTGTTACTGTTATAAATCTAAGGAGACGGACAATACTCGCTTCAGAGGTCAGACCAAGCAGGGTTATAGAATACCTTAACAGGATCAATAGGATATCTCTCAAATGGTGAATCAAATATCCATTTAAAAATTCCCCAAATAGGGTTAATATATGATTTTTATTTTAAATTTTAAATGTTAAAAAATCCTACACATTATGTCTCACACAGTTTATCAGCACAGTTTATCAAATTTTGCATAACCTATCCAAGGATTCTTATAAATCTTGGAATAGCATAAGGTTACCCCAAATGGTTTTCACTAACCATGTGGTATTCATTTTTAAGATTCTATCATTTTCTTGTAAAGTACCAGAGTTTCCGCGCGACAATGAAACCAAAACCACACTTTCTTCACTAACTGTACATCCTCATCTTTCCACCAAAAAAATAGCTTGAAGGCACTAGAACAGCCCCAAACACCCCAAAGACCACTATAACCCCAATAAGTAGTCATAAAATCCCATAATTATGAAATTAAATTGATAATATATATAAAAAAAGATACATACCTTAATGAATAATTGTGTTCATACATTGTGTTTTAGAGGGTTTATTACATTTTTGGTGGTTTTTTGTTTTATCATAATTATTATGGCCTATTATAATTTTTTTAGTATTTAGGTACTTTATGGGGTTTTGAGTTTTAATTGTTTTAGGTTTTTTTATGTTTTAGGGATTTTAGTGGGTTTTAGGGCCATTTAGGGTTTTTAGAGTTTTAAGGGTATTTAGGGATTTTAAGGGATATTGTGTTTTTGGGGTTTTTGATGGGTTTTAGGATTGTTTAGGGTATTATGGGGTGGTTTAGTGTTGTTTTGAGTTTTAGTGGTTTTTAAGTCCTTCATGGTTTTTATCGGTTTTAGTTTCCATTAGGATTTTTACTATTTTTAGAGTTTATTAGGGATTGGAGGTCCTATTGGGTTTTTTTGGCCCTTTAGGTTTTTTTGGATTTTTTATGATATGTTATGGGTGTTTTAGGTTTCATTTTTATATAATATTTTAAATGAATTTAGGTTTATTTAGTGTTTTTATTGTTTTTAAGAGTTTTCAAGAGAATTTTATGGTATATTATGGTTTTTTGGGTTTTAGGGTTATTTAGTAACTTTTATAGATTTTATTATCTATAGGGACTTTTAGGTGTTTTTTGATATTTTTTGGTTTCATGTTTTATAGGTTCTTTTAGGGGGTTGGGTTATTTAGTGCATTTTTGTTGTTTTTTCGGATTTAGGGTCCTTTTGGTTTTTAGGGGTTTTAGGTTTTTTATTGTTTTTATGGGTCTTAGTGTTTTAGTGGGATTATTGGTTTTCGGGGTTGTTATGGGATTCTTTCATTTTTGGATTCCTTATGGGTTTAAGATTTTTATGTATTTTTAGGGTTTTTTTATGTTTTTTAGTAATTTGTGGATTAGGGTTTTTATTTTTTTAGGGTTTTATGGTTTTTTATAGTTTTTAATCTCATTAGTGTTTATTCAATTTTTTTTAATATTTTCGGGGTTTTATTTTTTTAGTATTTTAGATTTTTTAGTGTTTTGTTAGGGGTTTATGGGTCCTCAGGTGTTCGTGTTTATAGGGTTTTTATTGTTTGTTAGTTATTTAGGGGTTTTTTGGGTACTTAAGTGTTTAAAGGGATTAAAGGGATTCATGGGTTTTATGGTTTTAGGGTTATTTCCGGGTTTTTAGTGTTTTTATGGTTTTTGGGTTTTATATCTTTTTAGGTTTCTAGGGGTTTTATTGATGTTATATTATTTTAGGTTTCTTTGTGTTTTTGTGATGTTTAGGGTTTTTATATGTTTTTGTGGGTTTTTTGTTTGAATTTTTAAGGGCCTTTAGTATTTTAGGATTTTAGGGGATTTATGGGTCTTAGGATTTTTAGGATTGTTTTTTGTTTTTAGGGATTCTAGAGATTCATTTGGATGTTAAGGGATCTCTAGGTTTTTAGGGTTTTAAGGGGTTAATGGTGTTTAGGTTTTTTAGGGTTTTTAGGATATTTTATGGGTTTTATGGGGTTATTTAGAGTCATTAGGGGCAATAGGGGTTTTAGGGTATGTTAGGGGATTTACGGGTATTTAGTGTTTTTTGAGATTTAGGGTATTAAAGTGATTTTAGGTTCATTTGGGTCTATAGGGGTTTTATGTGGTTTTGGGGATATTATGGGTTTAAAGGGTTTGGGGATTTTTAGTGGTTTTAATGTTTTTTGGGGTCTCAAGGTTTAAATGGTTTTTTGGGGTAATAGGGTTTTCATAGAGTATTTTGGGGTTTTAAAAGGTTTTAAGGGTTTTATCTAATTCCCAGTATTATTAAGGGTTTTTAGGGTTTAAAAGGGGTTTTATATGTTTGGAGGGGTTTAGGGATTATTAGGGGTTTAAGGGGTTTTATGGGTTTATGTGGATTTAAGGATTTTTAGAGTTTTTAGTTATTTTTAGGTGGTGTTAGGGATTTAAGGGTTTTATGGGGTTCATATAATTTTTATTCCTTTTTATATTTTTAGGGATTTTACAGTTTCTATAAACATCATGGTGTTTTATAGTTTTAGTGTTTTTAGGGTTTTGGTGTTTTTGGCTTTTGAATCATTTTAAGGATTTCTAGAATTTTTAGGGTTTAAATGATGTGTTAGTATATTTAGCGTTTTATGGGTTTTGGGGTATTTTAGAGTATTCTATGGTTTTTATGTTTTTTATGAGTTTTAGTTAATTTTTTTTTGTTTTTTGGAAATTTTGGTTTTTTAGGATTTTATTTTCATTAATTTTTTGTTGGATTCCTCTATTTTTTAGGGTCTTTTTGATTTTTATGGGTTGTAGGGTATTTTTGTGGTTTTAGTGTTTTGGGGACTTGGTGTTTTAGGGGGGTTTGGGGTTTTCTTTGTGGTTCTATTATTTTATTTGGGTTTTAGGTTTTTAGAGTCTTTTGGGTTTCACATGTATTTTTTTCCTAAAATTGCGCTTAAGGGTTTTTAGGTTATTTGTTGTGTTTATTACGGATTTTTTGGGGTTTTTTTGTGGGGGTTAGTTTTTTAGGGATTTTTGGAAGTTTTTAGAATTTAATGGGATTTATGTTTTTTAGTATTTTTCCAGTTTTTTCAGTTTTAGGGGTTTAAAGTTTATTTTAGAATTTTATAGGGGGTGTAGGGTATTTTAGGTGATATTTTGGTTAATATACAGAATTTAGTGTTTTAGGGATTTTAGAGTCTTTAAAAATTTTAGGGATCCTGTGATTTTTATTGATATTTAATAGTTTATGGGTTTATATTATTTTTAGTGGTTTCTATGACTTTTATGCGATTTTGATTTCTAGGATATTTTTTGGTTTTTTGGGGTTTTTTGCGTTTTTTGGCTATGGTGGTTTATATGGGTTTTGGTATTTTATAATTTTTTGAGTTTTTTAGGGTTAGTAGGTATTTTAAGGTATTTTAATTTTTTAGGGTTTTAATGGTTTTCTGTGTTTTATGGTTTTATAGTTTTTAAGGGGTTTTATAGGGTTTTGGGGTTCTATAGAGGGATTTAAGGGATTTTGGTGTTTTCTATTATTTTATGGTTTCATATGTTTCATTAGGGGGTTTTAGAGTTGTTAATGGTGTTTAGGACTTTGTGGTGAAATTTTGGGATTTTAAGTGTTGTTTTTATTTTTTAGGGGGGTTTTGTGTTTTTAGGGGTTTTGATGGGTTTTAGGGTGTCTAAGGGGTTTTTATGGGTTTTATAGTTTTTAGAGTTCTTTAAGATATTATGTGGTTTTGGGGTTCTCTACTACAGAGTTAGCTTATATAAGCACTAGAAATATGCATTAAAAAAATAGCAGTGACAGTCGACATTAAAATCATTTGGCCTTTATCAGTGATTTTGTATTAGCACTAATAAAGGTAATAAGTTGTGTAGAAAAAATGTAGTCCAGAAGTATCCCTATAATAATAAACCAAATCCCAAAAACGAAAAAAAGGAATACAATTATATAGAATAATATATTGGAATAAAAATATGAAATTTAACAATCAATTTAATTCAAAATTTACATAAAAATATTTACATTTATGTAATTTTTAAAATTAAACAAAAAAATTACCAAAAAATATATAAAATCAAAACTTTTATAGGTTTTCTCCAATGGTCAACCTCGGTTCAAAATATTTTCCCTATAATAAAACCTATTTTTATTTTAGTAACTGTAAAGGATTCTTCCTTCACAACATATTACATATTTTGTTTTGTGGTTAGAGAATTTTGGGTAGAGGATTGAGAAGGGTCTACAAGATTTTGATTTGTAGTATAATTGCAGTAGAAAGTTCACAGAGAAAATATGGAGGTTTCATCCAAGATGTGTCTTCTATGACTTGTGTTTTTTTGGTTTATTTTTTTTGTGGTGATGGATCAACAATTAAAACGATTCACGTCATAAAACTAAAATTAAATATGTATGTTAATTACAGATGAGTCGACATGTTTTTTTGGTGAAAAAGGGATTCATGGACAAAATTAGGTTTTTATGGCTTGTAATCCATGATCCATGTGGAATTCACATCATAATTTTTTAATTTTTGACAAGAAAGCGATACTTACTACCTATATATATATTCTATATCAAATATATTTATTCTTATTAAATTATTATTCCTCTCAATTAGGGGATAAACCATATAATATCTGTGAGAAATTCTATCACATCTCCCATAACCCTGATCCTTGAGTGTTGGAGGTTAGGTTACAAAAATTCAAGGTGAGTTCTCCTCCATTCCCCATTGTTTCTTTCCATTCTTATTGTGGGGATTCTCTAAGGAATTTATAGTTTTGGTTTGGGTTGTGTTTTGATAACCAGTATTACGGTTCAAGTTGATACAAGGTTTTTCTGTGTGATTCTTGTATTTTAGATATTTATTCCTTTCCAAGTGGTGCATAGTGAGTCAGAAAATATTCCTTAAGGCAGAGGTTCCTTTTTCTCTCCATTAATTCATTCTACATGGGATTATGTGAGGGTGTTTTCCTTATAGTGGATAACAAGGGTTATCATAAGAAGAATAATTAATTGGCATAACTAAAATTGATGGTAATGTGGATGAGTTTCATGTTTTGGATGCCATTATATTATTCTTGAAGAGTTTATTCCATATTGTTTTCTTGAGGGAAAACAATTTCCTTCGAGAGGCCTTTATGTGTGGTAGATGATTTTTGTTGAGACCCTTCATGTGTTACTGGGTGATCACACCTAGATTAAAAGTCTAATGAATGTCTATTATCCTAATAAATGGGTTTTCCATGGAATCTGGTTTGTGTGATAATTCATATGATGAATAAAGAGTTCATGTAATAAAAGCCTCTAAAAAATTATTGGATGTCAGGACATGTTGATTTTTGGTGTGTTAGTGTTTTTTGTATTTCCCTATGTGGTTTAGTATATTATGTGGTAGTGGAGGTGACTGATTGGACTTTGTGAAATTTAGGGTTATGATATAGTGGTTGGTTGTCATGTATTTCATGTGGGAAGTTGTGAGATATCGAATTTAGTGTGACATGGGATGTTGTGTGGTTTGTTTCGTTGTGTTTTTTGTGTATAGTTCTTGTGGTGCAATTTTTTGATGATGTGTGGTGGTGATTTGTTACTATTGTGTGTGGTGGTTGAGGCATGTTGTTGTTTTAGGGACATGGCTTGGTTGATGTGGAATGATGTCTATATTGGATGTGTGGTGTTGTGGCATTGGGCGTGTGAGGTGTGCGAGATATTGGTGGTGTGGTTGTACTAGTTTCCCAATTATTCATTAAATACATGATGATGTTGAGTGAAATGAATAAATGAATGGGTTGATAAATGAATAAAAATGTGTTGAAATCAATGAGTGGAAATGGCTCAAGTGGGTTGAATAAAATAATGGGTGGTGTAAATTTGAGTGAAATTGATGCGAATCATAGTTACTGGAAACTTGAGTTATCTGGAATGTTGTGAAATATTTTATTAAATGTTGTTTTTTGTGGATGTGTTTGGTGATTGTTTTGTGGGTTTCATATAATATTTGAAGCAGTTGTGACTTTTGAAATGTGGTGTCGTAGAGTTGGTGGTATGCACTAGTGTAGTTATTGTGAACCCATAGGTTTGGTATTATGTTATATATATATATATTGTGTTATTACTATACACGTCCTACGTAAATTGGATAACCTTACCATAGATTATTGGTAAATTTTTATGGGTGTTTTTCCCAATACCTATGATAGCGGTGACATAGATAGTTATCTACCCCCATTTTCCTACTTTTACTTCAATAGTGTTGGAAAAGATTTCGTCAGGTGAGATGCGTAGTGATGGACAATGTCGATTTGGGAGTTGTGTTATATGATGAGGTTGTGGTGAGATGTGTCATGTGGTGGGGGTTATACATGGTAGCAGGAGGGAATTGGGTTGATTTAATTTATGTTCATGATACCCTACTAATTTGGTTATATTATGAAGATAGATGTGATGTGATGGAACTACTACAATATTGGACTTTAACAGCACTAAAAATTTCCTTTATCAGGGATAGAAAAAACTGAATACTAGAGATAATTTAAAGCCCTATTATTTTATCAGCCCTAAAAAAGAACTGATAACGAGATCATTTTTCAATGCTTTTAAATTTTATGATAAAGTGGAATGCTGCATTTTTCTATTACAACACACTACTGCACTGGTGAAGGGTGTTGTAACAGTACACCACAACACCAAAAACACCACTGAATCAATAAAATCAAGTACAAATATAGATTTCAAATGAAATTAAATTTTAAACAAAAATAATGTAAAAATATATATATTCTATACATTTCAAACATTGGTTTTTTATAAATACAAAAGTAAAAATTATTACATACGTTAAAAAATAGCAGTCTTCCTGTGTGCATTGATCCTGACCCTTACTTGAGAAAAAAATCACATGTAAAAGAAAACGCCTTTTTATGACAGTATTGATAGACCACGGAACACACTGAGAGGGGAGGGGTGAATCAGGGTGACAACTTTTTCTTTTTAAAGTTGTGGATCTTGTTCCCTGGTTTGTAGAAAATTGAAATATATTCTAAAAAAATGAAAATAGGGAGATGACATAGCACTATTACATGGTTTACTGAAAAGGGCTACGTCCAAGGAGCTTATGCCGACAATGTGTCGGTCAAACCTAAATCCATTATTCTTTACATGTTTGAGGAATACAAAATTTTTTCACGGTCACTTTGTGCCAGGCACACAAACTTTAAAAAGGTTTAGGGATTGCTCATTGCATCCCTTTGATCACTCCCTCGACTCCCCCTGGAAGACATCCTTTAGAGAAGTCAAACTCCGTTAATCATATTTAAGGTCACTATAATAGATTTGCATTGATTTAATTGTCTCTGTTCAGCATACAAAACTTCTTGCATCAGTTCCGGAACTGATTCACTTGAAATCACTGAACACACACACAGTGGATATTAAAAAGCATGTCATAAACATAACACCACACTTGCATGCAATACCTCAACTTCCAATCAAGATTTTGGAATTGTTGCGAAAGATGACTTTTGTGAAATCCCTACTTTTTGTTCACCACATATCTTTCATGAAATAACAACGAAGGTTTCAGTTGTTCTTTTCATACTAATGGTACACCTTGCGCTAAAGATCAACTCTCTTCAACTTTTTCACATGCAAAACATTCTTAGAATAGAGTGATCAGATTTTCTTCATAAAAATCTTAAGTCTTCCATGGGGGCAGCCAACTATTTATTGGACTCGATGACACTGCACAAAAAAATTATAATGAGTATTTGTTAGTGTGTATATGAATCATCTTGAGCACACAAAAAACCCCTTTGACATCGCATTGGGTGCATAATATTCTTCCATGAAACCTCTTCTTTATCACATATTTATGACTTGCTAGCACCTTTTCCCCTTTCCATATTTTGGCATTCTGATCCGAAAATTTTCATTGTGCACAACATCTTAAACACCTTGTAAACATGCATGAAACTCCCTTTTTTCAAATATTCTTTTCTCCATTTTCTGATTTCAAGGCCCAAAAAATTTGAAAACATAGGGAAATGATGCCACCTTCAATATTGTAGTCCACTTGAACTGTATGATCCCTTTGCAGGAAAACAATATGAACATAAAATGGGTATTGAAAAAAACAAAAACCATACTCTATTTCTAGCGTAGAATGTCCATGGAATCAACAATCTCCCCCTTTGGGTTTTTTGGAAATCTCCAGATAAATTCAATAGAGCACCCGCCACAGGAATAACCTAAAATGAAAGTTTCAACTCATCCAACACTCTATGGCTATGTGACCATTTATTGGTGTAAACAAGAATAGGGAAATCTTGAATTGGGTTCCCTTGTTTTGAAACTCTTAGAGATGCCAATTCTATTCTCTTACTATGTCATAGAATCGTTGCATGACCTAAATGTTTTCCTTCTCCTCCTAACACCGAATTATCATTGTGTCACAGTAGAATTACATGTCCAATGTATCCCTTCTCATCCTATCGTCGAATTATCATCATGTCACATAAAAATTACATGTCAAAAATTTATTCCCTCTCCCCCATTTAAAATAAACCCATAGACTAGAATTTGTTCATTGTACAGATCAAAGCACCCCTGGATAGTATATCCCCCATAAACATGAATCACATCCACCAACAGATTTAAAATTCTTAACATAACTAGGGATAGGGGAATTTTGTAACACCCTTTTTCACTGGGAGGTGGTAGAACTCCAAGGTTCAACCGATGTTTCTAAAACACAGCTGTCGATAGGGGCTTGGACAGTATATTAGCCACTTGCTCATCGGTTCCCTCATGATCCATTTTAGTCATTCCTTGTTCATCATTCTCCTTGGTAAAGTGATATCTTACTTCAATACGTTTTGTACGAGAATGATTAATAGGATTCTTCAAAAGATCAACTGCTCTCTTGTTATCACATTAAATCACCATTGGTTTTTTCTCCTCATCACCAATATTTGTTAGTTGTTACTTCATCCATAGTAGTTGAGTGCATGCCATTGTAGTAGAGAAATAATCAGCTTCTACTGTAGTAAGATAAGTGTTTTCTTGTTTCTTTCTAAACCAACCAACACATTTCTACCCAATATAGAATGCTACAACACTATTGGACATTCTATCCACTACATCTCCAGCCCAGTCAGCATCAGAAAACATTGATAAATCACTATCCCATCCTACATCAAAATATATCCCATAATTATGAGTACCTTGAATATAACTCATGATTTTTTACTAATGTCATATGTCATTCCCTTATATTACTCAGAAACTGGGATGCTATATAAGTTTCAAATAGGTCATGTTTCAATTTGGTATAATAAGCTTCCAATATTTCTCCTGTACATGGCGGGAACTACATAGGTCCCATCCTCAAGCTTTCCGAGTTTGGTTTGGACCATAATTATAGTTGACATTGGTTTGGAGTCATGCATATTAAATCTCTACAGTAGCTCTCTTGCATAATTTTCATATGAAATGAATGTGTAATCCTTCTTTTGAGTCACCTCCATCCCCATGAAATATGTGAGCTCCCTAATCATAAACACTTCAAAATCTGATTTCATGTGATTGGAAATTTCATCCACTAATTTCTACTTACTACCACCAAATATAATTCCATCAACATAAACTAGAACCATGAATTGTTCATTTGGAAAATTCTTCACATAGAGATTGTGATCTAATCCTCTTTTGAATTCCATCTTCTTAAGATAAGGGTCCATCCAGGAATACCATTCTTGTGGTTCCTCCTTCTATCCATAGGGGGCCTTCTTTTGTTTACAAACCATTGTTTAACCAGTACCAAGAAGAAATACCACTGGTTGTTCAATGTAGACTTCTTCTTCAAGAACACCATTCAGGAATATTGTATTTACATCTATTTGATATAATTTATATCGTCTTTAGATTGACATGGAATGAATGAGCCTGATTGACTCCAGTCTAGCTAGTGGAGCGATGGTTTCTTCAACATCGATACCTTCAATATGTGAATATCCTTTACATACCAATCATGCCTTGTTTCTGATTACACTTTCATTCTCATCAGACATGTTCTTGAAAATTCTATTTGTACTAATATCCTTGTGATCACTGGGTCTTTAGAATAGATCCCTTATCTGATTCTGGTCAATTTTATCTAACTATTAATTCATGGATTTCACCCATGATTCATCATTTATAGCTTCATCAAATGAGGATGGTCTAACAACTGATATAAATACAGATTTTTTGTTATTCCTCATTATCCTTGTTTAGGAGTGTGTAGACCAATGTAGGATCGAAATATAAAATGAGATGCTCAATATACAAGAGGGGGGGTGAATTTTATACTTTAAAAATTCCTTTGGAACCATTAAAGTTAGTTAAGAAACTATAGTTTCCTTAAGAAAAGGAAAGAGCTAAGTTTAACAAAGTTAAACTAAGTAAATTCACAACACCTCTAACACCGAACTGAACTTGGAACATGATTCCAAAAGTAGGTTCCAGAAATATGGTTCCGGAATTTGAAACTTAACAAAAGATACAATATGAGATTCTACCTTAAAGCGTATAGAATCTAAATGAATCATAGTAAGTAAGGAAGTATAAGAAAGTTATACTTTCCTTAAGATACAAATTACTGCGGAATAAAAACAAGTAGTAAAACTACTAGTAACAAGATAATAGTCTTTTAACCCAAAGTGAAGGGTATCCAACAACCTTGGATAAAGGTCCCTTGATTTATACTTTCAAGAAAGTCTGTCTTACCCACACCAGGGTAAGCCCTCGATACGAAGATCAGAGTCTCTGTCTTGCTATCCCTGCAAGCCCTCAACTTCAAGGTAGTTGGCAACCTCTGTCTTTCTCAGCAAGAAAGCCCTCGATCTTTAAGGTAGTCTGCAACTCTGTCTTCCTATCCCCGGAAGCCCTCGAATGTAATCACCAACATTCGGAGTCGCACGAAGCTTTGAGAGTTAATAAGAGACTCTCTCTCTAGAAATCACTTCAACAGCATGTAAGCACTTTTTCCAGCAATCAGCATATCAGCCATCAGCATTCATAAGCATCGAGCTCTTTCAAATGAGCTCCTATTTATAGGTAAGGTCGGCTCCTCTCCAACGGTCATATTTTCCTTAAAGATCGGAGGGACCTGTACACGTGTCACTTAGACAGCGGTTAGTTTATAACAAAATGGACGACATCGTTTTATAACAAAGTGAGTGTAACTGAATGTACGACATCGTTTTAAACTCTAACATAAAGGTTCGGAATAGAAACTTCGGAGTGAAGGTTCGGAATGAATAAATTCAGAGTGTATAAAAAAATGATAATCAGATTCTGTTTAATAGGTGAATTCGGAATGAGAATTCGGAATAGGAATTCGTCATCAGAAATCGTAATGAGAATTCATCATCAGAATTCGTAATGAGAATTCTTCATCAGAATTCGTAATAGGAATTCTTCATTGGAATTCGTAATGAGAATTCTTCTTCAGAATTCGTAATGAGAATTCATCATCAGAATTCGTAATGAGAATTCGTCATCAGAATTCGTAATGAGAATTTGTCATCAGAATTCGTAATGAGAATTCTTCATCAGAATTCGTAATGAGAATTCGGAATGAGATTTCTTCATTAGAATTCGTAATGGGAATTCTTCATTGGAGTTCGTAATGGGAATTCTTCATTAGAGTTCGTAATGAGAATTCTTCTTCAGAATTCGTATCCTGAATCTGGAATAGAACTTAGTCAGAATTCATATCCGGAATTCGGAATGAAACTTCCTTATTGTTCTTGTCCAGAATCCAAACCCTAAAACAAAATGCTTTATATCAAAGTTTTAATGATTCCGAGAAAATGAATCCGAAACATATATTTAAGAAAAATATGAATGAAAATATGATAAGGATAATTTTTCTTATAAAAGCGATTTTCCTTAAGAAAGAAATTTTCCTTATAAAAGCAATTTTCCTTAAGAAAGCAATTTTCCTTAAAAAAGAAATTTTCCTTATAAAAGCAATTTTCCTTAAAGATAAGGTGTTTGTGATTTTCAAAACAAGAAGGAATGGAAAAGTCATAAGGAAAACCTTATTGACTCAACAATCTCCCCCTTTTTGGAAAGCACAAACATCCTTACGAAAAAGCTATTCCAAGAAGAAAGAAACACATTAAAGCTTATCTCCCTTGGTTTAAGGATATAGATGAATACGACTAACTCCCCCTTAGGCTTTGAAACTCTAAGGATCGTATTCATATTTCCGGAGTGATGTTTCATAAGAAGGTATTATTTAAGAAAAATCTCCCCCTTAAACAAACTCTTATTAGAGTTCTTTTTCCTTGGGTATTTTTCTTTCTCCCCCTTTGATAAACTCTTATTAGAGTTCCTCTTTTTCTTAAGGATCTTTTCCTTCTCCCCCTTTTTTATTTTCAAAAAGAATTGGAGGGAATGGAAAAACATAACAAAGTACCTGAAAAATTAGTAATGACAACAATAGAAACAACAAGTACGACTTTTATTAAAATTAGAATCTCGACAACAAAAAAATACAACAAAAAGATCGGATTGGTCATTTCGGATCTTTCTCCTTCGACATTAGCCCCTTAAGAATCGTCTTGATCTTCTTTATGTCTTTGTGATCTTCCTCTGCTTGCTTCTCTAAGACGACTATTCTTGCTGACTGAGCTTCAATTATTTCTTCCTGAGCCTTCAACTTTTCTTCCTGAGCTTTCATCTTCTCTTCCCGAGCCTTCATCCTTTCTTCAAACTCGATCCGATAATCCCTTTCATATTTCCAACTTTGATTAACGGAATTGAGCTTTCCATTCAGATCTCTCACTTCCTGAATCCGAAAGTTTTTTTCCTCTGTCAATTTCTCTTCGAAGGATGCAGTCAGCTCATTAATCTTCTTGCCTTCAGTTTCAAAGGCATCCTTAACATTATCTTGAAACTCATCAAGCAACCTCATCTCTTCCACATTCTTCTTCGACCAGCTTGTAATCCTCTTACAAGATCTTTTATGAGCTTTGTAACCAACAAAGAATGTTTTGAACTGAGCTTCAATCTCAACACACTTATCCATAACCATCGATACGGAGTCGGTTTTCTGATTCAACGCATGTTGGAGAATCTGGCATCGTGAATCAATGCTTGAGAAGGTCGGAATGGTTCCTACCAACTTCTTCAAAGACTGAACAACAAAATCATGCCCCAACGAAGATGAATCCGAATCTGAAATCTTGCTAGGATAATTTTCTTCCTCAATAAGCTCCAACTTCCTCTTAGAAGAACTACCAGCTTCCTTCCTCTTTCTTACTACTGATCTCGGAGTCTCGGTAAGAACTTTCTTTCCCTTATCTTTTTCCGGAATGGAATCATGTTCCGGAGTTTTCTTTTCACTGTCAGAAACTTGAACAACCAAATCTTCCTCATCAGCAACTTCTTGAACACCAACCTCTATGTTTCCCATCTGAGCAATATCATGTAAAAGTTGTTCTTCTTCTCCATGATAGGCAACTTATTCTTCTCCTTTCTCTTCTTCCATCGCAGGAGTAAGTAACTTCGAAGATTCAGCTTCTGATGTCTGGAGTGATAAGTGTTCCGAAGGAGTTCCCTTGTACTCATCTACCTGTTTTAGCACATCTCCTGTCTCACTACTTCCTTCAGCAGCCTCTTCAACTTGTTCCACTTGTTCTACTTCCTCAGTATTTGTGGAAATAGCCTCTTCCGGAGCAACAAGATTTCTTCCTGGAGTCTCAGGTAGAGATTCCAGGGAGAAAGTTCTCGGAACTGGAATTGTTGCTGAAACCATTTCATTGAACTTCAACAGGGCCTGAGCTACCTCAGCCTCAGACATCTTCTTCTTGAGCTTCTTTTCCTTAGCTTGTTTCTCAAGCTCATCAGCAGCTTTCTCTTTCAGGGCCTTAGCTTCCGCAGGTCCAATCCGAACTGCGGATCCCCTTCTTTCCTCTTCTCTTTGTCAGCTCTCCACTTTGTAACAACCTCATCAGGATAGGTCTTCTTCTTCTTAGGCTTTGGAGGTGCGGAGTGGACTTCCTTAGACTTGGGTTCCTCGGCTTCGACTACCACTTCTTTCAGCTTTCTCTTCCTTACCGGCTTGGATGATTCCGTATCAGCAGATTTCGGAGTCACTTCTACTTGAGGAGGTAGATCAATAAACTTCCCAGACTTCTTGTCAAAAGCTATATTCATCCTTTTAAGCGTGCTATCACTAAGCAGCATGATCTTGCAAACTCTCGGCTTAGAACTGCAAGCTACCTTGAAAGATTCTAGGCACCGAACTATGAGCTTTGATAATATTGCTGGGTACATCACGATCTGAGCTCTGAGATTTCCCTTCATCAAATTTTCAATATTAAGAAGAATATGCTTCATCAAGTTGAACTTTCTTAGATTTATCAGAAAATCTAAGATATATATCTCACTCTTCTTCAAACTATCCTTATCACCTTTTCTCGGTACGATAAGCCCTTGCACCCATAACTCCAAAATCCGAAAGTTTGTAGATAGGCTTGCAATTTTAGGAGCCTTGTCATCATCCAATCCGAGAGTTTCTAAGGCTTTTTCCTTGTTGAAGCTACCCTTGGAGTCCAGAAATACATGATAAATAAACTCAGCTTCACCTTCATAAGATAACCCTACCATGCTTGCAGCCTTGGTGTAAGAAAGCTTATATTTCTTACCATACGATTTGAATGAAAATTTCTCTCTATTATCTTCCTCGAAGAAAGCAACTGACTCATAAAACTCAACAAGCAAATCAGAATAAACTTCATCTTGGTTGCCGGTTTTTGATACCGCAACATCCTCCCAACCATTCAACTTGATATTCTTTGAAATGATAGAATCATAGTTGCTGAAGAAAGTTGGATGAACTAACCTTTCTCTGTATACTAACCACTGAGAAATAGGCTTAGTTGAAGACATTTCTTGAGAAGCTAACTCTGCAGACATTCGGATCTGAAGTCTTCTGAGATATTCGGAACAAAGAAGACTGAAGTTCGGAGCGGAGAAAACTGTGGTTCGGAACGGCCTTAAATCGGAGAGTCATAGATTCAGCACGCGAAAGCTTGAAACCGATGTGGGACTAGAAATTGGGTCCCCTTTATATAGGAAATGGGATGACCGTTCACCTTCCACGATTGATCTAACGGTTTAGAATGAACTGAGATCAAATCTGACGGTTGAGAGCTCGAATCCGATCTTTTTGAGGTTTTATTAAAACAAAGAATTAAGAAAACTATACTTCGAAATCATAATACGAGAAAATACCAGAAAGTAAAATATGTTTACTAAAACTTTAGTAAGGAAATCATACCTTTCAGATTAGCTTAGGAAAGTTATTCGTAATGGGTAATATAAAGAAGACTACGAAAAACTTACTTACGAAAAACTAAATACGAAAAACTCAAAACGAAAAACTCAATTCGAAAAACTAAATACGAAAAACTCAATACGAAAAACTCAATTAGAAAAACTAAATACGAAAAACTCAATACAAAAAAGTAAATACGAAAAACTCAATACGAAAAACTCAATACGAAAGACTAAATACGAAAAACTCAATACGAAAAAGTAAATACGAAAAACTCAATACGAAAAACTCAATACGAAAAACTCAATACGAAAGACTAAATACGAAAAACTCAATACGAAAAAGTAAATACGAAAAACTCAATACGAAAAACTCAATACGAAAGTTCCGTTATGAAAATACCAGTACGAAAGTCTTCCATTCTGGAAATTTTCAATACGAATACTTTCATTCCAGAAGTATTCTGTACGAAAATATCCATTCTGGAAAATGGTAGTTCCGGAAGTTTCATTCCGGAAATCATCGTTTCAAAAAGTTTGAAAACAAATTTTTAAAAAACTTTGTTAACCAAACAATCAAATGTACTCCCCCTAGGAAAAGGAGTTTATTACTGTAAGGAGACTTTTTCTACAGAGAGTTAATTAAGGAAGATTACCTTACAGTTATCAGTCCTAACTTCTGTTTAATATATTCAAATCTATCAGAAGGAAAAGATTTTGTGAATATATCAGCAAGTTGATCTTGCGTTCCGATAAACTGAAGAATAATATCTCCTGTAAGTGTGTGATCCCTAAGAAAGTGATGCCTAATATCTATGTGTTTTGCACGGGAGTGATGTGCAGGGTTTTTACATAGGGCAATGGCACTTGTGTTATCACACAAAATTTGAGTTTTAGTAAAACTCAAGCCATAGTCTGTGAGTGTGTGTTGCATCCACAACACTTGTGCACAACAACTTCTAGCTACTACATATTCAGCTTCAGCAGTAGAGAGTGCTACAGAATGTTGCTTTTTGCAGGACCAAGAAACTAATGAATCTCCTAAGAAATGACAAGTTCCAGATGTACTTTTTCTATCCATTCTACATCCACCAAAGTCAGCATCAGAAAAGCTTTTTAGAAAAAAATCATTTCCAGAAGTATAGAATAATCCTAGATCCATGGTTCCCTTAAGGTAGCGAAAAATTATTTTAACTACCTTTAAGTGAGATTCCTTAGGATTGGATTGATATCTTGCACATAAGCATACTGAAAACATTAAGTCTGGTCGACTAGCTATTAAGTAAAGTAAACTTCCAATCATGCCTCTAAAAGATGTTTGATCTACTGGTTTCCCAGCTTCATCAAGATCTAAAGAGTTTGAGGTACCAATAGGAGTACTTATACTCTTAGTGTTGTCATAACCATACTTTTTAAGAAGATCTTTAATATACTTATATTGAGATATGTAAGTTCCTTCTGGTTTTTGAGAGATTTGAAAACCAAGGAAAAATGTTAACTCACCCATCATACTCATTTCAAACTCAGATTTCATTAGACTAGCAAAAGAGTCAGTCAAAGATTGCTGAGTTTAACCAAATATAATGTCATCAACATAAATTTGAACAATAAAGACATTTTTCTTATCTTTCTTTATAAAAAGGGTTGGATCTGCATTTCCATTAACATAGTTATTTTGAAGCAAAAATCCAGTGAGTCTATCATACCATGCTCGTGGGGCTTGTTTAAGGCCATACAAAGCTTTGGTAAGTCTAAACACATGATCAGGATGTTTTGTATCTTCAAAGCCAGGAGGTTGTTCAACAAAAACTTCCTCTTGAACATAACCGTTAAGAAAAGCACATTTCACATCCATTTGGAAAAGTTTGAAATTAAAGAATGCTGCAAAGGCAAGTAGAATACGGATAGATTCAAGTCTAGCTACTGGAGCATAGGTTTCTTCATAGTCTATTCCTTCTTGCTGATTATAGCCTTTCGCAACAAGTCTAGCTTTATTTCTAACAATGAATCCATTTTCATCACATTTATTTCTGAAAACCCATTTTACTCCAATAACAGAAGTTTCCTTAGGTCTTTCAACCAAGGTCCAGACTTTATTCCTTTCGAATTCATTTAGTTCATCTTGCATTGCTTTGATCCAATCATCATCACCTAAAGCTTCATCAGTGCTTTTAGGTTCTAATTGGGAAAGAAATGCTAGATGTTCTACTTCATTTCTTAAGGAACTTCTATTCCTTACAGGTTGATTTACATCACCAATGATACTATCACTGGGATGATTCTTAAGAAACACTTGATTTGGGTTTTGTAAAACCTGTTCATCAACATAGGGTAGAAAGTCTTCTGGGGTAAATGTTTCAGAAGTATCTTCTAGAACAATTTCCTTATCAGAAGGTTCTTCTATCAAAGGTTGATAATCAGTTTTTGAAAACACATCCGAAGATGTAATTTGGGATGGTTTAAAAACAAAAGGATCTGACTCATCAAATTTTAAATGTATTGTTTCCTCAACAGTACAAGTGTTTTTATTAAAAACTCTATAAGCCTTAGAGGTTGTGGAATATCCTAAGAAAATTCCTTCATCAGACTTTGGTGCGAATTTATGTAAGTTATCTTTAGTATTCAAAATGAATACTTTGCAACCAAAAACCTTGAAGTAGGAAAGTCTAGGTTTTCTACCATTCCATAACTCATAAGGTGTTTTATTAAGAAAAGGTCTAATCAAAACTCGATTTATAGTATAACAAGCAGTACTTACAGCTTCAGCCCAGAAATGTCTAGCAATAGAATATTCACTCAACATGGTTCTAGTTATCTCTTGAAGAATTCTATTTCTTCTTTCAACTACATCATTCTGTTGAGGAGTTCTAGGTGCTGAAAAATTGTGAGTAATACCTTTCTTACTACAAAAAGTTTCAAAATCAGAATTTTGAAATTCTCCTCCATGATCACTATGAATAGTTTTCAATGGAAGGTTTTTCTCATTTTTAACTTGAGCTCTAAAACTTTTGAAATAAGAAAAAGCATCAGATTTCTTTGCTAGAAAATAGACCCAAGTAAATCTAGTGTAATAATCAACTAGAACAAACACATAGTATTTGCCTCCAATGCTTCCAGTTTGTGTTGGACCAAAAAGATCCATGTGCACTAACTGTAATGCATCGGTTGTTGAGACTTCACCGATTGACTTAAAACTAGATTTATGTTGCTTGCCATATTGACAAGGATCACAAACTTTAGAAGAATCAAATCTAAGCTCCGGTAGATCCTTAACAAGTTTCTTCTTAGAGAGTTTACATAGGTTCCTAAGATTACAGTGTCCTAATCTTCTATGCCATAACCAAGAATGATCTTCCATTGCACTTAGGCAAGGTAAATCTTGGCTTCCTAGGTCTTCTAAGTTTAAGGTGTAAACATTCTCTTGCCTGTTGGCTGAGAGAATAAATTCTTCCTTGGAATTGTGTACTAAACATTTATCATTCCTAAAATTCACAAGGTAACCTTCATCACATAACTGACTTATGCTAATGAGGTTGTGCTTAAGACCTTTAACAAAAAGAACATTTGAAATCAAAGTTTTACCCAAAAGAACTATATTACCAATACCAACAATCTCTCCCTTAGCATTGTCTCCGAAAGTTACCTTTAATCCTTTCGTTTTGATAATATTTTCAAAAAAGCTTTTGTTACCAGTCATGTGCCGGGAACATCCACTGTCCATGTACCAAATATTGTTGCTGGACCTTTCATTATTTTCCTGAAATTAAGAACAAAGTTAGACTTTCGGAATCCAAACTTGTTTGGATCCGAGATTTCTAGACAATAAAATTTTAGGTACCCACATTTTCTTAGAAAAGTAGGCTTTATGAAATCCTAGAGATTGAGTTTTGTTTAAGGAACAATTCTTTGCCCAGTGACCACCACATTGACACTTGGTGCAAAATGGGGCACTTTGAGGAACAAAATAATTGTTACTGAAAACTGGTTTTGCATGAGTATAACCAAATCCGGATTTATTTCTTAAAGGTCGTATTTGAGAATACATCTTATCAAAATTTTCCTTACCATGGGTAAAGTTTGATAAACATTTCTTTAAGGAAAAAATTTCGGACTTGAGTTTTACAACCAAGTTTTTATCCTCAAAATCATTAGTTTTAGAACTAGAGTTATGCTCAAGAACATTTTTCTTAGAAATTACTTTTTCTAATACTTTAGAAAGTTTGTTCTTCTCAGAACTTACTTCCTCAAGATTTTTTGAAATATTTTCAAAATCAGCATTTTTCTTATCAAGATCTTTAGAAAGATCTGATATCTCTTTAGTAATAATAGAATTCCTAGAATTTGCCTTGTCAAGTTTCTTGTTGAGTTTGGAATTCTCAATCTCAAGAAGTTCAGCAAACCTAGAGACTTCTTCATAAGTAGGTAAAGTATTTTCCTCATCAGAAGATGATTGTTCATCAGAAGAGTTATAATACTTACTATCGTTAGAATTTAAAGAAACATTGGTCAATGATTCATCATTTCGTACCTTATCCATAAGACAAAGATTATCAATAGGTAATCTGGCTATAAGTCCAAGATTCTTCTGTCCTGAAGATTCATATTCAGAAGATTCATCTGAAGAGTCACCACCACTGGCACTCCAGGTGTCATTAGCTTTCAGAACTTTCTTAGCTTTGGCTTTGTAATACTTCTTCCTGTTTCTGTCTGAATGTCTTTCCTTCCTTTCTTTCTTTCTGAGCATAGGACAATCTGGCCTAATATGTCCAGCTCTTTTGCATTCATAACAAGTTACTTCTCAATCTTTCTTATCTTTCCTATCCTTCTTCTTATACTTGGATTGAAAATTTCTCTGTCCAGCTATCTTGTTCATCCTTCGAGCAAGATTGGCTAGCTCATTTTCCGAAACATCACTCTCACTAGATTCTGATTGGAAAATGACTTTCTTAGACTTGGATCTGGTTACTATTTCAGGAGTCTTAGCTTTCATCTGATTAGAAGTTGTAGTAAAAGAAATAGTACCATTTCCATTCTTTTTCTTGATGTTGTCAGCATCTCTCTTCATTCTTGTTTCATGTTGTAGAAGAGTTCCAAAAAGCTCATCAAGAGTAATTTGTATAACCTTCCTGTTCTCATCTATAGCTGTTCTCTTGGATTCCCACTCATTGGGCATAATGTCAATTATCTTGTCCACAAGAGCTTCATCATCTAAGCCTTTCTCTCCCATAGATTGTAGACTGTTGACAATAGTCATAAACCTTTGTTGAACTTTACAGATAGGTTCTCCATAAGGAAAATTGAAGCCATGATATTCTGCTCTAAGCATAGCTCTTCTACTCTCAATCACCTTAGAAGTCCCAAAGTGTGTAACCTCTAACTTCTTCCATATACAGTTAGCTGCTTCACAAGAAGAAATTTGGCTATATATATTTCTAGTCATTGAACATAGTAAAGTGTTGCGTACCTTATAGTTGAGTTGATATTCTTGCTTTTCCTGGTTAGTAAAGGTTCTGACTTCCTTGTCAGGAATTTTATAATCACCAGTAAGCATAACAAAGTTGTCTACTCCAGTATTAATAACAAAAGTCTTCATACGATCTCTCCAGTACTCATAATCATTACCATCAAAGATTGGTGGCCTTGTATGATTCAGATTGTCAATAGATCCAACATTAATTCCTGCCATACTAAAAAAAATAACTTTGCACACAAACTTGTTAGTAGCAAAGATTCGTAATAACAAAGTTCGGAATGAGAAAAATTCTTAATGGATAAATCGGAATGACAATGTTCGGAATGGAAGAGTGAGCAAGAAAAACTTGTATGTGAGTACAAGTATTTCAGTAACCTGCTCTGATACCAAATGTAAGAATGGTATAGAGTAAGAGGTTTCCACCCTCTGATACCAATTGTAGGATCGAAATATAATATGAGATGCTCAATATACAAGAGGGGGGGTGAATTGTATACTTTAAAAATTCCTTTGGAACCTTTAAAGTTAGTTAAGAAACTATAGTTTCCTTAAGAAAAGGAAAGATCTATGTTTAACAAAGTTAAACTAAGTAAATTCACAACACCTCTAACACCGAACTGAACTTGGAAAGTGATTCCAAAATTAGGTTCTGGAAATATGGTTCCGGAATTTGAAACTTAACAAAAGTTACAATATGAGATTCTACCTTAAAGCGTATAGAATCTAAATGAATCAGAGTAAGTAAGGAAGTATAAGAAAGCTATACTTTCCTTAAGATACAAATTACAGCGGAATAAAAACAAGTAGTAAAACTACTAGTAACAATATAATAGTATTTTAACCCAAAGTGAAGGGTTTCCAACAACCTTGGATAAAGGTCCCTTGATTTATACTTTCAAGCAAGTCTGTCTTACCCACACCAGGGTAAGCCCTCGATACGAAGATCGGAGTCTCTGTCTTGCTATCCCTGCAAGCCCTCAACTTCAAGGTAGTTGGCAACCTCTGTCTTTCTCAGCAAGAAAGCCCTCGATCTTTAAGGTAGTCGGCACCTCTGTCTTCCTATCCCCGGAAGCCCTCGAATGTAATCACCAACATTCGGAGTCGCACGAAGCTTTGAGAGTTAATAAGAGACTCTCTCTCTAGAAATCACTTCAACAACATGTAAGCACTTTTTCCAGCAATCAGCATATCAGCCATCAGCATTCATCAGCATCGAGCTCTTTCAAATGAGCTCCTATTTATAGGTAAGGTCGACTCCTCTCCAACGGTCATATTTTCCTTAAATATTGGAGGGACCTATACACGTGTCACTTAGACAACGGTTAGTTTATAACAAAATGGACGACATCGTTTTATAACAAAGTTAGTGTAACTGAATGTATGACATCATTTTAAACTCTAACATAAAGGTTCGGAATAGAAACTTCGGAGTGAAGGTTCGGAATGAATAAATTCAGAGTGTATAAAACAATGATAATCAGATTCTGTTTAATAGGTGAATTCGGAATGAGAATTCGGAATAGGAATTCGTCATCAGAAATCGTAATGAGAATTCATCATCAGAATTCGTAATGAGAATTCTTCATCAGAATTCATAATAGGAATTCTTCATTGGAATTCGTAATGAGAATTCTTCTTCAGAATTCGTAATGAGAATTCATCATCAGAATTCGTAATGAGAATTCGTCATCAGAATTCGTAATGAGAATTTGTCATCAGAATTCGTAATGAGAATTCTTCATCAGAATTCGTAATGAGAATTCGGAATGAGATTTCTTCATTAGAATTCGTAATGGGAATTCTTCATTGGAGTTCGTAATGGGAATTCTTCATTAGAGTTCGTAATGAGAATTCTTCTTCAGAATTCGTATCCTGAATCTGGAATAGAACTTAGTCAGAATTCATATCCGGAATTCGGAATGAAACTTCCTTATAGTTCATGTCCAGAATCCAAACCCTAAAACAGAATGCTTTATATCAAAGTTTTAATGATTTCGAGAAAATGAATCCGAAACATATATTTAAGAAAAATATGAATGAAAATATGATAAGGATAATTTTTCTTATAAAAGCGATTTTCCTTAAGAAAGCAATTTTCCTTATAAAAGCAATTTTTCTTTAAAGATAAGGTGTTTGTGATTTTCAAAACAAGAAGGAATGGAAAAGTCATAAGGAAAACCTTATTGACTCAACAACCAATCCCCAATAATGTTGGATAGATCAATTTATTCTCTTTGATTCCTCTTTTTAGATTCAACGACATTCTCTCCAGTCAAGGATTCCTCTTCAAATTCTTCTTCTACGTCAACAACATGATCTGACTACTTAGTGTTTTCTGCACCTTCCCCTATTTTTGTATTTTAATTTACTCCACGTTCAATTTATTCCTCATTTTCTATCACATCAGTATATGAAATCATTAAATCATTTGGGGTTCTATCTTCTATGATATTTCCATCACTGCTTTCCACAATCCATCATAAGATATTTTTGTAACACTCTAAGGCCTCTCTATTCATTGAGTATCCAAGGAAAATCCTTTCAGCTGCATTGTGACCCTACATCCCCTGATTTCCTTCTTCGTTTCTGATGAATTCTTTACATCCAGAAAAATGAAAGTATTTCAAATAGGGCTTCCTTCCATGCTACAATTCATATGGTGTCTTCATCTCACCCATATAAATCCATTTTCGATGTTGAAAATACTATGCACCTTGAACAACCTCCTTCCAATAATGTTTTGGAATAAGACTCTCAATATCCATAGTTCTTGCCATGTTGTTCATCTACCGATTCATGCACTCAACAACACCATTCTGTTGCGGAGTTCTCACAACAGCTACCTGATGTCATATCCCATGATAATCCAGGTAATTTTCAAATTCGATGGACGTGTATTCCCCACCATTATTAGATCAAAACACTTTTCTTATTTTTCCATTATCATTCTCTGTGATTCACTGATATGTTTTTAGGAAGTCAAGAACATGTCATTTCCAGTGTATAACCATTATACATGCCATTATACTGTTATAATCTATGAAAAGGATGAATTAACAATCTCCATAAGTTTCAGCAATGTTTATCTAGCTATATACATCTATATGAATGAGATTAAGAAGTTGAGATGCCCTTTTATTCTTTAGATGATAGGAACTATAGACCATTTCCCTCAAAGGCAAGAATCACAATAATTTTCACGTTCAGGCTTCATGTTGGTAATGTCTATGATAATCATCATTTTTTATATTTTCTACATGTCAAGTTTATTTTTGTGCCCCAATCTCTGATCCCACATGTTATTTTCTTCTTCAATATTCATGTAGAAAATGTTTTCATTACTATCAACCTTATATAGTTTTCCGTATGTTATGCATCAATTCATAAGTGAATTACCTATTTTTCCAATGATAGTGCATCCATTCTAATTAAAAGTAACTATAAATACTCAGTAACAGAGTTGACTCATGCTAAAGAGATTATGATGTAGGCCATTAACATAAAGGGCACCAATTTTCTTTATCTCTCCATTAGCTGGTTCAATACATAAATTGACTTTCATTTTCAGAGCTCCATCATTACCAAATTGTACTATTCCACCAACCCTCCTCTTATCATCGATTAACAAGCCTGCATTACCTATCATGTGAGATGAACAACTACTATCCATAATCTAGGTGTCCTTGATTTTTGTAGCTTTGATGGATTCCTCTATTGGGTTGGAATTCTATATTTTCTTCTTTTCATTCCACAAGACATAGGATTGAGTGTAAAGCACTAATGGACATTAAATTATTTATTCCATATACATGGGTTCTTTATAGTCTATATATTATTACATAGGAGAAAACAAGTTTGTAAGTGGAACATTGTCTTGTTGACAAGCATTGACTTGTCTTGGACACTGGTATGAGGTGTCCTTATCCCCCCTATAACTCCAATCATCATCCTTATGACAATAGTTAGAACAATGAATGAAATATCCATTAAAATTGATTCTTATAAATGAAATTGGACATGTATATTTTCTCCTTTATTTAACTCCCATGTTTTCTCCATTCAAATAGCTTCTTGCCTCTTAGCATTAAGACATGGTATGGACCATATATCCACATAACTGACACTTAATGAGAGATAATGTCTTCTCACTTCGATTTATCCTCATTCTTTCTTCCATGGGATAATTTTTTTGAGTACCTCTTATTCCTGGAGGCTTGAGGATAGTCTTCTATTCTTCATTCACATTGAATTAGGTGTTTCTTTTTCAACACTTCTGGTGACTTTCCTACATGACCAACTTTTAACTTTACATTATTTTGGTCACCTTTATTTAATGTATTTGATTATTCGTCCTCACAATCAAGTCCACTATTTCCCATATAAGTGTGTCTTTGATCATTCAAAATATTTTCACCTCCATTTGAGCCACGTTTTTCTATATCCAATAGCTCAACATCTGAGAACCTTACAAACTATATTTTCTTCTTTTATTTTTATGAAATTAATTCACTCTCAAGTTTACTCCTAAGAGAAAAAACATCCACATTAGGACCCTTAGTAGTCTGGGACATTTCTTCCACCCTGGAGGTGAGGACATTGATTATATTTTCCTGCTCTTCAATTCTCATCATCAGATCTACTACATCATCATTGATTTTAGGGATTTTAGACTGTACCTTCTCAAATTTTTCTTATCCATCAATATCGTCTTTCAGATAATCAATATATTTATATGATTCATATACAATTGGCTCCCACTTTTTACAACTATTATATTTAATCTTAAGCTTAATAACTGAATTGTTAATTTTCAACTCAAGATTTGAAGTAGTTTTCAACTGATTGCCTCCACCATTATCTTTTGCTTTTTCAACAGTGTCCATCTCAGAAGCATGGTGTCTAGTTTTAAATTCTGATTCTTCTTCATCACAGAATTCATTATCATCATATTCCTATTCATAGACAAATCTCTTCTTGAAAACATTCTTTCTGTATTGGAAGTCTCCATTTAAAAAAATCATTATAAATATTCTCAATGTTTTCATCTTCAATATCTTCATCATCGATCATTTTTAAATACATAGAGTCTATGTTCCCAACTTTTCCACAACAAAAGCAATCTTGAGGTAACATCCCATTGAATTCCCCTTTTTCCTTATAGATGTTCTTGAAAATGAGAGAAATAATTTATTTTTACTCATCATCTTCACCACTAATATTTAATTAAATTTTCAATTTCTTTATGGCTTTGAATGACATTTCCTTACTCACTCAAGTCATAACATCTTATAGTTTGACTCTCATTTCATATCCCACCAGTCTGATCAGTACATCATCCATAGAATGTTTAGAAAGATCTATTTACTCTTGGGATGTCACATTTGTATTGTACAATGGTGTAAGTCTTCGCAATATTTCATTTACAATGTCAATGTCTTTGATTTCATCTCCTAAACCCTGAATGCCTCCATCCCCTTTAGTAATTCGATTTAAGTAGGTGTCTGCATTCTCATCAGGATGAATCTGCATTTCATCAAACCTATTGTGCAGGACTTGTAGTGATTCCTCCTAAACATTTCTCTCTCCTTAATAAATATTTTCATGTTTATACCACATTGACATTGATGAGGTGCAACTCTTCACCATTCAATAGATCTTATTAGAAAGGGCTATGGTGAGAGCATTTTGTGCTTTAGCATCTGCATCAAAAAATTTACTATCTACAAAATCCACATACATCCATGTTGGATTATTAACTTCTATACCATGAATTTTAGAAAATAGGACTTCCATTCCAAGGGATCATAGATGAGATCTCATTATGTTCTTCAAAATCTGAAAATCACTTCCATCAATGTGGGGGAAAACCCTAACAATGGCTGAATTCTTCATACCTATAAAAGACATATCAAACACCAATAACCTCCCTCTGATACCACTTGAATGACCCCAGAACACCCTGAGAGGGGAGGGGTGAATTATGGAGACAATTTTTCCTTTTTAACGTTATGGATATTGTTCCCATATTGATAGGAACCTGTTAAATATGTCAAACTAATGAATGTAGGGAGATGACACAACACTTTTACTTGGATCACCACAAAGGGCTTCATCTAAGGATCATACGCCGACATTGTGTTAGTCATACCTAAATCGACTAATCTTTATTCGTATGAGAATAATAATATTTGGCCACAGTCACTCTATGTCAGGAACACTACCTTTAATAGGTTCAGTGATACTCACTGCATACCTTGGATCACTTCCCTCTTCTCCCCCTAGCTCACTGCCTTGAGAGAAGTCAAACATATTTTATCGACATAAAGGTTTCTTAAACAGATTTTCATTGATTTCTTTGTATCCTTTCTATAGGAAACACTTCATGAATCAATTAAATGAACTGATGCACTTGAAATAACTGAACACACACCAGATATTCAACAGCTTGTCAGAAGTATAACTCCACACAAGCGCAATACCTCAACTTGCGCTCAAGTTTTGGGAAGTATCACAAAAGATGTATTTCATGCAAACAATACTATCTTCACAACACTTATCTTTTATAAAACAACAGAGAATGGTTAAATTGGAATTTTTATACTAAAGGAACACCTTGCATGCAAGATCAACAATCTTCAATTCTTTCACACACAAATATTTCACGCGATAGAGCGAAAATATTTTCTTTGTAAAAATATTATGTCTTCTATGGGGGCAGTATCCAATTTATAGGCCTTGAGGATCCTTGATGAAAGTTTCACACATGTTTTTTTCAGTGTGAGTAATATTCTTCATGAGCGCACAAAAACCCCTTTTGACGTCACATTGGGCATGTAAGATTATTCCACCCAACCTCATCTTTCATGCATATTTATGATTTACACCCACTTTGTTCCTTTTCCATATTTTGAAATTATGATCACAAATTAGGAATGGCGCACAACATCCTAAACAACCATTAAACTTGTGCACTGCTCCTTTTTTTCAAATACATATTTCTCCATTTTCTGATTTTCAAGCCCAATAATTTGGAAAACACTAGGAAACGATGCTTCCTTCAATACTGTTGTCCACTTGAACTGTATTATCCCATTCCTTGAAAATATTCTGAACATATATTGTGGATTTACAGCAAACACAAACCATACATCATTTCTAGTATAGAGCGACATTGGTTCCAACAATTAATAATATAAAGAAAAAAATTAACAAAAAGTGTTAATTTTAAACTAATCATTGAATTAGACAATGTACTCTATGTATCAGATTGAGTTGGGGTTGATTCTAGAACATCACATCATTTTTTATACATCATCATGAATTGAATCAATGAAAAATAACTAGATAATTATAAGAAAAAAATTATATGAAAAATATATATGTAATATAATATAAAATGATGAGAAAATAAGGAAGTCTTGTTTTTTAGTTTTGGAGTTGTGATGCACATTTTAAAATAAAATGATATTTATATACTGAAAAGATGCACTTGGAGTCAATCCAATCACACTGTGTGTTGGATTTAGGTGTATATAATTCTTACTTTTATCAATTGACTTATGTATCATCTTCCTAAAATATCAAAACAATCTGAATGGGTTTTTTTCAGTTTTGTGTATGTCATTTGTCTCTATTTCTAAAATGTAATTTTAAACAAGAACCACACACATAGACTCATATCGGTCCCATATTGTGTAGATTTTATGTGATGTAGATTAATACACATTACAAATAAATTATTAATCATTTTCATAAACTATAATGACAATCTGAGTGTGTTTTATCAATTTATAGTTACTGTCACTTTTTGAACTGAAGTGTCAATTTTAAACTGATAACAAACACATTGAGATGTACCAAACACATCATTTATTATATTGAGGTGTGTATAATTAATACATGTTGAAAATTATTTTTTATGATTTTGTAAGTGTATTGAAACATTCTGAAAGAATTTTATTAGTTTTGAGTTTGTCAATTTTCTATTTTACTAAAATTGATGTCAATTTTTAATAAAAAGATGCACTATGAGTATTATCAGTCACACCATGCATCATCCATAGTTGAGGATAAGTCCTAGACATCTAAAAAGTCATATGGATATTTTTCATAAAGTATCCAAACAATCAAAATGCATTTTCTCAATTTTGAGTACATCCCCATTCTTTTTTTACAAAATTTCATTTTAAACTTGAATCATGCACTTTGACTCATAGATATAACATCATGCATCAGTTTGACATGAAACAAATTCCTATAAATCAAAAATAGTTGATTAATTATTTTTAAAAATTATCAATAAAATTTGAGTGCATTTGATTAGTTTTCTGTTAGTGGCTTTTTATCAATTATATTATTGATTTACAACTAATAACAGACACATCAAGTCATATCGAGCACAACATATATCATTTTGAGGTTTGGTTTATTCATACACATAAAAACGAGTTATTTATCATTTTAATAATTTATCCAAACATTATGATTGTGTTTTCATGGTTTTGATAAGGTTAGTTTCCCTTTTTACAAAAATTCTAGTCAATTTTGTATAAAAAGATGCAATTCTAGTCATACCAGTCACATCGTGAATCATATAGAGGTGTGGATAATTTATACACATCTCAAAATCTTATTTATTGTTTTATTAATTTATCAAAACAATATAAATAGTTTTTCATAAATTTTAGTATTTCACTGATTTTTTTAGTAAAATTTCATTTTAAACTAGGATCACACACATTGACCTATACCAATCACATGAGGTATCAATTTGATGTGAGACTGATATCTGCACATCATAAATGACTTCTGAATAAATTTCCTAAATTATCATGAAAATAAAAGCATGTTTGTTATGATTTCAAGGAGTTATATTTTTTTAACTGAACTATCGATTTTAAACTGATAACTGACACATTGAGTCATAGTGGTTACAATTTCATACCATAGAGTTTTATTTGATTCCTTTAGGTCTAAAATGACTTATGGAACATTTTTATAATGTTTTAAAAAATTCTTGATTTTGAGTATTTAATTGTTTTCTAATAACCTTAATTTTAATTTTAAATAAAATATTCAGATTGAGTCATACCGGTTAGACCGTGTGTTATATTGTGGTTTGGATGATTCCTATATATACCAAAGTCTTGAAACAATCCCAAAAACCAATGATACCCTATTTCCATTTCCATTTTATGTCAAACTAATTAGAATTCATATTAAATAAATTTTCTTAGATGAAAGAAATTTCTTGTTGTTGAATGTCAGAAGAGAATAAGAAGCTCATGTGCCCATTATTTCATGGGAAGTAAATTAAATTAGCACATGAGAATCCAATAATTATTTTCCTTTCAAAAAATGAGAGAGGTTTTTCAGATACTAAAATCAAATCAATATGAAGTGTTTACTTTTAGGTAATATAATGAATTGAAAATGGAAAATTTGGTAACATAGTCTTAAATATTAAGTTTATCTCTTTTGTATCTTTCTCTAGATAGTTGAAATAAAATTATGAATTCCCTAAAGATCAATAAAAAAATTAAATATGTATTAGATAAAAATGATAAGAAAATTATCTTACAAATAGTAGGTAAAATGATGAACAAAATATTCAAATAAGTAGTAGGAATTCACCTTTTCTAGATGGTTGAATGAATTCTTGATGCATTTCATTATAGTCATTATCTAATTTTAAGGCTCGAAGTCCAATCCCTCATGAGTATGACAATCTTTGAACAAAAAAACCCTACTAAAAAAATAAACCTCTTGTAAAAGAAAACAATTATTATACAATTAATAAAAAGGAAATAAATTAAAACTAAATATAAAACAATACATTAATTCTATGGGTAATAATTTTACTTTAAAAACATTCTAGTCCAAAGGTATATGACGATGGTAAATAAATAATGATGAAAAAATGAAAATTAAAATATATCATTCCAAACAATAAATCATAATGTCAGGAGGACGAGGATAAAATAACATAAATTGGATTGAAGCTTTGAATCATCCTCATCGTCTCATCTTCTAAATAGTTATCATTGCATTTTGTTTTTTGGATATCATCATCCATCTCTTGTTAACATGCTTCTATGTTTCTTTCAATAATAAATATAGTAGTCATCTATATGATAAAAAATTATCAAGGTTGTATAAGAAACATAAAATAGACGAGGGATGAGCCCATGCAACATATTTGAATAAAAACTATTTTGGATTTTAAAATGATGAGGATTACTATTGTACTCCATTGTGTTCTCTAAAGGTGTAATGCCTGTCAATTGTGAGAATTACATGGATATTAATCAGAGATTCATATGGGTAGAACCAAAAGGCAATGTTAAAGAATTTTATCTTTTTAAATGGATTAAAGTAAGATATACAATGTTTTCAATAGATGCGTGATTAAATAAATGAATAAACTTTTATGAATTTTTAACAACAATGTTTTCATTTCATAGATGGATATACTTTTACAAAGGTTTAGGCAACTATCTGAACCATTTTTTGATTTGTGGTTGGTAAATATTTATGGTAATTGTTCTTGAAATAGAAAATTGATTTGTTGTAGTGAAATCATTCTAATATTTTATAACAATACAATTAAATAATAACTTAACAAGGGTTTGTTGAGATGTTATTATGATGACAATATATAATTGATAGATAACTTTTACTAATTATAACGAGGAGGTTTTTAATAATTACTATAATTATGAAACAATGGAGGAAATTAATGTTGATTTGAGTAGCACATGGGGGGGAACTCTGGGATAAGGTAGTCTAAAAATAAGACATTTATTGAGTGGAAAATTAAGAGGTATTATAAATTGTAAGAAATACAAGAAAGGCTAAAATCAATTAATAAAATGTAATTGGTGATCTGACAGTTTCAATGAAAACATGAAGGAGTAAGAGTCTACTAAAATACTCATTTTTTTAAAGTAGAGCCTAAACCATTTGGAGAGGCATGAAATGGACGATAATTGAATAGAATCTATGCATGTGGAGCATAATCCAAATTAGTGAAATGTGACTTGGGAAATTGTTCCAAGGATGAAGGAAATTTTTTTTATCAAACACATGTGGGTATTCAGTAAGAAACTCAATAAATATGGAAAAGTGGCTCAAAATAATTAATGAATAGTGTGAAATTGGAATTATTAGATCAAATGAATTAATATTTATGATAAATTTACTCCCATATCATGATTGTAATTTTTTTTATTTTTTTTGGAAATTTTGGTGAATGTGTAGACAAAAGTATACCAAATGGATTTCAAATAATGTTCTTCAATGGAGTTATTAATGGGGGAGTATACATTGAGAAACCAGATGGGTTTATTATGGATAAAAATGAGGTAAAGTTGTTTCATTTAAAGAATATATTGTATAAGATTAATAAAACATTGAGGAAATTCTATTTAATGTTCGATCAATAAATATGACATCTTGTTTTGTAGTGGGTTTGAGTTGATCACTCCCTCCACATCAAGAAGTTGAATGATCAAATGATGATGGTAATCATATATGTTGAAGAAATAATATTTGAGGATTGTACAAGAATAATAAATTTTTTGGATCATATGAGGAATGATATCGAGATGTTTATGAATGGAGAAAAACATTCATTGGTTTTTAGGTGAATCATGGAAATCATAGCACATTAATTTCCTAATAAAATTTTGAAAACGAGTTTCCCATGTCCTTTTCAATAGAATATTCCAATCTAATGACTTTAGTAACAACTATATGGATGAATACATCAAAATATGTTGATTGCAAATTGGTAGATGTTAGGTAATATGGGTATTGGGAATCTCTTATACCTAGAAATAATATGAATAATAAAAATAGTGCATTATTAATAAGATGATGGAATAAAGGGTTGATTCATTCAAAACACATACATGTACAAGAATAATAAAACATATTTCACATGTTAAGTCAGGTTTTATGATGATGTCCATATATTATATAACAAATGACATTCATGGTTTTATATTTACGTTTCACACATGACATGATAGTTATAATTATTTAAACTAACTATAAATAATAAACATCAAATGATAATAACATTTATTATCTATAGAGGCATAAAATAATAAATTTTCATGCTTGAAATATTAACATATATTTTCATAAAATCAAATCCACACAAAAAAAAACAAGAAATACATTGTTATTATTTTATGTATTTTTTTAAAAATATAATTACTTAAATGAAAAAAAAATTATTTAAAAAATAAAATAAAATAAAAATAATTTCATATACATATATATTGATAATATATATATCTACCTGATATTTTCATTATTTGTGAAAAAATATAAGCCTATACATAATTAAAAAATAATCACTTATAATAACATAATATTAATAAATAAGTAATCAATAATAATTATTATTATTCAAACGAAATATAAATTTTATTTGAAAAATTCATCGAATAAAAATTTGACAAATTAAATTAAATTTCATTTAGATTAAACAATCATGTTAAAAAAATAAATAACAAATTTCATTCCAAGATTATAATTCTATAAAAATATCTTCTTCAAAATAAATATTTAGTCAAAAAATAATATTCCTTATATTTAAAAACAGAACATAAAAGTAAAATGGATAATCTCCCTTATATTATTGAAAAAAATTTCTTCTTCTAATTTTGGGAAGAAAAACTCACTAGAAAAAATCTGTCTCTCTCACAGATATTTGTGTATAGCATACCAGTAAGACTAAGGAAAAAAATAAATAGAATTAGGAAGGCCAATCCAACCCATTTATCAAGACTCCAATTTATAGTCTACTAAAAATGGATTTTATTTTATTTATTCATTCCGTGTGAAGCTTGGTGAGCAAGAATTTTTTGGGTAATGATATATGCATTTTTATTTTTCATTGACATTCAAATAATAGAAACAAAGAAATAAATGACATAATGATCAAACCGGATATTTATATTGATTGAATGTGTAAATAATTTTTAATTTGTTTTAATCTAAATTACATTTCCAAAGTTATGAAGCTCAAAACTCATTCAAAAGAAAAGAAATGAATTTTGGGTTGTGTTATTATTAGATAGAGCAACTAGACATTTTGGGACACACGAATGTTGGATGAGAAGGTTCAGTGGATAACTGAGGTAAATTCGTAATTTCAAAAATCAATATTTCATTCAAACCATTCTTTCATTCAACCCTTGAATCACATGATCCTTGGATTTGAGCCTTGGAATAGTTGGTTCCTTGATTATAGCCCAGATTAGAGATTGGATTTGATAACGAGGATCATCAACAAAAGGATGCTTTTATGAAGAGATTTGAATTTCTTGAACTGTTTCGCGATGGTTAGAATTCATAAAATATACTATGACACTTTTATCAGTGCATCCAAAAAAGAACTGATAAATATATCTTTTATCAGCACTTTTTTAGCACAGATAAATATTGATTTTATTACAACATTTTTAGCTCTGATAAATCTCTAGGTTTATCAGTGCATTAAAAAATAGCTAAATACTTATAATAATTTTTAGATATTTTTTATATGTATACATATAAGATGTAATTTTTATACATATAATAATACTTTTAATAAAATAATAATTTTATAGTTCTTTGAATATATAATTATTTATTTATAATAATAGAACAATATTTAAAAATAATAATATTTATCTCATTGTATATATTTATATAATTTTATATATATAGTAAATATATTCATTATTTAAATAAATTTATTATTATTTTATAATTTTTTATTTATAATTGTATTAATACTTTTTATACAAATATTATTTATTTATTTATAATTATAAATGCATTGAAATAGTTAATATACATTAACAAATATGTTTATAATTTTTTTTACAAATTTAACTTCATCATTATTAATGAAAATTTAATCCTAAGTGCATGCTTTTTAAAAATGAGTAAAATTGATTAATTGAAAATGAGTATAATATTGAAAATTTTGAAAATTTTGGTTAATATAAATCATAAAATAATTGTGGTATTTTGAAATAAATATGAATACAATTTGAAAATATGAAGACAAAGTAAATAAATATATATAATATAAATAATAAAAATTATGACATTTCCCAGAATATTTGTCTGTGTGAGTATACATTTAAAGATGCATTAATTATGCCAATGTGAAGTTAATACAACACATTTAATCTTTGTTAAATAGAAAAAATAAAATAAAATAAAATTATTTCCATTACTCGATGCAATTAGTGAGTTTTTTTTAATTTATTCCTTTTAATTATAAACCATTATACATTAAATATATTATTGTTTCATGTATTGAATAAATAATTTTTTGATTATATAAATCATATTTACATACATTCGTATAAATATATTTAATATATAATATTTATTGACATTATCTATAATTTTTTAATTAATAATATGTTTAATATTTCTCTCAATTTACATATGTTTTATTTCTATCTGTTTAAGTTCTGTTTTAAACATATTGATATATTTAATATATATTATTTTTAATTTATATATATTATAATAAATTTAAGAAATTTTTCTCTTAGTTATTTCATTAATAAGTTTTTTAATATTATTTTAATAAAATCATGTTTATTTTGTATTTAGTTAACTATTTCATTTGATTCATGCTTTTATCATTGCTAAAAAATTGCTGTTAATGGATTCCTTTATTGGTGATAAAAATAAAGCAATTACAAAGGGTGCCCTTTATCAATGCAAAACAAAAATCATAGACAATGGACACCCTTTTTCAGTGCAAATAAATTTACTGATAAAGGTTTCCGTTTATCAATAACAAAAATGAATTGATAAAGGGTACCTTTTAATAGGGATAGAAAAAAGTTCTCATAAAAGGTACCCTTCATCAGTGCATGTTTTAGAGCAGATAAAGGGTACCTTTATCACAGCTTTTTATAGCACTGATAACGTCCAATGCTATTAAAGGAATATTTTATAGTAGTGGAGCCTAAGTTTCTTTGGTTAAGGTGTGACATGAAGATACATGATGCTAGAGCTGGATTCTAAAATATACATGGGTGGGGTAGCTACAGATGCGTCCCGGCCACCATCATATATGGATGATATGTGATTCAATATGTATGTAAGGTATATAAGTATATGACATACAAAATTTGGGTGTGTGTGTTAAAAATAAGTGGGGAACTAGAAGTGGATTTCCATTATTATTATTATTTTGATATTATCCTACAATATTTGATGCATGGTTTGGTGAGAATGAAATGGTAATGATGGGTTTGGTTAACTAGCCTATCTAGATTCTTGTTATTTATATCTCTTGTTCAGTCAAGAATATGCATTATATTATCACATGTGCACTTGATACCTAAGGTATGATCATATTGAGTATCAATGTTACACCAACCCTATGTAAATAAAATGTTTTTTGGATTTTAAGTGGACTTTGGGGAGTAATATAAACTTTTTAATCTTTGGGTGTAGTTGTTGTTGACTCACTACTCTTGGACTTGTCTTCTAGTTCGTTACATAGAGTCATTAAATTCTGTCTATTGACATTGATCCTGAATTTTGGGGTGGATTTTGGTTTACGTTAATATTATATTTTGATATTTCTTGGTGGTTATTTTTTCTACCTCCTAATACTATTTTATTGAGAGGTTAATGTATCTCATTTTTTATATTTTATACCCTCAATTATTATCACCGACCCATGGCCAACTAGAGGTGGGAATCAGGGTTTATCATCTCTATTCATTCATTTCTAACCCCACATGGGTATCATTGTGGATATGGGTTCATGATATAGTGGAATAAAATGTATGGTTGAGAGATATGATGGATTTTGGAGTTCTAAACAGTGATGATTTTATGGGCGGTTGGGAAATTGTTCAATTTGACCTTCATGTGTGACATGGTATAGGGAGTTATTCTAGACATGATATTTTAGTCCCGCCCCCCATGAACCAGTGCATGAAATTAGATCATATTAAAAGACCATGTGAGGTGTACCAAGTTGAATAGTATAGACTTAGGATAGCATAATGCACTACGAATAATGGTGTTCATGTTTAAAATGGGTTGTTGTCATGAAACAAAAGAGTCAATTAAATAAGATTTAATAAAATTCCATTTTACTAGGCTCAGGAGGTTCTCGAGTATTTTAAAAAATCATTCATTTTCGTCACCTATGTGGATCTTAGGATGTTGAGGTTTAGATGGTTGATTTGGTTAATTATCAAAGGATCCACCACCAAGTGGATGAGGATGCATGGTAGAGGGCCTTGCGTGCTTTTCAGTGGTAATGTTTGGGAAGGTAGAAGGGGGCTTCTCTAATATGGAGATAGAGAACTAGATATAGGTTCTTGTTATAACTTTTTCTATGATCATAGTAGGATATGACTTCTAGGTATTTTTGTATGTTACTCATATGTGAGGAGTTATGAATCAATAATGGACAACATACCTTGGTTACTGTAAGGAGGAAAATGCATTAAGGACAGAATTTTTGCATGAGTTTCATTTGGTATTACAATAATAGATAATGAGGGAAGAAAAGAGGAAGGAGATTATCTCCCTTATTTAGGGGATCCTATTTCTGTGGGAACATGGGATCATTTTTATGGACCTCATATACATTTTTCCTAATGTTTTTAGGATAAGGATTCTAGAGAACAATGTCAAGAGGGGGATTTGTGCCAAACGATTATGTATGTAGTCACAATATTTACACTCCCTATATATTTAGAGGTGAAAAACAATTTTTAGGTTATCAAGAAGATTTTTTCTATAGGATTTAAGCCTTGTTATGGTGGTCAGTTTGGTGTCTCAAGTAGAAAATCCTTAGGGAGTGGGTCATGAGTTTTCTGGTAGTTAGGGTTCGATCCTATGGGGAGCAGACCTCTGGGGAACTCTCCCCATCTAGATTGGGAAAGAGTCTTCCATAAACATTATGGGGGTTTTGAAGTTTCATTTTATGTATTTGGGGGACATGGGAACATCCAGGATCAATGTCCAACCACTCAGGGAGGCCAGTATCAAGTAGGCGTTATGCCCCCTTTCTAGTTGTAGCAGTTGTAGTTGCCTCTAAGGTAGTTTTAGTAGTAAGAACAACTAGTTCGTGTTCTGAAGCCAAGGGAATATGTTTTTGGAAGTTTAATCCTTATAATTTTCTTTATCCATAGGGTCCATGGACAAGCATATTTATGGAGGTTGAAAGTAGAGAGGAATATGAGTTTGGCATGGTCAGATACACATCATATAGTCGGTAGCGCAAAATATGACAGGGGTTATTCAGGGTATGATCAGTTCATAATATACTCTTTTTTTCTTAGATTCATGAGCCACGAACTCCTTTTTTTCTCCCCCTCTGGTCCATATTTTTATGCTATATATAGAGAGACTTTGAGGTCACATTGTGTAATATAATCTTGTTGGGGGCCAGGATTCTTTGTTAAATGTGTGCTAGGGATATAGAGTGGTGATGGGGAAGAACCATGCTATATTAGATTTATTCTTGTATTTGATACAACCATAATATGTTATCCTCAGTATGTAGGGGTTCTATTTAGTGCGTTTAATCAACTACAACTTCCAAGGGAGATTTTATTTCTTATGTGGAAGACTAGTGAATGGATATCATTGGTGACCAGGCCTATTATATTGGTGGAAGGAATGTGGAGAGCCTATTACCTCAGTTAGAATAACTATTGGTTGAATATTAAAAAGTAATGTTCCTAGGTTGTGGAGGAATTCAATTATTTTTTCCGGATTGAGGTTACAATACTACCCCCATTGATGTTTCATTGACATTAGGACAGAGTTGTAGTTGGGTGTGTCCCTGATTTTGAGGGTTCTATATCAAATAGAGCCTCTGAGGATTCACAAGTTGAGGTTGTAGGTGTATTATTTGATGTATAGGGGTTTCTTGTGGATTAGTTGGTCTATTTGGGGGTTATCTAGTGATTTTCTCCAAGAATTCATTTGCGACTCTAAGGTTTTTTATATACTACCAATGGTTAAATGAGTTAAAGATCAATAATGATTAACCTCTTTCTTGGATTGAAGATCCATCGATGAGATGAGAGGGTCTACTTCAATTTAAAAATATGATATATAGTATGAGTATTTCTAGTTTAGAGATAAAAAGGATGATATTTTGAAGATGGCCTAAATATGTAGGTATGTCAACTTCAAGTTCATGGTAATGTCGTTCAGTGTTATAAATGCACGAGCTATGTTTATGGGACTCATGAAGTCCCTATTCTGAGAGTTCCTAGATTGGTTCATCGTTATTTTAATCTATGTTATCATAATCTATTCTAATATATAGGAGGTTCCCAACGAACACCATAGATATGTATTATAGTCATTTAACAGCACAATATATATGGAAATTTGTCCAAGTGTATGTTGTGGACATGAGAGGTGTGTATCCTTGGACATGTGGTGTCATATCCTATAGTAGTAAGGTTCCCAAAAATTATTGGTTGTTTTTTCTTGGATAGTACATAAGAATGGGGAATTGGTCTATAGTTTCCTTGGTTCTATAGGATACTATCTGTGGGTTTTTCCCAATTTTTTCTAATGATATAGACCTACTAATTACTTTGACTAGGAAGGACCAGATTTTTTTTATGGAATGATTTGTTTCAAGCATTATTCGGTTTTCCAATATAGAAATTTATCAAGTCACTAGTGCTTCTTATTATAGAGGATGTTCTTTTTTGAGGTTTAATATGATGTTTCCTTTATGGGATTACGATACATGTTGATGCATCAGAGATAGTTGATCACATATTGGTCTAGTTAGTTATGTCCCAAGGATCAGGGATGTTGTGATGTTGTAAGATAGATTGTTGAATGAGTGATGATATCAGCTCATTTTTTATCATTATGTGAGTAGAGTTTTGTGGATTTCTTAGCAAGGAGGTGTGTTGATAATGTGGTTAGGGTTCCTGGGGTATAAAGGATATTCATCTCTGATTAGGATCCCCAATTTAACTAATGTGTATGGAAAGGATTCTAGCATTATTTTACATACCAATTTAACATTAAAACTACATTCCACCCACAAATATATTGGAGGATAATCAAGACTATCTGGAATTTAGATAATATTTTTCAGGATGGTGTCAATGAAATTGGTGGATCATGGTTAAGGTGATTTCCCTTAGTTGGATTTTTATAAAAATACATATATCCCTCATTAATTGGTGTGACCCCATTTGTGGAATTACATGTATGGACGTATTTCCTTCTATTGTCTTGTACAGAGGTTGGGATTAAATAGTTCATAGATCTGATGTGGTGTAGAGTATTACCACAAAATCCAATTAGAATGAGAGATTATGGGGCGACACTAAACAATTATGAGTTCTTTGTTATTATAGGTGGAGTCCCATGGATTTCTACATCAGAGACCATGTATTCTTGAGTTTCTCCCATTATCAAGGGAAGTAGAGGTTTCCAAGGGGAATGATATTTCCCCTTGGATTGTTGGGATCATCATAGTGGTGTAGAATTTTGGAATAGTGGAATATTAGTTAGTGATTCCTATATTCTTGTATATTATCTATTAATTCATTCTTGTTTTCTTGTTTTATATATACCTTCACATTTAATCCCATGTTATAAAATGTGGAGAGTTGGATATTGAGTATGATTTGATGTTCATGAAGTGTCGAGTAGATATATGGGATCATCAAGAGAGGGTACAAAATTGATGAAAAAACCCATCGGTAAATGTTTTGTAGAGGCATTATTTCCTAGAGGAGATTACATTAGATTGTGACAACCAAATTTTTTTCCCAGTACCAATAGTTGTTTTTGAGTTTTTTCTTGATCTTTTGTGGTGATTTGATTTTTTTATAACTTTATTTTATATGAATTTTTGTTTCATTACTTTTTTGATGGGTGATAATGATTTTGGAATATTAAAATGGGAAAAACTAATTTCTAATAAATACACATTATTCCTTGACATGATTAATAACCTATGTGGGAGTTAGTTCCACCCAATGTGGATATTATCATGACATTTAAGATATAATTCCATAATTTTTGTTCTCCTGGTAGTGTTGGGTGTTGGTGGTGGAAATGGATTTTTTGATATGTGTGGAGGATATGATGGTTGTATAGATAATTATATGGAATGTAGGAGGTTTTTGAATGGTTCTGTATGATGTGGTTTTGCTCTCGATGAGAGTTGGTGATGTGATTGTGTAGGGTGTTTTGTGGAAATATAATTTCAGTGTGTTTGGATATTGGTAGTGTTGAGATGTAATGAGAAGCCAGATAGGTATCTCTATGGTGATTTTTTGGAACCTTTTCATTATTAAGGTTAGGTTTTGATTACCAAGGATGGGAATCATTTGATAGGTATCCAATGTAAAGGATCACTCCTTCTAGAACCATTAAATTTTGGGTTTTGTAGTGGGAGAGCATTCTTAGGAGGCTTGAAAAGGGTCTAGGGGATTTGGAGTTGCAGAAGAACTAAAATAGGGAATTCAAGATGTAAAATTGGATATTACTTTATGAATACATGTTTTATGTCCAATTTGATTTCCTATTTATGGTTTTTTTGTATTGAGGGACAAATAATGAATAGTATTCACATTATAAAACCATAATTTAGGACGTATATTAATTCTAGTATTGGTGAAACCTTTTTAGTAAAAAATGTATTCACAAATGAAATATTATTTTTACATCTTTTCATCCTTGTCCCCTATGGAATTATGGCAAAAAAAATTAATATATTATGTAAAAGGGCTGACTTACAACCTATATAAAATCACTATATCATATGTTATTCTTATCAATCAAGAAATGTTCCACTTGTTTTGGGGATGAACCCTAGTAGCATTGGGATACGATCTAGCCCATCTTCCCTCGACATGAACCTTGGGATTTGGGGGTTGAGTTTGGGTGATTCAAGGTTATTTCACCTCCCATACAAATTGGTTATTTCAGTTATTTTTCCACGGATTCTCTAAATCATTAAAATTTTCATTTGGAGTATGTTGGAATGTGTTATGATAACACTTGGTGTGGTCAGGTTGATCCAGGGTTTCCTTGTGTTGTTTTGGTTTCTTGGTTTTTTCTTCTTATCCTTATGGTGTATTGCATGTATGAAAATTTTCATTGAGGTATTGGTTCCTCGTTATCTTTCATTAAGAATTATATATGGCAGGATTTCAATTTTTTCATTTTGGTAGATAATAAGGACATGATTGTTAAATATAATTAATTGGAACAATTGAAATTTATGGGAATTGGAATAGGTCACAAGTTTTGAGTTCCTTGATATTGTTGTTGATGTGTATATGTATTATTTTTTCGTTGATGTAAATAACAGTTATTAGGATCTAATTTGTGGTTGTAAATAATATTTAATTAGACCCTTTTTATGTATTATGATCTCACCTTGATTACAATTATAATGAAAATTTATTTGGATAATAAATTTGTTTCCCATGCAATCTACATTTTGTGACAATACCCATGCTAAATAAAAAAGTTAATATCATAAAAGCACCTGAAAAAATTCCCAAACATAATATGTGTGGTTTTTAAGTGTGTTTGCAGTTGTTGTGTTTATTTTCATGTTAGGGGTAGTTGTGTGGTAGTGTAGGTGACCAGCTATGTTGTGTGATGTGTGGGGAAGTGATGTGGCGGTTGGTTAGGCTGGATGCGATGTGGGAAGTTATGTTATATGGGAAGTTATGCTATGTGGGTAGTTGTCTGGATTGTTGTTCATTTTTTTTGGTGCATAGTGGTTTTGGTGAATAGTGGATATAATGTGTGGTGGAAAAGTGTGGTTTCTTTAGTATTTTGATTGATTTGGATGGTTGTTGTAGTTATATGGATTGGTTAATGTGGAATGAAAATGATGGTGGATGTGGGTTATTGTGGTGATAAATGTGTTATGTGGGTTAGTAGTTTGTGGTGTGGTGGTGCTGGTTTCATGGCCATCCATGTAAGAAATAATGATAGTTAATTAAATGAATAAATGAGTGGGTTGATAAATGAATAATAAAGGGTTGAATTTTTTTGAGGTAATTGATTAAATGAGATCAATAAATGAATGGGTTGTGTAAATGTGAGTGAAATGGATGTGCAAAAAAGATAGTTGAAACAAGAATTTTCTAGAAAGTGGTGAGATATTTAATTAAAAGAGGTTATTTATGGATGTGTGTTGTGGTTTTCTGGGGTGTTGACTATAGTACTTGTAGCGGTTGTGGCAGTTGACAAATGGTGTATTAGTGGTAGAGCTGTGTGCTAGTGAAGTTGTTTTGAACCAATAGGTTTGGTACTATGTTCTATCTATAAATGTGGTAGTATAGGTTATTTCTATAAATTCCCCACCTGATTAAGATAAACATACAAATTCATGGACATTATTGGTTCGAGTCCTTTAACAAAACATCCTAGATGGTGGTGATATGGATGACTTGATACCCCCTCTTTAATTCTCTTCCTTCAACGGTGATGGACCATGTGTCTTCAAGTGATATGTATACTGATGGACCATGTTTTTTTGGGCTTGCTGTGATGTGATGTGGCTATGATGATATATGGAATGTGGTTGAGGATTTTGTGTTATTAGGTGGGAACTAGGATGATGTACATCATGATCATGATACACTACTACTCTGGTAATGTGATGTGGTATTGATGTCCCAAGAATCATTGGGTGAGATTTGACATGATTATACACGGTTGTAGCATCAAATGCTAGACCTTGTGAGGTATGGGTATGTATGGATGTGTCCTAACCAACATCAAGGATGGATGGTATGTGATGTGATATGTACAAAAGGAATGAGATCGCTTGAATTTTGACATTGGGGCTTGAGAGATGAAAATTTGTGAGGAAGTGGCAATGGTGATCCTTTTATAGTAATCTTTTTATACTATGATACTATATTTGAAGTATGATATGGTGAGAAATCCATATTTTGGAAAGGATTGGTTTGTTGACCTTTCTAGGTTTTTGTTTGTTTTTCTTCATGCTCACTGGAACTTTATAATGTTTCATTCACATATTCACTTGATACCATGGGTATGGTCCTACTGAGTGTACCGTTTATGATAAACCAACCTAAATTAACTATTTTTTAGGATTCCAAGCAGAGTGTTGTGAATGATCTATAAATTTTTAGGTTGGGATGGATATGATGTTGAGTCTCTTATGTAAGACTTGTCGTTTGGTACTTTAAATGGAGGCTTTTGTATGTATCTTTTGAAATTAATCATGCATTATAGGATGGTTTTATATTTACATTAATATTATATATTGGATTTTATTGGTGGATATTTATCCTATATACTAATAAAAATTTATTTCGATGGTAATGCCTCCCATTTGGGGGATTTTATCCCCATAGTTACTTTAACCAACTCGGGACCTACTAGAGGTAGGACTTGGGGGGGTCATTATCTCTTTTATTTCATTTCCAACCTTGTAGGGGTGTAACGCCCTGACCCTAGTCACCCAAAGTCGGTGCATTATTACATAACATTATCATGATCACAATAGATCATGTCCTGAAATACTGATCAGTTTGGTAGCTTTGGAAGTACTAGATACATACATAAGTTTTACATTACATTATAAAAAGGAAAAACATCAACATCGTTTCCACTTTTAATACACTCATATCACATATCTAATTGCTGCAGGTCAATCATAATATAATTCTTCACATCCTGGTAAAAATAAAACATAAGAAAGGGGAGTTCTCATATTCTCAAAAATGATAACAATATAGTGGAAACGATCATAAATAATCATAAGCATTTATTGAAATTCATGAGACTAAAACACAAGCCTTTTAAATTTTAAATTCATTATAATATGGAAAATATAAATCAAATAATTCCATTTTCTTATTCAGACGGTTATTCTATTAGTCGAATAATCACATGTAATATCAATATATAAGTTTATAATGTGGGAATGAATAATTTCTGACATCATAACCACATAGTCAAGGCCTCCTGGAAAGACAACAAATAATTTTTTTTAAAGGATTATTTCTATGACAGTAATTTGTCTCATGAGACCTACCAATGCATCATGGGGCTATACCAGGACCTTCCCGTCACATACTATGTCCAATGCATTCATCATATGAAAATTTTGAAACATAACATAATCATTAATATTAAAAATTTCATAAAAATGTTAATACTTTAACCACAAACCCTGAATGTTATAAAAATAGCACATCCATAGTCAATCATACCACAAAACCATCAATACAATATGGTAGATTGTATCATTATAATTCAATTTCAAACAAGCATAAAATTCAACAGTGTATGTTGACATAGATGAAATCAATCCATAAAACTATTTTAGTGAAATATCTCTTTTTAAATTGAAATAATTAAAAAGTAAAGGAAACATTTATTTTGAAAATATTCATATATTCTTGTAAGGGACGTTTCAAAGGTGTTATAACAGTGGAATTTAGCCGCACCCGCTATATAAGTTAAAAAAACATTCTTTCCCTACTTTTTAAAAAAGGCCATAAAGTACCTTGTTTGGAAAATGATAGAAATATTATTTTAAAAAAAATTTAAAAATACAATCAAGGGTATAAATGTCATTAACACATAGTCTATGAAATAGTAAAAATGTATGGAAATACATTTACAAGAACATGGATGTGGATGATAAAGGACCAGTAGACACTAACGTATAAACAACCTTAGATAATGACGAGTTCGTAAAATTAAACCTTAACTTTTACTTTTCTTTAGTATAGGGTATGATTTCCATCTGTATAATGGTTAAATAATTGTTATTAAATTATAAAATGACCACATAAATAAATATGATATCATATATGATCATCTAATATTGCGTTGTTTATAATATTTCAGTAGAATAATTGTTTTTGGTGTTAACTGATTTGTTTTCCTTTATAAGTTTTGTTATGTATGAAATGATTGTTATGGATAAGATGTATTTGATTTATATATAGAATGATGTTATGTCTTTAAAAATTACATTTATTCATAAAATAAAAATTATTCTAGAATTGTTATGATGGGGAACATAATCTCATTGAGACTTGGATACGGTAATCCATATGTACGTACGAGCGACAATATCATACTATTAGTGGTGAAATTGTATTTCATTAAATGGAATATTATATATACATTATAATTAACATGTTATATTTATTATTTAAATCGTTTATACTCATTATTATATACATCTAAATAATTATGTTTTGAATAACAAAATACTCTACGGCGTGGAGACGGTAAGCCGTACGTACGCATGTATGATGACTTTAACATTCATTGGATGTATAAGATAACAAATATGGTTTTAGAATATTTATAATAACATCACATTATGTATAAGGTACTGGATTTATTATTTCCTTATGGAAACATCAAATAAAGAGGATGTGGAAGAATAAAGGAATATTAAAAGATATGATGAAATAATGACCTATTCATCAACTTCTTCCTATTGATTTGAAAACAATGGTTCCCTAAATAGAATTTATGGTCAAAGTAAGGCCTCTAGGTTTAAGTGATTTTAGTTGGAAGGATATTTTAGTAAGGTTTGTCTGAGTCAAATGGCTTTAGAGGTCTTAATTTAAGAGAAGGTGAAGTAACCTTTTATAATAGAGGTGAGGGGTACTTGAGGAAAAGCTTGAAATATTAATTTATTATAAAATAATTTTTCTTTTATATAAGATTCAAAAGGATTTACTTTAATTATAAGGTGGGTATAGGTCAAAATCATATTAACCAATATGTTTTAGACTAGTTGAGGTCACCATATTAACCTTATCATATAGATTTATCACTTATTTAAATTGTTTAAAATTCATCATGTGTTATTTTATTATTATAATACATGGTTAGTAAACATACTATAAAATTACAAGATAACCTAACATGGTTCACTAATAAATATCTATCCATGTATAAGTCCTTTGGCCAAAACGTAGATTTTTAGATATATTATATCATTTAATAATATAGTTTTTTTAAACCTCATTTTTGTCAATTTTTGACAATATTTATTATTAGGTTACTGTGAAAGTCATTACAATTGGATTATTTCAAAAGAATCCATTAAATCAGACCTAACATGTCATATGAGACTAGAAAATTCGTGGATGACATAAAAGGTCTAAATTTACATTTATTTTTATATTTATAATATCAGTTTTTGTAATCATTCATTGATAATTTAATTACTCCATAATCATTGTGTCATAAATAAATTTAAATACTTAATGTATAAATATTATAAATAAAATAACATGATTTATAAAATCATTAATCTTTCTAATGAACATTTATAGTTGAATTTATCTCTGTGTTACCATTTATAAAAAATGGTTTAGTTATTTGACTTTGAATTTAACACTTTTAACTCTTCTTTAAATAAAATATAATAAATGTCCTAATCTAACCCAAATAGATCAAAATGATATTTTTTTCCTAAGGTTGACAATGGTCTAAATACACTTATCCAATAAAATTTGAACATGTTTTGGGGTAATTTTAATATTTTTTTTACCCTTAATAACCTTATTTACTTTTAACCATGGTATATAAAATTCAAATGTTATTATTCACAAAACATTATTTTCATCCTATTGAACCACATTTTATGTACTGATTTCAACCGTGTCTCTCATATTATTGAAATTTAATTCATAGTAGTGGTTAAATTATGTTTTATGAAAATTTTCAAATGTGCCAAGATGGTGGGTAAATGTTTCTAGAAGGTGGGTAAAAAGATGTTAAAATGGTTCTACAAATATTTATATGTATAATATTATTATAAAATGACTCAAATAAAATAAATTATACTAATATCTATATTATGTTTCTATTTTAAGATAAATGTTTAATTAAAAATAATTATTTAAATAGAAATGTTAGTTTTTATGTACAATGCAGTATTTTTCACTAATCATAAAAAATTGAATGCCTTCAGAAAAATACAAAAAATTACCTCTAAGATAATATTTATTTTATGAATTCCAAAATGATGTCTATTTTACCTATTAATAAACATATAATGTTCCCTAATTAATTTAAAATTAATTCATGCTGTCAAAACCAGAAAGCGGGATTTTGAGAAGTAAAAACTATCACATGATTTATATGTGTTTATGTCCAATTTAAATGTAAAATTACTTCCAATGACCAAAATTAGATTAAATAATAAAAATATAATCTAATTGTTCGTAAAAATCATTCAAATGTATAATTTACCACTATAAAATAATTTTATTAAAAAAGATGTTTTCAATTAAAATTTAGTATTTTTCACTATTATTCAAAATAAGAATGAATTTAGAAAAACACCAAAAATTTGTCCAAACTGATTTGTATGTACCAATTCTAAATAAAATGTTTATTTTGTCAAATTTAATATATAAAATTCTCAAATATTGGATTTAAAAAGGGTTCTCCATTAAAATGTAGTGGAATTGCATTTTTTTGAAAAATACTTCTTTTATCAATAAAATTGAATTTATTCTTATATTTTGTCTAAAAAACACATAATGTTGATGTTAAAATTATATAGGGTATATAAAATTAAAATCATGGTGTGTTAAATTCTACCCTCCTCTAATAAACTATGTCCTCACAATATGAAATTGTTCTTCAAAAATAAAATGTTAAAAATAGAAAATACTGTTGTGGAAAAGCCACATGAGAAATAGGGTTAATTAAATTAAATATTAAAAAGAGGGAAATGGAAATGAAAAAGTCACCACCAAATTATGACCTCAAATAGGATAAGATTGGTGGAAATTAGATACAAATAGTTGGAGGGAATATGTAAATATTTAAAGGGAGTGATTGAGGTCTTTAATCACAAAGAAGTGAACAATAAATGGAATATTAAGGCCCACAAAGACATAAATCAATTATGATTTAATATATCATTGGTTGGAAAAAATATAAGGTATTAGTATAACACATTTTTTGTTTTAAGGTCACTTCCCTTAATTTTTTGAATTAATTTCTTCATAAAATAAGTTAAAAAATACTTGACATACAGAGTTCCACCATTCAACAAATTTCTACCACAAACTCATCTTTCACTCAGAAAAGTTAATATAACACAAAAATATTCTGTTTATCCTAATATTATAGGGTTATAAAACAATTATTTTATAATTAATCTATCATAACATTTAAAAAACTACATTATACCAACCCATACATCATGTAGGCCTGTGGTAGGTGATACACTGTTGTCGCCCTTTGGTTACGGGTTCAAGTCTCACGACCTTGCTGGCTGCGACATGTTATCAGCTGACCTCCGGGTTGTCTATCATATAACAATCCAACAATTATATTATGAAAATTACAATCCTTAAACAATAGAATCCACTATCCAACTTAATCCATTCAAACCATTAAACTTATCCAAAATACTTCTGTCCAAACTCGCAGTCCAAAATATATATGGATGGTCACATAACATAGATGTGAATGCCTTCATCGTGTATTCTCATAAAACATGGTAAACCAATTAAATACCATAACAAATTATTGATTACATTCACGATCCCTTATTCCTTATATAATACTTGACATACTCCTTATATCATGAATGTTGTAAACTCCAATAGTGATGGAATAAACAAACAATTAATTATTTTCAAGGTAGTCACGAATTTCCAATATAATATGTCCAAATAAATTATATCATACTCTAAAATCATTATCTCAGTTTTAGAAACATATTAAGGGTTATATTTCCCCCATCCATATATTTTCCAAAATGTTTAACTTGAAACTGGTTCAATTAACATGTTACCAAAAAATAAAAAATCCTTAATGAAAACGTACTATAGTAAAATCCTCATATACTTGATAATTTTTATTAATTGTACATCATTAATACCATACTCAAATGAAAAAATTCTTTAATAACAATCTGCGAAAACTTATCATTCCTCTTCATCTATGGTAGTATCAAAACATGATTGTTATCCAATAGCATCATTTGTGGTATACTGTAATGATTGGGACATTGATTCGTGTTGTGTCCCAACTTCTTAACAATGAAGCATTGTACATTTGAAAACATTTTCATACCCTTAAAATTACAAAATTGGTGTTCATTTTCTCCACACATATGAAAAACTCTCATTCCCTTCAAGAATTTACCAAGGTGATTCGTTCCACACTTATAACATGTTGGAAAATATTTCATTCTCTTCATCACATTATCCATCTTTTTATCAGCCACCCTCTTCTTCTCCTGTTTCCCTTCAAAGCCATAGGGCTTATAGAATTCATTAAATATCTTATTAACACATGATACAATTTATTCATATGTTGAGAATATATTGGAGAATATTTTCAGTTCGAAATGATGTCTTCATAACATGAAAGATATGATCCTTCAGGCTATTTGGATCATACGTAATTCTAGACTTCCCATTAATTCTACTGGGAGCCATTTCTAAATGACAAAATACAATAGGTTAGATCATATCATACTATATAATATAAAAACTAGAAAAATTCTCCACATTAATTGAATATTTTCACACATATAGTCTCATAATCAAAAAAATGGTTTCTTTGTAGGCATATTTACTCCTAAATCCTTTACAATGGTTTGTAAATAAATTGTGATTTATCCTAAGCATATCCCCCAGGAGTGTCGTAACCACGAGTGTAGTAAGGCCCATTTTCGTGCACCTGTTCCCATTCATGTGTATCTCAAAGCGGTGATTTTTGGTTTTACCCCTAGATACATCTCTGCTAGAGCTTCCTCTACCTGCTTGTATCCAGACATGGATATATTTCATGGAAAATACACAAAATATCTATATTGTCAAAATTTTATGAAGTTACTCTATAATAATCCTCAAAGTTTATCTTTGGGTAATGTTATCTAATTACAGTTATTCTAAATCTAATTTCCATGGTTTGTACTAAACTTCCAATGATACCAACTATTTTTCCCAATTCTAGTGATCTTGAGTCAGTGCATTATTATACAACATTGGCATGGTAACAACTGATAATGTCTTAAAAGGCTATTAGTTTAGTAGCCTTGGATGTTTATAAAATTAAAATACAACAACATTGTGTCCCCCTTTAACAAACTCATATCCCATTACCTATTCCTGTAGGTCATTCATAATATTCTCCTTCACATCATAGGAAAAATAAAAAAAAGAAAGGGGTGAGCTCAGATGCTCAGTAAATATAAAAATATAGCGAAAACTATAATCATTAAGAATAAACTTCTAAGGAAATGTATAAGACTAAAACACAAGCCTTAAACACTTTTACTTCATAATAAGATGGAAAAGATAAATCAAATAATTCCATTTGCATATTCATATGGATATTCTATTAGTCTAATAATCACCTGTAATATCTATAGCTAACTTTAAAATGATGGGATGCACAATTCCAGACATCATAACCACATAGTCAAGGCCTCGTACCACGAATACAAAGAATTTTTTTTTCAAGACCTTGTTCCAAGACACTAATTTGACTCATGAGACCTACTAATGCATCAAGGGGTTATAGCAGGCCCCTCGAGTCACTTACTCCATCTAAAGCATTAGACATATGAAAAGGTTGAAACATAACATAAACATTCCTATTAAAAATAACATACAAAATTTTTATACATTAAACCTTAACCATGAGTGGTATAAAAATAGAACATTTAAAGTCAAAAATATCACAAAACCATTAATACAATATGGAAGATTGTATCATCATATATAAACTTTATACAAGAATAAAATCCAACAATGAATATTGACATAGATGAAATCAATCCAAAAAACTATTTTAGTGAAATATCTCTTTCTAAATTGAAATCATTTAATATTATATAAAAAATTTATCTTTAAAATATTCTTATATTATTGTATGGTAATCTTTGAATGTGTTTTAACAGTGGATGTTAGATGCACCGGTTGTATAAGTTAGAAAAATATTTTTCCTTAATTTTTCAAAATAGAAAAAAAGTTCCTTTTTTGGAAAACAACCAAAAGATTCCATTCATAATATTTTAAAAATTTAAAAAAAGGTAGAAATTAAATTAACCAATTTCCTAGGAAATATAAAAATAAATTTGGATTATATTTTTATTAAAATGGATTTGGATGAAAAAGAAGGCCCAGTAGATACTTACGTATAAACAATCTCGAATAATAAAGTGACATTAAAATTAACCCTTACATTATAATTATCCTTAGTAGAGGGTACATTAACCTCCTGTATAATGGTAAAATTATTTTTATTAAATTATACAATAACTAGATACATAAATATGATATCATATATGATCTTCTAATATCACTCTGTTAATAATATTTCAGTAGTATCATTGCTTCGGGTGTTAAAGGAATCATTTACCTTTATATGTTTTGATTTTTAAACCATGTATTTTAGGGATAGGATATATTTGATTCATATCCAGAGTAATATTATTTTCTTAAACATTATTTTTAATCATCAAATGAAAATTATTCTTGAATGGTTATGATGGGTAATGAAATCTCATCGCGTCGTGGAGACATTTAGCCATAGGTATGCCTGAGCTACAGTATCATTCTACTAGTGGTGAAATCATATGTAGTTGGAAGGTATAATATATATATAGCATCATTAACATGTTATATTTATTATATTCATCATTTATACTCATTATTATACACATACAAATAATGAAGTTTTGAATAACAAACAACACCATGACGTGGAGATAGTAATCCGAACGTTTCGCATGATTGGTGACTTGGTCATTCATAGGATGGACAAGATAATGATAATGGCTGTAACATATTAATAATAACATCATTGTATGTAGAAGGTACTAGAGTTATTATTTTAGTATGAAATGAACAATCAAAGAGGATGTGATGATGAAAATAACTTTTAATGTGGTGATGAAATATTTTACTCTTCTATGGGTTCTTCCTTTTGATTCGAAAAAAAGGTATCATTATATTGGAATTATGATAAAATTAAGGCCTCTAGGATGAAGAGAGGGTAGTTGAGAGGAAAATGGAGTAGGGTTTGGCCGATCCAAATGGCTTTGGAGGTGTGAATATAAATTATGGGGAAGTACCATTTTATAAGAGAGGTGAGAGGCACTTTCGGAAAATCTTGAAAAATTAATTTATTCTAAAATAATTTTCGGTTTATAATAGATCCCAAAGAATTATATTGGGGATAATGAGGTTATGGATCTAAATACTCTCAACCAATCGGTTTTCGCAAAGTCTATTTCACCATATCAACCTTATTTTTTAGATTTATCCCTTAGTTAAATAGTTTATGTTTTTCATAGTCATCTTGTATTATTACAGTACATTGTTAATAAATATAATATGAAATGCGAAGAGAACCTCATGTAGTTCATTAGTGATATATCTATCATTATATAAGTCCTTTTTCCAGACATTATATTTTTATGAAGAATATATCTTTTAATAATATAGTATTTGTTTCAAATACTCATTTATGTCAATTTTGATACTATTTAGTATTTGGTTTTGGTGAAATTTATAAAAAGTTGATTAATTAAAAAAAATACATTAAATCAACCATATCATGTCATATTCTCATATAAAATACTCAAATGGAATCAAAAGACCCAACTTAAATTTAAATTTAAATTTATAATATCAATTATTTTAATCATTCATTTACAAGGTAATTACTGGCTCATAATTGTGTCATAAATAAATATAATTACATAATGTATATAAATTATAAATAAAATACCATGATGTAGGAAGTATTTTTATCTTTATATTTAATATTTATAGTCGAATTTATCTTATGTGTAACATAATATTTAGAATGGTTTAGTTATTATACATTGAATTAAACAATTTTAACTCTTCGTTAAATAAAATATAATAAATGTCCTAATCTAACCCAAATGGATGAAAAGGATATTTTTTCCTATGGTTTATTTTGGTAGAAATATACCAATACAGTAGTATTAGGACATGTGTTGGGGTAATTTTAATATTATTTCTTCCTTTATTTACCTTATTTTCTTTTAACCGTGGTAAATAAAATTCAAAAGTTACTATTCACTAAAAATTACATTCCTCCTATTGAACCGCATTTTACATAGGGATTCAAACAGTATCTCTCAGATTTTTGAAATTAAATTCATAGAAGTGGTAAAATTATGTTTTATGAAAATTTTCAAATGTGCGTAGAAGGTGGGTAAATTTGCGTAGAAGGTGGCTAAAAAGGAGTTAAAATCGTTCGATAAATTTTATTTATATCGAATATTTTTATTAAATGATTCAAATTACTTACATTATACTAATATATGTATTATTTACCTATTTTATGATAAAATTTTAATTTAGAATAATTATTTAAATGAAAAAGTCGGTTTTTATGGACTATTCTGTATTTTCACTATTAATAAAAAAGTAAATGTTTTCTGAAAAATACAAAGAATTCTCCCTAATCTAATTGGGATATTCCGATTTCAGAAATGATGTCTATTTTAAAAAATTTAAAACATAGAATATGCATTAATTAATTTAAAATTAATTCCCATTATCATAACCAGAAAGTGGGTTTTTTGAGATGTAAAAATTATCAAAATATTAATATGCGTTTATGTCAAATTTAAATTTTAAATTACTTCCAATGAAAAAAATTGTATTAAATGAAAAAAAATATTCTATTTATATTCAAAAAAAATTCAAATGTATAATTTAATACTATAAATTATTTTTATTAAAAAAATTTGATTTCCATTAAAATTTAATATTTTTCACACTTCATCAAAATATGAATGTTATCCAAAAAACACAAAAACATTATCCAAATGAAAATTTTATGTCCAAATTCTAAAGAAGAAGTTTATTTGTCAAATTGAGTATATAAAAATATAAAATCATGGATTTAAAATGGCTTATATGTTAAAAGGCGGTAAAAATGCATTTTTTTTGAAAAACACTTCTTTTATTGGTAAAATTGAATTTTTACTCATATTATGTCTCAAAACACATAATAAGGATGTTAAAATTATAGGGAGTAAATAAAATTCAAAATGAAGTTAATATTATTCAGAACCAATTTTTAAACGGCTAGTTTGGTAAGCTGTGATGCGCATAAACTCGATGTTGTGTGTGGCGCAAGCTATTGAATTTAATTAAAGAGATAATTTATTGTGAAATCCTGGGGTGTTACAAGGGGTATCTTTAGAGGGAGGGTTTGTGAACATAAACATAAATAAAAAATAATCCAAAGAACAATTTTATGATATATAATACGCATATGTTAAATTTGATAGTTAATTATTGAATATTTTCTTAATATTATTAGTTATGTGATTAATTATATTTTTAATTATAGTATTTTTTAAATATTAATTATTAATTATAATTTTAAATAATAATTATTTTATGAATTAGTAATTAAATTTTTAATTAATAATATATATTTAAATTATATTTTATATTACGAAATATATTAATGACATTATCAGTTATTAATTATCTTAATTATATAAATAGATGTTAATAATTATACCATTAACCTAATAGGATACTTATAAATTAAACAGACATAATTTGAGTCATACCAACCACATTATGTGTCATATTGACATGTAGTAAATTTCTACACATCAAAAATGAATTATGGATATCATTCCTAATGTTTTAAAACAATAGGAGATATTTTTATTAGTTCTGTCTCTATGATAGGAATTTTAAACTAAGCTGACCCTTTTATTGTGAAAACATACACATTGATTTAGACTAACCCCATACTGTGTCTGATTGACATGTGGTTGATTACTACACAAAAAAAAAATTATAGATAATTTTTATAAATTTTAAAAACATTCAAATATATTTTCTGAATTTTTTCTCTTATAAACATTTTAATGTAAAATGAAAATTATATTAAAGATTTGAACATTGATTCATACATATCTGATCATGTGTCAGATAGATATATGGTTGATTCCTATAGATCACAAATGAATAATGATTTAGTTTCCTAACTTTTGAAAATAATTTGTGCTTTTTTGATAGGTTTTGACAATATAACAGTTGTTATAAAGTAAAATATCAATTTTTTATTGGAAATATACACTCTGAATCATAAAAACTACATCATGTTTCATATTAACTTGTTGTTGATTCCTAAAAATCAATAACAAAATATTTTTCAATTTTCTAAATTCTAAAAATAATATGATTTTGTTTTGCAATTTTTGGATATGTGATGTGTTGTTTAAACTAAATCATCATTTTCATTGAAAAAACACACTTCAAGTCATACTATCCAAAAAATTATGAATTGATTTCATAATGATTGGAAATAACATGACATTTTTTTCTTGGATTTGACTATATGACATGTGTTTTAAATAAAATGATACTTATATTGAAAACATGCACTTTAAGTAGTTTTTTCTACATCATGTGTTAGATTAATGTCCAAACAATTCATAAACCTAAAAAAGGAATTATAGATCTTTTTACTCATGTTTTAAAATAAAACGAGTACGATATATCAGTTTTGTCTATGTGACATGTGTTTTTAAGTATAATAAATATTTTGTTTTGGAAAAACATTGTCGAGCAATACTGACCAAGTCTTGCGTCTCCTTGATGGGCAGTAAATTTATACACATAAAAAATGGTTCATAGCTAATTTTACTAGAGTTGAAAAACATTCTAAGATTGTTTTCTTGATTTTGAAAATGTTCAGTGTGTTTTAAAGTAAAATGAAACTACTATATTATAATCATGCACTCTATGTCATACCAACCACATAATTTTTCATATTTATGTGGGGTTGATTCCATAACCTCATAAATGAATTATGGAACATTTACAAAAAAAATTAAAACTATATATGCTAATTTTTTTGGTTTTGGCTTTGTGAAATTTATTTTAAAATAAAACAAATATTATTTATGGATAAGAACCCTTTGAGTATTTATGAACACATCATAAGTCATATTAATTAGTAGTTGGTTCCTACATATCAATAATGAATTACAGATCATTTTATTAATGTTTTAAATAAATATATGTTCTTCTTCTCAATTTTGGTTATGTGATGCATTATTTAATGTAAAGTGGATCTTATTTTAAAATCATGAAATTCATGTCAGGTGACCAAATCATGTGTCAGATTGACAAATGATTAATTCATACACATAGAAATTGAATTATAGATCATTGTCCCAGTGTTTCGAAAAAATACAATATTTTTTTTTTCAATTGTGATAATGTTACTTGATTTCTAAACCAAAATGACACATTTATACTGAAAACATGATCTTCAAGTCATATTAACCACCTCTTTTGTCAAATTGGTGTTCAATAAATTATTACATTCATTAAATGAATTGTGAATCATTGTCCTAAACATTTAAACCAAATGAATCTTTTTTTTATTTTTTAAAATGTAACATGCATTTTAATGAAATGGAAATTTTATATTTAGAACAAACACACATTGTTATATTGATTTGATCATATATCAAATCCATGTGTATTCAGTTCATATATGTCAAAAATGAATTATGGGTTGTTTTCACAAATTTGACAGCAATATAAGCTCATTTTCAAGGTTTTACATATGTGACCTATGTTTTATACTAAAATTGAAATTTTATATGGAAAAAATTCAATATGAGTAATAGTTAATTCCATGTTTATACATTAAGTAGTTGAAAATATAATATTATAATAAAAATATAACAAATTTATTTATTATACTGTATTAATTTTTTTTATGAAAAATAATATCTAAGAACTATGATATTAATGTTTCACATCCCAAATGTATATCTATGCTCATTGGATATTCTAGATTACAAACATAACAGTAAATCACCTAAACATGATGTCAAAAAACAATCTGACACTATTTAGTATGTCCAATCTTATCTAAACAAATCTATATCTTAATTTGAGTACATAGAATGTTGGTAGTCCTATACGTATTGAGAAAATATAGACAATTTTTTTGTAAAAATATATTAAAGAAAATTATATTTTCCATTATAAATTTTCAATTGGGGGTTTCTAGTCTGTTGATGGTAGATGATATTATCTATAAATTTTCAATTTTAAAACCCATAATCACTGTATTTATTTTACATTAGGCACTACATAATCGTTGAAAAAAGAAGAAAATAAATGAAATTTGTTTTGATAGATAATTCTTACTATATATACCTAAATATTCAACCATTTTTTTAAATTCTAAGGTATGTTATATACATTCACTGACCTCATACCATGATATAGCTGATATTTATATATTTCCCTATCATAATAAAATTATCATTAAAACACAAGTAAAAAATGTAAAAGTCAACATTTTTCTATAAACTAACAATTTAAATGGATTAAAGATTCAAAATAGACATCATGTGTGGTTTTTTTGATGAAAATCAATGCATTAGATCTAAAAAATAGTCATTTGGGGTGTTCTTATTGATTAGGATGACCATCTTGTTCTTCATAAAAAATAAAAATATAATTTAAAAATATATAATATATTATTATATTGTAGAGTTTTAACCCAATAATGATAGAATTAAGAGGATTCCATCATCTGTTATTTTATATTCAAATTCCTTTCTCAGTTCATTTATTTATTTTTAATTTCATCCAATTCCAAGAAAATATTTTCCATAAAAATTGAAGATGGATTAATGAGTCAAAATCATGCATTATAGGGTGATCCCATTATAATGTAGTAATATGAATTCCTATAGAAAATATGAATATTTATTATCCATAATGAACATCGTAAATAATTTTTTAGTCATATGGATTAGGAAAATGTACCCCATATATGTATTCACAACTGATAATCCCCACCAATTAAACATGATAATTTTTTTATACTCTCCAGACCTACAATGTCTGTAATTTAATCTCCAAATATTTCTTCTTTATTATAAAACTAGTTTATATTTCCAAAATTTAAATTTTCAACCACATGAACATGTAATGATAATATATTTTGCAATCTAATGAGTAGGGGGAAGGTAATCTTCAAAGGTAATTTTTATTTCTTGGTTGATCCACTAGATTTTTTTGATATGAACATTCATTTCATCATTATTTTGTCTATCTGTAAAACCATACCTCATTTAAACATTTATTCATAAACAATTAATGGTTTTAAATAAGAATTTTATTTATGTACATAAAACACATATTTTTATATGATTATACATCGATGACATGTAACTTCTAATAGAATTATAGACCATGATAAGATCCAGACCATTAAGTGGTACAAACTGCATAGGGATAAGCGAACAAGATACTTCAATCCACATTATCATTTAATTTTTTCTATGTTTTTTATTTTGTATCATATCTCCTGGGATGTTTTAAACCATAACCCATGTAATAAGGTGATGCATGTGTTTTGATAGATATAAATTACTTAAAACATCACCATGTTGAATTTTTATAATATAAATTTATTGATTGTTTTTTATATCACATTTAAGAGAATGATTTATGAAAATATTGATTACCCCATGTAAGGAATGTTGGATGAGGGAACTGGATGGCCTCAAATCTAGTAGAGTAATGTGTCAATTTATGTACTTATCATTGTTCCAATACTAGTTTTCTATGATCATTTTGTATATATTTGTCTTCCAATCCAGTCCAAACTATAATATATTTCAAATAATCAATCTATGCCCACATACCATTGATCGTATCATATGTATCTCTATGGGGATCTATCTTCTCAGAAAAATTTCTAGGTGACACTCTATAAACAACACATATAACATGGCTCTATTATTTTTGCAAAATAAAATCTAATTAATGTATTTTATTTTTTAGTTAAAGTTGATACCAATTCCAATGTTTAAAATATATATAAAATATAAAATCATAAATACATTTATAATAAAATACTATTATAAAAAATTACTATTAAGTTATACTTACACTTGATTCCCATATCACTTATGTGTTTTCATCTACTAGATTACACAATTTATTTACCTGATCCACCTTTTGTTGCACATGATGTTGGATGGATGGGGATTTGAATTCGAATTTGTAAATATGAATATATACAATGTAACATATTTTGTTCAATATACCATAATAATTTTCTTATAGATTTGAAAAATATACCATTTTCTTATCAAGTGAAGTGTACCCCATCCATGCTTTACAGTAGGTGTACATTTGTTTTTTTGGATGTTTAATATTTTCAACACACATTTATTTCTTCATAAATAAATAATTTTTACTCAAATTTGATGACATAAAAAATTTAAATTTAATATTATTTTCTATAATGAATTTGGGATTATTCTTCATCAAGACAAATAATTAATGATTTCCAAATTCCGTTATTTATAATGGGTGATAGTATAATTGGTGAGTGAGTGTTTACATTCCCCACAGTATACCAGATATGATTCATTGTAATAAGTGTCTACTATCCTCTATGATCCTTTCTAACAACCATTAATAAAAATATATTACGAAAATGATCAAAAATAAACTAACTCTACGAGGGATAATGAAAAGTAAATCAATGTTTTAATATATAATCTTTTTGTAAAATAGAGAAATTATATCACAGCATTAAACTAATATCGTATAAATGGTTTCCTTCAATGTTGGAAGGACATTATGTAACATATCTATATCAGTTAACCCATTAATTCTAATTGTGACCCTAATATAACTAATTCATGTTGAATTGTTGGGGTCAAAGGGTTTTCTAGTTTGATTCCAGGAAACCTAAAATTTTATACCTTTTCTTCTGGTCTTGATAATTTTCATTAACATAGTGACGTTACATCATTATTATATTTTCATTGACATGTTTTCTATACCTTATTAATTATGATGTTTTATAATCAATAGGGTGTTATTCCTAGGTATTGGTAATATTTCCATGTGGAGAAGTCATTTCTGGAATGATTAGTCAAATATTAATTTTATATTACATAAATACAGTATTGAACACATAAATTTATGAGACAAAACATAGTATACAAAAAAATACTTTAACAAAATAATTGAGTAATATTTTATTATTTAAATGATAATGGGATTTATATCCACTATCATATAACCATATCACCTCTATCTGATCCCCTATAACATACAATACATTTTATACTTTGGGTCCACCATGAAATTAATGTGATATCCCAATGAAAGGACCATCCCCAATTGTATTTTCAACAAACCCTATCATGGTTTTGGTCCCCAATAGTAAAAGTTACTTAATCTTGTATGTCAGATCTAGGATATAAAATACTTGAACTTATTTTTATTCCTTAACTAAAATATCTTTCTTATACCCACTAAAACTCACCTTCAAAAATCCCAATTCATCAAATTCAGCATCACTTCCATTTTCAAACTATTTAGAAGAAAATATTATCATTTGAAATTTTTTATAATCCTACTCATAAATCTGTTCGATGATGTAAAAATATGAAATATTCACATAAATTTGAATAATATCCTTGGTACCAGATACATGCATTATTACTTCTATAAGCATAGATCTATAATTTTTTTTGTTAAATTTCATTTATATAGTTCCTTTATATATTACATTGTTAATCACAAAACCTCTATATTATATAATATTTTATTTATTCCATTTTTTAGAAATTAATTTTGCTCAATTTATTTTATAATTTCAAATTAATCCTTATAGATATGATGTCATAACCGTCATATTAACTTTCGATTATTTGTATTTGATATCTATACTTCATCTGATTATGGATTCAATTTTTTAATAGTTACCTTGTGGGATTCAATATATAGAGAATCCTCAACACTATTATGTAAAATGTAATGTGATATTTATTCCAATCTGTAATGGTAATTATATCAAAATATATTCTAGAAATCCATTCAATCAAAAGGTGAATGATATGATGTGATTTTCAGAGACCAATGATATAAAAATTATATAGGTAATAGAAAATGAATTCAAATTCTTCTTCAATAATATATTTATCTCCATTATAAAATTTTATTCAACTTTGATTGTGGATGTACCCTTTTAAAATCATTATTTACAATTCAATGTTGTACATCCCTCTATAATTTACAGGACCAAATAGTTTAATATATTTATAACTAAGTGAACAATTAGGTAGACAAATAATGGTTTAAATAACATATCTAATTCAAAAAATATGATTTCAACATTCTTATTCATTAATAGAAGCATTTTCGGTTCTATAAACTTTCGACATATGGATTTGAAAAAAGTTGAAATGTCTATTTAATGTATGTCATATATTTGTAGGGAAAATTAAATATAAATAAATAGACATAAAAAATTTCGTTATAACATGGAATTCGTGTGATTGTAGTCAATGTAACTTCAAATTAATAAATGAAATGAAAATCTTAAAATTTTAGGAATACCCCTATAAAACATTTAATACATTAAGGAAGTTGATAATTCAATTTTTCTTACTTGGGTAGTGTGTAATTCATTTGAGTAATTAAAAATTATGTTTGACCCTTTATTATTACCAAATATTCCCTTACCTGCATGTGAATCATGTCTAACCTAGTCATGTTTATAACTTTTTTACTCTGGTATACTTTGAAACGTGCCAATAACATTATCACACAAATTTTTTCTATTATTCATTATAGATTGAAATATTATGATATACTATCAATTGTAGTACGTAAATGAAAATAAAAGGGATATCTTTTTTAAACTTGAGTTTATACAATTTTCTATAAAAAAAATTTATTAGAAAAAATGTCAATGTATCCTACTTTATCAAATGATGGATCACCCATTAGTACAGGTAGTGTTGTACCTTGTCTAACATTTCCATGGAATAATGTCCTCCATTTTTGAAATTTATGTCACTAGGGTAAATATTTTCAATGTTCTAAAAACAATGTCTTTATGTAATGTTTCAACCTAACAGAGTGTGAGAACACATCAAAATTGGGACACCCGGACGTTCTATTAAGGCCACTAACTAAAAACGTTCCATAAGCTACAAATTCATTTATCGTCCCATAGAACACAGATCTTAATATAAAAACTTCTGTACTATGAGAATCATAAAATGTAGCACCAATATTCCAAATAAATTTCATATATTTAATAAATAGATCCAAAATGATATCAATATTGTTTCTAGGTTGTTTTGGTCCAGATATAAGAAGAGATAATATAATTTATTTCCACTTCATGTATAACCATGATGAAAAGTTATAATTTAAAAAAAGTAGTAAACATACTATGAGAACAAATATATAAATTAAAATAATTTATTCCATATTTAGATAATTCTATATTGTGACTTATTGGCTCATTTCTAAATTGTAGATACTAATTATCAATTTTCTTCCACTGAGAAGATTCCTCCAGGAGATGTAGTTTCCCATCATCAATTCATATATCTGCATGCCATATAATTTTTCAAGAGGTTTACTGGAATCCATACATTTATATAGATCATGGACTTATAGTAATGTTTCATAAAAATATCAAAAGACTTGATTCATCATTCTTGTATCGATTTTCACCTCAATAACAACATTTTTTTAGGTAATTTTTAGGTCTTGTGAAATAATACAAAATAATTTGTTTAGACAAGAATTTGTACAAATATCATAGCCATTAAATGATATAAATAATTTATCATCATATGCTTGATAGGAATCTCATTTTATTCTGGAAACATATCACTGAATAAAAGAATTAGTTCTATAAATATGTTGACACCCCATCTTCTACAAGCTATCAAATTATATAACATAATTACCATTGACAATGTTTTATGTTTAGTAAAACCATTATAAAATGGAATCATTTCATAACTATTTAACTTCCCAAAAATATTTTTATAGTCATTATGTTCATCATTAATTTCTAATTTAATTTCTTTAATACAATCCCTATTATCATTTACACTCATATTCATAACAAATGACTCAAAAATAGAAGTTTCACCCCAATCAGTTTGTACATTCAGTTTATCCTCATGTTTAATATAAAATTTATTGAATCAATACAATACATGAAATATAAAATGTTATTCCAATTTTTTGGGATAAATGTTTCTTTAATAACCAAAATGTAATCACTTACTTGGTATTTGAGAAGGGGCATAGGTGTGCTTTATTATAGACATTATGAACTATTTAACTCTATCCTCATACTCTTTTTTATACGATTATTATCCATCCAACTCCAATTAAATTTAATCCTATTAGGTTCAAAAAAATATCAATATTATATAGAAAATAAATAAATACACATCAGGTATTTATAATAAAAGGATAACGTTATAGATACTTTTAATTATTTTGATTATTTTCTGAAGAAATAATGAATACCCACTTTAGAAATTAAATGAATAAATCATAAAATAATGTTTTAATAGAAACACTTATAGAAGATATTTAAATTATAATTTTAGACTATTTTTATGATAATATTTCATTTTGAAAACTCACTTATAAAAAATTAATTTTGATTGACTGAAACAGAATAGTTTGGCATGTCCTAGGTTTAAAGTAGGAAATTGATGATTCATATAAGATTTAATGTAGAGAGATATTCTGTGAAGTTAAAATAAAATAAGGTTAACCCAAAATTTTAATACTATTACAGATTATTCCAAAGAACTTATCATTTTTCAGAAGGGTAACTTGGCATGAAACAACCTAGGGTAAACCTACGGTTGTTGGTACAACTTATCACATTGATGTTATCTGGGAAAAATATGTGGTAATTCTAGGAATACTTTTGTAACTTTTGTAGGTAGGACTCCAAAAATATAGTGGAGTTGGTGTTTACTCAATAATTCAATTATCATATGGAATTATAGGTGGTGTTTTGGGGATATGGTTCTTAGAAACAGAAGTTGGTAATATTTTTTATGATGATGAAAATGTTAATAGGGCTCGATCACCTGGTCTTGACAAACCAACTTTTAAAGAAGCTATTGAATTTAAATCAAATTAACTAGAATACTCATGATGGGGTTCTCATGAAAATAGATAAACTGGAAAGCAATCTAATTAAGGATTGATAATGATTAATATTTAAACAATTCATTGGGCTTGGATGACGTCTCAATGAACAACAATGAAAATTCTCTATGGGGAAGGAAGGAAAAATATACTTTAACAAAAGTTGAAGAAGTGTCCTATTTGGATTAATATAAATCATCAAATCAATTATTTAAGTTATTAGATGATGAAATACCTAGGGTCACCTAAAAATAAAAACAACCTCAGTGGTACCATCAATGAGAATCATCTCACATAAAATATCATTGTGGAAATTATGAGTGAGGGTTAAAGAAGATGAATGTATATATGGATATTTTGAATTCTTTTCATGATTACAATTTAAGGAGTGAAGGGAATTATGAGTGGATATTTAAAGGGAGTTCTGGGAATCCTCGTAACTAGGACCTTGGTATAAATAAAACTGTGGAGTGAATCTTCAATTAGTTGGTATGGGGAAGAAACTACTTTCATGGGAAATTTACAGAACTGGGGCACTCCGAATGAAAAATATGTTGAATGGGGTCAACTTGAACAGTTTCATAATAAGAGTTATCTAGATTCTAGAAGATGAAATCAATGTCATCCCACAAATGACATGGGATTCCAAACTAGATTAACATTCAGGAAGGGTTAGGGCAATGATTCATGTGATTGGGATTATTCATCTAATACCATAGATTTGATAAACTAGCTCTATCTTACAAGGTTAAGCTAATATTTCTTTGTATTGTGGGTGGTAGAGTAAATGGTAAAATAACTAAAAATGATTAATAGTATGATGAACATAATTAAATATTTTCAATGAAGATATATTGATGAACAATTTTTCCCTATTTTCTAATATACTCGAAGATATAACTCATTTTTTAGAAAAATTATTTACTAAACTTATTTTAAAAAATTTATCCCCTGGGATGTTTCTCAGTCCTCGTTCAATGGATTGTCAATGAATATAAAGTTGAAAGATGATTTTATATACTCTCACTAGATGGTTTTCTAGTGTCATGTGACCATGGGATCTAGAATCAATTGAATAATGAAATGATCAAAAATATTGCAATGATGTGGCCCATATATGCACCATGCATGAGGTCTTATGGGGATAACGATCTTTAATTGATTGCTGTGTGGATGATCTGGGAATACGAAGTGCGTGGAGGTAATAAATTTTTGGATAATGTGAGGAATCAGTAGCATAATGTTTTTGCATAAATGCATGACTTACTAAAGAGGTGTATAAATAATTACATACATTAGTTTTGAGGGGACAATTCATCTAAGAAGTGTGTGTTGTGGCGGGGGGGTGCAGAAGAGGTTGCCTTCTGTCAAATCTTGAATGGTGTGAAGAAGTGTGTTTTATAAGGGTTTAACTTATAAGAACATTAAAAATTTTATAAATGTTTTTCTGAAATCACTCATATAAACTGTTTAAAATAAAAAGAAAAAATAAACAATGAGTTTATATTAAAAAAGATTAATATTTTTTAAAAAAGGAAAACTAATCAACACTATTAATTAATATGTAATCTTAAATGCCTGAATGTTAAAAATGAGTGAAATTGAAATGTAAAAAATGAATAAACATCAACAATATTTAAAAAATAGGTATTTTTTATTAATTATAATTTTTTTAAAAAATAAATATTAACATATATTAAAATAATGATGAATAAATATTTAAAAAATAAAATTTTAATGAATAAATAACAAAACAAAGTAAAAAATAGTTAACACTACAAGTGAATAAATAACATTACATGAATGATTGTTAAAAATTAATAATAATAATAAATGAATTGATTTCTAGGATATTAAAAAATGAATACGTGTTATAGATTGTATAGATTAATAGGAAATTAGAAATGAAAAATGTGACACTAAAAATAAATTCATATTAATTACATAAATATAAAGTTACATAATAAGATCATTAAATGGAAATGTATAAAAATTTATAAAATAAACAAAATGAATAAATTGAAAAATTATTAAAAATATGTATTTTTAATAATGAAAAAATAATTTAAAATTTTAATTATATTTAAAAACACATATAAATTAGAAATAAATATTATATGTAAAATAAAAAAATTAAAGTGAATAAAATTTACCAATTAAATAGAAAATTTATTAAACATATTTTATTTCCAAATTAAAATATAAAATAAATATTTAAAATTAAATAAATTACATAAATATTATTTGTGTGTGTTTCTTTATAATATTTCATTAATTATGTATATGTGTCGGAGAAATTAATGTATATATATAACACAAGATGGATATATGATAAATTGAAATAAAAAATGACGTCATATAATATGTAATGTCTCTTACTCAATACTAATTAGTTAATATTTTTAAATAATATAAATTTTTAATTATAACCCATTTTCAAATGATATATTACTTATTAAATATAGATACATATTATTTATATAAACCATATTTTAGGAAACATTATAAATCGATATATATATATATATATATATCCAAATTAATATATTTATATATTATATATATACATATTAATATGGTCATACATTCAAAAAATTAATATATCGCAGTATATTTATGTATGAAAATTATAAAAAATTTATAAAATTTTAAAAAATATTATATGAATAAATTTTAAAATTTAATAAATTATTAAAAAAGGAATAATAAGTTAACATTATTGATGAATAAATAATATTAAATAAATCAATGTTAAACATGATTGAAATTTAATTAAAAAATATATCATTTTCTAAAAGACCGAATAAGAGTTAATAGTTATATAAAAACTACAAACTAATAAATAAAATGAAAATTAATGCATATGTTGATTATTATAACCGAAAATATATTAATAAAAATGAATATTAATCAGTATATATGAATAAGTAAATATTAAAAATGAATGAAATTTCTAAAAAATTAAAAAAATAAATTTAAAATGATTAAATTACAAAATATTAAAAACATTATTATTGAAATAAATAATAATAAAAATGAATAAATTATTAATTTTAATAATTATTGATAACTATATATATTATTCTAAAAAATTAAAATGAATAAATGTTTAAATAAAAAGAAATTCATAATATTATATAACTTACAACCTAAATAAAAATATTGAAATTTTAATTAATAAACACATATAAATTAATATTATAAATTGATACACTTAAAACATATTATTAAAAGAAAAATTAAAAATGAATAAATTAGTATGATATCTATACTATTATTGAATAAATGATATTAAAATTGAATAAAATTATATATAATTAACAAATAATATACATTATAAAAAATATAATAAACGACTTAAATTTAACAATTTAAAACATAATATATATTAAATATATATTTTGATAATAAATAATATTCTAAAATGAATAATAAAAACTAAATAAATTTTACAAGTATAGTGTCTATGTGTGTGTTTCTATATTAATTACATAAATGTGTTAGTGAAATTGAGGCAATCGAAGTTTGATATATGTAAATTACATCTATAATAAAAACTATAAATTTTGATGAATGAATATAAATAAATATTAAAAGTGAATTAAATTACAAAAATATTAAACAAATAGAAATTAAAATTTCATTATTTAGAAAAATATTAAAAATATCATTAATGAAATGAATGATAATATAAATGAGTAAATTTAATATATATATATATATACATATTAAATTAAAATTAATAAATAGTATATAAAAAAATATATTTAATAATTTGAAACAGAATATATTAAATATTAAACAATGATAAATAAAAAATCATAATTGAAAATATAAAAAATTTATTACATTGTATATTTTTATCTTTATAAAATTAAATTAATTTTATATATGTACATGTGATATTATAAAATTACATATAATGTTTAACATATATAATCAATTTTTTAATTAAAAATTAAAAATTTATTATTTGATATATATGTAAAATGAAAAAAAGACATCGATAAAAAAGGTTGTTATGTGTTTATTAAAATTAATTAGTAAATATTTTTAATTTATAAATTTTTTTAAATAAATTATAAAAAATCATTAAATATTTTACATATAAATATGATTTATAATACATTATAATTTAAAAGATTATATTTTGGAAAATAATATATATATTTGTGTGTGATAAATGGTATTTTTTATAATATATAATTTTTATTTGTATTCAATTTTTAATTAATTACAATATATATCCTTGGTTAATGTATATTTAGTCATATATAATCCAAATATAATTCATAGTTTAAAAAATATATTATATTTTTATAAATAAAAATATATTTATAGATGAATATATTTTTTAATGATATGATTTTTTTTATGAAATATACTTATTTTTAGAGATTTTTTAGCACTCATAAAGGCCACCTAAAACGTTGATAATGGCATGCCTTTATCTATGTCAAATAAGGTACAAATAAATGGCACCTTTAGTTGTTTTTGTGTGCTGATAAAAGGTACATTTTCCAAAAAAATAGAAAAAAATAATAAAAAGTAGTGATGTTTGTCGCAAGTTCTATAGTTGGGGATTTATAGTGTTTTTAGAGTTGTTTTTTATTTTTATGGTTTTCTGGGGTTATAATTATTTTTTTAGGTATATTGGGGGTTTTATGGGTTTTGGGGGTTTTAAAGTATTTAGTGGTTTTATAAATGCTTTGGATCTTATAATGTTTTTATGAGTTTTAGGGGGTTTGGGGGTTATAAATTTTTAACCTTATTTTTATAGTATTTTATGTTTTGGGGGATTTATTGGTGTTTAAGGATATTTTAGTGTTTTTAGGTTTTAGGTTTTTTAGGAGATTTAGGGTTTCCACTGGTTTTAAATGGGTTTTATGTTTTTAGGGGGTTTAGAGTTTTTAGTACTGTTATAGATTTAACGATTTTATGATTTTTTTGGTTTTAGAGTCTTTTAGTATTTTAGTGTATTTTATGATTCTTATGTTGTTTTAATGTTTTAGGGTGTTTAAAGGTTTTTTTTTGGTTTTGTGGTTTTTATAATTTTTTTGGGTTTCGGGTTTTTAGCCTCTTTAATGGTTTTTAGGTATTTGAGAAATTAGGAGTTTTTAGGGATTGTACAATCTTTAGATTTTTGGAGTTTTTTAGGATGTTTTAAAGTTATTTAATATTTTTTGAAATAATTTTGGGGTTTTTGTATTTTTTGGTGATTATGGTTTTTAATTTTTATTTTTTTTATTTTTTGGGTGTTTTGGGTTTGTTACAGTTATAATTTTTTAGAGTTTTTATGGTTAATAGGAAACTTTTTGTTGTTTAGTGTTTTGTATGTGTTTGTAGTATTTATAAGTGTTTTTAGTTTTTTCCTTTTGAGGTGTTTTTAGTGGGGATTTAGAGGTTTTTCTTGTATTCTGTGATTTTTAAGGGGGTTTTACGATTTTTAGGGGTTTTTTGGGTATTTAGTCTTTTTATAATTTTTATTGATTTTGGGTTTATGGGTTATTTTGGGGTGGGGGTCAAGTTTTTTTGATTTTTTAGGGAATATAAGGTTTTAGGTTATTTTGGAGTTTTACAGTTATTATGGATATTTTGGGGGCGTTTTGGGTTTTAGGGGTTTTAGGGTATTTATTATTTATCAGTATTTTTTTATGGTTTTATTGTTTTATGGTATTTAGGGTTTTAGTATTTTTTTTGTGTTTATTTATTTTTAGGGTCTCATAATGTTTATAGAGTTTTTAATATATTTTAGGGGTATTTCAGATTTTAGGGTCTTTTTAGTTCTTTATGTATTTTTATGGTCGTTTTATTTTTTTAGGATTTCTGTGTATGTGAATGATTTTAGGGTTTTCGGGTTTTTTTAGGTTTAGGGGTTTTGGGGCATTTTATGGTTTTATTGTTAGGTTCCTCTAAGGTTTTAAGTGTTTTTAGGGTCACTTATGGGTTTTAGCGATTATTCAGGCTTTTAGGGTCATCTCGGGTTTTTAGGGTTCTTTAGGGGTTTTAGGGTATTTATGTTCCATTAGTGATTTTTATCTTTTTTGGAGGGATTTTATGATTTTTAAAATTTTATGGTTTTTAGGATATCTTTACAGATTGTTTTGATTTTTATGGTTTGCAGAAAATTTTATTATTTTTATTGTTTTTATGGTATTATGGTTATTATGGGTTTTATGGGTTTTTATTGTATTTTAGGGATTTTAGGATGTTTTATGTTTTTTATTTTTTTAGTGTATTTAAATTAATTTATGCGGTTTTAGGGTTTCAATGTGTTTTTACAGTTTTTAGGTATTTTTAATATTTTATGGTATGTGGGTATTTTAATGGTATTTTAGGGGCATTTAGACTCATTTTTTTTTTATTTTTGTGATGTTTTAGTGGTTTTAGTGGGAATTAATGGGTTGATGGGTTTTTAGAGTCTTTTACGGATTTTGGGGTTTTATTTTCTTCTAGGAGTTTATTGGGATTATTATAGACCATTGTGGTTTTAGAATTTTTATGTTCGGTTAGTGTTTTTATTATTTTAGAGACCTATAGGAGTTTTATGATTTTTTTGTTTTAGGGTCTTTTATGGTTTTTAGAGTGATTTAGAAGTTTTGTAGAATTTTTAGATCTTTAAGGATTTTAGGGGTTTGAGGTTCTGTTATAGTATTTATGGTTATTAGGGTCTAATAGTGAATTTTGGTTTTTCATTAACTTTTAGGGTTTTCAGTTTTCTAGGGGGTTTTATTGGGTTATAATGTTTTCTGGAACATTTTGTTTTTTAGTGGGTTCTAGTGTCTTTTAAGATTTTTTGTTTTTTTATGTCATTTTATAGTTTTTAGGATTTTAGGCTTTTTATGCTTTTTGGTTTTGAGGATATTGAGGGTTTTAAGGTCTTACACATTTGTATGGGTTTGGGGTTTTTTGTTTCCTTTTTTTTTAGTTTGAGGGAAATTTAATTGGTTTTTAGGGGATTTTATGATTTTTTTATTTTGCTGTTTTTAAAGGCTCTATGAGTTTTTTGGGTTTTAGGATTTTCAATGTTTGGGGGGGTTCATGTTTTATGGGTGGATTATGGTTTTTTGGTGTCATTAGTTTTTTAAATAAAATTCATGTTTTTAGGGGTTTTATGGGTTTTAAATTTGTTTAGTGTTTTTATTATTTTTAATGTTAATAGTGTTTTAAGTATTTTTTGGTTTTATAATTATTTTTGGGGTTTTATGGTTTTAAGGTGTTTTAGGGCTTGTAGTCTGTTTTAGTATTATAATGGGTTTTATGGATTTTGCCACAATTTATGGGTTTTATGGTTATTTGGTGTTTTTTCATGGGGTTTTATTATTTTTATATATTTTTGGGGGGTTTTAGTGGTTTTCATGTATTTTAATGATGTTTTCATTTTTTTTACATATTTTAGGGGTTTTCGGGATTCTAGGGGTTTTGGGGTTTATTTTTGGTTTTTGGGATTTTAATGTTTTTAGGGTTTTTAGGATTTTTCATGGTTTTAGGGTGCTTCCTTTTAAAGGGATTTAACTTTTTTAGGGTTTGTAGAGATATTAGGGGTTTTAGGGTTTTTATTGTTTTGTTTTGTGTTTTAGTGTTTTTTGGTTTTTTATGTTTTTAGGTGGTGTTAGCAGGTTTCTATGGGGTTTTGGGTTTTTATTTATTTTAGTATTTAATTTTACTTAAGGGGTTTTATGATGTTTATGAATTTTTATTGTTTAATGGATTTGTATGGATTTTTATTTGATTTTAGTGTTTTTAGGGATTTATGGAATTTTATGTTTCTTTGTGGTTTTTGGGATTTTCTGTGCTTTTAGGGGATTTAAAAATTTTCATGGATTTTTGGGCGGTTTTATAATTTTTCGGGTTTTTGAGAATGTTGGGATTTTACATGATTTAGCAGTGTTTGGTGGTTTAGAGGTCTTTAGATTTGATATAGGGGTTGTATAGTTTTTAGGATTTTTTATGGATTTATGGGTTTTAGAATATTTATGTACATTATGTTTTTAGTTTTTTTAGGGTACATAAGTATATTTAGGGTTATATATGTGTTCTCCTGTTTTTTGGGGTTATATAGCTTTTAGGGATGCTTTATTTTCATATAAGATTTTATGGCCTTTTGTGGTTTTACGGGTTTAGGGGGTTTAGGTGTTTTAATGTTATTTTGGGTTTTGGGGGGTTTGAGTGGGTTTTGGGGTTTTAAGGGATATTTTGGTGTATTAAGTGTTTTTGGTATTTGTCATGGGATATTAGGGTAATTATTATATGTAAGGTTTTATTGATTTTGTTGTCTTTGTCTAATAAAACCTTATTATAATTATCTCAAAATATGATTATTTTTTCTCTAATGAATTTCATGTTTTATGATAAAAACTATTTTCAAGTAAAATTCATAATAATGCCTCTATCAGGGAGTAACCATGAGAACCTACAATATATGTATTGATCCCACCGTATGAAGATTTTGAACTAGCTATGATGCTCAAGGTACCATGTGGATGTGACCATGCATTATACTGTAACTTAATGCTTATGAAATAAACTAACCATGCATTTGATGATCTGATTTAGTCCATGTCATGAACTAACTACATTTGTACTGATCCAACAATATGAAGGAGTCAACCTACCACATGGACATCCATTTTAACATGCGACATGGGGTATAATTTCTCTAATCCTTGAATTGTCCTTGTGTCTATATTGTATTGACCACATTGACAAAGAAACCTACTGCAAGAACCAATCAATTGTCCATGGGATGTAATATACCAAATGCATGAAGTCCTGAAGTGACTAAAAGAACAAACCATGGGATCACATGAATAAATTAACTTAAATCATGACGAGAAGAACCTACCAGATGATAATAGGAAGTTACTAGATGAAGAAATGAACCTACAAAGTGATGAAAGAATCTAACCATAAGAATAATAAATGTGACCACAATAAAAAAAATATTCTGACCATGAGAATGGTCTTCCGACTAAATATTCTTACTAACCATGAGCCAAAGTAACATTTATTTAAGTGAAGACCAAGTAACCATTTCAACTTATGTTTTGGAGTATTTTAAAAATCCAATAAATATTGTTTTTAACATTAATTATATAATCAATGAAATTAAGACTACAATGTGTACCAAGATTAAATAATGAATACCCCAAATTATATTTTTAGAGAAAATATCTATTTAATAAGAAGATCCTATTGTGGAAAATAAGAGTTGGTGAATATTTCTATTCCTGAGAAAAAATGCTGATATTTAAAATTTCAACACTATATCATCCACGATAATATATTTTTGTAAATCTCTATGTAAACTCAATTGAATCGTTCCCTTGAAATATTGAAAGAAAACTAATCTACAAAACCTGACCTGATTGAGCTAGAAACAATCTACTCAAATTCAATCAATTTCTAATTTTGTTCTAGCTTACATTATGCGTTGTGTTTGTTATATCATTTTTATTCATTAACATAGATTCCTATATTTTATAGAAGAGTTATAGAAATTCTATAATATATTATTTTATATCTTATATATCATGTATATCTGTGGAATAATATGGTGTAGTCTTGACTATCAGAGTGTAGTTTTTTAGTGTAAAACACTCTTCATGTTGTGGATTGGTAAATTTAATTTATAAACATCTTGTAAGTGGGTCATTTACAATTGAAGAGGCCTATTTCTCATATTGAGACTAAATCTCTTGTTTTATTCAACTGTGTATTTTTTATTTTCTTACTTAATATTTATATATTTTTTCCTAACCCATATACCATAAACGAATTTGGTAGTTGTCTTTAATAGGTGTCTTATATATGGGTTTCGTTACAAGTAAATATATTAAAAAAGATAAATGTGGTTTAATATTATATTAACAAATTTATGATTTAATATTTTTGAATCATTTTGAATGATCAAATTATATACTTCAAATATTTTTGTTAACTAGGATATATTTTAGAAATTGGGAGATTTATTTTTTAATAATTTATAACAGAAATTTTAATTGGAAATTGAATTCACCTACCTCTTGGGGTGTCCAATCCAACCAATATTTTTAATAAGTGGGATTTTATTGCATTATATATTTTTAAAAGTGATCTTTATTTACCAAAAAGCTAAAAATTGATGTTATTTTTAAATTTAAATCATTATGGAAAATAATAGATTAGTGTGGATAGCCTCTTGCCAACCTCCTAATTTTAATGGAACTAATTATTCTTAGTGGGATATGAAAACAAAAATCCATATAGAAGACATGTGATTTGATATTTGGTATATAATTGAGAAAAAATAGGAAAGACTCGATGCTTCTACAAATGAATAAACTGATGAAACTTAGGTGATTTTTCAATATATTTTTGATTCCATGAATTCTTAATATTATTCATTAATTGAATATTAGTATAATATAATTTCTTCTTGTTCTATAGAATATGAAATCTGGAAAACACTTTTTGTTTCCCATGATGGAACATTAAATGTTACCAAAATAAATATGAATAATTATATCATTAATTAGAATATATTTAAGATGAAACATAATGAATCCATTTCTGATATGTATATAAAGTTCAATTATATTTTAAACATTGTGCACACACATTGGAAGAAAATGAGAAATAAATATCAAGTGATGAAAATTTTGTGATTATTTTTTATAGGTGGATGTGAACCACTTTTTATATTACATAATCATGTGATATAAATAAAATACAAGTGGAGGATCTTAATTGAAAGCTTGTGATGTATTATAGAGAGAAAAACTTAAACAAGTAAGTATATAATCCTAAAAGAAAGTCAGTTTCCTTTAAAACATTGAACTCAAAGCTAAAAGGGAAAATAATAAGTGATTGCTAAAGGATGAATCAAATTCTGGAAGTTATTATGAAATTGATTAGATTGTGAGGATTTTTAAAATTTTCCACAATAGATTAATTTCATCATGAAAACAAATTATGTGGGGAAATATGATCGAAAAAGAAATTGGGAAAGTAGAACTAATCAAGTGAAGTAATCAGTTATGAATGAGAGACAAAATTTTATATCAGAAAAGTTTTTATAATGTTGATGTAAAAGAAAAAAGATACGAGTATAACGACAAAATTACAAATAATTCCTAGAAATACACCTAGAGATCCTATGAGAATTGTTCAAGTTACTCATACTCGAGAGGAGAGGAAAATAATGATAAAAATAAGAGGGTTTTTTATGACCACAACATACGAGGTATGAAAAAATATTTATAAATCTCTTATTCACATTAATAATCTTTCTAAAACAAAAAAAAAAGAGGAATTCAAAAGTGGTGCATATTTATTTGAATACTATTATATTCTATAAGAAATATTCAATGAATATAAAGATCTATTTAAATGTTTAATAAAGAATCATGATTTGTCCAATAATATTTATGATATTATGGATTCTAGGGTTTTAGGGTTTTTATGTATTTTTATGGTTTTAGGGGTATTTATAGATTTTAGGGAATTTTTATTGTTTTCATAATTTTTACTGTTTTTTGGGTTTTATGGTTTAGAGTGTTATTAATGGTTCAAGGGTTTTCAAAAATTTTATTCCTCTTAGGTTTTTGGGGGTTTTAGGATTTTTAGTGGTTTTAGGGACTTTATGGTTCTTATAGGGGTATTGAAGGGTTTTAGGGGGTTTTAGTATATTTATAGGGTTTATGGGGTTTTTTGGTTTTTTGGGTATTTGGGGGTTTTCTGGGTTTTTTAACATTTTTAGGTGTTTAAGGTTTTATTGTTGTTTTTTTTATTCTTGAGGTCTTAGAAATTTAAATATTTTTAGGAAATTTTATGTTATTTTATCATATTTAGTGTTTGGGGGGGGGGGGGGTTGGGTTTTTCAGGTTATAAATTTTTTAGGGGGTTTTAGGGTTTTCATATAGCTTTAAGTATTTTTAGGGTTTTTATTGTTTTAGGGGATTTTTAGGGGTTATAGTTATTTTAAGGGGTTTTTTAATTTTTTGGGTGTTTTAGGGATTTTAAAGGATTTTATGGGTTTTAGGGTTTTTTGGGATTTTAAGTGTTATTTTGGATTTTGTTACAATTAAAGGATTATAGGGGTTTCATATGGGGGTTTAGAGGTTTTCATTTTCTATGGTTTTTAATGATTATTTTAGGGGCATAAAGGGTTTCATGGGATGAAGGGGTTTTATTGGATTTTAGGGGGTTGTAGGGGTTTTAGTTTGTTTGTAGGTATTTTTTGGTTTAAAGGGTTTTTATTTTTATTAGAAAATATTTAGGGGTATTAGGGTTGTTATGGGTTTTTAGGATTTTAATGTAATTTTTGGGTTTTATTGGTTATATTATTTATTGGTTTCTTAAAGGTTTTATGTTTTTATAGTCTTTTATGGTTTCTTGGGGAGTTTTATGGTTTATAGGGGGTTTTAGTGTTTTAGGTGGTTTTTGTATTTTTATTATTTTTAGGGGTTTTATGGTTTATTAATGACAGTTTAGGACTTTTTTTTTGTTTTTAGTGTTTTAATGTGTTTTTATCATGCTTTATGTTTTTAGGGTTATAAGGGATTTATATTGTAATTAAGGGTTTTTTTATATTTATTGTATTTTTTGGTGTTGTTTAGTATTTATTATGTTTTAATAGGTTTTCGTGTAATGTTGTTTTAAGGGTTTCTAGTTTTTTAATATTTTTTATTTTTTATGGGTTTATTATGGTATTTAGTATTTTTAGAAATATCTTAATTTTTAGTGTTTTATGGTTTTTTAGTAATTTCAGTGTTGTTAGGACTTGTTATGGATTTTAGGGTTTTAGATTTTTAAGGGTTTTAGTGGTTTTAAAGTGTATAAGGGGGTTTATGGATTGTTTGGTTATTTTCAGGGATTTAGGGCTTTTATGTATTTTCGGGTTTTGTGGTTTTATTGGGTTTTTTGAGTTATTTGGGTTTTTAGAGTTTTTAGGCTATTAAAAGACTTCAATGTGTTTTATGTTTTTTATACTTTTTTGGGTTTTTTTATATTTTTAGGGTTTTTAGTTTATTTTCATATTTTTTTAGGTTTTTAGAGCATATTGGGGTTATTATAATTTTTTATGGTCTTTTAAGGGGTTTTTATTTTTTTACGGTATTGTTGAGCTGGATTAGGATTTTGAGGGGGTTTTAGGGTTTTCGTGGGTTTTTAGACATTTTATGTGTTTTTTGAGTTTTAGTTTTTTAGGTATTTTATATAGGATTAAGAGTTTTAGAATATTTTTTGAGTTTCTGGGGTTTTTGATTGTTTTTGGATTTTAAAGGTGACATTGGTTTTTATGGTTTGGGGGTTTTTAGGCATGATAGTGTTCTTAGGGTTTAAGGATTTTTATGGGTTTTAGTATTTTTTAGGGGTTTTAGGTGTTTTTTTATTTTTAATGGGACCTAGAGTTTTAGGGATTTTATGGTTTTGTAGGGATTAATATAATTTTTTAGGATTATTATGGTGGTTAAGGGATTTTGGATTACAAATAGATTTTTTTTGGATTTTAGTGGATTCATAGGATTTTTTAGGTTTTAAGTCTTTTGGAAATTTTAGGGGTGTTAGGGGTTTTAGGGTTACTTATGTTATTTATTTTTGTATTGGTTTTTTTCGGTTTTTAGGAATTTTAGGAATTTTTTGATTTTTAGAGGTTTATGGGGTTTTCGTGGTTTGAAAAAATATTTTAGGATATTAGGGATGTGTGTGGTTGTTTATTTATTATTTTTCATGTTCTATTAGGTAATTTATATGTTTTTGGTTTTTTGGATTTTTAGGGGTTTTTCGGTAATTTAGGGGTTTTATAAGCATTTGGGGTTTTTAGGGGGTATTTGAGTTTTGGGTTTTTTTAGGGGTTCATGATTTTTTAGTTATGAGGGGTTTTTTTGTTTTTCTAAATTTTTTATTGTTTTAGTGTTTTTAATGTTTTAGGGATTTTTAATTTTTATAGGTTTTAATAATTGTAGGGGTTTTATGGAATTTTGGAGTTTTATTAGGCTTTAGGGGATTATGGTTTTTTAGCGCCTTTTGTGTTTTTCATATTTTTACTTGTTTAAAGGGATTTATGGTTTTTATGGTGTTTTTAGTTTTTTGAGTTTTTAGGGTTATTATTTTTTTTTGTGCATTTTAAAGGTTTCTTTTTGTTTTTTAGGTTTTTCATGGTTTTTAGGATTTTTAGGAGCTATATGGATTTTTTGGGTTTCAATGTATTTTGGAATTTTGAAGGCTTTGGGTAAGGGGTTGGGTATATGGTTTTGGATTCATGGTTTAGGGATTTGGTTGTTGGTTATAGGGTTATGGTTATAGGTCATAGTGTATAGGTTCTAGGTTCTATGGCTAAGGTTTTTGGTTGTAGGGGTCACGGTGTAGTGTATTGGTTATTGGATATAGGTTTTGGGGTTCAGAGTGATGTGCTTAGGGTTTCAGTGTAGGATTTTGGGTTTAATTTGATGGGGTAGAGGTTTAGGGAGTTGGTTTTAGGGTTTAGGGTGCCAGGTCTAGGGATTAGAGTGTAGGGTTTGGGGTATAAGGTTTAGAGTATATGTAATTGGGTTTTAGGTTGGGGTTATAGGTTTAGGATGTAGGGTGTAATATTTTTATTGTAGGGTATAGTATGTATGGTATAGGGTTTCAGGTGCATGATTTTTAATTTAATGTTTAGGGTATATTGTATACAATTTTCAATGGTTTTTAGGTTTTTATGATTATTTAGGTTTTGGATGTTTAATCAATTTTAGGGGTTTTATGATTATTTAGGGTATATAAGGATTTTGGGTTGTAATTGTTTTTAGGGTTTTATGTGTTTTGAATTTTTTTTTGGTTTTTTGGGGTTTTAGTGGTTTGATGGTTTTAGTGGTTTTAGGGAGTTTAGGGTTTTTGTGGGATTTTAGGTTTTATATCAATTTTATGGTTTTACGTGTATTTTCAAGGTTTTTATGGTTTTACGTTATTAGGGGATTTTAGAGTTAATGGGGTTTCTGATGGTTTTTAGTTATTTTAGTGTTTTCTTATAGTTTTTTTGGTTTCTGGGGGCATTAAGGAATTTACTGGTTTTACGAATTTTAGGTATTTATAGTGATTTTATTGTTTATTAGGGGTTTTAGATGTTTTAGAGTTTTTATGATTTTTTTGAGGATTTAGGATATCTAGGGATTTTTTGATTTACTAATGTTTTTTATTTTTTTGGAATTTTTGGGTTTTTAATATTGTGATATGGTTTCTATGTTTTGTTAGTTTTTTAGGATATTTTTGTTATTTAGGTTTTTTTGGTTTTCATGTTTTTTATTCTTTCTAGGGGATTTTTGGTTTTTATCTCTATTGTTGTGTTTTTTGTCCTTTTGAGGTTTTAAGGGTCTTTGAAAATTTCTATAGGTTTTTTAGGGGTTTTAGGTTGTTTAGGGTATTTTAGGGTGTTTTGGGGATTTAGGTTCCTTCAGGCATCTTAGGTTCATTATGGATTGTGGTGGGTTTAAAGGTTTTATGGGTTTTATGGTTTGATAGGTTTTTAATGGTATTTTTCTTTTTGGGGTTTTCAACAATTTTAATTATTTTTATGTGTTTTATTGTATTTTAGCAATATTATTGGTTTTATAGGATTTTTGGGAATTTCAGGGGTTTAGGGTTTTCATGTTTTTATGATTTTATGGGATTGGGGGATTGAGGGACTAAGTATTCTTTCATGATTTTAGTGTTTTATAGGATTTGATAGGTTTTTTATTAGTTTTATGGTTTTTTAGGATTTTTTAGGATTTATGGGTTTTTTTGGAGTTTTAGGGATTCTATTGAATTTATTGTTTTTATGGGTTTTATGGTGTTTTAGGGGTTTTTTTTGTTTTTAGGTCCTTTTATTGTTTTTTATGTTTTTATAGTAATCATTGTTTTTAGTGTTTTCTGTGTCTCTCAGGGTATTTTGGTTATTTTTGGATTTAAAGGTTTTTATGTTAATTTAGGGGGGATTTCATATTTTTATGGGTTTTAGGGTTTTTTTGGTTGTAGGGGGTTTTTGTGACTTATGGTTTTTGGGGGTTTTGGGTCCTATATGTGTTTTTAGGTTCCTTCCTTATTTTTATAGTTTTAAGGACCATTTGGTATTTAATATTTTTTTTGATCCTTTAGGGGGTGTTGGGTTTTTGGGTCCTTTTGGGGATTATGGCCCTTTAATGGTTATTGGATCCTTTATGGTTCTTTTGGGGTTTTTTAGTTCATTATGTATTTTAGAGTGTTTAGAGACATTTATTGTTTTTGTTGTATTTTATGACCTTTTAGGTGTTTTAGTGTTCTTTAGTGTCTTTTAGATTTCTTTTGTGTTTTAAAGTCTTTAGTGTTTTTAGGGTGTCTTATGAGGATTAGGGTTATTTAGGTTTATTCATCATATTTAGTGGTTTTCAAGTCATTTAAGGGTTAATGGGTATTTTAGGATTTTTAGGGTTTTTAGGGATATCATGTTTTTAGGTATTTTTATTGCTATTTTGGTTTTGAGGGATTTTAGAGATTTTTAGTGTCTTATAGATTATTTATTGGTTTCAGTGTTGTTATGGTATTTTCATGTATTTTAAGGGTGTTAGTTTATTTGGATTTAAGATTTTAAGAATTTTTATAGTTTTTATGGGTGTTATTGGATTTTAGTCTTATTAGTGATATTATGTTTTTAGGTTATGTAGTGGCATTTGTATATTTATTGTATTTATGGTCTTGAATGTTTTTATTTTCCCGGGGGTTTTTAGGGTTTTATGCTTTTTAGAGTATTTAGTGATTTTAGGGGTTTTTAGGATTTTAGGCTTTTTCGAAATTTGTAGTTTTTGATGGATTTTTTGGTGTTTTAGTTATTTTTATTTTTATTTATGGATCTTAGTAATTTTTACGGTTTTCAAGGGTTTTTATAGGTTTTTAGGATTTTGGGGTTTTTTTTGGGTTTTTAGTGTTTTATGGGGTTTGGGGGGTTTAGTAATTTCTAGTGGTTTTTTAGAATATTAAGTGGTTTTAGGGGTTTTAGAATAGTTTTTAGGAATCTAAGGTTTTCATGTGTTTTTAGGGTTTTGACGGGTATTATTTGATGTCATATTTTTTATGTTTTAAATGTTTTTAGTATTTTTAGTGTTTTTAGTTACTTTATGGGTTTTATATTGTTTTTATTATATTTTTGGGTTTTTTGGGTATTTTGGGATGTTAGTATTTTTTTTGGTATTTAGGATTTGTTGGGGTTTAGGGTCAATTGGGTTTCTTATGGTTTTTATGGTTTTTTGCAGTTTTGGGGTTTTTAGGGGTTTTAGGTGTTTTTGTGCTTTGGTTTTGAAATTTTAATGTTGTTTTAGGTTTTTTAGAGTATTATTGTTTTCATATGGGTTTCAGTGTTTATAATGTTTTAAGTGTTTTTATTTTTCTTTAGGGGTTTAGGGATTTGTTAAAATTTATATAGGTTTCTAGGTTATACTATGTGTTTTATATTTTGTTTATTTTATTTATTTTTAGGGATTTTTGGGATTATTAAAGGGTTTTTTGGGTTTTATGGGTTTTATTGTTTATTAGGATTTTATATCATTTTTTATTTTTTTTGGTTTTAGTTGTTTAGTTAGTTTAGTTGGGTTATAGGTTTTATGTGTTTCATAGGGATTTAGGTGTATTTTAGGGTTTTCATAGTTTTAGTGTTTTTATATTTTTTTAGGGATTTAATGGGTTTTTGGAATTTTTTGGGTATTTTTAGGGTTTTTAGAGGTTTCATAGTTTTTTGTGTTTTTAGTATTATTAGGGTAATATAGAATATTTTATGCATTTAATGAATTTTTATGGTATTGGGGTTATTGTGGGTGTTTTATGGGTTTAAAGGTTTTTTATGGTTTTCTAGGATTTTAGGGTTTTTAGGTATTTATGGATTTTGTTGCCTTTTTGTAGTTTTAAGGGTATAAATGTTTTAAGGGTTTTCTTAAGAATATAATGGTTTTATCATTTTTTAGTGTTTTTTAATTTTTAGGGGTCTTTGTTTTTTAGTGTTTTAAGGGTATTTTAAGGTTTTATAGGGGTTTTTATAATTTTTTGGGTCTTAAGATTTTAAATGATTTCTTATATTTTTATGTGTATTTTGTGGTTTTTATGATTTTTTTTTGTTTTTTCACATTTTAAGTTATTTTTTTGGGTTTTTGGTGGGATTTTAATTTTAGAATTTTAATGGGATATAGGGTTTATATTGTTTTTATTATTTTAGGTAGTTATTTATATTTATGGTTCTTTGGGGTTTTATGTTTTATCGGCTTTGGGGTTTTCTGTTTTGTCAGGTTCTGGGTTTTTTATTATTTTTAGGATTTTTAGGTAATTTTAAGTGTTTTTTATATTTTTAGGGGTTTTATTTTGGTTAAATGTTATTATGTGTCTTTTAGTGTATTATATGGGTTTTGGGGTTATTTATGGTGTTATCATGGGTTTTTAGGATCCTTTAGGGTTTTAGGGGTATTATGGGCTTCTAGGAGTTTATAGAGGTTTTTTGGAGTTTTCACGGTTTTTGGGTTTTAGGGTTTTTATGTATTTAAGGATTTCAGGGTTTTTTTGGTTTTTACGGTTTTAGGGATGCTTATGGTATTTTATGGAATTTTATGTCTTTAGGTTTTTTACATTTTTAGTGTTTTCAGCGGTTTTTCTAGTTTTTTGGGTATTAAGGGTTTTACGAGTTTTATGGGTTTTAGTATGTTTATGGTTTTTATAGATTTCATGTTTTTAAAGGGGTATTTGTGTTTTAAAGTATTATAGTGTCTTTCAGGGGTTTTATTAATTTTGGGGTTTTTAGGGATTTTATGTTTTTTATTGGTTTTGGGATTTTGGTTTTTTGGTGGTTAAGGGTTTTTTAGGTTTTCTTTGGTTAGATTGGGATTTAGGGGTTTTTATGTTTGTTGTATATTTTTAGGGTTTCTATGGTTTGTTTGGATTTTAAAGGGTTTATAGATTTTTTTTTGTGGTTTTAGTGTTTTTATGATTTTAAGGATTTTAAGGTTTTTATGGTTTATGAAGTATTTATGGTATTTAGTGGTTTTTTGGGTTTTTTGGGATTTTAGGTGTTTTTAGTGTTTTTTGGGTTTTGGGGGATTTTAGGGGTTTTACTATTTTTAGGGTTTTTCATGTTTTTTTGTATTATTATATGTTTTTTTGGTTTTTGGGATTTTATGGAATTTAGGGGTGTTAGGAATTTTTTAGAGTTTTAAGGTTTTTCTGGATTTTTTTATTATTAGGGACATTATGGTTCTTTTGAGTTTAAGGGTCATTTAATGTTTTTATCGTATTTTAGTGTTTATTTTTGTGTTTTATAGAGTTCTAGGTGTTTTGGGTCACTTGGGTGGGGGAGTAAAGTGTTTTTAGGTTCACTATGGGGTTTTAGAGGGTTTTATAGGATTTATGGTCTTTTAATGATTTTAGAGTTTTTAGGGTCATTCTGGATTTTTATGGTTTTTATGGTCCTTTAGGTATTTTAGTTTCCTATTTAATTTTAGTGTTTTTATGGGTTTTAGGGATTGAAGGGTATTTTAGGGTTTTAGGGCATTTATGTTTTTTAGGGTTCTTAAGGGCATTATGGATTTTTGGCGTTTTAGTGTTTTTATAGTTTTTAGGGATTTTAGTATTTTTTGGTGTTTGTTAGGCATTATGGATTTTCAGGGGTTTGGGGGTTTTAGGGGTTTATCTATATTTTAGGGAATTTTAGTGTTTTAATAAATTTATGCGTTTTATAGGGTATTTAGAATTTTTTTGGATTTAAGGTTTGTAGGGGTTTCTAGGGTTTTCAAGGTCATTCATTTTTTATGGTATTTATTTGATCTATCAGTTATTGTCATATTTTATGGATTTTATATTTTTACGTATTTTATGGTTTCTATTGTATTTAGGTTCATTTAGGATTTTAAAGAATTTATCATTTTTAGGGGTTTAGGTGTTTTTAGTGTTTTATGGTCCCATATTAGATTTTACAGATTTTTTCTTCTATTTTTAGGTGTTTTAGGGGTGTTAGCATTTTTAGTGTCCTTTGGGTTTTTATGGTTGGGGTGGTTAGGGTTTTTAATGATCTTAGGGGTTTTAATGTTTTTTTAAACTTTAGGGTTTTTAGAATTATTATGTATTTTAAGGGGTTTAGGTTTTTAGTCAATTTGTTTTTTTTGTGATATTATGGTTTGAGTGGTTTTCTTAGTTTTTAGGGATATTTAGGAGTTTTAGAGATTTTAGTGTTTTAAGGGTTTTAATGTTTTTGGGTTTTTTTTGATATGTAGGGTTTTTTGCGTGTTTAGGGGTTTTAGGGGTTCAAAGTGTTTTTTGGGTTTCATTGGTGATTCAGTTTTTTTATGGATTTTGGGTTTTTTATGTATTCATGGTTTTTTTTCTTTTTACGGTTTTAGGGTTTTTATAGTTTTTTGTATTTTTATATCTTTTTATGGATTTTTATGGGTTTTTAATTTTTTTAGTAATTTTATGGATTTTTTCATTTTTAGGGTTTTTACGGTTTTTTTGGTTTTTAATGGATTTTAGGGGGTCTCCGTGATTTTAGAATTTTATTTGGTTTTAGTTTTTATATGAATTTTATTGTTTTAAGGGTTTTATTTTTTTAGTTTTCTAGGGGGTTTTTTATGTTTTTATTATTTTTAGTATTGTTATAGAGGTTATAGAGTATTAGCGATTTTTTGAGGTTATATGGATTTTAGGGTTTTGAGGGATGTAAGGATTTTACGATGTTTTAGGGATTTTACTTTTTTAAGAAATATAATGCTTTAGGGGTTTTTATAGTTTTATTGCTTTGGGGGTTTTATGGGTATTTAGAATTTTAGTGTTTTATGTTTATTAGTGTTTTTAGTGGTTTTATTGTTTTTAGTGTTTTTTATGTTTTTAGTGTTTTTGGGTTTTTGGGTTTTTAAGGGATTTTAGTGGTTTTATGGGTTTTAGTGTTTTTAATTCTTTTAGGTTTTTAGGGATTTTCATAACCTTTAAAGGGTTTTAGAGTTTTAATTGTTTTTAAGATTTTTTAATGTTCTAGTGGTTTTGGGGGATTTTTGGTGTTTTATGGCTTTTCAGGGCCTTTTAGGGTGTTTATGGGTTTTTTTTAGTGTTTTGTAAGGTTTTAAGGGGTTTTATAGTTTTTAATGGTTTTTGGGTTTTGGTGATTTTTAGGATTGATTTAGGGTTTTATGGATTAGGGGTTTTTGGAGATTTTATGATTTTTACTGTTTTTAGGGTGTGTGGTGGTTTTAAGGTTTTTAGTTTTAATTATTTTTTAGGGTTTTTAGTGTGTTTAACGGTTTTTAGGGTCCTTTAGTGTTTTTAATGAATTTAGGGTCTTTTAGGTGTTTTTTAGTTTCCTGTTTTTTAAGGATTTTTATGGTATTTTATGTTTTTAGGGGTTTATGGGTTTTTAGTGTATTTTGGATTTTACAGGTATTTATGGTATTCTTAGGCATTATAGGGTTTGTCAATATTTTTAGTATTTTCAGGTTTTCCTGTAGTTTTTAGTGATATATAGGGTTTTTCATGTTTTTTGGGTTTTTAGGGATCATTAGGATTTTTAGGGGTTTTAGGGTTTTATTAGTTTCGATGAGTTTACGGGTTTTAAGGGATTCATTTTCATTTTATTATAATTGTAGGGGTTTTAGGGTTTTTAGATTTCTAGGGGTTTAATGTTTTTTTTGTTTTAATGGTTTTTTTGGGGTTCAAGGGTTTTTAGTGTTATTATGATTTTATGGGATTTATGGGTTATCAATGTATTTTAGGGTTTAATTTTTTTTGGGTATTTTAAGGGTTTTAGGGGTTTTTTGATTTTTTATGGTGTTTTTTATTTTTATGGATTTTAAGGTTATATGTGTTTTACATGGTTCCTACAGTTTTTAAGGGTTTTAGGGTTTTAGTGTCTTTTATGGTTTTATGTGACATGAAGGTTTCTAAAAGGTTTTTAGGGGTTTTAGAGTTTTAGAGTCTTTTTATGGTTTTGTGTGTCTTGAGGGTTTATAAACGGTATTTATATGTTGCATAGATATATGATTATTATGTATTTACGGTTTTAGGATTCTATTAGGGAGTTTTATTATTTTAGGGGTTTTAAGGGTTTTCAAGTTTTTGAGGGTTTTGTTGGGATTGAGGTAATTTTTAGGGTTTAGGGTATTTTTGTTTTTAGTGTTTTTAGGTTTTTAAGGATTTAGTCTTTTGTAGAGGATTTTGGGTTTTATGGTTTTTAAGGGTTTTCATTGGGGTTTAATAGATTTTTATGTTTTTTTATGGTCCTTAGTAATTTTATGGAGTATAAGGGTTTTAGGGGATTTTGAAGGGTTTAAATGGTTTAGGGGTTCTTATTTGTTATTATGGGTATTTGGGTTTGATTTAGAGTTATTATGGATTTTAGAATTTTTTAGGGTTTTACGGTTTTTAGAGAGTTTTAGGGTGTCATAGTGATATTTGGATTTTCTAGATATTTTAATGGTTTTAGTGGTTTTGAGGGTTTCATAACGTTTTATTTTTTCCATGGTTTTAAGGGGTATTAATGTGTTTTAGGATTATTAAACTATATTTATTGCCTATCGTTGTCTTTTATTGGTTTTTAGGTTTTTAGGGTTTTAGAGTATTTTAGTGGTCTAATGGTCTTTATGTTATTTTTGGGGATTAAGCAGTTTTTAGGTCTTTTATGTGTTGTTTAGGTTTTCGGGGTTTTTAATGTATATAGGGAATAATTATTTTTAGTGTTTTTTGGGAATTTCAGTGTATTAAGTGTTTTACGGGTTTTATAAATTTTAATGCTATTCAGGTGGTAATGTTTTTATTAATTTTTAGGGTTTTAGAGGGTTTTTGTGTTTTAACGGGTTTTTAGATTTTTTAGGGTTTTATTGTATTAGGGTGATTTTACGGGTTTTGGGGAGTTTTAAGGGTTTTTTGTGGTTTTTGGTTTTTTTTTCTGTTTTCCAATTTTTTTTTACTTAGGGTTTTATTTTGGGTTTTTAGAGGTTTTAATGGTATTATTTCATTAATGGTATGTATGGTTTTTTATTGATTTTAAGGTGTTTTAAGGGTTTTCAGGCGTTTTGAAGTTTTTAAGGTCTTTTGGAATTAAAAGTTTTTAAGATATTTTAGTGGTTTTATGGTATTATGTGTTTGTTGAGTTTTTTTGTGTTTAGGTGTTTCTTGGGTTTATAATATATTATAGGTTTTTTTAGTTTCTATGGGTTTTTTGGGTTTTCAGAGGTTTAGGGGGTTTAGGGTTATTTAGGGTATTTATGGGTTTTAAAGGGGTTTAGAGTTTTTTTTGAGATTTTAATTTCCATATATAGTTTATAGTATTCTTGGGGTTTTTGGGGGTCATTTAATGTTTTTAGATCATTTAATGTATTTTATGGGGTTTATATTAATTTATCCTTTTAGGGTTTTAGAGTTTTTCTGATCTTTTAGTGTTTTAGGGGGTTTTAGGTTTTTTTGAGTATTTTAGGGGTTTGAGGTCCTTTAGGGTGTTTAGGGGTTTTAAACGTTTTTAGCATTTTAAGGATTTTAGTGGGGATTTGGGGGTTTTTGGGTCTTTTAATGTTTTTGAAGGGTCGTTTTGGGTTTTTTTGGTTTTTATGGCCCTTTATGGTATTAGGGGGTTTTATGCACATTATTGTTTTTTGAGTTTTTATGACCATTTAGGTGTTTTTTTATTATTTTTTTTAACTTTAAGGATTTTATGGTTTGATAGGTTCATTTATGGGTTTTAGGGTTTTAGAGTATTATAGGTATTTTGGTGTAATTTAGGATCTTTTAAGGTTTTTAGTATCTTTTTGGTTTTTCAATGTTTTTTGGGTTTCCTAGTGGGTTTTATTATATTTTATGTTCTTATATGGGTTTTAATGAAATTTAGGGATATTTTTTTTAATGTTTGTGGTTTTTTTGTGTGTTTATGGTTTTTACGGTTTTTAGGGGCTTTTAGGTATTTTTATGTTTCAATGGGTTTTAGGGTCTTTTGAGTTTTTTAGTGGTTTTAGGGGGTTTTGGGTTACTTAGCGGTTGGAAATATATTTTAGTGTTTTAGGGTTTTCAATGTTATTTGGATTTTTATGGGGTATTAGGGGGTTTAGGGTTCTTTTGGGGTTCTTTTAGGTTTACTGGTTATTTGGAGGGTATTTAAGGAATTTTTATGGGTTTTAGTGTTTTAAATTGTTTTTAAGGGATCTTATTGTTAACATTATTTTTTAGTGTTTTTTAATATTCGTAGGGTTTTATTGTTTTTATAGGTTTTAGTCGGTTTTAGGGGTTTCAAGGATTTATTGTGTTTTTAGTGTTTTTATGGGGGTTTAAGGGGTTTTATGGATTTTTTTGGATTTTTTGGGTTTTAGGGTACATAGGGAGGTTTAGGGTTATTATTTTTTATGGGTTTTTATGTTCTTTATGATTTTTATAGAATTCAGGGTTTTATAGGTTCTTTTTGGTATTTAAGTTAAATTTAGGTGTTTTTAGGGGGTCTTAGGGTTTTATGGTGTCTAGAGTATTTTATGGTTTGTTGGTTTTTAGGGATTTTAGGTGTTTTGGGGGTGTTTAAATGGTTTTTAGTATTGTTTTAGAGTTTTATATATTATTTAGGTTTTAAGGGATTTTAAAGGTTTTTTTATGTTTTTAGGGTTATTAGGGTCTTAGGATTGATTTTTATTTATGGTTTTCTGAGATTCTATGTCTTTTGGGTGTTTCTGGGTTCTTGGGTTTTTTATTTTTTTTATGTCTTTTTAGTGTTTTTGGGGTTTTCCAGGTTTTTGGGTTTTTCAGGTTTTTAGGGATTTTATATTTTTTGGGTTTTTAGGGGGTTTATAGTGTTCATGGGGTTTTAAGGTTTTTTGCCTTTTTATGGAATATTTTTGGATTATTAGCAGTTTTTTGGTTTTTTGGTTTTTTGGGTTTTTAGTGGTATTAGGAATTTTTTTATGGTTTTTATGGGGTGTTCCTGATTATTTGTGTTTAGGGGTTTTAATTTATATATAATTTTTTGGTTCTTATGAATTTTTAAGAGTTTAGTGTTTTATAGGATTTTTTATGGTTTAGCGGTTTTAGGTTTTTTAAGTGTTTCTTTGGTTTTTAGGGTTTTTAGGTTTTTACGAATTTTAGGTAATTTTTGGATTTTAGGATTTTTTTCAATATTTAGGGTTTTTATGGGTTTTAATATTTTTATGTTTTTTAGGGTTTTATGGTTTTTAGTGTTTTAGGGCTTTTATATATTTTTGGGTGTTTATAAGTAATAAAAGGTTTATTTGGTGTTTTAGGTTTTAGTGGTTTTCTTAGGGTTTTTAGGATTTTTAGGATTCTAGAGGTTTAGGGATTCTTGCGATATTTATAGTTCTAAGGGGTTTTGGGGTTTTAAGGATCTTATGTTTTATGGGTTTTGTTTGGGGTTTTAGGGTTTCTCAAGGCTTTATGCGGGTTTTAATGATTTTCGGGTTTTAAGGTTTTTCTGGTATTTTTTCAGTTTTAGTTTTTTAGGATATATATGATTTTTCCGGATATTTAATGGTTTTTAGGGGGGGTTTAGTGTCTTATGGTTTATAGTTCATGGTTAAGAGAGAATGGTGTAGGTTTTTTGGCACTGGGTATAGGGTTTAGGGTATAGAGTATTTGGATATGGTAGTAGGGTATAGGTTTTAGGCAGTATGGTATATGGTTTATGGAAAAGGGCATAGGGTTTCGGGTTTTGGGTGTAGGGTATATGGTTTATGGTGTAGGATTTAGGGTTTTGGGATGAGGGTTTTGGTTTTATCATGTATGGTTAAGGCTTTAGTGTTTAGGGTATTTGGTTTAGAGTGTAGGTTTTATGTTTTAACATATACGGTATACAGTTTACGGTGTAGTGTTTGGCGATTAGGGTGTAGGGTATATGGTTAGTGTGTATCATTTAGAGTTTAGGGTGATGGATATTTGGTTTAGGGTATGTGGTTAAGGGTTTATCGTGTAGGGTATAGGGTATAACATGTGGATTTTAGGGTTTAGTGTATATTGTATATATTTTATGGTGTAGGGTATATGGTATGGGGTGTATTGTTTAGGGTTTAGGGTGTTTAATAATTGGTTTAATTCATAGGATTAATTATTTAGGGTGTAGGGAATAATGTTCAGGATATAGGGTTTAGAAATTTGGGTGAGAAGTGTAGTGTGTAGGGTGTAGGGTATAATGTTTAGGGTGTAGGGTATAAGGTTTAGTGAGAAGGTAATAGGGTATACAGTGTTGTGTAGATGGTTTATGGTGTAGGTTATATGGTTTATTGATTATGATTTAGGGTTTAGGGTATTCTTTCCAGGGTTTAGGGTATGTGGTTTAGGGCTTAGGGTGTACGGTATAGGCATTATGGTGTATGGTTTAGAGTTTATGGTGTAAGATCTAGGGTTTTGGATGTAGGGTTTATGGTTTAGGGTGTAGGGTATTGAGTTTTATATGTAGAATATTTTGTTAAATGTTTAGGGTTTAGGGTTCAAGGTGTATGTTATAGGGTTTATGGTGTTAGGTATAGGGTTTAGGGGTTCAACCGTTTTTTGGGTTTTAGGATGTTTAGAGTTTTTAAGGATTTCTCGTGATTTTTATGATATTTAGGTTTTTAGGGGTATTAAGGTTTTTTATGGTTTTTAGTTTTTAAGGGTATTTTTTTATTTTAATGGTTTTTGGGTTTTTATATTATTCATGTTTTTTGGGATTTTTTGGGGGTTATTATTGATTGGGAATTTTTTGTTGTTTTTAGTGGTTTTTTGGTTTTTTTGTGGATTTTTTAGGTTTTTGATGGATTTTATGGGTTTATTGGTTTTACTGGGTTATTTATATTTTTAGTGATTTTATAGTATTTTGAGGATGAATGTTTTAAGGATTGGGGGGTTATTTGTAATTGTTTTTATAATTTATTTATTGTATTTTTAGTGTTTTAGTGTGTTTTAGGGATTTTGGTGATTAGGGATTTCTATGATTTCTAGTGGTTCTTATGGTTTTTAAGAGTTTTCAAGAGTTTTTGGTTTTAATTATTTTCAAGGGGGATTCATGAATTAGGGTGTTTTAAGGGTTTTTAGTGTTTTTTGGTGTTTTACGACGATTACTGGTTTTTATGGTTTTTTTGGGTTTTATAGGGTTTTTAAAGATTTATTAAGTCAGAAGGGATTTTAGAGTATTTTAGTTATTTAGTAATTTAAAGGATTTTATGGGTTTTTATTTTTTAGGGTTTTTAATGTTCTAGGGGGTTTGGGTTTTTAAGGGTATTTTGGATTTTGTTGGTTTTTTGGGTTTTTATGGTTTTCAGTGTATTGGGGTTCTAAGGAATTTTTTTTCAATTTTTGGGTTCCATAAGGGTTTTGGGGGTGGGGGGTTCTTTTTAGAGTTTTTAGGGTTTTTAGTGTTGTATGGGGTTTGGGTTTTTTGTGGGTTAGGTTTACATTTTTTGGGGTTTTATGGGTTTTCATGTATTGTTAGGTTTTGGGGTTTTTAATGTGTTTCATGGTGTCAAAGGGTTTTAGGATATTTAGGGGTCTGAGGATAGATAATTTTTTTGTCTTTTCATAGGGGTTTTTGGGTTTTTAAACATTATTTGTGTTTTTATTGTTTTAGGGGTTTTAGTCTATTATTGGGTTTTTATGACTTTTAGATCTTTTAATGTTTTTATTTATTTGGGTATTATATTTTTTCTGAGGTTTTGGGTGTTTTTAGTATTTTTAATGTCTTTTATGGGGTTTAGGGATTTATTTTATTTTCGGTATATTAAGGTATTTTAATGTTTTTATAGGGTTTTTTCTGTTTTTGTGGTTTTCTGGTTTTTTATGTTTGTTAAGTGTTTCTTGGATCTTATAGGGGTTTCAGGGGATTTACAGTATTTTAGGATGTTTTAGGGTTTTTAGGTTCCTTTAGGGTTTTCTATGTCCTTTATTTTTTTCATTTTAGGCTAGTGTAGGGAAATTTAGGGTTTTATATTATCCTTTAGGGGTTTTATGTTTTTAGGGACTTTTTGGGTTTTCTAGGGTTTTGGGGTCTTTTATGGGTTTTATGGGTTTTATGGGTCGTTTAGTTTTTTTATTGGGTGTTTTATATTCTTTTAGGCGATTAAGGGTATTTTATGGTATTTAAGGGTCATTTAGTTTCTTTTGTAATTTATTTTTATTTTAGGGGTATTTTGGAATTTTTAGTGGTTTCACGAACTTTAGGGGTTTTAAGTTATTATAGGGGTTTTTTGGGTCAAGGTACTTTTAAGGGAGTATTAGTTGTTTTTATGTCTTTTTGGGTCGTTTTGGGTTTTTAGTGTTTTTATAATTTTTAGGGTTTTTAGTGATTTTAGGGGAATTGGTTTTCTTGTGTTTTAGTGTTTAAATAGGTTTTTATTTGTTTAAAGGGGGTTGGAGGGTTTTTTGGGTTTTAGGGTTTTAAGGGTATGCAATGTTTTTTTGGGTTTTTAGCGGTTTTAGGGGTTTTATGTATTTTTAGTGTTATAGTGGGTTATTAGGGTCTAATATTTTTTGTGTTATAAGGGTTTTTAGAGTTTTTAATAGTTTTAGGTGTTTTGGGGTTTTTGAGATTTTTAATTATATTCTTGGGTTTTAGAGTTATTAGGGATATTTTGGGGGTCTTATGGGGTTATAGAATTTTTAAGGTTTTATGGGTTTGACAATTTTTATGTGTAATTTGGATTTTAGGGGTTTTAGGGCTTTTGGGGATTTAGGGTTTTTATGATTTTTTATAGATTTAGGGGTTTTGATGTTGTAATTGGATTTTAGGGGGGTATTTTGGTTTTTTGGTTTTTATGTTTTTAGGGATTTATGGTTTTTATAGTGTTCATGTTTTTAGGGTTTTAAGGGGTTTTAAGGTGTTTTAGGGTATTTCGGGGGTATTTTTTGTTTTCATGGTATTTGGGGTTTTGTAGGGTTTTTTGAATTCTTTAGGGTTTTTAGGGTATTTATGGGTTTAAAATTTTTTTTCTGTCATTTTTGGGGATCTTTTGGTTTTAGCACTATTCATGGTTTCTAGTGATATTAAGGATTTTAGAGGTTTTGGGTCATTTAATCTTTATAGGGTTTTTTTATGTTTTTAGTATTTTTATGGGTTTATGTTTTTTTTGGTTTTTAGGGTTTTAGGGGATTTTAGTTATTTGTGGATTTTAGATTTTTATTAGGTGTTTCTACGGTATTCAATGTTTTAGGTCGTTCATTGGGAATTTCAAGGTTTTTAATGATTTTAATGATTTTTATGATTTTTGAGAGTTTTTAAAGGGTTTTAAATGTTTTCTTATTGTTTGATGTTTTTAAGAGGTTTTAAGTTTTTAGGGATTTTTAATTTCTATAAACCTAATAGGGTTTAGGAGTTTTTATTGTTTTACGGGTTTTAATAATGTTTATGTTTTTAGGGGGTAGGTGATTTAATGGATTTATTATTCTTTGGGTTGTTATAATTTTTAGGGGTTTTAGGGTTTTAGGGTATTGAGGGTTTTATGGTTGATAGGGTATTTATGATTTTTATGGGTTTTATAGAATTTAGGCTATTATGGTTTTTTGTGATTTTCGGGTTTTTAGAGTATTTTATAGTGTCATTACAGTTTCAATTGGTTTATAGATTTTCAGGTTTAAGGGATTATTTTGAGGTTTTAGGGATATTAACTTTCTTTTTGTATTTTTGTGATTTTTGGGAGTCTATAGGGTTTTAGATATTTTTAGTATTTTATGTTTATTTTAGGGGGGTTTATGGTTTTTTTTTGGATTTTATGGTTTTTAGGGTTTTGATGGGTTTTGATGGGTTTTAATGTTTTTATGAATTTTTAAGAATTTATTGGGTTTTCATGGATTTTTAGGGTTTTAGGGGCTTTTGGGTTTTTTGGATTTTTAGTTTTTATTAGTGTTTTTAGGGGTTTCTCAGGGTTTTGGGTATTTTTACCATTTTCTTGGAGTTTTTGGGGATTTATATTATTTTTGGGTTTTAGGGATTTTAATTATTTTTATGGGTTTTTTTGGTTTTAATTTTATAATGGGGGTTTTATGGGTTGAAAGGATCCTTTTGGTTGTTATCATTTTTAGAAAATTTAGGGACTTTTATGTTTTAAGGGGGTTTCCGTGTTTTTATTATTTTTAAGGGGGTTTAGGGTATTTTGGGTTGTTATGGGTTTTGGGGGGTTTACGGTGTTTGTGTTTTTTAGGGAATTTATGGTGTTGTATTGGTATTTTATGGTTTTATAAGTGTTTTAGTGAATTTAGATGTTTTAGTGTTTTTACGGGTTTCATGGGTTTTGGGGCTTCTGGAATTTTTAGGGGTGTTAGGGATTTTTTGTTATTATGGTGTTTTAGGATTTTTATGGGGTTTTATGGGTATTTTGGGTGTCAGTATTTCATCGTTTCAAGGAATTTTTCTGGGTTTTTTGGGTGTTTTTTTGGGGGGTTAGGTTTTTATCAGATTTTTATTGTTTTTGTTTTTTTTCAATTATGTTATCGGTGTTCTTAGGGTTTTTATGGTTTCACTATTGGAAACCGGAGAGAAATGATGCAAAAATTATAATAGTTTAAAAAAAATATTGGTATAGTCTATTTTTTGGATGGTTACACCACCATTTTTCTAAAACCATGTGTATAGAAAAGTATATACCAAAAGTTATTTAAAAAAGATGGTATAGAATAGGGATTTATGAATGGTTTTATAAAACTGTTGTCATGGAATAGCACAAATAATCTAGGAAAACGAGCTCCCTTCCTCTCATCTCACACCCATCCTGATTAACCCTATCACCGACCTTCCATTTTCTTCTCCAGCAGTAATGATCTCTCCTAAATTAATGTTTGAATTTTTTTCTTCATGAACATAAAATTGGTTAGTTCGGAATCTAACATCACTTATGTCAATCATCATGTTAATTTTTTTCCAATATTAATAAACTAAACTATATTCATTTATGATAGGATTATTCATGATACATTGAATGAGTTCATTTTTTATTATATATTATATTATATTCCATAGTAAATTTGATTGTAGGTGATGTATTTTTTTTAAATTTAGTTACTTCCTACTTCTATATAAAACGTATATGAACCTATTATTTTTTGTTTTTGGTGAGGTAAATATGTAATTATACATTTTTGTAATTTTTTTATTTTTTAAATATATTTGAAGGTTATTTTATTATTCATTTCAATTATTTATTTTAATAAATGAAATTATTCATTTCAGGACATAAACATGTTTAAATTTAAAATGTAATATTTGGTTTGAATATATAAATTTTTCTTGTATTCATAAAAATTTGTATATGAATAGATTTTTTTAGATAATTTTTTTCCTAAATTGTGTTAATTATATAGAAAACATATTTATAAAAAGGATAATTTCCTATATTTGTATATGTCTAATGTGATGCTTCTATGATACATTATTTCTTGTGTTATTTTTTTTATGTTTTTATTATGATTTATTATATACTAAAAACATACTTATTTTACAAATAATACAATCTATTCATTGAGCAATGTCAACTAAATCTAGCTTCTGTTTGTAACTCTTTAGATTTAGTCCATTATATATACCATGGTTCATAATTGATATACATTATTTTCGATTATATTAAAATTTTCATATAGACATGTTTTCCAATTATACTATACTTATAATTTATTATATGGTATTATTTATAGTTATTATTTTTTGATTTAATGTAATTCAATATTGAAGATTCATATAAACTATATTTTTTAATCACATGTGATTGTGTTATGAAATTAATGATATTAGTGACAAAAAAATTGTTTGATTTATATCCCAATGAACTTTTTAATGATAAAGTGTTCTTTTAATGATAAAATAAATAATTTTTTATAATGATATACTCTTTTATATTAAATGTAATATTTATGCACAAACATGGAGTGTGATTTATAATTGATTTGACTTCAATCTTAGTTCAATATGACTTTATGTTATTGAAATTAAGTGAACAAGTATCATTTCCTTAAAAATATTTTACATATGAATTCAATCATACCAAATTCAATTTAGGATATGATATATATCATTTTTTTAATATAATGGACAAAAGTAGGATGTATGAAACTTATAAAATATCAATAGATATTCGAAACAAGTTGGAGAGTTTTTTGATTTTTCATTTAACAATGCTTCAGTTAGAGGTCTTATATACTTCAAATTTTATAATTGAGATGGAATTAATTGGATAAGTCATGAAGATGTTATATTTCATAGAAAAAATGTGGTTCTCATACAAACACATATGTTAAGGTATAATGATGGGGTGGACGGAATGTCTCATAATGATAATAATACGAATGAGGTGACATGATTAAAGAATTAATTACATGAACGGTTTCTGTTTATTTCTTTTATGAGAATGAAATAATGAAAATGAAAAAAAATAAAATGATATGAGTATACCTAACAAATTTATTGAAATTTTTTTGTTGATAGGGTGAAAAAATTAATGATGATGCCCTGACTCCCTTATATAGGCGATGTGGTAAAATGAAAATGTTTTAATTTTTAATATGACTATTTCCTGGGTAAACAATGTATGTAATTTATAATACTTATATTGACTATATTCATACCATTTTTAATGAATTAATCCAATATTATGTATATATTCCCACAAACCATTTTATAGAATGAAAGTTAGTTGACCAATATGGATTTTCTAAAAACAAAATTCCTGCTATCTAGAATGATTTTAGCATATTCTTGGAGGAAACCACTAACCTAAATGTTTGTATAAAATGCATCACATCTAGATGAAATCCACATATTTATGGAACACCATCTAATGATCCACCTAATGTAATGTGGAACATTCAATAGATTTTTATACTACAAAATAATTTCATGTTTGAGAAAATGTTAAAAAATATTTGATGGCATGACACTTAGAGAAATATAGATAATAAGGAGTTCATTAATCCTATATATTGATCATTATTGTAGATATTTGATTCTCGATATCCAATTTTTTTATATAATGTCTATAATGATAGATTGGTTCTAGTAGGTGAATATTTTAATCCACCTAGCCAGATTCTTACTTCACACAACATATGTATACTTTTCATACACATTTATAACCTTCTTCCATTGATGAGTATGAAAAAACCATTCACTCTCTTGAGTCTACTCATATGTAGAACTTATGATCATGATAATGATATATATGTTTACATAAATAATTAATAAAATATTTAAAGCTTATTTGAAATGTTAATGTCCCCATATATGGTGCTTGTTCAAAATACTTATTTTATATGTGTTTTGTGCTTATATAGACAATAAAATATTTTCCTTCTTTTGCAATGATTTCTGGTTGGAGAATTAAGGTAAAATTCTATTACCCTATTATTATGAATAATACATGATATATAATACTTAAATATTTTCATATTTTAGTTTTATGGGACATCAAATATTCTTTCCAATGGATCATCCATTTAAAAATAATTGGAAAATGTTTGACAGTACCATCGAGACCAAAAATACACCTTAGTGTATGTTTGGAACTGAGATAATTAATGAATTTAAAAAATTAGTTTTTTATTTGGTAAAGGTAAGTTGAAATATATAAAAAGGAATAATGTTATCAATGAATATAATTACTATTGGTAGAAGAAAAGTATCGTCTTTGTGTTTCCTTATTGTCCAATCAATTTTCTAGGTAATTTTTTAGACATAATGAATATTGAAAATTTAGGAAGTGAAATATTACTTTTAATTCTTCAAAATTTCAATGGTAGTAAAAAAATATTATTTATGATCTTTTTGTGATAGGGTTGATTGGTGTATCAGACCGTAATAGTATTATCTATCTATGAGTGAAAATTAATGGAATTATCGGTGTGATTCTTATGTTATGACTCCTTTAGAAGAAAATTTATTTATAAAAGTAATAGTGACTATCAATATTCCTTATGGATATTATAATAACATATTAAAATGGGTTAATAGAATATAAATTAAGTGAAAGTACTTTATGACTAAATATTATCACATCCTTCTCCATGACATGATTCTTATAGAAATACATCATCTAACTTCTAATAAGATATTCTTTGAAGTGATTTAACTTTGAAAATCTTGTATCGACCTCTGTGATAATTTCTTTTAAAATTATTTATTGAAAATAATTTAGCAAACAAAACCATTAGTTTTTTGTTATTTAGAAAAAACCATTCAACCATAATTTTTTAAAGCCATGTTATATCTAACTATAAACCATCCAACTAAAAAACTTATTGGATAACAAAATGATTTTTTTGTATGTATCCAAATAAAATGAATATATACACATTGACGTATTACATCTGGAATTGGAATCATCATGAAGGTTCCATTATCAAATGATACATGGCTCAGGAATGTATGGATTTTTGGTCAATATATTTGTTTGATGTGAATAAGAGACATAACCGACCAATGTTAATTGAAAAATACCAGTATAATAAAATTGAATGATGTTCTGCATTACATTCCCTAATAGGGGGAATTATTAGATCATATAAATTCTTCATGTTAAGAATTAATGTTTAAGAGACAACACATCACATAGTATTGTTTAACTCATATTTATTTGATAACTACCCCAAGTTAGTAAACCAAATATGTATATGTTATCTCATACCATTTAATTTTATATATGTGTTAAACTATTTCAATTTTTTATTAAATGAACATAAAAAATTATAAATATAAATCTTCATTCATTTCCTTTGAGGAGGAGAGAGAATTTTTGTTGAAAAGATTTTTCCTCTCGGATGAAATTTAATGTAGAAGTAATTATTTAATAAAGTAAAAAAATTGATGTTCATTTAATTTTAATATTCATTTATATTTCAAGTATTTATTTTACCATCTAATAATGTCTTTTATGAAATAATCACTTCGAAATTTGGTCCAAATTCATTGGTTACTGAATGAAAATAAATTGTGTTCAGTGGGGATAAATTTATTATCACTAAATGAGTAGTGAACATCAAAATTCAATAGGATAATGTTATTATAACTACAACAAGATATTGTTATTCTATTTCATTAGATAGTATTCATTGATATAAAAAGGTAACTTATAATAGATTCGTTTGGAAAAAAATTATTGAAATATTAATCCCATGGTTGATTTATGGTTATGAATCCCACGTGTTTTTATTCAATGACAAGACATTGCACATTTATTAATGATTATGGATTAATAATTAATGAAAAAACATTAATTTTTATACTAAATATCCCCAGATTTTGGAATCATTGGAATAAAACGTTTTTAGTGGGAATGATATTATGAGACATAAATTTGGTTTTATAATTGGTGTAATCCCAATCATTATTTTTTATGATAGTGGGGATTAAATTGATAACACCAATTCCCTCATTGTTCTCAATGAATTTATTACACATGATGACTCAAATTGTCACATTGGGATATTTGATTGTCAAAACTGATGTTGTGGTGGGAAATATATAGAATCATCCAAATGTGTTCTCAGTTATATTAGTTTATCTCGAATAGGATTTTTCAGGTTGGAATATTTAAAATTGATTTAATTTTAATTTGAAATATTTTTTTATCCATATTTAACTTGAAGTGAATTTTGAATATATGTTTTTCTGGTCATCTTGGTGTTTCCTTTTCTAAAATTTGAATTGTATGGTATTAGAATATAACAAACCAAAAAAACTGAAAAAAATATAATGAGGAAAATAACATGAAAAATTGTAAAAAACGTATTAAAATAATTTGAGTGAAAAACATAAAATTTAAATCATTTACCTAACAAAAAAAATGGCCAAATGATCTAACACAAAATACTAACCAAATATCATAACCAAAAAAATAAAACATGACCTAAAAAATGACCAAAATGAACTGAATGCCATAATCAAAACTGAATTTTATTGAATTGGAAATATAAGAATAAAACTATATAATTCCCATGTTTAATATTCTTATTATAATGTGACTATTTTTTTATAACACATATTTTATGTTTTGATATTCTTTCCATTAAATATGGTAAGAATATATTGTTTCATTGGTATGTTTATTTTTTTATGGAAATTGTTATCCCTTAATTATGTCACATAACCTATTCATTCTTGACTGGCTTACACATTAGTTATGAATTTCAAATTAAATTATTATTTCACTTCAAATAGTTCAAATGAATGTTTTTAAAAGTTATAAAAGAACAAGATTTATGGAATTGATCACCCCATGGGTGATATAGGCATTTCTCACATCGTGCATATTGTGAATATACTATTTAAAATATATATATATATATATCAATAACACATAATGTAATTTCATTAATATATTTTTAAAATTTAATAAAGAACTATCACCTAGGATATCAATACTTTCTGACCAACCTAGTGGCAGTGGTACATAACCAGATGATTCAAGGGGATGGTAACAGAGATACTCAAATCGCAATTCAAACCTTATCACACCAAGAACCTTCCTCAAATATAAAATGTAGTACAATTTCATATCACACAAATCTATTATAGGCACATATCTAATTAATACTGCATATATTATCACCACCATTTATTTTTGATCCTCCTCGTATATGTTTTCCTTTTCCACTGATGTATCAAACTTCCCATCCATGCAATCATTTTCCATAGAATTATATTCTATATCCTTTCCGGACTAATTTGTTATATTTGGGATTTTATGTTCATGCTACTTCAACTTCTACTCCATCAAATTATAAACATTATTTTCATATTTATCATTAGGAGGAGGCATTTGACCCCAATGGTACTACACAGGTCAATGATGCTTTCTAGGAAATCAATCTATTAGTACCCATTGATTTACCTATCTCATTTAAATATATATTACCATCATAATTTCATTTTCCATAACATATTTTATTTATAATATTTAGTAATTTAGTATTTTTATTTTATTCTTTCTTAGTGGGATACTCTAGTATATGGTGGTGTGGGAATACACACATGTGTGGCATGAGGAAGGGACCCACATAGTTTATATTTGCATAAAATTAGGATAATCAAATTATTGGTATAATAGGGTGAGAAAATAGGAGTTTTATAATGATTCACTCAAAATACTGTGACATCATCCCTTTCAGAACACCCCCCTAAAAATACCTTGAAAATGAAATAAAGGATAATTATTGGTATCAATTATGGGTAAGAAAATCCCATAGATATAATTTTATATTTTCACTATATTTATATGAATTAATATTTTGGTAGAAGCTACACTATAATTTTATAAACAGTGGGGTTGTGAGGTCTTTATGACTAATGTAATTGGATGATATATAGAAAGAAAATAAACAATAATTATATAATGGAAGGGTTTATAGTTTTGGAATCAATTTTGAGGCTATAAAAATAAAAAATTAGTGTCCAACAACATCGTATTGTGAAGTTATTTCTCATTGGAAGAGTGATGAGTTTATGGAATAAATCAAATTTGTGGTTTTTTATTGAAATGTATGATTAATTACATTAATAAACTTTTTTTTATTAAATATTCATTTTAGAATATTTCAAAATGAAATTGAATAACAATGATACTGCAAAATACCTCCAACCTATGGGGTGGACAATGATGACAAATCATTATTGGAATCATGTAATTTTCCTCATTTGTTAAATTTATTTATGTACAAATTTGGAAAATCATTATTTCTACATATACTATGATTTTAATTATATTTAGAAACCATAATAAGAAGACTCGTATTCTAGTCCTATTTAATTGTATTTAAATAATTTCATAAATATATAACAGATCAATAAATTGTTTTCAAAACATATGTAGCACATGTAATCGCTAAATAACCAAAGCAATCATAATCTGAAAAACTATTGTAGGGTAGGAATTGTTTAATAACTTTGGAAAAAATTTAGAGCAATTAAATTTTTATTTATACATTGTTTTAGAATACTAGAACCAATATATAATCTTTTAAGATTAATAATGAAATAATATGTGTGAAAGTTGGATATACAAATCCAAGATTATCATTAAATAATGGAAGCACATTTATTCTATAAAACTGATGAGGTATAGAAGGAATATAGAACATTGGTGAACATTAATTTTTTCAGTTTGTTTGGATTTATTATACAATTGAATAATATGGGATAATAAAAAACAACTCTACAAAATTACATTCAAAAGATTTAGGTTTTTTTTTCAATTTAATATTCATTATAATGGGATAAATTTTCTCGAAAATATAGTATTTTTGAAAAGTTGGATTCTAAATTCAGTATCACTATAGAGGGTGGTATTAAAAATGGAATGTCGTCTTAATGGAGGAAAATTATTTTTCTCGAGAATAAAGAAGAATGTTGAAAAATGTAATTGTGGTAAAAACATAAAGAACATTAGTTTTTATGTTTTACATTTCCAATTTCAAAATATAATATTTATTTTGTATTCAAATATTTCATTTATATTTTTACCAATGTAATTTGGAGGCCCTTTATGAGTTGTAAGATGAAAAATTTGGGCCAAATTATCATTTTCACCAGATATTAATAGATGAGAACCATGGGAGAGTAATTTAATGACAAGGTTATATTATTGTCCCAACTAGACATTGGCCAACTTTAGGTGCCTCTAATAGTTCGGGTAACTTTTATTTTGAAGTGCCTCATGCAAAAGAATAAAATATCTCATAAAGAGGAATCATATGATTAAATGATAACTATGGAGGAGTTCGAATGAAGTCAAAATCCCATCATGATATTTTTGAATGATGGGGAAAATTATGTCCATTAGTTCCATCAGATACCATTTTGGTTTTTGATACATGCATGTGATGATGCATTAATTATATGATCCACTAGGTGATGGTGATGACAGTCTTATTGGCAGTTAGGATGATAAATTTTTTGGTGATATAGATGGTGATGATTGTGATGGTGATGGTGATGGGATAGAGATGGTGATGGTGATGGTGACAGTGATGGTTATGGTGAAGGAGATGGTGATTGTGATGGTGATGGTGATGGTGGTAGTGATGGTGATAATGATTGTGATTGTGACCAAGATGGTGAAGGTTATGGTGACGGTCATAATGATGGTGACAGTGATAGTTAGAGTGCATTGGTGATTATGTTGATGTTAGTGGATGTGAGTAGAGATAGAATGATACTCAAAATTTTATATTTATATTTATGACACATAATGTTTGATAACTGAATGTGATTTCATATATGTATTATTTTAATGCTATATTATAACCAATTCAATTCTTAAATTTATTTCCTACTTTCTTTTATATTCTATGACAGTAGTTTGGGAATATGGGTGTCAGTGTTTTGGAGTGTGAGTTGGTTCTGGGATAGGATGGGAGGTGTTCTTGGTTTCTATACATATAGAAGGCTATATGAATTGTTTTCTAAACCTATATAATAGAACTATACCAATGATTTAATGAAACTATTGGATAATGATGAATCCATGTATCTTATAGAAATGGTTTTCTATAAAACATTATTATTGGTCCATCCCCACACCTATATACCCAAAATATTAGAAAATCAATAGTATACCCTATACCAATAGTTCCCCAACCTATTCCAATAGTTTAAAACCATTTAGATAGAATTAATTTCCAGTATTTTTTATGGCTTTTAGGGTATATATTGTATTAGGGGTTTTAGGGTATTCTGGGTGTGTAAGACGGTTCTAGGGGTTTAAAGGGTATTTAATTTTTTTAGGGTTTTTAATGTTCATATAGGGTTTTTAGTAGTTTTTATGACTTGTAGGGTCTTTAGTGTTTTATGGTTTTATTGAGTTCTATGGGTTTTATGTGTGTCTCAGGGTTCTTAGGGTTTTTATCATTTTTATAGATTTTTTGATTTTAGGTTTTTTAGGTCTTTTTAGATTATTTTTGGAGTTTTTATAGATTTTTGGCATATTTAGTGGCTTAGGTATTTATATGATTTTTGGGTTTTAATATTATTTTAAGGGTGTGTAGTCGGTTTATAGGATTTTTAGGGGTTTAGGGGGGTAGGTTTTTTAATATTTTAATGGCATTTTAGAGTTTTTAGAGGTTATTGGGATTTATAGTGTTCTAAGTGTTTTGTGGTCTTTTGGGGGTTTAAATGATTTTTTAAGGTTGGTATTTTGGGGTATTTTATGGGTTTATGTGTTTTATAGGGGTTCAGGATTTTTGAGGGTTTTTATAGATCTTTGGTAATTATGGCGTTTTAGGGCATTTCATGATATTTATATTTTTCTGGGTTATGAGATTTTTTTGGAGTTTCTTGATTTTGAAGAGTTTAAGGGTTATTTTGGTGGTTTAGTTTTTCTATTGGTTTAGTGATTTTGGCATTTTAGGTTTCTTCAGGTGTTTTTAGGGTTTTTAGAGGTTTTATGGGTTTAAATGGTTATTTATAATTTTTATGATATTTACTGTTTTTATAAATATTTACTATTTTTAGGGATTTTATGTTTATTATAGTTTTATGGTCTTATATGGTTTTTATGGGTTTTTAGGGTTTTACAAGGATTTAGAGTCCTTGAATTTATTTACAGTATATTTGGGGTTTTTGTAAGGTGTTTTAAGGTTTTTAGGGGTTTTTAGAGTTTACAAGTCTTAGGGATTATAGGGTCATTTAATGGTTTTATTATTTTTTGGGTCATTGGGGATTTTTAGGAGGTTCATGATTTTTAGGGGTTTTCGGTTAATTGAGGGTTTTATATAGTTATTAGGGTCCTTTTTCCTTTTTAGGGACTTTTAGGGGTTTTATGGAGTAATATGGTCCTTTAAAGGGGTTTAGAGTTTTTAGGGTCCTAAATGGATTTTATGAACTTTTGTTCTTTAGGTTTTTTGGTTTTTTTGGTTTTTCTGGGGCTTTAGGGATTGGTGGTTTTTAATTTATTATGTTCTAAAGGGGTTTTGAGGGGGATAAGGGGAATTTTTTGGTTTTTTGGTTTTTTAGGGTTTATGGTTTTTGTTGTTTTATGGTTTTATTTGTTATGGAGTTTTATGGTTTTTAGAGGTTTGATGTTTTTATGTGTTTAGGGGGTTTTATTTATTTTAAGGGTTTTATAGGTTTTAAGGATCCTTTTAGGTATTAAAGGTATTTTAGGGGATTTTGGATTTTTAGGCCCTTCTAGTGAATTTAGCAATTTCGGTGGGTTTTCAAAATTTTTAATATTTCAAGGGGTAGAATGGTTTTTAGGTTATTAATAATTTTTTGGTGTTTCCTAGGTATTTAGGGTTTTATCATGGTTTTTAATTTTTTTATGGGGTTTTAGGTTCTAATGGGGTCATAGGGTTTTTAAATTTTTATCATTTTAAGGTGTTTTACGGATTGTAGAGTCTTTTTGGGTGTTTATTGTGTTTTTACATTTTTTCATTGTTTTTATGTCCTTAAATGAGTATTATGGTATTTTAGGAGTTAGGGGTAATAGTTCTTTAATGTTTTAGTGGTTTTATGGTTTTTTATGTCTTGTAATTTCTTATGGGTTTTTTTGGAACATTTCAGTGTTTTAAGGGTTTTTTATTTCTTTGATGGGTATTGGATTTTTAGGATTTCTAGTGGTTTTAGGTCCTTTGATCGATCATCTTGGGTTTTAGTGTCCTTTATGTTTTGTAGGGGTTTCATGTTTTTTTAGGTATTTTTTGTGGTTTCAAGTTCTTTTTAATTTTTTTTTGGGTTTTTAGATCCCTTTAGGAGTTTTTTTTTGTTTTATGGCGATAATAATGTTTTTAGGGTTTTTAATTTTTTTTTTTTGATTTTCTGGGTTTTTATTGTGTTTATTTAAGAATTTTTATATATTTTCAGTTTTCAGGATTTTTATCATTTTTAGTAGTTTTAGGGGTTTTGAGTTTGTTTCGTATTTTAATGGTTTCTAGGATTTTTAGTGCCATTTAAGGGTTTTTCGTGGTTTTATGGTTTTACAATCTTTTAAAAAATTTACGGTTTTATTGACTTTTGTGGTTTTTGGGTTCTTTTTGTTTTCATTTTTTTGGGTTTTAATATCTTTTTGGTATTTGAATGTATTTTTAGTATCTTTTAGGGTTATTTATGTCTTTATAGATCCTTATAGGTTTGGGGGGTTAGGGTTTTATACGGTTTTTATATTTCTTAAGGTCCTTTAGGTTATTTTAGGGTTTTTAGGGTTTTTGGGTTTGTAGCGCCCTTTTCGGGTTTTTAGGGTTTGAAGGGTACTTTACAGTTTTTATGGGTTGTAGGGTCCATATATGTTAATAGGATTTCTGGGGTTCTTATGGACATTTAGGGTTTTAAGGTTTTTATGGTCCTTCATCATTTTTTGGGGATTTATAGAATCCTAGGATCCTTTAGTGTTTTTATGGTTTTAGAGCCTTTAGGTTTTTAGGGTATTTTATGTTATTTTTGGGTTTATTTTGGGTTTTTATTGTCTTGTATCATTTGTAAGGTTTTTAGGGACTTTTATGGTGTTTTTTGGGATTAGGGATTTTGAAATTCATTAAGTGGATTTTTGGAATTTTAAGGGGTTTTTAGGTTTTAAATGTATTTTACTTTTTTCGGAGTCTTCTAATTATTTTTTTAAATTTAATGATGTTTTCAATTTTTTGAGGTTTTTCTAAAAAAAATTGTTTTTTTTGGGTTTTATGGGTTTTATGGTTTTAATAGGGTTTTGGGATTTTAAGGATTTTAGTGTTTTAATTAGTTTTATGGATTTTATTTTTTTTAAAAAAAAAATTTATGGGTTTTATTTTATAAAATACTTCTAGGGGTTATTAGTTTTTGTGGGTATTTTGGGATATTTAGGTGTTTTTTGGGTGTTAAGTGTTTTTTGGTTATTAATGTGGATTTATGGTTTCTATGGTTTTGTGGGTTTTGTTTTTGGGGATTGGTGAGGGTTATAAATTTTATGGATTTTAGGGTTTTTATGTTATTTTAGGGGTTTTTATTTTTTTAGTGTATTTTGGTTTTTAGGGGTTTTGGGGTGTTTGGGAATTTTAGATTATTTTTAGCGAGATTGTGAATTGTTGGGTTATATGGGTTTGGTGTAGGTTTGTATTCTTTTAATCCTTTTAGGTTTTTTAGAGTTATAATTGTATATTAGGGTTACTTTAGGGGTTTTAAGGATTATTTTTCTTCTTAGGTTTTTAGGGAATTTTTAGGTATTCAGGGATATCTAAGGGGTTTTAACATTTATTCATAGTATTGTACGGTATTGAGGTTTTAGGGATTCAAGGGATTTTAGGGTTTCCATATTTGGATGGGTTTTGGTTTTCTTATGGGTTTTGGGGGTTTTTTCTGTTTTATGGTTTTTATGTTATTTTATGGTTAATTTAGGGATTGTTGGGTTTTAGGGTTTTTTTGGGGGTTTTCATGTTTTTATGGTTTTAGAAGGATTGTTATCATTTTTAAGTGATTTAGTTCTTTTTTTGATTTTATATTATTTGTTCAGGGTTTTTTGTGTTTAGGGATTTTATGGGTTTTGGGGTTTTTAGTGTTTTTAGGTTGTTTTATGGTTTTTGGGGGATTTAAGGTTTTAATGTGTTCTTACTAGTTTTAGTGGGTTTTTAATATTTTTAAGGTTTTTAGGGGTTTAAATGAGTTTAGTTGTTCCTTTAGTGATTTGATAATATTTTTAGGACATTTTTTTGGTATTTAATGTTTCTAGGATTTTTGGGTATATTCGGGATTTTTTTGGGTTTTTATGGTTTTTATTGTTTTTTGAGTGTTTCTAGGTTTTTTATTTTTTATGGATTTAGTGTTTTTTTGGTTTTTTTCTGTTTTTTAGGGGTTATTGGGGGTTCTATAGGTTTTGGGTGTTTATAATGTTTTTATGGGTTTTTATGGTCTTTATGGCTTTTAGGTGTTTTGGGGCTTCTTGGGATTTTGTTGGTTTTTTAGTGTTATATGTTTTTTAGTGTTTTAGGGTTTTTCATGAATATTATGATTTTGTAGATTTTTTAGAGTTTTAGGGTTCTTTTATAGGTCTAATGGTTTATAAAGTGGTTAGGGTTTTATAGGCTATTAGGGTATTTAAGGTTTTTAGTGGGTTATAATGTTTTTTTGTGGGGTTTATGGTTCGTTTTGGGGTTTTATTGATTATAGGGTTTTTAGGTTTTTTAGGGGATTTTTTGTTTTTATGTATTTTATGGTGTTTTAGGGATTTTAAGGTTTATTTTTTATTTTTATATTTTTAATGTTTTTATGGAGGTTACTTATTTTATGGTTTTTAGGGTAGAAGAGGTGTGAATCTAGGCTATTCCCGACCCCTCAAAATCTATTATTAAAAAATGAAACATCATACAAGGGAGGGGAGTAGTCAATCAACACACACCCAAAAACTCTTAACAACCCAAGACCCAAAAGACCCCAAAAAAGAAAAAAAAATAAAAATAAAAAACCCCGCAATAGCTTCAGCACATCTCATCCAACAAGTCAACGTCTCCATCCCCATTAGGGTCCCCATCACCACCATAACCAGAAGAAGCATCCGACTCCATTGAATCTCATTCAGATGAATCATATTGCTTTAAGAAGACTGTGTAACACTCTCGAAGATGTTGCTACTCTGAATTCAGTTGTGAATTGATAGGAATACATCCCCTGCCAGAGGAAACTTCCTTTTCTTTGTAAGAGTCTCTCATGGACACTGTCTTAGGCTTGGTCGAATAGTCCTTCCTCGGCTTCCTCTTTCGGGGATCTGAAGAGACCCCTGCAGGTTTGTTTTCCTTCCCATCTGGCATGGCCACCTTGAGAAAGGCCATCTCTTGGATGATCATATTCATATTATGATTCATCCTTCTATAATCCTCCTAGAAATAATCATGGTCAAGGATGAAGGTGGCTTCTTGGGTAACGGAGGAATGGATCCCACATTAGGGAACACTAGGAACCACCAGGGCAGGTTCCACAACTTCTAGACAAGGAGGGGTAACTACACCAGCCAGGGCCAACAGCAATTGTCCCTCCTCCCTATTCTGATTTCTTTCATCCCCCTACAACTGAAGAAAACCCATATAGCCATGCTTGTCAACAAGAGTCTCCTTAAGTGCCTCTAGTACTTGCCCCATCACATTCTCCTTTGTGAAGACATCCCCCTTCTTCGGGTCATACCCCTTCTCATCTCTCTCCCCCTGCCCGCACACCATCCCTAATGCCAACGGTCCCCCTTGTTCAACTGCATCCTCTAACTTGTCCATTGACCCCTTCTCCTCCGCCTTCTCCTACTTAGACACATGACAGTCACCTCCAACAGTCCCCCTAAGCACCCCCTAGGGAAAACCTCTCCATGTTATTCTAGATCCCTCTGCACAACAACGTCTCCAGGTGAAAAAACAACCACATCCATCTCACATATAGGTTGATCATCATTATGAACCACCAAGGTTGCATACCCTCTGATCTGGCTCGAAGAACCTTGTTGCGGGTCCACACTCCCTCCATCATTCCCAGTATAAAAAACCTTCACCCCACTCCCCAGAGCTAAAGGCCTCGCACTCCCAGAACAATCAAGAAGAGACCCATGTACTTCCTCCCCAATATTCTTCCCTTGAAAATGATTAACGGTTGGAAAGGCTTCCAGTCTCCTCACCATACTTTTATCAGAGGAGATATGCATCTTTCCAATAGCAACATCTCTGCTTACAGAACATTCTGCATCTGAAAGCTACATGTCTCTCCTCGGTCTCTTGAAGATATCACTCACCTTTGGCTATGCCTGGCCCTGAACAACCAGCCTCCGTAAACCAAGATCAGCAATTGCAGACCCATGACCACGCAATGCCACTAGAATTTTATCCCCCACATTCCTCAGGCCCTATGATCTAGGACCAAGACCAAATGCAGTTGCCACCCGCTCAGCACCACTCCTTTCATGTCTTCTTAGAACGGCCATTGCAACCTCCTTATCATGAACCCCCACCCGAGACTAACCCTCTCTACTAGTCTCATCCTAAACCACCTTCAGGAGATGAGGTGTCATGTGCATTTCCTCTTGCACCTCACCCCGCTCGTACCTCTATCTTCCAAACACCTCCTGCGCTAGCTTCAAAGCACCAAAATTCATGTTTTCACTCCTGAAAGCCAGATCACTATGCCCCAGTTTCCAACTGGAGGAGAAAAATCAGTCCATGACTCAAAACTCATAGGTTTCTTCCACCGTAGCTCCTCACCAACAGAAATCCAAACAATGTCAACCAGTGATTTCAATGCATCAATCTCAATAATGTCCATTGGGGCCACAGGGTGACAAATGGCCCTCATTCTACTATCAACACATAAGAACCTTCCCACCAGATTTCCCAACTTGGAGATAATGGGGAAATTCTGAAAGGTAAGGGGATGTTTGAGAAATCTAACCCAATATGCCACCATCGGTGAGTCATGGTTAAGATGTATGTCAAAGCTCCACCAGGAGAGGGCGAAATGAGCACAGTTACATTTCCTTGGAGATTCTACCCTGGATTGTATCATATCCTCTTCAGAAGCAAAGCGAATCAGGATGCGTCTGCTATCAACATGTCCTACTGTGGAACAATCTTTGAGGACCCAATGTTCTAACACAAATCTATCAAAAACATTCACCAGAGGTTTCCAATTCTAGAATTAAGCAACCATGGTTAGCCTATGCATGGATGAGGCTTCATTGAATTCCTCCATCAATAGTTGGAGAAAAGTATTTCCTTCATGTATGTCCAGAACATTAAGGAATATCTCGACCCAAGGAAATTTGGGAAGAAGATCAGAGACATAGAACGGGGCAAACAGATGCTCATCATCGAGAACCAATGGGGGCCCTTGCCCTGCGGAGAGGGGAGGGTGAGGTGCAGGAATCATAACAGTGCTCATGTATGGGTTTTAGGGGTTTTTGAGCTTTTATGAGGTCTAGGGTTTTTAGGGGTGTTCAGTTTTTAGGTACTTTTAGGGTTTGAGGTATTTGGGGGTGGGGCCTCAATATTTTTTATGATTTTTAGTTGTTTTTAGGTTTTTAGGGTTATGTTGTATTTATGGGGTTATAAGTTTTTAGGGTATTAAGGTTTTACTATGGTTATTGAATGTTCTTAATGTTTTTTATGGTTTTTATTATTTTTAGGGGTCTTATAGTTTTTTATTTTCGTAGTTTTTGTGAAATTTTGGAATTTTAGGGGATTTTCGGCCCATTTTGGGTTTTGGGGAATTTTTATAGTTTTAGGGTCTTTTAATATTTTTTTACAGTTTTACGGTCCTTTATTGTTTTGTGTGTTTTTATGGTTATTTGTGTTTTTTAAGGTTTTTAGGTGGGTTGGGTATTTTAAAGTTTTATTTGTTTTTAGGTTCATTTTGATGTTTTTTTCTTTTTTGGCTCCTTTAGTGTTTTCAAGTGTTTTTATTTTTTATTGTGTTTATGTTATTATAAGGTTTTTAAAGGTACATTATGTTTTCATGGAAATCAAGGGATTTAGAGTTCTATTTAGGTTCTTGGGGTTTTTGGGGTCCTTTTGGTTTTTTAGGGTCTGGGGGGTTATATGTTTTTTTAGGGTTTTTTGGTTTTTTGGGTGTTTTAGGTTTTTTGTGTTTTTTGTGTTTTTAGGGGTTTTGGTGGTCTTAAGGGGTTTTATGTTTTTAGTGGTTTAATTATTTCACTAGGTTTTTTTTGTATTTAGGATTTTAGGCTTTTGTAGGTTCTTTTAGGTTTCTTCGAGCTTTTATGGGTTTTTGCATTCTTCTAAAATTTTCATGATTATTACTATTTTTAGTATTCTTATAGTTTTTTGTATTATTTGGGTATTTTATTTTATTTGGGAATTTTAGGCTCGTTTAGGGGTTTTATAAATTTTATAGTGTCTTATAGTGGTTTTAGGGGTGCTAGGGTTTCCAATGGGTTTTTGGGTTTTTGGGATCTTTTATGTGTTTATGGATTTTAAACATTTTAGGTGTTTTAAGGTACATTATTTTTTTGTACTATTTTAGTTTCCTTTATTATTTTATGGATTTTTGGTGTCCTCTAGGATTTTATATTCTATTTGGGGTTTCTGATGGTTTTTAGGACCATTAGGGTTTTTAGTATCATTTAGTTTTTTATAATTATTACAATCCTTTTTTGATTTTTATGTTTTTCAAGGGTGTTCAGGGATTTTATGGGGTTTGGAGTCTTTTTAGGTCATTTAGGGTATATTATGATCTTTTACAATTTTTAGGGTCCTTATTTCCTTTAAGGGTTTTTATTATTTTAGGGACATTTATTTCCATTTGGGGTTTTAAGGATAATTCTGTATTTTTAGGGGCTTTAATATCATTCAAGGATTTTAAGGATATATGATTTTTGGTGGTTTTGGGTTTCTTTAGAATATGTAGGGGTTTTTAGTGTGTATATGGAATTTTTTTGGGATTTACAGGGTTTATGACTTTTTTAGTGTTTTAAAATTTTTAGGGTTATTTAGGGGTTTTAGGGAGTTTTAGGATGTTAATGCTTTAGGGTTTTATGGTCCACAAGGGGTTTTAGGGTTTACTATAATTGTTTTGTTTTTAGTGTTCTTAGGGGTATTTTGGGTTTTATGTGTTTTGGTGTTTTTTTTAATAATTTTCATATATCTTTTAGGGATTTTTAGTGGTTTTGTGGGGTTTTAGTGTTGTTCAGGGTTATTAGGGGTTTTGAATGTTTTGTAAGAGTTTTATGTTTTTAACGGTTCTATGGTTTTTATGGGTTTTATTTAATTTTTGGGTTTTTTAATGGGTTTTTCTTTAACATTTAGGGGTTTGTTGACTTTTTAGGGTTCTTATAGAATTTTGGGGTTTTATAAGATTTAGGGATTTTAGGGTTTTACATTTTTAAGGGGGTTGGGGGTTCTGTGTTTTTAGGATTTTGTTTTGTTTTTTAGTGTTTCGGTATTATTAGTTCATTTTAGGGTATTTTGGATTTTTATGAGTTTTAGTGGGTTTTAGGATCATTTTAACTTCTTATTAGTTTTTAGGGTTTTCATGAATTTTTAGGGGGTATTAGGATTTTTATGGATTGTATGGTTTTTTGGTTTTTTTGTGTATTTTTTATGTATTATGAGTTTTTTTTATTTTTTTGTGGTTTTAATAAATTTTATGTGTCTTTTGGTTTTTTAGGTTTCTAAGCGTTTTTGGGCTTTTAGTGTTGGTTAGGATTTTAAAGTTGTTTTATGGGGTTTTAATGTTTTTCTATGGTTTTGTGAGTTTAAAATTTATTTAGGGTGTTTTTAGGTTATCATGAATTTTATGGTGCTTTAAGGTTTCATTTGGTTTTTATGGGTTTTAGGGTGTTATTGCATTTTTGGGGTTATACGGATTTTTAGGCCACATAAGGGGATTTAGGTTTTTTGGGTTTTAGGGATTGTTTTGGGATCTTAGTGAGTGTTAGGTGTTTTGGGGTTTTTTTTTCAATTTTATGGTTTTTCATGGACTTTTATGAGGTTTATAGTTTTTGGGTATTTATGATTTTCTAGGTTTTTATGGTTTTCTATTATTATTTTTGGGTTTTAGTAATTTATTGTGTTTTTTTGGGTTTTATGTGTTTTTAGGAAATTTATGGTTTGAGGTATTTTGCGTAATGGGGTGTTTTCGGTTTCTAGATATATTTAGGGGTTTTAGGGTTGTTTATGGAATATTATTGATTTTAGGATCTTTTAGTATTTTTCGGTTTTAGTGATTTTTAGAACATTTTAGTGAGGAGGGGGTTATGGTTTCTTACTGAAATAGGGATTTTAATATTTTATGGGGGGTTTTTTGGGGTTTTATGGGTTTTTAGGTTTTTGTGTTTTTAAGGGTTTTAATGGGTTTCATGGTTTTTAGGTGTTTTTGGTTTTTCCTAGTTCAAGAGGTTTTATTGTTATATTTATTTTTGAGGGTTTTTGGGTTTAAGGATTATGGTTTTTCTTAGGATGTATATTGTTTTTAGGGTATTTTTATGTCTTTAAGGGGTTTAAACACTTGTTAGGGTATTTGGGTAATTTTAGGGGTTTTTTAGGTTTTAGGTATTTTCGTGGAATTTAATGTTTTTTGAGGATTTTTAGGGATTTTGCATTTTTCTGTGTTTCTACATTTTGGTATGGGTTCCTAGAATACTTTGGTTTTTTAATTATTTTAGCATTTCATAGGTTTGAATTTTTTTGTAGTGCTTTTAGTGGTATTTTTATTGTTATAATTTTTAGGGTGTTTTAGGGTTTTTCGAGTACTATGGGTTTTTAGGATAGTTATGGTATTTATGTGTTTTTAATATTTCAGTGGTTTTTTTTGGTTTGAAGGATTTTATATTTTTTCAGGGTTTTTAAGGTTTTATGGAGTCTTTTATTGAGTTTAGGTGTTTTAGGGGTTTAAAATAATTTTAGGGTATTCAGAGTTTTTAGGGGTTTTAATGGGTTTTAGGGTTTTTAGTGTTATTAGGTGTTTTTAGGGTTTATATTTACTATTTAGGGTTTTTAGTGATTTAGGTTTTTAGGGTTTTAGGGTTTTAAATGTTTTGTAGTATTTTTAGAGATCATAGAATTTTATAGTGTTTTTATGATTTTAGGGTTTTAGGCATATTAGGGATTATTGGGTTCATTATGGGTTTTTAGTTTTATTTATTATTTTTGGGATTTTAGGGTTTTATAGGGTTTTGTAAGGTTATTTGGTATTTTTTCTTTTTTTTTTGGGTCCAATGATTTGTTAGGGGTTTTATAGGGTTTATGGATTTGTAGGGTCTTTTTTAGTTATTTTGGTATTTCTTGTATATCTAATAGATTTTAAAAAAAAATTAGTTTCCTAGTGGTTTTTTAGGTTTTTTTATTTCTATTTTTTTGGCGTTCTTTGGTTTTATGATTTTTAGTGTCGTTTAATTTTTTAGTTATTTAATTATTTTTACCACTTTTAATGTGTTTAATAGTTTTTAGTGTGTTTAATTGGGTTTAATTACTTTTCATGCATTATTTCATTTTTAGGGTCTTTAAGGTATTTATATGGTCTTTTAGGGGATTTTAGGTTCTTTGGGTCTTTTGCGGTTTTATGGATTTTTGTGCCTTTTAAGGAAACTTAAGGGTTTTTAGGGTCTTTTAGTGATGTCTTACGGTTTTTTTAGGATTTATGGGATTAAGAATTTTTTAGTGTTTTTAGAGATTTAATGGGTTTTAGTGTTTAAATATGTTTTACAGTTTTAGGGGTTTTAGGGGTTATAGGGTTTTAGGTGTTATAGGGTTTTAAGGGGTTTTAGGTTTTTAGGTGTTCTAGGTTTTTTAGTGGGTTTATGGGGTTTTTAGTGGTATAGAATTTTTTTGGACTTTTAGGGTTTCTAGGTTTTTAAAGATTTTTTAGTGTTTATGTTGTTTTTTGCATATTGGGGATTGTTTAAATGGTTTTGGTGTTTTTAGGGTTTTTGGGGTGTTTGTGCGTTTTCATGGTTTTAAGTGGTTTTTGGGTTTCTTTGTGCTTTTTAGATTCTTTTTTTAGGTTTTTTATAACTTTTTGGGGTCTTATTCATTTTAGGGATTTTATTGTTTTTAGGGTAGTTTAGTGTGTTATGGGGATTAATGATTTTATCAGGGTTTTATGGCCTTTCATATTTTCAGTAATTTTTTTTTCTTCTACTATCTTCTATTGTTATTAGTGTTTTTAGGATCTTTTAGGTGATTTTTTAGTTTATAGGGTTTTTTGGTTTTATGGTTTTTGTGTTATTAGGGCATTTTAGTTTCTTATGGTTTTCATATTTTTTAGGGTGTTTAGGAATTTTAGGAATTTTAGGTATTTTTATGGTTTTTAGTGTATATAGGGTTTTAAGGTTTTAGGGTTATTAGGATTTTTATAGTTTTTGGAGTATTATGGTTTTTCATTTATAAGGTTTTTATGTGTTTCAATTTCATTTATGTTTATTTTTGTGTTTATGGGTCATTAGGGTTTTTTTGGGTTTTTAGGGACTTTAAGGGTTTTGGGGGTATTGATGGGTTTTTGGGCCTTTTGGTGTTTTAGAGATTTTAGGACATTTGAGGGTTTTTTGGGTGATTAACGGTTTCTATTTTTTCTTGGTTTTTTGGTTTTAGTGGTTTTTATCAATAATAGTGGTTTTAGAGTTTTCTTGTGTTTTAAGGGCCCTTCTGTGTTTTTAGGATATTTATTGCCCATTAGGGTATTTTATGTAGTTTTAAGGGATTGTTAGGGTTTTAGGGCCATTTAGGGTTTTTATGGTTTTTAGATTCCTTTGGGGTTTTTAGGATCATTTTTTTTTCATTGTGTTTTTAGAGACTTTTATGTCCTTTTAGATTATTTATTGTCTTTTAGTATTTTTTAATATTTTTTAGTTTCTTAGTAGTTTTAATGGTTTTTTGTTCATTTTATGGTTCTATGTACTTTTAGAAGTTTTTTGGTTTTTACTGGATTTAAGGGTATGTTGGGGTTTTTGTGATGTATTATAGCCTCTTCTTGGGGTTTAAATGTTTTTAGGGAAATTGTAGATTTTTATGTTATTTAAGGTTTTTATGTTCTTTTTGATGTTTTTAGTTATTTTAGTTTTTTTAGGATATTTTTTGTGTTTTTGGGGGTTTATTAATAGTGAAAAGATATATTTGGGTTTAAAGGATTTATGGTTTTTAGTGTTTTCATTATTTTTTTGGGATTTTAGGGGGCTTTGGGACATTAAGGGGTTATTGTTTTTTATTTGATTTATGGTTTTTTTTTGTGTTTTTAATGATTTTTAGGGTTTTAGGGTATAAGAGTTTTTAGAGATTTCAGTTTTTAAGGGACTTTTTTTAAAATTTGGGATTTTAGGGGGATTTTTTTATTTTTATTTTTTCAATATTTTTAGGGTATTAACGGTTTTTATAGGTTTTTAGGTTTTTAGGGTGTTTAGTGATTTTGGGTTTTTAGCTTCTACGGTTTTTCAAGGTTTTGTGTGGTTTTACGATGTTTTTGGTTTTTAGGATTTTTATGTATTTAGGGGTTTTAGGGATTTTATTGTTAAAATGGTATTAGGGTTTTAAGGGATTTTAATTGAATTTTTGGAATTTTAGGATTTTAGGGATTTTATGATTTCTAGGTGTTTTACGGATTGTTGGTGTTTTAATTTTTTTCATTTTTAGTGTTTTTAAGGGTTTTAATGTTTTATGGACTTTTTTCATAATTTTAGTGTTTGTTTGGTTATTCGATTTTTTTGGATTTTTTGGGTTTTAGGTGTTTTATGGTTTACACTGTTTTTTGGTTTATTATTGTTATTAGGGGTATTAGTGATCCTTGGGATTTTTGTTTTTTAGGGTGTTAAAGGGGTTTTAAGGTATTTTAGGAATTTTTTTGTGGTTTTAGGGTCTCTAGGGGTTTATGTGATTTTATGATCTTTTAGTGGTTTTATGGTCTTTATCATTTTTTAGGTTTGAAGGATCTTTTAGGAATATATTTTTTTTCTAGGGTTTTTACATTTTTTACTGTTATTCGGTTTTTTAGGTTTTTTGCGGTCTTAATGGTAATTATGTGTTTTGGATGTGTTTAAGGTATTTATAAACATTTTAGGGTTTTAAGGAATTTTTATAGATCTTTGGGATTTTAGGATTTTATATAGAATTATATGTTTTTTTGGTTTTTAGGGATTTCATGAGTTTTGGGGTTTTGGGGATTTCAGGGGATTTGAATTGAATTTTTGTATTTTTGGGTTTTATTGGATTTTTTTTTTCATTTTTCCATATTTTAGGATTAATTTATTGGTTTTGGTGTTCTTTTAGGGTTTTTATTGTTTTTAATGTTCATATTGGGTTCTTTAGGGTTTTGGGGTTTTTATGGATTTTTAGTTTTTCACAGATAATTTGTGTTTTTAGGGGATTTAGGTATTTGTGTAGTTTTATAGGGATTTTAGGGGTTTAATGTTATTTAGTGATGGATCGGGGATTTAAATATTTTTAGGTATTTTAGTTTTTTTATATGGTATTTAGGGTTCATTACGGATTTTCGTGGTTTTATTATTTTGTGGACTTGTAATGTAATTATGAATTTTAGAATTTTTAATGGTTTTAATTTTTTTAGGGATTTCAAGGGTATTAATCGTTATATTGGGGTTGTAGGGGTATTTATTTTTCATTGGGTCATATTTTTTTAGTGTCTCTTATGGGTTTTAGGGTCTTTTAGTGTTTTATGTTCTTTTAGGGATTTTAGGTTTTCTTGGGTCTTTCAGTGTTCTAGGTTCGTTTAGGGTTTTGGTTGATTTATGGTATTTTAGGGTTTTTATTGTCATTTATGGGAATTTAAATTGTTTTATGGGTTTTATTGTATTTTATTGTTTTGGACCTTTTATGGTTTTTATGGATTAAGTATTTTTATTGTTTTTAGTGTTTTATGGGAGGAAGAGGTTCAGGGCTAGGCGAGCCTAGCCCCCCAAAATCAATAAAACATAAAGAAATAGTTACAAGATGGAGCGACAAGGGCGCAAATGAGTCACACCCTTCATATCCGAATCAAAAATGGGAGACCAAAAATATGGGGACATGATGGACCACATCGAGCATTTTTTCACCAATCGCCATTTTCACGAGAGCATCTTCCACCGAATTTGCCTCCGTATAAACACGAGACACACTAAATTAGTGTTTTAAGGGGGGTTTTGAGGAATTTTTTATTTATATGTTTTTTCCGGTTTTAGGGTGTTTTAGGGATTTTAGGGGGATTTTAGTTTTATGGTTTTTTGTGTCTTTAGTTTTTATGTTTCTAGGTTTTTTGTGGGTTTCATTTTTTTATGATTTTTAATTTTTTTATGGGTTTTATTATTATTATAGTTTTTTGGAATTTTAAGGATGATTTAGAGGGTTTTATTGTTTTTTTGTTCATTAGTGTTTTTAATGTCAGTTAGGATTTTTATGGTTTTATGGTTACTTAGGGTTCTTAGGATTTTAGGGGATTTTAAGTGTGGTTTAGGTACTTTTTAGTGTTTTATAATTTTTTTTATGGATTTTTGGTTTTAGGCAGTTTTTGGTGATTGGGGGTGTACTATGATCATTTGTATAATGTATGGTATGGGGGGGGGGTTTAGGATCTGTGTATGGATTTTTTCGGGAATTAGGGAATTTCTTGTGTTTTTATGTTATTATGTTTTTATGTTTTTATGGTGTTTTTAGGATTTTTAGGGGTTGATTGTCTTTAGGGTTAACTTAGAGTTTTGGGGATATTTGGTGTTTTTGTATTTTTAGGGAATTTGAGGATTTTTTTTTTCTGATTATAAAATTTTTAGGGCGGTATTATTGGTTTTTAGTGTTTTGGGGGTTTTATTCGTTTCATTATTTTCTATGATTTTAAAGGGTTTTATGGTGTTTTAGGGTTTTTGGAGTCTTTTTATTGGTATTTGGGTATTTTTTAGTGTTTTTTGATCTTTCGGGGATTTTAAGAATCATTTATGGGTTTTGGGGGTTTTTAAGTCATTAGGGGTTTTATAATTTTTTTGGTTTTTTAATGTTTTGTGGGTTTTATGGTTTTTTTGGTGGTTTAGGGTTTCTAGGTTTTTTTATGTTTATTATGGTATTACGGTTTTTTAGGTGTTTTAGGATTTTCAAAATTAGGGTTAAGGGTTTAAGGTGTAGGGTTATAAAATTTAGGTGTAGGTTATTGCATTTAGGGTGTATGGTTAATGTTTTAGGGTCTATGGAATAGGGTATAGGGTGTACATTTTATGCTTTTGGGTGTATGGTATTGGGTGTAGGGTTTATGGTGAAGGTTTTAGGTTTTAGGGTATTGGGTTTAGCGTGTAGGTTATAGCATTTTGGGTTTTGGGTATTGGGTATAGGTTGTTGTGCTTAGGGTTTTGGGGATAACATCTAGAGGTTTTTGGGGTTTTATTGATTCTAGGGTTTTTATGATTTGAGTGGGCTTTAGTGGTTTTTTAGATTTTAATATATTTTTTTAATTTTTTAGTAATTTTATGGTTTTTTGGGGATTTTCATGTTTTTATTGGTTTTAATAGGTTTTCAAGATAATTTTTTAAGGGTTTGGAGTATTTTGATGTTTTAGATTTTTTAGGGTTTTAAGGGGTTGTTGGTAGTCTTCCATGGGTGGGCGGGGGAGTTAGGGTTTTTTTGTTTTAATGGATTTTATTATTTTTAGTATATTTATTGGGATTTTTAGGGGGTTTTGCGTATTAGGGATTTCAGGGTTTTAGAGATTTTTGGGATTAAGTGATTGTTTCCCTCTAGAATTGCGGATGATCTCATTGATTTAAGATTCAATAATTCCAAGCGGTTTCTAACGGGTTTATTCATAGAACTGGAAACATCGAATGATTCCATATTCATTTGAACCTACTTTCCAAATGTAGGCGCTCATTAGTTGTGGACTGATAAGGCTTAGGAATTTTCATTGGATGAGAAGATGGGAGGTCGGACTCATCACACCTTTTTTAGGGGAATTATTGTCTACTCCGAGTCAATATTTATAGATTTATGTTATGTTCGTGAATCCTTATTACATTACCAAGTATAAAATGAGTTTCCTTTAGATCTGACAATAAATGATTGATATGTTGGAAATTTAGAGAATCTTTTATATGTATTCGATGTTCTAATCAATAGAGAATCGTCTATATTTGTTAGAGATTCTTGGTCAATGTTATCCTTCAATATATAAAATTCCCTTGGTCATTGTGATGACCATACTGGTTTTAAAGCCACTCAGTGGGGCACTTGAAGTTTATTGTCATTTAGAAGGACATGGGTTATTTCTGAGTTGGGATCGAACCCGAAGATGGGCTACCTACGTATCCTTTGTGTAGAAAAGGAATTAGAACCCACGTAGTTCGAGTAAGGGAGTATTATGATTATGATTGATGGCTCAAAGAAAGATGTCATAATTACCTTTACACTCTATGCTCACGTGAGTCATGCTCGATGTGAGAAACAAGAGGTATTGGTAAAACAAGACAATTGTGCCATGAACGATGCAATCATAAGAAATAATGTGGGACTTATGCATGTATGACTTCCCAAAATAGATGAAGATTAATATTTATTTCAGAGAAGAAATATAGGAGCAGGATCCATAAAGGTATATGTGCTTCATTGAGATTTAGACACTCTAACTTGGGGCTTACTCCTGAAAATGAGGCCCAAATTAGTAGAGGACTTATGATTGGGTTTTACTCCTGAGAAGGAAGCCCAGATTAAACGTAAATTAGGAATGATTAAGAGAAATTAAGACTGGGGCTTACTCCTAAGGAGGATGCCCGGATTTGGGGATTTGGGGATTACTCCTGAAAAGGAGGCCCAGATTAATAAGGATTTGGGGCTTACTCCTAACGAGGATGCCCAGATTCAGGGATTTGGGGCTTACACTTGAAAATGAGGCCCAAATTAAGGAGGACTTGGGGATTATTCCTAAGGAGGATGCCCAATATTAATGAGAACCTGAACTGGGGATTACTCCTGAAAAGGTGGCCCAATTAAGAGAAATTACGACTGGGGATTACTCCTGAAAAGGAGGCCCAAGATTAAGGGGTTCTATCATCTTAAAAGATGAGGTTGGATGAATGAAATCTCAATCTTTAGTGACATAAGGATATGTGAATCACTATGTTTTTGAGAGATATTCCACAGAATTCCTTTCAGATAAGGAAGTTAATCAAGAAAACCTGCCATAAATTGCTTTGAAGAATGTCTTGAAGACTGAATCTTGAATAGGAGGGGTGGAATGGTATAAGAGGGGTTAAATGGGAAAGAAGGGCACACAAAAAGGCAAGGGCATGCAAGTACTATGGAGTCGAGCAAGTACAGCGTGGGCGCGCAAGTCCCTGGTCGCGCAAGAATACCTGCGAGACACAAGGGTACTTGCGTGATTGTGAACCAGTAGGGTAACACCTGAGCAATCCTTGTCCAATGCCTTTAGAATTATCCTGAGGTAATTCCATAAGAGGGGCGCACAAGCTTCAATGATTAGGTAAGGAGGTGTGCAAGTATGTTCATTTTCCTTAAGGGTAAAACACCTTACGCATGAAAGTGTTAGTGAATTCTAACAAATAGACCTTACTCCTCATGTCTAGACCTCCATTATAGGTAAAGAATTACCTAAGAAGTGTTCGGAAGACCTGAAGAAGAGACTTGGGCGTTCAGAGCACTGTATCTGAATTCTGAAAAAAAATTCCTACTCAAATGGGGGGCCCACATGGTCTATTTATAGGCTGGAGAAGAGCCCGAGCAGTTATCACATAGGGCGCACAAGTCACTTGCGCGACCATTAGGCGGCGTGCAAGTATACTTGTGAGACAGTAAAGGAACTTGCGCAGCGCTTGTGCATTTGAATCATTTTTCATTCCTTTGTCGATTTTTGATGTTTTATTCAATGGATGAATCAATTTGTGCTAAGTCATTTCCCGTTAAATTCTTTTAGAAAAAGTGATGAAAAGAAGCGTCAACAAAAGTCCCCCCTCAAAGTTGGATATGGAAGATTAAGGATGTGACTCTGAGGAAAAGAAGAAATCTAAAGGGAAAGAGGCGCGCAGGTGTTTCACCGCACAAAAAGCATCGTGCAGGTGTGAGTCACGCAGGGTTGGAGCATGCTGGATGGAGCGCGCTGGCCGTAGGTGCGCAGGTGGGCCGCCAGGCCTATAAATATGCGATCATTTATCATGCATAGCACCTGATTTCTAGATTTTCGAGCTCTCACTGTGCAGGTCCCCTTCACCATGCAATTTTCTCGTTTTCTGCTATTTTTGTAATTGTCGTGCTACTTTCAAGGTATTTGGATTTGCATGGTTTATACTTGCAAGCCAAAAACATTCGCGGCACATTAACACTTGCACGAGACATCTATACTAGCGCGCCAAGTTTAGACTTGCGTTCCTTAATGCCTTTGCCATTTTTTTGAATTCCTTCACAAATTTTATGAAAAATAAACTTACTTAAGAGTTAATTATTAAAATTTTGGGCAGAATCAATGGCTCTCATGAGAATTTGAATAGCTAATGAACTAGAATGCAAACGACTTGATAATATGACGGATATCATTGGCCACGATTATTATACTGTCAATGATAGCATTCTCCTGGATTTTCCCAAGTATCTGATGAAATATCATCACGACTTTCCCCAAATAATTTATTTTCCTTTTTATGGCTATGGTCATCTGCGAGAAGTCACTATTCCAGAAGAAAAGAACTATCTCCCATTTTCATGGTTTCAGAATTACACCAAATTTGATTTAGCAAATATCTAACGTGGAGCAGGATTTATAAATGCTGGAACACTAGAGAAAGCTCACATAATGCATCATAGCCCTTGTAAGCCAGATTTAAAGCCTCATAATCCTGATCTGCAACCACATTGACATCTTTCAATCATCTGAAATGCTCAGATGGATCAATCCAAAGGCTGGAAGAAAAGTTGGGACTTCCGTCTTAGGGGAGGTTTGAAGCCAACTTGGATGTGGGCATACTGGGTGCGACATACCTGTGTAGAGTCTGTCGAGGATCTGAAAGGAGTTGCGATATACGATGCTGTTTGGGTTGGGCAAAAAAATGTTTAAAGACGTGATAACTTCGGGCCGGAGATACTCAGCCACTAGAGCCCAGAAACTAATAATTTCCATCAAACTCATGGAGAAGTAGGCATCAGTCTGTGGGATGTCCAGAAGATCTCAGGTGCTCAAATTTTGGGTGACATGTATGATGAATTCATTCCACCCAAGGTGACTACGAATGATTCAGAGAATACTTCTGCTTTTTCTAGGGAATTATTTAAAATCTTAAACAGGCTCAAGAGTTTAGAGTCCTCCATAACTCATTCTAGAAAAGATATTCATCCGGGGGAGTGGATGAATATATTTCTTATTGAGAAGAAAGAGAAGGAGCCAAAGGGGAAGGAGCCGAAGGAGAAAGGATCCACGAAAAAGAAATCCAAGGATATGAGGTCCACTCGTCCAACCACCTGCCCAAAACCTGAGAGGAGGGGTACTCCTGGAACATTCTGGCCAACTCTAGAAGTAGGAGAGTTTGAGAAATGGGGATATGAGGTGAATCAATGGATACCGAAGAAGACTTGTCTGGAGGGCTTCTTGGCTTTGTGGCTTAGCGTTTTTCTCTTGCCAGTCAGGGATTCGAAGGGAGGCGTTAGGACAGGGACCTTTGTCATTACGGAAAAGTTGGTTGACGAAAAAATTGTTGGGTTGGCTACCCCCATTTTAGAAAAGATTCACAGGAGTTTACTTCATGTCTTCCTGGGTAAATCTCCTTTAAGAATAGTGGGAGCATTCCATGTTTTATGGGGATGAATCACCACTCACTTCAGAACTTATAATGTACAGAATGGATTATAAATTTTTGGAAGTTCTTTCAGGCCGTCAGTCGAAGCATTTTCTGGTGTTTCTCCATTAGATCGTAATGCCTATGACATGAATGTGAGGCAGAGAATGTATAAGGAATTCAATTTATTTCCCTATGTAAATCTGCCAACCGGGCAGTTTGTCGATGATGGAACAACCCACTTGGATTTGAGGGCATACATGCTATCTTGTAGAGATGGTGTGCTAGTTTCTAGGATTGACAAAGAAATTATATGTGAGGCCTATGCTCCATATATATTTTCATGTCAATTCAAATGTCTCTAACAGATTTTTGTATCACCTCCAGTACATGTCAGGTTAGAGAAACATCCTATGGTTTCTCGGCAACTGTGGCTGCTGACGTCAAGGAGAAGACTGGGGAGGTATTTGATCTACCAGTTGAAAAAGCGGCACATAATTTGACTACATATTATGTCGAGCACTGGATAGCATCATAACCTAAAGGGGTGCTGAATCACCCAGTTTATTAGGTGGTGAGAAGGAAGAGGACTGTAGAGAAAGAAACCATTCCTCATGAAGGTGATGCTTCCCCACCTAAAGCTGATTCACCATATTCCACCTCTAGGACTGATTCACCGGATTCCCATGATGGGGATGATGAGGCACAACAAGTGGCAAAGCGGCCTCGTGCCCAATATAATCCTCCGGTTTGAATCAAGATACCTACTCCATTAACTCCTTGTGAGTTACTTCATTGTTTTAATTTAATCACTACTAATTTATAAAGCAATAAGTCTTATTTTCATATTCTCTATCTGTAGTTGCAGGATCTAGGGTGAAACTGAAATCAAAGATTGTAGGACCTTCCTCGCAGCCTTCATATCTAAGACCAGAGGTTGTCTAGACATGGCAGAGTTTATTCTGTGGTACTCAGACCGGCTGGCTGGATTTGTGTGAGGGCCTACAACTTCCTGGAATAGGGAATCTTCTGGCTTCTATAGATATCCAATATGAGGATAACCCCAACGATGTGCAGGCTTACATCAGAGAGCTGGAAATGCTCATATATGCCACTGATGAGTCTGTTCCTGTCACCAGGCGGGTGAAGGAAATGATTGATCGTGGTGCCACTGAGGGGACTAATGAGGAGTGGCATGATTACGTGGCTCCTGAAGATGTAAGTTTTCTTTCATTATTTTCTTTGCAACTTGATTCAAGTGGAAGCTTTGTTACATAAGGAAGTTATTTTCTTCATCTTGCAGCTTGAAAAGAAAGGAACTACTGAGGTTCCTTCGCCACAGTATAGCCCTGGTGGTACTGCCATCGGGGCTGCTGATGAATCTCCTCGCGAACCAGGGGAGATATCTCCTGGACAGCAGGCCATGAATGAGGAGCTGTCAATGGCTTTTCATTCTCCAATCCAGGTGTCGATAAGGGACACTACCGATAATCCCAAAAACCCAAAGAAACAAAGGCAACGAAGGGGGAATTCCATATCTAAACGCTTCATTAGTAGCGGTAAGTCCTTCGGAAAATCATGAGTTTATACCCATGAAATGTTATCTCATATTTCTGGGGATTACAGGGGTTTCATAAATTTCCCCCCTGAGGGAAAGAACTGATCCTCCTTCGAGGACCATTGAGGGTGCTGTGGAACAATCACGAATTCATGATGACTTGGCTGCTCCTGGGGAAGATCCATCATCTATTCCCAGTATCCCTCCTACTGATATTGCAATAAGGGAAGAACCTATTTCTGGTAAGTTAACAATACTTCATAAAAATGTTGAACGAAACACCGGTTGACTTCCATTATGTGATACTTCAGGTTCAACTCCTTCATTATAGCTTCTGGAGGCTGTTGCAACCGAGGTCATGATTTTATACGAAGATTTTGTCCAGGTTCAAGGGCCGCATGACGTAAGTCACCAAAAAGACACATCAAACACTCCCACTGGTGAGACTAACTAGGATTCTGAAATATCATTGGATGAAATGATGAATCATGGCCTTTCATTCGAAGAATTTTATGATCATGTCAGGTAATCATGTGATTTAGAAGACCTTGGGCGTGAGTGTTATCCTTCTCCCAGTAAATTTTCTTATAATTTACACTTCTAATCATGACTGAAAATAATATGCAGTTCCATCCATAGAAGCTTCTGAACTACCAATACTTGAATAGGGTGTGGACATTGATGTCAACCCTACCATTGGAGAAAGATTAGCTCAAGTAGAGCTAAACCCAATAAACCCTCTTGCGACCCATCTTGAAAATCCTGTTGAGATTGGGAAATATGGGGAGGAGTCTTCTCAAGTTGCTGATCTACCATCGGGTAAGGGATAACCATATTTGTGATTGTACTTAATTTTCAAGACAATCGATTCTTTTGTTATCCATTGAAACTAACCAAATATTTTAATTAATTATGCAGGGCCATCAACTGCAGTGGCTAGATCTAGAGGTGAGGCCTCAGCCTCCACCCCAACGGGAATTGAAAGGGAAGAAGCACAGGTCAGGGAGGATGGAGCAGAACAGGGCACTTCCTTAAGTGCATTAATCCTAGATTACATGCCCCCCTGTGATGATGATGTTGAATCAGACCCAGAGCTTCTTAAGGCACTCAGCTTTTCCCGATACATGGCATGGAACAACATATGGAAAATCATATCTGAGGTGACTTTAGATGTGCTATCATCGAAGATCCCTCGATTTTCGTCCCAGTTCTTCATACTATGACTTGGGGGTTTTGGATACCGAGAGATCCATACCGCGGTGAAAACAAGTCATCTTTAGGAGGGTGTAGGAGAAAAAGTGCCATGATGATCTGACCAGGGTGAAACTGTCAGTCAACATCAGAGTATTTGAGGCTGCGGTATCCCGATCTGAGGCTACTATGCTTCCATGATGAAGGAGCTGAAGCATAAGATCAATGAAAAATTCATCCAGAAGATGCACCTTCAACAACAGTTAGATGTTGTTACTGAGGAACTTGACGAACTCAATAATTCACTGGAGGGAGTTCAAACAAATGGTATGAAGACCATGGCGGATGCCACTAAATCACTCCATATGGATGAAAATAGTGAAGTTGGTTGAGTGTATGAGCTTTAAGTAGATGCTGATGAAGCTCGGGATGCGATTCATCAAGTGAAGACTTATGTCTACAGCATTTTTTAATTTCCTGAAAAAGAGAAGAGACTCCAATCTGTGGATGTCCTTCTAATTCTTGTGCATCAACGGAGAGTACTTTTATCTTCAATCATTTATTCTTGTATTCTTTCGCTACCTGCATTAAATTTTACCTAATCCAATGGCCCTAGTAAGCATAGTTTGATTTTTACAAGGATTAATATAAATAAACCTACAAACTTTGAATCTTTTAATTGCACAATATTACCTAAATCATAAAAAATGTATGTTTAGTGAGCTGGAACATGACTTTTAATCAGAGTTCCTTTTTCGTTTGTGGGTAGTTTAAAGTCATGCATGTCGGACATAAAAAAGGCTAATTATTACAGTCAAAATAGATTTGATCAAATGAATTCGAATTGACTCAAATCTATGACAATTCATCTGAAAGCATATTACCATACTCAAGTATGAGGGAAAATTTGTAAACTAAGACTTAAGAATATTTGAATATGAGGAATGATTTGAAAAAGGGAAAAAATGGCATCAGAAGAAGTAGTTCCTAGGAATGAAGTTACTATTATCTAACAAACCTGTTAGGGGGTTGAATTATTCCAGGCCACCTAAGGGAATTGGCCGCATAGTCAAATAAATAGCATCTTTTGGATGATAGGTCCATTATGTAGACTACTTATGCAAGGCCACCTAAGGGCACGTGCTACATAGTCAGGCAAAAGAACTCTCAGAAATTTACTTTCCTAGTTCTAAAAAACCAGTGAAATATTATGGATATTTAAAATTTACAAAGTATAGAGTTTGCTTTATGGAAAGAGGTACTTGAATATGGAGAAGATATTTCTAAACAAGATTATCGAAGAACAAGATGGATATCACTCCTATGAAGGTCTGACCCAAACGTAGGGAATGAGAATATAAACCATAGACTGGAATACTTTCAGATCATGAAAAGGATATGGGATAAATATGTTAAGGATGGCTATTTTTGCAGATCCCTACATATTATAAGACAAAGAAAGAAAAAAGTGGGTTTCCTCCTAAGAATGAAGTTACCACTTTTTAAAAAACCCGTTAGGGGTTGAATTATTCGGGGCCACCTAACGACATTGGCTGCATAGTCAAATAATTGCATCTTTTGGCTGACAGGCCCGTTCTGTAGACTGTTTATGCAAGGCCGCCTATGGTCACGTGCTGCATGGTCAGGCAAAAGAACTCTCATAATTTCAAACCTTTTGTGATTAGAAGTTAAGAAAAGGGTTATGAAGATATGAAAATATTTATGGTTTGTATTATGACACATAAAGATGGGTATTTTCCAATGTATGCAGATATAAATAGATCAATGCTAACCATAATCATGTGGTGGTTGGGTCCTGAATTGAAATGTTGGACTTCACTACGTATCCCATAAGGATGGAAATCAATCCATACTTAGTTCTTGAACTATAGATTAATGTCGTGTGGGAAAAAAGGATTGGAGATCTTAGCATAGGGTCATAGATCTTGGACCATTATAAGAAATACATAGTGTGTGTTTTCATGGGGAATTTTCCACCAGGGGACTAAAAGAGGAATTTGGGGTTTGGCCCAAAAGACTTGGGGATGGATTCGAGGGACACTCAAACATTCCTATGTATCCCATATGGATGGGAATCAAGCCCACATAGTTCTAGAAATACCCTCTATATAGATTCTGTTCCTACATGTGAAGGGTGAAAAGGGGATTTTAGTGCAATGATGGTTTGGCCCAAAATAAAAGGTTCGGGCATTGCTATGTATGCACATAGTCTTTGAAATGAAACATGATTGAAAATCAATGTAAATAGTGATTCCCTCTCAAGTGAGGGTATCAATGAATGTTATAGTTTATTGTCGTACAAGACAAAAGTATTGTAATGTTTAATCTCATATAGAAAGGATGAAAGTGAACCAATGCAAAGATATTGATTCTGGTGGTGGTTTCACGAATCAACATCTTATGATATGGAGATGAACCGATGTGAAAATATTGGTTTTGGGCTTGATGCATGGGAGGATGCCTACGTACCCAGCCTGGAAGGCAAGGATCAATGTCTGTGTAGTTAATTTAAAGAATGAATTGGTAATCAAGTTATCCTTGGGGACAATGACCTAAAAAATCGTGTTGGGACATACGCATGGTTAGTGGCCCAGAGATAGTGTTATGGTTGATGTTTGCTCTAAGATCAAGTTAGTCATACACAGTGTGAGAAACAAGAGGTAGAAACAACCCTAATGATGCACAGTTTAATGTCATATATGGCATATGAAGGGACTATGTAGTTTTAAGGTCTTGCAATTAGGATTGTTGGTGCTGCAAAGTTTAGTGTCATGCAACAGGGACAATGTATAGTTTAATGTCATGTAGGACGTATTAAAAGACTTTCTATAAAGTTTAGCATCATGCAGTTAGGATGATGGGGAAAATACCGTTTAATGTCATGTTGGACAAAAAGAGGGGCTGTGTAGTTTAATGTCATTTAGTGAGGACAAAAGAGTACACCATTTAACGTCATGTTGGACATATTAGGGACTTTTTAATATTTTAATGTCATGTTGGACAAAAAAGAGACGATATAGTTTAGCGTCATGTTGGATGAAAGTGTGAATAGTTTAAGGTCTTATGCATGGACCATGGATGATGCAGTTTATCGTCTTGCTGGATGTAAGGGGATTTAAAATAGTTTAGGGTCATATGCTAGACCGTTACTATATTTTGTCTTCATACAAAATATTTCATCAGAAATCTGGCTTTGGTTAGAGTAGTGATGAGTTCTCCATCCATTGAGATTAATGAATAATCTCCATTTGAGTAGAGCTTATGTATTGTGTAAGGTCCTTCCCATTTTGGCTCAAGTTTGGGAGGTTTCTTTCCTGGTATCATTGGAGTTCTGAGAACTAATACCTATTCTACCAGAAAGAATGAACGAAGACGATATTTTTTGTTGAAAGCTCATGTTATTCGATTCTGATAGACTTCCAAGTGGTGAAGTGTGCACAATAGTTTCTCATCTAACCATTCAAATTCATCCAATCTCTTTTGAGATTGTTCATGTTTAGATGACTGATCAAAAATGGATACTCTGAGCGTAGGCAATTTGATTTCAATGGGAAATACTTCTTCAGTTCCATATACCAGTGAATATGGAGTTGACTGCTTTGAAGTTCATGTGGTGGTCTGATAAGCCCATAAATCTATAAAGAGTTTATTAGGCCATGAATTCTTATCTATATCCACCATCTTTTGCAGTATATTTGACAGAGTCTTGTTGAAGGCTTCTATCTAACCATTGGTCGTTGCATGATACCGAGATGAATGGTTGGATTTGATTTTGTATTCTTGATACAACTTCTTCACCTCAGATGAACAGAAGTTGGTTCCATTGTCTGTCAATATGGTATGAGGGACACAAAATCTAGTAATTATGGTAGACTTGAGGAAGCTAAAAATGCATTTAGAACTGACATCCTTGAGAGATATTGCCTCTCCCCATTTGGAAAAAAAGATCTGTAGCACTATGAATGTACTTAAACTGCTTGGCCGTAGCTGAAGGGTAAGGTCCCACCACATACATTACCCATGTGGAAAATGGCCCCAAGTATTTAGATGTATGAAGCAACTCTGGAAGTTGATGAATGAAGTTGGAATGTACATGGCATGAATGACACATCTTTGTGAAATCAACACAATCTTGTTTCACTGAAGGCCAAAAGTATCCAAGCCTTTGAATCTGATCAGACAGTCTATGTCCAGACTGGTGGGCACCACAAACTCCTGCACGCACTTCTTCAATGATAGCCATTGTCTCTTCACCATCAATGCATCTGAAGAGAACTCCATCAAAACCACATTTGTTTAGAATTTTCTCTAGGTGATCTCTACTATCATAAAGAGTAAAATTGACCACACATCTCCATATTTGTTCTTTCTCGGCTCTATCAGGTGGAAGTGTTTCATTTTGAAGGTATTCCCAGATAGGTGACATCCATCCTGTAAAATGACCATACGGTTCCGTAATAGGACCAATTTCATTAATTTCCTCTATTCTTATTCGAACATAAGGTGAAATTGCACAACTGTGGGAAATATTGATAGTTGTCTCGTCCCGATTTGGATCTTCCAGAGCTGTGGCTGTATTAGCTAGTGCATCAAATTGAGGATTTTTTTATCATGGGACAGAAGAAAATGTCGGCTCCAAAGAAAATACTGCCATTAACTCTTTGACATAATCATACAAAGGGATTAGTTCTTCTTTTCTGATGGCATAATCCACATTGACTTGTTTGATTACCAGTTCTGAATCATCTTTCACCTTTAACTGATTCACTTGTGCTTGAAGTGCCAATTCCCAGCCTGCAATAAGAGCATGGTATTCTGCTTCATTATTGGTACCACCTTCCCACAATAAGAAGGAATAAGGTAACACTACATTTTCTGGAGAAATGATCACAATTCCTAATCCATCTTTGTTGAATTTAGGACTTTCCATTTTCCTCCCTGTTGGACTTCTAGAAGCACCATCAAAATACATTTCTCATGACTGAGGACATTCTTGAATAGAGAAGACTTTCTCATCCGAGAATTCAATACTTGAAGATGTGTCTTCTATTGAAGGATGTTCAGCAAGGAAATCAGCCAGAGCATGGCCCTTTATTTCCTTTTGATACACATACTGAATGTCGAATTGCTGCAAAAAAAACTGCCCACCTTTCCAGACGTTTTGTAAGCATTGGATGACTAAGGATGAATTGAGCAGGTTATTGTGAGATACCAATTGGACCTCGTGATGTGACAGGTAGTGTCTCAAATTCTGAAATGAAAAGATTAATTCCAGGCAGCACCTCTAAATACTTGAATATCGGGTTTCTGCTTCAAGGATAGTCCGACTGGGATAGAAGAGGCTGTTTTCAGTCCCAACATCATTCTTCTGGGTAAGAACGGCACCCAATGATCGCTCTAAGGCTGTCACGTAGAGGATAAGTGGGATTCTTTCAATAGGTGGCATAAGTACCGGTGGACTGAAGAGGTATTTCATAAGAATATAGAATGCTCTGGACATTCTTCAGTCCACTGGTAAGTGACTCCCTTCTTCATCAATTTGGTGAAGGGTAAACATTTGCCTTCCAAATGGGCGATGAAACGCTGAATATAGGCTATGTGTCCTAGAATTCCTCTCAATTCATTCAAATTTCGAGGAGGTGACATACTAAGGATTGAATTTTTCTTCTCAGAATCGACTTCAGTACCACGATGGCATACAAAAAATCTGAGAAATTTTCCTGAGGTTACCCCAAAATCAAATTTTAAGGGGTTCATCATCAAATTATGTTGTCGAAGCTTACAGAATATGACTTCCAAATTATCCAAGAGAATATAACATTGTTTGGATTTGACCACCAAATTGTCCACATAGCATTCAACAAACATCCCTAAAAGGGGTTTGAAGATACGATGCATGGCACCCTGATATGTTGCACCTACATTCTTTAATCCAAAGGGAATTACCCGGTAGAAAAACACACCATGAGGGCCCATGAAGGTTGTGGATTACCCTTATTCTAGGGCCATTCGTCCTTGATTATATCTATAATATCCATCCATGAAGGAAAGTTCTTCATAGCCAGCAGTTGCATCAATTAAATGTTCTGTAATCGGAACTGGGAAATCATCTTTAGGACAATGCCGATTAAGATCTCTGAAATCGATGAAAACTCTAATTTGTTGGTTATTATTCTTTATGAGGACAATATTAGCCAACCACTTTGGATATTGAAACTCTCTGACGAAGTTATCTTTGATAAGATTATCCACTTCAGCTTCAATTTTGGAAGCATAAGTTGGGTGTGTTCTTCTCACGGCTTACTTAAATCCCCGATGCTCTTCTGGTAAACCAAAATGATGAGTAGAAAAATTAGGATCAAGACCTAGAATCTCTGTATTGTTCCAAGAAAATATGTCTCAATTTTTCTTTAAAAAGTAAATATACATCTCTAGTTCTTCATGTGTCATGGATGCACTGATTAAAGTGGGGTGAGGATCTACTTTTGTACCGAGATTTATTTCTCTGAGTTCATCCATAGTGGTAGAGATACCCTCTTCAAATGCTGGAGGTGCATCCCTGAGATCATCCTTTTCTTCTTCAACATGTGTTATTTCTTCTGTTTCTACCTGTATAGTGGATGATGAAGAAAAATTTCCATTATCAGAAGAAATGTTAAAATTTGATCATCTTGAAGAAGAAGCTTGCATTTATGACTAGATTGATGATGAAGGGTCTTTTATGGGTAACAAAGATGAGATGATGGATTGAGAATCAACATCATGATTAAACTATGACATTTATATAACTTCTTCTGGCCTGATTAGTGAATTATATACTCTCTAGATTTCAGTAGTTGAAATGAAGACATCTCCATTTGGGCTTCCATTACTGCTTGGTGGCTCAACAATTTTTCCAATGTTGTCTGGATCGATTGCTGTAATTGATATTATGGATCTTTCTATAAGAGTATTTTGATTTGGGTATATCTTATCAATTTGATGGATATTCAATACATAATCTGTACTCACATGTATAAATGGATTTACTGGAATCTTCTCCAAACCATATGGAGCATTAACATTAGTAATCTCCCTGGTTGTAGATTTATCCTTTCAAGTCATGTGATAGAATTATGCCTCAATGTATTGAGACTCACATGTCTTCAACAGAGCCTTAACACCATAAAATGTTCCACCTTTACCATAGAAACAATATTTGAGACATTGGTGGTATGATGAAGGCATATCTGCATGATGATGTAGCAAGGGTCTTCCAAGCAAGATGTTGAAGGCGGAGTCTTGATCAACAACCATGGAATCTGAATTGGATAAAAGATCTCCAAACTGAGTTTTGAGTGTAACCTCACCAAGGGTTCTTGTTCATTTTTATCATATCCCTGTAACATCATGGTAGAAGGAGATAAATCAGATTCTGTGAGGCCCAATAGACGAAGTGTGTGAATGGGCATGAGGTTGACTCCAGAACCATTATCAATGAAAGCTCTTCAGACGTCTATGCCATTGACCTTTCCGGATATGTAAAGAGGTCTAATATGTATATACATGACATCATCTTCATCTTCACTAGTAAAATATATTCCTATATGGCATTCTGCAGGATTATTCTCTATGTGATAGACTTTAGCTGTAGCAATTTCAGTTTCAAACTCCCGTGGACTTGTCAAAACCTCAATGAGAGCCTACAGAAGATCTTTTGAAAGATTTAAAGCATGAAAAATTGATAACTTGGATGGTACATGTTCTAGGTGTTTCAATATATCATAATTTTGATGCAAAGGTCTACATTTCCCAACAAGAACATGTGGTTTAGCACATGCCTTGGAAGTTGATGCATCTTGTATGGGGGTAGGAGTTGGTAATACTCATGGATTTGGAAGATTAGACTGAGCAGGTCTATTTACCTGCTGAGTAGAAGAAAGTGGAACCTTCAACCGATCTTCTAGTATATTTGTGCCCGGACTGAGTTTGCAATTAGTGGAAGAAATTGCTTGTTCTTGTTGAGCTCACTGAAGGGCTCTACTACAAGTTTCTACTGCATACACAGTTCTACCAGGAGTAGAATTTGAATAGTGGCCTCTGAAAGATCCATGTATTCCTCTATACCCTGAGCCTCTAGAACTTCCTCTGATTCCTCTATTTGATATATGGAATTCGGTCTAATAAAAATCGAAACTGCAACTGGCATATAGATCTGTTAATTGAATCATATTAATATAAACGAAAATCAACTCTTCATCCGATGAAGACTCTGCCTGATTAGCCAATTTAGGCTGTGCCGTTTTTCAGGACGGTGCCTGTTGCTTCGATGTAGATGGCACAAAATCTGCCAGGGTCAAAGACAGCTTAGGCTTTGACACGTACTCATCTTCTTCCGATTGTTACTTTTTATTGGAATCGTTCAATTTCATTGAGGATTTTCCCTCTGATGAAGAGGGTTTTAGTGCAGTATTTATGGCATAAGCCACAATTGGTTTCTTCAATTGTGTTCACAAAAAAGCATGAGTTAGGTTAATCATCTTTTTGACCATCCAATCATAATATTTTTGTGCATTCTTGCTTTTTACATCTTTCCATTCACTTTCCTCCTCTTGAAATGTAGCAGTAACACATGCTACCTGAGCTGAAGAACCTTTCAGTTTGACTTGTCCCAAGTCGGCCATCTTTTTCATGAGATATTTGAAGACAAAACACTCCTGGATGGGATTCCCCAACATTTGATGAAACGAGAAATAGTTGGGGGGGGGGGTTCATCTCCTTCATTTTTTTGGCCTCTTGGGCCTTGGAAATTGATCCAGATTATTTTCTAGAGCCGAAATGAAGTAGCCAAGAACTTGTTCATTTCAGAAAGAGTAAAATTTTCTCTTTAAATCCTCAAATTTTTTCCTTCTTTGATCTCTTTGATCATCTTGACGAAACGAACCTTATTGTTGGAGCTCAGGAGGTGGAGCCCTTCGAGATGATGAAGGTTTTGAAGTAGAAGCAGGTATAGGTTCTTTCATAAGCATAACTATAGAAGTTTCTACTTTACCAATTCTCCTTCCTGGAACTGATGGAATTACACGAGCTTTAGCCTTAGAATGTATAAGGGAATCATCAATCTGTTGAGCGATTGAAGTAAGGTCTCGAATCCCTCCTGTGTATTTTATAGGGATCAACGATGTGTGTAATTCGTCACGTTGATTTGCCACACAGATTGGTAATAGTTTCGGTTGAGGGAGTTCTATTCTTAGGATATAAGTTATTCCCTTCCAGTGAGAAATGAAATCTGAGACCCTTTCATTCTCCATTTTCATACAGTTTGTATGATCTAAAAATGTTGTATTTGGAAAAGTTGAGCTGAATTGAAGAAGAAATCGTTGACGGAGATCTTCCCATCTGTTAATTGACCGGTATTGCAAGATTGTATACCAAAAAAAGCTGGTCCTTGCAAGGATCGCACGAAGCATCTGAGTTTCACTCCTTCTTGCTGCTCTAGAGATCCCATAATAGGATCGCAACAAGACATGTAATGCGTAAAATTCTATTCACGATCGCCTGATCCATTGAAAATAGGGAATACAGGGTTTCCAAAAATTGATAGGGGAGAGATTGAATCTACCCATTCAGGGTAAGTCTCTTTTCTGGTTGTACTTGCGCATGCTTCCCTTACATAGTCTCTAACCGAGCTGTTAATGACTCAATGATAGTTATTAACTTTTGAGAAACATCTAGCTGAACGTGGACTTGGGCAGGTGCAATGACTGGAGTTTGGACAGGTATGCAAGCTGGTACTGCCACTGATGGAAGTAATGCCAATTTTTGTTGCACTTTTCTCGTAGGATTAGACCTGTGAGGGTATACTGATAAAAGAGGATATTCATGATCCATCTCAGTAGCTGCAACAAACTCCCTTGGATGACTGACTCCAGTACGCTTAGGAAGAAGACTACCGTTAAGTAGTTCTGCATTCAACCTCCTCAATTCCTTCATTTCTTCCTCCTGTTGTGCAAATATTTTCTCTAGTGAGAGTGATTGGACTTCTCCAGAGGAAGGATATGTAACCTAAATCTTTCCCCTCCCTTTGATGGATCCTTTTCAGAGAGGGGGAAGTGGGTTGCTTCAAGGATTACATAGGTTATGACTAATCCTTTTATTTCGTGTACGCGCACCTTCTTCATTTGTGTCTATGCATACATCTTCTTGAGCATGAACCTCTTCATCTGAATCCCCTGAGTGAGACTGATCTGGTGGATCAGCAACAATGGAAAAGATGACATTGATTGATGCATAACAAATTGCATCCCTTCTATTATCATTTCTGTGATATTGTATTCTTCCATGTCTTTAATGAGACATTTCCTTTTATTGATTCGATCCCTTAGGAATTTCTTGACGAACCGTAATTTGGAGGGAATCTCATGATAATTTGGCTCTTCATTCCTCCTATGGATTCTTACCCAATCGAGAGAAGACCATCTTTCACTGAGGATGGGATTCATGATTCGAAAAAGTCCCCAGTCCGGTGGATTGGGGTTGTTCCTGCAACTTTTGCTCAACTCCTCGAATCCTGTTTGTTGATTCTGAGGGTTGGTTTAAAATATTTCCTAGTCTGGCATGTTGGGGTGGATCTTGACATGCTATGTCTCAGACTTTCTTAAAATCTCTCCTGATCTTGCAGACCTTAGTCTGAAAATTAGCTGGATGCATCAATCTATATCCACTTTTATCACCCGGCTCGAATGACCGTTGGATGATTTCCGACACTTCTATCATATTATTATCTTCTTGCTCCATATGAGAGGCATGTTCAATATTCTTATTTTCTTGACGCATGAGTAATTCAAAAATGTGTTCTCTGTATGATTTATTTTGAGAGGAACTAGTTGAAGCCTGTTCTTGGGCAAGCATTTTATTACAGAAAAATCGCATTAACATTGGCCGGCCATGGGCAATAACATTTCATGAGACCATTTTCGGTGGGCTTTTCTGACTGGAGAGTACAATGAAATGTAGTGATCCATGAACACCCCATCCTCTGACATGAATACCAGATGGGGCATTGGCAATTAACTATTTCAATCTTCTTAGTGCGCCAACACATGAACATTGAAGGGCTCTCTACGGCTTTTCATTCATCGGATATCGAGAGACTGATAGAGATGCCAAGTCAATTTTACCTTGTAACCCTTCTATTATCTTAACATGATTTTCATATTCATCATAAGATAATACTTTCTTTTTCAACTGACAAAGAGTTTTCCATATGTTGAGATGAATATCATGAATTCCATCATCTGTCAATATCTCTGGAATGTCATACTGGAAGTGATCCAGAGGCCAAAACATGACTGACACTTCACCTTTTGCCAGTTTTTTTCTCATGCTCAGCATTTCCTCTTTATCATTCAATGAAGATTCTTCTATCTGATTTGAACAGAGCAGGTTATTCCTTGTTACAACATCGGATTCAACAATATTGGTAGAGAAATTACCAATCAAACTAGATGATTCATGACTTAGGGGTGGTTAATGTAATGACCTACACCCTAGGATATCTTCCGATGGAGAATGTATTTCCCCTGCTAGCGATGAAGCATCAGACATGACTGGTTTCGCATTTGCAAGTGCCTCAAGATAAGAGGGCTTTCTCAGAACTACATTGTCCACTAGTGATTTTTCCAGGAAATGTGAATCACTAATGTGTAGAATACATTCATAGCGAAATTCATCATCATGGGTAGGAACACCATGGAAGGTTAAACAAAAATATGAGATCTCTTGCTCTTTGGTCTTCTGACCACACAGAGGGTTCCTATGGATCTCATCTGAATATGAAACTTCAAAATCGACCGAATTTTCATGAAGCAAGCCTTCATGAGGATGTATCTGATACAGACCTTAATAATTAATGTTCCCACTATTGGGAACTGAAAGAGAATAATCTTGAGTTGCAACAGAAAGTTGTCTGAGTGCATCAAGAACTCCAGCATCGAGTAAGGACTTGTTAAAAATTGGATATTGATCTCTTGACTGTGCTGGGTGGGTCTTCTTCATAGACACCTTCTTACTTGCCTTAGAAACCACTTGTTGATGAATGTTGATTCTCTGAGTAGGTGTATGTGCCTGATCAGGAGAGATGGCCTGGTTAGGCTAACGATCTCTACTCAAATCATGTGTATGTTCCTGACTTGGTTGTCCGTATGATATGGGGGATTATTCCCCACAACCCTCTTGGACTGGAACAGATGTGTGTGTCTGTTCTGGATTTAACAATTGATGTGTCACTCCACTGGTAGGGAAATATTTATGTGTCTTTCCCTGAGATGTTGCTGAAGCTATTATAATATCCTGACAGGCATCCAGGATATGAGTAGGGATTTTATTTTGCTCTTTCACCATTGATAGAATATTCTTGGTGACTTTAGCTACTAGAACGGGGATATACGTCCATTCTGTACATAGAGTAGGTGTATGTGCCTGCTCTTGTCCCCCTTTTCCTATCAATGAATCCTAAGAGTACTCTAGTGTGGGGGAAGAGAGTTGAGTCTACCTTTTGTTTGTCGCCGGAGCTTTCCGACTGACTTCTCCGAATGCTACTAAACGAGACTGTTGGTAGGCTTGATCAATACTAGTAGGTGTATGTCCCTGGTGATTTCACTTCGCCGAACATGGTTGACGAGCTCCATCATATGTAGTCAGAGGAGCCTGCTTACTAGCTGATGATGTATAAACAGGTGTATGTTCCTGCCAATAGTACTCCACCGGAATTGCCTGGCGGGATTGGTGTGATGCTACCAGAAGATTCTGCAGGATAGAGGAACTAAAACGGACGGGTGTGTGTGCCCGCTCATTGCTTTCCACCAAGTTAGGTTGGTGGACTTCTCCGGAGATGGAAGAGATGAGATCCTGCTCACTGTTAACCGTATTTCACCTCCGGCGATTTGTCTTGCCTGCTTGGGTTTGAGGAACCTGAGCCGAACGCCTGGAGTCGGTACCTTCATCATGTTGATGGCACACTATCACACGAGTCTGGCGTCAATTGTTGATAGGATCCCCTGGGAAGAACTCTTGTCTTCTTGAATTACGTCCCTGAGGGACCTGCTCATTCACCTCCTCAGAATATGGGAGTGAATGGTGATTGCAATCCGGGGATAATGACCTGAAACAGTTGGAGACGGTGGTTAGAACTGCCTACTTCTTGTTCACTGGTCGTCGTTGTCCGGATGACCGGTGTGAGATGTTCACTTGGAGGGCTCGTCGAGAAGCCTCCTGAGATGGAATAGTACCATTTTGATGGTACTCCATAACCTGCACATTTGATTCCCAGCGTTGAAGATGCTGAGTAAGTGATGTCATCCTCAGAGCGGACGACGATCCAGCAGGAGTAACAGCAGTGGCATTCGATGCAGCGGTATTCATAGGTGTGATCATGAGAGCAGTCATTTCATAGAATGCAGAAAATCATGGAAAAGAGTGCATGTTTGATATAACAGATGTAATCAAGATAAATTCAGCCACTAAATCATTTGGATGAGCACATATTTCAATGATTGTTTTTTGTTGTCCCTCCCATTGAGTTTTAAATAGGTGCCTAACAAATAAGTAAAACATCATTTTAACATGGTTAAGTATTCTCGTCGGGTTCACCATTTTTTGTTTCCCTTTGGAATTGGGGATGATCTCATTCATTTAAGATTCAAACATTCCAAGCGGTTTCTATCAGTTTTATTCGTAGAACCGGAGACATCCAAGGATTCCATATTCATTTTAACCTACTTTCCAAAGGTATGCACTCATTAGTTGTGGACTGATGAGGCTTAAGAATTTTTATTGGTTGAGAGAATGGGAGGTCGGACTCATCACACTTTTTTGAGGGGAATTATTGTCTACTCTGGGACTCTATTTATAGATTTAAGTTATGTTCGTTAATCCTTATTACACTACCAAGTATAAAATGATCTTTCCTTTAGATCTGACAATCAATGATTGATATGTTCGAAATTTTGAGAATATTTTATATCTATTTGAGGATCTTCATCAATAAAGAATCATTTGTATTTTATAGAGATTCTTGTTCAATGGTATCATTCAATACATAAAAGTCTCTTGGTCACTGTGATGACCATACTGGTTTTAAAGCCACTTTGTGGGGCACTGGACATTTATTGTCATTCAGAAGGACATGGGTTATTTCAGAGGTGGGATCGAACCCACAGATGGGCTACCTACATATCCTTTTCTTAGAAAATGAATCAGAATCCACGTAGTTTGAGTAAGGGAGTATGATGTTTACGATTGATGGCTCAAATAAAGATTTAATAATTACCTTTACACTCTATGCTCACATGAGTCATGCTCGGACTGAGAAACAAGAGGTATTTGTAAAACCAGACAATTGTGCCATGAAAGATGCAGTCATAATAAATAATGTGGGGCTTATGCATGTATTACTTCCCAAAAGAGATGTAGATTAAGATTTACTTCCGAGAAAAAAATCCAAGAGTAGGATCCATAAAGGTAAATGTGATTCATGGAGATTTAAAAACTCTATCATGGGGCTTACTCTTGGAAAGGAAACCAAAATTAAGAGAGGACTTATTATTGGGTTTTACTCCTGAGAAGGAAGCACAGATTTAAAGTAAATTAGGACTGGTTAAGAGAAATTAAGACTGGGGCTTACTCGTAAGGAGGATGCCCAGATTAGTGGATTTGGGGCTTACTCTTGAAAAGTAGGCCCAAATTAATGAGTATTTGGGGCTTACTCCTAAGGAGGATGCCCAGATTTGGGGATTTGGGGCTTACTCTAAAAAATGAGGACAAAATTAATGAGGACATGGGGCTTATTCCTAAAGAGGATGCCCAATATTAATGAGAACTTGAACTGGGGCTTACACCTGAAAAGGAGGACTAATTAAGAGAAATTACGATTGGGGCTTACTCTTGAATAGGAGGCCCAAGATTAAGGGGTTCTCTTATCTTAAAAGATGAGGTTGGATAAATGAAATCTCAATCTTTAGTGACATAAGGATATGCGAATCACTAAATTTTTTATAGATATTAAACAGAATTCCTTTCAGATAAGGAAGATAATCAAGAAAACATGCCATAAATGGATTTAAATAATTTCTTGAAGACTGAATCTTGAATTGGATAGGTGTAATGGTATAAGATGGGTTAAATGGGCAAGAAGGGCACCCAAAAAAGAAAAGGGAACGCATGTTCTGGGGAGTCGCGCAAGTACTGCGTGGGCGCACAAGTCCTTGGTCGGGCATGTATACCTGCGCGGACCATGGGTACTTGCGCGATTGTGAACCAGTAGGGTAACACTTAAGAAATCCTTGTCCAAAGAATTTAGAATTATCCTAAGGTACTTCCAGAATAGGGGCGTGCAAGTTTTAATGAGTAGGTAAGGAGGAGTGCAAGTATGTAAATTTCCTTTAAGGGTAAAACACCTTAGGCATGCAAGTGTTAGTGAATTATAACACTTAGACCTTACTCCTCTTGTATAGACCTTCCATTATAGGTAAAGAATTACCATATAAGTGTTCGGAAGACCTGAAGAAGAGACTTGGACGTTCAGAGCTATGTATCTGAATTCTGAAAAAAATTCCTCCTCAAATAGGGGGCTCACCGAGTATATTTATTGGTTGGAGAAGAGCCCGAGCAGTTATCACTTAGGGCGCGCAAGTCACTTGCATGACCATTAGGCGGCACGCAAGTATAGCTGCGCCACAGTAAAGGAACTTGCGCGGCGCATGTGAATTTGACTCCTTTTCCATTCCATTATCGATTTTTTATGTTTTCTTCAAAGGATGAATCAATTTATTCTAAGTCATTTCCATTTCCATTCTTTTTGACAATGTGATGAAAAGGAGCATCAACAATGATTTTTGGTTATTAGTTTCATTTAATATTTTAGAGTTATATTTTAATTTAGTTTTTTAGGATTTTTTGTGTCTACTTTTTTTATTCTGTTTTTGGGTATTTTATGGTTTTTATGGTAATAATGGTTCTTTTGGGTATAGGAATTTTTTGATTACATTAGTGGGTTTTGGGGTTTTATGGTATTTTTTGGTTTTTGGGGTTTCTAGTGTATTTTACGGGTTTTAGGGCGTTCGAGTTCATCTGGTGTTTTAATGGTCATATATAGGTTTTATAGGGGGGGGGGGGTTATGGTTTTTTGGATTTCAAGGGATTATGGGGTCGTTTAGAGGTTTTCGGGTTTTTTTTGTGTTTTGAGGATCATTTAGGGTTTTAGGATTTTTGGGGTCTTTTAGGTTTTTTTGGTCCTATAATGGTTTTTTTGGGTTTTTTGTGTTTTTACGGTTTTAAGGTTATTATGGTTTTAGAGGTCTATATGATTTTTTATATTTTTTGTAATATTTTTTTGGTTTTTAAGGGTTTTATGTTTTCCTATTGTTTTTAGGGATTTTATGTTTTTAGGGGTTCAATGGGTTTTATTGGTTTCTATGGATTTTAACAGTTTTTTGTGTTTTTTTGGTTTTTAGGTTTTTAGGGTTCTGATATATTTTGGAGGGGTTCTTGAGATTTTATAGTTTTTTGGGATTTTGGCGTGTGTGGGTATTTAGTCTTATTTACGGGCATATTTTAGTTTTTTTTAGAATTTCAAGGTCTTTTTGGTTTTTACAGTATTTTATTGATTTTTTTGGTCTGTTCAATTTTTATGTATTTAAGGGTTTTATAGGTTTTTAGGGTTTTAAGGGTTTCATTGTATTTAGGGGGTTTTATACTTTTTCTGGGTTTTTAGTATTTTGGAGTTTTTAGTGTTTTATGGATTTTTGGGATTTTTGGTTTTTTCGAATTTTAGAGATCTTATATATTTTATGATTTTTGGGGTTTTAGGGATTTTTTTAGTTTTTTGTACTTTTAGGTGTTTTTCTATCATTTTGGAGTTTTTATGGTTCTTATTATTTTTCAGATTTTTTTTGGGATTTCTAGTTTTTAGTGTTATTTATTGTTTTTTGGGGAATTTAGGTTTTTTTAGATTTATTGGGTCATTATGGCCTTTTTAGGGCTTTAACCAGTTTTTGGTCGTACTTTTTGGTATTTTGGGATTTAAGGGTCTTTTTAGTCCTGTAAATGGGGTTTAGGTTTTAAGTGTATTTTAAGGTTTTTTATGGTTTTAAGTGTTTAAAGGGTTTATTCAAATTTTTGTGTTTATATAGGGTTTTAGGGTTTTTATACATTTATTAGTTTATGTTAATTTTAGTGTATTGAGGGTATTTAGTATAGTTTAAATTCCATTTAGTTTTTTTAGTTGGGTACAATATATTTAATGGCGCTTAGGGGTCTCAAATGATTAATAGTTTTTTGGGTTTTCAGTATTTTTATGGTGTCTAATGGGTTTTATGGTCCTTTATGTTTTTAGAATTTATAGGAAATTTTGGGAATAATTTGTGGTGTTTATGTTATTTTAGGATTTTTAAGGATTCTAATATTTTTTAGGGTTTAGGGGTTTTTATGATGTTTTTTTTCCTTTTATGTGTTTTATCGTCTTTTAATGTATTGGGTATATGGTATAGGGAATATGATTTTAGAGTATGGGGTTTGTTGTTTAAGGTGTACGGATTAGTTTTTTGGGTGTAGGGTTATTGGTTTTGGCTGTAGGGTTTAGAGTTTAGGATGGATGGATTAGGTTCTAGGTTGTAGATTATACAGTTTATGGTGTATATTTTTGGAATTATGGTGTACGGTATAGTGTTTTAGGGTTGTTACGGATGTTAAGGTTTTTTTTGGGTATTTAGGATTTTATTTATTTTTTAGGGTTTTTATGGTTATAGGTTTGAAGTTGTTTTACAGGTATTTAGGTGTTTAGTTCTTTTATTATTTTTAGGGGTTTATGGTTCACAATGGTTTTTAGAGGTTTTAGAATTTTTATAAGATTTAAGGTTCTGATAGTTTGTTTTTTGTTTTTGGGTTATTAGTGGTATATTTGGGATTTATGAGTATTTTAGATTTTTAGGGTCCTTAGGTTATTTTATAGTTTTGTGGGTTTTCAGTGGGTTTTAGTGTTTTTTCAGTGTATTTAATGGTTTTTATTATTTTTTTGTTTTTTTTAGGTTTTTTATTTTGTTATTATATTTAGTTTCATTTATTATTTTTATGTGTTTTTAGGGGTTATAGGTGGGATTTATAGTTTTAGGTGGTTTTTAGGGTTTTTATATGATAATAATTGTATTGAAGTTTTTATGGTTTTTAGGTGTTTTAATTTTTCAATGGTGGTTTAGATTTTTAATTTTATTTAGGTATTTTTATTTTTTGGTTGTTTTAGTGATTTTTAGATTTATATGTGTTTTGATAATGATATAGGGAATTTCAGTTGTTTTAAGTATTCTATGGGATTTTAGGCTTTTATGTTTTTTATATATTTTTTTGATTTTTTTGTGATTAAGGGTTTTAAAGTTTTTATGTTTTAGGGTATTTTATGGTTTTAGGGGTTTGTAATCTTTTAGTTTGTTTTAGTGGTTTTAAGGATTTGGGGTCTTTTGTTATGTCTTATGGGTTTTTAGGGGTTTTTATGGTTGTTAGTGGGTTTAATGATTTTTATGGGTTTTTTAGTTTTTCATTGTTTATAATCTCTATAACGTTTTAGAGTTTTATCATTTTTTGGGTCTGTTGAGTTTGTAGGGGTTTTTTATTTTTTAGGATCCATTATGAAATTAATATGTTTGTGGGTTTTAGGTAATTTATGAGTTTTAAGGAATTTTAGATGTTTTTATGGTTTTTTTATTTTTTACAGTTATTTGAGTTTTTAGGGTTTTAGGTTTTTGAGGATTTGGTGTGTTTTTCATTTAATAGTATTTAGGTTTTTTAGGGTTTGTATGGGTTTTATTTTTGTTTTATTGGTTTTTAGGTGTTTAAGTAATTTTAGTGACCTTTAGTGATTTTGAAGGGGGTTTAAGTGTTTTAGTGTATTTTTATGTTTTAAAGGTTTTTAGGGTTTTTAGGATTCTTCCAGAGGATTTAATGGTTTCTTAGGGTATTATTTATTGAGGAATAATTGTGTTTTTGGGGTTTTAGTGTTTTTTATGGGTTTCAGGAGTTTGGGGGATTTTAGTGTTTTAATGTTCTTTAAGTTATTTTAGGTATTTTTGGATTTTTAATAGTTTTTTGGGATATAGGATTTAGATATGGGTGTTTCGGTTTTTAGGGTGTGTGTCGGTTAAGGGGGTTTTTAGGGTTTTAGGAGTCTTAGAATTTTAAGAGTGTCTAAGGGATTTTTAAATTTTACAGTTTTTTATTATTTTAGTTGGTTTTTTATTTATAGTGTTTTTTCAGTTTTTTGGGGTATTATATGTTTTGTGGGTTTTATGGTGTTTGGGTTTTTTAGTGGTTTTAATGTGTTTATCATATTTTATATGTATTTTTAGGGTTTTCTTGTACTTATGGATTCTTAAATTTTTTATTTTTATTGGTTATAGTGACTTTAGTTTTTAAAGTATTATATATTTTAATGTTTTTCGGGATTTTTTGAACTATTTTAGTGGTTTTAGGCGGTTTTGAGTTGATTTTGCAATTTTATTTTTTAGTGTATTTTGGGTTCTCTAGGTTTTTTATAATTGAATTTGGGTTTTTAGATTTTTTATTGTTTTTTAGTTGTATTAGAGTTTTTTGTTATTTAAGGATATTTCAAGGTTTTAGGTTTTTTAGGGATTTTTGTTTTTTTATAATTTTATTTAGGTTCTTTTAATTTTTTTGGTGTTTTGGGTTTCTAGAGGTTTTTCATTGTTTTTGGGTTTTTAGTGACTTTTAGGAACGTTAAGGAGTTGTGGATTCTATAGGGTTTAATTTATTTTAATGGTGTTTTATGGACTTTTAGGTTTCTTATGGTATATTGGGGGTTTTTTGTTTTTGGGGGATTTAGGGCCTTTTTGGTTTTGAGGGTCTTTTATGTATTTACTATGGATTTTAGGGATTTTTTTTTGATTTTTAGGGATATATATGGTTTTTAGTGTTTTTTGTGTTTTTATAGATATAATGGATTTTAGGGATTTTAGGGGTTGTATTCGTTTGAGAGGATTATATTATTTTTTTATTTTAGATTTATTTTAGGTGTTTTATGGTTCTTTTATTGAATTTTTTGGGATCTATGAATCGTTAATTTCATTTAGGGTTTTATTTGTTTTTTGGGGTTTTCTTGGATTTTTATGGTATTTAGGGATTTTTAGGGTTTTGGTGTTTTATTAGATTTACTAATTTTAGGTATTTCGTGGTTTTTATGGTTTGTAGAGTATTTTAAGTTTTTCATTGGTTTTAAGAATACTATTATTTCTTGAGAGTTTAGGTTATTCAGCATTTTTATTGGTTTTAGGGGGTTTTAGGGGTTTATGGGTTTTACTGTGTTTTAGGGATTTTTGGTTTTGCACTCTTTTGAGGGTTTATTAGCATAATATTTGGTTTTTAGGGTGTCTAATCATTTTTATTGTTTTTTGGTCTTTTAGAGATCTTATAGACCTTTAGTGGTTTAAGGTCATTGGGGGTTTATGGTCTTGTAATAAATTTCGAGTCTTTTTATGGTTTTAGTGGTTTTATTAGTTTTTAGGTATTTTTATTGATTTTTATGATCTTTATGGGGCTTTAGGGTATTTAGGATATTTTAGGGGCTTATGTTTTTTTTTTGGGTTTTTTGGGATTTATGGGGTTTCAGAGTTTTTTTATATTATATAATTTTTAGGGGTTTTAGGGGTCTTAGGATTGTTCTAGGGTTTATTAGTTTTCACTGTTTTTTGGGATTTTAGGGTTTTTTGGTCTTCTAGGGTCCTTTAGTGTTTTTTAGAATTTTTTTGTTTTTGGGTATTCTAGGTTTTTTAATGGTTTAGGGGGGTTTTAATAATTTTTACAATTTTACGGTTTTTTGGGTTTTTTAGTGTTTTGGGTTTTTAAGAGTTTTTTGAGGATATCTCTATTTTAGGGTTTTATGGATTTTTAATGTTTTTGGGTTTTTATGGGTTTTACGGGTATTTAACTTTTTATTGTTTTTAGAGATTTTTTGGGGTTTTAGTGTTTTTATAGTATTTAAGAGGTTTTTTAGTATTTACATGTTTTTTTTGGGATTTATGTTATTTTTAGGTTATTTATTGTTTTATGGAATTCTAGGGTATTTTATGATTATAGGGTCTTTTCATGGTTTTTAGGGTTATTAGGTATTTTATGGGTTTTTTCATGTTTTTGGGTTTTTAATTTTTTAGGGTCTTTATTGGTTTAAAGGGTTTCAATTTTTTATACGGATTTTTAGGGGTTTCTTCATGTTTCGGGGGTTTGCGTTCTTTTAATTTGTTTGGATTTTATTGTCTTTTTAGTGTGTTCTATTATAATAGGGTTCTCATGCTTTTTTAGATTCATTTAAAACCTTAGGTTCTTTTGGTATTTTTGTGTTTTTAGCATTTTAGGGGTTTTAGATTTTTTTCATATCATTTAGGGGTTTATGGTTTTTAGGGTCTTTTGAGGTTTTATGGTATTTTAGGGATTTTAATGGGGTTTTGGGATTTAGGGTTTTAGTGGGTTTAGTGTATATTCATGTTTTACAGGTTATGTAGGCTATTTTAGGGTTTTAGGGTCTTTAAGTGATTTTATGGTTTTATAGTTTTAGGTTATTTTTATATTTGTTAAGGGAATTTAAATGTTTTTGGGGAATTTTATGGTATTAAGTGTCCTTTTGGGGATTTTTGGATATTAAGGTATTTTTTATGGTCATTAGGGTTTTAAGGGTTCAAGGATTTGGGGGGGGGGGGGGGTTAGGGTTTTCTGGTATTTTTAGTGTATTTTGAGTAGTTTAGGGGTTTTGTGGGTTATAGGGGTATGGTATTTTATAGGTTTTTAGGGGTTTTATTGGGTTTTGGGGTTTTGCGTGGTTTTGGAATTTTTTAGTGTTATTATATTTTTTAGGGGTTTTATGATTTTTACAATTTTTAGGGGTTTTATAGTTTTTAGAATTTTTTGGGGGTTTTATGGGTTTTCAGTTTTTAAGGGATTTTAGGATGTTTTAAATTTATTAGGAGTTCAAATGAGGTATTTAGGGATATTGGGAGTATTTCGAGACTCACATGTTTTAATGGTGTTACAGATTTTTTTTTTGTTTTTACATTTTATGTATTTAAGGATTTTTATGGTCTTTTAGTGTGACTAGTATTTTTATGGGTATTTTGACTTTTTTAGAGGTATTATATTTTTTAGGGTTTTATGGTTTTAATGAGGTTTTGGTTCTTTATTGTTTTTTATTATTTTAATTTCCTTTAGAGTTTCATTAGGGTTTTTATATTATTGTAGAGTTTTTAGAGGTTTTAGTGTCCTTTATTGTTTTTGGGGGTTTTTTGGGGATATAGGGATTATTATGGTTTTTTTTGGATATTTCTGTTTTTATAGCAATTTTAGGGTTTTTTTGGGGATTTTAGTATTTTGGGTATAGGTTTTATGGTTTATGGTCGAGGGTTTTTTTTAATGTGTAACGATTAGGTTTTAGGGGTTATGGTGAATGGTTTTAGATTTTAGGTGTTTGTTATATGGTGCATAGTATAGGGTTTACAACTTAGTGAGTTGATTATAGGGTTTAGGGTGTGAGGTTTTGTGTTTCTGTGGTAGGTTATAGTGTTTCTGGTGTAAGGTTTAGAGATTATGGTTTAGGGTAATGGTTATAGGGTTCAGGTTTCAGGTTGTATAGTACAGGGTTTGTGGTTTTAGTGATTTTCTATAGTTTTCTGGGTTTTTTTGTTTTTAGGGGTTTTGTATTTTTTGTCTTTTTATGGTTTTGATGGGTTTTATAGACTTTTAGGGTTTTTATGGTTTTTATGATTTTTAATGTTTTAAGGGTTTTTGGGTTTTAAGCATTTTTAGGGATTATATGGGGTTTTAGTGTTTTACGGTTTGGGTGGGTTTAAGGTTTTTACTAGATTTATTGTTTTTAATGTTTTTATCAGTTTTTTAGATTTTTTATGTTTTTTGGGTTGTTGAAACTCTGATCCTTCATGTGGATAAAAAAGTTACTAAGTGAAATTCCTTAGAAAAATGAGGAGAAAACATATGGAGAATTTCATGATTTGCATAGGCTAAAAATTGAGTTCTCCCTAGGTAGCCCGAATAACCTTCAATGAGAAAGTACCTGCGAGCCCCTCACATGTGTGCAACCTCATCACTTGTGCGCCAAGTCACCATCAATCTGGGTACCATACATTCCTATAAATAGTCCCTTAGGGTCTTCATTTGTACTGATGAATTTCCCTGAAACCTGATTGGTACTCTGATCACACTAGCACTTCACCATAGTAATACTTATGTTCTCCAAGTGTTAAAAATTAACAACCCTTGCACGACTCATTTTCCCAACCCCATTCTTTCAAGAACACTTGCGTGATCACCCTTCCTCATGTATGAAGATGCACGCCCCACTTAACAGAATAAATGTGAAGACTCGTGATGGCTAGAGCAAAGTCTCTCCTAATTCTAGTAATTCAGGTTGTTCATCACTTATGTTGACATCAATTCTCCAAATATTTCATGACTTCACATTCCATCCGACAACTTACTGGAGAGACCTTCCTAGGTTTACCTCACCCCTATAGCCTGCTAGAGCCTTTCTTGTATCCTCCTTCTAATCCACTCAGGACAGGGCCTCTCCTTTATTGGATCCCCTGCCTAAAATTTGTTATATTTAATCCTTCACCAAGGCCTCTTGATTTACCAAATCATAGGGAATGGAATATCTTTGTGTCCCCGATTTTGATTTGGATATCTATGGTTACAGTTTTCCCACACTTGTCCTGCTAAAGGGTGAGGGTCCTCGGGGTGTCTGTGGATTCGGATATCTATGGTCACATAGAACCTTACTCCAATCGTAGTGTTGAGGAGTTACCAGTCTTTGATTCCTAGTATAGAACTATGTCCTCCCATTCTCATCTATGAGACCTAGAGCCTCTAGTCCCTCGTACGAAGGGTACGGTTAACACCTGCTTTTTCTATGGAAAATGAAATGTATTCCTACCCACTATAAGACTTATTTTTGGGAAACCATCCTAGTTTAAGCCCCTAGTATTTCATGAAGGATGTTTCAATAACACTCCTCTCAACCCCCTACCCCTTCAATCCTTCCTTACATTGGACCCTTTAATAATGTAAAGAGAACATGGGGGAGTGTCGTAGCCACATCCTCTTCCACCATAGTCACAACCTCTTCCATTAGTAGAGGAGAATGTGTGCGGTTTTTTGAATAATTCACATTCTCTTGCTTCTTAGACCAAGCATGGATCTCAGGGGATTATAGGTTTTTAATGATCACAACATCCACATGAAGGAATAAACTACCAGAACATTGATTCCCACCATAATTGTGATACATAGGAAGCCTTCAAGAAGGGACTGAGCCAACTAGAGATCATCCTTATGAGTCCAACCCCAATTCCATTAATCAAGGTATCCTCCTTAGGAATATTCCTAAATTAATTCACCCTAAATATACATGAGTTAATACATCTCTCATGGACCATATTATAAGGGCATCATCATTATGAGTAACCACTAACCTATTTCTCTCAATGTGTCATACTCCACTATGAGACATACCAATCTACATGGGCTTTGATTCCAAGCTAGGTGGGATACAATGGAAGCCTCCTTGAGGATCAAGACCAACATTCCAAATCATCTTTGTTCTCTTCAGGTTATATCCCCAGAACGATCTAATTAACCATTATTGTTCATATTCCTTCCAATTTCCTTTTCTTTTTCGACATCAGTCCCACACTAAGATTTTACTCGGTACCTTTTTTCAAGATGTTCATACCACACATCAATGAACTATACGGTTAGGTCCGTATTCCATAACTTTAAACGGTATGAAGTGTCCCATTAGGCGACAGTAAACCATGTGGTTTCAGATTCCTTTCATGAGGATTAGTAGTTAGACCATCTATGGGATAGATGCCAACATCAAAACCAATTCTATATCCCTATATTATGATAAACTATAAATTAACCTATGTATACCTATATGAAAAGACCTCTAGATCAATAATAACCCTTGTTCATTTAGTCAATAATGACCGATGGTCTGGATGAAGACGATGTTGAAAATCGTATTCATCCATTTTAGGAGTGTATCCTTAGCACATAATCACTAGTCCCACCCCTTTTCTATGGAGTTTGACCTATATTCCACCTATTGCCTCATCTTGAATACACATGGGTCCTTTCCAAAGTCTCATACCAAAAATCAGAACCACCTACACCATGTGGTAGTGAACCATCAACATGGGGAGGGTGTTATCATCAGCTGTCAAGCCTAGGTCCCTCTGACATGAAAATTCAAGATGAACCACCGGGAAAAAACTAGCTAACATGGGGTAGGTTCCAACCTTTTCCCAATCTAGAGAATCCCACAAACCCATTTTGGTGGAAAATAGAGAGTGGGAACATACACCAGTACACCTTCATTATGTCATCCAAAAAACTCATCTGGAGGTATAAAACCAATCTATTCATCCAAATTTAGTTGATTTTCAAGGGAAATAACATAAACAATCATACAATTATTCATCTTGTCAGAAGAATCGTTTGGCTACATTTGAGAAATCCCACCAACCAAAGGTGGCGACAACTTATAAATTCAAACATACACCCACCTTCACTCCCCTATCCAACCAGCATTCTTGTCTGGAAGGACATGAGGATATCCACTGAAAATGATTGGTTGAAAACATACAACCAAAAATTACACCATCCAACATCCATCAATCCAACAAACATTCTTATTTGGAAGAACCTAGAGAAGTCAGTCAGAAAGCTACGATGATAATCCTTGTGAAGGCTCAAATTTCTTCCCCCACACACATGTAATACCAGTATAAATTGATAATAAATGGAGTACAAGAGAAGGTACATACACAAACACTAGATATGGATTGGACATATATACAAGTTCTGGAATCTAATGTCACTAAGCACATTTTGGAAATGGTGAAATGGCAGACACAAAATTGTTCCCACATCTTAGAAGCTTGTATGAATATAATAACATAAAAATTCATAGTACTAGATAGATGAACACACAATTTTATCCCCATACATAGGATGAATCATCATCATACCATCCTAGAGAATATAAACACTTCTGTTCGAGACAAGGAGGGTTTTGGGACACACTACCACATATCATATGGGCAACTGGATCAGGTAAATTCTCTCAATCCAATTGGATATAATCGGTGTATTATGACATACACTATAATGTAGGCACGTACTCCTTCCCTTGAAAACTACTTTTCCCATAAATTGGATCCAACTGATTGTAAGAGGGAATCTAAAAAAAGTATTATAAAACATAGTTGTAAATTTAATATCTAGTGTGCGATTTGGCTCCAAATAATGCTTTAGTTCTTGATGCCCTCCACAATTTATCTGTTTCATCATAAGATCCTACTTTCCCATTACCAAATTATCGGAGTAGTAGTAGCAATTCTAAAGTTACTCATCAAACACATCATCGTGAAGGCTTCCATCACGATAATTCAGTTAATCTTGAGAACCTATCTTTGGATGAGAGCTACGACAACCATCCGTGTGGCAAGAAGACCATGCATAAAGTGTATTTTTCACATGCTATAATCCACCATGGTGGTCCTCCCCATGATGGAATTCTCAATGAAAATTATCTACGTTGCAGTGTTTTTCATTATCATGGGAATTCTCAAACTGAAAATGTAGTGATGAGAAATACCACTTATCTTATGGAACTCAATTACATAATTTCAGTCATGTATGATACCTTGTTAATCATTGGTAAAATAATTTCTCAACCAGAAGACAACCAAAGGTGATGGCCATTATCCAAATCACCCTTGGTCCATTTATCATCCAATGCAATTGATTAACTCTCTACTGATCCTATTGTTTATGATAATGTAGCATGAAAATGCTAATTTGTGGTTTCATTGAGTATAGAAACCTATAGAAAAATATGGGGTGGATATGTTGAATAAGGGGAAACAACTAGATAAGGGTAAACTACCTGTCATTTTCTCCTATGGAAACCTCTCAATACAACATTCCAGAGATTTTGGCAGAAGATTGTATTCATTAAGTCTACATCAACATATAGAAGATTCTTCATCATATAAAAGAAAAATTGTTAACTTATGATTAATATCGAAGTCATTTAATGGTAATAGAATTGTTTCAATTCCAAATTGGCTTGGCCTTTCTCTTAGTTTCCTAAAATATAAAAATCAAGAAGAAGTGGGGATCCCTTTAACATTCATGCCTCGATGCATTAATGTGTTTTAAAAAATTGATTACAGAATTTCCATTTTTTTCATATCAGAGGATGGGGTACACATGGAGTATTTCATTTGATTGTGCTCCAAATCTAGAAAATCCCACCAAAAGAGTTTTCAAAAAATATTATTTCCCCAGTCCAACTATAACAGACAATTTATGTTCATGACTGAAGAGATTCTCAATAGGAACTGGCCTCGACTGAATTCCACCAAAGTGAGGCCCAAAGAGAGAAGATATATAGACAATTTTACATTAATGATATGAAAACATAGATAAAGACTCTTTCTTAGAGGATGTAATTCATGAAATTGTGGAAATGTCGGAAATAACACAATGCTCTTATAAAATAGGCAATTTAAGTGAGTGCTGGATAATGAACCCAGCCAATGTGTGGATCAGAATTCGTAAAATCAGAGGAATATATGTGCTGATATCAGCCATAGTAGTTCAAGAGCCATGTTATCCTATATGAATAGTGGTTTTTTAATGCAAATAATAGAGTAAAAAATTATATCCCAAAAGGTTTATAAATATGAAAAAAAATATTCCCATCCAATAGGGCTGTGGTATTTTTCACATTCACAATCCCTTAGTCACTAGAAATTCATTTCATCCTATTAGGGAAGAATCCACAAAATGAATTCCTAAATAAAATATCAAAGGATTACATGTAGACTATTTTCCACCAAAACGTTCCCATGGAATCATAAAGTTGAAGGAAAAGGTTTCATGGAGGGCGCAGAAGAATGATATCTCACAAAGATACCAACACAATGCCATCACTGCATTATCCATTGATAAATTTCATCAATTCCATCACTGAAAATCTTCTAGAAAATGAATCTATTTCAAGGGAGTCTGATGATGAAATTCTTGTTAATAATATGGTCTGCACCAAATAAAATGAAGGAGGTGTGTGTACATGAAATCAGATAATTACCAAAAATTAAGTTATTCCCTCAAATAATCAACTTCTACCTCTTCAAAAAGATATTAATAAGGGTAAATGTAAAGGTTAGACCATATCCAACATTTTCTGTGAATAGTTCCATTCAATTTTTCTCGAGTAAATATTTTATATGAAATAGTAGGAGATGAAGGAGTTGAGATGACTCAATGTAGTGTAACTCTGAAGCAGTACTCCTATTAGACATGCTTCATAAGAAGATCCTCACCTTGAACATCTTATAGGATCACATCAGAAAATAGTGTTTGGTACAAATACTAAGGTAGATACTGAATTACCACCATTGGGTACATAAAAAGAAAAGGGTCAAACACATCCTTATAGGCCTTTTCCCATGAGTTATCAATGGAAAAAGCCAACAATGCCGCCACTAGTGGTCTTTCCTGACATCACACCAGTTTTGGATCTAGTAGTTATACCGGTATATATCTCATCTCTGCAAGATATTTCTAAAATTATAATGAAGATTATGGAGTAACTAATGACTCCATTGGAAGTTATGGAAGGATGATGTGGACCAATACGACTAGAAATGATGGTTTTTTTGTAATGGGTGGATCTGACCACTCCTCCAAACATGGGGAATACCATTCATTGGTTTAGGAGATCCATAGAAACACTTCATGCATTTATCTCTCGTTGAGATCAAATAATGGGGATACTTGATCAATAAGAGGCAATGAAAATCATATGTTTTCTGAAATCACTATAGTGGATAGCCTTTGTCTGGTATAAAATCTGGATTTCTCGATTGATTAATGGATGGGAAGATCTCTGTTAGAAATTACGTTTCTAGTTCAGTTCAACACTGCATAAGACAACCATATTCGATCTCAAAAACATCAAGCAATGGAAGAAAGATATAGTTTTAGATTTCATAGCACATTGTAATGGATTAAAATTCTTTTGAATATATCACTCCCTCATGAAGAGTTTCTTCCCATTTGTGTAGCAAATAACTATTGTGAATTATGTACACAATTTATCTCTATGAAATGAATAGGATTGTTTCAGGACCTGGACATTATTTCTCAACTAGTGGAAAACACAATAATAGAGAGTAGTGACAAATCCTATGTAATCCCATTATCTTCTGAAAGAAGAGTAGGAAAAGTAGAGGCTACTACAGTTACACTTAAGCAGGCTCATATACCTATCCTACTTCAATAACCTCATCATACTGTATGGATCCACCACTCGTGCATCATAAAAAACTTCTTCCTCATAAAGAAGATCAAAAATATCAAATCCAAAGATATTTTTAGGAGTTAAAAGGCAAGTTCTATTCTTTTTTAAGTGACGAAGTCCTCAACTACATAATCTCATATTTGGAAAACAACATAGTTCAGTTTCCATGGCCAAATAAAACTAAAAAATAAGGAGATCAGGACCTCCCAACATATTTCCCCTTCCATAAAATATTGGGGAACATCATATAATAGTGTTTTCTAAGGACCACCAAGAAAAAATGTTGGACTATGGGAAAGTGATGATACCAAATTCACCAGCCCAGGTAGCAAGAGTTACCACTACTGATCAATATGTGGTAGGAAAATGAAAGGAAGTCAAAATTATGAATGCTCTTAAATACAATGATTGTGTGGTCAGGAAAAAAATCTATCAAACTCAGTCTATTCTTGGAACACAATTAAAATAACCAACTGTGTCTTCTACCACCTCAACTAATACGAAGACTTATTCAGCTAAATCCCAGTCCTATGAAATCCAATCCCCAAAGAAGAAACATGGATAAAATAATAATGAGGAAGCGAAAGAAGATGAGTTTGTGTCAAGGAATAATTTGTCCTTGACATTAGTAAATTTCATGCCATCAATCTCAAAATCGCAATCACCAACCTGCCAAACGACTCAATAAGAATAGACCAATCGGGTAGAATATTCATCAGATGAGATGTTGATCTTTAGTTCTATTAACATTAATCACTTAACATATTCCTATTAAAATAAAGATTCTGATTTTGATCATTATTTACCAACACATTATTAGGGAACTGGGTGGATAGATCATCAGGTTCGAGGATACAATGATTGATGTGGGTTTGCTAGAAGCCACTAACACAATGACACCCATGCTCAAACTATTTATGTAGCATAAACTCATGGGAGAGCCCTCCAGAAGCCTCACCGAGAATAAGGGAATTTTCCAACACATGATATATTATTAATGGAAATGATCATCTTAGAAGACCAGTTATAAGATATACCACAACCTTATCTATGTGTGGGTTGACCTATCCAACCTAATCCTCCAAGGGTAGAAGTATTTCCATCATCATCCACAATAAATGGTCTATACCCATATGGAGAATCTACATCCATGGTATGTGTAAAAGAGTTTCTCCATGTGGTAAAATGTAGAGAGTTGTATCCATAGTATGAAATGTTGGCGTAACTGGGCCAGGTACTGGCCTAGCTATCAATCTTAGATTCCTTGAGGTTATCAAAGGATCTCAAATAAGAACTTATTGAGGATTTTTCAAGCCTCCATGAGTTTGAAACTGAGGTTGTTTCTATAGAAGTTTATTATATAGTGTAGGAAGCATCAGAATTCTATGTAGTCATTTACTTTATGGACCAGGATGAGGATTTTTTCTTACATATGGACACATTAAATCACTCTATATATCCAAAAATCTCAATGGTGACATTCGATGAGCCTTCATTGATAATGGTTCATGGGTCATCCCCATCCCCATTCAGACGAATCGCTAATTGGACCTCACTAAAACCCAATATTATCCCTCCAAATTAATGTTTTAAGGTTATGAAAATAATGTGCAAGAACCTACAAGTGAGATTATGCTCAGAAATCAGTTGGGGATCTCATATCTGTTTTAGAATTCATGGTTGTATTAGAGGACACCACATTCAACATTCTATTGGGGAGAAATTGGCTACATCAGAATTCAACCAATCCTTCATCATACCACCAATGTATTAAATATTTTGTCAATGGTCAAATTAGGGCATTTCATGGTGATAAGGCCCCATTAAATTCATGTTAATATCAATAAATTGAGGCGTATTTCTGCCACATTAAGGGAAAATGGGGAATGACCAATGATATAATTATTATCAATGCTCTTAATGTTCTAGAACAATCCTAGACAATCCATTGAAGCATATCAGTACCGATTACATGATGCTTGTTAATCAAATTGAAAGGGTTTTCCCAATTCTACGGACTCATTTAGTGGCATCAATAATTTTAGTTATTGAAACTGAGCCTGATAGGATAAGGGAAATTATATATTATGTACTCAGTGATGAAAGCCTAAATGAAAATGACTTTACTCCATCCACTAAACTTCATAATGTCTATGCTTCATCTTCCAAGATATAATATGTTATTTCATTCAAAAGAATAGATTGGGATGTGAATTCTTGACCCATAATATTCACTTTAGAACTTCAAAAAGACCCTTTATCATCAGTTGGTCTGAAAATGGATGCCTCCTCTTTAGCATGTCCAAATACGGACTCCTCCCCTAGCTCTGAAAGTCATTCTTCATCAACTACCCTTCAAGAAGTGGCAGAAGAAAAACACATGAAGAAGAAGAAGTAAATAATGGCCTTAGGGACAACCCTACAACATTAATTGAAGACATCTCCACCACTATGGATGAACATGGAGAAATAAATATGGGTAAAGGGGAAGATCTACGCCCCACTCTGATTAGTGCATCCATGAATCAAGAAGAGAAAGATGTGTACACATCATTTATAAAAAAACACAAGTATTTATTTTCTTGGAATTACATGGATATGATAGGTCTTGACCACGAGGTGCACAACCATAATTTGGACTTACTAAAAGATCATAGATGATACAAACAGGTAGTAATAAGAACACACCTGACTTACACCTCCAAAATTGAGGCTGAGTTTGACTAGCTTATCAAATCTGACTTCATCTGAGAGATGGGGTATTCAATGTGGATAGCCAATATTACGCCATTAAAAAAGAATAATGGCCATATCAAAGATTACATTTCATTTAGAGAACTCAACTATAATTTTCCCAAAGATGACTTCTTGGTTCTAATCACATAACTCTGGATTGATGCAACATATATCAATAATGATATCTCCTTCATGGATGGCTACTCTGGGTATACAAAATTCTAAATGGACCTAGAAAAAGAGAAATATATATCCTTCAGATCCCCTCAAGCTATATTTTTTTATCAGTTAATGCCTTTTTTCTTGAATAATTTCAGTGTGACATACCACCATGCAATTCACCACACCTACAAAACCTTCATGGGGGGATTTATTTAATGTTATTTTAATGATATAGTGGTAAAATCCAGACAACATTCTCATCAAATGACTAATTTGAAAAATAGATTTATCAATCATTGAAAACAAATTATTAAGATGATCCCCTTGAAATGTGATTTTGGGGAAACATTGGGAAGATTTATTGGGTTTTTTGTACACCATTGTGGAATCAAATTCAATATTTTGAAGACTATTAATATCCTTGTAATGTCACCACTTCAACACATGAAAGATTTGAGATGGCATCAAGGAAACTTGGCCAACATCTGGTGCTTCATAGCCAATCTGGCAGGAAATTGTTTCCCCTTCAAAAAATTAATGATGATGGTGGTATCATATCAATGGATCATTGACTGACAAGAGGCAATTGATAATCTCAATAAATACCTCTTCAGTCCACTGATATTGAAGATAGAATTTTTAGGAAATGCACTCATTCATTATTTGATTTCCTCAGTCAAATAATTGGTTTCATTTATTATGTAAAATAAGGATGCTGGGAATAAAAATAGAATTTCCTATCTCAGTCAAACCATGATCGATGTAGAGACTCGATATTTAGAAATTGAGATGATCTGCTTCGAATTAATCATTGCAATTCAGAATCTACGGAACTAACTACAATATCCTGAGGTGCACTTGGTATCTTGCAATAACCCACTCAAAAGTATCACCATTCATCCAATGGTGGATGGATTTTCGGCATGATGGGTAGTTATTTTGCAGTAATTTGACATACATTTCCTACATAAAAAAGCAATAAAATGCTGATCCTTGGCAGACTTCCTTCCTGAACTCCCATATGTGTAAGAAATTGCATTGAATATTAAACTTACTAATGAGGAAATATTCTCTATTTAGGATATTCCCTGATCATGGGAGATGTACATTGATGGTGCCTCAATAAGTAAGAAGGGGAAGAGAATGGAAGAACCTAATCTTAACAATGTTGGGTTAGGAATTTTACTCATTTCCCCTAAAGAATGAATTATTTCAATACTCCTTCCTATTATCATAAGGTGGTACTAACAATACGGTATAATATTAGGATCTCATTATTGTCTTGGAATTAGCACCCCATGTACCAATGAGTCACAAAGAGGTGAATGGTGATTCAAAATTGGTAATCAATATGATCAATGGGGATAACAATATTAGAAAAGAATAATTAATCACCATGTGTGATTATTTACAAGGGTTATGGATGAATTTTCCTTGGAACCAACATTATCTTATTTCCCATGCTCATAAAATGCACAAGATGATGCATTGGAAAATGTATCTACAACCCTGTTAGATCTCAACTAGGAAGAAACAATCATCATCATTTATCATCGTTCTGTGGTTTCACCTATATTTAAAACATGATCGAATAAATCAATGAAATCAATCCCATTCTAGATCAATTTTGTCCTTCCATGGGAATGGATGAATCCCATCATGGAATATCTCCATGATGGAGTAATTCCATTGGATATAGCTGGAAAAAAAATTTAAGACGATGAGCAGTTAATTTCACTCTTTATGATTGACCAAATCACCAGAAGATTGTCTATAGATGAGGCTTAGATAGAATTTTCTTTAGATGAAAAGATTGGATCAAAACTGAGACTACCAAGAAAGAAATACATTTAAGAGCCCATGGTTCCCACTAATTTGATCACATAATTTGTCGTCAAATATGAAGTCTTGGATACTCATAGCCTTCAATAATGCAGGATTTCACATATCTCACTAAGAAGTGTCATCCCTACAAGGTTCATTCATACTTCATTAATCAACCCCAGAGTTTCAACATACATCTAAATACTCAATTCCATATTCTATATGGGGAAAGGATGTAGTGGGACCTTATCCTCCAGCTAAAACCAAGCAGTTCAAGTATAATATTACTACTACCGATTTGTTCTCTGACTCAGATAAGGAAATTCATATTAACAATGTCTGGTACAAAATCATTGTTAACATTTTAAAAGATAATTTTATCACCATATTTGGTGTCCCTCATACCATATTGATGGACAATGACACCCATTTTTGTTCGATTTTTGTAGGGATGTTGTATTAGGAATACAATATCAAATCAAACCAATCACCATGCTATCATGCAGTTGAAAATGGACAGATATAGACATTAAACAAAACATTTACCAATATTCTCTAGAAGTAGGCTGTTAAAGATAAAAATTATCATCCAAGTAAATTACTTCAAGCCTTATGGGATTATAGGAATACTACCCATACATCCACAAGGTCAACCCCGTACTCATTGGTATATGGGACATAAGCTATTCTTTCCACTGAAGTTCAATTGTCTTCACTCCGAGTGACTTTTTGTGATCAGCTATATATAGATTAGAAGTCTTAGAATTGACTATATGAGTTGGAGTTAGTGGATGAAATGGTATTTAATAACATTCATCACATTGATGTATATCAGAACTGAATTCCATGATCTTTCTACAAGAATGTTTGCCTCTATTCATTCATCCAATGAGAATTGGTATTGGTCCATAGGACTCCAAGGACACTAGGAAAGAATCCTCCAAACCATGAGCCAAAATGGGAAGGACCTTACCCCATACATAAGGTCCACTCTAATAGAGATTATTACTTAATCTTCATGGATAGAGAACTCACTATAACTCTAACCAATGTAAGGTTCATGAAAAAATAAATTATGTAATCACACAACATTTTTCATGGTTTCATGACATTAAAATGTGTAATAACAAACGTCCTAGTTGCATGAAGTTAAACATTATTCCACCACATGTCTGTGTTGTATGACATTAAATAGGGTAGCATCTTCATCGTTTCCACATGATGTTAAACTGTACAACATGATGTCCTAGTCACATGACCTGAAATTGAAAAACACCAGTTTTCCTCACCACATGACATTAAACTGTGTGTTTAAAGTATCCTTCATTTGACTCTAATAAATATCATATGAATTCACAAATTTAAATTCAATATGGTCCATTAAAAGATGAGTATCTTTCATGAATAAGAATTGATCACATCATTTCCACTTCCTAGTGGAACATGGACCTCATTTTTTCCTATGTTTGAATCAGATATTCATAGGGACCCCTATTCATGAAATATGTGGGGATTGATTCTCATTTCAATGAGATACATAGTAAAACCTGGATATCATATCTTGGGACTGGCCATAACCATAAAAGAACCAGTTCCCTCATTCCTTATATATGAATTATTTATATACTAGGAACCATTCCCAAATCTATATCATTATTATCATACCATCCTATATTTTGGGACCCACAATTATTTTGTAATGAATTAATGCCTTCATTTCTCACATCAACATTAAATTGGTGTGGGGAACCATGATCAAGAACTATGTGTGGCCTGATTCTTTCCCTAGAAAGATATGCAGGGACACCTGGGTCCTATATCATAGTACAACTATAATATTTCCATATTTTTTACTTCAATTAATCTTTTTCTATACCGCATGATGTTAATATACATGGAACATTTGAAGAACTCTGTGGGGATTGATTCTTTACCATACAAGATACGTAGTGACACATAGATCTCCTTTCCCAATTCCACCAACAATGTTAAAAAATTCCCATCACCATTGTACATATTAATCAATCTTACATAGGGATCACCTTTAATAATTACTTGTGGCACGATTCTTTCCTCAAAATGATATGTAGTGATTCACAGATCTTTTATCCTAGGTCCAACCATGATGTATCATTATGACCATTTACATATTTTTTATGATACAGATCCAAAAAGAGAACCTATTAAACTCCACATGGGTTTCATTTGATGCACAAAATATCAGTCATTGGCTAAGCTAAAATGATACTTTCATGTAAGGTTACCTAGGCCCTTGAATTATTACAATAAATAGAAAGTATGGTTCACATTAAATTCCAATGAGATACATAGAGAGGTCCAGATCTCCAATTTATAGCCCAAATATAACTATGAAAAAAACCCCTCCCCTCTCATAAAAATATATTTGTATGATGAATCATCTTGGAGAACTACATACGACTTGATTCTCATTCTAATGAGATATGTAGTGATCCTTAAGTCTCCAATTTTGGGTCCAATCATGAAAAAAAACCCATTTCCTCCTTGTGTGCATGGGTTAACCATATTCCATGAATATTTCTCTAAGAAATATGTGTGGTTTGATTCTCATTTCAATGAGATACATAGTGGCACAGTGATCTTTGATCTTGGATCTGGCCATAAACAAACATAAATCCCCATTTCCCTATTGGAAAGAATCAAACCTTCCAAGGGAACATCTCAAGAACTTCGTGTGATTGGATCGTTTCTCTGGAAGGATACCTAGTGACATCCAGGCCCTATACCCTGGAATAGCCACCACATAATCATCATCCCCCTATCCTTCACATGTGTTAGATTTGTGTTTCAAAAGAAACCTTTCATGCTCCTCTTTTCACACATTTACCACAACTAAAATGGGCTTAGGAATTCTGTAAAAATATTCTCTACATAAATAAGGTGTCTCAATTACTATTGGGGTTAATAATGAACCTGAATGTAAAATAATAAAATTTATACTATATTTCATTTTTATGTGCTGAAAAACTACATGGACCTTTATTCCAGAACTACGTGTGGCTTGATTCTCACCCCTGTGAGGAACATAGTGCCGTCTAGATTTTCAATCGTGGGCCCACCAACAACACAACATTTAGAATCCACTACTCATCTATGTATGAGTCGGATCTACATGGGGAATTGAAATATGAGTTCTCACTTTAAACATGAACATGTATCTATTAGAACTACAAATGTATTGATTCTTTCTATAATAAGATATGCAATGACCCTTGGGCCCTATCCCTGGGTTCAGCCACATTTTCATATGAAATTTCATGCCAATACACCTAATGTCCTTATCAAATGACATAAAATTGTATGGAATGATAATTTTCCTTCCTTTTCTTTGTCGATTAATTCATCATTCTCACCATAGGACGTTAAAATATATGGATAATGTCCTCACATAATCATGTTAAAATGCACATTATTCAAATAACTACATATGGATTGTTTGCCATCTCATTTGAGATACGAAGTGAAAACAATGACCCAGATTCTAGTCCTATCCATACGATAAATGAAAATTCACCCTCACATGTGTACTATCAAAATCAATACAGGATCTTTTATTTTGTCCCCTCTCCTCATAGAAATCATCAGAGAATCAAAAGATCTCCCCATTTATACATATGATTCATCTCTATATAAGGGACTCCAAAATCATGGCTAGTATAGGTTCAAACACTTTGTTTAGATATTGAAAAATTCCCCTTATGAACGTCATACTCCTAATAATGGAATACATTCATATCTTCAAAATAATACTTTTGTTTCATGTGAATGAATGTTTGATAACTTAGATATATTTTTGTCTGAATATGTAGTATGATACTTAGTTGGCGTTGCATAAAATTCTCCTACATAATAGGAATATCATTCAAGGGATGTCACTATTTTTATATGCATCATATTCTATAGTTGGCCTTGTATAATATTTCCCCATAATAGGTTTTTCAAATAATGGTAACTTCTTTATTAAGAGCAGCCTCTTCTATCCCTTTTTGCTTTAATGATGGTATGCAGAAAACAGTAATTTAAAGCTTCCATCTTTTAATTTTTGGTCTCATATCCTTTCTCCCAACATGAATGTATCCAAGGATATGGTTTAAATTTTCCATCTCCAAATATTCATAGCATATTAAAATGAATTTGGGCTATTCGACCACATATCATCCATTATTTAGAAAATATAATGGTCCTAGTTATATAACCTAAAAATAATGGAACAATACTTCCTACATTTTTGTTAGACATTCCTAGAGATCTTATTTACCTAATTCAATGGATGTCATGACAAAAATATCCCTTATATATTCAAGTTACTTCCTCTATAAACCAAAATATGTGCTTGGGATGATCTGAATCTCTATAAACATTCATCGACATTTAGCAAAGAGAATTTCAGAATTCCTGAGTGATCCTTTATCTAACTATGTAGTATCTACCCAAATTAGGCCTGCATAAAATTTTCCAACATAATAGGAATGTCACCCTAAGGATGCCAATATTTTAATATACATCACATTCCTTAGTTGGCCCTTCATAATACATCCCCCATAACCGGATTATCAAATAGTGGTAACTTCGTTCTTGGAAGATACCTTCTCTAAATGACATTATTCTATTTCACATGTCCTTCCTCAAGAATCAGAAATCCAAAAATCCCAACATATAATTCCCCCTTTCCATACTTGAATATGGTAGCACATTTCTAGACAAATTAACAATAATTTGAAAACCATATAATATTTTGTCAAAACTAATGACCTAAAATAAAAACTCTTAATATCCTTACACTAAATTGTGTGGCTTAATATCCTTACGGTGCGACTTGAAACTGCACAACCCCCCAATGTTCTTACTGAATGACTATCAACTCCATAACCTATTTTCAAAAATCCCTTAATGTCCTTACTGCATGACTAGAAACTTCACAACATAATTTTTTTACAACATGACATTAAACTATATTAAAAAATATCTTATAGCTCCTTTTATGACAAATAAACCTTCTTTCATACACAAAATTCATGTAAGAGTGGGTCCACATTCATGGCCTATATCAGCACAGATGACCCCATTATTTTGAGACACCATTCCATGAAAAATTCAGACACTATGGTCTTGAAAAATCAAAATTTAAAACCCAATTGTTTATCAATAGTATAATTCCATAATTCATTTCAACTCCTTTACATAACTATGAAGTGTGTCCCCTAGTGGCCTTGAATAAGTTTCCCACATAATGGGCTTGTCAGCCAAAGGATGCCACTTTTTGGCTATGTAGCATGTACCACAGTTGGCCTTGCATAATATAACCCCATAATAGGGTTTTCAAATAACGGTAACATTATTATTGGAAAATACCTCATATTTTTTTAATTTCAGGTTTTAGATTTTGTTACCATAAAAATCATGACTCCTGATTCCCGATGAATGTATCTGAAAACTATTTGGACCAACCCATCCATTGAAGCCTTGTTTGGGTTCTAACCTCTAAATTCCTGGTCTATGATATTTGACCTAATATAATAGCTTTATTAGTCCATCATGAATGACATTAAATAGGTCCAAAAAAGAGACATAGTATCGACCAGGCTAAAAACCCATAAATGGAATGCCAAACAAAATTCGAGTCTCAGTTCGCTAGGCCAACACTCTATATGGATTATTCAATATTGAGTGATAAAAAGTTATTAGGAAAAAATAGTTTGGACAAAAACCTCAAAAGGAATGCCTATGAGAAATTAAATTTATCAACTGATATTTCCCCTCCATATTGTGTTTAAGAAATAATTGGGATAACAACAGGAAATGCATAGTGTTTGTAGGGGTTTCCCTAAGACATTACCATTAGTCAAAATACGCTCACAGGACCCACTGGCTTAGGTAAACATTAGAGAGCATTCCATCCTTATCAATGTAATTATGATTATCCAGTATGAAAATGTGATGTTATGGAAATCAACTTCAGTATTATTATTTTTAAAAGTGAGGGTTGGGGGATAAAATATTAGATGATTAGAAACAATTTTTTTTATTTATAAGAAAAAATGTCGCAAGAGGATAATCCAAGAATTAAATTCTATATGTTTTAAATTATTAGAGGTGGTTAATATAGATTTTAATTTTTTGAATGGCCACGTGAGTCCCATCTACTACTTTCTGATGTTTTATCCGTTGACCACCCTCAATCTCCTCATCCCAATGAAGCACTTACATAGCATATATAATTGATATATCCCCTTATTTTTGGGATTTTATTATTGAATAATAATGTTTTCCAACTTCCTTTATAGTAATTTCCAACCCTTGATCAGGATGCTACAATTGAATAGTCTTATCATTTGTTTTTACCTGATTGTTTCCAATATTATTGTATAAATGGCCTCATCTTGAGATAATTCTATAATAAAATCATCAATTTTAACAACTAGCCAGGATTTTATTAGGTCATGATGATGTTTTTTCTCTTGCTCCCACCACTGCATGGTCTCTTTCACCATAGTACGAACTACATGATAATTGAAACCTCCTAATATTAACATAATAAACAATGTGTTATCCATGGAATTCACTAAGGAAGATCCTCTAAGGTTGTTCCAGAGATAATATTTCATATATCTCTCCATGATTTACGACATGAAAGGAGAATAGATTTTTGAAACTCTAGATCTGATTTAGAATCACAGACATAAGGAGGGATGTACACTTGGATAAATGTACTTAATGAAGATTACTATTCTTCTCCCCCTGAATAGAGGCCACCTAGACTTCTAATGATGTTCGAACCAATGAAAAAGCATATCCTTCAGACACATCCATAGAAGTAAATAATTATTCATGATAAATGAAGGTCATTTTTAGATTCTAACGAATGGAATGACTGTCCATAATCTCAATGGTTATTAACCATCACCTAACAACAAGTTAGCAGCATGAGAAGACTCCTCCCAATCATTCTTAGGCTCCATAGTTTTGGTTGAAACCACTTATTGGGGGATTCATTCTTGAACCTGCTCTGCATTTTCTAAATCAACCTCAAGAAGATATTTTTTTTAAGGTCCACCTATGCTGGCTCCTCTTCAACAGTGGGATTGATAGTAATATTAACATATCTTCAAGGCTTCATAACTATAGTAGCTTTTGGAGATGGAGATAAAAATTCCAACCAATTATGGTTAGAAATTTATTCATAATAATATTGATTAGACATACAATAAAAACTCACGTCCATTTGGTTATATATAATGAACTTAAAATTCTTCTTGATTAGTAGGCATATTTACATGTTCTAATACTTCTTCCAAATACATGAAAATATTCATAATAGATTCCATAGAAATACCAATCCTCATGTTAGTATCACTCGTGATAGGATGTCGAGTGGTTGGTTCATGATCCCCATTTGATGACATTAGACCCCGAACTGCCTCCTCAGTGACTGCCACCGGGTCTGCATCAGTCTTTATAGAATTTTACAGTGCATGTGAGGAACCAGAAATATTATTGAAATTGATGTCATTTATTGTTATACATAGATTTTCATAAATAAATTTTCACATAACAAATTACTCCTATCTCATAGTAGCAGGTATTGTAGTAGTGCCAAGAGACTATATTATTTTCTCAGGCCTAGATACCTCTTCAGTCAAAGGAGCCACTTCATTTGTAGGAATCTGCACTAGATCAAAGGTACCCTCTGTAGTTCCTAGAGGCTCATTCATATCTACACTAAGGGAATAATGAGAATATGTACTTACAATTAAAATATATTTAATCATTTTATATGAATGAAGCTACAAATAATACTCACAAGAAGACTTACAATTACTGATAAAGCATTTAGAGACTACATTGTTTCTTCAGTGCCTTTGCATCATTGACTTATTGGAAGGAATATCATCATCATCTTGAAAAATAGGTATTGGAGATTGTAAGACACCATCCATATAATCCTCCATGGAATGTCATCTTGGATATATCTCTCCTGATTAAGAGGGTGACTCATCAACCCCAATCACGTTACCACATGGGTGATACTATGGAGATATTACTTTAGTTGATTTTCCATTTACTAGCTGAAATTTAAGATGGAATTTCCCATTAGTAATAATTATCTAACTAATTTATATTGAAAAATAAAATTAAAATATAAGAAGAAGAAAATTTACATCTTCACGATAGAGAAATCTCACCATTCCTCAAGTGAGGAAGGGTCAATACCTTCAGTAGTGCCAGGATCTATCATTTGCATCACTCGTTTTTTTGTTGGGATTGAAATATCATATTCATATATAAGAATATCCAGCTCCAAAATATGAATTCAAACATCATTAGTATTATTCTAAAAATAATATTAAATGGGGTTTAATGATATCCTTTTCCTAGAATACGTAGCCCCTCACCAAAAAGAACTATCATGGTTTCTACATAATAATACAAATTCCAATATTCCTGAACAACTTTTGGTCATACATTCAAAAAGTGCATTCCATACTTCTTTGAAGATGATCATGTAGTCTTATATTGGACTGAATTCCCAATTCCATATATCATTGATGGTGGATGAGAAAAAGGAACCTCACTCCTCTCCAGGAGATGACGACCAGACCACAGAGGTGTAACTTCATTCGGCAATGCGTGTGTAAGACACTTGATTCTATTAGGGGATTGAATCTTGTAAAAGGTTTCATTGGTGAGATGGGATCCTCATCATTCTCACCCTTCGAATGTAAGGAATTATCCTATGAAGGTGATGAAGCACATTTCAAATGAGAGGATTCCTTCCTACTCCCTCTCTTTACATTGAATCAAGGGACATCATTATTTAACACGCCTTTAGGATATTATAAAATACAATCGTGAAAAAAAAAGATAGTAAATCTACTCATCGCATAAACTATACGAAGATTAAAAACTACCCTTTTCTTCTCCATGGTGGTTAGTAACCATCACTGTCGAGCCACCAATTTATTTTTTTCCAGTCTAACATGCACCATAGGAGATAGTGTAATTTATTATAGATATTTTAAATTTCATGAAAATATATATGGATCAAAGGCCTCACATATGATTTCACCAACAATACTTGTGTACAATACTACATCCCTTCAATCAAGAATATATGACCTTAGCGATCAATTGGTTGTCCTATCATCAACCAATCATTCCATTGGTGGATTATCATATGGAAAGTAGTGTAACTACAAGAACACAACAATCATATCCTAATTTCAAGAGGATTCATGGAATATGGAAAAATGATAGAGGAATCTTGAACAAATGGTTAGAATGAACTACGTATAACCTCGATCCCACTCTACAGAACACTGTTTATGATGAGAGTTGTGATCTGTCAACATAAAACATGAAATGTCCCTTTTATTATTAAAGGAGACATCCCTCAATCAATATGAAATAGGATCCCATAAATATTTTCCATAATAGGGGTATCCAATCCCATTATTTTCCATTCCTTCGTCTTTGATGACATTACAACTGTTCCCAGACATACACCACCCTTAGAATCTTGGACAGGTAACAAATATACCCCATGAAACATGGAAAGGAAACCCACAAGATTCATCTAGACCTGAATTATGGAGTTGAATTCATATCCCCATGTTTATAATTATCCATTATCTAGTGTTGTATAGAAACTAATATGTGCACCTATCATTTCATTCTTGGGGATTCTTGTTGGACACGTGCAGGTGGGACCATTCTCCTTCTTGTCCATAAAAAATATTTCCATCCACTCCTTTTGGTTGAGTATCCCCTCTTTTGTAGGGATTTGTAGTCTTGATCTTGTGAGATATCTATAGTTGCTTTTGTGATAAGGATGGGGTCTTTTATACATAATTCCATGTTTCCTTTATAGAATTGAATTTATCATACATTTCTCTAAGGATAGAAGCTTCAGAGATCTTATAAAAATCCCACATGTTGATTCCCACTTCTCCATGCGTCAGATGGAAAGAATTAATCTATGGACTCCATCTGTTCAAAATATCTAATAGTAAATCATCATTCATATATATGTAGGATTTCTTAACCCACATTTCTTTGTAAATTAATCACCTTCCAAATCATATTTAAACAATACATATGTCTTTTATACCCAATTCCCCTACATCCATGCTGGTTTCACACCCCTTCTGGGTGAATGTACCAAATTTTCTTTCATCCCATTGAATTATCTATCTAAAAATCTCGAAATATTGATTATTAGTTGATTATCTTCAGTTCAACTATTTGTGTTTTCATATATGGAGCATATGGTATGTGATGCATGACCTAGGCTTGGTCATCCATTCTTTCTTTAATATATGTTCCCATACAAGAAATGTTGGCATATGAAAGGTTCTTGTAGTATTGAAACCAAGAGATTTGGACATAGTTCTTCAGATATGGTATGTTGGCATCACATAGATGACTATATCATTAGATTTTTAGATAATTAAACATAAAAAAGTCTCGGTGATACTTCTTTAAATACGTTTCTAGATTAGAAATAGTAGGGTCACATATGTTGTAGCAATTCTTCCTTATAATCTCAATTACCCCTTCATTCCACTTACAGGCCAATTAATCAGCAGATGTGATTCTTTTTGGGGCCATTTCAAATAGAAATGAATTATCAAATTCATTTCAATGTAGGTTAATTTTGATTTTTTTAAAATAAAAAAATCACAAAGGCATTATGAGCGCAAGTGAAATTGCGGCACACAATTATTTTCTCAAGGATGTGAAGTATCCAGCCAAATGTACACAGAGGAATAGGAAAATATATAGAAAAAAAAACATTGGAGTTTTAGAATAAATAATTAAGAGAAATGTATTTATAATCCTCTATTAATTTCATTGAAGTGTAGCCCCTATATATTTATGGGGAATCTTACTTTCACACCATGATCTTTCCCGACAACTCCGAACATATGCGACCCAATTCATTTTTAATCCGATTTTACCTCACCATTAGACCCTATTTTAATTCAGATCCAATCCTAAGGGGGGGAGGGTGGATTTTTTTGATATTCAGATGCCTAACATTGATAAAAATGTGACAAATGATTATTTGTTAGAAAATGTAGGAGAAACAATTTATAGAATTTCATGATTTTCAATGTATAAAAATTGAGTTCACCTAATGTAACCCGAATTACTGATGTCACGCAAGTACTTGTGTTACACCTTAAAAATTGCATATTATGTCACAATTTATCAGGGAACCATATTTTCCTATACATAGTTCATTTTGGGTCTTCATTTGTATAGAAAAATTTTCATAAACCCTGATTGCTACATTGATCGCCACAGTGCTTCATCCTAGTCCAATGAAACCTCAAAGGATGTTTATAACACCTAAAGTAATGGAATTAAATGGGGATAGTGAGACATGGGTTTTACAAGTTTTAAACATTAAAAACTCTTGGGTGAGTGTCATTACCAACCCCCCTCATTTAATTACACTTGTGTGACTGCCCTTCTACATGTAAGAAGTTGTGTAACCACATTAGGGAATAACTGGGAAGAATATGGAAGGATTGAGAAAAATATTTACCATGTCTAGTAATCTAGGTAGTTCCTAACTTAAGGATACATCAATTATTCCAAGACTACTTTCCCTCCACATTCACATGTGCCGCATACTTGAGAACCCTTTCTTTCATGACCTCAACCCATCATCCTACTCGAGCCTTTCTTGAATTGTTCTTCAAAGACACTCATAGAATGGCCTCTCCATCATTGGATCCCTTTCCTAAAAGGGATTATTTTGAAACATCCACCAACAACTCATTATTTACCAAATATAATGGAAATACACATCTTTGGGTCCCCCATTAGCATTTGGATAATTATGGTCAGTGGTTTCGCACACTTTTCCAATAATAGGTTAAGGGTCATCAGGGAGTCTTTTGATTTGGATATCTATGGTCACATAGACCCTTACCATAGGAAAAGTGTTGAGAAGATACTGATCATAGATTCTATGGATATGAATATATCCTCACATACTCATCTCTAAGACTCAGAACCTCTCGTCCCTGGTAGGGATGGTACAGTTCACACCTAATTTTCCTTTTGACAAATGGAAATTCTCCCTCCCCACTACGGGACCCATTTTGGCTCAACCAACCTAGTGTATTCCCCTAGACATTCATGAAGGATGTTTAAGTATCACTCCTCTCTACCCCATTCACCTTAACCCCTTTATTACATTGGACCCGTGTACAATGTAAATAGAATAGTGGGAGGTTACATAGCCAAGAACTCCTCTATCAACTAAAGGGAAAGTGTGTGGTTTGTTTAATATTTAACTTCCTCTACTTTCTCACATTGAGCATGACTCATATAGGTTTATTTTTTTGTAATGATCATAATATACACTTGAAGAATGGAACTATGAGATCTCTGATTTCAACTATAACTGGGATATGTAGGAAGCCTTCACCAAGGTGTGAGCTCACTGGACATCCTCTTTAGGAGTCCAACCCTAATTCCCTTAATCAGGGTATCCAAATTTATAATAATCCCAAAATTAAATCCCCCCAAATCTCCATGAGTTAATACATATGCAATAGTCCCTATTACAAGGGCAACCTCATTTTGAGTAATCCCTAAACCTTTTCTCTCAAACGTCCATACTCCCTTGTGAGACTTATTGAACTACGTGTTATATGATTCCCATCCAAGTGGGATTTATAGTAAGCCTCCTTGAGGTTCAAACCTAATATTCCAAGTCAACCCTGTTCTATTAGGGTTATATCTATAGACAAGTTTAATTCAACATGGTATTTCATATACCTACCATGTTACTTGGGTTGTCTCGACATAAGTCCCACACCATTATTTAACTAAGTACCTTCCACAGAGATTTCCTTACCATATGACATTAAATTGTACGGTTGGGTCACTATAACATGACTATAAATGTTATTATGTGTCCCATTTAGAGGCACTAAACCACATAAGATGTGATTCCATTCACAAGATTCCATAAGTAACCCTTCTATGAGGTTGATCCCAACATCTAAGCAGCTTATGTCTCCTTAGATGATGATAAACTCTGATGTAAACTCTATCTATGTAGATTCCAATAACCTCCATAGTATAGTTCAATCCTTCTATATAATGATAACTTTGAGGGAAACATTCATCTACCCAGATGACCATAAATACAAGAGTCCCCCCCCTGACTGGATAAAAAAATATCATTGTTGTGATAATGACCAATGAATATCTAAATAGTATATAAGAGGATACCATAAATGTGTAGGTTCCATGTGCAGTAGAAGTGTGGTTGGGCCAATTCCCAACATTGATTTTTTCCATATTGAATGAAAAATCTGGGATAAATATGATGATGAATTATAGTATCCATAGATTTGAATCAAGGATTTTGAAAAAGGAACTAAAACCCAGATCAAAGAGAGAGGATCAACATTTTTAATTTATAAATAATTTAATTTAATTAATTAATTACATCCAAGGTGATTCATTCTTTATTGATGTGTTTGACCATAGATCTATAGTGAACCTTCATTGTATTGTAGTGATCAAGGGTAGAACTCCTCTAATAGTGTTCCACTTGTGCACTATTGATCTCTTGACATCATCAAAGGAGTATCGAGGTGCTAGTACAAAATATATGTGTTCTTACATCATTCATCGTCGATTGCTTTGTGAACTGCTTAAAAAGAATTCTCCTTGATCAGGTGGAGGATGAATTCTATTATTCTTGGGAATTTTCTTGGATAAGAAGGAACTCTCTAGTCTCAAGATAAATTCTCCAAATTGTTGTGCAAAACCTGATATGGATAGCCAGTGGGTTTCCCCATTTTCTTAATTATAGAATAACATCACAAGGAATTTAATTAACCAGGTAATAATAAAATTATATTCATATGAGCCTTAAATATTTTTATTAACGAAGTAACAGACCCATTTCAAATTATAACAATAATGTTATTATTTATTCACATGTTCGTATCATGAAAGTTACAATTAAATATTATTATAATCAAGTAAAAAAATATTGATTCATTCTTACTAGTGCTTAAGTATGGTTTTCCAATCCTCCTCAATATTTACCTACCCTTGAATAACAAATAATTATTTATTAACTAAATATAACTTCATTTTTAAATAAGAAATAAATAAATATAATATTTAGTACAGTGTAAAAAAAATTACTCAATATTTCATCTATAATATACACTCTAGAATAACTAGGGATGAAATAAATGTGATCAATAATTTCTGAATAATTATCAAACCACAAATGTGAATAATATTTATTCTATATGATAAATAATAAATTATTTAACTAACATTACAGATACACATAGTTTGTTACCCTCTTGGACTATTTCACAGGGGAATTAGGCCAAGCTACCTAAATTCCATGGCTAGAATCTTGAAACATGGCTAGGCATGCTAGATAAAGAAATTAATCTACAAAGAAATTCCAACTCATATGAATTCATACCATGTAATATAATTTCTTTGTCTTGAGAACTCTGATCAGAAGGGTTTCATTCATGTTTCATTAACCCTTGTGCTCGATTTCTCATTATTTAAATTCATGTATATTGAATATTCCAAAAAGACACTATGGATATAGATTTATATAGGATATATATTTTCCATAAAAGATCCTTAGATATCAACTTCTATTATAGAATTTAAGGGACAAATCCTTTTTCACATTATTCATTAATGAAGTATTACCCGTGACGCACCCAACATATACTACCTCACTGCGAACATATGTCGTCATGGTATTTTCCAATACATATAAGATCATTAGTCATAATACCCATTAATAATAATCATAAATTATATGTATCAATACACATGTTCACAGATAGGAACATCCAATTACACTTACAAATGTGGATTTCGTAATGGTGGTCAACTTCTCCTAATATCCACCTAAACATTACAAAGGGAGTACACCATGAGAAGGTGCCTCAATTCCCTATGAGTACCCACCCCTGATATTCTATATCACTTTAATCCCATTAAATAATATCATCCAACTATAGAACATATATTCTAGAATTGATTCATGGCACATCTGGGTTCTCATCATAGTCGAGATAATCTATGACGTTTTAGTGATACAACTACCCTCTGGTCATTATCAAAAAGAATGTCATACAGAAGAAAAATCATGATGTGATAAGAAGTTTATTAATATAAATCCAATGAATATATGTTTATCATAAAGTATAGAAGAATATTGTTCTAGGGAACCAACTCCAACAGACTCCCACATTACCAAGATCCATCTGCTAACCACCCTCAGTCTGCTAGCTCTCATGTGATAATCATGCTTCTACTAAGATAGTTCTTCAGTAAAGGGATCTACCACATTCTCTATCATGAATACTATACTCATTATAAATTCACCCCATTGATAAAAATCACTGATGTGGTGATACTTATACAGTATGTGATTTTTTCATTGATATGAACATGGCCCTTTTGCAAGATCCACCACTACAGTATTATCATTATATAATGTGATAGGGTATTTATTAATATGTACCACATCAAGCTCCTAGAAAAAGTTCAAAATCAATATGCATTCCATGGAAACTTCTGAAGTCTCTATATACTCAGACACCACTATAGAATTGGCAACAACATGGCTGATTTAAACTCTTCTAGATCACTACTCCTCCATTGAGACAAAAAACATATCCTAATTGGGACTCATATCATTCTAATCTATCTAAAAACTATCATGAGAATACCCACTAATAACTAGTTCATCATCTCCTCCATTCACCCAAAACATATCCTTAGTTATTCTGATATACTTAAGGATAGTATTAACTATAGTAAAATTGTATTCACATGGATCATATTGATATCCTCCTACTATTCTTAGTTCATTGGAAATGTCATGTCTTGTACATAACATGTCATATTTATAAGTCTGATCACTGAACCGTATGGTATCCTACTCATTCTATCATTATCCTGTTGTGTCTTGTTACATATTTTCTTTGAAAGATGTAAACCATGTGAAACTAGAACCAATACCCTCTTGCATCATTCAATATTAAATATCTTTAGTATCTGGTCAATATATGTACATTCAATTAGTCTAATTATCCTATTGGATCAATCCAAAATTATCTTGATCCCTAGAATATAGGCTGCATCGCCCATGTCCTTCATGGAGAAGCACTTATTCTACCAGTCTTTAACTAACTCTAAGACTTGAATGTTGATTCCAATAAGTAATATATAGAAAAAATATTCTACTTGGACAATGACCGCATTCCCATTAATCCTTTTGTAAACACACATATCACATTAATTTTGAATGAAACCAAATTCTTTTTTTGGTTCATCAAATTGAATGTTCTATGACCAATATGGTTTCTTCAATCCATAAATGGACCTCTATAACTTGAAAACCATTTTTGCATTAACTGGTGTTATAGACCCTTCCCATTGTGTAATACTGACATCTTCTTGATGGTTCCCATTGAATAATGTATTTTTGTCTTACATTTTCAAAATCTCATAGTTACAGTAAGATTCTATGGAAAATATGATTCTGATAGATTTAAACAAGGAAAATGGTGAAAAGGTTTCATTATAATTAATTTATTGATGTTGTTTAAACCCTTCAGCCACTAGCCTTTCTTTATAGGTAGATAATTTACCTTCCATGACCTTTTTTCTCATGAATACCCATTTATATACAACATGATTTACATCAACTAGAGAATCAAACAAAACCTGTGCTTGGTTCTTAAATATTAAAACCATTTCCGAATTCAAAGCTTCTAGCCATCTTTTAGCTTATAATCTCCCCACTACCACCTTGTATGATATTGGTTCATAATTGTCTATCAATAATGAGTCACAATCCTTGGAGACAAGAAAACCATATCTCTCTAGTTCCCACACCTCTCTTACACTCTTATACCGTACCTGTGTTTCTAGAACTACTTCTTCCATAGGGACTAGTGGAACTTGTTCCCATACCAATTCATGTGCATTAGATTCATCGAATTCACATCAGTAAAGGTTATTGAAGTATGAATATCCAACTATTTATTTTACTATAAATGGTCCCAAAAATCAATATGGAACAGTCCTAGAAGCTATGTGTCCCTTTCACGCTATCCACCAAATGGATGTTTTGTCATTATTTTTTAAACAAGCATTACATCTATCAATTGGTTTTAGCTCAAAAGATTCTAAATAACCGTCTTGACAAGGCTTTTTCAAAAACATCTCTTTTACATGACTGATATGGTGATTCCATAATTGGGTGTCTTATGTGTCTTGTGAAATTGATTCATTATTAATTTTTAACATGTAGTTTTAGTAATTTAATACTGAGAGACTGTTATTTAAATGTGACATAACCTAACATATGTCTACCTTATAAAAAAACAACTTTTATTTCTAAATTTTATAATAAACACATTTATATAAAAACATGATACATAAACTATGTTCTCAGTACATCTTGGTATATATTAACAGTCCTGTAAAACCTAAATCAACCCCATCAACAGCAAATGGAGTTTGTCACCAATAGAAAGAGCATCCAACCTTAAACCATTGGTAGCTTGTAGATCTACCTCTCTTATAATGATTTTCTGAAATGTACTTGGTCCCTGTATTTTAATATTGATGTGAGACCCTCAATATATATGTAATTCCCAATGTGTAGAAATTTAAAGTTTTTATTCGATAATAAATTCACCTTTGACTTCCACTTTCCCATGGGTGCAGTTCCTCTTCTAGTGGCCTGATAAGCCACATGCAAAACAAACTGCCTCCATTTCCTTGCCATACTTCCAGAACATATTCTTCTTGGTTTTATGGTTCTTAAGGGATTTAGACTATATATAAATCTTAATCCCATATTCATTGACCTTCCTCTTCTAATTCACCATATGGACTGTGGGTTTTTCACTCCTCATGTGCTTATACATTGGGAGAATTAAGGTAATAAGTTATGATAGACACTTATCAATATTATTCATATTATAATTCACATTGAAGCTAGAGAATGTCTTGGTAAGTGATGATTGTATGAGATCTATATGCATCTCATATGGGAATTTAATCCATATGATGTCTTGATGCACAATGTAGCCAATAAGCTTGACTACATGTGGCCGAGTTGGCGTAGACTCTCCATGATTAGTGGTGAACCAAGCATTGGAGATCTCATACCTCTCGTGTCTCACCTTCTCTTGGTAAAGACCCCAAATGTGAGACATCATGTTATAAGAATCCATTTACTCATGTTGATTCAAGATCTCATTGGTCAGGGATGATAGAATAAGGAACTTAACATCCGTAGCATCATTCAGTTGTTTCATGTACAGAGAGAGCACTTCATCACTCACCTTAATTCTGGGCACAACTGGTAATGGTACTTCCATCATATATAGTTTCATTTCCTAGAAAAAGATGACCTGAAGGTTATATTTCCACTCCTAGAACTTAGTTCTTGTGTGAAGGTTTTCAATCTCAAGTATGGATCACAATGAAATGTTTTATGTCATTTTTAATGTCGTTTCTAGAAATATAATGATAAAAGTTTCAATACATTATCTGATAAAATTTAGACAAATCAATAAATTAATATTCACCAGTCTCGAACTATTTAACTAAAACCTAATATCCATCACAATTGGATTTAGAATATTGTGTGGCTTGGAAATTATTGCGACAATGATCCATATTTCCCATCACATTACCACAAATTTGGTTGATCTATCAGTTTTAAAGGTTTCAGGTAGGAATTACAAATGTCGAGTGCATTAACTTAATGATCCTTGATCTGTTGAGTTGACTCCCCAAATTCTAAAATCTTTGATTTTGGATTACCTTAACCATTTCCTCTCAGTTACACTAATTCCTACATTGGTAGTCCACCCTTGATGTAAACATTGTTTATTTAACCCAAAACCTCATAATAGAATTCCTTGATAATTAAAATCACCCCTACATTGGCTGGTCAAGCACATTGAACTATAGTTCAATTCAAACCGATGTAATGAAATGTTATACCAAATTAATATTTTATTAAGTGATTTCTATCCATTATGAGTAAATTACAATTTATTATTTTTTTCACATGCTTTTTTATATTTTATGGGGTATTCTTAAGTGATTTACCATGTATTAGGTAAATTTATAGATAAGAAATTTTATTTTAGTTCCATCTTGCGTGCTTGTTTAATTCACTAATTACTTGATCGCAATAATACAACAATAATGAATAAACAATGCAATAGATATAAATAAAAGAAAGGGTATAACCCTGAGCATGTTCTAATGTTTAGTTTTTTTATTGGTTGGTAAAATAACCACTGACCTTGGGTAGAAACATCTTAAAACTATTAAGATCATGTTTATAGCTTTCCACGTGTCCACCTTTCTGTCTCCTTGGATTTGTTTCACCTCAAATCCTAACATGATCCGCCTCTACTGACTTGGGAGCTCCACCCATTATGTATGATTTTACTCACATGATGATGAGGGGTTAACTGGGGTTTATATAAATGAAACCATGTCCATATAGTCCCTTTATATTCATGATGATAGAATACATGCATTCAAATTATTTAATTTAATAAATAAAATTGAAACCAATCACAAGAAAAGATCTGATCTTGCTGATGATCATCCACATGCATGCAACGAATTTACACATTTTATAAAACTAGGATTAAATTCTTTAATCTTTCTAATTTAAGAAGATTATCTCTTGATACAATTAATTATTATATTTAATTAATCAATCCTCTTATCTAAAACATTTTCTAATTTTTTTAGATTCTCATCAATTATAATTTTAAACAAATGAATAAATCCATTTAAAATTAACATTGAACATAACTTGTAACATCGATATAACTCGGTGAATAACCATCCCAAATTACCCAACATGTATTATACATGTATAAACTTTTTTTCATTGTGACATCTATCATGCACATTGAATTATAAATGTAATCAACTCATACTGGATTTGAAAATCATTGAAAATTATGACGATGTTAATTAAACATATATAAATATCAAACACTTATCTCATGTTGTTCCCTAGATTTACACCCACAAGATGTTCCATGTCATAAGGGTAACATAATATAATAACAAATTTTAAATTGGACTAATTAGGAGAGAATAAATGGCATGTTGATCCAACTATATGGCATGTACCCTCCTCACCATCCATCCTAAGTACACACATGGGAAAATGAAATGTGAGGTGTACATCAAAAATATGCAGAGAACACGACATGTCCAGTGGTACCCTCGCCGTGTAGAATCCACGTTACACAATCACCAGTCAGGAAAGTTGTGTATGTGATAGGTGAATCGACCCAAACATGAAGGTACTACACATCGTGTCCAGTGGGCCACACCGTAGGTAGTCTGGTTTCCATGAAATAATTAATCTTGGTCAACACCACGTGGATTAAATGTTATTAATGATATCATTAATTCCTAATTAGTGCAATATCTCAAATTGATTACTATAGTAAATCTTGATGCGTTGAACAATACTACACCATGTTTAATTCTGATTACATTACTTGTATTGTTGTTTTATATGGCTTGGATCCTTGGCCCCTCCATATGAGATCCTTGATTTCATTTTATTCATAAAATTGATCACTTTTATTAGATTTGAGAGAAAAGATGATGGAATAAATGGATATCATAATTATGAATTAAATTATCGACTAAACAAGAATAAAAAATCTAAATTATTAAAGCGTAAATCATCAAGAAATTATTTAAAAAATTATTGACAGTAATATTCCCTCCCTGATACAACTTGAAGGATATGAGCAGAGGGGAAGAGTAGTTGGGCCAGTTCCCAACGTTGAATTTTTCCATATTCAATGATCAATTTGGGTGCAATACGATGATGAATACCAATATCCACATAATGTAATCAAGGATTTATACAGATGAATAAAACCTGAAACCAAGATAGAGGATGAACATATTTTTAAAAAAATTAATTTAAATAAATTAAAGAATTTTCTCTAAGGAGATTCATTATTCATTGTTGTTTTCACCAATATATCTATAGTTCGCCATCATTTTATTGTATAGATCAAGGGTAGACATCTTATTGTGGCGACCCACATGTGCTCTGTGAACCTCTGGTTGTCACTGAAGGAGTCTTTTTATCCTATCATGGAAGTTCTGTGTGCTTGTGTCATCTGCCTTCAATCACCTTGAGAACCACTTCAAATGTATTCTCCTTGATTCTGTGGAGGATTACAGATCTCTTTCTTGATAACATTCATGGAGTAGAATGATCTCTCTAGGCTCCAAAGAAATTCTCCAAATTGTTATGCATAACCATAATGGCTAGCATGTGGGTGTCCCCCTTGGATTAATTAGAGAATACTATAACTGAGAATTTAATTCACCTGGTAATCAAAAAAATAATTTAATTAGATACTTAATTATTTTATTAACATAGTGAATCTTCCATGTCAAATAATAACATCAATGTTATTATATCATCACATGTTCTCAACATGTAACTTACAATTAAATATTATCTTATTAAAATAAATCTTAATATTATTATTTCTCACTAGACTGAAATGTTGGTCTTCCAATCCTCCTAAATATTTATGGGGGAATTTAACAAATAAAATTTCTTTATTAAATAAATATAAGGGAATTATTCACCGTTAAATAAATAAATAATATATTTACTAAAATAGAAAATAATTTTTTTTATATATTATGTTTGACAATATATTCAATCAAATTATTATTGATGAAATAAATGTTACTTGGTAGACTTGGTAAACTATTAAACTACACCTAGGAGTAACATTTATTCAACCTGTTAAATAATTAATTATTCAACTGAAATTCCGGATACACATTGTGTGTGTCTCCCAATACCTATTTCTCAGTGGCATTAGGATAACCTGCATAAAGTCCATGGGTTGCATCTAGGATCATGCAAAGGAAACCGTATATAAAGAAGTTAATGTCGCGATCACATTTTGTGTCGTATGAATCATAACCGTGTATATAATCCCTTTGTCTTTATATCTCCAATCAATTTGGTTGCATGCCAGTTCCATCAACCCATGTGCTCAATTTCTCATTCATTGACTTCTCAAAGAATGAACTTTCATATTAAAAAAATTTTCCAAGGATTTATATAGACTATATCATTTCCATCAAAGGTACTGAGATATCAATTTCCATTATGGACAAAAAGGGATAATCCATTCTTGCATCATTCATTAATGTAGTATTACTCATGACACACACAACATATCCTACCTCACCGCAAAAATATGATGTCACATTTTTCACTAATACATCTAATTGTGTGGGTCATAAAACCCATTAATAATAAAATTAATTTCTAAGGGCCAAAACACACGTCCATTGATTGGAACATCCAATGACACATATAAATACGGTTTTCCCAAAGGAGGGTCTCATTCTTATAATATCCTCATGGACATTACCAAGGATATACCCAATGAGAAGTTGTCTCAACGTCCTATGAGTCTCCACCCCTGAGATCATGTATAATTTGTGTCCCTTAAAATGATATCATCTGGATATAGAACATATGTTTAATAATATTGTCAGTGAATTTGTAGGTTCATATCATAAAAGGGATCTGATATGACATTTATTTAGACAACACCTCTTAGGAAATTATCAAATACAATTTCCAGCAAAAGAACAATCATGATGTGAAAAATAGATTATTAATATCTATCCCATCAATATATTTCTATCATAATGTACAAAGAAATTTGTTCTAGTGAACTAACTCTATCACAATGGAGAACCTCAAATACACAGAGATATATCCATTGATGAAGAACATCAAATAAATATTGATGATTAGGAATTCCAATCATGAAAATAATTGATTGAAAATATCAAGGGAAAACTACTTTATTATTGGTAAAATAATAATTATTCATGATCATATCATAAATCAATTAGAGAGACCTTGTGTAGGCAATAATTCCCTCAAAAGGGTGTGATCATCCCAGCCTCCTATCCTATCTACCAATTTGAGTTCTCAAGTATCATAGGTGAAAAAACATAATGAACATTTGCATTTTGAAATGAGGTCCATTTGGATATAGAACTGTTGGGTGTTTTTGGTTCCATAAAAAATCTGTTAGAAATAGTTCATATATAGTGATTCCTAACCAGAATACACATTCAGAAGGAAATAAGAATTTTATGGGTTTTAAGGTTTTAAGGGTTTTTTGTGTTTTATGGTTTTTTGTGTTTTTATTTCATTTTTTTGGAATTTAGGGGTTGGGGGGTTGGTGTTTATTTGTTTTTAGGGTTTTTTGTGTTTTTAAATGAATTTTAATGTTTATTTTTGTTTTTAGGGTCCTTTAGGTATTATTTATGGTGTAATGTCTTTTATGTCCATTCATGTGTTGGGGATACTTTAGGGGGTTTTGGGGTAGTTTGGAGTATTATAGTATTTTTTAGATTTTAATGGGTTTTTTGTTTATTTAATGGTTTATGGTTTGTTTTTTATAGGTAATTTAGGGTCTTTACGGTATAGAGTATAGGGTTTTTAGTTTAGGGTGTAGTGTTTTTGGTTTAAGTTGTATATTTAAGGATTTATGAAGTAGGGTTTAAATTTTTGGGTGAAGCGTATAAGGATGAGGGTGTAGGATTTATGGTTTATGGTGTACGGTATATGGTTTAACATGTAGTTTTTTGGGTTTCTGGTGTAGGATATATGGTTTTAGGTGAATGATTTTTGGTTTACATTGTAGTTAATATTGTTGAGGTTTCATGGTTTAGGTTGTATGGTGTATGGTATTTGGTTTTGGGTCTTATAGCGGTTTTATGGGTTTTATGGTTTTATGGTGGGCTTTATTTATTTTGGTGTTTTAAAATATTTTTAGGGATTTATGGATTTTTTGTTTTTTAGGGTTTCAAGGGATTTAAAGGGGTTTTTTTGGTTTTTAGAGGTGTAAATTTTTTCTTGGGCTTTTATCATTTTAATTTTTTTATTCAATAGTGTATTATGGGTGTCAATGTTTTTTATTTTTTCATGTTTTTTGGCCGTTGAATTTTTTTAGTGGGTTTAGGGTGTCTTTTGGTTTTTACAGTTTTTTGGGGGTTTTACAGGTTTTTTGGTCCTTGATGTCACATGGTACGTGGTGGTGTGGTAAGGGATTGGAGCGACGGTAGGGACAAGTTTCATGGTTGATTCCTCAAGCTTTCATGTTTACTTTGATTTTGGTATTTAGGTTGGGATTTGGAGATGTAACGTATCTATTATTTTTTAGGTAGTTAGGAAAATATATAGTCTTATTTCAGCTTCTAAGATTTTTATGGTTTAGGGGTTTATGGGTTTTAGATTATTTTATGAATTTTTGGGTCATACGGTTTAGGGTTTTTTAGGTTATTTTAAAGGTATTTAGAATTATTTATGGTATTATGTTCATTTAGGGTTTTATATAGTTTTAGTGATTTTTACTGTATTTATGGTTTTAAGTATATTAAAGTGGTTTTACTGTATTTTGGGTTTATAGTTATTATAATGGGTTTTTTTAGTGTTCTGGTTTTGTATTTATGATTTTACGGTTATTTAGGGTTTGGGGTAGAGTTTAGGTTTTGTGATGTACTTTAGTTTTTAGTTTGTTTTAGAAGTTTTTTATATTTTTAGTGGTTTTAGGGATTTTAGTAGTTTTTTGGGATGTTTTGGTGTTTAGGGGTATTATGTTATTTTAGGGTTTTCGAGGTTTTTAGGGGTTTTATGGATTTTATGGTTTTGGTAATGTTAAAAATGGTATTTATAATTTATTAGTGTTTTTATGGGTTTTATAGGTATTTGGTTTCTTATGGTTATTAATTTATTTTAATTTCTTTAGGGGTTTTAGTGTTTTAATGTTATAGGGATTTTTTGGGTACTTTAATGTTCTTTGGGGTTTAAGGTTATTTTTGGGGGTTTTGATCATTTTGAAGTTTTATAAATTTTTATGGGATTTATGTTTTTTAAGGGTCATTTTGGGTTTTTATGATATTTTGGGTCTTTTATTGTTGTAGGAGATTTTATGTTTTTAGGGTTTTATTAGGTTTTTAAATGGTTTATATGTTTTTATGAATATTTAGGGTTTTTAGTGTTTTGTGTCCATTATGTATTTTTAGGGGTTCTAGGGTACTTAAGGGTTATTTTATGGTTTTAGTTTCCTTTAATGGTTTTATGATGTTTAATGAATTTTTAGGTTTTTGATTGTATTTAGCGTTTTTTGGGGTCTTAGGGGTTTGGGGTTTGTTTTAATATTATAAGGGTTTTGGGGTGTTCTTATTCACTTATTTTTTTAGTATTTTTTGTGTATTACATGGTTTTATATGTTTTAGGGTTTTTTAGTTGTTTGTATTTTTTAAAATATAGTCTTTTTTTGGATATTTAGGGTTTTAGGGGGTCTTATGGTCATTTTGGAATTTTAGGGGTTTTTAATGTCATTTAGGATTTTATATTTTTGAATAGGGTTTTATGGAATTTTTGGGTTTAACAGTTTATAATGGTTTTGTTATTTTTATGGAAATTTATTGTTTTTACAGGTTTTGTGGGCCCATTGGTTATTTTAGGGTTTTTTGGTATTTAAGTGGTTTTTGGGTCCTTTATGGGGTTTCTATGATTTTTAGATTCTTTTTTGGGTTTCATGGAATTTTATGGTCTTTTAAGATTCTTAGTTTCATTTAGTTTTTTAATTTTTTGATACATTAAGGGTTTTTAGAGCCTTTTATGTATTTTTGTGGTTTAAATAGTTTTTAGGGTGTTTGGGGTCTTTAGGGATTTTAAGGTTTTTAGGGTTTATAGGGTTTTCAGGGTTTTCGAGTTTTCAGAGATACTTATTAGTTTAGGGTTTTGGGGTCATATGGGGTTTTAGGGATTTTTGGTGAATTATAGTCTTTTATGGGTATTTTTTTTGGGGGTTTTATGGTTTTATGGTTTTTAGAGTTTTTTTTTGTGTTTTAGTGTTATAACATTTTTCGGGGTATTAGGAGTTTTTAGGTTTTTTTTGTTAGTTATTTTGGGGTTTTAAATGGTTTTAGTGTTATTATAGGATTTTAGGGATGTATGGTTTTTAGTGTATTTAATGGTTTATAGTTTTAGGTTGTTTTTTGGTGTTTTTGTTGTTTATAGTGTTTTTAAAGGACATTATGGTTTTTAGTCTTCTGGGGGTTTTTCATCATTTTACGGTTTTACTGGTTTTATGGGTTTTGTAGTTTTATGGTATTAAGTATTTTTAGGTAATATTAGTAGGGTTTTAGAGTTTGTTTTTTTTGGGTCATTAATGTTCTAAGATTTTCATATTCTATGGGTTTATGTTTTTTTAGGGGGGTTCTATAGGTTTTTATGGTTTTTTAATTTCTTTTTTTTGGGGTTTTAGACGAATATTGTTGTTTAGGGTATTAGGGGTTATAGGGGGATTTGGAGTATTAGGGGTTTTTAGGATAGTTTTATGTTTGAAATTTTTTGGTCATTTTTCGATTTTTAGGGTTTTGAGGGTTTTCTGGTTTCTTGTGTGTTTTATTGGTTTAATGGTTTTAACATAATTTTTATTGTGTTTTGTTGTTTTGGGAGTTTTATTGTGGTTTATAGTGTTTTTACTATTATTATATTTTTAAGGGTTTTAGGTTTTTTAGGAATTTTAAATGTTTTTTTTAATATTTAGGGAATTTTAGACGTTTTGGGTTTTTTGGGTATTTATTGAATTTACTGTTATTATTATTTTTATGAGTTATCAAAGGGATTTAGATTTATTATGGTTTTTGTGTTTTTTAGGGGTTTTCAAGAATTTTTTGGATATTTTGGTTTTTTTTGTTTTTAATCATTTTTTAATCTTTTTAGTAATTTTTTTGGGTTTCAGTGTTTTCTATGGTTTCAGAGGTTTTATGTAAAATATTCAATTTATAGGTTATTTGGGTTTTGGAGATTGTTTTATGGTTATTTAACTGTTTAGGTTTTTTAGTGAATTTAGGTTGTGTTGAAGATTTTAGAGAATTTTTGGGGTTTTAAAGGGTTTAAGATATTTTAGTTGTTTTGTGGAGTTTTTTTTAGTGTTCATATTGGTTTTTACTGGTTTTTACAGTCTTAAGGTTTTTTATGTTTTTTTTTTGAATTTACTGAGGTTTTAAGAGATTCATTGTTTTTATGGTTTCTATATTTGTTTGGGTTCATAAGAGTTTTTTTTATGGAATTTATGTGTTTTTAGCATTTTTTTCTTCTTTTACGATTTTCTAGGTTTTTTTTTGTTTTTTGTGTTATTTGTAATTTTTTTGTTGTTGTAGGGTTTTAGTGTATTTTAATATTTTTAGGTTTATTTGTGGTTTTGTGGATATTTTTTCGTTGTTTAGGATTTTAGGGTGTTTAGGGTTTTAGTTTTTATATGGGATTTGTGGATTGAATAGGGTTTTAAGGGTTTTAATTTTTTTAGGGGTTTTAGTGGTTTTTACAATTTCTATATATTTTTAACTTTTATTTATGAGTTTTAGGGGGTTTTAGGGATTAGATGTTTTAGGGACTTAAGGTATTTTGGGGTTTAATGGGAATTATGGGATATTAATTATTTTATGTGGTTTCATGGTCTTTAAGGTTTTTTTGGGGTTTTTGGTTTATTGCGATATTTTATGATTTTAGGGGTTTTTTTTTTATTCTTTTATTTTTTTTATATTTTGGGAGGCGGTGGTTTGGTATTTTTTTAGCTTTTTATTGTCATTAGTGTCCTTTATGGTGTTTTTTATTTAAGGGTTTTATGGTTTTTAATGCTATTTATCGTATTTAGTATTTATATTTTTTTTAGTGAATTTAGTATTTTTATAGTATTAGGGTTCCTTAGGATTTTTACTGTTCTATTTGGGTTTTAGGGTTTTTAGTTTCTGTAAGGATATATGGTTTTTAGTGTTTGTTAGGTGTTTTAAGGGATTTTTAGGGTTTGTGGTTTTTTAATGTATCATGATTTTTAGTATTTTATTAGGGTTTCTTTGTTTTGTTGGTTTTTAGGATTTTCTATATATTTTTTGGGATTTTTTATTATTATTATTATTTTTAGAATTTTTATTGTTTTTAGAAGTTTTTCATGGTATTTAGGAATTTTCATGATTTTTAGTGTTTCAAAGCAGTTTTTGGGATTGAGGGTGTTTTCATAGGATTATGTATTTAGGGTGTTTTTTGGTTTTAGTGTTTTTACTATTTTTAGGGTCATCAAGGGTTTTAGGTATTTTATTGTTTTTGTGATTTTAGCATGTTTTAATGATTTTAAATTTTTTTCGGGTCATCTAGTTCATTTAGTGTTTTAAGGGGATTTGAGGTGTTTTATAGTTTCTATAGGATTACGGTGTTTTATGATTTTTCTAGGGATTTTATGATTATTAGGGAATTAGGGTTTCTAGTGTATTTTATGGTACTTTGTAATTTAAGGGTTTTTTCGGGGTTTATGTTATTTTTTTGATTTTATTGATTTATGGGTTTTCAGTGATTATTTTTAACTTTTTTTGGTTTTCATGGTTGTTGGGTTTTTATCAATTATTTGGGGTTTTAGGTGTTTCTTTTAATTCATTAGGTTTACTATGGTTTTTAGGTCTTTTTTGAATGTTTAGAGTTTGTTATGGTTTTCATATATTTGGGGTTTTTTGGGCTTTTATAGTTTTTAGGGGTTTTGGGTTTTTTAAGATTTTATAATATTTAGTTTTTTAGGTTTTAAATATTTTTAAAAGGGTTTTTGTATTTTTAATGGGTTTTAGGGTTTTTTAGATTTAATGGGATTTCGGGGATTTCATTTTTTAGGTTTTGGGGGGTTGAAGGTTGAATTATCCGTTTTATGGTTTTTTTGGGTTGACTATGGTTCTAAATGTTTTTTGGGATTGTAGGGTTTTTTAAAGGGTTTTAGGTTTTTTGTATTTTTTTGGGTTTTTTGTGACTTCCAGGTTTTTACCATTTTGGGTTCTTTGGGTTTGTTTAATCATTTAATCGGGTTTCTCGGTTTTTTCGAGTCCTTTTTTAGATTTTTTAGGGGTTTAGGGTTTTAAGGGGTTCTTTTGGTTTTTAGGGATTTTAATGGGTTTTTTTCATTCTATTAGTGTATTAATGGTTTTTCTGGGTATTTAGGGTTTGGTAGTGTTTTCACCTTTTTATGGATTTTCAGAATTATTGTGTTTTAAGTGGGTTTATTTGTATTTAGAGGTTTTAGAGTTTTATGGGTATTTAAATGGTTTGGAGGGTTTGGGGTAGTATTTTTTTTCTATTCTGGGTTTTAAGATTTTTATTATTTTTAGGCATTATAGGGAATTTATGGTTTTTTTTTGGATTTTATTGCTTTTATGGGTTTAGGGTTTTTTATGTTTTTTGGGATTTTATGTGATTTTATGATCTTTTGTGTGTTTAGGGTTTTTATGGTTTTTATAGTTTTTGGGTGTTTCATAAGGATTTTATGGTTTCAAATGTTTTAGTGTTCTTTTGGTTTATTGTAATTTTTTTGTTATTTTAGTTGTTTTTAGGTGATTTAGGGGGTTTTATGGTTTCTAAATTTCTTTTGGGGGGTTTTTGGGTTTTTTATGATTTTTAGGGTTTTTTTGGGTTTTTAGGATATTTTTTGGGATTTATGGTTTTTTTCGATTTTATGGGTTTGGACATTTTAGGTGGTTTTATGTGTTTTTTTTATTTTTCTAACTGTCTCCTTGTGTTTTTTGGGATTTTTGTTTTTTAGGTTTTTTTGGATTTTTTTTTTGTTTTTTGGGTTTGTATGAACTTTTAGGGTTTGAAGGGGTTTTTACGGTTTTTAGGGTCTGAGGGCCCTTTATAGTTTTTAGAATTTTTAGGGGTTTTAGATTATTTTTCAGTTTTTTGGTTTTTAGAGTTGTTTGGGGGTCTTAAGGTGTTTTGGTGTGTTTTATATTTACGGGTTTTTAGGATTTTTTGGTGTCTCATGGTTAGGTATTTTCTTTTATTGTATTTTTAGTGTTTTGGGGTTATTTTATCATTTTTGGGTATTCTAGGGTTTTTATATATTTTATGGGTTTTTAGGTTTTTAGGTACTTTTTTATAAGGATTTTAGGATCTTTAGGGGATAGGTTTTGTAGTTTAGGGTTGGGGGTGTAGTGTTTGAGGTTTAGGGTGTAGGGTATATGGTATAGGGAGCAGGGTAAAGTGTTTAGGGTGTAGGGTATACAGTTTAGAGTGTAGGGTTTTGGGTATTTGGTTTTTAGGTGTTTTAGGGTTTTTATGGTCGTTTAAGGGTATTACATATTTTTGAGTTTTTAGTGTATTAGAGGGTTTTAGGGTGTTGAGTATTCTTTTATTGTTTTTAGGGTCCTTTTTGTTTTTGTAGTATTTTTGGGTACCTTTAAGTTTTTTAAATATTTGTAGTTTCATTTATGGTTTTTATAGTCTTAAGGGTCATTTAGGTTTTTTATGGTTTTTATATATTTTAGGGGGGTTTTTGGTTTTTCCGTTTATTAGAGTTTTTATGGAAGTTTATGCTTTTATAGGTTTTTTTAACCTTTTTTTTGGTTCTACAGATTTAGTGTTTTTTGGCTTATTTGGATTTTTACCGTTTTTTGGAGTTTTTGGGATTTTAGTATTTTAGGTTTTTGTGTTTGGAATATTTATTATCTTTTAGGGGGTTTTATTGTTTGTTGTGGGGTATTGGTGGGTTTTAGAATATATTTTGGGGGTTTTGGGTTTTAGTACGCTTTCGTGGGGGTTTGGGGGATTTTTAGGGTTTTTAGGGCCTTTAGGGGTTTTGAGGTATTGGGGTGGGGTTTTAAGGGTTTAGTGTTTGGTGGGTTTTAGGGTTTTTATGGTTTTTGGGGTTGTCATAGTTTTCTAGGTTTTTTGTGATTTTAGGTTTTTTTGGGGTTTTAGGGATTTGCGTAGTTTTAGGGTTTTATGGGTTTTTATTATTTTTATTATTTTTAGGGATTATCTAGATTTTAATGGGTATTATGATTTTATCGTTTTTGGGGTTCTTAGTGGGTTTAGGGTTATGTATGTGATTAGGGTTTTTAGGAGTTTATAAATGTTTTTTTTTGTGTTTTTTATTGAATTTATGGTTTTGGGGGATTTTACATTGTTTTAGTTTTTTAGTTTTTAGTATTTTTAGCGACAATTATAGATTTTAAAGCAATCTATGGTATTTTAGTGTATTTTGGGTTTTTAGGGTTTTTTAGGTTTTTTGTATTTTTAAGGTTTTTAGGGTTTCATGGTCATTTTGTTTTTGTGGGTATTTTGGAATATTCAAGGGATTTTAGGGGATATAGGGTCTTTTTGGATTTTTATATGAGTTTATAGGGTTTTATGTGTTTTTAGGGGGTTTGTGGTTCTTTTCATTTGTAGACTTTTTGGATTCTTTATGATTTTTAGAGTTTTTAGGGTCTTTTGGGGTTTAAAGGTGTTTAGTGTACATATGGTGTTTGGTGTTTTTAAATATTTTATTGGTTTTTAGGATATTATGGGGTTTTTTGTTTTTTTATGGTTTTGGTAGTTTTTAGTGATTTTTAATGTTTTCATGCATTTTTGGGTTTTAGGGTTTTACTGTATTTATGGGTTTTTAGGGGTTTAGGGTTTTTAGTGATTTTAAGGGTTTACGAGGTTTATGGGGTTTTAGTGTTTTTAGGGGGCTTAGGGTCGTTATTTAGTTCTTTTACTGTTAGTATGGGTTAGGTATTTTTTTGGTTTTTGGGATTCAATTTATTTTTAGGTTTTTAGGGGTTTTAGGGTATTTTGTGTTAATTATGGGTTTTAGGGATGTTTGGTGGTTTTAGTGGTTTCTAGGTTCATTAAGTGGAAGTATGGGGTTTTAGGATTTTATAAGGTTTTATGGTATTTAGTTTTTTTTAGGTTTTTTGGTCCATTGTTATTTTTTTTGGGATTTTAGGGTCATTAATGGTTTTTAGGGTTTTAGGGTCCTTTGGAGATTTTATAGGTTTTTATATTCATTTTGGATTTTATAATTTTTCGGTCATTTATCATTTTTAGATGTTTTTATGGTTCTTTATATTTTTTAGTATTACTTTTTGTTTTTAGGGTCCTTGAATGTTTTTTGTTAGGTTTTTAGGTTTTTTGTTGGGTAATTTAGGGATTTATGGGATTTTCAGGGGGTTATGGGTTTAAAGTACATTTACCTTTTAGGGTAATTATCTGTGTTTTAGTGTTCTTTAAAATGTTTAATCGGTTTTGTTATTTTTAGGGTCTCTCAGGGCGTTTATGGTTTTTATGAACATTTAGGGTTTTTTTCCATTTGGGTTTCAGGGCATTTTAGGTTATTTTTTGGGGGTTTCTTTGTTTTTGGATGTTTGAGGGGTTTGGGTTTTCTAGGATTTTTCGATGTTTTTTGGGTTTATTTTTTGGTTTAAAGGTTTTCTAGTTTTTTGGGGATTATTGGGGTCCATTACGTGTATTTGGGTTTTTATGGGTAAAAATATTGAAGTTTTCAATTGATTTTATAGGGTTTATTGATTTATGGGTTTGAGGATATTTAAGGTTTCTATGGGTTTTTAGTGCGATTATGGGTTTTATTTTTTTGGGTTTTAAGGGTTATTAGGTTTTTATTGATTTATTGGTGTTTTGTGGATCTTAGGGTTTTGAGGTGTATTTTTTCTAATTTTTTATGGATTTTAATTTTTTATGGGAGTAGTTAATGTCTTTAGGTGTTTTAGTTTTTTTCCATGACTTTATGGGTTCTAGGGTATCTTAGGGGTTTTTAATATTGTCCGGTTTTTGAGTTTTTGTAGTTTTATGTATAATTTTGATATTTTTTGAGGTTTTATTTGTTTTATGGGCTGCTAGGGGTTTTAGTGGGTTTTAGGTACCCTTAATGATTTTTATTTGTTTTATAGCTTTTAGAGTTTTCAAATATTTTTAATTTGGTTTTAGTTTTTTTAATCGGTATTGGGTATTTTAGACTTTTTCGTGGTTTTATTATTATTTTACGATTTTTTGGGTTTCATGGGGCTTTATGATTTATTTAGGGATTGTTAGAGTTTCTGAAGTTTTTATGGGTTTTAGGGTTCTATGTATTTATGTAATTTCATTGGATTTTAATGCTTTATAGGGTTTTTGGGTTTTTATTATATTTAGTGTTTTTGGACATTTAGGTTATTTGAGTCATTAGGGTATTTGGTGTTTTAAAGTTTTTTAGAATTTTTAGATTTTCTCTGATTTTTTTTTGTTTTAAGGTTTTAGGGTTTGGGTAATTTTTAGGATTTTTAATGTTTTTATGGTGTATGGGTTTTTTTTGGATTTTCGGGTTTGTTTGGGCGTTCTAATATTTTTAAGGTGTATAGTGTTTTAGGGTTTTTTGGTATTTTTAATGGGTTGTAGGGTTTTGTACAGTTTTTAGGAATTTTATGATCGTTGGGGTTCTAGAGATTTGTTTTGGGTTTTTAGTTCTAACATTATTTAGCTTTTTGGGGTTTTTATAATGTTTATGTGGTTTTACGGTATTTTTTCCATTTCATATGGGTTTAAGGGTCCTTAAGTGATTTTATGATTTTAGTAAATTTTAGTGTTTCTATGGTTTATTTAGGGTTTTAGGGTTTTTTGTTTTTAGGGTTTTTAGAGTTCCTCAGGATTCTAGGGTTTTCCCATGTTGGCAGGGTTGTTATCGTTTACATTGATTTTGTGTTTTTATGGGTTTTTATGTTTTTAGGGATTATTGGGTTTTAGGGGTTTTAGGGTTTTATGCTTTTTTGTGATTTTTTAGGGTTTTAGTTTTTTCTTAGGGTTTTAAGGGATTATCATGGTTTATAACTCATATTAGTGGTTTTTTCTAAAATATTAATTTCTTGATGAATTTTGAGGGGTTTGTGGGTTTTTTGTTTAAATTTTTTTTAGGATTTTATGGTTTTTACTGTTTTTGGTTTATTCAAGATTTTTTATGTTTAAGGGGTTTTAATGTTGTTTGTGATTCTACGGGTTATTTGTTTTCTGGGGTATTTAGAGTCTTTATGGAATTTAGAGGGTTTCAGTGTTTTTAGGGATTTATAGTTTTTATATTTTTTTGTGTTTTTTAGAATTTATAGTTTTAGGGGTTTTTTTTTGTATTTTTACATTTTTTTTGTATGTTTAGATTTTATTTATGGATTAGGTTTTTTTTCATTTTAAAGGGTTTTATGGGATTTTGGTGTATTTTGTTAGGTTTTTAAAATTTTATGGTGTTTTCGGAATTTTTAGGATTATTTCGTATGTTTAGATTTTTCATTGGGATTAGTGTTTTTTAGGGGTGTTTTGGGTTTCAGTTTATTTTAGGTATTATTTGGGGGTTTTTCATTTTTATTGTATTTTAAGGGGTTTTAGTGTTGTTTATGAGTTTTTTAAGTTTTCATGAATTTTATGGGTTGTATTTTTTTTTTGATTTTTGGGGTTTTGGGGTCCTTTTTGGGACTATACTATTCTTATAGAGTTTCATTATTTTTAGGGTAATTTTGTGTATTTTTGGGTTATAGGATTTTTTAGGGTTTTCTGGGATTTTAGGTTTTATTGGGGTTTATACTATCATTTTGGTTTATTAAGTGTTTTAGTTTTTTGTGGTGTTTTAATTTCATCTTTTATTATCAAATGGGGTTGTTGGATATTTGGGGGTTTTTAGGGTTTTAGGGGTATTATGGGTTAGATGGGTTTTTATGGGTTCTAGGGGGTTTGTAATATTTTTTAGGGATTTGGGGTTTAAAAGTGGTTCTTTGTGGTTTTTATGGTTTTAATTGTTTATAGGTGTTTTTGTCATTTTTTTTGTGTTATGTGTTTTTAGGGTTGTTTTAGGGTTCAAATGTTTTTAGGGGTTTTGGGGTTATTTGGGATGTTTTGGGATTCTTATGGTGTTATAGGATTTTTAGGGTTTAATGGTGATTTATTGATTTTAGGGTGTGTAGGGTTTTAAGCGGTTTTCATATTTTTTGGGGTTATAAGGTCCTTTATGGTTTATATAGGGATTTATGGCCTTTTGGGGGTTTTATGTTTTTTAGGATAATTTTTTTTATTATTGGGTGTAAGAGGTTTTTTGGTGTTTTAGGCTCTTTTATTGGTATTTTAAGGGTTTTAGGTGTTTTATATGTTTTGTGGGTTTTTTTGGATTTTTAGGGTCTCTATAGGTTTTAGGGGTTATAGTAATTTTTTATGGTTTTAGGTATTTTTAAGGCATTTTTGGTTTTTTGGGTTCTCAGGGTTTTTTTATGGTTTTATGGTTTTATGGTTTTTAACGGGTTAGTGGGAGTTTCTATAATTTTTTAGGGTTTTCTAGTATTACGTCTTTTTATGGATTTTAGGTGTTTTAGGAGTTTTATGGTTTCTTAGTTATTTTATAATTTTTATATATTTATGTAATTTTTATATATTTTCATGGTGTTTAATGGTTCGTTTTATTTTATGTTCTTAGGGGTTTTTGGGTTTTTAGTGTCTAATGGGTTTTTTTTGTTTTTTTCATTTTCCGTGTTATTTTCTTTTATCAGTGTATTTAGTGCTTTTTTTGAGGATTTATAGTGTTTTTAGGATATTTCAAGTGTTTATAAATATATTTAATAGTTTTAGGGTTTTTTAAATTGTTTTGGTTTTTTCAGTTTTTTTATGATTTTTAAGGTGTGTTCGAGGTGTTTTGGGTGTTTGGGTTTCTATAGCCTTTTAGGGGTTTTTATAATTTTATGGATTTCAGGATATTGTAGGTCTGTCATGATTTTAGGGCTTTTATGCTTTTTAGGAATTTTTTTCATTTTTAGGCTTTTTAGTGTTTTTAGGAAGTTTTAGTAATTTGTGGGTTTACTGTATTTATGGGTTTTTTAGTGTTTTAGGGTCTTTCAGAGGTTTTAAGAGTTTTTAGGGATTCTTACGGTTTTAATGATTTTTTATTCTTTCTAGGATTTTTAGTGTATTAGGATTCATGATTATTTAGTTATTTTTAGTGATTTTATTTATTATGTGTATTCTACTGTATTTAGTATTTTTAGGCTTTTTTATAAATTTTATAGGGTTTTTAATTGGTTTTAGGGGCTTTTAGCGGTTTACATGTTTTTATATTATTTGGGGGGGTTTATGGTTTTGAGTGTTTTTAGTGGGCTTTATGGGTTTTAAGTGGTTTGATGGGATTTAGCGGGCCTTGTGTCTTTTTAAGCGTTTTTAGTATTTATAGGGGTTTAATGTTTTTTGTTGTTTTTAGGGTTTTATTCTGTATTTTTAGGGATATTCATCGATTTTAGAAGAGGTTTTGGGTTTTTACGGTGTTTTATTGTATTTTTGGTTTTTGGGGGTTTTATAATTATTAGGGGGTTTGGATTTCTATGTATTTTTATAGTTTTTAGGGTTTTATGGCATTCATGGGTGTTTTGTGTGTATAGGTTATTTTATGTTTTTATTGATTTTTGCGAGTTTATTGTTGTTCTTAGTTTACATGGGGTTTTAGGATGGTTAAGTAATTTTTCAGGGTATTAGGGTTTTAGGGTGTTTATGTGTTTTAATGTCTCTTAGGGTTTTATGCAATTTTTCGGGATTTTTTGGGATATTATTTTTTTAGGGTTTTGTGGTTTTGGTGACTTTTAGGGGTTTTAAAAGTTTTGTCCGGTATTTAATTTTTTTGGGCTCTTACATAATTATGGGAATTATGAAATTTTGTGTTTTTGAGTTGTTTTAATTGGTTTTTAGTGTCTTAGGGTTTTTAGGGTTTCCTATTGTTTTTATGGTTTTAATGGGGTTTTGGGTTTTCAATAACATTCATGGTTTTAGAGGGTTTTGGGTTTTTAATGTTTTTTCAAGGATTTTTAGGGGTATTAATTATTTTATCGGTTTTAGTATTTGTAGGGTTTTAGTGGTTTTAATAGTGTTTATTTTATTTTTTATTAATTTAAGTAATTATTTTTTTAGAGTTTTTAATTGCTATTAATGTAAATAAGGTGTTTTAGCGATTTTACGCCTTTCATGGGTTTCGGTGTTTTGGGTTTTAAGTATTTATAGGGGGTTGTAATGGTTTTTAAGGTTTTTAAATTTTTATAGGTGTTTTAGGGTCTTAAAGGGGTTTCAGTGTTTTAGCGAGTTTTGATATTTTTAAGGATTTTTGGGGGCTTTAGTGTTTTGATTTCCTTTAGGGTATGTTATTTAGGGACTTCTAGGTGATGATGGGGTTTTTGGGTTTTTGGGGTCTTTTAGGGGGATGTTAGGGTTTTTAATGACTTTTAGGATATTTTAATTTATTGTGTTTTTAAGGTGTTTAGGTTTTTTAGGATTTTAGGGTTTTATGGATATTAGTGTTTAATGGTTTTTAGGATTCTTACGGCCTTTTATGGGTTTTAATGGTTTTAGTTGTTTTAAATGTTTTTTGAGTTTTTTGGGTTTTTTAAGTTTTTTTGGACTTCTTGTATTCTCCTCTATTTAATAATGGTTTTATAGTTATTTTATTTATTATAGTGGAAGGGAAGATGCGAGGGCCAGGCTATTCCGGACCCCCAATGATTATTAAAGAAAAGACGTAGTAGACTAGGGAGGGGTAGGGTCAAACGACCCACACCCAAATACACTTTACAACCCCATACCCAAAAAACCCCAAAAAGAAAGACCAAAAGGCACACAAAGAAGAATAACAGAAAATTCCCCAACATCACCTCCCATCCAATCAAAAACTAGCATCCACCAGCACCAAAACCACCAATCATCAACTATCATCCAGCAACACCAAAGCCATCTTCAGTGATTTCAACAACCCAACATCAGCACCACAAAATCACAACCATCAACATCCAGCAGCCCCAATACAAACATCATCACAATAGTACCCATCAAGCAGCAGCACCTTCCAGCAAACGATGGCCGAAAACCAGTAGTGTCCACCACCAAAGAACAGACACCACAGTAGATTACCAATAAGAAGAGAACCAAAGTGCAGGAAAACAGAAAAAACAGGTCTCTGGGCCTCCCCCCTCCAGGCCACAGGAGCTGACCCCGATTAGACCAGAGCACAACAGAACTATCGTCGGGCAAAGAAGAAGCTGGTAATGGAAATAACACCCTTCTAAGGCCACAACTGGATCCCAAAGTCTAATAGGAGCTAACTACAGCCTGGAACAATCAATCCAGAGGAAGCGACGAGCGCAAGAAAGGGGCCACGAGATCCTGAGGATATGGGGTTTGAAAAAATGGACACCGTGGACTCCAAGCCTGATTCCAAGCTCTGGAATCCACAAAAACCCCCAGATATGGAAAGGATGACACTAAAGTAGACCACACAGAGGTGATGCGAACTGATGCCAGCCAAGGATCCCAATGTCAGGGGAGTCGGGGTCACAATTACATGAACAGATGCCAGCAGAGTGCTATCCTAATCCAAAGAATGATATCGAAGCCACAATGCACAAAGAATCCACCACCGGGTCAAAAAAAATCCATTACACATGGGAGAAACCTCCATCGATACAGATCCATAATGAAGAAACAATCATAGAGGCCGGACCACACCGAAGGGGGAAGGAGGAAGAGCCAACAGGAAAACGTAGCAATGTGAGGGGAGGAGAAGAGCCCCTGCTCCGAGGCCCCTAGGGTTTCTCAGTATTTGTTCATATTTAATATAGAGGTTTTAATTTTCTTTTAGGGGTTTTATATTTTTAAGGGGTTTTAGGGTTTTATAATGTTTTAAGGGTTTTAGTGTTTTTTTGTTTTTTAGGTTTTTAAAGGTTTTTAGAGTTATATAGTGTTTCATAGTAGTTTTTTGGGTTTTAGGATTTTTTTTGATGTTTCAAAGGGGATTTTATGGGTTTTTAGGTTATTTAGGCTTTTAAAGGGTGTTAGGGTTTTAAATGGTTTTCAAGGGTATTGGGAATTTATTAGGTTTTCTCTTTGTTTAGGAGTTTTAGGTGTTTTCAGGGATTTAGGGTTTTTAAAATATTTGTTTTTGGATTTTAGAGTGTTTATTTAATTTTATCATTTTGTGATCATAGATAATTGTTATGGTTTTAGGGTCTTCTATTTTTTTCTTTCCATTATAGGGTTTTAGGTAATTTTAGGGGTGTTTAGCGATTTTTAGTGTTTTTCATGTTTTTTAGGTCCTTTTTGGGTTTTTTGATCTTTTTAGGGATTTAATATTCTTTAGTGTTTTATGGGGTTTTTAGGGCTGTTATGGTCTTTTATGGATATTATGTATTATAATGATTTTATGGGTTTTCAGGGATTTAAAGCTTTTATGGGGAATTTAATAATTCTTTTGGAGTTTTACAGTTTTATAATTATTTAGGGATTTTTGGGTTTTCTCTATTTTTATGGGGTTTTATGATTTTTGGGGGTTTTATGTCTTATAGGGTTTTAGTGTACTTAGGGAATCTATGTGTTTTTTAGGGATTGTTTGTTTTAGTTTTTTAGCATTTTTTAGGTTTTGGGGTATTTATAGTTCTTCGGATAGTTTTATGATTTATAGGGTTTTTATAGTTTCTAATGGTTTTTGGGAGGGGGTTAGGGTATATTTGGGGTTTTAGGGTCTTTTATTATTTTTAAGTTATTTTAGGGGTTTTATGGGTTTTTTAGGTTTTTAAGGTTTTTAATGATTTTTATGTTATTTATGGTTTTTTAGCATTTTGAGGTTTTTTATTTTTTTTATGGTTTTTATCGATTTTATGGGTTCTAGTGTATTTATGATCATTTAAGGGGTTTTGTTGTATTTTTATGTTTCAATGTTTTTTGAGATATTTTTATGTTTATAGGTGATATATGGTATTTTAGGGGTTCTAGGGCCTTTTTAGGGATTTTAAAAGGTATTTAGGTTTTTGGGCTGTTTAGGGTTTTTTGTGGTGCATATGGGTTTTAATGGGTTTTAGGTGTGTTTAGGTTTTTATACAGATATTAAGGGTATTTTAGGGGTTTTAGGATCCTTTTTATGGTTTTAGAGACTTTCAAGTGTTTTGTTAATTTTTTTTTGAGATTTTAGGGATTTTTTACATTTTAGTGTAATTTTATGTTTTTAGGGGTCTTATGGATTATTAAAGGATTTTAGGATTTTTTGTTTATTTAGGGTTTTTGGGTTTTTGGGGATTTTGGGGTTTTTAGGGTTTTTAAATATTTAGGTGTATGGGGTTTTTAGGTGTTTTGGAATTTTTGGGGGTTTAATGGTTTTGGGGGTTTTGGGGTTATTTGAGTGTTTGTATGGGTTTTATGGGATTTTAGGGTGTTATAATTTTTTTTCGGTTTTTGGGTTCTCATAGGGGATTTAGAGGGTTTAGGGTATTTTATGGGTTTTTAGGGGTTTAGGGTCTTTTTTTGTACTTTAGAGGGTTTTATGATATTTTAGGGGTTTTAATGTTTTTTGGTGACTTTTATGGTTATAGTATTTTTTATGGTTTTGGGGTTTTTAGTGTATTTTAGTGTTTTTATGGTCCTTTTTTTATGGGGATAATATGTATGTTTTTAGGTTTTATGGGTATTGAGGGTAATTTAGGGGTTTAGGGGTTTACGTGTCTTTTAGGGGTTTTTGGGTATTTTACTGGGTTTTAAGGTTATAGTATATTTTATGGATTTTAGTGTGTTTAGGAGTTATTATGAGGTTTTAGTATTGTGATGATCCTTTAGGGTATTTATTGGATTTTTAGGTTCTATCAGTGTTTTTTTGAGTTTCATGGTGTTTTTTAGATTTTAGTGTTTGTTAGTTATTTTAAGGTTTTAAGGGCCCTCTAGGGGCTTATATGGATTTACTGTCCTTTAGGGGTTTTAGGGTATTTTAGGGAATTTAGCGGTTTTAGGTCCTCTTATGTATTTTATGGTCATTTTATTCTTTTAGGTAAATTTTGGGATTCTTAAGGCCATTTAGGGTTATTTTAAGGACATTCAGGGTTTAAAGGGAATTTTTTGGGTTGTTTGGGTCTTAGGGATTTGGGATTTTGGGGGCATTATGGATTTTTTTATTTTTATATATTTGGTATTTTCTAGGATTTTCATGTTTTCTGGTGATTTTATTGATTTCCATGGGGCTTTAGGGGTTTTGTGGGATTAAGGGATTTGTGGTTTTAATTCAGTTAGGATTATTTAAAGATTATTGTTGCTTTTAGTGTATTTAGAGTATTTGTGGTTTATATGGTTTTTAGAGTCTTTTTATGTTTTTAGTGGTTCTAGGTTATTTTATGGTCATTTAGGGTATTTCAGTTTATTTTAGGATGTTTTGGAGTTTCTATAGGGTTTTAAGGATATTAAGGGTTTTCGGGTTTTCGGGTTTGGTATAGTTTTTTTCTTTTTTAGGGTTTTACGTATTTCAGATGTCTTTAATGGTTTTTTGGTATTTTTGGTTTTTATGTGTTTTAAGTGGTTCGGGTATTTTTAGTTTTTTGGGATTTTTGGGTCATTTGGTGGTTCATTTGGATTTTTAGGTTCTTTTTGGGGGTTGTATTATTCTTTAATGTATTTTAGGTCTTTTAAGGATTTATAAGAATATTAGGATTTTTTAGTGTTTTAGTTACATGTTGTTTTTTGGGATTTCATATATATTAGGGTTTAGGGTATATGGTATAGAATTTAGGGTGTTTGATTATGTGTTTAGGGTGTAGGGTTTAGGGATCACTATGTAGGGTTTCAGGTTTAGGGATATGCTATAGAGTTTAGGGTGTAAGGTTTGGGGTTTAGGGTGGAGGGTTATTGGTTAAGGGTGTTGGGTATATGCTTTTTTGTGGGGGTTTATGGATTAGGGAGTAGGTTATAGGGTTTGGGATTTATTGTTTTGGATGTATGGTACATGGTTTAGGGTTTTTAATGTTTTTAGTGGTATTAGGGTTTTATGTATTTGGGGGTGTTTATATGTTTTGGGTTTCTAGGGGTTTTAGGGGTTTTAGTGTTTTAGTGTTTTTTGGTTGTATTTAGGGTTTTTATGATTTTTAGTTTTTTTAGTGGTTTTAGGTATTTTTTGGCGTTTAGGGATTTTGAGAGTATTTTGGATTTTATAGGCGGTTTTATGGTTTTTATGCCTTTAAATTTATAAGGGTTTTTAGATTTCTTGGGGTATTTAGGGAAATTGAGTTTTTAGGGGTTTTATCATTTAAAATGTATTTTATGTGATTATATGGTTTATATGGTTTTTGATTTTGTAGGTTTTTAATGGAAATTAAAGGGATTTCGGCGGTTTTAGTGTCTGTAAGGGTATTTTTCTTTGGGAAATTTGTGTTTTTTGGGTTTTAAAGACATTTAGGGGTTCTTTATGGGTTTAGGGTATTTTATGGATTTTATTGATTTTAAGGTCTTTCATTGTCTTTAGTTGAATTTGAGGGTTTTTTAGTTCTTTGGTGTTTTTATCGTTTTATAAGTTCTTTTTGTGTTTTAAGTTGTTGTGAGATTCTTTTAGGGTTTATCGTATAGGGTTTAGGGTCAATGGTATAGGTTTTAGGGTTTATAGATTATTTTTGGGGTTTAGGGTTTTTGGTTTTTGGTTTAGGGTGTAGGTTTTGGGTTTGTGATGTAGGGTATAAGGTATTAGGTGTTTCATATTTGATTTACAGTGTAGGGAATATGGTTTCGGGTCGAGATTTTAGGGTTTAGTGTATATGGTATAAGGTTTAGGGTGTATGATTGTGGGTCTATGGTGTAGGGTTTATGGTTTTGGATCTGATAGGATTTCATTCGATTTTTGTTGTTTTAGTGTTTTATGGGATTTTAGGGGTTTTTAGTTTTTTTAGTGTTTTTATTTGTTTTTAGTGGTTTTATGGTTTTTGGGTTTTATGGTTTTTTTGTATTTTAGGGGTTTTAGTTTTTCCAATTTTTTAGTTTTTTAAGTTTTTTGTGTTATTATCTATATTAGGTTTTTAGGGGATTTAGGTAATCTATGTTATTTAGGGTATTTAGGGTTTTACTGGGTTTGTAGAATATTTTAGTGTTTTGGGATCTTATAAGTGTTTTAGTGTATTTTAGGTGTGTGGGGGGGAGTTATTATCTTCTCTATAGGGTTTTAAGGGGTTTGGTTGGGGATTAAGGTGTTTTTATGGGTTTTTAGAGTTTTATGGATTTTTAGTGTTTTAAGGGTTAAATTAGGAGTTTTGGGATTTAAGGATTTTAGGGGTTTTAGGGGTGTTCCTATTTTATGGCCACTTGGTTTTTAATATTTTTAGACAGATTTTTAAAAAAAATAGGGTTTTGAGGTGTTTTGGTTGTTTTTAGGATTTTGGTAGTTTTTGGTTGTTTGTGATTTTAAGGATTTCAGTGGTTTTATAGCTTTTATGTTTTTAGGGGATTAAGTTTCTTTTATGGGACCTTTTGGGTTTCATGCATCTTTTTAGGTTCTTAAGGGTTTTAGGGTATTTGGGGGTTTTACACGATCAAAGGGGTTTAAAAGGTTTTTTTTTTACTTTTTTTGGGTTTTAGTTTATTTTAGTTTTTTTTTGATGTGTTGGGTATTCAATTATTCATGGTATAGGTTATATGGTTTTTGGTTTTCAGTTTAAGTTAATGTTTCTAGGGTTTATGGTATAGGTTTTAAGGTTTAGGGTGTATTGTATACTGTATTTGGTATAGGGATTAGGGAATAGGTTGTGGTGTATAAGGATTATTGTTTAGGGTTTTGGGTTTTGGTTATAAGGTAGAGGATTTTATGAGTAGGGTTTAGGTTTTAAGGTTTATGGTTTTGTGTTTAAGGTTTAGGAGTTTTAGGTCATTTCAATTTTTATCAGGATTTATGAATTTATTATGGGTTTTATGGGTTTTGGGTTTTTATGGGGTATTATGGGTTTTGGGTTTTTTTTTATTTTTAGTGTTTTTTAATGTTTTATAGTGTTGGGACATTTTAGTTTTTTTAGGGGATTTGTAATATTTTTATAGACTTTTTTTCATTTTGGAGTTTTTAAGGTTTTTAGGATTTTGAGGGGTTTTTTGAGTGTTTAGTGTTTTATGGTTCTGTAGGGGTTTTATGATTTTATATGTTATTAGGTTATTTTAGGGTTTTTTAGGATTATAGGTATTATGAGTTTTTGGGTTTTTTATAATTTGTAATGGTTTTTAGTCTTTTTTAGGGTTTTTCGGTTTTGATGATTTGTTGGGTTCTTTTATGTGATTTATAGTTTTTTAGTGTTTTAATGGTGCTTTTGTGTTATTAATGTTTTTGTGGTTTTTAAGGTATTTTAGGGGTTATTTATTAATTTTTAGGGTCCATTAGTTGTTTTTGGGTCTTTTATTGGTTCAAGTTATATTTTAGTGTGTTTTAGGGTTTTAGTGGGTTGTAAGTGTTTTTACTTTTTTTTTGTTTTTTTGGATATTTCTAGTTTTAGGGGTATTATTATATTAGGGTTTACTGTACATTGTTTAGGGCTTATAGTGTTGGGTTTAAAATTTATTGTATGGGTTTTAGGGTTTACGGTATATGGTTTATTGTTTTTGGTGCATGTTTTAGGGGTTTTTAATGGTTTGAGGGTTTGGAGGGTTTTTTGGGAATTATGGGTGTTTATGTTTTTTTGTTTTGGTTATTTTAGGGTTTTATGGTCTTTTAATTGTCATTAGTGATTTAGGGTATTTATAAAATTATTGGGACTTTTTAGGGTTTTATGTGGTTTTATGGATTTTTAATGTTTTTAGGATTTTTTTGGTATTTGGGATTTTTTTGGTTTGTAGGGTTTTGGTGATTTTTAATATTTTAAAGGCTTCTTAGTGTTTTATGTATTTTTAGGATTTTGGGGATTTGGGGTATTTTATTGGGTTTTAGGTTTTTTAGTTTTTTGGGGGTTCTTATTTTTTAGGTATTTTTTAGTATCGTTATTTCTTAGGATTTTAGTGGTTTTATCAATGTTTTATGGGGATACCGGTGTTTAGGGGTTTAGGGTATTTTACTGTTTTTAGGTTATTTTATATATTTTGTAGGTTCTTTTGAGGTTTTTTGGATTTATGTGGCTTAATAATTTTAATGAAATTTAGGGTTTTTAAAAGTTCTAGGTTTCATAGGGTAACTTGTGTTTTAGGATTTCTAACTTTTCTTATGCGTCTTTGTGGTTTTATGGGGTTTCTAGTGTTTTATGGTTTTCTATGGTTTTGGGTTTTATGGTATTTTTAAGTTCATTTAATGGTTTGAGTGTCTTTTTAGGGAAAAAAATTCTTGGGTTCTAGTATGACTTTCCCCGCAACATTTATTAGAAACCTATCTTCTGGCCATTGAAACGTTCACCTAAATTCAGGCCATAGAAACTTCCACCTGAATTGAGAGAGTCCAACACAAGAATCAAGTCATATTTTGTCCATAGAAACCTCTACCTGAATTGATCCACAATCATGACAGACTTCATAATTTTCCAAATCTAAGCTTTATAAGCACATATTCTTCCAATAATGTGGTAGAAGAGTCCCTTCAGAAATCCTTTGTAGCGTATTTTTAGTATTTTTTTACATTTAGAGTATTTTAAGTGTTTTTAATTGGTTTTTAGGGTCTTTATGGGTTTTTACTTGTTTTAATTGGGTTTAGAAGGTTTTAGGGGTTTTATGGTTATTAGTGTTTTTATGTTTCCCAGGGGGAAATTTTTCTATTATTTTTTGGATTGTGAGTGGTTTTAGGATTTTTAGGGGTTTTATTAGTTTTATGGTTTAATGGTTTTTATGGGTTTTAGGGTTTTCAGTATTTTATGGGTTTTTGAAACATATATGTTTTTTAGATTTTTTTGGGACATTTGGCATTATATATGGTGTTTATGGTATTTCATGGTTTTAGAAGTTTTAAGGGGTTTTCGGTTTTCTGTATTTTCATATTCTTTTTATATATCTAGGGGTTTTAAGGTCATTTTGGGTCTATAGTGTAAGGTGTATTGTTTACGTTGTAGGGATTAGTGTCTGAGGTGAATGGTTTATTATTTGGGGTGTATGATTTTTTGGATTCTGGTGATGGGTTTAGGGATTAGGGTTTACCATTTAGGGCTTAGGGATCATGGAATAGGATGTGGGGTATTTCGTTTACGTTTATAAATTTTAGGGTCTTTTAGGGGTACTTTAGGTTTTTTAGTGTATTTTAAGGATTTAGGGTATTTTAGGGTTTATATATTTTTTAAGGTATTTTATTGTTTTTAGGGGTTTTATATTATTTATTGTTTTTAAATGTTTTAGTGTTTTTATTGTTTTAGGGTTTTTAGTGTTTAATAGATAGTGATTGGGGTTTAGGGTGTAGGGTTTAAGATTGAAGGTGTATATTTTTGTGTTTTTGTTGTGGTGTTAATGTTTTAGGGTGTCGAGTATCGGGTTTAGGGTGAAGGTTATAGGGTTTTGGGTCATGGGGTTTGGTTTTACGGTATATGGTTTTGGGTTTATGCTCTAGGGTATATTGTATTCGGTGTGGGGTTTATGGTTTGGGGTGCAAGCTATATGGTTTTAGGAATGTGGTTTAGGTTTTAGGGTCTAGGGTTTAGGGTATTTGGTTTTATGATTTTTTTATAATTTTTTGGGGATTTAGGGTTTTCTTAGAGGGATTAGGCTTTCAGGGGCATTTAGGGGTTTATGGGGTTTTAGGTTATTTTGGGAAATATTTTGTATTATAGGTTTTTATGGTTTTTTGGGGTGTTTTTCATTTTTCTGGGGTTTTTATATTTTTTTGTGTTTTTTAGTATTTGGGATTTTTTGGAGGATTTATGTATTTTTTGGTGTTCTAGGTGTATTATGGTGTTTTATGGGTAGTTAGAGTTTTTAGGGTTTTGGCGGGTTTTTTAGGTTTTTTAGGTTTCTTATGATTTGAGGGGTTATTAGGATTTTTTTAATCATAGGATATTTTTGGAGTAATATAGGTTTTTATGGATTATCAATTTCTCATTGGGGTTATTGGGTTTTTATAGTTTTAACAGTATTTTAGTATTTTTAGGGATTTTATAGCTTCTAGGAGTTTTCATTTTTTTAAGGGATTGAAGGAGTTTTTTGTTCTTTTATGTTTTTATGGTGTTTAAGGCCTTTTATGTGATGTTTTGGTGTTTAGAGTATTTAACAGGTTATCATGTGATTAGGGACTTTTAGAGGTTTTAGGAATTTTTATGGAGTTTTAGTTGTTTTAGGGTTTTAGGGTGTTAGGTTGTAATAGATTTATGGGTCTTTTACGGTTTAGGATATAGGAAATATAGTATATGGTATATCTTATATGGTTTAGGGTTTATATTTTATGATTTAAGTTGTATGGTGTAGGTTTTAGGGTTTACCGAGTGTGGTTTATTGTTTAGAGTGTTGTGTGCAGGGTTTAGCGTGTAGTGCTTTGGGTAATGGATGTAAGTTTTAGGGTATTGGGTGTAGTATGTAGTGTTTTTGTTGATGGTTTTCAGGTTTATGGAACAAGTTATAGGGTTTATAGTTTAGTGTATATGGTGTATGGTTTAGGCTTTATTGGTAATTAATGTTTTTATTGTTTTGGGGGTTTTCAGGTTATTTAGTGTTTGAGGTGTTTACCATTTTTAGCTATTTTTGATTTCGGTTATTATAATTTCTATTGATTATAATGGATTTTATTGATATTTTGGGTTTTTATGTCTATTCAGTGTTTTTAGGGGTTGCATGGTTTTTATGGTTTCTTAGATTTTATGGTATTTTGGGTTGTTTGGGGGCTTTAGTGTTTTTGGGATTTTAAGGGTTATGGTTTTTAGGTGTTTTAGAAGTTGTTTGTGTTTTATGAGATTATATTGTATATTTTATAAGGGTTTTTATGGGTTTTATGTTGTTTAGATTTATTGAGGGTATTAGGAGATTGGGGGTAAGGATATTTATGTTTTTTACGCTTTTAGGGTTTTAGGAATATTTGGTTTGTTGGGTTTTTAGTGATTTTTGGGGTTTTAGGATATTTTTGGATTTTTAGGGTTTTTATGGTTTCTAATGAATTTTGTATTTTTATGGGATTTATGGGATTTATGTTTTTTTATGGGATTTATGGTTTTAAAGGGCTTTATGAGTTTTTACTTTATTTTAGTGTTTTTAAGGGACAAAAGGTGTTTATGGTATTTTAGCGGAACATTATGGTTCTTCTAGACATTTACTGTATTATGGGTTCAATATATTTTACTGTATTTAGGGTTATATTAAGAAATATTAGGTTTTTAGGATTTTTTTATATTTTTTGTTTTTAAAAATTTTAGGACCATTTAGTGGTTTTTTGGGTTTTCAAGGGACTTTTGGGATTTGGGTTTTGAGTGTATAGTTTAATGTTTAAGGTGTATGGTTTTTGGTATAAGTTGAAGGATGTAGGGTTTGTGGTTTATGGTATAGGGTGTATGGTATAGGATTTAGGGTGTAGGGTTTGGTGGTTTTGCGTGTAGGGTATACAGTTTAGGTGGTATGCTATATGGTTTTTAGTGTAGGTTTTAGGGATTTAGTTTTAGGGTGTAGGGTTTAAATTTTAGGTTGTACGGTCTTGGGTTTAGGGTTTGTATTATTCTTAAGGGTTTTATGTTTTATTATGATTGTGGGATTATTAATCTGTTTTAGGGTTTCCATATTGGTTTTAGGTTTTTAGGGTATAAGGTTTTTAAAGTATTTATATGATTTTTAGAGTTTTTTTGGGTTTTTTTATTTTATAGTTTTTATAATTTTGGTTGTTTTTACGATTTAGGGGGTTTTCAGTTTTTAATGTATATTTTTGTGTTTAAATGATTTTTATGATTTGTAGGGATTTTAGTGTTTTTATATTTTTGTGGTTATTTTTTGCTTTTTTAAGGTTTTTTTTTTGATTTTTTAGTTTTTTTGGTCTTTTATTATTTTGAGGGTTTAAAATGGTTTTTAGGGTATAAGGTTTTTAAAGTATTAATTTGTTTTATGCATGCGCTCCATGTTTATACATGTCCACCCTAATTCCTTTGTCGAATTTTCTCAAATCCTTTGTCAAAAAATGAAAATTGAACTTACTTTATAGTTTATTTTTTATCCCTTTTGGTGGTTCAATGGCACCCAAAATAATCAGAAATTCTTATGAATTTTCCAGTAAGAGAATTGATTACATGATTAATGTTTTCGTCCATGACTCATTTGACATCTGTGACACTACACTCCCAGATATGGAAATTCTTCTCAAGAAATATCACATCAATTTTCCCCAGACCACTTATTTAAATTTGTATAGTTATGGCCATATGTGGGATATCAATGTTCTATACACGAAAAACAATATTCAACTTTATTTGTTTCATTACCATACCAATTTCTCATCTACAAATGTTTATGTTGGGGGATCATATGTTAAAACTGGTACAACATATAAGTCCCATTTCATACATCATAGCCCGTGTGCTCCAGATTTGAAAGCACATACACCCGAGCAACATCCACATTGATATTCATCCATCATTCGAGATTTTTAGAAATATCAATAAATAGGATGGAAGAAAAAGTAGGGATTTATTTCCAGTAGGGGGTGAATAACCTTCGTGGATGTGGGTGTATTCGGGGCGCATGATGTGTGTAGAGATTATGGATGACATAAAATGTGTTGGTATTTATGAGGCTGTATGGGTTGTCCAGACCAATGTATATAGGAATGACAATTTTTTTCTAGAGTTACTAATCCAATGGAGTCTAGAAACTAACTGCCTCCATTTGACTCATGGAGAAGTAGGCATCAGTTTTTGGGGTGTCTAAAAGATCATTGGATCTCAAATTATTGGAGATTTGTAAGATGGGTTTATTCCCCCCAAGGTGACATAGAATGACATAGAAAAGGAACCATCCTAGGTTCATGTGTTGATAAAAATATTTTATAAACTCAAAAATGAAAACACAAAAAAATCCCACAAAAGAAGGGATATTCATTCAGTGTAGTGCATGTAAATATTAAAGGTAAAGATGAAGGAAAGGGGTCCCACTTTTACTTGTCCAACCGACTGTCCAAATGTATAGAAGGGAGTTAAACCTGACACTTTTTTTCCAAAATTAGATAAAGGAGTGCTTAAAAATTGGCGGTATGAAGGAAGTTCCAAAATTCCTTTAAAGACATGTCGTTTAGGTTTCCTGGCCATGTAGATCAATATGTATCTATTACTGAGTAGAGATTCCAAGCGATGGATAAGGCCAAGAACTATTCTATCATGGAAAGTTGGATTAGAAGAGCATGATAGGGATGGCTACCCCAATTTGGGTAAATATTATTAGGATCTTACTACAAATTTACCGAGGGATTTCTGCTTTTAGAATAGTGGGACCATTCCATTTTTATGGGTGTGGATCCCCACTCATTTTAGAAGTTATGCTATAAAAAGCATTGTGCATGTATGGATGTTATTTTGGGCCATCTATTCAGACTTTCTCTGGAATTTCACCTTTTTCACTAAATGCTTATGATATCAAGGCCAAGACGAGTATGTATAAGAAAGTCCATCTTTTCCCTAATGGGAATCTTCCTATAGGGAGATTCATTGATGATGGGATGGCCAACATAGAGCTAAGGGAATATATGTTTTCTTGGAGAGATGGTGTATTGGACACCATGATTAAAAGATACATCATATGTGAGGCCTATGCTTCTTATTGATTTGTGTGTCAATTAAAATGTCTGCAAAAAATTGTTGTATCCCCTCCCATGCATGTCATATTAGAGAAACATCTGATCGTTTCCTAAAAACTATTGTTGTTGACAACTGTAGAGAAAACCGGGGAAATATTTAATTTAAGTGTTTTTTAAGAAATACACAGATTGAATGTCTGGTATGATGAAAACTAGGTCACATCATGCACTAAAGGGGTATTATACCATGTTTTATCTTGACTAGAGATAAAGACAGGTTGAAGGAAAGATCCCTTTTTTTTGTCAGGTAATTATTCATCATCAGGGGATAAATCATTGGACTCAGAGGGTGGAGGTGACGAGGCTCCAAGATCTTTGTAGCGACCTCATGCGAGATATAATCCACCTTTCAGAGTTAAGAGAGCCACCCCATCAATAACATCTGAGGCTATAATGAGTTTTCCTAGTACCCATCATTCCGATGAGTGACGAGTCCCATTTTCTCATCCTCCATATGTAGCTATTACAATTAGTAGGAAACCCAAATCCAAAACTTGAGGATCCTCTTCACAACCCTCTAGAATGTACTCTGAATATATATGACCGATGGTTTCTCAAACATTGAAAACATTAGATTTGGATAATTAAACCTCAGGGATAGATTTATTTGAAGGGTTGTGTATTCCAGAAATAGGGGATCTATAGGCTTCTTCTGATATTCTACTTAAGAACAATCCTGATGAATTGAGAACTTATATCTGGGAGCTGAAAATGATCATATACACATCCAAAAAATCAGTTCCCACTATGACGTGGGTGAAGGAAATGTTAGGTTATGGTACCACTAAAAGGATTGACCTTTAATTAGATGATTAATGTTGTGACTTTGTGGATCCTGAATAGGTATATTTCCTTTTTCTCATATTCTCTTCTGCTTTGTAATTTCAATTTATTCATATAATTCTTACTCAGGGGAAATAACATTTTAACTTGTACGTAGATAAAGGAAAACTGACTGATGATCAATCATGGCAATATATCCCTTTTGGTACTTCTCATGGAGCTACTAAATCACCCCATTAATCATGAGAGATATCTCATGGTCAACGGGCCAGGTAAGATGAGATTGAAAGGTGCTTGCAGTCTCTAATACCTATTTTTGTAGATGAGGATTCATGTCTTCCTAAGAAGGTGAAGAATAAAAAGCATTGAAGAATGAAGACCATGGTTAAATGATTACACATTAGTGTTAATCCTTACAAATGGCATTAATTTTATACATATTCATGAAAATGTGTTTAAACTTCATGGAATTGCAGTATTTTCTTCTATTTCCAATCTTAAATATATTACTAATAAGCATCGAGGAACTATGGAGGGTGCTTCTGGATAGACACTAATTTATACTAACTCGGTGATTTTTTATGAGGAATTAAGGCCAAAGGAACCAATATATATTCCTGACACTACTCCTATTCCTACAATTAGAAGAGTGGAGACCTTTGGTAAATCAACATTTCATCATAAGAAACTAAATATAACAACAAATCACTTCCAAACTATGATACTTTCAGTTAATCATATGCACCATAACATCCTATGACAACTAGTACTAACCCCACAAATATTCAACAGGAAGCTATTTGTGGTCAACGTTTTTAATAGGAAGGTTATGATGCAACCACACTGAGTTCTCCCATGGTTGACACTTACATGGGATCTGGGATATTATTGGATGTTACGATGAACCATGGCATGTATTTTGATGATGTATTAAAACAGGCGAATATTCCATATCCCTTAGATGATTTGGATGTTCCCTATATAGAACAAACTAGATGTGAGGTTTCAATATTCCTCCTTCTGATCTTCTTATGATTAAATTTATAACCATGATTTGTTGAATTATGTTGTTCTATCGAATGAAATTGCTGCCGCGATGACGCCGGATGGAAGTGTTGATAATAATTCTAATAATACCATTGCAGAGACATTGGCTTAGGTTAATCTTGAGATAGAGGATAATCATGAGATTCATTCATAGGATATTGATAAAATTAAATAGAGTGTTCCCCATCTATAGACATATACCAAAACCAATGAAAATGAGAACATTGGGAGGAGTCTTCTCAAGCATCTGACATATAGTTAGGTAAGAGATACTGATACTATTGTTGTGATCACTGTTGTTATCCATTGAAAATAATGATAACCATTATTTAATTCACCATATTGGGTTATAAACTTCAATGGATAGATCTGGATGTGAGTCCTCTACATCAACTCAAATAGTATTATGTGGTGAGGTATCTACTTTCAAGGAAGGAGTAGAACATGACACTTCTTTAGGGGAATTAATCCTGGAATATGTTCCCCCTTATGACAGTGATTCTGAATCAGTCTGGGAACTACAAAAGTCTCTTTGTCTTGTATGTCGCAATGCATGGAAAAATATATGGAAGACAATATATGAAATGCCCCTTGTGGAACTGCCTTCATCAAATCCACAAAATTAATATATTTTCCTTATGATGGTATTTGGTGGTTTTGAATAATGAGAAAATCATATTGTAGTGAAAGAGATTATCTAAAAGAGGGAACAATAGAAGAAGCTTCCAAAAGATCTATTTAAAACTAAACTATTGATCAACACTGATTAATTCCAAGTTGTACTATACCAAGATGATTCCAATCATACTACAATGGTAAAGGAAATAAATCAAAATATTAAATAAAATATTGTTCAGTAGCTACGTCTTCATGTAAAGATAGATATTATCACAAGGATGCTTGAACCGCTTCATGATTCAATAGGATAAGACTAGATGGATGTTGAAAAATCAATTGAAAATGTTAAGGATGAACATCACCATCACGAGGAGAATGAGATTGGTTGCCTAAACGAATATCAATAGGTAGTTGATGGGGCTCAATAGGTCATCATCCAAAGGAAAATTTATGTTGAAAATCTCTTGTAATTTATGATAGAAGAGAGACTCAAGTTGGTTGAGGCCCCTCAATAAATTTTTTACACCCAAATTAAAAGCATTTATTCTTTAATAATCAATATTTTCATTCTTTCTAGATCTTTTTTTACCTATGTTAATGGGGCTAGTAAGCGTCGTTTTATTTTTACAAGGGTTATATTGAAAACCCCACTAACATTGTATCTGTTGACATTTTATTTTCTCAATATAACCTAATCCATAAAAAAATTTAAGTTTACTAAGTTGGGACTTGACTTTTGTCCAGGATTCCCATTATAGGTTTCCAATATTGTGAGTACCACAACTCTTGTTATTGGCAGTTTAGAGTCATGCATGTTTGACTAGAAATGTCTAGTGTTTAATGTTGAATAGCTTTGACCATAAATATTGAAATTAGATCCGAAAAAATTCTCAGTGGTTATGATATTCTTTAATATTCTTTAAATACTTGCAAGGGGATCTTGATTCATGATTTTTTTGTTACCAAATCTAAAATGTGCATAAACATAAAGGAGGCCTCTTACAAGAATTATGTTTCAATTATTTGACAAACTCGTTATGGAGGTTGAATTATGCAGGGCCGACTAGCCAATATGCTTTATATCCAAATTGTGGAATATTTTGACTAATAGGCCTATTATGTAGAAAAATTTAGTGCAAGGCCTTGGGGGCAAGTACTGTATAGTTATGAAAAATATCTCATAGGAATTTTACATTTTACAGTTGATAGACAAGGGAATATAAGATTTGGATGACTCAAGACCACAGTGGGTGAGTTTTCCATGGAAATGGATTTTTTGATTAAAATGTTATCTATGCTAACATATTTCATGAATAATAAAACCATTTCTACACAAATTTGGTGTATGAGGAATGGATAAAAATTTTCAGAAATGGGGATTTCTGATATCAGGCAATGCAGTTTTAAGTCATGCAGTGAGGAAATTATATTCTAAAATTTTAAGTCATGCAGTGAGGAAATTTGGTGGCTTTAATTTATGGTCCTTATCTCTGACCAATGTTTTGAGACTCTCTTAATTTCATGATAACTTTTTTGGAAACATACTACCATGTTCAGGTATGGAAGGGAAAAATTGTAAACTGCGCTTTGGGAATTTTTGGATCCATATAATGATATGAAAAAGGGGATAAGAGAAATTATTTGAATTCGTTCCTAAGAAGAAAGTTACCATTATCTGAAAACACCGTTATGGGGGTTGTATTATATAGGGCCTACAATGGAAAAAGTTTCATAGTCAAGTACTTGAATCCTTTGATAGACAAGACTTTTATGTAGTCAAATTTTATGCGACGACACTGGGGGAACGTACTGCATATTCATTCAAAAGAGCTCTCCAAAGTTTGACATTCTATTTCTAAAAGCCGAAGGAAGTTTATAGAGATTCATATTTTCCAAAACATAGTGTTTTCTTTATGAAAAGGTACCTGAATATGAAAAAAGTATTTCCAATCCTGATTTTTAATGAATCAGAAGAATATAATTTCTAAAAAGGTTGGACCCAAATGTAGGATGTTTGGATTCTATTGTTTTAGGTCATACGACTAGGAAAAAATATGGAAATAGTATATGATATTAGGTCAAGTGATCCAAAGTTATTTCAAATTACTTTGAGCACATGGATAGGTAAATTTATAAACCATGGTCTTGAAGACTTTTAGATTGAATGAATTGTAATGGGACAAATATACATGAATGACTGCTTTAAAATATAGATTCCTGTATAATTTCATCAATATATTAAGGGGACATAAGACATTTTAACCAAAAATAAAATTACCATAATATTAAAAACCTTTTATGGGGTATTTATTATGTAGTTCCAGCTGGGGAATATACTGCATAGCCAAATAGTGGTATATTTTTTCTGAAAGGCCTGTTATATAGGCTATATATGCAAGGCCACATATCGGAGCATACTGTGTAGTCATGCGAAAGAGTTCTCAAATATCAGAGACTCTGTCACCAAAAACCTTCAAAAAAATTTCGAAGATCTGTAAAAAATTGAGATTAAGAGTGTGAAATATGAAATGGGTAATTCTCAGTACACAAGAGAAATATTTTAATCAATATTGTCCTTGATTTTGGAGTCCTTTTCATCAATCCCACTCATATGTAAAATGGAGACATTCTTGTTTCCATGGTGGGAACTCTAATGAGATAACCCAAAATGATGACTCCAACATAGATATTTAATTGTATGTGGGATAGATATAAAAAATTTATCCCATTGTTGGGAATAGAAAGTAAGGCCTTCCTTTCACTACATATCTCATATGGATGCGAATCAATCCATACGTAGATCATTGAACATTCCCTATGCAGGTTTGATTCATACTTAGGGAATAAAGGGGAGGTTTGTTGTGGTTGGGATCAATATTGGGGATATAGGCGACTCTACATATACCATTAAAATGCGAATCATGGAAAATACTGTTCTTGAACATTCATTTCCCACACCAATTGAACTTAATGTTGGAGATGGGGGATTTTAACACATTATGGATGAATTGTTAATCTTATGACACCAAATGCTATGGCGATCAAACCAAGTGTCTTAAAGGAGCACTTTGTATAGATATTGTTCATATATAGGAGGAGAAAAGGGAAATAATTTTTTTGGGATTGTGTCTAGGCCCAAGATAAGAGATTTAGGTTTCTCTACAAATATCATATAGATGATAATAAAGACACACGCAGTTCGTGAAATGAGGCCCCTATGAAAATATGATTCAGACATAGGGAGGAATTTAACTCTTGTTCCACTAAGGAGTAGGAATGATATCAATGATGCTTGCATATGGAAGAACATAACATAAAATAGAGATGACATTAACTGTATAGTTTAATGTCATGTAATGAGGACAAATGATTCTACACATTTTACCATCGTGCAACATGGATGTGTATGGTTATTAGGAAGTTTAATGTATTGAAACTAGGATATTGTTTTGTGCAGTTTAGAGTCACGTAGTGAGGACATTTTATATGTGCTGTTATATTAAGTACTATTCCATGAATCTCAAATTAGATGGAATTTAAATAAGCTATACATCCTTTGAGATTAGGGAATAATCTCCATTTGAGTATAACTTATTTATAGAATAAGGTCCTTCCCACATTCACTCATGCTTTGGAGGTTTCATTCTTGGTATCATTGGAGTCCTGATGACCAATACCAATTCTCCATGAAGAAATTAGTGGAGGCTAATTTTCTAATTCAAATCTCATGCAATTCAGTTCTCATAGACTTCTAGATAATGCAATGTATGCAATATATATTTTTTCAAATCATTCCATCTCATCACAATATTTTTGGGGCATTTCATCAATAGATAACTGATCACAAATTACACCTCAGAGTGATGTAAATTAAATTTTAATTAGAAAAATTGCATCTCTTCCACAAACTAATGCATATGGAGTTTCTTGAGTGATAGTACGAGTAGTAGTATGATAAGCCCATAAAGCATGAAAATGTTTATCAGGCTATGATATCTTATCTTTATCTAAAATATTCTAGAGTATATTTGATAGGGTATTAATGAAATCCTCAATATGTAAATTAGTCGATGCATGATAGTGAGATAAATGGTTGGATTTGATATTGTGCTCCCGATATATCATCTTAACCTCAACAGAACAAAAATTGGTGACGTTGTTTTTCAATATTGTATGAGGTACACCAAATCTAGTGATGATGTTAGCTATGAAAAAGATAACAATTCTTTGGGATCCAACTTCTTTGAGAGGTATTGACTCAGCCCTTTAGGAGGCGAAATCAATAGCTGTAAGAATATACTTGAACATCTTAGCCGTAGCTAGAGGATAAGGTCTTAATATATCCATTCCACTTGTGGAAAATGACCAAGTGTATTTAGATGTATGTAACAACTCTAGGGGATGATGAATGAAGTTGGAATGCACTTGGTAGTGATGATATTTCTTGGTAAAAACTATGAAATCATGCCTCATTAAATTCTAGAAGTATCCCAGACTGCAGATTTCATCAGAGAGCATATTCCCAGACTTGTGAGCACTACATACACCGACATGTAATTCTTTCATGACAGCTATAGTTTCTTCTCCATCAATACACCTAAAGAAAATCCCATCAATGACTCATTTTTAGAAGATCTTCTGGAGATCTGGACTATCATAAAGGTTAAAATTATCCACTCATCATCACATCTGTTTTTTTAGCTCTATCTGGTGGAAGTACTCCATTTTGAAGGTATTATATAATAGGTTTCATCCATCTCGTGGTATAACCATATGGCTCAGAAATTGGTCTAATTTCATTAATTTTTCCATTTTAGTTTGAAAAAAAGGTGAAACCACATGACGATGTGAAATGATGATGATTTTCTCATCCCAATTTAGATCTTCCAGGGTTATGGATGCATTATCCATTGCATCGGCTTGGGCATTTTGGGATCATAGGATATAATAAAATGTTGGCACTGAGTGAAATTAATCCATTAACCCTATAACGTAATAACATAATGGTATTCACTCTACTTTTCTGATATCATAATCCCCAATTATTTATTTTATTACCAACTCTGAATCATCTTTTACTTTCAGGTGGTTCAATTTTACATGGATAACCAATTTTAGGCCTACGAAAGGAACTTGATATTCTGCCTCATTGTTGGTACCGCCTTCTGACAATATAAGCGAATATGGAAATACTTTTTTTCTAGAGAGATAAGTACTATTCCTAAAACAAATTTTTTTAGTTTAGGGTTTTCCATTCTATTACCTATTAGACTTATGGAGGCATCATTAATGTACATTTCCCATGTTTAGGGATTATCTGAAATAGAGAATAACACTTCATCTTGAAGTTTAGCATTCATGGATGTATCTTTTTCTGATTGGTGTTCAACAAGAAAGTCGGCCAAATTATGGCCTTTTATTTCATTCAATGGAAAAAAAGGATATTAAACTGTTGAAAAATAACTACCCACCGTTACAAACTCCCTTTATTCAAAGGACATCTAAAGATAAACTTTGGTGGGTTATTGTGAGACACCAATTCGACCCCGTGATGTTTCAGGTATTTCCTCAATCTATATACTATAAAGATTAATGCCAGACATCACTTTTCGATTCTTTAATATCTATTATCTATGCCAATCATAGTTAAACTGAGTTAGTAAAGGCTGTTTCCATTCCCAACTACATTTTGTTTGGAAAGGAATTACCCATTGATCTCTATAAATCTGTCACGTAGTGATTAAGTGGCCTTCCTTCAATATGTGGCATTAATACCAGTGGACACAAGATATATTTCATTAGGTTATCAAATGCCTCTTGGAAGTCCTTATCCAATTAATCGGTGACTCCCATCTTCATTATCCTAGTGAAGGGTAAACACTTGCCTTCAAAATTTGCGATAAATAGCTGAGAATTGGACAAGTGTTCTTCAAGTCCCCTTAATTATTTCCTATTTCATGGAGGAGAAATTATAAGGATTTATTTTGTATTCTTAGGATCAAATTTGATTCCATGATTGCACAAAAAAAACTAAGGAACTATCCTGAGGATATCCAGAAAGAACATTTCAAGGGATTCATCTGCAAACAATGTTGCTGATGTTTATTGAATATGATCTTAAAATCAGTTTTATGATTAGAATATTGTTTGGATTTAACTACCATATCATCCACATAACATTTGAAAAAAATCCCTAAGAATGGATTGAAGATATGGCGCATGGAACATTGATACGTTGAACCTGCATTCTTTAATCCAAAGGGCATTACTAGATATAAAAACACTACTTGAGGGGCCCAAAAGGATGTAGATTCTTCATACACTAAGGCTATTCAGATTAGATTGTACCCAGAGTAACTTTCCATGATGGAAATAGATTAATTTCAAGCAGTTCCATAAATTAATAGCTATGTAATCAGAACTGGAATGTCATATTTTTGACAATTCCAATTTTGATCTCTGAAATCAATAAAAAATACGATTTTCCCATTATTCTCTTTCACTGGGACAATATTTTCCTACCACTTGTGATATTGAACCTCCTTAAAAAAGTTAACCTTGATATGATTATCAACTTTAACTTCAATTTTCAAGGCACAAGCCGGGTGTGATCATCTTGCTACCTGCTTGAATTCTCATTGTTTTTCTAGTAAACCCAAATGATTAGTGGTTATATCAGGATTAAGGCCTAGAATTTCAATATAGTTCCAAGAAAATATATCCCAATGTTGATTTATAAATGAATTATAAAACTCATTCTCTTCAGAATTTGTGGCTGCACTATTTAGTGTGTGACATGGATCTTCTTATATAACCAGATTTATTTCTCTGAGCTCATCCACAGTGGTGGATACACCATCCTCAAATTCGGGAGGAGTGTCCCTAAGATATTCATCTTCTTCTTCCTTATGTGTCACTTCTTATATTTCTACTTTCATAGTAGTTTATGAATGAAAACATTCAAGGATATGGGAGGAGTTTGTATTTTAACATCATGAATACGAGGCCACTATTTCTAACCCTATTGAAGATGAAGGGTCTTCTTGGAGTAGTAAAGAGGATATGATGGGTTGAGTATCAAAATCCTTATCTTCCTATAGTATTACAACAACTTATTTTATCCTGATTAGTGAAGCAGAGACTTGTTGATGTTTGGTGGATGAAATGAAGACATATCCATTAATGCTTTCACCACGTCTAGGTGAATCAACAATTTCTCCCGTGTTGTTAGGCTTGATTGTTGTAATTAAAATTATGGAAGTCATAGGATTATTTCTAGGATTTGGGATTGTCCTTTCAATTTTATTGATAGGAAACAAATAATATGTACTCAATTAATGAATGGTTTTACTGGGATATTTTTCAAGCCATTCAGTGCATTCATTCTGGTTACCTTTTTTTTCACGGACCCCTTTCCCTTCAAGTGATAAAATTATGCCTTAATGTACTAAGATTCAAACATTTTGAACAGATCCTTGCCACCATAAAATGTCCCTATTTGGCCATTGAAACAGTAAATGAGACATTGGTGGTATGGATAAGGAATGGATACATGTTGATGTAGCCAAGGATATCCACGTTGAATGTTAAAGGTTGTGTCCTGACAAACAACCACAAAATCTGAATTGGACAGAAGATCTCCAAACAGAGTTCTGAGTGTAATCTCTCCCAAAGGTTCTTGATCATTGGTTCGATAACCATGAATCATTAAAGTTGAAGGAGATATGCAATAATTAGTGAGTCCCAATCAACAATGTTTATGAATAGGAATGAGTTTGACTCCTAATCCATTATCAAGGAAGGCTCATTGAATGACAATATCATTGACCCTACCTGATTGATACAAGGGGATAATGTGTCCATTTACACCATCATCTTAATCTTCATCTGTAAAAGATATAAATGCATGAAATTCTGCTAGATCAATCTCTATATGGTAGACCTCAGTAGTAACAACTTCAATTTCAAACTCTTGAGGACATGACAAAGCCTCAATAAATTCTTCTTGAAGATATTTTGACAGAATCAAGGCATCCAAAATCATTAATGATTCTGGTACATGGGATAACTATTTCAAAACATCATACTTTTAGTCTATAGGCCATCATATTTCAACATGGAGATGAAGTTTTTCAGGTGCATTGGAATTTCATGCTCCTTATGTAGATGTACCCCATGTCGGAGTAGAAGATAGAAATTCTTCTAGTTTTGGTAAATTAGACTGACTTGGCCAATCTATTTTCTGGGATAATGATGGTGTAACCTATAATCAGTCATCCAAAATAATAATCTTGTGACTGATCTAGTCATGTATGGGAGAACATCCTTGTTCTTTTATCACCTGTTGAAGGGCTATCCCATGAGTTTCCACTGCATATACGTTTTGAGAAGGGGTAGAGTTAAAATAGCGGATTCTAGAATACCCACGTCTACCCATGTATCCTAGAACATGGATTATTCCTCTAGTTCCCCAGTTTGGTATGGGTAATTTAGCCTTATCAAAACCAGATTCATCATTTTCATAGGGATCTATTAAGTGGATAACATTGATAGAACCAAAGATCAATTCTTCATCTGGTGAAGATTCTACTTGATAGGAGGGTACTGGTTATGTCGTTTGGTGTGCCAGTGCCCATGCTTTTGAAACAGATGGAATACAATCTTCCATAGTTAAGGTAAACATTGTCTTTAACACGATCTCTTTCTCTTTTCGATTCTCTTTGTCCTTCTAGCCCTGTCACATCTTTTAGGATTGTCCTTGGGAGGACTAATCTTTTGATGAAGGTTATATTGATATGGCAGGACTGGAAGAAGACACAATCGGTTGTTTCAACAGTGTTTGTTGAATGGAATGGGTTCAGTTGATCTTTTCCTAATCACCCAATAATCATATTTCTATGCATTTTAACTTTTGAATTCCTTCTATTCATCTTCATCCATTAGATTAGTAGCATTAACACGTTATACTTAGGCTGAATTTTTTTTTCAGTTTCACTTGTCCACAATATACCATTTTTTGCAGAAGGACATTAAAAATAAAACACTCCTAAATAGCATTCCCCTAAATATGGTTAAAGGGACAATAATTTATAAGATCATCATCTCTTTATTTTTTTAGTTTCTTCAGCATTCGAAAGTGAACCAGATTGTCTTCTAAAGACGAGATGAAGTAACTGTGAACCTATTCATTCCAAAAATAATAAACATTGTTCTCTAACTCCTAAAACTATTTCCTCCCTTGTTCTCTTTGAGCATCTTGATAAGGCAATCATTGTTGGTGAAACTCATGAGACGAAGCCCAAAGATATGATGAACAATTTGTAGTGGAAGTAAGTACAAGTTCTTGCTTGAGTGTGACTATAACAGCCTCTACATTCACTATTCTCCATCCCAGAGAAGATGGAAGTACATGAGATTTAGATTTATTTTCCACAATATAATCCTCCACCTATAAGGAAAATTATGTAAGATCACAAAATGCTCCTATGCATTTCATAGGTATTAGTGTTGTGTGTAACTCATCATGCTAAATTTCCACACATATTGGAAGAAACTCTTCTTGAGGGAGTGCAAAATTTAAGGAATATGTTAATCCTTTCCACTAAGCATTGAAATATGAAACTATTCCATTATAAGTTTGATTGAAATTTGTAATATAAAAAAAATTTCCTTTGGAATTTCTGTGAAGAATTGACGATGTAATTTCATATAGAGATATTACCATCTAGTAACTGATCATGACATCAATTTTTTAAACCAAAAAAAAGATGGCCCCTATAATTACTACACAAATCATCTAAGATTTAATACTTCTTGTTGTTAAGGAGACCCCATCATGGTATCACAAAGAGAAATGAAATGTGTTAAGTGTTGTTCAAGATCTCCTCAACAATTAATGATTGGGAATATAGTTTTCACAATGTTTGGTGGGGGAGGGATCAGATCCACCCATCTCATATATGCTCTCTTTTCCGGATGAATTGGTGTATGTAGTTCTTCAATTTCATTGAATAGAGTTGTTAATTGATTAATTGGGTTTATAAGAATTTTGGGAATATCCAGAGGAGCTAGGACCTATTCAGGTACATCAGATGGATCTTGAACTGGTTGAATGATTAGAAATACCTCTAATGGTAATTTCAATGGTATTTGTCTTGGATTACCCACAGGGACATGCCTATTAGGATGGGTTTAATCTTTCTCTGGTTGTGTAACCAATATAGGGAATTAATTATATGAAACTACAATTAAAACAATGCCTCTTTATTGAGAATCTCCTATAGGATTTGAAAGTTGAGTATCGGATTGGGGAGCATGTCTAGTAGAAATGTTGCTTTTAAGTAACAGTGTATTGAGTCTTTTCAACTCTTTTATCTCCAATTGTTTTGGGGAAAAACTTTATACAAGTGAAAGAGATTTACCTTATCTACTGTAAATGTGATATGTGATTTGAATTTAGTCATTCGCCTTGTTAGATGCCTTTGGAATGGGTGAGGGTAGGTTACTTGGGGGAATTTCAAGATTCTAGGTAAGCCTCTAATTTCGAGTACACACACCACATTCATTTGTTTCAGTGTGTACCAGATTATGGATAAGAACTTCATATTCTTACTCCTCTAAATTGAAATCATTCTTCAGAGGATCTTCTGCAATGGTGGTAATGAAATTCACTAATGCATAATGCATTGATGGAATTCTATCAGTATCTTTGTAAGATAGTCTCCTTCTATATCATTCATGAGATTATTTTCTCTTATATGCTGAATTCTGAGGAACCATTTGACAGAAAATTACCAAAAGGGAATACATGGATAGTTCAGTTGTGCTTTCTCTTTTTGGATTCCTCTTAAATCAGCAGAAAACTGAGTTCTATTGAGGATATGATTGTAGATGTGAAAATCCCCCAGCCCTATACGTTGGGGATGTTCCTGTTCATCTTCTTCAAACCATTGATTATTTTTTGTTGAATTTGAAGGGTGGATTAAATAATACTCCAGGCCTACTGGCTGGGATGTCTCTTTAACTACTATCACAGAAATTCGCACAACTTCTCTTCTGATTTTTTGAATTTTGGTTCAGACATTGGTTGTGTGAATTATCCATTAACCACTCAAATAACATGTTTTGAATGACCATTGTGCTATTTCATACATTTGCATCATCTGATGGCTAACATCCACTAAGCGGGGGCATGCTAATGATTCTCATATGTTTGATGCAAATGTATATCAAGATCTTGTTTTATTGGGTCATGACTCTGATGAGAGCTAGTTGTGGCTTGTTCTTTAGGGTATACCTAATTACACAAAAAATATGATTATAGTAGCTAACTGTGGGAAATATAATTGCATGAGAATAAAAATAGAGGGCTTTTTTGATTATGGAGTGCAGTGAAATGAAAAGCTCAGTGTGCACCCCATCCTCTAATACAAACACCAAATGGGGTATAAGATATTAACTGATGCAACCTCTTTAGTGCATTGTGGCATGCACACCGAAAGGTTGTTCGCTGCTTTTCAGCCTTCGGATTTCGGGAAACTGAGAGAGATGCCAAGTTGATTTGTAGTTGAATCCCTTATATTACCTTTACCTGACTTTGATATTAATCATATCGTAATACTTTGGCTTTCGCATGATGATGATTATTCCATATGTAGATATGGAAATCATGATTGCAATCTTTTACCATCATTTCTAGAATGTTTTACTAATAGATAACCAATGGCCAGAACTTGACCAGTACATCTCCTTTATCCATTTTTTATTTCGCATGTTCAACATATCATCATCATCATTCACTCGAGGTTTTCCCATGGGTCTGACCAAAAGTGGAATATTCTCGATTGTTTTATTAAAAAAATGGGATTAGTCTCTTTTTCCTCTGATACATTAGAAGAAAACTGAAGCAAGGGAGGTTCGGAGAATGACCATTACATTAGGATTTCTTCTTGTTGAGAATCTGTTTCACCCTTTAATGATAAGGAATCAATCTTGATTGGCCTTGTGTTGGAAGGTTCCTTGAGATAATAGGTCTCTTTTATTAATTCATTCTCAATTATATAGATATCTTGAGAATGAGAAACACTACTACGGAGATAACATTTGCAGAAAATTCCATCATGGGGAGGACAACCATGATGGATTACAGAAAGGGATAAATCCTTTTTCTCCTTGGTCTTCTAGCAACATGAATGGTTTCCGTGGCTCTCATCTGAAGACATGCTCTCTATAATGAATGAATTTTCATGATGCAAGACTTTTTGATGAAGTGTCTGATACGAATCATCATAATTAATGCTTCAAATCCCATAACATGGTAATGAGAGTGTAGGATCTTGAGCAAAAATTGACAATTTTATGAGGTATTAAAGAATGCCAACATTAAGAGGATCCATATCATAGACTGGATATTGATTTTCTATCTGGGTTTGGTGATACTTATTCTTAGTTTCTCTGTTGCACATAGTTGGGGACACTTGTGGGGATAAATGGTTATCATGGATAGGCGTATATGTCAGTTTTGGAGTAGTCATTAGGATTGGATGATTACCCCCAATTGGAAAGGGTGTATTTTCCTGATTTGGTTGTCCTTTCGATATGGGGGAGTATTCCCCATTACCATCATAGACTACAACATAGGTATGTATCTTCTCTGGGATGGCATGTCAATGTTACATATCTGGTGTTGGGATTGAGTTATGTGTCAATTCCCCTAATACTACTGATGTTTTTGTTAAGATATTATTCCATTCTTCCACAATATGGGTAGTAATTTGTGTTTTCCCTCTCACCATTGCTAAGATATGTTTTGTGACTTCAGCATCTAGAATGGGAATATCTTTCCATTCTGTATCAGGAATAGGTGTATATGCATACTCCTATCCTCCATTTCCTATCAGTGGATTCTAATAGTACTTATGTATAAAATTATAGTGTTGGGTCTTCCGAAATTTTGTCTACAGAGCATTCAGACTATCTTCTCTAGGTGCTACCCAATGAGATTGTTGACAGGATTGATGAATTCTAATGGGTTTAAATTCCTAATAGATGTTTTTTGTTTATTATAGTTGATAGACTTCTTTCAATAATGGAAGAAGAGACTTGGAATTGGTGAGTGTAAGATGGTGTATGTTCCAGTTTACCAGTTGCCACCACATTTGGTTGGAGGGCTTCCCTGAATATAGTTAGATGAGCCTTCTAACAGGCTAATAATTTGTAAATAGGTGTATGTGCATCTTCCTGATACTCCACCAGATTTACAATGCCAGATTGGTGTGTCACTGCCAAACGAGTTTGTTGGGAAGTATAATTAGGATAGAAGAGTGTATGTTCCCATTTTTTGTTTGCCATCAAGTTAGATTGATAGAATTTATAGGTGGAGGAAGAGGTAAAAACCATCTCATTTTTTGGCTGAATGTTATCCCCAATCGTTCTTCTTATGCACCTGGGTTTGAGGGACCTTGGACGAACAACTGAAGGAAACACTTCCATCATGTTGGGGGTTCACTGCCGCACAATACTTAGGGTGGTGGTTGTTTGTGGGATTTAATAGTAAGGAACCATGAATCAATGAATTCAGGAAATCATTGATCTCTTGATTACCTCCCTATAGTATAGGAGAGACAAGTTGTTGCATTCTAAGGATAAATACATTAAACAATTGAAGACAGTGGTTGGCACTGTCTGCTTCTCGACCACCAGTCGTCACTGACCATACAACTAGGGGTTGTTATTAACTTGGAGAGCCTGTCAGGTAGCCTCCATGGTTGGGATAATACCATGTTGACGGTATTACCTTACCAGTAAATAGAAGGCCCAACATTGATGAAGTTGGGTTGTTGATGACATCCTTCCAGTGGATGAGGGTCCAGCTTGAGCAGTGGTCGTGGAATTCACTGATAAAAACTCAAAGGACACCATTTAGAGTGAAGGGAGTTCTGAGAAAACTTGATACTGATAATAAAATCTATTAAAGAAATATCTATTAGATGTATACATGATTGATTGTTTCCATTTAATGTCCTTCCATTATCAATTGATAGGGTCCTAACTGGTGGGTAACACTATTAACATGGTAAAGGATTCATGTCGGGTTCACCATTTTTGTTTTGTAGTTTCGTGGGATGTGTGTTATGGTTATGAATCACTATTTCCATCTGGTTTCCATTGGAATAATTCTTGGAACCAGAAACACATAGTATTTATTTATCCTAAATGGACCTTCTTTCCAAAGGAAGGAATTCATTAAGTTTAATCTTATTATACTTAAGAACATGAATTGGTCTATATGATTGGATGTGAGACTCATGACACACTATTTTTGGATTATTTTTTATTTTGGGACTCTTTTGATAGATTTGAGATATTTTTATGAATCCTTATTAATTTATAAATTATAACATGAGTTTCGCTTCTAATTATCAATCAATTTTTAGAATGTGTAAAATTTAGAAACATATGTATGTATGAATGGTTTTCCATAAAATGGTGTCCACTAATATACTGTTTAGAGATTCTTTTAATCTTTGTTATGATGATACTGGTTTTTAGCCACTCTTTGGGGATCTCTAGAATTTATCATCATCCAAGGAGTTGAATGTTTGTTTTGATGTGGGCATCATACCCATAAATGGGATAATTATGTATCCTTGTGAAAGGAATTATAACCCTTGTAGATCAGTACTGCTTAATAGGACACACCATACCATTTAATGAAATGTAATAAGGACCTAATCATATAGTTTAATGTAATGTGGTAAACTAATCTAAGAGAAAGGAATTTAGTCATGGTTTGGTGTGAAACATATTCCTAAGCAGCCCAATAAAAATGGAAAGAATATGGGTTTCCATGTAAGAATCAACCCCATTGGGGATATGGCCTAAGAAGAACAAGGCTAATTTGATGTGATGGGTTTAAACCCCAATGTTACATCCTACATATCCCATTCAGATGGAAATCAATGCCCATGTAGTTTAATATGTCTCATAGGAGAGTGAGTCCATTGAGGGAAATGATTTTGGACTTACATCATAAAAAGGATGCCTTTGTGATTTGGGTGCTTAATTCCATGTTTTATTCAAACGAGGATTCCTGGATTAATGGAATTAGGGTTATATTCATGAAGAGGATATCCAGTGATCTTTGTACCTGAGAAGGCTTCCGATGCTTATAGATTATTGTGGGAATCAGAGTTCTTGTAGTTAATTCACTATGGGTGTTTTTACAAATGTTGTAATCATCATGAATCTCTAAGACCATATGATTCATTCTTGGTTTGAGAAACAATAGTATGTGAAATATTTACCAAATGATCTGATACTTTTACTCCATCGATGGTTGAACGGGACATGCCTACGATGATGATAGTGGAAGAGGGTGAGGTGACAAGCCTTACCTCTGTTCTCTTTAAATTAGACAAGGGTCAAATTTAAGGAACAAGTGAAAGTGAAGGAAGTATAGGGGAGAAAGATTGCAACCTCCAAATTGAATGATAAGTGGCTTACACTAGGATGGTTAACCAAATAATTGTTCGTGGTAGCGGAGGGAGACATCTCCTTTGTTCAAATGGAAAATTAGGTGTGAACAGTACCTTCCCTACCAAAGACCTGTGGTTCTGGGTTTTATTGATGAAAAGGGGATGAAAGAACCCAAACCCAAATCCTATAAACAAGGAACTCCCCAAAATTGTTCCTTGTAGAAGTTCCATGTGATAGTGGATATTAAAACCCACATAAACTTCATGAATCCTAACCGAATTGTGAAAAAAAACATGGGAAACCCGGCTGTGGATATACAAACCCAAAATTGTGACAAGATGATAAACCTTCCCCAAAGGATTACAATTTCTTGAGGTTTTTGTGGAGTATTCCACATTATCATTTTCAGAAAATGTATCCAATAGAGAAGAAGCCTTACCATGAATGGCTTCGACGAAGGCTTGAGGGATTTTAGACTTAATAGAGTAGGTGAATCAAAGAAGGGCACCCAAGTGAGATTATGGAATGCTTGTATGGTCATGAAAGTAATCTTGGGTGACATGAAGTTCACTAATGTGGCCAAAAACATTTTTGTTTATACATGGGTGGGATATGACTCATGTCTTCATGAGTATTCATAGGAATTCCCAGAAGTGGGGTGCTCATGTTCTTTTGAGTGGAATGGGTGGTGTGCAAGTTTTTCTGATTCCAGGAGGTTGGGAGATTTAAGCGCCCAAGTGTAATGGATTTCAAAAATTAAAAGGACTAAAGTCATATGATCCTCCTTCAATTACTTTACACTAGGTGTCAAAGAACTACCTTGAAGGGTTCAAATGTCTTGGGTGAATAACATCGGAGACCAGAGTTGCAATTAGGCTCTAGGGAAATTCCACCATAAAAATGAAGACCCAAATGGTCTATTTATTAGCAAATAGTATATATTGGTACAAATACTGATGGGGCACGCATGTAGGTTACAAACTAGAATCGGGTGTGCAAGTACCTTATGCATCGATGTCTACATGGTCTGACTAGAGCTATCCGAATTTTATGCCTTTGAAAATATTTGTTTTCTTCATTTTTGATCCACATTTTTCGAATTAATTTCCCTTTTCCACTTTTTATACTATATGATGGAATGGTGTGTCAAAAGTCATTATGGGTTTTTTGAGTTTTTTTTATTTTTAGGGTTTATTTGGGGTCTTCTGGATTTTTAGGGTTTTTGTTTGTTAGGTAATCATAGGTTTTTTAGTTTTCATAGGTTTTTATATTTTTATTGGTTTTTTGTTTTTTTCTGTTTTATGAATTTATATGTGTTTTAGTGTTTTTAGGGTTTTGTAGGGGTTGGGGGATTTTTAGTGTTTGTTAGGGGGGGGGGGGGGTTAGGTGTTTTAGGTTCTAGGATTTTTTAGGGGTTTGGCGGTTTTGGGCTTTCCTTGTGTTTCCTAGGGGGTATATGGGTGTTAGGATTTTCAAGGGGTTTTTAGTCATTTGGGGATTTTTTATGTTTTTAGCATTTTATACTTTTTACTGTTTTAGGTGTTTTTAGAGTCTTTAGGGTTTTTAGGGGTTTATGATTTCTTAGTGTTTTATGGCGTTTTTTTTTGTTTTTAGGATTTTTAATAGGTTTTATGGTTATTTGAGTGATTTTAGGATTTTTCACATATTGGGGAGGGGGGGGGGGTTAGGGTATTTATGGTTCTTAATATATTTCTGGGTTTTAAGGATTTTTATGATTTTAGAGCCTTTTATGGTTTTTTGTATTTTTTATATGTTATTAAGGGTTTGTATTGTTTTACAGGGGTTTTAGGGTATTTTTTGTTTTTTGAATTTTAATGCTTTTAGGTTTTTTCAGGTTTTAGTGTCTTTTATTATAATTGGTGTCAAAAAATTTTATCTATTTTTAGGGTTTTAGCATTTTAGGATTTTTTAGGAGTTTAGGGGTTTAAAGGGTTTAATTGTTGTATTATGTGTTTCAAGGTTCTTTTTTAGTTCTTGTTATTTTAGGTATTAATTTCATTTTTTAGGGTGTTATATGGTTTTGTGGGTATTTTTTTGGTTTTTAGTGTACTTGGAAGATTGAATGTTTCTAGTGTTTATATGGTTTTTATTAGTTTTAGTGATTTCAGTTTGTTCTGAGGATTTAATAGACTTATTGGGGTTTTTAGAATTCTCTAAAGGATTTTGTAGTTTATTATGGTTTTTAGGATTGTTATTCATTTTAGGTGTTTAGTTTTAGTTATGGGGTTTAGGTTTTTTTATATATTTTAGTGTTTTAGGGTTTTTATGGTTTTAAGGACAATTCAAGTGGGTTTAGAGTTTTTTAATTTTTTTTACTTTTCAGGGTTTTGGTTTTTTGTGGTATTTTATAGTTCCTATGGTTTTTAGGGTTCTGTTAGGGTTCTTATGGGTCATTACATGTTTTAGGTTGCGGGAGGGTGCTAAAGGTTTTTATCAGGTTTAGGGTGTTTTGGGGTGTTTAGGTTGTTTTACTGGTATTTTGGGTTGTTAATGTTGTTTTTGTGTTTTAGGGGGTGTATTGAGTTTTTTTGGGATTTTTAAGAGTTTTAGGATTTTTAGTATTTTTATGGGATTTAATAAGTATATGGTGTTTATGTTTATTTATGGTCATTTAGGGGTGTTATGCGGGTTTTATAGACATTTAGGGTTTTTATATTGTTTTGTAGGGTTTTAGCATCTTTTATGGTGTTTTTGCTTTTTATGGTCTTTTAGGGGACTTTTTGGTATTTTGGGTCATTTAGGAATTTAAATATTTTTATGTGCATTGTGGGAGTTTTAACATTTTAGGGGTTTTAAGGGTATTTATTGTTTTTTTGGGGTTTTTAGTTTTTAGGGGTGTTACTTTTTAAGGGGTTATTATGTATTTTTGAACGATTAATGTTTTTATAGTCTTATAGTGTTTTTAGGGTTTTGGGGTTTTTATGGGTTCTTATGGGTTTTTCGGTTTTTTTGGTCTTTTATCATAAATGAGTTTTAATGGGGCTTTTTATTTAGTTTCTAGGTGTTTTATGGTTTTAATAGTTTCATGGGTGTTTAGAATTTTTATGTGTTTTAAAATATATATTGTTTTAGTGGGGAAGTTATATGGTTTTAGTAGTTTTTTGGGTTTTATGGTTATTTTATTTTAATTTTTTGGTTTTTAAGGTTTTTATGTTTTTATTATTTTTTAGTATTTTTTGGGGTTTTAGGGATTTTATGGATTTCATGGGTTTTTAATGTTCATCTATGGTTTATAGGAATTTTTTGTGTTATTGGGGTTATTTTACTATTATTTTATTATTTTTAGGGGTTTTTGGTGATTTAGGGGTTTATAGGTCTTTTATATTGTTTTGGGGTTTTGAAGACATTTAGGAATTTTTTAGGTTGTATGGAAATATTAGGGTTTTTATGGTTTTTTTGGTATTTTTGGGTTTTGGGGGTTTATTTGGGGTTTCCATGTTTTTAATTTTTTTCAGTATTTTGTGATGTTTTTTGTGTTTTTAATGTGGTTTAATGGTCTATGAGTTTTTATTGTGTGTTAGTATTCTTTTGGTTTTACTATTTCTATTGGATTATAGAGTTTTTTATTTTTTAGAGTATTAATAAATTTAAACTTTTTTTTTTGATTTTGGGTGTTTTACTATTTTTTGGATTTTTAGGGGATTTTTGGGGTTTTATTTTTTATATAGAGTTCTTAGGGTGGTTTTTCTTTTTATGATTTATAGAGGTTTTATTGAACTTGATGATTTTATTGTTTTTATGGTATTATATGGATTCTCTAGCGGGGTTTATGTTATTTTATTTCTTTTTGGGACATTAGGGGTTTTAGGGTATTTTATCATTTTTTGGGTATTATAGTGTTTTAGGGGTTTTAATTTTTTTTAAGTGTTCTTTTCCAATAATTTTCATTTTAATTGTATTTTATGGTATTGATTTTAGGGTTTAGAGTTTAGTGGTTATGTTTTAGGGTTTATGTTGTGTGGTTTATGGTTTAGGATGTAGGGATTATTATTTACGGTGTATGGTATAGAGTTTCATGAGTTGGGTTTACGGTCAAGGGTGAAGGTTGTAAGGATTAATTTGTAGGGTTGTCCATATTTTGGGGTTTTAGAGATTTTGGGGTTTTACTATTTTAATGGTTTTTAGGGGTTTTGAGGATCATTTTTGGTTTTTAGGGTTTTTGGTGTCTTGAGGGCTTTTAGGGAGTTTAGGGTTCCTTTAGGTTTTTGGGGTTTTTGAGTTTTTATTGTCCATTAGGGGTTTGTGGTATTTTTTGGGTCCTTTATGGTTTTTAAGGGTTTTAGCATTTTTTAGAGGTTTCTGGTTTTTTATGGTTCTTTTAGGTTTTTATGGTTTTTTGGGATTTTTAGAGATTTTTTATGTTCATGATTTTTTATGGGTTTTAGTGTCTATAATGATTTTGAGTATTTTTAATAGGTTTAAGTTTATTAATATTTTAGGGTTTTCATAATTTGATTTTGGATTTTTTGGTTTTTTTATGTTTTCGTGATTTTTATGGGTTTTTAGTGTTTGGAGTGGTCGGGGGGTTAGTGATTATTATGGTTTTGGGGATTTTGGGGTATGGGGGTTTCTAGTTGATTTTATGGTTTTTTAGGGTTTCTTTTGAAGTAAAGGGTCAATGAGGTTATTGGTTTTATGGTTTTTGAGGCAATACTTGGGTTTTAATACGTGTTCATGATTTTATGGGTTTTAGTGTTTTTTTGGTTTTCTACGGGTTTATGGTTTTTAGGGATTTTGGGATTTTATGAATTTTTGGATTTTTTGTTGTTTTTATGTATTTTAATGGGTTTTAGGGTTATTAGAGACTTAGGTTGTTTTAGTGGTTTTTGGGTTATTTATGTGTCTAGTATTATAGGGGATTTGGGATTTTTAGTGGGTTTTAGGTTATATTCAGGCTTTATTATAATTAAAGGTTTCCGGTCATTGAATGGTTTGGGGTGGAATTTTTGGGTGGTTTTGTTTTTATTTTTTAGGGGTTTTAGGGTTGTTAATTTTTTTATGATTTTAGGAGTTTTTGTGTGTTTTTAAATGGTAATTTGGTTTTATGGTATTTTGTGTTTTTTTTTGTGTTGAAGGGGTTTCTAGAGTTTTTCAGGTTTATTGGTTTTTTGGGATTTTTAGGTTTCGATAGGGGTTTTCGAAGTTTTGAGATCCCTTTTGGGCTTTTAGGTTTTTTTGGTTCCTTTATAGATTTTGGTTATTTTGGATTTTATGTGTTTTCAAGTTGTATTGGGGGGTTTTTTGGGGTTTTTGGGGTTTTTGGGGAATGAAATAATTTTATGGTTTTAGTGATTTATGGTTTTTATTGGATTTATAGTTTTATGGATTTTATTTGTTTTTACTATTTTTAGGGGTTTTAGGGGTTTATGAGGGTATTATGAATTTACATGGGTTTCAGGTTTTTTTAGGCTTTTTTGGGTTCAAGGGGTTTTATGGTATTTTGAGACTTGTTTTTAGGGATATTTTAGACCATTTTGGGGTTTTGGAGAATTATGGTTTATAGGGATTTCAATTTTGTCTATGGGATTTTAGTGGTTTTAATGGGTTTTGGGGTTTTAGGGTTTTTAATGGTTTTAAGTGGGTTTAGGGTCATTATATTTTTATGGATTTCAGGGTATTTTAAGTGTTTGTTAGGGGTATTTAATGTTTTCATTACATTAAGTTTCATTTATATTTTTTAGTTTTTCTAGTGTTTTTATGGTTTTTTTTCATTTATGGTTTTAGGGTATATGGAACAGGTTTTATAGTGTGGGGTTTATGGTTTAAGGTGTTGGGTTTAGGTATTATTGTGTAGGGTTTAAGGTTTAGGGTATATTGTATAGTGTATAGGATTTTTCTTTTTGGGGAAAATGTTTAGGTTTTAGGGTCTAGGGTTTTTATTTTTAATGTGTACAATATAGGGTTTTGAATGTAGGGTTTAGGGTTTAATGTTTAGATTTTAGGGTCTAGGGTTTAGGGATTTGGTGTTTTATTTATTTTTTGGATGTGTTGGGATTTGGATTTGCTTAGGGGTTTTAGGTATTATTTAGGAATTTTCAGGTTTCAATGATTTTATAGTTATTTAATCTTTTTTAGGTGTTCTAGGGATTTAGGGTTTTTATTTATTTTTTTTCCTATGTATATTGGTGTTTTATTAGATATTATGTAGTTTTTATGTGATTTTTCAGGTGTTCAGTGTCCTTAGGGTATTTTGGGTTTTATTTTTTTGAAGGGTTTTAGGGTTTTTAAGTGGTTTGAATGTATTTGGGGGGTTATATTGGTTTTTAGGGTTTTTATGGATTGCTATAGTTTTAGGGTTTTATCATTTTAAAGGATTTAATAGAGATTTACTATTGGTTTTGAGGTGTTTAGCGTTTTTTGGATTTTATTATTTTTTTGGGGATTTTGGGATATTTAGTGTTATAATTTTATTGAGGGTATTAAATTTTTTCATTTTTTATAGTATATTTTAGGTAGTATTTTTTGGGTTTAGGGTTTTTTATGTTTTTGTTCGGTTTTCATGGTTTTTGGGGTTTTTTGGTTTTTTGTGGGTTTTACGGCTTTTTTGTGGTTTACAACGTGTTTTTGGGTTTAGGGAATAGAGTCTAGATTCTAAGGTGTATGTTTTAGGGTTTAAATTGTAGGATATTGGGTGTGGGGTATACGTTTTAGGTTTATGGTATAGCGTCTTCAGTCACTGGTTTAGGTTTTAGTGTGTATGTTTTATGGTTTCATGTTTAGGGTTTATGGTATAGGGTATATGGTGTTTCATATAGGGTGTTGGGTATAGTTTCTCATGTGGAGTGTATTGGAATTAGTGTTTAGGGATTATGGTTTTGGGTGTGATGATTAGGGTTTATGGTGTAGGGTTTAGGGTTTAGTTATTTTAAGGATCTTTTGACCTTTTGGGTTCTTATTTTTTTAAGGGATTCTGTGATTTTTATGGTTATTTTAGGATTCCGACATTTTTAGTTTTTTGTTTTATTTTTTTGGTTATAGAGATTTTAGAGGATTAGAGTGTGTTTTTAATGCTTAAGGTTATATGGTCTGGAGTTTACATTGTAGGATTTATGGTGTGGGTATATGGTTTAAGTTGCAGGGTCTCTAGTTTAGGATGTAGTGTATAGAGTTTCAAGAGTAGGTTTTAGGGTCTTGGTTTTAGTGTTTATGGTATATGTCATAGGACTTTGTGATTAAGATATAGGGTTTAGTGTTTTGAAATGTTTTTTTTGGTTTTTAGGGGTTTATGGTTTTAATGGGGTTATTTGGTTTTTAGGGTTTCAGGTAATTTTAGTGTTTTTAGTGATTTTAGGTGTTTTTATTGGTTTTTAGTTTTTTAGGTGTTTTTATAGTTTTTAGGTTATTGGGGGGATTTATGTTTTTTTGGGGTTTCATAGTTTTTATTTGGTTTTTAGGGGGTTATATGTTTCTTTAGTGTTATTAGGTTTTTATCATTTTATGTTATTTAATGGTTTTCAGGGGATGTGGGGTTATTAATGGTTTTTTTGGGGGTCGGTAATTTTTATTCATTTTATTTTTCTTTTGGTTTATTCGTTTTTAGTGTCTTTTAGTGGGTTGTTTCTGGAGTTTAGGATTTTTGGTTTCATGATTTAGGTTTATGATGTTGTTTTAAGGTTTTAGATTGTAGGGTTTATATTTTAGTGTGTAGCAAGTTGGGTATAAGGTGTTGTGTTTATTGAAAATGGTATAGAGTTTTGGGATTGTGGTTTAGGGTATAGGTAGTTGGGTTTTGGGTTTTGGTCTTGGGTATATGGTTTCATGTGTTGGTTTTAGGGTTTATGGTTTTGGATGTTTGGGTTTTTGGATATTTTAGGGTTTTGGTTTTTTTGTGTTTTTAGGTTTTATTAGGTTTTTTTTGAATTTTAGTTTCTTTTTTTTATGGTTTTTATATTTTTATGTACTTTACTGTTTTTAAATTTTTTATTATTATTAAAGGATTTTAGTTGTTTTTATTGTTCTTTTGGTTTCTATGGTTTTTAGAGTTTTGGCGCTTTTTTAGTGCGTTTAGTGTTTTATGTGTTTTAGGGGTTTTTAGAGTTTTCTATATTTTAGGTGATATTAAGATATTTTTTGGATTTTTTACTAGTTTTTATTATTTCAAGGGTAATTTTGTGTTTTTAGGGTTTTGAATGTTTTTAATGTATTGGGGTTTTAGAAGGGTTTTTAGTGTTATTTTGGATTTTTAGGATTTTTTCATTTTTATGGTGTTTAAGGCTTAATGGGAGATTTTATAGTTTTTATGTTGTTTTCGTGCCATTTAAGATTTTTATGACTTATAATTACTTTTTAGGGTTATTTAGGGGTTTTATGTCCTTTTATTGGCTTTTTTGGGGTTTTTAGGTCATTTAGGTGTTTATGGGTTTTATGGTCTTTTAGGGTTCTTTGAAGGAATTATGGTATTTTTGGGTTTCTCGGAATTTTTATGTCATTTATTATTTTTCAGGTATTTATAATGTTTTTATGGTTTCATTTTTTCCCTTTTAGGGATTAGTGTATAGGGTTTAGGGTTTAGTGTGTAATGTATATGGTTTATGGTTTATGGTTTAGGGTTTAGGGTGAATGGTTTAAGGTATCGTTTGTATGGCATATGGTATAGGGTGTTGGTTTTTGGGTTTATGGTGTAGGCTATGTGATTAGGGGGCATGGTTTGGTGTTTATGGTGTATGTTATAGGGTTTCGTGTGTATGGTTTATGTTTTAGGGTGCGGGTTATAGGGTTCGGGCTGTAGGGTGTAGGGTGCAGCCAATAAGTATTGTGATTTTATGGTTTTTCATATTGTTGTAGGTTTTTTTTGTTTTCTTATGTTTTGTATAGATTTTTTTTATGGGTTTATGTACTTTTCAGTGTTTTTATTGATTTCAGGGGTTTCAGTATTTTTAGGGTATTATGATATTTAGGGATTTTTAGTGTTTTTCTGTGTTTAAAGGGTTTTATGTTTATTTTGGGATTTTATGGTTTAATGTTTTTATGGATTTTTTTTATTTTTTTGGGTTTTATGGTTTTATTGGGCATTCATTGATTTTTTTGGGGGGTTTTAGGTGTTTTTAGAGTTTTTTTGGGTTTTTAGGGGTTTTAGGTGTTTTAGTGTTTTTAAAGTGTTTTAGGGTCTTTTACATTTTTAGGGTTTTAGAGACATTTATGTTTTCTTTAGGGTTTTTAGTTTATTTGGGGTTTTTATTTCCTTTTAGGGAGATTAGGTAAATTTTAAGGTATTTTAGGGTTTTTATGGGTATAATGTTTTTTTATATTTTTTTTAGGTTTTGGGTGTGTTATGTGATTTTTGGGTTTTTTTAAAATTTAGGGTTTTGGGTGTCATAAAGAGAGTTTCAGGTGTAGGGTATATGGTTTGGGTTGTAGGGTATCTAGTTTAGGGTGTATGGTTTAATGTTTACGATGTAATTTATAGATTTTATGGTGTATGGTTTGGGGTTTAGGGTGTACGGTTTAGGGATTTATGTTATGGGTTTAGGGTGTAGGATATAGGGTTTTTGGATATACAATATAGGTTTTAGTGTGTTCGGTTATAAGGTTTTAAAAGTTTTTTTAGGTGGATTAGGGTTTTATTATTTTATTAATTTCATGGTGTTTTATGTATTTTAAGGGTTTTCTAGTTTTCAATGATATTTTTTGGTTTTTAGAGGTTTTAGGGGTTCAAATGTTTTTATTAAAACATTTAATTTTTCACAATTGTTAGGTTTATTTTGGGTTTTATGGGTTTTAAGGGGGTTTATTGTTTTTATGGTTTTTATGGTGTTTTAGAATGTTTTAGGTGATTAAGGGTTTTTAGGTGTCTTTATGGATTTTTTGGTTCCTAAATCCATTTTATTGGTGGTGGTGTGGTATGAGATTGGGGGGTGTGGGAGGTCTCAGGGTTAATTCCCCAGGGGTTCATGTTTACTGTGATATAATTCCATGTGATTGTTTCTGCAGAATTTATCAACCTATTTTTAGGGATTTTAATATTTTTATGTTCATATTCGTTATCTTAGGGTTTCTGGTTGATTTATTTTGGTTTTAGGGTGGAATTGGGGTTTTTAGTGTTTTTAGTGTCTTTTTGTGTCTTTCATGTGGGTTTTATGTTTTTAAGTATTTTTAGGGTTTTGGTTCTTTGGTGGTTTTAGGGGTTTTATAGTGCTTTAGTGTTATAAGGATCTTTTATAGTTTTAGGGGATTTTAGGGGTTTTAATTATTTTTGAGGTTTTTACGTTATTTAGTGCTTTAGGGTTTCTTGGGTAATTTAGTATTTATGAATTTTCAGAATTTTATTATTTTTTTTGGTTTTTAGGTTTTTTAGTGCATTATGTGTATTTAGTGTTTTAAATGGATTTTATGGATTATTAGTATTGTTATGGTTTTTTTGGGTTTTAGGGTATAGGGTTAGGTTTTTTGAGGTTTTTTTGGGTGTTCCATGGTTTTTGGGGAAATTTTAGAGGTTTTAGGGGTTTAGGGTTTTTCTATTTTTAGGGTGTTTTGGTTTTATAGATATTTTTAAGGTTTCTAGGGATTTTAGGGTTTTTTGATATTTTCCTGGTTTTAGTTTTTTTCAATTTTATGGGTTTTCTGGTTGTTGGGTTTATCATTATTTCGTAAAACATTTTATCGTTCTAAGGGTTAAAAAAGTTTTTACTTTTCTACGTTTTTATGTTCTTTACAGTTTTTAGGTTTATTTAATGTTTTCATAGATTTTTTTTACTCTAAGAGGTTCTTTGGATTTTTAGGGGTTTTATAGAATTTTATGGTTTTAGGGGTTTAATGGGAGTTTTTTTGTATTTTTTTAGTTTTTGATTCATTTGGTGTTTTTAGAGCGTTAACGAGTTTTCAGGGTTTTTGGGGGGATTTAGGGGTTCAAAGGTTTTTTAAGGACCATTATGGATTTTAATGTTTTTTCCTTTATTGATTTTAAGGGTTTTACGGTCCTTTAGGTTTGTTTTAGTGTTGTTTGGGTGTTCTAATGGTTTTAGGGATTTAAATATTTTTTTGGGATTTAAGGGTTTTTTCGGTTTTTTATGAATTTTTGGGTTCTAATGGTTTTCATGTTCATCATGGAATTAAGAATGTTTGGGTTTATACTATATTTATGGTTTATTTTGATTTTTATGGATTTTTTTTACTATTTCTTAGTTTTTTTGGTTATTTTACAGTTTTTAGGAGTTTATACGATTTTTACTTTCTCTTTATTATATAGGGATTCTAGGTTATTTTTCTATTTTAGGATTTTCAAGGTGTTTTATTGTTTTTATGGTTTTAGTTTCATTTATGGATTTTTGGTTACTCTTGGATACTCTATGTTTTTTGGGGTTTTAGGTCCTTTTTGTTTTTAAGGGGTTTTATGGTTTTTTTGGTTATCGAGGGGTTTTGGGATTTTTAGGGTTCATTAGGATTTTCATGGGTTTTACGGTTTCCAGGGTCCGTTGTGACTTTTTAGGTTATTTAGATCTTTTACTTCTTTTAGAGTTTTTCGGGGTTTTAGGGTCATGTAGGGTTTTAGGGTTCATAGGGACCTTTATGGGTTTTAGGTTTTTTATGATCTTTTAGGGTATTTCATTAGTTTTAGTGGTTTTCTATGATTTTTGCATTCATTTATTGTTATTAGGGAATTAATGGTCATTTATGTTTCTTTAGTACTTATTATAATTTTTATGATTTTTGGGACATTTAGTGTCTTTTTAGGGGTTTAATGGATCCATTATGGTCTTTTAGAGGTTTTTAGGTTATTTATGGGTTTTTATGGGTTTTAGGGTTTACATGTTTTTTCCAGAGTTTTTAGGGATATAGGGGTTTTAAATTATTTAGTTGTTTATTTGTTTTATGATTTTTAGGGTCCTTTTGGTGTTTTATGTTTTTATGGGATATATTGTTTTATGGTTTTTAGTTGTTTTTTGTTTTAAGGGGTTGTTGGGTTTTTTAGGCTTTCAATTTTTTTTGGTTTTGGGATTTTTAAGGTTTTTATCATTTTGTAGGGTTTTAAAGGATTTTTACTGTCACTAAGGGTTATAAAATATTTTTATGGATTTTATGGGGTTTAGTGTTTTTTTGGGTTTTGAGTGTTTTTAAGGATTGGTTGATAAGAGATTTAGGGGGTTTTAGTTTTTTTAGAGTCTTTAGGGTTTTTAGGATTTGTAGAGGATTATATGGTTTTGAGGGGAGTTTAGAGTTTGTTGTATTTTTCATGGATATATAGGGGGTTTAGGGGTTAAAGAGTTTTATTATATTTCAGGATCTATGAGTTTTTATGTTTTCCCCGTATTTTTAGGGGGTTTTAGAATTTTTTTTTATTTTTTTAGGGTTTTAGGCATTTTATGGTTCTTAGGTTATTTAGGGGGGGTTTTAGGTGTTTTTAGAGGTTTTAGGGTATTTTTGGGGATTTAATGGTTTTTAGTATTTTTAAAGGATTTTTGGTGGTTTTAGATTATTAAGGGGTTTAGGGTTATATAGTGTTGTTAGTGTTTTTAAGGGTTTTAAGGGTTTTAAGGGGGTTTTAGTGTTTTATTTTTTTTTATGGAAATTTAGTGTTTTTAGGTTTTTATGATTTTTTGATGATATTTGTGGTTCTAATGGGTTTTAAGGGTTTTGAGGGGATCTTGGGTATTTATGGATTTATTTTAATGGAATTTTAATTATTTTTTATTGTTTTTATGAGTTTTATAGAGTATTATGATTTTATGATTGCTATGGGTTTTTGGTTTTCCTTGGGTCTCCTATACGTTTTTGGGCCTTTTAGAGTTTTATAGTATTTTTTTAGTTTTTTGGGAATTTTAGGGGTTTGTTGGATTTTTTACTCCATTATGGTTTTTAAGTGTTTTATATTTTTCAAGGTCCTATAGTAATTCATTGGTTATTTAGGTTCTATTGGTTTATTTATATATTTTTATTGTTTTTAGGGTCCTGTAGGGTGTTTAGAGTACATCAGGACCTTTCGAATTTTAGGGGATTTAGGTTCTTTTAGTGTATTTCCCTAGTTTAATGGATTTTAATGTAATTTATGGGGTTTATAGGGTTTTTTCATTGTTCTACTGGTTTGAAGAAATATTATGGTCTTTTACGGTGATTTAGTTCCTTTTATGATATTTGTGATTTTAGGGTCTTTTAGTTCTTTTTGATAGTTTTTTGGATATATTAAGATCTTTTAGGGGTTATAGGTTGTCTTTGTGTTTTAAGCAGTTCTATTGTTTTTAGGGTTTTCATAGTTTTTATGGTTTTATTGTTTTTTACAGTTTTTATTGGTTTATTGGTTTTATGATTTTTAGGGCCCTTAGGAAGTTTTTGGGGTTTTATGGTCGTTTAAGGTTTTAGGGTTGTTAATATTTTTATGATTTTTATGGTTGTTAGTGTTTTATGTATTTAGGGTCTTTTCGGGATTTTTAAGGGTTTTATCATTTTTTTAGTATTTTAATGAATTTTTAGAGTAATTAGGGGTTTTGAAATTTTTTATGGTTTTACCTGTTTAAATGCTTTTCAGTTTTCTGTTCTTCTTTTTGGTTATTGAGGTTTGTATGGGATTTAGTGTTTTAATGTTGTTTAACATTTTTTTGGCTGGGGGTTTTGGGTTTTTAGGTGTTTTATATTTTGGGGGTTTAGGGTTTTAAGGATTTTTAGAGGATCAATGGTTTTAAGGGTTTTAAGGGATGTATACTTTTTTCATTGATTTTTATGGGGTTTGTGTTTTAGGGGATTTTATGGTATTTTAGTGTTTTAGGGGTTTTTGGATTTTTGGATTTATAGGGTTTTTGTATTGTTTTATGTTTTTAGGATTTTATAGTGTTTATGGTTTTTTGGTTTTTTGGTTTTTAAGTGGTTTTTTTTATTTCTTTATGTTTTTTGGGTGTTAGGGGTTTTAGGGTGTTTAGTGTATTTTAGGGGATTTAAGCGTTTAAAGTATTTTTAAGGGATTTTTGTGGATTTTTGTTATTTAAGGGGTTTTTGGATTTACTGTGTTAGTTGTGTTTTAAGGGGTTTTAAGGTATCTTATGTTTTTTCTTGTTTTATGATTTTAAGGTATTTTATGGTTTTACGGTTTTTAGGAAATTAATGATTTTAAAGGGTTCAATGGGTTTCAAGGGCTTCTAGGGCGTTTTGGGATTTGGGGTTTTCTTTGGGATATTAGGGGTTTTTATAAGTGGTTCATGGGTATTTATGTTTTTATGGTTTTTAGGGTTTTAATGGCTTTTAGGGGTTTTGGGGATTTTAGGGATTTTTTTGGGTTTATAGGATTTTAATTATTTTTTAGTGTTTTTTTGTTCCTTATGCATTTTCATGATTTTAGTGTTTTGGGGTGTTTATGTGTTTTTATGTTATTTTAGGGGATTTATAGGGGTTGTAGTGTCTTTTAGGAATTTTTATGATTTTAAATTTATTTTCATGTTCATAGAGTGTTTTATTTTTTTCAGTGTGTTTTTTATGTATTTTAGTTTTCTAAGGGTTTTAAGTGTTTTATATTTTTAGGGTTTCATGGATTTTATGGTTTTGGTATTTTTTACTTTTTTTTATATTTTTAGGGATTCAGGGGTTTTAATGGTTTTATTGTTGTTTTATTAATTTTTTTATAGTATTTTTGGATTTTCTGGGGTTTTCAGGGTTTCTGAAATTTTAGGGAATTTTGTGTAATTTGTTGGTTTTTTGGAGATTTTTGGATTTTTTTTGATTTTTAAGGACATTGATCATTTTAGTGTTTAGTGGTTTAGGGATTTTAATGGGGTTTTTGGGGGTTTTTATATGTTTAGAGGTTTTAGGGTTTCATTAGGGTTATAAGAATGTTTTACTATGATTCTTGTTTTTCGGGTGTTTTGTTGTTTAGGGTTTTTAGGGGATTAAATATCGTTTAAGGGGTTTTATGTGTTTTATTAGATTTTTTTATTTTCCTTATAATTTTTAAGAGTTTTATGTGGTTTTTAGAATAATTTATGTTTTTTGTGTATTTGGGTGTTTTGGGGAGACATTATTTGTTTTTAGTGTTTTTGGGTATTTTTATATTTTATTATACTTTTGAGGGAGTTTTTTGGTTTTCAGTGTTTTTAGGGATTTTTGTGTTTTTGGGGTCTTTTATGCTTTTTAGTTTTTTAGGGTTTTATGGTACTTAAATGTTTTCAAGGTTTTTAGTGTTTTTGGGATATTGAAATATTGGGATTTTAGGGTTATTTTAGTGATTTTTGGATTCTTTTAGTGTTTTTATAGTTTTTATGAGTTTGTTGGAGTTTTAGGGTTTTCTAGGTTTTCATAGTGTTTCTAAGGTTTTTAGGAATTTTTTGGTATTTAGGGTTTTTTTTGTTTTTATGGAGGTTATGGATATTTAGTCTTTTTAGTGGGTTTTAATGTTTTTAGGATGTAATTTGGTTTTAGGTTTTTTTCTGGGTTTTAGGTTCGTTTAGGGGTTTTATTTTATTTTATTGGTTTTAGGGGTTTTCTTGATTTTTTGGATGTTTGAAGGCCTAGAAGGCTCATCACCAGGTGAACATAGACCCCAAAAATTTATTAAAAAAGAGAATGAAATAGAAAAACATTTCAAGGAGGGATTACAAAACTGGACGTCAAACTCACCATTCAAATTAGACTCCAGAAGTCGTGAGTAGAAATATTGAAAAAAAGACCACATCGAACACCTCTCCACAATGGCCTCCTTCGAGAGAGAATCTGCAACTGAGTTCACCTCTCGATAAGCTTGGGTGACATTGACGTTCTGCCCTTTTCAAAGGGTGAGACATTGCATCCATTGGGGATGATTCCACTAAGGGACTCTCTCAGATATTTTCTTAAGGTCCTCCACCACAATCATTATGTCTGATTCAAGACAGAAAAGTTTCCATCCAAATTAAATTGAAAATTTAATCCCCTTTGTCATATCCCAAAATTCTACTTCAAGATCACACCCATTTCCAATAAATTGATGGAAACAACCTTTAATGAAACCCAAATTGATTTGAAATACCACACCCCTTCTTGAGGTATTTGGTTCTCCTAATTCTACACCATCTACATTAACCTCAATTCACGATGAGATTGGAGGGATCCATTGGATGAACATTAGAACCTGGGGTTTTTTGTTCCTGCTAGAAACACTATGAAACCCTAAATGAATAAGATCATTTACATCATCTTCCATCGAACCTGTCGGGATATGGTATACCACTTGAAATGTCATATGAATTGTCACAACCCCGCCAGGGAGGGGTACATTCTTCTTATTGAAATAGACTGCATATCGAGTATCCCAAATATATGAAATGATTGTCGTAGGGGCAACGAGCAGTAAGTGAGAGATCTACATTCTGCAAGGCCAGTTATCTTGGCTTTCCAACAGTTCAAAAAACGGCATGTTCAAGCACAATGGAAAATCAAAAACAAATACTTGTAGTCTTGATATATATCTTCAAACGTACATTGATGAAAGGTATGTTGAATGGTTTCCTAAAAACAAAGACAAAGGAAGTAGACCGAGGTTCGGTTGTGCCCAGCCTTTTACAGTTGACACTGGAGCAGCAACAGATTTTTCCAAAGCTTCCAAAGAAATAGATGAATTGTAGGAGGATCTAAGGGTCTCTTGAATCTTGAGATCCATGCTAGAGGATCTATCCCTCATGCACATTTGTACCGGAAAAGTTCATTCGAATTGAGCTATCCTGCACGACTAAGTTTCCAAATTAAGGTGTCATTATAAATGAAGGTGTATCTCTAAATCTGCATGTGAATGTCCATTGGAAGTATCACTTCAAGCTCCCCCAATCGTTGAAAGAACACAAAAGTTGACTTGTTTCTTAGATTAGTGGTGGGCACCATGAAGTCCAAAAAAGGCGTTTCAATCCAAATATTGGACCCCACATTCAGAACTGAATGCTTTGAGATAATCTATTTCGAATGATCAATAATTCCTTTATATAAAACACAGATTGCTTGCCAAACCTATGATTTTTAAGGATTTATGGAGTTTTATGGTTTTTAGCATTTTATTTTTTTATGGTTTTTAGATTTTTACGGTTTTTAGGATTATATATGTTTTGAAGGGTTTTAGGGTATTTTAGATTTTCTGTTTTTAGCGTCTATTATGGGTTTTATTGTTTTGGGACTCTTATGTGTTATTTATGATTTATTGTTTACTTAGTGTTTTATGGGATTTTAGATGTTTTATGGGTTTTATGGTTTTTATGTTTCTTTTTGGGGTTTGAAGGATCATTCGGGGTTTTTAGGTTTTTATAGATTAATAGTGGTTTTTGTGCATGTTTTTAGTTTTTAAGGGTTTTATGTATTTTAAGGGTTCTTCGGGTTTTTAGGGAAAGGAAGGTTCGGGGCCAAGCTATTCCTGACACCCCCCAAAATTTATTATATAAAGTCATGAAGACACTGAAGACATGGGAGGGGAGGGGTCAAATGACCCAAACCCAAAAACCCTTAAGAACCCAAGATAATGACGCCAAAAAAAGAAAAATAAAAAAACACAGAATTTCAAAAAACATCCCCAACATCAAGTCCCAAACAGTCAAAAACCAATGTCAAGAAGTTTCAAACCCATCAGCATCATCCCATTTCACTATCTCCAGCCTCCAGCATCCCCTCATCCCAGCACCCCGATTCAGTTCCAGCAACCAACAATACCAACTCTTCATCCCGAAAAACCGATTTAGTTTAATAATGATTTTATGGAGATATTGGGGTTTTTTGGAAATTCATTTTTTGGACTATTTGGGTATTTTAGGGTTTTTTGGTATTTTGATATTTTAAATGGTTTTTATAATTTTTTAATTATTTCTTTTTAATGATTTATTTAGGTTTTAGTGTTTGGGGATATTTATGATTTTTTGAGATATATTCATTATTATTGTTTTAATGGATATTTTTGAGTTTTAGGGTATTTTAGAGTTTTATGTGTTTTTACAGTTTTTATGGTTTGAGGGTATTTTATTTTTTTCTGAATCTAAAGGGGTTTTATAGTTTTTAGTGGTTACGTAGTTTTGTGTGTTTTAAGGTGGTTTTAGTATCATATATTTTTTTGGGCTGTTAGGGAGTTTATGGGTTCTCTAATGCTTTTATGGTATTATACTTCTTATGGTTTTAGGGAATTTTTCATTGATATTTTAGGGGTTTATGTTTTTTTAATGTTATTTCAATGTTTTTAGGTTCATTTAGGATTTTTAGGATTTTTAGGGATTTTTAGGTTATAAGATATAGGTTTTAGAATTAATGGGGTATGGAAGATAGTTTAATGAGTCATATATAGGGTCTAGGGTGCAGTGTTTAAGATTTAGAGTGTAGGTTATATTATTTAGGGTGTAATATTTAGTGTTTACGATGTAGGGTATGAAGAAAAGAGTGCATGGCCTTGGGTGTGGGTATTTTTTTTGTTTTTTTTTTGTTTTTTTTGGGATTTTAGGATTCATTAGGGGTTTAAGGGTTTTTATTTTCTTTGATGATTTTTTTGGGGATCAGGGTTGTTTTAGGGGATTTAGGGTGTTAGGGTTTTTAGTTTCCTATTGGGTTTTTATTTATTTTGATTTCATTTTAGGATTTTTTGTTTTTTTTATATCTTATAGTGGTTTTACGTGTTTTAATGATACATTATTTTTTTAGGCGTTTTAGGGTTTTTGAGATTTTTTGTTTTTAATAGTTTTATGATATTTTGGTGTTTTTTGGTTTTTTTGGTATTTATTGTATTAATGTCTTAGAATTGTGGGGGGGGGGGGTGTTGTGTATTTTTTATGTTTGGTTTTTGTGTTTTTTTTTGTTTTTTGGATTTGTAGGAATTTTAGGGGTTTCAATATTTTCATGTAATTTTATGGTTTATAGTAGTTTGGGGTTAGAGGTTATTACAAATTGGGGAGTTTTAGGTTTTTTATGGGGTTTTAGTGTTTTTTTATAGGTATTTTAGGGTTTGGAGGTTTAGTTGTTTTTAGGTTTATAAGGTTTTATAGTTTTTATATTTTAGGGTCTTTTAGGAGTGTTCAATGTTTTTAGGGATTCTTATGTTTAGGGTTTTTAAAATGTTTATGGTTTCAATGGTTTTTAGGGGTTTTAGGTGTTTTAATTTTTTTATGATTTTTAGGGGTTATAATTATTTTAATGGGAAATGAGTTTTTTATGGTTTCAAGGTATTTTAATGGGGTATGTGGTTATTTTATTGTGTATAGGTTTAGGAATTTTATGTTTTTATTGTATTTATAGACTTTTAAGTGTTTTAGGTGTTTTGGGTCTTTTAGATTTTTTTAGTGTTTTGTGGTTTTTATGGTTTTAAATGCTTTTGGGGTTTTAGGGTATATTAGGGTTTTCTTGGGATTTTAATCTTTTTGGATTCATGGTATTTTTATTTCTTTTTTTTATTGTCTTTTAGTGTTTAATGTTTTTTCGGTGTATGGAAAATTTTAGGGGGTTGTAATGTTTTATGGTATTTTTGGTGTTTTTACAATTTTATGGGGTTTTTAGGATTTATAGTTATTTTCTTTTTTAGGTTTCTAAGGTTCTATCTAGATTAAAAGGGTTTTTTGGACCCTTTCGGGTTTTTATGTGTTTTTAGGTTCCTTTATCATTTTTGGGTTCATTAAATTTTATGGGTTCTTTAAATTATTTCGGTTTTTTGGGTTTTTATGGGACATTAGGTTTTTAAAAATTATTATGGGTTTTAGGGATTTTAGTGTCATAATATTTTTTAGTTTTTTTAGTGTTTTAAGTTATTTTATCTAATTTATGTGATTGTTAGGGTTTTTAGTTGTTTAATGGGATTTCATGTTTTAGGGGGTTTTCGTGTATTTTTGGGTTTTTTGGGTTGTTTATTTTTTACAGTTTTTAAGGACATTTAATATTTTCAGGATTTTTGGGCCATTAAGAGGATTTTAGGATTTATAGGTTTTAATGTGATTTTAGTGTCTTTTGGAGTTTTTGTGTGTTTTTTGTTCATCGAGGTTTTTTATTGTTTTCTTGGCTCTTTAAGGGGTCTCATGGGGTTTTAGGGTTTTATAATGTTTTTGGGGGATTTGGGATTTCAAGATCCTTTAAAGTTTTAGGGGTATTATGGTCCTTCAAGGTTTTTTTTGGGTCCATTAGTTTTTTGAGTATTTAGATTATATTTGGGTTTTAGGGTCCTGTAGGGTTATTAGGGTTCTTAAAGATTTATTTTTTGATTTTAGGGTTTTATTGTCTTTTAGGGTTCTGTATTGTATTTTAAGGGTTTTAGGGTTTTTAGGATTTTTGTGGTTTTTTATTGTTATAGGGTATTAAATGATTTTATAGATTTTTATGGGGTTTTAGGGTGGTTTAGGGGTTTTAGAGTTTTTAGGGGTTTCAGGTATTTAGGGTTTTATAGTCTTATGTTTTCTAGGGGTTTGAAGATTGTGTTAGGGGTTTAATGGTTTTTTTGTGTTTTTATGGGTTTTGCAGTTTTATGGGTTTTATATATTTTATAGTTTATAAGGATTTTAGGGTAATTGGGGGGTTTTGGTGGGTTTTTTTGGGTATCAGGGATTTGTATTTTTAGGGGTTTTCTGGTTTCATATGTTATTATGGATTTTAAGAGTATTATTTAATTTTTTTTGGTTTTTAAGTATCTAGAGTTTTTTTGGTTTATAATGGGTTATAAGGACTTTTTGTTTTCTGAATTTAGAGGGTTTATTAAGTTTTTTATTGTTTTTAGGTTTTATTGATTTCGTATGGATTCTAGTCCTTTACGGTATTTTAAATGTTTAATGTGTTGCGGGGTTTATGCTAATCTAGTGGTTTTAGTGGTTATCAGATCCTTTGGGGATTTTAGAGTTTTGGGGTTTTGGGGGTTTTGTGATTATATTTTTGGTTTAGAAGAATCGTTATGGTTTTAGGGTTTCATATGGATTTTAGGTTATGGTAGGCGTTTTATTTTCTATTTAGAATTTTTTTGGTTTTTTCGTTTTTAGGGGATGTTAGGATTTTAGGGTTTTTTCGTTATACTATTGTTTTGTTATTTACGGATTTTAGGGGTTTTTTGTCATTATATGGGGCTTTAGTATTTTTATTGGGATTTTAAATTTTTTTATGTTTTTAGTTTTGTTAGGTAGTTTAGGGGGTATTGGGTCTTAAAAGGGATTCATATGGGATTTTAGGGTCATTATGATTTTAATGGATTTTTTGGAACTATTAATGTTTTATGGGGTTTAACGTCATTTTGGGTTTTATTGTTTATTGGGGTTTATGGGTTTATTTGGGATTATTCTACATTTTAGTTTGGAGTGGGGTTGGTTTATAGGGTTATTGGGTTTTTAAAATATTTATTGGGGTTTCAAGGAATTTAGTGATTTAGATTTTAAGGGATTTTATGGATTTTATAGGTTTTTATGGGGTTTATATTTTTTAGGTTTTTGGGGGTTTTATCGTTTTTATGATTTATAGGTATTTTTATGGGTTATAAGGTATTCGTAGGATTTTTAGGGGTTTTCGGGATTTGATTAGTTTTTTGTTTTTGTTTTTGGGGACATTGATGGGTTGCTGGGTTTTTAGGATTTTTAGAATTTTACATGTTTCTTGAGGATTCTAAGGTTATTCATTTTCAGGGTTTCTAGATATTTTTAGGGGTTTTAGGTGTTATAATATTTTGTTATGAATTGTTAGGGTTTTGAAACGATTAGGGGTGTTAATGTTTTTAGTGGTTTTACGGACATTTTTTGTTTTAGGGTTTTCGGGGGGTTTTGGATTTTTTGGTTCATAATGTGTTTTATTGTGTTTAAGTTTTTTTTGGATTTTTAAGGACTTTAGGTATTTTTATATTTTTATTGGTTTTGGGTGTTAAGGGGTTTGTAGAATTTCTAATGGTTTTAGGGATTTTAGAGTCTTTTAGGGGGTTTTATGATTTATAGGGTGTCTTATAATGTTTTAAGGCTATTTATATTTTTAGGAATTTTCAATGTTTTTAGTGTGTTTTATAGATTTTTATGTTTTTATGTTATTTAAGTAATTTTTGGGGTTTTTGTGATTTAGAGTCTTTGTAGTGTCTTTTTTGTATTTTAGGGATTATTTTGAATTTTAGGGATTTGGTGTTTTTTTAGTTTCTTTGGGGTTTTAGAGTTATTTTCGGGTTTTTAGTTTTCTTTTATTGTTTTTAGGGGTTTTTAGGTTTTTATAGATTTTACGAATTTTTGGGTTTTTTTGGTGTTTTTGGGTTTTTTGAGGTTTTTAGGGATTTTGGAGATATTTTGGTTTCTTGGAGACTTTTTCAATATTTTCAGTAGTTTATTTTCTATGGTTTCTTAGTATTTTCAAAGTGTATTGAAGATTTTTTGGATTTTTAGGGTTTTTAGAGTTTTTAGTGGTTTTAGGGGATTAAGGTGTTTTAGGGGGATTTTGGATTTTTATAAATTTTGTGTGTGTTAATGTGATATTTTTTATTATTAAAAATTCATTAGGATTTTTTTGTTTTTTAATATTTTATCCATATTTTGGGGTTTTATGGGCTTTATGTTTTTAGTCATATTTCTAGGTTTTATGTGTTTTAGGGTTGTTTGATGGTATCTATTTTTTGGGGTTTCATCAGGTTTTAGTTCAGTTTTAGGGTTCCTTGGGGTTTTAGTGTATTTAAGGATTCTAGTATTTCAGGGTATTGATTATGTTTAAGGGTTTTAAGGGGATTTAAGGGTTTTTATCCTCTCTTAGGATTTTATGGTGTTTTATGGTCTTTTGTGGTTTTAATATTTTCATTTTATTTTAGGAATTTATTGGTTTTTATCATTTTTTATGATTTTAGGGCCTTTAGGAGTATTTTTGGGGTTCTAAGGATTTATGGTTCTTAGGTATTTATTTATTTATTTTAATTCTAGGGTTTTAGTATTCTTTTGGTTTTTAGGGTTTTTGGTATTTTTCAGTGGATTTATTCTTTTTATGGATTTTGTATTTTTAGGGGTTTTACAAGAATTAGGGATTTTAATGTTATTTTGTTTTATGGTTTTTATGGATTTTTTGGGTATCGAAAAATTTATTTTGTGGTTGGAGGGTTTTTTTTCATTTTGGTTTTTTGGGTTTCATAGGAGTTTTTTGGGGTTTTTAATATTTTTCGGGGTTTTAGAGTTTTTTAGTGTTAATGGAGTTTTGGGGGCCTTTCATGGTTTAAATTAGTTTTAGGAGTTTTTTGGGTTTTTATTTTTAGGGGTTTCTCTCTATTTAATAATCATTATGGGTTTTAGGGTTTTTATGATTTTATAAGGTTTTTTGTTTTTATGGGTTTTAGGGAATATGTGGGATTTGTGTTTTTTAGGAATTTTTTGGGTTTTAGGGTAATTTTGGGGTTTTAGGTTTTTTTGAATCATTTAGGTATTTTAAGATATTTAGGGGTTTTAAGGTTATGAATAAAATTTCTCAGTTTTTATGTTTTTTGGATAATATTTTCTAAGGGTTTTATGGTTTTTAGGTTTTTAGGGTATTACATTATTTTATGGTTTTTTAGGGTTTTAGTGTCTGTTAGTGGTTTTAGGGTTTTTAGGGATTCATAGGGTTTTCAATTATTTTTGGGGGTTTTTGGATTTTATGGGTTTTAGGGGGTTTTAGTGTTTTTATAGATTTTAGGGTCCATTAGTGTTTTAGGGTTTTAAGGTTCTTTATGGTTTTTTGGGTTTTTAACGATTTTTTGGGGTTTTAAGTGGTTTTAGGATTTATTAGGTTTCTTTGTGTTTTATAGCATTATTAGGTATTTTTTATTTTTTAGGATTTTAGGGGGTTGTAGATTTTATAATGGGTGTAATGGTTTTTTGGGGTTTTAAGTCATTTTATGGGTTTTAGTGTTAATAGGTGTTTTTAAGGTTTTCATGGGGTTCTAGGAATTTTTATGTTTTCTTAAGAAATTTTAGTGGGTTTTACTGTTTTTATGGATATTTTTTGTGTAGTTATAGGATTTTGGAGTAATAAAATTTTTTAGTGTATTTAGGGTGTTTATAGTTTTTAGGGATTTTGGGTTTTACAATTTTATGGTTTTAAGTTATATTTATGGTATTTTGGGGGTTCTACAGCAAATTTTTAGTTTTAGGGTTTTAGGGTGGTTTATGATTTTTTAGGGGTTTTAATGGGTTTTAGGTTTTTTATGGGTTTATAGTGTATTTTAGAGTTTTATAATGAATTTCAGGTCTTTTAGGTTTTGGGGATTTTATATGTTTAGGGTTTGTTAATAATTTTTTTAGTTTTTTATGTTATTTTGTTTTTTTTCGGATTTTAGAGTTTTTAGGGTATTCATGATTTTTGGGGTTTTTTGTGTTTATATTTTTTTTGGGTCTAGTTGTTTTTAGTGGTTTATAGGATTTTATGGTTTCCATTGTTTATATTGGTTTTACGGAATTTCATTGGTTTTAGGGTTTTTAGGGGTTTTAGAGTAATTTAGATATTTTTAGTGTTTTACCGGTTTTCTGTGTTTTTTAGGATTTTATGGTTTTAATGGGTGGTTCGGTTTTTCAGATTTTTAGGGTATTTTGGGTTTATAGTGTTTTTAGGGGTTTTAGGGGATTTTAGGGTTTTGTAGTTTTATGGTATTTATAGGTTTTTATGGATTTTAGTATTTTTAGGGGTTTAAAATATTTTCAGGATTTTTAGGGTTTCATAGGCTGATTAAGGGATTTTTATTGTTTTTAGGAATTTTTAGCCTTTTGGGGTCTATTAGGAGTTTTTGAATTTATAAAGTCTTTTATGTACTTTTAGGTTCTTAGAGTCGTATTAGGTTTATAATAGGTTTTAGGGTTTTTTGTTCGTTTAGTATTTTTAGATAATTTTATTGGGTTTTTAGGTTTTTTTTTGATTTTAGAGGTTTTTAGAGTTTATTATTATTATGTTTTTTATGGGTTTTATATTTTTATAGTTTATTATTGTTTTATGGAGTTTATGATTCTTTGGGGTTTTAAGGCCTTCATTGGGGTTATTATCATTTTCATGATTTTTTTGACTTTTATATGTTTTTTTTTTAATTTTGGGGATTTCTAGTATTATTCGAGGTGTTTTAGGGTTCCATTAAGGGATTTTTAGTTCAATTTTGGTGTTTATGGGTTTAAATTTTCTTTTATGGTTTTTTGAGTTCTAGGGGTTTTGTGGGTATTGGGTGGTTTTTGATTTTGTCTGGTTTTTTGTGTTTTCTTGGTTTTTTAGTGTTTTGTATGAATTTTTAGGGTTTTTAGGATTTGATATGGGTTTTAAGGTGGTTTATGGTTTTTTTGATTTAATATTTTTAATGCTTTACGATTTTTTTGGTTTTATAGGGGTTTTATGGTTTATTGTGTTTTAGGTGGTTTTAGGGATATTTGTGTTTTAAATATCTATGTTTTTTAAGGATTTGGGTTTTTAATTGTTTCAAAGAATTTTAGGGGTTTTACAATATTTTACGTTTTTAGGGTAATTTTAATGATTTTGGGGCATTATGGTCTTTTAGGGGTTTAGGGACAATTATGGGTTTTAGGGTTTTGGGGTTTTATGGGATTTTAGTGTAATTAGGGGTATTGAGGGTTTTAATGATTTTCATGTGTTTTATGGTTTTTATGTATTTTTAGAGTTTTAAAAGGTTTTTAGGTTTTCATGTATTTTTTTGTGGTTTTTTTGGGTTTTTGGGTTATTTTTTCGTTTTATTGTATTAGTGAATATAGAGTTTTTGAGGCTTATTTGGGTTTTAAATATTTCTGGATTGTTTAACTATCTTTAGTGGTTTTTATGTTTTTTATTAATTTATTATGATTTTTATTTTTTTATACTTTTTAGTTGTTTTAGCATTTTTTGGTTTTTTGAGGGTTTTTGGGTCTTTTAGGATTTTTTAGATCTTTTAGGTATTTTAAAGGGTTTTTAGAGTTTTTATAGTACATGGAGTTTTTTGGAGTTTTTACAGATTTTGGAAGTTTGTTGGGTTTCAATGGTGTTTTTGGGTATTTTTAGTTTTTAGTAGTTTTTTTCTGGTGGGGGATTCTAGGTTTTTAATGTTTCATGTATTTTAGGGAATTTTTAGCATTTTTAGGGCATTTTGGGGTTCTTTTGGAAGATTAGGATTATAGGGTTTTAGGGGTTTTAGAGTTTTAGGGATTTAGGATTTCTTATTATTTATAGGGGTGTTTATGGTTTTGTGGAGATTTATTTGGGTCTTTTCAAGGGATTGGAGTATTTTAGGGACTTTCTAGTGTGTTCTGGGTTTTTAGGCCTTTTAGAGATTTTTAAGGATATTTATGGTCTTTCAAGGGGTTCAGGGGATTCTTGGGGTTTATTGTTTATTAATGTTTTATGGTTTTTAGAGTTTTAGGATTTTATGCATATTTATGGTTTTTAGGGGTTTATGATTTTTTGGGTTTATTAGGATGATTTTTGTTTTTTATGGCTTGTATGTTTTATTCTTTGTAGGGGGTTTTTTAAGGATTTTTTGGGTTTTCTATGTTTTAGTGTTTTAATGTATTTTTAGGGTATTTTAGTGCCTTTCATTTTTTTGGGAATTATGGAATTTTAGTATATTCATGTGTTTTTAAGTTAGTTTTGTCAATTATAGAGTGATTTAGGTTTTTAAAAATTTAAGGGCCTTTTAAGGATTTAGGTTCTTTGAAGTTATTTTAATGTTTTAGGGTTTTATGGTCTTTTAGAGTTTAAGGTTTTTTGTGTCTTTTAGAAAATCATTGAGTTTTTAGTGTCATTTGTGTATTTATAGGGTTTTAAGGTAATTTAGTTTTTTTGGATTTTTAGGGCCATTTACTTGTTTTAGGTTATTCTACAGGGTATTAGGGTTTTAGTGTCTTTTAGGGTTTTTAGGAAATTTTAGTTTTTTCATTTCTATAAGAATCATTTATGGTTTTTATAGAGTTTTATGTTCTATTATAGTTTTTATGGGTCTTATATTTTTTAGTGTTTTTGGGTATTAAGGAATTTTCGGGTTTCACTTTTTTATGGGTGTTTTAGGTGTTTTAAAATCTTTTAAGGGTTTTACGGATTTTTTAGATTTTAGGTTCATTTTGTGTTCATTGGGTCTTTTTAGGTTTTTTAGTTTCCTATATGGTCATTTTACGGTATTTTCAATTTTTTTGGGATTTTTAGGGTTTATAATGTCTTAGGGGTTTTAGTATTTTTCGGGGTTTTATATATTTTTTTATTGTTTATAGGGTTATTATAATATTATATGGTATCAATGGTTTTGGGGTTTTTATTGTATTATGGGGTTTAGTAGTTTTAGGTTATATGGTATTTTAGTGTTATATATGGTTTTTAGGGTTTTAAGGGATTTTGGATCTTTTATGGTTTTTGTGGTTTTAAGGAATTTTAAGCTCGTTTAGGATATTTTAGGATCTTTTGGGATTTTTAGTGGATTTTATCATTTTTAGGATTTTTATTTGGATTTATTGTTTTGGGGTTTTCTAGGGGGTTATAGGTTTTTTGAGATTTTTAGGGGGTTTGGATTTTCCATAATTGTTATAGATTTTAAGGGGTCTTTTGTTTTTTGGGTTTTCATGTGTTTTTATGTTCTTTTTTTTTTGTGGTTTCAGGATATTTTAGGGGTTATTTAGTGTTTTTAGGGTTATATGATATATTAGGGTTGTTAGGGGTATTCACATTATCTTAGGTATTTTAGGGGTTTGTAAGGTTTTTAGGGGTTTCAGGAGTTTTAGGTTCTTTTAAGGTTTTTAGGGATTATTAACATTTAGGCTTTATGGTATATGGTTATGGGATTAGGGCTTATGTATTAGGTTGTATGATTTAGGGATTTGTGTGTGGGGTTTAAGGTTTTGGGGTATGTTAATGGGTTTAGGTTCTAGGGTTTTGTGTATTGGATTTTGGGTTTTGGGTTTTGGGTTTTGGGTTATTGTTGTAAGGTATAGGTTTTGGGGTGTAAGGTTTATGGTTTATGGTGAAGGGTTAATGGAGTACGGTTTATGGTTTAGGATGTAGGGTACAAATTTTATTTTATTTTATGTGTATTTCATTTTCTGTGGATTTTACCATTTTGATGGGTTTTTATGCCTTTATGGTTTTTAGTGTTTTGTGTTTTTCGGGTTTTTTGGGGTTTTATGGTTTTAAAAGTGCCTAAATGTATTTTGGAGGGGTGTAGGGTTTTTAGGGGTTTAAGGTATATTTTGGGATTTGGGGTAACTTGTGGGTTTAAGGGTTGCTAGTAATTTTAAGGGTTTTGGGGTTATTATTGGTTTTAAGAGTTTTTAATAATTTACTGGTGTTCTAGTTTTTTATTGGATTTAAGGATTTTATGATTTTAGGGGTTTTGGGAGTTTTTGGTTTTTAGGGTAATTTAGGGATTTTATTTTTTATTTATTTTATAGTTTTTATATGTTTTTATGGGATTTAGGGTTATTAGGTATTTTAATAGAATTCATGCGGTTTTTAGTGTTTTATGTTGGGTTTGCGGTCTGTTTGTTTTTTCTTTTTAAGGTATTTTAGTTTTTTAGGGTTTTAGCGTCCTATAGAAATTTTTATATTTGTAGGGACTTTTATGGGTTTGAAGAGAATTTTAGTGTTTTTACTGTGTTTTGGTTTTTAATGGTTTTTATGTTTTTATGGGATTTTATGTTCATTAACATTTTTCATGGTATTTAATGTTCTTTTAGTGTTTTTGGTATAGGGTTTATGTTTCATGTTATAGGGTTTCAAGAATAAGGATTATCATATAGGGTTATGGTTTGGATTTTAGGGTTTATGGTTTTCGTGACATTGTCTAGTGTGTCTGGTTTAGGGTGTAAGGTATATAGTATTGGGTGGAGTGTTTTTGGGTTCTGGTTGTAAGATATATGTCTTAGGGTGCAGGATTTAAGGTTTTGGATGTACTATAAAGGTTTTTAGGAGTAGGGTTTTGGGTTTATGGTGTAGGGTGAAAGGTTTTTAGGCTGTTTATGATTTTATATGTTTTTATTTTTCTATGTTATTTGAGTGGTTTTCATAGTTTTTATTGGTGTTTGGGGTTTTTTGAGTTTTTTTTTTGGTTTTTTGATGTTTTAGTGATTTTATGGGTTTTTAGGGTATTAGTGTTTTTTTTATTTATAGGGTTTTGGGGGTTTTAGGGGGGGGTTTTGTTGTTTAGGGGGTTTAGTGGGTGTTTAGGAGTTTTTTGATTATTAGGTTTTTCTGTGTTTTTAGGATATTTTAGGGTTTTTAGGTTTTAAAGGGTTTTTAGGACATTTTAATGTTTTAATGTCTTCTGGGGTATTAAGATCTTTTTATGGGGTTTCAGATTGTAAGTACTTTTAGGGGTTTGTAATGTTTTATGGGGTTATAAGGTTATTTTATGAGCTTTACAGTATGTTGGTTTTTTAGTGTTTGAAGGGTTTATTTAGGGTTTTTAGTGCATTTATCAGTTTTAGGGTTTTTTGTTTTTTGAGTTTTTATAGGGTTTAATGGTTTTTACAAGTTTTTATGTTCTTTTATATTTTTAAGAGTCTAATTTTCTACTATGAGTTTTAGTTTTTTGTAATGTTTTAGGGGTTTTTTGGTCTTCTAAGAATTTAATTGTTTTTAGGGATTTTTAGGGTATTAAATGTGTTTATGGTTTTAGGACGTTATGGTTCTTTAGTGTTTTTAGGGTCTTTTTGTTATTTAAATATTTTGGGTATAATTTTTAGGATTTAGGGTGTAGGTTTTAGGTTTTTACATGTAGGGATTGTGGTTTAGGGTTTATGGTTTAGGGTATTGAGTGTAGGGTTTTTGATGTAGGGTTTAGGGTTTGCTGTGTAGGGTATAAGGTTATGTGTTTAGTGGTTTTGGGTTTAGGGTATCAGGTAAAGGGTTTCAAGAGTGGGTTTTAGGATTTTTTGTGTAGTTTTTAGGGTTTAGGTTTTAGGTTTTAGGTTTCAGTGTTAATGAGGTCGGGTCTTAGTTTTTTGGGTTTTTAAGACTTTTCTATTTTTGGGGTGTTATAAGATATTATTTGAATTATAGGGTTTTAAAGGATTTTAGGGTCTTTTGGTTTTTATTGTTTCATAATTTCTTTGGGTTATGGGGTGGATTTACAGTTTTAGTATGTTGTTCAGGTTTTTTTTTGTTTTTATGGGTTTTAAGATTTAATGTTTTTTAAAGAGATTTTAAGGTTATAAGGTTTTTAAGAGTTTTCAGGGGTTTAGGGTTTTTAATATTTTGATGGTTTTTAGGTTTTTCGTGTAGTTTTTTATATGTTTTTTTTGGGTTTTATATTTGTAATGTATTTTATGTTTTTTAGTGTTTTTATGGTTTTATGATTTAAGTGGGATTTAAGTTTTTTTTAGTATTTTCAAATGTTTTAAAGAATATTTTGAGATATTATATGTTTCATAGGTTTTCGGGACATTTTGGGATTGTTTATAGGTTTTTAGGGACTTGTTGGTATTTTATGGTCTTTTATGGGTTAGGGTTATTTATGTTTATTTTATGGTTTTTAGGGGGCTTTAAGGGTTTCAGTTTTTTTCTATTTTTAAGGATCCTTGGATGTTTTTTAGTATTTTTTGATTATTTAGGGTTTTAGGTATAGGTTTTAGGGTTTATGATTTTGATTTTTAGGTTTATGCTGTATGTTTTATAGATTATGGTAAATGGTTTAAGGTGTAGGGTATATTGTTTAGAGTGTCGGGTTTAGGGTTTTGGGTTTAGTTTATAAGGCTTAGGGAGTAGTATTTTGGGTTTATAATGTAGGTTATTGGGATTCATGTGTAGTATTTATGTTTTATGGTGTCTATTATAGGTCTTAGTGTGTAGTTTTTAGGGTTTAGGGTGAATGGTATAGGTTTATTTGCTGGATTTGACAGGTTTTGGAGGTTTTAGGATTTTGAGGTGTTTAAAGTGTTTTTATGGTTTTTATAGGTTTTAGGGGTTCTAGTTATTATATTAATTTTTGTTACTTTTGATCTTTTAATGGGGTTTTAAGGTTTTTAAGGGGTTTGGGGGTTTTTTGGGTTTTTTGGTTTTTCTGGTTTTTATGGGTTTTTTGGATTTTGGTGGGTTTTAATGGATTTTACAGTTTAATGGGTATTATTATTTGTAGTGGTTTAGGGGGTTTTAGGTGTTTATTTTTTGTGTTTTTAGGGTTTTAGAGGTTTTTAGAGTTTCATGGTTTTTAAATTTTTTTACTGTTTTTTGGTTTTTTGATTTGTTGGGTTGTTTGGTGTTTTGGAGTTTTTAGGTTTTCGTGGGATTGTTTAGAATTTTTTATGGTTTTTATGGTTTTTATGTTTTTTAAGTTTTTTTGTGTTTTGGGGGTTTTTTAGGATTTTATGGGTTTTCTTGTTCTTAATTTTTAGGTGTCTTACAACATTTTAGAAGTTCTGTAGGTTTTTAGGTTCTTTTACGTTTTTAGGAGCTTTTAGGGTTTTAGGGGTTTAGGGTATTTTAGGGTGTTTAATGGTTTAAATGGGATTTTAGGGATTTTTATGGTCATTAGTTTCTTTTAGTTTTTTAGTTTTTTTAGGGAGTTTCATGGTTTAGGATATATAGTTTGGGGTGTATGGTGTCTGGTTTAGAGTTTAAGGTGTTGGGTTTTGAGATTAGGGTGTATGGTTTAAGGTTTAGTTTGTAGGTTGTAGTGTTTAGGGTGAAACGTTTTGTTTTTTGGGTGTATGGTATAGGGTTTTGGGTATAGAGTTCTGGGTTTGACTTATAGGGTCCATGTTTTCCATTTTAGGGTTGTGGGTTTTGGGTTTTGGGTTTTGGGTTTTGGGTTTTGGGTGTTGTGTTTTGTATTTTGGGTGTAGAGTTTATGGTCCACAATTTATAATGTCAGGTGTTGTGTTTCTTTAGGTTTTAAATTTTTTATGTTTTTTAGGGTTTTATGACTTTTCTTATTTTAATTTGATTTATTGTTTTTAGTGTTTTATGAGTTTTATGAGTTTTAGGGTGTTCAAGGTTTTTGTAGTTTTTATTTGTGTTTAGGGTTTTCATGGTTTTTAAGGGTTTTTAGTTGTTTTGGTGTTTAGGGTTTTAGGGTCATTATGTGTTTTTAGAGTAGTTTAGGTCTTTATTATTATTATGTTTTTAGGGTTATTCAAGGTTTTTAGGGGCATTTTGAGTAATTTTATTACCTATTAATTTCTTTAATTGTTTTATCTATTTTTATGGGCTTTAAGGGGTATTGGTGTCATTCAAAATTTTTAGAGTTTTTACTGTATTTTAGTGATTGTTTGGTGTTATAAATTATTTTTGGGTTTTTTGGTGGTGTTTGGGTCTTTTTTGATTTTTATTGGTTTTAGGGAATTTTATGGTTCTTTTGGGGTTTTTTGTATTTTTAGGGGGTATATTGTTTTTAGGATCATTTTTTTAGGTTTTTGGGTCTTATTGATTTTGGTTTTTGGGTTTAGGGTTTAGGTTTTTGGGTTCACGGTTTTTGGTTAACGGTTCAAGGTTTTAGGTTTGGGGTTTAAGGTTTATGAGGTATGGTATATCGTTTTGTGTGTATGGTTTTCTGTTTGGGTGTAGGATATCAGAATTTGGGTTTATAGTGCAGGGTTTTCGTTTAGGGTGTTTGTGGTGGGGTTTATGGTATGGGGTTTATGAATTAGTGTGTGACTTATTGGTTTTATGGTGTATGGTTTGTGGTTTAGTGCGTATGATATTGGGTTCAAGGTTTTTATGCTATCATACTATTTTTACTGCTTTTAGTGTTTTAGGATTTTAATTTATTTATGGTTTTATTTTTTTTTATTTTTTTTATGTATTTTATAGATTTTAGGAGTTTTAGGTTTTTTATTGTTTTTTAGAGATTTAGGGTTTTTTTTGGTTTTTAGGAGGGTTTAGGGGTTTTTATTGTTAATAATTATTTTAATATTTATGTAGTTTTTACTGGATTTGGGGTTTTATGTTTATTTATATTATAAGGGTTTTTTATATGTTTTATGTATATAGGTGTTTTATGGTTTTTTTTGGAGTTATAAGGGTTTTAATATTTTTTTAGTGTTTTAGGTTTTATAGGGGTTGTTATACGTTTTAGGGGTTTTAGAGTTTTAAGGGGTTTTATAAGTTTTTAGTGTTTCTAATGGTTTTTAGTGTGTTTTATGGTTTAATTATTTTTTGAAAAATTTAGGGGTTTTTAGGTTTTATGGGATCTTTTATGGTTTCTAGGGGTTTTAGATTCCTTAAGGTGTATTTTGGGTTTTTATGGGTTTCAAATCTTTTTACGGGTTTTTGGTAATTTTAGTGTTTTTAGGATTTTATGGTCATTTAAAGTTTATGGCATTAGGCTTGGGGTTTATAGTGGAGGGTTTAGGGTTTAAGGAATTGGGTTTAGGGTTTTGGGTGTACAGTTTATAGTTTAGGGTCTAGGGTATGTGGTTTAGGGTTTAGAAGTTGTACCGTATAGGCTTCAGGGTGTTTAATTTCGGGTTTAGGGTTTAGGGTTTAGGGTATAGGGTTATGAGACTTGGAATTAGAGTACAGTATGTTTGGTATATTGTTTCGCGTGAATAGATTATGGTATATGGTATAGGGTGTATGCTATAAATTTTTTATAGGTTTTATGTGTTTTAGTGTTTTCATGGTTTTTTGGGTTTTTTTGTGATTTAATAATATTTCTACGTTTTTAGTACATTTTATGGTTTTATGGTTTTAATGGGTTTTATTAGGTTTCTAGGGTTTCTAGGTTTTTCTTGGGTTTTACATTTGTTTGAATTTTTAAAGGGATTTTTTTGTTTTTATGGGTTAAAATGTTAAATGGTTATTTTAGAGTGTCATTTATTTTTTATGATTTTTATGGTTTTTCAGGTCCCAATAGCAACGATGTAGGTGGTTTTATAGTAAAGGTTGGGAAGGTATGGGGTAGATCGCGAGTTCAATTCCTTCGTAAAATATTTTTATAATGATTTTCATCCATATGTAGTGTTCTAAGGAGGTTAATGTAATCAATCAATTATTTTTAGCGTCAATTAATATTTTAAGGTAATATAGGCTTTTTATGGTCATTTAGGATATTTAGGGCCCTTTATGGGGTTTTGGTATTTTTTTGTGTTTTGGGTTTTTTAAAGGATTTTGCTGTTTTTACTGTTTTAATATATTAATTTAGGTTTTCTGGTTTATTATTGTTTTTTTTGTTGGGCGGTGGGGGGGTATAAAGGGTTTTATGTTATTTTAGTGTTTTAGGTGTTTTTAGTGATTATCGGGGTTTAGGTTTATAGTTTTTTCAGAGGATTTGTAGGGCGTTTACTTTTCAGGGTGATATGAGTTTTAGGTTTTTAGGGGCTTTAAGTGCTTTTAGTGTCCTTAGTGTTCTTTTTTTAGTTTTAGGAATATTATGGGTTTTAATATTTTAGGGGGTCTGAGAGGTTTTTTGGTTTATCATAGTTTTTTATTATTTTAGGAATTTTATTGGGTTTTTTGGGGTTGTGGGGGTTTTTTGGTTGATTTTGGGTTTTTTGGGTTTTTTTGGCATTTAGGGGTTTTAGTATTCATATGGTCATTTATATTTTTTGTGGTTTTTAGGGTATTTTGACCTTTTTCAGGATTTTAGTGAATTTATGAATTTTTCGGGGTTTAGGGTTTAGTGGGTTTAAGTGTCATTTAGGGGTGTTATGGTGTTCTATGACTTTTGGTGTTTTTATGGGTTGCTGTGTTACTAAAATTTTTGGGGATTTTGGGGTTATGAAATTTTTTATTAGTTTCAGTGACCTTTAAAAGTTTAAGTATTTTAAAATAGTTTTAAGGTTTGTAGTATTTTTTATTTTTTTTAGGGTTTTTAGTGTTGTTTAGGGTGTGTATGTGATTAGGGTTTTCAGATATTTTATAGTTTTGTTTTGTATTTTATGGGTTTTATGGGTCATAGGGATTCAGGAAATTTAGGTTTTTAGGGTCTTAGGGAATTTTTCTTGTATTTTTTGGGTTTTAGGGTATTTTATAGGATTTTAGTGTTTTTTTACATTTTTTTTGTATTTTAATTTTTTTTCTTGGGGTTATATGGTTTTGTGTTGTTTAGGGTCTTTTGGTGTTTTTAGGTTTTTTAGTGTTGTTTAGGGTTTTATACAGTCGTTCAGGGTTTGAGGGGGGTTTGGTTTTATGGTTTATGGCAATTTAGGGGTTTTATATATTTTAATTTTTATAATTTTTGTGGTTTTTAGTAACTATAATGGATTTAAGGGATTTATAGTAATTAGGTTAATTTAGGGTTTTAGGGTATTTTAGGGCCCCTTAAGGACTTTATTATTTTAAGTTCTTTCTTGATCTGGAAGGTTTTACTGTTCTTTAGTTATTTTTATAATATTTGGCCCCTTTAAAAAATTTGTTTTTTTGGGTTTTATGGTCTTTTAGGGATTTATTGTTTTTATGGCCCTTTTGTGGTTTTATGGGTTTTCATATTCGTTTATGGATGTAGTGTATTTAATTAAATTGTATGGATCATTAGTGTCTTATATTGTTTTTATGATGTTTAGGGTCTTTAAGGGTGTTTTCAATAATATGTTTGGATATTTTAGATTTTTTAGGGATTTTGGCATATGTTAGGGTTTAAGGGTTTTATGGTATTTTTGGTGATTTGGGGTTTTAATGGGGTTTTACATTTTTTGGGGTGGGTGTTTTGGGTTTTTAGGTGTTTTATAGTTTTGGGGGTTTTAGCGTTTTAAGGATTTTTAGGGGATCAATGGTTTTAGGGGGTTTTAAGGGATGTATATTTTTTCATGGATTTTTATGGGGGTTTGTGTTTTAGGGTTTTTAGGGTATTTTATTGTTTTAGGGGTTTTTGGATTTTAGGAATTTTAGGGTTTATGGATTGTTTTATGTTCTTAAGAGTGTATAGTGTTTATCGTTTTTTGTTTTTTTGGTTTTTAAGTGGTTTTTGTATTTCTTTATGTTTTTTGGGGTGTTAGGGGTTTTAGGCTGTTTAGTGTATTTTAGGGGATTTAAGCATTTAAAGTATTTTTAAGTGATTTTACTCGATTTTGGATATTTAAGGGGTTTATGGATTTATAGTGTTATTTGTTTTTTAAGGGGTTTTCAAGGTATATTCTATTTTTATGGTTTTATGATTTTAGGGTATTTTAGCGTCTTACGGTTTTTTGGAAATTAATGAATTTAAAGGGTTTAATGGGTTTTAAGGGGTTCTAGGGCATTTTGGGATTTGGGGTTTTCTTTGGGATTTTAGGGGTTTTTTAAAAGTGGTTCATGGGGATTTATGTTTTCATGGTTTTTAGGGTTTTAATGGATTTTAGGGGTTTTGGGGATTTTAGAGATTTTTTTGGATTTATAGGATTTTATTTAATTTTTTAGTGTTTTTTTGTTCCTTATGCATTTTCATGTTTTTAGTGTTTTGGGGTGTTTATGGGTTTTATGTTATTATAGGGGATTAAAAGGGGTTTTAGTGTCTTTTAGGCATTTTTATGATTTTAAATTTATTTTCATGTTCATAGAGTGTTTTATTGTTTTCAGTGTTTTTTATGTATTTTAGCTTTCTAATGGATTTAAGTTTTTTAGTTTTTTTAGGGTTTCATGGATTTTATGGTTTTTTTAATTTATATTTTTTTTATATTTTTAGGGATTCAGGGGTTTTCAGGGTTTTATTATTGTTTTATTAGTTTTGTTATAGTAGTTATGGATTTTCTGGGGTTTTCATGGTTTTAGAAATTTTAAGGATTTTTGTGTAATTTGATGGGTTGTTGGAGATTTTTGGAAGTCTTTTTGATTTTTAAGGACATTGATCATTTTAGTTTTTTGAGTGGTTTAGGGATTTTAATGGGGTTTTCGGGGTTTTATATGTTTAGAGGTTTTACGGTTTCTTTAGGGTTATATGAATGTTTTACTATGTTTCATGTTTTTAGGGTGTTTTATTGTTTAGGGTTTTTAGGGGATTAAATATCTTTTAAGGGGTTTTATTGGTTTTATTAAATTTTTTATTTTTCTTATAATTTTTAAGAGTTTTATGTGGTTTTTAGAATCATTTATCTGTTTTTTGTGTATTTGGGTGTTTTAGGGAGATATTATATGTTTTTAGTGTTTTTAGGTATTTTCATAGTTTTTATAGTTTTGAGGGAGTTTTTTGGTTTTTAGTGCCTTTAAGGGTTTTTGTGTTTTTGGGGTCTTTTTATGATTTTTAGTTTTTAAGGGTTTTATGGTATCAAATTTTTTCAAGGTTTTTAGTGTTTTTAGGATATTGAATTTTTTGGATTTTAGGGTTCTTTTAGCGATTTTTGGATTCTTTTAGTGTTTTTATAGTTTTTATGAGTTTGATGGAGTTTTTGGGTTTTCTAGGTTTTCATAGTGCTTCTAACGTTTTTAGGAATTTTTTGGGTTTTATGTTTTTTTATTTTCATGGGGTTTTTGAATATTTAGTATTTTTAGTGAGTTTTAATGTTTTAGGATGTAATTTGTTTTTAGGTTTTTTTTCAGGGTTTTAGGTTCTTTAGGGGATTTGTTTTATTTTAGGGGTTTTAGGGGTTTTCTCTACTTTTTGGATGTTTAAAGGCCCTGAACGCTCATCACTAGGTGAACATAGACCCAAAAAATTTATTAAAAAAGAGAGGGAAATAGAAAAACATTACAAGGAGGGATTACAAAACTGGGTGTGAAACTCACCATTTAAATCAGCCTCCAGAAATCGTGAGTAGTAACATTGGGAAAAAAATTCCACATCGATCACCTCTCCACAATGGCCTCCTTGGAGAGAGCATCTACAACCGAGTTCACCTCTCGATAATAATGGGTGACATTGACATTCCGCCCTTGTCAAAGGGTGAGACATTGTATCCATTGGGGATGATTCCAGTAAGGGACTCTCTCAGATATTTTCTTGAGGTCCTCCACCACAATCATTACGTCAGATTCAAGACAGACATATTTCTATCCAAATTGAATTCAAAATTTAATCCCCTTAATCATAGCCCAAAATTCTACTTCATGATCACACCCATTTCCAATAAATTGATGGAAACAACCTTTAATGAAATCACAATTGGTTTGAAATACCACACCCCTTCTTGAAGGATTTGGTTCACCTAATGCTACACCATCTACATTAACATCAATTAAAGATGAGATTGGAGGGATCCATTGGATGAACTTTAGAACCTGGGGTTTTTTGTTCCTGCTAGAATATCTATGAAACCCTAAAAGAATAAGATCATTTACATCATCTTCCATCGAACCTGTCGGGATATGTTATACCACTTGAAATGTCATATAAAGTGTCACAACCCCGCCCGGGAGGGATAAATTATTCTTATTGAATGAGACTGCATTTCGAGTATCCCAAATATATGAAATGATTACCGCAGCGACAACGAGCAGTAAGTGAGAGATCTGCTTAGTGCAAGGCCAGTTATCTAGGCTGTCCAACAGCTCAAAAAACGACATGTTCAAGCACCATGGGAAATCAGAAAACTAATACTAGTAGTCTTGATATGTAGCTTCAAACCTGCTATGAAGAAAGTTATGATTAATGGTTTCCTAAAAACTAAGATAGAGGAAGTAGATCGAGGCTCAGTTGTGCCCAGCCTTTTGTAGTTGACATGTGAGCGGCAAAAGATTTTTCCAGAGCTTCCAAAGCAATAGTTTAATAGTAGGAGAATCGAAGGGTCTCTTGAATCTTGAGATCCATGCTAGAGAATCTATCCCTCGTGCACATTTGTACTGGAAAAATTACTTTGCATTGAGCTAGCATGCAGGACTAATTTTCCAAATTAAGGTGTCATTATAAAAGAAGGTGTATCTCTAAATCTTTAGGAGAATGTCCACTGGAAGTATCACTTCAAGCTCTCCCAATCGTTGAATGAACTCAAAAATCGACATGATTCTTTGATTAGTGGGGGGAACCATGAAGTCCAACAAATGCCTTTCAATCCAAATATTGGACCACACATTCAGATCTGAATGCTTTGAGATAATCTATTTCGAATGATTAATAATTCCCATATATGAAACACGTATTTCATGCCAAACATATGATTTTTAAGGATTTAGGGAGTTTTATGGTATTTAGCATTTTAATGTTTTGTATGGTTTTTAGATTTTTAGTGATTTTATGATTATATATGGTTTTAAGGGTTTTAGGGTATTTTATTTTTTAGGTTTTTAGCGTCTATAATGGGTTTTATTGTTTTGGGACTCTTATGTGTTATTTATGATTTATTGTATATTTAGTGTTTTAAGGGATTTTAGAGGTTTTATGGGTTTTATGGTTTTTATGGTTTTTATGTTTCTTTTTGGGGTTTGAATGATCATTCGGGGTTTTTAGATTTTTTATGGATTAACATGGGTTTTTGTGCATGTTTTTAATTTTTAATAGTTTTATGGATTTTAGGGGTTCTTTGGGTTTTTAGGGCAAGGAAGGTTCAGGGCCAGGCTATTCCTGACACCCCCCAAAATTTTTTATATAAAGTCACGAAGACACTGAAGACAAGGGAGGGGGGTCAAATGACCCACACCCAAAAACCCTTAACAACCCAAGATAATGATGCCAAAAAAAGAAAAATCATAAAAAGAAAAAAACACAGAAATTCAAACAATGTCCCCAACATCACCTCCCAACAAATCAAAAACCAATGTCAAGCAGCGTCAAAACCATCGGCAGCATCCCACTTCACTATCTCCAGCCACCAGCATCTCCTCATCACAGCACCCCGATTCAGTGCCAGCAACCAACAACACCAACTCCTCATCCCGGCAACCCGATTTAGTTTAATTATGATTTTATGGAGATATTGGGGTTTTTTGGAAATTCATTTTTTTGGGACTATTAGGGTTTCATAGGTTTTTTTAGGTATTTCGGTATTTTAAATGGTTTTTATAATTTTATAATTTCTTCTATTTAAATATTTAATTAGATTTTAGTGTTTAGGGATCTTTATGATTTTTTGAGATATATTCGTTATTAGGGTTTTAATGGATATTTTTGAGTTTTATGGTATTTTAGAGTTTGATGGGTTTTAAAGTTTTTATGGTCTGACGATATCTTATTTTTTTATGAATCTAAATGGGTTTTACAGTTTTTAGTGGTTACGTGGTTTTTTTTGTTTTAAGGTGGTTTTAGTATCATATATTTTTTTGGGCTGTTAGGGAGTTTATGGGTTCTCTAATGCTTTTAGGGTATTATACTTCTTATTGTTTTAGGGAATTTTTCAATGATATTTTAGGGGCTTATGTTTTTTTATTGTTATTTCAATGTTTTTAGGTTCATTTAGGATATATAGGATTTTCAGGGACATTTAGGGTATAAGATATAGGTTTTAGGGTTAATGGGGTATGGAAGATAGTTTAATGAGTCATATATAGGGTCTAGGGTGTAGTGTTTAAGATTTAGAGTATAGGTTATGTAATTTAGGGTGCAATATTTAGTGTTTATGATGTAGGGTATAAAGAAAAGAGTGCATGGACTTGGGTGTGGTTATTTTTTTTGTTTTATTTTTGGGATTTTAGGATTCATTAGGGGTTTAAGGGTTTTTATTTTCTATGATGATTTTTTTGGGGATCAGAGTTGTTTTAGGCGATTTAGGGTGTTAGGTTTTTTAGTTTCCTATTGGGTTTTTAGTATTTTTTAGGTCATTTAAGGATTTTTTGTGTTTTATATATCCTAGAGTGGTTTTAACTATTTTAATGATACCTTATGTTTTTAGGGGTTTTAGGGTTTTTGAGATTTTTTGTTTTTAACAGTTTTATGATCTTTTGGTGGTTTGGGGTTTTTTGTGGTATTTATTGTTTTAATGGATTAGAATTGTGGGGGGGGGGGTGTTGTTTTTTTTATGATTTGTTTTTTTTTGTTTTTTGTGTTTTTTGGATTTGTTGGAATTTTTGGGGTTTCAATATATTTATGTAATTTTAAGGTTTATAGTGGTTTGGGGTTAGTGGTTATTACAAATTGGGGAGTTTTAGGTGTTTTATGGGATTTTAGTGTTTTTTTGGTTTATAGGGATTTTAGGGTTTGGAGGTTTAGCTATTTTTAGGTTTATAGGGAATTTTAGTTTTTATATTTTTAGGATCTTTTATGAGTTTTCAATGTTTTTAGGGATTCCTATGTTTAGGATTTTTAGGGTTTTTAAAAGATTTATGGTTTTAATGGGTTTTAGGGGTTTTAGGTCTTTTCATTTTTTATGATTTTTAGGGGATATAATGATTTTAATGGGAATTACGTTTTTTAAGGTTTCAAGGTATTTTAATGGGGTATGTGGTTATTTGATTTTTTATGGGTTTAGGGAATTTATGTTTTTATTTTATTTAGAGACTTTTATGTGTTTTATGGGATTTTGGGTCTTTTAGAATTTTTTTACTGTTTTGTTGTTTTTATGGTTTGAAAGGCTTTTCGGGTTTTTAGGGTATATTAGTGTTTTCTTGGGATTTTTTGCTTTTAGGATTCATGGTATTTTTATTATTTTTTATTTTTATTTTCTTTTAGTGTTTAATGTTTTTTGGGTGTATGGAGGATTTTAGGGGGTTGTAATGTTTTATGGTATTTTTGGTGTTTTTACAATTTTATGGGGTTTTTAGGATTTATGGTTCTTTACTTTTTTAGGTTTCTAAGGTTCTATCTAGATTACAAGGGTTTTTTGGACCCTTTTGGGTTTTTATGTGTTTTTAGGTTCCATTATCATTTTTGGGTTCATTAAATTTTATGGGTTCTTTAAATTATTTCTGTTTTTTGGGTTTTTATGGGACATTAGGTTTTAAAAAATCATTATGGGTTTTAGGGATTTAAGTGTCATAATATTTTTTAGTTTTTTAGTGTTTTATGTTATTTTATCTAATTTATGTGATTTATAGGGTTTTTAGTTGTTTAAGGGGATTTCATGTTTTAGGGGGTGTTCGTGTATTTTTGGGTTTTTTGTGTTGTTTATTTTTTACATTTTTTAGGGACTTTTAATATTTTCACGATTTTTGGGACTTTTAGAGGATTTTAGGATTTTTAAGTTTTATTGTGATTTTATTGTCTTTAGGGATTTTTTTGTGGGTTTTTTGTTCATCGAGGTTTTTTATTTATTTTTTAGGATCTTTAAGAGGTCTCATGGGGTTTTAGGGTTTTATAATGTTTTTAGGGGATTGGGTATTTAGGATCCTTTAATGTTTTAGGGGTATTATGGTCATTCAAGGTTTTTTAGTGTTTTAGGGTACTTTTGTGTTGTTGGGGGTCTTGTAGCCGTTTAAGTTTTTTTGGTCATTATGGTCCTTTAGGTTTTTTTTGGGTCCGTTAGTTTTTTGAGTATTTAGATTCTATTTGGGTTTTAGTGTCCTGTAGGGTTATTAGGGTTCTTAAAGATTTTTTTTTGATTTTATGGTTTTTTATTGTCTTTTAGGGTTCTGTAGAGTTTTTTAGGGTTTTTTATGATTTTTATGGTTTTAATGGTTTCTTATAATTATAGGGTATTAAATGTTTTTATGGAGTTTTATGGGATTTTATGGTGGTTTGGGGGTTTTAGCATTTTTTAGTGTATTTGGATTTTTTGGGTATTATGTTCTTATGTTTTTTAGGGGTTTGAAGATTGTGTTAGGGGTTTAATGGTTTTTTTTTGTGTTTTTATGGGTTTTGCAGTTTTATGGGTTTTATATTTTTTATAGTTTATAAGTATTTTTGGGTAATTTGGGGGTTTCAGTGGGGTTTTGGGGGTTTTTTGGGTATCAAGGATTTGTATTTTTAAGGGTTTTCTGGTTTCATAGGTTATTATGGATTTTAAGAGTATTATTAAATTTTTTAGGGCTTTTAAGTATCTAGAGTTTTTTTGGTTTTTAATGGGTTATATGGACTTTTTGTTTTTTGAATATAGAGGGTTTATGAATGTTTTTTTGTTTTTCTGTTTTTTTTTTGAGTTTATATGGATTCTAGTCCTTTAAGGTATTTTAAATGTTTAATGTGTTGGGGGGTTTAAGCTAATCTAGTGGTTTTAGTGGTTATCAGATCCTTTCGGGATTTTAGGGTTTCTGGGTTTTGGGTGTTTTGTGATTATATTTTTGGTTTAGACTAATCCTTATGGTTTTAGGGTTTTATATGGATTTTAGGTTTTGGTAGAAGTTTTATTTTCTATTTAGAGATTTTATGAATTTTTGAGTTTTAGGGGATGCTAGGATCTTAGGGTTTTTTTCGTTATACTATTTTTTTGGTGTTTAGGGATTATATGGGGTTTTTGTCATTATAGGGGGCTTTAGTATTTTCATTCAGTTTAAAAAAATTTAAGTTTTTAGTTTTTTAAGTAGTTTAGGGGGTGTTGGGTCTTAAAAGGTATTGATATAGGTTTTTAGGGTCTTTATGGTTTTAATGGAATTTGTTGGAACGTTTAATGTTTTATGGGTTTTAAAGTCATTTTGGGTTTTATTGTTTATGGGGGTTTATGGGTTTATTAGGGATTATTCTGAATTTTAGTTGGGAGTGGGGTTGGTTTATTGGGTTTTTGGGGTTTTAAAAATTTTATTGGGTTTTCAAGGAATTTAGTGATTTAGATTTTATGGGATTTTAGGGATTTTATAGGTTTTTATGGGTTTTATATTTTTTAGGATTTAAGGGGTTTTATCATTTTTATGATTTTTAAGGATTTTTATGGGTTATAGGGTTTTCTTAGGATTTTTAGGGGTTTTCGGGATTTGATTAGATTTTTTTGTTTTTGGGTACATTGATGGGTTTCTGGGTTTTTAGGATTTTTAGGATTTTAAATGTTTCTTAAGGCTTCTATGGTTATTCATTTTTAGGTTTTCTAGATCTTTCTAGGGTTTTTAGGTGTTATAAAATTATTTTATGCAATGTAACGGTTTTAAAAGGATTAGGGTTTTTAATGTTTTTAGTGGTTTTACGGGCATTTTTGGTTTTATGGTTTTTGGGGTTTTTTGTTTTTTTTGGTTCTTAATGTGTTTTATTTTGTTTAAGGTGTGTTTGGATTTTTAGGGATTTTAGGTATTTTTATATTTTTATGGTTTTTGGGTGTTAAGGGGTTTTTAGCATTTCAAAAGGTTTTAGGGCTTTTAGTGTCTTTTAGGGTGTTTTATGATTTATTGGGTGTCTTATAATGATTTAGGGCTATTTATATTTTTAGTAATTTTCAATGTTTTAGTGTGTTTTACAAATTTTTATGTTTTAATGTTATTTAAGTAAGTTTTAGGGGGTTTTTTGTGTTTTAGAGTCTTTGTAGTGTCTTTGTTGTATTTTAGGGTTTATTTTGACTTTTAGGGATTCGGTGTGTTTTTAGTTTCTTTGGGGTTTTAGAGTTATTTTCAGGATTTTAGTTTTCTTTTATTGTTTTTAGGAGTTTTTAGGTTTTTATGGATTTTACAAATTTTAGAGGTTTTTTGGTGTTTTTGGGTTTTTTGAGGTTTTTAGTGATTTTAGTGATATGTTGGATTCTTGGAGACTTTTTCATTATTTTCAGTAGTTTATTTTCTATGGGTTTTTAGTATTTTCATTGTTTATTGAAGATTTTTTGGATTTTTAGGGTTTTTAGAGTTTTTAGGGGTTTTACGGGTTTAAGGTGTTTTAGGGGGATTTTGGATTTTTATAAATTTTGTGTGTGTTAATGTGATATTTTTTATTTTTAAATTTTTTTTAGGATTTTGTTGGTTTTTAATATTTTATCCATATTTGGGATTTTATGGGATTTAGGTTTTTAGTCATATTTCTAGGTTTGATGTTTTTAGGGTAGTTTGATGGTATATATTTTTTGGGGTTTCATCGGGTTTTTGTTCTTTTTTAGGGTTCCTTGGTGTTTTAGTGCATTTAAGGTTTTTAGTATTTTAGGGTACTGATGGTGTTTAAGGGTTTTAATGGGATTTAAGGGTTTTTTGACTCTCTTAGGATTTTATAGTGTTTTATGGTCTTTTTTGGTTTTAATATTTTCATTTTATTTTAGGAATTTATTGGTTTTTATCATTTTTTATGATTTTTGGGCCTTTAGGAGTATTTTTGGGGTTCTATGTGTTTATGGTTTTTAGGTATTTATTTATTTATTTTAATTATAGGGTTTTAGTATTCATTTGGTTTTTAGGGTTTTAGGTATTTTTCAGGAGATTTATTCTTTTTTATGGATTTTGGATTTTTAGGGGTTTTACGGGAATTAGGGATTTAAATGTTATTTTGTTTTATGGTTTTTATTGATTTTTTGGGTTTCTAGAAATTTATTTGGTGGTTGGAGGGTTTTTTTATTATTATTTTTTGGTTTTTTGGGTTTGTTAGGTGTTTTTTGGGGTTTTTAATGTTTTTCGGGGGTTTATAGATTTCATTGTTAAAGGAGTTTTGGGGGTCTTTCATGGGGTTAAATTGGTTTTAGGAGTTTTTGCCAATTTTTGGGTTGTTATTTTTAGGGGTTTATTGCTCTTTAATAATCAATATGAGTTTTAGGATTTTTATGATTTTTTTAGGGTTTTATGTTTTTATGGGTATTAGGGAATATGTGGGATTTGTGTTTTTTAGGAATTTTTGGGTTTTAGGGTAATTTTGGGGTTTTAGGTTTTTTTTGAATCATTTTGGGATTTTAAGATATTTATGGGTTTTTATGGTTATGAATAAAATTTCTGGGTTTTTAAGTTTTTTGGATTATATTTTTTAAGGGTTTTATGGTTTTTAGGTTTTTAGAGTATTACATTATTTTATGGTTTTTTAGGGTTTTAGTGTCTCTTAGTGGTTTTAAGGGTTTTAGGGATTCATAGGTTTTTTAATTACTTTGAGGGGTTATAGTATTTATGGGTTTTAGTGGGTTTTAGAGTTTTTATTGTTTTTACGGTCCATTAGTGTTTTAGGGTTTTAAGGTTCTTTATGGTTTTTTTGGGTTTTTCACAATTTTATGGGGTTTTAAGTGGTTTTAGGTTTTATTATGATTCTTTTTGTTTTATAGCATTAATAGGAATTTTTCTATTTTTTAGGATTTTAGGGGGTTGTAGGGTTTATAAAGGGTTTAATAGGTTTTTGGGGTTTTATGTCATTTTATGGGTTTTTGTGTTAATAGGTTTTTTAAAGGTTTTCAGGGGGTTCTAGGAGTTTTTATGGTCTCTTAAGAATTATTAGTGGGTTTTAGTGTTTTTATGGAGATTTTTTCTGTTTTTAGGGTATTTTGAAGTAATATATCTTTTTAGTGTATTTAGGGTGTTTATAGTTTTTAGGGATTTTGGGTTCTTCAATTTTATGGTTTTTAGGGATATTTATGGTATTTCGGGAATTCTACAGTAAATTTACAGTTTTTGTGTTTCAGGGTGGGTTATGATTTTTTATGGGTTTTAATGGGTTTTAGGTTTTTTATGGGTTTATAGTGTATTTTAGAGTTTTATAATGAATTTCAGGTCTTTTAGGGTTTGGGGATTTTATATGTTTAGGGGTTCTTAATAAATATTTAGTTTTTTATGGTATTTAGTATTTTTGGGATTTTAGAGTTTTTAGGGTTTTCATGTTTTTTGGGGTTTTTTGTGTTTAGATATTTTTTGGGTCTACTTGTTTTTAGTGGTTTTTAGGATTTTATGGTTTCCATTGTTTATATTGGTTTAACGGAATTTCGGTGGTTTTAGGGTTTTTAGGGGTTTTAGAGTAATTTAGATATTTTTAGTTTTTTACGGGTTTTTAGTGTTTTTTAGGATTTTATGGTTTTAATGGGTGGTTGGGTTTTTCTAATTTTTGGGGTATTTTGGGTTTATAGTGTTTTTAGGGGTTTTACGGGATTTTAGGGTTTTGTGGTTTTATGGTATTTATAGGTTTTTATGGATTTTAGTATTTTTAGGTGTTTAAAAGATTTTCATGATTTTTATTGTTTCTTACGTTGAATAAGGGAATTTTAGTGTTTTTTGGAATTTTTTGCCTTTTGGGGTCTATTAGTAGTTTTTGAATATTTAAGGTCTTGTAGGGTCTTTTAGGTTCATAGGGTCGTATTGGGTTTATAATAGGTTTTAGGGTTTTTTGTTCGTTTAGTATTTTTAGATAATTTTAGTGGGGTTTTAGGTTTTTTTTAACTTTAGTGGTTTTAGTATTTTTATATTTTTTTGTTTTTATGGTTTTTATAGTTTTATAGTTTATTATTGTTTTAGGGGTTTTATGATTATTAGGGGTTTTAAGGCATTAATTGGGGTTATAATCATTTTCATGATTTTTTGGAGTTTTATATGTTTTTTTAATTTTGGGGATTTCTAGTATTATTCGATGTGTTTTAGGGTTCCATTATAGGATTTATAGTTCAATATTGGTGTTTAGGGGTTTAAATGTTCTTTTATGGTTCTTTGAGTTCTAGGGGTTTTATGGGTATTGGGTGGTTTTTGATTTTGTTTGGTTTTTTGGGTTTTCTTGGACTTTTAGTGTTATGTATGAATTTTTAGTGATTTTAGGATTTGATATGGGTTTTAAGGTGGTTTATGGTTTTTTTGATTTAATGTTTTTAATGCTTTATGATTTTTATTGTTTTTTTAGAGGTTTTATGGTTTTTTGTGTTTTAGGTGGTTTGACAGATTTTTGTGTTTTAAATATCTAAGTTTTTTAGGGATTTGGGTTTTTAATTTTTTCAATGAATTTTATGGGTTTTACAATATTTTACGTTTGTAGGGTAATTTTTAATATTTAGGGGCATTACGGTATTTTAGTGTTTTCAGGTCAATTATGGTTTTTTGGGTTTTGGGGGTTTTATGTGATTTTAGTGTAATTTGGGGTATTGGGGGTTTTATGTATTTTCAGGGGTTTTATGGTTTTTATGTGTTTTTAGAGTTTTAAAAGGTTTTTATGTTTTCAAGTACTGTTTTTGTGGTTTTTTGTGTTTTTGGGTTATTTTTTCGTTTTATTGTATTAGTGTATTTAGAGTTTTTAAGGCTTATTTGGGTTTAAAATATTTCAGGATTGTTTAACTATTTTTAGTGGTTTTTAGGTTTTTTAGGAATTTATTATGCCTTTTATTATTTTTATACTTTTTAGTTGTTTTAGCATTTTTTGGTATTTTGAGGGTTTTTGGATCTTTTAGGATTTTGTAGATCATTTAGGTATTTTAATGGGTTTTTATAGTTTTTATGGTAGTTGCAGTTTTTGGAGTTTTTATGGATTTTGGGAGTTTGTTGGGTTTAAATAGTGTTTTAGGGTATTTTTAGTTTTTAGTAGTTTTTTTCTAGTGGGGGATTCTAGGTTTTTAATGTTTCATGTATTTTGGGGAATTTGTAGAATTTTTAGGGAATTTTGGGGTTCTTTTGGCAGATTAGGATTATAGGGTTTTAGGTGTTTTAGGGGTTTTTAGAGTTTTAGGGATTTTGGATTTTTTATTATTTTTAGGGGTGTTTATAGTTTTGTGGAGATTTATTTGGTTCTTTTCAGGGCTTTGGAGTATTTTAGGGTCTTTCTAGTGTGTTCTGGGTTTTTTTGGTGTTTTAGAGGTTTTTATGGATTTTTATGGTCTTTCAAGGGGTTCAGGGGCATCTTGGGGTACAGGGTTTATTTATGTTTTACGGTTTTTAGAGATTTAGGTTTTTATGTATATTTATGGGTTTTAGGGGTTTAAAGGGTTTTATGATTTTATGGGTTTATTAGTATGTTTTTTGTTTTTATGGCTTGTAGGTTTATTCTTTGTAGGGGGGTTTTTTAAGGAATTTTTGGGTTTCCTATGTTTTAGTGTTTTCATGTATATTTTTGGTATTTTAGTGCCTTCTAATTTTTTGGGAATTAGGGAATTTTAGTGGATTCAAGAGTTTTTAAGTTATTTTTGTCGATTATAGTGTGATTTAGGTTATTTAAAATTTTAAGGGTATGTTAAGTTTTTAGGTTCTTTGATGTTATTTTAATGTTTTGGGGTTTTATGGTCTTTTAGAGTTTAAGGTTTTTTGTGTCTTTTAGGAAATCATTAGGTTATTAGTGTCATTTGTGTTTTTATAGGTTTTCAAGGTAATTTAGTTTTTCAGGATTTTTAGGGCCATTTACTTGTTTCAGGTAATTCTACAGGGTATTAGGGTTTTAGTGACTTTTAGGGTATTTAGGAAAATTTAGTTTCTTCATTGCTATCAGGATCATTTATGGTTTTTATAGAGTTTTATAATCTATTTTATTTTTTATGGGTCTTATATTTTTTAGGGTTTTAGGGTTTTATGGAATTTTAGGGTTTCACTAGTTTGTGGTTGTTTTAGGTGTTTTACAATCTCTTAAGGGTTTTAGAGATATTTTTGATTTTAAGTTCATTTTTTGTTCTTTGGGTCTTTTATGGTTTTTTAGTTTCTTGTATGGTCATTTTGTGGTATTTTAAAATTTTTAGGGATTTTTATGGTTTTTAGTGTCTTAGGGGTTTTAGTATTTTTAGGGGTTTTATATTTTTTTTTTTGTTTTTAGTGTTATTATAATTTTATAAGGTATCAATGGTTTTGGGTTTTTTAGGGTATTATGGGGTTTTAGTAGTTTTAGGGTTTATTGTATTTTAGTGTTTTATTGGGTTTTAGGGTTTTAGGGGATTTAGGATCTTTTATGGTTTTTTGGGGTTTTAAGGAATTTTAAGCTCATTTGGGGTATTTTAGGATATTTTGGGTATTTATTGGATTTTATGGTTCTTATGGTTTTTATTTGGATTTATTGTTTTCGGGTTTTCTAGGGGGTTATAGGTTCTTTGAGGTTTTTAGGGGGTTTGGATTTTCCATATTTGTTACAGATTTTAAGGAGTCTTTCGTTTTTAGGGTTTTCATGTTTTTTTATGTTCTTTTTTAGTGGTTTCAGGATATTTTAATGGTTATTTAGTGTTTTTAGGGTTATATGATATATTAGGGTTGTTAGGGGTATTTACTTTATCGTAGGTATTTTAGGGGTTTGTATGGTTTTTAGGGGTTTCAGGGGTTTTAGGTTCTTTTAATGTTTCTAGGGATAATTATCTTTTAGGCTTTATGGTATATGGTTATGGGTATAGGGTTTATGTTTTAGGTTGTATGATTTAGGGATTTGTGTTTGGGGTTTAAGGTTTTGGGGTAGGTTAATGGGTTTTGGTTGTAGGGTTTTGGGTTTTGGATTTTGGGTTTTGGGTTTTGGGTTTTGGGTTATTATTGTAAGGTATAGGTTTTGGGGTGTAGGGTTTATGGTTTATGGATTACAGTTAAGGGAGTACGGTTTAGGGTTTAGGATATAGTGTACAAATTTTATTATATTTTATGGGTATTTCATTTTCTATGGATTTCACCATTTTAATGGGTTTTTATGCCTTTATGGTTTTTTGTGTTTTGTGTTTTTAGGGTTTTTGGGGGTTTTATGGTTTTAAAAGTTCCTAAATGTATTTTGAAGGGTTCTAGGGTTTTTAGTGGTTTAAGTTATATTTTGGTATTTGGGGTAACTAGTGGGTTTAAGGGTTGCTAGTAATTTTAAGGGTTTCGGGGTTATTATGGGTTTTAAGAGTTTTTAATAATTTACTGGTGTTCTAGTTTTTTATAGGATTTAAGGATTTTATGATTTTAGGGGTTTTTGGGAGTTTTTGTTTTTGGGGTAATTTAGGGACTTTATTTTTTATTTATTTTACAGTTTTTTATATGTTTTTAAGGGATTTAGGTTTATTAGGTATTTTAAGAGAATTTATGAAGTTTTTAGTGTTTTATGTTGGGTTTTGGGTCTTTTGGTTTTTTCTTTTTAAGGTATTTTAGTTTTTTGTGGTTTTAGAGTCCTATAGGGATTTTTATGTTTGTAGGGACTTTTATGGGTTTGAAGAGAATTTTAGTGCATTTATTGCATTTCTGTTTTTTAAAGGTTTTTATGTTTTTATGGTATTTTATGTTCATTAACATTTTTCATGGTATTTAATGTTATTTTAGTGTTTTTGGTATAGGGTTTAGGATTCATGTTACCAGGTTTCAGGATTAAGGATCAGCATATAGGGTTACGGTTTGGATTTTAGGGTTTATGGTTTAGGATACATGGTCTAGTGTGAGTGGTTTAGGGTGTAAGGTATATAGTTTTGGGTGGACTGTTTTTTGATTTTGGTTGTAGGATATATGTCTTAGGGTGCAGGATTTAAGGTTTTGGATGAATGATAATGGTTTTTATGAGTAGGGTTTTGGGTTTATGGTGTAGGGTGAAATGTTTTTAGGGTGTTTATGATTTTATATATTTTTTTGGTTTTTATGGTATTTGAGTGGTTTTCATAGTTTTTATTGGTATTTGGGGTTTTTTGAGTTTTTTATCGTTTTTCGGTGTTTTAGTGATTTTATGGAATTTTAGGGTATTATTGTTTTTTGGGTTTATAGGGTTTTGGGGTTTTTAAGGGGATTTTTGTTGTTTAGGGTGTTTAGTGGGTGTTTAGGGGTTTTTTGATTATTAGTTTTTAGGTGTTTTTAGGATATTTTAGGGTTTTTAGGGTTTTACGGTTTTTAGGACTTTTTACTGTTTTAGTGTCTTATGGGGTATTAATCTCTTTTTATGGGGTTTCAGATTTTAAGTACTTTTAGGGGTTTGTAATTTTTTATGGGGTTATAAGGTGATTTTATGAGTTTTATAGTATGTTTGTTTTTTAGTATTTGAAGGGTTTATTTCAGGTTTTTAGTGCATTTAGCAGTTTTAGGGTTTTTTTTTTGTTTTTTGGGTTTTTATGGGGTTTAATGGTTTTTACAAGTTTTTAAGTTATTTTATATTTTTAAGAGTTTAATTTTCTACTATGAGTTGAATTTTTGGTATGTTTTTAGGGGTTTTTTTTCTTCTAGGAATTTAATGGTTTTTAGGGACTGTTAAGGTATTAAATGTGTTTATGGTTTTAGGAGTTTAAGGTTCCTTAGTGTTTTTAGGGTTTTTTGTTATTTAAATATTTTGTGTATAGTTTTTAGGTTTTAGGTTGTTTGTTTTAGATTCTTACATGTACTGTTTATGGTTTAGGGTTTATGGTTTAGGGTATTGGGTGTAGGGTTTTGATGTAGGGTTTAGGGTTTGGTGTGTAGGGTATAAGGTTTAGTGTTTTGTGGTTTTTCGGTTTAGGGTATTGGGTAATGGGTTTTAAGAGTAGGTTTTAGGGTTTTTTGTGTAGTTTTTAGGGTTTATGTTTTAGGTTTTAGGTTTCAGTGTTAATGAGGTAGGGTCTTGGTTTTTTGGGTTTTTAAGACGTTTCTATTTTTGGGGGGTTATAGGATTTTATTTGAATTATATGGTTTTAAAGGATTTAAGGGGCTTCTGTTTTTTATTGTTTCATATTTTCTTTGGGTTATGGGGTGCATTTATATTTTTAGTATGTTGCTAATTTTTTTTTGTTTTTTATGGGTTTTAAGATTTTATGTTATTTAAAGGGGTTTTAAGGTTATAATGTTTTTAAGAGTTTTCAGGGGTTTAGGGTTTTTAATATTTAAATGGTTTTTAGGATTTTTGGGCAGTTATTTAATATATTTTTTTGGGTTTTATATTTTTAATGTATTTTATGATTTTTAGTGTTTTTAGGGTTTTAGGATTTAAGTGGGTTTTAGGTGTTTTTTTGGATTTTAAAATGTTTTAAAGATGATTTTGAGATATTCTATGTTTCATAGGTTTTAGGGACATTTGAAGGTTGTTCATAGGTGTTTAGGGACTTGTAGGTATTTTATGGACATTTATGGGTTAGGGTTATTTTAGTTTATATTATGGTTTTTCAAGGGTTTTAAGGGTTTCAGTTTTTTTTTTTGTTTTTTAAGGATCATTTGGTGTTTTTTTGTATTTTTTGATTTTTTAGGGTTTTAGGTATATGTTTTAGGGTTTATGCTTTTGATTTTTAGGTTTATGCTGTATGTTTTATAGTTTATGGTAAATAGTTTAAGGTATAGGGTGTATGGTATAGAGTGTTGGAATTTGGGTTTTGGGTTTAGTTTATATGGCTTCAGGTGTTGTATTTTGGGTTTATAATGTAGGTTATTGGGATTCATGTGTAGTATTTTTGTTTTAGGGTGTCTATTATGGGTCTTAGTGTGTAGTTTTTAGGGTTTAGGGTGAATGGTTTAGGTTTATTTGAGGGATTTGATAGGTTTGGGAGTTTTTTGGATTTTGAGGTGTTTAAAGTGTTTTTCTGGATTTTATAGTTTTTAGGGGTTCTAGTTATTATATTAATTTTTGGTACTTCTGATCTTTTAATGGGTTTTTAAGGTTTTTATGGGTTTTTGGGGTTTTTGGGGTTTTCGGTTTTTATGGTTATTATCGTTTTTATGGTTTTTTTGTTTTTTGGGGGGTTTTAATAGATTTAACGGTTTAAAGGGTATTATTATTTTTAGTGGTTTAGGGGGTTTTAGGTGTTTTTTTGTGTTTTTTGGGTTTTAGCGATTTTTAGGGTTTCATGGTTTTTAGTGTTTTTTTATTGTTTTATAGTTTTTTGATTTGTTGGGTTGTCTGGTGTTTTGTAATTTCTAGGTTTTCTTGGGAATGTTTAGAATTTTTTATGGTTTTTTATGGTTTTTATGTTTTTTATGGTTTATACTGTTTTGGGGGTTTTTTAGGATTTTAGGGGTATTCTTGTGCTAAAATTTTAGGTGTGTTACGAACTTTTAGAAGTTCTGTAGGGTTTTAGGTTCTTTTACGTTTTTTAGGAGCTTTTAGGGTTTTAGGGGTTTAGGGTATTTAAGGGTGTTTAATGGTTTAAATGGGATTTTAGGGATTTTTATGCTCTATAGGTTCTCTTAGTTTTTTTAGTTTCTTAGGGTGTTTCATGGTTTAGGATATACGATTTGGGGTTTATGGTGTTTGGTATAGAGTTTAAGGTGTTGGGTTTCGAGTTTATGGTGTATGGTTTAAGGTTTAGTTTGTAGGGTGTAGTGTTTAGGGTGCAACGTTTTATTTTTTGGGTGTATGGTACAGGGTTTGGCGTATAGAGTTCTGGGTTTGAAATCTAGGGTCCATGTTTTCCATTTTAGGGTTTTGGGTTTTGGGTTTTGGGTTTTGGGTGTTGGGTTTTGTGTTTTGTGTTTTGGGTGTAGAGTATATGGTCCGTATCTTATAATTTCAGGTGTTGAGTTTCTTTAGGTTTTAAATTTTTTATGTTTTTTAGGGTTTTAGGATTTTTCTTATCTTAATTTGATTTAATGTTTTTAGTGTTTTATGGGTTTTAGGAGTTTTAGGGTGTTCAAGGTTTTTGTGGTTTTTATTTGTGTTTAAGATTTTCTTGTTTTGTAAGGGTTTTTAGTTATTTTGGTGTTTACGGTTTTAGGGTTATTATGGGTTCTTGGAGTAGTTTCGGTCTTTTTCATTATTATGTTTTTAGGGGTTTTCAAGGTATTTAGGGGTATTTAGAGTAATTTTTTTGTTTATTAATTTCTTTAATTTTTTTTCTCTTTTTATGGGCTTTAATGGGTATTGGGGTATTTCAAAAAAATTATATTTTTTAATGTATTTTAGTGATTTTTTTGTGTTTTAAATTATTTTCAGGGTTTTTGGTGGTGTTTGGGTCTTTTTTGATTTTTATTGGTTTTAGGGAATTTTATGCTTCTTTTTAGGTTTTTAGTATTTTTAGGGGGTATAGTGTTTTGAGGATCATTTATTGTTTTTTGTGTTTTTGGGACTTAATTATTTTTGGTTTTGGGTTTAGGGTTTAGGTAGTTGGGTTCATGGTTTTTGGAAAGGGTTCGAGGTTTTAGGTGTGGGGTTTAAGGTTTATGAGGTATTGTTTATGGTTTTGTGTGCACGGTTTTCTGTTTGGGTGTAGGGTATCAGAATTTGGGATTATAGTGTAGGGTTTTCATTTACGGTGTTTGGGGTAGGGTTTATGGTTGGGGGTTTATGAATTAGTGTGTGGGTTATAGGTTTTAGGGTGTATGGTATGTGGATAGGGAATATGATATTGTGTTCAAGGTTTTTATGCTCTCATACCATTTATAGTGCTTTTAGTGTTTTAGGATTTTTCTTTTTTTATGGTTTTATTTTTTATTGTTTTTAAGTATTTTAGGGATTTTAGGAGTTTTAGGTTTTTTATTGTTTTTTTGAGATTTAGGGTTTTTTTTTGTTTTTAGGAGGGTTTAGGGTTTTTTATTGTTTATAAATATTTTAATATTTATGTACTTTTTTAGTGAATTTGGGGTTTTTTGATTATATATATTATAAGGGTTTTTAGATGTTTTATGTATATTCGAGTTTTATGGTTTTTTTGGAGTTGTAAGGGTTTTAAGATTTTTTTTTGTGTTTTAGATTTTATAGTGGTTGTTATAGGTTTTAGGTGTTTTATAGGTTTAAGGGGTTTTAGAGGTTTTTTGTGTTTTTAATGGTTTTTAGGGTCTTTTTTGGTTTTATTATTTTTTGAAAAATTTAGGGGTTTTTAGGGTTTATAGGCTCTTTTATGGTTTCTAGTGGTTTTAGATTCCTTAAGGTGATTTTTTGTTTTTTAGGGGTTTAAACACCTTCTAAGGGTTTTTGGTAATTTTAGTGTTTTTTTAGGATTTTATGGTCATTAGAGTTTATGGCATTAAGGTTGGGGTTTATGGTGGAGGGTTTAGGGTTTAAGGAATTGGGTTTAGGGTTTAGGGTGTATGGTTTATAGTTTAGGGTCTAGGGTATGTCGCTTAGGGTTTAGAAGTTGTACCGTATAGGCTTCAGGGTGTATAATTTTGGGTTTAGGGTTTAGGGGTTAAGGTATAGGGTTTTGAGAGTAGGAATTAGAGTATAGTATGTTTGGTATATTGTTTAGCATGAATAGATTAGGGTATAGGGTATAGGGTGTATGATATAATTTTTTATAGGTTTTAAGTGATTTAGTGTTTTCAGGGTTTTTTGGGTTTTTTTGTGATTTAATAATATTTCTAAATTTTTAGTACATTTTATGGTTTTATGGTTTTAATGGGTTTTATTAGATTTTTAGGGTTTATAGGTTTTTCTCGGGTTTTACATTTTTTAGAATTTTTAAACGGATTTTTTGGTTTTTAGGGCTTAAAATATTTTATGGTTATTTTACAGTGTCTTTGATTTTTTATGGTTTTTATGGTTTTTATGGTCCCTAAAGCAATGATGTAGGTGGTTGTGTGGTAAAGATTCGGAGGGTATGGGGCACGCCGCGAGTTCAATTCCTTAGTACAATATTTTTATAATGATTTTCATCCATATCTAGTGTTCTAAAGAGGATAATGTAATCAATCAATTATTTTTAGTGTCAATTAATATTTTAAGGTAATTTAGGCTTTTCATGGTCATTTAGGATATTTAGGGCCCTTTATGGGGTTTTGGTATTTTTTTGTGTTTTGGGTTTTTTAGAGGATTTTGATGTTTTTACTATTTTTATATGTTACTTTATGTTTTTTGATATTTTATTGTTGTTTTGTGGGGCGGTGGGGGGGTATAGAGGGTTTTGTGTTATTTTAGTGTTTTAGGTGTTTTTAGTGATTTAGCAGGGTGTAGGTTTGTAATAATTTTGGAGGATTTGTAGGGGGTTTTCTTTTTAGGGTGATAGGAGTTTTAGGTTTTTAAGGGTTTTATGTGCTTTTAGTGTCCTTAGTGTTCTTTTTTCAGTTTTAGGAATATTAGGGGTTTTTAAGATTTTAGGGGGTCTGGGGGTTTTTTTGGTTTATCATAGTTTTTTATTATTTTAGGATTTATATTGGGTAATTTCGGGGTTGTGGGGGGGTTTTTAGGTAGATTTTGGGTTTTTTGGGTTTTTTGGCATTTAAGGGTTTTAGTATTCCAACGGTCATTTATAGTTTTTATGGTTTTTAGGGTATTTTGACCTTTTTCAGGATTTTAGAAAATTTATGAATTTTTAGGGGTTTAGGGGTTTTAGGGGTTTTATGTGTCATTTAGGGGTGTTAGGGTGTTCTATGACTTTTGGTGTTTTTAGGGGTCCTTTTGTTATTATGATTTTTGGGGATTTTGGGGTTATGAAATTTTTTAATAGTTTTAGTGACCTTTAGGAGTTTAAGTGTTTTAAAATAGTTTTAAGGTTTTTAGTATTTTTTATTTGTTTTTTGGGTTTTTAGTGTGGTTTAGGGTGTGTATGTGATTAGGGTTGTCATATATTTTATAGTTTTTTTTGATATTTTATGGGTTTTATGGGTCATAGGGATTCATGTCATTTAGGGTTTTAGGGTCTCAGGGAATTTTTCTTGAATTTTTTGTGTTTTAGGGTATTTTATAGAATTATAATGTTCTTTTACAATTTTTTGTTATTTTAAAAAAATCATTCTTAAGGTTCTATGTTTTTGTGGTATTTAGTGTCTTTTTGTGTTTTAGGCGTTTTAGTGTCGTTTAGGGTTTTCTATAGTCATTTATGTTTTGAGGGGTTTTTGGTTTTATGGTTTACGTCAATTTAGGGGTTTAATATCTTTTAATTTTTATCATTTTTATGGTTTTTAGTGACCATAATGGATTTTAGGGTTTTATAGTTATTAGGTTACTTTTGGTTTTTAGGGTATTTTAGGGCCCCTTAAGGACTTTATTATTTTAAGTTCTTTTTTGGTCTGGAAGGTTTTACTGTTCTTTAGTTATTTTTATAATATTTGGTCCCTTTAAAAAAATTAGTTTATTTGTGTTTTATTGTCTTTTAGGGTTTTATTGTTTTTATGGCCCTTTTGTGGTTTTATGCGTTTTTAGATTCTTTTATGGTTTTAGTTTATTTAATTAAATTGTATGGATCATTAGTGTCTTATATGGTTTTTATGATTTTGAGGGTCGTTTAGGGTGTTTTCAATATTTTTTTTGATATTTTAGAATTTTTAGGGATTTTGGCATACTTTAGGGTTTAAGGGTTTTAAGGTATTTTAGGTGATTTGGGGTTTTTTGGGTGTATTTAGGTGATTTAGGTGTTTTAGGGTTTTAGTAGATTTAGGGTTTCAAGGGATTTGGGGTTTTAGGGGTTTTATTGGATTTTATGCTTTTTTAGGGGGTTTAGGGTCATATAGGGTCATTATGGGTTTTAGGGTTTTATGATTGGGAGTGTCTTAATGGTTTTCATAGAGATTTTGGATTTAGTGGTTTTAATTGGTTTTTAGCAATTTTTTATTTTAAGAGTATTTATTTGTTTTACTTATTTTTAGTGTTTTTAGGTGTTTGGGGATGTTTAGGGGTTTTAATAGTTTTTAGGATTTTTATGTGTTTTAGAGTATTTAAGTGTTTTAAAAGTTTTTATGTTTTTTCTTGTTTTTATTATTTTCTATTATTTTGAGGGTTATTAATGGTTTATAGTGTTTTTGGTTTTTAAATGTTTTTTCTAGTTTTAGGGTTTTAGTTTTTTGGCAATTCCTTAATATTTATATGGAATTTTTGGATTTTTTGGATTTGTGGGTGGATTTTCTAGGCTTTTAGGAATTTGGGGTTTTTTCGGTTTTTGGGTTTTATGGGGTTTAATATTTTTTGGTATTTTCATGGGTTTTGTTGGGTTTTAGGGTATTTAGGTGTACTTAGTGTATTTTAGTATTTTTATTAGGGTTTTCGGGGTTTGTGGGTGGTTTTGGGTCTTTTTGGATTTGTTATGTTTATTTTTGGTGTTTTAGGGGTTTATGTCATTTTGGGGGTTTTATGAAATTGCTTGGGGTTTATAGGTTTTTATGGTTTTTGGTTATTTTAATTTGCCTATGTTTATTTTAGGGAATTTAATTGGTTTTTGGGTTTTTAGGTTCTTTAGTGGTTTTAGGGGTTTTTAGGTTTCTAGGTATTTTAGTGTTATAAATGGTTTTTAGGGATTTTTGGTTATTATAGGGTTTTTATTGTTTTTAGGGTTTTTTGGGTTTTTTGGGTTTTTAGGGTTTTTAGTGATTTATTATTTTTAGGTTATTTGGGGTTTAAAATATTTTTAATTGTCTTTAGTGTTTTTGGTTATTAATGGGGTTTTGTGTTTTGTGGATAATTTTGGGTTTTAGGGCTGGTTAGGGATATTTTATGGTTTTCTTTAAATTTTTGGGGGTTTATTGTTTTTTATGGACATAGGGTTGTTTACAGATTTTAAGTATTTTTTGGGCAATTTTAGGTTGTTCTAAGGTTTTTGTGTTTTTTTGTGTTTTAGTGTTTTTTGGGTTTTTAAGGTTTAAGGTTATTTAGTGTTTCTAGTTTGTTTATGTGTTCTTGGTACATTAAGATTTTTATAGGTGTTTTAATATATTTTAGTGTTTTAAGGTTTTTATGGGATTTATTGATTTGTAAGGATTTTAAGGGGTTTTAGGATTTTAGGTATTCAAGTGTTTTTATGGTTTTATATATTTATAGTGCTTTTATAGGATTGAGTATTTTTATGGATTTTAGGGTTTTTAGGGGATTTTAGGGGTTTTATGGTTTTTAGGGTTGTAGGATTTCATAGTGCTTTTTGTTGGTTTTATGATTTTATTAGGGCTTTTAGTGTGATTTAGGTTTTTCGAATGAGGACTTTTTAAGGATTTTAGGTCTTTATAAGGGGTTTATATTTTTATAGTTTTTACAAATTTTTAGGGTTTTTGGGTTTTTAGATTTTTCAAGGATATTTGAGACATTTAAGATTTTTGACGTTTTTTATGATTTATAGGTTTTTAGAGGTTTTAGGGTAATTCTGGGATTTTAAGGTTCGATGGGTTTTAATGGGTTTTTAAAGATTTATTTTCTATGGGATTTTAGAATTTTAGTGGGTTTTCAATGTTTGAAGTTGTATTTAGGATTTCAATTTAATTTTATAGGTTGAGGGTCTCTTTGAGGTTTTGTACTATGTTATAGGTGGGTCGGTGGGTTTTAGGGGTATTTAGGGTTTTAAGTTCTAAATCTTTTATAGTGTTTTTTTATTTTTACAACATTAAGTGAAATTTTATGGTTTTTAGAGTTTTTATGGTATTTAGGGGATTAGTGTTTTTTGATTTTTGATGGATCATTGGGTATTTAGGGATTTAGGTTTTTATGGTTCATTTTTTGGGGTTTTTAGTACATTGTATTGTTTTGGGGGTTTGAATATTTTTTATTGTTTTCTTGGGATTTATGAATTCTAAGGTTTTCAATGTTTTTTGGGGTTTTATGGGGTTTTTATTGTTTTGGGGGGTTTTACGATGGTATATTTTTCTGGGGTTTTCATCTGGTTTTTAGGATATTTATGATATTCTTAGTTTTTTCACGGTTTTATGACTTTTATAATTTTTAGGGTTTAACAGGTATCTAGAGGTTTTAAGGATTTATTACCCTCAGAACACATGTTCAGGTTAGGAATCACTATTTTCGAACAGTTTCCAAGGGATTTTTTTTGGAACCTGAAACACACAATGGTTATCTATCCAAAGGGACCTACTTTCCAATGGAAGATTTTCGTTAGGTTTTATGACCTATGATACTTAAGAACTTGCATTGGTCAAGAGGGTGGGAGGTCGGACGGTCGGGCGATCAAACCCGTTTGAGGGGAGGGATCTATTATAAATTTATGATTTTTTTTCTGAATCATTAATTAATTCCCATGTTTGACATGATTTATACTAATATTGGAAATCAATTGTAAGCATATGTGGAATTCAGAATCCTTTTTATGTATTTGTGGATCCTCATCAATGGAGATATTTTTGTGTATCAGGGTTTCTCCAGTAACGGAATCCTCTTATATACTACATAGAGATTCATTGCTATTTATCATGATGATGGTAATTTTTAAGCCACATAGTTGGGCACTCCTTAGTTAATGGCTATCTAGGTAGACAAATGTCACTCTGTAATTTATCTTCATCTAGGGAGATGAAAGTTTACTCTATATTTTATCATCATCAAGGGAGACAAAAGTTATTTTGATGTTGGGATTGAACCCACAGATCGGATACATAGGTATCCTCGTGAAAGGAATCAAAACCCATGCAATTTGGTTCTTCATAATGGGACTCATAATACCTTTTAAGGTCATGTGATAAGAACCTAATCATACAGTTTAACATTATCTGGAAAGTGCATCTAGGTGAAGTGCTTCAAGTCAAACCATAGTTTGTGACTTATGCCTAAGAATCCATAAGAACCTAGAAGGTATATGACATTTGAAGTTTCATTAATCCCTACTAGGGATATAGACTATAGAGAACATGCTTTATTTGAAATGTGAGTTTTTAACCTCATCGAGGATTCATACATATCCCAGTTATGGTTGTAATCAAATCCCACATATTTTAGAAACTCTCGCAGGGGAGTATGGTCATCTGAGATAAAATGGTTGGGGCATACTCCTGAAGAGTGTTCCCTTGTAACATGGTCCATGATAGATTTCAAATCTCATGGAGTTTTAGGGGGGATTAAATTAAGTATTACTCGTAAGGTGGATTCCCATATTAAGAGAGTTAGGATTGAGGATAACTCCTAAGGAGGATGTGCATTGAGCTCGGGCCCCGAGTGGGATTCCTATGTAACATAGCTAACGTGAATCATAGTTCTCATAGTTCAGTTGTTCATGTGGATGGTATGGGAGTTGTGACGTCACAAACCTATAATCCCATATTATTCATACTAATTATGAGAAACAAGAGGATATGATAGATTCACCAAACCAGACACACATTTACTCCTTCACTGGTTGAAGAGGTCCAAGAAACGGTGGAAGAGGTCATGGTAATGGAGCTTCCCTCTCTTTAATTTACATTGAACATGGTTCATATATAAGGAAGAAGGTAAGGTTAATGAATTAATCAGGATAAATACTAAAACCTATATCATGAAAAGATATGGTCTTATACCAAGAAGGATTCCATTGATTGGTTATGAGAGAGGAGGTATACTCTTCCTTTGGTAAAGGGAAAAGAAATTATGACCCCTATCCTCCCTAATAGGAACCAGAGGCCCTTGAACTTAGAGATTAAATGGGATTATAGAGTGATATCCATAGAATACAATAATAGGAACCCATAAATATTATATCTGGGGTAAGGGTCTATGTGATTGTAGATATAAAAACCTACATACGTCGAAAGGATCTAGACCCTTTGGTAGGACAACTGTGGGAATCCATTGATAGTATAAATACAGACCCCAATGGGAGTCATGCTAATGTGTTTACCTAAGGTTTTTTAAATAAGGATGTCTTGATGGAGGGTTCCACATGGTACCTTTCAGTAAAGGGATTCATTTAAGGAGTTAGTATTCAATGATTTTCTTTGAAATAGAATTCATAAAATCCTCATGTAGGCTGAGAAGGTGAGGTGAACCATGGAGTGTGCAAGTGGGTTGTGTGGAAGTGGGTGGTATGCATATAGGAATGGGTGAACTGGTTGCACCATTGGTGATGAAAATCATATATGACTGCACATGGGAGAATTTTTTTCCAAGCCTTCAATGGTCTCTATAGGGATTCCCATAAGTGAGGTTCACAAATTCCTATTTGAAGAAGGGTGATCATGCATGTGTTCTTAAACCCAATGGGTTGAGAGAACTTGTCACCATTTTCTATTTATTTTTAACATTGAATTGAATTATTTATCACTATACTCCATTAATTCCCTCTCTTTATGTGTCATGAAACTACCTTGGTGATTTTGGAGGAGTTGAGTGAAGCCCTAGGGTGATTAAAAAAGAAATCACCCTTCATGAAAATTCATCCATACAAATGAAGGCCCTAAGGATCTATTTATAGGAAAATATGGTGCCTTGGGAAAAGGAGACTAATTGTGGAAGTGGTGGGGAGCCCATGTATATGTTCTTTGCTGGTGATTTGGGCTACCTTAGGTCATCCAATTTTTGAGCCATTGTAAATCCTTAAATTTTCTATCTATTTACTATTAATTATTTAAGGAATTTCCCTTTGTTGCTTTTTCATCCAAGTGATGATACTATGTTTCAATATAATACCCCCCCCCCTCAGGAGTGAATATGAAAAAAAGAGGGTCAAATCTTGAGGTTCAATGTGATGATAAAGGAAGATTGGTCACTCGATATTTTGTGTTTAGATGGACATGTAAGCCTATCACACCAACTCATCACACAGTTATACATCAATATCTATATATAGGACCTTCAAATTAGCCTAAAACTAACATGATTCTTAAATTCATGATCTCTATCCATGATTTCCATACAGACACGTTTATTTTCTACTCGCACAGATTCAATATGTATTTGAGTTGTGCGTCGCAAGTTGAGTGAGACACTTGTGCATCACAGTTTCACTTGCGAAACATAATGACATATTAAAATTTAATTATATTAGAAATTTTCTTTTTATTTTCAAAATGAATCTTCTCTGAAATGAAATTGATATTTCTTTGCATGTTGAATGGCTCCCAAGTGGATCACAAAAGCTGATGAGTTGGATAGAAAAAAATGAGGATATGATGAATATCATAGGTCATGATTACTATGATATTTTTTATTCCACACTTCATAATATTGTATGGTATTAGAAAAACTAGGACCATGATTTTCTAAAGAGTAATTATTTCACACAGTAATGTTATGGTCATATATGAGAATTCCTCATGCCAGAACTAAATATTATCTCATGATCTCTTAGTTTCAAGTGTACAAGAACTTTTTATCTACATAAATTTCATGAAAGGTCACATATATTAATACTGGGATGATAGACACAACATATGTTAGGCATCATATCCCTTGTACTCCATATCTGAAACTACATATGGTCAAACTAAAGCTACACTGTTATTCTTCCATTCTATGATATTCACTAACAGATCAATTGAAGGGTTGTAAGAGGAGTTTGGACCTTCTCCAATGAGGGGGTGTTAAGCCCAATTGGATTTGGGTGTACAAAGTAAAAAAAATTCGAGTTAAAACAAGATCTGTAAAGTTTCAGGATCTATGAGGTAGTATGGGTAGGGAAATCCTATTAGTATAGGAATAATGATTTTTTTCCAAAACTACTGAGCCGGTGGAGTCCAGATAGTAATTATTTCTATTTTACCACTAGGGAAGTTGGTGTCTATTTGTGGGAAATCTAAAATATATCCATCCATCCAATCCTTAGATATATGTAAGATGAATTCATACCTCTGATAGTAATATAGAATGAAGTTGACCAGACCCAAGATTTTTAAAATGAGCTACTTAAGACATCTCACAAAATCCTGCTGGAAATTCCTCACACAAAGGCAGATATTTATCCAAAGAATTGTATGGGTATATTCTTGATGAATAATAGCGAGACCATTCCCACATGTAAGCATCCAATAAGATATCACAAGGCATCAAAGGGATGTGAGACCAAAACCATCTGGGAAACACTAGAGAAAAGAGAGTTTGAAACATTTGAGTATGAAATTATCTTCAAGATTCTTGCCCAGAAACTAATTGTGGGATTTTTTCCATATATATTAGTATCTTATATTTTCATGTCCAAAATTATAAAGGAGGTGTAAGGAATGAAACATTTTTTTAGCAGCCATACTGGTGAAGAAGATGATAGAGGGGTTGGCATCCCCTTTTCTAGAAAAGATTTATAAGTGTTTGTTGAATACGCATTGATGGAAGGATCATCTCAGAATAGAAGAAACATTCAATGTTTTATGGGGATGGATGGTGACTCATATCAGAACCTCTACTGTGAAGTGTAGGATCTAGGTACCTAGTATATTTTTCTAACAATTTTTTTGGATTTCTCTAATATTCTGCCCTTATATTGGACACCTCATAAAATTCAAACATGGTTGATTATTTTTAAGGAATTCTATTCGATTACTTATGACAATCATCTTACTAGAAAGTTTTTTTAAAATGGGACATCAAGTATAGCATTGAGCTCTTATATACTAGCTTATACAGACGGTGTTTTGGAAACTATGATCAAAGTCCAAATCATACGTGAGGCATATGCCCTTTATCGATTTTCATGCCAATAAAAATTCAAACAACTTATTAATGTACCCCCACCAGTGCACATTATACTGGAAAAACATTCTATGGTAGCTTGAAATTTTTTGGACGCCAACGAACAAGGAAAAGATATGGACAATGATTAATATTCTTACAATTGATGCAGATAGAAAATTGATTATCTAGTTTGCTGAAGATTGGATTGCATCATACACCGAAGGGGTACTAAACAATTTTGTTCCTCGTGTTGGAGTAAAGAGGAAGAGTATGATAGAACCTCCTAGTTTGGAAGGTTCATCATATACTTCAGTGTACGAGACATCAATGTTGGAGGGAAATGATGAATAAGATCCTAGATCACTGAAGAGACACCATGCAAGATATATCGCACCTTCAAGAATAAATAGGGACACAACATCAACAGCAACAGAGGCTGCACCTAGGCTGCCAAGTTAACACTACCAAGAACATAATCATGTTCCATTCTCTCATCCACCATCTGTGACAGCATGAATTGGGATTTCCATTAGGTCTATGGCTATAGGAATTCATTCACAACAATATGGAATCAATTCTGAATTTTTATTACCAGAGGTGGTTCAAGAAAGAAACAATTTGTTTTGTGATGCTAAAACTATGTGGGAGATTTTACATGAGTTATTTCATATTCCAAGGATGCAATATATCTGAGCCTCATCTGATATACATTTTGAGAATAGTCCTTAGGAGGTATAATTTATATTCGAGAGATAGATATGCCATTTTATTCATATAATGATTCAAACCCCATGGAAAAATGAGTAATGTAAAAGATACATCGTGGGGCCACTGAAGGGATTGATCCATAATCATTTGAGGAATAGAACCATTTTTTTTATTACAACGATGTATGTTCCTTTCATCTAACATTCATTTATACTCTACCTTTAAATTTATCCAAATAATTATTTCATAGGGAAATTCAAATTTAATTTGTATCTGAAAAAATAAAACTAGGTTGAAATTTCAATGCCACAGTATAGCCTTGGTGGTACTATACTTGGGGATATATATCCACCCAATGAATCAAGAGAAATAACTATAGTCTTACAAGACATAGAAGATAATATTATAGGAGGTTTCCCATATCCAATACCTATTTTTTGGTGATTATGATGTTAGTCCTCCATTGAATAAAACATTGAATCAATTATGGCTAAGAATGAAATATGTGGCTAAATTCTTCGTTAGAAGCGATAAGACTTCCTAAAAATATCAATTTTGACTTCATCCATAGAAATTAATTTAAATTTTAGGAATTGTTGGAAAATATTCTATTTCTCCCCTCAACGATGTTAAAAATTACCCTTTGAGAACTGAGGAGGGAACATCCTACCAAGTTAAAATCCATCCCCAAGATACGACCTCTTTTACTGAAGAAGTGTACATGCAATAGAAACAAATATATTCTCCTAGCACCACACATTTTATGACTGTAAGGAGAGAGGATGCAATTTTTATGTTAGAAATGCCTTATGAGAAGCAATTTATCGACAACTAACTTTCATTTCTATAATATTTCTGGTTCATACCATGCACTTGAAAAACTTGTGGTGAATGATGTTGACCGGATGGTTGTCACCGAGGAGGTTGTTTGGGGTCTAAAGACATCAGGGGGTGGATGAACCAACCACTCCAAGTCATCCCTTGGGTGAGACTAACATGGGTCTTGTGATTTCATTGGAAGATATGAAATATATTGTCATGCCTTTTGATGAATTACAAGAACATATTAATATTCCAACTACATTATAGGAATTTGGTGAACTATATATAGAAACAAATGGATGTGAGTATTTTATTATATTTCCAATTAATCATATTATGCTTGATTTTGTGATTATGATTTGATGGAATGCATTGCACCATCTAAATAAGTTAGTACTATTATAGTTCATGTAAGAGACATTGAGATCACTTTAAATCCCACAATTGGAGTGGATCCAGCTCATGTGACCCTTGGAATAGAAAAAATTATTGTCTTTAATCATGTTAATACTGAGAATACTCAAAAAAATTACTCATCACCAAGAGGTGCTAACCAAAATTGCAGAGATTGGTAATGTTGGGGAGGAGTGGTCTCTTGATTTTCCATGTTGTTAGGTAATGGTTACCATCCACTATGAATGTTCCCCACTCTTGAAATTATGTAGAAGATAACCATGATTTTGATCCATCATGTTGGATTATGATCCTTTCTAGCTATGATTGATGGTGAAACTTCTGCATCATCTCCACCAACATCAAGAGGCATGGCTTCCACTATTGGGTTGGGAGCAGAACAATGAACTTCTTCAAGTGCATTAATTTTAGAGTACATCACCTTTATTATAGTGACTTTGAGTCAGATTCTATGATGTATAATTCCTACCACATCACACCTCATAGATATTGGAAAAATATATGGATGATTATCAATGAGACAACATTTAAGGAACTGGCTTCCGGAATCCCATGGCATTCAACATTATTCCGCCAGTTAGGATTTGGTGGTTTTGATTACCGTATAATCTACTCTACAATGAATGAAACCATTAAGAGGAAGTATCAATAGATAATAAATTTGAAGTATATAATAAAATGTAGACTAATTACAAACATTGATTAATTTCGAGTTGCAGTGTCTCTAGATGTGGATGATTGAAGCAAAAAGTTGGCAACACACAATCAGTAGATCTAAGATAAGACTGTACAAATTTCATGTCTTCAGAAATAGATTGATACTCCTAGAGTGGAACCTAAAAAATATCACTTCAAAATTGGATAAACCAATATATAATAGGGAAAATCCAATAAAGATTACAAGGAAGTACTTCATCTTGTCGAGGATACTAGGGTTGGTTGAATTATTCATCATAAATAGGTAGTAGATGGGACACATGGGGCTATTAAAATTTTTTATGTTGAACGCCTCTTGTGATAAAAGTTAAGGATACTCCATTTGGTAGATGATCCCTAGTGGGGTTTTTATAAACAAAAATAATTTCATTACGAATAATATACAGCTTCACCCCTGCATGCTTCCTATAATCATATTGTCTAATCTAATTTTCATATAATTACATTTTCATTCCATCTAATCATAATTACAATGCTAATGATGGGCCCTCTAAATTTTTTACCGAAGCTCATGAGCTTAGTGATCATAGTTTGACTATTTCCAGGTTCATATAGACAACCATAAAATCATTTGGAATTTTGTTTCATCATCCTATTTTTTTAACCTAAGGTCAATATGGAGGGGATTTAGTGGTAGATACCTAGATTTTTCTTAGGATTCCCATTATGGGTTTTCTGCCAAATAATATTTTCATGATAGCTTCTTATCAGTTGGTATTTCCTAAACAGTACATATTGTAGGATTAGTGAGATGGTACTCAACTTTTATCCAGATTACCCTTTGTGGGTTTTCAAAACAGTTAGTACTATGTCTCTTTTCGTTATCACTTTATAGTCATGCATGTCAGACTAATAATGCGATAACTTATAGTTTAATAGCATTGACCAAGAATTTTGAGATTTTTCCCAAACAAGGATTAATAGTTGGGGAAGGTTCTGATATTCATTATATATTTACAAGGGGAATCTTGAGTCATGATTTTTATGGTCACCAAATATTACCCTTGAATCAAAGAAATATAGGAGGTCAGTTTCATGAAAAAAGTTACCACTTTTTGAAAATACCATTATAGAGGATGTGTTATGAAAGACTGACTAGGGAATGTGATACATAGCCAAATTACTGAAACCTTTGGCTAAAAGGCTTGTTATGTGGGTGAATTATTCAAGGAAAACTAGGGCACATACTGCATAGTCCGGTACTGGATCTCCCAATAATTATCACATTCTATTATAGATAGACACAATAGCTTCGGATTGTGATGTATCAAGACCGAAATGGGTATATTTTCTATGGAATAATGTTTGATAATAAATTGGGCCATCTTTGCTGACATAGACCATGGATGAGAAACCACTTCTAAACAAATATTTTACTGAGGGAGGATATATTTTATCCAAAAATGGATTTGTAACATTATTCTATGTAGTTTCAAGTCATCCGACAAGGAAATTTTTCTGTGTAGTTTTAAGTCATGGAGAAAATACATTATGGGGGTTGTGTAGTTTATGGTGGTGCATCAAAAAAATTATTGGGGTTGTGGAGTTTAAATTCATGCAATAAGGACATTTTGGGGATTTTATTTAAGGTTTATAGATTTGATAAATTATTTGATGGTTTTCCAATTCATAGTAATTTTCCTAAAATTTGATACCATATTTAGGTTTATAAAGGATGAATTTTAATCATTGATTTGAGGATTTTTTAATTTGATTAATAACATCGGAAAAAATTAATGGCATTTAGAGGAGCTATCTTCCAAGAAAGAAGTTACCAATATTTGTCAAACATGTTATATTGGATAAGTTATATAGGGCCAAATAAGGCATGTGTTTCATAAGACAATGGTGGAATCCTTTTCCAGATAGCCCTATTATATATGATAAATTATGCACGGCCAACTAGGGCATGTACTGCTTAATTAGTTAAAGGATCTCTAAATAATTCTGTCATTCTATTGCTAAAAACTGATGAATTTTTATAGCGATTAAAATATTCCCAAGCATATAATTTTGTTTATGGAGAGAAGTGATCGAATATAAAAGATGTATTTCAAGTCATAATTTCAGAAGAATAGGGTTAATAGTCTCTCTAATAAGGTTTAAACTAAGAGCAGGATGTATGGTGCCTATAGTTTCAGGTCATATGACTAGGACCAAAATATTAAGAAAACAATGAATGATATTTTTTTCAAATGATCCAAGGATATTCCAATATTCATTGAAAAAAATGAGATAGAAAAATTTTAAACCATTGTCCTGGATAATTTCAGGTCGACAGAAATCATATGGGAAAAATACACAAAGGATGACTGCTTTAAACTACAAGTTCCTATATAACACCATTAAATATTAGAGGGATAGGTGTGGATTCTCCTTGGAATGAATTTTCCACTATTTAAAATAACCCATTATTCTGTCTATATTATACAAGGTCAGCTAGGGAATACGATTCATAACTAAATAGTGGTATCGTTGGGCTGATATGCCCGTTATGTGGGGAACATTATTCTAGGCCAACTAGGGGAACGTACTATAATGTTAGGTAGAAGAGTTGTGAGGTATCATAAATTCTACCACCATAAATAGATGGAAGATTATGAATATCTAAAAGTTCTCAAGATTATGAATTTTAATTGAGAAAGAGATAATTTCAAATTCACAAGTTAAATATTTGTATTGATATTGGCCATGTTTTTGGAGACCATTACATAGACAAGAATCATATGTAAAATGGGTAAATTTATTGTTTCCGTGGAGGGATCTCTAATGATATGGCCCAAAATAACATCTCCTAGATAGTATATTTATTCTTTTGTGAGTAAGTGGATTCATTTTATGTAGTTATGAAAATTGTGATAGGGTTTAAGATCTAAGTGTCACTACGTCTCTAACGGGGGTGAGAATCAAGCCACATTTAGTTTTAGCAATTGGTCTCCTTAAATAGGATTGGTCCACACACAGGGAGAGGGGGTATTTTTTAGAATGGTGGCTAGGCTAGGATATAGGATCTAGGCATCACTAGATATCATTATAGGGTAAGAATCATTCAAGAAATGTTCTCAAAATTCCACTCATTTTAATGTTGTACTGTAAGGACATTGGTGAACTGACATGAAGTGATGCAAACATTACAATGGGCCCAAGAATGAAATTTTGGGCATCACAATGTTTCTCAAATGTGTAATAATAATTCCAAACATATTCTTTGATATGATCCATGTGTATATCTGATTCATGTATAATAAGTACAGTGGAATAATGATTAATTACCTTTGGACATAGTATTGGTGATCTGGACGTCACTACGTATCTTGTTGGGGAATGAATCAAGACACATGTAGTTCATCAAGGAGATCCATATAGAGGATCAATTCATACAAACATGAGGTGAAGGAACTTTTAAAACATTATAGATATACCCGATATAGGATATCTAGGTTTCATTACATATCGTTCTATGGAACGAATCAAGCCACATGTAGTTCTTGAAATATTTTGTGGAGTACGATGTCATGAAGTTTGGATGAAGATGAACAAATGCGAAAAGATATAAATATTTCAAATAGACCAACGGATAGGAACCAGTCATAACTATGTATCTTTTAGGGGAAATAATTACGGCATAATTAGTTCTTGAGTATGGTTCTCCCTCCCCAATTGAATGTTTATGTGGGAAAAATGGGCTTTAATACTTTCCAGAATAATAGTCGGTCCCCAAATATTGGATGGAATTTAAATCGAACCATATTTTTTGGAAGGGTCCCTAGTATAGAATGGACTCTTATATGACTAATGGGTAAATTTTTTTATTTTATGATTATGGATGGTAATGATATAAGAGATATGGGGGTCATTACGTATCTCATTAGAATATGAATCAAGCCACATGTAGTTTTTGATGAATCGTGTAGTTTAACATAGTGTGGTATGGAAGAAGGTGCCCTAACATGAATGAAATATTATGGATGGACTAGGTGATATGACCCAAGGGTAACTATGTATCCTTCTAAAGAAATAATCAAACCACACGTAGTTCTTGAAAAAATATACCATGTGCATATTTTTCTCACACACATAGGGAATGAATGAGCTTTTTCATATTGGATGCACCAAATATTAGAGACCAGGAAATCACTACGTATCACCTTTGAATGATAATCCAGCCATATGTATATCCTGATGATGGTTCCCCATGTGTGTCTGATCCAAATAAAGGGAATAAATGTGGCTCAAATTCGATTAAGGAGTGGAAATGATGCGAGTAAGACATAAACATGAAAGATTCTCATTATTTAAGTGACCATATGGAATGTCAAATAATGGTATCTTAAGGGATTTCTTAATGTAAATTGAAGGATACATCTGCTATATTGTTTAAGGTCATTTTTATGTACTAATGGAGTTTTTTTGTTTCAAGTCATGCTGTTAGTACCTCAAGTCTTACAGTCTATCGTATTGTGAAAAGAAAAATGATGGTACATAGTTTATCATCATACTATATGGATGATGGTTTTAATGTAGTTTATCATCATAAAAATAGGACAATCTTAATGTGACCACACAAAGTAATTATTTAGGAACCTTGAATTGGTTGGATTTGTAATGAGTTACCAATACAATGGAAATTAAAAAATAATCTTCATTAGACCATGCCTTATGTATGGAATAAGGTCTATTCCAATTTGGTTCAATCGTCAGAGTATTCATTGCTGGTATCATTGGAGTCTAAAAGAAAAAACCCATCTCTCCTTGGAGGAATGAAAGATGGTGTACCTTATTGTTAAAGCCTCATGTTATTCGGTTTTTTTAGTCCTCCAACTAATACAATCTATTCAATATCATTTCATCCAGCCACTGCGACACATCCATTCATTTTGTGAATTTATCATCTGTTGATAATTGATCACAAATGGAAACTTAGAGTGATGTTAATTGAATTTAAATGGGAAGAACTAATTTTGTCAGATATACCAATGAGTATGGAGTTTATGATGTGGAAGTTTGATAAGTATTCCTTTAATACCAAAAAATATTGAAAAAAATTATCTGGACAATATTTTTTTTCTTTATCAATAATTTTCTAAAGTATTTTGGACACAGTTTTGTTAAAATCCTCTATCTATATTTTTTACAATTCATGATAGATGGATAAATGGTTGGAATGATATTATATTCCTGATATAACTTCCCTACCATATTATAAAATATATTGGGGTCGTTGTTTTATGACTGACAAATACTGGGCCTCGAGTCGTAACTACCCAAAGCCCACCTCCATAGGTTAGGGGTGGCGATAAGCACTGAAGGCACAACAACTCGTGGAGGCCTTTTCCTATGTACCTATTCATACACACACAACCAACTCAGTGAAATAGTTTATAAGGAATGGAAACAAAGATGCAACTGCTAATAAATAAACCATACATTAATGAAATAATAAAAAATACAGATTCAGTAAAGTAATATGAATGGAAAAAGGGAAAAAATACAAGCCTAACTAAAACTTTTTCAAACATGAATGAAAAACTAAAATTAATGCTTCTGTAGAATCCCCTCTCCTAAAACCAACATTGTAACCGCCACACACAGTCCAAGCTCTTATATCCCCAAACTTCTCCAAAATCCAAATCAAAAATTTGTTTCATCGGCATAAGGCATGAATTTTTTTTGAAAATCCCATGTAGGGGTGAGTATTGACATTCCTAGTAGGATGCCCCGAACTAAAGGGGGAGAAATAATAGATACAATTGGAATGAATGTACATAAGATATAACAATGAACCATGAAATATATCATATAAATCCCATATGGAAGTTAAATATTCTCATCCAAGTGTAAGGAGCTATAAATTGTGAGAATATAATCATATCGTTGAGATTTTGATACATATAATAGGAGAGTACACTTGTCTAACAATGAGAATATGGACACAAAATTCACATGGCATACCCCCCACGTCTTCACCTCTCTTAAAGGTAGAGTAACTCAAAACCCAAGGAGTGGATTATTCAATAGATCATATATATATATATATATATATATCCTCAGTTAAAGACATCCAAATGAGTGAGTAAAGGGATCTCCAAATCACAGCCCCGCCTTATAAGATGTCTAGCCAATAGTCTATATGTTACCACCACCGATGCCCAACCACCATCAAGTCAGCTCTGAACTGCAAGTCGGTGGGAGTCAATAACTGTACCTTGAAACTATTTTCTTTGGGAGGCACTATCTCCCCCAAACGGTTTTACGTCGCATCACAAGTGTGAATCATGCTGTGAAAATCATCAATATTTCTGATGAGTCCAATGCTGTGTCAAACCATGTCTAGTTATAGATTTTTTATAGTCGAGAAATTGTGTCTTGAGAATGAGGATCCATCCGTATCCCAGCTAGATGGTTCCACTGATAATAGGTCGAGGACACATGCAAAACCAAACAGAAGGGTTCCACTCAGAATAGGTTGAGTAACCATTCTCATCCCGACATGATAGTTCCACTCCGAATAGGTTGAGGACCCATGCCCTGCCCGGCTAAAGGGTTCTACTCTAGTGTCGTCGAGCACCCAAGCCTAGCCTAACTAAAGGGTTCCACTTGTGATTCACTAATGTCTTCACCTAATATATTCTTCCGTCGAATTCCTCCAGAAGATGTGTTATGCTCATAAACCCTCATATCGTATCTCAAAAGACATAATTATGGTCTCTATTAGGTTCTACCTAGAAAAACATGATGGACAAGATATTTACTTGCACAAAATGGAAAGTTGGTAAAAACATTGTTTCTAGCACAACACAACAAAATGGGTCAAAGTGGGGCTGACATCATGACCCCAAACATTAAGTTTACCTCATAAGCTCAATATAGAATATCATAACACATTGTTGTAGATGACGTGTCAAACATACACCCCATTTAAATGTTATGGGTGTTTGAATACTCAGAAGGGGTTCACGGGGCTCGGGGACTGACTCATGGTTTCACCACCAACCATGGTGGTCAATTGCCATAGACTGTGCGCCCCATTGTGAACCACACCTGGTCAACTGACCGAAAATGCCCCTCTCCACATGTAGTTTCAACAGCGATTGATGTTTGGTCGACCCAGGTTCGACCCACCTTGTTTGGACCCGACCCATTTTCTCAGTCGGAACCACTATGATAGGTCCAATCCTAGTTCTCCCTACCCCATTTAGTCTGGGAAGGCTCATCCTGGCCCAACCCGCCTGCCAATAGGGGATAGACCTTCTATCAACATCGACATGTCCCAATGGTTTGTCATCGCCGCTACAGTCAACACGACTATCACTGGCCCAACCTAGTGGTCAGTCTCTATCATCTTAGTCAACACAGATGATTAGCCACCATGGTAAATTTGGTTGACTGGACCCAACACTTTATAGTGGAAATTTCCACCTAGTTGGATACTGCACGACATAACACGGACACCGGGCCGTGTTGTTGTCGTGCCGACAACTCCCCATTGGTCCATCTTGAAGTCCATAAACTCAATCTGGTAGCTCAATATTGAATATTTTATTGGAATGGAGAGCCTTTCCATGATGGTTTCATTTTTCTGGCCTTAAATCAATGATCCTTCATTATTTTGATTTTCCCAAAAGTTTAAGGTGGATACACGTGAAGAACAGATGAAAAATATAGTTTCAAACACTGATCGATGGCCATGTTTGTGAATCCATCGATGATTGATCAATAAAACATGAAATGTGAAGTTCAATGTATGGATTTTTAAGTTTTTTTGAAACAGAACTCAGAAATAGATGAAATCCTACCTTCAATTGGTTGTTCGTCATTGGTGATGAGTCCACATCACTCCCACTTTGATCCGCTGATGGTTTGGTAGAGATTCTTCTGGATCTGGTGAAGAATTTGGAATAACTGTAGATAGAGAGGATAAAAAGATTTTATAGAGAGATATAGAGATATATTACGGGATAACACTAATATAAAAATTAACTCTATATTTATAGGAATCCCACTCAGTAAAGAAATATAAATATGTCACGTCCCCTCATTTAATGTCTCGCATTGGGAAAAACCCTATTTTGAACTCAACTACTGTCTTAGATTTCCTATCTCAGTCTCGATTCAAATGTTATTTGATTCAGCATCATGGGTAAAATAATTATGTATAATTATTTTAATTACAACTTTTCCCATGGGTGGATTTTTTCATATAATTCCCATGCCAAAGAAGGTTATGACCCTCCTTGGTTAAATTCAATGCTCTGAACACAATCATTGACTCAGATTTCTGATCTGTTCTACTATCTAAGAGATATATTATTTTTGTTTCTTTCTTAGTATAAAATATACATAATATTTTTATAAAATGAATTATTGGAACACTAGGCCTCAGAATTTTTCCCTTTTACAGTGCCAAACTCTGGAAATATACATAGAAATATTTCATAGTATTACAAGGTGAAGATCAGATCTCTACATTATTATCATTTTGAATTTTTTTATCACTAAAAATAAAAAACTATGAAAATAACTCAGGATATTTAGATCGCATCTGGATCTCCCATTCTCAAGAACATTTCTACATGTTTTCATGCTTCCATAGCATGCAAAATAGATCAATCACCCAACCACAAAAGGTTTGCTCTTATTGATCCTCGATCCCCATCTGCTGCTCTGCCAAGGTGGCTCCAGGTTCAATTTACATCTCACTCCAGACGATGAAATGCATAGGATCATATATGTATCTCCTCAGCTTTGACACATCGATGATGTCACGCACATGCTCCAGTGGAGGTAGGGCTAGGATGTAAGAAACCCTCCAACCCTATACATGATCTCAACTGGACCGATTAACCCTAATGACAGCTTGCCTCCCCAGACTAACCTCCACATTCCACATCATGGGGAGACTCTCAAGAATACATGGTCACCCTCATTGAAATGAAAAGGCCTATAAATATGCTCTATGTATGATTTCTATCTACTCTGGGCCATCTTCACCTATTCACGGATGACCTTCATCTTCTCATTCGTGGCTTCTACCAACTCTTCGCCTATGAGGGATGAATCTCCTACCTCCATATAGAGAAAAGGTGACCTGAAAGGTATCTTGTATAGAGCCTAAAAAGGTTTCATGCCAATGGTAGAGTGGTAACTATTATTGTACACAAAATCTCTCAATGGTATGTGATCCTCCCAGCTCTATATGAAGTTTATCAAACAGGCTCTCACAATATCCTCCAGCATGTGGACATTGTGTTTGGTTTATCCATCAGTCTGTGGGTGAAAGGTTGTACCCATCCAAATTTGGGTCATAAATTTCACTATCATGCCTCTCCACAATTGTGATGTAAACCATGTGTCAGGATTGGAGACAATCCTCAAGGTTACCCCATGAAGGTGGATAATCTCCTGTAAGTACAACTATGCAAAACTATCCACCAAACTCTTCTCCCTAATAGCATGGAAGTGAATTGACTTGGTTAGTCCGTCCACTATCACCCAGATGGTGTCATGGCAGTTCACTATGCAAGGAGTCCCTATGATGAAGTCCATGGATATGTTATCCCATTTCCACTATGGTGATTTATGTGGTTGAAAAAAACCCTCCAGTACCAAATTCTCATCCTTCACCGACTAACATGTAAGGAATCACGAGATGAACTAAGCTACGATTCATCTCATGCTAGACAAACAAAGCTACCATTGAAGATCTCTATACATATTCCCCACCCCAGGATGTAAAACAACGGTAGAAGTGTGGAACTCCCACATAACCTCCACCCGCATCAAGAGTTGTATAATTTTTCACCACTAGAACAAGATCTTGTGATTACCTCGAATAGTATACACATCAGGTGTGTCACCTTTAGATATCTCATCAAGTAGAACTTCATAGTCGATATCTCCCAGCCTGAACACTCTCACACACTTGTGGAGTGTCAAAGATAGAACCATAAATTATAGAAATGTTGTAACCTTCTTCTCCACTAGGGTCATCTTTAGGGAAGGTTACTACTCTCAAGCTTCTTGCACTAGGAAATACTGAGATTTCCTGGTAAGGGAATCTGTTACAATGTTTCCCTTCCCAAGATTGTCGAGTATCTTGATGTTATAGTCCTACTAGAACTCCAACCAGCATCGCTACATCAGATTCAGGTCTCTCAGGATAATATATACATGAGGCTCTGGTGCTCAGCATAATCCAAAAAGTTCTCTCCCAGAAAGTTTTGTCTCTATATCATTATGATGGAGACTAGAGTTATGAGTTCTAAGTCATGAGTCAATAGTTCGGCTCATGGGGACTCAAATTCCTCAACCCGAACATGATGAATTACTGTCAGTGCATCAAACCAAAATAGAAAACAACTCTTGATGCACAGGAATACACTCTAAACTCAACTCCCTTACAAGGTAGTCATAGAACTGGATTTCCTATTATCCTCTTCCTCATCAACTTGAAGGACTTATAACTCTACATAGACAAGGTAAATAGTTTTCCCTTCCGCATAAAAGCATTCAAAGGGGATAATATCCTAGAGAAGTCTTCCACAAATCTCGGTAGTTCCATCTAATCTAAAAAAACATCACACCTCTAATGTATTCCTGGGTGGATCCCATTCAATAACTGCATCTATCTCCGCAAGATCCACTACTAACCCCTCTTTAGAGATAACATTCCCTAGAAATGGAACATTGTGTACCCAAACATTCACCTGAAGATCTTTCCAGAATTTTGGTTATATCAATAGAAATCTAGGACCATCGTTAAGTGCTTTCTGTGCCCCCTATAATGCTGAGTAAATGAGTATGTCTTCTATGAAGACAACAAAAAACATGTCCAAGTATTGTTGGAATACCTGGTTCATTGATGACATGAAAATGATGGGGGAATTTTTCTCACTAAAAGGTATCACGAGAAATTCATACTTCCCATAGTGACATCAAAAGGCCAATGTCATAATATCTTCCTTTTAAGCCCATAGTTGGTGGTAGCCGAATCAGAGATCGATCTTGGAGAACCATCTCGCACCATGGAAACAGTCGAAGAGGTCACTGATCCTTATTAAGAGGTACCTTTTAATTATCGTGGTCTGATTTAGAAAATGGTAATCAACACAAAGCTTCAAACTCCCATCTTCATTCTTCATGAATAGATTTGGAGCTTCCCAAGGGGACACACATGGTCTAATGAAACCCATATTGCAGAGGTCCTCCAACTTCAAACATATATCCTGGAGCTCAATAGGTGCCATCCGATATGCCGTAGAAGATATATGGGAAGTCCCTAGCATCATATAAATTAAAAACATCAACTCCCACCTCATAGGTAGTCTATGGACATCTTTAGTGATGTTTTACATGTAATCCTCAACAACTAATTGAACCTGGGTGCCTGAAGATTCTGTTTCACCAAGGGTCACACTTTCTTAATGATGAGTGAAAGTTTTTAGTCTCTTGATCATAACACTCACCATCCCTACTACAAGGCCTCATTATTAATGAATGGTGAACCCTGTTCCATCAGTGTGCAGGCTTCTAACTAGCCTGCGATGATAGTCAATCTGGGCTTGAACCATAGAAATCCAATCTGTGCCCAAGATGACGTCATAAGGTTCCATTGTGATGACTTGTAGGTACCACATGAACATTTATCCTCCAAATGATTTATCACTATTTTGTAACATAAATGATACAGAAAAGGACCTTACCAAAGAAACTATTAGGCAAATGCACTATTTTATCACCTGAAATTGTAGTTCCAATGCTCGTACTAAAAGTACCAAGTAAGAGAGTTACTGGATCTAGAGTTAACTAATACTAAAGAAATAGTATACTAAAAAAAGAGTGTATATTGAATTATTTTCCATGATGGAGGATAATATAAATCTATAGCCTATAGCTATTTTCAGTCCCAACCACCAGCTCCATGATCCTGACATGGGTTGCCTGGTGGTGGTGGTGGGAGGAACTCATAACATACCCCCCCAAACAAACACATGTTCCTCATTCTCATACCCCTATTATAGAACTGCCTCCCTAGGGACCACCCTAATCAAAGAATGACCTCATCCATGGTTTTCTACCTTCTTCATGTCTAAGATGCATAGCTCACCAGATCATGCATTTTCATGACATGTGACCTCTCCCATCACACATAAAACGCCATCCCTCCCAGGGATGTCCCAATGCTCTATACGACCCTGGTGTTCCCTAACCATGTGGATGTGCCTGATCTTGTAATGGTCTCATGTGCTGAGGATCTAAAACATAATTAAAACATCTAACATAGAATTACCCACTCAAAAGAAACCACTGCCAGTCCCAATTGACTGGAGTCCCTCTGATATTAAAATATCAATCACACGTTCTCACTCCCGCACCATGGCATATGTAGATATTCCCAGGGGAACTACAATAGAATGGATTTCTTGATAGAGACCCTTTTCGAACATCTTCACCCAGATGTAACCATCAAAGATCACATCAACGGAGTATCATGTAATGTCTATAAACATATCCACATACACAACCACTATCATTCTTCTCTATAATATATTCTGAATCTCATGAATCCAGAAGGGGTGTAAGAATGAACGAATGTAATCCTCATGAAACAACTGCTAGAACTGAACCCATGAGAGAGTCATCTCATCATGCATTTCAATAACTAAACCCCACCAGTTCCAATCTATTCTATAAAAAAGGATTCCCATCATAGCCACCATATAATCTATTTGTGTTCTCCCCCGCCTGAAGAGGAAGACCACTACCTCCAACCAGTCCTCTACTGCCTGAGGGTCTTGCTCACCATGAAACCTCAATAGACTGTAGTACTAAAACACACAGAGCGTGCTCAGCTAGTGTTAATACTCATTCTATGTTACCGATACTAACTAATACTCCACAGGTGGAGGTTACACTCTTGGCCCACCTAGAGAATAGGATCACATGATGGGACCTGTAATGAGGCCTCATCGCTCGTGAGGTCATCCACGAGAATTGGATTAGGAATTCTAGATTCCTTCTATCATAGAGGCATATTGAAAGATATCAAGGAGTGCTGTGGTATGATGAGAATATATATACTCTACAAAAAACAAGGAAAAAGGGATCTTTATCAACAAATAATGTCAAAGACACAATACTAGATGATGCATGTACAAATTTGCCCTATGAAAAATGTCTCAGCATTCCAATTCATCAAGTGGGTAATTAGGGTCTCGGTGAATGGCTACATCCGCCATCACACCATTAATGTACTCCATATCCTAAGAGACTCTCTCAAGACATGTTGACATTATTTCCCTAAACCCAACAAAGACATTTTTAGAGAAACATCTGAACAATTCCCCAAGGGTCGAACAACCTAGGATACCACTTTGTGATGACCTGACCCATACCGGAACTCAAGTTGTAACTAACCCAATCCCACATCCATAGTACATGGGGTGGTCATAATCATCGAAGGGACAACAACTCGGGGAGGCCTTTTCATAAGTAATTGTACATAGACACAGAACCGACACAATGAAACAGTTCATTTGGAAAGGAACAAAAGATGAAATTGTTTTAAAATAAAAAATACAAGCATGGACCACTAAAAAATATGGATAAAGTAATGTATTATTAATGAAAAAATGGTAAAAATAAAAAACTACTAAAAATTGTCCCATCCAAGAAGAATAACTGAAGTTAAAGCTTCTACATAATCCCTGCTCAGGAAACCCAAGTTGTGACCACCACACACGGTCCAAGATCTCGTATACCTAAGCTCCTCCATTATTGGGATAAAAATTATGTGTCATCTCCATAAGGTGCGACATGTGAGGGAAACTACCATGTAGGGGTGAGTATAAACATACCCAGTAGTATTCCCCAAATTGAAGGGGGCAGTAAGAGATACGAGAGGAATAGACGATATGATAATAGAAGAATGTGTAGTGAAAGGGTCCAAATCAACCAAATAATGAAGTGATGTAAGCTCATCCAAAAATTAGGACCTATAAATAGTGAGAATATGATATTCACATTGAGTCTTCTCTACCTATAGTAGTTGAGTAGACCAGTCTAACCATGATATGATAGAAATATAAATCTCATTGAATACCCCTGGAATATTAACCTCTCATGGAGGGAGAAAAACTCAAATACAGAGGAATGGATTGTGCAAGAGGTCATATATATATATATATGATCTGTCAATGAAAACCAAATGAGATGGTATTGGGATATCAATCTCACATCTTAGCATAAGATGGAGAGTATCCAAAAGACCACAGGTAACCCTCCTTAATGCCTAGAATCCCTAATGTCTATTCTGAACAACTAGTTGAAGTGAATCAATCATGGCACCATGATACTGTCCAAATTGGTGGCTCTGCCCCGCCCAAATAGTTTTTGGTCACTTCATAAGGAAACATCTTGGTGGGAAAATAATCCCTCTTTCTCGTGATTCTAAGGGTATGTAATACCATTTCTTGTCACTAATCTATATAGTTGGGAAATCAAGTATCAAGGATTAGGACTCATTTACCACCCAACTGGAGGGATCCACTAATAATAGGTTGCGGACCCCTGCCCAATGAAACTAGAGGGATCAATTCAGAATAGGTTAAGGATCTGGGCCCATCACAGCTGGATGGTTACACCTAGAATATGTCTAGAAATCGTTCCCATCATGGTTGGAGGGTTCCACTCTAGTGTCACTGAGCACCCATGCCCTACCCGGCTCGAGGGTTCCACTCCCGAGTCACTGATGTCATCATCAGATCTCTCCTACCATCAAACAATGCCTAAAAATACATCAGTCTCAGAATTCCACACATCAAAACTCAAATTTCGGAACGAAGTTATATGTCACATTCTTTGTAGGAAAACATGACAGATAGTCTTTTTACATGCCTAAAATAGACAACCAATGAAAAGATATTTTTTCTCTTTAACACAGCAGAATCTTTCAAAGAGGGGCCCACATAATGACCCCGAACATCAAATTTATATCAAAATATCCTTCTCATATATTGGAACATTATTGTGTATATGGGTTGTTAAATAAATATCCAGTAAATTTTTTTTGGGTGTTTGAATATTTACAAGGGGGTATCAGGGAGGGTGTACCCCACATTTGACCACCCACATGGTCGACTGACAGGACATGTGTCACACCGCGATAGCTTTCGTAGCGATCAATCGTGGGCAGTCAACATGGGACTGAACAATTGGGTCTGGATGCAACTCATTTTATTGGTCAAGCCCATTTCTGTTTGGTCGGCCTATCATAGCCCATCCTTCCCAATAGTAGGTGACTAACCTAGTGCCAACATCAGCCAGGTCTGATGGCCGATTTTCACTGTCAACATCGCTAACTAACTACCACCCATTGTGGCGGTGGTTTCATCATGTGGTCACAATGTGCGACCCCACTGTGCAGACTGGCCGGGCCTTGTGGTCCACCACGTCCTGGCCCCACTGGGCTACAGTGCAACTAGGACGTGGTGTCGTTGGCACTCCATGATCCACCATTGGAGTGGATCGCCTCCATCCACTGCATTTTTGGTGCCCTGGTGGTCCGTTCTATGGACCAAAGATCTCAATTTGGTATCCCAATATTTAATCCATCAGTGGATTGACGATCCTTGTGTTGAGTTATTCATAATTCCAACCATCAATCAATGATCTTCTGATGGTTTGATGCAACCCAATGTTGAGTGTTGATACCCCCAAATAATAGATGAAAAATGATTTTAAATCCCAGATTGATGGTCGTGTTCGTGTGACCATTGATGATTAATCAATAAAACATAAATTTGAAGTTAAAGGGATGCATTTACAATATCAACTGTAAGAAAACTCTAAAATATAAGAAAGCCTTCCTTGAATTGGTCGTTCTTCATTGGTGATGCATCTACAACACTACCACATCGATCCACTAAGGTTTCAGCAGATATTATTCCTCGATACAATGGTGAATGAGGAAGAATAGTAGGTAGAGAGAGAGAGAGAGAGCTAGAGAGAGCACATTTAGAGAGGTATAGAGAGAGAGTGATTAGGGGAAAAACCTAATCTGAAAAACATAGTAATCTATTTATAGGGGTCTTGCTTGGTGAAGAAATCTGAATCCATCACAACCCCTCATTTTATGTCAGGCCATAAAAAACCGCCTTTCAAACTCAAAAGTGGTCTCAGATTTCCAATTTGACTCTGTTAAAAAGTTATTTCATTCAATTTTAGTGGTAAAATAATTATGTATAATTAATTTTATTATGAAATTTCTCCTTGGTGGATTTTTCCACAGAAGTGTGATTCAGATGAATTTTTTTCCCCACCAAGGGTAAAAACCACGCTATGAACACAAACATGGCCATTGGTTTTTTATCATAGATACTTGTTAATACACATCTTTTTTTCATCATTTGAATAGTATAAAATATAATTAAGATTTTTTTAAAATTTAATTCCAGGCATACTGGGCCTTGGAATTTAAAGTCATCTCAATGTCCATCTATGTAAATATACATAAAAATATTTCAAAGTATTACAAGAAGAAAACTAGATATCTACACATTTTCCATCAATATGGTATGAGGGACGCAAAAGATAGTGGTTACACTTGCTTTAAAAATTCTAGCAATGATTTTTCCCCTAACATCCTTAAGAGGTATTAACTGATCCCATATGGGGAAGAAATCATTTACTATAAGGAGGTACTTGAACTACTTATCCATAGCTAGAGGATAAGTTCCTACAACATCCATTCACCATATAGAAAATGGCTAGAAACATTTAAATACATGTAGCAACATTAGGTGTTCATGAATGAAGTTGGCATGAACTTGTTAGGGAGACACTTCTTAGTGAAATTTTTTCAACCCTGCATCATTGATGTCTATAAGTTTCCTATCCTTCATATTTGACCAGAATGTTTGTGCTCATAATAGTGGAAACCACATGATCATGCTTGTATTTCCATCATGTCAAACATGTTCTCTTATGCATCAGTAAATCTAAATCAGATTATTTCAAATCCTCATTTATAGAGGATCTTCTAGTGGCTTGGGCCATCATTAAGAGTGAAAATGACCACTCATCATGGTATTTTCTCTTCTCCATATCTATCTATTGTAAGTAATCCAATTTTGGGATATTCCATAATGGGATCCATCCATCCCATTGTATGACCATACAGATCAGAAATGGGAATAATTTAATTGATTTCATATGTTATGATTTGAAAAAAACAGCGAAACAACATGATGACGAGCATTGCAAATGATTTTTTCATCCCAGTTCATATTTTACTTGGTTGTTGCTATATTTTCCAATACATCGACATTAGAATTTTTCAAACATGGGATGTGAGAAAATGTTTTTTAGAGAAATTATGCCATTAACCCTAAGACATATTCACAAATGGGAATTATCTCCTCTTTTAAAATAGTGTAATCCCAATTAATCTATTTCTGTACAAACTCTGAATCACCCTTCACTTCCATGTGGTTTGTTGGTATATGGAGAGCCAATTCCAAAACTACAATGAGATCATAATATTCTTCCTCATTATTGGTAAAACCTACTGATAACATCAAGGAGTATAGAAACACCACCATTTTGGGGGAGATAGACATAATTCCTAACCCAACTTGGTTGAGTTTAGGATCTTCCATTATATTCCCCATTAGACATCTAGAAGCACCATCAATGTATATTTCCCACATTTTGGGGCTATCCAGGATAAAAAAGATCTCTTCATCAGGTAGTTTTTAATTCAATGGTGTTTCTCATATAGATGTGTGTTGAAAATGAAAATATTCCAAATCATGGCCATTCATATCATTCCATGGAATAAAATATATATCAGACTACTATAGATTAACTGCCCACTGTGCTTGATGTCATGTCAACACTACATGACTGAGGATAAATTTGAATGGTTTCATGAATGAGAATAATTGTAATTCATGATTTTTTATGTAGTGAATCAATTTGTAAACTGAAAATATTAACAACAATAAACTTATCCACAATTTTGAATATTGAGTCTCTATGTCAAGGATGGTTTGATTGAGATTGTAGAGGTTTTTTTCATTCATTCCTTCATTATTTTGGTCATGGAAGTATCCTAGTGATTTATTCCATGTTGTCACATATATGATGAGGGGTTTTCCTTAAATAGGTGGAATTAATACTAGTTGACTCAAGAGGTATTTTTTGATAGTATATAATTCCTCTTGGTAGTCATTGGTCAATTGACATGTGACCCCATTCATCATAAATTTGGTGAAGGGAAAACACTTTCCATTCAAATTGACTACGAGGAGCTAGATGTATTCCATGTGTCCTTGAAGTCCTCTCATCTCATTCATGTTTTGAGGTGGTGACATTCCAATGATAGCAATATTATTCTTATGATCAACATCGATCTCATTATGGTTGAAAATAGAACCGAGAAAATTTCCTGAGGATACCCAGAAATCACATTTGAAGGGGTTCATCTTCATATTAGGCTGTCAATGCTTACTGAATATGGTCTCCATGTCAGTAATGTGATGAAAATTTTTTCTGTATTTGACCACTAGACCATCAACATAGCATTGAACAAATTTCCTAAATAAGGGATTGAAAATGTGGCGCATTTCACGCAAAAATTTTACATGAGCATTCATCATGAAAAAGTGCAGTACCCTATTGAAAAATACCTCTTTAGGGGATATGAAGGTGGTAAATTCCTCATATTTTGAGGCCATTCCAATTTTTTTATACCCAAATTATCCATCCAGGAAGAAGATAGCTTTATAGCTATATGTTTCATCAAGTAGGAGTTTTGTCATTGGAACTTGGAAGTCATATTTGACATAATACTGGTTCAGATATCTAAAATCATTGATAATATTTATTTAACTATTTTTCAATTTTACCAGGATAATATTTTCTAACCACTTCAGAAATTTCACCTCTCGGATGAAGTCATCTTTGATAAGATTGTCAACATTAGCTTCAACATTAGAGGCTTTAGTCATGTGTGTTCTTAGTACTGCCTTCTTATATCCTTGATGATCTTATGGAAAACCCAAATAAAGGGTGTAAACCACAGGGTAATGGCCTAGAATTTCCTTATAATTCCTTTGAAACACATCTTTGTGTTTCTTTATAATGGAAATACACACCTATTTCTCTTCAGAAGTCATGGGATCACTAATCAGGGTGGGGAAAAGGTTTTCATTTATACCTAGAATTGTTTCTTTGAGTTCATCCACAATGGAGGTGATAACTTCCTCAAATTCTATAGGGGAATCCTTGAGGAATTCCTCTTCTCATTCTTCTTCATGGGTTTCTTTTTCTACCTCTACTTGAAGGTTAGTTGATCAAACACGAATTTCTCATCTAGTGGAGGAGTCAACAATTGGACATCCTGAAGAAGAAGAAACCATATATGACCTAACTGATTATGAATGATCTTTTCAATGTTTTAATGGGAAAATAATGGGTTATAATTGGTATCCATACATTTTTCCATCAGTGTGAAAAATTATTCTAGCATGGCTCATTATGTAGACACCTGCGAAAGATTAATGGATGCAAATGGGACATTTATATTTATGATTTCATCACTTATTGGAAGTTTTATGACTTCTTCTATGTCTCCAAGTTTAGTTATCATGATTGACATTATGGAAGCCACTAAATGTGTGCTCAGAGTTTGGCCAACCATTCAAATATATTAAAAGGAAGCACATTATTTTCACTAAGATGCATGAATGGGTTAGTTGGGATCTTATCAAAACCATTCAGAGTTTTGATTCTTGTAACATCATTCACCAGGGACTATTTCCCCCTTTAGTGATAGAACTCTACAAAAATATATTGAGCTTCCCCAGTATTTAATGGGGCCTTATCACCATGAAATGTTCAAATTTTATCATTGACCCAATATTGGAGACAATGGTGGTATGATGAAGGAATGGTTGCATTTTGATATATCCATGGTCTTCCAAGAACAACATTTAATGTTAGGCCTTGTCAGATGACCATAAACTCTAAATCCGATATGGTATTCCCAAACTGAGTTCTAACCATAATCTCCCTAAGAGTCTCATTCTCATTATTCTTGTAACCCTATAACATCAATGTGGAGGGAGAAAAGTGTGATTCAGTGATCCCTAGTTAGTGAAGTGTCCAAATGGGGATTAGGTGGACTCATAATCCATTATCATTGATGTCTCTCTAGATGGCAGTGTCAGTAATCATTCCAGATAGGTACAAGGTCCAGATGAGTCTATGTACAACATAATCCTCATCCGGAACAATGAACTGTATGACTACATGGAATTTTTCCGGAACATTTTCTATATGATAAACCTATACAAATGAAATATCCAATTCAAACTCTTGAGGTCTTGAAAAAGCCTCCATGAGATATTCCCTAAGATTCTTTGATAAACATAGGGCATCCAAGACTGATAACATGGCTGGTACTCTGGATAGATACCTCAACACATCATACTTTTGATCAAGATGTCTGCGTTTTCCAGTACGGAGATGCCCTTTTTTAGGTACCCTTGAAGCTGATGTTTTTTATGTGGATTGACCATCTTTTAGGCTAGAAATGATATGTACTTCTTCTCTTAGTGTAATAGGATGGCTAGGTCTACCTACTCGACAAGGAGGTGGTGGAAAACCCCCAAAACAATATTCAAATATGATCATGGTAGGGTAGAATCTATCAGGTGTTGGAGTATTCTTTATTTCTAATGAGACCGATAGAGAGATCCCCCATTATTTTTTGCAATATAAATAGTTCAAGCGGGGGTGTGGTTGGAGTCTTTTCTTCTATTATATCCACATTTTCCCATGTATCCTACAACCTAATGTCCACTTCCTCCAATTAAAAAATCATGTTAAGGGATTTCATGTTCATAATCAGAATCATCATTTGAGTAGGGTTCCATTAAGTGAATAAAATTAATGAAACTAAAGATAAACTCCTTATTTGATTATGATTCTACCTAGGGGTCGACTCTTGTTGTCCCATTCTATGGGAAAATACCCATGATTTTGAGATTGGTAGCATGAAATCCTCTATGTTTAAGGAAAATTTGGCCTTGACACAAGCTCAGCTTCATCATTTTCCTCCTTATTCTTCCTTCCACGTCTCTTATTTGAAGAATAGATTTCAAAGGACCCGTATTTTGATGAAAACTAATTTACTGTAAAACAAATTGAAAGAGGCATAGTTTTTCATTATAACTATGTTAATATAATAAAATTAGTTATGTTTGTTGTTTTTCTGACCATCCATTCATCAAATTTATGAGCATTTATATTTTAGACTTCATTCCCCTCAACTTCTTCCTCTAGGTTAGTACCAGAACACATGCTACATGGGATGCTGAATTTTTCAGTTTCACTTGACTAGGGTGATCCATTTTTGTAGGATGTCCTTAAAAATAAAACACTCCTAGAGGAGGTTCCCCAACATCTGATGGAATGGGAAATAGTTTGGGAGTTACTCATATCCTTTATTGTTATGTTTCTTTATCCTTCATGACTTAACTATGTTATTTTCCAAAGAAGATATGATGTATCTAGGGACATGGTAATTTTGAAAATATTAGACCGTGTTTTTAAACTCCTAAAACTATCTCAGACTTGGATATTTATCATCATCGTGATTAGGCGGTCATTTCTACTGACTCTCAAGAGGTGGAGCTATAGGATATGATGAGATATTTAAAGTAGGAGTGGTTACATGGGACTTATTAAGTGTTAATGTATATGTTTCTACTTATTTTTTATTCTCCCTAGATCTGATGTGATTACTCGTGTTTTGGCTTCAGTCTCTATAAGGGAATTATCCACCTATTGTTCAATTTAGGCATGGTCTAAAACCCTCCTGTGTATTTACAGGGGATTAATTTTCTGCATAAATTATCACAGATATTTTCTACAAAAAGTGTAGGCAACACTTCTAAAGTGAGCATTATATTCGATGAGTATGTTAATCATTTCCATCAATCAATGAAATATTAAAATCTTTGATTCGCTCTTTGATTATATATTGTGATATTGAATATTGTTTTTTTATGTTGTGATGAGATGACCTAGAAAAGGAACATCTGATGGAGATCTTCGCATCCCATGACTGATGGAGACTGTACGTTTGTATACCATATAAAGGCTGATCCCTACAATTATTGTACAATGAATATGAATTTAACTGCTTCCTGTTGCTCAGGGGTCCCCATGATGTGATCACAACGAGAGATGAAATGGGTCTATTTCTCCTCCATATATCCTGATCTATTTAATATTTTAAATGTGAGATTCAAATAGTTTTTTGGTGGAGGATTTGGATATACCCCTTCGGGATAAGTCTTATTTTATGGTTATATTAGTGCATTCCATCCATCCATAGTTTCCAATCGATTTGTAACTGACTTAATGGTGTTTATAAGAATTCTAGGAATATCTGGCTAAACTGGGACCTAAATAGAGGTGGTGGTTGGAGATTGAACGGGTGTAGTGACTATCAGGACCACTGGTGGTGGACCAACTGATATCAACTATGGGTAACCAATATGGGAAGGCTTGTAAGGATGTTCCTGACCCTACATTGGTGGCGTACCCATTGGAGAGAATTTAATATCTGCATCAGTAGTTACAATAAGACATCTTTGCTAAGCTTATCATACTAGAAGGGATATTTGAGGATTTACAAATCGATAATATCTGACAGGAATGCTTCCTCGGAGTAACTCATCATTGATTCCCCTCAACTCAATCATCTCCTCCTATTTTTGATCAAATCATTCCCCATGTGAAAGGGATTGACCTTCTTTTGGGGAAAGGAGATAAATAGTTTTACCTTTATCATTTCCATTAATAGGTGCCATTCAAAGTGGTGGAAGTCAATTATTTGAAGGGATACATAAATTTTGGGAATGCCTATGATTTCTGGTATATAGACCACCTTTATTTTCCTCGGGGTGGACCGTATTATGAACAAGAACATCATATCATGACTCCCCAAAACAAGACTTGCTTTCTAGAGGATCTTTATGGATGACATTGGTGAAATTCATCGATGCATAATAATTTTTTTGAATAATATCAGTATATTTTTTAGATTTTTGTCTTATACTCCCTCAATGGAACATTTTCATCCTATTTTTTGGTTCCCCATTAACTCATTGATGAATAGTGATTGTAAGGGAATTCGTCATTAGTTATGTTGTGCATTTATTTTTCATCTTCTATCCTAATTGAGAAAAAAACTTCTACTGGGAAAGGGAATGTTATTGTGAAAAATACCCCAGTCCTACAGGGTGTGGCTATTCTTCTTCTTTTTATCTACCCTTCAGGATCAAATTGTACTATCCAGAGGTTGGTTTAAAAAATCCCTTGACCCTACAGGATGGGGTTACTTCTAAAATACTATGAATGATATCAACACATCTAGTCTTATAATTATTTTAATTCTAGTCCAAATAGTGGCTAGAGGATTATCTGACACTCAATTAAATTGTAATCTTCATAATATCATTATGTTATTTTAGAAATTTGAACAATTTGATGGCTGAAATTCTATAAGAGGAAGGAATGCTAGATGTCCTCATATACATTACGCAAAAGTATCTCAATAGTTTTCTATCATTGAGACTGACTTTAGTGATAGCATGTCGTGGTCTGTTCTTGTTGAGGATCTCTTCGATCATGAATAAAATTCAATTTTTGTAGACAGCATGGGTAAATAAAGTATCATGTGACCTCTTTGGGTAGTCTTTTCAGGATTTGGAGCATAGTGAAATTCAATGATCCATGTACTCTCCATCCTCAACAATTATCCCGAGGTGGGGTATCTAAAATCACTTTCTTCAACCATATTAACGCATTATGGATTGCATTTTGATGGTTTCCTTATTTATTCTCAATATTTGAATCTTGGGAATCATGGAGACATTCTAATTCAATATGGAATAAAAACACTCCTATTTCTATAACTTGAAATTGATATTTGTCATATGTTAATTCCTTGGATTTTAAATTTTGAAGAGTCTTCTATATTTTGAGGAAGATATAATGAATAAAATCTTCATCAGTCATCTCTAGAATGTTGTATTGAGTGGTGTCTAAAGTCTAGAACATGACTGGTATTTCACCCTTATCTAGTTGTTTCCTCATGTCTAACATATCCTCTTCATAATTTTTTAGAGTATTCTCTACTTGATTAGACCAAAGTTGATGTTTTCCTACCACTTTATCAGAATGAGCAAGATCAGTAGAGAGTTCCACTATTGAATTGGAAGAAAAATGGACCAAGAGAAGATTAGAGGATGTCCACTTCCTTAAGTTGTCTTCTGGTTGAGAAATAATTACACCCACCAGTGAAAAGGAATCAAACATTACATTCCTTGTAGTATCTAGTGCCTTAAGATAAGATGAAATTCTCGTTAAAACACTATTAGTGAGAGAAATATCTTTCCAAGTTGAATCACTACTACATAGAGAACATTCATTGAAAATGAAATCATTGGGAGGACCATCATGGTGGATTATATCAAGGGGTAGAACTTCTTTCCCCTTGGTCTTCTGGCCAAACTGAGGGATTCTATGGCTAACATCAAGAGATAGGATCTCGAGATTGATAGAATTGTCATGAATAAATCCTACATGAAGATGTGTTTGATGATGATGTTTAGTGTTTCTGCTATAGATTCCATAATTTGGTAATGGGAGGGAAGAATCTTGAGCTATAGTAGAAAAATATCTGAGGGCTTTAGGAACTCTAGCATTATGTGGTGCCAAATCACAAATTGGCTCTTGATTTTCCAACTGTACTGGATAAGACATTTTTATAGAATACTTCTTACAAGTTATTGGATCCACTTTTTGGGAAAAGTGGTTATCATGAGGTGTTTCTGCCTACCTTGGGGTGGTCGGAAGAATAGGCCGATTATCTACAATTCGAATGAGTGTATGTTCCAGATCCAAATGTCAATATGTTATGAGGGTGTGTGCCCCATGAACCACCTGGACTGGAGTAGGGGTATGTATCTACTCAGGGGTGACATAATGATGAGCCACACCGAGTATAGGGAGAAAGATATGTGACTGTAACTTAAGTATTGTTGTTGCATCTATTTTGATATTTTGGAATGTTTATAAGATATGGGAAAGAATTTTCATTTTCCCTTTCACGATTTCCATGATGTGTTTGGTGAATTTAGTGACTGAAATAGATATATATGTTCATTCCCTATCGATATTAGGTGTATGTTTATGATCCTTTTCTCCCATTATAGATAGTAGATACTGATAGTAATCATATGCGGGGGAAGATAATGGAGTCTTCCCCTCACTTTTCATTGGAGCCTTCCGACTAAATTCTATGGGTTCCACTAGACGAGGCTACTCGTAGGTTTGACGAGTGAAGAAAGGATTATGATCCAGATTGTTGTTTGTCTTGGAAGAGTGTTGGGGGAGGGATTCTTCGAATGCATCTTAACTAACCTGATGGTAGGATCGATGATGGTATTAAAGTGTATGTTCCTACTCAAGGTACTCGACTAGATTTGAATGGTAGGATTGGTTGGATTCCACCAGAAGAGTTTACTGGTTGGATGATTGATGGAGAATGAGTGCATTTGTCCGATCATTGTTTTCCACCAAGATGGTTTGGTGGGATTCTCCTGAGGGGGAAAAGGTAGGATCTAACTACCTGTTAACAGATTTTTTACAGGGGGTCCATCTTGCATGCCCATGTCTGAGGGACCTAGGCTAGATAGACAAAGGCAACACTCTCAACATGTTGATGGATTACTTCCACATGATGTTGGCAGTGACGATTGTTGATAACAACCCTTGAGTAGGACCACTATGTTTTTTGGTTGAGTTCATTAGTGAATTATTTGTCGAACTCTATATAATATGTGTGGGATTGGTGTTTTCATTCCGAGTATAATTTCCCAAAATGGTTCAAGATGGTGATTGGAACCATCTTCTTGTAGACCACCAGTCAAAACTGACTAGACGATAGGGGGGTGCTCCTAATTTGGAAGGCCTTCTGAAAAACCTCCATGTTTGGAGTGGTTCCATGATTATTGTACTCTCAATCTGGAGCATTAGAGACCTAGAGTTATAGAAGCTAATTCATCGATGGATCCCTTTGGGTGGAAGAGGATCTGGCCTAAGCATCATCTATGTTATTCATGATTGTAAACTATAAGGAATCCATTTTTATTGTTGGTTGTTCTTGGAAAAGTGTGCCTATATATATCAAAACCCAAAAAATGAATTATGAAATCTCAATTGTGTTTAAAAATTCCTGATTTATTGCCTTGTTTGGCTATCTTTCATCAATTGATAGAGGCTTGACAGATGGGTAACACTATCATCTTCATTAAGGATTCACGTCGGGTTCACCATTTTTTTCCCATAGAACATCTTTTCTAGTTAGGAATCTCTATTTCAGAATATTTTCAAATAAATTTGTTTATGGAAATAGAAATACACAATGTTTCTAAATCTAAAGGGACCTACTTTCAATCAGTATACATTCGTTAGGTATGTTGACATACAATACTTAAGAACTAGTAATGGTTGAGAGGATGGTATGATGGGATCATCGCACACTTTTGGGGATAATTATTGCCTACACTGGACTCTATTATTGATTTAAGATATGTTCATGAATCCTTCATTAATACCCAATAATGATGACATTTATCACACTATTATTAATAAACTATTAGAATGTGTGGAATTCAGAATCATCCATATATATTGTAGGATCTTCAACAATAGCGATATTTGTGTGCATCTGGGGTTCTCCACAGAAGTTATCCTATTATAACTACTTAGATATTTTTTTGTTTTTATCTTGATGATGCTGGTTTTTAAGCCTCTCATTGGGGGATCTTTGGTGTTAATTCTCATCCAGGTATATGAAAGTCACTATAGAATTTATCAGCATCCAGGGAGATGAATGCTTACTCTGGTGTTTATTGTCTTCCAGAGAGATGAATGTTGTTTTGATGTTGGGATCAAACCCATAAGTGATCTACCTACGTATCCTTGTGAAATGAATTAGAACACACATAGTTTGGTGCCACATAATGGGACTCATATTATATCTTAATGTCGAATGAAATGGACCCAACCAGAAAATTTAATGTCAAGTGGCAATGAAATCTAGGAGAAAGCTTCCTAGTCAAAGCTTAGTGTGGGACATATACCTAACTAGCTTGAGGAACCTGGAAGGAATATGGGCTTCCAAGATTCATGAAACCCTACTAAGGATATATCCCAGAGAGAACAAGGATGATTTGGAATGTTCGGTCTAATCCTTAGGGAGTCTTCTTATATATCCTAGCTATGGTGGGAATCAAAACCCACATTGTTCTATACGTCCCATAGGGGAGTATGGCCATTTGATAGAAATAGGTTTGGGATTACTCCTCAATAGTATTCCCCTGTAATAGGGTCCATAAGTGATTTATTAACTCATACATGGTTAGTGGGGATTAATTCGGGGAATAATCCTTAGGAAGATGCACAGAATAGGGGAATTGAGATTGGGGCATACTCTTAAAGAGGATTCCAAATGAGCTCAGTACCCAAGTGGGATTCTTACACATCCTAACTAATAGGAATTGGTGTTATCATAGTTCATCCATTCAGGTTGATGGTATGGGTGTTGGGATTATCAAAAACCTCTAAGCTCATGTGATTTATGCACTATGTGAGAAAAAAGATGGTGTGAATGATTCAACAAACAACACACACATTTCCTCTTTCACTGGTGCAAGTGGAAGGGATATGACGGAAGAGGTCGTGGCTACAACAAAAGGGGTCATGGATATGGTGCTTCCCTCTCTTCAATTTACATTAAAAATGGGTCCATTATAAAAAAGAATTGGTGGTGAAGTATGTAGAGAAAAGAAAGCCTGAAAGAACCTACATGAAAGGCTATTGGATTACACTATGATGGTTTTCCTTTGATTTATTCAGGTAGAGTAGGGATACATTTCCATTGGAATAATGAATAAAAAGTGTGATCTTTATCCTCCCTACCAAGAACCAGAGGCTCTGGGTCATAGAGATGAGAAGGGGAGGAAAGAGTCCTATCCAAGGAATCCCAGATGGGGAACTGCTCAACATTGTCCCTTGGGTAAGGGTCCAAGTGACTGTAGATATACAAACCTAAATAAATCTCATGTATCTTGACACATTCATTGTACTTGTGTGGGAAACCTTTGACCATAGAAATAAAAAACCAAATGGGAGATATAATGATGTGCTTAGCCCTATAGTTTAGAAAATAAATATTTCTCAATAGAGGTATCAACATGGCCACTTTGAGGATAGAGTAGCAGTGAAGGATAATCACTTTCATGAATGGATATGAAGTAGGATTTATGAAATGCTCACATAGGCGATGAAGGTGACATGAACCAATAAATATTATGAAATTGATTAGTATGCAAGTGGGTGGCATAGAAGTAGGCTTGGGAGAACTAGTTTCACATAAGTTTCCCAACAACCATGATTAATACACTGGGGTGAAGCTTTATTCAAGCGTCCAACGGTCTCTACATGGATTACCATAAGTGAGGTGCATACATTCCTATATGCGGAAGGGACATCACACAAGTGTTCTTAAATCATGGGGGTTGGGTGAACATGTCATGAAAGTGTTGTTAATTTTTAACACTAAATGTACTTAAGTATAACTATTCTCCTTTAATTCCCTCTCTATAAGTGTTATGAATCTACCTAGAAGGTTTTAGAGGACTGGAGTGAAGCACTCGGGCGATCAGAGCATCAATCTTCCCCTGAGAAAATTATCTCATAGAAATGAAGGCCCCAATGGTCTATTTATAAGGAAATATGGTAACCTATGTGAAGGAATCTGGTCATTCAAGTGGTGTGGCACCCAAGTACATGTGCTATACTGATGATTTGGGCAACATTAGGCAAACCACTTTATGAGCCTTTTTAAAGATTGAAAATTTTCAACTATTTTCTGTTCATTTTTTGAAGGCATTTCCCTTTTTCAATTTTTCTACCATGTGATTTAATGGTGTGTCATATTTTCATAAAGTGTTTTTAGTTTTTTAATGGGTATAAGGGTTTTAAAGGGGATTAAGTGTTTTTTAAACTATTATTAGGATATTTAGGTGTTTTTTGTTTTTGTTTTTTTATATTTTTAGGTTCATTAGTGTTCTTAAGCGTTTCAGGATTCGTACAGTTTTTTGGGTCTCTTTGAAGTTTTATAGATTTTAGGGTCATTAATGTGTTTAAGGTGTTTCTTTGGTTTTATTATTTTAGATTATTTTATTGTTTTTATTGGTATTTATGGTATTTTGGGCGTGAAAGTGTTTTTAGGTTTATTCGGTTTGTGTATAGGTTTTAGGATCTTTTAGGTTTTCTTAGGTTTCTAATTGTATTTTATGTTTTTTTAAATATTCAATGTATCATAGGGTTTTTATTGGTTTTAGTGTATTTTTATGGGAGTTTTATGGTTATAGAGATTTTAAGGGTTTTAGAGTTATTTGGGTTTTAGGTGTCTTGCTATTTTTTGGGGTTTTTAATGTTTTATGGGATTTTATGGGTTTATAGTTTTTGTATTTTTCACATCACTTTATGTTTTTTAATGTATATTATGGTTTTATGGGTTTTAGGGTTTTTATGTATTTGTACAATTTGGGGGTTTTAAGGGATTTTATCATTTTTATGGTTTTGGGGAGTTTTTTGGTTCTATGAGTATTTAGGTGGTTTTTAGTGTGGGGTTTTTTGTCTTTATTTTTTTTGGGTTTTTAAGCTTTTAGGGGGATTTTAATTTTTTGGGGGCATATATAATTTTTTAGGGTATCTAATGTTAATCATATTTTTTTATCATTTTAAGTTTTTTATGTATTTTTATGGTTGTTAGGGATTTGAGTATTTTTTGGTGGGTGGGGTTTAGAGTTTTAATTATTTTTTATAATTTTATGTTTTTTTTGAATATTTAGGTGTATTTGTTTTTTAAAGTTCTCTTAAGTTTTTGGGGGTTTTTAGGGATGTTTAGGGTTTTTCTTTTTTTATGAGTTTATTATGTTTTGGGGGGTCTTTTGTTTTTTATGTGTTTTGGGGTTTTAGGGTAATTTCGATTTTTAGAGTTTTTAGTTTCCTTGTCGGTTTTCATGTGATTTTAATGGATGTTAAAGATTCTTATTTTTTAAGGTATACTAATTATTTTCTTATTTTTTATGTTTTATGGGTTTTCTAGGGTTTTAGGGTCTTTTGGTTTTTATTTGTTTTTAGATTTTTTAGGGTATTCAGGGTATTATGGTCCATTATAGTTTTTAGTTTTTTTAATGATTTTATAGTTTTTAGGGTGTTTTATGGGTTTTGAGGGTTTTAGTCTTTTAGGTAATTTTACAGGTTTTTATAGTTTTTAGGTATTTTATATGGGTTTTAGAGTTTTTAGGGGATTTGAAAATCTTTTAATGTTTTAGGTTTTTTATGGTTTTAATTTATTTTGATGGAATTTTTTTTTCTTTTGTAGTGTTTTTAGGAACTTCTTGAGTTTTTTACGATTTTTTGGGGACTTTTAGGGGGATTATATTTTTTGGTCATTTAGAGTATTATGGGTTTTATGGACCCTTAGGGGTTTTCAAGCTTCATTAGTGGGGTTTTGGGTACTTTTGGATTTTTTAGGGTTTTAGGTTCATTTAATGTTTTCTTTGTTTTTATATTCATTTAGGGTTTTACTATATTATAGGTTCTTTTAGGTTTTTTATTTTTTTGCTTATATTTGGGGTTTTTATGTTTTTATTGAATTTTAGTGAGTTTTATGGGTTTTAGTGTCTTTTAGGGTTAATGTGGTTTTAGAGTGTTTTTGGGTTTTTGGGGTATTTGGGTGTATTTTAGGGTCCTTTATATTTTGTTATAATGTTTAGGGTATTTTAGGATTTTCAATATATTTATTTTATTTAGTGGTTTTAATTTTTTTTACAGTTTTAGGGGTTTATTGGGACTCATATGACATTCAACGTTTCAAGGGTTTTTCTTGGTTTGCTTAGATTTTAGGGGTTTTAGGGTTTTTAATATATTGTATAATTTTAGGTTCCTTTAGGGGTTTTAGGTTATATTTTTCAATTTTTGGGTTTTTTTAATTTCATTAGGGGTTTATAGAATATTTTAGTGTTTATTGTGATATTCAGCGGCATATGGAATTTTTATGGATTTTAAGGGGCTTTAGGGTTTGTTGGGGGGGGGGTTGGGTTTATGGTTATTTTTGTATTATGGTTTTTAGGTTGATAATGGGATTTTAGGTTTTTCTAGGTATTGGGTGTTTTTGGGTTTTAGGGTGTTTTAAGCATTGTTAAGGATTTTTAGGGGTTTTAGAGGTTTCTGGGTGTTAATGGGATTTTAACATTTTTTAGATTTTGTAGGCATTATGTGGTCTCAGGTATTTGGGGTTTTTTGGTTTTTTAGGGCATTTTAGGGTTTCTAGGTTTTTATAGTTGTATATGGGTTGGATATTTTTTTTATCTTTTTGGTATTTAAAAGTTTTTTGGGGTTTTTAGGGGTTTTATGTTATTATGTATTAAAGGGTTTTTAGATTTTTAAGGGGATTTATAACATTTTAGTGTATTTTGGGTATATTATATTTTTTAGGTCTCGTTTAAGGTTTTTATGGATCGAGGGATTTATAGGATTATTTACTGCTTGTTGGGGTATTGAGAGTGTTTTAGTGTTGTTGAGTTTTCAAGGTTTTATGGTCATTTAGAGTTTTTTAGGTATTAGGGTGTTTGGATTTTTTTATGGGTGTTAGCATTTTTAGGGATTTAGGGTTTCTATGGTTTTATGAGGTTTTACAGTTTTGAGGGGTTTTAGTTAATTTGTAGTTTTCTGTGGTTTTTAGTGTATTTATTTTTATGATTATTTAGTTTTTTTGTGTAATATTTTGATTATAGGGTTATTATATATTTTTAGGGATTTTTAAGGGGTTTGTGCATTTTTAACATTTTTTTGCATTACTAATGGTTTTAGTGAATTTTAGAGTTTCAGGGTTTTATAGGTTTTTTGGGTTATTAAAGTTATTAGGGGCTTTATTGTTTTTTAGGTGTTTAAGGTTCATTTTTTATATTTAGTGTTTTTATGGGGTTTTAATGATATTTCAGATTGTACGAGATTTTAGGGGTTTTTCAGGATTTATATTGGTTTTTGGGATTCTAAAGGGGTTTATGGATTTTATTGGGGTTTAAGTGTAAGGACACGACCATAAAACATTACATAATCATGAATTAAATGAATAATTAAAATAGAGGATCTTTTCAGGTATACAGTTTTAGAGAATTAGGACATAACTATTACATCTCAAAAGAGTACAAAGTAGACACTGCTACTAAGTTTCCGTAAAATAAAAACTCTTAAAAAGAAACAAGTCTAGTTCCTTGTTTTTGATAGCATGTATTTCCATGAAACCAGCCTTGACCCTATTCATCTTTAAGTCATGTGGAGAACATTTCAAAAACATGGGATGAGCATAAAAAGCCCAGTCAAGGATACACAAAGATGGAAAACTGTTAGTTTTTCAAAACAACAAGTAAACCATGAATACATTATCAAATTAATACATTTTACCTTTATGAAGTATTAAATACTCTTCACTGAATAAAAGATCACTACCTATCCTTTGTAACCAAAAGATTACCATAAAACCGTATAAAGAACACTTATCATATAATGGTATCTTGGGACATAAACATACTTAAATGGAATAACCATACATTGGACTTCCACACATATCACTACTTGGAATAGCCATATGGAAGACTTCCATACCCAATGCATTGGAGGTTATAACATAACCACCCATCCTGGTATTCACTTCACCACGTGTCATATGGTTTATCACGTAACCACTCGTTTAATGTCCAAGTACCATTGTAAAATCATAATACATAAAAAATATACAATGGAAGGAAAATATTTCCACATTTCAATCACAATATATCACTTAAATATATTGACATAACAAATCAATTATAAAAACCATTTTCAATACCAAAATACATAAAATAGTATATGGTATTTAATTTCTTTTAAAATCATTATGGCATGTTAAGAATGCCAAAGGTCAAATAGTTCTCACGGCGACAGAAAAGGTCGTTGTCACTGCGTACGTTAAAATAATCATTCCTTTTTATCGTTCAGTAAAACACTTCGTAGAAAAATATTCCCTTTGAATGAAATGTATTGTCAATGGAGTTTATATAGAGTATAAATTAATTTCTTGTATTAGAACAAAAAAAATGCCTCAATTAAAGGAGATTGAGATGAAGTCCCTTACAAAGTCGGTATCCTTAGATTAAGGATAAATCAATTACATAATTATGCATGACAAATATAAATACACCCAATATAAGAGGATATTAAATGTAAAACAATTAGAGGTCATCCACACATATTCATAGTATGGCAGAATCAATAAGTATAGGTTTAACCCAAATAATTGAAATTGGGTTATGATGTACCCTTACAGAAATTCGACAGCCTAACGGTGTCATTTTAACATTCTGAAAGTGATACAATGAGAGATAAAAAGGGTATCTCATCACTTGTAAATATCATATATAGAAATAAGGATATATAAGAACATATCCCAACATAATAATATGTAAATTAAATGACCAAAAAAAAATAAGTCTTTTAAAAAGAGGAGGGTGAAAGGGTCCCTTACCGATTTGGGTAACTTTCAAAATGTACATCTCATGAAATAAGGGTCATAAAATTAAGATATAAATACCCATAAATTAAGTTATATTACACTAATAATACAATAATGGGAAGTGCACACACCACAAAAAAAGGAAATAGTGGAAAATGTATCATGAATCTCATGGTAATAAAAGTGAGATGAAAAATCCCTTACGAAAACTCAGCAACCTAACGGTGCCCCTTAAAACATCAAAAAATGGATTGCTGAGATCAAATAGGGTCTCTCATAATATTAACCTAAAATTTCAAGTAAGATGAATATAAAATAACATCCCCCACCATATTAAAAATGAGCTTAATGGAAATTACATAAACGAAAGTACTTAAAAAGAAAGAGAGAGGTAGGATCCCTTACCTCAAGTCAGACTTGTCTTGTTTGTTTCTTTAGATTCCTGAATAAAAAAAATTGGTCAATTTATAATTTCATAAGGACCTCTTTTAAATATTATTATTCAGCTCATATCACATATTATAATGTTATAATAATTGGTTAATAATGTGATTTCATATCAGACGTTTTTGTCGATGTTCGGTACATGAGTCAAAATTTAACTTGTTGGAAAAGATTGTTCCATGTAGTTATAGGTAAATCGTCTCCAGAATAGTATTAATGATTTAAATATCATATATATACAGTATATATTCATTTTTTACTATTCTGTAACATTTGGAGATAAAAACATGAAATGCACCGTTCATGGAGACATTAGGTCGTACGTACGCATGAACGCTACATTCATATCTCTGTCGTATTAATCGAATTAAAACTAAATGAGAGATATACATATTATAATTCCATAATTATATCCATAATTTATATGTAATATATGAAATATATATCCATTATATATATGTATTTAGAATAGTACATAACATTTGGAGATAAGAAATGAAATGTACAGTTCATGGAGACGGTAAGCCGTACGTACACATGAACTCTACTATCATTTCTATTTAATAAGTTAATTGAATGAAAAAAAAGATACATAGTTATATTAAAATTAAAGTATAGTATAATATATAACATCATTAAATCCTTCATTTATACATCCCACATGTGGAATTAATGATTCAAATCACATTGTGGGGGCGGTAGTCCGCATTTCTTAAATTGAAATTATCGTGTTTACCAAATATGGAAACTATAATGATATGGACTAAATGAAAAATAAAAAATCATAAGGAATAAATAACCATAATTTATATATCATATATAAATATAGTGACATCTTAATGGAAACCATGAGAGGTGTTAAAAAAATATTGAACAATCATCATTTTGTGAGCCAGTAATTCTCCACCCACAGAAACAATATGTTCATTAACCATTAGATGGGGTGTGTATTATTGTAGCTCGAATCCTCCTCATAAAATCATCCTTGTATATTTAATATAATGATGTTGTTACAAAATAAAGTAATAAAAAGAGTTTAGGGGGTTGGAGAATAAAAATAAAACAAAAGAACATAAGAGATGACAATACCATCAAATCAGATAACACTTTTTGATTTAAGCTAGAAGGATTCCTTGGAAATAATTCTGCCCAAAGTTAGGATTATAAAATTAATAGAGGGATGTGGAGAGACAATATGAGTAGAGGTTGGACGAGCCCAGGGCTTGAGATGTGTGGGTAAGAAGGTAATGGTTTGGGCCTTTTATAAGAGCGAGGAGGGGAACTCTTGGAAAGTCATGAAATGTTACAATATTATAAAATGATTTTCTAATAAAAAAGGTCCCAATAATATATATTTCTAGGATAAGGTGATAAGGGTTCAAAATACACCCATCCAATAGGGTTTTTACAAGTTTATGTCTTAGATTTTACATTATATTTTCATTTTATTTAAATCGTTCATTAATGATGTAATAACGGCATCATCATGGTGTCAAAAATAAATTAATTTATTTAATGTCTAAAAATTATATAAAAATACTATGAAGTATACAATCGTTTTATATTTTCAATGAATATTTATAGTAATAAATATGACTTGTATATCCCTATGTAATTTTTTTTAGTAAAACAATACATGTTTGTGACATTTTTATTTTAACTTTAAATAAAAATTTATTAATGTCATTTTCTTACCCAAGTGTCTCCATGGGGTCCCCAAGTTGACCAATGGATTTTATTGGTCGGCCATGACTCAAACAATACGGGTAGGACATGTGTCAAGGTCATTTCATATTATTATAACATTATCTTTACCTTAAACTACACCAATTACTTTTAATCGCGATTAATAAAACTTAAAAGTTACTATTCACCCAAAACACATTAATCCCATTGAACCACATTTTACATCCTAATGACAACCATGTGTGTTAGATTTTTGAAATTCAAATCACATAGGTGGTAAAAATTCATTTATATGAAAAATCAGTTGTTTTAACTACCACATAGTGGTTTCACTATTCCTCAAAAATTGAAGTTTTTTAGAAAAATACAAAAAAGTACCTCGAAGATATATTTAATATTCCGAATTCAAAAATTATTCCTATTTTAAAAAATTCAAAACATATAAGTTTCATTAATCAATTTAATAATTGATTACCGTTGTCAAAAAAATAGCATGTTTTTATGAAACAAAATATATCAAAAGATTGGCAGTAGTTTAAGTATAATTTCAAAGTTAAATTAATTTGAATGACCACCATTGGATTAAATGGTAATAATATATTCTAAATACATTTTAAAACCAATTAAAAATACAATATATCCATATAAATAAATCATATTAAAAGGAGGTTTTGAATTAAAATACAACATTTTCTCTAAAAACGATCTTTATCAGAAAAATAACAAAAATTTACACAACGTAAATTTTGATGTCCATATTCTAAAGAAGGATTTTATTTGGTCCAATATATCATATAAAATTGTCAAAAAGTGGATTAAAAAGGGTTCCCCATCAAAAGGCGGTTAATCGACCTTTCAAAGAATATTGGAATATTTATGATTAAATTGGATTCATTCGCATTTTAAGCCTCTAACATTTATTGGATAAAAGTAACAATATTTGACAAACATATATAATCATTTTTTATTTAGTTATCTTCATTCCAGCCATTACAACGGCTAGGCCTTAACTATCATTTAAAATAATATTATTTTATTATTAGAGTGCAATGTAAGATTTCAAAGAAACTCATTGTTGCGTATTGGGTACGCCATCGAGCATAGCGTTCCATTTAAATAAATATTAATATTTTATTCACAAATATTAATAAGTATGAAAAAGTAATATTATTTATTTACAAAGGATGTTACATCCTTCCCCCCTTTTGGGAATTGCGTCCTCGCAATTTTAAAACTGGGATTGGAAACTTCACTGTAATCCCTACATCGGAAAAGGAGTAAATTAATCTATCACTTTAAAAGAAAGAAAGATAAGTACCAAGGTCAACCGAGACAACATGTACTAGGATTCCATGAAAACATGGATATGGAGGAAAAAAAAGGTTTACGTTCTGATGGAGAGCGATAGAAACATGTTTAGGAGAAAGTTAACCACCAGAAAATAACAAAATTGTGATGGGTTAAATGGTATTTGATTCCCCAGTAGGAAGAGTTAACAGACAACATTTTAGTTTAAAGTTACTTTTCTTTGAGGAATTTATTTATGATCTTAACTAAATCACAAGGAAACCTACTTTCTTGCCATTTAGACTTTCATATCTTACTAGATTTCTAACACAAACTCATTTTTTCATCCAAAAGATGAGTATTTAGGATGACTTGTTCACATGAAGAGCGCAATAATCAACTTCTAGAGAATCACCTAATCCATAAAATAGAACTATATATTTTCCATGTCTTTAGACCTTAACCAAAACCAAAATTTTTAGAACATGATAAGATAATACACAAAAGGATAATCCTTTATATAAAGAAAATCAATTCTTAATCTCCAAAATTTGTCCAACAAAACCCAAAAATCAACTAAGACCATTCGAATAACAATTTGTCCATAAAATCCATCAAAGTAAAACAAATTAATATTGAAACCCAAATATTTGACGGATTTAATCACATAGTCTCCCATGGTAAAAATTAACATTTATTTCCAAATAACATCAGTTTCTCTTAAAATCTCATATTGAAAAGTAATTATCCTAATCATATATCCTCCATGATAGGTTAATATTTTCATAGATAACCCAAAATCAACTTATTATTGATTCATAAAATTATATAACAAAAAATATTTTTTCATACTAACCAGGGACTTCATGTAGTCCAGTGGTAGGAGATAAATACCAGTCGCACTTTGGTTGTGGGTTCGATTCCCACAGCTCTGTCCGACGTGACAGGTTGTCACACGGTCTACGTGTTATCCGTTTTACAAAACTATGTAATTCTCAAAACATTCCCCAAAAAGAGATAAAATCATCAAAAATAACCATAACATAATGTATCCTCAATTTTATCTCATGACTTTCATTTTCTATCATAACAAATAGTAACCCATAATTACCTCAAAATTAAGGATCATATAATCCCAAATGGTTCTTTATAACTATGTCCACAAAAGAACAGATAAATATTACTTGAATAAAATTTTCATATATCAAACATCAGGGTTACACATACTATAAAAATAAATCTAATGTAACCTCATCATCAAAAGAGACTTAATACATTTAAGAATTTCACCATCCTAAAATCAACCATAACTCTTGCATCCATTATATTTTCACTTCATACTCATTCAACATTCTTCATGATCCATTAACCATTCCATTCCAACGTATTCTGAAATACTTATTTAATACAAACAAAATCATGAATCATATCCTATGATTCCAAAATAGGAAAACATATGTTAAGAAATATTCCATACCTTTGATTGGTCATTGTCAGTTTCTTCATCCTCAATCGGAATGGAATTAGGTATTTGTAAAAGAATATTTGTACGATCTTGGGGATCCCATTCCTAAAACTTCTTTATAGGACATGTGTTTGCATAATGACCATGCACACCACATTTAAATCTTTTAATTGATCCCTCAGAATGAACTTCATTCCCTTTCCTCGAGTCAACTGGATGCTTCCTTTTCCCATGGAAGGTTCTTGCTTTATGACCATCATTTCCACATCTATATCATATTTCTTTCCCTTTGAAACATTCTCCTAGGTGTTTATTTCCACATCTTTTACACATAGGTCTTTGAACACACTTACCTTTATGAATATTACCTTAATATCCATAGGGATTTATTTCTCGCACATATGATACCTTATAAAAATCACCAAGGTTTAGGTGTTCAATCATGAATCTAGATAGTTGGTTGAGGATAAACACAAGAGTTCTCATTGTATCTCTAATATCATTCAGTTTCTCCCTCAGAAAACTGACACATTTTCCTTCACATCTACTATTACTTTAGTGCCTGCTAGTTCCAGCCATTTACTAAAACCAAAAAGGTCGGTGTGAGAATATCAGTAAAATCATCATATAATAATTAGGATGATAAACACTAAGATATAGTTGTCCACGTTATCTCAAACTAATTATAACTTAAAAAAATTACTCCATCTAATATACTACCCATTGTGGTTATACCCAACTTGTCACTTGTTCTTAAACAACACTCTAACCTCTAATGTTATCAAAACTGACCTTTGAAACCAGCTGTAAGGACCCGGCCATAAAACATTACATAATCATGAATGAAATTAATAATTCACATAAAGGATCTTTTCAGGTTTAGAGATTTAGAGAATTAGGACATAACTATTACATCTCAAAAGATTACAAAGTCGACAGTTCTACTATGTTTCCATAAAATAAAAACTCTTAAAAAGAAACATGTCCAGTTCCATGTTTTAGATAGCATGTATTTCCGTGATACCATCCATGACCCTATTCATCATTATGTCCTATAGAGAACATTTTAAAAACCGGGGATGAGCATAAAAATTCCAATAAAGTATACACGAAGATGGAAAACTGTTAGTTTTTCAAAACAACATGAAAACCACGAATACTTTATCAAAGTAATACATTTTACCTTTATGAATTAGTAAATAATATTCACTGAATAAAAGATCACTACCTATCCTTTGTAACCAAAAGATTACCATAAACCCATATAAATAACACATAACTTATAAAGGTAACTTGGGACATAAACATAATTAAATGGAATAACCATACGGTCGACTTCCATACATATCATTACATGGAATAGCCATATAGCCAACTTCCATACCCAATTCATTGGAGGTTATAACATAAGAACCCATCCTGGTATTCATGTAACCACTCGACATATGGTTTATCACGTATCCACCCTTAAAATGTACAAGTACCACTACAAAATCATAATACGTAAAACAAATATAATGGAAAGAAAACATTTCCACATTTCAATCACAATATATCACATAAATATATTTACATAAGAAATACATTATAAAAACCATATTCAATACCAAAATACACAATAGTTTATTTGGTATTTATATTCTTTTAAAAAAATTTATGGTTTCTTAAGGAAGCCAAAGGTCAAATAGTACTCACAGCGGTGGAAAAGGTCGTTGACACCGCGTACGTTAAAAGAAACATTCCTTTTTATCATTCAATAAAACGCTTCGTAGAACAATATTCCTATTGAATGAAATGAAAAGTAAAAGGTTTTTATATAGAGTATAAAATAAAGTCTTGTATTAGAACAAAAATATGCCTCAATGAAAGGAGATTGTGATGAAGTCCCTTACAAATTCGGTATCCATAGATTAAGGATAAATCAATTACATAATTATGTATGAAAAATATAAATACACCCAATATAAGAGGATATTAAGTGTAAAACAATCAGAGGTCATCCACACATATTCATTGTATGATATAATCAAGAAGTACAGGTTTAACCTAAAGAATTGAAATTGGGTTAAGATGTTTCCGTACAGAAATTCGACAGCCTAACATCGTCATTTTAAAATTCCGAAAATGAGACGATGAGAGATAAAAAGGGTATCTCATCACTTTTACATATCATTTACAACAATAAGGACATAAAAGAACATATCCCAATATAAGAATATGTAAATTAAAACACCTAACAAAAAGAAGTCTTTTAAAAAGAGGAGGGTGAAAGGTTCCCTTACCGATTTGGGTGACTTTCGAAACGTACACCACATGAAAGAAGGGTCATACAATGAAGATGTAAGTACCCATAAATTAAATTATATTACACAAATAATAAAATAATGGAAAGTAAACACACCACACAAAAAGGAAATAGTGGAAAATGTAGCATGAATCTCACAGGAATAAAAGTGAGACGAAAAATCCATTACGAAAAATCAGCTGCATAACGATGCCCCTTAAAACATCAAAAAATGTATTGAAGAGATAGAATAGGGTCTCTATTCATATGAAAATAAAATTTACAATAAAATTAATATAAAATAACATCCCCCAACATATGTAAAAGGAGATAAAAAGAAATGTCATAAAAGAGAATACTTAATAAAAAAGATAGAGGTAGGATCCCTTACAGTAAGTTCGTCATGACTTGTTCGTTTCTATATATTCCTGAATAATAAACATTGTTCAATTTATAAATGCTTAAGGAATTAATTTAAATATTACTATTCAGTTCATATCACATATTATAAAGTTATAATAATTGGTTCATAATGTGAGTTCATATCAGACGTTTTTGTCGATGTTTGGTACATAAATCAAAATTGAACTTGTTGGAAAAGAATTTTCCATGTAGTTATAGGTAAAAATTCTCCAGAATAGTTTTAATGATTTAAATATAATATATTTCCATTATATATTCATTTTATACTATTCCATAACATTCGGAGATAAAAAAATGAAATGCACCGTTCATAGAGACGGTAGGCAGTACGTACGCATGAACGCTACTTTAATTTCTTTGTCATATTAATGGAATTAAAACTAAATGAGATATATATATATTATAATTCCAGAATTATATACATCATTTATATGTAATATAATACATATATATCAATTATATATATGTACTTAAAATAGTACATAACATTTAGAGATAAGAAAATAAATGTACCGTTCATGGAGACGGTAAGCCGTACGTATGTATGAACGCTACTTTCATTTATATTTAAAAAATTAATAGAATGTAAATAATAATGATAAATAGGTATATTATAATTAAAGTATAATATAATATATAACTTCATTAAATCCTTCCTTTATACATCCCACATATGGTATTAACGATTCAAATCACATTGAGGGGGCGGTAGTCTACACTTACTAAAATGAAATTATCGCATTTACCCATTATGGAAACCATAATGGAATGGAATAAATTAAAAATAAAGAAGCATAAGGAATACATAAACATATTGTATATATAATTTATAAATATAGTGACATCTTAATTTCCACCATGAGTGGTGTGAAAAGAAGATTGAACAATCATCCTTTCGTGAGGCAGCAATTCGCCACCCACAGAAACAGTATGTTCTTTAACCATTATATTGAGGTGTGTATGAGTGTAACTAGAAAATCCTCATAACAGAATCCTATTATATTTAAGATACAGGTTTTGTTAAAAATGAAAGGAACAAAAAGAGTTTATGGGGTTGGAGAAGCATAATAAAACAAAAGAACGTAAGAGAAGACATTACCTTCAAATCAGATAACTCTTTTTGATTTGATCTCAAAGGCTTCCTTAAAAAGACTTATGCCCAAAGTGAGGCTTCTAGGAGTATGAGAGGGATTTTTAGAGATAATATGTGCAGAGGTTGGACGAGCCAAGGGCTTTAGAGGTGTGGGTAAGGAGGTAAAGTTGGGGGCCTTTTATAAGAGGGAGGAGGGGCACTCTTGGAATGTCTTGAAAAGTTTCTTTATTATAAAATTATTTTCGGATAAAAAAGTTCCCAGAATTATATATTTCTAGGATAAGTTGATAAGATTTATAAATCCACCCATCCAATTGGTTTTTGACAAGTTTATGTCTTAGATTTTACATTATATTTTCATTTTATTGAAATATTTCATTAATGAGGTAATCGATGCATCATCATGGTGTCATATATAAATTAATTTATTTAATGTATAAAAATTATAAAACAAATACTATGATGTAGGAAATATTTTTATACTTCCAGTTAATATTTATAGTAAAAAATATGACTTTAATAACCCCATGTAAATTTTTTAATAAAACAATATATTTTTTGACATTTTTGTTTTAACTTTAAATAAAAAGTTATTAATGTAATTTTCTTACCCAAGTGGCTCCATGGGGTCCCCAAGTTGACCCATGGATTTACTTGGTCGGCCATGACTCAAAAAATAAGGGTAGGACACATGTAAATGTCATTTCTTATTATTATTACATTATCTTTACCTTAAATTTCACTAATTATCTTTAATCACGATTAATAAAACATAAAAGTCACTATTCATCAAAAATTCATTTCATCCCATTGAACCAAATTTTACATCCTAATGATAACCATGTATGTCAGATTTTTGAAATTAAAATCACAGAGGTGGTAAAATTTCATTGAAATGAAAAATCAGTTTTTTTGACTACCACTTACTGGTTTCACTATTCCTCAAAAATAGAAGTTTTTCAGAAAAATACCAAAAAATACCCCTAAGCTATATTTGATATTCCGAATTCAAAAATGATGTCTATTTTACAAAATTAAAAACATATAAGTTTCATTAATCAATTTAATAATTAATTCCCATTGTCAAAACAAAAAAGCGTGTTTTTAAGAAAAAAAATATATCAAAAGATTGACACTAGTTTAAGTCCAATTTCAAAGTGAAATTAATTCCAATGAACACCATTGGATTAAATGGTAAAAATATATTCTAACTAAACTTTGAACCCAGTTAAAAAGATAATATATCCATATAAATAAATCATATTAAAATAAGGGTTGGAATTAAAATACAACATTTTCACTAAAAATTATCTTTATCAGAAAAATAACAAAAAATTACACAAAGTAAATTTTGATGTCCAGATTCTAAAGAAGGATTTTATTTGTTCCAATATAACATATAAAATTGTCAAAAAATGTATTTAAAAAGGGTTCGCCATCAAAAGGCGGTTAATCATCCTTTTAAAGAATATTTGAATATTTACGCATAAAATTGGATTCATTCCCATTTTAAGCCTCTAGCATTTATTGGATAAATGTAAAAATATTTGACAAACATATTTAATCATATTGTAGTTAGTTCCGTTCATTCCCACCATTATAATGTCTAGGAGTTAACTTCCAATTAAAATAATATTATTTTATTATTAGAGTGCAACGTAAGATTTCAAAGAAACTCGTTATTGCGTATTTGTTACGCCATCGAGCATAGCATTCCCTTTAAAGTAATATTAATATTTTATTCACAAATATTAATAAATATGAAAAAGTAATATTATTTATTTACTCGGGATGTTACATTAAGGGTTTTTATTATTGTTTTAGTGTTTTGGGTTTTAAGATTTTTTTTGGAGTTTATGGTTTTATTTGTTTTATGTTTTTTTATGGTTTTAGGGGTTTTAAGGGTTTTAGGATTTGTAATGATTTTTTATGTTTTTAGGGTTTTAGGGTTTTGTGGGGTTTTAAGGGGTTTATGGTTTTTTAGGATAATTTGGGGATTTTAGGTTTTTGTGGGTCATATAGGGGTTTTAGGGCCTTTTATGGGTTTATGTACTTTTGGAGATTTTTTTAGGTCTGTAGAGTATTTTATGGAATTTTGGGTTTTTTGTTGGTTTTTAGTGTGTATTATGGTATTTATTTGGGTTTTAGGGTGATGTAGTGTTTTTTCTGGTTTCTTGGTTTCATTTGATTTTTATGTTTTTATTAATTATAGTTTTTTTATGTTTTTGTTGTTTTTATTGTTTTTTTTGTGTTTTGAGGGTTTTTAGAGGTTTGTAGGATTCATTTATTATTTTTTTAATTGTAGGGTTCATTAAGGTGTTTTGTGGGTTCCCATGTTCCTTTTAGATTTTTATGTTTTTTTATTATATAGGGTTTTGGATTATTATGGGTATTGGGTTTTTTGGTTATGTTGGGATTATATATGTTTTTACAGTTTTTAAGGCATGATACAATTTTAATGTATTTTATTTTTTCAGGGTTTTTTAATCTTTAAGGGTGTTTTAGATTTTTAATTATTTTAAGGGATTTAGGTTTTTAGAGTTTTACAGTATTTAGGGGTTTTTGGATGTTATAGGGTTTTTGGGGTTTTGGGATTTTTAGTGTTATTAATGCTTTTTTTGGGTTTTAGAGTTATATGGGTTTTTAGTGTTTTATTAAGGTTTTCATGGGTTTTAAAGATTTTGGGGTTTTTAGGGTATTTTAGGTTTTTAGGGGTATGCTGGTTTTAGGGACTTTTATGGTCTTTTAGGGCGCTTTGGGTATTCTATCTCTTTTAGGATTTTATGGTATATTTGTCGGTTTTGGGTTTTTTCAGTCATTTGATGGGTTTTTAGGGGCCTTTGGATTCTATGTATTTTTAATGAAAATTTATGTTTCTTAGAACATTATAAGGTTTTTAATTTTTTTTGTTTTTTTGGTTTTATGGTTCTTAAGGTTATTTTATGGGTGTTAAGGGTTTTTATGGTCATTATGGGGTTTTTTGGGTTTTTTTTGGGTTTTTGTGTTTTTATGGATTACTTGGATTTTTAGCGATTTTATGTGTTTGTGGGGCTTTTTTAGGGAATTTAGGACAGTTTTAGGGTTTTTAGTGTTTTTAGAGATTTTTTGTTTTAATATCTCTATAGAGTATTTTGGTTATTTAGTGGTTTGTGGTTTTTTAAGGGGTATTTTGGTTTTTGGGGGTTTTGGGTATTTTAAGGGTCTTTTACGGTTTTATAACATTTGTAGATGTTTTACGATATTTACGGGTTTTAGCGAATTTTATGGTTCATAGGGTTCTTAAGGTTGTTTAGGGTTTTTAGGTGGACTTATAATTTTATAGAATTTAAGTCGATTTTGGTGTTTTGGGGGTTTATGGTCATTTAATGTTTTATGGGTATTTATGTTCTTTCTATGAGTTTTATTGTTTTAAATGTATTTTAATTTTTTTAGGATTTCTTATATGGTTTTTATAGTTTTTATCATTTTTAGAGTCTTTAGGGTATATATTTGGGTTTCATAATTTACTACGGATTTTAGGTTTTTAGGATTTTTTAGGGTTTCAAGGGGTTTTTTTTGTATTTTTTAGGATTTTGTAGGGTTTTATTTTTTTAGTATTTTTATGGGGTTTTATTGTTTTTAGGTTTTTAGGGTTGTTAGGTTTCTTAGGGGTTTAAGATCTTTTATGGTGTTTTGGGATTTTAGGGTCTTTTGGGTTTTAGGGTTTTTTAGGGTTTCTTGGTGTGTTAGGTTATTAAACGGTATTTTATGGTATTTTTTGTTTTTTTGAAACACTTTATTTTTGTTTTGGTATTTTTACAGGTTTTAGGGTTTTTAGGGTTTATGGTTAGGGTTTCCTGTTTTTTGTGGAGGGTTTAGGGTTCGAGGTGTAGGTTATAGCGTTTATGGTGTCATGTATAGGGTTTGTGTATATGGTGTGGGTTTTAATGCATAGGTTATAGGGTTTAGGATGTTCGATATGGGTTTATGGTGTATGGTATTGGGTTTTGGGTGTAGGATTTTGGGTCTAAGGTGTTGGGTTTAAGGTTTAGTGTGCGGGGCTCAAGATACAGTTTTTAGGGTATAGGGTCGAGTGTATATAGTTTTTAGTGTTTTTGGTACCTTAAAGGGTTTAATGGTTTTGTTTTTTTTAATGTATTTTTATGGGGTTTATGGTTTAAGGAGTTTTAGGGTTTTTATGTGTTTTAGAGTGATTTAAGTTTTTTTAGGTTTTTATGGTTTTTAATATGTGTTAGTTTTTAAGCTATTTTAAGGAATTAAGGGGGTTTTGTGGGGTTTAATGGTTTTTCTTTGAATTTTTATGTTTTTTGGGGTCATAGGGGTACTAGGGTTTTAGGGTTTTAGTGGAATTGGTGTTTTTACATGTTTTTAATTTTTTTAGGATTTATAGAATTTTTTGTTATCTAGTGGATTTATATGGGGTTTCAGGGTTTTATGGTATTAGGGTTTTAGGGTTTTAGAGGTTTTTACTTCTTAAAGTATGTTTAATAGTTTTTAGGGTATATATGGTGTATCAAGAGTTTTTGTTTTGATTTTTTATGGTTCTAGGGTCCCTTAGGATTTTTAGGGGTTTTATGGTCATTATGTTATAAGGGTTTTTAGGTTCCTTTTTTGGTTTTTAGGTTTTTTCAGAGGCTTTTTTGATATTAAGGTATTTAGGAAATTTTAGGGATTTTGGGTGTGTTTTTTGTCTTTTATTGTTTTTTGAGTTTTATTGCCTTTTTGTGTTTGGGGGGGGGGGATTTAGGGGATTTTTTTATTTTAGTGGGTTTTAGGGGGTTTTAGGATTTGTAGTGGTATTTAGGTTATTTTGATCTTTTAGGGGTTTTAAGATTTTATATGGGTTTTGGGATTTTTTGAGGTTTTTATGGGTTTAGGTTATTTTTAGTGTTTTTATTATTTGTAGGAGTTTTATTGTATCATTAGCTATTTTAGGTTTTTTGGAGCCATTTATGGGGGATTAAGGGTTTATAGGGGTTTTAGTGTGCTTAGTTTTTTTAAAAGGATGGGGCAGAGCCCTCAATTTATTATCAAAGCAATGACCTCTTTAGAGTGGGTAGAGGGAGACCCATTACATAGCCCTAATGCCCAAGGCCAAGTGGCCTCAATACAAGGCTGGAAAGCCTATTTTTTTTAGTGTTTTTATGGTTTTAGGGGTTTTGGGTTTTTATTCAGTTTTAAGGGATTTTGGTGTTTTTATGGGTTTAGGGTTTTTTGGATGTTTTTAGGACTTTTAGGGTTTTATGGTATTCTATTGATTTTCGAGGATTTTTGTAGTTTTAGGGGTTTTCTTGTGTATTTTGGGTTTTAAGGTTATTTTAGATTTTTGGATTCTTATAATTCTTAGGTTATTTTAGGATTTTTACAGGTGTTTGGAGTGTAATTGGGTTTCTATGTGTTTTAGGTTATTTTTATGGTTTTATTGGGTTTTACACTCTTTAAGGTGATTTTTGGATTTTTTATCCAATTAATGTTGTCTGGGGGGTTCAGTTCTTAAGTGGTTTATATTGGGTTCATTCAGTTATATTGGTGTTTTTTGTATTTTCATGTTCTTATTGTTTTTTGGGTTTTGGGTCGATTTAGGGGTTTAAGGATTTCATGGATTTTTAGAAATTTATGGGTATTATGGTTATTTAATATTTTTAGCGTTTTTAGGGTTTTTAGCGCTTTTAAAATTTTTATAGTTTTAGGTTATTTTATAAGGTTTTTTTGGTTTTTTACAGTTTTAGGGAAATATTTAAGTTTTAATGATTATAAGGGTATTTTAGGTACTTTTATGGTTTTAGGGGATTTAGTGTCATTTAGGGTTATTCAGGGGTTTTAATATATTGTATAGTTTTGAGGGTTTTAATGGTTTTTGGGCTTTTTAATAGTTTTAGGTTCATTAGTATGTTTATGGGTTTTCGGGCCTTTTGAGGATTATGGTATTTGGTTTGGGGTTTATCGTGTGAGGTTTAGGGAGGTGGGTTTATGGTTTAACATAAAGGGATTATATTGTATGGTTTATGGTTAATGGTGTAAGGTAAAGGATTTATGATGTAGGTTTTATGGTGTAGGGTACGAGGTTTAGGGTGTAATGAGTTTTTGTTAAGTGTGTAGGGTATCGGGTTTTTAGTGTAGGGTTTATGGTTTATGGTGTTGGTTAAGGGATTTGTGGTGCATGGATTAATTTTTAGGTTGTAGGTATAGGGTTTATGGGTTTTATCGTTTTTTATATATTTGGGTGGTTCTATGTTTTTTAAGGTTTTTAGGAATTTTAGTGTTTTTTGTGTTTTTGGTATTATTTATTGTTTTTTATTGGATTTAAGTGTTTTTAGGGTTTGAATGGTCTTTTAATTTTTTTTAATTTTTTTTGGTTTTTAGTGTTTTTGGGGTTTAAGGGGTTTAGGGTTTTATTGTGTTTTAGGTTTTAATGGTTTTAATGGTTTTAGGTGTTTGATGTATTTTTACAGTATTTCTGGGTTATTAGGGGTTTTGGAGATTTTTTTTGTTTTTCAGTGCTTTTATATTTATCTCTGTTTTTTGGGATATTAGGATTTTTCGGGAAATTTAGGGTTTTTATGTCATTTTTAGGGATTTAAGGGGTTTAAAAATCTTTATGTTTTTAGGGTTTTAGTGTATTTTTGGATTATTTAGGGTGTCATATGGTATTTTAGGATTGTTATGGTATTAGGGGATTTATGATTTTATTTGATTTTTTGTGTTGGAGTTTTAGGGGTTTTATGATTTTTAGGGTTTTATGGGTCTTTTGTGTTTTATATGGTTTTATTGTTTTCAGTGTTATAGTGTTGTTAAGGTGATTAGGGTTTTAAGAATATGCATGTATAGGGTATATGTTTTAGGTTTATGGGTTTAGGGTTTTAGATGTGGGGTTTTGAATTTTGGGTTAAGGTTATATCATTTATTGGTTATGTTGTTTGGTATATGGTATAAGGAAAGATCTTAGGGATTAGGGTTTTAGGTATCCGGTTTAAGGAGGGCAGTTTTCAAATTAGAGTTTAGGTTATATGTTTTTAGGTGTATTTTTTATTGTTTAGGGTATAGTGTATAGGATTTAGAGTGTATGTTTCAGGGTTTAGATTCAAGGGTATAGGGTTTAGGGGTTTTATATTTATATTTGGGTTTTAGGGTTTTTTTAGTTTGTATTGGTTTTTTGGGTTTTATGTTATTTTATGGTTTTATATTATTTTTATGGGATTGATTGTTTTTTGGGTTTTATGTATTTTTGGGGTTGGGGTTAGGGATTATGTTATTTATTTATTTAGTATTTTTTAATTTGTTTTTATGGTTTTTAATGTTTTAGGGGTTCTAGGTAGTTTTATAGTTTCTGGGGGATTTTTTATTTTTACTGGTCTGTAGGGATTTTTTTGTGTTATTAGGTTTATCATGGTTTTTTATTTTTTTTATGGTTTTTATTGTTCTAAATAAATTTTATGGAATTTAGGGTTATAGGGGTTTAAGTGTTTTGTGGGGTTTTTTGGGTTTTTTGGTATTATGGTATATTTTTGGATCTTTTTTGTTTTTAGGGTTTTTTTTATTTTAGGGGTCCTTTAGAGTTTTTGAATATTTTAGATATTTTTATAGGGTTTTAGGTTCTTTTATCATTTTTGTTTTATATTTTTAGTTTTTATGGTTTTTAAGCATTTTAAGGGGTTTATTGTTTTTAGGGCTGTTTAGGTTCCATTAGTTTTTAAGGGTTTTCAGGGCCTTTGGGGTTTAGGTAAATGTTTTAAGGTTTTTGGTATAGCATTTAAGGATTTCTGTTTAGGGTTTACGGTTTAGTGTTTAGGGTTTTTGTTGTATGGCTTTAGGTTTAGGGAATAAGTTATAGGGTTTATGGGGTAGGTTTTGGGGTTTAGGGTGTAGGGTATTACGTTTAAGGTGATGGTTTTTGGGTTCTTTGTTTTGGGTGTTGTGTATAGGGTATTAGGTGTAAGGTTTAGTGTGTATGGTATAATGTTTTTGATATATATTTTAGGTTCTATAGTGTAGGGTATAGGATTTAGGGGTTTTTTGAAATTTGTAATTTTTTTTTGGTTTCTGGGGGTTTCGGGTTTTCAAGGGTTTTTAGTGGTTTTTTATATTTTAGGGGTTTTATAGGGTTTTATGGTTTTATATGTTTTTGAGGTTTTTAGGGGTTTATGTGTTTTTAGGGTCTATATGAGTGATTTTGGGGTTTTAGGGAATTTAGGACTCTTGGGTTTTGGGAGGATTTAGGTCTTTTTGGTGTAGTTATGGTTTTTAGTGTTTTAAGGTGTTTTAATTATTTTTTAGGGTTTTATGGGGAATTATTGTTTATTATTTTTAGGGGGTTTGGGGATTATTTTGACTGGTATTATGATTTTAGTAGTTTTTAGACTGTTTTAGAGTTTTCTAGGGTTGTAGGTTTTTTATTTATTATGTTATTTTACAATTTACAAGTGTTTTAAGTGTTTTTTGAATTTTTGGGATTTGGGTATTTCATAGGGTTTTTAGAGATTTTAAATAGTTTTAATGGGTTTTTAGGGTTTTCATGGTTTTGTGGTTTTTTGATGTTTATGGGGCCTTTTATATTTTTAGGGTTTTTAGGGGTTTTTTGTTTCCTTTGTTTTTATAGGTTCATTTTGGGGTTTCAGTGGGTTTTGGGTATTTAGGGGATTAAGAGTATTTTTGTTGTTTTATATTTTTTTAGGTTTTTAGTTTTTCAACTGTTTTTATGGGTTTTTTTGTTTTATTGATTTTATGTTTTTATGGTTCTAATTATTTGTAGAGTTTTGTTGTGGTTTTCTGGATTTATGGTTTTTAATGGCCTTTATAGGTTTTTAGATTTTATGTATTTTATGTGTTTTGCAGGTTTTGAGAATTTTAGGGTAATTATTTATTTTTTGGGGTTTTAAGTTTATAGGGTTTTCGGGTTTTCGGGGTCTAATTGTTTTAGGGTTTGTATGGTTTTGGGATTTTTCTTGAGATTGTTTTTGTTTTGGGGATTGTTTCTGGTTTTTAAGGGAATTAGGTTTTGGGGTGTTTTAATATCTTTTTAGAGTGTATTAGGGTTTTTAATGCTTTTAGGGTATTTTTGGGGTTCATTGGAGTTTTAGGGTATTTTGGGGTTTAAGGTTTTCGGTTCTTTTACACTATAATGCTATATAGGTTTTTTCCATCATTTTTAGTGGTTTAAGTTGTTTAGGCACTGTTAGTTTTTTTAGCTCATTTAGGTTTTAGTGTCTAGTTTTTAGGGATAATGGTTTAAGGTGTATGGTTTAGGTTTTCATGTGTAGGGATTAAGGTTTACTGTGTAAGGTATAAGGTTTTGGGAGCATGGTTTAGTGTTTATTGAGTATGGTATTAGGTATTGGATTTAGGGTGAAGTGTTTTGTGTTTAGGGAGTATGTTATAGGGTCTCAGATGTAGGTTTTATAGTTTAGGGCATAAGGTTTAGGGTATAGGGTATAGGGTGTAGGGTTTATGGTGTAAGAAATAGTGTTTTGGTTTCTTTCTGTTTTGGGGGGTTTATCATTTTTGGGGTTTTTTAATTTTTAGGGATTTTGTGGGGTTTTAATATCGTTTTGGTTTTTTGGGGGTTTTATGCATTTAAATGGTGTTTCGGGTATTTTGGGAGGTTTTTTTTTGGATTTTTACGGTTTTATGGGTATTTTGGGTTTTTGTTGTTTTAATGGGGTTTTTGTGGTTTTATGGGTTTTTAGTTTGTTTTTGTAATTTTTAGTGGTTTAAGGGGTTTGGGGGTTTTAATAATTTTTTATATACTTTGGGGATTTTAAAGTATTATAGCGTTTTTAATGTTTTTATGGTTTTGAGGATTTTTTTCCAAATAGAGGATTTTATGGTTATTTATGGTTTTTGGGGTTTTAGTGGTTTTATTGATTTTTTGGGTTATTCAGCCTTTTTTGGTTATTTGGGTTTTTTGGATTTCTAGGATTTTAGGGTTTTAATGTTTTTCAATGTTTCTCGTTGTTTTTAATGTTATTTGGGTTTTTTTTTATTATTTGGGTTCTTAGGGTTTTAGACGTCCTTAATGTTTTTTGGGTTTTCTATGTTTTTATAATTTTTTGAGTATTTATGGGGTGTTAGGTGTTTTATGTTTTTTCATTTTTTTTCTTATTTTTAGGGGTTTTAATATTTTTAGTGTTCTTTTGAGTTTGATGGGATTTTACAGGTTCAAATGATTTTTGAGATATTTAGGGTATTTAGAGGACTTTATTTGGTTTTTGGGATTTTTTATTGATTTAAGGGATTTAGGGAGTTTTTAGGTTTTTGGGGTTTTTATTGTTTTATTGGTTTTCTTGGGTTTTTAGGGGTTTTAGTGTTTTTTTTTTGTTTTTTGTGTTTATAAGGGTTTTAGTGGTTTTATGGGTTTTATGGGTTTCTTAGAGGTTTATAACTTTTTTATGATTTTTTGTGGGATTTAGGCTTTTTTGGGTTTGTTTCTTTTTGGGATGTTAACGTTATTAGGTATTTTGGTTCATTTATGGTGTTTTAGGATTTATTATTATTAGTTAGGGTCTTTTGATCCCCATACTAGGTGGTGGAGTTTGAAGGGTTAAGGGGTGAGGGGTAGGTCATGGGGTCAATCCTCCAGGCAATTATGGATAATAATTTTTTTTCTTACGTTGTGTTCTGCATTGGAGAATATAATTTACCTATAATTTTCAAGTCCATTTAAATTTTTTTGTTTTTTATTTTTTTGGGGTTATATAGTTGTTTAGGTTTTTACAATTTTGGGCCTATTTAGGGTCTTTATGGTCTTTGGGGTTTTAGGGTTTTTATGGTCTTTTAGAGGTTTTTTTAATTATAGGATCCTTTAGCATTTTAGTGAATTAATATTTTTTGGGTCATTTAGTGGTATTATGGTTTTTAAATTCCTTTAGGGGTTTTGGGATTTTTTTTATGGGTTTTAAGGATTCAATGGGATTTTGTGGTATTTATATTTTTTAATGCTTTTTTCGGGTTCTTCGATTTTTTTTTAAAAAATTTCACGATTTTTAGGGTTTTTATGGGTTTAGTGTTATTTATGGTTTTTAGGTGGGTTTTTGTTTTTTGGATTTTAGAGGTTTTGGGATAAGGTTTTTACATTTTTCATGTTTTTTAGGATTTTTTCAGTGTTTTTATGTGTTTTATGATTTTTAGGGGTTTTATGGGATTTTTAAGGTTTATTTGGTTTTCAAATTTTTTGGGGTTTTAGTAATTTCATTGATTTTTTTTTGTATTTTATGGGTGTTCAGTTTTATTGTTGTTTTAATCAATTTTAGGGTCTTAGGGGTTTTAGTTTTTACGGGTTCTATGGTTTTTATAAATTTTTTTCGGTTTTGGGGTTTTAGTGGTTTTATTGGACATTTAGTTATGATAGTGTTTATCATGGTTTTTAATGGTTTTATGGATATTAAAATATTAGGGATTTTTTGTTGTTTGGGGGTTTTTTCTTAAGGGTTTTATGGGTTTTGGGTCTTTATTTGTATTAAGGGTTTTACAAGTTTTTAGGGTATTTTAAAAGTTTTGGGGTCTTTTATGGGGTTTTTGTCGTTTTGTTATTTTTATGGTCTTTTAGTGTTTTTATGGGATTTTAATGTCCTTTTGTGTTTTTAGGTGTTTTGGGTCCTTTGGGGTTTAGGTTGTTCTTTTTTAGGGTTTTTTTTGTTATATTTGGGTTTTTTTAGGGACTTTTAATGTTATTTTTTTATTTTTATACTTTTTAATCTCGTTTTTATTTTAAAGGGTTTTAAGGGTTTTATTTTTTTAATGTGTTAGTTGTTTTACGTGTTTTATATATTTCTAGGGGTTTTAGGTTTGTTTATGGTTTTTTATGGTTTTTTATGGTTTGGGTTTAGGGGTTTTAGGGGTTTTAGGGTATTTCAGTTGTTATTATCTTTTTTTAAGATTTTAATGTTTTTAGTGGTTTTGGGGTTCTTTAGTGTTCTTAGTGTTTCTAGGGACTGGATGGTGTTATTTGTATTATATATGGGATTCAGTGTTTTAGGGTCATTTAGGGTTTTTAGGGTACTTTACGAGTTTTATAAATTTTACGGTAAATTAGGATTTTTTGGGTTATAGGATTGTTTAGGGTTTTTTTTAATTTTTAGGATAATTTATTGTTTTAGTTTTTTTTAAATTCTTTTTTGGGTTTTCAGGTATTTTTTGTTCTTTTAGAGTTATTATTTTTAATTTAGGATTTCTTATAGTTTTTAGGGTCTTTTGAGGGTTTTTTGGTCTTTTAGTTGATTTAGTGTCCTTAAGGGTGTTTATGGAATTTTAAGGGTTAATAGGGTTTTTGGTGTGTCTGAGGGTTTTTAATGGGTGTAATGGTTTTTTTGGGTTTTTTTTATTTTTATAGTTTTTTATTATTTTAATATTGATTATGGCCCTTGGAGTTTTTGGGTCCATTAGGGATTGTAGGAGTCTTAAGCTATTTTAGTTGATTTAGTATTTAATGAGGATTTATAGTTTTTAAGGGTTTTTGGGTTTTTCTGGATTTTTAGTCTTTTTAATATCTCTAGTGATTTTAGTTATTTTATGGTGGTTTTGGTGTTTGGTGCGTTCAAATGGTTATTTATTGTTTTTAGGATTTTAAGGGTATTAATAATTTTTATAATTTTTAAGGGGTTTTTGTGTAATAGAGTTTTTAGAATTTTTAGTGGTTTTAAGGGTTTCTATGTACTTTTTGTGATTTTATGGTAATTTGGGTTGGTGGAGTTTTTTTAGATTATATTTTATTTTTTATGGATTTAATTTTTTATTGATTTTTTAGGGTTTTTATGGTTTCTAGGGGGTTTACTGGCTTCTTATGGTTCATTAGTGGTTTAAGTTGTTATTGAATTTTGGTGGTTTTCATGGATTTCAATCAGGGTTTTGGGGTTTTAGGGAATTTAGATAATTTTATGATTTCTTTTGTGGTGGTGGGGGTTTAAGGTTTTTCATTTGGTTTTTGGGTTTTTTTAATATAATATTTTTAGGGTTTATTTGGGTTTCATGGTTTTTATTGTTTATCAAGTTTTATGGGTTTTATTGATTTTTTTTTGTTTTTTTGGTGTTTTTTTGTTTTTAATTACTTTAAGTGTTTTGTGTATTATTTGGGGTATTGGGATTTTGTGTTTTTCTGGGTTTTTCGATTACTAGTGATTTTAGGGTCTTGGGGTTTTGGGTGTTTTAGTGTGTTTCATGTCTTTTAGGGGTTTTTGGTGTTTTCAGTGTATTTTGGGTATTATGTATTTTCTACAAAGGGTTAGGGTTTTTTTGGAATTTTAATATTTTGGGGTTTTTTATGATTTTTTGGGGTTTTTGGGAGGTTTATGGATTTTTGAATGGTTTTACGATGTTTTTGGTTTAGGGTTTTCTGTGCATTTTGATTTTTTACAAATATTTTTGTGTTTTTTGGTTTTAAATGGATATAAAGGTAATTCAGGGGTTTTAAAGGGGTTTGAGGGACAATTAATATTTTTTAGATTTTTATGGTTTTACGGTTTTATGGATTTCTTGGGTTTTTAGGGTTTTAGGTTCTAAATATTTTGGTGATAATTAGGGTTTTCAGGGTTTTTAGTGTTTTAAGGGGATATTTTGTTTTTAGGGTTTTTAGTTTTAGGGTTTTTATGGTATATAGTTTCTTATGATATTAGGGTTTTTTCTTTTTAGGGTTTTAGGGTATTATATATTTTTATGGGTCATTGGGTTTTTAGTGTTTTTAGAGTATTAGGGGGTTTTAGCAAATTTTAGAGGATTTAGGGTTTTAGGGGTTTTAGGTATTTTATGAGTTCTATTTATTTTTAGGGGTTTCAGGATACTAGGGGGTCTTATGGGTTTTGAAGGACTTTTAAGAGTTTCAGGAATTTTAGGGGTTTATTGTTATTTTTTTTGGTTCTAATTTTTTTATATTTTGATGCATTTAATGAATTTTATGGGTTTTAGAAAATTTATTTTATTTATTAATGATTTTGAGTGCCATTGGATGTTTTACTATTTTTTTGGATTTTTTTAATGTTTTAATTTTTTTATTTTATATTTTTCAGTGTGATTAATGTATTTTAGTGTATTTTAGTGTTTTATAAGGTTGTTATGGTTCTTTTGGGTTTTAGAATTTTTTTGGTGGTGGAGTGTTTTATTGGTTTCTTGTGATTTAGAGTTTTTAAGTATTTTGATGTGTTTTCTATATTTTATGGGTTTTCTATTTTATGAGGATTTTTAGGGGTTTTACAGTTTTTATAGTTGTGGAATTTTCATGGATTTTAGGTGTATTTACCTTTTTCTTTCATTATTATAGGATTTTATTTGAATTTATGGGCATTACATTTTTTTTTTAATATTTTAAGGATTTCTTCAAATCATTTTTCGTTTTTTAGTGTTTTAATTGGATTTTACTGTTTTTCGTGTTTTCTTCAGTTTTGATTGAGGATTTATAGTAATTACAAAATTTATGTGATTTTTGGGTTTTTACTATTTTTTGTATTTTATATTGGTTTTAATGATTTTTGTTGTTTTGGGAGGTTATGGATGATTTAGGGATTTAGGGTTCTAGTAATGCTTGTAAAATGTTTCTTTAGGGTTTATTTGTTATTAATGGTTTTTAGTGTTTATTTATTTTCATTATGGGGACTTTAGGGTTTTTGGGTGGTTTTAGGTATTTTTAGAGTTTTTAAGGGGTTTAGTGGTTTTCAGTGTTTTAAAAATTTTAATGCCATTTTAGGGGTTTTTGGGTTTTTTATTATATTGTATTGTATTTGTGTGTTTTAATTTTTTTAGGTTTTACAGTTTTTAGGGTTTTGTTGTTATATTTGGTTATTAGAGGTTTTTTAGTTTTTTTGGGTTTTTGGTGTTTTATGTTATTTAGGGTTGTTAATAATTTTTAGGTATTTATAAGTTTATTGCGGTTTTAGGATATTTAGGTGTTTTTGTTTTGTTTTTTAATATTTTTTGGCCTTTAATGGGTTTTAGTGTTTTATGGTTTTTAAGAATGATAGGGTTTTTTGGGTTTTCGGGTTTTTAGGGTTTTTAGGGTTTTTAGGGTTATTAGGTTTTTATGGTTTTTAGTGCTTTTAGAGATTTTCAAGTGGTTATAGTTTTTTTAGGATTTTGTTTTTTGATTTTATGTGGGTTCTAGGGATTTCTTTTTGGTTATTATGGTATATAGGGTTTCTATTATTTTTTTTATTATTTTTGGGGATTTATTGTTTTAAGGTGTTTTAATCGCTTTGGGATTTGCAGTTTTTTTGTTGGTTTTCAGGTTTTTGGGGTACTAGTTTTTGTTTGAGATAGTAGGGTTTAAAAGAGAAGAACAGCTGCAGGTCTAGGAAAGACTATCCCTCCCCCACCCCAAAAAAAATTAATAAAACATAAACAGACAACTACCAGGTGGGCCTACAAGGGTAGAAGTGTATCTCACCCTTCAGGTCCAAATCAACAAACTGGCTACAAAAAGGTGGAGTGACGAAGGACCACAATGAACATCATTCCTTAATCGCTCTTTTAGATAGAGAGTCTGCAACCGAATTGGCCTCCCTATGTGTATGTGAAATACTAAAGCTCTGGGTCCGAGAAATATTAAGACACTCAATCCAGTGCACTAAAAGCCTCCATGGGGCGTCCCTGGAAAATCCTTTGAGAGAGGCCACCACGAGCATCGAGTCAAACTCAATCCAAATCCTTGTACACATTAACTGACTCAAAAATTTCACATCCCTTATGATATCCCAGAGCTACACTTCATAAGCACAACCATCCCTAATAAAATGGAAGAAGTAGCCCTTTATGAATCCTCTGGTGGTGCGAATAACATCACCACACCCTGAGGGTCAAGGAGCTCACAGGGCCGCGCCATCAACATTTACCTTTATCCATGATGGGAGTGGGGGAATCAATCTAATGTACATCAGGACCAGTTGTTTTCTACTTCTATAAGAAACCCCAATGGAGCGCCAGACTGTCATATCACTAACATCATTGAACATCAAACATGTTTGTAAATGTGAGGCATTCTGGATCATCTTGCGGATGGTCACCACCCCCCCATGAACCGAGTGGGGTTGTCGATTGAAGGTTGTTGCATTGCGAGCAGACCAAACATAGTGAACAGTCACCACCACTCCAGCCACCTGTAGGTTGTGGACATGGTCTCTTCGGTTCATCTCCACCAGGCTGCACAAGAATTAGAAGATCGATCCTCGCATGCTACAAGTTAGAACGAAGCATTGTAATAGGTAGATCCAAAGTTACAAAGAAATGGTGCATTGTATAAAGATATGATTACAGTGCTCCTTAGACTTTCTGCATAATAATCAGGCAGATTCATGTTTCCTACCAGCCATCTTCTGCTGCTCATGATTTCAGAGTTAATTCCTCCAGATTTTCTATATAAGAACAAAGCATGAGGCAGGAATGAAAGGTGTTCTGAATTTAACAAACCACGATGGGGAGGCCAGACCATACGGGCACATGAATTGGTAATAGTCATGTGTATTAAATTTACCAATCATACATGGAATCCAAATGAGTGTATCAATGTCTACAATGGAATATCGCTGAACTTGCATGCCAATATTGTCTGGGAGTCATATCCCTGAGTCACCACGTTGCTGGATGAGACCAGAAATGGTAAAATTCCTCATGTCCTGGGGAGGCATTATCACCTTCGAGATGGGCTTCTCCAGCCATGGGGTAGACCAGCATTTCTGTTCAAATATTCTTGACCAAATCTATTTTGATTGGGACATAATATCCATATACGAAAAATGAAAAACATGCCAGACAGAGGATGATATATACCCAACAAAGCCATCACCTAGCCTCCACTTGAATCTCTCCTTGAGAAACTACAAACCATCACTATGGGTCTCGACCAGGATCCAGGTGAAATTCACAATCATATCATCATTAATGCATCATAGATCATTAATACCCAGCCCACCCAGATCAATCAGCTTTTTGCAGTGCTTCTAGACCACAAAGACCATCTTTCATTCGCTGATAGAACTTGTCCAGACAAAATTCCTTATTTTTTCATTCAGGATTTTATGGAGACTGTCCAGCCACATGTATATAGAGAAAGCATGCACAAACATAGAGGTAATAACAATGTTAACCAGGAAGACCCTGCCACCTTGGGACAACCACTTTCCCTTCTATTTAGATATTTTTTGAGTGATTTTAGAATTAATGCTCTCAATGTAGAAGCTCTTTAATTTCCCACAACAAAGTGGTACACCTAGGTATGTAGTGGACAAAGAGCCCATATTTACCGCAATCACATTGGAAATTCAGAGCTTCATGTCAGGCGAGACCCCGTTAACAAACACAATTGATGATTTCATCTAGATGATTGTTTGTCTGGCCACAATCTCATAATAGAAAAATATTCGTCTGACTGTAGACAGGGTTTGCTTATCAGTATGCCCAAATAGGAGGATGTCATCCTAATAAAGGAGGTGCGAGAGGACATAATGGTCCCAACCTACTCTAATTGGCGAGTATTGTCCTTCTTATACAAGATCAATGATGCAATAGCTCAGGTAATCCTCCACCATAGCAAAGGGAAAACCAGAGAGAGGATCCTTTTTTCAGACTCAATGTGGGCATGGGAAGAACCCATGGGGGGAGCCATTAATCCGGACCGAGATTCTAACACTATAGAGAATTGAGGAAATCAAGTTGATGATGTTATTCAAAAATCCATATCTACTATGGACATTGAAAATGAAGTTTTATTTTATAGTATCAATGGACTTAAATATATCCATATTTAATGAAAAGCTACCTTTCCTTGATTTCATCCTCATTAGATTAATCCCTTCCAAAGATGAGAAGTGGAACCTTTGGATGCATCGTCCAAGGATGAATCCAAATTGATTTGGACTAATAATGTCACCAAATGACTTCCCCGTCCTCATGAAACGAATCATACAAATTATCTACAGAATTTTGTTGCCTATAGAAACTGGTCGAAATTAACCAATTGCCATGGTATTGTCCTTCTTTGGGATCATAGAAATGAAGTTGGCATTCACACAGTGATGGTTGAAGCCTAAGTGGAAAAAATATCTAATCACATTGGTAACATCCACATTAAGAATTCCCAATAGAACATGAAGAACTTATTTCCAAATCCATTCGACCCCAAAACACTCTCTATATTCAGATATAAGTGCGATGACCTAACATAGCCCTTATAAGGAGCAGCCATGAGGGCCTCATATTACTGACCAGAAATACATGGCTGGATAAAGTCTAAAATCAGGGGCGAGTCATGGCCAATATCTGCATATAGCCCCTGAAAGTACTCCACCGTAGCCTAGGAAATATCCTCCATCAAGGTGAAAGTAGTATCATCAATATAGACAATGACCAGATTATTCATACTCCTTCTCTACCTGTGTAAATGGTGAATGAACATTGAGTTGTGATCTCTATCTTGAAGCCATTTGACACTAAAATTTTCTTTCACAGGTTTCTCTTTAAAGTCAAGCAAATCATGCAGCATTGAATGCAGTCAATGATCTTCCCCTATGGGTGCACTCTGCTGCTAATACATGATTTGGGTTGCAGCAAGCTGAGAGCCATCCTCTTTGATATATGCTTCCAACTAATAGAAGGATCGCTTACTCTAGTCCTTCAGGCGGTGATTTAGTTCCCTGATCATAGAAGTCACAATCTAATGGGGACAACTACAAAAGGTGATGCTCCAAGACTTCAACACCTCTTCCATGAATCCAAAAATTATGAGCCACACATTATTAAATTTAAAAGGTAGGGGGGAAGACCTTGAGACTCATTCCCTTATCTATACCACAATAGGGTTGTGGTCTGAATTTTATTTCTGTAGAGTGAAACCGGATACAGCCACTAGGGATCCACTATCACAAATATGCGAGATGAAACTATCCAGTATACCAGCCTACCTACCGTTAATGGTGTACTTACGGTTTTAAAGAGGTTTTGGGTTGTTGTAGATATTTTTTCTGTCTTTACAATATTTAAAGGTTTTATGGGTTTTTTATTTTTTATCAACTTTTAGGGGTTTTAAGATATATTTAATCTTTTATCAATTTATGGTTTTAAATTATTTTTAAGGTGTTTTAGTGTTTTAGGTGCTTTTGGGGGTTTTATGGTTTTTAGGGTTTTTATAGTTTTTAGGGTTATTTAAGAAATTTTGGGGGTTTTATGGTTATTTAGGATATTTTTAATGTTTTTTGGGTTTTTGGGTTTGTATTATGGTTAAATAGTTTTGAAAAGTTTATTATAGGTTTTAGGGATCATTGAGTGAAGGATGGTTTTAGGTTTTTTTTTTGTTTTTTGTGTTTTGGTTTTTTTGGGGGTCATTAATGTTTCATGAGTTTATAATGTGTTTATGATTTTATATGTTTTATTATTTTTGGGTATATTAGGAGTTTTTAAGGAATTTATGTGTGTTTAGGTTTTTTAAGGTATTTTTGGGTTTTTGTGTTTCTTTTGGGATTTTTGGGATTTTTAATTATTTTTAGTGTTTTCTAGGGATTTCTGGGTGTTTTATGGTGTAATGGGTTTCTAAAATTGGTTTAAGGATTTAGGGATTTTAATTTTTGTATATTTTATTATGGTTGTTATAGCATTTGTCGTTTTTAGGGTTTTAAGGGTTTTTTTTATTTTAGTGGTTTTAATTTTTATCGTATTTTTCACAGCTTTTATGGAATTAGTGTTTTTATGGGTTTTAGTGTTTTTATGTTTTAAGTGGTTTTGGGGGTTTTATGGTATTTTTGGGTTTTGGGATTTTTCTATTGTTTTTAGGATCTTTTAGAGATTTATTTTTGTAATGCCCCGATCCCAGTTACCCAATTTCGGGGCATTATTTTAATACATTGGCATGATTACAAAGAATCATGTCCCAAAAAATTGATCAGTTTAGCAGTCTTGGAAAATAGATTACATTCATGAACATTAAATTAAATTATAAAATGAAAAAAACAAATAAAAATTGTCCCCATTTAACACAATAATATCCCTTAGATTATCCCTATAGGTTATTCATAATATACTTCACCGCATCCTATGAAAAATAAAACATAAGAAAGGGGTGAGCTCAGATGCTCAGTAAGGATAACAATATAGAAGAAACATTCTTAAATAAACAAAAAAATTTAAGACAATGTATAAGATTAAAACATAATTATGTTAAACATAAACATCATCATAATATGGCAATGATAATATCGAATAATTCCATTTACATGTTAACAAGAATATTTAACTAGTCAAATAATCAAAGGCAATATCAATTACCACATTCATAATGATGGAATGGATAATGCCTTACTTCATAACCAAATAGTCAAGGACTTGTGCCAATACTACAAATAATATTATTTCAAGGTCCAGTACCAAGACACTATATTGTCGAATGAGTCCTACCGATGCATCGAGGAGCTATAGTGAGCTCCACCTACCACTTACTAGGTCCAATGCATTCCTCATATGGAAGGGATCAAACATAACATAAACATTCGTATTAATACTAGCATAAAAAATGTCAATACATTATCTTTAAACCATTAATGGTATAAAAATAACACATCAAAAATTAAACACATCACAAAACCTTTCATAGAATATAGAAGATTTGTATCATAATAAATCAACCTCAATCAAGAATAATATCACATAAAGTTTGTGACATAGTTGAAAATGATATGTAAAAATCATTGAGAGAAATATCTATTATTAATGAAATTATTAAAAACTAATATAAAGGATGTAATTTAAAATATATTTTTGAATCAAATTGTCACATACCACTTTGTAAATTGTTTATGGAATTAACATTTTAAAAACATTCATTGCCACATAAATAAATCCTTAAATACAATTTTGAAAACATAGACATTAATGATAATGATTTAGAAGAATAAATATTTAAAACATTTAAAATAAATTTATAGTTAAATAGTATCTTAAAAGAATCAATATAAAATGTCTTTTATGAAACATTTATACTAAATATGTCCCAGAAAATACTTACACATAATCAACCTCAGATAATAATGAGAATGATGAATTAACCCTTACCGTGAACTTTCCTTTGGTCAATGGTACATTTAACCTTTGGTATAATGACCATAGTTTGTTAATATATTATACCAAAACCATATTCATATTTGTTATATCTTACATGATTCTTTTATGACCCTATATCACCCATTTAATAATGAATTCCATGTTAAATTAACAATTTGGGCAATAATTGCTTTCTTTATCGTACGTGTTTCAACATGGTTTTTTTGATCGTATCATTTAGATCATGTTATAAAATATTTCCTAAATATAATCCTTGAATTATATATCTTATATATTTAGAATATAAATATTTATAATAGACAGATATATGAAATGGAAGGCACTGTTTATGGAGATGGTAGGCTTTACGTACGCATAAATGTTGTTTCCTTTTTCATATCGTATAGAACGGAAGTAAGTGAATAAGATATATGTAAGTATATAAATACATATACATATATATATATATCCTGTAATGTTATTATGTAATATATTACATAATAATTAAAAAAAATATATTTTTATAATCATCGATGAATGGTGAACATGGGAATCAATCTCATCGCGTCGTGGAAATGGTAATCCATACGTACGCACAAACGACAATATCATTATATTGATGGTGAAATTATATGTAATTAGATGGAATATTATATATATAGAATCATTAACATGTTAAACTTATTATTTACATCATATATATTAATTATTATACCCTTCCAAATAATGATGTGTTTGAATAACAAACTACACAACAACGTGGAGACGGTAAGCCGTACGTACGCACATATGGAGATTTTTTCATTTATATGATGGATAGATTAATGAATATTGTTGTACAATATTTATAATAACATAAATGATTTTATGAGTTTCGGGAGATATTATTTTGGTATGGAAGAAACAATGATAGAAGAAGTGGAAGAAGAAAAGAACTTGAAAGAGGGTGGTGAAATTATTCTATTTTCTCCAGTTGTTTCCTTTTGAGTTGATCAGAAGGGCTCTATTGGTTGGAATTCTGATTAAAGTAAAGACTCCTGAATTATTTGATGGAATTTCGGAAGAAATTTGGGCAGGGTCTGGCTGAGCCAAATTACTTTGGAGGTGTGATTTCGAGAGAAGAGGAAGTGACCTTTTCTAATAGAAGTGATGGTCACTTTTGGAACAGATTAATATATTAATTTATTATATAATCATATTATATTTATAATGGCTACAAATAAATTTATTTATAGCCTCAAATGGTTATGAGTGGAAATCCTCTCAACCAATAGGTTTAATACAAGTTTAGGTAACAATTATAACATTATCTTTTAGATTTAACTCTATGTCAAATAGTTCAACTTTTATCGTGTCTTCTTGTATTCTGACACTATATAGCTAATAAACATACTATAAACATCCATGAGAACCTAAATTTGTCCATTATTGACATATATAATATTATTTAATCCCTTTTTAGGAACCTAATATTTTTAGGAATATTATATCAACCCATAATATATTATTTGTTGTAAAAATTAATTTATGAAATGTTTGACACTATTTTTTATTTTGTTTTTGTGAAAGTCATAAAAACTGTATCACTTAGAAAAGAAATTATCTATTCAACACAAACATGTCATATAAATCGATAAAATTAGAGTAATTCATCAAAAGTCTAAATTTACATATATTTATATATTTTTAATATCAATTATTTTAATATTGTGTTAATATGGTAATTATTGTATCACTATTGTGTCATTAATAAATTAAAGTATTTAATGCCTAAAATTTAAAAATAAAATACCATTATGTAGAAAATATTTTTTTCTTTAAAATTAATATTTATAGTCGAATTTTTCTTTTGTGTAGCCATATATTAAAAATGGATTGGCAATTAAGCATTGAATTTAACACGTTTAACTCTTCTTTAAATAAAATAATATTAAATGTCCTAATATAATTAAATTGTACCAAAGAGGATCATGTTTTATTCCTAATGTATTTTTATTGAATTACACATATCTAATAGAATTAGGAAATGTGTTTGGGTAATTATAATATCATTTTTAACATTAATTGCCCTATTAACTTTTAATCGTGGTAAATAAAAGTCAAAAGATGCTATTCACAAAAAATTATTTTCATCTTATTGATCCACATTTAGCTTATTTATAGCAACCATTCCTCTTTTATTTTTTAAAATAAAACACAGAGAAGCCATAAAAGTTTGTTCTATGCAAATTTGAAAATGCTCTAAGAAGGTGGGTAAAACCCAGAACAAAGTTCAATAAAATTTTATATATCTAAACTTATTATAAAATTACTCCAACAAATAACATTAAAAATATATAGGTATTATATATATATATATTTTTTCATAAAATAAATTATAAAAATGTAAACAATTATTTAATTAAATAAAATATTTTAAATAATAAGACATTGTTTTTCAGTACTTATCAAAAATTGAATGTTTTCAGAAAAAAATGAAAAATTCACCCTAAGATAATTTTGATATTCTTAATTAAAAAATGAAGTCTATTTTAACAAATTAAAAACATATAAGTTCTATTTTTTTAATTTAAAATTGATTCTTGTTGTCAAAACCAAAAAGATGTTTTTTTAAAAAAGTAAAAAATATCAAAAGATTAACATGTGTTTATGTCAAATTTAATGGTGAAATTAGTTATAATGAACTAAACTATATTAAATGATAAAATTATAATCAAATTATACATAAAAACCATTAAAATACATATTTTAACACTATAAATTATTTTTATTAAAAATTTTGTTTTCAATTAAATTTTAGAATTTTTCTCCATTCACCCAAAAATGAATGTTATCAGAAAAACACCAAAAATTTATCAAAACAAATATATTATGTCCCAAAACTAAAGAAGAAGATTATTTTGTCAAATGGAATATATAAAAGTTTCAAATATCGGATTTAAAAAAGGGTTCTCCATTAAAGGCTGTTATATTGCATTTTCTGAAAATTGAACCTTTATCTGAAAAAATAAATTTTTTCTTATATTATGTATAAGAAACACATAATATGGATGTTAAAATTTATATGTAATATATAAAATTCAAAATGAAATTAATATTATTCATAACCTCTTTTAAACAGCTATTTTGGTAAGTTTTGATGCACTCGATCTCAGTGTTGCGTGTAGCACATGTTATTGAATTACTTTGAATAAATAACGTACTAAGAAGTCATGGGGTGTTAAATTCTCCCCTCGTTAAATAAATTTCTTCCTTGAAAACTGAAATTGTTCATGAAAAATAAAAGGCTAATAATATAAAAATACATTTGTGGAAAACCCACATTGTAAATTGAGATAATCAAATTTAGTCTTAATAAGAGGGAAAGTTAATTAAAAAGTCAAATTAAATTTATGATCTCGATTAGGAGAACATTGGTGGAAATTAGAGACATATAATTGGAAGAAAAACATTAATATTTATAGGGAATTATTGAGCTTATCAATCACAAACAAGTGTAAAATTGAGGGCCTCAATGCAATCAATCAATGCTGATTTAAAATATCGTTTGTTCTAAAAACCATATGTATTAGTATAACATATTTTCAGTTTTAAGACCAATTCTTAAGAATTAATTTATTCATAGAATATGAGTAAAAAAATATACTTGACAAGTAATGTTTCATATATCAACTAATTCTTACAAAAAACTCATCTTTCACTCCAAATGATAATAGAAATCAAAATATTCTATTTATTTAAATAATATAGGGTTCCAAAAATAATGAATTTATAATTAATTTTTCAACCAATTTAAAAAACCACATTATACAAACAAAGAAATCATGTATGCCAGAGGTAGGTGATCCACCATTGTCTCTCTTCTATGGCAGGTTCACATCTCACGGCCATTCCGGATGTGACGGGTTGCCTCCCAGCCTTGGGGTTGTCATTTTCATAAAAAACAAAAAATTATCATAAGAAATGCATTAAAATTATTAATAGTATACAATGTCAAACATAATCCATTCCAACCTTTTGTTTTATCCAAAACACTTCTATCCAAACTCATAGTCCATAATTTATAAGGAATCTCAACACAATGAAGATCTTTTTTCCACATAATAACTTGTCAATACCTTCATCATGTATTATTTTAAAACATAATAACACCCTGAATTATAATAAAATCATATTGATTACATTCATACCCCCTATTCCTTTTAAAATATTGGATATACTCATTATATCCAGACATGTTGTAAACTCCATCAATGATAGAATAAAAAAACCATTAATTACGTCCATGGATGTCTATAATATACAATATAATTTATCCAAATCAATCCTCACATATTCAAAAATCACTACCATAGTATCAGAACCATATTAAGGTTTATATTTCATCCAATGAATTATTTTACCAAAATTTTAACTTTCTATTGAGTCACTTTTCTTAGAACCATATAATCATAAATCCTTAATGAAATAGTTCTGCAGTACAATCCTTATATAATATATAATTCTTATAACTTGTACATAATTAATACAACACTCAAATGACACATTACTTTAATAACAACATAATAATTCTAATCATTACACTTCATCTTCAGTAGTATCATAACCTGATTATTATCTAATAGCAGCATTTTGGGGAATACTCTGATGATATTGAGATTAATTTTCATAGTGTCCCAACTCCTTGTAGATGAAGCATTGTACATTTGAAAAAAATTTCACACCCTTGCAATCACAGACATGGTGTCCTTTTTCTCCACACTTATAACAAACTCCCATTACCTTCAAGAATTTACCAAGGATATTCTTTCAAAAGTTATTACATATGGGAAAATCCTTCTTTCCCCTTTTCCCTTTATCCATCTTTCTCTCTTCATCCACTTTCTTATTTTGCTTCCCGTCAAATCCATAGGACTCTGGGAATTATTTACTTATCTTATTAAAACATGATACTATTTATTAATATTATGAGAATACATGGGAGACTATTTCCCTTTTAAATATTGGCTTAATACCATGAATGATATAATCGTTCTTAATCTTTCGATAATGTGTATTGCTGGAATTCTCATTCCTTCTACAAGAAACCATTTCTATACAATGGATTACACTAGGATAATTTACAAATCTCAAAGCACAATTCCAAACATGTAAAATACCTAATGTAAATTTAAAATATTATGAATAAAATATTTAATCATAAAATGTTTTCTTTGGGGATGTATTTACTCCTATATCCTTCATAATGGATGGTAATGAAAATGTGAATTATCCTAAGAATATCCCCCAAGAGTGTCATAACCAAGAGTGTGGCAAGGATCATTGTCATGTACAAGGAAACACTGGGTCATGCCTGAAACTCCTTGTCAGATTTTTCACTCCTAGGTATATCTGTGCCAGAGCAACCTCTACCTGCCCGTATCCGAAAAGAGATGTATTGAATTGAAAATACACAAAATATCTACATTACTAAAATTCTCTGAAGTTATTTAATACTAATCCTCATTATCTAACTTGTGGTAATATTCTATAATCTGACTTTATCTAAATCTATTTCCAAGGATGTTTATAAACATCCTCTGATACCAACTGCAATTCCCTGAACCTAGTTACTAAGTGTCGGTGAATTATTTTAATACATTGGAATCAATAGAAGGAATGAAGACCCGAATGACTGATTAGTTTACTAGCCTTGGAAAATAGATTACATACATAAACATTACATTAAATTATAAAATGAACAAAAACAAGAAAATCGTCTCCATTGACCACAATCATGTCCCTTAGATTATCACTATAGGTTAGTCATAATATAATTCTCCACATAATAAGAAAAATAAAACATAAGAAAGGGGTGAGCTCAGAAGGGAAGTAATGATAACAATATACCAGAAACATTCATAAATAAGCATCAACATTTAATGAAATGTATAAGACTAAAACAAATCCTTTTTAATCAAAATAATAATCATAATATTTCTAATATAAAATCAAATAATTCCATTTAATTATTCACATTGGTGTTCTACTAGTCGAATAATCACATGCGATATCAATAGCCACTTTCAAAATAATGGAATGCATAATGCCAGACTTCATAACCAAATAGTCAAGGCCTTGTTCCAAGACTACAAATAAGAATTTATCAAGGCCTTGTACCAAGACAGTTGTTTGTCTCATTATCCCTACCAATGCATCGAGGAGCTATAGCAGGCTCCACTCGTCACTTACTAAGTCTAATTAAATCTTCATATTAAATGGTTTAAACATAACAAAAAGATTCAAATTATAACTAGCATACAAAATGTCAATACTTTATCCATAAACCATGAAAAGTATAAAAATAACACATTAATAGTAAAACATATCACAAAAAATTTAATACAATATGGAATATTTGTATCATAATAAATCTACCTCAATCTAGAATAAAATTTTGTAATGGATATTGACATTGTTGAAAATGATCAGTAAAATCATTGGGAGATATATCCCTTTTCCAGGAAATCATTTAAAAGTCATATAAAGGATGTCATTTCAAAGATATTTTTTAATCAATGTGTCCCATACCACTGTGAAACATTTCAATGGAATTATCATTTTAAAAACATTCATTTATATACAAATAAATCTTTAAAATCCATTTTGAAAACATTGACATTAATGAGAAATATTTAGAAGAATAAATATTTAAAATATTTAAAAATATTCTGTAGTTAAATAGTACATGAAAATAATAATATGTAAAAGTCTTTTATAAAACATGGACATGGTTAATAAATATTTCCTAGAAAATACTTACATATAAACAATCTCGGATAATAATGATTTTGAGGAATTAACCCTTACCTTGTGCATTCCTTTCGTCGAGGGTACATTTAAACTATTGTATAATGACCATAGTATGTTATTAAATTATACCAGAACCATATTAATATTTATTATATCATTCATGATTCTTTTATGACTTTATATTACCAATTTAATAACGATTTCCATGTTAAATAAACATTTTTGGTAACAATCACTTTCCATATCGTATGTGTTTTATCTTGTAATTCTTGATAGTATCATTTAGATCATGATTCAAAATACATCCAGAATATAAACCTAGATTTATATATCATATATATTTAGAATATAGATATTTTTAATAAATATATATTTTAAATGTAAGGAACTATTTATGGAGACGGTAGGCCATACGTACGCTTAAACATTGTTTCCATTTTCATATCATATTGAAAGGAAGTGAACAAGATATATAAAAGTACTTACATACATAGGTCTATATATATATATATATCCAATAGTATTATAAAGTCATATATTAAATACTTATTAATAATATATATATATATTTATAATCATCATTGAATGGTGAATGTGAGAATGAATCTCATCGCGTCGTGGAGAAGGTAATCCGTACGTATGCCCGAGCAACAACATCCTTGTATTGATTATGAAATCGTATGTAATTGGATGTTAAATCGTATATAAATAATAATTAACAAGTTATATTTATTATTTAAATCATCTTAATCATTATTATACCCATCCAAATAATGAAGTGTTTAAATAACAAACTACACCACGACGTGGAGACGGTAAGTCGTACATACGCAGGTACAGTGAATTTTTCATTTATAGGATGGAAAGAATAGATAATATTTTTGTACAATATTTATAATAATATAAAATTATGTAGGAGGTAATGGAGTTATTATTTTGTTATGGTAACATCAATGACTGATGAAGTGGAAGAAGAAACGAACTTGAACGAGGGTGGTGAAATTAATACCACTTCTTCCGGTGTTTCCTTTTGAGTTGATCAAAAGGGTTACCTAGGATGGATTTTTTATTAATGTTAGGACTCTAGGATTATTTTACGGAATTGGGGAGCCTATTTGGGATGGTTTTTGCAAAGGAAAATTGATTTGGAGATGTGATTTTGAGAGAAGGGGAGGTGCCCTTTTATAGGAGAGGTGATGATCTCTTTAGGAAATGATTAAAATATTAAATTATTATAAAACTAAATTCGTTTTATAATGGACCAAAATGATTTTATTTAGAAACATAGGTGTTTATGGGTCGAAATTCTCTCAACCAATTGGTTTTATACAATTTTAGATTTCCATTTTAACCTTATCATTAAAATTTAACTCTTAGTTAAATAAATTATCTTCTACCGTGACTTCTTGTATTCTTACACTATATGGTTAATAAACATACTCTAAACTTCCAATAGTACCTCAAGTAGTTAATTAATGACAAATATAATATTATTTAATCCCTTTTTCCGAACCTTTGATTTTTAAGAATATTATATCAACCAAAAATATAATATTTCTTTTAAAAATTAATTTATGTCAATTTTGATACTATTTTTTATTTTGTTTTTGTGAAAGTCATACGTACCATATCATTTAGAAAAAAAATTATCTAATCAACCCTAACATGTCATATTAACCTATAAAGATCTTTTAATTCCACATAAGTCTCAATATAAATTTATTTTGATATTTATAATATCAATTATTTTAATATTTCATTAATAAGGTAATTAATGCATCATTATTGTGTCAGAAATAAATTAATTATTAAATGTATAAAATTAATTAATAAAATAACATTATGTTGGAAATAATTTTTTCATTATTATTAATATTTATTGTCCAGTTTATCTTATGTTTAACCCTATATTAAAAATGGTTTAGTAATTAAAATTTGAACTTAACACTTATAACTCTTCTTTAAATAAAATAATAATAAATTTCCTAATCTAATCAAATTGGACCATAGTGGAACTTATATTATCCCTACGGTTTCTTTGGGTCTAATTACACTTATCCAATACAATCACGACATGTGTTAGGGTAATTATAATATCATTTTTACCCTTAATTACCCTATTAACTTTTAACCGTGGAAAATAAAAGTCAAATGTTACTATTCCCGAAAAAATATTTTCATCTTATTGAACCACATTTAACTTACTTGATGTCTTCCATGTCTCTCATATTTTTAAAATTAAACTCACAGAAGCTGTAAAATTTACTTTTATAAAAATTTGCAAATGCTCCTAGTAGGTTGGTAAAAGAAAGTAAAAAGTTCAATAAAATTTTATATATCTAATGTTATTATAAAATGACTCCAATGAATTAAATTGAACCTATATTGGTATTATATATCTATTTTTTAATAATATAAATTTATGTAAAATAAATATTTATTTAAATAAAAAGATGATTTTAATTAATAACGCATCGTTTTCACTATTTATCGAGAATGGAAAGTTTTCAGAAAAAAACCAAAAATTCACCATAAGATAATTTTGATATTATGAATTAAAAAATGATGTCTAAATTACCAAATTAGAAACAAAGTAGTTGAATTTATTAATTTAAAATTAAATCATGTTGTCAAAACCAAAAAGAAGTTTTTTAAAAAAAGTTAAAACTATCAAAAGATTGACATGTGTTTATGTAAAATTTAAAGGAGAAAATAGTAATAATGAACTAAAATTTATTAATTGATAAAATAATAATCCAATTATACTTCAAAACCTTTAAAATACATATTTTAACACTTTAAATACTTTTAATTAAAAATGTTATTTTCAATTAAAATTTAGTATTTTTCTCTATTAAACCAAATATTTAATTTATCAGAAGAACCCCAAAAATTTATCGAAACTATATTTTTATGTCCCGATTCTATATAAGAATTTGATTTCATCATATGTAATATATAAAAGTATAAAATATTGGATTTAAAAATGGTTTCCATTAATGGCGGTAAAATTTTATTTTCTGAAAAAATACATACATTATCTGAAAAAAATGAATTTGTTTGTATACTAAGTCTAAGAAACACATAATATGGAAGTTAAAATTTATATGGAATATATAATTTTGAAAATTTCAATAATACGATTCGAAATCACTTTTAAACAGCTAGTTTGGTAAGTCGTGGTGCACACGAACATGGTGTTGCTTGTATCACAAGTTAATGAATTATGTTGAAGTAATAACATACTTTGAAATCATGGGGTGTTAATTTTTTTTAGTATTTAATGATTTGTAGGTTTTTATGTGTTTATTATATTTTTTGAGCTTTAGGGATTTTTTTGGATTTAAATGGCTAATTGAGTATTTTATGGTTTTTAATATTATTTTGGTTTTTAGATGTTTTTTTCTGTTTTTTTTATTTTTAGGGGTATTTAGTATCTTTTGGGCAAGGAAGGTGCGAGGACATGCGATTAATGGCCCCCCAAATCTATTGAAAAGAGAAAACTACAATAGAAAAGGGAGGGGTGGGGAAAAATGACTCACACCCAAAACCCCCACAAAAAAAAGTCCAAAAAGAACAAGAAGTAAAAGGGGAGACAACTACAAAACAAAATAAGCATCCCCAAAGGCATCCCCATTCATGCCATAGCCTGAGGATGCATTACAGTCCAATGAATCCCATTAAGAAGATTCATATTTCTTAATAAAGGCTTAACAATACTTCCTGAGTTTCACATCCGGCTTCGCATTGGTAGCACATTCTTCCCTGCCATGTGTGCCTCTGTAACCTTTGTTGGCCTTGGAGGAGGACCTAGTAACTATTGTCTTAGGAAGGTAGGAGTTTTACCTCCTATCCCTATATTTCACTGGAGGTTCAGTCATCATCTTGGTATTTTTATGACCAGTGACAGCAGGCGTAACCAAGTCACCTTTCTTGCTACATTCAGGATCAGACCGCAGACTTCTTTTCTGTTTACTATCAGAGGAGTCAAACAGGCCCATCTTCTCACGGTCCCTCTTGATCCTGTTCTAGCTAGTATACATAAGGTCATCACAGTCCCCCAATATTTCTCTTAGTCGTATGTGTTCATCATTCTCATCCCCAATAATGATTATCGTCTTCTAGTCCAACTTACGAAAGATATCATATATATGTTGCTCAAGAGGTATTTCCAAACAGTCCAACATAATCAGGTCATACAATTTAACACTATGTTGCAATTTCTTGAACCGAACAAGAGTCTAGTTGCTGTCAGGCTGCTCGATTCTCCTATTATCCACATGAGGACTACCAAGATGCAACATGGGATGAGAGCCACCACTCATATCATGTCTAGGAATAGTAGGGACCAGCAGCGCTTGCTCCAAAGAGGGAAAAATGGGTAGGAGGGGTTCCACACGCAAGGCCCATAAACCACCATTAGGGATTAGCAGATCTGCCTCCTGGAGGACATCCGTAGCCACCGCCTCCTGCAGTTATAATAATCCTTTACCCCCTTCCTCAAATCCCACAGATTCCAGAGAGTCCAGGTCGTTGAACCGATCGAGAACAAAACCAGCTCGGTGCCACTTCCAACATCCACTGAAGGGCTTGGAAAATTAACCTTCTCTGAGCTAGGGAAAGCTGGTTTTAATTCCAAGATATTTCCCCTATTAGGATAAGATTGCAATACCATGGTCCCAACTCCACTTGGATTGTCATCCCCCACTTCGGAAGAGGTGTCACCCCCCATTCCACGTTCATCCTTCATACACTTAAAGATGTCCCTGACCAAAATTTGTTCATTCTCACCCATCTGGAGGGATGATCCCCCTTCCTCCATCATTCAACTCCTCCGAGCATCTAGTAGAGAATCATGTGGGGTGTTATTCATCACTTCTAGGTCCCCTATTGAGCTTACCATCAAGGAGATGGATTCCGTGCCAATCCAAGCTGCCATGCCATCATTATGTCTGCAATCCCTTTTTATATGACCAAGAGTAACGAACGAGGAACATTAATTCTCCCATGATTCAAAAACCACTGGCTACTTCCACATAATCTCTTCACCATTTTCAATCTAGACGAGGTCGACTAGTTCTTCGAGACATCAATTTAAAAAAAACCCTTGGGAAAACTGGATGACAAAGGGAACTAGAGTATTTTAGAGTATTTTTTGGTTTTTAGTGTACTTTCTATGTTTTTAGGATTTTTGGGTCATTTATTGGTTTTATGGGGTTTTATTATTTTTATGATTTTATGGGGTTTTATGGATGATGAGAATAATTTTAGTTTTTGCTGTTTCTTTGTTATTTTTTGTATTATACACTTTTTTGGTTGTTTATGGTCCTTTAGGGGTTTTCATTATTTTAGATACTTTTATGTTCCTTTGGGTTTTTTAGTTAATTATATGATTTTTTTGGATTTTTAGGATTTTAGGATTTTGATGGTCTTTTGGGCTTTGGGCGTTTTATGAGTTTTAGGGGTTTTAGGATTATATCTATTTGGGGGGTTTTAGGAGCTTTTGGGGTTTTTATGGGGTTTTAGAGATCTTATGGGGTTTCAGTGTGTTTTAGGGTGTTTTATGGATTTTTACTTCTTTTTAGTGATTTTAGTAGTTTGTAGGGTAATTACTGGCTTGTAAGGCTTTTAGGGACATTATATGTTTTCTGGGATTCCATTTATTATTTTTTACTTTATAGTGTTGGGGGTCGGATTTTTGATTTTTAAGGGTTTTTATCTATTTTAGGTTTTAATTATGTTTTCAAATATTTCTAGATTTTAATGGGTTTTTAATATTAGAATCATAGGGTTTTTATGGATTTTTTGGATTATATGGGTTTTATAGTTTTATGGGTTTAAATGGATATTATCATTTTTAGAGTGTTTTCAAGTTTTTAATGTTTTAAGTATTTTTGGGAGTTTTTTATTCTCATTAGTGGTTTTATGCGTTTTTATTGTTTTTATAGGGGTTTTATGGTAATTTAAAATGTTTGGGGTTTTTTTGGATCTTTTATGAGTTTTAGGGTAATTTCATGGTGTTTTATGTTTTTTAGGTTATTATGTTAGTTATGATTTTATATAGTTTTTAGTGTTTCTAGGGTGTTTGGGCTGTTTAGAGATTATTTTGACTTTTGTTGGGGGGAATATATTTTAGGGATTTTAGGTGTTTAAGGGTTTTAAATAGTGTTGGGGGTTCAACTATGTTAGTATATATTTGTGGTTTATAGGTTATTTTGTGGGGTTTCAGGATTTTTATTAGCGTTAAGGGGATTTATTTTATTTTCTTTGTTTTTATTTTCAATGGATTTTTTACAGTTTTAGGGGTTTTTATAGGGTTGTGGTTTTTTTGTGTTTTTCGATTTTTTAGGATTTTTATGTTTTTAGAGTTTTTTGGTTTTTTTGGGTATTACATGGATTTATGGTTTTTATGGTTTTTAGGTTTTTAAGGGGTTTTTGTGTTTTTAGGTTATCGATAGCTTTTATAGTATTAACAGGTTTTAGGGTCATTATGGGTTTTCCCCTCTATGTGTATTTAGGGACATTTAAGGATTTTAGGGTTTATAGATTACTTAACGGTTTTAGAGTTTTTAGGTTCTTTCATTATTATTATGGGTTTAGGGACGTTTTGGGGGACAGTATAGGTTTTAAGGGTTATAAGGTTTTTTTAGTTTTTTAGGTTAGAATGCATTTTTTATATTTTTATAGTCCTTTTTAATGTTTTAGGGTGATCTAGGGTTTTTAGATTATGTTAGTGGTTCTTGTGTTTTAGGATAATCATTTTTAAGGGGTTTAGGTTATTTTAATGGTTTTGTTAATTTTTTAGGTTTTTAGTGGTTTGAGGGTTTACTAGTGGGGGTTTATAATTTTTAGTTTTTTTAGTGTTTTTATGGATTGTATGTTTTTTTGGTTTTTTTGGGGTTTATGGGGTTTTAATAGGGTTTTAAGGGTTTTTTTGGGTGTGAGGGGGTTATAGTTTTATGGGTTTTATCATTTTTACAGTATTTAAAATTTTAGGGCCCTTTAGGTTATTTATGGGTTTTATGGTTTTTATAATTTTATAGGGTTTTGGAGTGTTTCAGGGTCGTTTTGGGTGTTTTGTGTGATTAATATCATTTAAGGGAGCTTTTAGGGTTTTATGGTTTTTAGCTTATTAATGGTTTTTAAGAGTTTTCAGGGTTTTTAGAGATTATTTCACATGTCAGTCTTCTTAATGTTTTTAATGTGTTTTAGGGGTTTTTAATGTTTTTAGGCTTCATAAAGGTTTCAATTTTTTTGATAGTTTTCGTGATTTTTGGTAATTATGGGACTCTTTTATGATTTGTAGTGGTTTTAGGCTCATAAAGTGTTTTTTACTATTTTTAGTTTTTTGGATTTTCATGGTTTTGTAGTGTTTTGTAGGATTCTTCAGGGTTTTTATTTAGTTTTAGAGATATTATGTTTACTTAGGGGATTTAGGTTTTTCTAGTTTTTAACATATTTTTAGGGATTATGATGATTTTATGAGGTTCTATTATATTTTAGTTTTTTATTGTATTGGTATTTTTAAGGGTTTTTGGGTAGTTTTTAAGGTCATTTAGGGTTTTTAGGCTCTTTTGGGGTATTATGGGTTTTTTGGTCCTTCATGACCTTTTAGGGTTTTAGGGTATTTTAATTGGTTTTAGACTTTTTATATACTTTTATGTGTATTTTGGGGTTTTGGGTTTCCTTGGGTCCTTTTAGGGTTTTAATAAAACAGGGTATTTTAATAATTTTTTGGGGGTCAATGGTTTTTATGTTTTTATTGGTTTTTGGGATTTCATGGGGTTTTTTTTAGTGAATTTAATGGGTTTTTTTGATTTTAGGGGTTTTAGGTATTTTTAAGTGTTTTAGAGAAATGTTAGCGGTTTTATGGGTTTTGGGGTTTTATAATTTTAAGGGATTTTCTGTTTATTGGGTGATTTATGGTTTTTTGGGGTATTTATGGGTTTTAGTGGTTATATAGTATTTTAGTAATTTTTTACAGTTTTATCGGTATATAGGTTTTTAATGGTTTTTTTTGTGTTTTAAAGATTGTTTTAGAGTTTTAGAGTTTTGTATGTGTTTCATATTTTTAGGGTTCTTTTAGGGTGTTGGGGGTATTAATTTTCATTTAGGGTTTTATGATCTTTTGAGGGTTTATGTAATATTCTATTTTTTAGTGGTTTAAGGGGATTCAATGTATTTATCAGTTTTTGGGGGATTTTTAGAGTTTTTATCATTTTTAGTGTTTTTATTGTTTAAGGGGTTTTTTGTTTGATTTTTGGTATATTTTTGTTGTTTTAAGGCATTGCTATTGTTTTTGGGCCTTTTAGGGGTATTTTGGATTTTTTTGGGATTTAGGGTTCCTATGGTTTTTATCATTCCTTTTATTTTTTGGGGAGTTTAGGTTTTAATTATATTTTAGTGTTTTTAGGATGTTTTTGGGTTTTAGGGTTTTTTAGTAGTTTTAGGGATTGGAGGTTCTTATAAGGCTTTTTGGGGACTTTTAGTTTTAAGGTTTTTTTAGTAATTTTACAGTTTTCATGGTTTTTATGGGTTTTAGTTTTTAAAGGGTTTTTATTTATTTAAGGTTTTTTTTTTATTTTTTAAGGTATTTATGGATTTTTATGTATTTTATGGGTTTTTATAATATATTATGGTATGTCATTTTTATGGGTTTTATGGTTTTTTTTTGAGTTTTTTTTTGTTTTTGGGATTTTAATGTTTTAGAGAGTTTATGGGGTTTTAAGGGGTAATAAATTAATTTATGGTTTATGGTTTTTAGTATTTTTTGTGGGTTTTTAGTTTTTAGTTCTTTATGTATTTTATGGTTTTTCGGATTTTTTTGGGGGTTTTAGGATATTTTAGGGTTTGTGTGATTTATGGGTTTTTATGTTCTTTTAGGGTTTTTTTGGTTATTTAAGGGTCATAAGGGGTTTTAGGTACATTTAGAGTTTATGGAATAAGTTTTAGGGTTTAAGGTGTTGTATTCATTGTTTTAGGTGGAGGGTTTTAGGTTTATTTTGTAGGGATTCTGTTTTATAGTGTAGGTTATTGGTTTTTGGGAGTAGGTTTTGCGGTGTTCAGTGTTGGGTATATGGTTTATGGTTTTTATTTTTTGTTTATTTTTCAGGGTGTAGGGAATATGGTGTATGGTTTTGGATTCTAGGTGTATGGTGTAGGGAATAGGGTGCAGGGTTTAGGGTTTAGCCTGTCAGTTAAAGGGAATATTTTTGTAATTATTTTTTCGGTTTTTTATATCATTTAACGTATTTTGGGGTTTTATTGTTTTTAGTGTTTTAGGGTTTTGTATTGTTTTTTGGATTTTTTGGGAATTATAGGGGTTTTACTATTTTTAGGGTTTTTAGGGTCTTAATAGGTTTCATGGGGTTTTTAGGTTTTTTAAGGATTCATATACGTTATAGGTGTTTTGGAGTTTTTATATATTTTTTGGGTTTTATGGTTATAGGGTTTTTTAGATTCATCGATGTTTTAGTGGGTTTTATGGTTCCTAGAGTGGTTTTAGGGTTTTTTGTGGTTTCTATGAATTTTCAGGTTTTTATGGGTTTTTTGGATTTTATGGACTTCAATGTATTCTATCAATTTTAGTGTTTTATGATTTTTTTTGTTTTGCGGTATTTTTGTGTATTTATTTTTTTACCATTAATTTTTCATGGATTTTTGAGGTTTTTTATTTTATGGTTTATTGGGGGTTCTGAATTTTTTTTGTTTTTAGGTGTTTTAAATTTTTTTTAGAGAATTTTAGTGGGTTTTGGATAGTTTTGGGGGTTTTGGTGTTAGGATTTTTTAGGGCCTTCAAAATAATTTATTATTTTTTTATATTTTTCACGTTTTTAGTGTATTAGGGTTATTTAGTATTTTTTTGTTCTTTAGGGTGTTTATATTTTTGATATTATTTTCATTGATTTTCATATTTTTTGTAACTTTAGTGTTTTTAGGGTTTTTAGGGTCTTTAGGATTTTAGATTTCCTTAGTGGTTTTTACAGGGTTTAGAGACTTTTATGGTGTTTTACGATATATTAGGGTGTTTGGGGATTTTAGGGTAGTTATAGTCCATTGTGACTTTTTTTGGATTTTAGGGTCATAAGGTTTTTAGGGTCCTTTATGTGTTTTTTAGGTTTTCTAGATTATTTTAGGTATCTTTAGTGTGCTTTATGGCCTTTTAGGGTTTTATCTTTTTAGTGTCCATTAGGGAGTTTTACAGTTTTTAGTTAAATTTATGGGATTTAAGGATTTTTAGGGTTAATTTTGGGCTTTTAATGCTTGTTAATGAATTTTATGGTTTTTAGGGTTTAGGTTATTTTAGTGTTATTAACGGGTTTAAGAGCCCTTAAGTGATTTTTAGGGGATTTAGATTTTTTTTCGATATTTAGGGGTTTAAAGGGCTTTCAGGGTTTTGTGGTGTTTTTGGGGTTTTAGGGTTCTTTATAGTCCTTTAGGGGTATTATTATTTATAGGGGTTTTAAGGGTTTTATGGTTCCAAGGATTTAATGGTTTTTGGGATGTTTATGATTTTTTGGTTATTTTAGGGGTTTTAAATGATTTTTTTAATGTTTTTTAAAAAAATTAGGGGTTTCAAGAATGTTTTAATTTTCATAGGGTTTTACTTGTCTTTATGGTTCAATGGTATTTTAATGTTTTTTAGTGTTTTGGGCATTTTAGCAGTTTTAGGGTTTTTAGTGTTTTAGGGATTTATGATTTTTATAGGTTTTATTGTTTTTAAGTGTTTTAATGGATTTTAGGGTTTTAGTGTTTTAGGGGACTTTTGGTTTTAATGGGATTTTATGGTTTTAATTGTTTTTATGATTTTTTATGGTTTATAGTCTTTTCAAGTGGTTTTAATGATTTAATAGGGTTTTTAGAAGTTTTAAATGGTCTATAGATGGTTTCAACGATTTTAGTGTTTTAGGGTGTTTTAGTTTTTTTAGGATTAGTGGATGTTTACAATTTTTAGGGTTTTCAGTGGTTTTATGTATTTTAAGGGCATTTACGGATTTTTATAGGGTTTAATGGGTTAAAGGATATTTTATGGGGTGTATTGGGTTCTTAGGATGTTTATTGTTTTTGGGGATTTAGGGTATTTAATGGATTTTTTGGTATTTAGGGTATCTTAGTGGGGTTAGGTTATTAGTGTCAATTATGGATTTTAGGGTTTTTAGGATATTTATTGGTTTTCTGGCTTATTAGAGTTTTTACACTTTTCTGAGGTTTTAGGGTTTTAGGGTTTTCATGTGTTTCAAGGCTTTTAGGGGGGGTTTGGATTTTATGCTTTTTAATATTATTTTGGGTTTTCTAGGGTTTTAAGGAGATATAGGGGTTTTAAGGGTTTTGGGGGATTTATTGGAGGGTTTTTAGAGATTTAGGGTATTTTGGATTTTTTGGATTTTTTCATGATTTTCAAAGTTTTTGGGGTTCTATGTTATTTTAGGGTTTCTTTGGGGTTTTTTGGATTATATGGGTTTTAGGGTTTTTAAGGATTTAAATGGTTGATTACTATTTTAGGGGTTTTTATCATTTTAGAGTTTTTTTCTTTTTCAAGTTTTGTTACGGGTTTTTTAAGGGTTTTAGGGTTTTTTTTGGGATTTAGGGTGTTTATAGTTTTTAGGGGTTTTATGGTTTTTAGGTACTTATAAAATATTTGGGGATTTAAGATCCTTGGAGGCCTTTTCGGTTTTTGGATTTTTGGGGTTTTTAGTATTTTTTTCATTATTTGGGGTTTTGGGTTTTTTTAATTTTATGGGGGTTTTTTTATTTTTCGTGATTTCTACAATTTTGTTGTTATTAATGTGTTTTTGCGTTTTAGGGTTTTTAGGGTCTTTTAGAGATGTTTAGTGTTTTTATTTTACTTTAGGTTTATTAAGGATATTTAGTGTTTTTAAGGTAATGTAGGGGTTTTTGGGTGTTTGGGTCTTTTAGTGTTTTTTGGTGTTTAAGGGTCCTTGAATGTTTTCATAATTATTTTTGGGTTTTTTAGGAATGTATTAGGATATTTGGTTCCATTATATATTTATAGTAATTGTTTTTTTCTTTTGGGTATTATAGTAATTTATAGTCTTTTATAGGTTTTTGTATTATTTTCCTTTTTAATGGTTTTAGGGGATTCGAATGGGTTTCTGTGATTTAGTGTCTTCATATGGGTTTTTAGGGTTTTTATTGTCTTTTATGATTTTAGGTTATTTTTAGTGTTTTTTTTGGTTTTTATGGTTTTAGGGTTTGTAGGTGGATTTAGGTTCCTTTTTGATTTTTAGATATTTTTAGGGTTTTAAAGGATTTCATGTTTTTAGGTGTTTATATGTTGCTATAGATTTTCAGATTTTGTATTTTATGTTTTTTTTTGTTTTTTTATTATTTTGTATGTTTTTAGGGTTTTTAAGGATTTTTAGAATTTATTTATTGGTATTTTTTGTTTTTATTGGTTTTAAGAATTTTTGGGTTTGTATTAATATTAAGGTTTTGGTGGTTTAGGGTTTTGAAACTGTGTTTTGGGTTTCTGGTGTGTTTTTATATTTTTTAGGGGTTTTGGGATTTTGCTTTTTAGTCTTTTTCTTGTTTTTAAGGGGTTTAACGGGTTTTAATGGGGTTTATATTTTGTTTTTTGTTTTTTCCATTTATTAGGTTTTCTTAAAATTTTTAGGATGTTTAGTAGTTTTAGGGTTTTATTAGTTTTTAGGGGTTTGATGAATTTTAGTGATTTTTTTGGTTGTTTTGGGTTTCCTAATATTTTTGTAGACTTTTACAGAATTTAGGCGTTTTTGGATTTTTTATGAATTTATGTGGGTTTATAAGTTTTTTTAGTGTTTTTTTATGTTATTTTTGTTTTTAGTGTTTTTTATATTTTTTCGGTTTTTGGTGTTATTATTATTTTTAGGGGTTTTTGGTTTTTATGTTCTTTTATAGTTATTGGGGATTTTAAATTTTTTATGTTTTTAAGAGGTTTTACGGGTTTTGGTTTTTTTGGGTTTGTTAGTGCTTTAATGGTTTTCTAGGATTTTAATATTCTGGTTATGGTTTTTGTTTCTTTTAAGGGTTTTTATGGTGATTATGATTTCAGTGATTTTTAGCGATGTTAAGGTTTATAAAGGATACTTGGGTTTTTATTTAGTAATTTTAAATTTTTTGGGGTTTTAAGTCTTCTCCATGTGTTTTTACCAATTTCGGGGTGTTTTAGGGTCGTTTTAGGGTTCTTAGGGTTTTACGGTTTTTATGATATTTATGTTTTTTTACTGTATTTATTGAGTTTTAGTATGTTTTTGGGGTTTTTTGGGGTTTTTGGGTATTGATGGGTTTTAGGATTTTTAGTGAATTTTTTGGGTTTTAGGGCATCATTGAGTTTTTATTGGGGTTTAAGGGAATTTATTGGTTTTATAATGGGTATTTGGTTCCCTTTAGATTTTTCTATTATTAGTGACTTTTAGGGTTTTTTTGGGTTTTTAGGGTGTTCTAGGAGTTTTAAGGGTTTTATAGGTGTTTTGGGTTCTTAGGATTTTTAGTGTTTACTGTAGTTTTTATAGTTTTTAGGGAATTTTGGGTTTTTTATGTTTTAAGGGGTTTTAGGGATTTTTAGATTGTATTTATGGATTTAGTGGTTTTAGGTTTTTGCTTTTATTTTAGGTTAAGGAGTTTTTTTTGTTTTTGGTGGGTTTTTAGGGTTTGTTAGGGTTTTATTATTTTAGGTTTTCAGTGGTTTTTATGGTATTATATTTTTGTAGAATTTTTAGGGGTTTTATGGGTATTTTTTGGATTTAGGGTTTTTTAAAGGTATTATATATTATTTAAGGGGACTTTGGGTATTATTGATGGTTTATTAAGGATTATTAGGGTTTTTATGGTTTTTACGGATTTAAGGGTCTTCAATTTTTTGGGTTTTTTGTGTTTTTTGTTTTTTAATTGTTTTGAATGTTTTAGGGGTTTTTGTGGATTTTTGAGGGGTTCAATTACATTTTTAGGTATTTTATGGTGTTTACGAATTTTAGGTTTTTTTATAAATTTTAGGTTTTTTAGTTTAATTGGGGTTTTTAGGTTATATCTGGGGTTTAGTGTCATTTTAGAATTTTTAGGGGTTTTTATAAGGGGTTTTATGATGTTTGAAAGTGTATATGGTTTTTAGGGTTTTCATTATATTTTTTGGTTTTCACTGTTTTTACTAATTTTATAGTTTTTTTGGGTTTTAGGGTTTTTGAGGATTTTTATATGTTTTATGTTTTTGGGGTTTTATGGCTGTATGGTTTTTATGTTTTAGGGGATTTAGGGTTTTTTGGTCTTTTTATTGTTGTATGGTATTTAGAGATTAAGTGGTTTATTGGTCTTGTAATGATTTTATGTTTTTAGGTTACTTAGGTTTTTAGGGGTTTTATGGGTTTTTGGATCATTTAGGGGTTTTAGTTGTTTTTAGGTTCTTTTAAGGGGTTTATGCATTTTTATAATTTTTGTTGTTTTGGATGGTTTTATGGTTTCTTAGTGATTCTCAATGTTTTATGGGTTTAATGGGTTTTAGGGTTCTCAGTGACTTTTAGGAATTTTGTTGGAATTTTTCAGACTTTGAAATAATTTAGGGTCCTTTTTGGTGTTTTTGTAGCGTTTGGGTATTTTGATGTTATTTAGGATTCATTTATATTTTTTTGCGTTCCTTTTGGGTTTTTTATGTTTTTAGGGTCCTCTAGGATTTTCATGGTCCTTAATGATTTTATAGTCTATTATATTCCATTGAGGGGGTTAGATAGTTTTATGTATTTAGGTTCATTTTGTGCTTTTTGTGCTTTTTTGTCAATGTGTTTTTAAGGTCATCGGTCATTTTGGGGGTCCTATGGAGTTTAGTGTCATTTTTATTTTCAACAATATTTGGGGGTTTTGATTTTTTTGGGTGTATTTTAGGGTATTTAGTAGTTTTAGAGTGTATTAGGATATTTCAAGGTTTTACGGTCTTTTTTGGCATTTTAATTTTTATAGGTTTTTTTGTTTTTAATGATTTTAGGGTTTTTCTGGGTTTAATGGATTTTTAGTATTGTTATCATTCCATGGGTTATTTGAGTTTTTAGGGATTTTATGGGATTTTAGAGTTTTTATGGGTTTTAGGACCTTCATGGATTATTGGGTTTTTAGGGATTCTAGGGGATTCATAGATTCTTTAGGCTTTTGGGGTATTATTATGATTTTAGGTTTTATAAGGAGATTTATGGGTGATTTGTGATTTTTAGGGAGTTATTTTCTAGGATTTTTAGAGGTGTTATGGTTTTTAGTGATTTTTAGGGTTTTGTAGTTTTTTGGCATTTTATAGATTATTTTAGGGTTTTAATGGTTTTTTGTATTATTTTAGGTGAGTTATGGTTTTTAGTGTTTTGGGGTTTTAATGGATTATATGGTTTGGGAGGGGGTTGGGTATTTAGGGTTTTTTGGGCTTTGTTAGGATTTTTAGGTTTTTAAGGGGGCATTAGCGACTTAAATATTTTTTCTGTTTCATAGGGTTTTTTGTATTTATTACTTCTTTTAGGATCTTTTAGTGTTTCGGTTTTTTATTGGGTCTTTTGTGTTTTAATGGGTTTTATGGTCTTTTAGGGTTTTTAGGAGTTCTATAATATTTTTGGGATTTTAGGGATATTTTCATTTTTAGGGTTTTAAGGGTTTTTCAGTTTTTATGGGTAATGGATTTCAAGGGTTTTTAATAGTTTTTATAATTTTTCTGAGATTGGGGATTTATGGTTTTTACGATCTATAAGGGTCTATTTGGTTTTTTATAGTTTTTAATTTTTTCATGTTTTTTTTGTGTTTTCGTGACTTTGAAGGGTCTTTTCAAGATTTTAAGGTGTTTTTTGGGTGGTGGTTCGGGGTTTTCAAGGTAATTAGGGGTTTTGTGGTTTTTAAAAATTTTGTGTTTTTAGAGTACTTTCAGTTTTATATATTTTTAGGGTTTTAAAGGGGTTTGGGTTGATTTTTAGTTTTTAGGGATTTTAGGGGTTCTCAATATTTTTGAAGGGTTTTATGATCATTTAGGGTTTTTACGATTTTTATGGTTTTCTATGGTTTTAGGTATTTTTATGGGTTTTTGTATTTTTAGTGGTTTTAGGGGTTTGGGGTTTCTAGTGTTTATTTATGGTTTTTATAATTTCTAGTATATATCATGATTTTATGGTTTTAATGTTTTTAGGGTTTTAGTGGGGTTTATGGAACTTGAAGGGGCTATTTGGGTTTTGGGGTCTATTCGTGTGTTTTTTTATTTTTGGGGTTTTCAGTGTTTTAAATGGTTTTGGTGTAATTAGTAATTTTTAGGGTTTTAGTGACGTTTTTTGAGATTATGTGATTTGGAATTTATATCTTTATTAATTGTTTTTTGGGTTCTTAAGGGTTTTATGTTTTTATTCCTATGTTTTATAAAGGTTTATTAGTTCATTATGATTAAATTGGAATGGTTGAAAGGTTTTTAATGGTTTTTAGTGTATTTTAACTTTATTTTAGTAATTTTAATATTTTTAGAGTTATTTTAGTGGTTTGAGGGTTATTAATGAATTTTGGTAATTTTATGCTTTTAATGGGTTTGTTAGGGTTTATAGTGTATTAGGTGTTATTTCAATATTTTTGGGTTTTTAGTGGGTTTAATAGATTTTTATAGTTTTTAGGGTTTTTTTTCGTAGGGTAATGAGTAGTTTTTAGGGTTTTTATATTTGTCAATATTTTACAATGTTTTTGGTGTTTATTTATGGATTATTGGTTTATTATGGTTTTTAGGAATTTCAATGAATTTTAGTGATTTTAGGGACTTTTATTGTTTTAGGGTCTATAGGGTATTTTAGGGATTTTAGATATTTTTGTGTTTTAATATTTTTATTGTCTTTTTGGTGTTTTAGTAGTTTTAAGGTTCTTTTTGAGGGGTTTTTGTTCGTGTTTAATGGTTTATAGTGTCATTCTAGGGTTTAGGGTTTTTTAGTGTTTTATCATATTTTAATACTCTTTTAGGGTATTTTAATTTATTTAGGGGTTTTTGGGTTGCAAGTGTCTTTAGGGTTTTTAGGGATATTTTTTTGGATTTTAGGGATTTTTCTAGAGTTTTAAGGGTTTAATGTATTATTAATGTTTTATGGTAATTTTATGTGTTTTGAGGTTTATCATTTTATGGTTTTTGGTTTTTTGGGGTTTTGAGGTTTTTTGCGTGTTTTAGAAGTTAATGTTATTATTTTACCTTTTAAGGGTTTTAGAGGCCTCTATGGTTTATATGGTTTTTGTGGTTTTTATGGATTTGAAAATTTTTTAGACTATCTTATATTTTCTGGGGGTTTTAAAGACTTTTTTCTATATATGGTTTTTAGGGTTTTAGTTTATTTTAATTATTTTAATGAACTGTTAAGGTGTTTTATGATTCTAGGGTCTCTTTGGATTTTTATTTCTTTTGGGGCTGATATGTCCTTTGGGATTTTAAGGAGTTCTTAGGCATTTTAGGGGGTTTTAGGGGTTTTATGGGTTTTAGGGTTTTCCAATTTTTTTAGGGTTTAATCTGTGTATAGGTTTTTCTGTGATTTTTAGAGGTTTTTTGGAGAGTTTGGGGTTTTAGGTTATTATTATGGTATTTTGAGGACATTTGTGTGTTTTATGATCTTTTTATGGTTTTTAGGATATTTTATTTTTTTTTTCATTTTTGTGTTTCTGGGTTTATATTCTTTATAGGGTTATTATGTGTTTAGGTGTTTTTAGGTGTTTTTGGTGGTTTTTAGTTTTCATGGGGATTTTAGTGTCTTTTAGGGTTTTATTGGGGTTTTACGGTCTTTTAGGGTGTTTTGGGATTTTTGGATCTTTAAGTGGTTATATAGTTTTTGTATTTTTATGGAATATTTAGGTTATTTAGGTCAGTTAGTGTTTTAGGTATTTAATTTTTTTAGAATTATAAAGGAATTTGAGGGAGTTTTTTTGTTTTTATGTTTTTAAAGTTTTAAGGTCTTTTTAGTGTTTTTAGGGTTCTATGATTTTTATTGTTTTATTGTGTTTTTAAGGTTTTTTGAATTTTTATGGGGTTTAGGGGTTTTTATGTTTATATGGTTTCTAATGGTATTAATGGTTTTAATTATTTTTGAGGTTTTTGAATTTTTAGGGTGTTTTAGTGTTTTAATTGGTGTTTTTGGATCCTTATTTCTTTTATGGATTTTTGGATATTAGTCGGATATTTTGGTTTTTATTATGTTTTATGGTTTTAATTTTTTATTTGGTATTTATTATTTGGGTTTTTATGGCCTTTTATGGTATGTTAGTGTCTTCTAGGTTTTTAAGTCTCCCTTATTGTTTTAGGATCTTTTATGGTTTATGGTATAGGGTTTAGGATTTATTGTTTAGGGTAAACAGACTAAGGATTACGATCAAGTTTTTTGAATGTAGGGTCTAATGGTAAGGGTGTGGGGAATATGGTACAAGGTGTAGGGTTTGGGGTTTATGGTGGTTCATATATTGTTTATTGTGTAGGGTTTTGGTCTTTGGTTGTAGGGTGAAATGTTTTAGGCGCATGGTTTTGTGTGTAGTTAGTAAGATAAAAGGATTAGTGTTTAGGTTTTTGGTTTTAAGGTAATGGATATAGAATTTTTAGGAGATTTAGGGAGTTTTAGAGTTTTTATGGTTTTAAGGGTTTTTAGTATTTTTGGGGTATTATGTTTTTAGTGGTTTTATGGTTTTCTGTGTTTTTTTTTGGATTATCAGTTTTTAGTATTTTTATGGTTATTATGGGTTATTGTAGTTTAAATTTTTTTATAGATTTTTGGGATTGTATGGGTTTTATGGGTTTTAGGTTTTTAGGGCAGTTTTAGGGATTTTTAAATATTTCTATGTGTTCTTATCATTTTTAGGTGTTTTGGGATTTAAAAGTATTTTTAGGGTTTCAATAATTTTTGGGTTTTTATGGTATTTTATTATTTCTTTAGTTTACTGGAATTTTAGGGTTTTTTAAGGTTGTTATGGTTTTTTGGGATTTTTGATTTTTATTGTGTCATTAATATTTTTATGTTTTCTATGGTTTTAAGTGTTTATAGTTTTCATGGTATAGGGGTGTATTTAGGGTATTTTGTGGTCTTTTAAAGACTTTTAGGGTTTTTAGAGTTTTTAAAGTTTCTATGGTTTATATTGGTTTTTAAGATTTAAAGAGAAATTTAGGGTTATTAGAGTTTTTAAAGTGTATAAATTTTATTCTGATTTTTTATTCTTTTTGTGGTCTTTTTGGTTTTTATATTTTTAAGGTATTTAGGGGTTTTAGGGGTATTTCTACGTTTTAGGGTCTTTTATGGTTTTTTGGGAATTTATTTTGTTTAGGGTATTTATGTTTCTTTTATGATTTTAAGTATATTAAGGTCATTTAGTATTATTAGGGTTTTTACGTTATTTGTGTTTTTTGGGGTTTTAGGGCCCTTTAGGTTTTTCTAGTTTATTTTTATAGAAATCCAACAATAAACATTACATAATCTTAATTTTTAAGTAAATAATTTAGTTCATTTCATTTAGTGGATCTGTATAGTTTAATTTTTTAGAGTGTTATTCCATCACCCTTACATAATAAAATATTACACACAAAAAGTGGAAAATTCCATTATCATGGTTTTATCCACAAAATAAAAAATTAATGATATGAAAAGTTTTCTTTTCTTGAAACATTGTCCAAATTTTCTTATTTTCCTCATCCCATTCCCTAATTATCCTCAAACCCATGTCAGCTTTTTATAATATTTGTGATGAAAAAAAAGATCTACAATGGAAATATAAAATAATGAAAAAAAATCTTAAATCATGAATTCTTATACAATATTTCAGTTTTTAAAAATTAAAATTTGTGTACAAAATAAATATTTTATAACCCATTAAGTAAATTTTTATGCCTGAATATTTTCATAAAAAAAATCATAAGAAATATTAAACAATAAATAAAAATAATATAGGTTCCATTGAAATCATAAATACATATTTTAATTTTTTCTAAAAAAAGATACATTTCACCCTAATGAAGTATCAAATAAATAATTTTATTAATAATATCATGAATAATCACATGGGGGAATAAACTAATATACATGGATTTGTACAATAATTGAATAATAGTAGATGAGAATGAATCAATGGAAATGAGGAGTCATCTTCTATTGTAGTCCAGTGGAAGGTCATGATTTGGGAATGGAAGTGAATGGTTGTTTCATCAGTGCATGATGTCTGGGCAGAGGTAGGAACATTGACGGGTCTCGGTGGGCATAGTGGTGGACACGAGCCATGCTTAGGCAGCTTGCAGGTGGGCCAGATCCACAACTGTAGACCCATATGAGGAAGACCATAGCATGAGATAACAACCAATAAGGCTATGTCTATTGTGAGTCGTGATAGGATATGGATTTAGAAATAGGTACTAGGAAATATTAAATTTATCATTGGGAAGTTTTATTTATCCATTTATGAAATATAGGGAGCCTGGGGGAATAAATTGAGGGTTGTTCTTGGTAGGGGTTGTTTTGTGTGTCTGGCTCTTGGGCCACAGGTCATGTATTGACCCTTGTGCCTATGGACCTATATTTCATGTTATGTTTTTCCTCTCAAACCATTAAAATTTGGGGTTATAAAAAAATTCCTTCATTGTTTTGTACAAATTCTAACAACCAAGACAACATCACAAGTTGTAAATAGTCCCATATTTGATTAGTTTTACTCCAAAATCCTATTCATGAAGTCTCATGAGACAAAATATATACCCAAGGAATTAGATCAATATCAGGGATCACCTATCATAACATGTTCATGTTTATGTTTTCTACCAAAAAGAAATAATTCATATGGGATAAACATAATAATAACCCATGGAACAAATGGGTTTCATAATCTATCCTCATGTCATAATAAAAATAGATTTCAAATAGAAGGCATTTGTGAAATCATCATAAAGAATATAATACCTTATTAAAGTAAGGTTTAATAAGATAAATATATATGTGAATAATATATATATAATTTATAAGGATTCCACAATAGTAAATAATGTTGGAAAATTAGTTTGAGAGAGAATGGTAAAAAATCCAAATAAAGTGGTGGTTCAGAAAGAACCATTACATCCATAAGAAAACATTTCTATATCTAAAAATATCTATTCTATTTTATACCATTCTGAAAATATTTATAAAAAATTTAAATAGTTTTTTAATTGAATAATTAATTTAATATTATAATGAAATCCAAAAAAATAATAATTTTTGTTGAGACCCGAATTATTTTTGACACTGTAATTGTTAAAATAAAAAATTATTTGTATTTTTTAAAAAAATTTAAAAATGCCTCATATAAAATACTAAAAAATATTCCATTTTAATTTTTTAAAAAAAATTAAAGAGAGTAAAAAAATTTCATTTGTAAACATTTTAATTCCATATAAATACATTAATAAAATAAATATATGACTATGAACATGGGAGTGAAAGATTAGAATATAAAAATTTAAAACTGTTAGAATGAGATTTATAAAGCGTCATTTATATATATCAATAAAAAGATTAATTTCCAAAAAAACTTATATGATGTTAAACATGGCCAAATGAACTTCATAATCCATTGAAACATAAGTAATATTTTTATTGAAGCATTTATTAGAACTTGGATATGGAAGAAAAACAGTTTGATTGGAATCTTTAGTATATGATTTTTTTAAATAACTTTCATCGAGTAGGACTCATCACTAATATTATTTATCTTACTAAATAATAAAAATTTGTAATGTATTTACTTTTTAATATACTTTTCTAATTTATTATCCTTTTTTATTTATTGTCATGTTATATTCAATTACTTAGTCATTTATGGTCACATCAAAAATTTTGATGATATTCAACTGATAAGTCCAAAATGATATCAGCATGTTGAATATGTTGAATGATGAAATTATTTAACCATCTCCAGAATAGTAATCAAGATATAAATATAATTTTTATAAATCAAAAAATCATTTATAATTAACCATGGTATTATTTTATGACAAATGAACTCTATTACAATCATGGACACTGTAGGTCTTACAAATGCATGAGCAGTGTTTCCATTATCAATGATCATGATGGAATGAAAATAAGTGTTATTTTTTATTTAAAAAATAATAACTAAATAAAAAAATTCATATCATTTCTATAAATACACTAATACATTAAATCCATGTTATGTTGAAATGAAAAACAAATCACATCACATCGTGGAGGTGGTAATCCACACTAATTCACAAACAACATTATCACTAGTCTATTAATTGAAATATAAGAAAATATATGTTATATTGATTTTATATAATGATAAATATATAATTAATTTATATATGTAAATTAATTCAATCATCATAAAAATATGTGATGGGTGAGGATGGAAAACAAATTACATCGATTTGTGTGGCGGTTGTCTTCCGTACACAAAAATTATGATTTGTTTTCAATTTCATAGAATAGGATATAGGTGTAGTATATATCAATAGAATATAAAAAATCATTATATTAGAGATACCAATTTTAATATATCATCATGTATTAATAATATTTTAAGATGGTGGATGAATGAAGAAAACAAAAACACCCAATTAAGAATGATACTACCTCTTTGGAAAACCTCTTCAGGTTTACAAACAAATCCATCCTCTGAGGGTTTTAAAATAAATCAAATGCCTCTATGAAAATTTGACATATGTAAGGAAGGGATTTTAGCCAGTACTAGCAGAACCAAAAGGATTTTTATGAGATAATAAAATATAATTTGATTTCCCTTTTATAAGTGATTGGAGGGAAAATTTTGGAAATTCTTGGAATATAAAATTAATATAAATAACTCTTTCTTGAAATAACAGATAAAAACAGAAATAATTCAATATAGGAGGACTATTGTTTAAAATTAAATCATCTAATACAATTTTCACAAGATTATATTACGTTATAATCCTTATCATGTTTTCTAAAACTTGTTTACCCTTTATAATTTTAAAAGTGACGACACTATTTTACTCATTATAGGTCAAGATAGTTATAATAGAAGAAAAATTGGAAAATAAATAGAACATGGTTTATATTTTAAACCCTAACAAAATCACATTGTATAATATAAGACTTTTATAAATTTTTAATATTTTAATAGAATAAAACATATTATAAAATATCATTAATGTCATTTTAGGGTGTATTTGATTAATTTGATTTTGAAAACAACATGTCAAAAATGGAATATGAATCCAATCCTTTAAAATTCGCTAACATGTTATATTTATCTAAAAATATTGACCAAAATAATTCATTCAATTTATATTTCATTTAATATTATTAAAATGAATAATATTTTTCTGTTTATTGAATAAATACTATCTAGATGTTACATATTCATTAGGGGCTAATTTTTTAATTACTAAAAAATAGAAGTAAAATACCATGATAAAAACCCATTTATATTTAAAATTACAATTTATAACTAAACATAAGTTATTTTTATCCGTATATCAAAATATTATTATAATTAAAAGAAAGAAAGTAATTTTTTGTCTTTATATTTTACTTAAATATTAGATCTGTAAAAATAAAATACAGATGTCACAATGTGACCATATATTAAATACTATGGTGGAAATTTCCTAAACGTACCGATTAAATAGTATAAAGGAAATTTTTATGTTAAATTTGTTGACTTTATGAAATTTTTAACCTTAATTACCTGTATTATCCTTAACATGGTGATAGTTATTTACTGCATTTAGTTTTAATAATGACTATGTATAAAATTATCCTAATAACCGAATTAGGATCAATTTATTCCAAATATGGACTCAATTTTAATATTAAATTCATAGAAGTGGTAGAATTTAATTTTATATTAGACATGTGGAACGCAAAGAAAAACATTTTTTTTTCAAAAATAATACCTTTTTAGCATTAATTCTTTTCATACTATATTTATGTATCAAAGTCATTCCAATGACCAAAATAATTTTTTTAATTAAAGGGAACTGATTAATTTTAAAAAAATGAGAAATATAATTTTTCATTTTGATTACTTGAAAATAAAATACAGTTTTCAATAAGATTCAATTTTTTCACTATACATTGAAAAATCAAACTTTTCAAAAAAATTTCAAAATTTCATCATAATATATTTTTAATATTTTTATTCAATTAATATTATACTTCTGATAAAATACAATTTCTCAATGTTCCAGATTTTATTTATAGTATTTTATCATGAAAAGTAATAAAATCAATTTTCAAAGAAAATATATTTTTGATGAAATAAATTAATATACTAAAATTTTGTTTATTATTTAATAAGATTATATTAATTAATTTATATTTTGGAGGACGTATATATATTTTTATATTTCGTAGTACAATTAATCATATTCAACCCAAAAATATAATTTCTAAGTTGTAATGGTCATATATAAAAAACAATAGTTCATGGTTCATTTAGGCTCATTGTTTTGTGTGATAAATGCTATCGAACATAGTTTTCAATTTTTTTAAATGTCATCGTGAAAAATTTATAGATGTTTTTGAATTTTTTGGTTTTTTAGGATTGTAGATTTTTAACGTTTTTAGCGTCTTTTAGGATTTTTAATGTTTTTTTTATATTTTGGGGTTTTCATGGTTGTTAATATCTTTTTTGGGGTTTATGTGATTTAAGGGGTGTTAGGTATTTACGGGTTTTAAGGCTATTTTAGGTGTTTAAGGGATTTTATATCTATTAGTGTTCTATCTTTTTTAGGTTATTTTAGGGAATTATGGATTTATGGTTTTTAGGATTCTTAGGGGTTTTACGTCTTTTAATGTTCTAGGAGTTTTAGGGGGTTTAGGGGTTTTTATGGTTTTAGGGGGTTAATGGGATATTACGACTATTTATCGAATTAAGGGTTTGTCGGGGTTTTTGGATTTTAGTGTTTTTATGTTTTTCATGTATTTAATGGTACATTATCGGTTTCACTAGTATTTAGGGGGGTTTTTGTGTTTCTAGTGGCTTTAAGGGTTTTAAAGTTATTATTATTGGCTTTTATGGGAGTTTTGGGTTTCAGGTTATTTAATGAACTTTTTTTAATTTTATGCTTTGGGGGTGGGGGTTTAGGGATTTTTAATAGGTTATGGGAATCTTCTACGGTTTTGGGTATTTTAAGAATTTTTTGGGTTATACGATTTTTAGGAGGTTATCATGGATTTTTCAGGGGTTGTTATTATTTTAGTTTCTTTTAGGGATCTAATGGTTTTTAGGGGATTATATTTTTTAAGAATATTTTAGGGGTTTAGGGGATTTTATTTCCTTAAGTGTAATTTAGGGGTTTTAAAGGTTTTAAAGGATTTACAATTTTTATGGGGTCTTATGGATTTTTATGGTTTTATGGTCTTTTAAGGGTTGTTTGTTTTTTGGATCATTTATGGGTTTTTAATGGATTGTAAGGGTTTTTGGGGTATTTAAGGTACTTTTAGGGAATTTGTGGCTTTATAGGGTGTTTAGATCGTTTAGGGGTTTAAGTGTGATTTAAGATTTAGGGATTTCAAGGGTTTTTTCGGTTTTAGGGGTGATTTAATATTTTTATAGTATTTGTGGTATTTTTAAGGGGTTTTTTGTGTTTTTTTTGAGTTTTTACTGTCATTATATTTTTATGGGGTGTTCGTGTTTTTAGGGGTTTTACATTATTTTTAGTCTGTTTAGTGCTTTTAGGGTTCTAGGGTTTTATTTGTATTTTTTTTATTAACAGGGGTTTTATAATTTTCATGGTCTTTTACTGTTTTTATGTTTTTTGTAATGTTTTAGGGGTATATAAATCTTTTTGATATTTTATTGTTTTAGGTTTTTTTTAGTTTTTTTAGGATTCTTTTTGTGTTTTTAAAATTACTGATTTTATATGGTTTTTCAGGGTTTTAGGGTTTTAGGGCATTTAGGGGTCTTATATTTTTTAGAGTTTTATAGTGTTTGTTAGAGTTTTATGTTTTTTAGTATTCTGAGGATTTTATTAGGTTTTATTGGGGTTTTAGGATTTTCATTAGGTTCTTAGGGTTTTATAGGTACTTAGGGGTTTTTATGATTTTTTAGGATTTTAGGGTTTTTAGGGTTTTTAGTGTTTTTTTGGTTTGTTCTATTTTTGGTTTTTGGGGTTTTAATGGATTTTAAGTGTATAGTGTCTAGAGGGTAGGGTTTTTGTTTTTGGGTATAGTTCATATGGTTTTGGGTTTTGGGGATAGGTTTTAAGGTGTAGGGTATTCAATTATGTGTACTGGGTTTAGGGTTTTAGTTGTAGGGTATACAGTTCAGGGTGATCAGTTTTGGGTATTGGGTTAAAAGTATATTGTTTAGGGTGCAGGATTTAGGGTTTATAATGTTGGTTATAGGGTTTAGGGTGTAGGGTTTATGGATTACATTTTACATTATTGGGTTTAAGATGTAGGTTATAGTGTTTATGTTATGGGATATAGGGTTTCAGGTGTTGGGTATAGGTTTTGAATGTGGGTTTAGGGTTTAGTTTATTGGGTATATAATTTTGGGTGTTGGGTTTAGTTCTTCTGGTGTTGGGTGTAGTGTTTATTCTGTATTATTTAGGGTTTGGGTCAAGCCTACCGAGTATTGGAAGTAGGATTTTGGGGTTATGGTATATGGTGGACGGTTTTAGTTGTTGGTTCTGGTTTGGGGTGTACAGTTTTGGGTTTAGGTTTTATGATGTAGGGTATTGGATTTAGGGTGTAGGTTTATTTTACTATACAAGGTATAGTGTTTAGGGTGTAGGTTATAGGGTTTTGGGTGTATGGTTTCTGGATTCATGTTTAGGGTGTAGGGTATTGTGTTTTAAGTGCAAGTATTTTGGTTTACGGTGTAGGGTTTTTAGTTTAGGGAGTAGGGTTAGGGATTAGAGTGTGTTTTATTATGTTTTGGTGTTTGGGGGGGGGGGGTTTATGGGTTTTATTATTTTTATGTAATTTTACTGGTTTTTTGATTTTTAGGTGGTTTATGGTTATTATAGTTTTCTAGGTTTTAATGTTTTTCGGGGTTTGTACATTTTCATATGGTATTTAGTTAATTTGTGTTTTATTTTTTTTTTAATTATTTTAAGGGTTTCATTGGGTTATTAGGATGTCTTTTGGTTTTTAGGGGTTTTCAGTTTTATAGGGGTTTTGGGTTTTAGGGATTTTTTTTGTATTTTAGTACATTTTTATTTGTTCAAATTTTTATTCTTTTAAATATTATTAAGAGCCTTTATGACTTTTTGAGGGGTTTTCTAGGTTTTTAGGGTTTAGGGTTTTAGTGTTTTTATGGGGTTTCAGATATTTCGTGGTTTTTGGTAATTTCTGGCGTTTAAGGGTTATTATGGGTAATTTAGTGGTTTTATAGGATTTTAGTGTGTTTTGGGTTTTAAGGGACATTTATGGTTTTGGGGTTTTTAGTTAATTTTAGGGGACTTTTATTGTTTTTCAAAGATTTAGTGATTTTAGGGTTTTTTGTGTCTTTAGAATTTCCAGGGTCTTTGTGGGTTTGTTTCTATTTTTACACGTATTTAGGATTTTTTTTATTTTTAGTTTTTGTAGTATTTCTTGGGTTTTTAATGGATTTAGGGTTTTATGGTTTTTATGATTTTTGGTTTTTTAGGGGTATTACTCTATTTTTAGATTTTAAGATTTCATAGGGTTTTGGCAATGTAAAATTTTTTTTAGTGTCTTTAAAGGGTTTGGAGTATTCCTAAATTTTCATTGATTTTTAGGCTTTAAGGTGGGTTATTATAGTTTTAGGGGGGGTGGTTTTGGGTTTAGAGATTTTTATGGATTTTTTTAGTATTATCGTTTTAGGGGTTTTTGTATTTTTATGGTTTCTAGTGTTTTTAGGGTTTTATGGTTTTAGAGCTATTAAGGTATGTATGGTTTTAAATGGTTTTATAGTTTTTTTGTTTTTATGGTATTTATGGGTTTTAGGGTTTATTGGGATTTCTAAAGGATTTTTGTGGTTCCTTAGGGTTATTGTTGTTTTTTTGGTTTGATCGGTTTTCTTAGGGGTTTTAGTTTTGGAAATTTTATCTTTATAAGGATCTTTTATTGGATTTCTTACATTTTAGGGTCATTTAATTTTTTTAATGTTTTTAGGTCCTTTTAGTCTCTCGGTTTTTTTTTTGTTTTTGGGGGTTTTGCTGGTTTTATGAGATTTCGTGATTTATAGGGATTTGGGGTCATTTAGGGTTTTATAGTCTTTTAGTATGTTTTAGGATATTATTTTTAGGCTACATTAGGGATTTTTATGTTTTTATTTAATTTTAGGATTCTCAAGGGGGTTATATGTCCTTTATGGTTTTTATATTTTTAGTTTCCTTTAGGGTTTTATGGTTTCTATTAATTATTTATGTTTCTAAAAGGATTTTTGGGGTGTTTGGGTTTTAAGGGTTTTTATGGTTTTTAGGTTTTATGGTTTTAATTGTTATAGGGTTTTTACTTCTTTGAAGGTTTTAATTTTCTTTTGGGTTGTTATGTGTTTTTTGGTTTTTTGCCTGCGTTATGGTTCTTTTGGTTTATTAGGGATATTCGGGTTAGGGAATGTTTTTAGGTTCTTTTACAAATTTTAGGGTTTTTACTGTTTTAGGGGATTTTAATACTTTTAGGTATTTTTGGGGACATTAGGGTTTTGTGAGTTTTAAGGTTATTTTAGGATTTTTTTAGGTATAATTGGGGTTTTAGTGTATCTTGTATTTTTTGGGGTTTTCAATGGTTCATGATCTTTAAGTTGTTGTATGGTTTTATGGTTATTTAAGGACTTTATAGGTATTTTAGGGTTTTTAGGTTCTTTTATGTTTTTATGCGTTTTAGGGTCCTTTTGGTTTTTATGAGGGTCTATAAGGTTGTTTGGGGGTTTTTTGTGTTTTTTGGTGCCTTTAGGGATTTTATGGTTTTAGGGTCTTTGCGGGGGTTTAGGGTCTTTTGGGTATTTTACGATTTTATGGTACTTTAGGTGTTTTGGATTTTTATTGGGTACTTTGGGGGAATTTATAGTTTTAAGAGACTAAGGGTATATTTGTGAGTATAAGTTTTTAAGGGGCTTTAAGGTTTTATGGGGTTTGGGGTTTTAGGGGCATTTATGGTGTTTCTAAAGATATTATTGGTTTTAGTGTCTTCTAGTTTTTTTACATTTTATTAGGTGTTTAGGGTTTTAAGGGGGTTTTAGTGTTGTAATTACGGGTTTGGGTTTCTTGTATTTTTGTGAAATTTAGTGATTTTTGTATATTAAAGGGTTTTTGGAGATTTCTATGAATTTTTATAGGTTTTTAGGTTTTTAGGGTTTTAGGATTTTTTTTGTAATATTATTTATTTCATGAATTATTGAGTTTTTAACAAAAATTAGGGTCTTTATAAATTTTTAGGGATTTTGGGTTTTATGGGTTTTATGGGTTTTCATGAATTTTACCATTTTTTGGGTTTTAGGGGTTTTGGGGGTTTAATGGTTTTTTTGTGATTAACGTGTATCTAAGGGTTTTTAGGGTTTTTTATGGGTTATAATAGTGCTTTAGTGACTTTTAATTTTTTAGGGTTTTTTTGTTCTGTTTGGGTTTTGGGGGACCTTAATAGGTGTTTATGTTTTTAAGGTTGTTATGGGATTGAAGGGGTTTGGGGGGTATGGAATTATGGGGATTTTTTGATTTTTTTGGAATTTTATGGTATTTATGTGTTTTAAGGGGTTTTAATGGTTTTAAAGGGGTTTTTGGTATTTAGGGTCTTAAAGAATTTGGGATTTTTATTGTTTTAAAAAAATATTAGGATTTTTATGATTTATTGGGGTATGGGGTTTAAGTTCATAATTTTATTTTTAATGGTCTCTTTATTGTTTTTGGGCGATTTATGATTTTCAGGATTTTATGAGTTTTTTGGGTATTGGGGGGTTTAGGGTGCGTAGGTATTTTTTGAATTTTATGGGATTAAAAATTTATTTGGGTTTTTAGGATTTATTTATGTATTTTCTTTTTAGTGGGGTTTTTTTGGGTTTTAAGGTTTTTATGATTTTTTATTTATTTGGGGTAGATTTAGGGCTTTTAGTGGTTTTATGGTTTTTTTTGTGTTTTTAGGTTTTTAGTTGTTTTTATGATTTTTAAGGGTTTGGGATGTTAGGGTAATTTTATGGATTTATGATTTATTAGGGTATCAGGTATTTTGCGTGGTTTTATAGATTTTAGTGTTTTTGGATATTTATGATTTTTAGGGTTATATAGTTTTTTGGGTTTTCAGGTTTTTTTTGTGGACTTTAGGTTATTTTGAGCTTTTAATTTTTGGGGGGTTTTTATATTGTTTGAGTTTTTTTATTCATCTTTGGTTTTAGGGTATTTTAATGTATATATAAGGGTTCGATGATATTTTCACATTTTATGAATTTTACGGTTTTAGGGGTTTTGGGGTTTTGATGGAATTTTAAGGTATTGTAGGGGTATTTTAGTTATTTGGGGGGTAGGGTTTTTTGGTTTTTAATGTTTTTTTGTGTTTTATGGATTTTTTAGATTTTAGGGGTTTTAGGGTTTTTATGGTTTTGGAGTTTTTATTGATTTTATGGGTGTTTTATGATTTTATGGATTTATAAAGAAGAATTGTTTTTTATAGTTTTTAGACATTTTAGGATTTTTAGTGGTCTTAGGGGTTTTATGGATTTTATAGGGTTTTTTGGGTATTAGGTTGTTTATGAAATTTTCATGGACTTTTATAGGTTTTTTATTGTTCCCTTTTTGGGTTTTATAGGTTTTAGAAGTTTTTAGGGAGTTTAGAATGTTTTAGTGTTTAGGGTTTTTATGGTGTTTTAAGGGTTTTTTTAGATTTCTATATTTTTCATTGTTATTTTTTGGATTTTTAGTGGTTTTATGTTTTTTAGGGTTTTAGGATATTATGATTTTTTATGGGTTTTAGGGTGTTTAAGGGTTTTATGATATTATAGGAAATTTATAGCGGATTTTATGGTCTATAGGGTATTTTATGGTTTTTTATGGTTTTTTGGTTTTTTAAAGTATTTTGGAGGAATTGTTTTTGGGTTTTAGGGATTTTAGAGTTTTAGGGTTTTAGGGTTTTTATTGGTATTAAAGCATTTTACGATTTTTATGGGTTTATAGGTTTTTGGATTTTTTCAGTTTCTTTGGTTATCTATTTTTTCAGGGTTCTAGGTTTTTAATTGCATTTTTGTTAATAAATTTTTTATGGTTTTTGGGGAATTCTATGTTTTAAGGGCTATTATGAAGGGTTTTCTTAGGGTTGTTAGAGATTTTATTTATTTTTAGTTGTTTTAGCATTTTTAGTGTTTTACATTTTTTATATTTTTTTAGGTTTGTTATGTTTTTAGGGTATTTAAGGGTTTCAAGAGGTTTACCCAGTTTTTAGGGTTTTGGGGATTTTGAGATTTTCTGTATTTAGGGGTATGGGGGCTAGGGTTTTAGTGGTTTTTATTATTTTAAATGGTTTTTAGGGATTTAGTGTTTTTGGGGGGGTTCAGGTATTTTCGTGGAATTTTGGGTTTTAGTGGATTTATGTACTTTTAAGGCGTTTAATTTTGTTTTGGGGTTTTCTAAATTTTATTGGTGTTTGATGATTTTTATGTATTTTTACAGTTTTCATTTTTAGGGTGTTTTTATGGTTTTCAGGGTTTCAGTGTCATTTTATGGTTCTATTGTTTTAGGGGTTTTTATTTTTTTATGGAAATTATGATTTTAGTGTTTTTATTTTTATTAAAAATTATTTTATTATTTTTATTGTTCTTTTAGTGTCTTTTGGAGTTCATATACATTTAGGATCATTATGTTTTTATGGGTGTTTATAGTTTTGTATGGTTTTGTATAGATTTTAGGGTTTTATGGTTTTTATGGTTTTATTATTTTGTTTGGTTTTGATAATAATTTAATTGGTTTTTAGGGATTTTACGGTTTAGTAATTTTTTAGGGTTTCTGGGTTTTTAGTGTTTTATCGATTTTTGAGTTTTAATTGTGTTTATTTGGTTTTTTGGATGTTTTAGTGTTTTGTATGAGTTTTTTTGGGTGGTTGTGTTTTTTGGGGTTTTAGTGTTTTTCGATTTTTATTGTTTTTTTGTTTATATAAGGTTTCTACGGGTATTAATTGGTATTTTTTTCTTTTTAATGGTATTCAGGTTTGTAGATATTTTAATGTGTTTTAGGGTTTTAATGGATTATTCTCATGTTTTCATGGTTTTGAGGATTATATTGGGTTTTAGTGGTGTTGAAATGTTTTAGTGTTTGATGGTTTTGACATTATTATAAAATATTTTAGAACATTTTAGGGTTTTTTAGGTATTTTAATAATTTTTGAATTTTTAGGTGCTTTTGGGTTTGATGGGGGTTTTAGAGATTCTATGGTGATTTTGGGGTTTTAGGGTATTTTTTTGTATGGTTTTTAGGGTCTTTTATGATTTTAAGGGGTTTTAGGTTTTTTTAGGGGTTTTAAAGTTTTTTATGATCTTTTAGGGGTTTTTGGCTTTAGTGGCTTTTAGGGTTTTAGGGCCTTTTGAGCACACAAGCACATTATTTTGTTTTAGGGTTTTAATGGTTTTTTGAGTTCCTGGGTTTGTAGGATTTTTAGATTTTTCAATGGTTTTGGAGTTTTTTAGGGGGGTTAGGTTTCTCATGTGTTATTAGGATTTTTTGGAGTTTTAGGGTTTTAGGGATTTCTAGTGTTTTATAGGATTTTGAATTGATTTATTAGGGTTACATGGTTTTAATGGTCCTTTTTAGTGGATTTTATGGTTTCTAGGGTTTTTGGGGTTCTTATGGATTTTAGTAATTTAACGTGTTTTTATGTTATATTGGGGGTTTTCTATTTTTTTATGTTTTTTCGGTTTTCATGAGTTTTTAGGGGTTTCTAGGTAATTTTAGGGGTTCTAGTGGGTTTCTGTGTTTTATTATTTTTGGGGGATATTTTGTATTTTAATATTTTTTATTGGTTTTTATGGATTTTTAGGGGGTTTTAGGCTTTTAGGGGGTTTAGGGGTTTTATAGTTTTAGGGTTTTAAGGGGTGTCATGGATTCTAAAATGTCTTAGGTGTTTATGAGTTTTACTAATTACTGGGGTTCTTAATGATATTATGGGTTTTATTCATTTATAGGGTTACAGGGTATTATTACGGGTATTTAAACAAATTTCAGGGGTTTGGGGTTTTTAAGTGTTTAGGATGTTTTTTATTTTTTTCCTTGTTTCAGTTTTTTATTTCATTCAATTATTTTTTTGGATTTTTGATACTTATTGTTTTTACAGGTTTTGTGGGGTTTAAGGGTTCTTAATGGTTTCTTTGGGTTTTAAGATTTTTAGGGTATTATAGAAATTTTTTGGGTTTTTTTAGTTATTTTGGGGTTTTAAGTTATTTTAGGTATTTAGGGGATTTTAGTGGTTTTAGGTTGTTTTTGGTGGTTTTTACAATTTTAGTTTTTTTAGCGTTTTTTGGTATTTTATGGTTTTTAGAAATTTATGGGTTTTTAATGTTTTTATGGTTTTCAATGGTTAATGGATTTTAGAGGTTTATGGTTTTTAGTATTTTATATTTTATTGGTTTTTTGATGATTTTATAGGTTTTAAGGAGACTTATGGTGTATTAGGTTTTTAGGGTTTTAGAGTGTTTAGTGGTTTTAGGGGGTTTAAGCGTCTTTTGATGGTTTTTAGTGTTTTATCATTTTCTTAATTTAGTTTTTTAAGGATTTTATGGGGTTTTGAGAGTATTAGGAATTTTTGAGATTTTCTAGGTTTTTAAACATTTCGTGGAGTTTTTGGGGTTTCTTTTGTTTTATGGTTTTTAGGATCATTTTTGGGTTTTATGGGTTTTAAAAGGTTTTTTGGGTTCTTAGGCTCCTTTACAGTTTTAAATTTATTTAAATATTTTTATATATTATTTGGATTTTTTAGGAATTTTAATATTTTAGGGATATTTAGTTTTTGTGGATTTTATATGGTTTTTAGGGGTTTTAGGGAAAATTATTGATTTAATATTGGTTTATTGTTTTTTGGGTTTTTAGGAATATTATGGTTTTTATGGTTTTTAGGTTTTTATGTATTTTTGGTTTTTATGATTTTGGGTGTGGTCTATAGTTTTATTGGGTTTTTCAGGATAAAATATTTATGGAGGGTGTTTGGGGGTTTCAAGATTTTGTCACAATTTTTTATAATTTTTTTAGGGTTTTATTGTTCTTATGGTTTTTAAGGAATTCATAATGTTTAGGGTTTTAACATGTATTATGGTTTTCAGTTATTTCTAGGCATGTTTAGGGATTTATTTATTATGAGGTTTTATGGGATTCCAGATATTTTGGATTTTTATGTTCATTTATGGGTTTTGGGGGTTTTAGGGTCTTTTAAATGTTTTTTGGATTTCATGGGTATTGGTGTTTTTAACGTTTTAGAATTTTATGGTTTTGAATTAATGGTATTTTAAGGAGGTTATATGGGTTTTTAGTGTTTTTTATTGATTTTATTATTTTAGAAAAATTTTGGGTTTTTTTATTTTCGATGTTTTGGGTTCTTTATGGATTCTGTGTTTTTTTTGGGTATTTTATTTTTTTGGGTTTTTATAGATTTATTATGGTTTTAAATGTTGTTTGGGGTTCTAATAAATATTTTGTATTATTAAGGGTTTAATGGTTTTTAGGGTTTTAATTTTTACTTTTTGGATTTTAGGGTGTTTTAGGGGTTATTAGTTTTTTTGTATTTTATGGTTTTTATAGTTTTTTGGAGGTTTGTTGGGGTTTTATAAATATATTTGGTTTTTAGGTTTATGAGCTAGTTTTAAGGTTTTAGTGGAGGGGTTATTGTTTTTTTTAGGTTTGGGGGATTTCATTTATTATGTTTTTTATTCTTTTGATGTTTTGGGGGTTTTATTATTTCATAAATTTTTATAGGGATTAGGTTATTTTGAGTTTTTTTATTGAGTTTGTCTTGTAGATTTTAGGGGTTTAGGGGCCTTTATGGTTTTATAGGTTTTACGGGGTTCTGGGAATTTTTTTTTGGGTTTTAAGATTTTAAAGGGTTCCATGGGTTTCTATTATTTTTTGAGTTTATCTGGGTTTTTAATTATTTCTAATGGGTTTTAAAGGATTTAGTATATTTTCTAGTTTTTAGGTTTTTCAAGGTATTCATAGGGTTTATAGGATACAATTTTGGGTTTTTATAGTTTTAAGGGTCTTTTGATTTTTTAGAGTTTTTACGGTCTTTTGTTTTTTTTGGGGTTTGTATGGTTTTTAATGTTTTATACAACATTTAGGGGTTTTAGGTGTTTTTCGTTAATGTAGGTTTTTAGGGCTTTATGTTTCTTTTAAGTCGTTCTAGTGGGTTTTGGGTTTTTAATGGTTTTACGGTATTCTGTGGATTTTTTTCGATTTTAAGGTCATTTAATGTTTTAAGGGGGGGTTGGTGTCCTTTAAAGTTTTTAGGGTCTTTTAGGTCATTTAGGGGGTTTCAGTGTTATTATATTACTTTATGATTTTTATTGATTTTTATGGGTTTAATGGAATTTAAAGGTATTTAGTGTTTTAAGGATTTATTGCGTTTTTTGATTTTTAAGGGTTTATAGTTATTTTTTAGGGTTTTATGGATTTTACTATTTTTATTATTTTAAGGTATATTATTGTTTTTTGAATTTTTGGTTTTTTTTGTTTTTAGGGTTTTTTAGGTTTATAGGATTTGTAGAAATTTTAGTGTTTTTAGTGTTTTTATGATTTTTATTGTTTTTAAATACTTTTTGGGGTTTTCATGGTCTTTATTGTTTTTATTGTAATTTAATGTTTTAAGATTGTTTTATGGACATTAATGTTCACATTTTATTAGTTTCTATTATGGTTTTAAAGGTTTTTAGGGTTTTTAGGGTTTTTAGGGTTTTTAGGGTCATTTAGAGTTTTTCAGGGTGATTAGTATTTTTAATTTTTTAGGTGTTTATTGGATTATTGATGGTTTTAGGGATGTATTAAGGTATTTTCGTTTTTTACAGTCTTTAGGGTTGTTAGTGACCTTTAGGATTTTATTTTATTTTTACAACTCTTTTGGTTATATCTGGGACCATTATGGGTTTTTCGGGTTTTAGGGTATTTTGGTTTTTTTGGGGGTTTTATGGTCTTTAGAGTCATTATGATTTTTAGGGTACTTTATGGACTTTTAGGGTCATTTAAGAAAATTAGGATATTTTACAAGTTTTAGGGGTTTATGGTATTTTATGATTTTTAGTGCATTTGAGGGTCTTATATGGGTTTTTAGGGTTCTAATGGTTTTGAGGGGATTTAGGGTATTTATATCTTAAATGGGTTTATGATTTTTATTGTTTTTATAGTTTCTAGGGTTTTTGGTGTTTTTGGGTGTTTTATGTTTTTATGGATTTTATTTTCCTTTATAATTTGTAGGGGTTTTTTTGTTATCAGGGGATATATTTGTTTTAAGAGATTTTATGGTTTTTTGGGGTGGTAGGGTTTTTTATGATTTTTTAGTGTCTTTAGAGTTTGTTTATGGCTTTTAAGGGTATTTTTAGTTTTTAGGAAATTTATCATCTTTTAATAGTTCCTATTATTTTTAGGGGGTTTAAATTTTTTTGTGTTTTATGGGTTTTTTAGGGTTTCATGGTATTTGGGTGTTTTTTCTATTTTTATGGGTTTTAAGTGGTTTTATAATTTTCATGTGATTTTAAAGGTTTATAATGGTTTTTATATACTTTTTAGTGTCATTTAGTATTTTCTAGGGATCCTATGGTTTTTATGGTATTTAGCGATTTTTCACCTTTTCGGGGTGTTGCGGTTTTATGGGGTTTTTAGGGTTTTAATGGGTTTATGTGGTTTTTTAAGTTTTAAGAGTATTAGGTTTTGGGGTTTATTTGGGGTTTTTAGGGGTTTTAGACATATTTAGTGTATTCTATGTATTTCTAGTGATATTAATTTTTTTTATGGTTTTTATGTTCTTAAGGGTTATTTAGGTTTTTAGTGTTTAAAGTGTTTATGAATTTTAGGATTTTTTGGAATTTTTTGTTTTTGGGGGATTTAGGGTATTGTGGTTTTAAATGTATTTTTATAGGATTTTGGGATTTTTAGTTTTTTAGATCATTTTAGTAGTTTGAGGGTTTTTATATTTTTATCGGGGCTTAGGGGTCTTATGTGTTTTAAAGGAATATTAAGTATTTATGGGGTTTTAGGGTTATTTTTTTATTTTTTTTATTATTGTTTTTATATATATAAGGTTCTTTAGTGTTTTTTGATTTTTCATCTTTCAATGAGTTTTTAATATTTTTTATTCATTTTATAATTTTTTCGATTCTAATATTTTTACGTTTTTACAGATAGTTTTTGGTTTTATGGGATTTTTAGAGTTTTTTTTATTGTTGGTTTTTAGAGGTTTTTGATATTTTTAGTTCTTTCATGGATTTTTGTGGGGTTTTAGGACTTTTAGAGTTTTTATATTTTTATTATTTTTTGGATTGTTTTAGGGTTTTTTTTGGGTTTTTAGAGTTTTCAGGGTTTTTATGGTTTTTAGGATTTTTTGTATTTTTTGGGTTTTAATGGTTTTCTAGTTTTTAAGGGTATTAGGGATTTTTTATGGTTTTCCTAGCGATATTATGTTTATAATTGTTTTTATGTTTGTCCAATATTTTGGATTTTTAAATCCATTAAGGGATACTAGGGTCTTCAATGGGTTTTATATGAGTTTTAATTATTTTTAGTCATTTTTTGTTTCTTAGGTGTTTTACAGTTTTTACGGTTTTTAGTGATTTTTTGGGTTTTTGTGCGATTCTTGGGTTAGTGGGGGTTCTTAAGGTAATCAAGGTTTTTAAGGTCTTTGTGGATTATAAGTGTTTTTAGGGTATTTATTTCTTTTTGTGTTTTAGGATTTCACTAGTTTTTTGGGGTTATAGGTTTTAAGGGTTTTTTGGTTATTTGGGATTTAAGACATTTAAGGGATTTATTGGTTTTTTAGGGGATTAAGGATTTTTAAAGTTGTTAGTACTTCTTTATTGACTTTAGAGTTGTTTAGGGGTTTTAGGGGTTTTTAAATGATTTACAAGTTTTAGAGTCTTTTAGTATTTTTAGTGTTTTCTATGATTTTAAAAGTATTTAAGACTATAAATTGTTTTAGGTTCTTTTATGACTCTTTTTCTGTTATAAGGGACCTTTGAGGTTTTTTAAATTTACTGGGGGTTTGAATTATTTTCAGAGTTTTTATGAATTATATGGGTTTTTAATGTTTTTTTTGGGATTGTTTGGGTTTGTTACAGGTTTTTAGGGGTTTTTGGGATTGATTTGGTTTGTTACAGGGTTTTCAGGGGTTTTCAGGGGTTTTAGTGATTTTTTTTGTGTTATAGGTTTTTTATCGTTTTATGGGGGATTGGTGGTATTTTATTGTTTTCTAGGGGTTTAATCATGTTTTATGGGGTTTCAAGTATTTTTATAGTGTTTTTTATTGTTTTTTGGTTTTTAGGGGTTTTAATGTTTTATGGGTTGTTAGGAGTTTTAGCTATGTTAGCGGTCATAGGGCTTTAATTGTTTTTATGTGGTTTATGGGATTTTTTTATGTTTTTGGTATTTTTATAGAAATAGGGTTTCTTTGAATGTTTTATTGTTTTTCAGTGTTTTTTATGTTTTTATGCGTTTTTATGGGTTTCGATGTTCTTATGGGTTTTTGGATTTTTGGAGTTTTTGGTTTTTTAGGGTTTTTTATTTTATTATGGTTTTTTATGATTTATATAAATTTTCAGGATTTTTGGGATTTGTGGGTCTATAGGATTTATTTCATTATATGATTTCATGGTATTTTAGGGTATATATGGGATTTTTCATCTTTTTGGATTATTTAGGGGTTTAGGGTATTTTAGGGGGGTTGAAATTTTTAGGGGTCTTGGGTTTTTTGGGAAATTGAGGGTTTTAGGTTTTTTATTCTGTTTTATATTTTCTTTAGGGTTTTTATGATTTTTTACCATTTTTTAGGTTTCTTAGGGATTTTAGAGTATGTAGGGGTTTTAGTGGCTTTCTAGCGAATTTTAGGGATTTATAGGTATTTATGGACTATTTCCTTTTTAGATATTTTTGGGGTATTTTGAATGTTTAGAGTTATTTTAGTTGCTGTTATGGGTTTTAGGGGTTTAATGTATTCTAGGGTTTTGAGGTTTATTTGATTATTGGGGATATAAGCGTTTTTAATGTTTTAGTGGTTCAAGTGTTCTTAGGGTATGTTAGTGTTTTTATTATTATTTGGGGGGGGGGGTATATTTTTTTGGAGTTTTAAGGGTTTTATGGTTTTTAGTGGTTTATAAATTTTTTATGGGTTTTAAGGGGCTAAGGTTAGGGTGTTTGGGAGTTTTAGTGGTTTTATAGTTTTTTGGGTTTTTGGGGGATTTTGTGGTTTTTGGGGTTTTCAATAGCTTTTAGGGTTATTACCAGTTTTAGTTTTTTGTGGTTGTAGGGTCCTAAAACATTCAATTATGGGAAAAAATTCTCTTGCAATCACATTGCAGAAGGATGAATGTATTCCTACAAGTATTACAAGGTTAATTGTCTCAAATTGAGTAACAAACATTAGAAAAAACCTCAAGGAATTCAAATTTTCAAAATATTTTATGTGGCCCACATACTATCACCAGGATGGGATTGCAGATTGCCTTGATTGTGAACCACTTGTACGTGGAACGATCTGTGAGGCATTGGCCCACTGAGTGATGGGCAGTGAACGTTTTGGACGATGAACAATGTCGCATAAGGACTCATGCGCGCGAAGGCCATCCACATACAATCTCACGAACACAACAGTTCACAGAAAAAGCAAACCTGCAGGGTTCTGAGAACCATGATCGGGAACCGTAGCCTCTGAAAGCCCCAGTTGACCGAGTCATCTTCAGGTCATGATATCTCTTCATGGGCCTCTACAAATGGTGATGCATGGGAATAGATGTGATTGTCCCAATACTCTATAAATGGTACACATAAGGAATTGAGAAAGGATAGAATATGAAATCTTGAAGGGGACCCCAAAGGTTGGACGAAAGAATTTTCAAAAGATTCATGCTTCGGTATTGAATCAACGATGAAGCCCAAATTGAGAACCACATCTTCCTCATGTATATTCTGCCGCAAGCCATAAAACAAAGATATTCCATAATAATAATAGAACTTTGAAACAAATTGGTGGAATCATGAACCATATATTCCATGAAGATGAAAATCCCATGAATGATTGTTCTTAGGACCCTCCTTCGATATGGTTTTACACATAGTGTATGACAACGCAGATTCAACTCAGCGCAACTTACTGTATTAGTAAGTGTATTGAACCCAAAACGGTGTTATGGACCACATCCAGGACAACATACCGCTATGGTGCACGATTGTCCATACCCATGCCCACATACCACATCGGTATGCGGAAGACTCATCTGCTCGCATACCGCTACAATGTGCAGAATTGCACCCATCCCGCATAAGAAACTAGTAAACAGAATTGAGTGTTTTCGAGCATAATTTCCTTTGGTTCCAATCACTTCCCTTCATTACCATCCAGTCCTCCATAATCCCTCCGCCATACAGTCCCCCAGTATCAGGCCATAGACTCCTCCAATGCCACTAGAAATGTCTGATCAGACCATTGGGTTCATCAGCATGCCCCTTTTAGTGTACATACCCATGGTAAGTGGAGTCACAAAGGCTCTCCCTACAATAGCTCAAGATCTGGAGATGTCTGTTATTCTATATATCCATGGCAACCTGACGTCCAACCTTGGGATGCTAACGTAATCTTTTCAGTTCTAGGGATTAAGGGTGATCACATACTTTTCCATTTAATGAGGAATGATGATAAGTCATTTTGGTTATGTTCACTTCCTCTTTTGACGAGGAAAACACTCCACCCCTTCCAAGAATGTGTTCTAGGGCACTCCCACTGAGGTAAGTCCCCAATATTCAGATGGTCAAGCCGCATGACCTTTAATATTATCTCGCATTAAAAATGTTTCATCGGTCTGTGCCCTCTCCCACAGTCATCATGACTTCTTCCATTGTAGACTCTCCCTCTCCCATTACTAGGAGAGGAAGCATGTGGTTGGTTGGATCCCTCACATACTCTTTTTTCTCACACTAAGTATGAATCAAATGGGCTTTGAGGTTTTTTACGATTGTAACATCCACCCAATTCTGAACTATGAGAACTCTGATTCCTGATCAAAAAAGGATACATTGGAAACCATCTTGATGGCCCGATCTCAGAAGGGTACCCTTCCAAAAGAGATTCCATAATCTTGTCAACGTAAATGGGAAGATTCTATTCTTAATCCTTAGTAATTATGAAATCTGAGAACTCAGATTCTTGATCATACTAGGATACGTAGGATGCTTACTCAAAGGTGGGATCTTAAAAGGGTGCCCTTTCAATAAGGATCACCCAACAATGTCCATCAAAATTGAAAAATTCTATACATAAGACCCATCTCATCCCAACTACATGGTTTCGGATTCCTATCCTGAGGATGCATAGGAAATTCATCTTATGGGTCTGATCCTGACATCACGTCACCTTCCGTCCTCCCAAGGTGACGATAACCTCTAGAGTCCCTTATTGTATGGCTTATGTCAGCATTACCTCCATAGCATCCAATCCATGTATGCCTATTACAATCATTCAAACCATGGGTAGCCCATGGACACACTCTTCACGAATGAACCATGGATACAAGAACATCTAAACACAACATAAATCTATAAGATAGTCCCAAAAGAGGCAATAATCCCCCTCCCAAGGGGTGCAGTGAGTCCAAAATCCCATCCTCGCGACCAATGGAGTCCTTATGTGTTGTTGGCCAAATCATTGTCCAACAAGAACCTTCCATTGGAAAGAAGTTCCACGAATCATGGATACCCGGGATGTTTGGTGTTTCTGGGTCCATGAATAATCGCATTGGACACTATATGTGGATGTTATATCTGAGGAGGACCGATTGCACAAGTACATGACCCCATGCAATCGCCCGCATGGACCCTATGGTTTTGTAATATCCTTATCAATATGGAATGGGTACATTATCCAGTCCCCATAGGGTTGATCCAACCTACCATTATAGGGTAATCATGCATAATGGGTTGAAACAAATGAAATTTTGAATTTGAAAAGAAACCATCTTTAAAGAAAGAGACAGGTAATGATTATTTTCAGACCGTTTCATCATCTCCCGAACACACTTCCTGAAGGAGAAACAAAAATGGTGAACCCAATAAGAATCCTTAACAAAGGTGGCAGTTTTACACCCACTCAATTCCCTTCTCCTAACTACAATAACAAAGAGGTGGCGGGGAGGCCAAACAGAATCATCAAATTTGCATATGTTCCAAATAAATCTACACTGATAGTGTTTTGTTGTCATTGTGTCATGTATGTATATTTTAGGTTCCCATAGCCCAAAATTTGATCCAAATTAGATCCTAACAACCAATGCAAACACAATCATATGAGATCCCACATGCGTTCGGGGCACCAGCGAAGAGAATGACCCCCTTTCCAAACCAATATCTTAAACGTTGGGTATCCAATACACTGATCAAAGAGTAATGAAAAAATGATACTCTCACCACGTAGGAGGCCACAAGACAAGCCCTTTAGTTTTTTATGGCTTGCCAGTTGCCTCCTTAGTCGCATCTGGGCCCCAGCAGATGGTGACCTTATTGGTCCACTCATACTGTTTTAGAAGACTATCCCTAGAACGTGACAACGAGTACCTCCCTTATCTTAGGAAGGTGGATAATGTCAATGATGGAAACTTCATCTCAACCACACAAGGTTTCGACTAATGGGAACCCACTAGAGAGTGTCATCTCCGACACCTGACAACCAGGCTTCCTTATAATGAAGAGAACCTTATACAGAGGGCACCAACTGATGTCGAAGAGACCTGGGCCCCTCAGGCTGCCTGCCAAGGATACAAATATTTAACCAGGAACACACTATCACCTTGGTTAATGGGGAGGAACTCCACCATAAAAACATGGTGGCTTTCAATAGACACAAATATAAATATTCCCCTTCCTATAATGCCCACTAATGAAATAGGGTGGTACAATAAAATCACATGTACATTCATACTAGTACTCGTTGGTCCCACCATGAAGACACAGTGGATAACTTTAGGAATGCAAATATCTGCCGATGCATAAGAATTCTGTCATCCAAAGAGGATGGTAACCTGCTACATATAGTCACAAATTCCTACTAATGCCTATCAATCCCTCTATCCAAAAAAGGAAGCAAGAAAATTTGAGAAGAGAAAAATTCCTTTGAATTCATACAAAGCCCATGAGGCAAATTCGACTACATGTGAGTAGATGAAAATACCCACTCATGAATATGATGATTATTAGTCAAATATAGTGGCAACTGGAGAAGACAATCAACAGAAGACTCCTTCCAATATCCCGACCTAGGAGAATTAACAGTATCTACAGGAAACTCATGGAGTATTGAAGTATATACAAACTCTTTCTCTGATATTGGAATGGGGATTCATACCCATTCTATCCAAAGATGTATCTCATCACATAATTGAAATGATGGATGATCAGTCATCAGTCCCTGCACATATCATCCAAAACATGTAGAGATATTATTATATGGATGGAAAAGGTGAGAAACATGGCCCATGACCCAGTTTCCTCGAACGTAAAGACAAATTTGCAAAATGGGTCTTTCTCTTTATAGCAGTTATGCATCCCAACTCTAGTATAGGAGGGTCTACAGAAACTTCATGTGATATACTGATGACTAGACTTGTAATAAATACATGTTCCAACTGGGGGACATTGGTCTAATGTGGTGGCCGCTCAAGGGAAGGCATATATCCCTTCCAAAACTCAAGATGTCCGTCGACATATCTCAGTTACGTAACGGGACCCAACAAGAAAGGGAACCATATATAAAAGTCATTAACAACAACAGACAGCCTCAATTACCTGCAAGAGAGTGCAAAAAAATAAGACAAGCCAAAGGAAACACGAAAATGAAGAGCACATACATAATCCTTCTCTGTTGGAATATGTGATTCTTGACGCCCCCAATAATATATAAATAAATGATTAAGACCTTGTCAATACCTTTCCAAATAATTTAAAATCCATTAGCAATATCAAAATCCATCCACACTGTGTCGCTTCTAGCAGCTCTGAAGGTCCCTCCCAAAGCACCAATGGGGTCTCACTCTGTGGGCCAAGAATAGTTGATCATGAGAGAATATTTACTGATGCACATTAGGGTTGCCCTCCCCTAACAAAAATATCAAATAGAGAAAAGGTCCTCCCATTGCTGAAGTATTTCCTGATGGTCCCCCCTAGGGTATACAGTGCAGATATGCTTCTCCCTGTAGTTAGAAATCATTTCATGATGGTAGGCCTCACCATGTTGACAGTCAATGAAATTCCCCCCCCCCCCGCAATGGTGGTAGTTGTGAAGGTTGTTCCCATAGTAACATAAAGCAATGAGATGGTCTTAACTTTATTGAAGTACATTATAAAGGCCCTCAAAATGGTTTCCATTGTAGAAATTCTCCATGTAACTGGATATCAAGCTATGATAGTAGTCCTCACCATCATAGAGGTCATTGAGAGGGTCCTCCCCTCAATGAAATCATGCAGCGAGAAGGTCCTCCCTTCGTTGCAGCCTGCCATGATGGTCCTCCCAAGGGTACACATCTTTACAACATATCTCGTGGTAGGGAATCACTTTGCAATAGTATCCCTCACCATTGCAGCATCAATTGCGATCGTCATCCCCACAACCAAAAGTCATATTGGAAAGAAGGTCCTCCCCTAATTGGATCGAATGAGAAAAAGCCCCCCTATGCAATGGCAATTGGAAATATGGAGTCAAACATATCAGGAACTCCGTATATAATGAGTGATTAGCTTTCTCAACCAGAGGATGTCTCGGGATCATGCTCATCTTCAAAACCACCCCCACTCCATTCTCATCTCATTGAGGCTCCCACAAGACTAGTTTCTTGGACCAAAATTATTAAGAAGTAGTGGAGATGGGCATATCATGTAGTGGAGAACTCGGAAGAGGAACATCAAGATATGTTTCTTGTGAGAAGACTACTAGCTAAGGATAATATACCAATGATGTATTGGCCTATATCCACTTCTCACTTTGAAAACCCAAAGGAGTTGCCCAGGGAATGTATACATGATATTCACCTCAATATATAAACGAATCGTCATTAACAGAATGAAAAGTTACATCCATATAAAGGGTATGTGGACCACATCCCCACGTTAGTGGAGCTTCACCATCTAATGTGTTGGAACCAGGTTCTTCAAAGCATGTTTTGGTGTATGGTTTGTGTTTGTTGTCAATCCTCAGTGGATGTTCAGGGTGTGTACCAACAAAGCGATCATACCGTTCAAGCAGAAAACAGTAGTGAATGTGGCGATGTTTCCCAGTGTTTGCCAAATTTTTGGGCCTAAAAATCGGCCAATAAAGTAAAGTGTTTTTGGCAAAGGTACTTGTGCGCCGTGCTCTTGGAGGATAAAATATTTGCGCGCCATATGTTTTTGAGGATCAGAACATCAAAATTTGGCTAAGGAAATAAGGTCGCGCAAGTGTTGGTTGGGTCGCGCAAGTGAGTTGCGCGACAGAGTTTATTGAAGATAAGACTTGCGCGCCGTCGAGGACTTGCGCGCCTCCGCGCAGGGGGTCCAGTTTGACTATAAATACTGGACCAACCCTCCTCATTTCGAATGGAGTTCAAGGCCGAGAGTTTGTTCGAGCTCTCGTCGCGCAGGTGGTTGAGTCGCGCAGGTGGTTGTTTGGTCGCGCAAGTATAGCTTGCGCGCCGGTTTTTGGCTGTGCGCCCAAGGTGGTTTGGAAGAGAAAGGAAGTGGACCGCGCAAGTTTGTAGTTGGGGAAGGAAGAGTCGCGCATGTGTGTTGATGACACTTGTGCGCCAGTTTGTACTTGCGCGCCGTAGTGGGACTTGCGCGACTGTCTTGGAGAAGTGCGCCTGGTTTTGCTGAAGCCCACCGGCGTGTTTGGAGCTGCACGAAAGCCGAGAGACTACTCTGTACATTCGAGGAAAAGTGATATTCTTCTTCTAATGAGAATCGGACTTCAATAGAGCATCTACATACAATAAAGGATGCACTCTTATGCAAATGAAGAAGAGACCCTCACGTCTATAAACTGATTGGGACTTCACCAACAGCAGTGAGCCAGGGGGAGTCAACGGGAGTGACCCGAGGGAAGTAGTGAGCTATCCCTAAACCTTTGTAAAGGCAGTGAGCCTGGGACAGAGCGACTGTACCCGAACTTTTGAAATCTACAGCTTGTGAAGCATAGTGGATTTTGGTACGACCGACAACCTGTCGGCGTATGCTCCTTGGACGTAGCCCTTAGTGGTGAACCAAGTAAAAATGGTTGTGTCTTCTCTGTGCTTGTGAATGTCTTCTTTCTGATCATAATCTTCATACAGGTTCAACAATTTCCTACCAACGTGGGAACAAGATCCATCACATTAAAAGAAAAAGTGGTCACCCTGATTCACCCCTCCCCTCTCAGGGTGTCCCGGGGTCCTTCAAGTGGTATCAGAGCGTAAAGGTTGCTGGCGTTGAATCTGACCTTCTTCGTCATGGAAAACGCGATCAATGTCAGGGGAGTCCCTCACTTCGATGGAAGCAATTTTCAGATCTGGAAAAACAGAATGAGATCTCATCTAAGATCTCTTGGAATGGAAGTTCTTTTTTCTACTATTCAGGAATACATGTCATTGATCAAACAGGTCTGGCTATGACTGAAACAGACAGGAAACTTCTTGATGCAGATGCTAAAGCACAGAATGCTCTCACTACAGCCCTTTCTGATCAGATTTACCTAAAGGTGATGAATTGAACCTCAGCAAAATCTATGTGGGATAAACTTGAGAATATTTATGAAGGTGATAGAAAAGTGAAGGAGGCGAAACTACAAGTTCTACACAATCGGTTTGATGATCTGAAGATGCATCCAGACGAGAATGCAGACTCTTTCTTCAATCGAATTACTGAAGTGGTTGGAGAAATTCGGGGTCTAGGCGAAGAAATCAAAGAAATTGATATTGTAAAGAAAATATTAAGAAGACTTCCACCTCTGTATAATGCGAAGGTGTCAGCTCTTGAGGAAAGAGATCATTCCAAACTTTCTCTAGATGACTTACTGAGCAGTTTGGTAGCTTATGAAATGAGAGTCAAACCATAAGATGCTACGACTCGGGTGAGCAAGGAAATGGCATTCAAGGCCATGGATAAATTGAAAATCTCAAAGGATAGTAGCGGTGATGATGATGAAGAGAAAGAAATTCTTTCTCTCATTGCAAAGAAGTTCCAGAAGGGGAAAGGGAAATTCAAAGGGAAGTTACCTCTCGCAAGTTTCCATTGTGGAAAAGTTGGGCATATTGCTTCTCAGTGCTTGAAGAATATCAATGATGATGACAGTGAAGATGAAAACTTCAAGAAGCCTCAAAGAAGGTTCTTCAAAAAGGGAGACTTCAAATCTGGTAAGAAAATGAAAATGAAGAGTTTTGTCTGTGAAGAGGAAGAAGATGACAATGAATTCTGTGATGAAGAAGAACCAGAATTCAAAACTGGGAACCATGCTTCTATGATGGCCACTGTTGAAAAGTCAGAAGATACTGATGGTGAAAAACAACTGAGAACTTGTGTAGATCCTGAGGTGCAACTTAAAGATGCAGTTAGTAAGCTTAAGATTAAATGTAAGAGCTGCAATAAGTGGAAATCAATTGTGGAAGAATCAACTGAATATGTTGATCAACTTGAAGCTGAAATTGAACGACTGGAAGAATTTGTGAAGGTACAGTCTAAAATAATTGAAAGCAATGATGATGCAGTTGATTTGAAGCTGAGAATTGAAGAGCAGGCAAAGGTCATCAATGACCTCACATCCAGACTGGATGAAAAATCCAAGACTGTTGAGGGTCTTGAGGAGGAAGTAGTTACTCTAAGGAGTAAAATGGAGACAGAATCAGTTCCAAAAGAATCTAGGAAGAAAATACAGTTCGGAAGATTCTCAGATGCAGAATTACTTGCAAGAGCCAAGTGTGGTTCAGATGGGGTTGGAAAAAAAGTCTTGAGTGATCAAAGACCTGCTTGCATGGGAAAGAGTGGAATTGGCTGTGAGGCTGAGTCATCAACTGCTGGAAGTGAAAAGATCCAAAACAAAGACAAGATGAAAGTTGAACATGATGAAATGTTACCTAGAGTGCTGAAAAAGGAACCCTCAATCCAAACTAAAAGGAGACCTGAAAATTATCCTCAAACTTTCAAAAATGGCAGACAGTCTTACTATTCTCCCAAGGAAGAAGCTATAAGGAGAAATTCAAGTGAGAAGACATTTCCTCTCATGAAGTGTCAGTTCTGTGGCTATCTGGGCCATACCATGTCTTATTGTGAAGAGGCAAGAAGCTATCTGAATGGAGAAGATATAGATGCTCAACAAAGGAGAACAGTCTCATATCCTAATTCTCATAGAAGAAATAATTTCTATGGATATTGTTTTTGTTGTTCTAACTTTGGTCATAAGGCCGTTAATTGCAGGCAGAGAAGAAACATAGACATCTCATACCGAAGTTCATGACAAGTCAAGTCTCGTCAGCAAGACAGTGTTGCTCGTTTAAACAGGTTCTCACCTTTCACAGAAGACATTGACTATGAAGAACCTGGGTATGTGAAAGAGATAGTTGAAAGGCCATCAGTCCAATATACTCAATCTAATGTCTCATGGAAGGAAAGGAAGAAGATTGAGAAATCGAACCTTACAGAGGTAGCCCTCAAAGCTACAAAGAACAACAGTACCTGGATTCTGGATAGCGGTTGTTCATCTCATATGACGGGTAATGTCGGCCTACTAACGAATATCATAAAGAATGTTGATGGTACAGTAAGATTTGGTAATGATGGGGCTCTGAAAATCAAAGGGAGTGGAAGTACCCAATTAGCTAATGGAGAACTAAAGAAGACTGAAGTCCTTTACGTAGATGGCCTACGCCATAATCTCCTTTGCGTGAGTCAACTCTGTGACTCAGGACTTATAGTTACTTTTAATCAGAAAGGCTGCACCATCAAGGGAAAAACTGGAAATTCACTTATGAAAGGATGCAGAACAGAAGGCAACTTGTATCAGGTTGATAGTGAAGAAAATGTATGTTACATGACTGTTGAAGAAGAAAACAATTTGTGGCATCGGAGATTGGGACACATCAATCAACATGACATGGATTAAATATCAAAATTGAGAATTGTCATGGACATCCCCAACCTGAAGCGTGAGCGTGAAAAATCCTGTGATGCTTGTATTCGTGGTAAGCTGGTCTGCAGTTCATATCGGCCAAAGAAGAAAAAGGCATCTCACCTTCTTGATCTGATTCATACAGATGTTTGTGGTCCAATAAATGTTGCCGGAACTCATGGAGAAAGGTACTTTGTCCTTTTTATAGATGATTACAGTCGAATGGCATGTGTGATGGTCATTCACCGGAAACAACAGGTCCTTGACTGCATGAAAACATATCGGCGAATCACCGAGAATGATACTGGACGAACAATCAAAGTGTTGCGATATGACAATGGAGGAGAATACACGTCCATTGAATTTGAAAATTATCTGGAGAAGCATGGGATACAACATGAGTTAGCTGCTGTGAGAACTCCACAACAAAATGGAGTTGTTGAATGAAGGAATCGATAGGTGAACAACATGGCACGAACTATGCTGATTGAGAGTCGTATTCCACGACATTACTGGAAAGAGGTTGTTCAAGCTGCAGTGTACATTCAGAATCGAACAAGACTTTATATGGGTGAGACGAAGACACCATATGAATTGTGGCATGGACGAAATCCTTCTCTAAAATACTTTCGTGTCTTTGGATGTAAGTGCTTCATCAGGAACAAAGAAGGAAATCAGGGGAAATATGGTGACAACGCAGATGAAGGAATCTTCCTCGGTTACTCAATGAACAGCAAAGCCTACAAATGTTTCAACAATCGTTTGGGAAGGATTGTGGAAAGCAATGATGTTAAGATAATTGAAGAGAAAACCACAAATGCTTCACGGACGTCATATGCTGATGTGATAGAAAGTCATGAAGAATGTGGACATGAAGAAACTAAAAATGCAGAAATAGAGAAAGCTGTTCAAAACACTCATCAATCACATAATGATGTTGACTCAGAAGAAGAATCTGAAGAAGAAACTATGGCTGAAGAGAATACTACTGAACCTCGCAGGAGAAATCGAAGAGCTGAGATTGATCCATCAAACATAATTGGGGATATGAGTGCACCCACTCAAACCAGAAGGATGAGGAATACCACGCAATCTTCATTTCTATCAGTTGTAGAGCCATCCTCATTCGAAGAAGATGCAAAAGATGAATCTTGGGTGAAAGCCATGAATGATGAATTAGATCATATTGATAAGAATCAGACATGGGATCTTGTCCAAAGACCCAAAGGTCAAAATGTGATTGGTACCAAATGGATCTTCAAAAATATGTTTGATGAGCATGGAAGTGTTATCAGAAACAAGGCACGACTGGTATGTAAAGGATACTCCCAGATTGAAGGTATTGATGTTGAAGAAACCTTTGCTCCAGTTTCTAGACTGGAATCAATCAGGCTTTTCCTTTCCATGGAACTCCAAAGAGGATATAAAGTATATCAAATGGATGTTAAGGCATCATTCTTGAATGGTGTACTCAAAGAAGAAGTCTACATTGAACAACCGGTGGGGTTTGTCTTGGGTACCGATGAAACAAAGGTCTTCAAACTAAAGAAAGCTCTATATGGTTTGAAGCAGGCACCACAGGCACGGTACTCACGGCTAGATTCATATCTCAAGAAGTTGGAATTCAAAAGAGGAGGAGTTGATCACAATCTCTATGTGAAGAATTCTCCAAAATATCAATTCATGGTTCTTGTCTACGTTGATGATATCATATTTGGTGGCAGTAGGAAGAAATCAGTGGATGAATTTGCCAACCACATGAAATCAGAATTTGAAATGTCTATGATTGGGGAGCTCACATATTTCTTGGGGCTACAAGTGATTCAAAAGAAGGAATACACATTCATTTCTCAGGAAAAATATGCAAGAGAGCTGCTGAAGAAGTTTAATATGCAAGACTCAAAACCAATGTCAACTCCGATTGCGGTTGGAACTAAACTTGGAAAGCATGAGGATGGGAACTCTGTTGATCCCACCATGTACAGGAGGATCATTGGAATCCTACTGTACCTGACAGCGACAAGGCCAGATATTGTCTTTGCAACATGCCTTGCGGCCCGCTTTCAGAGTAATCCAAAGGAGGAACATATGGCAGCAGTAAAAAGAATCATGAGGTACATTCAAGGTACACATAACTTCGGGTTATTTTTTGCTGCAGGCAGGGACAATGAATTATCAGCATTTTCTGATGCTGACTGGGCTGGTGATGTCGTAGATAGAAAGTCCACTAGTGGTGGAGCTTTCTATATTGGGCAGAAATGTGTTGGCTGGTTGAGCAAGAAACAAAAAAGTACTTCTCTTAGTACTGATGAAGCTGAATATATCTCCGCCACAAAAGCATGCACTCAACTTCTTTGGATGAAGCAGCAACTAACAGATATTGGTGATAAGGTGCAGCAACCAATGGTGATTTATTGTGATAACAAAAGTGCAATTGATCTTACGAAGAATCCGGTTCAACATTCTCGTACAAAACATATTGAAATACGGTATCATTTTATCAAAGAAAAGGTTGAACACGGCGTGATTAAAATGGATCATGTTGGAACTAATGAGCAGGTGGCTGATATCCTAACCAAGCCATTGTACGCGGCTGTGTTCGAGAAGCATCGGTTGAACCTCGGTGTTCGACCACCTCCTACTGCATAAGGAGGCTCCGGAAGTCCCCTCTCCCCATTTGTTTTAACTGTTTTTATCTGCTTATGGTTGTGATGCAGGTTTATGGGGGAGATACTATCCAGGGGAAGTATGGCTTGAGCTGAACGTTGGACAAACTTTTCGGTCTTTGGTTTTATTGTCAATGGGGGAGAAAGGAATAAATTCAAGGCAAGAAATTCTTCTGTTCTGAGAAGTGTAAGATTGTGAAGAGAATTTTAATAAGGATAACATCGGGCGTCATGGAGAATTTCAAAACACTAAGACCCAATTCAAGCTTTCTCTCTTGTTTTCTACACCGAGCATTACTCACGTAGACTTAGAGTGTTGACTGAGTTGATTCTTGCGTTTTGGATTTTCTCATGGTTGGAGATCTATTGAATTTATTCTGATTGCCAAAAAACCCAAAGGGGGAGATTGTTGGAACCAGGTTCTTCAAAGCATGTTTTGGTGTATGGTTTGTGTTTGTTGTCAATCCTCAGTGGAAGTTCAGGGTGTGTACCAACAAAGCGATCATACCGTTCAAGCAGAAAACAGTAGTGAATGTGGCGCTGTTTCCCAGTGTTTGCCAAATTTTTGGGCCTAAAAATCGGCCAATAAAGTAAAGTGTTTTTGGCAAAGGTACTTGCGCGCCGTGCTCTTGGAGGATAAAAGACTTGCGCGCCATATGTTTTTGAGGATCAGAACATCAAAATTTGGCTAAGGAAATAAGGTCGCGCAAGTGTTGGTTGGGTCGCTCAAGTGAGTTGCGCGACAGAGTTTATTGAAGACAAGACTTGCGCGCCGTCGAGGACTTGCGCGCCTCCGCGCAGGGGGTCCAGTTTGACTATAAATACTAGACCACCCCTCCTCATTTCGAATGGAGTTCAAGGCCGAGAGTTTGTTCGAGCTCTCGTCGCGCAGGTGGTTGAGTCGCGCATGTGGTTGTTTTGTCGCGCAAGTATAGCTTGCGCGCTGGTTTTTGGCTGTGCGCCCAAGGTGGTTTGGAAGAGAAAGGAAGTGGACCGCGCAAGTTTGTAGTTGGGGAAGGAAGAGTCGCGCATGTGTGTTGATGACACTTGCGCGCCAGTTTGTACTTGCGCGCCGTAGTGGGACTTGCGCGACTGTCTTGGAGAAGTGCGCCTGGTTTTGCTGAAGCCCACCTGTGTGTTTGGAGCTGCACGAAAGCCGAGAGACTACTCGGTACATTCGAGGAAAAGTGATATTCTTCTTCTAGTGAGAATCGGACTTCAATAGAGCATCTACATACAAAAAAGGATGCACTCTTATGCAAATGAAGAAGAGACCCTCACGTCTATAAACTGATTGGGACTTCACCAACGGCAGTGAGCCAGGGGGAGTAAACGGGAGTGACCCGAGGGAAGTAGTGAGCTATCCCTAAACCTTTGTAAAGGCAGTGAGCCTGGGACAGAGCGACTGTACCCGAACTTTTGTAATCTACAGCTAGTGAAGCATAGTGGATTTTGGTAAGACCGACAACCTGTCGGCGTATGCTCCTTGGACGTAGCCCTTAGTGGTGAACCAAGTAAAAATGGCTGTGTCTTCTCTATGCTTGTGAATGTCTTCTTTCTGATCATAATCTTCATACAGGTTCAACAAGTTCCTACCAACGTGGGAACAAGATCCATCACATCTAAAGAAAAAGTGGTCACCCTGATTCACCCCTCCCCTCTCAGGGTGTCCCGGGGTCCTTCATAATGGACCCGGAATCCCTCTCATATTCACAATAGAAATGATATGAAAGGTGAAAAAAACCTTGAACTAGATTTTCGTCATGCTCTTCACAAGTTATGTTACCTCATTGGAAATGCCCCGACTATTGTTCATATTCAGAGATGGGGCGATCATGGAGTTCTACACATCATCCCTTACCCAGTCTAGAGAACCTCTTCAGAGATTAAATATTGTAATAACATTACCCAAAGGGTGTAATCCAATGAATCCCTTACTCGGGAAATATGGGATAGTCAACAAAAACTAGCGGGGAGTAAGTCTCAAAAGTTTTTGGACCGAATAGATCAAACCATCAAAATTATTTTGAGTTAGGAAAGATCATCCAGTAGGCATCTTTCCTATGGGAATCCAACCAGAAAGTAGTGATCCTATATTCAAAATATCATAGACTCATTACAGGACCAATTCCATACATGGATCACTCCCACATGAGAGTGCATGAAATTGAAAATGTGGAAATGATGGTGGCAACCACCGCGATGTGGGAACAATCCCAGCCCAAAGGGATGGAGGAATTTTTAAATCAAAATTCCCCTGTAAGACCAAAAAATACAAGCCATAGATCATCAACATAAGAATAGGAACAACCCAAGCCCATATGGCTCAGGGAATTTTTTCCTCAGGTCCCCACACAATGGACTTTTTTCTTCTCTCATCTGGGAAGAACGATGGGTCGAGAATCACCCATTCCACCCCTTCTCATGGTTCTCACCATTTGAGACAAAGGCGCATTATGAGGATAGATCAAGTCTTGATTCAGGTCAATCATCCCCAAATAAACATGAAGAATACCGCAAAATGGAAGGAGAAAATCCAACACACGATGCAAAAAGCCTTCCTACAATTTGGCACCGGGTACATCACCCCCAATGCGGTATGCATTAGTAAACATGGTAAACAACAACCCCCCATATATCATAGGAAACGACAGAGAGGGATAGGAGTAAAGGGAATATGGTTCCCTCCTAGAGGCATCCAACCCTGAGCCTAATGGAGTGTGTAACTAGAACCAGAGAGCGGTCCTAATTTTGGTTGCCCCCTTACCTAATCTATTACTACCACTCTAAAAAACTCCAATAAAGAGAATAATAAATCATAGGCCTTCTATGAACTGCCTCCACCTCCACCTAAGAATGATTCCCTCACTCATAAGGAAAGTTTCTACAAGTAAGAGGATGAAATGAACGTGATCAGGTGAATTAATTCTTTGTTGTGTAGAGGGAGATACATCTTCCAATGTGTTCCTCCTGTAAACTATAGAAGGCATTCCCAAAAGAAGTTCCCTTACCACATTCACTCATCTCGTTGAATGAATCACTGTTCGAAGACACATCCAATTTGGAAACAGTACTGAAAACCTACTTAAAAACAACTTCGAGAGGACATCAACACTTCCCCCCATAGGGAAGGACACCATAATATATTCAGGTGGACCCACAATGGATACCCCTACCTGGGTATCCACCCCAAAATACAGTAGCACTGGCACACCCAGCTTTGTCCAATACCGCCCCAACCCAAGATCAAGCCCATCAGGATATGAATCAATAGAGCTTGAACATCATCAAGAAACTATGAGAATGACTAGAATCCATTGAGGGGAGGCGCACTCTGATAAAACCATAGAACAAACCCTGCCCTGATTGGGGGAGAAATGTTCCACCACCACAAAACTTTTAAAAACACTTATTCCTAGTGTTCAATGGATCAGGGGACCCAGAACAACTTCTAATGCACTATGCCTCTTACATGACCCCATGATGGGAACGCCAGAGCAGAATGAAGTAGTAAAACTCAGGTTCTTTATGCGAAAACTATTGGGGTCTGCCTTCATAGGCTATACTAGCTTTCCAACCAACTCAATCATAGGTTTGGAGGATCTCCAGTGAATGTTTCTCTTCCAGATTAACTCAATACTTCCAAAGAAAATATTCTGGGTTCCAATGAACTGCTTGTAGTGAGAGAACGAAAGAGTGGAAGATTTAATTGCCAGAGGGAAAGGCCTGACATATTCCATGAAGTAGCCGCACCCATGGGATTAAATACTCTCCACATGTATTGATTAACATTTTGATGAATTGCGAACACCACTCATCCCAGTGAAGTACACAACTGGGTTCTATGATTCGTCTATCATTTCTCAATGGGTATAAGAATCCTTGTAATGGACCTTTATCAATCCCTAAGTGGCCTAATCTGCCCTATGGAAAAGAGTGGGAAATGCTAAAGAGGATTCTATCATGCTTAAGCCCCCTGGCACCAGATCCAGTTGCAAGCCCCCCCCCCCCCCCGAACCATGCCAGACCCCCTGGATGCCAACAGCCACCCAACCTCTGTAAGATGAGGAATAGGTTGATAAAAGAAATCAGTTTTAATAATAAATAAAAAAGTACATTCATTCTAAGAAGACAAAGTCTGTGACTAATTTTTAGCTTCACATAATTACAACTTGCTTTGGCTACCATAGCCAAAGCAAGCTAATGAAGTGGGTCTCAACAGCCATCCATATTATTTTCCATAAAAGTAGATACTGGGAAACACCATCCAGTAATGCTTTATTTTGAAGGATATCCTATAAAAGATTGTGGATTCTGGGAAAGTCATGTTGGGTATACTACAAGCACAAGTGGTGTATATTTCCACCGGAGACTCAAGAGAAAAAGTTGAATGGAAAACAGTTTTCAGTGTGAAGGAGAATTTTTTTGACAATTGAATGACCTAGTATATAGTCAATAAGGTTCATGGAATCCTATAGGCTGAGTTGAAACAACCAACCATGCGTCCAAAATATCCTAATATAAAACAATCATCCTCTACAGCCCTACAGTCCTATATGGGCCATAAGGGAAGAAAGTATAAGAAATAAGATGGGTTGACACTGAAGAGGAATCCATTTTTGAAATGTTCGTATTTCATTCCAATAGACTAGGTATAATGGGAACCTCCCCACTAAATGGTACAATGTGAACTACCTCGCCAAATGGATACATCAGAAGGAGACAATCAAAAAGAATCATTGCCAAATCTAGAACAAATCTTCTGCTCCATTAATGTCATTCAATTGATGGACCGCTTCTCAGATGGAGACTATGGCCACCAACTGGAATTCCTCACACCCAACTGAAGATCCATACGAAGAGACCACATAGGCTGGAGGTTTCCGAGTTGGCATGATCATGGTAGGAGTAAAATTCTTGGCCACTCAATTACTTGAACCACTAACAACATAGAAGTACATGGAAGGACCATTCTACAGAAAAAACATGAACCAGAATGCTCCTCCACCCCAACTAGAGGAAATTCAATACTAGTTAACATAGAGTATTCATCAGAGAAAGTAGAAATACTAGACCACCCATGGCATATGGGATGACCATTTTGGCTACCCTAGAAGGGACCATAGTGCCACCAGATCCTGTGAAAGAGGAAGAACCGTCTACGTCCAAATCTCAAGGCCCTAAATTGTCTTTTGAAGAGAAACCTTGAGTCGAGAAGTGCTTAAATTTTGAGTAGAAGTATGATATACTAAAAGATATGGCTTTAGTAAAAGAAAAGCTGTCAATCCAGGATGTGTTAATTCAGTCTATAGATCTTAGGGAGGCACTCATTGAATCCTTACTAAGTCCCCAGGAATACAAGGATGAAGTATTAGTAGCATAATCCTATCAGACGGAGACCAATCCCAATGAATGTCAAGCTTTCATCTCCTTCATAGATAGGGATGAAGAATCCATCAATCAAGGGGACATCTTACCCATATAGGTGTCTGTCATGATAAATCAAATTGATGTTAGGATGATTTTCATCAACAATGGCTCTGGATTCAATCTCCTCCCATTGTGAATGCTTAGTCGACTGGGATATGATGAATATAGTATGACACCATGCACCACAAATCTATTTAGATATGAAAAAAGTGAATAGAAGACAATGGGACAAATAAAACATAAATCATTTGTTGGATAAATCATGGTAGATTCTGAGTTTCTGGTACTATAGAAAAGTACGACAATCAAAATCCTATTTGGGGGTCCTTGAATTCATCAGAAAGCAACAATTCCTTCGTCATAAAATTAGGGCATCAAATATTACACTAATGGAAAAAACAGGACATTCCTCAAATATTAATTACCATTTGTTTCATGTGAGTCACATTATATTGACGCATGGTTTTATGAATAAGAAGAAAAACATTCTTCAACTGATGACATTGATTGGATTATTTCCCAGATTGAATTGGAAGTGGGTCCCTCTAACCCCCTACATCATTTTTTAGAAGAGTATATTTTACCCACCAAGAAAGTTGAATAAATATATTAAATTCCATATGTATACTAAATTGTCTACATGATCTTCGTAATGGCTGCCAAGTCCCAAGGCATGGAAGAGTTGGTTGACTCCCATGATGTCTGGAAAAACGCGAATAGGGATACTGCTGACTATTCCTTGGGACCTCAAACTGCACTCACCTTGCTCACATAGATGAAAGATAGTTTCTCTAATAACATTGAAGAGTTCATCTCAAGTATCCGTTCTCCATTAGAAGTGAAGAAGATGATGAAGTGGAACAGGTAGAAGAAGAAGAAGAAGACCTCTAAGATTCCTCTCCTACATTTTAAGATGGTGTCTCCACCATAATCAATGAAGTTTGGTAGATAATCCTGGTCACTAAAGACAACATATAATCCACTATGATTAATTATGCAATTCCAGTCGAGGAGAAGGAGACATATACCTCCTTGTTGAGGAAGAATCAAGGCGTGTTTCCCTCAAACTACACAAAAATGACATGCCTTGATCTTTTTACTCCCCATTCATCATATGGGATTACTAGAAGATCATTAGGGATATAAGCAGGCTGACAGAAGGACCCACCATATTCATGATGCCAAATAGAGATTGATATTGATAATATGATTAGAGCCAACATAAAACGAGAAGTACAATATCTATTTTGGATGGAAAAGATAGACCCTTTAAAAAATAAGAACGAATAGATTATAATCATCATTTAATTCATGGACCTCAATTGATATTATGAAAGATGATTTCATGACCCTGATCACATAATTGTTGATTGATGCAACCACCGTATTGGGTTCCCTCCCTTTCATAGATGATAATTCAAGGTATATACCGATCCGGATGGCATAGGGAGACAAATAAGCTACTGCTTTTAGGTCCCCACACAGAGTGTTATGTTATAAGGTGATTCCCTTTGGACTAAAAAAATGGTACCACATATTATCACACCATGAACCACATCTTCAAGCCCTTACTAGGAAAATTCATTGAGTGTTATGTCAACAATCTGGTGGTTTATTAATGTTATTTCTCTAACCACATAGATGATCTTGAAACTGTCTTGAACATACTGAGACGACAGAATTTATAGATGAATCCCCAAATGTGAACCTTTGGTGTTACCTTAGGGTAATCCCTCTGCTTCATCCTACACAATTGCAACATTGAATTCAACCCTGAGATGGAAAAAGCCATCCTTGGCATGTCCCCACCTCGCATCCTCACTGAAATGAGATGTCTCCAGGGGTACCTGGCCTGCATCCTGTAGTTCATAGCCATCCTAGCAGGTAAATGTTTACCTTTCAACAGGTTAATTAAAAAAGGGGATACATATGAGTGGGAAAATGATAACCAAGAAGTGTTCGATAATCTCAAAACATATCTCCTGATCCCACCGATGTTAATACCTCCAGTTGAGGGTAGACCACTCATTTTGTACGTAACCACCCTGAAATAGTCATTATGCACCTTCCTCATGCAGAAGAATGATGTTTTTTGTGAGAACAACCTATACATCCTCAGCCAAAATATGATTGATGCCGAAACTCGGTATTAAAAAATTTAAAAGAACTACCTAGCCCTAATATTCACAATTTAGAAACTCATGAATTACCTACTTCACCATAAGGTCCACCTGGTATCCCGCTGCAACCCATTCAAATATATCTTTAACCATCCCATGATAATTGGATGCCTATCACGATAGGTTGTCATCTTACCACAATTTGAAATATGCTATGTTCCCTATAAATCTATCAAAGGTGAGAAGTTAGTATACCACCTGGTAGAGGACCCCTCAGATGAAACAACATTGTTGTATGTTGAAAATCTGGATGAAGAAGTGTCTTCTATCCATGAGAAACCCCAAACATGGGAAATTTACTTTGTTGGTGCTTCTAGAATCCCAACAGGGAAAATAATTGAGGATCCCATGCTCAACAATGTGGGGTTGGGAGTTATACATTTATCACCTAAAAATATCATCTTTCCATACACATTCCTACTTTTAGAAGGGTGTACAAATAATGATGCAAACTATCAGGCCCGCATTGTGAGCTAAGAATTGGTTCTTCATGTACAAGGAAAATACCTAAAGATAAATGGTGATTTATATATATTCATAAAATAGGTCAACAATAACTATACTATTAAAAAAGAAGTATTTTCCCCCTTTAAAAACCTTGTTTGAAAAAGGATAAATGAATTCCCATCAAAACCAAGGTTGACCTATGTCCCCCAGTCTCAAAATGCTCATGCCGATACTTTGTCAAATATATCCACAACCTTGGTTGATCCAGACTTGAATGAAATGGGCATTAGCATATCCATGTTCCAGATGGTCTTGACATTTATACAGAACAATACGGAGAAGATCGAGGTAATTTTCCTTGTTTATGAGCCGTATGGTCTCACCACCAGCTAGATGATGCGCAATGAAAATTACCTTCAGAAGGGGGAACTCCCACTAGATAATTCTAGAAGAGAACCAGTCCGAAGACGGGTAGTCAACATATTCATATTCAATGGGGTAAATCAAGAAAAGGATCTCTACAAAGTGGACCTTGAGGGATCCCTTTTTAGGTGCACTGATTGAGAAGAGATTGCTGCCATCATGAAAGAAGTGCACACCAGAGCATTTAGAGTGAACCACTCAAAACCAAAACTCTATCATCCAATTTGATGGCTTGGGTATTACTGTACCACTGTGATACATGATTGTTCTATATTCACTAAGAAGGGACACTCCTACTAAGTTTATGAAAATTTTATATAACGACCCATAGAGTTACATCATACAGGAAAGTACTCCTGGCCATTTTCAATCTGGAGGTGGATGTTGTGGGAACATATCACCCCACCACTTCTAGAAAATTAATGTTCGTACTCACAACAACCGAAGTTTTTTCCAAATGGGCCAAAGCCATACCCCATAAAGTGGTTTGGTCAAAAATCGTTGTTAGCATTGTGGAGGCTAACATCATTACCATATTTGGAGTCCCTCATACAATACAGATGAACAATAGCACCAACATCTACTTTGCTGAGTTGGAAAATTTATAATAGGAGTATGGAATTAAATCAAACCGTTCATCTCATTACCACGTGGCGACCAATGGTATGATAGAGGATTTCCACAATATATTCTCCAACATACTCCAAAATATGGTAGATAAGGATAAGAAATTGTGGCCAGACAGGATCCATCATGCGTTGTGGGATTACCAGACAACAACCCCCCACGACCACCCAACTGACCCCGTACTCGATAGTATATAGTGCCGAGGTTGGTTTGCCTATCGAAATACATGTTCCATCACTTATTGTGTCCATTTGTGATAAAAATTCCATGGAAGAGAAATCATATAGATAGTTTGATAAGATAGAGCTGCTAGATGAGAAAATGATGCACACTTTACACCATTTGAAAATCTACCAAAATTGCATCGCATGAGCCTTTAACAAAAAGGTTCACCTTTGATCATTCCTGGAAGGAGAAATCGTATTAGTCCTCAAAACCCTGATGATACTTGGGAAGAATCCCCCAAAGCTTTAACCAAAGTGGGATGGACCAAATGTCATACATAAGGTCTATTCCAATGATGAATACGCCTTGTTATCAGTGGACGAATAGCTAATCACGGCACCCACAAATGAAATGTTTCTGAAGAAGTATTTTGTGTAATGGAAATGTAATTCATGGTACAAAATCAATGACCCTAAACTATGAGTAATAGTAATATCCATATGATGTTAAATAGTAAGGAACATATTTCTAAAACATGAAATTAAACTATGACTCATGTCCTCATTGCAAGATGTTAAACTAGAAAACACAAAGCATCCTAATCCCATTAGGGTAAACTTCATGATCTCCTAGAGAACTATGTATGGCTCGAATCCTTACCTTGTAGGATATGTCTCTAAACCCCGATCCTCGATCTTGGCCTAATCCCCCACATAAATGAAATTAGAATATATTCAATCCCCCACATAGGTGCGTGAAACCCTTGTCACTCCTTGTTTCTCACATCGAGTATAACTCACGTGAGAATAGGATCAGTGGTAAGGATTCCAATACACAAAATAATTATAGAGAAATATGGTAGACTCGGAACCATATCAAATGAAACAAAAATGTGCCTACCCCTATGTCTTAGCTTGATCGTTATAGGGAATGTTCAGAACTATGTGCGGCTTGCTTCTTACTCTTACAGGATATGTAGTGACAACCAGATTTGGAATCCGGGCCCAGCCATTGAAAAAAATGCCCTCACATATCCCTATACATAGAAAAACTATTTTCGAGGAACATTATGAACTACATACATATTGATTCCAACCCTTACAGGATATGTATTAATTCTTGGATCTAGAATCTTAGCCCAACCACCATTATCAAAATGCCCCTTCCCCCATGCGTAAGCCAGACTAGTGCAGGGAGTCCATGAAAGGTCCTGACCACATGATAGTAAATTGCAATATTAATCAATAGTCACCTATGGACCGATTCTCAATGTTTTGAGATCCCTCACATGCCCCCACTCATATGATGTCAAAAGATTCTACTTTCCCCTATGCATAGGAGTCAGATCTATGTGGAAGTTGTAGTAGTTCATGGTTAATCATTGTCAGGGTATTTCTTACAATCCTAGACACTTCATTCCCATTTTTCAAACACCATACATTGGGAAAACATGGATCCCCATAATAATTAAAGGCCATCTATGAAAGAAGGCATGTGTCCTGTGGGAAATTTTGTTTGGATATACACATCATACCATGGTGGCTCAGCATATTTCACCTACAAAATGACTATCTATCAAAGGAAAATTCATCCTCAGGAGTGTCCTCTCCTATCTGAGTATGTTGAATGGATTACATGACCCATGCCATCCATCATTCTTCAGGTTTCCCCTAAAAAATGTGGTTTACAACTTATATCATCACTCATGTTAATGGAGTATCATAATATCCTGATTGAAAATATGTCAAACTATTGATGATCTTTATGATGGAAAAAAAACTTCACTGTATGAATCTAAACTGCAAATGTATAAGGTACTTACCGCATGAAATTATAATATAAGTTCAAAATCATCCTTGTTGTTTGATGTTAAACTACATAGCATTGTCTTATGCCTGATGTTCTACCTATGGTCTATTTTTCTATTCCTAGGTGGTGACCCGGAGTCCTTGTAGTCCCTTGTTTGTCACACCGAGCATAGCTCATGTGAGCCTATAGATCATAGAGATAGGCCCACCATGACATTATTGCAATACAGTCTAGGAATTTGGTCATAATAGCCCGACCATAAATGGCATGTCATGGTTCCCTTCCCTATATGAAACCCCACATCTCGCCCCTATAAAGTTAAATGATAGGTTACCACAATGATGGGATGAATGCCTCATCCTATGTAGGGGTCAGATCTATGTAAAGGATACATAATTCCATGAGTAAATCGCACCCCACATGTCTCTAACATATTTGGATACACTCATGTTTTACCTCAAACATAGTGCTCCAAGCGATCTTGAATCTCCATAATCATCCATGACGATCTGAGAAGGAAGGCCAATGTCTGGCGAACACCTCTGTTTGGAAACGCACATCATGACCTGGTGGCTATGATTATGTTTCCTAAAAAACAACCATCAATCAAAGGAAAATTTGTCCCCAATAGAGTCTTATTGTATCTCATTTTACCTAATGGATTCCAAGCCCCATAACATCCCTCTTGACACAGGGGCCCTCAAAGTCTTGGATTATATTCTCATTCCTACACATGTCTTGAATATATCATAACATGCAGGCCTGATTCAACCCTAGTCTCTTTTGATGTTTCTTTTAATTTAAGATACCTCATCCATATGCATGAGGTTGATCCGCATATGAAAGAAGAATTCCCCCACTCATTTCTGGGGTTCCCAGAGATGTTCAGTTAAAATTTCCCTTTTCATGTTTTGGTTCACCCCTTGTCAAAGATTATATACTGTGTTCAGAAATTTACCAATCTCCATAATCCATCATATCCATTGGAAATTGAAGGCCAATATCCTATAGCCACCTTTTTCTAACTATGCACAATTTTCCCCAAAGGCTCTACATATTTAGCCTACAAAACGGTTTCCAATTGAAGGAAAATTCATTATCAGGAGACTGATATCCAGTTTTCATATGCTTAGATGACTTTCATCTCCTGGCACACCCTTCGTTTTAGAAAACCCTTGGATAACGGCCTACATACCTTCCACTTTCCAAATTCCCCTAACATAAATGAGATTTCTAAATGAACTGACAATTCTCCAGCTCTCCATTATAAAAGTAAGAACCGTGTTGGAACAGTTTCCCACTCAAAGCTGATATGAATATCCCCAATATTTTCAGACACCATCATTTCGACCACCCATCCACTGTGGATCCCGTCATCAAACTAAATTCAAAATTATAAAAATACTACCATTCAATCAAAGATGAAATGACAGTGTCCCATAAAAACCCTTTTTGGACTATGCACATCATGCCTCAGTGGCTCTGCATATATCTCCTATAAAACAGCAATCAATTAAGGTAAAATTCGTCATTAGGAGAGTTCTCTCCTACCCCCATATACCTAAAACATATCTTGAGGATCATGCATGTCTGAAATTTGAAAATTAAGGGTCAAGAAAATCCCTAATCAATTTCTAAAGGATCTTAGAGAATTCCTAACTGAAAAATCTTGATTTGGCCCCCCTGCCCTGTTAATTTTGGGCAATGATGTTGGACCTAAAATAACAGAAATATGTTTGATTGGATGAACTATGAACTAACAGTGAAAAATATTCCATACTTTCCAAAGAAAAATCATATAATGGGAACATCTAGATAAAAATTGAGTATCAATTCATCAAACATAAACAATTCATGAATTAAAATAAAAAAATTGTTGTGCTTTTAAAAGAGACATGAATCTCATTAAGTCGAAAACCGGAAAAGGGAGGCCTAATAAAAAGTCATGGTATACCCACTAAGCCTGTGTTATGAAGGCATATGAAAAATATGGGTAAAAATTAAAAATACACAATATTTTGTGAGGTATTCCATAAAACTTCTGATATATTCCAACTACACTCGCTGAGTGTTGTGGCTTAGGAAAAAATTAGTTCCCGAGTTGTTAATTTCAATTTACTATTCATGGTTAAAAATTAATACCAGATTGAAATGATTTTTATATGATTTATTGTGATTAATTGACGTGATTGGAAAAGGCAACGAAGAATAATTTTAGGGAAAATTTATTCCATCATATTTTATAAAAATATCGGGTGGGAATCTACATCCTGGAGCCTCTCCTTGTAAGAAAGACAAGATCATTACAAGAGATGTTTGGCAGAGTGCAAGAGTTGTATACATGATTGATGCGACACCTCAATGTCTAGGAAAAGATTTAATAAATTTACAGTCTCGACCTTCACACTTTCCCACAGTGCCTCCATGTCCATGATGGCTTGCAGGCTGGTCCTTTCTCATTAATTCATTTTCCATATCCCTTCCTCAATGTCAACCATGATCTGGGCCCCCGACCTTTTAAGGTACTCTAGTTTCTAGCTCTATTGCTCCACTTCTTAGTCGATCTATTATATCAAAGAATCTAGCTTCATGAGTTTAATTTTCATGTATTCAAATTCTCTAGCATGATTGGTAGATTCATAAACTATAATTTACTGTTTAGCAGTAAGATATGCCATCGACTCTACCTCGGAAAGATGATATTCAAGCACACTAGTTTCTTCCCGAGCAGTGGCCACCTACCTTACTATATAATGAATACCGTGATGGTTGAATCCACTATATCCCATTACCAAAAACTAGCCTTTTAAATTTGGAAAATTAACAGGAATATTATCTATTTCATTTTGAGATATTAATCTCCAAGTTTTTCTCTATGACTTTTTCTGAATGGGATGAAGACCAACCAAGCCTTCTTGATTAGTCTCATTGTCACTCCATGATGATGAAATATATTAAATAATGAGCTTCACAAGAAAGTGACTTGATTTATAGGCTACAACACTACTTGACCCTGTGACGGCCTCACCTCTAGTAATTGCAGCGGAAGACAAAATAGAGGAATCCACCACTATTGCTAAGGATTTTGGTTCCAATTTTGAGAATGGGGAAGAGAAAGCTTCAATAAATCCCACCCATTCAACAATACCAGTATCTAAAATAGGTGGCAATATAACATTAATTAGTTGTTGCACTTATTGGTTACTTGGGAATACTAAAGACTAAAGGCCATGATATACCGAAACAGTAGCTCACAAAGCAACCCTCAAAAGGTATCTGATTAATATAAATAATTTAAGGATATTCAGCCAAGATAATGGTACTGGTCTCGATATCCTATGGAATGAAACACAACTACTCTTAGAACATGAAAAAAGGGCATGATAGCCCAGTCTAAATTATTAGGGGTCATAACATCATCCTCCCAGATTGTGACTACTCCAACACCACCATGAACAAGAAGAATATATATATCAAATATGACTCCCTATATAGGGGAAAATGCAATTCTATCAAGACTGATTGGATCATCAATATTTAAAGCCCCTCTAAAATGAAATAGGTATTGCGGATAGCCACTAGACACGAACCCTGCTATAAAGACCACCTTGTCTCTCTCCATGATATTCAGCTCAACACGGTCATGTGAGCCATAAATTTATTTAAGTTCATCTATTATTTGGGTAGATATTGTTCGAGTGGGATTAGGCACACCTGAATGGTCAACAATAGCCTGAGTCTCTTTAGATGTCCATGTTTCCCTATTTCAGTCAGATAAAATAGACGGAGACCCTTCCTCTACCATTAAGAAGACATGAGCTATTAGTGCTTGAGAAGTCGTCATCAAGTTACCAATCCGCCCTGAGTCAAAATACGTACATTTATTAGTGAGTTGACAAGATAAGGGTACATGGATGATTCACCAGGTGAACAGATGATTATTTGTGATTCCCCTCTAAATTTTATTTTATTATTGGGTTTCTTACTTAAATTTCATTGAATATCGAGTTGATGGATCTTGAATTAGAGTAATATGAGGAGTTGAAGCAAACAATTCCCTAGAAGTGTCAAAAAATTACCACTTCCAGGTGTTCATGGGGTCTAGGGGATCCTACGGTAGTACCCCTACCATTGATAGGTAACACTCCTCAACTACAGTACATTTAGGTGAATAAATCATGGAAAGAGACATTTCTAGAGACCTTGCATGCCCCTACAAAATTAAAATGGGGGGGGGATCCTTTAGCAACTCATCATTAAAGTAATTTAATGTTATAGGTTGTAGATAAAACATATCCCATCATCTATGGGAGTACTTCCATCAACACCACATGGTCTGACCAGTAATGCCTTTCTGTAGGAGCGTGGAGACACCTTTCCATTTCATTCAAGTAGGAATCCACCTCATTAGGCTCTTTGTTATCCAAAAAACCTGTTTGAGATATTCCACACCCTAAACCTAGAAGGTCGAAACATCCACCATAAAGAAGCCTCCATATGACTTCATTTGAATAATTCTACCTTAATTCATCCCTGACACTCGAGGCATCTGGAAATGTAGCCGTAAGTGGGATGGCTATCGCTAGAATGTTGGTGTTGGGGAGTAGAGTAGGTTTCAACAATTGGAAATGTATTTTCGGTGTCCATATAAACTCACAACCTCGAGAAGATGATCATTTACTGGACGTTGGGAGCAAGTAAAAGATTTTTCTTTGGTAGATGCAATAGGTGAGCCAACGACGTTGTCATCTTCATAATGGGTCTCTGATTGTAGCATTGTATGTACCCAATGAAAGTGTTTTTAGCGACCACTTCAATAATTGATAAGGGTCTCTAGGTTCTCAACTTAATGAACTAACCTTTCTAGATACTCATTAAATGAAATTTCATTGGGTGCTGACACAGAGACAATACCCATAAGAGCAAATTCCCTTATTTGGAGAAGATTCCATAAATCATGAGGGGACCAGTCACGAGTAGATGGATGACCTTCCAAAAGGTCACATTGCATAAATTCCACTGAAATATAGGCCTTGGGGGGAATGGATGATGAAATCCTGGTAGCATCTTTTGCTGCTCGTTTGGTCGCCCGTGAGGTTACATCACCATCTTTCACAATTTTCCTCAGGATGGAGCCAAGAATCCTTGAAGGGTCTCTTCCTGGACGAGAGTTTTCAAAAACTACATTTTTTCTCCTTTCACATTATCCTAGATTCCTTGGAAGTTGTGAGGGTAGGAACCATATTAGATAATTGGTCATCGGTATATGTTTTACCCTAGTCCTCATCATAGTTTCTAGTGATGAAGGGCACAGAATCCCATGGATTTGAAAGTCTGTCCGGACACTAGGTGTCCTCTTCGGCGAACATTAGCCACAGTTCACGTGCTATCATCAAATTGTTCCCCAGATAAGAACTACTGGGAGTAGAAGGGTACAAATTCTGGACACATTTAAATTGATGACTAAATCAGTTGGGCGCATACCTCTCGCAAATAAGCTCCCCTCTGGTACGGTCAACCAGAATGCCTTCTCTCAAAGGAAAGAAGAACCCTCTATTTATAATGTCTTAAGATGGATTATTTGTAATAGTACCAGCAGGGGAATCATGAGGGTGGTAAGAGAAACATTCTTAAATGTTGAGATTCACCATTAAGTCTTGATTTTTCTTCTCGGTTTTCTCCTCCTAGTTATCTTGTGAATCCCAAGCCACCTGTATGGCCCCACTAGTGCTCAAAAGATATGGTCGAAGGGTAGAATGTGAAATTGGTAAACAATTGATGAAGTAATAACCTCTTATGCAGGCACCCATAAATCCCCAAAGAATTCGAAAGGGCCCAATCATCTAGTTAGGTGGCCCCCTCACTGATTTTACCTAGTAGGTTGAAAATCATGGACAACACTAGGATAGCTATATTGATGCATCTGAGAGTGGCTGACTGAACAGCTATGATAATATTAAGGCTCTTAACCCCACAAAATTCCTACACTGGAAGGATCCACTCGCTCGGAAATACGTCCATGAAAGCCACTAGTCGAAATAATTGATTGATGTCCTGGATATTCCCCCATCCCCACATATGAAAATTCACCTCTTTCAGGGTGGGCCATAATGTACCCACTGGCCTACGGGTGGTTTTGGTAGGGAATGCCCTGGGTCTCTACAGATTAGGCTCAAGGCCAATTTTCTTAATTGAATCTCCAAACCACTCATCAAAAGGATCATACTGCTTCATAAAAAGATCAATTTCCATCCAAAGATCCTTCACTTGAATGATGAGTTTTCTAGCCAAAGGAGGGGTTTATTTCATCATCGTCCCAAAAAGTGGAGGTGGTAGGAATTCATCATACATCTTCCAAATGATAGGGACTTCTGAGATTAGCTAGATATCCCAAAGACTGATGCCAAGCTCACCATGCATTAAATGAAAGGTATTTGTGTCTGGGATCCACCTACTTTGGAGTTTTAGATAAGTGGAGGGGGACAATGAGTTTATGTATGAGGAACCAAAGCATCCTCGTATAGTCCCACACTCTATAGCTCAATTCAAATTTCTTCACCTCACGGGTGAACCCAAAATGTCCACCCCCTTTCTAATCCAAATGATCCTCCATATATAATATCCTACAGGAAGGAAAAACCAGGCGGCTCATTCACTGTAGCATTCCACGCAATACTCCGGTAACAGTGGTCCGTCTGGTTGGGATTTCACTTCACTTCCTCTAATGTTCAAGGTGCATAGTTCAGAAATCCCCCCGAGGAAAAATCGCCATGATTATACCGCCCCTATGAAGAAATAAATTCCTTTGGGATAGAGGTGTTGATTATCCAGGAATTAGGATGATATGTTGGATTTGGTGATGGGATTTCCATATCAGACAATAGATGAAACCCATTAGAAGGAAGCCTGTCTAAAGCCAGATACTCCCTTTGACTTTCTATAAGTATTTTCGCAAGAGATCTATGTAATGGAATGACAATATTCTTGTCATTGATCAAATATTTCATGTTCATCTATCTTTTGTGAATTGAAGAAAGTGGGTAGTAGTAGTCGCCTTAGATGATGCAACAATGTTTGTTGCATCCTGTGAAAGAGCCATTGTAGCCATAACAAGAAGATCCAACAGTGAATAAAAAATTAGTCTAGTAAATGATGAGGATTAAAGGATATTGAATAATGGATAAAGGAATTAAAAATATGTCCTCATCGGGATCTTTGTACTATTCTTGAAAGTGGTACGCAGTAGGAATATCCCATGTACCACATGATGTCTCGATGAAACCGATACATTCTTCTTTGGAATGTGGTGTTACACCTTGTACAACCAGGGTATGCGAAGAAACCGTGAGACAATGGTCGTCGAAGCATTGGACGATGAACAAAAGGGTTCGCGGAAGGATGAAACCACGATACAGTGCCTCCTTAAGTTCATTTTCAAATATTGTAGATTAAACGTTTATTTTTTGATTATTAAGTTGTAAAATCAGTTTCATCGTCTCATTCTTGGTATGAGAACACACTATAATCATAGTGTTCTCTTATAGAAATCCCAGATTTTAGTTCTAAAATTCCAAAAATGTCTTTCATGAAATCCAAAATTTGGTTTGTGATAAGAAAAATAGGGAAAATTTCAGTTCACATCACGTACGAAGTAGTTCGTGAATAGAAAATTCACAAGAGGAATGGTACGCAAATGCAGATAATGCTAGGGGAGTCGAGAACACTTTTATCTGCAAGAAACGGTATATGAAAAATGACATGGGCCACTCTATGTAGATGCAGACCCCTCCTACTAGGCCTATCTTTTCTACCACAGAAAATTTCAGTTTTGGACTCCTTCTACATCGGAATGGTCCCCATTTCATTCCTAACGGACACCATTCTGATGGGGGAATTTTTAATGTCCTGAAAATTTCGCAAAGGAATGAAAATACTCTAGAAATAACCTTGTAGAATGAAGAATTTATTCCTACAATTCTAACAAGGTGAATGGACATAAATTCATCTAAAAACATTGGAAGAATGTTGAAGGAATTGATGTTCACAAAATATATTATGTGGCCCACATACCATCACCGAGAGGGTTTTCAAACTACTTGGATCACAAACCACAGGTATGTGGAATGTCCCGAAAGGCACCGGTCCATGGAGCAATGTCCAACAAACCTCATGACACGATCCGCGAACAATGATCACAAACCACAGCCTTTGAAAACCCCAGTTGACCAAGTTTTCTGTGGGTCAGGATATATCTTCATGGGGATCTACAAATGGTGTCGCATGCCCATAGATATGATTTCCCCTATACTCAATAAATTAATCAGTGAAGGAATTGAGAAAGGAAGGATGAAGAAAGATCTATTGGGACCCCAGAGGTTGGAAGAAATAATTCGAAGAATATTCGTGCTTCAATCTAGAATCATCAGTGAAGACCGAATTGCGCACAATGTCTTCCTTAGGTATAACCATCCGCGAACCATAAAACGAAGGAATTTCATAATAATAAGATAACTAAAATCCTAATTGGTGGAAACACAAAAAATATATTCCTTGTAGATGAACATCCTACTTATGATAGTTCTCATGATGCTCCTTCGATATGGTGTTCCACATAGTGTATGGATACACAGATTAAACTAGGCACCACGTACTGCATCAGTACATGGATGGAACCCAAAGTGACAGGACATACTATATCCAGAATTGTGTACCATTGTGGTTTATGGTGGTCCATAACCATGCTTGTGTGCCACTTCGTTACATGGATGACTCCGCTACCCGCATACCACTACAGTGTGTGAAACTTCCCCCCATCCTGCTTTGGAAACTAGTATGTTGAATGGGGTGTTTTCGGTTATAATTTTATATGGTCTAAAATTTGACTCTTCGTTACCATCTAGTACTCCATCATCCCTCCAAAAACCAATCCTATAGAAACCTTCCAAAGCCTCCTCCAAATCCACTAGACCTATATGATCAGACCACTAGGTGCATCATCTTTCCCATTTGAGTCTACATACCCATGATAATAAGTGTCACGAAGGATCCCCCCTAACGGTTTGGGCTCTTGGGATGTTTGTGGGTCTACATTCCCATGGTCACCTAAAGTCCGTCCTCCGGACACTAACATGAACTTCCCCATTCTAGTGATTAAGGTTTGTCACCTACCATTCCATTCAATGAGGAATTGTGATCAGTCAAAGGGGTTATGTTAGCTTCCCCTTTTGATGAGTAAAACACACCTCCCCCTCCCAAAATGAGTTATGGGGCACTCTCACAAAGGAAATTCCCCAATATTTTTAGGGCTGAGCCGCATAACCTTTAATGGTATCTCACATTAAAAGGTTCATCTCTTCGCGCCCTCACCCATAGTATCTATAGAATCTTCCACTGTAGGATCTCCCTCTCCCACCATCAAGAGAGGAAGCATGTGGTCGGTTGGATCTCTCTATTCCTCTGGTGTCTCCCACCGATCATGACAGAAGTGGTCTTAGAGGTTTGGGATTATTGAAAAATCCATGAAATTTTGATCTATGGGAAATCTGATTCTTGATCCATCCATGATATGTATGATGCAGACTTGAAGTCCCATGTTCAAAATGGATACCTTCTTAAAAGGATTTACCAATTTATGTCCACTTAAGTGGGAAGACTCTATGTGTAAACAAAAAAAATTATGAACTACAAGAACTCTGATTCCTGATCTAACTAGGATTCGTAGGATTCCGACTTGATGGCCCAAGCTCAAAATCCTGCCCTTTCAAAAGGGCTCACCCAATAATGTCCCCCCAAATGGGAAACGTCCATATGTAATCCCCATCTCATCAGAACTATGTGGGTTCTGATTCCTCTCCCGATGATACATAGGAAAACCATCTTATGTTTCTGATCCTGACATCAAGTCACCTTCCATCCTACTTGGATGATGATAAACTCGAGAGTGCCTTATTGTATGGCTCAAGTCAGCATTACCGCAATAGCATCAAATCTATGTATGCCTATAATGATATTGAAAACTAGGGGTATCTTGTAGAAACACTCTTCGGGAATGAACCAAGTATTCACTGACATATGAACATTATTTAAATCTATATGAGACTCTCTAAATAGGCAATAACCCCCCGCCCCCAAAAGGGGTGCGGTGAGCCTGACATCCCATCCTCTCTACTAGTGGAGTCCTTAAGTGTTGTTGGAAAAATCATTGTCCATAATGTGCCTGCATTTTGAAATAAGGTCAATGAATCCTGGATACTAGTGTTTTTGGTTGTTTCTAGATCCACGAATAAACCCTTTAGAGACTATCTGAGGAAGTTATATCAGAGGAGGACTAATTTCACTAGTAGTTGACCCCATTAAATCACCCACTGGGAACATATGGATGTGTCATCTCCTTTTAAATATAGGAGGCACGAATTATCATGTCCCCATGGGGTTAATACAAACTTCTTGTAAAAAATAATGATGTAGAACAGGTCGAAACAATGGAAATGGTGAATTTGGAATGAAAGAGTCTCTTGAAAAAGCGACAGGTGTCGATTCTTGTCAGACCATTTCATCCTCACCCAAACATGTCACCTCCGAGGAGAAATAGTTTTTATTATGTTTATTTAGGATTTTTATTGTTTTTATGGTTTTTAGATATTTTAGTGTTTTATTAGGGATTTAAAAAAACATTGTGTTTTGAGGTTTTTATGGATTTTAGGAATTTTATGGGTTCTTACAGTTATTTATTTTTTTGGTTTTTTGGTGTTTTAATATTATTACGGATATTTGTGTTTCTAGGGCCTTTTAGAGGTTTTAGGGGTTATTTGTGTATTATTGGGACTTTAATGTTTTTTTGGTCCGTTGTGGGGTTTTATGGTTTAGGGAGTTACGTTTTTAATTTTTTTAGGGTATTTAGTTTGTTATTGTTCTTAGGGGTGTTATGGTTTTTATTATTTTATGAGTTTTAGGGATTTATTGGGTATTTAGTGGTTTTATGGGTTTTGTGGTTTATTAGGGTTTGGATATTGTAGGTATTTTCAGGAATTTAGTGTTTTAGGGGTTTTCATGGGATTAAAATGGTGTTTGGTAGTTTTTAGGGGGTTTTAGGGTTTCAAGGGATTTTTGGGTGTTTTTGGTTCTTTAGGGTCTTTAGGGTCTTTATGTTTTTTAGTATTTTAGGGGTTCTTAGGGTTCATATGTTTTTTCAGGTCTTTAGGGAATTTAATATTTTTGTGGGTTTCAGGTTTTTAGGTATTTTTATGGATTTTATGGTAACTTATGGTTTGTAGGTGTTTTAAGGTGTTTTTATTGTATTTCATCATTTTTGGAGTTTTTTTATTTTATTTGGGGGTTCTAGAGGTTTAGGGGATTTAGGGGTCTAAAGGGATTTTAGTTCCTCTTTATGAATTTTACTATTCTTAGGGTTTTTATGGTTTTATAGTTTATAATGGGATTCTTGGGTATTTAGGGTTTTTAGGGTTTTTAGGGGTTTTATGGTATTTCTGGATTTGTATGGTCATTTTTTTGTTTTTGTGGTTTTCTAGTGTATTTTAGGGTTTTTTATTTTTTAGGGTTTCTTTGGTTATTTAGTGGTTTAAGGGTTTTTAGGAATTTTTAGGGTTTTAGAGTTTTATGGTTTCAGTGACATTTTGGTTTTTAATTGTTTTTATGGATTTTATTGTTTTTAGTGTTTTTGAGATTTATGGTAGTTTTTTTCTTTTTGGGGTTTTATGTGTTTTTTAGGGTTTGGGGTTATTTTGGGGGTACATGTATTTTTAATGTATTTATTCCTTTTATGGTATTTATGGGGTTTTATGGGATTTTAGTGTTTTTATGGACTTTTTTGATTTTTTGTGTATTTTAGGGGTTATAGGGTTTATGTGGTCTTTTAGTGTTTTTATGTCCCATTAGGTTTTTAGAAGTTTTAGGATCTTTTGTGGGATTACGGTTTCTATGTTTTAATGTGGAATAGGGTCATTTTGATTATTTTTAGGGTTTTTATACGTTTTAAGAATTTTTAGGGGTTTAAAATGGATTTAGGGATTTTAATTGGGGGGGTTGTTTCTTGGACATTTAGGGTTTTATAGTTTTATGGGTTTTAAAGGTTTTTTGTGGGTATAATCATTTGTATAGAGTTTTAAGAAATTTTAGTGGTTTCTGGTTTTTAATGGATTTTAAGGTTTTTATATGTTTTATATTATATTTATTGTATTTGGGTTGTTTAGGGTCCTTTTTTGTTTAGGAGTTTAAAATATTTCACAGTGTTTATGGATTGTTTAAGGTTTTATTGAGTTTTGAAGGTATTTTAATCTATTATTGGTCCTTTACTGTATTTTGAGGATTTATAGGGCCGTTAATGGTGTTTTATGGGGTTTTATGAGTTTTATGGGTTTCTAGGGAAATTGAGGTGTTGGGGGGGGGGGGTTAGTGTCTATATGGTTTTTAGTGTTTTTACTCGTATTTTTATTTATGGTTTTTTTGGTTATCCCCTTGGGTTTTTTGAGTTTTGTGACAATGTAATGGGGTTTTAGGGGGTTTAGTTTATATTTAGTGGTGTTTGGGTGGTTTATTTTTTTTGGCTTCATAGTATTTTATTCTCTTTTATAGTTTCAATGGTGATTTTGGGGTTTTTTACCATGTTTTGGGGTTTTAGGGACAATTAATGGTTTTTTTTGGATTTTACAATCTTTTTAGGGGTTTTGAGGATTTAGAGGGTTATTTATTATTTTTAGGTTTTTAGTGTTTTTAGGTATTTATGGAATTCTAGGGATTTATTGGTTTTATGGGTTTTAATAGTTTTTCTGATTTTTAGTCTATTTTGGCTTTTTTGGATTTTAAGGGCTTTTAGTGTATTTATGGTTGTAGGCTATTTTAGGGTTTTAAGTGTTTCAGGTTCTTCAAATTTTTTAGATTTTTTTGGTCGTTTTGGGGTTTCATAATTTTGGGTATTTTATGTTTATTTATGGTTTTTTATATTTTTATGTCTTTTAGTTTATTCAGTATTTTTTGGGTTTTGATTTCTTTGGTTGTTTTAGCAGTTTAAGGTAATATTAGAGGTTTTTGGGGGTTTAAGTACATTAAGGGTTCATGGTATATTGTTTAGAATTTAGGGTGTATGGTTTGGAGTTTATGTTGAAGGGTTCCGAGTTTATGTTGTGGGTTTTAAGGTTTATTGTTAATGGTATATGTATTGTAGTGTTGTGGTTGGGGTTTTCGGTGTAGGGCATATGGTTTAGGGTGTCAGATTTTTGGATTTTGATTTAGGGTATATGGTTTTAAGTGGAGTATTTTGGAGATAATTTGAAGGGGATATGGTATAGCGTGTATGGTTAATGGTGCCTGGAATATTGTTTTAGATTTTTTATAATATTTATAAGGGGTTTTTCGATTTTTTTAGGGTTTTAAGTCCTTTATAGGGTTTATAGGGTATTTATTGTTATTTTTGTTTTTAGGGTTTTTAGGGATTAATGGATTAAGTGATTTTATAGTTTTTAGTGTATGTAAATTTTTAGGGCTTTAGGTCATTTAGGATTTTTCATGGTTTCAGTGTTTTTAGGTTTTTTATTGTTTTATGGGTTTTTAGGGTTTTAAGATAGATGTATGGTTTTTAGTGTTTTCATGGTTTTAAATTTTTTATGGGATTTAATTGATTTATATGGTTTCTTGGTTTTATGGGGTTTTAGGGTGTTTAAGGTGGTTTTTAGAATTCTATGGATTATTAGAGTTTTAGGGTTTTTTATATTTTATCGGTTTTTAGTTATTTACGTTGTTTAATGGTTTTTATGGTTTTAGAGGTTTTAGAGTTTATATAATGTTTTTTGATATTTTTGGTTTATTTTGGGTGTTTTCAGCTTTCAAAGGTTTTAGGGTGTTTTTCTTATCTTTTAGGTTCCTTTGTGGCCTTTTAGGTGTTTTTTTTGTTTTTTGGGGGTTTAGGGGTTTTAATATTTGTAGTATACTTTACTGGGTTTTAGGTTTGTTATTCTTTTTTGGGTTCTTTATGGTGTTTATGGGTTCTTATGGTTTTTTGGGTTTTTAATGGTTTAGGGGTTATTGTGATTTCATTGGGGTTTTTGGGTTTGTCAGGGTTTTTGGGGATCATTTAGGGTTTTTAAGGGGCTTTATGCTTTTTATTTGGTTTTAGTGTCTTTTATGGTTTTTAGGGTCGTTTAGTGGTTTTATAAATACTTGGGGTTTTAGGGTCATGTAGGTTTTTTTCATGGTTTAGGTCCAAGGTATTTTATTGGGATTTTTGGGCCCTTTTTAGTTTTTAGTGTATTTTATAGACTTTTACGGTATTTTAGGTTCTTTTTTGTTTTTAGAGAATTTAGTGTTTTTAAGGTCATTTGGGGTTTCTTGGGGTATTAAGGGTTTTATTGGCTTTAAGGGTTTTTATGACGTGTTAATGGTTTTTTTGTTAATCTTGTTGTTCTAAGATTCTTCTAGTGTCTTTTATGGTGTTTTAGTGGTTTAGGTGTCTCTTTGTGGTGTTAGGATTATCATTAAAATATTAGGGTAATTAGTTTTTTTGGGTTTGTGATTTTTTTAGAGTACATTATTTTATTATAGGGATTTTATAATTTTTAGTGTTTTTGAGTTATTAATGGATTTATATATTTTTAGGGGTTTATATGTTTTAAGTTTTAAGGTGTTACAGGTCTTTTAATTTTTTACGGTTTATGGTGGTTTGGGGTTTTTAGAAGTTTTATGGTATTCAGTTTTTCCCAGGTCCTATAGGGTGTTTTAGTCTAATTTATGGGTCTTAGGGTTTTTAGGGTTATATATTTATTTAGGTTTCTGTCAGTTTTTGGGTTCAAATTTTATTAGGGATTTATCAGATTTTTAATGGATTTTTAATGGATTTTTAGGATTGTTAGCGGGGTTTTGAATGTTTTTGGGGGTTTTATTGTTATTAGTGTTTTATGGGATTTAGGGTTTTTAGGGATAAATAGAAATTTTTAAAATGTTATAATTGTTTTAGTGTTTTTAGGACTTTTTTGGATTTTAGGTTCTTTGGAGGATTTAGGGGGTATTGGGTTTTTTGGGAATGTTATGGGTTTGAATGTTCTTTAGTGTTTTTTTAGACATTTTAGCCGCGTTTAGAGTGGTTGTGGTATCTTAGGGGTTTTATGGTTTTAATGGGTTCTATGGTTATTATTGTTTTTAGATTTTTCTGGTATTTAGTTTTATTAGGGTTATTATGGTTGTTTAGGGTTTTATATCTATTTTAATGATTTTAGAGTTTTTAGGGGTTTTAGGTTTTGTGGTTTTAATAGCTATAGCTTTTTAGGGTATTTTAGTGTTTTAGGGTGGTATTTAGGAACTTATTGATTTTTTTTATTTTTTAATGGTTATATGATCTTTTATGGGTTTTAGGGATTTCAAGGGTTTATGGGTGTTACAGTTTTATGGACTTTAAGGGATTTTAAGGCCTGTAGAGAATTTAGATATTGGAGCTTATATACCATTTTTAGTTTGTTTTAACATTTATATGTTCTTAGTGTGATTTTTGAAAATTATAGGGGTGTTAGGATGTTTGTGGTGTTTTAGTGTTTTAAAGGGTTTTAGGTTTATTTAAGGATTTTAGGGTTTTTAGGCACTTTAATATTTTTAGGGTTTTTCTATTTTTAGGGGTTTTCGGGTATTTTAGTGGTTTTTATCATTTTTTTTGTATTTTAGGGTTTTTATGGTGTATTATTGGTTTTAGTTTTCTTTAGTGGATTTATTGTTTTTTAGTGTTATTATGATTTTAGGTCCATTTGATGTCTTTCAGATTTTTAGGTTCATTTAGTGTTTCTAGCGTCGTTTTGTGATTTTAGGGGTTTATGGTATTTTTATGTTTTCAGGGTTTTTATTAACATTTTGGGTTTTATTGGTTTTGGAGTCTTAAAGTGTTTTTTGGATATTTAATGGTCTTTATGGATTTTTACAGTCTTAGAGCATTTTAAGGGTTTTTATATTTTTTGTGTCTTTTATGGTACACTTTATTTTTGTGTACTTTTAAGGGATTTATTGTCTTTTATATGGGGGGTTAGGTTTTTAGTGTTTTTTTGGTCTTTTAGGGTTATTAGGGATCTTAAGGGTTGTATTGGGATTATAAGGTATTTATGTTTTATGGGATTTACTGTCTTTTGTTTGTTTGTAGGTTTTTTATGATTTATTTTGTTTTAGTTCCTTTTAGGGTTTTTTTAATTTTTTTGTGCTTTTAGGAGTTGTAGGGTTTCTTATGGGTTTTTGGGGGATCTTAGTAGTTTTACAGTTTTTACGGTTTTCAATGTTTTTATGGATTTTTGGGGTTTTTATGGTTATTTTGAATTTAAGTGTTTTTAGTGTTATTTTAGGCCTTTTTATGTTTCTTAGTGTTTAGGTTTATTTTAGGGATATTATTGGTTTCATTGGGTTTATAGTGGATCTCAGGGGTTTTATGGATTGTAGGGTTTTGTATGGTTTTTTTGGGTTTGTATTGTAACAAGGGTTCCTTGATGTTTTTTTATGATTTCAAGGGTTTGTTAGTATTTTTTATATATTTTTTGTTTTTTTACCTTCTTTTTGGGTTCTAGAGATTTCATTGGGTTTATTTTTTTGTTTTTGGTTTTTATCTGGGGTTTAGGTGTTTTAGTGTTTTTGGGGATTTTAGGGGTTTTAAGGCTTTGAGGGGGTTTAGTGATATAGTGTATTTTATATTTTTCTAGAATTTTTAGGGATTTTAAGGTTTTTGGGTATGTAGGATATTTCAGGGATTTAAATGTTTTTATGAGTTTTTGTGGTTTTTTGTGGGTGTTTGGGTTTTTTGGTTTTTGGTGATATTTTGGTCTCTCAAGGGGTTAGATGTTTTTTTTGTTTTGGGTTTTGGGTTTTGGGTGTATGGTATTGGGTTTATGGTGTAAGGAAAAGGGTTTAGGATGAAGTGTATATAGATTAGGGAATAAGGTATTACATGTAGGTTTTAGGGATTAGAGTGATGGATATAGGTATTAGGATGGTGGGTTTAGGTTTTGGGGTGTTTGGTATAGGGTTTTGGTGTGAGTTTTTTTGGTATAGAATATAAGGTATTGGGTTTTTATTATCAGGTTTTATGTTTTGCCTGTTTGTTATAGGGTTTAAGTAGTGGGGATTATGGTTTAGGGTGTTGGGTAGAGGGTTTAGGGTGCAGCGTTTAGTGTTAGGTTTTAGGGTATAGGGTTTAGGGTATGTGGTTTACAGTGTAGGGTATATAGTTTAGGGTGTAGGGTTTAGGGTTGAGTTTATTTGGTCTAAGGTGTAGGGTTTATGGTTTGGGTTCTGGGTATTGGGTTTATGGTTTATGTTTTTGGGTGTATGGTTTAGGGGTCATGGTATAAGGTTTTTTGTGTAGGGTGTATGGTTTTGGGTTAATGAAATAGGGTTCAAGGTGTATGGTTTAGGGTGTAGAAAATATGCTTTTCGGTTTAGGGAATATGTTTTAGGGTTTAGTGTTTGGGGTTTAGGTTGTGGGCATAGGGTTTAGAGTGTATGTTTTAGGTCCAATGGTGTAGGTTTTTGGTTTTATGTTCTCGTGTATAGGATGTACAGTGTGGGGTTTAGAACATAGGGTATTGGGTATTGGGTGTAGGATATAGGTTTCAGTGTTTATGGTGTATGATAAATGGTTTAGAGTATAGGGTTTAGTGTTTTTTGGTTAAGGTTTTAGGTTCTGGGGTTTTGGTTGTATGATATATGGTGAAGTCTGTTAGGTAAAAAGTTTAGGGTGTAGGGATGAGGGTGTAGGGTTTACCATTTAGGGTGCATGGAATTTGGTATAGGGCGTAGGGTTTATGATTTATAGTGATGGGTATATGGATTAGCGTTCATGTTTTGGGATTTAGGGTGTAGGGTTTATGGTTTAGGGTGTTGGATATATGGCTTAGGATGTCGGTTATATGGTTTATGGTGTAGGGTATAGGGTTTAGGGTTTAAGATGTAAGTTATAGGTTTTATATTGTAGGGTTTAGGTTTTGTGATATAGGGTTTAGGTTTTAGGATGTAGGGTTAAGATTATTTGGTTTATAGTGTAGGGTATAACGTTTAGTGTTAAATTTTTTGGGTATATGTGGTATGGTTTATGTTTTAGGGATTTGGTTTAGTGTTTAGGTTTGAAGGTACAGGGTTTTGGGTGTATGGTTTTGGGTTTATGGTAGAGCTTATCAGTTTTAGTGTTTAATATGCATGGTATAGGATTTATGGTGCATGATTTTGGATTTCTGTTGTGTGGTATTGGGCTTATAATTTAGGGCCTTTGATTTATGGTGTGGGTTATATGGTTTTCAGATTCAGGTTTAGCATATACGGTATGGATCTTATGGTGTGGGATTTAGGGTTTAGGATTTAGGTTATAGGGATTAAAATTTAGGGTATATGGTTTAGGGTGTAATATTTAGGTTTTATGTTGTAGGGTATTGGGTTTAGGTTTTTTTTGTAGGGTATTTGTTTTAAGTTATTGGGTATAGGGATTAGGGTTTTGGGTATACCGATTATGGTGTAGGGTTTAGGGTTTAGGGTGTAGGTTATAGGGTGTATGATTTATGGTTTTGGGTGCATTGTTTGGGATTTAGGGATTAGGGATTAGGGTGTTGGGTTTTCAATTTATGTAATTGGTTATAGGGTATGAGGTGTAGGGTTTTGGGTTTTGGGTGTTGTGTTTAGGGTGTACGGTTTATGGTTATGGTTGTAAGGATTATGGTTTTGGGTGTATCGTTTATGTTTTTAGGTGTTTGGTATAGGGTATAGGGTGTAGGGTATAGGGTTGAGCAAGTCGGGTATAGGGTATAAGTTATACAGTTTAGAGTACTGAGTATAGGGTCATGGGTGTAGGGTTTATGGTGTTTGGTTTATGGGTTTTGTGGGTATGGAATAGGGTTTTGGGTCACTACTGGAAATCCTACGTATACCAATGCTTATTTACCAACCGTTTATAAAAACTATTGGAATAGGTCCCATTTCCCAATGGTTTTTCCAAAACCATTTGGAAAGGGTACTTTGACACCACATTTCCAAAATATTTGGGAAAACCATTGGTAATGTGTCCACCTTTCCCAACTGCTTTTGAAAAACCATTCAGAATGAGTACATTGAATAATTTTCTTATGGTTTTCCCAAACCATTGGGAAATTTTCCACTTTTACCCTAACCTATTTGGAAAGGGTATATTTATGCCAATTTTCACAACAGGTTTCCCAAACTATTTGGAAAGGGTCCACTTTTCCCAATAGTTTTGGAAAACTGTTGTGAAATGGTGTGTACTTATTCCAACTGTTCTCAAAACCGTTGGGAAATTCAAATCTCAATGTTATTGAGAACCATTGGGATAGGTAACATTATTTTTTATCTCTGCAATTATCGAATATTTTCAAATAGATCAATATAAAAATTACATATAATTATAAATATATATTTATCCAAAAATATTCACAAAGGAAACTATGGGATAGTGGTATATTCATTGATATATAACATGGAGGTTGTGGGTTCAAAACATTGTTTCAACTTCTTTTATATAGATATACCTTTCCCAATGGTTTTGGAAAACCATTGGGAAAGACCTATCCCAATGGTTTGGAAACCGGTTGGGAAAGACCTATCCAAATGGTTTGGGAAACCATGGTGAAAGACTTATACCAAGGGATTTCAAATCGTTGGGATAGGTATTTCCAAACAGTTTCCTCAGAACCATTAGGATAGGTCTTTCCCCATTCCAAATCCCCCAATGGCTTCCCAAACCATTGGTATAGGTTTTCCAACGGTTTTGGAACCCATAACAGTAGTTCCAAATCGATGGTATAGTAATTTTTCCATTTGTGGGTGTTTAGTTTATTGTTTTGGGTGTAATGTATGGGGTTTATGTTGAATGGATTATGGTTTAGGGTGTAGGGTATAGGGTTTATGGTGTAAGTATTAGGGTTTAGGGTGTAGGGTGTTGGGTTTTGGGTGATGATTTTAGGGTTTAGTGGGTGTAGTAATTCATTTATGATTTAGGATTAGGGTGTAGGTTTTTTAGTTTAGTGTATTGAGTTTAGGTTGTAGATATTATAGTTTAAGGTTTATGAACTAGTGTTTCAGGGTTTTGGGTTAGGGTTTAGGGTATGTGGTTTGGGATGTAGGGTTTAGGGTTTGTGGTGTTTGGTGTAGGTTTTTTGGGTTTACAGTGTAGTGTATTGGTTTTTGGGTGTATGGTTTATGGTATATGGTATTGGGTGTATGGTTTAGGGTATATGGTATAGGGTTTAGGTTTTAGATTTTTGGTATTTGGGGTTTTAGGGTTCTTTTTTGTTTTGTAGCTAGGTTTAGCAGGACTGGATTCTTTTAGGTGGTTTTTTGGTTTTTATCATTTTAATTGGGTTTCTATGGTTTTTAAGGTTTTATGTTTTTTTTGGGTTTTAGAGTTTTCATATGTTTTTAGTGTTGTAGGGTTTTTGTTATGTTCTTTAGGGATGTGGAAATTTTTAGGGTTTTTAGGGTTTTTTTAGGGGTCTTATCTGTTTTATTAGGGGTTTGCGGTTTTAGGGTTTTCATGCAGTTTTTAGGTGTTTAATGTTTTTTCCCAATTTTTTATAGATTTATTGATTTCATTTTTTAATTATAATTGGGATGGGGGGTTACAGTTTTTTAGGTTTTTTATGTTTTTAGGATATTTTATGGTTCAAGGGTATTTAGTGTATTTATAAATTTTTAGTGTTTTAATGGTTTTTTGGTTTTTAGGTTTTTTTGGGTTTTATGGTGTTATGTGTTTTAGGGGTTTTCTGGTGTTTTCTGGGTTTACAATCCTTTAAGGGATTTTAGGAATTTTTTATGGTTTTCATGGTTTAAGGGTCTTTATGTGGTTTTGGGTTTTTAGAGGTTTTAAGGGTTTTAAGGGTTATGTGTTTTAGGGTTTTTAGTGTGTTTAAGGGTTTTAAGTGTTTCCTGGGTTATTGTTTTTAAGGGTTTTATTTAGTATGTGTGTTTTTTAGGGATTTTTTTAATTTAGGTTTTTGGGTGTGTTTATTGATTTTGTCGATTATTATGGGATTGTAGAGTTTTTTTGGGTTGTGTTAGGATTTTTAGAATATTATTTTTTTAGTTTTTAAATAATTTTAAGGGATTTATGTTGTTTTTTATGGTTTTTTGGTATTTGTAAAGAATTTTATAGTTTTTTTTAATTTTAGGTTTTTAGTGGTTTTATGGATTATATTGTATTTTGGGGGTTTATAGTTTTTAGAGTTTTAGTGGTTTTAAATGTTTTTAAGGGTTTTATGGATCAATTATTTATTTTATAGGGGTTTTGAGATCATTTTTTGGTCATTTAGTTTTTATAGTGTGTTTACGGTCTTTTAAGGTTTTAGGGTGTTTATTGTTTTTTTGGATATTTTTTTAGGATTGTATAGGGTTTTCAGGGTTTTTATTGTCTTTAGATGTTTTAGTGATTTTTATGGGTTTCCTTGGTTTTGGATTGTTTTGGGTTTTGGGGTTTTTTGGTGCTTACATTTTTTTGGGGGTTTAGGTGGTTTTTTGTGGATTTTAGAGATTTTAGTAATATAAGGTCTTAGGGATGTGTGACCTATCTTTTTATTTTTATGTTTTCTTCTATTTTTTGGGATTATTTCTATTTTTCAGTGATTAGGGGTGTCTATGGACTGTAGGGTTTTAGGGTTTTATGACATTTAAATGGGGGGAGTTTAGGGGTTGTTAGGTTTTTAGAGGATTAGTGGATTAAGGGTTATTAGTTATTATTATGAGTTTTCCAAGGATGTATGCTGGGGTTTTAGAGTTTTTTTTTATTTTATTTATTTTAGATATTTTTTAGTTTTGTTTGGGTTTTTTATGAGTTTCACAGTTTTCGGGACTGTTGGGTTTTTTAGGGTTCTTCGGGGTTATTGGGTTTTTTAGAGATTTTATGGTTTATAGAGGTTTAAATATTTTAGAGTATTTTGGGGGTTTTTAGGGTGTTGAGGGGTTTTATCAGTTTTTGGTGTTTTTATTATTTATTAGGTCTTTTATTATTTTTTAGATTTTGTATCGTCATTAAGAGTATGTTTTGGTTTTTAGGGTTTTTTGTACTTTTAGGGTTTTTATGGTTATTTACGTTTTTTAGGATTTTAGGGCCTTTCAGGGTTTTACTATAGTTTCATGGATCCATTATGGGTTTTATGATTTTTACAGTTCCTCTAGGGGTTTTTTGGTTTTTTGGTTGTTCTACGGTTTTTCAGTGTTTTTAGGCATTTTAGGGTTTTCTAGTGTTTTTTAGGTTGAGGGATATAGGGATAAGTGTTTTAATAATATTGTAATGATTTTATAATCTTTTAAGGTTTTTACAATTTTAACTCTCTATTATGGTTTTTTGGGTTTATTGTTGTATTTAGGTTTTTTAACTAGTTTTTATGTTCTTTTAGTGGGTTTAATGGTTATTTGGTGTATGTTAGGGTAGTATAGGGTTTTAAGGGATTTTAGGTGTTTTTTGGTTTTATGTTATTTGGTTTTTTATGGTTTTATGGTCTTTAAAAGGTTTTTCTATTTCTAGGGACTTTTTAGTCTTTCTTGGGATTTTAGGATTCTATATGGTTTCTTGGATTTCGTAGGATCCTTTTGGATTTTAAGGGTTCTTATGGTTTTTATGATATTTTTGATATTTGGGATCCTTTAGGGTTTTAAATTGCCTTTAGTTTGGGGGGGTTAGTGTTATATAGGTTTTTTAAAATGTTGATGGTATTTCTGGGTTATTAGGGTTTTTAGAGTAGGATTCTGTTATTTTAATAGTGTGTAGGTTAATATAGGGGTTTTTAGGATTTTTACGGTATTTTAGAGTATTGTGGGTTTTTATGGCATTTTAGTGTATTCCATGTGGTTTATTATTTTTTGGTTTTAGGGATTTTTGTGGTTTTTTGGGTTATATGGTCCTTTGATGTTTTTTTGGTGTTTTTGGGTTTTTATGGTCTTTTAGGATTTTTAGGATTTTGGGGATTTTAAAGGATTTTAGTGTTTTTTTACTGTATTTGTGGTTTTTATTGTTATTATGATTTTTAGTGTTTTATGGTTTTTAGAGTTTTAATTGGTTTTTATTATTATTAGGTTTTTTATAATTTAAGTTTGTTTTTAGTTGTTTTAGATTTTTTAAGAGGTGTTACAGTTTTTACAGTTTTAGGGATGTAGTGTGTTTTAGGGTTATTTAGAGTTTTGAGGTTTTATTATGGTTTTATGGTTTTAATAGGGACTTTAGGGGTTAGGAATATTAGGGGTTTAATGGAGTTTTTATGGTTTTTAGTGTTTTTAATTTTTTTCTATGTATTTATGGTTTTTAGGTTATTTTGGGTATATAGGAATTTTTAATGGTTTCTTAAGGATTTTAATGGGTTTTTAGTATTTTTTTGGATTTCGGGTTTTAGGGTTTTCTATGTGTTTATGGTGTATGTTATTGGTTTTTGGGTGTATGGTATAGGGTTTATGGTTAGGGGTGTATGGTATAGGTTGTAGGGTTTGTAGTTTACAGTGTAAGGTACAATGTTTAGGGTCATGGGTTTAGGGTTAAGGGTGTAGGGTTTAGGGTTTAGGGTGAATGGGATATGGTTTTTTGTGTTTGTTATAGTGTTTAGAGTGTATGGTTTTGGGTTTCATGTGTGTGGTATAGGGATTATGCAGTAGTTTTATGGGTTTGGTTTCGGGTATATCGTATAACTTGTATAAATGTGGGTTTAGTTTGGATGGTATAGGGTCCATGGTTTAGGGATTAGTGTTTAGTATCTAAGGTATCAGATTTAGGGTGTTGGGATTTGAATTTAGGGAATATTGTATATGGTTTAGGGTTTAGGGTTTAGGGTATAAGGTTTATATTATTCGGTTTAGAGTTTAGGGTGCATGGTATAGAGTTTAGGGAGAATGGTTTATGGTGTAGGGTATATGGTTTAGGGTATAGGTTGTAGGGTATTGTTTATATGGTTATTGGTGTATGGTTTATGGTTTAGGGAGTTGGGTATGGGGTTCAGTGTGGTGGGTCTAATGTTTAGGGTGTTGGGTATTAGGTTTAGGGGAATATGGTTTAGGTTATCTAGTATAGGTGTTAGGTTATCAGGTTTTGGGTTAACAGTTTGTGGTTTTTGGAGTTGCGTTTAGGGTGCTTGGTCCATGGTATTGGGTTTAGGGTTTATATATCAGTTTCTAGGCTGTATTTTTTACAGTTTTGGATTTAGGGAGATAAGTATAGGTTTTTTGGTGTAGGGTATAATGTTCATGGTGTAGTTTTTAGGGTTTGAAGTTCATGGCATAGGGTTTATGGTGTAGGGTATATAGTTCAATGTGTAGGGTTTAGGGTGTAGTGTTTAGTGTTTAGGGTGTTGTGTTTAGGTTTTTGGGTACTGAGTATATGATTTCGGTTTTAGGGATTTGGGATCAAGGTTTTCGGTGTTGGAATTTTGGAGTAGGGAGTAGGTTATAGGGTTTTGGGTGTAGGGTATTCAGTTTAGGGTGTAGATTATAAGGTCAGTGATGTTGGGTTTAGGGTTTAGGATTTAGGGTATAGTGTATAAGGTTTAAGGTGTATGGTTTAGGGTTTAGGGTGTAGTGTTTAGGGTTTTTAGTGTAGATTATACAGGTAAGGTTGTACCATTTTGGGTATAGGATATATGATTTACAGTGTATGGTATAGGGTTTAGGTTGTGGGTATAGGGTTTTAGGTGTTGAGTGTAGGTTTTATGTTATAGCATATAAGTGTTAAGAAGTAGGGTTTTGGGGTTTTTTTTGGATATAGGGTTTAGGGTGTAGGGATTATGTTTTAGGTTTAAAAATATAAGGTATCAGGATCTTAGTGTATTTTGGTTGTAAAGGTTTTATGGTATATTTGGGTTTTTAGGAATATTTGTGTATTTTAGGTTGATTATTTTTTTAGGTTTTTTATTGTTTTATTGGGTTTTTAGGTTTTTATAGTTTTTATGGTTTTTTGGGTTTTTTAGATTATTTATGGTTTTTTTGTTTTTTGGGGGTTTATGAGTTTTTATGTATTTTTATGATTATAGATATTTTTAGTTTTTTGGTTTTTATGTATTTTTAATAGTTTAATGGATTTTTTGTTTTTTTTGTTAATGGGTTTTACATGATTTTATTTCTTTCTAAAGGTTTATTGTTTTTTGAGGTATTTAGTGTTTTAATGTTTTTCTTAGGTTTTTTTGTTTTGAGGATTTTTTTTGGTTTAGGTGTTTCATGTTATTTAAGGGTTTATTATGGGTTTTAGAATATTTTAGGGAACATAAATATTTTTAGGGGTAAGAGTTTTATGGATGTTTTAGTGTTTTCAGTTTTAAATATGTTTTATGGATTTTTATATTTTTTAAACGTTTTAGGATTTTTAGAATTATTGGGGGTGTGTTATGGTATTTTTGGGTTTTTTAGTATTTTTAGGGTCTTTTAAAGATTTTATAGACTTTAGGGTATTTTTGGGTTTAATAGAGTTTTTAAGGTGTTTATGGATTTTAGAGATTTTGGGATATTTTAAGGATTTTAATGATATTATGGGATACAATGTTTTTGTTGAGAGTTTTTATGGTTTTAGGGTTTTAATAGGTTTTTATGGGTTTTTTGGATTTTTTGGGGTTTTTGGTTTTTAGGGGGTTTTGGGGGTTTACCGATTTTTAGGGGGGGGTTTAGTCTTAGGGTTTTAGTGGTTTTTTGGGGGATTAGGGTTTATTTATGGTTCGTAGTATTTTTATGGATTTTAGGGTTTTCTATTTTTCGGTTTTTGGATTTTTAGGTTTATAGGGTTTTTGAGATTTTAGTTTTAGTTTGGAGGGTTTTTGGGTTTTTGGTGTTTTCATTTTATTTTTGTGTTTTTTGTATATTTATTATTTTTAGGGTTTTAGGGTTTTTTTTGTTGTAATGGTAAATTTTGGTGGTTTTATGGGTTTCCAATGAATTTTAGTTTTTTATTGTTTTTGTGTTTTTAGGGGTTTTGGTGTTTTTTATAGTTTTATAGGTTTTTAATTTTTTAAGAGGGTTTTTACGGTATTGAGCATATTTTATGGTTTTATGATTTTTTTGTATTTCATTGTTTTAGATGTTTTTATGGTTGTATGGGGGGTTTAGATTTCTAGGGTCTTTAATGTTTTAGGTTTTTAGGGTTGGGGGGGTTGTGGTTTTTGGGTTTTTAAGGTCTATTGATGTATTTTTTTATATTTATTTTATTTATACTCTTGGGGCTCTTATCATTTTAGCACTTTTGAGTATTTTATTGTATTAGGGTTTTATATATTTCTAGTGTTTTACTACCCTTTGGGGGTTTTATAGGTATTAGCGACCTTTAGCATTTATATCTTGTTTTTAGGGTATTCTGGGGTTTATAGGTGGTTGTAGGGTTTTGTTGGTTTTTAGGGCTATTATTGTAGTTTAGGGGTTTTTAGTGTTTTATGGTCTTAATATATTTAGTGTCCCTTGGGGGTTTTTAATATTTTGTGTTCCTTTAAGGTTTTTGTGGATTTTAGGGTCCTTTAAGGGGTTTTAGGATCTGTTAGGGTGTTTATGGGGTTTTAGGATTTTATAGGGTTCATTTTTTGATTTCAAGGTGTTCTTAGGGGTCGTCAGAGATTTTTGAGTAACTTTGGGATTTTTGTGGTTTTATGGTCCTTTATGGGTCTTTAGGGGGTTTAGAGACTTTTAGGGATTTATGGTTTCTTATGTTTGTTTAGTGATTTAAGGATTTTTAGTGTGTCCTTTTATTTTTATGGGTTTTAGGGTTATGTTTTATGTTTAGGTTTTTAAGGTTGTTAAGGGGTTTTAGGATCATTTGGGGTTGTTTGGGATTATTTTTGTGTTTTTAGGGTTTATTGAGGATTTTTTTTCAGGGTTTTTAGGGGATTTAGGTTTATTAGGTGGTTGTCAATTAATTTATATGTTTTTTAGTTTTTTTATGGTCCTTTAGGGGTTTTACTTTTATTAATGTTCAATTGAATTTTAGTGTTCTGGTGGGTTTTTACGGTTTTTATGTTTTTTTGGGTTATTAAGGGGGTTTATGGGTTTTAGGGTAATTTATTGTCTGTTATGGGTTTTATAGTTTTAAGGGTCCTTATTTATATTCAGGGTTTTATATCCTTTTAGGGTGTTTAAAGGTTGGGGGGTTGGGGGGTTTTGAGGTTTTTGTGCCTTTTAGGGGTTTAAAGGGTTTATACGGGGTTTAAGGGTTATTTGGGTTTTTAGGGTTTTAAGGGGTTTTAGGGTTATTAGTGATTTTTAGGGGTTATAATTGTATTTCAGGACATTGGTGTTTTAGGGTTTTAGTTTTTTCCAAGGATTGGTGGGTTTTAGTGGTTATTGTGGGTTTTATGGTTTTTAGGAAGTTTTTGGGGTTTTTATGGATGTCTAGGTGTTTTATGGGATTTTATGTGTTTTTTGGATTTTTGGGGTTTCATGGATTTTACATTTTTAGGGATTTCTTATTTTTTATGTGGTTATCGGCGTTTTATGGATTTTTTGTTGTCTTTTTATGTGTTTAGTGCATTTTAGGGTTTTAGGGGTTTTATGATTTTTAGCAATTTATGGTATTTTTTAATTTTTGGAATTTTTGGGGTTTTAGGTGTTTTAAGGTCATTTATATGTTTTATAGGAAATTTTATGGTTTTTAGCGGTTTTAAGGGATTTTAAGGTTTTTTGGATCGTTTACGATTGGTTTAGGGTGTTAGGGTCTTTCAGAGTTTTTAGAGGTTTTGTGGATTTTTTTAGTTTTAGGATGTTTTATGTTCTATTAGGGTTTTTGGGGGATTTAGGGTTTTTGGGTTCCATTAGGATTTCTATGGGGGTTTGGTTCCATTTAGGTTTTATGGGATTTACATCCTTTATTTTTTAGGGTCCTTATGGGGTTTTTTGTCATAATATGGTACATTAGGGTTCTTGAGGGGGGATTCAGATTTTTATGGCCTTTAGGGGTTGATTCGGGACCTTTATATGTTTTATGGGTTTTTGGACTCTTTTATGGTATTTAGGGTATTTAAATGTTTTTAAGGATTTTTGGATTTTTTTTAGTTTCTTTTAGTGTTTTAATTCTTTTGTCCTTTTAGGGGTTTTAGGTTTTTTTGTGTTTAAGGGGTTTTATGGTTTGAGGATATTTTCTGAATTTCCAAGTTTTTAGGTTCCTTTTGGTTTTTTGTGTTTTTTATTGTTTTTGTATGTTTATGGAAATTTATGTGTTTCAGGTTCTGTTAGAGTTCTTATATTTTTTACGATCTTAGATTTTTTTTCCTGATTTTATTGGATTTAAGAGGGTTTAGTGTCGAAATTGTATTAGTGATTAAAAGGGGTTCTTGGTTTGTTAATGTTTTTAGTTTCACTAGGGTTATTAGGGGGTTTAGTGTTTTAGGGAATTTTAAGGGTTTTCAGTTTTATATTCTTTTTAGGATTTTAGGGGGTTTTAGAGTTTTTAATGGGGTTTTATTTGTATAATTGTTTTTAAGGTTTTAATGGGTTTTTAGGGTTTATAGGGTTCTTATTTCATTTTATTGTTTTATTGATTTTAGGGTTTTTATGGATTTTTCAGTTTGTTATAGTATTTAGTGTTTTTATGTGTTTTATTGTTTTTAGGGATTTTTAGGATTCTTAGGGGTTTTTTTTATTTTTAGGGATAATTAGTGATTTTATTGTTTTCAATTTTTTTTACAGGATTTATGGTTATTTATAGTTTTCAATGTTTTGGGATTTTAGTTTTTTATGGTTTTTTGGGTTTCTTAGAGTTTTCATGGATTTTAGGATTTTTGTATGATGTGGATGGGGTGGGTTATATGGTTTATGGTGTCAGGTTTAGTATTTTAGGTGTAGGGTTTAGGGTTTTTGGTGTATGGATCAACATTTAGGGTGTATGGTGTAGCTTTTATTGTGTAGGGTTTTGGGTTTTGGGTGTGGGGTTTAGGGTTCAGTGTTTAGGGAAAAGGTTTAGGGTGTAGGGTTCCGGGTTTATGGTGTTGGGTTTAGGGTACTTGGTTTAGTGTGAAGGTTTTAGGGTTTAGGGTGCAAGGATTCCTATTTTGGTTTTGGGGCTTTGGATTTAAGTTGTACTATATATGGTTTATAGTTTATGGTTTATAGTGTATGGTATAAGGTATATTGTTTAGGGTATAACGTTTTGGGTATAGGGTTTGGGTGTAGGGTATATGGTTTAGGGTTCTAGGTATATGGCTTACAGAGAAGGGTATAGTGTTTATGGTTCAGGGATATGGGTTTAGGGTGTAGAATATAGGGTGTACTTTGCATGGTTTATGGTTTAAGGTGTAGGGTATAGGGTTTAGGGTGTATGATATGGGGCTTACTGTCTAGGCTATTTGGTTTTGTATGTAATGTTTAGGCTTTTGTGTCTATGGTATAAGGTAAACTATGTAGGGTCATGGAATTAGGGTTTTTGGTGTAGGGTATAGGGTTTAGGGTGTAGGGTTTGGGGTTTCAGGAATACGTTATAGGTTGTAGGGTTTAGGGTTTAAGGGGCAGGGTTTAGGGTTTACAGTGTAAGGTTTAGGGATTACGGTGTACTATGTATGGTTTAGGGATTAGGGTCAAAGGCTTAGTTATTAAGATGTGGGTTTTGGGGTTTATGGTGTATGTTATAGGGTATGGGTGTAGTATATAGGGGTTTTAATGTTTTTTATTTAGGTTTTTAGGGTTCTTTAGTTTTTTATGTCTTTTAATGTTTTATGGGTTTTTAGGGTTTTAATGTTTCTATGTTTTTTTATTTTAAGTGGTTTTTTAGGTGTTTTATGGATTTCTTATATTTTTAATGTTTTTTGGGTTCGAGTTATTTTTTGGTTTCTTAGTTTACAATGGTTTTTTGGGATTTTTCAGTGTTTTTTTGGTTTTAGGTGTTTTGGGTTTTTTGGGTATTTACGGTTTTAAGGGGTTTCATTTTATTTTTTGGGTTTTAGGGGTTTCTTAGGATTTCATGGTTTTAGATATTTTTTGGGTCTTTTTGGATTTTAGGAATTTGGGGGGGGGGGGGTTTCCTTTTAGAGTTTATTTAGTTTTTAGGGTTTGAAGACTTTCTTGGGGTTATTTGGATTTTATATATTTTTTTTGGATTTGTAGTGTTTTTCTCACACACACACACATGTATATATATTATGTTATTTATGTTTTTTTATGTTTTTTAGTATTTTTATGGATTTTGGGGACTTAGGGTTTTATGGTGATTTATGGTTTTTATGATTTTATAATATTTACGGTTGAATAGTTTTTTAATGGTTTTAGAAGTTTTATGGTTCTGTAGTTGAGTGGTATTTTTAGGGGACTAATGGTTTTTAGATACTATAATGTTTTAAAGGTATTTTAGGATTTTTAAAGGGTTTTATAGTATTTTAGGAGTTTTAGTGTCTTTTATGAATTTTTAGTGGTATAGGGAATTTTAGGGGGTTTTAGGTTTTTCTGGGACTTTTATGGGGTTTTATGATTTTTAGGATTGTTATAGGTTTTTATCGTTTTTATTATTTTTATTTTTTAAATTGAATTTATTAATTTCTGGTTTTTCAGTTTTTATGTATTCTTACCTTTTTAATTATTTTAGTGTTTTTATGTTTTGGGCGGTTTTAGGGTTACTTATGGGTTTCTGTAGTTTTTTTGTGTTTTTATGGGTTTTATGGGGTTTATGGGTTTTTATGGATATTATTATTTTTATAATTTTTATGCGGGTTGGGGGTTTCGAGTTTTTAGGGTTTTTATTCATTTTTAGGGGTTTCAGAGTTTTTATTTTATTTTTTGTCATTTTAAATGGTTATGGGAATAATTAATGGTTTTGGGGAATTATTTAAGTTTTTATGATTTTTTGGGATTTTTAGGGGATTTATGGGTTTTTTGGTTTTAATGGATATTTTTTGGGTTTTTTAGTTTTTACAGGTATTAGTGTTATTTAGGTTTTTTAGGGGTCTTACTAGTTTTCAGGGTTTTTGGGTTTTTACGTTCTTTTAGGTGTTTTTAGGGGTTTTACGTGATTTAGAGTATTTTAGTGTGATTTTTGGGATTTTAGGGTATTTATGGTTTTTGTAGGGTTTTAAATTTTTTTAGGTTGTTAGGGATGTAGTTGTATTTAGGGTCGTTTAGAGTTTTAAGTGTTTTAGGCTACATTAGGGTTTTAGTATTTTAAGAGTCCTTTAGGGTTTTTACGTTTTTAAGGATCCTTTTTGGTTTTTAGGTTTTCAAGTTCCATTAGATCTTCATCTTGTTTTTAGGTTGAATTAGAGTTTTTATGGTCTTTTGTGTCCCTTATTGTTATTTGGATTTTTAGTGTCATTTAGGGTTTTATGGTAATTTATGATATTTTATGTGTTTTTATTTTTTATTAAATTTCACGGTTTTATGGTATTTTAGGTGTTTAAGTGTTTTAATGGGTATTTTAGGGTGTTTTATACTTTTTAGGGTCTTCTATGGATTTACGGACATTTAGGGATAATTATAGTTTTTTGAGGTTTTGTGGTTTTTAATTCTGTTATAGATTTTAGTGCTTTTTTATAGTTTTAATGGGTTTGGGGTTTTTACTAGTTTTTAAAGGTTTTAGTGTTATTATGTGGCTTTATGTTTTTTATATTATTTATTGTTCTTTGGGTTTTTTCTGTTTTATTTTGTATTTAGATGGTTTTACTATTTTTCAGGGTTTTAGGTTTTTAAGGGGGTTTAGGGGGTTTATAGTTTTTAGGGATTTTTTTGGATTTATTAAGGTTTTACTAATTTTTTAGGATGAAATTTATTAAGGGATTTTAGTTGATTTATGGGTTTTAAGGGGTTTTAAGGATTTTAGAGATTTTTTAGGGTTTTAATTTTTTTAGTGTTTTTAGGGTTAAAATTGTTTTAGGGTTTTAATGATTTAATTTTTTTCAGTGGTTTTAGGGTTTTAGAGTTTTTATACTATTTTGGGTTTCTAGGGTTTCATATGGGTTTTAGTATTTTTATTTATTTTAAGAGTTTTAGGTATTTTAAGGACATTGGGGTTATTTAATATATTTAGGCATTTTTTTGGATTTCATTGGGATTTAGAGTTTTTATGACTTTTAGGGTTTTTTATGTTTTTTTTAAAACTTGGTTTTTAGGGTTTCTTATTATTATAATATGGTTTTTAGGTTTTTATAGGGACTTATAGTTCTTATGTATTTAGAGAATTATGTTTTCTTTAGGGATTTTAGAAGTTTCTAGGGTGTTAGGGGGTTTAGGGACTTTTAGGGGTTTTAGAGGATTTTTATGTGTTTTAGGTTTTCTGGGGTGTTTTATTGTTTTTAGGTGTTTTATGGTTTTGGGTTTATGGTTTTGGGTTTATGGTATTGGGTTTTGGGTTTTGGGTGTATGGTATTGGGTTTATGGTGTAAGGAAAAGGGTTTAGGATGAAGTGTATATAGATTAGGGAATAAGGTTTTAGGTGTAGGTTTTAGGGATTAGAGTAATGGATATAGGTATTAGGATGGTGGGTTTAGGGTTTGGGGTGTTTGGTATAGGGTTTTGGTGTGAGTTTTTTTGGTATAGAATATATGGTATTGGGTTTTTGTTATCAGGTTTTATGTTTTGCCTGTTTGTTATAGGGTTTAAGTAGTGGGGATTATGGTTTAGGGTGTTGGGTAGAGGGTTTAGGGTGTAGCGTTTAGTGTTAGGTTTTAGGGTATAGGGTTTAGGGTATGTGGTTTACAGTGTAGGGTATAGAGTTTAGGGTGTAGGGTTTAGGGTTGAGTTTATTTGGTCTAAGGTGTAGGTTTTATGGTTTGGGTTCTGGTTATTGGGTTTATGGTTTATGTTTTTGGGTGTATGGTTTAGGGGTCATGGTATAAGGTTTTGTGTGTAGGGTGTATGGTTTTGGGTTAATGAAATAGGGTTCAAGGTGTATGGTTTAGGGTGTAGAAAATATGCTTTTCGGTTTGGGGAATATGTTTTAGGGTCTAGTGTTTAGGGTTTAGGTTGTGGGCATAGGGTTTAGAGTGTAGGTTTTAGGTCCAATGGTGTAGGTTTTTGGTTTTATGTTCTCGTGTATAGGATGTACAGTGTGGGGTTTAGAACATAGGGTATTGGGTATTGGGTGTAGGATATAGGTTTCAGTGTTTATGGTGTATGATAAATGGTTTAGAGTGTAGGGTTTAGTGTTTTTTGGTTAAGGTTTTAGGTTCTGGGGTTTTGGTTGTATGATATATGGTGAAGTCACTTAGGTAAAAAGTTTAGGGTGTAGGGATGAGGGTGTAGGGTTTACCATTTAGGGTGCATGGAATTTGGTATAGGGCGTAGGGTTTATGATTTATAGTGATGGGTATATGGATTAGCGTTCATGTTTTGGGATTTAGGGTGTATGGTATATGGTTTAGGGTGTTGGATATATGGCTTAGGATGTCGGTTATATGGTTTATGGTGTAGGGTATAGGGTTTAGGGTTTAAGGTGTAAGTTATAGGTTTTATATTGTAGTGTTTAGGTTTTGTGATATAGGGTTTAGGTTTTAGGATGTAGGGTTAAGATTATTTGGTTTATAGTGTTGGGTATAATGATTAGTGTTAAATTTTTTGGGTATATGTGGTATGGTTTATGTTTTAGGGATTTGGTTTAGTGTTTAGGTTTGAAGGTACAGGGTTTTGGGTGTATGGTTTTGGGTTTATGGTAGAGCTTATCGGTTTTAGTGTTTAATATGCATGCTATAGGATTTATGGTGCATGATTTTGGATTTCTGTTGTGTGGTATAGGGCTTATAATTTAGGGCCTTTGATTTATGGTGTGGGTTATATGGTTTTGAGATTCAGGTTTAGCATATACGTTATGGATCTTATGGTGTGGGGTTCAGGGTTTAGGATTTAGGTTATAGGGATTAAAATTTAGGGTATATGGTTTAGGGTGTAATATTTAGGTTTTATGTTTTAGGGTATTGGGTTTAGGTTTTTTGTGTAGGGTATGCGTTTTAAGTTATTGGGTATAGGGATTAGGGTTTTGGGTATACCGATTATGGTGTAGGGTTTAGGGTTTGGGGTGTAGGTTATAGGGTGTATGATTTATGGTTTTGGGTGCATTGTTTGGGATTTAGGGATTAGGGATTAGGGTGTTGGGTTTTCAATTTATGTAATTGGTTATAGGGTATGGGGTGTAGGGTTTTGGGTTTTGGGTGTTGTTCTTAGGGTGTACAGTTTATGGTTATGGTTGTAAGGATTATGGTTTTGGGTGTATCGTTTATGTTTTTAGGTGTTTGGTATAGGGTATAGGGTGTAGGGTATAGGGTTGAGCATGTCGGGTATAGGGTATAAGTTATACAGTTTAGAGTACCGAGTATAGGGTCATGGGTGTAGGGTTTATGGTGTTTGGTTTATGGATTTTGTGGGTATGGAATAGGGTTTAGGGTCACTACTGGAAATCCTACGTATACCAATGATTCTTTACCAACGGTTTATAAAAACTATTGGAATAGGTCCCATTTCCCAATGGTTTTTCCAAAACCATTTGGAAAGGGTACTTTGACACCACATTTCCAAAATATTTGGTAAAACCATTGGTAATGTGTCCACCTTTCCCAACTGCTTTTGAAAAACCATTCAGAAAGAGTACATTGAAGAATTTTCCAATGGTTTTTCCAAACCATTGGGAAATTTTCCACTTTTACCCTAACCTATTTGGAAAGGGTATATTTATGCCAATTTTCACAACAGTTTTCCCAAAATGTTTGGAAAGGGTCCACTTTTCCCAATAGTTTTGGAAAACTGTTGCGAAAGATGAATTTGAATCCACTTTTCCCAATAGTTTGGGAAAACTGTTGTGAAATGGTGTGTACTTATTCCAACTGTTCTCAAAACCGTTGGGAAATTCAAATCTCAATGGTATTGAGAACCATTGGGATAGGTAACATTATTTTTTATCTCTTCAATTATCGAATATTTTCAAATAGATCAATATAAAAATTACATATAATTATAAATATATATTTATCCAAATATATTCACAAAGGAAACTATCAGATAGTTTTATATTCATTGATATATAACATGGAGGTTGTGGGTTCAAAACATTGTTTCAACTTCTTTTATATAGATATACCTTTCCCAATGGTTTTGAAAAACCATTGGTAAAGACCTATCCCAATGGTTTGGAAACCGGTTGGGAAAGACCTATCCAAGTGGTTTGGGAAACCATGGTGAAAGACTTATACCAAGGGATTTCAAATCGTTGGGATAGGTATTTCCAAACAGTTTCCTCAGAACCATTAGGATAGGTCTTTCCCCATTCCAAATCCCCCAATGGCTTCCCAAACCATTGGTATAGGTTTTCCAACGGTTTTGGAACCCATAACAGTAGTTCCAAATCGATGGTATAGTAATTTTTCCATTTGTGGGTGTTCAGTTTATTGTTTTGGGTGTAATGTATGGGGTTTATGTTGAATGGATTATGGTTTAGGGTGTAGGGTATAGGGTTTATGGTGTAGGTATTAGGGTTTAGGGTGTAGGGTGTTGGTTTTTGGGTGATGATTTTAGGGTTTAGTGGGTGCAGTAATTCATTTATGATTTAGGATTAGGGTGTAGGTTTTTTTGTTTAGTGTATTGAGTTTAGGTTGTAGAGATTATAGTTTAAGGTTTACGAACTAGTGTTTTAGGGTTCTGGGTTAGGGTGTAGGGTATGTGGTTTGGGATGTAGGGTTTAGGGTTTGTGGTGTTTGGTGTAGGTTTTAGGGTTTACAGTGTAGTGTATTGGTTTTTTGGTGTATGGTTTATGGTATATGGTATTGGGTGTATGGTTTAGGGTATAGGGTATAGGGTTTAGGTTTTAGATTATAGGTATTTGGGGTTTTAGGGTTCCTTTTTGTTTTGTAGCTAGGTTTAGCAAGATTGGATTCTTTTAGGTGGTTTTTTGGTTTTTATCATTTTAATTGGGTTTCTATGGTTTTTAAGGTTTTATGTTTTTTTGGGTTTTAGAGTTTTCATATGTTTTTAGTGTTGTAGGGTTTTTGTTATGTTCTTTAGGGATGTGGAAATTTTTAGGATTTTTAGGGTCTTTTTAGGGGTCTTATCTGTTTTATTAGGGGTTTGCGGTTATAGGGTTTTCATGCAGTTTTTAAGTGTTTAATGTTTTTCCCAATTATTTATAGATTTATTGATTTCATTTGTTAATTATAATTGGGATGGGGGGTTACAGTTTTTTAGGTTTTTTATGTTTTTAGGATATTTTATGGTTCAAGGGTATTTAGTGTATTTATAAATTTTTAGTGTTTCTAATGGTTTTTGGGTTTTTAGGTTTTTTTTGGGTTTTATGGTGTTATGTGTTTTAGGGGTTTTCTGGTGTTTTCTGGGTTTACAATCCTTTAAGGGTTTTTAGGAATTTTTTAGGGTTTTCATGGTTTAAGGGTCTTTATGTGGTTTTGAGTTTTTAGAGTTTTTAAGGGTTTTAAGGGTTATGTGTTTTAGGGTTTTTAGTGTGTTTAAGGGTTTTAAGTGTTTCCTGGGTTATTGTTTTTAAGGGTTTTATTTAGTATGTGTGTTTTTTAGGGATTTATTTAATTTAGGTTTTTGGGTGTGTTTATTGATTTTGTCGATTATTATGGGATTGTAGAGTTTTTTTGGGTTGTTTTAGGATTTTTAGAATATTATTTTTTTAGTTTTTAAATAATTTTAAGGGATTTATGTTGTTTTTTATGGTTTTTTGGTATTTGTAAAGGATTTTATAGTTTTTTTTAATTTTAGGTTTTTAGTGGTTTTATGGATTATATGGTATTTTGGGGGTTTATAGTTTTTAGAGTTTTAGTGGTTTTAAATGTTTTAAGGGTTTTATGGATCAATTATATATTTTATAGGGGTTTTGAGATCATTTTTTGGTCATTTAGTTTTTATTGTGTGTTTACGGTCTTTTAAGGTTTTAGGGTGTTTATTGTTTTTTGGATATTTTTTAGGATTGTATAGGGTTTTCAGGGTTTTTATTGTCTTTAGATGTTTTAGTGGTTTTTATGGGTTTCCTTTGTTTTGGATTGTTTTGGGTTTTGGGGTTTTTTGGGGGTTACATTTTTTGGGGGGGTTAGGTGGTTTTTTTGTGGATTTTAGAGATTTTAGTAATATAAGGTCTTAGGGATGTGTGACCTATTTTTTTATTTTTATGTTTTATTCTATTTTTTGGGATTATTTCTATTTTTCAGTGATTAGGGGTGTCTATGGTCTGTAGGGTTTTAGGGTTTTATGACATTTAAATGGGGGGAGTTTAGGGGTTGTTAGGTTTTTAGAGGATTTGTGGATTAAGGGTTATTAGTTATTATTATGAGTTTTCCAAGGATGTATGCTGGGGTTTTAGAGTTTTATTTTTATTTTATTTATTTTAGATATTTTTTAGTTTTGTTTGGGGTTTTTATGAGTTTCACAGTTTTCGGGACTGTTGGGTTTTTTAGGGTTCTTCGGGGTTATTGGGTTTTTTAGAGATTTTATGGTTTATAGAGGTTTAAATATTTTAGAGTATTTTGGGGGTTTTTAGTGTGTTGAGGGGTTTTATCAGTTTTTGGTGTTTTTATTGTTTATTAGGTATTTTATTATTTTTTAGAGTTTGTATCGTCATTAAGAGTATGTTTTGGTTTTTAGGGTTTTTTGTACTTTTAGGGTTTTTATGGTTATTTACGTTTTTTAGGATTTTAGGGTCTTTCAGGGTTTTACTATAGTTTCATGGATCCATTATGGGTTTTATGATTTTTACAGTTCCTCTAGGGGTTTTTTGGTTTTTTGGTTGTTTTACGGTTTTTCAGTGTTTTTAGGCATTTTAGGGTTTTCTAGTGTTTTTTAGGTTGAGGGATATAGGGATAAGTGTTTTAATAATATTGTAATGATTTTATAATCTTTTATGGTTTTTACAATTTTAACTCTCTATTATGGTTTTTAGGTTTATTTTTTTATTTAGGAGTTTTAACTAGTTTTTATGTTCTTTTAGTGGTTTTAATGGTTATTTGGTGTATGTTAGGGTAGTATAGGGTTTTAAGGGATTTTAGGTGTTTTTTGGTTTTATGTTATTTTGGTTTTTATGGTTTTATGGTCTTTAAAAGGTTTTTCTATTTCTAGGGACTTTTTAGTCTTTCTTGGGATTTTAGGATTCTTTATGGTTTCTTGGATTTCTTAGGATCCTTTTGGATTTTAAGGGTTCTTATGGTTTTTATGATATTTTTGATATTTGGGATCCTTTAGGGTTTTAAATTGCCTTTAGTTTGGGGTGGGGGGGGGGGGGTTAGTGTTATATAGGTTTTTTAAAATTTTGATGGTATTTCTGGGTTTTTAGGGTTTTTAGAGTAGGATTCTGTTATTTTAATAGTGTGTAGGTAAATATAGGGGTTTTTATGATTTTTACGGTCTTTTAGAGTATTGTGGATTTTTATGGAATTTTAGGGTATTCCATGTGGTTTATTATTTTTTGGTTTTAGGGATTTTTGTGGTTTTTTGGGTTATATGGTCCTTTGATGTTTTTTTGGTGTTTTTGGGTTTTTATGGTCTTTTAGGATTTTTAGGATTTTGGGGATTTTAAAGGATTTTAGTGTTTTTTTACTGTATTTGTGGTTTTTATTGTTATTATGATTTTTAGTGTTTTATGGTTTTTAGAGTTTTAATTGGTTTTTATTATTATTATGTTTTTTATAATTTATGTTTGTTTTTAGTTGTTCTAGATTTTTTAAGAGGTGTTACAGTTTTTAGAGTTTTAGGGATGTAGTGTGTTTTAGGGTTATTTAGAGTTTTGAGGTTTTATTATGGTTTTATGGTTTGAATAGGGACTTTAGGGGTTAGGAATATTAGGGGTTTAGTGGAGTTTTTATGGTTTTTAGTGTTTTTAATTTTTTTCTATGTATTTATGGTTTTTAGGTTATTTTGGGAATATAGGAATTTTTAATGGTTTCTTAAGGATTTTAATGGGTTTTTAGTATTTTTTTGGATTTCGGGTTTTAGGGTTTTCTATGTGTTTATGGTGTATGTTATAGGGATTTGGGTGTATGGTATAGGGTTTATGGTTAGGGGTGTATGGTATAGGTTGTAGGGTTTGTAGTTTATAGTGTAAGGTACATTGTTTAGGGTCATGGGTTCAGGGGTAAGGGTGTAGGGTTTAGGGTTTAGGGTGAATGGGATAGGGTTTTTTGTATTTGTTATAGTGTTTAGAGTGTATGGTTTTGGGTTTCATGTGTGTGGTATAGGGATTATGCTGTAGTTTTATGGGTTTGGTTTATTCTATATGGTATAACTTGTATGAATGTGGGTTTAGTTTGGATGGTATAGGGTCCATGGTTTAGGGATTAGTGTTTAGTATCTAAGGTATCAGATTTAGGGTGGTGGGATTTGAATTTATGGAATATTGTATATGGTTTAGGGTTTAGGGTTTAGGGTATAAGGTTTATATTACTCGGTTTAGAGTTTAGGGTGCATGGTATAGAGTTTAGGGAGAATGGTTTACGGTGTAGGGTATATGGTTTAGGGTATAGGTTGTAGGGTATTGTTTATATGGTTTTTGGTGTATGGTTTATGGTTTAGGGAGTTGGGTATGGGGTTCAGTGTGGTGGGTCTAATGTTTAGGGTGTTGGGTATTAGGTTTAGGGGAATATGGTTTAGGTTATCTAGTATAGGTTTTAGGTTATCAGGTTTTGGGTTAACAATTTGTGGTTTGTGGAGTTGCATTTAGGGTGCTTGGTCCATGGTATTGGGTTTAGGGTTTATATAGCAGTTTCTAGGCTGTATTTTTTACAGTTTTGGATTTAGGGAGATAAGTATAGGTTTTTTGGTGTAGGGTATAATGTTCATGGTGTAGTTTTTAGGGTTTGAGGTTCATGGTATAGGGTTTATGGTGTAGGGTATATGGTTCAATGTGTAGGGTTTAGGGTGTAGTGTTTAGTGTTTAGGGTGTTGTTTTTAGGTTTTTGGGTACTGAGTATATGATTTTGGTTTTAGGGATTAGGGATCAAGGTTTTCGGTGTTGGAATTTTGGAGTAGGGAGGAGGTTATAGGGTTTTGGGTGTAGGGTATTCAGTTTAGGGTGTAGATTATAAGGTCAGTGATGTAGGGTTTTGGGTTTAGGATTTAGGGTATAGGGTATAAGGTTTAAGGTGTATGGTATAGGGTTTAGGGTGTAGTGTTTAGGGTTTTTAGTGTAGATTATACGGGTAAGGTTGTACCATTTTGGGTATAGGATATATGATTTACAGTGTATGGTTTAGGGTTTAGGTTGTGGGTATAGGGTTTTAGGTGTTGAGTGTAGGTTTTATGTTATAGCATATAAGTGTTAAGAAGTAGGGTTTTGGGGTTTTTGATTTGGATATAGGGTTTAGGGTGTAGGGATTATTTTTTAGGTTTTAAAATATAAGGTATCAGGATCTTAGTGTATTTTGGTTGTAAAGGTTTTATGGTATATTTGGGTTTTTAGGAATATTTTTGTATTTTAGGTTGATTATTTTTTTGGTTTTTTATTGTTTTATTGGGTTTTTAGGTTTTTATAGTTTTTATGGTTTTTTGGGTTTTTTAGATTATTTATGGTTTTTTTGTTTTTTTGGGGTTTATGAGTTTTTATGTATTTTTATGATTATATATATTTTTAGGTTTTTGGGTTTTATGTATTTTTAATAGTTTAATGGATTTTTTGATTTTTTTTTGTTAATGGGTTTTACATGATTTTTGTGCTTTCTGAAGGTTTATTGTTTTTTGAGGTATTTAGTGTTTTAATGTTTTTCTTAGGTTTTTTTGTTTTGAGGATTTTTTTTGTTTTAGGTGTTTCATGTTATTTAACGGTTTATTATGGGTTTTAGAAGATTTTAGGGAACATAAATATTTTTAGGGGTAAGAGTTTTATGGATGTTTTAGTGTTTTCAGTTTTAAATAAGTTTTATGGATTTTTATATTTTTTAAACGTTTTATGATTTTTAGAATTATTGGGGGGTGTGTTATGGTATTTTTGGGTTTTTTAGTATTTTTAGGGTCTTTTAAAGATTTTATAGACTTTAGGGTATTTTTGGGTTTAATAGAGTTTTTAAGGTGTTTATGGGTTTGAGAGATTTTGGGATATTTTAAGGATTTTAATGATAATATGGGATACAATGTTTTTGTTGAGAGTTTTTATGGTTTTAGGGTTTTAATAGGTTTTTAAGGGTTTTTTGGATTTTTTAGGGTTTTTTGGGTTTTAGGGGGTTTTGGGGGTTTACAGATTTTTAGGGGGGGTTTAGTCTTAGGGTTTTAGTGGTTTTTTGGGGGGTGAGGGTTTCTTTATGGTTCGTAGTATTTTTATGGATTTTAGGGTTTTATATTATTCGGTTTTTGGATTTTTAGGGTTATAGGGTTTTTGAGTTTTTAGTTTTAGTTTGGAGGGTTTTTGGGTTTTTGGTGTTTTCATTTTATTTTTGTGTTTTTAGTATATTTATTATTTTTAGGGTTTTAGTGTTTTTTTGTTGTAATGGTAAATTTTGGTGGTTTTATGGGTATCCAATGAATTTTAGTTTTTTTATTGTTTTTATGTTTTTAAGGGTTTTGGTGTTTTTTATAGTTTTATAGGTTTTTAATTTTTTAAGAGGGTTTTTACGGTATTGAGCATATTTTATGGTTTTATGATTTTATTGTATTTCATTGTTTTAGATGTTTTTATGGTTGTATGGGGGGTTTAGATTTTTAGGGTCTTTAATGTTTTAGGGTTTTAGGGTTGGGGGGGGGGGGTTGTGGTTTTAGGGTTTTTAAGGTCTATTGATGTATTTTTTATATTTATTTTATTTATAATCTTGGGGCTCTTATCATTTTAGCACTTTTGAGTCTTTTATTGTATTAGGGTTTTATATATTTCTAGTGTTTTACTACCCTTTGGGGGTTTTATAGGTATTAGCGACCTTTAGCATTTATATCTTGTTTTTAGGGTATTCTGGGGTTTATAGGTGGTTGTAGGGTTTTGTTGGTTTTTAGGGCTATTATTGTAGTTTAGGGGTTTTTAGTGTTTTATGGTCTTAATATATTTAATGTCCCTTGGGGGTTTTTAAGATTTTGTGTTCCTTTAGGGTTTTTGAGGATTTTAGGGTCCTTTAAGGGGTTTTAGGATCTGTTAGGGTGTTTATGGGGTTTAAGGATTTTATTGGGTTCATTTTTTGATTTCAAGGTGTTCTTAGGGGTCGTCAGGGAATTTTGGGTAATTTTGGGATTTTTGTGGTTTTATGGTCCTTTATGGGTCTTTAGGGGGTTTAGAGACTTTTAGGGATTTATGGTTTCTTATGGTAGTTTAGTGATTTTAGGCTTTTTAGTGTGTCCTTTTATTTTTATGGGTTTTAGGGTTATGTTATATGTTTAGGTTTTTAAGGTTGCTAAGGGGTTTTAGGATCATTTGGGGTTGTTTGGGATTATTTTAGTGTTTTTAGGGTTTATTGAGGTTTTATTGTTTTCATGGTTTTTAGGGGATTTAGGTTTATCAGGTGGTTGTCAATTAATTTATATGTTTTTTAGTTTTTTTACGGTCCTTTACGGGTTTTACTTCTATTAATGTTCAATTGAATTTTAGTGTTCTGGTGGGTTTTTAAGGTTTTTATGTTTTTTTGGGTTATTAAGGGGGTTTATGGGTTTTAGGGTAATTTATTGTCTGTTATGGGTTTTATAGTTTTAAGGGTCCTTATTTATATTCAGGGTTTTATATCCTTTTAGGGTGTTTAAAGGTTGGGGGGGGTTGTGGGGTTTTGAGGTTTTTGTGCCTTTTAGGGGTTTAAAGGGTTTATACGGGGTTTAAGGGTTTTTAGGGTTTTAAGGGGTTTTAGGGTTATTAGTGATTTTTAGGGGTTATAATTGTATTTCAGGACATTGGTGTTTTAGGGTTTTAGTTTTTTCCAAGGATTGGTGGGTTTTAGTGGTTATTGTGGTTTTTATTGTTTTTAGGAAGTTGTTGGGGTTTTTATGGATGTCTAGGTGTTTTATGGGATTTTATGTGTTTTTTGGATTTTTGGGGTTTCAGGGATTTTACATTTTTAGGGATTTCATATTTTTTATGTGGTTATCGGCGTTTTATGGATTTTTTGTTGTCTTTTTAGGTGTTTAGTGCATTTTAGGGTTTTAGGGGTTTTATGATTTTTAGCATTTTATGGTATTTTTTAATTTTTGGAATTTTAGGGGTTTTAGGTGTTTTAAGGTCATTTATATGTTTTATAGGAAATTTTATGGTTTTTAGCGGTTTAGGGGTTTTAAGGGATTTTATGGTTTTTTGGATCTTTTACGATTGGTTTAGGGTGTTAGGGTCTTTCAGAGTTTTTAGAGGTTTTGTGTATTTTTTTAGTTTTAGGATGTTTTATGTTCTATTAGGGTTTTTGGGGGATTTAGTGTTTTTGGGTTCCATTAGGATTTCTATGGGGGTTTGGTTCCCTTTAGGTTTTATGGGATTTACATCCTTTATTTTTTAGGGTCCTTATGGGGTTTTTTGTCACAATATGGTACATTAGGGTTCTTGAGGGGGGATTCAAGTTTTTAAGGCCTTTAGGGGTTGTTTCGGGACCTTTATATGTTTTATGGGTTTTTGGACACTTTTATGGTATTTAGGGTATTTAATTGTTTTTAAGGATTTTTGGATTTTTTTAGTTTCTTTTAGTGTTTTAATTCTTTTTTCCTTTTAGGGGTTTTAGGTTTTTTTGTGTTTAAGGGGTTTTATGGTTTGAGGATATTTTCTGAATTTCCAGGTTTTTAGGTTCCTTTTGGTTTTTTGTGTTTTTTATTGTTTTTGTATGTTTATGGAAATTAATGTGTTTCAGGTTCTGTTAGAGTTCTTATATTTTTTACCATCTTAGATTTTTTTTTGATTTTAGGGGATTTAAGAGGGTTTAGTGTCTAAATTGTATTAGTGATTAATAGGGGTTCTTGGTTTGTTAATGTTTTTAGTGTTACTAGGGTTATTAGGGGTTTTAGTGTTTTAGGGAATTTTAAGGGTTTTTAGTTTTATATTCTTTTTAGGATTTTAGGGGGTTTTAGAGTTTCTAATGGGGTCTTATTTGTATAATTGGTTTTAAGGTTTTAATGGGTTTTTAGGGTTTATAGGGTTCTTATTTCATTTTAGTGTTTTGTTGATTTTATGGTTTTTATGGATTTTTCAGTTTGTTATAGTATTTAGTGTTTTTATGTGTTTTAGTGTTTTTAGGGATTTTTAGGATTCTTAGGGGTTTTTTATATTTTTAGGGATAATTAGTGATTTTATTGTTTTCAATTTTTTTTACAGGATTTATGGTTATTTATAGTTTTCAATGTTTTGGGATTTTAGTTTTTTATTGTTTTTTGGGTTTCTTAGAGTTTTCATGGATTTTAGGATTTTTGTATGATGTGGATGGGGTGGGTTATATGGTTTATGGTGTCAGGTTTAGTATTTTAGGTGTAGGGTTTAGGGTTTTTGGTGTATGGATCAACATTTAGGGTGTATGGTGTAGCTTTTATTGTGTAGGGTTTTGGGTTTTGGGTGTGGGGTTTAGGGTTCAGTGTTTAGGGAAAAGGTTTAGGGTGTAGGGTTCAGGGTTTATGGTGTTGGGTTTAGGGTACTTGGTTTAGTGTGAAGGTTTTAGGGTTTAGGGTGCAAGGATTCCTATTTTGGTTTTTGGGCTTTGGATTTAAGTTGTACTATATAGGGTTTATAGTTTATGGTTTATAGTGTATGGTATAAGGTATAGTGTTTAGGGTATAACGTTTTCGGTATAGGGTTTGGGTGTAGGGTATATGGTTTAGGGTGCTAGGTATATGGTTTACGGAGAAGGGTATAGTGTTTATGGTTCAGGGATATGGGTTTAGGGTGTAGAGTACAGGGTGTACATTGCATGGTTTATGGTTTAAGGTGTAGGGTATAGGGTTTAGGGTGTATAATATGGGGCATACGGTCTAGGCTATTTGGTTTTGTATGTAATGTTTAGGCTTTTGTGTCTATGGTATAAGGTAAACAATGTAGGGTCATGGAATTAGGGTTTTTGGTGTAGGGTATAGGGTTTAGGGTGTAGGGTTTGGGGTTTCAGGAATACGTTATAGGTTGTAGGTTTTAGGGTTTAAGGGGCAGGGTTTAGGGTTTACAGTGTAAGGTTTAGGGATTACGGTGTACTATGTATGGTTTAGGGATTAGGGTCAAAGGCTTAGTTATTAAGATGTCGGTTTTGGGGTTTATGGTGTATGTTATAGGGTATGGGTGTAGTATATAGGGGTTTTAATGTTTTTTATTTAGGTTTTTAGGGTTCTTTAGTTTTTTATGTCTTTTAATGTTTTTATGGGTTTTTAGGGTTTTAATGTTTTAATGTTTTTTTATTTTAAGTGGTTTTTGAGGTGTTTTATGGGTTTCTTATATTTTTAATGTTTTTTGGGTTCGAGTTATTTTTTGGTTTCTTAGTTTGCAATGGTTTTTTGGGATTTTTCAGAGTTTTTTTGGTTTTAGGTGTTTTGGGTGTTTTGGGTATTTACGGTTTTAGGGGTTTCTTAGGATTTCATGGTTTTAGATATTTTTTGGGTCTTTTTGGATTTTAGGAATTTTTTTTGGGGGGGGGGGGGTTTCCTTTTAGAGTTTATTTAGTTTTTAGGGTTTGAAGACTTTCTTGGGGTTATTTGGGTTTTATAGATTTTTTTGGATTTGTAGTGTTTTTCACACACACACATGTATATATATTATTTTATTTATGTTTTTTTTATGTTTTTTAGTATTTTTATGGATTTTGGGGACTTAGGGTTTTATGGTGATTTATGGTTTTTATGATTTTATAATATTTACGGTTGAATTGGTTTTTAATGGTTTTAGAAGTTTTAGGGTTCTGTAGTTGAGTGGTATTTTTAGGGGACTAATGGTTTTTAGATACTATAATGTTTTAAAGGTATTTTAGGATTTTTAAATGGTTTTATAGTATTTTAGGAGTTTTAGTGTCTTTTATGAATTTTTAGTGGTATAGGGAATTTTAGGGGGTTTTAGGTTTTTATGGGACTTTTATGGGGTTTTATGATTTTTAGGATTGTTATAGGTTTTTATCATTTTTATTATTTTTATTTTTTAAATTGAATTTATTAATTTCTGGTTTTTCAGTTTTTATGTATTCTTACCTTTTTAATTGTTTTAGTGTTTTTAGGTTTTGGGGTGTTTTAGGGCTACTTATGGGTTTTTGTAATTTTCTGTGTTTTTAGGGGTTTTATGGGGTTTATGGGTTTTTATGGATATTATTATTTTTATAATTTTTATGCGGGTTGGGGGTTTCCAGTTTTTAGGGTTTTTATTCATTTTTAGGGGTTTCAGAGTTTTTATTTTATGTTTTTTCCATTTTAATTGGTTATGTGAATAATTAATGGTTTTGGGGAATTATTTACGTTTTTATGATTCTTTGGTATTTTTAGGGGATTTATGGGTTTTTTTGGGTTTAATGGATATTTTTTGGGTTTTGTAGTTTTTACAGGTATTAGTGTTATTTAGGTTTTTTAGGGGTCTTACTAATTTTCAGGGTTTTTGGGTTTTTACGTTCTTTTATGTGTTTTTAGGGGTTTTACGAGATTTAGAGTATTTTAGTGTGATTTTTGGGATTTTAGGGTACTTATGGTTTTTGTAGGGTTTTAAATTTTTTTAGGTTGTTAGGGTTGTAGTTGTATTTAGGGTTGTTTAGAGTTTTAAGTGTTTTAGGCTACATTACGGTTTTAGTATTTTAAGAGTCCTTTAGGGTTTTTACGTTTTTAAGGATCCTTTTTGGTTTTTCGGGTTTCAAGTTCCATTAGATCTTCTTCTTGTTTTTAGGTTGAATTAGAGTTTTTATGGTCTTTTGGGTCCCTTATTGTTATTTGGATTTTTAGTGTCATTTAGGGTTTTATGGTATTTTATGATATTTTATGTGTTTTTATTTTTTATTAAATTTCAAGGTTTTATGGTATTTTAGGGGTTTAAGTGTTTTAATGGGTATTTTTGGGTGTTTTATAATTTTTAGGGTCTTCTATGGATTTACGGACATTTAGGGATAATTATAGTTTTTTGAGGTTTTGTGGTTTTTAATTCTGTTATAGATTTTGGTGCTTTTTTATAGTTTTAATGGGTTTTGGGTTTTTACTAGTTTTTAAAGGTTTTAGTGTTATTATGTGGCTTTATGTTTTTTATATTATTTATTGTTCTTTGGATTTTTTCTCTTTTATTTTGTATTTAGATGGTTTTACTATTTTTCAGGGTTTTAGGTTTTTAAGGGGGGTTAGGGGGTTTACGGTTTTTAGGGATTTTTTTGGATTTATTAAGGTTTTACTAATTTTTTAGGATGAAATTTATTAAGGGATTTTAGTTGATTTAAGGGTTTTAAGGGGTTTTAAGGATTTTAGAGATTTTTTAGTGTTTTAATTTTTTTGGTGTTTTTAGGGTTAAAATTGTTTTAGGGTTTTAATGATTTAATTTTTTTCAGTGGTTTTAGGGTTTTAGAGTTTTTATACTATTTTGGGTTTCTAGGGTTTCATATGGGTTTTAGTATTTTTATTTATTTTAAGAGTTTTAGGTATTTTAAGGACTTTGGGGTTATTTAATACATTTAGGCATTTTTTGGATTTAATTGGGATTTAGAGTTTTATGACTTTAAGGGTTTTTTATGTTTTTTTTAAAACTTGGTTTTTAGGGTTTCTTATTATTATAAAATGGTTTTTAGGTTTTTATAGGGACTTAGAGTTCTAATGTATTTAGAGAATGATGTTTTCTTTGGGGATTTTAGAAGTTTCTATGGTGTTAGGGGGTTTAGGGTCTTTTAGGGGTTTTAGAGGATTTTTATGTGTTTTAGGTTTTCTGGGGTGTTTTATTGTTTTTAGGTGTTTTAGGGTCTTTGGGGACTTTATATGGTAATTTTGTGTTCTTAATTTTTTTATTGTTTTAAGGTATTTTAGGAGTTTAAGGTTTGTTAGGCATTCTATTTTTAGGGGATTTAGTGTCTTTATGTTGTGTTTAGGGGTTCGAGGATTTTAAGGATTTTGGGTGTTTGGGTTTTTATATATTTTGACTATTCTTATGGATTTAGGGGTTTTTATAGATTTATGGGTTTTAGGTTTTCTTTTATTTTTAGGGGTTATGGATTTTTATGTTTGTTGGGATTTCTGTTGGATTTTTGTGGTTTTTGTGTCTTTTAAAGTGCTTTCTGGTTTTTTTGGTGATTATATATTTTTAAGGGTTTAGGGTTTTCCTAGGGGTTTCATGATCTTTCAATGATTTTTAGGATTTTTTGGGTATGGTTCCTTTTAATGTATTTTAGGATTTTTTGTTTTTTTCAGGGGTTTTGATGGGTTTTCATGGTTTTTAGGGTTTTAATGGTTTTTGCGGGATTTTTGGGTTTTTATGCATTCTAAGAGTTTTTAGGGGTTTTTATGGTTCTATGTTTTTTAGGGGTGTAAGGGTTTTAGGGGTTGTAGGGGTACATATTGTTTTAGGGTATTTTTTGTGTTTTATGTGGTTTTTAGTGTTCTTAGTCATTTTATCATTTTTCATGATCAATTATTTTTTATAAAAAATTTTGGTGTTTGAGGGGTTATTTGGGTCATTTTAGTTTTTATATGGATTTTGATGGCCTTTTAGATATTCTTATTGTTTTTTGTCACTATTATGGCTTTAGGTTTTTTAGTGTAATTTAGGGGTTTAGTGATTTTATGGTTCCAAGGTTTTATTGATTTTTAGTGTTTTTAGTGTTTTATGTGTTTTTAATAGTTTTAGGGATTTAGGGTATTGACGGTTTTTGTATTTTAAGAGTTGCAATGGTTTGTAGGAGATTTTATTGATTTCTTTTTCTATTTAGGGTTTTTATGGTTTAAGGGGTTTTATGTTTTTTAAGATTTTAAGATTATTATTATTTGAATATATTTTTTTGATTTTAGGCTTTATTTGGTTTTTTGGTTTTTTTACATATTTGAGTGGTTTTTATGATTTTTAGTAAATTTTAGTGTATTATGGTTTTTAGGGTATTTTTATATCTTTAATGATTTTTTTGGTTTTAATGTTTTTAGGGGTATTAGGGGGTTTTATGGGATTTAGGGTGCATTAGGGGCATTTATTTTTAGATGTTTTTTATATTTTTTAAGTATTTATAAGGTTTATAAAGGTTTAGAGAATTTTATGTGTTTTATTGTTTTTAGGGTTTCTGTGATTTTCCTTATTCACAGGTACTTTTAATTAATTTTTGGTTCTTAAATAGATTTTATTTTTTATGGGGGTTTTAGGGTTTTTAGAGTTTTTTTGTTTTGTGTGTTTTTGGGGTTTGAGTGGTTTTATGATCACTTAGGGTTTTAGGGTCTTTATCGATTTTTTGTGTTTCTAGGGGATTTTAGGTTATATGGATTTAGGTTTTGTTAGATTTTTTATTCTCATTGTTGGCCTTTTCTGGTTTTAGGGATTTGGGGGGGGGGGTTGTTTTTTTGTACCATTTGGTTTTTAAGGTTTTTTTATTGTTTTTAGTAATTTTTGGGGTTTTCAGGGTTCTTTTATTGTTTCAATTGTGTTTTTGGGCATTAGTATTTTTAGGATTTTTATGGGTTTCATTATTTATCAGGGGTTTTTTGGATTTTAGGGGTTTTAGGTGGATTTATGGATTTTATATGTCCTTTAGTTATGCGGGTATTTTTATGTTTTAAAGTGGTTTTAGTGTGTCTTAGGGTTTTTTTGGGTATTTTAGGGTTTTTTATATTTTTAGGTAATTATTCGTTTTTATTATTTTCTTGGGTGTTTTTGGTTATTTTAGGAGGATGTTGAGATTTAAGGGGTTTTAGGTGCTTTATGGTATTTTATGGATTTTAGTGTTTTTTTGTTTTTTGGGTATTTGGGGTCCTTCATGATTTTTTAGTTTATCAGGTCATTTAGGGGTTTTTGGGTTTTTTGGTACCTTTGAGGTTACTAGGTTTTTATGATCCTTTATGGTTTTTAAAGGTGTTAGTGCCTTTTAGGGTCTTAGTGTTTTATAATCTACCTTTGAGATTTTTAGTGATTTTTAGTGTCTTTTAGTGTATTTTTTGGAATGTTATGGTTCTTAGGATGTTTTGAGTACTCATGGCCTTTTTGGGATCTTTTAGGCTGTTTTATGGACTATTATGGGTTTTATGGGTTCATGGTTTTTATTAGTGTCAAATACATTTATATTTTTAGTTTTGTTTTATTATTTAAGAGATTTTATATGTTTTCAGGGTTACTAGGGGTTTTAGGGTTTTGATTGGGTATTGGGGTTTCTTAGGGTTTTATGATTTTATTGGTGTTTTGGTGTTTTAATGGGTTTTGTGGTTTAAAATGTTTTTAGTGGTTTTAAAGTTATTAGGGTTTTTAGGTGGGGGTTATGAATTCTCAGTGGTTTTTAATTGTTTTTATTTATTTTATGGTTTAAATATATGTTTTAGTTTTTAGAGTTTCTTAGGGTTTTTAAAAGATTTTTATTTTTAGGGTTATAAAGGGGTTTCTAGGGATTGTTGGAATTTTAAAGGTTTTCATAAATAAATTTCTGGTCTTTTGAGTTTTCTTATGGATTTTTAGGATTTCTAAGAGTTTATTGTTTTTAGTGTTTTAATGGGATTTAGCTTTTCTAGATTTTTTTTGGGTTTTGATGGGTTTTAGGGGTTATTGTGGTATTAGTGTTTTACGGTTTTATAGATGGTTTTACGGGTTTAATGGGGGTTTAATGGTTTTTTTGTGGATTTTTGGATTTTTAATTTTTTTGGGTTTTTAGAGTTTTTTGGGTTTTTCATATTTTTTTATTGTTTTTTGGGTTGTTTTAGGATTATTAGGTTATAGGGTTTAGGGTGTAGGGTATAGGGTTTCAGTTTTAGGGTATAGGGTTTAGAATGTCAGATTTAATGTTTTGGGTGTATGGTATAGAGATTATTATATAATGTTAGGATGTAGGCTATAGGGTTTATGTTGTAGCATTTAGGGGTTTGGGTGTAGGGATGAGGGTTTACGGTTTAGGGTTTAAGGTGTTGTGTATATGGTTTAGGTTATAGGGTTTATTATTTAGGGTGTTGGGTATGGGGTTTAGGGTGTATGGTTTCGGGTTTAGTTTGGACGGTATATGGCTTTGGGTGTAGTGTTTTGGGTTTATGGTGCAGTTCATAGGATTTAAGGTTTATGGTGTATGTTATAGGTCTAAGGGTTTTGGGAAATGGTTTATGGTGTATAAGGTTGAGGATGTAGTGTATAGGGTTATGGTTTTCGGTATATGTTTTAGGGTGTAATGTTTAGGGTTTAGGGTTTTGGGTTTAGTGTGTTGGTTTTGTGCATTAGGATGTAGGGATTAGGGTTTAGTGTGTGCGGTATAGTGTTTAGCGTATTGGGTTTAGGGTAACGGTTTAGGTTTCTGGGTTTAGGGTTTAGGGTTTTTGGTGTATAGTTTAGGGGTTTGGTTTTAGGGTTTTGGGTTTTGGGTTTTGGGATTAGTATTTTGAATTTATGGTGTAGGGTATGTGGTTTAGGGTGTAGGGTTTTCATTTTATAGTGTACGGTATAGGGTTTGGCAGTAGAGTTTAGTGTTATGGGTGTCAGGTTTAGGGTTTTGGGTGTTGGGTTTTGGGATTAAGTTAATGAATTTATAGTGTAGGGTATAGGTTTTTGGGTTTATGGTATAGGGTTTTGGGTGTGGGGTATTGGGTTTATGGTGTTTGTTTTTGGATTTAAGGTAGAGGGTATAGGGTATAAGGTATTGGGTTTATTCTTAAAGGAGTATGGTTTAGTGGTTAGGTTATAAGGATTAGATTTGGTGGAGAATTTTATAGGTTATAGGGTGTAGGGTATACTATTTAAGGTTAATAGTATAGTGTTTATGGTTTTGGGTTTAGGATATTGTGTTTAGAGTATAGGGTTTAGGTTGTAAGGTATAGGGTTTAGGGTTAAGGGTATAGGGATTAGGGTATAGGGTTTGGGGTATATGGTTTATGATATTGGGTTTTGGGTGTAGGGTTTGGGGTTCAGGGTCTATGGTATAGGTTTTAGGGAGTAGGATATCAGGTTTAGGGTGGAGGGTATATGGGTTAGGGTGTACGGTATATGGTTTAGGGTGTCATGTATAGGGTTAAGGTGTAGGGTATATGGTTTAGGCTGTACAATATATGGTATATGGAGTACGATATGGGTTTAGGGTGTTGGGTATAGGTTTCAGGGTATATGGTTTAGTATTTTTGGTACATGGTGCGGGGTTTTGGTATTTTCAGGGGTTTTAGGTTTTTAGTGTTTTTATAATTTTTATTATATTTTTGGGTATTAATTTTTTTTACATCTTGTAGGTGTTTTATGTTTTTAGGGGGTTTTATAGATTCTAGGGGTTTTTAGAGCTTTAAGGGGGGTTTATCCCTTTTGTAGTTTTATGGTATTAGTTTTTTAATGATTCTACGGGTTTTAATAGTTTTTAGGGTCATTACAGTTTCAGTTATATTAATGGGTATTTTTTTTAATGATTATCAGGTTTTTTTAAATTTTAGCAGTTTTTAGTGGGTTTTTAGGGTATATATTTTTTATGGGTTTTTAGTGTTTTTAGGGTTTTGAAGGTTATTAGGGGTTTTTAATATTTTTTGAATTTTCTTATGGTTTTTTTATTTTAAGGATTTTAAATATTTTTTGATCTTTTTTATGTTTTGTAGGATTTTCATGGATTTAGGGTTTTTAGTTTTTATGGTTCCTTTAGTCCTTCTTCATAATTTTTTGATTTAGGGGTTTTTGGGTTGTTGTATTTTTTTATGAAATTTAATGTATTTTAGGGTATAGGTTTATGGAAGATTTTAGGGATCTATTTTTTAGGGTTTTATAGTTTTAATGGTTTGAATTTTTTTAAATATATTAGGAGTTTTAGGATTTTAGGGTGTTTTCAATTATTTTCTGATTTTCATTGGTTTTTTGGTTGATTTGGATTTTTAGGTGCTATGGTCTTTAGGATTTTAGGTTGTTTAGGGTTTTTTTGGGTATTTAAGGTTTTTCTTAGTTTTTATTATTTTTATTATTTTTATGCATTTATGGGTTTTTAGTGTTTTGGGTTTTTAGGGTGTTTAATTATTTTAAGGGTTTTCTGTAGTGGGTTTGGGTCTTTTGATGTTTTAAGGTATTCATGTGGTTTTTATGCTTTTTTGGGTTTTTGATGGTTTTTAGATGTTTTTATGAATTTTATTTTCGTTTAAAGGGTTTTAAATTGTTATCATTTTTCAAGTTTTAGAGGTTTTGGGAATATTTAGTGTTATCAGGTGTTCTATGGTTTCTGGGTTTTTCGGATATTTTAGGGTATTATGGTTTTATTTTATTTGATGTTTTTAGGGGTTTTATCGCTTTTGGGTATTTTGGTGGTTCTTAGGGGATTTTTTGAATTTTTTTTTGATTTTTTTGGTTATTAGGGTTTTTATGGGCTTCAGGGGTTTTTCGAGTCTTTTGTTTTTTTGGGGGATTTAGGGGTTTTCAGTGTATTGAGGTTTTCAAGGGTTTTTAATGGTTTTTTGGTTATTAGGTTTTTTATTGTTTATCTCAGTTTTTGTAGGGGTTTTATGGATTTTATGGTTTTAGGGTTTTGTTGGGTTATTTGTGGTTTTATTAACTTTTATGTTCTTCTTGTTTTTATGGATGTTTATATCCTTTTAAAAGTTTTTAGGGGTTTTATAGGTTTTAAATTCATTTAGGGATATTTGAAATATTTTTTTCGCCTTTTAGGGCCTTTATTTATTAATGGGGTTTTTTTGTAGCTATTTTGGTTTTAGTGATTTTTTGGGGATTTAGGGATTTTTAAGGATGTTTTTGTCTTTTTTACAGTCAATTGGGTTTCAAAGTGTTTTTATATTTCTTTTGTATTTTTTTGTGTATTTTACGTTCATTTATTATTTTAGGGGTTTCAAGGTTTCATTAGTTTTTTAGGATTTTAGTGTCCTTTATGGTATTTTCGTCCTTTTAGGGTCTTTATAGGTTTTTAGGATTTATAGGGTCCTTTAGGTTTTTTATAATTATTATGGTCTTTTAGTGTTTTTATGGTTTCTGGGACCCTAGAATATTTTTAATGATTTTTATATAATCATCTGGGGTTCATTTTATATGATGGTAACATATGGATTTTAGGGGTTTTAGTGTCCTTATGGGTGTTAGGGGTTATAGGGGATTTTATGGATTTTTATGGCTTTAGGGTTTTTAGGTTTGAAGAACCTTTTTTGGTTTTAAGGGGGTTTATAGACATTTTGGGTTATTTCTTTTAGAGGTTTTTTCGGTATTATAGTTTTGTGTGTTTTTATAGGTTTTAAGAATTTTAGGATTCTTTTAGTGTATTGGTGTTTTACATATTTCAAGGGATTTAATGATTTTTTTCGGGAGTGAAGGCTTTTTAGGGGTTTCTAGTGTTTTTAGTGTTTTTGGTGTTTTTTGGTTATTAGGTTTTTTCAGTTTTCATGTGTGTTTATGATTTTTTGAGGGCTATATAGTTATTTATTGGTTGGGTTATTTTATAAGGTTTTTACATGTTTTTAGGGTCTTATGTGTTTTTGGGTTTTTATGTATTTTAATGGGGTTTATGGTTTTTATGTTATTTATATTTTTTTAGATATTGGGAGGTTTAATTGTTTTTAGGGTATTGGTTGTTTCATTGGCGGTTTTTGGGTTTTAGGGGGTTTTGTTGGGTTTTGGTAGGTTTTTGGTTTTTTTAGTGTTTTAATTTTTTAGGGTTTTTGGGGTTTTTCGGGGTTTTAGGGATTTTTTGGGTTTTTAGATATTTTAGGTGGTTTTAGGTGTTTTATGGTTTTTAGTGGGGGTTTTAATATTTTTTTCACGTTTTATGTTTCTACTTTTTTGTTAGTATTTTTATATTTGTTCAGGGATTCTACGATTTTTAGGGTTTTATGGGTTTTTGGATCATTTATTATTTTTAGGATTTTTAACATTATTTATAGTTTTTATGAAAATTGGATCATTTTTACGATTCTAGTGGTTTTTTGGACATTTAGGTGATTTTTTTGGGTTTTTAGGTTTTCTATAGAATCTTTTTGGGGGATTTAGGGGGTTTTAGGGTGTTTTAGGGTTCAGGGTTTCTTGTTTATTTTATGTTTTTAGGGTTCTTAGTTTTATATTAATTTTAGTGCTTTAGTTACCTTTACCTGTTTTATTTGTTTTTAGGGACCCTTAGGGGTTTTATGTGGTTTATAGGGTCCTTGGGTGTTTTTAAGATTCATTAGGGTATTTTGGTTTATCGGCCCCAACACAGGTTTTTAGAATTGTTTTGGGTCTTTCAGTTTTTATATTGTTTTTAGGACCATTTAGGATTTTAATGGGTTTTATTTATTTTTGTGTTTTAGTGTATTTTATGGCATTTTTGGATATTTAGTGTCTTATAGGATTTATATTTTCTTTAGGCAGTTTTAGGGCATTTAGGGGTTTTACAGTCTTTTTGGGGGTTTGGGGTTTTTAATATTTATTAGGTTGTTTTAGGTTTTTATGATTTTTATTCATTTTATGGTTTTTTAGGGTTTTAGTGTTTTTATGGGTTTTAAGGGTTGTTTGGTGCTTTAGGGGTTTATTTTTTTTTACAGTGTTTTATGCCTCTTTAGTTTTTTTGTTTTAGTTTTTTAATGTTTCTAGTGGTTTCTATAGTTTTTTTGGGTTTTTATTATTTCGAGGGTTCTTAGGATTCATATGGGTTCTAATAATTTTAAGAGTTTTAAGGGGTTCTTAGTGGTTGTATAGTTTTTAGGGATATTTGGGATTTTAGGGTTTCTAAATTTTTAATGTTTGAAGGGTTTTTTGGGGTTTTAAGGGTTAATTTTTGGTTTTTGGGTTTTATGAGGTTTTATTGTTTTATTGGTTTCGTGATTTAGGGTTTTTTTGGAGTCTTTATGTTTATTAGTGTTTAATAAGATTTGTAATGCTTCTTAGGTTATTTTATGGTTTAGGTATTTAGAGAATTTTAAGTTTTATAGTGTTTTTAGTGGTTTTTAGGATTATTGTGGATTTATAGAATTTTTTTCATTTTCATGAATTTTTGGGGGTTTTAGGGTTTTTAGTTTTTTTCTTATTTTTAGAGGTTTTTATGGTTTTTAGTGTTTTTCGGGATTTGGGGGTTTTTCTATTTATTAGGATTGATTTAATTGTTTTTAGGGTTTAAGTGTTTCTTATTATTTTTAGTATTTGTTAAGTATTTTTTGGTTTTTAGGGTTTTTGGGTTTTTCTTATTTTTAAATTTTCAGGGATTTTTATGTTTTTTCGTTAATTTTAGGTTCTTTGTTTTTTTGTTTTTGTTTTTGGTTTTTACAATGTTAAAGGGGTCATAAAGTCTTATTTTGTGGTTTTATAGGGTTATTTATGATCTTTTAGGGTTTTGGGGGTTTTAAGGACATTTAGGGGGTTTTGGGTTTTTTGGGGTTGCTAGTACAATTTAGGTATTTGTTAACGTTTAAGGGTGTTTTGGGGGGCTTATGGGTTTTTTTGGATTTTAGGGATATTTTTGTGGATGATTGTTTTTTAGGATTTTATGGGGTTTGATGTTGTTTATGGGGTTTTAGGGTACTTTAGCTTTTAAATAGGCTTATTTAAGGGCTTTTAGGGGTTTTAACGGTATATGGTCTTTTAGGGTTTTTAGGGGTTTTATGGGTTTTATGGTCATTTTGGATGTTTTATCAGTTTTACGAGTTTTACGGGTTTTAGAGGGTTTTAATGTTTTTTTACATATTTTTGGATTCTAAGGGTTTTGAGGGTTTTTTGAGGAAGGGTTTGAAGAGTTTATAGCGGTTTTGAGGATTTTTATTATTTCAGGGTTTTTAGGATTTTAGGGTTGGTAGAGGTTTTCAGTGGATTTCAGGGAATTAAGTTGTTAGGGATTTTAATGAATCTATGTAAATTTTGAGGATTTTATGGGTTATAATTTTTTATGCTTTAGGGGGTTATGGGTTTTAGGGGTATTAAGGTTTTAAGGTTTTAGGGACATAATAGTTTTTAGGGTTTTTAGCAGTTTTAGGGATTTTTTTGTTTATCTCGATCTTTAGATTTCATATGAAATTTTTAGTGTTTTTTTGGGATTTCTGATTTTATTGGTGTTTTATAGGATTTTTACGATTTTTAAGGGTTGTATAGTTTTTATATTTTATTTTTGTTTTTAGGCTTGGTTAGGGTTTTGGGTTATATATTGTTTTCTAGATTTTTTGAGTTTTATAGGATTATTAGAGTATTTTATGGTTTTAGGGTTTCAATGTAATTTATGGTTTTTATTCTTTTTAGGGATTTTTGGTTTTTTGGGGTATTTATATTTTTTGGGGTTTTCGGTGTTTTTTGGGTTTCATGTGGTTTTGCTGTTTTTTGGGTTTTCTATGGTGTAGGGGGATTAGGTGTTTTTATTTTTATCAATTTTTTTTAGAGTTTTACAATTTTTATTGTTTTTGGTGTCTTTAGGGTGTTTAGCGGTTTTAAAGGGTTTTAGAGTTTTTAGTGTTTTATTATGGGTTTTCGGTATTTTTAGGTTTAATGGGATTTTTCCGATATTAGGGTTTTTGGGTTTTTATGTTATAGGTTTTTTATGATTTTAGGGTTTTAGGAACAATTATGGTTTTCTATTTTTTGTTTTTTTAGGGGTTTTGTAATTTTTTTTTATTTTTTTAGGGGGTTCAAGGGTTTGTACGGTGGTTTGGGGTTTTTTTGATATTTTTAGGTTATATGGGTTTTAAGGGTTTTAACAGTACTAGGGTTTTCTTGATTTTATGGTTATTATTTTTTGGAGAGATTAGGGTTTAAAAGGGGTTTTAGAGGTTGTTAAGGATTTTGAGTTTTTACAGTTTTTTTCTTTGCCATTTAGGGTTTTTATGCTTTTTATTGTAATTTAGGGTTCATTAGGATTTTAGGGATTTTTTGGGGTTTATAGTTTTTCAATGACTTCATAGGGGTTATTATGGTATCTAGGGAACTTATGGGGTTATAGGGGGTAAGTTTTTTCTTTTTATTTATTATGATTTTTTAGTTTTTTTTGGAGTTTTAAGGTTTTTTGGGGGTTTTAACGGTTTTTATTCTATTTTGGTGTTTTTAGTTGTTACATTTTTAATTGATTTTAGGTTATTAATGTTTCTTTAGAGTTTTGTTATGTTTTTATATTAAGTAGTGGATTTTATGGGTTTTTTGGTTTTTAAGGAATTTTTGGGGTTGAAGTGTTTTTATAGGGTTTATATTGGTTTTCAGGGTCTTTTAAAAAAATTAGGGATTTTTACTATCATTGGGGTTTTTTGGGTTTTTATGGTCTTTATGTTTTTTAGGGATTTTTAGTGTATTTTAGGGGTTTTAGTTGAATTTTATGGTTATTTCATTTTTTAGTGTTTTTATTGTCTTTTAGTATTTTTAATGTCATTTAGCAGTTTTTAGGTTCCTCTACTATTTTATGGCTTTTAGGGTCTTTATATAGTTTTGGAGGGTTTCACGTCCTTAAGGATTTTGGGGGTTTTGTGATTTTTTTGTCCTTTAGTTCCTTTTTGGGTTTAAGGGCCCCATATGGTTTTCAGGATTTTAGATTCTTATGGGATTTTTGGGTGTCTTAAGGTATTTTAATGGTTTGAAGGGGATTATAGATTCATTTAATATTTTTTGAAGTTCATTGTGTATTTTAGTTATTTAGGGATTTCTTTGATATTTTATTGTTTTTAAGGATTTTTTTGGCCTATTGGGATTTTTTATGTTTTTAAAGGTTTTAAAGGGAAATTTAGGGTTTTTAGAGTTTTTATGCGGTTTTATGGGGTTTTATGGGTTTTATCTGACTTCTTGGTTTTTTTCGATTTTATGGGATTTTTTAATATTATGTTTTTTTTTTGTGATTTTTGAATGTTTGGGGTTGTAGTGGATTTTTATAGGGAATTTATGGATTTTAGGAATATAATGTGGTTTTAGTTCTTTTTGTAGGTATGGGGTTTTAGAGGATTATATGGTTATTGGGGGTTATGTTATTTGTAAGGGATTTATGATTTGTAATGGTTTTTTGGTGTTTTGGGGTTTAAATGATTTTAGTTTTGTTGGGTTCTTTGGGGTTTTTAGGTTTTTAGGGTTTTAGGTTTTTAAGGGGTATTATTGTTGTTGACCTCACCTGTTTTGATAATCCAAATTATGCTTTCATATACTTTGATAATCCCAATTAATGTATATCTATATCTTAATTATCTCAATATATGATATTCTGTTATCAAGAAGATAATAATATTAAAATAATCCTTGAAATATGTTAATCATTGTTTATCATATGTTTATATGAGTCTGAAGTAATCCTAACCCATTCAGATATGTTTTCATAAAACAGAAAGTGTTAAGTCCTTGGTCTGCGTATAGATACTAATAAAGAGCTACCGGTACTCAGTCTAATGATAGACTTAGTCTACCGATAGACAGAGTCACCGATAAGCTAAGGTTACCGATATGTACAAGAGCTACCGACATAAATCGAGCTACCGATAAAACAGGTCTACCGGTTTGCTTAGTCTTATAGTATACACTTGATTGCTGATATGTACAGAGCTACCGATATGAAGAAGTCTACCGATAGAACCAGTTCACAGACAATTACCGATAGAAGTCTGCCGATATAGTAAGTCTACCGATACAAGTTACCGACCGGCCTACTGATACAGAGACTGGAGACTGATATGAAGCGACTGACATAATCTACCGATACACGTATAGAGTCACCGATAAATCGAGCTAATTATAGCCCAAGAGCTACCAATGGACCAAGAGCTACCGATGTTTTAAGAGAAACCAATAATAAGAGCTACTGATAGAATGAAGTCACCGATATATATAGCTACCTATACAAGTTCAAAAGAGCTACCGATGGAAGGTCCTGCTACACAAAGTCCACTGTACACTTTTACCAACACGAGATACTAATGATTGACTAACCAGTCAAACTCTATACTCTCAATACTATTTATTTATTAATCTAACATTTACATTTGTTGGTTTTAATGCAGTGAATGTTATTTAATTTTTTCTGTCGCCATGTCAGGGAACCATACCTAGTACCCATGCAGAATGTAATCATTCATTTTTCCCAGAGCTGAATGCAATAAAGGGAAGGAAAGAGAACACTAAAAATGTGTGATACAAAAAAGATAGAACAATGTTGTTGTTGTGAAGAAGGAAAAAGGCTCAACAAGCATTAAAACGTGGAGAATTCACACAAGGCTACATCCGTACTCCAAGAACACTGAACATACTTGATGTCGATCATTCTAAAGCAAACCAAAATCAGCATCTTGTGTGAAGAACTACCGAAAACACATCATGCACTCATGATGAAAAGCTGAACCTAGAACCAAAGAAGAAAACGACACTCTGATTTTTTATCAGAAACCAGAGAAGGACTCAGAAGCTTGTCTGACCAACCAAACGAGTCCAGAGCTACACTGACAATCACTAAAGATTTTCTAAACTCATTTTTACATAACTTAGTGATTCTTTCTTTACATTTCGAGCTGTGTGTGTATCCTGTTTATTTTACACACACTGCCTCCTGAGCTAAACTATAGGATTCTTAAATCCTCATTGAAACTCATTAACTCACTTGTTTCCCACTGTGGATAGTGGTAGAGGTCGAGTAAGACCTGGACAGCTATGAGCTGTTGTTTGTATCCCACGAAGAACTTTGGTAGAGGTCTTTGGACCTGGAAAATATTGCACTGTTGTTTACCTCGATCCAGGGTGTGGATAAATTTATCTAAATTTTTTGAGGGGACTAATTTTCAGCTTGAGACTGAACATCTTGGTAACATCTGATGTTATTTTATATTAAATCATAAGTATACTATATATATATTTCATATTCTGCTGTTGTTACTTTGAAATAAAAATTATTTTAAAGATACTTGGTAGTTAAATTATCACGTTTCTGTACTTATTGTAAACCAATAAGTTACTTTAAAAAGTTAATTTAATCTTCAGATTAAGTTAACTGAGACCTAATCAATCATTGAGAAACTAATTGAACATTTATACTCTGTATTAATTCACTACAGTTTAACTTTGTTTTTAATTTGGGGGATTTTAAAAGAAATTATTTTTAACAGAAATTTTAATTGGAACTCAATTCAACCCCCCCCCCCCTCTTGAGTACCCACTCCGACCAAAATTTGGTATCAGAGGATTGTTTTTATTAATACATGTTTTCAAAACACTCTGTTTTTCAACTGTGATTTTAGTTGCATCTTTAAAGATCATAAATTTTTATTAGTTCTAAATTTTTTCTCTTTAATTTTACTTTCTAAAATCTAGCTATGGACAATTGACTAGAGGGTTCTGCTACTAACTAGACACCTTTCATTAATGGTACAGTCTATGCCTAATGGAAACTGAAAATGAAAATTCATTTAGAAATTATGGGTTTTGATATCTGGACTGCTATAGAATCTCAATATAAAATTCTAGAAATTGAAATAACATCTTGGGATGAACCTACAAAGACAGCTTACAAAAATAATTGTAATTCTATGAATTCCCTTTACTATTCTCTAGGAGATTAAGAGATCAATATAATTTTTCCTTGCAAGACTGCTTATGAAATATGGGATACTTTGGGTGTTACTCAGGAAGGAACAACCAATGTTAAAGAATTGATATTGAATAAATATAATATTAAATATGATAATTTTAAAATGAATATTGATGAACCTATTTTTGACATGTATCTCAAGTTCAATGAGACTGTCAATACTATGATCTCACATGGAAAGGTTGTTCCAGCAAAGGAACAAATCATGAGAATCATGAGATCTCTACCAGATCGACAGAGAGGCACTTCTGTTTCAATCAGAGTGTCATGTGACCTTGGAGCTCTGCCTGTCAAAGAACGTATTGGTAAACTAATGATGTATGAGGAAGAAATCAAGGTAGATAAGGATGAAGATGATGAACCCAAGAGAAAATCCATGGAATTCAATTCTACTGCTTCTACGAGAAAATACAATGAGAAAATGCAAATACCTACTTAAAGTTCAATGAATGAAGATTCTGATTCCAACATTGATGCTGAAATGGCTCAAATAGCCTTGAGATTTAAGAAGTTTTATAGGAAGAATAAGTTCTTTAGAAAATCTATCTACAAAGGAAAGTATGACAACAAGGGACATTGGAAAAGGGACTGGAAGAAATCTGATAAGGAAGATGATATAGTCTACTATGAGTGCAAAAGGAAAGGACACATCAAGGCTGACTGTACAAAATAGAAATTCAAAAAGAAACATGATTACAAGGACTAGAAGTACAAGAGAGCCATAAAGGCAACTTTTAGTGCTTCAGAGGACAACACAAGTGAATTTGATGTTTCTGATTATGAAAATAATCATGCTAACATGTGCTTCATGACTAATACCTCTACAGTACATGTATCCCCTATTCTAAATGATTATTATTCTGGAAATAACAGTGACTCAGACAATGAAGAAAATATTTCTAAGGCTGAATTGTTTGAATATTGTAATATGTTGGAAGAAACATGTAATGAACTTAAAGAAAAATAAAAGTCATTAAGTAAACAACATGCTCTCTCTATCAATGTTAAATCTTCTCATGATGTAGAAAAAGAAAATAATTCTCAACTGTTAAAGGAAAATACTAAACTGAAAATGTTTAATGAGAAACATAGAAAGGACTTAGAAAAGATCACAAAGGTAAAAGACACACTTACTCAAATTTTAGGTAAACAAGTTGCACTTAAATAGACTACTGGTTTGGGATACGAAACTGGACAGAGACAGTTCACTAAAACTCGATTAATTCCTGTGTCTGGACAAAATTATGCTTATTCCAGTTCTGAAAATTTATATGCTTTAACATGTTATTCAAATGATTATAGAAAAAATAAAGTTTATCTTTCAAAATCTATTGATTCTATATGTTATATGAGACCCATAAGACAAATATGGGTACCTAATGCTTTGATTGCTAACCTTTCTGGACTCAAGAAGATCTGGGTACCAAAATCATTTTCTATCTAAATTAATTTTGTAGGAAACCTGTTTGAAGAGTTCTCACAAAATGGTATGGTACATAGACAGTGGATGTTCAAGACATATTTATGGAGATTACTATTTCTTCAAAAGAATATTAAAGGATGATTGAGGCCATGTCGCCTTTGGTGATAATTCTAAAGGAAAAATCAACGGCCTAGGGTAGATTGGTATCACTGAATCAGTTTTGATTTCTAAGGTTTTATTTGTTGAAGGACTTAAATACCATATTTTAAGTATTTATCAATTATGTTATGATAGTTTTAATGTTATGTTTGAAAATGAGTCTTGTAATGTTTTTAACTCTAATTTTTTTAGTATTCTCAGCTTTAAGAAATGAAAATTTTTATGCTGTTGATTTAAATTATTTAGAAAAAAATGTTACTTGTTTAAATGCTTTTAATAATAAATCTTGGCTGTGGCATAGAATATTAGGACACTGCAACATCTATTCACATAGAAAATTGACTAGGAAGAACTTAGATAGAGACCCACATAAACTTGAATTCCAAAATGAAAATGTTTTTAATCCCTATCAAAAGATAAAACAACATAATGTTCCTTTTAAATCAAATAAAGAAGTGTCAACTTCTCAACCTCTCGAGTTGGTTCACATGGAATTGTTTGGACCATCAAGAGTTTCTAGTTTAAATGGGAGGAACTATGTCTATGTCCTAGTAGATGACTTTTCTAGATATACATGGGAATACTTCTTGGCTCAAAAAAGTGAAGCTTGTTCTTACTTTGTTAAATACTCCAAATCTTTTGAAAACCTTAGTGGACTTAAGATTAATCCTCTAAGAAGAGATAATGGTCATGAGTTTGAAAATAATTAGTTTGAATCTTATTTCTCACACAATGGCTATAGTCCCAACTTTTCTGCTCCTAGGACACATCAGCAGAATTTTGTAGTAGAAAGAAGGAATAGAACCCTTCAAGAAGTAGCTAGAACCATGATTAATGAATTTGTCCTGCCTATTTACTTTTGGGCTGAAGTCGTGAATACATCATGTTATTTTATTAATAGAGTATTAATTAGACCCATTATTAAGAAGTCCCCTTATGAGCTATGGAATAATAGAAAACCTAAATTTAGGTACTTCAGAGTCTTTGGCTGTAATGTTTTTATTCTTAATACAAAGGATAATCTGGACAAGTTTGCTTCTAAAAGTGATGAAGGAATTTTTCTTGGATATTCCTTAACTAGAAATGCCTATAGATTCTTTAACAAAAGAACCAAATGTGTAGAAGAATCTTTTCACATCATGATTGAAGAAACTGATCCACATGAGCCTAAAACCTCTCTTGAAAATCTTGAAGAAGATTTGAGTGTTCTGGACCTTAATGATAAATCTAAAGAACCTATTGTAAAAATATCTAGTTCTGGACATATTCTAAAATCTACTTATATATAACCTGAACCTATAGATGAACCTGAAATTTCTAGTCCTACATTTTCTAGATCGACAAGGATTCTAAAGAATCATCCTTTGGATGCTGTTGTTGGTAATCTTGATAGAGGGACACAGACTAGAGCTTCTTTAAGAAACCGGGATGAACATCAAGACTTTCTTTCATAGAAAGAACCTTAAATTTTCAATGATGGAATCAATGAGGAATTTTGGGTAATGGATATGAAAGAAGAGTTAAATCAATTTGAAAGAAACAATGTTTGGGAATTAGTTGACAGGCCCAAGGAAACCTTGACAATAGTCACTAAATGGGTTTTTAGAAACAAAGATGATGAGTCAGTAAACATAGTTAGAAACAAAGCTAGGCTAGTTGCACAAGGATATTGTCAAGAGGAAGCTATAGACAATGAGGAATACATTTCACATGTAGCCATATTAGAAGCTATAAGAATCTTACTTACCTATAATGCTCATCTGAATTTAATGTTATACCAAATGGATGTTAAAAGTGATTTTCTAAATGGTTTTATAATTGAAGATGTTTTTGTTGAAAAACAACCTAGATTTACAAATCCAAATTTTTCAAATCAAGTTTTCAAACATTCTAATGCTTTGTATTGTTTAAAACAATCCCCAAGAGCTTGGTATGATAGACTTAGTAATTTTATTATTTCAAAATGTTTTAAAAAAGGGATTGTTGATCCAACTATTATTATTAAAAGAGTTTCTACCAATGTTTTAATAGTTCAAATATATGTTGATGATATTATTTTTGGATCTTCTAAACACTCATTTTGTACTGATTTTTCAATGAGTTTGAAAAATAAATTTGAAATGAGTTTAATGGTAGAACATAAATATTTTCTTGGATTTCTTGTTTTTCAAAACGAAAATGGTATTATTTTGAATCAATGTAAATATAAAAAGGATCTTTTAAAAAGTTTTGGTCTGGATACTATTAAGGAAAGTGATACTCCTTTGAGTACAGTCTGTAAATTGGATACCGATGAAACTGGGAAACCAGTGGATCAAACCAATTATAGAGGTATGATTGGATGATTACTTTACCTTACTCCCAGTCAACTAGATATTATGTTTAGTGTGTGTATGTGTGCAAGATTTCTAGATAATCCTAAGGAATCACATTTACTTGCTGTTAAATAAAATTTTAAGTATCTTAAACATACTGTAAACTTTGGTTTGTTTTACCCAAAAGGATAGTCCTTTGAGTTAATGAGTTATTCATATGGTGACTTTGCTAGTTGCAAGTTGGATAGAAAAATCACATCAAGAACATGTCATCTATTGGGAATGTACTTAGTATCTTGGTGTAGTAAGAAGTAGAATTCTGTAGCTTTGTCCACTTCCAAAGCAGAGTGTATAGCTGCTGGTAGTTGTTGGGCACAAATTCTATGGATGAAACACACTCTATTGGACTATAGATATGATTTTATGCATGTATCTATCACTTGTGACAACAATAGTGCAATAAACATTTCTAAGAACCTTGTATCTCACTCTAGGACCAAACAAATTGATGTAAGGCACCATTTATTGGGAGATCATTACCAAAAGGGTGATATTATTCTTGAGTTTATAGGTACTAAACATCAATTAGTTGACATTTTCACCAAACATTTAAGTTCAGATAGGTTAAGTTATATTAGAAATGAGTTAGGTATTATTATCCTTGATTGGTAGCAACCTCACCGATACAAAACCTCACTGATGCAAATCCTCACCGATAAATCCTCACCGATGAAAATCCTCACCGATAAATCCTCGCTGATAAATCCTCACCGATGTAAATCCTCACCGAGAAATCTTCATTGATGTATATCCTCACGGATAAATCCTCACCGATAAATCCTCACCGATAAATCCTCACCAATAAATCCTCACTGATAAATCCTCACCGATAAATCCTCACCGATAAATCATCACCGATAAATCCTTAATGATAAATCCTCACCAATGTAAACTCTCACTGATAAACCCTACCAATGAGTGCTCTATTTTTAATCTTCTGTCTGACACCATAATCTGAATCGTTTATAACTTTATCTTATTTCATTTATTTATTTTATGATTCCTAAATGATAAAAACGAATTCTGAGATACTTTTCAATCCACCGAGTCTCAAACCCGTTTCCCTCAAACCTCAGCTCCCGAATCCTTTGAGAACCCTAAATACCTCGATTCCGAGACGGAAAAAACTAAAATCCCTTATTTTAGAGACATTTTGGATGATCCTAAGGCAAAGAAGCAGAAGTCCGAGTGAGAAGCAAGTGGAAGTGCTAGCAGAACAAGATCCGGAAGACGACTAGTAAATCCTCATTTACAGAATATAGTTTTTGTAATCGAAAAAGAGTTGTGCGGGGAATAGCTGCTGGCAAGTAAATCATTAGTGCTCGAAGTGTTGAAAGATCAAAAATGGGTAAATTGTTTTTCGAACAACAATGGTCCCTAATATTCAAAGCTTGTGAAGCAATTTTCCGACTATGTACATTTTGATAAATATGAAGATGAGAAGCGAGTAACTTCGTTAGTGAATGGAAAAGAGTTGTCCTTTTCATCGACTGAGTGGGATGAATGTCTAAAAGTTCCACACAAAGGTGTATCTAGATATGTTTCAAGAGCTATACCACCTACCAGTGATATCTTGGAATATAAGACAGCTTTGGAAGAGCTTATTGGTGATGGAAATCAAAGACAAGTTATAGTTGCTAAAATGGATGGATAGAACAGATTGTTGTTCAAGTTTGTTCAGAATGTCTTAATACCGAGGAGAAGAGACTTTGTAAATTTAAGATATCAGGATATCTATCTCCTGCATCTTTTGTGACATGGAGTCAATGTGAATCTATACAGATTGCTGATTACTCAAATAAAGGATATGATTATACCCAAGTCAAAAACTAATGCCTTGTTCTTTGCTAAGTTGATCTCAGTAATGATCAAAGTGAAAGGAATAGCTGAGTCTCGAGATGAGACAGTGGTAGAAAGGAAAAATTTCTATGTCACCAATATAGTTTGAAAATACATGAAAATAAATTGGAACCCAGGGAGAGGATAATGGGTCACTGATGAAAAGAAGGTGTATGATAAGTTCAATCTTGTGAATCACCCTTCAAGACCGAAGGATGTGAGGGATCCAGGTCTGGGACCTGATGAAGAGGAGCTAGAATACAATGATGATTCAGAAGAGGAAGAGTCCTCTGCTGATGAAGGAGGAGACCTTCACATGCCACCTAGTCCAACTCATGAAAATCTATATCAACATAAATCAAATATGGATGTAGCTGCTTTAGAGGCTATTGAAGTGGCTGCTGTAGAGAATGAAGAAGATGTTCATGAATGTGATGCATCTATGTCAGCTGTTTTGAGCCTTAGTCAAGTGATTGGACAATCTTTAGTGCCTACTATGGATGGAAATGAAGTTGACATACCCTTGCATAGTTTGTAAGACCCTCCAACTATTGTAGAGAAAGAATTGAAAGTAGAATATTCTCCTGAAAAAGGAAGACCTGCTGAGAATACTACTGAGAATGTTGTTGTTTAACTTGAGGATTCCCCAGTTTAGGGGGATCATGAAATCGTTTTTGGAAGTGCTATGGTGGTTATTGATATTGAGTACTGGGTAGAAGACCCGGGTTTTGTTGTTTTTGGTATAGACTATCCTGATTCTGACAATTAAGCATCTCTAAATAGACCAAAAATTTTTTATGATGTTGAGACTGATTTTCTACCTGAAGATGTGGTCAGAATGCATGACCTAGATACTTTGATGAAATTTCTTAAGGAAAGTTTTTTGGAAGAGGTAAATAAGATGGAAGTTTCTCTAGTATCATTAATTCAATCAGTCATGACTGACTCAGTGGTCAGTTTACAATCTGAAAGATTACCCGTTGTAGTTTCACCTCCCGATATGATCACCAGGGGTGATCTAGAATCCTTAAAGGATGAGCAGAAAGGATCTTTTAGTGCCTTATTTTCTGAGATGAAGCACTGTTTTTCTGAAGAGATGAGTATGTTGGAAAAATATTTTGAGCTCTATCTAGGTTGTAGTTTGTCAACCTTCATGGCCAAAATAGTGGAAGAAGTTAAAGACTTCCAAACTCAAATATCTAGACTGGAAGCCGATATTGAAGCTCTAAAGAAATTGGTTATCTCTTTGGAATCTTACATGAGCTCAAAGTCCCTAGCAGACAAGGACTTAGCCTATGTCAAGTGTGTGGTAAGCCAGATGGTTTCAGTATTCGAAGGATTTAAAACATCCATGAAAGATCATGTTAAAACCCAGTATTATCATGTTCAAAATATTATCAGTGGGTTGACCAAGAACATCATGAAAATAGTAACCTTCTCTATTGGTTCTATTGCATCTAAACATTCAGTGGATTTGAATCAGATTCGAGCTATAATGAAGGAGGAGCTTGGTTAAGCTTCAACCAGTGGCTCTGTGTACTCATCTGATCTAAGCAAAGTGGTGCTTTCTACTAGAGATTCAGCTCTAGAAATAATGAAGATACTCCAAGACTATATGAGAGAAGATTCTTCCACTTAGAATGTAGTGAACGATAAAGTGGACTACTATTTCCAAAAGATTTACATGAAAAACCAAATGACCAGTCACTTCAAGCTTCTGATAGAAAATATGAAGCTACCTCCTGTCAATCAAGCCTTCAGAGAACAAGTTAGTAAGCTTAGGTAATTGACTCCAGCAATGGACAAATTTATGGAGAACAAGGATGACTTCATATCAGCTATGGAGAGAGGAGGAGGAATAATTATGGATTTCAGAAATCATTTGCTGCCATTTCTTCATGTTGATGCTAGGCCAGTGATTGTTCCTCCTGCCTTACCTGCCTCTTCCTCTATAGCCTTCTAGGGATTTTTTATGATTTTAAAGGTTTTAAAGGGAATTTTAGGGTTTTTAGAGATTATATGCGGTATTTTGGGGTTTTATGGGTTTCAGAAGATTTCGTGGTTTTTTTGGATTTTATGGCATTTTTGAATATGAAGGTTTTTTTTGTGATTTTTGATGTTTTGGGGTTGTAGTGGATTTTTATTGGGAATTTATGGTTATTAGGAATATAAAGTGGTTTTAGTTATTTTTGTATGTACGGGGTTTTAGAGGTTTATAGGGTTATTGGGGGTTATGTTATTTGTAAGGGCTTTATGATTTTTAATGGTTTTATGGTGTTTTGGGGTTTAAATGTTTTTAGTTTTGTGCGTTCATTTGGGGTTTTTAGGTTTTTAGGGTTTTAGGTTTTTATGGGGTAATATTGTTGTTGATCTCACTTGTTTTGATAATCCCAATTAGGCTTTCATATAATTAGATAATCCCAATTAATGTTTATCTATATCCTAATTCTCTCAATATATCATATTCTATTTTCAAGATGATAATAATTTTAAAATAATCCTTGAAATATGTTAATCATTGTTTATACTATGTTTATATAAGTTCTGAAGTAATCCTAACCCATTCGGATATGTTTTGCATAAAACAGAAAGTGTTAAGTCTGTGGTCTGCATATATCTACTAATAAAGAGCTACTGGTACTCAGTCTACCAATAGACTTAGTCTACCGATAGACAAAGTCACCGATAAGCTAAGGTTACCAATATGTACAAGAGATACCGACAGAAACTAAGCTACCGATAGAACAGGTCTACCGGTTTCCTTAAGTCTTCTAGTATACACATGATCGATGATATGTACCGAGCTACTAATATGAAGAATTATATCGATAGAACCAGTTCACAGACAGTTACCGATAGAATTCTGCCGATAGAGTAAGTCTTCCAATATGAGCTACTGACCGGCCTACTGATACACAGACTGGCGACTAATATGAAGCGATTGGCACCGTCTACTGATACAAGTACAGATTCACTGATACATCGAGTTAGCAATAGCCCGAGAGCAACCAATGGACCTAGATCTGCTGATGGATTAAGAGATACCAATAACAAGAGCTACTGATAGAATGAAGTCACCGATATATATAGCTACTGATAAAAGTTCAAAAGAGCTACTGATGGAAGGTCCTACAACACAATGTCCACCGTACACATTTACCAACACGAGCTACTAATGATTGACCAACCAGTCAAACTCTATACTCTCAATACTCTTTATTTGTTAAGCTAATGGTTAAATTTGTTGGTTTTAATGCAGTTAATGTTTTTTAATGAATTTTGTTTCCATGTCAGGGAACCGTACCTAGTACCCATGCAGAAAGTAATCATTCCTTTTTTCCAGAGATGAATGCTATAAAGGGAAGGAAAGAGAACACTGCAAATGCGTGATATAAAAATTATAGAACAAAGGTTTTATTGTGAAGAAGTAAAAAAGGAACAACAAGTATTCAGACATGGAGGATTCAAACATGGATACTTCCATACTCTAAGAAATCTGAACATACTTGAAGCCGATCATTCTGAAGAAAACCACAAGCTGCATCTTGAGTGAAGAAATAACACAAAAACTTCATGCACTCAAGCTAAAAAGATGAACCGAGAACCAGAGAAGAAAACGACACTCTGTTTTCAGAGTAAAACCCAGAGAAGGACTCAAAATATTTTCTGACTAACCAAACGAGTCTAGAGATGCACTGACAATCACTAAAAATTTTCTAAACTCATTTTTACATACCTTAGTGATTCTTTATTTACATTTTGATTAGTGTGTGCATCCTATTTATTTTACACACTCACTATCTCCTGATCTAAAGTGGAGGATTCTTGAATCCTCATTCAAACTCTTTAACTCTCTTGTTTCCCACAGTGGATAGTGGTAGAGTTCGAGTAAGACCTGGACAACTATGAGATATTGTTTGTTTCCCACGAAGAATAGTGGTAGAGGTCTTTGGACCTGGACTGTATTGCACTGTTTTTTACCTCGATCTAGGGTGTGGATCAATTTATATAATTTTTTTAAGAGGATTAAGTCTCGCCTTGAGACTGAACCTCTGGGTTACATCTTCGGTGCTTTTTAGTTTAAATCATAAGTATACTATATATATATTTCATATTCCATTATTGTTACAATGAAATACAAAATTATTTTAAATCTACTTTTATAGTTAAATTAGCAAGTGTTTATTCTTATTTTAAACCAGTAAGTTAGTTTCAATAGTTAATTTAATCTTCAGATTATGTTAACTATGACCTAATCAATCTTTGAGAAACTGATTGAACATTTATACTCTGTATAAATTCACTACAGTTTATCTTTTATTTTAATTTGGGGGATTTTAAAAGAATAGATTTTTAATAGAAATTTTAATTGGAACTCAATTCACCCCCCCCCCATGAGTATCCACTCTGACCAACAATTGTTTTTTTGACTTATATTGTTTTAGTGGTTTTAATATTTTTTGCACTTTTTGGGATTTTTATGATTATTAAGGTTTTCAAGGTTTTATAGTTTTAGGGTATTATGTATTTTAGTGAATTTATGATTTTTATGGGTTTAGGGATTTATAGGGTCTTCTAGTTGTTTTTTGGGTTTTTTGCGTTTTTTGTGATTTTTTTTATATTTTAGTGTTATATAGCGCTTTTGGAATTTTTTAGTGTTTTCATGGGGTTTATGGGTTTAGGGGTTTTAGGGTTTTTAATGATTTTTTGAGATTTTAGTGTTTCCATGGAATTTTTGGGGATTTATGTTTTTAGTTCTTCCATTATTTTTTTATAGTTTTTAGGTTTCTTCATAGTTTTTTTTGCAATTTTAGTGTCTTACGCGATTTTAGAATCACTAGTGATTTTATTGTTTTGGTTTTTTATGATTTAATTGGTTTTGGGAGATTATGTTTTTTTTTGTTTAATAGTTTCATTGTTTATTTCGGGGTTTTAGGGTCTATTATTTGTTTTTTTGGGTTTTTTTGGGGTTTTAATGGTTTTTTTGTACCTTTTCTAGGTTTTCTTTGGTTTTTTGGGATACAAATTGTTTTTATAGTGTTTACTTATCTTAGGATTATAGGGTTTTATGGATTTTATGATTTTTATGATTTTTATGTTTTTATCGGTTTAGATTTTTGAGGGGTTTTACTGTTTTTATAGTTTCTTAGGTTATTAAGATTATATGTTTTTTATGTGGATTCATAGGTTTATATGGGTTTTAATGGTTTTTATGGTCTCCGTAGGGGTTTCAGGGTTTTTAGGGGTTTTATTTGTTTATGTGTTTTTAAGTGTTTGATGATTTTGGGGGGATTTTATTAGTGTTTTTATTATTTTTGGGGTTTTAATACTTTTTTTGTGTTTTTTAGGATATTAGGGATTTAGGGTTTTTAGGATTTTTAGTGGGTGATTGGGGTAATAAGGGTTTTATGTGTTTCTAGTGTTTTTTTGTTTTTTTAATGGGTTTGTAGGACTTTTAGGGATTTTAACTTTTTTAGGGTTTTGTGGTTTGGGGGGGGGGGTTTGGGTTTTTTGGGGTTTTAGGGTTTTTGGGGTTTTTAGATTTTATTAGGGGGTTTATGGATTTTTTGGGGGTTTAGTTATTTTATTGGTTTTTAGTGTTAATTTTTTTTTATCTTTTTCAGGGTTTAATTATTTTAAATGTATTATTGGTTTTGAAGGTTTATTTTTGGTTTTTTAGGGGTTTATATGTTTTTAGTAATTTGTAATGGTTTTAGGGGTTTCTATATTTTATAGGTCGGTTATTTTTATGGGTTATTAGGGATTTTAGAGGTTATGGTGTAGGGAGTAGGGTATAAGGTTTAGGGTGTGGGTTTATGGTTTATAGTATAGTGTATTGGGATCAGGGGGGATGGTTTTAGATTTAGGGTGTATGGTTTTGGGTTTAGGGTGTTTGGTATAGGTTTTAGGGTGTAGGGTTTAGGATTTAGGTTGTATGGTACATGGTTTAGGGTATAGGGTTTAGGGATAATATTGTAGGGTTTTGGGGTTTGGGTTAAGGATGTAGTGTTTTATGATTTATGGTGTACTATTATCGTTTAAGGAGGAGGGTATAGGGTTTTTTGTGCAGGGTTAAGGGTTTATGGTGAACTATTTTTGATCTACTGTGTAATGTTTATGGTTTCGAGAGTAGGTGTTAGGTTTTCCAATGTAGGGTTTAGGGTTTCAGGTTTGGGTTTTGGGGCTTTGGGTATAGGGTTCATGTTTTAGGTTTTAGGGATTATAGTGTAAGTTGTATAGTTTATACTGTGGGGTTTAGTGTGTAGAGCTTACATGGTAGTGTTTAGGGTTTAGGTTGTATTGTATATGGTTTAGGGTGTTGGGTTTAGATTTTATTATGTAGGGTGCATGGTATATGTTGCAGGGTTTAGGGATTGGGGTTTTGGGTTTGGGGTGTAGGGAATGGGATTTAGGGTGAAGGGTTTAGGGTTTACGGTTTAAGGCATAGGGTTTAGAATGTACACTACAAAAAATGATGTCTTTGTAGTGGATTATTATACTACTGGAGGTGGTTTAAACCAGCCCTATATTATTTAGATACAATTACATAAACTGCTACATATTTCATGGTCGATAATCATTTATCACCTTTTTTACTTTAGAGGATTTTTTAATATGTATCATTTTTTGGTACATACTAGTGGCATTTTATTTAACTGGATGCTATTTTTTTAAAAAACCTGGTGGATATTAACATTACCACCACTAAATTATTTTGTCATGGTTTCCTTTTTAGTGGAAAAAGGAATCGTAACTATCATAGAAATCACTAAAAAAATTATTGGATTTCATTTTTAGCAGATGATTCAAATTACCCATGAAAAAAATATTAATTAGTTTTTTAATAAAACCATTTATTATACAATAATATTCTAACATAGAGATTATTCATATATTAAACTAAATGATAAATATAAATAAACCTATCAAAAATCCATAGTTCTCTATCTATAGCCATAAATATAGAACCATCAATCCACCATAAGATTATTAATTATATATATATATAGAAAATATATTCAACATCCACCATAAACTCAAGACTAATATGTTCATCCCACCTCCACTACATCGAACAACATCCATAACTAGTGTCATTGTTTTCAAAACTGACAACATCATTTAATCATCAGTAAAAAAATATAGAAATCCTAATTGAACATAATTAATAATAATTACAATGTATTTATTAAAATCATTTAACCATACCACATAAATAATGAGCCATCATAGATACCATATGAAAAGTTTCATGGATTAGAATGGTCAACCACCTTCCAACTTCCAAAAAAAATCATCTATAATAAAAATGATAATATCTAAGAAAATAAATATTAAACATGACCTTCACCGAATATATTCAAAATATTCCACATGATAATTGTTATTTTGTTAACCAGTTAGATGAAATTTTAACTTGAAAAACATAAAAAATATTTTATAACACATTTAAAACATAAAATTATTTATATACGATATTATTGAACACATGCAGAAAAAAGGGATAAGTATATTATAGTCAAATCAATTTATAAACAACATCGATGTGCAGTCTTCTTGGAATTTATCAATATTTTTTAAAGATTTTGATATAGATTCATTTACTATATTTCAATAACAATTCAACAATGTTTATCCCATGATTTGACAACAACATGAGATCATTTTATTTGGTTTTTACTTTTACACACATGTTTTGGAATTTTAAAACACTAAAAACATGTTTATGGGAAAACCATAACTTGGATTGTTGTGGTGGCTATTCCTAAATTTTAAAAACCAATCTACAATCGTTTTCCATTGATTACATGTCCATGAGACACTGTTTTCTTGGTTTTAACCCATCTATGTACATTTTTATGTCATTTATATCTTTTAAAATATCTTATTGATTCATTATGATCACAATACATGTCATATGTATTTCTTTATTCTTATGCATACTATGAATAATGATATGGTATTTTTTCCATTATTTCAGATAAATATGATGATGTTTACTATGGATTTGACTATAAAGTGAGCATTTTAGTGTTTTAAAACAATTAAAAAATATTTGCAAATAGCTTGGGAAAACCATAACTCAAATTTTGTGGTGGTGTTTCCTACATTTCAAAAATAAATATACAGTTATTTTCTAATTATTTCACATCCCTATAGTTCCATTTTCTTAGTTTTGACCCCCCATAAAGCACATTTTTATTGAATGTAATACCATTTTAAAATTTATTATTGAGGCATTCTTCTCATTCCCAACATAATATAGACATGTAGTCCACTCATACTTGTAAAAAATAATTCAATGGTGTTTTTCTCTGATTTCAAAACAATATATGGTCATTTTCAATGGTTTGGACTGTTACATGAATGATTTACAGTTTCAAACCCCTAATAATGTGTTTATAGGAAACCAAGTCAACTTTAACATAGATTGAAATGGTGTTCGTTTCAAAATTTCAAAAATAAATTTAAAATAATTTTCCTATTTTTTCTCAACCAAATGATGTTGATTTCTTTCTCCTTTCCACCTGATTCACGTTTTAAGGAAATTAATATGTGTTAAAACAACATATTAAGTAATCATGATCACACCTCTATTGAGATGGTTGTTGCCTACTTGGACACTAAAAAAATAATTAAATTGTGGGTTTTCCATGATTTCATGTCAATTTGCGATTGTTTCCTTTGGTATTAACTATTACAAGAATATATTGTTGTTTTAAAACACTATAATGTTTTTACAATAATCCTGGTGAAATCATAACACATATTAACATGTTTTCTATTCCTACATTTAAAAAATCAGTGTACAGTTATGTTCCTTTGATTTCAAATCCATCTAATTTTTTTCAATGATTTGACACACTAATTAATGTTTCTAAATATATTCATATCATTTAAAAATTTATATTGAGTAATTCTAATCATAGCGTAAGTCGAATAGACATGTTTTATACTTTTACAAGTAATAAATAATTCAAATATAGTTTCCCTGGGATTTCATTTCACTCTGTGGTCATTCTCTATGTTTTTTACCATTAGAGAGACATTTTAGTGTTTTTTAATAGTAAAAATGTATTTGGGGTATCCTAGTGAAATATTTACTCATATTTACATTGTTTTAGTTCTTAAATTTCATAAATAAATATATGGTAATTTTCTTTTGATTTTACATGCATCGAATGCCATTTTTTTCATTTTTACCAACTTAGAAATATTTTTATAATCTTTAATATCATTTAAATCATTTCATTGTGTCATTCTAGAAACACCACAAATTTGATGGATATTTTTTCTACTCATACATTTAAAATTTAATTAAATGATGGTTATCCCCTGATTTCACATCCAATTGAGGTGGGTTGTTATTTTTAATTATTACATTCTTATTTTAGTGTTTAAATACACTTAAAATATCTTTATGGGAATCCTATAGAAAACATAACTTGTTATGACATGCTATTAGTTCAAATATTTTAAAAACAAATCAATGGGTCGTATCATGTAATTTCACTACCATCAAAAATGATATTTCATTATTTTGACCCCTTGGTACACATTTTTAACGAATTTACTATCTTTTAAAATTAATTGCTCAATCATTTTGATCTATCTAAATGTCGGATATACATGTTATTTTATACATTAAAATATTTCAAGTGTATTTTTCTCATGATTTAACATCAATATGTTGTAATTTCCTGTGGTTTTGAATGATACACACATTTTTTAGTGTTCTAAATAATAAAAACTCATTTATGGGAAAATTAGTAAAATCGTAAGATGGGCTAATGTTGGGACATTTCCTATATTTCATAAAACATTCTATAGTTGTTTTCAAATGAATTTAGATCCATTTTATGATGTGATATTGATTTTTACCCATTGATTAAAATTATTAATGACTTTGATAACATACAAAATTTCTTTTTGAGTCATTTAGAGAACATCTCATGTTGGATTGATGTGTTGTTTACTCAATAGTTACTAAAATAATATAACAATGGGTTTCCCATGATTTTAAATCAATTTGAGGTGGTTTAATATGTGATTGACCACTAAAAACAAGTTTTAGTGTTTTAGAAAACAATAAATTAATTCATATGAAAATGAGTGAAATCGTAAAATAGATTTAATTGGATTTTGTTCCTATACTTCTCAAATAAATCTATGGTTACTATCGTATAATTTTACATTCATATGATTCTGTCTTCTTTATTTTGAAGCCTTGATGATTTTAAAAAAAATTGATTTTTTAAAAAATCCTTATTGAGTATCTTCAATCACACCACACATCATATGGAAATTTTTCTAATCATTTAAATAAAAAACAATTAAATTGTGTTTTCCCCATGATTTCACATCAATCGTAGTTCGTTTTCATTAATTTTAACTGTTACCTACACATTTTAGTGTTTCAAACCAATAAAAACCTATTTACATACATCATAAGAAAACCATAACAATGATTTATGTGAAATTAGTTAAAAATCTATAACATAAATCCATGAAATTTTCTTATGATTTCACATCAATGTGGCACTATTTTCTTGCTTTTAACCCCATCACACGTGATTATAATGACATTAATATCTTTTAAAACTATTTATTGAGTCATTCTGGGAACACCACACATTATATATGGATGTTTTTTCAACTTTTACATATGAAAAATAATATAATAGTGGTTATCCTATTATTTCACATTAATCTATGGTCTTTTCTTGTGTTTCCTACTTTTATATGCATGTTTTATTTTTTTAACACATTAAACACATTTACGTTCCGGGCTGAAAAACATTAACTCAAATTGAAATGGATTCGGTTCCTAAATTTCAAAAATAAAATCATATTACAATTTTTTAGATCCCCTCTCATGAAGGTTTCTCGGTTTTGACCCCTATACACACTTATTTAAAATCATTGATACAATTTAAATTTTCTTAATATTTCATGGATTTAGTCTAGATTTTTCCACAACTGGATGACATGACAGACAAGAAATTTCCCTAAGGATCATTCCCATTTTCCACTATAATATTATAACTAATGATTTTTCTATTTTCAACTACTATTCATCCTATTTCTTCTAATAATAGACATGTATTTCCTCATTTTATTTCAACCGTGAAATTTATCGTTGTTCTTCCCAATCAATGACATTGCTCGAACCCCCATTGGGTGTAGCATTAAATGATGATGATTCCATACCATGTATCCCTGATGGAGTATGACCAAAAACCATCCCCATACATGTCTGAGATATTAATTCCCTAAAAAAATTCAACTACATCATTCTAGGAAACCAATAATGACTTTGAAGGGTTTGCATCGCATGAATATTATATTTTAACTTGTTAATAAAAAACCTTGACAATGAATTTTTTTAATTATATTAACATCATTGTGATATATAATTAAAATAAATCATTACAATTTAATCATATTTTATTACAGTAAAAGTATAAAATGAAAAATAAATTATAATAACAAACAAGAACTAAAACTGATTAATTGGGGAAGCCTACATGGATCAAACACTTACACTATTGGTAATTGAAATTTCTTAATCCAATTACCAGACCCCATTAAATTGGTTATTGGGATTTTTTATTTTTATAATTTAGTTTTCATTATTATGTCCTTATAATAATGAAATAACAGTAAACAATAATGAAAATTACCTACACCAATGTCTCTAGTAAGTTCATTTCTAAAACATCCTTCAAGTTTCCTATGAAATTAATGTCATATATCTATCCCACGGAACAAGTGACCTAATTTATTAGTCTATATAAAAAATATATAAAAGTTAGGAAAACAATTAGTTATAATAAAATCACTGAAATAATGATGGATAAAATCCCAAAATATTGACCTTTTTTTAGTAAATGCTATAATTCCTAGTGATATAAGGAATGAATCTCTTTCCACAACATACCAAACTTTTCAATAGTAAAACAAATCAAACAAAAAAACAATCATATTTTTTTACTGATAATAATGAAATAGTATGAATTGTAATGGAGGGTGAAAATGATGTACTCATCAAAATCGAGGTTGACATTGATTTCAAATTCGATTATAAAAATCTTCTTTTCATAATATTTTACCTATGAATGATTATAAACAACACTATTTTGTTTTTTCATTCCTTCATCATGATAAATTGTATGAAATGTAAATACTTGAATATTGATGACATCAAATAACTAAGGCTTTCATAGAAGTCCTTATGACATTAAATTCAAATAATTTTATATTTCATCTCAAATCTAAACATTCATTAAATAGAGAAGAAGATAGAAGGTGTTACATTTAACCGAGTCAAAATAACTACAGCTCAATAATATAAATACAAGAATATACTTATTTGATGGGTGAACCTTTTGACAATATCCTTATTAACAACTCAAATTCAGTCATAGTAAAATTTTATCCCTTTCCAACAAGTCATCTAATAGTCATAAATACAAAAGACTGGGATTCCAGATGATAATTATAGGAGATTTCATTAACATGGCCAACATTATTGAATCTATTCTCAATCCCATCAAAATTATTAGAATTGAAGTTAAATTTCTATTCACTAATGTAACCATCAACAATGGATCCCTATGGTGGAGATTTATTACTCACATTGGATTTCAAATTACCTAGTTACCTGATGAAAAAATAAGAAACATTTTATAAAAATTGACAACATAATTTGATAAAATTATATTCATCAATGAAAATAAAAAATATTAATGTACTTCTCAAATGGATATTTGCATCAATATTGTACCCATCAACCAATTTAATCTTCGTCAAAAAAATTAATTGTAAAATGAATCATGAATATGAAAAATTAAAGGGGAAATACAGTCATCAAATAAAAAAATTTCAAATGTTTTTTTGCTTGAAGTTTATTAATGTTAGATGGATTTATAGTTTTTTAATAAATATATATAATGAAGGTACACAACTCAACTATACATATAGTAACTTCTTTAGGTAACATATTACAAAATGCCAATATAAAAAACTACTCCACAAGCATATGTGATTAATGAATTTTCAATCCATGTAAATTTCAGATTTTTAAGATAAAACACCCAATAATGATACATTAATGTGGATCTGTCACTTTTAAATTCAATAAATTTAAAAGTAATATTTATTTATCATTGTTTTTCACTATAAAAAGATGCCTAAGGGTGCTTTTCATTCATATTTCCCAACTAACCACACTTTATAATCATTTATTCCAAATCCTAATGAGAAATAAGGTGATCTTTGATTTAACCTATTCTTTAAGAAATGTAAAAATTACATTTTCATAGATTTTCTCAACATTCATTATTTTTGGATTATGACATATCAAATTAGTCTCCCACTAGGGAAGGTTGAAAAATATACTCATTTTATTCAACATTTTATTCCCGCTACATCATATTTTGTACTTTATGCCTTTTACCATTTTTTAAAATGAATGAATTTTCCAAATTCTACGATGAAATTTATTAATTTTCCCTAGATTTATGAACTAGATTACAAATTTAGTGACATTATCAATTAGATATCTCTACTGAATAGTGTTATTTTAAATATCAATTTATTTGAAGAATCATGAAAATGATGATGACACATAAACCACCATTTTCTACTATGAGGTAAACTTTTAGGTTATATTTAAAAATTAAAAACTGGAAAAGACAACCCAAAATTAGTATTCCAACTATATAAGTTTCCTAGTCATGAAAAGTAAATAATGGTCCATATTAAGCCAAAATTAATTTTTTATAGTTTTCTTGTTGAAGAATGATATGTTTCAACAATATCATACATCATTTCTCACAATTCATTAATTAGAGGTTGAAGGTATACATCAATGTCGTTGACTTGAATTTTATTTCTAGGAATAATAATCAAAATAATGAAAGAAGTCTTCTCCATAAAAATTTATGAAGTTGGATTTTAATGGTTCAAAAAATATACTTTTAGGGTTTTTATGATTTTTTATTTTTTAGGGTTTTTAGTGTTTTTAGTAGTTCTTATGAGGTTTTTGAGTTTTTAGGGGTTTTAGGTTTTACTGGTTGTTTTTGCGATTTTTGTTTTATATGGTTTTTTGGGTTTTGGGTTTTTTAGGTGTTTTAGGGGTATTTGGGTTTTAATGTCTTTTTAGAGGATTTGGGTTTTTGAAGGGTGTTTATTTTTATTTTTATTTTATTTCATTGTTGTTTGGTTTTTTAGTTAATTAGGTAATTTTGGATTTTTTGGTTTCTGTGCATTTTAAGTTACTTTATAGTCTTTTAGGTTATTTAATTATTTTTATGGGTTTTGGGGTTTAATTTTTTAAGGGTTTTTAGCATCTTCAGTGGTTTTGGGTATTAGGGTTATTTTTAGGATTTTAGGGATTTTAGGTTTTTATCATATTTTTAGGTTTTTATTAGATTTTACCATCATTTTAGGATTTTATTTTTTATTTATTTTTAATGTTTTCTTTGAGTTTTTTGGGATTTCTGTTTTTACTATGGATTAATAGTTTTTAGTGTTTTTGGGATTCTTAATGGGGGTTTGGTCTTTTAGTTTTTAGAGGGGTCTTTGAAATTGTAGGGGTTTTATGGTTTTCTTATCATTTTTTGGGTTTTTAGATGTTTTAGGGTTTGTATGGATTGTAGGGACCTGTATGGTTATATGGGATTTATGTTCTTTATGTTTCATGGTGGAATCGGGTTTTTTTAGAATTTATTGGTTTTTAATCGGTTATTTGGGTTGTTATGAATTATTCTAGTTTTAAAGTGTTTTTTAGGTTGTTCTATGGTTTTTGTAGGTTATAGGGATTTTAGGGTTCTTAGGGTATCCTAGGGTTTTAGGATAATTAATTGGATTAAGGGTCTTTAAGGGGATTTATAGGGCTTTTGGAATCATTTAGGGGTATTAGGGTCATTTAGTGTCTTTTAGGATTTTATGGTATTTTAGGGGGTTCACTGGTTTTAGGATTTTTTAGGGCTCGTACGTGATTTATAGGGTGTTAGGGGTTTTGTGTCTTTTAGGGCTTCTATGGTTTTATGGTATTATAGTATTTTAGGATCTTTAGGGTGTTTCCTGGGGTTTTAGTGTAGTTTAGGGTATTATAATTTTTTTCCTTTTTTTGGGATTTTAGGTATTTTTTGGTTTTAGGAACCATAGGGGTTTTGGGGGTTCAATGGTGTTATTGTTTTTTTTGGATTTTTAGTGGTCTTATGGGTATTATGGTGTTTTAGAGTTTACATGGTATTTTTTAGATTTTATCATTTTTTATTTTTTATGCGTTTAATATTTTATAAGGTTTTCACTTTTAGGGTATATGGTACTAGTTTTAGGGTATATAGATTATGGTGTTGGGAATAAGATTTATCGTGTAGGGTATAGGGTATAGTATGTAGGATTAGGTGTTTTTGGAGTAACGTATAGTTTTTAGGGTGTATGGTGTTGGGTTTAGGGAGTGGGTCGTATGGTTTAGGGTGTAGTGTTTTTGATTTACAATTAATGATATGAGGTTAGGGGCATAGGTTTTAGGGTTCACAGTTTTGGGTATAAGGTTATTGATGTATGTTTTAGGGTTTTGGGTGTTAGTTATATGGTATAGGGTGTTGGTTTTAGAGTTTAGGGTGCGTGGTATTGGGTTTAGGGTGTATGGTTTTTGGGTTTTGTGTGTAGGGTATCAGGTATAGGGTGTCAAATATTGGGTTTATGGTATGGAATGTGGGGTTTAGGGTTTAGGTTTTAGGGTATATGGTTTTAGGTGTGGGGTTTATGGTGTATGGTATAGGGTTTATGGTGAAGGATTTAGGTTTTTAGGTATAAGGGTTATGATTTAGGTTGTAGAGTTTACGGTTTATAGTGAAAGTATAGGGTTTGGGGATTATGATGTAGGGTTCAAGGTTTATGGTGTATGGTTTAGGGTTTATGGTGAAGGGGGAATGGTTTAGGGTGTTGGGTATAGGGTCTAGGGTGATGGGTAAAACGTTTAGGTGGTAGGTTTTATTGATTTGGGTGTAGGGAATTAGGTTTTGGGTGTGCATAATTATGGTTAGGGTGTAGGGTATACGGTTTAGGGGGGAATTTATATGGTTTTGGGTGTAGGGTACAATATTTGATGTGTATGGTATAGGTTTTAGTGGGTATGATGTTGGGTTTATGGTGTAGGGTACATGGTTTATGTTTTATTTTTTAGGGTGTATGATATAGGTTTTTGGGAGTAGGTTTAAGGGTTTATGGTGTATGGTATGTGATTTATCTTTTATGGTTTACAGTATATGGTGAATGGTATATGGTTTTCAGTATGGATTTTTGGGTTTATTTTGTCGGGTATAGTTTTCAGTGTGTATTGTTTATGGTTTAGTGTGTTGGTTATATGATTCAGAGTCTTTGGTTTTTAGTTTAGTGTGTTAGGTGATAGGTTTTAGGGATTTTAAGCGTTTTTAGGATTTTGAGGTTTGTAGGGAATTTTTATTTTTTGGGTTATTTTAGGAGTTTTATTTTTTTAGGATTTTCGAGGGCTTTCATTGTTTTTTAGGGTTTAGGAATTTAGGGGTTTTCTTGGAGTTTCTAGTGTTTTTAGTGGTTTTAGAGATTTTTATGGTTTTTATGTTTTTAAATGTTTTTCTGGTTTTAGGTTTTTTATAAATTTTTCTGTTTTAATGGGTTTTAATATTTTTATGTCTATTATGATTTTTAGAGTTTATTAATTTCTCTATGAATTTTTGGGGTTTTAGGATTTTTATGGTTTTAGTTATTTTATTAGATGTTAAGGGTTTTCTTAGGATCCTAAGAACTTTAATTTATTTAGTGTTTTTTTGGTATTTAAGTGGATTTTGGGGTTTTTATCTATATTAATTTCTTAGGGGATATAGGATTATTTAGGTTTTTAATGTAATTTTTTTCTTTTAATGGTTTTTTGTCGCCTTAATAATTATTTATGATTTCATAGGGTTTTTATGGTTTTGACTGTTTTTCATAATTTTATTGGTGTTTGGGATTTTGGGATATTAGGGTAGTTTTATGGATTTTAGAGATTTTATGGTTTTATGGGTGTAGGATTTTTAATGTGTTTTATTATTTTTTAGGGCTTTCAGGTTTTTGTGATTTTAGGTTTTTAGGTTGTTTAAGGGGTTTTAAAGGTCTTTTTTTAAATTTTAGGGTTTTAGGGCCTTTTATAAATTTTGGGGGTTTTTTTAGGGTTTTATGGTATTGAAGGTGTGTTTGGGCCGTTTTGGGTATTTTATGTAATTTATGGTCTTCTAGGGGTTCAAGATACTTGTACGGTCTATAGGATTTTTATTGGATTTAAGGACCATTTTGGTTTTTAGGTATTATTATTTGGGTTTTAACGTTTTTAAGGATTTTATGGTTTTATATATTTTTTGGGTGTTTTTTGTTTTTGGTAGTTTTTATGGATTTAGGGTGTTTAGGATTTTTATTGTTTTAGGGGTACTTTATTATGTTTGGGGGTTTTCATGGGTATTAGTGGTTTTATGGTTTTATTATATTTTTTATGGGTTTTGAGGGTTTTTGTGGTTTTTAATGGTCTTTAGGGGTTTCAATGTTTGTTCAGGTATTTTATGGGTTTTAGTGTTTCATTAGGGTTTTTAGGGTTTAATTTATTTTCATTATTTTCATGATATTTTAGGGGGTTTATGTATTTTTACTGGTATATAGAAATTTAAATGTTTTTGGTAATATTAAGGAATTTTTGGGTATTTTTGGTGGGTTTATTATTTTAATTGTTTGTACACATTTTATATTGTTTTATAGTTTATATGTTTTTTTTTGGGTTTTAATGTTGTTTTAGGGTTTTTTAGGGATTTTAGGGGTTTTGTAGTGTTTTGGATGACCTTTAGTGGTTTTAGGGGTTTTATTGTTATTAGGGTACTTTATGGATTTTAATGGTTTTTTAGGTTCCTTTAGTGGTTTTAGGGATTTTAGGGTCTTTAATGGGTTTTAAATGTTCTTAGGTTCCTTTATAGGTTTTTAGGGTTTTTAGTGTCTTTATGGTTTGTTGGGTTTTCTTAGGGACTGGGAAGTGTTTTAGTGGTTTTTATTCATTTATGGTATTTAACGTCATTTCAGTGTTTTGTTGTTTCTATTGTTTTAAGGGTATTTAGAATGTTTTAGAGGTTTTAGCCATTTTAGTGTTTTTGTGGTCTTTTAGGGGTTTTTAGAGTTTTAAGGTGCTCAGGATTTTTATTGTTTTTAGCATTTTAAGGGTTCTTGGATTTTTATTGTTTTTAGGTGTTTTGTGAAATTTTAGGGGACAATAGTTTTTTTGGTTTTTATGTTTTTTCAGGTTTTTGTGTTTTATGAATTTTTTTAGATTTATTGTATTTTAATGAGTTTTTAATTTTTTAGGGGCATAAGGGTTTTTACAATTTTATTGGTTTATGGTTTATAATATCATTTAGGGGATTTTATGGATATTATAGTATTTTTGGGGATTTCTTTTTTTAGTGATTCAGGATTTTCATAGAGATTTTTATGTTTTTTTGGTATTCTATGATATTAAATGGGTTTTATAGTTTTTAGGGGATTATGGGTTTTAATCTATATTTAAGGGTTTTGGTGTAAATTATTTTTAGGGTTTTTATGGGATTTACGATTTTTTTAAATTTATTTTTTTAGGTTTTTTAGTGTTTTAGGGTCTTTAGGTTTTTAGGGGGTTTTATGGTTTTACAAATTTCATAGAGGCTTTATAGCATTTACATTTTTTAATGTCTTTGTAGTTGTTTTAGTGTATTTTGGGTTTCTAGAAATTTTTGTGGGGTTTTTTAGAGTTTTAAGGGGTTCTAGAGTTTTTATGTTTTTTTATATTTTTAGGTGTTTAGGGGGTTTTATGGGTTATTGGAATTTTAGGGATTTTTATGATTTTAAGGGTTTTTTGGTTTTTCGGTTTCTTAAGGTTTTTATAGTATGTTTAGGGTTTATAGGTTATTTTTCTCTTTTTGGGATTTATTGATTTTAGTGTTTCTTAATAATTTTTGTGATTTTTAATTTGTTTAGAGTTTTTAGGGATAATTTATTTTAAGGGTTGTATAGTTTTAATAGGTTTTAGGGTTTGGGGTTTTAGGAGTTCATAATGTTTTTTTGGGTTTTTGGGTTTTCATTGTACATTCCTTGGTTTTTAGACTTTTTAACTATTTTTATCTGATTTAGGATTTCATAGGTATTTTTAAATAATTTTTATAGGTTTTATAGGTTTATAGGTTTTTAGTGTTTATTTGGGTTTTGTGGGGTTTCAGTATTTTTTTTATTTTTCGTGTATTCAGGATTTTTTTAGGGATTTTAGGCATTTTTGTTGTTCTTATGGGTTTTTTAGTTTTTAGGGATTTTAGGTGTTTAATGGTTGTTTTGGGATTTATGATTTTTTTTTGTTTTTTTGGGTTTTTAGGTTTTTAGGTTCTTTGGGGGGTTTAGGTTTGTAATTACTTTTTAGCGGTTTTAGGGTTTTATTGGGTTATTATTATTATTTTTTGGGTTTTTCATAAATTTTTGTGTTTTTTGGAACTTTAGGTAATTTTAATTTTTTTAGGTTATATGGTTTTTAACTAATTTTATAGTATTTTAGGTTATTTAATTATTTTTCGGGGTTTTGGGGTTTAATTTTTTTATTGTTTTAAGCATTTTCAGTGGTTTTTTGTTTTAGGGTTATTTTTTGGATTTTTGGGATTTTTGGTTTTTTAGCATGCTTTTATTGTTTTTATTAGATTTTAAGATCATTTCAAAATTTTAGTTTTTTTAGAGTTTTAATAATTTCTTGAAGTTGTTTTTGGGTTTTTTTGTTTCATTATTGATTTAGGGGTTTTAGTGTTTTTTGGATGAATAATTTTGTTATGGGGTTTTAGTGTTTCTTGGGTTTTTAGTAATTGATGGGGTTTTATGGTTTTCTTATGGTATTTTGGTTTTTTATGGGTTTTAGGGATTTTATGGATTTTATGGACTTTTATGGTGTTGTGGGATTTATGTTCTTTCTGTTTTTGGGGTGTTTGGGGTTTTTTTCATAATTTCTAGGTTTTTAATTGTTTATTTGGTTTTTTCTGAATTATTTAGTTTTTATGTTGTTTTTAGGTGTTTTATGGTTTTTAATGGTTTTAGGGGTTTTAAGGTTCTAATAATTTTATAGGGTTTTAAGGATACATTATAGGTTTTAAAGGTATTTTTGGTATTTTATATGGTTTTTGGGGTCTTTTAGGGGTGTTAGGGTCATTTAGTATCTTTTAGGTTTTTATGGTCTTTTAGCGGGTTTATTGGTTTTAGGATTTTTTAGAGTTCAATGGGTTTTTAGGGGGTGTTAGGAGTTCTTAATGTTTTAGGAATTTTATGGTTTAATGTTTTTATTGTATTTTCAGGGTTTTAGGGTGTTTTATTGGGTTTTAGTGTACGTTAGGGTGTTTTAAATTTTTATATATATTTTTTTGTGATTTTTTGGTTATTTTGGTTTCAGGGAACTTTAGGGGTTTTAGGGTTTAATTAGGTTTCTGTATGTTTTTTTGGGTTTTTAGTGGTCTTAGGGGTGTTATGGTGTTTTCAGTTTTATATGGGTTTTTTGGTTGATCAAATTTTCAATTTTTTTAATGTTTTATATAATTTATATGGATTGCAACAGATTTATGGTTTTAGGGTTGTTATGGTTTTTAGTTTTTTTAGGGTATTTTTGTTTTTTAGGATTTTTAGGTTTATTTGAGGTTTCAAGTTCTTTTTATATGTTATTTTATGGTTTTTTTACAGTTTTTGAGAATTTTTATTATATTTTGGGATTTTTTGTGTATCTAGGGCTTTGGGGGTTTTTAAGTGTATTAGGTTTTTAGAATGTATTATGGGTTTTATAGGTTTTTAGGGTTTTTAGGTATTTTTAGTTTTTTATGGTCTTTTATAACTGTTTGGTGTTTTTATATTTTTTACGGTTTTCAGTTTATTTGCGGGGTTTTAGAGATATTTAGGGTTTTATGGTATTTTAGGGTTTTTGGGGCTTCTAATTTCCATTAGGTATTTAGAGGGTTTTTAGTTTCTTTCAGTGGTGGTAGGATTTTTAGGGACCTTTTGTCTTTTTACATTTTGGGGGCAGGTTAAGGCTCTTATGGATTCTAGGGTTTTAGTAGTTTTACGGTTAATTTGGTTTTTAGGGGTTTTTTTGTTTTTTGGAATTTTTTGATTTTGGGTGTTTCATTGGTTTTTATGATCTTTTAATGTTTTATGGGGGTTTAGGGTCTTTTAGTGCTTTCTGGTTATTGGATTTTTTTTTAGTTTTTATGGGTTTTGGATATTTAAGGGTATTTTACGTTTTTGGGTTGTTTTAGTAGTTTTATGAGTCTAAGGTTATTTATTACAACTTTTGGGGTTTTAATGATTAATACAGTATTTTTGGGGGTTTAGGGTCCTTTAGGGTTTTTAGTCATTTTAAGGTCTTTGGTGAATTTTTTTGGTTTTAAAGGATATTAGTTTTTTAGTGTTCTTAAGGCCCTTTGGGGGTATAATAAGTTTTAATGTCTTTTAGGGGTTTATGGTAATGATAATTCCTTTATTGGATTTTTATGTTTTTAGAGTAGTTTATGTTTTTATTTTATTTTATGTTTATTTTTTTTATAGAGTTTTATGTCCCTTTCAGGTATTTCTATATATTTTCTGGACCATTGATTGTTTTTAGGGTCTGTAGTGTTTTAATGTTTTTATGGGATTGAGGGGGTTTGAGGGGTTTTATGAGGTTTTACCATAATAATTATTTATTTTTTTTATATTTTGTAGGTTTATAGTATTTTTATGTGGTTTCAGTGGTATTTAGGTTTTCTAAGAATTTTTGGAGTCTTATATTATCCTTTTGGGATATATATTTTAAGGGGTTTTAATGGGTTTTCACGGGTTTAAAGAATTTATTTTATTTTAAGGGTATTGAAGATCAATTTTGGGTTTCCATGTCATTAATGGTTCATTCAATTTTTTTTGGGTTCTTAGGGGTTTAAAGGGTATTTTATAATTTTTTGGTATTTTTGTGTTTTTAGGGGTTTCTGAATTTTTTATGTTTTTTTATTATTCTTAAGGTTTTTATGTTTTTTAGTGGTATTTTGGGTTTTTATTTTATTACATATTTTTACAGTTTTTTGGGTTTTTAATTATATGTTGGGTTTTTAGGGTCTTTAGGGATATTTAGGGGTTTTAGGTTTTCTTTATTATTTTTTAGGGTATTTAGGGTTTTTAAGGGTTGTTCCTTCTTTTCATAGATTTCTAGTTGTTTTGGGATATTTAGTCGTGTTTTAGGGATTATTATGTCTTTCAGTTTTTTGGATTGTTTTTTTGGGGTTTAAACATTTTATGGAATTAGGGATTTTACGGTTTTTTGTGTTTAGGTTTGGTGGTTTAGGTTTATTAGGCTGTTGAAGTGGTTTTATGTACTTTTACTAGTTTTTTTGTATTTTACTGTTTTAATGGTTTAAATGCTTCCGTTTGTATTTTTAGAGCTTTTATGGTCTTTTAGAGATGTTATATTATATTTAGGGGATTTTTTACGGTTTTAAGGGGTTTTAAGGTTAATATATTTTTTTTTGAGGGATTTTGGTGTTTTTAAGTGTTTAGTGTATTTTGTATTCTATGGGGTGTTAGTTTTTAAGGTTATTTAGGGTTTTATTTTTTTAGTTATTTTAGGGTTTTTAAAGGTTTTGAGAGGTTTAAGGGTTTTTATTATTTTTATGTTTTAGGGTATTTTAGTGTTTCTAGGGTATTTATGGGATTTATGTGTATTTTTTGGTTTTTTTGTTTTATTAAAATTTTAAGGTTTTTAGTGATATTCATGATTTTTAATGTCCTTTAAGGGGATTTTGGGGTTTTACAAAATTCTTAGGGGTGGAAATATTTTTAGTTCATTAGTGTTATTTTTTGTTTTAATTTTTTTAGGGGATTTATAAATTTTAAGGGTTTTAAGGGTCCTTTTTGTTATATGGGTTTTAAGGATTCCAGGGTTGTTTTGGTGTTTTAGAGGTTTTAGTTTCAATAGAGGTTTTGGGGTTTTAGTGTGATTACGGGTTTGGGGTATTTTGTAGTCTTTATATGATTTTAGTTTCTTTTAGGGTGTTTTGGGTTTTTATGGATTTTATAGGTTTCTAGGGTTTTTATGTTATTTTGGTTTTTTTTCGATTATGAGTGGGATTAGTTGTTTCTTATTGTTTTTATGGTTTTTAGGGTTTGTAGGGGAATTATTTGTTTTTAGATTTTTTTTTGGATTTTAGGGGTTTTTATGAATTTTAGTTGTTTTAGATGTTTCTAGGTGTTTGGGTTTATTTTGGCTTTTATGTATTTTCATAGGGGTTCAAGTGATTTTTGGCCGTTACAGTTTTATGGGTTTTTAGGTGATTTTGGGTTTTTTTGATTTTTAGTGTTTTTTGGGATGTTAAGGTTTTTAGGATTATTATATTTTTCATGGACCTTTGTGTTTTTAAATGTATTTTTGGTTTTTTTGGGTTTTAAGGTTTTATATATTTTCACATTTTTAGGGTTTTATGGTTTTTAGGGGTTTTAAGTGTTTTATTGGTCTCAATCAGTTTATTTAATATTTTTAGTATTTTTATATGTTTTTTTGTCTTTTTCATGGTTTTATGTCAATTTTGTTATTATAATAATTTTTTATTTTTTTAGTGGTGTTAGTTTTTTTGGATTTTTAAAGGGTTTTTATGAATTTTGGGGTTTTGCGTTCTTTTGGATAGTTTTTATTTTAATTAGGATATTTTTTGTTTTTAGAAGTTTTTTCTAGTATGTAGGGGATTTGGATAATTTTTTTTTTGATTTTAGTGGTTTATAATATTTTTATTGTTTCAAAGGTTTTGTAGGTTTTGGGAATATTTTAGTTTTCTAGTGTTTTTAAAGAAACGTAGTGTTATTAGTTTTTTTGTGCTATTTTTGATATTTAGTGGTTTTATTGGTTTTATGATTCTATTAGGATATTTTTATATTTTATGGGATTTAGGGACTATTAGGGGTTTTATGGGATTATAGGGTTTTAGTGGTTTTAAACATTTTTTGGGATTTTTATGGTTTTATATTTTTAGGGTTTTAAGGGGCAAAGAAGGTGCAGGACCAAGATATTCTTGTCCCCCCAAATTGTAATATAGGAGAACAGGAAATGAAAACAAAGGGAGGGTCATGGTCAAATGACCCACACCAAAAATCCCCAAAAACCCCTACAAACAAAAAACCCAAAAAGAGCCCAAAAACATTTAAAAGGAAACCAGTTAGTCAATGTCGCCACGAAATTCTTAAACCAAGACTTTACTGTAAGGTATATCATCCGCACCATATCCATATTCCACATTAGTGATGTAGATATCTGATTCCACCCCTATGTCTATAGAGCCCCATCCAGACTCAAAGTCCTCCTGAAGTCTGAAGAGTTCCAGGTAATTGTCCCTAATCCTCTCATGCTCTAAGGTGCGCAGAGGCCACTCCCTTTGGATGGATATTATTTTTATTTTATCCACCCGTGAGGTATCTTGGGTCGCCAGGGACTGAGGAAGAGAGAAATAACCCCTCCTCTGCCTAATTTTTGGGTTGTAGAGGTGAAACCATTCACATGATCTACCTTCCCATATAGGATTCTATAGTTGGCCATACTTGAGGCCCCATGTTTACCATCCCATTTCAATTTTCAAGAGGATGATCCATCTAAATTTTGAGAGGTATCCATGTACTTAGTTCATTCCCTCCTGTTTTGGTCAATATTTGGGTTTATCCTCCAGTCATACTCCACAAAAATCTCCCCTATAATTTTAGCCTCTTCTATGATGTAGAATCTTGGTTGTTCCACCACCACCATGTCAAGCAGGACCACATAGTGGTCCTTATAAAATGAGTCTCATTCCACCACCATGTCCAGCTAATGATCTGGGTACATACAACCTTCATCGTAATGTTTTGTCTGTTTGTAGGTGTTTTTAATTTTTTAGGAGTATTATTTTTTAAGAGTTTTTGGGTTTTTAGGATTTAATGTTTTTAATTGTTTAGTATGGTTTTTTCATTTTTCATAAGGGTTTTTTGGATATTGTAGTGATTTTATTTTTTGGTAGGGTTTGTAAAAGATTTAAATGGATATTTGGAATTATAATTTATTTTTATTATTTTCATTGTTTAGTAGGGTTTAACATTTTAAGGGGTGTTTTGGTTTTTTTAATATTTTCTTAGGGTTTTGGGGGTAGGTTTTTTTGGGGTTTTAGATATTTTATTTGGTTTTAGTTGTTTAGGTATGTTAGGGTTCCTTAGGGTTGGTAATGGGTTTTTTTTTGTGTTTTATGGTTTTTCGAGATTTTAAGGGATTTTTAAGTGGTTTAGGGGATATATGTTTTTATATTATCAGGGTTTTTGGATTATTGGGATGTTTTAGGGTTCTTTTGTTTTTATGTGTTCTGCTTGTTTTTGGATTCATAGGTCCATTTTGGATTTGGGTTCTTTAGGGTTTGTTTAGTCTTTTATATTATTTTAATAATTTTTAATGATTTATTGAATTTTTGGGGTTTTAGGGTTTTAGGGATGTATGGGTTTAGGGATTTTTAAAATTTTTTAGTTATTTTTATTGACCTATTTGGTATTGGGGGGGTGGGGGTTAGGGTTGTTTATTGTTTATAGTGTTTTTATGGACATTTGGTTTTATATTATTATTTAGGTTTCTTAATTACTTGGGTATTTTTGGGAATTGTTAGTATTTTAGGGGGGGTTTGGTGGTTTTAGGGTCATAGAGGTTAGTATTGATTTTCGGGGTTTGAGGGGGTTTTTGGGTTTATGTGTTTTTATGGTGTTTTGGGGTTTCTCTCAGGTTTTTTTGGGTTGGATGTGGTGGGGGGTGGGGTATTGGTTTTTAGGTTTTCTAGTTTTTTAGGGATTTATGGTATTTTTGGTATTTTTGGTTTTTAGGTGATTATATAATTTAGAGGGGGTTTTACTGTTGGTTATGTTGTTTATGTATTATATTGTTTTTATTGTGTATTATATTGTTTTTTTCTATAGTGTATTTATGGGTTTAGGTTTTTAGGTGTGTTTGGGGTTTTTAATTGTTTGTGAGATTTTAGTGCTTTTTAATGTTGTTTTAGGGGTTTAGGTTTTCTTATGATTTTATGATTTTATAGAGTTTTCATGGTTTTTTGGGGTTTTAAGATTTTTACAGGGTTTATTGTGTTTTATAGGTTTGTAGGTTTTATTTTTTTATAAATTTTTAGGTTCCTTAATTGATTTTTTTGGTGTTTATGGTCTTTTATGGTTTCTATGGGTTTTATGGTATTTATGATTTTATGGTATTTTAGGGTTCTTTGGGGATTTTATTATCTTTTATGGACTTTAGGGGTGTTAGGTGTTTCAATTTTTTATGTTATTTAGGGTTTTTAGGGATTTGTTTTTGTGTTTTAGGGGGTGTAGGTGTTTTTGTTGATATTTTTGTGTTTTTAGGTTTTGTAGTGATTTTATTGGTTTTTACTGATTTGAGGGGTTATTTTAGTGTTTTTTTTCATTTTATAAATTTTTGAGGGTTCGTTACATTTTTTAGAATTTGTTTAGGGTTTTATGATATAACGGTTTTAGTGTTTTTAGGGTTTTAGTTATTTATTTGGGAATTCGGTTTTTAATGTTTTTGTGTTATTAAGGAGGTTTAGGGTTTTTAGGGGTTTATGGAATTTAGTGGGATTATATATTTTTTCAGGTTTGTAGTGTATTTAGGGTATTTTAGATAATTTTAAGGTTTGGATGGGTTTTAAGTGGTTTAGGGGTTTTAGGGTATTTTTGGTGTGGTTTTTGGGTTTTTAGTTTATTTGGAGGTTTTAGGGGTTTTATGTTTTTTTTGGGTTTTAAGATTTTCGAATAATTTTATTCATTTAGAATTTTATGGTTCTTCAGTGTTTTATGGGATTTATGGTTTTTAATATTTTAATTACTTCTTAGAATTTTTAGTGTTATTTAGCGGTTTGTACGATTCCTTTAAAGAATTTGGTTTTTTGGGATCTTTTAGGCATTTTATAGGTGTATGGATTTTAATGGGGGTTTTACGGAATTTTAAGGATTTATATTGGTTTAATTGGATTTTGGGGGTTTGCTATGGTTTTATAGGGATTTAAAGGTATTTTACGTGTTTATTTGGTTTTATGGGTTTTAGTGTTTTAAGAGATTTTAGGTTTTTTTTTGGATTTTTAGTGTTCTAAGGTATTTTTAGCAATTCCAATGATCTTTAAAATTTTATGGTTTTTTAGGTTTTTGAGGAATTTTACGGTTTATATGGTCTTTTGGGTACTTTTATGGTATTTTGGAATTTCAGATTCTTTAATGTGGTATGATTTATTTAGGGTATATTAGGGTTTTTAGTTTTTTTGGGGGGTTTTAGAGTCCTTATAGGTTTTAGGGCATTTTCAAGATTTTAGGGTCTTGTAGGGTTTTGCTAGGTTTTAAGGTTTTTGTTGATTTTTAGGGTTTTTAAAGAACAGTAGGGATTTTTAGTTTTTTTGGTATTTAGGGGATTTTGAGGATTTTATTGGTTTTATTGTTTATGGGTTTTTATGGTTTGAAGGGGATTTATTAATTTTATCTACTCTAATTTTTTTTATGTTTTTTTATTGTTTTTAGTGTATTATTTTTTTTTGGATTTCTAGGATTTTATAATTAGTTTAGATTTTTATGGTTTTAGATTAATTTACTATTTTTAGTGGGATTATGGTTTTAGAGTATTTTAGGGTTTTTAGGGTCTTTGAGGGTTCTAATGGTTTGTAATTTTTTTTTGGTTTAATGATTATACATGTTTTGGGGAGAGGGTTATTGGGTTTTTTGGTTTTTTGTGGGGTTTAGGGTATTTTGGGGATTAAAGGAGTTAATAGGGTCATCAGTTTTTTGGGTATTTTTGTGTGTTTTAAGGTCTTTTAGGGTTTTGTGGGTCCTTTTGTGGGTTTTTATCCACTCTTTGGGTTTTTATTGTGTTGTAATGTCTGTTGGTGTTTTAGGGTTTTTTTTATAGTTTTACAGTTTTTAGGATATAATGTGGGGTTGTTAATGTTTTTTGGTTTTTAATGTTTTTGGGTTTGATAGGGTTTTTTGGGTTTGAGAGTGTTTTGGGGCCTTATAATGGGTTTCATTGGGTTTTATGGACTTTTATTGTGTTTAGTGTTTCTAGGGCCTTTTTAGAGTTTTTGAGATTTTATGGATTTGAGGATCTTTTAGCGTCTTTAGGTTATTTTTAACGGTTTTAGAGGTCTTAGTTTTTTTAGGGAATTTTGATGATTTTTAGGGGTTCTTTAGAGTTTGTAGAATGTTTTATTGGTTTTAATGGTTTTAAAGGACTTTTAGTGTTTTTATAGGTTTTAAAGGATTTTGAAATTTTAGATTTTTTTAGGTTATTTGGGTTTTAGGGGTTTTGAGTTCTATTGGTTTAGAGGGTGATTTAGGGTTTTTTGATGAATATTTATTTTTTTGTGGGTTTTAGGTTGTTTATGGTCCTTCAAATGTTTGGGGGTTTTTCATTGGGTTTGTACTGGTTTTGGGGGTTCTTTAGGTTATTTCAGGGGTTTTAGGATTTTAATGGTTTTTATGATCTTTTAGGGACTTTTTCTTTTAGGTGTTTTAGGAGTTTTAGAGTATTTTATTTTTTAAGGTATTGGGTTTCGGGTATAGGGTTTAGTGTATATGGTAAAAGGTTTAGGGTATATGGGTTTTGATTTAGGATTTTAGTTGTATGTTTCGAAGTTTAGGGTATTGGGTATACAGTTTTGGGTGTAGGGTTGTGAGTTTTGGGTGTCGGGTATATGGTTTATGGTGTAGGGTTTAGAGTGTATGGTATAGGGATTATGGAGACCGGTGAAGGGTCTTGGTGGGGGGTTATGGGTTTTAGTGGTTTTAGTGGTTTTTATTATTTTAATGTTTTTAGGGGTATTTATTTATTTATAGATTTACGCTTTTAGCGTTTTTATGGTTTTTAGTTTATTTACAGTTTTTAGGATTCTTTTGGGATTTTTGGGTTTTATGGATTTTTGGGTTTCAAGGTTTTTAACAGTTTTCTATGCTTTGGGGGGGTTTGGGGGGTAGGCTTCATTAGGTATTTTAGTGCTTTACAGGTTTTATGGATATTAGGATATTTATTGATTTTATGGTTCTTTAGGGGATTTTTGGTTTTTATGTTTTTTGGGTTTTCTTATTTATTTTTGTGGGATATAGGTATTTTAATTTATTTTACGTGTTTTTATATATATTATGCATTTTTATTTTTTTAGGGGTTTAATGATTTTCATTGTCCACTAATATTTTTATGTGTCTTAGTGTCTTTTACTGTTTTTAAGACCCTTTAGGGTTTTAGGGGTTTTATGGTCTCCTAGTGATTTTAGTTTAATTTTGGTCCATTGAGTTTTTCTAGGTATTATTAGTTAGATCTAGGGGGTTTAGGATTTTTAAGGACTTTTGGTGGTTTAAAGGGGTTTTAGGGCCCTTTTGGATTTTTGGGTATTATGTTGTTTTCAGTTATTTTAAAAGTTTTTATGGTCTTTTAGGGGTTTAAATGTTTTTTGGATCAGTTTGGGGTTTTTAGAGTATTTAGAGTTTTGGGATTTTTAGTGATATAGGATATGTTAGTGGTTTTAGTTTTTTTTGTTTTTTTGTTCTCTAGGTTCCTTTTGTGATTTCTGGCTTAATTAGGGGTTTAGGGGGGATTACAGATTTTATGAGTCTTTATATTTTCTTTTGGTTTTAAATAATTTTAAAGGGGTTTTATTGTGTATCTTTGTGTTTTTAAGGTTTTTATGGTTTTTTGTGGTTTATGGCTATTTTTAGAGTTTTCTTGGACTTAATTTATTTTTCTGTCATTTAATGCTTTTGGGTTGTTAGGTATTTTTATTGGTTTTTTGGGTTTAGAGTTATTTGTGGGGGGGGGGATTATAAGGGTTTTAAATTTTCATAAGTATTTTGTGTTTTCATGGCCTTTTGGGGAGGGTTATGGTTTTTTTTGTGGGGGTTTAAGGGTTTAAAGAAGTTTTTAGTGTTTGTAGGGGTTTTTTGGTTGGGGGGGGGGGGGGGGGTGGGTTAGATTTTTAGGGTTGTTTGGGGTATTAATGTTTGTAGTGTATTTAGGGGTTTATATTCTCATGGGTTTGAGTTTTTTTGGGTTTTAGAGTTTTTTGAGTGTTATGGGTTTTTGGGCCTTTGGGTTTTATGGGGTTTTTGAGTATTTATGGTTTTTGGACATTCAGTTTTTTCCCCTTTTAAGGTTTTTTGGATCAATTAGGATAATTCTGGTGCTTTAGGGTTTTACAGTGTTTGATTGGTTTTTAGGGTCTTATATTTTTGAAATAGAGTTTTAATATTTTAATGGTATTTTAGGGTCATTGGGGGATTTTAGGATCTTTTAGGGTTTTTTGGGGTGTAGGGATATTTAAGTTTATTTTGTCTTTTGGTATTTTTAGAGTTTTGGGGTTTTTTTTTCAGATTCTCACTGTTCTTAAAGTGTTTTATGGTTTCTCGATTTTTTTTTCTGTTTTCAGGGGGTTTTATAATTTTTTAGGGTTATTCATTGTTTTTATATTTGATAGTATTTTTTGTCTTTTTTGGTTTTTATGGTTTTTAGAGTTTTTAGGGGTTTTGATTGGTTTTATGGGTATTGATTTTTAGGGGGTGTTAGTGTTTTTAGAATTTTTAGGGCTTTTAGTGTTTTAGTTATTTAATGGGTTTTAGGAGTTTTAGTTTATCTTAGGGGTATTTAGGAGTTTTAGTGTAATTTAGGTGTATTTTAGTGGGTTTGGGGTTTTATATGGGGTTTAGAGGTTTTGGTTTTTTATTTTTTAGGGACTGTTTTGTTTAATTTTTATTTTTTGTGTTATTGTAGAGTTTTTTTTGGTTTTTAGTGGTTTTAGGATTTTTTAGGGTATTAGGATTTTAGGGATCTAAATGATTTTTTAGTGTTTTATGATATTTATTTTTTTATTGGTTTCAAGGATTTTAGGCTTTTTAGGGTTCTTATTTCATTTTATTGTTTTTTAGGGGTTATTATGGTTTTTAGGTTTTAGGGGTTTCTAGTGTTACTAGTGTTTTTAGGGGTTTCTAGTGTTTTAATATTTTTAGCAATTTTTGGGTATGTTAAAGGGTTTTATTGCATTTTAAGGGGTTTAAAGGGTAATTTTGGGGTTTTTAGGATTTTAATGGTCTTAGGATCTTTTAGTGGGTTTTAGGTTATTTAGGGGTTTTCAGTGGTCTGATTTTATTTTAAGGGTGTTCATTGTATTTATGGTTTTTTGGAATTTTTATGATTTTTTAGTGTTTTGGGGTTTTTTTTTCAAGAATATTAGGTTATCTAGTATTTTTAGGGTTTTTATATTTTTTTAGGATGTTTTCTGTTTTTAGGGTTTTTAGGTGTTTTATGGGATTTTAGTATTTTAGTTTTTTTAGGGTTTTTTAGGGTTTTTAGGGTTTTTATGGTATTTAGTGGTATTTAAGGATTTGAGGGTTTTGAGTGGATTTAGGGGTGTTTGGGTTTTTTTGGGTTTTAGAATATTTTGGGGTTTATGATTTTTTAAGAAATTTTAGCTATTGTATTAGAATTTCTGTGGGTTTTAGGTGTTTGTAGTGTTTATATGGTTTTAATGGGGTTTTAAGGTTTTTGGGAATATTTTACGGGTTTTAGTTATTTTTAGGGGTTTGGGTTTTTAGATTTTAGGGATTATTCTTTTTATGGTTTTTATGGGTTTTGATGTTTTTATGGGATTTAGGGGTTTTTTAATATTTTAAGGTGTTTTTAGGGTTTTTAGGGTTTTTCTCAGGGTAATAGAGAAACATAGTGTTTTTAATACAATTTTTGGGTGTATTAGGGATTTTTAGGTTTAATATTGTTTTATGAGATTTAGTGATTTTAGGCTTTTCCTGTTTTTTACGGGCAATTTAGTGGACATTCATAGGTTTTATTGTTTTTTATTTGAGGGGGTTTTGCATTTTTTTGGGTTTTAGGGTGTTTTAAGGGCGGTTATGGTTTATTTATGATTAAAGGATTTTATGTGTTTGGGTGTTCTACGGTAATTTGTGTTGTTTTATGGGTTATGAGGGTTTTTATTAAATTTATGGGTACTCAAATTTATATGGATTTTCATAGATTTAGGATTTTTTTAGGAAAGTAGTGGGTTTTTAGGTTTTTATAGCATTTTATGGGTTTTAGGGTTTTTAAGGTTTTTATTGCTTTTATTGTTTATAATGTTTTTTGGGGGTTTCGGTTTCTTTAATTTTAAAATGTTTTTAGGGGTCTTCATGGGTTTGAGGTGTTTCCTGCAACATAGGTGGTTTTTGGAATTTTCATGGTCATAATGATTTAGGGTTTTAGGTGATTTAGAGTTTTTAAGCGATGCTAGGTCTTTTGGGTTTTAAAGGGTTTATGGGTTTTAAGTGTTTTAAATATATTTTTATATTTTTACTAATTTTCATGCACTCTTCATTTTCTTTGGTTTTTGATTGATTTTATGTTTTTATATATTTTGGGATTTTAATGTGATTTTAGGGTTTTAAGAGGTCTTTAGGATTTTTTATATTATTTAGGGGAATTTGGGTTTTTAGGGATTTTAGGGTCTTATTTGTGATTTAGGGTTTTCAATGGGTTTTATGATTCTTTTAGAGTGTTATAGGGTTTTAGGTCTTTTAGGGTCTTTTAGGGTATTCAGGTATTGCAGTTTTTATGGGATTTATGGTTTTTTTTCTTATTTCACTGTATTCAATTTTTAGTGTTCTTTTTATTATTTTAGGGATATTTAAATGGGTTTTAGGCCTTCAATGTTTCTACAGGTTGTTGGGAATTCAGGGTTTTTTGGGACTTATTGGGGGTTTTAGGGTTTTTATGGGTTCTTGGGGTTTGGGAGTTTTTTTATTTTTTGGGTTTCATGGGGTTTTATTGTTTTTATGGTTTTTTATCTTTTTAGGGTTTTACTGGGTCTTTTGTGTTTTAATAGTTTTTAGTTTTTTAAAGATGTTTATGGTTTTTAATAGTTTTTTGGGGTTTTAGGGATCTTTTAGGGTTTTTTTGTTTTTATGGTTTTTAGGGTGTTTATGATTTTAATGTTTTTTAGGTTTCTTGGGATCATTTAGAGAATTTTTGATTTCTTCTTTATTAGGTAATTTTAATGTTTATATGGGTTTTATGGATTTTTTCTGATTTTTATAGTTTTCAAAATTTTATAATTTTTATTCTCTATTAAGGGTATTTTATTATTTTATGTGTTTTTTTTGTTTTAGAGTCTTTTATGTTTTTTATGGTTTTTGGTTTTTTAGTGTTTTAGGGTCCTTTAGGGTTTCTGTGTTTTTATGGCCATTGTGGTTTTTATGTTTATTAGGGTCCATTGGGGATATTTATGGCATTTAGGGTCTATTTTTATTTTGTGGGGAGTTTGGGTTTTTAATGTTTTTAGGTGTTATTGGGTTTTATTGTGTTCATCGTTTTTTATGGTTTTGGGGTTTTTAGGATTTATAGGGATTTAATAGATTTAATGTTTTTAGGGGTTTAAAATGATATAATGAGGTTTTGGGGTTTCAAGGTATTTATGGTCTGTTTGGTCATTTGGGTTATTATGGTTCTTTAGGGTATTATGTGTTTTTAGGGTTTTACTATTTTAGTGACTATTAATGTTGTATGGGTTTTTGCTATCCTTTAGGAATTTTATTATTTTATGGGTTTTAGGGGATTTTATTAGTTAAAGTATTTTTAATGGGGTTACATTCATTTTAGGGTTTTCATAGGTCATTAATATTTTTTCAGGGGGTTTTAGGTCTTTTAATTTTTTTAGTGTTTTCACAGTCTTTTAGGGTATTGTTGGGTTTGTACAGTCATTTAGGGTTTTATGGTTTTTATGATCTCTTAGGGTTTTTAGAGACCTTTAATACTTTTACGGATTTATGATCAATTTGGTGTATTGTGGTTCCAAGGTCTGTTTAGAGGTTTCGAGGGTCCTTTTGGGTTTATAGGGTCCATTAGTATATATTTTTTGGGATTTAGGGTCTTATTATATTTTTTTAGTGTCATTAAGGGTTTTTTGGTTTTAGAGTCCTATATGGGTTTTAGTGTATTTAATATCCTATTAGTGTTTTTATTGTTTTTAGGCTCTTGATGGTGTTCATTGGTTTTAAGGTTATTTCGGGTTACATCACGTGTAAGGGTGTTGTAGGGGTTTGCGGTTTTCCTACTGTTTTTTCGGGTTTTAGGGGTTTTATGGAATTTTATGGGGTTTTGGTATTTTTTTTATTTTTTTAAGGTTTTTGTTATTTTTAGCTTTTTCTTGTTCTTTTATTATCTTCATGTTTTTTATGGGTTTTTAGGTTTTTATGGTTTTATTGATTTTATGAATTTATTTATTTAGGTTTTTTTGCAGTTCATAGATTTTGATGATGTTTTTAAATATTCATGATTTTATTAGTGTTTTCGGGTTTTTTTGTTTTTAGGTTTTTCATGGGTTTGGGGGGTTTCCTAATGGTGTTTATCGTATTTAGAGTTTTTCATTGTTTTAGTAATTTAGGATTTCTATTGATTTTATAGCTTTTAAGGGATTCGTAGAAATTTAAGGATGTTTAGGCGATTTTGTGGCTTTAATGTTTTTTATGGTCTTCATGCTTTTAGGGTTTTATGGGTTTTAGTGTTTTAAAGGTGTTTTTGAATTTCTTAGGGGTTTTAGTTTTTTTTAATTTTTATCGGTTTTTACAGTTTTAGTATTTTTAGGATTGATATGGTTTTTTCATGGTTTTAGAGCTTTATTGTTTTATGGTCTTACGGTTTAATTATTATGGTATGTGGTGTAAAGTTATGTTTTAGAGTATAATTAATATGGTATAGAATTTAGGGTCTGGGGTATAGGGTTTAGTGTGTGGGGTATAGGGATTGGGGTTTGGAGTGTGGGTTTTAGGGTTTAGGGCATATAGTTTAGGGTGTAGGGTATAGGGTTTACGGTGTTGGGTTTAATGATTAGGGTTTACAACATATGGTTTCAGTTGAACGTTTTTATGATTAAGGTGTAGGGTATATGATTTTGGGTATGGGGTTTCAACAATGGGGTTTAGGGTTTAGGTTTTAGGGTTTAGGGTTTAGGGTATAGAGTATTGGGTTTTTTGGATGGTGGGTTTAGGTTGTTTGGAGGAGGGTATCGAGTTTAGGGTATAGGGTTTATGGTTTTGGGTAGAGGTGATGTGGTTTAGTGTATAGGGTTTAGTGTTTAGGTTTTAGGGTACGAAGTTTATAGTGTTGGGTTTGTGGTCTTGCATGTAGGATATACAGTTTAGTTTGTATGGTATCGTGTTTAGGGTTTAGGATATAGGGTTTAGGGAGAGGAGTTTAGATATGATGGTCACTACTACATGATAGATCATTAACAGCACTAAAAATGTCCTTTACCACCACTGACTTCCGGATAGAGATTAAAATCCTTAGGATCTTATCCGTACAACAAAGTGCTTAGAAAGGTGTTATTTATCAATGCTAAAAAATAAATATTATAGTGGTCCTTTGTAAATCATTTTAGAATTCTTGGATTTTTTTGGGTCTTAAGGGTTTTAATGTCATTTAATGGGTTGTTTTTTGTTTTTTGGGCCCTATAGTGGTTTTTGGGTTTTTAGAATCATTTAGGATTTTTTATTTTTTTTATTGATGTTTCGTATTTATTGTGTTATTAAGTGGTTTTATTATATTTTTCAATTTTTTTGCGTGTTTCTTGGTTTTATGGTTATTTTATTATTTTTAAGTATTTTTAGGGATTTTTAGGAGTTTTTTCGTTTTTTGGTTTTTTTTTGAGATTTTAAGGGTTTTAAGGGATTTTAGGAATTTCTTGGTGGTTTATGGTTTGTAGGGGTTTGAAGGGTTTTTTTTTGGGTTCTTTGTCTTATTTATGGTAGTTAAAAGATTTAATGATATTTTGGGTTTTAGGGATTTATGTGTTTTTTAGTTTGTTAATTGTCATTTTGTGTTTTTAGGGTTTTTAGTGGATTTTAGGGTTTTTTATTTTTTGGGTTTTTTCAGTTTTAAGAAATATTATTGTTTTAAAAGGTTTTTAGGAGTTTTAGCTATTTTTCGGGACATTTTGGTTTTGGGGGGTTTTATGGATTCCTGGGGTTTCTCAGTGATTTTAGTGCGTATTATGGTTTTAGGGGTTTTAAGAGTTTTATGGGGTTTTATGGGATATTAGGATTTCATATGGTATTTAGGGTTCTATGGATTTTTATGGTTTTAGTATTTCATGGGTGTTTGTTTTATTTATAGTTTTAGTGTTTTTATTAATTTTTTTTGGGTATTTAGGGTTATTAGAGTGTGAGGGTTAGGGTTTTTTGGATTTTTAGAGATTTTAGGTGTTTAAGGATTTCATTGGTTTTAGGGGGGTTTTAGGGTTCCAAGTGGGATTTTATTTTTTAAACATAATTATGGGGTTTTTTGGGGATTTTGGAGTTTTTAGGGTCGTATTTGGATTTCCTTGGATCTTAAGGGGTTTTAGTGTTTTTAGTGTTTTTTTACTGTTTTTAGTGTTATTAGTGTTTCTAGGGTATTTTATATTTTTTTAGTATTTTAATATTTTTATGGGGGTTTGTGTTTTTAAGGTTTTAGAGGTCTTTTATGTGTTTTAGGGTTTGTAGGGTATTTGGGGTTTTCTTGGGTGTTTTAGGTTCTTTTAGTGTGTTTGGTGTTTTTATTGTTTTTTTGGTGTTTTGGGTCGTTTGATGGATAAATAGGGTTTATGGGTATCTTTATGGATTTTTGGGTTTTTTGGACCCATTAGTGTTTTTGTTGGTTTTAGGTTAGTTTACAGTATTAAGTGATTCTAAGAGAACTATAGGGTTTTAGGGTTTGTAGAGACCATTGAGGCTTTTTATGGATTTTGGGGTCATTTAGGGTTTTTATTAATTTTATGGTATTTTATAGTTTTTCAATAGTTATAGGTGCATGTGGTGTTATTAGATTTTTTTGGAATAATTCAAGGCTAATTTTAGAATATTTTATGGAATTTTAGACATTTTTATTTTCTTTTAGGTGTTTTATGGATTTAATGGATTTTTAATATTTATATGATCTTTTAGTGTTTTATGGTTTTTATGGTTTTGGTTTTTTTTAATGTTTTTAGGGTTTTTAGGTATTTTAGGGTTTTTAGGGTTTTTTGGTTTTTAGGGTCCTTTATGGTTGTATGGATTTCATTTTTTTTATTTCTTTTATGGTTTTTAATGTTTTTTTTATGGTTTCTAAATTATTTTGGGTTTTTATGATTAATAGGTTTTTATGGTTTCTAGGGTTTTAATTGTTTTTGTGGTTTTTAAGTGATGTTTTTTGGGTTTATAGGGTTTTTAGGGGTTTTAGAGTTTTCAGGTTTTATGTGTTTCTCAGGGGTGTTAGGGTATTTCTGTGATTTTAGGCTTCTTGTGGTATTATCGTTTTCAGGGTGTTTTAGTGTTTTTCATGGATTTTAGCGGTTTTTAAATTTTTTATACTTTATTAAGGGTTTTATTCCATTTATGGTCTTTTTATGAGTTTTATGGATTTACATTTTTTTTGGATTGGGGGGGGGGGTTGGGTTTTTACAGTTTTTTATGTTTTCCATTCCCTTTTATGGATATTTAGAGTGTTTATCATTTTAGGGGTTTGCTTTATTATGTTTATTTTTGGGTTTTTGTGGTTTCTAATGGTTTTTAATTTTTTTTATGGTGTTTGAGGATTTTTATGGACATTTAGTGTTATTATAGGGTTATTTAGAGTCATTTTGAGGGTTTATCTATTTTTTTGGTTTTTAGAGACTCTTGGATATTGGGATTTTTTATTGTCACGAACGTACCTGAGTAAACCCTGAACCAGTCACCCGAGCCAGTCTGCGACTTGGCCCGAGTGGCGTTCTCGATCCTCCCAGGCTGACGATATGCGCCAGGGCATCAAAAGAGGCTGTGGGAACGATTTTTCCTAGTAAAAATAAATAAATAAAGTAGCAGAAATAAAATAGAGTAGCACGAAATAAATAAACAGATTAAAGTAACTAAATAAGAACAAAATAAAATAAAACTAACCGATAGAGACTTCCACAATCTCCGTGTGACCTCACGGGTCACTCTCCAAATCATGGCCAAATGTTTCCCAAGGTGAACACACCCAAGCTGTAGTCTACACAAACACTAGAAATAAAAAAGAACTATAGGTTCTAGTATAAAAACTCAGTAGGCTAACACAATATCTATTCCCAATGAAATACCATTAAATAAAGAAATTTACTAATTTCAGGTTTGAACTAAATTATATACAATATTTTTTTACACACACAGAGTTTCATTTCTAAAACAAGTATCAGTTTATTTCCCTTTTTAAATTAAAAACTAGTTTAACGTTTGAATGGAATTAGAATATTTTTTTTAGCATTTTCTATGAACCATTTAGTAATCCAAACTTCAGTAATTAACCTAAAAGGAAAAATCACACATAATAAAAAACACACACCAAGGGCCATGGAAAGAGTGGCACACAGGGGCCAAAAACTAAACTAGACCTCTCAATCGTCCTCCAAATACAAATAAACACTAAAGAAAACATGGGTCAAACCTAGGAGATCGTGAACAATCCAAAACATACTATACATGTGACTCATCCTGAAGGCATGCCCAAACTCGATGACATCAGAACTCCCTAATGCTCAGTATACCCTTTCGTGGCCTAAACGAGGGGCCCAATACCCATAGTAACAATAACTTAGTATTCCCCTGTTATGGGGACACTAGCCAATGCGTAATATAAACTAGTGCATCAATTGTTCTCAAGAGATTCACTCACGTTGCCAGGTTCCCATGTCAACACGCATAATAGAAGGGAAACAGGTGAGTCAGCAAAGTCAATCAAGAAGAAAAGATATCACTCACAACTCACACAATTAACGTACACCAAAGATCATCCTTGAGTCACCCCAAAGAGAGTTTTCCAAGATAATTAATTTTTTTATAGTGCAAAATGGGCCTTCGTCAATTTTTTAAAAAAACACAATTATCAAGATAACCCAAAACACTTGTTCACCCTTCAAAAGAAATTATTTATCATTTAAACCAAAAATACATTTCAAATATCATGAATTATGTTTAAAGGAAAAACAAGAATTCTTTTAGGACTGAGTGACCGTTCATCAATAAAACATTTCACGTGTCGTGTATAAAATAAACGGTACTTTTTACACCAAATAATCCTTTAATAATTAATTATCTTATATAATTTCCTATTTATTAAAATTAATAAAAACATCATGCGATTAATAAAATCTAAATTTATAGATGAGTGCAGTGGGGGACCTAACTGGACTCGCAGCCCAGTTACGACGATGATGTGGTTCGTCCCAACATGCGCACAAGTATGCACCACTTTCCGAAGACTGCAAAATCACGTAAAAACCATGCCAATGCACTGTAACAATGAAAAGTATATATAAACACAGAAAAAATGTCTTAAAATAATCCAAATGAATAAATAGAGAAAAACCCATCTCGAGACTGGTGCAGATGAAAGGAAATGAATCCAAAACATTCTGTAAAATAAGTTGTACCCCAAAAATAAAGGCGGACAGTCCAAAGTGATTCGAATCACTTCTCCTTCAGCGGTGGCGGACGGAGCGCAGTACGACGTGACCCAAGAAACCGTTCGCGGACCCAGTGAGGGGATTCACAGTCATGTCTGAGCAAAGCGGAGGCATTGCATGATGAGATTCAGTTTCATCGCTGCTGGCCACCAGATAGGAAGAGGTGTCCCGGACGAACGCAGAGGCGAGCATGGAAGTCGAGAGGTATTCGGGTCACTGCATGAGAGCCTGATCAGGGGCCGGTTGGGGTGATGGCAGACCAGGAAGGAGGGGCTGGCTGGGGCCGGATCACGACGGGGGGCTGCGAAGGGCACGCGACGGGGCGGCTTGGTTCGTGCTGATCTGCCGCGACAAAAAGAGATGGTAGAGGGATCTGCGGCAGGCAAAGTGTGTCGGGGCTTCTGGGCAGAGGCGCTGCCGAAGTGGAGCACTGCAACAGGTTTTCTAGCTCGAAGGAAGGCGGAGCGAGGTTGATGGGGTGTCGTGTTGGGTGCATGCAGGCCAAAGGAGGTAGGAAGGCACAATGATACAGAGGTTAATACGGAGAGGAGTCAGTGGAGCAGTTGCAGGCTCCTGCAATCGGCGCACTGCAATAGGGAAAGAAGGAGTAAGTGGCTTCCGGGTTTGTTGGGTGCGACGTTGAAGAAGGCCGAGCGAGCTGGAGTGGGGCACTGCAACTGGGAAAACCAGGGGTTGTGCACTGCAAGTGGAGTAGCAGGGAGTTCCACAAAGGGGGTAGGGATCCATCTGGATCTTTTGGGAAGGCAGAGGGAAGACGCCGGGAAGCGGGTGCTGGTGGAAAATGCAAATGGTGTAGGGGGCAGATCGGGAGGAGGAAAATGGATAGGGGGATGGACTGGTGCTGCTGTGCAGGAAGTGGAGAAGAGGGGATGGGAAAAAATCATGGGGAACAAAAAATAAAAGAAGAAATAATAAGTAAATAGAGAAAGAAATGAAAAAAAAAGATATAATAAAATAAAAAGTAAAGTATATAAATAATAAAATACAATGCATATTAATAACAACAATAATGAAAATAACAATATTATAAATTATTGTTATTATTATAATTAAACATTTTATAAAATTCATTTCAATTTAATTTATTCATTTAATTTTATTATTAATCTAAACTGGTAGGAAACCGAGAACTCACCAGGTTCGAACCCACAATCAGACTGAATGCTCGGTGACCGTGCACCAACTCGGACCGAATTTGCAGTGACCCCTAATAGTGTGATGACTGCGCAGTAACACGAGACCCACCAAAAACATCAAAAAATAAAAAATTCAAACCTAAACCCAAACCTGACTCTACCTAGAGTCGCGTGACTGAGAAAAGAATAAAAAACATGGCTATCCATGGTCGGGGGTGACATTTATTATCTTTTAGAATTTTTAGGGTATTATTGTGCTTCTTGATTTTTAATGACTGTTTTATTTATAATGGTGTTTTAGGGATTTACATTTTTTCAGCATATTTTCTTTTTTAATGGTTTTCTGGTTTATTGGGTTTTAGGTATGTTTAGGGATTTTTTGGTGTTTTGAGGTCACATTGGGTTTTAATAGGATTTTAGTTTTCTTAGTTATTTTATGTTTTGTAGAGGTCATTGTGTGTTTTTAGGTATTTAGGTTTTCAGGGTATTAAGGTCTTTAAGTGTTTTATGTCTTAAAGTAGTTTTATGTGATTTATAGTTTTTAGGGTATTAGGGTTTTGGGTTTTTTTTTGTTTTTCATAATTTTTATAGATTCTGTCTTTTTTAATTTACTTATGGTTAATAAGGATATAATCATAGATTTATTGCTTTTAAGTTTTTAGGGTTTTTAGTGGTTCGTATGGTTTTACGTTTTTATGAGTATTTAATATTTTTAGGGTTTTTGGAGAGATGTGAGATTTTTTGTGTTTTTAGGGGGTTTAATGTGTTTAATGGATTTTTTGGGCTTCTACGGATTATATGGGTTTTATTGTTTTATAGTGTACATAGGGGTTCACTTCCCTTATAATCATCCTTGGGTGTTTATAGTTTTTAGGGGGATATCTAGTTTTCATGGATTTTTTTTTTTGAGATATAAGTGTTATTGGAGACTTTTATAGTTTTTATGGCGGTTATGGGTTTTTGTGTTATAAATGTTTTTGGGTTTTTATGATTTATTAACTGGTTTTAGATATTTTAAGGGATTTGGGTTTTAAAAAAATTCATTATTTTAAGTTAAAATTTTAGTGTTTTTTATTATTTCATTGTGTTTTGGGGTTTTATGGGTTTTAGGTTTTCTAGGGTTTCTACTTGTTTTAGGGGTTTTAATATTTTCCGAGGGTTTTTAGCAGTTTTGGGGTTTATTATCCTTTTAATGGATTTGTGAGATTTTAGGGGTTTAAAACAATTTTAGGACTTTAAGGGGGTTTATTGGTTTTTGGGTTTTTTTAGGGTTAATAGAGTTCTTTGGGATTTCATGATTTTCTACTAATGTTTATGTGTTTAGGTTTTTTGGATTTTTTTTTGGAGTTTTCCTAATTTTATGGGATTTTAAGAGTTTAATGGTTTTTAGGGTGTTAATAAGTTTGTAGGGTTTTAGGTTTTTATGTGTTTTATGGTTTTATGTTTATTACGGTTATTAGGTTTTTTTTATTTTAAGTGTTTTATGGTTTTTTGTGTTTTTAGGGTTTTTCAGATTTTATAGTGTTTATATGGGGTTTTATTATTTTTTTGTGTGTTTTAAGGGTTTTTGGGGTTGTTTTTGATTTTATGTTTTATTATTGTTTTAGAGGTTTAGTGGGGTTTAGAGGTGTGATGAGTATTAGGGTTGTAAGGAATTTCTGGTTTATATGAATTTTTAGGTTTTTCCAATGTTTTTAGGGGTAGTTAGTGGTTTTAGAGTTTTTAGGGTTTTGTTAGTGTTTTTAGTGTTTTCGGGGTTTTATAGTTTTAGGGTTTAGGGTCTTTTAGGAATTTTTGGGTTTTTTGGTTTTTTTCAGTCTTTAAACGATTTTATGGTTTTATGGGTTTTTATTGTTTTTTAGTTTTTTAGTAATTTTATATAGTATGGGTTTTAATTTTTTTTCTTATTTTAGTGTATTTTATTGGTATTTTTGGATTATAGTATTTTAATGGTCAATTAAGTCTTTTAGGATGTTTAGGTTCATTTATAATTTTTGTGGTTTTTGGGGTCTTTTAGGGGGTTTATGGGTTTTCGGTTCCTCTATAGGGTTTTAGGGTTTTAGGGTAATTTAGAGTATATAGGGTTCTTTAGGGTTATTTTTCTGTGTTTTAGTGTTCTTTGGGTTTTATAGGGATATTATTTCTCTTTAAGGTATTTTTGGGTTTTAAGGTTCTTTTGGGTTATTTGGTTTTTAGGATCTGTTAGGGGTTTTGGGTTTTTAGGGACATTTTGGGGTTTATGTGTATTTTATGGTGTCTTATGGTTTTATAGTTTTTTCTTCCATTTAGGGGTTTTAGGGTCTTTTAGGGGTATTAGGTAATTTAATTTAATTTTTCTGTTTTTGTGTATTATTATATTTTTCATCATTTTTAGGGTCTTTTGGGGTTTTTAGAATTTTTAGGGTTTTAGGGTTTTTAATGTTCTTTAGGGGTTCAATGGGTTTTTGTGTTTTTTATTATTGTATGATTTCTACTAGTTTTTAGTGTTTTATTATTTTTATGGGTTTTAGGTGACTTTATAGTATTTATGGTTTTAGGATTTATATTGGTTTTAGGGTTATTATGGGGATTAAAATGGTTTTAGGGGTTTAAAGGGGTTTTTGAGTTTTTTAGGTATTTAATGGTTTTTGGGTTTAATAGGGGTTTTAAGGGATTTTATGTTAATTAAGATTTCTTAGGATTTTGGGGGGTTTTGTGTTATGTAGGATTTAAAATGACTTTTAGTGTTTTAATGATTTTTGGTGTTTTCTGGTTATTATGGGTTTTAGGTATTTTCATGGGCATTAAGGTTTTCATGTGTGTTTATTGGTTTTTATGATTTTTTATGCATTTTTTGGGGCTTAATGTGATTTTTGGGTTATAGGGTTTGGTGGGGGTAGCCAATTTTTAGAGCGTTTTGGGTTTTCAATGGTTTTAAAATATCCATTTGATTTTGAGGAGATTAAATTTCTGATAGATTATTGGGTTTTTAGGTTTATTAAAAGGTTTATAGGTATAAGTTGTGGTTTTCGGGTTTTTAGTGTTTATGTGCATTTTGGGAATATTTGGATATTGCATAGACATTTTAGGGGTATTAGAGATTTTTTTTGGAGTTTTAGGGGTATTTTATTGTTTTTAGGGTTTTTATGGGTTTTAGGGTATTTTTTGGGTTTTAGTGTTTTTATTTATTAAATTAGTTTTTTTTGTATTATATGTTTTTGAGGTTTTTTATGCATTTTAGGTTTTTTAGGGGTTTGGTGGGGTTTAAGGTTGTTGAGTAATATTTTTTATTTTTAAGGTGTTATTTATGGTATTATAGGGATTCAAGGTGTTTTATGGGATTTTGGGTTTTTAAATTTTTTTGTTTTTATAATTTTTATGGGTTTTAAGTTGTTTTTGTGTTTTTTTTGTTTTTAGGGATTTTAGTTGTTTTAGTGTTTTTATGGTTTTTAGGGATTTTTGTGGTTTTTTATGTGTTTAAGGGTTTTTTGGGTTTTTTGGTTTTTTCAATGTTTCTAGGGTTTTTATGGTTTTCGTATGGTTAAAGGGTTTTATGATTTTTTATGGATTTATGGGTTATAAATTTTTAACTGTTTCATTGGTTATAGGGGTTTTAGGGGTATTTTGTATTTTATTGGTTTTGATGGGTAATTAGGGGTTTTAAGGGGTTTTAGAGTATTTTCAGTGTTAGGGTTCTGAAGAGTTTTTACGTATATTTGGGTGTTTTAATGTATTAAACGTTTTTAAGAGTTTTAATTTTTTAAAGGATTTCATTGTTTTTAGGGTTTTAGTGTAATTTGGGGTTTGAAGTGTTTTTTGGTATTCTATGGATTTTAACTTTTCTGGAGTTTCATGGGTCTCTAGTTTTTTATGGTATTAGGGGTTTTAGTGTTTTAAACATTCTTTAAGGATTATCTAATTTTTCTTAGTGTTTTTATGGTTTTTAGAGTTTTGTAAGGTATTTAGGTTTTTTATGGATTTTAGGTTTTTATGGCTTTCTTGGTTTTAGGGGATTTAGAGTTTTTGAGAGTTTTCATGTTTATTATGTTTTAAAATTATTTTTATGTAATTTTTATTGTTATTTCGTATTGGTTTTTATTTTTTATGGTGTTTGTAAGATTTTTAGGACGTTTTTAGATTTGTTTTTGGTTTTTATTATTTTTATCATTATTTTGGGATTTTTTGGTTTCATGGTTTTTTTGTAGGGTATACATTTTTGGGTGTAGGGTATATGGTGTACGGTATTGGGATTAGGGTTTTGGGGTTAGGGTTTATGGATTCAGGTACAAGGTTTTGCGTGTCTGGTTTAGGGTTTATCATATAGGGTAGATGATTTAGGATTCATGGTTTACGGTTTAGGGTGCAGTGCTTAGGGATTAGGGTGTTTGGTATGGGGTAAAGTGTGTGGTGTTTTGGGTTTAGGGTGTAGGGTACTGGGTATAGGGTGAAGGGTTAAGTGTTTATGGCAGAGGGAATAGGGTTTTTGGTGTAGGATAAGGGGTTTTTGGTGCAGCGTATTAGGATTACAATGTGGCGTCTATAGTTTATGGTATAAGGTATAAGGATAAGGGTGTAGGTATTGGGGTTGATGGTGCATTTTATAGGGTATATGGTTTAACGTTTGGGGTTTAGAATTTTGGGTGTATGATTTATGGTTTTTGGTGTGGGGTCTAGGATTTCGGGCATAGGGTATAGTGTCTGGGGTGTAGAGTATGTGGTTTAGGTTATAGGGTTCATAGTTTAGGGTGTAGGGTATATGGTTTTTTGTGTTGGTTTTTGGGTTTGGGGTTTAGGGAATGGGCTGTCTGGTATATGGTTTATGGATTAGGGTTCAGTGTTTAGGGTTTAGTAATTCATGTTTAGGGTGTGGGGTGTGGGATTTATGGTGTAAGTTTTAGGGTGTAGTGTTTTGGGTGATAAGTTTATGGTTTTCCATGTAGCGCCTCTTATTTTAGCATTGAAAAAACCCATCTTTATCAGTATTTTTTGGAAAGCACTAATAAAATATGTTTAAAATAAAATATACATTATTAAATGAATATATATTAAAAATGAATAATTTTAATAAATATTGAATACTTCGCATTAATTCTGAACATTAAATCTTTAATACTTGAATGTTAAAAGTTATTTAAATTGAATAATTAAAAATAATTTTACATAAAAAATATTTGAAAAAATTGTAATTTTTGTTATTTTTATAATTTATTAAATAATTGAAAATGTATATATTAAAATATATAATAAAAGATATTAGAAAAATTATATGGTATTGAATAAATATGAATATATAAATATTTAAAATGAATAAATTACCAAAAAATTATAAAAAATAATTAACATTATAGTGGAAGAAATAATTTTAAATGAATAAATGTTAAAAAATTCTAAAATTTATTAATTAAAAAATTAATAGATATCAATGATATTTAAAAAATGTTTAAGTGTTATTGATTATATAGATTATTAAAAATCATAAGGATAAAAAAGTGACAATGAAAATGAATACATATTAATTAAATAAATTACACATACCATATTGAAAACCATAAGTGGTAATGAATTAAAGATTAAAAATTAGAACAATAATAAATTAAAATTGTATGAAAAGTTAATTAATATTATTAACGAATAAATAATATAAAAAATGAAAAAATTATACAAAAATATATTAAATATTAATAAATAGTATATTTTAAATAAAAATATAAAAATTGAATAACATTTATTGATTAAAACATGATATATTAAATATGTTATTTGACTAAATGAAATTATAAAATTAATATGAATAATTGAATGAATTACATAAATATTGTGTGTGTGTGTTTGTGTATCAATAAAAAATTGTAATAATAACATATATGTGTGTGTAAAATTACTATATGAATATATATTAAAGATGTTTGATAAATGTTAAATCGAAAAAAATAATGACATTATATAATACATAACATATATTACATGATACTAATTACTAAGTATTTTTTATTAATATAAAATGTTAATTGTAAATAGTTATTCACTAGATATATGACTCATTAAATGTTGATAGATATTTTTTTATAAATATCATATTCAAGGAAACCTTATATATATAAATATATTTATATATTAAAAATATTAAATCTATTGAAGAATAATTTTTTATAAAAAATATAAAAATATTAAAAATATTAAAAATAAAAAAAAAATAATGAATGAAATTATAAATAAAAAATTAAACACACATAAAATTATGGTTGAATAAATAATAATAAATGAATTAATTTTAAAAATTAGTGAAATATATTTAAAAAATGAAAAGATCATAGAAATTGAAAAATAATGAGTAAGTTTCATTAGTTAGATAAAATGTTAAAAAATATATAATTAATTATTAAAATTAAAACGATTACTTATATTAATTATTAAAACTAAAATGGTATTATAAACAATAACTGTTAATCAATAAATACGTAAAAATATATATTGAAAATAAAAATCGGTAAAAAAAGTATTATACAAATAAAAAACTTGATAATAAATTGAAAATAAAAATAAAATGTTATTAATGAAATTAAACAATATTAAAAATGAGTTAATAAAAAAATAAATAAATAAAATTAATTATAAATTTTATTTAAAAAAATTGAATATAAGTTAAAAAGAAAATGAATACATGTTAATTATATAAACATAAACCATATAAAATCATTAAATGTTAATCAATAAAAATGTATATTTAAAATTTAAAAATTTAAAAATTATAAAAATAATAAATAATGTAAAACTAAACACGAATAAATTTCAAAAATAATAAAAAACAGTTTGGATTAGAAATGAATAAATAATAATAAAAATGAAAAAATATCAAAACAATTAATATTAATAAGTACTATATATTGAATAAAAATATATAAAAAGAATAAAATTTACTGATTAAAAGCATAATATATATGAAATATATTTTTTATAAATAAATTTGTAAATTGAATATTAAAAATTAAATAAATTGAAGAAATAGTATGTCTCTCATTATGTGTTTCTATATTAATTACACATATCGATGTGTGAAATTAATGTATCAAAAGTTTGATATATATAAATTATAGATGTGTTAAAAACAATAAATGTTAATGAATAAATATAAATATACTTTAAAATTGAATAAAATTACAAAAATATTCTTCCAATAAAAATGAATAAATGTAAAAAATAGAAAAAAATGGATGATAATAAAATTTAAAAAATTTAATATATATATTTACATATTAATTAAATTTAATGAATATAATATCTTAAATAGAAATATAAAAATTAAATAAAATTTATTAACTTAAAAAATAATATATTTAAAATTAATTATTGATAAATAAAAATATAAAAAGATACTAACAAAAAAATTATTTTTGTATATGTTCGATCTCTATAAAATTGAATTAATTTCATATATGTAAGTGTGAAATTATTATAGGACATACTAATTGTAAAATATTTTGTAAATTTTATCATTTAATAATTAAATATTTATTATTTTATATATAAGTTAAATTAAAAAATCAAAATAAATTAATAAAAAAATATTTTAAGAAATTTATAATGATATTAAGTAGTTAATATTTTTAAAAAATAATAATTTTTAATTAAATTATAATCAACTTTCCCCTAATAATTGAAATATAAATATGATTTATAATACATTAGTATTATATAAATAAAATTTAATAACGTTTTTTATATTTTATACAATATATATTTCTATATAAAATAATATTTTTAATTATATAATTTTTTTATTTGTATTACAATTTTATTAAATATCTTATATATCAAGTGTAAATGTTTATATGCTGAAAATGTCCAAGACACACCGGTGATAAAATTTATTAAGAAAATACATGCAAAGAGTCTAGCATAACAAGGAGTAATTACACACTCCTGAATGTGAAACAACCCACATATCAGTATCAACCATTGATGGACAACAATCACAAGATCTAAAAGACCACCTTGAGCTCGTCTTGACAATCGCCATAATTGACAAAGTATCCACAACATAGTTGGTCTCCCTATAGGTATGATAAACCCTCCACCTGATTTTCTCCATATCATTAATCAAAGCTATCCAATGTGGGAAAATGTACCATGGAACATTCATTGAATGTACCCTTAGAGTATCAACAGCCATATATGATTCAAATTCAATCCATAGCTAATTTCACTTCTCTTGGATCGAATGCTTGAAATTATAAATTAGAGCCCATAACTCATCCTCATATGGAATCACATATCAAATTTAATGATAAAAACCATCCTCTCACAATGCAACGACATGTGAAAAAAACACCACTACATCCTGGCAGACCCGATGTACCAAAAGCATCTCCATCAACATTAACATGAATCCGTGGACTAATCAACAGAATCTATCTAACATATTTCAAACCAATTGGACTTCTCATTCATCCTTGCACACCCAATATTTTATGAGTACAAAGGTCAGATATACACTGACTCATCATTCTAGTTTGTACCTTAGAAGACAAAAACATGTCCTCATGAATATACATCCTTCCAGCATGAATAGAAGGCATAGATTTATCAAACAGAGCAAAATTCTAGGTTTTCCTTGTGAAATAAATAGTTGACACAACAACAACAAGAATCAAATTTTGAATATCCATAATGCGATTGCTGAATTCCGTGATGTTTGAGATCAACACATAAAATGTTTTTCTCTTGTACACCTGAATTCAAAAAAGTACTTGAATATTATCCCAGAAGATACACATGAATGAGAAACTAAAAAATACATTCCAGGCAGGGAAATTACATCCTCTCTCATTATTCATCTTATAAAAATCCCTATTATTGAATACCCAACTCATATTATTTATCCATTCCATAATTTATGTATCCAAAAACAAATACATTCGAATTTCATTAGAAAAATAACTAGGAAAAATCACGTCATCATTATAATGATATTTCTATATTAATAAATTAATTTTAATCATTTAATTTTTTATGAAATTTTCTTTTTTTCAATTATTTTTAGCTCTAAAAATGGAAAACTAACATGAATGGATAAATCTATCCTTTATTAGTATTGATAAATTCATGACCAGAAGAGTATTAAAAATTAGCTTATTAATGTAACCATTTTCATCCATTTTTTAACCTAGATAAAAGGTACCTTTGTCATTATTTTTTATCTAGCATTGATAAGGTTTATTGGTGTCTATCTCAAGTTTTCTAATAGTTATTTTTAAGGGATTTAAGATTTTTAGGGGTTATTAGACTTTATTATTTAGCTTCTTTTGGGGTTTTTTGGGTTTAGGCTCTTAAGGTGCTTTTTCAAATGGGGGGGGGATTAATGGTTTCATGGGTCTTTATGGGTTTTAGGGGTTTGTGGGGATTTAGGTTTTTCTTAGGATTTTATTGTTTTCATGGTTTTTAGGGTTTAAGTGGATTATATGGGTTTTTTGTTTTTATGGTTTTTTAGGGTTCTCAATGGGTTTTAGGGGTTTTATGGTTTTATGGTTTTTGGGGACTTTTTTTAGGGTTATTTAGTTTTTTAGGATTTTATGGTTTTAAGGGGTTTTAGGTATTTTAGAGGCTTTTAGGGATTTTATTGGTTTTATCATTTTTTATGTTTTTAAGAAATTTTTGTGATGTCCCAAAACTTTATTCGACTTATCCTATGTCCTGTCGAAATTAAATATATAGATACTGTAAACAGTGGAAATAGAAATAAAGAACTGTGGAAGTCTGAAGAACTAAATATAATGACCCAAATCCACAAAGGCAGAGACTGACATAATAATGCATGGAATGAATATAATACATATATGAAAAATTAGATAATGTATTATATATAATAGAACAAAATAAAATAAATAGGAAAAACAAATCCATTAGCATCTTGACCCCAAGCTCAATTCTCTATTCCCAAGATCTAGCTAAGTACAACAAGTAAACCAACCATATATGGTCCATTATGCATTCCGGTACCTATAGCAACATAGTCTTCTTAGGTTCCAATGGTGGACCAAGTAGGGTGTGATATAAAAGAGGCAGTAATCATCCACCAATGGTGTATTCATGTAATTTGATTAGGTTATCATAAGTAAATATTTTCTAGATAATAATATAAAAGTAAACCAGTACTAAATAAATAAATAACCACCCACTTAGGTTCCCAAAAGAAACCTGGCAGGTCTACCTGCTTAATCCCATGGCTAGTATGTCTAATCATGTCGCTTTATAAATATATATATATAGAATCATAACATATATATATATAATTATATAAATATGTTTGGGATTATCTGTACATAACCCACCACCATCAAATTCTAGGGGAATCTCTCATGGTTTAGTCGCTAACCCAATTCCTAGATATCTCACAGTCTCTTGAAATGCATTTATTGGAACGACTAGGATGTACCCAATATCATCTATTACCAAGGGAGATCTCACAATATATCCCATGGATCTAGCTTCTAGAAGGACTGGGATATACCAAATGGCATCCATCACATTGAGAGCACTCACAGTCAATCCCTTGGATCACGTAGGGAATGACCCACAGTCTCCCCTCCCTTGGACTCTCATGATTCCTTAGATCCACAACATATATGGAAGAATGATTTACCATACACATAACACAAGATTCATTAACCTATAATTAATATCATTATAATTCATAATCATATTTACATTAAACTAGATGATCACAAGGCATTACCTCTATTGTCATGTCATAAATCCTATCACAAAGAAACCATGGCTTGAATAAATATGAAAAATTACACCTAAGGAAAAACATATAAGGAGTTTCTTGAACAACAATAAAATCATTCAAGGTATCCCATTTAGAATTTATCAATTTACAAAAGGCATGGACAAAGGCATGGTTTCAATACCCATGTATGAAGTTAATTATAACTGAACAATACATTTAATATGACACATTTTTAAAAAAACATAAACAAGTTCAAGGAAATTCCATCCCTTGAAATCATTACATCAAACCAATTCATTTTTAGATTATATACATCTTACAATAACCACCCTATAAAAACCAAACCTCCAATTTTCCAAAACAAGGGAAATTCCAATATAAGGCATTATGATCAATAGTAAGGCCATGTAATAACTCAATTTTCCATTTGTAAAATTCAAATTACAAAGGATACAAATAAATTAAAGGAACCTTGTAATACGCTAATTACAAATTTTTAAAAGAACGATTCCTTAAAATTTCAAGATGAAATCTAATTTGGGTTCCATGTAATTTGATCTATTTGGAAAGAATGACCAATTTCAAAGAGGTAAACCAATGGGTGTCCTTATAGAGAACGCGTGATGTATAAACCCCAAATTAAGAACCAATTCACCTATATGAAGAAACTAGTTTAATTTATACACGAATTAATCAACACAATATGGAATTCTAGCAATGTTCGTATTATGTAATGATGTTATAAATAAAAAATGACCAAATATGAAATGGAAAACTATGCGAACACATACCTTATAGTTTTTATGAATACTTTCATGATATCAAACTCAGAATCCATGATGGTTGGAAGAGATATGAGTCTCAATTCAATGCTCAGAAAATATGTCGAATGTGCCTACATCCTAATATAATAGTATATGGAAATAAAACCTTTAATAGGATATTTGAGACTAGGGGAGGTTAATGTTGTCATTCCAATGATTCTAATATATCGTGTATTAAACACCAGAAGAAGGCCATAGATCAAATCCTACTCATATAGGGTTCTTAAGCTCAAGGAGGAGGAGCCCACTGTTTGGTCATTAGAATACAAGGGAGGAGGAAAAAATTGGCTTAAGGTTTAAGTGGGATAAAATTGTAATTTCACCCAAATCCCATTGTGAATGGTTTAGCCCCATGATTTACAAAGCCTACAGAAACCATGCAATAATGATCAATCCAACATCTATAATCAGATGCAAGACTGTAACACCCTGAGATTTTATAAAAAATATTCTTTTTAATTTAATTGATGTCTTGTTTTGTACGCTACACCAAAATGAGCTTGCACTACACGCATCCTTGAATTTGATTGATTTACACACAATCGCGACCTTCCATGATAGCGTGCATTGTATGCAATATCCAGTTTCACTAAACAACGATATGTTATTAAAATATTATATAAACCAGTCGTTATGAATAGTAATACCCACTTTTTGTATTTTTATAAATTTTATCTTTCAAAATGGACTTCATTTTTGGATTTGGAATATCGAAATTAGCCTAGGGTGAATTTTTGGTATTTTTCGGAAAACATTCAATTTTTGATGAATAGTGAAAACACTGGGTACTATTTAAAAACCGACTTTTTATATAAATAATTATTTATTTTATTTAAATTTATTTTAGGTAAAAATTGATACATAATACCTATATAATTTCAATGTAATTAATTAGATTCATTTTATAATAATTTAGATATATAAAAATTTTATTGAACTTTTCACCGTCTTTCACCCACCTCCTAGGAGAATTTGGAAATTCACATAAAACATAATTTTACAGCTTCTGTGAGTGGTATTTTGAAAATCTGAGAGACATGGTTAATATCAAGGACTAAAATGTGGTTCAATGAGATGAAAATAATTTTTGGAGAATAGTATCTTTTTTACTTTTATTTTCCACGGTTAAAAGTAAAAATGGGTCATTAAGGGTAAAAATGATATTATTATTACCCTAACACATGTCCTAATTCTATTGGATAAGTGTAATTTGACGAAAAAAAACCTTACGAATAAAATATGACCATTTAGTTCCACTCGGATTAGATTAGGAAATTTATTATTAATTTATTTAAAAAAGGGTTAAAATAGTTAAAATCAATGTTTAATAACTAAATCATTTTTAATATAGGGTTATAAATAAGATAAACTCGACTAGAAATATTACATATAAATATAAAAAGATTTCCTACATAATTTAATTTTATTCATATTTTTTAGAAAATAAATAATTTAATTTATATATGACACAATGATGATGCAATAATTATCTTATTAATGAAATATTAACATAATTGATGTTATAAATACCAAAATAAATGTAATTTGAGACTTTTTATGAATTAAAATAATTTTATAAGTTAATATGACATGTTAGTATTTATTTAGATAAATTTTTGTTGAACTAATCATGCTGTTAGGATTTTCATAAAAATCAATTACCAAATAGTGTCAAAATTGACATAAAATAGTTTTTAAAAAAATATTATATTATTAGTTGTTATTTTATCCCTAAGAATCTATGTTTCGGCCAAATTACTTATATAAGGTTATATATATTAATAATAAGCAAATTGGGGTTCTTTTGGCATGTTATAGTATCTTTATTAACCATATAGTGTAAGAGAACAGGAAAACACAGTAAAAGTTAATTTATATAACTTAGAGTTAAATCTAAATTATAAGGTTAAAATAGTAACCTAAACTTGTCTAAAATATATTGGATGAGAGGATTTAGACCCATCCTCACCTTATATTCTAAATAAATTAATTTGGAGATATTAAAAAGCGAATATGACTTTATAATAAAATAATATTTTATGTTTTTCCTAAGGTGCCCCTCTCCTCCCTTATAAAAGGGAACCTCATCCCTCTCCTCCTCACACCACTTTGAGCCTTCATGCACGGCCAACCCCTGCCAATTTACCTTCTCCACTTCCCTATAAATATTCTAGAGGTCCTGGTCTTCTTCAAAGACCATATTTTGTACCCTAAGAGATGGTTAAGAAGAGGCGCTTCAAAGTAGAGGTAATGTTCGTTACCGATTCTTTCAACATTATTTCTTCTTCTACTTCTTTTTATTTAGTTGTTTCATTATGAAGTAATAAAATAATTATCCCTCATATACTGATATGTTATTATAAATATTAAACAACCCTATTTCACCTACTATCCATTGTACGAAAAATTAAATCACCCCGCGTGCATACGTACGGAATACCGTCTCCACGCCGTGGTGTAATCTGTTTTCCACCACCACCTGACATGGATGGTTATAATGGTGTAAAGAATAACTATATATGATTATTTTAAAGTGATATTGATTCTGAAATAGCATACATACACTTCAATACAATTCCACGATCATGGGAATGATATCATCGCTCGTGCTTCGTACAGACTACCGTCTCCAAGACGCGATGAGATTCATTCTCCATGTTATCCATTCATGAATGATTATAAAGTATATATAATGAATAATAATGAAATATATGAAATAATAATGATACTTTATTTATGTATATATATATATATATATTTATGTCATCAACTTAATTCCATTCAATTTAATAAGGAAACGAAAACAGCGTTCATGCGTACGTACGACCTACCGTCTCCATGAACGGTGTATTTCATTCCATTTATCGATCTATCATATATATATGTATATGATGAATATATATTATATATAAATCCTTTTTTACATTTTGTAATTATTTTAATCCATATATAAGTAATAATATCATGGACAACAAGTCGAAACACGTACGATAAATGAAGCAATTTTACACAAAATGCTACTTTAGCATGGAATTTACAAAAGAATGGGTAATATAAAGTCATAAGTGAACCATATATTATATCATAACAATGAATATGATTCTATAATAAATCAATGACATTATTTAAATAATTATACAGGAGTTTCAGATATATACAAAACATATCGAACGTAAGGTAATAGATAATTTTGCAAATCTCATTTTAATCTGAGATTTCTTATTCGTACGTATTTAATGGGGTTATTTTTTATCATCCATGTCCATGTTTTATAAAAGTGATTTCATGTATTTTTAAAGTCATTTTTACCCATTTTTGAATTTTACTACATTGTATGTAAGGAATCTTTGTTTTGTTTGTGTTACGATGTACTTTTTGACTTTTCTGAAAAAAGTACGAGAAGAATATTTTTTTAACGTATATGACATGAAAGGGTTTTTACGGTTTTATAAAGACTGATTTTGATGAATCTTCCTCCAAAATATTTCATGACTATTTCCCACAAAATCCTTTTCTTTTAAAATTGCATGAAATTTTTTTAAAAGAAAATGATTTTGAAGAAGAAAGAATATTTTCCTCAAGAATTCATTTCAAGTGTTTTATCAAAACCATTTTCCATCTAAGATGTCATTATTTCATATGTGTATGTTTCAAGTATAATGTAACTATGATTTAAATGGGGTCACTTTTCTTATTATGAAATGATATCCATTTATTTTATATGAATTATGTAATGTTAGGATGATGTTTATGAAATCCATTTTATTTAAAGGGTTATTATGAACGATGTATGATTATTTTGTGGCACAAGTAAGAGTGGTTTCATTAGGAGATGGGAGGGATCTCTATCTCCCTAAAATTCATTGGGTAATGATTTATATCTCATGAGATAGACTTGGCTGTAATGGTAAGTTAATCCTATTTAGTCGTATAGGACTGGAACGAGGAGTGAACTCGATTCAGAAAGGGACTTTTTCCATTTAGATGGTCCTGGCAGCAATGCCTTGGCTACTATGGAAATCATATTCTGTACTTAATGGTTTCCATAATCACATGTTTTATTCCAATGCTATTTTATCATGACTAATGTTTCTTTGTGATCTATTCCTTATGTACTACCATGTTTTTTGTCATTGCCCAAGATTTTGATGTTTAAACATTATGACCATGTTTTTAAGTTCAAATGTATATGATTTGCTTTATTTTATCCATGCTTACCCTTACTGAGCATTTGAGCTCACCCTTTTTATATTTTATTTTCCCCAGGATATAAAGAAAGGTTTTAGGTAAGAAAACTAAAGGGGAAGATCATTAGGGGAGAAGTTGAAGATCATTCACAATGATTAGAAGATTAAATTCCGAGTTTCCAAAGACACTAAACTATTACGGTCCTTGTGTTTCTATTTTTTTTATGTATTAAGTATTCTGCAAAAGTAATGTAATGTCCATGTATGTCAGGATTCGGGTCTCTACAGTTGGTATCAGAGGAAAGGTTTAGTTAATCTTTGGAAACTAGGATGCAAAAACTTTAGTGAGATATCAAGATATAATTCTAAGGTATGTCTAGGGATGTCCCTAAAGATAAGTATAAGTATAGGTTATAGTCCAAGAATTACGGTAATGATATTATAATTAAACCTAAAATGTTAGATATCAAAGGTACTCACCCTTTATTATGTTGTTTTCCCTAGCATGATTTTTCCTCTCATACTATTCTTTTTGGGTTTTAAATGATGGCTGGAACCTGAAGGAACGGTGTTGATCAATGTAATTTAAAATACAGTGATTGTCCTTCTAAACAAACTAATGTTATGGGAGATTGAGTGAAAAATCATATTGATATACTTACGCAATCTAGGAATCATTCTAGACTTCTGAATGAGCAGAGAAAGGAACAATATTCTTTTGAGTCCTTCATGAGGAATCATCCATCTTCGTTCAATGGGACTTCTGATCCACTTGTTGCTGAAAAATGGATCAGTACCATTGAAAAGATATTTTCCATACTTCTCTCTTTGGAACATGATAAATTCATTCTAGATGTTTACCATTTAGAAGGTAATGCAGACAAGTGGTGGACTCTAATTAAGAATACAAGTCCCCACGATGAAATTGAATCCATGGAATGGGACGAGCTCAAGAACTTGTTTTTCAGTAAGTACTTCCCTCCTATTCTTTGAAAAAAGATGGAAAAGGAGTTCCTTGAGCTTAAGAAAAAGGATCATGAATATGTTGGTATATACGAAGAAAATTTAACAAGGCTTTCAAGGTACGCATCTGGCATTATCATCCAACCTGAAAGTAAGGTTTATCGATTCTTCAGTGGCTTAAAACAAAGTCTTCAAAGGGGATTAACTATAAGAGGCTTCAGTAGCTATGAAGAAATTGTGTGTTGTTCTATCAAGGTACAAATGGATGTTGGTGATACATATCCATCTCGTGGTATGGACAAGAGACAAATGATGGAGTTGAAAGAGAAATCATAGAACAATGGTGAAAAGAATATGAATGTTTCTTTATGCTCAAAGTGTGGAAAGAAGCATGGTGGATATTGTCTTAAAGGGACTAGAAAATGTTTCAAGTGTGGAAAATATGGTCATCAAGAAGCTGAGTGTCGAAGTAATGGAAAAAAGGGTTTCTAATGATGTGAATAAAGAAAATACTAAAGAGAACGCACCACCAACACTTCAATGCTTCAAGTGAAATGAAATGGGGCATTATGCTAAAAAATTCCCTAATCCAAGGGTTAACGATGATCGACATGAGAAATGACTTAAGGCAAAGGAAAAATGGAAGTCACATGAGATCACTATTGGCGATGTTGAATATGAAAATGATGTGGTGGAATGATTAAGTGTTTTTGTAATGGATTCCAATGTAATGTAGTATATAGTATCGTGGAATATTGGAATATTTATTTATTGGTCTATTGTGGTTTTCAATAATTTTATGGTATCAGTAACCATGGATAGTGATTGAGATATTTTTGGAAAGAAGATGATATGTTCATAATGAAGGGATAAGGAGAAAAATAAATGATTGACAGTATTCATGAGCTCATGACTGATATAAGTACAAACTTATATCATGGTTTGAGTAAATAGAATTTTTGGATTTGGGTACATGGAAAAGGTTAACTTTTGACAGCATTCATGTTTTCACTAAGGTTCAAATGGTATTAATTCTTCAAGAGAATACATGATTATGGTATGCAAATTTTTTGAATGTGACCAACAACATGATATATCTTATGATATATGGGGGAAAATGAAGAATTAAGATGCTCAGTAGATGACATTTCTAGTAATCAGACAGCAGTATTTTTGATAAGCCTAAATATTTGAAATGGATTATGTTGGACATAATTTAGTATTGTTTAAGGATAGAACTATTTTTTATGTTATGGATGGAATGTTATAATTATGTAGTTTTAGAAAAAGGACAACCTACAGGACAAGCGACAACCCGTCGCGTCCGACAAGGCTGTGGGAATCAAACCCACAACTGAAGTGTGACATGCCTTTATCACCTTCCACTGGCCTACAAGAAGTCCCTGGTTAGTAGAAACTAGTTTTATTTTATTATGCACTATGATATCTGAAGTATATGTCCATTTAACAACCATATACGATTAATCTAAGCATAGATGGACTTCTGTATAATTAATAAATTGTTCTAAAAGTTTTGCGATAGAAATAGATGGAATATCCTATCATTCTATTGTATAATATGATAACACTTCACAGAAGAAAAATTGAACTTCATTTCTTTAAGAGATCAAATGGAAATTGTTCGTGAATTGAGCAACGGTCAGATGATATCAAAATAATTTAAGTATTTCTTCAAATTTAAATTCTTCAACATTAGGGAAATGATCTTGAAAACAAAAAAATGTTGTCCTAGTGCACTCATATCTGATGAATCGGATGGTACCTTAGATCATCACAAATTTATGGCTTTTTTATTGCTTGATTTTTCATAGACATGTCCTCTACCACTCTTTATCAGAAGTTGATGGTTATATTTCTCTTTGATATCCATATTTTCACCTATGTTCTCCTATATGGAAACCCAGTGATTAGTTAATTTGGGTAAACATTATGTTTCATACTTTAGTTTTTAAAGTCGTGTTTTGGTATTCCTTATTACGATGTGGGTTTCTAGGAATGAAACTTTCAAAGGGTAAATGATTTATAACCCCGACGAATTTCGAGGGCGAAATTCATTTTAAGGGGGGTAGAATGTAACACCCCGAGATTTTATGAAAAATATTCATTTTATATTCATTAATGTCTTGTGATGTACGCAACACAAAAAAAAGCTTTCACTACACACATCCCTCACTTTTCATGATTTACACATAATCGCGACCCTCCATGATAGCGTGTGTTGTACGCAATATCGAGTTTCACTAAACAACGATATGTTATTAAAATATTATATAAACTAGCCGTTATGAATAATAATACCCACTTTTTGAAATATTAAAAATTTTATCGTTTAAAATGGACTTCATTTTCGGATTCAGAATATCGAAATTAGCCTAGGGTGAATTTTTTGTATTTTTCTCAAAATATTCGATTTTTTATGAATAGTGAAAACATTGAGTTACTACATAAAAACCAACTTTTTATTTAAATAATTATTTATTTTATTTAAATTTATTTTAGGTACAAATTGATACATAATACCTATATATGTTCAATGTAGTTAATTAGAGTTATTTTATAATAATTTTAGATATATAAAAATTTTATTGAACTTTTCACCGTCTTTTACCCACCTCCTAGGAGAATTTGGGAATTAACAGAAAACTTAATTTTACCACTTCTGTGAGTGGAATTTCAAAAATCTGATAGACATGGTTAATATCATGGACTAAAATGTGGTTCAATGAGATGAAAATAATTTTTTATGAGTAGTAACTTTTTACTTTTATTTACCACTGTTAAAAGTAAATAGGGTAATTAAGGGTAAAAATGATATTATTATTACCTAAAAACATGTCCTAATTCTATTGGATAAGTTTTATTTGAAAAAAAAACATAGGAATAATATATGACCATTTAGGTCCACTTGGATTAGATTAGGACATTTATTATAATTTTATTTGAAGAAAGGTTGAAATAGTTAAAATCAAAGTTTTTATAACAAAATAATTTTTAATATTTGGTTATACATAATATAAATTCGACTATAAATATTCATTAGAAAGCTAAATATTCCCTAAATAATGATATTTTTTTATAATTTTTAGACATTTAATAATTTAATTTATTTATGACACAATGATTATGCAGTAATTATCTTATTAATGAAATATTAACATAATTGATGTTATAAATACCCAAATAAATGTAATTTGAGACTTTTTATGAATTCATATAATTTTATAGGTTAATATGACATGTTAGTATTGATTTAATTTACTTTTTTCGAAATAATCATGCTATTATTATTTTCACAAAAATAAATTACCAAATAGTGTCAAAATTGACCTAAAATAGTTTTGAAAACAAATATAATAATTTTAGTTGTTATTTTATTCCTAAAAATATACGGCTCAACCAAATGACTTATATTAGGTTAAATATATTAATAATAAACAACTTGGGTTCGTTTGGCTTGTTATAGTAAGTTTATTGACAATATAGTTTAAGAAAACAAGAAGACACGAAAAAAGTTAAATTATATAACATAGAGTTAAATATAGATGATAAGGTTAAAATAGTAAACTTAAATTGTCTAAAATCTATTTGATGATATTATTTCGACCCATACCCACCTTAGCGTCGAAATAAATCAATTTGGAGCTATTAAAAACCGAATATGACTTTATAATGAAATAATATTTTAAGTTTTTCCTAAGGTGCCCCTCTCCCCCCTTATAAAAGGGAACCTCCTACCTCTCCTCCTCACACCACTTTGAGCCATCATTCTCGGCCAACCCCTGAAAATTTATCTTCTCCACTTCCCTAGAAATATTCTAGAGGTCCTGGTATTCTTCAACGACCATCTTTAGTGCCCTAATAGAAGGTTAAGAAGAGGCGCTTCAAAGAAGAGGTAATGTCTGTTACCGATTCATTCAACTTTATTTCTTCTTCTACTCATTCTTCATTAATTGTTTCATTATGAAGTAATAATATCAATATCACTCATATAAATATATGCTATTATAAATATTAAACAACCATATTTCACCTTCTATCCATCCTACGGAAAACGAAATCACCGCGTGTGTATACGTACGGAATACCGTCTCCACGCCGTGGTGTAATCTGTTTTCCACCACCACCTTACTTGGATGGTAATAAAGGTGTAAGTAATAACTATATATGATTATTTTAAAGTGATATTTATTCTTAAAAAGTATACATACACTTCAATACAATTCCACGATCATGAGAATGATATCATCGCTCGTGCATACGTACGGACTACCGTCTCCACGACGCGATGAGATTCATTCTCAATGATAACCATTCATGAATGATTATAAAGTATATATAATGAATAATAATGAAATATATAACATAATAATGATACTGGATTTATGTATATTTATATGTATGTAATCTACTTAATTCCATTCACTTCAATAAGGAAATGAAAACAGCGTTCATGTGTACGTACGACTTACCGTCTCCAGGAACTGTGTATTTCATTATATTTATCGATCTATCATATATATATATATATATATATATATGTATATGATGAATATATATTATATATAAATCATGTTTTACATTCTGGAATTATTTAAATCAGTATATAAGTAATAATATCATGAACAACAAGTTGAAACACGTACGATAAATGAAACGATTTTACCCAAAATGCTACTTTCACATGGAATTTAAAAAATAACCGGTAATATAAAGTCATAATTGAACCATATATGATATCATAACAATGAATATGATTCTGTAATAAGTCAATGACATTATATAAATCATTATACAGGAGGTTCTGATACATACAAAGCATATCGGACATAAGGTAAGTGATAATTTTGCAAATCTCATTTTTATCTGTGATTGCTTATTCGTAAGTATTTACTGGGGTTATTTCAATCATCCATGTCCATGTTTTATATAAGTGTATTCATGTATTTTTAAAGTCATTTTTACCCATTTTTTACTTTTACAACATTGTATGTAAGGAATCATTCTTTTGTTTACGTTACGAGGTACTTTTTGACTTTTCCAACAAAAGTACGAGAAGAATATTTTTTTAACATATATGGAATGAATGGTTTTTAACGTTTTTATAAAGCCTTATTTTCATGAATCATACTCAAAAATATTTCATGACTATTTTCAACAAAATCATTTTCTATTAAAATTTCATGACATTTTGTGAAATGAAAATGATTTTGAAGAAGAAAGGATATTTTCCTCAAGAATACATTTCTAGTGTTTTATCAAAACCATTTTCCATATAAGATGACATTATTTCATATGTGTATTTTTCAAGTATAATGTCTCTATGATTTACATGGTTTCACTTTTCTTATTATGAAATGAGATCCATTTATTTTATATGGATTATGTGATGATGGGATGGGGTTTATGAAACCCATTTTATTTATTGGGTTATTATTAATGATGTATGTTTTTTTTGTGGCACAAGTAAGAATGATTTCATTATAAGATGGGTGGGACCTATATCTCCCTCCAATGATTTGGGTAAAGATTTATATCTCATGAGATAGACACGGCTTGAACGGTAAGTTAATCAGATTCAGTAATACTGGACTGGAACGAGGAGTGAACACGATTCAGAAAGGGACTTTGTCCTCTAAGATGGTCTTGGAATCAATTCCTTGGCTACTATGGAAATCATATCATGTGCTTAATGGTTTCCACAATCACATGTTTTATTCCTATGATATTTTATCATTATGAATGTTTCGTTATGATCTATGCCTTATGTTCTGCCATTTTTATGTCTTTGCCCATGATTTTGATGTTTAAACATTATGTTCATGTTTTTAAGTAATAATGTATATTATTTTCGTTATTTAATCCATGATTACCCTTACTGGGCATTTGAGCTCACCCTTTTTATGTTTTATTTTTCCCAGGATATAAAGAAAGGTTTTAGGTAAGAAAACAAAATGGAAAGATCTTTAGGGGAAATGTGGAATATCTTTCACCGCGATTAGAAGATTAAATTCCGAGTTTCCAAAGACACTAAACTATTACGGTCCCTGTGTGTCTATTTTTGTTATGTATTATGTATTTCGCAAAAGTGATGTAATGTCCATGTAGGTCAAGATTTAGGTCTCTACAAAGACCATGTGCCTAGGACTGTATGGTTTTAGATAACCTATGAAAAATTGAAGGTTCCCTTAGTTGTAGCTACACTGTTTTATAAAACTGTGCTACATGGGTCGCAATGTTTCTATTAACCATGTGGACCAACCTGTAGCCCATTTTTCTATAAAGTTGATCTCTGAAAAAGTCTAAAATGATCCTCAGTCCTTCCTGGGGATTTATGATACCATCACCATGATTAAAATAAATATTCAAAATGAAAAAATAATGATTCATACCTTCATAAAATATTGGGTCGTTAAAACCTACCCTTCATAATGAAACTCATCCTCAAGTTGTAATTATGAGAGTACAAAGGTAAATTTATTAAAGAGTTCCGTCCATTGAGATTCTAGAATAGAATCCCACTCCAAGGTGTTGTATAGAACTCACTCATTCTACCATAGCACTTGTACAAGTGTGAAAAACATTCCTCATAGTGTCTTCATGCTCTGAACAACAATATACACTGGATACTCTTAAAATGATGTATCCAAATACAAATCAACCTCATCTAGTTGAAAGACCTGTGTTGGGTCTAGATAGTATCAGAGTTGTTGAGATACATGAATGACATCATGCATGGATAGGTACCTATAAGGATGTTCCAACTGGTATGACACTGGTCAAATCCACTTCACAACCTTGAATGGTCTAATGAATTTCCATGATAGCTTACCCTGCTTACGAACAATCTATTCCCCAACCTAGTAAAGTCATTCCACAAAACCTGGTCTTAGACCTCAAACTCTAGAGGTCTCCAACGTCTATTGGCATATGATGGTTGTGTAGACTGAGCTATCAACAAGCACTTCATGATCAGTTAGACCTGCTCTGTTTTCTCATTAAAAATATGTGAACCAAGCATATATATATTCCCTTCCTCTATCCAGCACATAGGTGAGTGGCAAGGTCTACCATACAAGTTTTCATTTCGATCCATCTCAGTTCTAGATTGAATGCTATTGTTATAATAAAAATAAACAAGCGAAATTTTGTTCTCCCATGAACCTAAAATGTTGAGAACACATGCATAGAGAATGTCCTATTGTACATGAATCGTGTGCTCTTTTTGTCGATCATTCTATGGATGATCGATCTTGCTGAAAAGTCCCAAGGCCTTCTTTAACTCCTTTATGAAACAAGATATGAAAAGAGGATCTCTATGCGAAATTTTAGAATGTGGTGTTCCATGAAGGTGTACCACCACTTTGACATAAATACATTGAATATCATCTATTTAGAAGGTCTCTCACATAGGTAAGAAGTTGGAAACCTTCGTTAGATGATCAACAAAAACCATCATTATGTCATTTCCATGAGGTGATCATGGTTGGACAATACAAAATTCCATCGAAACATCATCTCATTTCCATTAAATAATGGAAAACTGCTAAAGAAGCCATGTCATACATTGATGTTATGTGTTCACCTATTGATAAGTGGAACATCGAGTGATGAAACTTGTTATCTCATGTTTTATGATGGGCCACCAATATCGGTGTCAACGGTCTCCATACATTTTGGTGACACCATGGTGAACTAACCTTGTTAAAGCATGGAATTCCCCCCATAAACTCCTATTTTATGTATGGTATATCCTATACATACCAATGGAACAATATAGTATCATCATTATTGATTGACTATCTATAAGATGTATCATAATCAAAAAACAATTTCTATGTACAAGGCCTTCAGGATCAGATAGATGTCATAATCGTATCCTTTTCAGAATAATATATTTCAGAACTTAGGATGAGAGGATAGTCAACCCATGGTCCTCTTAAACCTAAATTTGTATATTCTAGAATAAGGCCACTAGCTTCCATTCATCAATGGATTCATGAACCACCTTTGTCTGAATCATTCAAATCAGAGCATCAGCTACATAAATCCTTTTTCCTATAGTGTAGGAATGATTAAACTTAAATTAGTGTAGTTACTCGACCCACCTATGCTACCAATGATTCAGATCCAAATGATTGAAGACATACTTGTGGATTTTGTGGTCGGTGTACACCAAAAACACTCATCCAATTAATAGTGTCTCCAATAGTGTTAGGCATTCAGAACTATAATGAGGTCAAAGTTATGAATTAGATAAATCTTCCCTTGATGTCTCAACTAATGAAAACCATATGTAATGACTCACTCTTCCCACATAATAACTTCTCCAAGCCTAAAACCTAACGGTTCGTAGTATATAGTATAGATATTTCCTAGCTCTGAAGGAATTAGTATCGACAATGAAGCCAGTATTCCCTTCAACTCCTGAAAGTATTCTTCACAATATTCACACCATTCTAAATTCACACCTTTATTTTTCAGTCCCAATATGAAAAAATTCAAGGAATGAGATATCCTAGATAAAGTACATGTAATATCCATAAATACCCATGAAACTATAAATATCAAAGATTCTATTTGGTTTCTCCTAACAAACCTTATCTCTCACTTTATCTCGATCAAGAAAACTCCTAAATCTGATATTATATGACTCAGGAAGTGGTATTTATCAATCTATAAGTGGCATTTACTGAGTTTTTCATAGAGCTGCTATTATCTCATTGTATTTAGACAGATATAATGATGGGTTTTAGGGTCATGCCTAGGGAGTGAATAATTCAATATACATTCAAGAAAGACAACTATAAAAGAATCCAAAAAATAGGTGGAATACACAGTTCATATGATCAATGATGACAATAGGTGCATTTGTGAGTCCAAACAGCATGACCAGGTACACATAAAGTCCATAACTACTCCTGAATATTGTGTGAGGTATGTCTGAAGTCCTGAAATGAACCTAATGAAAGTATGACCTCATATATATCTTTGAAAATACATTTTACCCTCATATTTGAAGAAATATTCCATCCATTATAGGATGTTGATATATGTACATGATATTAAGATGATTCAACTGATGGTAATTCACAGAGTGCCTAAGGATACCATCCTACTTCTTGGAAAAGAGGTTTAGTGAACCATAAGGAGATGCGATGGGGAATATAAAAACATTAGACTCTAGATCCTCTAACATATTCATGATATCCAAAACCCCTTAGGTGGCTTCCTATAAGAAGGAATGGACACCGATGCTACTCCTGGAATAAGAAAAATAGTATACTCTACCTATCACACTGAAGGTAGAGTATATTAGTCCTTAGGAAATATATATAATGATCAACTATAGATGAAAAGACACTGGGATTTATCTCCTGATCATTATGATAAATAATAGAAACCTTCACATTCACATTACCCAAATTCTACTACATAGGTCCAAATCTTGAATCTTGAACATTCCATTCTCTCGTATGCATTTGAAAAACATCCTTTGGTAATGTGAGAGTCACCCTATGATGATAACAGTCAATAAAGGATCTATAGGGACTATCCATTCTATCCTAATGAATACATCAAATCCAATCAAGTCTAGGACATACAGGTTCGATATGAATAGGTAACCACCTTTCTGAAGGGGACAATTTTGATAGTGATGAACACCTTTTTAATAGATACCTAAATGTGTATCTAGCATCATGATCCAATGATATTATTCAATGTAGATCCCCAAAATCATAGAGATTCTATCTGATATAAATGAGAGAAATTCCCATGTATCAAACAAATAAGAAACTATGGTTGTGTCTACTAGGATAGTACCTAGTAGAGTAAATCATTTGGCTCTCTCCTCCAACAAAATAGTTTGTATTGCATGTAATATGCCTATATAGTTACCCTGGGTCACTTCCAAACTACCATGAGTAGGCCCAATCTTATAATGTTGAGAATCATATGTTTCATTTCCTCTACCACAACCCCCACCTTGACCAGATCGGTCGGTGGTACTCAATCTACCTGACTATCGTGATCCTACTGACATAGCACATGACCAAGGAGTTGGTGTATATCCCCACTCACTATGAACTAATGGGAAATTCCTATAAGAATGATGGAGATGAACCTTACTTCTATGTCCTCTGTACTCCACTATATTCTGCCTACACTATAATTTGAATATCCATGCCATTGCACACTAGTGAAAAACAAGAGAACTATTGGTACTAGGATCCTGACTACTGCTTCCTACATAAAAAACCTAAAAAATACCAATTTTCCTAAAATAATATCCAATAGAATCACTAGGTGTTGATCCACCCTCGATCACACAATCATCCTCTCTCAGATTCCTCTATGTGACTTGGGTCTGGTTGACAATCTCTATAAAATTCATCAACTGAACACATTGACATGTGATTGGATGGTGTAACACATCCCATACACGAATTTTGAAGTTTTCATTAGATCATTAGAAGCTAGGAAAGGATAATAACATTAAATATTATTGAAAAATTATGAAAGTTCCGTAACTAACATGGTCCCCAATTTCATGATAAAAAATTCTCAATCTCTATCATCCCTCAAATTCTAGGGAATGAAATAGTCATATAAGACCATCTAAAAATCATCCCAATCCATCTCTCTATGTAAATATTCCAGCATGATCACATCCCACGACCTATTATATGAGTTGGATTACATATATTCTTCTATCTTGGCCATCCACTCTAGAGGCATCTCTAGAGGCGTCTCTAGATTTTCAAATATTGATAGGATCAGCTTAGGCAAAGACATTATTGGATGTGTTCTATCATCCCTTGAAATGGTGGGAGGATGATACTGCTAAACCCCATGAGTCAACTCTTCCATACTTGGGGCAGGTCACACTCCTCCTTGAATACCATATAAAAAATGCAGAAAAACATCTTGAAGTTGTTCATTAGCGGCAACATATAGAATAGGATAAGGAGCTAGAAGTGGTTCTACAAGAGAATGACTTGTCCCTCATGTAACTCCATATCTAAAACATTATCAACCCCGCATTCTATGAATTAAACTAAAGGATTTCAAGGTAAAATATTGCTAAAATTACAAGATAATTTCTCATAAGGGATTCATTTAATTTTGAATATTTCATTAAAGGAGCTAGGATATGTACCAAAGTCGTCCTATAATCACAAATATGCCTCTTTGTCGACATCAAATGTCAGTACTAGATGTTGAAACAGACCGTAACAGTCCATAAGAACATTGAAACAACCAATACCCACTTCCAATACTAGTTTTCGGTCATTTTTGTGTTAGTCATGTACAAGATGGATGTTCTCAAGTTATACTATGATTCCCATTGGAATATATAATCATTTAAACATTTAAAAATATTTAAATTTTTTGAATACAATGATATACAATTTTATGGTCCAAAACGGCCTATACACCTTGTGAACCAAAATATAGCGTCCACATGGATTTAATTTTAATTTTAATTTTGATTTTTGATGCAATTATACCACATTAAAATTGTAGATCTATCTTGAATTCCATTTTCCAAGACATAAGGTCCCACACACCTTATTAATCTTAGAGTTGAACCCACTAAACTTACATTACAATACAATCAAAATCTTAAAAAAAGTTTCAACACAATTTTATATATACCACAAGGAAAAATGACTATGAAACAACAAATAATTGTTGAAATTTAAACATGACACAAAAATAAAATGAATGAGCAATTCATATTGTGCCTATCATGATGAATTTTTTAATACATAAAACTCATTTCATCATGTCATCGTAATGAAATCATAATTAAAATAACAGCAATATAACTAACATCACAATACATTTGATTCACCCAATAGTGAAGTGATATCAATAGTAATAGCCATAAATAGAACAATAATGAAAATTCAGGAAACATGGCCTTTATATTTCAGAACACCCATGAATGTCATGTGAACAAGTCACATGTCTTTCCCAATATGAAATCTATTTTCAACAAATAGTAGTGAAAGAATAAATCACTCAAATAAAAGTATGGGATATCCAAGAACTTGATTCCATTTATCCTATGCCCTTGGCCCGGTTGGCCACATGACCTAAGACATGCCTCCCTGTATACTAGAGGCTACCGACTAGCATCAAGGGAGTAAAGGTAGTAAGGTGGGATAATAAACCGTATGTCAGAGTTGAAAAGTGGATAAAAATAAACAGTGAATAGTTGTAGAAGCATAAATTTTATAGACAAATACAGTAAACTATAGAAAAATAAACAAATAACAATGCAATCCAGAATCACATAATTTGATGATTAAAATCCTCAAAGGTAGAGTCTGTTAAAATAATGCATGGCTTACTGATAATATAGATATTATAAAACATATTGAATAATTATATACAATATTACAAATGAACAATAATGGGATAATATCTCCACAAGAATCTCATGCCTAAGACCAATCCTCTTCTCCAAACCTCCAGTTGGGCAGAACAGGTCAAAAACCTATTGAAGTACATTTAACCTTTCTGTTACATGCATCAACATAGTCTTCGTGGGATCCATGGGCTTCCTGAGTAGAGTGTGAGATAAAAATATCAGTAATCCCTCACCAATGGTATCTATGTGTAATCCATGTAGGTGATCATATATAAATGGAGTGCAGATAATAATAAGAAAGAAAACCAATGCTGAATAAATAAATAACATCTTGCTCAGGTTCCCAGAGGTCACATTGTGGTTCTACCTACTTCTGCACATGGATTCATTTTATGGTCAAGTTAGTTAATAAATATATATACAATATCATAATATATATACATATAGAAATATTTTTTTTGAGGATTGGGACATAACCAACAACCTTCCAGTTCTAGGGGAAGCTATAACATTAATGCCCCTAACCCAGTCCCATGAGTTGTAATGGTCACTAGGCATGCACATACAAGTAGGACTAGGACGTACCCACTTTCATATATCACCATGGGATCTCTCACAGTCTATCCCTTGGCACATTATCTAGAAATATGGGGATATACCTAGAGGCATCCATCACTAGGAGAGCTATTATAGTTAATCCCTTGGCCCTAGCAGGTAAACTCCCGCAATCTCCCCTACCATGTAATCTACCAGTTCCATGGATCCACAACCTATATGGAATAATTATTTATCCTACACATAACACATGAGTCACTAACCTCTCATGAATCTCATTATAATTCATACATATGTTCACATTAAACGGAATGATCTCTAGGCATTGCCTCTTATATCATGTCATCAATCCTTTCACATAGAAACCAAGGTATGGATAAATACACCACATGACACCAAAGGGAAAACCCATCATGTGTTCCATTAACCATAATCAAATCATTAATGTAATCCCATTTATAATATATCAATTTACATAAGGAATGTACAAAGTCTTAGGTTCACCTTCCATATATCAATTTCATTTTATCAAAACAATCCATTTCATATGATGTATTTTTAATAAAACATGAAGAAATGAAATTCCATGACATCCCTTTAAATCATTACATCAAAACCTATTTATTTTAATTATAATAGACATATTACCTTATCAACCCTATAAAAATAAAACCTTCCAATTTTACAAAAAATGGAAAATTATATTTTAAGGTATATGGTTCAAGAGTAAGGCCATTTAACAGCTAAAATGATCATTTGGGAAGTTAAAAATATAATTGATCCAAACTCCTTTGAGTAGACATGGAATCCAATAATTACAAATCTGTTAAAGGCTAATTAAATTAAAATTCAAGCTGAAAACTAAATTGGGGTCCATTAATTTTGAGCCATTTGGCAAAAATGTCCCATTTCAAAGTGGTACACCTTTGGGTGTCCTTATAGAGTATGTGTTATGTCTAGACCAGTAATAGAGAACCTATTAACCTATATAAATTTACTAGTTTCACTTATAAATTATGTAAACTAAAAAATATAAAATTTTGGAAAAGTATTTCTTATAGAAAGATTGTATAAATATGAAACGAACAAATATAAAATGAAAAAAAATGTGACCACCTACATTAGTGTTATAGAAGAAGATTTGATTGATATCTAACTCAGATTCAATGATGGTTGGGAGATATTGGAGTTTCGTTCTAATATCCTAAAAAATGGAGAATGATCATGCATCAAAATATCATAATATATGGCAATAGAATCATTACTTGTACTGGAGTTACTATGGGTGATTAATTTTGTAGTTCCAATGATGCTGGCGTATCAAGGATTGGACACTATATGAAGGCCCTATCTTGAAGCCTACTCCCAGATTGTTCTAAAGCTTATGGAGGAGGATCCAACTATTCAGATGCAAGAATAAAATGGTTGAGGGTAAATTAGAATTATGGTTTACGTGGTGAAAAATGGTAACTTTTTACCAAATTACACTATACATTTTTTAGACGCATGGTTTACAAACTGTGTTCAAACATTATGTTATGGATATGTAAAACATCTGAAATTGGTTTCACGGTCACATGCCTTGGCATTCACAATTTCAGACAAACCGTGTAGACTTTCATGTGCCCCTCTCTTTAGCCACACAGTTTAACCAAACCATGTGACATTGGTCGTATGGTTTCTACATACACTATGGCCCATCCTGTATCCCATTTTTACAAAACTCGAGGCTTCAAACAAGTCTTAGATTGTTCTCGTACCTCTCCTAGTCTATAATATAAATTTACCATGATTAATGAAAATATTCAAAAAGAAAAAATAATGATCTATTCTTTCATAAAAAATTTGTTCGTTACATATTTAAAGATTGTAGGGACGTTTTTGGGTTTTGGGGTTTTGGAGTGTTTTTGAGTATTTAGAGTTTTTACGGGTTTTAGGGTTCTTAGGTGTTTTAGGTTCATTTATGGTTTTATGTTTATGAGGGTTTTGGTGTTTTTATTGGGTTTTTGGGTTTTTTGTTTTTTAGGATCCTTTATGATTTTTAGGATTCTTAGGGTCTTTCTGGGTTATTTTAGGAGTCCTGGGTCCATTCCGCTTTTTAGTGTTTTACAGATTTTATGGGTTTAGGGATTTTAAGTTTTTATGGTTTTAGGGATTTTAGTGTTGTATATGTGTCATTTTCTTTTTTTGGGTTGTTTTTGGTTATTTAGTTTTATCATTGGGGGCAGGGGGGCTTAGGTTTTCTATTACATTTTAATGTTTTTATTGTTTTCGGGGGGATTCCATGTTTTACGGGGTTTTAGGTGTTATAGGGTATTTTTGGTGTTTTATGAGTTTATAAGATTTTTATGTATTTTTTGGATGTTTCCTAGATGATTTAGTTTTTTAAGGGATTTATTGTTTCTATGGTGTTTTAGGGTTTTAATGGTTCAAGGTATTTTTAGGCATTTTTTGATTTTTTTGGCTTTTATCATTTTTTAATGTTTTTATATTTTTTAAGGTTTTTAAGGGAATCAGGGTTTACCATGTCTCAATAACGGTTTTACGGGATTTGAGTGTTTTATGATTTTAGGTGGGTTTTTGTGTTTCTTTTTTAGTTTTGGAAGGTTTTATGATTTTTAGGGACTTTTAATGTATTAGGAACATATTTTCTTTTTTGATGGATTTATGGTTTTTTGTGTATTTTAGGGGTATATAAGGGTTTTATTGTCTTCATGTTTATTTTGGTATTTTATATTTTTATGGATTTTTGGGATTTTATGATTTTCAGGTTATTTTAGGGACTTTAATGTGTTTTAAATGGTTTTAGGGTCCTTAATTATTTTTAGAGGTTTCTTGGGTCCTTTATGGTGTTAGTATTTTATAGTCCAGTAGGTTTTACGGTATTTTTAGGGTCCTTTAATGTTTTTCATAGATTTTTTGAAACAAATTAGGGGATTTTGGGGATTTGGTGGAAATCCATGATTTTTAGTGTTTTTGGTATTTTTAGGGGTTTTATATATTTCAATATTTTTAGTGGTTTTATTGGATTTATTGTTTTTATTATTATATTGGGTTATTACTTGTATTTAGGGTTTTTTGTTTTTTCATTTCATGTTAATTTTTTGTTTTTTGGTTTATTTATGTTTTTTATGATTTTTATCACCATTGAATGTTTTTACAATGTTTAGGGTCTTATATGTGATTAATGTGGTTTTAGGCTCATTTAGGACTTTTAGGGTTTTATAGGGTCGATTTGGTGTTTTAGAAGGTGATTTAAATACTTTTAATAGTTTTTAGGGATCACTAAGGGTTCATGGTTTTTAGGGTTTTAGGGTTTTTATGTAACTTTAATGGTTTCTAGGATCATTTAGGGTTTTGGGGGGATTTTTAGAGCCTAATACGAACCTTTAGTATTTTTAGGGTCCTTTTGAGTTATCATTGTTTTGGGTCTTTTATGGTTTTTTAGTTTTTTTTAGGATCCATTAGTGTGTTTTAGCATTTTAGTGGTTTTAGAGTAATTTTTTCCTCTTATAGAAATTTTTGGGGTTTTAGGGTTTTTATGGTTTTAGGGTATTTTCGGTTTTTTATATTTTTTAGTATTTTTTTGTAATTGAGTTGTTAATGGAGTTTTCTATGTTTCTAGGATCTCATAGGGGTTTTAGTGATTAATTTATTTTGATGATTTTTCTATAGTTTTAGGTTGTTTTGTGGTTTTTGGGTTTTCATTATTTTATTGTTTTAATGAAGTTATTGTTTGTATGGTTTGTATGGGTTTATTTTTTGTTTGGGTCCTTTATAGGTTTTGTGATTTTTAGTAGTTTTATGATTTTATGGATTCTTTGTGGCGTTTGGGATTATATGGGTTTTCAGATTTTAGGGGTTTTATGTTATTTTGGGGTTCTAAATTCATTTATTGTTTTTAGGGTATTAATGTTTTTTACGGTATTAAGGGTATTTAGTGTTATTAATTTAGTTTGGTAGTGGTTTTGTGGTTTTTTTGATTTTATAGGAACTTTTAGGGGGATTAGGTTCTCTCAGTTTTACGGTTTTTATTTTTAATAGGGGTTTTAGGGTTTTAAGGGTTTTCAGTGTATTTAGGGATTTTAGGGTTTTCAGGAAATTCTGGGGTTTTATGGGTTTTTAATGTTTTTATATATTTTATAGATTTTTATAGGCTTTATTTTTTTAGTGTTTTAGGGGGTTTTTGAGTTATTAGGATTTTTAGTGACTTTGAGTATTTTATGGATTTTGGGAATGTTCATGAATATTTATGGTGTATTAGTTTTTAATGGTGTTATGGGGTTTTAGGCTTTGTAGTTTTTTTCATTTTTAATGTTTTGGGAGATTTATGTTTATTATGAATTTATGGGAATTTTATTTTTTTTCTAGTTTTATTGGTTTTTTATGGTTTTGAGGATGTAAAATAATTTTTTTCTATTTTTAGAAAATTTAATGGTTTTTAGGGTATTTACGGGTTTTAGAATTTTTAGTGTTATTATATATTTTTTGGGTTTTTTTTTGTTTGGGTTTTATTGATTTTTTAGTTTTTTTATATTTTTATTGGGATTGAATGGTTTTTAGTTTTTTAGGGGGGTTCATATTATTTATGGTTTCTATGGGTATATAGGGATTAGGGTGTGCTGTTTAAGGTATAGGGTGCATGGTTTTGCATTTAGGGTCTTGGGAATAGGATTTTGGTGTAGGGTTTAGGATTTTCTGAGAGTGGTCTAGTGTTTTGGGTGTAGGGTGTAGGTTTTATAGTGTAGTGTATTGGGTTTCTAGTGTAGGATTTAGGATTTAGTGTATCAAGTATTTGGATTTGGGAGCTCGTTTTAGAGTTTATTGATTATGTAATTGTGTTTAGGGTCTAGGTTTTAGGGTAAAATGTTTAGGATATAGGGTTTTCTATTCTTTATGGGGTTTTAGGTTTTTTGGGTTATATAATGTTTTTAGGGATTTGAAATATTTTTATGTTTCCGTGGTTTTTAATGATTTAATTATTTTTCGGCTTCTTGAGTTTTAGGGTATTCTCTATTTTTAGGGGTTTTAAGTGTTTTTAATGATTTTTTATTACATTAAGTATTTTTTGTGTTTTGAAGGGTTTTAGGGTTTTTAGGGGGTTTGGGTTTTTTGATGTTTTAAGTGGTTTTATGGTTATTTTTGGCCTTTTAGGAAATTTTCATGGTTTATTATGTTTTTTTTGAATTATAGTTTTTCAACAGCTTTTACGTTTTTTAGGGTGTTTAGGGTTTTCAATGATTTTTCATTGGGGTTTTTAGATGTTTTAGAGGTGTCATATAATTTTTAGGGATTTTATGTATTTTTAGTGATTTTATAGGGTTTATTGTGGGTTTTAGGTGGTTTAGGGATGTTTAATGGGTTAGAGGGGTTTTAGGGGTTTTCAAATTGTTTTTGTTCTTTATAGAGTTTATTTGGGTTTTTTTGGATTTAAGGATTATTTTAGTATTTTAGTGTTTTGGGGGTTTTTTGGTTTTATTATGGTGTTTTAGGGGGTGTAGGTGTTTTGGGGTTATTTGGGATTTTAGGGTTTTTAGGGTTTTTCAGTGTTTTTGGGATTTGTAGGGTACTTAAGGGGTTCTATGGGTCATTTTGTGTACTATATTGGTTTTAATGTAATATATATTGTTTTATAGATTTTAAGGTCTTATGGGGAGGGGTTAGTCTTTATAGGGTCTTCTAGGGGATTTTAGAATTTTAGGGGTTTCAGTCATTTTTATTGGGTTTGAGGGTTTTAGTTATCTTTATAGTTTTTAGGGGATGTATCAGTTTTTTGGGCGTAAGGGATTATTTTTCGGTTTAAAGGTGGGGTTTGGGGTGTTATTGTGTTTTTAGATGTTTTTAGGATTTAAGTGATTTTATTGTTTTTTATGTTTTTTATTATTTTTAGTATTTTTTTTATTGTTTTTAGGGTTGTGAGGTTTTTAGGGGTTTTCAGGGTTATGTTTTAGGTGTTTCTATGGTTTTTTTGTGGTTTAGATATATTATCAATTCTTTTAGGGGATTTGGGGGTTTTAGGGGTTTTAGTGGTGTTTTGGTTTTTGGGGTATCAAGTTTTTTAGTACTTTTATGGGTTTTGGGATTTGTATGATTTTTAGGGGTTTGTGGGTATTATGATTTTAGGAAATTCTAGGATATTATATGATATTAGTGTTTTTATGGATTTAGTGGATTATTGAAATTTTATGGTGTTTTCAGTTCTTTTACATGTTATAGGTTATTTTAATGTTTTAACATTTTTTGGGGGTTTTAATGTTTCTATGGCATTAAAGGTTTAATCATTTTTTGAGGCATTTGGGGTTTTATGGTTTGTAGGGATTTTTATTATTTTTATAGTATTTTAGGGTTTTTAGAGTCATTTGGATTTTTTTATTCTTTTAGTTTTTTCTTGATTCTAAGGTCATTTAGGGTATTTGGGTTTCTTTAGGGGGTTTTCAATATTTTTATCATCCTTATGAGTTTTGGGGAACATTAGGGTTTTATTTTGGGGTTTTTAGTGTCCTTTTGGGATTTATGATATTTATAATCTTTGAGGGGTGTTAGGGTTTTATGGGTTTTAGTGTCTATTAACGTTTAGGTGTATTTTAGGAGTTTTATAAACTATAAAGGAAATTTTTGGGTTATGGGGTTTTTGGTGTATTTTAGAGTTTTTAGGGTTTCTAGAGCCTTTTAGGGTTTTTAGGTTCTCTCGGGACTTTTTGGGTTATTTAGGGTTTTTCATATTTTTAAGAGTTTTAGGGTATTTATGTGTTTTTTGGGACTTAAGTGATTTTTGTGGCTTTATGGGTTTTTAGGGTTTCTAAGGGATTTAGGTTTTTTATGGTATTGTAGGAATTTTAAGGGATTTAAAGTCACTTTAGGGGTTTTAGTATTATTTAATATTATTTTTGGGTTTTAATTGTTTTTATGGATTTAAAATATTTTTTGGGGCATTATGGTTATTACGGGTTTTTTTGTTTTTAGGATTTTAGGTTTCATAGTGTCATAGGATTTTTTTACTGTTTTATGGGTTTGTAGGGGTATTAGGTTTTTATTAAGATTTTAGTGATTTTAAATGTTTTTAGTGTTTTTACATGTATTAAGAGTTTTAGTATTTTAAAGGGTATTTAGTTTTTAATGGTTTTAGGTGTTTTAATGGTTTTCATGTTTTAAAGGGTTTTACTGTTTAAATGTATTTTTATAGATTTTAAAGAACTTTTAGGTATTTATGGATTTTTTGGGTTTTAATGGTTGTAGGGATCTTAAGGGTTTTAAGGGTTTTGAGGTTATTCTAGTTTTTGCATGGTTTTTGTGTTTTTTATTCATTTTTATTATTTTAATTTTTTTACGGGTTTTGGGTTTTTAAGATTGATTTAGGAATTCTAGGGTTTTTAAGGTTTTTATTGTTTTTGTGGTTTTATGGTATTAGATATTTTTGGGTTTTTATGTATTTTGGATTTTTAGGAATTTTTAGTGACTTTTAGTTTTCTTATAGGTCTATTTAGGGTATTTTGTGGATTTTATTGTTTTTAGGGACACTACGGGGTAGGGTTTAGGGTTCTTTATGGTTTTTCTAGGTTTGTTATGGTTTTAGGGTATTTTGGTGTTTTTATCGTTTTTAGGGGTTTTAGGGGTTTCATGTGTTTAATGTTTTCTTGCGTGATTTGGGGTTTTATAGTTTTTTATATATTTTATAGAGTTTAATGGACTAATGTTTTGAAGGTTTTTACGGATTTTATTTTTTTGTATAATTTGTATGGTTTATGGGTTTTTTGGGGTTTTAGGGATTTCTTGTATATTTAATTGTTTTAATTTTTTATGGTTATTGTGGATATAGAGAGTTTTTAGATTTTTTGATGGTTTTATCGATTGTTATGGGGTTTGAGGTGATTTAGGATCATTTTGGGTTTTTAGACGTTTTAGGGTTTTAGGGATTTTTTTGTTTTTATGGGGTATTAGGATTTTTATTGGTTTTGGGGTTTTTGAGTTTTATGGTTCTTTTGGGTTTTAGGGATTTATGGATTTATCATATTTATTTGTTTTTTATTTTTAATTGATTTTTTGGGTCATTAGGGGTTTTTTTGGGTGTTTTAGGGTTTTTAAGCGTTTTTTGTAATTATAGATTTTTTAGTGTTTTAGGTTCTTGGTGTGTTTTGGCGGTTTTTACAAGGTTGATGGAATTTTCAAGTATCATTAAGTTTTTATTGTTTTAAGGGTGTTAATGATTTTTAGTGTTTGTAGTTTATTACAGGTATTTAGGGTTTTTAGGGTTTTAGGGGTTTTAGGGAATTTAGGGGTTTTTAGCTTTCATTTGATTAACAACTTTGTAAGGGTATTTTTTGCGTTTTAGGGTTTTTTTGTGTTTTTATTTTTTTTATTTTTTATAATTTTTTGGGGTTTAGGGGTTATAGTGTATATTGGGGTTTTAATATTTCACTTAGGGGTTTTAGTATTATTAATGTTTAGGGAATTTTTGAGATTTTTTTCGAAGTCATTGTTTTTATTATTTTAGGCGGTTTTACAGGTTTTAGAGCTTTTTATTATTAATGATGGTATTTTAGTGGTTTTAGGGGTTTTATGATTTTTTAATTATTATTTTATTGGTTTTAAGAGTTTATATGCGTTTTAGGTTTTTAGGGGTTTTCAGATTTTTAGGGTTTTAGTGGAAATTAGGATTTTTAGTTTTCCTACTGATTTTGAGGTGTTTACATGGTTTTATGAATATATTTTTTTTAATTGCAGTGTATGGAAATTTTAGAGTTTTATAGTGGTTTTATTTTATTTTAGGGATTTTATGGTTTCTAGGTTATTTTAGGAGTTTTTTTTTTGTTTTTTTTTGTTTTAGGGGTTTTATAAGCTAATGGGATTTTAAAGTTTTTATTTTTTTTGGGGTTTTATGGTATTTTTTGGATTTTAAGGGATATGTAGGATTTCTAAGGGTATTTTAGGGGTTTCTGTTTTTTATGGAATCTAGGGTCTTAAGGTTTTTAGGTTTTTATGGTTTTTAATGATATTAAGGTTTTTGAGAGTTTTAAATGTTCTTAATGGTTCTATGGGTTTGTAGGGGTTTTAATGGTTCTTATTGTTTTTAGTATTGTTTTGTTTCTTTTTTAGGTTTTTAGTATTTTTATGATTTTTGTGGTTTATAAAAGTTCATTAGTTTCTTTCGTGTTTTAGTGTTTAAATGTGTTTTTTGTGGTCTTAGGGTTATTTTTGGGTTTCAATGGATTTATGTATTATTATTTCATTGTTGGGTTTTTAATGTTTTTATTGTATTTTATGGTTTAAAGGGGTTTTAATGGTTTTTTTGCGTTTTAAGTGTTTTAGTGTTTATAGAGGTTTTTTGGTTTTTATGTGTTTTTAAGGGTTTGTAGTGTTTTTATGGGATTTAAGGTATATTTTTGGGGTTTTATTGTTTTTAGTGTTTCTTGGGTTTTTAGGATTTAGGGAGGGCGGTTTTACTGTATTTAGGGTTTTTTTGGGTTTCTTGGCATTTCAGTCTTTTTTATGATATTTTTATTCTAGTGTTTTTCAGGGGTTTTAAAGTTCATTTATGGATTAAAGGGTATTAGGGGTTTTTGAGGTTTTATGGGGGTTTTAGTACATTTATGGTTTTTGGGGTTTAATGGGGTTTTCGTGTTTTAATGGTTTTAGGGGGTTTTAGGGTTTTTATAGTTTTTAGGGTCTTTAAAATATTGTTAGGGTTATTAGGGTTATTTATGTTCTTTTGGATATTTTAGGGTTTTTTAGATTTTTCGGATTGTTTAGGGATTTTGTATTTTTACGTTTGTTTGGTAGATTTTTTGTTTTGATGGTTTTTGGTTGTTTTATGATCTCTTAGTGGTTTTAGGGACCTTTATGTGGTTTTAGTGTTTTAGTTGTTTTTTTAGTTTTAGAGTATTTTACTGTCATTAAGTGATTCTTTAGGGTTTTGGTGTTTTATGGTCATTTATATGTTTTGGGGTTTATTGTATTTTTCTTGTTTTTGGGGTTTTATGGTTTTTAGTCGTTTAGGTTTTGTTTTGGGTATTACATGGTTTTTATGGTGTTATGTTTTTTTAGGATTTTAGGGATTTTTTACTTTATAGTATTTTTTGGTAATTTGGGATTTGAGGTATTTTTATAGTATTTCGTGTTTTAGGGTTATTATTTATATAATGGGTTTTTATTGATTTTATGTTTTTTAAGAGTTTTATGGGATTTAATTGTATTTGGGTGTTTAGGGAATTTGGTTGTTTTTGGGGTTTATAAAAATTGTTAGGTTTTTTTGGTTTTTAGAATTTCATACGTGTTTCTTGGGGTTTAGAGTTCTTAAGGGTTTTTAGGGTTTTTATATTTATATTGGTTTAAGTTTTTCTTGGGGTTTTGTGTATCATGGGTTTTGAATATTTCATATAGTTTTAGGGTTTTCGGGGGATTTATGTTTTTTAAATGGAATTTTAGGGGTTTATGTTTTTTTTTGTTTTTTTATTGTCCTTTGTGATATTGTAGGTATTTTAGTGATTTTTAATGTTCTATGTGTCTATTAAATTTTTTTTGGGGGTTTCAGGGTATTTAGGGGTTTTTGGGGTTTTTAGTGGTATTAGGGATTTTAGGGGTTTTAGGCTTTTTTGGGACTTTTTCAGTATTTACAGTTTTAAGGTCACTAAACCCTTTTTATTATTTTTTGGGTATTCAAATATTTTTTGGGGTTTTGGGTTATAATATTTTTAGGGGTTTTAGTGACTTTTATGGATTATTTTATTTTTCGGTTCCTTTTGATTTTTTATGATTTAAAAACCTTTTAAGGGTTTAGGGTTTTTAGGGCCCTTTTGGGTTTTATGTTTTTTAGGTTTTTTTTTGGATTTTTAGGGTTATTTTGTACTTTTAAGGGGTTTTAGGGTTATATTATTTTAATGTTTTTATGGATTTAAGTTTTTTTTGTTTTTATTGATTTTATAATTTTTTGGTTTTATAGTTTTTAGTTTTTTTATGGTATTATGGTTTTTAGGGGTTTCTAGTTTCTATGCGTTTTATGGTCTTGTGCTGTTTTTAGTGTTTTTGGGTTTTTTGAACCTTTTAGGTATTTTAGTGGTTTTATGGTTTTTTATTATTTGTTGAATCTTTTTATGTTTTTTTGGTTTTTATAGTCTTTTAGGGTTGTATGGTGTTTTTTATGATTTATAGGTTCTTAAGGATCATTTTTGGTTTTTGAGTTTTCTAGGGTCTTTTAGAGTTTTTAGGGGGTTTAAGGGGTTTAAAAGGGTTTGGGGGGTTTTATAATCACATAGGCATTTTCATGGTTTTAGGTTCCTTTGGGTGGATTTTATGTTTTTTATTTTTCATTATAGTTTTTCAGTATTTCAGGGTTTCTAGGTATATTTTCTATTTACGGTCACTTTTGGGGTTTTATTGTTATTAGGGTAATTAAATATTTTGTACGGTTTTAGTGGCATTTAAAGGTATTATGGGGGTCTTTGGTGTCCTTTTGTGGTTTTTAGGGGTGTTTAGTGTGTTTTAGGGTTTTTAGGATATTTAGGCTCTTTGAGGTTTTTGAGGGATTTTATCATATTATATGGTTTTTATGGGTTTTATGGTGTATCATTTTTTGTCAGAGTTTTAGTGTCTTCCATTGTTTTTATATTGTATTTGGCTAGTTTTCTGTTTTTATGGTCTTAGGGTGTTTTACGGGTCATTGACTTCTTTTAGTGCATTCTATACTTTTTTAGGGATTTAGAGGTTTTAGGGATTTTACGGGTTTTATAGGTTTTTAGGGCTTTTAGTGTCTTTTACATTTTTTATATTTTTTATTATATTAATGGGTTTTGGTGTTTTATGGGGATTTTATGAATTTTAATGGGATTTTGGGGGTGTTTGGGGATTTTAGGCTGCTATGGATATTAGAATTATTAGGGTTTAAGTGGTTTTTTGGTTTTATTGTTTATTTTCTTTTTATGGTTTTATATGGTTTTAGGGGGGGGTAGGAGGTTTTATGGGGTCTTATGTTTTTTTAGTGTTTTATGGTGTTAGGAGTTTTAGGATTTTTATGGTTTTTAAGGATTTTAGGTTATTATGGTTTCAAAGGTGTTTAATTATTTTTTTGGTTTTTGGGATTTTTGGGTTTATAGGAAATTTTATGGGCTTAAAATGGGTTTTTTATTATAAGTGGTTTAACGGGTTTCAGGATTCTTGTTGTTTAAGGGTTTTTAATATTTTTTAGGGTATTATGGGGTTTATGGTATTTTTAGGTATTCTATGGTTTTAAGTTATTTAAGCAGTTTTAGGGTTTTTTTGGTTTTTATAGTTCATTATTAGTTTTATAATTTTATTGATTTTCTTGTAACTTATGGTTTTTAAGCTTTTATTCTAGTTTTATGGTATTTTGGAGTTTCTAGGATTTTTTTTGTATTTCAAGTGGTTTTAGGGATCTAAGGAGTTTTAGGGAATTTATTGTTTTTATGGACATTCATTAATATTATGGTGTTTTTATATATTTTATTGGGTTTAATGGTTTTTACGATTTTTTATGGTTTGGTGGATTTTCTAGACTTTTTATATTTTTAATAGTTTTTGGGATTTTTGGGATTTTTATTTTTTAGTTGTTGGGGGGGCGGTTTCTATTTTTTGGGCTATATAGATTTTTAGTGGTTTTCATGAGTTTAGGGTTTTTAGTGGTTTATAAAAGTATAAAATTCCTTTTAGGGGATTTAGGGTTTTTGAGTTTTTTCAGGTTTTAGGGTTTTAAATATTATAAAAATTTTAGGGCTATTATCGATTTTGGGTTCTCAGTTTCTTTTTAGTGTTTTTAGTGTTTTAGGGTATATTATTGGTTTTAAAGGTTGTTTATTGTTCTTTGTTTTTTTCCTTGTATTTTAGGTTTTTGGGGGGTTTTAGCGTTCTTTTAGTATTTTATAGGGTTTAATGGTTTGTAGGGTTTGTCAAGGTTTTTTTGGGTATGGAGTTTTCTAGGATTTTATGATTTTTGTGGAGTTTTTGGTTTTTTACAGAGTTTAGGTCTTTAAGTAATTTCATAGTGTTTCTTTGGTGTATTACGGTTTTTTACGATTTTCATAGGCATTTTAGGGATTTTAGGGTTTTTATGGATTATTGGGTTTTTAGGGTTTTAGCAATTTTAGGTATTTTAGGGTTGATAAAAGATATTTGGAGTTTTTAGTATTTTTTAGGGATTTAATGGGTTTTGGGTTTTTAAAGGTAAATTTATTTATGTTTTTTAGTTTTTCGCTGTTATAGGTTAGTTTTACTAAGATTAATGCCTTTTGGGAATTTAATGGGTTTTAATGTTTTGATGGTGGCTTATGTTTTTTACTGGGGTTTTAGGATTTTATGTAATTAATGGTTTTTATGGTTTTTAGGGGTTCTTAATAGTTTTAGTATTTTTTAGGGTTTTAGTGGTTTTAGTTTTTTTAGTGTTTTAGGATTTTAGGGTTTATGGTTTCTGTTCATTTAAAGTCTTATTAGGGGTTTTAGGGATTTCATGGGTGTTTAGCCTTTTTATGGATTTCTTGGGATTTTGTAGTTTTTATAATTTTTAGGTTTTTTGATTATTTTTATTATGATTAAGGGTTTTTATGGTATTTTAGTTTTTTATATGGGTTTTTGTTATTTTGGGTCTTTTAGTGTTTTTAGGGTTTAAGGGGTTTCTTGGATTTATTGGGTTTTCTAGGTTTTTTATGGGTATTTTGAATTTTTAGTGATTTTTTTGAAGATTAGGGGTTTTGTGGGTTTTAGGTTACTTTAGTGTTTCTATGCGGTTTTTAGTTTTTAATGGTTTTTAGGGTTTTAGTATATTTTTGGGGTTTTATGGTATTTATGGTTTTAAGTAATTTAGGTGTTTTGGGGGGTTTTATGTTTTATGGGGATTTCTTATAGTTTTTAGGGATTTCATTGGGATTTTAGGGTTTTTTGGGTTTTTTGGTCTTTGGAGTTTTTAGGGTTGTAGGGATTTTAAGGGCCCTATTGTGTTTTTTCTGTTATTAGGGTTTTCAATTATTTTATAGTATTTTGTTGCTTTTTATGAGATTCTGGATGGGTATTGGATTTTTTGAGGCATTTTTTGTGTTTTTAGGGTATTTTATGATTTTAATACGGGATAAAGAGTTCTTTTGGGTATTTTAGGTGTTTTAATTATTTTTAGGGATATTAGGGTATTTGGGTGGGTTTGTTATATCAGTGTTTTTTAGAGGATTTAGGGTTTTACAGGATTTTAGGGTTTTTAGAATTTATTAGGATTTTTTAGTAGACTAGATATATTTAGAAGATTTAAGTTGTTTGTGGCGATTTTTTTGGGGGGGTTTTGGGATTTTTGGTTGTTCTAGTTTTAATTTTTTTTTGAGTTTTAGGGTCTTTTATGGGATTTAAGGATTTTAATATATTTTGGGGGATTTATGGGGTTTTTATTATTTTCAGGTGTATTATAGTTTATAGGGAATTTATGATATTAGTGTTTTTAGTTTATTTTTAATGTTTTCAGTAATTTTATAAGTTTTAATGGTTTTTAGGGGTTTTAGGGTTTTTTGGGTTTTTAGGGTTTTCGACATTCTTTTAGGGTCTTTAGGTTTTTAGGGTGTTAGAGTGTTTTTTTAGAATTTTTCTATTTTGTGTTTATAGGGGTATTTTAATTTTTTGGTTACATAGAATTTGTTAGAGGTTTAATGGGTTTTTAGTTTTTTTAGATTTCTAGGATTTAAAGGGGTTTTTAGGTTTTTTTATATTTTTAGGGATTTTCGGTTTTTGGGGGTTTCATATGGTTTTTAGGATAATATTATTTTATTATCAATTTTCAGTTTTTTTGGGTTTCTTAGAGCTTATTTGGAATTTTATGGTTTTCACTATTTTTATATGTTTTTATGGTTTGTTATATATTTATGTGTTTTGGAAATTTTAGGGTTTTTATGGGCTATTAGGGATTTTAATGGGTTTTATTTTTTTTGGATTAATCCCAGTTTTAGGGTATTAAATTGTTATTTTGTGATTCTTATGGTTTTTAGTGGTTTTAGGGATTTATGTTTTTATAGTGTTTTAGTTTATTTTTAGAGACATTATAGTTTTTAGTTGTTTTATGGTTTTTTATGGATTTAGGGATTTTTTATATTATTTAGGGTTTTAAGGTGTTTTAATGTGTGCAAAGGGTTTTATAGTTTTATTTTATTTTAAGGTCTTTAGTGTATTTTAGGGATTTTTTTTGTATTTTTTGGTCTTTTAGGGGTTTAATGGTTTTTAGGATCTTTATCGTTTTGTATTAATTTTAGGATTCTTTAGGGGTGGTATATCATGTTTAAGGAAACTTTTTAAGTCTATTCGTTTTACAGATTAAAGGTATTTTGTGGTTTTAGGAATTTTTTAGGGTTTTATGGGTGTAAGGGATTTTACGGTTTTTAGGATTTTAGGGTTTTTAGGGTTTTAATGATTTTTAGGGTTTTTATGTGTTTCAGATTTTTTTTAGTGTTTTTTTGAGGTTTTAATTTTTCAGGGTTTTTAGATTTTTTATATATTAGGGGGTTTTTTGGTTTTTGGGGTACTTTAAATGTTTTTAGTGGGATTTAGGGTTTTTGGAATCTTATGGGTTTTTATGATTTTTATGTTTCTTGGTGTTTTTTGAGTTTTTTTTAGGTTTTTAGTGTTTCTAAATAAATTTATCTGTTTTATAGATTTTTTACTATTTTATGGGTATTCGGGGTTTTAAATGTCATGTATTGGTTTTTTGGGTTGTTCAGGGAAATTTAGGGTTTTTAGTGCTTTGACGTTGTTTTAGGGATTTTTAAGACTTTAGGTGGATTGGGGTTTTTAGGGAATTTTAGGAATTTTATGGGATTTCTTGTGTTTTTAGGATAATTTATGGTTTTTAGGGGATTTAAAAGTAATTTTTCTGGGATTAAGGTGGATTTCAGGTTTTCAATGTTTTAGGTTTTTTTATGAGTTTCTAGGGATTTTTGGGTTTTTCATGATTTTTTAGGGGCTTTACAGTTGTTAGTATATTTTTTAGGATTTTAATGTTTTTTTGTGCTTTTACGTTGTTATGGTAATTTAATTTTTTTAGGGTTGTTAGAGTTTTATGGTATAAAATATTTTTTTCTATATTAATGGGTTTTAGGGGGTTTTAGGGGTTTTAGGTTTTTTCAGGGGTTTATGGTTTTTAGGGTTTTCCTTGTTTTTAGTGGTTTTTAGGGAGTTTTCTGGTTTTTAAGGATTATGATGGATTTTTGGTGTTTTCAGAGGTTTTTAGGGGTTTTAATAGGTTTTTAAAGATTTAGGGGTTTTTTGGTTTTTATGGGTTTTATGTTTTCATAGTGTTTAGGATTTTTTGGGGTTTAGGGTTTTTATGGTTTTAGAGTGGTGTTTAGCCATTTTAGTTTATTAACAGTTTTTAGTTTTTTTTGGTTTTATTGTTTTTATGGGTTTTGTGTTTTTTAGTATTGTTTGGATTTTGGGGTTTCATGAAATTTTTATGGTGTTTAGGGGATTTATTGTTTTAGGGTTTTAATAGTATTTAGGGTTTTAGAGTATTTCAATATTTTTATGTGTTTTAGGATTTTTATGGATTTTATGTATTTTAATGGTTTTTATTGATTTTAGGGGATTCAATGTATTTGAGGGGGGGGTTTTGGCTTTTAGTGTTTTTAGGTTTTTAGATGTTTTTTTCATTCATTAAGATTTTTTTGGATTTATTAGTGTTTTATGGAGTTTATTGATGTTTTAGGCTTTGGGGGTTTGGTGGTTATGGTTTGGTGTATATGGTTTGTGGTGTAGGGTATTGGGTTTAGGGTGTAGGGTTTTGGGTTTGGTGGGTAGGGTGAAGGCTGTAGGGAGTGGAATTTATTGTGTATATTTTAAGGTTTATGGTATATGGTTTATGGATTAGGGTCTTTTTCATATTCTTTAGGGTGTACGATATATGATTTAGGGTGTACAGTTTGGGGTTTTTTTTAGGGTATATGGTTTATGGTGTAGGGTTTAGGGTTTTGTGTTTAGCTTGTAGGGTATATGTTTTATGTTGTACAATTTAAGGTTGAGGGTATATGTTTTTTGGTGTAGGATTAAGGGGTTGGGGATTGTGGTATTTTTAATAGGGTGTTGGGTTTATGGTTTATGCAGTTGTGTATAGTGTTTGTGGTATAGGGTTTAGGGTTTAGGGTGTAGGTTATAAATTTTTGGGAGTAGGGTTTGGGTTTTGGGGTGTCTGTTAAAGGAGTTTTCATGTAGGAGGTCAGGTTTCAGGTGTTGGTTTTAGGGTTTTTGGTGTGGCGTATGGGGTTTTGGATCTATGGTAATGTTTTTAGGATGTAGAGTATAAGAGATATGATTTAGGGTTAATGGTGTATGATATAGGGTTTAGGTTTTTGGATTTTGGGTTAGCGAGTGGGGCGTAGGTTACAGGGTGTATGGTTTAGGGAGAAGTGTTATGGGTCTAACATGGAGGATATAGGGTTCAAGATATATTGTATAGGGTATGGGTGTACGGGATAGGGTTTAGGGTATACAGTCTAGGTTTAATGATATATGTTTTATGGTATAGGGTGTAGGGTTTAGGGTTTATGGTGTAGGGTATCAGGATTATGGTTTTGCATTTATATTTTATTGTGGAGGTTATAGGATATTGGGATTATGGATTGGGGTTCATGGGGTAGGGTATTGGGTTTCAGGTGTAGGGTTTAGGTTTTAGCATGTATGGTACCTGGCTACGGTGTAGGGTTAAGGGTTTAGGGTGTTTGGTATATGTTTTATAGTGTGGGGTTTGGGGGAAAAGGGTTGTTGTATTTATGGTTATTTTATGGTTTTATGGTTTTTAGAGATTTTTAGGGGTCCTTACAGTATTACAGGATTTTATGTTTTTTGGGAGTTTTAGGGAAATTATAGTATGTACTCATTTTTTTGGATTAAATGTTTTTTAGGGTTTTTAGGGTTTCTAGAGGTTTTAGGTATTTTGATAGACATTTTGGAGGTGTCTAGCAGTTAGAGGGGTCTTTAGGGTTTTTTTAGGACTCTTTGGGGTTTAAAGGGTTTTGGGGTTTTTTTTGGGATATATTAGATTGTTTTTCCGATTATAGGCTGATTTGGTTTTAATTTTTAGTGTTTATTTTGTTTTTGGTGTACTTACGATATTTATAGTTTTTGGGTTTTTATATTTTTATGGTTTTACTGGGTTTTTTAGGATTTAGTGTTTTAGAGTTATTTTTTGTTTATTAGGTATTTATGGGGTTTTTACTTGTTTATGTATATTTTTTTGGGTTTTCTAATTTTATTAGGTGTTTTTAGGTTTTTATGGATTTATCGATTGTGGGGTTTTTGTATTTTGATGTATTTTAGTTATTTTAGGGTTTTATTTGTGTTTTTTCCCGTTTTTAGGAATTTTTAAGGATTTATTTCGGGTTTTATGGTTTTTAGTGTTTTTGGATTCTTAGTGTTTTAGAGGTTATTAGGTTTTGTACTGTTTTGGGGTTTTTTATGATTTTTAGAGTTTTTATGTGTTTAATAGGGGTATGAGGTTTCCTTTTTTGAATATTCATATTTTTAATTTTTATTGGGTATTGAAATTTCTGGAGAAAAGATTGAGATAATTCAATTAATTCAGAAAATTGAAGAAAGGAAACTCAGAAGAAGAATGATGGAAATGTTAAATGTGATGAAACCTTGATATCCAAACCTCTTCATGGACCTCGACACAGCATGGTGATATGAGGGTTTATGAAGCACTCGTGAATTAAATAGTTTTCAGGATATAGATGATGGTGTTGGTGCTTGCAAATGAACATGTAGTCATTTTCGGGACTAATGTGGTTATTTCCGCCTCTAGAAAAAAATTCCCCATGAACTAAATATGTCGCAGGATGTTGTGGTGCCATCAGTTATTTTAAATGAAACCAAATTCATTTTCGGTATTGAGTGAGTTATTTTCCCATCCATGAATGTTCATTCCCCGCTAACTATATGCTACAGGAGATGAGGTTGCATTGTTAGTTTTGGAAAATAAAACGAAGTCATATGTGGGACTAAGGCGGTGATTTCGACCCCTAAAAAAATATCCCCACTAAATAAGTTCTTTGTGGGTGGTGGCATCCTCTGTGGGCTTCCCTAAAAGAAGGCTCCTGGCCCGCCATAAAAGAACGTCCACAATGGTATTTGGTCCCTCCACTCTTCTATTAATTGACCTCGAGGGGGTCCTATTATGAGAGACTCACCCAAACATATACACCAAAGAGAGATTAATTAACACACCTCAAAAACTATAGTCCTTCAATGGATCAATATTTGAAAAACCTATTATATAACATTACATAGGAAATAATAAATAATTTGATTGCCTGATATCTAAAAGTCCCCTTCTGAACCAAATCCCATGAGGTACAAACCCATTTCCCCATTGTGAATAGGAATCCTACATTGATAAATTATATACAAGACTACCCTATGTTAAAAATTAGATATGTGAAGTACTCAGTCCCACATAGAAAAACACTGCACACCTAGAATATTTCCCCACATAGTAGAATGCTATGTAGATCATCTCCTTACCAATATCACAACATGCTATGCAGAGTGAACGTCGTTCTGTATAAGGACCTGCTATGTAGAATGGGACATCCTAGGGCTCTGCACCTTTCGGATTTCCGCATTTTCTTCTGTCTTATCATCAGTCCCCATGTTTTCCTTCCACAAACAAGTCTACAAACAAAATTATAAGGCCCCATCTGAAGCCACCGGACACGTATGATAAAAAAAATGTGAACATTGGAGTATCCTTTCTAGTTTATATACTCAAGTTAAGTGGAATCGTGTTGATCACCCAAACAATGTGGAAGGCCCTCAGAATTAACTATGGTTTACATTACCATGTAAATGGGGCTCCAACCATGGGGAACTAATGCGAACATCCGCATTTTTGGGATTGAGAGGAACCTCTCAAATTTATGTTTGATGAGGTCTAGTGTTGAACATTCCTCTCTTTCCTAAAACCAATTTTAGGGAACTCTTCATGAGGTAATCCCCTCTATTTTCGTGACGGAGGTGGTACATTTAATCTGCTTACCTATGTAATGGAAGTACCTAGATATCTCATCAAATGTTTCAATCCTAGATATGACTACAATAGAGGAAACATGGACACCAAAAGTCCATTTCTCTTTCCAATTTGGCCCCAGCACCATCCCTCAACAGACAGGGTGAGGTCATGGGGTAATAAGATCTATTAAATTCTCTAGTTTCTCACAACTATCATGAATCACGTGTTATTTTTTGTTACTAGTGATTATGACATCCACACAATCCCAAAAAAAAAATGGTCCTCCTACATGGTAGATGTCAAGAAATCATACTTCAGCCGTCAAAGGGCCATATTCCTAATAAATCCAAACTCAATGGGCCTCTCATATGGTATAATACCAAATCATATTTCATTAAAATGGGAATCTTTAATATGTAATCCCCAACTATTTCTCCTTAGCTGGGCCTCCTCTACAGTGTAATTCCTAGTCCTACCTAACTATGTATTATTTTATTCCCAACTAACGAGGATTCATATAAATAATCATTGAGGTCCAAACCTACCACCCAAATAAAACACAATGTAATCTAAGACATACCTCCAATAGGATCATGTTATTCCATGATGATGCATCTATTATAGACCCCCTAGTCCACCTCAATATAAGTCCCACACCATCTTTAAATAGGAAACATTCACATGGACATCTTGTTTGTATTAAATTAAGCTTCATTTGTGGGTCTTCGTTAGATGACCTTAAAATTATATGTATCCAGTTATGTAGCACCAAAATAAATGGTTTCTGATTCCTATTTTTATGATATATATGAATCAAGTTTCATGGGTTTCCCAACCTCAAAACAACTCCTATCACCCTGAATGATGATAAACATTAGAGAGACCCATCATTTGTATTAAAATATACATCCTTAATAGATATAATATTTCCATAATTATTCATATTTTTTTGAACGGTTTAATCCCTTCCAATTAAACAATTTGATCTGATTTTTTCATTTTAGTGCTTTTGGTGAATTGTTTTCTTAATTTTAAAAAATTAATAATTCTGGAAAACTATTAGTTTTAGGGTGCTTTGGTATTTCGAGAATAACATTTATAATTTCGATCCAATTTATGTTATTCATTTTTAAGAATCGTTTTTTTTTTGTTTTATTCCAATGTTTCTTCTTGACCTTGATCCAATTTGAAACACATTATCCCTTAAAAACTGGTCATGTTGAGAAACAGTTCTGGCCGATAAAATGGGTCTAACCTCCGTTATTGAATCATATATCATCCTACATAATGTACAATCAGGTTATTCTTGCTATATTAGAAATATAACTCTGGTACTCATATTTACTATAATATTCACAGAGAATTACTTCATTAAAGAATCTATTTACTGCTCTTATGTGGAGGGATTTGATGAGTCTCCTTTGGACAAAAAAGTAGTCATTAGTAATTCGAGCATAATATTTCTAAGATTAGTCTATATAAGTTGATATTGAGTATTCGAATAAAAAAATGTAGAGGAACATATTTTATATTGGAAAATACTAAATATTAATCCATTTATTATAAAAAGTATACTCAATAATTTAAAATAAAGAATCTAGGGAAATTATTCCACCACCCATTCCTATAAATATGTGTATATACATCCATTAAAGGGTATTAAGGAAGGATATATAGAAAATGTGATTAATGATAGTTGTTCTTATTTGTTGATGTTTTTTATTTGTCAGTTTTCATATTTTTATACTTCTCACTTATTCCCCATTTAAATATATACCCTTCCCCTAGCTGGGTAATGATTTTTAGTGATTGGGGAAGGGACAATTTTTCATTTTTATTTTCAGAGTCATTCATTTTAATTAGAAAATATAACTTTTTCTATTATATGATTTTTATATTTAGTGGTTCCAAATTATCTTAATGAGATCTATTTTAGGTTTTTTGTCTCATTCAAATTTTATAGATATGGTTTAATTTCAATAAGTTCCCTCTACCTAGTGTGGTTTGTCTTGATCGAGCCGATTGTGTTAGGTGGTGAATGTCTTGAGGTAATTAGAAAATTTTTGGAATTATAATTTTTTTTCTAGATTTAAAATATGAAAAAATTAATTTCCATGAATTTCCTATGTTTTTTGGGAAGGTTTTATTAATTTTCATGCACATAAGAATGGTTTTCATTCATTCTTTCAACAAAGGGTGATAGAAAACTATATCGAGTAGTATTTCATTTATCATTCAATAATAAGATAGGATGGTTTATTATGACCATAATGTCAATGGAAAAAGGTAATCCTTCCCTAACCCCATCAACCTATTCAATATTTTGTGTTCAAATTTAATTTTAATTGCATTTTCCCTTTTTATAATCATACAATTTCTAAAATAATCTCACTTATTTCACTAATTTCAAGTGACAAACAAGATTGTTGAGTTCTCCTATTATGATAAAACATAGATTTATCACTATAATAAATTTTTACATAGGAAAAAAATCACACTCCATGATGGGAACATGTCAAAACATGACGCCATTGTTGGGGAGGTGGCACTAACATTATTTTCTTTTCATATTTTCTGTATAAAATTTCATGTCTAGAAGAAAACACTGTACCTCTCTCCCTTCATCTATAAATTTAATGAACGTTGTTGAATAGACATAGAAACCTTAAATTTCAATTTGAATATGTGGAAATTTCACTTCGTGACTCGATTGAAACATTAAGTGTTCACTCTAAGAATGTGATCCTGTGTAGAAGTCAAAACCCTACCCTTATAGACTTTTGTGCACCACAATTAATTAATAAATACAATCAACTTCCAAATCTAGTGTTACAAAATTATTTTGATATAAAACTTAAAATGATTCCATTTCTACCCATATTTCACGTTATGGATGTATAAGGCCAAAATAAGCATATTAATGAGTTTAAAAATGTTTGATAAACTTTTAGTCCCCTAGAAGTAGATGAGGATAAGGTAAAGTGGAAGGAATTAACATATTAATTTGAAGGAGATTCTGAAGAATGGTTCCACAGAGTAGAACCTGGATATGTTAATGATTTGAATGACTTAGTGAGAATCTTCATGCAATGATTCTTCCCCATGTCCAGAAGCACAACCATTATGAAGGAAATATATTACATCCAACGGTCATCTAGAGAAACCCTTTACGAGAACTGGGAAAGGATTAAAATGCTATGAACTAGAAACCCACATCAAGAAATTTAGGAGCATCAATTTCTTTTCTTATTTTATCATGTCTTACAAGATAATGAATGAATCCTTTGGGATGTATCATCTAGAGAAACATTGGTTGAAAAGTCACCAGAGGAATCCATGGTCTTGATTTAGATTATTTCCTTGAACTCAAAATTCATTGGTACCGGATTTATTGGAAAAAGTTGAATTAATTTGGTAAGAACTTCTAATACACCACCATTATGGGAAACAAATATTAATTATTTAAATAGTTTGGGGAGACAGATGTCCTTAATCAAGCGGGTGACCAATATCCACCCTCTAAAGAATATTGTTTATGCTCATCACCTAATCATTTCACTAACCAATGTGTTGAAATTATGGGAATGGAAACATATTTAGTGTCCTTTCATATGAGGTATTTACAACTAATTAACAGATGGGGAGATCCTTATAATTTTTATTATGTATTTTTTAATCAAAAAAATAAATCTATACCCAGTACAAAAAACAGTTCTAAAAAAACACCATTCCAACAACAATTCCCAAATACAAAACAATATTAACAAATTAAATCTTATAATCAACATTCTTACCTCCAACCAACCTCATTCCAAAGACCATGTGAGCAGCCATCCACCAGTGCAAAACATCCAATTCGATACCAACCATATATATATGATATTGAGGGGCTAAAAGGCACTGTAAAACAATTTTCCAATAATTTTTATAGTCTATTGGGATTCCTAAAAAAATAATGAAACAAACATTCCAAAAAAATTATAATGTTGGAATGATAACAACAGGAAGTGGAAATGAAATCTCAGCCTCAATAGCCCTTGAACCTGAACAAGACAACCCCAGCTGAGGGAGAATGAAGTTAGAAGTTATGAAAATCCTATGAAAATGAATTGAGAAGGAGAATTTTATGAGGGGGAATATAAGGATATAATTAATATAAAAAGACAATAAATTCCACTAAGAATTTAACAAAGGGAGAATAAATACATACCCCCACTATTTTGTACTAGGATGATTGAATCAATGAGATTTTAGAAAGAATCAGATCAAAAATAACTATTTCAAACCTTCCATAAAGTGGAAATTAAAAGCACCCTTATTGAATCAGTAAAACAAATTCAAAATTATGCTAAATTATTTAAGGATCATTGCACCAATAGAGGATACATGAAGATAATCCATGGAAAAACATGGGAAGATGTGTCTCAACACATATCAAACCACATTTGTCAACCAAATATCAAGATCTAAGATGTTTTTCATTCTATAAACCATTGGTTCTCTAAATTTAGCTAATTATTTTTTGTTATATGGGTGATAAAAATTAATTTATTTCCTCCCTCTTGTTTCACTTTTTTTTGCAGAAGGGAGATTTGAATCCCACCCGAGTGGTGGCCCAACATAAAAACAGATCTAGAGTTTTCCCATCAAGATTTTGGGAGGATGTCCTGGTGAAAAAAAAATTTCTCTTATTCCCAGATGACATATAAGTGATGAATATAGGATAATATAGGTTATTATTGGATAACATCACACACACCCATCCTTATTTGAATACATTTTATAAATAAATCCAAAACCACCATCAATGTACCTGAAGGGACATGCACCATTTAGTTTAGAGATATCACAATCCACTATAATATTTTGGAATCCATGAGCCACCAATCATATGATACCTCATTCTTTAAACGCCCCCATAAAGTTGATAAAAAACTCATTGAAGAATTAAGTCTCTACCATGAGTTCACTACATTAGAAAAAAAAATACCATTGAAAATATCATTAAACATGTGGATGCCCAAAACACTAGAGATTCTAATTTCATGTGGGAAGAAGAGGTAAAATATAATCTCATATTTTATTTTTAAAATGATGATGAAGATAATATGGTTTCTTGTGAGAATTGTGTACAACCATTGGATGTGGTTAATGTCAATTTAATTTCACCCCTTGATCAGCCCCTGATCTTGAATTAAAATCACTCCCTACTAATTGGAAATATGTTTATTTAAGGAGGGTGAAATATTAACATTAATAATTGATAATAATCATTCTAAAACAAAAGAATATTTTTGATTTATATTTTGAGAGAGAATTTAAAAGATATAGGGGGGATATTAGATTATATCCTAGGAATAAACCCCAAAATTTTCTCACAAAAAATTCAGTTTAATGTAGATTTCAAACCTATCAGATAATCCCAAAGGTGGATGAATCCAACCTTGATAGAGGATATGAAGAGGGAGATTTATATTCCCTTGGATGTTGTGATAATTTACTACATTTATGATTCAAAATGTGTTCTCCCTAATCATTTAGTTTAAATAACTGGCCTATGAATTGTGTGGAATGAAAAGAATGAATTAATTCTTTTTAGAATTCAGAATTGCTAGAGAGTGTGCATTGATTTTCGGAGCATGAATCAGGTCACTCGAAAAGATCATTTACCCATCCCCTTTATTGACCAGATGTTAGTGATATTTTTAGGGAGAAGTAATTGCTTCCATCTGGATGGGATTTCAGGTTACTTTCCATTACCTATTCCTATCGAGGAGTAAGATAAGGAATCCCTTAATTATCCCTTAGACACTATCTCATATAAAAGGACTCATGTTAGATTATGATATTCTTCAATAACATTTCATAGGTCCATGGTAATTATTTTTTATGATCTTATTGATGAATTCATGGATGTTTTTTTGGACGATTTCAAAATTTCTTGGAATTTCTTTTAACCATTTTTTAAATAGCCTTGAATCCAATTTGAAATCCTTCATTGAAAATAATAATGTTTTAAATTTTGAAAAGTTTCATTTCAAGGTTGATAGAGGGTTTTTCCTTAGCTTGTGATTTCAAAAAAAACAAATTGAAGGGGATAAATCAAAATTTCAAGTGACTAATTCATTACCTTACCCAACTAGTGTGAAACATGTTAGATATTTTTTAGAACATTCAGGATTCTACATGAGGTTTATCAATTATTTTAGTATGATTTATCTCTGAATATCTATATTAATTTTTAATGATGCTTATTTTTTTATATGTTTCATGTAGAGAATAATTTTATGTGCTAAATGGGAGGTTTATTATACCAGTAGTGATTCACCCAAAAAACTAGAATGAAATATTTGGGCTACTTTGTGATGCTTCCAACCAAGAATCTTGAGCACTCTTTTCTAATAAATATTACGGTATGCCAATAGTCAATTATTATTCCTTGAAAAACTTATATGTGGATTATTTTAATTACACAACCATAGGAAAGTATTTTTCGTCATTATTTGTTCTTTAGAATGATTTAGATCATATCTTATTGGAATTAAAGTCTTCGTGTTTTCTCATCATGTAACACTTAAGTAAATGAATAAGGAAGATCAAGGTTAAATGATTTTAGTGAGATGTATGTTACTATTTCAGGAGTTCAATGTATAAATCAAGGACAATTAGGGAGCTATTGACCAAGTATCTGATCATTTAAGCATACTTCCCAACACTGATGAAGCAGATATTCCTTTAATGAACCATTGAATGATCACCTTCAAGAAGGGTATTTTTAATTGATTTAAGGAGATGTGGACCGGTATGATTCCATATCCAATTATCTGGTACAATCTCTGGTACCAACGAATTTCAATTCCCACCAAATTTAAAAATATAAAGTTGAATCTAGATAATACATTTCTGATGATCAATTTATTTGGAAGTTTTTCATTAGTGATGTCATAAGCAGATGTTTTCCAGAGAGTAAAATTAGTTTTATCATTGAGTATTGTCACACATTATCATGTGGAAGAAATTTTTGACCACAAAGGATAAGAATAAAGTTTATATAATCAGGATTTTATTAGAGTATCTTTTTTAAATATTCTCATGAGTTTTGATAAAGGTGTGAAAATGTCAGTTTTCTGGAAATATTTCAAAGAGACAAGAAATGTACCAAAGGAAAGATTGTTTTTTTTGTGATTTTTGAAGTACTAGTGACTGATTTTAGCGGTCCTTTACCAATTTTATTTTTAAAATATTATATAATTATTGCAATTGATTATATTTCCAAGTGGGTGGAAGCAAAATCCATCAGGACTGACGATGAGAACGTTGGTAGTGATTTTTTTAGGGATAACATATTTTGTATGTTAGGAGGGACTAGTGCCATCATAAGTGATCAGAAAACTCAATTTATAAATAGTATATTGGAATATTTTCTAAATAATTATGGGATACATCATAAAACATCAACTCCTTATCATCAACAGAATAATGGTAAAGTGAATGTATCCAATAAGGAAATTAATGGAATTTGGGAAAAGACTATTAATCCAAACAGGACGGATTAAAGGAAATGTTTGGGAGACACATTATGATATTACATAAAATCCTAAAAAACCATGATTATAATGAGTCCATATAATTTGATTTACGTGAAAAGTTTTCAACATCCAGTTGAATTAGAATATATGGAATGTTGGGATGTGAGGAAGATGAATTGGGATCTTGAAAGAACTAGGAAATAGAGAATATTGTTGTTGAAGTATATGTCAAAGACTAGAGGCGATGATTTTGAAAATTACTGGATATACAAAGATATAATAATAGTATCTCATCAAATGATGATGCATCCAAAATACAACCGTCCTGGAGACAATGTGTTGATATTAAACTCAAAACTCATGCTGATTCTAGGTAAAATTAATTCAAGATGGTAAGGTTTATTTATTGTTACTAATGTATAACATTTAGGTGACATGCTTATTTTTAAGGATGTAGAATCAGAGGCTTTAATATTAATGGATATAGGCTGATGAAATTAAATGGGACAATTCAATCTGATCTAGTAGGGGAGATCAAACAACTCGAACCTGTTTATCACAAAATTCCATTAGGCAATACCAATCCATTACACTATATTTCTTATTGTGATTCATTTTAAAATATTCTTACATTTTATATCCTTTTTAATTCATTTTGGACACTGCATCATTTAATTTATGGCTAGGGAACTATAGTAGTTTCGGATGTTCATTTTTTATGTTTCCCAAAAAAATGTCTTTTAAAGAAATCATGTTTTGCCTTCAATATATATGTGTTTTTGAATATTTTGAGCTTAAATGATTAACATTTATATTTTGGAAACCATTTTCAATTAGAGTAATAGTGTGTACCTAAAATATGAGCTTAAATGAATGTTGAGAATGACTTTTCTTCATGATCAAATCTTTGGTAATTCGATGGAAAGTACTCAAATTTTTGAACCTCATGCCATGTATAACTATACTTATCCTTGAAATCAAATTCTTATGAGACTTATGAACATTTTTAATATATTATTCACATTTTCCTCACTTCACTAGGGAACCAAACATTTCTTGATTTAATCCGAATTTGATTTATTTATTTCAAAACATGAGGGTCTGAGGTACTTGTGTTTTAAATATTTAATCCATTTATTTTTTTTAATTTACCCTTTCAAAATAATACATCTATTTATGATCTTACATGTACATATTATAATTATATCCATTATAATCCATAAATTTCCCATTATGTTTTCAACATTACAGACAATTTTTCTAATCCAACCTACTGTTGATGTGAAATTTCATAATACCATTGAACATAAGTCTGGGGGAAAACTATCTTGTATTTATCTACCACATTTTGTGATACATTTATTGGAAAATAGATTTTGTAAAAGATTTGTCTTTGGATAAAAATAAAAATAAATCTATTCAATGTTGTGCATTTTCTGGATCTTTCATGATATGAGAAGTTGTGCCTTTTATGACATTCCAATGGTGAAAGAATGTTGTTCCTATTTAGAGTGTTTAAGAAAAAATGTGTTTGAGAGAACTAATTTTTTTTCTACAAAAATTATGAATATTGTGAAAATTCCTTGATTATTCCTAATGATGGAGCAGATTTTCTAATAAGGCGAGTAAGGAGTAGACCACACTTGAGTGAAAGTTAGAATATTTTCAATTTTCTTCCAAAAGAGCCAACCCCACCTGATTCAGCCTCAATTTTGTTTTCACATCTAAATCTAACCAAATGGAATCCATAGAATAACCTTATAATGTCCTCATGATAAAAACATGTAATTGACTCAAATCAGGTGGAGATATAGGATTTTATCAAGCTTATGGTGACTCTTTCACGGGTTCGGATGAGAAAATCCCTTTTTAAAACTGAGATTTCTAAGATGAGAGAAAATTCATGTGTGTTTGGTGTTTTTTGTGCATAGGAGTGTAAATGAAGAGAAAAACTAATGAATTATATGGATTGAGGACTTTAAATAATGGGTTTTGATTATTCCTGATATCTTTTGTTTTTTATTTAGGAACTGGTGGATCTAATGGGTATGTGTTTTGAATTTTAATTGATTTAATTTTGATACTGACTTGTCCAAGATTTCAAGTTCTCAGTGTGGTGGAATTGGTAGAGCTAATATTTTCATAATTAATCATTTATTTTTTAATTATTTATTCACATACTATTAATCAATTTGATCTGATTTTCATCATTTTAGTTTTTGGGGGAATTTTCAGCTTAATTGTTAAAATTTCATAACTTTAGAAATCTATCAGTCTTATGGATCTTCAATATCTCAATGAAATTTTTTAGTTCTCATACAATTGAAGTTATTATTATTGTTCGATTTCAATTTTTTGGGATTTTAATTTGTCTTCTAGACCCATCTCCAATTGGAAACACACTTTCCTAGAAGAATCAATCTTGTTGGGATGTTTTTCTAGACGAAAAAATAGAATCCACCTAATTTATTGAAGAATATATCCTCCTATAGAATTTCAAATGAGGTGATTTTGGATTTATTGGAAATATCACTCCAACACTCATCTTTACAATGAAATTCATGGATAATTTCTCTCATTATTCTATCCATTTAGTTCTCCAAATTGGATGGAGTAGAGGAGTCTCCTCACAGAGAGAAAATAATTTTCAATATTTCGATCATATTGTTTTTTAAACATTTCAAATTAAGAATTTATTTTGATGGGAAATGTAAAATAGAGAGAGAGGAAAAATTTGATGAATAAAACATTCCAATATTCATCCATTTGTTATGTTGAATAGACTCAATGTTTTGGATGAATCATTCTATAAGGATAATTTTCCACCTCTCAACCCTATAAACATGTGTGTCCACATTCATACAAGGGAGTTGAAGAATGATAAAGAGGGACAATTCTGGAGGATTAGAACCATAAAGTGTTTTATATTTTCTCTATTCTCTTTTTTATTAGTTTTTAATGCACACTTATCCCCAAATAAATTCTATTACACTTCACATTGTGGGGTATAGATTTTGTGTTATGGGGTAATGGGGGTTTCTTTTTGTAATTTTACATTCATTAAATTTAATTTAAAACTATCTCTTTTTCTATTGAATAATTTCTATTTTCAACATTACCCAATTCTCTTAATGTGATTATATTTTGGTTTTTGTTGTCTTTAAATTTTTAAATCTTTGGTTGGATATCATTAATATACCTCCACCTAGTATAGTTTTTCTTGGCCAAGAATATTGTGTTAGGTAGTGGGTGATTATCTATCATTTAACGGTATGTGGAAGTCATGAATTATTTGAATATTTGGAAAGAGAAAAAATTCTTGATCATGTATTTCCTTAGTTGTTTGGGAATGGTTCCTGAATTTTTTTGCATAAATTTGTGTTTCTCATTTCTTCCTTCAACCAAGGGTGATTCACAACTCGACTGAGGATTCCTCTATTTATCATTCAGTAGGAAGAGAGGGTGAATGATTTTTATGACCATTGTGACATTGAAAAATGCGATCCTACCTAACCCCATCACTCTCTTCATAAAAATTTGTTAAAAATTAATTTTAATTGCATGATTTAATTTTAAAATAAAAAACATTAAAAAAAAATCTCACTTATTTCTCTAATTTCAAGCGATAAACATGAATGTTGAGTGATCCTGTCAAGATACAACCAAGGGTGATTAATATACTACATTATTAACTTTTTAAATATTTTTTTATCTCACACCCAATGATAATAACATGTCACTCATCCCAATAAATGACCAAAGGATCCCTAATATGTACCAAAAAGTATAAAATTAATGGAGAACCTTAGATACATACAGATACCTCCATTGATGCTGAACCTCAGATACATATAGATGGTTCTAAATAAATTCATATTTGTGATCAATAATTACCAAGTGTTAATCCATGTATAAATACATGGGAATGAACCAATGAATCATGAACATATCATAAATATATATAAGAGTCTTGGAACATGAAATAGTTCCCCACAACTATTTATGATGAGCCTGACTTCCCATCATCTCGATAAATGTGAGTTTTTATGTTTCATTTCCCATGTTACCTAGTTAGTTCCAACATTTTTAACTTGGGTCCATGAATCATGAATTTGAGATCCATTGGATGTTTTTTCCTCAAGGAACAAAACCCTTTGGAGAGCATTTGAAGACCTTGTACCCCAAATCTGTGATTTCACACTAAAAACCTATTGTAATCAAGTGTTATTGACCCAGAAATATCTTTGAGGAAACTAAATGATGAAAATTAAATGAATCCTTAATCAAGGTGGCAGTGTTTCCCTGCATTAGGCCCCATTCATATCCAAAATGGAAGAGATTAAAGTGTGACCATCAATAATGCACGAATTTATGAGATGGTACTTTGATGAGTTTTGGGTATATATTTTTGTCACATATATATTGTAGGAAATCATTAGAGATTACTTCAATCCTGTGGAATCATATTAGTTTTCAAAGACATGCATGTCATCCACATCTCTGACCGGTCCTTCACAAAGTATAGAAATCCAACTCCCACCCATCATCTTCAGTGTTGGTACTTGAATTCATAGGTTTAATAGTATCACTAGATTGGTGCTCAACCCACCCTGAAGGCATATTTACTTTCCCTCTAGTCAGTGAGGCCATTCCATCAATCCACATTGCAATGGTCAACCTTCCAAAACGTGGAAACTGCACTATCTGTCTCCAACAATTTTAAGAGACCATCCCTGTAATGTGATAATGAGTACCTCTGTTACCTTATTGGGGACGATTATTCGTTACCAATGACTTTATCCTAGCATCATAGGGGTTACAATCAATGGCCCATGTCGTAAATCATCACTGTCAATGGAGTGGGACATAGTATCCTCACATGGAATAGGATAACACCACATGGACCCCTGCTGTAGTAAAATACACCATGATCTCTAGGGTGGACTTAAATGGGTGACAATGAGGTAATCATGAATAGTTCATCAAAATTATTCCTACTAAATATGATCTTCAATGAAATATGGCTGAAAAAAATGGGATGATGTATATTCTCGCTCCATCTCATGAAGCTCTCCTTCCGAATAGGGTGGTAAATTATGAGTAAATGAAAATTCATTTTACTACTCACCAATCCCCCCATGAAAATAAGACAGCAAATTATAGCTGGACACATATTCCTACCAATGCACATAAAACCCATCATTTAAATAGGGTGACAACTAGCCACGAGAAAAGAATTATTCCGAATGATACATACCATGCGTGTCATCAAAATAGGGCGGAACTTATCTATAAGATGAGGAAAATTCCAACTAATAAATACCAATTTAGTCGACCACATAGGGAGGAAAATTAAATGAAGGCTCTTATCCATGAAGATGCATATGAATCATCTCAGTCAAATACAATGGAATCCAAATTCCAGAAGAGAAAAATTCTTGAAAATTCATATCAATCCCATTAGTCAAATATGATGGAAACCAACAAGAAGACACAAATCCTTGCTCGAATGTATGAAGAACAGAAATAAAATATGGTGGAAATCATAGAAAGCATCTGGCATAACCCACGTATAAATCAGGGGAAGACTCATTCCTTTATACATACACTAGAGAACTATCATTATCCACTAGTAGTAAATGGACAATCAGAGTAAGCATGTATCCCTTCTCCAACATATGAATGGTCAAATATTCTAATTCCATGAAATGAGGTATCTCTACTCATCCATTAAATGATGGAGGATCAATCATTAATTCATGACAATATATTACATACTTGTCAGGATGTAATCATGTTTGTGGTAGTAGACAGGATTTGGGCCCTAAATCCTTCATCCCCAAGTGGGGTGGATCATTTGATATATAATGTGGTCACTCTATGGAAGTCCTACATCCTTGCTCCCATACATGATTTTTTTCAGAAATATCCCACTATATATAGACTATTGGATCATTAAAAAAATACCTATTCCAACTGCTGGATAGTAGTCAACTTTGGTGGCCAATCTAGGGATGGCCTATATCCCTTCCAGAAATCAGGTTGCTCTTTATCATATCTTGGAATCACCACAGGACCCACTCAAACCATCACCCAAATATGAAGTATGTCACCTATAGTATGAAACCCTGGTGTACACCAAGAGACTGCCCAAAAATAATTCATGGAAAAGGAAACATGAATAAGAAGAGAAAATAAAAAACCATTTCTACTGGAAACTAGAGTTCTTGATTCCATTAAACACCTATTAATTGTCTCCCAGGATCCTACTACTTCATTACCAAATTAAGGAAGTGGAAGTAGAAATTTTGAAGGTCCTCCTGACAATATTATTACCAGCATCTCTGAAGGCCCTCCCCAATTCACATACCATAAAGTCATACTTCATGGATAATAAATGTTTTATCATGAGATCATATCTCCTAATGATATTCACAGTATCCCTCCTTGTGGCCAAAAGATCGAGGAACAAGTAGGTCCACCCATTGCTACCATCCATCATAATGGTCCTCCCAAGGGTATACACTATAAAAATTCTCCCTATACTCAGACCTCGAGATATGGTTGTTGTCTTTGGATTGTGGAAACAATTGTTATGGTCCTCCACATAGTGAGAAATTATTATAGAAAGATGTTCCTCCAAGTACTATCATCCTTTCTGAAGGTCCTCCTCAGGGTATACACTACATCGATTCTCCCTATAGTCAATAATTAAGCTAATATAGTAGTCCATGCCATTGTGGAACCAACTATTAAGGTCCTCCCTATAATCAGATTTCATAATAAGAAGAAGGTACTCCCCATGACAAGTAAAATGCAATAAATCCCTCATATTTTGAGGCACATAGAATAATGGGAGAAAACGTGTTAGATACCCTATCATTAATAAGAGGTATCCTTTCTAAATCATGAGATGGTTCGGGGAAATTTCTATTTTTTATCGACCCCTAGATAGTTCTCAGGTCAATGAGACCCCTAATAACCCACCTACTGAGACCGAATCATTATGAAGCATTCAAGTTTAGTGTATCAGGTAGGAATTTCCATGATGGAAGAAAACAAAGATATTTTTTCTCACGAGATTTAAATTGTCTATGGATGACATACCGATTATTTTTTCTCATATCCACATCTTAGTTCAATATACCAAGGGAGTTTCAAAAATAATGCATACATAACATTCTTCTCAATTTCAAAAAAACACACCTTCAGTTGAAAACAGAATTCTTTTTCTATAATGGTCATGCATACCATGTCAAAATATTGGGATAACCTGAACGTCAACTCGACTTTGAGAGTCTTCCATCCATGTGGTGGCCATAATCAGAGAGGTAGAATAATGATCTCAAACTTACCTTCCTCAATGCACTATATATGTTGTGCCATCTTATTGGAGGTGCACCACTTGTTGTTCATATTCTAGGATGGTGAGAACTTGAATCTTTTCATTTTACCCCATGTCCTATTTAGAATTACCCTTTGGAAATGGTTTCCTATAAACTCATTATCCAAAAGAGTAAATTAATTGAAATAATTTCTCAGGAAAGGAGACATGCTCATTATGAACCACACATGTGTAAGTGTCAAAGGTGTTAGGCTCGAAGAACGAAACCAATTGAGAAACTCTTGAACTAGGTAAGGAAGAACATTCCACGTGCTTCTCTCTTAAGGGAATCCAATCATTAAGCACTATCAATGTCCTCAGAAATAGTAATTCCACATATAGAATTGACACCATATCCATCTCACTCACCAATGGTAATGTTCAAGATCAAGAAAGTAGCAATAGAATCAGCAACTGTTGTAGTATGGGATCAGCCCCAATCTATAGGGATGGGTTCATTTTAACCAGAAAATTCCCACTAAAAATGACAAATTTGGGATTTAGAACAATAAATAGATAATGGGAGAAACTCTACCCTATAGGAATGATGAATTTTTTACATTAACCACCCTCTAAATAGAAATTAGACTTTTCCAATTTTGGGAATATTAAAATCAATGATGTATCCCATTATTTCTCATATCATGACTCATTACCCCCAAAAGGGAGGCATACACCATGTTTGTATAGGGGATGGATCCATGTTATTCATCACCCATAAGCCTGAATAGGATCCTATAATGGAAGGAAGAGAACTAATAAAGGAAAAAAACAACCCTCCTAACATTCGGTAGGTGGTACGCCTCCCACAATGAATTATTCATCAGTGAACGTCATGGATGTCAATCCAATAGACCACACTAAAAATGATGAAAATAAATAAGATAATGGAGATTATAAGTCCTCTTGGAATCCAATACATGATGTGAATAAAGGTCTGCTTACCTATAATCAATGGGATTCCCAAAATATTGGTTTTCCCTAGTCAATCCTACACGACCTCTACAATGAATCCCTAATAGGTAGAGGGTTGAAAGTTAGGTGATATATAACCCACCACCTCATCTTTATGAGAATGAGTCTCTTATGCATAATGAATGTTTATCTCATCATGATGAATAAATGAAATAGTTAAGGTGAATTAACACTATGATACTTTGGTGTATCCATCCTGTCAAATACATTTCTTGGGTATAGCCTCAATTCACCCTTCAAGTGGGTGTACCTAATCCCCAAAAGTTTATCCCATAAAATATAGTAAGTCCATGAAATCCACCAAACATAGTGAAAGTTCCATCAGTCTTCCTAGACCCAATCATGGATGGATTTTATGATTTCCCTCAATTAATAATATAATTAGAACTTTTTTATGAAAATCCACTAAATATGTCACCAACTAGATATGTAACTCAAGCACTGGAAGAACTAGAATTTCTAATACCACCCCTCTCTGTGCCTATCCAAGATCAAGTTCAACTGAACACACATCAGGTACTTATCCAAACCATTGTGTCATTGGTATCTTAATTGGAATCTGTCACATATTGGCATGCAATCGTATAGCTAGAATGGAAAACATACCCCGGTTGGTTGAGAGGAACCCTACCATCGCCAAATTTCAAGATCCCTATGTTTCCAATATTCGATGGATTAGGCAACCCAAAACTAAATCTGATGCAATATTTATGTTATTTTTGTCCCTTGATTGGAACCCCAGTGAATCAAGAAGTAGTGAAACTCAGATACATCGTACAAACACTACAATGTTCCACCTTTGTATGGTATACACGTTTCCATCTTGGATGATAATAGGATGGATGATCTCCATTGACAGTTCCGCTTCTAGTTCAACACAACACTGGAAAATAAAATAGTCATCGACCTCTAAAATTGAAAACAATGGGATAATGAGAGAGTATTTGAATTCATTTTCAAATGGAAAGGGATGACCAAATCTTTGAACTGTCCGCTTCCAAGTTGGAAATTCTTACTTCGTGCATCAACAATATCCAGGAAAAGACGTGAATGATGCCCATCCCAATAAAGTATATATGTGGGTTCCAGGATATCTCCATCATTTATCAATTATTATAAGACTCAATACAACAAACTTTTCTCAAATCCCGGGTAACTCCCATAGTCCCACGAAAAATATTGGGAAAATGTAATGTGAAATCCATCACACCTAAGGCAACCCCTTTACATACCCCATCTATGAGTCTTTCACCATATCATACAGTACCCCCTATGATTGAAAGGAAAGTCCAACATCAAAAAGGCGAGTAGAGGGGACCGAATAGAAATTAATTCGAAGAAAGTAGGAATAAAATTTTTCATTATGAGATAATACATTTTTTTCAATTTTATAATCGTTATTAACAACAATTTATTATAGATAATAGAGTATAAAATGGGTGATGGGGTCATTCTTGATGGCCTACTATATTATATTCCCTTTAACCTAATACCAGGATACACCAACAAGAAATTATTTATCTTCAAATGCCTATTATTGATAATTATTCATTTCGGGAAATAAAAAATGGTATGGCCACTACCATAAGTGTAATATATTTCCACTACTAAAAATTATGAATGTGGTTGGTGGAAAGAATATTTTAGCATGACATAAAATAAATTTGATAGTTTGATGACTCAAAAGACAATTAACTACCCTCATTGTTTTCAATGATCATTGTTAAAACTACCAAATATTCCCCAGCTGTTCCTATTGTAATAGAGCTGACATCATCAGCCCCACAATCCTACAAAAAGGTTCATCTAAAAAGAGATGTGACTACAATAAAATGGAGTCATAATTGGAAGATGAACCTACATCATTCCCAAATTTAAAATTGGACCTCAGGTATTTTATAGCTACAAATCTGAATAAATGGGCACCGCCCCACCAAATAGCACCACCAGAAGCAGTTAGTCTTGCGAAGTCATCATCATATGCAGATTTTGTCTCTGGATCAATTAATTTCCTTCACAAAATGGATCACTTATATAACAATGAGTATGGATACAAACTGTAGTATCCACCACCTAATTGGGGAGATGAAGGAATAAGTCATAGGATTATATGGTACAAAGGAAGAAACATCCATGGTAGAGGTCAAATTTCTCCCCGTAGTCCATCTCAAATAGTAAATACAATAGAAACTCATGGAAGATCCCTTCAGAGTTCTGAATAATAATAGGAAACATCCCTTATACTATCTAGAATCCTCTTTATCCTGATCATTCTGGAATATCCATCTGAAGATGATCATGTGTTTAATCGCCCTCAGCATGAAGGGTGACATTCACAGCATAACATACAATGAATAGGAAAACCTCCCAATCTTGTCTCATGGGATGATCCATCAGCATCCAATACTAAAGCCCCTAAATCTAAAATAAAATATCATCCCCACACATGGATGCTATGACATTTAGACCACAATTAAGATGTTCTAAAAAAATTCAACTTAGTACCGACCAAACTATCAATCATGGATTTCTAGTCTTTTTCAAAAGACCTATGGAAAGCACTCCCAAAAAATTATTCAAGCCCACAATAGTTCAAAGATGAAGTATCCACCGCCAACATCTATAAAATAGAAACTGATTCTATATAATTCCATGTGATTGTATCTATTACAAGTAATGATGAATATTGCATTATACAAGGGCACATCAGGACCTTGTATTTTTTTAGAAGGATAAATGGTATTGATATCTAGAACGTATTCATTAATAATGGTTCTGGAGTTAATATCACAATAGTGAAGACACTTCTCTAGTAGATTTATGATTAAAATAACCTAGAAACATCATCCATAACACTACAAGGAATTAAAAAAGTTATTATAATTCATTAGGCTAAATGAATCTCAAGGCCCAATTTAGAGACCTCATTACTGAATCATAAATTCAAACGGTTAGAAAGAACATGAACATAAATTCCTTTTAAGGAAGTCGTTTGTAGCATCCCCACATAGCCATTTCACCATCCCACCATCAATGCCTCAAATACTACATCAATGGAAAAATCAAGATTCTATGCACTGATAAGGCCCCATTAGAATCTTGTGAGTCGCATTGTATTGATGTAGAATTATATGATCCAAAAGGGAATAAACCTATGGTTGATGGTATTGATTAGATCACCACCCTAAATAGTTTAGAAATGATCATGTCATATCCCTTTAAATAGATCGGGTAAAAATATATGTTTCCCATAAATCATGTTGGGTGTAAAAATTAATTTTGGTTGGGTATTCCGTAGTTATCATGATTTCATCCATGTACGCTGAGTCTACTAGTATTGGAAATATTATTGACCCCTCAGACATTAGTGAATTATCGAATGGTAATTCCCTCATTCCATACCCATATATCATGGAAACCCATACCTCACCCATTGAGGTAGAGGAGGAAGAATACAATCTTTCATTCGTCACTCCACCCTCTATATTAATCCCACATAGTCAATCGAGTTAGAATAAGTCACTTCATCTTCTGAATACAAAGAACACAACTCTTCCCACAACTCTGTTGAACTCATCCTATGATTGTTTCCCCATATAAAATAAAATAAAATGAATAAGAGGTGGAAGAGAAAGAGGAGGATGTCTATAGTGACTCCCCTCCAGCATTTGATGAGGGAATATCTACCACCATTGTTGAAATCTTGGAAATTAATTTGGGTATAGAAGAGGATCCATGAACAACCATGATTAGTGAAACCTTGTATTTCAAAGAGAAATAGATATAAACCTCTTTCATAAGAAAATATTATTATTTTTTCTCAGAGAACTACATGGAAATTCTATGCCTTCATCTCTAGGTAGACACACACCACATGGGCCTTCCATATGATTATCGAGGCTATAGAAAAATATCTAGAAGGACACACCCAACACATGCATCCAAAATAGAGGTAGTTGTTGGCAATCTCATTAGAACTAGATTCATTAGGGATTTATTTTATCCCATGTGGCTGGCCAATATAGACCATTTCAAAAATATGAATAGAAAAATTAATTTCTGCATCTATTTTGGGGATCTCAAATGGAACTTCCCAAAAGATGATTTCCCAGTCCCAATCATGGAACTCTTGATTGATGAAATAATGGAATATCACTCCCCCTTTTGAATGATGGTTATTTTTGATATAACCAAATACTACTGGCCAATGTAGATGAAGAATCAGCCTCTTTTAAGGCCCCCAAATATTATTGTTCTATTGAGTAATGTACTTTTATTTTATGAATGATGTAGCTATATACCAATGTTCCATGCATCGCATCTTCAAACCCATCCTTGGAACATTTTTTGAATTATATGTTGATGATTATGTTGTTAAATCAAGATAATTTTCAGGCCCCATATCAGATCTTGAAATGGTATTCAACAATCTATGACAAAATTCTCTGAAAAATGAACCCCGTAAATTGTGACTTTGGTGTTACATTAGGGAAAATTTTCAGCTCATTTTTGTTATATAGTGGCTTCAAATTCTACCCTGAGAAGACAAAGTCTATCCGTGACATGTCCTCCCCTGTAACATCACAATGATGAGGGACTTCAAGGAAACTTAACGTAAATTAAGTGCGTCAAATCCATCCTATTAGGAAAATTGTTTCCATTCATTAGGTTGATGGAAAATGGGATTACATATCATTGGACTGATGATTGAAGAACGAATTTGACACACTCAAGAATTGTATCTTAATTCCACAAGTACTAATACCACATGTCAAAGGTAGAAACCTTATCAGGTACATGAACACCTTGTAATGATCACTTGGATCCTTTCATGTGAAAAATAACAACCCCAATAGTGAAAAAATAATTATTTTCTCGAATGAAACATGATCAATACAGATACTCATTACTCAAATATCGAGAAATGCTATTTTGTGTTAATATTTATATTCCTAAAATTAAGGAACTACATGCACAATTGTTAGGTCCTTTTGGTCTCTTGCAATAGCCCGCTCAAATAAATTCTCACCCATATGATGTACAAAAAATAGATGTCATTGTGTCCAATCATCCTTTAGTAGTTTGGAATCCATTTTGTGCTTTAGAAAGCAGAATAAGGCTAGGAGTTAATAGATTTTTCAGCATAGCACCACTTGGATGAAATGAATTCACTGGATACTAAGTTACCTAATGAAAAGTTCTTCTCTGTTCAAGAGGAAACCCAAATATGATAGATTCATTTGATGATGCATCTAGAAGATATATGGAAGAAAGGATGGAAGACCCTAAAAACAACAAAGTGGTGCTGGGGTTCGAACTCATATCCTTAACAAGAGAAGTCCTACTTTAATTCTTCCTGTTGTCTGAGGGGTTTATGACTAATGAATAAGAATATTAGGTTCTCTTTGTAGGGATAGAGTTGGAACTTCCAGTATAAGTAAAACACATAATGTTAAATGGAGATTCAAAAATATTCATCAATTAGGTAAATGGAGATAATTCATAAAAAAATGATGATAAAATACCCATGTCAGACCACATCATATGACTAATGGATTAATTCCCTTCGTACTTGGCATTAACTCATTTACCGGGATAAAAAGATTCCTAATAGGATGCATTGGAATATGTAGCCATAACTCTGGATGATGCATACATGGATGAATTGGTCATCAGCAATGCACACCAATACATAGTCACACCATTTTTTCTGGAAAACATGGGAGGAATTGATGAGATTATCCCCATCCATGAGCCATACAGTCCAACCACCGGCTAGATGACACCCATTTTGGATTACCATCTAAAGAAAAATCTCCGATCATATATGCCCGAAAGGGAGAAAATACAAAGATGAGAAATTAGTATTGTTCTATATGATGACACAAATAAAAAAGGAAATCTATAGGTGGAGCCTTTATAGTGTCCTTATTAGGAGCCTTTATGGATATGAGACAATTATTTAATTGAAGGAAGTCCACATTAGACCCTACGGTGCCCACCAATCAAGATCCATGGTTTACCATCTAATTTTAAGACTTGGATAATTATGGTCTAGTGTAACCTAGAGATATAGAACATTCACCAAAATTTTCTATTCCTCATTGGTGCATTCAGATTTCATCCACCAACCCATAGAGTTACTCTCAAATATCCAAATACTTCTGGCCATTCACCATATGGGGAATGGACATTGTGGGACCACATCATCCTACTACATACTATCAATACAATTATATTATCATTGAAACTAACATTTATCTTAGTGGACAGAAGCCATACCTCTCACGGAGGTTGAGGAAAGAAACATTTTAAAATTCATGAAAGAAACAATTATCACAAGATTTGGTATCCATCATAGAATACGGATGAACAATGACACCAATTTATTTTCTAGAGAATTTGAGTATACATATTTAAGGTAGTATATTTTGTCTAATAATTCATCATGATACCTTTCTGGGTATAAAATAATGATATAGTCCATCAACAGGATGATATCCAATATACTCCAGAATATGGTAGATACAGATAAGAAGTCATGGCCGGACAATCTCCTCCAATATTTCTGGCCATACCAGACCATGACTGGCACTGCCACCCAGGAAACCCACTACTCATTTATATATGGGATAGAGGCGGTCCTTACCCTCAATGTTATGTTAACCTCTCTCTGTGTTTACATCTGCTATCAAATATCCATAAATAATAAATCCAAGAATGAAAGGTTGCTGATGAAATATATCATGTAATTACAAGCCATTTATCTTTAAAGAATTTTGAAAAACAACATGAAAACTTCATCCCGAATTCATGATGATAAATTTCATGGTACATTATCTTTAATGAATGAAACTAAATGGTATGGCACATTTATCCTTACCACACAGTAATAAAATCAATGGCACCTGCATCCTTACCTCATGATGATAAAATGCACTATACCATCATCCTTATAGGACTACGATAAACTACAAGAAACCTTCATCCAAACCACATGATGTAAAACTACACAATAAATTATCCCAACCATATGATGTTAAACTATATGGATCTCATACCCACAACATGACATTAAAATGAGATATCTTCATCCTGATCACATGATGTAAAATTATAGGATGCATCATTTTAGCATCATGATGTTAAACTACATAGAATCAGGGGTCCATACTCTATGAACATAAACTAGTAATTTATATTCTCATCACATGTTGTTAAACTACCTGGGGATCATCATTTCAATCCACACTTCTCCACACATGAGTCACGTATGTTCTTGAGAATGATGAAATTCCCAGGTTCTTGTGTGAGTTCAATATCCACATAAGGAGTTTGTTTCTCCAATACAATGTGTGCCTTTATTCTTATTATTTTTTATATGTACTTAGACCCATCCCTTATGTCTTGAGCCCAACCATAGACAACAAGAAATTGGAATCTTCTATGTATGGGTTAGAACTCCCTAGAAAATTCTCATCCAAAACTATGTGTGGCTTGATTTATGTCATTATAGGATACGTAGTGACACCTGAACATTACATGTTTGGCACAACTAAAAATTTCACACCATCATGGGATTATTTCTTAAATAGAATTTTCCCTTAGGGACTCTTTTCATATTGGTATTATGTTTCTTGGAGGACTATATGATAGTAAAAATCATTGAACTATGGTGTCCCCATCCGATATGGAATTGCCTTCCACATTGATCATCTTCTATACCATGATCAAGAACTACATAATGATAGATTCCTATTCTATGGGATATTAATGGCCACCTAGATTCTATATATCATGTCTAGAAACCCATAAAAATTGCCTCTCTCCCTACATATTGTACATACAGGTGCATATAGCATTCTTTCAAGAAATATGTATGGCTTGATTCCCATTCACATGGGATATATAGAGTCATATTGACATTATGTATTAAGGACTATATATAATGTTTTTCATCTTTCTAGCATCTTTTCCTAAATTTACTTCAAGAGTGTGTAGTGTGGTATAAGGCCTCTTAGATCTTCATTCATGTTAGTTCATTACAACTGCACCAACACCTCCCATTGAATCCTTTCCTCTAAAGTTGTATTGAAAACATATTACAAAACTAAGAAACCAATTTACTAGTTGTATGATGATAAACTACATATTACCATCCACCATAGATGCACTATGATAAATTATGGAACAACCATTGTCCACATTTTATAACATTAATCTAAAAAAACCATTTCATCATTATCACGTGAGAGGAAGTCACCCCTAGTATCATTTATACACCAAGACATGGTTGAGAAATTTTTACGGCATGATTCTAGTTCACACAGTATAGGTAGTGATGCATGAATCTCCCATCGAGGGCTCATCCATGATGAAAAAAATAAAATTTAATCCTCTATGTTTATAAGTCAGATATGCATAGGGAGTAACTTCACCAAGGATTGTGTATGCCTTTATTATTTCATTGAAGAGGAACATAGTGATTCTTAAGAATCATTTCATAGTCCCATCCATGGGTTAAAAAAGTAAAAAAATGTCCCCAAATCTTGTATGAAAATTTATGTTGGAGATCTATAATTCAGTTTCTACATTTAGAGATACATCAATAAAACATAAGTCCCCCCTACATATGAGTTAAATCAATATATGGAGTTCCCAACTCCCTGAACAATTATATAATAAATTATTCTTAAATTTCCATAAAATCCTTTCCATTCATCAAACTCTATACTGAGGGAAATTTCAAATTTTCAAAAACAACCATGACCACAGGAAGTGGAGGGCCATTGTCTTGAGGACACCATTGTGTGAATATAAAAAATATGTCCTACTTTTATGTGCATTTGTTTCCCACAAAACGTCATTTCATCCAAAGGAAAAATCATTCCCACGAGAGAATTTTCCTATCACAATATGACTCAATGGATTCCATTCCCTATATCATTTCTCTTGATTAGAGAATCCTTAGAACCATGGTTTATAATTTGTTTTCTAATCACGTCTGGGGTATTTCCCAACATCTCATCCTAATAATCCTCGTATTGTTAATTTTATCTATAACACATGGTCTAAGCTATATGAAATTGAACATTAGTACCCATTTTGTTCCTCACCACATGACATTAAACTGCATGGTCCATGTCATAATCGTGATACACTTAAACAACATGAAACGAAGAACAATTTGTTGCATGATTATTATTAGTACAAAATATTTAGAAACACATGGAAATAATTTATTAGGTTTATCCATGAGATAAAAATTACTCCCCTTTTCCTGTGTATGGTTAAAACTTCCAAAAGAAACATCTAGACACAACAAATAATGTTTCCCCAATGTTCTTATACATGAAATATATCTACATATGATATTACAATATGAGCCTCTCTCCATTGGTAGGGTCATATTAAAAAAATACCCACTCCTATACATTATCTAGATCTTTATGGGAGATTTTCATATGATCCCCAAACAATTTATGAGTGTATATGAAAATGGAAATTCCCCTTCGTCCATACCAGAGATTGATTGGCATGTGGGTGAACATTCCTAGAACTACATATTGATTGATACATGCCATTAAAGTATCTATAGTGATTCCCAAACCTCTAGTCCTAGGGATATACACTAAATCACTTTTCCTTCACATCCAGTGATGCATGTTATTTCCATAAGACCTTAAACAACACGACTATTGTCCACTCCATGCGACATTATAAAGCACAGGTTTTATAGAACAACATAAAACCTTATTACTATCCATATAGGATATATAGTGATGCTCATATCATCAATATTATGTCTAACCACCAGAAAAAAATGTTCATCCCCTTTTCATGGGTCAGACCTATTCAGAGAACCTCCTCAGACATGTGTACGTGGAACATCTCTACTTATTACAGGAAAAAATCATTTGGAAATTCCCCATTCATTTTCAAGAACACTCATTTAATATACCAAAATTTATGTATGGAAATGTTTGAATCCACATAACCTTCTCTAACAATAAAATGCGGTGTGTATGTATCCGGAGGACCCATTTTTTGACTATGCATAATATTCCCCAGTTGGATATTCATACATTTCCCACAAAAAGGGCACGCTAACCAATGGAAAATTCATACTTATGAGATTATATTCCACTCTCCATAGTAGCCAATGATGTTTTCATCACATATCACACCATGGAATTAGTAACCCCCAATATTATAGTTTACAACCTCCCCCAATATATGCCTGGAGATGATAGAAAATTCCCATCTATACTACCATGAAATGGGAGGATCCTTTACCCCTTAGTCGGAGAAAAGTGATATCAAATTTTAAATCCAAATATTCTTGTATTTTAGATGTTAAACACCACGACCCATGTCATGGATGGCAGATATTAAGTTTCACCATGCTTCAACCCTCCTTTACACAACCCAAATTTTTGTGGGACATGTTTCGCATTCATGATAAATTCCAATAAAAATTCTCTTATAGTTTTCATACATCATTTCCTTTACAGGTCTCCTATCATGGTTTTGATAAATCCAAATTCCCATAAATTTAACAAGACATTAGAAATGAATTTTCATTGTCTTGAGGACACCATGTTGGTCAATACATAATATTCCCCTATTTTCTTTTCATAAGTCACCAAACAAAAAGATCTATCGGATAATGGTAAATTATTCCTCATGAGAGGATTTTCCTAACACCATGTAACCACAACAACATCATATTGAAAACCGTTATTATGGTTAATCCTGACACACATTCCACATATCACGTTTTAGATTTACATATTATAAAACAAAGGTCAAGAAAAACCGCCCATTCATGTCTGAAAATAATATGCTGCTCTCGGGAAATAAGCCCCTTTCGGGCCCTCGCCCCATAATTCATGGTCCAATATTTATTATCTAAAAGAATAGTGAAATTATTCCATTTTGAGATACTATAAAATTCCCATAAATGGAGACACAAAACTCGCCATACAAAAACCCACAAAGGATACCAAGGTAAAAGTTGAGTATGACCTTTCTAAACCTATGATATCCTTGGTATTGGAAAAATATAATGAAATAAAAAATTACATAGGAAACATCATATTAAATTAAAAAACTACAAAGGACTCCATTTGGAAAAGTAATGTAATACTCAATAATCCAACACCACAGTGGACTAGGTAATTTTTTTAGTGATAATATAAAATGCGTAAACATCATAGGGTTTTTCATATAACCCTAAAAATAGTAAAAAAATGCACTCATTGAGTGTTTAGTATAGATAAAAATCAGTGAATTATATAATTATTCCAATTTGGATATCCAAGATTGTGATTAAAATTGATATTTGATGGATATTACTGTATAATATTCAATTAACTATAATTTATTGGTATTGAAGTAAGATATAAATGATATTAATTAGAGAGAAGTAAATTTTCATTTCCTTAAATGGGAAAGGATGACCATCCACATCGTACAGTATCTCTCAAATGATAAAAAGAAACCGCATGGAACAACCTAATTGGTTTCAATGAATATTTTCTTAATTTCTTTATCAAATTGATAACCATCTGATGTGGGATATCAAATGGACTATTCCAGAGAAATGATTTTTTCAACTTCATCATTAACTGTAAGATGCATTTTCCAAAAAATGGCCCTGAGGTATCAACCATTCTTCTTGATGGATTCAAAATTGTCACTCATTGATGAAAATTTATCTTTGATGATGGCTACATTTTCCTCACACACGCATAGCTAGTTGGTCTACATAACCATTTGGTCATATGAACATGATTCTTCATCCAACAATAGGTAAAAAATAGTGGTGATATAACATAAGGAATTTATTGAATGATGAGATTCATTAGACTGAGTGAGGATACCTTCTTGAGTGTCTAGGATTCTCGATCAATGACAATATGATGGATAAGGATGTTTTGTGCATATAATCAAAGCCACCTTAACACAAATTTGTAAATTGTTTATGATGGGTACACAAATTATTAGAAAATTTCTCCCAAGGTTGTCTCTGTGATGATAGTGTTGATTTCATTCCATGATCATCATTACACATCCAAGATATTTCTGGAAGCATTGGAACCTCAGTTTCTCCCCCCATCACAATGGGTTTATAAACTGGGATTGTTGTTACAGAATATTTGATCACCCAAAATTATGACTCCCAATAAGTAAAATACTCCATCTTCGTTGGTGGTTCAATAACCATGGTTATGTGTATAGGTCTAGTTTCAATTTTTAGAATTTGTTTTATTGTTTTCCTTGGACCAACATCACTAGGATAATCAATAATTCTAGTTAATAATATGGGATCGGGGTCACTCTCCAAAGAAATCTCACATGTGGAAGAGGCCCCCTCCAAATGCATTGACGGAGAAAATACCATCTTTGTATAGCAGAAGTGAAAATATATGGGACAATTGGTACAATACTGAAAGAAAAAAATGGTATGTGCACTCTTCGAATTGACATTAATAGTACTCTATTAGGGTATGAAGCCACCAACATCTATGAATAATATGATGATAAGTTAGTCGAATCCACTGTGGAAGAAATAAATATTTTCATCCTATAATCCTTGTGTATCAACATCAACTATAATTAAGGAAGAATCATTGAATGAGTTTCACTCATGGAATGGGTATGAGGAAAAATGAGACATGGTATAGGCATCCAAATTACCTAGGAATCCTATAAGGGATGAATGGTTTAAAATGGTTATATTATCTACTCAAGCAGTTAAGATTCCATCTCATAGAGAAATGACATATGAACATTCCTTTAAATAACCCCTTACAATATCCACATCTACCCCATGGGTTATAATGTATGGCGCAAAATCAAATTTAGAAAAATAACTCAAAAGCTCGACTATTCCATTGATACTCAATGATTGGGGGGAATAATAACGATATTGAGATGATTATGATAGAAACATTAATTAGGAATTGTGGAAGTATCTTGATACTCGTAACAGTGATAATGCTCTACCATCTAGCAATAAAAATTTGGAATAAACTGCTAAGGCGATGCATGGATATTCCCTCTTTATTCGGCCCTACAGTTCATTAATACGAGAAAGGGTGGTAACAAACAAGTTAATGGTATGCCCCTATGAAAATGTGACTTCCATCATTATAGTGAAAATTCAGACAACATTATAGATACCATGAGATTAGAAAATCCATCTGCTCAGTAAAATGGAAAGGAATCATGTCAGCCATAGTTTTGTTAAAACATTACGCTGGACCTTGTAACCCGATGTGGTATATCAAACTACCTCTAGGGCAGCATAGTATGAACCTATGATTTATTGAGACTGTTTGGTTGGATGAGTTCGGCTTCAGAGGAATTTTTTCCTAAGAGTGTTAACATGTAAAAACAACTCTATCCAATATTTTAATTTAATGATGAAGCTATCTTGGAGGGGTTGACCAAGAAATACTTGTATTGTTACCACCAGATATCACTCCAATGGAGATATTTTCGTAGAATTCTACAAGGTTTTGGCTACCGAAAAAAATCATCATGCATATTTCTAATGATGCTGATTCCCACTAACAGATAGAAATCCCATAAAATAATCACTACATCAAGATGAAGTAAGTGGGATGTATTGGTGCTTGAACACTACCAACTGGGTAGTTCAGTTAGTATCTTAGTCAGTGAATAAATTGCATATTGAGATATCTACACTACCTAGTGTAAATCTGTAACCTCCAATTGATATGGAAATTCAAAGAAGTTTCGTTGAACCTATATTTCCCAAAAACATACATCTAATAGGAACCCTCTAATGCATAGATCCCATGTGGAATTTTACCATCTATTAGGATTTCCCCATGAGAGGTTAAAATTACATGGATAATCCTAGGAGACTGATTCCAATGATTTATCATGACTATGGATATTTCATTATTTCCAAATCAAACCGTTCAAAAAGAAAAAAATACTTTCAACCTCAACTATATATCATTTTCCTCATAACCGAAATATTCTCTCTAGAAAATTCTCAAGACATCTTAGAATATGTAGTAGTGATATTTTGGTTGGTCGGTGGAAGGGGAACATCATCTTGAAATCCCATGTTATAGACATATAACTGTCTAGACAACGGAGAAGTCATACATTCTGGTGGAAGAAGGCCTTTCAAAAAACCCTCCTGAGGGGTGATGTAAGAGAGAATATTGTCATAAATGTTTCCTACAATGAACATTGTTCTCTCGGTCACACTGTTGAATTGGAATCCAAATCCATTGTTTCCACTACATAGGATCACTCAATGTGTGATAAATTCAATTGAGGTAATCTAATGAAATAAATACTATGATATACATGAAATACTTCATCTTTGTACTATTATTTTAGGATTTCCGTCATCCAGTTAACCATAAGCACATGAATGCACCGACATATGTTGAATTGTCCAGTGAAATGAAGGTTCACTAAATAATACTTCAACAAAGCATTTGCCTGCTATGTTGAAGATTAAGACATACCATTCATAGCTAAGGATTGTAGTTGGTGAGTGATGCAATCACTTCAAATTAAAGGTTTTTAGCAATGTATATAGTACGTAGAAGTAGTATTCATTTCAGAAAGTTGGTCGGAGCATTGAGATCACCTAGATAATTTGTAAATGAAAAATGAGTTGAGCCCCCAATATATTGGCTTGGTATCCTCTTGTGGGTCCACTCCCAAACTGAAAACTAGTTCAAAACATGGCTAAATTCTACATTATATTACCTCATGTTCATCCTGATCACAACCTATTCGGATGGGGGTATTTCATGGGTCCTGAAATTCCCACAGAAATGATTAATACGATTCCATTAAATTGGAAATGGGAAGAAATAAAACCCAGAATAATACTCAAGAGAATGTTCAAAGGGTTGAATCAACAATGAACAAATCCATTCGTTGACCACCACTCGGGATAGTGATCCACGAATTTGATAAGAACCCATGAACTAAATAGTTTTTGGAGGGATACAGTGGTGGGATTTATTGAAAACAAAACTGATGTCGTTATTTGTGTCGATGTAATGGTCTATGCCCCCAAAAACCGTCATTCTCTATGAACTAAATAGTTCATGGGAAATTATGGTGCCACCAGTTACTTAAAACAAAACCTATTTTTTGCGGGACCGAGGTGGTGATATAAATCGCCACAAATGAACATTCCCCAGGAAGTAATTGGGACTTGGGAAGAGGTGGTACCATCGTCACCTTTAAATGAAACATAGTCATTTACAGGACTTCGGAATTGATTTTCGACCCTAAAAACAACATCCCCACTGGATATGTCATACGTTGGATGGGGAATCCATTGTGGGATCCTACAAAAGAAGGCTCACATCCCAGTTTAGCTGATTGAAAATGCAGGTATTTGGTACTTTTTCACTTCTACAAATAGACCCCAAGTGGACCTAAAAATAGAGTTACCCCTAGCTGTAAGCACTAAAGAGAGCTGAAGCAAGTCACTATGAAAATCAGAGTCCTTCAATGATTCCAGACGCATTCCTATTATAGGGTTTGGCAAAGCAATTTAATTTTCCTAGTGCAGCATAGTGGCTGACCAGGGTCATCTCACTTGAGGAGATTTCTTATTTCGTTCACCAACATAATCTAATCCACCAAAGAAGTAATTATTATTTTTTGTTTTATGAATTATGAAATTAAATTATTTTAATAAAATAATTGAAATGATAATAATAGGAAATGAACATTAAATTATAAATTACCATGCAATGCTATAAATAATGGAATTATGGAAGAAAGGATGTTCCCTGAGAGAAATTTGAGGGAGCACCTTCATTGACCAGCTTCAAAAAAATTTGGGGAACAAAGTCCATCGTATGTGTGAACACATATTTCTACCCTAATTACGAATGAAAAGTCAACTAAGAGATCACCAAGCACACCCTCCATCCACCTTCTCAACCGAGAAAAAATGGTTGTAGATTATAATGTTAAACATTAGAAAAACACAGTGAGGATTACACACACTATAAATTATCCTTATAATTAACTCAAAGAATATGAAAAACATGGTCGCGGATTAAAGAATATGATTACTCCCTCAGGATATTCATCAGATTAATTACTGTTAATCATGAGTATTCTAGTTCATGATGGTAATATGGGAAGAAGAAAATATGGTTGATGGGTGGACACAAAAATAAAAACAATTCCTGAATTTATTAGAAATCTAAATTACAATTGAAAAATAAATCAAAAATAAAAAAAATAAAAAATAGAATGGGGAAAGAGTTGTGGTTGGCCTCCCGCGGTGGAGATATCCTCCTTCTTTCCTTGAAAAAATGGATGGTCAATTGGATGATCTGGGCAGGATGTGAGGGCCTCCATTTATAAGCCGAATTCTGGATATTGAATGATTGCACGTAGTTTTCACAATAAATCTTCATTCCACAAATTTTCCCATTTTTCAATGTTTTTCCTTTATCTATTGACCATTCACCCTCAAAATTTCATCTTATTTGGACACCAGATGAATGAGTATTAATTTTTCAATAGAGGTTTCTTTTTCTCGAGGAAGCTTCCATGAAGGTTCCTCGGAAACTATAACATTCAATGGATGCCTTAATTACCTCAAAACTACCCCAAATTTGTTACAGAGCTAGACCTATCTGTATGTGTTCTATCATAGGTGGAAACATCTCATTTTTATGTGTTTAGGATGAGTTGGGGTTCCATTATGGTGGTGGGGTCCATGCTCTGTGCCTGGAAAAATTCTAAACTTCATTGATTTTAATCCCTTTTGATGGCCGAATCATCTCCTGATATAGAAGAAAAAGTATGAGGAAATAAAATATGGATTCCAAAAAAAATAACATTCACTCAATTTGGAATTATATTTTAAATTTAATTACCAAAATACCCCTATGATAAAAATGTGTCAAAATTCCTGATTTAACCGTTTTTTTCATTTATGCTCAAATTACCACTGAAACCTAAAAATGTGACAATTACCCATAAAATAACACTATGTTAGGATTAAAAACAATGATTTATAGTATAAAATATTTGAAAATGTGATCTTCATCACTCCCCCAAACCTAAACATGGAACTCCTGGACAATCATCTTACATTCAAGTCAAAATCCACACAACAATCAAAAAAGTGAAAATATCAATGATCTTATCAAAAATAGTATCACACCATGTGTCATATATGAAAAACAAGTCTCTCCCATTGTCATTTCAATAATTAAAATTTTTTAAACGTCATAAATCAATCCATGGCCCAATCACAACCAACCTCACATTGAATTATATATCACTCTTCACTCATGAGAAATTGAATCTAGGGTTACAGGCATACTTGAAAATCATAAGTATCACCGTAGGATTGGGAAAAATATAATCTCTCCATAGTTTGAAACATGAAAATGAATTCAGTCTTGGGGGATTTAATTAATGTATCAAATGATTTTATGTCTTAGGTTTGGTGGGAAAAAGAATCAAAAAAATTCATGCTAGAAAGAGGAGGTTGTAATTTTAAGTACAACGCATGATAAATTCACGGAAAAACACAAGAAATTGCTCTCTCAATCACACTAAAATCATGGAAAACAAAATAACCCCTATTTTATGACATGGTACATGATCCAATATGTGATTATATTTAATTATATCATACAATCTATCCCCTTTTTTTCAAATCTCCATAAAGGCAGAGCTTTTTTTCTTTTTTTTCTTTTTTTCATTTTTTGACATGGACGATGAGCATAAAATTGAATCCAATGAATGAATGAAAATTAATGTCATTGATTTTGGAGAGGGACATGAGTTATAAAATAATTTACATTGAGTAATTCAATCTCATCATAATTTTTTAATTTTTTTGAAGGAGAAATAGATGAAAAAAATAAAGGACAATTAAATGATAACACATGACCAATTCTCTTATTATACATGACCAAAAATATTGAAACACACCTCGCACCACCCATAAATGATAAGAATCAAAATTAACACACATAAAAGGTCATTCCCCCACACTCAAACTTGAAATATCCATGCAAAAATACTAATAGTGTGGGTAGGTAAGAAAAAATTGGCTAGTAATGTGGGTTAAATTTATAAGGAAATTCATGGGATCTAAGGGATTATTAAGGATATATGTAAAGGTGGGTCTCATGATAAAATGTGTATGTCCAAAGAGATGCCTCAATATTTTCAAATGAATTTCATGAAATCTAATGCTTCAAAATAGAATATTCACAACATCTGGTTCTCATACAAAATTCATGACTCCCTCACGAAAGTGTGGTACTAGATAGAATATGTAAAAGTGGTTTATAATACCTCACAGGATTGGGTAAATATTTTCAGTCAGTTTTTCATGGGCATGGATCTCAAAAATCAGTCAAACTTTTAAAATGCTTGAAAATCTATATCAAGGGAAAATAATTCATTCCAACAATCATTTAAAATACACTATTTCTAAATTCATTTCAACTCTTTCAAAATCAATTGATGTGTAAAATGTTATAAGAATATTAATGAATCCTCAAAAAACCTTTAAATATGATAAACCACAATGAAAAGAACACAAGAAGATCTAAGATGGATGAAACTCCGCCACACATTAATTTTTCTACCCCTCATTTCAACAGAACAAAATATAAATATAAAGGATGAAATGTCAAATGAAGTAAAGATACAACCTGACATTATTTTTTGAAGTGTATCCCTTGAGTTAAGCTCCTAGAAGCTACCAAATTAAGACTACAAGAATGTAATGAAAATAAATTTGAAAATAACTAAAAATAATGATGAACGGAAAATGAAAGAGATAATTCTTTGTTTAGACCCCCATGCAGGTGTGAGGTTTTTACTGCCCCTTGTTAGGTAGTTTCAATGGATTATCCCCAATTATATTTTGGGTGTGTTTTCATTGATATGAACCACCACATCTGTCTCTTCCCTATGTGCATGAGTAAACACTAAAAATGGAGAACCCCAAAGAAGATAATAATTTTCTCAACCCCCAATACAGAATAATGATGAAATTTGAGGCTTAAAGTGGGGGGGGGAATAGATTATAGGGGTGCACCCTGTTGAATTTTGTGGTGTCCTTCTCCATATGGTATGTACAATGTTGTTGAGGAAGTAGTCCCTCCACCACATGTTGGTCCAATTCTTCTACGTCAATTATCGCTACTTGGTTAGTCTCATTTTTGACAACCATGGTATGCTCCATTTCTGTTGTATCCGAAATTTAATAGAATGAGAAGACAGAAAAATTTTTTACTTGAATAAGATTAAAACATGAAGAATTAAAAAAAAAATCTTCCCTTTCAAGTAATTCAGCCTAGTAATTGATCTCTTTAGGCATGACCATTGAAAACTCAATCTCAGCAGGTGCGTATACATCCTTATCTTCCAAAGAATGATAGAGGTAGAAAGTTTCTAATGTTTCATATCAAGTATGGGAAGATCTTGTTTCATGTTATCTTCAACAATGCTATTCTAGGATTCATCCAAAAAAATTGATCTCCCATTAGTGCGTCAATAGAAATGTGTACTTCTGGGAAATAATTGAGCAATGGATAAGTGTGGGATGATCTGATTAATTCCTTTAGAAGTTATTTCTCACCATCCTCTGGTTCATCAACATAAGAAATTATTGTTGAAATCTCTTCCACCAGTCGTTCATGTTCAGGTTCCGCCTCTTGTTTGGGATGTTCTTTGAATGCATGTAAAAATTTGGCAATCCGTTATATTTGGATCTAAAATTATATTAAATTATCAATAATCCTTTAAAACTGAGAATCAAGTTCATTATAAACATTTTCTTTCACTTGAGATGGGTCAGTCCATGCATAATAATCAATATTTGAATGCACCATAAACAAAGAAGATATTTTTAATTTTTTGTAAAATTTATGATTTTTTTCTTGTTTTTTAAATTAAATATATCAATAATTAAAACATAGAAAAATATAATTAATCTATTAAATGGATCCCAAGAAATGGCACCAGTTTTGACGCATGCCTGTCATAGGGCGTGGCCAATGCAATTTAATTTCCCTAGTGCAGTATAGTGGCTGGACAAGGTCATCTTATATGAGGAGCGTTCTCAGTTTGATCACATAGATAATCTAATTCAGCTAAGAAGTAATTATTTTTATTGTTTAATGTTTGATGAAAAAAATGAAATTAATAAGATAATTGAAATAAAAAATTATCGGAAACTAACATTAAATTATAAATTACCATGAAATGCTAAACATAATTGAATTATGGAGGAAATGGAGTTCTATGTAGTGAACTTTCAGGGAGCACCTTCATTGACCAGCTTCAAATATTCTTAGGGAAATTACTCAATCATATGTGTGAACACCTTATTATTCCCTGGTTATGAATGAAAATACACTTTGAGATCTCCAAGCATAGCCTCTATCCACCTCCTCAATCGAGGGAAAATGGTTGTAGATTATGATATTAAACATTAGACAACCACAGTGAGGATTACACCCTCACTAAACTGTCCTTATAAATAATTTAGAGAATATTAAAAACATGGTCTTGGATTCAAGAACCTTATTACTACCCCGAGATATTCCTCTGATTAGTTACTCATAATCATGAGCATTCTAGTTCATGATGGTAAGATGATAAGAAGAAATTATTTTGAATGGGTGGACACAATAAAAAAGGCAATTCATGAATTTCTTGGTAATCTAAATTACAACTGAAAACTAAAAAAATAAGGAAAATAAAAAAATAAAAAGAAAGGGGGAAGAGTTGAGGCCAGCCTCCCTCGATGGATATTTCCTCCCTGGTTCCTTGAAGGAATTAATGGAGAATGGGATGATTTGGGAAGGGTGTGAGGGCCTCCTTTTATAGGCAAAATTATGGACTCCGAACTTTTGAATGTTTTTCCCCAATAAAGGGTCGTTCCAGGCATTGAACCCTTCATAAATGTTGTTACTTAATCACTTTACCATTCACCCTAAATCATTCAACTCATTTGGACACAAGATGATTGAGTTATGAATTATTCATTTGAAGTTTCTTTTTCTGGAAAAAGCTTCCAGGAAGGTTCCTAAAAAATTATAACGTTCAATGGAAGCCTTAGTTACAACAAAACTCGCCATAATTTGTTGTAGATCCGACCCTATCTATCCTCATTCTATCCTAGGTGGAAAAATTTCATTTTGATGTGTTTAGGCCGTGTTGGGTTTCTGTTTTGGTGGTGGGGTCCACACTATCGGACGGAAAAAATCATAAACTTCATTGATTTTTAAACCCTTTAGATGGAAAAATCAGCTCCTAGTCTAGATGAAAATGTTGGAGGAAATAAAATATGTATTCCAAAAAAATAACATTCACTTAATTTGGAATTATATTTTAAAATTAATGACCAAAATAACCATGTGATAAAAATCTATAAAAAGTCTAGATTTAACCGTTTTTTGCATTTAACCTCAAATTACCATAGAAACCTAAAAACATGAAAATTACCCATAAAATAACACTGTGTTGGGATTATAAAAAATTATTTACAGTATAAAATATATGAAAAAGTGAGCTTCATCACTCCCTGACACATAAACATTGCACTCTTGGGAAATCAACTTACATTCAAATCAAAATCCACACAACAATCAAAAATGAGAAAATATCAACGATCTTATCCAAAATAGAATCACATCACGTATCATATATGAAAAACAAGTCCATATTATTTTCATTTCAATAATTAAAATTTTTTCAACCTCATAAATAAATTCATGGCCCAACCACAACCTACCTTACATTGAATTTTATTTTACTCTTCACTCAAGAGAAATTGAATCTAAATTTATGGTCATACATGAAAATCGCATGTATCACCATAAGTTTGTTAAAATTATCATCTCTCTATAGTGTGAAAAATGAAAATTAATTCAATAATTAGGGCATTAACTAATGTTTCAAATAATTCTGTATCTTAGGGTTGGTGGGAAAATGATTGAATAAAAGTTTTAAGATAGAAATATGAGGTGGGACTTTTAAGTTCAATGAATCTTAAATTAAAGGGAGAACACAATAAATTCCTTAATCTATCCCACTTAAAACGTGAGAAACCACACCAAAAATATTTTATGACATGGTACATGAGCCAATAAGTGTTTATAATGAATTATATTATCTAGGATCTTCCATTTTTTCAAATCTCTAGAAAGGCACAACATTATTTTCATTTTTTTTTCTTTTTATTTTTCATGGTGGATGGGATAAAAATTGAATAACATGAATGAAAGAAAATTCATGGCCTTTATTTTTGAGAGGGAGATGAGTCATAATAGAATGTACAATAGGTAATTCATTCTCATCTCCATTTTTTCATTTTTAATATAGAAATGGATGAAATAAATGAAGCACAATGAAATGAAGACACATGACCAATTCTCTTATTATACACTACTAAAAATATTGACACACACCTCGCACCACCCATAAATGATACACATCCTAATGGACACACATGAAATGCCTTCCCCCACATCCAAACTGGAAATATCCATGAAAAAATACTAAAAGTTTTGGAAGGTAATAAATAATTGGCTTGTAATGTGGCTTAAACCTATAAGGAAATTCAAAGAATCTAAGGACATACAAAGGATAAAAGTAAATGTAGGTTCCATGATAATAGGTGGCTAGAAAAAGAGACGCCTCAATATTTTCAAATACATTCCCTGAAATCCAATTCTTCGAAGGAGAATATTCACAACTTCTGGTTCTCACAAAAAATTTAGGTTTCCCTCAAGAAATTATTGGTATTTGCAAGAATATATAAAAGTTGTTTAGAAAACCTCACTATATGGGAAAAATATTTTCAGTCAGTGTTTCATGGGAATAGATTTCAAAAATAAGTGGAACTCATAAAAATTATTGAAAATCCATTTCTAGGGAAAAATTCATGTCAACAATCATTTAAAATACATTATTTCCAAAATAATTTCAAATAGTTACAAATAAATTTATGTGTAAAAAGTGATAAGAATATTCATTAGATCTCAAAAATCCTAAAAATATGATAAAAAATGAAAAGCACACAAGAAAAACTATGCTGGTAGACACTCCCCCTCACTTAAATTTTACTACCCCTCATTTCAAATCAACAAAAAATATATATAAATGTAGAAAAGTCGAGTGAAGGAAATATACAACCCTAAATTATTTTTGATGTGGATGCCTTGAGTTGGGATCCTAGAATCTACCACTTTAATACTATAATAATGTATTGAAAAAAAAATAAAAATAAATAAAACGAATGAGAAAGGTAAAAGAAAAGAGATAATGCTTGGTTTAGACCCCCAAGTGAGTGCTGGATTTTTACTGCCCCTAGTTAGACAGTTTCAGTGGATTATACCCAATCAGATGCTGGGTGTGGTTTCATTGAGATGAACCACCTCATATGAATTTTCCCAGTGGCCATGAGTAAACACTAAAAATAGAGAACCCCAACGTAGATAAGAATGTTCTCAACCCCCAATATAGAATAATTATGAAATTTGAGGTTTGAAGTGGGAGGGAATAGAATATAGGGGTGCTCGCTATTGACTTTTATTGTGTCCTCCATATGGTATGAACAATGTTGTTGAGAAAGTAGTCGCACCCAACATGCTGGTCCAACTCAACTTCATCAATTATCACTACTTGGGTTTTCTCATTTTTTGACAACTACGGTATGCATCATTTGTGTTGTACTATAAATTTTAATAAAAGATAATACACAAAACAATATAGCTTGAATAAAATTATAACATGAAGAATTAATAATTAAATCTTCCCTTGTATGTAATTCATCTTGGTAATTGATCTTTTTAAGCAATACCATTGAAAAAAAAATCTCAGCAGGTGTGTCTTCTTCCTTATCATCCAAAGAAAGAGAGAGTTAGAAAGTGTCTGATGTTTCATTATCATATATCGGAAGATCATGTTACATGTTATCTTCAACAATGATATTCTAGGATTCTTCCAAAAAATATTGATCTCTCATTAGTACATTAGTTGAAATGTGTACTTCTGCGACCTCCTTGAGCAATGGTTGAGTGTGGGACGATCTGATTATTTCCTTTAGAAGTTACATCTCACACACCTCAAGTTCATTAGCATAAAAAATGATTGGTGGAATCTATTCCACTACTCGTTCTAGTTTAGGTTCCAACTCACGTTGGGGTTCTATTTGGCTCCTTATGTTTTGCACTTTATAACAAATCCTTGGAAACTGAGAATCAAGATCATTGTAAAAATTATCTTGCACTTGAGATTGGTCAGTCCATGCATAATAATCAAAATTTGAATAGCTCAGGAATAACAAAGATTTTTTAATGTTTTTTTTAAAATTTATGATTTTTTAAATGAAATATATCAATAATGAGAAAATAGAAAATGATAAGTAATCTACAGATTAGATCCTAGGAAACAGCACCAGTTTTGACACACGCCTGTCGTAGGGCATGGAAAAAACAATTAAATTTTCCTAGTGCCGCATAGTGGCTGAACAGGGTCGTCTCACTTGATGAGTTTTCTCTGTTTGTACATCTACGTAATTTAATTCACCAAAGATGTAATTTCTTTTAATTTATGTTTTATGAAATAAAATTATTTTAATAAAATAATTGAAATGAAAAATAATAGGAAACTAACATTAAATTATAAATTACCATGATATGATAAACATAATAGATTTATGGAAGAAATGATGTTCTCCCGAGTGAAATTTTAAGAAGCACCTTCATTGACCATATTCAAATATTCATAGCGAACACACTTCATCATATGTGTGAACACCATAGTCTACTCTGGTTATGAATGAAAATTCAACATAGAGATCGCAAAGCTCACCCTCCATCCACATCCTCAATTGAGGTAAAATAGTTGTAAATTACGAAGTTAAGCTTTAGACAACCATAGTGAGGATTACACCCACTATAAACTATCCATAAAATTAAATAAAGGAATATTAAAAATAGAGTCTTTCATTCAATAACTTGATTACTCCCCCAGGAAATTCCTCAGATTAGTTACTCATAATCATGATTATTCTAGTTCGCGATGGTATGATGAGAATAAGAAAATATGGCGGATAGGTGGACACAATAACAAAAAAATCATTAAATTATTAGAAATATAAATTACAATTGAAAACTAAAATAAAAATAATGAAAATTAAAAGACTAAAATGAATGGTGGAAGGGTTGCTGCCGACCTCTATTAGTGGAGATCTCCTCCTTGGTTCCTTGAAGGAATGGATGGAGAATGAGATGACTTGGGAAGGACATGGGGCCCCCTTTTGTAGGTAGAATTATGGACTCCGAACGTTTGCACGTTGTTTTCCAAATAAATGGTCGATCCATGCGTTGACCCCTTCATAAAAGTTGTTCCTTCATTTGATAGTCATTCACCCTCAGAATTTCAACTCATTTGGTCCCTGGATGAATGAGTTATGAATTTTTCATTGGAGATCTCCTTCTTAGGATGAAGCTTCTAGGAATGATCCTCCAAAAGTAAAACATTCAATGGAAGTAATAATTACTTCAATACTCCCCCAAATTTGATTTTGAGCTGCACATATATGTCCTTATTCTATCCCAGGTAGAAACATCTCAGTTGGATGTGTGTAGGCCATGTTGGGGTTCTGTTACAGTGGTTGGATCCACATTGTCCACTCAAAATATTCATAAACATCATTATTGGGAAATTGATCGAACGTTGATTGAATCCACGAAGAATTTCAAAAACAGAAATGTATGATCTATCATAGGCTAAGTGCATCATTGAGAAAGAAAATATCGTATTTTCATATGATGATGATAACAAAAAATGGAAATAAAAATACAAAAGAATACAAGAAGTATATAACAAAATGTAGACCCAAATGTCAATCTTATTTATTTATCATACCACCAAATTTATTATTTATAAATAATGATCATCTGGAATAAAATATAAATTTCATTTACTATGATTATCATTTTTTAACGAATTTAGGTGGTAAAATAATTTTCATAGTATATATCAGATTATCAAAACTATGCAATTCAATAATTTCATTTACAAATTATATGAACTAAAACATCCACTTCAGGGGATAGATGAATTACCTGAGATGATATAGATAATCCATTAGAATATGATAAATAATAATGTTTCCCTTAATATTGATGTTTCAAGAACAAAAAATGATGAATGATTATATTCTTCAATATAATATAAAAGGAAATTATTTTCATATCATCCTTCAGGGATGAAATATTTTATAAATATAAATAAAATTCATTGTACTCTATATATATTTACTATCATAAAACCACTTATAGTGGTTATATTTTTATTATTTTTCATAAACAAATACAACACAATGATCATTCACAAAGCATCGTATTCCCCTCAAATGTGATTTATATTAAAATCAAGAATATTTTCATTAACATCAGGGAATTAAATAAATCATTTTCAATATATATTCTCATTCACTCTAGGTAACATAATAATTTTTTTTTGAGTTTTATAGTGTCTTCTTGATAATTGCATTAATATTCAATTCATCAATTTAAATTTCAACCACCTCATAGGATTAAAATTTTTAAAATATATTTATGATTTTTCATCAAGGATATTTAATTTCTCTAAAACACATTTTATGAAATAAAAGAAAGAGAAAAGAAATAAAACAAATATATACAACTATTGAAAGTAAACCTCATCTCCATCATGAACCTTTATGTAGTATAATAAAACTTGTCACCTTCAGGGTGAACAAGAAATAAGAGATATGAAATTTCATAGTTCATGGAATGATTAGAAAACATCGGATTGATGTACAACAGGTATGTGATGTTCATCATACTAAAGCTCAACATATGATGGGTAAATGATTTTCATCAAACTTTGGTTCAACATACGAGGGGTACGCGATATTAATCAAACATTGGCTCGATGTATGATGGTTACACGATGTTCATCAAACATCATCTTGAAAAAAAATGGGTACATGATTTTTTTCATTCAACAGCTCGATGTACGATGGGTATGTGATTTTCATCATTCAATGGCTCGATGTATGATGAGTACATTATGTTCATCCTTCAACAGCTTGACATACGATGGGTACATGATCTTCATCATTCAACAGCTCGACGTATGATTGGAACATGATGTTTATCATTAAACCACTTCTGCTGGTGTAGTTTTTTATTCATGTGATGAATGTGGTTTTTCTTGGCATCAACTGAATTGGCTATTAATCAAACACATTCTCTCCAAGGAATGAAGTGAATTTTGTCAACTGTGAGTCATTAAAGCTCTTTAATAACTATTTATTATTCTCAGAGAAAAATATTAAGTACATCATATATTATTTTCACATTTATCAAGAGGGAAAAAATAAATGTAACAATATCATATATATAAAATATGGCCCACCTTTTGACGTAGCGCCTCGAATGAGTTGGGGTGATGCACATATGAAAGAGTGTGTCAAAATAAGAATGCTTATAAAAACATTTGACATACCCTTTTCCTATGTGATTTTTCTTATGCCGGTGATGGGGATGAAGACAGTGATGTCATGATGTGAAATTCGGATAGGGATATCATGTTCATAACGTGTTGTGAAATTGATTGAACGCCGATTAATACCATGAAGCATTTCAAAACAGGAAATTTAAAATCGATCGTAGGCAAAGGGAATTGTTTTGAAGGAGGATTTCGTATTTGAGTATGACGATGATAATAACAAATGAAAATACAATTACAAAATAATTCATGAAGTATAGAACACAATATAGAGCCAAAATTCCATCTCATTTCATTAACATATCACCATATTTACAGTGTACATAAGATCTAATCCAACGGTGAGAATATGAGAGGTTGGCCATTAAGAGGGGAATTAATTGGTAATTGGGGAGTCATCATTATTTCCATAATTATGTCATCTATTAATAACGTTTCGTAATAATCATTGATTTTTAACCTCTTTAGATGGCAGAATAAACTCCTAGTCCATATGAAAAAGTAGGAGGAAATAAAATATCGATTCCAAGAAAAATAAGATTCATCCAATATGGAATTAAATTTTAAAATAAATGAGCAAAATACCCCAATGATAACAATATGTAAAAATTTCATATTTATCTATTTTTTTGCAGTTAATCTTAAATTACCACTAAAACCAAAAAATGTGACAATTACACATAAAATTACACTATGTTGGGATTATAAACAATGATTTACAGAATAAAATATATGAAAATTTGAGTTTCATTAATTCCCTATAGTTAAAACACACACATAGCAGTAAATCGGTAAAAAACATTTATTGGTCCACAAAGCCTAAGTCCCTTTTTAGACGATATCCGATGTTGTGAAAACTGATGGAACCTTTTCAATTAGGCATCCCAAATATAAAATATATATGTGGCTGGAAGCCTAACTATTTATAAAATTGCTATGTCGGAGGAACTTGTCCCTAGATAGAAAAATGATACATGAGTGAAACCTGGCCCAGAAATGTGGCACGTTATATAGGCTGGACCGAGGTCTATGTACAGAAATTTTATGCGGCCGATCCCTTCACCCACATAGTTACATGATACATGGATGGAACCCAATCTCACATAAAACAAGTTATACATAATGAGTAATCCTAGGGCCTTCCACACTCTAGCTACACCATTCCCATCCATCGTATCATTTGTCCCCGTGTTGGACCCTCCCTGAACCAGTCTAACAGAATAAGGATAAGCACCCATTCAAGGACCCCTAAGTCATCTGAAAGGATCATCAGGAATAGAAAAATGTCCTTTCGTGTTTATATTCCCATGGTAAGTTGAGTTATATGGTTGACCCTAGTAATATGGAGGACCCTCAAAATGACCTCAGGTTTATATTCGCATGGAAATGAGTCATATGATGTTGGTGAACTCATGTGAAACTCACCATTATAGGGATTTGTTGGAACCACTATTATTCCCTTTGATGAGGGCCAGTGTTGAACAATCTTCTATTTACTGAAATAAATTTTAGGGCACTTCACCCTAGGTAAGAACCTAGCCTTTCCTATGGGAGGTGAAAATTTTTATAATCTTCCATTCAACCATGGAAGTAACTACATGGATCACCAAAAGTGACATTATGGAATATGAAAAAAGAGAGTCAACATGCAGACTTAATGCCCCTTTTTGTCTCCAATTGGGATCCAGTACCATTCTCCAGTGGGTAGGGTGAGACCATCTGATCATCATACCAATTTCTTACAATTTTTTCCTTCACAGAGTAGGATTCATGTTTTCTTAGAGGTTAGTGGTGAGTATGACATCCTCATAATGAAAAACAAATGGGAAATGTACATAGTATAAGTAGCAATACAATACTTTTACCATTGAAGGTTCATATTCCCAATGAATCCAAACCAAAAGGGCCTCCCATACAATATAAACCCCAAATATCCCATTAATACTTGTAACTTCCATTCAAAATACCCAACTGTGTAACTTTAAATAGGACTCCTCTATGGTGTATGTACATATCCAACCAAATTACGTTGTCTTTGATTAGAAACTAATTAGGATAAGTAGGAATCATCCCTATGGTCCAAACCCATCATCCAAATATATCCTAATGTTTTATGGGACATATCTCCCATCGAGGAATGTTCAAATAGGACACCACATCTCTTTTGGACCCCTCGAGCCACCTCTACATAAATACCACACCATCTTAGACGAGGAATCCTTAAACTTGATTTCCTGACTATATGATGTTAAACATCATGGTTGGGTGCTCATCACATTTCCTTAAAAGGTGAAGTGTCCTGGTAAGGGACACTGAACTGTGTATGTTATTATTCCGATTATGATGATATGTAGGTATTTGACTTCATGGGTTTGATCCCAACATCAAAAAAACTCTCATCTCCCCTAAATGATGATAAACTCCAGAGAACCTAATCAAACGACTTAATACAAACTTCCCCATAATAAATTTTCAAAGGATCCCATATCATTATACAAAAGGGTATCATTGATGGAGATCCTCATATACATACAGATCGCTCCATTGATGGAGAACCTCAGATAGATACATATGGTTCTGAACCCATGTGAATTTGTGATTAATTATTTCCAAAGGTTATACACTTATACAAAATGGGAATTATCCAAGGATTTTGGAACATATCTTAAATCTATATGAGAGTCATAAAAAATGTAATAGTTCCCCCACAAAAGGGTAATGTGAGTAATGAAGTGTGGTTGGCCAGGTTACCAAATGAATACCTACACTTGGAATGTAGGTCCATGAATAATGCTTATCAGAGCCATTGGACATTTCTAGCTTGGTGAGAAAAAAACATATTAGAGACCATTTCAAGGCCACGTAAACAAATTTAGTGATTTCATGCCATTCATCCCCTAACAATCTACCATTATTGATTCGAACATGTATTCGAGGGAAAGTTATTTTTATTGGATTTTAGTGTTAATTTAATTTTTAGGGTTTTAGTGTTTTTAGTGATTATGTGTTTAAGGTTATTTATGTTGTTTTTGGGGAATTATGTTTTTAGTGGGGTATTAGGGTTTGTAGGATTTTTATATTTTATAGGGTTTATTTATGTTATAGTATTTTTATAGAGTTTTAGTGGTTTTTTGATTTTTTTTGGGTTTTAGGGTGTTTAAGATTTATTATGGGTAATTTAGTGCTTTTATAGGATTTTTGGGTATTTTATCATTTTTGTGACTTGTTGGGTTTTAGGGTTTTTAAGGTATTTAATGTTGTTTATGATTTGTATGGTTGTACTATTTTTTCATGGTTTTATAGTTTTTATGGATATTAGTGGGTTTTAGTTGTTAAATGGTTTTTAGGGTTTTATAGATTTTTAGGGATTCTTAGGGGTATAAGATATTTTTCGATTGTTTTTCATCCTTTATTCATGGTTTTTAGGGATTTTAGGTTTTTTAAATCTTCAAGGGGTTCATAGGATTTTATGTTTTTTGGTTTTTATGGCTTCTAGGTTTATTTTTGTTTCATCAAATATTTAGTTTTGTGGGGGTTTTAAGGGGTGTTTAGTGTTATAGGGTTTTTATTTTCCATTTTTTTATGTTTATAATTTCATTAATGGGTTTTGTGGTTCATAGTGTATTTTTTGTTTTTTATGGTTTTAGGGTTTGGTCGGGTTACTTTGCATTTATGGATTTAGGGATTTAGTCATTCTTTTTTTATAGTATTATTGGTTAGTTTAGTGTTTTAATGGTGCTATGGTATTTATGGGTTTAAGGGTTTTAGTTTTTTATATGTTTTTAGTGGTTTTTTGGTTTTTAGTTTATTTAGCTGTTTTGAGGGGTTTATTGTTTTTTAGGGGTTTTACATTTTTAGGGGTTGTGGATTTTTTGGGGGTTTTATGGGTTTTGTATTTTTATGGGGTTTTAGGGGATTTTGGGGTTTTAGGGTTTTATGGGGTTTTATGGGGTTTTAAGGATGTTTCATGGTTTCTTGGGTTATTTGGGATTTTTTCAGTTTTTAGGTAATGTAATTTATTATTATTTTTAGTCTTTTTATATTCATTAAGGGATCTAGGGTTTTTACTATTTAGGAAATTTTTATTTTCTTAGTGAATATTCTGTTCTTTTAGTGTTGGGGGGGGGGGTTAATGGGTTTTACTGTTTTAGGGGTTTTTCATTTCATTTATGTTTTTTAGGGTCTTTTTATGTTGAGAGGATTATGGTATCATGGGTTTTGCGTTCTTTTATGGTGTTTTAGGGGGTTTTAGGATTCTATAGATGTTTTTGTTCCTATACAGTTTTTAGGGTTTCAAGGAATTTTTAATATTTTATGAGTTCATTGTTTTTTTTGGGGTTTTATTTTTTATTTTTTCAGGGTTAAGGAGTTTTTAGGGGTTTAGGTGTTTTAAGTGTTTTTTTGGGATTTAAGGGGATTAGTGGTTATTTTTTGCAGTTTAGGGTTTTGTTTATTTCTATGGTTTCTTTGGATTTACTGGGTTTTTAGGGGTTTTTTAATTTTATATGGTTTTATTAATGTTTAAGTTTTTAGAATATTTTGTTGTATTTGTTGGTTCATAGTATTTTATGTTTTTTAGGGTTTTATGGAGTGTTCATGGTTTTTAGTGGTTTGGGTGGGATTCATGGTATTTAGACTTCTTTTGGTAGTTTAGGTTTTTATGGGGTTTTACTATTTGTAGTTTTTTAGGGTTATATGTTCTATTAGAGGTCTAAAGTTTTACTTGGTTTTTTGGGAGTTTAGGGTTGTTAGGATCTCAAGGGTTTTGGGCTCTTATGTTTTCTAAGGTTATTTAAGTGTTTTAGGGTTTTAGGGAGTTTTAGTTGTTTTTGGTTTATTTTGTTTTTTGGGTCCTCTAAAGTGTTTAGGGTTTTAAGGGTAATTTAGTCTTTTATTGGGTTTTAGGGTATTTTTTTATTTTAGGGACTTTTAGGGTTTTTTGGATTTTTAGAGTCATTTAGGGTTTTTGGGTCTTTTTGGTCTTTGATTTCATTTGGGGGTTGTTTTGTGGATATTTTCTGTTTTTAAGTGTGTTTATCATTTTTATGGTACATTAGGGTATTAAAATTTTTACGTTACATTATAGGTTTTTAGGGTCCTTGAATGGTTTTAGGGTTTTTATGGACCTTTAGGGTTTTAGTATTTTATTTAGATTTTATTTGTTTTTTATTTTTTGTGATTTTTTGTGTTTTTGTGTAATTTTTGAGTTTTGGGGATTTTGGTGTTTTAAAATGTTTTTTTTTCATTTTTTGTATTTTTTTTGTTTTTTTAATGTTTTTAGGGGGTTGGTGGGATATCATTTTTGGTTCGTAGGATTTATTCCATGTTATTAGTGGTTTAAGGTCTTTTAGGTTTTAAGGGTTTTTTTAGGAATTTTAGGGGTTCTTGGGTTCTTGGGTTTTTGGGGTTTTAGGCATTATTGTGATTTTAGGACCACTTTGGGTTTTTAAGGTTTTCTATGTTATTTTTTTGTTTTTTAGGGGGGTGAGGGTTTTTTTGGGTTTTTAGGATAGTTTATTTTGTTAGGTTTTTTACGGTTTTAGATTTTTTAATTTTTTAGGGATCCTTTGGTCATTTTAGTGTTTTTAGTGGACTTTTGGAGTTATAGGTATTTTTTGCAGTTATTTAGGGTTTTTAGGGGTGTTAGGGACCTTTATGTTTTTATGGGGTTTTAGGGTATTTTTGGGATTTATTGGGTTTTAATATCCATTTAAGGATTTTTAGTATATTTGACGTCATTATTTGTTTTAGGGGTATTACATTGGTTTTCAGTGTCTATGGTATTTATGGAATATTATGGTTTTTAATGAATTCTTTCTTTTAGGGTATCTATAGGTTTTTGCGGCTTTTATGCTATTTAGGTTTTTTTTCAAGAGTTTTTGGATTTTTTGGGCCATTTAGGGATTTATAGGTATTTTAAGGGATCTAGGCATTTTTAGGATTCTAAGGGATTTTATTCCTTTTCAAGGTTTTCTAGGAAATTTTAGGATTTTAGGTAATTTCTAGGTCATTATTTTTATTTTGAGTATTGAGTGGATTTAAAGGATTTTAGGTCTATTTAGGGTATTTATGGTTTTATGAATTTTTTATTTTTTTAGGGGTTTTAGGATTATTAGTGGTTTTTTTGGGTTTTTCAATTTTTCAGTGTTTTTTTGGATTTTTGAGGATTTTTCGTGTCTTTATGGATTTTATGGGTTTAAATAATTTTTTTGTGATTTTAGGATTTTTGAGTTTTAAGGATTTTTTGTTTTGATTATAGTTTTTGTGTATATTTTAATGAGTTTGAGGGGTTTTTTAATGTATTTTGTTTTTATGGTTGTATGGATTTTAGTGTTTTAAAGGTTATTTTGGTTTTTTTGGGAATTAATGGGTTTTATAGGGTTTATGGTGCTTTATGGGGTTTAATACAGTTTTATGGTTTTTAGACTTTCTAGTGTTTAGAGATATTTTTGTTCATTTTTGGTTATTTTAGGTTTTCATTGGTTTTTTGGGCTTTTATGGTATTATTTGGACTTTTAGTATATTTTTGTGTTTTTATGCGTTTTTGGGGGTCTAAATATTTTTAGGTGTCTTTGTGGGTTTTTTTGATGTTTTACTTTTTTCATATATTTATGGGGGGGTTAGAGTTATAGGGGGGTTTTATGGTTTTTAGAGTTTTTATGATTATTTTAGTGTTTTAGGAGTTTTATGGAATTAAGGGTTTTGGTGGTTTTTTTTGTTTTTTAGTTTTTTAATGAGGTTTTTTTGTAAATATTTTTAAGGTTTTAGGGGTTTTAGGGTTTTTAATGTTTTATGATTTTTATTTCTATTAAGTTTTTTTTTAGTTTTTAGAATTCTTAATGGCTTTTTAGTGTTTTACAGTTTTAAGTTTTTTTAGATTTTTTTAGGTTTTATGATATTTATGTGTTTTTTTGGATTTTAGGGTTTAATAGTTTTTAGTGGTATTTATAGTTTTTTAGTGTTGTTATGGGTTTCAGGGTATTTAGGTGTTATAGATACTTTTTGGGGTTTTTAGATGGTTTGGGGGTAGGAATTTTTAGGATTTTAGAGGTTTCTATGAGTTTTTAGAGATGTTAGTGTCTTTTGGGTTTACATGCTAATTTTCAGGATATTTAGGGGGTGTATATATTTTTATGTTTTTTTAGTTTTTAATGGTTTTATGGATTTAAACAGTTTTTAGAATTTTAGGGGGTTTTAGTGGATTTAATTATTTATGTTAGTTTTTGGGTACTTAGTGTTTCAGGTGTTTTAGGGTTCTTGGTATTTTTAGATTTTTTATAGATTTGAGGGATTTTTATGTTTTAGGGGTTTTTTTGGTGTTTATGGGTTTTCATAGTCTTTTTGGGTACATAGAGTAATTTATCTTATTTTAGGGGATTTTAGGATTTATAAACTTTTTTAGTAATTTTAAAGTTTCTTAGGATATGATAGGGAGTTTATATATTATTGGTTTCTTAGGGGTTATAATTTTTTTAGGGGGTTTTTGGGATCATTGGGTTCTATTGGTTTTTAGGTTTCGTAATTTTTTTTTGTGTTTTTAGGGGGTATTATGGTTTTTTGGCATCATGGTTTTTGAATTTTTAGGGTTTTACGGTTTTAGTTTTTTATGGTTTTTAGGGGGTTTACGGTTTTATGTATTCATATGGGTTTTAGGTTTCTCTAATTATTTTTATAATTTTCATGCTTTTTCGGGTTTTTTATTTTAGGGGTTTTGAGCATATCATTATTGATTATGGTTTTTCAGATTTTTGACGATTTTTAGTGTTTTAATGTTTATAGTGTTTTTTAGTTTTTAAGGGTTGTTGGGTTTTTATGGTTTTTAGAAATTTATTTGGGTTGTAAAGGTTTTAGTGGGTGTTAAGTAGTTTTTTTGTTATTATATGTTTTTCACGATTTGGGTTAGGGATTTTAAGGTCATATTTTGGTTATTTTGGGGTTGAATGAATATTTTACTGTTTTCTGGATGTTTTTTGATTTTATAGGTTTTTAAAGATTTAAATTATTTTTAGGGATATTAGTGTTTTTGGGGGTTTATGGGTTTTTAGGGATTTAGGTGTTCAAATGGTTTTATGGTCTTTTAGGAATATTTATTGGTTTTCGGGTATTTTAAGGGTTTTAGGCCATTTAGGTTTCGTTGATTTATCATGTCTTTCATTATATTTTTAGAGGATTCGAGTGATTTTTGGGTGTTTAATGGTTCTAAGGGTTTTTATGGATTTAGGGTTTTAGTGTTTTAAATTATTTTTTTTTGGATTTTTGTGTTTTTTAATATTGTTGATTTTTTACAGTTTTAATTTTTTTTATCATTTTGTAGGTGTTTTTGGGTTTTTGGATTCTTTTAGATTTTTAGGGTTTTTTAAGCGGTTTTAGTGTTTTCTGGGGTTCTTTGGGTGTTCTAGGTTTTTCTATGTTTTTGTGGTATTTTTGATTTTATGGATTTTTTGGGGTGTTCGATTTTTTTATTATTTTAGGTCTCGTTATAAATTTTATGGTTTTTGGGGTCTTTATGGTTTTAATGGTTTTAATGAGGTATTATGTGTTTTAAATGGTTTGAAATTTTTATTAAATTTATTCGATACATAAGGGATTTGAGGGTTTTTAGAGATGTTTACAGGTTTGTAAGGTTTTGTAAGGGTTTTACTAGGTTTTTGGGTTTATATGTGCTTTTAGAGTTTTTTGTGTTTTAGGGTTTTTGGTGATTTTAGGATTTCATTGAGTTTTGTTGGTTTTTATGGGATTTAGGGTTTTTACTTTTTTTAATGGTTTGTAAATGTGTTTTAGGGTTTTATAGGGGCTCTATATCTTGTAGGATCATTTAGGGTTCTTTAGGTTGTTAAAGGGGTTATTCAGGTTTTTAGGGTATTTTAGGGGTTTAAATGTTTTTAGGATATTTTAGGGGTTTTAAGGGTTTCTATGGTATTCTTGGGGTTTATTAGGGATTTTTACATGTTTTATTATTTTTAGTGATTTTTCATTCCTTTTTATTTATTTGTAATGTTTAATTTTTTAATGAGTTTTAAGGGGTTTTAGCATTTTTAGTGGTTTTAGAGTATTTATGGATTTGTTTGGGGGGAGGGGTTGGATTTTTTAGTGGAAATTTATATTTATAAGTATTGTAGGTGGTATTGGGTTATTAGGGGGTAATAAATGTTTTAAGGGTTTTAGTTTTTATGGGGGTTTTGGAATTTAATGATTTTTAGGTATTCATTGATTTTTAATTATTTTGGGTTTTGTATAGTTTTTTGAATTTATTAGGATTTTTTAACATTTTTAGGTGATTTTAGGGGATTTAATGGTATTATTTGACTATAATGTTTTAAGGATGTTTATTATCAATTTAGGGTCTTTAATACTATTAATGAATTTTATAGAATTTATGATTTTTGGGGATTTCTGGGTTTTTAGGGTATTTAGGGGTTTAATGTTTTTTTTTGGATCATTAATGGGTTTTATGGTTATTAGGGTTTTTTAGTCTATTGGATTTTCCTAGATTTTTGGGTGTATGTATTAAGGATTAATTATGTGTTTTATTGTTTTTGTTTTTTAATATTTTTTTGGTTTTTTCTGTTTTTTGGAGTTTATCGTCTTTTGTGTTTTAATGGATTTTTAGTGTTTTATGGTTTTTAGGGGTTTAAGGTATTTTCATTTTTATGGGTTTTAGATACTTTTAGGGATTTTAGGGGTTTGGTAGTTTTCAGGGTTTCATGATGTTTTACTGCATTTTAGGCTTTTAGGGTATATTACGGTTTTTAGGGGTTTTAGGATATTTAGGGTTTTGTTGGATTTTTTTTCTTAAATTTCTAGGATTTTATGGATTTTAATTGGTTTTAAGGTTATTTTAAGTTTTTTGTATAGTTTTGTAGGACATTTTCTGTTGGTTTTAGGGGTTTTAGGGTTTTTAGAGTCCTTTAGGGGTTTTGTGGTTTATGTGACCTTTTAATTTTATTGGTTTTTAGGGTCCATTAGGATTATTAGGGGATTTTAGAGTCCTTTACTGGTTTTAGGGTTTTCTAGAATTTTTATTTTTTTGGTGTTTTAGGACGTTTTAGTGGTTTTATCAAGTTTTATAGTATTATAGGGTCTTATATGTACTTTTAGTATATTAAGGGGGTTCTGTCATTTTTTGTTTCCTTTAGGGGTTTTTAATGTTTTTATGGAATTTTAGTGGTTTTTTTGGTTTTAGGGTCCTTTTTGGTATTTACATTCTTATAGTGTTTTAGGGTTTGGGGGATTTAAAAGTGTTTTAGGGGTTTTAATTTTTATTAAGGTCCTTTAGGATTTTTTAGTAATTTATGGTTTGTGGTGTCATTTAATTTTTTTCTTGGTTTTTTATTGGTTTTATGAGTTTTTATAACTTTGAATGTATTTTAATAGTATTTATGTTTTTTAGTGATTTGAGGTTTTTTGTTTTTATCAGTATTTATGGTTTTAGGGTTTTTGGGGTCCTTTATATTATTTAGATTTTTTGGGGTTTTTTTGTCTTCCACTTTTAGGATTAGTTAGATATTTTTATGGATTTTAAAGGTTTTTAGGGTTTATATAGGATTTGTATGTGTTTTAAGGGTTTTGGGGGTGTTTATGGATATTTTAGGTATTTTAGTGTCTTTAGTGTTCTTTAGGGTTTAAAGGTGTTTTTATATGTGTTTTTTGGTTTTTTAGTGCTTTCAGTGGATTTTGGGTTTTTAGGGATTTGAGGGTGTTTCAATGCTTTGTGGGATTTTAACAGTTTAATGGTTTAATGGGTATTTAGTAATTTTTGGGGTTTTAGGTTATTTTTTATTTTTAGGGGTTTAAGTCTTTTTAATGGCTTTAGGGTTTTTTGGGGTTTTATATTTTGTTGATGTTTTGGGGGATTCCAATGGTTTGTATGCGTTTTTTAGGATGTTAGGGTTTTATGAGTTTTTAAGGAGTTTAAGGGTCTTATGATTCATTGGTTATTTTAGGGTTTTGGGATCCTAATGATTTTTAGTGATTTTTATTTTTATATATTTTTAGGGGTTTTTAGGATTATTTTGAGTTTTTATTAGAGTTTTAGGGGTGTCAGTGTTTTTAGGGTTTTAGTTGTTTTATTGTTTTCATTTTTAAGGGTTTCTCAGGGTTTTTGGTTTTTTATGGTTTTTATGGTTTTTAAAGTTTCTTTGGTGTTTAAGTAATTTTGGTTCCTTTTATCATTTTATAGGGTTTTTAGGGTCTTTTATGGGTTTTATAGGTTTTTTTGGTTTTATGGATTTTTGGGTTTGTTTGGGTGTTACAGTTTTTAGGGGTTCTTATATTTATTAAGTGTTTCTTGGGGTTTTAGAGGGTAAAATGGTTTTTAGGGGGTTTTATTATTTTTAATGATTTCCTAATGTTTTTAGGATTTCTTCGATTTTGGGGGCATTTAAGTGTTATAGGGGTTTTTAGTGATTTCATAGTTTTTTGATTCTTTCAAAAAAAATTGGGTTTTTAGTGTTTTTCGGGGTGTTTTCATAGTTTGTATCAGTTTTAGATGTTTTAGGGTTTTTCAGGGGGTTTTGGGTTTTTAGTTTCTTAAACATATTTTTCCTTTTTATAGTTATTTGGAACCTCATTGTTTTAGGGAATTTAATAATTTTTTAGGGTTTTTAGTGTTTTAGGGTTAGTATGTTTTTTAGGATTTTAATATGTTTGATGGGTTTTGTGGTTTTTATTGTTCCTACAAGTTTGTGATTTTTATGTGTTTTACGGGTCCTTATAGGTGTTTTAGTGGTTTCATAGGGTTTTTATGTTTATTGTATTTTTTTATGTATTTACAGGTTTTAGAGTTTTTAGTGTTTTATGGATTTTTTGGTTTTTTGATGATTTATGATTTTCATTCGTTTTGGGGGGTTTAAATTTTTTTATTGCTTTTTTTTAACTTTGTGTGGTTTATTTATGTTTTTTTGTTTTTTGGATGTTTTGGATGTTTTTGAATTTTTTGTTTTTTTATTATTTTCACGGTTGTTTTGGGATTTTAGTATTTTGGGTATAGGGATTAGGATGTGTGATTTTAGGTTGGGGTTGTATGGTATAGGCTATATGGTGTTTCGTATAGGGTATAGTTTGTAGTGTATAGAATCTATTTATAGGGTACTAGGTTTGGGGTATAGAGTTTCGGGTTCAGGTTGAATGGTTTTGGGTTTTGTTTGTAGGGGCCATTTTTTATGATATTGGTTAATGGTTTAGGGTGTATGGTTTACGGTTTATGGTGTAGTGTATACGGTATATGTCATGGGGTTATGGGTTTATGGTGCTGGTTATTGGTTTTAACCTATAAGTTTTATGGTTTATGGTTTAGGGTATTCGGTTTAGCATGTAGGATTTAGAGTTTATGGCTTAAGGATTACTGTTTAGGGTGTAGGTTATGTGGTCTAATGTATAGGGTTTAGGGTATTGGGTGTAGGGTATCATGTTTAGGGTGTATGGTTTTTGGTTTAGTTTGTAGAGTATGGGTTTAGCATGTAGGGTATAGGGTTTATGGTGTAGGACTCAATGTTTAAGGTCTTGGGAATATGGATTGGGGTGTTGGGTTGAGGTTATAGTGTGATTGGAATAATGTTAAAGGTATATGGTTTAGGGTTTAGGGTGTACAGTATAGGGTTTAGGATGTAGGTTTTAAGGTTTCGAGTGTTGGGTATACGGTTTAGCGTAAATGGTATAGGGTCAATGGTGTTCGGTATCGGGATTATGGTGTAGGATTTTGTGTTTAGGGTGTAAGGTATATAGTTTACGGTGATGGTTATATGATTTAGGGTATAGGGTATAGTGTATAGCATGTATGGAATAGAGTTTACGGTGTATGGTATCGGGTGTATTGTGTGGGCATGAGGTTTATGGTGTAGGGTTTTGGGTTTAGGGTATTGGGTATTGGGTAAAGGGTGTAGGGTTTAGGGAATTTTTGTAGGGTATCAGGTTTAGTGTGTAGGTTTATGGGTTTAGTGTAAAGGGTCTTGGTTTTTGGGTATAGGTTTTAGTGCTTAGGGTGTCTGGTTTAGGGTTTAGGCTGTAGGGTTTAGGGTGTAGGGTATAGAGTTTTGGGTGTGGGGTTTATGTTTTTTGGGTGTATGGTATATGGTTTAGGGTGTAGGGTGTAGGAAATTGGATTTAGGGTGTTTTGGGGGTTTTAGGGTTTTAGGGTTATTTATGGGCTTTTTTGATTTTTAATAATTTTTAGGGTTTTGAGGGGGGTGGAGTTTAGTGATTTTAGGGTTATTTTAGTGATTTTAGGGATTTAGTATTTTTTATTAATTTTTGTGGGTTTTTTGGGGTTTTTATGTTTTTTATAATTTATATCGTTAAAGGGTTTTAAGGGTTTTTGTAACACCCCAAGATTTCATAGTGTGTTATTTCTTCAAAATAATTCAATAACTTGCACTACACGCAACACCGAGTTCAATCACACCATGAATTACCAAAGGAAAAAGCCATTCAAAAGAGGTTATGAATATTATTAACTAAATTTTAAACTTTATATAATCCTTATAATTTTAGAATCCATATTATGAGTTTCTTAGTCATAATGCAAGAACAGATTCATTTTCAGTATTACACTTTTATCAACTTTTAATAGTGAAACCTTTTTAAATACAATATTTTATACTTTTTGACTAAATGGGGACATCAAAAAAATTTAAAATGAAACATCCCAAGCTTACACGGTACGCTTTCCTTTGAATAAAACAGTAGCATGTGTTGTACGCAACTTCGAGTTTTATCACACACCACAACCGATCAAACTAGCCGTTATGAATAGTAATACCTAATTTTTGAAATTATATATATTTTATATTTCAAAATGGACTTCATTTTTGGATTCGGAATATCGAATTTAGCCTAAGGTGAAATTTTGGTACTTTTCGGATAACTTTCATATTTTGATGAATAGTGAAAATTACTAAATTTTAATTAAAAACAACTTTTTTAATAAAAATAATTAATAGTAATAAATTGTGAATTTGAGTGGTTTTAAAGTATATTTAGAATATATTTTTACCATTTAATATAATGTTGGTCATTGGACATAATTTTACAATTAAACCGAACATAAACAAGTGTCAATCTTTTGATAGTTATTATCTCTTAAAAACACGCTTTTTGTTTTGACAGCGGGAATTAATTTTAAATTAATTTCTGCCACTTCTGTGTTTTGAATTTAGAAAAATGGATTCCATATTTGGAATCAGGATGTTCAAATTGTGTAAATAAGTAACTTTTATTTTTAGACATTTTGAATAATTACTGCGGTAAATATTTTATTTATCATGGTTAAGGGTAAATCCGGTAAATAAGGGTTAAAAAATTATATTATAATAATAATAAATTACCCTAAAACGTGTCTTAACCCTATTGGTTGATACATGGTCGACCATGGTCATCTTTGGGTCTATTTTGGGACCCCATGGATTCACTTGTAAGTGATAATGACACTTTATTTTAATTAAGTTAAAATGAATACAAAAATGACATAAGCATATATCTTTTAGAAAACCAATTGTTACATAGGGTTATATATGTTGAATTTTAGATTATAAATATTCATTAGAAAGATAAAAACATTTCCTACATAATGATATTTTATTTATAATTTTTAGACATTAAATAATGTATTTTATTTATGACACAATGATGATGCAGTAATTACTATAATAGTGAAAAATTAAAATAATTGATATTATAAATACCAAAATAAATATAATATGAAACTTTTAATGAATTAAACTAATTTTCTAGGATAATATGATATATTAGGATTGATTTAATTGACTTTTTTCGAAGTAATCAATCTGTTATGAGTTTCACAAAAATCAACTATTGAATAGTGTCAAAATTGACATAAAAGAGTTCTTAAAACAAATATTATATTATTAATTGATATTAAATTCTTAAAAATCTAAGGTTCGGCCAAGAGACTTATATCATGATAGGATAATCATTAATGGACCACTTGGGGGTCTCTTGGATGTATGTAGTAAGTTTATTAAACATATTATATAAAAATACAAATAGACATTGTAAAAGTGAAACTAATTAACTTAAAGTTAATACTTAAAGATAAGGTTAATATAAGTACACAAACCTATCTAAATTCTATTGGTTGAGTTGTTTTCGACCCATCCCCACCTTAACCTTTGAATAGTAAACTTTTGAGCCATTAGAAACCGAATATGAATTTATTATAAATTAATATTTCTAGCTTTTCCAAAGGAGCCCCTCACCCCTCTTATAAAAGGGCACTCCTCCTTCTCATTTCTTTACACCTCTAAAGCCTTTTTGTTCGGCCAAACTCTGCCCAAATACTCTCCCAACATCCCTCACTACAACCTAGAGGCCTTAGTTTGGTCAGAAAGCCAACCTAAGGAGCCCTTTTGATCAAATCAAAAGGAAGAACCCGAAGAAGTGGTAATGATTTCACCACCCTTTTCTAATTTCCATTCTTCTTCCACTTCCACTTTCTTTGTTCTTACCATTCTAAAATAATAACTCCAGTATCTCACATATACTGTGATGTTATTATGAATATGGTACAACCATATTCAGTATTCTATCCACCCTTTGAATAACATGTCACCATACGTGCGTACGTACGGCTTACAGTCTCCACGTCGTGGTGTAATTGTTATTCAATATATTATTATTTGGATGGGTATAATAATGATGTGTAACTCATGTAAATAATAAATATAACATGTTAATGATTCTGTATATATGATATACCATCCATTTATATATTATTTTAATATCAAAAGAATGATATTGTCTCTCGTGCGTACGTACGGACTACCGTCTCCACGAACGCGATGAGATTCATTCTCCATCGTATCCATTCAAGTATAATTATCATTTGATGATTTAAAAATGATGTTTAAGGAATTGATATAATTCTGGATTTGAATAATATACAACCTATCCTTTACAAACATGTCTTACATAACAAAACATATAAACGAAAACGAGTAAGTTAACACCCGAAACGACGATAATTCTAAGATATTATTAACAAATAAATGTTAAAAGATCATATATGATATCATATTAATATATATGATTCTTGTATAATTTAATAACAATTATTTCACCATTATACAGGAGGTTAACCTACCCCAACCAAGGAAAAGTACAAGGTAAGGGTTATTTAACAATCTCTTCATTATCCGCGGTTGTTTATACGTAATAATCTACTGGGATCTCTTTATCATCCACATCCATGTTTCTTAAAAATGTATTTCAAAACATTTTTACTATTTACTAAAATATGAGTTAAAGTCATTTATACCCTTTTTGACTTTTATAAGTGGTTTATAAAGGAATCTTTCCGTCATTTTCAAAACAAGGTCCTTTTTAACCATTTCGACAGAATTGAGGTAAGAATGTTTTTTTTAACTTATACGGTGGGTGCGGTTATTTTACGCCGTTATAAAATCTTCAAAGATTTCCTTACAAGCTTATAAGAATATTTTAAAAGAAAATGTTTTATTTTATATGGATCTTAAATGATTTCAAAATAAAAGGAGATATTTCTTTAAAAAGAATTTTGATTTCATCTATGTCAACATCCTTTGATGGATTTTAAGATTATTTGAAGTTGATTTATTATGATACAAAACTTCTATATTGTATTGAAGGTTTTGTGATATGTTTGACTATGGATGTGCTATTTTTATACCATTCATAGTTTATGGTGAAATTATTGACATTTCGTATGCTAGTTTTAATACGAATGTTTATGTTATGTTAAAACCTTTTCATATGGGAATGCATTGGACTTAATAAGTGACGGGTGGAGCCCGCTATAGCTCCTCGATGCATCGGTAGGTCTCATGAGACAAACTAGTGTCTTGGCACAAGGCCTTGACAAAATCTTATTTGTAGTCTTGGCACGAGGCCTTGACTATGTGGTTATGATAGTCTGGCATTATGCATTCCAACATTTTGAAAGTGGTTATTGATTTTTGCATGTGATTATCCGATTAGTAGAATATCCATGTGAATAGGTAAATGGAATTATTTCATTTTATTTATGCCATAATATGTTGAAAGTTCATGTTTGAAAGGCTTTTGTTTTAGTTATACATTGCCTTAAAAGTTTATTCTTATTTATGAAAGTTTCCGCTATATTGTTATCCTTACTGGGCATTTGAGCTCACCCCTTTTCTATGTTTTATTTTTTCCCAGGAAGTGAAGAAGTAAGTTATGAATGACCTAAAGGGATATTATGTGGGGATATGAGTGTGGATTATGGAGACAATTTGTTGTTGTTGTAGTTTTTCGTTTAGTGATGTAATGTAAAACTTATGAATATATCTAGTGTTTCCAAGGCTACTAAACCAATCGGTCTTTCGAGATTTGATCTTTCTTGTGATCATGCCAATGTTATGTAATAATGCACCGACTCTGGGTAACTAGGGTCGGGGCGTTACAGTTGGTATCCGAGGAAGTTTAGTACAAACCTTGGAAGCTAGATTTAGATAAACTCTGATTAGAGCACGTAGACCTAAGATGAACTTTGAGTATTAGTATAGAAGAACTTCCTAGAATTTTGGTATTGTAGAGATTTTGTGAGTTTTCCGAGCAATACATCCCTGTCTGGATACGAGCAGGTAGAGGCGGCTCTGGCACAGATGTACCTAGGGGTAAAACCCGAAAACACCGCTTTGAGCTAGACTCGAACGGGAACTGGTGCACGAAAACGGGCCTTGCTGCACTCTTGGTTACGACACTCCCGGGGGATATGCTTAGGATAACTCTCATTTTCTTTACAAATCATTATGAAGGGTTTATGAGTATATACTTCCTCAATGAAAACATTTTTATGATTATGGATTATATCCATAAATAGTTCAATTTATGTTAAGTGTTTTATAAGTATGGGATTATGTATTTTGATTCATAAACTAATCTAGTGTATGTCATTGTTTAGAAATGGCGCCCAGTAGAAGGAATGAGAACTCCAGAAATGCACATGATCCAAAGAGAAGGAAGGATCATATCTTTCATGGTCTTAAGCTAGAATTTATAAGAGAAATAGTCTCCCATGTATTATCATCATATGAAGAAATAATATCATGTGTTGATAAGATAAGTAAAGAGTTTACTGAGTCCTATGTCTTTGAAGGGAAGCAAGAGAAGAAAAGGATGGAAGAGAGAAAGATGGATAAAGGTAAGAGGGAAAAGAAGAATTTTCCCATATGTGGTAACTGTGGAAAGAAACACCCTGGAACTTGCCTGAAAGGAATGGGAGTTTGTTATAAGTGTGGAGGAAAAGGGCACAAAGTACATGAATGCAAGGGTAAGAAAATGGTTTCAAATGTACAATGCTTCATTTGCAAGGAGTTTGGACACTACGCGAACCTATGTCCTAGTCATCAGACTATGCTGCAAATGATGTTATTGGATAATAATAAAGTTATGATACTACCACAGATGAAGAGAAATGATTAGAGTTCTTATGTTGATTATGTCAATTGAGTGTTGTATCAACAATGTACTTGTTACAATAATTATGGAGTATATAAGGATTGTACTGAAGTACTATTTCATTAAGGACTTGAGATTGTGTGGAGCAAAGAAAAGTGACTCAATAGCAGGATAAATTTTTGGAAAATATATGGTTGAGAGAATGATAAATCATAATATAGTTCTGATACTGAGGTAGTGATTTTGGAATAATATGTGATTGTTTTGGATAAATTATATTGGATATTCTTGACTACCCTGGAACTGATTAATGATTTGTATATTCCATCATTGTTGGGGTTTAAAACATTTTTGGATTAATGAAGTATATCCAGCTTTCTATATGGAATAAGGGAGCATGAATGTAATCAATAAGGAATATGGTAATTCAGGATGTTTCGGTGTATTAAAAGAATACATGATGAAGGTATTCATATGCTATTACGGGGTAAAAAGGTTCTACATTATGTTTACCTTACTTATAAATGTTGGACTATGAGTTTGGATAGAAGTATTTTGGATAGTTCTAGTTTGGATTATTTTGGATTGCCATAAAAGGACAACCCGGAGGTCGGGCGGCAACCCGTCGCGTCCGGCAAGGCTGCGAGACTTGATCCCGCAACCGAAGGGAGATAAGGGTGTATCACCTACCACTGGCCTACGAGATGTCCTGGATTAAATAATGTAGTTTTTATTAAAAGATCTTTTAGATAAATTATAAATTCACTTATTTTGGAACCCTATACGAATAGTGTAAATAGAATTTTTTACATTCTATTATCTTTTAGAGATGAGTTTGTGGTAGAAATTGATTAAAGGATAAAACTATAATTATAAAGTAAGTATATCTCCTTATGATCTTATCCAATCTCATAAATAAATTCCTCAACATAAATAAAAGGAACATAGAACAAAAATGTTTTCCTAGATGGTACCTTAAATCATCACTAATTTATGGCTTGGGGATTGTTGGCCTTTTCATAGCCATGTTCTCTACCACTCTCCATCAGATAATTGATGTTTAGATTTCTCCTCCATATCAATATTTTCCTACATGGAACCCTAGTATGTGTTATTTTCGGTAATCTTCATACTTTCGACTTTTTATTTTAAATAGAGTCCTCATTAATTCATTTTTCGATGTGGGATTTCAACTAAGATATTTTGAAACGTCAAAAATGTGTTATCCTAATACCCTATGTTTTGTTGAACCGATGGTATTTCAAATCATCATAGATTGATGAATTTAAGGACCTCAATCTTACACTTGTTTGTGATTGATGACCTCAATCAATACCTATAAATATTTACATTTTTCCTCCAATTATATGTCTCTAAATGCCACCAATGTTCTCCTAATCGAGATCATAATTTGGTGGTGACCCTTTCATTTCTCTTTTCCTCATATTAAGACTAAATTTTAGTAACCCAATTTCCGATGTGGGTTTTCCCACAAATATATTTTCTATTTTCAACCTTTTATTTTCGAAGAACAATTTCAAATTGCGAGGACGCAATTTATTGAAGGAGGGGAGAATGTAACACCCCAAGATTTCATAGTGTGTTATTTCTTCAAAATAATTCAATAACTTGCACTACACGCAACACCGAGTTCAATCACACCATGAATTACCAAAGGAAAAAGCCATTCAAAAGAGGTTATGAATATTATTAACTAAATTTTAAACTTTATATAATCCTTATAATTTTAGAATCCATATTATGAGTTTCTTAGTCATAATGCAAGAACAGATTCATTTTCAGTATTACACTTTTATCAAATTTTAATAGTGAAACCTTTTTAAATACAATATTTTATACTTTTTGACTAAATGGGGACATCAAAAAAATTTAAAATGAAACATCCCAAGCTTACACGGTACGCTTTCCTTTGAATAAAACAGTAGCGTGTGTTGTACGCAACTTCGAGTTTTAACACACACCACAACCGATCAAACTAGCCGTTATGAATAGTAATACCTAATTTTTGAAATTATATATATTTTATATTTTAAAATGGACTTCATTTTTGGATTCGGAATATCGAATTTAGCCTAAGGTGAAATTTTGTACTTTTCGGATAACTTTCATATTTTGATGAATAGTGAAAATTACTAAAGTTTAATTAAAAACAACTTTTTTAATCAAAATAATTAATAGTAATAAATTGTGAATTTGAGTGGTTTTAAAGTATATTTAGAATATATTTTTACCATTTAATATAATGTTGGTCATTGGACATAATTTTACAATTAAACCGAACATAAACAAGTGTCAATCTTTTGATAGTTATTATCTCTTAAAAACACGCTTTTTGTTTTGACAGCAGGAATTAATTTTAAATTAATTTCTTCCACTTCTATGTTTTGAATTTAGAAAAATGGATTCCATATTTGGAATCAGGATGTTCAAATTGTGTAAATAAGTAACTTTTATTTTTAGACATTTTGAATAATTACTGCGGAAAATATTTTATTTACCATGGTTAAGGGTAAATCCGGTAAATAAGGGTTAAAAAATTATATTATAATAATACTAAATTACCCTAAAACGTGTCTTAACCCTATTGGTTGATACATGGTCGACCATGGTAATCTTTGGGTCTATTTTGGGACCCCATTGATCCACTTGTAAGTGATAATGACACTTTATTTTAATTAAGTTAAAATGAATACAAAAATGACATAAGCATATATCTTTTAGCAAACCAATTGTTACATAGGGTTATATATGTTGGATTTTAGATTATAAATATTCATTAGAAAGATAAAAAGATTTACTACATAATGATATTTTATTTATAATTTTTAGACATTAAATAATTTATTTTATTTATGATACAATGATGATGCAGTAATTACTATAATAGTGAAAAATTAAAATAATTGATATTATAAATACCAAAATAAATATAATATGAACCTTTTAATGAATTAAACTAATTTTCTAGGATAATATGATATATTAGGATTGATTTAATTGACTTTTTTCGAAGTAATCAATCTGTTATGAGTTTCACAAAAATCAACTATTGAATAGTGTCAAAATTGACATAAAAGAGTTCTTAAAACAAATATTATATTATTAATTGATATTAAATTCTTAAAAATCTAAGGTTCGTCCAAGAGACTTATATCATGATAGGATCATCATTAATGGACCACTTGTGGGTCGCTTGGATGTATGTAGTATGTTTATTATCCATATTATATAAAAATACAAAGAGACATTGTAAAAGTGAAACTAATTAACTTAAAGTTAATACTTAAAGATAAGGTTAATATAAGTACACAAACCTGTCTAAATTCTATTGGTTGAGTTGTTTTCGACCCATCCCCACCTTAAACTTTGAATAGTCAACTTTTGAGCCATTAGAAACCGAATATGAATTTATTATAAATTAATATTTCTAGCTTTTCCAAAGGTGCCCCTCACCCCTCTTATAAAAGAGAACTCCTCCTTCTCATTTCTTCACACCTCTAAAGCCTTTTGGTTCGGCCAAACTCTGCCCAAATGCTCTCCCAACATCCCTCACTACATCGAGAGGCCTTAGTTTGATCAGAAAGCCAACCTAAGGAGCCCTTTTGATCAAATCAAAAGGAAGAACCCGAAGAAGAGGTAATGATTTCACCACCCTTTTCTAATTTCCATTCTTCTTCCACTTCCACTTTCTTTGTTCTTACCATTCTAAAATAATAACTCCAGTATCTCACATATACTGTGATGTTATTATAAATATTGTACAACCATATTCAGTATTCTATCCACCCTTTGAATAACATGTCACCATACGTGCGTACGTACGGCTTACCGTCTCCACGTCGTGGTGTAATTGTTATTCAATATATTATTATTTGGATGGGTATAATAATGATGTGTAACTCATGTAAATAATAAATATAACATGTTAATGATTCTTTATATATGATATACCATCCATTTATATATTATTTTAATATCAAAAGAATGATATTGTCGCTCGTACGTACGTACGGACTACCGTCTCCACGAACGTGATGAGATTCATTCTCCATCGTATCCATTCAAGTATAATTATCATTTGATGATTTAAAAATGATGTTTAAGGAATTGATATAATTCTGGATTTGAATAATATACAACCTATCCTTTACAAACATGTCTTACATAACAAATCATATAAACGAAAACGAGTAAGTTAACACCCGAAACGACGATAATTCTAAGATATTATTAACAAATAAATGTTAAAAGATCATATATGATATCATATTAATATATATGATTCTTGTATAATTTAATAACAATCATTTCACCATTATACAGGAGGTTAACCTACCCCAACCAAGGAAAAGTACAAGGTAAGGGTTATTTCACAATCTCTTCATTATCCGAGGTTGTTTATACGTAATAATCTACTGGGATCTCTTTATCATCCACATCCATGTTTCTTAAAAATGTATTTCAAAACATTTTTACTATTTACTAAAATATGAGTTAAAGTCATTTATACCCTTTTTGACTTTTATAAGTGGTTTATAAAGGAATCTTTCCGTCATTTTCAAAACAAGGTCTTTTTTAACCTTTTCGACAGAATTGAGGTAAGAATGTTTTTTTAACTTATATGGTGGGTGCGGTTATTTTACGCCGTTATAAAATCTTCAAAGCTTTCCTTACAAGCTTATAAGAATATTTTCAAAGAAAATGTTTTATTTTATATGGATCTTAAATGATTTCAAAATAAAAGGAGATATTTCTTTAAAAAGAATTTTGATTTCATATATGTCAACATCCTTTGATGGATTTTAAGATTATTTGAAGTTGATTTATTATGATACAAAACTTCTATATTGTATTGAAGGTTTTGTGATATGTTTGACTATGGATGTGCTATTTTTATTCCATTCATAGTTTATGGTGAAATTATTGACATTTCGTATGCTAGTTTTAATACGAATGTTTATGTTATGTTAAAACCTTTTCATATGGGAATGCATTGGACTTAATAAGTGACGGGTGGAGCCCGCTATAGCTCCTCGATGCATCGGTAGGTCTCATGAGACAAACTAGTGTCTTGGCACAAGGCCTTGACAAAATCTTATTTGTAGTCTTGGCACGAGGCCTTGACTATGTGGTTATGATAGTCTGGCATTATGCATTCCAACATTATGAAAGTGGTTATTGATTTTTGCATGTGATTATCCGATTAGTAGAATATCCATGTGAATAGGTAAATGACATTATTTCATTTTATTTATGCCATAATATGTTGAAAGTTCATGTTTGAAAGGCTTTTGTTTTAGTTATACATTGCCTTAAAAGTTTATTCTTATTTATGAAAGATTCCGCTATATTGTTATCCTTACTGGGCATTTGAGCTCACCCCTTTTCTATGTTTTATTTTTTCCCAGGAAGTGAAGAAGTAAGTTATGAATGACCTAAAGGGATATTATGTGGGGATATGAGTGTGGATTATGGAGACAATTTGTTGTTGTAGTAGTTTTTCGTTTAATGATGTAATGTAAAACTTATGAATATATCTAGTGTTTCCAAGGCTACTAAACCAATCGGTCTTTCGAGATTTGATCTTTCTTGTGATCATGCCAATGTTATGTAATAATGCACCGACTCTGGGTAACTAGGGTCGGGGCGTTACAGTTTTAATGGGGTTTTATGTTTTTTTTGGTTTTTTAGGGTTTTTAGGAATTTTAGTGTTTTGGGGGGTTTTATGGGTTTCATTGGGTTATGTAGGATTTGTAGGATTTTTCATAGAGTTTTTTTTGTTTGTTAAAGCTATGTGTTTTATTAATTATTTTTGTTTTTTCATTTTTTGGGTTTTAAGGGAATTTATCATTTCTTTGGGTTTTATTTGTATTATAAAAGGTTTTACTGTGTTTTTTGTGTGTTTATGGATTTGAATTGTTTTTTTGTAATCTGGGGTTTTTTATGATTTTCATATTTCATATGGTTTGAGAGGGATTTTTCTGCTTTTATGGTTCTTTGAGGGTCTTTTAGGGGCTTTTGGTGGTTTTATTGTTTTTAGGTTATTAAATGTTTTTATGGGATTTTAGGGAATTTTTAGGGTTTTAATGATTTTTATAGGTTTTAAGGGTGATTAAGGAGATAAAAGGTATTTTAGGATTTTAAGGGTTTTATAGTATTTTAGAGTTTTTAGGGATTTTATGGAATTCGATTTGTTAGATAATTTCAGGGTCTTTTCAAGGTTTTAAGGGTCATTAATATTTTTTGGGTGTATTTACATTTTTTTGAGTTCTTTGGAGTTTTTGTGTGGGATTTAGTGCTTTTATCATTTTGGTAGGTTTAGGGTTTTATGGTTTCTAAGGAGGGGTTTGGGCATTCGAGGGTATTTTTAGCGGTTTCAATGAGATTTCAGGTTATTTCTTAGATTTGTAGTGGATTAGGATTTTTTATGGATTTTTAAGGGGGATTAGGGATTTAATGGTTTTTTTGGTTGTATAGGGGTTTTATGGTTTTAAGGTTTCATTGTTTTTGGGGGGTTTTATAGGTTATTAGGGGTTTTTAGGGATTTATGGGGTTTTAAAGATTTTTATGTTTTTTAGGGGTTTTAGGGTTTTGTTTAGGTTTTTAGGGTGTTATCATTTTTTAGGATTTTAATTTCTTTTAAATTTTTTGTGTCATAAGGTATTTATGTATATTTAGGGGTTTTATCATGTAATTGTCATTTAAGGGATTTTAGATTTTTATGTTCTTATAGAATTCTTATCAGTTTGAAGATAATTTTTTCTGGGAATAGGTGGTTATAGGTTAGTTTTAGTGTTTAATGGTGTTTTAACGTCGTTTACAGTTTTTAGGGGGTTTAACGTCTTTTAGGGTGTTTTAGCCCTTTTTGGTTTTAGGCGCTTGAGATTCCATTATTCTTCTAGGGGTTCTGAAGCCCCTTTAGGGTTTTTAGGGTGCTTTAGTGTTTTTAGGGTGTTCTAGTGTCCTTTTGGGTTATTCGGGGTCTTTAGGGTCTTTTATGGTGTTTGAAGGGTTTTATGATTCTTTATGGTTTTAGGGTCTTTTTATAGACAAGTAGGGGTTTAGGGTTTTTTTGGTCTTTTATGGGTTTTAAGCTTCTTTTATCTCTTTCAATATACATAGGGTTATTAGGGATTTTTAGTGGTGGAAGGGGTTTTTTGGTCTTATAGCGGGGGGTTTAGGGGTTTTAGGTTCTTTAATTGATTTCTGGGTTTTCATAGGGGTTACATGGGTTTTAGGGTTTTTATGGTCTTATATGATTTAGGAATTTTCTGATTTTTAGGGTACTTATGGATTTTAAGGTATTTTATGTTTCTTTATTGTTTTTGGGTTTTTTTTATGGAATTCAGTTTTTTCTAAAAAAATTAGGGGTTTTAGGGGGTTTTATGAGAATTATGTCTTTTTATGTTGTCTTAATTTTTTTGGATTTTTTGGTTTTTTGGGTTTTTTGGGTTCATAGTATTTAATGTTTTTTTGGTTTTGGTTGTTGTTTTTTATGGTATTTTATTATTTAATAGTGTTCTTGGGGATTTTATGTTTCTTCGGGTTTAGGGTTTATTTTTATTTTTTTTGCATTAGGGTTTTTATGGTTATAAAACAGTATTAAAGGTTTTTAAGGTTTTTAGGGGTTTTATACGGTTTTAAGGGTTTTAGGACTTTTTATGGATTAGGGGGTAAGAGTATAAGGGTTTCTGGGAAAATTTAGTGTTTTTAGGGTTTTAAGGTGTTTTAGGGGTTGGAGGGGTTTGTGTTTTTAGGGGTTTTAGGAGTTTAGGGGTATTTGGTTTTTTAGTGTTTTTTCGTGGTTTAGGGATTTAATGATTGTTTTTATAATTTAAATGGTTTATGTTATTTTTTCAATTTTTAATGTTGTTAGTGTGGGTAATGGTTATTAGGGTATTTTAGGTTTTTTTATAGGTTCTCTTATGATTTTCATGGTCATGGGGGTGGGGGGGGGGGGTAGGGCTGTTAGGGTGTTTTAGTGGTTTTTGGGTTTTTGGGTCATGTAGTGGTATTTATGGTTTTTTTTTAATTTTTAGGGGTTTAAGTATTTTTAGAGTTTTTATGATTTTTATGGTTTTTATGGGTCTTAGGATTTTTAGGGTTTCTTTGATTTTAGGGGTGTTTTGGATTTTTATGGTTTTTATGGTTTTTAGTTGTTTCAATGGTTATTTATTGTTACTTCTTTTTTAGATTGATAATGATTTTTAATTTTTTCCTTTGGTGTTTTTGCAATTTGTGAGATTTTAAAGACTTTTATGGTTTCATACATGGTTTTTAGGGGTTTTATTGTTTTGATTGTTTTAATGGTTTTTAGAAATTTCAATGGTGTTGTGGTGTTTTAGTGAGTTTAAATGTTATTATGGATTTTTAAGGGTCTTTCTTGATTTTTATCGATTTTAGGGTTTTTTAGGATTTTTAGGGGCTTAGTAGGTGTATAGTGTTTATAGAGTTTTATTGTTTATAGGGTCTTTTCAGTGTTTTACGTTGTTTAGTTGTTTTTTGATTTAAAGGGTCTTTATGAATTTTTTTTGGTTGTTGAAATTTTTGGGGTTTTTTTATGTCTTGTTTTGTTTCAGTGATTTTTGGTGTTTAGGGTATTTGAGATTGTTTGTTGTATTTTTATGTTTCTAGGGATTTTGGTGTGTTTTTACTATGATTTAGAGCTTTTTAGGGGTTTTACTGTACCTTATGGTTTTAAGGGGGATTACATTTTTATGGATATTTAGGGTGTTTAGGGATTTTATGGGGTTTATAGGTGTTTGGGGTTTAAAGGTGTTATGGTATTTTTGTTTTTTTGGATTTTTCAATGTTTTTAGGGTTTCAGTGTTTTTTGGGATTTTAGGGATTCTAGGTGTTCAATAGGGTTTTAGTGTGTTTTAGGGGTTTTATGGTTTTTCAAATATTTCAGGGATTTATGATTTTTATTATTTTTTAGTGTTTTTAAATGTTTATAAAAGGTTATTATAATTTTTAAGGGATTATTTTTTTAGTTTTTTGGGTTTTAGGAAATTTGGGGTTTTACCATATTTTGTATTGTATCAGTTTTTTAAATTATTTTTTGGGTGTTTTGAGTTATTATAATTTTAATTGTTTTTTTACATTTTAGTATTTTATTTATTTTTAGGATTTTAGGTCGGGTTTTCTGGTTGTTTGGGAATTTTTTATTTTTATAAGGGTTTTAAGGGGTTTTTGGGATTTGTTGGTGTTATGGTGATTATCAGTTTTCGGGAAATTTTAGTGTTTCAAAGAGTTTTTAGGTTCTTTTAGGGTTTTGGAGTCTTATTGTTTTTATGGTGTTTTTTGTTTTAGTGTTTTCTGGGTTTTTAATTTGTTTTTTAATTTTTTATGATTTTTAGGGTTCCCTGGGTTTCTATATGATTAACTAATTTTAGGGTTATTGGGGCTTTTTGGGGTTTTTGGTATTAGGGGATTTTAGTTTTTTATGGATTTTATGGGTTTTCTGGGTTATAGGTGTTTATGGTATTTATGTATTTTTATGATTTTTTAGAGGTTTGGGTTTATTTTGGTTTTTAGGGATTTTTTTGTTATTATTTTGTAATTTTAACCATTTATAAATACTTATATCCATTTGATACATATATTCCCTCAATACATTATATGTAATGGAAGTTAATTAAGCAACTACAATTTTTTAAAAAAATCGTGCTTTCCCAAAAGATTACAACTTATTATAAGAGGAAAATACTTAAATAAATGAATTTATAAAATTTGTGGAAACTAGAGTTAAGCCAAATGATAATGGAAAACTATTACACGTTCCCCAAAAATTAATTTGAATCATTCCATTGATTTCTACACTACAAAATATTTTCTTATTTTATGAAATATCAATAAATATGCGACTAAATGATACATAGAAAAATATTGATAATGACGATTTAATTCATCACAACGATCGATTATCATGGTGGTAATTTGATACTTGATATCTTCATTTTCTAGTTATAATGTGTAATGTATGGTTGATTCTACCATGTAATGGTTTTAATCTATTTGGTCATATTCTTACTTCGCACAACACATGGATGGTTTTCATGCACATTTATAACCTTCATCCATTGATGAGTGTGGAAAACCCATTAACATGCTTAGTTATGTAAATATCAAGACATTATTATACTAGAAATGATATAGATGTATACTTTCATACTTTATTAAAATAGTTTAATAATATTTATAATTTGGGTGTACGCACATACAATGTTTTTTCAGAAGACATATTTCAGTTTCATTATACACTTAGGTATATATTAATGATTTCCCTACATATGAAAGGATATGTGGTTGGATCATGAAGTAAAAACATCATGTTCTATTTTTATAGAGAATAAAAGATCTTTTTGACATAATTATCTTTGTAGTTTCATTTTTATAGTACATTAATGATTCTTTCCAGTTGGATAATCCCCAGAGGACTAATTGATGAAGGTTTGAAAATACCATGGAGACTAAAAATGCACCTATATATATATGGAACTAATATCCATAATGAATCACAAAATGTATGTTTTTCTTTCATGAATGTATAGATGAAATCATTAAATAATAATATTGTTTTTATTGAAACCATTTACAATTGGATGTATAAAATTATCTTCTCTATGATTCCTTTTTGGAAAACCAATATGTTAAACCATTTTTTTAGAAAAAATTAACATTGAAAAAAAATAAATTTGAAATGCTTTTTAAAATTAATATATATTTAAATGGGAATAAAAAAGATAATTTATGTTCTCAACAATACATGGTGTATTCGGATATCATACCTTAATTGAATCTTGTCTGTATCTGTGAAAAAATTGTAAAGTTTAGTGTGTTTCATAGTGATTACCCCACCACAGAGAACAATTTTTTTTGATTTACTAGATATTGTCATTTTTTTTTGTGTCTATTCAATAAACATATGAAATTTGTCAATAGAAGGGATTTGAAGCTAAAATCACTGAAAACTCATGAATATCACATCCTTATTCAAGAGTTGATATTAATAGTAATATGTCATCTATTTTCTAATAATTTAAGGAATGAAGTGAATTTATTATTCTGTTTTTATAGAGTACTTTGTGATAAAATATTTTCTATATTATTATATTAAAGAAATTCATGAATAGGTCCTATTAATTTTGTTTGAGATTGAACAAAATCCACGTTTCATTTTTCACATACATTCCATATCAATATATCCAGATTCCAACTATAATAATTCTTGGAGGGAATATTTCATTTCATTAAATGCATCAATCGAAAATAAATTTTATAAATTAAATTCTTATATATGGAATAAGAATCATAAAAATGGTTCCATTATGAAAGGTTACATGGATCCATAATTTATGGATTATTCTTAAATGTACTAGTCTAATGTGACCAAGAGACGTAACCGAACAATGTGAAATAAAAAAGAGAATTATCATAAAATGGAACCTTGTTTTGTATAACTTCCCTAAAAATAGGCAATTCATAGATCATATACACTGACTATATCAATACTTAAAGAGTGGTAGAAATAAAATCACATAGTCTTGTTTAATTCTATTTATTCAATGCATGTATTATGTAATTCAATTTAACATGTATATGTTATCTCATTAAAAGTAATTGTAGATATGTTTTAATTTATTTCTATCTATTTATACTATTAACATAAAAATTATAAATATAAATAATCATTCATTAACTTTGAAAAGGAGTTATAACTTTCATAACAACGAGTTTCTCTCTAGGATGAAATTTAATAAACAAGTACTAAAATAATAAATTTTTAAAAAAATATTCATTTAATTTTTGTATTCATATATATTTATTGTATTTATTTTTCTATCTTACTATATCTCTAATGAAATATGTGAATTTTATTATTGTCCTAAATATGATGTTTTTGAATGAAAATAAATTATGTTAAATGGGTATAAATTAATTATCGCTAAATGATTAGTGAAAGTGATAACACAACATGATGGTGTTATGGTAACTATAACAACATACTATAATAATTGTACATAAAATTGTAGGACTTATTATTAAAATGAATAATATCATGGATTTCTAATATACTTTTATTGTATTATTAATCTTATGGTCGAGTAATTGTGAAGAAATGTACTTTTTTATTCAATGACGAGACATGGAACATTTATTGAGGATTCTGGACTTCATGTTATTACCATGGATTATGTTATTTCTACTGAAGAGCCTTATATTTTGGTGTCCATATAGAAATAATTATTTTCTGTGAAATATCATATGTGACCTGAATTTAATGTCATTATTGATTTAATCCCATTATATATTATTTATTATAATGGGGATGAAATTGAAACCATCAATTCCCCCATTGGCCTTGATCAAATTATTACTTATGATGACTCAAATTTTCCAATTGTCATAGTTCAATGTGAAACTAATGTTATGGTGGGTAATATATAGAATCATTCATATGTTTTCTCAATTATTTAGGTTTATACCAAATTGGGTTTTTAGGTTGCCACTATTTAAATTTAATTAATATAGGTTTCATTTATTTTTTTATGCAACATGACCATCTTGTTAATTTTAATTAGAATGTGGTTCAAGATATTATTGAATTTCATTTATATATATTCAATTGAATGGTATTAGAACCAATAAACCCAATCAACACTAAAATAACTGATTATAACATAAACATGATGAATTGATATAAAACATATTCAACAAATTTGAATGAATGAAAAAAACAATAAGACAAATTACTTACCCAGAAATGGCCAAATGATTTCACCCAAAACCTGAACCACAATACGTAACATAAAAAGTTCCAAATGACCTAATGAAATGAAAAAAAGTTTCCAAATTACCTAACAAGAAATATTTTTGATTAAATTAAAAATAGATGAAGAAAAATATATCATATCACTTTTTAACATGCTAATTTGAATTAGTTTATTTTACAATGACATGAATTTTATGTTTTTATATTCTTCCCTAAAAGTATGATATGATTATACAATTTAACTATATATCCATTATTTTTCATGATAATTGGATTCCCATAATTAAGTCACATAACCTCTTCTTTCTTAAAGGTTTAATAAATTTGTTATGAATTTGTAATCAAATGAATATTTCTTTTCTAATGTATGAAATGAAATAAATGAAGACATACAAAGGAATATGATTTCTGACAATAATCAAAACATGGGATCGAAATCCCTTCCTCCACAGTTTTTGAAGTTAGTATAATATTTCAAATATATATCAGTAATAATTAATTCTACATCATTTATATATTTTTAAATTTTAATTTGGAACCACCATATCAGAGAATACTATTCTCTGACCAACATGTGGGTAGTATTTCCCAACAAAAATAAAGGAGGGGTTGTGGTACTAGTGATAGTCACACCACCTATCAAACCTAGTCACACATCGAACCAAATTTTCATTAGAGGTACCTTTGATATTAGACTATCTATATTTTCACTACCATTTATATATGATCCTTCTTAGATGTCTTTTTATTATCTAATGATGGATCCCACACCTCATATATATTATCCTTTTCCGTAGATTTCTATTCCATATAATTTTACTACAACTTAATTCTCTCTGTGTTTTTATGTTCATGTTCTTTTTTACTTATTCTCATCCATATTCTGAATGTCCTATGTATACTAGTCATAGTGAGAAAAAATTAAACCCCACTCGTACACTATAGGTCAAAAATAATTCAAATCCTAGGGATCTAGTTGTACCCACTATCATCTTGGCTCAATTATATATATAAAACAATTATAATTTTTTTGAACATTATATATTTTCATTATAATTTTTATTAATTTAATATTTGTATTTTATTCCTACAAAACCGGATCCACCACTCTCAGGAGGCATGGGTATACTCACATGTATGAACTTTGGAACTACCCCACAATTGGGATGGTTTAGTAAAATTTGGATAACCAAATTATGGTTAAAACAAATGGGAGAATGTTTGAGTTTATCAGTGATCATCCCAAATACTATGACATCATTCACATCATGCCACACTCCCAGAGACAAAATGTAAATAAAATAAAGGATAATGAGTGGCCTAAAATATGGGTAAGATAATTAATTATATTTAATTTAATATTATTATTTTATTTATATTAATTAATATTTTGTTAATAAATTCAATATAATTTCCAGATTGTGAGGCTTCAAGGACTACATGACTAATAGAATTGGGTGAGATATAGAGAATAGAAACATGATTTATATATTGGTTGGATTACTAGAGTTGGAATGGATTTAGAGACTATACGTTTCATAAATGAGAATCCAATAAAATAGTATTGGTAAATTATTTCTTATTTGTAATGGTTTAGAATATTATCATGAATTCATTTTTAAATCTAGATTGTATGGAAGTTTGAGTGTTATTTCATAAAAATTTAGATGTTGTTTTTAAATGCTCATAAAATTTATAATGTTGATTTAATTTTTTTACCAATTATGGAAGTAATTCCTATATTTTAATAGTATATTTTAGAAATAAATTTGTATATTTTAAAATTGATTTAATATTGAATGAATTATTTAATATAATCAATTCAATATAGTTTAATTTAAATATTTTTTATCATATTTATAGTTATGGGTGATATATTAAATATTTTGTAAAATATTATACACATGTGAAAATATGAATATTTATATTCATCATTTAGTAACTAAACATTTCAAAATGTGTGTTTTATGAATGTTATATATATATAATGAATTGTTATATAAATATGTGTGTGTGTGTTGTGTACTTATATATTACACATATTGGGATATATATATTTACATTTTAATATTTTATACATATAAATTTGTGTATATTGTCACACCGACACACACACAAACAAATATATACAAGTGTGTGTGTTTGTGTGGGTGTGTAATTGTTATATATATATATATCACTATATATATGGTTTGGTGCATATTTAATATATTTTATTATTTTTATACATGTACAACTTATTGAATTGTTATACATATACAATAGTATATATATGGGTTGGAGTATATTGAAAATTTATATATTATGATTTTTATTAAAATGAATAAAATAATTGGGGAATAGTAAATCCTATAATATAAAAAATGGGGAATAAATTTGAGAGAGTGTGAAAGTGTAAATTAAAATAATGAAATAATGATAATAAATGAGGTAATAGAGAGTGAGGCGTTTAAGAATGATTATAAATATTAGAGAGATGTTCAAAGGGTTTTTTTAAAGTGTAATGATAAGATAGGGGTTTTTAAAAATATATTTATTGGGTATTAAAAGGTGGAAACATGAGGGTAAATTAGGCATGTGGGGAGTTATGATTTATTTAAAAAGAAGCTAATGTGAGATTTGAGAGAGATATATTTATTTTAAAATTTTAATAAAAAATGTAATAAGATTGAATGTTGAGATAGAGGGAGTGAGGAGTGGTAGATAGAAGTAATAGAAATAAATGAAGATATATGAAGAAAAAAGCTATCTTAAAAAAATTAATTTATTCTATAAATGAAAACATAAAAATTAAATAAAAAATTTCATAATATGATTTGAATAAATTTTTTAAATTAAATGAAAAATCTGTTTTCCGAATTGAAAACTACGTAAATAAAATTCCCCAATACCTTAAATTTTTTCTACCGTATCTCCCTTAATATAAATCGTACCAATAAACTATTAGTTTTGATTTATTCATATTAATGATTAGAAGTTAGGTTTATATTTTTTTCATAGGTTTCAACATATAATTTCCAAATTTAATGAAATATTATTTTTACATATAAATTATTGAATATGGAAAATCTGTTGATTATGTACTCCTGCTAGGCCTTTCAAACATTGTTTCTAATCTTTTTTGTGTATGAAAATCCATATAGGGTATCATGTATTTATATTTTATTTTCACCATTTTGTTGGGGTTATAATTTTTTAAGATTTCAAAGTATGGTATGTGCTAGATTAATAATGTTTACAAAATAGTTTAATGGAAATTGAAGGGCGATATCTTTTGAATCACATGCTTTTAAATGTTTTTATTTACTGATATTGTGAATTGTGTGGGATAGATACACCGCCAAAAATTGTGCATATTGGGGGATTGTTTTCATAGTAGATGATAGTTTATCAAAATATGGTTTTGTGTTTTTCATTATCCCAAAAAATGAGAATTGGATAACTAATTATATCCAGTTAACAAAATGGTTTCCCTAAATGAATTATGGTCAGTGTGAGAATACCCTTAAAATAACGAAGTGAAATTAATTTAAATACATTGTTAAATATGATAATGTTAAAAGTAGTTTCATTATGTAGGTGTGATATTTTCTTGTGTGATGTTCGGATGTAGTGGTGTTTTGGGGATGTGGTGAGTTGTTGTTATATGAGATGTGGGTAGAACGTACCGATTGTGATGTGGAAAGCAGTTGTGATGTGTAAAGTGGTTGTTGTTTTGAAATAGGTTAAAGTAAGGTTTATTGGAAGGTGTAGAATGATTCAATGTGTTGTGGATGATGTTGTGTGGTGTGGTCTTATTCTAGTTTCCATGGTAGTAATTGAATAAATTAGTTCATAATGAATTGATATAACAAGGGTTGGAATGGATAATAAAACAATGAATTGAATTAATAAGTGTGGTTTAAAGAGTTTATATTTATATGATAAATAATTTGATGGAAAAATAAATGGGATGAATGAATTAATTTTTTTGATAAAGGGAACATCTATAAAATTTATTATTTTAAATATAATGTGGCATGTTCATTTTGTCAGGTTTATGTGGTATTGTGATCTTTAACTGGCAGGAAATTATCTTTTTTATCAAAATAATTTGGCTGAAAAAGTGAGAAACTAATAGATCCATCATTAGATCCACATAAAAACAATAATAGGGAATAACCCATAACAAACTATAGGATTTTCCCCTCCCCAGAAACTACACCATGTTGAAAAGACTTCACCAAACCATGACCACCCGGCTTGTTTTCCCATGTTATAATTCATGGGCATGGTACGATAGCATAGCCATACCCTCTCAATCTTTCAAATCTAAATTATATTCACTTATAAAGTATTCCAACTCGGATCCCCATATGAAGCATATACAAGTAGAGCTCGGGTAACATAGCACTGAAACATCACATCAAATCCAAACAAATAGCTAAACCAGAAGCAGAAATAACTCGAACAAGAATTCTCCCAAACCTATCAAAAAATTCCACAAATTAAGGGTCGCAATGAAATTGGTAATGTTATGAGTTGTTTTGTGGTATTTTGGTAATCCTATAGGATGGGATTTTGGGTTATGATATTATATATCCAATGTATTTCCTTGTGGTTTATTTATTCACCCGACCCATGCATAGTAATTAGTGATAAAAAATAGTTTTGGAGGTTATTTTATGGATTTCCTAGTGGGAAGAAGGATTGATGACCACCCTCTATTCACTATTCCCAATTACATGTTATGATGATGTTCATGAGCTATTTCTGATTAAATTAAAAATTTTCATTATTTTGATCATATATGATGATATGTGATATTCAGTTGAGATGTGATGAGATGGCTTATTATGGGGGGTTGTTCATAGTAGGAAGATGGTAAGAGGTTGATGTTTTTCATGTTAATGGTATCCTACTACACTAGTAATGTGATGTGATGTTATGTGATGTCCCATGTGTATTTAGGTGTGATATGATTTCTTGGGGTGGAAACGGTTTTAGTTGGAAGGATTTTGTAACACCCCAAGAATTCATAATGTGTTATTTCTTCAAAATAATTCAATAACTTTCACTACACGCAACACCGAGTTCAATCACACCGTGAATTACAAAAAAAATCCATTCAAAAGAGGTTATGAATAGTATTATCTAAATTATAAACTTTATATAATCCTTATAATTTTAGAATCCATATTATGAGTTTCTTAGATATAATGCAAGAACAAATTCATTTTCAGTATTTCACTTTTATCAACTTTTAATAGTGAACCCTTTTTAAATACAATATTTTAAACTTTTTGACTAAATGGGGACATCAAAAATTTAAAATGAAACATCCCAAGCTTCCACGGTACGCTTTCTTTGAATAATACAGTAGCGTGTGTTATACGCAACCTTGAGTTTTAACACACACCACAACCAATCAAACTAGCCGTTATGAATAGTAATACCTACTTTTCGAAATTATATATATTTTATATTTTAAAATGGACTTCATTTCTGGATTCAGAATATCGAATTTAGCCTAAGGTGAAATTTTGGTACTTTTCGGATAACTTTCATATTTTGATGAATAGTAAAAATTACTAAATTTTAATTTAAAACAACTTTTTTAATAAAAATAATTAATAGTGATAAATTATGAATTTGAGTGGTTTTAAAGTATATTTAGAATATATTTTTACCTTTTAATATAATTTTGGTCATTGGACATAATTTTACAATTAAGCCGAACATAAACAAGTGTCAATCTTTTGATAGTTATTATCTCTTAAAAATACGCTTTTTGTTTTGACAGCGGGAATTAATTTTAAATTAATTTCTGCCACTTCTGTGTTTTGAATTTAGGAAAATGGATTCCATATTTGGAATCATGATGTTTAAATTGTGTAAATAGGTAACTTTTATTTTTAGACATTTTGAATAATTACTGCGGTAAATATTTTATTTACCATGGTTAAGGGTAAATCCGGTAAATAAGGGTTAAAAAATAATATTATAATAATACTAAATTACCCTAAAACGTGTCTTAAACCTATTGGTTGATACATGGTCTACCATGGGCATCTTTGGGTCGATTTTGGGACCCCATGGATCCACTTGTAAGTGATAATGACACTTTATTTTAATTAAGTTAAAATGAATACAAAAATGACACAAGCATATATCTTTTAACAAAACAATTGTTACATAGGGTTATATATGTTGGACTTTAGATTATAAATATTTATTAGAAAGATAATATGATTTCCTACATAATGATATTTTATTTATAATTTTTAGACATTAAATAATTTATTTTATTTATGACACAACGATGATGCAGTAATTACTATAATAGTGAAAAATTAAAATAATTGATATTATAAATACCCAAATAAATATAATATGAAACTTTTAATGAATTAAAATAATTTCTAGGATAATATGATATATTAGGATTGATTTAATTGACTTTTTTCGAAGTAATTAATCTGTTATGAGTTTCACAAAAATCAACTATTGAATAGTGTCAAAATTGACATAAAAGAGTTCTTAAAACAAATATTATATTATTAATTGATATTAAATTCATAAAAATCTAAGGATCGGCCAAGAGACTTATATCATGATAGGTTCATCATTAATGGACCAGTTGGGGGTCTCTTAGATGTGTATAGTAAGTTTATTAACCAAATTATATAAAAATACAAAGAGACATTGTAAAAGTGAATCTAATTAACTTAGAGTTAATACTTAAAGATAAGGTTAATATAAGTACCCCAACCTGTCTAAATTCTATTGGTTGAGTTGTTTTCGACCCATCCCCACCTTAACCTTTGAATAGTCATCTTTCGAGCCATTGGAAACCGATTATGAATTTATTATAAATTAATATTTCTAGATTTTCCAAAGGTGCCCCTCACCCCTCTTATAAAAGGGCACTCCTCCTTCTCATTTCTTCACACCTTCCAAGCCTTTTGGTTAGGCCAAACTCTGCCCAACGACTCTCCCAACTTCCCTCACTACAGCCTATAGGCCTTAGTTTGATCAGAAATCCAACCTAAGGAGCCCTTTTGATCAAATCAAAAGGAAGAACCCGAAGAAGAGGTAATGATTTCACCACCCTTTTTCCAAGTTCCTTCTTCTTCCACTTCTTCTTACTTTGTTGTTACCATTATAAAATAATAAATCCAGTATCATATATATACTGTGATATTATTATAAATATGGTACAACCATATTCAGTATTGTATCCACCCTTTGAATAACATGTCACCATACGTGCGTACGTACGGCTTACCGTCTCCATGTCGTGGTGTAATTGTTATTCAATATATTATTATTTGGATGGGTATAATAATGATGTGTAACACATGTAAATAATAAATATAACATGTTAGTTATTCTGTATATATGATATACCATTCATTTATATATTATTTTAATATCAAAATAATGATATTGTCGCTCGTGCGTACGTACGGACTACCGTCTCCACGAACGCGATGAGATTCATTCTCCATCATATCCATTCAAGTATAATTATCATTTGATGATTTAAAAATGATGTTTAAGCACTTGATATCATTCTGGATATGAATAGTATACAACCTATCCATTACAAACATGGCTTACGTAATAAAACATATAAAAGAAAACGAGTAAGTTAACACCCGAAACAACGATAATACTAAGACATTATTAACAAAGAAACTTTAAAAGATCATATATGATATGATATTAATATATATTATTCTTGTATAATTTAATAACAATTATTTCAATATTATACAGGAGGTTAACCTACCCCAACCAAGTAAAAGTACAAGGTAAGGTAGTTTCTTATCTCACATTCAATTCCGTTAGATTTCCATTATTCGCCACTAAATTATTGAAAGTGGTGTATTGTGTACTGGAATTTGATATATATTATCATGATTATCTTTATATTCATGTTATTCTGTAAATAGTTTGGTGGTTATTAACTTTTGGCCATACGACTTAGTTGATTAACGTGGTAAGGGGTTTTCATCTCACTCTTTATTTCTGTGAGATTCCTGCCATATTTCCACTATTATCTTTTGTGTGGTGTATGTACTGCCCATAATTGTATTCTTTGTGTAATACACTTTACCTTATGTGTGTTTACATTTTCATTGTATGATACCTCTTTCATGGGTTGTATGTTTCATAAGTTACCAAATTGATATGGGTTGACTTCACAATCTCTTTAATATCTGAGGTTGTCTTTACGTAAGTATCTACAGGGACATATTTACTATCCATTTCCATATTTCATAAAAAAGTTTTCAAAGGGATTATTTCTAAGGTAACTTTTACTAAAACAACATTTTAAATGTTTTAAATATTTATTCTTCTAAATCATCCTCATTTATGTCCACGTTTTCAAAATGGTTTGTAAGGATTTATTTAAATGAAAATGAATGTTTTAAAAGTGTTAATTCCATTCAAAAATTTCAAAGTGGTATGGGACAATTTGATTCAAAAATGTATTTAAATGAAATACTTTCTAAATTGTGTAACATTAAAATTTTTTCATGAAAAATGGATATTTCTCTCAATAATTTTTAAAAAAAACATTTTCCTCTATGTCAACATCCTTTGATGGATTTTAAGATTATATGAAGTTGATTTATTATGATATAAAACTTCCATATTGTAATGATGTTTTGTGATATGTTTGACTGTAGATGTGTCATTTATATAGAATTCATGGTTTATGAGTAAAGTATTGACATTTTGTATGCTAGTTCCAATAAGAATTTTTCTGTTATATTTCAACCTTTACTTCATATGAATGTGTTGGACAAGTATGTTCCAGGTTGGGGACTGGTTAAAGTAAGCCCTCCAGGTTGGGGACTGGTAAAATTAAGCCCTCCAGGTTAGGGACTGGTAAAAGTAAGCCCTCCGGTTTGGTGTCCGGTTATTAGAGGCACTCCGGGTTGGTGTCCGGTTATTAGAGGCACTTCGGGTTGGTGTCCGGTTATTAGAGGCACTCCGGATTGGGTTCCGGTTACAGTTAGCCCCAAGGTCTTGGGATGAGGCCTTGACAATGAAATTAAAGTTTAGAATTATGCATTCCATCATTATGAAAGTGGTTATTGTTTTTTCATGTGATTATTCGATTAGTAGAATATCCATGTGAATAAGTAAATGGCATTATTTCATTCTACTTTTTCCATACTACGTTGAAGTTCAAGTTTAAAAGGCTTTTGTTTTAGTAATGCATTGCCTTAAATGTTTATGCTTATTTTGAATGTTCCGCTATATTGTTATCCTTACTGGGCATTTGAGCTCACCCCTTTTCTATGTTTTATTTTCCCCAGGATGTGAAGAAGTAAGTTATGAATGACCTGCAGGGATATTATGAGGGGATAATAGTGTGGACTATGGAGACATTATTTTGTTGTAGTAGTTTTTCATTTTATGATGTAATGTAAAATTTATGAATATATCTAGTGTTTCCAAGGCTACTAAACCAATCAGTCTTTCGAGATTTGATCTTTCTTGTGATCATGACAATGTTATGTAATAATGCACCGACTCTGGGTAACTAGGGTCGGGGCGTTACAGTTGGTATCAGAGGAAGTTTAGTACAAACCTTGGAAACTAGATTTAGATAAACTCTGATTAGAGCACGTAGACCTAAGATGAACTTTGAGGATTAGTATAGAAGAACATCCTAGAATTTTGGTATTGTAGGGATTTTGTGAGTTTTCCGAGCAATACATCCATGTCTGGATACGAGCAGGTAGAGGCGGCTCTGGCACAGATGTACCTAGGGGTAAAACCCGAAAACACCGCTTTGAGCTAGAATCGAACGGGAACTGGTGCATGACAACGGGCCTTGCTACACTCTTGGTTACGACACTCCCAGGGGATATGCTTAGGATAACTCTCATTTTCTTTACAAATCATTATGAAGGGTTTATGAGTATATACTTCCTCAAAGAAAATATTTTTTATGATTATGGATTATATCTATAAATAGTTCAATTTATGTTAAGTGTTTTATAAGTATGGGATTATGTATTTTGATTCATAAACTAATCTAGTGTATGCCATTGTTTAGAAATGGTGCCTAGTAGAAGGAATGAGAACTCCAGCAATGCACATGATCCAAAGAGAAGGAAGGATCATATATTTCATGGTCTTAAGCTAGAATTTATAAGAGAAATAGTCACCCATGTATTATCATCATATGATGAAATAATATCATGTGTTGATAAGATAAGTAAAGAGTTTACTGAGTCCTATGGCTTTGATGGGAAGCAAGAGAAGAAAAGGATGGAAGAGAGAAAGATGGATAAAGGGAAGAGGGAAAAGAAGAATTTTCTCATATGTGGTAACTGTGGAAAGAAACACCCTGGAACTTGCCTGAAAGGAATGGGAGTTTGTTATAAGTGTGGAGGAAAAGGGCACAAAGTACGTGACTGCAAGTGTAAGAAAATGGTTTCAAATGTACAATGCTTCATTTGCAAAGAGTTTGGACACTACACGAACCTATGTCCCAGTCATCAGACTATGCCGCAAATGATGTTATTCGATAATAATCAAGTTATGATACTACCACAGATGAAGAGGAATGATTAGAGTTCTTATGTTGATTATGTCAATTGAGTGTTGTATCAACAATGTACTTGTTATAATAATTATGGAGTATATAAGGATTTTACTGCAGTACTATTTCATTAAGGACTTGATATTGTGTTGAACAAAGAAAAGTGACTCAATAGCAGGATAAATTTTTGGAAAATATATGGTTGAGAGAATGATAAATCATAATATAGTTCTGATACTGAGGTAGTGATTTTGGAATAATATGTGATTGTTTTGGATAAATTATATTGGATATTCTTGACTACCTTGGAACTGATTAATGATTTGTATATTCCATCATTGTTGGGGTTTAAAACATTTTTGGATTAATGAAGTATATCCATCATTATATATGGAATAAGGGAGCATGAATGTAATCAATAAGGAATATGGTAATACATGATGAAGGTATTCATATTCTATTATGGGGTAAAAAGGATCTATATTATGTTTACCTTCCTTATAAATGTTGGACTGTGAGTTTGGACAGATGTATTTTGGATAGTTCTAGTTTGGATTATTTTGGATTGCCATAAAAGGACAACCCGGAGGTCGGGCGGCAACCCGTCGCGTCCGGCAAGGCTGCGAGACTTGAACCCGCAACCGAAGGGCGACAAGGGTGTATCACCTACCAATGTCCCATGAGATGTCCTGGATTAAATAATGTAGTTTTTATTAAATGATCTTGTAGATTAATTATAAATTCGTTTATTTTGGAACCCTATACGAATAGTGTAAATAGAATTTTTATCATTCTATTATCTTTTAGAGTGAAAAATGAGTTTGTGGTAGAAATTTATTAATGGATAAAACTCAAATTATAAAGTAAGTATATCTCCTTATGATCTTAGCCAATCTCATAAATAAATTACTCAAAATTATGAAAAGCAACTTAGAACAAAAATGTTTTCCTAGATTGTACCTTAAATCATCACTAATTTATGGCTTTGGGATTGTTGGCCATTTCATAGCCATGTTCTCTACCACTCTCCATCATATAATTGATGGTTAGATTTTTCTTCCATATCCATATTTTCCTACATGGAACCCTAGTATGTGTTATTTTCGGTAATCTTCATACTTTCGACTCTTTATTATAAATAGAGGCCTCATTAATTCATTTTTCGATGTGGGATTTCAACTAAGATATTTTTAAACGTCAAAAATGTGTTATCCTAATACCCTATGTTTTGTTGAACCGATCGTATTTCAAATCATCATAGATTGATGAATTTAAGGACCTAAATTTTACACATGTTTGTGATTTATGACCTCAATCACTACCTATAAATATTTACGTTTTTCCTCCAATTATATGTCTCTAATTGCCACCAATGTTCTCCTAATCGAGATCATAATTTGGTGGCGACCCTTTGATTTCTCTTTTCCTCATATTAAGACTAAATTTTAGTAACCCAATTTCCGATGTGGGTTTTCCCACAAATATATTATCTACTTTAAACCTTTTATTTTCGAAGAACAATTTCAAATTGCGAGGACGCAATTTATTGAAGGAGGGGAGAATGTAACACCCCAAGAATTCATAATGTGTTATTTCTTCAAAATAATTCAATAACTTGCACTACACGCAACACCGAGTTCAATCACACCGTGACTTACAAAAAAAAATCCATTCAAAAGAGGTTATGAATAGTATTATCTAAATTTTAAACTTTATATAATCCTTATAATTTTAGAATCCATATTATGAGTTTCTTAGATATAATGCAAGAACAAATTCATTTTCAGTATTTCACTTTTATCAACTTTTAATAGTGAACCCTTTCTAAATACAATATTTTAAACTTTTTGACTAAATGGGGACATCAAAAATTTAAAATGAAACATCCCAAGCTTCCACGGTATGCTTTCTTTGAATAATACAGTAGCGTGTGTTGTACGCAACCTTGAGTTTTAACACACACCACAACCAATCAAACTAGCCGTTATGAATAGTAATACCTACTTTTCGAAATTATATATATTTTATATTTTAAAATGGACTTCATTTCTGGATTCAGAATATCGAATTTAGCCTAAGGTGAAATTTTGGTACTTTTCGGATAACTTTCATATTTTGATGAATAGTGAAAATTAATAAATTTTAATTAAAAACAACTTTTTTAATCAAAATAATTAATAGTGATAAATTATGAATTTGAGTGGTTTTAAAGTATATTTAGAATATATTTTTACCTTTTAATATAATGTTGGTCATTGTACATAATTTTACAATTAAACCGAACATAAACAAGTGTCAATCTTTTGATAGTCATTATCTCTTAAAAATATGCTTTTTGTTTTGACAGCGGGAATTAATTTTAAATTAATTTCTGCCACTTATGTGTTTTGAATTTAGGAAAATGGATTCCATATTTGGAATCAGGATGTTCAAATTGTGTAAATATGTAACTTTTATTTTTAGAAATTTTGAATAATTACTACGGTAAATATTTTATTTACCTTGGTTAAGGATAAATCCGGTAAATAAGGGTTAAAAAATAATATTATAATAATACTAAATTACCCTAAAACGTGTCTTAACTATATTGGTTGATACATGGTGGACCATGGGAATCTTTGGGTCGATTTTGGGACCCCATGGATCCACTTGTAAGTGATAATGACACTTTATTTTAATTAAGTTAAAATGAATACAAAAATGACACAAGCATATATCTTTTTACAAAACAATTGTTACATAGGGTTATATATGTTTTATTTTAGATTATAAATATTCATTAGAAAAATAAAAAGATTTCCTACATAATGATATTTTATTTATAATTTTTAGACATTAAATAATGTATTTTATTTATGATACAATGATGATGCAGTAATTTCTATAATAGTGAAAAATTAAAATAATTGATATTATAAATACCCAAATAAATATAATATGAAACTTTTAATGAATTAAACTAATTATATAGGATAATATGATATATTAGGATTGATTTAATTGACTTTTTTCGAAGTAATCAATCTGTTATGAGTTTCAAAAAAATCAACTATTGAATAGTGTCAAAATTGACATAAAAGAGTTCTTAAAACAAATATTATATTATTAATTGATATTAAATTCCTAAAAATATAAGGTTCGGCCAAGAGACTTATATCATGATAGGTTCATCATTAATGGACCAGTTGGGGGTCTCTTGGATGTATATAGTAAGTTTATTAACCATATTATATAAAAATACAAAGAGACATTGTAAAAGTGAAACTAATTAACTTAGAGTTAATACTTAAAGATATGGTAAATATAAGTACCCCAGCCTGTCTAAATTCTATTGGTTGAGTTGTTTTCGACCCATCCCCACCTTAACCTTTGAATAGTCAACTTTGGAGCCATTGGAAACCGATTATGAATTTATTATAAATTAATATTTCTAGCTTTTCCAAATGTGCCCCTCACCCTTCTTATAAAAGGGCACTCCTCCTTCTCATTTCTTCACACCTTCCAAGCCTTTTGGATCGGCCAAACTCTGCCCAAATACTCTCCCAAATTCCCTCAATACAACCTATAGTCCTTAGTTTGATCATAAAGCCAACCTAAGGAGCCCTTTTGATCAAATCAAAAGGAAGAACCCGAAGAAGAGGTAATGATTTCACCACCCTTTTTCCAAGTTCCTTCTTCTTCCACTTCTTCTTACATTGTTGTTACCATCATAAAAGAATAAATCCAGTATCATATATATACTGTGATGTTATTAAAAATATGGTACAACCATATTCCTTATTCTATCCACCCTTTGAATAACATGTCACCATACGTGCGTACGTACGGCTTACCGTCTCCACGTCGTGGTGTAATTGTTATTCAATATATTATTATTTGGATGGGTATAATAATGATGTGTAACTCATGTAAATAATAAATATAACATGTTAGTAATTTTGTATATATGATATACCATTCATTTATATATTATTTTAATATCAAAATAATGATATTGTCGCTCGTGCGTACGTACGGACTACCGTCTCCACGAATGCGATGAGATTCATTCTCCATCATATCCATTCAAATATAATTATCATTTGATGATTTAAATATTATTTTTAAGGACTTGATATCATTCTGGATATGAATAATATACAACCTATCCATTACAAACATGGCTTACGTAATAAAACATATAAAAGAAAATGAGTAAGTTAACACCCGAAACAACGATAAAACTAAGACATTATTAACATAGAAAAGTTAAAAGATCATATATGATATGATATTAATATATATGATTCTTGTATAATTTAATAACAATTATTTCAATATTATACAGGAGGTTAACCTACCCCAACCAAGTAAAAGTACAAGGTAAGGGATTTTCTTATCTCACATTCAATTCCGTGAGATTTCCATTATTCGCCACTAAATTATTGAAAGTGGTGTATTGTGTACTGGAATTTGATATACATTATCATGATTATCTTTATATTCATGTTATTCTGTAAATAGTTTGGTGGTTATTAACTTTTGGCCATACGACTCAGTTGATTAACGTGGTAAGGGGTTTTCATCTCACTCTTTATTTCCGTGAGATTCATGCCATATTTCCACTATTATCTTTTGTGTGGTGTATGTACTACCCATAATTGTATTATTTGTGTAATACACTTTACCTTATGTGTGTTTACATTTTCATTGTATGATACCTCTTTCATGGGTTGTATGTTTCATAAGTTACCAAATTGATAAGGGTTTACTTTACAATCTCTTTAATATCTGAGGTTGTATTTACGTAAGTATATACAGGGACATATTTACTATCCATGTCCATATTTCATAAAAAAGTTTTCAAAGGGATTATTTCTAAGGTAACTTTTACTAAAACATCATTTTAAATGTTTTAAGTATTTATTCTTCTAAATCATCCTCATTTATGTCCACGTTTTCAAAATGGTTTGTAAGGATTTATTTATATGAAAATGAATGTTTTAAAAGTGTTAATTCCATTCAAAAGTTTCAAAGTGGTATGGGACACTTTGATTCAAAAATGTATTTAAATTCCTTACTTTCTAAATTGTGTAACATTAAAATGTTTTCATGAAAAAGGGATATTTCTCTCAATAATTTTTTAAAAAAACATTTTCATCTATGTCAACATCCTTTGATGGATTTTAAGATTATTTGAAGTTGATTTATTATGATATAAATCTTCCATATTGTAATGAAGTTTGGTGATATGTTTGACTGTAGATGTGTCATTTATATGGCATTCATGGTCTATGAGTAAAGTGTTGACATTTCATATGCTAGTTCCAATAAGAATTTTTATCTTATATTTCAACCTTTACTTCATATGAATGTGTTGGACAAATATGTTCCAGGTTGGGGACTGGTTAAAGTAAGCCCTCCAGGTTGGGGACTGGTAAAAGTAAGCCCTCCAGGTTAGGGACTAGTAAAATTAAGCCCTCCGGTTTGGTCTCCGGTTATTAGAGGCACTCCGGGTTGGTGTCCGGTTATTAGAGGCACTCCGGGTTGGTGTCCGGTTATTAGAGGCACTCCGGGTTGGGTTCCGGTTACAGTTAGCCCCAAGGTCTTGGGACGAGGCCTTAACAAAGAAATTAAAGTTTAGCAATATTCATTCCATCATTATGAAAGTGGTTATTGATTTTGCATGTGATTATTCGATTAGTAGAATATCCATGTGAATAAGTAAATGGCATTATTTCATTATACTTTTGCCATACTACGTTGAAGTTCAAGTTTAAAAGGCTTTTGTTTTAGTAATGCATTGCCTTAAATGTTTATGCTTTTTTTGAATGTTCCGCTATATTGTTATCCTTACTGGGCATTTGAGCTCACCCCTTTTCTATGTTTTATTTTCCCCAGGATGTGAAGAAGTAAGTTATGAATGACCTGCAGGGATATTATGAGGGGATAATAGTGTGGACCGTGGAGAAATTATGTTGTTGTAGTAGTTTTTCATTTTATGATGTAATGTAAAAGTTATGAATATATCTAGTGTTTCCAAGGATACTAAACCAATCGGTCTTTCGAGATTTGATCTTTCTTGTGATCATGCCAATGTTATGTAATAATGCACCGACTCTGGGTAACTAGGGTCGGGGCGTTACAGATTTCATGTCATGTTAAGTTATAAAGAAGAGGAGGAATCGCCCAAAAATATGAATATGATGTGTTAGTGTGTCTAGTTAGTCAAAATGTGGTCTAGGTTACCTATCATCGATATGATTTATATTATACAATTATACTTCGATGCATTATTGGTGAGTGTTCCTCAGTGTGGTTAGGGTTTTTTTAGTTGACATGGTTAGGTGTTGTTGGTTCAACCATTTTCTCAAGGGTGCATTAGTATGCTCTTTTCACATGTGCAGAAGAGACATTGAATATACTACTATTAATACTTATATACTCACCATACATATATAATTTTTTTTCATGTTTATAAGAGGATTATATATTCCATTCTAGACATTACTAGCTCTGGCCTCTAGTCAATTGAAGTTTCATGGGTATAGCCTCTACATTTGGGTATTAACATTTGAGAATTTTAAATGTAACTATTTTTTTTATACATTGTGTGATGGTTTTGGTTTCATTTTTTTACATTATATTCACAGAATTTCTAGCATTTGATTATTACTATATCTATATCCAATTTCATTATAGAGTGTAATTCCTCTATTTAATGATATTTGTATACTCTTGGTGCTAGTCACCAACCTGAGGTCTTCTGGTGGCGGGACACAGGGGATCATTATCTCTCTTCATTTCTTCGATACTTGTGTTTAATTAGGAAAAAAATTTGAAAACCTATACTTCCTGACTTCTTAATATTCATTGAATTTTTAGAACCTCTATTAATAATATTCATAATTCCATCCTATAGAGTTATATTTACTTATTTATATAAACATTCCAACTGATCAAAAAAATTACTCAATCAGAGTTTTTTTTCACATGAAATCATGAAATAATAGAATCATAACTATTATGTGAAATTTATATATGATACTTAATCATTTCAGAAAATTAGTTTATCTTTAGAAAATTAAAAAAAATTATATAGAATTTATTATAGATGATCGAAATGTAGATAACATATATTATTCCAAACACTATAAGTGTCATGAAATATTGAGATATTTCACTTGATTAATGAACAAAAAATAGAATCATATATATTATAGAAAACTAATGTGATATAGAAAAATTATAGAACTTCATTTCAATTAGATTTTCATGATTTAATTTATTTATTATAGTTTCACAATATTGGGGATAATAAAATACATATTTATTTGAAATTAAATTTTGTTGGTTTTTGTTTTTTATTTAAATATTCAATATAATGTGTAATTTTTCTTTAAAAAATACTATTTTTTGGAATGATGGTTTTCTATATTAAATTTACTTATATAGTGGGATATTGAACATTAAAGTTTGTGTATCTTAGGCAAAATTGATTTCCCCAAGAAGAAGGAAGAATGATGGGGGTGTGGTAAATGAACCAGCAAAACTACATATTATAAGTTTTATGCTGTCAATTTCAGATTTTTATATCAATTTTGTTGATAAATATTTATTAAATATTTAAAAAAATGTTATTTAGAAGAACTTGATGAGAATGAAGCTAAAATATTTGGTCAAAATGATCAATTCCACTAGATATTTTGAGATAAACACCACTGGAGACTTGGTTGTTGACAAAGGAAGAGTATTGTACCCAATATATATTGCTCCACTTCAGGTGCCTCTAATATTTTAGGTATCATTGTGTTGGAAGCGACTCATGTGTAGGATGAAAAGGAAAGTATAAGGGAATAATAAACCAAAAAAGACTCATGAATGACCTTTAATGAAATAAAAAATATACATGCATTAATTTATTAATATTATGGTAGCTTTATCTCCATAACTTCTACAGGATATTGTCTTGTTTTTTTTTATTAATTCATATCAATGATTCATTTATGAAAAGATGCATTGGGAGCTATTGATGATGGTCCTAGTTGTAGTCTTGATTAAATATTTCTTGGAGATATAAATAGAGATGATAGTGGTGGTGATGGTAATGGAGATGGAGTGGGTGATGATGATGGTAATTATCATGATGATGATGATGATGATGGAAATATTGATGATCATAGAGACAAGTGATTTTGTGATGATGGTTATGATAATGGTTGTGCGGAGAGAGGTAATTATCCTATATATTTCTGAATAATATTTATGTGACATAATGTTTGATAAATAAATCTGATTTCATATATGTATTGTTTTAAATGAAAAATGTAATGCATTAATTTTATTTCTCAATTTTTTTATATTGTCTTCTAGTTGTTTGGGCTTGTGGGTGTAGGTGTCTAGAGTTTGTAATTGTTCTGGGCCATGATGGGATGTGTTGTTGGTTATCATATTTTCAGAAGTATATAATTTTTTTTATCAAAACCATTACAACATACTGATTCAAATGGTTATATAAAATTGTTGGCTAATGCTGAGTCTTGGTCAACTAAACAAACTGTTTCACTGAGTCCATTGGTATGGGACTATCACAACTCAAATATACCCAAAAGTTTCTGGAACCATTATTATATGATATACAAATAGATAACAAACAAATTTTGAAGGATTAAAACATATTAATATCTTACATTTTGAATAGTTTCATTGGGATTTAGGGGTTTTTATGGTTTTATAGTTTTTACAGTTTTGACTGTTTTTCTAGATTTTTAGATGTTTTATGGGTTTTAATGGTTTTGGGGGTTTTATGGTTCTTGTGTTATTATATGTTTTCATAGGTTTTAATAGATTTCACATCTTTTAGGTTTTTTAGGAATTTTATGGGTTTTAGGTATTCGTAGGGTTATTTTAACGGTTTAAGTGTTTTTTGTTGTTTTAGGACATTTTATGTCTTTTTAAGGGTATACGGTTTATTAGGGGTTTTTTGAATTTTATGTGTTATAGGGGGTTTTACTATTTTTAAATTTTTAGGGAATTTAAGGGTTTATATGGGTTATATTGTTTTTTATTAATTTTTTGTTTTTAATAATTTTAATGTGTTTAGGGTTTTCAGTGTTTTAGAGTTTTTTGGGTATTAGAGTTTTTTGGCCTTTTAGGTGTTTTTTGGTATTTAGGGTTTTGAGGGGTTTATGGTTTTTAGAGTATTAATATTTTGACGTGTTTATGGGTTTTAAGGGTTTTAGGGTGCTTTGTGTTTTGAAATATGTTTATGGGTTTTTTCAGGGTTTTTGGGGTTTTTGGGTTTTTAGGTATTTTGAAGAGTTTTGGGTTTTTAAGGCTTTTCAATATTGTATATGGGTTTTTATGGTTCTAATGGTTTATTAGTGGGTTTTCCATTTTAGGTGTTGCTTGTTTTTTAATAGTTTTTAGAGGTTTAAGGGGGTTTAGGGTCTGAAAGTGTTAAGGGGATTTTGGTATTTTTTTATGGCCATTTAATGTTTTTATGATTTTTTATGTTCTTTTAGGTGTTTTTGGATTTTTATTGTTTTTATATTTTTAGTGGTTTTTTTTTATTTTAGTGTTTTATGGTTCCATTAGGGGTTTTTAATATCTTTTAGGTTTTCATGTTTTCTATAGTCTTTTAGGAACTTTTACAGGTTTTAATGTCCTTTATTATTTCTATAGGATCCTTTATGGTTTTATAGTCATTTAGGGGTTATATTATTTTTATGGGTTTTAGTTTTCTAGGGCTTTATGTTTTTCTATGGATTTTTTTGTTTTTAATTCTTTAGGAATTTTTGTGGTTTTGGGGGGGTTTTGGGTCATTTTGGGGTTTTTATGGTTTTAATGGATCTCTTCGCGGTTTTTGGATTTTTATGGGTCTTTTAAGATTTTACGTGATTTTAGTGTCTAGGGGTTTTGGATTTTTAGGGATTTTATGGTTTTTAGGGGTTTCAGTGTTTCTTAGGATTATTAGGGGTTTTCATGTTTTTGGGTTTTTGGGATTTTTGGGTTATTTTCATTTTAATAGTTTTTGGGTTTTATGATATTTATTTTTTTGGTGTTTTTAGGGGATTTAGTTTTTTTTTGATATTTTTTGGTATTTACAGATTTTTGGGGTGTTTAAGGGGACAATAGTATTTTTGGGTTTCAATGGGGTTTTAGGGATTTTACAGGTCTAAGTGATTTTTATGGTTTTTAAGCGATTTCTGGTTTTTTAGTTTTTTTAAGAGTTTTTTATGTATTTTAGTGATTTTTGGGTTTTTCATGATTTTTAACTGTTTTGGGGTTTTGTGGTTTTTTTGTATTTTAGGGATTTTATTGTTTTTAGAGTAATTATGGTATTTATGGTCTATCAGGGTTTTTTAAAATATTTTATATAGATATGTATGAGTTTAGGGTTTCTTCTAGTTTTAGGTTTTCATGATATTTAGGGGTATTAATGTTTTTATGATTTTTTGGGTTTTTGGCTTTTTAGGGAATCATAGGATGATTTAGTGGTTTTCAGGGTTTTTAAAGTTATAAATGGATATAATATTTTTATGGGGTTTTAGAATCCGTTAGAAGTTTTTAATTTTTTTGTTTCTATGATTAATAGTGGTTTTAGGGTGTTTTTTGTTACTTTTAGGGTTTTAGGGTTTCAGGTATATTTTGGATTTTATCATTTTTGGGTCTTTGAGGTGGTTTAGCAGTTTTTTTGTAATTTAGGATTTTTTTGTGGTTTCTAGGGTATATTGGTGTTTTTTAGGGGTTTATGTTCCTTTTGGGTTTATAGTTATTTTATGATCCTTTTGGGTTTTTAGGGGGAGTGGTTGGTATTTTATTGTTTTTATTGTCTTGGGTTTTTTTTGGGTTTTTTGGCCATTTAGAGGTTTTAATGTTTCTATTCATTATAGGGTTTTTTGTTTTATAGGGTATTTATATTTTTTGTGATTTTATGGGGTTTTAGGTTTTTATGGGTTTTAGGGTGTTTTGGTGGGGTTTATGCTTTTCAAACCTTTTTAGGTTTTTTAATATTTTATTGACTTTTATGGACTTTTATGATTTTTGTATTTTGATATTTTTATGGGGTTTTGGGTCATTTAGTGGTTTTTTACTTTTTTATCATCATCTGGGTTTTTATGGGTTTTTAGTCACTTTTAGATTTTTAAGGGGGTTTTAGGATTTTTATGGTTTTTAGGGTTTCTAGGCACCTTTATTGTGCTTACGGTTTTTTTGGGTTTTAGGGTTTTTTGTTTTTAGGGTCCTTTAGGGGTATTGGGTTCTTTAATGGGTTTTATGGGTTTTTTGGTGATTAATAGGTTTTATTTTTTTAATGGTTTATTTAGGGATTCATTAGTGGTTTTACGTTCTTTTGGGGTTTTATCATCCATTTGGTGTTTTCAGGGGTTTTTGATCATTTTTGTTTTTTATGGTTTTTATAGTTCATTAGATGTTTTAGGGAATTTTATAGTCTCTTAGGGATTTTTAGATTTTTTTTATATTCTTTTAGTTCTTTTAGTGTTTTATTACTGTCTTATATGGTTTTCATTTTTTGTGGTTTTATGGTTTCTAAGTGATTAAGATAATTTTATGTTTTTAGGAGAATTATGGTCTTTAGTACTTTTTAGGGTGTTTAAGGTCTTTTAGTTTATTAGGGTTTTTAGGGGGTTTAGGGTTTTTAGGTGTTTAATGGGCATTAAAGGTTGTTATATATTTTTAGGGTCCTTTATTTTTTTATGGTTTTATATGGTTTCATGGTTTTTAAGGGTATTAGGGGTTTTAATATTTCTTTGTTGTTTTCTACAATTATTATGGTTTCTAGTATTTTTGGTCTTCCAGGGTTTAGTTGGTTTAATGGTTTAAAAGTTTTATTATGTTCATAAGGGATTTCGGGGGGGGGGGGAATTTTCCGCATTGTATAGTTTTTATGGTTCTTCAGTTTTTAATGGTTTTTAAGGATTTGAGGAGTTTTTAGAGAACTAATGATTTTTATGTGTTTTACGGGTATTAGGATTTTTAGTGTGTTATGGATTTTTCCATTTTTTAGGTTTTTTACTGTTATTCATGGATTTTTTGGTTTATGGAGATTTTATGGGGTTTTTATATTTTTGAGGGAATTTAGAAGTATTATGATTTTTATTATATTTTTAAAGGTATTTTATTATTTTTTAGGCTTTTTATTGGATTTAGTGTTTTTTGGGAGTTGTGGGGCGGGTTGGTTATTTGTGTGTTTTTATTGTTTTTGGTCTTTTTAGATTTTAGCTGTTTGTGGTGGTTATATTACGGTTTTTAGGGATTTTATGGTTTTAGATATTATGAAATTTTTAGGTTTTTATTAAGGTTTTTAAGTGTTTTCAAAATTTCTAATTTTATTTGGTTTCTGGATTTTTTTATAGTGTACTTTGTTTTTTTAGGGTTTTTAGGGGTTTTTAGGGGTTTTATGGCTTCTATGATAATTTAGGTTATTTTAGGGTTTTTAGGGATTTTACGGTTTTTTGGGTTTTTAGGGGTTTTTAGGTTTGTTAGGGTTGTTAGAGTATTATGGTTTTTAATGATTTTAGTTGTTGTTTCTTATTTTTTTATCATTTTTAGGGTTTTAGGTATTTAGAGTTTTAGGGTTTGTTAGGTTCTTTAGATTTCAAAGGGGTTTTTAGTGTTTGTTAGTGTCTTTAGAATTCAAAGGGGTTTTAAGTGATTTTAGAGTTTTTAGGGTTTTAGGGTTTTTAGTGTTGCTATAGTGCTTTGGTTGTTTTAGGGTGTCTTTAGTTTTTTAAAGATTTTCTAGGGTTTTTTAGTGTTTCAGGTTGTTTTAGTGATTTTATGTTTTTATTGATTTTACGGTGTTTTTATAGGGTTATAAGGCTGTTATGGGTTTTATGGGTTTTCGGGTATAAAATATTTATTGATGTTTAAGGGTTTTATGGGAATTGTTGGATTTTTATAACTATAGTGTAGTATTTTATTGGATTTTAGGTTTTTAGGGTCATTTTAATTTTTTTAAATTTTTTGGGACTATTACATGTTTTTGGGTTTTGTATGATTTTAGGGAGTTTTTTTGATTTTAGAGTTATATGAGTTTTTATGGGTTTTCACAGTTTTTGGGGTTTTAGGGTTTCTAGTGGTTTTAAGTCTTTTAGGGTTTTAGGAATTTACGTTTTTTAGGGGGTTTAGGGTTATAACTATTTTTTATGGTTTTAGGGGTTTTATGGGGTTTTATGGGTTTCTAGTGATATTTGTGTTATTGTGGTTTTATGGGGTATTTATGTTTATTGGGATTTATTTATGTGTTTTTGTTTTTTTGGACAAAAGTGTTTGAAGGGGTAGGGGTTTTTATTTTTCATTAAGGATTCCTTTCGGGTTTTATGGGTTTTATGGGATTTTTGGTATTTAGGAGTTTTAAGGATTTAGGGTGTTTTCAGGTTTTTAGTTTTTTCTAGGTTCTTTTAATGTTTTTATAGATTTTGGGTAGTATTGATATTTGTAGTCTTATTTATGTGTTTTCATAATTTTCGGGTCTATATGGCGTTTTAAGGATCTTAGGATTTTTGGTGATTTTTCAGTTTTATTTGTTTTTGTGTTTTTAGGGTGTTTAAGGTTTTTAGGGGTGTTTTGGGATTTTTAGGGGGGCTAGGGTTTTTATGGTTTTTAGGTACTTTTGGGGTTTTGGAGATTTTTGGGGGTTTTATTGTATTTTTTGGGATTTAGGTTTTTTTGCGTTTTAGAGTTTTAGGTGGTATTTCATGTTTTAATATGTTTTTTCTATTTTTAGGCGTTTAAGGGTTTTTAAGGGTTTTATGGGTTTTATGAGTTTTAATTGTTTTCTGGTTTTTTTTCTTTTTAGGATAGGGGTAGGGTTTTTAGCGATTGTTGAGGTCTTATGGTTTTTAGGTTTTTAGGTTTGTATTATTTTTTGTGGAATTTGGGGGTTTTGGTTTTATAGGTTTTTAAGGGTTTCTTAATGTTTTTTATGGGATTAAATTTTTTTTTGTTTTTATTGGTGTTATAGTTTTGGTTTCTTGGGTTTTTAAAGGATTTTCGGGTTTTAGTGTAATTTTTTGTTTTTAGGTTCTTTTTTTATTGGGTTTTTAGTGTTTTTATGGTCTTTTAGGGGTTTTATAGATATTTAGGTTTGTTTGGGGTTTAGAGGGTTATTAGGGTCCTTTTGTGTTTTTATGGATATAGGGACCTTTATGGGATTAGAGTATTCTAGGAGTTCATGGGTTTTAGGGTTTTATATTTTATTAGAATTTTAAGGGATATTATAGATTTTGGGTTTTTTGGATTTTATAGGTTATTACGGGCTTTTAACGGTTTTAGTGTTTTTAAATGTTTTGGGGTTTTTGGGTTTCCTTGGATTTTGGGGTGGTTTCATGGGTTCCTTATGTTTTTTTATTTTTAGTGGTCTATAGAGATGTTATGTATATTGGGGGTTTTACCTGTTATTATTTATTTTTTGATTTTTAAGGGTTTTAGGGATTTAGGGTTTTGGCAGTTTTTAGGGGTTTATCTTTATAGGGGATTTGGTGGTGTTTTCAAATATTTCTGGTATTTTTTAAGGGTTTTAGGTGTTTTAGGGTTAATAAGTGTTTATTCTTTTATCATGGTTTTTATGGGATTGATGTTTTTTATGTGTTTTAGTATTTTTAAGGTCTTATAGGGATTTTTAGGGGATTTAGGGTTCTTAGGGACTTTTGATGTTTTTATTGTGTTTTTAGGGTCATTTATTAGTTTTGAGGGTTTTTGGTGTTTTTCTGTATTTTTTGGTATATTTTGGTGGTTAGAGTTTTTAGGGTCATTTAGGGTATTAGTGATTTTTATCATTGAGGTCTTTTAGTTTCTTTTAGGGTTTTATTATTTTTTAGTGACCTTTTGGGTTTTAGGGGTTTTAAGTTCAATTTGTATTTCAAGGGTTTCTAAGGGCCATAGAGTTGTTCGAGTTTGAGTGTTTAAAAAGATTTAAGGGTTTTATTGGAATTTAAGGTGTGTTAGGGTTTTTTGGTTTTTAGTGTTTGTAGTGGTTTAGGTTTTTTAGTTCTTTTTATGATTATTTAGGTTTTCATGCTCTTTTCGGCATGAATTTTTTTGGGGGTTTTATGGATTTAGCAGGTTTGGGGGTTTTATGGGTTTTAAGGGATTATGTTCATAATGTTTTTTAGATTTTTTGGGTTATTCACAATTTTTAGGGTAATTTAAGGATTTAATGGATTTTGTGGTGTTTTTGGGTTTTAAGGTGTTTTGGGGTTTTTTAGGACATTTTGGATATTTTGGCTCTCTGATACTTTTTAGGGATTTTGGGCTATTTTATTATTTTTAGGGTTTTCAAGGGTCTTTTAAGAGTTTTAATTGTGTGTTACAGTTTTTATTAATTTTATGTTTGTTAGGGTCATTTAGGGGGTTTTAGGGTTTTTAGGGGCCTTTAGGGTTTTATGGTATATTATGGGTTTTTAGTACCCTTTATGGTTTTAGGGGTTTCTTATTGTTTTTAGAGTCAATTAGTGTTTTTAATGAACATTAAGATTTCAATGGTGTTAGGGTCCGGTTTTGGATTTATAGGTCCTTTGGGGGTTTTAGGTTTTTATTGTTTTTTACGTTTTAAGGGATTTTTATAGTCTTTTTGGATTGTATCATTTTTAGTCTCTTAGGTATCATTTGGTTTTATGGAATTTTATGGTTTTGGGGGTGGTTAAGGTATTTTATGATTTTTTTTGGATTTAGGGTCTTTTAGGATTTGTTGTGGTTTTGGGTCATTTTCTGATTTTCGGGTTATTGGTTCTTTTAGGAGTTTTTTTGATTTTAGGATTTATTAGTGATTTGGGGTCTTTTATGGGTTTTAGTGGCTTTTAGGTGTTTAAGGGTCCTTTAGAGTTTTTTATTGTTTTAGGTTGTTTGGGGGTTTTATGGTTTTTGTTAATTTAATGGGATGTTTACTTTTTTTTTGGTTTTTTTGGGTTTTGGGGATTTAATGTATTTTAGTGTTATTTGGTATTTTTAATCTTTCAAGGGGGGTTCAGTGTTTTAGTATTCTTAGGGGGATTAATTTTATTCAGATATTTTAAGGGTTTTTATGATTTTTTTAGTTTTTTATGTTTTGTAGGAGTTTGAGTGTTTTTAATTGTTTTATAGTTTTCTTATTATTTATTTTTATTAATTTGATAGGTATTTATAGGTTATAGGCATTTATGGACTTTTGGATTTTTATGTTTTTAGCTTTATTATTGTTTCTTAGTTTATTTAGTATTTGTAGTTTCATTAAGTATTTTTTTGGTTTTTAGGAGTTTTGGGGGTTTTAGTGATTCACATGGATTTTTAGGGGATTTTATGGGATTTATTGGTATTATGGGGTTTTATGCATTTTTGGGGTTTTTTGGAGTATTAATTTATTTTTCATATTTTAAATTGTTTAAGGACTATTTTATGGATTTTGGGGTTTTAGAGATTTTTAGGATTTTTTTGGGTTTTGGGTGTTTTTGTGGGTTTATGTGGTTTTAAGGTTCATTTGTATTAATGAGGGGTGTTTGGGTTTTTATGGTTATTAGGTTTTTTGTGTTACTAATGTTTTTTTGAGGTTTATTGAATTTTAAGGGGTTTAAGTGATTTTAGTGTTTTTAGCGGTTTTAATGGTTTTTTTGGGTTTTTAGGGTTTTTTAGTTTGAATAATTTTTTTTTGGTTTTAGGGGTTTTAGGATTTTTAGTGTTCTTAGGGATATATAGGGGTTTTATGATTTTTTAGGCTTTATATATTTTTAGGTTTTTTAGTGGTTTTGGTGTTTTCATTGATTTTTTGGGGGTTTATTATTTATGGAGTTTTTAGGGGTTTCTAGTGTATATGGGGTTTAATGGGTTTTTAAGGGTTTTTATCTATTTTATAGGGTTTTAGAGGTTTTATCATTTTTTGTTTTTTAGGATTATTTTAGGTGTTTTTTGGTTGGGGGGGTTAAGTGTTTTTAAAGTTGTTTATGGTTTTTAATATTTTGAAGGTGTTTAGGATTTTTTTGGCCTTTTGGATATTTTATTTTTATTGTGTTTTATGGTGTTTAATAGTTATTAGGATCTTTGAAAGTATTAGTGTGATTTAGTGTTTTTTGGGTTTTTAGTGATTTTCGGGGTTGACATGTTTTTTATAGATAGTTATCGGGTTGTTGATGTTTTAATGGATTTCATGGTTTTAAGGGTTTTAGGGGTTTTTTGCTATTAGTGTTTCTTGTGTAATAGAGATTTTTGGGGTTTTGGGATTTCTATGGTTTTTAGGGGTTTCTTGTGATTTAGGATTTTCATGTTTTTAAAGTGTTTTTAGGGGTTTTGTGGTTTTTCTAAATTTTCATAGGATCTTTAGAGGTTTTCATGTTTTATTTGGGGTTATATAGGTTTTTTGGATTTTAGGAGTTCTTCTAGGTTTTTTGGTTTTTCTAGGATTTTTGGGGTGTTTTAGGAGGTTTTCAGAGTTTTAGGGGTTTTTAGTGTGTTTAAAAGATTTTAGTGGTTTTAAGGGGTTTTAGAGGGTTTTTTGGTTTTTTGGGTTTTAGGGAATTTCTTGTTTTTAGGTGTTTGTAGGGATTCATGGTTTTTAGTGGTTATAATGTACGATGAGTTTTTAGGGTTGTTTCCATCAGAATGTGTGTTCTACTTAGAAATCACTATTTCTGATTTGTTACTAACAGATTTATTTATGGAACTGAAAACACCCAATGGGTCGGTTTCCAAATGGACCTTCTTTCCAAATGAAAGAGTTCATTAGGATTGTTGACCCAATATTCTTAGGAACTCGTATTGGTTGAGAGGATGGGAGGTTGAGCTCATCACACCCTGTTGGGGGGAATTATTTCTCACTCCAGGATTCTCTTATAGATTTAAGATATTTTCCAGAATCCTTACTAATATACCATGTGTAAAATATCTTTCCCATAAATTTTTTTATCAATTATTAGCATTGTGAAATCCAGAATCATCACTATGTATTTTTGGTTCTTCATCAATGGATATATCAATATGTATTCGAGGTTCTCCATCAATGTTTTCCTCTTATATACTAATTATATATTCTTTGATCGTTATTATGATAATTATGGTTTCTAACCCACTCAGTGGGGAACTCTATAATTTATGTTCATCCAGGTAGACAAATGTCACCCGTGAATTTGTTATCATCAAGGGAGACAAAATTTTAATTTGGAAAATATTTCCATCCAAGTAGATAGAGATCACTCTCGAGTTTATCATCATACATGGAGAGAGAAGTTGTTTTGATGTTGGAATTGAACACATAGATGGGTAACATTAGTGTCCTAATTAATGTAATCAGAAACAACATAGTTCAGTGCCACTTAATAGGACACATCATACCATTTACGGTTGTGTGATAAGGACCCAACCGTATAGTTTAATGTTGTGTGGTAATGAAATTTTGGTGGAAAGTGGCTAGTCAAAGCGTGGAGTGGGACATATTCCCAAATATCCTATGTTACTTGGAAGGAATAAAATATTCCAATATGAATTATACCAAACTAGGAATGTGGACCAGAGAGAACAGGTTTGATTTGGAGTGTTGGTTTTGAACCCCCTAGAGGTCTCCTACGTATTCTGTTTGGATGGGAATCAAAGAACACATATTTTGATAAGTCTCTCATGGGATTATAGAACATTGAGAGAAATGGTATGGGGCTTACTCCTAATTAGGATTTCCTTGTAACAGAGTCCACGATATATTTCTTAACTAATGGATATTTAATGTGGACTTAATTCGAGTCTTACTCTTAAAGGACATGCCATGATTAATATAATTATGATTAGATTGTAGAGGAAGATGTACAGTTTTCTCAAGCCTTAGGTGAAGGCTTCCAATGTATCCCAGTTATTGTTGGAATCAGAGTTCTCATAGCTAATTCAATTTGGGTCTTAAACCTATGAGGAATCTCATTGAGGGAGGCTTGATTTCTCGTTTCTAAGATGAGATGAGTGGAGTTAGGGCCATTAGATGGCATACTACGTATACCAGTTATGGTGTTAATGAGATTTATCATAGTTTATTTTATTTGGGGAATACACCTAAGATGACATCCATTGAGTGAGGCATGATTTCTCATTTCGTAGATAAGATGATCTGGTGCTTGTACCTTGATAAGGATTCCTTTGTATCCCAGTTATGGTGGGAATCAGATAACTCATAGTTCATTTCATTTGGGGATAACACCTAGGAGGATTCCCATTGAGGGTGGCATGATTTCTCATTTCATGGATGATATGATGTGGATCTCTATTCATTAAAATAATTCCTACATATACTAGTTATGGTTGGAATCAAATCTCTAATATTTTATTATGTTTGGATAGATGTTGTGATCATTACAAACCTCTAAGTGAACAAGATTTATTCTCTGTGTTGGAAATAAGAGGATGTCAAATATTCAAAAAACCACACAGACCTTCTCCTCTACTGATGGAAGAGGTTAGGCCGATGAATAAAGAATATGGGGGATATGGTGGATGATGGCATGGAGCAATGATCCTTTCAATGTGAAATTAATGTTTAGGTCATTAGATCAAATGCAAAATGCTAGGGGGTTATTCTAGGAGTTATTCCATAATATGGGTCCTATTTTGTTTTGGGAGACTTCTTTTTTCTCTGAAAGAAAAATTACTTGTGACATTTACCCTCCCTACTAGGGTCCAGAGGCTCCTGGTCTTAGAGATAAGAAGGGGAGGATAGTGTCCTATCCTAGGAATCAAATACTGAGAACTCATCAACACTATCCCTGGCATAAGGTTCTATATCACCATATATATCTAAAACCACAGACACTTTGAAGACCCTTATCATATATCAGGAAATGGGTGTGAAACCTTTTACCATAGATATCCAAATCCAAATGGGAGACACACATGTATGCATTTCTCATAGGATTGGTAGATCAGGATGTCTTGGTGTAGTAATCAATATGATCCCTTTTAGGTATGATTTCCAATTAAGGATAATACCTATCATGAATGTCTTTATATGAGTATTTATGAATGGTTTTTGTAAGATGAAGGGAAGGGTGAACATCAAGGAAGGGTGTTCAAGTGGGAGGCACACAACTATGGGGTGCGTAATTAAGCTCGGGTAACCTAATCCCACCTTATGTGACAAAAAACCAAGATGACTAATCTTGGGAGAATCTTGGTTGAAGACATAAATATTCTATACAGGTATACCTAGAAGTTAGGTGAACAAATTCCTCCTTGAGGAAGGATGTGCACCCATGTTTTCTTGAATCAGGGAGGTCGGGTGACTGGGCCGCGCAAGTGTTATTTATTTTTAACACTGAATGGGCCTTTTCCTATAATATTCACTTAATTTCCTCACTATAGGTGCTAAAGAACTACCTTGGAGGTTTCATAAGACTTAGGAAAAGTACTAAGGTGACTATAGCAACAATTGCGATTCAGGGAAATCCATCCATACAAATGAATACCCCATGGGTTTAATTATATGAAAAAATTCTATCTTGTAATAAGGATACATGGTGAAAATTGAGTAGCACACAAGTTTTTGGCATGGAAATACTTGATCACCACCTATGGAATGGTCTACCTTGGGTGAACTCAATAATTTTAATTTGCGAATGTTGATAGTCACCATGTATTATATCCTTTTTTTCCATGGAATTTATCTTTTTCACTATTTCATCCATGTGATGGAACATAGTGTCAACAAATCAACCCCTTTGGGATTGGATCTGAATGAAAATGGGGACCGATGATGAGGGAAAAGGGGTTGAAAATGTAAATGATTCATGCAAGTTTTATGGTTTTTGTACAAGATGGTGTCTTGCAAGTATTTCTCATCATATATATATTGGGGATTCACTTCAATGAAAAATCAAAAAAGATTCAGAAAATGAGGATTTCCGCATGAAAGTCTAATGGACTAATGTTTCCTTTTACTGAAGATTTTCATGTTTATTCATGTACATTTGGTATGTTACTTGGGCGCCCAAACAATAGTAACATACATGTGCACCACATTTTCAACTGTGTTCCTTTATGCCTTTGACATATATTATTTATTTTTTCAAAAAAATTTCAAAAAAGAACATACCCTAAATTAAATTTGATATTTCTTTGCAGGTTCAAATAGATCCATAGAGATTCTCAACTATTTATGTGTTATATTGCAATAGAATTGATGATATCATTAAAATCAATTGGTGTGATTACTACATATTTTGTGACACCACACATTCTAATCAGGAAAAGTATTGAAATAATTATCACCAAGACATTCACATGGGAATTTATCTACCAATTTATATATATTTACATGTACAGGACGCCAATGTACTTTCCTTGAAGAACTATCTCCCAATTTCTTGGTTCCAAGACCATACAAACATCTCATCAAGAAACATTTCCATTATAGGAACATTTAACAATTCTGGGATGGCATCTATGTCTCATTTCCTACATCACATCTCATGTGCTCAATGATTTAAATCACATATACAAGGGATAAATACACACAGTTACTAATCCATTTTTTGAGATTCACAAACATACAGTTGAAGGGTTGGAAGAAAAGTAGGGATTTTTCCAAGAGTGGGTTGTAAGAATAATCTAAAGTGGGAATATTGGGAGTGTCAGACAGGTGTAGAGTTCAAAGATGATTAAAATACTTCCAAAACTTATGAGCCGGTATGAGTTGGGAAAAACTATGTAGATAGGAATGCTGTTTTTGTGCCACAACTATTTATCCATTGGTGTCCATAAACAAATTATTTCCTTTTGATGCATTGAGAAGTATGACTTTGATTGTGTGATGTCTATATGATCTTGAGAGCTCCAATTCCTGAAGATATGTATGATGAATTTATACATCCAAAGGAAACATAGAATAATATATAAAATACACTAGCCTTAGTGCATGAGCTATTGATGATATCTCCAAAAATCAGTAATGAAAATGAAAAGTCCAATGGAAGATGAGATATTCATCCAATGGAGTCGATGGAACCATTCTTAATGAAGAAAAATGAGATTGTTCCCTCCTATAAACATCCCACATGTTGTTCCTAGGGAGAAAAGAGGGGTGAAACTGAAAATTTATTTCCAATATAAGAGAAGGGATTGATTGAAAAGTGTTAGTATGAATCCATTTCCAAAATTCATTACAAGATGTCTATTGGTTGTTTTCTGGTCATGTGGCTGAATATTTATTTATTACCAGTCTAAAATTACATGGGCAGTGTATGTCTTGGAACATTTTCCACCGTGGCTAAGATGGAAGTGAGGAAAATGGTGAGATTGGCCACCCCTGTCCAGGTGAAGATACCTAAGTGCTTGTTGCTTATTAAGGGAAGTCTCCTTTTAGAATAGCAGGACTATTCCACGTTTTATGCAGATGAATCATGACTCATTTTATAACCTATGCTATGCCCAGTGGGATCCAGGACCTTGGAAGTTCATTCCGACCATCTATTAAAAATTTATCTGGTATTTCACTCATATAATTGACACCTCTTGACATTAAGACATGGTTAATTATGTTTAATTAATTCCACTTATTTCCTTATGGGAATCCACATGTGGTAATATTTGACGATGACAAGATCACCATCTTGGAAAAGAGGGTGTATATTCTAGCATGTAGGGATGTTTTACTAGAAAAAAGGATTGACAGATAAATAACATGTGAGGCCTATGAACCTTATATATTTTCACACTAATAAAAAATTTTGCAAAAAAATATTATGTCACCTCTAGTGAATATTATACTATAACAACATACGATGGTGGCTTGACATCTATGGATGCTGATAACCATGGAAAATACATAGGTAGTGTTTAATTTAACTTTATCTGAGGCAAATATAAGGTTGACTATGTGGTATTCTAATTATTGGGTTGTATCATACCCTGAAGGGGTGCTATACAAAGATGTTCATCTAGTTGGAGAAATGAAACGTAGAAGGAAAGAACTTTCTCGTTAGGAAGGAGCTTCTTCTCCTTCAGCAGATCGGTCATCAGAATCCTCAGATAAGTATGAGAAGGCTCCTAGCTCACTGAAGAGACCCAATGCAAGAGAAAATCCCCCCACATGAGTCAAAGAGTCTAAATGAACATCACTAGTAGATGGTTTACCTATGCAGACCAGTAGTCATCACCAAGAAGTAAAGTGGGTTCCATTTTATCATCCACTATATATGATTATAGCAATTGGGATGCTGGACCAATCTAATAATGAAATATCATCCTCACAATAAAATGGAACATATTATAAATATGTATGACCATAGGCAGTTGAAACATGGTAGATCTTGTATAGTGATGTTGAAACCTTGTTGGTGCTTTTCTATGAAGGGTTCCGTATTCCCAAAATAGAAGATCTTCAAGCCTCATATGGTATTCATTTTTAGAAAAATCCAAGTGAGATAATAATTAATATATGGGATTTATATCTGATCATATATGAAACTTAAAATTCAATCCCTACCACAAAATGAATGGATGAGATGATAGATCATAGTACAACTGAATCAATTGACTGTTTATTGGAGGAATGGCATGATTTTGTCGATCTTGAAGATATATTCTTTATTTTATCACATTCTTTTCTACTTTTTCATTTGAATTTTTCCAATGAATTATTGCACAGAATAAATACCATGTTAAATTACAACTAGTTAATGTAAAATCATCCTAAGTTCCATCACCATGATTTATCCCTGACGGTACCACGATTGGGGTTTTATGAGTCACCACATGAATGAAGAGAGATATCTCTTGGACAACAAGACATGGAGGATGAAATGGATGGAGTCGTGTGGTCTCCAGTGCCTATTTTTGGAGATGATGATTCTAGTGATCATAAGAATCCAAAGAAAAAAATACACCCAAGAAAGAAAGTTATGGGTAAGCATTTTATTAGTAACAAAAAGTCTTCCGGACATCATTAACTTTAGCCTCATCTATAGAAACTATTTAAAATTCATGGAATTGCACGAAATTCTTATGTTTCTACCTTTAGGGAAGTAATTAAAATTCCTTTGGGAAACATAGAGGGATCTTCTGGTCAAGTGAAGATCTCTATTAATGATGCATCTCTTTTGAATGAATAGGCATCTAGGATAGGGGAAACAACATCTGCTCCTGGCGTTACTCACATTCATGCTTCTCGGAGAGAGTAAAAATTTGGTAGGTTGATAGTGATTTATTAGAAGCTATATAACATAAATTGGCATCCAAATCTATAATATTTCAAGTTTGTCACAAGCACCAAAAAATTCTGTCATGACTATTATTATCCTGACAGCTGTCACGGAGGAGGTTTTTCTGGGTCTAAAGTAATCTTCAGAGGGTAATGAACAAAAAAATCAAAGTATTCTCACATGTTTGACTAATATATGGTTTTGAATGTCATCAGAATCTATGAAAAATCATGGACTGTATTTTGAATAAGTATTGGAAGATGTTAATACGCCTATTACTCTAGAATAGTTTGGGGAACTATATATAGAACGAAATGGACTTGAGATTTTATTTATATTATGGTCAATCATCTTATGCCTGATTTCCTACCCATGATTAGATTAACTGCACAAATCCATCTATATAAGATACATCAATAGTGGTGCTCAGAGGATATGTTGAAAATATCATTAATCCCACTATTGAGGAGGAATCATCTCATGTGATCCTTGAAACTGTAAAACTTTTTGAGGTTCTTCTTGAAAATTATGATCTGGATCAATAAATTACCCTTCACTAAGAGGATCAACCAAAACTTTTGGGGCAAGGAATGTTCTAGAGGAGTCTTCTCAAACTGTTTGCTTTTTGGTAGGTGAGGGTTACCAACCTATATGATTATGACCCGTCCTTTCATTCTTTTGAAGCTATCAAATGACCTTGATTTATCATGTAGGATTATTAACATCAATGTGTAGGTTTGACGGATAATTTTCTTCATCATCCCAAACAACATAGGGAGTCCGAGCAGCCATTATTCAGGAGGGAGTAGAATAGGGTACTAATTTACGTGAATTACTCCAAGAGTACATCCCTCCTTAAGAAGGTGACTCTGATTCGGATCTCTAATTTCATAATGATCTCTACATCACACAATGAAATTCATGGAATAATATATGGAAGCCTATCTCTGATTCATCATTTGAAGAAATACCATTAAAAATTCCAATGCTCTCACTTTTGTTCTGTATGATAGGATTCCTAGGTTATGATTGTCATTTAATCCATACTGCGGTGAAATAGACACTTTGGAGTTGGGAGGAAGTGTTAAAATATTGGGTGGATATAATAAGAGATAGAATGCTTACTAGAATTGATGAATTTATAGTTGTAGTGTCTCAAGCAGAGGCCAGTAATAGTGCAAAATTGGAAACATTCAATTGGATAAATATAGAGATTACTATTCAAATTTCATGTCTTCTTCAAGAGTTTGATACTACAATAAAAGAACATAAACTACTACACCTCACATTAGGAGAAACATAAAAAGAAGGGGAAAATAGGATTTAGATGCCTAGGAAGTGATTCAGCGGGCCAAGGAGACTGAGGATGCTCAATTGACGAAACTTTAACAGGCACATAATGAGTCCTAGGATTCTGTTCAACAGATGAATAATTATGTCGATGGACTTTTGTAGCATATTAAATAGAGACTCTAGTTTCTAGATATTTTTTTGGGGATTTTTTATGATAAATGAAAATAATTATGTATATGATCATCCATATCCTCATCTCGATTTTCTTTCTATAATCCTAACATTAAACAATATTTTCATAGCATTAAATACTTATGTAATCTAATAATAATTATAATTATAGGGATAGGGGTAAATTTAAAATTTACCTATGTGAAGGGGCCTAGTGAGGGAATTTTGATTGTTACTAGGGTCATATGGACAACCCAATAAACATTGGATTTTTGTATAATCAGGAAACCCCTTTTTTCCTAATACCAATATAATGGGGACATAGCAGGTGAGACTCGAGCTCTCTAATTAGGATTTCCCATTTGGGTTTTTATTCGAACATGTTTTCCTCTTAACTTGTTATAGCTTGATATTTCCTAAAGCATGTAGAATGTTGGCCTAGCGAGTTGAGACTCACCTTTTTTATAGGGTTCCCTTTGCGTTTTCTCAATACATTGTGTGCTATGTATTTTTTTGTGTGAAATTTTATTTCATGCATGTTGGATTTATAAATCTAATATTTTAGTTTGAATAACTTTGATACTGAATTTTGATATTATAACCAAAGCATGGCTTGATGGAATTGATGGTCTTGATATTCCTCATATTTTCCATTGGGGAATATGGAGTCACAATTTTTATGGTCACCAAATATGAAATTTGAGGTATAAGAATAGACGATGTTTCTTCTAAGAATGAATTTACTGCTATTTGAAAAACCCATTATTAGTGTTGTATTATACAGGTCCAACTAGGGAATGTACTACCTAGTGAAACAGTTGAATCCTTAGCATGACAGACCTATTATGTGGGAGACATATGAAAGGCCAACTAGGGGAACATACTATATATTCAGGTAAAGGATATCCTAGAAATTTTGGCATTCCACTACTAATAGACAATGGGGTTTATTATTTAGATGTCTTATGACCACAGTGGGGGTCTTTTCCAAAGAAAGGAGTCTAAAAATAAAGAGGTTCATTTGGGCTGATATAGGATACGAATGAGGTACCACTGCAACATGAATTGAGTGTATTATGGAAGGAATATTATTCATATATAAACTTTTCATATGTTGCAATACAATTAAATGTCATGAAGCATGGACATTATTTTGGGTAGTTGAAGACATGCAGTAAGAACATTAAGGGCATTAATATAATATACTCTGTAGTTTAACGTCATTCATCAAGGACATATGGGGATTTTTGATAATATGCTATGTAGTTCAAAGTCATGTAGCAAGGAAATTGTGGGGTATGCAAATTAAATTCACCGAGTAAGGACATTATAGGTATTTAATTTAATGACTCTTTCTCTAATTAATATTTTTTTTTCTATTCCCTTTTCTTAATAATTTTTCTAGAAACATCTTATCACATTCAGTTTTGGAATGGAAGAATTGTAAACTATGATGGGGGAATTTTTGGATCCATAGAATGACATGGGAAAATGGGAAAAAGGCATTAGAGATGGTATCTTCCATGAATCAAGTTACCACTATTTGACAATCCCATTATTGGGGTGGTATTATATAGGTCCAACTAGTGTATGTACTACATATTCAATAGTGGCATTATTATTCTAACAATATAGTTATATAGGTGGATTTTATGCAATGCCAACTACAGAATGTACAACATAGTCAGGTAAAGGAGCTCTCAAGATTTCTGACATTCCATTGCTAAATGTTGATGATAGTTAATAGAGATTAGGAATTTCCCAAGCACATTGATTATTTTAGGAAGAAAAGAACTAGTATAAAAAATAATTTTTCCTTTCATGATTTGTATAAAATCGGTGGAACAATCTTTTTTATAAAAGTCTCATCCAATTTTAGGAAGTATGGTGTCTGTTATTTTAGTCCATATGTCTTGAACCATAATATTATGGAAACAATTGATTATATGTGGTAAAAGGATATGAGGTTATATCATTATGCATCAAATGATTCAAGGGAAATAATGTAAACCATATTTTTTGAGACATTACAGTCGAGAGAAAGGATGTGGGACAAATATGACATGAATGAATACTTTAAAATACATGTTCCTACATACCATCATCAAAGCTTAAAGGGAAAAAAAGAGGCTTCTCCCACAAAAAATGTTACATCTATTTGAGAAACCTATTATTAGGGTTGTATTATGTAAGGCCAACTGGGGAATATTCTACATAGTCAATAGTGGAATATTTTTTTTAAAAGGCCCATTATGTAAGTGGATTTTATGCCAGCCCAAATAGGGAACATACTACAATGTAAAGTAAATGGGCTCTAAAGTATCATACATTCTACCACAAAAAGCTGAGGAATTATTATTAATATATGAATTTATTCAATATTATGATTATGTAATATGAAATGGGGAATCTAAAATTCATAAAGGATGTGTTTGGACCAATATTTGTCATGATTTTAGAGTCCCTTGCATAAATATGACTCATATGTATAATGGAGACATCTTTTGTATCCTATGTGGGATCTCTATAGAGAGGACAAAAAATGAAGGATCCTTCATAGATTTTTAATTTTTTATGGGAGATGCAGAATTTTATTTTATATTGCATATGGAACTGAGATAAGAGATTTGTGCATCACTATATATCTCATAGGGATGGCAATCAAGCCATACAAAGATCTTTGAGTTTTGTCATGTTTAATGTCTTTTGGGATGGATATTAGGTTGTGTAATTTAATGTCCGACAATAAGGACAGTAGGAGAATTTATATGAATATAAATTGAATATTGCAGCTTGACTAGGGTATATAGCCCATGTTTCACTATGTATCTTGTCAAAGAAGGACTCAAGAAACATATAGTTCTATCAGATACAAGTTCATGTATAAGGTGAAAATAGGTATTTTATCTCCTCATGTAGATCTGACTTGAACATGGGAGAAAAGATGCTTTTTCCATATCATGTTGTAGTTGGTCATAGGATTGAAAATATATACATCACTACAAATCTCATATATTTGAGAAACAAAACACACATAGTTCTAGTAGGTATATGCTATTTATCGTCAAGTGGTGAGGGAATGAAGTAATTCTGACATAAAAATCAATATAGGAGCTGCACTGAGGAATAATACCCAGTAGCCACTACGTATCATGATGGGGAAATAATCTACCCACTTGTAGTTATTAAATAATGTTTACACCACCCGAATTTAATTCTCATGGTGGATAATGGGGATTTCATGAATATGGGTTCATACATAATATGATAACTCGTATAGACCTCCTCTTGTAGATCTAACTCATTCATGGGAGAAAAGAGGAATCTAATGCATGATGTTAACGTTGGGTCCAAGATTGAAAGTGTGGATATCACTATGTATCTCATATGGATAAGAATAATGTCATACATAGTTTGTGAAAGGGATTCCCATGTCAGTCTAATCCATACACAGGGATTGGGGGATTTTTTTTAATTGTGGCCAGAATCGAGATAGGAGATATGAGGGACACTACATATCTCAATAGAATGAGATTTAATACACACATTGTTTTTTTACTTGCTTGCAGTTTTACACCATGCTGTATGGATGAAGATGAACAAATGTGAATTTATGACATATCCCTTGAAAATGAGAATTGAACCAGAAAATGTTTTTTGGAATTTTGAAAATATCATGAAATTTTTCACCATGTGATGTTGAAATTTGTTAATTATTTTAAGTTATTATATATGTGACCATTGATAGCCCCAAATATCAATTGGGATTCCCTGTTTATGTAGAGAATCTCTTTATGCATTTTCTAATCCAAAGTGAGATGTGGTCGATGTGAGAAACAAGGAGTGGTAAAAGATTCTTTTTCAAAAGAAATGTAAAAAAATTGAATGATAAGGTTCTAATTATTGAAGGGTGGATGATCCGGGATATAGTATTGGGGCATCACTAGATATCTTTCTAAGGGAAATAATCAAGCCACAAATATTTCTTGATATTGTTCCCCATATTATCAGGTTTTGATATGTGGAAGATGGATTTGTAAAATTTCCAGGTTGATGGTTGGGCCTAATGAATGAATTATAGATATCACTATGTGTGTCATTATAATGGGAATAAATTCACATGTCCTGGATGATATCCCTAAAGAGGACTGACTCATTCATGGGGGAAAATAAGGGGGTATTCAGTTCCAAGGTCATTGTTAGGAAAAAGTTTGGTGATCTAGGAATCACTACATATCTTCATGAGGAAATAATACATCCACACATAGTTCTTGAAGCTTCTCCCTATTCAATTTTGATTCATATGTTCTGGGATGAAGGTAATTTTCCAACATTGTGGTTGGAACCAAGATTGGAGATTCAGACATCCCTATATATCTTAATGAGGTAAGAATCAAGATACACATAGTTCATGACATGTTCTATGCAGTTTAACATCATGTTGTTTGGAAGAAGATGAACCAAATTCAAAAGATGGAAATATTGCATCTAGACCTGGGGATAAGACCCATGTGTCACTACGTATCTCATTGGAATGGGCATCAAGCCACATTTATTTCTTAAAACATTCCCTACATGGGTTTGATTAATATACACATGGAATAAAGGGGACTTTTTGTTATGGTTGGACACAATATTGGGAATCTGGGCATCACTACAACTCTCATTATAATGAGAATCATGCAATAACTAGTTCTTGAATAAATAATTCCCCACAACAACTGAGTTTGATGTGAGATACATGAGTTTTTGATACATCCTAAAATAATGGTTAAGCTCGACACACAAGATGGTAAGAGAATCAAACCATATATTCTGGAAGAGTTCTATGTATTGGTTTGGAACATATATTGGAAAAAGGGAAATAAATATCTTTATGTTTGTGGTTGGGCCCAAGATTTGAGATCTAGTCATCACTATATATCTCATTGAAATTAGAATCAATGTATACATAGTTTTTGAAGAGAACTGTATAATTTACTTTCTTGTGGTAAGGACGTAAATCACCTAATGTAAATGAAGCCTTGCGGACGGACCATGGAATATATCCCAGGTGTCACTATGTATCATTCTAGGGGAATGAATCAATTAACACACAGTTCATAAAAAGAGATCCTTATGCATATCTCTTTCAAACATTAGGAGAAATTGGGCATAAGTGCCACTATGTGGTGGAAATGAAGTGAGTAATGGATGTTCATGAAATCTACTCATCTTTTAAAAGACCATAATGAATTCCAATTTTTGGTATCTTGTAGGATTTCCTAATGTCAAATGAAAGAGATTTTAGTGGTATAGTTTAATGTAATTTAGCAAGGAAAAATGATGTAATGTAGTTTAACGTCATGTGACAAGGATGAAGATGTTTTGTAGTTTAATGTCACACAACATGGTTGTGTATGGTGTTATGAAGTTTAACATCATGTGGATAAGATGATGGTTGTTAGGCATTTTAAAGTCATACTACTAGGACATACTCTGTGTGATTACATAATGTACTTCTTCAAGAACATTTCATTGGTTGGCATCGTAATGAGTTCTCCATCGATTTATATTAAGAAATAATCCCCATTGTAGTAGATTTTATGTATGAAGTAAGGAACATCCCACTATGGACCATGTTTTTGAGGCTTCATTCCTAGTATAATTGGCGTTCTACATACTAATTGCAATTCTCCTTGAAATAATGAATAGAGGATATCTTTCTTGTTGAAGGCTCATGTTATCCAATTCTAAATGACATCAAAGTGATTCAAGGTATGAAATATATTTTTTTCTAATCGCTCCAAATTATCTAGTCACCTCTGAGACTACTCACTTGCAGATAACCAATCAAAAACAAATACTCTAGGTCAAGGAAATTGAACATCAATGGGTGAGACTTCATTTTTTCTATATGATAATGAGTGCGGGGTATGTTGTGTTGTGTATAAGTTCTGTAATCTAATAAATAATGTAATATTTAATTAGGAAAATATTTTTTATCTTTATCCAACATCTTCTTGAGTATGTTGGACAATGTTTTGTTGAAAGGCTCTATCTATCCATTTTTAACTTCTTGATAGTTGGAGGAATGGTTGGATTGGATATGGTATTCCTGATAAATCGTCCATACCTCAGCAGAACAAAAATTGGTGTCATTATCCATCAATATGGTATGTGGTACAAATAATCATGTGACAATATTAGCATTTTCAAAGCAATCAAATTTTTTGGCCCTAATATCTTTAATAGGTATTTCTACAGCCGATGTGGAGAAGAAATCGGTAGTTGTAAAAATATACTTGAACATCTTAACCGTAGTTGTAGGATAATGTCCCACATTATCCATTACCAATGTAGAAAATGGACAAGAGTATTTAGTTATATGTAGAAACTATGGGGGTTTATTAACATAGTTTTCATTTTACTTGAATGGATGACACTTCATTGTGAAATCTATAAAATCCTACGTCATCAGAGTCCAAAATTACCCAATCAGTTTGATTTGATCGGAAATCTTATGCCCATATTGGAGGGAAGTACAGGCTCCTGCATGTACTTCATTCTTGAAAACTGATGTTTCGTCCCCATTAATGCATATGAGAATAATTAATTTGATTCCTCGCCTATAGAGGATCTTCTGGTTATTTGTTCCATCATAAAGAGTTAAATTAACAAATTTTCATTTGAATTTCAATTTTCCAGCTCTATCTAGTGGAATTACTCCATCTTGAAGATATTCCCTAATGCGTGTCATCCATCTCATGGTTGGACTAAATGGTCCTACAATGGTAATGACTTCATTTATTTCCTTTGTTATTACTTGAATAAAATGTGAAACAACATGATGATGAGAAATGCTAATGATAGTCCCATCCAGATTCAGATCTTCTAGGTTTGTAGCTTCATTTTCCAATGCACTATCTTTGGCATTTTGTGACCACAGTCCAAAATAAATGGTTGGTTTTGAGGAAAACATGCCTCAAACATTTCCTCTTAATCACATAGGGTGATTTATCTTCTTTCATGATGGTGTAATCCACATTGATATATGTCATTACCAATTCTAAATCACCCTTCACTTCAAGGTGATTCACTTGTACATAGAGTGTTAATTCCAATCCTATAATGATATCCTAATATTCTACCTCATCATTGGTACCAAATTCTGAGGTAAGAATGTTAGGGATTTTATGGGGGTTATAGGGATTGTCTAGGATTAGGGACTTTTAGGTTTTTTAGGTTCATTTTTGGGGTTTATTGTTTTATGGTTCCTTTAAGAGTATTATTGTCAAGGTGTGAAGGTTTTTAAGGTTTTCATGGTTTTAGTGTTCTATGGATTTTAATGAGTTTCATTGGATTTTATGGTTCATTATGTATTTTAATATTTTTTATGGATTTTAGGGTTTATATATTTTTTTTGGGTTTTTATGATTTTAAGGACTTTTAATGTTTTTAGGGTTTTTAAGGTTTTGTGGAATTTTAGGTATTTTCATATTTTTAAGGTTTTTAATGATTTTAATGTTTCTATAATCATATAGAATTTTTTAGGGATTTCTAGGGTCTTTTAGGGTTGTTCTATGTTGAGGAGTTTTGAGGAATTATAGAGGTTTTATCTACACATAAGGATTTTAGGGTATTTATGTAATGAGTGTATTTTATAGTAATTTAGTATTTTTGGGTCCTTTAAGGGTTTCTACGGTATTTAGGGCCCTTTTGGGTTTATTATTTATAGAGTGTTAGGGTATTTAGGTGGTTTTATGGTCTTTTAGGGATTTTATTGTCTTTGGATTTCTTTTGGTTAAATGTACATTTTGGTTTTTTTGTGTTTCTCAAATCCTTTTATTTTTTACGGTTTTTTGGGCTTTTGGGGTTTAAATGTTTTAGGGTATTTTATGGGTTTTAATAGTTATTAGAGTGATTTATGGTTTTTAAGAGTTTTTATCGATTTTATATTTTTTGGTGGTTTAGGGATTTTATGATTTTTATTGGGTTTTATTTTTTTAGGTTTTTTATTTTTTTCGGGTACTTTAGGATTTTTAGGGTTCAAATGTTTTAATGGTTTTTATGGGTTATTTATTTTTAAAGAATTAATGATTATTAGGGGTTTCACAGGGTTTAAATGTTTTTAAGGGTTTTAAGGGGGTTTAGTGTTTCAACAATTTTTTAAGATTTTTTTATTTTTTATGAATATTAGGGGTTTTCTAGGATTTTAAGATTTATTTTGGTGTTTTTAGATTTTTGAAGAAATTTACGGTTTTAGGGTTTTTTACAATTTTTATATTTTGGTGGTTTTCAGGTTTCTTACAAGTTATAGGGTTTTTAGGGATTCAGTGCATTTTTATGAATATTTAGTGGATTTTAGTGGAATTTAATTGTTTTCGGGTTATTTGGAGTTTACAGATTTTTAGAGTTATTTAGGGTTTTTAGGGGCGTCAGCAATTTTGGGGGATTCGTGGATCTTTATGTTGACCAAAGGTTTCTAGTTTTTTTAGAGTTCTTAGGGTTTTAAGGTATTTTATAGATATAGTGTTTTTTATTATTTTATAGTGTTTTTAGTTTTTGAGTGACGTTTTTGGTTTTAAAATATTTTTTGGGGTCTAACGATTTTCATAAATTTTTTTGGGACATATTTGTTTTTATGTTTTTAACAGTTTTTATTTTTTGGGTTGTGGTGTTTTTTAAATGTTATGATGGTTTTTATGGGCATTCAGATTTTAGGGTGTTAGGGTTTTAGGGTTTTTATTGTTTTTTGTGGTTTTAGGGGGTTTAAATGGAATTTAATAGATTTATAGGTTTTTATTGGTTTTTAATGATTGTTGGATTTTAGTGAATTTTTGAATTCTAAGTATGTTTTCAGGTGTTTAGGTTCTTTAGGATTTTTATGGGATTTATGTGTTTTATTTATTTTCATGATTTTTATTATATTTTTCAGGTTTTATAGTTTTTGGTGTTTTAAGGTGTTTAGTTATATTTTATGGGATTTTTAGGTTTTTTATATTTTGGATTCATTTTAGGAATTTTAGGTTTTTATAGGGTTTTTTATTGTTTTAGGTGTTTTGATGTATTTTTAGCGGGATTTATGTTTTTTGGAATATTAGGGTTTTGGATTTTTTGTAATTTAGGGTTTATGGGGTTTATAGGGATTTTGGTTTTTTATATTTCATGGGTTTTAATGTTTTTTATGGTTTTAAGGTATTTAAATTTTTATAGGGTTTCTTTTTTTAGAGTTTAAGGATTTTTATGATATTTGGATGTTTTTTTAGCATTAGGGTCTTTTAGGGGTTTTATAGGATTTCATTTTTTTAAGGTTTTTATTAGTTTATATGGTTTTTATATGTAATTGGTGTTTCATTGATAGTTATAGATCTTATAGTTTTTATATATTTTAGGGGTTTTAAAACTTTTAGGTTTTTATATGGTTTTGGGGTTTTTAGGGTTGTTTGGGGGGTTTTAGCAATTTTGGCAGTTTTAGGGTTTTTAGGGGTTTTAGGGTTTTTAGGGTTTTTAGGGTTTTTATGGATTTAGTGGTTTCTTATGGTTTTATTAGGGTTTTCTTTTTTCCTTTTTTCGATGGTTTTTATACCTTCCAATGGTTTTAAGGGGATTTTATTGATTTTAGAAGTTGTTATGGTCTTAAGTTTTATTCAGTATTTTAGCATTTTTAGGCATTTCGAGAGTTTATTGGTTTTTGGGGTTTCAAGTGTTTCTTCAGGGTTCTATTGGTTTTTTGGGTTTTTATGGTTTTGTAGGTTTTTATGGGTTTTATGGTGTGTAGGAATTTTCAAGGTAATTTATGTTTTTGAGTGGGTGTTAGGGTTTTAGGGTGTTATAATTTTTAAGGGTTTTTAATGTTTTATGGGTTTAAGGTTTATTTAGAATTTTTTAGGTTTTAGGGGTTTTGAGGATTTTTAGGGTCTTTTATGGTTTTTTGTGTCTTCAAGGGATTTGATGGTTCTCTAAGGGTTTTTATTATCTTTTATGTTTTTTATATTCATCTAAGGGTTTTTATTGTTTTTATTATTTTTAATGTTCTTATGGTTTGGAGTGGTGTTAGTGTCATTATGGGTTCTAGGATTTTTTAGGAAATATGGATTTTAAGGGTTATTGTTGGATAATATAGTTTTTTTTTGTTTTTTAGGGGTTTTATGGTTTTATTTGTTTTATATAATTTTAGGAGTGTTTAGGTATTTAGGGTATTTAATGTTTTTAGTTTCTTTTAAATTTTTTTACACTTCTTTAATGTTTTTAGATATTTTTTAGTTTTCAGTGGTTTTAAGTGTAGATAGGTTTTTTATAGGTTTAAATTTTTATAGTTTTTTATGGATTTAGGATATTTTGTTGTTTTTATGGGATTTTTTCGATTTAGGTTTTTTATAGTCTTTTAATGTTTTGCAGGGTTTTTAGGTGTTATTCTATTTTTATGGATTTTTTAATTTTTTTCATGTATTTTTAAGAGGGTTTTATTGTTTTTTGAGGGGTTTAAGAGTTTTTTGGGTTTCTAATATTTTTTTAATATTTTTAGGGGATTTGATGTTTTAAGAGTTTTTATGGTTTTTAATGGTTTCTAGGTTTTTTAGGGATTTGGTGTTTTTAGGGATTTTATGGGGTGATATTTTTTCGGCCCTCTTATGTGTTTTAGGTTTTATAAGTTTCATATGGTGTTTAATGACATAGTGTCTTTTAGGGGGTTTTGGCTGTTTTTTGCATCTTTTAGGGGGTTTTAGGGTACTTAATGTCTTTTAAGGGTTTTGGTGATTTAGGGTCTTTATTTATTTTTAGTTGTTTTATAGTTTTAGTGTTTTTAGTATTTTTATGGTTTAATGGTTTTTAGGATTTTTATTCGGTCTTAATGTTTTTTAGGGGCTTGGGTTTTTTGGTTTTTATAGTTTTCAATGTTCTTTGGTTATTAATGGCTTGGGGGGGATTTTTGTGATTTTTTATAGGACTTTTTGGTGTTTTTGAGTTTTTGCAGGGTATGGGTTAGTTTTTTTGAGTATTTACTAGTTTTTAGGAAATTTAGGCTTTTATAGATTTTATGGGTTTTAGGGGTTTATAGGGTTTTATGGTTTTGGTTTGGTTTAGGTGATTTTTAGTATTTTAGGGGTTATAATGATTTTTAGGGTGAGTAGGGGTTTTTGGGATTTGTAGTTTTTAAGGGTTTTATGTTTGTAAGGTTTTTTGTTTTCTTATGTTTTTTAGTATTTTAAGGGTTTTTAGTGTTTCTAGTGTTTTTAGGGGGGGGTAGGTTTTCTAGATTTGTTTATGATAGTTGTGGATTTAAGGTATTTTGGATGTTTTTAGAGTTTCTATGGTCTTTTAGGGGTCTTTTAGGAGTATTTTGGTTTGTAGATTCTTTATGGTATTTAGGGGTTTTCTGGGTTTTTTAATTATCATAGCGATTTTTAGGATTTTTAGGGTTTTAAAGTGTTTTTGTGTTTTTATGGTTTTTATATTTTTGGGTTTTTAGATTTCTTTTATTGTGTTTGGTGTTTTTTCAAGGTTTAGGGTTTTTAATGGTTTTAATTATTTTTTGGTTAATTTTAGTGATTTTAAATGTTTTGGGGTTTAATTGGATTTTAATGAGTTTTAGGGTTTTGTAGTATTTTTTGGATTTATTATAGATTAAATAGTTTTTTATTTTTTTCTTAGGGGATTAGGTTTTTTGGGGTTTTTTTGGTTTTTTAGAGGTTTTTAGGGGTTTTTGGATTTTGGATGGTTTTCTTACGGTTTTTTTAGGATTGTCTTAGATTTTTTTATTATTTTTGGGGTTTTAGGTTTTATGATGTTTTGGGGGTTTTAGGGTTTTTAGTAATTTTTATTGATTTTATGGTCTTTAGTTTTTTTAGTGGTTTTATGAATTTAAGGGTTTTACAGTTTTTATTGATTAGTGTTTAGGGTGAATGGTATACAATTTTTGGCGTATGGTATAGGATTTTGGGTGTAGTTTATAGGTTTCTTGTTGTAGGGTATAAGGTTTCTGATGTCGGGTTTAGTGTTTAGGTTTAAGGGTGGGTGGTTTAAGGTATTGGTGGTTGTTTATTAGGTTGAGAATGTAGGTATTAGGGTTTAGGGTGTAGGTAATAGTGTTTAGGTTATTTGGAATATGGTTTACAGTGTAGGGTATAGGGATTAGAGTGTAGTTTTTAGGGTTTAAGATGTTAGGTATGGGGTTTAAGGAATTGGTTTTAGGGTTTAAGGAGTACGTAATAGGGTATATGATGTATGATTTAGGATATTAGGTGCAAGGTATAGGGTTTCGGGTGTTGGGTATGGGGTTTTGGGTGCAGGGTATTGGGTTTAGGGTGTAGGGTTAGGGTTTAGTGTGTAGGATGAAGGGTTAGTGGGGTAGTGTATAGGGTTTTTGGAGTAGTGCCTCAGTTCTAGGGTGTAGGGTGTATGTTTTAGGGTGTATGAATTTGGGTTGAGGGTAAAGGGTATATGATTAAGTGTTCAGGGTTTAGGGATTGGTGTGTAGGGTATAGGGTTTAGGTTGGAGGGTTTTGGTTATTGTGTGTTTGGTATATGGTTTAGGGTTTTCGGTTTTTGGTGTAGGGCTTTGATTTTAGGGTGTAGGGTTATTGGTTTATTATGTAGGGTATAGGGTTTAGGATTTATTATTTATGGTTTAGGGTTAATGGTATAAGGTTTACTGTGTAGGGTTTATGGTACAGGGTGTAGGGTTTTGTTTTATGTTTTAGGGTATATGTTATAGGTTTTCGAGTGTAGGGTATATGGTTTACGGTGTTGGGAATAAGGTTTTTGGTGTAGGGTATATGGTTTGGAGTTTGGGGGTTAAGGAGATGGTAATTGGTTTATAGTGTATGGTTTAGGGTTTATGGTATAGGTTATAGTGTGCCATGATTAATGTGGATGGTGCATGGTATAAGGTTTACGTTATAGAGTATAAGGTTTATTGTGTAGGATATAGGGTTTAGGGTGCAGCGTTTAGGGTTGAGGGTTTAGGTTTTATTTTATAGGTTTTATTTTCTGGTTTGAGGTTTTACTGTGTTGTGTATATGGTTGTAGTGTTGCATTTAGGGTTTATGGTGAAGGTTATATTGTTTATGGTTTAAGGTTTACGGTTTATGTTGTTGGGTATAGAGATTCTGGTGAAGGGTTAAGGTTTTAGGTTATAGGGTATATGCGATAGGGTGTAGGGTATAGGGTTCATGGTGTAGGGTTTGGGGGTAGGGTTTAGGGTTTAGGGTTAGTTATATAGGGTTTAGGTTGTATAGTTTAGGGTTTTTTGTATATGTTATTGGATTTGTGGTGTAGGGTTTAGGGTGTTGCAAATAGCGTTTTGTGTTTTTCGCGGTTTTATTGTTTTATAGGGGGTTAAGGGTTTTAATGAGTTTGTGGGTTTTATAAGTTTTGGGTTTGTAATTGTTATGTAGGGGTATTATGGGTCTTAGTAATTTTAGTTTTTTATAGTCTTAAGGAGTTTATGTTTTTTAGGGGTTCTCAGAGTTTTTATAGTTTTTGGGGTTTTAGGGTTGTAATGATTTTTATGTGTTTTATGTGTTTTATGTATTATTTTTCGATTTCTAGGGTTTTCAGGGTTTAAATGATTTTTGGTGATTTTAGTGGTTTTAGTGTTATTGGACATTTTTTTGATTTTTATGGGACTTTTAGGGGTTATAGGTATTTTTAGATTTTATTGGTTTTAATTTTTCTTTCACCCTTTTTGGTTTTCAAGGATTTTAATGTTTTAAGGGTGTTTTAGGGTTACATGTTTTTAGGGTTTTATAGGATTTTCTATTTTTTGTGTTTTTTTTGGGTTGTATGTTTTTAGGATGTTTGTTTTTTTATGTTTTTTTTGTGTTTATGAGGGTTTAAATTTTTTTTGTGTTTTTAGAGTTTTTAGTGTTTTCAGGGATTTACAATATTTATATTAATTTATAGGGTTTGATGGGTTCTATGTGTTTTTAGAGATATTCAGGTGAATTTGTGTTTTTAGGGATTTTTATTTGTTTTCAAGGTATTTCATATTATTTAGGGTTTTAATAGATTTTAGTGTTTTAGGATTTATTTGAGTTTTTACGGTTTTGAGGGGATTTATGGTTTTTAGAGATATTAGTGATTTCTATAGTTTTTTGGGTTTTTTCTTTTAAAGTTTTTAATAGGTTTTAATGTTATTTAAGGGATTTTTTGGATATGTAGGGTTACTTTTCAGCTTTGTTGGGTTTTTAGTCTTGTCATTGTGTTTTAGGATTCGTTTATTTGATATTTGGGATTTCGTAGTGTTTTGTGTTGATTTTTATCAATTTTAGGGTTTTATCCGGTTCTTAGAGTTTTTACGATTTTATATTTTTAGTATTTTTATTCATAATTGGGGTTTAAAAGTGTTTTTACGTGTTTTTTGGTTTTTTGTGATTTTTTGGTTCCCATAGGTGTTTTAGGATATTTAGTGTTTTGTATATGGGTTTTAGGTTTTTCAAATTTTTATGTGATTTCATAAGATTCATTGCAATTATTTGGGTATTCTTAGGGTTTTTTGGGTTTAAATGGTTTTTTGTTTTATGTGTTTTTTTAGAGGATCTAGTGTTTTAGGGTTTCTTCATGATTTTTTTAGGGTATTTAAGGGGATTTCGGACTTTTTGGGATGTTATATTTTTTTGGGTTATTTTTCTGATTTTGATTTTAGGAGAGGGTATAGGGTTTGAGGAGTAGTGTATATGTTTTAGACATCACGGTACATAGTTTAGGGTCCATGGTTTAGTGTTTAAAGATTAGGGTGTTGGGTTTATGGTGTAGGTTGTAATGTTTAGGGTTTTTGTTTTGCGGACAAGGGACTACGGTGCATGGTATATGGTTTAGGGTTTTGGTTTTTGGTGTTGTTTATAGGTTTTTGGGTGTATGGTTTAGGGTTTATGTTGAAGGGTATGAGTTTTAGGGTGTACGGTTTAGGGTTTATCATGTAGGGTTTATTGTGTCGGGTTTAGGGTTAACGGTGTGGGTTATAGGGTTTACGGTGGAGTGCATTTTATTTTGGACGTAAGGTATCAGGTTTATGATGTAGGGTTTTGGTGTAGGTTAAGGTATAGAGGGTGTAGGTTTTAGGGTTTAGGTTGTGTGATTTAGGGATTAAGATGTTGGGTATAGGTTTTCGGGTGTATGGTATAGTGTTTATGGTTTAGGGTATAGGGTATGATGTGTATGGTTTATGGTTTAGTGTAGGGTAATGGTTTTACGATGTAGGGTATAGGTTTTAGTGATTAATGTGAAAGGTTTAGGTTTTTTGGGGAACTGTATACGGTTAGGGTTTTGGGAATGTGGAATATGGTTTTGGGTTTAGGCTGTATGATATATGGTTTATAATGTAGGGTATTGGGCATTGGGAGTAGGATGTAGGGTTCATAGTTTAGGATTTAGGGTTTTTGGTGTTGGGTGTATGTTTTAGGGTATACTATGTTGGTTTTATTGTGTAGGGTTTATGGTGTAGGGTTCAACTTTAAAGGTGCATTGTTTTGGGTTTTAGGAGTAGGTTTTAGAATTTATGATATAGGGTACAATTTTTTTGGTATATGGTTTAGGGTTTAGGTTGTAGGGTATATGATGTAGGGTATGGGGTCTACAGTGTTGGATTTATGGTATTGGGTGTTGGGTATAGTGTTTAGGGGGTATGGTGTAGGGTTTATTGTGTAGGGTTTAGGATTTCAGGTATAGGGCTTAGGGTGTAGTGTATGGGGTTAATGGTGTAGGGTTTAAGGTTTATGAAGTGGGTATATATTTTACGGTGTAGGGATTAGTATTTAATGTGTGAGGTATACTGTTTATGATTTATGGTTTATGATTTGGGGTGTCATGTATAGGGTCTATGGTGTGGGGTTAGTGTTTATGTTGATGGGTATAGGGTTTTGGGTGTAACGTATTGGGTTTACGGTGTACGGTAGAGGGTGTAGCGTAATGTGTACAAGGTTTTGGGTGTAGGGATTAGTGAATATGGTACAGGGTATAGGGTATAGGGTGTATGGTATATATTTTAGGGTTTCAGGTGTAGGGTATTAGGTTTCGAGTGGAGGGTTAATGGTTTAGCGTTTAGTGTATATATTTTTTTCTATATTGTTTACAGTTTTAGGAAAAAGGTATAGGGTTTATGGAATATGATTTATGGTTTTGTTTGTAGGGTATATGGTATAGAGTGTATGGTTTAGTGTTTAAGGTGTAGGGTATTGGTTTTAGGGTGTACGTTTTTCGGTTTAAGTTGTAAGGTGTAGGGTTTAGGGTTTTGGGAGTAGGGTTTATATTTTAGTGTGTAGGGAACAAGGTTTACCGTTTAGGGTGTGCTTTGTATTCATTCAGATTTAGGGTTTAGGTTTTTTGGTTTTGGGTATAGTGTATATGGTTTTGGGTGTAGGGTATAGGGTTTTCGTGAATGGTTAAGGGTTTAGGGTTTGTGGTTTGTGGTCTATGGGGTAGGGTTTGAGGTTTATGTTTTATGGGATGGGGATAAGGATTAGGGTTTATCATTTATGGTATAGGGTATATGGTGTAGGGTTTTGTGTGTATGGTGAAGGTTATTGGGTGTATGGTTTATAGTTTAGTGTGTATGGATTAGGGTGTACGGTGCTGTGTATTGTGGTTTGGGTATGAGATTTTGGTTTTACAGTATAAGGTATAGGGTATTGGGTTTGGGGTCTAGCGTATAGAATTTATGATGTTGGGTATATGGTTTAGTGTGTAAGGTGCCAGGTATAGCATATAGGGTGTATGGTTTAGGGAGTACGGTTTAGGGTGTTGGGTCTAGGGTCCGTGGTTTATGGTGTATTGTATAGGCTTTAGAGTGTAGGGTTTCAGGTGTAGTGTATAAGGTTTGTGGTGTAGGTTTCAGGTATATGGTGTACGGTATTGGGTTTCAGGTGTAGGTATTAGTGTTTAGGGGGTTGGTAATAGTGTTTATAGTGTTAGAATTAGGGTTTAGGGTGTAGGGTCTAGGGTCTAGGTTGAAGGGTTTCAGTTGACGATATTTCTTATAGGGTTTTGAGTGTAGGGTATATGGTTTAGAGGGTAGGGTTTAGGGTGTAGTGTATAGGGTTTCAGGTGTGGGGTTTAGGATTAATTGTATTAGGTATAGGGTTTAGGGGTGATGTGATTTGGGTTTAGGGTGTAGGGTATATGGTTTAGGGTGAAGGGTTTAGGGTTAAGGTGTATGGTATATGGATTTTATTGTATGGTTTAGGGTTCATGGTTCTTGTTTTATGTTTTAGGGTGTAGGGTTTCAGGTATACGGTTTATGCTTTGGCATGTAGGGTATAAGGTATAGTGTGTATGATTTAGGTTTTGATGTGTAGGGTATCAAATTGAGGGTGTAGGTTTTTGTTTTTTGGTTGTATCAAGTAGAGTTCATGGTTTACGTTTTATGGTTTATGGTTGTAGCATGTATGGTACAAGGTTTAGGGTGTTTGGAATCAGATTTATTGTGTGTGGTTCAGGGTTTAGATTTTTTAGTTTACGATGTGGGGTTTATGGTATAGGGTTTTGGGAATAGTGTTTAGGGTTTAGGGTACATGGATTATAGTTTTTAGGGATTTTTGGTTTTTTGATGTTTTTTGGGTTTCTAGGTTTTTGGGGGGGATTTAGGGATTTTTAGGTCTTGCAAGGGTTTTAGTATTTTTTTGGTTTAAAACGATTTAAATTTTTTCAGTATTTATCTAGAGTCTTATATTATTTTTTAAGTGGTAGTATATGTTTTTATCATTTTTAGGGTTTTTTTTAATTTTGGGGTTTTATGTGATCTTGGGGTTTTTGGGTTCTTTCTGGTTTTTTTAGAGTTATAGTTTTTATGGTTCTAGGTTTCCCTAAGGTTTTAGTGGATTTATGTTTTATATGATTATTATAAGGGTTTTAGGGTTTTATATAGTTTTTTTTAATTTTTTTGGGCTTTTATAGAGGTTATATATTTTTATGGTTTTTGGGGTTTTTAGGATTCTTAAGTGTTTTAGTGTTTTTGGGGTTTTTAGGGTTTTTAGGGTTTTTTATTTGAAGGTGTTTTTAGTGTATTTAATGGTTTTGTGGAAATTTTTCAGTTTTTATGGTCTTTAGTAATTTTTATGGTTTGGATATTGTTTTAGGGTTTAATAGTAATTTTAGTTTTTTAGGGTTTTCCAGCGGGTTAAACAAAATTTTTGGTTTTTAGGGTGTTTAGGGGATTTTAAGGGTCTTTTAGGGTTTATATTTCGTTTCTAGGGTCATTTAGGATTCTTGAGGTTTTAGTGTTTTTATAGGTTTTTGGGTTATTATGGTCTTTTTGGTTTTTTATAATTTTTTAGTCTTTTAGGGGTTATTTGGGGTTTTGGGGATTTATTAAGATTTTCCTAGGGTTTTTGGAATTTCTAATATTTTTATGGGTTTTGGATTATTTTTGAGGTTTTTAATTCATTATTTTTTTTATAGTTTTTGAGTGTTTTTAATATTTTCATGGTATTTCGTGTTTTAAGGTTTTTTATGTTTTATTTAAATTTTAGTGAATTCTATGGGTTTTTAATGTTTTAGTGATTTTAATTAATTTTTATGGTTTTAGGAGTTTTATGGTTTGTGGGGAATTATAGGGGTTTTTATGATTTTTAATTTTTTTTATAGGTTTAAGGACTTATTTCGGGTTTTGGGATATTTATTAATTTAATGGTTTTAAGGGTTTTTAATGGTTTTTGGGTTTTTATTGTTTTGGGGATTCTATGGATTTTCCTAAAAAAATTATTCCTTTTAATAATTTGTAGTAGAGTATTAGCGGGTTTAAGGGTTATTTTGGTATTGCTTTAGGGTTTTAGAGTATTTTTAGGTTTTGGTGTTTTTACAGGTTTTGGGGGTTTTAAGGTTTTTTATGGTTTTTAGGGTTTTATGCTTTGTGGGTTTTAGGTCCTTTTAGGGTGATTTATGGATTTCTCAATTTTGGGGGGTGGGGATGGATTATATTAGGGGGGTTTGCGATATTTCAAATTTTTAGGGCATCAGGGTTCGTTTCAGGTTTTATGGATCTTTAGGGTTTCCAATGTTTATTTATGATTTTTATGGTTTGTCAAGGTTTTTAGTGTTATTTAAGGATTTATATAATTTTTTGGGGTTTGGGGTGTTTATGGGTTTTTAATGTTTTATAATATTTTTATGATTTGAAGAGATTTTAGTGGTTTTTAGGGTTTTTAGGGTTTTGATGATATTCAAAGGGTTTCTTGGGTTTCCATAGGGATTTTAGGGGTCTTGATGTGTTTAAAGTTTTAGAGTTTTTATCTTTTTGGGGGGTTTTATCAATTTATATGGCTTTTAGTGTATTTTTAGATTTTTATAGGATCGTTTATTTTTTTTGTTACTTTGTTGGGGTTTTATGGGTTTGTCTAATTTTTAGGGATTAATTTTTAGGATATATGGTATAGGGTCTGGAGTGTATTGTATAGGGTTTACGTCATAGGGTGCGATGTTTTAAGTGTAGGGTTTTGGTTTTCGGGTTAAAGGTTTGGGTGTTGTGTGTGTAATTTATTATGTAGGGTTAGGGTATAGATTTTTGGGTGTCAGTTTTTTGGATTAGGGTGTAAGGTATCGGGTGTATGGGGTACGATTTAGGGTTTAAAGAGCATGGTATGGAGTTTAGTGTGTAGGGTTTCGGGTTTACGGTCAATGTTATAATGTTTAGGGTGTATGGTGTAGGGTTCATGGTTTCTGGCATAGGTTATATGGTTTTTTGTGTAGGGTTTATGGTTTTTTGTGTATCATATAGGTTTATGGGTTTAGAGTTTTGGGTGTATGTTTTTTGGTATAGGGTGTCTAGTTTAGGGTGTAGGGTATAGGGTTTAGAATGTAGTGTTTTAGGATTTAGCGTGGGCGGTATAGAGTTATGGTTGTATGGTTGAAGGTTTATTTTATAGGGAATAGTCTTTTGAGTGTAGGGTTTAGGGAACTGGGAATATCAATTGGGGTGTTGGGTTTAGGTTTTAGTGTGTAAGGTATTGGTTTTAGTGTGAAGGGTTTAACATTTTTGGTGTAGTGTGTAGCCATTAGTGTATAGGATTTAGGATTTAGGGTGCACAGTATAAGGTTTAGGGTGAAGGGTGTAGTGTATAGGATGTAGTGTATAGGGTGTAGTGTATAGGGTGTGGGGTGTATTGAATAGGGTTTTGGGTGTTTGTTATATGGTTTTGGGTATAGGGTATAATGTTTAAGGAGTATGGTAAAGGGTTTAGGGTGTTGGGTATAGGGTTTAAGGTTTACGGTTTCGGGATTCGGGGTGTGTTTTATAAGGTTTACTGTGTAGGTTTTGGTATTAGGGTGCTGGGTTTATGGTTTATGGGGTAGGGTGTAGGGTATAGGGTATAGGGTATAGGGTATAGGGTATAGGGTATAGGTTATAGGGATTGGGTTGTAGATTTTGGGGTTTAGGTTGTTAGATATAGTGTTTCAGGTGGAAGTTTAGGGTTTCGCATTTAGGGTTTGTGGTTTAGGGTGATAGGTTTATTTTTTAGGGTGAATTTTATAGATTTTATGGTTTAGTGTTTAAGGATTCGTGTGTAGGGTATAGGGTTTATGGTGTAGCTTTTAGTGTTAGTGATGTTGTTTATAGGGTCTGGGTGTTGGGATTAGGGATTATGGTGTATGGTATATGGTTTAGTGTTTAGGATGTATGTTTTATGTTGAAGGGTGTAACCAATATGGTATTGGGTGTAGGGTTTTGAGTTTATAGATTATGGTATGGGGTTTACAGTTTTTTAGGGTTTCAGGGTTTTTATGGCCGTCTAGGATTTTTATTTTTGTTAGGGGTTTTATTTATTTGTTATTAATTTTTTTAGTTTTTTGTTCTCTTTCAATGTTTTTTTGACTATTTAGGATTTTTATGGTTTTATATTTTTATGGTGTTTTTAGGATTTAATTTTTTTTATGGTTTTATGGTTTTATGTGTGATTAGGATTTTGGGGGTTTTAGGAGATTTATGTGTTTTCAGTTTTTATGGGTCAAGGGGTTTTTAGGATTTTAAGGGGATTTTGGGGTTTTATTGGTTATTCTAGGGGTTTTCAGTTTTTTTTTCGGTTTTATAGTCTTTCTGATTTTTATGGGAATAATTATTTTAGTAATTTTATGGTGTTTTAGTGTTTATAGACTTTTTTTATTTTTTGGTTTTTTTGTTTTTTGGGGGTTTTAGTGTATTGGGGGGGTTTTAGGGTTTTAGGGTGTTTAAGGGTTTGAAGGGTCCTAGAGATGTTATAAGGGTTTTTAGCTTCCTTTTGGGTTTTAGGGTGTTTAGGGGACATTATGGTTTTAGGGGTTTTAGGGAAATCTTGTGTTTTTATGGTTTTCTAGGTCTTTGTAGTTTTTTGGGCTTTTAGGGGAGTTTCATGTTTTTTTTGTTTTGGGGGTTTTTAGGGATTTAGGGGTTTTAGGGGTTTGGTGGTTTTAGGCTTTTTAGATCTATTTTGGTTTTAAGTTCCTTATATGTTTTCATTTTGGAGGATTTAGGGTTACTGGGAATTTTAGTTTTTTTAGATTCTAGGATTGTAGGGGTTTTGGGGTGTTTTTAATTTTAAGGGGGTTTTATGGTTTTTAGGTATTTTTATACTTTTTTCACCTTTTAAAATTTTTATGGGTTTTTCTGGTTTTTAGGGGATTTAGGGTTTTGTGGTGTTTTGAATATTTGGTGGGTTTGGTGTTTTTTGGGGTTTTTTGGGTTTTTTGGGTTTTATAGTCTTTTGGGTTTATAAGGATTTTAGGATTTCTAAATGTTTTTTAGGATATTTTAAATTTTTTTGTGTTTTTAGGGTCCCTTATGGTTTTAAATTTTTTAGGTTTTTAGAGTCTTTAGGGTGTTGTATTGATTTTTTGATATTTTTTGGGGAAATGAGGGTTATTTATAGTTTTTATGTCTATTGGAGATTTTATGGTTTTAAAGGATATTTAGGGTTTCAAGGGTTTCCGAGGGGTTTATAGGGATTTTAGTTTTCATTTTGGACATTTTTGGTCTTTATATATTTTTAGGGTTTCAGGGGTTTAGTGGTTTTATTTGTTTTATGGTTTTAACGTCTTTTTTTTTATAATTTGTATGGTTTGAGGGGTTTTAGGGTTATTGATGGTTTTTATGTTTTATAGGGTTTTTTTAGGTATTTCTGGGTTTTTTGGGTTTTTAGGTATTTAAGGGTTTTAGTTTTTTTAGGGTTATTAAGGGGTTTATGGGTTTTTTGTGGTTTTTTGGTTTTCTTTCATTTTTTCTGATTTTGGGGTTATTTATAGTTTTAACATGTTTTTATGGTATTTTAATGATTTTTAATATTTTTAGGCTTTTATGTATTTGATGGTCTTTCGGGGATTAAGGTTTTATAGGGTCATTTATGGGTTTTAGGGTATTTTATGTTCCTTTAGGTATTTTTTGTGGTTTTAGGGTGGTTTGAGGTGTTTAGGGTTTCTAAGCTCCTTGTTTAATTTTTTGTATTTTTGGGTTAATTTTTTATTGTGTGGTTTTAATTGTATTTTAGGATCCTAATGTGCATTATGGTTTTTATGGGTTTTAATTGGTTATTATATTATTTGGGGCTTTTGGGGTTTTTAGGTTTTTTTTGGGTTTTCTGATGGGTTTCAGTGGTATTCATGTTTTTTAGGGGTTTCTACTATTTTAGGGCCTTTTGGGTTTATGAGGTTATAGGTATTCTAAGGTATTTATGGTTTATAAATGATTTTAGGGGTTTAATGTTGTTCTAGATGTATTAATTGTTTTTTGTTTTTATGGAATTTCAGGGGTTTTATGGTTTCTACACGTTTGTTTCTCTTTTAGACTTGTTTTTTAGTGTTTTAGGATATTTAGGGGCTGGGGGTGTGGTTTTTTGGTTTTTAGAGTTTTTATATTTTTTAAGGGTTTTTAGGTTTTTAGGTTTTTGTGGGTTTTTAGGGATTTTAGGGTATTTTAGGGGGATTAAGGGTCTCTTAGGGGTTTTGGGGGATTTTGTGTTCTTTTAGGTTTTTAGTTTTTTATGGATTTTAGGGTTTTTATTTTCTATTAGCACTATTACGAACTTTTAAGGCATTTTAGGGTCATTTTGGTTGTATATAGGTTTTTTTATGTTTTTAGGTTTTTTGGGTTTTTTATGGTTTTAAGGGCATGGAAGATTCGAGGATCGGGCTATTCCCGACCCCCCAAAATTTATTAGCAATGAAAAAAGAGACATAGTAGTCATGGGAGGGGAGGGGTCAAGTGACCCACACCCGAACACCCCTTACAACACACGCAAAAAAGGAAAATCAAAAAAGAAAAACAAGAGAGAAGAAAACACACACAACCAAGTAGCCACCTCCATCATCTAACATTAACCAGCATCCAAAAGCTCACAACAAACAAACAACCAGCATCCAAACTCAACAAAACCTGCATCCAGCACTTCCCAGCCAAACAACAACCCACAACCAGCAACCAGAGTCATAGAGCCACATCCCTTATATAGTTCCCAGCTAAACAACATAGAACCATCAGCACCATAGTAACAAATCTCACCTTCATCGCGTAGGGGTGAAGCAACACCCTATACCAAGAACCAACAGCAATATTCACCTTCAAACAAATCAGCCTTCTGCAACTCACACCCAGTAGCACACCCAGAAACAAAACCGCAGAACCCAAAAGCATAACCACATCCGGCACCACACAACAGAACCACAAGCCGACATCCACATCGAATCATAACCACACCAGCAACAAAACTACATAGCAAAAACCAAAATTGAAACAGGTCCATTTCCAGCAGAACAGAATCACTATCACCCGCAACAAAAACATCATCTGCAATGCATCTCAGCCAGAAAACAAGCAACATTCCAGCATAGCGCACCCAGAAGCATAGCCTAGGGCGGAGAACCGCCAGATCCGCAGCCCAAAGGGCCCTTCCATCAACACAAAGTCCGCAAAGCACGACCAAAACACGACACCTCATATCACAATCAGCAAAAAAACCAGTATATCAGGACCAAAAAAACTACTTTGGAACTATAGTGGAGCATAAACCAAAACCAAATCGCAGTAGAATGCGAGCCAACTAAGATCATCCGCAAGAATCCAGCTCCAACCTAGATTATCAGCAAATTGCAGGGGACCAAAGGAACCGCTTTGGTACCCTGAAAAACTGTAGACCAGTAAAACATCCAGATCCCAGCACAGTATGAGCCACCCCAAGTCAATAGTGAAAAAAAATAGACAGATCTGAGGGACCAGATGGCCAAACCTGAAGCTTCAATGCATTTCGTTGACTAGTAGATCTGAACGGGAATGCCATCGGTCCAAGAGCACCTCCAACAGATCGACCCAGAGCCCTCTGAAACCACCATCGTCCATCACGCAGCTCGGAGCGACACGAAAGCTCACTGGAGAACGGATCTGCCTAAACGAAATCCTAGCCCTTGCCGCCACAAATGAAAGTCCTCACCTCGACCGAAGTGCAAATCTCCCACCAAGGGAGAGTAGTCGAGAGGGAGACGACTGAAGAGGAGCAGAAGAACGCCAGATTGAAGCCGCCATGGAAGATCCAGGGAGGAAACCTTGGAAAGTGTAGTGTCGAGAGGGAGAAACCTCTTTATGGTTTTAGGGGTATTTATGGTTTTTATGGATTTATTGGATTTTAGGTGTTTTAGAGAATTATAGGGATTTAAGGGGTTTCAGGATTGTTAGGTTGTTAGGGTATAAGTAATTTTTGTGTTTTTATTGATTTAAGGGATTTTTAGAGTTATTTTAATTATTCTTTTATTTCATTTAGTGGGTTCTATGAGATTTAGTGTTTTTAATGGTTTTAGGGTTCATACTGTTTTTGGGTATTGAGGACTTCTACAGTCATTTAGGGTATTTTATATTGTTTTATGGTATTTTAAGGTTTTTAATTTTTTTTATAGATTTTCATGTTTTTCAGGTCTTAGTGTTTTTAGAGTTTTGGGGTTTTATTAGTGTTTTTATGGTTTTTATGGACTTTAATAGTTTTATATGTTATCATGATTTTAAGGGTGTTTGATTAGGGTGTTTTTTAGTCTATTTAGACTTTTTAGTGTATTTAGTGGTTTAGGGTATTTAGGATTTTTATGGTTTTTACGGTTTTTACGGTTTTTTATAGACATTTTAGTTTTTTTTGGGAGTTTTGAGGCTTTAGGTTCATTTATGGGGTATAACAGTATTTAGGTTTACATAGGAAATAATATGATTTTTAGGTTATTTTAGGATTTTTAGGTTTTTGTGGTTTATTAAGAGGATTTAAGATTTTTTTAGGGATTTTAGTGGTTTTATGGATTTTAATTTTTTTTTTGTTTTTTGTGTTTAACTGTTTTTAGGGACTTTTGGGGATTTTTTGTTTTTTGGGTTTTTAAATTGTTTCAGGGGTTTTTATTGTTCTTATAGGGATTAATGGGGTTTTATGTTTTTTATGTAATTTTAGTGTTTTCTGAGTTTTAAGGGGTAGGTATTTTATTTGGTTTTAGGGATTTTAGGTATTATGGTTTTTAGTCGTTTTATAGTTTTTAGGGATTTTTCTACAATTTTAGGGTTTTTAGATTTTTTATGTTTTTAGGGTTTTTAGGATTTTTAGTAGATAAGGTTTATTATGGTTTTCAGGTGTCTATTTTTTTTATCTTTTTTGGTATTTATTTCCATCAAATGTTTTTAGGGGTTTTAGGTAATTTTTGTGTTTTTAGTGTTTTTAAGTTTTTTAATGGGTGTTAGGATTTTTAGTGCCATTCATGGGTTTTTATGGATTATAAGTGATTTTAGGATTTTTACGGGTTTAGTGATTTTATGGTGTTTATGGTCTTTATGGTGTTTTATGGTTTTTAGTGTTTTTATGGTTTTAGGGTTTTTATGGGTTTATATGGGTTTTGGGTTATTATGTTTAATTAATGTTATTTGTTAGTTTTAATTAGTTTTTTGGGCTCTCTAATTTATTCATGTATTTTTAAGGGGTTTAGGGTTTTTGTGGGTTTTCCGTGGATTTTTGGTTTTAGGAGTTTTAGGAATTGTTCATATATTTGTTTTATCGGATTTTAGGTTTTTAGGTTATTTAGGAATTTTTTTTGTTATTTTTGGATTTTTTAGATTTTTTTGGTGTATTTTATGATTTTTCATGTTCTTGTCAATGTATTAATGGGATTTTAGGTTTTTAGGGGTCTTCCAGTTTTTAAGGATTTAATGTATTTTTGTTATTTTTAGGGGATTTTAGCATGTTTAAGTGGTTTTAGGGTGGTTTTGGATTTCATATGGGGTTTCAGGTTATTTGGGTTATTATTGTAAATTATTATTATTAAGGTTTTTAGAATATTATATATTTTTAGGGTACTTCATAGGTTTTAATGGTATTAGGGTTTTACATGTATTTAGGCATTTACGTGTGTTTTGGATTTTTAGTCTTTTTATGGTTTTGTGGGGAAATACCCTCCCACTATGGCCAAAAAGCTAAAATACATCTTAACTGTTACAGATTTCATCACTAACTAGGATGAGTCAATCCCCTTAAAGGAATTTAGGGCCAAAAACAACATCATCATTGGGAATTCTAACATCATTTCCATTTTTTGTGCCCCACATATAATATTGATGGAAAACAACACCAATTAATGTTCTTATGAGGTGGAAAAGTTATATCAGCAATATTACATCATGTCCAACCACTGGTCCCACTATCTTTCCATAAAGAATGGACAAATAGGGGCCTATAAAAATAACCTATGAAAAATTCTCCATAAGAGGATGGAGAATGATAAGAAGTGTTTCCATGGTAAACAATTTCATACCTTGTGGGATTACCATACCACAACTCGTACTCCCATATGGGAAACCCCATTTTCACTTATCTACAGAACATAAGTAGTTCTGCCATTTACCAATTAACATCACTCTGAATAGGCATATGTGACTAGTTGTTCATGATTGAGAATCCCAAGAATGGTTTGGATGAATTAGTTTGAATCGATGAGAAATTATTGAACACCTTTCATGACATATAGGTACATCAAAATCAAATAGTGTGAGATTTTAACAAGAAATTTTTCCTTTATTATTTATTCCACTGACAATTGTTAATATTCCTTAGGACTCCAATGATACTAGGAAACAATCACCTGAGGTTTGTTCCAAGAGGGAGGGACCATACTCCTTACATATGTTCCATGTTAATGGAGCTTATTACTTGATCTCAATGGATGGAGAGGCCATTGTGGCCCCAACCGATTCAATGTTCCTGAAAGAATATTTCAGGTAATCATGTAACACTCATCCTAGAAGTTGGACGTTAAATTTCATAGTACTATGTATTCCATGATTTAATACTCTAAACAAAAAACCATGTCATCCTAACCATACTAAATTAAACTACATTGTACACATAACAGTTTCATGATGATAAATTTCATAATTGTTCTTTATTTATTGGTATTAAAAAGTAAACATATATTCCATATGTAAATAAGATAAACTACATAGAACTGATGTCCATGCCATAATAAATTAAAAGTGTATGAATAATTACTTTCTAAATGACATAAAACTATATGATTCCTTTATGTTTTTTGAGATGTAAAACTATAGAGCATTACAATCCATGATTGAGAGAGTTACATTTCATGGTGTCAGAATCATAACACACTTTCATTCTAGAACTATGTTGGAATTGATTCTCATCTATATAGATACATAATAATGGCTAGGACTCATTTCATAGGCCCATCCATCATTCTATAAAACATCAATGTCCCCATTCCCCATGTAAAAAACTAATAGATATGGGTAACTCTATTCAATAACCAAATGTTGCTTGATTACATCCATAAAATTATATGTAGTGACACCCAGAACATTAATCTTGGTCCCAAACACAATACTACAAACTTTTCATGTCATATGATCCTCATCCTTACAATAAAATTTTAAACAGCAAGACTGACATCATTGCCTCATCATAATAAAATACAAAATCTCCTCAAGAACTATGTGTGGATTTATTCTCCTTCCAATTAGACATGTAATGATATTTCGATCACTAATATTGGACCCGGCCATAAAAAAAGATCCCTCCTAATGTTTGGGATGGACCTACATAAGGATACCTTCAAGAACATTGTAAGGATTAATTCTCATTCTAATGAGATAAATTGCGACTCCAACATCATACAGTATGTCCCAACACCCAAAAAATTTAAATTCATCTATTATTAATTTTTACCACCTTCATATAGAGGATGAAACTATTTCCACTCCTTGTTTCTCAAACTGAGAATTTATCATGTGGGAATAGTAGTCTTAGTATAAAAGTTCCATGAGAAAGAAAGGCATATCAATTCCAATTGGTGTTATCATGGTCCTAGTTAAAATACCTTAAAATTCATGTCATATGTCTTTACCACATGTCTTTAAACTACATGGTTTTTTAAAAAACTAGATATGGACTGATTCTCATTCCCATCAGATATATAGTGACTCCTGGATCCTTCATAGAAATCTAGACATAATTTACTAAATTCTTCCACACATATAAATATGTGTATGTAATATATTAGGGGATCTAATATGGGTTCTCACATCATGTGTAAGTCCTTATTAAAAAATACCTTTCTTCCACACCTGAATTAAATCTGTATGGTGTTTAATTTCTAAAACTATGTGGGGATTGATTCTTGGTCAAACATGATATTTAGTGTCTCCCAATTCTTATACCATGGTCCAGATGCAAGATTTAGTTTTTGATGTCTAGTCACCATAATCCTTACTGCATGATGTTAAAATTCATGTATTACATCCTTACTCAATGAAATTAAACTGAATGGATAATGTCTTTACAGTATTACATTAAAATACATGGTACATAAAGAACGTGGTATGGTTTACGCTCATTCCATTGAGATAATTTGTATATCATAGGGCTCATTTCCTAGTCCTAGCTATTTTTTTAAATAGAAAATTATTTGTATATTGCATAACAATAAATATAAATTCATGAGATTTTAATTTGGATTCCTTCCTTCAAGGGTCCACCATGGAAGTTGATATGTCCCCACTTACATGTGATTTAGATCCAGGAAAAGGACTCTCCACATCCTATTCGATAACAGTACAAGTACATCCATTCTGCTCACACATATCCCTTCCATGAATTATAATCCTAATATATGACACATTTGGATCATCATAATCTTTCTCTATCTACCAACGATTGAATAACTGATACAAGAGGAATCCTTTGTCTGGATATTTTGTTACACATCGATGTTGTATTTTCATAATTCTACCACATAAAGGGACTCCCATTTAGAGGATTACACTTTTTGAAAATATAGTAACACACTATAGTTGGATTTTCATAAAGTCACCCAAAATGGGCTTTTCAAATAGTAATACATTTCACCCCTAAGAGAAGCATCTTCTATCTCTGTAAGACTCAATGAAATTATGATACATCCTATGATTCTAATTTGGTCCACCATTATAATACACATATTTTTTCCATTCCACTTCTCTCAATCATGGAACCCCTATGATCATGGTATACAATTTCCTCCCTCATGTCCAAATTATGATCAATACAACCTAGGATTGGTTGGCAACATATTACCTATAAATCCTATAATATTAGGGTCCAAGTCATATGAACTAAAAATATAGGAAGAATGTCTTCCTCTTTACACAATGCTAAAATGTAAAATAAGTCCTATCATAGAAAATTTAAACTACACTGTCTTCTAGATCTATGTATATCTTGATTCTCAATCAAATGAGATACATTTTAATGCCCGAGTTATATGTTTTCGGGAAAACATCAAACTACCCCCATATTTTCCTAATTTTTGGTCATAAATTAGTAGGAAATCCTTTTCAACCATCCAAGTGAAATTTGTACTAGAAATAATACTCTGATATTTTTGTACTATCCTTCCACAAACCAAACTACACATATGGGGAAATATGAATATCTATAAACATCCTTCAGCCATCAGCAATAAAAAGTTGTAATTCTCGAAAACCCATTTTTACTAACTATGTAGAAAAATATCTTATATGTATTTGCATATGTTTTCCACATAAAAGGATTTCCATCCCATGGATTCCACAATATGAATAAGTAGTAACATTCCCCATTGAGATTTAGAAAAATTCTCCGACAAACTGGGGTTCTGATCTAGTGGTAATATCCTCCTCACGGGAGACCTCCTCTATCTCCCTAATCTCATCCATTATTTCACTCTTTATATTCAAAAATCCCACAAATTATATCTTCCATCATTTGCACTTCATTCCAAAAAATAATTGTACATTTCCATATAGATTTACATGAAGGGGAGATGTATTCATCTTTTGTTTGGAGTAATAATACCTTAAATTATGTCCCCCAATGACATTTTGGTATAGAACTAAAATAAATAAAATTATTTCCATGTAACAATACATTAAACTGTACAAAAACTTCTTGTATGTGAAATGTTAAAATATGTGGTCCATGTCCTGATCCCATGAAACTAAAGTAAATGGTGTTTCATCCCTTATCAGTAAGGTAAATTCCCCTATAAATAATCTCATAATGAACTATACACTATTTCAATCAATCTAAATTCATGTTTGAGAAGTTTCCAATTCATGGCCAATAACATTAAAAATGCTCTCTTCATTTTCAGACATCATCCCTTTAAGAAACCACCATTCGTGTTCTGGAAAAATCTGAATCATCACAAATTTCAGACAATGGGTAGTAGAATGTATAATTTCCTAAGGATACCATTTTTTGACTATGTAGTAATCACCCCTGTTGTATTTGCTTAATTTTCTCACATAAAGGTCATATCATCCATCATATTTCACTATTTGAATATTCTGTCATGTTCCCCAATCAGATTTTCGTAATGTCAAGATATAAAAGGTTTGTTAAAAAGAAACATATTCATCCTCAAGATAGTACTCCTACATTCCCTCTAATACCTACCCATATTAAGATAGAAACTTCCTTTCATACTGAATCAATGGATGTTCCACACACACTTGTCTCATAGTATGTTTTAGATACATAAATCACAAAATTGTGACTCAAAATATACCTTACGGAAATTGAAAAATGTCTCATTAGTATTTGATAACAATCCATGTTAGGTTCATCATTTAAAAAATCATGGTCAATTCTATTCAACCTAAAATAGTAGTAACATTTTTCCTACTTGTATTCCTTTAAACATCCCTCAAAAAGAGACACAACACTCACCAGGTTGAAACCCTATAAAGGATACTCTATATAAAATTTGAGCCTCTCCTCACTCAACCTATTCTCTATATGGTTTAGGAATGAATTGAAAAATTAAAATATAAAAGGTAAAAAATATTTTAGGATGAAAACTCATAAATGGACGCCTATGAAAAATCCAATTATCACTTTCTAAGTCATATTTATATGGAAATTTGGAAAGATATTTGTGTGATGACATCAAAGACCTAATTTTTGTAGGGTTTTCCATATGACCCTAGAAACAGTAGAACTAATATTTCATTGTCCCAATAGATCATGAAAAATCTATATCATCCTCCCATAGATAATATAGCTACAAATCTATCCTATTGATGTTGTAATTCATCAAGGATTTTTATAGTTACCTTAGTACTATATTATTTTCATTCTGAAATAATAAAATTCTAAGGGAAGATTTTTTTGACACCATGAAATTTGTTCCATGAAAATTTCCATATAATTAATGATGTGATCCTGGCATAGAAAAAAAAATTCATTTTTGAGTAGAAATGTATCATCATGTAATAAAAAAAAGAATAAATTTCCACGTACAAAAATAATTTTCACACATATGGGGATGGATATTACTTCAAAAAATTGTTAAATAAAATGGAATTTTGGTGAGAACCTCCCTCTAAATGTAGGAAATGGAATTATGTAGAGATTTGTGGGTATATGTATTGCAACAAAAAACATCCTTAACCAAGAACGAACCAACCTTGCAAGCCATGTGGTTAGTGTAAGACCATACTACACAACCTAGAAGGTACAACCTCTCATGTGAAAGGAACCTACACATGAAAACCCTACACGGCACAAAAAACTGGCTACCCCTTCATGGGGTTCCATCACTAGGAACCTTCACTCTAAACTTATGGGGCATAACTCGTTCAATGACAGTTACCTATTTTTCAATAATTGGACCCATGGACTCATCATTTAAAAAATTAGAAAAGTAATGATTCCCCATGATCAGTACATGCAGACCCTTCCCTGAGATCCTAAAAAATCCTTTGGTATCCCTCCAAAACTAGAGAGAAGATAAAAATTGTGGGGATAGTTAATAAAAAGTCCTTATAGGGTCTGAAACACAAGACACATGTGTGAGGAACCATTTATACATTACTCAAAGTCCAATATAATGAAGGTCCTTTCCTAATCTAGAGACCTACACAAGACCCCTTTAGGGACACATGAGGACACATGTGATGCCTGGGATAAAGCCTCTCCCATGTGTTGTTACTGAAGTTTTCCATTTCCCAGAACATATTCATATCACACAAGACCTACCACCATCCCCCCATTAGTCACTTCCATCTCTTCCACAACCATCCTTTAAGAATCCATGTGTGACAATCTAGGACATGCATGAGCCTCCTTTTGAGCGTTCTCACAAGTCACTGAGGAATCAGATCCTCTTTATTTGGATTTCTACTCTAAGGGGTACCAAAATGAAACCACTACCAACGACTCAAAATATGAAAAAATCCTAGAAAAAGGCACTAAATTGTGTCTCATATTTCGATATGATTTCCTTTAATAATAGGTGTCCGGAACTTGTCCCGCCTGATGGGTAGTGTCCTATGGGTGCATGCAGATATGAATTCCCATGGTCATGAGGACCCTATCCCTGGGGGTGTTATAAGGGATTTCCCGGTCTCAGGTATGAGGGGTATGTCAATGTCCTTAACATATAATCTCTATGAACTAGGATATCTAGTTATATTTGTGAGGGAGAGTATCATGCTTGACTTTCCATGTGAGGATTAGTGCATTATCCTCCTCTCTTCCCCCAAAAGGTGGACAAGGCGATCCCTCTTCGAGTAAGCCCATATCTTTTATTTTAGATCCTCTATTTCTTCATTCCTTCCTCCTTCTCTATGCCCCTTGGGTGTATCCATATTTGTAGTCAGATGTGACTATACTGGGTATAATAATGAGTGGTAAGTGGAGGTGTAAATCCATTTTTTCTACTCTTGTATCACCAAAGTCATCAATTTGTGCGAGGAGGATAATGCATGTTTTGGAAAAGAATCATTTTTGGTGTCTTTCTCTCACCATTCCTCAAGGGGATTCCATAGAAAAAAACCTTGAAATCCATTAATCATCCTTATAGAATACCTCATGGCGTAATCCAATAATTTTTATTGTTAAAGATAGAAATATTTATCATATTTTCCTATCTTGATCATAGAAATCAGTCGTTTTATCTACCATGGTTAACATAATTAAAGATGAGGTGGGCATATTCAGAGACCTATCTCTTCCCATTTGGGCTCCGACAACCATCCACCATCAGAAAAAGTAGTTTGTTAGGTTTCCCAAATCATCCACTCACTCTAATTTATCACACAGATCATTATTCACATGGTCATAGAGGTTGGCAGTGATCATGAAATTTGAATGATATCAAGCCATAGAGAATCATCAAATACTATGTAATCCCCAAAAAATGATACATTGTGCATCATTCCACATTTAATTTCCAACCAACCATGGGTCTCCTAATTATTATAAGGCCTAACTATGTCATCATCATATAAATGGTCCAAATATGATAAAATAATTACTATTGAGGGCCTCCATAGTTTTGGGCCCTTAATGCAATTAATCAATCTCAAAGTAGACAAATTCCTTGAGAGACAATATTTTCGAAGGCCTCTATAGGCCATGGTCCGTCACCACTAATCTATGTTGGCTTTGATTATTAACCAAGTGGGATACATAGGAAGGATCCCATAGGTTTGAACCCAACACCCCAAGTCAACCCTAATCCTCTATTGGTTACATTCCAAGAAGGGTGATATCCAACCTCAAACTCCATATCCATTCTGGGTTCCCTTGGCGAAATTGGTATAACTCTTATTCCAAAATATGACTAGGAACATTCCAACTAGTTGTCCTTTTTGCATGATGTTAAATAGCACGGTTTGGTCCTCATCACATGAAAATAAAAGGAATGATGTTTCATGATTAGTGGAAACTTGCGACATGGGATCTAATTCATCTCTTGGGGATATGTTGGAAGCCAATATTATGTGTCCAATCATGAAAACAAAACAAACCAAATGTCACATGTTAATGACACAAAAAAACAACCCCACTATTTGGATCAAAACCAATGGCATAACAATCAATGAAAAAAGAGCCTCTAATCCTTAAATAAGAGGTTTCCATTGATTCATAAATTTGGATACATTCATATATGTCCTTTGATGAAGAACTTTTGATACGTACAGATGATTCAAAATCCCCTAAATTCTAATTATTTATTTTCAATTTTAGGGTGACCCATGTCATACATGGAATATAATAAAGGATTCTCAAATATGTCTTAAATTGGTAATATAGCTACAGTGTAGGCAGAAATTCCCCCTAAAAAGATTATATGAGTTCCACCCCCATCCTCTCAGCCAATTTGAGTTCATTAGTACTTTTGGCCAAGGTTCCCAATGAGAACATGACTTTGGAAAGATGGTCCATGAGTTTTCATGTTTATATGAATTGTTGGTTGTTTCCAGTTCCATGAATAATACTCATTGGAAACCGCCCAAATGGGGTATGTGTGTATGTGTCTAATGTGATGGTTATTCCACCAACACCGCGAAATATTATTCCAAAAATAAATTGAATTTAGGGACAAAACAAATGTTTTGGGGTTTCATAGTTTTTTTAGTATTTTTTGGTTTTTTACTATTTTATGGGTTTTAGGGTTTTTCTAGATTTATAGTGTTATTTATATTTTTTAACTATATTTTTTCTTTTTTATTGTTTTTAGGGTTTTTTAATCATTTTTTGGCCCTTATGGATTTTTATGTTTTTTAGGATTTTAAAATTTTTAGATGTTTTAGTTTCATTTAACCTCAATTATGTTTTTAAATCATTTTTTGTTTTTATGGGGTTCCATGGACTTTTAGTGTTTTCGGGTTTTAAGGCCATTTATGTTTTTATTGTTTTAAGGGTATTTTTTGGATTTAGGGTGTTTAGTTTTTTATATTTCTTTGGTTTTTAGTTCTCATAGGGGTTCTAGTGTTTATTAGGGTATTTTAGGGTTTTTAGGGACTTTTAATTATTTTAATGGTTTTTAAGTTATTTTAAAGTATTTATTATCCCATGTGATTTTGGGGTTATAGGTTCATTTATAGGATTTAGTGTTCTTTAAGTTTTTTACTATTTTAGGGCCCAATAGTTATTTTTAGGGATTACTAGGGGTTTCAATATTTTTGGTGTACTTTAGGGGTTTTTTGAGTTTTTTTCGGTTTTTAGGGTGTTTCTTCTCTTTTTAGTGTTTTTTGAGTCTTTTAGCGGTTTTATGATTTTTACGGGCTTCATGGGGTTTTGTGGTGATATAGGGTCTTTAAGGGTTTTGAGATACTTTTATTATTTTTAGAAGTTTTAGTTCTTTTATCATCATTAGGTTTTTTGGGTTTTTGTTCACCATTTATGTTTTTTATGTTCATTTAGTGTTTTTTTTTTTGTATTTTTCATTTTTTGGGGATTAGCGGTAGTATGATTTTATGGGACATTTAGGATTTTTAGGGTTTCTAGGGTTATATGTTTGTTAGTGTTTTAGAGTATTTTTATGGTTCCTTTCGTTTTTATGGGTTTCCTAGGATTTACAAGTATTTTATGGGTTTTATGGGATTTAGGAAATTTCTATGGTTTTTAGAGTTATCATGGGTTTGTATGGTTTTTATGTTTTTTACGTGTTTTAGTCGTTTTTAGTGTTTTTAGGGGTTTTAGGCTGTTTAGGTTCTTTTTGGGGTTTGGGGTTTTTAGAATGTTTTTTTCAAATTTAAGGGTGTTAATGGGTTTTATGTTAATCTCTATTTTTTGTGTTTTACATGATTTTTTGGGTTTTTTATTTTTTAAGAGTGTTTCAGGTTATTTTAGAATTTTAGGATCTCTTTGGGTTGTTAGGGTATTTTGGCATTTTAGGATTGTTTTAGGGGTTTTTTGATTTTTATGGGTTGTTTTGTTATTAGTGGATTTAGATTTTGAAGGGGATTTTAGGTGTTTGTAGGGATTCATAGTGTTATGAAGGATTATTTTGGGTTTTTTGGTTTTTTGGGTTTTACAGTGTTATACGGGTTTTTAGGTGTTTTATAGGTTTTTATTTTTTAGTATTTTTATGGTTCCATGATGTTTAAGGGTTTTTTGGTCATTAGGTTTGTTATGGGGATTTTCTGGATCTATTAGTGGGTTTTTTGGTTTGTAGGGTTATGTTAGAGTTTTTAGGGTCTTTTAATAGTTTTTAGGGGTTTTTGTATTTTTTGGGTTCTTATGGTTTTTAATGATTTTTAGGGGGTTTGGGGTTTTATTGTTTTAAGGTGTTTTATAGGATTATGCTCTTTAGGGTTTTTAGGGTTTTAGTGCATTTTTGTGCATTTTTGTTGATTTAAGTATGGGTGGTTTAAGGGTTCTATGGGTTTTGAGGTTTTAAGGTGTTTAAAATGTTTTATGGCTTTTAGGGTGTTAGTGTATTTTTTGTGTTTTTAAGTTAATTTAGGGGTTTTAGGGGTATTTAATGGTTTTTATTGTTTTTTAGTAATTTTTTATGGTTTTTTGGTTTTTTGTGATTTATTATGTATTTTGGGTGATTATCCATTTGTAGGATTTTAAATGTTTTTAGAGGATTCCGTGATTTTATTATTTTAATTGTTTTTTAGTAGTTTAAGGTTTTTTTGTGGTTTTGGGTTTTAGGGTTTTAGGTGGATTTATGTTTTTATGATTTTTAGTTGTTTTAGGGGTTTTGTTGAAATTTTTATGGATTTTTAGGGTTTTAGGATATTAATGGTTTTTTTTTGGTTTTGACAGTTTTTAAAGATTTTCTATTTTATAGTGGTTTTAGGGTTTTGGTGTTTAAGAATTTTAAATGTTCTAACGGGTTTTTAGTGTGTTCTAGGATTATATACCATTTTTATGATTTTTTTAGAATTTAACGATTTTAGGGGTTTTAAATGATTTTTATGGGTTTTTGGGCCCTTTAGAGTTCATAGGGTTCTTTGGTCTTTTAGGTGGATTCTAATGGTTTTAGGGTTTTAAGGCTATTCATGGGATCTTATAGAATTTTAGTGTTTTAGGGTTTTTTTATTTATGATTTTAATGGGATAGGATTTTGTGCTGTCATTAGGAGGTTTTTGCATTCAATTAGGTTTTTGAGGGTTTTATAGGGTGTTAAATGGCATTTAAGGGTTTTAATAGATTTCTCAATTTTATGGTTTTATCATTTTTAGGGTTTTCAAGAGATTAAGGTTTTTAGCATGTTTTAGGTTATTAATAGTTTTTAATTTCATTGGGGTTTTTGGGTTGTTTAGGACTATTTTATTAGTTTGAGAAGCTTTTATTGCTTTAAAGGGGTTTTAGATTTTTTGGGATTAAAAATTATTTTTTTTAATGGTTTTTCATTTTTTAGGGTTTTAGGTTTTTTAATTGTATTAGTGTTTTATTGGTTTTTGGATTTTTAATTTTTTAATGTTTTGGGGTTTTGTTGTTTTTAGGGACTTTTAAGGTCTTTAAGGGAGTTTTAGGCACTGTAGAGTCTTGTATTGTTTTTTTAGTTTTATGTGTTATTTTGGGGTTTTCTGTGTTTTTTTATCATTTAGTGTATTTTAGGAAAATTAAAGTATTTCATGGATTTTGGAGTTTTATGGTCTCTTGGAGTTTTAAGGATTCAAGTGCTCTTATTTTTTACGTTTTAGGATTTTATGGTTTTTAGGATTTTAAGGATTTTATTGTTTTTAGTATTTTTATGGTTTTTATAGTTACTAGGGGTTTTTGGAGTTTTTAGAGTTGAGGTTTTTTAAGGATATTTTAGAGTTCCTTTTTTAGGTGTTTCAATGGTATTCAGGTTTTTTTAGTTCTTTAGTTGTTTTAGGTTTTCCTTAAGCATTTTATGATTTTTGGGTTTTTTTGAGGTCTTCAGTTGTTTTAGTGGTTTTATGGTATTATGATCTTTTGGAGAATTACTATATTTAGGTTTATCTAGGTTTTTAGGTATTTTAATTATTTTTAATATTTTTAGAATTGTTATGGTTTTATGAGATTTTTTGGGGGGGTTGGGTTTTGAGGTTTTTACTATATTTTTAGGTTTTTATGATTTCTTATGTTTTTTAAAATTTATTACATTTTTAGGTTTTGCATGTTTTCAGGAGTCTTTTAGGTTTTTAGAGGGTTTTATGTATTTTAGGACGATTTTGGTTGTTTTTAGATTTTTTTTGGGGTATATTGGGGTCTTTAGGGTTTTAGGGGTTATAATATTTTTTTGGTATTTTTATGGGTGTAATGGTTTTTATGTGTTTTAGTGTTTTTAGTGTTTTTAGTGTTTTATTTTGTTTTAGTTATTTTGTGGTTTTTAATGGTTTTATGTAGTAATACTGTATTTAGGAGATTTATGATCTATTTAGTTTTTTATGGTTTTATTGAGATTTTTTTTGGTTTTTTGGGACTTTAAGTGTTTTGGAGTTTTTCTGGGTTCCTAAATGTATTTATGATTATTAGGATCATTAATTATCTTTAGGGAATTTAATATCTTTTATTTGATTTAGGGAATTTATGGGTTTCAGTGTTATTTTATTATTTTATGGTGTTTTTTTGTTGTTTTGGTTTTTAGTCGTTTTATTGTTTTTAGTGTATTTTATTTTTAAAAAATTGTAGGGGTTTTATTGGACATAGGGGTTTTTAAGGATTTTAGGTGTTTTATAGTTATTTTTGTTTTTATTGTTTTTAGGGTTTTTAAATTTTTTTCTTTGTTATGGGTTTTTAGTGTATTTACTGTTTGTAGGGCTATTTAGGGTTTAAGGGGTTTTTTGGTATTTAGGGTTTTTTTGGGGGATTTAGAGTATTTAATGGTTATTTTAGGGTTTTAGGTTTTTTAGTGGTTTTTAGGGTTTTTATTTTTTTCAGTACTTCTACTGGTATTAGGGATATTTTGGGTTATTTATTTTTTAAGCTGTTAGGTATTTTTTTGGATTTTGTTATTGTTTTTTAGGAATTTTTTAGAATTTATAGGGTTTTACGATTTTTTAGTGTATTATGGGTTTGTTAGTGTATTTATGGTTTTTTGGGTTTTTATGAATTGATTTGTATTTAGATGTATATGGTTTTTTAGGTGGTTTGTTGATTTTAGTGTGATTTAGGGTTATTTAGGGTTACATTAATTTTCTAGGGGTTTTTACAGGGTATTTAGACATTCTATGGTTTTTAGGGGTTTTTTAGGGTTTGAGAGGTTTTTTGATTTTTTTGGGTTATTACTTGGGTATTAGGTATTTTATAGGTTTTCTGGTTTTTATAGGTTTGTAGGGTATTTTATTTTATTGGTTTTTGGGTATTTTAGTGATTTTAGAGGTTTTAGGGGTATTAAAGTGTTTTATGTTTTTTTTTGTTTTTATTGGATTTCGGGATTCTCAGGGCATTTTTTGTTTCTTGGGATTTTAGGATCTTTTATATTTTTATTTGTTTTAGGGGAATTCAAGGGCTTTATGAATTTTTGTGTGTTTAATGGGTTTTAGATTTTTCTATGGGTTAGAGGGTTTTCGAAAAGTTTTTCTGGGTATTTATATTTTAGGGGTTTTATGGATTTTATGATTTTTAGTGTTTATTTTTTTCTAAGTATTTTAATGTTTTTATGGTATTTAAGGTATTTAGTGGACTTTAGGTGTTATGGTTTTTATGGGTTCTATTGGGATATAGAGTTATTTTAGGGGTTTATTTTTTTTAGTATTTTCAGTTTTGATGGTTTTTAGTGTATTTTTGGTTATTTTGTGTTATGTAGGGTTTTTTATGTTTTTATGGTATTTAGAGTATTTTAGGTATTTCATATTTTTATGATTTCTTAAGGGTTTTTTGGGTTTTTAAGAGTCTTTTTGGGTTTTGGGGTTTTTTTGGGGTTTTTAGAGATCTAACGGTTTTTCGTGTTTCAGGTTTTTTTTGGGTTTCTGGGGGTTTTATGGGTTTTAGGGTTTTATAGTGAGTCTTGAGGATTTTTAGAGTTTTTTTATAGTTTTAGGTGTTTATTTTTTTTAACGATTTTAGGTGTTTTAAATGAATTTTAGGGTTTTAGGGTTTTAACTGTTTGTAGTGGTTTTATTGGTTTTTATGGTTTTAATACGGTTTCTAGGGTTTTCGGTTATTTTAGTTTTTTAAGGGGTTTAATTAGATTTTTTGGATATTGAAGTATTTTTTAAGAGTTTAAAAGGTTTTTTAGGGTTTTTTAAGGATTTTTTGGGATTAAGGTTTTGGGTGTGGGTATAGGTTATGGGGTGTATCATATTTTTTTAGGGATTATGTCATAAGATATTGGGTTTAGGGTGTAGTTTTTAGGGTGTTGGATATAGAGATTTAGGGGTAGGGTATAAGGATTAGGGTGTAGGGTTTAGGTTTTACGGTGTAGTTTATATAGTTTAGGTTGTAGGGTTTGAGGCTTAGTGTGTATGGTATATGGTTTATGCTATATTGTTTAGGTTGTAGAGTTCAGTTTGCATGTTTTATGATGTGGGACTTGATTTTAGTGTGTAGGGGAATGGGATAATAGTGTAGGGTTTGGGGTTTTGGTTTTAGGGTATAGGGTATAAGTTTTCAGGTATGTGGTTTATGGTTTAGTGTTCATCATATAGTGTTTTTGGTGAAGAGTTTAGGGTTTGGGGTGGTGGGTGTTTCATTTAGGGTGTAGGTTTTTTGGATATTGAAGTTTTTTTTAAGAGTTTAAAAGGTTTTTTAGGGTTTTTTTAAGGATTTTTTGGGATTAAGGTTTTGGGTGTGGGTATAGGTTATGGGGTGTATCATATTTTTTTAGGGATTATGTCATAAGATATTGGGTTTAGGGTGTAGTTTTTAGGGTGTTGGATATAGAGATTTAGGGGTAGGGTATAAGGATTAGGGTGTAGGGTTTAGGTTTTACGGTGTAGTTTATATAGTTTAGGTTGTAGGGTTTGAGGCTTAGTGTGTATGGTATATGGTTTATGCTATATTGTTTAGGTTGTAGAGTTCAGTGTGCATGTTTTATGATGTGGGACTTGATTTTAGTGTGTAGGGGAATGGGATAATAGTGTAGGGTTTGGGGTTTTGGTTTTAGGGTATAGGGTATAAGTTTTCAGGTATGTGGTTTATGGTTTAGTGTTCATCATATAGTGTTTATGGTGAAGAGTTTAGGGTTTGGGGTGGTGGGTGTTTCATTTAGGGTATAGGGTTTAGGATATTGGATGTAGGGTATAAGGTTTATGGGGTTGGTATTAGGGTTCATGGTGTAGGCAGTATGGTATTGGGTTTATGGTATGTTGTATAGGGATTTGGGTGTACGGTTTTGGGTTTTGGGTTCAGGGTGTAGTGTATATGGTTTATGGTTTAGGGTATAGGGTATAAGAGGTAGGGTTTTGGGTTTAGCTTGTTGGGTTTAGATTTTAGGCTATATGGTGTTGGATTTTGGGTGTAGGGTTGGGGTATATAGTGTAGGGTATAATGTATGGGGTGTAGGGATTACAATTTAGGGTTTATGATTTACAGTTTTGGGTGTACTGTATAACATTTAGGCTTTAGGTTTTATGGTTTAATGAGTTGATTATATGTTATAGGTTGTAGGTTATTTGGTGAAGGATGTAGGGTATATTATTTTGAGTGTAGGGAATCAGGTTTAGGGTGTAGGGAATATGGTTTAGATGAAAGGTATAGAGTTTATAGTGAAGGGTATAGATAGTTGGTTGTAGTGTTTCGGGTTTAGGGTGTAGGTTTTGTTGTTTTAGGAGAAGGTTATAGTGTTTAGGGTTTATGTTTTAGGTTTTAGGGTGTAGGTTATTGGGTGAAGTTTGTAGGATCTTGGGTTTAGAGTCGAGGATTTATATTATATGGTATAGAGGTTTGGGTGCAGGGTTTAATGATTAGGGGGTTGGGAGTAGGGTTTTGGGTGTAGGCCTTAGTGTTTGTGGTGTAGAATTTATGTTTTAGTGTGTATTGTATGGGATTTATGGTGATAGATAAAGAGATGAAGGTTTAGGGTATATGGTTTATGTTTTTGGTTAAAGGGTTTTGGGTGTATGGTTTTGGGTTTAGGGTATTGGGTATAGGGTTTAGGGTTTACGATATAGGGTTTAGGGTTTAGCATGTCGGGTATAAGGTTTAGTTTGTATAGTTTATGATTGAGGGTGTTGGGTATTGGTTTTATGGTGTATGGTTTTGTGTTTTAGGTGTAGGTTTTAGGTTTTTTTTTTGTTTTTAGATATTTTGGGTTACTTTAGGGGTTTTATCATTTTTTTACTTTTATAGGGATTTTTACCATGCTTTTGGATTTTTACATGGTTTTAGGGGATTTTAGGGTTGTTTAAGGATTTTATTATATTATTGGTTTTAGTGGGTTTGTTGGTGTTTAAGCGGTTTCATACATATTTTTGGTTTTCATATGGTTCTAGCTTTTTTTTGGATTTTTAGGGTTTTAGGGACCTTTTTTTATTTGATTCATTAGGTTGTGCAGGCGTTTTTAAGTTTTCTTGCTATTTTGGGTATTTATAGTTTTTTTTGGATTTTTGGATTTTAGGATATTAGGGTTTTTTAGTGTTTGGGGGAGTGTTATGGGATTTTTTGGTTTTTTAGATTTTTTTGGATTTTTAGGGGTTTGGAGTTTTTATGGTATTTAAGATCTCTAGGGTTTTAAGGTTTTTTATAATTTTTTTATTGTTTTGGGGTTTTTTGAGGGTTCTAGGTTTTCCAGTTTTAGGATTTTTTTGGGGTATTATTGTTTTTAGGGTATTATGGGTGTTTTATGTTTTTATATAGGGTCATGCTTTTGTGGTTTCGTGGGGATTAGAGGTTTTGAGGTTTTACATTTTTTAGGACTTTAGATGGTTCTTGGGGTATTTTGTGTTTTTTGGGTTTTTTCAGATTCTTAGTGGTTTTGTAAGGGTTTTTCATTATTTTAAAAGGTATATTATTTGGGGGGGGGGTAGTGGTTTAGGCGGTTTTAGTGGTTTACTAGAACATTTAGGACATTATAATGTTTTTAATGGTTTTTAGAATTTTAGGGTTTTTAGGTGGGGTTGGGTTTTAGAGAATTTTTGGGCTTTTATGGCCATTAAGAATTATTGGTGTACTTTATTGGTGTCATGGTTTTTTTGGGTTTTATATTTTTTTGGTATTTTTATGTTTTCAGGGGGATCTGTGAACTTTTAGGATAATATGTTTTTTTGGGTTTTTGGGTTATAATGTTGTTTAGGGATGTTTTAGGGTTTTATTCCCATCAAGGTATTTATAGTATTTTTAGGATCTCTTGGGTGTTTTAGTGTTTTTAGGGTCTTTTAGGGTTTTATATATTTTTTGTGTTCTTTAGAGATTGTAATGGGGTTTGAGGGACCTTTAGAAGTTTAAATATTGGTTGGGAGATTTAGAGTTATTTTTCTTTTTTGGATTTTTATGGTTTTTAGGGTTTTTATATTTTCAATGGGTTTTAGAGTTTTCAACGGGTTTTAGTGTTTTTAGGGGGTTTATGTTTATTAGAGGAGTTTAGTGGTTTTAGAGTCATTTTGGGTTTTTATGGTGTTTAAGGTCATTTAATGTTTTTGTGGGTTTTTAGGGTATTTGGGGTTTTTTAGGGGTTTTTAATGGTTTCAGGTGGTTAGGGTATTTTTAGGTTTCTTAGGGTAATTTTCGGGTTTTATGTTTGTAGGTGTCTTTAGTTTTTTAGGGGTATAGTCTTTTTAATTATTTTTGTATGGTAATTTAGGTTTGGGGGGTTATGGGGTTTTAGGGTCTTTTGGGGATGGTGGGGGGTACCATAGGGTCTTTACTGTTTTTAGTGTCTTTTAGGTGGTTTTAGGGGTTTTAAGGTCTTTTAGGGGATTTAGGGTTTTTTAGTTTTCTTTATGTGTTTTATAGTTTTTAGGGACATTTCGTGTTTTTGGGTCCATTAGGGATTTTAGGATGTTTTACAGTCTTTTAAGGGTAAAATGGTTTTTAGGGTCCTCTAGGATTTTAAGGGGGTTTTAGAGTCGATTCTGAGGTTTTGTGTTTTTTTTCATTAAGGGTTTTCAGAGGCTTTCATAGGCCTTTTGATAATTTAAGAATTTTTGAGTCTTCCAGGTTGTTTTTGATGGTTTGGGGCATTTTTATTGGGTTTTAGGTTTTTTTGGGTCTTTTGCTCGATTTTATGGTATTATAGGTTTTTAGGGGTTTAATTATTTTTATTTTGTTAGGGTTTTAGGGTTTCAGAGTATTATTATTATTTTTAAGAATTTTCGTATTTTAATAATATGTATAGGATTTTATTGTTTTTAGGGACATGGAGGTGGTTTTAGGGGTTTTAGGGGAGTTAGGTTCTAGGGTTCTAGGGTTTTTTAGGTGTTTAGGGATCATAATGGTTTTAGGGTTCCTATTGATTATAATTTGTTTTTAGTTTTTAGAGTTTTTTATGGTTTTTAGGTTTTTAAGGGTTTTTAGTGTTTTATGGTTTTTTTGTTTTTATGGTTTTTATTGGTATTAATGTGTTTTATAGTATTTTAGGGTTCTCAGGGTTTTATGGGGTTTTAGGGTTTTTAGGGTTTTTATGATTTTATGGTTTTTATAGATTTAAGATGTTTTAGGGTTTTTGATTTTTCTATATTTTTTAGGGTTTTAGGTTTATTTATGTTATTAGGGATTTAGTCTTTTCAATTTCATTAGGAATTTTTGGAATTTATGTTTTTAGTGTTTTTTTGGTTTTTATAGATTTTTGGGCCTTTTTTTTGATTTAGGGTTTTTTGTATTCAGGATTTTTCATGGTTTTTAAAAGTTTTTTTTTGTTTTTAGTGTTTTTAGGTTCTTAGGGATTGTTGTTTTTTGTGATTTTATGGTTCTTTGGGCTTTTAGCAGTTTCTATGTTTTTTATGGGTTTTAGGGGGTTTTATATCTCTTTATGATGTTTAGGGATTTATGGGGTTTTTGTTTTTGTTTTTTATGGTTTTTAGGGTCTTTAGGGTCTTATAGGTTTTCAGAATCTTTTTTGGATTTTTAGGATTTTTATGGAAGTTTAGGGGTTTTGGGTGTTTTAGGGTTTTGGGGAATTTAAAGGGGTTTGGGATGTTTGGAGTATAATATTGGTTTTTTAATGTCTTTTAGGGTTATTGAGTGATTTAGTATTATTTGGGGGGGGTATAATGGCTTTTAGTATTTTTAGGTGGTTTAAGGGGTTTTGGGTTTTTGGGATCTTTAGTGTTTTTTTTTGGATTTTAGGTTTTTTTGTGTGGGTTTTTTGGAGTTTTGTGGGTTTTTGGGATTTTATGTGGTTTTAGGGGCTGTAAAAATTTTTAGGGGTTTTATGGATTTTTTTTGTTTTTAAGGTTCTAATGGATTTATTATGGTTTTTTGATATTTTTAGGGTTTTTATCAGTGTTTAGGGTTTCTAGGGATCTTAATTGGTTTGAGGGGGTTTTAGGGTATTTATGGTATTTTGGTTTTATGGGGTTTTTAGGGTTTTGATGATTTTAAATGTTCATAGGGGAGTTTTATGGTTTCTAGGGTGTTTTAGGCTAGCTTTAGGATTTATATTGTTTTTTAGTTTTTTCAGGTGTTTATGGTTTCTTGTAATTTTAAGGGTTTTATGGTTTTTAGGGTTATTAAAGAATTTTATGCCCGTTTTGATTTTTTAGGGGTTTATGTTTTTGGGTGTTATTTATGGGTATTTATGTGTTTATAGCAATTTAGGGTTTTAAACGTTTATTTGAGTTCATTTGTGTTTTAAATTTTTACAAATTTTATAGTTTTTAGCAGTTTTTCGGTATTTTAGTGTTTTTGGTGTTTTTAGGGGTTGGGGGGGGGGGGTTTGTGGGTTTAGAAGTAGTTATGGGTATTAGGGATTATCATAGTGTTCTCTTGGGTTTTCATGGGGTTTAAAGGATTTTTCGGTGTTTATTTTTTTTTTGTATTTTGGATATTACAACTTTTTAGGTTTTCAGAGTTTTAGGTTAATTTAATGATTTATAGGGGTTTTTATGATTCTAATGGTTTTTATGTTTTTTATAATTTATTAATGTTTTTTATATATTTTTTTAGGGTTTTTATTGGTTTTTGGGCTTTTGTTATTTTTGGTGCCTTTGGGGGGTTTTCGTTTTTTGGATTTTTTAGGATTATTGGGGGATGTTTATATTTTTATTGATTTTTTCGGGATTATGGGTTATTAGGTTTTTTGGGTTTTTATGGTTTGATGGGTTTTCTGGGTTTATAGGATTTTTCCAACCTTTTATGTTTGTTATGGGTTTTTGGGGGGTTTTAGTTTTTTACAATTTCTTACAATTTTTTAGTGTTTTATAGTTTATAGTTTTTTTCTTTTAGTGATATTAGGGTATTTGTGGGGTTTCACGAGGATTACAGTTTTCTAGGGGATTTTTATTTTTTCATCAGTTTTTATGGTTTTTAGGGAATTTAATGTTTTAAAGTTTTTAATATGGTTTCATAGGGTCTAATTGGGGTTTTACAATTTTCATAGTTTTTATTAGGTGTTTTTGGTTTGTGGAATTTCTTATGGATTTTTAGGTGTTTACTGAGTTTTTAAAGGGTTTTATGGTTCATTGAGGTTTCTAGGCTTCTTAGTTTTTGTTAGTGGTTTTAGTGTTGTTTCAGTTTTTTTAGGGTTCATGGGATTCATTTTTTTATGGTGTTATATGGTTTTTTTTTGTAATTTTATGGTTTATGGTGTTTTTACTATTATTAGGTTTTTTAGTGTTTTAGGGTCTTATAGATATTTAAGGTTTTATAAATTTTTAAGGATGTTGAACTGTTTATTGGGGGTTTTGGGTATAAATATTTTTTTTAGTGCCTTGTATGGGTGTTACGGTCTTTTAGAGGATTTAAGTTATTTTTGGTTCTTTTGGGTTTTTTACATTTTTTGGGTCTTGTAAGGTTTTAGGGTGTTTTCTTTTTTGGGGTTTTCTGGTATTAGGGCCTTTTATGATTTTAAGGGATTTTAGGTCCCGTAAGGGAATAATTGGGATTTAGGGGCTTCTAGGATTTTGATGTCATTAGTGTTTTTATGGTTATTAGGGTTCAATAGTGTTTTGTGGCCTTGGGTGTTTTTTGTTTTGTATAATTTTTCAGTTATATAGGATTTTAAGGGTTTATTAATGGTTTTTAAGGGTTTTTTATAGACTTTTGATATTTTAAATCAGTTTTGAGGGTTTACGATTACATGTTTTTCTGCAGTTTCTTTAGGGTTTTAATGTTTATTTGGTTTTTCGGGGTTGGGTTTTTTGGGGGGGTTTATGGTTCTTGATTTTTTGGAGGTCTTAGCGTTTTTAGGATTTTGGGTTTTTAAATGTTTCAGGGGGTTTTAGTTTTTTTATTGGTCATTAGGGATTTCATGGATTTAAAGGATTTTCATTATTATTTTTTTGTGCATTTAGGGTTTTTTTGGGTTTTAAAGGTTTTTAAAGGTTTTTTATGTTTTTAATGGTTTTTTGGGTAATGTAGGGTTTTTTGGGAATATTTCATTTTTAGTGATATTATGGTTTTATGGTAATTTTTATATTTTATTTGGGTTTATAAGTGGCTTTAGAAATTTTTTTATGGTTTTAGTATTTTTTGGATTTTTGGTGTTTTTATGATTTTTTTAGTTCTTATGGATTTTTTGATATATTTTAGGTTTTAAGGGTCCTAATTGATATTAGTATATTTTTGGGTTTTCATGCGTATTTAAATGGGTTTATGTTGCTTTTGGGATTACAGGTTTTTTAGGTTTTTTATTTTTCTAGGGTTTTTTTGTTTTTTTTTTGTGTTTTTAGGTTCATTTGGATTATATGGCGTTTTACTATTTTTATGGTTTTTAGTGTTCTTATGGTGTTTAAGGGATTTTAAATGTATTTAAGTGTTTTTAGGGTCCTTGGTATTTTTATGGATTTTTGGGATTTTTTGTATTTTTTGGGCATTTTAGTGTTTTCTATGTTTAGAGTTTTTAGGTATTTTTACTTTTCAAGTTGGTTTTAGGGTTTTTTATGATTTTTACTGGATTTGGGTTTTCGGGGTTTTTAATGGGTTTTGTGGTCCTTTAGGGGTTTTTTTGGGGTTCATTTTATCTTTTATGGGATATTGGGGTTTTTAGGGTTTTTAGGGTTTTTAGGATTTTTAGGGTTTTTATGGTCCTTTGGGGTTTTTAGGACATTTATGGTTTTATGTTAATGGGGTCCTTTTGGGGTTTTTAGGGTCCTTTAGGGTTTTAATGGTTTTAGGTTCCATTAGGGGTTTTATATACATTTATGGTTTTTTGTGATTTTTAAGTACATTAAGTGGTTTTTAATTTTTACTGTCATTTAGGAGGGTGTTATTTTTTTGGGTGTTCAAGGAGGTTTTAGCATTTATTTGGGACTTTTAGGGTTTTTAGAATCTTTTAGTGTTATTTTTATGGACTTGTGAGGCATTTTAAGGTCTTTTAATGGGTTTTATTGTTTTAAGGTCATTTCGGGTGTTTAGGGTATTTTAGTGGTTTTAAGGATTTTATGTATTTTAGGGTTTTTAGTGTTTTTATGGTTATTGGGGTTTTTATTTTCCCTATTTTTATGGTATTTTAAATGATTTTTTTTTGGTTTCTTACGGTTTCAATGATTTCTATTCTTTTCAGGATTATTATGGGTTTAGGATATTTGGGACCTATTCTATTTTTAAGGGGTCTTATGGGTTTAAGGGGATTTATTTTAAATAGTTTTTTTTTGGGAAATTTAAAAGTGATTATGTTTTGTAGGGGTTTTATAGTTTTTAGGGTTTTCGGTTTTAATTTATTTTTGGGATTCTAGGATTATTTTGGGGGGTTTAGGGTTTTTACAATATTTATTGTTTTCATGGGGTTTTGTGATTTTAATGGTATTTTATATTTATGGTTTTTATGGTTTTGTTATGTTTTTGGGATTTTAAGGTTTTTTATTGTTTTTTGGGTTTTTTGGACTTGATGGTTTTTTAGGGGTTCTACGGTTTTATTGGTAATGGGATTTTAGGAAATTTTTGTGTTATCCATGGATTTTTAGTTTAATTTATGGATTTTGGGTGGGTTTAGGGTTTCTTTGGGTTTTGTGATTTGTGGAATATTTATTGTTTCTAAGGGATTTTAGGTTTTTCGGTGTTTTTCTATTGTTTTGGGTGTTTTAGATTCTTTTATAGTTTTTTAGATTGTATAGGATTTTTTGGGTGGGGGGGGGGGGTTACAGAATTTCTAGTTTATTAGGGCTTTTATGATTTTTATTGATTTTTGGGTTTTAATGGTTTTTGGTGATTTTTGGTGTTTGGAGTTTTTCATTTATTTTTTGGTACATTAGGTTTTTACTCTATTTAATGGATTTCAAGCTACTTTTATGTGTTTTATAGGTTTTTAGGATCTTTTATGGTTTCCGAGTTTTTAGGGCCTTCAAGGGGTTCTGGGGATTATAAGGCTTTTTAGGAGGTGGGGGTTAGAGTTTTAAGGGTTTTGAAGGATTTTAGTGTTTTAAGAGGTTTTTGAGTTTTTATGGATTTAAGTGTTTTGGGGGGGTGATTATTAGTTTTAGGATTTTTTTTGGGGGGGGAGGTGCTTTAGGGTTTTATTGAGATTCATGGTGTTTTAAGGGTTTTAGGGTCTTTTAGGATTATTATGGTTTTTAGGGTTTTGTGGGTTTTATTGTTTTAGGGATTTTTTGGTTTTAGTAGGTTTTTATGGGTTTTTAGGGTTTTTAGCGGTTTTAGTGTCTTTAGGGGGTTTCAGGGGTTTCTCTGGGTTTTAGTGTTTATGTGTTTCGTGAGGTTTTGGGTGTTTTATCGGTTTTATAGGTTTCTGTGAGTTTTTTGAATTATTTATGGTTTTTATGGATTTATATAGATTTATTAGGGATTATGGGTTTTAAGAATTTTATGCTTTTTTATTGATGTTATTGGTTTTAGGGTTTTAAGGGTGTTTTTGGTTATTATAGAATTTTTTGGGTTTCATGGTTTTAAGGGTTTTTTGGCGTTTTAAAGGGTTTACGAGGTTTCAATGTGTTTTATGGTTTTTAAGGGATTTTAGTGACCTTTAGGGTATTTTTTGGGTTTTAGGAGTGTTTTGGGTTTTTTAGTTGTTGCTATTGTTTTCATTGGTTTTAGTGTATTTTTGTGCCTCAGGGGTTTTTTCTGGTTTTTAGGGTTATTAGGGTTTTATGGGTTTGGTTGGGCTTTAATTTTTTTATGGTTTTATGGTTTTAGGGGTTTTGAGGTTCTATTGTGTTTTATGGATATTTAGGGACTTTTAAGGTTATTAGGGTTTTTATTGATTTGAGGAATTATTAGTGTATTTAGGGATTTTGTGGTTTTTAGTGCGTATTTTTGATTTTTAGGGGTTTTAGTAGTGTTTTTATGGTTTTAGGGGGGTATGGTATTTTTTGGGGTTTGAGATTGTTTATCCTCTTTTATGGTTTTAAGGGGTTACAAACCGATTTTACTATTTTTCTGGTTTTTTAAAAGGTTTTTGGGGTTTTTCATGTGGGGGTTTGGGGGGATTCGGGTCATGACTATTTTTAGGGATTTATGTTTTATAGGATATTTAGAGTCCCACATAGATTTTTAATTTTTTTTGGATGGTTTTATCATTTTTAAGGTTTTTGAGTTTTTAGGGGATTTATTGGGGATTATAGTTTCTCCGAAATTTTATGGTTTTAAGGTATTACAAGGTTTTTTGTCAGGTTTGTGGGTTTCCAGATTTTTAGGGGTTATCAGGTTCATTTAGTGGTTTTTAGTGGTTTTAGCTTTGCTAGGTTATTTAATGAGTTTTATGGTTTTTTATGTGTTATAAAGTCTTTTAGGGGTTTTAGTTTTTTCGTTATTTTAGGGGGATTTAGGATTTCAGTAAAATATTTAAAGTTTCTAGAGTTTTTATACTATTATGGTTTTATGGTTTCAGGTTTTTATTATTTTTTTGTAGTTTTAGGTATTTTTAGGGACTTTTAGTGTTTTTCTAGTTTTTAGGGTTTTTAGGGTATTTAAATTTATTAGGGTTTTCATGTTATTTTGAGATTTTAGATTTTTTTAGTATTTAGGGTTTTTAGGTATTTTAAGGGTTTTTTCTGTGATTGAATTTTTTATGGTATTTAAAATTCATGAGATGATTATTGGATTTTTAGAGTTTTTAGTGATTTTAGGGCATTATGTGGTTTATGGGGTTTAAGTGGTTTTAAAAAATTCTAGAGTTTTAGGGGTTTTATATATATTTTGGAGATTTTTTCTGTCATTCATATATTTAGGTTTTTTAGATTTTTGTATGGGGATTTAGTATTTTTAGGGGGGTGTAGAGGTTTTAATGTCCATTTTAGGGTATTCAGGGTTTTTAGGGAAAATATCATTATTTTAGAGTTTTTAGGTTTATAGTTATTTTTAGGGGTTTTGGTGTTTTTATATTTTTTTAGGGTCAAGGGTTTTTATGTGTTTAGGGATTTAAGGGGTTTTTAGGGTTTCAGGACTGAAACTATTTTTATGGATTATAGAGGGTCTTGTATTTATTATAGGATTTAAGTGTTCTAGTTTTATTTTAGATTTCATAGGGTTTTTTGGGGTTTAAAGGGTTTCTAGGGTTTTTAAGGTTCATTTAGTGATTTTCTTAGGAACTTTTATTGTATTATAGAGGTTTTAGATTTTTTAAGTGGTTTTAGGTATATTTAGGTGGATATTATAGATGTTTTGGATTTTTGATGATTTTTATGGGATTTGAGGATATTTAAAGTGGTATAAAGTATTTTTCCCTCTTAAATGTTTAGAAATTTCTTTTAGGATTGTTGTAGTTCTTATGGGTTTTTGTGTTTTTTCAAGGTTTTGTTGGGTCCTGGGTGTTTTTTTGGTCTTTATGGGTTTTATGTAGTTTTCGTTGGTCTCAAAGTGTTTTTTATATTTTTTCAGTTTTTTTATCATTTCTAGTTTTTTAGGGATTAGTGAATCTTTTGGGATTTTAGTTTTCCTTGTGTTTATAATGGGGTTTTAGGGATTCTAAGAATTATTAAGAATGTGGGGTTTGTTATTTTTTTATGGTGTTTTAAGAGTTTTATTATTTGTTAGTGGTTTGTTGTATTATTTTGGGTTTTTTTGTAGTTATTTTAAAGGTTCTCATGATCTTTTAGGGTTTCAGGGGGTTTTAGTATGTTAAGGGTTCTAGGTTTTTGTTGGATATTTTAGATATTTTATAATATTTTTTGGGATTTTTATGTCTTTTCAGGATTTTGGGGATTTTATTGTCTTTAGGTATTTTTGGAATTTTATGGGATTTATGGGGTTATAAGGTTTTTCTATTTTTTATGGTTTTTATAAATTTTTGGGAGTTTTTAATGTTTTTTATTGGTTTAATGGTTTTTAGGGATATTTTTTATTTTTGGATTCTTAGGGAAATTTCGGTTTTTAGGATTTTTATCGACATTTGTGGTTCTAGGACTTTTTACGATGTTTAGAGTTTTGGGGTTTTAATAGGTTTTTTCTGTCTATTAGTTCGTTTTTATGGTATATATAGGGTCTTATGGATATTTAGTCTTTTTGAGGGGTTTTGTTTTTTATGGGTTTTAGTTTTTTTTAGGTTTTTATGATATTTTTTTCTTTTTATAGTTTTTAAGGTTATTTGAGTTTTGTTTGTTTTATGATTTACGGGGTTCTATGGTTTTGGGGACTTTTATTTCTTTTAGTGTTTTAGGTGTTTTTAGGTTTTTATTAGTTTATGTGTTTTTATGTGTTTTTTGGGTTTTTTGGGTTTTTTGGGTTTTTTGGGGTTATTAGGATTTTAGAGGTGATTATAGGGTTTTATTAGTATTTGAGATTTCATAGTGACTTTTATGGTCTTTAGGTGGTTTTAGCATCATTTAGGGGATTTATGATCCCAAATGGTTATAGTGTTTTATTGTTTATTAGGGTTTTAATCATATATTTGGTTATTATTTATTTTTAGAGTTTTTAATATTTTATTTTTTTATGGTCTTAGGGTTATTTATTATTTAGAAAAATTTGGGAATTTTTTATTTTTTTGGTGTTTTTTGGGTCTTTTACGGTTTAAGAGTATTTTTAGAGTATATAGGATTTTTACACATTTTAGGGGTTTTATTGGTTTTTTGGATTTTATTGTTTTAGTGTCTTATTATTTTAGGATCTTTTGCGGTTTTAAGGGATTTTATACCTTTTGGGATTTTATGGTCTATAGGGTTAATAGGGGGTTTAGGAATATTTATCCATTTTTTTGGTTGTTATGGTTTACAGTATTTTATGTCTTTTTTTTAGATTTAGGGTTTTTCGGTTTTAGGATTTTAGAGTTTCACACAGATTTATTGTTTTTCTAGGAGTTTTCGGTATTTTAGGGGTTTTAGGGTTTTTAGATTTTGTGTGTTTTTATGTACTTATTATTGTTTATTGGATGTATATGGGGTTTTCTGGGTTTTGGAGTTTTTGGATTGGATTAGTCTCTTTTGGGGATTTATTTTTGTTTTTAGGGTTTTTAGGTTATCTTATGTGTTTTTATATATTTTTGTTTTGTTATAGTTTTTAATATTTTTAGGGGTTTTAAGGGGATTTTTTGTTATAGGATATGTCAATGCATTTTGGGGGGTCTAAGTTTTTAGGGGTTTCCTAGTATTTTTATGGCCTTTTGGATTTTGTTTGTTTTAGGGTGTTTTTGGGGTTTAGGGATTTTAGGGGCTTTAGGGTATTTTTAAGGTGTTCTATGGTCTTTTAGGGGTTTTGGGTCTCATGAGGGGTTTTTCGGTTTCTACGGTGTTTTTGTATTTTTTGTGTTTTTTGGGGGTGGGGTTAGGATTTGAAGGGTATTTTGGAGATTTTGGGATTTTAGTTTTTTAGAGTAGTTTATTTTTTTAGGGTTTTTAGGTTATTTATCTTGTATGGTTTTATTGGGTTTTTTGCTTCTTTTAGGTTGTTTGTAAGATTCAAGGAATTTCTATAGCTTTAATGGGTTTTAATCAATTATTTCTTGTTTTTAATGACTTTTTATAAATTTTTAATGAATTTAGGAATTTTAGGGGGTTTTATGTTTTAAATGGTTTGAATATATTTTTTGCGTTTTTAGGTTGTTATATGGGTTTTTGGGGTTATTTTGGATTTTAGTGCTTTTTAGGTGGTTTTGAATTTTTATTAAGTGTTTATGGATTTTTAATGATTATTTAGGGTTTTGGGGTATGTAGTGTTTTGTAGGTGGGTTAGAGGGTTTTGATGGGTCTTATGTGTCTTTAGGGGTTATTATAGTTTTAGGGTAATTCACGCCTTTAGTGAATTTTGGGTCTTTTAACAGTTTAAGGATTTTTATGGATTTTTATGGTTTTTAGTGTCTTTTATGGGTTTTGGGGTTTCTAGTGTATTTAGATATTTTTGGTTTCCTATGATTAATATTCTGTTCCTATGGTTTTATGTTATTTTAGGGTTTTTATTATTGTACAGGGTTTTAGTGTATTTAAGGTTTCAAGAGTTTTTAAGCATTTTAAGGTATTTTAATTAGGTTTCTAGTGTTTTAGTGTTTCTAAAAAGTTTTCAATGATTTTTTTTTATTTTAGGGTTCTATAGGGTTTTCTGTCTCTTTAAGGTTTTATTATTTTTAGGGTTTTTCGTATTTTTAATGTTTTTATGGATTTTAGTGTTTTTTTCAATTTTAGGATATTTTAGGGGTTTTTGGGTTATTTGAGTTTTTGGGGGTTTCAGGAATTTGTAGGGTTATTTTTGGGGGGTTTAGTGGAGTTAGGTTTGTTTTATAGTTTTTTGGGTTTTTTGGGTTTTCAGGGTTTTATAGTTTTTAAGGGTTTTGTGTGGTTTTTAGTGTCTTGAATTTTTTTTAGTGTTTTAGTGGTTTTGGGGGTTTGGGGTGTGTTATGGTTTTAAGGAATTTTAGGGTTGATAATGTTTTTTAGGGTTTGATAGGGGTTTATTCAGATTTTTGGGGTTTTATGGGGGTTTTGATTTTAAGGTGTTTATGGATTTTAAGTATTTTCATCATATTGTAATGGTTTTATGGTTTTCTAATGATTTTCTAAGGATTTTAATGTTTTTAATGTTTTTTTTCGTGGTTTTAGGGTATTTTTTATAAGGATTTTAGTTATTTTATAGTTTTTTAAAGTGCTCGGGGTTTTTAAGGTTCTTGGGGTTTTTTGGTTTTTTATATTCTTTAGTGATTTCAAGATTTTTTAGTATTTTAGTCCTTTTAGGGCTTGTGTTTTTTGGTGTAGTGTATATGGTTTTGTTGGGTCTGATATTTTCAGAATTTTCTAGCATTGTAAGGTTAAATTTTTTGGTTATATGGATAAGGGTGTTGGTTATAAGGTTTAGGGTGCAGGGTTTAGGGTGTTAGGTATATGGTTTTTGTTGTATGATTTGGGGTTTATGGTGTATGGTATATGTTTCATGGAGTAGGATTTAATGTTTCTGATGTAAGGTACATGGTTTATGGTGTAGGGTTTAACGTTTAGGATGTAGGTTATATGGTTTAGTCTATGTGGATTAGGGTTTATGGTGTAGGGTCTGTAGTTTAGGGTGTAGAGTTTGGGATTTATGGTGTACGATACAAGGTTCATGGGTTAGTATTTAGGGTTTAGGGTGTAAGGTGTAGGGTGTAGGGTGTTGGGTTTCAGGTGTATAGTTAAGGGTTTAGGGTGGAGGGTATAGGGTTTTGTGTGGTTGGTTTTGGGTTTAAGGTGGAGGGAATATGGATTATGGTTTTAGCTGGATGGTATAGGGTGTAGGGTGTAGGTTTTTTTGTTTAGAGTTTTCGGTTTTCAGTTTACGGTGTAGGGTTTATGCTTTGCGGTGTTGGGTATGTAGAGTAGGGCTAGGGATTAAGGATTAGGGTGTTAGGTTTTCCGTGATATTATAGGGTTATTGGTTAATTATTCATGGTATATAGTATAGGGTTTAGTGTTTATGGTTTATAGTTCATGGTGCATTGTATAGGGTTCATGGTTTATGGTATAGGGTTATTGTTATTGCATTTAGAGCATTGGGTATCGTGTATAGTGTTTAGGGTTTAAAGTTTAGGGTTTAGGGTTTAGGGTGTAAGGTATATGGTTTATGTTATAGTGGATGTGGTTTAAGGAGTCGGTACTAGGTTTAGGGTGTAGAGTTTAAGGATTATGGTGTATTGAATAGGGTTTAGGGTGTAGGGAATAGGGTTTATGGTGCAGTGTATATGGAATATGTTGTGGGGTATAGTGTTTAGGGTATACATTATAGGGTTTAGGGTATTGGATATAGGGTGTATAGTGTAGGGTATATGGTTTAGGGTTTATGGTTTAGAGGTTAGGGTGTATTGTTTAGGGTTTAGGGTGTTCTGTTTATGGTTTAAGTTGTATGGTATAATGTTTTGGGTGATGGGTTTTGGCTTTAGGGAGCAGAGTTTAGGTTGTACTACAAAGTGTTTGGGGTTTTTGGTTTTGGGAGTATAGTATAGGGTTATGTTGTCAGGTATAAGGTTTCTGTTGTATGGCTTATGGTTTATGGTGTAGCGTATTGTGTTTAGGTTTTGGGGTATAGGGTTTTGGATGTAGGGTATAGGTTTTATGGTTTTGGGTTTATAGTTTGGGTGTAGGGTTTAAGGTTTAGGGATTATAATATGGGGTTTATGGTGTAGGTTTATGGTTTTAGGGTGTAGGGTATAGGGATTAGTGTGCAGGTTTTGGGTTTTTGTGTTTTGGATAAGTGTTTGAGTGTGTAGTATTTATGGTTTAGGGTGTAGGATATATGGTTACGTTTGTAGTTTTTAGGATTTAGCGCATACATTATAGGGTTTAGGGTCTTGGGATTAGAGTTTAGATTGTGGGATATTGGGTTTTGTGTGTTGGGATATGATGTAGGGTGTAGGTTATAGGTTTTGTGGTGTATGATATTTGAGATTAGGGTGTATGGTATATGGTTTTGTGTGTATGGTTTAGATTTTGGGTGTGGGTTAAACTGTTTCTGGTGTAGGGTTTGGGTTTTATGGTGTAGGGTATAAGGATTAGGAAGTGGTGTTAACTGTTTAGAGTGTTGGGTGAAGTGTTCAGGGTTTAGGGTGTCTGGTATATGGTTTATGTTTTGGGATTTAGGGTTTTAGGTTTAGGGGTTTTTGATGTTTTTTATATTTTAAAGGACTTTTAGGGGTTTTTATGATTGTTTCGTTTTTATGGGGTTTTGGAGTTTTTTAGTGGTAGCTATTGTTTTATTATTTTTAGGTGTGTTGGGGTTTTGGGGGGTATCTAAGGTTTTTTTTTTGTGTTTTATGGTTTTTTATGGATTTAATTTTCTCTATGGTATTTATGTAATCTAAATGGTTTTATTTTGGTTTTTACATCTTTGGATTTTCATGGATTATAAATTGATTTTGGGTTTTTTAGGTTATTTTTTTGGATTTATAGGTGTTTGGAAATTTTAAGGGGTTTTACTGTTTTAATTTTATTAATTATTTTAAGGGTTTTTTGGGTTTCTTTTTGTGTTCTAAAGGGGTTTTTTTTTGGTTTGTATGGTTTTTAGGGGATTTCCTGATTCTTTTTCTGTTTTTAGGATTTTTTAGTTTTTTTGTTTTGGGATTACATTAAGGTTTTTAGAGTTTTTTAGTGGATTTATAGATTTTTATTATTTTTAGGGCATCTTAGGATTTTAATGAATTTATTTTTTTATGGGTTTTTATGTTTTTTTGTGGGTTTTGGGGGTTTTGGGGTTTTTAAGGTTCATTTAGAGGTTTTACAACATTTTTTGTGTTTCTTTAGTTTCTTTGATTATTTTTGGGGATATTTTGGTGCTTTAGTGTTTCTATGGTTTTTAGGGATTTTAGCATATTTTTGGGGTTTTATGTTCATTTAGGGTTATTATGGTTCTTCGTTTTTTCGAGTTTTTATTGTGTTTTCATGGTTTTTAGTGTTTTAGGCATTTTTAGGGTTTTATGGGTTATAGGGTTTTAGGATTTTAACCCATTTTATTACAATATTTTTTGGTTTTTAGGGGATTTAGTGTTTTTATTGGTTTAGGGTTATATGGGCTTTTTATAGTTTTATGCATTTCCTAGTTATTTTTCGATTTTTAGGTGTTTTAAGGTTTTTAGGGGTATGATGATTTTAAGGGATGTTAATATATTTCTTTTGGGTTTTATGGGTTTTTTAGGGTTTTTAGGGGTTTAGGATTTTATTATGTTTTTACAAATTTTTAGGGTTTCAGGGGTTTTTACGGACTTTGGGGTTTCACTATTTTTTTGTCTATTATAGTTATTTGGGGTTTTTAATTTTTTTAGTGTTTCATTTTTTTATGATTTGTGGAGTATTATGGAATTTTAGGGAATTTAAGGGTTTTTAGGGGTATTATAGTTTTTATGGACTTTTAGTCTCTTAGAGGTTTAAGTGACTTTTTGGTTTTTTATAGTGTTTTATGGGGATTTTTATTTTTGTGGTTTTATGGGGTTCTCAAGGTCTATTAGGGTTTTATTTTGGATTGAGGGTCTTTTTTGGTGGTTTGATAACTTTAGAATTTTTAAAAAATTTATGTAAATTTGGGGGTTTCATGGGTTTCTAGGGTCCTCTTGGGATTTAAAGGGATTTAGGGATTTTTAGGACCCTTTAGTGATTTTTGGATTATTATGGTCCTTTAGTATTATTATAGTTTTTTATGATTCTTTAGGTTTTTTATTTTTTTGTGGTCCATCAAGGTTATTTTTATTTCTTTGGGTTTTTTAGTGTTTTTAGGAGTTTTGGGAATTTTGTAGGGGGTTCAGGTATTTTAGTTTCATTGGAGTATATTATGGTTTTTGGTTTATTTTAGTGCCTTTTAGCGGTTTTGTGGGTTTTTAGTTTCATTTTTTTAATTATCTTTTAGGGGTTTTTAGATTTTTATTTATTTTCAGGGTTTTTGTTTCTTTAGAGTATTATATTTGTTTTAGGGTATTTTAGTGGTTTTATGATTTTTATGGTTTTTTAGGTTTTAAATGGATTTTTTTGGAGTTTTTAGTTTTTAGTTTTTTAAAAGTACTTTCATATGTTTTCTAGGATTCATAGGTTTTTAAGGGTTGGGGGAGTGGGTTAGTCTATTTTATGGTTTATTATTTAATTTTGGGTTATTAATGTATTTTAGGGGTTTATGGTATTAAGGGATTATTGTGTTTTAAGAGTTTAAAAATGTTTTTATAATGTTAATGGGTTTTTAGGGATTTTAGGAATTTTATTTTTCAAGGAATTTTGGGTATTTATTGTTTTTAGGTATTTTTATGGTTTTGAGTGATATTAATCATTTGTTGGACCTTTAAGGGCTCGTAGGATTTTTGTGTTATTTTTGGTTGTAATTCATTTTTAGGGGATTAATTTTTTAGGGTTTTAGGATTTTTTATATTTTCTCATGTATTTTTGTGTGTTTCAATGGTTTTTGTGTTTTTAGAAGGGTTTAGGGGTTTTTCTGTTATTAAGAAGTTATGTGTTCCTAGGATTGTTTTACTGTTTTTGTTCTTTTATTGGTTTATAGTGTTATTATGGTTTTTCATCTTTTAGGATTTGAATAGTCTTTAGGGGAGATTAAGATTTGTAGGGTTTTTAATATTTTAGGGGTTATTAGTTTCTTTAAGGATTTTAAGTTTCTTTTCTGTTTTTATATGTGGTTTAGTGGATTTAATATTTTTATGTGTTTTTAGGGACTTTTAGGGCTTGTGTTGTGTTTTTACGGTTTTTGGGTTTTTGACCTTTTTGGTCTTTTATGACTTTATTAGGTTTTTAGGGGTTTATGGGTTTAACGGGATTTTTGGGTTCCTAGACCTTTTAGTGTTTCATTGTATTTTTACGGTTTTTTTATTTTTAATGGGTTTTTGGTTTTTTAGGGATTTATTGGTTTTTGGGTTTTAATGTATGTTTATGGTTTTAGGGTGTTTTAGGGTTTTTATGTTTGATTTTAGTGTTTTAAGGATTTTGAGGTTTTTATGGGATTTTATTTGAATTACTGTTTTAGGCGTTTTCAAGGCATTATATGATTTTCATGGGTTTTTTAGGTTTTTCTGGGGGTGGGGGATTTTGGGGGATTTTAAGTGCTTTTATAGTTTTATTTTTTTTTTATTTTTTTTAGTTTTTAGGATATTTTAGGACTTTTAGGGTGTTTAGAGGTTTTAAGGATTTTAATATTTTTAGTTTTTTAGGGTTAATAGTGTTTTTTGGTGTTATTAAGGAATTTAGGGGGTTCGGGGGATTTTGTTGTTTTTTCCAATTTTTTTGGGTTTTTGTGTTTTTTTAGGGTATTGAGGTTTTTCGATGTATTTTTAGTGACTCATAGGTTTTATATAATTATTTTGGTTTTTTGGGGGTTTTTAGGGTTTTTAGGGGGATGGGGTTAGGGTTTTATGATTTTTTTAGTTTTTTAGTGTTTTTTTGTTTTATGGTCCATTTAGTGGTCCTAGTTCCCTTTTATGGTCTTACAGTCTTTTGGTTGTTTTGGGACATTAAGTAGTTTTTAGGATTTTTATCAGGGTTTTGTATTTTTTATGGATTTTAGTGTTTTCAGGGGTATAAACTATTTTAATGTTTTTAGGGGTTTTTTTTAGTATATTTTGGCTTGTTGGGTTTTTTATTGTGATTAGGGGTATTTTGTTTTGTTTTTGTGATTTTTATAGTATTTTACTTTTTTTTTCTTGTTTTAGGGAATTATTTTAGTTTTTTATGGACTTTATGTATTTTAGTGTTTCATGGTTATTTTAGGGTTCTTAGGAGTTTTAGGGGGGGTTTTTTTATCATTGTTGTTTGCATGAATGGCATGAAGGCCTTCTTTTTTTTTAAATAATTTTTGGAAATCATCAATTTAATGGATAGAGTGGATCCCATAAATGGACCAAAGGATTTGTGACATTACATGACCTTATGGTATTATTGGAATTCATCTAGACAATAACTACTTGAAACTCCCCCTCCCCATCGTTTACATCATGATGTCAGCTCTCCACCTTCGCATGAGTGTTCGGGTAGGCTTCATGTCCATGCACGATTTGGTCTCAAAAAATATTTCCATACCATATCACTCTTACAAATCTTGTAAATCGATTATGGTGATTGTGGAGGATTTGAATCCTCATATGGAGCACGTTCCATGTACAATCAGCCTAGTCTATTTAAGCATAATTTCTTGTTTCATGAAGGACTTTGAGGTGGACCGAAGGCCTTGATGTGCCTCGAATGCCTTAGGGTTTCCCATAATACTTCCTAGAAAAAATTCCTAAGGTGGCTTGATGGCCGTGAAGGACTCAGGGACATAAATAATGCCCCAATATCCCAAAATGATGAATTGTTTCAGCTGCTACAGTACCATACAGTAACAGCTGCTATACTGCAACAGTAACCTAGAAATATGTCTTCGCCTGGATTTGATCTGAGTTATCTTGTATTCACTTTTCCATTCCTCAACAACTTGGCTGGGGCTCTTACTCGTTATAGTTTTTATGGGTTTTTAGTGTCTTTACATTTTATCAATTTTTTTATTATTTTATGGATTTTTGGTGTTTTAGGGTTTTAGGTTTTTATTTATGTTTTTAGAGTTTTCTTTTTTTTTTAGGGGCATTTAGATTTATGTAGAGTTTTTATGTTTTATAAAGATTTAAGGGTTAAAGTTGGACTTAAGGAATTTTAATTTGAATTTAGGGTTTTAGGATTTTTGTGTCTCCTGGGTTTTTAGAGTTTTTTAGGTTTTTTAGTGTATTATTTTCTATTTTCATAAGTGTTTTAGGGTTTTATTTTATTTTATAGTTTTAAGGGTTTTTAGTTTTTATATATACTTTAGTTTTTAAAGCTTTTAGGGGAATTTAGGTTTCTTAGGGTTTAACAGTTTTTTAGGTTTTTATAAATATTCTTTGTTTACATGTTTTTTATTTTTTTTAGGGTATTAAGGTTTTTAAGATTTTTTCGATTTAAGGGTCTTTAGAAATTTGTGGTGGTTTATGGGTTTTAAGGGGTTGTAGTGTTTTTAGTTTTTTTCATGGTGATAGTGGTTTTATGGTTTTTAGATATTTTAGGGGTATTTTGGGATTTTATGGGACTTTATGGGTTTTTATGATGCTTTATGGATTTTAATGTGGGGTTTTGAGTTGTTTATCACATTAAAAAAATTAGCAATTTTTATTTTTTTTAGGTTTTTAGTGAATAAATTTCCTTTTTATAATGTTTTATACATTTTTAGTATTTTTGAGGGGTTATTGATTTTAATGGTTATATGGTTATTTTGGTTCCTTAGGGGTTTTAGGGTTTTTATGTCTTTTTAGTGTTATCACAACGATTCATGTTTATTTAGGATTTTATAAGGTATTTGATGGTTTTTAGTGATTTTGGGATTTTAGAATTTCCTATGGATTTAATGTTTTAAGGTACTTAATTTTTAGGGGGTTATTCTTTTTTCGGTATTTTGGGAATTTTTATGGGTATTTTTAATTTTTATTATCATTCCTAGTGGGGTTTCATGTGTTTTTACTACATTTTAATTTTTTAGGAGTTCTTGGGAGGGGGTTTAGGGGTTTTAGGTGTTTTATGTATTTTTATGTGTTTTATGGGTTTATATGATTTTTTATAATTTTACGGGTTTTTAATGGTTTTTTGTATTTTTTTGGAATTTAAGGGGTTTTTGCGAATTAATTGGTTTATTTGTTTTTTAATTAATTTGTTGGTGTTTATGGTTTTAACGGATTATAGTGTTTTTTTATATTTTTATCATTTTTAGGGTTTTTATGGTTTTACAGTTTTGTGTTCTTTTATGGTTTTAATGATTTTCTGGGCCATTTAGGTGTTTTAGATGTTTTGAGGGTATTTGGGTGTTTTAAGTTTCTATTATTTATTTTAAGAGACCAAAGTTTTTATAGGAATATAGGGATTTTAGGTTTTTAGGTTTCCTTAGGTTATTAATAGTTATTCAGTTCCTTTTCAGGTCCTTAGAATTTGTTTTCATTTAGTCTTCTTTGTAATATTTATGGGTTTTAAGGGTTTTGTATTTTTAGGTTTTAAATATTATTTAATGTTTTTTGGGTTTTGGGAATTTTTCTTTTGTTTTTATTTAGTGGTTTTAAATGTTTTTATGGTTAATGGGGGTTTAGAGTTTTTTTTTGATTTTACGAGTTTTCATATTTGTTTGGGTTTTATATCATTAAACGGTTTAGTGTGTTTTTGGAAATTTAAGGATTTATATGGTCTTTTAGGGGTTTAAAAGTTTTTAGGTTTATAAAGGTTGTTTAATGTTTTAATGTTTTAATGGTGTGTATTGGCCTTTAGTGGGTTTTTGGTTTTTATATACTTTAGGGTTTTTAGCATTGTTCGGGTCATTTTTTTATTTATGGCTTCAGGGTTCTTTGTTGGTTTTATAGTTTTTAAGGGTGCTAAGCATATTTAAGGATACTTATTGACAAATTTTTTGTTTTACTGACTTTAGGGCCCTTTATATGGTTTTAGTGTTTTTTGGTCATTTATGGGTTTTAACAGTTTTTGAGGTATTGTAGGGGTTTTAACGGTCCATTATGATATTAGGGTATTTGGTGTCTTTTATGGTATTTATGATTATTTGTGTTTTCTGCTTTTTAGTTTATTTGGGTTGTTTTAGAATGTTTAGGTTATTTTTGGTGTTTTATGATTTGTTAGTCTTTTGGGCTTTTAGGGTTTCTTGGGTTTTTTGGGGCTTTTAGTGTTTTATAGGTTTAAAGTGGAATTTAAGGGGGGTTTAGGGGTTTTTTGGGTGGGGGGGGATGGGGGTCTTGGCCTTTAGGGATTTGGGGGGTTTTATAGGGGGTGTTTGGTTTTCATAGTTGTAAGGTTCTTTTAAGAAAAACTTGGACATTTTAGGAACTTATAGGGGTTTTAGAAGTTTTTATTTCTGTTAGGGGGTTTAGAGTTTTATTTTATTTTAGTGTTTTAGGTTCATTGATCTTATTTAGGGGGTTTATGGGTTTCTATAATTTTTAGGTTTTAAGGAGTTTTAGATTTTTTTAGAGGATTTTTGTTTCTAGGGTCTTTTGGGTTTTAGGTGTTTGAGGGACCTTTAATGTTTTTTGGGTTATTAGGTACATTTATGGTCTTTAGGCTGGGAAGGGTCCATTAGGGTTTTTAGTTTACTTAAGGGGTTTTAGGTATTTTAAGGACTTTTAGTTTGTTTTAGATATTTTAGTGTCCTTTAATGATATTTACTTTCTCTTATGAATATTTTTGGTTTTTTGGGTTCTTTTATTGTTTTTTGGGGGTTTTATTGTTTTTATGGTCCATTATAGTTTTTCGGTTTTTATAGTCTTTTACTTTGTTTACGGTAATTTTATGTTCTTTTTTGTTTTTTTGTTATTATGGTGTTTTAGGGGTTTTAAAATTTTAGAGTCCTTTATTTTTTTTGGGCTTTTTGTGTTTTTTCGATTGTTTACAAGATTTTAGGGGGTTTATTGGTTTTTCCCCTCGATTATTTAGGATTTTAAAAGGGGTTTTAAGGGGATTTGTGCATTTTGAGTCTTTTTAAGATGTTTTAGGGGGGTTTTGGGTATTTTTGGGTTTTAGTGATTTTATGGGTTTTTGTGTGTCTAAATGTATTTAATGAACATTTGGGTTTGGGGTGGGGGTTAGGATTTTATTGTTTTAATTTTTTTTATTGTTTATATGGTTTTTTAGTGGTTTTAATGGATATTAATGGTTTACAGTGTTATTATAGAATTTTATATTTGTCTATGTTTGTTAGGGTTTTTAGGGGTTTAAAATGGTTTTAAGGGTCTTAGAGTTATTAAGGAGTTTTATGGTGTTTAAGAATTTTTTTTTATTTTTAGGTGGTTTTTAGTGTTTTAATTGACTTTAGAGTGTATAAGGGGGTCTTACGAGTATTGTTTTGTTTGGGGTGTAATGGGTTTTTGACAGTTTGCATAGTGTTTTTTTGGTTTACATGTTTTTTTATGTTATTTAGAGTTTTATGGTTTAGGAGTTTTTTGATTTATTTTAGGATTTTATTGTTTTTTGTGGTTTTGGGTTTTTAAAGATTTAATTTTTTATGTTTTTAGGGGTTTTATTTGTTTGTTTGGGTTTCTTATGTTTTTAATGTTTTTAGGTATTTCAATACTTTTTTGTATTTTTAGGGTTGTTCTATGTTTAGATTTTCTATTGGTGGTTAGTATTTTTTATGGGTTGTTATGATTTCTTGGTTTTTAATTTTTTAGGGTCTTTTACCATTTTAGGGATTTTTCATATTCATTTGAGTTTTTTTTTATTTTTAGGTTTTTGATGTTTTAGGGTTTTAGGGTGGTTTTAGTTTTTCATGGGGGTTTCTCTTGGAAATTTTCAGGTGTTTTGGAATTTTTTGTGTGTTAAGGTTTTAAAGGGTTTAGATTTTTAGGGGTGTCGATGGGTATTATGGGTTATTAATGTTTGGGGTGAGAATTATTTGGGTATAAGGTTTTTAATTCTTTTTTGATGTTTTTAAATGGTTTTTGGCATCTTTTGTTTTTCATAAGGTTTTGTGGTTGTTTTAGGGTTTTTAGGGTTAAGGGTTAGTGGTTTGGGTGTGTGGAATGGGGTTTAGTGTGAGGGGTAGAGGGGTTAAAGTGTTGGTTATATGATTTATGGTGTAGGATATAGGGATTAGGGTGTTCAGTTTAGGGATTAGGATGTAGGATATCGGATCTATGGAATTGGGTTTAGGGTATACGGTATAGGGTTTAGGGTTTAGAGTTTAGGGTGTACAATTTTTGGTTTACAATGTAGGGTTCCTAATGTAGGGTTTGGTGCTTAGGTATTAGGGATTAGAGTTTGGGATTTGGGTGTGGGGTTAAAATTTTGGTGTGTAGGGTATAAGGTTTTGGTTGTAGGGTCTAGGGTTTTGGGTGTAGTGTATAAGATTAATTATGCGGGTCTTAGTAATTTAGGTTTAGGGTATAGGTTCTAGGGAAAATGGTTTAGGGTTTATAATATATAGAGTAGGGTTTATGTTATATGGTATATGGTTTAATTTGTTGGGTATGGTGTTTAGGGTTTATAGATTTGGGTTTATGTTGTAGGATATATGGTTGGGGTTTTTGAATTTAGGGTTTAGGGGTTATCTTATTTGGGTTAGGGAGTAGAGTTTAAGGTTTATGGTGTTTGTATTAGGGTTTAGTGTGTGGTTTTTTTTGGTTAAGGGTGTACGACATATAGTTTATGGTTTATGTTTTTAGGTTTATTGTATAGTGTATAAGGTATAGGTTTTGGGGTTCTGGATACAATGTTTAGGATTTAGGGTGTTGGGTAGATGGTTTTGGGTGCATGGTTCAACGATTTGGGTATAGGATTTTGGGGTTAAGGGGTAAGGTTTTGGGTTTAGGTTTTAGGTTTTATTGTTTAGGATATTGGGTATTAGGTTTTGAGTATTAGGAATATGTACTCGGGTATAGGGTTTAAGATGAAGGTTGTAGGTTTTATGGTGTATAGGTTAGGGTTTTCAGTTCTGGGTTTAGGGTTTACAATTTAGGGTATATGGTTTAGGGATTCAGGTATAGGATTTACGGTGATGGGTATAGGTTACAGGGTCTAGCGTATATAGTTTAGTGACTAGGGTCGAGGGCCTTGGGTAAGTGGTATAAGGTTTGAGGTTTTGGGATTAGGGTGTAGAGTATAGAGTTTTCGGTGTAGGGTTTTTCATTTTGGGTGTATGGTTTAGGGATTAGGGTGTATGGGGTAGGGTATATGGTGTAGGATTTAGGGATTATTATTTTGAATGTAGGGTATCGGCTTTTGGGTATAGATTTTATAGTTCAGGGTATTGGGTATTGGGATTCTGGTTTTGGGTTTTGGGTTTTGGGTGTAGGTTATAGGGTTTTGGGTTGAGGGTTTTGGGTTTTGGGAACATGGTTTATGGTGTAGTATTCAGGGTGTAGTGTATAGGGATTAGGGTAGTGGGTTTAGAGTTTAGGGTGAAGGGTGTAGGGTATAGGGAGCAAGGTTTAGGGTTTAGGGATTATGATATAGGATTTTGGGTTTACGGAGTAGTGTATTGGGGATTGGGTTCTTGGTTCTGGGTTTGGGGTGTTGGTTATAGGGTATAGTATTTGGGTTGTAGTGTTTCGGATTTAGGGTGTAGGTTTTTGCGTTTAGGGATGAGTTTAGGGTTTTGGGGTTTTAGCATTTTTTTTGGGGGTTTTAGATTTTTTATGGTTTTTATTGTTTTAATGTATTTTTAGGGTTTTTATTTGATTTAATCTTTTTAGGGGTTTTTGTGTTTTTATGGCTTTAGGTTTTTCATGTTTTCTTTTGTATTTTGGGGGCATTTAGGGTTTAATGGATTTTTTTTAGTTTTTATTTGTTTTTATGGGTTTTTTGGATTTTAGGGTTTTTATGGTTTTAGTATTTATTATAATTTTTAGGTGTATTTGGTGGGTTTTAGGGATTTCTGAAATGTTTAGGTGTTTTGGTTACTTTCATAGAGATAATAGGTGTTTTTTTGTTATCATAGGTTTTTGGGGGTTTTAAGGGTTTTTAGAGATTTTTTGGGATTTTTTGGATTTTTTTGGTTTTCTGATGGGATTTATAGATTTTATAGATTTTTGGCCTTCTATGTGTATTTTTGGTTTTAAGGTTTTATTATTGTCTTAAGGGGTCTTATTGATTTTTTTAATGTTTTAGGATTTTTTTTAATTTAAGGGTTTTTTGGAATTTTTATTGTTATGGTTCTTTGGGATTTTGGGTTGTTTTTGGATTTTTAAGACTTGTAGTGTTTTTATCAATTTTATGCATTTCACGATTTTTATGGTCTTATGGTGTTTTAGGGTTTTTCATGTTTTTAGATATTTTTAGGATTTTATTATGGTATTTGGGTTTTAGGGGTTTTAGGGTGTCCTAGGGTTTTAAATATCTATTTAGGTTTTATTGGTTTTATGGTCTTTTATGGTTTAAGGTATTTTGGAGACTTTTGGGTTTTTTGGGTTGTTAGTGTCTTTTATGTTTTTTAGGCCTTGGGGAGATGTTAGGGTATTTTAGGTTTTAGGGTTTTTATGGATTTTATGGTTGTTAATGTTTTACGGGTTTTATGGTTTTTATGGGTTTTAAGGATTTGTAGATTTTTTATGGATTTAAATGGTTTTTAGTGTTTTTTTATGTTTGTAGGGTTTTCTGGTTTTTAAGATTTTTATAGTTTTTTGTAATTTTTAGTGTTTTTCATGGTCTTTAGGGATTATTTAAGGGTTTTATCATTGGATTTATGATTTTTAGGGGATTTGGTATTTTTTGGATTTTTATGGTGTTATGGTTTGCAGCGTTTTTATGATTTTTTGGGGTTTCATGATTTTTTAGGGATTTTTGGGTTTTTAGTGTTTTTAATAATTTTTAGGGTTTTAGGGAAGTTAAGGGGTTTATAGGTTATTGGTTTTTGATGGGTATCTCTTATTTATGGTTTTTATGGTTTTTAGGTTATTTTATTTTTATTATTTTTTGTGTTGTTAAAATTTTTCATGATTCTATTTTTCTAGGGATTTAATAGTGGTTTTTTTAGTATTCTGGGGTTTTAAGGTTTTTTAGGGTTTTGGGGTTTTAGGGTTTCTAGGGTCTTTTACTGTTTTAGGGTTTTCTTTTATTTAGAGTTTTTTGTGGGTTTCTCTGTTGTGTGGTTTTCATATCTTGTAGGGTATATTTGGGGTTTTATGTTCTTTAACAATTTTTATGTTTTTTAGATATTTTCATTTTTTTGTGATTTGTTTGGTTTTTAGTATTTTACTGAATTTTTTGGATTTTTAGTGGTTTTATGGTATTTTAGGCGGATTTATGTTTTTTATATTTTTTAGGGATGTTTGAGAGTTTTATGTATTTTTGGGGGTTTTGGGGTTTTTAGGGTTTTCTATGATTTTTAGGGTCTTAAAGGGATTTTAAGGTTTTAGTGTTTTTAGGGGTTTTAGGGGTTTTTAGTCATTATGAGTTTGTATAGTTTTTCTGATTTTTTTGGTTTTTTTTGTTTTTTTGTGTTTTTGTTGTTTTTATTATTTTATGGGTTTCTTAGGGTTTTTAGTTTTTTTATGGATTTTAGGGAATTTTATGTTTTTATAGTGGTTTTACGTGTTTTATATTTTTTCAGTGTTTTTGGGTTTTATGGTTTTTTATGGTTTTAGGTTTTTTTTAGTCTATTTATGGTTTTTTAGATTTTTCATAGTGTTTTACGTATGTTCTGTAGTTTTTTAGGGTTTTATGGTTTTCGGCGTTTCATTTTTTAAGGATATTAGGTATTTAGGGGCGGTTTTCAAATTTTATTGGATTTTTGGGGGTTTAGGATTTTGTACATTTTTATTGTTTTTTAAGTGTATTTAATATTTTCCAGGCTATTATTAGTGGGGTTAAGGTATTTTTTTGTTTTTTTTTTGGTTTTAAGTGTTTTATGGGACTTTTATTGTTTTATATGGATTTCTAGGTTATTTGGGATTTTAGATTCATTGATTTGTTTTTGGGTTTTAGGTTCTTTTTTAGTATGTATGTTGTTTATTTGTTTTCATATTTTTATTCTTTTTTAGGGTTTAATTATTTTCTACCGGATTTTAGTTTTGTGAGGTTTTTAGGGTTTCCAGTGGTTTAGGGGATTTTTAGGAGTTTTATGGTTTTTTGTTTTTTTTTGGGTTTTAGGTTTTTTAATGTTTTTACGATTTTAGTGGTTTTTTGGATTTTCTGTTATTTTAGTTGCTTAGTGTTTTTAGGGTTTATATTATTTTAATGGATTTTATTATTTTTAGTTTTTTTGAGTTTTAAAATGGTATTTATTTTCATTAGTTGTTTTTAGTTTATTTTAGGTAATTTTGGTTTTTGGTTTTTAGGTTTTTTAGAGTTTTTATAGTTTTGGAAATTTTTACTGTTTTTATAAAGTTGTAGGGTTTTTAGTGTTTATAGGTGTTTCTTGGCGTTTTATTGATTTATCAGGGGTTTTTTGGGGGTTTAGATATTTTTAGTTGTTGTAGTGGTTTATCAGGTTTTTATGGGTTTTAAGGAATTTTGGTTTTTTGGGGGTTCATGGTTTTTCTAGGTTTTTAGTGTTATATGGTTTAATGTGTTTTAATGGAATTTTATTGTTTTAATGGGTTTTGAGGTTTTTATGGTATCTATGTTTTTAGTTTTTTAGAGTTTTTAATGGGTTTTTAGTGTCTTTAGGGACTTTAGGTTATTTTAGGAGCATTTAGGGGTGTCTAGGATTTTTGGTGTGTTTAAGGATTTTTTGGGGGTTCAGTGTTTTCATGTTTTTAGGACCCTGTTGTATTTTTTGGTTTAATTGGGTAATTTATCGATTAATTATTTTTATGGTTGTATAGGGTTTTTAAGGGGGCAATATAGTCCTCAACAGTTATAGTGGTTTTAGGGTCCTTTATATTCTTTATGGTTTTTGGGGTTTTAGGTTATTTTAGTTTTTAGGTTCCTTTTGGGTTTTCTGGATCCTTTTGTGTTTTAATGTTATTTTGGGATCAATTAGAGGCATTAGGGGTGTTTAGGGTTCATTATGGTTTTAAGCAAGGAAGATTCGAGGGTCAGGCTATTCCCGGCACCCCCATATTTATTAAAGAAAAAACGCAGCAGACAAGGGAAGGGAGGGGTCTAACGACCCACACCCAAAAACCCTTTACAACCCGAAACCCCAAAACCCAAAAAAAAATCAAAAGGAAATCAAAAAACGAACAGAAAACAGATCAATCAATGTCACCACCAAAGTTCAAAACAGAAGCCACACCGCAAGGGTCCCCATTCACACCAAATCCAGAGGCCACATCATCATAGCAGGAGTTAGATTCAACACATCCTGACTCATAATCCTCATCAAGTTTGAGGAGCATTAGAAACTTCTCCCTGGGTTTTCATTGTTCCGGGGAAGGTAGCTGCTCCCGATTATTAACCTTTACTTTCAGCTTAATCGCTTTTGAAGATGCCCGAGTAACCATGGGTCTAGGGAGAGTGGAGTAATCTTGCTTCCTCATCCTCTTTTAGGAGTTTGAGGAGGGGCCATCATCCATCCCTTTCACCTTCAAGATCTCAAAAGGGACCTCCACCACCTCCATTCCATGCACATGATCGTTGTACGAGAAATAGGAAGCATCCTGATTAAGGGAGCACTCAACAAAATCCTCATCATGTGGCAAGCATGGAGCCACTAAGGCAGGTATTTCTGCACTCCCATTAACAGCCACTGGAGGCCTTTTCCTATCCTCATCAGGCAGAACTGACCCATCATTATCTTACCCAGGTCGCAGAGCTCCCTCCAACACAACAGGAAGCTTATCCGACAGCTTCCCCAAGCCGATGGGACTCCACTGGCACAACCTCCATTTGCACCTGGGTGAGGGAAGACACAACAACATGTTCATCCCCCTCCACTTTTTCAGACATTATCCCTTCCACAAACTCCCCCGATTTCTCGGCCACCACCTTCCTCCTATATAGCGCCCCTGTTCGTCCATCTTCCCTGGCCCAACTTCAACAGTGCCTTCCCCAGCCTTCACATTACCCTCAAAAAACAAAGCATGCACCTCATCACAATCACTCCCAATATAGCTCAAATTCAGCACAGCAGCAGAAACCACCATAGAATCATTCTGGGCAATCCCTCCACGATTCCCAGTGGCAGCGGCCAACACCCTATTCTGCACCTTCTCAGCAGGTATATAACATCCTGCATTCTTAAACATGGGCTCTTTCACCTCCTCCTCACACTCCATCCCTTCATAGCAGTTGAAAGTAGGAACCAAATCCTGCCACTGATTCATACTTTTGTCAGAGAAAAAAGGAATCCCATAAGCAGCACTCTCCATGCCAAGAGGACCTCCAGCATTCGGAAGCATCAAATCACTCCTCAAGCTCTTGAAAACATCACTCACCAAGGGATTTGGTGACACTAAGAATCCACTTTCACTAAACTGATAGCACCTACTGCATCCCCATGGCCCTCCAACACAACTGGACTCACCCCAACCCCATCCTGCACACTGCAACAAAGAGCCTCCAGGTCCAGGGAACTTGAATGTAGTTTTTCCACCAGCTCATGTGCAACAACCTCCCCCACCAACTCCAGCAGGCCAGGACCATTGCACAACACCGCATCACCAGAAGCCTATGTCTGCTCCAGACTTCCAGCCTGCCCCTTCTCCTCTAAGTCCTCATGGAACAACCTTAAGGATGTGGAACCATCCTCCTTATGGACTGTCACCTCTCCTAATTCCTCTGTGACGGCGCTGCCGGTGATCCTCCCTCCTCCCCCTGTGGGGGAGGGATTTCTGCGTGATGGTAATCTGGATGTCGTCTTCATCCCTCCACCGACACCTGATCTTCTTCCCCTTTCCCCCGAGTTGAGCATTTTCTGAATGTTCCTAACTTACATGATGGCTTCCATAATCTTTCTTTATCAGACCTGGAGTTTCATTAAGACTCTTCACTTCATAGAATGACCATGGTTTCTCGGTTTACGAGGTGACATCCCTCGGTGGAGGCATTCGACAGATTTTTTTTGGATCTTGGAATCTCCAAGACCGGGCCATGGTAGGGTTGTTGGATGGCCGAAACATGATGATACAGTTTTCTTATGAGGATGATTTGATCCAGGCTTGGTCCGCAGCCCCTCGAATATTTAACGGAGTTAGTTTCTATCTCTTCAGGTGGATTTGTGACCTATATATGAACCATGATTCACCGCTGGATGCCTCATGGGTAAGATTGCCGAAGCTCCCTCTTTCGTTTTAGAATCCATCGATTTTATGTATGCTTGGGAATCTTGTTGGTTGATACTTGTGTTTGTACAGCCAGACTAAAATGATCTGTCACCCGGTTTCCCCAAGAATCTATGTTGAACTAGATTTTTCAAAACCTATAACAGAATTTGTGTGGATCACTATTGGCAAGGAATTTCGCTACAAACTGTCGGTGGGGTTTGAGTCGGTTGTGGTGTTCTGTTCTGAATGTAGGCGTTTGGGTCATTATGGTTTTAGGGTTTTTAGATATTATTAGGATTTTAGGTCATTTTATTGCCTTTTAATGGTTTCTTAGGTGTTTTAAGGTATTTTAGGTATTTTTTGGTTCTTTGGGTCACTAAGGGGTATTAGGGTATTCATGGGTTTTAGGGGTTTTTTGTATCTTTTATGTTTTTTTGTGTTTTAAGGGACTTTTAGTGGTTTTTTAGGTTTTCAGGCTACATAAATTGTTTTTTGGATTTTAATATATTTAGGGTTTTAGATTTTTTAAGGGTTTTTAGGATTTCATGGTTTCTTATATTTTAGATTTTATAATGTTTTTAGGGTCCTTAGGGGTTTTATGGGTTTTACGGTGGTTTTGTATTTTAGGGGTTTTATAGTTTTTTGAATTTTTTAGGGTTTTTATAGTTTTTATGGTTTTAGGGTTCTTATGTGTATTTAATAGTTTTTATGGGTTTTATGGGATTTTTGGGGGTTATAGTTATTTTTAAAGTCTTTAGGATTTTGGGGTTTTTAGGGTCATTAGGTATTTTAAGGATTTTACAGTTTTTAGGGTTTGTATAGTTTTTAAGGTTTTTCTAGGGAGTCCATGTGTTTTAAGTGCTTCAATGTTTGGTGGGTTATAATATTCAGTTCTAGGGATTTATAATATTTTATGTTTATTAGAGGTTTTTAGTATTTTATATATTTTTATAGTTGTTTATGTGTTTTAGAGTTTTAGGGTATTTATGGTTTCTCAGGTTTTTTATGTATTATTGTGATATTAAATGTTTTAAGTGATTTTATGGGTTTTTTGGTTTCTAAATTTTTATGGTTATTTCTTGTGATTTTATGGATTTTTTGGGGTTTTCATGTTTTCTTACTAATTTTTTGGATTTGATTGGTTTGTTTATGGTCTTATGTTGTAGGGTTTTGGGTGTTAGATATATGGTTAATGGTTCAGGGTAGAGGGTTTAGTGTGTATGGTTTATGTTTTAGGATATATTATGTAGGATTTAGGGATCATGGTGTAGGGTATAGGGTTTAATATGTCTGTTGTATTGTTTTGGGTGTAGGGTATAGGTATTAGGGTGTAGGTTGTATGCTTTCTGGTGGATGTTATAAGGGTTAGGCCTTATAGTTTTCGGTGTAGGGTAGAGGGTTTAGGATATAGGGTTACGGGTTTACAGTGTAGGTTATGGTGTTTAGGGTGTATTGTTTTGGGTTTTATTAATAGGCTTAGGGTGTAGGTTTTAGTGTTTAGGTGCATAGTACATGGTTTACGGTGTACAATATACTATTTAGTGTGTTAGGTATAAGGTTTATGGTTTATATTTTAGTTTTTTGGTTGAAGGATATATGGTTTTATGTTTGGGTCTAGGTATTATGGTATATGGTAAAGGTTTTACGGTGTATGGTTTTGGGTTTTGGTTGTAGGGTAGAAGGTTTTTTGTATGTGGTTTATGGTTAGGGGGTAGGGTATTGGATTTATATTGTAGGGTTTAGTGTTTAGGGTGTAGGGTATCTGGTTTAGAGCTTAGGATTTCAGGTATTGGGTGTAGGGTTTAGGGTATATAGTTTAGGGATTATGGAGTAAGGTATAGTGCTTAGGGTGTGGGGTATATTGTTCATAGTATAGGTTATGCGGTTTTGGGTATAATTTTTATGGTTTCAGCTGTATGGTATGGGGTTTAGGGTGTAGGGTTTTTATAGTTCATCATGTAGGGTATTGGTTTTAGTGTTTATATATTAGGGTTTATGGTGTAGGTTATAGGGTTTAGGTTGTAGGATTTCTGGATTATCATGTATGGTATGTTGTTTTGAGTGTAGGGTTTAGTTATTATGGTTTATGGTATAAATATTATAACGTATGGTTTAGGGTGTTGGGTATGGGGTTTTGGGTGTATACTTTTGGTTTTTGGGTGTAAGGTATTAAGGATTCAGGTTTTTATGGGTTTTTAGGGATTCTAGTGTTTTTATGGTGTTTTTTGTTTTTAGTATTTTTAGGGTTTTTTGAATTTTTATGGTTTTATAGGTTTGGTGGGTTTTATGGTTTTTTGATCTTTAGTGAATTTTGGGGTTCTAGGTTTTTATGGCTATTATGGTTTTTTTGGGTTTCTATTATGTTTTAGGAATTTTTGGGATTTTAAGGGGATTTGGGGGTTTTCATGATTTTTTAGAATTTTAGTGTTGTTTAGGGGTTTTATGGGTTTTCTACGTGTGTTTTGGGTACTTTAGGGGTTTTAGGGTTTTTGTTTTTTTCTGTGGGTTTTTGGATTATTAGTGCTTCAAGTGGGTTTATCTAGTTTTTAGGGTATTTATGGGGGTTTAGGCTTTTATGGGCCATAGGGGTTAGGTTTATAGGTATTTCTAAGGGGTAATGAGGGTTTAGGGGGTTTTTTTGGTCTTTTTGGGTTTTATTGTTTTAATGATTAATAAGGTTTTTGGGGTTTTTAAGGACATTAAATTTATTTTAAGGTAATTCAGGTTTTTTATGTTCTTTAATTTTTTTAATGGTTTTTGTGGTTTTTATTTTTTAGTGTTTTTGGATCCTTTATGGTATTTAGTTGGTTTTAGGTGTTTTTGGTGTTTTTGGAGTTTTTAGTATTGTTAATGATTATTTATGGTTTTAGTGACTGTTAGGATTATTAGGGGTCTTTACGGTCCTTTAGTTTTTTTGGGGAGTTTTATGACCCTTTATTGTATGTTTAGGTCTTTTAGGGTTCTTTAGGGACTTTAATGTTTTTTGAGTTTTTATGATGTTTTTGTGTGTTTTATGTGTTTTAGTGTTTATTATCTATTATTGTGAATTTTGGGGTTCTTGGGTGTTCAAGGCGTTTGAGGGGACATTTAGGTTTATTTAGGGGTTTTATTGAATTTTAGAGATTAAGGGTTCTTAGGTATTTTATTATTCTTTGGGTTTTTATGGCCTTTTAGGTTTTTTTTGGTTTTGAGAGAGCATTAAAGTGTTATATTTTATATTCCGGATTTTATGGGTTTTTGGGTGTTTTATGGTTGTGGTGTGTTATAGGGTTTCTAGGGGTTCTAAGGATTTTAGGGGGTTTTGGGGCATGGAAGGCATAGGACCTGGAAATCCATGACCCTCCAAAATTTTTTATAAAAAAAGACAAAGAAAACCATGGAGTGGCGGAGTAGAATGATCCACCCCTAAAAACCCCTAACGCCCCTATAAAAAATCCCCCCATGGAACCCAAAAGTACCAAAGGGAAACAAGTTAGTCAAAATAACCACTAATGTCATAAATAGGGACTTTACCATATGGGTCACCATATGCACCATAGCCAGAAGCTGGATCAGCAAAGCAGAAGTTAGAGTCTTCCCCCCATGTCCATCGATTACCATCTGGACTCAATATCCTCCAAATTTTCTTGATACTTCCCCTTAAATCAATCTTTCTCCAATGTGTGCTAATTCCACTCACTCTTATTGAATTTAATTTTCATTTTGTCTACCATTGAGGATGCCTGAGTAGCCATGGGTCAAGGAAGAGTGGAAGAATCCATATTCAACCACCTTTGGGGGGGAAAAGGTGAAACCATCTGCCTGAGATTGCATTCCATATAAGATTATGTCCCTAGCCTCACTTGTGGCCCCTATATCACATGCCATATTCTCACATTTAGAAAGTTGGGGGTTGAAACCCTCTAATGGACCCTATAGTGCCGAGAGAAAACCCTGCCCTGTTTTTTCTTTTCAACTTCGAAGAGGTAGCCACATAGCTTTCTCCCTCCTAAAATGGGAAATATTGGAGTTTATCATGTGGTCATCCTCTGAAAAAATATCACCTAATCATTTATCCTCTTCTATAAGGCAGACTCATGGATGCTGCACCAAGACCATGTCATGCAGAACCACACACTAGGCCTCAATAGCAGAAGCCCCTTCATACACCACCATGATCAGCTACTTGTCCTGAGCCATACATCCTTCACCCAAGGTGCCATCATTCATAGGAAGAAACTATACCTTCACAACGTAATCTCAATCTTCACTCACATTCTCATTGTAATACTAAGGCAGAACCTGCAGTCTATCCCTACCCTTACCACAAAACCTAGTGATTTACACAGATGGATTACCCACACTCCGATCAGGGGCCCCTAATCAATGCACATGACCTGATTCTCCACCAGATTTTAGTCATGCCCAATTTGAGACACCGCCCCCTACTCTTCCATCTCCCCCTAGTCAGTTAACCACCCTCCCCCTGCACAACATCCCAACCACCTGACTCCACAGATTCCAGACACTCGAACCTATTACTAAAAAACACCATTTAGAACCTGAAACTAACTTCTACCAGCAAACCCACTATTGGGGCTCAACATCACTACAACCCTCTTCAAAGGATACTTTATGGGCCCCTCTAATAGACTATGTTTATACCCAAACCCATCCATCTCCCCCTACTCAGCCACCTTCCCCATCTAAGCTCTCCCAATGCAAATCACTATTGCCAGCATTCCCACTATTGTTGCTCGAAAACATGCCTTCAACATTGAGGATCTCATCTTCATTAGTACTTCCCTTCCCACAATCATTCCATGAAAGCACCAGGCCCATGCCACATGAATCCACCACTTCCACCGCCATATCAAATCCATATATAATATCATTCTTCAAATGCACAAAACCTGCACCAACCATTGGCTGGGGAGAAAGAATCATGGGCTCCTCCAGCACCACCACCACCAGCACCTCCACCAAGGCCTGAAATCCTTCACCAGGATACACATGAGCCAGATTCACACCACCTATTTCCGCAGAACCACTCCTAAAACATTAATCATGATGTCCACGTTTCCATCATGATCAACATAACTCAACCCATGATTCAAAAACCACCAGTTGCTTCCATTGGATATCCTCACAAACAATAATCCACACAAAGTCAACAAGTTTCTTAGAAGCATCCATCTCAACAGAAGCCCTCAGAGCAACAGGAGGATAGAGTTACCGAGTCCTATAATCCACACATAAGAACTGTACCCCCAGATTCTCAAACATTGAAATAATGGGATGATTTTGAAAAGGGAAATAAATCTCTAGAAATATATCCCAGGTTTCAAATAGTGTAGTGTCACGGATCAGGTGAAGATCAAAAATCCACCTAAAAAGAGTGAAACTTGCACCATTTCATCTTAGAGGTGTTGCAGACCAATCAAAAATAAGATACTCCTCGGATGAAAAGAGAATCATGGTGTGATCAGTATCAAGAATAACCACCATTGTGTGGTCCTATATATCCCAATTCTCAAAAACAAACCAGTCAAAATCATCTACCAGGAGGTGCCACATCTATAATTGAGAAACTAGTGGAAATCGATGTAGTAGCGAGGCTTAATTTAACTCCTGGATCAAAAGCAGATGCTTTGGGTGACCATAAAAATGTTTCATCACCTTAGGTAAAAGATCAATCAATGAAAAAGTAGGGAACAAATCATGCGATGAGAATGAGACAACGGTATTATCACCATCTAGAAGTAGTGGAGTCCCCTCCACCACAACGGGCGGAGGAAAAGAAATGGATATCTCTATATTTGTCAAGCTATATGTGGTGGGAAACGACCATCAGGAGTGAGAAGAGGAGACATCATCTTCTAGGATATTTTTGGGGAATTTTATTGGTTATAGTGGTTTTAGGGGTTTTGGGTTTTTATTGTTTTTAAGGTATTTATGGTTTTTATGGGTATAGTTTTTTACATTTTTTAGGGGTTTTGGGGTTTTAGGTGTTTTAGGGTTTTCAGGTTTTTTTATTGGTCATTTTATATAAATATTTTAGTGGTTTTGAGTAATTTTTTATGGGTTTTTTGTTTGTTTTTTTTTGATTTTATGGTATTTGGTGGGTTTTAGGGTTTTAATGATTTTGTATGGGGTTTAGGGTTTGTGGTGTTTAGGCTCTTTAAGGGTTTTTGGGTTTAGGGGTTCTTAGTGGTTATAGTGGTTATAGTGTTTTAGAGTCTCATAGGCTTTATATTTATTTTTGGGGGTGTTTTAGAGTTTCTTAGTGTCATTTGGGATTTTATGGTTTTTAGGTTATTTTGGGTTTTAGGGTCTTTATTGGGGTTTTAGGGTTTTTAGGTTCCTTTTGTATTTTATTATTTTTGGTTCACTTTAGATTTTTTTTATTGGTTTTATGGTTCTTTAATGTTATTATGTCCTTTTGGGTATTTAATATTTTTGGTTCTTTTGTTTTTTAGAGTTTATAGGCACTTTTTTGGATTTTCATCACCTTTTTGAGTATGTTAGGGTTTTTATGGTATTTTATGGGTTTTATGGTTTTTTAGTATTTTAGTGTATTGTTGTGGATTTTGGGTTTTTTTTCAGTTATCATTTTTTAGGGTTTATAGTGTTTTAAAGGTATATAGGGGTTTTGGGGATTTTTAAATAGTTTTATTTGTTTTTTGGCTTATTTTAGGGATTTTATTGTTTTATAGGGTTTTCGGGGGTTTTCGGGTTTGATGGGATTTTAGGTTTTTTAACAGTTTTGGGTTTTTATGGTGTTTATATGGTATTATAGCCATTTCTAGTGTTTTTACGGTGTTTTAGGGATCTTTAGGATTTTTAAGGATTTTTACGGTGTTTTAGGGTTTTCCAGTTTTTTGTGGGTTTTAATGGATTTTAGTGTTTTTAGGGGATTTATTGTTTTGTATTTTTTTTATCATATTCGGGGTTTTTGGCAGTTTTTATTTATTTGTGGGTTTTTAGAGTATATTTTTGGTTTTATGTATTTTTGGGGTTTTTTATTTTTTTTAATTGTTATAAGGATTTTTATTGTTTTTAAGGGGGTTTTAAGGATTATTATTTTTTAATGTATCAATTTTTTACGGATTAATCATATTTTTTATTGTTTTTTTACATTTTTATTTTTTAGGGTTTAGAGTGCAGGGTATAGGGTTTAGGTTTTCTAGGTGTAGGTTTTAGGGTCTAGTGTGTAGGTTTTACAGTATAGGGTGCAGATTTTAGGGTTTAGGGTGTATAGTACAAGGTTTATCCTATAAGGTTCAGGTTTTAGAATGTATGATATAGGGTACAGGGTGTAGATTTTAAGGTTTCGGGGTTAGGTTTTAGGGTGTACGGTTTATGGTTTGGGGTGTAGAGTTTAGGGTATATGTTTTCGGATATAGGGTTTATGGTTGGTATAGTTTATAATGTAGGGTTAGAGTTTAGTATGTAGGGTAAGGTTTTAGAGAGTAGGATTGTGTTTATGGTGTTGGGGTTAATGTTTACGTTGTATAATTTTGGGCCTATGATGAATTGTTTAGGTTTTAGGTTACGTGGTATAGAGTTTAGGGTGTATGGATTAGGGTTTAGGATATAGGGATTAGGGTTTTATGTGTAGGGTGTAGGGTTTAGGGTGTAGTGTTTAAGGTTATGGTGTTGGTTGTATGATTTTTAGGGTCATGTTTAGGGTTCTGGTAATAGGGTTTAGGGATTAGTTTGTAGTTCTTTGGGTTTAGGGTGTAGGGTATAAGGTTTTGGGTGTAGGTATTTGGTTTTGGTGAGTAGGGTAAAGGGTGTTGAGTGTAGGGTTTACAAATTAGGTTCTCAGATATAGGGGTTAGGGTGAGGATTTTAGGGTATAGGGTCTGGGGCATAGGGTTTAGGGAGGATGCATTAGGTTTTACTATGTATGGTATTATGATTTAGTGTTTTATGGGTTTATCGGGTTTTAGGGGTTTTATGGTTTTAGCAGTTTTAGGATTTTTTATGATTCTTTTGTTTTTAGGGTTTTTAAGTTTATTAGTTGTTTTTTGGAGATTTTATGGGGTTTTCGGGTTTTTTGGAGTATTATGGTATTTAGGGTTTTTATGATATTTACTGTTTTAGAGTATCAGGTTTTTTGGGGTTTGCTGTTTTTTCAGTGTTTTATTATATTTGGGTTTTTATGGGGTTTTCATGGTTTTTTATGATTTTATCTATTTTAAACTATTTTAATTGGATTCTATTGTATTTTAGGTTGTTTTGGGGTTTTGAGGGGTTTTTCATATTTTTAGGGTTTTAAGGTATTTAACATTTTTTAAGGTATTTTATGTTTTTAGGTCTGTATGATTTTTTGGATTCTTTGATTTTATTATAGATTTTAATTTTTTTATAATTTTTAGGTTTTTATGGGTTTTATGGTCATTTTTGGTATTTTGGGTCTTCTAGGGGGTGTTATTGTTTTAAATATCCTTGGGGGTTTTAGGGTTTTGAGGGGTTTTTAATTTTTATGGGTTTTTAGATATTTTATAGGTTTTTAGGAGTGTTAGGGTTATTGGGGTTTAATATTTTTAGGCTTTGGTTTTTAGGTTTATTCTGGGGTTTTAGTGATTTAGGGTTTTTTGGGGTATTAGGGTTTTTAGATTAAAATTATTTTTAGATTTATTAGGGTTTTAGTGTTTTTGACTTTTTTTTTGGTTTTAGGTTTTTTTTTGGGTATTTAGGTGTTTATGGTTTTTATGGGTTTTGATGGTTTGGCATATATGGGGGCTTTAGGACATTTAAGGAGATTATGGAGTTTTATGTTATCTGGGTTTTAGCAGGATTGGGGGATATAAATTTTATGGTTTTTAGGGATTTTTGGGTTTTTATGGTATTTATGGGTTTCCCATATATTTTCATGGTTTTATGAGATTTTTGGGGTTTTATGGTTTTAGGGGTTTTAGAGTTTTTTCCATTTTTGAGACTTTTAATGTTTTTATTTTTTAAGGTATTTTAATTTCTCTTGTAGGGTTTGTGTTACTTTTATGGATTTTAGTGTTTTTATGGGTTTTTAAAGGTTTTCTATGTTTTTAGGGACTTTTTGGTTTTTAGGGGGTTTTTTCAAATTTTTAGGGGTCTCAGGGTTGTTTAGGATTTTTAGGGGACTTTAGTATCTATTGTTATTTTTGGGGTTTAATGGTTTTTTTGAGTTGTTAGTTTTTTTGGTTCCTTAAGGTTTTTTATGTTCCATTCCTTCAGGGTTTTAGGGTATTTAGGGTTATTGAGTGTTCTAGTGGTTTTACATGTTTTTTTGTTGTAATGGTATTTTTTGTTTAAGGGAGTTTAGGAGGTTTTAAGGGCCTTTTTGGGTGTTTGTAGAGTTTTAGGGTCTTATATGGGGGGGGTGGGTTTAATGTTTTAGGGGTTTTTATTGTTTTTTTCTTTTTGGATATTTTTATGTTTCAAAGGATTTTTAGGGTCTTTTAGGGGTTTATGGGTTTTTAGGGTTTTTTATTGTTTCTATGTTTTTTCAGCTTTTATGAATTTTGGGGCTTTAGGATATTAGATGTTTTTAGGATGGGGTTGTGTTTTGTTAGGTTTTAGGTCTTTTTGGGTCTATTGGTATTTTTATGGATTTTTAGGATTTTTTACATTTTTAAGGGTTTTGGGTTTCTACGGTTTTTTAGTGTTTTAGGTTTTTTTATATTATTGGGATTTTAGGGTTATTGGTGGTTTTAGGGTTTTTTAGTGGTACTTGGGGTTTAGGAATTTTATGGGAATTTAGGTATTTAGTTTTTTGGGGGGTTTAAGTGCCTTAGTTGTTTTTGGGTTTAATTGAGTTCTTTTATGGTGATTAGGGTTTTTTGGGTTTTTATAGTCTTTTTTTTGTTTTTAGGGATTTGTAAGGGCTTTTTGTGTTTTTATAATCTTTTAGGGTTTGAAGGCAATTTTTATGATTTTTAGGTTTTATAAAACAAATTAGGATTTTTATGGCCTTTTAATGTTTTTTATAGATTTTTGGGATTTTTGGATTTTTGGGATAGAGGATTTTATGAATTTCATTATGGATTATAGGGGGATTTAGATTCATTTAGGGGTTTAGGGGTTTTAATCACTTTCGGGATTCATGGTTTTTGGGTAGTTTTCAGTTTTTTGGGTTTTAGGTTCCTTTAGGGGGGGTTTTGTGTTTCAGTGACTTTTGTATTACATCAGTGTTTTCAGGGTGCTATATAGGTTTTTGGGTCTATTAGAGGGTCTTAGAGATTTTAGGGACATTTTTCATTTTTATGTAATTTAGGATCCTTTAGGGTTTTTAGAGTATTTTAGGGTTTAAAATGTATTTAGTGGTCTTTTAGGGTATTATAGGCTTTTTATTGTATTTTATATGGTTTTGGGGTTTTTAGGGTCCATTATATTTTTTATTGTTTTTAGGGGTTTAAAGGATTTAGGTTCCTTTATTGGTTTTCATTATTTGTATGGTTGTTAGTTTTTGTTTCTTTTTAGGGTATTTAGTGATTTTATGGTTTTTAGATATTTATGGATATTTAATTTTTTTATTATTTTTAATGGTTTTATGGGATAAATACTTTTTATGGGTTTTATTGTTATTAGGGGTATTTGGGTTTTTTGGGATTTTAATGGCTTTAGTGCTTTTGTGGGTTTTAGTGTTAGTTTTTGGTTTTTTAGTGTTTTACTATTTGTAAGGTGTTTAGGTGGGGTGTCTGTGGTTTATATGGGTTCTAGGATTTTAAAGGGGGTCTTATGGGTTTTAAGAGTTTTAGGGGTTGTATTTTTTTTGGTTTTTGGGGTTTAGAGTTTGTTAGAGTTTTTTGTGTATTGAGGGATTTAGGGGCTTTTATGTATGTTTGGTTTTTTTGGTTTTGTATGGATTTTCATCAGTTTTTAGCATTTTATTAGTTTTAGTTTTTTTAGGAGTGCTCGTTCATTTTTTTGGGTTTTAATGTTTTTTAGGGTTTTAGATATTCTTATAGTATTTATCAGTTTTATGGGTTTTTATGTTTCTTAGTGACTTTAGGGGTTTTAGGATAATTTAAGAAGATTTTCTATTTTTTAGGGTTTATGGGGTTTTAGTTTTTTAGGCTTCTAGTGGGGTTTTGGGTTTTATGTTTTTTATATTTTTTGGGTATTTATTGTCATTTATTTTTTTAGGGTTTTGGGGGGGGGGGGGGGGTTATTGGGTTTCATAAATTTTTAGGGTGTTTAATGTTTTTTATTGTCATTGTAATTTTTTGTTTTGTTAGGATTTTTGGTGCTCTTATAGCCTTTTATTTTTTTGTGGCGATTTTAGGTTTTATGGTCATTTAGGGGGTTTTTGGAACTTTTGGGTTTTTTATTATTTTAAGTGGTTTTAAGGATTTAGGTCTACAAGAGTTTAAAGGGTTTTAGGGTTTTTTATTTTAGGGGATTTGGGGGGTTCTAGGGATTTACTATTTATAGGATTCTTAGATTTTTCAAGATTTTAAGGTTTTTTTGGGTTTTTTTGTCCTTTACATTTTTTGATGAGTTTTTATTGTTTAGGGTTTTGGTGGTTTAGAAGTTTTTAGAATTTTTTGTGTTATTACAGGTTTTAGGGTTTGGGGGGTTAAGGTTTTTAGGGTTGTAGTGATTTATTGTACATTACGGGTTTTCATGTTTTTAGTGTTTTTTAGTGTTTTAGGGGTATTATGTATTTTTTTGGATTTTTTAATATTCTTAATGGTTTTATTGTTTGTAGTGGTATTCACACATTTCAAGGTTTTTTTATATGTTTTTTGGTTTTTTTATAATTTTTTAGGGTTTGTTATTTTTTTGGTGTTTTGGGGTTTTGGGAGTTAACTCTTTTATGGGATTTAGAGGAATTGTGCACTTTTTTGGGTTTTGTGTTTTATGAAGATTTATGGTTTTTAGGCCTTTAGGTTTATTTTGAGTTATTGATTTTTTTAGTTTTTTTGGGTTTTTTATAGTATTTATTATATTTATGATTTTAATGGGTTTTTTTTTAGTTTTTTGGGTTTTCATAGTTTTTAGGGGATTTATGGGATTTTATGATTTTTAGGCATTCTAGGGGTTTGATTGTGGGGGTTTTATGGTTTTATGGTTTCATAGGGGTTTTAGTGTTTTTTAGTTATTTTTGGATAGTTATGGTTTTTGTAGGTTTTTCATGGTTGTTAGATATTTTAATGATTTTCGTGGTTTTTTTAGTTTTAAGGGGTTTTATTGTATTTATTGGTTTTAGGGTTTTTATTGTTTTTTATATTTCCTAGGGGTTTTTAGATTTTTATTTTTTTATTTGTTTTTGACGGTTTTAGGTGGATTTATTGTGTTTTTATTTTGTAATGTTTTAATATGTATTTTTAGGGTTTTTAGGGCTTTAAGGATTTTAAGAGTTTTTGGGTTTTTAGGTAATTTAGGAATTTTTAGTGTTTCATTTGGGTTTTTATGTTATTGAGTATTTTCCTAATATATTTAGTATTTTTTATGATTTATTAGTTTTTATGGTTTTTATGGATTTCATTAGGGTCTATATTTTTGTTGTTTTAGGTTTTTAATGTATTTTAGGGGTTTTAGTGTTTTTACAGGTTTTGGGTTTTTGGGATTTTTGGGATTTTAATGTTATTAAGGGATTTGAATGGTTTTTTTGGTGTTGGGGGTATTTCATATATTTAGGGGTTTTAGTATTTTGAGGATTCATTTGTATTTTTATATTTTAAGGGGGTTTAATATTTTTATGAGTTTTAGGGTATTTTTGGGTTTTAAGCGTTTAAGTTTTTTTTATGGGTTTTAGGGTTTTATTTATTTTTATTTTTTTAGGTTTTATAGGATTTTATTAGGGTATTAATGGTTTTTAAGTGTATTATGGGTATTAGAATGTATTAATTATGTTTTAGGATTTTTAGTGTCCTTTACGAGTTTCTAGGGATTTTAGGATTTTTACAGGTTTTTGTGTTTTTAGGGAACATTAGAGTCCTTAGGTTTATTAGGGTTTTTATGGGGATTAGGGTTTTGGTATTATTAGGGTTTTTGGGTAATTTTGTGGGTTTTGGGTTTGTAGGGGTTTTAGGATATATAGGGTCTTTTATGTTTTCGAGGGGTTTTGGTCCTTTATACTATTTTTATGTTTTTTCCATTTCTATGGTCATTATAGAATATTATAATTTTTAATTTTTTATGTGTTTCAGAGTTTTTTGGGGTTTTGGGGTTATGGTTTTGTGTGTATGGGGGGGCAGTGTATTTTAGATTTTTATGATTTTGAGGGAGTTTTGGGTTTATAGGGTTTTTAGAGGTTGTTAGCATTTTTGGGGTTTGTTGTGATTTTAATGATTTATAATGTTTCTATGGGTATTTAGGATTTTGAGGGGGTTTTAGGCAATCTCAGGAGGGGTTTAGAGTTTTTAGTTTTTAGGGTTTTTATGGTTTCAAGGATCTTTTTTGTTTCTATAGTTTTTATGGTTTTTTTTTGAGTTTTATACTTTTTCAAGTGATTTTATGAGATTTTAGCGCATTTTAAGGTTTTTACGTGTTTAAAGGACTCATAGAGTCTAGGGGGGTTTTAGAGTTTTTCAGATTTTTTATGGAATTTTATAATTTTTAATATTTATAAGGCATTATAATGTCTTTTAGGGGTTTTAGGGTCTAGAGGGTCTTTGGATATTTTTGGGGTTTCTAGTTTCCTTTAGTGCATTTTTTGTTTATTTAGGTTTTTGTTCATTTTAATGTCCATTAGTTCATTTAAAGGATTTTTGGGGTTTTAATTATTTATTGGGGATTTTAGGTGTTTTTAGTAATTTTCAGGATTTAATGGATTTCTGGGATTTTTTTAGTTTTGGGGATTTAAAGGTTGTTATAATTTTAAGGGTTTTAGTTATTTATTTTTTAGGTTTTTTTTGGATTTTAGGGGGTTAAATGGTTTTTATTTGGTTTAAATTATTTTAGGGATTTTGAGGGTTTCAGGATTTATGGTTTTTCTAGGATCTTTTAATATTTTCTGAGGTTTTATGGACTTCTAGGGTTTAAGGGTTCTGAGTTTATTTATGTAATTATAGGGATTTTAGTGTTTTTAGGGTTTTCTATAGGTTTTTTGGATTCTTGAGTCTTGTAGAGTTTTTAATGTTTTTGGGTTTTTAATGGATTTTAGGGTGTTTTATGGTTTTTAAGAGGTTTTAGGGAATTTACTGTTTTTAGGATATTTAGGGCCATTTTTGTATTTCTCGTCTTTAGATTCCCATAGGGGAAATACGTTTTTTGGGTCATTATGGTTGTAGGTTGTTTTAGGTTCGATTACTATTTTTATTGTGTTTAATTATTTTTGGGGTTTTTAAGGATTTTTGGGTTCTTTATGATTATTAACTTTTTTAGATACTTTTAGGGTTTTATGGTATTTATCGTATTTTAGGGTCATGGGGGTTGTATGGTCATTTATTTCTTATTACCTTTATGATCCTTATTCATTTTTAGGGTTTAGAGACTTATAGAATTTTTTAGGGGTTATTATGTTTTTATGGTTTTAATGATTTTTAATGTTGTTTTTTATTTTTAGGGGTTTTAGAGTTTTTAGTTGTTTTGCAGTATTTTGGTTATTTTGGGGTTTTAGGTGGGATTTTAGGGGTTTAGTCCCTTTTTTGATTTTATTAATATTTTTAGGGGTTATTAGGGGGTTTTAGTGTTTTTAGGGGTTTATTTGTTTTTATGGGTTTTAGTGTTTTTATGGGAATTAGGGATTTTGGGTTTTAGGAACATTATGTGTTTTAAGGGTTTTAGTGTTTCTAGGTGTTTTATATGGTTTTGAAGGATACTTAGGGTTTAAGGGTTTTAAATTTTTAAGGTTATGTTGTGTTATTGGGTTTTTTTTGGATTAAGGGTTTTCTAATGTTTTCATAGTTTCCTATGGGTTTTATTTTTTTGGGTTTTAAATTTTTATGGTTTTATTGGTTTTTTGTGTTTTTTTGAGTTTTTTGGGATTTTTTTTATGGTTTTTTATACTTTTAGGTGTTTTGGGGTCTCTAAATAGTTTCATGGTTTTTTGGATTTTTATGGTTTTAGGGGGTTTCTTAATTATTTTGGGAGTGTAATGGTTTTTAGTGTTTTTCTCTGTTTTTTCAGTATTCCTAGGGTCTTTTATTATGATTTTGGGTTTTAGTGTATATTAAAGGGGGTTTTTTATTTTAGGGTCCTTAAGGATTTGATTTTTTTTTTGAATTCTTAGTTTTTTGAGTTTTTTGAGTGTTTTAATGATTTTTATTGTTTTTTTTGTTTTCTATAATTTTAAGGGGTTTTATTATTTTCAATGTTTTTTGGTTTTAGAGTTCTTATGGGGTTCTAGGGTTTTAATTGATTATTAGGGTTTTTTGTTTTTAGGATTTTAGGGGGCTTAAAATTTTGTAAGGGTTTTTAGGGTTTTATAATCATTAGGTAATTTTTAGGCTTTTAGAGACTTTTATGGTTTTTACGGGACTTTTAAGGTTTTTTCATTTTTTAGTGGTTTTTGGTAATTTTGGATTTTCAAGGCTTTTTAGGGTTTTTAAGATTTCTTTGGTTTTCTAATGGGTTCTTAAGATTTTTAGTATTTTCTGTGGGTTTTAGGTTTTTTCTAATTTTAAGTGGTTTTTGGGTTTTAAGACATATATAGGATTTTTGGATTTTATCTTGGATTTTATTATTTTTAGGATCCTCTGGTTTCTGGGTTTTTGTGTTATTATGATGCTAAAGTGTTTTAGGGTAATTTAGGGGGGTTTATAGGGTTCTTATGTCCTTTTAGGGGTTTTAATTGGTTTTTGAGCAATGGGTTTTTTTGGGTAATTATATATTTTTATGGTTTTTAGGGTTTTATGGGTTTTTATAGGTTTTAGGAGTTTTAGTGTTTTCATTGTGTTTTCAAATGTATTGAGGGATTTTAGGTTTTTGATTTTTTGGGGGGTTTTCTTGATTTTTGGATTTTTAGGCATTCTATGATATTTTTTATGATTTTATGGTATTGCATTTTTTCAGAGACATTTGAGGGTTTTAATTGTTTAATGTTTTTTGTATTTTAGGGATTTTTAGTGTTTTAACGGATTTATTGACATATTTAAGGATTTTTTGGTGGATTTATGTGTTTTAGGGTTTTATGGTGTTTTAGGCATTTTATAGGATTTTATTGGTTTTATATTTTTTTATAGCTAATATGGGTTTCCTATGTATTATAGAGATTTTAGCATTTTTTGGGTTTATAGGTTATTAGGGTTTTTAGTGTCTTTTTCGATTTTAGTGTATTAGTGTATTTTGGGCATTAAGGGTTATGAGGGAGTTTAGTTACATTTACGATTTTTTGGGTTTTTAGTGTTTTACATTTGTCCTAGTTTTCTTGTAGTGATTTTAATGTTCTTTTGGGGGTTTTAGGTTTTTTGGGATTTTAAATTTTTGTATGGTTTTATATGGTTTTTTGGGTTTTGTTTGAAATTTTTTGTTTTTTAAAATTTTGAGTATCTATGGGGTTTTCATGTTTTTTAGGGTTCTTAACGAGTTTTTAGATTTTTTTAGGTTTTTGGGGTTTTTGGGTTTTTAGGGTTTTTTAAGGTTTATAGTGGTTTTAGGGGTGTTATATTTTTAGGGTTTTTTTGTTTTCGGGGTTTCTAGGGTTCTATTAGGGGATTAAGATATTTGCGATTTTTTTGTTTTTATTATGTTTTTTATGATTTTTGGGATTTAATGGTTTGAAATATTTTAGAGGATTTGGGATATTAGTAGTTTTATCGTTTAATTTTTTTTTGGATTTTTAAAGTTCGTTTATGTTTTTCATTGTATTTTATTTTTTTAGGGTTTTCATTGTTTTTTCAGATGTTTTGAGGGGTTTTAGGGTTTTAGTTTGGTTTATGATTCTTAATGGTTTTAGAGGTTTTTTCAGTTCTATGATTATTTTAGGGTCTTATGGAGGTTTAAATAATTTTAGGATTTTTGGGACAACCACCTCATTTAATGGGTTTTATAGGGTTTTACGGTCTTCTAGGATTTTTTTGGAATATTATGGTGTGGTTTAAGGTTTTATTTGTGTATTGAAGATATTTTATAGGGTCTTTAATTTGATTTATGGTTTTCATGTTTTGTGTGGTTTTCATGGGTGTTAGGGTGTTTTTGCATTTTTTGGGTTTTTATGGGTTTTAGGGTTTAAGGATCAGTTATAATTTTGAGGGATTTTTTGTTTTTTGTTTTTTTGGATTTAGTGGTTTCAGTGTATTTTTTGGAATTTTAGGGGTTGATGTGGATTCTTGGTATTTTAAGGGTTTTTAGTGATTAAAGAGTTTAAGGGAATTTTTGTATTTTTTATTTTTTATATGTTTTTAGATTCTTTATGGGTTTTTAGGTTTTACTGGTTTTTTAGAGATTTAGTTTTTTTAGTGTGTTTTAGGGTTATTATGGTTTTTAGTGATTTTTTTTATTTTAAGGTTGTAGGGTTTTTTATGTTTTTAGGGTTTTATTGGTTTTATGGTTTTAATGGTTTTTAGTATTATTAGTTTTTATGAATTTTTGGGTGTTTTTGGGTCTATTTTTTATGATTTTTAGTGGTTTTATTGCCTTTTTTAAATTTTATATCATTATGATATTTTAGTGTTTTGGGGGGTTAAAGGTTATTTTATAGTTCTCATCATTTTTAGGGTTTTTAGTGTTTTTTGGGTTATTTGGGGGGTTTTATGATTTTTAGGGATTTTAGGAATTTAGTATTTTTAGTATGTTTAGGTTACATAAGGTGTTTTATGATATTTATGTTTTTTGGGTTATTAACGTTTTATCAGTTATAGGGTATTTCTGGGTTTCTATCTTTTTTATTGTTTTTAGTGACTTATGGTTTTAAGATACATTAAAGTTTTTTTGGTTTTTAGGTTCTTCTAGGGAATGAGGGTTCTATAATGGTTTGGTGGGGTATTGGGGTTTTTAGATATTTTTTTATTTTTTGGGAATTTTAAGGTTATTTGGGTTTGTTGGGTTTTTAAGGGGTTTTGTAGGGTCACATAGGGTTTCTATTTCTTTTAGTGTTTTAGGATTTTATGTGCACTTTAAAATTATTTTAGATAATTAGGATACTTTAGTGATTTTTATGTTTTTTTTCCCTTTTTTGTTTTTAGGGTTTTCATGGTAATTTAGGGTTTTTCAGATTTCTGGAGTCATTTAATTTTTCTAGGTTTTTACTGTCATATATATTTTTTAGTGTATTTAAGGGTTTTAAGGTCTTTTTTTATTTTAGTTTTATTATTGTCTATTAATTGTTTTTAATGTACAGGGGTCTTTTTTGTGATTGGTGTTTTTAGGGTCTTTCAGGATTTAAGGGGTTTTTTGGGGTACTAAGTTATTTTATGGATTTTAATATTTTTAGGGATTTTAGTGTTTTTTATTATAAGTTGTGTTTTTAATATTTTTTTATGAATCTTACGATTTTTAGGATATTTTGGGGGTTTAATGTCCTTTTGGGGTTTTTGGAGATTTTTTGGTTTTCAGCGTCCATTAGGGTATTAAGTTGTTTTTAGGATTTTAATGGGTTTTTTGGTTCTTTAGGGGTCTTTGTTGATTTTTTATTTTTTATTGTATAAGTTCTTTTTATGTATTTTTTGCGTTTGTGGGGGAGGGTTTAGGTTTTTCAGGTTTTGGGGTATTTTATGGGTTTTAGGATCCTTCAGGGGTATTTAGGGTTTTATGGTCATTTTGGTTTTTAGGGTCCTTTAAGGGTTTTAAGGCCCATTTCGTATTTATAGTGTATTTGGGTTTTATGGTTTTTCTCGGACTTTAAGGGGGTTTTGTAATTTTTATTCCCATTTAGGGGTGTGTATGGGTTTTAGGGTCTTCTAAAGGTTTTCAGGGTTTAAGGGCATTTTAGGGGTTTGTTGAGTCTTTTAAGGGTTTATGGGTTTTATGAGGGATTTTATGGCCTTTTAAAAATATTTACGATTTTCGGATTTATTTGGGTTTTAGGGATTTAGGTTCATTTATGGTGTTTTATAGTTTATAGTTTTTATATTTTTTTTATAGTCTTAATGGGTTATTTGGATTTTTTATGTTTCCAGAAAAATATTAGGGTTTTTAGGGGTTTGGGGGGTTTTTGAGTTCTAGGGTCCTTTAAGATTTTTTTTCCTTTTTTTAGTTTTATGGGTTACAGGTTCCACAATATTATTATGGTGTTTTTAATTTTATTTTGGGTTTTTTTTTGGGATTTTATGGTTTCTAAATTTTATATGGATTTTTAGACCTTTGATAGTTTTTAAGGTACATAGGTTTTTTAGTGTTTTTTTTTGTATTTTAGGATTTTTTGGGTTGTTGTATTTTTTTGGATTTTTTTTGGTTTTTAGTGTTTTAGTATTTTTAGATTTTTTACAGTTTTTAGGCTTGTTTGGAGTTTTAGTTTGGTTTTGTGATATTATGGATTTTAATGTGTATTAATGTTTTTCTGTTTTTGTTGGTTTTAGGGAATTTTAGGGATTCTAGGGGATTCCAAGGATTTAAATGTGTTTTAAGGGGGTTTTAAATTTTTTGGGTTTTTTTTATTTTAGTGGTTTTAAATGTTTTATGGTGTTCTAGGAATGTTTATGTTTTTTAGAATTTTTCTTGTTTTAAAGGAATTTTATTGTTTTTAAGGTTAATTGGGGTTTTTTTATTTTCAAATCTTAGTAGTTTTTAAAGGGTTTTAGGGTATTTTGGTTTTATAGGTTTTTAGGGGTTTTATGGTTCTTAAAGACATTTTAGTGTTTTATTTGTCTTTTTTAGGGTTTTAGGGCCTTTAAGATATTAGGATTGTTTGTTTTTTTAGTATTTTTTGTGTTTTTTGGGGTTTTAGAGTTTTATGGTGTTTTAGATTTTAGGGTTTCTAATGGTTTTTTTAGGATTGGGATGGGAGGAATAGACGTTTTTTTTGTTTTTAAGGGTTTATGGTGTATTTTAATGATTTTTAATGTTTGTATGTTTTTTATGGGTTTTAGAGTTTTTTTGGATTTTTAGGGGTTTTATGGTTTTTTATGATATAGGTTTTTTAGTGTTTTAGGGTTTCATAGTGTTTTAATAGGTTTTAATGTTTTCTTGGATTGTTATTTCATTTATGTTGTTTTATATTCGTTTGTTATGGTTTTAGTGATTTTAAGGGTTTTTTGGTTTGTAATTGTTTTTAGCGGTTTTATGGGTTTCAAGGGTTTTTAGGATATTAAGGTGTTTAAGGGTTATTATAGTTTTAAGGGGGTTTATTGTTTTTTTTTATATTTTTTGTTTTTTGGGGTTTTTCTGTTTTTAGGGTTTTTGGTGTTTTTATGGTTTTATGGTGTTTATGGATTTTTTGTGTTTTTGGGGTTTTTACGATTCATATATAGTTTTCAATTTTCTGAAGATATTTTTCATCTCTTAGGTTTTTTAAGGGGTTTGAAATGTAGGTTGTTGGGGATATGGCTGAGGGTGTTGGGTATATTGTTTAGGGTTCATTGTATTAGAATTTGGGTGTATGTTATATGGTTTATGGTGCAGGGTTTAGGGTTAAGGTTGTCATGTATAGGGGTTATGGCTTATGGTGTAGGGTATTTGGTTTGGGGCATAAGGTCTATGGTTTAGGTTTTAGGGTATGGGGCTTAGGATATAGGGTTTTGGATTTTGGGGGTTGGGTATAAGGTTGAGGGTGTTGGGTCTAGGGTTTAGGGTGTAGGTTCTTGGGTTTGGGAGTAGGTTTAATGGTTTAGGGTTTAGGGTGTAGGGAAAAGGACGTTGAGTGTAGGTTTTAGGGTAAAGGGTATAGTGATTAGGGTTTCTGATGCAGGGTATAGGGTATGAGGTGAGGGTTTGGGGTATAATGTACATGGTTTTGCTTATAGGGTTTAGGGGATATAGTGTAGGGTACATGGTTCAAGGTGTAGTATTTAGGGTTTAGGGAGCTGGGTATATGATTTATGGGGTAGGGTTTAAGGTTTATGGTGAATTAAATGCAGTTTAGGGGTATGAAGTAGGGTTTAGAGTTTGGGGTATTATGTTAGGGTCTGAGGTTTATGGTTTAAGGTGTACGATATGGGGTTCAATGTGTATTGTATTGGGTATAGTGTGTAGTATCAGGGTTTAGGGGGTACGATATAGGGTTTAGGGTGTAGGATTTAGTGATAATGGGTTAGGGTATATGGTTTAGGTTATATGATTTATGGCTTAGTGGGTAGGGTGTAGTATTTAGGGTATAGGGTTCATGGATTATTGTGTAGGGTATAGGGTTTAGTGTATAGATTTTAAGGATTAGGGTGTTGGGAATATGTTTTAGGGGTTTGGGTATATAGTTTGGGGTGTTGGGTATATGGGTATAGTGTTTATGGGGTAAGGTTTAGGGTTTAGCGTATCAGGTTTTGTATGTAGGGATTAGGCATAAGGGTTTCAAGTATAGGGTTTTGGTTGTAGGGTTTTGGGTTTACTGAGTGTGGTGTAGGGTTACGGTTTAGGGTGTACGGTAGACGGTTAAGGGTGTAAGGTATAAGTTTTATTGTGTTGGTTATTGTGGCTTAAGATTTCTGGTTTTGGGTTAATGGTTTAGCGGGTAAGGCTTACAGTCTTGGGAATAGGTTTTATGTTGTAGAATATATGGTTTTGGGTTTAGATTATTAGTTATATTTTGTAGGGTAAAGGGTTTAGTGTATAGGGAGTAGGGTGTAGGGTGGAGGGTTAAGGGTTTAGGGTGTAGGGTATAGGGTTTAGTGCGTATATTTTAAGGTTTACGGTGTAGGTTTGGGGTTTATGGTGTACAGTTTGGGTCTAGGGTGTAGGGTATTGGGTTTATGGTGTTGGGATTAGGATTTATGGTTTATTTTATAGGTTTAGGGAATATTCTTTAGGGTTTAGGGTGTGGGGTATATGATGCCAGGTGTAGGGGTTAGATTTTAGGATGTATGACTTATGGTTTGGGGTGAAGGGTTTTTTGTTTAGTGATTATGGTATTGGGTATAGGGTATATGGTATAGGGTTTAGGGTGTAGTTTATAGATTTTAGGGTGTATGGTATAAGAGTTAGTATGTAGAGTTTATGGTTTAGGGTTTAGGGTGTACTTTGTAGTTTTTGAGGTTGATGTTGTAAGGAATACTATTTTGGGTATGGGGTTCAGGGATTAAGCATTAGGGTATATGGGTTATGGTCTAGGGTTTAGTGAATATGGCGTCACTTATATGGTTTACATTTTAGTTTAGTATTTCTAAGGGGTTTTGGGGATTTTAGGTTTTTGGGGTTTTTTAGGTTTTTTGGGGTTTCCGGGGTTTTTAGGGTTTTTAAGAAGTCCTCGGGGATTTATGGTTTCCTGTCATTTTATTTAATTTTTGGGGTTTGTGGGGTTTTAGGAAATTATGGATGTTTAGCATGGGCGTTTATGTTCTTTTAGTGTTTTATTATGTTTGTTTTTATTTTTTTTATTTTTTGGTAATTATTTTTTTTTGGGTTTTAATGAGTGTTTAGTTTTTGTAATTTTATATGAATTTTAACATTTTTAGGGTTTCTGGGGTTTGGGGTTTTTAGATTTTTTTGGGGATTTAGGGATTTTATGGGTTAACCCAATATTTTTTCGGTTTTTAGTTTTCTTTTGTGGTCTTTTTGAATTTTATTTGAGTTTCTAGGGGTTTTTAGGGGGTTTTAGGGGTTTTTAGTATGTTTTTTAGGGATGTTAGGTCATCTATGGTTTTTTCTGTTTAGGTTTTAATCGGTTTTAGGCTTTTAATGGTTTTAAATGTATTTAAGATTTTTTATTTTTTATAATTTTTAGGGTTTTTCTAATATTTATGGTATTTAGGTTTTTGTATGGTTTTTGGGGTTTGTGGGGTTTTTTGAATCATATGGTGTTTTGGGGTTTTTTAATGGTTTCATGGATTTTAATTTTTTTGGGGGTTTTTTATGTGTTTATAGTTATCTAAAGGCTTTAAGGACCTTTGAGATTATTATAAGGTTTGGGGGTCTGTTAGGGGTGTAAGGTTTTTAGGTTCCTGTAGGGTGTTTGGGGTTTCAGGTTCATTTAGTTATTTAGGGTTATTAGATTAATTAAGGGGTTTTAGTGTTTTTAGGGATTTTAGGGATTTTATGTTTTTTAGGATTTGAGTGCTTTTATAGGGTTTTAGGTGATTTGGGTCATTTTAATTTTAGACGGGTTTTATTGTTTTATGGTTTTAAGGTTTTTCTAGTGGTGAATGTGGGGGTTAGTGGTTTTTAATGTTTGAGGTATTTTAGGGTTTTATGTTTTTTAGAGTTTTAGGGGTTTTTTTCCAAGAACAATTTCTGGTACATTTAGTGATCTATCTTTTTTTTAGTTATTAAGGGTTTTTATGTGTTTTATTGATTAGGGGGTATTAGTTTTATGGATTTAATGGTTTTGGGGTTTTAGGGTTTTTACATGTTATTTGGAGGTTTTACGGATTTGGGGTTTTTTCATTTCCTTTTTGGGTTTTAGGGTCTTTTGGGGTTTTTTTGTTGTATTGGGGTTTTTATTATATTGGGGGTTTAAAGTTACTTGGTAGTTTTATAATTTTTATGGTTTTGTTATCATTTTTTGGATTTTTTGAGGGTTTTTGGTGTTTTGGGTTTTGAGGGTTTTTTGGGCATTTTTTGATTTTTAGGGTATTTTTGGGGGTTTTACATTTTTCTAGGTCTTTCAATGTCATTTAGGGTATTAGGGACACAATTTTTTGTATTTTTTTGTGGTTTTTTGGCTCTATTAGGAGTTTTATGATCTTTTATTATTTTTAGGGGTTTTGGGTTATTTAGGTTTTTAATATCGTATTAGGGTTTTATAATATTTTTATATTCTTGTATGTGTTCTTGGTTTTTAGAGTATTTTAGGATCTTTGGGGGTTTAAGGCCCTTTATGGATTTTATGGTACTTAGGGAACATTGGGTATTTTTAGGGTATTTAGGGCCTTTATAGTTTATAGTTTTTTGGGGTTTTAATGTCATTATTAGTTTTTAATGTAGGGTCTTTCGTGTTGATTTATTGTTTTTAGAGTTCCTTAGGGTATTTATGGTTTTGGGGTATTTTATGGGTTTTAGGGTATTTACAGTCATTCAATAAATTTTAGTATCTTTTATTTTTTATGGATTTTACGGGTATAGATTTTTTTTATTTTTACAGTCTTTAGGATTTTTATGGTTTTTAGTAACATTAGTTGTTTTTAGGGTTTTAATGGTTTTTAGGGGTGTTTGGGATTCTTAGGGGTTTTTCATGGTTTTGGTGTTTTTCTATTTCTTGGGATTTAAAGTGTTTTCTTAGTTATTAATGGTTTTTAGGGGTTTTAAGTGTCTGAAGGGTTTCTTTTATCTTAGTGTCTTTATGGGGTTTGAACATTTTTGGATTTTAAGGGTATTTATGTTTTTATATGGGTTTTTACATTTTTAGTTATTTAAAGGTTTTTATTATTTTCAGGGTTTTCAAATGTTTTTTGTATTTTAATGTGTTATTTGGTTGTTTTTAGGATATCTATGATTTTTATGGTTTTTTAGGGATTTTATGGAATTTATGGGTTTTAGGTATTTTAGGGTTTTTAGAGTATTTATAGTATTTAATGGTTTTAGTGATTTTAGGAATTTTTTAGGATTCATTTAGTGTTTTAGAGTTTTTATGTTTTTTATATTTTTAGTATTTTTGTTGTATTTAGGACTGATTCTTATTTTCATTATTTTTTACGGTGTTTTATGTTTTTTGGTAGTTTTGGGGGTTTAAAGGTTTTTTAGTGTATTTAGGATTTATAAATTGTTTTTAGTTTTTTTGGGGGTTTAGGGGTTTCAGGGATTTTGATGTCTTCTAGAGTTTTAATGTTTTTATAGTTTTCATAGGGTTTCATTTCATTCATGTTTTTTATAAGGTTATTTATTGTGTTTTAGGTTTTTATAAGGGGTTTTAGGATCTTTTTGGGACTTCTTAGTGTAACATTGATTTTTATGGTATTTAGAGTATTTTAGGGTTCTATGTGTTTTGAGTTTTTAGATTTTTTAAATGTTTTACAGGTTTTTAGAGATTTTATGGGTCTTTATGGTTTTGAGGGGTTGGAGGGTTTTATTATTTTGAAGTTCTTCGATGGTTTTTAATGTTTTTATTGTTTTTAACGATTTCATGGTTTTTTTATATTTAGGAGTTTTTAGGGTTTTTAGTGTTTTATGTTTTTTATTTTAAAAAATTGGTTCTAGTTGTTTTAAAGATTTTTAATGGTATTAGGGGTTTCAGGAGGCTTGCGGGGGTTTTAGGATCTTACAGGTGTTTTTGGGCATTTTAGTATTTTTACAGTTTTATGATTTTTCACGATATTTATAGTTTTAATGGTTTTTATTTTTTTTAGGATTTTATGATTTTAAGTTATTTTTATGGTTTTCCAATGTTTTTTATTTGGTTTTTGAGTTTTGTGTTGTTTATTTATTTTATGTTATATGGTGTTTTAAGAGTTTCAGAAGTTATTATGGTGTTTTAGGGATTTTGTGGGTGTTCTAGGGTTTCTATTGGGGTTTTGGGTCTTTTGTTGTTTTAGTTCCTTTTATGGATTTTTATTTTTTAGGGTCTTGTAGTGGTGTTCGGATTTTATGGGTTTTATAGTTTTATGGTTTTTATGGATATTTAATGTTTTTAGTTTTTTTAAGGTTTTTAGGTGTTTTTGTTTTTAGGATTTATTAGAGGTTTTTTTTCCGAAATATATTATTGGTTTTTGTGTTGTTAAGGGTATCATAGGCTATTAGTGGTTTTTAATGATTTACAGGTTTAGAGTATTATATGTTTTTCATGGGTCTTAGGAATTTTATTCTTTTTAAGGGTTTTATGGTTTATTTTGTTTTTATTTTTCATTGGTTTTTGGGGGTTTCAGGGTTTTTTGGGCATAATGTTTTTTGGTGGTTGTTAATTGTTTTTATGATTTTAGTGGTTTTAATATGTTTAGGTGTTTTTATGTCTTATGTTTTATAGGGGGTTTATGGTTTGCTAATGGGTTTTTATGGTTTTTATGGTTATTGGTATTTTTACGGTTATTTTTTGATTTTTTTTGGTTTTTAGATATTTTAGGGTTTTTTCGTATTTTTATGGGTTTTTTAGGTTTTTAATGTTTTTGGGTTCTTAGTGTTATTAGAGTTTTAAAGGTTTATTCTGAGTTTTTTTTTTGGATTTTAGGTACTTTTAGGGGTATCGTAGTGTTTTTAAGGGTTTAGGGTATTTGGGATTTTTTATTTTTATTAATAGATTTTAGGAATTTTATGCTTTTCTAGGGTTTTCATGGTTTTAGGGATTTTTATAAAATTAGGAACTATTAGGGTTTTAGGGTTTTCATGGGGGATTTAGTGGTATTAGGGTTTGTTTAACATTATTAGGTTTTTTAGGGTTTTAACATTTTTATGGATTTCATGGTTTTTAATGATTTAAGGTTTTAATGATGATAGGGTTTGTTTAAAAATTATATTGTTTTTAATGGGTATTATAATTTTCAATATATTTTATGGGGTTAATTATTTTATTAGGGTTTTATGGTGTTTATGATTTTTTATGTGTATTTTTTGTTTTTATATGGTGTTTTTTGTGTTTTAAAGGATTTTAGGGTTATCTATTATTTTATAGTTTATACCGTCATTTAAAAGTTTTTTGTGGATTAAGGGTTTTTAGGGGATTATATGGGGTTTTATAGTTTTTAGTAATTTTAGTGTTTTTTAAGGTTTTTAGTGTTTTTATGGTTTCTAGGTATTTTTATGGTTTTTATTTTTCCTAGTGTTTATCAAATTTTTAGGGTTTTATGGTTTTTAGGTGTTTTATGTGTTTTTTGGGTTTTGGTGTTTTGGGAAATTGGGGGTGGGTAGGGTTTTTATTGTGTTTATGTTTTTATACTGTTTAGAATTTTTAGTGTATTTTAGGCTTTTTATTTTATTTTAGTGTTTATGTTTTTAGGGGATTTATGTTATTTATGCGATCTTAAGGGATTATGGGGTTTTTATAGTGTATATTTTTTTATGGGGTTTTGGTGTGTTTAATGTTTTTATGGTTTTTATGCTGTTAGGGGTTTTAATGTCTTCAATTTTTTTAATGTTTTTATGGATTTTTGTGTTTTTATTGTTTCATGGTTTTTAGGGATTTTGGTGGCATTTCTGTGTTTTTTGGGGTGGTTTCGGGTTTTTAGGGTTTTAATGGCCTTTTGGGATTTAGTGTCCTTTATGGACATTTATGTTATTTAACATACTTGTACTGTTTTTTCTGTATTTTGGATCATTTAGGGTTTTCAGGGTCCTTTATTGTTTATAAGGGTTTCCATAGTCATTTAGGATATCTTATTGTTTTAGGGTCATTTTGGGTTATTAGGGTTTTTTGGGGGATTATGTTTTTTTGGTGATTTGTGTAGTTTTTAATTTTTTATAGGTTTTATGGGTTTTAGTGTCTTTTATGGGTTTTAGGGATTTTTTATGGTTGTTATGGTTTTTTAGGTTTTTTCTGGGTTTATGGGGTTTTACCGATTTAAATTTAATTGTGGGCTCTTTAGGTTTTAAGGGTTTTAGGGGTATTAGGGGTTTCATGTGTCAATTCTACGATTTATGGGTTTTAATATTTTTACTATTTTTCGAATCGTTTAGGGGTTTTTTGGGTTTTATTTGTTCTTTTAGGGTTATTGGTGATTTTAGGGGGTTCGTGGGATTTAAGGTTTTAGGGTCTTTTTAGACTTTGTTATGGTTTAAGGTTCCTTTATTGTTTATCTTGATTTCCATGATCCATTAGTGTTTTTAGATTTTTTCAGATCCTTTAGGGACTTTGTGTATTTTAGGGCCCTTTTGGGTTTTTGGTTTTTTTGGGTTGATTATGGTTTTTTGAGTTTTATATAGCCTTTTGGGTTTTATGGTACTTTATGGTTTTACTTTGGATGTTTATGTTCCTATATATTTTTAGGGGTTTTCATAGTCTTTTTGGATTTTTAGGGCCTATTTTGGTTTTTAGATTATTAGAAATTTTATTGTATCTTATGGACTATTAGGTGTTTCGGGGGTGTTTAGGGTATTTTTAGGTATTTATGGATTTGGGGAATTTATTGTTTTAAAGGTGTTTTTTTTGTTTTACTATCTTGTAAGAGTTTTTTTTATGATATTTTAGGTTTTATTAATCTTTTATTGAATTAAATGGTTTTCACTGTTTGGTATTTTTTTTAATTTAAGGAATTTTAGTGTTTCTTTTGGTTTTATAAAAAATTAATTTTTTTGTGGGTTTTAGTTTGTTTGATTGAATTTTGGGGTTTTTGTGGTTTTTTGGTTTATAGGGGATTTATGATCTTTTAGGGTTTTAGGGTTTTTAATTATTTATTACTGTTTTAAGGGTCTTTAATTATTTATTGGGCCTTTAAATTTTAAGTGTCTTTTGGGGGTTTTAGGGATTTATAGAGGTTTTGGTTTTTATGTTTGATTAGGGTTTTAGGGGTTTATGGTTTGTTTAGATTTTTTTAGTGTTTTCTAGTGTCCTTTTGTGTTTTTAGGGGTTTTAACAGTTTGGAATGTTTTTAGTGTTTTATGTCCTTTTACAGTTTTTTGGTTGTTTAGGGACCATTATTATTTTTAGAGCCCTTTTGTATTTTTATGGATTTTAGGGACCTTTAAGAGTTTTTAGTGTTTTTAGTGTACTTTTGTGTTTTTAGGCATTTTTGGTTTATTTAGTGTTTTAGGGTATTTAGGGTCCCTATGGGTTTTTATGGCCCATTATGGTTTTAATGGGATTATGGGGTCTTTTAGAGTGTTTTTCTGCATATTTTATCCTTTATATTCATTTAGGTGTATGAGGAAATTTTATGGTATTTTAGGTTTTTTTGGCATTTTAGGGTCTTTTGGGGTTTTTATTGCTTTTGGGCCTTTTAGGTGTTTTAGGGTTGTTTTGTGTTTTTATGGTTTTAGGGTCTCTTAGTGTTTTTTGTAGTATTTATTTTCTTTTAGGGAGGCATTTTTTTAGGGTTGTAATAGATTTATGGTTTTCTAATTCTATTATTTTTTAGGGGTTTTTTGGTTTTTTCATCGTTTTTAGCATTTTAAAGTATTTTGATAATTTTTAGGGTATTTAGAGTTCATTATGATTACTAGGTGTTTTAGGGGTTTTAAATTTTTTATGGTTTTTTTGTTTTTTTGGTTTTTGGGGTATTGATTTTAAGAGGGGTTTTAGTGTTTTTTCGGTTATTAGAGATTTTTTGGGTTTTAGGGGGTTTTCGGTTTGAGGGGGTTTTATAGTTTGTAGTATTTTAGTGGTTTTGAGGATTTTTAGGGATTTAGGGTTTTTAATGGGTTTTAGGGGGGATGGGGTAGGGTTTGTATGGGTTTTATCATCTTTAGTTTCTTCCTATAGTTTATAGGGTTTTATGGGTATTCATTGTGTTTTTAGGGGTTTTATGGAATTTTAGGGTTTTTATTGTTTTTATGAATTTTTAGGTTTTTAGGATTTTTAGTGTATGTCAGTGATTTTATGTATTTTTTATGATTTTAATGGTTTTAGTGTATTTTAATTTTTTTTGAGGTTTTTGGTGATTCAATGTGCTTCTAGGGGTTTAATGTTTTTATGTTTATTTGGTTGATTGGGGGTTTTAATGCATTGAGGGTTTTTGGGGGTTTTCAGTAAATTTTAATGTTATTTTGTGGTTTTATGGTTTTGGATTTCAGTTGTATTGTATATGGTTTAGGATGTGGGGTATAGGGTTTACGGAGTAGGGTAGGGTTTAGGGTGTAGGATGTAGGGTATAGGGTGTAATGTATAGGGATTCAGAAATAGTATATAGTTTATGGTATAGGGTACAAGGTATAGGTTGTAGGGTTCAGGGATAATATTGTAGCATATAGGGTTTAGTGTCTACAGTTTATGTATTGGGGAATGGGGTGTAGGATATGGGTTTCAGGGTGTTGGGTTTAGAGTTTAGGGTGAATGGTATGGGGTATTGGGTGAAGGGTTTAGGCTTTAGGGTAGAGGGTAAAAGTTTTAGGGTTTAGGGCGCAAGGTTTGGTGATTAGGGTTAAGGTTATAGTGTTTCGGGTTTAGTGTTTAGGTTTTAGAGTATTGGGTATACGGTTTAGCGTGTATGGATTAATGTTTGTTGTCCATGGTATAGGGTTTTGTATTTAGGGTCTCTAGTGTAGGGTTTATTATTTAGGGTGTAGGGTTTATGGTGTAAGGAAAAGGGTTTGGGTTGTAGGGTGTATGGTTTATAGTGTAGGATATGAAGTATAGTGTAGGGTTTGGTGTTCCTGGGGAAGGGAATAGGGTTTATGGTGTAGGGTTTATGGTTTAGAGGGTAGGTTACAGGGTTTAGGTTGTAGGGTATGGGGTATAGAGCATTGGGTTTTGGGATTAGGGTGGTAGTTTAGTGTTTTGGGATTATGGTACATGGTTTTGTTTTTAGGGTTTCGGGTTTAGGGTTTAGGGTTTACAAATTATGATAGAGGGTTTAGCACTGATAAAGGGGTGGCGCTGATAAGGGGGTGGAGCTTGCCTTGCCCAGTTTTGTGGTACTGTTAGGGTGTCCGATATAGAGTTTAGGGTTTAGGGTTTCTGGTTTACAGCATAGGGTATATGGTTTACGGTTTGGGGTTTAAGGTTTAGGGTGTGCTTTTTAGATTTTAGGGTTTATGGTGTTGAGTTTATAGTGTTTGGTATATGTTTTTTTGAAAGCATATAGGATTTATGTTATTGTATTTGTGTTTTAAGGTGTAGTTCTAGGGGCTAGGGTAAAGATTAGTGGGATTTTGGTGTTGGGTATATAGTTTATGGTATATGGTTTAGTATTTAGGTTTAAGGGTACATGGTTTTGGGTGTCCGTTATATGGTTTTCTGTGTAGTGTATATTGTATAGGGTTAAGTGCATTGGGTATTGGGTTTTGGTTGTAGGGTTTTGGGTTTATGGTGGTGGCTGTGGGTTTTAAGAAGCAGGGTTTATGGTTTAGGATCTAATATATAGGGTTTATGTTATAGTGTTAATGGATTTTGGCTTTGGATATTTGGTTTAGGGAGTAGGTTATAGATTTTAAAATGTAGGGAGTTGGGTTTCGGGTGTAGGTTTTAGGGTTTAGGGATTTAGGGATAATTGTATTGGGTTTGGGGTGTAGGGATTAGGGTTCTGGGTGGAGGGTTTAGTGATTAGGTTTTTGGTTGTTGGGTATAGGGATTCAGAAATAGGGTTTGGGGTTTATGGTGAAGGATGATGGTTTTATGGATTATAATTTAGGCTATTGGGATTATGGTATATTGGTTAGGTTTTATGTTGTATGGTATAGGTTTTAGGGTGTAGTGTTTGGTGTAACACCCCAAGCTTCTACGGTACGTTTCCCTTTGAATAATGTGATAGCGTGTGTTGTACGCAACCTCGAGTTCTAACACACACCACAACTAATTAAACTAGCCGTTGTGAATAGTAATACCTAATTTTTGAAATTATATATATTTTATATTTGAAAATGGACTTCATTTTTGGACTCGGAATATCGAATTTAGCCTAAGGTGAAATTTTGGTACTTTTCGGATAACTTTCATATTTTGATGAATAGTGAAAATTACTAAATTTTAATTAAAAACAACTTTTTTAATCAAAATAATTAATAGTGATAAATTATGAATTTTAGTAGTTTTAAAGTATATTTAGAATATTTTTTTACCATTTAATATAATGTTGGTCATTGAACATAATTTTACAATTAAACCGAACATAAACAAGTATCAATCTTTTGATAGTTATTATCTCTTAAAAACACGCTTTTTGTTTTGACAGCGGGAATTAATTTTAAATTAATTTCTGCCACTTCTGTGTTTTGAATTTAGGAAAATGGATTCCATATTTGGAATCAGGATGTTCAAATTGTGTAAATGGGTAACTTTTATTTTTAGACATTTTGAATAATTACTGCGGTAAATATTTTATTTACCATGGTTAAGGGTAAATCCGGTAAATAAGGGTTAAACAATAATATTATAATAATACTAAATTACCCTAAAACGTGTCTTAACCCTATTGGTTGATACATGGTCGACCATGGGCATCTTTGGGTCTATTTTGGGACCCCATGGATCCACTTGTAAGTGATAATGACACATTATATTAATAAAGCTAAAATAAAAATAAAAATGGCATAAGCTTACATCTTTTAGAAGAACAATTTTTACATAGGGTTATACATGTTGGAATTTCGATTATAAATATTCATTAGAAAGATAAAAAGATTTCCTACATAATGATATTTTATTTATAATTTTTAGACATTAAATAAGTTATTTTATTTATGACACAATGATGATGCAGTAATTACTATAATAGTGAAAAATTAAAATAATTGATATTATAAATACCCAAATAAATATAATATGAAACTTTTAATGAATTAAACTAATTTTCTAGGCTAATATGATATATTAGGATTGTTTTAATGGACTTTGTTCGAAGTAATAAATCTGTTATGAGTTTCACAAAAATCAACTATTGAATAGTGTCAAAATTGACATAAAAGAGTTCTTAAAACAAATATTATATTATTAATTGATATTAAATTACTAAAAATCTAAGGTTCGGCCAAGAGACTTATATTATGATAGGTTAATCATTAATGGACCACTTGGGGGTCGCTTGGATGTATATAGTAAGTTTATTAACCATAATATATAAAAATACAAAGAGACATTGTAAAAGTGAAACTAATTAACTTAGAGTTAATACTTAAAGATAAGGTTAATATAAGTACCCAAACCTCTCTAAATTCTATTGGATGAGTTGTTTTCGACCTATCCCCACCTCATCCTTTGAATAGTCAACTTTGGAGACTTTAGAAACCGAATATGAATTTATTATAAATTAATATTTCTAGCTTTTCCAAAGGTGCCCCTCACCCCTCTTATAAAAGGGCACTCCTCCTTATCATTTCTTCACACCTTCAAAGCCTTTTGGTTCGGCCAAACTCTGCCCAAATACTCTCCCAACATCCCTCACTACAACCTAGAGGCCTTAGTTTGATCAGAAAGCCAACCTAAGGAGCCCTTTTGATCAAATCAAAAGGAAGAACCCGAAGAAGAGGTAATGATTTCACCACCCTTTTCTAAGTTCATTTCTTCTTCCACTTATTCTTCCTTTGTTCTTACCATTCTGAAATAATAACTCCAGTATCTCACATATACTGTGATGTTATTATAAATATGGTACAACCATATTCATTATCCTATCCACCCTTTGAATAACATGTCACCATACGTGCGTACGTATGGCTTACCGTCTCCACGTCGTGGTGTAATTGTTATTCAATATAATATTATTTGGATGGGTATAATAATGATGTGTAACTCATGTAAATAATAAATCTAACATGTTAATGATTCTTTATATATGATATACCATCCTTTTATATATTATTTTAATATCAAAAGAATGATATTGTCGCTCATGCGTACGTACGGACTACCGTCTCCACGAACGCGATGAGATTCATTCTCCATCGTATCCATTCAAGTATAATTTGATAATTTAAAAAATGATGTTTAAGGACTTGATATCATTATGTATATGAATAATATACAACCTATCCTTTACATACATGTCTTACGTAACAAAACATACAAAAGAAAACAAGTAAGTTAACACCCGAAACGACGATAATTCTAAGATATTATTAACAAATCAATGTTAAAAGATCATATATGATATCATATTAATATATATGATTCTTGTATAATTTAATAACAACTATTTCACCATTATACAGGAGGTTAACCTACCCCAACCAAGGAAAAGTACAAGGTAAGGGTTATTTCACAATCTCTTCTTTATTCGAGGTTGTTTATACGTAATAATCTACTGGGATCTCGTTATCATCCACATCCATGTTTCTTCAAAATGTATTTCAAAACATTTTTACTATTTACAAGAATATGGGTTAAAGTCATTTATACCCTTGTTTGACTTTTTATAAGAGGTTTATAAAGGAATCTTTCCGTCGTTTTCAAAACAAGGTCCTTTTTAACCTTTTCGACAGAATTGAGGTAAGAATGTTTTTTTTAACTTATACGGCGGGTGCGGTTATTTTCCGCCGTTATAATATCGTCGAAGCTTTCCATACAAGCTTATAAGAATATTTTCAAAGAAAATGTTTTATTTTATATGGCTCTTAAATGATTTCAAAAATAGAAAGAGATATTTCTCTAAAAAATGTTTTGATTTCATCTATGTCAACATCCTTCGACGGATTTTACGCTTATTTGAAGTTGATTTATTATGATACAAAACTTCTATATTGTATTTAAAGTTTTGTGATATGTTTGACTGTGGATGTGCTATTTTTATACCATTCATAGTTTATGGTGAAATTATTGACATTTCGTATGCTAGTTTTAATACGAATGTTTATGTTATGTTTAAACCTTTTCATATGGGAATGCATTGGACTTAATAAGTGACGGGTGGAGCCCGCTATAGCTCCTCGATGCATCGGTAGGTCTCATGAGACAAACTAGTGTCTTGGCACAAGGCCTTGACAACATCTTATTTGTAGTCTTGGCACGAGGCCTTGGCTATGTGGTTATGATACTCTGGCATTATGCATTCCAACATTATGAAAGTGGTTATTGATATTGCATGTGATTATTCGATTAGTAGAATATCCATGTGAATAAGTAAATGGCATTATTTCATTTTTATTTTTTCCATACTATGTTGAAGTTCAATTTTAAAAGGCTTTTGTTTTAGTAATTCATTGCCTTAAATGTTTATGCTTATTATGAATGTTCCGCTATATTGTTATCCTTACTGGGCATTTGAGCTCACCCCTTTTCTATGTTTTATTTTTCCCAGGTAGTGAAGAAGTAAATTATGAATGACTTGCAGGGATATTATGAGGGGTTAATAGTGTGGATATGAAGGCTTTGTTGTTGTAGTAGTTTTTTCACTTTGAAATGTAATGTAAAACTTTATGATTATATCTAGTGTTTCCAAGGCTACTAAACCAATCGGTCTTTCGGGATTTGATCTTTCTTGTGATCATGCCAATGTTACGAAGTAATGCACCGACTCTGGGCAGCTGGGGTCGGGGCGTTACAGTTGGTATCAGAGGAAGTTTAGTACAAACCTTGGAAGCTAGGATTAGATAAACTCTGATTAGAGCACGTAGACCTAAGATGAACTTTGAGGATTAGTATAGAAGAACTTCCTAGAATTTTGGTATTGTAGAGACTTTGTGAGTTTTTCGAGCAATACATCCCTGTCTGGATACGAGCAGGTAGAGGCGGCTCTGGCACAGATGTACCTAGGGGTAAAACCCGAAAACACCGCTTTGAGCTAGACTCGAACGGGAACTGGTGCACGACAACGGGCCTTGCTGCACTCTTGGTTACGACACTCCCGGGGGATATGCTTAAGATAACTCTCACTTTCTTTACAAATCATTATGAAGGGTTTATGAGTATATACTTCCTCAAAGAAAACATATTTATGATTATGGATTATATCCATAGATAGTTCAATTTATGTTATGTGTTTTATAAGTATGGGATTATGTATTTTGATTCATAAACTGATCTAGTTTATGCCATTTTTTTAGAAATGGCGCCTAGTGGAAGAAATGGAAACCGTATCAATGCACGCACTCCATGTAGGGATTGCCCTCCTGCTCAAGATAATTATAGTGGGGCTGGTGATACAACTGGTGCTGATCAGCTAATCACCGTACTGGGACAACTTACTCAGGTTATGAATAATAACCTTACCCGTATGGAGCACCCTGATCCGCAGCGTGGAGGATCAATGTTAGATCGATTCATGAGGCAACAACCACCAACGTTCAATGGGAATACAAATCCCGTAGTAGCTGAGCAATGGATATTTTCCCTAGAGAAAATATTTCAGGCTTTGGGGAGCAGTGAAAGGGAAAAAGTTATCATGGCAGTTTACCGCCTCACTGGAGATGCTGATCAATGGTGGTCATTGATTCAAAATACGAAGGAAGATGATGAAGTATCAAATATGGAATGGAGGGAGTTCAAAGATCTGTTTTTAGAAAAATACTTCCCTCGCGACCATCGAGCGGATATGGAAAGACAATTTCTGAGTCTGAGACAAAAGGAGGATGAGAATGTCACAAAGTATGAGGCTAACTTTACAAGGTTAGCGAGGTATGCTGGAGATTATATTCACAACCCAAGAAGTAAAATTGATCGTTTCTTTGATGGGTTAAAACCATTTCTCCGTCGAGCATTAGTCTCACAATCCTTTTCGTCGTACGAAGACATTGTTTCATGTGCTATCAAGACCGAAAAAGAATTCTCTAAGTCTTATGACTTTAAAGCGAAGCAAGAGAAGAAGAGACCTGCTGATCAATCTGGGAATGGAAATAAGGGGAAGAAGGGAAAGGTTGAATATCCATCTTGTGTTAAATGCGGGAAGAAACATCCTGGTGCTTGCCTGAAGGGAATGGGAGTCTGTTACAAGTGTGGTGAAAAAGGCCACCAAGCTCATGATTGCAAGGGGAAGAAGGAAGCTACCAAAGTTCAGTGCTACAATTGCAGGGAGATGGGGCATTATGCAAATGCATGTCCTAAGCGTCAGGAGAACTTACCTCAGAAAAGGCCAAGGGATCAAGGCCAGGCTTATGCTATCACTACTGCTGAGGTAGAAGCTCCGAAAGACGTGGTGGCAGGTAATTTAATGGTTTCCTCAAGTTTATAAAATGCATTATTTGATTCTGGATCATCGCATTGTTTCATATCTTCCCAGTTTGCTAAGAAAATTAGATATTTCCAATTTGATTTAATAAGGGAGTTGTTAGTTAAAACTCCTAAGGGAAGTATCGTTGCAACAAAGTTTTGTGAATCAGTCCCCATTAGAGCACATAAATTTTCTTTATCTGCTGATTTCATCGTCATACCTATGATTGAGTTTGATATAATCCTCGGTATGGACTGGCTTTCGGACTATGATGCGAAGATTTATTGTAAGAAGAAAGAGGTTACGATTCTTGATGATAATGATAAGGAGCACCTTATTTTTAGAGCAGAATCGTCACCACCTAATTCTTATTTAGATCCACCCCCTGTAGCTCAACTTAATTCAATTATCGGGGATGAAGAGAATGAAATAACTGTCGGTGAGGAAAGAAATGTTCAAATAGAGGATGTACCTATTGTGAAAGAGTTTGTAGATGTATTTCCGGAAGATTTACCTGGACATCCTCCAGAACGAGAAGTAGAGTTTTCCATTGATTTAATTCCTGGATCAAGGCCTATATCGAAGACCCCTTATAGAATGGCCACTGTAGAGCTAGTCGAACTAAAGAAACAACTAGAGGAATTGAGTAATAAGGGATTTATTCGCCCTAGTGTTTCTCCATGGGGAGCCCCTGTTCTTTTTGTTAAAAAGAAAGATGGATCTATGAGGTTATGTATCGACTACAGGGAGATCAATGCTATAACGATAAAGAACAAGTATCCCCTACCTCGTATTGATGATTTATTTGACCAACTGCATGGAGCTCAATACTTTTCAAAGATTGACCTTCGATCTGGATACCATCAGTTGTGTGTGAAGAAGGAAGACATTCCGAAGACAGCATTTCGAACCAGGTACGGGCATTACGAGTTTACTGTAATGCCGTTTGGATTGACTAATGCACCCTCTGTATTCATGGATCTGATGAATAGAGTTTTCAAGGAGTATCTAGATAAATTTGTGGTGGTATTTATTGATGATATCTTGGTATACTCCAAAACCTACGAAGATCATGAAAATCATTTGCGCATTATCTTGAAGACTCTGAGGAGGCATGAATTATATGGGAAGTTTAGCAAGTGTGAATTCTGGCTTCAGGAGATTTCTTTTCTTGTCCATATTGTCTCTAAAGATGGAATCTCTGTTGATCCTTCTAAGACCAAAGCAATCCAAGAATGGCCAGCACCTACGAGTATAACTGAGGTACGTAGTTTTATTGGTTTGGCAGGTTATTATCGACGTTTCGTCCAGAATTTTGCCCGATTGGCTAACCCATTAACGAAGCTCACACGTAAAGGGGTTAAATTTGTTTGGACAAAAGAGTGTGAAGAATGTTTCGAAGAACTGAAGAGAAGATTAGTCAATGCTCCTATATTGACTCTACCATCGGGAAATGATGGGTTCGTTATTTATAGTGATGCATCGAAGAAAGGACTTGGCTGTGTCCTTATGCAGAATGATAGAGTAATTGCCTATGCATCACGACAGTTGAAAATTCATGAACAAAACTATCCTACTCATGATCTTGAGTTAGCAGCTGTGATCTTTTCTTTGAAGATATGGAGGCACTACCTCTATGGTGAAAAATGTGAGATTTATACTGATCACAAGAGTTTGAAGTATATTTTCTCACAAAAAGAACTCAACATGAGGCAAAGGAGATGGCTTGAATTACTCAAGGATTATGATTGCACGATACACTACCACCCGGGGAAGGCAAACAAAGTAGTAGATGCTTTGAGAAGAAAAGACCATGGAGTTCTGAACATGATGAGAATTGAAAGGGATCCAATTTTCATGGATCTAGTGAAGATGGACATGGGAATAACCAGGGAAGGTGAAACATCAATGCTTTTTCAAATGGTTGCCAAACCATCTTTACTAGAAAGGATTAAGAGTTCTCAGACTGATGATGAAGAATTCCAAAAGAATATTAAAGCTGTGAATGATGGGAGATTGAGAGACTTTGCGTATGAAGGTGGAATTTTGAAATTCGGGTAGAGACTTTGTGTTCCCAATATACCTGATCTAAAAAGGGAATTGCTGGATGATGCTCATAGTTCCAATTTCTCTATACACCCTGGGAGCACCAAAATGTATAGAGATTTGAAGGATAATTTTTGGTGGGACAACATGAAGAGGGAGATTGCTGATTTTGTGTCAAGATGTATGGTTTGTCAACAAGTGAAAGCTGGAAGGCAACAGCCTGGAGGAGTCATGCAACCTCTTCCCATACCGGAGTGGAAATGGGACAATATTACGATGGACTTTGTCATGGGGATACCAAAGACTCCTAGAAGGAACGATGCAATATGGGTTATTGTTGATCGTCTTACCAAGTCAGCACATTTTCTTGCTATAAGAGAAGATCTACCCCTGGAACGTCTAGCAAGACTATACATTAATGAAGTTGTGAGACTTCATGGAGTACCCCTATCGATTGTTTCTGATCGTGATCCCCGTTTTACTTCAAGATTTTGGAAAAGTATTCAGAAATCCCTGGATACTGAACTTCATTTGAGAACTGCTTACCACCCTCAGACAGATGGACAATCAGAACGGACTATTCAGACCTTAGAAGACATGTTGAGATCTTGCTCACTTGATTTTCAGGGTATGTGGGATCAATATTTACCACTAGTAGAATTTTCCTATAACAATAGCTTCCATTCGAGTATTCAGATGGCACCATATGAAGCGTTATACGGAAAGAGATGTCGTACACCAACCTGTTGGGATGACGTTGGTGAAAGAAAACTTGTAGGCCCAGAACTGGTGGAGGAAACGGTGGAAAAGGTGAAGGTAATCCAAAATCACATTAAAGCAGCTCAAAGTAGGCAGAAGAGCTATGCCGATAATCGAAGGAAGGATTTGGAATTTCAAGTCGGTGATCATGTTTTCCTGAAAGTATCTCCGTGGAAGGGAGTCATACGTTTTGGTAAGAAAGGTAAATTGAGTCCCAGGTACATCGGACCTTTCGAAATTCTAGAACGAATTGGGGCTATAGCTTACCGATTGGCAATGCCGCCAAGTCTCTCCAAAGTTCACGATGTGTTCCACGTATCTCTGTTGAGGAAATACATGCCTGACCCAACGCATGTACTCACCTATGAAGATTTAGAACTGGAACCTGATCTGTCTTATTGCGAAGAGCCCATCAAGATTCTTGATACGAGAGAACAATTGCTGAGAAACCGGACGACGCGTCTGGTAAAAGTTTTGTGGAGGAATCATAAGATGGAAGAGGCAACGTGGGAACCCGAGGAACTTATGATGAAGAACCACCCGAGTCTTTTTATGCAGTAATACCCTAGAAATTGCGAGGACGCAATTATTTGAAGGAGGGGAGAATGTAACACCCCAAGCTTCTACGGTACGTTTCCCTTTGAATAATGCGATAGCGTGTGTTGTACGCAACCTCGAGTTCTAACACACACCACAACTAATTAAACTAGCCGTTGTGAATAGTAATACCTAATTTTTGAAATTATATATATTTTATATTTGAAAATGGACTTCATTTTTGGACTCGGAATATCGAATTTAGCCTAAGGTGAAATTTTGGTACTTTTCGGATAACTTTCATATTTTGATGAATAGTGAAAATTACTAAATTTTAATTAAAAACAACTTTTTTAATCAAAATAATTAATAGTGATAAATTATGAATTTTAGTAGTTTTAAAGTATATTTAGAATATATTTTTACCATTTAATATAATGTTGGTCATTGGACATAATTTTACAATTAAACCGAACATAAACAAGTGTCAATCTTTTGATAGTTATTATCTCTTAAAAACACGCTTTTTGTTTTGACAGCGGGAATTAATTTTAAATTAATTTCTGCCACTTCTGTGTTTTGAATTTAGGAAAATGGATTCCATATTTGGAATCAGGATGTTCAAATTGTGTAAATGGGTAACTTTTATTTTTAGACATTTTGAATAATTACTGCGGTAAATATTATATTTACCATGGTTAAGGGTAAATCCGGTAAATAAGGGTTAAAAAATAATATTATAATAATACTAAATTACCCTAAAACGTGTCTTAAACCTATTGGTTGATACATGGTCGACCATGGGCATCTTTGGGTCTATTTTGGGACCCCATGGATCCACTTGTAAGTGATAATGACACATTATATTAATAAAGCTAAAATAAAAATAAAAATGGCATAAGCTTACATCTTTTAGAAGAGCAATTTTTACATAGGGTTATACATGTTGGAATTTCGATTATAAATATTCATTAGAAAGATAAAAAGATTTCCTACATAATGATATTTTATTTATAATTTTTAGACATTAAATAAGTTATTTTATTTATGACACAATGATGATGCAGTAATTACTATAATAGTGAAAAATTAAAATAATTGATATTATAAATACCCAAATAAATATAATATGAAACTTTTAATGAATTAAACTAATTTTCTAGGCTAATATGATATATTAGGATTGTTTTAATGGACTTTTTTCGAAGTAATCAATCTGTTATGAGTTTCACAAAAATCAACTATTGAATAGTGTCAAAATTGACATAAAAGAGTTCTTAAAACAAATATTATATTATTAATTGATATTAAATTCCTAAAAATCTAAGGTTCGGCCAAGAGACTTATATTATGATAGGTTAATCATTAATGGACCACTTGGGGGTCGCTTGGATGTATATAGTAAGTTTATTAACCATAATATATAAAAATACAAAGAGACATTGTAAAAGTGAAACTAATTAACTTAGAGTTAATACTTAAAGATAAGGTTAATATAAGTACCCAAACCTGTCTAAATTCTATTGGATGAGTTGTTTTCGACCTATCCCCACCTCATAATTTGAATAGTCAACTTTGGAGCCTTTAGAAACCGAATATGAATTTATTATAAATTAATATTTCTAGCTTTTCCAGAGGTGCCCCTCACCCCTCTTATAAAAGGGCACTCCTCCTTCTCATTTCTTCACACCTTCAAAGCCTTTTGGTTCGGCCAAACTCTGCCCAAATACTCTCCCAACATCCCTCACTACAACCTAGAGGCCTTAGTTTGATCAGAAAGCCATCCTAAGGATCCCTTTTGATCAAATCAAAAGGAAGAACCCGAAGAAGAGGTAATGATTTCACCACCCTTTTCTAAGTTCATTTCTTCTTCCACTTATTATTCCTTTGTTCTTACCATTCTGAAATAATAACTCCAGTATATCACATATACTGTGATGTTATTATAAATATGGTACAACCATATTCATTATCCTATCCACCCTTTGAATAACATGTCACCATACGTGCGTACGTACGACTTACCGTCTCCACGTCGTGGTGTAATTGTTATTCAATATAATATTATTTGGATGGGTATAATAATGATGTGTAACTCATGTAAATAATAAATCTAACATGTTAATGATTCTTTATATATGATATACCATCCTTTTATATATTATTTTAATATCAAAAGAATGATATTGTCGCTCGTGCGTACGTACGGACTACCGTCTCCACGAACGCGATGAGATTCATTCTCCATCGTAACCATTCAAGTATAATTTGATAATTTAAAAAATGATGTTTAAGGACTTGATATCATTATGGATATGAATAATATACAACCTATCCTTTACATACATGTCTTACGTAACAAAACATACAAAAGAAAACAAGTAAGTTAACACCCGAAACGACGATAATTCTAAGATATTATTAACAAATCAATGTTAAAAGATCATATATGATATCATATTAATATATATGATTCTTGTATAATTTAATAACAACTATTTCACCATTATACAGGAGGTTAACCTACCCCAACCAAGGAAAAGTACAAGGTAAGGGTTATTTCACAATCTCTTCTTTATCCGAGGTTGTTTATACGTAATAATCTACTGGGATCTCGTTATCATCCACATCCATGTTTCTTCAAAATGTATTTCAAAACTTTTTTACTATTTACAAGAATATGGGTTAAAGTCATTTATACCCTTGTTTGACTTTTTATAAGAGGTTTATAAAGGAATCTTTCCGTCGTTTTCAAAACAAGGTCCTTTTTAACCTTTTCGACAGAATTGAGGTAAGAATGTTTTTTTTAACTTATACGGCGGGTGCGGTTATTTTCCGCCGTTATAATATCGTCGAAGCTTTCCATACAAGCTTATAAGAATATTTTCAAAGAAATTGTTTTATTTTATATGGCTCTTAAATGATTTCAAAAATAGAAAGAGATATTTCTCTAAAAAATGTTTTGATTTCATCTATGTCAACATCCTTCGACGGATTTTACGCTTATTTGAAGTTGATTTATTATGATACAAAACTTCTATATTGTATTTAAAGTTTTGTGATATGTTTGACTGTGGATGTGCTATTTTTATACCATTCATAGTTTATGGTGAAATTATTGACATTTCGTATGCTAGTTTTAATACGAATGTTTATGTTATGTTTAAACCTTTTCATATGGGAATGCATTGGACTTAATAAGTGACGGGTGGAGCCCGCTATAGCTCCTCGATGCATCGGTAGGTCTCATGAGACAAACTAGTGTCTTGTCACAAGGCCTTGACAAAATATTATTTGTAGTCTTGGCACGAGGCCTTGGCTATGTGGTTATGATAGTCTGGAATTATGCATTCCAACATTATGAAAGTGGTTATTGATATTGCATGTGATTATTCGATTAGTAGAATATCCATGTGAATAAGTAAATGGCATTATTTCATTTTTATTTTTGCCATACTATGTTGAAGTTCAATTTTAAAAGGCTTTTGTTTTAGTAATTCATTGCCTTAAATGTTTATGCTTATTATGAATGTTCTGCTATATTGTTATCCTTACTGGGCATTTGAGCTCACCCCTTTTCTATGTTTTATTTTTCCCAGGTAGTGAAGAAGTAAATTATGAATGACTTGCAGGGATATTATGAGGGGTTAATAGTGTGGATATGAAGGCTTTGTTGTTGTAGTAGTTTTTTCACTTTGAAATGTAATGTAAAACTTTATGATTATATCTAGTGTTTCCAAGGCTACTAAACCAATCGGTCTTTCTGGATTTGATCTTTCTTGTGATCATGCCAATGTTACGAAGTAATGCACCGACTCTGGGCAGCTGGGGTCGGGGCGTTACATTTGGAGTCTGGCGTGTTGGGTGCAAGGTTTTTAGGAGTTTTTAGGATTTTAAGGGTTTTGGGTATTTTTAGTTTTTTTATGGGGTTTAAAGGTTTTTTATGTTTCTTGTGGTTTTATGGTTTTTTAGGGTTTCAAATTTTAGGTTTTTTTATGTTTTTTGGGAATTTTAGGGTTCTTTGTGTTTTATGGTTTATGGTTTTTTTTTCATATTTTATGATTTTATGTTTTTTTGGTGGTTTTGGGGTTTTTATGGTTTTAGGGAATTTAAGTTTTTTAAGTATTTAGGATTTTGTGGTTTTTATTGTTTTGTATGGTTTTTTTAGTATTAAATTTCTGGATTGGTTTTTAGGGTTTTAGGTGTTTCATGGTTTCAATGGTTTTTGAGATTTCTCACTAATCTTGAATGTTTTTTTGGTGATTTAGCGGTTTTAATATTTTGGGGACTTATTTATGGTTTTAGTGTGATTTTGGGTCTATTAGTGTTTTTTTTATTTTTTGTGCTTTCTAGGCATTTTATGGTTTTTTATTTTTATGGTTTTTAATTGTTTTGTGTTAATTTTGGGGCATTATGGTGTTTATGGGTTTTGAGGGGGGGTTTTGGTTTTGAGGAATGTTTTAGTATTTGTTGTATTTTATGGTGTTTAAGGTGTTTTAATGGAAATTTTCTATTTTTTAGGGATTTGTTGAGTCCTCTAGGGGTTTTTGGGTTTTAGGATATTATATGTTCCTTTAGTGTTTTTAGGCATTTAGGTACATTTAGAGGGTTTTAGGATTTCATGATTCTTATTACTTTAATGGGTTTTAGGGTTTTTAGGATTTTTAGGGTGTTTAGGATTTTAATTTATTTCTGTGGATTTGACTATTTTTCTAGGGTTTTAAATACTTTCTTGGGTTTTATTGTTCTTAGTGTTCCAATGTTTTTTTTGAAATGTATGGGTCTTGTTAGGGGTTTTTAGGTTTTTTTACTATTGTTTTGGTTTTTTTTGTATTTATTGGTTTTTTGTTTTTAGGATGGGTGGGAGGGAATATTTAGTTTTTATTTTAGGGCTTTAAAGGTTCTTTTGGTTCTTTTGGTTTTTGGGGGAATATTATGGGGTTTTAGAGGGTTTTGTGTTTTAGGTGTCTTTTAGGGTTTCAGGTTTTATGGGTTTAAGGTGTTTTATGGGGTTTCATAAAAAAATTTAAGGTTTTCAGGGGTATTATGGTTTTTAGGGGATAAAAATTATTTTTATGGATTTTTATGGATTTTGTGGTCTTTTAATGTTTCTATGGGTATTTTGGTTTTTGTAAATATTTTTACGAGTTTTCCAATTCTTAAAAACATTAATTGATTTATAGGGGGTTCTGAGTCTCTAAATGCTTTTAAGGGTATTTTTTTTTTAGTATTATGTAGACAAATTAAGGGACTTTTTTGGTTTTTTGTTATTTAGGGTCCCTTACAGGTTTTGGGGTTTTTACATTCTTTTTGGGTTTTCAGGATTCTTAGGGAAATTTATGGTCTCCAGAGTTTTCTAGGGTGATTTGTGATTTTTAGGGTTTTTAAACATTTAGGGGTTTTAATGTTTTTATGGGTTTTGATGTCCATTAATTTCTTTAGTGCCCTTTTGGCTAATAAATGGTTTTAGGGTTCATTATGGTTTTAATTTTATTTAGTTTTTTTGGGATTTATTAGGCTCTTTTTGAGTTTTAAGTGTTTTTAAGAGACATTATGGTTTTTATGGTAATTTTTGAGCTTTACTATGTTTAGTGACATTTAGGGTCTATATGGTTATTAGGATTATTTGGGTTATTTAGGGATTTAATGTGTTTTAGGCATGTTTATGGTTTTTAGAGGTTTTAGGGTCTTTTAGATAGTTTAAGGGGTTTTTTATAATTTTATGGGGTTTTTACGGTTTTATGGTCTTTTAGGGGTTTAATGGTGTAAGGGGGTTTTAGGTTTTTTAATTATTTAAGTTTTTTTATGGATTTTAGGGGGTTTAGAGGATTTTTGGGTTATTTTGTTTTTAGGGTTTTTTGGGGTTTTATAGTATTTTGGGTTTTATTCGTATTTATATTTTTAATGGTTTCACAGATTTTAGGGTCCCAAGGGGTTTTTTTTGTTTTTCTATTATTATGGATATTAAGGGTTTTTTCTTATTATTTTGGTCAATGCTTTTGTGATTTATTTTTATTTTACGGTTTCTTGGGTTTTCTTATATTTTTCATGTTTTTTAATTTTTTTATTGTTTCAATATTTTTTGGGAATTTAGGTGTTTTTACTGGTTTTAGGGGGTTCATGGGATTTGAGGGGTTTCAAGGGGGTATTTGATTTTATGGGTCGTAAGGCACTATTTTTTAGGAGTTTTTAGGGTTTTTATAGTTTTAGGGGATTTAGGGTATTTTTTCTGTTATTTATAGTTATTATGGATTTTAGTTATTTTAAGGGGTTTTAGGGCTTTAGATATTTTTCAGGAACTTTCGAAATATTTGGGATTTAAGATTTAAAAGGTTTTTTATCGACTGTTTATTGGAATATATGGTTTTTTATTTTTTTAGTGTTTTAGGGGTTTTATTATTTTTTTTAATTTCAAGGTGTTTTATTATAATTTTATTTATTTTATGGTTTTTAGTTTCTTTAGGTTTTTTAGGTGTTTAAGGGATTTTAGCCTTATAAGGGGTTTTAGGGTTTGTTTTTGGTTTTTAATGCATTTTAGGTTTTTTGAGTTTTTTGTATTTTAGTGCCTTTTAGGGGTTTATATGGTTTTTTGGTGTTTTTGGTTTTTAGTGTTTTTAGTTATTGTTTTGGTTTTATTGGTTTTTCTGACTGTACAGGGTTTTATAGAATTTTAATTGTTTTCTAGGGACTCTTGGGTTTTTTGGGGTTATTGGGTTTTAAAATTGCTTTTAGGGGTTTAAGAGTTTTGGGTGTGTTTAGGGTTCTTAGGGGGTTTAGTTAATTTTTTGGGATTATATGGTTTTTAATAGCTTTGGAGATTTTATGGGGTTTTTGGCATTTTAGGGGTTTTCAGGGTTTTAATATTTTTTAGGGTTTTAGGATTTTAGGGGTTTTCAGGTTTTTATAGTTTTTTTTGGGGGGGGGGGGGTTTATTTTTTTTACATATATTAGTGGTTTTTATGGGTTTGGGGTTTTTAGGGGTTTCTAGGGTTTTATGGTGTTGTTAGGGTTTAATGGGTTTATAATATGTTTAGTGACTTTTTATGTTTTTAATTACTTTTTAGAAATTTTGGGTTTTTAAGACATTTATTTTTTTATGTATTTTTTGTTTTTTAATGATGGTTTTAGGTTTTTTATTTTTACTTGTTGTGATTTTAAGTGGTTTTAGTGTATCTAGATAATTTTTGGGGTTGTTGTGATTTTTCGGGGGGTTTTGGGTTTTAAAGGTTTTAAAAAAAAATAATGTCATAGAGGGTTTTTTTGGGTCCTTTGGGTTTTATGGGTTTTTAGGGTCTTTTTACGTTTTTAGGGTATTTAGGTTTTTAATGGTGTTATATGGTTATTTATAAATTGATAGACTTTTCTTATTTTTAGGGGGGTTTTGGAATTTTTTAGGATTTTTTAGGTTTTATGGTTTTTAGGGTTTTATGTGTTTTCAGTTGTTTATGGATTTTTTGTGTTTTAGAGGATTTTTGGGTTTAGGGTTTTTCATGGAATCTTATTGTTTAGGGTTTTATTATATTTTTTTGGTTATTTCAGAGTTTTAGGGTTTTAGTGGTTTTAGGATGATATATTTTTTTGAGTAATTATGTTCATTCTTGGAATTTTTAGGGATTTAGGGAGAAAATGGATCATGGATTAAGTTTCAATACACATTTAAGAAAACAAAAACAAAGCAGAAAATGAGTGTTTACCCATCTGAGACTGGACCTCACCCTTCATATTAGACTCCACATATGACATAGAAAAAGACGAGGCAACAAAAGACCACAGCGAGCTTCATTCACTACTAGGAAAACAGGTATTTGCGACGGGCGATTTGCGATGGGATCCCATCGCAAATGGCCTTTTGTGACGGGGGCCCGTCGCAAATCGCCCGTTGCGGAAAACGCCATCACAAAAACAACTATTTGCGACCGGCCCGTCGCTAAAGCTAGTAGTTGCGATGGGGATCCTTCCCGTCGCAAATATTACTCCGTATTTTTTGTAAAAACTTTTAAAATAGTAATTGCGACGGGGCCCGTCGCAAATAATATTTTTTAGAAAAAAATAAAAAACTATTATTAAATTATTTTAATGAATATAATAATAAAATTTGCGACGGGCATAGTATCCTGTCGCAACTATTATAAAAAAATAAAAAAAAATAAATTATTTTAATTAATATAATAATAATCCAATTATAATTCAAAAATCAAAAATAATAAAATATTAATAGATGATTTTAATAAATATAATAATAGAATTATAATTCACAAATAAAAATAATAAATTATTAATAAATTATTTTAATTAATATAATAATAATAGAATTATAATTCATAAATAAAAAATAATAGAATATTAATAAATTATTTGATTAATATAATAATATTAGAATTATAATTCATAAATAAAAAAAATATTAATAAGTTATTTTAATTAATATAAAAACAATAGTATTATTTTACATTCAAATATTAAAATAATTCAAATATTACAAAAAAATATAATTAAATTATAATATTATAAAATTTTAATATATATATATATTTTTTAATATTATAAAATATAAATAATATTATTATTCATATTAATATTGTTATTTCAAAATATAATATTATTAATATTTTATAATGAGACAGAAACTACGAATAGAAAAAAATTCATATTTTGATTTAACAAACATTATAACATAAAAGCACACTCTAATCTGAAGGAGGGGGGGAGGGGGGATCTGAAGATGTTGGTGGAGGAAACTCCATCTTTAATGCATGAGTTAGTCGGCGCATGTGCTCCATCTGCTCCTAGTGCTGGTGCTGCCACCGACTCATCTGCTCCTCGTACAACTGCTGCTGGCGTCGATGCTCCTCCTCATGTTGCTGCTGCTGCTGACGCATCTGCTCCTGCTCCTGTCGGAGACTCTCTATCAGTGCAGTCTGAGATCGCAACTGAACCTCATATTGTGTAGCAGAAGAAGATGCACGAGCTCCTCTCTAGCTGGACGCCGACATCGCAGCACTGCCATAATAATCTCCGGGAGTCAGTCGAGAGATAATACCAACTACTCGGCCCTTCTCAAAGGCATACTGCGTGGCCTGCATCCATGTCGCCTCATCAAACTGACGGCCAGTGGTCTGATCTGATGACTCGGCCTAACTCTCAGGCCGGGTATCTGACGCTACAGCCTCATATGACTCCTGTAGTTGCAATTTAAAATTAAAATTGTGAATATATTATATGCAGTTAATTTTTAAACTTGAAAACAAATAATACTGACCACGGCGTGATGCTGACAATCACCTCTGAGCTCCCCAGTAGTAGGATCACTATACATTCTCTGATATACGTCGTACTCTGTAATATCGGGGTGCTCGACAACCTATAAGAATAAAAAATAAACTGTTAATATTTATAGTTATAAAAAATATTTATAAATAATGTACGTACTAGATGCTGTCTATGAGTACTGAAAGAATGACTCCCAGCTCGATGAGTTACCTACTGTCTCCCCCGATTCTGCCTCCCCACCGATGATCTCCTCTGAAAGGCACCACTCAACCAGTACACAAATAATCCATCCCATACATGGGATGAAATGTACTCTGGTCGGTGTGCTTTACATGACTCGTCAAAATCTGACAATCGTGGTTTCTTCGTGGAATATTTTCTTAAATTGTGCAAACACTAACGAAAGCGATCATGCATGGCCACCTCCCATGACTTGTGGATGGTGCCACGCATGGTATCCTCGATCGGATACCATAAACCCTATAAATAAATCAAAATATCAAGTTAGAAATGAAATAATTTTCAAAATAAAAATTATTTATTTACGTACGTACCAACCAATGGCAAAACATGGCCTCCTGCACATCAATGGGAATCTGCTCCCATATGTTCCACGACTGAGAGAAATAGTTGCGCAAAATAGCGCTGCCCTATCCGACTGCTATATGCGGAAAACTGTAAAAATAATAAACATTTATTATGTGAATAGATTAATGAAATCTTAGTCAAATCCACAGATTATCACACAGGTTATCACACCTCCGTGTGCGTGCATCAAACCCAAGACATGGACGTCGCTCGAAGACGGGTTCAGGAATCATCAATCGTGAAAGACCACGCCCCCTCCGCATACTCCCGGGAGCGCCTGCAGGCTGAGGGTCATCTGCCAGCAACTCATCCGCATCGAAAGGCAGGTCAGTATCCGCCAACTCACGAAATGTGTCGTCGTCCATCTGAAACAGAAAATTTTAATGTTGTTAGCAAATAATTGATAATTACTATTATATATACATATATACATATTATGATTGTATATAAATACCATGGAATTCTATCAGTGTTCATCTTCATCATCATATTCATATATGTCAATGTCATCTTCATATTCCTCCTCAACATCGTCAATATCCATTTGAGTTACAGTTTCTTCATCTCTTACCATTTCAAATTCATATGTGACATCATCAACATCATCGTCATCACCGACTCTTAAATTTGGGGTGTCGTCATCGATACTCATGTCTCTTTGTAAAAAAGATTGATTTTGAGTACTCTCTTGAAAAACTTCAATTCTTTGCACATTAGTGAAAGCACATTCACTTTGACTAAACTGATTGTCTCAAATTTTGATTTTTATTACACTCCACCAATCAGTCAAGTCTCTTGATGTAGCACAGTACCTTGCGTAATAAACTTGATGTGCATGTTGAGCCAATAATAATGGTTCATTTACTACGAGAACACTTGTACATTTAAAATTAATGATTCCATGAGTCAGATGAACATGCACGCCTCTCTCTGTATCCAACCACCGACATTTGAACATGGTTATGTAATGTTTTCCAAGATAACAGAGTTCAATGATTTCATCAAGCATGCCATAAAAGTCAACTTCATTTTCTCGATGATGAGATCCTCTCAAGCTAACTCCACTGTTCATTGTTTTTTTTGATTCCCCATATGCATGTGTGTGAAATCAAAATCCATTCACCACATATGCATTATATGTTTTAACAAGTTTGGAAGGTGGGTTACTCAATATACACAGCCATTTGTCAATTTTATCAGCATGCCGAGACACCTGAAAATTTGTGAAATAATTATCAATATATTAAACTATACATTGAATGAGTTGCTAAAAGATAAATAATTTATGTTACCAGTTTTTGAAACCACTGAGAGAAATTTTTCAGTCGACGTTCTTCGAGAGCAGCTGCTGTAATTTGTGGAATTTTTTTCTTGATATGATTATCATACAACGTATAAAACCCAAAGTTATTTACTGTAACATAAATGATAGAATAAGTGATATAAACACTTACAGTACAACTGATGTCATCTCTTCACAATTGAGCAGAACAAACGTATGAACTCTATGATGTTCATCATCCGAAACCCAGCATTCATAAAATCCACCAAAACCAAGCTCTGGGTGGTTGAAAACAGATAATTGATTGTCGATTTCATCAATATTCCTCTCATTCAGTCCCATTCGGTTGTGTTTTGAAGGATACTCAGATTCAAAATAATGTGTGTTTTCTGTCTCCACATACAAATATTACATGTGGAGACAGAAAACACAAAGATGAAAGGAAAATTGTATATAATATAAAAAATTATATTGTTTTAATATTAATAATAAAATATACTAATAATGTATTAATGTTATTATTCATAATTATTGGTTATTATTCCTAATTATTGGTAATTATTCTTAATTATTTATAATTATTCCTAATTATTGGTAATTATTCCTAATTATTGGTAATTATTGGTAATTATTCCTAATTATTGGTAATTATTCCTAATTATTGGTAATTATTGGTAATTATCGGTAATTATTCGTAATTATTGGTAATTATTACTAATTATTGGTAATTATTACTAATTATTGTTAATTATTACTAATTATTACTAATTATTACTAATTATTGGTAATTATTACTAATTATTGGTAATTATTACTAATTATTACTAACTATTACTAATTATTGGTAATTATTACTAATTATTAATAATTATTACTAATTATTGGAAATTATTACTAATTAATACTAATTATTGGTAATTATTCCTAATTATTACTAATTATTACTAATTATTACTAATTAGGAATAATTACCAATAATTATTACTAATTATTACTAATTATTACTAATTATTAATAATTAGTGGTAAATATTGGTAATTATTCCTAGTTATTACTTATTATTACTAATTATTACTAATTAGTGGTAATTATTAGTAATTATTACTAATTATTACTAATTATTACTAATTATTACTAATTATTGGTAATTATTACTAATTATTACTAATTATTGGTAATTATTACAATTTATTGGTAATTATTACTAATTATTGGTAATTATTACTAATTATTGGTAATTAATACTAATTATTACTAATTATTAATAATTATTGGTAATTATTACTAATTATTACTAATTATTACTAATTATTGGTAATTATTACTAATTAATACTAATTATTGGTAATTATTCCTAATTATTACTAATTATTACTAATTATTACTAATTATTACTAATTAGTGGTAATTATTGGTAATTATTACTAATTATTACTAATTATTACTAATTATTGGTAATTATTCCTAATTATTACTAATTATTGCTAATTATTACTAATTAGTGGTAATTATTAGTAATTATTACTAATTATTACTAATTATTACTAATTATTACTAATTATTGGTAATTATTACTAATTATTACTAATTATTGGTAATTATTACTAATTATTGGTAATTATTACTAATTATTCCTAATTATTCCTAATAATTGCTAATTATTACTAATTATTGGTAATTATTACTAATTATTATTAATTATTACTAATTATTGGTAATTATTACTAATTAATACTAATTATTGGTAATTATTCCTAATTATTACTAATTATTACTAATTTTTACTAATTATTACTAATTATTACTAATTATTACTAATTAGTGGTAATTATTGGTAATTATTACTAATTATTACTAATTATTACTAATTATTGGGAATTATTCCTAATTATTACTAATTATTACTAATTATTACTAATTATTACTAATTATTTGTAATTATTACTAATTATTACTAATTATTGGTAATTATTACTAATTATTGGTAATTATTACTAATTATTACCAATTATTCCTAATTATTGCTAATTATTGCTAATTATTCCGAATTATTGGTAATTATATGAATAATTACCAATAATTGGGAATAATTACCAATAATTAGAAATAATAACATTATTAGTATATTTTATTATTAAAATTAAAACAATATAATTTTCTATATTATATACAATTCTCCTTTCATCTGTGTGTTTTCTGTCTCCACATACAAATATTTCATGTGGAGACAGAAAACACACAGTTGAAAGGAGAATTCTATATAATATAAAAAATTATATTATTTTAATATTAATAATAAAATATACTAATAATGTAATAATGTTATTATTCCTAATTATTGGTAAGTATTACTAATTATTACTAATTATTACTAATTATGACTAATTATTACTAATTATGGATAATTATTGGTAATTAGTAAATTATGACTAATTATTCGTAATTATCGGTAATTATTACTAATTATGGATAATTATTGGTAATTAGTAAATTATTACTAATTATTGGTAATTCTTGGTAATTATTGGTAATTATTACTAATTATGTATAATTATTGATAATTATTACTAATTATGGATAATTATTGGTAATTATTACTTATTATTGATAATTATTTGTAATTATTACTAATTATTGCTAATTATTGCTAATTATTATTAATTATTGCTAATTATTATTAATTATTACTAATTATGGGTAATTATTGGTAATTATTACTAATTATTCCTAATTATTGGTAATTATTACTAATTATTAATATTTATTCCTAAATATTGATAATTATTGGTAATTATTACTAATTATTAGTAATTATTACTAATTATTGCTAATTATTGGTAATTATTACTAATTATTAGTAATTATTACGAATTATTGTTAATTATTAGTAATTATTACCAATTATTACTAATTATTGATAATTATTGAAAATTATTACTAATTATTGGTAATTATTAGAAATTAATACTAATTATTGGTAATTATTGGAAATTATTACTCATTATTGGTAATTATTACTAATTATTAGTAATTATTACGAATTATTACCAATTATTGGTAATTGTTTGTAATTATTACTAATTATTCCTAATTATTGGTATTTATTACTAATTATTATCATTTATTCTTAATTATTGGAAATTATTACTAATTATTCCTATTTACCATTAACTATGAACAATACTAATAATTTAAATTAATTAAGTAACAAAACAATGTAAACATAATTAAATTACAACTAATTAAGAATAATTGAAACTAATAAAAAATTTAAAATAAATATTAAATTAAAATGAACATAAATACCTTTAAAATTGATCTGAGGTTGATCTCTGATCTTTCTTGAAAACATCAATATCAACTCCGAAAATAAAATTAAACATAAGAAATGCTGAACTATAGAAATAGAATTTTGAGAGAAGGAGAAGATGGAGTTTGAGAATGAATGGAAAAAACAGATGGGGGGTATTTATAGGTTAGATTATTTGTGACGGGCCTATGTGCGACGGGTATCCCGTCGCAACTAGTATTATTTGCGACGGCGCCCGTCGCAAATACCTTAGCCATCATTTTATTACGGTCAATGGTTAAATAGTTATTTGCGACAGGTCCCGTCGCAAATACTAACCTGCCGACATACTATTTGCGACGGGGGTATATTCGCGTCGCAAATATGTTTCCCGTGATTTGGCGCGCAAAGCGTGCCAGTCCTTTTGCGACGGGGAAAGCTAACCCGTCGCGAAAGACTACTTATTTGCGACGGGGATAAATCACGTCGCAAATAACCCGTCGCAAATACCCCTTTTTCCCGAAGTGATTACTCGATTGCCTTCTCGGAGAGTGCATAAGCCACCATGTTGGACTCTCTATAGACATGAGTGACCCATAGGCTTAGAGTCTAAGAGATGGTGATACACTCAATCCATTGTGGGAGGAGTCTCCATGGGACTTCCATGGATTTTCTTGAGGGCATCCACAAGAAGCATTGAGTCAGACTCAATCCAGTAGGAATTCCACTTAAATTGGGATGCAACCTTTACTACCTTCATCATCACCCATAACTCCTCTTCATAAGTGCATCTGTGTCCAATAAAATAGTAAAAAATACTTTGAAAAAGCCTCTTCAGGTTCGGAAGACCCCACCAAACCCTAAGGGGCCAGGTTCGCCCAGTCCCGCATCATCCACACTGACCTCTATCTATGCTGGGGTCGGGGGAATCCATTAGATATATTTTAGTTCATAAAGCTTCTTCCCCCTGCAATCAACTCCCAGTGAATTAAAAATATTCATATCATTAAAAATATTTTCCATCAAACCTATTTGAAGATATAAGACTTCATGTATTGCCTTGTGGGTCAACACCACTCCACCATGAACCGATAGAGGCTATCGGTTAAAGGACAATGCATTTCAGGTAGCCCAGATATTGTGAATGGTCACCACAACACCTACAAGAAGCAGGTTGTGAACATGGTCACTACATTTCATATTCACTCAACTACATATAAAATCACGTATTACCCCTTGTATTCCACACTATAATCTGGAACACTATAACAAGTATCTCTATAGTTCGACTGCAAAATTAATGTGGAGTAGAATATAAGAGATTTTCACCTCGGCCTACATACAGAAAAATCAAGCGGGGGTAATTTTCAGTTGATCTAACATCAATTTCTCTAGGATGGGGAGTTTATTACTCCATATTTTCTAGATCATCACATAATGAGTCGGTGTGATGAAAGGTGCTCACAACATTAACATAAAAAATCATGAGGTGATTCCTTGATGGAATTTCAGCTGGTGGTAATCATGGGTACTGAACATTCCAACCATAATGGGCCTCCAAATGTGGGTGTCATTGTCAAGGAAAAAATATCACTGAATTGGAAGCATTATATGTTCAGGGAGGCCAAATGGAGATACCCTACTCGGATGAACAAAGGAAGAAATTGACATGTCCCTTATGTTATGGGGAGTTGTCACAACATTAGAAAGCTGTTTCCCAAGCCATGGTGTTGTCCAACAATTAAGAGTCGAGGACTTGGACACAATCCACTTTTACTGGGAAATTATATCCATTTTTGTGGACCTTAGATTAGGAAAAACTAAAGAGGATAGGTATCGAATGACACCATCAGAAATCCTATTCATCAACCTCTCAGGGAGAAAATCTAGGCTATCATCATGTGGGATGAGAAATCTCAAGGTGAACAACCCCAATTGGGTATCCTTATGTCTTTTGATGTCTTTAATACCAATCCCTCCCATCTCAGTTGGCTTAGAACAATGCGTCTAGGAAACATAGATCAATTTTTATTCACTGATGGATCTCATCCATGAAAAATTCATAAGCCATTCATTCAGACATTTAACTAGACTGACCGACCATATATAGATAGAAAAAACATGAACGAACATGGAGGTTCTTACCAAATTAATCATACATACTCTAATAGCTTGGGGGGGGATTTTCCCTTCCATTTTGATAGTTTCTGGGTAATATTGGATGATATGCCTTCAAAGTAGTAGCTTTATTCATTTACCTAGAATAAGGGACCCTATGTAGGTGAAGAGGAGTGAGCCTCTTATCACTCCAAGTGAGCTAGTGATGCAGAGCTACCTTGAGGGGGAGACTCCCCTGACACAGACAATTTGAAATATCTTCTAAATGGTAGTATTCACTGTTACGCTCTCATAGTGATGAAAGATAATTTTCACTGAGGATAGTGTTTTCTGGTTGGCCTACCCCAGCAGAATAATGTAATCCACATGGATTAGGTGAGAGGGAACATGGTGGTACATCTCTTCCTTGATTGGTGAGTAATGTCGAGGCTACACCATGTCAATAATGAACTTTCTCATGTCCTCCTCAACAATTGAAAATAAAAATTTAGAGAGTGGGTCTCCCTACTAGACGCCTTGGGAGCATTCGAAGAACCCCTTTGGGGAACCATTTATATGAACAGAAATTCTTGCACTATTGAGGACTATATTAATCATCATGATAAAACTACTAGAAAACCCATACATTCGAAGTATTTTAAAGATAAAGCTCCACTTTATGGTGTCAAATGAATTTGAAATATGAAGATGAAGTGAAAATAACCCATGTTTCATGTCCTTCTTCATAATAGTGATACCCTATGAGGCAGTGAAAATGAATGTTTGAATGCCTCTCATAGGAATGAACCCATATAGGTTTGGAGTGATATTGTCCCTCCAAATCTTCCCAAGCTAGATGACTAGAATTTTTCGTACAATTTTGGGAATGTTATTCTCCATGTAACCTTGGAAGAAGTCACAAATCTCAAGTGAATTTTCATTCATCGAAATCAGAGATATAAAATTAGAATTTTCACTATAAAGATTTGTGCCAGATATAAAGAATTACCTAATAGTTTTGGTAAATTCCTCATGAATAATGTACCAGTAAACCATGAAGAATTTATTTCTATGTATGTTTGGTCCCACAATACTATCCATGTTAAAAGAGAAGAGCACATTCTTCACCTCCTCACAAAAAGACGCCACCGTAAGAGCCTCATTCTGAAGTTCATCAATACATGGAGTGATGGAATCTGATAAGTTGAAGGGATCAGTACCATCATCCATGTACATAACTTGAATGTATTCCACCACAAACTTGGAAAAGTCTTTGATGAAGGTGAAGGACAAGCCCCCAAACCAGACTACATTTAGATAATTCTTAACTTATTTCTCTATATGAAGGAAATGAAAAAACATGGGGTTTCTATCCCAATCATGTATCCATATGACATTGAACCTTGACTTTTCACGCCTCTCCTTCAGAGCCAGTAACTAATCCATCTTGTATTGGAGCTGAAACTCCTCCACAGAGGGGGCGTGCTTCTCTTGGTTTATAATTTTATAGTTGGAAAGCTGAGATTCAGCAGTCTTGATTTCATTTTACTGCCCTAAAAAGGACTCCTTGCACCATTCTTTCAGTAGGCTCTTAAATTCTCTAAGATTAGAATCCACAAAAAAAAATAGGGGCTACCAAAAAATGTATTTTCCCACCCTTTAATAACCTCTTACCAGAAAACATGAATTCTGAACCAGGAATGGTTAAATTTAAAGGTTATGGACATATACCAAAAGTTAACCTCCCTTAACTAAACAACAATGGGATTGTGGTCCGAGTTAAATTTCTGAAGGGTGTACCTGGAGATGGTCATGGGGGAGCTCATGTTACTGATTTTGGAGAATCACCTATCTAGATTATTAGATTGTCTACCATTGATATTTTACCTTCCCCATGTAAAATATTTTCCAGGTATAAAAATCATAGATAGATCACACAGATCTGGGCAAGAGGCAAATTCCACAGCTTTAGTGCGGGATAAGATAGGACCAATATTTTCCTCTTGACTCATGAAATCATTAATGTAAATAATTACAATCCAATTATGAGAAATGGAATCATTCATCTAGACCAAATTCCTATATAGAGCCCTCCTTTTGATGTACGAACAAGATGCCTACACAATTTAGTGGGTCAGGGTGGAATCGTGGAAAGATATGGTAATAGTGATCACTTGAGGCCTCACATCAACTGAAATAACCTTATCATCATTATTCATAAGAACCCATAGGGTTTTAGTGTCCTCACCATTATCAGAAAAAAGGGATTACCCAAGGGTGGTCTAATTGATTCCATTCCATCTTTCAAACATGATCAAGAGCTCAAATAACCCAATTTTCATTGTCCGGAATGGAATAAAATGCCAAAGGGATGCATCAGTTGGAACATTCATGAGCCCCTAGAAGTTAAAGAAGATGAACATCATTGGGGGAGAATTTTCATATCAATGGGGGTGGTGGTTCCTCCATTTACCTTTCTTCTCTTTCTCTTCTTGTTGTTGTTCTTAGTTGAATCTTTAGATGGCTCTAGAGTGAGGTATTTTCCAGCCATCATTTTCCAATCATCATTCTATTCATTTGGGGTTATTTTGAGTTTTAAGGGGTTTTATGGTTTTAATGGTTTTAATGTTATTTAATTTTTATTGTGTTTCCATATTTTTTTAAGCGATTTAGGGTTTTGTACAGTATTTAAGGATTTTCATTGGTCTTTTAGGGGTTTTATTGGGTTTACGTTTTTTGGGTGGATTTTAGGTTCTTCTAAGGTTTTTAGGGTTTGTAGAATATTTATGGATATTAGGAGTATTTAGGGTTTGTATGTGTTTTTAGTGTTTTAGGGGTTTTCATATTTCTAGTTTTTATGTGGTTTTAGAGTTTTTTGGTTTTTTATATTTTTTAGAGATATAGAATGGTTTATACGTATTTAATGGTTCTTAGGTTTTTATGGTTTTTTGGGTTTTATTAGGATTGTAGGGTTTTTTTGGGGTTTTAGTTGTTTTTAGAGTTTTTAGAAATTTTTTGGGTTTTAGGGTTTTTATTTTTTAGTTCAATTGATTATTTTAGGGTTTTTAGGGTATTTTATAGGTTTTGGTTGGGGTTTTTCGGGTTTTTGTGTTTTTTTGGTTTTTTATGGTTTAAATATGTTTTATGGGATTTATGGGGTATTATCTAAGCTTTAGGGTTTTTAGGGTATTTATGGGTTTTAGGGGTTTAGGGGATTTAGGGAATGGAAAGCGTAGGGCCAGGGTATTCCTGACCCCCCCCCCCCCAAAAAAGTTATTAGAAAAAGACTCTATATACAAGGGAGGTGCGGGGTCAATCGACCCACACCCAAAAACCCTAAACACCCCCCAAAATCTATAAAACCAAAAAAATAAACAACAATAAGAGGTCACCAATATTACTAAGACCAAGGATCATATTTTTAATCACCACCCATTCAATCAGCAACGAATATCTAGTAGCTCAAATCCTAGCATCCAACACCTCATAGACAATTATCTCCTAGACATTAATAGTTCATTTTCTATCATTTAGAAATGAAAAAATGGCTTACAACCTCCCAGCCAAGTAGCAACTATCATCCATTCACACCATTTCTAGCATCCAGCACCTCCTCACCAAGTAAATCCACCTCTAGCAACATAGAACCACCAGCACCAAACACATATACATCAACATCATCACATCCCAACTAATCAACAAGAAGAATCCAATCCCATAGTTTTCGACAACCGACACCTCCTCCAGCACCTCCTATAAAAGGAGCCAAAACAGTCAATAACTTGTATTTGCACACACAAATTAACACAAAAGAATAAAAAATATAAAAAAATTAAGAACCATATTAACTATAAACTCAATTAGAATACCCCTATTTAGATTTAAAGCCCAACCATCAAAACCAATCCTCTAAAAAGATGTTCTATCAGTGTAGATCATGCATGAACCCACAAATTAGTAGAATGCTAAATCCATGAGCCACTCACACACCAGAATTAGAGACAAAATGCAGAATCAACACTACTAGAATGGTAACATACCCTATTTGAAGCATCATCGGAGAAGAATCCACTGAACATAACTGAGGCAGCTATTCAGAAGAGGTGACTGAAAGTTGATGTGTCCAAAACCCACACAACCATTCAAACCCTATCCACCATAGAAAACCTCATCACCACTTACCCATCTTTGGAAACCCCATCTCTGAAAACTCTATCCCACACCCCCATTGAAACCCACACCACCAAGCCCTGCTGGAATCCAAATCCAAAGGCCCTCGAAAAGACACCTCTCAATAAATTAAAATCCTCCCAAAATAGGAAACCATTTTTTCCTTGGATCTATAGATGTCTTTGAGAGAACTGTGCCACCAAGAATAGGGAGGGGTGAAGATCCAATACTGAAGCCCCCAATTAGAATCTAGGGGAAGACCTCGAAGACACATCGAGTGATGGAGAGTGCTTGGGGAGTGTGCCACCATCCTATTTGGGGTTTTAGGGGTTTCATGTGTTTGGTGTTTTATGTTTTTAAGTATTTTTGTATGGTTTTATGATTTCTAGGGATTTTAGAGTTTTTCTAGGTTTTGGGATTTAATGTATTTTACGATTTTCTATTTTTCTTGGCGTGTTATGGGTTTTCTGTATTTTAAGGGATTTAAGGCTTTTAATGTAATTTAGGGTCATTTATGGTTTTTAGTGTCTTCTAGGACCATTAGGGAAATTTTATGGTTTAATGTTCTTTTATGGGTTTTAGGGGGTTTTAGGGTTTTTAGGGTGTTTTAATTATTTTAGTGGTTTATGGTTTCTTAGGTTCATTTGTCGTTTATATGTCCCTCTAGGGGTTATAATGTTTTTAGGGTCCTTAAGATTTGCTCAGGTTTTTAGTCTACTTTACTATTATTAGGGATCTTATCATACATTAGGTTATTTAAGGTTTTATGGGGTTTTATAGGGATTTATAGAATTTCTAGGTTAATTTTGGGTTTTTATTTTCTTTTCATACTATAGATTTGTTTTTATTATTTTTGATGTATTTTTGGGGTTTCAGGGGTTTAGGCTAGTTTTTTGGTTTGAGGGGTTTTTTAGCCTTTTAGGGTTTATGCTATTTGAGGTGGTTTTTTGGGTTTTTTGGGTATTTTAGGAATCACCTATTTTTATAGTTGTTATGGGTTTTTAGTGTGTTTAATGTACTTTTAGGTATTTTAGGGTGTGATGATATTTTATGGTATTGTTTTTTTTTGAGGTCCTTCGGGATATTTACTGGTTTTATTTGTTTAAAGCTTTCTTAAGATATTGACAGTTTTTAAAACCATTTTGTTTCTTTTAGTTTTACTTGGGATATAATGGATATTTAGGGTTATTTAGGGTTTTTATTGTTTTTTATAATTTTAATAAATTTTGTTGTTTTTAGGGTGTTTTAGGGATTTTGGATTTTTAATGGTTTTAGGGTTTTCTGGTTATTTGTTTTTAGGGATTTTTTGATTTTCAAGGTTTTAAATGATTTTCTATGATTATATGGTTTCTTTTTCTACAATTTTTATTGGTTTTGGGTTTTTTCGATTTATAAAGGCTTTGACGATTTATGTGTTTTTGGAGTTTTATGGTTTTAGGGTTCTATTTGGGTATTTGGTTTGTTAAGGGTTTTAGGATTTTTTATGGTTTTTACTATTATGGGGTTTTTTTAGATTTTATTATTTTTAAGGACCCTTATTATTTTTTAGTTATTTTAGGTTTTAATGGAGCTTTGAAGGTTTTAAGGTTTTTGTGGGTTTTGGGGGTTTTTTCATCTTTTTAGGGGTTTTTAGAGTTTTTTAGGATTTTCATGTGTAGTTTTTGGGTTTTATGTTTAGGGTTTAAGTTATAAGGTATAGAGATTATGGTTTATTGTATAGGTATTATGGTGTAGATTTTATGTTTAAGGATGTTTGTTATAGGGTTTAATTTTTATGGCTTAGGGTTTACGGTGTTGGATATAGAGTTTTGGCTATAGGGTGTAGGGTTTTGTCTTTAGGGTGTACGGTATAGGTGGTATGTTTTATGGTTTAGGGTGCATGGTATTGGGTTTTGGGTGTTGGGTTTCGGATATTGGGTTTATGGTATTCGGTTCAAGATGTTGTGGTTAGGTTTTATGGTTTACAGTGTAAGTTATAAGGTTTACGATATATTTTATATGGTTTACAGTTCATTATATAGTGTTTAGTGTGTAGTGTTTAGGGTTTAGGGTGTAGGGTACATGGTTTAGGGTGTTAGGGTTAGGGTTTAGGGTGTAGGTTATAATTCATAGGGTGTTGTATTTACAGTGTAGTGTTATGTTTTTGGGTGTAGGGTTTAGGGTTTTCTGTGTAGGGTGCAGGGTTTATCAAGTAGGGTTTACAGTTTAGGGTATGGGTGTAGGGTTTTTGTTATTGGTATTATGGTTTTTGGTGTAGGGTATATGATTTTAGGTGTAGGGTTTAGGGTATACGGTATAATCCTTAGGGTTTAGTGTACAGGGTTCAGGATGTAGGAATTATAGTTGGGTATTTACGGTAAAGGGTTTAGTGTATATGATTTAGTATTTACGTTTTTGTGTATTGGGGTTAGGGTGTAGGGTATTGTGTTTAGGGTTTTGGTTGAATGCTTTATGGTTTAGGGGGAATGGTGTTGGGTTTTTTGGTTTAGGGTTTGACATTTAGGGTTTATAGTTTATGATTTATTGATTAGTATATATTGTAAATGATTTAAGGTGTATTGTTTGGGGTATATGGTCTAAGGTATAAGATGCAGTTTTTTGTGTCTATGGTGTAGGGTATAGGGTTTTGAGAGTAGATTTTTGGGTTTAGGGTGTATGGTATCGGGTATAGGGTTTATGATGTATAGTATAGGGTATATGGTGTTGGGTTTAGGGTGTATGATATAAGGTTTCTGGGATTTTTGGGTATTTTGGGGTTTTAAGGAATTTAGTGCATTAGGGGTTTCAGGATTTCTATGGTTTTTTTGGGGGTTTTAGTGTTAATAGGGTTTTTTTGGTTTTTGGGGTTTTTAGTCTTTTAGGTTTTAATGTGTTTATGATATTTTTATGGTTATAGATTAATTTAGTTTTTAAGTGATTTTATGGGTTTTTCATGTTTTTTTGTTTTTTTTGTTTTTATTGTATTTTTTTGTTTTAAGGTTTTAGGGTTATTAGGGTTTTCAGGATGTTTATGGGTTTTCTTTTGGTTTTTAGGGGTTTTAGGGGTTTCTTTATGTTTTACTGTTTTTATATTTTTCTCTTGTTTATTGGTGTTTTTATGTTTTCATGTATTTTTGGAATTTATGTATTTTTAGGCTTTTTAGTCTCTTTTGGGATTCTATGTTTTATATCAGTTTTTTTTTGTTTTATGTTATTATGGTTCTTTAGTGTTTTTTTATGTTTTTTTTATTTTTAGGTATTTATTGTATTTTGGATTTCTAGGGTTTTTGTGTTTTTAATTTATAAAGGTTTTCATGTGTTTTAAGGTATTAGGGTGTTTTGTGTTTTTATTATTTTTATGGGGTTTTAGGTTTTGAGGGGTTCAATGGTTTTAGGGTCTTTTGGGATTTTAATTCACTTTTGGGTTTCAAAGGGGTTTAGTTCCAATTTAGGATTTTTTGGTTTTCAGTTTATATGGAATATTTTTGGGAATTTTAGAGTTTATAAGGTATTTTAGGGTTTTGTGGTATTTATGGGTTTTTAGATGGTTTTTTGGATTTTTTATGTTTTATAGTTTTTTAGGGGGTTTTATTTTTTGTTTAGATTTTATAGGTTTTTACTTTTTTTTGGGTTTTAAGGGGTTTTTATTATTTTAGAGTCTTTTATAGGGTTTTTGGGTTTTGGATGTTTTCAGTCCTCCATAAAATTTCTAGGGATTGAAGGATATTGGGCGTGTTTTTTGGATTTTCTAGTCGTTTTAGGGGTTTTATCATTCTTTCAATTTTTAGTGGTTTTAAGTGTTTTTTGGATTTTAGGGATATTATGGGTATAAATGTTTTGAAAATTTTAGGGTTTTAATGAATTTTTTATGGGTTTTGAAGATTAAGGTTTTTTATGATTTTATGAATTTTATGATATTTTGGGTTTTTATGGTTTTGTGGTCATTAGGGATTTTATGGTTTTTTTTTATTTTAAATTACTGTATGGGTTTTTAATGTCTTTAGTGTAGTCACAATTTTTTGAGAATTTTTGGTTTTTGTGGTGGGGGTTTCATGTTATTAGCGTTCTTTTTGGTTTTTTTGTTTTTATGGACCTTATTGGTTTTAGGACATTATCTTCCTTTGTGGGTTTAGAGGGTTTTTGTGACATTTTGGGGTTTTTTTTGGGTTTTTATTGTTTTTAAGGGCTGGTATGATTCTTTTACATTTTTTAATGGTTTTAGGGAATTTTAGGGATTTAGGTATTTCAATTGTATTATAGGATGTTTAGGTTTTTTAGGCTCTTTTATTTTTTTACGGTCTTAAGGGATTTAATTTTTTATATGGTTTTTAGGGTTTTTAGGGATTTTAGGGTTTTATGGATTTTGTGGTTGTAGGGATTTGAGGGATTTTATGATCATTTAGGGGTTTTATATTTTTTTGACTCTTAAGTGGTTTTAGGTTTATTTAGGGGGTTAAATGGTTTATATGGGTTTTTATGGTTTTTAGGGGGTTTTATCGTTTCTTTAGTGTTTTTACGATTTTAGGGTTTTTGTGGGATTTGGAGATTTTTTTTATGGTTTTAATAGATTTTATGGTTTTTTGAGGTTTTATTATTATTTTGTCTTTTAATGTTTTTTGGGTTTTTTTAATTTTGGGTGGTTTTGGTGTTTCATGTGGTTATGGGGGGTTTTTGTTATTTTATAATTTTTTTTATTTTTACTTTTTTAGTGTATTAGTAATGAAATTTTTTTGAGGATGATAGCCCCACCAATGTTTAATGAAAAAAAACAAGATATACAAGGAGGGTTTACACATCTAAGATTTTACATCACCATTCATATAGGATTCCATATATGACATACAAAAAGGCGTGGCAAAAAAAGGCCACAGTGAGCTCCATTCATCAATTTCCTTCTTGGAGAGTGCATATGCCACCAATTTGGCCTCCCTAAAGACATGAGTGACCCATAAGATGAGAGTCTGAGAGATTCTGAGATAGTCAAAAAAATTCAGTAGAAATCTCCATTAGACTTCCTTGGATTCTTTTTTGAAAGAATCTTCCCCTAGCATCGAGTCAGACTCAATCCAAAGAGAGTTCCACTTGAATTGTGCGACAAACATAACAACTATCATCGTCGCCTAGAACTCTGCTTCATAATTACATATGTCTCCAATAAAATTTTAAAAGAATCATATTAAAAAACCATTGTAGGTTTGGAAGACCCCACCACACCCGAAGGGGCCTGGTGCACCAAACTCTGCACCATCCACATTGACCTTTATCCATGCTCAGATATAGGGAATCCATTGTATATAATTTATCACATGTGGCTTCTACCCCTACCAGTAAATCAATGTGAACGAAAAAGAGTCAGATCATTAACATTGTTTTCCATCGAACCAGTTTTAATATGGGATTCATCCTGGATCATCTTGTCGATCCTCACCACACCTCCACAAATTGAGAAAGGATGTCGGTTAAATTTCATTTCATTTCGAGTAGCCCAAATGTAATGGATGGTTTCCGAAACACATTAAATCCTCATGTAGTGAAATTGGTCGCAAAATTTTTTCTTCACCAGGTCATAGATTAAATCAAATATCACCCCTTGCATGCTAGACTTCATTTGGAAACATTGGACCAAGTAGCTCCATAGTTCTGTGGCAAAATTATAGTGGAGTAGGACATGCGAGCTGCTCTCCACATCCTGCATACCAAAAAAACAAGAGTGGAAAAGTTTCCATCCAGCTGTATTTAGTATCTATTAGAGGGTTACTATATTCCTCTATATTTTCCATAATAGCACATAGTGAGTCGGTGGGATGAAAGGTTTTCTGAACTTTAGCAGCCAAGATGGTGAGGTGCTACCTTGATTACATTTTAGCTGAAAGTAATCATAGGTATGGAACTTGAAAACGATATTGGGCCTCCAAACGAAGGTATCATTATCCCTCAAAACATATTACTGAATTTTTATGATAATATGATTAGGGAGACCCACAGGGGAGTCCCTGCTCTACTGAAAAAGTGCATCTATCAGCATGTCCCTCTGGCAATGTGGAGGTGTCACACCATCCGAAATCGGCTTCTCAAGCCAAGGAGTTGTCCAGAAATTAAGAGCAGAGTACTTTGAAACATTCCACATTGATTGAGAGATTATATAATTGTTTTAGGATCTTAGATAAGTCCAAAAAGAATAGGATATGCATCCAGTGAATCCATCACAAATCCTACACATGATCCTCTCGATAAGAAAATCCAGGCCATCATCCTCTGGGTTGAGAAAGCTCCATGTGATCTTCCCCAGCAGGGCATCATTAAATATTGTGAGGTCTTTAATACCAAGAACCCCCCTCTCAATCGACTTATTATAGTTCTCCATGGCCAATAGAAATCAATTTTAATTCACTGATGCATCTCATTGAGGAAAAATTCATGATCCTTGCCTTCAAGCTTTTAACCAGACTTACCATCCATATATTGCTAGTAAAATCATTGATAAACATGTTGGTTATAACCTAATTGATCAGACAAACTCTACGAACATGGGAGAGGCATTTTCCCTTCAATTTTCCCTACCTTTATTTGGTATTTTAGGGTTTTTCGGGAATTTTAGGTTTTTTATTCTTTTTAAACATCTTTAATCTTTTTTAGGGTTTTGGGGCCTTTTATTTTATTATTTTAGGTTTAGGGTTTTTAGTTTTTTTAAGTACCATTATGGTTTTTAGGGGTTTAGGGTATTTTGGTGGTCAAAGGGGGTTTTTGTGTTGTATTAGGGTTTTTAGCTTCATTTAGTTTTTAAGGTTTTATTGGTATTTTTTGGATATTATAATTTTTTATCTTTCTTTAAGGTTTTAGGGTTTTTAGTGTTTCTTGTTTGTTACAATATTTTTAGCATTTTTAGGGTTTTTAGGATCCTTTGTGATTTTTTGGTTTTTATAGTATTTTATGGTTTTTATAGAATTTTATGATCTTCTATGGATTTTAGTGGTTCATTCTGTTTTAAGGGGTTTTTGGGATTATTAGATTTTTTTAAATTTTTGAGTCTTTTATAATTGATAGTTATCTTAGGGTATTTTATATGTTTTTAGGGGATTTTAGTTTTTATTAGGGATTTTATGATTTTATTATTAATTTAGGTTTTTTGGGTTTAAAGGCATATTTACTGGTATTATGATATTAGGGTTTCGGGGTTACATGGATTTTGAGGATATTTTTCATTGTAGGGTTTTTAGATTTTGTTTGTTTTTAAGGACTTTAAATGTTATGTTCAGGTTTTAGAGTATTTCAATTTATTTATTGGTGTTTTTTCTGTAGGGATTTAGGGGTCTCTAATGGTTTTTTATATTAATGGTTTTTGGGTTTTAATGGCCATCTAGGTTTTTTGGGGATTATGGTATTTTGAGTTTTCTTGGAGTTTTGAGTTCCAATAGAGGGTCTTTGGTATTTTAGGTTCCATTAGTTTTTTGGGGATTTTTGGTTTATTTTAGGTTTAATGGGTATTTAGGGTGTTAAAGGGTTGTTTATGGTTTTTAGGTTTTTATTAATGTTTTGGTTGCTTCATGGGTTTTTAATGTTTTCCGGGTATTTTTGGTTTTTTATTGTTTTTAGAGTATTTCAGGGGGTTTAGTTTTTATGTTATATTAGGCATTCTAATGTTTTTTAGTATTTTTAGGGGATTTATGGCTTTAATGTTTTTATGGTTTTTATGATTTTTTATAGATTTATGGATTTTATGGGTTTTTGTGGTTTTAGTATGCTTTATGGTTTTTTGGGAGTTTTGGGGTTTTTTTTGGGTTTTTAGGGTATTGGGATGTTTTATTTTTGTAGTTGTTTATTCTAATTTAAGTGTATTTAGGGTTTTTACATTTTATTTTTATTTTTACGGTTTTATGTTTTTTTCTAGTTTTATGGGATTTTAGTATTTTTAGGGTTTTAATTGGAATTTACGCATTTTGTATTTTTTTCAAATTTTTGTATTCTAGGGATTTTAACAGTATTTTAAGGGGATTAAGGGTATTTATGGGGTCTTTGGGTTTATTAGGGATTCTTCAGTATTTTTATGGTTTTATGTTTTTTTAGGATTCGGTTAGGTTATTGGATTTTAAATGGGGCTTTCGGTGGTTTTTATAGTTTTTATAGATTTCATGGTCTTTGGGACTTTTATTGCTTGTTGGTTTTTATTGTTTTTAGGAGCATTGAATGTTTTTTGGGGGTTTGGGGTCTTCTAATATCATTTATTTTTTTTATTTTTTTATTTTTTTTAAGGTTTTTACGGTATTTTTGGGTTCTTTGAGGGGTGTTAGGATTTATTGATTGGCAGGGTTATGGTTTTTAGGTCCATTTAGGGTTTTTTGGATTTTTATTGTATTTAATTATTTTTAGTTTTTATTATACATTAGGGGTTTTCTAGATTCCTATCTTCCATTAGGGTTTTAGGTTCCTTTAAATATTTAAAGGAACTATTAGTGTTTTTAGTTGTTTTAGGGGGTTTTTTGGCGTTTTTTTGGTCTTTTACGGTTTTTAGTTTTCTTTATGGGACTGTCATTTTTTTTGAGTCTTTAAGGGTGTTTTATGGTCCATTGTTGTTTTAGTGACTTTTTTTTAATTTTTGGTGTTACGGTATTTTAGTTAAATTGGGTGGTTTTGGGGTCTTTTATGTGTTATATGGTTTTATGGTATTTTATCAGGGGTTTAGGGATTTAAGGGATATTATGGATTTCATAGTTTTTATGTATTTGTTAAATCATATGGTTATATAGTTTTTTTATTAGGGTTTCTAGGGTATTTTATGGTTCTAGGGCCCTTTAGGGTGTTTAGGGGTTTTAGGGTTTATTAAGTTTTTATAATTTTTAAGGTTTTTGTGGTATTAGGGTTTTTAAGGGGTTTTACGTATATCAGTGTTTTAGGGGGTTTTGGATTTTTATAGTTTTTTGTGGGATTTAGGGTTTTTATGTGTTTTAATTTTCTTTGGGTTGTTATGGTAATTAGGGGTTTTAGGTTTTATATGGATTTTTGGTTTATATGGGGTTTTAGCATTTTTTTCGATCTTTAGTGTTTGATATGATATTAAGGGTATTAGGTTTTTTATATTTATTAAAAGTTTTTGGAATTTTTAGTGTATTTATAGTTTTATAGGTCTTGTGGGACTATGGTTTTTAAGTTGGTTTATGTCGTTTTAGTGTTTTTTCATTCTAATTGTTTTTATGGTATTAATGGTCATGAGGCTATTTTACGTTTTTTAGTGATTTTCTATTTTTTAATAATTTTAGGGATTTTTAAGTGGTTTGTTGTATTTTTGTGATTTTGAAGGGTTCTTAGGGGTTATTAGGTTTTATGGTTTTTTATGGTTTTCATTTATTTTTTATGGTTTCTTGTTTTTTGTGGGGTTTAATGGTTATTCGTTTATTTTAATGGTTTTAATGGAATTTTAGGATTTTTTGTTTTTTTGTTTTTTTAGGATTTCTTAGGGGTGTATGGATTTTCTGGTTTTTTTGGTTATTTGAGGTTTTATGGTTTTTTATTGTCTTAGGGTTTTTAGTATTTAAGGAGATTTTGGGGTCACTAAGGTGTTTGGGTTTTTTGTGTGTTTTAAGGATTTGTGGTTTTTTTGACATTTATAGATTTAAGGTTATTTTGGAGTTTTTGGGTCACTAGGGGGTTTACAGTTTCCAAGGTCACCTAGGGTTTTTAATGGTTTGGGGGTGTAGCGTTTTGAGGTTATTTTATATTTTTTAGGATTTTTTTTCGATTTAGGGTTTTTATGTTTTTAAGTTTTTTAGGATTTTTAGGGTTTTTAGGTGGTTTTAGATTTTTATCGAGTTTGATTGTATTTTTAGGATTTTTTGTCTTTGGGGGTTTTATTGGATTTATAGGAATTTTTAATGTTTTTAGAGTTAATTGGGTTCTTTATTGGTTTTATGGTTTTTAGTATTTCAAGTATTTTTTTTGGATTTCTAGTGTTTTTAGTTGATTTATAGTGTCTTTGGGGTGTTTAGGGGATATAGGGTTGTAAATTTTGAGAAGTTTTTAGGCTTTTTTGGGACTTTTATGGTTTCTTAGGATTTATTATTTTTATGTTTTTTCATGTTTTTATGTTTTTTAGAATTTTTTTATATATTTTAGGGTTTTGAGGTGTTTTAGGGGTTTTAGGTTTGGAATAGGGGTTTATGGTATTTTGTGGTTTTTTGGGATTTTTTTCTATTTAACGGGTTATCTATATATTATGGGTTTTAGGGTTTAATTGGTTTAATGTGTTTTTTATTTCAAGAGGTTTTATGTGTTTTCATGGGTTTTTTGTGTTTTTTCATGTTTTCTTTGGGGTTTTATTGTTTTTATTGTTTTAAGGGGTTTTATATTTTTATTACCTTTTATTATTTTAGTGGTTTTTGAGTTTTTTTGGTTTTTAGAGGTTTATTTTCCTCTGGTTATCATTTTTTTATATTTTTTTAGAGATTTTTAAATTTTCCTATGGTTTTGAGGGTTTTTATGATTTTATTATTTTATTTAGCGGTCTTATTGTTTTCAGTGTTTTTTTTTGGGTTTTTTGGTTTTTTATGGATTTAAGGTTTTTTAGGGTTTTAATATTTTTTAGGGTTTTATCGGGTTTTAAGGTTCTTTTGGTTTCTATATGTTTTTAGGGATTTTATAGTGTTTTGGGGGTGTTTAGGGGATTTAGGGTTGTAAATTTTGAGAAGTTTTTAGGATTTTTTGGGACTTTTATGGTTTCTCAGGATTTTTGATTTTTTAGGTTTTTTCATGTATTTATGGGTTTTAGAAGTTTTTATATATTTTAGGGTTTTGAGGTGTTTTAGGGTTTTCCGGTTTGGAATAGGGTTTTATAGTTTTTTGTGGTTTTTTTGGATTTTTTTTCTATTTAACGGGTTTTCTATATTTTATGGTTTTTATGGTTTAATTGGTTTAATGTGTTTTTTATTTCAAGAGGTTTTATGTGTTTTCTTGCGTATTTTGGGTTTTTTCATGTTTTCTTTGGGGTTTTATTGTTTTTATTGTTTTCAGGGGTTTTATATTTTTATTACCTTTTATTATTTTAGTTGTTTTTGAGTTTTTTGGTTTGTAGAGGTTTATGTTCCTCTAGTTATAATTTTTTTTATATTTTTTAGAGATTTTTAAATTTTCCTATGGTTTTCAGGGTTTTTACGAATTTTTATTTTTTTTAGCGGTCTTATTGTTTTCAGTGTTTTTTGGGTTTTTTGGTTTTTTATGGATTTAAGGTGTTTTAGGGTTTTAATATTTTGTAGGGTTTTATGGGGTTTTAAGGTTCTTTTGGTTTCTATATGTTTTTAGGGATTTTATAGATTTTTTGAGGGTTAGGGTTGTTTAATAATTTTTATAATTTTAAATTATTTTAAATGTTTTAGGGAGTTTAATAGGGTTTATGGGTTTTAAGGAGTTTTATTGATTTTTTATTGGTTTTGAGTGTTTTTTGGGTTCTTTAGGTTTTGGGTTATTCTATTATTAGGTTACTAGGGATTGTTAATAATTTTTAGTGTATTTAAGGGAATTTATTGGTCTTTAAAATTATTTATTGGGACTTTTGGTTGTTTAATGGTTTTAGGGAATTTTCTTTTTTTAGGTTTTTAGGGTTTTTAGTGTCTTTTAGGGGTATTTAGTTTAAGGGGTTTTTGTATTTTTATCGGTTTTTAGAGTTGTTTGTGGTTTTGAGGATTTTTTAATATCTTTTAGGGTTTAAAGTTGTCTTAGGGTGTTTTAGGTATTTAATCATTAGGGGTTTTAGGCTTTTATAGTTTTAAGGATTTTAGGATATTTTAGGTCTTTTAGGGTTTTAAGGGTTTCTTGGATTTTTTTTTTTAAATTTTTTAGTTGTTTTAGGGTTTTCATGGGTTTTAGTGTTTTGTTAGAATTTATTTGGGTTATAATTTTTTTGGATTTTATTATTTTTATGTGTTTTATTGTAATTTATAGTTTTTAGTGTTTTAGGTGTTTTTAGTGGTTTAGAAGGGTTTTATGTTTTTTCTTGTTTTAAGGGGTTTTAGGGCGAGGATTTAGGGTGCAGTTTTTTAGGGGTTGTTGAGGGTAATATTATTTTTTATGTCTTTTAGGATTTTAGTGTTTTAGTGGGTTTTATGGATTATGGGTTATGGTTATTAATTTTTTTTATTTTTTTATGTTTTTAATGGATTTTCATTGTTTTTAATAGTTTTTAGGGTTCTAGAGTTCATCATGTTTTTTAAAATCTTTTCTGGTTTTTAGCGTTATAAAAGTTTTCAGGGTTTTTAGTGTTCTTAGTGTTTTCTGGGTTTTAGTGTATTTTATGTTATTTTTAAGGTTTTATTGTGTTTGGGGGTGTCGGTTTTTTTTATGGGTTTTATAGTTTTAATATTTTTGTATGATTTTAGTGTTTTTATCGATTTTTACATTTTATGGGTTTTGGGGTTTTCTATGGTTTTAGGGTTTTATTTTTGATCAGTTTTATTTTATAGAAATTTTTGTTTCAAGGTTTTTTATTTTCTTTAAGGTGTTTAAGCCTTTTTTGTTCTTTTATATTTTTCAGTCGTTTTGTAGTCTTTAGGATTTTTGAGAAGTTTTAGTCTCCTCTATGTGTTTTTTTCATTTTAGTTGTTTTCATATTTTTTAGAAAAATTTTATGGTTTTTATTTTTTTTTGGGTTTTTAATGGGTTTTCTGCATTTTAATTGATTTTTAGGGGTTTTAGGATTTCTAGGATTTTTATAGATTTAATTGGTTTCTTCTAGGTTTTATGTTTTTTTGGTTATTTTTGTTTTCTTAGAGTATTAATGAATTTGTTTTAGTTTTTAGGTATTTTAGATGTATTAAGGGTTTCGTCAGGGTTGTTTGGATACATAGGGTTTTAGGTGTTTTATTCTTTAATTTAGGTTATTACTGCTTTTGGGGTTCATATAGAATTTTTTTCTCTGGTGTAGTTATTTGAGGGATATTTAGGTGTTTTTTGGGGATTTTTTCGTGTTATTTGAGTTTTAGGGTTTTTAGGATTTTTATAGTTTATTTGTGTTTAGGTGTTTATAATTTTTAGGTTTTATGTGTTTTTAAGGTTAAAATGGTCTTTATGATTTTTTAGGGGTTTTAGGGATTTTATGGTTTTCATAGAAATTAATGTTTATTTACCGTTTTCATGGTTTGTATCATTTTTTTGGTTTAAGGGGATTTTGTGGTTTTAATTTGGTTTTTAGGAGTTTCATTGTTTTTTTTTGTAGTTTTTGGATTTTATGGTTTTTGACGAATTCATATGAATTTAAGGGGCTTTAGAGTCTTAAGTGGTTTTTAGGTTCTTTAAGGTATTTTTTATTTTTAAGGTATTCGAGGGACTTTTTCTGTTTTTTTTTTGTTTTAATGTTTTTAGGGAGTTTAGGTGCTTTATAGTTTTTTTCATTTTTTTTAATTTTCGGGTTTTAATTGTGTTTTATGTTTTTATTGAGTTTTAGGGTTTTTGAGATATATCATGGATTTCAAATATTTTTATGGTTTTTATGGTGTTTTGAGTTTTTTTGGCATTAGCATTTTTAGTGGTTTTAAAAATTTTAGGGGTTTTTGGGTTATTTTGGGGTTTTAAGGGTTTCATGTTTTTTATAGTTTTTGGGAACTTTTAAAAAATTTAGGGTTTTTAGGGTATTTTCTAGATGTGATGGTTTTATTTATATTTTTTAGGGTTTTTATATTTTTGATGGAATTTTAGGGGTTTTTATTATTTTTAGGGACATTAAGGGGTATTTTAGGGTTTTATAGTCATTTGGAAATTTTTTGGGACATTTAGTTTTTTATTTGATTGTTTAGGGTTTTTAGGGTTTATTAGGTTTTCTATGGGTATTTAGTGTCCCTTTGTGTTGTTAGGTTTTTTATAGTCCTTCAGGGTTTTAGGGTGCCTTTGGGTGCCTTAGGGTTTTTAATTATTTATTTTGAATTTTGAATATTATTTTCATTTTAATAATTTTTAAGATTTTTAGTGTGTTTATGGTTTTTAGGGAATTTTAGATGTTTGATAATATTAATGAATTTTTAGGAATTAAATGTGTTCTATGTTTTTATGGGTTTAAGGGGTTTTGGAGCCTTTTAATGTGTGTGGGGGTGGGTTAAGGGTTTTTAAATTTTTTTAGTCTAACTTTGTTTGGGTATTTGGGGTTATAAATTTTTATTTTGGTTTTGGGTTGTTTAGTGGTCTTTGGGGTTTTAGGGTCTCTTAGGGGGTCTAGGGTTTATTTGGAGTTAGGTTTTTGAAAATTTCTAGGGTGTTTTAGGTTTTCATAGGGTTAATAGGGCATTTTAGGAAATTTTATGGTGTTTTAGGGTAATTTTGGGTTTTGGGGGGGATTTTTTTTACATTGGGTTTTATGGTACTTTTATGGTCATTTAGGGATTTTAGAGTGTTTTAGAGTCTTTTTGGGGGTTTTAGGGTATTGGGATGTTTTATTTTTGTAGGTGTTTATTCTAATTTAAGTGTATTTAAGGTTTTCACATTTTATTTTTATTTTTACGGTTTTATGTTTTTTTCTAGTTTTATGGGATTTTTGTATTTTTAGGGTTTTAATTGGAATTTACGCATTTTGTATTTTTTTTCCAATTTTTTTTAATTTAGGGAATTTAACAGTATTCTAAGGGGTTTAAGGGTATTTATGGGGTCTTTGGGTTTATTAGGGATTCTTCAGTATTTTTATGGTTTTATGTTTCTTAGGATTTGGGTAGGTTATTGGATTTTAAATGGGGCTTTCAGTGGTTTTTATAGTTTTTATTGATTTCATGGTCTTTGGGACTTTTATGGCTTGTTGTTTTTTATTGTTTTTAGGATCATTGAATGTTTTGTGGGGGTTTGGGGTCTTCTAATATCATTTATGTTTTTAATTTTTTTATGTTTTTAAGGTTTTTACGGTATTTTAGGGTTCTTTGAGGGGGGGTAGGATTTATTGATTGGCAGGATTATGGTTTTTAGGTCCATTTAGGGTTTTTAAGATTTTTATTGTATTTAATTATATTTAGTTTTTAGTGTACATTAGGGGTTTTCTAGATTCCTAGCTTCCATTAGGGTTTTTGGTTCCTTTAAATATTTAAAGGAACTATTAGTGTTTTTAGATGTTTTAGGGGTTTTTGGGGGTTTTTTTGGTCTTTTACGGTTTTTAGTTTTCTTTATGGGACATTCATGTTTTTTGAGTCTTTAAGGGTGTTTTATGGTCCTTTGTTGTTTTAGTGACTTTTTTTGTAATTTTTGGGGTTAGGGTATTTTAGTGAAATTGGGTGGTTTTAGGGTCTTTTATGTGTTATAGGGTTTTAGGGTATTTTATCAGGGGTTTAGGGATTTAAGGGATATTATGGATTTCATAGTTTTTATGGATTTGTTAAATCATATGGTTATATAGTTTTTTTATTAGGTTTTCTAGGGTATTTTATGGTTTTTGGGCCCTTTGGGGTGTTTAGGGGTTTTAGGGTCTAATAAGTTTTTATAATTTTTAAGGTTTTGTGGTATTAGGGTGTTCAAGGGGTTTTACGTATATTAGTGTTTTAGGGGGTTTTGGATTTTTATAGTTTTTTGTGGGTTTTAGGGTTTTTATGTGCTTTAATTTTCATTGGGTTGTTATGGTAATTAGGGGTTTTAGGTTTTATATGGAGTTTTGGTTTATATGGGGTTTTAGCATTTTTTTCGATCTTTAGTGCGTGATATGATATTTAGGGTATTAGGATTTTTAGATTTCTTAAACGTTTTTGGCATTTTTAGTATATTTATAATTTTATAGGTCTTGTGGGACTATGGTTTTTAAATTGGTTGATGTCGTTTTAGTGTTTTTTCATTCTAATAGTTTTTATTGTATTAATGGTCATGAGGCTATTTTATGTTTTTCTGTGATTTTCTGTTTTTTAATAATTTTAGGGATTTGTAGGTGGTTATTTGTATTTTTGTGATTTCGAAGGGTTTTTAGTGGTTATTAGGTTTTATGATTTTTTATGGTTTTCATTTATTTTTTATGGTTTCATTTTTTTTGTGGGGTTCAATGGTTATTCGTTTATTTTAATGGTTTTAATGGAATTTTAGGATTTTTGGGTTTTTTTTGTTTTTTTAGGATATCTTAGGGGTGTATGGAATTTTTGGCTTTTTGGTTATTTGAGGTTTTATGGTTTTTTATTGTCTTAGGGTTTTTAGTATTTAAGGATATTTTGGGGTCATTAAGGTGTTTGGGTTTTTTGTGTGTTTTATGAATTTGTGGTTTTTTGACATTTATAGATTTAAGGTTATTTTGGGGTTTTTGGGTCATTAGGGGGTTTACAGTTTTCAATGTCACCTAGGGTTTTTAATGGTTTGGGGGTGTAGATTTTTGAGGTTATTTTATATTTTTTAGGATTTTTTTTCGATTTAGGGTTTTTATGTTTTTAGGTTTTTTAATATTTTTAGGGTTTTTAGGTGGTTTTAGATTTTTATCGAGTTTGATTGTATTTTTAGGATTTTTTGTCTCTGGGGGTTTTATTGGATTTATAAAAATTTTAAATGTTTTTAGAGTTAATTGGGTGCTTTATTGGTTTTAGGTTTTTAGTATTTCAAGTATGTTTTTGGATTTCTAGTGTTTTTAGTGGATTTATAGTGTTTTTGGGGTGTTTAGGGGATTTAGGGTTGTAAATTTTTGAGAAGTTTTTAGGCTTTTTTCGGACTTTTATGGTTTCTTAGGATTTTTGATTTTTAGGTTTTTTCATGTTTTTATGGTTTTTAGAAGTTTTTTATATATTTTAGGGTTTTTAGGTGTTTTAGGGTTTTTAGGTTTGGAATAGGGTTTTATGGTTTTTTGTGGTTTTTTGGGATTTTTTTTCTATTTACCGGGTTTTCTATATTTTATGGTTTTTAGGGTTTAATTGGTTTAATGTGTTTTTTTATTTCAAGAGGTTTTATGTGTTTTTATTGGGTATTTTGGGTTTTTTCATGTTTAATTTTGGGTTTTATGGTTTTTATTGTTTTCAGGGGTTTTATATTTTTATTACCTTTTATTATTTTAGCGGTTTTTGAGTTTTTTTGGTTTGTAGAGGTTTATGTTCCTCTGGTTATCATTTTTTTTATATTTTTTAGAGATTTTTAAGTTTTCTTATGGTTTTCTGGGTTTTTATGATTTTATTATTGTTTTTAGCGGTCTTATTGTTTTCAGTGTTTTTTTGGGTTTTTTGGTTTTTTATGGATTTAAGGTGTTTTAGGGTTTTAATATTTTTTAGGGTTTTATTGGGTTTTAAGGTTATTTTGGTGTCTATATGTTTTTAGGGATTTTATATATTTTTAGAGGGTTTGGGTGGTTTAATAATTTTTATAATTTTAAATTATTTTAAATTTTTTAGGGAGTTTTATGGGGTTTATGGTTTTTAAGGAATTCTATTGATTTTTTATTGGTTTTGAGTGTTTTTTTGGGTGCTTTAGGTTTTGGTTTATTCTATTATTAGGTTACATAGGGATTGTTAATAATTTTTAGTGTATTTAAGGGTATTTATTGGTCTTTAAATTTATTTATTGGGACTTTTGGTTGTTTAATGGTTTTAGGTAATTTTCTTTTTTTAGGTTTTTAGGGTTTTTAGTGTCGTTTAGGGGTATTTAGTTTAAGGGTTTTTTGTATTTTTAGGGGTTTTTAGAGTTGTTTGTGGTTTTGAGGATTTTTTAATATCTTTTAAGGTTTAAAGTTGTCTTAGGGTGTTTTAGGTATTTAATTTTTAGGGGTTTTAGGCTTTTATAGTTTTAAGGATTTTAGGATATTTTAGGGCTTTTATGGTTTTAAGGGTTTCTTGGATTTTTTTTAAATTTTTTAGTTGTTTTAGGGTTTTCATGGTTTTTAGTGTTTGTTAGAATTTATTTGGGTTATAATTTTTTTTGGTTTTTATTCTTTTTATGTGTTTTATTTTAATTTATAGTTTTTAGTGTTTTAGGTGTTTTTAGTGATTTAGAAGGGTTTTAGTTTTTTTCGTGTTTTAAGGGGTTTTAGGGTGAGGATTTAGGGTGCAGTTTTTTAGGGATTTTTGAGGGTAATATTATTTTTTATTTCTTTTATGATTTTAGGGTTTTAGTGGGTTTTATGGTTTAGGGGTTATGGTTTTTAATATTTTTATTTTTTTATGATTTTTATGGGATTTTCATTGTTTTTAATAGTTTTTAGAGTTCTAGAGTTCATCATGTTTTTTAAAATCTTTTATGGTTTTTAGCGTTATAAGAGTTTTCAGGGTTTTTAGTGTTCTTAGTGTTTTCTGGGTTTTAGTGTATTTTATGTTATTTTTAAGGTTTTATTGGGTTTGGGGGTGTTGGTATGTTTTTTTCATTTTATGGGTTTTATAGTTTTAATATTTTTGTATGATTTTAGTGTTTTTATTGATTTTTAAATTTTATGGGTCTTGGGGTTTTCTATGGTTTTAGGGTTTTATTTTTGATCAGTTTTATTTTATAGAATTTTTTGTTTCAAGGGTTTTTATTTTCTTTAGGTTGTTTAAGCCTTTTTTGATCTTTTATATTTTTCAGTGGTTTTCTAGTCTTTAGGATTTTTGAGAAGTTTTAGTCTCCTCTATGTGTTTTCGTCATTTTAGTGGTTTTCATATTTTTTTAGAGAAATTTTATGGTTTTTATGTATTTTTGGGTTTTTAATGGGTTTTTTGCATTTTAATTGATTTTTAGGGGTTTTAGGATTTCTAGGTTTTTTATGGTTTTAATTGGTTTCTTCTAGGTTTTAAGGTTTTTTGGTTATTTTTGTTTTCTTAGAGTATTAATGATTTTTTTTAGTTTTTAGGGATTTTAGATGTATTAAAGGTTTTGTTAGGGTTGCTTGGATACATAGGGGTTTAGGTGTTTTATTCTTTAATTTAAGTTTTTAATACTTTTTGGGTTCATATAGAACTCTTTTCTCTGGTGTAGTGATTTGAGGGATATTTAGGTATTTTCTGGGGATTTTTTTGTGTTATTTGAGTTTTAGGGTTTTTTGGATTTTTATAGTTTATTTTTGTTTAGGTGTTTATAATTTGTAGGGTTTATGTGTTTTTAAGGTTAAAATGGTCTTTATGATTTTTTAGGGGTTTTAGGGATTTTATGGTTTTCATAGAAATTAATGTTTATTTACATTTTTCATGGTTTTTATCTATTTTTTTGGTTTAAGGGGATTTTGCGGTTTTAATTTGGTTTTTAGGAGTTTCATTGTTTTTTTTTGTATTTTTTGTATTTTATGGTTTTTGAAGAATTCATATGAATTTAAGGGGTTTAGAGTCTTAAGTGGTTTTTAGGTTCTTTAAGGTATTTTGGATTTTTAAGGTATTCGAGGGACTTTTTCTGTTTTTTTAGTTTTAATGTTTTTAGAGAGTTTAGGTGCTTTATAGTTTTTATCATTTTTTTAATTTTCGGGTTTTAATGGTGTTTTATGTTTTTTTGAGTTTTAGGGTTTTTAAGATATATCATGTATTTCGAAAATTTTTATGGTTTTTATGGTGTTTTGAGTTTTTTTCACATTAGCATTTTTAGTGGTTTTAAAAATTTTAGGGGTTTTTGGGTTATTTTGGGGTTTTAAGGGATTCATGTTTTTTATAGTTTTTGGGGACTTTTAAAAAATTTAGGGTTTTTAGGGTATTTTCTGGTTGTGATGGTTTTATTTAGATGTTTTAGGGTTTTTATATTTTTGATGGAATTTTATGGGTTTTTATTATTTTTAGGGACATTAAGGGGTATTTCAGGGTTTTATAGTCCTTTAGAAATTTTTTGGGACATTTAGTTTTTTATTTGATTGTTTAGGGTTTCTAGGGTTAATTAGGTGTTCTATGGGTATTTAGTGCCCCTTTGTGTTGTTAGGTTTTTTATAGTCCTTCAGGGTTTTAGGGTGCCTTTGGGTGCCTTAGGGTTTTTAATTATTTATTTTGAATTCTGAATGTTATAATCATTTTAATGATTTTTATGATTTTTAGTGTGTTTATGGTTTTTAGGGAATTTTATACATTTGATAATATTAATGAATTTTTAGGGATTAAATGTGTTCTATGTTTTTATGGGTTTATGGGGTTTTGGAGCCTTTTAATGTGTGTGTGGGGGGGGTTAAGGGTTTTTGCATTTTTTTAGTCTAACTTTGTTTGGGTTTTTGGGGTTATAAATTTTTATTTGGGTTTTCGGTTGTTTAGTGTTCTTTGGGGTTTTATGGTCTCTTAGGGGGTCTAGGGTTTTTTTGGAGTTAGGTTTTTGAAATTTTTTAGGGTGTTTTAGGTTTTCATAGGGTTAATAGGGTATTTTTGGAAATTTTATGGTGTTTTAGGGTAATTTTGGGTTTTGGGGGGGATTTTTTTACATTGGGTTTTTATGGTACATTTATGGTCATTTAGGAATTATAGGGTGTTTTAGGGTCTTTTTTGGGGGTTTTTAGGGTTCCCAACTACAGTACATGGTTGTAGCCACACACCTATAGCACAGGAACTAAGGACTATGACTATAGATAATTTTTCCATGATAATTTCATTAGGGATGGCCATAGCCCACCGCCACACCCAAATTTACAATTACCCTTGAAATCCTCTAGGGAACCCTCTTCCCCGACATTGTCCCGATCCTCCCCCTTACACCCCTTATCCTCCTCATGAACCTCCTCCACTGACGTTCTCATTATCCTCTTCCTTATCATGCATCATTTCCTCCTTGTGACAAATCTACAATGGTCCCACCCCACTAATCTCTTGATATTGTTCATGGCTGGCTCCCCACCTCCTCCTCTAACATGGCTCTAACACTTCTCTAAAACAGAATCCCCCCTCCTCTAACTTTCCTCTGATGCTACCATCCCACTTCACCATTATCCTCTTTATCTAACATGGCTCCAACATGGATTAGATGCGACCACCCAACCATTATATAGTTGTTCCAACCTTTAAATCACAATTTACTACATCCGTCTCACTGACTTGGATCGTAGTCATTGCTCGTCAAAATAACATCACTCATGACTAGAAGATGAATTTCATTGAATAACATGAGGTTTTACTCTGATTCCACAATTTCCTTATCATTTAATTTATCATCTTTAACATTCCAACCAGAAATAAATCATACAACACACAATAAAATACATCACAATTTCGTGCATGAATATTTGATTCCTACAAATGACTTTCATGCCAGAATTACTCAAAATCATGGAGAAAATAGTGGATTAATTTTAGAGTTGTTATATATATTATATGATGAACTAAATGAATTTTTCTATGATTAATGGTCTTTTTTCAATTATTTATGTCATTGTAGAGTCCGTAAAATGTCAATGTAAATTTTAGTTTCTCCTAGTGTTTTTTCTTCTTCTAACTGGACATTAAGAGAACACATAAAATGAGTGTTTATAATATGGGTAAGATAATTAAATATGTTTATTAGTGTGGTTATGATGCTGTTAAACGGATACCAATTAATGTTTTCCTACACATATATGACACAAAATATAAACATGATTTAAATTTTATGGATGTGGCTAGTTAAGATAAATGGAAGGGAGGACATAAAATTCAATGATCAAATATTTATTTGTGTGGGTTTAATATTCATTTTTAAGAGTAATCATTTTAATTATCTATATTTAAAATATAAAAATGATTTTATTTATATGGAAATGGAATGGTAAGCTAGATGGTTGAACAAGCATTATGTTCTTAATTTAGAAATTTATTTTTTTCGAGTTTATCATTAATTGGATTTTAAGAATCATAACATGTATAAATCCACTTCTGGTTGGTAACACAGGATGGGTTAATGAAGTTTCCATTATTGAATCATATATATTTCTTATTGTTTTTTAATTCTAGTATTTATCTATAATAAGATTCAATCAATCTATGAAATGTTTTCAAGAATTGCTATAATTTAGCTTTTTTGGATTCATTATTGAATTTAAATTTTTGATTATTTTATGATATATTAAATTCTTCTCCTTTTTAAACAAAATACTTTATTAAGGTAATATTTGGGTGAAGATGTTCTTTTAGTTGTAAAAATATATTTGGACTGAAAAAATTTAAAATCTCACATTGAAAACATTTTGGTTACAATATCATATTTTAATATAAATTCACATGAAGCCAAGTGCTAGTTTTTGATTGGGTTTATATTGTCACCCAATTCACTATTATGGAAGGAATGGAAATTTCAAACAAGTTATGAATTATCATAGTGATAATTTTTTACAGTGGTGACATTTTTTATAGGATCATTCATGTTCTTTTAGTTGAGTTATTGGTAGCTTGATATTTTTTTGTTGAAAGGTTAGTTTGATGTGATAATCCGCTATTATTTTTTCTGTTCGTATTCAGTCCATGTAGGAGATTCCTCTGTATTTTCATATTCATTTACTCATCAATTTGGCGTGCCTATGGGTTTTATTCCATAAAAAGTTTCTTAATTGAATATACATGTACTCAGATTAATGGGGGTTAATTGTAGAATCACTACTAGGTTATTTTGAGTGAATAATGAATTCCTAAACTTATAACTTGTTTTAATATTCCATCTATTATTGAACACAAATTCTGATTATAAATTTAATTTTTTCTCCTCACTATCTCATTAATTAATTTTCTCTTTTTTTCTATTTTTATCTCCATTAAATGTTATTTATTTTTCTATTGATTTGATCATCATGTTTGGGGATGAATAATTAATTAATATATAAATATATTTTTAGGTTGTAAATTTTCAATAAATATATGGTGAATAAATAATCAACAAAATAAATAAACAATATGAAATAATTTATTATACAAAAATGATTTTATGGATAATTCTTCCCTTTTTGTGGATATCTTAAATGATCTCTAACCTATCATTCCATATAACTTTGGTTATATCCCATATATTCTTTCCACATTACCCATCTATTTTTATTTTTTATATCAATCATGTACAACATGCACATATGTTCTTTATATGATGTCTTCTAGAGACATTTTGTAAAAATTTCATGTATTTTTTATTACGTGCTTCCATATGTTGTGTTGATGACACCTTTTTCAGATTCTAAAATGAGCATTGGGTATAAACTGTTATATTTTTGGTTATACAATGTTTAATTATATTATTTGAGATACTAATTGGGGCATTTTTTCCCAATGTAATTTTATTGGATGAAAATATTCTAAGAGTATTTGTAAAAAAAATATTGACACATTCATAGGGAAAATTATATAAATTCATCCTTGGTAAAAATTTATAGGTTTCCTCAAATTAATGTATGATATCCAATGGAAAAAATTTAAACAGATCATAATATTTTCATATCTAAATATGTATAGACGTTTATTTTCTGATTTTCACTATTTTGAAAAACATTTACCCTTGTCCCAGAGATACATTGAGATATCTAATGATTTAAAATAGCATCTGAAATAAACTCCATCATACAATGAATATGGTGATTTCACATGTCCTGAATTGGGGGGGGGGTTCTAACCTTGAGGTCATTCGTTAATAACTCCAGTGGGGGTTTTTTGTATCAGGTTTGTGACTGTTTGATTTTTTGTTGACAATATGGCGCGGAGTTGTTGAGGTATTAATGAGGGAGGGTAGTAGCTGGGGACTTATGGATGTATTTTTTTATTTTATTCTAGTGGATGTTTTGAGAGGGTTGGACCTTAGACAAGGAGAAACAATTCAATAAAATACATGTAATATAGTGTCTTGAATTAATTCACTACTACAAAACTGCCCTTTAACAACGCTGTTAATTGTCATCGCTAGACGAAAATGTGGATAAATGGAATATTTATTTCCACTAATGAAAGTGATGATTTATTTATCCTTTTATTAATGCTTAAATTTTAATTATGATAAATGGTATCCTTTTTCGGTGCTTTATTTTTAGCGTCGATTTTTAGCACAGATAAAAATTTCTTTCATCAATGCTTTTTTATCATAGATAAAATGAAATGATCAAATAAAATAAAAATAAAAAATGTTTTTTTAAAAAAATAATAAAATTTTTATTAATTAAATAATTATTGATAAGATTATTTGAATGATTATACATTATTAAATATTAAAATATTTCTTAATTAGGTAATATTGATAGTTAATGTTATTATATAGTATATTTTAAAAATATTATTATATATTAATGTTTATAAATATGATTATATATTACAAGATATTTATGCACATTATATTAAATTATGATATATTTGATGAATAATCATATATAATTAAAAATAGTATGAATTACAAATATTGACTAATTGAAAAGTACTCGACATATAATTGAATGTCGTTTGATTATTTTATTTTATTTAGATCACATGCGTGATATATTAATTTCACATATATGTGTAAAGAATTTAATTTTATATATAATATTCAAACACATAGAACTTATCCATTTTTTCAATATTTTTAAAGTGTACATATATTTTTCATATATTTAATTTCACTCATTTTTAAAAAATATGCATGCATTAAAAATTATATATTCATTATTAATGTTAAAAATATGTTTTTAAAAAAATATTTATAAATGTACACTCACTATATTTATACAATTATATATTTATAATTATAAATAACTAAATATTTTTTCAAAATTATTTTTATAATTATAAATAAGTAATTATGTATATTTAAATGATTATTCAATTTATAACAAATTAACATAAATAATGAATATATTTACTATATTTAAATTTATATATATTTATTATATATATATATATGTATAATTATATAAATATTTATAATGATATAAATATTTTTTAAATATTTTTAAAATTATAAATAAATAAATAAATTACTAAAATAAATATATATGAAAATGAATATATTTACTATATGTATATTTATACATATTTATTAATTATTTATTAATATTTTCTATTTTTTATTTATAATTATAATTATAAATCCTTTAATAGTTTTTCAGTAATAGGAGCTGATAATAAAATATTTATCAGTGCTTTTTTCAAACGGATGAAGTTGAAGATTTATTAGCACTAAAAGAACTAATATATGAAAATTTATCAATGCAATAAGTTTAGCAATGTAAGATATTCATTTTAAAATCCCTTATATAATAAGCATTGATAAAAGGGCTCTTTATTGGCACTTATCGGTAAGTGCTGATAAAAGTGTCCCAATCTATTTTAAAACCCCTAACTAATTACAAACCCATCGGGATATATTAGCTTTTCGTGGAATCCAACAACTATCAGCACTCCTCCTCGGTGAATCAAATGTTGAATCAAACAACTCAACTTCCACTGATCATCTTTTCCAGCATCCAAAGAGGACCTCATATTTTCTTCAACCTAGTGGAGTAGGGCTTCAAATTTTCATTGTGTATTTTTTTCTTTGTTATTGATTTCTTCATATAATATTTCTTTATGATCCAATGGATATGATCAATTTTTTATGGTTTGTTTGTGATTAATTGTTTAGGTAACGATTTGTGGTTCGTTGTTTGTATTGACTACTAATGTATGATCTGTTGTTTATATCTAACATTAAACCTCAGATATATTCATTGTTGTTTTACTGCTATGTATTATATCATCGTACTACATACTATTTTCATATGTATATAAATGTGCAGAATTTTTCATGTATATTTTTGTCATTTGACTACTGATTTGAGGAACATCAGTTGCTCCCTAATGATTTTATATATTCTGAAACCATTCACAAATGCCTCAGTGGACATACAACTTAAATGATATTTTTAAGGAAATAAGTTAGTGGAGTGATGCATGTTCCTCTATTGGTTATATGTATCATGGGATCTATTTCCTATTCTAATTATCTATAGTCCTTAGTTTTCTTACGGAGTATATTTAAAGGGTCTATCCCTAGTTAAGCACATGAGGTTTAATCACATCATGCCTCCACTTTTTGAATCATTATGGTTCCTTTAGTTCACATTATGTTTGATTATCATTTTTTTATCTACTAAATATTTCTTATAGTGTATAAGTGAGTGAGTTTTCATACTGGAATGCCATATATTTGTGTCTATATAGATATTTTATCATTTATTTCCATAGTTGTTTTTATTTTATGTATTCCTATATTGGGTAATGATGATTTTGGGTCTACATGTCCATTGACCCCAAGGGTCATTATAGAATTTCATTCGAACTCTTATAATAATTGTTTCTATTTTAGGGATGGGAACCACCTCCCATTTATTGGGTTTTACACCCAAGGTTTAAAACATCCTTTAGTTACTTTTATGTGTGTTAGAGGTTATTAGTAGTTATGACCAGCTGTTATTTGGGTAATTCAGGAAACAGTAATCACACTATCCATCTTGTGGTTTACAACTATAATGTTTAGTGAAAATATCATTTATTATCTTCCATTATCTCCCTATATATTTTCAAATTCCAAGTGACCTTATTATTTGATTTTGAATATCTAGGCTCTCAGATATTCTATTGTAAATGATCCACATTTACCATAATAGAATTGTTTAAAGCTTTTAATTTTGATAATGAATATTTTGGGTGTATTTATTTATATAAAGTATAAAATTAAACTTTTATGATCCCAATAGGATAGATATAAACCGAAAATGGATGCATGTTAATCATTTGAAAAACAAATATGAAGATGGAGTTAAATAATTCATCATATTTTCAAGAGATAATGTCAAAGACCCTTCTAAAATCCACATTACATGTTTACACTGTTGTCATTATAGAAAAATTAGTCTAGAAGAGTTGGAAGAACATTTGATTTGTCACAGAAGAGATAAAATCTATAAATGTTAGACTAAACATGGGAAAAAATTAATGTGGACATCGATTAGTATGACACTATGGTTTATGAATCATTTGATAAGAATACCTTTGTAAAAGATGATGGATATCTCATGGAATAAATGATAGTGGGACTTAATAATGACCTTCATGATTGTCCAAAGTTGCTTGAGGAGTTAAATAGTTGATCCAAGAATCCATTGTATACCAGTGGTACTAAATACACAATATTGTATGTTGTATTGATTTTATATAATTTGAAAGATGGAAACAGATGGAGTGAAACCCACATTACAGAACTACTTGGTCATCTGAAAGATATGATACCTGTAGAAAATGAACTAAAATTACAAACATATGATGCTAAATAATTGTTATGTTCAATGGTAATGATCTCTAAAAATATATATACTTTTCAAAATTATTTCATATTGTTTCAAAAGAACCATGAATCACTCATCAATTTTCCTATTTGTGGTGCAGAGCGATACAAGAAAATTGAATCAAGTAGTTTGAAATATGTATGGTACGTTCCATTCATTCCATGTATTTAAATACTATATAGATGTCTGGAAACCGTAAGACAATTTACAGGGAATTAATATACAATAATTAAAGATGGGAATCTGTGTCATCTAGCAGATTCACTACAATGGAATAAAATTGATTACGATTTTAATATATTTTGAGATGAGCTGAGAAACATTTTTCTTGCATTATTTGTAGATTGAATAAATATTTTTTGCATAAAGATTAGTATTCACTATACATTTCCTATCATGTTGGTAAATTATAACTTTTTATCATGGTAATTCATGATGTGAAAATGCATTATGATTTTTCTGCTTATATCTAGACCAAATCAACCTAGAAATGATATTGTTGTCTCTTTGGCTCCATTGATTGAAGATATGATATTGATGTGGGAGACATTTTTTTCAATGTATGATGCTCATATAAGTAAATAATTCACATTGAGGTCCATGTATTATGGAATGATAAATGACATCCCAATATATGTAAATTAATTAGGACATTTCATTAAAGGAATGTTGGGGTGTCCCATTTGACAAAAATGCAGATACACGGTTCAGTTGAATCATTCTTCATAGATTTTGTTTTTATGAAATTCAAAAATTTTACCAAAATGACAAAAATACTGATAATGGAAAACAAAATTCTATGGGAATATCAAAAAAGGTACAAGAATGTCTCTGGAAATAGACAATAAACTATAGAATAATGTAAAAAATATTTATATTGTTTTTAATAAACCATTATCGAAAACCCAAACAAAATCAGGTGGGAAGAAAAGATCATTTTTCATTGAATTGCCATATTGGAATTGTTTGTATGTCCAAAATTTTCATGAATTTAAGCATTCTGAAAAAAATGTATTTGAATGTGTTATTGGAATGTTACTAAATGATCCTAGAAAAAATGAAATATTGCATCCAGGCTTGGTTGGACTTGATTGAAATGGGGATAAGGGACGCGTTTCTACTGGTGAAGGGTAAAAGGCACGCTATTATTCCTCCAGTATCTTACAATCTATCGATATAGGAAAATTTTCAATTTTTCCCCTTATTTGTGACTGTAAAAGTTCCACATGGGTATTCATCAAATATTAATAATGTTGTTTCAATGACTGGTTTGAAGTTATAAGAAATAAAATAAAATGACTTTCATGTTTGGATATAAGATTTAACGTATTTTGTTTCTATTGCATTCTACCTCAAAATGTATGGAATACATTAACTAAACACCACTTCTTTTTCAAAGCCGTATGCAGCAAATTTGTAGACCCGAAAATGTTTTCCATGATGAATAAGTAAATTTCAATCATATTATTTGAATTATAAATTTTCTCCACACAACCAATATTTGATATAATGGTACACATGATGGTTCACTTTTTTATATCATTTCAACTATGTGGTCTGGACCATTATAAATAGATGCACCCAATTGAAAGGTATATGAAGATTTTGAAAGGGTATGTCAATAATTGCTATTAAACAAAATATTATATTACAAAATGATATATTTATGATGAAGATATTGATTTTTGTACAGATTACCTATTAGAATATGAATTTATCTATATCCCAAAGTCTCTTCATACGAAACACCTTATGGGTGAATGAAATTTTGGAAGAAATGTTGATAAAATTACATTTATAGAGTATGAAGAATAACATATTTACATATTAAATAATACATAACATGTAGATCCATACATTTAATCCCCAAAATAAATTCCTAGAGATTTGAATCTATTAAGGGATGAATGATGATATCATATACACATTATCAATTGTTTATAGGATGGTTTAGAGATCAAATTTATAAGGAGTTATATGAACATCCAAATTCAATTGTCAAATGACTTCAATGGATAGCCAAAGGATTGAATGAAAATGGTATTTCATTCACTGGGTTTGAAATCAATGGTTATATATTCTATATAGAAGATCATGATTACTTTAGTATGATGAAAACAATGGTGTTATGCTTGTGGCTAAAGTGATGCATATATCTAAATCCATGGATAGAAATCCAATTTAATAAAATATGTCATATTTTGGAATTATCAAATAGATATAAATATTGTATCATACAAAATTTCACATACATCTTTTCCATTCAAAGTGGGTTGTAAATATTAATGGTGTGAATGTTAAGTAAATAGGCCTTGTGAAGTTGAATTTTAGTGTAGAAGGGTGAGAATACGAGCTTTTAATAATGGCATCCCAAGATATGAATGTATATTATGTATTAGATCCAACAAAGAAGAATTTATTGATTTTCTTTCTAGAGAGTAAACAAAATATTGGTTCAAATGAAAATTCAATTGAGGTTGATCTTTTCAATCAGACATCACAATTACATCCCACCAGTACCACTGTAGATAATGTCTTTTTTGTTGGATCGGAACACATAGATGGAATTTGGATTCTCGAAAAAGGAATTAGTCTATGAAACCATTAAAAATAATAATGAGTGTTAATGAGTAGTTAATTTTTTTTAAATATATTATTTTTTCCTCAAAATATTATACGTTATCTACTGCATTAACCTAATCTAAATTGAATATTTTACTACTCATGTAGAAAATGTCTTCTGCATATGATGATTTTACCAATCCCTCATAAGAACAAAATATAATGAAGAAATAACTTTAGATATATTCATTGGTAATACTAAGATATACATTCTAGATTTTACTGAAAAATTATATAATAGAACATTGATTTAATTTTCATTATTCCTTGAAGTGTTTTTTTATTTTACAATATTTTTTCCAAGTTTCATCCCTTTTCAATAAGATAAATGACATTGTATCTGCTCAATCACAGAGGTAATATTGATTTATTCATAGAAAAATCATTTTCCATATAATTAATATAATTTTTCATATTTATGTATAATTTATTTATTTTTTTGTATTTCTCACATAATAATTGTTTTCTTATACATGTATATTCTATTATTTGAGTCGGGGTTTCTCTGTCCAACATTCATGCTCCTTCTCCCTTAAATCATTTTCACCACTATAGTGGTACATTTTTAAGTTACTTTCATGTTACCTCCACTGACATTTTAGGGAGAGAAATAACACTGACATATCTCAATTATAGAGGTAATCTTGATGTTTTCACAGTAAAATAATTTTCAATAGAATGAATGTATTATTTTATATAAGTGTTTATTTTATTTATTTTTACTATTACTCGCATAAGTTTTTTTTCTTATATAGTTGGATTATATTGTCTGAGTTGGGGGTTCTCTATCCAAATTTTTTTCTCCATCACCCTTAAAACCATTTCACCACTATTGTGGTGCATTTATCACTTTCATTATAGTTACCTCAACTTCCTATTTAGGAAGAGAAACAACACCACCTCTACTCAATTATAGAGGTAATATTTATATCTACATAGTAAAATCATTATATATAGAATTAATGTATTATTTCATTTGTATGTTTAATTTAATTTTTTAGTATTACTCATATAATAATTTATTTTATACATGTGGATTATTTTGTTTGAGTTGGGGGTGCTCTATCCAACTTTCATGCTCCATATCCATTCAAACCTATTCTCCCATACAGGAGTGAATTTATCACTTTCTTTCAAGTTACCTCTACTAACTATAAATGAAGATAAATGACGCTACCTCTTTTCAATTACAGAGGTAATCTTGATATTTTCACAGTAAAATAATTTTCCATAGAATTAAAGTAATTTTTTATATGTATGTTTTATTTATTTATTTTTATCATTACTCATATAAAAATTGTTTTATTAAATATTTGGTGTTTTTCTATCAACTTTGGGTGCTCTATCCATCTTCCATCCATGTCTACACCAAAACATTTCTAAACTTCTTCTACCACAAAACCTTTCACTCATGTAGTGTTGATATTTATCATATTATTTCATGTTCCCTCCACTACTCAATAATTGAATTAATCTTGATATTTTCATGGTAAAATCATTATCAATATATTTAATGTATTATTTAATATTTATATTTAATTTATTTTGTTTTAGTATTACACATAATAATTGTTTTCTTATATAGGTGGTTTTCTTTTTTTGGGTTGAGTTGGTTTTTTCAAAACTACTTGTGAAATGTTGGAAGTTCAATAAATAAAGTCAATGGAAGTTTTTTGTAACATTGAATGATAGGATTGTTTTTAAATATATGTAATAATTCATATTTAGCTAATTTTGTAAACCAATGTTTGAAATGACTGTAATATGGTATTTTCTTTAAGTATTTGTGTTGTAAATATCATTTCATTTAAATTATGTATTGGGACATGTTTTTGTTGATATATTATGTGTTTTTAGTGTGTTTCTAGTGTTGTAGGGTGTTGTAACAGTAGAATAAATTATGGCCATTCATGATCACTCTTGAAGGCACTGATAAATAAGACCATTTCAACGCTTTTTTAAGATCTGGTAAAGGGTTCCTTTAATAGTGATATATTAAGGTGTTGATAAATCATACTTTTATTAGTACTTTTAAATGTGCTGATAAATTGAAATTTATCAGCAAATATTCAATGCTGATAAAATTCATGGTATTATAATTTCACTCACATTATTAGAATATTTCTAGCAATGATAAAGGTAATTTCTAATGCTGTTAAACGGTATTTTTTTAGTAGTGATTGTAGGCCCACTATATTTGGGTAACAACATGTTGATTACGGTTAGGTTTATATGTTCATATCTATATCAAAAAAATATTCAATTATCAACTAAAAAGAAAAAACTAATTTTCATTAAATACACAATTATCCTTTTCTTATTTATGTCAATTTTACCTATGTATATGATCATGCATTATTCTTTTATAATGTTTTTTATTTACCAAAAACTCAGTGTTCTCCCACATTTTTATTTAATGTCTTACATCATTTTTCTCTCATACATCTATTTAATGTTTCATTTGTCTAGTTATGTTAATTTTTTCATACAGGTATCATATCCAATTTTTCTAACATTTTCATCCATCAAAATGATTAAAATTAACAGTTAAACATAACTAAATACACAATTTTCAATTATTTTTATAAACTCTTGGAATACTCCTTTAAAAAAATTATTATTCAATATTGTATCATTTATCTCAATTTTTTTAAAATATTTCTTTTAAGGAGATCTACAACATGTTTTATTATATTGAAATTTTTTAAGAAATAAATAATGAAATTTCATATTTCAAACATGTAATGTCAACATCAATATTTAACATATAAATAGTTCAATTAAAAAGACTCAAAAAAGATTTAAAATGTAAAAGTGGATATTCATTAAATATTTATGAGATTTTCCAGTCATTTTTTCACATTTACTAGGAACCCCTTCATAAATTAAATAAAATTCAATGTATCAAATTAATTATGCTACAATAATTAAAATACTGTTATTTTCTATTTATTTATTTTTTTCCTTACTAAAATCATTTATTTTTTTACTTAGGATCATTCAATTAAATGAAGTCACATAAAAAGTGATTCAAACTTCGGAATGAATATTCTACATGTGATATGTCATGTTACTTTTATTAAGAATATTCTAATACATTATTGTATCTTAATACCACCCCATTTAATATCTTAATATTAGGTCTGGTGGCCCATGGAGTTTAGTCTTTTCAATTAATATGATTTATATTCAAAATTTGAATTAATTTTTGAAACAGTGAAGAAGGTGTAAATTATGTAAATCAAGAAATATTTTTTATCAATATTTACACTTTGTTTCAATATAAGTTGTTTGGTCAGATGAAAATTCTAGGTTAAGTGACTTCATCAACATGTGTTTTTTTCTGTTAAGATATATTATTTTATTTACAGAAATTATTTATTTGTTTGTTTAGTCACATTAAATGAAATGAAGGCACCTATGATGTTCTCCATACATTAAAATTAAAATTCTACATGTTATATTTCCTTTTATCTTCCTCATGAGGATTATAATCCATTTTCATATCTTAATTCCACCCGCTGTTATATCCAAATATCTATCTCTGGGGACAGTGGAGATTGGTCATTTGAGAATGCACTATAGATTTGGTATTCTTCCTTTATTCTCATTTTGTTGTGTTTTTTTTCAGAATGCATGATTTTCATTTTGTTTTGATGAAATTCGAATATTTTTTGTTAGAGTGGCTCAGAATTTTTTTTTTGGAATTGAATGTCCCATGAAATTTTAGTTCGTACCAGGGATGATTATCCCACTTTAATCTCATGTCAATTTCTTTCCGAATCCCATTTTATTTCAACGTGATGTTAAATATTTGTTATTATTTTATATATATTTCTATTATTAAGCTTCATCATCAATCTTTTAATTAATTTTTAATATAGTGTTGAAGTTATAAATTAAATGAATGAGAAAATAATTATTTTTCTCACTATTTTCCTCTTTGATTCCATAGAGGAAGTTTATTCACATGAAAATTCATGGTTTTGTGACTTCGTCAATATATCATTGTTGTCATTTTATTGAATATTACACATATTTGTTCTCCATTACATTATTAACCTTTATATTACATTTTAAATTAATGGATTATCAATTGATATTCTGTTCTATTAAACATTAGTTACAAATATATCATCACAACCTGTTTTATTTTCCATTCCCATAGACAATGGTAACATTGTTTAAAATTAAATATACATCCCATGCCTATTATTGATTCCTACTATTTGAAATTAAAAATTTCATACATTTAATGTAGTATACGCACAGGTGTATGGAATATTCATAAGTTATGAATAAATCATTTTTAAATTACAGTATACATACCTTATGTATAAATATCAGTATTCCTCTTAAACATCTTCTTGATTACTAAATTACATATAGTTTTCAAATAGTAGATATAAATTTTTTAAATTACACTCATAAATTCATACACATCATACATTGTTTGAATTCACATACCCCTATAATAACACTTTTGCATTTTTTAAAAATCATTGTGATGCATACACTAGTATGCATGCATTGTGTATAAAGTCACATGTTTTAAAAAATAGTATTCATATGTGTATATATATTTTTTGATATTTATGAGAATATAGGTGTGTGGATCAGGGTGTTTCATTTTCATAAAATTCTAAATACACATGAACATATATTTTCCTATATTTATGTGCATATTACCAGAGATTACATGTGTTCCTTCAACTACGAGATCATTTATTTAAATCATGGTACGTGAGTATTCAACTAAAAATAATTAAAAATTTATAAAATTTTTGTTTCATAATGATTCCCTATTAATATATTAACCCCTTCACAATTAAAAATTTCAATCCTTGACAGTACCATGATAAAGATTTTACATATATGATTTTACGTTGTATAAAAATAGTGTTTCATTTGTATATTTTTAATTACTCTATTTATTGGGGGTACATCTATTGGTATAGTATTTTTTAGTTGGGGGAATTTTCAATTATAAATATAATAAATTAAATATGTCCACATCTTTCCTTATTTTAAATCATTTTATTTGAAAACACATCTAGAACATGATATATTATTTTGGAAAAACATGATGTTCCAACTAGATAGTAGTTGTACGGAGAAAAAAAATATTTTTTTGGGCTGATGTCAAATCCCAACTACTTATATTGAAATATTAAAATTGTTATATGGATAAAAGACTCATGGATGAGAGACATTTCTATGGATGGTAAAGCGGGGGTTTTTGTGTGCTACATATTTGTTGGGATTTACTAGTTTAGAGTAGTATTCTACTCTTGTTCTATAGATATTTCCTTGAAAAACTAGTGGCTAGATGGGTATGTGTTTGATATAAACCATTAGATCGATGTTTCGTTAATAAATCATGGAATTAACTCTTTCATGTTCTCATGTGTGGTACCAATTAGGAGCTAGAAAATGGTTGGATTGAGGTTTTCTTCCAGTACATGAACTCGAGGTGGAGTGGATTGGTTTGTTGTGCAATGTCTTTTATGGCCCTAGAATATGTCATATGTTTCAGATTCTCATAAAATCAACCAATTCCCCTAGTTCATGTTGTGGATGTACTGATCACGTTGGGAGGGTCGAATGATGTTTCATTGTATTATGTTTACATATTTAAATTAGATTTTGGACACAAAGTTTTCAGTGTTATAAATGATATTTCTTAGTGTGAAAACCTATTGTATTTTTTCATAAAACTGGAGGATGTATCCACCATTGTAAACCCTGGTAGTAGACTATGTGTTTTTTCTTGAAACATGAAGCTATATCCACATTTTAAATTGTATTATTATAGTTGATGTCACAGTTCAAAACATGGAAGTGGACCAATATCAACGGTTTAAATATGTGGCTATATGTCATTGTGGAAGAATATATGGCCTCAGTTGGAAATTGTGGCTGTAGGTATACTACCATGATGGAAACCATGGCTATATCTCTATAGCCACAGTATGAAACTATAGCTATAGTCTCGACCTAATTTCCATGCCAATAGGATCAACCATTCAGTGAACCCTAGCTATTACCAATAGCATTAGTTTCATAATCCATAGCGAGAGTTTAAAACTGTTGCTACAACCAGAATTTATAGTAGTGGATTTTTAGCGTCCTTTAGGGTTGTTAGATTCGTTTAGGGTGTTTTCTGGTAGTTCATTGGATTTTTTTTTGTTTAGGGGTTTTTATTCTTTTAGAGTTTATATGGTTTTAATATAATTTTATGGATTTTATGGATTTTTATTCCATTTTTATGTTTGAGGGTTTATATTAGTTATTAAGAGTTTTTTGAGGTTTTAGGGATTTAAGTGTTTTTTTGGGTTAAAGGAATTTTAGGGGATTTAATAGTTTTTAAGGTTTTAGGGTTTTTAGGGATTTTTGTTATTTTAAAGACATTTAGGTGTTTCATATTTTCAAGAATTAACAGGTTTTTTGGTGTTTTAAATGTTTTTATGGTTTTCTGTATTTTTATACATTTTTGGGATTGAAGGGTTTTTTGGTTTTAAGGGTTTTTAGTATTTTGGGAGCCATCAGGGGTTTTTGGGTTTTTTTATTTTAAGGGATTTATATGTTTTATTATCTATTAGTGTTTTTTCAATATTAATGGTTTTAGGGGTTTTTATGATTTATAGGGGTTTCTTTGAGTTTCTTGGGGTTTGAGGATTTTTTATTGGTTTTAGGGTTTTAGTGGTTTTATAGTTTTTGGGATTGTTATGGTTTTCTGGATTTTTGGGTTTTTTTTTATTTTTACGGTTTTTTAGGGATTCATGAAATCATTTAGGTTTTTATGGGTTTTAGGGATTTTATTGTTTTTATGGAATTTAGACATTTTAGGGGTTTTAAATGATATTTTCTTTTTTTATTAATTTTTAGTGGTCCTTTTTGGTTTTTGAGTTTTTAGGATGGTTTTATTGGTTTTCATATTATTGTATTTTTTAGGGTTTTTATGGTTTTTATGTTTTTTGTATTTTAATGTTTTTTAGTGTTTTTTGTGATATGTATTTCTTTTAGGGATTTTTTTAGGAATTTAAGGAATTTAGGGGATTTATCTTTTTAGGGTTTTATTTTTTTAGTTTGTTAATGGTTTTTAGGTTATTTTATGGTTTTATTGGGTATTTAATGGTAATTTAGAGTTTTTAAGGATTTTAGGGTCTTTTAGTTTTTTTGGATTTCTAGGGTCTTTTATTGATTTTTAGGGGTTTTATTGATTTTTAGTGGTTTTATTGTCTTTTTGTTTTTAGTTTTTAATTGATTTTTGGGGTTTTATGGGTTTTTATAGTTTTAGTGTATTTTGGGGTTTTAAGGGTTTTATTGTGTTTTGAGGTTCATTACTAAATTTTTTGGGGTTTTAATGACTTTTTAGGGGTTGTAGTGTTTTTTATGTGTTTAGGGCCTTAAAGAGGTTTTATTGTTTTAGGGGTTTTGTGGTTTACAGTTTTCTTAGGGTTTTATGGTTTTGAGGTTTTTAATGCGTTTTAACCTTTTATGGTATTTATGGTTTTATATGTTTTTAATATTTTTATGGGGGTTTTGGGTTTTTTTGGGTTTTTAGGGTTTTTATGTTTTTAGGGTTTTAGTGGGGTTTGTAATTATCTGTTTGTTGGGTTGTTTTTAGGGTTATATTATTATTTTTATGTATTCTAATGGTTTTTATGGGTTTTATGTGTTTTCAGAGTTTTTTAATTTTTAATCTTTTCTGGTTCTTAAGGATTTTTAGGGTTTTAGGGGTTTTTTGGTATTTTTCATTATTTCAATATTTTAATGGTTTTTAGGGTTTTTATGGTTTTGGAGTTATTAAGTGTTTTCACGGTTTGGGGGTTTTATGTTTTTTATGGGTTCTAGTGATTTACAAATTTTATTTGGTTTTAGAGGGTTTGGGGTGTTTAGGGACATTAAGTTTTTTTATGGTTTTTATGGGTTTCATGAGTTGTTAGGAATCTTTAGTATTTTAGTGTATTTTTTGGTTTTTAGATATTTTAATGTTTTAATACATTTAGGTTTTTATTGGGTTTTATGGTTTTTATTGTTTTTATGGTTTTTATGGGTTTTGGTGTTCTTTGGTTGTTAAATGTTTTTCTGGTATTTATTGATTTCCAGTTTATTTTTATGATTTTTTATGATTTTATAATTTTTATGGTTGTCTTAGAGGTTATAGGGGTTTTATGGTTTTTTTTTGTTTTTAATATCATTTAGGCTTTTGTTGGGTTTTATGGTTTTGGGGGTTTTTTAGCGGTTTTTGGGTTTTATTGGATCATTAATTTGTTTTTTGGATTTGGTTAGGATTCTTTAGTGTTTTTAGGGAATTTAGATTTGTTTGGGGTTTATTTGGGAATTTTTGGGTTTTTGGGTTTATGGGATTCTTTCAGATTTCAAAGTAATTTTAGTGTGTTTTAGGATTCTCATAGGATTTTTAGGGTTTTGGGTGTTTTAGGGATTTGGAGTATTTATGATATTTAGGGTATTGACGGATGTAGCATTTTTCTAGGTTTTAAAGTGTTTTATGGGATTTAATGGGTTTTAGGGTTTTTAAGTGTTTTTCAAAAAAAAATATGGTTTTTTTAGAGTAATTATGGTTTTTTGTGGTTTTAATGGTTTTGATAGGGTGTTATAGTGTGTTAGGGTTTTATGGTTTGTTTTGGATTTTTTCTGCTTGAAGGGTTTTCTTGGGTTTGTAGGAGTTTTAGGGTGTGTAAGGGGTTTAAGGGTGTTTTGATGTTTTTTATGGGTTTTCAGCTTATTTTTTGTTTTTAAAATTTTTAGGTTCTTTTTGGGGTTTTAGGGTCTTCTCAATTTATTAAGGGTTATATGTACTTAATGTGGGTTTATTTTTTGTTTATGGATATTGGAGTTCTTAGGGATTTTTAGAGTTTTTATGGTTTTTAGGATGGGGGGGTTAGGGTTTTTAGGGTTTTTAGTGTTTTGTGGTTTTAGGGTTTTTATGGTGTTTTGGTTTTTTAAGGAGTTATATTAGTATTTATGGGTTATAGGGTTTCAAGGTTTTTAGGATTTTTAGGGCCCATATATTATTTTAGTTTATTATTGGATTTAGGTTTTTAGGGGGTATTTTTTATTTTGGTGTTTTGGTGTTTTAGGATTTCTTTTGATTTTAAGTGTATTAGGTTCTTTTAGGGTTTTCTGTTTTTAGGTTATTTTTAGCATTCTTAATGTATTTTTGGGTTTTTTGTGGTTTTTGAGGATTATAGTGTTTTTAGGGTTTTTATGGGGGAATTTTTAGGGAGTCTAGCGGTTTTAGTGGTTTTAGGGGAATTCAGAAGTTTCTATTGTTTTTAGGAATTATAAGGTCTTTTAGAGTTTATTTGATTTTGGGGGTGGGTTATTTTTGTTTTTAGGGTTTTAAAAATGTTTTTCGATATTTTTAGTTTTTTAGGGTTTCTCGGTTTTTATGGATTTTCTGGATTTCTCTATTTTCATTGGGTATTATAGTTTTTGGGTGTTTTTGGTTTTTATTGTTTTTTGGGTTTTTAGATTTTTTGTGTATTTAGGATTTTTTAGGGTTTTTAAGGTTTTAGGGTCTTTATTTTCTTTTAGGGTTTTTAGGATTTTATGATTTTTTAGAGTTTATGGTGATTTTATGGTTTTTTCAGGGTTTTATGGTGTTTAGTATTTTTAGGGGTTTCATGGGTATTATGGGCATTAAGGGTTTTTTGGGGTTTTTATGGTTTTTATGGTTTTTACCGTTTTTTATGGTTTTATGATTTTTTATGGTTTTATGGTTTTTGTTGGGATATTATGATATTTTAGGATTTTTTTTGAGTTCTTTATGAATTTTTAGGGTTTTTTTGACTCTCAACATTTTTTTAGATTCTTCAAGGCCTGTTAGGGTTTTCATGGGTTTTAGAGGATTTATGGGTTTAGGGAATTTTATTACTTTTTAGGTTTTTTTGGCCCAATTATAGTTCTAATGTTTGTTTAGGGTTTTATGGTTTCTATTTATTTTTATTTTTTTATGATTCTATTGTTTTTATGGATTTTAGGGATTTTGTAGGGTTTTTCAGGGTCATTAAATTTTTTGGGGTATTTCCAAGTATTTAGGATTTTTTTGGGTCAGTTATGATTCTTAGGGGTTTTGGGACCTTTATGGTTTGTATGCTTTCTTGGGTTCAATTAGGATTTTAGGGTTTTTAGGATCATTTAGGATTTTTATGGCTTTTTATTTTTTAAGGTTCTATTTTGTTTTTATTGTATTTTTGGGTTTTTAGATTATTTATGTGTTTTTTTAGTTTTTTATAATTTTATATATTTTTATGGGATTTCTAGAATTTTAGGAATTTTAGATTTATTATTGTCTTTTATGATCATTTAGGTGATTTTAAGAATTTTTTGGGTTCGTTTAATGTCTTTAGTCTTCTAATTGGTTTTATTTTCCTTGAAGGTTTTTAGTATTTTAGTTGTTTTAGGGTCTTTAGGGTTTTAAAGTATTTCAGGTATTTTAGAGGGGTTTAGTGGGTTTAAGGGTTTAAATGGATATGTATTATTTTTTGGGGTTTTTTGGGGTGTTTTAGGATATTTTGGGGGTTGTCAGGTGGTTTTGAAGTTTTATGTGTTCGCAAATGGTTTTTTTGTTTTTATGGGTTTTTTGAATCATTATATTTTTAATGTTATATTTAATGTTTTTATTAATTCTATGGGTTAATGTTTTTTGAGGGGTTTTAGTGTTTTAAGGGTTTTTATAATTTTAAAGGGTTTTACATGTTATAATGGTTTTTAAGTATTTTTTGGGGATTTTAAAGTTATAGTGATTTTAAGATTTTTTTTAAGGTGGGTTTAGTGATTATTTTGTTTTTTGATTTTAATGGTTATATGGATTTAGGTTTCTAGTGTTTTTAGGCATTTGGGGTTGTTAGGTATTTAGGGATTTTATTGAATTTTTGTAGTTTTAGGTTTTTAGGGTTTTCAAGGATTCTCTTTTCTTCATGGATATTGTGGTGGATTTACGGGTTTGGGGGTTTTAGGGTTTTTATGGGTTTTAATGTTTTCTAGTGATTTTAAGGATTTTAGTGTTTTTTATGGTTTTATGGAATTTTTTGTGTTTTTTGAGTTTTTCATGCTTTTTGGATACTTTAAGGGTTTCATGATATTTAGCTGTTGTGGATTTTTTAGGGTTTTACTTTGTTTTGGGAATTCTTTGGTTTCATTCATTTTTTTGGGGTTTTAGGGGTTTTGAGGTTTTTTATAATTTATAGAGTTTTTGGGATTATTTTAGGATTTTTAGTGTTTCTTATAATCAGTTGAGCTGTTTTGGGGTTTTAGAGTTTGATAGGGCGTTTTAGTATTTTCTTGGGTTTAATGTGTTTTAATGATGTTTTGGGGTTTTAGGGTTTTATGCCTTTTGGGTTTTAGGGTATTTTAGGGATTTCTTGAGTGTTTATAATCATTTAGGTTTTTAGGGTTTTAAGTTCCATAAGGAGTTTTAGGGTTTTATGGTCCTTGGGGTTTTGTAGTTTTTTTTGGTTTTAAGGATTTCAGTATTTTTTGGGTTTTAGGGTTTTTAGGTATTTTAGGTCTTTCAGAGTTTATTTGGAGTTTATAGGGTTTTAGGGGTTTAGGGGTGTTTCGGGGTTTCAAATATTTTAGATTTTTAATTGGATTAGTGTTTTGAAGGGTACTTTGGGAATTTTTAGGTTATGGTATTTCAATTATTTTTTATTTGTAGGTCTTTTTGGGTACTTTGATTTTTTTTTTCATTTTTTGCAATTTTGTGCGTTTTTTGGGATTTTAGAACGTTTATATATTTTAACTGTTTAAAGGTGTTCTGGGGGATTTTAAAAGGGTTTTGGGAGGATTTTAAAAGGGTTTTATAGTTTTCAATTTAAGGGTTTTTACGGTTTCTTGGGATCATTAGGGTTTAAGGTCTTTTAGTTTTATTGGGGTTATTGTAGTTTTTAGATTTTTAGGATTTTATGTTTTTTTATGATTATAGGGGTTTTAGTGGCTTAAGCGAATATTTAGGGTCTTTAAGAGGATGGGGTCATGTTTTTATGGTTTTTAGGGGTGATTAACATTTTTTGGTTTTTAGGGGGTTGTATGATTTTTGGGGTTTTATGCGATGGAAGGGTATTTATGTTTTAAGAGATTTTTTGGGGTTCTAAGGAATATTATGTGTTTTTTTAGGGTTTTAAGGTTCTCTTATGATTTTTAAGGGTTTTAATGGGGATTAAGGTTTTTTGGGATTTTTTTTGTCTTAGGGTTATGATGAGTTTTTATGGTTTTTTAAGGTTTTAGGGTTTGTTATGTTTTTAGAGGAATTTTTATAATGTTAAATAGGTTTTAGGGTTATTTAAATGGTTTTGGGATTTTTATGGGTTTTAGGGGTTTTCAGCGTTTTATGGTTTTTAATGTCATTCAGAGTTTATAATTGTTTTATAGTTGTTAGGGTTTTATGTTTTCATTTGAATTTATAGGGTTTTGGGGGGTTTAGGAACTTTATTGTGGTTTTAGGATCATTAGGGTTTTAGGGTTTTTAGTGTCTGTAGAGTATTTTTAGGTTTTTAGAGTATTTTAATTTTTAAGGGTTTTGGGAGTTTTTAGTTATTTTTAGTTGTTTTGGTGCATTTTATGGTGTTTAGATTATTTGTAGGGTATTTTCATGGTTTTATGGGGTTTGCGGGTTTTAGTGATTTTTATGGATTTAGGGGTGTTTGTTTATTTTTGTATATTTTTAGGGGTTTGGTGATTTTTAGGGTGTTTTAGTATCATTTTATGGTAATTTATGGTTTTCTTGTGGATTTACGAGTTTTAGGGGGGTTTATAATTTTAAGGGGTTTTAGGGTTTTTTGGGTTTTATTAGGGTTTGAGGGATTTTTAGGGGATAGAGGTATTTTCTGGTGCTTTTAGGATTTTTAGGGTATTTAGGGGTTTTATGGGGTTATTTCATTTTATAGGATTATTTTATAGTTTTTATGGTTTTTAGGGTCTTTTAGGTATTTAGGGTCTTTAGGGTTTTAGGTAATTTAGGGTTTTCGGTGTCTTTTATGGGTTTTATGGGTTTTTAGGATATTAGGGTTTTACAGGGGATGTTTTTGAGTGTTTATGTATATTTTGAGGTCGATATTGTTTGTATTTTATTGTCTTCAATGGAATTTTGGGTTTTTTGTGGTCATTAGGAGTTTAGGGGTTATAATAAAGTTTATTGGATTTGATGGATTCTACAGTGTATTAAGGCATTTAACAGGGTTTTAGGGTATTTTGGGTTTATAGGTTTTTAGGACTTTTAGAGATTTGTTTTAGGCTTTTTTGGGAATTTTTATGTTTGAAGGGTTTCATTGAGGATTTACTATTTTGTAAGGGTTTTATTGAAGGGAAAGGCATTAGTGCCTTTTAGGGGTTTTGGGATTTTTTCCCTTTTTAATGATTTTTTGGGTTTTTTGTAACTTTTTACGGTTTGTAGGTTGTTTTAGGGGTTTTATGGGTTTTAGGGATGTTAGTAATTTGTATGTTTTTAGGGTTTTAGGGTTCTTTGGGGTTTCAGTGTTTTTGGTGTATTAGATTCTTTTGTGTTTTTTTGGAGTTTAGAAATTTTAATGGGTTTTATAGTCTATAATGGTTTTATGGTTTGTATTATCTTTTAGGGGGTTTTTGGTTCTTTTCGGGTTTTAGGGATTGTTAGAGGATTTAGGGTTCGAGTGATTTTTAGGGTTTTAATGGTTTTATGGTATTTTAGGGATTTATTTGGATTCATATAGCTCTTTTGGGTTTTATGGTTGTTTTAGTGTTTAGTGTTTAGGGTTTAGGATTTGGGGTTTATGTGTTGGGTTTAGGGTTTATGGTTTAAGGTGTAGAATTTAGGGTTTTCGTTTTAGGGTTTAACATTTAGGGTTTAACGTTTAGGGTGTAGTGTTCAAGGCATAGGTTGTGGGGTTTTGGGTTCTCGGTATAGGGTATAGGGTTTATGTTTTAGGGTGTATGGATTTGGGTTTATGGTGTCAGGTTGAGGTTTTTAGTTGTATGTTTTCAGGGTTAGGGTATAAGGTTTTTGATTTTAGATGTTTAGTTTATGGTGTATGGTGTGTGGAATAAGGTTTTGAGTTTTTCAAGGTTTTATATTTTTAATGTGTTTTATGATTTTTTGGGTTCTTAGAAGTTTTTTGGGTTTCTAGGGGTTTTAGGCATTTCCATGGTATTTTATATTTTTATGGTTTTTAGTTTATTTTATGGATTTTTGGGTTTTAATGGTTTTCAGATTTTTAATGGGTTTTAGTGGGTTTAATAGTTTCAATTGTTTTTTCGGGGGTTTTAGGGATTTTTGATTTTTGGGTTTTTTAGGGTATTATGATGTTTTTGACGATATTAGTGATTTTATGGATTAGTTAGGGGGTAAAAAAATTTATGGGGTTTTAGAGATCTCAAGTATTTTTAAGATATTTTTGGGATTGTATGAATTTTAAATGATTTTAGCATTTTTCTGGTATTTTGGGGTTTTTGGGTTTTTAGGTTTTTTATGGTTTTTGTTGAATTATTTAAATGTTTAAATTGTGTTTTTGGGTTTTAATGGATTTAAAAGTTTTTTTGGTTAGTTACAGTTTTGAAGGGTTTTAGGGGATTTTCGGGTTTTATGTTTTTATGTTCAATTTGTGGTTTAAATGGGTTTTAGTGCCTATTAGGTGTATTTAGGGTCATTAATGGTTTTTGGGTTTATTAGTTTTTATATCTTTTTAGGGTTTTGGGGTTTTAGTGGTATTTACTGTTTTTATTGGTTTTAGGATCCATTAGGGTTTCTTTAGACTTCTACAGGGTTTTTATTTTTTAAAAGGTTTTAAGGTTTTTTGGGATTTTGTATTTTTAACAGATTTTAATGGTTTTAGGGGTTTTCGGGTCTTCAATGATGTTTTAGGGGTTTTAAAATTTTATTATATTTTTAAGGTTTCTAAGGGTTTTTATGTTTTTAGGGTTTTAGATTTTTTAGGTATTTAAAAGTTTTTTTTAGAATCTATAGCGGTTTTAGTCTCTAAATGTTTTTAGTGGTTTTGGGTTTTTAGTTGTTTTTGGTGTTTTTTTGGTTTTTGGGAGTTTTACTATTTTTAGATGTATTTAGGGTATTATGGGTTTTCATTATTTCTACGGTTTTTGGGGTTTTTATTGATTTATTTTTTGTTATTATGGGTTTTATTATTTTAATATTTTTTAGGGTAATTTTAATGTTTTATGGTTTTAAAGGATTTTATGGTTCTTATAATTTTTTACATTTATGGATTATTCTAGGCTTATTTAAGATATTATGTTTTAGAGGATTTTAGTGTTTTTTTGGTTTTTAGTTTTTAGTGGTTTTTTGTCTTTTAGGTATTTTTAATGTTTTAGGGTCTTCATAGCGTTTTAGGGGATTTTTCGGGTTTTTTGGGTTCTTATAAATTTTTATGTCCTTTAGGGATTTTAGGACCTTTTAGGAATTTTAGTGTTCCTTGGGGTATTTTTTGGGTTTTAAGGTTTTTAATGTGTTTAATGGTTTTTAGGGTAGTTTACTATTTTTATATAATTTTTAGTGTCTTTTGGATTCATAGGTGATTTTACTGTATTTTAGGGTCTTTAGTGTTTATTTTGGGTTTTAAAGGTCTTTTAGTGGTTTGGTTTTTTATGGAATTTTAGTGATTTTTAGGGGTTTTAGGGGTTTTTTTGGTTTTATGGATTTTTTTTGGTTTTTTGGGTTTTAGGTTTTGTAGAGGTTTTTAGGGTTTCTTATGTGTTCAGGTCTTCTTGGGTTTTTGATGGGTTTAAAGGGTTTTGGGTATTCTTTATGGATAATAATTATATTTATTCATTTTTATTGTTTTTAGTATCTTTAGGTTTTTATGATATTTTTATAGTTATGATGGTTTTTATGGGGATTGTGGTCTTTTAGGTGATTTGGGGTTTTTAGGACATTTCGGGGTTCTTCTAAGGGTTTTAGCTGTTTTAGGGTTTTTGGCAATTTGAGGGGGTTTTTGGTTTTTATGGGTTTTAAGGATTTTTAGTTTATTTTTAGGGTTTATATTTTTTGGGGGTTTCAAGGTGCTTATATGGTTTTTTATGTTTTTCGGTTTTAGCAAATTTTAAGGGGTTTTAAGGGTTTTTAGTTATTTTAGGGTTTTAGGGTTTTGGGGGGATAGGGTTCTTTTGGAGTATTTTAATATTTTAGGGTTATTTTATTGTTTTAGGGATCTTTTGGGTTTAGGATTATTTTACGATTTAAAGGGTACTTGGGTATTTTAGGGTTCTTTATGGATTTAGGGGTTTTTAGTGTTATATGAAAATTTGGGGTTTTATATTGTTTTTTTAGTTTCTTAGGGTTTGTTGGTGTTTTTATGGGGTTTGACGAGATATTTCAATTTTTGAGGGTTTTAGGGTTTTTTAGGTTTTTTATTATTTTTAGGGTTTACAATGTTTTTATAGGGTTTTTAGACTGTTTAGGGGTTTATAGAGGGTTTCAAGGAATATAGGGTTTTTATGGATTTTAGTGGTTTTAGGGTATGTAGATTATTTTAGGGTTCTTTGGTTTTCTTAGGGGTTTTTAGAGAATATATATTTTTAGTATTTTAAAGGATTTTTGTTTTGATAGGGTTTTTGGGGTTTTAATTGGGTTTAAGGGGGTTGTATGGTTTTTAGTGTTTGGTGGGGGATTTTCTGCTTTTAGTGTTTTTTGTATTTTTAGGGATTTTCATATTTTTTCAGAAAAGCATTTTTATTGTTTTATGGTTTATGGTTTAGGTTATAAGGTATATTGTATTGGTTTCAAGGTGTAGGGTATATGGTTAATGGTTTGGGGTTTAGGGTGTAGCAAGTTGGGTATAAAGTTTAGGGTGTAGAATTTAGTGTCTTGGGTGTAGTGTTTAGGGTGTATAGTATATAGTTTGGGGTTCATGGTATTTGGGTTTGCGTGTTAGGTAAAGGTTTTTAGCTATAGGGTTTCGGGTTTTTTTGTGTATGGTGTAGGGTGTAGGTTGTGGGGATTAGGGTTGAGGAATTATAGTCTTTGCTACTGGATTTAGGGTCTCTGGTTTTGGGTTTTGGGTTTATAGTGTAGGGTATAGGTTTTAGTGTGTAGGTTTTCGGGTTTATGGTGTAGGGTTTAGGTTTTCGGGTGGTGAGTATATAGTTTAGGGTGTATGGTTTAGTGTGGAGGGTATATGGTGTGGGGTATAATGTTTACGGTTTAGGGTGAATGGTATATGGTTTAGGGAGAAAAGTATTGATTTTAGAGTGTACAGTTTGGGATTTAGGGTGTAGGGTTGAAAATGTAGGGTTTTGGTTTTAGGATACAATGATTATGTTTTAGGGTTTAGTGTGTAGGGTATATGGTTATTTTATAGCGTTTATTATTTAGATTTTGTGATATATTTTTTATGGTGTATGGATTAGGGTTTATGGTTTAGGTTATAAGGTTTAGGTTGTTGGGTTTGTGGTATAAGGTTCAGAGTTTAGTGTGTAGGTCATATGGTTTAGGGTGCTAGTTTTATGGTTTAGGGTGTAAGGAATGGGGTTTAGAGTGTAGGGTTTGCGCTTTATGCCGTAGGTTATAGGGTTATGTGTTTTGGTTTTAGGGTTTATAGTTTTGGGTTTTGGGTTTTGGGTTTCGAGTTTCGGGTACAAGGTGTATGGTTAAGGGTTTTGGGTGTATGGTATAGGGTTTATAGTCTATTGTCTAGATTTTAGGGTTTTTGTTAAAGGGTTTAGGGTTTAGGGTTTATGATATTTTTAATATTCTTTATCATGCATTGTTTAATGTTTAGTGTGTCAGTTTAAGGGTTTATGGTGTTGGTTTTATGGTCTATGATATATGTTATATGGTGTAGGGTGTAGGGTATTGGGTTTATGGTGTGGGATATAGGGTTTACAATTTTTTTATAGGGGTTTGGGTGTATGTTATATGGTGTAGGGTATCAAGTTTAGTGTCTAGGGTGTAGGTTATTTTTTATAGGGTTTAGTGTTTAGGATTTAGGATGTATGGTATAGGGTTTAGGGTTTAGAGTGTGTGGTTAGCAGTTTATGGATTATGGTATTGGGTTTATGGTGTAGGGTACTGGGGTTATTATTTAGGGGATTAAGTGCTTTTAGGGTTATTAGATTTTTGTTGATTTGTAGGATTTGTAGTTTTTAAGGGAATTTTTGTGTTTTTTGTTTTTCTGTGTTTTCAGGGTTTTTTGTGTTTTATGTTTTTTCTATGTCTTTTATGTTACTAATTTATGTTTAGTGAATATGCAATATTTTGAGGTTCATTGTTGTATTTTTGTATTTTATTAGTTTTTTCTCTGTTAGTTAGGTTTTTAGGGTTCCGAATGAGTTTTTCACTTTTTAGGGATATCTTGATTTTCTAAACATTTTATTATATTTAGGGTATTAAGTTGGTTTTTATTTTTTTAGAGATTTCAGATTTTTAGGGGAATTATGGTTTTTGGGAATTAGGGTCGTTTTAGGGTTTTTAGGGTTTTTAGGATTTAGTGGGTTTTTAAGGTTTTAGGTTGTTTTTTAATTTTAAGGTTTTACTAGTTTCTAGGGTTTTATGGTTTTTTATGGTTTTTAAGGTTTTTATGGTTTTTAGGTTTTTTTGGGGGTTTTGGGGTATTTTATTTATTTTAGGGTTTTAGGGTTTTATGTGTTCTTTGGGTGTTTTAGGGTTTATTGGGTGTTTAAGGGGTTTTACATTTCTTTAAGAGTTTTCATAGGGTTTTATGATCAGTTATGGTTATTAGGGTTCTTAGGGTCTTTTACAATATTTTACTATTTTTAGGTTTTCTTTTGTAGTTTGAGGGGTTTCAGCGTCTTTTAGGAGTTTTATTTTGGTTTTAAGGGGGTTTAGGGATCGTTTGGTTTTTAGGGTTTTTATGATTTTTTTGGGGATTTTTGGGTTTTTGGTTTTTTTGGTTTTTTGGGGGGTTATAGGGGCTTCTTTTAGTTTTAGGAGTATTAAGTTTTTTGAGTGGTTTAGGGATTTTAGGTGGGTTTGGGAAGATTTATGGTTTTTAATATTTTTAGTCTATTAGTGTTTTGAGGGATTTTTAGGGTTTTGTTATGGTTTTTAAGGGGTTTAGTGTTTTTATGATTTTTTTGTACTTTTAATATTTTTATGAAACCTTTAAGGTTTTATGGTTTTTAGGGTCCATTAAGGGGTTTTAGAGTCTTTTAGGTTTTATGTTTTTAGGGTTTTTAGTGTGTTTTGGGTCTTTTAGGAATTTTGGCGTTTTTAGTGTATTGGGGGGGGGGGGTTTGGTTTTTTCTACCATTAGGGGTTTTTGGATCATTTTTTAGTTATTTTAGTGTCATTTATGGTTTTTTTTGGGTTTTACGGTCCTTTGGGGTTCTTAGGACTACTTTGTGGATTTAAAGGACTTATAGTATTTTTTGTATTCTTATGGTATTCTAAGGTATTTTATGGGTTTAGTGACTTTTAGGGGTCTTTAGGGTTCTTACATTTTTTAGGTATTTTAATGGGGGATTTTATTTTTTAGTGTCATTTAGGGTTTTTAGTGTTTTTTGGTATTTATGATTTTAAGGGTTTTATGGATTTTAGAGGGTTTATGGTTTTTTCGATTTTAGAGTTTTTAGGCTTTTAGGGGTTCAAATAGTTTTATGGATTTTTATATTTTATGGGTTTTATTGTTTTTAGGGTTTTTTAGGATGCTTAGAGTATTTAGGGGTCTTATTTTGAAATGGAATTAGATTTTTAATGTCATTTGGTGTTTTTTGGATTTTAATGGGTTTTAGGTATTTTTCGTATTTTGGGCTTTTAATTTTTTTAGGGGGTTTCAAGATTATTATGGGTTTTTATTGATATAATGTTTTTTTTGGATTTTATTTGTTTTTGGTTGTTAATATTTTTTTCTTTTTAAATAGTTTACAATTTATTGTGTTTTAAAATAATTAATTGGTTTTTTGGGTTTTTAGGGAATATTAGGGCCATTAGGTGTTTTAGGAATTTTAGGTGTTTTTGGGTATGGGGGGGTATAGTATATTAGGGTTTTTGGGTTTTTTGGTATTTTGGGATTTTTATGGGTTTTAGGGTTTTTAGTGGTTTCAAGGTTTTTTGGTTTTTAATTTTCTAGTTTTTAATAGTTTTATGGTTTTTAGAAATTTTTTGGGTTTTATGTTTTTTAGGGTTCTTATTCAGTTTTTAGGGTATTAGTCTTTTTTTGATATTTTGTGTGTGTTTTTTATGGTTATAATGGTTCCTATAATTTTTAGGGATTTTAGGGTTTTCTATCTTTTTAGATTTTTTCAAGTTGTTTTAGGTCGTTTATCGGTGTTTAGGGTCTTTTATGATTTTTATAGAGTTTTTTAGGGTCTTTTTGGGTTTCAGGGATTTAGGTTATTCAGTATTTTTTTGAGGCTTCTAGAGGGGAGGGGTTTATATATATTCGAGGATTCTGGGTGTTTTATTATTTTATTGATAATAGGTTTTGGTTATGGTTATATGGTTTTTTAGGGTTTCATTGGGTTTTTGTGTGTTTTAGGGTTCTTATGGATCTTTTGGTTCCATTAGGGGATCTATAGTGTTATTAAGTGGCTTCTTGGGATTTTAGTATTTTTGGGTTTTTATGTTTTGAGGTTTTCTAGGGTATTTTTGTGTTTGTTTTGTTATTCTTTTGTTTCAAATGATTTGAAGATTTTAATTGGTTTTTGGGGTTTTTTGGGGGTTTTTTGGGTTTTAAGGGTTTTCATGGGTTTTAGTGTTTTTAGGGTTTTAGTGGTTTTGATCTGATTTATAGTTTTTGTTGATTCATAGTGTTCTAAAATGTTTTTACGGTTTTTTATAGTAGTTATGGTTTTTAGTGATTTTTATGTGGTTTAAAAGTTTTTCGTGGGTTTAAATGTTCATTAGAGGTTTTGGGGGATTTTTTTTGAAGGTTTTTAGCAGTTTTAGAGTTTTTAGGGTTTTGGGAATTTTTGAAGGGGTTTGAGGTTTTTTATGGGTTCATAGTGTTAAAAAAATTTAGGGTTTTGATGTGTTTTTATGGGTTTTTGGTGTATTTAGTGTTCTTTTGGGGTTTTTATGAGGTCTGAATGTTTTTAGGGTTTTAAATGGTTTTAATGATTTAAGGGTTTTTTGGGTTTTTATGTACTATTGGAGTTTTTATGGGTTTTTAGTGGTATAGTGTTTTTTTGTATTTTTAGTGTTTTCAATGTTTGGGTTTTTTTTGTTTATTAGAGTATTTGGTCCAGTTTAGGATTTTAAGGCATTTTATAGTTTCTAAGGGTATTAGGGTTTTTCGGGGTTTTGGGTGTTCTTTGGTATTTATATGGGATTGAGGGTTTTTTTGGTTTTTTAGGGTTTTAGAAACATTTTATGATTTTTAGTGGTTTTACTAATTTTCTTATTCGTTGGATTATTTAAGGGTTTTAAATGTTTTCTATGGGTTTTAGTGGTTACAAGGGGTTATGTGGTTTTTTAAGTGTTTTCATGTGTTTTAGGGGGACTTAATGGTTTTGTGTGTGTGGGGGGGGGGGTCATGGTTTTAGTATATTCATAGGGTTTTAGGGATTTCTTGTTTTTCAAATGTTTTTTTAGGGATTTTAGAGTTTTAGAGTTTTTATTTTTTTCAGGTTTCTAGGGTTCCTAAGGGTTTTTTGGGTTTTTTGGGTTTTATGTTTTTACAGGAATTTTTCTAGTTTTTTAGTGTTTTATAGGTTTTTTTGGTTTATGTGTTTCTTAAGAGTTTTATGGTGGTAGGGTTTTTTAGTTATTCAGGGTTTTAGGGATTTATTTTATTTAGCAATTTTAGGGTCGTTATGGTTTTTGATCATTTTTTAGGGTTTTTAATGAGTTTTATGGTTTTGAGGGGATTTTAGGGTTTTTATGATTTTTAGGTTTTTTGGTTTGGGGGGGTTAGTGATTTTAAGAGATTTTTGAAGTTTTCAGGATTTTGGTTCTTTATGGAGTTTTATGGTTATTAGAGTTATTTAGGATTTTTCATAGGTATTGTGGTGTTTTATGTATTTTTATGTGTTTTTAGGTTTTTAGGGTTTTACGGTTTTACGGGTTTTAGAGTTATGTTCGGTGTTTTAGTGGTTTAGGGTTTTGATGTTTTTTATGGGTTTTAGGGTCCATAAATATTTTTTGGATTTTTTCGAGTTTTTATGTCCCATTAATGTTTTTGGGGTTCTTTATTTGTACGGTTTTTAGGGTTTTTATGTTTTTATTGGGTTTTTATATTATATATATATATATATATGAATTTTTAGATGTTTAGGGGTTTGGGGTTCTTTATGTTTTTAGGGTATTTTAGGGTTTTTAGCATATGTCTGCTTTTTTTTACAATTTTTATTGATTTTATAGTTTTTGTTTTATAAGAACATTAGGGTTTTGGGGTTTTCATGGTTTTTGGGGGATTAGGGTTTTTAAGTGTTTTCATTTTTTTGAGGCCTTTTGGTGTTTTTTTATTTCTAGTTGTTAGTTTTTTTAAATATTATTAAGGGTTTTATTATTGTTAGGTTTTATTGTGATATTGGGTTGTTTTTGGATTTATGGATTTATGGGTCTTAGGATATTTTAGGGTCTTTTAGGGTATTATGGTTTTTTACGGTCACCATGATTCTTATGGTCTTTTAAATCTCTTTGGTTTTTTAGGGTATTTTAGTTTTTTAGGTTTTTAGGTTTTTCAGGTTTTTAGGGTTTTTACTTTATTTCAGTGTTTTATGGTTTTTGTGTTATTTTAGGGTTTTAAATTTATTTTAGTGTCTTTTTGTGTTTTTAGTGTGTTTTGGTGGTTTTGAGGTTTTATTGTCTTTTATTTTTTGTTTTCAGTTTTTTCAGTTTTGAGTGTTTTGTGTGTTTTAGGGTTTTTAGCAGTTTATGGTTTTTATAGTCCTCTTTGGTTTTAATGGTTTTTGGCCCCTTTCAGTTTTTTTAGTGTCCTCTAGGGTTTTTAGAGTATTTAGGTCCCTCTATAATTAATAGCATCTGTTTGGGTTTTTGGGTTTTAATGTGACGTTAGGGTTCTTATAGGTTTTATATTCGTTTTGGTTTTTTTGGTATTTTATGGTCTATTAAGAGTTTTTAAGTCTTTTTATTTTTTTATCAGTTTTAATGGTTTTTGGTTCTTTTAGATTTTTTAGGGTTTTTAGGGTATCAGGATCTTTAATTTTGTATAGTCTTTTAGGAACTTTTAGGGTTTCTTAGTTATTTTGGGGTTTTAAGGGATACAAGGTTAGTTGGGGGGGTTGGTTTTAGGTGTTTTTAGTTTTTTAAGGGTATTATGGTTTTTATTGGTATTAGGTGTTTTATGGACTTTATGGTTTAATTGGGTTTAAGGGTTTTTTGGGATTATTTGGGTTTTTATTTGTTTTTTGTGTTTTTTGATTTTTAGGCTTTTTATTTTTTAATGTTTTTTATGGTTTTTTTGTTTTTGGGTTTTCAATGATTTAGGGGTTTAATGATTGTTTAGGGTTTTTAGGGTTATTAGGGTTTTAATGATTTTTTTGGTTTTTAGAAGGTTTTACTTTTTTTTGAGTTTTTAATGTTTTTAGGTTTTTAGGGTTTTTAGGGTCTCCAAGTTTGTTTATGGTTTTTAGGATTTTGGGATTATTTTCGGTTTTATGGGGTTTTTAGGATTTTTAGGGTTTTAGGGGTTTTATTATTATATGGGTTTTATCATTTTTATTAGAGAGTTTTCTTGGGTTTTAATGTTATTTTTTAGGTATTTTTAGGGGTCTTTGAGATTTTAACAAATTTTTACCATTTTTAGTATTTTATATGTTCTGTTGTCTTCTAGGTATTTTATGGATCTTTTAAGGGTGTTTGGGTTTTCGGGTTTTTCTGGTTTTGTATATGTTTTTGGTTTTTTGTGTTTTTAGGATTTTAGTGGATTACGGTATTTTATTGGTTAAGGGAATTTATGGTTTTTTAGTTGTTTTTGGTTGTTTGGTGGTTTAATTATTTTAAGGATATATTATGTATAGAGGTTTTAGGATCATTTAATTTATTTTAGGGTTTTATATGGTTATTTCATGCCTTTAATAGTTTTAGGGATTTGTAAGTTTTCAGGGGGGTTTAGGTTTTTAGGGATTTTAGGGAATGATAGGATGTTTATATGGGTTTTAGGGTTTTAGGGCTTATGATGGTTTAATATGGTTTTTAGGGTTTTTACTAATTATAGAAAATTTTAGGATTTGGGTTTTTGTGTTTTTCGATTTCTATGTTTCTTAGGTTTTTTATGTTTTAATGGATTTATATGGTTTTTAGGGTTTTTATTGTTATTAGGGTTTTATGGTTTTCATAGGTTTTTTAGGGTTTTTTGGGATATTAGTTAGTTTTAGGGATTTTTTTGGAATTTTACGGGTATTTATGGTTTTTAGGGGTTTTTATGTTTTTATGTGTTTTCTATGTTTTTAGGGGTTTTGAGGGGTTTTAGGAGTTTTAAGGGATTTTATGGTTTTAGGGAAAGGAAGGTGCGATGATGGGATGTCCCTGACCCCCTAGCAATATAATGATGTGAAAAAGAGCAACAAACAAGGAAGCGGCGGGGTCTAGAAACCCACACCCAAAACCCTGACAATCCCACAAAAATGTTCCAAAAACCCTATATGCAAGATAACTATGGAACAAAATCAGCATCACCAAAGGGAACTCCATCAGTGCCATAGACCGAGGAAGCATCTGAGTCCACCGACTCCCACTCAGAGGAGTCATACTGCTTGTGAAAGGATGCACAATACTTCTTGAATTCCACATCCGGTTTCACATTGATATGCTGATCTCCCATGCCACGTGTTTTGCCTTTACCTTTACTAGACTTAGAGGAAACCCTAGTAGCCATTGGCCTAGGCAGGGAGGATTAGTCCCTTCCAGACCTCTGTTTCACTAAAGGGTCACTCTGGATCTTGCTCTTCCTTTGAACTGAGGCAGCAGGTGCAACCATGGATTCATGCTTGCTACATTCAGGGTCAGACCACAACCTTCTCTTTGAATTACCACAAATGAATCATAGAGACTCGTCGTATCCTACCACTTCTTTATTCTGTTCAAGCGGGCGTACATGAGATCATCACGGTCCCCAATAATTTCTCCAAGACTTATGTGTTCATCATTATAATATCCAAGGAAGACCACCAGTAGTACATCCAGCTTGTGGAAGATATTATAAATATGATGTCCAAGAGGAATTGTCGAACAGTCCATCATAATTGGGCCAAACAATTAAACACATGGGGAAACATCTCGAACAGAACAAGTGTCGAGCTCTTGTTAGGCCGCTAAGTGCTTCACTGGTCAAGGTTTCCAAGGGATTTCATGGGAAAGGGGCATCAAGCAGATCAAGGTCAGGCATAGTGAGGTCCAGTAGCATATGCTCCTAAGGGACAGTGGGTGGGGGATGCTCCTCACCCAAATCCCAAGAACCAACAATAGCGGGAGGCGGGTCTACATCCTGAAGGATATCATCAGCTTCCACCTCCTACAGCACCAGCCTCCCCTGGGCCATTTCCTTAGTACCCATGGAGACTAGAAGATTCATACCAAAGGACCGATTCAAGAATAAATCTAGCTCCTGGCCACATCCATCATCCACCAAGGGGCTTGACAGTGGCACCCTCTCCATTCCATGACAGGATGTCTTTAAGGCCAAGCTCATACCCCTGCTAGTATCAGCCTGTAAGGAAACATCCCCATATCCATCAAAAATGACATCCCCCATTTTAGAGGAGGTGTCTCCTCCCAGGCCCAGGTCTCCCTTCACACGTGTAATTATGTTATTGACCAAAATATGCTCCCCAACAAAAATCTGTGGGGATGATCCCTCAACCTCCATCTTTTCATATCCTTGAACATCCAGCAGAGGATCCCTAGGGGTGCCATTTCATGCCTCCATGTCTCCTATTGAGATAACCATCAAGGTGATGGGATCCTTAACAAATCTAGACACCAAACCATCCCTTCGACCGAAATCCCTTTTCAAATGAACAAGAGAGAAGCATGAGGTGCAGTAATTTTTCCACGATTCAAAAAACACCGGCTATTTCCAATGAATTTCTTCTCCAATCTCAATCCAGACAATATAAACTGGTTACTTCGAGACATCAACTTCAACACAAACCCTCGGAGAAACTTGGTGACAACGATCCCAGGTCCGACTATCCACACACAGAAACCATCCAACCATATTCCAAAGGATCTAAATAATAGATATGTTTTTTAAGGGAAGAGAGAGGTCACAGAACCTTACCCAAATTACAATCAGAGGGGAGTCGCGGTACATATGAAATTCAATATTCCACCAGAAAATGGAGAAGCGAGAAACATCACATCTACGAGGAGATGAAGACCAGGCCCGAATGAGGTCCTCCTATAACAAGAATCGAATAAAAATATGACTATAATCATCCAGACCCATAATAGCATGATCCCTGAGATCCCAGTGCTCGAACACGAACCTGTCAAAAACATCAACCGGGGGACACCAGCTCCAAAACATGGCCACAAAGGTCCGACTGTGTAGTGCAGAATCCTTGTTGAACTCTGCAAGAGACAGAGGGAGCTTTGGAATCCCTTCGTATAGGCATAGCACATTAGGACAGAGATCAATCCATGAGAAAACAGGAAGCTAGTCAGTATCTGAGTAAGGAGAGAATCTTTTCTTAGCAGGGGGAAGAAGCGACCCCTTTCCCGCATAGGGGAGAGGCCCGAGCTCCACCATTATTTCATCTTCAAGCCATCGGTGGAACGACAGGAGCTCCATCGTGGGGGTAGAGCAGTAAAGAGCGGAGCACCATCTTTCCTCATCCTTAGGTTTTTATGGGTTTTATGTATTTTTATGCTTTTTATGGATAGTATGGTTTTTATGGATTTTGGTTTTTTGGTTTTTTTAATACATTATATGGTTCTTCAAGGTTTTATTTGTTTAAATGGTATTTTATGATTTTGGGGTGTTTTATGTGACTTTAGTATTTTATATGTTTTTTGGGTTTTATTAGTGTTTTCTTTGGGTTTTTTCAGTTTTTTAGGTTTTGTACTATTTTATGGTTTTTTAGAGTTATAGTGTTTTAGGGTTTTTATGGATTTTATGGTTTTGTGGGTTTTATGATTTTAATGGGTTTCTAGAGTTTTCATGGTTTTGGTATTTTTAGGGGTTTTAGGGTTGTTTTATATTTTTTAAGGTTTAGGGTTTATGGTGATGAGTATTGGGTTTAGGATGTTGGTATAGGGTTTATGGTGTATTTTATAGGGTTTACAGTGTAGGCTCTAGGGTTTGGGGTGTAGTTTTAAGGTCTAGTGTTTATAGTGTAGGGTATAGGATTTATGGTGTAGGGTACAGGGTTTAAGATATGGGGTATATAGTTTGAGGTGTAGTATTCAAGGTTTAGGGTGTAGGGTGTAGGGTGTTGGTTATAGATTTTTGGGTATAGTGTTTGGAGTTAATTGTGTATGGTATGGGGTTTTGGGTGTATGTTTTTGGGATTATGGGTTAGGGTAATTGTTTAGGGTTTTTAGTGTTGGTTTTAGGGTGTTGGGTTTAAGGTTTATGATGTAGGGTATACATTTTTTGGGTGCATTGAATAGGATCTGGGGTTTAGGATTTAGGGATTAGGGTAAAGGGTATATGGTTTAGGGTACCTAGTTTTGGGTGCAGGGTTTTGGTTTTAGGTAGTTTCATATAGGGTTTAGGAAGTAGTGTTTAGTGTTTAGGATGTAGGGTGTATGGTATAGGGTGTAGGGTTTGGATTTTATATTGTTGGTATAGTTTTTAGGGTGTATATTTTTGTGTTTATAGTGTACATTATATTTTTTTAGGGTGTAGGGTTCATGCTTTAGGGTTTAGGGTATTAGGATCGGTTGAATGGATTAGGTTTTAGGGTTTTGGTTGTCGGGTTTAGCATGTTGGTTTTAGTTTTTATGGTGTAGGATTTATGGTTTTGGTTTTAGGGTATTGGGTTTATGGTGTAGGGTTTAAGGATTAAGGTTTGTATTATAGGGTTTATGGTGTAGGCACTAGTCCAAAATCAGGGTTTAGTGTCAATTATTTAGTAGAGTTTTCTTTAAACAACCACTAGTTATAAAATTTATATTTTATTGATGGTTTTTAAAAGAAAACTACCACAAAATATTTAATAAAATGAAAATAAACTAGTTTCTTCAGATTATACTTCTCTAGACATACACCCACCCCCATTCCCTTCCCCTTAATATCATTGATCTCTCCCACACTGTCACTTCTTTTTCCCTCATCGACGCTACTCTTTCCCTGGTTGTCAACCTTACATTCACACTTTCTCACCCTTCCACCACCATAGCACTTGTCCCATTTCATTGCATTGTTTCTTCCGACCCCTTCACCCTGTCGTTCACTAGTCACCCCTCTATTCCCCTTACTATGAACTGTTCTCCCCCTTTCACAATAGGAAGACCTCCCCCACTGCTATCATGATGATAGTTCACCTTCCATTCCTAGGATAACGATAAAAATCTCACAACATTGACATTAATAAGTACTTATATTTCCAATATAAAATAGCCTATCAATTAAAATTATTCAATTTTTTTTTTGAATAATACTTCTTGAATAATTTTTTTTGGTTATTTTTAGGTGTGTTATTAAAATATAATCAATTAATTCATCATATTGATATTCAATTTAAGTAGTTTAAAATAACATTGATTGTTATTATTATGCTAATTATCACTTATTATCTCAATTGAAGCCCATCATATAAGTTTTTTCATAGAGACACTTGATTAATTATTTTTTATCTTAAGGTGTGTTGGGAAAATTTATAATAATAACTCCTAATATATGATATGTGATATAATTTTTTTTCAATTAGAATTTAACTATTTTGTTTACATAGTGATACACATAATAACTCAACTAATAATTCATTATTTTATTTTAGTTTTATATAAAAATTTAATAATTTTATTTAATTTAATTTTATTATTTTTTTCCAAGGAAATCCAGGATGAAATTTATCATATTTTTCAGTATAGGTATCTCCATTTATGTTTTGAAATTTTTATAACTTGAGATGAAATTATCATTAATAATATTTCATGGAATTGAATTTTATTTAATTCTAAATGAATATAAAATATCTTTTATAAAATCATTCTTTATATATCAATTTATAAAAAAAAATCTTAAAAACATTTATTGATTATGGAATCAAATGATTTCAAAATTGAGTCGATAATCATTAATTTCCCACTAAATTATTAATTTTTCGTTAAATAAAATAATATTTCATGAGTTTTTCAATTTTATTTAATTAAGTATAAGATCATTTTGATATATAGATAAATAATAAAATACATTACATATATACACACATCTGAATGCAAAGGGTTTGGAATATGTTTTATATTTTTCAATTTGTGATCAATCCTTTGATAAGAATATAGGATGTCCATGACCTAAAATTATATTTGTAATATGATTGAAGAGACAATATTTTCATGAACAATATATATATATAATCAATTCCCACCCCAATAATTGTGATGTATTAGTCATGGAGAATTGAATGGTATGTAATGTTTGAGCATTGATGTCAGTAGATAGAATGAGATTCCACCATATTTGAAAATAGCAGATGAAAATCAAAACATTATAATTGATTCATTATAGATTACAGGAAAAATCATCAATATTAAAAAATATAAATACTAGAAGTTGAGGGTTCAATAAATAAAATCAAGACAGTGGTGTTTTTAAGACTATGGGAGAACCAGTTTTTGATTGTAACATATAATCTGATCCTCCAAATGATGATGCACAGACTAATGTAAAATATAAATTTGTTGAGTATACAAATTAGTTTCAAGTTTTAGTATACGATGTAAATCAAGAACCGTATGGAGGATTCCTAAAATATTAAAAATATTCTTTTCTACTAATGTTTTACCGTATAAAATTCCTATGAGGGGTTACAAATAAGGACATACACAGGATATTGGAATTGATTAATGACACATTTCCTTAGGATAATATCCTTTATTCTATTAATGATATTAAAAATGTTGTGAATAAGATGGGACAAAATTATAAAAAATTCATTCTTGTCCTAATGATTTTATGCTTTATTGGGGAGTGTATTCATGGGGATATGTGTGGAAAAAAAGTCATCTTCTAGATTAAATTTAATGTGTAATGTTGGAAGTATGAATTAACATTATACTACGAAGAAGAAAAAATATAATACACCTATAATGGTTTTCGGTAACTCTTATTTAAAACCTCGATTATAATGATTAATTTTGTTAGTGAAAATTTCGGAGCCCATGATGTGGAATTCGATAGATAATAAAAATTACAAGTTAATGAATCTTCCAAGACATTCTAAATGATCGAAGAAATTTGATTCATTACATATATATTTATCATATAACCCTTGGAATATGATACTGGGATTGTCTTCTAATGTTTTAAACCTTTTCAGGACTTTTGGTGCCAATTATAGATTTTGGCCATTTGTTTTAGGCCCTTACAATCTACCTCTATGAATGTTTATGAAACTAACGTCCTTTAATATTTCAATGATTATTACTATAATTAAAATTCTAGGAAATGATATTGATGTATTGTTTTTTCTTTTAATTGACGATTTTTAGGAATTTTAGTGTAATATCATTAATAATAATGATACATCTACTAGAACAAAGATAAAAATGAACATTGCTCTATTGAGGACCATTAGTGATAGTCATAGGCATGGTAATATATATAGTAAGAATAATTACAAAGGTTTTATTCCGATATAAAACTTTTATTTTGGGCCTGAATGACTACCTCACGGTACAAAATTGTAGTTTGGTGTCATTATAGATTTGCTGATGCACCTCATTTATTTCAGTTGAAAAGTTAAAAGTTAAATGGGTCTATTGATCATAGAACTCCTCTAAATAATTTGATAGGTTGTGAAATATTGTAAAAATAGTAAATGTTTAAAGGGAATTATGGAAGGTGGAACATTTTAATTGTAATGGGAAAATAGTTTGGAGTACATCATCAGTTGAAATCGGAATGCAATAATGAAAGAAAAAATGAGTATTCTCCAAACTTCATAATTGGAAATTTAATTGTTTTGTGTATTAATCATAATGTTACTCATATTGAGAAGAATGTTTGTAAAAATTTGTTATCCAAATTAAATAACGAGTCTGTTAAATTGAAGGAACATCTCAATTCTCACGGGGACTTACAAACAATGAATATAAAGCATGATCTATAGGCAGATAATAATGGAATGTATGCTCCAATAATTTTGTCAATGAAAATTTTGGATAAATACATAGTACAAAAAAATTTAAAAATTTTGAACACCTCTTATGGGTATTTAATTAAAATTTCATGTTCTATCAACTTAAATAATTATAGGATACATATATTGAAATGTAAGGATTCTCAAATTCTATTAAATCTATTACTACCATTAGAATTGTGAAAATTGATAACTGAAAAAGTTATTTTAGTTTTAATACAATTATTATAATTCTTCAAAAAACTATGTGAGAAATTTAAGCAATAACATGATCTTGAAAAAATTCTGGATATATTTTTATTGGAACTTTTTAGAATGGATACAATTATTCATCCCTCATTGTTTACTTTTATGATGAATTAAACTATGAATTTTGTTGGGGAAATTAAATTAGGAGGTATCATACATTATAAATTTATGTATTAAATTGGGAGGTAAATTATTTATAATTTTTTAATCTTAAGTATACCATTATTGATACTACATAAAATTCGTAACTACGTGTATTCATTTTATATCACAAATACCATGGCCATTTGAAATCATATGAGAAAAAATAAAATCTTGAATGCACTATTTTTAATTCTATTTATTTTATAAGTGTCTTAAATTTTTTCAATATAATAGGATGATATTAAGACATGATTTAGTCAACATGGATGTGTAGATGACCTATCAAGTCAATCTCAACTACATGGGAAATAAAAAATATTTCCTTCTATTGTCTGACCAGTTGGGAGGATATCAAATATTATACTAACATAAATTGAATTAGTACAAGAACACAGATATTTCATAATTAATAATGAAATAGAGATTCAATTATGGATTATCCTGGGATATAACCAAAGATACACATGAGAAGTTGAACATGAAATTATAATTATATAACAAAATATGTTAATAATGTTCTTGTAGAATGACTTTCACCTCATGTATGTTCGTAAATACTAAAATCAACAAATATATTTGGTTGGAATATAACTTTTTTAAAAATAATAATTTACATTTCTTTTTTTTAGATCAGGAATACTGATATTTGGGATGAGTTTTCAGAATATTCAAATTTTATGGATCATGGTCCACTAAAAAAGGCTAGAATACCCACCTCTTACAATGATAATTGATTAAAATTTCATACAACTGATAAGTAATTGGGTATGAAAACATAGAATAATGGTTTATTTATTGTTTTCAAATTGGGATAATTTGGAAAGTTGACTGATATTATAAATTAAACTACAATGGTCATTTTTTAGTTGTATTCTTCAAATACAAATGGGATGATACAACAAAGGGTATTAAAAGGGATTACTTACTATTAAATTCTATAAACCTATGTTTCATTATGTATATCGATGGCCATGATGTACATGATTAATATATCTTCTCACTGAAGGAAAAAATGGTATATTATGTAGATGATTTTGTTGATAAAGGGTGGAGTGTAGTTTTTTACATAAGACAATGAGACTTGTATAATATGTGTTATGTAGTTGATAATTTAATCTATGACATTATATCCCATAAAAAATAATAAATTGAGTTATTTTTTTATCATGACAATGAGAATATTAGCATTTCAAGGGGGATGTAGTTGAATAAGTAATGATGGTACAACATAATGAAACGATTCAAGGAAAAAATTATTGGTCGTGCAATCATCCATTAACATATAAACTACCTATGTTATATGTTATTAATTTCCAGTAATGTATATTTTCTATCATATTTAAATTTACTTTTATGAATGAGTTGTTTAATTTTGAAATATTAAATTTTACATTTTATTGTATGTGCAGTCATTCATTAACAAACTTATGTATATTATTTTTATTATTACTATGAATCTTTTATTGTTTCTAAATTTATTTTATCATAAATATTTCAAAATATATGTCTTGAAGTTGTTTTTATTTATTTAAATGATAGGAATTAAAAGTAAATTGTGATTCACTAATTGAATTTGAATCCCAATTGATGTTCCCCCAACCATACAGACGTCATCAGTGTTACTTGATGGTTCCTACTGATCCCTTTCTATAGTATATGGGATTTACACCATCTCCCTCCCACTCCCATCAGCATCTAGAACAGTACTTATCATGTTAGCAGGGTTCGACATGATAACTCAATAGTAAGAGAATAGGAGATCACTCTTGTTTTTTAAAAAGATATTGGTGGGTGATGGTTATAAGAAAAAATTTAAATTTGAATAATGTTACTTCATATTTTATACAAATAACTACAGTTTTAATAAAATATACAAGAAATTTATCCACATAGGAAGATATTAATAGATAAAATATGAGGAATCAAAATCGATTAAAAATATTTTTACTGTTTGATTATTATTATGCCCCCGCATATAATGATACAAGGATATTTGGATTGATTTTGGATACCCTTCCGAGTATATATTTGGATTGTATTCATATGCCTAAATCTTGGGATAAGGATGCATTTGATTTCTAGATAATTTCAATATTAATACATTATGACTCTATATCATTTCAATACATAATTAAATTATAGTATTTTAGAAATTAGTCTCGTTGTATAGATGGTATTCCACTTCACTATCACTGGTCTTATCACATGAATTTGGACATTGAAAAAAATTGGTAAGAAATATAAATATTTTAAATTAATCTTGTTTAAAGAATTAATTGATATATCATTTACCCATAAGCAGTAGTATAATAAGGTACCTGAAGGGGTACCTAGAGAGTAGTGAAATGTTTTTATTGATAGTCATCGCCATTATAATAGCATAGTATTGGAGAATATATTCTTATATTAATATCATTATATATATACATGAATATGAAAAGGGGAAGACATTCCATACATTAATATTAAATTACCTATTATTAATTTCAAGAAGCTTCATGAAAAATTGTATCAAGATGAGTGAATTAAATCATCCCCCACACTGACCATTCAAATAGTTTTTCAAGAAATATAACCCCATTGTTAACATTTTCATTAGTAAAAATATTTATATGATAATATTATATATTTAATAAATTAAATTATTTCTTTATCTCTATTTAATGTATAATAATAATTTAGGGCACTAAATATCTTTGTTGAAACTTTGGATGGATGTTCATATAAAATCTGATGGGAGTTATGTGTATGGTCCTACATGAGTTGTTTGGGTGTGAATTCCTTTTTAATTGTAATTATTCACACAAACATCTTTAATACAATAATAACTTATAATGATAATGATATAAAAAGAAACTTTTCTTTTACTGTAAGAAAACTATAGTTAATGAATATCAAGTACTATATTTTGTAAACAAACTCCAGTTTTAAAAAAATTAGATATCAAATCTCAATATAAACATAGTTTTATAACAAGTGTGTCAATTAATATATTCCCTTAATCATAGGCTCACACATTATTTCCCATTATCACATTATTAATATGTATTACTTTAAATTTGATTGATATTTTATTTTTAGGTAAAAATATATTATCTTCAGGATATAAATCCTACAAATCCCTTCTCAGACCCCTAGGATGATCAAGTTGGTTATCTCCTTGGTAAGGAGTATCATCATCACATGCGAATGATCGGTATGGGACCATTATTGTTTAAGGTCTTTAGAATTTCATTTGTAATTTCTGTAATATCTACTCTATGGTGTATTTAATCCATACCTCTATATTCTTATATGAACTTTATTGTAAAAACCCCCAAATTCAGCAATATGGGATCCAAATCAAGAAACATGTTACTTATAAAAAGATAGGGAACAAGAAGTTAACAAATCATTTGAAATTATTAGTTGAATTACATCAAAATATGACTAGACTTGTCCCTAGTGACACTTCATTAATTGATGGTTTTATTCAGCTGGTAAACACATAATTTCATAATCATTTAGTAAAAAATATTTTATTTCTATTATGTTGAAATTTAGACATTGAACACTATTTAATGTTAAATAAAATTTTCAATTGTGTGTTGGCAGAAGGAGACAAAGATAGAGATTATCATAGTTCATTCAGTAGATATGGGACATTACATTGGATTAAAAGGAGGTGTGGTGTTACTAAACTCACGAAGGACTAATAAAATGATATGGTTATTGAGAAAACTTATTGTTGTTTGGATAAATTTTACTATTTATAAATTTATCTCCTCCCTAAATTTTTCTGGAATATCTATCAACATTATATGAACTTTTGTGGATTTTAGTTATCCCATGATAAAACTAGATTACCTCTGGTCTTATTACTTAATTATATTTTTTTCATACCTCTTACAGATGGTATTGAAGAATTTATTGGGAGAGAATCATAGAGTAGTATATTTATTGGCCTTTGGAAGTTGTTCTATATATTTTTTCGAGGTTGGGGTATCTATATTTCTCTTCCATTATATGAACATTATATACTTGGTTTATTTTATATATTTTCATCCAATGTTTCCCTTATAATATTAATTCTTAATATCATTTATGTTATTTTTTAAGTTATTCCATATAAATTATTCCATTATAGTATGATTCATTTTTAATTTTTTTTGCTTTGGTGGATTAAATGGAGGGGAATATTGAAGGGAAGTCAAGAGATGGCGTGATGTTGTTGATGGATAGTGGGTTTTTCTTCTGGAAGGTTATTTGGGAATCTATTTTCTTTACATTAGTTTTTTTTTTTCATTCAAACACTATTAAGAAATGTTTTTTATCATAATATCGGTGAAGATTTTGATAAAATAGAGAAATATAGGGTTTTTTTGTAAAATAAAAATGCGATTTTCTTATGGTATAGGTGCTTTGTTTGGATATGGGTGAAATAGTTTAAATTTTAATCCTTATATTCTTTTATAAATTTTATATTTGATCTAGGATTGGTACGGTATGTTTACAATGATGAAATAAAGGAGTTTAGTAGGATCATTTTATGTGGGAGGATTTGGTTGGACCATATAATGAGGTTGTTAGGAAGTACGTCATGGGTGTATAAGTGATGGGTTTTATATATTGTTTCACATGTTATTTTTTTAATTATCATGGGGATGTTGTGTTGTTTTTAGAATAAAGTGTGGTTGTAGTGGAAAATTTCTAATCATATCGTGAGGTGTGGATCCTTTGAAGGATCGATGGAGGAAATTTTAATGGGATTAAGGAGACATATTTCTTTATTAACATGTTATGTGGAATCCTTGTAATTGGAATTTTATTATTGTTTTGGATTTCATGGTATTTTTTTATTTTAGTTCTGTTGGATGTTGTTTGGCGAATATGTGGAAATGAATTATGAGGATTTTTGATGTAAAGGAAAAATATGTGTGTAGTGGTTATAAATTGGTAGTGATTTTGTGAATTGTACAATTATGGGGATCTATATCAACAGAGGGGTTATTTGATTAAGTAGTAATGTGTAAGAATGTTTTGATGTTGTATTAATGTGGAATTTGGTTATATGTAAGCATGAATGAAGTGGAAATAGGATACAGTTATTGTGGTTGACATTATATAAATATAGTGGAAACATTATGTGGTGGTTTGGTTTTTTTATGGTTTTATTCTTTTGGAATGAGTTATTTAGAATTTGGTTCTCCCACAATGTCTCTCCACCCTATTTTGTGTATGAAAAACAACTAAATTGGCAGGTTAGTGCAATGTTGATATTATAGGAACTTTTATTTTTTATTGATTTTATTAGTTTTTTTTTTGTTTTGATATGGATTTTCATTCATTTCTATTTGATATTTTATTATGTTATTTCTAATCCAATGGTTTTATATATTATTAAGGATTATTATTTACTAATTGTTTTTTGTTTTTGGTTTGAGGATTATGTTTTAATTTAAACCCTTTTATTTATATGTTTTATGGTTATGGTAGTGGAATGGGTTTTATTGAATTTGTTATAGGAAAGGGTTTGTATTTTTCTATTTGTTTATATGATTGATATTTTTTAGATGTATTTAGCTTTTTTTGGGTTTTTAGCAGTGATATATAGTAGTGGTTTATACTATGACAATATATTGTTAGTTATTGTAGTGAATTAAACAACAATTAATCATTCATAACATTTAAGATACAAAACTTTTCACTAAAAATAGAAATAACTACTACATAATAACATTTGATGACACTTCCCATGAACCACCACTAAATGGGTTCAAATAAAACTAATTGATTCATGATGCCAAATTTTGAAATGATTTAATTAATTATCTTGGAAACATTTTTATGTGACATAAAACATCTTTGGGCCCCTAATATTTTGTAGTGAGGGTTTACTGTATTTGATGTAGTGTATATGGTCCATGTTGTTTGGTTTAGGGGTTAGGTTGTAGGTTATAAGGTTTCAAATGTTGGTTTTTTTGGTTTATGTTTTTGGGTTTTGGGTGTACGGTACATGGTTTTGGGTGTAGGTTATAGGATTTAGGGTGTACTATATAGGGTGTAGGGTGTATGGTGTAGGGTGTAGGTTTTAATGTATAGGGTATAGTGTTTATGGTCTACGGTTTTTGGTTTTTGGTTTATGGTATAAGATTTTGTGTCTAGGTATTAGGGTGTAGGGTCTCAGTCTTAGGGTTTATTGTGTAAGGAATAAGGTTTCATGTGTAGGATGTTGGGTTTTGGATTTTGGGTATAGATATTAAGGTTTAACGTGCAGGGTATACTATTTTGGGTGTATGGTTTATGTTTTATAGAATATGATATAGGGATTATGGTTTTATAGGGTTTTATGGTTTTTATATTTTTAATTGTGTTTAGGGTTTTTGTGGGTATATGGGATTTTAGGTTTTGTGGATATAGTTATGGGTTTTTTATTTTTCAGTGGTTTTATGGGTTTTAGTTTTTCATTAGTGTTTTTAGGGTTTTTAGATGTTTTACAGTTTTTTTGGGTATTTAGGGATATTTTTTATTTTTTAGGGATTTTGGGTTTTCTTGGGTTTTCTTGGGTTTTTAGGGTTCTAAGGGTTTTATTTTTTAGTGTTTTAATGGGTTTAATTGGTGTTTTTGGGGATATTTTGATTTACTAGTTTTTTTGGGGATTTTTGATTTTATAAGTTTTTGGTTTTTAAATGGTTTTCAGGTTTTTATTTGTTTTTAGGGTTTCTTGGGGTTTTCAGAATTTGTTTTTAGTTTTTAGTGTAAATTAATGATTTTTTGTATTTTAGGGTTTTATTTTTTAATGATTTTTTGAATTATTATTTATTTAAGGGAGTTTTAGGATATTTAATGTTTTAGGTTTTTTAGGGGATTTTTGGGTTTTGGGGTTTTTTGATGTTTTTTATTTTTAAGCGATTTAAGGATATTTTAGTGGTTCTATAATGATGTTTCTATATTTAGGGATTTTTTGGATCTATGTGTATTTAAGGATATTTAGGTTTTATGTAATTTTTTTTGGTTTTTTTGATTTTTAAGATTTTTTATGGTTCTTTATTTGTTTATTATTTTAATTATATTTAGCGTTTTAGGGTTTTTATTGATTTCTTACGGTTTTAGGGTAGTTAGGGGTTTTAAAAGTATTATGGTTTTATGTTTATTTATGTGTTTGTTTATTTATTTATAGTTATTGAGATTTTTAGGTTTTTCAGTGTTATTTAGTATTGTTACGGTTTTTAGGGTTTTTTGGATTATTTGGTTCTTTAAGGGTTTAAGAGTTTTTGTGTGTTTTAGGATTTTAGTAAATTTTACCATTTTAAGGGGTTTTAGAGTTTTTAGGGATTTTAGGGGATGGGGGTTATTTTTTTTTTGGTTTTTATGGGTTTCTAGAAGTTTTAGAGTTTTTTTGTCTTTTATGGATTTTAGGGGTTTTGGGTTTTTATGGTAGCATGGTTTTTTCTAGTATGTTGTGGATTTTAGGTAAATTTTTGTTTTTTGGTGGGTTTTAGGGTGTTTAATGTTATTTTTTGGTTTTTAGTGTTTTTATTGGCTTATAGGTTTTCTGGGATTTTAGGTTAGTTTGGGTACTTATAGTATTTTAAGGGTTTTTTTTGGGGGGGGGGGGGGGGTTGGATTTTCATGATTTTTTGCAACATTTGTTTTTAATGAGGTTTTAAGGTCTTTTTTGGTTTTATGTGTTTATGGTTTTTGGGTGCCTTTAGGATTTTTTGGTTTTTATTGTGTTATTGGGTTTTTATAGTTTTAGATTGTTTTAGGTTTATAATTGATTTTTATGGACATTTTAATTTTTTTATGGTTTAAGGTTTCTTTAGATTTTTTTATGGTTTATAGTCTTTTGGGGGTTTTGGGTTAATTTTTTGTTTTTAGGGTGTTTAGTGATTTTTTTTATTTTTGGGGGTTTAGAGACTATTATTTTTTAATGTATTTTATAGCATTGATGGGTTTTAGATTTTTAGGTATGATTATTGTCTTTTTTGGTTTTAGGTTCTTTTAGGGTTATCTTGTGGTTATTATGGTCTTTTTGTTTTTAGGGTCTCTTAGGGGTTTTAGGGACATCTAGGGTTGTTAATGTTTTTTAGGTTATTTTATGGTTTTAGAGACTTTTGGTTATTTATAGGTTTTTATGATTTTATGCTTATTAGGATTTAATGAGGATTATTTTTTAAGGGTTTTAGCGTTTTTATTGTATTTTAGGGTCCATTTAGGGTTTGATATTTTTTTAGGGTTTATAGTATTTTTTTGGTTTTTAGGTTTTTTAGGGTTTTTTGGGGTTTCAGTGTTTTTTGGTTTTGGATTTTATGGTATTAAGGTTATTTAATGTTTTTTGGGTTTTATTGGTAATTTTTTATTTTTAGTGTTTTAGGGGTTTTTGGGTTTTTGGTTAAAATTATTTTTTCTTGTTTTTAGGATATTTTGAGGTTTTTAATATTTTAATAGACATTTGGGTTATTGGATATTTTTCATCATTTATTGGGTTTAGGGTTTTTGTAGATTTAGATATTTCTAGTGTTTTATGCTTTGGAATAGTTATGGGTTTTTGTGGGATTTACATAGATTTAGGGGTTTTATGAGGTACATAAAGGGCTTTAGGATTTTTAGGCATTTCATCATTTTTACGATATTTAGGAGTTTTATTGTTTTTGAGTTTTTAGGGTTTTTAGGAATTCAGGGGTTTTAAGTGTTATTAGTTTTTTTCAATATTTTAAATGTTGTGAAGGATTTTCTATTATTTAAGGGGTTTTGTAGGTTTTTAGGTTTTTTTGATATTTACTATTATTATGTTTATTAGGGTTTTAGAAGTTTTGATGTTTGAAGTGGATTTTAGTGTTTTATAGGGGTATATATTGGGTTTTAGGGGTTTTAGTCGTTTTAGTGTATTTTTTATGTTTTTATAGTTTTTAGCCTCTTTTTGGGGTTTTATAGGTTTTTGGGGGTTTATGGGGTTGAAGGTATTTTTATGGATTTCAGTGTTTTTTTTTGTTTTCTTAAGGATTTTAATGTTTTTTTGGGTTTTTAGTGGTCTTTAGGATTTTTAATTAGTTTTAGGGTTTCTTATAGTTGTCAATATATTATAGTTTTTAAAGTTGTTGCCAATATTTTTTGAGAGTTTTTTAGGGTTTAATGTGTTTTACGGTTATTATTGTTTTTTCATGTTTTTAGGGTTTCAAGGGGTTTAGGAGTTTTGAATGGTTTCTAGTGTGTCTACTGTGTTTGTAGGTATTATTGGGGTTTTATTGTTTCGTGGGGGGGGGGTTCTATTTTTTGTGTCTTTTTAGAGTTTTTTGGGATTTCATTTTTGTAGTGTTTTTTGGGGGTTTCTGAGTATTTTGAGTTTTATGTATTTTATGGGTTTATGGGTGTTTAGTGTTTTTATAGATTCTTTAGGATATTTTACATTGCTTTATGTGCTTTTCATTGTTTTCCGTTTTTTGGTTGTTTGGGTGTTTTGGGTTTATGTGGATTTTAAGATAGTTTAGTTTCTAGTTTTTTAATGGTCTTAAGTGGTTTTTGGGGTTTAGGGTTTTTTGGATTTTTATGGGTTTTAGTGTTATATAATTTATTTATTTTTTTTTAATTTTTTGTATTTTAGGATTTATTAGGTTTGGGGGCAGGGGTCATGATTCTATCATGTTTTTTTTTGTGTTTTTGTGGTTTTATATTTGGGGGGGGGTCTATGGTTATCCATGGTTTTTGGATTTTTTTATTTTCAAATGGTTTAAGGTTTTTTATGCTTTTCAAGGGTTTACGGGTTTTTATATTATTTCTATGTGTTTAAGAAGTTATTATGATTTTTTTATTTTTATGGTTCTTATTTTTTTAGTGTTTTTAGTGTTGTTTTAGTCTTTTAGTATTTAATGTTTTTTATTGTTTTACGATGTTGGGTGGTTAGGTTTTTTAGTTTTTTAGGGTTTTGGGGATTTTTTTATGATTTTTAGGGTTTTTAATGGGTATATGGGTTTTTATAATTATTTAGGTATTTTATGTTTTTATGTGTGCTTATAGGTATTATTTTTATCATAAGATTTTTATAGTTTGTTAAGGTTCTTTTAGGGTTTTTGGGATTTTATTGTATTTTATAGTATTAAAGGCTTTTAGGGTCTTTTAGTGGACTTTTTTTGGGGGTGGGGGGGGGGGGTTGGTTTTAGTTTTTTATTATTTTTATGTTTTTAGAGGTTTTTAGGGGTTTAGGGTTTTTCAAATTTTTAGGCTTTTAGGGCATTTATTATTTTAGATTTTTTATTTTTTTAATATTTTGTGGATATATGGTTTTTAGTGGTTTTATGGGATTTTATTGTTTTTTGGTTTTTTGGTTCCTTACAATTTTTTTGCGTTTTATGGGTTTTATGGTTTTTTAGATATTTTGGGTTTTTGGATTTTCATATTTTTTATTTATGGTTTTAAGGTTTTTTTTGTTTTATTATTTTTGTGTTTTAGGGTTTTTTGTGGTTTTAGTGGTTTCATGGGTTTTTTGGGTTTTTTTGGGTTTTATGGTTTTGGGTGTACTATTACATAATTTTAGGGGTTTTAGTGATTTCATGGCCTTTCATGTTTTTCATGGTTTTTTAATTTTTTTTTTTATTTTTGGGTCTTTAGTGTTTTCTTGGATATATTTGGAGTTTTAGTAATTTTTTGTTGAAAGTTTTATTGCCTTTTTGGTGTCCTTTAGTGTTTTTTTTGTATTTATTTAGTGTTTTAGGGATTTTTATTGTTTTTGGGTGTCAGTTAGAATTTTATGAGTGTTTAGGTTTTTAACGGGGTTTAGGGTTTTTACAGGTTTTAGGGTTTTTAGGGTTCTTGATTTTTTGGTCTCCAAGGGTTTTTATTGCGTTTTGGGGTTTTAGGGTTTTATATGGGTTTGGAGGATTTTTGGTATTTTTTGGTGTTTTTAAGAGTTTTAGTTTTTTTCTTGGTTTTAGAGATGTATTTTCGATTTTCTTGGAGGTTTTAGGCGTTTTAGGGTTTTAATAAGGTTTTTTAGTTTTTCAAGGTATTAATGGTTATGGGGTTTTTGGGGGGTTTTGGGTTATTTGGTGTCTTTGGGGGTTGATAGTGTTTTGGATGGTATTTATTGCTTTTAAGGGGTTTAGGGGTTTTTATGAATTTTTACGGTTTCTAGAGTTTTTAGTGGTTTATGGTATTTTGGGTTCTTTAATGCTTTTTAAATGTTTTATGGTTTTAGGGATTATAGGTTTTTCAGAGGGTTTTTTTTTGTTTTTAGGTGTTTAATGGGTTTAATGGTTTTTTGGTGTTTTAGAGATTTGGGTAATTTTAATGATTTTAGGGGGTTTTATGGTAAATTATGTGTTTTGTGTAGTTTTAGTGGTTTTTTAGGGTTTTGGGGGTTTTTTTAGTTTTCAGGGTCTTTTAGTGTTTTTAGTGAGTTTAGGGGTTTTATAGGGTTATATTAGTTCTTTTAGGGTATTTATGGTTTTTTTGGGTTTAAAGATATATTAGGGGTTTTATAGTTTTTAGTTTCTTTTAAGGTATATTTATAGTGTTTTTATTGTATGTTTATGGCCCTTTTTGATTTTTTTGGGATTTCATGGGATCTTTAGGTTTTTTAGTGTTTTTGGGATTTTGTGGTTTTTAAGGTTATTTATAGAAGTTTAGGGAATTTATGTAATTATAAACTTCCTTATGGGGATTTAGGGTATTTTATGGTCTTTTAGTTTTTTTTTTGATTTTTTAGTTTTATTATGGTTTTTATGGTTTTACAGCTTTTTGGAAGGGGGTATGGGTAATTTAGGTGTTTTTATAGTTTCTAGGGTCTTTTATGGGTATTATGGTTTTTAGGATGTTTTATGATTTTTATGGTTTTTGGGTTTTGATGGATTTGAGGGTGCTTTGGGGGGTAATATTTTTAAGGGTTTTTATGGGTTTTTTGAATTTCATTTTTTTGTGTTTTTGTTAATTTATGGATTTTTAGGGTTTCTATGGTGTTTTAGGGAATGTATGGTTTTAGGTTTTTTGTGTTTTTTTTTGTATTTTTATGGTTTTAAAATTTTTAAGGGTATTTTTGTATTTTGCTGGCTTTTAGTGTTTTTTGGGGATTTTTAACTTTTTATAGGGTTTTGGTGTTTTTATAGTTATTAGGGGTTTAGATTGTTTAGGGTGTTTTATTATTTTTTATGGGTTTAAGGATTTTATGGTTTTTATGGTAATTAGTGTTTTATGGTTTTATTGTTTTCATGTTTTCTTGGGGGTTTTGGGTTTTTTGGGGGTCTAGGCGTGTTAGGGTTTTTAGGACTTTCATTGTTTCTAATATGTTTTAGTGATTTTTAGAATTTTTAGTGTTCAAAGAGGTTTAAGGGGTTTTAAGGGTTTCTGGGGGCATAAATGTTTTATCGTGTATTTTTAGGGCATTTAAGGGTTTTCGGATTTTTAGGTTGTTTTTGTGTTTTCATGGTTTTGTATGGTTTTAGGGTTTTATGTGTTTTAAAAATTTGAGATATTTGTTAGGGATTTAATTTTATTTTTGGTAATTTTTCAGGTTTTTGGTTACATGGGTTATGGGTGGGGGTGGGTAGTGGGGGGAGTGGGGGGAGTGGGGGGGGGATTGGGTTTTTAGGGTTTCTAAGGTTTTAGTCTTGTAGGTATTTTAGGGTTTTTTGGTTTTTTGGTTTTATGAAATTCTGATGGGTTTTAGGTTATTTATGTTTTTAAGGGTACTATGTTTTTTTGTGTTTTCATTTTTTTAGGATATTTAAATTTTTTCTAGGTGTTTTAGTGTTAATAAGGTTTTTGGGATTTTAAGGTTTTATTGGATTTTAGTTTTTTTGTTTTAGGGGGTTTAGCATTTTTAGGGTTTTAGGTGTTTAATGTTTTTCGGGTTTGTTATTATTTTTTATGTTTATAGGGTATTTAGTGTTTTAAGATATTTTGGGTGTTGGGATTTTTTTCAAGCATTTCTTTATTTTTAGAGTTTTTTGGATTTTAGGGATTTTTAGCAGTTTTGGGGGTTTTGGGATTTGTGGTTTTTTAGTTTTTCAAGGATTTCAAGGTCGTTTAGGGTTTTATAGTTCTTTATTGATTTTAGGGGGGTTTGGGCTTTTATAGATTTTATGTGTCTAGGGTTTTTACAATTTAGGGTTTTTTGTGGTTTTAATGGTTTTAAGTATTTTATGGTTTTATGGGTGTTTAGAGGTTTTTGGATTTTTTATGTTTTTCTGTGTTTTATGGGTATTTAAATGTTTTCATGGGTCTTATAATTTTGTTTTGAATATATAGGGGTTATTGGTATTAAAATAAATTTTATTATTTTAGGGTTTTATCATTTTTTAATAGTTTGTATGTTTTGGGGGATTTACGGTTTTTATGGGGTTTATGTTTTTGTGGTCTTAGTGTTTTTATGTTTTTCATAGACTTAAAGATATTTAGTTTGTTTAGGATTTTTTGGGTTTCTATGGGTCTTGTGGTTTTTGGATTTGTTTTGGGTATTCTGGGTTTTAGGGATTTTATGTGTTTTAAGGAATTTATATTTTTTCTAGTTATTAGGGGTTTTCAGGCTTTTATATTTTTAGGAATATTTATGTTATTTTGGAGTTTTTAGGGTTTAGGGATTTTTTGGGTTTTTTGGGCCTTATTGTTTTTAGGGATTTGGTTTTTTCCATTTTTTGTGACATTAATGGTATTTAAGGTATTATATTGGTTTTAATATGGTTTTATGGTCTTTAGGGGTCTTTATGTGGTTATAAGTTGTTTTAGTATTTTTAGGTTTCTTAGGGTTTTGCAGAATTTTTTGGGTTTTATAGTTTTTCAGGTTTTTAGTGGATTTAATTTTTTAGGTTTTTAGGGTTTCTAGGGTTTTATAGGTTTCATGGGTTTTTAGGTTTTAATGGTTTTTCGGATTTCCTAGTTTCAAGGGTTATTGTTTTTAGAGTTTAATGGATTTTAGGGTTCTCTTTTGGTTTTCTAGGTATTCTAGGGGTTTTCAAGGATGATTTATGGTTTTAGGTGGTTTTAAAGGCTTCCAAATTTTTTCATTCTTTTATGGTTTTTAGGTTTCTATGGTTTTTATGGGTGATTGGGGTATTTTTAGGTTTTCATCTTTTTATTATTTTTAGGGGTTTTAAGGACATTTAGGTTTTTGGAGTTTTTAACATGTCATTGGGGTTTTAATTGTCTTTTGTAGTTTCAATGGTTTCATGGGTTTTAGGATATTTAGAGTTTTTTGGTTTTTTAGATTATTTTATTCTATTTAATGGGTTTTAAGTGTTTAATGTGTTTAAGGGGTTTTAGGAATTATTTCGGGTTTTAAAGAGATTTTTATTATTTTTCCAGGTTTTAAGAGGTTTTTTGGGTTTTTTGTTTTTTACAATTTTAAAATGGTTTTGGGGGGTTTTGGGATATCTGGATGATTCATTGGGGTTTTAATGGTTTATATGGGGGTTTTTGGTTTTTATTAACATTTTATTGTTATATGGGTTTTAGGAATTTTTAGGGACTTTACTATTTTCATCGTATTTAATGATATTTTGGGGTCTTTATCTTTTTAGTGTTTTTTTGGGATCCTCTAGGGGTTCTACTATTCTTTTATTGTATTTTTTGTTTTGATAATATTTATAAGGTTTTCTATGCTTTTTATGACTTTTTTGTGGTTTTATGGGTTATAGAATATTATTTATGGATTTTTATGGATTTTAGGGATTTTAGAGATTTTATGGGTTTTAGGATTTTTAATGGGTTTAAGGTTTTCTAATGGTTTTAGGTTTTTAGGGTTATTATGGTTTTTAATCATTTTAGGATGTTTTAGTTATGGGGGTTTTTTTGTGTTAGGGCCCTTAATGATTTTTTGGATTTTATGGTTTTTAGTGGTTCTAATGTTTTTATGGGTTTCTAATATATTTTTTGGGTGTTTTAGGGTTTTTAGTATTTTTAGGCATGTTTAGGTTTTTTTTTGAATTTTGAATCCATTTAGGGGGTTTTAGGGTCTATTGGGGTTTTATATGGTTTTTTGGTCATTTATGGTTTTTAAGTGTTTTAAGGGGGTTTTTGTTTTTTAGGGAAATTGAGGATTTCTTCGGTATTATGGTCCTTTAAATTTTTTTAACGGGTTTTGAAATACATTTTGGGGTGTTTTAGGTTTACAAACGTTTTCAGGGGTTTATGGTGTTTTATAGTTTTAAAGTTTTGTTATGTTTCTAACAGTTTTTAAGGGTTTTCGGGGTTTTCGGGTTTTAAATATTTATGGGTTTATGGTCATTTTGGAGTTGTTGTGTTTTTTAGAATTTTAGGGGTTTTTATGGGTTTGTAGGTCATTTAGGTTTTATAAGGGGTTTAGGGATTTTTTTTGGTTTTAATGTTTTTAATTATATTTTGGGGAATTTTGGTTTTAAGGGATTTTAATTGTTTTAGGTGTTTTACAAATTTTCATGGAATTTTTTGAAATGTTAGGTTGTTTATGGTTTTTTAGGTTTTTAGTTGGTTTTAGGGTTTTTATGGGTTTGTTGGTTTTTATGGGTTTTACAAGTTTTTAGTAATTTAATGTTTTTAGTGTTATGTAGGGGTTTGTAAAGGTGTTTTAGAAGTTTATGGTTTTTAGGGTTGTTTGGTATTTTGTTTTTGTTTTTTTTGGTGTTTTGGTTTTTTATATTTTTTAGGATTTTTCAGTTTTCCGGGTTTTAGGCTATTTTTGTTTTTTTAGGTTTTAATGATTTTTGTGGATTTTAGGGTTATTTTATAGTTTTTTAGTATTTAAGGGCTTTGGGGGGATTTTGAATTTAGTGTTTTATAGATGCTATGGTTTTTGGGGATTTATTGGTTTTACAGTTTATAGGGTTTTTGCAAGGTTTTGTGTTTTATGGAAATTTCAGTAGTTTAAGGGGTTTTAGGGTTATTTTTTGTCTTTTTCAGTTTTTATATGTTTAAGTGTTTTATGGATTTTTAAATACTCATAATTATTTTTTGGATTTTTACAGTCTTTCGTGGATTTTGGGGGGTTTTACGGTATGTTATTGTTTGTTAGGGTTTTTAGGGTTTTGTTGGGCTATTAGGTTATTTTTGGTCATTTAGTTATTTATGATGTTTTATGGTTTTTTTCAGGTTTTCATGATTTTAGGGGTTGTACATATTTTTTTGGTTCTTTTAGTGTTTTTAAATGGTTTTTAGGGTCTTTATGATTTTTAAGGGTTTTATGGTCCTTTAGGGATTTAGGGTTTTTAAAGTTTTTTAGGGAATGTTTAGGGTTTAAGGGGTTTTAGAGTCCTTTGTTGGTTTTAGGGGTTGTAGGTACCTTTAGGGGTTTTTTGGTTTTTGATGATCCCTAAGGTATTTTAAGGTTATTTAATAAATTTTATGGATTTTAGGGGGGTTTAGAGTCATTTATGGCATTTTAGGGGTTTTAGTGTTTTTATAATCTTTTGGTTTTTTAACGTTATTAGGGTTTTTTAGTTTTTTAGTATAATTATGGGTTTTAGTGTATTTACTATCTTTTAAGGATTATTTTATGGGTTTGGGTCTAATAGGGTCATTTTTGATTTTGTGTCATTTCAGTTTTGTAAGGTTTTTAGTGTTTTTGGGTCTTTTATGTGTTTTCTGTAATTTATGTTATTTGGGATTTTGTTTTTGAATTTATTTTTCTTTTAGTGTCTCTTGGAATTTTTTTAGGTTCTTAATCTAATGTTGTGTTTTAGGGGTTTTACAGTTTTATGGTTTTACGTCACTTGTAATATTTCATAGAGGTTTTACTGTTTGTTATGGGTTTTATGGTTTTAGGGATTTAGGATTTTTAGGGGTATATGGGTTTGTGGGGTTTTAGGCTCCTCTATGTGTTTTAGGTTGTTTTATATTCATTATAGTATTTCAATGGATTTTACAATTTTTAGGATTTTTATGGGTGTCAGTGTTTTTAGGGGGTTTGGGGGTTTTGGGTGTTTGAGGGGGGTGGGTTTTTATGGGTTTCAGTGGATTTTATGGTTTTTTATGATTTTTGGATTTTTTTAGGGATTTTTTTATATTAACGATTTTGAGGGCGTCGATGGTTTGTAGAAAATTTTATGGTTTAGGGGGTTTTAGTGTTTTAATTTTTTTATAGAGGTTTTCAAGGCCCTTGATGGGTTTATTTTTTATCTAGGGGGATAGTGTTTTAAAGGGTTTTACGGATTGATTTTTTTAGGATTGTTCTAGGGGTTTAGAGAGATTTGTAAAGGGGTTTTATGGTTTTTATGGTTTTTAAAGGATTAATGGTTTTTATGGTTTTTGGGTTTTGGGGTTTTTAAGGTGTTGTAGAGTTTTTAGGGATTTTAGGATTTGTGGGTATTTAAGGGGCTTTATGGACATTATAGGATTTTTTGGTCTTTTGGTTTTCTAGGGATTTCGTTATTTTTATGTTTTTTGTGAATTTTACGGTTTATTAAGTTACTTTATGGTTTTTAAATTTTTTAGTGTTTTTAGGGGGTTTTTGGTTTTTCAAATAATTTATTGGGTTTTTTCAGTTTTTGTGGTTTGTGTTTTTATTTATTCTAGGGTTTTAGAAGATTTTAGTTTTTTCAAGTTTTTTGAGGTTTTTAGTGTTTTAGGGTATTTGTGGAAAATCCAATTTTAAAGTCTTTTTAGGGTTTTTATAGTTTTTTTTATTTTTAAGTGTTTAATTCTTTTAAATCATTTTTAAATTTTTTGGGGATTTATGTTTCTTAGTGTTTTTCATGATTTCTCTGAATTTAGGATTTTTAGGTTTTTCAATGAATTTTAGTTGCCGGGGTTAGGGATTTTAGGTTATCTTAGTAAGTTCTAGGGTTATTAAGGTTTTTCAGGGTATTTTAGGTTTTCAAGGGGTCTTAATGATTTTTTATGAATGTTTTGGTATTAGTGTATTTTATTTGTTTTAAGGTTGTTCAGTGGTTTTTAGGGTATTAGGGTTTTCAGTGATTTTTTGATTTTTTATTGTTTTTTGGGTTTTTTGGTGGATTGTGGATTTAGTAAAAAAATATTTGAGAATTTTTTGGGTTTATAGGGTCCTTTTGAGTTATTAGGGGTTTTAGGGTCTTTTGGACCATTTAAGGTGTTGGATTTGTTTGTGTTTTAGGGGATTTTATGTTTATTTCGGGATTTTATTGTATTTTAAATGTATTTAGGATTTTTAGTGTTTTTAGGCTATGTAGGGTTTTTATTTTTTTATGTTTTATTGGGTTTTTTGTGTTAATAGGTTTTTTCGGAGTTTTAGGTTCGTTTTGGGGTTGGTTAGATTTTATGGACTTAATGTCATTTAAGATTTGTAGTGTTGTTAAGGGAATTTTGGGGGTTTTGGGTCATTTTAGGGGGGGTTAGAGTTTTATGGGTTTATAGGGTTTTAGGGATTTTATTGAATTTTTTAGGGGTTTAGGGGGATTAATGATTAAGTGTTTTTAATTTCATTAGGAATTATAGTGGTTTTAGGTATTTTTAAGGTTTTGGTGAGTTTTAAATACTTTAGGGTTTTGGAATTTTAGGTATTTTTTGGTATTTTTGGTGGTATATAAAGATTTTTGTGTTTTAGGTTTTTAGAGGGTTTCTTGTGTTTTTAGGGAACTTAATGTCTTTTATCATTTTATGGATTTATAATAGGGTTCCAGTGTTTTAGGATTTTTTTAGGGTTTAATGGTTATTTTCGATTGATTTGGGGTTTTTAGGGTGTTTAGGGTCTTTTAGGGGGCTTTAGGGCCTCTAAGGGACTTTTATTGTTTTTAGTATATTAAAGGGGTTTTATTATTTTTTGTGGTTTATGGAGGTGTATATTTTTTATTGTTTTAAGTGCTTTTAATGATTTTAGGGGTTTTAGGGTATTTATATTTTTTAGGGATTTTAGGGTTTCTATAGTATTTTTGGGTTTTAGTGGGTTTTCAGGGGTTTTCAGGGTATTTTAGGTTGTTCTAGGGTCTATTAGTGCGTTTAGGGTCTTTTTAGGGTTTTCGCCATTTCAATGGTTTTGTTGGTTTTCTAGTGTATTTAGGGATTTTAGGGTTATTTGGTGTTTATGGGTTTTTACTATTTTTTTTGGAATTTTATATTTATATATTATTTTTAGTGATTTATATGGTTCTTTAGGTTCTTTTAGGTTTGTATGGATTTTTAAGGTCTATTAGGGTGTTTTTTGTTCTTTTTATTTCAAGGGACTTTATTTTTTTTTGGTTTTTAGGATTTTTTTATATCTATTTGGTTTTAAGGGGTTTAGCATTTTTTAGGGGCTTGATGATTTTTTAGGTTTTTAGGTGTTTTTAGGTTTTGTTTATGGTGTTAGGGAACCTGTGGTGTGGGGGGTTACTGTTTTTATGGATCTAGGGATTTTAGATCTTTTTAGTTTCTTTATTTTTTAATAGTTATTTATGGTTTGTAGTGTTTTTTTAGTGTTTTTTGGATTTCATAGTGTTTTCTGGTTATTTCCGTGTTTTAGGAGATTAATGATTTTTAGGGGTTTTATGTTTTTTAGGGTTCATAAATTTTTTAGGGTTTTTAGGAACTTTTAGTTTTATTTTAGTATATTTATGATTCTTTAGTTGTTAGGTTCTTTTGTGTTATTAGGGGTTGTTTTGGGTAATTTTGGATATTTAGGGTTTTTAATGTGTTTAGGGTGTTTTAGAAATTTTTTGTTCATTTAGAATTTTTATGGGTATTAATGTCTTTTTGGGGTTAAGGTGTATGGTTTAGGGTGTTTGGTTTTCGGGTTAAGGTGTTGATTATATGGTTTAATGTATGGGGTTTTAGGTTTACGGTATAGGATATTGGCTTTTGGCTATAGGGATTATGGTTTACGAGAAGGTTATCAGGTTTACTGTGTTGTTTTTTGGTATTCGGGATTAGTGTATAGGGTTTTGGGTGTGGGTTTTTGGGTATAATGTGGAGGGTTTAGATTTAGGGTGTGGGACACAGGTTTTAGCATGTTTTACATTGGGTTTAGGTTTTTATGGGTTTTTTGGGTTTTTTGTTTTCGTTAGGATTGTAATTGTTTTATCGGTTTTTTGGGGTTTATAAAAAAAATTTGGTATTTTTAAGGTTTTTAAGCAGTATTATTGTTTTAAAGGCTTCTATTGGTTTTTTGGGTTTTTTGTGTTTTTACTACATCTTGATGTTCTTAGGGTTTATAGTTTGGTTAGGGAATTTTAATTTTTTTGGGGGTTTTTAGTATTTTTATTGCTTTTTTAGTTTTTAGTGATTTTTGGGTTTTTTGGGTTTCCACGTGTTTTCTGGGATTTAAAGAGTATTATGGTTTTACATATTTTACTGTTTTTTTTGTATTTATGGGGTTTATGGTATTTTTTTCCTTTTTGGGTTTCTCTAGTGTTTTAGGTAAATTTTTTACTTTTTAAAATTTTTGAGAAGTTTGGGGGGTGTTATGGTTTTTAGAGAAGTTAAGGGATTTAATAATTTTTTATTATATTAGGGTTTTATGGTTTTTTATGGATTTTAGGGTCTTTAGGGTACATAGTTCTTTTCTGGGTTATTTATGGTTTTTGGGAATTTTATGATTTTTTTGGAATTTTAGGATTTTATAGGACTCCTTTAGGGTTATTTTTTTATTTTAAGAGATTTGTAGGTTTTTTTAGGGTCTTTAAAGAATTTGGGGCTCTTTTATATATTTTTGGGTCATTTAGGGTTTTTATGGTTTTTATGGTCAATTAGTGTTTTGGTGTTCTTTTTAGGATTTTTGGATTTTAGGGACATTTTGGGTTTTTAGTATATTTTATATTCTTTAACTGTTGTTTTGGGGTTTAGGGTTTTTATTGTTTTTAGGGGTTTTATGGATTTTTAGGGGTCTCTTGGGATTTTTATAGATTTAGAGAATTTTTGTCGATTATTTGGATATTAGGGAATTTTAGTGTTGCCAGGATTTTTTAGTTTAAATGTTTTTTTGTGGGTTTAGTATTTTTAGTGTTTTCTAGGGGTTTTATAGTTTTAATGGTTTTAGTGGTTTGAGTGTTTTGCAGGGATTTTGTGTTTTTAGTGGTTTTTGTCTTGTTTTTATGGATTTTGTGGTCTTTTGGGTATCTTAATGTTTTTAGGTTATTGTTTTTCTAATTTTTTTGGTATTTTATGATTTTTAGGGATTTTATGTTTATAGGGATTTTAATGGTATTAAGGTTTTAAGTGTTTTAGGGTGGTTTTAGTTTATCAAGGGTTTTTATAATTTTTTTTGATTTTAGTGTTTTCTAATTTTTTTAGTGTTTTATATATTTATTTTTAATTTTTGGGTTTTAATGAGGTTTCTATGGTTTCTAGGGTATTTATCAGTTGTTTTAAATCATTCTTAGATTTTTTTGTCATTTTAATGTTTTTAATGATTTAAGGTTTTTAGCATTTTTATGTTCTTTTGGGTATTAAGTTTTTTTTGGATTTTTGGGATTAAGGGATTTAATGGTTTTTAGGTCTTTTAGAACATTTAAGGTGCTTTAGGGAATGATATTATTTTTTGAAGTGTTTTTATAGTTTTACGGGTTTCTTGGGTTTTAGGGTTTTTAGGATTTTTTATGGTTCATGCATTTTTATGGTTTATTTAGGGTTATTTTTGGCTTTTTGTGTTTTTTCTGTATTTATTATCTTCTTTAGGGCTGTAGGGTATTTAGGGTTCTTAGGGGTTTTGGATTTTCTAGGCTTGTATAGTGTGTTAGGGAAAGGAGGTTATAGGGCCAGGCTATCCCTGGTCCCCCAAAAATGAATAAAATGAAAATATACAACACAAAAAAAGGGAGGGGTAGGGTCAAATGATCCACACCCAAAATCTCCAACACACCCCCAAAAAACCAAAACCCCCAAAACGCCCAAATGCACCACAAAGGAGAAAGTCAGTCAATGTCGCTACCAAAGTCATAATCCAGGCCCACCCTATAAGGGTCATCATCCACACCAAATCCATAAGCCACATCATCCATGAAAATGTCCGAGTCCACCCTTTTGTCCATACATTCCCATCGAAACTCAAAGTCCTTCTACAGTCTGAGCAGCACCATGTATTCCTCCCTAAGCCTATTCTACTTGGATGTGTGCAGAGGACACTCTCGATTATTGGCCTTTTTTTCATATTATCCACCGTTGAGGTAGCCTGATTTGCCATGGGCCTAGGGAGAGGAGAATAGTCCCCTCTCTGCCTTCTTTTTGGGGTGCAGAGGTGCAACAACCCACTTGAGATACCTCCTTGTATAGTATATCATCTCTAGAAACATGGAGGCCTCTATGTCACCATCCCTTCTCCCTTTTCCAGAGGATTCTCCATCCCCCATTTTAGGGTCATCCCCATGCTTATATCTTTCCCTCTTGAACTGGGCCATAATGGCGTTTATCCGGTGGTCGTCGTCTGCAATGATCACTCCAAATCTTCTAGACACATCCTTGATGCGAAACCCTGGTTGCCCCACCACCACCATGTCATAAAACCCCACACAATGGTCTTCAGCAGATAAGGCTACATGAACCATCCTGGCCTTCTGTAAATCTGGGGCCAAACCTCCTTCACCATTTCTATTCACAATATCCAATAGTGGAAGTCCATCCATGTCCCCCACGCGATCTGTATCAACCTCTTCACTATGGGACACTAGAAAGACCCCTATGCTTGCCCTCTAAATTTCACCACTCATAGTGTAAATCACCAAGGGGTCATACATTCTCTGACCATGGGGTCCCTCATGAATATCGGGGGTCTTCTTCCCCCAAAATATTTTCTCCTTCCCAACCATAATCATCTCCCGCCCAGTCCTAGCTATCTATTCCTCCCTAGAAACCTACACCTTCTTGGACACCCCCTTGGAAAACATAATTTCCAACATCCACAACTGAAACTAACTCCTCAACCCTATTATTCAGTGAAACATCATTCATCTCCAGAAACTGGCTGATGCTTACCTGCCCACTACCCTTCAACCAGGCTTCTGCAACCCCTCTCGCGGAGAACATCAGGGGGATCTCTTTGTTCCCAGGCCTAGTCATGTCTCCCAACTCAGCCTCCATCCCCTTCTTCCTTCCCCTCCTTTCATCTAACCACTTCCATCTTTCCCACTACTGCATTTCCAATCCCCCCCTTCATCTATGTGCACCACCTCATCACCAGCACCTCCCATTCTATAAAAATTCTCAACCAAATTCAAACTCATTGCACTTGAATCAACCACTGATACCTCCATTTCATTTTTGGTGTTTTAGATACTATTAGGATTTTTTTGTTAATTTTAGTGTTTTTTCTGTTTTTAAAGTCATTAAGGGTTTAGGGTATAGGGTATAAGGTTTTGATTGTTGGTTTTAGGGTTTAAAATATTGGAGATGGGGTTTAGGAATTATTGATTATGGTTTATAGTGTATGATATAGGGAATTCGGTATAAGGTATTGGGTTTTGTGTGTAGTGTATAGGGTATAGGGTTTTGGGTTTTGGTTTTTGGGTTTAGGTTGTAGGGTATAGGGTTTTTGGATAGGGTGGTGGAAGTAGGGTTTAGAGAATAAGGTTTAGGCTTTAGTGTTTAGGGTATATTATTTAGTGTTTTGAGGGTTCTGGGGTTTCAGTGGTATGAGTTAGGTTTTTTTAGTGTTTTTTTGATTTTTTGTGGCTTTTATCCCTTTATGGTTTTAGGTATTTTAGGGGTTTTAAGGGTTTTAGGGGTTTTTTGGGGTTTTATGGGTTTTAGGGTTTTAATGTTTTTTTTAGGGTTTTGGTTGTTTATAGGGGATTTGGGGCCCCTTAAGGGTTTTTGCGTGTTTTGGGGTTTTTTATAATTTTTTGATATCTTAAAAGGTATAAGATATTTTTGGATTTTTTAACATTTTTAGGGGTTTTTTTGTTATAGGGATTTTATATTTTTTGATTTTTAGGGTTTTAAAGCATCTTTTTTTCACTGTTAGTTAGTGTTTTAATGGGTTTTAGGGGTTTTGTTATTTTAATGGTTTTTTGGGATTTTAGGTATTTTTTGGGATTTACAATGTTTTTTTTGTTTTTAGGGTTTTAGGGGTTTTTTAATTTTTTTTGTGTTTTTAGTGGTTTTACAGTTTTTAGTATTGAGGTAGTTTTTTAGTGTTTTTAGGAATTTTAGGGATTTTTGGGTTTTTTGGTTTTTCTGATATTATATTTTTTTTAGTGTTTTTTAGGGTTTGAGGGTAAATAGTGGATTTGGTATTTTAAACAATTTCTTCAAGTATTTATTGTTTTATATATTTTTATGTGATTTTGGGGTGTTTTGGGTGTTTTAGGGGTTTTTATGTGTCCAATGGTTTTTAGGATTTTCATGGTTTTTATGGTTTTTATGAGTTTTAGGATGTTTTTAAAGAAATATTGGTTCTTTTAACATCTATATGTAGGTTTTAGGGTTTCTTAGGTTTTTGGTAATTTTAGGGGTTTTGGGTTTTTGGGGTTTTAACGTTTTTAGGGGATTTTGGGTATTTTGGTTATTTATTGTGTTTTTACATGTTTTATGGTTTTTAGGTTTTTTTAATTTTTTTAGATTTTAGTTTTTTTATAATTTTATGCTTTTTCAATATTTTATTGTTTTATGTTTTTAGGGTATCTTATGGTTTTTAGGGTATTGTGGTCTTTTATGGGTTTCTATAGTTATAGATTTTTTTTGGATTCTTTAGGAATTTTTTAGGATCCATTAGGATTTTTAGGGTGTTTATGGTTTTATGGTGTTTTATTTTTTTGGTTCTTGATAATTTTTTGTTTTATTAAGGTCCTTTTATGGGTTTAAGTGTATTTTAGTGTTTTTGTGTCTTTTAGTTGGTTTTATGTGTTTTAGAGTCTTCTAGGGTTTTTAGGGTTTTAGTGAATTTTAAAATGTTTTAGGGGGTTTTAGGAGTTTTGGGGTATTTTTTTTTGTTTTTTTGTGTTTTAGGTTCTTTTTAGGGTTTTTATAATTTTTGTGTTTTTATGATTTTTCGGTCCCTTTAGGGTTTGTAAAATTATTTATAAGTTTTTATGTTTTTGTTTAAGTTTAGAGTTTTTTTCGATTTTTATGCAGTTTTATAGGTTTTAGTAGATTTTAGGGGGTTAATGGGGTTTTTTTGGGGGGGGGGGGTTATTTTTCATGGTATTTCATTAATTTTAAGTGGTGTTAGATTTTTTAGAGTGTTTTTATATTATAAAGGGTTTTGTGGTATTTTTGGAGTTTTTTTGTGTTTTTAGGGTTTTTAGGATTGTTTTATGGTTTTTAGAGTTTTTAGATCCTTCTACTGTATTTAGTGTTTTTAATGGTTTTTAGGTTTTTTAGGGGTTTGGTGTTTTTAAGTGTTTCAAAGGGTTTAAGGGTTATTAGGTATTTTTAGTATGTTATGGTATTTTGTTTTTTAGTGTTTTACTATATTGTAGTGGTTATAATTATTTTTAGGGTCCTTTAGGGGTTCTATAGAGTTCTAGGGCCATTTTGGGGGTTTATGGGGTTTTAGGGTCTTTTAGGGGGGGAGTTTTCTTTTTACCATTTTTATGTATTTTGGGGGGTTTAGGGTATTTTATGGGTTTTTATCATTTTAATTGAGTTTTAGTTTTTTGGTTTTTAAGTGTTTTAGGTGTTTTAGCATTTTTAGTGTATTTTTTTAGGTTTTTATGGTTTTTATGGATTATAGTAGATTAATGGTTTTTAAGGAGTTTTATCAGTTTTCAGTTATCCAAGGTTGTTTTAAGGGTATTCTTCTTTTCTAGTGTTTTTGGGGTTCAGGGAATTTAGTTTTTTTTAGGATTTTCTGAGGGGTTGTAATTTTTTTCTTCATGGTTTTAGTTTTTTTGTTGATTTTTTTTTTGTATTTCGGTTTTTCAAGGTTTTTAGGGAAATTATGTGTATTTTGGGTTATTATTTTTTGGGTTCTTTTAGTTTTTTTAGATTTTTTAATGGTCTCTAGGGTTTTTTTATTCTTGTTAGTTTTTTTTATAAATTTTTAGTGCTTTAGGGTTTTATTAGGTTTAGGGTGTTTATGTGTTTTAGGGTTTTTAGGGATTATGTTTATTATGTTATTTAGTGTTTTATAATATTTTTAGTGTTTTTAGTGTTATTCTGGGGTTTCATGATTTTTAGGGTTTTTGGGGTTTTTTGTGATTTTAGGGTTTTCTAGGATTTCTATTGTTTAAGGGTTTTAGGGTTTTAGGGTTTATTTGGTTTTTTGTGGTTTTAGGGTTTATTAAGGTTTCTTTATGGTTTTTAGTATTTTTAGTATTTTTTGGTTTTTTATGGTTTTTAGGGTTCTTTAGGGTTTTAGGATTTTTTGGGATTTGTATGGTTTTTTTCTATTTTATGGTTTTCATGGTTTTCTGGATTTTGTAGAATTATTAGGGGATTTCTGTTTTTAGGGATTCATAAACGTCTTTAGGCTTTTAAAAGGAATTATGGTTTTGGGGGTTTTTTAGGTGTTTAATGTTTTTTTGGGGGTATGTAGTGGGTGTTTAGGGTTTTCGGGATATTTATTATTTTTTGGGATTTCTATGTGTTTTGGGGGGTTTTAAGGTTTTATTAGGGATTTTTAATGTTTTTAGGTGTTTTTAGTATTTATTTATTTTTAGTATTTTTTGGTATTTTATTAATTTTAGGAATTTTAATGTTTTTTATGTTTTTCCTAGTTTTTGGAGATTTAGGGTTTTCACGGTGTTTTATCCTTGTTTTAGGGTATTAATTATATAGTGTTTAGGGTTTCGTTATAGGTTTCGGTGTGTAGGTTATAGTGTGTAGGTTAGAGAGACAATGCATTAGAGTGTAGGTTATTGGGATTAGGGGGTAGGGTTTAGGGAATAGGGTTTAGGTTTAAGGGTTTAGGGTTTAGGTTATGTGTTCTAAGTTTAGGGTATAATTTATAGGGTTTAGGTTATTGAAGTTTGGGTTAAGGGTGTAGGTCATACGGTTTAGGGTGTTATGTTTAGGATTTAGGGTGTAAGGTATAATGTTATGGGTGTAGTTTAGAGGGATTCATATATAGGTTTTAGGTTTAGGATGTAGGTTATAGGATTTAGAGTGGAGGGTTTTGGGTTTTCCATGGAGAGTATAGTGTATAGCATATAGGGTATGGTGTATAGGATTTTTTAATGGGTTTTTGGTTTAGGGTGTAGGGAACATGGATAAGGGTGTGGGGTTCTGGGTTTTCCATGAAGGGTATGGGGTATCGGTTGCTGGGATTATGGTTTTGAGTACATAGTATAAGTTTTAGGGTGTTGGGATTAGAGTATGGGTTTTTTGGATTAGGGTTTCTGGTTTACGGTGTGGGGTATAGGTTGTAGGGTGCAGGGTTTCGGTTGTATGGAGTAGGGTATATGGTTTTGTGGGGGGGGGGTTTAGAGTTTTTGGTGCTGGGAATATTGTTTAGGGTGTAGGTTCTAGAGTTCCTAGTGTTGCGAATTGGGTTTAGAGTGTAGGGTTTAGGGGTTATGTTGTAGGGTTTAGAGTGTAGGGTGTAGGGGTCAGGGTTTAGGATGTATGGTATAGAGGTTTAGGGTTTAGTGTGTATGGTAAAAGGCCTAAGATGCTGGGCATGGAGTTTAGGGTGTAGGAAATTGGGTATAGGGAATTGGGATAGGGTTTAAGGTGTATGGTTTAGGGTTTTGTGTTTATGGTATAGGTTGTAGGGTATATGGTTTATGGTTTTTGGGATTGGGTTTAGAGAATAAGGTAAGCGTTTAGGGTGGTTGTCATATGGTATTGGGATATGGTATTGGGAGGTTATACGGTTTTATGGTATTGGGAGTGTGGTATAGGGTATAGGGTTTTTGATGTAATGTTTAGGGTGTATAGTATATGTTTTATAGTGTATGGTATAGGTTGTAGGGTGTTTGTTATAGGGTATGGGGTGTTATGTATTGTCTTTAGGGTGTAGGGTATGTGGTTTGGGGTGTAGGGTTTATGGTTTAGGGTATAGGGTATAGTGTTTTGGATTGTAGGGTTTAGCGTTTTGGGAGTAGTGTATAGGGTTTAAGATTTGGGGTGTAGAGTGTAGGGTTTAGTGTGTGGGTTTTATAGTTTATGGTTTACAATATAGGTTTTAGAGTGTAGGGATTATGGTTTATGGTATAATGTATACATTTTTTGGTGTAGGGGTTATGTATTTGGGTAAAGGATATACGGTTAATTGTGTAAGGATTGGTATTTTAGGAGTTATATATAGGGTTTACTGTGTGAGTTTTAGGGTATAGGGTGTAGTGTATATGGTTTATGGTGATTGGTTTTGGTTTTAGGGTGTACAGTATCAGGTTTTGAGTGTAGGGTTTTGGGTCAAGTCTGTAGGGTGTATAGTTTAGGTATTATATTTTCTTGTTTTCCATTTAGGGTGTAAGGAAGAGGTTTTGTGGTGTACTGTTTAGGGTTTCGGGTGTAGGGTATTGGGTTTGTGATTTTGAGAGTTTTATGGGATTTAGGGTTTTAATGTGTATTAGGGGCAAAGAGGGCTTTGGTCCAAACATGTAGAGCCCCCCAAACATTATTATAAAATAAAAAATAATAATTATAAGGAGGGTTTACATGAATGGGTTTGAAGAAAACCATTAATATCAGAATCCGCTTAGGATTCCCAAGAGGGGGGTGTGACAAATGACCACAGCCAACATCTTTCTTCAATGTATATTTTACAGAGTGTATCAACCACCATATTAACCACCCAATAGTCACGTGTGACATTGAGGGGAAGAGTCTATGATATGATAAGACGTTCAATGCACTGTGGTTGGAGACTCCATGCATCTTTCATGGATTTGTTCTGTAGGACATCCACTACAAGCACTGAGTCAGATTTAAGACATAATAACTTCCTCCCGAAATGAGAAGCAAACTTGACCGACTTTATAATTGACTAGATATCAATGTAATATACACACACACTTCTAATATAGTGATAGAATAGTCCCTCTCACAAATCCTTTGGAGGAATGAAATTCCCCACCACACCCCGATGGGTTGGGTGCATCCAAGACCGCACCATCCATGTTAACATTGAACCAAAATGGAATCATGGGAATCTGATGGATGAATTTTAATCCATATAGAATTTTTTAACAGCCATAGACTCCAATTATATGCTAGAGAATAAAATCATTGACATCATTATCCATCGTTCATGTTTGGAAATGAGACGACGCCTACACCACCTTGTGGATTGTCACAACACCACCGTGGAAGGTGTAAGGTGGGTGGTTGAAAGCCCCTGCATTACGAGTAGTCCAATATATGAGACCAAGGAATCCACACATAAAAGTAGTAGGTTGCGGACCTGTGAGATGAATTGTGTCTTCACCATACCATTAAGAAGATCATGTACTTACCCATGAGTATTATAGGATAAATTGAAAAGCTACTACAGGTAAGCCCATAAATCTGTAACAAACCATCACATAAGTAAGGTATGGGGAATAATCTCTTTAGACCGAAGGTAGAGGTAGAAAAACAAGGCTAGGTACCAACCAATTTTCATCAGCTGCTCTGGGATTGGTAGCCAGTTCCTCCAAGGTTCCCACAATAATAGGTAACTTGCAAGTGGAATGAAAGGGGCGCTGGTTTTTAGTAGCCAATATGGTGGGACAACGCCTTGCGGGAATTTTTTCCAGTAGAAATCCAATATGTTGAACTATCCAACAAGGTTCTGTTTCCCAATAAGGGTGTCATTTAAAATGAAACTGTACCACGGTATCATCAAGAGAATATTGTCCGGAAGAGTCACATGAATATCTCCAACACTTTCAATGAAACACATAATAGATATGTCCTGCCACCCATGGGGAGGTGCCATAATTTCATAGAGGGGCCTTCCATGAAAATTGGTTGTACAATATTTGAGGTTCGAAAGCATGGACACAACCCAAGTAGATTGGTAAATAATGCCCCTATATGAGGATATAACTGCAGGGTATATAGAGGATGGTACATACCCTGTGAAACCATCACTATGTCTTCGCTTGAAACTCTCATGAAGAAAATCCATACCATCCCCTGAGAGTGTGACCAAATTCAAAGTGAGATTACCAAGAATGAAATCATTAAATCTATTGAGATATATAATTCCCAAAAAACCCTAATTAGTTGGATTAGTACAATATTTCCATGCCATTGAGACTATCTTCCTATCTCTAACTCAACTCGTCCAAGAAAAATTGCTAATCTTGACATGTAATCTTTTTATCTGACTAGTCGGCCATTTATAAATGGAGAACACATGAATGAACATGGTGGTCGTAACAATGATGATTAGAAAACCCTTTCGTCCTAAAATAAGCATTTTCCATTACTTTTGGATTGTATTGGAGTTATTTTAGTGGATATTCTCTCAACGTATGATTTTTCTTCATTTAAGGTTTTTTGGTTTTTTTATTTTTAGGGTTATTTTAGGGGATTTAGGGTTTTAGGATTTTGATGGATTCTATTAGGTTTTACATTTTATTTTTCTAGGATTATATTCTGGTTTTATGGGTCTTTGGGGATTTGAGGGGTTTTTATAGGTTTTTGGGGCGTTGGTGTTTTTTTGTGACTTTAGTGTTTTTAGATATTTTTTTTCGATTTTAGGATTTTTGAAGTTTAAAATAGTTTAATAAGTTTTTTAGGTTCTAAAAACAAAAAAAAACCATAATGGTCCCAAAAACCCATAAAATAAAAAAAATCCTAAAACCCTTAAAAATTTGAATGGGTCCTAAAAGTCCTAAAAACCATAAAATGCTTGAAACCCATAAGAACCCTAAAACACCCTAAAACCCTTGAAAACTCTTAAAACCCTTAAAAGTACCGCAAAAACAATCCAAATCACTAAAAATATTAAATACCATAAAACACATAAAAACATAAAAGACAATAACAAAACAAATAACCCATCATAAAAACCGTAAAACCCATAAAAACAAAATATCCCTAAACAACACAAAAAAACCTCATAACCTTAAAAACCATAACACCCCTAAAACAACATAAAATACATTATATGTGCCTAATGACCCTAAAAATATCATAAAACCCTAAATCCCTTAAAAAACCTAAAATCCCTAAAAACCCTAAAACCCAATAAAACACAAAAAAACAAAAAACCCTAAAACCCCAAAAAACTCTAAATTCCCAAAAAATCAATAAGATCCCAAAAAACTAAAAACTATAAAGACCCTCAACAAACCATATAAACCCCAAAAATTAATAAATCCTTAAAAATAACCTAAAAAAAATAAAAACCTAAATAAAAAAAACCCATAAATCCCAAAAAAGCACTGATGAACCCTAAAAACAAAAAAAAACCCCTAAAAACCCTAATGAACTCTAATACCCCTAAAACCTAATAAACTATAAAGATATGTAAAATGAGAAAAACCCTTTAAAAACACTAAAACCCAATAAAGTCCCTAAAATCCCTTAAATACACTAAAAAACCAAAAACTGCCCAAAAAAACATAAAACCCTAAATCACTAAAAACCCTAAAACACTAAAAACCCTAAAAACCATAGAAATCCCAAGAAAACACTGAAAATCATAATAACCCATAAAACAATAAAAACCCAATGAACCAGATACCATTCACTAAATACCAAAAACACTAAACACTTAACCATATACCCTTAACCCTAAACCATAAACCCGCCACTTGGAACCCTATAATGTACACACTAAATTCAAAACCCTACACACAACACTGTATACCTTACACCCTATATTGTACACTGTAAACCCTATACCATGCACCCTAAACCATAAACCATATACCCTAAACCAAAAAATAACTTATAAACCCTAAAAAACTATAAGAAACTATAAACCCTAAATATAATAAAAAAACATTGAAAACCCCCAAAACCCATAAAATATAATAAATATCAACAAAAGGAACTAAAAACTACAAACCCTTAAAGACCCTAAAACCCAGAAAATACCCTTAAAAAACCCTAAAAACCATACGACATTAGAACTCCCTTATAAATTCTAAATACCCTAAAATTACATAAAAACATAAAAAACTAAAAAGTAAAAAAATAAATAGAGATCCTAAAACCCCCAAAACCATATAAGTACCATAAAACCTCAATAAATTCTTAAAAGACCCTAAAAAACCAAAAACATAAAAGTACCCTAAAACCACAAACACCCGCCCCCTTAAATCCCAAAAAATCATAAAATAGCCGTAAAATTCCATAAAATAATCTACTATCCTAAAATTCAAAAAATCCCTAAAGAACCTAAAAAATTTAAACCATAAAAATGCTATAACATCCAAAAAAACTCTTAATACCTAGAAAATACCAAAAACCCCCTAAATAACCATATAACCCCAAAAATAACCTCATAAAAAAACAATACATAAAATAACCAAAAAAATCATAAAAACCATGAGCGACCCTATAACCCAAATAACTCCAAATCCCCTAAAATTCCTAAAACCCTACAACCACTAACAAAACCCTATGAACCCTAAAACAATTAAAAACCCCTAAAAACATGAAAAAACCATAAGAACCGCTAAAATAATAAAAATTCTAAAACCCTAAAAATCCCTAAAAACCAAGAAAACCCTAAAAATATATAAAACCCATAAAATTCCTAAATACACTAAAAATCCTAAAAATAGTAAAATCCCAAAATTCCTCAAAAACAACCATAAAGGTCCCTAACCCCCCAGAAAAACAATTAAATTACCCTAAACCCCTAGAAACCCATAAACACCATAAATACCAAAAAATACCAAAAAAAGAAATAACAACTAAAAGCCTCTACAAAATATATAAACCCATAAAGGGCCTGAAGACCCAAAAACACCTAAAAACCCCATAATAATCATAAAAACCATAAAACATTAAAAACCCTTTAAAATCCCTAAAATTCAAAATAAAAAACCATTTAAAAACCCTAAAAGACCCGATAACCCCCCCCCCCCAAAAAAAATCCTAAAATGGTCTTAAATATCCTAAAATCCCTTAAAAGAAACTAGAAACCATAAAAATATCCAAAATTCAATGATATTCCATAAAACCCGAAAAGACTATAAAAACACTCACAATCCTTAAAAGATCCTAAAAACCATTAAAATCAATAATGATCCAAGAAACCTCAAAATATTCTAGTGGTGCCAAGAAACCCTACTAACCCTATATGTCCCTAAAAACACTCATACCCCTTAAAAGACTTTAAAAACCAATGAAAATGATAAAAATCCCTAAAAACGATAAAAATACGAAAAACCACTAAAAATTAGAAAAACCTCAAAAAAGAATAAAACACTTAAAAATAAGAAAAACTCTAAAAACCCAAAATCCAAAGAAACTCGAAAAACCCTAAAAAACCTAATACATGAAAAAAACAATAATACCCTTAAATGAAAAAAAATCTGGAAAACCCCAAAAACCCAACACCCCCACCCCTAAAGCCCTAAAATCTCAAAAACTGCCAAAATACCAATCAAAAACCTAAACCCCTTAAAACCCATAAAACCCCTAAAACCCCTAAAAAATACAAAATCCCCATTTAACTCCTCAATCCCACCCAAAAGATCCTAAAAAAAATTATAATGCCCAAATATTAAAAAAAATCTCAAAACCCTAAAAATAGAAAAGCACATAAAAAAGTTGAAAACAATAAACCCTACATTCTATACCAAAAAATCGATACATCTTAAAACCTATAACCTACACCGTAAACCCAAAACCCTACACCCAAAATCAAGAACCCACCACCGTAAAAACTATACCCTACACCCTAAATACTAATCCCTAACCATAAACCCTATACCATACATTCAAAATCTTAAACCCTACACCCAAAACCATATACAATAAACCGCAATCCCATAACCTGAAACTGTAAAGCCGAAAACATCCACCTTAAACCCAAACGAAACCTTAAAAACATCGAAATCCTTAAAAACAATTAAACATTAAGATACCCTAAAAATATTTAAAACCCCTAAAATAACCTATAACACCATTAAACTACTGAAAAACCTAATGGACCGAAAAACCATTAATGGAAAAAAATCCCTATATACCATAAAATCTCCTAAAACCCTAACAACATAAAAGACACTAAAAACTGTTCACACCCCAACACATGCTAAAAATAATAAAGACGTTGTTAACCAAAAAAACCCTAAATCAATAAAAATCCCAAAAAAAATATATGAAAATATAAAAAACATAAAAACCATAAGACCTGTAAAAACACAATAAGTACAACAGAAACACAAAAAACCTTTTAAAACCAAATAAAATTATAAATCCCAACAAAACCCAGAAAACCTAATACCCTTAAAATGCCTAAAAATACAATAAAACCCATGAAAACACAAAAAAACCTAAAAACCATAGAAATACCCTTAAAACAAAAAATCCAAAAAATATGCAAAAAACACAAAAACCACTAAAAAGACTATATAAATCCCTATAAAACCTTAAAAATCCCAAAAACCCAAATGTCACTAAAAACACCTAAAAAACCAAAACCCACCTAAATGATCCTAAAAACACTCCAAATTCCTTAAAAACATAAAATTCCTTAACATCCCAAGAAGAACCTAAATACCCTAAAACAACCTCAACTTATCCTAAATCACCAAAAACATTAATAACCCCTAAATACCCTCAAAATCATTAAAACCCTCTAAAAACCATAAAAAACCTAAAAGACATTATAATACTATAAACCCCTAAAATCCATAAAGAACCTAAAACCCTAAAAACCATAAAACCAGAAAAAACATGAATCCCATAAATCCATAATACCCCTAATGTACCCTAAAAACCCTAAATGACCCTAAAATTCTCTAAGATGCCTAAAATATCTGAAAGACCCAAAAAACCCTACAAAACACAACAAACTATAAAATCTCTAAAACAATTAACCAATTATAAAATCCCTAAAACCCCAAAAATCCCAAAAAATCACAAATCCCCTAAAAACCTAAAAACCAAAATTCCAATAAAACCCCCTAAATCCCCTAAATACCCTGAAGACCCATAAAATGCTAAAACACAAGATTCCCCAGAAAACCCTTAAAACCATAAATAAACTTAAACCGCCCAAAATCATTTATAATCCCTTAAATCCTTTAAAACACCAAAACCCTTAAAACTCATAATAACCTAAAAACTAATAAAAACAATAATCCACTAAAATCCAAAAAAAACGAAAATTATAAAAAAAACCCTAAAACCCCGAAAAATTATAAGAATGCATGAAACCATAGAATGAATACCCTAACCCCTAAACCATAAACCCTAATCCAAAAACCCTAAACCCCAAACCCTAATCACCGATAACTAAAACCGAAACCCTAATCCCAAAACACTAAACCCAAAACCCAAAACCCAAAACCCTAAACCCTAACCGTACTCTGAAAACCCTATACCCTAAACCCCAAACCCACTACACTACACCCTTAACCATATACATTACACCCTAAACCCAAATCCCTTCACCCTAAACCCTGTAACATAACCCTAATCATTAAACACTATACCCTAACCCCTACACCAAAAAAATTAAACCCTCTATACTCAACCCTAAAAACTCCAAAAATATCCAAAAACACAGATGTGCCTAAAACCCCAAAAGACGCTAAATTCCATAATATCTACAAAAACCATGAAACCACTAAAACCCCTAGTAGACCCAAAATTCCTAAAAGGCCTAAAACCCCAAAACAATATTAAAAAGACCCTAAAATCCCTAAAAAATATAATTCCCTAAAAACCCGTTAAGCAATTTCAACCACTAAAAATCCATTAACACTCTAAACCCTCTAAAACTCAAAAAATACCTATGAAACCATATAAATCTTTTAAACCCCAAAATATCCGAAAAATACCTAAAATTCCTAAAACACTAATATAAAAAAACCCATAAAAACTGTAAATAAACCATAAAAACCATAAAAACCCTAAAAACCAAATAAATTCCTGTTGACGCTCTTTTCGTCACAGAATCTAAAGATCGGAAAAGGGGAATATCTGAGCATAAAGTGATTCATCCTTTGAAGAAACATCAAAAATCGACAAAGGGATGAACAAGGAGAACATTTCCCATAGGTCGCGCAAGTTCCCTCATGGTCGCGCAAGTACACTTGCGCGCCGCCTAGTGGTCGTGCAAGTACTTGCGCGCCGCCTAGTGGTCGTGCAAGTACTTGCGCGGTGCCTAGTGGTCGTGCAAGTCTACTTGCGCGACGCCTTATGGTCGTGCAAGTGACTTGCGCGACCTAAGTGATAACCGCTCAGTAACCGCCCAGGGCCTTCTTTTGCCTATAAATTGACCCTGTGGGCCCCCCATTCGAGAGGATCTTTTTCCAGAAACTCGGATTGAAGCTCCTGACACCCAAGTCTCTTCTCAAAGCTTCCGGAACACTTCTAAGGTAATTTCTTACCTAGAACGGAAGATCTAAAGAGAAAAAGGAAGGCCTAAGTGTTGAAACTTATCAAACACTTGCGCGCCTACTTAATTCCTTCAATATAACTTGCGCGTCCCTCTTCTGGAAGAACCTCAAGAGGATGGTAAAGGGTTTAATAAAGAGTCGCTCAAGCATTTCAATACTGGTTGAAAATCGCGCAAGTACCCCTCATGTCGCGCAAGTATACTTGCGCGACCAATACTTGCGCGCCGCCGCAGGACTTGCGCGCCTTTCAAGACTTGTGCGCCCCTATCTTTTTGGGTTCCCATCTTGCCCATTTTTACCCCTCTTAAGCCATTTCACCCTTCCTATTCAAGATTCAGTCTTCAAGATACTCTTCAAAAGCCATTTATGGCATGATTTCTTGATTTGACATCCTTATCTGAAAAGAATTCTGTGAAATACCTCTTAAAACCTAGTGATTTAAACATCTTTATGTCACCAAAGATTGAGAGTTCATTCATTCAACCTCATCCTTTAAAATGAGAAAATCCTAACCTGGGTCTCCTTTTCAGGAATAATCCCCAGTTATAAAAACCTTTAAATCTTGGGCATCTTTCTTAAGAATAAGCCCCAATCAAGTCCTTTAATCTTGGGCATCCTCCTCAGGAGTAAGCCCCATACCTTAATCCCTAACCTGGGTCTCCTTTTCAGGAATAAGACTCAGTCATAACCTTGGGCTTCCTTTTCAGGAGTAAGCCCCAAGTCCCCTAACCTAGGCTTCCTTCTCAGGAAATAAGTCCTAGTCATAAATCTTGGGCATCCTTCTTAGGAGTAAGCCCCAAGTCTCTTAAAATTTCTCTTAACCAGTCATAAATTACCTTTGATTTGGGTTTCCTTTTCAGGAATAAAACCCAATCATAAGTCCCCTCCTAACTTGGGCATCCTCCTTAGGAGTAAGCCCCAAGATTAGAGTATTCAAATCTCCATGAAGCACATATAACTTTGTGGACCCTATTCTTGGATTTTCTCCCTAAAAGTAAATCCTAAACCTTCGTCTATCTGGGCAGTCATCTATACATAATCCCCAAAACAAATTCTTATGATTTCATCTTTTATGGCACAATTGTCTAAATTTTACCAATACCTCTTGTTTCTCACACCGAGCATGACTCACGTGAGCATAGAGTGTAAAAGTAATTATGACATTCATCTTTGAGCCATCAATCATAAAACATCATATCCCATTCCTCGAACTACGTGGGTTATGATTCCTTTTTCAAAACAAAGGATACGTAGGTAGCCCATTTATGGGTTCGATCCCAACATTGAAATAATATCTGTCCTTCTGAATGACGATAAACTTTAAGTGCCCCACTGAGTGGCTTTAAAACCAGCCTGGTCATCAAAATGACCAAGAGACTTTTATATAAATGTTTTGAAGGATACCATTGACCAAGAATCTCTAAACAAATATAGATGATTCTATATTGATGAAGAACCTCGAATACATATAAAAGATTCTCTAAATTTCTTGCATATTTAATCATTGATTGTTAAAACTAAAGGAAAGATCATTTCATACTTGGTAATGTAATAAGTATTCACGAACTTAACTTAAATCTATAAAGAGAGTCCCAAAGTAGACAATAATTCCCCTCAAAAAGGTGTGATGAGTCCGACCTCCCATCCTCTCGACCAATGCAAATTCCTAAGCCTCATTAGCCCACAAGCTAATGAGCGCCTGCCTTTGGAAAGTAGGTCCAAACGGATGTGGAATCATTGGATGTTTCCGGTTCTACGAACAAACCCGTTAGAAACCGATCGGAATGTTTGAATCTCCCGTCCAGGAGGTCATCCCCGGATTCCGCGCGAAACAAAAATGGTGAACCCGACGTGAATCCTTAACCAAGTTAAAGTGATGTTCTTATTATCTGTTAGGCCCTTTGGGCCAACAAGGCAATCATTGACATATGATCATCCAAAAGATGCAGTAGCCGGATTCATCTTGATTATGTCTGTTACAGGGAACAGGCACTCTTTTTTCAAGATCTTCTACAAAAAATGGCTTTCCTTAAATTCACCCCTGTGAATACTGCTGCTGGGAACACCTCTACTTTGAGGTCTGCTGCTGTGAAAACCAATGCTGCTACTCCTGCTGGAACGTCATCCGCTCTGAGGATGACATCACCAACTCAGCGTCTTCAACGCTGTGTTTCTAATGCACTGGTTAAGGAGTACCGTCGCAACGGTACTATCCCAACTCTGGAGGCCGCTCGTCAGGCCCTCCAAGTTAACAATTCTACCTGGTCGTCCGGACAACGGCGACCAGCAATCAAGAAGCAGACGGTGCTGACTACCGTCTCCAACCGTTTCGGGTCGTTATCCCCGGAACGCAATTTCCATTCACTCCCTTACTCCGAGGAAGTGAATGAGCAGGTCCCGCAGGACCTTAATTCAAAAAGACAGGAGTCCTTCTCAAAGGATCCCATCAACAATCGCTGCCAGACTCGTGCGGTAGTGCGCCCTCAACATGATGAGGGTACCGACTCCAGGCGTTCAGCTCAGGTTCCTCGAACCCGAGCAGGCACGATGAATCGCCAGAGACGGAATCCGGTTAACAATAGGCAGGTTGTCATCCCTGCCATCTCCGGAGAAGTCCACCAACCTAACTTGGTGGCAAACAACGAGCAGGCATACACACCTGCCCGTTTTAATCCCGCTGTCCAACAGACTTGTCTGGCAGCATCAAGCCGATCCCGCCAGGCAATTCCGGCGGAGTACCATAGGCAGGAACATACACCTGCTTATACATCAGCAGTTAGTCAGCAAGCTCGTCTGACTACATATGGTGGATCTCGTCAACCGCGTTTGGCGAAGTGTAATCAGCAGGCACATACACCTGCTAATACTAATCAAGCCTACCAACAGTCTCGCTTGGTAGCGCACGGAGAAGTCAGTCGGAAAGCCCCGACGACAAACAGGAGGCAGACTAAACTCTCTGCCTCCACACTTGAGTACTGTCAGGATTCACTGACAGGAAAAGGAGGACAGGAGCAGGCACATACACCTACTCCAAGCCCGGAATGGACGTATATCCCCATTCCGGCGGCTGAAGTCACCAAACATATTTTGTCAATGGTGAAAGAGCAGAAGCAAATTCCTGCTCATATTCTGGATGCTTGCCAGGATATCATAACAGCTTCAACGTCATCTCAGGGACAGACACATAAATCTATCCCTAGCAGTGGAGTGACACATCAATAATTCACTCCGGAACAGACACACACATCTGTTCCAGTCCAAGAGGGTTGTGGGGCCTACTCCCCCATATCATATGGACAACCAAGTCAGGCACATACACCTGATTTGAGCGATGATCGTCAGCCTAACCTGACCATCTTTCCTGATCAGGCACATACACCTGCTCAGAGAAATCACTTTTGTCATCAAGTGGTTTCTAAAGCGAGTAAGAAGGCATCTAAGAAAAAGATCCGCCCAGCACAGTCAGGAGATCAAAGGCTAATCTGCAACCAAGCCTTGCTAGATGCTGGAGTTCTTGAAGCCCTCAGACATTTATCTGTCGGAATTCAAGATTCTACTCCCTCAGTTCCCAATAACAGGAACATTAATCCCGAAGGTCTTCAACAGACACTTCCTCATGAAGACTTGCTTCATGAAAATTCGGTCAATCTTGAAGTTTCTTCTTCAGATGAGAACCACAGGAACCCTCTGTGTGGTAAGAAGGCCAAGGAGCAAGAGATTTCATCTTTTGATGTAACCCATCATGAAGGTCCTCCTCATGGTGATGAACTTCGCTGCGAAAGTCCTCTCCGCAGTAGTGATTCACATTGTCGCGAAAATTCTTCAGAAGGCAATGTAGTGACGAGAAAGCCCTCCTATCTCGAGGAACTTGCAAACGTAAAACCAGTCATGTCTGAAGTTTTACTATCGGCAGGTGAAACTCTTTCTCCATCAGAAGATAGCTTGGGGTTCAGGTTATTCTCCGAACCTTCCCTGGGTCATTCATCTTCCAGCATGAATAGTGATTCCTCTACCAATCTTGTTGAATCCGATGAAGCAACAAGGAAACACCAACTTTGGTCCAAACAGGTAGAAGAATCTTCATTTAATGATAAAGAGGAAATGATGAACATGAGGAAAAAACTGGCAAAAGGTGAAGTACCAGTCATGTTTTGGCCTTTGGCTGATTCACAGTATGACATTCCAAAGATGTTGACGGATGATGGAATCCATGATATTCGTCTTAACATATGGAAAACTCTTTGTCAATTAATGAAGAAGGTATTATCTTACGATGAATATGAAAATCATCTTAAGATAATAGAAGGGTTACAACGCCAGATTGATTTGGCATCTCTATCAGTCTCTCGGTATCCGAAGGCTGAAAAGCAACAGAGAACCCTTCAACGTTCATGCCTTGGCGCACTAAGAAGATTGCGTCAGTTAATTTCCAATGCTCCATCTAATGTTCATATCAGAGGATGGGGTGTTCACGGAGCACTACATTTCACAGTGCTTTCCGGTCAGCAGAGCCCGCCGAAAATGGTCTCATGCAATGTTATTGCCCATGGCCGGCCACAGTCAATGGGCTTTGTTCATAATCAAAAGCTTGCTCGAGATCAAGCTTCAACTAGTTCCTCTCAAAGTCAAGTATATAGAGAACAGGTTGTTGAATTGCTCCTACATCAAGCAGGCGAGAATATTGCGCAAGCCTCTCGTCTGGAGCAAACACGTCATCAAATGACAGATGTTTCGGAAATCATCCAACGGTCTGTTGAACCAGGGGATAAAAGTGGATACAGGTTAATGCATCCAGCTAATTTCCGAACTAAGATTCGCAAGATCAAGAGAGATTTTAAAAAGATCTCAGACATAGCATGTCAAGAGACACCCCAGCTTGCCAGACTGGGGACTTCTCTAACCCAACCCTCAGAATCAACGAATGGGATTCGAGGAGTTGAGCGGAAGCAACAGGAACACCCCCAGTCCACCGGACTGGGGACTTTTTCAAATCTTCAATCCCTCCCTCAGAGAAAGTCAGTATTCTCTCGATTAGGGAATAAGCCTCAAGAGGAACGAAGAGCCAAGATGTCAGGAGATTCTCTCCAAGTGACGGTTCTCCAAGAAATTCCTGAGGGATCAAGTCAACGGAATGCCATGTCTTATCATGGACATAGAAGGAGACAATATCACAGAAATGCGGATAGAAAGGATTCCATGCAATATGCATCCATTAATGTCATCACTGCCGTTGCTGCTGATTCACCAGATGAGGCTCAATCAGAGGGATCAGACGAAGAGGTTCCTGCTCAAGAAGTTGCGCACACAGACCTAAATGAAGAAGGTGTGCGCACACGTAATCAATGGCTTACCCAAAATCTGGGTATTCCTTCAAGTAACCCACTTCCCCCTCTCCGAAAAGGATCCAATAAGGGGAAAGGAAAGAATCAGGTTACTTCTCACCCTTCCTCTGAAGGAGGTCAATCGCTCTCATTAGAGCAAAGGTTTGCACAACAGGAGGAAGAAATGAAAGAATTAAAAAGGTTGAATGCAGAACTACTTCAGAGTAGTCTTCTTCTTAAGAATGCTGAAGTCCGACAGCCGAAGGAATTTGTTGTAACTACTGAGATGGATCATGAATATCCTCCTTTATCAGTACACCCACAGAGGTCTAATCCTACGGGTCAAACACAACAACGGTTGGCAGCACTACCATTAGTTGCAGCACCAACCTCCACGGCTGTCCAAGCTCCATTCATTGCACCTACCCAAAACCAAGTTCAACCTGACGTTTCTCAAAAGTTAATAACTACTATTGAGTCATTAACAGCTCGGTTAGAAACTATGGAAGGGAAACGGGCGCAAGTTCAACCTGAAAAGAAAGTTTACCCTGAATGGGTAGATTCAATTTCTCCTCCATCCAGTTTTGGAAACCCTATTTTCCCTACTTTCAATGGATCAGGCGACCCTGAACAACATTTGACGCATTACGTGTCTTGTTGTGATCCTATGATGGGAACTCCAGAGCAACAAGAAGCAGTGAAACTCAGATGCTTCGTGCGAACCTTGCAAGGACCAGCTTTTGTCTGGTATACAAGCTTGCAATCCCGGTCAGTCATCGGATGGGAGGATCTTCGTCAAAAATTCCTTCTTCAGTTTAGCTCAACTTTTCCAAAAACGACAGTTTTCGATCTTACAAACTGCAAGCAAAGGGAGAATGAAAGAGTCTCTGATTTCATTGCTCGTTGGAAGGGATTAACGTATTCCTTGAGTTTATCACTCCCTCAGAAGGAATTGTTGCCAATCTGTGTGGGAAATTTGCGTGACGAATTACGCACGCCATTGATCCCTGTGAAATATACAGGAGGGTTTCGAGACCTTACTTCAATCGCTCAACAGATTGAAGATTCCCTTATGCAGGATAAGGTTAAATCTCGTGTAATTCCATCAGCTCCAGGAAGAAGAATGGGTAAAGCAGAAACTGCTACAGTTATGCTTAAACAGGCACCTGTACCTATTTCTACTTCAAAACCTTCATCTTCTCGAAGGGCTCCACCTCCTGAACGCCAACAACAAAGGCTGTTTCGTCCAAATGATCAAAAAGATCAACGACGAAAACAATTTGAGGATATGAAGAGTAAAACATACTCTTTCCGAAGTGAGCAAGTTCCTGGTTACTTCATTTCAGCTCTGGAAAATAATTTGGTTCAATTACTAGTGCCGAAGAGACCAAACAAGGAAGGAGATGAAGACCGTCCCAATTATTGTCCCTTTCATCAAATGTTGGGACATCCCATCCAGGAGTGTTTTGTCTTTAAAGACCTCCTACAAAAGATGGTCGACTTGGGACAAGTCAAATTGAAGGGTTCTTCAGCTCATGTAGCGTGTATTACCGCTACAGATCCAGAGGAAGGAGGCGAGTGGCAGGAAGTCAAAAGCAAAACTGCGAAAAAATATGATGATTGGATGGTCAGAAAGACAATCAATCGGACCCATTCCATTTTACGAACACAATTGAAGAAGCCAATTGTGTCTCCTACAAAAGCTGCAGTAAAGCCTCCATCAAAGGACAAATCCTCAAAAGGGCAGCGCAATTCAAAGAAGAAAGAGGAATCAGGAGAATATGAGTATGTATCAAAGCCTAAATTGTCTTTGACTCTGGCAGATTTCATGCCATCTACTTCAAAGCCACGGGCACCGTCCTACCAAACGGCACAGCCTAAACAGGCCAACTTGGCAGAGTCTTTATCAGACGAAGAATTGATCTTTGGTTCTGTTAATATGATTCAATTAACAGATTCATATTCCAGTCTTGATGAGCCTGAATTCCCTGTATCAAATAAAGGAACCCGAGGAAGTTCTAGAGGTTCAGGATATAGGGGAAGACGTGGATCTTTCCGAAGCCACTACTCTAATTCTACCCCTGCTAGCACTGTATATGCAGCAGAAACTCGTGGTAGAGCCCTTCAGCGAGCTCAAAATGAACAAGCAAGTTCTTCTGCCAATGGCCAACTCAGCTTCGGCACAGTTATTTTGGAAGACCGATTAAAGGTTCCATCTTCTTTATCTCAGAAAGTAAATGGATCTAATCAGTCTAATTTTCCAAAACCAAAGATGTTGCCAACTTCAATACAAGATGCATCAGCTTCCAAAGCATCTGCTTCCAAGGTACCTGCTAAACCGCATATTCCTATTGGGAAACGCAGGCCTCTAGATCAAATGTATGATATATTGAAACACTTGGCCCAAGTACCAGACAAATTATCAATTTTGGATGATTTGAATCTATCAAAAGATCTTCGGGAAGCACTCATCGAAGCTTTGTCAAGTCCTCAGGAGTTTGAAGCTGAAATTGCTGCAGCTGAAATTTATCACATAGAGAATAATCCTGCAGAATGCCATGCAGTGATATCTTTTACTGATAAAGAAGAAGATGATGTTGTGCATGGGCACATAAAACCTTTGTACCTATCTGGAAAAGTCAATGGTATAGATGTTCGAAGAGCTTTTATTGACAATGGTTCAGGAGTCAACCTCATGCCCATTCGCACACTTCGTCGATTGGGCCTCACGGAATCTGATTTATCTCCTTCTACCATGATGTTGCAAGGATATGATAAAAATGAAGAAGAACCACTGGGAGAAGTTACGCTCAGAACTCAGTTTGGAGATCTTGTTTCCAATTCAGATTTCATGATTGTTGATCAAGACTCAGCTTTCAATATCTTGCTTGGAAGACCCTGGTTACATCAGCATGCAGCTATTCCGTCATCATACCATCAATGTCTCAAATACTGTTTCGATGGTCAAGTTGGAACATTTTATGGTGATAAGGCCCCGTTCAAAACATGTGAGTCTCAATACATTGAGGCGGAATTTTATCACATGAAGGGAAGAGAAAAATCTACAATGAAGGAAATTACCAAAGTTAATGCTCCATATGGTTTGGAAAAAATTCCAATAAATCCATTTTCACATGTGAGTACAGATTATGTGTTACCTATCAGTCAAATTGACAAAATAGGCCCAAATCAAAATACTCTTATGGAAAGATCCATAATGTCAATTACGGCAATCGAGCCAGACAACATGGGAGAAATTGGTAACCTACCAAGCAGTGATGAAAGCATAAGTGGTGACGTTTTCATTTCGTCTGCTGAAATCCAACAAGTCTATACTTCGCTAATCAGGCCAGAAGAAGTTATAGCAACACCAGAGGTGAATGTTGATGTCGATTCTCAATCCATCATCTCCTCTTTATTTCCCAAAGAAGACCCTTTTTCATCAATAGGGTCGGAAATGGAAGCTTCTTCTTCAAAATGTGAAAATTTTGACATCTCTTATGATCATGAGAATTTCGTTTTTTCATCTACTTTGCAAGTAGAAACGGAAGAAATAACACATGATGAAGAGGAAGAGGAATATCTTAGAGATGCTCCTCCAGCATTTGAAGAGGGTATCTCTACCACTGTGGATGAACTCAGAGAAGTAAATCTGGGTACAGAGAAAGATCCACGCCCCACTTTAATTAGTGCGGCCATGACCCTTGAAGAACAAGAGATGTATATTTCTTTTCTAAAGCAAAATAAAGATATTTTTGCTTGGAATTATACAGAGATGCCTAGCCTTGATCCTGATGTTGCCACCCATCATTTGGGTTTGCCAAAAGAACATCGAGGATTCAAGCAAGTCGCGAGAAGAACACACCCAACCTATGCTTCCAAAATCGAGGCTGAAGTGGATAAGCTTATCAAAGATAACTTCGTCAGAGAAGTTCAATATCCCAAGTGGTTGGCTAATATTGTCCCAGTAAAGAAAAAGAACGGACAAATTAGGGTTTGCATCGATTTCAGAGATCTTAATCGGTATTGTCCCAAAGATGATTTTCCAGTTCCGATTACAGAACTCTTAATTGATGCGACGGCTGGCTATGAAGTACTTTCTTTCATGGATGGATATTCTGGATATAATCAGATCCGAATGGCCCCAGAAGATGAGGAATATACAGCCTTCAGAGCTCCTCAAGGTGTGTTTTGTTACCGGGTGATGCCCTTTGGTTTAAAGAATGCAGGTGCAACATATCAACGCGCCATGCATCGTATCTTCAAACCTTTTCTAGGGAAATTTTTTGAATGCTATGTAGATGATTTGGTGGTTAAATCCAAACAACGTTTTGATCACTTGGCTGATTTGGAAATCATATTCCACAAGCTTCGACAACATAATTTGAAGATGAACCACTTAAAATGTGCTTTTGGGGTAACCTCAAGAAAATTCCTCGGCTTTGTTGTACGCCATCGTGGTATTGAAGTCGATCCTGAGAAGACCAAATCAATCCTTGGTATGTCACCTCCTCAGAATTTGAAATAATTAAGAGGACTTCAAGGACACTTAGCCTATATTCGGCGTTTCATCGCCAATTTGGCAGGCAAAAGTTTACCTTTTACCAAATTATTGAAGAAAGGAGTCACTTACCAGTGGACTGAAGAATGTCAAGAAGCATTTGATGTTCTCAAGAAAAAGCTCTTAAGTCCACCAGTACTCATGCCACCTGTTGAGGGTAGGCCTCTTATCCTCTATGTGACAGCTTTAGAGCGATCATTGGGTGCCTTTCTCGCTCAAAAGAATGATGCTGGGAATGAAAATAGTCTCTACTATCTCAGTAGAACTATGCTTGAAGCAGAAACCCGGTATTCGAGTATTGAAAAGTGCTGCCTAGCATTAATCTTTGCAGTTCAGAAACTGAGACACTACCTGCAACATCACGAGGTCCAATTGGTATCTCGTAATAATCCACTCAAATTCATCCTTAGTTGTCCAATGCTTACAGGACGTCTGGCAAGGTGGGCGGTTATTCTACAGCAGTTCGACATCCAGTATGTGTCTCAAAAGGCAATTAAGGGCCAAGCTCTGGCTGATTTCCTGGCTGAACACCCTTCAGTGGAAGACACATATTCAGATATCGAACTCCCTGATGAGGAAGTTTTTTCTATTCAAGAGAGTCCTCAAACATGGGAAATGTATTTTGATGGTGCTTCTAGAAGTCCAACAGGGAAGAAAATGGAAAATCCTAAATTCAACAAAGTTGGTTTAGGAATTGTGCTCATTTATCCAGATAAGGCAGTGTTACCTTATTCCTTTTTGTTGTGGGAAGGTGGTACCAATAATGAAGCTGAATACCAAGCTCTCATTGCAGGCTTGGAGTTAGCGCTTCAAGCACAATTGAATCACTTAAAGGTGAAAGGTGATTAAGACCTGGTAATCAAACAAATCAATGGGGATTATGCCATCAGAAAAGAAGAATTAATCCCTTTGTATGATTACATCAGAGAGTTAATGTCGGAATTCCCTTCAGAACCGACATTTTCTTATGTCCCAAGATCACAAAATGCTCAAGCTGATGCACTGGCTAATATAGCCACAGCTTTAGCAGATCCAAATCGGGACAAGACAACCATCGGTATTGCCCACCGTCGTGCAATTTCACCTTATGTTCAAGTCAGAACAGAGGAAATTAATGAAATTAGTCCCATTCCTGAACCATATGGTCATACTACAGGATGGATGTCACCTATCAGGGAATACCTTCAAAATGGAACACTTCCACCTGATAGAGCCGAGAGAGAACAAATTCGGCGACGTGTGGTCAATTTTACTCTTTATGATGGTCCAAACCACCTCGAGAAAATTCTCTACAAACGTGGTTTTGATGGAGTTCTCTTCAGATGTATTGATGGTGAAGAGACAATGGCTGTCATAAAAGAAGTGCATGCAGGAGTCTGTGGTGCCCACCAGTCTGGACATAGATTGTCTGATCAAGTTCGAAGGCTTGGATACTTCTGGCCTTCAATGATACAAGATTGTGTTAATTTCACAAAGAAGTGTCATTCATGCCAAGTATATGCCAATTTCATTCATCAACCTCCAGAGTTGCTTCATACAGCTAAATACTCATGGCCATTTTCCACATGGGGAATGGATGTGGTGGGACCTTACCCTTCAGCTACGGCCAAGCAGTTTAAGTACATTCTTACTGCTACTGATTTCTTTTCCAAATGGGCAGAGGCAGTACCTCTCAAAGAAGTCAGTTCTAAATGCATTGTTAGCTTCATCAAGTCTAACATCATTACTAGATTTGGTGTCCCTCATACCATATTGACAGACAACGGCACCAACTTCTGTTCTTCTGAGGTAAAGAGATTGTATCAAGAATACAACATTAAGTCCAACCATTCATCTCGATATCATGCAGCGGCTAATGGCCAGATAGAGGCCTTCAACAAGACTCTTTCAAATATACTGCAAAAGATGGTGGATAAAGATAAGAGGTCATGGCCTGATAAACTCTATCATGCTTTATGGGATTATCGGACTACCACTCGCAATGCAACGCGGTCTACTCCATATTCATTGGTATATGGAACAGAAGCAGTCTTGCCAATTGAAGTTCAATTGCCCTCACTCAGAATAGCCATTTGTGATCAGTTATCAACAGATGAGCAATCCCAAAAGCGGTTGAATGAATTGGAACAGTTATATGAGAAAAGATTGTGCACTTTGCACCACTTGGAAATCTATCAGAATCGAATAGCACGAGCTTTTAACAAAAAAGTTCGTCTTCGTTCATTCATTCAGGGAGAATTGTTATTGGTTCTCAGAACACCAATGGTACCAGGAAAGAAGCCTCCCAAGCTTGAACAAAAATGGGAAGGACTTTATTCAGTACATAAGGTCTACTCCAATGGAGCGTATTCTCTGATTTCAATGGATGGAGAACACATCACGATTCCAACTAATGCCAGATTTCTGAAGAAGTATTTTGTATAAACACAAAATATTGTTCCCAGAACCAAGACTCTTTACATTTGGTTCATACAGCAATGGTCCAGTATGACCTTAAACTACAACTTCGTCCAACATGACATTAAACTGTGTCACACTTCTGTCCGAGATGACATTAAACTATAATACGTCCAGCATGACGATAAACTGTACGGTCCATGCATATGACCTTAAACTATTCGCACTTATGTCCCTGCAACATGACACTAAACTGTGCAGCACCAATAGTCCTAACTACAAGACTTTAAACTGCATAGTCCCTGATTTTGTCTTACATGACAATAAACTGTATAGAAGTTCCTATATTTTGTCCGAGATGACATTAAACTATATTGTGTCCTAGCAACATGACATTAAACTGTGTGGCACTTTCATCGTCCAACATGACGTTAAACTGTGTCAGTTCCCTTATCGTCCAACATGACGTTAAAATGTCACATTGGTTATTGATATGTCCTACATGACACTAAACTGTATATGTCCGAGATGACATTAAACTATATTTTGTCCTAGCAACATGACATTAAAACTGTGTGGCGCTTTCATCGTCCAGCATGACATTAAACTGTAAAAAAAAATCCCCAGAACTGATATCCTCATATTGGTTCACCTTAGTCCTAGCTACATGACTTTAAACTATACAGCACCAGTTCGTCCTTGCTATATGACGTTAAACTATACAGCAATGGTCCCGTATGACTTTAAACTGCATCATTCCTGGTCCATGTATATGACCATAAACTATTTGCAAATATGTCCAGCAAGACGTTAAAATGTGACGTCCTAACTACATGACGCTAAACTGTATAAAAGTCCCTCACGTCCGGAAAGACGTTAAACTATATAATCATCAAAAGTCCAGCATGACATTAAAACTGCACAATCCCCCTTTCGTCCAATATGACGTTAAACTATATTGTCCCCATCGTCTTAACTACATGACGCTAAACTGTACAGAAAGTCCTTTTTTTTATGTCCTACATGACATTAAACTGTACATCGTTAAGGTTGTTATTACCTCTTGTTTCTCACACCGAGTATGACTCACATGAGCTTAGAGCGAACATCAACCATAACACTCCCTTTGGGCCACTAACCATGTGTAAGTCCCAACAACATTTTTTAGATCATTGTCCACAAGAACAACTTGATCATTAATTCATTCTTTAATTGAACTACACAGACTTTGATCCTTGCCCTCCAGGCTGGGTATGTAGGCAACCTCCCAGGGTTCAAGCCCAAAAACAATCTCTTCACATTGGTTCACCACCATCTCATATGATGATGATTTGTGAAACCACCCCTGGAATCAATATCTTTACATTGATTCACTTTCGTCCTTGTTATATGACGTTAAACTATATAACACTTTTGTCCGGTACGACAATAAACTACAATATTCTTTGATTTCCTCATTTGAGAAGGAACCATTATTAACATTGATTCTTTTTTCAATCATGGTTTTCATTTTTTCAAAAGACTACGTACATACATGGTAATGCCTAAACTTTTTATCTTAGGTTAAAACCATCATTGCACTAAAGTCCCCTTTCACCCTTCACATGTACGAACCAAATTTGTACAAAGGGTAGTTCTAGAACTACGTGGACTTGATTCCCATCCTTATGGGATACGTAGGAACATTCGAGTGTCCCTCGAATCCAGTCCCAAGTCTTTTGGGCCTAACCCCAAATTTCACTTTCAGTCCCTTGGCTGAAAAGTCCTCATGAAAACACACACTGTGTATTCATTATTATGGTCCGAATTCTATGACCCTAATCTAAGAACACTCATAATTTCGTCCTGCACGACGTTAAACTACATTTCAAGAACTACGTATGGCTTGATTCTCATTATTATGAGATACGTAGTGAAGTCCAAAATTTCAATTTAGGACCCAGCCACAACATGATTATGGTTTTCATTGACCTATGTATCTCTATATACATTGGGCAATACCCATCTTTATGTATTATAATCCTAACCTTAAATATTTTCAGATCTTCATAACCCTTTTCATGACTTCTAGTCACAAAAATGTCAAACTTCTGAGAATTCTTTTGCCTGACTATGCAGCACGTGCCCATAGGTGGCCTTGCATAAACAGTCCACATAACAGACTTGTCAGCCAAAAGATGCTATTTTATTTGACTATGCAGCCAATGCCCATAGGTGGCCCTGCATATTTCAACCCCCTAACGGGTTTTGTTAAATAATAGTAACTTCATTCTTGGGAAGAATGCCTCTTTTGTCCTTATTTGTCTTAAACGACAGTATGTAGGGATCCGCAAAAATAGCCATCCTTAACGTATTTGTCCCATATCCTCTTTCATGATCTGAAAGTATTCAAGTCTATGGTTTATTCTTCTTCCCTACGTTTGGGTCAGACCTTCGTAGGACTGATGTTCATCCAGTTCTTCGATATTCTTGTTTGGAAATATCTTCTCCATATTCAAGTACCTCTTTCCATACAACAAACTCTATGCTTTAGAAAATTTGAATCTCCAAAAACTTTCACTAGCTTTTAGCACTAGGAAAGTAAATTTCTGGGAGTTCTTTTGCCTGACTATGCAGCACGTGCCCATAGGTGGCCTTGCATAAACAGTCCACATAACAGACTTGTCAGCCAAAAGATGCTATTTTATTTGACTATGCAGCCAATGCCCATAGGTGGCCCTGCATATTTCAACCCCCTAACGGGTTTTGTTAAATAATAGTAACTTCATTCTTGGAAACTACTTCTTCTAATGCCTTTTAGCTCTTTTTCATATCATTCCTCAGATTCAAATATTCTTAAGCCATAGTTTACATTTTTTCCCTCATACTTGAGTATGGTAATATGTTTTCAGATAAATTGTCAAGGAATTGAATCCATTTTCGGTCAAAGCTATTTCGACCTTAAACATTAGCCCCTTTATGTCCGGCGTGCATGACTTTAAACTGCCCACACAAAAGAAAAAGGAACTCTGAATATAAGTCAAGTTCCAGCACACTTGCGCGCTGCCTTCTATGCCCTGAAGACTTCTGCGCCCCCTTTTCCTTTGGATGGATTCAATTTCCTCAGAGTCAAATCCTCATTTCTTTCCGGATCCAACTCTGAGGGGGGACTTTTGTTGACGCTCCTTTCGTCACAGAATCTAAAGATCGGAAAAGGGGAATATCTGAGCATAAAGTGATTCATCCTTTGAAGAAACATCAAAAATCGACAAAGGGATGAATAAAGGAGAACATTTCCCATAGGTCGCGCAAGTTCCCTCATGGTCGCGCAAGTACACTTGCGCACCGCCTAGTGGTCGTGCAAGTACTTGCGCGCTGCCTAGTGGTCGTGCAAGTCTACTTGCGCGACGCCTTGTGGTCGTGCAAGTGACTTGCGCGACCTAAGTGATAACCGCTCAGTAACCGCCCGGGGCCTTCTTTTGCCTATAAATAGACCCTGTGGGACCCCCATTCGAGAGGATCTTTTTCCAGAAACTCGGATTGAAGCTCCCGACGCCCAAGTCTCTTCTCAAAGCTTCCGGAACACTTCTAAGGTAATTTCTTACCTAGAACGGAAGATCTAAAGAGAAAAAGGAAGGCCTAAGTGTTGAAACTTATCAAACACTTGCGCACCTACTTAATTCCTTCAATATAACTTGCGTGTCCCTCTTCTGGAAGAACCTCAAGAGGATGGTAAAGGGTTTAATAAAGAGTCGCTCAAGCATTTCAATACTGGTTGAAAATCGCGCAAGTACCCCTCATGTCGCGCAAGTATACTTGCGCGACCAATACTTGCGCGCCGCCGCAGGACTTGCGCGCCTTTCAAGACTTGCGCGCCCCTATCTTTTTGGGTGCCCGTCTTGCCCTTTTTTACCCCTCTTAAGCCATTTCACCCTTCCTATTCAAGATTCAGTCTTCAAGATACTCTTCAAAAGCCATTTATGGCATGATTTCTTGATTTGACATCCTTATCTGAAAGGAATTCTGTGAAATACCTCTTAAAACCTAGTGATTTAAACATCTTTATGTCACCAAAGATTGAGAGTTCATTCATTCAACCTCATCCTTTAAAATGAGAAAATCCTAACCTGGGTCTCCTTTTCAAGAATAATCCCCAGTTATAAAAACCTTTAAATCTTGGGCATCTTTCTTAAGAATAAGCCCCAATCAAGTCCTTTAATCATGGGCATCCTCCTCAGGAGTAAGCCCCAAACCTTAATCCCTAACCTGGGTCTCCTTTTCAGGAATAAGACTCAGTCATAACCTTGGGCTTCCTTTTCAGGAGTAAGCCCCAAGTCCCCTAACCTAGGCTTCCTTCTCAGGAATAAGTCCTAGTCATAAATCTTGGGCATCCTTCTTAGGAGTAAGCCCCAAGTCTCTTAAAATTTCTCTTAACCAGTCATAAATTACCTTTGATTTGGGTTTCCTTTTCAGGAATAAAACCCAATCATAAGTCCCCTCCTAACTTGGGCATCCTCCTTAGGAGTAAGCCCCAAGACTAGAGTATTCAAATCTCCATGAAGCACATATAACTTTGTGGACCCTGTTCTAGGATTTTCTCCCTAAAAGTAAATCCTAAACCTTCGTCTATCTGGGCAGTCATCTATACATAAGCCCCAAAACAAATTCTTATGATTGCATCTTTTATGGCACAATTGTCTAAATTTTACCAATACCTCTTGTTTCTCACACCGAGCATGACTCACGTGAGCTTAGAGTGTAAAAGTAATTATGACATTCATCTTTGAGCCATCAATCATAAAACATCATATCCCATTCCTCGAACTACGTGGGTTCTGATTCCTTTTTCAAAACAAAGGATACGTAGGTAGCCCATTTATGGGTTCGATCCCAACATTGAAATAATCTCTGTCCTTCTGAATGACGATAAACTTCAAGTGCCCCACTGAGTGGCTTTAAAACCAGCCTGGTCATCAAAATGACCAAGAGACTTTTATAAAAATGTTTTGAAGGATACCATTGACCAAGAATCTCTAAACAAATATAGATGATTCTATATTTATGAAGAACCTCGAATACATATAAAAGATTCTCTAAATTTCTTGCATATTTAATCATTGATTGTTAAAACTAAAGGAAAGCTCATTTCATACTTGGTAATGTAATAAGGATTCACGAACTTAACTTAAATCTATAAAGAGAGTCCCGGAGTAGACAATAATTCCCCTCAAAAAGGTGTGATGAGTCCGACCTCCCATCCTCTCGACCAATGCAAATTCCTAAGCCTCATTAGCCCACAAGCTAATGAGCGCCTGCCTTTGGAAAGTAGGTCCAAACGGATGTGGAATCATTGGATGTTTCCGGTTCTACGAACAAACCCGTTAGAAACCGATCGGAACGTTTGAATCTCCCGTCCAGGAGGTCATCCCCGGATTCCACGCGAAACAATTCCTTATAACTATAAAAAGAACCTAAAACCCCAAAAAATGATTAAAATACCCTAAAACCCCTATAAAATAATAAAACACCCTTAAAACTCCTAAAACCTAAAAATAATAAAACCTTAAAAACCACTAATACCCTAAAAGACCACTAAAAACCCTAAAACCCCTAAACCACCCTAATACCTATAAAACTCTAAAAATTCAAATACTATAAAAATCCATAAAAATACCTGAAGTCCCCAAAAAACTGAAAAACCATTATAACCCTAAAAGACCCTAAAACCCCTAAAAATGCCAAAAAAACCCAGAAACCCCACCAAAAAATAAAAACACCAAAAACCCGTTAAACCCCCTAAAACCCTATTAGTTATAAAACCCAATAAAACAGTGAAACCCAAAAAGACCCTAAAACACATAAAACCCCAAATTCCATTAAAATTCATAAAAACCCTGAACCCCCTTAAAAACTCACCCCCCCCCCCCCCCGCACTAAAACCTAAAAATAACCATAAAACCCCTGAAAACCCCTGAAAAAACCCAGAAACCCCTTAAAAATCCACAAAACACAAAAACCCTAAAAAACATAAATCATCATAATATCCCCAAATATTTTTAAAAACCATAAAACCTCATAAAACACCTTAAAACACTAAAAATACAAAGAATAATAAAACCACTAAAAACCCCTTTAAAACTCTTAAATCCCATAAACCACTTAAAACCCTAATAACCCAAAAACCCAAAAACCCCTATATACCATTGAATCCAAAAAATACCAAAAACACATAATAACCCAAAACCCCAAAATACCCTAAAAATACATAAAACCCCTATAATCCTATAAAACTATAAAAACTCTAAAAATACATAAAACCCTAAAAAACTATTAAAATCATACACCCATTAAAAAACCCATAAAACTATAAAAATCATAAAATCCCCTTAAATCCCACAAAACCCCTAAAAACCATAAAACCCCTAAAGAATCTTAAAATCCATAAAAACATAAAAATTCTAAAAACCCAAAAAATCCGTAAAATAAATAAAATCATATAAAATCAAAAATATCCATCAAAGGAATGAAAACGCTAAAAATGAAAACATAAATCCATAAAATTCCAAAAAATCCCAAAAAACCCTAAATATCTCTACAACCCAGTTTAAACCCTAAAGAAACTATAAATTCCTTAAAACCACTAAAAACCCAAAGACCCAAAAAACATTAAATCCCTAAAAACCATAAAACCTTAAATCCCCTAAAATTTCTCTAAAATAACCAAAAAGCCATAAAATTAAAACACTTAAAAAATCCTAAACCCCAAAAAACCCATAAAATAATCCTAAAAACCTAAAGACCATAAAAACACTAAAAATCTTTAAATCCTCCAAAACCCTCAAAAATATATAGAAAACCACAAAACAACCCTAAAATCAATGAATATTTTAAAAAACCTAAGACCCCTAAAAACCTAAAAACACAAAAAAAAAACTATAAAAATCACCAAACCCACTAAAATCTAAGTAACCCATAAAAAGAAAAATTATCCCAAAAACTAAAAAATCCCTAAAAATCCATAAAATCTATATAAAATCAAAATTACACTAAAAATAAAAACAAAAAAAACCAAAAAAGGGACCTAAAACCCCTATTAACTATAAAAACCATAACATTACTAAAAACCCAAAAACAATGAATACCCCATAAAACCCCTAAAATTTAAAAAAAACCATGAATACCCTATAAATATTACAACTCCCTAATACCATAAAAACAATAAAATCCCATAAAACCCCTAAAATGCCAGAAACACCACCAAAAGGCCCTAAGAAACCCTAAAAGACCCTAAAAGACCCTAAACCCCACAAAAACCTAAATTAAAATAAAACACATAAATGGCCATATGAAACCATTAAACGCCATAAAAACATAAAACCCTTAGAAAATAAAAACCATTTAAAATCTTTTAAAACCCCTAGAAACCCCAAAAAACCCAAAAAACCCAAAAAACATAAAAACAATAAAAACCACAAAGACACTAAAATATATAATAATATTTAAACCCCTAAAACACTAAAACATATAAAACTCCTAAAACCCAAAAACACTAAAATCACTATACAACAAAATTAAACCCAACATTACCTTGGAATGTAATAAAAACCATTCAAAAAACTAAAAAACCCTTAAAAACTATCGAACTCTACAACTCAATTGAACCATAAGAAACATGAAATCCCTAATCCCCCTAAAATCCTAAGAGAACCTTAAAATTGAAAAAAATACTAATTCCCCAAGACACTAAAAAACATAGAAAACTATAAAACAACCTAAATCCCCGAAAAACAACAAAAATCCTAAAAAACTAAAACTATTAAAAACCCTAAAAATAAAAATAAACCTTAAACCCCAATGCCCCTAAAAACACTAAAAACTCTAAACACAATTAAAATCCCCAAAATCCCAAAAAACTATAAAACACCTAAAAGTCATATAAACCCAAAATCCCCTAAAAGTCCCTAAACCCGTTAAAAGCCCAAAAACCCCCAAAACAAGAAAACCCCTAAAAACATTTTCAAACCATAAAATACTAAAACCATATGATCTATTAAAAACACTAAAACTCACTACAACTATAAAAACCCCAAAATTGTACAATTCTGTAAACACACCCACCCAAAATCCCCCCAAAATGCCCAAACACCCCCACTACCCACAAAATCATGAAAAAAAAATTAATTTAACCAAAAACAATGAGGAAACCTAAAAATATCTAAAATATATGAAACACCTAAAACCCCTATGAAATCCCAAAAAACACAAAAACAAAAAAAATCCTCAGATAACCACAAAAAAACCCTAAACCCATAAAAACCAAAAACCCTAAAAATCCTAAAACCATAAAAAGATCGAAGAACTATTAAAACTATTGGGATTATGAAACCCCTAATACCTATAAATGATAAAATCCATAATAACCCCAAAAACCAATTAACCCTTGTTGGGTACTTAAAATTATGTAAATAATAATATGAGAATTCCATTAATGTTGAGATGGAGAAAAAAAATTGAATAATATTTTGAAGAAGGGTGTTCCCATGGGGGAAACCCTTAAAGACATATTGATTACACGAAGAAAAATAATTGCATCACAGATCATCACTCCATATTGAATTCGACAATTTCATGAAGTACCTCATGAACTAAATAGTTCGTGGGATGAGGTGGTGCCAATAGCTCTCGAAAATGATACTGAGCCGTTTTAAGAACAATGGGTTAATTTTCACCCCAAGAAATGATAATCACTCTGAAATAAATTGTTTTGGTGATGAGGTAGTGCCACAAGTTCTGAAAAACAAACAAAATCATGTGTGGGACTAAGTATTTATTTATTCCACCTTAAAAGACCGCATGTAGTTTACTAAATCATTATATTGATGTGGCTCCTTCCATGGGCTCTATCAAAATAATTTTTTCAGCCCTCCATGAATGACAGACCATTCTGGTATTCTGTCCTTCCATTTTTCTATAAATTAATTACAATGGGGGCCAACAAAGGGGACTAAACCAAAGGTATTTGAAGGAGATTCAATGTGGAATCACAAAAAAGTTATTGACGTTGTCAATTATTCGATGGTAAAAATCGACAGCATATCTGTAAGGATGAAATAATAAATCATCCAGTTATCTATATACTCAAAACCCATTATAGGAATCACTTTCATTGGGCATAAACTTATGGTCCCTTTGTGGATAAGAACACCACATAAAAGAAACACTATGTGGGAGACCCCTTCACCATGAAGCAATTTTATATGTGGAAAGAATCCTACCTCAGAAAGCAACACACTACACAAGCAGAACCTTGGCCCATGTACCATCACATCACACAGGCAGAACCCCAGTCCACGTAGTATAATGCTACATTGATGGTACCCTTACCCACATAGTAACACGCTATGTGGAGCTAACAAAAAACCATATAAGAACCTATTATGCGAAATGGGAAATCATAGGGTGATCTACTCTATACTCTGATCACTCTTTTCTATCAGGTCTTCAGGACCCATGTTGTTCCCTCCATGAACTAGTCTCACAGCATCAAGACAAGGCCCCTTCCAAAACCACCTAAGATATATGATCATATATTTGGGCACACAAGCATGCCATCTCCAGTCTACATACCCATGGTAAGAGTAGCCACATGTGTAACCTCCTCGACAAGGCAGACCCACGAGGTTTTTTTGGTATTCATTCCCATTGTAATTAGGGTTTGACCATGAGGTTCTCATGTGAACCACTTTATTTTCGTTGGGAAAAGAGGGGAACAAACTAGACTTTACCCTCAATGGGGAATGAGAACCTTCCCCCTATAACAATTTTAGGGAATCCATCATAGTGTAATCCCTTATCCTATCATGAGGAAGTTGAAACTATTTCTCCTCACTGCCTCAACCTAGTTCGTAGCCGGATATATCACTAAATGTGATTGTCCTGGTTATCAAGATAAAAGAAGATACATGCACAATCAAATCCCTATCCCTCTCCCTTTGGGATTTATCACCTTTTCCACCCACGTATACAGTGTATCTTGTAATCGTTAGGTCTACCAATTCATCTTTTTTCCCACAATGTGCATGAATCATGTGGGATTATAGTTTCGGGGAAATCATGACACTTGAACAATCCCAAACCATTAAATGGTCCACTTCCTGCATAACCCTAACTATATGTTTCATTTCCTCCAACATAATTCTATGTCCCTACCTACTGATCTATGCAGGATTTGATTCACAATGAACTGAGATACATAGGAAGTCTCCATGAACTCCATACCCAAGACCCAAATCCACCATAATGTTCTTCAGGATACATTCACAATAGGGCCACATATAATTTTTGGAGTTGCATTAATTATAGGTCAATTAAATTACCACCTTTATTGGTTCATATCCTCAGTAATATCATTCCCACACATGGGAGACCACATTTATTCCAAGTCCCTCATGTCGCCTTGGTTTAATTCCCACACCCAACATTGACCAGACACATTTTCGCCTACACATCATCATCAGATCATGTCAAACTTTATGCTTCTTTACTCATCGCATGACCTTAAAAGGTTATCTTCACTAATCAGTGGCACTAAAATGTGTGGGTACTTATTCCTGTCATGAATATACATAGAAGTCCCATCATATGGGTTTGATCCCGACATCAAAATAACTTTTTGCTCCCTGGATGACATTAAACACCAAAGTGTCATCCCAAGTGGTTTAAAACTAGTACTGTATTAATAAGAAACAAAGGAATCCCAAATCTATACACAATGTGTTATCATTTATGAAGAACCACAGATAAATTCAAGTCCATTCATTTATTGAGATCCTCGTAAACATAAATAAGATTCCAAACACATGTATATTCAAGAATAATTGTTACCATATGATAATCCATAATATAGAGACTTGGGATGAAAAAATGATCCATTAACATTTCCTAAATGTATTAGATATTACTGGAATAATAAATAGTTCCCAGAAAAAGGGTGTGTTGAGCTCGAATTCCCATTCTATCATTCAATGTAAGTTATTAAGCATCTTTTTCCATGTCACCCTACAAACATTTGCCTTTGGAAAGTATGTCCTAGAGTCTTCATAGATATGAGTGCCATTGGGAATTTATGACTCCCTGAAAAAATCCATTGTTGACCATTCAATGCCATTATACCAGACATAATTGATTGCACACCATTAAACACCTTACAGTCAACCGCTTAGGTGCAAATGGTTTTCATCGGTGATGAAATTGAGAATCTGATGTGAAACAATAGTGATAAGATATTTCATTCACTAAATAAAAAGGATTTACTACACAATTATCATCTGACCATTTCATCCCTATCCTAAAAATCATCTTCTATGGAAACAGAATGGTGAACCCTATGTGAATACTTAACAGCGGTAGTGATGTTTTCCCATGTTATGCCCCATTCACATCCAAAATGGAAGAGGTACAAATGATACAATCAATTATGCATGTGTTCATTAGATGAAACTGTTAAAATGTTGATTTTAAAATTATTCACATATATTGTAGGCCCAATTCATATATTAATTCAATCTAATGAAATTTATGTAGCTTGATCAAACATAAGAACAATACACTACATTGGCTAAGACCTCCACAAAGAGGAGGACTCCATAGTCCACTAAACATCTTAAAAACTATTTTAAGAAATAATAGTTTAGGGTGTACCCCCATAATGTACTCTCCCACCATTGAGGTAGCCCAAGAGGACCTCCATGTTAGGAATCCCCACCATCAATCCACCCAGTGGTGGTCTGAGGTTCAGAATATGATGGTCCCAATAGCCGTCTCAAACCATTTCTAGACCCTATTCCTAGAATAAGATAACGAGTTCCCCCCTTTCCTTAGGTAGGCTGGTGAATTCATCACCAATGAATTCATACAAGATGCACAAGGTTCCCACTAAATGGACAGTTTCAGAAGTCATCCCCACAAGTCTATGTGGTCTGACATCCTCCCCATGTAGAGGATACCACTCTAAAGGACCCAACTAAAGTTATACAAACCTAGGCCCCCAGGATGGCTTGTGGAGGGTGATCCCTATATATTCAAGAATAATCCATTTTCATTATTCCTTATGAAGAATAGCTCCTTGTAAATATGAAGGAAACCTTGGAGAATAAATATATTCTTTATCCCCCACATAAATTTGGTCACCTACATATAATGGAAAATTATGAGCGTTCACAAATTATTGCTATTTCTCACTAAGCCTGTGGTGAAATTAGAGTGGAAAATTATAGGCAGAAAAACATAATTTCCAATGCTAAAAATTCTCATCAATGATATATGGTGGAAACCAACTAGAAGAATAATATTCATTCTTGTATGTATCAATCCCACTATAAAAATATGGTGGAAACTGAAGACTAGAAGAGCAAAAATCTATTGGGTTAATATCAAGACCATCATTCAAATAAAATGGAAAAAATGGTCAAAAGAAAATTCATTCTCATATATATCATGTTCTACAATCAAATATGGTTGAAAATGGAAAAACCAGAAAATGTATACCAATTATAATTTAGGGAAATACATATATCTCTTTCCCCACACATGACAAATGACAATACCTTCTAGAACAAAATTGAAGAGTGGTGCTGGAAAACATTCATTCTCTAACACAAAATTGGGAATATATTTCCATTATTGAAAAATAAATTTATCAACATTTCATATAATTGATAAAGTCTAAATGTTTAATTCCTAAATGTATCCTTTATACTTTCTGATATGTAATCATGCTAGTTGTAATAGTAAGGATTCGAGCCCAAAACCCCACTTTCCAAAGTGGGGAGACTCATCCACATAATAGGTTGTTCACTTAGGAGTTGAAATAAATCCCTAAATCCATTCAACAGGGTCATTGGTAATATTCCATGATAAATGGATAAAAAGATGGGGCATAAAGAATCATTCCCACTATGGGGCACCACACCACTTTGGTGGCTACTCTTGGGCAGACATATATTGCCTCCCTAACTCATGATGCTCTCTGTTATATCCCAACATCACCCTGGGGGACACTCAAACTAGTGCCCATAAATGAAGGTTATCCCCTATAGAAATTTGCTAAATATCCCCCAATAGATTTCCCAAAAATGAATCACATCAAAGGAAACTGGAAAATGAAGAGCACGTTCAAGACAATGCTCAAATGGAAGTAGGATTTCATGATTCCATATAACACTTATAAACGGGGGATCATGATAATGATAATTATTTACAAATTAAGAATGTATTAGTAGTAGATCCATTAGTCCTCCCTGTAACATTGTTTCCAATATATTTGAAGGCCCTCCTTTAAGCATCGACCATGAAGACTTCCTTCAGGGACACAAACTTATATATCATGAGATCTTATATCTTGATGAGAATTCCATACTTATGTGTAGAATATTAAATAGAAATAGGGTCCTCTAATATTTTTCATATATCATGAAGTTCCTCCCTAGGGTATACACTGTTGGAATTCTCCCTATAGTCTGGAACCACACTTTTATGGTTGTCCTTTCAATGATGGAATTTGCGGCATAAGTCCTCCTAGTAGTGACATAAAACATCAATATGGTTCTCCTCTTTCATTTTTATACCATGATTTTCATCCCTTGGGTGTGTTATATAGAAATTATCCTTATAGTTGGGCACAAATCTAGGATTTTAATCCATCCTATGATGGAATTCACTATTAAGGTCCTCACCATAGATACAAAAAATAGAAATACATTACTCCCCTTGATTTTATCCACCATGAAAGTCCTACCTAGGGAATACACTGTAGAAGTTACCCCTGAAGTCGGACACCAAGCTATGATAGTATTCCACACTGTGATGGCATTCAATGTGATGTTCCTCCCCGTAGTGACATCAAACAAAAAGAAGTTCGTCCCTTTAAAGTCATTCTCCCTAGAGGACCTCCCTAGGTTATAAGCATATAAAATTCTCCCAATCTTTGGGAAATGAGATATGATGGTATTCCATGCCATGATGGCACCCACTATGAAGATCCGCCTTGTAATCATATTCCACTTCAAAAAGAATGTCCACCCCTTGAAAAGACAAAAATGAGGAAGAACTAATATTATATGACACATGAAAAATGGGTTTAGATAAGTTAGATGCCCTATTATTAATAATAGATACCCATTACCTACCAAGTGATGACCCTAGGCAACAATATTCTTATGATCCATCCTCAAACCTTCCACATACCAATGTGACCACTACTTGAATCGTTCCTTATGAAAAAACAATCAAAAAGTGACCATGTTGGGTAGATCATGTATTGGAGTCACTTTTATAATAAAAAATTATATATTTCCCGTGAGAAGACAAATGAATATTGATGACATACCAGTTATGTTTTTTTACCTCATCCTCTTATCAATTAAACATACCATGGGTGTTGTTAGAACAATTAATACATAAAATTCGTCCCAACATGTGGATAACTATCTACCACCTAAAGGAAAAATTCATAACTTACAATGGGTATGCATACCATATCAAAATATTCGTAGAGCCTTTTCATGAAATGGACTTCCAATACCTTCATCTACACGAAGACCACAGTGAGAGAGGATGCAGAATGATATGTAGCTAAATATCCTCAATATACTACCTAAGTTACAATGTATAATCATATATGCCCCATCTAGTGTTTACATAAAAGGATTGGGAGAGAATGGAGCTCTGATATCCACCCCATTCCCCATTATGTAGAACCCCATTGAAATGGAATCATGTAATTCTATTATCGCAGTGCAGCTAGAAAGAAAACCCCATTCCCAAGAGAGGATACATTATCAACAAGAATCATCCATGAGTATGTTTCAAAAGAGCCATACATGATGTGAAAAAGCCAACGAAAAACCATAGAATAAGGAAACTGAAAACCATTAGCTGGCTTATCACCTAAAGGAATTCAATCATCAAGGACTCTAAATTTCCTCTAAAACAAACAATTATCGTTTAATACCAACGTAATATTTGAATCATTATTGAATATGAACATGTGTGATAGAGAGAGTAGAGACAGTGGTGGCTACCACCAAATTATGGGATCAACTCCATCTCAGAGGTGTAGGGAATTTTTTAAAGAAAAATCATCCATAGAGGCTGATAAATACATCTTGAGGGAGAACAATAACAGAGTGATAGAAACCCCATCCTCCATGGCTGGGGTGATTTTTACCTCAATCGCCCCCTCAATATAAATCCTTTTTTCCCATTTATGATGGAAAAAAGAGGATATGTGTGTGACTTTATGACATATCATGACCCATATCCCCCAAAAGGGAGTTGTATAAATAGGATCCATAGAGATTCCCTCCAAGTTACTCTTCACCAAGAAGCCTAAAGAAGATCCTAGATGGGAAGGGAGAGGTCCAGCAAATGGCAAAAACAAACCATCTACAATTTAGTAGCCAATATAGAACCCACAATGAATTATCCATCAATTAATGTTATTGACTCAAATCCTATATATCGAACCAAAAATGATGCAAATTCACAAGAGAAATGAGAATATGGCTCTGTCCAGAATCATATCCCCACTAAGAATGAAGGAGTTCTCATCTAGAACTAGTGGCTCACCTTATATTTTGGTGTTCCCCTAATAAATCCTCCACCAACCCTTGTGAATCTCTATCAAGGATAAGAATAAAGAAAAGGATATATGTGACTCATTTCCTCCTCTCGATGAGAATGATCTCCTTATGCTTGAAAAAAGATTCACTCAGTTTGAGGAAGAAAAGAAATTGTTGAGGTGAATCAATGATGGACTTATCTATGGAATCATTTCTATTGAATATTCTCCCTAGGTAGTTCTCTAACATAAACTTCTAGAAGGTGTACCGCAACCACAATAATTCATCCCAAAAAATGATGCATGGCTGGGGCATCCACCCAACTTGTCACTTCGACCATCAGTTTACCTAGACCAATTCATGGACGTATATTAAGATTTACCACTATTAAGGAGATAACTAGTGTGGGTTTAGGAAAATCCAAAAATGATATCCCCAGCTAGATATTCTCCTCAAATAATGGTATATCCAACATTCCTAATCTAGCCTGTCAATTCACCTATCAAATATCAGGTTAAAAATTACACTCGTCAAGGGATTAATAATACCATCGAGTCATTGGTATCTCCATTGGAAGCCCGAGAGGAGTTGAGTACATTAGTACAGCTGGAACCTAAGACTTACCCTAATGGGGTGAGTGACACCCCATCATTGCTAAATTTTCAGAGCCCTAAATTTCTGATATTTAATGTCTTAGGTGACCCAGAAAAACATTTGACACACTATGCATCTCATTGTGATCCCATGATGGCAACTCCTGAGAAACAAGATGTAGTGCAACACAGATGAATCAAGTGAACCCTAGAAGTGCCAACCTTTGTATGTTATGCCAGTTATCCTTCCCGGTCAATCACAATATGGGAATAACTCCCTTGGAAATTTCTACATCAGATTATCTCAATGTCGAAGATGAAAACAATTAGTGACCTATCAAATTGAAAAAAATATTAAAATGAGAGAGTCTCAAATTTCATTTCAATATGGAAAGGGATGACCTACTCCCTGAACCAACCCATTCCTCAGTAGTATATGCTCTCTCTAAGCTTTGATAACCATCATGATGAGCTTTGAACATTGCCTGAAATAGTGAAGTATATAAGTGGGTTTCAATATTTTTCATCCATTCCCCAATGAGTGGAGGACCCCATATGTCATTTTATTCCCAAGTACTGAGTTACTCCACTAGTCCTAGGGAAATGATTAGGGTAGGAAGAGGTAGATTCTATCATAATTAAGCTAGCCTCTGGGCATAGTCTAGATCCTAATCCTATTCCATATCATGTGGTACCCCCTGGGCCTCAATAAAAATTCCCCGCCTTAAAATGACGAGCAGATGAGACCCAGATGAAATCAACATGATGGGAAATGGAAAAAAGTTTATTCCTTCCATAATGATAAACACCATGGCTATTTTATGGACACTATGGAATATTATTTACTCCATATTCCGGATCCAAAATGGATTGACCATGTAGGTCTCAACCACCATCCCAATTATTGCCCCTTTTAATGAATACTAGGACACAACATTTATGAACTATTAATATTTAAATACATAATATATAAATCGACAGATTTGGGGTAGGTAATTATTTTAAAACAACTATCAAAAGTGGCATATGTTTCAAAAAAATTCCCTTGGGAAGGATGTGAGTGGAAAGAAGTTGTTAGTAGAAGAGGATAGATGAATCATAGAATAGTTAACTGATCTCATGTCCTTCCCCAACCATAGTTGAAACTACCCAATGTTCCCCAGAATTCTTATAATGCAACATAACTGACATCATCATCCCCACAAACCTCCAGGGTCAAGCTTCAAATAAGAAACTTCAGTGGAAAGACATGGATAAAATATAAGTTGATGAACCTACACTGAGGATAAAGTTGTATTTGATGCTATCATATTTCATACCCTCATATATAAATTCATGGTCACTGCTCCACAAATTGCAACCACTAGAAATGGTCAGTAAGAATGATTCATCATCAGATTAGCATTTTATCATTAGCTCCATAAACATCATTCACTTAATAGATCCATTCTCATATTATGACTATGTATATGAACCAGGGTTCCTCAAACCTAATGGGGAAACTAGAGAATGAATTCACTTGAGCTGAGGATGTGTGGTATATGTATTCATGGATAGAGCCATACATCCAGCCACACACCGAGTCAGACTGTCAATGATGGAAATAAAATTTTAGGAGCCCTTCAGCGAGGTCATTAGGAAATATAAAATCCCCTAGCACCTTCTAGAAGAAAATTTGACCTGATCACTAAGAAATATCAATATTAAGAAGAAAAAATGTTGTACTTCCCTCAAAAGGTAAGTAGACCTTCACGAACCAACCTAGAAAGGACACGAGTTCCTCTAAATTGTGTCCCAAGGGGTGATCCATCTACATAAAATCCTCTTGCACTTAATGATAATGTGAAATATCATCCTCTTCCAAAGAATCACAAGCTAATAAACCAGAAATATGAAATCCTGAAATATTTATCCTTAGTACCATCCATGTTATAAATCCTAGATAACCTGAACATGTCAAAAGACCCCATGAAAACACACATAGAGGATTTTCACATCCCTTGGGAGTTTTAATCTAAGGATGAAACCAGTGAATTCTATTAGGAAGAGACTGATCATATGGAATGTCACACATTTATCTCCTTAATATATGAAGATTAAGATTTTATCATACAAGGACACATTAGAACTTTTTATGTGTTTGGTAGGATAAATGGTGTTGATGTAAGAAATGTTTTTGTTGAAAATATCTTTGAGTTAATCTCATTCTTGTAAAAACACTTCTCTGAATAGAATATAATGAGTATATCCTAGTTCCTTCTTCCATTACATTTTAGGGATATGAATATGTGAGTAGAATCCATTAGACCAAATCATGCTTAAGGATCAATTCATAAACCTCGTAGCTGACTAATTGTTTTTGGTGTTATGGCCAAACATAGCATTCAACATCCTTCTAAGAAGATCTTGGTTTCATCAGTAAGAATAAATCCCCTAATTATACTTTCAATGCCTCAAATATTATATTAGTGAATAAATCAGGATGTTTCAAGCCAATAAGAAATCATTCGAATCCTTTGAAGAACATTATATCAAGGTAGGATTCTATTAAGGGAAGGGGAAATTTCCCCTATTTGATTGAGTTGCATGGGTTACAACCCCAAAAAATTTGGAAATGATCCTGGACATCCCCTTAAAATAGTATGACCAAAAATATCATCTACCTATCAATCAGATTGAGAATATGACTCCAAATTCATGCACATATTAGGAAATCTACATGGTTGTAGTCATTACCACTGATTCTATAAGTATTGAATTGTTTGAAAACTACCCATATAGTGGTGAAATCTCTTAAAAATGATCTCATTCCATCTTCATAGATCCAAGAAATCACTACCTCACCAACTAATGCTGAAAACATTCCCTCAACACACAATGTGGACAAAGACACTCCCTCTCCATTCCATACTCTAGTCTATCTAGAGTTTCAAGGAAATACAGCATTGTTGGATGAGTTAAAAGAAGTTTCCTCATCATTATAATATCAATATGTTGTCTCCTCCCCTAAATCTAGAGAACATACTGATCGAATAGCTCCCCATATAGATCAAATGAAAGAAAATAAATAAGAGGAATAGGAGGAGGAGGAGGAAATTTTGGATGCTCCTCGAACAATTGAGTAAGGTTTATCTACCACTATTGATGATTTTAGAGTAATAAATATGGTCACAAAAAAATACATATGAACAACCTTGATTAGTGTGGCCATGTATTCTAAAGAGAAAGAGGTATACAAATCCTTTATAAATTATCATAATGATGTATTCTCCTGGAACTACATAGAAATTATTGGCCCATATCCTAAAGGTGGACACTCACCACCCGGGACTACAAGTGGATCATCATGGTTGTAAACAAATGTATAGAAGGATGCAGATGATGCAGACTACCAAAGGTTTTCTAGATGATGACAGGATCCCTAAGTCTGACATCATTCAGGAGTTCAAATATCCCAAATGGATGGATAATATCATCCAATTCAAGAATTAGAGTAAGAAATTTATAGATTTCATCAATTTCATATATCTTAAATGGAACTATCCAAAGAATGATTTCCCATTATTGATAATAGATCTTATGATTGATTAAATAATTGGATAATAGGATCTCTCTTTTAGGGATTACTATTCATGATATAATAAAATCTAAATGGGCCAAGAAGATGAAGAATCCACCAGGTGTAAGACCCCCTAGAGATTATTTTTCTATCTGGTAATTTCTTTTTGTTTAATGAATGTTAGTGCTACATACAAACATGATATGCACTGTATCTTCAAACCCTTATTGGGAATGTTTTCTGAATGATATGTTGATGACCTAGTGGTTAAATATCGACAATGTTCTGACCTACTAGAAAACCTTGAAACCATCTTCCAAAAATTGAAAGATCATAGAATGAAAATTAACCCCTTGATAACAATTTTTGGTCTCATCTCTAAGAAATTAATTGGTTTCATCATAGGCCATCGTGGAAATAAAGTAGACCCATAGAAGATAAGGGTTTTCCTTGGGATTTAACCCCCCTAAAAACCTCAGATATTTGGGAAGAATTCATGGAAATTTATCCTAAAACTGAATATTCATTTGTAAACCTGATGGAAAATGATTTCCCTTCAACAAGTAGAAGAAATTAGGGGTTACGTATCAATGAATACATGATTTTCAGGAAGAATTAGACAGTCTCAAGAACAATCAATTTAGCCCACCATTACTAATACTACATGTCAAAGGAGTTCCACTAATTCATTATGTGACAGACATAGAGAGATCATTGGTTTCCTTCCTCATGCAAAAGAACAAAGACATTAGAAAAATAGAATAATTACATTACTCAAACCATGTTTGATGTTGGTACACATTATTTTGAAATCCATAAGGCATTTTTGGCACTAATGTTTTCATTCCAGAAACTGAGGCACCACATAAAGCATCATGAGGTCCATTGGGTGTCTCATAGAACCCAAATAAAATACATTCTTACACATTCTATGTTGACCAAATGTCTTTCTTAGTGGGAGGTCATCCTAAAGAAATTCAATATTTAGTTCTTTCAATAGAATGAAATCAATGGCTAGGATGTAGAAAATTTACTAGCCATTCACCTATTGGCAGAAACAAGAAGGTATTGAGGACAATGTGGATTCCATTGCGATGATTATTTTAAAATATTTTATCGTCAGGAAGATGACACTTATCATATTTGACGATACAAACCCTAGAATGGCCCAAGGACCTTATGTAAATTAAACATAGCACAATAAAATAATAAATAAAACATATATTTTTTATCTGAAGTCACATTCAATATTTTCATGTCACTAGAGATCGCTACTAGAAGAATCCAAATGTGAATCCCTCTAGTCCATCAACACGTGTTTCAAAAATACACAATAGCATCAATCATTAGATTCTGAGTTCTCGCATGGAGATCTGACAATGTCATTGATGTCCCAATGATCACCACATCGTTTTACCTTCTATGTATAGAGATTATGTCGATATACTTTCATGAATTGGGAGATTCTTTCTATATAAATCAGGTGATGAGAGAGAGGCTCCGGAAATCTAACAATGAATAGTTCATTTTCTGAGATCCTCTCTCTCTATTTATTGTTAATGTTCAGAATACCCACCAGGGCCCCCCGACCCCCATTCCTTTAAAATCCACTAGATAAATAATTATAATGAACATAAAAGTGTCAAAATATTATTTATTATTTTATCAAATAACTATAATTTATTTAGAATATATTACATGATAAACTCTGGTTCTTATATCGTCTCATAATTCCTGATTCATATTAAATGAAACTGAAATAATAAAATAATATTCATTAAATTGATATTATTATTTTTATTTACATAAAATTTATATATTTTTAATATGTAAATTCAAACCAATTATTAATAACTTGAATAATATGAATTTACTAATTTATCAGTAATCAATAACTTGGACAACACTTGGACACTATAGCGGGGCCTACCATTTCCAATATACTTATTCAACTGAGTAGGGTGGATTCCTGAATATGTTATTTGGTGTAACCTTCTAGGAAACATTATCAACCATAGTGAATAATATCCACAGACCATGATTGGAGTCTAGAAACCCATAAAGGCCCCTATGGAGATAATGATAGTCATCGAAATGAAAACCAACCTATGAATTCATATTGTGTACTATAAAATAATTTTCATTATATATCTCATATAGTAGTACACCTGCTTGTGTCAATACCATATTCATGATTTATTATTTTTTTATCTAATAGGATGGATTTACCTTTTGTCTGCTTTGGCCAATAACTTATGAATTTAGTATGGTCCATATCAAATAGGCCTAAGATATATCACATTCTAAACATGGAAGTGAGAAATACTTTATTGACAACTCAACCAATGCCATACCACCAATGAAGCATGAAACAAAAGCTACATCCACACAATTACAATATCATGTATTTTTCCTCACATAAAAGTACACATCCAAATGGAAAAAATTAATAATGATCTCATTTCAGGAGACCAATACAAATTTTTGTAGATAGGAACAACCAAAGATACCAAAAACATATGGTTTTCTTATTGGAGGGTATGTCCTCATGATATCAGTACTAGAGAAAACCAAGTGAAAACTTCATGAGAAGAAGTATTAATGTTTACTAACCCCCAACAACTGATAGTTATACATCACAGATGTCTAGTTAGTATGATTTTTCAAGACCATAAGACCTTGTTTTATGATTAATTGCATAATACCTTATGGTTATAATTATTGCATGGGGAATTTTCTATCCTTTTGATAAGAAAATTAATCTATAGACATTACCATTAAATAGTGGATGCATAAATATATACAATCTAATTATAAGTAAACATAATTCATATCTCACTATATACATGACTTGGTCATCAAAAGTACCGATCATGTTGGGTCTAGGGAACCCAAAATTACAAATTTAGCTTCTAGGTCTTCCATGTTACTACCATGTGCCCAAATGGCCTGAAGTCCTTCTTTTTATTTTATTATGGATAATCACACTTTTTAAGGGTTTAAGGGGAACTGTACTTAACCTGTAGTCCCAAGGCACAAGGCCCGACTTACCCTCAATACATGACCTAAAGGCCTAGAGGCATACCATGCCCATTACATTACCCTTAGGCCCAACCCACTAGAACTGCCCCTCCCCAGCTTCTGTGTCATTGATCACCTATCTCCCCACCTTGCATTGATGATTGGCTAGCACAACCCCGTACAAAGATACATGGTGCCTTGTCTCGTTGGAGGCTGCCAAACCCTCTCATTCTTATAATCTGGTTAGTTCTGCATCTAGTGGCTGCTACTCTTATTGCTTTGATCCAATTATTGGGATTTTTTAGTGTGAACTGGGATAATCTATGGTCTCTATGGCCCGAAGGCCCTATGACCTGAAGGCCATTGATGACCCGAAGGCCCTAGAGTCCCGTAGACCCAAACCGGTGGCCTAAAGGCCCAAATCAGGGTGAATAGTTTGGGCTGCTACAGTATCGAATAGTACATGCTACAGTATGTCTATAGGACCTGGAAATTCTCCTCCAACCGCTTTTGAACCTGGGTCTCTTGGATTCCAAGCAGAAGCCCTTACCACTTGGGTACATGCTCATTGGCTTTCTACCAATTGTAAATGTGGTTATATGCGTCCTCATTTCCTTGATTAAAACCTCTCAAGAGATGGTTTCCCTGAGTATATACCATTTTTTCAAATTCATAACATGATATATTAGATTGAATCAAAAATAAAATTATCATTGTGATAAAAACATTCCTTGTAAGTGAAATTGAAGAATTGGAACTAACATTTTCATTTAATTACTCCTACTTAGCTTCCTCAGAAGCTACTACGTACTCAGTATTTTTATGTATGGAAATCACAAGCTTTTATGATCATTCCTCACTAAAAGTATTATCCTAACTAAGATACTATATCAAGTTGATCCAAAGGAAGACTAGTTTGTGTCTCACCATAACTAGTATCCTTTCCTCTCCACAGAATAGGTACATATCATTTGTACATTCCAAAGTATAATAAAATAGTTCTGACATCCTTACTTCTAGTACCCATAGAAATAAATAATATTTGTCAATTATAAGGTATATACTAGAAATATCATATCCTATACATACCATGAACTATGTTTTTGATCCATTGCAAAAGTGTATGGATTTAAAATCACCACCTAATCTCCTCTTATTCCTTTTTATGTCGACTTGGAGATATTTATTCCATGAGACTCTATCTACAATTCATATCTTGAATTGTTCCAACTTGTATTTTTAAATTCCTTGCCACTATTTGTACGATTGAATTGGTGAAAACCCACTTGATCTACCACAGTAGATTGTGTTACCTAAATATTAGGTTGCTAATTTATTTCAATCAATGGAGAATTATGTTCATTCTGGTTTGACTAATTTTAAGAGCAATATATGTTTTCCATATTACATTGAATACATTTTAATTTGTAAGAAATTATTCTTCCACTATACACTAGTGGACACATAGAATATTGTCATTAAAAATTAATGTGCTAAGAAATTGTTTCTTAGTTTATTCTTGAAATGGATTTCAGTAACATGAAACCCTTATAGGCACTTGATGGTATCACTATCCCTTTCTGGTTGTGTTGCATAGACACTTTACATGATTAGTGGTCTTGAGATCTAATGGTCATTAAATTGATCATATAATGTATCTATTACAAGTATATTTATAATTTATTTAGAATAAAAAAATTAAGATACCAATAGATACTTATTTGTACCACGCTTGCATCATCAATGTATCGAATCAATTTAATTCCCACAATGGTATTCATAACAATAATCTATTTTGATATTTGATACATAGAATCCATTATTGAATTTTAATTAACATTTGAATCATAGTTGATTTTACAATACTATCTTCTAGTAAGAATTATTATTCATAATTAATAATTTATCACCATACATGTTGAATATAAAAACATCCCTATGGTTTTAATATTTTTATGTAGTATGTGTTCCTAGAACATTCCTTTTCTACATGAATTTGTGGATCCAGTTCCTATTCCAAATGCATGTGCATCTATATCATTGACTAAACCTGTGTAAATATAGTTCCCAATATCTCCAATAGAGATATCCACCATTTTATATAAATTTATTATATCACATTACTACCAATTTTATATCATAGGGATTTCTGTAAAATCCTATGAAATTGTTAGGATAATCTCTTAGATACATAATGTGTTTAGCTTAATTCATGTTTGTTTATATCCTAACAATATATTTGCATAAAAATGAATTTCCTTATAACATAATGGATTTGCATAATAATATGAATTATATGATATCTATTTGTCATGATAGTTGGATTATTGTTATGATATATCACCATTATTTTCTAGGAACATCTTGAAAATATAATTTAAGTTTCTACATGTTGTAACATTGATGTTACTTACATCACAACTCTGTTTTACAAAATGTGTGTCTCTGAATTTATTCATGCTACATTTTAGCATCAATGTTAACATGTAAAAAATATTATCCATCCTCTTTATTAACATCATTTCCATGTTGTGGATTATTTAATAAGTGTTTATGAATTCCTACATGATATATTATCATGATCATCAAATGCCTTGTCAATATATTCATCGACATTCTAGCCCAAAGAAACTCATTTATTCTGACCATGAATATTTTTTACTATCTCATTCCTTAAATATTGAAAGAAATTTTTTTAAGTATATTTAAATATTTTTTTACCTTTGGAATAGTTTGTTCTATCTTGTTGACCTAATTACAGAATCTTTGTGGCACACCTTTCTTGATAATGGTTTTTTATCCAAACTAAATCAGTTTAAATTTCAATCATACATAAGCTATTTATATATAATATGAATAAATACCAAATTAGGTATACCCCAGTTTTCCGCTTTTATTTTTACATGATAAATTTTTTACATTACACAATATGGTAAATATGTCATATATTATATATTCATCAAGTATTTCTAATGATTCAATAATCACCGAACTATTTATTGTGTATTAAACACCGGAAACAACATTCATTCTAGAACCTATAATAACGTTTCATTGTGTCTAATTGAAACATGAGATAAATGGTTTGGTTATAAAAAATAATATTTTTACTTATGTCAACAACATGGAATTTAATAAGTTACAGGTTTCTCACTACTGACTTTGGAAGCACACTTTCTCAGCATCTTATAGAATACATCATCCTTATTTTAACCATTATACACTCAGTTGGTTACTTAATTTTAATAAACATATGTGAATTGAATACTGTATTTAATACACAAATATATAAACATATCATAACTTGTTATAGGATGAATATAAACTGACGAAAAAAGGGTACTTCTTTATTCAATTCAGTTCATTCTATTTATCTTCATTGAATTTATTTCATTTTATACAAATAAAACAACATCTTGTTTAATTACAAACATCATTTCATTAAAGTATGTTTTGAAGGTACCTTTGGAATCATCCTTTCGAATGGCCTTATCACTTTGTATTTAAATTTTTTTCCCTAAGAACAAATGAATAATATATCTTTAATAATCTTATTTTTTTTGGAGAACCATACCTAAAAAGGTAATGAACTGTTTACTCCATCCTGTTCATTTTGGAATGCTTCAATGAAATTGAAAAAAATGGATGAATATGATATGATAAAGAGATCCATTTAATGATAATCATATACCTTTCATTTTAAACATGACCAATGTAGTTATCACCCATTCATATCATGATTGTCTTTAACCATATAAAATTATCATAGATGATAATATATGTTATATCATAAAGTCCTAATGTAGTGACCAAAAATAACATTTGACGTTGAGGATAGAATAATTAAATAACCACCATATACTTAAAAAATGAGTCTTTTGAAGGAATTATTAAACACCCTAACTTCTGGAGGTGGCTTGATAGGTATAGGGAAACCAGAAAATGGTGTTTTTGATATTTGAGTAGTGTGTGTGGGCACTAGTGATACACTCGGAAATTTTTTCTATAGTGTATATTGATTTTTTTTTGAAAAAATTATTGTTTTTCTTGTGGTACTACTTTCCATTTTCAACAAAAAAATTCAAGATGATTATTAATTTTATATTTTGATTACAAATTTATACATTATTTATTTATTAAACAAATAGTTTAATGTCTCACACTATTTCATTGAATTATATAAACCCTATATAATAGAATCTGAATACTATATTTCTTGAGTATTCTAGTGGAAATTTTCTCTGATCTTCCCCTCATTGAATACAAGCTATGTCTATGCCACTATTCAAAGAGTTCAATGTAGCCTTTGAGATAGACAACCTTATTAACTCATGGATCCTTGTTCTATTGAGTGAAGTCTCAGATTTTGAATCATAAACCAAAAATTCTAAATGCTTTACTCAAAAGTGATATCAAGTTATCTATGGAAAATATTTACTTAAACATTAGTTAATTCATCCCATCATTCTTATAAGAACACCCTAGTAGTAAGATGCACCTTCATCTACAGCTGACCAAGAACCCATAACTACTCATTGTGTTCAAAATCAAATGTTAGAAGGCATTTAGAGACTTAAAATTTCATTGAGGGTTTTTATATATTTTTCTCTAATAATTCAATCGATATATATTAGTTCAATTTATCAATGATGTCTCTATCACAACTAAAAATTAATAGAAAAACATTCATCCCTTTATCATGTATTTTATTATTTATTATTGTCTGTATTTTCCCATAGCAATAAAATCTATAAAATATTGAGTAAATTAATAATGGAAATATAATACCCAACTAGTCTTGTGGATCTAATATTTGTTGACCCTTTTTAATTAAATGGAAATCCATGACTTATTGGCATGAAACCTATGTTGTTGCGTGACTCTGGATGCAGCTTGCCCATGTCTAGTTTGTATACTATTATTTTAGATTTCACCTCATCTTGGAATTGTCTATGTATTACATATTCCCCATCCTGATGTACCACCTCATATTTTTGGGGGTCCATGCCTTACATCATTATTCTCAAATTGTAAAACAAATTGCTTGCAGGCAAAGGGAACGTGGGGTGAGAAGTACATCAGATGAATTTGGACACGCATTCCCTTATACAAATAGAATGAAAATAAATGATGATGCATAGAGAATTATATAATTACCTACTTATTAACACAATAATAAATAAATAAATTAATAAATTATTAATCTAGACATAAAAGGGTGGATCACAAGCTTAAGTCCAATTGGTATAAATGAATAGATGCAAAGTACAAAATTAAATTGTGATAAATCTAAAATTATGAGGGTATTGAAATAAATTAAATGAATTTCAATAAATTAAAATAATATATTTTATTCAATTCCCTGAATAATATAATTTAAAATACTAAAATTAATCTAAAACCATAAATTTAATTTAGTACTCCAATTAAATTAGTAATACAAATTTTTGAAATTTTAAAAACAAAATTAATTTTAATTAATTAAATTTAAAACTCAAATTAAATAAATCATATATATTTATTTATTTTTTCAAGGCCTTGAAAACCCTTCCAATGACCTTTTAAAATTGTGCCACAGACATGTAAATGCATTTTTACAGAGAAAACCTTGTAAAGTGGTATTCTAGTTTGATAAGGCCTTTCCAGACTCATTCTATTTGGGGAAGACCTACCTCTGCATATAGTTGGGTTGATCAGGTCAAGGAAGATCTGTGGAAACTAGTCATAGTATCGCACAATGAGTTTTACTGTAATGTGGATGGCGGTAGGTTGAGCTCGGCCTTTTGGTGGCCCAATGCTCAATAGTAGGACGTTGCCATAGGGGGTGAATCTCATGAAAGATAAAATTTGGTCGACTATGGGGGCATAGTGGCAAGACCAAAATGTGTGGCCATCTCAATAAGTCAAAGTGGGCGATGATGGAATAAGTATCAAGGAATAAGATAGTGATGACTAGTTTGACCTCAATTTGGTGGAGACAACCTGATCTTGCTGCGACAGGGTCACCTGGTCAGTGGGAGGGCATGGTGGTGCCCGTGTAGTGTGGTTCTGATGAGGAAAGATGGCCGCATCTACTGGATCTATGTTCTGATGGCATCCCATAGAGACAACATGACAATAAACCCAAATTTGTCCAGTGGTAGGATGACCATTACCTCGACCACAAATATATCATTGAGGGGGATCCACATACCAGGGATATGTGGTTTTGACTGAATGGCAGATGAGAGGGCATCGCTGTCTTGGTGTACATGGGAGATGATGGCTACATGGGACACTTGGGGCCTCACATGGCCAATGATGGAGGGTGATAATGTGGTAGAAAATTATTTCTTCAATGGGATTTAGTGGAACAAAATATTTTCATAGGAAGATGTGGATTTACATTGTATGGTTTAGATAATTATGGCCTCGAATCATTTTTCATGAAGTTTGTTATCAATCATTTAATTTTCCACTAGTCCATTGGAGAGCCTTTTAATATGATAATAATTATTATTATTGTAATAAAATTGTAATGATTATTATTAATACATAATTTCTTCAAAAAAAGTGGTAACCCTAAAACTATAACACAATAAAATTTATATAAATTATTCTTTAATAACATAAAAATATCTGAAATACGTAAATCTAAAAAAAGTGTGAACCATAAAATCATTTTCATATGACCCTAACATGGCCATAAAATATTAGATACATGTGCAGTTAGATTCGTTGGAACTTTTTTAATACCCTATTCATAAAATTTAATGTAAAATAAATTTCTTTGATAAAAAATAAAACACACGATCACTCTGATACTAATTGATGATACTAAGGTCACTTCTGATGCCAGTGGGTTAGAGATTTTAAAATTTCTCATTGTTGGGACAATGATACTTGTTATCTCTGATGATCTAACCCTCATTATGGTTCAAGGATCTCGTATAAAATAAGAAGATCACAAAAAAGAAAACAGAAAACATACTTTTTCAATATGAAATCAGACAAAACATCTTCATATCACTCGCAATATCAACTCTAAAAATCTTAAGCTAAATCCCTCTAAATCATTTACACACACTTCATAAATTCGTATGAGTGTCGATTGTCAGGTTTCAGGTCTTGGCATGGTGATCTGATGATTCCTTCGATGTCCCGACAATCGCCACATCAGTGTACCTTGGATTTATGGATATCACCTCGATCTGATTTCCTAGGTTGAGAGCTTCTCTCCCTATAAAGTATGAGAGGAGAGAGTAGCCTTAGAAATCTTACAATGAATAGTTGATTGTCTGAGATCATATCTCCATATTTATAGTGGATGTTCAAAATACTAGTAATGGTTCCCCGACCACTATTTATTTCACTTCCACTAAATATATAATTATGAAAAACTAAACAATTTCATAATATTATTTATTATTTTTTCATAAACATGTAATATATTTAAAATAAATTATTTCATAAACCTTTGTCATTAATTATATTTGTAATTCATGTTTCATATAAAATTAACCTGTAATATTAAAATAATATTCATTTGATTATCATTATTCCTAAAATTTATTTAACTAGTCAATACTATTAATAAATAAACTCAATCTAACTATTCCTAACATGAATAATATGAATTTATTTATTTATGAGTGATTGATAACTTGGAAAACACACAGACCCCATCATGTGGCCAACCATGTCCAATATACATATTCAACTAAGTAGGGTAGATTATTAAATATTCTATTGCGTGTGACCCTCTAATACCATCATTGGTTTTCAATGAATAATATCCATAGACCAAGAGTGGAGCCTAGTAACCCATCAAGGCCCATAAATAGATAAGGATACACATTGCAACAACATCCAAACCATGAACATGTAATGTGTACTACAATCTCCTTGTCTTTAAATATCACATAAAGAATGGCACACAATTGTGTCATTACCTTTTTCTTACTTTATTATTTTTTGATCTAACTATATGGGATTAACTTTTGAATACTTTGGGAGAAGACATATAATGGCAGAACAATCCTAATCAACAAGGATGGAGTTATACTACTTCCGTAACATAGATGAAAAGTAATCCTTTAATGACCATTCAACAAATACCATGCCACCAATGGCGTACCAAACAGAAGCTACCTCAACACAATTTCAATATCATGTTTTTTTTCTAGCATCAAAGTAAATAATGAAATGGAAAACATTGAAAATGATATCATGTTTGGAGACCAATACACAAGTCCATAGATAAGAACAACCAATGAATCCTAAATCATTTGTTGTTACTATTAGCTGGTATGTCCTCAAGATATCACTAAAAGATATCACCAATTGTCAAATTCAAGAGAAGAAGTATCAATTCATTGGATCCCCCAACACCTGAAATTCAAACATCACCTTTTTCTAGACAACATAATGCTTATAGACCATATAATCTTTGTTTAAGGTTTATATCATAGTATCTTGAGGTTCCCATTATATCATGGGATCTATAATTTTATTTTGATACCGAAATTAGTCTCCATACATTAGAATTAAAGAGTGGATATAAATATATCTACATTATAATCTTATGTAAACAAAACACATATCTCACTTTCTACGTGATACAATGATCAAAATTATAGTTCAATTTGGGTCTAGAGAACCCACTATTACAACAGAAATGACATCATTGGACCCCCAAACTACTCAATGAAGATTCTTTCATTGTTCAAGATGACCCTAGGATATAGAAAATGATTTTTGATAGTGAATATAGAAGCATGGAAGGTAAGTGACAGGATGACACCAAGCATGATAAAGTTGGGATGGGAGACATTCTCATATCTAAAAAAAATTAATTCCTACTTTACTCCATCTTATTATCCAAGGGATGCACAAATAATGAAGTAGTATATCAAGCTTTAATTTATGTGCTGGAGTTGGTACTTTAGATACAAGTCTACCAATTGATTATAAACTTTTATTAGAAATGGTCATAAAGTAGGTTAACAGAGATTAAACGATCAGAAAGGATTATCTAATCCCCCTACTAAGCCACGTTATAGGACTAATGGTGGAATTTCCTTCAGAATTAAAATTGACTCATGTTACATGGATGAAAAGTGCCTAAGACAATGCACTTGTGAATATAGCCACAACACAATAAGATAGAGAGAGGGATGAAAAATTCATAAATATTGCGCACCTCTTGATGGTCTCATAATTTATTTAAGCCAACATGGAAGATATTGATGAGATTAGTCCCATTTCTGAACCATATAGTCCCACCACCATCAGGATGGCACACATTATGGACTACCTTATAAAAGGAGAAATCCCACTAGACAAAGCTAAGAGGAAAAAAATATAAAGCAGATAAATTAACATTCTTATCAATGATGGAATAAATACAAAAAAGGTACTCTACAAATGACTAATTGATGTGGTCCTTCTAAGGATCATTGATAGAGAAGAGACTGATTCTATCCTCAAGTTCACACTGAAGCATGTGGTTCCCACCAGTTAAGATCCATTAATTCCAATAAAATCTATAAGATAGGGTATTACTAAACCACTATAATGACTGGATGTACAAAATTAACCAAAGGCGTCATTCTTGCATAGTTAATTTCATCTTTATTCACAAACTCCATGAGTTTTTTTGAATAGAAAAATACTCATTGACATTTTATATATGGGTAATAGACATCATGGGGACATATCCTCCCACTATATCCAATAAGTTTAATTATATTCATACTATAACCAACTTATACTACAAGTGGTATGAATATATACCCCTCAAAGTGGTCAGGGAAGGAACATTGTCAACATCATTAAATCTAACATCATCACCAAATTTGTTGTGCCTCATACAGTACTAATGGATAATGAAACCAATTTTTGTTTGGAAAAAATGGATACGTCATATCAGACGTATAACATCATGTTCAATTGTTCATCCTGGTACAGTGAAGCAACTAATGGATTGATAGATGACTTCAATAATAAAATAACAAATATACACCTGAAGATGGAAAAACGTGGTCCTTCCGATTGATGTTCAATTTCCCTTTCTCGGTGTCACCATATTGTTTTAGCTATCTATAGTTGAAAAGTCCAAGAAATGACTAGTCAAGATGGATTGATTGGGTGTGAAAATATTATATAGCATTTATCATTTGGAAGTCCACCAAAACCAAATCATGTGAGCCTTTTAAAATAGTTTCCCCAATGATCTTTCATTGATTGAGAATAGCTCTTGATCCTCATGACTCGAATTATACCTATAAAGTAACCTCTATGTTGGAACTAAAATTTGAGGGACCTTAATCCATACATGAGGCCTACTCCAATGGAGATTATTCATTGATGTTGACGGATGAAATAATCATCAACTCCCCACTAGTGAATGGTTCTTGAAAAGTATTTTTTGTAGTCACATGAAACATCATCCTATTTGCATTACATTAAACTAAATGGAACATCATCCTGATAATATAATGTTAAATTTCATGGTAAATCATCCAGATCACATTGCATTAATTTTGATGCTATTCCTTCATGATCACATGACATTAAATTGTATATTACATCATCCTGGTTTCATAATAATTAAATTTCATTGTACAACATAGTAAGGTCCTGAAAACTTAGCAATGGGATGTAAATACTCCAACAAGAACTTTCTAGAATAAAATAAGCATTCCTACAGGTCTAGAAAGGAATTTATATGCACATCTAAATGAAAATTTGATATGAAATGTGAAGAAATAAATTTATCAAGAGTTTTAATTGAACTGTATACCACCAAAAGGAATGGTTTGGGGGCTTATTAACTGCAAACAATCAGTACGCAGAAGGACACATGAGGTGCTGGCCCATAGGGTGATGGTTAGCCATGCTAGGATACCATGAACCATTTCATTGGTGAAATCGAGCATAGAAATTCCATCAACATACCATAACGCGAAATCAATATTTCGAAAATGAAGTAAACAGACAGGGTTCCAAAAACCATGAATCCCGAACCATATCCTCTGCAAACCTCAGTTGAATGAGTCTTCTAGGGGTTGAGATATATCTTCATAAGATTCTGAAAACGGTGATTCATGCCCAAATATATTATTTACCTAGTTCTCTATAAATTGATCATAAAGGGAATTGAATGGATGGCTGACGAAGAAATCATGGAGGAGACCCTAGATGATTGAAGAAATAATTTAGAGGGGATTTTGACATCAGTTTCGAATCATCTGGGAAAGGAAAAACAGAAATCATGTTTTCATATATATATAACTAGTCATAAAACATAAAAATAAATAAAATAATAATAATAGGTGAACCGCGATCCTATTTGGTGCCATCATGAACAATAAATTCCTTGCAGATGAAATCCCTGCGAACCACAGGTTCCATGAACCTTCTTCAATATAGCATTCCACATTGTGCATCCCTATGAGGATCGAACCCCTACACCACATACCTCATTAGTACATGTATGTAACCCAAAGAAGCATGGAAAACCTCATCTAGGACGACATTACACTTTGGTTTGCACTGGTCCATACCCAAGTCCACATACTACTTTAGTATGAAAATTACCCCTCTACCTGTATAGCACTATGGTATGTAGGGCTCACCCCATCTCGTAATATAAAACAGTACGTGGAATGAGGTGTGTTCAGGTTTCCTTCCCTCTGTCTTTGATATCACCCCACCATTACCATACAGTCCTCCATAACTCCTCTACAAACCAGTCCATTGGCATCATGCCAAAGCCTCCTCCAAAGTAACTAAACCCATTTGATCATATCAGCAGGTGCATCAATGTGCCCCATTGAGTCTACATACCCATGTTAAGAAGATTCAAAAAGGCTATCCCCACAACAGTTCGGACCCCCGTAATATCCCTAAGTCTACATTCTCAGGGTAACATGGTGTCCAACAATGGGATATTGATGTGAACCTCTCTCTTATAGGGATCAATTGTGATCACTTTCTATTATATTCAATGATGAATGGTGATTAGTCAAATGGACCAGGATCACTTGTCCTTTTGAAGGGATGAAACAATACCCCCTTTCCTCAAACACATTTTGGGGAACTCCCACCGAGGTAAGTCCCTTACCTTCCAAGGGACAACCCACATGAATTCCAATTTCATCCCACATTGAAGGGTTCATTGTTCCGTGCCCTCACTCACTATCTCCTCGACATTTTTCTCCATAGGCCTGACCTCTTCCATAAACTGTAGAGAAGGTGTGGGGTTTGTTGAATATCTCACATCCTCATGTTTCTCAAATCAAGTGTGACTCATGTGGTCTTTGATATTTGTGGTGATAAAAACATCCACACAATAATCCCCATATCGTGGACTATGTGAACTCTAATTAATGTTCAAACCATGATATGTAGTGTGCTTTCTTGAATGTTCTAGCTCAAAGGGGTGTCCCTCAAAAAGGGTACACCAAATTATTCCCCCAAAAAATGGGCCCCCGCTCAGGTACGAGCACCAATATAACTGAACTACATGGGATCTGATTCCTATAAAGCTGATTTGTAGGAATCCTATATAATGAATTTGACCCCAACATCATACATCCTTCCATCTCTCCTAGATGTTGATAAACTACAAAGTATCTTATTGTATGGATTAAGTTATCATTTCTTTTATAACATCAAATCTATGCATATCCATGATGATCCTACAACTCAAGGGTATCCTATGGATACACTCTTCGGGAATGAACCATGAATTAACGAATATATGAAAATGAGTTAAATACATAAGAGAGTCCCAGAATAGGAAATAATTCCCCCAAAAAGAGTGTGATGAGCCTGACCTCACATCCCCTCGACGAATGGAGTCCTTATGTTTCGTTGGCCAAATCATCATCTAACATGCATCTGCCTTTGAAATGTAGGTCTACAAATCATGGATACCAAGGCTGTTGCGTGTTCATGGTTCCTCGAATAAACTCGTTGGAGACCATTTGAGGAAATTCATATCCTTAGATGACCGATTACACAAATACATAACCCCATGAAATCACCCTCTAGGACCATTTCACTATGGAACATCCTTTGAAATGCAGAAGGGATAAAACTCCTAGTCCTTAAAGGGTCAATCCAATTCCCCCTAAAATAAAATGATGCAAATCAGTCCAAAACAAATATGACGATGTGAAAGTCTCTCTAATAATGGAAAAATTGGGGTAACCCATTGAACCATTTTTCATTTTCTCCAAACAAGTACACACGCCCCCTCAGGTCAAATCAAAAATGGTGAAGCTGATGTAAATCCCTAACCTAGGTGGTTATTTTACCACACTCAAGCCCCTTAGCCTCATGAAAAAAGATGGGGGGTTAAGCTGAATCATCAAATATGAATATGATCAAGAGATGATACATAGATTCATATTTTTTCTGTATATGTCATATATATATATATTGATAGATTTTGCAGAGTGACCATCAATACAAATAGAATCTCAAAAACCAATGCAGACACACACCTCAATGATCCCATAGGTGGTCGGGCCCCGAAGAAGAGAAGGACCACCGCTCCAACCCAGCATCTTCAACATTGGGCATCCAACACACTTATTAGAGGATAACAACAAATGTTACTCTCACCATAATGGAGGCAGCAAGATAATACCTCTAAGAAGCAAAATCACACTAGCTTCCTCCTCAGCCATGACTAGCAACCTAGCACAAGGCATCATGGTTTTAGTCTCGAAACATTTCGGGAGCCTATCCCTAGAGCGTGTCTACCAGTACCTCACTTATCTCAGGGATCCAGATCAATTCTATGTTGATTAATTCATCCCAGCTATATAGGGGTCCGACATAGGGGCCCCATCCAGAGAGAATTGTTGCCAAAACTAGTCCCCCAAGTATCCTCACCCTAATGAAAATCCTATGCTGAGGAAACTACTGAAATCCAACAAACACGAGACCTTGGACCACCCGCTAAGGACAGAAAACATGAAATTTGGAATAGGCTATCAAACTGATTCTTGAGGAAGAATTCCTCCATAAATATACTAAGGCTTTCAATGGGAATACATAAAACTTCACCTCCTCCACTGACGACCACCATGGAAATAGGGTGACATAATATGAGTAGGTTCACATTTCTTCTAGTGCTCGCCAGTCCCACCGTGCAGACAGAGTGGAAAACTACAAGTAGATGAAAACATCTACCAATTCAAAATAATCCAGTCATCCAAATAGGCTAGAAACCAATTATAGGAAGGCACAAATAACTATTTATTTATATCAAAACTGACATCCATATAGGGAGGTAAGAAAATATGTGGAGAGTAAAATTCTTGTGGATTCATACAATGCATGTGAGACAAATATAGCTGAAAGCAGGTAGATGAAAATTCTCGCTCATGAAAATGAATACCACCAGTAAAATATGGTAGCAACCAGAGAATAAAAACATCGGTAGATTTGTTCCTCTGCCCCAAAACATATGAATAGCCAGTATCCACTGGCATCCTATGTAGGACCAGAGCAGGAAAAATCTCCTACTCTGACATCAGAATGGGACATCATACCCATTCCAGCAAAATATGTATCTTAGCACATCCTGGAAATGATGAAATATCATACATAAATTCCAGGACATATCCTCCCAACATTTCAAGATATCATTTTATCAATGGAAAAGTTGACGAAATCGACCCACGTACCAGATATCACAAATCGATTGACTATCCCAAAAGATGGGTTAGTCATAGTTCTTCATCCCTGCTCTTTTCTAGGATGGTCTCCAGCAATATCCTGTGATACATGGACAACCACATTAAAAACAATACCCATTCCAACTAGGGGATGCTGATTCAATTTGGAAGTTTCTCTAAGGTAGACATATATCCCTTCCAAAACACAATATTTCTATCTGTGTATCCTAGTAGAATCATGGTAACCAAAAAAATAGGGACCTGTATATCAAGTCCATTACCAATAGTAGATAGCCATGATTACCCACAAGGGAGTACCCAAAAATTAAATGCAGTTAAGGAAACTAGAAGATAAAGAGTGTACACATGATCCGTCTATAATAGAAGTTGGAGTTCATGAAACCCTTGAGCATATATCAAAAATGGATAAAAACCGTTTCTATCCGTTAAACAATTATGGACGTGACGTTAGAAGTTTTGGAGGCCCTAACCGCAATGTTGCTACTAGCACCTCTGAAGTTCCTCCCCAGAGTACTCCCTGGGGCTTACTCTGTGGTCCAATAATGATCAATCACGAGAGCATATCTCCTGATTCATGTCAGGGAAGGCCTTACCTTTACCATAAGATCAGAAATTGAGAAGGCACACCCATTGGGTTCATCCTCCCTGGTTGTCCTCCCTAGGGTATATGCTACTTATATGATTCTACTTAAAATCAGACCTCATGTCATAATGGTATCCCTCTCTATGATGACAGCCATCATGAAGGCCCTCCCACCGATTGTACTTGCTACAAATGTACTCCCTAGGGAAACATCATGCAATGAGAAGGTCCTCCGCTCATTTAAGTACATCTTAAAGGCCCTCCCCAGGATGTACACTACATAAATTATCTTTGTATCCAAATATCATGTACTGATAGTAGTACTCGCCATCATAGTAGTCATCGAGAATCCCCCCCCCCCCATTAGTGAATTCGAGCAGCAAGAAGGTCCTCCTCCTACTGCAACCCTCTATGAAGGTCCTCCCTAGGAAATATTACATAGGGACATTCCCCGCAATCCGATATTAAGTGTAAATGGAATCCCTTTACATTCTATAACTGATCATGGAGGCCCTCCCAAAAATCAAAATTCCCATAGGAATGAAGGTCCTCCTCTTGCTGGGACAAATTTGAGAAATCCCACTAATGCTGAGATTCTCAGAAAGATGGATTCAGACATGTCATACACCTTTTTTATGATGAGTTTTATTCTTTCTGAACTAGAGGATGGTTTAGGGACACACTAATCTTCTGATCCACCCCTACACCGCTCACATATCAATGAGGATCCTACCGGCACTACTAGTTGGAATGAAATCATTATGAATCAGTCAAGCTAGGCATATCAAGTAAAGGATTCCCTAGAAGAAAAATAATATGATATGTCCTCATGAGAAGACAACTAGATAAGGAAAATATACTGGTGATGTATTATCCCACAACCACTTCTCACTTTGACATACCAAGGTTGTTGTTTGAGGAATGTATAAATAAAATTCGCCTCAATATATGGACAACTCTTCTCTAGCTAAAAGAAAAACAAATTCCCTAAGAAGGTTATGTGGACCTTGTCAATATATTAGGAGAGCTTAACTTACTAATTGACCTGGACGCCCTCTTGTGTGCATGACATCCACAATTTGAAAGGCGATAGAAAAACCTTGAATTTGCCTACCTCCACACGTTGCACAAGTTGCATTGCCTCATCGGAAACTCCCCAACCAGAATTCATATTCTGTGATGGGGAGAACATGGATCCCTACACTTCACCCCATGTACCATCCAGTAGATCTCATCAGAAATTAAATCATTCAATGTCATTACACAAAGGCATCAATCAAATAAAATATCTTCCCAGGAATGGTGGAACACTCAAAAAGAATCATCCAGGAGTAAGTCACAAAAGCATCAGGGCCCACAATACTAATTCATCAAGAATCTTCTGAGCTAGGAAACTAATAACATCTCGTAAGCTTCCCACCTAAGGAAATCCATCCAAAATTTAGTGCTCATGTCATTGAAAGAAAATAAATACCATGAAGATACAACACCCTACCCAACTCACACCTGTATGAGACTGCATGAAATACAAAAGGTGACAATAGCATCCACTACCGTCGCAATATGGGAATAGCCCCAGCCCACAGGGCTGGGTGGATTTTTAACTCAAAATGCCCCTATAAGGCCTACAAACCAATGATATAGAACATCAATGGATGAATTGGAGAAACCCCATACCAAAGGGCTAGGGGCTTTCTTACCTCAAATACTCGCACATTGGACATCAGTCTTCTCCTCTTATGGATGAATTATGAGTAGAGTGGTCACCCATTGAACCTGGTCTCATGTTTCACACCCTCCGAAACAAATTCATTTTACCGGGATAGATCAGGGCACTCTTTGGGTCGATCTTCTCCAAGAAACACAAATCATACCACATAATGGAAGGATAATGTCCAAAAATGGATGCAACAGTCTCTACTACTATTTAGCACTAGGTACACCACTCCCAATGTGGTATGAATCAGTGAACGTGGTGAATTTCAGCCCTATGGATCTCATATGAAATGATAAAAATGGATAGGATTCAGGAGCATATAGTTCCCTCCCAGAGGTGGCCCACACCGAGTCTGATGTAGTGCATACCCATAACCTGAGATCTGCCCTAAATTTAGTCATACCCTCTAAAAAACCATTACTACCTCCCTCAAAAATCCAAAATAAGTTGAATAATAAATCCATGTCCATGTATGAACCACCACATCCTCCCATTGATAATGTGTCCTTCATGCTTGAGGAATGATTCTCCATGAAGGAGGGTAAAATGAAAGATCTTAGGAGAATTAATGTCTAGTTGTATCCAGGGAGCTATCTGGATGGATGTGTTCCTCAAACAGAATGTCAATAGATGCTCCTAGAAGACGTGCCCATACCATAGGCATTCATCCCAACAAATGAAACTATGCTCAGATGGTCTTCCAGTCCAGCACTAGGACCATCATCCTACCAGAGTTCGAACACAGAAGGACATAAAGACTTCCCTATACTTGGAAAGTTGTCATAATACATTTAGGTGATCCCACAAAGGATACCCTCGGCTGGGTATCCACACCAAATACCAGTTGTGCCGGCACATCCAGTTTTTTCCACTACTATGCCTACCCAATATCAAGTCTAAAAGGATATGCATCAAGGGATATTGAATATCTTCAAGAAATGGACATCTCCAGTAGAACCCATGGATGGGAGATGAACTCCAATACATCTAGAGCACAAACCTTACTCCATTTGGGTGAGAAATGTGTCTCCATCACCAAACATTGGGAACCGCATATTCCTAGTGTTCAATGGTTCATGGGACCCATAATTGAATCTACTACCTTATACATCTTACTCTGACCCCATAATGGGTACCCCAGAGAAATAATAAGCAGTTAAACTCAGGTTCATCATGAGAACTCTACAGGGTTCAACATTTGTGTGGTATACTAACTTGACAGGTAAATCAATCATAGGTTGGGAGGACCTATAGTGACACTTTATCATCCAGTTTAGTTGGAAATTTCCTAAGACAAAAGTCAGTGATCATATGAACTACATGCAGTGAGAGAATGAGAAATTTTCAGACTTCATCGACTAATATAAAGGCCTTACTCCCTAAATCAGCCACTCCCCCATGATGAAATTCTCTCTATGTGAATTGATAAACTTCGTGATGAATTGTGGAGTTGGCTTTTACCAATGAAGTACACAAGGGGATTATGAGATTTCACTGCCATTACCCAATAGATAGAATACTCCTTTAAGTGGACCAATCTCAAGTCCCTGTTGTACCCATCGGCCCTAGGGTAAAGAATGAGAATGATGAAGCAGCTATGGAAAGGCTTATGTCACCCGTGATACCAGCCCCAGTTTACAGGCCTCCACCAAACCCTGAAGGAACCACTGGCTCTAACAACCAACCCCAACTCAGCAAGACGAGTGAAGTGGAGATAATAGAAATTAGTTATAGGAATGAAGAAATAAGGAGTACTCATTCCGAGGTGACCAAGTCCATGGCTACTTCATAGCCTACATGAATTGAAACTTTCTCTGGATACCATAGAAAAAGAGAGCAGATAATGTGGGTCTTAATGACTATCCAAATTATTGTTGATATCATTAGATATTGGGGCACACCATCTAGGAGTACATCATTTTTAAGGATCTTCTGTAAAACATACTGAATTCTAGACAAGTCAAGTTAGGTCTACCACCAGCACAAGTGGCGTATGTCTCCACCTTATACCCAGAAGAGGAATAGGAATAGATAATAGTCACTAGAAAAAAGGAGAAAAAAATTAAATTTTGATGACTTAGAAAAGATTCAACCATGATCATTGCATCCTCCATGCATAATAGAAGAAACCAATCATGCCCCCAGTATTTCTAGATGAAACACAAACATTATCCTAAACCCCATAATCCTTTGAGGGATAGAAAGGATGAATGAAGGATAAAAATGATGGTCCTGCACCAAAGCTGAAACTAGTATTGACACTTTTGGACTTCAAGCATGAATTCATGTAATCATAGACACTACCCCACCAAATAGTACCACATGAACCTCCCTACCAAACGACACAAAACGAAAAACACCACCAAATGACACCGTTAGAAGAAGATAGTCAGACATAAACATTTTCATATCCTGAAATGACCTTTGTCTCCATTAATGTCATTAAATTGATGGAACCATTTCCTGATACAAACTATGGACATAAATCGTAATTTTCATCATTCAACTAGAGATCTGGAGGAAAAGGGTTTCCAAGAAGATGTGATCCTAGAATGTGTCAGATCCCAAAATACACCAAAACTCAAACTGTTAACATTGTAGAAACATGCGGAAGGACCCCCGCCAGACACAATAAGAACCAAAATGTTACTATTCCCCTACTAAAATAAATATGAACCCAATCATCATGGAGTATCTATTAGAGTAAGAGAATATGTCTAATCACCCATGGTGTGTAGGATGACCAGTTCATCCAAACTCAGAATGAACAACAACACCATAAGATCATGTCACAGAGGTTGAATCGTCTACGTCCAATTCCCAAGCCCCTGAGGCTCCAATGAAAGTGAATCCCCATGTTGGGAAGTGCTAAAAATTAGAGAAGAAATTATAAATTCTGAAGCGACTATCCCTAGTAATTGAAAATATATCGATCCCAGATTCCTTGAATCTATCAGTAGACCTGAGGGAGGCATGCATCGAATCCTTAATAATTCCCCATGAATTTGAGGCCGATGTAGCAGCTACTGATGTCTATCGGATAGTGATCAATCCTAAAGAATTCCACATTATTATCTCCTTCATAGATCAGGATTAATATTCCATCATGCAAGGAATCTTCAAAAACATATGTGTGTGTTTTAATAAAAACAACATTGATATTCAGAGAATTTTCATCGACAATGTTACTAGAGTCAACCTCCTCCCACTACGAACACTTGATTAGTGAGGCTATGATGAGGAAAATTTCACACCCTTCACTAAAACTCTTCTAGGATATGAAAAAAAATGAAAAACGTTATTGGGGTGAATCAAACACAAAACATGTCATCATGTTCTCATGTCTGATTCTGAGTTTCTGGTATTGTGGATAAGTACATCCATCAATGTCCTATTGGGGAGGCCCTGGCTTAAACAGCACATTGTGAATCCCTCATCATATAATTAGTGTATTAAATATTCCACTGCAGGGTCCTGAAAATTAAGAAAAAGGGAAGGAAAATACTCCCACATGTTGGGATAAGAAAATATATAAATGTTGGATTGAAAATTTGAGAAGGATTTGGATGAAATAAAAATTTTCAATGGGATTTGGTCCGACCACATACTGACTACCAAGAATGGTTTGCAGAAGGCATAAGATGCAAACCACAAGTACACAGATGGCCTATTGCGCACAGAACTATGAGGTGTTGGCCAGTGAATGAAGTAGTTCATGGTGAATTCCACCCGCAAATTGAAGCTTTCATGAACTATTTTCACTGACAATAATCTGATAGATATACTCTCCACACACCATCCTAGTGAACAATGTGGTTCGTAGATGAGGAGAAGCCAATGTTGTACCCCTCCTGTGGAAACCCAGGTGATCGAGTCTTCCACGGATCATGATATCTCTTCATGGGATTCCAAAGAAGGTGCCATGCGAACCACATATATAGATTCCCTAGATCCCCATAAAAGGATCCAAGGGTAATTGAAAGAGAAAGGAGGGGAAAGAGGGAGAGATCTCTGGGACAGACGAAAAGTGGATGAAGAATGTAGAGGGTACATGAGAAATTTCTCCTGCCCCAGAAGCAGTTCGTGGGTATTCATGTCTCATCCCAAACAGTTTGTGGAACCCATCACATGAACCATATGTAGAAAGCAGTTTGAGGAAGTCCTCCCAGCTAATCGTATTTGAATGACCCTCTTCAGCCAACCAGAAAACCAATAAAAAATATAATAAAAATGGTTCATGAATTCCCATATGTGGAAAAGAGTATACAGATTCCAATATACAGAAAAATATACGGGGACGCCCATATGTGGGAAACATTATGAGGATTCCCATATGTGGAAGATAACAAAAGGATGCCCATATGCAGAAAATGGTGCATGGATTACCATTTTTAGAAAATAGTATGTGCATGCCCATATGCGGAATATGGTTCAAAGACTCCCATATGTGGAAGATGGTTCATGGACACCCATAAAAAATGACGGTTTGTTGGAACACTATGTGGAAGATGGTTTTCATGCACCCTATATGGAAGACAGTTCATGGAATGCTCCTCCAGGTACCCTCATATGCAGACAAATTCTATGAGTATTATCCTAAGTGGCTAGCTCCTACGTGGCTAGGTCTACGCAGAAAATAATTCACACCACAGTTCCATACCATGGGGGTTTCACCCCCAAACCCCTGCTCGAGCTCAGTTTCTAGCTACGGTTCAAGCCCTTAGGGTCGGTCCCATCACTACCATCACTTTCCCCCATGAAAAATGGAGTGTCACACCCCGAATTTTTCAAGCTGAGTTAATGAAATTTTACAATACACCCATATGCCACCCAAAAAAAATCCCTTAAATACCATGAGAAGAGACATTCCTCTTTCACCTCCTGAAAACCCTCTCACTAGCCTCGTATATCAGGTTGACCCAGATCTCTATGGTCAATCACAACCTGTATGTTTCTTAGATGCCAAGACACTTCCTTTAAATCCATCAAACACTGTGCCTATAGTGATTTCAGATTTTTATAAACACTTATGTCGATCAGAAGTGGATGGATAGTGTCCTGAGGAAACCACTGCTTGACTATCCACATCATGCCCTGATGGCTCTGTATACGCTTCCCATAGAAACAGATATAAACCAAAGAAAAATTCATCCCCAATAGAGTCTTATCCTACCTTGTTATGCCTCCATGGCATCCATGCCCCATACCGTTTCTCCTTATCTGAGAATCCCTAGTCACGGTTTACACTTTCCTTGATTATCCTTCAGTTAATAATGGCTCCTACAACAAACGGTCCAAACACAATGACCTTAATCTATGAGTTATCATACTAACCACATGACATTAAACTGTTTGGTCCTAGTCCCAGCAACCTGAAAATAAATAGTGATGTCAACGTCCAATTTATATGACTTTAAAATATAGTTGACTGGGTGATTTAGGATCTTCATAAACATCCACAACAATAAAAAAGGTAATACCAATGTCCTGAGGACATCTCTTCTTGACTATGCACATCAAGCCCCGGTGGCTCTGCATATGTATCCCACAAAAATGGCATGTCATCATGAGGAAAATTCATCCTCAGTAGAGTCCTTTCCTGCCTCTGTATTCCTCATTGGCTTTCATGCCTCATATCATTTCTCTTGATCTGGGATCCTCCATAATCATGATTTACTCATTCTTTCCCTCTCATGTTCGAGGCACATTAGAGTATCCAAACATTATTTTTATCATTACAATCATGGTTTATATAGAAAGTGGTCCTCATCGCATGACCCTAAACCGCATGACCCCAAGTAGCCCCATCAACATGAAATATAACATTGATGCCATCATCCAATCTATATGAAATTACATTGTAGTATACCTCACCAAACATATTTTGGGGCCAATCCATCGATTTAATTCCCCAATCTTCTAATTCAGGGCCACGCGACCTATAATGAAATTTCACTTTGAAGGGTTCTTTTCTCCACACCCACACTGAAGGTTACTCCAACCACTTCCATCGTGGTCCCCCCCTCCCCCACCAATAGGGGAGGATCCATGTGCATTGTGTAATAATTCACATCCTCTAGTTTCTCACATTGATCATGACTCATGTGGGAATAGAGGTCTGTGAGAATTAAAACATCCGCATGATCTTGAACTATGATAAATCTAATTCCTTTCGAAATCAGGATACGTAGGATGCCTGCTAGAGGGCTCGAGCTCCAAATGGTTCCCATCCCTAAAGGGTTCACCCAATCCTATTTTCCAAATGCGAATCTCCCATGTGTAACCCCCCAACCATAATAAACTATGAGAAATATGATTCATGATTAAATATAGATACAAAGTATGCCTACTAGAAGGCCCAATCTCAAAAGGGTAAACATATATAAAGGTTCCACCCAATCATGTTTTCCAAATGGGATGCTCCCATGCATAATCCCCACATAATATGTACTATGATAACTCTGATTCTTCATTAAATCTGGATACATAGTATTCCTACCAGAAGGACTGAGCTTGAAAGCGTTTCCATCCGTAAAAGGGTCCAAAAATCGCGTCCCCTAAAATGGGAAGTTCCCATGTGTATGCCCCACACCATTAAAATTACGAGAACTCTGATTCCTAATCAAAATAGGATATGTAGAACGCCTACCAAAAGGCTCGAGCTCAAAAGGGTGCCTATCTGAACAGGTCAACCAAACCATGCCCCCTATAATAGGTAGCTCCTATGCGTAAACCCCAGACAATCCGAACTACATGGGTTCTTCTTCCTCTCACTAGGATATGTAGGAAGCACTCCTTGTGGTTCTGATTCCAATATCAAGTTACCTTCTCTCCCCCTGGATGAAGATGAACTCCTGAGCACCTTATAATATGGCTAAGTCAACATCACCACCATGTCATCAAATATATACAAGGTCATGATGATCTTTCAAACTAAGGGTAGCCCAAGGACTCACTCTTTGGAAATGAACCAAGGATTCAAGAACATATAAACATGACTTAAATCTATAATATCACCCTAGAACAGGAAACAATCCTCACCAGGAAGGGTGCGGTGAGCTTAACCTTCCATCCTCTCAACCAATGGAGTCCTTAAGTGTCATTGGCCAAATCATTAGCTAATGAGAACCTGGCTTTGGAATGTAGGTCCATGAATCACAGATACTAGGGCCGTTGGCTAATCATGGCTCTGGAAATAAACCTGTTGGAGACCATCCATTGATGTTATATCTGAGGAGGACCGATTTCATGACTGCTCATCCCCCACACAATCACCCACTGGGACTGACAGTTCCCGCATGGTTAATTCATCCTTATTTAGAGGATAATGACATCAAACAGGTTGTAAAAAATTAATGGCGAATTCGGTGATAACGAATCTCTATTGAAAAGGGGATGAGTGATGATCCTCATCATGCCATTTCCACACCGCCCTCCAAAATTTCCACCTCAGAGGCAGAACAAAAATGGGGAAACCATCTTGAATCCATATCCAATATGGCGGTTCTACCCCAATGATTAATGACAAAACGATTCTATATGTCAGACCATATTTTTTAGCATGTTACATGAAAAATTCACCACCTCAAATGTGGAACAAAAATGGTGAACCTAACTTGAATCCTTAACCAATGTGGCAGTTCTACCCCAATGATAAAAGTAACAAGTATACTACACATTCGACCATTTGTTTCTACCCGATATGCTCAAAACGCACCACCTCGGAGGTAGAAAAAAAATGGTAAACCCAACTTGAATCCTTAACCAAGGTGGCCGTTCAACCCTGATGATAAAATACAAAAGTATACTACACATTAAACCATTTTTTTCCTCGGTACGTGAAAAACGTACCACCTAGGAGGTGGAACAAAATGGTGAACCCAATGTGAATCCTTAACCAAGGTGGTAGTTCAACCCCAATGATAAAAGAAAAAATGATACTACACATCAGACTATTTTGTTCACCCCAGTATTTGCAAAACACACCACCTTAGAGGCGAAACAAAAAAAGAGAACTCGACGTGAATCCTTAATCAAGGTTGTAGTTCTACCCGAATGATAAAATACAAAAGGATAGTACACATCAAACCATTTTGTTCTCCCCATTATGAAAAAAACACACCACCTCAGAGGCAGGACTAAAATGGTGAAACTGACATGAATCCATAACCAAGGTGGTAGTCTCACCCCACTCTGTTCCCTTTTCCCCATAGTGAAAGAAAAGGGAAAGGACGCTAGGATTAGTTGCCAAAAATGTATATGTTTAATGGAATTCTACTTTGACAATGGCTTGGGGTTTTTACGTCATATATGTATCACAGGTTCCCAAATAGTGACTATTGATCCAAATGGAATCCCCATAATCCATGTAGATGCACACATCAGCAATCCCGCAGGTGGTTGGGGCCCCAACGAAGCACGTGACCCCTCGCCTACCCAGTGTCTTCAACGCTGGGTATCCAATACGTTGATCAAAGAGTACCACAAAAATGGTACTCTCACCTTACTGAAGTCCACAAGGCAAGAACTCTAGTCTTCCAAGGTCCACTAATTGCCACTTCAGCCGCTTTCAACTCCCCAGCACCAGGTGGCCCTGGTGGTCATCTCAATTCGTTTGAGGAGCAAGTTCCCAAAAAGTGACAATGACTTCCTCTATTACCTTAGGTAGGCAGATGTAGTCAATGTTGATGACTTCATATCAATTGCACATGGTCCCTACCCATAGAACCCCACTAGAGGGAATCATCACTGACACTGGTTGACTAGGCCTCCTCCAGCTGAGGAGGACCTTATGACGAGGGCACATTCCATAGTCTAAGAGACCTGGGCCCGTCGGTCTTCTTTCCAAGGGAGGTAAATATATAACTAGGAACATGTTATCACCCTTGTTCCTAAGGAGCAACTCTTTCATAATAATGTGGTCACAGTGAATGGGAAGGCCTACAACTCTACCCTCTCCACTCAAGCCCACCATATAAGTAGGGTTGCAAAATAAGGCCACATGCACGTTCCTGCTAATGCTCATCGGTCTGGCCAAACAGACAGAGCAAAAAACTATATGGAGATGTAGTTATCTTCCAATACACAAAAGTCCTGCCATCCAAAGATGGAATAACTCAGATATAGGTAGGCTCAAACACCTACTGATGTATTTCAATCCCACCATCTAAATAGGGCAGAAACCAAATATGAGTAGAGCCAATTTCATGCTGATGAAAACAAATTACCTGAGACAAATAAAACGGCCAACGAGTGGATGAAAATACCGTATCGTGAATATGGAGACCTCTAGTGAAATATGGTGGAAACTAGAGAAGATAATCGGTGACAGAATCATTACACTATCCCGTCACAGGAGAACTACAAGTATCTACTGGAATCTCATGGATGACTAGAGCAGGCACAAACTGCTGCTCCGACATCAGAATGGACCTTCATACCCATTCCAGCAAAATATGTGTTCCAGCACATCCTAGAAATGATGGAATATCTGACATTGATTCCAAACCATATCCTCCAAACATGCCAAGATATCATCGCATCAGCGGAAAATGCGAGAAATTATGCCCATGACCCAATTTCCTCGAGTGGAATGACTCACTTGCAAAATGAGTTAGTCACTCTGGCTCAATTATGCATCCCTGCTCCAGTCTAGGAGGGTCGAAGAAAATATCCCATGATATATGGACAACCAGATAAGGAAGAAATACCCATTCCAACTGGGGGATGCCGGTCCAACATTGTGGATACTCCTGGACAGGCATATATCCCTACCAAAACTCAAGATCCTCATCGACATATCCCAACGACATCACATGACCCAACAAGATATGGAACCAAATATAAAGGCCATTACCAATAGAAGATGACCCCAGTTACCCCTAAGAGGGTTCCCAAAATTGAAAAGCACCAAAGGAAACCATAAAATAAAGAGAAAATACCGGATTCTGATCTACTGGAAGCTAGGGTTCTTTATTCCCTCAAACGAATATCAATGAAGGTTAAATTCCTTATCAAACCATTACTAAATTATGGATGTGGTAGTAGCATTTGATAATTTACTCCCCACAGTATTACTAGCAGCATCTCTGATGGTCCTCCATAGAACACCCATGAGGGCATACTCTTTGGGTCATGAATGATTGATCATGAGAGTGTATCTCTTGATGTACATATGGGTAGCCCTCCCCTCGACCTAAAGATTGGATATAAATAGTGGCCTCCCCTTGCTGTCGTCCACCTTGATGGTCCTCCCCTGGGTATAAACTGTAGATATGCTTCTCCCAATAGTCCGACATGAAGACATGATTGTAGTCCTCTCCATGATGTCAGTCAGTGCGAAGGCCCTCCCAAAAATGAAAGTAATTATGAAGGTCCTCCCCATAGTAACACCAAGCAACGATATGGTCCTCCCCTCATTTAAGTATATCCTAAATGCCCTCCCTAGTACATACACTATAGAAATTCTCCCCGAAGCTATGTATCAAGTCATGATGTTAGTTCACGCCAAGGTGAAATTCATTGTGAAGGCCCTCCCTGCAATTGGAGTTGCTATGAAGGCCCTCCCAACCATGAAATCAAGAAGCATGAAGGTCCATCCCTTTCTACAGCGTTCCCTGAATGTCCCCCTCATGGTATACACCATCCAAAAGATTTCCATAGTTGGGCATCAAGGTGTAGTATTATCCCTCTCCATTGAAGCATCAACTGTGGAGTTCCTCCCCACGATCAAAATTCATACTGGTGAGAAGGTCCTCACCTTTCCCGAATGAATATGAGAAATCCATCCTATGAGGAGGTTCTTGGAAAGGAGTCAGACACATCGGGAACTTTTCCTATAATGAATGATATTCATTCTCAACCGGAGGATGGCCAAGGACCACTTTCATCTTCTGAGCCACCCCGCGACATCTCCAAATCGATAAGGCTCCCACCATCCTGTATTCTTGGAACGAAATTATCAATATGCAGTCGAACTGGGCATATCAAGTAGAGAATCCTTCAGACGAACAACAACATGATATATTCCATGTGATAAGACAAATTTCTCGGGATAATATACAAATGATGTATTAGCCGATGACCACTTCTCATTTAGACATACCAAGAGAGTTGTATGGGGAATTCACACATGACATTTGCCTCAATATATGGATTACTTTTTGAAATGTAAATGAAAAATTGATACCCTATGAAGTGTATACAGACCATGTCAGCATGATAGGGGAACTTCTATATCTGATAGACTTGTAAGCCCTCCCTTCCGTAAGGTAGCCACAATTAGATAGGCGAATGAAGAACCTTGAACTGGCATTCCTCCATGCACTACATAAATTGTGTCACCTCAATGGAAACACCCTGACATGAGTTCTCATTAAGGAATGGGGAGAACATTTAGATTCTCACTTCATCCCACATCTTATTCAGTAATCCCCACAGAAAATGACATCCTATAATGTCACCACCCTGAGGAAACAATCAAATGAAAGCCCTTCTCAGGAAAGATGGGATACTCAACAAAAACCGACTTAAAGTAAGTCTCAAAAGCATCTGGGCTGAATAGATCAAGCCATTGAAAAAAATTTGTGTCAGATGACCAGTAAAAAAATTAGGCTTCCCGCTTAAGGGATTCCAACCAATAAGAAGTGCTCATTTCTTCAAAATACTATAGAGTTTATGCAGACCAATTCCATACTCATCTTAGAGTAGCACAGGAGTACGTAAAATTGAATGGGTGGAAATAGCGGTGGCTACCACCACGATACGAGAATATACCCAACCCACAAGGATTAAGGAATTTTTCATTCAAAATGCCTCTATATGACTAAAACATCCAGACTATAGTGCAGTAATAGGATAATGGGAACAACACTAGTGCACTGGTTTGGGGGCATTTTTTCCTCAAATCCCTGAATTGTGGATGTCTGTCTTCCACCATCTAGGAAGAATGATGGACACAGGAGTTTCATGTTCCACCCCTTCTCATGGTTAACACACATCAAGACAAAGGCATGTTATGAGGTCAGACCAGGGATCCCATAGGGTCAATCATCCCGACGAAGATCGAAGAATACCACCGAATGGAAGGAGAATGTCCAGTAAATGGCGTAAGAAGCATTAATACTATTCATCACTGGTTAATCCACCCCCAATGTGGTATGCCTCAGTGAAAATAGTAAACATGAACCCCACAGATCTCATTGGAAATGACACGGGTGGATAGGATGAAAAGGATTATGGTTCCCACCTAGAGGGATCCCACAATGAACCTGATGGTGTACATACCCCGAACTAGAGGGTGGTCGTAAATCTGGGTGCCTCCGAAGTCAATTCGACATTACCTCCCCTATGAAAGCCCAACAATGAGAAAAATAAATCCAAGATCCTCTATGACCCGCCTTCTCTTCCCTTGAGAATGTGTCCATCACCCTCAAGGAAAAGTTTTCCAAGCAGGAAGAAGAAATGAAGGATCTTATATGGATTTATATTGAGCTAAGTCGAGGGGGTTATCTCCCCGGATGTGTTCCCTATGTGCAACGTTAGAAGGTGCTCCCAAAATAGGGGTCATACCATAGAAATTCATCTCAGTGAATGAAAACAAGCTAGGAGGTCCTTTAAACCCAGACATGAATGGATAGAAAGACTTCCCCCACTAGGAAGACATCCGAAATATTTCTAGGTTAACCCACAAATGATTCCCCTTGCTGGGTATCCACCCAAAATACTTGCAGCACTGGAAATCCCAATCATTCTTCTTACAACACCAGCTCAAACTCATGCCCGACAGGATATGCATCAAGGGCTCTTAAACACTATCGAGAAACTAACTGCTAGTCTAGAAGCCATGGCGGGGAGGCACACTCCGAAACAACCAGAGCACATAACCTACCCTGAGTGGGTGAGCTATGTTCCTCCACCAACAAACATTGTGAACCCCATATTCCCTATATTTGACGGCTTGTGGGACTCAGAACCACATTTGATGCACTATTCCTCTTACAGTTACCCCATGATGGGCACTCCAGAGAAAAAAAAGCCGTAAAACTCAGTTTCTTCATAGGAACCCTGCAGGGATCAACTTTCTTATGGTATACTGGGCTACCATTTAATTCAATTATAGGCTAGAGGACCTCCGGTGATAGTTTATATTCAAGTTCAGTTTGATGCTACCCAAGACGATGGTCTGTGATCTCATTAACTGCATGCAGCGAGAGAATGATAGAGTCTCATAATTCATTTCAAGATGTAAAGGCATAATATATTCCTTAAATATACCACTCCTCGATGATGAGATGATTTCCTTGGGCATGGAAAACCTTTGGGATTAATTGCTTATGCAGATCATCCTGGTGAAGTACACCAGAGTTTTTAGAGACACTCTTCCATTTCCCTAAGATTAGAATACTCCTTGATAAGGAAAAATCATAATTCCTTTGTGGCCCCATAGGACCCTTGTAAAAGAACGGCTAAAGCTGAAGCGACTTCTGTCATGCTTATGCCACCCCATGACACTAGCTCTAGTTACGAGGCCCCCACCAAACCGTGTGGGACCCCCTTAATGCCCACATCCACCCCCACCTCGGCTAGATGAGCGATGGGGTTCTAAATTAAATCAGTTGTAAGAGAGGAGAAATAAAGTTTATTCATTTCAAGACGACCAGGACGGAAACTATTTCATAGCCCCTATGAATTACAATCTGCTCCAGCTGCTAGAGCCAAAGCAAGATGATGAGGTGGGTCTCAATGACCATCCAAATTACTATATGTATCACTAGATACTAGGACACACCATCAAAAAATGTCTTTTTCGAGGATCTCCTACAAAATATTTTGGATTTCGGTCCAGTCAGGTTGGGCCTATACCCAGCACAAGTGGCGCATGTTTCCACTTAAGACTCAAGAGAGGAAGAGGAGTGGAAAACAATCACCGGCAAGAAGGAGATTTTTTTGACAACTGGATAATCCAAAAGACCATTATTCGAGTCCATGGAATCTTATAGGCATAGTTGATACAACCTAGTGTTCCCCTAAAATGTCCAAATACAACTCAACCACCCTCCTCATACCCGCAATCTTCTAACTTCCAGAAGTGCAGAAAGAAAGAGCAAGAAGATGAGTTGACACAAATAACAAAGATACTGTTGACACTTTCAAACTTCATGTCTATTGAATTGGTTCAATAGGAACCACCCCACCAACTGGTACAATGGGAACTACCCCACCAAATGGAAAAATTGGCAACTTCCTGCAAAATAGCACCATAAGATGGAGATAGTCAGACAAAAACTGTGTCAGATCAAGAAATGATCCTCAGCTCCATTAATGAAATTAACTTGATGGAACCCATATCTAAGGAAGAATATGGACACAAAACTAAATTCCCCATGCCCAAATAAAGAGTTTGAGGAGATGGCCGCATAGGCTGGAGGTTTCCCAGAAGGCATGATCATTGCAGGAGTTAAATTCTCTGCCACACCACAGGTCAGACTATTAACATTACAATAACTTGTGGGAGGACCCTCTGACAGACACAACAGGAACCAAAATTCTCTTTCAACCCCAAGGAAATATATTTAATCCCAGTTATTTTGTAATATCCATCATGGTAAGAACAAGTACCGAATCACCAGAGGTATATGAGAAGACCAATTCAGCCAAATGTGGAAAGGACTATAGCACTACGGACCCCTACTACAGAGGCCGGACCATCTACATCCAGTGATAAAACCCCTAAACTATTTGTAAAAGAGAATCCCTAGATGGGAAGCATCAAATTTTAGAGTATAATTATAAAATTTAAAAGCATCTCGATTCATTACCATCAATTCTTTCATTCCTGGATGCGTTGAGTTTGTCCATAGATATTAGGGATGAAATCATATAATCCATGCTAAGTCCCTAGGAGTTTGAGGATGATGTAGAAGCGGCTGAGGTCTATCGGACGGAGACTATTCACAAAGAATATAATGTATTCATCTCCTTCACATACAAGGATGAAGACACCATCATGAAATGGAACATCAAACCCTTATATGTGTCAGGAAAGATAAATTGAATTGAAGTTTAGAGGATCTTCATTGACAACGGCTCTTGATTTAACCTCCACCCACTACAAACGCTTCATCAGTATGGGTATGATTAATATATATGGACCCCATACACTACGACTCTATTGGGATAAGACAAATGTGATTGTTTCCTCTGGAATTGGGGATGAGCTCGTTGGTTTAAGGTTCAAACATTCCAAGCGGTTTCTAACGGGTTTTTTCGTAGAACCGAAAACATCCAATGATTCCATATCCATTTGGACATAATTTCCAAAGGTAGGTGCTCACTAGTTATGAACAAATGAGGCTTAAGAATTTACATTGGTCGAGAGGATGGGAGGTCGGACTCATCACACCCTTTTGGGGGGAATTTTTGTCTACTCTAGGTCTCTCTTTATATATTTAATTTATGTTCGTGAATCCTTATTAAATTACAAAGTATAAAATTAGCATTCCATTAGATCTGACAAACAATGATTAGTATGTAGGAGATTTAGAGAATCTTTTATATGTATTCTAGGTTATTCATCGATAGAGAATCATCTGTATTTGTTTAGAGATTCTTAGTCAATGGTATCATTCAATACATTATATAAAAGTCTCTTGGTCATTATGATGACCACAGTAGATTTAAAGCCACTCAATGGGGCACTTTAAGTATATTTTCATTCATAAGGACATGGATTATTTCGGTGTTGGGATCGTACCTGCAGATGGGCTACCAACATATCCTTTATTTAGAAAAGTAATCAGAACTCACGTAGTTCGAGTAAGGGATTATCATGTTTATACATGATAAATGGCTCGAAGAGAGATTTCATGATTACGTTTACAGTCTAATCTCACGCGAGTCATGCTCGGTGTGAGAAACAAGAGGTATTGGTGAAACCAAACAACTGTGCCACAAAAGATGAAATCATAAGAAATGATGTGGGGCTTATGTATGGATTACTGCCCAAAATAGATGAAGATTAGGTTTTACATGAGGGAAGAAACCCAAGAACAAGTTCCATAAATCTATATGTGCTTTATAGAGATTTGGATACTCTAACATGAGGCTTAGTCCTGAGGAAAAGGCCCAAATTAGGAGGGACTTATGATTAGGTTTTATTGCTGAGATGGAAGCCCAAAATCAAAATTAAATTAAGACTGGTTAAGGGGAATTATGACTAGGGCCTACTTCTAAAAAGGAAGCCCAGGTTAAAGGTATTTGAAAGCAGGGGCTTACTCCTAATGAGGAGGGCCAGGTTAAAGGAATTTTAAAAATAAGGGATTTGGTGCTTACTCCTAAGGAAGATTCCCATATTTGTAAACTTTGAAACTAGGGCTTACTCCTGAAAAGGATGCCCAGGTTAAGGGAATTATGGTTGGGGCTTACTCCTAAGGAGGATGCCCATATTTGGGAAATTATGACTACGGCTTACTCCAAATGAGGATGCCCAGGATAGGGGACTTGGGGCTTATTCCTAAGGATTATGCCCAAATTAAGAGAACATGGAGTGGGGCTTAATCTAGAAAAGAAGGCCCCGGTTAAGCATTCTCTAATATTTAAAGGGTGAGGTTGAAAGAATGAAATCTCTAACTTTAGTGACATAAAGATGTGTAAATCACTAGGTTTTGAGAGATGTTCCAAAGAATTCCTTTCAGATAAGGAATCCAACAAAGGAACCACACCCTAAATGGCTTTGAAGAGGGTTTTGAAGGCTGAATATTGAATAGGAGAGGTGGATGGGCATAAGAGAGGTGAAATGGGCAGGAAGGGCAATCAAAAAGAGGGGGCGTGAAAGTCCTGCGTGGGCACGCAGGTGTACCTACGCGACACATGGGTACTTGCGTGACGGTAAACCCTTAAGGTAATTTTTAACACCCTAAGCTTTCACGATATGCTTCTCTTTAAATAATGCAATAGCTTGCATTGTACGCAATTTCGAGATTCTAACACACCGCGACCAATCAAAGTAGTAGTTATGAATAGTAATACCCACTTTTTGAAATTATATAAATTTTATATTTCAAAATGGACTTCATTTTTGGATTCGGAATATCGAAATTAGCCTATGTTGAATTTTGGGTATTTTTCTATGAACTTCCAATTTTTTATCAATAGTGAAAAATACTTAAAAACAAATTTTTTAATCAAAATAATTTATAGTGAAAAATTATACTATTTACTGGTTTTAAAGTATAATTAGAATATATTTTTACCATTTTATCCCATGGTGGTCATTAGAATTAATTTCACATTGAAATTGGACATAAACAATTGTCAATCTTTTGATATATATTGTTTCTTAAAAACACGCTATTTGTTGTGACAGCGGTAATTAATTATAAAACTAATTAATGCAACTTAAATTTTTGGAATTTTATAAAATAGACATCATTTTTGAATTTGGAATATCAATTATAGCTTAGGGTGAAATTTTGGCATTGTTCTGAAAAACCTCAATTTTTTATGAATAGTGAAACCACTAAGTGGTAGTTAAAAAACTGATTTTTTCGTTTAAATTAAACATCACCACTTCTGTGATTTGATTTTAAAAAATTTGACATACATGGTTTTCATTAGGAAGTAAAATCTGGTTGAATGGGATTAAAATAATTTTTCGTGAATAGTAACTTTTAAGTTTAATTAATCGCGATTAATGGTAATTAGTGTAATTTACGGTAAAGATAATGTTATAATAATATGAAATGACCTTTACACATGTCCTACCCCTATTGGATGAGTCATGGACGACCAAGACAATCCATGGGTCAACTTGGGGACCCCATGGAGCCACTTTGATAGGAAAATGACATTAAAGACTTTTTATTTAATGTTAAAATAAAAATGTCACAAACATGAGTTGTTTTACTAAAACAATTTTTAAATGTGGTTATAAAAGTCATATTTTTTACTATAAATATTAATTAGAAATATAGAAAGATTTCCTACATCATGATATTATTTTTTATAATTTTTAGATATTATATAAATTAAATTATTTATAACACCATGATGATGCAACGATTACCTCAATAATTAACGATTTAAATAAAATAAAAAGATATTGTAAAATATAAGACTTAAACTTGTCAAAAAACTATTGGATGAGTATATTTCGAACCCTTATCACCTTATCCTCTAAATATATAAGTCTGGGACCTTTAAAATCCGAAACTCATTATATAATAAAGTAATATTTCATGACTTTCCAAGAGTGCCCCTCATCTCCTCTTATAAAAGGCCCCCACCACTTCCACCTTATTCACACCATCAAAGCCTTTTGGCTCGGCCAACCTCTGCCCAAATACTCTCTCTGTAACACCCCAGGTAAATAAAGAGTATGAAATTTTCACATTTATCCATATTTTTGAATAAAATATTAATATAACTTTAAAGGGGACGCTATGCTCGATGGCATACCCAACACGCAACAACGAGTTTCTTGAGAATCTTACGTTGCACTCTAATAATAAAATAATATTATTTTAAAAGGTAGTTAACGCCTAGCTATTTTGATGGAGGGAATGAATATAACTAACTACAAAATTACTATATATGTTTGTCAAATATTTTAACTTTTTACAATAAATGTTTGAGGATTAGAAATACGAGTGAATCCAATTTTAAGCGTAAACATTCTAATATTCTTTAAAATGTCGATTAACCACCTTTTGATGGTGAACCTCTTTTAAATCCACCTTTTGAAAATTTTATGTTTTATATTTGGCAAAATCAAATTCTTCTTTAGAATCAGGACATCAAAATTTACTTTGTGTAAATTTTTGGTATTTTTCTGAAAAAGTTCAATTTTTAATGAATAGTGAAAAATGTTGTATTTTAATTCAAAACCACTTTTTAATCTAATTTATTTATATGATTAGATTATCTTTTAAATTGGTTTTAAAGTGAAATTATAATATATTTTTACCATTAAATCCACTGGTGGTCATTGGAATTAATTTCACTTTGAAATTGGACTTAAACTACTGTCAATCTTTTAATAGATATTGTTTCTTAAAAACACGCTATTTGTTTTGACAGCGGGAATTAATTATTAAATTAATTAATGCAACTTATATGTTTTGAAGTTTTTAAAATAGACATCATTTTTGAATTCTGAATATCAAATATATCCTAGGGTGAATGTTTGGTAATTTTCTGAAAAACTTCAATTTTTGATGAATAGTGAAACCACTAAGTGGTACTTATAAAAACTGATTTTCCGTTTAAATGAAATCTTTCCACCTATGTGTTTTGAATTTAAAAAATCCGACATAAATGATTTTAATTAATAAGTAAAATTTGGTTCAATGGGATTAAAATAATTTTTTGGTGAATAGTAACTTATTATGTTTTTAATCGCGATTTGAGGTAATTAGTGTAGTTTAAGGTAAGAATAATGATTTAATAAACTGAAATAACCTAGACACATATCCCAAACTCATTGGATTAGTCATGGCCGACCAAGAAAATCCATGGGTCCACTTGGGGACTCCATGGAGCCACTTTGGTTGGAAAATGACATAAATACCATTTTATTTAATGTTAAAATTAAAATGACACAAACATGAGTTGTTTTACTAAAACAACTTTTAAATGGGTTTATACAAGTCAGATTTTTTACTATAAATAGTCATTGGAAAGATAAAAATATTTCCTACATCATAGTATTTTTTTTTTAATTTTTAGACATTAAATATATTAAATTATTTATGACATCATGATGATGCATTGATGACCTCATTATTTAACGATTTAAATAAAATGGAAAGATAATGTATAATCTAAAACCTACACATGTCAAAAACCTATTGGATGGGTGGATTTAGAACCCTTAACACCTTATCCTCAAAACACATCAATTTTGGACCATTAAAATCCGAAACGCATTCTAAAATAAAGTAACATTTCTTTACATTCCAAGAGTGCCCCTCCTCTCCTGTTATAAAAGGCCCCCACCTCTACCTCCTTACCCACACTTCCAAAGCCTTTGGCTCGGCCAACCCCTGACCATTTTGTCTCTCCACATCTCTCTAAAACTCTTAGAGGCCTCACATTGGTCATAAGTCTTCCCAAGGAAGCCTTTGATCTCACCCCAAAGAGAGTTACCTGATTTTAAGGTAATGTCTTCACTTGAGTCCTTTTGTTTTATTTTGCTTCTCCACCCCCCTAAACTCTTTTTATTACTTTCTTTTGTAACAAAAAAACTATCTTCAATATACTAGGATGTTGTTATATTAAGGATTAGAGCTACACTTACACACACCTTCGTCTAATGGTTAAAGAACATACTGTTTTTGTGGATGGCGAATTACTGCCCCACGAAACAATGATTGTTCAATATTCTCTTAACACCTTTAATGGTGGCCATTATGATGTCACTAAATTTATATATTATATATAATATGTTTATGTTTTCCTTAATCTTCTGTATTTTTCATTTATGGCATACCTTTATGGCTTCCATTAGGGGTATACTCGATATCTTCATTTTAGGAAGTGCGGACTACCCCCCCCCTCAAAGTGATTTGATTCGTTAATACCATATGTGGTACATATAAAGGATATATTTAATGATATTATATATGATACCATACTGAAATTAAAATAATATTACGTATCATTATGTTTTAATTCCATTAAATATGAAATAGAAATGGAAGTAGCGTTCATGCGTACGTACGGCTTACCGTCTCCACGAACGGTGCATTTCATTTCTTAACTCTAAATGTTATGTAATATTATAATTGCCTGAATATACTGGATATATATGATATATATGATATCTAAATCATGAATAAAATTATGGATATAATTTATATTTCACCACATGAACAACTTGTAATTATAAAGAGTTAAATTTTTTGACTCAAGTACCAATGATCATTAAAACGACCATTATTAACTTAAAGAGTAAAATAGTGTTCATGACATGGTAATAAGTGATATAAAAGGAATAATGAAATTGAAAAAGGTTCTTAAGGAAGTAGAAATTAACTCATGTTTTTTATTCAGGAGATTAAAGAACGATCGAGTCAAGTCGGACCCGAGGTAAAGGATCCTACTCCTCTCTTTCTTTTTAAGTACACTGTTTTAAGTCATTAATTTTAAGATCATCTTTCTTATGATTGGGATGTTATTTTATGTTAACCCTAATTTAATTATTATTTTCATATGATGAGAGACCCTATTTTCTCTCATCAATCCATTTTGGAAGTTTTGAGTGGCGCAATTAGGCTGCCGAATTTTCGTAAGAGATCTAACCTCTCTCTTTCTTTTTAAGTACTCTCCTTTATGTTACTTCTTTTAAGATCCTATTTGTTATGATGGGGGATGTTATTTTATATTCCTCTTGCTTTAAATTTTATTGTAATATGATGAGAGACCCTATTTGATCTCATCAATCCATTTTTGGAAGTTTTAAGTGGCTTCGTTAGACTGCCGAGTTTTCGTAAGGGATTTTTCATCTCACTTTTATTCCCATGGTATTTATGCTACATTTTCCGCAATATCCTTTGAGTGGTGTATGTACTTCCCATTATTTTACTCATTGTGTAATATACTTTCATTTATGAGTATTTACATCAATGTTGTATTGTCTTTCTTTCACGGGGTGTATGTTTCGAAAGTTACCCAAGTCGGTAAGGGAACCTTTCACCCTCCTCTTGTTAAAAGACTTCTTTTGTTATGTCTTTTAATTCACATACTATTATGTTTTGATATGTTCTTATATATCCTTATTGATGTAAATTTTATGTCCAAGTGATGAGATACCCTTTTTATCTCTCATCAACTCTTTTTCTAAATTTTGAAGTGACGCCGTTAGGCTGTCAAATTTTTGCAAGGGGTCTTCTTAACCCAATTTTGATTCTTTGGGATAAACTCGTACTCCTTGAATATGTCATACTATGAATATGTGTGAATGTCCTCTGATTGTGTTACACTTAATATCCACATATATTTGGTGTATTCGTTTGTCACACATAATTATGTAATTGATTTATCCTTAATCCAAGGATATCATCTTTGTATGGGACTTCATCTCAATCTCCATTCATTGAGGCATGTTTTGTTTTATAAACAACCTTCTTTTATACGGTGTATAAACCCCTTTGACTTTTACTTTTATCCAAAAGGAATCTTTTTTATATGATGCATTTTACTAAACGACAAAAGGGAATGTTTTTTTTCGTACGTATACGGCGACAATGACTTCTCCGCCGCCGTGACCATTATTTGAGTTTTGGATTCCTATACAAGCCATACTTTTTTTAAAGAAAAATAAATACCATGTTTTACTTTTCTTTTATTTTGGTATTGAAAATGGTTTTCATAATGTTTTTATATCAATGTGTTGTATTGATATCTTGTGATTGAAAAGTGTAAATGGTATGTTTCCTTTATGCATGTTTTATGTGATACGATTATGTTATGGTTCTTGGGCATTATTATGAAGAAGGGTGGTTCCATGAAAAAATAAGGGCGTGTGAGCCCGATATAGCTCTCCAATGCATTGGGTAACGCGAAGGAGTGAAACGTTAAGGTTTCTCCGAAGAGATTTAGGGAATATACTGTGGTGGGTATTCCAAACGAAACCAAGAGGGTTACTCCCTACGTAAGAATGTTATGAATGCCTCAATTTACCTTTATGTCTTATGATTTCTATGATTTATTCATGATTTGATATGCCTATGTTTTATGAGTAATGTATGATTTCATTCTTATGTATATATGAACTCATGTTTCCTTTCCATATTTTTTTTATAACCCTTACTGAGCTTTTTATGCTCATCCCATGTTTTTTTGAAATGGTTTTCATAGGTCAAGGGAAAGGTAAATGATATGATGATAGTGTCAAGGAAGTGTCAAGAATGAATCCATGCTTTATTTTTAAATATGTTTCCGTTGATGGAAAAAAATGAATACTATCTTTTATGTAACCACCTTGTTTAAATGTGGAATGTAATGCAAGTTTTATGATCTAATTCTATAAAACTGAATACCTGAAAATATCCTAAATGTATAATCTTGTAATAACTCAATATTAAGTAAGGTTCAAGGCCGAGGCCTTATATTTGGTAGAAGAGGTCGGTTTAGATAACTTTAGAGGTTAGGTTTTTCTTTAAGCATAAGTGACATTACCATAATGGTTAGTATTTCAGAAAGAGTCCTAGTTTTAGATAAAGTGAATGAGTAAGTATATCTTAGTGTTTATCTTATTCATTAGTACATGATGGTTTTTTTGATATACTCACACTGATCTTATTGGTTTTAGTAAATGGCTGGATCTAGCAGGCACCAAAGAAACAGTGGATGTGAAGGAACTATGACAGTTTTTTTGAGCAAGCAACTGAATGATATGGGAGCCTCAATGAGATCTCTTGTGTTTATCCTCCACCAACTATGTGGAGTCATTATTGACCACCTAAAGCTTGGTGATTTCTCTAAGGCATCATATATGTGAGAAACAAATCCCTACGGAACTACAGGTAACAATCATAAAGGTAAGTGTGTTCAAAAACCTATGTGTCAAAGATGTGGAAAGAAACACCTAGGAAAATGTTTTAAAGGGACAGAAATATGCTATTGATGTGGAAATGAAGGCCATAAAGCAAGAACCTGCCATGGAAAAAGGAAGCATCCAGTTGACTCGAGGAAAGGGAAAGAAGTTCTTTCTGAGGGATCAATTGAATGTTTTAAATGTGGTGTGCATGGTCATTATGCAAACACATGTCCTATGAAGAAGTTTCGTGAATGGGATCACCAAGATCATACAAATATTCGTTTACCAATACCTAATGCCATTCCGATTGAGGATGAAGAAACTGACAATGACCAATCAAACGTATGGATTATTTCATAACTTTTGTTTTCATATTTTGGAATCTTAGTATATGATTCATGATTTTGTTTGTAGGAATGAAGTATTTCAGAATAAGTTGGAAAGGAATGGTTAATGGATCATGAAGAATGTTGAATGAGTAAGAAGTCTACATATAAGGGCTTCAATAGTTATAGTGAAATTCTTAAGAGTATTAAGTCTCTTTTGATGATGGGGTTACATGAGAAGGCTTTTTATAGTATGTGTAACCCTGATGTTTAATATATGAAAATTTTCTTCAAGGAATAGTTATCTGTTCTTTTGTGGACGGAGTTATAAAGAACCATTTGGGTTTATATGATCCTTACATTTGAGGTAAGTATGGTTTACTATATGTTATGATAGAAGTGAAAGGAATGAGATAAAATTGAGGATAAATTATGGTATGGTTATTTTTGATGATTTTATCTCTTTTTGGGGAATGATTTGAGAATTATATAGTTTTGGAAAAAGGACAACACGCAGACCGTGTGACAACCTGTCGCGCCAGACAAAGCTGTGGGAATCGAACCCACAACCAAAGTGCAACTAGTATTTATCACCTACCACTGGACTATGTGAAGTTCCTGGTTAGTATGACTTATTCTTTTTAGTTATATGACATTATGAATTAAGAGTAATTTGATTTTGTGTTATTTATGAAAATTACTAACCTATCATAGAGGATATGTGATTAGGTTAATTACTTTTCAATACGAGACTTTAGGAGAAACTGATGTTGTTTTGAGATAATTGTTACGATTTAACTTGGAAGACTATCTGACTAAATCCTTCAAATATTTGGGTTTCAATCCTAGTTTGGTTTACTTTGAATAATTTTATGGACAAATTGTTTATCGAATGGTCCTCGTTGAACTTTGGGTTTTGTTGGACAAATTTTGGAGATTAATAATAGATTTTCTTTTTATAAAGGGTTGTCCTTTTCTGGATTATCTAATCTTGTACTAACCTTTTCGGTTTTGGTTTTGGTTAAATTATAAAGACATGGTAATTATATAGTTCTCTTTTGTGGATTAGGTTATTCTCTAGAAGTAGATTATAGTACTCTTAATGTGAACAAGTCTTCATAAATACTCGTCTTTTGGAGAAAATATGCGTTTGTGTATGGAATCTAATAAAAGTTGGAAGTCAAAATGATAAGTGATTATTTTTCCTTATGAATAAATTCCTCAAAAAAAAGTAACATAAAACAAAAATTTTGTCTATTAACTTTTCCTACTGGGGAATTGAATACCGTTTAACCCATCACAAGTTTGTGATTTTCTTGTGGTTAACTTTATCCTAAACACGTTTTCTATCACTCTCCATCAGAACATGACCCTATGTTTTCTCCTCCATGTCCATTTTTTCCTACATGGAATCCTAGTATGGGTTAACTCGGGTGACCTGTGTACTTATCTTTCATTATTTTAAAGTGATTGTTTTACTGACTCTTGTTCTGATGTGAGATTTTCAATGAAGTTTCCAAGCCCAATTTTAAAATTTCGAGGACGCAATTCCCAAAAGGGGGGAAGGATGTAACACCCCAGGTAAATAAAGAGTATGGAATTTTAAAATTTATCTATATTTGTGAATAAAATATTAATATAACTTTAAAGGGGACACTATGCTCGATGGAGTACCCAACACGCAACAACGAGTTTCTTGGGAATCTTACATTGCACTCTAATAATAAAATAATATTATTTTAAATGGTAGTTAATTCCTAGGTATTGTGATGGCGGGAATGAATAGAACTAACTAAAAAATGATTATATATGTTTGTCAAAAAAATTTACATTTTACAATAAATTTTAGAGGATTAGAAATGTGAATGAATCCAATTTTAAGCGTAAATATTCTAATATTCTTTAAAAGGTCGATTAACCACCTTTTGTTGGCGAACCTCTTTGAAATACAATTTTTGACAATTTTATGTGTTATATTTGACAAAATAAAATTCTTCTTTAGAATCGGGACATCAAAATTTACTTTGTGTAAATGTTTGGTATTTTTCCGAAAAAGTTCAAAATTTAATGAATAGTGAAAAATGTTATATTTTAATTCAAAACCTCTTTTTAATCTAATTTATTTATATGATTAGATTATCTTTTAAATTTCTTTTAAAGAGAAATTAGAATATAATTTTACCATTAAATCCAATGGTGGTCATTGGAATTAATTTCACTTTGAAATTGGACTTAAACTAGTGTCAATCTTTTAATAGATATTGTTTATTAAAAACACGCTATGTGTTTTGACGGCGGGAATTAATTATGAAATTAATTAATGCAACATATATGTTTTTAATTTTGTAAAATAGACATAATTTTTGAATTCGGAATATCAAATATAGCCTAGGGTGAATTTTTGGTAATTTTTTGAAAAACTTCAATTTTTGATGAATAGTGAAACCACTAAGTTGTACTTATGAAAACTGATTTTCCGTTTAAATGAAATTTTTCCGCCTTTGTGTTTTGAATTTCAAAAATCCGACATACATGGTTGTCATTAAGATGTAAAATGTGGTTCAATGGGATTAAAATAATTTTTTGGTGAATAGTAACTTATTATGATTTTAATCGTGATTAGAGGAAATTAGTATGTTTTAAGGTAAGAATAATGTTATAATAAAATGAAATGACCTAGACACATGTCCTAAACTCATTGGATGAGTCATGGCCGACCGAGACAATACAAGGGTCAACTTGAGGACCCCATGGAGCTACTTTGGTTGGAAAATGACATAAATACCTTTTTATTTAATGTTAAAATAAAAATGACACAAACATGAGTTGTTTTACTAAAACAATTTTTAAATGGGGTTATAAAAGTCAGATTTTTGACTATAAATAATAATTGGAAAGCTAAAACGATTTTCTAGATCATAGTATTTTTTTATAATTTTTATACATTAAATAAATTAAATTATTTATGACATCATGATGATGCAGCGATGACCTCATTATTTAACGATTTAAATAAAATGGAAAGATAATGTAAAATATAAGACCTAAACATGTCCAAAACGTATTGGATCGGTGTATTTCTAACCCTTATCATCTTATCCTAGAAACACATCAATTTGGGACCATTAAAATTCAAAAATCATTCTAAAATAAAGTAACATTTCTTTACATTCCAAGAGTGCCCCTCCTCTCCTCTTATAAAAGGCCCCCACATCTACCTCCTTAACCGCACTTCCAAAGCCTTTGTCTCATCCAACACATGACGATTCATTCTCTCCAAATCTCTATCTAACTCTTAGAAGCCTCACTTTGGTCAGAATTCTTCCCAAGGAATCCTTTGAGCTCAAACCAAGGGGAGTTACCCGATTTTAAGGTAATGTCTTCACTTGAGTCCTTTTGTTTTATTTTACTTCTCCACCCCCCTAAACTCTTTTTATTCCTTTATTTTGTAACACCACCAGTATCTTCAATATACTAGGATGTTTCTATATTAAGTATTAGAGCTAAACATACACACAACTTCGTCTAATGGTTAAAGAACATACCGTTTCTGTGGATGACGAATTGCTGCCTCACGAAACGTTGATTGTTCAATCTTCTCTTAACACCTTTCTTGGTGGCCATTATGATGTAATAACATTTATATATGATATATAATATGTTTATGTTTTCCTTAATCTTCTGTATTTTTCATTTATGGCATACCTTTATGGCTTCCATTATGGGTATACGCGATATCTTCATTTTAGGAAGTGCGGACTACCGCCCCCTCAAAGTGATTTGATTCGTTAATACCATAGTGGTACGTATAAGGGATATATTTAATTATATTATATATGATAACATATTGGAATTAAAATAATATTATGTATCTTTATGTTTTAATTCCATTAAATATGAAATAGAAATGGAAGTAGTGTTCATGCGTACGTACGGCTTACCGTCTCCATGAACGGTGAATTTCATTTATTAACTTAAAATGTTATGTAATATTATAAATGCATGAATATACAGGATATATATGATTTAAATGATATCTACATCCTGAATACAATTCTGGATATAATGGATATTTTACCACATGAACAACTTGTAATTATAATGAGTTTATTTTTTTGACTCAAGTAGCAATGATCGTTAAAACGACCATTATTAACATAAATGATAACATAGTGTTCATGACATGGTAATAAGTGATATAAAAGGAATAATGAACTTGAAAAGGTTCTTAAGGAAGTTTAAATTAACTCATGTTTATTATTTAGGAGATTAAAGAATGATCGAGTCAAGTCGGACCCGAGGTAAGGGATCGTACTCCTCTCTTTCTTTTTAAGTACACTCTTTTATGTCATTCCTTTTAAGATCATCTTTATTATGATTGGGATGTTCTTTTATATTAATACTACTGTACTTATTATGTTCATATGATGAGAGACCCTATTTTCTCTCATCGATCCATTTTGGAAGTTTTGAGTGGCGCTGTTAGGCTGGCGAATTTTTGTAAGAGATCTAACCTCTCTCTTTTTTTAAGTACTCTCCTTTATGTTACTTCTTTTAAGCTCCTCTTTGTTATTATGGGGGATGTTATTTTATATTCAACTAGATGTAAATTTTATTGTAATATGATGAGAGACCCTATTTGATCTCATCAATCCATTTTTGGAAGTTTTAAGTGGCGCTGTTAGGCTACCAAGTTTTCGTAAGGGATTTTTCATCTCACTTTTATTCCCATGGGATTTATGCTACATTTGCCACAATTTCCTTTGAGTGGTGTATGTACTGCCCATTATTTTACTAATTGTGTAATATACCTTCATTTATGAGTATTTACATCAATGTTTTATTGTCTTTCTTTCATGGGGTGTATGTTTCGAATGTTACCCAAGTCGGTAATGGAACCTTTCACCCTCCTCTTTTTAAAAGACTTCTTTTGTTATGTATTTTAATTCACATACTATTATGCTGGTATATGTTCTTATATATCCTTATTTATGTAAATATTATGTCCAAGTGATTAGATACCCTTTTTATCTCTCATCAACTCTTTTTCTGAATTTTGAAGTGACGTCGTTAGGCTGTCAAATTTTTGCAAGGGAACTTATTAACCCAATTTTGATTCTTTGGGATAAACATGTACTCCTTGAATATGTCATACTATGAATATGTAATAATGTCCTCTAATTTTTTTACACTTAATATCCACTTATATTTGGTGTATTCGTTTGTCACACATAATTATGTAATTGATTTATCCTTAATCCAAGGATATCGTCTTTGTATGGGACTTCGTCTCAATCTCCATTCATTGAGGCATATTTTGTTTTATACACAACATATTTTGTTTTATACACAACCTTATTTTATAAGGTGTATAAACCCCTTTGACTTTTACATTTATCCAAAATGAATCTTCTTTATATGAAGTGTTTTACTAAATGACAAAAGGGGATGTTTTTGTCGTACGTGTACGACGACAATGACTTCTCCGCCACTATCACCATTATTTTAGTTTTGGCTTCCTCTACAAGCCATATCTTTTTTTAAAGAAAAATAAATACCATGTTTTACTTTTCTTTTATTTTGGTATTGAAAATGTTTTTCATAATGTTTTTATATCAATGTGTTGTATTGATATCTTGTGATTGAAAAGTGGAAATGTTATGTTTCCTTTATTCATGTTTTATGTGATACGATTATGTTATGGTTCTTGGTAATTATTATGAAGATGGGTGGTTCCGTGAAAAAATAAGGGTGGGTGAGACCTATATAGCTCTCCAATGCATTGGGTATCGCGAAGGAGTGAAACGTTAAGGTTTCTCCGAAGAGATTTAGGGAATATACTATGGTGGGTATTCCAAACGTTACCAAGAGGGTTACTCCCTACGTAAGAATATTATGAATGCCTCAAGTTACCTTTATGTCTTATGATTTATATGATTTATTCATGATTTGATATGCCTATGTTTTATGAGTAATGTATGATTTCATTCTTATGTATATATGAACTCATGTTTCCTTTCCATATTTTTTTTATAACCCTTACTGAGGTTTTTATGCTCATCCCATGTTTTTTTTTGAAATGTTTTTCACATGTCAAGGGAATGGTACAAGATATTATGATAGTGTCAAGGAAGTGTCAAGAATGAATCCATGCTTTATTTTTAAATATGTTTCCGTTGATGGAAAAAAATGAATACTATATTTTATGTAACCACCTTGTTTAAATGCGGAATGTAATGCAAGTTTTATGATCTAATTCTCTAAAACTGAAAACCGGAAAATATCTTCAATGTGTAATCTTGTAATAACTCAAGATTAAGTAAGGTTCAAGGTCGGGGCTTTATACTCTCAAATTCCATATCTTACTCCTAGAAGCCTCACTTTGGGTAGAATTATTCCCAAGGAAGCCATTGGCTCAAATCAAAAAGAGTTACCCGATTTTAAGGTAATGCCTCCTTTTATGTTCTTTTGTTTTATTTTGCTTCTCAAACCCCCTAAACTCTTTTTATTACATTCCTTTATAAAAACACCAGTATCTAAAATATACTAGGATTTTTTTATGATAAGTTTTTGATTTACACTTACACACACCTTCGCTAATGGTTAAAGAACATACTGTTTCTGTGGGTGGTGAAATACTGCCTCACGAAACGATGATTGTTCAATATTCTTTTAACACATCTATTGGTGGCCATTTTGATGACACTATTTTTATATATGATATATAGATTATGTTTATGTTTTCCTTATGCTTCTTTATTTCTCATTTATGTCATACTTCCTGATTTCCATTATGGGTAAACACGATAATTTCATTTTAGGAAGTGCGGACTACCGCCCCCTCAAAGTGATTTGAATCGTTAATGCCATATGTGGGATGTATAAATGATGGAGTAAATGGTATTATACATTATATTATACTGGAATTATTTTATACCTTTATATAATTATAACTTCATTCCATTAAATAATAAATAGAAATGAAAATAGCGTTCATCCGTACGTACGGCTTACCATCTCCAAGAACAGTGCATTTCATTTATTACCTCTAAATGTTATGTAATATTATAAATGAATGTATATACTGGATATATATGATGTATATGATATCTACATCATGAATATAATTATGGACATAATGGATATTTTACCACATGAACAAAGTGTAATTATAAGAAGTTTATTTTTTACTCAAGTAACTAAGATCGACAAAACGACTGTTATTAACTTAAATAATTAAATAATGTTCATGAAATGGTAATAAGTGATATAAAAGGAATAATGAACATGAAAAAGGTTCTTAAGCAGATAGAGATTAACTCTAGTTTATTATTCAGGAGGTTAATGTGTGGTCGAGTCAAGTCAGACACGGGGTAAGGGAACTTCTTAACCCAATTTCTATTCTTTGGGTTAATCTCCTACTTTCAAATTATGTCATGATATTATTATGTCCTATCTCGTATTTGTAATTTCTCTATGTGTAATTATAGTGAATACACATAATAGATATAGTTTGTTTAAAAATTATCTTTTTATGGGACTTCGTCGCAATCTCCATTCATTGAGGCATATTTTGTTTTATACACAAACTTCGTTTATACGGTGTATAAACCCCTTTCACTTTTACCTTTATTGAAAATGAATCTTTTTATACAAAGAGTTTTTACTAAATGAAATAAGGAATGTTTTTTCTTACGTATGGGGCGACAACGAGTTCTCCGCCACCGCGACTATTATTTGAGTTTCAGCTTCCTCTATAAGCCATAACTTTTTTTAAAAAGAAAAATAAATACCATGTTTTTTTTCATTTATTTTGTTATTGAAAATGGGTTTGATAAAGTTTTTATTATATCAATGTGTTGTATTGATATCTTATGATTGAAGTGTGGAAATCTTATGTTTCCTTTATGCATGTTTTATGTGATACAGTTATGTTATGTTTTATGATATATTTAAACCTGTTCATATGAGGAATGAATTGGACTTAATAAGTGACGGGTGGAGCCCGCTATAGCTCCTTGATGCATCGAAAGGTCTCATGTGACAAACTAGTGTCTTGGCACGAGGCCTTGAAAAAATATTTTTTGTAGTCTTGGAACGAGGCCTTGGATACGTGGGTATGATAGTCTGGAATTATTCATTCCATCATTATGAAAGTGTTTATTGATATTGCATGTGATTATTCGACCAGTAGATTATCTATGTGAATAAGTTAATGGAATTATCTCATTTTACTTTTGCCATATTATGTTGAAGTTCAAGTTTAAAAGTATTCTTTTTTAGTTATACATTGCCTTAAATGTTAATGTTTATTTATGAAAGCTTCCGCTATATTGTTATCCTCAATATGCATCTGAGCTCACCCCTTTCAATGTTTTAATTTTTCCAGGATGTGAAGATGTATTTTAGGAATGACCTGCAGGGATAGTCTAAAGGGGATATGATTGTGGAAAATGGAGACTATGTTATTGTAGCTTTTCACTTTATGATGTAATGTAACTTTTATGAATGTAAGTAGTGTTTCCAAGGCTACTAAATTAATCGGTCTTTTGAGACTTGATCTTTTGTGATCATTTCAATGTTATGCAAAAATGCACCGACTCTGGGTAGCTGGGGTCGGGGCGTTACAGTTGGTATCAGAGGATGTTTAGTAATAACCTTTGAAGCTATATTTAGATAAACCTTGATTAGAGCACATAGCCCAAAGATAGACTTTGAGGATTAGTATAGAAGAACTTCCTATAATTTTGGTATTATAGAGATTTTGTGAGTTTTCAAATAATACATCCATGTCTAGATACAAGAAGGTAGAGGCGGCTCTCGCACATATGTACCTAGGGGTAAAACCCGAAAACACCGCTTTGAGCTAGACTTGAACGGGAACTGGTGCACGACAACGGGCCTTTCTGCACACTTGGTTATGACACTCCCATGGGATATGCTTAGGATAATTCTCATTTTCTTTACAAACAATTATGAAGGGTTTATGAGTATATACTTACTCAAAGAAAACATTTCTTTTTATGATTATGGATTATATCCATAAATAGTTCAATTTATGTTAAGTATTTTACAAGTATGGAATTATGTATTTTAATTCATAAACTAATCTAGTTTATTGCCATTTTTTAGAAATGGCACCTAGTGGGAGGAATGGAAACCGTATCAATGCACGCACTCCGTGTAGGGATTTCCCTCCTGCTCACGATAATTATCGTGGAGCTGGAGATAAAACTAGTGCTGATCAACTTATTACCATAGTAGGACAACTCACTCAGGATATGAATAATAACCTTACTCATATGGAGCACCCTGATCCGCAACGTGGAGAACCAATTTTATACCGCTTCATGAGGAAACAACCACCAACATTCAATGGAATTACAAATCCCTTAGTAGCTGAGCAGTGGATAAATTCTTTAGAGAAAATATTCCACGCCTTGTGGAGTAGTGGAAGGGAAAAGGTTATCATGGCAGTTTACCGCCTCACTGGAGATGATGATCAATGGTGGTCATTGATTAAAAACACAAAGGAAGATGATGAAGTATCAAATATGGAATGGAGGTAGTTCAAAGATCATTTCTTAGAAAAATACTTTCCTCGTGACCATCGAGGAGATATGGAAAGGGAAATTCTGAGTCTGAGACAAAAGGAGGATGAGAATGTCGCTAAGTGTCAGGATAACATTACAAGGTTAGCAAGGCATGTAGCAGATTATATACGTAACCCATGAAGTAATATTGATCGTTTCTTTGATGGGTTAAAACCATTTCTCCGTCAAGCTTTAGTATCACAATCCTTCTCATCGTATGAAGACATTGTCTCGTGTGCTATCAAGACATAAAAGGAATTCTCTAAGTCTTATGACAACAAAGTAAAGCAAGAGAAGAAGAGAACGGAGGAACAAGAGACAGATAAAGGGAAAAAGGGAAAGAAGGATTTTCCATTATGTGATTATTGTGGGAAGAATCACCCCGGTGCTTGCCAAAAAGGAATGTGAGTTTGTTATAAATGTGGAGAAAAAGGTCACCAGGCTTGTGATTGCAAGGGAAAGAAAGAGGCTATTAGTGTTGAATTCTACAATTGTAGGGAAATGGGGCATTATGCAAATGAATGTCCTAAGCGTCAGGGAAACATACCTCAGAAAAGGCCAAGGGATCAAGGACAATCTTATGATGTTACTGCAGTTGAAGTGGAATAAATAATGTATTGGTGCATTTTGACACAAGGATTATATTCTGGTTATAAGAATAATGTGATATATATAAGGATTGTACTGAAGTACATGTTTTTTTCATTAAGGTTTTAATATGATGAAGGTAATCATATTTTTAGTATGTGACAATAAAAGAAACTTTACTTTGATTGGGGAATCTGATGTTATAATTGTTTTTGGAATTTAGAAAACTTTTAGATAAATTCTGGACAGAGGTATTTTGGATAACGATATAGGTTGGAATGGATTAATATGAACCTTGGATAGTATTGTTTAAGGTTAAATCATTTCTGAGGATTTTTTTTGGAATATTATAATACTATAGTTTTTGGAAAAGGACAACATGTATGTTGGGGGATAACCCGTCACGTCGGACAATGCTGTAGGAATTGAACCCACAACCATAGTGCGACTGGCCTTTATTAACTACCACTAGCCTACAGGAAGTCCCTGGTTATTAAAAAATAGTTTTCCTAATATAAATGGTATGTGTTAATATTTGGAACCTTGTACGATTAGGATAAATATAATATTTTTGAGTTCTATTATCTTTTTGAGTGAAAGATGAGTTTGTGGTTGAAATTAGTTGAAGGTTGAAACTCTACTTGTCAAACATAAATATATGTAACTTATCATTTATTCTATGAAAAAATTAATTCTTAAACTTTAGTAAAGGGATATTATGACAAAAAATGTGTTATCCTAATACCTTATGTCTTGTTGAACTGATAATATTTTAAATCAATATAGATTGAAGGCTTTGAGGACCTCAATTTTACACTTGTTTGTGATTGATGACCTCAATCACTCCCTAAAAATATTTATGTTTTTCCTCCAATTATATGTCTCTAATTTCCACCAATGTTCTCTATATCGATATCATAATTTGGTGGTGACTTTTTCATTTCCCTTTCCCTCTTATTAAGGCTAAATTTTACTAACCTTATTTCTGATGTGGGTTTTCCAAAAAGGTATTTTATATTTTCAACCTTTTATTTTCAAAAAAAAATTTCAAATTACGAGGACGCAATTTATTGAAGGAGGGGAGAATGTAACTCCCCGATCTTTCACGATACGCTTCTCCTTCAATAATGCAATAACATGCATTGTACGCAAGTTCGAGATTCTAACACACTGTGACCAATCAATGTAGTAGTTATGAATAGTAATACCCACTTTTTGAAATTATATAAATTTTATATTTCAAAATTGACTTCATTTTTGGATTCGGAATATCGAAATTAGCCTATGTTGAATTTTTGGTATTTTTCTGAGAACTTCCAGTTTTTATGAATAGTGAAAAATACTTAAAAACAAGTTTTTTAATAAAAATAATTTATACTGATAAATTATACTATTGAGTGGTTTAAAAGTATAATTAGAATATATTTTTACCATTTTATCCAATGGTGGTCATTATAATTAATTTCACTTTGAAATTGGACATAAACCATTGTCAATCTTTTGATATATATTGTTTCTTAAAAACACGCTATTTGTTGTGACAGCGGGAATTAATTATAAAATTAATTAATGAAACTTATATTTTTAGAATTTTATAAAATAGACAACATTTTTGAATTCAGAATATCAATTATATCTTAGGGTGAAATTTTGGCATTTTTCTGAAAAACATCAATTTTTGATGAATAGTGAAACCACTAAGTGGTAGTTAAAAAACTGATTTTTTGTTTAAATAAAACATTACCACTTCTGTGATTTGATTTTCAAAAATCCGACATACATGGTTTTCATTAGGAAGTAAAATGTGGTTCAATGGTATTAAAATAATTTTTGGTGAATTGTAACTTTTATGTTTAATTAATCGCGATTAAAGGTAATTAGTGTTATTTAAGGTAAAGACAATGTTATAATAATATGAAATGACCTTTACACGGGTCCTACTCCGATTGGATGAGTCATGGCCGACCAAGACAATCCATGGGTAAACATGGGGACCCCATGGAGCCACTTTGGTAGTAAAATGACATTAAAGACTTTTTATTTAATGTTAAAATAAAAATGTCACAAACATGAGTTGTTTTACTAAAACAATTTTTAATTGGGGTTATACAATTCATATTTTTGACTATAAATATTCATTAGAAATATAAAAATATTTCCTACATCATGATATTTTTTTTATAATTTTTAGACATTAAATAAATTAAATTATTTATGACACCATGATGATTCAGCGATTACCTCATTAATTAACGATTTAAATAAAATAACATGATAATGTAAAATCTAAGACTTACACTTGTAAAAAACCTATTTGATGAGTATATTTAGAACCCTTATCACCTTATACTCTAAATATATAAGTGTGGGGCCTTTAAAATCCGAAACGCATTATATAATAAAGTAACATTTCATGACATTCCAAGAGTGCCCCTCCTCTCCTCATATAAAAGGCCCCCACCACTACCACCTTATTCACACCATCAAAGCCTTTTGGATCGGCCAACATCTGCCCAAATACTCTCTAAACTTCCCTATATTACTCCTAGAAGACTCACTTTGGGCTGAATTCTTCCCAAGGAAGCCTTTGGATCAAATCAAAAAGAGTTACCTGATTTTAAGGTAATGCCTCCTTTTATGTTCTTTTGTATTATTTTGCTTCTCCAACCCCCTAAACACTTTTTATTACTTTAGTTTATAACAAAAAAAGTGTCTAAAATATACTAGTATGTTGTTAGGATAAGGATTTGATTTAAACATACACACACCTTCGTCTAATGGTTAAAGAACATACTGTTTCTGTGGGTGGTGAAATACTGCCTCATGAAACGATGATTGTTCAATATTCTTTTAACACCTCTAATGGTGGCCAGTTTGATGACAATATTTTCATATATGATATATATATTATTTTTATGTTTTCCTTATTGTTCTGTATTTCTCATTTACGGCATACTTTATGATTTCTATTATGGGTAAACGCGATAATTTCATTTTAGGAAGTGCGGACTACCGCCCCCTCAAAGTGATTTGAATCGTTAATGCCATATGTGGGATGTATAAAGGATGGAGTAAATGGTATTATACATTATGTTATACTGGAATTATATTATACCTTTATATAATTATAACTTCATTCCATTAAATATGAAATAGAAATTAAAGTAGCGTTCATGCGTACGTACGGCTTACCGTCTCCATGAACGGTGCATTTCATTTCTTACCTCTAAAAGTTTTGTAATATTATAAATGAATGTATATACTAGATATATATGATGTATATGATATCTAAATCATGAATATAATAATGTACATAATGGATATTTTACGACATGAACAAAGTGTAATTATAAGATGTTTATGTTTTACTCAAGAACCTATGATCGACAAAACGACCGTTATTAACTTAAATAATTACATAATGTTCATGACATGGTAATAAGTGATATAAAAGGAATAATGAACTTGAAAAGGGTTCTTAAGAAGGTATAGATTAAATCTAGTTTATTATTCAGGAGTTTAAAGAGCGGTCGAGTCAAGTCGGACACGAGGTAAAGGAACTTCTTAACCCAATTTCTATTCATTGGGTTAATCTCCTACTTTAAAATTATGTCATGATATTATTATGTCATATCTCGTATTTTTACTTTATTTATGTGTATTTATAGTGAATACACATAATATATATAGTTTGTTTAAAAATTGTCTTTTTAAGGGACTTCGTCTAAATCTCTATTCATTGAGGCATATTTTGTTTTATACACAAATTTCTTTTATATGGTGTATAAACCCCTTTGACTTTTACTTTTATTAAAAAGGAATCATTTTATATGAAGAATTTTTACTAAATGACAAAAGGAATGTTTTTTCTTACGTATGCGGCGACAATGACTTCTCAGCAGCCGTGACTATTTTTTGAGTTTCGGCTTCCTCTATAAGCCATAACTTTTTTAAAAAAATATAAATACCATGTTTTACTTTTCTTTTATTTGGGTATTGAAAATGGTTTTGATAAATTTTTTATTATATCAATGTGTTGTATTGATATCTTGTGATTGAAGTGTGGAAATATTATGTTTCCTTTTTGCATGTTTTATGTGATACAATTATGTTATGGTTTATGATATGTTTAAACCAGTTCATATGAGGAATGCATTGGACTTAATAAGTGACAGGTGGAGCCCGCTATAGCTCCTCTATGCATCGGCAGGGCTCACGAGACAAACTAGTTTCTTGGCACGAGGCCTTGAAAAAATCCTATTTATAGTCTTGGCATGAGGCCTTGGCTACGTGGGAATGATATTCTGGCGTTATGCATTCCATCATTATGAATGTGGTTATTGATATTGCATTTGATTATTCGACTAGTAGAATATCTATGTGAATAAGTAAATGGAATTATCTCATTTAACTTTTTCCATATTATGGTGAAGTTCAAGTTTAAATGGATTTTTTTCGTTATACATTGCCTTAAATGTTAATGTTTATTTATGAAAGCTTCCGCTATATTGTTATCCTTACAGAGCATCTGAGCTCACCCCTTTCAATGTTTTAATTTTTCCAGGATTTGAAGAAGTATTTTAGGAATGACCTACAGGGATAGTCTGAAGGGGATATGAGTGTGGAAAATGGAGACTATTTTATTGTAGTTTTTCACTTTATGATGTATTGTAACATTTATGAATTTATCTAGTGTTTCCAAGATAACTAAACTAATAGGTATTTTGAGACTTGATCTTTTGTGATCATGACAATGTTACACAAAAATGCACCGACTCTGGGTAGCTGGGGTCGGGGCGTTACATAATTCTTGGGCGACACTTGGCTCAAGCCCTTAGTATTATCCATAGGGGCTTCCAGAAGGGTGGTGCACAAGTTCTATTGAAGGAGTAAGGTGGCACGCTAGTGTGGTCATTTCCCTTAAGGGCTGGCCACTTAGGTGTGCAACTGTTGATGAGTTTCAACACTTAGGCCTTACTCCACCTCTTTAGATATTCTGTTCAAGGTATGAAAATACCATAGAATTGTTCGGAAGCATTGAGAAGAGACTAGGGCATCGGGAGCTCAAATTTGCGTTTCTGTAATTTTTCATCCCTCAAATGGGGGCCCACCAGGGGTATTTATAGGATGGTGAAGACCCTGGGTGAAATTCAAAAGAGGGCACGCAAGTCACCTTTGCGACCCCTAGGCGGCGCGCAAGTATACTTGCTTGAACTTAATGGAACTTGCGTGACCCAAATACAAATAAATCATTGTTCATGCCTTTGTCAATTTTTAATGGTTATTCAATGGATGAGTCACATTGGGTTCTAGGTATTTCCCTTTTCATTCATTTAGACTCTGTGATGGAAAGAAGCATCATCAAAAGTCCCCCCTCAGAGTTGGATCCGAAAGAAAATAGGATGTGACTCTGAGGAAAAGAATAAATCCAAAGAAAAGGCAGTGCACAGGTTCTGAGCATGTAGATGGCGTCCCACATGTGCGAGTCATGCAGGAATCGGCACAGAGGGATGCCCACGCTAGCTTTAGGCATGTAGGGTGTAGGCCTGGCCGATATATATGCGGCCATTACTCACGCAATGCACCGAATTTCAAAATTTCGAGCTCTCGCCAAGCAAGTTTCCTTCTCCACGCAAGTTGCCGATTTTAAATGGTTTCTTTGATTATTTTTTGTGTCACGCTGCTGTAGAGGTATCTTGATCTGTGTGGTGATACATGTGCGCAAAAACATGCGTGACATAGTTACAATTTCACGTAAACATTGGACATGCGTGCCTTAATTCCTTATCCATTTTTTCACTTTTATTCACAAATTTTATGAAAAATTAACTTAATTAAGAGTTAATTTATTCGACCTTAGTGCAAGTTCAATGATTGATAGAAGGATTGGAATGGCTGATGAACTGGAGATCAAGTGAATGGATGACATGATGAACGTTGTTAGCCATGATTACTATGATATTTGGGACATCACTCTCCCAAATTTTTCCATGTACTTGAAGAAATATCATGTTAATTTCCCACAGATTATTTACATGCCTCTCTATGGGCATGGTGGTCTACAAGAATTCATTGTTCTAGATCTAAAGAACTATCTACTCGAGATGCAGCTGCACTGTTACTCCTCTATTTCGGTTATGTTGTGCATTAAGGGAAACAACAATGGTTTGAACCTTCAAGATTTTCTTCCATGCCATTTCCATTCAGATATGAAAATCGAAAACCATGGGCTGATTTGTTTTCCGCTGCCCGTTGATGGAGTGAATATTATCATGACATTAGAAATAATATCTGAAAAGAGTACTCTCTCCAAATAGCTCTTTACTTCCAATGCACCATTCTCAAATCCATGTATCCATCTTCCAAGTCTCTTGGACAGAAACAGAGTCACTGTTTAATCAACAAAAAAATTTCTCAAACCGCACTCAAGAACATTCCTTTACAATTGTTCCAAGAGCAGCTGGTATCACTACATCTCTTATTGTATCCAGTTGAATGAATGAATTCCCAGGGGCTGCTGATGATTCTTGAGATGCCGTGAATCAAATGAAGACATATGTTGATACACTTTTGTAATTCTTGGAAAATAGAAGAGGCTCTAGGTTGTGGATGTCCTTCTAACATTTCTGCATCAAATGAAAAACACTTTCATCTTTAATCATTTGTGCATGCATTTTATTGCTACCTGATTTAGGTTTTACCTAAGCCAATGTGCCTTGTAAGCATAGTTTTACTTTTTCTAGGATTATTATAAATAACCCTACATACATTGAATCTTTTATTTTATCAATATTACCTAAATCATACGAAATGTATGTTTAGTGAGCTGGAACTTGACTTTCGTTCAGAGTTCCCTTGTCTTTTGTGGGCAGTTCAAAGTCATGTAAGTCGGACATAAAAAGTCTAATGTTTATGGTTGAAATAGCTTTGACAGAATGGATTAAAATTGACTCAATTCCTTGACAATTTGTATGAAAACATATTACCACACTCATGTTTGAGGGAAAATATGTAAACGAAGTCTTAAGAAATTTTGAATATGAAGAATTACACGAAAAAAGGACTTAAAGACAATAGAATAAGTAGTTCCCAAAAATGACGTTACCACTATTTAACTAACCCGTTAAGGGGGTTGAATTATGCAGGGACTCCAAAGGGAATTGGTTGCATAGTCAAATAATAGCATCTTTTGGCTGGAAGGTCTGTTATGTAGACTACTTATGTGAGGCTACCTAAGGGCATGTGCTACATAGTCAGGCAAAATAACTCTTATAAATTGACTTTTCTATTGCTAAAAAGCCAGTGGATGTTTATGGGGATTCAACTTTTCCAAATCATAGAGTTTTCTATATGGAAAGAGGTACATGAATATGGAGACAATATTTCAAAACAAGATTGTTTAAGAACTAGATGAATGTCACTCCTACGAAGGCATGACCCAAGTGTAGGAAATAGAAATATAATCTATAGACTTGAATACATTCAGATCATGAAAAATAACATGGGAAAAATATGTTAAGGATGGATATTTTTTGCGGATCCCAACATATTGTCATTATGACTAATAAAAAAAAAGAGGGTTTCTTCCCCAGAATGAAGTTAGAATTATTTAAAAAACCTGTTAGGGGGTTGAATTATGCAGGGCCACCTAAGGGCATTGGCTGCATAGTCAAATAATAGCATCTTTTGGCTGACAAGTCCATTATGTAGACTACTAATGCAAGGCCGCCTAAGGGCTCGTGCTACATAGTCAAGCAAAAGAACTCTCGGGTTTCGGACATTTTGTTACTAGAAGTCGAGAAAAGGTTTATAAAGATCTGAAAATATTTAAGGTTTGGATTATGACACTAAAAATGGGTATTGTCCAATGTATGTAGAGATACACAGATCAATTCTAACCATAATCATGTTGTGGCTGGCTCTTAAATTGAAATTTTGGACTTCACTACGTATCCCATAAGGATGGGAATCAACCCGTATGTAGTTCTTGAAATATAGTTTAACATCGTGTGGGATGAAAGTATGAGAGATATTAGTTTAGGGTCATAGAACTCGGACCATACTAATTAATACGCAGTGTGTGTTTTCATAGCGACTTTTTAGTCAGGAGACAGAAAGTGGAATTTGGGGTTATACCCAAACACTTGGGGCTAGATTCTAGGGATGCTCGAACGTTCAAATGTATCCCATAAGGATGGGAATCAAGCCCACATAGTTCTAGAAATACCCTATTTACATATTTGGTTCGTACAAGTGACGGGTGAAAAGGGGACTTTAGTACAATGATGTTTTTGACCCAATATAAAAGGTTCAGGCATTTCCATGTATGCACGTAGTCTTTGGAACATAACAGGATTGGAGATCAGTGTAAATAATGATTCCCTCTCAGTTGATGGTATCAAAAATTGTTGTAGTTTATTGTCATATAGGACAAAAGTGTTGTACTGTTTAACATCATATAGTAAGGAAAAAGGTGAAACAATGTAAAGATATTGATTCTGGGGATGGCTTCATGAATCAACATTGTATGTGATGGAGGTGAACTGATGTGAAGAGATTGGTTTTGGGCTTGAACCTCAGGAGGTTGCAAACGTACCCAGCCTAAAAGGCAATGATCAAAGTCTACATAGTTCAATTAAAGAATAAATTATTGATCAAGTTGTTCTGTGGGAAAACGACCTAATAATGGTGTTGGGACTTACACATGGTTAGCGGCCTCGAGTGGGTGTTATGGTTGTTGTTTTTTCTAAGCTCACATGAGTCATACTTGGAGTGAGAAACAAGAGGTATAAACAACCCTAACGATGCATAGTTTAATGTCTTGTAGGATATATGAAGGGACTATGCATTTTAAATTCTTTCAGTGGGGACTATTGGTGATGCACAATTTAATTTCATGTAACACGGATAAAATAGAGTTTAATGTCATGTAGGATGTATTATAGGGACACAGTTTATCGTCATGTTGGAAGTGAACACAGTTTTGCAGCATGTTAGACAGTAAGGGTGCTGTACAGTTTAGTGTCATGTAGATAAGACGATGGGGAAAATATAGTTTAATGTCTTGTTGAACAAAAGGGGGACTGTGCAGTTTAATGTCACGTCGTAAGGACAAATAAGACACAGTTTAACATCATGTTGTATGTATTAGAGATTTTTTTCACAGTTTAATGTCATGTTGGTCGAACGTGATGCTGATAGATTAAGGTCATATGCATGGACCATGGATGATGATGTCGTTTAACATCTTGATGGATGATAGAAATGCCAATAATTTAAGTTCGTATGCATGGAATGTTGGTTATGCAGTTTAACATCTTGCTGGACGTAAGGGACTTCTGTACAGTTTAGCATTATGTAGTTCGGACGTCACAGTTTAACGTCATGTTAGATGTAAGTGCCAATAGTTTGAGGTCATATGCATAGACCATATGGATTTGTATTATACAAAATATTTCATCATAAATATAGCATTGGTTGGAGTGGTGATGAGTTATCCATCCATTGAGATTAATGAATAAGCTCCATTAGAGTTGAACTTATGTATTGTATAAGGTCATTCCCATTTTGGCTCAAGCATGGGTGGTTTATTTCCTGGTATCATTGGAGTTCTGAGAACCAATACCAATTCTCCATGAACGAATGAACAAAGATGAACTTTTTTGTTGAAAGCTTGTGATATCCGACTATGATAGGCTTCCAAGTGGTGCAGGGTGCACAATAATTTATCGTCTAACCATTCCAATTCATCCAATCACTTTTGAGATTGTTCATCTATAGATGATTGATAACAAATGGCTAATCTGGGTGAGGGTAATTGAACTTAATTGGCAAGACTGGTTATTTTCCATATACCAATGAATATGGAGTTGACCATGTTGCCTTGCGGGTAGTGGTTCAATAAGCCCATAAAACATGAAAGAGTTTGTTAGGACATGACTTCTTATCATTATCCACAATATTTTGCAGTATGTTTGAAAGAGTCTTGTTGAAAGATTCTATCTGGCCATTGGCCGCTGCATGATATCGAGATGAATGATTCGATTTGATGTTGTATTCTTGATACAACTTCCTCACCTCATATGAACAGAAGTTGGTGCCATTGTCCGTCAATATGGTATGACGGACACAAAATCTGGTAATGATGTTAGACTTTATGAAGCTAACAATGCATTTAGAACTGACTTCTTTGAGGGGTATTGCCTCTTCCTATTTGTAAAAGAAGTCAGTAGCAGTATGAATATACTTCAACTGCTTGGATGTAGCTGCAGGATAAGGTCCTACTACATAAATTCCCCATGTGGAAAATGGACACGAGTATTTAGCTGTATGAAGCTACTCTGGGGGCTGATGAATAAAGTTGGCATGTACTTGGAAATAATGACACTTCTTTGTGAAATCAACACAATATTGTATCAATGAAGGCCAAAAGTATCCAAGCCTTCGAATTTGATCAGATAGTCTATGTCCATACTGATGGGCACCACTGACTCCTGCATGCACTTCTTTCATGACAACCATTGTCTCTTCACCATCAATGCATCTAAAGAGAACACCATCAAAACCACGCTTGTGGAGAATTTTCTCTGGGTGATCTGGGCTGCCACAAAGAGAAAAATTGACCACACGTCTCGGGACTTGTTATTTCCCGGCTCTATTAGGTGGATGTGTTCCATTTTGAAGGTATTCCCTGATAGGTATCATACATCCTGTAGTATGACCATATGGTTCAGGAATGGGACTAGTTTCATTGATTTCCTCTATTCTAGTTTGAACATAAGGTGAAATTGTATTACGGTGGGTAATACTGATGGTTTTCTCGTCCCGATTTGGATTTTCCAGAGCTGTGGCTATATTGTCTAGTGCATCAGCTTGGGCATTTTGTGATCTCGGGACATATGAAAATGTTGGTTCCGTAGGAAATTATGCCATTAACTCTCTGACGTACTCATAAAAAGGGATTAGTTCTTCTTTTCTGATGGTATAATCCCCATCGACTTGTTTTATTACCAGGTCTGAATCACCATTCACCTTTAAGTGATTCACTTGTGCTTGAATCGCCAACTCCAATCCTGCGAGGAGAGCTTGGTATTCTGCTTCATTATTTGTACCTCCTCCCAAAAATGAGAAAGAATAGGGTAACACTAGCTTTTATGGAGAAATGAGCGCAATTTCTTACCCAACTTTGTTGAATTTATGATTTTCCATTTTCCTCCTTGTTGGACTTTGGGAATCACCATCAAAGTACCTTTCCCATGTTTGAAGACTATCTTGAATAAATAATATTTCTTCATCAGGAAGTTCAATATCTGATGATGTATCTTCTACTGAAGGGTGTTCTACAAGGAAATCAGCTAGATCTTGCCCCGTTATTTCCTTTTAAGAAACATAATGAATATCAACTTGCTGCATAATAACTTCCCACCTTGCTAGACGTCATGTAAGCATTGGATGACTATTGATGAATTTGAGCGGGTTATTGCGAGATACCAATTGGACCTCGTGATGCTGCAGGTAGTGTCTCAAATTCTAAAATGCAATGATTAATGCTAGGACACACTTCTCAATATTTGAATATCGGTATTCTTCTTCAATCATAGTCTGACTAAGATAGTAGAGGTTGTTTTCATTCCCAGCATCATTCTTCTGAGCAAGAAAGGGACCCAATGATCACTCTAAAGCTGTCACATAAAGGATAAGTGGTCTTCCTTCAATAGGTGGCATTAATATCGGTGGACTCAAGAGATACTTCTTGAGAATATTGAATGCTTCTTGACATTATTTAGTCGACTGGTATGTGACTCCCTTCTTCATCAATTTGGTGATGGGTAAACTTTTGCCTGCCAAATTGGCAATGAAACACCGAATTTAGGCTAAGTGTCCTTGAAGTCCTCTCAATTCATTCAAATTTCTAGGAGGTTACATACTAAGGATTGAATTTGTCTTCTTAAGATCGACTTCAATACCACGATGGCATAAAACAAAGCCGATAAATTTTCCTAAGGTTACCCCAAAAGCACATTTTAGGGGTTTTATCTTCAAATTATGTTGCCAAAGTTCGTGGAATATGACTACCAAATCATTCAAGTGATTATAATTTTGTCTGGATTTAACCACCAATTATTCTAGATAACATTCAACAAACATAACTAAAAAGGGTTTGAAGATAAGATGCATGACACCCTGATATGTTGCGTCTGTATTCTTTAGTCCAAAGGGAATTGCCCGATAGAAGAACACACCCTGAGGGACTCTGAAGGCTGTAGATTCCTCATCTTATGGAGCCATCAGGATTTGATTATATCCTAAATAACCATCCATGAAGGAAGGTTCTTCATAGACATTTGTTATATCAATTAAGAGTTCTGTAATCAGAACTGGAAAATCATCCTTAGGAAAATGCCGATTAAGATCTCTGAAATCAAGACAAACTCTAAATTTTCCATTCTTATTTTTCACAGGGACAATATTAACCAACCATTTTGGATATTGAAATTCTCTGATGAAGTTATCTTTGATAAGAAAATCCACTTCAGCTTCAATTTTGGAAGCATAGGTTGGGTGTGTTCTTCTTGTGTCTTGCTTAAATCCTTGTTGTTCTTATGGAGAACCCAAATGATGAGTAACAACATCAAGATCAATCCCTTGCATCTCTGTATAGTCCCAAGAAAATATATCTCGATATTGCATTAAAAATGAAACATAAATATTTTATTATTTAGGATTCATGGCCACACTAATTAAAGTTGGGGTGTAGATCTTCTTTTGTACCAAGATTTATTTTTCTGAGTTCATCCACGGTGGTAGAGATACCCTCTTAAAATGTTGGAGGAGCATCCCTAAGATCTTCCTCTTCTTCTTCAACATGTGTTATTTCTTCTGTTTCTACTTTCATAATAGATGATGATGTATAATTTCTATGATCATAAGAGATGTTAAAATTTTGACATCTTGAATAAGAAGCTTCCATTTATGACCAGATTGACGATGAAGGGTCTTCCTTGGGTAATAAAGAGAAGAAGATGGGTTGAGAATCGAAATCATCTTTCGCCTCTGGAATTCCTATAACTTATTCCAGCCTGATTGGAGATGTATAGACTTGTTGGATTTCAGAAGATGAAATGAAGACATCCCCATTTGAGCTTTCATCATTGCTTGGTGAATCACCAATTTCTCCCATGTTGTCTGGCTAAATTGTCGTAATTGACATTATGGAAGTTTCCATATGAGTATTTTGATTTGTGTCTATCCTGACAATTTGATTGATAGGTAATACATAATCTGTACTCACATGTGTAAATGGGTTTAATGGATTTTTTTCCAAAACATATGGAGCATTAACATTGGTAACCTCCCTTGCGATGGATTTCTCCTTTTCCTTCATGTGATAAAAATATGCCTCAATGTATTGAGATTCAAAAGTCATTAATGGGGCCTTATCACCCTAAAATGTCTCAATTTGACCATCGAATCAATATTTGAGACATTGACGGTATGATGAAGGGATAGCCGCATGCTGATGTAGCCAGGGTCTTCTAAGAAAGATGTTGAAGGCTAAGTATTGATCAAAAACCAGGAAATTTGAATTGAATACATGATATCCAAACTGAGTTATGAGTGTAATCTCGGCTAGTGGTTCTTGTTCATTTTTATCATATCCTTGTATCATCATAGTATAAGGAGAAAACTCAGAGTTCGTGAGGCCCAATCGATGATGTGTACGAATGGGGATGAGGTTGACTCCTAAACCATTATCAATGAATGCTCTTCGAACATCTACACCATTTACCTTTTCAGATAAATACAATGGTTTAATTTTTCCATGCACGACATAATCTTCATCTTCATTTATGAACGATATCACTGCATGGCAATCTGTAGTATTATTCTCAACATGGTAGGCTTCAGCTGCTACAATTTCAGTTTAAAACTCCTGAGGACTTGACAAAGCCTCAATGAGTGCCTCCCGAAGAACCTTTGATAGAATCTAGGCATCCAAAATCGATAACTACTCTTGTACTTGGGCCAGGTGTTTCAATACATCATATTTTTTATCTAAAGGTCTGCATTTCCCAACAGGAACTTGTGGTTTCATAGGTGCCTTAGAAGTTGATGATTTGGAAGTTGATGCATCTTGTATCGGGGTATGAGTTGGCAATACTCCTGGCTTTGGAAAATTAGACCGATTAGATCTATTCACTTGCTGAGAGAAAGAAGGTGGAACCTCCAACCTATCTTCCAGAATAACTGTGCCAGGACTGAATCTTCCCTATGTGGAAGAACTTGCTTGTTCTTATTGAGATCATAGAAGGGATCTACCATGAGTTTCTTCCGCATACATAGTTCTAGCCGGGGTAGAATCGGAATAGAGGCCTCTGAAAGTTCCACGTTTCCTCTGTATCCCAGACCACGGGAACTCCCTCTAATTCCTTTATTTGATACAGTGAACTTGAGCTCATCAAAGTCTAAACTGCGACTGGTATACAGATCTATTAAGTGAATCATATTAACAGAACCAAAGATTAACTCTTCATCTGATGTAGACTCAACCTGACGAGATAATTTAGGTTGTGACGTTTGGTGGGACGGTGCCCGTAGCTTCGAAGTAAATGGGATAAAATCAGCCATAGTCAAAGATAACTTGGTCTTTGACATGATCTCATCTTCTTCTGATTACTCTTCCTTCTTTTAATTATGCCATTTCTTTGAGGATTTTCCCTCATATGAAGAGGGTTTTGCTGTGACATTCATGGCAGAAGACACAATTGGTTTCTTCAATTGTGTTCACAAAATATCATGAGTTCGGTTGATCGTTTTTCTGACCATCCAATCATCATATTTTTTTGAATTTTTGTTCTTGACATCATTCCAATCGCCCTCTTCCTCTGGATTTGTAGCAGTAACACATGCTACCTGAGCTGAAGAACAATTCAATTTGACTTGTCCCGAGTCGACCATTTTTTGCAGGACATCCATGAAGACAAAACCCTCTGGGATGGGATGCCCCAACATCTGATGAAATGGGAAGTTATTGGGATGGTCTTCATCTCCTTCCATGTTTGGCCTTTTGGGCTTGGCAATTGACCAAATTATTTTTCAGAGCTGAAATGAAGTAACCAGGAACTTGTTCTTTTCGGATAGAGTAATATTTTCTCTTAAAATCCTCAAATTGTTTTCGTCTTTGATCACTTTGATCATCTTAACTAAACGGCCTCTGTTGTTGGTGCTTAGGAGGTGGAGCACTTCGAGAAGATGAAGGTTTTGAAGTAGAAGTAGGTACAAGTTCTTGTTTAAGCATCACTGTAGCAGTATCTAATCTACCCATTATCCTTCATAGAGCTGATGGAATTACATTAGTTTTATCATTAGTCTTCATAAGAGAATCTTCAATCTGTTGAGTGATTGATATAAGGTCTTGAAACACTCCTGTGTATTTCACAGGGATCAACGGCGTGCATAATTCATTACGCATATTTTCCAAACAGATTGAAAACAATTCTTCTTGTGGGAGTGCTAAGCTCAGGTAATATGATAATCCCTTCCATCGAGCAATGAAATATGAAACCCTTTCATTTTCCATTTTCTTACAATTTTTAAGATAAAAAAATATTGTCTTTGGCAATGTTGAACTGATTTGAAGAAGGAATCTTTGGGAGAGATATTCACATCCGGTAATTGACCGGGATTACAAGCTTGTGTACCAGACAAAAGCAGGCCCTTGTAATGACTGTACAAAACACCTGAGCTTAAATGCTTCCTGTTGCTGAGGGGTTCCCATCATAGGATCACAACGAGAAACAAAATTTGTTAAGTGTTGCTCTGGGTCTCCCTAACCATTAATTATTGGGAATGTGGTACTTGAAAAATTATATGGGGGAGGAATCGTATCAACCCATTCAGGATAAGCTCTATTTTTCTGGTTGAATTTGAGATTTCCTTACCTCCATAGATTCCAACCATGCTGTTAATGACTCAATAGTAGTTATTAACTTTTGAGAAACATCCTGTACAGCTTGTACCTGAACAGTTGCACTGACTGGAGCTTGGAAAGATGTGGTGGCTGGTACTGCAACTGATTGTTGCACCACTGATTGTTGTTGCACTTGACCCGTAGGAGTATACCTGTGAGTGTGTACTGGTAGAGGAGGATATTCTTGATCCTTCTTATTAGCCGCAATAAATTCCCTGGGCTGGCTCACTCCAGCACGCTAAGGAGTAAGACTAACCTGAATTATTCATGCATTCAACCTCCTTAATTACTTCATTTCTTTCTCTTGTTGTGAAAATATTTGCTCTAATGAGAGCGATTGGACTTCTCCAGAGGAAGGGTATGTATCATGATTCTTTATGTTCCCCTTGTTGGCTCCCTTTAGGAGAGGGGGAAGTGGGTTACATGAAACACCACCCAGATTATGGTTAAGCCTTTGATTTTGCATACGCACACCTTCTTCATTTGTGTTTGTGCATACAACTTCTTGAGTAGGAACCTCTTCATCAGATCCCTCTAAGTGAGCCTCATCTGGTGGATCAGAAACAACAGAATTAATGACATTAATTGATGCATAATGCATTTCATCCCTTCTGTTGGAAATTCTCCGATAATTCTTTTTTCCATGTCCCTGATGATACATTGCCTTTTGTCGATTTGATCCTTCAGGAAAATCTTTATCAACAGTGATTTGGAGGGAATCTCCGGATAACTCACCTCTCTATTCCTCTTGAGGCTTCATCCCTAATAGAGAGAATACTTACTCTTTCTGAGGAAGAGATTGATGATTTGAAAAGGTCCCCAGTCCGGTGGACTTGGGTTGTTCCTGTTGTTCCTTCTCAACTCCTTGAATCCTATTTGTTGATTCTGAGGGTTGGGTTAATAGAGTCCTCAGTCTGTCAAGCTAGGATGGTTCTAGACATTATATATCTTAGACTTTCTTTAAATATCTCCTGATCTTGCGGACTTCAATCCAGAAAATAGCTGGATGAATAAACCTACATCCACTCTTATGACCCAGCTCAAAAGACCATTGGATGATTTCTGACACTTCTGTCACTTGATGATGTGCTTGCTCCAAATCAGAGGCTTGTTCAATATTCTCGTTTGCTTGATGTAGGAGTAATTCAACAAAATTTTCTTAGTATCCTTGATTTTGAGAAGAACTAGTTGAGGCCTATTCTTGGGCAAGCCATTGATTACAAACAAATCCAATTCACTGTGACCGGCCATGGGCAACAACATTGCATGATACCATTTTCGGTGGGCTTTGCTGACTGGAGAGTATAGTGAAATGTAGTGCTCCATGAACACCCCATCCCCTGATATGAATACCAGATGGTTCATTGGCAATTAACTGGCGTAATCTTCTTAGTGCGCCAAAGCATGAATGCTGAAGGGATCTCTATTTATTTTCACCCTTCGGATATCCAGAAACTGAGAGAGAAGCGCAACGTCAATATGGAGTTCTAACCCTTATATAATCTTGACATGATTTTCATATTCATCATAAGATGATCCTTTTTTTCAACTGACAAAGAGTTTTCCATATGTTGGGAAAAATATCAAGAATTCTATCTTTCGTCAACATCTCTGGAATGTCATACTGAGAGTCAGCCGAAGGCCAAAACATGACTGGAACTTCACCTTTGGCCAGTTGTTTTCTCATATTCAGTACTTCCTCTTTATCATTAAATGAATATTCTTCTACCTGATTAGACTAGAGCTGGTGCTTCATTGTTGTTTCATTGGATTACATAGGATCGGTAGAGAATTCACTGATCAAACTAGAAGATGAACGACCCAGTGGTGGTTCAGAGAATGACCTACACCCCGGGCTATCTTCTAATTGTGAATGTATTTCACCTGCTAGTGGTAAAGCATCAGACATGAATGGCTTCACATTTGAATGTGCCTCAAGATAAGAGGTCCTTCTCATCACTACATTGTCCATTGGAGCATTTTATAGGCAATGTACATTACTACTACAGAGAGGACTTTCACATCTAATTTCATCATCAGGGGGAGGATCACCATGGTGGGTTACAGTAAACGATGAAACATTTTTCACCTTGGTCTTCTGGCCACACAGTGCGTTCTTGTGGCTCTCATCTGAAGATTAAACTTAAAGATCGACCGAATTGTCATGAAGCCAGACTTCATGAGGAAGTGTCCGATTAAGACCATCGGAATTAATGTTCCCACTCTTGAGAACTGAGAGAGTAGAATCTTGAGTTGCAACAGATAATTGTCTGAGTGCATCATGAACTCCAGCATCAAGCAAGGCCTTGTTACAAATTGGCCCTTGATTTCTTGATTGTGTTGGGTGCATCTTCTTCTTATATTTCTTCTTACTCAATTTGGGAACCACTTGTTGATGAAATTGGTTATTATGGGCAGGTGTATGTTCCTATTTAGGAGAAATGATCAGGTTAGGCAGATTATATCTGCTCAAATCAGGTGTATGTGCCTGACTAGATTGTCTGTACGATATGGGGGAGTACGCCTCACAACCCTCTTGGAATGGAACATAGATGTGTGTCTGTTTCAGAATGAACTACTGATGTTTCACTCCACTATTAGGGATATATTTATCTGTGTTTCCTTGAGATGCTGCTGAAGCTGTTATAATATCCTGGCAGGCATCCAGAATACGAGAAGGGATTTGCTTCTACTCATTCACCATTGACACAATGTGCTCGATGACTTCAGTTAACTAAACGGGAATATACATCCATTCAGTTCTTAGAGAAGGTTTGTGTTGCTGCTCCTATCCTCCTTTTTCTGTCAGTGAATTCTGACAGTACTCATGTGTGGGGGTAGAGAGTTGAGTCAGCCTCTTGTTTGTCACTAGAGCGTTATGGCTGACTTCTCTGAATGCTGCCAAAGAATACTGTTGGTAGGCTTGATCAATACTAGAAGGTGCATGTGCCTGCTGATTGCACTCCACCGAATGTGGTTGACGATCTTCCTTCAATACTGAAAGATGAGGTTGCTGACAGGATTGATGAGTGTAAGTAGGTGTGTGTGCCTATTTACTAGTTGTCAACACATTGGGTTGGCAGGCTCCGTCTTATGTAGTCAGACGAGCCTGCTTAATAGATGACTATTTATAAATAGGTGTATGTTCCTATCTATAGTTCTCTGCCGGAATTTCCGGTCGGGATTGGCGTGTTGCTGCCAGACGAGTTTGCTGGACAGTGGAATTAAAATGGACGGATGCGTATGCCCGCTCATTTCTTGCTACCATGTTAGTTTGGTGGACATCTCCAGAGATGGTAGAGATGATAACCTACTCATGATTGACCAAATTTCGTCTCTGGTGGTTCGTCTGGCCTGCTCGGGTTCGAGGAACCTGAGCCGAATTCCTGGAGAAGATACCCTCATCATATTGAGGGTGCACTGTCGCACGAGTCTGGCGGCGATCATTGATTGGAGCCCTCAGGAAGGACTCCTATCTCCTGGAATTAAGGCCCTAAGGGACCTACTCATTCACCTCCCCAGAATATGGGAGTGAATAGTGATTGAGTTCTGTGGATAACGACCCAAAACAGTTGGAGACGGTGGTTGGCACCACCAGCTTCTTGATCGCTGTTCGTCGATGTCTGGATGACCAGGGTTAATTATTGACTTGGAGGGCTTGTCGAGCGGCCTGCAGAGTTGGAATTGTACTGTTTTGATGGTACTCCTTAACCAGCGCATTTGATACCCAGCGTTGAAGATTCTTAGTAGATGATGTCGTCCTCAAAGCGGATGACGATCCAGTAGGAGTAGCAGCAGAGGGCTTCACAGTAGAAGTATTTACAGCAGAATTATTCATGGGTGTGAACTTAAAATAAGAAATTTCTATAATGAATATGTTCTTGGAAAAGTGTGAATGTTTTACATAACATACCTAATCAAGATATGTTCAGCCACTACATATTTTGGATGAGCACATATGTTATTGATTGTTTTGTTGGCCATCTCATTGAGTTAAAATAGGGGCCTTACAAATAAGTAAAAAATCATGTTAACATGGTTAAGGATACACGTCGGGTTCACCATTTTTTGATTCCTATGGAATTGGGGATGACATCTTTGGTTTAAGGTTCAAGCATTCCAAGAGGTTTCTAACCAGTTTGTTCGTAGAACTGGAAACATCCAATGATTCCATATCCATTTGTACATACATTCCAAAGGTTGGTACTCACTAGTTATGAACTGATGAGGCTTAAGAATTTCCATTGGTTGAGAGGATGGGAGGTCGGACTCATCAAACCCTTTTTGGGGGGAATTATTGTCTACTCTGGGACTCTCTTTAATGATTTAAGTTATGTTCGTGAATCCTTATTAAATTACCAAGTATAAAATGGGATTTCCTTTAGATCTGGAAATCAATGATTAGTATGTAGGAGATTTAGAGAATCTTTTATATGTATTCTAGGTCCTTCATCGATAGAGAATCATCTATATTTGTTTATAGAATCTTAGTCAATGGTATCCTTCAATACATTATATAAAAGTCTCTTCGTCATTATGATGACAATACTAGTTTTAGAGCCACTCAATGGGGCACTTGATGTTTATTATCATTCAAAAGGACATGGATTATTTTAGAGTTGGGATTGTACCCGCAGATGGGCTTTGTACGTATCATTTATTTAGAGAAGGAGTCAGAAGGAAAATCAATGACTATTTATGAACTGATGAGGCATAAAAAATTGCATTGGTCGAGATGATGGGAGATCAGACTCATCACACCCTTTTGGGGTGAATTATTGTCTACCATGGGACTCTCTTTATAGATTTAAGTTATATTTGTGAATCCTCATCAAATTACTAGGTAAAAATGAGATTTCCTTTAGATCCGGCAATCAATGATTAGTATGTAGGAGATTTAGAGAATCTTTTATATGTATTCGAGGTTCTTCATCGATAGAGAATCATCTGTATTTGTTTAGATATTCTTAGTCAATGATATCCTTCAATACATTATATAAAATTCTCTTGTTCACTATGATGACCATACTGGTTTTAAAGCCACTCAATGGGGAACTTGAAGTTTATTGTCATTTAGAAGGACATGGATTATTTCAGAGTTGGGATCATACCCACATATCGGTTACCTACGTATCATTTATTTAGAAAATGAATCAGAATCCACATAGTTTGAGTAAGGGAGTATGATGTTTATGCATGATCGATGGCTCAAAGAAAGATGTCATGATTACTTTTACACTCTAAGCTCACATGAGTCATGCTCGGTGTGAGAAACAAGAGGTATTGGTGAAACCAGACAACTATTCCATGAAAGATGCAATCATAAGAAATGATGTGGGGCTGATGAATGGTTGACTGCTCAAAATAGTTCAATATTGGGTTTTACTTCATGGATGAAACCCAGGAACAAGGTCCATAAAGGTATATGTGCTTTATGGAGATTTGGATACTCTATCTTGGGGCTTACTCCTGAGGAAGAGGCCCATATTAAGAGGGTCTTATGATTAGGTTTTATTCCTGAGAAGGAAGCCCAAAATCAAAAGTAAATTAAGACTGGTTAAGGGGAATTATGACTGGGGCCTACTCCTGAAAATTATACCCAGGTTAAAGGGATTTGAAAATTGGGGCTTACTCCTAAGGAGGAGGCCCAGGTTAAGGGAATTTTCGAATTAAGGGATTTGGGGCTTACTCTTAAGGAAGATGCCCATATTTGTAAACTTTGAGACTGTGGATTACTTCTGAAAAGGAAACCCATGTTAAGGGAATTATGGTTGGGGATTTCTCCTGTGGAGGATGCCAGTATTTGGGAAATTAGGACTACGACATACTCCAAATGAGGATTCCCAGGTTAGGGTACTTGGGGCTTATTCCTAAGGAGGATGCCCAAATTAAGAGAACTTGGACTGGGGCTTTCTCCTGAAACGATGGCCCAGGTTAAGGACTCTCTCATCTTTAAAGGATGAGGTTGAATGAATGAAATATCTAACATTAGTGACATAATCATGTGTAAATCACTAGGTTTTGAGAGATGTTCTACAGAATTCATTTCAGATAAGGAATACAACAAAGGAACCATGCCATAAATGGCATTGAAGAGGATTTTGAAGGAATAATCTTTAATAGGAGAGGTGGATGGGAATAAGAAAGGTCAGATGGGAAGAAAGGGCTCTCAAAAAGAGGGGGGGTGCAAGTCCTGCGTGGGAGCGCAAGTCTTGGTCGATCAGGTGTACCCGCACGACACATGGGTACTTGCACGACGGTCAACCCATAAGGTAATAATTGGGTGAGACTTGGCTCAAGCCCTTATTATTATCCATAGGGGCTTCTAGAAGGGTGGCACACAAGTTCTGTTGAAGTAGTAAGGAGGCGTGCAAGTGTGGCCCTTTCCGTTAAGTGCTAGCCACTTAGGCGCGCAAGTGTTGATGAGTTTCAACACATAGGCCTTACTGCCCCACTTTAGATCTTCCATTCTAGGTATTTAATTACCTTAGATGTTTTAGGAAGCTTTGAGAAGACACTAGGGTACCGGGAGATGAAATTTGAGTTTATAGAATTTTTCCTCCTTCAAATGGGTGGCCCAACGGGGGTATTTATACGATGGTGAAGACCCTGGAAAAAATTCAAAAGAGGGTGCACAAGTCACATGCACGACCACTAGGCGGTGCACAAGTATACTTTCATGGCCATGATGGAACTTGTGTGACCCTAGTGCAAATGAATCATTGTTCAGGACTTTCTCAATTTTGGATGTTTCTTCAAAGGATGAATCACTTTTGGTTCAAGGTATTTCCCTTTTCATTCAGTTAGACTCTGTGACGGAAAGGAGTGTCAACAGTGACTAGAAACCGATGGGAGAAAATCTTGTATAAAAATTGGTTCGGGGATCTCATATTAGATTTTGAATTCCAAGTGGTGTAGAAAAATAAGGCCTTCAATGTTCTATTAAAGAGGCCATTACAACATCAGCACGTTGCAATTCCATCCTCATACCATCAGTGCAACTAGTATTGCACTAATGGTAAAAGTGTGACGTTTCAGGATGGTAAATCCATGTTTGAGTTATGCGAGTCACACTATATCGATGTCAGGTTCTTTGAGTGAGAAAGAAAACATATTTCAGCTGACGATGTTGATTGGATCAATGCCCCATATGGATTGGAGATGGCTCCCACTGAACGCTTCCTACAGCTTGGGGAGGAGTACGTAATACCAATCAACCATGTTGAATTCATAAGTACATGTTCGAATACAGACATAGATATCTGCATGGTCTCTATTACAACTCCAAGTTCAAAGACATAGAAGAGCGGGATGAATCCCATATTTTCATGAAAATCCCTATCAAGGATTCTCTCGGCCCGTCCTTGGGTCTTTAAACTATGTTTTCCTCAAGCACTAAAAAAAATATGATTTCTCTTATAATATTGGAGATTTTATCTCAAAAATCCTTTCTCTATCAGAAGAGGAAGATGAACAAGATGATGAAGATGAAGAATAAGTTGAAGAAGGCCTAAAAGATTCCCTTCCTGCATTCGAATAAGGTATTTCCACCACAATTGATAAACTTGGGGACAGAAATATGGGCCTTGAAAATGACTCGAGGCCCACTCTTATCAGTGTATCCATGTCTGTCAAGGAATATGAGGCATACACCTCCTTAATTAAGAATAATCGAGTTGTGTTTTCCTGGATTCACACAAAGATTCTAGGCCTTGATCCTGAAGTTGTTACTCACCATCTAGGCTTACTAGATGATCACTGGGGCTACAAGATGGTAGCCAGAAGGACCCAACCAACATATTTTTCCAAAATAGAGGCATAAATTGACAAGATGATAAAATCCAACTTCATATGGGATGTCCATTATTGAATTTGGATGGCGAACATAGTCACATTAAAAAATAAGAATGGACATATTAGAATCTACTTTGACTTCAAGGACCTTAATAGGGATTTCCCAAACGATAACATCCTAGTCCTGATCATAGAATTGTTGTCTGATGCAATAGAATGATACAAAAAACTCTTCTTTATGGATGTTTATTCTGGATACAATCAAATCAAGATGTCCCGAGGATACGAATAAGATAAATCTTTCAGGACACCTTAGGGAGTGTTCTATTATAAAGTGATTCCTTTGGCTCTATTGAATTGCAGCGCAACTTATTAGTTTTCCATGTAATGCATCTTCAAGCACTTTTGGGAACATTCATCGATTGTTATGTCGATGAACTGAAGGTTATTTCACAACCATGTTCCAACCACTTGGATAACCTTGAAACTATCTTCAACAAATTTATAAAATACAGTTAAATGAAGAATCCCCTAAAATATTCCTTTGGTGTTAACTCAGAAAAATTGCCCTGCTTTTTCCTATGCCATTGTGGCATCAATGATGTCCCTAAGAAGACTAAATCCATTTTTTCATGTATCTACCTTGAAACCTCACCGAGATGAGAGGTCTCCAGGGGCACCTCACCTACATTCAGTGCTTAATATTCAACCTAGCAGGTAAATGTTTACCTTTTACAAATCAAATGATGAAAAGTGTTACGTATGAAAAGGATAATGATTGTCAAGAGTCATTTTACAATCTTAATAGATGCCTCATAATACCACTGGTGCACATGACACCTTTTTAGGGGAGACCTCTCATTTTAAATGTAACCACCTAGGAATGGTCATTAGGTACCTTCCTCAAGAAGAAGAATGATGGTGACAGTGGGAACAACCTCTACTACCTCAGTCAGATAGTGATCAATGACGGAACTCTGTATTTGAAGATTGAAATGAACTGCCTGGCCCTAATCTTCGCATTTCAGAATATCAGGTATAACCTGTAGCACTATGAGGTCCACCTGGCCTCCTACTTCTACCCTCTCAAGTATATCCCTAACCATCCCATGTTAAATGGGTGCCTATCATGATGGGATGTCATCCTACAAAAGTTTTACATATAGTACATGCCCTAGAAGTCTATCGTAGTCCATGTGTTAGTGGAATTCCTGGTCAATCACCCCTCAAAAGAAACAACACCATTGGATGCTGACCTTCATGATGAAGAATTGTTTTCTATCCAGGAGAACCCCTGGATGTGGGAAATGTACATCGATGGTTCTTCCCGAAGTCTAATAGGGAAAATGATGGAGGATCCATAGATCGACAAAGTGGGGCTAGTAGTTTTACTTGTATCTCATGAAAAGGACACCTCACCTTAATCTTTCCTACATTCAAAAGGATGTATGAACAATAATTAGGAATATCATGCCCTCATTATAGGCCTGGAATTGGAACTCCAAGATCAATACAAACACCTAAGAGTAAAGGGTGATTCAGAACTAGTCGTCAAATAGGTCAATAATGACTATGATATTAATAAAGAAGTATTGGGTCCCTTGATGAACCATGTTCAAGCATTGATGGAAGAATTCCCATGAGAAACAATGTTGACACATGTCCACCTATCACAGAATTCTCAAGCCAACACTTTAGGAAATGCAGCCACAGCCATGGCTGATCCCGACCTGGATAAAACAGTCATTAGCATTGATCACAATAAGATGGTACTGCCATTCATCCAGAGTAATAAGAAGTAAATTGATGAAATTTTCCCCATTCTTAAACCTTATGGTCATACCACCCGTTGTATGACACCCATCAAAAATTTCCTTTTGAATGGGGAACTCCCAATAGTTATGGAGGAAAGGGACAAGGTCCAATGATGGGCAGTCAATTTTACCCTTTACCATGGGGTAAACTGAGATAAGATTCTCTAAAAACGAGGCCGTGACAGAATCCTTCTCAAGTGCATTGATGGATATGAGAATATTTCCATCATGAAATAAGTGCAAGCTAGATATTTTGGAGCACACCAATCAACAACCAAGCTCTCTTACCAAATCTAGAGGATTTGGTATTGTTGGCCCACAATGATACGAGATTGCACCATATTAACTAAAAAGGTCTATTCCTCCCATTTTGATGCTAATTTCATAAAACTCCTCATGGAGTTACTTTAAACATCTATGTACTCATGGACATTCGTCACTTGGGGGATGGATGTTGTGGGACCCTATGCTGCAGCTACATCCTGATAATTCAAGTTCATACTCACATCAACCAAATTATTTTTAAAATGGCCCGAATCCATACCCCTTATGGATGTTGGAGTGAAAAACATCATTACCATTGTGATGGCCAACATCATAACCAAATTTGGTGGCCCTCATACAATACTGGCAGGCAACTGCACCAACTTATGCTCTGCGGAGCTCGACAAGTAGTACAATGATTATGAAATCAAGGCCAACTGGTTGTCCTGCTACCATGTTGTAGCCAATGGGAAGATATAGTATTTCTACTGGGCTCTATCCAACATACATCAAAAGACGGCCGATAAGGATAATAAATTGTGGCCTGATAAGCTCTTTCATGATTTTTGGGTTTACCAAACCACGACCTGAACTGCCACCCAAGAAACCCCATAATCACTACTATATGGTGAAGTGGAGGTGTTGCCTATCAAAATCCAAGTTCCATCACATTCGGTGGCCATTTCTGATCAGTTATTTGCCAAATAGAAATCCTAGAGAGGATTTGATGAATTGGAGTAGTTAGATGACAAATGGTGGCACACTCTGATCCTTTTGGAAATCAACCAAAAACAGATTGCACGAGCATTCACCAAAAAGGTTCTCTGTCGATCATTCCTCAAAGGGGAAATTGTGTTTGTCATTAGAACCCCGATGGTACTCAAGAAGAAGCCCCCAAAGAATTAAATAATGTGGGAAGGAAAATAAATTATACACAAGGTATTTTCCATTGGAGCATATTGATGGATATCAATGGACGGACATCTCATCATAGCTCTTAAAAATGTGAAGTGCTTGAAGAAATACCTCGCATAATCCATAGTATGGTCCATGCTCTACGACCCTAAACTATGAGTAATTAATATCTCTCATATGAAGTTTCAATCTCTATGTCCCTAAACTATCTGTAAATAATGTCTCCCCTAGGAAGGTCCAGGAACTATAATGTTAAACTATTAGTCATAAAGAATGCCTCCCATGGAAAGGTCCAATCTCTATGATGTTAAACTATGACTCATCATCCAGATCACATGAGTGCGACATTAGTCCATGCAACACGACATTAAACTGAAATGCCCTCAATGTTATGATCTGAGCTCTATAACCCTAAACAACGAGTCATATAAAAATTCCCCTATATCATGGTCCAAACTCTAAGACCATAAACTATGAGTAAATGAAAAATACCATTGAGCTATGCTCTGAGATCTATGATCCTAAAATATGACTAAAAATCCCCCAATTTCTGAGGTCCGAACTCTAAAACCTTAAACTATGATTCATCACCCTTTCCAAATAATTTTAAATAATAAGTAACTAGTCCCTGAAACATGGCGTTAAACTGTAACTCATGTCCTCACCATAATACATTAAATTACATGGCATAAAATGTCCTAATTTCCTGATAATAAACTGCCTGATCTCTCACAGAACTACATGTGGCATGATTCATTCCCTTGCAGGATACATAGTGATGCCTCAACCTTGAATCCTAGACCAAACCCCATACAAAATGCCTCCATCATGCCCCTATCTACCCACAATCATAGATGAAACCCTTATCACTACTTGTTTCTCACATTGAGTTTAACTCATGTGAGGATAGGATTGGTGATAGAGGTTCTCTTAATAAGGTCACCTATGGGGTAACATGGTAGACTTTGCAACCGTGATGGGTAGACTGAAATTGAACCTACCCTTTGGAATGTGCCAAATCGATACAGGGTATACACAGAACTACATGCAACTTGATTCCTTCCCTCACATGATACATAGTGACGCCTTGATACTCAATCATGGCCCATCCCCACAGGAATGATAAAAAAATCCCCCCATCATATTCTCAGCTGCCTTCCACTTGTGATGGAGACTCTGTGACCACTCCTTGTTGCTCGCATCAATTATACCACACGTGAGCTTAGGATCAGTGTTAGGGATTCTCTTACACACGTTAACCATAAGGGAATATGGTTGGCTTGGAAACTGTATCAAGTGAAAGAAAAATTTCCACAACTGTCCAAAACACAGAGAGAAAAGGTTTTTAGGGAACTTCCAAGACTATGGGTGGCTTGATTCCTACACTTGAAGGATACGTAGTGATGCTCAGATTCGACATCCTAGCCTAGAAACCTACCGAAATCTCCCTTTCTTCCATGCATATGATATACTTGAACAAGGATTCCATGAAACGTCCTCTCGCATGACAATAAAACTACAATATTCTTCAAGAGTTATCTCTGACTAAGTCCCCAGTATTATGAGATTCCAAACATGCCTCTCAGTCATGAGAATTTAAGAGATCCTGATTCCCATAATACATTTGGGTCGTACCTATGCGGAAGCTCGAGGTAGGCCATGGTTAATAATGTTCTGGTTATTCTCCTATTCCCAAGCACACCATTTACATTTGTAACACTATATACCTAAGAATAACTTGTGTCCTCATAATCATTCAAGGCCATCTAGGGTGGATGTCCAATTTCCTACTAGAACCTATGATTGACTTTGCATATCATTCCCTGGTGGCTCTGTATATTTCACCCACAAAAACAGTCATCAATAAAAGGAAAATTCTTCCGTAGAACAGTCATCTCCTGTCTTAGTGTGCCCAATGGATTTCAAGACCCATTCCAGCCCTCATAATTCATGTTTCCCCTGGGAATATGGAATAAAAATTCTATCATCACCCATGTCTAAGGAATTTCGGAACATCCGGATTGTGATTAACAAAAAATATTTGATGATATTCATGACAACAAATCGTCCCCACCACATTATGTTAAACTGCAAGGTCAAAATCATCCTCACCTCATGATGTTAAACTGCAAGACCAAAATAATACTAATTTCACAACATTAAAATGAAAGTCCAAAATTTTCCTCACCGCATGACATTAAACTACATGTCCAAAATCATCCACACCACACAATGATAAACTGTAAGGTCAAAATCATCCTTGTTGTACGATGATAAATTTCATAACAATGGTTTAATCCCAAGAGATCCCTCTAATTATGATTTTTCTAATCCTATGCAATGTCATAGAATCCAAGTACTCCCTTTTTTCTCCAACTGAGAACATCTCACGTGAGACTAAGGATTGTAACAAGAGATACATAGGGACATTATGGTAAAATGTCCTAGTAATTTGGTCATAGCATCAAGACCCTAAAAGGAATGTCACGATTCCCCTCCCCTGAGAGGAACCCTATTTCCTAGCCATGTGATGTTAAACGAATGGGTATCCCAAAGATGGAACAAATACATCACCATGTGTATGGGTCAGATCTATATAAGGGACACCATTCCATGTGTAAATTGCAACCCAAATGTCCCCAATATGTCCAGATACACTCTTTACAAATTATGAACTTTGTGCTTTAAGTGATCTTGAATCCACATAACCTTCCAAGGCTATCTAGGATAGAATCCCAATGTCCTATAATCACCTTTGATTGACTATGCATATCATACACCAGTTGCTCTGAATATGTCACCCACAAAAGTGGCCATCAATCAATTGAAAATTCTTCCCCAAGAGAGTCATCTTCTATCTCAGTATGACCAATGGATTTCAAGCCAAATTTTATCCCTACTGATTCAAGGGAATTCAATGTCATGGTTTGCTTTTTCCTCCTTTCACACATCCTGTATATATCAGAACATATAGGCCCAGTTCATCTCTAGTTTATTTTGATGTTTCTAAATGTTTTCCAACATATATGAGTGATGTTGATCCACATGCAAAGGAAGAGTTCCCCAACTCATTTCCTAGTTTCCCCATAGAATTTTAGTTAAAATCCTAATTTTTTTATCAGGGAAACCCCTAGTCAAAGTTCACGTACCGTATTCCGAAGTTCCCAATATCCATAATCCTCAAAGGCCATCGGAAATGGATGGTCGGTGTCCTGCAGACACCTTTGCTTGAATATGCACATAATTCCCAATGTCTCTACATATTTCTCCCACAAAAGTGGTCGCCAATCTAAGGTAAATTCATTTTTAGGAGATTCAACCTCCATACACTCAAATGAATTTCACTTCCTATCACACACCTAGATTTGGAAGACTCTTGGATGCCAGCTTATGTACATCCTTCCTCCCAAGTTCCCCTGACCTAAAAATGACTCTTAATTTACTTGATCATTCAACAGCTCTCCCTCAGACAAGAGAGAATGGTGAAGTTATAGTTTCCCACTCGATGCCGAGATGAATGTCCCTAATGTCTTCAGACACCACTACTCGGCCCTGTGGCCCATTGTGGCTCCCAGTTGTAAAATAAATTCAAAATTTTGATAATCCTAAATAGCCATTGGGGAAAGATGACTATTTTCCTATGGAAACCTTTGAAGAACTATGCATATAATGCCTCGGTGGCTCTTCATATGTCGCCCACAAAAAATGGTCATCAATCAAAGGAAAAGTTTTCCTAAGGAGAGTCATTTCCTACCTCAGTAGGCCTAAAGAATCTCTCGAGCCCCATGCTTGTATAGAATCCATAAATTTATGGTCATAAAAAATACCAAATCCAAGTCTGAAGGATATTTGAACATTCCAGGATGATGGTACCAAGTTAGGTCCCTACCCCATTATGCCTGGTCAATGTTGTTTGACCAAAAACATCCGTAAATAGTTTGAGGGGATAGATAGTGATCTTCCAGCAAAAGAGATGAAATAGTTTCCAGAGTAAAAGTATGAAGAAGGGAAACTCTATAAAAAATTCATGCATCATTCCTTTAAAAAAATTGAAAAAGGAAAAACATTGACCCATTTGGAAAGGCGTGAAGATTGTTAGGTCAAAAACACACAAAGGGCATCCTAAGAAAAAGTAATGTTATAACCTCTAAACTCATGTCATGGTGTCTTAGGAAAAAATTAGGGTTATAATGATAGATTAAAAAATTTTGTGGGTATTTCCATGTAGTCCTAAATATAGCGAAAAAATTCTTGCTGAGTCCATTGGCTCAGGAAAAAAATAAGAGCATTTTCTAATCATTCAAGTGAGGACCACTTCAACATCGGAATAGCCTCCTCTTCATCCTGATCGGAGCCCATTACGATGGGGGGGGGGGGTTTGTAGGGTCCCAAATATTTAGAAAAGGGAAGAAAAAACTCATGCATATTGGGAGAAGTGATGATGTGAATGTTGTATTGAAAATTTGAGTAGGAATTGGAAGAAATCAGAATTTGAAAAGGGATTTGGGCGACCTCATACCGGCTACCAGGAAAGGTTCATAGAAGGAATATTATTTGAACCTCCAGTATGAGGAAGGCCTATGGCGCGCTGACCAATAAGGAGTTGGCTAGAAAATGAAGTTGTTTTTGGTGAATTTCTACCCGTGAAATGAATCTACCACGAACTGTTTTCCCTTGAACGAATCAGATAGATATACGCACCACACACCATCCCAACATACAATGTGGTTCATGGATGATGAGAAGACTATGAAGTACCAAAGCTTTGGAAACCCTGGTTGATTGAGTCTTACACGAATCTAGATATCATTTCATGGAATTCCACATAAGGTGCCACATGGGTTGCAGATATAGATTCCCTAGAGCTCTATAAATGGAACACCAGGGAAATTGAATGAGGATGGGGATGAAAGAGGGAGAGTTCTCTTGGACGTGCGAAATATGGGTGCTGAATGTAGATGGGTTGGGAGAAATTTCTCCCACACCCAAATTAGTTTGTGGGACTTTATATCACATCCAAAAAAGTTCACAGAACCCATCATGTGAACCATATGCAGAAAGCAGTTCATAGAAGTCCTCCCTACGAACCATATTTGGATGACCCTATGCCACCAACCATCACACCAATAATAAAATATAATAAAAAAGGTTAGTGTATTACCATATGAGGAAAAAAGTGTGTGGATTACCATATGTGGAAAAATGATACTCGGATTCTCATTTGTGGAAAACTGTACGTGAATGGCCATATACGAAAAAAGTATGCGGATGACCATATGTAGAAAATATAATGTGAATGCCCATATGTCAAAAAATAGTTCACAAATGCCCATATGCGGAAGATGTTTCATGGATGGCCATATGCAGAAGATGGTTCTCGGATTCCAATATGTAGTAGATGGTCTACATGTGCCCTAGGTGGAAGATGGGTCGCCAGCGCCTTATGTGGAATATAGTTCGCGACATGCTCCACCGCATACAATCATATGCACCCAACTCCTCCGAGTAATATCTTAAGCGATTAGCTCCAACATGTCCTGGTCTATATGGAAAATAATTCACATCCACTATTCCATATCATGGGGGCGACACCCCTGCTCGAGCTCAGTGTCTGGTTGCAGTATTGGCCCTCAGGGCCGACCCCTTCGCTACCGTCACTGAACCCTATGAAAAATGGGGAGTCACACCATAAACATTTTGAGCCAGATCAAAAAAAATTTCCAATGCATCCTTATGCCACCCAAACACACGTCCCGTTTATAACATGAAAATTGACATTCCTCAAACATCTCCCAAAAACCCTATCACCTACCTCCTATATTAGGTTGACCCATAGATCCATGAACAATCATAGCCTGCATGTTTCTTAATTGCTTGGAAACATCCTTTCCATCCATAAATCTCTTTGTATACAGTGATTCCAGATCCTCAAAAACATCTGTGGCCATTAGAAGCTTAATGTTAGTTTCCTAAGGTCACCTTTGATTGACAATTCACATCATGCCCTAGTGGCTCATCATATGTCTCCCACAAAAACAACTATCAACTGATGGCTAATTTGTCCTTAGGAGAGTCCTCTCCTACATAAGTATCCATCAATGTCTACCATTATGCATTCCATTTCTCCTGATCTGATAATACCTAGTCACAGTTTACACATTCCTTCCCTCTCATGTTCGAGGCATGTCAGAACTTCCCAGCTTGATTATCCTTCAGTTAAAAATGGACCCTACAACAAACGGTCCAAAATAAATGACCTTAAACTATGAGTTATCATCCTAACATCATAGCATTAAGCAATATGGTACTAATCCCTGAAACCTAAACTTAAATAGTGATGTGATCGTCCAAGTTATATGATTTTAACTGTAGTAGAATGGGTTATTTTGAAACTTCATAAACATCCCTGACAATAAATAATGGATGGCCAGTGTCCTGACATCCCCTCTGATTGACTATGCACATCTTCCCTCGGTGGTTGTGCATAAGTTTCCAACAAAAATGGTTTATCAACGAGAGGAAAATTCATCCTAAAGAGATTCCTTTCCTACCTCTATATGCCTCAATGGATTCTGTACCTCATATCATTTCTCTTAATCTGGGATCCTCCATAATCATGGTTTACACATTCCATCCCACTCATGTTTGAGGCACATCGGAATATCCAAACATGATTTTCCATCAAATAAACATGGTTCCTTTTTCCAGTGGTCCCCATTGAATGACCCTAAAATACAAGACCCCAAATAGTCTCATCAACATGATATTAAACTATGATTCAATCATCCATGATATATGACTATAAACAGTAGTATACCGTATAGAACGTATTCTAGGGCATTTCTACCGAGGTATGTCCCCAATCATCCAAGGCAGGCTGCATTACCTTCAATTTCATTTCACAATGAAGGTTTCATTATTCACATCCTCACCCACGATCTCCATGGCCTCTTCCACTACCGGCTCTCCCTCCCCCACCAACAGGGGAGGAGGCATGTGGATTGTTAAATCTTTCACAACCTCTTGTTTCTAACATTGATCATGATCCACATGGGCATAGATGTTTGTAAGGATTATAACATCCACATGATTATAAATTATGAGAACTCCGCTTTTTTATGAAACCAGGATACGTAGGATGCTTGCCCGAAGGCTCAAGCTCAGAAGGGTGCCCATCCATAAATGGTCCTCCCAATTCTGTTTTCCAAATGCACATCTCTGAATCGTAAGCCCCACACTATCTGAACTATGAGAACATTGATTCCTGATTAAATTATGATATATAGGATGCCTAGCTGAATGACTGAGATCAATATGGATCCCATTCATAAGGGTGTCCACCAAATCATTTCCCCTCAAATGGGAAGCTCTCATGCGTAAACACCACACCAAATGAACTAAGAGAACTATGATTCTTTATCAAAACAAGATACTTAGGATGCCTACTAGAAGGCCCGAGCTCAAATAGGTGCCCTTCCAAAAGGGTCCACCCAACCATGCCCCCTCAAATGAGAAACTCCTACGTATAAACCCCACACAATCCAAAATAAGTTTGTTATGATTCCTCTCCTGAGGATATGTAGGAATACCTCATTGTGGACCCACTCTAAACATCAAGTTACCTTCCGCCTATTGGATGATGAAAAACTCTAGAGCACCTTATAAAATTGCTAAGTCATCATCACATCTATGGAATCATATATATGCATGCTCATGAAGATCTTGCAGACTAATAGTATCACATGGACATAGTCTTCGGGAATGAACCAAGGATTCACGAACTTATGAAGACAACATAAATCTATAAGGGAGTCCCAAAACAAGAAACAATGCTCCCTTGAAAGGGTGTGGCAAGCCTGAACTCCAATCCTCTCGACCAATGGATTCCTTAATTGTCATTGGACTAATCTTCATCCAATGAGCACCTACCTTTAGAAAGCAGGTCCCTGAATCGTGGATACTAGGGCCATTGGGAATTATTGGCTCCAAAAATAAACATATTGGATACCATCAAAGGAATTTATATCCGAGAAGGGTTATTTCATGAGTTATCAACCCCAATGAAATCACCACTAGGAAAAATAGTTCTTTGAGGGTTAATTCCACTTTTTTTAAAGGATAATGACACCGAATAGGTCAAAAAAAATAATTGTAAATCCAACGAGAACATGTATCTATAGAATAAGGGATGGGTGATGATCCGCATCGTGCCATTTCATCTCCACCCAAAAAATATACCAACTTAGAGGTGGAACATCTGCTAATGGTTAAAATGTTACATTGAATGCTGATAAATCCCTATTAAAATTTTGTGAGTCACATTACATCAATGATGGGTTCTATTCAACGAAAGATAAGAAGTCATTGGCCGATAACATGGATTGGAACACTACCCTAGATGAACTGGAAATGGATCCTACCAATACTCTTAAATATCATTGGGATGGTTATGTATTTCCCATTAACCATGTTGAGTGAATAATTTCATGCTCGGACACAGACATAGCTTTCTGAAGGATTTTTGTTATGGATGGCATGTCTAAGGATGCTGAAAAGTACACTAACCCCAATGGTGAGAGGGAGGGCTCAAACAAAAATTATCACAACCCATCCTTGAGGCCCCATATAGTTCTCACCTTACTCGAGAAAATATATGTTGTCCTATCACTAAAAGAAAGGAAGGAAATTTTAACCTCTTCAGAAAATTCCCTACAGTCAATCCGAGCAAAAGGAGTTGTTTCAGTTTCTATAAATCAGAGCTGTGAATTCCCTCCCAACGCTGAAGAGTTCATATTTATAATAAGATATCCATAAAAATATGAAGAAGAATAAGAATAAGAGTATGAAGAGTAATAATAATAATAATAAGACCTCAAATATTACCCTCCTTCATTTGAAGAGGGTGTCTCCACCCCAATCGACGAACATAGGGTGATAAATTTGGGCACTGAAGATGACCTACAGCCCACTCCGCATAGTGTGGCTATACCTTTCAAGGATAATGTTTCATATACCTCCATACTAAATAATAATAGATATTTATTTTCCTGGAACTGCACATAAATTCAGGGCCACAGTCCTGAATTCACCACTCAACACCTCGGTCTGTAGGAAGACCATCATGGCTACATGAAGGATTCTAGAAGGACCCACCCAAAACATGCTTGTAAAATAGAGGTTAAAGTTGACAAACTGTTCCAAGCTAACTTCATTAGGGAAGTCCAATATAAGATCAAGATGGAAAATATAGTCCCTATCAAAAAGAAGAATGAATAAATTATAATATGCACTGACTATATGGAACCCAATCGGCACTACCCAAAAGATGATTTCCCAGTACCAATTACCGAATTGCTGATCGATGTGACCAATGGATATAAGGACCTATCTTTCATGGATGACTATTCTGGATACAACCAGATCTGTATGGCCCGTGGAGATGAAGAATACATTGCTTTTAGGGCACCCAAGGATGGTTCTTCAATAGGGTTATTCCCATGGGTGTGAAAAAAATCGGCAATACATATCAGTGCGCCATGTATCACATTTTCAAGTCCTTCCAAGGAATTTTCATTGAGTACTACATTGATGACTTGGTGGATAAATCACTACAGTTCTCAAACCACTTGATAGATCTAGAAACTATATTCCATAAACTATGATAGCATAATCTAAAGATAAATCCACTAAAGTGTTCTTTCGGTGTTACCTCTGAGAAATTCCTCGTCTTCTTCGTACGCCATCATTTCATCAAAGTCGAACCTGAGAGGAAAAAATTCATCCTTGGCATGTATCCACCTCACAACCTCATAGAGTAGAGGGGTCTCCCAGTGAACATGGCCTACATTCAGTGCTTCATAACCAACAATGCAATGAAGTGTTTTACTTTCAATAGGGTGATGAATAAAGGGGTCGTATACTAACGGTATAATGATTATTATGAAACATTTAAAAATTTCAAACGATATATCCTAATCCCACCATTGCTGATGCCCTTAGTTGAGAGAAAATGACTCATCATTTACATAACCACCTTAGAATGGTTTCTTGGAACTTTTAATGCACAAAAGAATGATTCTAGTAGTGAGAATGGTCTATATTACATGTACAATACTCGATGATGAGACTCGATATAAAAGGACCAAAAAATAAATTCCTACATCTAATATTTGTGGTTAAAAAATCAGGGATTACCTGGAGCACCACAGGGTCCATCTGGTCTCTCACTACAAGTCACTTAAGTATTTCTTTAGCCGTTTTATGCTAACTGGATGCCTAAATGGAGGGAAGTGATCCTAAAATTGTTTTATATATGGTCGATCCCCTAAAAATCCATTAAAGGCCATATATTATCAAATTTCCGGGCAGAGTACCCTACATAAGAAATGACACCATTGGATATAGAAAATACTAATGAAGAAGTATTATCCACACAATAAGTCCCCCATTCATGGTAAAGGGTCCTCGAGAAGCCCAATAATGAAAAGGATGGAGGATCCCATGCTCAACAATGTAGGGCTAGGAGTTATACAAATATCTCCAGAATAGGACGCCTTTCCTTACCCATTCCATCATTCAGATGGGTTCACAATTAATGAAGAGGAATACCAGATCCCCACATCAGGCCTCGAGCTGGCACTTCAGGCACAAGACAAAAGCTTGAATATAAAAGAAGATTCAAAGCATGTCATCAAGTCAGTCAATGGTGATTATTCAATTAATAATGTTGTATTAGTGCCTTTGACAAACAATATCCAAGAGATGATAGAATAATTCACATATGAACTGACATTGACCTATGTCCCCCGGACAAAAAAGTATCAAACCAAAGATTGGGAAAATGTATCCACAACCCTAGATGATCTAAACTGAGATGAAATAGTCATTAGCCTTTCCCATCATCATATGGTGTTTCAATCCATTTAGAACAATATGGAAGATATCAATCAGTTTAGTCCCATTACTGGTCCTTACAGTCACACCACTGGCTAGACGAATCTCATTGAAAATTACCTTTGGAGGGTTAACTCCCACTAGATAGGGCTGGATGAGAATAGATTTAGAGGTGGGCAGTTTAAATTGTGTTGTACAATGGTGCAAACAAAGAAAAGGTTCTGTAAAAATGTATCCTTGACTGAGTCCTTATCAGGTGCATCGATGGATAAGAGACTGATGTCGTAATTAAACAAGTGCACATTGGATCTTGTGGGGCACACCAATCTGCAGCCAATATCACCCATCAAATTCAAATCCTTGGATACTACTGGCCCACTATGATGCTGGATTAGGCCATATTCTCCACAAGGTGACATTTTTTCCAAATTCATGGAAATTTTATTCACCAACACCCAAAGCAAATTCACATAGCTATGTAATCATGTCCATATTCTGAATTAGGGATGGCTGTTTGGGACCGTATGCTCCTACCAAAACTAATCAATTCAAGTTCATTCTCACAACAACTAACGTATTTTCAAAATGTGCTGAATCCATGTCCCTTAAAGAGGTCATGGAAAAAATCATTGTTAGCTTTTTGAATGAAAACATAATTACTAGATTTGGGGTCCCTCATACAATACTGATGAATAATAACATTACCATCTAATCTATTGAGTAGGACAAGTTATACTAGGAGTATGGTCAAATCCAAGCATTTATCCCACTACCATGTAGCATTCAATTGGAAGATAAAGTATTTCACCAAGACTCTGTACATCATACTCCAAAGGATGGTAGAAAAGTATAAGAATTCTTGGGAAGAAAATCACCTCCATGTTTTATGGGCATACAAGACCATGACCAACACTGCAACCTAGGAAACCCGATACTCCCTGGTATATGGGATAGAGGCTGTTTTTCCTATAGAAGTTCAATTCCCATTGCTCTTTATAGCCATTTGTGATCAACTATTCATGGATGATCAATCCCATAAACGGTTCAATAATTTGGAAGAACTGGACTAGAAAAGGATGCACACTTTTCACCATTTCGAAACGTACCAAAATCGTTTTACAGAAGCCGTTACCAAAAAGGTTCACATCTTGTCTTTACTTGAAGGAGAGATAGTATTGGTTCTTATATTCCCAATGATTCTTGGGAAGAAACCCCCAATTATCGAGCCAACATGGGAGGGACCATATTTCATACACAGGGTCTACTACAATGGAGCATATTCCACGATATCAATGGATGTAAAGCGCATCACAGCTCCCACTAATGCAGGGTTTCTGAAGAAATATTTCATGTAAAATGAAAAGAAATTTCCTAGATTCTAGACATTGAACCTCATAGAATAAATTGTCCTAATTGCACGATGATAAACTGTAGGGTCAAAATTGTTCTAACCACATGATATTAAATTATATGGATCCAATCCTTACTACAAGTTATTGAACTGCATTTTTTCAAAAAAAACTACATATAACTTAAATACCATTCATTAGTGGGATAAGTAGCGATGCCTCAATCCTTGATATTGTCCTAGCCATCACATGAAACCAAAATTCCCGTAATGTGATGCCTGAGTCAAATTGGTATAGGGGACATTTAGAACTATGTATGTCATGATTCCTGCCCTTACTCGATATGTAGTAAGGCTGATATTTAATATCGGGCTCGAACCACCAATTAAAGAAAACATCCCTCTCATTTCCCTATACATGGACCCGACTAGTTTAGGGTGAATTTAGCACTACATATTGGCTGATTACTTCCATTGTAGGATACGTAGTGACGAACAGGTCCCCAATCCCATTCTATCATCCCAAAAGAAAAAAAATAGCCCCTTCCTCTGTTTATAGGATGGACATGCACATGGGAATCCATGAAAGATCCTAACCGCAAGACATTAAATTGCACAGTTCCCCAAGGGTCACGTGCGACCCGATTCTCAGCGTTATGAGATCTCGAACAAGCCCCCAATTTCGTTCACAAAAAAATTCAAAGTTATTAAGGAAATTACAAGTCTAAATTCCTAAATTAAAAAGGCATGGAATGATCATGATTCCTCCTACACATGAGTCATATATATGTAGAAGCTTCAGTAGTTCATGGATAATCACAGCCTGGATATTTCTTACATGCCCAGAACCATCATTCTTGTTTTCCAAAAACCGTACAATAGGAATGATTCGGTCCCCGTAAACATTCACGTTCAATGATAATGGAAGGCTAGTATCCTATAGAATCATTTTTTTGAAAATGTACATCATGACCCAGTGGCGCTGCATTGGTCTCGTACAAAACGATCGTTAATCAAATGGAAATTCATCCCCAAGAGAGTCTATTCCTATTTCTATACTCCCAATGGAATCCAGGTACCATGTCATTCCTCTTGATCCATGGGCACTCTGAGACTATGGTTATCACCTTCTATCATCACTCATGTCTATGGAATTCCAAAATATCCTGACCAAGATTAACTCAATGATATTTAAGTCTATTGCGATAGGTTGTCTCCACAACACGATTGTATATTGTGTTTTTGATATCCTTACCACACGATTCTAAACTGCAGGGCCAGATGTTTCCCAACTACACAACATTAAACTTCACCACTCAATGGAAATGATTTGATTCATATCTTTGCTCGACCTACTCAAATGCAATGCCTTACATTCCCACGTATGTACTAGACCCCCACTAGGAATGTTCATCCAAAATCCTTCATAACTCAGTTTCCCGCTGAGAAGATGTGCGGTAGACCTGAATTATACGATCCAGAAATAGCAACAGAAGCTATTGAAATTTCCCCTTTTCTGTGAACAAATTGATTCAAAGTAGAGAATCACCAGAAAATTCCTTTCTACAAGGCTGATTTAGTGTAATCAAATATCCCTTCATTCATGTCCGGATTACCCTAAATTCACCCCACTAGATGAAAAATTATGTGGAATTAATCCTAGCTCCAAGACATTAAACTGAGTAGAATTAGTCTAATTAAAAAATTATTCCTACCATTTATTTTTTTTCATCCTTAATTGTTGATGTGAAATCATCTTAATCTCTCGTTTCTCACATTGATAATAGATCACGTGAGCTTAGGGAACTCATTAGGAGATCCACAATAAAAACATAAAAAAATCAGTCTAGGATTTTGGTCTTAGCAGCATGACCCAATGATTTGAGTAATCATGGATCCCCATAACCATCCATAGCCATCTCAGATGGATGGACCGTGTCTTTCAGACACTTTTTTTGACTATTCACATCATGCCACAATGGCTATTCATATGTTTTATAACCAACAAAAAATAATCGAAGGAAAATTCATCTGTATGAGATTCATATCCTACTATGGTATGCCTAACAGCTCCCAACCACCAAGACATCCCTCCTGATTCCAGAACCCTCAATCTCATGGTTTACATTTTCATTCCTATCCCCATTCAGGAAAAAGCAGAGCATCCTGGCTTGATTCACCTATGGTATCTCTTGAGGCTTCTGAAAAATAATGATTCCCCATCCTTATGCAAGAAGTAGATCAATGTATGAAAAAAAATGCTCCCCACTTATTTCTGGTTTTCCTGGTATTATTAGCCAACAAAAATCCCATATTCATTTTTAGTCTCCCCAATCCATATTCTATAGATCATATCCAGAGAGTTCCCAATCTCCATAATCCTTTACGACCATCAGAGATGGAAGGCCAGTGTCCATATACACCTTTATTTGACTATGAACATCATACCCTAGTGTCTCTATATAAGTTACCTACAAAATTAGCTATCAATCAATGGAAAATTTGTCCTCAGTAGAGTCCTTTTCAGTTTCTATACACCCATAAGACATTTATGTCCCATCTCGATCCTCAAATTTTGGAACCTCCCAGATTACGGTAAAAAAAATTTCCCCTTTAAAATTCCAAAAGATGAAAATCATTTCTATATAAACTGATGCCCCATTTACTATATCTTGGTTAGAATAAAATGATCTCCCATAATAGGTTTCAAGTGTCCTATTTGTATGAAGGTAAACTATACCATTCACAAGATCTCCCTTAGACAAGTGAAATTAATGTGGGTGAAAGTTCCCATTAAAATCCAGTAAAAGTGTCCTTTATACTTCTAGACATCATCCCTTGGATAGGACACCCATTGTGGTCCCCAACGACAAAACTAATCCCAATGTGTTATAAATCTCCGAGTCCAACGAAAATAGAAGGCCAGTGTCCTACATACACCATTGTTTGACTATGAACATCATGCCCCAGTGGTTTGCGTATTTCACCTACAAAACAACGCTCAACCAATGTAAATATTTTCCTCAGAAGAGTCCTTTCTTACTACCATATGCCTAAAATGGCTCCCATGTCCCATATACATCCAAAACTCACAAAGATAGCGTCATGAAAAATCCATCATTCATGTCTGAGAGTTATTAGGACATTTTCATATGCTGAATCCCAAATTGGGTCCCCTACCCCATCGATTTTGGTCAAATAAGTTCGACCTAAATCATTAGTAATAAGTCTTATTACCAAGACTATAAGTCATCAATGAAAAAATATGCAATACATTCAAGAGGGGAAACCCAAAAAGAGAACCCATGGATAAAAGTCGAGTACCACCTCATTAAAATAATAATATGTTTGGTTTTGGAAACAATAATTGAGCTATCATATACTCAAAAGAGACATAAAGATTGTTAGGTTGAAAACCCTCAAAGGGTGGAATATAAAATATTCAAGATATACCGGCTATGACCATAGAAAATAGGATTTGGAATAAATTATGAAAATAAAGAAAAAAAGGCACCAAGGTTCATGAGGTTTTCCATGAATCCCCTGTAATAGTTGAAATACGTTCACTGAGTCCCCAAGCATAGGAAACAATTGGAGCCTGATTCTATGATTTTGTTCAAGAGTTTTGAATCATGGTTTAAAATTAATACCTGATCAAAATTATGTTTATATGATCTATTGTGATTGATTAACATCACTAAAAAAATAAAGAAATGGAGAAGTATTAGTGGGTGAAATATTTCCCTTCTATTCCATAATCATATGGAGGGGATCCATAGACCAGAGCATCTCCTTGCAGGTGGGGACATGATAACTACAAGATATGTTCAGAAGAATCACAATTTTTCATCCACAAATATTCTAACTCCTCAATAGATAGACAAATATTTAACAGTTATGCAGTATGGGCATCTGCACCTACTCACAGCATTTCCAAGTCCCTCATAGCTATGAGGCTAGTTTATTATCCTTCTTCCATCTGTCGTTGCCCCTCCTCAATGGAATACATGTTACATTCATGCTCCTGCTTAAGTCACTCCAGCTTCTAACTCTATTAATCCACTTCCTGGTCAAGATATTCCACTAAATACTCTAGATTTGTGTTCTCATGTTGTAGCCTCGCAAAATCTCTATATTAATAGGTGGCTTCAAAAATGAATGCTTTACTCATAGTATTAAGACAATCTATCATCTCTGTAGCAGAAAGTTGAGAATCATGTGCTCTAATTTCTTCCATCTATGAAACCACTTGTCTCACTATATCATAAATTCCATTATTGTAGAATCCACTGAATCCAAGGTCCACAACTGGAGGTGTAGATTCAGAAACATCACCAGATTATCAGCCAATGGAGTCTGAGAGATTAATCACTAAACATTCCTCAATGCCTTTTGACCGATGGGATGAAGGTCAAACATGCATTCTCATTCAGTCTCAGAGTCACTCCATGATGAAGAAATATATCCATGGATGAACGTCATGTGAGAGGGACACTATTCAGAAGCTACAACATGACTTGACCACTTCACAACCTATCCTATAATGATTTCAATTGAGTATTGAGTGGGAAATCTTCCAGAATTGAAAATGATTTTGGTTGAAACTATGAAAGTTGATGAGAGACGAATTCGATACCTCCCACATATAAAAATATATCACTAACAGAAAATGGTTCCCCCAAATCTTCAATCTTTAGTCGAGCCCCATAGTCTCTAGGAGGAACTAATGGCTCACAACCATGCCCAACCAGAATCGAAATCCAAAGGGAATCCATTAGAAGGTTTCTTACTAATATCACGCCTGTAGGGATTTTCAATCCAAAAAAGGGTACTGGCCTTGATATTTTTCTGGCCAAAATCACAACTTCTCTCAAAATTTGAGAAAATGTCACAATAGCCTACTCCAAATTTTCAATGTATGGGACAATAGTCTCCTTAGTGGTTATGGCTTCTATAGAGGTGGAGTCAACATGTGCAAGTGAAGTATCAATATCTGAAGGGATACCCACCACATTAGAGAAGACTATTTGATTAGGAATGATTGGTTCCTCGAGATTTAAAGTCCCTTCATGATCTTATGGGGATTTGGGATCATCACTAGATTCAGGCCCTACCATAAAGGATTCCATGTCTCTCTCCATGGGAGCATGCTGAACATGTTCAAACGAGGACTCAACTTCTATATGTTCTTCTACTATGGAGGTAGATATTTATTCGAATAGGGGGAGTCTTTCCTAAAGGGCCGGCAATACCTTTAGCCTCCTTTGTTAGTCCTATTCCTTTACATTGGTAAATCACAATTGCTGGCGACCCTTCTAATGCCATAAAATGAATGTGAGCTATCAATGCTTGAGCAATTTACATTTGGTTACTAATATGCTCTATATCAAAATACCCAAGTAATAGTGAGTCAACATGATAAGGGTACTCAATTCAACCACCATGTGAACAAAAAATTACTTATGATTTACCTCTTAATGTGTCTTGACAGTTGGGATGTATGTTTGTGTTTCATCGATTTCCAGGGAGATGGTTACCAAATAAGAGCACATGGGGGAGCCGGAGCGGTAAATGCCTTGTAAGAGTCTATGATGACTAGTTCCATGCATTCTTGGGCTCTAGGGGATCCTTTAGCAGCACCCCTTATAATCGGCAGGGTTCACTCCCCTACTACGGTTCCCTCAGGGGAATAAATCAAGGAGATAACCACTTCCCAAGACCCCATAAGCTCCTACAAAATAAAAAAATGGGGACCCTTAGTGTCTCCACTATAAGGGAATTTAAATATAGGGTTTGTATATAAAAAAACATCTCCCTAAATAGTCATCGATCGTGGGGGGAATTCCATCAATGGTACTCAGTCAGACCAGTAATGCCTATTTATTGGGGCATGAAGACATTTTACTTTTTTGTTCAGATAAGAATTCACTTCATCAGGCTCTTCTTCAGCAGAAATACAGGTGGGGGAAATGGCTCTTCAAAAACATGGAAGGTCAAATAATCTTACTTGAAGTAGTATCCAAATATCCACATTAGATGAATTTTTACATAGTTTATCTAAGACAATCCATGATTCTCAAAATGTTGATGTGACTGGGATGGAATGTGTTGGAGGATAGGCATTGGGGAGTGAAGCAGGTCTCGTAAGTCCAAAATGCTTCCTGTGTGTTTCCAACATATCGGGACCCCTAGAAGATGAACTCTTAGGGGACATTGAGTAAATTTAAGAAGATTCTACCATTGTAGCCACAATAGGTGATCCAGCAACATCATCATCCACTTCATTAGTTTCAGGTCATAGCGTGGCAATTACCCACTGTAAGTATTTGTGGCGAGCATTATATGATTAGGTTAGCATTTCGATGTCCTCAATGTAATGATACACCTTCTTAGTATCCTCATCAAAAGAGACTTCATTAGGTTCTGACACATAAGAAATGTCGATAAGGGGAATTTACATAATTCGGATGAGCTTCCATAAAGGACGAGGGGACTAGTCGCGGGCAGATTCACGGCCTTACAAAATGTCATATTGCCTCCAGTCCACTAAAATCAGCCTCTAGGGGAAAGGATGCTGGACTACCAGCAGATGCTTCAAAAACTCATTCAACCATCCAAAAATCCACCACCCTATCTTTCACAACATTCCATGAGGGAGAGAAGAGAGGATTTTGAAATAATTTTCCTGCATGAGAGAGCATAAAAATTTCCTTTTGATTTTCCTTCCCCTTAGCCCTAGATGCCTTGGAAGTTGTTACAATAGGAATATGTTTAACCAATTTGGAATCTAAATATAATTTAATCTAGGAGTAATCCTAACTTCCTGTGAGGTTGGGAATGAAATACCTAGAATCTGGATGTCTGACCAGGCACTGGGTGTCCTCCCAAGTAAACACCGGCCACAGTTGATGTGCTATCTTTATATGTTTCTCTTGATGGGAACTGTTGAGTATAAGAGGGAAAAATTGAACTGACAACTGAATCATCATGGTTTATACACATTGTAGATAATATCCCCTCTGATTCGGGCAACTAGGTTTCCTTCATTCAATGAGAAATAGTATCCTCAGTTGAAAAAGTCTTCAGATGCATTATTTTAATACTACTAGTAGGTGAATCATAACGATGATAATAAAAACATTCAAGGACATTGAGATGTGACATAATTTCTTGATCATTCTTTTCAGTATGCTATTATTGGTTATCCTGTGAGGCCCATACCATTGGCATGACCCCACTGGTACTCTAAATATAATATCGGAGGATGGAATGTGGAATCAAAAAGGAATTGAAAAAAGTATATCCACCTCTATGGGATCCTAATCGGCCCCAATGGATTTCGAAGGTCCCAAAATTTTGGAAATGTGATCCCCCTTCGCTTATTCATCCCAACAAGTGATAAATCTTTCCCAACACTTGAATATCTAGATTGATGCATCAACCAGTGGATAGTTGAGTAGCCGTAATGAATGATGAGGAAATCACGCCACCAGATTCCCATACTAGCAAGAGCCATCATCTCAAAAACATGGCTATGAAGGCTTCATGTTGAGATAATCAGTTAGCACCAGGAATGATCCCCCATACCCATTCATGAAAATTCCCCTCTTATGTGGTGGGATAATAGTTACCTACTCATTTTATGGTTTTCATGGTAGGGAAGTCCCTCGGTCTACACAAATGGGTCTTAATACAATTTTTATTTAGAAATGAACCAAACCACCCAATGAAAGGAACGTCCTACATCAAACAGGAATTGACATCCTTCAAGAGTACCTTAACCTAAAAAATGAGGTTCTTAGCCAAAGGAGGAGTCATCTCCTTGTTATCCCAAGAAGAGGAAGGAGGTAGGAATTCATTATACATATCCCTGACAATAGGGACACCTGAAATAAGTCGTATGTCCCAAAGACAAATGTTGACTTCTCAGTGGGTTAAATGAATGGTATTGGTGTCTAGGGTCAACCTGCATAGGAACTATTAAATAAGGCTGTTGGGTCAGTGAGAATATATCACCTAGATGACCAACCATGTTATTCATTCATTGTGTCCTTCCACACAATGCTTTGATAACAATGGGATGTGTTTTCTGGATTCTGTTGAACACACCCTAATGTTCGAGTTGTGTTGCTCTATAGGGACCCAGTGGTGATATCTCTCTATAGGTATCATCCCGTGGAAGAAATTAAGGCCTTCGAGATGGAGGTGTTAATTACCCAGGCAGTTGGGCGATCAACCTGATTTGGTACTGGAATTGATGTATCACACAGTAGACCAAACCCATATATTGTAAGCCTTTCTAAAGTTGGAACCACCCTTCGACTCACCGTATGAAGATTTTCCATATATTGATGTAATTGGGAATTTCAAATATTGTCATCAACTAAATCCTCAAGGTTCTTCAATCTTCCATCAGCGATAAAAAAGTGGGGTAGTAATGTTCGCCTCAATTAGAACAATGGCATCAATAGTAGTCTGTGGAAGAGCCACTATAGTCGGTAAAAAAAGCTCTAAAAGGTCACAAAAAAGGCCAGTCCAATGATAAAATTGTGGGATAAGGGCCAAAAAATGGCCAAGGGACATAAAAAAGAATGTCTTCATGGGTATTTGTGTACTACACCCAAAACAGTACACAAAAAACATCTACATCATACTACATTGGTACACGGAAGCTATATCCCACGTGCGGCCTCGGTATGTGGAAGGCCTGTGAGGCACTAACCCATGGAGCGTTGGCCAAGAAACTCAGGGGTTCTCAAAATGAAAAAATTGAAAACTGAGGCCTCACCATGCTGATATTTAAAGTATTATGATTATAATTTTATGTTCGTTTTAATAATTTTTAATGTTAATTTCACATGATTAAGTTTGGTATGTGGAAAAAGTAAATCATATAGTGTTCTCCTACATAGAAGATCGTAATTAAGTTCTAAATTCGATAGTGATGTTTGCAAAAACCATATTACAATTCACGGGTAGAAGCTATTGTGAATATTTTGGTTTGTGAAAGGTACAAACTGGTTCACGAATACATATTTCTCAAAAGAGTTGGTACATGGTTGCAATAGAAGATGAGAGAAGGTCAAGGGATCATTTTTCTCTGAGAAATGGTAAAAGGAAAATGACTTGGGACCCTATAAATAGGTGCAGTACCATCTCACAAGACTTATCTAATCTAAAAAACCACTTCAGTTACATACCACTTCTACATTGGAATAGATTCCTCTTCGTTCCGAACAGATCCCATTCTAATGGGGGCATTTTTTGGGTCCTAAAAACATAAAAAAGCAACGTAAATACTCCCAGAGGCTCTTTTTAGAAGGAATTAACTATTAAGACTATTCTAGCAAGGCAAATGGACACAAATTTAATTTAATGTTTGAGATGAGATCAGAAGAAATCAATAATTTCATGAGTTTTAAGTGAACTGTGTACCATCACCGGGAAATGATAGCATGGTTCTTGAACAGTGTACCACCGGTACGCAGGACCCGCAAGGCACTGGCCTGTGGGTAATGGGAAACTGACCTAGGATTCCACAAACCATGTCTTCGGTGATATAATGCATGGTAATCCCATTATCATACTATCAAACTAACTCTAGAGTTCTCGAACGAAGAAATATTATAGGGTTGCATGAACCACAACCATGAACCATAGAATCCATAAACCTTGGTTGACAGAGTCTTCTAGAGGTTGAGATATATCTTCAGAAGCTTCCAAAAATTGATCTACATGCCGACAAATAGGATTTCCTTAGTGTAGTATAAAATGATCATAGGAGGAATTTAAAGGGTGACTGATAATGAATGAAAGGAGGAGACCCCAAAGGTTGGAGGAAAGAATTCAGAGGGGATTCCGACTTCGGTTTAGAATCATATATGATGTGAAAACCATGAATCGTGTTTTCACAGGTATAACTAGTGACATACAATTAAAATATGGATCTTAATAATAATCAGTGAACCACAAACCTAATTAGTGCCATCACAAACCATAAATTCCTTGCAGATGATCTCCCTGTGAACCATAAGTTCCTAGACCCTTCATTAATACAATGTTCCTCATAGTGCATCATTATGAGGATCAAACCCTGCATTGCGCTGCGTTCTACATCTATATTTTTATGGAACTCAAAGTGGCTTGGAAAACCACACCCAGTTCCTCATACCAAATTGGTACATAGTGGTCCATAACAAATTCTGCATACTTCTTCGATACACGGATGACCACTCATCCTGCATAGCACTATGGTATGTTAGGCTCCCACCATCCCACATGAGAAAATAGTAAGTGGAATGGGGTGTCTTCAGGTGTCCTTCTCTCAAACTCCAATCTCATCCCTCCATTACCGTCCAGTCCTCCATAGCTCCTCCATGAACTAGTCCACTAGAATCAGGCCAAAGCCTCATCCAAAGCCACCAGACCCATATGATCAGATCATTAGGCACATCAGCGCACCCCAATCATTCTACATAACTAAGGTAAGAGGAGTCACAAAGGCTATCCCCAAAACAGTTTGGACCCCCAAAATGTCCCTAAGTCTAAATTCCAATGGTAACATGGAGTCTATAATTGGGTTACTAACGTGAACCTCCCCATTATTGGGATTAATGACAACCACTATCTTTTCCATTAAATGATTAATATTGACCAATCAAATGGATCTTGCTCTCTTTTCCATTTGATGAGAATTGACATTACTCCCTTTACATGATCAAATTTTCGGGATATCCCACTGAGGTAAGTCCCTAAACATCTGAGAGCCTAGACACATGACCTACAATGTCTTCCCACATTGAATGGTTAATTGTTTTGTGCCCTCACTCAACATAACCTTGGTTTCTTCCACCATAGGCCCGACCTCTTCCATGGGCAAAAGATAACGTGTGTGGTTTGTTGAATCTCTCTCATTATCTTTTTTCTAACACATTGTGAGATTTATGTGGTCATAGAGATTTGTGATGATCACAACATCCACAAAACAAACCTCATATCTTGAACTGTGAGAACCCTGATTCTGTTCAAACCAGTATACATAGGATGCCTTCTTGAAAGCCCGATCTCAAAGGGGTGCACCTCTAAAAGGGTCCACACAATTATTCCCCCTACAAATGGGAAACCTCTCAAGTCCAAACCCAAAGATAATGGAACAACATGGGCTCTGATTCCTCTCACAATGACATGCAGGAATCCCATCTCATGGGACTGACCCTAACATCATACAACCTTCCATCCCTCATGGATGACGATAAAATCCAGAGCACCATATTTTACAGATTAATTCAGCATTGCCTCAATAGAACCCAATTGATGTATATCCCGGATTATCTTAAAACCAAGGGGTAACCCGTGGATACACTTTTTAGGAATGAACCATGTAGTCATCAAAATATGAATAGAAAATAAATCTATATGGGAGTCCGACTATAGGAAATAATTCACCCTAGAAGTGTGTGATGAACCCATCCTGCCATCCTCTCAACTAATGGATTTCTTATGTGTTTTTGGCCAAATATTCATCCAATGAGTTCCTAACTTTGGAAAGTATTTCCCTGAATCATTGACACTAGGGTCATTGGGAGTTTCCGGCTCCACGAATAAACCCATTGGAGACCATCCTAGGAAATACTATCTCAAAAGGAACAATTGAAAAAGTACATAACCCCATGCAATTGCCCACTGGGTCCTTTTGAATATTACCCCTCATTATTAAAGAATATGGTTTAAAATATCCATTCCCAACTAGGTCATTCCAACTCCCACTAAAGGGTAATGATGTGGAATAAGATGAAACTAAGATTTTGATGTGAAAGTCTCTATAATAACAGACAAATGATTGTCACCCATTAGTCCATTTTTCATTTTCCCCAAATGTGTACACACATATCCTCATGTAAAAGCAATCATCTATATAATATGATAATAAAGTGCTTGACATATGGTTCTAGGCATATGACCCGAAACTACAAGACACCATTTTTCTTCACCATGTGACGTTAAACTTCATGGTTAACATCCCTCTCAATTTATTAACGAATCCCCAAAATACCATGAGATGAGAAAAATCTCACGGTACCTTAAAACTGGGCCTCCATATTTGTATTATGTCTAAATAATATACATTGAGCCCCTCAACTACTTGAGGTGTTTCGTGGATAGTCATGAAGATTAATGGACCAATATCTTTCACTCAAAATTCCCATTCACATCGCCATAGTTTCATGATATTAAGCTATAAATTATATTAAAAAAATCACATATTTAAACTATAAGAAAGCATTTTGGTAAGGGGTGTTGTGGAAAGGGCCTCCTAGTATCTCAGTCACATTAGGTTTGTAACTCCTCTACACCACAAATACACAGCTTGGGAAGCCTCCTTCCCTAGGTCTGAAATCCATGACCTTAAACATGATGCGCATGTACATGAATCACAAACTAAAACTATACAATAGACTTCTTTGGAATGTGTATGTGGTGTGTGGTCATTTTCATTCCTCTTTCACGTCATCTTTTTTATACCATGATGTCATGCACATCCCTTATGAAGTTGTTATCCCTTATAGTCTAATCTCTAAGACCATGATCTAGGAATTATCATCCCAAATCCATGATGATAAATTTCACAACAATCATCATTCAATCAATAATTCACTTCAAAAAAGATGGATCTATGTGGGATAAATTCAAAAATCTCATATTCACCACATGAGATTCATATCCACAAAGGAAACCTCTGTCAAAATACCTTTTTGTATATGATTCCTATTATCACATGATAACTAGTGAATCCTCATATTCTAGAGTTAGGAACAACCAAAACTTTTTATACATCCAAGGGATGATATTTTTACCATACTTTGGCCTCAAGGACTCTTTTCAAATCAAGATTATGGTTCTCACTAGTTTACGAAATCATCCTTCCCACAACCATGATAAATTTTTTCATCATTTCATGATGTTAAACAGCATGGTACATTGTCTATTTCAAATGATAAATAACTTCATAACACCAATTTCATCATTATATGATGTCAAACTACATGGCATCACAATATTCTCACCAGAGAGAAAATAACCTCCAACATCAGTCATACACCATTACATATTCTATAACAACATATGGCTTCATTCCTATCCACATAGGATACTTAGTGACGTGTGGTTTCCATGTCTTGGTCTAATCACCCTGAAAAATGCCCACCTTCATGTGTATGGGAGAGACATATAATTAGGGATTTTCATTATGAATTATGGATGAATTGATTCTCATTTTGATGGGATACGTAGTGGAATCTATGAATTTTGACATGGTCGAGGCCATATCATGCTGGGAAATTATCCCTTCCGTAAGGATTGTGCATGAATAGAGAGTTCCCATTAAGATCTAAATGTGGCTTGATTACCATTATCATTGGATACATAGTGACTCCAAGATCTGCAATCCTAAGTCCAATTGTAACAAAGGATAAAAATCAATATTCCCTTCTCCCTGGGTATGAGTCCAATATGCATAGGTATCCATTTTCATGAAATAGCTACGGCTTGATTCATATCCACACATGATATGTTTCAATTCCCACATCCTTGTTTGGGAAACATAGAACCAAAGGCCTATATCCTTCATTACATTGCCTTTATATGGTAGAATAAACCTTTTCCACCCCTTGTTTCTCACACTGACCATAGGTGACCTGGGGTTTAGTGTTTCGAAAGGGGGTTCCCCGCATAATAAGGGCACATCGAACCACATCATATGGTCTTGGTAGAAAGGCCTTATAATGAAAACTAGGTATTACCTCTTCATGGTAAGAAACCTATTGCTTTACTTTATGAAATTAAATTGCACGGTACCTCAAGAACTATGTGTGTATTGATTCTCATTTTTATGATAAACATAGTGATTGTAAGACCTTGTGTCATAGTTTCATCCACATGTAAAAGAAAAATTATACGACACCACCTATGTACAAATATTGATATAGGTAGGATACCAAAAAAAATTGTTCCTCATTCGTGAATATATAAGTGAAATGGAAACGACCCCTTCTATATATGAGTTGGGTCTATGTAGTGGATTTCAAACAACAAGGATAATCAGGGTCTATATATTTCATACAAACATAGAAATGTTCCTTCCATTCACCATACTATGTGACCCAGTTAGATTAAAATCCTCAAAATCGTTCCTGGACCTCAAATAATGTGGTTTATCAACTAAGGGACACCTTTTCTTGAATACAAAAAATATTCTCCAATTAAATCTACATAATTTTTCCTCAAAATTCCTCTCAACCAATAGAAAATTGGCCCTCTTAAGAGGCTTTTTTTACCTCCATATGCCCTAGAATGATCATGCTAGAAACTATTCTTGTGATTACTCCTTCTGTTCATTCCCGATATCATTACACAAGATTTGAGAATCCTTGGAAAAAGGATTATATTTTCTTCTACCTCTTACCTGAGGAATTTCAGAACATTTCAACCAAATGATCCACCCATTACTCTTAGTTTCCATGGAATATGCTCCTAGTCATATGAATGAAAATTGCAAGACCTCATGATGTCCTCATAGTATGAAATTAAACTACATATATGGAGTCTTAGTCATATTACATTAAACTAAATGACTCCCAATAACTACATGTGGGTTTATCCCTTCCACTATAGGGTACATAGAGACTCAAAAACAGTTCCTAGGACCAACAGTATAATTGTTTTTTAAAAAAACTCCTTTTTATACGCATGGGTCAAACCTACATGGGTAACATTCTCATACTTTCATCAGGGAAACATTTCTACCCATTCATGAGATGTTTCAACATGATGTGTTACATTCATATTCTAGTAATCTCCTTTCATAAACCAAACACGTATTTTAGAAAGTCCCATGTCCCCATAATCCTATCCAAGGAATGGAAATGGATGGTTAGTTTCCTGAGGACACCATTTTTTTCCTACACACAATATCCCCTAGTTGGCTATGAAAAATTTACCCACCAAAAAGGTCTTTCAACAGAAGTAATATATATCCCAAGGATAGGATTTTCTTTTCTCCATAATCCCAAATTATTTCAATGTCCCACATCACTCCTCAGATTTGGAAACCCCTAAATTACAGCTTACACATTTCCCCCATCATGCCTGAATATAATAGAACATTGTTAGATAGATTAACATGAAATGGCTGAATTATTAGTCCCTCACTTAAATCCATGTGACCTAAAACCGTATCCCTAAAAATTCCTTTCCATTATACATTAAACATCGTGGTATTTGACATAATTTCACAGAAATAAACTACATTCTACTCCATCCCACCTCAAAAAATCCAATTATGTGTAGGAGGGGTTTCTCATCCATGGAAAAAAAGCCAATACAGATGCCGTAGTCATTTTTTAGACATCATTACCTCGACAACCCACCCTTCATGGTCCTATTGATTCTGAGTTTTTTTTTTATAAAAATTATCCAATGGAAATGGAGGGTTGGGATCCTAAGGAAACCTTTGGGTGACTATTCACAATATTTTCCAGTTGGATCTTTATAAGTTTCTAATCAAATGTTTTTCCAAACAATAGAAAATTCATCCCCAAGAGAGTCTTCTACTGCCATTGTACACCCTGACAACATCAAGCTGGAAACCATTCTTTATATTACCCTTCACAAACATCCCCCTTGTCATATCTCAGATTTTGATATTAAAAACTAGTGTCAATAAGAATCCTTCATTCATGTCTGATAAATATTGGAACACTCTTTATTTATAAGACCTATTGGGTCCCTCAACCAATAATTCATGATCAAAGATGTTAGAACTAAAACATAAGTGTAATTAGTCTAGTCTGTAAGACACTAAATAGCACACAAAAAGAGGCATAATTCTTTTTAGGTTAAAACCCCACAAATGGAAGCCTAAGGTAATGTCATGTTTTTACCGCTAATCCTGCACCACTATAGACTTTGTAAAAAATTATGGTAATGAATAAAAATATACAAAGATTGTAGGTTTTTCGATTTAAACCCACAAAATGTCAATACTACACTTACTGAGTCCCTTATATCAAGAGAAAATTATAGTGTTACTTGATCATTCCAATTTTGTTATCCTAGATTATTATTGGAATTGATATATAGTTTAGTAAAAATTCATGTCAATTGGGAGATATGTCTTTCAAAAGACATTGTCATTTGTGACTAGTGGTAATTTCAAGAAAATAAAAAATATGAGAATTAGATGAGAAACAATTTAAAATTTATTAAATGATAATATAGGATCATCCACACCCAAGAGTCTCTCTTTGACACTAATGAAAAAATGAAAATGGAATAGGAAAACATAATGGGATATAATAAAGCTTGGATTGCTTTCATCATCAATTTGACTACTATCTCACTCATTCCATCAAGGGACTATTCTAAATTGATCCTTTACATGACTATAAAATTTCTTGTGGGATGGATTTTTTGATGATGAACCTATGTTCTCAACCTACCTTCTTGTTTGATTAAAAATTTGTAGTTGATGATGAAAAATGCTCATTAAACCATGTTAAATGAGCCACACATCCCTAAAGATCATCATTATAAACAACAACTTGTTCACAATATATATCTTCTTCTTCATCCAGGAAGTTAATCTCAATGAAAATATCTTTTAGGGATTACTTTTGATGATGGGATGTGTTAAACTATTCAAGGTGACCTTTGCAAGTTTCTTGGTCTTCTTGATCAATAATAATCTAGTGGATAAGGATGTTAAGGTTCCAATAATAAAATTTTCATGAGCCAAAGCCTATAAAATGTTGGAATAGTGTTCCCAAATTATTAGCAATGTTCACCAAGAGGGTCTCTGTAATGTTGGTGCATAAGGACCACGATCTGGTTCCTTCGCTACCCCAATAATATAATATTGTATTGTGATTATGGGAGATAGTATCACTATAAATTACAACAACTAAGTAGGAAAATCCACAATCTCTGTGATGTTTTCAAATTAAAAGGCTAAATGGATAAGGACTTCTTCCATCTCAATAATGACCGATGTTGTCCTTCATAGGCCATACTCAAGGGGTTTTTGAAGACATCACTCAAAATTATTGGATATGAGTCACTCCCAATAGATAGAGGACTTATGGATTAATATCCCTCATAATTCCCATGATGATGAGATGAACTTATACCTCCTACAGAAGTGGGTAAAATTCCATAATTGGAGAATGACTTGGGGAGGCCAATGGTTTCTAGACCCGTTACACTAACCTTCACAGCACTCCATTATGGTACTAAGTCACCCATGCATGGTTATACTCATACAATTAGTTAGTTGATGCTCCTTTATGAAGGAGTTGGATTTTTATTATGGATTCATCACATTTCATTATCATCCACAATTTTTGATGAATGACCAGGTCAAATTCCAAATTGATCTGGGAAATGGGTATAAATTCAACTTGCAGCAGGAATCCAAATTTCCTTACAAACCTATAAAGGGTATAAGGTTTTAAAATGTTTATGCCTACTCCAAACCATCACTTCCCAATAAGGTGTTGGGGTAAGACAGAAATTTGAATTGGAAAAAATCTCACAGCAACTTGACAACTATATAGTTGTAAATGTATTTGAGGTGAATGAAAGCAATGATGATAATTGTAGGGAGGAATTCAGAGAGAGGGATTATTTTAGTATACAGATACTCATTTAATCAATATATCTTCTCCACCTATCCATACATGAATTGAAATTTCCCGCTGAGATGATGTGGGAACTTCCTTCCTATATTTGACCCAGCAACTCATTAATATGTGGGAGGGTGGGAAAAATCAAATTGATAGGATTTCCCTAGGCCGATGTGACCTCTTTCATTAATGTAAAAATTTAGAATATAGTATAAGAATCATGGTATGGTGAAATTCGTCTTCCTAGGGACATGGAAAAGAAAACATCCAGGCTAATTTCAGGTTATATGTCTATATGGATATTGTATCCCATGTGGTGTATAGACCTGCAAAGAGGGTAACATAATATGAGCCATGAATTCTCATGTTTGTGGAGTTGGATGAGTCTGGAAATAGTGAACTTTGGACCATGGGCCACTAATCATCAATAACTAAATTATCCAATCATTGATTACAATGAGCGAGTGAGTGTGGATGCGTTGAATAATAAATTACTCTACTATGGTCAGAAGGTCCCTTGAAAATGGAGATACATGCTTAGTGTTCTCCCATGTATTGGTTTTAGGATGGAATTAATCATAAATGATTCCAATAATGGGTTTACCCCTAGAAGGTAGACATCCCATAGGCTGATTCCTACTTCCCCATTTAATATATGGAAGGTAATGGTGGTCGATCACCAATGACTGAGTAGTTCTAAAAATATCTCTGTTGGTGAATAAACTAGAAATTTGGAGACCCACACTGCCTAATATAAATTGAAATCCTTAAACTGTTCTAGAACTCCTGACAATTCTTGTGCACCCAGAAAGCCCAATCCAATTATTATGAATAACTCCCCCTTAACCACAAGTCCCATTGGGAGCTCCATATTCCATTGGGGTTTCTTTTTGAAAGGATAATAATGGAAGAATAATATTTAATGACATATATAAAGGATTTATTCAGACTCCGATATTTTGTTTGTGTCAACATAGAACCATTCAGAACAAATATGATCTCTTGACCAGGACTAGGAAAGATTTTCCCTACAGTAGGTATGTTCTCTTGGGCATTCTCCTGAGACATCTCGGACCAAGAAGACGGGATATTATTGTGAAATGGTAGAAGGGATGGATCTTATTCATGTTTGAAATTATAATGTGGTAATCAAGTACATAGTGGGTAATACAGGTGTTCTAGAGAAAGTAGTCTCTTTAGAACACCCTCTTGAGGGGTGTCATAATATCAAGTATCAACATCAACTTTCACAGCCAAGAAATTTTTTCTATCGATCATAGTCATATTAGTGTAATATAGTAAAATTATTTTTCCTAAAATGGATCATTGAAAATATGTGATATTCATTTGAATGCATGAAAATGGATTCATGATAAAACATGAAATAGTGAAGCACACATAACATAAAATTGATATCCATCAGTCCAGGGTGTAATAGCCCACATATCATCATCTAATGAAGATAATGGTACAAAATGAATTGGATAGGGAAGTGACTATTTGTGTAATGATCCATCATTGAAGTATCTACTCGCTATGATGGGGATCAACAATAACTCTTCATGGTTTAGACTTTCTGTTCACAGGTGAGGGGCCTTAGTTCACAAAAAGAGATGGATGCAAGGAAGATAGTTCATGGGATAAATGAATGATAGAGAGGGTTAAAGAGAACTTGGTTCACCAAGAAATCCCTTAGAAAAAATTGATATGGGACCCCTATTTATAGGTGTGGTTATGGGTCCACATGAATACCATAAACTGGTTCAAAAAAATAATACTTTCTACATTATAATAACCTCCTCGTCTTCTCGATTAGATCCCATTCCAATGGGGGTCATTTTTTGGGCCCTAATAATTCCTCAAAAAATAATCAGTGAATTAAATAAATTCGGAAAAGGAGGAAAAAATACGAAGAGGAGTTTAAGGAATGTTGTTCAAAGGGGTGACACCATAAAGGACATATTGATTCTACAATGCCCAAACCACTATTCATACAACCACTCTGCATGGAATTCCTTTACTTGTCAAATAACCTAGTTAACTAAATAGTTTATGGGATGAGGCTATACCGTTTGTTCCTATAAATGAAAAAAAGTTGTTTTTGAGACTAGGCCGTGATTTCCAACACCATGAAGGACCATCCTAGTGAACTAAACAATGTGTGTGATTATGTGGTTTGAAGAAAACACCAAAAAATAAAAAAAAAAGTTGTTTGCAGGACAAGGCGTTGATTTCTGCCACATCTAATAACTAGCCTTAGTTGACTGTGTCATTCACTGGCTAGGACACCCTCCATGGGATCCTAAAAAATGAGGCCCATGCCCACCACGGATGACCAGAATTTCCAATAACCAATCCATCAATTATTCACTAAATAGACCCTATGGGGGACCAAAAAAGGGGGATCTAACTGAGGAGGTCTGAAGGAGATGCAACAATGAAATTAATAAAACTTGAAGCCTCTATTGATTACAAGGTAGCAAATATCTACCACATAGTACCAATGATGAAAAAATAAATCATCCATCTATTCCTGAACATGATTCCATTTACAATAATGACATATGTAGGGCATAAATGGATGGTCCCTTTGTGAAAAAGCACACTGTACAGAAAATGCTATGTGGGAAAAACCCTATCTATTGTAGTAAAGCACAACATGGAAGTAACTCGACCCTACATAGCAATACTCTACACAAGAAGAAACTTGTCCCGAGTAGATTTATTCTATGAAGGTATAATCCCAGGCCACATAGCTCAATGCTATGTGGATGGTACCCTCGCACGCGTAGAAAAATGATACTTGGATGTTACCTCATCCCACCTAAGTACCTACTATATCGAATGGGGAATCCAAGGGGGATCTACTCTCCACCTCCCATTACCATATTCCTCTTTTTCATAGGTCCCCATGTTGGACCCTTTGTGAAACGGTCTAATAGAATTAGGATGAGGCCCCTTACAATGCTTCCAGACTTGTATGATTAGTCCTTTGGTTATGACATATTTCCCTTTCAGGTCTACATTACCATGGTAAGAGGAGCCCCATGTGTAACCTCCTCAATGAGGCCAACACTTAGTATTTTTTGAGTTTTTCATTCCCATGGTAATGAGTTTTTTTTGACATGGAGGTGTTCATTTGAACCACCCTATTCTGGATGGGAATATAAGGGATCATCCTAGATTTCCCCTTCAATAAGGAATGCGATCCTTCCCCCCGAAACCAATTTTTTGGAATCCCTCAATGAGTAATACCTTATCCTTCCTTACGGGAGTTGGAACTATTTCTCCTCTATTCCTCAACCCCAGCCATAATTAGATAGTTCTCCAAATGTTATTATCCTTGTTATTAAGAAAAATGATGATATTGGCACACTCAAATCCCTCTCCATCTCCCTCAACCATTGAGATTTAGAACCTTGTCCACCAATGGATAGAGTGTATCATGTGACCTTCAGATCTGCAACTTTATCTTGTTACTCACACTGATCATGACTTACGTGGTCTTTGATGTTAATGAAAATCATGACATCAACATGATACCAAAACCCCAAATGGGCTACATCCTTGCGTAAGCCCTAACCGTTTAAGCCATGGGCCTCCACCCTAGGTGTAAGTCCCAACCTATTGGAATACATGGGATTTGATTATAAACTAACTGGGATAAGTAGGATGCTTTCTTATTGTCCAAACACAAAACAAAAATTCACCATTGTGTTCTTTGGGAAATATTTTTAATAGGGTCACATCGAACTAGGGGGAAATATTCCTTCAGGGTCCCTTCCATCACCACCATTATTTGGTCATATCCCTTGTAAGATCATTCCCCAACTAGGAGATCAAAAATATTTCAGGTCCCTCAGGCCACCTCGGTGTATGTCCTACACCAAACATTGACCAAACACTATTCCCCTACACATCCTCGATGCATGATGATAAGCTGCATGGATCGGTCATCATCACATGACCATAAAAATTGATTTCCCCTAATCAGTGTCACCGAAATACATGGGTTTTTATTCCTCCCGAGAGGATATTTAGAAGGGAATATTATGGGTTCAAATCCAACATAAAAAGAACTTCTGCCTCCCCAGATGACAAAAAACTATAAATCACCTCACCAGGTTTCTTAAAACCAACATCATCTTAATGTGATACCATGGGATCTCGAATATATTCATTAATGGGAAACATTGATGAAAATCATAAGATACATAAAGGATAATTCACTAATAGAGAACCTCAAATACATAAATATTATCTCAATCCCTTGTGTATTCATGATTAATTGTTACCATTAGATAATGTGTAATACACACGCTTGGGAATGAATAAAGAATACATGAAAATATCATAAATATATAATAGAGTCCGAGAATAGGAAATATTTTCCCCTAAAATGGTGTGATGATCCCAAAATACCATCATGTCAATAATTGTTAATTATTAAGTGTCGTTGGACTGGTTATGTAATGAATGCCTGCCTATAGAATGTAGGTGAACGAGTCATCACATATATGAGAGTCGTTGGGTGTTTCCGACTCCATGAACATAACATGTTGAAGACCATTCGAAGACATTGTACTTGACATAATTGATTTCATTCCATTTAACCCCTAGCAATCAACTTCTTAGGCACAAATTGTATTCACGAGAGACAAAAATATCAATCTAATGTGAAACAACATATCTATATCATCTCCTTCACTACATAAAAAGGATGTAATTCCCATTTCACATAGGCCCATTTAGTCCCTAACCCGAACACTATATTTGATGGGAAAAATCCCCTAAAACCCTAAACCGCAAAACCCCCAAAAGATCATAAAAATACTAAAAGACCCCAAAACCCCAAAAAACCCTAAAAACCATATAAAAAACTATGAAAGATCCATAAGAACCTAAAACCACCTTAAAACCCCAAAAAATCATTAAACAATGAAAACCCCAAAACAAACCCATGAAAATCCCAAAAACCCTTAAAACTCTAAACCCCCTTAAATTGAAAAAAAACTCAACACCCACTAAAAACGTAAAAGTCCTAAAAATAAAAAAAACAATAAAATCCATGAAGCCCCTAAAAACCCCTAAAAACTCCTGAATCCCCTTAAAACACTCCTTTACCCTAAAACCCCTATAGAAACTAATTTTTTATAAACCCCTCTAAAAAATTTAAAAACATATAAAAATCCTAAATATCATTAAAAACCCAAAAACCCATAAAAACACAAAAAACCAAAAAACCCCCCCAAATGCTAAAAAAACTAAAAATACAAAAAACCATAAAAAATCAATTACTAATAGAAAACATTACAACCCATGAAAACCATAAAACCCAAAAAACGCATAAAAATCATAAAAATCATAAAAATCCCAAAAAAATCATTTTTAGTCCGTAAAACCACAAAAGACACATAAATACTCCTAATGACATTAAATACATTAAAAAGACCTAAAAACCCTATAAAATCTTCCAAACCCTAAAACACCAAAAAATATATGAAACATTACAAACATTACCAACCCCAAAAGCCATAAAAATCCATGGAAACCCCTAAAATCCACAAAATCCTATAAAATATACTTAAACCCCTAAAGACCATAAAAAATCACTAAATCTTGAAAACCCTAAAAATCCCTCAACATCCGTAAAAATAATAGAAATTCCCCAAAACCACTAAAAGACCCATAAATCAAAGATAGTCTCTAAAACCCCTAAAAACCAGCAAAACCCGTAAAAAATCCTAACAACCCTTTAGAACCCCTAAAAACCCCAAAAACATTGAAATCCCAAAAAACCTTGAAAACAACTAACTCCATAAACCCCTAAAGGGTCATAAACATCCTAAAACCTTGAAAACCATAAAAAACATTAAAAACATGAATGAAACCCTGGACACCCTAAAAATATTAAATACTAAAACCTCTAAAAACCCTAAAATATCAATAAAAATCTAAAAACTCTAAAAACACCTAAAACACCTAAAATCACATAAAAACCAAAAAACTGCATAAAAATCCTAAAACACATAAAGCCCCCTAAAACACTAATTTCCCAAAATACACTAAAAACCCTAAATCCCCTAGAAATCCTAAAACCCTAAAATCCAGTAACATCCCAAAAACCCCAAATAATCATTAAAATTTCAAAATAAACAATAAAAACCCTAAAAGTCTAAAAATTCTAAAATCCCAAAAAACCTAAAAAACACTAAAACCATAAAAAACCTTAAAGCCCCTAAAAACACTAAACCCCATGACAACCCTAAAACCCCATAAAAACCCAAAAACCCCATATAACCATAAAAACCAAAAATCCTTAAAAACCATAATACCATAAAACAATAAGACACATAATACCCCAAAACCCATAAAGACCCTGAGTCCCTAAAACCCCTAAAAGGTTCTAAAACAGTATAAAAACGTAAAAAAACCTGATAAAACTCATATAAACCCTAAAAAACTCTAAAATACAATAAAAAAACTAGAACCCCTAAAACAATATAAACCCTAAAACCCTACGACCCATAAAAATAGTAAATAATGTAAAAATGATACAAAATTTATCAACCCCCCGCCTAACCATTAAAACCCCTGAAGTCCAAAAAAACCCTAAAACACAAAAATATCTTTAAAACCCCCAAATCCAACTCAAAACCATAAAAATCTCAAAAAACCAGAAAACCCAAAAAACCCCTAAAATAACTAAAACTATAAAAAAATCAATATAACCCAGAAGGCTTAAAAACCCCAAAAAACTATAAAAACAATAAAATTTTAAAAATATATAATAACCCCAAAAATTCCAAAAAAATATATAAAAAAACTAGAATAATCCCAAAAACCCTGAACACTAAATACCCTAAAAACCTGAATAACCCTAAAACCCTAAAAACTCTTAAACCATGAAATATACTAAAAACCATAAAAACAATAGAATCCTAAAAATACTATGAAAACCCAAAAACACTAAAATCCTAAAAATAATAAAACCAATAAAAAAACAGTAAAATCCCTAAAAAGAAGAATACCCTAAAAATTCATAAAAACAATGAAAACCACAAAAAACCCAATTATATTGATAAAAACCCTAAGAACTCTAAAAACAAAAAAAAACCATTAAAACCCATAAATCCATTGAAACACTATAATTAATAAAACCAATAAAAGACCCTAAAACATCTTAAAACCATAAAACATTTAAGCCCCTCAAAGACCCTAAAACTCTAACAGCCCAACATGAATATAAAAACCCTAAAAGAACCTCAAACCCCCCAAACACCCTAAAACCCCTAAACCCCTAATAAAAATAAAAACTAAAAAAACCTATAATTACCATAATTCCCTAAATACCCAAAATAACTCTAAAATAACAAAAAAACCCATAAAACACATAAAACCCAAAAAACCCTTCATTTTTTTTTGAAAACCCCTAAAATTCTAAAAAACCATAATGTAATCCAAAAAAACCATAAAACCATAAAACACAAAAAATCCAAAAAATCTCCTATGGAATCCAAAAAAATCCATAGAATTACATGAAAAGCATAAACCCCCAAAAATCCATAAACCCCCCCACCCAATCATAATGAATCCATAAAACCGTTAAAATTCCTAAAATCTCTAAAAAACCTAAAAATACTAAAAACCACACAAAACCCTAAAAAACTAGAACAACTAAAACCCATAAAAATCCTAAAAACCATAAAAACCCTAAAATATCTAAAATAACTAATGCACATATAACCCATAAAAACCATAAAACCACTGCAGTCTCTATAAAAACGATAAAATTATAAAAATCCTGAGAACACTAAAACCACTTTAAATCCACTAAAACCCCTCATAACCATTAAAACCTACAAAAACCCTAAAAAACCTAAAACCACAAAAACCCTAAAACCCTAAAAGAGCTTAAAAGTCAAAATGGTTCTAAAAATCCAAAAAACGTTTTAAAGACACAACAACCGAAAAGACCATAAAACCCCTAAAAACCACTAAAATAACCTATAGTACACTTATTAACCTTAAAACCCCAAAATTCTGGAAAACCCCAAAAAACATTGAAAACCCTAAAAATCCTAAAACCCCAAAAAATCTAAAACACCCCAAAAAAGTATAAATAACAAAAAAAGATAAAAAACTACCAAAATTCAAATAAATATTAAAACACTAAAACCCCTAAAACCCATTAAAAATAAAAAACCCCAAATAAAGTTATAAAATCCTATAAAAACATCTATAATACCCTCAAGCCCATAAAAACACTAAAACCCCTAAAAAACCTAACATACCCAAAAAATCATAAAACACCTTAAAACCCGAAAAAACACAAACACCCTAAAAACTATTGAAATCATAGAGGAATCCAAAAAACCCAAAAAATGATAAAACCATATAAAACCATAAGAACCTCTACAACCCACTAATCCCACTGAAAGAAAATAAAATTTATCCACCCTAAAAATTCTAAAAATTCAAAAACACTAATACCCTTAAAACCCCTAAAATCCCTAGAATCTTGAAAAACTCTGAAATCTATAAATACCCCAAAACCCCTAAATAACATAAACACCCTAAATTTCCCTAAAAACACCAAAACACCATAAAACCCAAAAAACACCGCAAATACCTTAATTCTCTATAAATGGGGTAATTTCTTAAAAAACTAAAAAAAACCTTAAAATACCAAAAAATCAAAAAACCCAGAAACCATAAAAATCCTTAAAATCTAAAACCCATTAAACACTAAATACCCTAAGACCCCCTAAACCATAAAAAATAACGAAACCCATTTAAAAAACCTAGAAATCTTTTCAAACCCTAAAAACCCATAAAAACTCCAAATGACACTAAAAGGACCTTAAAACCCCTAAACACAAAAAAAACTTAAAAAACCCTTAAAAATCATGAAAACCCCTGAAACCCCTCAAAAACTACCAAAATACATAAAACAAAATTACCAAAAAACACCATAAAGGTCTAAAAAACACTAAAACCCCTTCAAAACCTCCGAAAACCCTAAAAACATATAAAACCATTAAATACAATAAAAACACATAAATAACCATAAATCCATAAAAACCATAAAAACAAAAAAAAATCTAAAAACCCCCTAAACATCCTAAATACCATTAAATAATAAAAATCCCTAACACTCTAAATCCCAAAAAATACACTAAAAACCCTAAAAACAATAAAAATCCTAAGAACATTATTGAAACCGTCAAACCCCTAAACCACTTTAAAGACTATATAAAACTTATAAAGACACTAAAAACCTAATAAGAACTATAAAAGACCATTGATAACCTATAAACACTGTAAAACACTTAAACCTAAAAACCCCTAAAAACTAAAAAACCCTAAAAACGGAAAAACCCATAAAACCCAAAATAATATGAAACACCCTAAAACACTTATAATACATAAAAAACACAAAAACAATAAAAAATTAAATCCCCTAAAAACCTAAAAACCAATTAAAAACCATAGAACCCCAAACCCTATAAAAGTATGAAAAACCCCTAAAACCCATTTTAAACCCCCAATACCACATAATACACTAATATAACAAAAAACCCCAAATCCCCTAAACCCCAAAAAATACCCAAGAAACGCAAAATAACCATAAAACCATAAAACCCCTAAAAAATAATAATACAGTAAATCCCCTAAAAACCCTTAAAATCATAAAACCATTAATACCCTAAAAACACTACAAAATCTTAAAATACCTAAAAATCCTTCAAGACCCCTTAAAACACTAAAAAACCTAAAACCCCAAAAGACACTAAAAACCCCTTAAAACCATTAAAAACTCTAAAATCATTAATAATAGTAATAAATCATAAAAATCCTAACAACCATAACAACCTTAAAACTCTAAAAACCATAAAAATAATTAAAAATCCAAAAAACCAAAAATACCAATGAACCATACAACCCTAACAAAGATAAGAATCAGAAACCATAAAAAACATGAAAAACCAAAACCCCCTAAAAATGCCTCTACATCCCTAAAAACCCAAAAGATTAGAATATAATATAAAACTCCTATAAACATTAAAAAACTGAAAAAACCTAAAACCCCCAAAACAATAAAAGAATACTTCAAAACCATTACCCATTAAAAATCCTAAACCCCTAGAAACCCTAAAAATTCATAAAACACCTAAAACCTCTTAGAAACCCTAAGACCACATAAAACCCTTAAAACACCTAAACACTCGTAAAACCCAAAATAAACCAGAATCCCCTCCCTAGACAACCAAAAAAATTCTAGAAACCCTTAAGTTTTTACAAATACACCAAACACACTAAATCACCTAAAAAACTAAAATCCTTATACCCCAAAAAATCAATAAAAGTCTTAATACAACTAAAAATCATTAAAAATAAATAATTCCCCAAAACTCTATGAAACCGTAACATCCCTACAAACTCTAAACTCCCCAGAAAAATATAAAACATATGAAATCCATTTAAAATTCTATAAAATACATAAAACCCTAAAATAACTCCAAACCCCATAAAAATCCCAAAAAATGGGAAGCACATTAAACCCCAAAAACCCCAAAGAACCTAAAAATGAAAACAAAAAAAACACTGAATACCCTTATCACAACTCAATCCAAAAAAACCATAATATCTATAAAAAAACCGAAGTACCCTAAAAATCCCTTAGAAACCCTAAGGATCCAAAAAAACACCTAAACACCCTTAAAATCCAAAAAACATCCTTAAAACCAAAAAACCCAAAGAACCCCAAAAAAACCCCCAAAAAATAATAAACCCCTAAAAACATAAAAAATCGTAAAACATTAAAATACTATAATTCCATTAAAAATAAAACAAAATCCTCTAAAATCCCCTAAAAAAATAAAAATCCCTAAAACTACTCAATACCTTAAATACACTCAATGATATAAAAACCATAAAAACCTATAAAACCTTAAACCACCTAAAAGTTGTAAAACAACAAAAAAACTCTATTATACCTTAAAACCCCTATAATCCCTATCAGATCATACAACCAAATAAAACCGCAAAAATGCAGATACACCCCCTTAAACTCTATAAAATCCTAAAAACCTAAAATACACTAAAACCATAAAATTATTTAAAACCCCTATAAACATAAACACCCAAATACCCTAAAAACCATATGACGGGTAAATACCCAAAAAAAATCTATTCAAATTCCCCAAAAATGATAAAAAAAAAACTAAAAACACCAAAACTCCCAAAAACAGAAAAAAAACATAGAACCAACTAAAAACACTAAAACAAATATAAAAAAACAACTAAAACTCTACAACAATAAAACCAAGAAAACCCTTAAACCCCTAAATAGTCCCTAAACAGTATACCCTAAACCATAAACCCTACAACATCAACACTATACCGCACAACATAAACCCTTAACCTTATACACTACACCCTAAATCTGAATGCTTACACCCAAAACCTTATACCTTATACCGTAAATCCCATACCCAACACCCTAAAACCCAGACCATATGACCTAAAAACAAAATTCAACACCCTGATCCATATAATCTAATCCCTAAACTAGACACCACAAACTCTATACCCTACTCTAGAAACCCTAAACCCCAATCCCTAAACTCTAAAAAATAAAACCTAAACCATATAACCTACACCTTTAACCCTATTCCCTACACCCTAAACCTTGTACTATACACCATAAACCCTATAACCCACACCCACACCCTAAACCCTAAACCCTAAACCCTAAACCCTAATCCCAAAACACTAAACTCAAAATCATGTACCTAAAACCTAAAATCTACACCCATAACACTATACCCTACACAATAATACAATAACACAATAGCCTACACCCTAAACCATAAAACTCACACCCTAAAACCTATACCCAACACCAATAATCGACATCATAATCCCAACAACATGAACCCTAAACAATATACCCTACACCATAAGCCAAAAACCTACACCATAAACCATATAACCTACGCCCTAAAAATTATAAAATTCACTATAGACATTGAATGCCAAAAACCATAAAACAACTCGAAATCAGCAAAAAATATTAAAAATCACAAAAATACCTAAACACCTAAAAACCTGAAAAATTATTAAAGCATAAAAAACCCCAAATATTCCATTATTTTTTGTATAACCCATGGAAACCTTAAAACAATCTAAAAACACCTAAATCCCTAAAACACACATAATTATAAAAAACCCATTAAAATACTTTAGAACTATTAAAATCCTAAAACCCGTAAATAACTCAAAATACCCTAATAAATCCCAAAATTCCTCAAAATACTAAAAATACTAAAAAATCCCATACGCCCTAAAAAATGTAAAAATCTAGACAGAAAATCCAAAAAACACATTAAAAATCCTTAAAAAATCCTAAAACACCTAAAATCCCTAAAAAATTACTACAAAAAACCAAACCCATGCAAAGACCCACAAAAACCAAAAATCCCAAGATAATCACCAAAAAACCCATAAAAACCATATATTACCTAAAAATACCTAAAAAATCTAAAAACAATAAATACCATAAAATCATTAAAACCCATAATACAAATAAATAAAAATCCAAAACCCCAGAAAACACAAAATACCCAAAAAACCTAAAAATTCCAAAAACCCTAAAAATTCTTAAAACCATAAGATGCCTATAAATTCTAAAAAAACCCATAAAAACACTAAAACCCTTTAAACTAGAAAAACCATTAGAACACAAAAAATAATAATTAAACCTATTAAACCCAAAAAAACATTTAAACAATAAAACCCATAAATCATGTAAGTGACCATAAAACCAATAAAAACCATAAAAATACCATAAAATACCCATAAAACCATAAAAACCCCAAAATCCTCCAAATAACACTATAAAACCTAAATAGGATATTAAAAACCCTAAAATCCCTAAAAAAATAAAACCCCCCAAAACATATAAAACATTATAGAACCCAAAAAAACCAAAAATCCCCATAAAAGCCTAAAAACCCCAAAAGCCATAAAAAGCATAAAACCTCTGAAAACCCAATAAAATCATGAAAATCCTCAAAACAAATAAAACCCCTAAAAATCATAAAAACCTACAATCTTCTAAAACCCATAAATTTCCTATAAATGTAAAAAACCCTAAAATAACTTTAAAGCCCTGAAAATAAGAAAAATGAAAAGAAAACCCCTACACCACAAAAAATGAGAAGACACATAAATGGCCTAAAAACACCTAAATAACAACAAAACAATGGAAAAAATATAAAACACCAATAATCCCAAATAACACAAAAATGCGTAAAATACCGTAAAACATCTAACAACACATTTAAACCCCTAAAAACTTAAAAACCCTAAAAACAGTAAAACAATATAAAATACTAAAAATCCATTGAATCCTATAAAAACCCCATTGAAATGAAAAAACCCTAAACCCATTAAAAACCTAAAACTCTAAAACCCTTTAAAACCCTTTAAAACCGTAAGAACACTAAAATTTATAAAATCCATAAAAACCATGAAACCCATAATACCGCAAAAAATGATAAAAACCCATAAAATCCCAAAAACCACTAAAATCATATGAAAACATTATAAATCCCTAAATCCTTATAAAACCTTAAAATATCCCAAAACATGAAAAAATACAAACACACCCTAAAAACCTTATAAAGAAGATAAAAACCAAAAAAACCAAAACCCTTAAAACACACTAAGAACCCTAAACCACCCTAAAACCATAAAATCCCAAATAAACCATAAAAATATATAAAATACCCATTATACCCCTAAAGGTACATAAAAACCATAAAACCCATTATAGTCCATAAAACCCACAAAAAATGAAAACATCCCAAAAACCCCTAAAACCATAGTGGATCGTTCAAAACTATTAAAGAACAAAAAACCCATAAAAACCCCTAAAATACAACAAAAACCCTAAAACCCCATGGAGGACATTAAAAACCCTAATGTACCCTGAAATCCAAAAAATCATAAATGACACTAAAAACCCTTATATATCACTAAAAACAATTAAAAACCCAAAAAACCCCAAAAGTATCTAAAACAACCAAAAAGAACATAAATCCCCTAAAACCCCTATAAGACCCTAGAGATGATAGAACCCTCAAAGAACCAAATCATACCTTATAAATCTTAAAAAACAATAAATGACCCTAAAAACTGAATAGAAAAAAACCCCTAAAACCCCTAAAAACCATTTAAACCCTACAAAAACTCAAACTCTACAAAAATGTACAACACCCTAAAATCATAATGTCACATAAATAAATTTATTACCCACCAAATCCCTAAAAATCATAAAACCCATAAAGACCCCCAAAAATCATAAAAACCCATAAAAACCTAAAACCACCGAAATCCACAAAAACCTTAAACCATTAAAATCCCAAGAACCTTAAAAACCCATATAAACCATTAAAAATCATAAATATGATTTAAAATCATAAGAAACCCAAAAAATTAAAATAAAACACAAAACCCCTATATACCCAAAAGATATATAATCACTATAAAACCGAGAAAAGCATAGAAATGTTAAAACCCCAAAAATACTAAAAACCCTTAAAACTGTAAAAAAAAATATTAAAACCCCCTAATAACCTAGACAGAAAACACTTGAGAAGAGAGATATGGAGCATGGTCAGGACCATGGTAATCATGGGGAGCACGTGCATCCACAGGCTACAACCTATGGGGATGGGAAGACTGGGGATGAAATCTCAACACAACCTAACATGGTTGGAAACAAAGTGTTATTTCCGCTCTACAGAGTTAGGAAAGTGAAGAAAATCTCCCTCCGAGTGTCTTTTAAGGCATCTGGATCTAACAAAAACTTTTCTGATGTAGTGAAATCTGTTGCATCACTCACCTTCATGGATTTTGGAACCCCTCCCCTGGTTGAGTCATTCAGAAAGGTAGGATTGCACTTATCTCTTCAAATCGGGAAGCATTAGAGAAGTAGGCCAGCCTATTCCAGTTCTCCATCATTGAGATGGTGAATGATTCAAAGTGGGAAATACTTTGGTGAAGTTGGGATCTTTCTAATCGCCTTATAGAAATTTTTGGGTTCTTGGATTGGAAGATGACAGCCATGGGTAGATGATTCTATCATATTGTTTTCCCCACTAAAGAGTGTAAACATAGGGCATAGAGCATCAGGTCCCTCAGCCATAATCCATGCCTCCTGAGGATCCAAGATTGGGATTGGAATTTTGATCCATTCAGTTTCAAGAACACTTCTTCATAGGTATTATTTCATATCTATAGGCTAAATTGGATCTACTAGAATCCGCAAATAAAGTGGGATATAGCCTCAGTAGTCGGATTCCCAATTAGAATTGATAAGGAAAAAAAAACCCAAGATATGGGAACTTTGAAAGAGTGATGGCATAGGTTGATATGGCGGGAACTCTGGTTGAGGAGGCTGTATTCAACACCCTTGAAGATTGTCTGACCCTGGGAAAAAAATATGAGAGGCGTTCGAAATTTTGATCCTCTGGAAATCCACTCGTGCATTTGATTTTTGAATGCATGAGACTCATGTACTGCTCGACCTATAATTTATAGGAGCATGATTCATCCCATTGCCGGAGGAACTGTGGGATGTTTGTGGAAAACCCACTGACTAAAGCCCCTATGGAAAAGGTGGGGGTTTCCATAGTTAATGCTGTGGTAAGACCTGATGTTCATAATGAATTTGTTCCACGATTCACAGAAAAATTGGATGGTGGTTCTGTAATGTGGAACAGTGTCCCTATGGTAACAGAGGATCCTGTTGTGGCCTCCATAGACCGGCCTATGGCAACGATTACTCAGAATGCGTGGGTTGCCTCAGCCTTGCCGAAGAGTGATGCTGCTTCCGTCCAGGAAGATACTAAGAACTGTTACGGAGGTCCCATGTGTTTCCAGGAACATGCATCATTGCCTACGATTGGCTCAAAATATGTTCTCCCTCACCCATTGGACATTGCGCCCAAGGGTGATCAAGAATCTAGAGGCATCTCTGGTTCCATTGATGATTTCTCCATGGACGATGGTATTCCCTCACCATGCTCGAATTAGTCTGCAATCCAGAAAAATGCTGACCCTGATGATGTCTTGGAAACCCCAACGCCAGCTCGCCCGAAGGTGGTTGATGCTACCATCTGCACCGCAGGCGACCCTGCGATTAGTACGGAGTTCCCAACTGTGACCTCAGACAAGGTGGCGAGAATGTTTCAGAGGGTCCCTCTGTAGGTGTCCATTTGCAACATTAATAAATTTAACCCCCTCAATGGGGCCTTTTGGAGAGATTCGGTTGACGAAGAGCAGGCTGAGTTGGAGTATTATAATTACTTCACTGAGATGCAAACATAATTGGTTAAGAATATGGAGGCAAGGTATCTACTGAAAAATCCAGAGAAGCATGAATCTGATAAAAATAATAGGAAGGGATGTAAATTACAAGTAAAGGGAATTACACCTTATTTTGTCCCTTTTGAGTCATAATGAAGACAATGTTTTGGAACTGTCAAGGGCTGGGAAATACTCCCACGGCTACAGCCCTTCGACACTTTCTATCTCATAAGCCTATGTTAATTGGGTTAGCTGAGCCCATGATCAAGTTTTATAATTGGAAGGGGTTCAACTAGAACTCTCTTTGATAATCCCTCACCTCATAAAATGGTGATGTGAGTAGTGCAGAAACCATATAGGTGCTAAATCAAAATAGGGTCCAGGTTGTCTCTACAGATCCATGTCCTCAAATGATCTCCCTCACTATTCGCATGATTGATGACACCCTCACCATCTCGTTTTTTATGTCTCATGATCATACATTTTATGGAGACATCTCTGGAGGAAGCTGATAAAAATTAATTATGATGTTGATCATAACATGATGGTGGTTGGCGACTTCAACACGGTACTGAGGCCTGGGGAAATACTTGGGCAAAACTTCTCTCTTACTACCGTAGAGGATTTTTCTTCCTGTCTTGACCAGTCTGATTTATCTAAAGTTGCCATTGCTAGAGCACCCTTCACTTGGGGTTGGTACACCATTAATTGTAGGAAGGCCAGTAAACTGGATTGGTGCATCTCGCATATTAGTAATAGTGTATCTTTGGTTGCTATATCCTGTTTCACTCTACCAGAGTTCATTTGAGACCACAACCCTCTTGTTGTCGAGCTAAGTGAAAGAGCCTACAGGTCCTCCCCCTACCTTTATAAATTTAATAATGTGTGGATCACAATATCTGGATGCAGGGAAGTGGTTCTAAAGTCATTGAGCAGTACCTTTTATGGTTTTACCCATTTTATTGTGACCTCTTGGATCAGGGAAGTGAAGTGCGGCCTGAAGGAATGGAGTAAGAAATCCTTCTCAGGGTTGTAGGTCGATATCAAAGAGGATGAATCTAATCTTTTTTCATGAAAAATCATGTTCTAGTAGCAAAATTAACCCTCAGGGAAAGAGCTTCGACTACATTCAAAGAAGGATGATTTTTTTGCCCTTAATGAGAAACTTCTGAAAGCACACTTTAATTTCAAATTGCTTCAATATGGAGATCTCAACTCAATGTTCTTTCACCATTTACACAGGGATAGAAGGATTAAGAATAATCTAAGAATGATCTATTTTGGTGATACTACATTCTCCTTGATGGAGGATATTTCCAAGGATGCAGTGTAGTAATTTCAGGGGCTATATGAAGATCATGTCCATGACTCTCCCCTTCTTTCATACTCAATCCATCCTTGAATTTATGGACAGAAAAATGAGGCTCCCATGGATTCCCCTTCTAAGGGGGGTGTTAGGACAACACTCTTCTCTATGGATATGGAAAGTGATGCGGGTTTGGATGGATTTGGAAATAAGTTCTTCATGTTCTATTGGGAAATATTTAATGTGGATGTTACCAATGGATTAAATATTTTTTCTTATCCAGCTTCAACCCTCACGTTGTGAATGCCAAGTTCATTTCTCTGATCCCAAACAAGGACAATGCCATTGAAATTGGTGAATACCAACCAATCACAATGGGAAACATAATTGTAATGATAATTATTAAGATTCGTATCATGAGGCTGTGGAAAACATTGTGTGACATTATTACTCCTAATCAATTTGAATTCATCCCTATACGATGCATCCAAATGTGCTTCTTCTATTCTTCGGAAGGGATGAATTTAATGAGGATGAGATCGGGGAATGGTAGCTTCCCGTTAAAGCTTGATATATCAAAGGACTTTGATACTATATAATGGAGCATCATTTTCTAGGCCCATAGTAGAAATGGATTTTTGAATAACTTCATCAACTTGATTTCATCAATTCTCTATAGTGCCAGAATCATGGTCGTGATTAATGTCTCCCCCCATGGGTTCTTCCCATGCTCTCATGGAGTCTGACCAGACGATCCTCTCTCTGGATTTCACTTTTCTATGGTGGAGGATTACATGAGCTGCTTTTTCCATGATCTTGTGCAAATAGAACAATACTCACCAATTAAAGAAGGTGGGGGAATTAATGTCCCCTCACACCTCCTTTATGCGGACGACATCCTCCAGTTTGGGCAGGATGGTAAGCAAACCTTGTCTATAGTTATATGAATATTTTTCCATTATGAGAGTGTCACCAGACAAACAATCAGTTGGATGAAATCATCAATTGTGTTCGGTAATGGGGCCTCTCCTTCCAGGAATCTCCGAATTTCAAATGTACTTGGGGTAAAGAGAGGCTCGTTTCCCTTTACCTACCAAGGGGTACCTCTTTTTTGGGGGAATTCAAAGAGATTATACTTTGAGAGAATTAATTCTAAAATCAATCTGCAAATGTCTAAATGGAAGGGTTAGTGCCTATCCCAATCTGGCAAGGTCTTCTTGGTAAACTCTATTATTACATATATTTTTGTGCATTATTTCTTTATCTACATATGGTCGGCCAGTCTCTATAAAAGCATGAATGCAAAAGTAAGGAATTTTTTCTATACATGTTCTATCAGGAAACATAATTTGGTCTCTGTGGCCTTGCAACACTACACGAATCCCATTTATCTGGGTGGGCTGGGTATTAAATATTTGTGACACTTTAATTACACCATTATTGGGAAGTTCACCTAGAGACTGCTTGAGCCCCATGGTGATGGTTTGGAATTTCTCAAGGAGAGATTCACACGTAGGATATGTGATTGCTTAGTTGGGTATATCTCTTCCTCGTTCTGGCCTGATTTGCATTCATTTTACAAGGATATTATGTCTCAATCAAAATGGATTATGTCAAGGAACTATAGACTGAATTTCCGGTCTACCCCATGGTTCGAGCAACCCATCTCGAAGGTGGTAACACCTCCCCAAGACATGGGGAATTTATCAATTGCTGGTCTCATCCAGCAATGCCATGACTCAAGGATATGACTCCTGGACAATATTTTCATGCATGTTTAGTGATATTACTTTGCAAACATTGATATATTTTTATGGATGATTAGTATGATTGGGAAATTTAATACCCCAGACTTTCACCGATTCAAGTTACCACATGGTTTGGCCTCCACATCATGATTGCTTAAATTCAGAACAACTTTTATTCCCCACTCATGTGTTGTTCTTGTATGGAAAATCGGGTGGAATCGTCTCTGAACTCATGAGAAGATGAAGATGGCTAGTTGGAAACTTGCATCTGCCTATTTATTATGCATGAAGGCTAAGGAGAATTGCAATCATATCTTTCTACAATACACATTTTATTCGAATCATTGGTGCTACCTGTTACAATTCTTCGGTCCGACTTGCAGCTTGTGAGGATCGATCTATTCCATCTTTTGCATCCTAGTCGAGATGATCTGAAGTGAAAAAGTCCACAAACTGCTGCTAGCTGGAGTGGTGGTTACTGATCACCATGTTTGGGCTGCTCGGAATGCTACAACCTTCAATCGATAGCCCATCTCGCTGGATGGAGAGGTGGTGACCATCCAGAACATTATCCAGAGTGCCTCACGTTTACAAACAGGTTCAATGTTCATTGATGTTAGTGATCTGAAAATATTCCGCTCCCTTGGGGTTGCATGAAAAAGTAGAAAATTGATGGTCCTAATGTACATTGTGTGGATTCCCCCACTCCCATCATGAATAAAGTTAACTGTTGATGGCATGACCCTGGGAGCTCCTAGACCATTGGGGCATGGTGGAGTTTTTCTAGCATCTAGAGAATTCCTAAAGGGTTAATTAATCCATTTTATTGGTGATGGTTGTGCTTATGAAGTGGAGCTCTGGGATATCATAAGGGCTGTGAAAATTGTGAGTCAGTTAAAGTCGACATGACTTTAGATTGACTCTGATTCGGTGGTCACAGTGGCTGTGCTCAAAGAATTTTCCAGGGACGTCTCGTGGAGACTTTTACCACACTAGATTGAGTGTCTTCACATTTCTCAGACCATGAGCTTTAGTAATTCACATACATATAGGGAGGCCAATTCGGTTTTGGACACTCTACCCAAAAGAGAGATTGAGGAAAGATGTTCGATGGGGTCCTTCGTCACTCCAACTTTTTGTAAACTGTTTGTCAATTTAGATATGAAGGACTCCATCCCATGTAAGCCCACCATGTAGCTATCTATTTATGTTTTATTAAATTTGGGTGGGGGGGGGCTAGGCTTTCCTAGTCGTACACCTCTTCTTCCCCTAATACCATGAAACCCCAAAAAATACCGTAAAATCCATAAAACACTAAAATACCAACAAAACCCTAAAAAACATATGAAAATACTAAAACATCTTAAATCCTAAGAAAACCCAAAAAATAGAAAAAAAACCTACAAATCCTAACAAGAAAAAAACACTACCATATCCTAAAATCCATAACTCCCTAAAACCCTAAAAATAGTAAAACCCCTAAATCCACTAAAAACACCAATCCACAAAAACCATAAAAAGCCTAAAACCCCAAAACCCCTATTGTACCCCCCAAAAAACCAAAACCATAAAACCCAAAAGACCCATACCCCCTCCCCAATACTAAAAAACCTAAATACCAAAAAAAATTCTAAAAATCACTAAAAACCCTAAAAGTCCCTAAAACCCTAAAAAATTTAAAACCAATTAAAACTATTAAAAACCCTAAATCACAAAAAACCCCAAAACCCTAGAAAAACAAAAGGATCATAAAATTCCATTAAAACCTATAAAACTGTAAAAACTAATAAAAAACACTGAAAACCAAAACAAAATTAAAAACATTTAATCCCTTCAATGAAAAAAAATTAGAAAAGTTCTGAAAACCCATAAAAACTCATAAAAACCATCAAAAACCTAAAAACATTCGAAATAATAAAATTCCTGGAATATCTCGAAACCCATTAATATTTAAATACTCTGAAAACCGTTGAAACTGATATGAAAAATAAAAATACAGTTTTAAAATAATGAAAATCCATAAATCTATAAAAAACAAAAAAACCTCAAAACCCCTAAAAACTGTTAAAAACAATAAAACCCCTAAATCCACAAAAAAACCTAAAACACATAAATCACTTAAATGTATAAAAATGATAAAACAACCTAAAATAACATCAACCCACTAAAAATATCTTCACCAACTAAGAGACCCTAAAACTGACCAAAAACCCTTAATGAACCTAAATAACACTAAAGACACTAAAAGACACAAAAAAACTAAAAACCCTAAAAAACAATAAAAACCACAAAACCCCTAAAACCATAAAACAGTAAAACCTTTAAAACTCTAAATACCCGTACCCCATTAACCCACAAAACCCCAAGAAACCCACAAAACCCTAAAAACACATAAGACCCCAAGAAGCCCATAATCCCCTAAAAACCCTGAACACACTAAAAACCCAAAAAAATACTGTAAAACCACAAAAAGGCCCAAAATAACTAGAAAATACTAAAGGTCCCAAAAACCCCTTAAACACCCTAAAACCCTACAAACCAAATACTCAAAAAACCCTTGAAAATTCTTAATCCCCTAAAAATAAAAAATAATCCCAAAACCTCAAAATCTACTCAAAAACACTAAAAAACCTACAACCCTTAAACCCCCTAAAATCCCAAAAATCTTTAAAATATCTAAAACATATAAAATGGCTAAGAATCCTTAAATCCACAAAAAATCCCAATGATCACAAAAACCACTAAAAATACAAAAAATCTAATCCCTATAAAAACTGTAGGAACCTAAAAAACCACTAAAACCACTAAAACCTCAAAAGCCCATAAAACCCTAAAAATACATAAAATTCCTAAGAACCCTAAAACCCATAAAATAAATTATGAACCCCTAAAAACCCTTAAAAAGTAAGAAAAACCTAAAATACATAAAACCATAAAAACTCCAATACCCTAAAAAACTAAAAACACTTAAAACCCAAGAAACATTAAATCTAAAAAATACCATACTAAGCATAAAAAAATATAAACAATTAAAAAACCAAATAATAGTAATTTTTTTTACAAAACCCTAAAACCCCATAACCCCCCAACATTTAAAAATCAAAAATGGGTTCTAAACCCTTGAAACCCATAAATACAGGAAAAAAACTCTTAAACCACTAAACGAAATTAAAAAAGGACCCCAAAACCCCTAATATTCCCTAAAATACTAAAACCACTAAAGGAATCATGAAACCTTAAATCACTAAAGGATATTAAAGACCCCCCAAGGAAAACAAACCTTGTAAATGACCCTAAAACACACAAAAACAACTAAATAGACCTAAAATACCTAAATACCCTAAAACCCTAAACCACCTAAAAACCATAATAGGCCTTAAAAATCTTAAACCCCTAAAAGTCCCTAAAAACACTAAAAACCCAAGATTATCCTGAAACCATGAGAAAAATAAAACCCTAAATAAACATATAACTCACTAATAACCTAAATACATTAAAAGACCCAAAAACGGTAGACACTAAAACCACATGAAACCCAAAAAATCCAAAAAAACATAAAACCAAAATAACCCAAAAAAAAACCTAATAATCCTAAACCCCTAAAAAACCTACACCCCAAAACATAACAAACCCAAATATCCATAAAAAAACCAAAATTACACTTTAAACCCCTTCAACCCCAAAAAATACAAAAATCCTAAAAACAGAAAGAAATACTATAAATAACTAAAATCCCAAAACACTCCCAAACCCCTAAAACCATTATAATTCATTGAACCCCTAAAATTCCCAAAACTCCCTGAAAACCCTAAAAACTATAAAAATAATAAGAACCATTAATAAACTAAAATGAAAAAAAAATCCATAAAAATTGATAGAAAAATATTAGAACCATAATACTCTAATACCATTAAATAGTAATAACCCTAAATTCCACCCAAAAATGATGAATAATAAAAAACCTAAAAAACTCAAAAATCCCAAAAACCCCAAAAACCCCATAAAAACTCACAAACCAATAAACAAATCCTAAAACCCCCAAACCCTTTACACCCCCTAAAATCCCTAAAAGTCCCCAAGTCCCAAAAGTCCCTAAAATAGCCTAAAAATCATAGAAAACCCTAAATAGACATAGAAACCTTAAAGAACTCTAAAATAAACTAAATATTCTATAAAAACAAATATTCTATTATTTCTTTTAAACACCATAAAACACATTAAAGCACCAAAAAACATAAAAACCCCAAAAAACCAGAAATAACACCCAAACCATTTACCCCTATATACCCCAAAATACCCTAAAAATCCTAAAATCACTAAATTTCCTAAAAACACAAAACATCCCTAAAACCCACTAAAATCCTAAAAATCCCTAAAAACCATAAAAATAAATAAAACCAAAAAAATAAAATCCTTAAAAACTCTTAAAAAAAGCAAAATCAAAGTATCCCAAAAATACCTAAACCACATAAACCACAAAAATCCCAAAATAACTCGAAAACATTAAAAAAGACCAATAACCAAAAATACACTAAAATCCATAAAAAACCTAATGAAACCCTAAACCCCATTAGAAAACCCTAAACCCTTAAAGTGCGGGAACACCCTGAAAACCCTAAAACCCCTAAAATGCATATAATCGCGAAACTACTTAAAACACAAAAAACCATAAAATCACATAATCAACCTAAAAATCATAAAAACATTAAAAACCTATAAACCATAAAAAATAAATCCCTCAAGACACCTAAAGATAACAAAAAAAACACACACAAAACAAAAAAAACCCTTAAAACTATAAACACCAAAAAAATCAAATAGCCCTAAAGATCCTAATATCCTGTAAAAACCCAAACCCCCCAAAGAAACCCTAAAAGCCCAAAAGATCCTAAAAACCTAAAATCCCAAATGTCCCTAAAATTCTAAAAAAACCAAAAAGTCCTTAATAACTAATAAAATCACTAAAATAACCTATATAACCCATAACACCCTAAAAAATTTAAAGCAGTAAAAAACTCAAAAAAATCAAAAAAACCCTAACCACTCTCTAAAACCATAACGAACCAAAAATCATAAATCCCCCAAAAAACCTAAAACCCCAAATACACCATTAAATAGTCATAAAACCCCTAGAAATCCGTAAAAACCATAAAACCACAAACAATTCATGAACACCCTCTAAAACCCTAACCTCCCCTCCAAAACCCTTAAACCCCAATAAAAACACTGAAATCACCTAATACCGTTAACCCCCTAAAAATCCCTAAATGTCCGTAAAAATCCCTAAAACCATAAAAACAGCCCTAAAAGTTAAGAAATAGCCTAAAAACCTAAAAACCCTAAAAGACACAAAAAAACCCCTTAAAACCTTTTAAAAACCTAAAAAAACATGTAAAAAACCTAATAAATCCTCAATCCCCCAAACCCCCCAAATAATTCCTAAAAAACTAAAAGAATCCGAGAACACAAAAACCTCTTAAAACCATAAAAACATTAAAAACACATAATCCCCTAAAACCCTTAAAAAACATCCAATCCTTAAAAACCCACCACACCCATAAATCAAAAAATCCTAAAATACATGAAAACCCCTAAACCCCCTAAATAACCCTAAAATCCTAAAAAACCTATAAAAAACAAAAAAACAATAAAGGTCCCTAAAACACTAAAAACCATAGAGGGCCATAAAAATCCCATGAAACACATAAACACCCTAAAACCCCTAAAACCCTAAAAACCAAAAAATGCATAAAAACCTAAAACCCTATGAACACTAAAGACCCCTTAAATAACATAAATACTCTGAAAACCTAAAAGGCCATAAAACCATAAAATCTCTAAAAGAACCTAAAACTCTAAAAATAGTAAAATACCCTAATGATCCTGGGAACCCATAAAAGAATCTAAAACCAGAAAATTATACAAAAACCCCGAAAATCCATAAATAACCAAAAATCCATAAAAACCATAAAATACCCTATAACCCCAAAACACTCTATAAACCCTTAAAAATTTTAATTTACATTTCCTAGAAACCCTATAATACCATAAAATGTCCCAAACCCCCATAAGGACTCTAAAAAAACCCAAAACAAACCTGAACCCACTAAAACACCTAAATGATCTATAAAACCCGAATAAACACTAATGGAACATAAAACCCTAAATAATCCCTAAGGAGACATAAAAATACTAAAAACCATAAAGGATAAAAAACACCCAACCCCCCCCCCCCCCCTAGAGTCCTTAAAACCTAAAACAATAAAAATACTAAACAAAACCCCATTAAAACACTAAGACCATTGAATCAACCCTAAAATTCCCTAAAATCCATTAATTGAGCATAGAAACCTAAAAAATCATAAATATCAATAAAAACTCTAAAAACCATAAACCATCAAAACCATAAAACCCCTAAATGACCCCAAATATCCAAAAATCATTAAAAGTCCCAAAAATTTATAAAACCCATAAAAATACTTTAAACCCCTAAGAGGTTCTAAAAGTAACTAAAACCCACTAAAACCCTAAAAAACACTAAAATCCAATAAAAACCCAAAACCCCCATAAAAATAATGGGAAAAAGACAAAATCATTACAACCCTAAAATGTAAATATCTCTACAAACCCTAAAAACCTTTAAAAACATAGAACCCTAAAAATCAAAAAAAAAACAAATAAAACTATAAAATCCCATAAAGGACCCTAAAAACCCTAAGAATCATAATAACGCCAAAACCACTAAAGTTCATGAAACCCTCCAAAAATTAAAAAAGATGCTAAACATCCCTAGAAAACCATAAAAACCCAATATCACTAAAAAAACTAAAAACCAAAAAACCTCTTCAAACCAAAAGTGATCCTAAACCCCCTAAAAACTCTAAACAATCCTAAAACCACTAAAAACCCTAAAATACCTTACAAACTCTAAAAAAACAGAAATCCTCTAAAACACCCAAAAACTCTAAAAACATTAAAGGATAATAAAAACTGCAAAAACCCAAAAAACCACCAAAAAGAACCCAATAAGACCCTAAGAAACAAAAAATTTAGAAACCCATAAAAATAATTCTAAACCACAAAAAATAGTAAAATAATATTTAAAACACCCTTAATAAATAGTAAAAAATCTTAACCACAAAAAACCTAAGAACCTAAACATCCTAATAACCCTAAAACCAATAAAATACAAAAACACTAAAACCCCTAAGTTTCACTAAGACACCATATATCCCTGAAAGCAGAATATCCCTTCAAACTCTAATTCCCATCAAACACCATGAAATCATTGAAAAAAATAAAATATCCATAAAAATACAATAATATAAAAACCCTAACACCCATAAAATCATTAAACATCACAAAAACACTAATAACTCTATATCCCCAAAAACCATAATAAACCTAAAAACACAAAAATCCCAAAAAACTGAAAAAATAATAAAAACCATTAAAAATATTAAAACCCTAAAAAATCCTTACAACGATAAAAAACCATAAAACCCCTAAAAACCCATAAAACCATGAAAACCCCAAGAATCTACTAAAACCAATAAGCATCCATTAATCCCCCATATAAACCCAAAAAGCATAAAAACCCTTAAAATCCTAAAATTTAAAAAACCCCAAAGAATCCCAAAATTCCATAAAAACTCTAAAAATGCCTAAAAACCCTAACCCCCCCCCCCCCAAAAAAAATCCTACCCCACCTAAGACTCTCTAAACCACCCAAAAAAATCCTGAAACCCCTAAAAACCCTAAATGCCACTTTAATGACTCTAAAATCCCTAAAAGACACTGAAACCCCTATAAAATCCTAAAAGTAAATAAAAAACCTTATAAACCCCTACAATTTCCCTAAACACCCTCAAACGCCGTAAATATCCCAAAAAATTCCTAAAACTTGTAAATACCAAAAAAACTATAAAAACCCTAAACCCCACTAAAAAACTAAAAACCCTAAAACACTAAAAACAAAAAACATCATTAAAAACCCTGAAACCCTTAAAACCCTTAAAAAGAAAAAAACCATATACTATCCCTTAAAACCCTAAACCCCCCTAAAAACCACAACATCACAAAAAACCCTAAATCCTTAAGAAAAACCTAATACCCAAAAAACACATCCGAACACTACTAAACCCTAAAAACCCTAAGAAAATCCTAAAACCCTAAACGCCCCAAAAATACCTATACACACCTCGAATCCTTAAAACTATAAAAATCCTAAAACCATAAAAAACATTGAAAAACCTAACAAATGGAAAAATCCTTAAAAATACTAAAAAATATCAAAACCTAAAACCCACAAAAAGAAAAAACCATAAAATAAACCTAAATCCCCTAAATCCCCTAAATACCCTAAAACCCATAGTAAACCCTAACAAACATTGAATACCGTAAAAACCCCAAAACCAATAAAATAACTAAAGACCCTTAAAACCCTAAAAGACCATAAAAATCAGAAAAGTAGTAAGAAATATGTAATACCCATATAAACACTAAAACCCATATATCCATTAAAATTCCTAAACTACTAAAAACACATAATAACCTAAAACACATAAACCCCAACAAAATAACCAAAAATCCTAAAACCCCATAATATCCTTAAACCCAAAAAACTATAAAAACCCTAAGCCCCAAAAAACCTAAAAATATTGAATAACTTAAAAACCATAAAACCCAAAATAGAAACACAAATCCTCCAATACAATAAAAAACCACAAAACCCACATACCCTAAAAAATGATAAAACTTTAACACCATAGAAACCTTAAAATGATTAAAAATCCTAAAAAATTAATAAAATATCTCGAAATCCCTAATAAACATCTAAAACCATACGAAACTATTAAATTCCCTAAAAACACTTTAAACGAGTGAAAACCATTAGAAACACATAAAATTCCAAATATCCAAAAAAACCCCTAAAAATGGAAAAATAACCATAAATATCATAAAACCCGCAAAACATGAAAACTCCATGAAACCCATAATACCCCTATAACCCTAAAAAATCATTAAAATATCAAAAAACACCTAAACATTGTAGAAGTCCCTAAAGACCATAAAAACCCTAAAACCAATAAAAACCCATAAACCTATAAAAACTCATTAATGTACCTAAAAACTATAAAACCCTTAAAGACCATAAAAACACTATATTAACACTCAAATAAAAAAATACAACAAATATAAAATCCCCTAAAACCGTAAAAACTATAAAAACCACAAAACTGTCAAAAAATCCGTGAAAACACTAAAAATGATTAAAACCCCCAAAAATCCATAATAACCCTAAAATATTATAAAGAATCAAAAAAACATTCTAAAAACCCTAAAAATATTAAGTATTCCCAAAATCCAATAAATTCATAAAAAGGTCATAACCCCCCCCCCCAAATAAAAAAACTAAATCCCCTTAAAACCCTAAAACAAACCACATACCCTTCAAACACATAACCCTTAAAAATTCAAAAATCACTTAGAATTTCCAAAAACCCCTTAAACCTATTAGAAGACCATAAAACCCCTAAAACCCTATAAATACTAAATACACCTAAAAACTATAAAACCCCACTAAACATCATAAACTCAATAAAAACAATAAACAATCATAAAACTTTTTATAAGAATTTATAAAATTAAAATCCTAAAAACATAGAGAAAATGAAAAAAACATGGAAAACATTAAAACTACCATATACCTAAAACAATATAAAAACCCTAAAAAACCCTGAATGGTATGAAAATCCTTTTAGATCTATAAAACCCAAATGTCCCTAAATACATTAAAAATAAAAAAATCCTAAAAAAATTCCCATACCCTATATATCTAAAAACCCATTAAAACCCATAAAATCATAATAGAAGCCTAAAAACTAAAAAAACATTAAAAACCCTGAAAAATGAAATCTCTTAAAAATAATGAAACCTAAAAAACATTTATAAACCCTAAAAACACTATGAAAACCCAAAACACCCAAAACACCCTAAAGCCTTTAAAACCCCTATAAACCCCAAAATCCCCTAAAATTTAAAAACACTAATGAAAAAAAACCCTTAATCCCCTAATAACTCTAAAAAGATAAATACCATAAAACCCTAATAATACCAAAAAATTCAAAAATTACATAAAATACTTAAAAACACTAAAATAACTAAAAACTTAAAACCCCTTAAAAACCAGCAAACCCCTAAAACCTCCATAAATGCCCTGGAAAACCCTAAAAACCTAAAAATCCTAAAACCCCTTAAAACCCAGAAGATCTCTAAAATCACTAAAAACCCAAAACACCCTCAAATCCCTAAAAACCATACAACACTAAAATTCACTAAAACGATTGAAAACTAAAAAAACCTGAAATATCAAAAACCCCTAAAATCCCTAAAATCCATGAAATCCTCTTACAAAACCAAAAAATCCCAAAAAAGAAACTAAAAACCCTAAAAAGGCTAAAAATACATAAAAATACCATAAAACCCTAAAATAATCTGAAACCCTATAAACCCTAAAATTACATGAAAGCCTTAAAAACATAAAATACCATAAAAACCCTAAGTGTCTAAACATCCCTAAAAATTTAAAATAATAATGGATGCTAAAAATAAATAAAACCTAAATAACCTTAATAAATTATAAGAAACCCTTAAAGGACTCTCAAAATAGCAAAGGTCCCTAAAAACCCTAAAAACTCTAAGGTAAACTAAAAAACTCTAAAAACCTAAAGGACCCTAAAAACACATAAAACCCCTGAAATAAAAAAAACACAAATGACCCAAAACCATTAAACACCATAGAAGTCTTAAAAGACCCTAAATGAACTAATAATCCCTAAAAAGAATGTAAGACCCCTAAAAATCATAAATGACCCGGAAACAACCAAAAACACCCTGACAACTCAAATACCAATAACAGTGCCTAAAAACATTAAACTAACCTACAAATATATAGAAACCCTTCAAGAATATCAAATACATAAAATTCCATACAACATCTAAAAACCTAAAAGCCTTAAAACACACAAAAAATCATAATAGCCCCAAAACCCACTAAAACAGTAAAAAACCCAACTCCCTCAAAACCCCCTAAAATACCTAATAACCCTAGAAGACAATAAAAATATTAAAACCCTTAAGAGATCATAAAACACTATAAAATCACTAAATGACTCTAAAATAATTACCCCCCAGAAAATCCTAAAACCCCCAGAACACTAAAAGTCCCTATAAAACCCAAGAGATCCTAAAAATGCTAAAAACACTAAATGATCCTTAAAACCCTACAACCCATAAAAACTGTAAATACCATAAATGAACCAAAAATCCATAAAATCATTAAAAACCAATAATAACTATAAACCCCCAAAAAACACAAAAACCACTCAATGGCCCTAAAAACCACCAAACCATGAAAACGCTAAGCACCCTAAAAACTATAAATACTGTAAAAAACACTACAAAACCATAAAAAATAAAAATATATAATACCATTAAATCCCTAACCAAACCATAAAAACCCTGAAAACCCTAGAACCATTTAAAAACCCCTTAAAACCCTAAAAACCGAAATAACCTAAAAAAACTAAAAAACCTAATCCCCCTAAAAACCCTAAATCCACTAAACCCCATTTAAACCAAAAAACACTTAAGAACAGTAAAAACCAATATACCCCAAAAATACCAATAAAACCATAAAAATTGAAAACCCTCTAAAACCCCGCTAAAACCCTAAAAACCTAAATTCTTATAAAAACCTCCTAATACCCTAAACCCATAAAACCCTTAATAATTTTAAAATAAAATCACAAGACAACTCATAACACATAAAACCGTAAAATTCAAATACAGAAAAAACCCCAGAAAACCTTCAAAACACATAAAATCCTTAAAATCCATAAAGAACTGATAAAAACCCAAAAAACCTAAAAAACCCTTTTGCCCTTTAAAACCCCCTTTAGACCCCAAAACCACTAAACGACTCAAAAATAACTAAAAGACTCTAAAAACCATATAAAAATAATTAAATATAATTAAAAACATTTAAAACCATAAAAATCCTAAAACCCCAAAAACTCTAGAAATAAAAAACTCTTAAAAATCCATAGACAATGAAACAAACACTATAAAGACATAACAACATGAAAATAACCCAAAGATCCTTTTAAAAACCTAAAAGAATGAAACCCCCAAGAAACACAAAAACCCCCCAAAACCATATAAACCCCCAAAAAACATTAATAACTCTAAAAACCCTAATAAACTCTAAAACATACTATATCTAATAAAAAAACCAAAAATACTTGGTAACTTTAAAATATCGAAAAAACACAAAAAAACATGTGCAATATATAAAAACCCTATAATCACTAAAAAGTCCTAAAACTAGGAAAACCCATAACCCCCCCCCCCCAAAGACACCAACATCCCTAAAAAACCCTAAAACCCTAACAAATACCAAAATAACATAAAAATTCTAAAAAACAATAAAATCCCTAACATTTCATAAAAAACATATAACCCATTAAATACATTAAAATTTTTAAATCCTAAATGCACATAAAACACATAAAATTCCTATAAATACTAAAATCCTTAAAACCGTAAAAAACACAAAAACCCAAAAACCCAAAACAAACCCATAATTCCCCTAAAAACCATAAAAATCCAAAATGCCCTAAAATTCCAAAAAAATCCTAAAAACCTGAAAACCCTAAAAAATAGTAAAAAATATAAAAAAATACTTGAAAAACTAATAAAAATCTATAAATCCAAAAACATCAGAAAAGCCTAAAAATCCCCAAAAACCATTAAATACACCTAAAAACATGAAACTCAAAAACCACTCATGATCCCCTAAATCCTCTGGAAACCAAAAAAATCCTTAAAACACTAAATCCACTAAAAAATTGTAAAAACATTAAGAACCCAAAAAAACGAAATGATCCAAATAAAACGTTAAAAGCCTAAAACCTCAAAAAACATAAAAAATGGAAAAATAATCTAAAAACTCTTGAAATCCATAAAACACCTAGTAGAACCAAAAATCCACAAAAACCCAAAAGACCCTAAAAGACTATAATAACCCAAAAAAATCCCAAAATTAACCTAAATAACCATAAAAATCCACTATAAACAATATAATCCCTAAAAAACAGAAACCCCATAACTTCAAAAGTTTCCCTAAACCACAAAAAAATAATACAAAAAACACATTTAAATACAACTAAAACCAATGAATTACCATAAAACCCCTTAAAACCAAAAACATTAAACACCCCAAAAGATTAGAAAAACACATGAGACACTAAAGGACCCAATAAACCCTATATATACCATAAAATGATCTAAACAGCATCAAAACCCATAAAAATACTAAAACCCTTATTTCCCTAAATACCGTAAAAATAATAAAAAATCAGAATACACATAAAAACATAAAAAATCTCTAAATTCCCTTAAAATAAATAAAAATATATAAACAATAAAAACCCCTAAAATACATGAAAGGCCCTAAAAACCTAAAACCCTAAAAACCCCTAAAAATACATTAAAACGATAAAAAGTCTATATGGACCTTAAGCATTAATACCCCCTAAAAGAAACTGAAATATAAAAAAAACCTAAATGACCCAAAATATAGTAAAACCCCAATAAGAACCTATAACGTCTGATGGAACCAAAAAACAAAAAAAATCCCTAATGGGTCATTAAAATCATGAACTCTCATAATGTATCCTAAACCCCTGTAAACCCCAAAAGGACCCAAAAACCCCCAAAACCCTAAATGACCCTAAAAACCCATAAAAAACTAAAAAACCCCTAGAAACCCAAAAGAACCTAAAAACCAATATCAAAAAGGACACAAAAAATACTATGGGAAGACTAGAAGAAATTAAAAACCCATAAAACCCATAAAAGTACATAAATAATCTAAAAAGCATTATAACACACTAAAATCCCACAAAACCACACAAAAACCTATTATCCCCAAAAATACTCTAATTTACCATTAAAAGCCTAATAATTTAAAATATCCTAAAATACCAAAAAACCTCTTAAAACCCTAAAACACCCTAAAACCTCTTAAAAACCATAACAAAACATAAAACACCATAAAACATAAATTCCATAAACCCCCAAGAAATCCATAAATAATTCTAAAAACCACTAAAAACACCAAAACACCTAGAAACATTAAAAAATGCCTAAAAATAAGAAAAAATACCTCAACCCATAAAAAATCCATTAGACCCCCAAAAAACAAAAAAAACCCTAAAACCATAAATAGTTATAGAAACACTAAAACACCTTATAACCATTAAAAATCTAAAAAACCTAAAATCTAACAAAATCACAAGAACCACATAAATCCCAAAAAACCCTAGAAATGTCATAAAACCATAAACAACCAATAAAAACCTAAAAACTAAAAAATATTTTAAAACCATAAAAACATAGAATCCTAAATAACTTTAAAACCGTCAAAACCCCATAAAAACACTTAAAACACATAAAATAATAAATATAATAAAACCCCAATAACCAATTGAAACCCCTAAAAATATAGAAAACTGTAATACCCCTCCTAAAAACAATAAAAACCTAAAATCCATAAAAACATTAAATTTCCTAAAACAAACCTCATAAAACACTAAACACTTTAAAACCCCTAAAACATTTTTAAACCCAATTAAAATCACTAAAACCCATAAAAATACAACAAGTGCATATCACCACCCTAAAACCCCTTAAAGAAAATAAAAACCCAAAAACCCCTAAAAATGATAAAACCCATAAAATACCTGGAAAACCCATCAATACCCTCAAAATCGTAAAAATCAAAAAAACTGAAAAGAAATATTAAAATCCCCAAAACCTTTAAAACACATAAAAACCGAAACAACAGTAAACCCTAACCCCCTAAAACCCCTAAGAACCCTAAAATACCAAAAACCCATAAATACCCAAATACCAAAAAACCCATATAAACCCTAAAAACCAAAAAACCCCTTAAAGTCCAAGAAAACCCAAAACACCTAAAAACCCAAAAATTAAAAAATTCCCTAAATATTGAAAACACCACATAACACAGAAACCAAAAAATCCTATAAACTTAAAAAAATATAAAAATAATAAAACCCACTACATACCATAAAACCCCTAAAACCCCAAAAACCGTAATAATTATAAAAATCTAAAACCCCATAATATCCATGAAAAAACCTTGAAAACCCATGAAACCCTAGAAATACCCTAAAACCCAGAAATACCCTGAAACCCCTAAAACCCATAAAACTCTAAAATAACCTAAAAGCCCCAAAAACCTTAAATACCCTATAACCATAAAAATTTCATAACAGACCCTAAGAAACACTAAAACCCATAAATGGAAAAAAACCTATAAAACCATTAAAATACCATTTAAATCCCTTAAATTCCCTAAAAACATATAAAAAAGAAAAAACCTAAAAACACTAAAAACCATAAAAATACTAATAACCACTAAAAACTAAAAAACCTATAAACCCATAAAAACTCAAAAACTCATTAAAACCCTAAACCCCTTAAAAATTTAATCACACTAAAACAAACATGGAAGAAATTAAAATACCATAAAAATAATAAGTAGATTAAAAAACCTTGAGACACCTAAAAATATGAAAATACTCAAAACACCCTGAAATCCCTAAAAACCCTAAAAACCCAAAAAACCCTAAAACCCGTAAAAATATATTAAAAACATATAACACACAAAAAAACCCAAAACACTAAATTTCTAAAAAAAATAAAACTCATAAAATGTAAAACACTAAAACCCTAAAAAATGAAAAAAACCCTAAAATCCTATAAAAATACTACAAACCTATAAAATCATAAAAACCCTAATAACCCATAATACCAATAAAACCCCTAAAACACCATTATAACCCCCATGAGATCTCTAAGAAAACCCTAAACCCTATAAAACCCCAAATAAAACACTGAAAACAGTAAAAAAATTAAAAACCCTAAAAACACTAGAAAATCCTTGAAACTCAAAAAATAACCATACTACCACTAAAACCGATAAAAAATACCTAAAAACCCCAAAAACAATAAAACCCAAAAAACCCCATATAAACAATAAAATACCCTAAAATCCTAAATATCATAAAAACACATACAATATATCTAAAACTGAAAAACCCTCAAAATATCTTGAAAACCCTAAAAACTCTACAAAACACATAAAACCCCTAAAAACCTTAAAACCATAAAATATCATAAAATCCATAAAAATACTAAAACACCTTTAAACCCAAGGGAAACCCTAAAAATAGTAAAATACCATAAAACCCCACAACATCTAAAATCCTAGAATCCCTAAAATTTCTATAACCCCTTAAAACCCTAAAAACCCTAAAAACCCTTATAACACAAAAAAATCATATAATTTATATAAAAAAATAACCTAAATCCAAAAAAAATTCCTTTAACTTCTAAAATCTATTAAAACCCAAACACCAATATAAATGAATAAAATTCCCTAAAACTACTAAAACCCCTAAAACCCCTATCTTCCAACCCCCAACCATAAAATATCTTAAAATAATGGGAATCCAATAAAATAACCTTAAAACCCTTAAATATCCAAAGAAGGGAAAATAAAAACTCAAAACAACATAAAAACTCTAAAAAATATAAAAATACCAAAACTACCTAAAACTAATTTGAAAACCATAAAAACACAAAATATACCTAAACCCCATAAAACTAGAAAGAACACTCAAATCTGTAAAAACCCTCAATAATAATAAAAAAACTAATGTCTTGAACACCGAAAAACCTAATAGACCTGTAAAACCCTTATAGGGTCTGGAAAACTTCCCAAAGAGAAGGAAAATACTCCCACAAATTTGATGAAGTAATAATATGTATTTTTGATTGAAAATTTGAGATGAAGTTTGAAGAAATTTACATTGGAAAAGGAAAGAAGTGGTCAGCGTGCTGATTTCTAGTAATTGTATGTAGATGGTATTGCTCGCAAACCAAATAGTATGTGGAAAACCCAGTAAATGTAGGTCCTGAAGGCATTGGCTTGTGAACCAAGTAGATTGTGGAATAAATGAAGAAAGAAGTTAGCCCCCTGCAAACCATTTCATTAGTGAAATCATCATGGAGAGGAACACCCCCACACACAGTTCCCACAAACATTTTTTGTAGAAAAGTTGAATCTGGTGGCATCCCACAAACAACATCATTCATGTGATGAAGGCGATTTTTTATGCCACTGTGAACCTTAGCTCGAAAAATCTCTATTGATAGAGTCATCCATGGGACATGAAATTTCTTCTTGGGAATCTAGAAATGGTTCTGCGTGACCCAAAAATTCAGCTTACCCAACACTCTATAAAAGATACCACAATGGGAACTGAAGAGACGGAAAATGCTTGAGGATCTTTGAGTGTATGGAAGGATGAATTCAAAGGAAGATGATCAACGATGTATAGAACATTGAACAGTTTACAGAAAGTATACACCTATTGAGAACCATACAAATAATGAAGCATTATAATTTTAGAAAACCACGAACCTAATTGGAGAAACACGAACCATAATCCCTTCATGTATGAACATCTCTTGAACTAAAGGACTAGTTCCCCATCTTCAATCCATCATTCCATATATCATATCACTATGTGGAAGAAAACCAACCCCATGCAGTATTTCTCCACACAGATGGACACTAGTAATGCATACCACCATGGTATGTAGACACAACCTCAGGCTGCATGCCACTATAGTACATAAAACACACCTAGGACTGTGTACCTATTTGGTATTTAGACGAACCCTCTACTCACATAGAAGTATGCTATATAGAGGTATATCCATCTCTCTTGAAGGAACAATACACGAAATGGGGATCCTTCAGGAATTCCACCTTCTAGTTTCAATCATTTCCTCCCATACATGTCATGACCTCCATGGATCCTGTGAAATACAGTCTAAAGGCATCAGGCCAAAGACTCCAAAAAATCCACTAAAACCATATTAACATAAAATTGGGTGCATCGGTGTGACCTTTTATGTCTACATAATAAATGTAAGTGGGGGCATGTGGGTAATCCCTAAACGGTATGATCACCTAGAGTGTTCCTAAGTCTACATTCCCATGGTAACCCGAGGTCCAACCTTGGGATGCTCACATGTACCTCCCCATTCTTGGGATGAATGGTATTCACTATCTTATCCATTAAATGAGATCCAGTGATAAGTTAAAGGAATCATGTCTGCCTTTACATTTGATGAGGAGTGATGCTTCTCCCCTTTCCTGGAAGAAGCCTCAGGGAACCCCCTAGGTGTCCCCATAACCTTCTTCTAAGGGGGCCTCTTTCCCCTAATCACCTAGTTCTAGGATGGTTCTGGATAGGTCCCCAAACATGAATATCCTGGATATCAACAAGGGTTAGAGTTGGAACATTCAATGCACATCTCTCTATCCATTTGGGCTAGTTGTTGTGAACTCTTATTCTGTCACCCTCCTTTACCATCCAAGGTGAAGTAAAAGTGTGTGGTTTGATGGATCCATGGATTACTCCTTTTTATCACACCTAATATGTCTTACATGGGATTAGAGGATAAAGATGACCACGACATCCACAGAATCAATAATTGAACTCTGAGAACTCTGATTCCTTCTCTAACCTAGATATGTAGGGCACCTACTTAAGGCTCGTTCTCAAGTGACATTATATTTAAGAGTTATTACCAATAATAATATCCCCCTGACTCACTAGGTCATCCCCTTCTGGAATAATCCATGATATGAATCTTTCAATAAAGGTATCTTATATGGTGTAAGACCCAACCATGTCTTCTCCAATGGGTTGATCCAATTGGTAATCCCCAATCATGTACCCTCATGAAAGGGCATTCTATTTTGGAGTAATACCCAATTATTTTCCCACAAATGGGAATCCTCTACAGTATAAGACCCAACATTAACCAAAATACAAGGGCTTTGATTCCCAACTAACTAGGATATATAGGAAGCCTTCTTAAGATTTAAACCCAACAACCAAACCGAATTAGTGTTCACCAGGCTATATCCAAAGTATGGGAATAACCACCATGGAGACCATGCCTCCATTGAGAATCTTGGGCTACATTACTGTAAGTCCCACATGAAATCTTGACTAGGCATCTTTAACAATGATGACTTTACTACATGATGTTAAACTACATGGACGGGTCAACATCAAGTGACTTTAAATTTTTATGTGTCCAGTTAAGTGGAATAAACCTACATGGGTTCAAATTCTCTCATGAGGATACATAGAAAGACTATCTTTTGGGTTCGACCCCGACTGTGAAAAAACATCCAACCCTGGATGATGATAAATCTCATAGCACCTCATAATAAGGCGCAAATTTGCACTGTATCAGTAATTACCAACCCCATGCAAATATAAGGTTAATCATGCAACCTAGGGGTAACCCAAAGACACATTCTATGGAAATAACCAAGGATTCCTGAAAATTTAGACATTTGTTAAATAAACATGAGAGATCTGAAGTAGGAAATACTTTCACCCAAAAGGGTGTGATGAGACCGACCTCCCATCATCTCATCCAATGGAGTCCTTAAGTGCTATTGGCCAAATTTTCATCTGATGAGAACCTTCCTTTGGAATGATGGTCCATGAATAATGAATACAAGGTTCATTGGGTGTTTATTTTTCCATGAATATTCCTATTGGAGAACTTCCAAGCACATCGTACCAGACGTGGAACCCTTTATAATAATAGACAATTGGTTAGTGTCTGTCAGGAAATTTCTTCTGGTCATGGTATGATGTGAATCAGGTTCAAAAAGAAATGGTGAATCCAATTTAAATCCTTAACCAAGGTGGCAGTATTATCCCACCACAAGACCCTTTTAGTGATGATGGAAGAGGGTCAAGAAATATTTTCAATAACACATGTGATCATGAGATTCTACATTGTTGGTGATTTTTTGTTCGTGTATGTAACATATATATAGGAGGAATTTCATAGATATCGCTTTGATCCAAATGACATATCGACGAATCACTCCAACATGTGTGTAAGGATCCGCATAAGTGATCAGATCCATGATAAACATGTGTTTATCACTTACCCATCTTCTTCAACACCGGGTTCCAAATACATTGCTCAAAGAGTACCACCAAAATGGTATGTTCCCTAATGTAAAGGCTACAAAGTAGGCCCTCCAATTTGAGAAATATCACCAACAACCTCTTCAACCCCAACTGGCATACCAATACCAGACAAATCCACTAGTCATCTCCAACTATTTTAAGAGTCTTTCCCCAGAGTGCGATAAGAAGTACCTCCCGTATCTTAGGGAAGTAGAAGAATTCGTAGCCAATAAATTCATCCTAGTTGCATAGGAATCCCACTCAAGGGCTCCTACTATAGTACAGTGCCACTAACGATGTACAACCCAATATCCTCACTATAAAGAGGATCTCATTCTGAGGTCACATGCTGAAATCCATTTGGCATGAACTCCTAGGGTTGGCTGCCGAGGGAGGAAAACACATAATCAAGGGAATGTTTTAACTCTGGTTCTTGTGGAGGAGATCCACCACACAAACACTGTTGTATAAAATTGGAAGACATAATACTCTTCCCCTTATTCTCAATCTTGCCACAGAAATATGATGACAGCCTATAAGTGGACTTATATTACTGGTCAATCTTATGAATCCCACCATGAATATAAGGTGGCACATCATGAGCCAACACAAATTCCCACCAATTCTAGCTGGTCCCTCCATGTAGACAGTGTAGAAAATTAAATGTATATGCAAATCTCTAGCAATGCGCAACAAGACCGTCCCCCAAATAGGATGGGACATAGCTATGTGCAGGCACAAATACCTACTGATGAACACCAATCCCACCATCCAAATAGGGAGGCAAGATAAGGGAAGTTATATTACCCTAATGATGCATACGAAGACCACCAGTCAAACATGATGGAATTAAAATATGAGGAGATTCAAATTCTTATTGATCCACACCAAGCCCACCATCCAAATTGGGTGGCAAGCCATCAGAAGTCACATGAAACTACTAATGCATACGAAGAACACCATTCAAACACGTTTGAAATAAAATACTAGTAGAGTAAAATTCCTATGGATGAATACAAATACCAATAGCCAAATACGGTGGAAACCAGAGAAGAAAACTAGTGGAAGAATCATTTATTTGTCCCGACACAGGAGAACTACCAATACCCATTGGTAACCAATGGAGGACCGAAGAAAGCACAAACTACATCTTTGACCTCAAAATGGGAATTCATACCCATCCAATCCAAAGATGTATCTTATCACATCTTGGCCATGATAGAGGATCATACATCGATCCCATTAAAAAAATCTCTAGATGTGTCAAAATGTCATTGCTTCGGAAAAATATGAAAGGAGTATCACCCACAACCCAGGCTCCTTCGGTGGGGAAATTCATCCACAAAATTAGATAGTCACCACAGAGTAGACCTGCGTCCCTAATCTAGTCTTGGAGGGTTGAAGACCATATTTCACGATATGAGGACAACATGATTGGGGACAAATACCCATTATTTTTGGGGGACATTGGTCCAACATGGTGTCCACTCCTGGGCACACTTATATCCCTTCTAGAATGCCATATGTTCTTCATCATATCCCTGTGGAATTACAAGATCTAAATGTACTAGGACCTGTATATGAATTCCATTACCAACAGAAAGATTCCCCTGTTGCTCTCCAGATGTCACACAAAAATTAAATGCACCAATGGAAATTGGAAAATGTAGAGCATACTAATTATTCTGCTATATTGGAAGCTAGAGTTCATGGCGCCATCATACATATATCAAGAGAGGATCAAGATCCTATGAGTACATTAACAAATTATAGATGTGGAAGTAGAATTTTTGATGACCCTCCATGAAATATCGCTTCCAGTATCTCTATAGAACCTACCAAGAGCACCCGGGGGGGCTTACACTATGGGCACAAACAACCGATCACGAGAGCCTATCTCCTGACTCGTGTTTGGTTCGCCCTACACAAGAAAATAAGATTGAAAAACAAGAAGGTCCTACATGTGTTGTCATCCACCCTAATGTTCCTCCCTAAGGTATACATTGAATGTATTTTTCTTCATATAATTTCACATCAATCTATGATGGTAGTCCACTCCATGACGACATTTGATTTGAAGGCCCTCTCCGTAGTGACATCAAGCAATGAGAAGGTCATACCTTCATTGTAATACATCCTGAAGGCCCTCCCCATTAATTACACTAATTATAATATCCTTGAATCCAGATCTATGATGGTAGTCCTCTCCATGATCTCATTCAATGTGAATTACCTCCCCTAAATGACGCAAAACTGCAAGAAGGTCCTCCAATTGCTGTGGTTCATCCTAAATGTCTAACATAGGGTATACATTGAAGAATTCCTCTCTATGGCCAGAAACTAAGCTACGATGGTAGTCCTCTCCATCATGGAACTTACTGTGAAGTAAATACCCATGGTTATAATTCACTTCGGTTAGAATGTCCTCCCCTATTCGAGTAAAATGTGAAAAATCCCCCATATGATGAGGTGCTTGAAAAAATAGAGCACGACATATTGGATACTCTCACTATGACTAGTGATTTCTTTTCTAAACCATATGATGGATCATGGCAATGATCATCTTATGAGACTCTCCCATACCATTATCATAATTACAAGACTTATTCTAGACCTCTTTATTCAAACAAAATCATAAAATAATAGTCAAACATGGCAGGTCAAGAAAAAGAGTCCATGGAAAAACAAAAAAAGATTTGTTGCTTAGAGAAGACAGTTAGCTAGGGATGACAAAGCACTAATGTATTGGCCTACAGATAGTTATCTGTTTAATATACAATGGGAGTTGTCAAAATAATTTATTCCTAACATTTGGCTCAATGTATGGGAAACTCTCCAGCAGTTAAAAGAAATTTTTACCCCTACGATGGGTATGGATACCATGTTAATATTCTGGGAGAAATTCAACATCATATAATCTAATAATCCCTTATGTATTCATGGAAACCACAATCAGAAATGTTGAAGAAAGTCTTTCATCAAGCCTACCTCCATGCACTGAAGAAGTTTTGTTACCTTATCAACAATTCCCCATCTGGTGTTCATATCCGAGGATGTGGAAAACAAGGAGCTCTACACATTACCATACATTCCATCCAAAATAAACCAATATAAGTGACATTTTGCAAAGTCACTGTCCACATAAGGTAGAAAAATGATATCCTTTCTTAGTAAGGGAGGAATTATCAACAATAACTAACCATGAGTAAGTCTTAGTAGCATCAGGACCAACTAGAGTATACCATAATGAAGATCCAAATCCACAATACTGAGAACATTCAATCGGATGTTTTCCTAAGGGAAGCCATGATACCAGAACTACTCATGTCCTTAGATGTAATTAATTCATATGTAGACCTGAAAACATATCTGGCTCACACCCGAATGGTAATGCATGAGAACAAGAAGGCGCTAATAATATCAGATGCTGTTGCAAAGTGAGACCCACCCCAGCCCATAGGGATGGGGGAAATTTTACCACCAAATTCCCCCGTATGACTAGAAAATCCATGATGTGGCATGTCAATCTAAAAACAAGATCAACCCCAGTCTGTATGGTTAGGCCTATTTTAACATCAATTTCCTGCCCAGTGGACATCTGTCTTCTCCTATCAGGGAAGAAAAATGGATATAGGTTTCACCCGTTCCATTCTATCTCCTGACTTACATCCCATGGAATGGAGGCATACTACAATGTCATATCAGGGCTCCCATCGAGTCACTCTTCACCGTGAAATCTAATGTGTATTACAAAATGGCCTGAGAAGCTCCAAAAAAGTACTCAAGAAGCTCTCCTACCATTCAACACCTAGTCAGAAACCACCAATGTGGTTTTCAATGGTGAATGTCTTCGAAATCATCCCCACATACCTCACTAAATATGATACAATTAATGAGGAAATAGGAGAATAGGGATCCCTCCCAGAGGAATTCCGTACTGAGCCTAGAGGTGCGCACACATAACACGAGAGAGTAGTAAAAAATTTAGGATCCCCCTCACATAGTCCACCATTTCCTCCCACAAGAATCCCCAATAAGGAAAATAATAATTGAATCTTCTATGACCCACCACTTCTTCCCTGTTAAGATCATTCACCCACGCTCGAGGAGGGATTATCTTGAAAGGAGGATGAAATAAAAGAGCTATGGAAAATCAATGCAGAAATGATACATGAAATCCATCCTAATAGGTGTGTTCCATAGGTGGAGCATTAATAGAAACTTCCATCAGATTAACCTCTACCTCATGGTCTCATCTAGATGGATGAAACAAGGATGGAAATATCATTCAAGGATTCTCCCAGACCATCCATCTACCTAAAATCAATTCCAGCAAGATATAATGTTTTCATCCATTAGGGACACAAAAAGAACAAATTAAATAGAATCCACAACAGATTCCCCCTTCTGGGTATCCTCCTAAATCGCCAAGAGTGTCGACACATCCATTCATGCCCCATGTTGCACCTATTCATAATCATGTTGAACAGGACATGTATCAAGGGCTCCAAAATACCATAGAGTAGTTGAAAACTCAAATGGAAATAATAGTGGGGCATCATGCTGTGATACAACCAAAACAGAAACCTTACATCGACTGGGTGAGCAATGCCCCACCTCCACCAATTTATGGCAAACCCATATTCCAAGGGTTAAATAGTTTTGGGAACCTAGAGAAGCATCTATTGTGATACTCTTATTATTGTGAGACCATGATAGGAACCTGGAAGCAACAAGATGCAATGAAATGTAGATTCTTCATGCAGACTCTACAAGGCTCATCCTTTTTTTGGTATACCATTCTACCATAAAATAATACAAGAGGCTAGGAAGATCTTTAATGGAACTTTCTCTTCTAGTTTAGTTTGAAATTACAAAAGACAATAGTTATTGATCTCATGAACTACAAAAAATAGGATAATGAGATACTTTCAAACTTAAATTCATGATGGAAGGGTCTAACTTACTCCTTGAACCGACCACACCCCCATGATGAGATGTTTTCCATGGGCATTAATAATCTATGTGATGAGCTATGAATTCCACTCTTTACTATGAAATATACAGATGAATTCCATGATTTCACTTCTTTTTCTCATAGGATAGAATATTCCTTAAAAAAGACTAATATTAAGTCTCGAGAAGACCTATCAACCCTTGTAAAAAGGGTTGGGAGAGATACAGAAACTTCTGTTATGTTTATGCCACAACCTCCATCAACTCATGCTCTAAGACCCCCACTATACCATGATGGTCCCTCTAGATTCCAGCATCCACCCCCACCTCAAAAATGGTAATCAGAGGGTGGGGGGAATAAATAAATTTGAGGAATGGAGAAATAAATTTTACACATTATGAGATAATCAAGTATGTGGTTACTTCATATATTCCATGAATTACAACTTTCTTCACCTACCTGATCCATAGAGGGCTGATGAAGGTCTCGACGACGAGCACAATTATTATCCCTATCATCGGATACAGGGACACAGCATCCAAAAGGTTTTCATCGTCAAATATCTCCTGTAGTGAATGATATATTCTAGAAAAGATAAGTTGGGAGCATCTCTAGCACTAGTGGAATATGTTTCCAACACTAACCCGGATGAAGGAGGGGAGTGGAAAAATGTTCTCTTAAAGAAGGAGCGAAAGTTTGATAGTTGGATGAATCGGAAGACAGCCAACTGAGCTCATGGCATTCTCTAATCACAGTTGAAGAAACCAACTCTTCCTCCCAAATCTCCTGATGTAACCCAACCAACATCCTCATCCCCACAATCCTCAAACAGTTTGGAAGCTAAGGAGCATGTGAAACAAAAATATCCTAAACCAAGTCAAAAGATACCATTGAAACTATAATATTTCATCCCATTGGATCTAATGCAATGGTAATGACACCATTTTATGGAAGAATGAGTACTTCCCCACCAAACAACACCATCAGAAGAAGTCAATCTGAAAGAGTCATCATCAGACGTGGAACTAATTTTCATATTATAAATGTCATCCACTTAGTGGATCCATTATCTGATGATGAATATGGTTGTGAACAAAAGTTCCCCCAATCCAATATGGGAACTGCGGGAAGAGGACCCAAAACATGAGGTTATATAGAAAGAGGCAGTCACAACTGAAACCCAATCCATTGACGCACTCCCGCTTTACCCATAAATGTTGTAGAGACTCAGAGCAGATCCCTTTAGCAGACCCAATGAGAACAGGTAATATTCTCTATACTCATATAAAGAAAACCAATCCCGATCATCCTGATATACACATTAGAAGAGGAAAATATATCTAACCTTCCATGACATGCTGACAAACATGCTCATCCATGTCCAAAAAGTGCAGAAGCACCACAAACTCTTGTTTCAGTGGTTGAACAATCTACATCCAAGTCTTAGGTATCTAGATTTCCTATAAAGGAGAAACACCAAGCAGTGAAGCACCAACCCTTAGACCTTAAATATGATATCCTAAAATTTTTATCTTCGAAACTATCCATGATGTCAGTCAGGGATGCGCTGAACCAGTTAGTGGATCTGAGGGAGGCACTCATAGAATCATTTCTGAGTCCCAAGGAATTTGAAGCTGAAGTAGCCGCTTCTAAATCTATTAGGTAGAGAATGGTCCCATTTAATTTCATGTTTTTATTTACTTCACAGATAAAGAAGAAGAAACCATTATATAATGGAACATCAAACCTATGTATGTGTCTTTCAAAATAAATGGTGTTGATATTGGAAAAATCATTATTGACAATGGATCTGGGTTTAATCTCATCTCACTCTGGACACATCACTGGATGGGTTGTAATAAATATAGTCTAATAAATTCCACCATAACCTTATTGGGGTATGATAAAATTTTGTAGAAGTTGTTCGGCCCCATCATGCTCAAAACCTAGATGACGATCTGATGGCCGACACTGACTTTCTGATGGTCTGAAAAAATATGTCCTTCAATGTCTTCCTAGGAAGGCCCCAGGTGCATCAACACATGACAATTCCCTCATCATACCATTAATGCATCAAAGATAGCATCGATAGGAAAAATGGGACATTGTCTGCTGATAAATACCTATTATAATCTTTCAAATAACACTAATTCAATATAGGATTCCATTAAAAGTAAGGGACGAATTCTTCAGGCAACGTCATCGATTAGGTCCCTTCTCGAAACAGATTGGAAATAACCCCTACAAAACATCCTAGGCAGATCTAAGAGGAATACATACTCCCAAAAAATCTGGTGGAGTGCATGTGTCCAAACTCAAACATGGATGTGGCCATCTAAATGATCTCAATCATGGATACTAAGCCTGAAAGTGTTGAATATTAAACTGGCCCTTGAGATAATGCTGAATTCTCAAACAAAAATGCCCAAATCCCATTTTTATGGATCCATACATTTATGGAATCACTAAAAAAGAATGAATAGGATGTATTGACACTAAAAGAAAGCGAGGACACACCTCCTCCCCTCACTACACCCAATCATGAAAATTCCCATTAACCAACAAGGTATAATAAGTTGTTTTAGCTTCCAAATATAGGGATTGTGATTTCTTTACCAATTCTGAAGATCTCATATAGAGAATTGTCTCCCCATCGGTAGAGAAAGATGATGATTAATGGGATGTGGTGGATGAATAATAAGATCTTAAGGAATCCCCTCCCACATTCATGTAAGGTGTATCTCCCACTATTGATGAACTCTGGGAAATAAACTAGGTAATAAAGAGGACGTGTGGCCCACTCTAATTAGTGTGGCCTTGTCTTTCGATGTAGGAGAGATAAAAACCTACTTACTAAATAATAATTGATTTTCTTTTTCTTGAAAATATATAGAAATTATAGGAATAAATCACCAGGTGGCCACTCACCACCTTGGCCTACCAGAGGACCATCGTTGTCACAAGAAAGCCGTTAGAAGGAGGCACCCAATTCATAATGCCAAAAGAGAGGCTAAAGCTGATAAGATCATCAGAGTTTGCTTCATTCAAGAGGTCCAATATCCCATATTTCTAGAAAATATAGTCCCAGTTAAAAATAAGAACATGATGATCTATGTCTGCATTGATTTTAGGGGCCTCAATGGCACTACCCATAAGATGATTTCCATGTCCTGGTCATAAAATTGTTGATTGATGCAACTATTGAATATGAGTCTCTCTCATTCATGGATGGTTATTCAGGGTATATCCTTATTTGAATTTCCCATTAAGATGAAGAATCCACCACCATCAAGGCCCCAATGAGTGTTTTCCTAAAAGTTAAATCCTTTTGGTTTGAAAAATGTTTTCACCACATGTCATCATTCCATGCATAAAATTTTCAAACCCTTTCACGAATTTTCATCGAATGTAATGTTGATGAAATGGCAGTTAAGTAATGAAAATTCCTAGATCACCAGACATATCATAAAACTGTTTTCAGAATATTATGACAATATAGTTTGAAAATGAATTATTAGAAATGTGCATTCAGCATCACCTTAGAAAAATTCCTCAACTTCATCGTATGTCATCGTGAATCAAATTCGACATCGATTAGAGAGGGGTTATCCTTATCATATCTCCTCCTCACAATATCCCTGATTTTAGAGGACTATAAAAATACTTGGCCTACATTCATTACTTCATCCCCAACCATGCAGGAAAGTGTTTTCCCTTCAAAATGTTAATGAAGAAAGGGGTTATATATCATTGTAATGATGATTGTCCGGAAGAATTTGACAATCTCAAGAAATATCTCTTCATTCCACCAAGGCCAGTGTCACCTGTCAATGTAGGACCACTCATTATCTATATAACTACCATGTAGAAATCATTGGGTTCCTTCATCATATAGAAGAATGATTCTAACAATGAGAATAGTCACTATTACCTCAATGGATACATGATCAATGTTGAGAATAATTATTCGAATATAAAGAAGAGAAGATTTGTGTTAATATTTGTTTTCAAAATCTAAGGCATTACATGAAGTACCAAAAAGTCCATTTGGCCTCACATAGCAACCCGCTCAAGTATGTTCTAAGACTTCCAGTGTTAGCTGGATGTCTATCATGGTTGGCAGTCATCCTATAATAGTTAGATATACAGTTCATACCTTAGAAGGCTGTCAAAGTTCATATGTTAGTTGACATCCTAGAAAAACACCCCTCAATAGAAGTGACTCCATTTGGATGTCAAATTACCCAATGAATATGTGTTCTCTATTCAAGAGGATCCTCAAATGTGGGAAATGAACTTCTATGGTGCCTCTATAAGCACAAAAATAATAAATTGGAAGACCCTAGACTCAAACAAGTGGGGTTAAGAGTCATAATCATATCCCTAGAAAAATTATTTCTTCACTATTCCTTCCTACTATTAGAAGGATGCACAAATAGTGAAGCAGGATTCAAATCCCTCATTGTAGGCCTGGAGAAAGAATTCCATATACATACAGAACACCTGAAGTAAAAGGAGAGTCATAACTGGACATTAATCATGTAAATGGTGACTATGATATTATGATGGTGTATATGACCCCTTTTAGGAACCACTTCTAAAAATTAATGAATGAATTACCATCAGAGCCGAAACAAGATTACGTCCCTTAGTTGCAGAATGTGCATGCCAATGCATTAGAAAATCCAGAAAAATCTCTATCTAGTCCAGATCAGAATGAAACTATCGTCTTCATTTACCACTATCAATTGGTTTTACAATATGTTTAGGCAAACATGTATGAAATCAATGAGATAAATCCCAAATTTGATTCATACTATCTAACCAACCACTGGATGACTCTTTTTTTAGATTACCTTCACAAGGGAGATCTACAACCAAATATGGATGGATGAGAGAAAATTCCACGATGGGAAATTAACATTATAATGTATGGCAATAAAAATACATAGAATGTTATCTACATGTGAGGTGTTGATGGAATTGTTCTTAAGTGAATTGATGGAGATGAGAATGTTGTCATCATGAATGAAATGAATGCCTGATCTTTTGGGGAACCCCAATCAACATCCAAACACTCTAATCAAATTCAAAGCCTAGGGTACTATTGGCCCACCATGATGTAGTGTTGTAATAATTTCTCCAAAAAGTTCTATTCCTATTAAGTCCATGCCAATTTCATCTATCAACCCCTAGAGTTGCTTCACTTAGCTAAATACACAGAGCCATTCTTCATATGGGGAATGGACATCATGGGACCATATCCCCTCACTAAGGCCCTACAATTCAATTTTATTCACCCAAAAAAAGACATATTTTCCAAATGGATAGAAGTTGTACCCCTTAAATAAGTTGCAGAAAAATGTATTTTTAGTTTTGTGATATACAATATCATCTCCTCAATTGGTGTCCCACATAAAATACTGATGGAAAATGTAACAAATTTGTACTGTATTTTTTTAAGAAGTATGGAGGCTAAGCCCCTATTATTAAAAGCAAGTAAAAGAAAGGAACTGAAAAGAGTATGGGAAAACCAAGGCAAAACTGAAAGTGAAATATTTTTGTTTTTTTTTGCAATCTTACACTTACCCTCCTTTATTCATCTCATATTGCAACCAAGAGGGCCCTTACACAACCTCACCCCTGACCTCTCAATCTCTCCCTACATGAAGGGAGACATTGAAGCCTTTTTCTAATGATTAATAGTATCAGTGCTTTCAGAATTAGTTTTATCCTCTTTTTTCCCTTACCTTTGATTGGAGAAGATCCTCTTGCTGACAACATCATTACCATAATATCTATTTAATTAGTCAGATCCAAATTATCCATATCAATAGTCTGGTCATTCCCTATAATCGATTGCACTTCCACCATAGGATTGAAAACCTCAGAATTTCACTTCTTGTAAAAGACATTTTGAAATCCCTCATTATCCACAACAGAGTTTGAAGAATCATGGCTATTTTTAGAAAGGAATGTAGAGTTAAGATCTAATATTTTCTTACCCTTGTGGTCACCTAAAGTGGTAATCCTTACCTATGAGAGCTGAGCATCCTCTTCAAAAACTTCTTCAGTTATAAATATTTAATACTAGCTTTTAAGGGTAGAACATGATTGATGTCATTTAAGAAAAATACCTTTATCCTTGATAGAGGAATTAGAATTCTGCTCTATTGAATTGGGAATGAAATAAAATGGGTATGGTATCAAGGACAACCTTTCAACCCACAACCATGCAGTGGCCAACATATAAATAGAGGCCTTCAATATGACCCTATCAGAAATAGTCCAAAATATGGTAGACAAGGATAATAAATCATGGCCGAGAAAGATCCACCATTCTCATTGGTCGTACCAAGCCGAAAATCACACTCTCACTCAAGAAACCTTGTACTCATTAGTATACATGATAGATGTGGTTCTTCCCATAAAAATTCAACTTCCATCACTCTATATCACAATCTGTGATCAACTATCTGTAGATGAAAAATACAAAAAATAGTTTGATGAGTAGGAGTAGTTAAATGTGAAAATATTACACACTTTTTACCATTTGGATGTCTACCAAAATAGGATTGCAGAATCCATCAATAAAATGGTTCACCTATGGTCTTTCCTTAATTGAGAAATGGTGTTGGTTCTCATAACCCTACAGATACTCAGGAAGAAACCTCCAATATTGGAGCTGAAATGGGATTGATGGTATGTCATACCCAATGTTTACTCTAATGGAGAATATTCCTGGATATCAATGGATGTATATCTCACTGCAGCTTCCACCAATGAGAGATTTCTAAAAAAATATTTCATCTATCCAATAGCACAAATGTCAACCTGATCACATGTCATAAAACTACACGATGAAGAAGTCCATGATGCAACAAATTAAACAATTTAGATTCTTCTCCAATACAACACGATTTTAATTGGCTTAGCATCATTTTCAATTCAACATGATGATAAATATCATAACATCTTCATCCATGATTCATGAAATTAAATAGCTTAAAATATTTCATCCATGCTACAAGAAAATAAACTTTGTATCATCTTATTATATGATGAATGTTGTTAAATAGCTTAGCATCTTCATCCATACATCATGATGATAAAATACTTAGCATCTTCATCCATGTTGCACGACGTTAAATTGAATAGCATCAACATCCTTAACACACGATGTTAAACTACATGGACCAACAATGTTCTCACTAGAGGGAATGTTTCCCCTGGTATTAGTCACCTACCATTTCGTGCTATAAATCTATGTAGGGATGGATTCCATTCTACCAATGGGATACTTAGAGACACCTGGATCTCTCATCCCGGTCTAGCCACCAAAAAAACATTGACCCCCTATCCATGTGCAAGGATCAGACTATTATATGGAATATATTGACTTAGAACTATGTACTACTTTATTCCCATATTCTAATGGAATACATAGAGATTCCTAGATCATATATTTTAGTCCAGAAACAACATGGTAAAAAAATGACACTATTATACTCTCATTTTCATTGGCATCATGAGTGGATACCCAACCTATTCCATGTTTGTCACAAATAGAACAACTCACGTGAGATTAGGAATGGTTGAAAATGTTCCCCCTAGTATAATATATGACACATGTATGCTAAAATCCCATTAAAATTTTTGATAAAAATACCCCCTCCAAATGTATGGTCCAAAACTAGATTGGGAGGTAGCTCTTGAACTACGTGTTGCATGATTCTGTCCCCTATAGGATACATAGTGATGCCCAAATCATCCTTACCAGTCTATCTACCATCAACCAAATAAATATTAAAAATTATCCATCTCTATGAATGGAATTGACTGACATAAATTAATTATTGAAGTATGTGTGGCCTGATTCTTATCCTCCTAGGATACATAGTGATGCCTAGATCTCACATCCTAGACTAGGCACCACCTAAAAAAGTTCCCTCTTCCATATATATTAATCATAACTATGTAGGGAATTTCCATAAAAGGACTATGCACAATATTATTATTACTCTAAAAGGATATTTAGTAATGTAGGTGTTCTATATACCTAGGTCCAACAATGTAAAACGAGGAAATATAAAAGCACCCATGTACTACGTGAGAATGAAAATTCAGGTAAGAGATTCCAAAACATGTTCCTACAATAAGGGTTTGAAAAAGGGTTCTGCTATACCTTGCAAATCGATCATATCTATTCAAGGAATTTAATGCTTCTTGGCTAATCACAGTATAGAATTTCCCCATGTACCTAGACATATCCTATTAATCCATTAAAATCCATAACCCTAGAAGATTCAAATCCCCATCAACATCCATGACCATCAGAAATGGATGGTCAGTGTCTTATGGACACCATTTTTTTACAATATACACAATGCCCTATCGAATCTCTAGATGTTGCCCACAAAAATGGCCTACCATACAAGGGAAAATTCTTCCTCAAGAGAGGATTTTCATACTTATGTATGCCTAATGGAATCCAAGCCCCACTTCATTAATCTTGATCCGTGGGTCCCCATGGTCATGGTTTATACCTTCTTTCCCCACCTCTCATGTCCAGGGTATGAAAGAATATCCCAACATTATTAGACCCTACATATCCATGATTACTTTGATAATTCATCCCTACAACATGATGCTAAAAAGTTTTTACAATTTCCTTACCGCACGCTGTTAAACTGCATAGACCCACAATGTTCTCACCTGAGAAGACATTTACTCTGTAATTGGTCACCTAATATTTTGTTGTGGAAGACTAACAATGTCATTATTCCATCCCTTGTAGGATACACAGAGATTCTTGTACATTCATCCTGGCACACACACCCCAAAACATGGAATGGAAATTCCATCCACCTATGATTGGCCAAATTGCCATAGGGCTCATTCGGTAAAGTAGAATAGGAGGTTTGAATCTAGATCTAGAGGATACATAGTGACATCAGGATCAGAAAACCTGAACCCCACCACAAAACTCTAGAAGTGTCCCCTACTAAACATTAGAGCTAAGTACAATTCAAGGACTCCAAAATAAGTCCAATTTGTAGGACCATATCTTGAATAACTGTGTACTCCTTGTTTTGGTCTATCCACCTACATCCTTTCCACATGATGTTACACTGTACAAAATCATCCTAATCACATGATATTAAAATATACCAAGGAACTTCATAATTGTACAATAATAAAGGGAAGAATATGACATCCTTGTGGTATGAAGATCAACTACACACCATCGCCCTCAATTATAAAGTGCTTCCTTCTATTGATCATGTCATCCCCAGGATGCAATAAGAAAATCACGTCGTCCTTTGTTTTTCACACCAAGCATTGATCACACAGACTTAGGGACCTCAGAAGGGAATTTATCCTGACATTATGGTACATCAATCCCTTATTTCTTCTTATTGACATGACCATAAAAGGAAAAGTATGGTTCTTTTTTCACACAATGTTGAGTCCATGGTCCAAACCATATGATGTTAAACAACATGGTATCCCAAATATAGAAAAAATACCCCTACCGATGGATGAATCCTCGGTGGGATGTTTAATCAATGGGTGTTAGGATCCCCAAACCTAGGCCTATCCCACCAAGGGAATGGAAATTTCTCACCCTACGTATGAGTATGATCTATATATTGATGTTCCCAAGTAAATGGGTAACCCACAACCTGAATATTTTAATGTATTCAGGGACACTCCTTACATGTATCAAACTCCATGCTCCGAGTGATCTTAGATCTCTATAATCATCCACAGAAATAAAAAATGGATAGTTAGTGTCCTACAAAAACAATTTTAGACTGTTCACACAATGCCATTATGGCTATGCTTATGTTACCCCCATAAATGGTCTGTCAATCGAAGGAAAATTCATCCTCAAGAGAGCCCATTCCTACTTATTTACGCTTAATGGCTTCTAAGCCCCAGGTCATTCCTCCAGACCCATTAACCCCCAAAACCATGGTTTAAAATATCTATCCTAAAAAAATACTATGAATTTCATAAAATCCTATCTTAAATATCCTCTAGATACATGGGTATTCTATATCAATTTCCTAATCACACAACAATAAAACTGCATGATGCTTTTTCAAATCAATGTTCATTCTCAGGTGTCAATGTTCGAGATAATTTCATCACCCATTATCTTGTGTAGAGAATGAATCCATATATGAAGGTCCATCGAGAGTCCCATATAATTAGAAATATCATCTACAAAACAAAATTTCTCTATCTATATTCATGAATTATATCCAAAAAGTGATTATCCTTAAAAAAAATACATATGAAATTATTCCTGACATCATAAGGATATGTAGTGAAATCTGAATATCATATTTCAGGTCATGCCATGAAATAGAATTGTCCCATACCTTCTTGAAAAAGGGCCATACCTGAAAAAGAACTAAATCCACCTGGAATGGAAAAAAATGCCCCAACATATTCCCAAATTTCGCCTTTCATGTTTTGGAAACCCTTGTTCACAAACCATACCCTATGTTCAGAAAGGTCTGAATTACCAAGATCCCCCATGGACATAAAAAATTGATAACCAGTGTCTTGTGGACACCATTGCTTGACTATGAACACAATGCCGTGAAATATCTTCATATGTTTCCCACAAAAATATCATGTCATCTAATGGTAAATTCATCCATTCTAGTAGCATTTCCTACCTCTGTACGCCCATATGGAATTTCTGTCCCACCTCAATCCCTGGAACTAGAAACCCCCTGGATTATGGTTTCCTTATTTTCCCTTTTCAATGCCTACAGCTAAAAGAAATTTCTTGAAAAAATAATGTGAAAAAATGAATCATTTACCCACCTCTATCTAGAGTAAAATGATTTTGAAAAAAAAAACAAATCTCAAATGTCTTGGATGTGTGACATTAAACTAAAACATGAACTAACCCCTCATTTACACATGTCAAATTTGTGTGGGGGTATATTCTCATTTAGAGAAGATACAAAAATATGTATTAATATCATACATTATTCCCTTAATGAGTCACACAGGTGGCCTACACATTAAAAAAACACAAAATTCAATAAAAATATTCTTTCAATCAGAAATGGATGGCCATTGTCCTAACGAATCCTTTGTTTGGAAATGTTCTCAATGCCCCGACGGCTCTGCGTATGTTTCCCAAAAAATGGCCAATCAACAAATGTAAAATTAGACATTAGGAGAGTAATGTTCAACTTACATAAACCTCGTGGATTCCATGCCCCATATCCATAATTCATGAAATTAGGTTTGAGAAAAACCCATATTCATGACTGAAATTTATTTGGACATCCTCTGTACTTGAGTCCTAAATTGGGCCCCTCACCCAGCAAATCATGGTTAGAGGAGTTCATCTTAAAAAACTATAATGATAGTCCTACATTCAAGACTATAAACTACCAAAAAAGAGACACATGACTCACCAAGATAGAAAACCAAAAAGGGATTATTGGACCAAAAGTCAAGTACCCTCCCCCTAAACCAATATTACATATGGTTTTGTCAATATATCAATCAGTCAAAAAATCATCATGTGATAGAAATCATAATAGGTAAAAACCCTACAGTGTTCAGCCTATGAAATATTCATGTTATACATGATAAGCCAACACAAAATTGGGTTTAGGAAAAAATTAGGGTGATGAAAAAAAAAAGAACATTGTTTGTTATGTTTTACATATAACCCTAATAGTAGTCAAAATACACTCGTTGAGCCCCTATTATCAGAAAAGATTTGGGTTAGGATTTGATTATTTTATTTATCTAGGATTATGAGTCAAGTTGAATTCCATTTGGGATTATCATTTCAATTAAAGTTGATCATGATTGATTTATATTACATGAAAATGAATGAAAATTACTATCGAGAAAATCATTTTTATTCTATTAAATGAGGATGAGGAGGAAGTCCACAACCTCAAGCTTCTCCATAATAGTAAAGATGAAAAATGGCACAATAAATTATAAAAAGATTATAATGAAGCCTGACTAGCTCATTCCAATATATCTAAGATTTTCTAGCATGGAATGTTATGATCATTATCTAATGTATTCCTTTATTTAGCTTTATCTACAACTGATGGATGCACTTTCTTAAGTATGTAACCATGATCCCACCTTTTCTGTTTAATGAATTTAAATATTGGACCCAGTGATTCCATATAACCTTTTTCATGGCCACATAAGCTTTTTACACCTTTAACACTTCCATTTGAGTAATCACATGGTCATGAGAATCTGTATCCTTAGAAATTGTGTGATGAAACTCTTCAATAGGACCTCAAAAAATCATTGTCTGATTGTGAGAATTGTTAAACTGGGCAAGGTCATGTTCATGAGGTTCTATAACCTCTCGAACTATCAAAATCTAGTGCACAATTTGGTGCAGATATCAGTAGTCAATGATACTAGAACCCATGTTGGTAAATAGCTATTGAAGGGTGTCATTATCATCAAAAAACTTTGGAAGAGGAGTTTCATCAACAATAGTACATATTTATAGACATTCCAATCTCTGTATGCCTCAATGTCTCCTAATAGAATCAGAATCCTGACATTGTTCCTTTTCCATGATAGGTTTGTAATCATGGAATGACACCATTACAAGTGGAGCTACCCTTGGCTGGGTCACCCAAGTGGGAGAGCCATCCCACAATGAAGGAGAATCAACATCTTTAACCAAGATTAGGAGTTTTCCCACAATGCTAGGGGTATCCAATGATGTTCTCCTTAGACCAGATTCCATAGGAACACAAAATGTTTCAGCAGAATGTGAGGGGTTTGAATTACTTTCCAAAAGGATTGGATTAGTAGAAAAAGACCCATCCAAACTAATGCGGTAATGAATGAAACAACTTATTAAAATAATAACATAGGGATATGATTCCAATGGAATAAGTAAAATAGGGCTAAAAGTAGTCAAGGATCTTTGCACCCGTCGGACTAGCCCGATCATTATTTTTTCAAGATAGCATTCTACCCACTATTGGGAATACACCACTATTAAGTAAGTACTTGTAAATTTGGGATGAATAAAAACATCCATGATAGAGCCCAACCATATCATCATTAACCCTATATGATGAAGGATTATCAGGTGAGATTCCCTCTTAACCTGGGTAACTGAAAGAGTGTGACTCACTGTAAACATCCAAATTTCCTAAAAAACTGGTAGAGTGAATAGGTTTCAAAGAAAGTTGTCCTTTAAATATGAGTGGATAATATTCCCTTTCTGAAGATCCATATAGTTTGAATTTTCTTCCTTAAAACCATTCCAATCATCCACTATTATTCCATTAGGCATGGGGTAAGGTGAAAACGAAAACATGGAAACATTACTCAGCAGTTTGACCATTCCATCAACACTCAGAAATTGGGGGTAAATAGAATAAATACAAAGAAGGATTGGGTGTATGTTAGAATGTGGAAAATTTGCAGTATGACGATACTTATAGAAAAAAAAATGATCTTTTATATAATCATTCAAAAATTGAAATCTCCCATTAAGACAATGTAGAGGCCTCCCTTATGGTATCTTCCCCAGTTTCTCATAGATTTGTCAAAGGGTAGGGACAACTAAGTTGATGAGTTTCCCATTAGCCAATGTGGCAGCCATCATCATAATAAAATCTCTAGCACCAGTGTATATGTCATGTGGAGGGAATATCCATCCACTAAGGAACATGGAAAAGAAACCTCCAAATCTAAGCTTGGGTGATTCGTATGATGGGATATCGTAAACCCAGGTGGTGTACCAACCTTACTCAAGGGTAGCATATCCTGAGCCGAGAATTTATTGATATGTTGATTGGGGTTACATTTAGTACGGTGGAATTTAATCTCAACCCACTCACCTGCAATAAAACTCATATCCAATCATCAAATGAAATCAATGAGCAGACAAGAAGAGGATGACCAAGAAATCCCTCTACTATGACTAGTAAATTTGTCTCCAATGGAGATAATAGCTCAACATTGTCATAGGACATAGTAAGAAACTCATCTTACATATATCCAAGTATAAGATGTACCCCTATTCGGTATACATTCCATAAACTGATCCCCACTACACTATGGGTAAATTGAAATATTTTAGTGCTTGAACTATCACGGACCATCCCCCAGGTCCCATTCTGTGACTACCCAAATTCCATCTTTCATAGGATAGGGGCAGGTGACTAGCACCGAGTAGGAATATCCCAAAAATAGAAGGCATTTTCCTTCAAATCTGTATAGATGCATATATCTCAAAATACATAATGTAAACACAAATTAAACTATGATTGTCACTAAGACAACCACTGAGAGCACAATACAAACTGAATGAATAAAGGGGGTAGAATATAAGCCCAAAAGCTCAAAGGAATGCACAACTACCATGGTCCATCTGCTTGAGACCCTACCTTAAGGGTAGGTGAAAGGTATATTCTTGTAGCTATAGAAGAGTGCACGTCCATCCCATCTCACTGAGGACTGTCTAGTCCCAAACAACCTAGGTCTTCATCGAAGCGTTGATCATCTGCACAAGATAAAACACGTGTGGGATATTACCATGAAGGTGTTGGTAAAAAAATACATATTAGGGACCTCAATCCATAAAATAATGACCACAAAGAAAGAGCATAAAGTAATGACTGCCAATCCAATATAGCTCACACCTGGTATAACTCAGAGTATAAAATGTGATATTATCAGTCTTAAAGATGAATCATCTTTTGCAGCTGAGGGACTCATCCCAAATAATTCACTAAGATCCGTTCGTCTAATGGGCCACTAGGTCCCACATAGAAACTAGACCACTATGGTTCACTCGTATGCAGGAACACTAAGCTCCACTCAGTTTCTAGACCCCTGAGGTCCGCTCTGCTCCTAGACCACTGAGGTCGGCTTGGCTGTTGGACCACAAAGGTTCACTCGGCAATAAGACCATTGAGGTTCGCTTTAATCCTAGACCACTCCAATCCACTCATCTCTAAGACCACAGAGGTCTTTTTGTCCTTCCAGACCACTGAGGTTCGCTCGACTACTAGACCACTGGGGTATGTTTGGATCATCAGCCACTTAGGTCCAATTAGCTTCTGGACCACCAAGGTCTGCTCAGATGCTAGACAACTAAGCTCTGCTCGGCTGCTAGACCATTGAGGTATTCTCATCTCCTGGCCCACCAAGGTCTTACTCGCCATATACTTCATGTCACAACCTGATGTTGGATTGATGACCTCTAGTTCACTTGACTCTTGGAGATTCTATTACTCAAACCACCGGTCACATATCAAATTCAAATATAAAATCATATAGAGCATTCCCAAAGGAATGTATCATCGCAAGGGTCTCAACGCCACATACTCCATTTCAATTGGACGCCTGGGCTGAAAGATAATGGTGTTTTAGTTAATAGGGGATGGATGGGTCTCGGTCCGGAATGACTTAATTGGGTTGACCTGAACAACACATCCTTGGGGTCCCACATGACCCAAACCATTTCGGCTGACCCAACCCAACCAGATGGGCATTGGTAGACCCCATCAAGGCTAGCCTAGTGGCCTCTCCAATTACGCCTTGCTGGTTAGGACCCAGTCCGGCCATGTGTCCAGCCCACCGGGTTGCCCAGAGACCTCGGTTCCCGTCTGGTCCGATACGACTTAGTCAGACTAGTTTTGACTAGTCGGGCTGCCCAATGTCCTGGTTTATTCCATCATCCTGACCTTCATAGGTACAAATATTCTACTCTAGCTTGGATGCCCTGTGATGTCATGTTCGCACATCCATTTGGCGCTTGGGTGGTGTCACCTCCTCAACCAGCCGCTCCACTAACGCGAATAGGGTTTTCTGCTTGACTCGTATCAAGCTACGGGTCTGGCTCACCGCTACAGTCCTCAGACTGTGGATATGCAATTCCAAGAAACTATGACATGGTCGGGTGGTCGTGTTCGCATGTTGGAAGCCGCTGTCCTTCATACTGGTGGCCCCTATCATTGTTGAGGCATGCTGCTAGTGCGCCGCCCCCCGCCTACCACCGGCTTTGGTGTCGACAGATCCTAATGGCACAACAACCTTGGGGTCGTGGCCTTGTGTTACCACCACACCTGGGTGTCAAAAACTTGTGTTGTGTCTACAGGTGGGTGTTGCAGCCTTGTGGCCCCGCCATGGAAGGCTACCGTTGGCTTGTTCTGCCACCCCGGTTAGGTGTTGTGGCCTTCTGGCACCACTGAAACTTCCTTCCACTGCCACAAACTTGTGTTGTGGCTTCTCACAGATGATGCGACCTGCCTAGTAACAACCCTTCTTGCCTGGTGTCATGGACTGTTGCACCATCACGGTCCCACCTGAACTGAGGATTTCGTCACTGCCGACCGTTTCCGCATGAAGAACTAGAAGAATGCCTGGAGAAAATTTGGGTAGGAGTTGCAACATAAGAACACCCAAATAACGATCTAGTTCTTTGATCATGATGACCCAGATGTGTTCTTTTTAGCATTTTCACGAGGAACCAAAATAAGGTGGAATAATATCTTACATATATATCACCTTTACCCTTCATCATTAACCGCCCTGTATAAGGATCAAACAACGAATCTACCTATTCGTGGGTTGGTATGTGTTTTTTATTAAATATTAAGAACATGGAAAGGAATATTATTCTGAAAATCCCTCTACCATGGAAATAATATTTCTCAATGATGACTATTTATCATTGTCCATCAATCTTATGTCCCAAATCCACCCTCCAAGGATGTTTTCACCATTATCTAATTCACCAATGTTCGTTGTTGGAGAGTTTTCCTTTGTTGTTTGTTAGAGGAATTCCATGGTTGTTAATCGACCATTAATTCCCTGTTTAACTGAATGAAGATAACATATTCACATTGCAGCTTCACCACAATTGTTCATTAATGTGGTTCATTAATGGGATTCAGAATCACCTCATCGATGCACCACATCAACGAAGATTATCTGTGTCATGAAGTGGAAAATATAATTAAATAACTTTTTTTTGAAAAGTCAAAAAACAATATTTTTTGGTCGACTCGTACATGTCAATGTGAGGACCTTCCTAGGAGAATCACTATAATTTGATTTCAATGGGGCCCTCATATTTTTTTTTCAGGGCACGATATTGAATGTTAGAAAAACTCACTCGCACGTTTTTTTAATGAACAATATAAATAGTTGGAAAATACATTCCTTCTAGTCCGGGCCTCAGAATCACCTGTTGTCTTTGATCCCGTTTCTCAAAAAATTCCAATTTAATTTTCAAAAAAATTACATGGAAATCCAAGACATTACATCTCTCCCACAATGAGGTCTTTACATCCTCATTTTCCAAAACATGGTCTAATAAACAAATGGGGGTAATGAGAATGAATTTGATCCTCCTGATCCCACATGCTCTCTTGGAGATTCTAGTGCCGCCAAAGAACCCACACCAAATGAATTCACCATCCATGAAGGATCCTCTCATGTCGATCCTCTATCTCCATTGGGTACTCTGTGAATGTTTCCGCATCGTCAATTTATAGTTATCCATGGTCAATGATGTGATAAGTGTCAGGCATGTATCCCCATATCATGGAAATGTAGAAGATATCATGCAACCTCTCTAACTGTGGTGGTATATCCAAGAGATACGCTAGCCCACCCACTCGATGAAGTATCAGAAAAGGTTCAATGAATCTCATACACAAATTTCTTTCCCATCCAATTTATTGTATCCCTCCTCGAGGAGAGACTTGTAGGAATATGAGGTCCCCCTACTTCAACTTCGAGGGTCTATTTCACCTTGCAGCATAATAATTCAATTGCATCTATGCAGTGTTAATATGGTCTCGGATGAAATGCACTTTCTCAGTGGTATACTATACTATCTTTGGAACCATGAGTGCTAACTCTCTTGGGTCTATCCAGCATTATGTTAACCTTCGTGGTCATTCTTATAGTGCCTTGAACGGTTCCATACAAATGGTGGAGTGGTAGCTGTTGTTCTACACAAATTCGACTAGTGGTAGGTGGTCCTCCCAACCACAACCAAAATCAAGAATGCATGCACCAAGCATATCCTCAATGGTCTATATGGTCTACTCCATATGACCATCCATACATGGGTGAAAGTCTTTGCTGAAGCGTACCTAATTCCAAAATGTCTCCTGTAATCCATTCCATAACTGGGATGTAAAGCATTTATCATGATCTAAGACTATCGTAGGTGGGAATCCATGGAGTATTACTCTCTCCAACATGTAGAGGAATCCTAGTCTCTCTACTGAACTCTATTCTAGAATGGGTAGGAAGTATGCTAACATGATTATTCATTCTTCAATGACACAAATGTTATCGTTCCCCCTGGATGTATGTGGTAATACCATCATGAAGTCCATCAATATCCTAGCACATTCCCACTCCAATACCATGAGTGGTTGTTTCAAACATATTGTAACCTGGTGATCATCCTTCACTTTCAGAAAAATGAGGCATCTAGAGACAAACACTTCCACTGCCTTCTTCATCCTCGTCCACATGTACTGACGTCAGAGGTCCTTGTACATCTTCACCGCACGTGGATGTACTGCCAAATGGGTTGTATGGAACTCCCCCATCACCTCCTCCCTTAATTCCACCGGTCCTATGGTGCATCCTCAAAAAAGGATGATTTTCTCCCCACCGTTAGAATATCCCATAGGGGCATGCACTGTGGACATTTGGGAACATGTATACTCGAAGCTAGAATCTCCGAGTCACACCTCCCAGACATGATATAAGAGTAAGTTGAAAAATGACATCAACTAAAGAAAATATGTATCCTCTCTATCCTTTAAGGATATCAGTAGCAAGGCCTATAGCTCTGAGTCCTCATTCAGCAATCGTGAACTCGACCTCTTAGTGAGAGTATCTTCCACCACAATCTCCTTCCCAAGAGCATAGAAAATCATGAAGTCATATTACTTGATGAACTCTAGAAAATTTCTATATATTAGATTTAGATCCTTCTAAAAAAATACATACTTGAGACACTCGTGGTCAGAGTAGACGATGAATAATTCACACATAAGGTAGTGCCACCACACAATTAATGTAAGGACTACTTTTGCCCACTCAAGGTCCAGAGTCACATAGTTCAACTCAAGAAGTCTCAATTATTGTGATACATAAGAAATAACATATTTTCCTTGCATCATGACACAACCAATCCTGTTTCGTGATGCTTCAAATAACATTAGAAAATTGGTTACCTCCTCTGCATCCTCAATATAGAATCACATTTCATGATCTTCCTCAACTACTGAAATCTCTAATCGCATCATTCTATCCACAAAAAGGGTTTTCCATTATTTTTCAATAATGTCATGGCTTCTGTTACTCTAGAGATGTAGGGTAAAAACATCCGATAGTATCTAGACAACCCAGGTAAACTCCACACCTCAGTAACGCTCTTGTGTGTTTCCCGAGAAAGAACCACCTCAATCATAACTGGATCCACCATAACTCCAACCTCTGAGGTGACATAAACCAGGAAAAGAACCGTTCATATCCAGAACTCACAATTCGAGAGCATTCCATAATGATGGTTCTCTCATAGCATGTCCAAAACCATCCTCAGGTGTATTTTGTGCTCCCCCTTAGACATTGAATACATTATGATGTCATCAATTAAGGCCACAACAAATCGGTCTATAAAGAGTTGGAATATATAGTTAATGAGTCTTGTGAACACCTTTGGGGCTTCCGTCTATCCAAACGGCATCACTATCTACCCGTAGTGGCTGTAGAGACATCTAAAAGTCGTCTTTGAGATGTCCTCATCTCATACTTGAAGTTAGTGATATCCTAATATAAGTTCAATCATTGAGAACCATATGGCCCCCTTTTGTGGATCGTTGAGAACATCAACCCCCAGTGGAGGATACATGTTCTTCATGGTCACCTACATTAGCTATCAGAAGTCCACGCATAACTTCAAGCTTCCATATTCCTTCTTGGGAAACAACATTGGGGAGGCTGATGGTGAAATTTCGGGCCTTACAAACCCCTTCCTCTACAAGTCTTCCAACTGTACCGTCATCTCCCAAAGCTCTGTCGGAGCCATCCAATATGCTGGTGTAGATATCGGCATCGTCCTAGAGGAAAGATAAATGTATAAGTCTACCACTCTCCAAGGATGTAGCCTTAGAACATCCTCTAGAAATACTTCCTTCTACACGTCCACCACTATAGGAAACTATGTAATCATTTAATCCACTACACCAAGGGTTATTCTATCCAACTGAGGAGTAATTGGTAGAACCCTCCGATGTGTGGGTACATCATATGATAAAATATCTCCCTTCTCATCGGTGAAGGAAAATCTAGCCCATCACCACCAAAACACATTACTTTGTGCCAAAAATAGTCAAACTAAGAATGGATTGTGGATAACCAGTCTACAAATAGAATGACATTGTAAGGCCTCAATGCCTCTACTAGGAGATCCTAGCTGAATCCATTTACTCCAAAAGTAATCTCACCCTATTGAAAAAAGTGTATGATCATTGAATCACGTCCCATAGGAGTCTCTAATTTTAAGGATTGAGGCAACAAATCGATTGGTATATTAGAGCACTAAATCAGGACCATGTAAAGGAAATAGTGACTAGCACCTATGTCTATAAAAATGACAGTTAATGTGGAGAAGACACAGACCATACCTCGTATCATCTTTGGGACATCGGGACCATATTCCTTGATTTCTAGAAGCAGAACCCTCCCATGTCCACCTATTTCTGTAGACTGTGGGGAACCACCATGGGGTGGTGGTGGTGGTACTTCATACCTATGCACACCTAATTCTTCTTGTCCCACTTCTCAGCCATGTCTGCCACCTGGAAGACTACCTTGTTTTTGTCTCTGCCATAACCTCAGTGATCCCTCGACCATCTGTTGGTCCTCTATGCAGCGAATCGGGCAATCATGAATAATGTTCCACTACACACCCCATACATAGTATACTCTGCTCTTATGATGACTCCCACTTCCCTGAGAGACTTGTACTGCCAACCCTCAGTCCCAAGGTCATCCTCCGAATGGTCTGGCACATTTGGGCATATAAGACATCTTTCGACTATCTTCCATTGATGAATCATCCAACAGTCACCCAGTGGTATCTCCCAACATCGGTTTCTACTCTGGGAGGAATCTCTCCACTATTAGAGCTCACTTCAACACCCCATCCTGCATAGGGATACTGGGGGAAATCATCGATGCCCTGATCTCCCATTAGAGTCCCTTCTCAAAGGTTCAATCCTGAAATAAAGGGTCCCATACCATAACCATAGATTAACAGGAGAGGTATGTAAACGTCACAAAGGACATATCCACTGTTATGCTACCATGCAATAGTTGACGAAACTTATGTATGTGAATTGAGTGAAAATTCACAGGAAGAATCTCCTCTCTTGAAAATTCACTCGATATCAGACCAGGTGAGGGTCTCCTCCTAATGCATTCGGATATTTAAACTCCACCACCTCCCTATCGAGCCCTGTATATGCCACATGGCAAGAACTTCCATCTGGTCAAATGGCGTCCTCATTATGTTGAAAAATCACATCATTACCTCAATCCAATCCATAGCATCCTAAGGATCTGTCTCTCTCCTCATCATTGGAGGCCTCTGCCTCTAGAACTCATTTAAGGCCCTAAGACTAAGTGTGTCCTCTAAAAATATCATCAGTAGTAACTATTTTCCAATGACCAGGGGTATCACTAGGACACTACCCAAATGTACTATATTGTGCACCAGTCCATGTACTGAAGCCTCGTCACTTTGTGGACCATCCTTGTGGTCATGCAATGGAATCATGGATGGCTGTCTGTGGGGGGGGAATCCACAAGAAGATCAAGATGAATAATTATTAATAGATTATACCAGGTGAGATGATTATATCTCAGAAAGATCATTAGAAAAAATTTATAGAGGCATACAACTACTGTTTTCATGTACCGAGTCAGAAAGTAGAATTTTGGTTCTTGGTGTGTGGATATATTGACTGCCGCACCAACACTGGACTTCATGGCCTGAATGCCAAACTTGACACCCTTAACACTTTTTCACCTGAAAAATTTTCGGACTCGTATTTCATGAACCCTAGTGACTATGAATCTCAAGAATAATTTCACATGGTAAATTTATGGAGAACTGGGAGAACTGTATTTCATGATGCAAACTGATATATTCCATCTATGTAGATAACTCCATGTATTTTCGATGCACCCAAAAGGCCCAGGCCTACCCATCATGAAAACACCCTCCAGATATAAGATCCCATTTGGATCTCCACCCTATGTTGGTGTTGATTCATGATAGGTAAAAAATAGTAGGGTAATCTGAAAGGATTGATTTAAAATATTTATAGAGGTTCAATTTTGCGCTCTGCGTCCACATGGAACCATTTAGAACAAATATGTCTTCCTTGATTGAAGAATTTGTGATGTACCCCATGTTAAAATATTCATTTGATCATACTCTCAAGACTTCTCAAGGAGAATGGTGAAGCCACTCTGGTCAACCAGTGGAAATGGAATTTCTTCTTGAAGGGAAAAAATGTAAAGCGACAACTAGACTTAAAACAGATAGGGCGTGAGCTCTGGAGAAAGGGGGTCTCTGAAAATACCCTCTTACAGAATGATGTAGGAATGAAGGTTGTATTCATTGGACTCAACCATTTCTTCCATCCTTCTGGTCTCTTTCATTAGTATATGGGGAGTATCCATCTACATTATACATCAAAAAGATATTTAAAATGGTCCAGTCCAACATAATAATAGGGAAAAATACCAAAAATATGTCAACAGACCATAGCTGTGTGCATACTGAATACTAGGAACTGTTCACAAAATGCTTTCCCCATGAACTGAAGATTCATGGATCTCTCTACAAGATGCTATCCGGCGAAGTGATTTCTAGTGAACTTAATGGTTTGTGGAATATAAAATCCGCATACCGAGCCTCACAAAACAATCATCTAAAGTAATGACTTAAATGTTTATGTTCAAAAATAAAATTTCAGTTCATAGATTAAATTGTTTCGCTTGCAGAAGAAGGGGACTGTGAAGAGTTTTTGATTCACAGAAGGTGAAGAACGGTTCATGGTCAAAGAAGTTTGTTAAAGATCCAAAACATGGATGTAATTAAATACATGAGAACATTGTAGGGAAAGTTTCACTAAGTCATATTGTAAATGAAAAATAAACATGGCCCCCTATATATTGGCATGATCCCCCAATAGGTCCTCCATTCTACAACAAACTAGTTCAGTTCAAGAAATATTTCAACATCATATAGCCTCCTCTTCATCATAATCAGAACTCATTCCAATTGGTGGCTTTTGTAGGGTCCAGAAAACTCTACAAAGAGAAGGAAATTAATCCTTCAAATTTGATGAAGTAATAAGATGTAGGTTTGATTGAAAATTTTAGAAGAAGGTTGACAAAATCCAATTTGAAAAATGAACAACGTGGTCCATGTACTAATTTTCAGGAATTATATGTTGTTGGTATTTCTTATGAACTGAATGGTACATAGATAGCCCAAAAATAATAGCTTGTGAGGTGTTAGAAAGTGAACCAGGATGATTTTAGAAAAAATTAAGAATGATGTTGGTCCCCTGTTTACTGTTTCATTGGAGAAAACATGATGGTGTGGTCCACCCCCCCCCCCCCACCTTACCCGTAAACAATGTTTTTTGAAATGTTGAGGTTGGTGGTGTCCTATGATCTTTGTCATTCCCGGGATTGAGGTGGTGTTTTCCACCACCACAAATCATAGCCCCAAAAATCTATGTTGACCGAGTCATCTATGAGTTGGGAGATTTTTTCAGGGGCATCCACAAATGGTGTCGTGTGACGCAAAGATACAGCTTGCCCAAAAACTTGATAAATGTGACCACAATGGAGAACTAAAGAGATGGTGGATTCTCAGAGATCATAGAGTTTACCAGGAGAAGACTTCAAAGGAAAACTATAGATGATGTATCGAACACAGAATGGTTTCCAGAAGGTATAAACCCACAGAGAAAAATAAAAGGAACGAATTATAATAATATGGGAAAACCCATACCTGAGTGGAGAACTTTGAACCATACTCCCAAACAAGATAAAATTCATGATAACTGGTGAACCAATACCCCTACTTCAATCTGGAATATAGTATAGTAGATCCCAATGCGGACAAAACCCTACCCAATAGAGAATTTCCCCACACCGTTGAACTCTAGTGCCGCACTCCACCATGGTATGTAGATAGTCCGTCATCCAATGTGCCACTATAGTATACCCTAAAAACCCTAAAACCCTTAGAAAAAGACTAAAACCCCTTAAAAGAACTTGAAACCCTTAGAAACACATAAAAACTCAAAAAACCCTAAAACCCCTTAAACTTATAAAAATCCTAAAACCCCATAAAAAATACATAAAATCTCTAATACACCATAAAAATCATAAGCATCCGAAAAAACATAAAAATAAACAAATGTCCTAGAAAACCCTAAATGTATAAAAAAACCATTAAAACATAGTATACCCTAAAAACCTAAAAATTTAAAGGCCATAAAATCCACAAAACCCCTAAATCCCTAAAAACCATAAAATCCACAAAACCCCAAAAACAATTGAATACTCTGAAATTCCATAAAATTCCTAAAACCTATTAAAACACCTAAAACCGTAAAAATAATAAAATCCATAAACAATTTAAAAAATCACCTAAAATACTAAAGACAAAAAACCCCTGATACAATATAAGACCTCAAAATCGATTGAACCTAAAAACCCTAAATAGTCATATAAAACCCAAAAATCTAAAACCCTAAAACACTTGGAATCCCTATAAATCCCTAAAAACCTTGATAACCCAAAATCAATCCTAGAAAACTCAAAAACCACTAAAAATAATAGAAAAAAAAATACACCACTAAAACCATAAATTGACAAAAGAACAATGAAAAAGATAATAAAATTAAATCCATGAACACCCCTAAAAGCCTAAAATCCCTTAAAACCCTAAAAAACCATTAAAATGCTTGAAAATACCCAGAACCCCTAAATAAAACAAAAAATCTCTAAAACATTAAGAAAATGAAAATAAAAATATAAAAATACTAATAAAGTATAATCCCCAAAACAATATTATACCCATTAAAACCACTAAAACCACTAAAATCCCTATAAATTCTAAAATTTCTGTAAAACCCTATAATCATAAAAAACAAAAATACCTTTAAAACACTAAAATCATTAAAAACACATAAAACCATTAAAACAATAAAAACCAAAAGTTATCCCTAGAAACACCTAAAAACCTTAAATATATGAATCCTTTTAAACACCTAAAATCCATGAAAACACTAAAACCATTAAAAACTCAAAAAACATCGAAGACCCCAAAAACACTAAAAACCCTAACACACCTAAACACCTAAAAACCCTAAAAACTATACAAATACCCTAGAACCCCTAAAACACCCTAAAACCCATAAAACCCAGTAGATTACCAAAACACCCGAAACCCTAAAAAACCCTAAAACCCTCAAAATACCAAAAATACCCTAAATAACCTTAAAACCCTAAAAATACACTAAAATACCTAAAAACATAAAATTTAATAACCACCCAAAAAACCATAAATGAACATAAAATTCCTTAAATCCATAAAATACTCTAAAATCCCATAAAACCTTAAAGGTCACCTACAACCATTAAATGCACTAAACGACATAGAAACCATAAAAACACCAAACGGACCCTATAACTCCAAAAAGATGCTGAAAGTGTAACACCCCTGAGATTTCCTGAGAAATAATTATTTTAATTTCTTTGATGTCTTGTGTTTTACGCTACACCAAGATTATCTTTCACTGTACGCAACACCATATTGTCTTTTAGTAAATGCAATCACTATTCTTGTCTTGTGTTACATGCAAGAGTGACCTTCTTCAATTGCATGTGTTGAACGCAATACCGAGTTTCACTAAACAACAATATATTGTTATAATATTGTTACGAACTAGCCTTTATGAATAGTATTGACCACATTTTTAATTTTTAAACATTATAATTCATCTTACACATTTTATATAATGTGGTAAGAGAACAAAATCATTTTTTCGGATAAAAGATATATTTTTCAAAAAATACTATTTCGCCCACTTTTGAAGGTGAAACCACATTAAATCTAGTTTTTGACACGTTTATATGTTCAAAATTATGAAATAAACTTATTCATTTCAATTAGGATAAAAAAAATTAACTTTGGACCAATTTTTTAATATTTTTCTCTTAACATTCATATTTTGATGAATAGTTAAATTACGCAAAATTTTAATTAGTAACAAAATTTTTCATTGGGATAATTTATATGGTTAAATTATAATACTTAATGGTTTTAATGTATAAATATAAAATATTTTTACCATTTAATATTATTTATGTCCTTATCATTAATTTTACTTTGAATTCATAGATAAAAACATATCAATCTTTTGCAATGTTTTAACTTTTAGAACCCGTTATCTCAACAGCGGGATTAATTTTATATTAGATACTGCAACTTTTGTGTTTTTAAATTGAAAAAATGGATTCCATATTTAGAATCAGTAGGTTCAAAATATGTTAATAGGATTCTTTTTATTTTTTAGGCCTTATGAATAGTAACTATGATAAATTTTATTTACTATGGTTAAAGGTAAATACGGTAATTAAGGGTAAAAATAAAATTATAAAATTATCCAAACACATGTATTAATATAATTGGACGATTATATTTAATCCTAAAATATACTTGGGTAGAAATTGAATCTTTTAGAACCCACTTGGATGTGGTTAAGACCCTTAATTTATTTTATTTAATGAAGGTGAAATATATCTCACTCAGACATTAATAATTAATGTATTTTTAATATAAAGTTATACTTAATATAAATTCAATTATAAATACTCATTTGAAAGATAAATTGTTTTTATTTATCATGGAAATTTATTTGTGATTTTTACGAAATATATAATTACCTTAATATCTTATAAATTAATGATGCAGAAATTATTTATTTAGTGAGAAAATCAATAATATAGTTATTATTAAAATATTAATACCAATCAAAACGACCATAAAATTGACCAAAGATTACTTTTAGTGTATATATATACACTATTCATCCATGTGTCGACTTGTGGACCATTAGGAGACCTATGAAAAAAATTATGAAATTTAAAATATTTTATTTTAAATGAGGTCAAAGTAGTCACCTTCATAATTTAATAAACATTTCATTTTAACAGTTGGGTGTTTTTGAAAAAAAAATTAGACTAAAAGTATTTTTATGAAAGATATTATATTTATATTCATTATAGTATTTTATTTTTAATTTTTATGCAAAAAATATGTATATTAAATAATTATACAAAAATGTTGTAGTAATTATTTTATTAAGGGAAATATCAAATAAATGGTTTTACAAATATTAAAATAAATAATATATGAACTAATTAATGTGAAAAACTAATTTTATAGATTAATATGACATGTTAGGAATCAATTAAATATATATTTTTTAATATATTCTCTGTTTGAATTTTATTTAAATTCAAATAAATGAATAGTGTCAAAATTGACACTATTGATATTTTATTAAAATAACATATTATTTAATTGTTTAAAATCGCACAAATATTTAAAAACAAAGAATTGAAAATTATATGGTCGAAAATGTAAACACTTATCTATTTATGGATAATTCACAACACATAAGAAATTATTTATAACAATTTAATATTTATAATCTTATTACCACAAATAAAATTAAATAGATTAAATAAGGATAAATCAAAATGATGATGTTTAAAATAAAATAAAAACATGTCTAAATTTTATTGGTTGAAGATATAACATCCTTATCAGATCTCATCTTTGAATTTGAGTTAATTTGTATGTTTTTATGTCAGATTTGAGTTTATTATAAATTAATATTTTTGGAGGTTTCCCAAACTTCCCCTCTACTCTCTTATAAAAGGGAACCCCCTCCCTCTTCTATTCACTACATTTAAGTCTTAAAGATATGAAAAAATCTTTCAATTCATCTTCTCTACCTCTCTAGTTATATTATAGAGGTTTTTTTCTTCTCAAAAGACCAACTTTAGTGCCCTATGAGAAAGTTTAAAAGAGGCACGTCAAGGAAGAGGTAATCTCTTCAACCGATTCCTTCATGATTCTTTCTTCTTATAATTCCACTTTTTTAGATGTTCATTTATAAATTAATAACATCAGTATCACTAATATTTGGATATGTTATTATAAATATGAAACAACCCTATTTCACCTTATATCCATACTATGAAAAATGATATCAGTACGTGTGTGTACGTACGGATTACCATCTCCACAACGTGGTGTAATCTGTTTTTCCACCACCACTATACATGGATGGGTATAATGGATGAAATAATTACTATATATGATTATTATAACATCATATGTATTTTGAGATATTATATCATCCACTCCAATTCTATTATATAATTACGGGAATAATATCATCGCTCGTGCATACGTACTGATTACCGTCTCCACGACGAGATGAAATTCATTCTCGATGTTAACAATTCAAGAATGATTATAAAGTATATATAATAAATAATATTTAAATATATGACATAATAATGATACTATAATTATTTATATGTTGTTTACTTAATTCCATTCAATTTAATAAGGAAACAAAAACAACATTAATGCGTACATATGGCCTACCGTCTCCATGAATGGTGTATTTCATTCCATTTTTCAATCTATTATATATATATATATATATTAAATTATGAATTTATATTATATAGAAGTCATTTTTTACATTTTGGAGGCATGTAATCATGATCTATGTAATCATGTGAAGAACTAAAATTCAAAACACGCACGATAAATGAAACGATTTTACCCCAAACACTGCATTTACATGGAATTGACAAATGAACAGTAATATAAAGTCGTAAGTGAATAATATATTATATAATAAATATTAATATGATTATGTTAAAAGTTAATAATATGTTTACACCCACCATACTGACGTCTCAGACACATACGAAAGAAATTGGACATAAGCTAAGGTATTATTTCGTCACACTTTTATTTCTGTGAGATGTATGCCTTAATAACCATCTATTTCTTTTGTATGATGTTTATGCTTCCCAAGATTGTATTATGATTTATATTATGGAGGACATGATATATACATATGAATTTAATTTTCTTTATTTTATGACAGGTTTGATTCCACCTATCATAAAAGGTAAGGGATAATAATTGCAATCTCGTTCTTATACGAGGTTGTTTATTTGTAAGTATTTACTAGGGTTATGTTTATCATCCACATCCATGTTTTTTAAAAATGTTTTCATAAAATTTCTACTATTCATCCATGTATTTTTAAATTCATTTCTACCCTTTTTTTACTTTTTCCATGTGGTATGGATGGAATCTTTCATTTTTTTACCATACGAGGTACTTTTTGACTTTTCCAGGAAAAGTACGAGAAAAATTATTTTTAACTTATATAGCATGAACTTATTTTTATGGTTTCATAATGCCTTATTTTAATGAAGCTTCCAATACAATAGTTCATTATTATTTCCAACAAAATTCTTTTCTTTTAATACATTATGGCATTTTGTGAAAAAAAAAATTATTTTGAATTAGAAAGGATATTTTCATCAAGAATTCATTTCAATTGTTTTATCAAAACTATTTTCCATAAAAGGTGAAATTATTTAGCATGTTTATGTATCAAGTATAATGTCTCTGTTATATACATGGTTTGATTTTTCTTATGATTAAATGATATCCATTTGTTTTATATGTATTATGTTATGATGGGATGTTGTTTATGAAACCCATTTTATTCTTTGGGTTATGATTAATGATTTCTGTTTATTTTGGGGCACATAGAAGAATGGTTTCATTATGAGATGGGTGGGACTTATATCTCACTTCAATGAATTAGGTAAATAATTATATTTCATGAGATAGACATGGATGGTACGGCAAGAAAATATGGTTCCGTAATACAGGGCTCGAATGACTAGTAAACCCGGTTCAGTAATGGACATTGTCCCCTATAATGGTCTTGGAAGAAATTTCATGCCTAATATGGAAGCCATATCATGTGCATAATGGTTTTCCACAATTACATGTTTTATTCCCATGATATATTACCATTATTAATGTTCCTTTGTGATCAATTCCTTATTTACTACCATGATTTATGTCATTACTCTTGATTTTGATGTTTTATGTTCATGTTTTAAAGGTCAAATGTTTTTGGATTGTTTTATGTTCTCCATGTTTACCCTTACTGATCATTTGAGATCACCCTTTTAATTTTTTCATTTCCCCAGGATATAAAGAATCATTTTAGGTTAAAAAATCAAAAGTGGAAGATCTTTATGGGAGATGTTGAAGATCATTCACCGTGATTAAATGATTATGTTCAGAGTTTCCAAATACACTAAATTAATACGGTCTTTGGGCGTCTGTTTTTTGTCATGTATTAAGTATTCTACAAATGTAATGTACTGTCTATGTACATCAAGATTTGGTTATCTACAGTTGGTATCCGAGTGATGGTTTAGTTAACCTTGGGAAACTAGGGTGCGATAACTTTAGGGAGGACCCTAGAGATATTTCTAAGGTATGTATAAGGATGTCTGTAAGGTTAAGTATAAGTATAGGTTAAAATCCTAGAATTATGATAACGGTCAGGAATAACCTAGGATTAAACCTAAGATATTTGAAATTTAATGTACTCCCCCTTGATTATGTTGTTTTCCAAGTATAAATTTTGCCTCTCACACTACCTTCTTGGGTTTTAGCAAATGGCTGGAAATAGGAATATTCATGTTAATTGAGAATATGATGGACAATGGAATGATATTCATCATGAGCAACCAAATGAGACGGGATTTGTAAGGTGAAACATCATTATTATGCCTAATCAGCAATCTTAGAATATGATCAATAATCTCAACTTTGGTAACTTTCACGACCCATCTAATAAGATAAAGATGGAGTTTCATAATGATTATAGTGGATAGAAGGTTCAATTTCCGTCATGTAAATCATGTGGGAAGAAGCATCAGGTAGAATGTTTCAAGGGAACATGATGATGCTTTGGGTGTGGAAAAGAGAGACACAAAGCCAGTAATTGCAAAGGAAAAGGTTCAGTTAACCCAATGGAAAAGGATAATGTTATTGAAAATACACCAACAATGGTTAAATGTTTTAAATGTGGAATGTACGGGCATTAAGAAAACCAATTCACTAAGGTAAAATCTCATTAAGAGAATCATCATGGTCACAAGGGTAGTAATTATGTTGTTGATGATGAAGAAAATAAAAATGATATATGAGATGAAAGAAATGTAGAGAAATAAAATGATGAAGCTTGGTAAATGGTTTAATAAGGTAGTGGAATGATTACATGTTTATCAAGAGTAATGTTGAATAAGTAATTTCATGGTATTATGGAAGAAAGATAAATCCAAGGATTGTTTCACTATTTTTTTTACTTATGTTTTTGAAAGTATGTGTTGAATGGTACTCATAACCATGAATGGTTATTCATATATTTTTAGAAATTACCTAATATTCTCATAATGAAGAGATACGAAGATAATAAATTTTTTTATGGTATTAATGAGCTCATGACTGATATAAGGACAATGTGATATCATGGTTTGAGTATATAGAAATTTTGGGATTTTGGTATGTGGAAAGAGTTAACATTTGACTACATTAGTGTTTTCACAAAGATTCAATGGTAATTCATGTTTCAAGAGAATACTTGGTTATGGTATTTACATGTTTGGTATGTGACCAACAAGATATAACTTTTGATATATGGGGGATAAATGATGGTATTTACATGCTTGGTAGATGGCCTCTCTAGTAATCTTTTTTTTATATTATGAGATTGGACAGAAGTATTTTGGATTAGCTTAAATAATGGAATGGATTATGTTGTACTTCAGATAGTATAGCTTAAGGGTAATACATTTTTTCAATAATGATTTAATAGTATTGTTTTAGAAAAGGACATCCCATAGAACGGGAGACAACTCATCATGTCGGACAAGTTTGCGGGAATCGAACCCACAACCGAAGAGAGATATGCTTTTATCGCCTACCACTAGCCTACAGAAAGTCCCTGGTTTGTAGAAATTAGTTTTATTTTATTAAGTGGTATGATATATATGTATACGTCCATTTTTGGAACCATATATGATTAACCTCACCATAGATGGACTTATATATATATAATATATTATGCTAACCTTTTTGTGATAGAGAGAGACGGAATGACCTATCATTCAATCGCATGATTTACTAATTCTTAATGAATGAAAAATTCAACTTCATTTCTATAAATAAGAGATGAAGTGGAAATTTTTCATGGAATGAACAACTATGATAGTACACTGAAATCAAGTAATTATTTATTCTTATGAAAAAATTCATCAACTTTAGGGAAATGATCTTGATAACCAAAAATGTTTTCCAAGTACACTCATAGATGAATGAGATGGTACATTAGATCATCAAAAATTTATGGCTTTGTGATTGTGGGATTTTTCCTAGCCATTTTATCTACCATTCTTCATTAAAATTAGGATGGTTACATTTCTCTTCCCTATCCATATTTTCACATATATTCTCCAATGTGGAAACCCAGTGTTGAGTTACTTTGGGTGACCGTTATGTTTCTAACTTTCCTTTTTATAATTATGTTTTAGTATTCCTTTTTAAGATGTGGGGTCTATTAATGAAACATTCATGTAGTAAATGATTTATAACCCCGATGAATTTCGTGGGCCAAAATAATTTTATGGGGGATGAATTTAACACCCCAAGATTTTAGGAGAAATATTTTTTTTAATTTCTTCGATGTATTCTATTGTACGCAACACCTAGATTACCTTGCGCTATATGCAACACCATATTATCTTGTATAATATGCAAACACTATTCTTGGCTTGTGTTACACGCAAGAGAGACCTTCATCAATAGCGTGTGTTGTACGCAATACCGAGATTCACTAATCAATGATATATTATTATAATATTATTATGAACTATCCTTTATGAATAATATTAACCACATTTTTAATTTTATAACATTATAATTCATCTATCATATTTTCTAGAATGTGGTAGGAGATCAAAATCAATTTTTGGGATAAAAGATGTATTTTTCAAAAAATGCAGTTTTGCCGCCTTTTGTTGGCACACCCACATTAAATCTAGTTTTGACATGTTCAGAAGTTCAATTTGAGAAATAAACTTTCTAATTTTAATAAGGATATTAAATTTAACTTTGGGTAATCTTTTTAATATTTTTCTTTTAAGTTTCATATTTTGATAAATAGTAAAAATATGCTAAATTATAATTAAAAACAACATTTTTTCATCAAGATAATTTATATGGATAAATTATAATATTGAATGTTTTCAAAGTATAAATAGAATATATTTTTACCATTTAATATTATTTATGTCATTATCATTAATTTTACATTTAATTCATAGATAAAAACATTTCAATCTTTTGCAATGTATTAACTTTTGGAACCCATTTTCTCAACAGTGGGATTAATTTTAAATTAACCATTACAACTTATGTGTTTTGAAGTTGGAAAACAGATTCCATATTTGGAATCATTAGGTATAAATTATTTAAATCAGATATTTTTTATTTTTTAGGTAATATGAATAGTAACTACGGTAAATTTTATTTACTACAGTTTAAGTTAAATCAGGTAATTAAGGGTAAACATAATATTATAAAATTACCATAACACTAGTAATAATATAATTGGATGATTATATTTAGTCCTAAAATATACTTGGGTAGAAATGGTATCTTTTGGATCCCACTTGGAAGTGATTAAGACCTTTAATTTATTTTCTTTAAAGAAAGTGAAATATGTCTCACTCAAACATTAATAATTATAGTATTTTTAATATAAGGCTATACATAATATAAATTAGATTATAAATACTCATTTGAATTAAAAAATGTTTTTATTCATCATGGTAATTTATTAGAGTTTTTTAAGAAATATATAACTACCTTAATAGCTTATACATTAAAGATGCAGAAATTATTTATTTATTGATAAAATCAATAATATAGTTTTTATTAAAATAATAATACAAATCAAAAGGAACTTAAACTTGACCAAAACATATTAATTGAGTATATAGATACCCTAATCATCCAAGGGTCGACTTGTGGACCATTTGGAGACTTAAAAAACAGATTATGACATAAATATTATTTTATATTAAATGATGTCAAAGTTTTCACATTCATAATTTAAAAAACATTTCATTTTAAAAGATGGGTTTTTTAGAATATAGATTCTACTAAAAGTATTATTATGAAATATAGTAGATTTATATTCATCATAGTATTTTATTTTTAATTTTTAGGCTACAAATAAGTATATTAAATAATTATACAAAAATGTTGTAATACATATTTTATGAAGTCAAATATCAAATAAATGGTTTTAAAAATATTAAAGTAAATATTATATGAACTAATTAATGTTCAAAAAGAATTTTATAGATCCATATGACATGTTACGAATCTATTAAATATTTTTTTAGAATATATCGTCTATTCAGATTTTATTTAAATTAAAATAAATGAAGTGTCAAAATTGACAATATTGATATTTTATAAAAGTATCATATTCTTAAATTGTTTATAATTCAAAAAAAATATTTCAAAATTAAAAACTGAGAATTATATGGTCAAAAATGTCCTAATGAATCTAATTATGGATAATTAAAAACACATAAGTAAGTATTAATAACAATGTAAAAAATTTAGAATATTATTACCACAAATAAAATTAAATAGATTAAATATGGATAAATCAAAATGATAAGGTATAAAATAATCAGCAAACATTTCTAAATTTGATTTATTGATGACATTACAACCCTATATTATCTCATATTCTATTGTGACTCACTTTTTATGTTTTTATGTTAGATTTTAGTTTATTAAAAATTAATATCTTTATAGGTATCCAAAAGTGCCCCTCTACTCTCTTATAAAAGGGCACCTCCGCTATTTTCTCTTAACTCCATTTTAAGCCTTAATTCCCAGACAACCCCTTACAATTCCACTTATAAACCTCAATAGTAATATTATATAGTTTATTGTCTTCTCAAAAGACAACCTCTAGTTCCCTAAGAGGATGTTTAAAAGAGGCCCGTTGAGGAAGAGGTAATCTCTTTTACCGAATCATTCATGTTTCTATCTTCTTCTAATTCCTCTTCTTTAAGTGTTTCTTTATAAAGTAATAACATCAGTATCCCTAATATACTGATATGTTATTATAAATATGAACCAACCATATTTCACCTTATATACATCCTACAAAAAATGAAATCACCGCGCGTGCGTACGTACTGCTTACCTTCTCCACGTCGTGGTGTAATCTGTTTTTCCACCACCATGACACATGGATGGGTATAATGGTTTAATTAATAACTATATATGATTATTATAAAATAATATTTATTCTGATATATTATATCATCCACTCCAATTCCATTCAATAATTATTGGAACGATATCATCACTCGTGCGTACGTACGGATTACCGTCACCACGACGCAATGAGATTCATTAACCATGTTAACCATTCCAGAATGATTATAAAGAATATATAATAAATAATCATGACATATATGACATAATAATGCTAATGGATTTATTTATATTTTATTTACTTACTTCCATTCTATTTAATAAGTAAAGGAAAACAATGTTCATGCGTATATACGGTCCATCGTCTCCCCGAATGGCATATTTCATTCCATTTATCGATCTAATATATATATATATATATATATATTAAATTGTGAATTTATATTATATATAAATAATGTTTTAAATTCTGTAGGTAATTAATCATGATATAAGTAGTAACATGAATAATTACAAGTCAAAACATGTACTATAAATGAAATGATTTTACCCCAAACACTGCTTTAACCTGGAATTGACAAATGATCAGGTAATATAAAGTCATAAGTGTATCATATATGATTTTATAAATATTATTATGGTTCTTTTACAAGTTAATATTATGTTTAAACCCACTATACTGGAGTCCCGGACACATAGGGATGAAATTAGACCTACGATAGGGATTATTTCGTCTCACTTTTATTTCGATGAGACATATTCCTTAATCACCATCTATTTCTTTTTTATGGTGTTTATGATTCCCGTGATTTTTTTATTTATATAATGGAGTATATGATATTTAAATATGCATTTAATTTTCTTTATTTTATGAAACCTATGATTCCACTGATCATAAAAGGTAAGGGACAATTATTATAATCTTGTTCTTATTCCAGATTGTTTACTCGTAATTATTTACTGGGGTTATGTTTATCATCTATGTCCATGTTTTCTAAAAATGTTTTAATAAAATTTTTACTATTCTTACATGTATGTTTAAAATAATTTATACCATTTTTTGACCTTTACCACATGACATGAATGGAATCTTTCTTTTGTTTACCATACGAGGTACTTTTTGACTTTTCCAAAAAATGTATGCGAAGAATTTTTTTTAACTTATATGGAATGAATGGATTTTTATGGTTTCATAATACTTAATTTTAATGAAGATTACTCTACAATATTTCATGATTATTTTAAAAAAATCGTTTTCTTCTAAAATTTAATGGAATTTTGTGAAAAGAAAATGATTTCGAATAAGAAACGATATTTTCCTCAAGAATTCATTTCATGCGTTTTATCAAAACTATTTTCCATATAAGATGAAATTATTTAGTATGTTTATGTTTCAAGTATATTCTCTCTTTTATTTACATGGTTTGATTATCATATGATGAAATGATATCCATTTGTTTTATAGGGATTATGTTATGATGGGATGATGTTTGTGAAACCCATTTTATTCATTGGGTTATGATAAATGATTTTTTTTCATTTTGTGGAACACGTAAGAATGATTTCATTATTAGATGGGTGGGACCTATATATCACTCCAATGTATTGGGTAATGAATTGTATCTCATGCGATAGACATGGCTGGAATGGCAAGTAAATCTGATTCAGTAATACAGGGCTGGAACGACATGTAAACCTGGTTCAGTAATAGACATTGTCCACTATGATGATCTTGGAAGAAATTCCTTGGCTACTATGGAAATAATATAATGTGCTTAATGGTTTTCCAAAATTACATGTTTTATTCCAATGATTTTTTTATCATTATTAATGTTCCTTTGTGATCAATGCCTTATGTAATTCCATGATTTATGTCTTTACTCTTTATTTTGATGATTTATGTTCATGTTATTAAGTTCAAATGTTTATGGATTGTTTTATGTTCTCCATTTTTACCCCTTAATAATAATTTATGCTCACTATTTTTATGTTTTCTTTTCACCAGGATATCATGAAATATTTTACGTAAGAAAACAAATGGGGATGATCTTTATGGGAGATGTTGAAGATCTTTCCCCACGATTAGAAGATTATGTTCCGAGATTCGAAAGACACTAAACTAATAAGGTCTTTGGGTGTCTGTTTTTGTCATGTATTAGGTATTCCACAAATGTAATGTAATGTCTATGTACATAATGCTTTGGGTCTCTAATGAAATTCTAACAATTCCTTAAAGGACACAAAAAACCCCAAACCCCTAAAGTACTCTAAAAGCCTCTAAAAACATTAATTGGCACTAAAACCCCTAAAACACCTAAAAGAACCTAAACACCCCAAAATTCCAAAACACCCTGAAATCAAAAACCCCCATCAATATAGTTAAAACCCAATGTATCCTTAAATTACCCTGAAGAAAAAAATTTTAAAAACCCCCCAAAACCCAAAATCTCTAAAAGCCATACAAACCACCCATAAAATCCCCTAAAAGTCCAAAAACCATAAATACCACAAAATACCATTCAATCCTTTAAAAACCTAAAAAACATATAAAACCCCCTAAAACCCAAAAAGTCCCTAATAGCTTATGAAAACCCTAAAACCCCTCAAAACTCTAAAACCCCCTAAAAATCATGAATAACCTAAAAACCCCTTTTAACCCCCCCCCCCACAAAAAATTATAGGAAATCAAAATACACTATAAACACAAAAAATTCATAAAAATACAAAATATACACTATATAATGTGAAATATATAAAATCCATGGAATTCCATAAAAACCCATTAAACCCTAAATAACCTTAAAAATCATAAATACCATTAAAACTATAAAATCCATTTAAACAATTAAATATCATAAAAACACTAATAACCCTTAGAATACCTTAAAAACATCAATATCACAAGAGATCCTAATAACACAAATAACCCAAGAAGAACCTAAATCCCTATAAGAAGAATAAAAGACCGTTGAAATTTTTTATGTTCCCTAAAAACCTAAAAACCAAAAAACAAAAAATGTTGGATGGTGGCAACTAAATAAAGACTCAAGAGGGGGTGAATTGAGTTATTGAAAATTTTATTCACTTAAAAAACCACCCTCTTTAAGGAATTTTAACTTTTGATCTATTATTATCACATAAAAGTAGAAAATATAATAGTTGGATGAATATTGATATGATATTAGTGATTTATAATGGTTTAGGAAACATAGATCACCTAGTCCACTCCACTAATTCACAATTCCTAGCACATGGTGATTTTCACTAGATCATCCCACATACAAAAGATTTGTTAGTACTATTCCTTTGTACTAAAAAATCGAGTGAAGGTAATTATGAAATTGTATAATATAAATAGAAAATTCTGTGATCTGACAAGGGTTTTAATAACACAATCCTTAATTGATATTTTGCTTTGAACATTCACAAAGAGGTAGAAAATAATAGAGTGATTACCAATGAGTCTCATATTTACACGATACCATAGATAAAAGAGAATAAATCTCCAAGTGATTAAACATTAATGTAATAAAACTCATGAGATTATATTCTAAAACCAAATAAATTAAAATCTTGATAACATGACTATATATTTCTTTAATCATCATTTTGTTTTTCTCAAACTAGATTTGAAATGAAATGTATGAATTGAGAGAGGGATAGAGAATGTTATTTTATCTGTTCTATTGTATTTTCTCTTATTCACGCTTATCATTATCTTACAAAACATTTATTTAAATTTCACAACATTGGATCTATAAAAACGGGGTCTGGAATTAAATTCCAGATGTCGTTTTTTGAAAATTTCCTTAGATGAAGGAATGTTCATTAAATTATTCATGGACTCTTTTATTTTCTTGACACTGGAATCATTTTTTAATCAATTTTTACATAAAAAAATAGTCCAATACATTAGGAATTTAGGAAACATTAAATTACACTTAATGTAATCCAATGGTTATATATAGTCCATTTCAGAACAAAGTATTTATTTCTGGATCAACATAATGTTGAATTCCTCATATTTGAATTCACGTTGCCATATTTATCTACATAGTCATTCATTAAGTAGAAAATTACTTTTCATTGAATAATTTTAAACATGATTTGTTTATATAGAACTTATTCCCATGTAGCTGAATTTTAAATAGTTGAACAAATCACATAGCCATTTAGAACCACATATTCTATTTAACAACATTTCCAAATCAAGTTTTCATTAACTCTATTTAATTGAATTTTATTTTCATTTCACTGATGTAATCAATATTCGTGTATCCAATTTCCTAACATATATGATTCACATATGAATTTTCTTCATGTATGTGACTGTTGTATCTGATTTCTATACATTGCCAAATATGTCATATTCCTATTTACCATAAGTATCCAATTAACCATACTCAAGAAAAATTAAGTAAGACATCAAAGATAACATACTAAAAAAATATAATGACATAAACTAGAGATAAACAATGATTAAAACACTTAAAATAAAATCATTATTAATATATAAAGGGTTTCTCAGATCAGAAAAACATAAAGAACATGGGATATATGGAAAAACAATATTCCAATAATCTCCACATTTTTATGATTATAAACTCCAATATAAAATTATAATGAAATACTGAAATGTTTCATGCTTGTTTTTGAAAAAATATGTTATATATATTAAATTTAATATATTTTTTAATTTTTTATTCTCCATCTAAATCAAATACTTCTACCCCATTGGTAAACTTCTATACCTTCTTTTCATTAAAAATGTTAGGGTAAATGTAGGAAAAAATATAAATATTTCACTTTGAATGATAAAATGTTTATGTATAGTTCTGAAATTGAATTATAATTGTGGAAAGAATAAATTTTAGAATGTAAAAAACATAAAATATACAATTAAATAAATAAATATGTAAACCAAAAAAATACGAAAAATCAATAACATCCACATTATATGAGAAATAAATATTTGAATCAATATAATGAGATAATATAATTAAACGAAATCAATATCTAATAAAAATACAAGAAATAGATAAAAATTAATTTAATCAATTATTAGCATTGGTACGCAAATAAAATTACTCCACACCGAAAAAAAATTATAAATAATTATTCAAAAGACCCAATCTTATGGATATGCTCAGACTAATAAGAATATTTGAGTGGAGGTTTATTGAGCATTGGATATGTTGATGATTTATAAGGAGGGTGTATCACTGATGATAGATTACTCTCCCAACATTCACAACAACACTTAATGAAAATGAAACTATTTATATTTCTCTAGGGATATAGAATGGTTGTCTAATCCTAATATCAAGATTTCCAAACATTCCAAGTGAAATAATAAGTACATATAGGGACAATGTCAAGATTATTTAGAGGTAATGAAGCAGATGTTTCTTGTCTATATTGTTCAACAGTAAGGGATCCATCAAATTTGGATTATTATTTTTGTTAAATAATAGTTGTGTCGATAAATATATCCACTCTCTTCCTTGTACCTATAAAGTAATATCTAGGTTCTAGTCCAATTTAATTCCATCCTCAAATAAAAAAAATAGAATCTTCACCCATTTCAATCCTCCTGATTATATCTATTTTATAGAAATCAAGACTAGAAGTGGAGTTCTGTTAGTTCATTTTGGCTACTGTATCTAAAACAATATTCAAAATTCCATGAAATTTTCACAATTCATAGTCAAAAAAAATTGAGGAGAACCTATCATGAAAGAATATAAGAAATGGTTAAGTAAATATAGGCTCTAAAAAACTTCTTCCAAATCTAGTCTGTATAAACTTACAAACTAATTAGTCTACCCTCTTTAAAAAGTAATTTATTGTCCATGTTTTATAAATTTTATATCAGTATCTGGCCAACCTTATTTAATGACCTATAAGGATATTGGGAGAGTGGAGCATGAGAAATATATAGCATGGGCACTCTGATTGTAGGTTGTACTGGAATAACTGGCCATAAGAGCCTATATACCAAAATATCTCTTCCTATAGGAGATGATGGTTCAACAGGGGAATATTCTGACTCTAAGGAACTAGAATACTCTTCTTAATAGTATTTTGTCGTATCTTCTACTCCTACAAGAATCATGACCATCATATCAGAAATTTTTTAATGTTTCCTATTTATTGGACTAATAGAGTGTGAAATCATATCCTAAACATTCTTAAATACACAGAATGTCTATTTTACATGACAACCAATAGATTCACGAATATGGGTAATCATTATATCTAGTAATATATCTTCCCAAGACCTAATCCCTTGATATATATTTCATTGGACCAAAACCTCTAATAATATAATCCTTCGAACTCTTGAATTAGAACAAATTTTAATAGTTTACACTATAAATACTTGATAGTGGTATCCACTAATTTTAAATTTGAAAACATCTTATAAAATTGATCCTTGAGATTTCTATCAATAGAAGGTGCAAATATAGATGGATTAGTTGGTGGAAACCTCTTACGAAATTTAAATTGACTCAAAAATATAATTTTCATGTTGTACATGCATTCATTCATTTCATTACTAATAGATTTAATCACATCCAAATCTTACAGAGAAATACCTAATTATATCATTAGAAATTTTTAAATCATTTTTATATATGATCAAATAAGAAAAAAAAATTTCTTCATCTATTACTTGGTATCATAGACATTTTTTATACCATTCAATTTATATATTGTAACATCAAAGTAATTTTTCAATCACCATAGAGGTAACTTGTTTCCTTAGAGGGACCTTTTGATAATTTTATAACATTTTTTTCGTCTAACATCATCCCAACTAGCTTGTCTAAATCAAATATTGAAACTGAATTCTCCATGATATGTCGGATATAATTCTTAGAAGATATTATTTCCTTCCTCAAATCAATATAATCACCATTAAGACTGTCAATTTTCAACATCGTTGTAGATGAAAATGTATTTATATTTGTTTCTACATCAAAGCATTCATAAATATTTCTTTTGATAGGACATTATCATGATCATGGAGAGGCGATGGAAAAAATTCTCAAGTGTGGGAATGAACACCAACTTCTTCAAAAGTCATATCCATAACTTCATCATGATTAGTTAATGAAACAAGAGGGATTGGATAATCTATTTGAGGATTTTACTCATCTTATAATATTTTTTCATCACTTTTTACACATTGAATTGTTACAAATTTCCTATCCCCATTATCTATATTAGCTTCCTCCGTAGTTGGATCGTCAAAATGAACTGATTCATTAGGTCTAACAACTTCATCCTCATTTATATGAATTACCTCTCACACGATAGGTCATAATTATAATATACAAGGATCTAGTCATGATAAAACTTACTGCTACACATTCCTAGAATACACCCACTCAATAAGTGTTGCATACCTAGGTGGTGAGGTAGTAGATGGATCCCCTTGAGTTGGTGTTAGAGTTTCTCAATATTCCAATACAATAGGACATAGAGAGTTCTAGGATCTAATCTAGTTATAATAAAATGGTTTTTTAAGAATAATAGACATATTATATCTTTTATAACACACAACTACTTCTCCCTCATTGAGTTAAACATCATTATTTTTAATAATTAGGGAGATAAGACATCAAAATGGTTAATAGTTTTACTTCTTTATCCCTTGGAATAAGTGTTGTATAAACCAAATAATATATCTAGGATGATCTATTTTCTATTTTTTTATCAGGACATATAAGAGATACATGTCAAGAAAAAACACTTTCCCTATCAACCCAGATATCCTAGAAATCCAAATCTTAATGAACATACAAAGAACAATATTTTTATATTTTATGTTGTTTAAAACCTTATATCAAATTAAGAGGTTTAAAAAATAAACATGAATTCCTTAGTTTGTCCCACTAAACACGTGAAAACTACTGTATGGAGAAAACGTAACTTAAATTGATGAGGAATGTGAAGACATTGGTAATCTGTAGAGCTGAAACAAGACTGACTCTTCTATTAAGGTTATCTGAAAAAATATGATCTATTTTTTCAAACTAAAACTGATCATTTCACATAAACTCAATTACCTATTCCTCACAAAATAATCCAAATTTAGTTCATAAAATACAAATTCAATTTTTTAATTGAGATAATTTTGTTAATATCATTACAATTCCTCTTATCTTTAAAATATCTAAGACCATATCAACTAACACTTTCTATATTGCACCTCATGACTTATATTTCTTTGTAGAATCAAAATGTCCATCATCTCCTCACATGGAAATCCCCATAAAAAAATGGTTTGTTTGAAGGTTACGTGATGATTGATAGTAAGAGGTGATGGTTCGACTTCTGTACTAAGGGATGTATGTGAATGGTGATGATATCAATGGAAGATATTTTTTAGGTCACGTATTCATTTTGTAAGAGGGATATGTAATAGAATAGGCATAGGATAGACTCTAACAAAAAAAATATGAAATAAAATAAATTAAGTTAAACATATTTTTTAAAATCACATCATGACCAATTTAAATATAATAGAATAATATATTTGATGGATAAACTAAATTCATTTAATTTTATTTGACAATAGATATGAATTTAAACGTTTATTCCAATATCTGGGTTATTATTTGAGGACATAAAGAGATTTAGTATGTTTTAAAATATAATTTAAAAATTGGGGATTTAAAAAAAGGATTTTGTTCAACCTAAATTTCCAAAATAATAAAAACACTTGAAAAGAAGATTTTACATCAATATGATATAGTGTGAAATTAACATGTGATGAAATGTCTTTGGAAATCCTAATGGATTATCTTCTATGTACATTTAAAAGGAATATTTATTATCAATACCATCTTATTGGTCATAATCACTATCCACTAGTCTATCCTTATTCTCCGTGATCACACTAGTATCATTCTTTTTATTCCTAAAAAACCATTTTTTCATGTGTGGGGGTAATTAGTGGTTCTATAAACTACATCCCCTACCTTTATTTCTCTTGAAAATTTTTATCTCTAATTTAGTATATAAAACCCAAATATCATCAACTAAGGTTTATTCTATGGGTTTAGGTACTAGTTGAGATAAAAATGTATAAAATTTTTCAATACTTCATACAAACATTCTATTGCAAATCACATAAATTATGTTTCCTATAATGGTTTCTATGTTTTGGTTCATTAAGGTTATAAGATGGCTTGGATGAACACATTCTAGTTCTCTAGTATCCATCCTCGCAAGATTTTTTTCAACAAAAAGAAGTTCCAAATCACCATAATTTTTTATTTTCAAATAGTTTTTCAGGTCACATGTTTTCTAAATATTTACTTATCTCGTTGAAAATTTTAATTTTTTGATCAAAATGATTCCTTTCATTAAATTTCACATGGTTTGATTCATAAAAAATATATATCCTTCTATTGAGAAATCTATATGACTTAAAATTATAATAATATCAAATAACTATTCTTTTATTAATATTTGGATAAAAATTGTCATCAATATCCATGGGGTATAGAATATAAACATTCCATCCATATTAATTTAAATTTAAAATTTTTTTATTTTTATTATTACATTATTATCAGGGTGTTTTATAGAAGATAGGCCTAATTATATCTCTGTTAATGAAATCAAATTATATATTTAATGATTCATTCCAAAAATGAGTGAGAAACTAGTATTCATGTAACATGATAATATTTTTTTTTGCATGGTCCTATTCCTACATTCAACAATACCATTATGTTGAGGATTCATGGGGGTAGAAAAATTATGTTTGATTCCATGTTTTAAAAAATAATAATTGTACTCATTGTTTTCAAATTATCTTATATGGAAACATCATTAAAAAATAATTTGGTCATTTTTCTCTTATAGATCAAATTCTATAAAAATTATAAAAACTAAAAAATCATTACACTTAATATTCCAACTAAAAACCCAAGTAAATATATAGAAATTAGCAAATTACACATAAACAATGGTTTTTTGTCAAATTATTTTTGTCCTGGATGGACCAAAAATTCATTTAAATAAATTCTAGAGGGATACTAGTAAAAACAACATTAATCTACTATATGTACTAAACCTAGGTGTTCCCCTGTAGATGTGTCACAACCACAATAAACCATGTCACCCAATTCCCATATCCATTTACCATTATCCCCTCCACTGTACACATGCACACACGAAATACCCCTCACTCTTGGTCTCTAACCCCCTTATTACCCCCACATTTTGACTCAAACCTCTACATTAACCCATCACCCATCACAACTCTCCTTCGGTCATATTTGGGTTCATGATGAACATTATATTATCCCTCCCTCCCTGATCCCCCTCTCCCACCATGCCTCCACCTCGATTTCCCTCTCCTCCCATGATCTTGTCCATCACCGACTCCCCTCTTAACGCTGCCTCCCTCCCCAACTCCCCTCTCCAGCCATATCTCCATCTTCATCATCCATCTTCGATATGAATATTTAACCAGTACATCGATGCATATGGGTATTGGTTTTATTTGACTGCAATGACATCTACCGATGGTGATTTCCTACCACTACTCCACCATTTATAGTAAACCTTAGACTACCACCTACCTGATCACGATGGTCGTCACTTGGAATCTGGTTGTTGTAACACTAACTACTACAACCCCATGTTCAACATCTGGAAACCCTAAAATACTCATCTAATTTATAATGGTGATACAGGGCTACAACTTCAATAAGTATCCTCTAATCTGTTGCATGTCTGTTTAGCTACATATTAAAGCTATATCATATCTCCTAAATGGTAACATTCCTTTTACATTGAACCAGATATTTAAACCCAAAACACTCAGATTTCGATTCAATTTATCATATTTGGGATTTTGATTCACTTTTTTTTAATCCAGTACGCAATTACTGCTGAATTAGTTTGTGTTTTTACATTTGTTTTGTGATATATTTTTAGGTAACCAATTCTCTGATTTCATCCTTATTTGTAGCTGAATATGTTTTTAGGGTGCTAAATATTAGTATTTTCTGGAATATTTTCATTATTTGTACTATGATGGAGTAATTGAATTATTTCTTTTAAAATCATGAATCTTTGTGAACTTTCATGGTTTCATATGCAGGTTGCGGAGTTGTGCTTGGCTAATTTAATTCAGGTTCAAAATATATATGTTATTGGTGATTTAATTCATGCATTTGGCTTAATTAATTCAATTTGTGTTAGTATATGTTATGAAGGTTAAGTTAGATGGTTTCTAGGGTATCATGTTATTTAATTCATTTCTTATTTCTACTGTCTAATTTTCATTTGAGAACTAGTATTCCCATTAAGTCAAGCAGTATCCTCCAATATGTCGCAAGTATGTTTAGATACATATTAAGGTTGGGTTATCCCTCTTTAAAGGTAAAATTCCTATTATTGTTATCCAAATGTTTCAACCCACAACACTCTGATTTTGAATCAATTTATCATAATATGGTTTTTGATTCACTCGGATTTTATCCAGTATGCAATGACTGCTAAATTACTGTGTGATTTTACAAATGTTTTGTGCTATATTTTTATGTAACCAATACTCTGGATTCTTCCTTATATTCAGGTGTATATGTTTTTAGGGTGCTAAATATTGGTATGCGCTGGAATACATTCACCATTAGTCCTATGCTAGAATAATTGAATTATTTATTTTAAAAACATGACTCTTTGTACACGTTAATTATTTCAGAAGAATGTTTTTGAGATGTTCTTGGGTGATTTAATTCAGGTTCAGAAGATATAAATTATCTCTAATTTAATTCATTCATTTGGATTATTTAATTAATAGTTTTTTGGTGCAGATTTTGTAGGTTCATTTAGATGGTTTCTATGTCATCAAGGTGGTTTAATTCATTGTATAATCCTAATGTCTTATTTTCATTGGAGGTACTCTGATACATTCCATTGAAGCTATTACCAACTCGATAATATTTTCTTAATTATTATACATTCATTAAATTTTTTTTGAACATGGTTTCACATGAATGATTGTTAGTTTTCTTCATATTTTCATTGAAATAGTTGGAATTAACTTATTACGGCTTCTATCATGTCCTTTCTATTAGATTGGTTCATTGTTCTATTAATATTGGACACTCCACTATAGGTCAGTTCCAATTTAATTGTTCAATGCTACTTGATTTCAATTGAACATATTTTTACTATTCATTAAATTTTTTTAAGGGATGTTGATTGGAATCACTCCTCTTTAAGATTTTTCTAAATTAACCAAAAATATTTATTGGGATGCTATAATATTTTTCTATGTTCTAGAATATTTTCAATGGATATCCTACATTTGAATAATGTAATTACTTATTTTAAATTATCAAATCTATTTCCCTAGAATGGTTTCAGATGCAGGTTATTGAGGTGTGCTTGGTTGTTGAGGTGTGATTTGATGATTTAATTAGGATTTGGAAAATTTAGGTTTAGGATGATTTAATTCTTGTATCTGGCTTATTTAGTTCATTGAATACTCCTACATTAAAATTTGTATTGGAATTACTATGATGGGTTACATTGTAGGCACATATTTAAGATCAGGGATATCATGGTGGAGCATGTTATTAAGGTAATGAAGCATGATTATATTTAAACAATATTGAATTAATTAATTGTTTGTGATTAATTTACATGTTTTCATGACTTTTAAATAAATATTTATTAAACATTATATATTTTAATATTCCATTAATTAGGATGATAATTTTATTGATAATAATATTATGATTTGATCATAAAATTAATTAATTTTACTCATGTGTAGCTTCCTTTAAATATTTGAAGTAACAATAAATGCTTTTTAGCAGAAATATTGTTAGGTTCTCTCTTTCATGAAACATGTATGCAAATTTTTGGTAAATTGTTGAATTTATTTGCTGATAAATATGCATTTCTATATGTAACTATTTCATCTATAGATTCTCTCAAATACATGGATATTGTTGACATTAAGAAACCTTCATTGGGAAGGTGAACCAGTAAGCCCATATTGAGATGGTTGAGACCGGTATCCAGGTTCTCACTGGATCAATCTCAGGTAAGATTACCTTTAAACTACTTTCCCCTTATTTAGTTACATAGGAAGTTTGTTGGTGTGTGCTTCAGTTGGAATGAAATTGGGCCCACTATAACGTGGACTTTGTCTTGATTTATGTAGTAATTAATCACTATAAAAGTTTGGAACTTTTTATTTGACATGTCTCATTGATTTTCATGAACCATAATTTCCCATGTTGCAACTCTTAATTTTTCTTGGATGATTCTATACCCCACCCCCTCTTCATTGAACATCAATGCATTCAAAAATAACCATATGTGGTACTACTTTATTCTATAAAACATATGCTTGATGATTCCATAAATCAGATATGTTTACAAATTTCTTTTTCTTCTTGGATTAATTCCCTATTAAATTTATTCCATTACATCTGAGGTTGCCTTTTCTTATTTGTTTCCAATGATTTTACTACATACATATTCAAATATATTATTATTTGATTTTATTTGAACATAAAACTGAATTCTTCTCCATTAATGTTCCTATATTAATTTATCTAGAAAGATGGGAATGTAGCTTTGAATCATAAGGTAACACCTCACCCCCATCATCAAAAAAAAATTCTAGGTAATGGTAAGATACCTCTTTCATGTCGGCTTCATTTCTTATTATGTGTGCATAGTTAAGTATTTGGTTGATTTGATTTGTGGATGAATATATATTTCTGTATGTTTCTATGCCAACTAAATATTTTCTAAAATACATGTATAGATAGAAGTAAGAATCCAAGATGAGGAAGATGAATGGGTATGCCCCTATCTAATTGGTTGAGGCCAGTATCTAGGTTGTCATCAGACCAATGCAAAGCACCAACACCATTACTATTTCCCTTGCATCAGTTTCTTAGCCAGTTCACTGGTGTGATTCCTTTATTTTCATAAACCCTTATTGCATGTGTTGTGGATTATATTGTCCCCCCTCTTCATTGAATCTATATGCATCCAGTTATGAACAAATGCTGCACTATTTTATTTGGAAATCCATATGATTGATGATTCTATAAAACATAGACGCTTGTATATTCCTTTCATTAGTTGGATTAATGTCTTGTATAATATATTACATTACTTTGGTGGCTGCCTTCCCTTATTTTTTTACAATGCTTTTACTACTTACATATTCCAATATATAATTCGTTTATTTTAATATAACATTATATCGAAATATTCTCAATTACTATCGTTATAATAATTTGACTTGAAGGATGGGTTTATAGAATTGAATCATAAGGTAACAACACTATCATCTTCAGCATTATTTCCTTTTTCTAGGTAATGGTATGTTACATGCGGAAAAAAGGTTGATGATCATATTATGTGTAAAAATGTTGATTAAATGGTTTATTTTACTTACTGATAAATATAAAATTCTCCTTGTATCTATGTCAACTAAATCTATTCTCAAATACATGGACGGATGGATGTACGAAACCACAATAAGGAAGTTGAATTTGTAATCCCTTATCCATTATGCAATGTTCCTTATCAATACAATATATGAACTTTTTTTCACTATATATAATCAGTATGAACTTATATATCATTGGTTATCAATTATAATGGATTCATATTTTATTCATGGAAACCTCCCTGAGTAGGATGGCTGAAGATCAACATGTATTATGCTTCCAAGGGAAACGTGGACCTGTAAGTAGAATGTAGTCGAAATATTTGATAGCAACACTGGTGATATTACACTCCTGTATACATAATATTCAACAACGCCCATTGTTTTATCATACGTTAACATTGTACGGTTCTATAGAATGTCTAAAAATGAATTACACTCATGTATACAATTTTTCCAAATATTTAATGCTCCATAAACTTCAACTGTATATAGTACATTATACATTTCACCTATATATAAATGTATATATTAAATAACGACAGTATATTTTTTATACATGGTAACAAGAACTATAAAATTATGGTTTTAATGATCTATCATGTATTCATACTCTACAGTTATTTTTTATCAATCAAAATTGTCAATTTATTACATATAATCACAAAGAAAAAAAATTCAAAAACAATTATTATCATAATTTCCATTAATAATTTTCAAAATCATTTGTTTGTGCAGTGATAGATCTGGAAGGTGATACTTGGATCAAGAAGATAGTAATTTTAATAGTGAAATAACATTCAAAAAATCATTATTAGATAATAAAGCAATTCATTTTCATTATATTAATTAATATTTCTCAATGTTTATATCTTCATTTCATGTCTTAAATCTAAAATGCTTATTTATGTTCTTGTAAAATTAATTAGGTCATAGATATTTTTCATTTCATCTTCAATTCCCCTTTTAAATTTACAGTAAATTATTTTATGATCCACATAAGAATAAATGGTTTTGGTGTAATTTTTTATACAAATGAATGAAATTTGTGAAAATATACTTGATTAAGATCCTTCATAAGGTAGGTATTATCCATTCATTATTACTATTTTCATCATGATTTGTATTAGCTTCATAAAATTTCTGACCGATGATGCTTTCCTTAACATCATCAGAAATATTTATACCATATTCAGAATGTGTAGCAACAACCATTCATTTTACCGCCTTCCTCTTAATGAAACCATGTCGATCAAAAAACAAGATTTTCTTTTTGCTCATATTAAATATTTCCAGTTGAAACTCTTCCTTATTTATCTTCCCATTATCAATCCTTTCACAAGTAATATTCTTAAATAACTAATAGAGTTCTTCTCAATTACTAACAACAAACATTATATCCATTGCATGCACTTGAATATTTTCTCGGCCTCTTTAATTTTTATGCAAATTAACAACAAAACATGATAGCTGGGAAGCATATCATATGATACCTTAAACAACGCTTGGTGAATTTTCACATTAATTAAAGAGAAGGCGTTAGTTTTTGAGGTATGTTTTTTTATGTTTCTTCAATATACATATGATTTCAATATTCTCATCCATTTTTTTTCACAAATCCTTATTTATCTATTATTTCTTATGTTAAAAAAACACAATAGTGAATGGATTATGAACCTCTCTGCATATTTAACAAAAAAAACTCCAGTTGGGGGGTGGCGGGGAACCTACGGTAAAGAAGCGACACCCCAAACATCTTCGATGGGGAGGTGAGGAAGAGGCTGCATCATGTTAGTGTTACAAGGAATTTTGATTAGGGGCTGTAACATACCATTATTGGAAATTACTATGTGATATATGGATGAGTTAATTAAATTACACAATTTCTTTTATTATTTCTTCATTGCTTTTTGAGACCCACATGCTATTTTCACCATCGATATATTACATTATTGAAGGTATTAATAAAAATTTTATTGATTCAATACTTTAATGTATTAGAGAAAACATCAATGCAATCATATTTTTGTAGTGACCATGTTTTAGTATTTATTTTTTCTCTGCTATATTGATGTGATGCAAGAAACCACTTTCCAGTCAATCAATATCCACAAGTGACCTTTGCAGCCACGATGGTTGGGTATTACTATCATTCTATTAATAATAGGGTCATCTCTCACACTATTTCATTACTATGTTCATGGGACATACTCTAGAGACAGAAAATACTATTAATGTTATCACATATATTTTTGCAATGAAATCATTCTCTATAAACATGTTCCTATGTTTCCTAGGTACAAAAACAAATCTCTAAGGTGTTACTATCATAATTTAAATTAGGTAATTTCAATATTAATTTTTAGTAATTATTTTTAAAAATGTATTATACAGAATTTTTTTATTTTTCATTGGTGAAAATAAAGTTTCATTCATTTTGATTTATAATTTATGATACATCATGGTAATTTTTCATATTTTTACATCATTTTTCTCCATTTCCTTTCTTTTTATTATTTTTCACATATATTTTATGATGCATGTTCTTATTTTTCATTTCATTTAATTAACATTGCTTTGTACCTTTTACAAATAGAATTATATTTTCAAATAAAATCCATTAATTCAATATGATGTCTATATGCACAAGCGAGTAATAGTTAATTTAAATTATGCCTTTTGTTTCTTTCATATTTAAAATTCATCATGTAGTTTATCTTTGTTAAATTTAAGATGGGGGTAAATTTAAAACTAAAATCCTTTTTGAGAATTTTCCCAATGAATAAAAAATTCAATGTCGTAGTCTTCTATTAAAAATCCAATATTCATGTTTTATAATTTAAAGAATTCATTTTTTTCGTAAAGAAAATTTAAGATCTATTGTATAAACGTGTTCAGATCTTGGGGTCTTATATTTAATGATTTTATCATTGATACTAGAAAATGAATTATTTAAAAACTAAAAAAATCCATAATAAAAAAATTTAAATACATAACATGATATTATTCAATCCTTCAAAATATATTACTTTATTAATAAGGACAGAACATAAATCACCATTTATCTAAAATCATATAATCATTCTTTTTTCATTATCATCAAACTAGTCATAACCACCTTCAATATTTAATATTGAATGTAAATTTGATAAATCTATCCTCATATTCCTAGAGAATAAATTTTCAATATTTTATTTTTCAATAAATCACATGAATAATATTACATATAAATATAAATAAAAAAGTCATTGTTTTGGGGATCATATTATATTTGTCTCAACAAAGTTAGAAACTAATGATTTTGGAACCCAAATCAGTTTGTGCGGTACAGAAATTCCATCACTAGTTTTTGAAAAACATTTCAAAATAAAAGCTTTTTTATCTCCAAGAAATTAGGGATTCCTTAAATTAAATTTATTTGTGTAGTTAAGAAATTGTTCATATAGAAAATATTTACGTATGGAAGAAAAAATTATTCTTGGAGCTGGGCACAAAATAGTTTTCATAAAATATTCGTTTTTACGGAGAATTATTATTTCAAAAATATATATCACAGATTTATTATTTCCTTGAATTTTTTTAAGTAATTTAAATATTTTATGAAAAAAAATTTAAAATATGTATTCTCAGGAAATTATTTTGGAAATATTTGAATCCTGCTACCATGTTCAATTAAAGAAATAGAAGAATTTTGTATATTGGATTCCAAATATAAAACTTATCTATTTATGTGATCTTTTCTATTAACAAAAAAATTATAAGAATTTTTTTAGGGATTTTTTTATTAATCAATATTTTTTATATTGTTTCAATCATGGTAGAATATTTATTTATTTTTTAATAAGATCAATTTTCATTTTCAAAAGTGGATTCAATCTTAGAGGAATAAAAATGTTGTACCTCATCTGAGTGTTCTGTAAATCTCATAATTTCCATTTTCACTAGATATTTAAGCAGCATAATATAAAAAGAAATCACTACTTGATTCTTAAAAATTAATCCATGTTTCTTTTATCTCATGCTTGACCATGTTATTATATCGAACCTTCTTAAAATTATTTCTCTCCAATTTCTTGTTATCCTGAAATTGAGGGAATTCTATCTTGATGTATCTGTGATTCTTACAATAAATTAATCATAATTTTTTAATGTTCTACTCAGGCATCATGTACTTATTGAATGGGTTTTTGGAAACCTTTCTTGTTATTGTAGTTTTTTTAACATTCATGAAAAATGGTCAAGTTTAATATCTAAATTAGAACAATTTGAGGTGTCATCTTCAGATTACATAGCCATTTGAATTTAATTGGTTTTCTAGCCATATTTTTCTGTTGATACTTTCACATCATCATTATACTTCTTAAAACATAAAACCTAATCCCTATACCTTACACCGAAAACACAAAACACAAAACACTACACCTTACACCCAAATCCATATACACTTCACCCAAAACCACACACCCTATGGCCTATACCCTGCACCATAAACCCTTAAACCATAACCCTACACCCTAAACACTATACCCTACACCTTAACCCTATAACCTATATCCTAAAATTTATACTCTACAAGAAAAAACCTACACCCTAATCAAAATAAACACTATAAAATACACCATACATCCTATACTCTTCACTGTAACCCCTATATCAGGCACCCGGAACCCTAAAAATACAACCTAAACATGATAAAAAATACCATAAACTATATAACCTACTCCCAAAACCTAAATCATACACCCTATATGCTGTATCTGACACACTAAAACCCATAACCTGCACTTAAAAACCTATAACCTAAAGCTTATAACTTACACTATAAAACCTTTATGCTACACCTTAAACCATATACCCTACACCATAAACCATAAACCCTACACCCTACAACATAATAATTAACCATAAACCCTACAACAAATACCCCAGACCATACACCCTAAACCATTTACCCTACAACCCAAAAAACCCTAAAACAATCCTAAAAATTATAAACCCCTAAAAATTATAGAAACCCTAAAATCCAAAAAAAAATATAAAACCCCTAAAAACACAAAAAAAAAATAAAAAAAACCCTTAAAACCCCAGAAAACAATAAAAACCCAAAAACCCCCTAGGATCCTAAAAACCTAAATAATCTAAGAATACTAAAAACAAAAACACTAAAAACCCTAAAACACATAATTAACATAATACCCTAAAAACTCCTAAAACCCTAAACCCCCTAAAAATACCTAAAAACCGTAAAACCCCAAAAAATACTAAAAAAATATAAAGGATTCTAAAACCCCTTTAAACCCCTTAAAGAAGATAAAACCGTTAATAATCCTAAATAACCATAAAGAACCCTAAAACCCCAAAACGCTAAAACCCCTAAAAACATAGAAACCCTAAGAACCGTGAAACCCCTAAAACCCCTAAAATAATATAAAAGACCCTAAAACCCTAAAAATCCCTAAAACCCTATAAAACCCCTAAAAGATCCTAATAACCATAAATTCCACTAAAAATCCTAAAAGGCCCTACAATATTATAATACGCCAAAAAGTCTAAAAGGATAAATCATAAAACCCAATAAAGGATACTAAAAACCCCAAAACGACTCTAAAAAGAAGAAATACCTTAAAAGGGGCCTAAAACCCCTAAAACCTATAAAGGACACTAAAATCCTAAAAAACATTGATGTGCCCAAAAAACCAAAAAACCCCTCAAAACCCCTAAAAACACAACAGGTCCTAAATAACATTTAAAACCCCTAAAAGCACATAAAACCCTAAACCCCATAAAAACCATAAAAATACCTAATACAAAAAAAATCATGAAACCCATTAAAACCACCAAACCACTAAAAACCCATAAATCCCTTAAAACACCTTGCAACCTAAAAACCTCAAAAACCCCTAAAAACCCAAATATATAACAATTAAACCCTAAACCCCTAAAAACACATAAGCCCATGAAGATCATAAAACCCCAAAATACCCTAAAAACCTAAAAGACCCTAAACATCAAATAAAACCCTCAAATACACTAAAATCATGAATACCCCAACATTGCAATAAAAATAAAAAAACAGTAAACAACCCCTAAAAAATAACCCCACCTAAGAACTTATAAAACTCCAAATCCCCTAAAAACACTCATAATACCTAAATAACCCATTAAAATAATTTGACAAACCTAAAACTCCAATAAACAATAAAAAGAAAAAAACATAAATATCCTAAAACCCCAAAACCCCTTAAATACCTAAAAACCCAAAAAACCCTTAAATCACCAAAAAACCTGAAAACCCACTAAAACACTAAAATCCATAAAACCCATAAATATCCTAAAAATCCATAAAACCCCGAAAAAACTAAAAAAACCTAAAAAACCTAAAGACCTTAAACCCCATAAAAATCAAATAAAACTGAAACCCCATAAAATAACATAAATACCCTAAAATAACTAAAAAACCATAAAACTACTAAAATCCCTAAAACCCCTAAAAACATTATATTCTTAAGAATCCCAAAAAAACTAAATAAATCCTTACCCCTATCCCCCAAGTCTAAAATCAACTAAAAATCCCTAAATGTCTTCAAAAACACGAAAACATTCCTATAATACAGAAAAACTCCTACATCCCCTAAAACCCCTAATAACCAAAAAAACACTAAAACCCTAAAAATAACCACAAACCCTTATACCAATAAAAACAACATAAATCCCTAAAATACCATATAATCCATAAGACTCATCAAAACCCAAAATCCTGTTAAAAAGACTTATAACCCAAAAAATGTTTACAAAGGAAAAAATCTATAAAACATTAAAAACTCCACATTAAGTCCTAAAAACCCTAAAACAATATAAACCACCGAAAAATCCTAAATACCAGAAACTTCCCGACATCTAATAAAAAAATCGAGAAAAACTGGAAAAACATTAAATACCCTGCACACACGAAGAAAATCTGAATAACCACAAATCCCCAAGACCCCCATAACCTCCTAAAATCCCTAAAATATTTAAAAATAATAAAATTCATGAAATAAACTAAATCCCCTAAAAAATAACATCCCTTTAACCCCATATAAACCATAAAAACATAATAAACCCCTAAATGACTGTAACCCCCTCCCCCCATGAATAAAATCCCCTAAAACCCCAAAAGAACAAAAAAACCCTAAACCCCCCTAAATGACCCTAAATGTGCGATAAAACCCTAAAAGATCGAAAAATTCCAAAAAAAGACTAAAAAATATATAAAACATAATAACATAAAAACCATAAAAACAATAAATAACCTTTGAAACCCTTAAAATCCATAAATGATCCTAAAACCCCTAAAAACATTAAAATCACTAAAAACCACTAAAATGCACAAAAACATAAAAAATATAAATAACAATAAAACCCTAAAAATAGTCCTAAAAACCCTAAAACACCTAAAAACATTAAATCCCCTTTCAGCCCCTAAAAAACTATGAAACCCTAAAAACCCCTAAGAAAACATCAAAACCCCAAAACCCAAAAAGTCCATGAAAACCCCATAAAATACCTAAATGCCCCTAAAAATACTAGAAGCCTATAAATCCCTAAAACACTTAATATCCATAAAACCTGTAAAAATTAAAAAAAGTAAAACATTGAATAATCCTAAAAACCCTTAAAATGATATAACCCCCAAAAACCATAAATATACTCAGACCAGTAAAAACACAAATAAACCTAAAAACCTTGGAAAAACACCTAATAACATCAAACAAATAATAATATCAAAAACCAAAAAACCATAAAAATACTTAAAAACCCAAAAAACCCCTAAATTCTACTATATTCCCCCAAAACCCAAAAAAATCCTAAAAGACCCTAAAAGTCCAAAAGACCCAAAACCACTATAAAATCACAAGAATCCCCCAAAAAATAGTTAAAACCCTAAAACTCCTTAATATCCACAGGAATAAAAAAACCTAAATTTCCAAAAAACCCTTAACAACCCATAAATCCTTAAAAACCCTAGAAACTAAAGAAAATCTAAAAATAAAACCAAAAAACCAAAAAACCCTAAATCCATAAAATAATTATAAATTATCCCAAAACTCCCTAAAACCCCACAAAAGTGAAGAAACCCCTAAAACACTTAAAATATAAAAAACCATAAAACCCCATAATAATCCCATAAAACCCCCAAAACACCCAAAAAATAGAATCAAAAAACCCATAAATCCTCAAATCTTTTAAACCACTTAAAACACTAAAACCCCTGAAAAGACTAAAACTCTAAAAACCCTACAAGACCATTAAACCTTTAATCCCTAAATGACAATAAAAACACAAAAAAACCTAAAACACTAAAATTCATTTAAAATACTATAATAATGTAAAACACCTAAACCACCAAAAGGCCATATAATTCCCAAAACACACTTCAATACTCTAAAACCTCTAAAATACCCTAAATCCCCTATAAACAACAGAATGCCGTAAAAACCTAAAACCCCTAAAAGAACCAAACAACCCTAAATGACCCCCAAAAATCACTAAAACCCCAAAATATCCCCAAAAAACATAAAAATATATAAAATCATAAACACCTTAAAACACGAGTCACCTAAAACCTTTAAATGTCTCAAAAAACACTAAAACCCCTGAAAATATAAAATTAAATAGGAAATCCACAAAACCGCTAGTACCCCCTCAAACCCCCTAAAATATCCAAAAATTACTAAAACCCATGAAATCCCAAAAGACAGTAAAAACCCTCAAAACCCCTAAAACCCCTAAAAACCCTTTAAAGACAATTAAAACCCAGAAAAGTTAAAATTAACCTAAAAACTGGAAAAAAACCAAAAAATCCCAAAAAACCCCAAATTCCATAGAGACAAAAATACCCAAAAAACTCAAAATAAAAGCAAAACCCCCAAAAAAAGACCCTTAACAAAACCCTAAAAACCCAAATAAACCGTTAAACCCCTAAAACCCGTAAATTACCCTAAAACAATAAACTTCAAAAAACCTCTAAACCCCCCTTAGGAACCCCAAATTTCTAAAAGAGTCCTAAAGTAAATAAAACAATTAAAACACCTAAATTTTATAAAAATACTAATAGGCCTTAAAACCTATAAAAATATCAAAATTCATAAAACACCAAAAATTCATAAATGTCCCTAGAAACCCATACAAACTCTAAAATAACCAAAAAAACCTGAATACCCTAAAAGAACCCAAAAAATATTAAAACACCTAATAAGCCTTCAAATACCCTAAAACCCATAAATACATTAAAATACCATAAAAACCACAAAAACCCATTAAATCCTAAATGAATCTAAAAACCCTAAACCCCTGAAAACCCTAAAGACCATTATAAACCCCTCCATGAATAAAACCCCTAAAACCCCCCAAAACATTTAAAACACAAAAAATCCCAAAAACTCCACCAAACCCCCTAAAACCCCTAAAACCCCTATGAAATCAATAAAAATCTTTGAACCCAAAAATTACCAAAAAAAAGCTATAAACATAAAACCCCTAAAACCAACAAAGAAATGCCAAAAAATACCCTTAAACCCCTACAAACCTAAAAACCATTAAAGACCATAAAATTACCTAAATGAACCTAACCACTTGATAATCCCCTAAAACCCCTAAATACCATAAAAATTGAAACAACCTCAGAATTGTAAAACATATAATAACCATAAAACCCTAAAAAGTCAATTACATGAAGAAAACCTTGAAATATTGAAAACATGTTAAATTCCCTAAAAACCCATAAAATATGAAATACAATTGAAAACACTAAATACCATAATAAGCATAAAAACCTATAAACTCAAAAATCCAAAGCACCCCTAAAACCGAAAAAAAACACCCAAACCACAAAAAACATTTCACAAAAAAAAACTAAAAATCCTTAAACCCATTAACAAATCTATTAAACCCCCAAATACCATAAAATTCTAGAAACACTAAAAACCCAAAAAAAATGAAAAATCATATAAGGTCATTAAAATCATAAAAGAACCTTATTACACTAAAAAAACACTAAAATCACTCAAAATAGTTACAGTCCTATGAAAATAAAAAACCCAAGAAACACTAAATAACCAATATAAAATCCAAAACCCAATTCCCTACACCATAAAACAGAAAACCTATACACTAAACCTTAGACCCTACACCCTAAACCATGAACCCTACACCATAAACCCTAAACCCAAAAACCTACACACTATACCCTAAACCTTACACCGTAAACCCAATACCCTACACACCTAACCTTATGCTTTACACCCTAAATATCTTACCCTAAACCTTAAATAATAAACCTAAACCCTAATCAAAAAAATCTAAAACTATAGCCATATACCGAACCCCTAAACACAAAACCCTATATCCTAAACCCTATACACTACACACTAAACTGTATACCCTATAACCCAATCCCTAACTCCTAAATCCTAAACCTTATACACCACATCCAAAACCTTATACCCTACACCCTAAACCTAATACCCTACACCCTAAACCCTATACCCTATACCCTAAACCCAATACCCAACATCATAGGAGATAAAGGCTACACATTATACTCTATACCTTAAACCCTAAACACTACAACCAAGTCCCAATACCCTGCACCTTGAACCCTAAACCCAACCCGCTAAACCATATATCCAACACTCTAAACCATATACAATTTAACCTAAACCCTATTCCCTATAGCCTACACACCAAATCGTAAACCGTACAGATGAAACCCGACAACCTACACACTAAACCCTAAACACTATACACTAAAACATAAACCCTACCCACTAAAACATATACTCTATACCATAAAAAATATACCATACACCCTAAATCATAAACAAAAAATCCAAAACCTTATACACTAAACCCTACACCCAAAACCCTATACCCTAGACCTTCAACACTAAACCATACACCCTAAACCTTATACCCTACTCACTAAACCCTAAAAAATACTTCCTAAAACAAATTCCATAGACTCCAAACCAAAAACCCCACACCCTAAACCCAATACACCACACCATAAACCCTATACCATGTACCGTAAACCGTATACCATGCACCATAAACACTAAAATCTAGAATCAATGCCCAATCATCAGTACCCTAATCCATAAACTATACAGCCTAAACCATCAAACATTCTCTCTAAACCCTACACCCTAAACCCAATACCAAAAACTCTAAACCATAAACCCTACACCGTATACACTATACCCTACACCCTAAACCCTACCATGAAATCTAAATCCAATACCCTGCACCATGAATCATAAACCCTACACCCTAAATCCCTAACCCAAAACCCTTACCCTAAACCCTCAAACCTAAACCCTATACCTTACACCCTAAATAATGATCCCTACACCCTAAACCCTAAACCATAAACACTAAACCCATAACCATTCACCCCAAACCCTACACCAAACACCCTACAAACCAAATACCCAACACCCTAAATCATATAACCAACATGATAAACCCTATACCATACACCTGAAACCCCAAAAAATTAAAACACTAAAACATTGTAAAGAACCTTAAAACCTAAAAATGTAAAAAAATAGATAAAACCTAAACATCCATAAAAATCATAAAAATCCAAAAAAAATTCTAAAAACCATAAAAACCATATAAAACCATAAATACCCTAAGAAAACACTAAACCCATAAAAGGAATAAAAATCAAAAAACCTTAAAAAACAATAAAAATCACTAAAAACTCTAATAAAACCCAAAAAACAATAAAAAAATCATCAAACCCTAAAAACCATAACTAACCCAACAAAAACTAAAACCATAAAAACTGTAAATCCATTAAAAGACCCATAAAATCCGGTAAACTCCCAAAAATAACACGAAAATACCTAAAAACCTAAGAACCCCCTTCCACCCTAAAAAACCCCAAAACCCTAATAAGATTTTAAAAAAATCCTAAAATAACTAAAATTCCCTAAACCCCATGAAAACACCCGTAAATATCTTTTGAAATTACTAAACCCTCACTAAAATATCATAAAATACATTGAAAAAAAAACCCTAAATCATTTAAAATGATAAAACAAATCCATAATACACTAAAATACCTAAAAAGACATTAAAAATTCATAAAACAATAAAAACCCTCAAATCTCTAAGAATAACCCAAACTCTTATGACCTTATAAATTTTCTAAATACCCAAAACACCTTAAAACCCTTAAAACACTAAAAACAATAAAATCCCAAAAATCCTAAAACAACCAAAAAAACAAAAAAAACCCCAAAAACCTTAAAACCATCAGAAACCCCCCAAAAATCCATTAACCCCCTAAAACTCAATAAATTATAAAACACGTGCAAGCCCAAAATCCCAAAAATCCCTCAAAATACTATGAACCATAAATATCCCTAAACCCCAAAAAAATTATAAAAATACATACACCCCCTAAAACCCTTTGAAACCACAGAAACCCTTAAAACACTAAAAACCCAAAAACGCTATAAAACCCATAAAAACCCGAAAACCCCTAAACACCCCTAAACAGCCCTAAAAACCAAAAAAAGACACTAAAAGACAATAAAAATCTGAAAACCCCTAAAGACCCTAAAACCCCAAAAACCATAAAAGACCCTAAAAACCCCTTAAATCACAAAATACCCTTAAAACCAATAAAATACCAAAGGAACCTTACAAACCACTGAAAACCATAAAACCTCTATGAAATCCTAAATATCACAAAAAACCAAAAATATACCAAAAAACCCAAAGACATCAACACTATAAAAACCTAAATGACCCCAAAAAATCCTAGAAAACCTACAAACACCAAAAAATTAATAAAAAACTAAAACCCTAAATATCCCAAAACCCATAAAACTCATTAAATTGACCTATAAATTAAAAAAATACCACTTAAAACAACATAAATACACAAAATACAATAACACCCCAAAAACCTAAAAAAATCTCTTAAATACGTAAGAAAACCCTAAATTACCTTAAAAACACAATGAAACAAAAAATACCCTAAAATAGTAAATAAAATTAAAAACCATCAAAACCAAAAAAAAACATAAAAATTTCAAAAAACCCAAGAATCCCTAAAAACCATAAAAACCCATAAAATCCTTAAACATTCATGAAACCCCTGAAAGGCACATGATGACACTAAAACATAAAAAGACTCTAAAATCCCCAAAACCCCTAAAGGCTCTTAATAAATCCAACAGAAACCCTAGAATATCCTAAGCTCCAAGAAACACCTAAAAAACCAAAAAAAACCTATGATCCTTAAAAACCCATTGAAGACATATAAAACCATAAAAAATATAAAAAAAACTACAAACCCTTAATAACCCAAAAACGATAAAAAAATATTAAAAACTATACAAACCTAAAATCCATAAAAACCCCTATATAACATTACAAACCCTAAAAACCCCAAACCACTAAAAACAGTAAACCCCTAAAAACCATAGAAACCCTTTAAACCATAAAAATATATTAATAAAACTAAAATCCATAAAACCCTAGAAGTCCCTAGAAACACTAAAACAATCTCAATGTCCCTAAACCCTAATAAAACCCTAAAATACCCAAAAAATCGATAAAAAACTTCAAAACAATAAAACCCCACAAAATAATAAAAACACTAAAATATAAGAAGACACCAAATAAAATTACAACCCCTAAAAATGTAAATCCCCTTAAAATGGTAAAACCCTTAAAATAGACCAAAAAAACATAAAAAAACAGATGAAAACCCATAAAAACCCAAACAAACCCTAAAATCATAAAAAACCCTCATAACCCATAATACCATAAAACCCCTATAACCATAAAACCCCCTTATACACTAAAGTCGATAAATACCCTGAAATCCCTAAAAAACATAAAAACCTAAATCCCCTACAAAATCAAAAGAATCCCCTGAAACCCCTTAAAATCAATAAAACCCCCTTAGACCCCTAAAAACTTCTAAAACCCCAGAAACCTGAAAAAAAAACCCTAGAAAAACTTGAAAAAACCTAAGGGCCGGAAAACCCCAAAAATTGTAAATTGACCCCAAAACCCAAATAAACCCTATATACAGAAAAAACAATAAATGACTAAAAAAAGTAACCCTAAAATAAGAAAAAACTACTAAAACACTACAATCCTTTAAAACCCTAAAAACTTATTAAAACTCTAAAACCCATGAGAAACCATAAAAACATTGAAACTTTAAACAAGCTAAAAAACCATAAAACCATAACACCCCTAAAAACTATAAAAACTCAAAACCCATTTACACCGAAAAATCACTCAAAACACCTCAAAAAAACTACAAACGTTTGAAAACCCAAGAAACCGTGAAATCCCCAAAATACATAAGAAAAATATATAAAGACTAAGCCCCCCTAAAAACCTAAAATTCCAAAACCTAAAAACCACAAAAAACACTAAAAATGCTAAAAACATAAAAATCACTTAAAATAACTCAAAACATTAAAACCACTAAAACACCATAAAACCCCTAAAAAATTCAAAAATCCCTAAAAATATAAATAAATAACAACACTAAATACCCATAAAACCCTTCAGAAACCTAGAAGGCGATAAATAACAATATAAAACTCTAATTTCCCTAAAAACCCGAAAAACATAAAAACCACTAAAAACCCTAAAACCCTAAAAACAACAAAAACACTAATAACAATAAAATCCCTAACACTATCCTAAAAATCCTAATACCCATAAAAAAATAAAATTAATTAGAACCCTAAAAATTATAAAAGCATATAATTCCATAGAACCCCCTAAATTCTTCTAAAATCCCCAGAATCCCTAAAAACTAAATAATCCAAAAACCTCGAAATATCCTTTTAAACCCCAAAAAATACATATTTCCCCTAAATAATTTAAAAACACTAAAATTAATTAAATGCAAGAAAACACATAAAAGACCCTAAAATAAAAAAACCCTAAAACACAACAAAAACTCTAAAAGATCATAAATTAAACGTAAACCCTAAGGAATCTAAAAACCCCTAAAACCCTAAAGGACCCTCACATCCCTATAATCTCTAATAGACACTAAAACCCTTTAAAAACCTAAAAGACCAATAAAAATTAAAAAACCATGTAAAAAACCTAAAATACCCTAAATGCCATGAAGACCCTAACACCCCCTAAAACCCAAAAGACCCAAAAAACTGTAAAAATTCCAAAAATACCATAAAAACATCAAAGACCCTATAATCCCAAAAAAACCAAAACACCCAAAAAACATAAAAGATCATAAAACCCCAAAAAACAACATTAAATAGAGAATCCCTAAAAATACTAAAATGCCCAATCCAAACCATATTACAAATAAAAAACGAGAACCCCTAAAACTGCCCCCAAAACCATGAAATCCCATAATCCTCTAATAACCCAAAACCACCTAAAACCCATAAATAACAAAAACACATTAAAAACCCTAAATACATCTACAATCTCTATGAACTATAAATACAAAGAAAATAGTCAAAAACAAAAAACACCTTAAAACGTTAAAAACCCTCATTAAACAAAAAACCCCAAAATCCCAAAAAATACTCTACCCTTAAAGATAATAAAAATATCCATAAAATACATAAAACCATTAAAACATATAAAAATACCCTTAAAACATTAAAACTCTTCCCCCCCTTAAAACCCATAAATCCCTACAAACCCAAAAGACCCCAAAAAACCTCTAAAACCCTAAAAAAATAAAAAACACTAAAACACCAAAAAAACATAAAAACATCAACCCCCCCCCCCCACAAAAAAAATATAAACACTAAAAACCCTATAATCATTAAAACCCCTAAAAATACCCAAAAGTCCACAAAAGGCCCCAATGACCTAAATACTAAAAAGGCCCTAAAACCCAACATAAAATCCTAAGAGTACCATAAAATTTTTAAGCATCACAAAATCCCTAAATACCCTAAAACCATACAATCCCTAAAAGCCTAATAAAAAACGTAAATGAACTGAAGGCACCATAACCACAATAAGAAAACTAAAGCACAAAAAAAATAGAAACCCCTAAAAACCCTCAAAACCATAAAAAAATAATAAAAACCTAAAACCCTAAAAACACTAAAACACCCAAAAACCAAGAGAAATTAAAGAAAATAAAAAAATCCTAAAATCCTAAAATAAGTCTAAAATACCTAAAAACCCAAAATATATATAAAAATAACGAAAAACCCTATAACCATAAAACCCTAAATAAATTCTAAAACCCCTAGAAACCCAAAAAAACTAAAAACCCCTATAAACTCTTAAAATGAAAAATACCATAAATTCTGAAAAATAACATTAAAATCTATAAAACCCTTAAAACCCCCCAATAGTCTTAAGAAACAGCTAAAACCCCTAAAAATTCTAAATCCCCATTTAAGAACCTAAAAACCTAAGAACCAAAAAAACTAAAAACCCATAAAAACTCTTAAAACCCCCAAAAAAAAACTAAAAAATAGAAAACGCCCTAAACACCACCCCCCCCCCAAATCCAAAAAATCAAAAAACCAAAAAAAAAATATAAAATCCTTAGAACCCCTAAAACCATAAAAACCACATAAACCCTAAACCTTGCACCCAAAACACTATACCTTACACCAAAAAATATAGACCTTAAACACTATAACTTAATCCCTAACGCCTGAATAATTTACCATACACCCAAAACCCTAAACACTAACCCTAAACACACATCATAAACCCATGACCAAACACCCTAAAACATACAACCTATACCCAAAATACTACACCGAAAACCATAAACCATAAACCGTTCAACCTAAACACAGTACCCTACACCCTAAAATCCATACCCTACATCTGAAACCCTATACCATACACACTAATCACTAAATATCACACAATAAAACCTATAACCTATACCCTAAGCCCTAAACCATAGAACCAAAACCTCATACACTATGCAAAAAACCGTAAACCCTACTCCCTAAAACCTATACCCTACACTTTAAAACCTAAAACATAAACCCCAAAACATGTACCATACACCCTAAAACCTATATCGTACACCCAATACCATATACCGTAAACACTAAACCCAAAACCCAATTCTGTTTACCGAATACCCTACACCCTAAACCCTAAACTCTACACCATTACCCTATGCACTAAATCTAAAACCTTAAAACCAATAGCCTAAACCCTAAACCCTTAACCATACACCCTACACCTTACACCATATACCCTATACCCCACAGAATAATCCCTGAACCCTAAACCCTACACCCAACACCCAAAAACCAAATCCCAAAACCCAATACCATAAACCCTATACCCAGCACCATAAACCTAAATCCCAAAACTATAAACCCTTATACTTACACCCAATTCCCTAGACCCAAAATCCTAACCCCCAAAACCTAATCCCTATACACTACACCCTAATCTGTAAACCATATATCCTAAAATGAACACCCTACAACCTAAAAAACCCTAAAACAATCCTAAAAACCCAAAAAAACACTAAATAACCTAAAAATCAAAAAAACCAAAAAAACTCAAAAACCCCCCAAAAAACCCTTAAATCACCTAAAAAAATAAAAAACTCAAAAAACCATAAAAACCATAAGAATCCCTAAAATTCCTAAAATACCTAAAAATAAAAAAACCATAAAGTCCATAAAAGGACATAAAACCATAAATTCCCCCCCAAAATTAAAAAACTTAAGAACCCTTAAAACCTCTTAAAACCCCTAAAACCACATTAAAATCTCGAAAACCCCTAAAAATACGAAATTAAGCTAAAACCACTTAAATTATCATAGACCAACAGCAAACCTAAACACCCTAATAACACTGACTCCCTAAAAACAATATAAATTCCTAAAATACTAAAAAACCTTAAAACTCCTTTAACCCATTCGAAATCATAAAAAACCCTTAAAATCCATAAAAACCGTAAGAAACAAAAAACCCATAATATTCCATAAAAACACTAAAAATCCCTAAAATGAAAAAAACAACTCAATAAACCTTTAAAACACTTATGGTTATTAAACCTCTGAAAATACTATAAACCCTTAAAGACCATAAAAACCAAAAAAAACATTTAGTAACCCTAAAGACCTTATAAACCAATAAAATAACTTAAAAATCCTAAAACTCCAAAGAGTCCCTATAACCATATAACCCATAAGAGATAAAAAAATCCTAAAACCCTCTAAAAGACCATAAATACCCCCCAAAAACCCTAAATTATTTTAAAACCCCACAAATCCAAAAAGGAACATAAAACCCCGAAAATACTTTAAAACCCCATACCCCAAAAAGAACCTAAAAATTATAAAAACCAATAAACATTGAAAAAAATGTAAAAAATACTTAAAGGAACCTAAAATCCATAAATGATAGTAAAAATCCCAGAAGGACCCAATTATACTCTAATAAAATCTAAAGGACCATAAAATCTCAAAAAACCTAAACTACATAAAACCCCTAAATTACCTACAAAACCCTAAAAAGGGATAAAAATCCATAATACCCCTTAAATCCAAAATGAACATAAAAACCATAAACCATATACCATAAACCAAAACTCCTATACCATAAACCTTCAACCCCATAACATATAACCCAACCCTTAAAACCTATTCTCGAAAAACTAAACCCTATAGAACGATCCCTAAATAAATAACCCCAAACATTAAACCCTATACCTAAACACTAAAAATACTTAAAACCCTAAAAACATGTATAAAAAAAACAACTAAAAGATTTTAAAAACATAAAAAAATCTAAAAATCCTACAAACCATAAAAGTTCTAGTGTCCCTAAAAATCCAAATAGATCCTAAGACACTAAAACCCATTAAAAAAGCATAAAATCCTAAAAAAATAACAGACCCTAAAAAACATAAAACCCATAAAACCCATAAACTCCCCTTAAAATCATAAAAACCTAAAAACCATAAAAATTAGAAATACCCTTGAAATCCTTTAAAAACTCTAAATTCCATTTAGGAATGTACCAGGGTGTTTCTACCCACATTTACCGCAAGATGGATATTGAACATTTCCCTTCTTCGCCTTAATTTCATTTCTGGAGTGTTCAATAGATCTATTGTTCTCTTGATTTGATTTAAGATCATAAGACATAGAGAATTCATTTTCTGTCTTGATAACACATGAGACAATATCTTCATACGATGAGAAGGATTGTGAGACTAATTCTCAATGGATAAATGGTTTTAACCAATAAAATAATTGATTAATCTTACAACTTGGGTTACATATATAATCAGCTACATGGCTTGCTATCATTGTAATGTTAGCCTCATACTTTTGGACATTATCATCCTCTTTCCTCAGACTCAGAAATTGTCTTTCCATAACTGCTTGACGGTCATCAGGAAATTATTTTACCAAGACAATATCTTTAAAATCCATCAATTCCATGTTTGATACTTCTTCATCTTCCTTTATGTTTTGGAGTAATGACCACCATTGATCTTCATCTCCCATTTAGCGATAAACTGCCATGCCAACTCTACCACTTTTTTTACTCCCCAAAGCAAGAAATATTTTCTCTAAGGAATTTATCCATTTCTCAGCTACTAATGGATTTATACTCCAATTGAATGTTGGTGGTTTTTTCCTCATTAAGTAGTCTAACATTGATCCTCCACGTTCTGTATTAGGGTGTTCCATATGGGTAATGTTATTATTCATAACCTGAGTGAGTTGTCCTAGTATGTTGTATGCTGATTTGCACCAGTTGCATCAACAAATCCACTATAATAATCATTAGTAGAAGGGAAATCCCAACATGGATTATGTGCATTTATAAGGATTCCATTCCTTCAACTACACACCATTTCAAAACAATGGAATACATTAGATTAGTTTATGAATCACAATACATAATTACAAACTTGTTAAACACTTAACATAAATTTAATTGTTTACAGATATAATCCATAATCAAAAAAATGTTTTCTCTGAGGATGTATATACACATAAACCCTTTATAACTGTTTGTAAATAAAATGAGAATTATCCTAATCATATCCCCTGGGAGCATTGTTACCACAATTACATCAAGGCATGCCGTCATTCACCAATTCTCGTTCGAGTCTAGCTCAAAGCAGTGTTTTCGGCTTTTACCCCTAGGTATATATGTGCCAGATCTGCCTCTATTAGCTCGTATCCAAATAGGGATTTATTTTTTGGAAAACTCACAAAATATCTACAATACCAAAATTCTACGATGTTCTTCTATACAAATCCTCAAATTCTATCATAGGGTAATGTTATATAATTAGAGTTTTTAAAATATTACTTCCAAGGTTTGTAATAGACACCCTCTAATACTAACTGTAACACCACAACGATAGTTACCTAGAGTCGGTGCATTGTTACATAACATTGGAATGATAAAAATAATCATGTCCTGAAAGACCAATCAGATTAATAGCCTTGGAAGTACTAGATACATATATAATTTTTAAATTACTTCATTAAAAAACATCAACAACATTTTTCCCCTTTTGAACACCCTTATATACATAGCCTATCCCTACAGGTCAACTATAAAATACTTCTTCGCATCCTGTGAAAAATATACCATAGAAATGGGTGAGCTCAGATGCTTAGTAAGGATAACAATATAGCGGAAACGTTAATAAATAAGCACAAAAATTTTAGGAAATGTATAAGACAAAACCAAAAGCCTTTTATAAATATTGTTCAGCATAATATGGAAAAGAGAAAATCAAATAATTCCATTTACTTATTCAAATGGACACTCTATTGGATGAATAATCACCTGCAATAAAAATAGACACTTTCATAATGATGGAACGAATAATGCCAGACATCATAACCACATAGTCATGTTCTTGTGCCAAGACTACATATAAGATTTTTTCAAGTCCTTGTCTTAAGACACAAGTTTGTCTCACGAGACCTACCAATTCATCGGGGAGATATAGTGGTCTCTGCCCATCACTTACTATGTCCAATGAATTACTCATATGAAATGGTTTAAACATAACATATACATTTGTATTAAAACTAGCATACAAAATGTCAACACTTTATCCATAAACCATGAATAGTGTAAAAATAACACATCCACAATCAAACATATCACATAACCTTCAATACAATATGGATGTTTTGTATCATTATAAATCAACTTCAAACAAGCTTAAAATCCATCAATGGATGTTGATTTAGATGAAATAAAAACTTTTTTAGAGAAATATCATTTCTATTTTGAAATCATTTAAAAGACATATAATTATAAAATAAATTTTTTTTGAAAATATTCTTATAATATTGTTTGGTAATCATTAAATATGATATAACAGTGGAAAATAGCCACACCTGCCATATAAGTTAAAAAATACATTCTTACCTTAGTTTTCCTTAAAAGGTCATATAAGTAGCTTGTTTGGAAAATGACAGAATGATTTTCATTCAAAACATATATGGTTAAATAAGGGTATAAATTACATTAACCCATAGTATAGTAAATATTAAAAATGTTATGAATTACATTTTTATAAAAACATGGATGTGAATGATAAAGAGGTCCTAGAAGATACTTACCTAAATACAACCTTGGATAATAAAGAGATTGTGAAATTAACCCCTACCTTGTACTTTTCCATGGTTGAGGATACCTTAACCTCATGTATAATAGGTAAATAATTGTTTTTAAATAATACAATAACTATATAAGTAAACATGATATCATATATTTGTTTTTTCTAATATTACATTGTTAATAATATTTTAATATTATCGTCATTTAGGTTGTTACCAGATTTTTTTTCATTTATATATTTTCTTAAGTGAGACATGTTTGTTATGTATAGGATGTTTCTTATTCAAATATAGAATGGTATTATTTTCTTAAAAATTATTTTTAATCATTAAATAAAAATTATTCTTGAATGATTACGATGTGGAATGAATCTATTCGCCTTCATGGAGATGGTAATCCGTATGTACGCACGAGTGACAATATAATTCAATTGAAGGTAAAATCATATATAATTGAATTTTATATCATATATATAGAATCATTAACATGTTATATTTATTATTTACATCTATTATAGATAATTATTATACCCATCTAAAAAAACTACACCACAACGTGGAGACGGTAAGCCATACGTATGCACGTATGGTGGCTTTGTCATTCATATGATGGATAGAATAATGAATATGGTTATACCATTTTTATAAAAAAAAAATTATATATAATATATTGGATTTATTATTTTATAACTGAAACAACAAATATATAGAATGTGGAAGAAGAAAATAACTCGAAAGAGGTGATGAAATATTTACCTCTTCTTCAGGTTCTTCCTTTTGATTTAATCAAAAAGAGTCTTTAGGATGGATTTATAACCAATGGTAGACCTCTAAAATGAATATAGGAAAGGTGGGAGGATATTTGGGCTGGGGTTGGCTGAGCCAAAACTCTATGGTGGTGTTAAATTAATAGAAGTGGAAGTGCCATTTTATAAGAGAGGTGAGGGTCACTTTAGGAAAAGTTAGAAAAATTATTTTATATTAAATTAATTTTCGGTTTCTAATGGCTCAAAAATGATTTATTTAGTGGATAAGGTTGTTATGGGTAGAAAACCTCTAATCCAAGAGGTTTTAGACAGCTTTATGTCACCATATTAAACTTTTCTTTTATATTTAACTCTTAGTTAGATAGTTTGTCATTTACCATGTCTCTTTGTATATTTATATTATATGGTCAATAAAAATACTATAAACATCCAATAGAACCCCAAGTGGTTCTTTATTAATATATATAACCTTATATAAGTACTTTGTCTAAACCTAAGATTTTTATGAATATTATATCCATTAATAATATAGTATTTGTTTTAAAAACACAATTTGGTCAGTTTTGACACTATTTAGTATTTGATTTTTGTGAAAATAATAACAGCATGATTTTCAAAAATAATTTATTTAATCTACCCTTACATGTCATATTAACGTAAAAAATTAGTTTAATTCATCAAAAGTCTCAAATTACATTTTTTTGGATATTTATAATATCAATTATATTAATCTTTCTTTAACAAGTTAATTATTGCATCATCATTGTGTTATAAATAAATTAAATTATATAATGTCTAAAAATTATAAATAAATTACTATTATGTAGGAAATATTATTAGCTTTCTAATTAATTTTTATAGTTGAATTTATATTGTGTGTAACCCTATATTAAAAATGGTTTAGTTATTAAGATTTGAATTTAACTCTTTTAACTCTTCTTTAAATAAAATTATGATTAATGTCCTAATCTAATCCAAGTGGACCAAAGAGGATCATATTTTATTTATAACATGGTTTTTTATAGAATTATACTTATCCAGTAGATTTTGGACATGTGTTATGGAAATTATGATATCATTTTTACCATTAATTTCCATATTTACTTATAGTCGTGGTAAATAAAAGTCCAAAGTTACAATTCCCCAAAAATTATTTTTATCTTATTGAAAAACATTTTACTTTATGATATTAACCATGTCACTCATATTTGATAAATTAAACTCACAAAAGTGGTAAAATTATATTTTATTCCAATTTTCAAAATCTCCAAGGAGTTGGGTAAAAGAAGGTTAAAAGTTCAATAAAATGATTACATATCTAAATTTAATATAAAATGACTCTAATTAATTACATTGCACTTATATAGGTATTATTTATCTATTTTGAACTATAATAAATGTAAATTAAATAAATAATTATATAAATTAAAAATTCAATTTTACCCAATAATGCAGTGTTTTTCATTATTCATCATAAGTTGAATGTTTTCAGAAAAATATCAAAAATTCAACCTAAGCTAATTTCGATATTCATAATCCAAAAATGATGTTCATTTTGAAAGTTAAAATTTATATAATTTTAAAAAGGGATAATTACTATTTATAATGGATAGTTTGATTGGTCTGGGTGTGTTAGAATCTCAAAGTTGCGTACAATGCAAGCTGTTGCATTATTCAAAGGGAAACGTACCGTGGAAGCTTGGGGTTTTACAACAGGTACTCAAATTTTACTTGGTTTAACCTTGAAGGTGTTCAACCAGGATATTTTTGAATCTCTTTGCATGGTTATATTATATTCATGAAAACAAGACTAATGTCACTGATTATTTTGGTCGAACAGGTCAGACCCTGAATTATGGGATGAGGGTCCCAAAAGGGATTAATATTCCAGAATGTCCCAATATTTTTCAGACATGAACTATGTATTTTTCTTTACCCTAGCTTTGTGATTTTGGAATCTATGAAATTTCAGGGGGAAAGTATGGTACAATTAATCATAAGAACTATTTCTAGAAATTTTTTTTGGGTGTATAGAGATTGGAAATTCCTCGACTAGGGGTGAATTTTTCATTGGTTGACAAGCATTTTTTAGGGGAAAATTATGATGAGGAAATTAGGGAATATTGTACATACTCAAATGAAGGTGTCCTCAAGACACTAACCCACCACATGTGATGGCCAAGTAATTTGTAAAAATTCAGATTTTTCAAGACCACGTTGGGTGGCTTATTGAAGGAATGGTGTAGGAAAAACATGAGGGTGTCTGTATCAGCTATATCCATTAATGAGAAACCACAAATACATTGAATTATCTCATATATGGGATTGATGGATAATGGTACAATTTAATGTCCTGGTACTAGGACAAGGATTATTCAGTTTAATGTCTTATAATGAGGACATTTGAGGGATATGACTTAATGTAAATTATTTTTTTACTATGTCATAAAAAAATTTCAATTTTCACAAAATATTTTTATAGAATGTTCTATAATATTCAATAATTAATGGAGATTCTTGTAATATATAATTATAGTGTTTTCTAATCATGGTAGTTATATGGGACATAATGGTTATTGGGGAATACATATATTGGAAAATAATCTTATAGGGATGAATTTACCTTTGGATGATAAGCCTTTTGTGGAAATCTTATGTGGATTCAATTGGGGCATATTGTGTATAGTCAAACAAAGGTCTCCTTAGGGAACTGACACTCCATTTCTGACAGTCGGGGAGGTTTATGGTGATTCAAACCTATTAGGACACAGAGTGTGGTATTTGAATGGAGTATTCTGGAAAATGAAAGGGTCATTTTATATTGAAATTTCATGGGAATGGGTAGAAACATTTCCCTTAAACTGGTATGATATGGTTCCCAATGTAGGTATTACCCATGTTCTAGGGAGGGAAGTTTTTTTGGGTTGTAGGTAGACCTATGATTAGAAAACCAAGCATCACTAAATATCCATCGAGGGTAGGAATCAAGACATTTGTTGTTCTAGGAAGGATCCCCTATATTCTGATCGAACTCTTATATGGTAAATGGATATTTCTTTTGGATACTAGTTAAAGAATGGGTTGAGACTCATATTTTACTCTTCTATGCATATCTAGATCACGTATAGGATAGAACATATTTTTTTTGATTTGGAAAGACTTAGATATATGATCCAAGGTTCAATATATATCCCTTTCAAAGTGAGAATCATTCCATAAGTAGTTATTATAAGGATCCCCATGAAAGTCTGTCTTGTGCGCAGAAAATGGGAATTTTTAACTTTTATAGTGGCTAGACCACTGATCGGATGTTTGGGAGTCACTACGTACCTTGTTGTGGGAAAGATCATGCCACAAGTAGTACATGTTATTATGTTGTTTCAATATCATAAATATCATGTTTAGGTCTAACCTATACATGTGAAAATGTAGACATTTCTATATCATAGATGGACCCGATATTGAGGATCTTAATGATACTACATATCTCATCAAAAAGAGAATCACAAACGATGTTGTTCTCTGTGATCACACAATATAGTTTCATGCGACTAGGACACCATACATGTAGTTTAAAATCATATGATGAGAAATTCTTGAGGTTATACTGTTTTGGGTCATACGACTAGGACCATATATCAGGGAAATGATGAGTAATAGGAGTCTTATCTAGGCCGACAATTATGACATGCCTTAGACATGATAGGGGAAAGTACATGTAACCCATGATTCTTGGGGGTCTCATATCATGAGAAACTCTATAGGGATTAAATTCAATTGGGCCTTATAGATATTGGAAAACCCTATGTTATGGATAAACATCCCTTTGGACGGAATGTATTTTTGTTGGGATCTCATGTATAGTGAACTGGTGCACATTGTGCATATTCAACAAAGGTGTTTGGAAGACATTGACCCTACCTTTCCAATCACTTGAGGAAGATGGTGAAGATCCAAAATTTCATGTGCCCCAATGTATGATGAATGTAACATATGTTTCCAGGTACATGTGAATAATTCAGGACATGATTTTATATGGAGTGTAAAATTTTCAATATAGATATGGCTTATAGGTAGGGGCTGTCAATTTTGTTTCCATGATATATCCTTGAATGTGGAACCTTAACTTATGATATCTAAAATTGATCATTGTTTGAATATAGGAGGTGGGGAAATTGTTTTTTCTTTTTCTTTATCCCTTGGTTGGATTATCACATAGGTCCCACATGTCACTATGTATATCAAAGAATGAGAATTGATCCATACTTCTCTCTTAATGTACAATGAATTTTAATTTCGGGCCGCGAGGAATTTCTCCATGTAGTTTAACATCATGTTGTAAGGATATTATACATATATATTAACATCTTTTGTTAAGGAATATATCAACTGACATGAATGAATATTGATGTCTTGTATCTGTACAATCTAGTGCCACGTTTTAAGTATGTTTTCCTTGTATTTTAACATCATGTTGCAAGGAAAATTGTTGTTCCTTTTATGGTCTTATGACTAGGACCATGAAAACATGAATTTGTATTGATATTCCTTGATATTATGGGGAATCCCGTGAAAAAAACTCAAAATCCCACTTGAGTTATAATCGGTGTGAGAAGCAACGTGTGGAAATGGATTATTCCTCAATAGAGCGATAATAAAATGAAGGATATGGGAAATTTTGAATTTGTGGCTATGTCACTAGGATGTAAAATCCAAGAATCACTACACATATTTTCAAAATATTATTCAATCCATATTTAGTTCTTAAAATGATATCTATTCACAAATAACATGTAAAAAAGAAGAAGGTAATATTTATCGTTTGTCGTTGCTAGACTCAGGATTATAGAGCAAGGTGTCACTATGTATCAGGCGATGGAAGGAATCACGAGACACATAATTATAAATGTAAACTCTCTTCACAAGTCTGATTCATATAAATGGTTAATTTTTACTATATATGATGGTGGGTCCTATGATGTAGGGACCAGATCTCACTATATATCTTATGATAGTAGGAATCATATCATACATAGTTCTAGATGGGAACTCTCTTTGAATGTCTGATTCATACACATGGGTCATTTTTCTCATATTTCATGGATGTTCCTACCTTGTAGGGTCTGAATAACACTACATATCTCATATAATGGGAATCTATATACACATGGTTCTGGAACCCCATGCAATTTAGTGTCATGTGGTAAGGACGAAGGTGACCCAATTTGAATGTGGGGTCATTTTACGGTTGGACCCAGGGCCAGAGATCTAGGAGTCACTATGAATCCTACATGAGTAGGAATAAATCCATACAATGTTCTTGATTTCCTTCCTTGAACATATCAGACTCATGTACATGGGGTCATTTTATTGAAATAGACCTATCAATAAGAATTTTTTTGGAGTCCCCTGCACTAATTTAGTTTTTTAGGTTAGGGATGTTACATTTAGTCTATTTTGTAGCTGGGCCCAGTACATTAGGTCATTGTGTCACTGTATATCTAATATAATTATTATCATGGTACATGTAGTTCTCGATGAACCATGTAGTTTAACATCTTGTGGTGAGGACAAGGGTCACTCGACATGAAAGAAGTATCATCACAGTTGGGCCCATGAACAGAGATCCTATTAAGTAGGGGAAGGTATCAAGTCATGTGTAATTCTTGACATAAATCTCCATATATATGTCTAGCCCATATGTAGGGAGTGGTAATTCTTTAACTTTTGGGGTGTCTAGACAAGGATGTAAAATCTTGGTGTCACTACATATCCTATGTGGACAGAAATAAAATTTCATGTTGTTTATGAATATGGAATGGTAGATGGTGAAATTTGGGGGAAATGTCCTCTCACAGGAAAACATTATAGGGATACATATTTTAACATCATATCGTGAGAACATTGGTGTCATGCAGTTTATTTTCATACCACATGGATGACGTAGCATTCAGTTTAACATCACACAGTTAGGATGATTATGTCTTTTTGTAATTGGAAGGATGATTTTGAACACCAATGGTAAACATAATCTTGATGAGAAAATATGCCTTTAATCCAAAGTATATTCAGAAAACTATCTCTTGAATTGAGGGAAATTTTTAGCTGGGCCTAACACAATATTTCTAGGCATCACTATATATCCTATGATGATAAGAATAAAGACACACATAGTTTTGGATGAGAATTATCCATGCAGGTCTAACCTCTATACTGAGGGAGTGGGGATTTCCTGTTCTTCATGGCAAGGCCCCTGACAAGAGGTCCATATGACACTATGTATCATCTAATAATAGAAATAAATCCACACAAAGTTCATGAGAAAAAGTCTCATTACATGAATCGAACTCTCATGCTGGAACAATGGAATTTCCTCTTTATCCTATATAGATCTACCACTTCAATGGTGAATCATTAATTAAAATGATGCATCGTGTGTATTTCAACATCCTGAAGTGAGGACATGGATGTATGGCTGTTCATTTTCATAAGACATAGAAAACATGTTGTGGTTTTAAAGGTCATGTGACGAAGACTAATTATGATGTTTAATGTATTCTAGATGGGACCTTGTACCATGTATTTTATTATAACGTGATCAGGAAAATGTACCATGTAGTTTGAAATCATTTGATTAGGACTGTAACCCCTATTTTATAGTCATGTAGTTCACACCAAAGTGGTAGGAACTCCAAAAGAGATATGTTTTACATGGTGGTATATCTAACCTTACATGAACAATGACTAAGAAGACATACAATCCAAATACGCATTCCGGAGGAGGATAACATATAGATTTAATTCATGATGCTTTTACTTTAGCTTCCATTTTATGTTCATGGAGGTTGAAACCTAGGAAGGAGGCTTCCAAAAATAGGTACTTGTGGCACGGTAGAGTGAAAAACTCATTGTGAGTGAGGGCCTAAGAGACCATGTTCCACACAAAAATTCCCATTAGAATTTAAAATTGTCTAAAGTCATGATTTTTTTCTTAGATAAGCAGTTTAACCTCACATGGTAAGGAAGATCTCTATTATGCAGTTTAACATCATGCAACTAGGACAATTAATAATGCAGTTTACTGTGTTGTAATTAAGAGGATTTATTTGAAGTTTATCATCATGTGATTTTGATAATTTATTATGTAGTTTATCATCATGTGAACATGATGATTTATCATTCATTTTATCATAATGTGTTTCATATGATTTATCATGTAGTTTATCATCAAGTGATTAGGAAAATTTATCTTGTGGTTTATCATCATGTGATTTAGAAGATTTATCATGCCATTTATCATCATGAGATTAGGGAAATTTATCATGAAGTTTATCACAATGCAATTAAGAATATTTTTCAGGAATTTTATCAACATGTTATCATAATGATTTATCATGTATTTTATCATCATGAAATCAGGAAGATTATTCATGTAGTTTTTCATCATCTGTTCCAGTAAATTTATCAAGAAATTTATTGTCATGTGATCAGGATGATTTATCCCATTTTTTATCATCATGAAATTTGAAGGATTTATCATATATATTGTTGTCATGTGATCGATAAAAAAATCCCTGATGTTTATCATCATGTGATGAGGATGATTTATCATGTATTTATCTTCATTCAATCTGGATGAGATAATGTTATTACATGACATACTTATTTAGGAACCTTACATTGGTGGGGTCGTGCTATGCTATCCATCCCTTGAAATTTTTGAATGAGATCTATTGGAGTATACCATATGTATGGCATAAATTCCCTCCCATTTTGGTTCCACATTCATAGGATTCTTTTAGGTTATCATTGGATTCATTGAGGAAAAACACAATCTATCCTTGATGGAAATATATGAGGTGATCATTTTGTTTAATGACTAGTGGAACCTGATTTTTATCCACATATAAACGATGCAAGGTATGAAATCTTCTCTCAACCAATTCATCCACTTCGTCCATTTGTTTCTGGGATTTCTCATCTATGGATAATTGATTGAAGATGGCAATGTTGTTCATTGGAAGATGATCCTCAGTGGGGAAGACCCCCTTGTTCCCATATACTATTGAGTATGCAGTATCATATGTGGAAGTGTAGGTCTTGGTTCTGTAAGACAAAAAGGAATATAGGATATTTTGTATCCAATAAATTTCATCCATATATTCCACCTACTGAAGTATATTTTATATTGTCTTATTGAATTCCTTTATCTACCTATTAACCTCTACGTAGTAGCGTGATGAATGGTTGGACTAGATTTTATAGTCCACATATAGCTTTCACAACTTTTCATTACATAAATTGGTGTTTTTGTATATACTTTTTGTATGATAGAAACAAAATATGGTGTTGATATTGGCTTTCATGAAGATGGAATTGTTCCATTGACCAAAATTGTTTGATGTGCATAGATTCATCCCACCTGGAGACCAAGTCATTTTCTATAAGAATGTACTTAAAATGGTTGGACTTGGTAAGAAGATAGGGCCCTACGACATCTATTCTTCTTATGGAGAATGACTGGTATGCCTGGATTTGACAAGCAATTTTAGTGTTTATTGAATGAAGTAAACGTGAAATTGGGAGGAATGGAACTTTTTGGTTAATTAAGTGGATTCTGATATTGAATTGGGAAAGTCATACCCAAGCCTATGGATTTGTTTGGCAAGATTTTCTTCTTATTTATAAGTGCATTAGGATCTAGTGTTATCTTCCTTCTTCACAACATTGGTCTACTCTCCATCAATGCACCTAAGAAGGACCCCATCAAGGATCGGTATATAGTGGACCTTCTGGTGATTCATGTCACCATACAGAACAAATTTAATTTCTCATATTTTAATTTTTTTCTCTCTTGTATTTGTACAGTGGGAGCTCTCCCTTTTGAAGGTATTTCGTAATGGGTGTCATCCAGCTGGTGGTCAGACCATAGAGTTAAGGGATGGTTCTAATCTCATTGATATCTTCTTTATTGGATTGAGAAAAAGGTGAGACCATCTGACGATGTGTGATGTTGTTGACTCTGACATCTCTCTCTAGATTTTCTAGAGTCATGGATGCTTTTTCAAGGGTTTCTACCTAGGAATATTATGACCATGGTACATGATTCAATGTAGGATCAAATGGGAATTCCACCATTATTCATGGGATGTGGTTCAATAGGGAGATTATATCTTCCTTTCTGATAGTCGAATCGTCGTTAGCCTGGTTGATGAACGGTTTAGAATGCCCCTTTAACTTTAAGTTATTCACTTTCACTTGAAGAGTCATCTATAGTACTACAATGAGGGCCTAATATTATACTCAATTGATCCTACACTTCTCTGATAGCAGGAAGGAGTAAGGAAATGCATCCTTTGTTGGAGATATGAGCACTATTCCAAATACAACTTTTTTGAACATGGGGTCTTCCATACTCTTTCCTATCAGTATTAAAGATGCACATTGACAATAAATCTCCAATATATGGGGACTCTTGAATAGAAAAAACATCTACATTGAGTAGTTCAGTTTCTAATGAAGTCATTTCTGTCTAGGGGTGTTCTAATAGGAAATAAGTTAATGTCTGGCCACTGATTGATTTATGAGGCATGAACTGAATTTTGAATTTCTACAGGTGGACCACCAACCATGATATATGATTGGACATCATAGGACGATTAAGAATGTATTTAATTAGGTGCCTATGAGAGACCAAAAAATCCTTATGATACTGTATATAGTACCTTAATTTCTAGACTGCAAATATTGGCACCAAATATTTTTTCTTGATATCTGAATAATGAGTCTCATAATTCATCATGGTTCTTCTGAGTTAATATATGATTTTTTCACTATCAGAGTTATTATTTTGTTGAGGAAAGAACCCAATGATCATTTTATGGTTGTCACATACAAAATATGCGGCCTCCCTATCACAGGTGGCAGCATCACTAGTGGGCTTAAAAGTGATCTCTTGAGGTTGTCGATTTCTTCATGATAATCGTTATTCCACTTATATGAAATCCCATTTTTCATAAACCTGGTTAAGGGAATTAATTTTCCAACAAGGTTCTATTTGAAGAATCAGATGTAGCTAAGTGTGCTTGAATTACTCTCAACTCCATGAGGTTGTGAGGAGGTGACATTCTAAGGCTATCTTTTTTTTCTCAAGGCCTAATTCAATTATATAATGGTTTATAATGAAGGTAAGGAATTTCCCTAAGGTATCTCCAAAAGCACATTTCAATGTGTTCATTTACATGATTTGATAAAGTAGTTTTTTGAAAATGATTTCAGGATTTTACTGGTGGTCAAATAATTTTCATGATTTAATCATGTGGTAATTAACATAACATTTTAAAAACATCCCCATGAATGTTTTGATGATTTGGTTCATGAAACATTGGTTTGTAGTGGAAAAATTATTTAGTCCGAAGGGAATATCCCAATGTCAAGATACTTCCTAGGGGCCCTGAAGGTAGTGACTTGGTCATCCTAATGGAAAATTCATGTTTGATTATATCTAGAATATCTATCCATGAAAGTGAGATCCTATTATCTAGTTGTTGCATTGATTAGTAGTTATTTTATTGGGACTGGGAAGCCATCCATTGGGTTGTTCCACTTAAGATCCCAGAAGTTGATCCAGACTCTGATTTCCTCATTCTTCTTCTTGATGAGGATGATATTGGCCATCCAAATGGGTTGTTGGAACTCTTGAATGAAGCTGGATCTGATGAGATCATCAAAATATTTCTATTTTTGGTTTTCATGTGTCAAGTGTATCCTTGTGGCTATCTATTTGTAGCATTGATGATCCTTTGGCTGGACCAAGTGTTGAGTGTCCCCCTCAGGATTCTGACTTGTAATTTCATTGTATTTCCAGGGTAATACATCCCAATGTTTCTTTATAATGGTGGTATACACCTCTTCATCTCCAAAATACATGGACACACTAATCAAAGTGGGTCGTGGGTATACATCTATACATAGATTTATTTCTCTGAGCACATCAATGGTTGTGGAGATTCCCTCTTAAAAATACACAGGGGAATCCCTCAGGTTATCCACCTCTTCATCTTCATCCTCATTATCTTATTTCTCTTGTTCCAATGGGGAAATAAGTCATGGAATGATTTCTCTAGAGATGGGGGAGGATTCAATATCATGATATTCAAAAGACGAAGCAACTTCCTATGACATAGCTGACAACAGGTTATTACCATTAAAATAAGGAGAGGATTGAGTAATGGGTGGATGACTGTCTTCATCCACTTTGAGTGGCATGGTTTCCTCTTCTACCTCAGTTGCTGAGGTGGTGATTTTATTTATCTTTGTTGATATAATAAAGTAATCTTCTTCTAAGATTTCACCATTTTATGGGGATTTATAAAACTTTTTTACACGACTATAGTCTGTGTTCATGACTGTAATCATGAATGTTTCAGAATACACACCTGTATTTGGGTTCTTATACCAAATTTGATTGATAAGAAACACATATTCATCATAGATATGTTTGAAAGGGTTGGTTATGATCAGTTCTGGACCATTTAGGGTAGTAAACCAATAAATACAATCAACCAATGGTCGTTTCCCTTTTCCCTGATAAAATCTTGCATCAATATAAAGTGACTCGTAGGATTTAAATGGGTCCTTATTGGCATGAAATGTCTTGATATTTTTCATTAATTGAGTACTTGATGAATTCAGGGGAAAATGAGGGTATTTCTATATGTTGATGCAACTACGGGCTTCTAAACAGGGCATGGATGTAGTGTTCTTTTCAAACACCCAAAATTTTGTGTTGGTTATGTGGCTTAAAACTTATCCATGAGAATTATTTGGCCCAAGAGATTCTTGTAAAAATTTTCATAGACTTGTAGTGTTATGGTAAGAGGTTCTAGGTCATCCTCATTTTAGCCTACTCGATGGAGTGTTCACACATGGATGAGGTTAAATACATATCCATTTTCTATGAATACATTTCAAATATTGATTACATTTTTGCAATCAAATATATACATAGTTATGATTTTTCCATATATAACATCTTCTTCATCATGATTTGTGGAGGAAATAACCATGTGTCTTTCCATAGGATCATTCTCCATTCGATAAACCTCAATAGTGTACAATTCAACTTCAAACTCCTAGGGTCCTAACAAAGCCTCTATAAGTGATTCCATGAGGGATTTTGACAAGATCAAGGCATCCAAGATCAATATATTGTTTGGCAATGATGCTAGCTATATTAGGATTTCATATATATATTATAATGGTCATTTCTTCCCATCAGGGGTATTCTCATTCATGGGATCTTTTGGGGATTGATAATTTTATGTATATGGATTTTCCATCACGTTAGAGGCTTGAGGTGGTCTTGTCCTTGGTTGTTTGGGATGGGCTTTCCTTCATGCTTGTTGAGGGAAATCAGGCACTTGTTCCTATTCTTACTAATATTATAGACTGATAAGGTCAATGTGGATTCTATCTAATGTGGGAGGATTTTCTAGTTTTCGGTGAACTGGTTGATGGTAACTTTGAGAAGTTTTGGAAACATTGACAGTTCGAGAAGGGGTGCAGCTAGAAGTCTAGATTCATCCATAACTATACCTTCCCTAATATCTTCATCTCTTACAAAATCATCCTCCAGTTCCCTAATTGATTTTTTATAACTTCAGTTCATAGCTACACTCATATTCAGATAACGAATCAATTTAGTGAATGGCATTAATGGAGATGAAGATAAACCTCTTATATGATAAGGTATTTATCAAGATGACTGTTAATGGTGGTGTCATTTGGTCGAGAAATTCATGCTATTTCAAATATGAAGACAAAGAAATATGATAGTGTCAAATCCAACATTGGCCTTAGTGTAGGTTCAACATCCAATTCTTTCACTTTTTATTTCCATAAAGGATTATTTTTTAAGGGATTACGTTTGCTGGTTTGTCAGGCCATTGATGTCGGTTGTGTTACAGCAAAAACTGTTGGGGGATTAGTTGTTTCTTTAAACTCTACTTAGAGAAATAAATGAGCTTGGTTGGTTGTTTTTTGAGTCATCCAATAATAAAATTTCAATTTCCTTCAAATAATAACTTCATTCCATTCACCTTCTTTTTTAGGGGTACTGGTAGAAACACACACCAAATGTGCTAGTGGACTTCCTGACATTACTACCCCGAAATCTACCATTTTCTACCGAAGAAATTTGAAGAGGAATAATTCCTAGATGGTGTGTCCTAGTATTTTGTGAATGGAGAAATAATCTAGACTATCATATATACCTACCTAGTCATACCTATTTTTCTATGATTGGTTGAGTAAATCATTGTCAATAGTAGAAATAAAATATACATGGAATTGATCATTTCAGAATGAGTGAACATTATTTCATCCCTCCTTGAATTCATTCCTCCTAAGTCTCCTTTCCCTATCATAGTAAGGGGGGTTTCTGTTGACACCCTAGGGGAGATTCACACTACGGTATAGGCATTAGAGATGGAGAAGGGGAAAATTATAACTTATGTGTGGTGTATCACACCTCAAACTTTCCCACACTTTTACAAGGGGCTGGTGGATTTTTCTACGACTTAAGATTAATTTTTCCCATGGAGTATTTCACTCTTTTTGAAATAGAGGAAAAATATTAATACCAACCTATATATTTCAACAGGATGAGTGGAGTCTATAGCTCATCATATTTGTTATCAATGTAGACAGATATAATATCATATTTAGGAAGTGGCCAGTTCTGGGAGTAGTTGATCCCATTCCATCATGAAATGAAATATACAACACCCTCATTTTCTCGTAGATTTTGATCAAAAGGTAAATGATTGTTGCATTATATAGCATCGATCTAAACTGAAACAGGAATTGTCGATGGGGATATTCCTATCCAGTTATTGATCAAGCCTTCAAACTAGTGTACCATATGAAGTTTTTCTCTATAATTTTTTGCAAAATGAACTGGATCTTCACTACTTCTTAGTGCTTGGGAGTTCCCATCATTGGATCACAATGAGATGTATTGTTTGTAAAATGTTTCTTTGGGATGCCTAATCCATTGAATACCAAAAATTTAGGAATCATGATGTTTGGATGTGCTAGGTTTTCACTCACATAATTAGGATAATGATTCTGTTATATTGGTACTAATTTGTTTCATTACGTATTGGATTAAAATCAACCTGCAATAGACTCAATGGTGTCAACATTCCCCTTACAAGTGTTCAATTGAACATGAGCATGGAAAGGCATAGTGATGTGTTGGGTTTTACATGGTAGTTATTCAATTAAATGAGGTTGATATCCTTCTAGGGAAAACATTTTAGTATTTTAATAAACTCATTTTAGTTATATCCTTAATGGAGGGAAATATTGATATCTTTCCTTGATTGATTATATGTAGAATAATGGTCCAGGCACCATGTTGGGATGTTATTAAATCCTCGCATCAATTGTCAGGATGAATCATCATCATTAAGGTACACATTATATAAGTATACAATGATACTCTTCCCGGGGATCATATTTGATAGGAATGAAAACTCCAAGAAACTCGGGATTGATTCACTCAACAATTTCATTTATTCCATTGGTTGTGTGAATATTTCATCATGAATAGGGAGCTCGTCGTCATCAAGGAGTGGAGGCAGTTTGTATATGACCTTGACATTATTTTCTCTCTATTTTAGGATAGTTGAAAATTTAGTATGAGATATATCAAGGGAGAACCCAAATAATGGGTGATTCACTAGTTTCGGGTATGCACATCTTCATTCTCAGTGTAGGCAATAATCTTGGTGGAAAGATCCCATCCTCGTTCTTCTGAATTTTAATCATATTTGGTGTCATTTTTTTGGGTAACATTTATGATGGTCACCAATTAATAGTTAATTGTGGTCACTACACTAGATAATAAATGGTAGGAGATATATTTGCATCCTTTTCTGGATTCCCCCCTTCCTTTTGGATATCTTCTTTTCGAATTTTTCTATAAGGTTACTTAGAGGGAACCTCTAAGTATTATTTTCATACACCTCCCTTCTAAGGAACTAGATCTTGAGAAGGGAGAAATATAATAACTTACCTATTGTCAACCTTCCTAAATAGGAAAAGATTGATTTCTATTAAGGGGTGATTGAGGTAAAAATGACACCAACCGTTTTAGATGGTGTCACACTCATTATCATATTATTGTTACTTGGTACAATTTTTGATATCTTATGGGGGAAATTTGTGTTAAAAATTCCCCCATCCTAATGGGCTGGGACTAATTGTGTGTTTCAGAAACTACTGCTTCTATCGTCTCTCTCTTAATCTCATGTATCTATGTAAAAATGTGTGATAGATACAATTTCGAGCATTCACGTGAACTATTTGTTTTTTAGGACATTGGAACTTTTTTATGATTTTATTCCCTTATGAGAGAATCCTACTAACAATATACATTTTACTGGTTCAATAGTTTTTCATTGTATTTCTCTCATAGGGCTTGGTTATTTTAAGTTATACACAAGGATTGTTATTTTTTAGTGTATTTCCATTACTACAAGGGGATTTTTCTTAATAACCTCATGGGGATAATGAAATTACATGATTTCATTTCTAGTGGGTTCTACAAAATTATGCAAGAGGTAAAATGAAAATCCCCTTATTTTACCATCCCCGGATGTGAACACCATATAGGGAATCAAGAATTAGATATTATCACATACGCAGTTCATTAAGGTAGGCCAGATGTATATCTTTCCTTTTCCCCTTTGATAATGGTCATCATGGGAAATGAAATACTTCCAATTTAATTTGATGATGAAGCCCTCCAAATATTTTGACATGGCCTTCGTACCTGTTGTAAGGAAATAACTTTTATTTCATGTGGTAGATAGTTGTCCAGAGATTGAGAAAAATGATTTGTATACATTGTTATGACAATACCATTGGTATGTTACATTGAGAACTGGGCGAGAGCCAAAACATTATAGGTATATTGTCCCTATCCAAATTTCTTCTCATGAGAAACCTATAATTTTTTTATTCAACCAAGGACCCATCTACATGATTATCCCAATTTGAACACTTCTTGATGATTTTGTCACATGTAGCGGGCCTAGTAGTGGTATCATTGGTATGAGAGTGGATCTAATGTGGCTCAGAGGATAATCATTGTCTCAATCCATCACATTGTTGAGAAATTATTCTTATAATCATTGATAGGTTATATAACATGTCTGAACCCTTCTTTCTATGTGCCCCATAATTTTATAGATTCCATGTAATTGACTTGGAATGGGGATGGACATCTTAGAGAAATGCAAATTTACAATGGGGAGGACCATCACAACAAATTCCATCATGGAGAGGACAACCATCCTAGATCAATGTCTAAATTTAGGGATTATTTCAATAGTGTATACCATGGGAAGTAACATTGAGGTGGATGATAGAATGGGAGGTTATTATTGAAGAAATAAGGTGTCACTACGGGGAGGACCTTCATATCATATGTTATGATCAAGAGAGATACCATCGAAACTTTATGTATAGAAGGAATGGATAATTTTTGTTGAATATTGATTTGGGAGGACCTTCTAGGTGGAAGAAAGCAAGGGGAGTACCATCTTTTTGCGATAACTTGTCACTGTAGAGAGGACCATTGCAGTGAATGTTATTATAAAGAAGACTACCATCACAACTCAATGTCCGAGTATAGGTTGAATTTATAAAACGTATAACCTATGGAGGACCTTCTAGATAGATGATAGTAAGGGGAGGACCTGCTTTCTGTGATAAGGGGTCACTGTAGGGAGGACCTTCATAAAGAATGTTATGATGGAAAGGAAACCCGTCAATGATCGATGTCCAACTATGGAGAAAATTGTTCAATCATTAACTCTAGGGGGAACTTTAGGGTGGATGATTGTAAGGGGAGGACATTCTTTCTATTATTTATGTTATTTCTATAAGGAGGGATACCCTAAATCTCAACAATATATTAGATCTCAAAGAAGATTAGTTTTTTCACATAAAGAAAACCATAGGGGTAGATTCCCTGTAGAGAACTCTAAAACTACATGTAATAATGTTTCTGAATGACCTTCACAACTGCTACTACCACATCAGTAATTCAGTGACAGATCAATAGGATATTAAGACCCCATTGATAGGTGTTTTAAGGCATCATGAAATTTGGCTTCCGGTAGAGTAGAATCAGGAATATTCTCTTTAATATTCAAATTCCTTTAGAGAAATTAGTTTTTTGGCACTCTATTCTAAGAAACCGATGATACGTATCATTGGTGATGACAGTCATATTGGGGTTCTCAGTCAAATTTCTCTCGTGGTCGACTGGGTTTTGAAGAAAATATTCTGGAAATTTTTCAAGGGTATATACCTTCCCTAGAGTGGCCACTGAAGTGGGTTGATGCCCCCCAATTGGAACTCATATTTGATCCCAGTCTTATTTTCCATTTATCATGATATATTTACAAAGACCCTCTTGGGTGAGAGAATTCATACATGTTTACTTCAGTGTGACCACCCCTTTATGTGGATGAGTCTCCCCACATGAGGAGTTGGGGTTGTGGGCCCAAATCCATGGAATTTTTTCATATATGATTATATCTTAGAAATTATCTATGATATTGTTTGGGATTGATATCTAATCCTCAATTATTTCATGGATTTCTTTAGATAATTCAATAGAAATAAGGGGAATATATTCCAATTTGGTGTTGGAGCAGGAATATATGCGAACTATGATCTGTAATTTCCTTTTAGTAGGTACTGGTTTTTCTCTTATGTGAGGGAAGAGATGTGGGTCTTCCCCTGATATGAAAATTGGGTATGCCATCTCCCTTCACGAATTTCCACCATATTTATAAGTAGGGATTGATATTAAAGATGTGGAATTTCTAATTTATCATTGGTTTCAATCATATTTGAATGATGGTATGGATATGAATCTTCAATAAATCACATCTACTTATATTATTCTATCGTATTTGACCGGAATTCTTCATATTTGTGTGAATGGATTTATTTATTTTCATTGGTTTCTATCATATTTTACTGATGGGCATAATATTCATCCATTTTAATTCTCATATGATGATATTTTCCTCCATATTTGATTGGAGAGATTTATATTTTCTAGTAGTTTTTTTCATCTTCTCGTTGGTTTCCATCATATTTGATTGATGGTATTGATATTCATCCACCTGAATATGCCTCAGATTATAGTTTTACAACATATTTTACTTGATGGATTCATATTAGAGAGTGTGGATTTCTATCTAATCACTGGTTTCCATCATATTTGATGGATTAGCTAGATATGAATTCCCATGAATTTACATCTACTTATAGTTCGAGGACATATTTGACTGGAACACTTCTTGTTCATGAGAAAGGATTTTCCTCAACTTATTTTTCATCATATCTGGCCAACAGGAATAATGTACATTATTAAGGATATGCATCTAACTGTAATTCACAGCCTTACCTGCATGGTGAGATTGGAGAGTAGTAGCGCGGATTTGAATCTGATCATCATTTGATGTCTTATTTGATTAATGGGCTTCATAAGATGGGGATGGAATATATGAGTGCATGTATTATTCTTTTGTATTTTCATGGTGTCCTTCATTATCATTAATGAGGATGATAGCCTATTCCTAATCATTTTTTCATTTCCATTTGCAGGTTTCCATTTGGAAAAAGGTCTGTTGGACATCAGTGGGGGCCCATTGGGTGGTATCGTCTTCATTACAAGGATTATAGGGTGCACAGTGTTGGAAATGACGATTTCAAGTAGGGGCCCTTGGGGGGGCCTATGCTTTTTGGACGTAGTAATTGGTGAATAATTTATCAAACTCTATAAGGTAAGGGAGGAACTCATTGTCACATTTCAAGGATAGGCTCATGAAATAGTTAGGTATTGATAGTTGGGTCGTATGTTTCTGGATAGATGTCCATCACTATGAGGGAAGCTAGTGGGGTATCATGGAATGGAGGGAATATCTTGCTACCTCTAGGGTGGTGAGAGTACCCTTCCAGTGGTACTCACTTACAAAAAATTTTGACACCAAACACTGAAATCCCCTAGTTAATGAGGGCATCCACCATTTGGTTGAGGGACTGACTAGTGCAATGGCTGATGCATAAATTTTAAAAAGCTAGTGAGATTCCATTCGATTGGTGAGAGTTTTGAGGGATTCATTCAATATATGTGATAGATACATAAAAAATCCTCTTCAAATTAGAATTTCATGAACACATTCATAATTTATGGTATCATTTGGACCACTTCCATTTGGATGCAAAAAAGGCCCGACACTGGGTAACACATCCATCTTGGTTAAGGATTTACGTCAGGTTCACCACTTTATTTCTGATGAAAATTATTTTCACCAAATTTTTTAATTTCAGTGGGTTTAACAGTGTGAAATCACTTACGTGATGTACAAAGTTTTAACTTGTACTCAAACGAGTTTTTTCATGGATCCAAAAATTCCCATTGACTCTCATATCCCTGACTTGTGGACCGACTTTCCAAAGGGTGAAATTTTTTGGGTTACATGTCCAATGACACTAAAGAAACCAAATTTTTTTAACAGATGGAAATTCTTGATCATCACAACCTTTTGGGGGGAACTATTTTCTCTTTCATGACTCTCTTATAAATTTAAGATATGTTCATGAATCCTTGGTTCAATCCCAGGTATGAATACATGGATTACCCTGAGGTATCGATCCTTTATGACAACACATGGGTTCAAAATCATTGATATATATCTGATTTGATTTAAAATGATACACTTTTATGAATAGATCAGTGACTTCTTATTCATTCATTAGGGAAATATTTGTTTTAATACACTTTTTAATATTCTTTGGAGTTTTCTATCATCTAGGGAGATAGAAATTGTTTTGATGTCAGGATCGAACACATAAAATGATATTTTATGTATCCTAATGGGAGGAATAAAAACCCACATAGTTTGGTTCCACTTATTAGTGAACATCATATTTTATGGTTTCGTGATGAGGTCCCAATCATTCAGTTTAAAATCTTAGAGTAATGAAATCTAGGATGATGAATGATGGTCTGGGACATGGGTTGAGGTTGCCCGAGGGGCCCAAAATAGACGTGGTCGCATGGGTGGATATGATCCAACTGAGGTTGTGGCCATGAGAATATCTAGTTAAATTTGGGTAATAGGTTTGGACCTTTGGGAGGCTTCCTAATTATCCCAATTAGTTGTGAAACAAATACCACATGGTTTTGTGATTTTGGGATTTAATCCTATGGAGGAGTCCCAAAGGAACATTTTGTTGAGGATTGCATGTGGAAACAACCCAGTTGAGACCTAAAGGATATATGGTCTATGGGTAGGGGAATGGAAATAATGGGGATGTGGTCTATAGTAAATTAGGATGAATGTGGTTATTGAGTTTGGACCTTAGATAGGCTTCCCACATATCCTAGTTAGTCTAGAACAAAATCCCACCTAGCACTGTTAGATTGGGTAATATTTTTTAGAGCTAGACAAAGGAGAATGTAGATGGGGATTACACATGGATTCTACCAATTTAGGTTCTAAATGAGATATGGTCTCCGAGTAGGGTCATGAAATTTTTGGGGATGTGGTCCAAATAAAATCTGGATAGAAGTAGATGTTCGGTTTGAACCATAGGGAGGATTCCTATGTATCTCAGTTGGTTAGGAACCAAGTCCTTATAGTTTTGTTATGTTGGGGATTATGCATGGGATATATCCAAAGGATCATGTGGATGAGGCTTATGAAAGGAAGCTACCCATTTGTGACCCAAAGGATATATGATCTCCGGGTAGGTGCATGATCTTACTAAGGCTACAGTATAGAGAAAATCATTATGGGTTTGGATGTTGGGTTGGTACCACATTGAGACTTCCTACGTATCCTAATTTGTTGTGAATAAAATTCCATAGTGTTTTGTTAGGTTGGTGCTTTTGCATGGGTAATTCCCAAAGTTTCATTTCCATTTGGAATATGTCCCTTTGAAGATTTAGGCATTGATTTGTTTCTCATGCAATGAATTGGGACATTTGGATTAATTTTGGGGCTTACATATATGGATAAGTACCATGGATTTTCATATTGTTGGGACTTATACTGATTGGGGGACTATTTAATGTTTGGGACCATGTCGGTGTCCCGATCGTCTCTAACCAGTAAGCCTGTGTGAGTCATGCTTAGTGCGGGAAACAAGTTGGAGCAGTAGATCTACAGATCACATGATTATACTCTATCCACTAGTGGATGAGGTGATGAATACAAAATGGAGTGGGAGAGGGAATTGAGTGTGCATATTTCCTCTTATATCATGGTAACTGGGATAGTCACAACTAATGATATATCTGGCTATATCCTGGGATGAGGTGAAGAGGATAAAATGTTCCACCTATCATAATACAGTCTAGGGGATTACTCTTGTGAGGATTCCCAATAATTGGTTCCATGGGGTGGATTTCATTCCTAATCAACGGGAATGAAAATCATGATCCATTCCCTCACCACCCAAAACAAGGAGGTTCTCTTTGGAACCACTAGGTCAGAACAATAATTATAATGGGAATGTAAAACTGAAGAAATTATGAGGGTCTTTCTAATTTTGGATGTTACACACAAGACTACACTTAGCATGGGCACATAGAGATAAAAGTACATGATGATGTGTTCGATGATATAATCACAAATTTCAGGTGGCATTGGAAGAGGCACTATCTTAATGGCTTTAGAATTTTTATTGGAGGGCATGATATGGATCCCAATGATATAGTAGAAATGAGTGATAGGAAGTGGAGTGTAGAACATCTTAGGAATCCCCATTCCATATTGCTAATTCATAGGCAGGATGGGGTTCCCTCCACATAGTGCGGTGCTACATGGGTGGGGGCATTGTCTGCGTAGCGTTGTGCTATGTAGAACTATGTTTTTATCATTTAGAATGTCACTACCTGGGGAAAGGCTCTATCCACATAGTATATTGAAATGTGGTGTTGAGTCCCTCCTACCTAGTACATTTCTATGTGGTGTAGGGTTATGACTACCCCGAGTTTTTCTATATAGGATGCCGGTCCTCATTGGGGCCATTCGTTTATTCCACACAGAACGATGTCCCCAAAGGGGTTTTGAGTTCACAAATTACAGGATGATTTTCATCCTTCTTAAAACTTTGTAGGTTATTTTTAACAGATGGGACTAAATGGACCTCTACTGATTCAACTCGAAGGTTCATCTGTTAAGGTACCCTCATCACTCATCTCCATCATCTCTCTTGGGTTTGGTTCCCCTTCTGGTCCCCCTCGTTGTACTATTATAGACAAGCGGAGGGACCCAATACCGGCATGGCTGATCTTCTAGAGTAGGACATAGACCATATTCTATGGGAGAACATGGAGGATACCCCAGCCTATGAAGAACATGGTTAGCGAGGAGTGGCCATTCACAGAGGGTTTCGTCATTTTAAGTGTAGAAATCACCACCTAACTCCACAAACAACTTTTCTTGATTTGAAGGCACCAGAGGTACCATCCCATGCTATGAACTATCTAGTTCAATAGGATAGTAATTTGCAAGGGGAAAAATCAATGCCTATCCATAAAAATGAATGTCGTTTTATTCATAGGTGTCAAAATTAACACCTTCACACATGAAATGTTTTGTCACAGGGTTCTCTACGAAAGTGGTGGAATTCCATTCAAAGCGGTGGTCAGTGTAGCATTTTTTACTTTTCAAAATCAACCCATTATTTTCATCTTTGATATCCTAGAACCATTTCCTTAAATATTCTTCTAGATTATATTCCAACCCTTTTCTCGAGTTTGATAAAATTCTGTTCTACTTGAATTCTTAATATTCAGGACCCAATACCCCTAAAACACTAAAACCCTAAAAAATTCAAAATAATCAATAACAATAAAAATCCTTAAATATTCTATAATCCTGAAAACCCATGGAAACCTCAAAAACCCAAGAATCCCCTAAAAACTCTAAAACCCCCTAAAAGACATGAAAACCATGACAAATCCTAAAAGTCCTATGAACTATAAACCCCCTAAAAATCCATAAAAAACCTAAAAACCCTAAAACCATTAAAACACTAAAAACCCTAAAAATTCAAAAAAACCCCCAAGAAACCTAAAACCTAGAAAAAACCCCATAAAATTACTATAAACACCAAATACCTAAAAATACAAAAACATCATTAAAACCCTAAAACCATTAATACCATAAAATCCATAAAACCCCATTAAAACCCCTAAAACACCTAAAAACTGTAAAAATCCCTAAAACTGATAAAAAATATAAAAATACATAAAACCTCTAACAACCTTAATACCCCTAAAACCATAAAAAATATAAATACACTAAAACCCATAAAGAAGACTAAAATAATAAAACCCACTAAAACAGAAAAAAATGATAAACCCTGAAAAAACTCTAAAAACCCTAAAACTCACTAAAAATCTCTAAAAACACATAAACCCCATAAAATACCCTAAACCCCTAAATTTCCAAAAACCACTTAAAACCCAAAAGACATAGAAAATTCTTAAAACACTAAATGAATCTAAAAATAAAAAAACCCTAGATGAAAATAAAAACCCTAAAACCCCAATAAGGTACTAAAAACCCCAAAAACCCCAAAAGACCAAAAAATACCCTAAAACACCCAAATAAATATAAAAACTAAAAACAATTCCCTAAAATCATAAAAGCCCCTAAAAGGCCTTATAAGACCCTAAAAGTCCTTAAAGTACCCAAAAAACCCAAAAACCTAAAGGACCCTAAAAATCCAAAAGGTGACTAAAAATCCTTTAAAACCATAAAGGACCCGAAAAATACAAAAACCTAGCGTATCCAAAAGAACCCAAAAGGACCCTAAAATGATAAATACCACTAAAATACCATAAAAACTATAAAATACTATTAACCCCTATAACATAAAACCCCTTAAAATATCATAAATTCCACTAAAAACTTGAAATGTCCTTAAAAACCAAATAAGAACCCAAAATACACTAAAAACCATAAAAATCATAAAAGTCCGAATTAATTCTTACATCCATTAAAATATCTTAAAACCAATAAAAACACTAAAAACACTTAAACCCCTAAAAATCCAATGAAGCCAAAAAAACCCAAAAAAAAACCTTAATGACGATAAAAATTATAAAAACCCCAACAAGACATATCCCATAAGACCCCATAAAAACCTTAAAACCCAGCAAACTACTAAATGACCCAAAAACCATAAAAATACCAGGGACTACTAAAACACCCTAACAACCATAAAAACCCATAATAACCCTAAAACCCCTAAACCCCTAAAAAATACTAGAACCACTATAAGACAATAAAAACACTAAAAACCATTCTAATACACTAAAACCCATTTAAACATTAAAATACTCTAAAAATAATAAAAACCTAAAACCCCCATAAAAGTCCATAAAAACATTAAAAAATCATAAAAACCTAAAACACTTAAACACTAAAATACCCAAACAAAACCATAGTAAAACCCAAAAAATCCTAAAACCCCTAAAACCCAAAAAACCTTAAAAACCATCACAAACCCCTAAAAAAACATAAAAAATAAAACACCCAAGACCCTAAACCCCTAAAACCCTAATTACATATAAATACAAGAAAAAACCCAAAACCCCCAAAAAAAAACCTTAAAACACAAAAAAAATCCTAAATTATATAAAGCCCTAAAAACCCCCCTCCAAATCCCTAAAAACCACAAAAATCCAAAAAACAATAGAAATACTAAAGACCACTAATATTAATTTAAAACCCAAAAAAACATTAATTGCCTAAAATAATAAGAAACCAAAAATCATAAAAAACCCGAATATCCCTAAAACCAAAATAAACTCTTAAAAACCATAAAAACCCTAAAATATTATAAAAATCCCTTAAACCTTAAAAGAACCAAAAAACCATTAAAACCCATAAAAATCAATAAATACCCAATAAACCAAAAAAAGAACATAACACCAACAAAGACCCTAAAAACCTAAAAATGCTAAAAATTCCTAATAACACTAAAAACCCTAAAACACATAAAAATTTAATGAAAATCATAAATCCCTAAAAATAAAAAATCCCCTTAAAACTATCAAAAACCAAAAAATACTAAAAACCATTAAAAACCTTAAAATCCCAAATAACCCCAAATACCAATAAAAACAATAAATACCTTAAAACCCTAAAATCTATATAAACCCCAAAAAAACCCTAAATCCACTAAAAATATATATTATAAAAAGAAAAAACTCAAAATTCCATAAAGACACTAAGAAAACCCTTTAAACCCAAAAAAAACTAGAAAACCACTAAAAGGCCCTATAACCCTAAAAACATTGAAATACCCTAAAACCCCAAAATAATTCAAAAAAAACACAAAAAAACTCTAAAAACCCCCAAATGAACATAAAATCCCCAATAAACCCCCAAAAAACCTAAACGGCATAAAAATAAAAAAACCATAAATACTCGCAAAAACCCTAAAAATCCCTTAAAATACCAAAACCACTAAAAATATCCAAAAACAATAATCCTTATACACTATACATCAAACCCTAAAACCCAAAACCTAGACCTTATACCCAGAACCCCTACCCTAAAACAAACAACCTACCCCCTAAACCTTATATCCTATACATTAAACCCTACACACTGCACTATAAACAATATAACCTACACACATAACCCAATAACAAAACCCTAAAAACAAATAATAACACAAAAAAATAATGACCCAATAAACAATAATAACACTATAAGACCCTAAAGATCATCAAAATCCAAAAAACCCCATGAAAACAATTAATCCCCCTAAAAACCAAAATATTTAAACACTAGGAAACCCTAAAATGATTAAACCCCTAGTCCCATAAAAATTGTAAAACCATAGAAAAATAAATGAAAACCCATAAAATCATTTATAACCCGTAAAACCTGCCAAATCCCTAAAAATTCAAAAAAAACTGAAAACCCTAAAACACCTAAAAATCCCTTAAATCCCTAAAAACCCTAAAACGTAGAAACCCTTACAGACCCTAAAACCCAAAAAAAAATTATTGAGCCCCCAAAAAATAAAAAATTAAAAAAATGAGATGTAGTAAAGATGAATAGTAATTATAAAGGACCCTAAAATCAATTAGAAATCATAAATTCCCAAAAAAACCAATACACTAAAAACCGCTTCAACAAAAAAACCCCTAAAAATCCCCACAAAAACCAAAAAACCCATGAAAATCATAGAAGACCCTAAAATACCAAAATAAATCCCCTAAAATCCCATAAAACACCATAAAAACCATAAAAACCATAAAAACACTAAATGACCCTAAAACACTAATAGAACCTAAATGCAAAAAACTCCCAAAAGGCACTAAGAATCATAAAACAGCCATAAAGACCCTACGATAACTTAAATAACCCAACAGACACTAAAATACCCCCAACCCCTAAATGATATGAAATACCATAAAATCCCTAAAGGACCATAAAAATACTAAAGGATCCTAAAACCAAAAAATCCTTACATACTATAAAACCCTATGAAAAAATAAAAGACCTTAAAAAATGTAAAATATTAATATAGATTTATTAGGTACTCCCTTAACCTCATCATGTTTTCCCTCCTTTGAGGTTGGGAGAATCCCTATAATGGTGGAGTCATATATTTTTTGGAATTTTAACATTAACCATCCTTTTCTGAAAATTGAAGGAAAATTTCATTATGTGAAATTGGGTTAAACACCATGTAACTATTGCAGGTTATAATCTATGAAAATGGATTCATGTTGTGAATGTTACATGTCACGAAATGGGGTTTCATGTCATTACTTCTTCAAATAACTGATTACAAGTCCCAAATTATGGATTTTTCAGTGTAATTGTACATCGTTGATTTCATAAAATATGACTATATTATACATCATGAAACGGCCCACGTCATTTTATAAAAATGGTTTAGAAGCTAATATTTCAAGGATCCTTCTCCTAACCACTTGTATCTCAAACCAGAACTTATCCTAGGATATTTTGGGAGACTCATATCCTTCTTGAATGATTATTTTGGTGATATATCTTCATTGCAGCTATGGTTCGTCTATCCAGGTAAGAGACCTTTATAATTCATCATTACATTTGATTTCAGTATTTACATAATATGTAATCTTTGGTTCTATAGAATATGTTAGTGTTTTCTTCTTATTTTCTCCAAGATCTGCTATGCGATCTCATTCATGGTGCATTTTTCTTCATTGGTCGTGGTGCGACAGACATTCAAATTTGAGGTATGTATATTTCCTCTCTTACTCCAACCCCTTTCATTGTAAATTTAATCAATATTTATGTGGATTTTATTTTTTGGCCTTTATTGATGTTGTTGGGTTTTATTGGTTTTGGATTCTGTTACGGGCATGTATGACACTAGTTTTAAGGTATGTGGTTTCATATATTTCCCATGACAATAGATCTTGTTGATTTTCTTTACAAACTAATTCATAGTTAATGATTGGTATGATTATTTAGTGTTTTTTGTGAAGATTTTTCAATGAAAAATAGTTTTTCTCTATTTTTTGTTAAATGAACGGAATGAGGGGTATTTTCAAAGCATTGAAAATAACTTTTAAATTCATTGGAAATGATTTTCAAATTGATGAAATGAATTTTGAAAAGGAGCACATGGGTTACCTTGGGAGCATAGGGTGATGGTTTATATTAAGGCCATTATCCATTATTTTGTGATTATCATGGAGGTATTTCTCGGAGAATTCATCAATTTCCTTGGCCCGTTGTACTAGGGGATTGATATTGGCATTATTATTGGGTTTACTGAAGGAATATTCCCCTACCTCCTAGACCCATTGTTTCTAAGATGTAGTTTTTTCACATGATTATTGTGGTATGATTAATCTGTGTCCTGAAACAGTAGTTTTCCTTTGTTTTGTGATACTTGTTCTTCTATTTTGTATTGACTTTATTTCTGAGTTATCCTTGATATGCATATTTATTCTTGTCAAAAATGATGGGGGATTTCTTTTGAAATGGATATTCCTATTTTTGATTAAAATTGTGGAAAAAGGTAAATTTTTATCATGTTTTATATAAAACTTCCTTACTACTTATTATAGTATGTTTTCACATAAAATGTGCACGTGAGAATTGTTATACAGAGGGGTGTTTTGAAACACCATGGTGGGATCCTACTAAGACTATTATCTCAAAAACTATGGACCTCTTTTGTGGTGCATGGACCATTTTTGACATACAATGTAGGGATAGAAAAGGAAACATTGATTGGGGAAAGGTTCATGTCATCTAGTTGGGTAGCTGGTGGTATGATGGTTGGAGTTCATTCATGACATCATTTGGAGTAGCTATTTGGCGTAGGTCCTTTGAATTTGTACTTGGTCAATGGATTTTTTAGCCACATTCATTATTGTCTTTTTCTTCTATTTTCTTATAGTTATGGAATATATATATATTTTTTCATCTTACTTTATCCCCTTTTGTTTATTACATATATTCCATGTAGTTTTTCAGGTAGGGAAAAATAATTACCGATATTTTGTCGTTCAATGTCTAGGTGCTTGTCTCCAGCCCATGGGGATTGGTAATTTTCTTGGGGTACATTATAGAATGCGTTAGGTGCCAGGTTTGAGGGATACTGGGTTGGTACATTACAATTTGGTATCAAATGAGGTTTTTCCTCAAGAATACTTGTCTTGGGATGTCTGTTAGACTTGAGATAGGATTGTCAGGACCTGATAGGTATGTTGTGATAAGTTCTTAGGCAGATGTTATCATGGAGAGTCTCAATTTTCTATAGGATGTTGGGGTATGTGTCTCTAGTGTTGAGTTTTTGTTTTTAAATATCATTTATCTCTTATGGGTTTTCTAGTATTAACCGAGATTTTCTCGTTTTATGATTGTTCTTTTGTTTCAGTGTGCAACAACATGCCTCTGAGACATCTTCCCCGAGTTCCTTCAGATAGTGAAGATAATTCTCCTCAAGGGAACCCACCTATAGATCATAATATCATCGAGACTATCATATGGGTCATCCATGTTGTTTATTAGGAATTACCACATGCTGAGAATGCTGTTGTTGAGGTACAAAAAGGAGCTAGTGGAGAGATATATCGATCACGAGAGTTCATGTCAGAGAAACCACCATCATTTAAGGAAACGACTATGCCTTAAGAGGTAGAGGACTGGCTAGATAGGATCGATCAAATATTTTAATTTCTAGTGACACCAGAGAGCATCATGGTAAATTGAAAAATGTTAATATTTGAGGGGTATGTCAACTGATGGTGGGAATATATTGTCCTGGAATATAGGCACATAAACATGGATTAGAAGGGTTTCAAAAACCCATTCATTCCGTATTTTTTTGAGAATCATTGATGATAAAAAGTCATTAGTGATCCTGTATTTATAATAGGAAGAGTGTTGAATGTTGGAGAACATCATTCACTTTGCTAAGCTTGTCTAATTTTTCCTAGACGTGTTGAATATTGACTAGATAGAGGCTCAGAAGTACCTACAGGGCTTTCTACTGAATATCAGATCATAAGTGTTTATGACTAATCATTCTACATTTGTGGAGTTCATAAATATAGATATGATGGAAGAGATTAATATGGCAGGAAAGGATGGATTTTCCACCTCTTCTCTTCCACTAGTTGGAAGATTCAGTGGTGCGCCTGGGAAGAAAATGAAGTGAAAGATCATCACAGGAGTAGTAGAGGTGGGTTTCAGCAGTGATCCTCCTATGCACTGTCTATTATAGCGAATAATGGGCCTCTCAAACTCTATTATATTAGTAAGAGAGGACACATCAGACATTCTTGTCCTTTACCTAGGAAGAAGTGAAATAATTATGCATGCATTGGTCACTTAAATCACTTCTTTCAGGCTATGACTATGCCTCATTATGGATAGTGTTAGTAGGCTCCATGGGTTACTACGATGCAGTTAGAAGCTTTAATGACAATAGGGCTCTTGCCCCAGGCCTCTATAGTGAATCTTTTTCATGTAGTAGATTACATTCCAATAGAAGATGATGTAGATCAGAATGTAGTAGAGGTAATATAATCATTTTATCTTCATTAGAAATTCCATTATTCAATACGGGTGCCTCTCACTCTTTTATATCTGCATGTGTTTTTGATATTCTTAAAATTCAAATAGATCTTTTTTCATTTTAAATGGAGTTAGAAACAACTCTTGGGAAATGGAAAGATCATGGGTTCATGATTCCTTCTTCATTAAAGATAGCTGATACAGAGTTCGTATGGGATTTTATAATTCTTGATCTGAATCTATTTATATTAATTATTAGTATAGATTGGTTTGTTGCTCATTAAGATGAGGTTAATTTTTATCATTGACATGTTTTGTTTCTTACTTACAAAGGGATCACTAATGAGTTTTAGGTGGAGTTGGACCTGAGGTCAGGTATTGTTGAACCTTTCCATCAAGAGCTCAAGAGTTTGTTGTTTTCTATTGAATTTGATCCCAATGTGGTCTATGCTGTCATTGATATTCACATTGTTGTTTTTAACTTTCCTTATGTTTTCCTAGAAAACTTCACTGGTCTTCCTCCATAGTTATAGGTAGAATTTTCAATTGATCTGGTGCTAGGTATGTATTTGATATCGATAAATTTCAATCATATGGAACTAGTGGAGTTGAAAGATCTCATGATTTAGCTAGATAACCTGTTGAAAAAATGTTTTTTTCGCCCTAGTGTTTTGCTTTATCCAACCCCTATTATCTATTACATGAAATAAGATGGTTCACTAAGTTTATGTGTGGACTATATAATGTTGAACCAGGTAACCGTTAGGAAAAAAATACACTTTGCCTCATATGGATGATCTGTTTGATCATTTAACGGGAAAAGTTGTTTTTAAAGATTAATCTCCATTAGGGTTTTCATCATCTTAGAGTTCAAGTGTCAGATATATTGAATACAACATTTAGGGGAATGTATTATTATTAAGAATATATTGGAATGCATTTTCATCTAACAAAAAATTTTTAAGAGTTTTGTGTTTTGATGAATCAGATATTCCATCAATATCATGAAACATGTGTTCTAGTGTTTGTGGATGATATTTTGGTTTATTCAAAATCCAAGTGTGAGAATTAGAATCATCAATGTTTAGTTCTTGAAATTTTGAGAAGTCACTTTTTGAATGGAAATCATCCAAAATATAGATTTTGGAATCATGATGTAATGTTCTTAGGGAACAGAACTTAAGAGAATGGCTTATCATTTGTTCTATAGAAGGTAAAGTTTGTTTTCTCATGGAAGCAACCACAAAATTTATTTGATATAAACATCTTCCTTGGTCAATCCAAATACTAACAATGTTTTTTCAAGGATCCTTATAGGATGGAGTCATCTTTGACTTCCTTTACTAGGAAAATAATTAAATTAACCTGTGATTCAATGTGTCACACTTATTTTGATCAATTGAAAAGGATTTTGACATGAACTCCTATTCTGATCTTACATGATATTGGAAAGGGGTAAATTGTGTTTTGATATTCTTCTAGTGCTAGTTTGGGATGAATTAGTATGCATGATGACCATGTGGAGGTTATGGATCTAGTCTACTTAGGTTTCATGAGAATAATTACCCCACTCATGATTTAGAGCTCTCCATAGATATGCATGTTCTTAAATGTTGATGTAACTATATTTTTAGGGAAATGTTCGTTGTCTTATCTAATCATAAAATTCGAAGCTATATAATTTCTAAAAAATACTTCAATCTCAAAGAGAGATTATCGGTAGAATACCTTCATAAATTTGAATTTAATATCGTTTACACCCGAGGAATGGTAAATGTTGTTGCAGACACTCTTAGTAAGAATGTACCTTCACAAGATGTTCTAGAATCAAAGGAAGAGTAGAACATTATGGGGATTTTTTCTCAGTTTCATAGAGATGTCAGAGGATTTTCCATTTATGGTTCTGACTTGTGTTCAGTTATCACCATCTCTCTAGGTGTCTATTTTAGGATTCATCACAAGGATTATGTGTTTCAAAAGACTAAATAAAGTCTTTATGGTGGGGATACTGTTTTTGGTTGGTCTCTCCCTTTAGATTGAATACTACACATCAGGAAAAGGATTTTCATCCAAGAATATGTGAGGATTTTTGTCTTTTTTTAATTTGATAGATCTTTATGGGTAGTTCATCCAGGCACTACGCAAATGTATAATGATATGATGCAGTGATTTTGGGGGTTGTGTATAAAGAGTAACATTACAGAGTTCTTGTCTCGCTATTACAACATACAATGGATAAATGTAGACCAGTTGAAACCATTTAGTTTTCTTGAACCTCTTACAGTGTCGATCAGGAAATGGGATGTGATATCCATTTTTTTGTTGGATTACCAAAGAATACCCAAGGGATGAATTCTATCTGGGTGGTTGGTGATCAGTTGAATATTTCTTGTCATTTCCTTCCGATAAAAGACACCACTAAAGTTGAAGATATAGGTAAGCTGTATGTATAGTATATTATGCGGTTAAATGTGAGTCATTATTCTATTGTATCATATAGGGATCCTTGAATTACTTTGTGGTTCTAGGGGAGTCTCTAATAGGTGGTGGGAAGTTTGGCCAAGGTGATAACAACATACCATCCACATATAGATGGTCAAATGGAGTGGGTAATTAAATTTTTAGAGGATATGTTGGTTCCTGTGTATTGTATTTTATAAGATCATGGGATAGCTATATGGGACTGGTTGATTTTCTTTACAACAATAATAACCAGCCATCGGTAAGAATGGATCCCTTTGAGGCATTGTATGGTCGCCCAGGTAGGTCACCTATTGGTTGGGCTGAGGTGGGACATGTATCTTTAGTTGGACAATGTATGGTTCCAAATATGTCCATAGAGACTCCATATATACATCAATATCTATTTACATCTATGTGTTGATAGAAATCATATAGGTATTGGTAGTGTAATTATTTGGAGTTTTTTAGGTGGTTGGGTTTTATTGAATGTTTCTCCTCGATTTGGTCACCGTCCACTTGGAAAGAATGAAAAGTTGGCTTCGAGGTATATTAGACCATTAGAGGTCATTGAGAAGCTCAGATAAATTTCTTATCAGTTTGAATTTTTGGTTCAGTTGAATTTTATTCATGATGTTTTCTATATATCTCAGGTTTGAAGTATCATCCTGATCCTACTCACATTAAAGATGGTATGGAATTGATTTGGATCTAGATGTTTCTGTTTTGGAGAAACCAGTTAAGAACGTTGAATCTCAAGTGAAAGACTTGCATGGGAATTTGATTCCTTTGGTCAGATTAATATGGAAACAAGGATCAGATTCTCATGAGACATGGGAATGTGAATGATTATTGAGGGAGCAGTGGTGTCATCTCTTTCTGGTAATTACACCATATGCATGACTTCCTAGGGATGGAAAGTCTTTATGTTGGATAATTTTTAGCATCTCATTACATTTTGTTATCAATTATTAACTTTCCCTCATTGTATTTTCCCCCTTGCTTGAGATTTGTTGGACACCTATAATGGTGAAGTCATAGATTTTTTTGACTTTCAAATTTAAATAGGCTTTTCTATAGAATACAGGTAGATTACATGCTGAGTAATTGGGTTACATTCCTTGAAACTATTTTTAGATACAATCTATGGAAGGGGATTCTCATTACGAATATTACATGTCATGAAAGGGGGTTTCACATTGTGTCTTGTTTAAATAACAGGATTTAAAACCTAGGTGACTTATTTTTTGGAAAAATAGTACATTGTGGATTTCATGGTGTGTAACTATATTACATGTCATGAAATGGACCATGTCATTTTATTTAAAATGGAAGACCAACTATTTTTCAGGGATCATTCTCAAAACCTCCTGGTTCTCAAACTAGAACTCATCCCATGTGATTTTGGGATATTCCTCTCCATTGAGAGTGATTCGTTTAGTGTTGGATATCCATTGCAGCAACATTTTGTCTCTCTGGTTAGGATACCTTTCAACTTCTTCATTGCTTTTGATCACGGTATACCCATTGGGTGGTGTCTTTAGATCCATTAGTTTATGTTAATGTTTTCTTCTATGTTTCTCCATGATCCATTGTGAAATCCCATTTAGAGGGTCATTTTCTTCATGGGTCATTGTGCGGCGGGCATTCATCTTTGAGGTATGTAGGTTTCCTCTCTTTTGCTGACCCCTTGACTTCTAAATTGAATAAATAATGATGTGGATTTGATTCTAGGGACATCATTGAAGTTTTTGGGTTTCATTGATTTATGGATTCCATTACGCGTGTGTGCATCAAGTGTTTTGAGGTAGGTGGTTCCGTATCTAGCCTATGATAATTGATCTTGTTGTTTCTATTTACAAATAAATTAACAATGAAATTTTGGCATTATTATTTTCTTGTTGAGGTTATTTTTCAATGAAATATGGATTTCCATGATTATTGATAAATGAAACGAAAAAGTGGTATTTTTGATGCATTGAAAAGAACTCTGAAATGGTTTTGAAAAGGTTTTAAATGAATTGAAATAAATTTTTGAAAAATAGAACATGGGTTACCTTTGGTACATAGGTGGAAGGTTTAGCTTGGGTCCATCATCTATTGTTTTGTGATTATCAAGGAGGGTTGTCTTTGGGATTTCATATGTTTCCTAGGCTCGTTGTTATAGGGGACATATATTGACATAGTTTGATGGCTTACTAATAGGGTATTCCTCGGCTTCCTAGGAACGTTGTCCTAGGAACTAGTTTATTATATTGATTATTGTGGTATGAGTAGTCTTCAGTATAGTCTTATAGTATTCCAGGGTATTGTGATACACTTACTTATGTTTTATAATTCTTGGATTTCAAATTTAGCCTAGATATGCATGTTTTTTCTTATGAAAAATATTATGGAAAATGTGATTTGAAATTTATATACCTACTTTTGTTAGAACTGTGGACGTAGGGAAATATTTACCATGTATTCTATAAAATTTCTTTACTATTTATTATGCCATGTTTTTAGTTAAAATGATCATGCAAGAATTGTAATTTAGAGTCTTGTTATAGAACACCTTGGTGGGATCCAACTGAGATTGTTAGCTCACAACCTATGCACATATTAAGTGGTGTATAGACCTTTGTTTGCCATCTAGTTTATGGAATGGAAAGACACTACTATGAGGTAGAGTGTTTTGTGTCAGCTGGTTGGGTAGATGGTGGTGAGATGGAGGGATTTCATCCATGCCATCATTTGGAGTAGCTATATTGCTTGGGTCCATTGCAGTTGGACATGTCCTTCAGTGTTTTTACCTACTTTTACTATTGTTTATTTTCTTTGTCTCTTTATATTTATAGCATATACATATATATATATATATCTTGTTCATATATCACTATCCCCTTTTATGTAGTACATATATTACTTGTGGTTGTTCAGGTTGCGAGAAATTGTTCCCTTGGTTGTGTCGTTTGATGCCCGGGTGCTTGTCGCCAGCCCGTGGGGATCGGAAACGCCCTTTGGTTATGTAACAAAATGGGTTGGGAGCAATGTTTGATGGCGTCCTGGGTACATAAATTACACATAAAACCCATAAAAACCACAAAACCCATAAAATCACTAAAAACTCCTACTAACATTTAAACGCTTAAAAATGTCAAAATGCCAAAAAACTATAAAATCTTTAAAAACCCTACAAAGCCACAAAACCCATTAAAACCCTAAAACACTAAAAATAATAAAAATCTAAACCCCCGTAAATAATAATAAATTAACCTAAATTACCCTAACATCCATAAAACCCCTCAAAACCAAAAAGACCTATGACCTCTAAGCCCCCTAAAATACCATAAAAATCCAATAAACTCAATAACCCCAAAAATCCTTAAAACCATTTAAAACCCTAAAAAACCTTCCAAAACCGAAAAACCCCAAAAAATGAAATTAAAACACTAAAAAACATAAAATCCCTGAACAACCTAAAGACCATTAAAAATCCAAGATACCCCTAAAATTAAAAAAAATCCTTAAATACACCAAAAAATCTAAAAACCCATAAAACTCCTAAAAGAATTATAAAACCTAATGACCTTAAAAATTTCATAAAACAATTAAAACCCCAAATAATACCTAAAGACCTTAAAAGGAAAAAAAACCCCCCAAACCCCCAAAAAATATCTAAGAATCCATAAAAAAACTAAACACCCTGAAACCCCTAAAATACTGTAAAACTGAAAAGGAATCCCCAATCCCTAAAAACACTAAAAATCCTACCACCATAAAAACCATGAAAATTATAAAACCCTTAAAACCCTTTAAACCCCAAAAAAATTTATATGAACCCTAAATACTAGACTAAACAATAAAATAACCCAAAAAATCCTATACCCTATACCCAAAACCCAAATCCCTACACCACAAACCCTATACCCTACACCTTATACCCCAAACATTACACTAGAAACATCATACCCTACACCGTAAACCCAAAACTGGTCACCCTATCCCCTAAACCCCAACAGTTGGAACCATATACCCTACCCCCTACACTATATACCACGAACCAAAAACCCAAAAACTACTCTATAAACTCAAAAATCTATACCTTAAGCCCTAAAAGAACATAAAAACCCTAAAACCCCTAAGATAAACGAAAACCACCTAAAACCAAACATATCCATAAAAACCATTAAAACCGTGAAAATCCTAAAAATCCATAAAATCCCTAAAGACCCTAAAAATCATAAAATACCCTAAAACCCTAAAATCTCTAATAAATACCCTAAAACCCCCAATAAAAAAGAAGAAACCAATACCCATAAAACCATAAAACCCCTAAAAATTCTAAAAACTCTAAAAAACGCATAAAAATCCAAAAAACAAATATAGAAATAATAAAAACCATAAATCCCCTAAAACCCTAAATAAACTCTAAAACATTAAAAGATCCATAAACACCCTAAAATAAATAAAAAATAACCTAAAATAAAAAAACCATAAAAACAAAATAAATAGACCTAAGCCCCCAAAATACAATAAAAGCACCATAAAACCCCAATAAAACCTTATAAGACCCTAAAATACCTATAATAGATAAAAAAACCCATAAAACTCATAAAAACCCTAAAACCCATAAATAACACCAAACCACATTAAAATACCGTAGGATCCAAAAGAACCTTAAAAGACATAAAAACCCTCTAAATATTAAAAATCTATAAAAGACACTAATTCACCCTAAAACCCTAAAACCCCCGATAACACTTAAAACCATTTAATCCACATAAACCCATAAATCTACTAAAAATAAAAAAACACTAAAAACAAAAAAGTATAAAAACCGTAAAATGTAAAAAAACCTTTAAACATCTAATAACCCTTAATAGCCCAAAACACTAAAATACCCCATCAATATAAAACACCCAAAAAACCCAAAACCCCTAAAGACCCTCGTAATAAAAAAGAAAACTCTAAAAAGCATAAAAACTAAAACTATCCTAGATACCAAAAAACCCATAAAAACAAAAAAAAACCACTAAAAACCATAAAAATCCAAAAAAACATTAAAAACCAAAAAGACCTATAAAAATCCTAAGACAATAAAAACGCTATAAAACACTGAATACAGTAAAAATCCATAAAAACCCTAAAAACAATAAATACCTTAAACCCTCTATAATCCCTAATATGCTAAAACCCCATAAAAAACCGTAAAAACCATAAAAATATTAAAACAAATTAAAACGATAAACATTAAAAGATAACAAAAAATTACCATAAAAACACTAAAAGAAACTAAACCCCCTAAAATTAACCTAAAACCCTAAAATTATTGAAATCCCTATACAAACCCCAAAACCTAAAAAACCCTAAATGACTCTAAAAACCCAAAATGACCCTAAAAATCCAAAACCCAATAAACACACTAAATCCCCAAAAGACCCTAAAATTCTAAAAAGCGCGATTACCCTTTAAAAATACTAAGAAGATCAATAAAACTCTAACCCCCCAAACCCCTAAAATAAACTAAAAATACCAAAAATCATAATCCACCTATTATAACATTAAAACCCTAAAAGTCACTTAAAGATCCATAAAGGATCCTAATTGTCCATAAAATACCTAAAAAATCCTAAAGGACCCAAACAACCATAGAAACACATTAAAAAACTAAAATCCCCAAAAAACATAAAAGTCCTCTGAAACAATAAAAACCCCAAAAAACCACTAAAAACACAAATAAACCATAAAAACCAAAAAAACCCCTAAGAGCAAAAAATCACATAAAAACTCCAAAAAAACTAAAATCCTTAAAATCCTAAAAACCCACTAAAATCCTTAAAAATCACAAAAACCTCAAAAATCCCATAAAACCCTACAAAACCAATTGAAATCCCACAATATAAAACCCCAAAGACCTTAAAACACATATAAACTATAAAACCCTAAAAACAAAAAAAAACCAGAAACACCAATAAACATGAAAAAGGGAGGAAAAAAATCAAAAACCGTAGAAACCCGAAAAAACACCCCAAAAACATTGAAAACATTAAAAACCTGAAAAAATACAATACCATAAAAAAATAAAAAACTCTAAAACCAATTAATACCCTCAAAATCCAAAAAATCATAAAAATGTAAAAAACATAAAAAACCTAAATTGTAAACCCCAATCCATAAGCCCTAAATCTAATACCCAACACACTAAACCCTCTCCCCTAAACTTAAAAAATAAATCATACACCCAAAAACCAAAAACCCTAAACCCTATGACATGTACACCAAACCACAATCCCTACCCCTAAACCCTAAATCTGACACCCTAAACACTCGGTCATACACCCTAAAACCTATATCCTACACCCTAAATGCTAAACCCTACAACATAATCCCCATACCCTACACCCAATACCCGATACAATGAACCCTAAACCATAAACCCAACAACATAAACCCAAGAACCAATTCTTTAGACCCTAAATGTCACTAAAAACCATAAAAACTCTAAAATATCCAAAAAGACCCTAAAAACCATTAAACCCCTGTAATAAACTAAAATACACCAAAATCCAAAATAAAATACTAAAGGAATCTGTTATCCCATAAAACCCACTAAAGGTACCTAAAACCATTAAATCTCCCAAAATTATCTTATAAATAATAAAAAACATAAAAACCTCACAAAACACTTAATAGCCAAAACCCCCTAAAAGACTAATGAACCATAAAAAACCAAAATGTATCTAATATCCTTCAAAAACCCCAAACCACTCAAAACATTAAAATCACTAAAACCAAAACCCCCCGCCAACACCCTAAAACACAAAAACACTATAAACACTAAAAACCCTAAAAATCCAAAAAAAAAAACCTAAAACTAAAAAAACACTACAAACATTAAATAACTGAAAACCAAAAAACCCCTAAAGCCACTAACAACCCATAAAATACTAGAAAAATTCTAAATAAAAAAAACAACACAAATGTCCCTAAACCCCAAGAAATCCCTAAAAGACACTAAAAATCATATAAAACAGTAAAAACCCCTATAAACCTCTAAAACCCTAAAAATAATAATCCAAAAAATCATGAAAACACTAAAAGATCTGAAAAACTCTAAATCCCCTAAAACAATTTGGAACACCATAAAATGATGAGAAACCTTAGAAACACCATACAATCTCTCAATAACTATAATACCGTAAAACCCCAAAAGACCATAAAAATAGTAAAAATACATAAATTCTACAAAAAAACCCTAACAATTCTAATAAATCCTTAAAACCTCTAAAACCCATTAAAAACACAAAATACCATAAAATTTTTAAAAACTCTAAAAAAATAAAAAACCCCTAAAGGCCCCAAAAAATCCATAAAAACCACAAAAACCTGAAAAACACCGTAAAGACCCAAAATAGTCTATCAACCCTAAAAACTATAAATCCCATAAAATTCATAAATTAATAAAAAAACACAAAAATCCAAAAAAATCCCAAAAACCCATCAAACCCCAAAAAACCCCATATAACATAAAAACCCTAAAAACACTTAAAACACCCAAACACCGATAAAAACCTAAAAAACATAAAACACCTAAAAACCCTAAAATTAAATAATTCTCTAAAATCCATAAAACCCTAACCCCCCCACCCCAAAAACCCCAAATACACAAAAAATCCTAAAAATCCCAAAAAACCTAGTCCCCATATCAGGACCCTAAAACACCGTAAAAATTCCATAAACCCATAAAAACTGTTAAAATCATAATAAACAAAAAAATAACAAAACACATAATGAATAATAAAAATCATCAAAATACTAACAACACCTCAAAAACCATCAAACCCCTAAAAAAAATTAAAACCATAAATCACTAAAAAATACAAATACAAATATAATAGTAAAAATTCATTAATAGCTAAAAGTCACTACAACCACATTAAGTCCCTAAAAATATAAATGACCCTGAAAACCATAAAACCAAACGCCCCCAAACACTAAAACAATCCTAACAACATGAAAACCCCTAAAACCATTAAAAACCTCTTAAAAACCTAAATTCCAAAAAATGCCTAAAAACCCTAGGACCCCCTAAAAACCCTAAAAATATGCAAATACACTAAAAACCCTAAATCACTAAATCCCCCAAAAATCCAAAAAACCGATAAAAACTCTAAAGGGCCAAAAAACCTTAATCCTCTAAAAATACAAAAATTCCCTAAAAATTTGGAAAATCCAAAAAAACCCTCAGAACCCAAAAACGATTAAAACCCTAAAAGGCTCCAAAAACCAAAAAAGACCCTAAACCCCTACAATAACACAAAATAAAATAGTAAGTCACAAAAACACCCAATCCATAAACCCCTAAAACACTTTAAAGACACTAAATACCATAAAAACTGTCAAAACCCAAGACACTAGAACCCCTAAAATACACAAAAAACCCAAAAAACCACAAAATACATAAAAACTAAAAAACCCAATAAAAACCATAAAAACCATAAAACCCCTAAGAGACCCCATGATACCTAAAAAACATAAAGGACTATAATGCTAGATAAAACCCAAAAAATCCATAAGGCCATTAAAACCCTAAAACCCCTAAAAATCATAAAACCAATAAACTCCCTGAAACCATAAAAATCATTAAATCCCCCAAAAACCATTGAAATCCATAATACCCCTAAAAACATTAAAACATTAAAAAAATATAGAAACACTGATAATCCTAAAACAGGAAAACCAAAAAAAATCCAATTGACCTTAAGAACCATAAAAAAAAATAAAACACCCAAAACCCTAGAAAACCATTAAAACCCAAAACGACCCCCAAATCCCAAAGTCACTAAAACCCTAAAAACCAGAAAAGCCCCTAAATGATATAAAAACCCCACAAATTCTTTAAAATCCCATAATCCTACTAATAAAATAAAACAAAAAAACTATAAACAACCAAAAAATTGTAAAATCCAAAAAACCCTAAAACCCCTAAAAAACTACATCCTTATAAACTATAAAACCATTGAAAACATGAAATAATACACAAACCCCTAAAGACACTAAAAACACTAGAAAACCATAAAAAATACATGAAATATTCTATAAACTATAATGGACCCTAAAAATCACTAAAACCCAAAAATCCCAAAATACCATAAAACTCCTAAAAAATTTAAAACCCTGAAAATCCCACGAAAAACCAAAAAACTAGTAAAAACATAAAAGACCTTGAACACCCTAGAACACCTAAAATAAAATAAACCTATAATGGTCCAAAAGGCCCTAAATCCCCCAAAACCCCCAAAACCCCAAAATTTTGTGAACCAGTAAACCCCTAAAAGACCCTAAAATTCCTAAAATACACTAAAACCCTAAAAATCATAATATACCATAAAACACATAAAAACAAAAAATTGAATATAAAAACCAAAACAATGAAAGACTAACAAACCTTAAAACTCCAAAACTTCCCTTAAAACTCTAAAACCCAAAGGACCCTAAAAGGAAAAAACCCATAAAATAACTGAAAACACTTTGGGGCCCTAAAACCCTAAGATCCCAAAAGGTACGTAAATCATCTTTAATGACACTAAAACACCTTAAAATAATAAAATACCTTGATAACACCTAAACTACCAAAATACCCATAGAATTACCAAAATCCCAACCCTCCGTCTCCCAAAAAAACCCATATACCCCCTTAAAGACCCTAAAACCAATAAAAATATTTTAAAGCACCTAAAACCATAAAAACCTTCCTATCCCTAAGAAACATAAAATCCACTAAAACCCATAACTCTTAAAAAACATGAAAAACCTATAAAAATCTAATGACCCCTAAAAACCATGAATTTTTTTAAAAACCCTTAAAAACCACAAAACCCCTAAAAATAGAAAAAATCATTAAAACCCATAAAACCCTAAAATTCCATATAATCCCAAAAATCACAAATACCCTGAAAAGGCCTTAAAAGAACATAAAAATCCAAAAAACACCATCAATGACCCTAAAACCATAAATCCCCTTAAAGACCCTAAAACCCTTAGGAACCCTTAAAAACCTGAAAAAAAAATCTAAAAAATTTAACCACAAAATGACCCAAAAAAAACCTAAAAAAACTAAAAGACCCTTAAAACTCTTATCATATCCAAAATATCGTTTAAAACATTAAGAGATTATAATTCCCATAAAAACATTAAAATAACCTAAAATTAGTGAAACCCAAAAAACACTAAAATTCCAAAAAAGGCCATAAAAATCCTAAAATATCTTAAAAATAATGAATACCCTAATAAAACCATAAAAACCATTAAATCCCTTTAAATAAAAATAAAAAATTAGATCCCCTAATCCCCTTAAAAAACAATAAAACCCCTAAAAACAAACATTCCTCCCTAAAAACATTTTAAACCCCTAAAACCCCTTGAAAACCCACCAAAAAATCCAAAAATCCCAAATACCATTAAAAAACCAAAAATCCCTCAACATGAAAAAATATTCCTAAAAATCACAAAAAAACATAAAAAAACTAAAAAACCCAACCCCCACCTTAAAACCCTAAAAACACAAAAAAAAACAATTAATGCCTAAAAAACATAAAACCCTCCAAAAAACCCCCCAAAACACTGAAAGAATATTAAAAAAAACTAAAACCCCAAAGACCTGAAAAATCATTGAAACTGATAAAATCCCTCTAACACTTATAAAACCAAAAAAAAAACTAAAACCTCCCAAAACTGTAAAATACCATAAAAATCCTAAAAGGCAAAAAAAATTAAAAGGAATTTAGAACCCTCTAATACACCAAAAATACCCCTAAAAAATATTATACACCAAAAAACCCGTCAAAACAATAAAACCCTAAAAATAGATAAAACACTAAAAACACATTAAAAGCCAAAATTCTCTTAAAACCACAATCCAATCCTAGAAACCTAAAGGCCCCAAAAACCCAAAAACCACATATAATCCTTATTAAACTCTGAAAAAAAATTTACAGAAAAACCACAAAACCCCTAAAAACCCTAAATTCCCTAGAAAACCTAAAATCCCTAAAAACCTAAAAATAAAAGAAAACTCTAGAAAGCCAAAACAAACTCCTTAAAACCCCAAAAAACCCTAAAACCCATAAAATCCCTAAAAACCAAAAAATTCATTAAAACCCTAAAAGAACCCTATGAATTCTAAAAACCATAAAAAACCAAATATCATTAAACAAATATAAACTCTAAAAACCATATAAAACCCCAAAAAAACACTAACAACTCTAAAACCCTAAAAAATATCAATACCCCGAAAATCCTAAAATCATAAATGATCCCCAAAACATTAAAACCCCCAAAAACCTAAACCCAACACCCTAAACCCTAAATGCTACACTGTAAACCTTATAACCAATAACATAAACTGCAACCCATACACCCTAAACCCTATACCCTACACATTAAACACTAAAACATACACTTCAAAACATATTCCATACACACTAAACAAAAGAACCTACACCTTAACCATATACCCTACACCATAAACCCTAAACACTATTCCCTAAACCCAATACCAGACACACAAAACCCTAAACCCAATACACTACACCCTAAACTCTAAACCATAATAATGAAAACCAATACCCAACACACTAAACCATATACCCTACACCCTAAACCCAATACCATACACCCAAACCAAATACCATAAACCCTAATCCTTATACCCTAAACCCAAAACACTACACCTAAAAACCATTTCCATACACTGTAAACCCAAAACCCTACACAATAAACCCTATATCCTACACACTAAAATCTAAACCATATACCCTACTCCTTAAATACTAAACCATGCACCCTAGACCCTAGACTCAATACCCTAATCCATATACTCTAGATCCTAAATCCTATACCCTATACCCAAAATGCTAAACCCTATACACAAAACCCTACACCAATATACCTACATCCTATATACTAAACCCCTCTCCCTAATCCCTATATACCCCAAACACTAACCCCTAAACCCCCACACTATAAACTAAAACCTTCGCCCAAAACCACAAACCCTACACACCAAGCCCTATACCACACACCCGAAACCCAATACTATACACCATAAAATCTAATACCTGCAATATAAACCCTACACTCTACAATCTTAACCCTAATACCAATAACCTACAACCTTAACTATAATACTGATACTACAAACCCTATACCATGCACATGGAACGCAAAATCCAAAAAACCTATACAAGTAACCAATAAACCCCATGACCTAAACATTTTACTCTACACCATAAACCTTAATAACATCAACCTAAACCCTTTACGCTACATTATAATCCCTAAACCTCTAACCCTACATCCTAAATCCTATACTATACATTATAAGTCATAAACCCTACACACTAAACCACAAAACCCACACCATAAACCCTATACCATGCACCCTAAATCCTAACCCCGACAGCCTAAACACTATACCGTATTCCAATAACCCTAAACACAACTCCCTAAACCCTAAAACCTACACACAAAACACAACAACCTACACCCAAAACCATATACCCTACACCCCAAACCCTATACTGTACACCATAAACCCTAAACCCGACACCACGAACCATATACCCTACACTGTAAACTATAAACTCTAAAAACCTTATAACAATCCTAAAAATAAAAAAAAAACACTAAAACCCCTCGACAAATACGAAAACCAATAAAATCCCTATACACCTAAAAAAACCCAAAAAACCCCTACAACCCAAAAGAAACTAAAAAACTCAAAAAAACCTTAATAACCCTATAAAAATATTAGAACCCCTATTAAAAACCTAAAAACCCTAAAAACTCATGAAATATAAAACATAATTAAAACCCATAAAAATCCCTAAAACCCTAAAAACTAAAAAAACTCTTAAAACCCATAACAGACCATAAAACCCTTATAAAACCTAAAAAAACCTTCATTACCATAAAACCCCTATAAAGTGCTAAAACCCCTAATAATCCCAAAAAATTCCAAGAAATATATAAAGACCATAAAAGAACTGTAAAACTGTAGAAGAACAGTAAAACCCTAAAATATCCAAGAACCCCTAAAACATATAAAAACTATTAATCCCCTAAAAACCATAAAACCCCCTAAAAATACTAAAACCCTAAAAGACACTAAAATCCCAAAAAACCCAAAATCTCAAATTGTCGTAAAAACAATAAAAAACTCTAAAAAAATATAAAAAACCTAAAACCCCTAAATATCCGATAAAAAACCTATACACCTTAACAAACCCCAAAATACCACTAAAACCCCTTGAAACGCTGAAACCCTTAAAAATTAAAACTCACTCTAAAAGAACCTAAAAACCAAGAATTTCCAAAACCCATAAAAACCCATAAAAACCCATAAAAAAAATTAAAACCCAAAAACACACTAAAAATATATAAAAACCACAAACCACCATAAAACCCCGAACACTTAAAAACCTTAATATCCCAAAAAATCTACAACACCCAAAAAATCCATAGAACCTTAAATACCCAAAAAATCTTAAAAACCATAAAATACCCAAAACCCTAAAAGACTGAAAAATACCTAAAAGGACCCTAAAACCTTTTAAAACATTAAAAACACCAAAAATATTAAAAACCCTAAAAACTATAAGAAAACCTAAAAACCACTAAAACCCAAAAAAAATCCCTAAATCACTAAATACCATAAATAAAACATTAAAACCTTTAATATCTATAAAAACCTAAAAACCCTATAATCCATGAAACTCTAAAATACCATTAAAACCCTAAAGGCCTCCAAAAGAACCTAAATACCCTGAAAATAGGCCTAGAACCATAAATACATTAAAACCCCCAAAACCTAAAAAAACCTAACAAAACCCCAAATATTATAAAAACACTAAAACACTAAAAAAACATAAACTCATACAACCCAATAAAACCCTAAAAATCCCTAAAACTACAGAAAACCATATATATCACAAAAAAATACTTAATAAATCTACCAAACCCTAAAACCCAAAAACTGAAAAAACACTAAAAACCTAATACCCCTTAAAACACCTAAAAACACCGAAGACCCTAAAACCCAAAAAATTCCATAAAACCATAAAAGACCCTGAGAATACAGTAAAACCAAAAAAGAACCTAAAAGACCCTAAAAACATAAAAGTATCAAATGACCCAAAAGTACTAAAAACTCTAAAAAAATTAATGGCCCTAAAAAGATTAAAATTCCCTAAAAGAACCTAGATACCCATAAAGTGAATAATTGACCTTAAAACACAAAAATCACCAAAAACACCTAAAACCCCTTAAACCCCATAAAGACCCAAAACACCTAAAAACCAAAAAACTGAAATCACCATAAAACCCCTTATAAGACATAAAAACTCCTAAAACAACCTAAATGACTATAAAAGGCCCTAAAACACCCAAAAACTTAAAAAATACCTAAATCCACTAAAAACAAAAAAAAAACCCAAACAACATAAAAAATGAAGATCCCATTAAACCCATAAAATATTAAAACCCCCTGTAATAATTAAAACCCCTAGAAACTCTAAAAACCCAAAACAACCCTAAAATCCAAAAATACCCTAAATACCCATAATACCCCCTAAAAATAATAAAACCCCAAAAACCTCTGAAATAACATAAAACCCTAAAACCCCACAATAGTACCCAAAAACTAAAAAAGGGCCCAAAACAACATCATACACATAAAAACCCAAAGAACCCTAAGCAACCCCTAAAACCCCAAAAAACATTAAAAACACTCAAAAACATAAAATCCTAAAAATCCAAAAAACACCTAAAGCGATTTACACATAAAAACCGTAAAACTCCTAAAAACATGAAGGACCCTTAAAAACATTAAACAAATAAAAAATCCTAAAAACCCTAAAATAGACATAAACCCTAAGGATCATAAAACTAATGAACACCCCTAAATAACTCTAAAACATTAAAAAACCTAAAATCCTCTAATACCCCTATGAAAGTACTAATGGATCCCAAAAAACCTAAACACCATAGAAACCCTAAAAACTCAAGCACAAAAAAAGTTTAAAACCAAAAAAAAAAGAAATAGTCAAATAATAAAAAAATACTAAAATCCAAAGCACCCCCAAAAAACCATCAAAACTGTGAAACCTCTAAAAACATATAAACTAGAAAAAACCACAAATATCCCAAAAATAGTCCTAAAACCTGTAAAAATCGTAAAACCCCTTAGGAAAACCACAAAACCCTAAAACTCATAAAAATTAATAAAAACTACTGAAGCCCAAAAAACCACAAGAAAATCATAGAAACCCCTAAGAACCATAAATACCCTAAAAACCAAAAAATTCATAGAACCCTTAAAAACAATAAAAATTCCATAAAACACTAAAACCTAAAAAATAATAAAAACAACCAAAACACCAAAACACATAAAACCCTAAAATATACCTAATATACCTAAAAACCAAATTAACCCTAAAACCCCCAAATATTTATTAAAAAAATAATGGACCTAAATATCCTTAGAACCCTAATAACCAAAAAGTCCATTAAAACCCAAAAGTTTTGAAAACCCCCACCAACCACAAAATGTCCCAACCCCCCCTCTCCTAAAAGACCCAAATAACCCTTTCAAGCCCCTTAAAGTGCCTAGAAAAGTAATTAAACTGTAAAAAACCCTCAAAGGCAAAAAAATATAAAAAACATATAAAAATGGATAAAATCCTAAATCCCACTAATACCCAAAAAAACCCCATAGACCCAAAAAACTATTAAAACCATAGAAACCTAAAATAATACTAAAAACCCTAACACAGCTATAAACATGAAAATCAATAAAACCCATTAAAACAATAGAAAAACCTTTACCCCAAAACCCACATAAAAAGGCATGAAACCCCAAATAAACCGAAAAAACACTTAAAAATTTAAAACCCCTAAAAACCTTAAAAATACCTCAAAACAATAAAACCCCATAAATACCCAAAAATCCTAAAAACCAAAAAAAACCCAAAAAAACGCTAAAATCCCGAAAAACACTAAAAAACCTAAACATTAATAAACATAAAAATAAAAAAAAAACCCAAAACCCACTAGAAACCCTAAAAATCCTAAAAAAATCTAAAAACCCTTAAAAAAACTTGTAAAACACCTAAAACCATTAAAATCTCTAAAAAACAGAAAATATGATAAATCCTAAAACCATCAAAAAATCACAATAGTTTCATAAAAACACTAAGAATCCGAAAAACCCATATAACAGTAAAACCCCTACAATACTCTAAACCCCCTAAAGAACCCTAAAAACCATACAACCCCATAAAAACCATGAAACCCTTAAAAAATCTAGAAAACGATAAATTATATGAAAAATCCTAAAACCCCTAAACAATACAACTCACTTAAATCCCTAAAAACCATAAAACCCATTGAAAGAACCATAAACCCGTAAAAGACCATAAAAACCATGAAACCCCCAAAGATCCAAAAACACTCAAAACCAAAAAAACCAACAACCCACTAAAATCACTAAAACCCTTAACAATATAAAATAACCTAAAACCCCTAAAAGACATTAAAATCCCTAAATGCCAAAAATACCCAAAACCCAAAAAAACACTAAATGGATCTAAATCCCCTGAAAAATACAAGTAGACCATAAAACCCATAAAATACAATAATAACCACTAAACCCCTAAAATAAAAAAAAAATAAAATTAACCCCTAAAGGCTCAAAAAAATCCCAAAAACCCAAAAAGCAACCTAAAAACACTAAAAACCCAAAAAGACTATTAAAACACTAAATGGTCCAATATAATCATTAAGTACCCTTAAAATCCTAAAAACCCAAAAGGGCCCCAAACCCCATAATGCAAGCTCTAAACCCTAAAAAACACATAAAGGTTCCTAAAACCACTAATAATCCAAAAAACCCTAAAAATAGAAAAACGACCATGAAAACAATAAAAACCCTAACAACCCTTAAAAACCATAAATTCCATAGAAACCCCGAAACCACTCTAACACACAAACAATACAAAAAAGTCCCAATAACCATAAATATCCCTAAACCCCTTAAATCCAAAAAAATTAATATAATACCCAAAAATCAAAAAAAACAGAAAATACCCTAAAAACCCTAAAACATAAAAACACCTAAAAACCCTAAATCATCTAAAATTTCTAAAACAGCTAAAAACTCTTAAAAACATAACAAACCACTAAAAACACATAAAACCCTTTAACCCCACCCCAAACAATAAACACCCCTAAAACTGATAACCCCACCGCCACATAAACCCCTCTAAAAGACTGAAAAATAGAAAAATGACCCTAAAACGCCCTAAAACAATAAAATACCATAAAACCACTAAACCCCCAAAGAGACACCAAAACTCCCTAAAATACCATGAAAACCCATAAAACCTTTAAATACCCTAATACCCATAAATACCATAATATTTCATAAAGTAACTTAAAACCCCAAAAATTTATAAAAGACGATAAAAAATAACCAAACCCCTAAATATATATATAAACCCATAAATCCTCTAAAATTATTAAAAACCCATGAATACCCTAAAACACCTAAAATCCCTTTAAAAATGAAATAACCCCAAAACCCTAAAACCAGCTAAAACCATTGAAACCATAAAACACCTAACCCCCTATAGAACCCTAAAATTCTGAAACCCAGATGAATCCCTAAAAACCACTGAACACCCTGAAACCACAAAAAATTAATAAAAACCATTAAAAACCTAAAACCCTAAAAATCCAAAACAAAACCTAAAACCCCTTAATTTCCCTAAAACCTATAAAAATGTGTAAACGCAAAAGAACCCATAAAAACCTTAATACCAACTAAAACACCCAAAAACTAATAAAAAGGAAAATATACCCTGAAACCCTAAAAAACCATAAAAACCCCTAAAACCCTTACAAAACATTGAAATACCCCAATCCCCTAAAATGCCTTAAAAATCCTAAAAACCCTAAAAAATCATAATATAAAAAACCCTAAAACCCTAATAATACAGAAAATACCTAAAAACATAAAAAACTAAATCCCCTAAAACCCAAAAGAACCAAATAAATAAATAAAAACCCCAAGAAACCCTTAAAATAACTAGGATTGATCAAGTAAGGGGACCTAACGATGATGGCAATCCCGTTAGGCATTTGAATGTTCTTCCACTTGCCTGCAAGGAGGATCCTGCTCCGGCGTTTCTTGAGGTCTGCAGCCATAAAGAACTCTTCCAACTATGTAACCAAAAACCCTATGGGTCTGGTGTGAGAGATTTACCAAAGGCCTCGAGACAGAAGGTCAACTTTGTGGAGGCTGTGAAAGACACGATCTCACTTTCCTTCTCTGATTTTGATCCCCCCTCCTCTGTTCATGTCATTAAGAAAGGGAAGGTGGCTCATGTCATGGAGAATTGAGAATCCATGGAAGAATGGTGCAACTTATGTAGTTTATCCATAATTTCATGGTTGTTGACCCCCATGGGTGAGTGGCTCTGGAAGTTTGCTGATCTTGGCAATCGGATCTGGGAAATTTGGGGCTTCTCTGAGTGACGAATGACTGCCATGGGGAGTGGGTACTTTCATATTTTTTTCCCTTCGGATGAGTGCAAGAGACCTTCCTAGTGCATTGGCTCCCTTAATTTGAATCCCGGCCTTCTCATGATTCAAGAGTGGGATCGAAATTTTGACCCATTGAATGTCAAGAACACTTCTTTGGAGATATGTATCAGCAAATATAAGCTTTTCTAGCTTTATTGGCATCCACAGATCCTTTGGGACATTTCCTCCTCGGTAGTATTTCCCATTCGCATTGACAAGGAGACTGAAAATCCAATGTATGAGCACTTTGCTCGTGTCCTTGTTGAGGTTTATTTGCCCTCCACTCTGATCAAGGAAGTCATGCTCAACACTGATGAAGAAAAATTCTAGCTGGAGATCCATTATGAGCATAAACCTCAGTTTTATCTCCACTGTCATCTCTTTGGCCATCTCATTTCTTACTACCGTCATTTGAAAGTGTGATTCAAGTGCAATCTCAAGGGGAACTCTACTGAGTCCTGCACCAGGAAGCTGTAGGATAGATCGGGGGTGAAGGATCCTCAAGCATCTACTCTCTCCCAGTATGTCTCTGAGGCAGTTCTGTGTCCTGTGGAGCTGCCATCACCAAGGAGGGTTCTAGAGGCTGATGACACCGTCTTCCAAGAGACCCCATGTCGCTTGCTGGGAGTTTCTTCTGGATCCAAATTCCCGGATGAACGACTAGCAGTTGCGAAATTTGATGACAGCACTCCCAGTCTGCAGACAGTCATGGTTCAGCATGGCCAATCCTCCGAACCTGCCGCTAGTCAGGTAATGGCTAAGCCTGGCCAGCCTCTCCTTGATCCTTCACTGGTGGAGGGTCTTTCCTCGTTCTAGGAGTTTCCCCCTCCATTGCAGGTGGCGGATGATGGGATGGCCCCTACAGGGCCCCTTTTCCCTTCTGGGCCTCAGAAGGTTGCCACACCCCTGGCTCTCCCATCAATGTCTAGTGATTCCTTTATAGTTGTGTCCCCCAGCAAGGTTGCACGACAAGACACATTTAAAAGTGACTCCCCATTTCCACTCTGTCCTATTAATAGGTTTTCCCCTCTCATCGGTAGCTTCTGGTCTTATGAGGTTGATTATCAGAATGATGAGGAGGCAGAAGGGTCCTCCATGTTGGTTCACCTGGTCTCATCACATGAGGTTGGCTCTCAACCTCCTGATGATCTGGGACTCAAATACCGGGGTACAGAAGATGATCCTTCAACTAAGAAGAACCCTATGGGTATCCCCAAGAAGAGAGGGAAGAAATCAAATGTGAATGTTTGACCATGAATGTGTGCACCACCCTGGTGAATGGGGCGACTTCTGCTTAATCTGATACGGATACACTTCTGTAATTTCCAAGGGATTTGGAATACTCCCACTGCCTCAGCTCTTAGTCATTCCCTTGCTTCTCAAAGGCCTATGGTTCTTGGTATTACGGAGCCAATGTTCCCATTAGATAACTGGATGTGCTTCTTCTGGGGAAATATTGGTTACTGCTGTGTTGCAAGGGATACTAATGAAAATGGTCTTGACACCCTTAGGGTGCCTAAGCATGATGACATTCAGTTGACATCAGTTGGGGTGTGTCCTCAAGTCATCACTGTATCCATCATGTACAATTGTTTCCCTCTCTCTCTGTCTTTTGTGTATGCCTCCTTCTTCTACCTGAGTAGATAGGCCTTATGGGAACAACTGACTATGCTTCATGGGCTCATTGAGAGCATCTGGATTGTGATTGGGGATTTGAACACAATTTTTTTGTCCAGATGAGAGGATTGGATCCAACATCTCTCCCTTAGCTACTGATGAATTCTCCTCTTGTCTTGATTCCTGTGATCTCAAGGAGGTCCCTGTTTCTGGAGCCTCCTTCACTTGGTGGCATTCTACTTGGAATGGCAGGAAGACCAACAAGATGGACAGGTGTCTCTACAGGATCAATGATGTGGCCCTGCCCTTTGATGTATAGGGATTTACCCTTCCCAAGTTCCACTCAGATCACAATCCTTTGATTTCTGACTACTCCATGGGTTTCTCAAGATCGTCACCCTATCCTTTTATGTTAAAAAATGTCTTGATTACGATTACTAGCTATAGTAAAATTGTTCTTAGTGGCTGGGATGAAGATTTGTGGGGCAGTCATTACCATACATTGGTTTTGAGGCTCAAAAAATCAATTTCGTGCTTAAAGACTGGAGCAATGGATGCTTTTCTAGTCAGGATAATGACATCTGAGATGTTGAGCATCAACATACTGTCCACCTAGAAGCCAAACTTCTCCTTCCCTTTCCCTCTTGTGAGGAGCTGCATATCCATTCCAAACATGATGATCTTCTATCTCCCTAGGAATAGATGGAAAAGAACCAATTCAGCATGAGATGGCTCAAGGATGAAGATCGCATCTCCAAATTCTTCCACCATTTGCATAGGGAAAAAAAATCCAAAACTATCTCAAGGTTGTCTGCTTCTCGGGATCTACTTTCACTTCGGAAGATGATATTTTTCCTCCTATTGTTTATCATTTTCAAGGGATTTATTCAGATGATGGTAGGGAGTACACCCTCCCCTTGATGGACACCATCCTTCCACGTGTTTATGAGCATCAGAACCGAGCTCTAATGATCCTTCCATATTGGGGGAGGTTAGGGTTGCTCTATTTTCTTTGAACATTGATAGAACAGTAGGACCAGATGGCTTCACCAACAAATTATTCTTGTTCTAATGGGACATCTTGCTTGAGGTTATCATCACTGTAGTTCGGGAATTCTTTCTCTCTACTGTATTCCCACATGGGGTCAACTCTAACATTATTTCTCTGATTCCTAAAAGGGACAATTCCATTGACATTGGTGACATTCATCCAGTGTCCATTGGAAACACTGCCACCAAAATTATTAGCAAGATTCTAGTCATGCAACTTGGGATGTTCATGGGGGATATCCATACCCCTTATCAGTTTGGATTCCTCCCAGGGAGGAGAATCCAGGACTGCATGTTCACGACCTTGAAGAGCATCAACGTCATGCAAAAGTAGTCGAAGAAGGGATATTTTTAACTTAAGATTGACATCTCCAAGGCTTTTGACACCATCAAGTGTTTCTTTATCTCATAGGTCCTATCTACGTATGGTTTCTTGAGAAATTTTATTAATATCATCATGTCCATTCTTAGTAGTGGGTGGGTCTATGTTCTTTTAAATGGTTCCCCTAAGGGGTTCTTCCCCTACTCCCGTGGGGTCAGATAGGGTGATCCTCTCTCAGGAATCCTCTTTGCGATTTCAGAGGACTACTTAAGCAGGTGCCTCATTGACCTTTTCCAAGCTGGCCTTTTCAATACTATTCAGGTAGAGAGGGATCTACATGTTCCATCTCATCAGCTGTATGTATATGATATTCTCATGTTTCGGCAAGATGATAAAAGGACCTTGGGCTCTATCCGGATGATCGTCCAGCATTATGAATTTGTGGCAGGACAATCCATTACCTGGAGAAAGTCTTTGATTGTCTTTGGGTAGGGGATCCCACAGTCCCGGTAGATCTCCATTTCCATGTCCCTTAGTGTCAAGAGAGGGCCATTACCTTTCAACTACCTGGGTGTTCCCATCATTGGGGGATGTGTCAAATGGTGTTACCTTGAGAATATTGCCTCCAAAATCACTTAACAGCTAGAAAAATGGAAAGGGGAATCCATCTCGCAAGCCGGAAGGGCCGACCTTATCAACACGGTGAATACCTCTATGTTTAATTATTATTTTTTCATTTACAGGTGGATTGTTAATCTCATCAAGGACCTACAGGCAAAGATCAGGAACTTTGCTTGGATAGGGTGTATAACTCAAAGGAAATAGGTTACCATGGACTGGAAGGACTGCACCAAGCCAATTGTGTTTGGTGGGCATGGTATCAAAGACCTAAGATGATATAATAAGGACATACTTGCTAAATATACTTTGCGGATGATATGTCCTATGGATCAGGGTTTGGGAAGCACTCAGGAAAGATGTGGGATTATGCGCTGTGATGGATATGAAGTGTAATTCCCCTCTTCTATTTGTCCAGCAATTCGGGCCTCGTACAAGGCCATTATCTCTCATTCTAAATGGTTTGTTTGAAATCAATCAGACATGAATTCTTGGTCCACACCTTGGATTGATAAGCCCCTCGAATACTTCGTCAACCCTCCTCCTGGCCTGAGGAGCTTGTCCATTGAGGAGTTCATCCCGAGGCTGGAACAGTTTGAGACTCTTCTCCCAGCTGCAGTCTCACTCCAAATCCTACACTACCACTTCATCGACTCTAATATCATGATCTGGAAACCCAATCTTGTTGGGCGACGTACAACCAAGGATTACTATCGGTATAACTATGCCAGGGGATCCCCTCCACTGGCCTAGCTCTCCATGTTAAAGAGGAATTTTATTCCTCCTGCTAACCATCTTCTTATCTGGAAAATCTAGAAGAATCGGCTACCCAAACAAAGTTGGTTGCAGAGATACTGTCTCAGCCTTGCCTCTGTGTGTTTCCTTTGCCTCGTTGTAGAAGAAAACGTCCATCACACCTTCATTCAATGCAGATTAAGTACTGATCTTTGGAGCCATTTGCAGTGGACTTTTGGGTTCTCAGTTGTCCTGGAAAGGCCCCTCCTTGACCTCCCAGAGGACCTGCCTAACTGGGATTACAACGAGCAAGTCCGCAACCTTTTTCTGTCTGCGGTTGCAGCCACCATCTCTTTTATCTAGACCACTCCGAATGTGGTTTCCTTCAATAAGAAATGACAGTCCTTTCATGGTGGCATTTTGGCGATCCACAGGCCTGTCTATGCGACCTCCCGTATTCAGACAAGACATATGGAGAATGACATCCGCGAATTGATCATCCTTATGTTTCTCGGTGTTTCTGGTAGGACAAAAAAACCCATGGTCTTTAGGTTTATTCGATGGATCCCTCCACTCCCCTCCAGGATTATGGTCAATGTGGATGGTGCGTCCCTTGGTTCCCTAGGCCCTGCTGGATGTGGTGAGGTTTTCCACACCTACTAGGGATTTGAGAAAGGTTGCTTTCAGAAATTTATTAGAGATGGGTGTGATCTTGAAGCTGAATTATGTGCCATGATAAAGGCGATTGAGTATGAAGTCAGGTTCGTGTGGAATTTCCTATGGATTGAGTTTGATTCCATGATTAATGTGAGTGCTCTTAAAAAAAGATCTAGGTGAGTCCCCTGGAGGCTCCTTACCCTGTGGATGGACTCTTTTCCATGTGCCAAAGGACGATTCTCACTGTGACACATGCCAAACGGGAGGACAATGCGGCTGCGGATGCCCTCTCCAAGCAGTCTATTATGGAACACTGTTCGATGTGTCCCTTTGTTTCCATGCCCCACTACTCCTCTTTCGTCATGTCTGACTTGAAGGGTGAGGTGCACACCTAGCTGTGTAATCCCCCCTTGTAGCACTTTGTTTGTCTTTTTCCTTTTTGTTTAATTTGGGGGGGGGGGCTAGGATTGCCTGGTCTCGAGCCTTCCTTGCCCTTAAAACCACTAAACCCCCTAAATACCGAAAAGACCTAAAAACCCAAAGAGCCTTAAAAACCCTAAAACCCCATTAAAACCCATAAAAACCATAAACCCCTAAAATCTCTTAAAATACCATAAATCATATAACTACCCCAAAAATACCACAAAGAACAATAAAATATTTAAAGCCCCAAAATCTTAAAAATATGAATGAATCTAAAAATCCTAAAACCGCTAAAACTCCCTAAACACCATAAAATATTCTAAAGATGTATAAAAACACTAAAACCCTAAAAAAATGAAAAAAACATATGAATTATAAAAGGAAAAAATTCTAATTTTTTTTAAAGACCTAAATTACACCTAAAATTTTAATACCTAGAAAACCCAAATACCCACTAAAACACCTCAACTCCCTAGAACCCATTAAAACCCAAAAAAACATGATAATACCAAAATTAACACTAAAATTACATTAAAACACTAAAACACTAAAACCCCACAAATCTCTAAATAATATAGAACCTAAAAACCAGAAAAAAGAACCATTAAAACCTCAAATACACCAAAAAAACCAATAAATGACCAAAACCAACCCCGAACCTTAAAAAAACTAAAAACCCAAAAAAATAAAAAAAAAATAAACAATCCTAAATGCCTAAAACACCTAGAAACCATAGATTCCACAAAACCCCCAAAATAATAAAATCATAAAACCCTTAAAAAACAAAAAAACCATAAAACCCTATTTACATTAAAACCAAAATCCCTAAACCTACACCCTAAACCCTAAACACTAGACCCTATACCCTACACCCTACACCGTAAAATAGATACCCTACAGCCTAAAACTAAAACGAAACTATGAATACCAGATACCCTACACCCTTTACCTAAAACCCTACCCCATAAACTGTATACCCTAAACCCAAAACCCCACAACATAAACGGAATACCCAATACCCTAACCCATAAACCCTTCACCCAAAACCCTATTCCTTTCACCTTAACCACTACGTCATAAACCCTAAACATTTAATCATACACCCTAAAAAATATACCCTACACCCTACACCCTAGAACCTATATAGTAGAACTTAATCCAGATACCCTACACTCTCATCCTGATACCCAAAACCCAACACCTTGCACCCTGCAACGTAAACCCTATAACCAACACTCTAAACCCTATACCCTAAACCATTAAACCCAAACCCCTACACCATAAAAACTATATAATACACCCACAACTATAAACCCTACACTCAAAACCATAAACCCTACACCCCGACCCCAAACCCAAAAAAAAACCTTATACATGACACCTTGAACCCTGCACACTACACCAAAAACCCTATACCCTAAACCCTATGACCTACACCATACACCCTATACCCTATACCCTATACCCTACACACTAAAATCAATAACCCATAACATAAAATCTAAATAGAAAACCCTAGACCATAAACCCTACACCTTAAACCCTATTCCATACACCCTAAACCCGACACCACAAACCTGACCCACCACACCCTAAAACATAACCCCACCACCTTAAACCATATGCCCTATACACTAAACCCTGCACTCTAATCCTTAGACCATCAATCCTATACCCCACACCCTAAACCATAAAATCTAAACCCAACACACTAAACTATGTACCCTACACCCCAAACCCTAAAGCTTACAACCTCTACACCACACCTTAATCCTTACACCCTAAACCCTACACTGTGCACCCTAAACCCTAAACAATACAACCTAAACCATATACTCTCCACTCTAACCCCTAAACCCTACACCCTAAACCCAAAATCCTAATAATTCCAAAGAAACCCTAAAATCCTCTATGAAAATAAAAATACCCAAAATAATCTGAGAAGACTATAAACCCCTAAAATACATTAAAACCAATGAAACCCAAAAGAATCACTGAAAACCCTAAAACCCATAAAAACATCTATGAAAATACTCGAAACACCAAAAAATATTTAAAATATTAAAAACCATCTAAAATCATTAAAAACCCTACAAATCCCTAAAAACCCTTGAAAATCGTAAAAAGTATTACAATCACTAAATCCCCTAAAAACCCTAGAAACCATAAAAAATCCATAAAATATATATATTAGAAATAAAAACCAATAAAAACCCTCCAAATCCAAACAATCCCAGAAAACCCCTAAAATCCATAAAGCGCATAAATCACTAAAAGAATTATAAAACCACTAAAATAAACCTCTCACCCAAAAAACCATTAAAACCTAAAAATCCATAGAATAACATAAAACCCCAATTAACCTTGAAAACACTAATATCCATAAAAATAAACTAAAAACTAAGACACTAAAAAATGGACCCCTAAAATCCTAAAATAAATAAAATACCAATAAAATAGCTTAAAACCCATTAAACCCTTAAATATCTCTTAAACCCCTATAATCCTAAAAACCATAAAAATCCAAAAAATATTAAAAACATAAAATCCCTAAAAACACTAAAAGAACCTAAAAACCTTGAAACCATAAAATATCATAAGAACCACAAAAAACACTCTAAAACACCTAAAACCCCCCAAAACTACTACAAACCCAAAAACATAAAACTCATAAAACCCTAAAAACACCTAAAAACTAAAAACTCTTAAACCCGAGAAACCTGAATATCCTTAAGAACTGTTAAAATTATAAATATCAAAAGAAACACAAAAAAATGCTAAATATGTATAAAGCCCCAATAAATAACTATATCCCATGAAAACTGTAAAAACATTTAGAATACCAAAACCTCTAAAAACTTTAAAAACAATAAAACCCCTGATATACTTGTAATCCCCCAAAAACCCCTATAATCCCCTCAAACCGCTTAAACCCATAAAACCATAAAAATCGTTTAAACCATATTAAAATATGGAAAAACAATATTGTACCCTAAAAATCAAATCGACCCATTGAAACCCCAAAACCCATATAATAACCTCACACATAAAACCCACAATCCCTATAAAACCCAACAAATATCCTGAAAACCCTAAACCCCGAAAGACCCTCATAACCTAAAAATACAAGAATTTTCCCTAAAACTCTACAATCCCAAAAATATGAAAACCCTCTAAAAGCCAAAAAACCAGAAAAACCATAAAATGTCATAATAACTCAAAACCTCACTAAAATATCTTTTAACGCAAGTCACCATAAAACATCTATAAAACCCAAAAGGAGAATTAAAAAAATTAACTCCCAAAAAAATTAAAAATCTAAAATCATTTTAAAAAATAAAACTCCCAAAAAACAAAAATATCCAAAACCCCTAAAACACCCTAAAAATCCTAAAAACCATAAAATAACCAAAAAAACTAATAAACCACTAAAAACCAAAAAAACCAAAAAGGTGGAAAATTATAAAATGCATAAAAACCCTTCAAACCTTAAAAACCATACAGACAACTAATACCCTAATAAACCCTAAAAACTCATGAAAACCATAAACCCCCTAATAAATCTCATATATACCCACAAAACCATAAGAAATCCTAATACCCATAAAACCCATGGAAGATCCCAAAAACCCCAAAACCCCCCAAAACCCAAAAACCCCTCAAAACTATCAGAACCCCTTAATACAATAAAACCCCAAAAAATTCTAAAAACCAATAAAACCCTAAAAAAAATAAAAACCCCTAAAACACAAAAAAAACTCTAAAAATCTAAAAACCTGTAAAACCTTTAAAACAATAAAAACCCTAAAACACTAAAAATCATAAAAAACCAAAAACCTAGAAAAAACACCTAAAGTCTCTTAAAACCCTAAGAATGACTAGAAGCCCCAAAAGACCATAAATTATGTAATTTATGCTCATAAACCCAATCCTTACACCCTTAACACTAAAAAATTAACCTTATCAACAAAACACTACACCTGAAACCCTAAACGCCGCACACTAAACCTGATACACTACACCCTAAGCCCAAAACCCAAAACCCTACTACATGAACTCGATTCCATACACCCAAAACACTACACCTAATACCCTATAACATACACCATAAACCCCTAGCCCTACACATGAAACGCTATACCCTACACACTAAACCCGACACCCTAGACCCCACACCATAAACCCTAAACAGAAACCCAAAATACTACATTATAAATACTATACCCAACACCCAAAAAACTAAATACTACACCCTAAACCATATACAAGAATCCTTAAACCCTAAACCCAACACCTTAAACCCTAAGCCCAACACCATATACAATATAAACTAAAATATATACCTATACCCTAAATTGTAAACCATATACCCCACACTATAAACCTTATACCCTACACCCTAAACCATATACCATACACCCTTAACCCAAAACGTAACACCATAATACCTATAACCTATACCCCAAACCCTAAACCCTACTCCCCAATCCCTACACCTTACACCTTAAACACTAAACCCTAAACCCTAACCCTATAACCTAAACCCCAAAACTTATACCCACACCTTAATCTCAATACCCTAAACCCTAAACTGTATACCCTAAACCTTAAGACAATCAACCTAAACCCTAAAACCTATTCCATAACCTTATATCCAAAACCCTAAACCCGAATCCCTTGCCCTAATCCCAATAAACTACCCCATAAACCCTAAAACCTACGTCCTAAACCATATACCCAGCACAGTAAACCCCAAACACTACACCCTAAACTGTATACCCCACACCCCACACCCTAAAACCCACACCCTAAACCCTAAACCATGCATTCTAACCCCTAAACCCTACACCATAAACCCTCTACCATACACACTAAACCCTTAACACGAATCCAAATGACCTACACCAAAAACCTTAAACGCAATAACATAAATCGTATACACTACACAAAAATGCTAAACCTTACATTATAAACCATGTACCCTACTCCCAAAACCCAAAACCCAAAACCCAACACCCTGAACCCCAGAACATAAATCGTAAAAACTAATCCAACACCATAAACCCTATACCAAGGACCCTAAATCCAATACCCTTTGCGTTGAACCCTATACCGAACACCTTATACCCTAATCTGTAAACCCTATACCATAAACCCTATAGTTTAAACACTAAAACCTACACACTAGACCATATACCCATCACCGTAAAACATATACCATACACCCTATACCCTATAAAATACACCATAAATGATAAAACCTACACCCTAGACTATGTACCCTACACCATAATCCTTAAACCATATAGTCTAACCCATAATCCTTACACACTAAACCCTATTCATTACACCCTAAACCATAAACCCAATAACCGAAATGTTATGACCTACCATCAAAATGCTATACTCTACATTGTATACCCTATTCCTTACACACTATAAAATCCTAATAACCTTAAAACACTAAAAAAAGTAAACCCTTAAATCCATAGAAACCTGAGAAACCCCATAAATTACTAAAGAAACCCTAGTCACCCCAAAACCCCATAAAAGATTCTAAACACTAAAAAAATACCTAAAACTACCAAAAATCCTACACCCACCCCTAAATACCTTAATAATAATTAAAACATCTTAGATTCCAATAAAATCACATAGAAACCTTAAATCCCCTTACACCCCTTAAAATATCTAACTATCACAAAAAAACTAAAAACAATAAAACCCTTAAAACCGATTAAAATATCCTATAACTCTAAAAACCCTTAAATGTCTAAAAAACATTAAAAATCCAGAAAAACCACAAAACCCATAAAAATACAAGATATTGTAAAACCCCTAAATCTTTCTTTAGAACACAAAAAAACACCCTAAATCCCTAAAAACCCTGAAATACCTAAATTACCTAAAAATCGGAAAAACCTAAAAACCCATGATGACCATAAAAATCTGAGAAAAACCCTAACAACACGACCCCCACAAACCCTAAGAACCAAGAAATATAATGGAAAACCCATAGAATCCCCCAGAAACCTATAAAGACATTAAATACCTATATCCCCTTAAACCCTTGAAAACGTATATAAAACCAAAAAACCCCAAAAAACCATACAAACCTATTTAATAACATAAAATCTAAAAAACTAGATAGTCTGTAAAAGATCAAAAAAATAAAAATACACCACAAAAAACCCCAAAAAACTGAACAACCTAAAACCCCCTGAAATAAATCAACAATCATAAAATCCAAAAAAGTATAAAGGACATAAAAAATTTAAAAAAATCATAAAAACCCTAAAAATCACTAAAAACCTAAAAATGAATACAAACCCCAAATACCAATAAAAACTCTAAAACCACCTAAAGCCTAAAACCCTTAATCTTCTCGAAAACCCTACAAACCCGTAGAAAACCCTTCAAATCCTATAAATACCATAAATACACTAAAAAATTAAAAATTCATAAAAATCCCTAAAAAATAAAAACCACAATAACCATAAAACCCCATAAAAAATCATGAAATCCATAAGAAAACCCAGAATCCCATAAAACCCCAAATAACACTGAAACCCTTAAAACTGCCAAAAAATAAAAAAAACATAATTCCTAATAAAAAATCCTGAAATTCATTTGAAAACCCTAAAACCCTAAAAAACACTTAAAACCTCGTAGATCCCAAAAAACTCAAGAAACACTAAAACCCTAAACCGCCACCCCAAACACCTAAAAACCGATAAAACACCCCAAACCCTAAAACTAATGAAAACCTAAAATATACTTGAAAATCCTAAACACCCTAAAAGTCCAAAAAACCCAGAAAAAAATTAAAAATACTATAACTCACAAAACTCGTAAAATCCCCTAAACACCTAAAAATATTATAAATAATAAAAGAACCAAAAAATTAAATCCTAACAGACCTAAAAACCCTATAAGAACACAAAAACTATCCAAAAAAAACTAAAAATTCTAAAAACACTAAAGACCAAATTATTTTGAAACACCATTAAAAATAATAAACACCCTTAAAATACAAAAAATCCAAAAATCCCAAAAAATCTTTGTAAATCACTAGAAACCCTAAAACCCCCAAAATCTATAAAAACCCTAAAAACCCAAAAAAACCAAAACCACTAAAAACTCCTAAAATCCCGATAAATTCTAAAAAACAAAAAACACCTAAATTCCCCAAACAACCACAAAGTCCCTAAAATCCTGAAAACTAAAAAAGCACTAAAAACTTTTAAAACATTAAAAACATTAAAACCCCAAAAAATATAAAAACATAAAAAAACCCAATGACATTAAAAAATCTAAAACTGTATAAATCATAAGAAAAACATGAAAGCCTAAAATTATTAGAACCATTAAAACCCCTAACCCCCATAAAAACCATTAAAACCCCTAAAAACCCTAAAACCACTAAAAACCCTAAAACCATTGAAAACCATAAAATGTTTAAAAAACCCTAAAAAAACTAAAACCTCTAAAGACCCATGTCCCCATATAAATGTGAAATCCCATAAAACCCCTACAAACATTGAAAACCCTAAAACCACAAAAAACCATACAAAAACCATAAATCCCCTAAAAGTCCCTAAAAACAATGACACTCCTAAAAGACCCTAAAAAACCAAAAAAACCCTAAAAGACACTATATCCTTTTAAATACATAAAATAACCTAAAACTCTAAGAAATTAAAACAGACACTAAAACCCCCAAAAACCTAAATTACTACAAGATTCCCTAAAACCCCTAAAAGACTCTAAAACACCTAAAACTTTTGTAGGGCCCTAAAATTCCTTAAAAATATAAAATTCCTCTAAAAATTGAAAAAATAAAAAGTCCCTTAAAACCCTGAAACCATAATGAAAACTAAAATACCCTAAGAAAACATTAAAAACCATAAAACCCATAAATGACCTCAAAACCCCTAAAACCCTAAAAGAGTCTAAAGGCCATAAAACCCTAAAACTCACTAAAAACTATAAAAGACCCAAAACCCCCACAATGACCTATTATTTATAAAAATACCAACAATACCTTAAAAATATGAAACCCTATAACACCCTAAGAATCCCTAAAATCCATAAAAGACCTTAAAACACCAAGAACCTTTCAAAATCCCAAAAAACCCATAAAATCTACAAAACCCTATAAATCCCTTAAAATACCTAGAAAAAATAAAGCCCAAGAAAATACTATTAAAATCCACAAAAACAATATCACACCATAAAACCCATAAACCCACAAGACCCCTATTACCCCCAATCCCTAAAAAAACTGCCCAAAACCCCTAATATCCCCAAAAAATACGACTAAAATGCTAAAACCTATAAATCCAACGAAAAATCAAATGAACCAATTATGAAAAAACAAAAAAAAACACTAAAACCGTAAATATCATAAAGTAGCTAAAATCCAAAAATCCATGAAACCCTTAAATCCCCCAAAAAATAACTGAAAACCCAAAAATACCCATAAACCCATAAAACATCTAAAACATATAAAATCCCTAAATTCCATAGAAATTATAATAGCACATAAGATACCTAAATTACCCCAAATTCTCTAAAACTACCTAAAATAACATAAATCCTTAATACCCAAACAGACCTTAAAATCCTAAAAACCCTAAAAGAACCAAAAAACCATACAAATAGACTAAATGATCCTTAACAACATTTAAAACCATAAAACACATAAAACCCTTAAAACCCCTTAATATTGGTAAATGAAAACATACAAAAGACACAGGATGGGTGTGAATAGGTTTCTTGAAAGGTTTATTCACCAATAAAACCACTTCTTTAAGTTATGTTATATTCTGATATTTTCCTAACCAATATATGAAGTAGAAATTAAATAAAAATGAAAATATATCAGAATTAATAGTTTTATTGGGTTTGGTGAGTAAAAATTAAATTTTCCACTCCACTAATTCTCAACTTATAGATCATTATTATTTTCACAACTCCTATTCTTTTATGATGGACTGTCAGTCTTTTTCCCTCAATATGCATGTTTGGGCGAAAAAAATAGACACTTGATATAATAGAAAGAACGTTTACACATCTCCATTAAGGGTTTATAAAACACAAACCTTTAAGGTTATTTTACCAAGAACCTTCATAAGGAGAGGGAGAATAAAAGATTTATTAAAAATGAAGACCAAATTTATAAGATACGCATGGAAATATAGCATAAATCCCCATGATATATTGTAAGAATCATATGTTTCTTGAGGAGTGTGTTATAAAAACACAACTATGATGATCTTCATAGAGAAGCTATAAAAACATGAATCTTCTACTTCTTCTTCTTCTAAAAATAGAGAATAAACATGAAAGATTCAATAGAGAGAGTCAGAGTGAAAGTGTTTACATCAATCGATACATATTTTCTCTTCAACACACATTTAATGCTCATGTTGAACATATATATTAGTTTTGAAACATCATATCCAAAAAAATAGTCTAGGAAATAAATTCCAGATGTCCTTTTTTTAAATTCCTTACCAATAAAGATGATCATAAAATTATTCCTTCAATATTTTTATATCTTATAACATGGATTCTTTTTATAATTTATTATTATATGTAAAATAGTCCAATAGTTAATACATGAATGAAAAAAATTAAATTCCTCTCAAAATACACCAATTGTAATAAATATATATTTTTTGAATGACATAGTTGATTCTGAATGACCACATGGCTGAATTACAAAAATTTGAATTCATGTATATGAATTGATCATCATATTTTTTCTCCACATAGTTGATTTATTTATGTATCCAAATTTGATGTAGGCATTATTCATTTTTACTTATTTCTCATGTAGATTAATTTGATTTTGTTTAATGAATCAAGTTTCTATTTGGAATTGTGTACTTGATTTCCCCACGTATCCCAGGCATCTATCTTATTATTCCATGATAATGATTTATATAGTAATTTCATTGTAGTATCTGATTACCTCACATAGGTGTTACATTAATGTAATAAATTTTCACATAGCTGATTTCATGATATAGATTATTCACAAGGTTGATTCCTCCATCTAACAATTGATATAGCTGATTGCTCAACTTATCCAAATATTCATATCTGTGATTTCCTCACGTATCTGATTGAACATACATGAAAAGCATTATTTAAAACATCGTTAATTATCAAAAATATAAAAAATGACATAGAATATAGATAAAAACCAAATAAAAATAGCTAAAATAAAATCAATAGTATCCTTAGAATGTTTTTTGAGATCATCAAAACATAAATCACAATAGATATGTTTGAAGAACATTATTAGTCCAATAATCTCAACAATTTTAATTATCACAATACCTATTAAATTTTAAAAGATTTTAACGATATTTAGAAAATATATGTTATATATTTTTCTTTTAAAATGTTGTCTTTATATTTTCTTCTCCCCCTTAATCAAATACTTCTCCTCTTTAGATAAAATTATCCAAACATCTATGACAATAAAAAGGTAGGGTAAGGAGAGGGAAAACATTTTAAATTTATCACATAGATGGATGAATTATTAAATTATAGTGTTGATAATGAATTATAATTTCTATATGACTGAATTTTAGAAACTAAACCAAGTAAAAAATTCAACAAAATAAATAAATCAATAAGATAATTAATTAAATCAATCATTAAGATACCCCTTACATTTAAAATATATCATTGAAACCAAAAAAATAGATAATTTTCCTTAAATGAAAACAATATCTAAGAAAAACATAAGAAATGGGTTAAGAATAATTTTATTAACGATCAAAATTGGTAAAAAATACAATGAATCAACACTGAAAAAAAAAAAATACAAGAAATAGTGAGAACTGATGATGATTTATCATTATCAGGTAAATTTATTGATAAATCATTTTAGAAAAATTATCATATAGACCCAAATTATCTTTTTCATGAACACAAATAGTTTCCTAAATATTTAAAACCCTGATATCTAGAGATATATCTATCCCAATACCTTGTTTCCGAATAGAATCATTGGCCACCTATAACTCAACAAATAGATAAATTTTAAACTATTGAATCATAAATGGTATAAAAATTTCATAATTTAGAAATTGGATCCATGAATCCATAAAATTTAAATATAAAAACAAAACTTGAAGCTGATCCTTATGATTTGCAGCCACAGAAATTGTAGATATAAATGGTGCAATTGGATAAAACCACTTAAGAAATTATAATTAACACACAATTACACATTTTATGGTGTAAATTATTTCCATCATTACTATTCTAAAATATCTATTCTCATCAATAACATCCGAAGACATATCTTATTGAATTATTCAATGATTTTATATCATGTCTATTTCAGATACAATAAGAACGCAAATTTAATGCATCTATAACATGGTTACATGGACATTTTCTTCCTATTCAATTGGGATCATATATAAAATGCTTCATCTTCAATCACCTCAGAGGAATATTTTCATAAGGGATATTTTTTATTATTTTTTATTATAACTGTTTCGGTTTCCACAATCCAAACTAGTATGCCAAAATTATCCCTTTAAACTGAATTCTCATTGGGCTACCTGATCTCATCATTTTAACAGATTTGATCCCACCTAAACTCAATATACTCTCCTTTGAGAATATCAAATTTCAACATCACAGCTGAAGAAAATTTCTGATTGTTATTTTCTACATCAAAACATTCAAAAATCTTACTTATTGATGGGTAAATATCATTCACATGGTGTGGTGATGAAAAAACTTATAGTGTGTGAAAAAAAACACCAGTTTCTTTCCAATTAATATCCCCATCCCCATCTCTATCATTATATGATCCATAAGTGATTAGATCCTCCTTTTCATTCTATAACTCCTCTTATACTCTTTCTCTAGCACCAGGAACAGTTGGCACATTTTTACATGACTTATCAACATAAGCTACACTAGTTGTCTCAATGGCTGTCTCAACATGATGAATTAATTCACTAGCTCTAATAACATTATCCTCTTATATATAGTCTTCCTATTCCATAATATATCATATTTATAGAACATTATGATCTATTATATATACAACTAGATCCCGCACCTCCCTAACTAGAACCCTCGCAACAGTTTCTTACTCACTATGTTGTGATTTAGTGGATAACCCCCAAATTTTGTTATAGATTTTCATGACCCATCCGACAGCACATGTGCCATGACTACCCTAAACCTGTCTTCCATATTCCAGGGGATAACGACTATCCCTAAAAAGGTTTATCCATATAACAGGAAGTAATTTCCTTTAAACCTATACAAATAGTGAATCCAAGATCAAAAAAATAAACCATGAAGTAAACTTCTATAGTAAAAAGTGTGTTAGAAGTAAAGGGGATGGAATACATAACCAACTGAAAAGTACAAGTTCAACTGATATGTGAAAACAATTCCTGGATCATCCACCGAGGATCCTACCTCAAGGGTAGGTACAACTCAAGAACAGTAGTTACCGCATCACGTCACGTCAAATGGTCCACCACTGAACTCCATCCAGTCCTGGCTCCCTCAACTGTGTTCAATGTTGTTTGTCGTTTTCACAAGACACATCAAGGTTCAGGTGTATCCCTTACAGGGGTGAGTATAACAATACTCAATAGTGACCCTGATACCCCTGAAGGTCTCCTAGAGTCCCACAATGGAAAAACCACAAACATGACCTCAATCACAAGCATGAAGCAGTAGTCTTCAACTCTATAGAGGTATATGCCAATACATATACCTAAGTTATCAAAATATACCCATATCATACAAGCGGATACATAATTCTCAAATCTTTAAGGCATTTTAACAATTGATCCATGAGGGAATAATACCACAATGGTAACACCACGAAGGTAACACCCCGAAGGTAAAAGTATCACAAAGGTAACACCATGAAGGTAAATGTACCACAAAGGTAACACCATGATGGTAACACCGTGAAGGTAAAATTTAAAAAAAGGTAACCCCACCATGGTAAATGTACCAATAACATAAGACTGCAAATGTAAAATACTCAACTCACACCATGTATTTAACTTAAGTACAAAAGTAAAAATGATTAGTCGAAAAGAAAGATCATCCTTTTCTATCAAGAGGCTCTACTGGTGGCCCACATAGGATCAATAGATGATGATCCACACAAGATATCTAGGAACTGACCCACATAGGATTAATTGATACTGACCCATACAGGATCGCTAGGTGCTGACCCACAGAGGTTAGAGAGATATTGACCCACATAGGATTGATGTTCTTTATTCACGTTAAATCTATCCACTAGATTACCTCACTAAGCATGATTGATTCTTGGAGGATCCTCTCCTCAAGAAATTGGCCATACCTAAAACTAAACTATGTTCCATCAATAAGTATCCCAATGGACCTCCATGTCGTAAGGTTTCTAACGGGATAGACGACACATCATTTGGGCTCCCTGTCTCTTACTTACAAGTATTTTAGTACTGAGGGCCCGGTTGGATTCGGTTTCGATCCAAACCTGTCAAACTAAAAAAATTATAAAAAAACTCATGTGTAGTATACCAAATGGACCGTTTCATCCTAGATATTCTAGTTCTACAGAAATTTCATCACACAGACGTCTGGTTCACATGAAATGGATTTTTTAGCGAAACTAGGCCAGGAAGGGTTGGGGGCTGGTCCGACCTGGTCGGACTACCCCACCCAACACAATTCGGGTGATCCGACCCGAACCGTCATGGGCTGGTCGGGATTGTCCAGGTTGTGGATGGATCAGCCTACTAGGAAACAGTCCTGCCCGACATGTTTGGGTAGTACTGCCCACTAGGTGGGTGCGGCCCGACCCACGGAGGGGCGCGGCCTGCTGGGCTCGCACAACCAGACCTGTGGAGGGTGTGACCAACTGGTATCATGTGGACTGGCCTACAGAGGGGTGCGACCCACTGGAGTGGGGCCAGCCATAGCTAGCATAGGGTGTAACGCCTCCCCCATTCCCCAAACGACTTTGTCATCCAGGGTGTGAAGCGGCAGTGCCACGTGGCAAAAACCAGTCTCCAAGGGACCCATAGGGGTGGGTCCCCCCTCTTCTACCTTGGATTCATTCCATGACCATTTCGAGCAGTGTGTGATATCTTGGAACTCTGCCTTCTCCTTTAACAGTGAGTGATGGCGCTCTACACCACCTTCACAGTCAGCCGGTGTCGACCACTCTACCGACCTTTACAGCCTAGTGTCGCTTCCTCCTCTTGTGGTGTGAAATAGTGAGCCACCTCCATCGTGGGATGTTGGTGTCGTCTGCCACCATTGTCTGCCGGTGCTGGTTGCCAATGTCGTCATGTCGGTCTCGCGACGTTGGTCTTCCACGGGTCACTGGGCAAGCTTTGGTGGCCTGTTTTTTCATCTGGAGGAATCAACGGCCTCCATGGGATGACCTCTTTACTGATTGGCCCTCTGTTCCATGTTCCATCCAATCCGAATAAAAAGGTCCATGAAGAATGTATAGATTAAAAATGGTGGAGGGATTCGGCCTTGTCCTTTTCACACGTGCCCTCTACGTTAGCATCATAATGAGGGAGAGGACATATGAGTGAACAATCTGTTGGAAAAAATTGAGGCAAAAACCTACATTTGGATCATTGGAGAGTGTTCAAATTTAAGGAAGAGTCAGTGTTCATTGGTTCATGATTCTTTTTCATTCATCACTGACTTCTAGAACTTGTTCCATTCTCTAATTGATTGGTGTCACGGTACTTTTCCAGAACTTCATTGCTTGGTGAAGCAATGCCAACACTCCTCCCCAAGCTCCATATAAATTGGAGAGGTGGAGGGTGAGTAACACTGTTGGAAATTTATGAGGTTCATTTAATGAATGAACCTCCCAAATTCCAATGGTGTTGTTACAATGATTTATGAGTCAGTCCAATTAATGTCTTGAATGTCATTGGTCTCGCCACCATCGCTTGTCCGTTGGAGAAAAGAAAAAGAAAAAAAATTACTAAGTTATTTTATTATTCATGAAAAATTTCCACAAACTATCTTTCTCTCCCAACCTACTTTGGTCAATGTGAAGCTTCTCTTAAGAGATTCTAGGCACTGCGAATTCAGTAGTGCCCTCATGATTTTATTCCGAGCACCAATTCAAAAGTTATAAAACACCACCTGCTTGTTTATGGAATGTACCTAAAATGTTCAGAAATTCATTCTAGGCACAAGTTGTCGTGGAATCACATGGAATAAATTTTCATAGATTCATAATAATTCCATTTAATTGAACAAAATTAAATGGAAAATCTGGGTCTTTACATTCTCCCCACGTTAGGGATTTTCATCCCCACAATCCACAACATAGACTAAGGAAACAAATGGTGGTACTGAGCATGAATCTGAGCCTCCCACTCCCATTTTATCTCTTAGAGGTTCTCATGCTTCCAGCAAATGCGCACCAGATATATCAATTGTCTGTGATGGACCCGCTCTTATCGATCCATAATCTGCACTGGAACCTCTATAAATTCTCCCCATCATCAATGTCCAGCTCGCCAAGGTCGACGACGTGAGAAGGGTAATGCATGCATCTCCATAGCTGGGTGACGTGGAAGATTTCTTGCACCCTCTCAAACTATATAGGCAGTTCCAAGTAGTATTCCACCTCACCAATCCTCTGATGTATCAAAAATGGTTCGATAAACCTCCGTGAGAGTTTTCTTCCTCAACCAAATATCTACAAACCTCCTCAAGGCGAGAACCGTTAGGATGAAATGGCCTCCCTCATCAAACTCCAAAGGCCTATGACACGTGTCAACATATGAATTATGTCTGCTCTGTGTAGTCTTCATCCACTCCTGGATGATCTGCACCTTCTCAGAGGTATCTCATACCAACTCTGGCCCATAAGTGCTAACTCTACTGGGTCTGTCCAGCATAGAGTTGATCTACATGGTCGACCATACAATGCCTCACTTAGTGTCATACCGATGGTGGAGTTATATCTGTTTTTGTATGAAAACCCCACTAAGGGAATGTGATCCTCCCAAAAATGGAAAAAATCTAGGACAAAAGCTCAAAGCATGTCCTCCAATGTCTGTATGGTCTGCTCTGTCTGACCATCCATCAGAGGATAAAAGGCGGTAGTCAAACATAATTGAGTCCGGAATGCCTATTGTAATCCTGTAAATTACTAGGATGTAAATAAACATCATGATCTGAGAAAATCATTTATGGCACCCCATGAAGTAATACAATCTCCTAAACATAGAGGCGTCTCAAGCCCTCTACTGATCCCTACTCTTGGATGGGTAGGAAGTGGGATGACTTGGTGAGTCAGTCAATGATCACCCATATGGAATCATATCGATTGGATGTACGTGGAAAACCTGTCACAATGTCCATGTAGATACCATCCCACATCCACTTTGTCACCTCTAGTGTCTACACTAAGGCTACTGGAACCTAATGACTGACCTTCACTTGCTAACAAATGAGGCATCGTGAAACAAACTCTACCACTACTTTCTTCATCCATGGATACTAGTTCTAATGTCAGAGGTCCTGGTAAATCCTCACCACACTAGGATTTACTGCAAGATGGGACGTAAGGATCCCCCTCAACACCTCCTCCCATAGCACCACCGGAACCATGGTGTGTCCTATAAAGAGGATGACGTTAACCCCACCTTCAAAAAATCCACAAGGTGCTTATCTAGAGGATATCTGAGCACTTCAAGCCTCAGAGTAATATTCTATTGTTGTGCCTCCCAAAATAGCTGATGAAGTTGGGGAGTGATAGTAACATAACCGAGGTATGATTCTCCATATATATCTATAATGGATATCTGCAATGCGGCTAGCTGCCCTGTCACCTCACTCAGCAACTATAGACTAGACGTCAGGCTAAGTGCATCTGACACTACATGCCCCTTATCAGGAGTGTAGACTATCACAAAGTCATAGTTAAAGAGGAACCCTAGCCATCACCGTTGTCTCTGTTTTAGGTCATTCTTTAAGAAGAGATACCTAACATTATTATGATCGTAGTAGACTATAAAACATTCACCCATCAAATAATTTCGCCACATTTTCAAGGTGATGACTACTACTGCTTTCTCCAGGTCATGGGTAGTGTAGTTTTTCTCATGTTGTCTCAGCTTTCATGAACCATAAGTGATCAACTATATGATCCTTCATCATAACACATCCAAGTCAATTCCCTGATGCATCGCATTAGACAAAATACTCTACACCCTCTTCTGGTAGCCTCAAAATTGGGGCACTCATCAGTCTCTGCATCAACTCCAGAAAACTCTATTGGTATCTCTCTTTCCACACGAAGGGTTGTCCCTTATTTGTCAATACTGAAAAGGGTGCTGCAACTTTGGAAATGTTGGGTATGAATCTTCAGTAGTACCCAACCAGTCTCATGAAACTTTTTACCTCGATCACACTCCTGGGTGGATCCCAAGCAAGAACTTCCTCTATCTTCATCAGATCTATCACAACTTCAAGCTCTGATATAACATGTCCTAGAAAGTGGAACTCCCAATATACAGAAGTGGAACTTCGAGAGATTACCATAATGTTGGTGCTCTCAGAGTGTATCAATAACTATCTATAGGTGATATTCATGCACATCCTCTAAAATGGAGTATATCAAGATGTCTCCGATTAAGACCACCACAAATGATCAAGGTATGGATGAATGATTCTGTTCATGAGTCCCATGAACACTATAAGGGAATTGGTCAGGCTGAATTGAATAATTGAGAACACATAGTGGACATACTGACATCTTAGGGTTGTCTTCTGCACATCCTTATCTCATACCCAATACTGGTGATAGCCTGATCTGAGGTATATCTTTGAAAACAAATGAGATCCCCTTAGTTGATTGAAAAACCATAAATCCTTAAAAGTGGATACTTCTTCATCATGGTCACCTAGTTTAGTCACTGATAATCCACACAGATCCTCAAACTCTCATCAGCCTTCTTGGTGAACAAAATTGGGGTAGCCCATGGTGAAACACTGGGCATATGAACCCCTTCCCCTGTAATTCCTACAACTATTCCTGTAACTCACGAAGCTATGTGGGAGCCATTCGATATGCTGGTGTATATAATAGTGTCATACTGGGATACATGTCGATGTAAAAGTCTACCTTTTGTGTTGAGGATGTCCCAGAACATCATCAGGAAAGACATCGGCATATAGCTCCACCACTACATGATATCTCCGACTCTAAACATCAATGACTCTGAGGGTAAGTCCAGACAACTTCTGGATGATCAGATGCACCCTCCTCTGGTTAATTCCATCCTATGTTGCAATGGTTTTCTTCTAGACAGTTAAGGAAAACCTAGTCCCATCCTTGTGGACACACCACCCATTGCCCCTAATATAGTCAAACTAAGCATGGACTGTGGATAACCAGTCTATACCCAAGATGACACTGTAAGGTCTCGACGCCACTACTAGAAGATCCCAACCAGAACTCTCGCCTCCTAGAGTATGCTGACACTGCTGGAACCAGTGTGTAATCATTGAATTTTCTCCTATACAAGTATCTAGCTGTAATGATCAAGCCAACGACTCCATTTGAATCTTCAAGCTCCGAACGAGAGTTGTGGTTATGAAAGAGTGGTTGCCACCTATGTCTATAAGTACTACAACTAAGGTGTGGTAGACATAGATCATACCTCTAACATGCTTTGGAGCATCTTGGGCATAGTACATAACTACCTAGAGTTGAGCTCGTAGCTTTCCACCCACTCCCTATGGTCGGGGTGGACCACTAGGAGGTGGTGGCGGTAGAACCTCGAATCTCCACCCACTATGTACTGCAGGGCTAGCTCCTCAGCCATGCCTACCACCCTGTGGACATCTTCACTCGAACCTCTACCTCTAAATTGGTGGTCACTTGACCATATGAAGGTCATCCATATGGCGGGTCAGGCAGTCTCGAGCCATGTGACCATTCCCACCGCACGAGTAGAACTTCCTACTCCTCATATGTCCTCCTCTATATCGTGAGCCCCTCACAACTGACCCTCTATCATGAGGTCATCCCCCAAAAGGTCTGGAACACTTGGGCCCCTACATCATCCGTCTACTACCTATTGCATATGACTAAACTACCTGAAATCTTGTGGTATCTCTTGTAGTCGGTTCCCGCTCAGCTGGGAATCTATCAACCAAAATCTCTTGCTCTAACACCGCAGCCTGCGTCGGAATGCTATTTGATATCATCGATGCTCTGGTCACCCGTCTAAGACCCTAATCAAAGGTCCTGGACCTGATGAAAGGGTCACATACAATGTTAGTGGAGTAGTAGGGGAGATTAGTGAACCTCGCAGAGTACTAGGCCATGATCATGCTGCCCCACTGTAAGTGAAACATCTCGTTTATACACACTGATCATAAAGTATCTAGGATGAACTCTACCCTGAAATGGCCCTCGAAGTCTACCCAGGTTATGGTCTCCTAATCATGTATCTGGAGTGTTAGACTCCACCATCTTCCAACTGCTCCCTGGAAGAGACAAGTTGCTTGGATCACCATCAGATCAGTAGGAGTCACAACTAAGTGAAAAACAATAGTTGCAGCCTCCATCCAGTCCCCAACCACCTGAGGATCTGTCTTTCCTTGGAACCTCAGAGGCCTCTACAGTTGAAACTCTTATAATGTGCTCAGTCAGTATGAACCATCTGCTGGTGCGGATGGTAGCAACGACTACCCAACATGTAGTGGTGTTATTGGTGCACCACCTGAAGGTGCTAACGTAGTAAGAGGGCCCCACACAGTGGCCTCATCACTTTGTGGGACATCATCTTGTACTCACTCTAGAATCTAGGATGGGTGCCTATGCGGCAACATCATGAAAGAAAATAGTTGTTCCACGATCAATAAGTTATACCTGGTGAGCTGATTCAAAGAGATCATAAGAAGAAAAAAAATCAAAACCCATGCAATGAGAGTTTTTGTATACTGAGTCGGAAATCAAAATTTAGGGTCCTAGTGTATGGATATGTCAGCCACATCACCAACAGTGGATCCCCCAAATTAAAAACCACACTCATAACACATTACACTATTCCCAAATAGAGAATACCTGAGTCCTAGTTATTGGGTAGAACCATCTCCTCTGATACCACATTTTCACGACCCGTCCCCCTAGCCATGTGTTGTGACTACCACAAGACCACCTTCCATAGGAAAGGGGATAGCCACTAGCACTGGAAAGGAATATCCCTGTAATAGGAAGGAATCGCCTTTAAACCTGTAAAATCACATAATTCATGAACACAACAAGAAACAACCACGAAGTAAATTGCTATAGTTAAAAGTGTGCCTGAAGTAAAGGGGATATAATAAAAGCCCAACGGAAAAGTACATGTACAGCTAAAAAGGAAAAACAACTCCTCGATCTTCCATCGAGGATCCAACATGAAGTTTAGGTTCAACTCAAGAATAGTAGTCACTGCATCATATCACATCAAATAGTCCACCTCTGATCTCTTCCCAGTCCTAGATCCCACAAACTTGATCAATATTATCCATTGTTTGCACAAGACACAACTAGGTGTGTGTAGATCATGTAGGGGTGAGTATAAAAATACTCAGTAAGGACCTAGAGACCTCTGAAGGTTCCCAAAGTTCCACAAAGGAAAAACCACAAAGCAAGACCTCAATTACAAGCCCGATGTAGTAGTCATCAACTCTACATAGGTATATTCCCACAGACATACCTAAGTTATCTAAATATACATGTCTCATGCATGAGGAAACATAAGGCTCCAACATTTACGCCATTTTCACAACTGGTCTATGAGTGAAGAATACAACAAACATAACACCATGAAGGTAAAAGTACCACAAACGAACCACCACGATGGTAAAAGTACAACATAGGTAACCCCACGAAGTTAAAAGTACCCCAAAGGTAACCCCACAAAGGTAACATCGAAAAGGTCAAAGACTCAACTCACCCCAGGTCAATAACATAATTATAGAAGTACATATGATTAGTTTTAAAGCTAGATCATCTTATTCATTCGAGATGATCTGATGCTGCCCCACATAGGATTGATAGATGCTAACCCAAACTGGATCACTAGGCCCTAATCCACATAGGATTGATAGATGCCAACCCGCATAATATTGATACATGTTGGCCCACACAGGATCGAGAGATGCTGACTCACATATGATTGATGATCTTTCTTCACATTACAACCATCCACTAGATTCCCACACTAAGCATGCTTGATTTCATGAGGAGCCACTCCTCAGCACATAATTCATACCTCAACCTCCACCAAGTCCCACATATAAGTATCCCAAAGGACATCCTTGTCTGTAAGGATTCCAATGTGACAGATGACATGTCAATCAAACCCCCAGTATGTGACTTATAAGCATTTTAGTAGCGAGGGTCTGGTTGGATTCGGGTTCGATCCAACAAGACTATCATCGAAATTTCTCCAAAACAAATGTCTATTATAAAAAAAGGACCATCTCATTCAAAGTATTCTAGTTCCACAGAGGGTTCTTCAAATAGATGTATGATTCACAATATGTGGATCATTTAGCAAAACTGGGCCTAGAATGGTTTGGGTCAGATATGACCTGGACTGACCCATTCTTGGCTAACCTGACCCGGTTCCGGGTGACCCAACCTAGTCCCGGTCTGACCCGGACCATAATGAACCGGCCTAGGCTAGCCCAGTTGGGTGGGGCTCTGGAGGGATTAGCCCGCGGGCCCACAGACTGACCCGGCCTGCATGGGCGGTGTAGCCCGCTGGGCTCATGCGGCCCGACCCACAGATAGTGTGTCCCATTGGGCTCATGCGGCCTGAACTGTGGAGGGGAACGACCCATTAGAGTGGGGCCCTCTCTAGCTGGAATGGTGGGTAATTCCTCCCTCCTTTCCCTGAAAGTCTATGTCGTTCGGGATGTGAAGTGTGGGCGCCACATGGCACCACCCGGTCGCCACAGGACCCACAGTGGTATGTCCCTCCTCCACCGCCGCAACATTGTGATACCACCATATCCAGTGGAATGAAACTGCATGCTTCTACACTTCCTCCATTGCATCCAGCTAATTTCGGCCACCACCATCGTCTGTCGGCATGCGTTTCCAAGGTCTTGGTGCCAGTGCTATGTCGACAGTCTTCCACAGGTCATCGGGTGAGCTCTGGTGGCCCGTTCTTTCATCCAATGGTATCAACGACCTCCTTGGGATTCCCTCCCCATCGATTGGCCCTCATTTACTGGTTCTGTCCAATCAAAATAAAAATTTCTATAAAGAACATATAGATTAAAAAATGGAAGAGGGACTAGGCCTTGTTCGTTTGGCATGCGCCCTCCGCATTAGCATTTTAACAAGGGAGAGGATAAATTATTCAACAATATCTTGTATGTAAATGAGAAAAAACCCTACCTCAAGATCATTGGAGAACATTCGCATCTGAGGAAGTTTCGTTGTTCATCTGTTCGTGATTTGGTGGCATTCGTCACCACTCTCTGTAATCAGTTCTGTCCTCCATGTGGTTGTTGTCATGGTAATTTTTCAAAGCTACTTCACTTGGTGAATTCGTGCCAAAACTTCTCCATGTGATCCATATATATAAGAGATGCGGAGGGTGAGTAATGTCGTTGAGAATTAATGAGGTTCATTTAATAAATGAACCTACCAAATTCCAACGGTGCTATTACAAAGATTGAGGATTCAAGCCAATTAATGGCTTGACATGTCATTTGTCATGCCACCTCCACTTGTCCATTGGAGGAAAAGAAAATTGAAAAAACAAAACAAAATATTTATTTTATTATTCATTTAAATATCCAAAATATATATTTTTCTCCCAACCAACAGAGGATGAATTGAATCCTCCCTTATGTGAATCCCGGTGTTGTGGATTCAACTATGCCCTCAGATTTTTAATCCAAGCACTGATTCAATGGATAGAAAACGTTTCCCATGCATTTAATGAACATACCTAAAAAATTCTGAAATTCATTCTAGGAACACCGGGCCTTGGAATCACGCACTTTCAATTTTCACAAACTCATAATAATTCCATATAATTAAAAAAATTACATGGTAAATTTGGGTCTTCACATGGATTTACTCCATCCACTTATCCAACACACATTAGAGATTATGTTACTCCATCTGAGTTGAAACCAAATAGTTTCAAGTGAAAATAGTGAGATTATTATTTTTCTAACACTTCATTGCTTCTCCCTGAATAAGATCAACTTCCTTATTCTTCAATACTGTGGGGATACCTCATCGATATGGGAATTATTTCATCATTCCTTTCCCTCATCGCTAGTTATACTTAAATCATATTATATATATAGCGATATTCACCATCATGTTTTTGATTAATAAATATCAGAGATACGTGTCTTGAAACAAAAAATTCTTTTTATCAATAGATCACTCATAAATCCTAGTCTTAATGAACATATAGTGAAAATTTCATTCTTATTCTATTTCCTTTAGAACCATCATCTCGAAAGTAGAGGTTGCAAAGCTATTCTCAAATACAGTAGTTATTCCCACTGAAATAATTCCAACTAGGGTGTGGATAAAAATGAACACAGCCTCATGATGTCATTAAGAAACTTAATCAATTTTTTCCAAAAAAAAGGAACATATTTTCCATTTATGTTTGATGATGTACATCTTCTATTTTTCCAAACTGAAACAAGGGAATTTGAATAAACTGATTGAAATCTTACACAAACTAGAATTCAAATTTCTTCTTATCAAATAAAAACACCCTTATTTAACATTTAAATACTTTATTTATAAGAATTTAGTCTTCTCTTATCCAGGACATATCTAAGGCTTTCCAAACTAACACTATGTGTGGTTCAATTCTTGTGTTAGATTTCACATAAAATATTGAACTATCATCATCTCCTCACTTGAACATCCCCATCCCAAATGTGTTGGTCGGAGGATGACCAATGATATAGAGAGATAGGTGGGTGATTAGCTTCAAGAATAATGGGCATAGGTATATAACGAGGAGGTCTAGCCCGATTTGTTTTTTAGGTCGCCTATCTGGTTTGTAATAGGGATTCATACCCAATTAGGATTATGTTTTAATTTATATTTAAAGAAATAAAAAAATATTTACAAAAATCACATATGGATAAATTTAAATATGAAAGAATAATTAATGTTCTCAATAAAATAAATTCAATTAATTTCAATAGTTCACTTAAAATATAAAAACATGAACAAAGTAATGAAGAAGGTAAAAATTCAAGAAATAAAATAAATTAAACTCATTTAAATTAAAACGAACAAAGTTATAATTTAATAAAATCTATACGTTCACAAGTAAAGGTATTTGTAAAAATATCTCCTAATAAATTATCAGAAAAGAGAAATTCCATATTTTTGTTGCCTTTTTAAAAAAAATCACTCAAGAAATGATTCTTTGAGGCCATATGATTATTTTTTAATGACTTATAAAATTATTTGAAATGATGATGGATCTGGTGTTATGATATTTTTATTATACAATCTTGTAATTGAATCCAAAATACATTAAGTTGTTTTTCATCACCAAAACATGTGCAAAAAAATACTTGTAACAATGTACTCTGCTTTAGTAGTTGATAATGAAACTGAATATTGTTTGCTAATAGACAATGATCCTAGGGACTCACTAATAAAATTGTTAGGTTCTTAAATTATTCTTTCAATAAAGTCTATAACAACTAAATTTGTTATCGGAATGTGAAGTAAAATTAAAATAATTAGTTTTTCTATGTTATATGGAATGAGAGATTACCCCTTTTAAATACCATGAAATTATTTTGGAAATAATATAATTATACTTCACATGATTATCTATAAATATAGAACATAACTTTATTGAAAACATGATTCCATGTTTATTATTAGCCAAATATAGTCATCCCTCAATTGATCCTCTATATAAATTGTTTTTCACTTGTTTTCCAGCTTTATCCAAGACATGATTTTAATTAGAACTCATAGGAGATATATGTGCATTATTTTTTTTTGTGTCCAAATGTTTTGAGTAAGTCAACTATGTATTTTCGTTGATTTAGTGCATTCCCAAAGTCAGTTTGATACATATGAAATGCTTGAAAATAATTTTACTCACCCATCATGATCGTTTAAAATTATTTTTACATGAGCTTTTAAAAATCATTTTACCTCATTTTCATTCTATATCCAAAATTAATATAATAAACATATATTTGAACTAATAAAATTCTGAAGATGGTGTTTTCATCAAATGAGTATGATCTTTCATTCCAACTAGAAATAATGTTGATAAAATAAAATTTCATAAAAATAATTACAAAGTTCGTGGGTCTTATTTAATTACATAAAGAGGTTTGGAATGTTTGAAAATGAAATTTGGAAAAATAGGGATTTTCAAAACCATGAGGTCATTAAAAATAAACATCCTTATTAATATTTGTTTATATAATATTTTACATCGATATGATATAATTTCAAATTAAAATGTGATAAAAATTATAGGATAATATTATTGGATTCATGTCAAGATACATGTGTAGTGTGATATTCATAATCAATAAATTCATCATGGTTATACACTATAGCTACTAGTTTATCCTTATTCGATGAGATCATGAAATAGTAATCCTCTTTATTTCTAAAAATCCATTTAGTTCCTTTGAATGTATAATTAGTGGGTCTATTAACTTTTTTCACATACATTATTATTGTTGATCAAGATTCACTCGTATTACATAGATATAACCCATCTTTCATTAACTAAGTATTCCTCATTGGTTTTAGGATTTTTTTGTGATAAATGGGAAAAAATTATTCTACATTTATTAAAAACCATATAGTCCTAATACCTTCATATAATATTCCAATAATAGTTTCAAAGGGTTATTTATCTATGGTTCTTATCATTCATGGCAGTACATGTTTTAGTTCACTAGTATCCAACCATTAATAATTTGGTTCACAGAAATCAAGTTCCAAGTCATAATACTTTTTATTATAAAATTGTATTTTGGACTCATTTTTTTGAATAATTTTTTATCTCATCTAATTGAGTCATTTTTTATCAAAATGATCACATTAATCTAATTTCACATGAGTTGATTCTACAAAAATCTTTTACCTTTTGCTGAAAAATTTATATTCCATGGACATAGTAGAATATACAAGAAATATTCATTCATCGTCCTTCAGATATAATTTCCAAATATTACATTTTTTAGAATATAAACATTGAATCCAAATACTTTTTAAGTATCAATCTTTTGGGTTTCTATTATTCAATAGTTCATAGGGTTTTTTCCTCATGATTGTCCTAATTAGAACTCTATTAATGACATAAAATGTTGTATTCATACTGTCATCAGAAAAATTACTAGGAATGTAATATTAACATGACATGGTACTGGAAATTTATTACAAGGCCATATTCCTCCTTCCAACAACACTATTCTGTTGAGGTTACTTGGGTGCAGAAAATGCATGTTTGATTCCATGTTTTTAATAATAAGAATTGAGCTTATGGATCTCAAATCCTTTTCCATGGTTACTTCTTTAAGGAAGTAATTTTTGTATCATTCTCAATTTGATCCAATTTACAAAAAATTATAAAAACTAATCCATTTTAAATGTTATACCTTATTAATAATGTCCATGTAAATATAGAGAAATAATCCACTAACACATTAATAATGGATTTTACTCATATACATACTACCCTATATGGACCACCCAAATCAATGTGTGTAATTTCAAGTGTCCTAGAGATTGAAACCAATTAAATTTATTTAAAATATAGCATTTTTTTCATTTAAATTTGTATTAATTTACGTAGTTTTTCATTATTCAATTTATGTCGAGTGAAATCTGAAAATAAATACATTTTTTCACAATTTTATCAAAGAATAAAAAATATAGTGTCCTAGTATTATATGAAAAATACATGATTCATTTGATTCACCATTTAAAAATTGAACTCTTTTACTATAAAAAAATTAAGATATAATGTATAAAAATTTCTGTTCTAGGTTCCTTAATTTTCAGGATTTTATCTCTAATAAAATAACATGAATTATTTGAAAAATGGAAACAAATAATCGTAAACACAATATTGGGAAATATTTATTAGATTTTTCTTTAATACATCAACATATCGAACTTTGTGTATGAGGACTATGCTTTTATAACAATCTTATCCAACTACCATAACATTTATTGTAGAAATATCACTAAATGTGATATAGCCTCTATACATTTTCGATAAGGAGTGGAAATTAGATAAATAGCCAGTCATATATCATGAGTATCCACTCTCCATTTAACAATTATCATGGATTAATTTGGACCTTGTTCATTGTAAAGAAAAAATAAATAATATTTTTCCCATATTCTTTTGGCCAAGAAATGTTAGAAACTAAATATTTGGGAACCCTAATCTATTTGTGGAATATAAAAAATTGAGTTCATGATATTGAATTTTTTTGAATGATTATAATTTTTATGCCTATAAATTTTAGGATCTGGTAAACGGTAAATATTAATATAGTTCCATAATTCTCTATAATATAAAATTTAACTTAAAAAAACTATTCCTAGTGCCAAGAAAAATATAGTTTTTATAAAACATTGGGTTTTCACCCTGGAATCCTTTTAGAAACATATTTTAATGGAATTTATTATTTCCCAGATTTTTGTTTAAGTAGTTCGCCACTTTTTTTAAAGACACTGACATCATCTTTAAAGACTTGTGCATTTTGGTATAATATTTTAATCATCTTAAAAATTTTAATAAAATAAAAAATTTAATTTTCTCTCATGATTTTCAAATATAAAAATTTGATATTTAAGTCAACTTTTACTTATTAACAAAAATTTAGGAATTTGTTAAGGGCTTACCTTTAAATTTAAATATTTCATTTTTTCAGGTGTTGTAAGATATTTATTAAATTATTCATAATAGAAATTTTCATTTCTATAATCAAATTCATTCTCAAAATTTTTAAAAAAAATGTACCATATCTGAGTGTTCTATAAATCATATATTATCCATTTTATTTTATATTTCAATTTTAAAATATTATCCTAAATCACTACATGAGTCTTTATAAGGGTTCCATGTTTCGTTCATGTCATTGTTGGAATGATTGTTAAAAAAACATTCTGGGAATACTTTTTCTTGGATTTTTTGTTATCATTAAATTTATGGATGTTTTGATTGGTGTTTCTCCCATTTTAAACTCATATCATATAATATATTTAGTGTTTCCCTCATTCTTCCTATACTTATTTATGTGTTTTATGTAACCTATTCCTCATAAAATAAATTTTTATTTCTATAATCAAATTCATTCTCAAAAGTTTAAAAATATTGTACTATATCTAAGTGTTCTATAAATCACATATTATCAATTTGATAATATATTTTAGTTTTAAAATATTATACTAAATCACTATAGGAGTCTTAATAAGGGATCCAAGTTTCATTCATGTCATTGTTGGTATTTGTCTTATAGAAAACCTTCTTGAAATAATTTTCCTCGGATTTTCTGTTATCATTAAATTTCGGGAAGTTTTGATTGATGTCTTCTCCCTTATTAAACTCAAATAAAATAATATAATTAGAGTTTATCTCATTATACTTATACTTATTGATGTGTTTTCAGTAACCTATTCTCTTATTGTAGTTTTTTTACTTTCTTGTAAAATAAATAACTTTTCTATCATTTGTAAAATTATTTGTGGTATCTTCATTAGATGAATCAAACATTTGTATCATTTTAATAATTTTTTTCATGTTTTGAATTTGACACATTCATATCAATATTATAATTACTAAAAAATATATCCTCTTTATATTTGGATTCCATCTTAGCCTCATACATAATAATATTTCAAATAAGATCTTTGATTTTTAAATATAGGAATGTTTTTTATTTTCAAATGGAATTGTAGATTCATCTCCATTTAGATGGTAAAACATTGATGGCATTTAGAACTACTTCCAGTTAAGGAATTGGTTCCATAAGAGAAGAAAACTTATTTAAAATATTATCATCCATATATTCATTTGGGTTATGGTTTATCGATCATAAATATTGAACATATAAAATTTCATGTTATTAGTATTGCACCTAAGTTTTCTATAGTATTAGTACCTTTACATTAAAATAATTTAGTAGTTTATATTTCAAATGTTGTTACACAACATAAAACTAGATTGAACTCTTCATGTCCTAGTCTACATATGATGGTATTAATAATAATGGATTTTAAGTCATAGATAGATCCAATATCAATATACCATGTTTTGTGTTATGTATTGAAAATTTCATAAGGCCTCATGCATTTCAGATAAACCTTGAGACCAAAGTTCTTCAAATATATTATCATATGTTCTTTACCACAACCATAGTTTTTTCCATTAATGAATAAGGAACTTACTATAGATATACATTTACTTTTATAAAAAATAACATTCATTAGGAATATGATATTAACAATTCCTCCTCTAAAAGTGGAGAACTAACAATTCACTACCTCAAATAAATTTTTTTTGTAAAAAACAACTACACAAAAACTGAAGAGGAGGTGAATAAAGATAATGAAAATTTTATTTACTTATAAAACCACACTATTTATAGTATTATAACTTTTTATACTTTCTTAGTACAAACACACATCAAAGATACATGAAAAAATAATATTGATTATACACCAGAGGCTTATAGTGGTTCAAGGAATATAAATCCCTTAGTTTTCTCCACTAACTATCAACTCCAAGAGCTTGGTCATTTTCACTAGGCATGCCCTTTTACCAGGGGATGCCAACCCTTTTCCCAAGGACTACACGATTGAGTAAAACCTATCCAAACATACTACAATACCAAAAGAATTTACCTAGTATCTATAATGTTTTGTAAAACACCATCCATTACGTTTGTTTTACCCAGAAGATTCATAATGTGGGAGAAAATAAAAGAGTGATTAAAATTCAATCTCACAGTTGTATGATATAACTGAAAGAAGAGAAGAAATATACATAATAGAATATAAGAAATAAATTAATCTCAAGGAGAGTATTAAAAAAATACATCCATGATGATCTTGATATCATTATTGTATATAAATTTATTTATATTCATCTTTATCTCAACATATAGTGGCTACAAAAAATCATCGATAGAGAGATTGATAGGGGACATAGTTTCTTCTGTGCTTTCTTACTTCCTCTTCTTCAAACATTTTACCCTCTTGAAAAAAATATATTTTAGTAATAGGATAAAGCATTGAATTGTTCTGGAACTCTTTTCCTATCCTAGTACATGAATCCATTTACAATCGAATATTCCATAAAAATATTAATATAGTTTATGCATAAAAAATTGTGTTAAATTACAATTAATTTTCACCAACGGTAACAATTAGATGTTTATAGAATGATATAGCTAATTATGGATCACCACATATCTAAATTCCTCAGATTTTAATTCATGTAAATGGATTAGTCAATGTAGTGTTTCTTTGTATATATGATTTCTTTAGGTATCCTTATCTCTCGTGTAGATAAATTTGAAATAGTTGAATGAATCACATTTCCATTTGGTACCATGTAGTCACTTTTAGCACACATCCAAATCATGTAGTCAATTACTCTATGTAACAGATTTAAATATATGTTTCATTAGCAGAGTCAACAATATCATGTATGTGTTTCATCAACAAAATGGATTTTCATGTAGGCGACTTCTTGGTATAGAATATTCATGTAGTTCTTTTCTTCAAGTAACTAATTGATGTAACTTATTATTTGTTGTAGGAAAATATCCATGAGGAATTTTCCATCACGTAGCTGATTGACCATACATTAGAAATGATCCAAAAAACATCTATAATTATAAACTAAGAGTATAATGAATTAAATTAGACATAAAAACATGACGAATAATATTTAAGAAAAATAATTACAAACATATGAAGTGTTTTTTAGATCATAGAAACATAATTATCGTTAGAGAAGTTGGAAAAATATTATTAGTCCAATAATAAAAAACACTATAAATCCTTAAAACCCCAAAAAATATAAAAACACTAAAAACCCTTAATTCTATAAAAACCCTAAAACCCAAAAAAATCTAAAAAATATGAAACAAACCTAAAAAACTAAAAACACAAAAACACTAAAAAACTGAATACCCATTAAATTCCCTTAAACGATAATAAAAAAACACAATGAACCACTAAAATACCTAAAACACTAACTTCCAAAAAAAACATAAGACCTTAAAAAACACTAAAAACACTAAAAATTCCAAACCATATACCCGACACCCCAAACACTAGTAATGACATCCTAAACCCTATACCCCGCATCTCAAACCCCAAACCCCGTGCCCTAAACCCTATACCCTACACCCCAATCCCAAAACCACATAACAGACACCCTAAACCCTAAAAATGAAACCCTATACCACACACCCTAAACCCTAAACATTGCACTGTAAACCTTAAACCCAACACCATAAAACTTAAACCCTAAACCTTAGTTACTATACCCTACACCCTAAACCATAAAGGACAAACCCTGCACCCTAAACCTTAATCCATAAACCCTTATCCCTTCACCTAAAAACTTAAAAACTAGACCCTAAAAACCACATCCTAAACCCTATACCCTTTACCCTAAACCCCAAACTCTACCCCCTAAACCATATACAAAACAACATAAAGCTATACCGAACACCCTAAACCCTATAACCAACAACATAAACCCTATACTCGACTCCCTAAACCCTACACTGTAAACCCTAAACCCAAATCCAGCACCCAAAACCCTAATCCCAAAACCCTACACTCTAAACGCAAAACCCAATAACCTACAACATAAACCCTTCACCCTAAATCCTGTACAATACACTATAATCCCGATACCATACACACTAACCCGATACCACACACTGAAAACCTGAAACCCTAAACCCTACACCCTTAACCCTATACCCTACACCATAAAAACTATATCGAACACCCTAAAACCAATACTATATATCCTAGAAAATTCTCAAAAATTAATAAACACCCTATAAACCCTAAAACCCATAAAAATATAAAAACCCAAAATATCCCCTAAAAGCACAATAAAAATAAATAATTTTGAAAAATAAAAAAAATTCAAAATCATCTTAAATCCCTAAAACCCTAAAAAATCAATAAACACTAAAAATCCTAAAAAACCATAAAACCCCTGAAAACCCTAAAAATCCTAATAACCTTTAAATAAACTTAAAACCACTAAAACCCTATGAAACCAAATAAACATAAATCCCTTAAATCCCTTAAATCCCTTAAAAACACTAGAAAAACCAATAGTCACAAAAACCCCTTAAAACCACATGAAAATAATATATATCCCTAAAAACCCTAAAAACCAAAAAACAATAAAATCACCCAAAATCTAAAAAACCCTAAAAAACAAAAAACCCCTAAATCCCTTAAAGGCCATAAAATTCTAAAATCCTGTATGAACCGTAAAAACCAAAGAAACCCAAATGACCTTAAAATTCCATAACCCCCCCCCCCCAAACTAAAACAAAAAAACCATATAGAAACTTAAAACCATTAAAACCACTTAAAATGAGAAAAAACCATAAAACCTAAAAACCATAAAAATTCCTAAAACTAAAAAAAAAACCTTAAAACCCATATTACATCTAAAAAACATAAAGACCCTAAATAAACCCAAAAATCCACTAAATGTCCACAAAATCCCTAATGACAATAAAAACCCTAAAACCCATAAAAGACCCAAATCCCCATTAAAGACCCAAAAGACCATAAAAATCCTACAAACCATTAATGTGCCATAAAATACACTAAAACACTTAATGTATCAAAAACCCCTAAAACCATAAACAACCCAAAAAACCCAAAAAACCAGAAAATACACATAAAACCCAAAAACACCCATTAGGTTCCTTAATGTCCCAAAAGGACACTAAAACCTGTAAAAATCCAAGGAACCCAATAACCCCTAAAAATTTCTTGGGAACCAATGAACCCCAAAATAGTAAATGGACCCTCAAAACACAAAAAACACCTAAAATATCCAAAAAGATATTAAAACAACTAAACAAGTGTAAAAACCCCTTAAAATCTAAAAAATACAAACAACCCCATAAAAATAAAAGAAGACCATAATTGTCATGAACACTATACTATGAACCCTAAACCCTAAACCCTTTCCATTTACCCTAAACCTTACACCCTATATTTTAAACCCATAAAAATACATCTTAAACCTTAAAAACTACCCCTAAACACTAAAAAATATACTCTAAACTATAGAATGCCTAAAACACCAAACGAACATAAATATCTTTAAAGGAAAATAAAAATAATTTAACCCCCCAATAGTTTTTATAATAACATTAAAACCCCCAAACGTCTAAAATACCCTACAAACAATAAAAACATAAAAGATCCTATAAACCCTAAAACCCCTAAAAACCATAAAAACCCACAAAATCATAAAATATAAAAAAAACACACTAAAATCCCTAAAAAATTATCATGCCCTTAAGTATCATTAAAATCTTCAAAACTGTAAAAAATCACAACAAACCTAAAAACACTTCAAAAGAATAAAATAATAAAAAATCATCAAAAATAGATAAAGCCGAAAAAAACTAAAAATCCCTAAAAACCATAAAAAGACAAAACCCAAAAATACCCTATAACCCACTAAAACACAAAATAATACCAAAATAAACCATAAAAAATATAAAAATTTTTAACCCTAAAAGACCCTTATAATCTAAAATACCTTAAAAACATAAAAGACCCTAAAGGATAATAATTATCCCAAACCCCCAATGAATATAAATCCCATAGACCCAAAAAATAATTAAAAACATATAAAACCCAAAAAACATCTTGAAAACATATTTCAAACCCAAGACCCTAAAAACTATAAAAGCATAAAATCCAAAAAACCTCAAAATATCCTAAAATTCCCTAAAAACCGTAAAATACTATAGCACATTTATAATTCCTAGAAATACACTAATAAAATTTTCAACCCCTAATACCCCATACTACCCTAATGAAAAAATACACTAAAATCCTTGGAAACTCTACGAAAATCTAAAAACTGATAAAACCCTAAAAACCATAAAACCACTAAAACCTAAAAAACCCTATAAAACCATAAAACCCCCTTAATGGACTAAAAACCCAATGGACCCTACAATATGAGAAACACATTAAATCAAGGAAACTACTAAAATAATAATATAATCTCCTAACCCCCCCCCCAAACCCCAAATACTAATATACACCCAAAATACCATTAGAGCCCCCAAACATACTAAAATCCCAAAAAAATCATTAAAACACCACAAACCCCAAGAAATCCATAAAAATATATCAAAAATAAAATAAAACTTAAAAATATATAACCCCACAGTACTATAAAACCATATATACACTAAACCCCCAAAAAAGACCATAAAAGACCCCAAAACCCAAAAAAGACACTAAAATTTCTAGAAACTCTAAAAACCTCTTTCAACCCCAAAAAAATACTAAAAATACATGAAACCCTAAAACATGAAAAGACACCCCCTAAATACCCTAAAATCTAAATAAAAGCTATAACCCCCAAAAATATAAAATAAAACTAGAACCCCTAAAAACCCATAAAACCCTAAAAACAATAAAACCACTTTATAACCCAAAAGGCCCTAAAATCCATAAAATCACCTACAAACCAGAAAACCCTTGCAACCCCTTTAAAAACCTAAAAACCCATAAACCCCACAAAACCCATAAAACCACTGAAAACCGTAAGAAACCATAATGACCCTTAAAATCCAAAAAATAACTAAAAATCCTAAAACCCCTAAAAACCCTAAAAAACCCAAAAAAAATCATAAAACCACTAAAATCCTATAAAACCATCTAGAAACCCAGAAAACCCAGAAAACCCCCTAAAACACCCAAAACCCCTAAAAACCAAAAACCAAAAAAACCCTATAAAATACTGTAAAAACCGTAATCCCTTTAAAGGGCCCTCAAAACTCTATAAAAACCATAAAATCAATGAAAACCCTTAAACACCATAAACCCCTAAAAATATTAGAAGTTATATAAATCTAAAATACCTAAAACCATAATCCCATGAATTGAATATAACCCATAAAAACAATAAACCCCGTAAAAATACTAAAATAATCCTCAAAGTCCAAAAACCCCTATGAACCCTCAAACCATAAAAAATTCTAAACCCCACTGAAAACCTGAGAACCCTAATACCCCTGAATATCCAAAAATTCCCTAAAGCCCCTAACACCCAAAAAATCATCAAATATACCTATAATCATTATAAACCTTATAAAACACTTAAATTCCATAAAAATACAAAAAAAATTGGAACCCCCAAGAAAACCCACAAACCCCATAAAAAGCACTAAAACCCATTAAAACCTATAAACCCCTGACAAAATAATAACCCTAAATCCCTAAAAACATTTAAAATCCCCACAATTCCCAGAAATATAAAAAATCATATCACCCATAAAAAACATAAAATCCCAAATAGACCATACCTCACCCCACCCCCAAAACACAGAACACACTAAATACCCTAGACCCCAATAAAAATATAGATATCCTCAAAAATCTGAAATCGAATAAACCACATAAAATCATAAACCCATAAGAAATCAATAAAAAACCCTAAAAACCTAAATACATATGACACCCAATATAAAGTAAAACCCATAAACCACAGTAAAACCCATTACATGATCTTAAAAATCCTAAACCCCCTTAGAACCCATAAAAACCCTAGAATGTTTTCAAACACCAAAAAAACCCTATAAATCCATGAAAACCTAAAACAAACCCTAAAAGCTCCCAAATATGAAAAAAAATTAAAACCCATAAGAATCCTTGAAAATTCCTGAATCCCCATATAAACCCTAAAATCCTAAAAAACACTAATAACAATTACAACCCCAAAACAATAAAAAACCTTGAAAATTCATTACAACCCAAAACCCCTTAAAACCCCTAAAAACCCAAAAAAACCAAAAAACAAACAAATAACCTCTTTAAACCCCTAAAAACCGAATATCCTTTTAAACCACTTAAAAACCTAAAAACCATTAAAAATAGTAAAACCCATGAAAAATTAATATGATAAAAACCCAATACCCCTAAAGGCCCTAAATGGTGATAAATACAATAAAGATCCCTAACGACCATAAAACCCCTAAAAACCCGTAAATCCCTAAAAACCTAAAGGACCCTAAAAACTAAAAAAATAAATTAATAAACCTCTAAATTAATAAAAGAAACTAAAAAACCTAAAAACCATAATATCCCTAGAAGATACTAAAACATTTTAAACCCCTAAAGGGGTGTAAACACATTTAATCCCCTACAAACACTACAAAAACCCCCAAAAACACCATGAAGAACCCTATAAAACCTTCATAATGGTCCCTAAAAACCCTTAAGGGCCCAAAAAACTCAAAAAAACCCTAAAGGGACCTAAAAACCCTCAATCCCCTTAAAGACCCTAAAAACACTAAAAAAATTTTAAAGGACACTAAAACCCCTAATAAACCACAATGGACGTAAAATTCCATTAAATCCCTGAAAACCCCTAATGGACTCTAATAACCCGAAAACTAAAAAAAACAACCTAAAACCTCTAAAAACAAAAAACCATTAAAACCCCAAACGAACCTAAAAACCCTAAAACACCATATAACCCCATAAAAACCATAAAAGTCCTTAAAAATACTAAATACTTTTAAAGACCCTAAAAAATGTAAAAATACTAAAACCCCTTCAAATGCATATAAATATGTAAAAACCCTAACATCAAATAATATCCTAAATATCCCAAGAAAAAGATGAGGAAAATTTAAAAACCTATCAAACCATTAAACCCCCCAAAAATCATAAAACCGTAAAATCATTAACAATCCCAAAATTCTAATAACCCATAAAAACACTAAAAGACCCTAAAAACCCTAAAGGACACTGTAAACAAAAAGCCTATAAAACCAAAAAAAATCATAAAATTCCTTAAAAAACTAAAACCCTAAAATACACAAAACCCCCAATAAAGATAAAATCCTTAAAAACCATAAAATCCCCTAAAAAAATTAAAAACCATTTAAAGAACCTAAAATCCATTAAAACCCCTAAAAACCCAAAAACACTAACAAAACCCTCAAACCCAAAAAAATCATTAAAATCCACAAAAAACACAAAATCCATAAATAACCTAAACACCCTAAAATCACTAAATAGACCTAAAACATGAAAAAATACATAAAACCCCTAAAAAATCTTAAACCCCCTTAAAAACCTAAGAACCAAATAAATCACTAAAACTTTTACAAAACCATAAAACCCATAAAGAACATAAAGATCCTAAAAATCACTAAAAATACAAAAATACAGAAAAAACCATAACCCCCTATAAACCAAAAAAATCTAAAAACCCATAAACCATCTACAACCCCTAAAAACCCATAAAACCCCTAAAAATCATAAATACATTAAAAAACCTAAAATCCTTAAAATCGACTAAAATCCCTATAACCCCTAAGAGACCCTAAAAAAATATAACCCCTAAAAGATCATAAAATAACAAAAACCCTAAAAGACCCTAAAACCCTATAAAATACATATAATAATCATAAAATCATTAAACATCCAAAAAACAATAAAACCATTAAATTGCCAAAAAAACATAAAAACCCTAAAACCCCAAAACACCGTAAAAACCCTAAAATCATAAAACCCAAAAGAATATGAGAAATAAAAATCCCCAAAACCCCAAAACAACACTGAGAAAACCAAAAAACCATAATAACCCTAAAACCCTTAAGAAAACATAGAACACATAAAATTCCAAACCAAAACCTAAAAAATTCTCAATCCCCAAAAACCCCTATAAAATAGTAAAACCCCATAATAAAACACTAAAAACCCAAGAATCACTAAAAAATGAAAATCCATAAACCATAAAATTCTCTGAACGAACCCTATAAACAATATAACACTAAAAACCCTAAAAAGACTAAATCACTAAAAACCCAAAAAAAAATTCTTCAAAAACAAAAAAAAATCCTAAAAACTCCTAAATCCTAGAAAATCCCTTAAAACCCTAAAATTATTAAAAAAACCTAAAGCATTAAAAATAAATGAACCATAAAATCCTTAAATTCCCTAAAAACCTCAAAAAACATAAAAACCATTAAAAACTATAAAAACCCTAAAAACCTAATAAAATAATAGAATCCATAAACCCCTTAAATTCCTAAAAACCCTAAAAATCCATATACCTTGAAACCCTGTGAAAGAGCCCTAAAATACATAATACACCAAAAAAGTAATAAAAAACCATAAAATCTAAAAAACACACAACACCCTAAAAAAATCCTAAAAACCCTAAAACCCTAAATTCCTAAAACCCATAAAACACAAAAAAAAATACTAAACATCCAAAATCCTAAAACCCCTAAAAACCTAAGAACACCTTATACCCCAAAAACACTAAATCTCCTATGAAAACACTACAAATAACTATAAATCTATGAAACCCCCTGAAACCCCTAAAACCCCTAAAATCCACTTTAAAACACCCAAAACCTTAAAAATCCATAAAACACCTGATAGAATATTTTATTAAAAAGTACCTAAACACCCACAAAATAACTAAAAGCCTCTAAAAGCTATAAAAAACTTTAAAAAATAAAAATACTCAAACCCTTAAAACCCATAATAATCCCAAAAACACTAAAACACCATATGACCCCTAAAAACATAAACACCCTAAATAACCCTAAAACAAAGTTGAATATAAAAAAACCCCCCAAAACAGTAAAACCACCAAAACCATTAAAAACAAAAATAAACTCTAAAACCCATAAAAAATTAAAATCCCTAAACCAATAAAACCCCTAAAAGACTTGAAAAAAAGGAAAAAAGCATAAAACTCTGAAAACCCCAAAAGACCATAAACCACTATCAAATCTATAAAATACCCTAAAATTTATTAAAACCCCAAAAAAACATAAAAACACTAAAAACCAGAAACCCCTAACCCCCCCCCCAAAAAAAATCCGAAAAAACCTAAAAATCGCTAAAAACCAAAACACACAATAAGCCCAAAACTCTAAAAACTATAAGAACCCTATGTAACAAAAAATAATAAAAACACATAAAACCTCAAAAAATCATAAAAACCTAAAAGTCCATGAAAACACTTAATCCCATAAACAATACCAAAACCCTAGAACATCCTAAAAACTGTAAAAACCCAAATCATCCATAAGAAACTCAAAAACACTAAAACATTCCAAAAAACAAAAAAATATTACAAATATAAAATAACCTAAAAACCACTAAAAACCTAATAACCATTAAACCCCCAAAAAATCATATAAAAATTGAAAACCACTAAAATTCAAAAAATGGTAAAATTACTAAAATCTTAAAAACCCAAAATAAATCCTAAAACCCTTTAAAAACGTGAAAACCCTTAAAAACTCAGAAAACCCTTAATACCCAAAAGGAAACCCAAAAGATTACTAAAAAACAATAAAAAACATAAAAAAACTATAAACCAAGAAAACCATAAAAAAAACATGAAGAATGTAGATAAACCCTAAAATACCATAATCCTCATGACAACACTAAAAAACCATACACCCATAAAAATCCCTAAAACATTGAAAAATCCTAAAAGACCCCAAAAAATAAAAAAACACTAAACATCCATAAAAACTATAAATAGCCTAAGAACCCATAAAAAATCCTAAAAATCCTAAAAATACCCTAAAAACACAAAAAATACTTAAACCCCATAGAATCCACAAAAATATAAAATCCTAAAAAACACTAAGACACTAAGACCCTAAAACCCCTAAAACCATTAAACCCCCCAATAACTATAAAAATAATAAAAACACCTAAAACTATAAAAAACCTAAAACCATAAAAACATTGAAAAACCATAGAAACAACTCATACCCTAAAATTATAAAAACTGGAAAAAAATCCATAAAAATCCATAAAAATCTCTAAAACCCCAAATAAATGAAAAACCCTATAAATGATAAATAATAAAAATCTAAAAACCCTCTAAATCCCTAAGAACCATAAAACCATTAAAATCCATAAAACTATAAAAAGACACTAAATTAAAAAAAATCCCAAAAAAAACCCAAAAAACCAAATAACCCAAAAACCACTGAAAATATTTAAAATACCAAAAAACCATAAATAATTTCTAAATGAATCTAAAACCTGAAAAAAAAACATAAAAAACATTGGAGGACCATAAAACCCCATAAAATAATTAAAGTCCCTAAATAACAATATAAAACCTTAAAATTCCCAATAACATCCTAAATAGCCTTAAAAATGTAAAAACCACAAATAACACTAAAACCCTAAAATCCTCCAAACCCCTTAAAAGCCCAAAACAGCTAATAACTATAAAACCCATAACATTATCCTAAAACAATAAAATAGAAAAAAACATTTAAAACCTAAACACCTAAAAACCTTAAAAATGCTGAAACTCTAAGAACCCTAATAACCCTAAACCCACTATAAATAAAAAAAACCCTAAAACACTAAAATGAACCTGGAAATCGCAAAATTCCCTAAAAAATAAGATACTCTAAAAACCAAAAAAAATTAAAACCCATAAAACATTTAAAACTCTAAAACCCCATAAAAGAGCCTAAAACACCATAAATACCATAACAGAGATTTAAAACACTAAAACCCATAAAATAAAATAAAAAACATAAAGACCTAAATGACCCAAAAAATGAAATAACAATCTATAAATGACAATAAAAATCATAACCCCTGGAAAACCCTAAAATACGCAATAACCCTAAAAACCCTAATGAAACATAAAAACCCTAACGAAACCTAAAAACCCTACGAAAACCTGGAAGGGCCCAAAAACACAAAAAAACCCTAAATGAACCTAAAAACAGAAAAGGACCAATAAACCAATTAAACAACCAAAAATTTAATTATAAATCATACAAATCCTAAAAGTACCTAATATCCAAAAAAATACTAAAAAACCTATAATCCCCTAAAACCCCTAAAATACAATAAAATCCAAAAAGACAACAACACTCACAAAAACCCTAAAATACCCTAAGAACTCTAAACAACCTTAATCTGCCAAACAAATTGAATCCCCTTAAAAGATCCAAAAAACACATAAAACCCTAAAAAAAATAAAACCCCTAAAATCTCCAATAAATCACTAAAACTAAAAAATCCTAAAAACATAATAACCGTAAAACCCAAAATAAACCTTATTACCCCGTAAAACCATAAACCCATTTAAAACCCCCTAAACCACGTAAATAATCTAAAAACCCTTAAATACATTAAAACAACCCCAAAACATGACAAACTTCTAAAACCCTTAAACCCCAAAACCGAAAAAAACCCAAAAATACACACTACCCTAAACACCGCAAAAACACTAAAATGGAAAAAAGTCCCAAAAATCATAATAAACCCTAAAATTTCAAAAACCAACAAAAATACTAAAACCAACTAAAAATCACTAAAACACTAGAAAACCCCAAAAAACACCAATTTACAATAGAAACCCCTCAAACCCCATGAATATACAAAAAACCAACGGAACACTAAAAACTCTAAAATCCTCAATGCCTATAAAATTTCTTAAAAACTATAGAAAGATTAAAACCCCCAAAACATTAAAAACACTAAAACACTCCAAACCCCTAAATGACCACAAATAAGAAAAATCCAAAAAACTCTTTAAAAACCCATAACTCCCAAAGAAACCGTAAACATTGCCAAAAAACCTAAAAAACTAATAAAACCATAATACATTTAAAACACAAAAAATGTAAAAAATCTAAAATTATAAAAACATAAACAAAGATCAAAAGGATTTAAATCCCATAAATCACCCTAAAAAAGTTGAAAATTAACCCCTTGAATCCTGAAACCCTATACCATACACCATGAACCAAATACCGTACACTTGAAACCCTAAACTGTAGACCCAAAAAACTTATACCCTAAACCCGACCCCAAAACACATGAACCTACACTTTAAACCCTAACCCCAACACCTTAAACAATATAACCTAAATATAAACCCTTAACCCCACACACTAAAACCTAAAAACTACACCCTACACCCTAAACGCTAAATCCTAAACCCTAAACTAAACACCTTAAACCCTCTACATTACACCTTAAACCCTAAATTCTAAAAACATTAACATGATCCTTATACCCTACATCATAAACTATAAACCCAAAAACATACACCCTAAACCCTATAACTTAATCCATAAACACATATACATACCCCTGAAACCCTATACCCAAAACCCTAAACACTATACACAACATATTAAAACTAAAACCCTACACCCTAAACCATTCAATCTAAACCATATTCCCTAGACCCTATACCATACACCCTAAACCCAATGTCCTACACCTAAAATCCAAAATCCTAAATATAAAACCCAAAATCATATCCCCTATATCCTAAACCATATAACCTATTCCCTAAACCATATACCTTAAACATATAACCAAATACCCAACATTGTAAACCAAAACACCTATACCCTAAACCCTATTCCCCAAACCATAAACATCATAACCTACAACCTAAATCCAAAAACCAAAACCATAAAACTGATACCAAACACCATAAACACTAGAACCCATACCCTATTCCCTATACCATACAATATAAAACCTGAACCCTAAACCCCGAACCCTAAACCCTAAAGCCAAAACCCAAACCCCTACACCTTACTCCTTAAACAGTGGACCTTATAAACAAATAAATATACCCTACACCCTAAACCCTAAACCTTACAAACTAAAAAACAACATTGCACGCAAATCCCTAAACACTACAACTTAAAACCTATACCCTAGATGCTAAGAAACTAAAAGAGTCCTTAAATCCCAGAAAAAACCTAAAAATCCTTAAAACCATAAAGAACTAAACACTATAAATACCCTAAAATACCTAAAACCCTAATAAGATCATAAAACCCAAAATAAACACAAAAATCCTAATATTAAAAAACTCATGAAACAACGAAAAAGACATAAAAACACTAAAAACTCAAAAAACCAATAAAAACCTTAAAAAAAATTCATGAAAGCCCATTATTTCCATGAAAACCCCTAATATCCAATAAAACCCATAAGACAACTAAAGACAAAAAAACACTAAAACCCAACACAATCCATACAAATACCAAAAACCCCTAAAAACCCTAAAATACACTTTAGATCCATAATACCCCTAAAATCCTTGATAATATTAAATACCCCAAAAACATTAAAACCCAAAACCCATTAAAAACCTTAAAAACATGAAAAAATCTCAATCCCCCTTACTACTCCTTATAAAACCTAAGAGTCTTAAAATAAAAAATATCCCTTCATAACCAAAATAAACTAAACACCCTAAAATCCCAATAAAAACTAAAAAACATAACAACTCAAAAGAAACCCAATAAAAACCCCTAAAACCACTAAATCCCTAAAACCCAAAAAAGACACAAAAACACCTAAATTTAAAAAGATGTCTTAAAACCCTAAATAACCCTAAAAGAACCTAAAACCCATAAAACCTTGAAAATAAAAAGAAAATCCTAAAAGAACACCTAATGAACATAAAATACCCTAAAACCCAAAAAGGCTCTAAAAATACTAAAATCTATAAAGGACCCTAAGAACCCAAAAGGACCTTAATACCCCATAAAACACTTAAAGGGACCTAAAAACCATATAACCCCAAAGGATCCTAAAAACTGTTATAAAACATATTGCACCATAAAGAAGCCTAAATAACACAAATGACCCTAAAAGACAAAATGTACCCTAGATGGACATAAATACACCTAATTTCTTAATAGACCCTAAACACCCTAAATGAGAATAAAACCGCTAAAAATCCCCAAAAAAAACTAAAACCCCTTTAAAATCATTAAATTCCTAACAACCGTAATCTCTACAACAACAAAACTAAACAAGCATCCAAAAAAAAGTACACTATATCCTAATCCTTAAACCTTATAGCAAAAACCTTAAACCATGAAACGAAAACCATAAAACCTACAATATAAACACTAAGCCTAATAACCTAACCCCTAAAACCCAATATAACTCAAAAGAACCAGAAAACACTAAAATTAAAAAAACCATAACCCCATAAAACCCACATAGTATTCAAAAACACCTTAAAGACCCTAAAAGCCCCAAAACCCATGAAACACCGAAAAAGATCAAAAACACCTAAAACACGTAAAATTCCCCAAAAACATTAAAAAATAGTAAATAGTATAAAAATACATTTTATGTCACATGAATGTGTATTTATTTTCTTGAAAAGAATAAAAAATTTACTATTTCTAAAATCGACCGCATAATTCATAAAATAAAATGCATGGTATATGTGATTGACCACATGACCTCCTGATCAAATGTGGTCAGTTTTTTGGAAAAGGAACTGAGTGACAAATAATATATACACCAGAAAATTCCTAAAGAACTAAGCCACTATATGATTAAATATAATAAATTGCTGGATGATTTTTTTGCAATGGTATAGATTGACCACATGACTAACAATATTTCTGCAAAACTTTTTGGATCAACTGCACAAACAATAAATTCTCCACAATTTGAAATTTAAAAAATATATGATTTGTGAATTTTTATTTGCAACATCAACTGAAAGATCAATTTTAATGACCACGATGATTAGTCTAAAAATTAACCATGTATAGAATCAACCACATGTACTAGGTGATCGATTGTATGTCAATATTGATTAAACATGAGGAAAAATGATCGATCATAAATATATGTGAATAAACATAAAACATATCCTACAATTATCCAGGTATAGATAAGACCATATATGATGACATGGTAACTTAAAATTGAATGTTTCAAAATGGTAAGTATTATTGTTATAATATCTTTAAATGTTTTAATCAAATCACTATTATATGAAAAATTAAATGCCTATAACAATTATTTATAAAACTAATACTTCTTGCTAAAGTGTGAGGATATAAATAAATATTTCTCAATGAATATTTTCAGATAGTTCCTTCCTTATTAATAAAAAACTGAAGATCGAAAAATATGTTATTTTAATGAGAAAAAAATACACATACAAGACCCATATACATCATAGTTTTTACTGAATGAAAATAAATTACATTTACTTTATTTTAAACATATTCAACATCCTATTCACACCAGATGGTTGATGATATATCATGAGAACATCTAAAAATATTCATGTACTACTTGCAAATTAATATTGGACTACTATATGATAAAAAATACTTTTTGAACAAAATAACATACTATGTTTCACCAAACACTTCAATTTATATTACATTTTTTAATTTCGAGTTGTGTGTGTGTGTTAATGTGTTTGGATTTTAGAACCAACTCCTATGATGAAATGGGTAGCGTAAGACACTATCTATCTTTTCAGTTATATCTCTGATGAAGAACCATGGAATTAGCTTTTTTTTGGACTTCCTAGGATTACTTGATGTCATTTATTTCTTCCTTGTATAATAGTAGGTGAGGATTCATTAAGGTTGTACATCATTGTGTGATCTTATAATACATTTTCTAGGTTTTGGATCATTTTCATTAATAATAAACTTCCTGGAAGTGGGTGATTTCTAAGTGGAGGAGATTGTGTCATGTCTTGAGACTAAACCCTTTGTTTATTCCCCTATGTTCCTTTATCTAGTGTTGAATACCCGATTTTTCAAACAAACTGGCATCAATTGTCAAAAATAAATTTGAAATTTCTTTTCAATTTCAATTTTATATAATATTTTTTATTCTTTTAAATTAGTTTCAAAAGTTAGTGTTTTAAAAAATTGATCTATTTTGAATCAGTGATATTTTTATGAAAAGATAAAATTATATAAATATAATATTTTAATTAACTAGATTTATTTTTTAAATTTGGTTATTTATTTTAAATAATATTGAAATATAAATTTTTATTTGAAAATAAATCCCCCCTCTTGAGTGTTCCACTCCATGAAATATTTGGTAACAATGGGTTTTAAAATACTTTTAACTCTGATCTAGTTTTATCAAAAGATAAAAATTTATACTAATACTAGAATTTTGCTCTTTATTTATAATAATATACAAGAAGGCATAGAATTTTAATGGCCTAATTATTTTAGAGGAACTAATCATTCTCAATAGAAGATCAAAATGAATATTCATTTAGAGATCATGGGATTTGACCTTTGGAATGTAATCAAATAAAAACATGAAATACCCAAAGATGTGGGAGCATAATGGAGAGATTCAACTAACGTAAAATATGAATAAAATTATAAATATGAATTAATTATATATTACATTAGGGAAATATGAATTTAATAGTATATGTGATCATTCTACTAGTTTTGATATTTTGGATACTCTTGTTATATCTCATGAGGGAATCTAAAATGTTAAATATATATTTTAAAATAATTAAACTATTAAATAATATACATTCAAGATGAATCCTAATGGATCTGTTTATGACATGTATCTTTGTATCCACAATGTTGTGAAAATTATTCATGAACATTGGATGAAAATTGCAGAGGCAAATCATGTGATGTGACTGCTAGGTGTTTTACCTAATAGGTAGAGAGGATACTTTGTCTCTATTTGATTATAATATGACATAAGTTCTAGTGAAATATATTATCAGGAAACTTATTATTTATGAGGAATAAATTAAATTTAATAAATAGAAGATGTTGAACCAAATATAAATTCTTTAGTGTTCAATAATTTTCAATCAATGTTAATTGAAATGATCAAATATGACAGTTCATGTGATGATGAATAATTAAAATACAATGGTGATGAAATGTATTATCTTTATATATAATTAAATAAATTACACAACAATAAGAAATTATTCAAGAAATAAATTCATATAGGATTTCAAAATAGAAATGGAAGTTGGAATAACGAAACATAGATAGTTTAAATGACCTTTTATGGGTGAAAATGAAAAGCACATAAGAAGACAGATTGTTCCGAGTTAAAATATAATAAAATATGTTAGGAAAATTTTTAAAAGTAAAAAAGGCTACAAAATCCACCTGGTGAACCTTCTAAGAGAGTTAAAGTTAAATTTAATTGAATATAGAATAAAAAAATGATAGATCCAATAAGTGATTCATGATTATCACATGAGAACCTCTTAAAATATTGTTCCTACATCCCCATAACTTATTTCTTATACTTATGAAAATTATAGTGATTTTTAAAACATGATAGTTGGGGATAAATTTTAATACCATAACATGATAGCGGATATATTCAATGATATAAAATATAAATACAAAAATCTAAAGAAACTATATGCCTTAACAGTTCACTTTAAATCAGATTTATCATTGGAAAAGGAAACAATACTAAATTGTTAAAGGAAAATAATGAACTAAAATTTTCAAATGGAAAATAGAAGAAGGATACTGAAATGTTCATGAATGGAAGAGGAACCCTTACCATAAATGATGATAAATAAACCACTATCGAGTATACCAAAGGGATTTGTTACATAAATGGAAATAGGAATATTTATAAGAATAAATTTGTTCATATTTTTATTTCTTCCAATTCTATAAATAATTCTTATTCATCTGGGCTTGAGAAAAATTTCAATTCAAGAATTTTAAAATATATTTATGGTAGAGTGGTTACAAAAAATTGGATTCCTTAATATCTTATTTCTGACATCTATATACCCAAGAAAATATAAGTGTAATGCAATTTCTTGTTTAACATTACTATAGGAAAAACTTGAAGATATCCATTAATCATTTATCATATCTAGATAGTGGATATTTTAGACATATGAACAAGGACTACTCAGTCTTCAAGAACCTTATCAACATATACGGTGGATATGTTACTTTTATTGATAATTCCAATTTAAATAAAATTAGACATGATCAAATTTGTAATTATATTACTTTTTTAATATCAAATGTATTATTTATAGATTAATTAAAATTTAATTTTCATAGAATTTCAAACTTATATGATCATGAATATCTAGTTATGTTTTTGAATAAAAATAGGAAATTGGTTTATACTATGAATTAATTTGTTTTTATTTCCCCTAATAATGAATATGTTTTCATTGTTGATATGAATTCATTATTTTCTCAAAAAAAATTCATTTTAAGTTCCATTTATAAAGAGTCTTAAATTTGGAATAGAATAATAGGATACTAAAAAATTCACTCACTTATGAATATAACTAGGAAATTGTTAGTCAATTACCTACCTAAACTAGCATTCCTACAAGATAATGTTTATAACCCTTTTCAAAAAGTGAAGTATAATAAAATATCTTTTGATCCAAATAATGATCTTTCATCTTCTCATCCCATGGAGTTGGTTCAAATGCACTTTTTAGGACCTTCTAGAATTTATAGACTAAATGGGAAGCACTATGAATATGATATAGTGTGTTATTTTTCTTGATAAACCGATTTATTCTTTGAGAAACATAAATGCGAAGCTTGTTCCAAATTTTCAAAGTTGTCATGATTTGTAGAAACCCTTAGCAAAATTTCTATTAAAACCTTAATAAGTGATCATAGTCGTGAGTTATAAAATAAATACCTTGAATCTATTTCCTAGAAAAATTTTAATAATCAAAACATTTCTACTCCCTGGGCCGTAAAATACAATAGTTCATTTTAAATAACAAATCAAAATATTTATGATATTTTGTGGACCATTCTCAATGATTACGATCTAACTATTTATTTTTTGGAAATGGTTATGAGTATATATGTATATATTATTGATATTATTATTATTATACCACATTTAATGAAAAAAAATTATTTATATAATGTTATAAATTCAAAAGTAAATTACTTATGGTTTTTTTGCTAGAAATACTATAATCAAAACACATGATAAATTTGAAAAACAATGATAAAAAAATATGAATGATTTTTTTGGATATTCAAAAATAGTTAAAAAATAAAATGTATCTAATAAAAGGGAAATAATATGAAAGAATCCATACTTTTCAAATTTATGAAAAAAAATCCAAATGATCTTAAGACCTCTTTAGAAAACCATGAGGATTTAATTTCGTATGTTGATGTCAAGTCAACACAATGCGACATATCGTTGAAATATAAGATAAAAAAATCACCCAGTTCTGGGGAATTGTTTGAAGCAAAACCTATAGAAGATAATGATGTATCCAATAATTTGATCCTTTTAACCATTAAAAATCATGAAATCCATCACTTATATACCATAGTTGGAGACCTTGAAAAAGTAAATCAAACCATAGATTATATTAGAAACCATGTTGAACATCAAGATTTATTAGCATACAATCAACCTATAAATGACACATAAGAAATAAATGATGAACTATGGGTAATAAAAATTCAAGAATAATTTAATAAATTTTAGAGAAACAAATTTGGGAACTAGTAGAACGACCTAAGGATATCCTCACCATTATCACTAAGTGGGATTGTAGAAATTAATTTAATGAAATTGGTAAAATAATTAAAAATTAGAGAAAGATGGGTAGCATAATGGTGAAATCTGGAAGAACGTTTTGAATATAAAAAAAATCACCAGTATCTTGACTTAATGCTATTAGAATGTTTCTTGACTATGCAGTGCACTTGAATTTAAAACAATATCACATGGATGTCAAGATTCCATTCCTAAATGGATCTATAAATAAATAATTATTTTTTGAACAACCTCCTAGAATTAAAACCCCTCATTTATAAAAAAATTTAAATTAATAAAACATTAATATGGTTTGAAATAAGATCCCATAAATTGGTATGATAAGCTAACCACTTTTCTTATTTCCATTGTTTTAAAAGTGGAAAAGATGAACCTATTTTATTAATTAAAAGAATTTCAAAATTTGTTTAAGTTGTAAAAATCTATGTTGATGATATTATTTTTGGATCATAGAAAACTCTTTGTGTATTAATTTTCAAAAATGATACAAAATGATTTCGAAATTTGTTTAATGGGTGAGATAAAAAAATTATTGGATTTGAAATTTTTTAAAACATATATTTTTTTTAAATCAAATAAATTAAACAGAAGATATTTTAAAACGTTCTGACATGGGTAACACTAAAGGTTGTGATACTACCATGAGTATAAGATTAAAATTGTATCTTGATGAAACTAAAAATAATACGGATCAAACCACTTAATGTGGTATGATTGGAAGGTTATTATACATAACCATTATCCAACATGATATTATTTTTAGTGTGAAAATGTGTAAATGTTTTCAATTGAGTTCTAAATAATCACAATTGAATACTATTAAAATAATTTTTAACAACCTCAAAAAAAACAAACATAGGAATTATTTATAATAAAGCACATGAATTTTCATTATTTAGTTTTTCAGATGTTCATTTTAATATTTTTAATTTAGATTGAAATAGAAATTTTAGAGTATATCACCTTTTAGAAAATAATTTTGTTTCTTGGTGTAGAAAGAAAGAGAATTATATTTCATCATCTCATGTGAATGTTGAGAACATAGTTGTAGGATGTAGTTATACATAGATTCCATCGGCAAAACAATAATTATTAAACTATGGAAATGAATCCAAAAATTTCCTATAAATTATGACAATAATTGTGAGGAAAACATTATTCTAAATCCTATATCACATTATAGAATAAATAATATTGATACAGAACATCAGTTTTTGAGAGATCATTTATTAGAACGAGATATCACTCATGAATATATTTTCATAGAGGACAATCATGATGAAATTTTCATAAATCCATAAAAATTGTGACTAATTGAAATATATCAAATATTAATTAAGTATAATTTAAATTGTTTAAAATCATTTTATAAAACATTTAATATTTTTTTAATATTATTTTCAATAATAATATATATATTTACTTATTTTATTATATTATTAAGTAATTTTTAGTCAATTAATTTGATATATATCATACATGGTTTATAAATACATTAAATGATTATTATTATGTCATTCATGTTACAATAAAAGTAAATCCCTAAATTGTTAATCTACCAAATCTAATTCTATTGGACACGCCTTTTCTAACATAAACCAAACCCTCTTTTTGGACCCTATCCCTCTAATTTCTTCATCAAATCCTTATCTCTCATATTGAGTTTCTTAATATGCTAAATCGAGGTGAATAGATATTATAGAGATAATTCTCTAGAATCATCTCATAGATCAATGGGTGGGTTGAAAATTATTATATATTTAGAAACAACATCTTCATTATTTTTATGTTCTAGATGAAAGAAAAGTAAATTTTGAATTGTTTAGAACTAGTTGATCTTCTCTATGGAGAGTTGTATAGCATCAAAACTATAAAATTTGTTTTTAATTGAAAATTGACTTTTCTACATATTTCGTGTAAAGGAGTTCTATATGAACATTTTCATTAATTATGGAGAGTATAAGGATGTGATTTCAGTAGTCATTGATGGTCAAGAGTGAAAGTTTACCTCAGACATCAATTAGGAATTAATGATAGTCCTACATATTGGAGAATATGAGGAAAACCAAAGATATTACCCTAAGAATCATCCTCATTTAGAAACTAGAAATGTTTTTGAGGAACTAATTTATGAAAAAACCTATCGAAGAACAAATACGAATGAGCTAGGTGCTTAATATAGACTTTTTATTTCAATTCATTCAAAATTCCATTTTCCCATAGGTGGTATATTTCAGTTATATGAAATATTAAGAACTATTTTTTTATATATTTTGGTACATAAAATTCAAATTAGTCAGCCTCATTTTGTTATGAGACATATGGAGGGATTTAAAAATACATCAACATTATTTAACTCACTTCATTACCTAAAATTCACTTCCATATTGCTGGAAAAGAGAAACATGGTCCCTTTAGGAGTTAAATGGATTATCCAAGTGGGGGATATTTGAATTATACTACCTATAATAGGATTAAGATCCACAATAATTTTTGAAAAAAGACATGGATAGCTGATGAGGATAGGTTTTATGAGAAATTCCACCATGTCTCTCATCCTTCTAGGCCTAGAGATATAATTGATCCTATTTTAGAACCATTGAAAATATTTTCTATTTACTATTCCTCTAATGAGAATGAATCCCAAACTATGGATTTGGATGAGGAATCAAAAAATTCTTTTTAGGGAATTGTAGAAAGGGATCAACTCTATGAAAATATAGATGAACACGATCCAATGACATAAGACCTATATTCTTCTCATGGTGTTTAAAGGATTTATAAAGTATATGTTAATGATATCGAAGAAATTGAATTACCTTTTCTAGATGAATCAGTAAGAAAATATGTACCTACTAAGGGGGAGAGTGTTCCCGATCCTATTCTACTTCGACCAGTTCTTACAGATTCTGAAGGAGATATGAATTTGGATCATGCTATAGTGGAGAGTCCACCTATGTTTTAAGTAGGGGGAGATCCCATTTTTCATTTCTCACCTTCCAATGAAGAAGGCCATGTATATAACCCTTTTATTGATGTATATTCTCATTGTTATGATGATAATAAGGATAATAAGGATAATAAACAAGGTAAAAATTATTATTAGGTTGATAGAAATTATTGAAATGTTAATGATAATGATATAAATATCGATGGTATTTTTCTTTTTATTGTTGTAAGGGAAATGGAATCAGTAGAGCCAAATATTTTTACACCCATTTCAGAAAGACCTGAACGTCTTGACTATTTTGAAGACTCGTCGAATTTGTTATCTAAACCACATTCTCCTTGATATGTTCCTGGTAATCCATATCAAGATGTTACTTTTTATAACAATTATTTTAGAATTGAGGTTGTCGACATGGAAGATTCTGAAGTGTAATTTTATACCTCATTGATGTAAATTGAGTGACCTATTGGGATATTTTATAACAAGGACGAATATTGGAGAAAAATCAATTGTTTAGTTTGCATTATTCAAATTAGAATGAAGATGATTTATTACATAATGTTGATCCTAATCATGCTCGATCTGCAATATCTCAAGATGTTTTACACTCTTTTTCTCCACACTATGTCATAACCTCTGAAGACTTAATTTGGTTTAAAACAAAAAATTTATAAGTCTTCATAGAAGTGTTTTTTAGTATCACCTGGGATAATACTCATGAAGTTGAATATGATACAACATATATGATTTAATCTATATATTCACACCCTCATCCATGAGTATTTTTGAATATGTGTCATTACCATCCTGATATTTCATCTCTTCAAATGGAAATTGAGAGTTTTAGAAGTCAAATTAGAGGGTTTCAAGATTATCAATTTGAAATTATTTCAATTATGGATTCTAGGTATCTTCTACAAATGAAATTTCTATCTAGACCACAAACTTATTCTCAATCACATCTTCCAATTTCTATCTCTATTAAAGATTATTTTATTCTAAGGATGATCTGTGAAACGATTCATAATGTTATGAACAATGTACAGGTTATGAGAAATGATTTTTAATGATATTTTTAATTTAAATTAGATAATCAATTAATTTTTTAGGAATTATAAGTATAATTGTGAAATTATGGGTGTGATAAAGAATTATTTGAGAAGGATTTACACTAATGTTTACCTGAAGACATAGTTCCTATATTTAGATAATGATTTCAGAATTTCACTACTAACAGCTGCTTTCAAAGCCATAACAGAAAGGTTATTAGTAATTAATCCACTTTGTAAACAATTTATGTCTGAAAAGATGATTTCCTTCACGTTAAGGAACATGGAATGTGATATGTGGATGAAATTATTAGGATCATATATCCATACATATATGCTTCTAATTCCCCAATACTAGAACCTCCTAATAAAGATTTGACAACCATTTCAACCCATCCTACCCATGCCTCAAAAACTAAAGCATTCATTCCTAAATCTACATCACTAGTACCCACAACATGACCTTTTAGTCACATTCTTTCCCAAATTTTTTTTAAAATATTCATGTTCAAAAATAATCTGCATTCTAGTAACTCCTAAAATTCCTTAGATTTCTACTCCTACAATATCTCCTATTGTCAGAAAATGGAAGGATCCCATTCGCCCTTCTACCCTTCTAGTGAATTTAGATTTAGATTCTAATTAGAATAAAATTGGTTCTATGTATATATTTTTGAAAAATTAATGAAAAAACATTTAGCTACATAATTATGTGTTTTTTCATTTTGTTTTAATCTATTAATTATTTTTTTTTTTGCCTTTTTACTATTGATCAATTCATGATTTATTTTCCATAATCCAAAAGGAGGACAAAAATGGAAAATTTAAAATATCAAAATCATTATTCATTATTTAAAATTTCTATGAGGATTATAATTTATAGATCCTAATATTTATTTCTGTGGATAACAATTTGGGTCTTGATTTATGATCATAAAATTGCGGGAGATTTCTAGATTATTCCAAGTAATTATTATTTTAAAAATCACTATTCATTTCTATGTTATTTCAAATACAGTTTATGTTTTATGAATATAAATAGATTTTATGGAAAAGAATGAAAAAATTTCTACATCTGGAATAGACTGTATAGTATATACGATTTACTTCATGAACACATGATAAACTATTTATAGTTTATGGAAAAGAAACTGATCGATCATAATATACACTCAAGTGACCACATGAATATTCTAATGAACAAATGTTGAAATATAATCATCCACCATAATAATTTTTTGTAAATCCATAGATTGAATGTATAACTAACCAAAAGAAAAAATTCAAAAAGGATTGACATGGAATAAATTCATATGATCGTAAGGCCAAATAAAAGAAAATGTGAAAATTGAAAATTATTAAAAGATGAATTGACTACGGGGTCTTGTATAGGGACTATGTTCATTATTCTCTAAATCAACAAAGTAAAATTGATTGAGCGTAAGGGAAAATGATCAAACACACATGTAAGTGATAGACCATGCAAAAAATCAGATAATTCAAAATGTATGGATGCGACCATAAAAAATGATGTGGAATATTTAAAAAGTTAGTTTCTAAACTATATGTAATATATTACTAAATATTTAAATATATTAATCCAACCTCTTTTTTGTAGAAATGCAGGTATGTTAGAATCATTTAATGAACATTGATTTCATGATTAAGTACCGGGATCTTACTGATAATTTCTCAATGGATATTTCATTGGAGAACCTTCCTTTAAAAAAAGACTAAAGAGCTTAAATTTATAGATTTTAAGAGGGGAATAAATATTCTTATGAGACACTGAGACACCAAAGTTATTCATGAAGTAAATTGAAAAACATTTTACTCTTATTATAATGTCTACAACACCATTTTCTCAAATTATATTCAATATCATATGGGGGGACATCTTAATGTATTCTCACACCTATTCGAAATCAAAATACAATTATGAGGTGATAATAACTACCTGTAGAGAAATAGAACATACTCTGTTGCACCAAACCATTCACTATCTCATATTTTGTTTTAATTTTCCTTTATCATATCCCTGTGTTGTAAGATTGTTATATTTTTTCACCATCTCAGGTACTGGACTGGAGAGTGAAATACACTCCCTCTCATTTATTTTATTTCTCCAATGAATAATCGAGGAAGTGGATATTTATCCTGAACTGTCTGTGTACAATTGATATCTTTTATTTCTCCCATGTAAAATTATGAAATAGGATCTATAAAGTTTAGAAAACATTGTTTGCATTAGAAAAACCTCATCTGGGTTGCATATAAGTTTATTATATAATAAAACAATTGGTGGTAGTTGATTGATAAGTAGAGGGAATTAGATATCAAATTAATACTAAACCACTTGTTTATTCTACCATGTTTTCATATATGTTTTTTATACTATGTTTTTAAAAATACCAATATATATTTTTAGAACTATATAACAATCAAATTTCATTTATAGTTAGATTCAATTTGTGTTTAATACACCTAGTTTGATTCAAGTAAATTATTTTCAAAAGATAAAGTGTTTGCAACATTATTTTCTCTAAGTTATGATCGAGCGTTCAGAATCATCTTAAAAGGATCAATAATACAACTCTATTATTTTTTCAATTAAGAAAATTTATTAAATTGCACGATATTATTTCAAATCATACTTAAAAAAAATTAATTGTAAACTCAGTCCTTCCCCTTCTTGAGTGTTCTACTACATCCAACACCCTAAACCATAAAAACTGTAAACACCCTAAAAATGCTAATAGCAACTAAAAACACCAAAATGATCCTAAACCACTAAAAACCCTAAAATACCATAAAACCCCATAAATTCCTAAAATACCCGAAAAAACTTGAAAACCCCAAAAGACACTAAAACCTCCTAAAAATTCCAAATGTCACCAGAACCCTTAAAACCCCTTAAACAACCTATAAAGAGTTAAAACCCCCTAAAACCCCAAAAATCCAAAAAATTAAAAGAAACACTAAAACCCTGAAAAAATCCTTAAAAACATGAATGAACTCTAGAAACACTTAAATACCCCTGAATACCCAAAAACCCTAAATGAACTATAAAACCTCCTACACCCCAAAAACACTTAAAGGCTCTAAAAACCCAAAACCACTTAAAAATTATTGAGACCCAAAATAATCTACAACACCTTTATAACCCAATAAAAACCTAAACAGTACATAAAGCCTCTATAAATACCTAAAACCCCAACAAACCCTAAAAGCATATAAAACCTTAAAAACACAAAAAAAATCCTTTTAAAACACAAAATACTCTAAAAACCATAAAAATATTCACTAAAATCCCCAAAAATAATTAAAACACCATAAAAATACCCTAAAACCCTTAAAACCCCCAAATCCCAAAAAACCATAAAAACCCAAAAAACCATACAAACACATAAGCCCCACAAATTCTAAAAAATACTAAAAATCATAAAACCATAAAACTCGAAAGAACCTAAAAACCCTAAATGAACAACCAAAAACCACAATAAATCTAAAAACACTAAAAACACTAACACCGCAAAAAATAAATAAAATACCCAAGAAACACTAAAACCCACATGCGGGCCTAATGAACCTAAAATTCAAAACAACATAAAAGCCCATAAAAACCCAAAAACTATAAAGAATACCTAAACCCATTAAAAACACATAAATTCCCTAAAAACCTTTAAAACACTGAAAACTCTAAAACACTAGAAAACTAAAAATACCAAAAAACCCCTCAAACCCAATAAAATCCAAAAATTCCATAAAACCACAATAAATTGCTAAATAATTTAAAAATACATAAAACCCATAAAACCCAAAAAAAATAAATCCCTAAAAAACCCAAAAATCCTAAAGAGACATTAAAAATCATAAAATCCCAAAAACCCAAACACCACTAAAATACCCTAAAAAACATAAAAGTCACTAAGAGATCCTAAAACCCCAAAAATCTTAAAAAACCTAAAAACATAAACGCCTTAAAAATTGTAGAATCCCCAAAAAACACAAAAAATCCCAAAAATCTAAAACCCTGAAAACACAACAAAAATGCCTAAAAGACCATAAAGAATCTTAAAACACCCCTTAATGAGCCTAACAACCCCTAAAAACAATTAAAATCCAAAAATCGAAAATCCTTGGAAACCCCCAAAAAATTTAAAACCCCTCTAAATCACATAAAATCCTTTTAAACCCAATAAAATAACTAAAAATACTAAAACCATAAAAACATTAAAAACTGTAAAAACCCTATCCCCCTAAAAAATGAAAAATAACATGAAAAAACCAACCCCCCCCCCCAAACCGTTAAAAACCCAACCCCCCCCCCCCCCCCAAACCCATAAAACCCCTAAAAACCATTTGAAATACTAAATACCCATAAACCACCTAAAAAACCTAAATCCAATTATTTCCTTAAAACCCCAAAAAACATAAAAAACATAAAAACCCTGAATAAAACCAAAAAAATAATAAAACCTATAAATACCTAAAAACATTAAAACCGTAAGAAAACATGAAACCCCAAGAAGACCCTAAAACTCCATGAAAAACTATAGCCCGATAAAAAGACTATAACCCCTTAAAACCCTAAAAAACCTAAAAACAAAAAAAAACCGAAATAAATCATAAAAAATAAAAAACTATCCTAATAAAACCTAATAATACCAAAAATACCAAAAACTAATAAAAAATATTAAAACCATTAAAACACGTAAAACTTGTGAAGCCTTAAACCCCAAAAAACCCTACGATGCCCAAAATTAATCCCAAATGACACGAAAAATAATAAAAAGTCTAAAAAAGCTGAAAACCCTTTAAACAAATAAAAAAAAAAAAACATAAATAACCATAAAACCCTAAATTCCAATAATTGTTCTAAAAATCCTAAAACCCTAGAAACTACAACACAACTGAAAACCATAAAAACCATAAAAACTCTGAAACACCTTTTAATATTGAAAACCCTAAAGACCTCTAGAAACCTGGAAAGAACATAAAACACCTAAAAACCATAAAACACTAAAAATACCTAATTAACTAAAAAATATATAACCAAAAAACACCCATAATCACCCTAAAAACTCTAAAATACCAAAAAACACGAAAAATGCAAAAACCCTAAAAATACCTAAAAACCAACCCCCCCCCCCCAAGTATCTAAAAACAAAAAAGGAATCTAAGAATCCCTGAAAGATCATAAATCACCTAGGGATACTAAAACCCCATAAAATATCTAAAAATAACTAAAACATATTTTTAATCCCTAAAATGATAAAATACCCAAAAATACCTAAAACCATTAAAAATCCAAAAAATCATTAAAACCCTAAAAACAAAAAATCCAATAAAAAACAGAAAAACCATTAAAAGTCTATGAAAAACTATAAAAACCCCTAAAACCCCTAAATACACAAAAAATCCCTAAAACCCTAAAACCCACAAAAAAACTCAGAGAATCCCTTAAAATTTTAATAACCCTTACAAACCCAAAAAAACCATAAAACCCTGTAGAGACCTAAAACCATTTTAAACCCCTAAAACAATAATAACATTAAGAACCCTAACCCCCCCCCCCCCCCCACAAACCCTAAAAACATTACAAACCATAAAAACCCTAAAACACATAGAAACCATAACATCCCACAAACCATAAAGAATAATAAAACCATAAAAAACAAAAATCCCCAAAAACCCTAAAATCCCAAATAAAAGGAATCCTCTTAAACCCCTAAAAACCCTAAAAATCACATAAAACACCTAACACCCCTAATTCCCCCATAAATCCATAACATACACTAAAACACTAAAATTTTTAAAAGAACCTAAAAAACACAAATGAACCTAAACAGTAAGAAAACTAAAACACAATAAAACCCCTATAACCCAAAAAAACTCTAAATACACCGTAAAAATCATAAATAATCAATAAAAATCCTAAAAACCATAAAACAATTAAAACCCCAATACAATTTTAAACCCAAAAAACATGGAAACCCCTTAAAACCCTAAATATCGTTAAAAGACACTAATACCCAAAAAAACTAAAATACCATAACAATCCAAAAAAACCCAATAGACCCTAAATGTCATATAAAACACTACCCACAACACTTATAAACCCCCTAAAATATAGAATCCCAGAAAAACCTCTAAAACACCATAAAAATCAAAAAAAAATATTAAAAACATAGAAATCCTAAAACTACCATAAATCCCTTAAATCCACAAAAATTCTAAATATTTACATAAACAACATAGGAGTACACTAAAACTCTAGAAACCCTTAAAACGAATTAAAATAATTAAAAATCCTAAAATACCATAAAATAATAATAAACACAAAAAAATGAAACACCTTAATGAATATAAAATTGTTAATAATCTTAAAACCATAATAACCCTTAAAACAATATTTTTTTTAAAAGCCCAAAAAAATAAAAAAATAGACCACAAAAAATATAAGAGCCACAACCCCTCCCCCCAAAATAGACCATAGAGTCTCCAATAACTGGAAAATTCCCTAAAACACACTAATGAATCAAAAATTAAAAAATTCTATAAAACCCTAAAACACATAAAATAATCCTAAAAACCCTAAATCACCCTAAAACCCCTAAAACCATTTAAAACACCATGAATCCGCTAAAACCCAAAAAATTCTAAATCTTTGTAAAAAAGCTAATGATCCTAAAATCCCAAAAAGATCATATAAACCATTTAAAAGACCTATAAGACCCAAAAAAACACAAAAATAACTAAAAACACTAACCCCCAAACCCTAAAGGTCACTAAAAACACAAAAAACACGAAAGAAGCTAAAAACTAAAAATAACTAAATCACCATAAAATTAATAAAAACCATAAGAGACACAAAATCACCAAAAAAATCAAACGACCCTTAAAACTATTAAATAATTAATACCCCTAAAACCCATAAAAGAACTGATAAACAATAAAAACCCAAAACCCTTAAAAACCCTAAAACCCCAAAAAACCATAAAAACACTATAATAACACCTAAAAACTAGAAACCCTATAAAAATATAAATACCCAAAAAGCCTTAATATCCCAAAAAACTCCTATAGTCCCCTAAAACCCCTGAATCCCTAATATACCTAATCCCCTAAAACCCATAAAAATACATAATCCCCCAAAACACCTTAAAACCCTAACAACCCTAAAAGAGAAAAAAACTCAAAAAACCCTGAAACCACCAAAGATGATGGCGCCGCTCTCGCCTGGTCTCTCCTGCTCGACGCGGCGATTTCTGAGGATTCCCCTCGGAATCCTTCTCTTTGGCTTCAATGATCACTTGGTTCGTGATGCAGATCGATGGTGGAAGAAGAGGTGGATACTTGAAGGTGGTGGGTTCTGGCGGGCTGCGACAGGGACTGGCGACCGAGGCTTGGTTGGGATTTTGCAAGGTTTTGGTCTGGATTTGGTAGATCTGGACCGCTTTCTTCACCAGACATTGTTTTTGTTGCTCCGTGGTGGCAGTGCTGATGTTTCCCCGGTGGATTGGGTGATGACGTTGAGGGATCCAGATCTGAGATTCCGATGGGTTTTCGTTGACTTTCTATTCTTCTGTATGTCCCTTTTGGCGCTTCGATTCTGTTCTCAGCTTTGGTCTAAACTGGAGATGTTCTTATGTTTTAAGAAAGTGGTCTTATTTTCTTGGAACATGGTTGCGATGAAGATTCAGCAGTGGGGTGCGGGCAAGGCAGACATGGAGTCTGCTTTTAGGGTTTCAGGAGCTGTGGATCTGACAGTGACGCTCGATAGGGGAGGCAAGGTTCATTTTTTTATTGCTTCTGTCGATATCCTGGATTTTTGCTGCATGTTGGTTTCTATGTTGGATTTTGGAAGTGCTTTGCATGTTCCTGGTAGCCGATGTGGTGATGATTCTTGGTCTGGTTGTGCTTTATTGTTGTTGTTGATTCATGTTCTTGCTGCAAGACTTGAGTTCTGCTTCTTAAGGTGGTATTGCTTGTGGTTGATGGGTTATGCTATCGTTTGGTCCTTCGCTTGGCTGCAGGTTATTTGTTTGCTGTCTTTGGTTCTATGCTGCAGTCTAGGGATCTGGATGGCGTGGAGGTACTGGCTGTTGTGGAGGCTGGTGTTTGTGGAACTGGTGATGTGCTGTTATTGGTGGTGAGTCTCCTTTGTGGGGAGTTGGCAGGTGCTTGCTGGTTGTTGGGAAGTGATAGTGGTTGGGATTGGCTGCGGTTGTGCTGGTGCTTGATGCTGCTTATTGTGATTGGCTGTGTTGTCGGTTTTGGTACTACTGGTTGCTGGGGCTGGTTGGTTTGGTCGTGCTGCTGCTGCTCTGTAGCTGTGACGACTGGATGTGGTGCAGCTAGATGCTGGTACTGGCTGGATGTGAAGTGATACTGCTGTTATTGTGTCTGTTTTTGAGTCTTTTTCTCTCTTTGTTTTTCTTTTTTGGCGTGGGTTGTAAGGGGCTTTTGGGTGTGGGTCGATCGAACCCTCCCCTCCCTTGTCTGCAGTGTCTGTGTCTTTTTGTTTTAAAAATTTTGGGGGGGGGGGGGGGCAGGAATAGCCTGGACCCGAGCCTTCTTTGCCCTAACAACCCTAAAAACTCAAAGACCACTAAAACACACCAAAGAACCCTAAAACCTCTAAAACCCATAAAATCATAAAAATACTACAATCCCATAAAAAACCTAGATTCCATTAAAAGATAATAAAACCATACAAGACCCCGAAAAGACCCTAAAACCATAAAAACCCTAAAAGACCCTAAAACCCTAAAACTCCTAAAAATAATAAAACCCACAAAACCCATAAATACCCTATAAACAAAAAGGCCTTAAAATATCCTAAAAACTCTCAAAAACAAAAATATTCCTAAAAACATAAAAATCAAAAAATCATAAAAATGAATAAAATACTAAAAATATAAAAAAAAATTAAAAAAAATCCAAAGAAAAATAAATGACCTTAAAAACTAAAAAATCCTAATGTACATAAAAAACCATGAAACCCTTAATAAACCCTAAAACCTAAGTACCCTAAAAACCCACAAAACCAAAAATGCCGTAAAATCCATAAAATTAACATAAACACCCTGAAAACACTACAACCCACCAAAACCATGTGAAAACTCTAAAACACCTTCAAAATCATTTGAAAGCCCTCATACACTAGAAAACAAAAAATTCTTTTAAAACTAAAATCTGTAAAATCCAAAAAATCCCTAATAGAATCCTAAAGACCGTAAAAATCCTTAAAACCACAAAAATGTCTAAAAACATTAGAAAATATTATATCCCCCAAAAAATTAACCCCCAACCACCAAAAAACTCAAAAAATGCTAATACCCAAAAACACTAAAATCCATAAAACCCATAAAAAATAAATATTTAAAAAACCATTAAAAACCTAAAAGCATAAAAAATAAAATTAAGTTCCTAAAAACCCCAAAACCCTAAAAACCCATCACTCTATAACCTACCCCAAAAACCTAAAATGTCGCAGAAAGACCCTTAGACCGAAAAACCTAAACCCAACATACTAAACCTAATACCCAACACCCAAAACCCTACAACCTAATCCCAATTCCCTACACCCAAAACCCTAAAACCAACACCCTAAAACCTAAACCCAACACCCTAAACACTAAACCATACATCCCTATACTCTAGTTCCTAAACCCTAAACTCAACACCAAAAATAAAACTCACAAAAACATAAACACTAAACCCTTCACACAAAACCATATACCCTATACACTAAACAATAAAACCTACACATTAAACGCTATACCCAAAACCCAAAACCCAATAAACTAAACACTAAAACCTAAAACCTTCACTCTAAACCCAATACCTACACCCTAAACCCTATTCCCTACACTCTGAACTGAAAACCCAACACCCTAAATCCTATAACATACTCCATAAACCCTCAACCCTACACCCTACACAATATATTTTACACTATAATACCAATACCCTACTCCCTAAACCATATACCCTTCACCATAAACACAAAACCCTAAAAAACAAAAAAATCATTATAATCCCAAAAAACACTAAAAACCCATAAAAACATTCAATACCATTAAATACATAAAAATCACAAAAAACACTAAAAACCATAAAACCCTAAAAAATATGAAACCATTAAAAACCATTACAACCTAAAACTCTAAAAACCAAAAAACCAAAAAAACCCTAAAAATCTGATAAAACACTTCTAGACCATAAAAATAATAAAAAACCTAAAAATCCAAAAAACCAAAAAACCAAAAAAAACTCATAAAACCCCAACCAAACCATAAGAACACTAAAACCCCTAAAAATCAAATAAACACCTACAAACGTATAAACCCTAAAACCCAATTGAACTAGTAAAAATACTAAAACCCCTAAACAAACCCTAAACAACCCTAAAACACTAAAAGATCCCTAAAACCATTAAAACACTAAAATAACCCTAAACCCCCAAATAAACCCATAAAATAATAAAAACACATAAATACTCAAAAATACATAAAACTCAGAAAAAACCACAATCTTTAAAAACCCTTAAAAATCGATGAAAACAATAAAATTCGAAAAATAAACAGAAACCCTGAAAACCCTAAAAACATGAAAATTATGAAAAACCCTTAAACCCCTAAAAAAATAAAAATTCTGAAAGACCCCTAAAAGACCTCAAATAATCCTACCCCCCCCCCCCCTAAAATTCCATAAACCCCAAAAAACCCTATAATAACAGTAAAAATCCAAAAAACCCAAAAAGACCATGAAAATCCAAAACCCATTAAAAACCCATTAAATACTAAAAAACCAAAAATATATTACAAAACCAAAAATTTACTAAAACTATAGAAACACTAATAACACCTAGGACCCCTAAAAACCCTAAACACCTAAATACATAAAATCTAAAAATAACAAAAACGCAAAAAGCACAAAAAGCCATAGAAAATCCTTGAAATCCTTAAAAGGAATTAAGAAAACCTAAATAACACTAAAACACCACAGAATCCCAATAACCTCAAAGACCCTATAACACTTAAAAAACTACTAAAACACACAAAAATTACAAAAAACCAAAAGTACCATTAAAACTACTAAAACCCTGGAAAACCTTAAATCATTAAAACCCCTAAAAACCCTATAAATTCTAAAATCCCATATAACCCATAAATACATAAAAACCCTAAAAACCATATATACACATAAAAAACTAAAAATATAAAACCCTTAAAACCATAAAATCCATAAAGCCTCAAAAACCCATAGTAATCCCAAAACCCCTTAAAAACAAAAAACCATAAAAAAAACTTACAACCCCCAGAACTCATAAACACTTTAAAAATACCTAAAACCCCAAAAAACATTAATGAACCCTAAAACCCCAAAAGACATCTAAAACACTAAAAACCCCTGACCCACTAGAAAAATCCTAAAACCCCCAAACACCTCAAAAAACCCTAAAATAATTACAAAAACGAGGGACACTAAAACCCCTTAAAACCCACGAAACACCTAAAACCCCTTAAAAGACATTAAAAATATATTAACTATAAAAACCATGAATTCTCTAAAACCCCCAAAACCCTAGAAAATCATAAAAACCATAAACCCCAAAAACCCATAAAAATCATTAAAAACCTACCCCCAGTAAAACACCTAAGAAACCATAAACAACCCTAAACCATATACAATAGACCATAAACCTTACACCATAATCCTTATAACCTACACCATCAACCCTAAACCCAAAACCTTATACCATACACCCTACGCCCTATACAAGATAGTGTAACCCTAAACGCTACACCCAAAACCCTATACCATACACCCTAAAACACAATCCCTTCACCATAAACCCGAAATCATACACATTTTTCACTAAACCCTATATTATAACCCTAAACGACCCTAAGACCCCAAAAAAATAAAATAAAAAAACCTAGAAAAGCCTTAAAAGTATTGAAAAACATAAACCCCTGAAAATCCCAATATTGAAAATAAACATCCTACAAATATAAAATTCCCTAACCCCCCCCCCCCCCCTAATGACCTTAAAATCCAAAAGAACATAGCACTATAAAACCCCTTAAAACCCAAAAAAAACTTATAACCCCTTAAACTGCATAAAATCCCTAAAAACCCTTAAAACCTAAAAATACTAAAAACCCCTAAAACCATAAAAAACCTAAAAATATTTAAAACAATTAAAATCCAGGAAAACCATAAATAAACCCAAAAACCCTATGAAAACTGAAAACACTTAAGAACTCTTAAAATATAATAAAAACCCCAAAATCATAATGAACCCTAAATTGACCCTAAACCTAAAAAAACCCTAAAAATACCCTAACAATAAAAAATGGTCCTTCAACACCCTATAAAACATAAAAACTCATAAAACCCATAAAACTACTAAAACTCTAAAATCCAATAAATAACCCAAAGAAATCATAAAAATCAATAAAACCCAAAAAACCAAAAAACCCTAAAAAGAATTAAAATCCTCTAAAATACCCTAAATATCTAAAACGATCCTTATACACCATAAAAATACCCCAATCCCCTAATATCCCTTAAAACCATAAAACCATTAAAAACCAATAAACACCCTAAAAACCCCTTAAAATACTAATGAAGACATAAGATCTATAAAACCCCGTAAAACCCCAAAAACCCCAAAACACTAAAAAACACCTAAAACCCTAAATCCCCTTAAATCCTCTAAAGACTAAAACATCCCTCAAAAAATCCTAAAAAACCCCAAAATATAAAAACGACCCTGGAGTCCCCATAAACCCTAAAAACACCTAAACCCCCCTTAAACTAAAACAACACTAAAATCCATAAAATACAAAAATCCCCTAAAGACAATAAAAACACTCAAAAACCCTAAACACCATAGAAAAACATTAAACACCTAAAAACCCATCCCCCAACCACTAAAAACTCTAAGAACCCACAAAATACCTAAAATCCCTAAAAATCATGAATCACATTAAAAACGCTAGAAACCAATGAAAACCCTAAAACACATTAAATCTGCTAAATAGACACTAAAACCATAAAAGACCCATAAACCCCAAAAAGACCATAAAAACCCTAAAAATTCTTTATAGACCCCAAAACCCCTAAATTTACCTAAAACACTATGACACCCAAAACCCCTTTAAAACCCCAACAGACCGAAACACTCTACATCCCCTAAAACACTAAAAAAAATAAAACTCACTTAAACCCCTAAAACCCATAAAAGACCCTAAAACCCCAAAATTACCCTACAAGACATTAAAAAAACTAAAACCCGAATAATACCCTAAATCCCAAAAATCCCTAAAAATAACTAAAACCCTTAAAAAATATTGAACAACCCAAAACCCATATAAATATTAAATGACCCTAAAGCCATAGAAACCCTAAAATTCAATAAAAATCATGAATCCCCATAAACCCTTCTAAACCCCCAAGAAAACCCAAAAAAATGAAAATAACCACCAATAACATTAAATAGCCTAAAATCCCTAAAACAATTAAAAACATAAAAAAACATCTAACACAATAAACCCCTATAACCCCTAAAACCACTAAATGTAATAAAATCCAAAAGAAACCCTGAAACCCCAAATCCTATAAAAACTACTAAACACTTTAAAATTTTCCAAACACCATAAAACCCACAAAAACAACTAAAAATCCTAAACCCCCCAAATACCATAAAATCCTTAAAAACCCTAAAATGCCAAAAAAACCCAAAAAATACTACCAACCCTAAAAAACCTAATAACAACAAAATATCATAAAAACCCAAAATCCTAAATACTCTAAAAACCCAGATGCACTAAAAACACCCAAAAAATCATTAAATCCCTTAAAACCCTAACCATTTACAATTCAAAATGAACCATAATCAAAACACCATAATCCATATACCCTAGACACCAAAACATAAACCCTACACCTAAATGCATATAACATATACCCCAAACCAAAAACCTTACACCCTAAACACTATACCCTACATCCCAAACCCCAAACCATGCACCCTAAACCTTATAACCAACATCATAAACTCTAAAACTTATAGCCTAAATAATAATTATTTTACCATATCCCTTAAAACATAAACCATACTCCAAAAATCATATATCATACATCGTAAAAACTAAATGCCTCTAAAAACACTCTAAAAGTCCTAAAATAACATAAAACCCATAAAATAACCTAAAACCCCACAAAACCTCTAAAAACACTAAAATGTCTCTTAAAATCCCTAAAAATTTTAAAAGCCCCTAAAACCCCTAAAACCCCATAAAAGACCGTCAATCGCTAAAAATCATAAACTAACCTAAAATTACAAAAAGTATAAAACCCCAAAAACCCAATAAAAACCTATAATACCTAACACCCTAAGACCCCAAAACCCCTTAAAAAACAAAAAAACACTTAATAAATCCTAAAATTTCAAGAAACTGTAAAAATACTTGAAACCAAAAATAATAATAACCCATAAAACCACAAATAATACTAAATCCCCCCTAATAACCCAAGAACCCTTGGAAGGACCCTAAAACCTAAAAAACCTAAAAACATAAAAAACCAAACACTAACTAAGAACCTAAACCCTATGAAACCCAAAAATTCTCTAAAAATATAAAATATTTTAAACACCAAAAAATTCCCTGAAAAATACAGGAAACTAAATCACCCCAAAAACCCAAAAACAAGCCTAAAATCCCCCAAAACCCTAAAAACCAAAAAAACATTTCAAACACTAAAATTCCTAAAAATATCTAATAATCATAAAACCCATAAAACCCCTAAAAATAATAAAACCCTAAACACTAAAAACCTAAAAAACCCTAAAACCCCTAAAAATCCTAATGATCCCTAAAGAATATAAAATCCATAAAAACAACAACAAACCCCTAAAACATTAATAATCCATAAAAACCTAAAAACCCCTAAAAACCATAAAAAAATAAAAAACCATATAAAAAACATTAAACCAAAAAAGGCCATAAAATCCCTAAAACCCCAAAAAACTCTTTAAACCCCTCAAACACATAAAAACCATACTACATTAAAACCCATTAAAACTAATTAAACTCTAAAACCCCCCAAAATCCACAAAACCGGTTAAAGACCTAGAATCCCTAAAAACACCAACAAACCCCTAAAACATTAAAATGCCCTAATAGACCCCAAACTACCTAATAGACCCTAACAACCTCAAAAAAACATAAAAGTCCCGTACCCCCCCCCCTAAAATACACTAACAACCCTAAAACCCAAAAACTCTAGAAACCCTTATTCCCCAAAATACCCCTAAAACAATAAAGCTCGTAAAACAACTAAAAACACATGAAATATATAAAAACAATAAAATCCTAAAAAAACATGAAAAACCCCTTAAAATCATATAAATACATATAAACCCTTAAACCCATAAAATACCCATACCCACCTTATGAGCCGATGTATTATTGACCTAGTACAGCCCCAACTTCACTATCCAATTATGGTAGGGTAGGATATTTATGTTACATCCCACCTAATATATGCAGATGATATTCTTCTATTTGGGAGAGATGATATGAAAACATTATCATCAATCCAGGTGATTTTCTTCCATTAGGAGTGTGTTTCTGGGTAGGCCATAAGTTAGAAAAAATGATCGATTTTTTTGCAATGGTGTCTCCCATTATAGGCATCTTCGCATTGCTAGATCCCTTGTGGTGAAGAGGGGATCAATCCCCTTCACCTATATGGGAATCCCTCTTTTTTGGGGAAAGGAGAAAAGATGTTACTTTGGGGGTATTTCGTCTAGAATCACACGCAGCTGGCCAAATGGAAGGAAAAATGTCTCTCCCAAGCTGGAAGAGTGTGTTTGATTAATTTGTTATTTGCCTATTTGTTTTTTCATGCATATTCAGTCTATCAATGGCCTCCCAACCTTGTCAAAAACCTGATTGTGGGGATTAGGAACTTTTCCTAGAAAAGTTACATCAACAAAAGGATGTTGATTGCAGTTTCCTAGAATCATTGCATGAACCCAGTCGACTTGGATGGGATTGGTATAAAATACCATAGATGATTTAACGATTCCCTGCTCATAAAGTACACCTGGAGCTTGCTTAATTCGAAGGGGGTGGCATGGACATTCTCACTAAAAGGATCACTAAATGTTGTTGTGATGTCTTCACTAGGTACTTATATTCCCTCATTTGGACGACCATAAGATCCCCATACAAGGACAATATCACTCATTCAAAATGGATTGTATCCAAAAAATTGACTCTGAATTGTTGGACTACCACATGTCCTGAGAAGCCTCTTGCTATGTTTATGACGCCTTCCCATGAGTGGAGGAATCTATCCATAACTGGCCTAGACAAGAAAAGTTATTATTTACTGGTGATCCTACCAGATTAGATTGTTTTGTTAGTGTAGCAGTATTTTTCCATCGATAGTGACATCCTTATTTGGAAACCACATATGGTTTTTCAGTTTAGTACTCGTGCTTACTATCGAATGAAATGTCCTCAAGGAATTGTTTCCCCATCTTGGATTATAATGCTTAGGACTCCATTCATTCAACCTACATATTATATACTAATGTGGAATGTTTAGATAAATTGTCTCCCTACTCAAGAGTAGCTGAATAAGGATGGATGGAAACTTACCATTATGTGTTCTCTCTACTGGAAATCTGAGGAGAGCATCCATCATGTTTTCCTCCACTGTAAATTTGCTATTAAATTTTCTTTACCTGATGATATGCTTTGTCTTGAGGGGTAGCTGGAAAGGGGATATTTGCATGTTCATATACGAGCATGTGGATATGAAATGCAGGGACCAGGTTCAAAACCCACTGTTGGCCGACATGGATGCAAATACTAACTATATCTAGGCCGCTCGAAATGCTTTGGCGTTCAACCCCCAACCTCTCTCATTTCATGAAAGATTTATAATTATTCACAAGGTGATCCATGTTGCATCCCATATTCCAATAGATTTTATGGAAAATGATTCTAACGATATGATTTTATTGCATTCACTGGGTGTGGCTTGCAGGGGTAGGAAACCGCAGGTTCTGAAATTTAATCGATGGATTCCCCCAATCCCATCTTGGATAAAGGTCAATGTGGATGGTGCGAAATTATGTTCCCATATCCCTTTGGGGTGTGGAGGATTATTTTTTACCTGATGATACTTTGTAGAGAGATGTTATTACCATTTTATCAGTAATGGTTGTGATTATGAGGCGGATCACAGGGCAATTATTAAAGTGGTTAAATTTTCAGCCCATTTTGAGTGGAGTCTGCTCTGGATTGAATGGAATTCAATGCATGCGGTGAGCATCCTCAAGAGAAAATCTGTGGAAGTCCCATGATGGCTACGACCTCAATGGATCAAATTCCTTACTCATTCTCAAACCCTTAGAATATGTGTCACACATGTATACAAGGAGGTCAACTCGGTGGCATATGCTATTTCTAAAAAGGCAATTATGGATTGGAGCTCGATGTGGTCCTTTGTTGCACCATCCTTTTTCTTGACTCTGGTGGACTCTGATATGAAGGGTAATTTTGACACCCTCTCTTATAAACCCTCCTTGTAACTATTTGTTTTTTCTTTTTTGTCATTAATAAATTTTTGGGGTCTAGGCATGCTTAGCCACACACCTTCTTCGCCATAATGCAACTAAAAAGACCTAAGAATCCTCAAATATTTAAAATACATTTTAAATACCCTAAACCCTATAAAATCCCTAAAACCCCTATGAATCTGTAAAATCACTAAATAGGATTAATGTCCCTAAAACCTAAACAGGCCTAAAACCACAAATATCCTAAAAAACTATAAAAACACGAAAACCATAAAAACCAGCAAAATCCTTAAGAACGTAAACTCCCTAAAACCCATAAAACCTGTAGATCTTGTAAAAAACACCTAAAACCCTAAAATACCCTAATACCCTTAATAACCTAAAGAAACAATAAAAACTCATAAACACTCTAAAAACCCAAAACCCCATAAAAACCATAAAATCCCCAAAAATAATAAAAACACTAACCCCACCCCCCCCCCAAATTCTAAAACCCTAAAACAATATAAAAATCCCTAAGGCCCTAAAATATTACTAAAAACATGAATATATGAAAACATAAAAATTCTCCTAAACCATAAAAGAACCCTAAAACCCCTGAAAACCATAAATACCAGTAGAAGACCATGAAAATCAAAAAACCCCAAAATTACTTTAATCCATAAATAACAAAAAAGTCCCTAAAACCCTAAAACCCATAAAATACCCTCAAACCCCTAAAAAATCTAAAATACAATATAATACCCTAAAATCATAAAAGAATATAAAACCCCCTAAAATTCTAAAATAGCCTCAAACCCCTAAAACACCAAAAATTGCCCTAAAAACCCCTGAAGGGCATCAAAATTTCCAAAACCCCTAAAAGACCCTAAAACCCATAAATGTCAAAAAGGATCCAAAAAATATTATAGGACCATAAAAACACATAAAATCCTAAAAGGTACCTAAAACCCTTAAAACCATGAAACACTCTAAAACGTAAATGACACAAAAAACCGTGAAATTTTCCAAAAAACCATATTGCCCCCAGTGTAGAAGACATTATAAACTCTAAAACCCTAAAAACCCCTAAAATAACCCAAATAAGATGAACATTCCTTAAAACCCCTAAAATATTAAAGAACCTAAAAATTAAAAATCCCGAAAATCCCCACAAAAACCCTCAAAAAATAGACATCCCTTACAACACCTTAAAACTCATAAAACTAACAAGAACCCTAAAGACCATAAAAAGCATAAAATCTTAAAAACCCTAAAACTCTAATAAGAATAAAAACCCTAAAACCCCAAAAAACCTAGAAAACCCCCTTAAAACCCTAAAACCCCCTAAATACCTGAAACCCCAAAGGGAGCCTAAAAAATATAAAAACACACAAAACGACCCTAAATTTCCTTGAAACCATAAAATACCCTAAAAAAACAAAAACCCTAAAAACCATGAAACCCCATAAAACTATTAAAACCCCTAAAGTCCTATATGACCCCTAAACCCCATAAAAGACCCTAATAACCCAAAAAAATCGACAAAACAATAAAAGGCACTAAAAAACTTATAAAATTAAAAGACCATGAAAATAAATTAATCCCCATTAAAAACTCTAATGTATGTAAATTGACTATAAAACCATAAGACCCTAAAAATACTAAAAATTAAAAAAAATACTAAAACCCCTAAAAACACTAACATAACACTAACAAAACCCAAACCCCATAAAAACCCATAAAACCCACAAAACCATTTATAAACACCAAAAAACCCCTATTAAACCAAATAAAACCTACAAAACTAAAAACAACCCTAAACCTCCATTAAAACCCAAAAACCCCCAAAAATTCTTGAAAATCTCAAAAACCCCTAAAACCATAAAATACCCTACAAAACCTAACAGAAACTAAAAAACCAAAAACCCCCTAAAAATTCTAATCACGCCTAAAAACCAAAGACCCATAAAATCCCTAAAAACCCTAAATCCCTAAATATTCCAAAAATCACAAAACCAATAAACATCCCTAAAACCCCTAAAAGACATTAAAATTTGTAAAAACACACAAAATACCTTAAACCCCTAGAAAACCTAAATTTCAAATAAGAAACTAAATACTATGTAAAACCAAAATGTCCCACAAATACCCTTAAACACACTAAAACCCCCAAAACACTAAAAACCAATAAAACATTAAAAACACCTACAAACCCTAAAACAACGTAAAACACAAAAAGATATAATGGCATAAAACTACTAAAACTACCCTAAAAACTATATTCTCCCCAAAAAACCCTAAACCCCCAAAAAACACCAAAAATCATAAAAACCTAAACCCCCTCAAAATGCATTAAAACCCAGAAAACCCTAAAATACCTAAAAACCAGTAAAACCCTATAACAAACCATAAAACCCTAAAACCTCTAAACTCCCCTAAAATAATTAAAATATATAACAATGATGAAAGAACAGAAAAACCCCCAAAATCCAAAAAACCCCTAAAAAATAAGAAATAAAAAATAAACCGTAAACCCCTAAAACTATTCAAAATCCCGTCTCTACCTAAGAAAACCATAACCAAGCTGAAAATTGGCTTCAAAACCCATGAAACCCAAGAAACCCAAAAAAACTGAAAACCCTCTAACATTATACCATACAGCCAAAACCCTAAACACTACACCTTGAACCCTATACCCTACAAAATTAACCATAAACTCGGCTCCCTATATGATATAACCAACACATTAACCTTAAACCATACACCAAAACCTCTAAATCGTACAACCAAAACCCCAAAACCTACGCCCCAAACCCTATACCCAACGCCCCAAACACTAATCCTTAAAAAAATAAACCCCACACCCTACACCCAAAACCCAAAACCCAAAACTCTAAACCCGAAAACAATAAACCCTACACAATGAACCCTATACACTACACCGAAAACAATAAACCATAAACCATAAACCCCAAAGCCTATACCAGACACCCTATCACATACACCCTATATCATAAACCCAATATGTAACACCCTAAACCATTTACAATAAACCATAAACCAAATAACCTAGAGCCTAAACCCCATACCCCACAACCTAAACCCTAAACCTTCTACCCTAAACCATATAACCAAAAACTAATCATTAAATCCTACACCCTACCCCCTTACACCACACCTTAAACATTAAACCCAAAACCCAAAACCCTATATGCAATACACTAAACCATATTCCCTACACACTAAATTGTATACCCTACATCCTATACTCTATACCCAACACCCAACACCCAAAACCTTATACCCTATACCATAATCCCTAAACCCTATACCCTTCACCCAATATAATAAACCCTACTCCATAAACCCTATAACCCAAAACATTAAAACTAAACCCATTACTCTAAACCCAATACCATACACCCTAGAACATAAATCATACACCCTAAACCGTATGCCCTACACCCTAAAACATAAACCATATACCTCATACACTATACCATAAACCCCAAACCCAAAATACTATATCCTACCCCCTAAACTATTCACCCTATACCCAATACCCAACAACATAAGCACAAAACTCAAAAACACTAGACCCTACATGCTAAACCATATACCCTACAATCTAAACAACAGACCATACACCATATACCCTTTAACCTACACCATAACCCTAAACCCTATACCCAACACCGAACACCCAAAACCCCAAACCACAAACCATATACCATACACCCTACACCATAATCCTTACACATTAAATCCCGCAATCTCCACTATTAACCCTTTTCCCTTAACCTTATACCACAAACCCTAAAACCTAATCCATACACCCCAAACCCACCACCCCACAAAAAAAACCCAAAACCCTACACCCAAAACCCAACACCATACACAATAAACACTAATCCCTAAAACCTAATCTCTATACCCTACACCTTAAACCTGAAAACTTTCTCCCTAGAACTTATACCCTACACCCTACAGTCTAAACCCTACACCCTACAACTGAAACCCTACATTCTAACCCTATACCCATCACTTTAAACCCTATACTTTACACAAAAAACTCTATACCTTTCACCCTAATCCCTGAACCATAAACCCCAAACCCTTAGCCCTAATAGCCTAAGACAATCCTCAAAACCCTAAAAAATATGGATAAAATCATATAACTATAATATCCCTAAAAATACAAATAAATAAAACCCCCACCCCCTATATTTTTTACAAGGACCATAAAAATAATAAAAAAACATGAAAACCCAACGAATCCCTAAAACCAAATAAGAATATTCTAAAAACCACAAAACCCTAAAAAATAATAATAAAATCACATAAAACCCTAAAAAAACAAAAATCCATAATAACCCTAAAAACACTAAAATCTATTAGAAACCATAAAACCCCCTTGGAAATAAAAAAAACCTAAATAATAATAAAAATCCCTAAAACCCTAATAACCATGAAAACCCTAAAAACCCCAAAAAAACTCCAATAAAACCCTAAAATCCTAAAAAGTCTAAAAGAACCCTAAAAACAATACAAATAAACATACCCGCCCCCAACCCTAAAAGAACATCGAAAACCATAATAGAACCTCAAAACACATAATATCTTGAAAACCCTAAAAATAATAAAACCCATAATAACCCAAATAAAACAGTAAAAACACAAAAAATACCATAAAAACATAAAAATAAGAAAACCCCTAAGACCTCAAAAATCCCCAAAACACTAAAAGAAACTAAAAATTCAAAAGACCATGAATACTATAAAATCCAAAAAATCTCATATGACACCAAAACCCCTCAAAACCCTTTAAACCCATAAAAGACCCCAAAATTAACTGAAATATCCTAAAAACCCCTAAACGGCCCTAATAACCCCTAAAACCATCAAAACCCAAAAAATATAAAAAAACTGAGAAAATAGTTAAATGATCCAAATACAATAAAAAATCATAAATACCCTAAAAACTGATAAAATACCATAAAACCCATAAAACCATAAAACCCCCCTAAACCCCTAAATATCAAAAAACCCAATAAATAACCTAAAAATACTTAACCCATAAAAACCATTTTAAAACTATAAAAAACCATCAAAACCATAAAAGATCCTATAAACTCTATAAAAACTAAAAAACCTCAAAAAACTAAAAATCCCAAAAAACACTAAAACGCACCAAAAACCTTGAAGAAGTCTAAAAATAACTAAACAAACCTAAAACACTCAGAACCATAATAAAAAACAAAACCCCTTAAAACAAAAAATAACTATAAACAACTAAAAACCCTAAAAACATTAAAAACCCATGAAACCATAAAATATATAAATAAAATTTGTGTTCCTAAAAACACTAAAAATCATAAAATACACAAATTAACCTAAACCCCTAAAATCCCCAAAAACCATAATAACCCTAGAGGACCCTGAAACCCCTAAAAACACTGAATGATTCTAAAAACCCTGAACAAATCTAAAATTTTAAAAAAAATATCAAAACCCATAAGGCTACCTAAAAGATCCTAACAACTCTAAATTACCAAAATACCATAAGAAACACTAAAACATCCTAAAAATATAAAAATGAATTAAATAAATAAAATACCCTAAAAACTATAGAACAATTTATATATCCTTAAAACCAAAATAAACCATAAAACCAAAGAGAACCATAAAAACCATAAAACTCCCCATAAAACCCAAAAACACAAACTCCCCCCCACAATCATAAAACACCTAAAAACCTATAACCAATAAAATACCAAGAAACCCAAAAATACTAAAAACCCCAAACCCTATGAAAAAACCAAATGACCTTAAAACGCATAATTTACACTTAAACACCTAAATGACCCTAAGAAACCCTGAAAACAAAAAATGTTCCTAAAACCCTAATACACTATAAAATCCCAAAAGGATATTAATAATAATAAAACCCTAAAATACCCTCAAAACCATAAATAACCCAAAAAAACCTAAAACCCCTAAACCCACTAAAAACCAAAAAACTCTAAAAAGATATTTAAACCCCTATTTTTTTTAATAGACCATAAAATTCGAAAATACCAAAAATACCTTGGAAACCCAAATATTCCTTAAAGCCCTTATAGTGCCTAAAACCCCAAAAACTGTTAAAAATAACCAAAACCCTAACCACCCCCCACACACAAACTCCTTAAAAAACATAAAACCATAAATTCCCCCAAAACCGAGAAATCAGTAAAAAACACTAAAAACTCCTAAAACATTAAAAATACGAAAAACACTAAAAGCCTTAGACACACCTACAAAATACTAAAGATCCTTAAATCCCTAAAAATCCAAAAAACACCAAAAAAATACTTAAAACCCCAAAACACTAAGAAGCATTGAAAACCCTAAAACCATAATATACAGTAATACCCCTATATAACCCAAAAAACCCTAAAATACCCTAATATCCCTAAAAGTCGTAAAAACCATAACAATCCTAAAAAACATAAAACTGCAATAAAAACCCAAAAGCAACCTTAAAACCCAAGAGACAACATAAAAATCCTAATAACCCAAGAAACCCTTAAAACCCCTAAATCCCCAAAAAAACTAAAAACAATAATGAATTTAAAATCCCAAAACTCTAAAACCCATAGAATAAACCAAAAATCCCAAAAACCCCAAAACACAAAAAAATTCCCCTAAAAACACGTGGAACCCTAAAGAAATTTAAAAAATCAAAAAACGCTAGAAAAACCTAACATCCCATAAAAACCTATTAAAATAATTAAACACTATAACCCTTATTAAATCTCTTAAACCCCAAAAACACCTTAAAATATCCAAAAAACCATCAATCCCTTAAAATAAGGAATGAACCACAAAATACCATAGAACCCTAAAAAAATTGAAAACAACCTAAAGATCATAAAACCCCTTAAAAATATAAAAACCTATGAATTTTTAAAACTATAATAAACAAAAACAAAACATAAAAACCATAAATCCCCCTACAAACCCCAAATTCCATAAAAACCCATGAAAAGAAGGAACAAAAAAATAGTAAAACCCCTAAAAACCTAAAAAACACAAGATAAAAACTACAAGCACCATAAAAACCCTAAGAAGACATAAAAACCGTAAAAACCCCAAACCCCATATGATATACCCTAATCCCTATAACTTATACCCTGTATCATACACCCTAAACCCTAATTCCTATACACCACACAATAAACCCAAAACCTTGAATCATAGAATCAATACCCTACACCATAAACCATAAACCCTACACAAATAAACGTATACCCTACACCCTAAACCAAAAACAACACACCCTAAACCCTACACCCAAAACCTAACACCCTAAATACTACACCGTAAACCCTAAACCCTAAACATTATACCTTATACCATACACCCTAAACCCTACACATGAAACCCTCTAACCTACACTATAAATCTAAAAACCTAACCCAATAAACTATACCATGAACCCTAAACCCTAAACCCTACCCCATAAACCCTTACCCTAATCCCTAATATATACACACAAAACCTATATACTACACACAAAATTCTCAACCTCATATCCTAAGACAAATACCCCACGCCCCAAACATTATACCACACAACCTATGCCCTATATCCCACACCATAAACCCTACACTCTAAACCCAAAGCCCTTAGCACTATACCCTCAACCCTAAAACCTAAACCATAAACCCCAAACCCTATACCTTATACCCAATACCAAACACCCCATACCCTATCCCATAAACCATAAACACTATTCCCTAAAACTAAAACCATAAACCCAATGCACAATACCTTAAACACTAAACCATACATCCTAAAACCTATAGCCTACACCATAAAAGTTATAACCTACACCCTAAACCCTATATCCTACACCCTAAACCATATACCTTAAACCCTACACCATAAACCCTAAACCACAATCCATGCACTCTAAACCCTACTCCCTGAACCTGAAACCCAAGACCCTAAACCCTACACTCTAAATCGTAAAACACACACCCCAAACCTTATACCTACACCTTAAACCATAAACCCTACAGTCTAAACTATATAATATACCTACTAAACAATATACTCAACATCCTAAACCCTAAACCCTACAAGCTAAACCTAAACTGAACACCATAAACCCTTTACCTGAGACCCTAAAACCTAAACCATACACCCGAAACCATATACACTAAACCCTAAACCATATACACAACACCCTAAACACTAAACCCTAAACCCTACACCGAACACCCTAAACACTAAGACACGAACCTTATACCCTACTCCATATAACCATAACCCAACACTGTAAAACATATATCATACACCATAAACACTATACCTACTTCCTAAACCATATTATCAACACCCTAAACCATATAATATAAACCATATATCATACACACTAAACCATAAATCCTACACCATAAATCATATAAATTGAACATGAAACTATTAACCTTACACCCTAAACCCAATATGCTACATTTTATAACATAAACCCCTCACCCAAAACCCTATTCCTTAAACCCTTAACCCTATAACCTATACCCTAAACCCTATAACCTAAAACCTAAACACTACACCCTACATACATAACCATATTCACTACAACTGATATACTAAAACCTATTCCCTATACCCTATACCATATACCATATACAGTTAAGGGAATAGAACACCCACGCCACACCTTCACTTGGTGGTCTTGGATCTCCATAGGATGCTCCTCAAAGGTCACATCATCAGATAAATAAATATTTATCCAATAGATGACATAAGTGTCTTCATGATGACAAATATGATGCTTAAAATATATGAAAAACATTTTATATCCTTATAATCAATGGGGGGAAGTCTTGTCTGATACACCACAGCTCCAACACGAGTCAACTCCATGAAAGTCCCAACAAATCGTGGAGAAAGAGCACTCCCATGAACAAACTGTCACTGCCCACAATGAGGAGTCACCTTCAGTAATATGTTATCAACAAAATTGAAAATCAGAGGACTCCTCTTATTATAGGAATAAGATTTATAATGATATTGTTCTTCTTTCATCCTCTAAGGAATTAACAAAACATTATTTTTTGTATCTTATACCTCTTTTATCCCATCAAATGCGACCTCTCTGACCCCATTCCATCACAACAGAGTATGGGAAGAATGGTCAAAAAAATCATCAAATATTTCCATTACAATGGTGGGGTGGAAAATCTTACTGTAATGAATCTCAACCAAGGTTAGGTCCCTCATCCACGAACCTCCAAAATTCATGACACGAGAGAACCACATGTCTTCAAGATTTTGGACTATCTACTCTATATAATCATTAATATGAAGATAAAATGTAGTAATAAGGGACATATAAGAAGAAAAACTATGCTAGAGACCTATCCAAAAAAATTAGGTAAAACAAGGTTCTCAATTAGTGATTTACATCATTGGGACTCTGTGGAGTCGCACCACCTCTTCTAGACACTACCTCAACCAAACCACCATTGAGATGAATTCCATGACTATTATAATTTGTGATGATTTCATCAAAAGCTCCAATATCACTCATATAGAATCATAGACCCCCAGATCTAGTGGAAAAGTGGATAAAAATTCCATTAATATGTCCTCCAACTTCTACTAGGTAAAATATAATGTTTTCCAGAAACCATCAGGAAAATGGTTCTTGGCCTTCACCTTATGGAAAACCAAACATTGAGAAACAAACTCTACATTTAAATGATTCAATCTAAAAAACAAGAACTAACTTATCAACAGTCGGAACATATTTTACATGCCAGAATCTACCATCAAATTGAAATTTTGGAACTCATATAAAACCATCTCACACATCACTGAATAAAAGAAAAAACTTCCCTGGAACAACACCTGGTGTGGCCTATCCTCAGATCAACCATCTGGGGAATCTCCAAATATAACTCGATCTCTCCATACCTCCACCTTGGAAACCCCAAACTCAGAGTCCACTACCCATGGTACCAATGATGGAAATATTGTCATCTAGAAAAGACATGATCATACTCCTTCCTCTCTCATATCAAGATGCATCACTTATATTTCTTCCCACACTCCCTATAAATCATCAGATTCATAGATGGTAGCATTACATGAAATCCGTTTTAGAGCATTAGCTAAAAATTTACACTGTCCTAGAATATATGAATTTTTTAAGTCATAATCCTACATTAATTCCATCCATTGATGTAGGGGCCAGTTTATGTCTCACTGGGAGAAGAAATACCTTAGACTCTTATGGTTGATAAAAATGGAAAAATGCTCACTTATAAGGTAATGATCCCCCAACATTAATGAAAACACCATTTCTTTAATCTCAAGATAATGGGTGTATAGATAATCTCTTTGGGATGTAACTACCAATAACATTAAGATACAGTTGATCTCTACTGCATTATGAAAAAACCCCATCCATTATGTAATGTGTTGAAGAAAATCTGAAACTGAACTCCTTTTACTCAAAAACAAAGAACAAGAGGACTGGCCAACATATCCTTCAGGTACTCAAAGTATTCTTAAAACTAGTCATCCCACAAGAATGGTTGATCCTTTTTGGTCAAGGCTTTTAGAGGTTTCACAACCTATGATAAATTGTCTACAAACCTCCTATAATATCCTACTAGTTTAATAAATCTCTAAACCTCTACCACTATAATGGGGGATTCCTAAGACACAACAACATCTATCATTGAAGGATCCACTACTTCTACCTATTGGGAGCCCACATATCCCATGAAACGAACATCAGGGCCTGTAACTCCCACATTTTAAGATTCCTAAAAATATTCTCACTATTAAGGACTCCCAAATTATCATACAGATGTTTTACAGGGTTCTCCCCAGATATGGAATATTCAAGGATATCAGTGATGGAAACCACTACAAACATATGTAGGAAATATATGAACATTGTGTTCATTAACCCTATAAACACAACTATATAATTCATTACATTGAGTGACATCACAACTAACTCATAATTCCTATGAAGAAAATAATAAGAAGTCTTCTAAATATCCTCATACTTCAACCGCATCTGAATATATCATGACTAAAAATGATCTTAAAGAACAAAATTTCTTCTTTAATTGGATAAAAATCATAAAACTAATGAATAGGATAAAATTTCGTCACTTTCAATTCATTTAAGTGATGATAATCGTTACAGAGCTACAAAATTTCAACAGCCTTCTTCAAAAATAAAACTTGTTCCACCAATGGTCGCCCACTCGGTCGAATAGAACTTCATTGAAATAGATCATTGATCTGTACTCACATATCGCACAACACTGATGAATACATACTATATGGAGATATTGAGATAGGATAAATGCATGGATGTAGTTCGATCCCAAACGTGATCACTAACTAAGGGGGTAATGCCTTCACATATTATGGAAGTACATCAGGGTACTCTTCCACTGAAAATCAAACTATTGAACCTCATATAAGATTAACATCTTCTTAGACATCAATGAAAATATGTTTGGAACACACCTCCACCCATCTGAGGGGATTTCTCACCAACAAACAAAGCTGACTCTCTATTATCATAATTGAATATGACCTACCACCTAAATCAATCATGATATCCTACACCAAATACAAAAAACAATACATGACGGTGATGATGTCAAAAGGGTATATACAGAAACATAGGAAGTATCCCCATGGGAAATGATTCCCCAGAACTAGCTCATATTATTTACATACTTCATACATGTCATCTTGACCTCCAATTAGAATCATCAATTCCAAGTGAACTGGAAGCCTATCCACCTCAATTCTCAAAGCATGGAAAAGGGAAGGAGATATAAAAGTTTTCATCACTCCTGAATCAAAAACATAATTCACCCCTATATAAAACTAATAATCATTACCTCGAATGACATATGTATCTCATGGTGATAGATATTCTAAAACCTGAAGTTGTCCATAAAAAACTCCATTATCTATCATACCCTGCTAATGAACACCTCCAAGTCTGCACTTTTCTCGCTGAGGAAAAGTAGAGTCATAGGGATATCCAATGCCTTCCCCATCTCCCATATGTTAATCCCAAACTTGACCACCCTAATATTGCTTCCAACATTGAAACAACCTCAATGGTTGAACTAGAAGTGGAACACCTAGATCATGCATTCTATTCTGAAAGGTCGGTCGCTCTCTCCAATGATGACCTCATCCTCCACAAGAAAAACAAGTGTTTAATCCCTTGGAATAGGTATGAGGGATTCTACCCCAGGTGAAATGAGATGATGAGGGCTGGGAAGTACCCCCAGATGACTTAAAACACTTTTTATCTTAAAAATGCGAACCTCGTTCCATTGTTTTACTTCATAAGGAATCTAGAATAATCCCCTCTCTTGATGATCCAAATCTGGCCAGCATCCTCTCTATAACCTCAACTCTCACTAGCACCTTGAGATACATCTTCACCATAAATGGGGTGAGATAGAGCAAGATATCTCGATTCAAATCCTCCTCGGAATTCATAACCCTGGACTCCTCATCTAGTAATATTTATATAGCATATTAGAAAGGGTCCAAAAATGAATCTTGAACTGCCACACACTCGAGCTCCCATAATGAAGGATAAGAAGCTCCAAGAAACTATATGCCTTCACATTTGAAGATATAAACACTACTCTAAGATGGTTTTGTAACTTCTCCCATTAGAATATTTTCTTCTATTTTTTATTGAGGAATAAGAACCACCACATCCTCATTTCTCCACATAGAATCGTCAAGGCCAATGAATATTAGTGCACATTTTGAGCACAGATCAAACTGAAAGATATCTCAACCTCCTCAACCTAGACTTATGTGGTGCATCTGAATTGGATCAATCATAAATTTTAATACTATATAACTAAAACTCTTTGAGTTTCCTCCTCCAAGAGATGTCAGCATTGACCTCTACTCTATGGAGATATGCTATCACATATTAATGATCATCATTGGCATGAACCTCACAAGGATGGTGTCCTAGAGAAATGACTACAAAAAATAAACATTAAGAGATCCTAAACTAGGAATATGGAATATTAAAATTACTTTAGTAATTTCGTATTAAAATTATTTAAGGTTTTAACCTATCCTAAGGTCTACCCATTTCAAAAACATGTGAAAAGAAGAACGATGCCTGATCCTTCATTGTTCTCTACACTAAAACCAGTATCACACCATTTTGTAGGATCAATAGTGTTATGTTCCCTGAATAATTTCTAATGGGGCCCTAAATACAGTTTTCTCATCTGGTCTTCTGTGCTTTCATTACTTACTAAACAATGATTACATTGTTTCCATACCAACCCATTCAACCTCACATGTTTCAATATCTAAACTCCACCATATCCATCAAACCTAAAGCTCTGATAGTAATATATCTTGAACACCTCCCAAAAAAGATTCCACAATGAGGGGAGAGAGATAGTGACTTCCTGAGTCCCTCCTACAGCAGTTCCCGGGTTGGAGACTAATGTATAGGTTATAATAAACATGCATATGGGAGGCATTATCCTAAAATAGAAACATATTGAACAGATAGACAAGTAGGATACAATAACCAAATCCTGATCAGACACACACACACACTCACATATATATATTATAAAACCTGAAGTGTAACATGGAATGTCATACTATAATAAAACGAATGAGAGGGAAATTAAAAGTACCAAAAAGATAAAGATGTAATCGACAATGAAGATTAAACATATCCTATTAAACCATGATCTAGTAATATTAATCCCAATCACCAACATGCTTCGGCTGACCTAAATAACAGATTATATTTACATGTGGTGAGCATAAAAGTATACTCAATAGGGTCATCCTTAGAGCCTATCATACAAAAGATAAGGAATTCATGATAAAGCATAGTGAACAATATTGAAACTATCTCAGTGCCTAAATAGGTATACTAAATTCCCAACCTCACCATTGCAATCTCTCACCATGTAACATATAAAACAGATAATATAATGTAATAATATAATATCAATGGTACCCCAATCAGGCTTCCCCAATGTTTTTCCTCTCTACCTCAACATCTCATGTCCTGACCATCTCACCCCAAAAGTATGTCAGCCCGAAAAAACCTTGTCAAGGCATCACAAAATGCACCACTTTCATCAAATATCCATACTATACCATATCACATATCCAAATATATTAAACATGTAGTTTCTAAAATCCTTAAAAACCTGTATGACATATATCAAACATCAGGTATTGTACCTTAAGCCATTACAAACCTTACACCAAGTAGGTACCTCAAGCCATCAAAATCTATACAGGTCATACCTATAATAATCATTTGGATTCAATATTCAGTAATTCATGTTCATGAAATAACCACAATCCATCACATACCTCTAAAAAATATATGGGAAAACCAAAACAATCCAAAACTACTAAAAACCATAAGAATGGATAAAAACCCCTCAAATCCTAAAAAGTTTGTAAAACCATGAAACCCCAACAAACCCACTAAAGTACCCTAGAAATAAAACTAATACCATGAAATCCCAAAACCCATTGACGAATAAAAACCTAGAAACCCTAAATAAGCATAAAACCCATTAAATACCCTAAAAACTAAAAAACACTAATATTTCTAGGAACCCTAAAACCCTAATTGGCCCCAAAATCCCCAAAACCCCAAAAATATCCTAAAATCCAAACAAGATCCTAAAAAACCTATAAAAACCAAAATACCAAAATACCCCATAGACCCCCTAAAAACCAAACTTGTACATTAAGGACCATGAAAACTCATAAAAATACTTAAATCCTAAAAAACCTTAAAATACTAATAATCGTAAAAACCCTAAAACCCATAAAATAATTCCCAAAACTCCTAACAACCGGAAATATCATAAAACCCGTAAAAACCTCAAAACACTAAAAACCACTAAAACCCCTAAAACTACATGAAACCCCTTAATAATGTTTAAAACCCCAAAAAACCTCGAAACAACCAAGAATCCCAGAAAATCATAAAAACCAAAATAAACATTAGATACCACAAAAAAATAAAACACTATAAAGCTCTAAAATCCTTAAACACATAAAAACATTAAAACCCCCAAAAACACTAAATATCTCTTTAAGCCCATAATAACTCTAAAAAGCTTTAAAATAATTAAAAACCCTAAACCACGGAAAATTATTAATATCCCAAAATAAAATAGAAACTCTAAAAAATAAAAAAAACTATTAAACCCATAAATAAACCCAAAGGACCACAAAAACATAAACACCCCCCAAAACACTTAAAAAACCCTATAAACCCCAAACCTTAAAAACTATATAATCCTAAAAACACTAAAACAAACACTAGAACCACTAGAGAGCATAAAAAATCTAAAATAAACATGAAGACCCTAAAACCCTAAAACACATTTAGAGGCCCCAAAAACAATAAAACCCCATAAAAATACACAAAAGTCCTAAAACCCCGAAAAGACCCTAAAACCCATAATGAATATTAAAAGACCCTAAAATGCCTAAAACCCAAAAAGACCCAAAAATGCACAAAAACATGTAAAAGACATTAAAAACCCATACTACCAAAAAGGATTCTAAAACCCATAGGAACATTAAAAGACCCAAAAAATCATGAGAAATTATAAAGGATCGTAAAGTGCACCAAAACCCAAAATATTACCATAAAACTCAAAGAACCTAAAAACTGTAAAAACCCATTAAAACCCTAAAAACCAAAATAACCCTAAAACCAGCAAAAAAATCTATATGTATCATAATATCCCTAAAAACTAAAAATAACTTTAAAACCCTAAATACCATAAAAAACATAAAAATCCCAAAAAAAACATAAAACCCCTAAAAATAAATAAAAAGCCTAAACACATGAAAATCCAAAAAGACCCTAAAACATTGAAAACCCCAAAAACCCCTAAAAGAAGCAAAAGACTATAAGGTTCCTAAAAGACCCCAATATACCTTAATACCCAAAAAACCCAAAATACATAAAAACCCAAAAAACATAAAAACCCAAAAAACCATAAAAACCCTAGAAACCCTTAAAACCAAAAAAAAATCTAAATAAACCTAAAATTATTTAAAAAACACATATAATACCTTAAATACCTAAAATCCCACAAAAACCTAAAAAATAACACACCCTAAACAACTTAAAAAAAATAAACACCAAAAAAAATCCCAAAACCCTAAAAACAATTAAATACAAGAAAAAATCAAGAGACGCGTAAACCACTTAAAACCCACTACAAACTATAACAACCATAAACCCCCTTAAATCCTCTAAAAACCTAAAACCCTACAAAATAGAAAAACACTAAAAATCAATTAAAACTATTCAACTACATAAATCCACTAAAACCCGAAAAACCTAAAAAATCACATAAATTCATAAAACCTTAGAACTCCTAAAATAACTATAAAACTCCTAAAAATCCCAAAAAGCCTAAAAATCCCAAAAATTGTATAAAATATTTAAATCATAAGAACCCCAAAACTCCCTAAAAACCTAAATCCCATAAGACCCCAACCCCCCCCCCCCCCAAAAAAAACTAAACAACTAAGAAAACTGAAAGCTTTTACCATACACCCAAATCCATAAACCCTAACACCTAAACCCTATACCCTACACCATAAACCCTAAACCCTAAACCCTATAACAGAAACTATATATCCCTCACCCTTAACCCCAAAATCTACCCCATAAACCATATATAATACCATGTAAACCCCAAACCCTACAATATATGTCTTATATCGTGCACCCTAATCCTTAAACCCTAAACCCTATACCTTAAACCCAAAGTCCAAAACCCAAAACCTTAAACCATAAACTGTAAACCGTAAACCATATAACCTAAAACCTAAAAGACCTTAAAACACCAAAAAAGCATGAAAATAGCCTAAATTCCCTAAAAACATCAAAGAAACATTAAAACTCAAAAAATACTATAAAGACACCTAAATAACACAAAATTATTGTTAAAATCCTAAAATCTCAAAAGAAACTATAACCCCTAAAGAACCCCTAAAAGACCATAAAACCCCTAAAAACAAAAATACACCAACCCCCCATTGAAACCCATTAAACATAAAAAATCCCTAATTTCCCTAAAAACCCTAAAATCCCTAAAAACACTAAAAATATTGAAAACCATAGAAAACCATTAAAAACCTCACCACCCCCCCCCCCCCTCCCCGAAAACTCTAAAAACCATAAAACCCTAAAAACCCCTAAAGACAAAAAATAATACATATATACACCCTAAACCCTGTGAAACCCATAAGACACTAAAATAATCAAAAAACTAATAGAAAACCCCTAAAAACAAGAAAAATACCATAACCCCCCCCCCCCCCTCCGACCCCCCGAAAAGACCATAAAACCCAATTATCCCACTATAGACCTTAAAACACTAATAAAACATAAAAAGACCATGTACCCATAAAAACACTAAGTAACACTAAAATCCGAAGAAAACTAATAATTCCAAAAAAACTACTAAAAATCTAAAAAGACAAAAAAAACTCAAATCCATAGAAAACTGTAAAAACAAAAAAAACTAAAAACCTTAAAAAGTCAAAAAAATCAATAAAATCAAAAAAATGAAAAAACACTAAAGCCCCTAACAGTCACTAATAACCCATAAACACTAAAAACCCCTATGAAACCCAAAATGTTCGTAAAATAGCTAAAATAAACTAGAAGACCTAAAACTCCCAAAAGACATCAAAAAATCTTAAACGCTATAAAATCCATACAAATTAAAAGAAACCTTAAAATAATCCTAAAAACCCTAAAAACCCCATAAACCCTAAAAAAACATTAAAACCAATAAATACTTTAAAAACCCTAAAATCTTGATAACACCTAAAAACAATAAAAACATCCTAAAACACCTTAAAATCCTTTGAAATCCATATAAAACGCTAATAACACATAAAATCTATATAAACAAAAAGGAATTTCTAAAAACCATAAAACACTAAAAACCATAAAATCCTTATAAACTCCAAAAGTCCCTAAAGAACCTCAAACCCTAAAAATTCCCTAAAAATCCTAAAAACCAGTAAAACTCTAAAAACAGTAACTATACCTAAAAATCCAAAGAAACCCTAAAATACCCATAAAACTCTATAAAACCCAAAAAGGCCCTTAAAATTCTAAAAACCCTTAAAAGACCCTACAAACCACAAAACCCCAAAGAAATCCTAAAACCCTAAAAATCCATTTAAAACCTCTAAAATTACTTAAATAACCAAAAAGGACCAAAAACACTTTAATATAATAAATTAAAATAAAAAACTTAAACCACATAAAAGAACCTAAATAACTTGAAAAAAACAAAAAGACTCAAAAATCACAAAAATTTTAAAGGGCCCTAAAACCATAAAAAATTAAAATACCCTTAAACCCCTTAAAAATCATAATGAATCCACAAAAAACCATATATACACTAAAATAAATTAAAAATATAAAAAAACATTACTCCCCCTAAAAAACCTAAAATTACTAAAAACCATAAAAACCATAAAAACCCCAAAATTCCTTAAAAATAACTAAAAACCTAAAAAACCTAAGAAACCGAAAATAAAATTAAATAACAAGCAAAAAATACCCTAAAACACCTAACAACCTAGGAACCCCATAATACAGGAAAACTAAATTTCCTTTAAAAACTCCTCAAAACCATAAAAACCTAATACCCAAAAAAATACCCAAAATACCAAAAATAATAATAAAATTCCTAATAACCTATAAAAATGATAAATAATCTAAAAACACTAAAAAAATAAAAATATAAAAAAAATCCTAAATCCCCAAAAAATCGTAAAAATACATGAAAACCAAAAAAAAATCATAAAAATTATGAAAACCCCCCAACCCCTAAAAATCATAAAAAAAATATCAAACCCAATACTAGAAACCCTAAACCCTAAACCCTACACCATAAATCCTATACCATATACCCTAACCCCTAAACTATAAAACTGTAACCTTAAACCCTAAACATTAAACCCAAAATTCTAAACCATAAACCCTATATTATAAACCCTAAAACCTACAACCCAAACCCTATAACTTACGCCCAAAGCTTTAAACCCTATACCCTATACCTTATACCCTATACCCTATAACTTAAAATCCTAACCCAAAACCGTAAGCCACACACCCAGAACCCTGAAAGAACATTAAAGTTCTTAAAAACCCTAAAAGAACCTAAAAATCCAAAAATTCCATGACAAGATTAAAAAACCTAAAAAATCATAAAAAAACTAAAAGATCAAAAAAACCATATTACCCCCTAAAATATCATTAAACCCTAAAAACATAAAATACACTAAAACCCTCTAAAATCCCTTAAAACACTAATAGATCTTGAATACCCTTTAATCCATTAAAAATCCTTCAAACCACTAAAAATCCTAAGAACACATAAAAAACCCTAAAATGCTAAAAATATTTAAAAACCCTAAAGTCCCTAAAAAATTTCAAACCAATGATAAACCTCTTAACCCCCCCCCCCACCCCCTCAAATCCCTTTTATAAACCCAAAAACACATTAATACCCTAATAACCCTAAATCCTAAAAACCCCATAATGTGTATAAAAACTACAAAAACTACAAAATACACTAAAACCATCCAAAAAAATAAACATATAATAAAAACCCATTTCAAACCCTAAAATAACTAAAAACCTAATAAACCGAAAACACTAAAAAAATTTAAAACCTGGAAACCCCTAAAAACAAAAAAACCGATAAAACCTGAAAGGAACCTAAAAATAAAAAAAATTATAAATACCCTAAAATTAACTAAAAAACATCAAGACCCTAAAAATTCAAAACCCTATTAAACCCCTAAAATAAACTAAAAACACTAAAAACCATAAAAACCACAAAACATCTTAAAAATAACCCTAAAACACAAAAAAAACATTAGAAACACCCATAAAATCCCTAAAATCCCATTAAACTATTAAAACCCCTAAAAACCCATCAAAATTGTAAAAGATCCTAAAACCAATAAAATAATTTAAAATAAACAAAAATCCATAGAATACACTAAAAGACACTAAGTTCCCCAAAAAATCTAAAACCCCTAAAAATGAAAAAAACCTTAAAACCCCAAAATAATGCTGAAAATCCTAAAAACCCAAAACACCCCAAAAAAACCCCCAACACCTAAAATTCATAAAAAAACTCAAGATACTAAAAATAATAATAACCTAGAAAACCATAAAACCCCATAAAGAAATAAAAACCCCTAAAATAATAAAACATGATTTATCCTCCCAAAAAAACCCAAAAAATACAAAAAAAACACAAAAATAAAAAAAACAGTAAAACCTAAAACCATAAAAACCATAAAAACGATAAAAAACCATAAAATCTCAAGAAAACATAAAAAATTCTAAAGCCCTAAAACCCCAAAATATCCTAAAAATCATAAAACCCTAAACCGTGTACCATACACCATAACTGAAACACCCTAATCACTAAACCCTAAACCCTATACCCAGAACCCTATAATCCATACACTAAACCATAAACCTTATACCTTACACCCTACACCCAAAACCATAATCCATATATCATAGTCCCTAAACCCGATTGCTTAAACCCTAAACACTACACCATAAGCAATAAAACATATACCCTAAACCCAATTCCCTAAAGGCCATAAAAACTTATCAATGACCAAAAGACCTTAAAACCCATAAAAACCCTTTAATACCCTCAAAACCAATTAAATACCCTAAATTACCCTAAAAACTAAATACTCATATAGACCTGAAACACTAAAACCCCCCTAATACCCTATAAACTCAAAAAACATAATCTTAAAAAACATAAAAATAATTAAACCATCTAAAACCCCCCAAAAATACACTAAATAAAAAAATTAATATACCATAAAGTCCCCCCAAAACCCTCAAAATCATAAAAAAACTAAAAACACTAAAAAACTAAATGATTCTAAAAACCCTAAAAAGAACCTAAAAATCGAAAAAAAAACATAACAAGACCCTAAAACCCCCTAGAAACCCTAAACAGTCTAAAAACCCTAAAAACAAAACGCAACTAAAAACCTTAAATTCCCAAAACTCCCTAAAACTACAATAAAACATAAAAACCTTAAAACCCATAAAAATAATAAAATAACCCAAAACTCTAAAAACCCTTAAAACCTAAAAAAACAAATAGACCCACAAATAATCATAATCGACGATAAAAACTATAAAAACTATAAAAACCAATAAAAACCAAAAAGTACCTTAAAACTCCATAAAGTCTCTAAAAGATACTAAAACCCTTCAAGACCATAAAATACCCTAAACCCCTAAAAAATCCTAAAAATCATAGGACCCCATTAAAAGAATAATACCCAAAAAACACCCAAAACCACAAAAACACATTATTAAATTAAAAAACCCCAAAAAAACAAAAAACCCCAAAGAAACCAAAAAATCACTTCAAACCCTAAAACACTAAAAATACCCCTAAACCGTAAAAGACCTAAAAAAACCAAAACCCTAAAAATCCCTAAAATTCTCAAAAAACCCTAAAATCCTTTAAAACCCTCAAACCCCTAAAAACATAAATACCTTTAAATGACTAAAGACCAAAAGACCCCTAAAAAGACTCTAAAAACCCAAAAATCACAAATACCCCCAAAAAATATTAAATGGATCTAAAACCCTGAAGATGCCTAAAAGCCCTAAAACCCTAAAGTCCTAAAAACCACAAAAAGACACTAAAAGAATGTAAATCCTTAAAGGATCCTAAATTCAATAAAAATAAGAAACTCCCTAAAAGTTTAAAAATGAAAAAAACTCTAAAACCCTTAATATCCAATTAAATAATCTTAAACAACCCTAAAAGATCATAACCCACACTCGAAAACACCGAAGAGGCCTTTTAGGCCATAATACCTCTAAAACCTTAAAAACATAAGACCCCATAAAACCCCATAAAAAACCAAAAAACCCCTTAAACCCATTAAAACCCCTAAAAATCCCCTAGTACCCGCTAAAACCCAAAAAACCCAAAAACCCCTAAAAACCATAACACCCTTTAACCCTTAAGAAACCCTAAAAATCCTAATAACAATAAATAATCCCCAGAAACCCTAAAACCACATTGAAACCCAAGAAATGATAAAAAACATAAAATCTCGAAAACCATAAAAAGAAAAAACCCCATTAAAATCTCTAAAAATCCCATAAAACCATAAATATCCCCTAAGAGGACCTAAATCCCCAAAAACCCAAAAAAACCCTAAATGACCTAAAAACAAAAAAGGACCATAAAAACCCTATAAAAATCTTAAAATAATTTTAAACACATAAAACATAAAAAAACATAATAAAACCCTAAATGCACAAAATTCATAAAACTACCTAAAAACATAAAAACACTAAAAACAGAATAACACTAAAAAAATTAATGACCCTAAAAACCATTTAAATAATAAAACATCCTAGAACCCTAAAAACACTACACCCTTAAAGCCCCCCTCCCCAAACAATATGAATATAACTCAAAATCCATTAAAATCCTTTAAACCCCTAAAATAGCTAAAAACCCCTAAGAAAACCATGAATCCCAAAAAGCACTACAAATCTCTGAAAAAACATTGAAACCATAAAACCTACTAACGAAAAAAATCCAAAAAACCCTCCAAGACACTAGGACCACCTAAAATTCATTAAATCCTCAAAATAACAATAAAACATTGAAAACCCTAATACCCAAAAAACCTATAAAACCCAAAAAACTATAGAATAACCATAAATCACCTAAAAATACCTAGAAACCTTAATAATACCTAAAAACCCTTAAAAATACCCTAAAAACTCATCAATACTATAAATATATTACCAATTGCTAAAAATCCAAAAATACCCCAATAGCCCCTAAAACCCCAAAAAGACCCTAAAAATCCTAAATCCCCTAAATGACCTTAACACACATAAAAAGCTTATGTGATAATAAAAATATAACAAAAACCCAAAACAGCCTAAAAATCCTAAAAGTATAAAACCCTAAACACCATAAAATCCCTAAAACACAAAAAAAACCTAAAACCCTAAAGCACCATAAAATGCCTAAAAACCCATTAAAATTAGAAAAACAATAAAAACCCCTAAAAATATAAAATTATCAAAAACCCCTTAAATATCTTAAATAGTCATAAAAACATGCCAACCCCCCCCCCCAAATTCTCAAATCTATTTAAAATATAGAAAACATCTAAAAATAAATTAGAATACAAAAAGAACTAAAAACCGAAAAGACCACAATAATCATAAAATGATAAAAGGATCTAAAAACAATAAAAACCCCAAATTCCATAAAAGACACACAAACCCCTTAATCCCCCATAAACAACCATAAATAGACCTAAAACCCCACTAAAAGAACATAAACCCTTAAATGAAATAAAACCTAAAAACCCAAAAACCCATAAAAACCCTGAAAACCATATAAATTTCCTATACCCCTAAAAAACATTAAAAACACAAAAAACTAAAAAACCTAAAATCTCATTAAAACACTAAAAACCCATAAAACCCATAAAACCCCAAAAACCATAAAAACAATATTCCCCACACCCTAAACACTAAACTCTACAACCTAAACGATATACCCTACATCCAAAACCCCTGAAATCACTGCCTCAACCCAAAACACCTCACCATACACCCAAAACTAGACATATTACACCCTAACCCTAATACCCTACACCATAAACCCTAATCCCCACTCCCAAAACCCTATTCCCTATACCCAAAACCCTACATCCTAAATTGTATACCCCCCATCTTAAACACCTAAAAACTACACCCTTAACCATATACCCAAAACCCCAAACCCTACACCCAAAAACCAATTCCCAACATCATAAACCTTATACCAAACTCCCAAAACTCTAAACCCTAGACCCTAAAGCATATACCCTACACCCTCAACCCTAAACCCTAAACCCCACACACTACACCCAAAATATAAACCCAATTCCATAAACCCTAAAACCAACAACATAAACCCTACATACGAAAATATAAACCCTAAACCCTACTCACTGACCCCTATAGAGTAAACCCTAAACTCTATACCCTATACCCTATTCCCTATTCCCTACACCCTAAACCCTAAACCCTAAACCCTACACCCAAGACATGTACCATAAAACAAATCCATTAACCCTACACCATAAACCCTATAACATGCACCCTAAAATCAATACACTACTCCATAAACCCTAAACCCTAATGAGTAAACCATATGGAAAACAACCTAAACCCTAAACCCTAAATCCTACAACTTACACCCTAAACCCAAAACCTTATACCCAAAACCCTAAACCCAACATTTTAAAACCAATACCATAAAATCTAAACCCTAAAAACCCTAAAAACCCTAAAACCCCTTAAAAGCCTTTAAAACCCCTAAAACTGCCTAAAATCCAAAGAAACCCCAAAACCCCCAAAACCCCTAAAAACCATAAAACCCCCTAAAAACATTGAAAACCCTTAAAACCCTTAAAATAATAATCCCCCTAAATAAATTAAATACCCTAAAACAAAATAAAAAAAATGAAAACCTACATACTCAAAAAAAACCCTAACAATCCTAAAATCCTTACAACCCATTAAAGCCAATGCAAAAATAAAATCCCTAAAAACCATTAATAGCACTAAAAATTATAAAAACTCTAAAAAACCTAAAAACAACTAAAATAATCTAAAAATCTAATAATTATAAAAAAAAATTAAATCCATATAAAAGACTTAAAACACCCTAAAACCCCATAAACACCCTAAAAACCTAAAAAAACCTAAAACCACAAAAACCCATAAAACACAAAAATACATAGAATACTTAAAACTCTAAAATCACTAATGACCGCTAAAAACATTAAAAACCCATAAAAACCCTTGAATTAACTAAAACCCCTAAAACTATGCTAAAAACCTAAAAACACAAAAATCCCAAAACCCTTTAAAACTAAATACACAAAAACCCTTACGAAATACCTAGAACCACTAAAAAATCATCAAAATCCATAATACCCCTTAAAATAATAAAAACCTCTAAATTCCCCACACTGCATAAAACCCCTAAAAATCCACAAAAACTTCGAAACACCTAAAAATCCCAAAAAATCCCTAAAAACATAAATAACCCTAATAATAATAAATATCATAAAACCCCAGAAGACCAAAAAATCCTAATAACCCCTAAAAACAAAAAAATACCTAAAAACCCTAAAAACATAAAACCAATAAAAAACCAAAAACCCCTAAAAAAATAAAAACCATTAAAAATCCATAAAAACACCAAAAAACCATAAATAATGTAAACCCCAAAAAACCATTTGAAACCATAAAACACTAAAAACCCATAATAACCCTAAAATCAATAAAACCTCAAAAATCATAATCCCCGAATAAAAACCCCTAAAAGACCATAAAAATCAAAAGGCCTTTAAACTCCAAAATTACCCTTAACCCCATATAAAACCATAGTATTTCCTAAAACCCCTTAATCACCCTAAAAACCCATAAACCCTCCAAATTTTTTTTAAAAACAACTAAACTACCAAAAAACCTAAATATCATCAAAACTCTAGAAACAGTAAAAAAATCATCAAAACCATAAAATCCATCAAATAAATAAACCCCCTTCGAAACCCTTAATACCCTAGAATCCAAAAAACACCTAAATGACCTAAATATCCATGAAAACCCTTTTAAATCTTAAAAACCCCTAAAAATACAAAAACACCAAAAAACCTAAAAATCCATCTAATCCCAAAAAATACCAAAAAACCCACGACACCCCTAGAAAATATAAAAACCCTAATAAATCCTATAAAACCATAAAGAACATAAATGATATAATAACCCTAAATCAAAAAGAAAACCCCAAAAATCCACTTAAAATCCAAAAAATTGCAAAACCCAAAACACCAGGAGGCCCTTTCAAAACTCTTATCTCCATAAAAACCCGTAAAACACATAAAAACCATAAAAACCCATAAAATCATTAAAACCATTAAACTCTAAAAATACTCTAACACAACTAAAAACCCATATACCCTTAAAACCCTAAAAACACTCAACATACCAAAAACCCATAAAACCCTAAAAACCCTAATAAACTAAAAACCCTAAAAACCTAAAAACCCCCAAACCCCATAAAATACTTTGAGTCCCTATTAACCTAGTACATCACATACTACCCTAAAAACCCTAAAGGACCCTAAAGCACTAAAATCCATAAAGGTCCCTAAAAACCCCAACTAGACCTAAAACCCTAAAAACCTAAAAGAACCTAAAAACCTAAAGACCATAATAACGTAGAAACCCAAGAAGAACGTAAAAATCGATATAACACTAAAAGACCCTAAAAACACTAAAACCCTAAAATACCCAAATTTTGGTTAAATCCCTAAAAATTTATAAGACACATTAAAATAACTGAAAATATAGAAAAATATTTAAAAGACTTTAAATCTAAAAGAACAATAAAAAATTGTAAACCCTAATAAAATAAAAAACCCATGAAATGCCATAAAAACCCTAAAAATCATTAAAACCATTTAAAGACTATAAACCCTTAAAAATCTATAAAAATCCAAATAATCTAAAAACTATATGAACCCCTACATACATATAAAAACCTAAAAATATAAAAAGGCCCTAAAAACAATGAAAACACCTAAAATATTGAAGTACCCTATAACCCTAAAAACTATAAACCACTCCATAAACACTCTAAAAGTTATAAAATACCCAAATAAATTTAAAACACTTAAACCCCTAATATTTAAAAACCTTTAAAATCCCATAAACCCCAAAAAACAATAATTACACTAAAAACCAAAAACCCATAAAACCTTAATACACTATAAACCCCAAATAATCACTAAATTCCTAAAAAATAGTAAAAACTAAAAATACCCTTAACTAATTATAATAAACCATAAAAATATAAAATCCCCCTAACCCACCAGAAAATAATTGAAAAATCTAAAAAATCCAAACAAAACACAAAACACATTAAAATCCATTAAAATAATAATAACCCTAAAACCCCCAACAACACCCAAAAAACACATAGCACCCCTATAAATCTAAAACAAATCCCTAAAACCCACGAAGGGCATAAAAACATTTTAAAACCCTAATAATTTCATGAAACCATAAAAAATCCTAAAAACTACAAAACAACCCAAAAAACAAAAACCCCCTTCAAACCCTAAAAACCCATAAAAGCACTATATCCATAAAAACCTGAATACAATAAAATATAAACCCCTTAAAACCATAAAATCTATAAAATCACTAAAAAACCCCTAAAAACAATAAAAAACTAAAAAAATATTAAACCCTTAAAATCTCTAAAACACCAAAAACCCAAAAGACTATAAAATCATAAATAAAACCAATCACCAAAAAAGCCACATAAAACCAAAACACCCCCTAAACAACCCTATAACCCATGATAAACTCTCAAATCCCTAAAACAAAAAAAACAAAAAAAAAACCCTTAATTCAAAATTAAATCCATAAAACACTAACAACCCCTAAAAACATGAAAACCCCTAAATCATCTAAAACCCAAAATCCCCTAAAACCATTAAAAACCCATGAAAAACATAAATATCATAAAATCACTAAAAATACATGAAAACCCCAATCATAGCCTAAAATTATTTAATAAACGCTAAAACCTCTAAAAACAATACAAATGCACTACATACCCTAAACCCAAAAAATCCCTGGAAACCGTAAAAAATATTAAAGAACTCTAAAAACCCTAAAAACTCTAAAACCCTTAAAAATATAAAAACCATTAAAGAACCCTAATAACCATAACAACCCAAAGAACCTTTAAAACCAAAAAACCCATAAACTAAATTAATACCCATAAAAACCAAAAAAAACCTAAGAAATCCAAATTCCAACAAATCCCTAATAACCATAAGGCCCTAATAAAACAGAAAAACCATTTGAAACCCAAAAAACCAAGAAAACTCCTAACAACACAAAACCCCATAAAATCACTAAAACCCTTAAAGGAACCTAGAAACCCAAATACACCTTAAACACACAAAACCCCTAAAACAGGAAAACACATATAACCTAGTAAAAACACTCCCAAAAACCTAAAAAGATAGAAAAAACAAAAAAGGCCCTAAAAGCCTAAAAGGCCCTGAAACCCATAAACACCCTCAACCCCATAAACCACATTAAAGAATCTAAAACCCATAAAATCACTAAAAACACTATGGAATCCAAAAAAATTATAAGAGATTATAAAATAACCAAACCTCTAAAAGAATAAAAAAAACACAAAACACCCCCAAAAGACCATAAAAACCCTAAAACCCATAAAATACTCTAATACCCATCAAAACCCTAAAGGATCCTAAAATACTAAAGAATGCTAAAGGACAGTAAAACCCAAGAAATACCATAAAGGAAACTAAAAATCCCAAAAACACCTAAAGGAACCCAAAAACCCTAATGAAACCATAAAGGAACCAAAAAACAATACATGGCTCTCAAAAGCCAAATCAAACTACAAGACCCAAAATCCCTAAAAATGGCCAAAAACCATAAAAATTTACAAAAACTCTAGAACCCATTAAAGTCACTAGAACGCCTAAAAATCTAAAAGACACAAAAAAGAATAAAAATTCTAAAAAACGTAAAATCTAAAACACCCTAATAAACAATAAAAACCTAAAAACCCCATAAAACACTCAAAAAACCCTAAAAACCACTAAAACAAATAAACATCCAAAAACCCTAAAAACCCTAAAACACTAGAAAATCTTAAAACTCCAAAACACATAAAATCCCCTAAAATGACAATAGATCCCCCCCCCAAACAATAAAATATGATAAAACCCATAAAAAACCCAAAAACCCACCTAAATACCTTAAAATTCCCATAAAAACCTAAAACCAATAAAAAATCCCTAACATATAAAAAAACTCTAAACCCCCATAAAAACCCAGAAAACACTAAAAGACTCTAAAATCATCAAAAATCTCCCAAATACCTCGATGATCCGAAAACACCTAAAAATTCAATAAAATACTTATAAAACCCCAAAAAACCTAAAAAGACAAATTAAGAACCATATAAACTCTTAAAAAGTAAAAGACCCTAAAAATCCCCTAAAAAATTTAAATTAACCAAAAATTGTGAGAAACCCTAAAACCCCAAAAAAAACCTATAACCTTAAAAACCCCAAAACCCCTAAAAATGCTAAAAACCAAAAAAAATCATTTTAAAACACCTAAAAATAAAAAGAAAACTAAATCCCTAAAAACCCATAAAACCCATAAAAACCCTAAACCATCCAAAAAAATCCTAAAACACCTATAAAACGTAATACCCAAAAAACCATAAAAATGTTGTTTCGCATCCCTCAGAACAAGTGTTCTGGTTAGGAATCACTACTTCCAAGCGGTTTCCATTGGATTTATTTGTGGAACCAAAAACATACACTGGTTATTTATTCAATGGGACTTGTTTTCCAAAGGCTGGCATACGTTATGATTGAATATATGAAACTTATGAACATTCATTGGATGAGATGATGGGAGATTAGACTCATCACACCCTGTTGAGGGGAATTATTTCCATCTTTGGGAATCTCTGATAGATATGAGATATTTTCATGAAATATTATAAATTCACAATGTATAACATAGGTTTCCCTTAGAATTTACAATCAATTATTAGCATGTGTGAGATTTAGAATCTTCAGTATGTTTTCGAGGTTATTCATTTATGGATACATATATATGTATTCGAGGTTCTCCATCAATAGTATCCTCTCATATACTATTTAGAGATTATTTTAACCATTGTTATGATAAGTATGATTCTAAGACACTTAGTGGGGCACACATGAATTTATTTTCATATAAGGAGATAATGTTTGTGTGGATGTTGGGATTGTACCCATAAATGGGACACCTATCCTTGTGAATGGAATAATAACCCTTGAAGTTTTGTCCTACTTAATAGGACATGTCATACCTTTTAAGGTCCTGCGATAAGAACCTGGTCGTACAGTTTATTTTTATGTCATAATGACATCTAAGATAAAGGTTCTTAGTCATGTTTTGGTGTGGGACTTATGCCTAATCTACCTAAGGAACTTGAAAATAATATGGTTTTCCAATTTGGATTAGTCCCTTTTGGGAATATGGTCCATGAAAAAAGTTTTAATTAGAAGTGTTGGGTTTGAACATCAAAGAGGTTTCTAAAGAATCCCATTTGGATGGGATTCAAAGCCAACATAGTTCAATGAGTCTCATTGGAGAGTGTAGTCCTTTGATAAAAATTAGTTTGGGCTTACTTCCTACAAATGATACTCTGGTGATTTTGGCGTTTAATTTGGGTCATACTCCTAAGGAGTATGCCAATATATGGATGAAATGAGATGGAGCTTAGGCCTTAGGAAGGCTTCCTATATATCCTGATTATTGTAGGAATCATAGTTCACATAGTTCTTTATTGTGTTTGTTCAAATTTTGTGGTCATGAAAAATCTCTAATCCCGCATTCTCATGATCAGTGTGAGGAATAAAAGGATATTAAATATTCTACAACGGCACCTACACTTTTATTTTTCCACTGGGGGAAGAGGACATGCCTACTGCAGTGATGGTGGAAGAGGATGAGGTGACCATGGAAGAGGGTGTGGTGATGAACCTTTCCTCTATTATCCTTACATTAGACAAGGGTCCAATGTAAGGAAGAAGTTAATATGAAGGAATTAGAGAGGAGAAAAACTGAAAAATCCTACATGAAATGTTAGGGGATTAAAATAAGATGAATACCAAAAAATTAGTCTTGGTAGGGAAGGAGAATTCTCATTTGATCAAAAGGAAATGTATGTGAGAACCATACCTTCCCTACCAGAGACCTGGGGATCTGTGTTTTAGATATGATATGGGTAGGTCATGACCCAAACCCCAATTCTCCAAAATGGGAACTCGTAAACTGTCTTTATGGGAGAATGTTTCATGTCACTATTGATATACAAACCCACAGAAACTCAATGAATCCTAACAACATTGTAAAACAAATGTTGGAATCCAATGGCTATAGATATAAAAACCCAAACAGGAGGCACGATGATGTGTCATTCCTAGAGGTTTGATAAGAAAAGAGATTTGGGTGTGGTTTCCACATAACCCCTTTTAAAAAATGGATCCAACTAAGAAGAAGCCTTTCCTTGAATGGATTCAAAGAAGTCTTGGTGAAAGCCTTGTATTTTATGAATTGATTATGTGGATCAAAATAAAGGCACCCATTTAAGTAACTAGAACACAGTTATGGGTGCTAAGTAGTCTTGGAAAAGATGATGTCAACTTAAGTGATGAACAACCTAGATGTTAATACTTGGGAGATACTTGACTCAAGCTTTCCAGGGTAATTTTTTGATGATGCGACGACCATGGAAGAGCTAAGGGAATATATTTTAACATGTAGGGATGGCATATTGGCCACCAGTATTAATGGTGAAATTATATGTGAGGATTATTCATATTATATATTCTCATGTCAATTTGAATGTCGAAATCAAATTAATGTATCTCATCCAGTGCATGTCTGATTACAGAAACATCTAACAGTAGCTTGAAAACTATGGTTGCTGATGACTGTAGAGAAAACTGGGTCCATATTCAATTTATCTTCCCCTGATGCAATAACTATACGGACTATATAGTACACTAACAACTGGGTCTCATCATACCCTGAAGGGGTGTTAATCCATTTTGACCCTCGAGTAGGGATAAAGAGAGTCGGTAAAAAGGAACCATCTCATTTGGATGGTAATTCTTCTTCACCATGGAATGATTCATTGGAGTTATAAGGTGGAGGTGATGAGGCTCTAAGCTCACTGAAGTGATCTCATTCAAGATATAATCCACTTATCAAATTCAAGAGAGAAAACCCATAAATCTCTACTGAAGATGTACAGAGGCGGTCTAGATGTCATTATTCAGAGGAGAAATGGGTCCCATTTTCTCATCCACCATCTGTGACTGCGGGAATTGGGAAGAAAAATAAATCAAAAACTACAGTATCCTCTTCACAACCATCCAAAATGTACTCTGAATATGTATTAGAATAGGTGGTTCAAACCTGGAAATCATTTTATTGTGATTCATAGACCATGTGGATTTATTTATGTGAAGGATTTCATATTCTGAGTATAGGGCATCAACAAGCCTCTTATGATATTCCCTTTAAGAACAACCCTTATGAAGTGAGAAATTATATATGAGAACTGGAGATTCTCATATACACATCTGAAGAATCAATTTACACCATAAATAGAGTGAATTAAATGACATATCAGGGTTCCAATGAAGTAATTCACCTTTCATTAGATAAAGAATGGCATGGTTTTTTGATCTTGATGTAGTATGTTTCATTTTTCTCACATTATTTTTTTCTTTTCAATTTGAATTTTGAAAAACAATTGTTACTCAGGGGAAATGTCATGTTAACTTAAAGCAGTCTAAAAGTATATCGACTAAAATTCCATCACCACTATATAGCCCTAGCGATACTTCCCATAGAGATACTGGTTAACCCCCTGAATTGAGAGAGATAAATCTAGGCTAACATGCCATAAAGGATGCGATAGAAAGTGGTTTTCATTATCTAATAGCTATTTTGGAGATGATGATGCAATTCCTACCAAGAATGTGAAGAAACAGAAACACTGAATTAATAAAACAATGGTAAATAATTTTCTCAGTAGTGATAAGAATACCTAAAAACATTATTTTTAGATTTATTCATAGAATGTATTTAAACATCTTGGAACAACCGGAGCTTATTTTGTTTCTCCTTTTATGGGAATCACTGATAAGATTCAAGGAACTATGGAGACTGCTTCGAAAAATTAAAAAATTCATACAAACCCATTGATTCCTTTGACTGAAGCGGAATTTATGCTAAATTAACCAACAACCATTCCTGGCATTACTCTTATTTTTTCTATCATGGGAGAGGATACCTCTGGTAAATCATAAGTGCTTCATGAGGAGCTAAGTTTAACAACAATTAACTTCCACTTTGTGAGACTTTAGGTTCATCACATGCACTAGAAAATCATGTGACAACTGATGCTGACCCTACAACTATTACTAAAAAAGCAGTTTGGTGTCAAAAGTTGACAGAGGAGCGTCACAAAACAACCACTCCAAGTGGTCTCATGGGTGAGACTAACATGGGATATGGGATAAAAATGTATTCTATAATGAATCTTGGCATTTATTTTGTAGAATAATTAGAACACATTAATATACCAAACACTTTAGATGATTTTAATGTTCCTTGTAAAGAACTAAATGGACACAAGTTTTCATTTTTCATCCTATCAATATTCTTATGATTAATTTTTCACCCAAATTGGTTGAAATATGTAGTGACATCTAATGAAATGGCTGTAGTGATGGTGCCTGAAGTAAGCGTCAATATAACTGTCAATCCCACCATTACAGAGACGTTGGATCAGGTGAATCTTAAGATAAAAAATCTTCTTGATATTTATTCAATGGATCCTGAGAAATTTAAATAAATCCGTCCCCACAAAGAGACAACAAGAAAAACTGTTGAATATGAGAATATTGGGGAGGAGTCTTCTCATGATTCCAACCTATTTTTAGTTAAGGGATACTATTATTGTTATTGTGCTCAATCTTGCTATCCTTTGAAAATAACCATAAATATAATTTTTAATTCACTATATAGGATTATAAACTTTAATGGATAAGTCTGGAAGTAAAGCTACTATATCAACTCAAAGAGTATTAGGATGTTAAGAAACCATTGTTAAGGATGGAGAAGAACATGTTATTTCTATAAGAGAATTAATCCTGGAATGCATTCCTCCTTATGATTGTGATTCTAAATCGCACTTGGAATTGAAAAAGGCTCTTCGTCTTGAACATTGTGTGGCATGGTATAGTACATGGAAGATAATATCTGAAATTTCTCCTTGAGTAACATCCCTCTTGAATTCCATGAAATTCATCTCTATTAATTACTTTTGGGTTATGTTGTTTTGACTACCATGAAATTTATTCTAAAGTGAAAGATATTATCTTAAAAAGAGATAAAAAGAAGAAACTTCGGAAATATCTAATAAAAAATAGATTATTGACCATCACTGATTAATTCCAAGTACCTCTATCCCTAGATGAGGCCAATCATATATAAAATTTTAATGAAATCATGTAGAAAATTAATGAAAAGTTTGTTCAGCAGCTACCTCTTCAACAACAGCTGGATATTGTTACATGGGAGCTTGACCAACTTCATTATTCAATAGGAGATATCTGGCTGGATGGAGGAAATGCCATTGCTGATGCTAATGAAGCACTTCATCATGCTGAATAGAATGAGACTGATCGTTTAACTGAACTTCAATAGGCAGTTGATGGGGCTCAATAGGTCGTTAATCATATTAGTTATTATGTATAAAACCACTTGTGATTTATGACAAAGATACTCCAGTTATTGGATCCTCCTCTGTGAATTTTTTTACTCACAAATGAAAATAATTTTGTCTTTAATCATCTATATCGTCATCTTTACTAGCATTTTTTACCTAATACAATGGGCCTAGTAAGTGTAGTTTTGTTTTTTTTAATTGATTTATATAAAAAAACCCACAAACATTGTATCTTTTGTATTTTTATAACTAAATATTTCCAAAATCATAAAAAAATGTAAGTATAGTGAATTGAGACTCAACTTTTTTCATGAGTTCCCATTGCGTGTTTTAAATCTTGTGAGTACTATGTCTCTTCGTTATTGAATGATTAGAGTCATTAATGTTGGAGTAAAAAGTCTAGAGTTTAGGGTCTTATATATTTGACCATAATTTTTGAAATTAGATCCCAAAAAATGCTTGGTGGCAAGGAATTACTCTAATATTCTTTAAATACTTCTAAGGGGAATCTTGATTCATGATTCTTATGGTCACCAAATCTAAAAATTTATAAACATAAAGAGGGTACGGTCCACGAATGAGGTTATCATTATTTTATGAACCCATTATTAGGGCTGTATTATATAGGGTGAACTAGGGAATATGCCGTATATCCAAATAGTGGAATCTTTTGACTGACATGCCTGTTATGTAGGCAACATATGCAAGGCCACTAGGGGAACGTATTGCACAGTCATGCAAAATAGATCTTAGGAATTTAACATTTTATTTTTGTTAGACAATGGAAAATAATATTTGGGTGACTTCAGACCAAAATGGGTGGTTTTTCAATGAAAATGGATCTTATGAATAAAGGGTTATCTATATCGACATATGTCATGAATGGGAAAACCAATTCCACAAAAATTTGGTGGGTGTGGATGGGTTAAAATTTTTCATATAGGGGATTTATAATATCATGATATGTAGTTTTAATATCATGAAATGAGAATATTTAACTGTTTAGTTTTAAGTCAAGCAGTGCAGACATTGTACTATGCAGTTTTCAGTCATAAAGTGAGGACATTGTACTGTTCTACTTTAAGTCATGTAGTGAGGACATTGGGTGGATTTAATTTAAGGTATTTATCTTTGATCAATGGTTTGATAATCTAAAATTTCTTGATAATTTTGTTCTGAAGCATACATCCATGTTCAAGAATGAAATGGAAAAAATTTTGACAATGATTTCGGAATTTCAAGACCTGATGAATGATATTGGATAAGGTCTCAAGGCATTAGAGTAATTATTTACAAATAAAAAACTTTCCATTATTTGACAATCCCGTTTTTCGGGTTGTATTATGTAGGGACAACTAGGGCATATGTTGTATAGCCAAAGAGTGGAATCTTTTGACACATAGGCCCGTTATGCTGGAAACTTATGCAACGCCACCTAGGAGCACGTAATGCATTGTCAAGAAAAAGAGCTATAATAAATTTTGACATTCTATTTCTAAAATACAATGAAATTTTTTGGAGATTCATATTTTTCATAGCACATAGTTTTTTTGGGGGGGAAAGGTACATGAATACGGAAAGAGTATTTTCAATCATGATTTCCAAAGAATCCGATGAATGGGATTTATACAAAGGTATGACCCAAACATATGTAGTATAGTGTTCATAGTTTTAGGTCATATGACTAGGACCACAACAGAAGAAAAAGATGATATGTGGTCAAATGATCCAGGGTTATTTCATATTTCTTTGAACACATGTAGAGGGGTATTTTTGAACCTTGACCTTGATGACTTTTAGATCGAAAGAAGGGTAATGGGATAAATATTATGGATAACTTCTTTAATATACAAATTCTAGTATATTTTTTTCAATGATTGAAGAGGAAAAAAGACACATTAACCAAGAAAAAAGTTACCATTATTTGAAAAACATGTTATATGGGTTTTATTATGTAGGTAAAACTAGGGTATATGCTACATATCCAAAAAATAGTATCTTTTGACTACCAGGCATGTTATGTAGGCAACAATTGCAAGGCCACCTAGGGGCACGTACTATAGAGTCAGGAAAATTAAAACTTAGATATCAGAATCTCTCCCACAAAAAACCATAAGAATGGTTATGAATATCTGAATTTATCCAATATTAAGAGTGTGAAATATGAAAGGGGATAATGATTAATGCATTGGAGAAATATTTGAATCAATATTGGCCATGATTTTGGAGTCCCTTACATAGATTTGACTCATATGAAAAATGGGGACATTTCGTGTTTCCTTGGTGGGATCTCTAAGGAGAGCACCCAAAATGAAAACATCTACATAGATTGTTAATTGTATGTGGAAGAGAGATAAAAACAATTTATCACGAGGCTGAGACTAAGATCTAAGGCATAGTTTTCACTATGTGTCTCAATGGGCTGAGAATCAAGCCATACATAATTATTTGGGTACTTTGAATTTTAATGTCATGAAGTAAAGACATTATGTCGTGCAATTTAGAGTCTTGCAGCGAGGACATGAAGTGATTCTAAAATAAAAATGTAATAATATAGTTGGAAGAGAGGATTGAACCCATATGTCACTATGTATCTCATATGGATGAGAATCAAGTCATTCATAGTTCATCGAACTTTCCCAATGCAAGTTTGATTCATACACAGAGAATAGAGGGTTATATCATGGTTGGAACCATGATTGGAGATCCTAGAATCTCTATTTATTACATATGGATGAGAATCAACAAATACATTGTTATTTGAACATTCATTTCCCACACTAATTGAGTTTGATGTGGGATATGGGGGATTTTTAAAAATTCCAGAAGAATGGTTAAACATAAAACACAAAATGGTATAAATATCAAATCATGTATCTTGAAAGAGAACACTGTATAGATCTGGTCATATAGAGGTTGAGAAGAGGGAAATAAATTTATTTTGGTTTCAGCTGAGGCCAAGGTTGGAGATATAAGTGTCTCTACATATCCAATTGAAAATGAGAATCACGTCGTACTTAGTTCATGAAATAATGTCTCTATGAAGATTTGATTAAAACATTGGGTGAAATGGAATTCATGTGCCACTAAGGAGTAACAATTATATAAGTCATGCTTTCACACGGAATCTTTTAACATCAAATAAATAAGACGTTAACCTTACAATTTAATGTCATGTAACAAGGAAAAATGATGTCATGCAGTTTAACGTCATGCGAGCAGAAAAATGATGCTGCAAATTTTATCATCATGCAACAAGGATGCTTATGGTTGTTACACAGTTTAATGTCTTGGAACTAGTAATTCATGCTATACAGTTTAGAGTCATGCAGTGAGGAAAAATGATGGTACGCATTTTATCACCATGCAGCATTGATGCTTATCATTTTTATGCAGTTTAATTCCTTATAACTAGGAATTTGTGTTGTGAAGTTTACAATAATTCATTAAGGACATATGATGCTATGAATTTTTTCATCGTGAAATATGAAAAAATATGGTTATTATGCATGTTAATGTCTTACAACTAAGACATTGTGATTTGAAGTTTAGAGTCATGCTGCGAGGACATGATTATGTGCAGTTACACAATTTTATTCTTCTTGAATCTTTCATTGGTTGGAGTTTCAATAGGTTTTCCATCCACTGGGATTTGAAAATGAGCTTCATTAGAGTATACATTATGTGAAGAGTAAGGTAATTCCGAATTTGGGTCATGTTTTGGAGGCTTCGTTCATGGTATCATTGGAGTCATGAAGAAAAATACCAATTCTCCCTGAATAAATGATCGGAGGAGAACATTCTTGTCAAAATCTCATCATATTTTGTTCTTTTCGACATATAAATGATGTAATATATGCATTTTCATTTCATCTAATAATTATAGATCATAAAATTTCTTCTACGTTTTTTCATCTATAGATAACTAACCACATATTATAACTCGGAGTGAAGGAAATTTAATTTAAATTGGAAAAACTGATTCTGTTCCATACACCAACAAATATGGAGCTGCCTGAGTGGCTGTATGGATAGCATTTGATAAGACCATAAATAATGAAAAAGTTTATTAGGATAATATTTCTCATCTTTATCCACCATTTTCTATAGTATATTTGAGAGGATCTTATTGAAATCATCTATCTATCTGTAGTCCATTGCAGGATAGAGAGATGAATGGTTGGATTTAATATTGTGCTCTTGATATAACTACTTTACTTCCACAGAAAAAAAATTAGTATTGTTGTCTTTTAATATAGTATGAGGGACACTAAATCTGGTGATAGTATTAGCATTTACAAAGTTAAAAATGATTTTGGATCTTAATTCATTGAGAGGTATTACCTCTACCCATTGGGAGAAGCAATCCGCATTAGTAAGAATATACATGAATCTCTTAGTTATAGATAGAGGATAAGGTATTACTACATTCATTCCCCAAGGGTAACACAAATAAGAGTATTTATCTTTATGTAGGAACTCTGGGGGATTATAAATGAAGTTGGTATGCACATGGAAGGGATGACATTTCTTGGTGAAATCTGTGAAATCCTGCATCATTGAAGGCCAAAGGTATCCAAGCCTTTGAATTTATAATAAATCCTATGCTCAGACTAGTGAGTACCATAAGATCCTTTATGTACTTCTTTCATGACAGCTATAATATCTTTTTTGTCAATACACTTGAAGATAATTCCATCAAAGCCTCATTTTTAGAGGATATTATGGTGGTATGAATTATCATAAAGAGTGAAATTAGCCAATCGTAATTGGATATGTTCTTTTTCAACTCTATCTGGTAGAAGTACTCCATTATGAATCTATTCCATGATTTGTGTCATCTAACCCATAGTATAACCATCCAACTAAAAAATAGAACAAATTTCATTGATTTCCTATATTCTAGTTTGAACAAAAGGTGAAACCACATGACGATGGGAAATAATAATGATTGTCTAGCCCCAATTGGGATCTTCTAGGGAATTGGCTACTTTAGCCACTGCATTATCTTGAGGATTTTGTGATGGCGGGACATAAGACATTATTGGCTCAAAGGGAAACTCAGCCATTAACCTTATGAAATAATCATTCAAAGGAATTAACTATTATTTTCTGATAGCATATTCCCAATTGATATATGTGATTACCAACTCTAAATCACCTTTACCTTTTAGGTGGTTCACTTGTACCCGGAGCAGTAGTTTTAGGCTAGTGACGGGAACTTGATATTCTTCCTCAATATTGGTACAACTTTTTGAAAACAAAAAATAATATAATAATACTACTTTTATTGGGCAGATAAGTATAATTCCAATCCCAACTTTATTGAGTTTAGGGTTTTCCATTCTCCTTCCTTTTGGACTTATGGAAGCACAATCAAATTACATTTCCCATGCCTGGGGATTATATTGAATGGAGAATATTTCTTCGTCAGGAAGTTTAGTGTTCAATGATGTATCTTGTGCATAAGTATGTTCAACATGGAAGTATTCTGAGGCTTGGCCTTTTATTTCATTTTGAATCACAAATTGGATATCAAAATATTGAAAAATAACCTCCCACCATGCCAAATGTCCTATAAGCATAGGATGAATGAGGATAAATTTGAGCGGGTTATTGTGAGATACCAATTAGACCACATGATGTTGAAGGTAGTGCCTCAATTAATGAACTGCAAAGATTAATTCCAATCATCACATGTAAGTACTTGAATATCGAGTCTCTGTGTCAAGCATAGTTCAAATGAGATAGTAAAGGCTATTTTCATTCCCATCATCATTATTTTGAGAAACGATGTATCCCAATGATCGCTCTAAATCTATCACATATAGATTAAGTGGATTTCCTTCAAAAGGTGTAATTAAAACTATTGTACTCAAGATTTATTTCTTGAGGGTATCAAATGCCTCTTGGAAGTCTTCATTACATTTATTGGTGACTATCTACTTCATTAATCTGGTGAAGGTTAAACACTTTCCTTCTAACATGGAGATAAAGCACAGAATATAGTACAATTGTCTTTAAAGTCCTATTAATTCTTTCAAATTTTGAGGAGTTTACATACCAAGGATTTCATTTTATTCTTGGGATAAATTTATATTCCATGATGGAGTATAATGAGGCCGAGGAATTTTCCAATGGTTAATATGAATGAACATTTCAAGGGATTCATCTTCAAATAATTTTGCTGATGTTTATTGAATATGGTCTCAAAATTATCTAGGTTATTAGAACATTGTCTGGGTTTAACTACTATATCATCAACATAACATTCGATAAATTTTCCTAAAAAATGTTTGAAGATATGGTGCATGGAACGTTGATACGTTTCACCTATATTCATTAATCCAAAGAACATTACCCGATAGAAAAACACACCATGAGAGGATCTGAAGGTTGTAGACTCCACATCTTCTAGGTCCATTTGGATATGATTATGCCAATAATTTCCATCAATGAGGGAGAGAGAATTATAGCCAGCTGTTTCATTAGTCTAATGTTCTGTGATCAGAACTAGAAAATCCTCTTTGTGACAATGCCAGTTAAGATCTCTGGAATCAATGTAAACTCTGATTTATCCATATTTCCTTTTCACTAGGACAATTATTTGAAACCACTTGGGATATTGTACCTCTAGAACAATGTTATCTTTGATATTATTGAAGACTTCAACTTCAATTTTATAGGTGTGGGTTAGGTGTGTTCTTCTTGCTGCCTTCTTGAATCCTCGATGATCTTCTGGAAAACCCAATTGATGAGTGGCCACATCAGGATTAAGGTCTAGAATTTTTGTATACATATAAGAAAATATATCTATATTTATCATTAGAAATGGATTATATATCTCTTTCTCTTCATAAGTCATGGCTGCACTAATTAGAGTGAGGTGAGGATCTTCTTATGTACTGAGATTTATTTCTCAACGCTCATCCACAGTGGTGGAAACACCTTCCTCAAATTCTAAATAAGAATCCTTGAGATATTCTTCTTCTTCCTTATGTTTCACTTATTCTAATTTTGATTTCAGAGATGTTAATTAAGAAAATATTTTAGAGTTAGGGGAGGAGTCAGTATTTGAACATTTTGGAGAAGAGGCAACCATTTCTAACCCTACTGATGATGAAGGGTATTCCTATAGCATTAAAGAAAATATGATTGGTTGTGAATCAAGATCCTAATATTCCTTCATTAAAATGATAACTTATTCTAGCATAATTATGGAAGAAAAAAAAAGCTGATGTTTTGTGGATGAAATGAATATATCTCCATTTAATCTTCCACTACTTCTAGGTAAATCAATAATTTCTCCAATGCTGTCAAGCTGGATTGCATAAATTGACATTATGGAAGTCACTGGGAGAGTGATTAGATTTTGGTCTATCCATTCAATTTTATTGATTGGAAACACATAATCTATATTCAGATGTCTTAATGGGTTATCATGTATCTTTTCAGGCCACTCAGAGCATTTATTATTGTTACATCTTTACCGATGGTCCTCGTTCACTTGGTGTGATAGAATTCTGCATCAATATACCAGGATTCACATGTTTTTAATGGATCCTTGTCACCATAATATTTCCCAATTTCACCGTTGGACAAATACATGATATAAAGGTGATATGAAAAAAGAATGGTTGCATATTGATGTAGCCAAGTCCTTCCAAGTAGAATGTTAAAGGCAGTGTCTTGATGGACAACCATAAATTCTAAATTTGATACAAGATCTCCAAACTGACTTCTGAGTGTAATCTCACCTAGTGGTTCTTGTTCATTCTTGTTATAAACTTGGAACATCAATGTGGAAGGAGATAAGTCAGATTTAGTGATTCCCAATCAACGAAGTGTACAAATGGGAATGAGGTTGACTCCTGAGCGATTACCGATGAAGGATCATTATATGTATGTATCATTAACCCTACCAGATAAATACAAGGGGAAAATGTGTCCATGTAAGAAATCATCTACATCTTCATCTATGAATGATATAACAATATCACATTCTGTAGAACAATTCTCTATACTGTATACTTCAACAACGTCAACTTATGTTTCAATCTCGTAATGTCTTGACAAATCCTTAATAAGTGCTTCTTGAACATCTTTCGACTAATTAAAGGAATCCAATATTGACAACATGGAAAATACTTGGGATAGCTATTTTAAAACATTGTACTTTTGGTCCAGAGATCTACATTTTTCAGCATGGAGATACAGTTTTCTAGGTGCCTTGGAAGTTGATGCTCCTAAAGTAGATGTACACTGCGTCTGGGAAAGAAGCTGGAAATACTTCTATTTTTGGTAGATTAGAGTGACTAGGTATATCTATCTTCTGAAATAGTTATTTTTTAACATCTAATCGGTATTCCAATATGATCATGTTCGGACCAATACTATCATGTGTAGGATAACATTCTTGTTCTTTTTGAGATGGTTGAAGTGCTCTCCCACGATATTCCAATGCATAAATGGATTGAGAATGGGAATAATTAAAATAGTGGCTTATATCATATCCAAGTCTTCCCTCATATCCTTGATATTGGCTTCCTCCTCTAGTTCCCAGTCATGTATAAATAATTTAGGCTCATTATTAAAAGAATCATCATTTTAATAGGAATCCATTACGTGGATAACATTATTAGAACCAAAGATCAATTCTTCATCTAATGAAGATTCTACTTGATAGGTAGGTTTTGATTGTGCATTTGTAGGGGTGGTTCCATTTCCTCTGAGATAGATAGAATGAAATCTGCCCAATCTAAGGATATCTTTTTCCTTGACATGAGCTATTCCTCTTCAGACAACTCTTTATACTTCTTATCACATCGTTTTATTGAGAAATGACCTTTGGAGGACTGATATTTTGATAAAGAAGGATTTTTTGTAGCAGAAGTGGAATAAGAAACAATCGTTTGTTTCAACTATATTATTATAATGGCATGAGTTTGATTGATCATTTTCATGATCATCCAATCATTGTACCTCTGTGAATTTTTTCTTTTGACTTCTTTCACCTTCTTTCACTAGACCAGTATCAATAGCACATGATACATGGGATGATGAACTTTTTATTTTAGCTTGATTAGAGTCTACCATTTTTTGTAGGAGACCATTGAAATAAAAACACTCTTGAATGGGACGAACCAACATTTGGTGAAATGGGAAATAATTTATAATATCTTCGCATCCTTATTTGTTTGGTTTCATCAGCCTTGGAAAAAAATCCAAATTGTTCTCCATGTTTAAATGAAATAATTGGGAGCCTATTCATTTCTAAATGAATAAAATATTTTCTTTAATCCTCAAAATATATTTTTATTTGAGCATCTTGATGAAGAAGTCATTGTTGTTGATGCTCGAGAGGTGGATCCCTTCGGTATGAGGAAGATTTTGAAGTAGAAACAGGTACATGTGATGGTTTGTGTGTGACTATAGTAGTCTCTACTTTATATATTCTCCATAAAAGAGATGATATAATTACATGAGATTTAGATTTAGTTTCCACAATGGAATCCTCCACTTGTCAGACAATTGAAGAAAGGTCTAAAAACAATCATTTTTATTTCACTGGGATTAGTGATGTGTGTAACTCACCAGGAAGATTTTCTACACAAATTGGAAGAAAATCATCTTAAGGGAGTGGTATATTTACAGAATATGTCAATCCTTTTAATCGGTCAATGAAATCTAAAACACTTTCATTATCCAATTTTTTTCAATTTTTAAGATAAAAAACTTTTGTCTTCAGCAGTGTAGAGCTGAATTGGAGAAGGAATTTCGGACAGATGTCTTCCCATCCAGAAATTGATCATGGCTGCAAACTTGTATACTAGAAAAAAGCTATACCCAGTAATGATTTCACAAATCATATGAGCATTATTTCATCTTATTATTGAGGGGTCCTTGTCCTGGATCAAAACATGAAACAAAATGAATTATGTGTTTCTCTGTATCTCCCAAAACATTAATGATTAGAAATATAGTATTCACAATGATTAGTAAGGGGAGGGATTAGATCCATCCATTCAAGGTAATATTTGTTATCTAGTTGTATTAGAACACTTTGTTCTTCCATAGCTTTCAATTGTGTTGTTAATGCCACAATTTTGTTCATAAGCATTTGGGGAATATCTAGATGAGATAGGATATGTACAAGTACAACATCTAGATCTTGAACTGGTGCAACAACTGGAAACCCAAGAGTGGTGGAGCTGTGGGTATTTTCAGGGATAACCCTTGGCAATAAGCCTATAAGGATGTGTTTGATTCTTCCCTAGCTATGTTCTCAACGTAGGGAAATAATTATTTACATCTGTAGTTGCAAAAATCATCTTTTCTGAGGAGTTCCTACAGGATTTGGAGACTGAGGATCTACATGGGGAGCATGTCTAGAAGAAAGGCTTCTTCGAGGTAACACTTCTTTGAGTATTTTTAACTCCTTCATCTCCTTTTCATTCCAAGAAAATCATTCTTTAAGTAAAATAGATTGACCTTCTCTAGTGAAAAAGTGATATATGATCTGACCATTACCTTTCCCCTTGTTAGATGAAATTCTAGGGGGAGTTAGTTACTTGAAGGAATACCAATATTCTGGGTAAGCCTCTGATTTCAGGTACACACACCTCTTTCATTCACTTTGGTGTGTACCGTGTTATGGATAATATCTTCATCTTCTAATTCCCATAAACTAGACTCGGTCCCTAGAGGATCTTTTATAATTGTATTAATGACATTTACTGACACATAATGTATTGATGGTATTATTTCAGTATCTTTGTTAAATCGTCTCCTTTTGTATCCTCCATGAGACCTTATTCTTCAATATTCTGAATTCCAGGGAACTATAGGATGGACTATAACCTAAAGGGAATCATTGGATAGTTCAGGAATGTGTTCACTTTGTGGCTTCTTCCCTAATCGGGAGAAAACTGAGTTTTTTTGAGGAGGGGATTGTAGATTTAAAAAATCCCCCATCCCTACAGGTTGGCGTTGTTCTTGTTCTCAATCTCCAAAACATCGAACATTGTTTATTTGATTCAAATGATGGGTTAAATAAGCCCTTTCCCTATAGGCTAGAAAGACTCTTGAACTACTATCGCTATGATATATGCAGATGCTCTTCTGATTTTGCAGATATTGGTCCAGATATTGGCTGAGTGCATTTTCTGAAAACCATTTAAATCCCCTATTTCTGAAGACCACTATCTATTTCAGACATTTCCACCATCTAATGTCTAACATCTTCTAAGTGAGATACCTACTTAATGTTCTTAGATGCTTGATGCAAATGTATCTCAATAGCTTTCTCCCATTTTGATTGACTCCAATGATAGGTATTTGAGGCTTATTCTTGATCATATCTTGGATTACAATCAAAATATATTGATTTTATCCAGCCAGGAGAAATAACATTGCATGAGACAAATTTTAGTTGACTTCTCTGATTTGGGAGCACAGTGCCATGTAAAGATCTGTTTACACCCCATCCTCAGATACAAACACCATATGTGGTGTCACTAATTAACTAGTACATCATCTTTAGTTCATCGAGGCATTCACAGTGAAGGGTTCTCTACTGCTTTTCACCCATTGGATGCCAGGAAACTGAGAGACATTTTAAGTCGATTTGGCATTTCAATCATTCTATTACCTCTACTTGAATTTGATATTCATTATATGGTAATAATCTGGCATCTAAATGAAAATGATATTTCCAAAAATTGTGGCAGATATTATGAACGCAATCTTCTTCCATCAATTATATAATGATGTACTGAGATGTTGCCAAAGTCTAGAACATGATGTGTATTTTACCTTTAGCCAGTTTCTTTCTCATATTCAACATATATTCATCAAATGTTTCTAGAGTTTTATCCACTTAGTCCGACCAAAGTGGACGTTTCTCGAATGTTTTATTACAAACTATGGAATCAGTTGATTATTCCTCCAATGTATTAGATGGAAAATGGCCCAAGGGAGGTTTGGAGAATGGCCATCACCTAGGTATGACTTCTAGTGCAGAAACTATTTCACCTATTAGTGAAAAGGCATCAGACATGACTAGCCTTATGTTGGAATGTTCCTCGAGATAAGAGGGGTTTCTCCATGCTACATTGTCAATTAGAGAATTATCATGACAATGCGAAACAATAACATGGAGAGAAAATTCATAGATAATTCCATCACTAGTAGTACTACCATGGTGGATTACATTAGGGGATAAATACTCTTTATCCATTGTTTTCTGGACACATAGAGGGTTTTTGTTTCTCTCATCATGATATATGCTCTCTAGATTGATTAAATTTTCATAATGTGAGACATCATGAAGAATTGTACAATGGGGAACAACAAGATTACTTCTACTATTCCCATAACATGGTATTGGGAGATTAGGATCCTTATTTTCAATAGATAAATGTATGAGTGCGTTAAAAACTCCAGCATTAAGAGGATCCAGATCGCAGATTGGATTTTGATATTCCAACTATGTTTGGCGAGTCTTATTATTAGAGGCTCTTTTACACGTAGGTGGGGCCACTTTCTTAGAGAATTAATTATCTTTGGAAGGTTTATGTGCCTACCTTTGAGGGGTCATTATAATGGGATGAATATCCCCAATTGTAATGGGTGTAAGTTCCTGATATACTTGTCTGTATGATATGGGGGATTATGCCCCATAACCCTCCTAGACTGGAACAGAGGAGTGTATAAGCTCTAGGATGGAATGTTGTGGAGTCATACTAGGTGTGGGGAGAGAATTGTGTGTCTGTTACCCTGGTACAACTAAAGATGTTTTCATGATATTATTTCATGTTTCTAGAATATGTGTAGGAATTTATGTCTACACTTTTACAATTGTTAAAATATGTTTGCTGACTTTAGTGTCCAAAACAGGAATATACGTCCATTCTGCATATGGAGTAGGTGTATGTACAACTCATATCCTCCTTTTCCTATAAGTGGGTACTGACAGTGCTCATTTATAATGGCAAAGAGTTGAGTCTGCCCCAGGTTTGTCATCAGAGATTTCCGAATGACTTTTCTATGTGCTTCCAAATGAGAATATTGGAATGCTTGATGGATTTCAGTAGGTGTATGTGCCTTCTAGTTGTTTTCAGCCAAGCATGATTGACAAAAATCTTTCAAAGCTGACAGACGATACTTTTGGTAGAATTGGTGAGTGTGAGCAGGTGTGTGTCCATGCTTACCAGTTTCCATGATATTTTATCAGCGGGCTTCATTTAATGTATTCAGACGATACTGCTGACTAGCTAGTTGTTTTTAAATAGGTGTATTTGCATGTTCATGGTACTCCTATAGATTTTACTGAAGGGATTAGTGGGTCACTTCCAGAAAAATCTGCTGAGAAGCAAAAATGGGACGAACAAGTGTATGTGCCCATTCGTTGTTTTCCACCAATTTTTCTTGCATAAATTCTCGAAAAGGGGTAAAGGTAAGAACTTTATCCATGTTGTTCTAATGGTGTCCCCGACAATTTGTCTTGTGTGCCCGGGTCTGAGGGACCAAGGTTGAACAACTAAAGGCAACACCCCATAATGTTGGGTGTTCACTTCCGCGTAATTCTATTGATGGTGATTGTTGGTGGGATCCCACGGGAAGGACCCCTTCATATTTTATTTGAGCCCATGAGTGACCTCTTGATACTCCTCCCTACTGTATGGGAGGGACTAGTTTCTGCATTCTGGGGATAAGGACTCAAAATGGTTGAAGGCGATGGTTGGGACCATCTACTTCATGACCATCATTCATCGCTGACCTGATGATCGATGGTTGTTATTAGCATGGGGAGCCTATCAGGAAACCTCCAAGGTTGGGATAGTACCGTGTTGACAGTATTCCTATACCAGTACATTGAAGACCCAGTGTTGAAGACACTAAGTTGGTGATGTTGTCTGTCTATTGAATGGTGATCCATCTTGATTAGTGCCTGGTGCATTCATAGGTGCACGGTTAAAGGAATCCATTTAGAGTGAAGGGAGTTAAGAGAAAACATTAGAAAATCAATGTACTCAATTAATGAAACAACTTTTAGATGGATACATGAGTGATTTATTTCTTTTTAAGGAATTCCATTATAAATTTATGGGGTCCTGACAGATGGGTAACACAATCAACTTGGTTAAGGAATCACGTCGGGTTCACCATTTTTTGTTTCACATCCCTCAGAATGAGTGATCTTGTTAGGAATCACTACATATGGGTGGTTTCTATTGGATTTATTTATGGAACTGGAAACATTCAACGGTTCATTATCCAAAGGGACCCACCTTCTAAAGGCAGGAATTCATTATGTTTAAACATAAGATACATAAATACATGCATTGGTCAAGAGGATGGAAGGTTAGACACATCACACTATTTTGGGGGGAATTATTTCCCACTCCTATACTCTCTTATAGATATGAGATATTTTCATGAATCCTTATTAATTCACCATGTATAACGTAGCTTTCCCTTTGAATTTTCAATCAGTTATTAGTATGTGTGATATTATGAATGATTAGTATGTATTCTAGGTTACTCATTAATAGATACATCTGTATATATACAAGGTTATCCATCAATGGTATCCATGCAGATACTATTTACATATTATTTTAACCATAATTATGATAATACTAGTATTTTAAGCCCCTCCGTGGGGAAATCTAGAATTTATTATCTTTTTGGTATAAAATGGTTTGTTTTGTTGTTGGGATCATACCCATAAATGGGAAACCTAAATATATTTATGAATGAAATCAGAACCCTCATAGTTCAGTGCAACTTAATGGGACACATCATACCTTTTATTATCATATGATAAGGACCTAACCATATAGTTTTATGTCATGTGGTGATGACATCTAATAGAAAGGTGTGTAGTCAAGGTTTGGATTGAGATTTATGCCTATGTATCTCAAGTAACATGGAATGAATATGGGTTTCCATGTTGGATTAGACCATGATGGGAATATGGCCCCAAAAGAATAGGATTGATTTTAAGTGTTAGGTTTGAACCTCTGGGAGGCTTCCTGTGAATCCCATTTGGATTGGAATCAAAGCCCACATAGTTCAATGAGTCTCATAGGAGAGTGTATTCCTTTTAGTGAAATGATTCAGGGATTACATCATGAAAAAGGTTCATTTGTGATTTAGGGGTTTAATTTTGTACTGACTCCTTAGGAGGATGCCCATTTAGGGATGAAATGAGACAGTTATTGGGCCTTAGGAAGGATTCCTATGTATCCAAATTATGGTGGGAATCGGAGTTCTCATAATACATAATGCTGTATTTGAAAATTTTATGGTCAAGAAAAATATCTATGTCCACATGAGTCAAGCTCAGTGTGAGGAACAAGAGGATTTTTTTCCTCCTCCACTGGTGGAAGAGGACGGGCCTACAGTGGTTATAGTGTAAGAGGTTGAGGTGACCATGGAAGACGGAGAGGTGATGATCTTTTCCTATATTCTCTTAGAATTAGACAAAGGCACAATGTAAGGAAGGAGTGAAGGTGAAAGAATTAGATATGAGAAAAATGGATACCTTCTACTTGAATGTTTAGGGGCTTACGCCAAGATAGATGTCCTAAAATTGGTTCTAGTAGGTGAGGGAGACATCACATTTGTTAAAAAGAAAAATTAGGTGTGAATTGTACCTTCCCTACCCGAGAACTGAGCTTCTATATTTTAGAGATGAGAAGGGGAGGTCATGACCCAATCCCTAATACTCTAAACTGAGAACTCAGCAACACTATTCCTTGGAGAAAGTTCCATGTGACTGTAGATATAGAATCCCACAAATAGTAAATGAATCCTAAACCCATTGAAAAACAAATGTGGGAAAATTATCACTATGGATATATAATCACAAATAGGAGACACGTTGGTGTGAGCTTCCCAAATAAATTATTTTTCAGAAGGGTTTGGTGGAGGTTTCATCATAACAAATTTCAGATAAGGGATCCAATGAAAAAGAATACTTTCCATGAATGGATTTGAATAAGGCTTGATTAAATTATTGGATATACTGAAGGGATTAGTTGACTCAAAAGAATGGATCCCATGTAAGTATCTGGCACATAGGTATGGGTGCACAAAGAGGCTTGGGTGACCTGATGTCAACATAAACGATGAACAACAAGGATATTAATACTTTGGGGATACTTGACTGAAGTCATCAAGAATATTCATAGGTATTCTCAAAAGTGGGGTGCTCATGTTCCTTTGAGATGAATAGGTGGAGAAAAAGTGTTTGTGATTCAAGGAGGATGGGTTCATTGGGCGTGCAAGTGTTATGGATTTCCAAATAAAAGGAACTCCGGTTCTATGTTCCTCCTTCAATTCCTCTACCTTGGGTGTGAAAGAAACACCTTGAAGGATTCAGAAGACTTGTGTGAATCCCTGGGGTGACCAGGGCAGTAATTAGGCTTCATGTAAATTCTTCCAAAGAAATGAAGTCCCCGAGGGTCTATTTATTGAAAAATAAGTGACCCTGGATGAAATGGGGGAGAGGGGTGTTAGGGGATTGCATTCCAGAACATGGCGCACTTCTAACTTGCATGCCAAAGGATCCTCATCTTGACCGGGGTGAGCCAATTTTTAAGCCTTCACAAATATTAATTTTCTTCATTTGTTTTCTTCTCTTTTTTTAATTCATTTCCCATTGTCACTTTTTATATTCTATGATGGAATGGAGTTTCAACCACCCAAGAGCCTCCAAAAAACAGCAAATACACTAAAACCCTAAAAAACCTTAAAAACATAAAATCCTAAAAACCCTAAAATAACATAAAACATTACAAATTCCCTAAAAACTGTAAACACCAAAAAATACTAAAAACCCAGAAAAATATTTCAAATATACTAAACACCCACTAAAACCTACAAAAAACCCTAAAACCCATAAAAAACCTAAAAACCCAAAAAACCCCCAAAACCCCAAAACCCCCTAAAATCCATAATTGAATATAAAATTAAGAAAACATTAAATGGCCTTAAACCTCTTAAAACTCAAAAAGACCCTCAAAAACATTTAAAACCCTAAACCCCTATAAAACCCCTTAAATAACCTAAAAACCCCTAAAATAGTAAAACCATAAAAAACCACAAAACACACTAATTCTGTAAAAACCCAAAACAATCTAAATGAAGCTAAATATTGTGAATGGGGTGTGATCAGTAGAATTTTATACCTTTACTGATTTCACTACTCCCCCCTACACCATAGTCATTTGATTAGGAAGGTCTATGTGGAGAATGTGTCAACCGACCATGAGGTGGTGGAGAAGAGGATTAGCCCTTGTCAATTCTTCATTATCATAAGAGTTTTGAACCTAAATGGGGAGAAGATGTAGAAATTTTATGGACTCCACAGTTGAATTGCTGAGAGTTGGGGGGTTCGGGGATTAGAAGATTTCTACCATGTGATGGGGTTAATATCACATAGTATTCCACTCGGATGATTGGAAAAGGTGGTACTGGAGCTTTGGATCACTTAATCAAAAACCTGGTCTCCTCCAAATTCAGGACTCAGATATGAATTTTGAACACTCTATTGTGAAAAACACATTTAGAATGATACGGATCCATATCTTCAAGTTAAAATTCCACTATTGGAAACCCCATATCATGTGGTACATTTCCACTATGGTTGGCTTCCCTATCTAGATTGATAATGAGACTAAAAATACTTTCTAGGGAAATTATTCTAGTTTCCTTGTTGAGGTGGATATGTCCATCACCCTAGTTGAGGAGGTCTCCTCAACACCCTTGAAGATAACTTCAATGTGGAAATTAATTATTATAGATGGTCTAAGATCTATCAGCATTTCAATTTCTTCAGCCACATTCTCATAGAATGTGGATGAATGATGCTTTTCACTGTTTATAACATACATGGGAATGATTCAACCCTTTTGAGGTAGAATCATGGGATAGTTAATGCAAACCCCAGGGATACTGAGACCCCACCACAATAGGACACCAATTCCTCTATGGTTATGGTTTCTATCATTGAGGAAAGCATATCTAATCCATCAACTAATCATGGAACTATTGAGGCTACCCCCCAAAGTCCATGTCGGGGCCTCTCCCATTATACTAGAGAATTTAGACATGTCTCTTCCTATGAACCCTTATAATGTTCCCATTGATGAGGTAGGGGACACTGGATGAAATACTGCTCTGGGATCTATTACCCTTATTCTTGGTGGCCCTGATTATTGTGATCCTGTTAAGCCTATTACTCACTCCATAGATATCCCCAAGCAGGCTCATGACCTACCCTGTGCACGCACACCGGTTGAGGTGAAAACCTACTTAGTTCAGCAGTTCCTGGATTCTACAGAGTAGGTGCATGCGGTCCCACCTGATTCATAGTCTTTAGTTGATCCCATGGATGTTGAGACAAAGAACCAGACTATTTGGGGTGTCCTTGATCCACCTACTATCCTACAGTTTCCTCTAAATGCCCTTTTCTATACTATAGGTGCTGCTAATGTTGTATCACCTTCTAGCCCAAAGGGTCCTCCCAAGGTCCCCTCCACATTCATCCCAATCACACCAATGGATCTAGTTCACTCTATAGACAATGTGTCCATGCCCAGGAGCTCTCCTGGGATTGATCTAAGTGTTGATTCCTTCATATTGGTTTCCTCAGACATTGTTGTGAGGAAACCTCCAAGAGTTTGACTTATGGAAATAAATTTCTATATGAATAAAGTCAATCCAATTATTGAGGCCTTCAAGTGTGATATCATTGGGGACTCTTAGGATCATGATGATGGTGACGAACCTATCACAGGTCTGGATCGCAAAGATCATCCCATTGACAGGCAGAAGAATATGGAAAAATATATTGATCCAGGACCTACAATTCAACCTACTTGAAAATCCATAAAGAAGGGAAATGAGGGTAAATGGAAGGGAAAAAACCCCCCCTCCATATATGTCAGAGATAACCAACCTCTCTTGGATGGAAAACACCCCTATCATAATGATTATCTTGTTTCGGAATTTCCATGTTCTTGGGAATACTTCCATGGTTGTAGCACTTCGGTATTTTCTTTTTTGTTATAGTCCAATGCTCATAATGTTAGTTGAACCCATGATTATTCTTGAAAATAGGAAGGGATTTAACTGGACCAGCCTTGGTTACTCCATTGTTTCATTCAACATTGATGATGCTAAGTTAGAAACCTTATGGGTTTTGAAGCATGTTGATGTTCAGGTTATCTGATATGAGGCAAGCTCTCAAAGTTTCTCTCTTTATGTTTGTTTCCAAGTTGTCTCCTTAAGACAATCCTTCGTGCAATCCTCATGTTTTTTAACTAGGTGTTGGGATATTTGGAGGAATTTGGAAAATTTTAATGAGACCATAGTCCATTATTGGATTATTATTGGTGACTTTAACACTATACTGAAATCGTATGAAAATATTGCTCCCAACTTCTGTCATACTACTTCACATTATTTCTCTTGAAATATGGATCAATGTGACTTCACTGAATTAGCCATTACTGGAGCATCCTTTACATGGATAAGGTTCATTGTTAATGGTAGGAAGGCTTGTAATATTTACATGTGCTTCTCCCAAATCATTTACACAAGTATCTATATGGTTATATCTGATTTCACACTTCTAATGTTTAACATAGACCACAATACACATGTTATTTATCTAAGGGGGGTTATTACAAGTCCAACCCATGTGCCCTTTAAATTTAACAATTCTTGGATCACAATGTCTGTGTGTAGGGAAGTGTTTATCAATGGGTGGAATAGGACCTGCCATGGAATCCCACGCATTGATGTGGCTTCTGATCTCAAGGAAATAAAACAACTACTAAAGTAATGGATCTAGGAATCCTTTTTATAGCAGGATAATCACATCATGGCTACATAATCTCATATGGACCTTTTTCAAATGGTAAACCAACAACAACACATGCCTATTGGGGAATATTTAGAGCTTCATTCTAATTTGTATGGTCTCTTGGCCCTAAAAGGGAGGTTTGTAAAGGATTTTCTTAATGTTAAATGGATCTAGGATGGGGATATAAGCTCCATGTTATTTCATCGCCTGCACAAGGAGAAAAGAGTCAAGAATAACCTAAATGTTTTTCTCATTAATGACTCCACTTCACCTTGATGGAATATATATCTAAGGTCATGGTGGATTATTTTTAGTCACAGTACACTAATTATGGTGATGATTCTTATCATATTTCTGACTCCATAATACCTTTCATTACTAATTATCAGAAAAAAGTCTTAACGGGTTCCCCCTTTGAAGATGAAGTCATGTCCTCACTATTCTCCTTGAACATGGATAGTGCAGCAGGGCTGAATGGGTTTGTATACAAATTCATTATGTTTCATAGGGACATTTTTCATGTGGAATTCACCAATATAGTTAGGGTGTTTTTTCTCCCTAGTTCAATTCTACAAGGAGCTAACTCCAATTTAAAATATTTGATTCTGGAAGAAAGTAAATACTATTGATATAGGGGATTTTAAGCCATTTTCCATTGGGAATACTATTCCCATGATTTTAAGAAAAAAATTTGTTATTGGGTTAGGGGAGATTTTGAGGGATATTATCACCCTAAATCAATTTGGCTTCATTATCAAGAGAAGAATTCAAACCTATATCTACACTACCTCAGAATGTATCTACATCATGAGAAAGGAAATTCAACAAGGGAGATTTTCTTTGAATCTGGATATCATGATGGATTTTAATACCATTAAGTGTAGTTTTATTTTCAAATTTCATGGAATGTATGGATTTCCCAGCAACATTATAAAAATGATAAGTACTATTCTGACTAGTGCAAGAATTTTTATTCATAACAAAGACTCCCCAAAGGGATTTGTCCAATTCTCTTATGGATTTAGATAGGTGGATCTAATTTCTAATATTATTTTTGTAATTGTTGGTGATTACATGAGCCAGTGCACTATTGATCGGGTTTAGGATGGACTTTACACACCAATTATGGCATGGAGGGATCTTCATGTCCCCTACCATCTCCTTTATGTAGATGAAATCATACTATTTGTAAAATCTAGTAAGAAAACATTATCATCAATTAAGATGGTATTTCTTTATTATGAGAGTGTTACAGGGCATGAAATTAGCTGCAAGAAATCCTCAATTGTTTTTTTGGAAAAATTTGTCTCCCTCTCTAGACAACTCCGCATTTCTAGATAGCATGGACTGATAAGCGGATCACTCCCCTTTACATATCTGGGTTCCCTATTTTTTGGGGGAAGCCAAAAGGTTGCTACTTTGAGGGTCTCTCATCTAAAATAACTCAACAATTAGACAAGTGGAATAGAAATTGCTTATCCCAAGTTAGTGGAGTATGCTTGATTAATTTAGTCATCACCTCGATGATAGTCAATGATTTTTCTATATATAGATGGTCAGTTAGCCTTGTTAAAATTATTAATGAAACGCTCAATAATTTCTCCTAGATGGGATGTATCATTGAAAGGATGTTGGTCTCTATGGTACGGAAGGATTGAAAGAAGATAGTTAATATGGGTGGTCTCAGCAATAAGGATCTTTAGATATTTAAGGATTCCTTGCTTTGGATGTTTGCCTGGAACTTGCTCAATCAACATGACGATGGTATGGATTTTCTTCTTGAGAGGTTCACGTGGAGACTCTGTGATGGATTCACCAGGTATACATCATCCCCTATTTTTCCTACTCTTAGATCTTCATATAAGTATATTATCTGTCATTGAAAATGGGATGCATCTAAGCAATCAAAATCAGAATTTTTGGACAACTTCTTCGCTGGAAAGGATATTTTCTCAAGTGGTGACACCCCCCATGATTTACAGGACAAGTCAATTGTAACCCTCATTCAGTGATTAAATTTATTAAATGAAAGTCTTCCATCCCACTTTGTCATGAAAATATAGAGATATGTGTTCATGGATATTGATACTCTCATTTGGAAATCGAATTTGGTGGTCCAGTTTACTATATGTGATTTCTACATGCTGAAATGTTCACAAGGAATCATTCCACCACCCTAGATGATCAAATTTAGAGCCCATTTTTATTCCCCCTTCACACCATCTACTAATGTTGGAACTCTAGAAAAACAGGCTTCCTATTCAAGATAACCTAATGAAATCCAGTTGAAAACTTTCTTTTTTGTGTTACCTCTACCTACGATTTGAAGAGAGCATCAATCACATATTCATTCAATGTCTTTTTTCTGCAAGACTTTGGGTTCACATGGAGAATATTTTTTAATTAATATTATTCTTCCAGGGTCTTGTCTATATCATGATCAATGTCATTGTGGAGCTGAAATTCATCTCCCAAGTTCATAATCTACTTCTTTTATGGGTGGCGTATCCTTTCTCTTATATTTGAAATGCCTTCAATGGGGTGTCCTTCAACCGTCATCCCTGCTCTCTCTAGAGTGGTGCCATATATTTTGAGAAGGCGATTTAGGGGTCTTATCAATTACAAATGGCTTCAATGTATGATGACATCAATGAACTCGTTTTTTTGCTTTTTCATAGAGTTTCAGGTAGGAACAAAAAGCTATAGGTGTTAAAATATGTCCCCTGGATTCCTCTGATCGTGTCAAGGATGAATGTCAATGGGGACGGTGCAGCTCTGGGCGTGCCCAGACCCTCTGGGTGTGGTGGGGTCTTCTGTTAATGAAGAGGCTCTATGAATGGATGCTTTTACCACTTCAAAGAGAGTAGATTTTCTAATAAAGATGAACTTTGGGAAATCATGTAGGTGGCTATGTTTTTGACCCACTTCGGGTTGAACTAGATATGGCTTGAGTCCGACTCGATGCTTGGAGTGGATGTACTCAAGAAAAAATCCCAGAATGATCCTTGGATACTCCATCAATAATGTATTGAGTGTCTTAATCTATCTCAGACTCTTAAATTGAATGTCACACATGAATTTTGTTAGTTTTCTATGAGTAAATATTGTTTTTAACAAAAATATCAATTTCAGAAAGATAATAGACAATTTGAGTAAAAAAGGTCATATCGTGTATTAGTTTGACGTAGAGATAATTCATACACATCTAAAATAAATTAATAATTATTTTCATAAATTATAAAAACAATAGGAATTATTTTTATTATTTATGAAAATGTCACAAGCATTTTTTACAAAAATAAAAAATTTAGATAAAAAGGCACCCTTGGATTTGTTCCAGCCACATCAATAATCAAATTGATGTGATGAAGATTACTACACATCAAAATTGGAATATGGATCATTTAAAAAAAGTATAAAAACAATATAAATTATTTTTATCACTTTTGATTATGTTAGTTTGGGTTTTTTCTAAAATTTTGTTTTTAATTGGAAACACGCTCATCGAGTCATGTCAGGCACATCGTGTGTTATTTGTATGTGAGACTATTTCTTACACATCAAAAATGGCATATGAATCATTTTCCTAATGTATACATACAATACCAGATTTTTTCATGGTATTCTGTGAGTGACACATGTTTTGAACTAAAATATCAATTTTAGACTAATAATAGACCCTTTGAGTAATACTGATCACATTGTATATCAGATTAAGTTGAAGATGGCTCTGACACATAAATAATGAATTATGAATCATTTTTATAAAGTATCAAAAAATAGGCATTTTTTACATGGTTTTGAGTATGTAGTGTGTGTTTTCACAAAAATGTAAATTTTAAACACAAAACATGAACATTGAGTCATACTGGGAACAATGTGTCACAGATTGAGGTGTTGTTGATTCCAACCTGTGAAAAATGACTTATGTATTGTTTTCATAAAGTATCAAATTAAAATGATAAGTAAATTAACTATAAATTGCGATAAATTGATGATAAAATCAACTAAATAAGTAGTAAGAAGTCCCCTTTTCATTATGTCTACTTATATTCTAACACTAGGTATGCTTCGCATAAATTTATAAAAAATCAATTTCTTATTGTAAATAAAATTACTATCAATAGTACTAGTTGTAATAGAAAAATGATAATAAATAATGGATTGATTCCATCATAAATGAAATTATTGTTATCTTTCAAATTTCCAATTTGGATATGCTAGTTTGTTGACTACATACAATATCACTCATAAATTTTAAAACATAATAACAATGACATATTATTTGTTTTTTTCAAAAACATTTGAAATATTAATAACAATATGTATTTTTTTATATGTGTTCTGATAGTGAAATATTATCATATATACTATAATACATGTCTACTTGCAGAAGTTTATTTTCTTATTTTATCGATGTATTTTCCTTAGGACATGATTTTTTTGAAATTTAAACACATATCCATAATAAAATAATTTTTATTAAACCATAATATAAAATTTATAACATTATGTTTAGCTTTAAAAGGTTATAATAATTTTATTACAAATTGATAAATTCCATCATGTGTGTTTAGTTTTTTGGGTAACTATACGTGAATCTAGAAAATAGATCTTTGTTGTATCCAAATTGTCTAAAATTAGTAACCAATGCTACTTAAAAACAAAAATGGAATAATTAATGAAATGAATCAAAATTTATTTGATATGATTAAATTGTATACTTTTACCAATCCCACATGAGTGTTAAAAAGATTATGTTATCCAAATGTTTTCTTTCAAACGTTTTGGATAGCCTATCCACAATTACTTCAATTTTATTTGGTTCTAATTTGAATTATTATGTAGAAGTGATGCGAGGACCAATGAGATCAAATTTATGTTCATAGGGTTTTTTGCATCAAATAATTTTCATATATACATCTACAAAAAAATAGGAATAGTATACAATAATAATGAACCTAGTAGATCAACTATTGTAGAGAAAAATTATGAAAACACCCCTCATGCATACATTTTAAACTTATACTCCAATCCATTAATGAATGATCATTTCATTTACATTATAAAGACATATATAGTCTGTATTATACTCTTCGTAGATTTTTTTCATCATAATCAATTGTGGTTTTATCCCCATTTTCTAATGATGTATCTACACAAACCTTTATTGTAAGTAAATTTGGATTATTAATGGTTAGGGTAAATGTACATTGTGAATATATTTATTATTATTTGGTTGATTCTTTAGAACATTTGGATTATACGTTTCATTTCACCACTTCCCTTTGTCCATTTTTAATAACATTCATCGATTTAGGACGTTTTCATTAATTATTATACTTTTTCATGAAAAATAATTTTGAAAATTAAAACTAAAAGTCATCAAAGTTTTTCACAAGATCTAATAAACATGTAATTAATGTTCCAATATAATTCTTGACAATATGAATATTTTCAACATCGTGTGGAACATGTAGCTTGATGATCATCTCTTGATCTTGGTCAATCACCACTCTCACATAACCTATTGTATGTTATCTATTATGTATACTATATTCTTGTATATTGTACATAGAAACCCTCACAATGATACAATGGTTGGGTGTTTATATATATAAATCACATTCATTTTAACCCTATATAATATCAATACATAAAGCGTATCGATGTATACCAAATTCAAAATTCACAGAAACAATCAAGAAATTATCGATTACCTCTTTCAATATGTCTATTTATGGGGAATGTCTCACTAAAAAGCTTGTGTGGTCATCATTCAGTAGTGTTTCTTGTGTTGTTCCATCTCTTTGATTCATTCCAAAGGTATTTTCTGACAACTTTATATGAATGTTAATTTTTTCTTCATGAATACCTAAAAATTCCAACCACTCTTCCATTTTTTATCTTTATCACCCTATTCATTTCTATTCCCAAAATATGTTTGAGGTGGAACCCCAAAACCCACACCTATTATATGGATATACTATTCTATCTGCTTCGACACCACTAATGGAATTTTTTTCTTATGGTACAACTATGGATGTTTCTTGGGTCTACGTCAGATAAAAAATGTAAGAAAATAAGTAATCATTGTTATGTAATACCAAATTAAAGAAGAAAAAATTTATTATTTCATACTTAAAAATTTTCCCCACACATTTTTGGGATTTTTCATCAATTATTATCCCTTATTTATTTACACATACCTCTTTCCATAGCACATGATGTGGTATGGAATTTTCTTTAGAATTGGATTCATCAGTATGAATTTAAATAGAGGAATATAATTTTTTTGTTACATGTCACACAAAATTATTATAGTGTATTTAAAATACATAACATTTTTTAAATTGACGAATAACACATCCTTTCATTATGGTTGGGGTACACTGGTTTTCTACCCATTTCCAATTTTCAGTACTCAGTTTCTATTTCATAAATTAATTATTCTTAATAAAATTTATAATTCCAATTATTGTTATTCAATGTATTTTTAATCAAAATATACCTGAAAATATATCTCCTCATGATGAACAGTAAATACATCCCACCCACATTGTTTTATTAGGTGAGAATACATCTGTGGAGGGTGTGGATTTATTATTCCATCAACATATTTTAGAAAAAAATACTAATAATTAACCTAAATATTCCATGATCCATTCCATAGAGCATTAATAGAAATTTAATTTTGGATCTATCTACTATTAATTCATTCGGCAAGGGATAATGAAGAGTATGTCAACACTTCATTATTTTATTTTTTTGTTAAATAAAGAATGTACATAATAATTATACTCAAATATCATCCCAAATCAGTGTATTAATCCAAAGAACAAAATTCTACCACAATTATAAATCAATTAACATGAGCCTGACAGTGGTGAGCCTAATTTAATTACTTATGATTTCCTTATTACGGTAAATACTTAGTCAAGTGCATTCCATCCAACCTCAAATTTGATTCCTTTATTCATCACCTTAAAAATATTTTCTAACACTGTCACTCTATGATGCTTATATATGTTTTTAGACACTATTTGTTCAATATCAAAAATTTATTCTACTTCAACATCATCAACATGTTATTTCTCTAGATTGACAACATCATCATGTGAATAAGGATTATGTTCCTCTGCATTAGTAGCACCAACATGTTGACAAACATGTAGTTCCTCATGATTGGGAGCATCGACATGTATAGAAGTCATTATCTACAAAATTGGTTGAATATTTACTTTAGATTACATAAATGCAGTAGTTAATAGATAATAATATTATATAATGAAATGAATGTTAAAAAAATATAACCACATTATTAATGTATCTTTTTTTAAGGTTTATGTGATTTGACTCCTCCACCGTGTATCCAAATCCTTTCATTATGGTCTCCTTTGATATACAATAACTCATCGACAATGGGAAAACTACGAAATTATTGTGACATCCCAAGGAAAGGATTATCCTTTGTTGAATTGATATTTTACCCTTCCATGATTTTGGTCAATAATAGAACAATTGACCACATTTGGTTTGTGGTTTCTGAAACATAAAATAAGTGTACTACATTTCATTCTATTATAAACAGTTCATATTTGTAACCTTCAACTCTTGGAAATATTATTTCATAAGTCCCAATTCATATATTTTAATATTTATCTAGTAATCAACCATATTTCACTGAATAATTGATACTTGGAATGTTGTATAATTCTACTACCATATTTGTTTGACGATGATGATGTTTGAAATATTAGTATAAATTGAATTTCAATCCTTGAAAGAAGATACACACATCACTTCATCTAAAAGTGTGTCTCCACTATTTGACATGGTACTGAATTCATCATGTTCATTTATATATTATGTATAAACATTAATTATATAATCATTATAATATAATTAATGATCACTTGTTCCAATGGTTATCCATAAAATTGTTTTGAAATTGAATCCGGGTTTTTTGCAAAATTATTAAAAATATGACCTTGAAAGCACCCTATAAAATTTTGATTATATATATTTTATATCCAACCATCATCCATGCATGGATATAGATGCCTAATAATTTATTTTGGGTTTCAAAATAATGGAAACATCTAAAATTTTATTCAACATATAATGGTGGTTCTACTATAGATCTATAATAGTGATTGTGTCAACATTTATTCCATAAATCCGTTCACCAACTAGATACCCATTGTGATGAGAATTTTGTAGATCAATTCTTTCGACACTGACAGTTAGTTAGTACATTATTTAATTTCATCCTCAACAGTACATTACAACACAATAAAACCGTCTGGATGACTTCTATTTTTGACATATCCTTTCAAAATCATCATATAGCGTTCAATGGGGTACATCCTTCTATAATGTATTGAACCACATAGTATAATATATTTTACCATGTGAACCATAAAGTGAACCAACAAGTGAACCATCATATCAATTAATTATATTGAAAATAATTTCTCTAATTCACATAATATGAAAACAATTTCCATTCCCATAGTTTTCAATTTCATCTGGTCTATAAAATTTCTTCATATAGTTTTAACAAGTAAATAGATCTTGGTTAATTTATGTTGGAAAATATTTTAAAAAAATAAATATAAATCTTCAAGAAGTAGATATTGCATCAAAACATGACATTCATGTGGTTTCATACCATTAAACATTAAATCATTCATTTACATGATATTCATGATATTTAATGAATAACCTACTAGAACCTTTTCATAATTTAAGAAGTTGAATCATTAATATATCTTCTTCCTATAAAGAGAGTAAGAAGCAAGAGGTAGAAAATATTATCTTTCACCCTTTACAAGTGCCAACTCTTCACATATTCCAATGCCAATCAAGTGCATCTTAGCCTTAATAAAATCCTTCATTTTTCTAGGTGATTTTGTAACATGTCGATGACAATTTATCATTAATTTTTTTCAACATGCATGACATAAAAAAATTCCTAATGTACAAACAATTCAAGTAAGGTACTTTTGTTAAAAAACTAATCACTTTTTCCAACTGGTTCTTATAATGTAACACCCCGATATTTTATGAAAAAAATATTCTTTTAATTTCATTGATGTCTTGTGTTGTAAGCTACAACAATATTACCTTTCTCTATACGCAACACGGTATGAGCTTGCAGTATACACAGCACTATTTTGGATCATGTTACACACAATTTTGATAGTAGTTATTCTACGAAACATTGAGTGTGTATATACATATATATTCACTGTATAAATGAAATATGGTTGGATTCTGTTATATGAAACAACGGAAGAGTCTTTCACAACACGCAACCCTGACTTGTCTTGCATTACACGCAATCGCGACCTTCCCCGATAGTGTGTGTTGTACGCAATACCGGGTTTTTCTAAACAACGATATATTATAATTATATTATTATAAACTAGCCGTTATGAATAGTATTAATGAAATTTTGAATTTTATAACATTATTATTCATCTTACACATTTTCTAGAACATGGTATAAGAACAAAATAAATTTTTCGGGTAAAATAAGTATTTTTCAAAAAATGCAGTTTTGCCGCCTTTTTACGGAGCACCCACTTTAAATATAGTTTTTGACATGTTTATAAGTTCAATTATACAGAATAAAATTATTATTTGGAATTAGGATATAAAATTTTACCTTGGATAATTTTTTCATATTATTCTGATAACTTTCATATTTTAATGAATAGTAAAAACACGCTATATTTTAATTAAAAAGACTTTTTACATCGTAATAACTTATGTGATTAAATTATAATATTAAATGGTTTAAAATTATAAATATAATATATTTTTACCATTTAATATAATGTATTTCATTAGCCTTGATTTTACATTGAATTCGTAGTTTAAATAAATTCAATCTTTTGCAATGTTTTAAACAAAAACTCGTTTTCTTTCGACAACGGGATTAATTTTAATTTAATTTATTCAACTTATGTGTATTGAATTTGGAAAAATGGATTCCATATTTGGAATCAGTGGGTCCAAATTAAATTAATAGACTAATATTTATTTTTGGGCATTATGAATAGTAACTACGATAAATTTTATTTACCATAGTTAAAGGTAAATCGGGTAATTAAGGGTAAATATAAGATTATAAAATTACCCTAACACCTGCCAAAATCCTAATGGATTACTAAAAGTAGACCCATATCACCTAAGGGTCGGATTAGAATCATTTAATGGACTTATTTCCAGGAAAATAACTTAATTATTATTAAAACCAAAGAAAGTGACAACATGTCACTCTCTTAAATCTTATAAGTATATTTATTTTAATTTAGTGATAAACTTCATGAAAATTATAAAATGAATAGTCTCCAGAAATATATTGACATTATATACATCATATGAATTTATTTATAATTTTTAGGGATTAAATAATTATCATTAATTGTGACACAATAGTGATGCATAAATTGTTTATCTAGTGAAAAATCAAGAATATAGTTTTTATTAAACTAATAGTGACCATAAAAGGAACAAAACCCTGACAAAAATTTATTGGTCATGTAAATTTAAACCATAATGAACCAATGGTCGAATAGTTGACCATTTGGAGCCTTATAAAAGCAATTATGACACTTATATTATTTTGTTTTAAATGATTCCAATGTTGTCACCTTCATAATTTAATAAATATAAAAATTTAAATATTGTGATTTTAAGATGATAAATTCGAGTAAAAGTATTATTGTGAAAGGTAATAGATTTATATTCATCATAGGATTTTATTTTTAATTTTTATACAAAACATTAGTATATTAAATAATTATACAAAAATGATGTAGTAATTATTTTATTAAGAGATAAACCAAATAAATGGTTTTAAAAATAATAAAATAAATATTATATGAACTATTTAATGTGCTCCAATAATTTTCTAGATACATATGACCTTTTATGAATCTATTAAATCTTTTATTTCGAACATTTCTTCTGTATATATTTTAGTTAAATTTAAATAAATGAATAGTTTCGAAATTGACACTATTGTTATTTTATAAAAATAACATATTATAAAACTGTTTAAAAATCACAAAAATATTTAAAAATTATAAATTCAAATTTATGTGGTATAAAATGTTATAAAGTGTCCAATTATGGACAATTCACAACAAATAAGTAATTATTTGTTATAATTTAAAATTTAGAATGTTATTACCCCAAACAAAATTAAATTAATTAAGTAAGGATAAATCAAGTTGATAATGTTGAAAATAAATTCCTAACGTGTCTAAATTTTATTGGTTGATGATATTACAACCCTATCTCACCTAATATTCTAATATGAGTCATTTGTGGAGGTTTTTTAGTGGGTTTAGATTTATTATAAATTAATATTGTTTAGATTTCCAAAGGTGCCCCTCTCTTCCCTTATAAAAGGGCACCTCCACCCTCTCTTCCTCACACCAATTTGAGCCTATAATCTCGGCCAAAACCTGACCATTTACCTTCTAAACTTCCCTAGAAACATCCTAGAGGTATTTTTCTTCTTCAAAAACCAAATTTAGTACCCTAAGAGGAGGATTCAAAGAGGCGTGTCAAAGAAGAGGTAATATCTGTTACTGATTATTTCAATTTTCACTCTTGTTCAACTTCTTCTTATTTAGTTGTTTAATTATGAAGTAATAAAATAAGTATCCCTCATACACTGATATTTTATTATAATTATTAAACAACCCTATTTCACTATCTATCCATCCAACGGAAAACAAAATCACGACGCGTGCGTACGTACGGAATATTGTCTCCATGTCATGGTGTAATTTGTTTTTCCACCAACACCTACATGGATGGGTATAATGGTGTAAAGAATAACTATATATGGTTATTATAACATCATACTGATTCTGATATATTATGTCATCAACTCCAATTCTATAATTATGGGAACGATATCATCGCTCGTGCATACATACGGACTACCGTCTCCACGACGCGATGAGATTCATTCTCCATGATTAACCATAAATGAATGATCATAAAGTTTATATAATGAATAATAATGAAATATATGAAATAGAAATGATACTGGATTTATGTATACATATATTTATGTCATCTATTTAGTTTCATTCAATTCAATAAGGAAACGAAAACAACGTTCATGGGTACGTACGGCCTACCGTCTCCATGAACGGTGTATTTCATTCCTTTTATAGATCTATAATATATATGTATATGATGAATATATATTATATATAAATCATTTTTTACATACTGGAATTATGTAAATTGGGATATAAGTAATAATATCAAGAAACGTCAAGTCGAAACACATACGATAAATGAAATAATTTTACCCAAAACGCTACTTTAACATGGAATTTACAAAAGAACGGGTAATATAAAGCCATAAGTGAAACATATATGATATAATAACAATGAATATGATTATGTAATAAGTCAATGACATTATTCAAATCATTATACAGGAGATTTAGAACCATATGTATCATATCCGACCTAAGGTAAGGGATAATTTTGCAAATCTCATTTTTTTATCCGAGATTTCTTATACGTAAGTATTTACTGGGGTTATTGTTATCATCCAAGTCCATGTTTTATAAAATTGTTTTTATGTATGTTTAATGTAATTTTTACCTATTTTATCTTATACTACATGATATGTAAGGAATCTTTCTTTTGTTTACGTTACGAGATGCTTTTTGACTTTTCTGACAAAAGTACGAGAAGAATGTTATTTTTAACTTATAAGGCATGAAAGGGTTTTTACAGTTTTATAAAGCATTATTTTCATAAAGCTTCCTCCAAAAGATTTCATGACTATTTTCAATAAAATCATTTTCTTTTAAAATTGCATGAAATTTTGTGAAAACAAAATGATTTTGAAGAAAAAAGGATATTTTCCTCAACAATTCATTTAACGTGTTTTATCAAAACCATTTTTCATCTAAGATGACATTATTTCATATATGTATGTTTCAAGTTTAATGTCTATATGATTTACATGGTTTCACTTTTCTTATTATGAAATTGTATCCATTTATTTTATATGAATTATGTGATTATGGGATTATGTTTATGAAACCCATTTTATTCGTTGGGTTATTATGAATGATGTATGTTTATTTTGTGGCACAAGTAAGAATGATTTCATTATGAGATGGGTGGGACCTATATCTCCCTCCAATGCATTGGAAAAAGATTTATATCTCATGAGATATACATGGATGGAACGGGAAGTTCAACCGGTTCAGTAATACAGGAATGGAAAGTGGAGTGAACTCGATTCAGAAAGGGACTTTGTCCACTAAGATGGTCTTGGCAGCAATGCCTTGGATACCATGGAAATCATATCATGTGCTTAATGGTTTCCACAATTACATGTTTTATTCCCATACTATTTTATCATGATTGATGTTCCCTTATGATATATTCCTTACGTACTTCCAATATTCATGTCTTTTCTCAAAATTTTGATGTTTAGATTTTATGTTCATGTTTTTGCATTCAAATGTTTATGGATTGTTTTATGTTCTCTATATTTACCCTTATTGGGTATTTGAGCTCACCAATTTTATGTTTTCTTTTCCCCAGGATATAAAGAAAGGTTTTAGGTAAGAAAAAAAGGGGAATATCTTTTTGGGGAGATGTTGAAGATCTTTCACCATGATTAGAAGATTTTATTCCGAGTTTCCAAAGACACTAAACTATTACGGTCCTTGTGTGTCTGTTTTTGTTATGTATTAAGTATTCCACAAAATTAATGTAATATCCTTGTACGTCAAGCTTCGGGCCTCTACAGTTGGTATCAGAGGAAAGGTTTAGTCAACCTTTAGAAACTAGGATGCGAGAACTTTAGTGAGATCCCTAGAGATATGTCTAAGGTATGTCTAAGAATGACCCTAAGGTTAAGTATACATATAGGTTATAGTCCTAGAATTGCGCTAATGATCTTAGTATTTAACCTATGATGTTAGATATTGAGGGTACTTCCCCTTTACTATTTTGTTTTCCCTAGCATGATTTTTGCCTCTCACACTATTCTTTTTGGGTTTTAGACAATGGCTGAAAACAAGAAGATTCACTATAATGGAGGATATGACAGACAATGGAATGATATTCTTCATGAGAAACCAAATGAAAAGGGATTTGGAAGTCCAAACATCATTATTATTCCTAATCAGAAATCTCATAATATGATCAATAATCTCAACTTTGTTAAGTTTCATGACTCAGATAATAAGAGAAAGATGGAGTTTCATGATGATCACAGTGGAAAGAAAGTTCAATTTCCCTCATGTAAATCATGTGGGAAGAGGCATCAGGGATATTGTTTCAATGGAACTGGAAGATTCTTTGGATGTGTAAAAGAGGGACACAAAGCCAGTAAGTGCAAAGGAAAAGGTTCAGTTAACAGCATGGACAAGGATAAGGGTATTGCTACGACATCAACAATGATTAGATGTTTTAAATGTGGAATGTATGGGAATTATGCAAACCAATGCCCTAAGGGAAAATCTCATGAAGATAATCAGCATGGTCATATGAGTAGTATTTATGTTGATGATGATGAAGAGACTACAAATGAAATATGAGATGAAAGAAATGATGATGCTCAATCAATGGATTAGGAAGTTAGTGGAATGATTGTATGTTTATAAAGAATAATGTACGGTACTATGGATTAAAGAATCATCTAAGTATTGTTACACTATTTATTTTCCTAAAGTGTTTGAATGTATATGTTGAATGGTACCGGTAACCATGATAGGTTATTCAGATATTTTTGGAAAGTAGATGATATGCGCATAATGAAAGGATAAGAATATAATGAGATATTTGATTGTATTCATGAGCTCATGACTGATATACGGACTAAGTGATATCATGGTTTGAGTATATAGAGTTTTGAGGATTTTGGTATGTGGAGAGTGTTAACTTTTAACTGCATTCATGTTTTCACTAAGATTCAATGGGTATTCATTCTTCAATAGAATACACGATTAAGGTATTGACATGTTTGTAATTTGACCAACAAGATATATCTTATGATATATTGGGGATAAATGATGGCATTCACGTGATTGTTATGTGACATTTCAAGTAATCATTTTCTTTATACTATGATCTTGGACTGAAGTATTTTAGATAAGCCTAAATATTGGAATGGATTATGTTGGACATAAGTTAGTATTGTTTAAGGATAAAGCTTTTTTCTATATTATTGATGGGATGCTATAGTAATGTAGTTTTAGAAAAAGGACAACCTACAGGACGTGCGACAACCCATCGCGTCGGACAAGGATGTGGGAATCGAACCCACAACCGAAGTGCGACTGGCCTTTATTGCCTACCACTGGCCTACAGGAAGTCCCTGTTTAGTAGAAACTAGTTTTATTATATTAATTAGTATGATATATATAGTATAAGTCCATTTTACGAACCATATATGATTAATCTCATTATAGATGGACTTATGTATTTTTGATAACTTTTATAACCTTTTGTTTGAGATAGATGGAATGACCCATCATTCTATCACATGATCTACTAACACTACACAAATGACAAATTCAATTTCATTTCATTAAGAGATGAAGTGGAAATTGTCCAAAGAACGACCAATGGTGAATCACGAAAGTATTTCTTCTAATTCCAATTTCATCAACATTAGGGAAATGATCTTGAAAAACAAAAATGTTGTCATAGTGCCCTTATATCCGATGAATCAGATGGTACCTTAGATCGTCACAGATCTATGGCTTTGTGATTGATGGCTTTTTCATAGCCATGTTCTCTACCACTCTCAATCAGAACATGATGGTTAGATTTTTCTTCCATATCCATATTTTCACATATGTTCTCCTATATGTAAACCCAGTGATGAGTTTCATTGGGTAATTTTTACATTTCTTACTTTAGTTTTTAAAATTAATTTATAGTATTCCTTTTTACGATGTGGGTTTCTATAAATAGAAAATGATTTATAACCCCGACGAATTTCGAGGGAGAAATTCATTTTAAGGGGGGTAGAATGTTACACCCGGAGATTTTATGAAAAAATATTCTATTAATTTCATTGATGTCTTGTGTTGTAAGCTACAACAATATTACCTTGCTCTATATGCAACATTGTATGAGCTTGTAGTATACACAACACTATTCTTGGATCATGTTACACACAATTTGGATAGTAGTTATTCTACAAAACATTGAGTGTGTATATATATATATATATTCACTGTATAAATGAAATATGGTTGGATTCTATTATACGAAACAACATAAGAGTCTTGCACAACACGCAACCCTGACTTGGCTTGCATTACACACAATCGCGACCTTCCTCGATAGCGGGTGTTGTACGCAATACCGAGTTGTTCTAAACAACGATATATTATAATAATATTATTCTGAACTAGCCATTATGAATAGTATTAACTAAATTTTGAATTTTATAACATTATTATTCATCTTACACATTTTCTAGAACATGGTATAAGAACAAAATAAATTTTTCGGGTAAAATAAGTATTTTTCAAAAAATGTTGTTTTGCCGCCTTTTGATGGCGCACCCACACTAAATCTAGTTTTTGACATGTTTATAAGATCAATTTTACAAAATAAAATTATTATTTGGAATCAGTATATAAAATGTTACCTTGGATAATTTTTTCATATTATTATGATAACTTTCATATTTTAATGAATAGTAAAAACACACTATATTTTAATTAAAAACAACTTTTTTCATCGTAATAACTTATGTGATTAAATTATAATATTTAATGGTTTAAAATTATAAATAGAATATATTTTCACCATTTAATATAATTTATGTCATTAGCCTTGATTTTACATTGAATTCGTAGGTTAAATAAATTCAATCTTTTGCAATGTTTTAAACAAAAACCCGTTTTCTTTCGACAATGGGATTAATTTTAATTTAATTTCTGCAACTTATTTGTATTGAATTTGGAGAAATGGATTCCATATTTGGAATCAGTGGGTCCAAATTATTATAATAGTCTACTTTTTTATTTCTGGGCATTATGAATACTAACTACAGTAAATTTTATTTACCATAGTTAAAGGTAAATCGGGTAATTAAGGGTAAATATAAGATTATAAAATTACACTAACACCTTCCAAAATCCTATTGGATGACTAAACGTAGACCCATATAACCTAAAGGTAGGATTAGAATCATTTAATGGACTTTTTTCCATGAAAATAACTTAATTATTATTATAACCAAATAAAGTGACAACATGTCACCCTCTTAAATCTTGTAAGTATATTAATTTTAATTTAGTGATAAACATCATGAAACTTTGAATATTAATAGTCTCTAGAAATATAATGAAATTATCTACATCATATAAATTTATTTATAATTTTTAGGGATTAAATAATTATAATTAATTGTGACATAATAGGGATGCATAAATTGTTTATCTAGTGAAAAATCAGTAATATAGTTTTTATTAAACTAATAGTGACCATAAAAGGCACAAAACCCTGACCAAAACATATTGGTCATGTAAATGTAAACCATAATAATCCAATGGTCAAATATTTGACCATTTTGGGCCTTATAAAATCAATTATGACACTTATATTATTTTATTTTAAATGATGCCAAAGTTGTCACCTTCATAATTTAATAAATTTAAGAATTTAAATATTGTGATTTTAAGATGATAAATTCGATTAAAAGTATTATTGTGAAAGGTAATATATTTATCTTCATAATAATATTTTATTTTTAATTTTTATGCAACAAATAAGTTTATTAAATAATTATACAAAATTGATGTAGTAATTATTTTATTAAGGGATAAACCAAATAAATGGTTTTAAAAATCATAAAATATATATTATATGAAATATTTAATGTTCTAAACTAATTTTATAGATACATATTACCTTTTATAAATCTATTAAATCTTTTATTTTGAACATATCTTCTGTATATATTTTATTTAAATTCAAATAAATTAATCGTGTCAAAATTGACACTATTGTTATTTTATAAAAATAACATATTATAAAATTGTTTAAAAATCACAAAAATATTTGAAAATTATAGATTTAAATTTATATGGTATAAAATGTTATAAATTATCCAATTATGTAAATTTCACAACAAATAAGTAATTATTTGTTATAATTTATAGTTTAGAATGTTATTACCACAAATAAAATTAAATTTATTAAATAAGGATAAATCAAGTTGATAATGTTGAAAATAAATTCCTAACAAGTCTAAATTTTATTGGATGATGTGATTAAAACCCTATCTCATCTAATATTCTAATATGAGTCATTTTTGGAGGTTTTTTAGTGGGGTTAGATTTATTATAAATTAATATTTTTAAGATTTCCAAAGGTTCCTCTCTCCTCCCTTATAAAAGGGCACCTCCTCCCTCTCTTACTCACACCAATTTGAGCCTTTAAGCTCGTCCAAACCCTACCCATTTCCCTTAAAAACATCCCTAGAAACTTCCTAGATGTCCTGGTCTTCTTCAAATACCAATTTTAGTACCCTAAGAGGAGGATTCAAAGAGGCGTGTCAAAGAAGAGGTAATATCCGTTATCGATTCATTCAATTTTCATTATTCTTAAACTTCTTCTTATTTAGTTGTTTAATTATGAATTAATAACATAATTATCCCTCATATACTTATATGTTATTATAAATATGAAACAACCCTATTTCACCTTCTATCCATCCTATGGAAAACAAAATCATCGCGCGTGCCTACGTACGGAATACCGTCTCCACGCTGTGGTGTAATCTGTTTTTCCACCAACACCTTACATGGATGGGTATAATGGTTTAAAGAATTACTATATATGGTTATTATAACATCATAATGATTCTTATATATTATTCCATCCACTCTAATTCTATAATTATGGGAACGCTATCATCGTTCGTGCGTACGTACGGAATACCGTCTCCACGACGCAATGAGATTCATTCTCCATGATTAACCATACATGAATGATCATAAAGTTTATATAATGAATAATAATGAAATATATGAAATAATAATTCAACTAGATTTATGTATATATATATATATGTATGTCATCTATTTAGTTTCATTCAATTCAATAAGGAAATGAAAACAGCATTCATGCGTACGTACGGCCTACCGTCTCCATGAACGGTGTATTTCATTCCTTTTATCGATCTATAATATATATGTATATGACGAATATATATTATATATAAATCATTTATTACATTATGGAATTATGTAAATCAGGATATAAGTAATAATATCAAGAAACGACAAGTCGAAACACATACAATAAATGAAATGATTTTACCCAAAACGCTACTTTAAGATGGAATTTACAAAAGAACGGGTAATATAATGTCATAAGTGAAACATATATGATATCATAAAAATGAATATTATTATGTAATAAGTCAATGACATTATTTAAAACATTATACAGGAGGTTATGAACCATACAAAGCATATCGGACCTAAGGTAAGGGATAATTTTGCAAATCTAATTTTTTTATCCGAGATTGCTTATACGTAAGCATTTACTAGGGTTATTGTTATCATCCAAGTCCATGTTTTCTAAAATTGTTTTTATGTATTTTTAATGTACTTTTTACCCATTTGATCTTTTACTATATGGTATGTAAGGAATATTTCTTTTGTTTACGATACGAGGTACTTTTTGACTTTTCTGACAAAAGTATGAGAAGAATGTTATTTTTAAATTATACGGCATGAAAGGATTTTTATGGTTTTATAAAGACTTATTTTCATAAATCTTCCTCCAAAAAATTACATGACTATTTTCAACAAAATCCTTTTCTTTTAAAATTGCACGACATTTTGTGAAAAAAAATGTTTTTGAAGAAAAAAGGATATTTTCCTCAAGAATTCATTTCAAGTGTTTTATCAAAACCATTTTTCATCTAAGATGACATTATTTCATATGTGTATTTTTCAAGTTTAATGTCTCTATGATTTACATGGTTTCACTTTTATTATTATGAAATGATATCCATTTATTTTATATGGATTATGTGATGATGGGATTATGTTTATGAAACTCATTTTATTAGTTGGGTTATTATGAATGATGTATGATTATTTTGTGGCACAAGTAAGAATTATTTAATTATGAGATGGGTGGGACCTATATCTCCCTCTAATTAATTGGGTAAATATTTATTTCTCATGAGATAGACATGGCTAGAACTTCAAGTTAAACCGGTTCAGTAATACAGGACTGGAACAAGGAGTGAACTCGATTCAGAAAGGGACTTTGTCCACTAAGATGGTCTTGGCCGCGATGCCTTGGCTACTATGGAAATCATATCATGTGTGTAATGGTTTCCACAATTACATGTTTTATTCCCATTCCATTTTATCATGATTGATGTTCCCTTATGATATATTTCTTACATACTTCCATGATTCATGTCTTTTCTCAAGATTTTGATGTTTATATTTTATGTTCATGTTTTTGCATTCAAATGTTTATGGATTGTTTTATGTTCTCTATGTTTACCCTTACTGGTTATTTGAGCTCACCCCTTTTATGTTTTCTTTTCCCCAGGATATAAATAATGGTTTTTGGTAAGAAAAAAATGGGAAGATTTTTTTTGGGAGATGTTGAAGATCTTTCACCAATATTAGAAGATTTTATTCCGAGTTTCCAAAGACACTATACTATTACGGTCCTTGTGTGTCTGTTTTTGTAATGTATTAAGTATTCCACAAAAGTAATGTAATATCCATGTACTTCAAGATTCGGGCCTCTACATGTAATGGTTTTTAAAATATGGTTTACAAAAATCTAGTTCCATATATTTTACATTATCAATCATTTGATCACCCAGTAGTGGAGATAGTGTTGTATGTTCATTTGAGTTCCCATCAAATGATGTTCTCCATGATCGGTACATAGGTCACCCAGGTAGAAATAAGTGATGTCCTAGAAACATTGTCTTCAATGAATGTATCAACCTATTTTATTTAGTACTATGTTTACATATAGAACACCATTAATTTCCATTAATTATATATTCTGAAAACATTCCAAAACCCGGAAAGTCATTTATCATCTCGTACAAGATGTCTCTTAATGTGAAATTTTCATTTCACTAAATATTATACAAAATAACACCTAAATCCCACAATAATTTCAAATGTGGGATAAATGGATCCTAATGAAAATCAATATTAATACCCAATTGTTTTGGTTCAGATATAATTATAGATAACGTACTTTATTTTCTTTTCAAGTATAATTAAGTTGGAATGATTTAATTTACCAACATAAATATCCATATAATGTGGGAGTTAATTTTAAAACCAATAGGATTCAGTTTATATGTTGATAGTATATGATAATGGTTTCTCCGCTCATTTCCAAATTAATGAGACTAGTGATCAATTATACTTCATTGAGGATAGTATTCCAAGTGAAAAGGTTCCCTATATTTATTCTTTATATATATATTCCATGTCAATTGTCTTGCATTATCATCAGATCTGTATAGGAACCCAACAATTAGAATGATATTAATGTACTATAAAAATTTCATAGGACCCAATTCCTATTTTTTTTACTATGAAGTACCAGACTTTTGTTTTTTTTAATTTGCGTCCTAGGGGAATAGTACAATGTCATTTGGATTGGAATGTATTCTTTAAAAGATCATACCCATTGAACAAATAACTCATTTAGTGTCATATGATCATAAAGTAAGATCATTATCTTATGGAATAATATCATTCAAGAGATAATTTAGTTCAATTTAATTGGAATATCCCCATACATTCATATCTTTTAAATTATACAGTTTTAGTATGGCTGACAATGCTTTATATTTAGTAAAACTAACAAACAATGGTGTCTTTTCACAACTGTAAAACATTTTAAATAATTTTTGAAAATCTAGATGTTCATCATAAACTTTCATTTTTCATTTCCACAATATAATACTTATCATTTTTTGAACCTATAATCAAATCCTTGATATTAATATCATCATTTTCCACAATTTTAATCATATCAGATGATCCATAAAACATAGTCTTATCCCAGTCACATGCTATATTCATTTTCCCCCATGTTTAGTGCAACATTTATAACATTGATATATTTTATAATAGATCATGTGTTATTCCAACTCCTATGGACTAATTAGTCTATAATAATAACACCATTAACAAGGACAAAGTATTTGTGAAGGGTCATATGCATGTTCTTTTTCACACATAATGAAATATTTCACACCATCCTTAAACTCTTTTTTCATATGATTGGAGTCCATCTATGTTTGATTCATATACAACTTATTTTATTTGGTTATATTAATATTTATAAAAATAAATAAATCATAAAAACCAATTCATATAGAAATTTCCACTTATGAATAAAATATTACTGTATGGTACAATTATGAATAGTTATAATTTTATAGGCATAAATTTGTTTATTAATTGTTATTATTTTACTAATATTGGTAATAATCAATATTTTCTATATTATATGAACCTAATATGACATCTCTTTCACTAATTCGGTTCCCAGGAGAGATCACTACCATATCAAAACCCAACATATAGGTGATCAACATATTACAATCAATAAAAAATTTTAAAACTACTTATCTATATCAATGATTGATAACTATTTTGTATAGAAATTACAATTGAATATATTTACACTTTTATCTCCCAACATTTTGAAGATTATACTTTCCCTATTTTGGTTTCCGGAAAAGAAAACATCCTTAAAAGATTATACACTCTTGGTCACTAAGAAATAAAATATACAAGGTAATGAAATGTTTTAAAATGCCATTATGTTTTAAATTTAGGGTAGTATGAGGGATATTTGGAACAAAATTTGTATAATTGATTGATTTTAATCCATGAGAGAATGAGAGATACTTGTAACAATGAGCTAATTACTATCTATGCGCCTCAAAAACATATCCTACATATCGTTATCAATCACCACCTCACTTGATATGTGGGAAGTATTTTTTTTCATTGCATAGAAATGATGTAATCAGATTGAGAAATTATAATGCATGAGTGAAAATGATCATGAAGGAGATGTATAAGGTGAACCAACCACATCTTGATTCAAAATAGATTGGGTGGAACATGGGACCATGATGTATAATTAGAACATGGAGTCGATAACATGTTTTCCCCACATTATCACTTTTTACAAATAATTTACTGCCACCACATTACATGATATGTGGGATAGAATTTTTGGTCCACATAGGGGAGCTCCATGAAATAATAGTGAGTCATAGTATTGAATGAATGAAAATTAATGTGAAGGCAAGGGAGAGAGTCAACCAATAATGGCTTAAAAAAGAGATATTAGGCAGAGAATCTATGAGGTACACCAACATTAAACAATATGGATTACGTGTGTGTTGTTCAAACCATTTGAAAAAACAAAAAACAAAAAAAAGGTGTTGTTGGTTGAGAAATGGTTCACAAGTGGTCACATACAATGATATTAATATATCATTAAAATTTCAAGACAAAAAATTATATAAACTTTAAACCAAGAAAAATATATTAATAAAAAAATTTAAATTTAAAAAAAAAATTAAACAACTAAATGATTGTAATTTTCATTTCTCTTCATTTTGTTCCGATGAGAAATATAGTTAATGATAAAATGATTTTAATTTATCACCAGATTGTTTGGTGGCAATTTTTTAAAATAAAAGAAAATATATTTTTAGAAATATGGAAAAAAAATCCTTACTAAAAATATATTTTCCGAATAATCAATTCTTCTAAATAAATTATATATTATAATTTTAAATAGTATATTTTTTTTTAATTAAAATAATAAATAATTAACAGAAATATATAAAGATATATGTTTTCAAATTATTTATATAATTACAATATATATATTTATAAATATATTTATAAAATTATATATATAATTATATATAATTTTATATTAATATTCATTAATATATATATATATATATTTACAAAATGAATGTATAATTATATAAATAAATATATATATGTTTTATTGTATTAAATAATAGTTAAAAAACATTTATAACCATTTTTATTTCTTATTTATAATTAACATTAAACAAAATAATACACATAATAAAAATAATTTATTTACCAACAATAATTTATGATCAATATAATTTATACAAAAATAATCAAAATTATTTATATAAAAATAATCAAAATTATCAATTCAAAGTAATAAAAGTTATTTATAAATTATTTTTATAATTTAATAATTCAAAATTTATTAATTCACGATAATCAAAATTATTAATTCAAATAAAATTTTAATTCAAAACTATTAATTAAAATTTAATAATTAAAAATAAATATTAATTGAAAAATATTAAATCAATATAATTATTAATTAATAATTATTTATAAATTATTTATATAAATGATTAATTCAATATAATTAAAAAAATATGTATAACCAAAATTAATTAGAATTTATTTTCAAATATTTTTATAAATATAATCTATAAGAAGAACATCTAAATCTCCACAAAATAAAAATCTAAGAAGGAATATATAGTTATAACTCCACTAAAAAGTGAAATAGGGACCTACCTATCCATCTATAACAAATGGTTGATCTCAAGATATAATTTTCAGATATAAAAAATGAACAAAGAACAATATACCAAACAGTGTCTTCACAGGACCCTAAACTGTAAATGAACCAAAAATTAGAGCAAGATGGGATCTAGAATGTGCGATGGTAGAATTGAATGATAGATTCAACAGAGAGACATGATCATATAAAAACCCCAAGGATAATGAACACCACCTCTAGTATACCCCAAATAACAATGGACTCAGTTGAGAAGGTCCAAAACCAGAGATAAAAATTGTTGGTTAGATAGTAAGGGAAACAAATAAACACAATTATGTCGCCAACATTATTAAAGTATAGATCTATAATAAGGTCAGTTCATGCCATTCCTATTAAATATCTAAAACAAAGTAGAGGAATGAGTGGGTAAAGAACTATATGGAAGAAGATCATTATCAAAGTGGAAACAAAATAATAACATGCCTTAGATCTTAAGAGGATCAATTAATATAGAAGCTTGATGAAGAGTCATGGAGGTGGTTCAGCTTCATTAATTATTGAATCCACAAGAGTGAGGATGATTTTTTATGGTTATATTTAAAACATTGGGTATGTAATTTTTTAGGGATTTCAAAAAAGTGGTGAAAAAGATTAGTTGTATCAATGCTAAAATAGAAAATGATGATAAAATTGTCACGACCCATCCCCTAGGGCCCATGTCGTGACTACCCCAAGCCCACCTCTCGAAGGCTTGGGGCAGGCGACTAGCACTGAAGGTGTCATCCTATATGTGGGAGGCATTTTACTAAGTACCTGCACACACACACACACACACCCAACCACATCCCAACACATTGAAAGGGGGAAAAGAAAACCAATAAAACAATGCCAAGTGAAAGAACATCTGAAAGTATGTGGGCCAGAATACAAACCCAATAAAAAACTAAAAACAGGAAAACACAAGATGGAACTCTAATGGCCATCTGTAGAAAACCCCACCTGATCTTGATAGTAGTGAAGCTTCTGAAATACAAAGTATTATATACTATCTGCCCAGTCCTACTAAGCCCCACCTGGTTCTAGGCCACTAAGTCCACCATTGTAGCATTTGTTAGTCTCATCTCCCAAAGCACCTCTATCAAAATTTCGGTTGTTTGCATTAGAACAACATGTATGGGTGAATCCCGCATAGGGGTGAGTAACATAGTACGTAGTAGGGACCCCAAAACAAAATAGAAATACCACTCAACAATTACTCTAGGTAAAGCAGAGAACACAATATAGATCCCACCAGGTATATTCTAGGGTCTAAATAGTAACATCCTCAGTCACATCATCGAACACCTCGGCTACTGGAGAACTCCTCCTCTAGAGAGTATAGTGGGTATACCAAGTATAGAAGAGGTGCTTCCCACAAACCATGGACAGTTTAAGTACTCCTCCCCATCACGTATCGTGGCCTATAAATGTTATAGATAGGTGTTTCCCACTAGTCGTGGCCAACTAGGAGACTCCTCAAAATCATGTATCATGGGATTGAAAATTCCCAGAGAGGTGCTTCCAACTGTGGGCTAGGAATCTCAAATAGAGGTTCTTCCCATTGGGCCAAAAGTCAGTCATCCTCAGGTATCAGTCATTCATAGGGTTTTTTACATAGTGCGCTTGGGGGAACTACTCCTCAAGCCCATCTTCACATCTCAAATTCAACAAAAGTACCAATATATAATGCAAAAGGTCTTACTCGTTGATAGGGTCCCAACTGCAAAACAAAATACCATCAATCAGATGTGCAGTTCGCAAGATACGGGCATTTTAGTAAACCGGGGGCCCATTGTGGCGGGGCCCGGTCTGACCTGGTCAGACTAACCCAACCAACCTGGCTAGGGGATCACACATACCCCAGTTCCTTAAGAAGGACTCGACCTAACTTGGTGTAGTTCGAGGTCGGTCGGGTCCAGCTTTGCCATTGGGCTAGGCCCAATAGGCCTCACTAGACCCTGCCTACCGGGTGGCCTAGCGACCCAATCTAGTCCAGCTCGGCCGAATGGGGTGGGCGTCTGGACTTCAGGTGTGGGTCTGGACCATTGTGTGGGGGTATGGCACACCAACACACTTCCAACCAACCTGTGGCTTGACCCGCCAGTTAGGGACTGGCAATGTGGTGCGGCCGGTGGTGCTGACCAGCCGATATGCCGCCTAGATGCCGCGTCCGACTCCCCCTGGCACAACAGGTTTGCAGCTGTTCCATCAGCTGCAGTCAAGGGACCGTGGCTTTTCTTGTCTTCCCTCCACATGTCACACCATGTGGTGTCGCATCCTCCAGAACACCGTCGCGGTTGACGAACCCCGACATCCCAGTCAATGCGGCCTACCCGTGTGGGCCGCCTCCTCCACATGACTGGTGAGGCCATCCACCGCTGGTGCCAATGCACCAGTAAGGTGTTTAACATGACACTAAATGTGCTTCGGTGGTCCGTTCTTCTAGCTGTCTCCGTCTGTGGCCTCTGGGGATCACCCTCTTTTGTGCGAGGTTCCCAAACCTTCCTTGCCATCATATTGAGGGTATGGACACCATGAATGCACAGGTAGGGGTGCTTGAGCATTGATCATGTCAGACCGGGGTGTCTGCATTAGAGGTTTAATATTAGGTGAGGTTCGAGGGAGTTTCTGTTCAATCATTCCATGCCATGTTTTGGACACCAAATAAAATAATGCCAAGAATAAAACACCCTCACACAGAACTCATGAATCATGGATGAACCTATTTGTGGGATGATTTTTGTTCATAATTTTTATAAAAGGATGTGTAATAACATCAAATCTACAACCCCTACCTCTTATGACGTCTGATGTCGCGGCATTCATTCTCGAGGGATTAGGATGTTGTCGTCTCTTCTCGACTCCGACCTTCAAAAGGCATCAAAGATGATGATGTTCTATTAGCGTTCAACCTTCTTCACTAGGGTAGAATTCCATCATTTGTTCACCAGAAAATCCTCCAAATTTTTAATCCTTATTTACCCAGTTTGTCAAACTATATATAGGAGCTCATCACAATGTTTCTATTATGATGCAACGCCGCGTCACTACGCTATATTATTAAAGGAACAATGTCAATATTATGGGTCACTAAAGCATCGTTATTCTATGAGTTCATAATCCATTCATGAGCATCATTAATGCGCATCGTCGCTGCCCCATCACTACCCCCACAACATCAACATCTACCCCTCAAATTTGATATAGAAAAATAAAATAATTATATGAAATTATTTTTTAATTTTTCTCAAAAAGTATGAAAAATAAAATTTCCACTCAGGCCTTGCTGAATAATTTTAATTCATTTCAAGGAGAATCCCGGAGTTATGATTTTAACAGTTCCCTCATGTATTTAATCTAAGCACTGGTTTAAAATAGAAAATATTTTATGCACTATTACTGAACGTACCTTAATAAAAGTTCAAAACGTTAACATTCACCCTCAACCCACACCAGTCGAGGTTTGGGTCCGCTTAATGGGAAAATGCCCCCATTAGTTCAACTTTACTCTCGAATTTTCAACTCGAGTTACCATTTAATAGTTATAGGGATTTGAAAATAAAATAATTGTTTCTTAATTGTTTTATTCATGGCCAAAATGTAGCATCTACTGTTGGACAGCACCAGCCAATATTAGGGTCTTCCTATGGTAAGAATAACCTCACGAGTTCTGCGGTGGTCTCATAATTTTAATATGAGTAACTGTTCGTGACTTATATGCCTTTGAAAATTAAAATAATTTTATTTATAGTTATTCCATATTTTGGTTTTCTCACTAGAGTCTTATGCCAAGTAAACTTATGTCACTCATAGGGTATACCCACCATCTTGAAAGCAATTGTTCCCTGAGATATCTAATCTGGGCACTTGTTTATGAGTTATTACACATTTTCCCAAAATCCTCCCACATGTTCTATTTAAATATTATAATTTGTTAACGGATCATTCTGGGAACTCTGTGTCTCATAATCATGTTCCCCAAAAATTCAGGGTCTCGAAATAATTCAGTATAAAAAAATTGGAACAAAAAATTCAGTACATTACATTCTCCCCACCTTAGGGTTTTACATCCCCACAATCCAAACAAATGAAAATAAAACAAAGAGGGTATCGAAAATGAATCCGGGCTTCCTGCACCCATATGTTCTCCTAGATTTTCTCATTTTGCCACCGAATTTTCACTAGAGGAATCGACTACCCCTATTGGGCCTACTCTTTTTGATCCCCTATCTCCACCAGGAACTCCGCAAACATCACCCCTTCATCAATTTTATATCTCTCCCTAGTTGATGAAGTGCAATGGATTATGCACGTACCTCCTCAGCTGTGACACAAGGAAAAAATCATGCACTTGGTGCATCTATGGGATAAGAACTAGGTGGTATTCCACCTTTCCAACACTGCTCAGGAACCAAAAAAGTCTGATGAATCTTAGATATTCCTTCTCACCCTGTCCAAATCTCCACAATCCTCATCGGGGGTGATACTTGGAGGAACACATTATCTCCATCGTTAAACTCCAAGGGTCTCCATCTCCAATATGTAAAGGCATCCTAATCCCACTACCGATCACTACTCATTGACGGGTAGGAAGTGAGAAGACTTGGTGAGTTGGTCAATGATAACCCATATAGAGTCATGACCTCTAGACACACATGGTAACCTTGTCATGATGTTCATCAATATACTGTCCTATTTCCAATCTGGTATCTTGAGTAGCTGAGTCATGCCTACTGGAACATGATGTTCAGCCTTCACTTGCTGACAAGTGAGGCATTGTGAAATGAACTCGACCAATTTTTTCTTCATCCCTAGCCACCGATACTGACACCAGAGGTCCTGGTATATCTTTTACACATAATGATTTACCACCAGAGGGGGAGTATGGAACTCCCTCATCACCGCCTCACATAAAATCACTAACACTAGGTTGTTCCCTCTGAAAAGGATTATGTGCTCCCCACCTATCGAAAATCCATCAAGATCTTGTCATGAGGATAACTGAGCATGTAAGGCCTCACAGTCGACATCCAAGAACTATGCCTCCCTAAGTCGCTGCCAAAGTTGTGGTGTGATAGTCATTGACTGAAGGTAAGCTTCTCCAACATCATCCACAAAGGATATATGCATCATGACTAGCTACATTACTGCCTCACTCAGTAGGTGTAAACTAGAATTATTTCTAATCATGTATGCGACCAAGTTCCCCTTTCCAGGAGTACATTCTATCTCAAAGTCATACTCCGGAATGAACTCTAACTATCACCACTATCCCAATTGCTGAAAATCCAACAGGAACCTTTCCATCCCCACGAAAGGCTAACCCTTTTAATTTATTGATGTTCCCACTGACCCTTTGGTTGTGGGTAATTTTTCTCCATGACCACTGGATTATTGCTATAGTAATACACACATAACTTCAAACACAGGGTCTTACTAAGCCCTTCATGTGCACGTCCCCCACCTACAACCTTTTTGGGAAGCTCAACGAATTCCCTCTAATATATAGATGTTGATATAAGTTCCATCTTGTGGTGTAGAATGATATAGAATTCCATCCCCGCACAGGAAGGTAACCCTAGAAACATCTTTTTATGGGACATTCCAACACTCCGCCTCTACTGTTGGGAACTAAAAACTCAAAAAAATTATTCCATGAGGGTTAGGTTGTCCAACTCAAGAGTGATCTGCTGCACCCTCCTATGCATGAGTTTATCTTGTGATTCTTGGGTTTCCTTTTTTCTGACAAAGGAAAAACCCATTCTAGTACTGTGGATATACCGTATCCTTTTTTCTTAAAACAGTCAATATGGACATGAAAACTGGATGCCCAGTCTATACTAAAACTAACATCAGAGGTCCTTGACACTACCACCAAGAGGATCCAACCCAAACTCTTGCCTCAAGGTTCCGATCACATAGTCAACATAAGTGTGATTATCAATTCCCCACCCATAGGTATCTCTTGATGTAAGGATCATGTCAATGGTTTAACTTATAATTCAAGGTCTTGAATAAGATTCATGACAAGAAGGAAATATTAGCACTTGTTTCAATTATTATGAAAACTAGTAGTGTACACAGATAGTACCTAGAATCATTCATGGATCCCTCGGGTCATACTCCATGATCACATGTATCTACTCCCTTCCCCTATCCTCAAGATGAACCTTCAATCCCTGAAGCACTACGGGAGCCATTGGATATACCGGTGTGGATATCAATGTCATCCAAGGGTACAGATCAATTTAGAAGATTTACTCTCAATAGAGATGTCATCATGGAAGATCTTCAAGGGAGACGTCATTATACTCTACTGTCACTAAGGAATTTTAGGACCCATTACATTCACAGCACTGAGGGTCAAACAAGCTAACTAAATAGGCGTTGGCTAAACTAGCCTTTTCCTAGGTCTATCAAGAGATACATGGATTTCCCCTCTATTGATAATTTGAAATTTGGATCTATCTCCGTGGATGAACCACATACTTTTACTAATATAGTCAATCCTAGCATGAATATTACTAGTAAATACCATGAATGACGTCATAAGGCCTCCACGCTACAACCTGGAGATCCCAACTAATAATCTCCCCTCTAAGAGTCAAGACACACTATTGGCACCAGTGTGTGGACATTGGGTCTCCTCCAGTAGGAGTCTTTAAACATGAGGGTCAAGTAAATTGTCTTAACCAGAACCTCTCGGTATCAAACAAGAATAAGTGACAAGAATGGGAAATCACTAGTACAAGTGTCTATCAATATTGCAGGTAATGTAGAAATACATGCATTGTACATTGATTCATCCTTAGAGTCCTTAGGTCGTAAGCCTCGATAGTCTGAAACTGACTCCTCTCCTACCCTATAGCATGAATGGTGGGACAATCTCACATGAGATGTCCTTTTTCATGAAAATAATAGAAAATAATACTCTTCTAGAAACCAGCACATTCTCTCATATGAACCCTCTAGTTCCGCAGATTACTTTTTACACCTACAATCTACAAGTCCTACTGATCGTGCATCTCTGGTGATCATTGCTTGGGATGCCCGTGACACACATTCAAACCATGTGCCTCATCACTATGTGCCAGAAGAGTCATCCATGACTGAGTCTGGAAAGCATAATCAACCTAAACCACTAGAGGTGGGCCTTCTAGATGATCAATGGGTGGTGGTAACACCAGTATACCATCTGGGGGGCATCTCTAGCACTATTCCATGAAAAGATGCCTCGTCACTAGGAAGAATGTCCTCACGACCTCGTATCAGGATCCTGGCTGGTCGTCCAAATAGAGGCATCCTGAGATAGATCATGATGTATCAGAGTTAGAAGGTTATACCTGGTGAGATGGTTCTTATTAAAAAATATTGAGACACTTATGCAACCATCATTTTCATGTATTGAGACAAAAACAGAATTCAAGGTCCTAGTGTATGGATACGTCAGCCGCCACACCAACACTGGAATCCCCGAATCTGAATATCAAAACTCGCAACACTTAACACTATTGACCCAAAACAAAAAAATAGACTCTTAGTATTTGTGGTAGGACTAACCTCCCTTTGATACCACATTATGATGACCCATCCCCCGGGGCTCATGCTGTGACAAACCCAAACCTGCCTCCCAATGGCCATGGGCTGCTGACTAGAGTCGAAGGTGTCAACTTGTAAGTTAGAGGTATTTTCAGGAGTACCTGAATGCAGACACATGACCAACCACATCCCAACACAAAGAATGTAGGAAAAAGAAAACCACAAAAACAAATCTGAGTGCCAGCACATTTGAATGTACGTTTTCTAGAATACAGACCCATGAAAGAACTAAAAATATCAAAACACAAAAGGGAACTTTGATGGAAATCCACAGAAAACCTGAATTGATCGTGAGAGTAGTGAAGCTACTTCAAGCTGAAGTAGTATATACTGTCCTCTCAGTCCAATTGGGACCCACCTGGTCCTAGGAAACCAAGTCCACTATCGTAGAATAAATCTAATCCATCTCCCTAATTACCTCTATCGAATTTCAGTCATCTTCACCAGACACAACAGGTGCAGGTGAAGCCTGTGCAGGGGTGAGTAACACAGTACTTAATAGGACCCCAAAACAAAAAGGAAAGACCACAAAACAATTCTTCAAGGTAAATCTTGAAACACAAGACAGCTCACACCTAGTATATTCTAGGGTAGTAAAAATACCATCATCAGTGACATCATTTAACACCTTTCCTCCTGGAGAACTACTCCTCTAGTGAGTATTATGGGACATCCATGTCATGAAGATGAGCTTCCCACTAACCATGGACTGCTTCGGTACACCTCACCATTGAGTATCATGGGCATATAAAGTCACAGAGAGGTGCTTCCCTTTAGTCATGGCCAACAAAGTTACTCCTCCTAATCGTGTACCATGGGCATGAAAATTCACTAAGAGGTTCTTCACACCATGGGTCTACAAAGTCTCAAAGATGTTCTTCCCATAGGGCAAAAAATCAGCAGTCTTCATGTCTCAGACAGTTGCAGGTTTCTGTTTGTAGCTCTCATCTGAGTACCGCAACTCAAGCCCTTCATCGCATCTCAACATCTAATAAATTCACCATAGAGCATGCCTAAAGATACACAATGTCAAAAGGGTCCCAACGCCGCAAAGGACATGCCAATCAGACATGTGGTTTTCAAGACATTGGCGTTTTAGTAAACTAGAGGTCCAGTTGCGATGGGGCTCGGTTCAAACCTATCTGACTAACCCGACCAACCCGGCCCAGGGTTCCCACATACCCTAGTTCATTATGTCGTTATCGACTTGACCTGGTGTGGGTTGAGGTCGGTTTGGCCCAGCATGGCCAGTGGGCCAGGCCGAATATGAAGTTCCAAACCAGGATATAAGTATCACTGAGAGGGGGAGGGGGTGAATCAGTGATGTCTTTTTCTTTTTATCTTTCAATCTTTTTGAAACAACCTTCTCCTCATATTAAATATTTTATTTTCAGTTGAACACACACAACCACATGAAAATAATATTTACAAGGTTCACTTCTCAACAGGATTAGCTACATCCTTGGTATGTAATAGAAATAATCAAGTAGCACACAATCCAATAGAAAAAAATCCTTTGATGTGGAATAAAACGAGTAGGATATAACCTAACACTCATGTAGCACTTTAAAAACAATATCAAAGTGTGTGTGAACCCTCTTAGAACAAATAGGGAATTACTGTATTTCAGTGATTCTTTACAATTGAATAGATATATTCTTTGAAGTACAAATCATCACATTTTACCCAGAATCTAGTAAGAACTATCTTACGCACAACCGAATACATGAGAAGACCACCATTTTTTTTGCGCATCCTTTAAGCTACCTTGCGCGCAATTCAAATGGATTGCCCATAAAAATTCCCTTTTAGTGCAGAAAACCTTTTTCGCGCAACTTTCTTTTTCCGTGCTACTTTACACTTTTTCATGAAACTTCCAATTTTTTTGCACACCTTTCCTCTTTTCATGCAAACATCTTTCTTTTCGTGGAACTCACTTAGCATATAATTTTACATACATTATAGATCAAGATTTATGTAAGTGTCAAGCCATACAAATAAGAGGGAGTCACCTAGTATTTATATTCCTTTTCAACCCTGGATGAAAAACACTAATCCGTGCATAAAAACCTATTCATTCGCATAAAAATACATTCACGCAACTTCATATTTTGCGAAATGATCCAATATTTTGCACACCTCATTTCTTCTCCAATTATTATGCCTCTGATCTCAAAACACCTCTTGCGCGAAAAAAATTATTCCTATATTTCGCACACCACGCCAATATTTCGTGCACCGCTTTATTTTTCGCACACAATACCAATATGTCTCACACCAATTTATTTTTCACGCATCCCACTAATATTTCGCACACCGCTTTATTTTTCGTGCAACCCGCTTGTATTTTACGCAGCCTTTATTTTTCACGCACTCTGCCCAATTTTCCACACACTGAATGCCGTTGAGATTTATCGATGATCTGACCTTGAATCATTCCTTCCACACAAAAATATAAACCATCTTCAATAATGCATGCACAACATCCATTTCCATAAACACATTTCTTCATCTCCTGATTTTCAGGCCCTAAAATTTGGCAGACCCAGGAAAATGGCGCCACCTTAAACTGTTCCATTGTGTCCCCACTAGATTGTCCATTCCTTTTTCATTTCTCTCTCCACTTCTTCCCATGTCCATTCTTTATCATTCACCACATACTCCACTATAATGATATATATCCTTTGATAGACCCTATTTATCATCATAATAATTACAATGGAAAGTACTGAAACTTACCAATCTTCCAGCATCATCATTCATTCCAATCAAAACTGTATATAACTAGCATCATCATTTCTCCCACATTCCTTTATAAGGCTTTCATCACAAGTTTTCCTAAATTATGATATTTTTGAAATACATATCAGCAATGCATCATCTGGTTTTACTGTCCTTTACATAGTGAATTGATTTATCTTCTTTGAAAACAAAAAACAACACTCTGTAACAGCAAAATATTCTTACTTGCTTATCTATCCAACTTGGTCAAAACACAATATGCCTCATAGGACAAAACATGGTTTGCTGAGGGTCTAGAAAGCTGGGACACAAAATGACCTAGTCTAGTTTGGCCCGACCCAAAGGGGGAACAAGTCCAGCCAACTGGGGGCTCGACTCACCAGATAAGGACTGGCCGCGTGGTGTGGGCAGTGGTGCCGACCCTCCAGTATGCAGCCTGGATGAATCTTTCGGCTCCCCTAAAACCTAAGGGCCTGGGGCCATTCCACCAACCATGGTCAACAAACCGTGACTTTTCCATCCATCCGTATAGCTCGGATGTAGGCCTTCCTTCCACGTGGGGTCCCTCTTGGCGCCATTTCCTCCAACACGTCGCCACAACTAATGAGCTATGGATTCCTAGTTAACATGGCCCACAAGTGTGGGTCGCCTACTCTATGACAATGGCGGCAGTGCACTGGAAGGGCATTTAGTAGGCTATATGATGTGGTCCAATGGTATGTTCATCGATCCATCTACGTATGTGGCCTCCAGGGAGTTCCCTCTTCCCCGTGAATATCCCAAACCTACCATGCAGTCATTTTGAGGGTAGAACCACTAATAACACACATGTGGGGGCACTCAATCCTTGTTTGAGTTGGCCCGGGGCCTCCACTTTAGAGGTTTAATGTTAGGGGAGTTTCAGGGGAGTATCTGTTCAATCATTCCATTCCATGATTTGTACCCCGAATAAAATAGCAGCAAGAACAAAACACCTTACCTCATAATGCATGAATCATAGATCTCCCTGATCATGGGATGAATCATGTTCATTGTTTTTATAAAATGATGGGGACAAACATAAAATCCAAACCCCCTACATCTTATGACATCTGATGCCATGGAATTTGTCCTAGAAATATCAAGACGTTAATTACATTGCCCCGCTCTGATCTTCTAATGGTTTGAAGATAACGAAGTCCCACCAGCATTCATTGTTCTTCACTAGGGTGAAATTCCATCAATGGTTATCTAGAGGATCCTCCAAATTTTTAATATTTATTTCACCAGTACGTCAAAATATAAATAGGAGCATGTCGTAGTGTTTCCATTACGATGTGGTGTTGTGTTGTTATGCTATTTTATTTATTATATAGCTTCACTGTTACACATTATTAAAACGTCGTTACGTTATGAGTTAATGATCGCTTAATGAGCCTCATTAATGTGAATCTTCGCTGCCCCATAACATCATAGTTTTCCAGTCAACGGTGAGAATGAAAATTAAAATAATTATTTTAAATTATTTTATTATTTTTCGTGAAAATTAAGAAAAATAACATTTCCGATCGAACCTTTCCAGACTATGTTATGTTATCTCTATGTTAATCTCAGTGTTCAGAATTCAATGATGTCCATAGACTTTTAATCTGACCACCAGTTCAAAATATAGAAAATACTGCTCACGTGTTTATTTAATGTGCCTTATAAAAAGTTCAAAAAATTTACTTTCACCCTCAACCCGCATCGGTCAAGGATAGGCTCCGCATAAGGAGAACATGCCCCTATGAGTTCAATGGTACTCTCATATTTTCAATATGAGCTACCATTTAATAGTTATAGGGATTCAAAAATAAAATAATTATTACTTAACTATTTTATTCACATCCAGAAACTAACATCCACTGTTGACCCGCGCCAGCCGATATTAGGTTCTTCCTATGGAAAGCATACCCTAATGAGTTCAGTGGTGGCCTATAATTTTTAATCCGACTAACCATTCATGATTTATGATCATTTAAAATAAAAATAATTTTATTTAATAATTTTATTTAGTTTTATTCCATATTTGGATTTTCTCACTAGAGGCCTATGCCGACTAAACTTATGTCACTCCTAGGGTAATCCTTCCATCCTGAATGCGACAATTCCCTCATATTTTTGATATGGGGACCCATTTATGAGTTATTACACTTTTTCATGAAAAATTCCCACTCGTGTAATTTAAATAATAACATTTTTTGACTGATCATTACGGGCACTACTGGCCTCAGAATCACGTGTCGTCAAATTTCATGGTGTCGAAATAATTCTATATATAATAAAATGGCACATAAATTTTGGTACATTACAAAAATGTGTCTTCATATGTGTTAAAATTATAGTTCTCATAAATTTATGTTTTTAATCATTGCATTTTTTGATGATTAAACTCAATCTTTATCAGCACTAAAAAAGTATATAAAAAGAACCAATTTTCATAATATAATAAATAAATTTTGAAAGTTTATATTTATATAACTGTAAATAAATATTTAATAAATTAAAAATCCATATTTATAAATTGAAATATAAATGAATACATTTATGATTTAAATATATATATTATAATTTAATAATGATATATATATATATATTAATTTATAAATATAATTACAATTAAATTTATTTAAAAATAATTTTATATAATTATAAATATATTTATATAATTTTATATATTTATTAATATATTAATATAAATATTTATAAATGTAATAAATATATTTATTATAATTTTATAACTATTTATATATATATCTCTATAATTATAATTATAATTATAAATAAATAAATATTTATATTTATATAACTATATTTAATTTAACAGTATTATTTGATTATGTTATTTTTATAGGAATGGATGAAAGCCCCTTTATTAAAATGAAAAAATAGATCCAGAAATAGAGGAATGGGTTATACAATAAACATCCCCTCATCTATAATGAAATTATACAACAAAGTATGAAACCGTCACAAATATAAAGTGGATACACATCCAAAACCATCATGCAAAGGAAAACTATTTTTCCACATCTAGAATAATTATTCAGACCACATGTGAGTGGGTGATCATGTTGTGATGAGAAAATATACCACCCTGGCCGCAAGGATGTCATCCCATTTTCCATGATTTAGCCAGATTCCATGGTCCCCCAACATCATCAACAGATTCATCATTTGGAGCAATACTTCTTTAATCCACTTTAGAAACATCAACATATCTTTATCCACCATTCTCACTACTATTGTAGGAAAGAAATGCAAATGGATTTTGCATCTAAATATTACCTATGAACTAATTATGCACATATACGGTATTGTAATTGTAGTTGGTTTAAATAATTCTTATCCCTTTTCTAGTTCTTGAAAACACATGTCAGACAATCTGATCAAGGGATTTTCCATCTTAATGTCAGTAGTGGCAGTAATAAAAGACTTATGATGCATGATTCGAGGGGTCGGAGTCAAAACAACACCTTTATCCACTCCCATAGGATAGTTTCCCACACAAAATCCCTTCACTACTACACAAGTAGATTTAATAGGCTCATCCAGTTTGGAAACCATCAAAACATATTCATTGCAAGAATTGAAATACAATCCCTTAGTGGGAGACATAATGCCTCAGTCAATAGAATCCAATGTAATCCCCCAATATTTTCTTTTTTTAATACAATGACTCTAATTTAGAGAAAATATCACTAACAATAGTATATTTGGTAGAACATGATTGTTTAATTTTAGTTTTAATGGAAAAAACTAATTCAAACATAAACAGGCATCTGATCACCAGAAAACCTTAAAATCACCAAATCAAGTTCCATATCCATGCAAGACATTGTGAATGGCTTATTTCCATAGATTTGTGCTTATAGAGAAATATTTTAGGCTCAGGAGGCTTAGTGACAGGCCCAGAATTATCCTTGAACATATTTAGTGAAATTGTTGATTCCATCTTCATTTTAACATTTTTATTCCTTGATGAAACCAATTTGTGATCTTTTCATATTTGTAGGTCAGCACCTTTTTCAACTCCAAAATCCTGATCTTTCTGAACATCATCATCCCCACATGGTATATCACCAATATCATCAGAATAAGGGGTATCGTTCTCAACTATCGGATCATCCCATAACCTAGAAGAACTATTCAAATAAGTATTCATAATTTCACTCTCACCCCCAAGCAAGAAGCACTGCCTTGGAGGAATGATATCCTTATATCGAGAGTTGCCTATAATTTGAACTTCCAAATACATGTTTGGACCATCCTTTACATGAACCATTGATGGTTCTTCTTAAGGAACAACACATTTAGAGGGAGTAATGGGGAACTCAGGAAAGTCTTGTTCCTTCCCTTCGTTCTTCTATCATTTAACCTACATCAAGGTCTTTCCCTTATGAATCCTATAGTCCTTAGATAATTTCCATATAATGTAAAAGATTCCACAATTTTTTTTGAAATAGTTATTTATGATTCCAATGTACATTATAGTCCACACAATAATGGAGGCACTTTTCATACTCAACATGTAGATGAATATCATCCTAAATAGTGGAGAGAATTACCTTCTCAATGAGGGTATCACTGTTGTCCAAATCCACTAGAATTACAGAAAAATGACTTAATCTAACCTTTTTATTCTCTTTGTCATGTCTTATTAGAAAACTAATTTCGATGGAAGTTTCATGTAGAATCATTAGATTCCAAAGGATCTGGTTAAGCACTTGATTCCTGATCCAAACGTGCACAAAATCATTCCTAATTTTTAAAAAATTATAATCCAAAATGAATTCATGAAAATGAAGAGTACCAAGCATAAGATACCTGGAGTTAGAACTCCAAGCATGTTCCCTTAGCTCATTCAAGGGAAATAAATAATGAAGGAACACAAGCCCTATTGAAACTCACTTCCAATATGTAGAACACCATGTTTTGAGAAACTCAAGGGGCCAAATCATCTAGCCGTCAAAATTTCTCTCCATTTAGAAGAGTAAGGCTTTCAATAAGAGAGTGTTTTCCCATATCTATCCTTTCTAAGACGCCCTCTGAGTTAGACTCAACTAGCGTGAAACTGCCATTTCTGATGATCCAACCTGTAGATGAATCTCTAAAAGAGACGAGCGATCGCTCACCTACTTCAACCATGGATACCCAAAATTGCTCAAAAATCCCATCCAAAAATGAAGGGTCAACATGTTTTGTGGAAACTACTTTATCGATATCTGTATGATTACCTCTAGCGAATCACCATTATCACCATCTACTATCGAGTTGAACTCCATCCTTCATCGAATATATATATATATATATATATTAATTTATTTAATTATAAATATTAAAAATATATTGGTCATATAAATATATTTATATAACATTATAATTATTTAAAAATATATTTGTTTATTTATATTTATAATTATAAATAAATATATTTAAAAATATTCATATATAATAAAAATAATATTTATATAATCATATATATCTATATATACTTATAAATATTTATAAAATTACAAATACATTTATTAATATATAAATATTGATAATTAAAAATATAATAAATTTCTATTATTTAAATATATTTATTATAATTTTTTAATTATTTGAATATATATATATAACTATAAACAAATAAATTTTCATACAATTGTATATAATTTGAAATATATTTATATTACAACATAAATTTATATATACTTATATAATTAAATATATATTAATATAAAAATATATATAATTTTAAATACAATAATTATATTTATAATTTAAATATATTTTTAATATTGTTATAATTATGTAAATAAATATTAATATTTAATTATATATAATTATATTTATAAATAAATATATCTAAAAATTATTTATATATAATTGAATAAATATATATATATATATATATATTTATTTATACATAAATATTTATATTTATATATATCATTATTTATTTATTTATTTATAAATATTTATAATTCTAAAATTAAATCTACTTTTATTTTTAAAAATATGAATCATAATTTTATAGTTATTTAAATATATATATGTATTCAAAAATATAATTATAAATTAATATTTTTAAAAATGTTTGTATATAATAATAAATATATTTATATAATTATATATATTTATGTAGTTATAAATATATATATATTTATATATAATTATATATATATATTTTTTATTTAAATGTATTTACTACAATTTTATTATTATTTAAATATATATTAATTTATACATAATTAAAATTTAAAATAAATATATTTATAAATATTTGTATATAATTATAAGTATTTTTATATAATTATATATAATATATATATCAATATATATGTAAATATAATTATAAATATGATGAATATATTTATTATTTTAATATATTTTATATAAACTTATAAAAATTTAATTTTATTTATTTATTTATAAATCTATTTATAAGTAAATAAAATTATAATTATTGGTATACATCTAAAAATATATTTATATATATATAATATATAAATATATATAATTTTAAATTTAATAAATATATATTATTTAAATATATTTCTTATGATTTTATAATTATATATATATATATATAATTTTATAAATACTTTTTAAAAAACATTTAATATTTTTGTTATTTTATAATTTAATATTTATATACATGCCACATATATATGTAGACCCCACGTACATGTGTATATATACACAAATACATATAAATACATTTGTACATGTAAAATATCTATATATAGACATACAAAAAACACACACATAGACAACATAATGGAATCACATATATAAACATAGGCTTTGATATAAATATATATGTTCAAATATAACATATTAACAATACAACATTTATACGAAGATGCCATGAAGCATGGGTTGTAGCCCATGGTTCCCAAATTTGTAGAAAATATACTAACCACAACGTATAAAGGAATGTGGGGATTGAAAGCAAGTGAAAATCCACTTCACAACATGAAAATTATTCATCTATGGGATTAGACACCATCCATGCATCTAGAATGGTGGTCCCTCCACCATGTTTTAAAATGCTAGCATGTATCATCATCCAAAATATCATCTAGTGGAGTGGGATCCTCAAGAGGCTAAGGATCATGTTCTCCAGCCATGCCTAATCTATCTGATACTCTGTTCAGATCACAATTTCCCTATTCCATGACTGTCTTAGTTCTTGAGGATTGTCTTTTATCATGGATAGCCCCATCAGCATAACAATTTACTCATGGAAAACCTCTGAGGTATTAGATTAATATAAGATGTCAAGAAGACTAAACCTCTTCTTATCAAAGGTCATAGGATTCGAAATTGTGTCACGACCAACAATTTACTCTATCGCCCTCTCCTTAGTGTGCTTCTTACTACCAGGATCATCCATGATAGACGATTTCTCCACACTCATCACCATTCTTTCCTTTTTTTTATTTACCTTTGATCCCTATATCTATAACCAGCTTATCCTCTTGTAAGAGCTGCTGATTGTCATCATCTTGACCATGGTATTCCAAGACATCAATCTCCTCATCTTCATCATGAGGAGAGTAATCCACTATGTCAGCCCATTTATATTTATCGATTTCAACAGAGTCTTCATAGGACACCGAAAACCCAAGTGCAACCTGATATGACACTTCCTTGTTCTCATTTCAAGGAGCAGGGATGGAAAAAATTGGATCCTACTATAGTTGAACACTGTATCCAACAACCCTCTCTCATATTTTGATAAGAACACACCAAAAATAAATACCATATGTTTCTTTTCCTTTAAAAAGGTCATCCCTGGTCATATCCTTCATATTAGAATCCTCAATATCCTTATGTGGTGAGCCTGGAGTTCCAGCAGATTGAATGGCCGACTTTTTCTCTAGGTTCTGGGGAAATTACCCATCACCCAATTGAGAACCTTACACCTCAGAAGCCACAAACCGAACAAACTATGGATTAATAGACTTTTCAATAGTGAAATTCATACCTCTTTTAAATCACATACTATCACAATCTCCACAAAGAGAACAAAAAGGGCATACACTATCTCTCTTACATCTTAACATGCCATGCCCTATAACCTTTCATTCTGAGAAGAACCATGGGGTTATATCATAACATTATATTTATTAATAATATTTTTTTATTGAAATTTTTTATTTGGGCTAACAAAATCTATGATAAAGATAGACCTTTATGTGTGCTAATAAATCCCTGATAAAGGGTCTACTTTTATCATGTCTTTTTGTGATGATAAAATTTATATTTATCAGGGATTTTAGCATGCCCTAATTATGGGTACCATTTTATCTACACTTTTTTAGTACTAATAAACCTAGAGATGGAAAAGGAGAAATCTATGGTAGTTCTAAAAACCATAAAAACCTAAAATACTGTGAATACCGAAAGAACAAAAAATACCCAAAATACCCTAATAGACCCTAAATACCATAAAAATCCTAAAACCCACTAATAATATAATAACACTTAGATACACTGTAAAAACTCTAAAACACACTAAAACCCCTAAAAACATAAAACCCCATAAGACCCTAAAACCATTAAACCCTATAAAAACCTAAAATCCAAAAAACATAAAATCATAAAAAACTAACAATAAATAAAAACCATAAAAAGTGTAAACCCCCATTAAAAACACTAAAAACAATAAACTACCAAAAAATAGGAAAACCCCCCAAAAAACCTGAAATACTCATTAACACCTATAACCCTAAAAACACAAAAAAAATAACAAAAAATACAAAAAACCCTAAAAAATAAAAAATACACGAAAAACCCTAAACAATATAACCTACAACCTAATACCTAAACCCCGTACCCTAAATAAAATAGCCAGCACTGTAAACCCTAAACACTACACCTTAAAACCTATATGTTATACCCTAAACCTAAATACCTACACCATGTACCCCACACCCAAATTCCAAAACCGGAAACCCTACGCCTAAAACCCTAATACCCTACACCCTAAACCCTAATACCTACACCCTAACCCTACGAACCTTCACCTTAAACCCTAAAACCTCTAACCCTCTCCCAAAAACATATACCATACACCCTAAACCCCACACCAGAAACCCAATACACAACACTCAAAACCCTAAACACTACATACTAAACCCAATACACTCCATACACCCAAATCCCTATACCCTAAACCATAATCAATATACCAAACACCCTACACCCTAAACACTATACCAATAACCCAAACCCTAAAACCTATAACATGAATCATATTCACTACACCCAAAACCCAAAAACCTACACCCTTTACCATATTACCAACACATAAAACCCTAAACTCTAAACCATATACCATATACCATAAAAACCCTAACCCCTATAACCTACACCATAAATAACTTACCTTATATCTTAAACCCTATACCTGAATCCCTAAACCCTAAACCCTACTACTTTAACTAAATAAACGTCACCCAAAACAATACACCCTAAAACCTATACCTAAACCCCTAACCCTAGACCCAAGACCCTAAATCCTAAACCATAAACATTACACTCTAAACCATATTCCTTACAACAAAAACCATAAACCATTTACCCATAAACAATATACCCTAAACCTAAAACTCTAAACTCTATCACTTAAACCCATTACCCTACACCATAAACCCAAAACCAAAAACCAAAAACTATAAACCATACACCATATACCCTATACCCTACACAAAAATCCCTAGACCATACAACATAAACATTACACCCTACACCCTAAACCCTTAACCCTACACCCTAAACCCCATACCCTACATCCTAAACCCTATACCATACATCCTGAACCTTATACCATCCACCCTAAACCCTAAACCCTAACCCAAAACCCTATACCCTACAACCTTAATCCTAAACTATAAACCCTATACCCTATACCATACACCAAAAACCCAAAACTGAAAAACCAAAAACCTATACACTACACCCTAGACCCTACTACCAAAACCCTATACCCTGAACATAAAACACATAAACCATATACACTAAATTGTATACATTAAACACAAAACCCCAAAAACTACACCCTAAAAACCATAACTAGCACTCTGAATCCTATACACTAAACAATATTCCATATACCTTACACCCTAAATCCTATACCCAATACTATATAACCTAAACCCTAAAAATCATAAAAACTCCTAAAACCCCCAAAAAACACATAAACATAAAAAATCATTAAAAAAATAAAAACCCTAAAAAACACGACCATCCAAAAAAAACATAAAACCCTAAAGCTCTAAAATATGTATAAACTCCTTAAAACCCCAAGACACATTACAAATCCCCTAAAAACCGTAATACCAATAAAATCCTAAAAAACCTAGAAGCATAAAGAAATCAAAAACCCCAATAACCCAAAAATCTCTTAAAAACCCTTATTAAATCCTTAAAACCACAAAAATCCTAGAAAACACTAGAAATCCCTAAAACCATAAACACGTTACTAAACCGTAAAAACCTATTAAACTGCTAAAATAAACCTGAAACATATAAAATAACCATAAACACCCTATAAATCCTAAAAACCTAGAAACAATAAACACCCTAAAACCCATAAAAACCAAAAAAAGAACACCAAACCCCACTAAAAAATCTAAAAATCCATAAAAACCCATAAAACAGTGACCGTATAAATACCCAGAAAACACATATATCCCACACTAAACCCTAACAACACTAAAACCCTACAATTCACAAAAAACACTAAAAACCCAAAAAAAACATAAAACCCCAAAAATACCTAAATTCCCAAAAACCCAAAAACCCTAAGAAATCTTAATAACTCTCAAACACTCAAAAAACTCACTGACCCAAAAAAACAGCTAAAACCAACTGAAATACCCAAAATCCCCTATAAAACCTCAAGGTCATAAAATCCTTAAAACCCCTAAAATCACTAAACCCATAAAGATACTAAAAAACAAAAACCATAAAACCCCTAAAACCATTAAAAACAAAATAAACCCTAAGACACCCTCCACTAAAAACTATAAAAATAACTAAAAAAAATTAAAAACCTAAAACCTCTAAAATCCATTACATACAAACAAAAAACCCTAAGAGAATATAAAAATCCTTAAAACCCCAAAAAACAATAAAATCAATAAACTCCCTACAACCATGAAAACATTAAAAACCCTAAAACACCCAAAAAACCCTAAAAAATCTAATACCCCTTTAAGAAACTAAAATCCATGAATAATATTAACACCCGAAAGAAATAGAAAAATCCTAAAAACCCAAATGGGGCCCTAATATCCTAGAAAAAGAAAAAGGCCATAAAAACTCTAAAATCATTAAAATTCACTAAAAAATTTAGAAGATTATGAAACCCTATAAAACCCCTAAAATACATTGAAACCCCTTATGAATCTTGAAAACCCTAAAATACTTGAAAAACATAAAAAAACTAAAAAGACCCTAAAACCCAAAAAACCCTAAAAACAATTATAACTCTAAAACCCCATAAAACACTAAATACTACTAAAAACCCTAAAATTCTAAAAGACCATAAAACCCTAAAACCCTTAAATACCTATAAATAAATTAATGACCCTCAAAAACCCTGAAACCTCTAAAACCCCTAAACCCTTGAAAACAATTAAAACCCCTAAAAATTCTTAAAACCCAAAAAAACTATAAACCTCTAAATCCATTAAAACCCCTTAAAATCTCCAGGAAACCCCGATAAACAGTAGCACCATTAAAAAATAATAATAACCTCAAAACCATGAAAACATAAAAAAAATAAAAAGACACTTAAAATCACATAAAACTCCAAAATGCCCCTTAGAAATCCTAAAAACACATAAAAAACCCTAAAACCCCTAAAACCCATTAAAACCCCTAAAAGGGAATAAAAATGCTAAAATCACCCCAAACCCCAAAAAATCCCTAAAACCCCTAAAGAAGCCTAAAAACAAAAAGGACCCTAAAAACACAAAAAAACCCATAAAACCCAAAAATTCCTTATACCCTAAAAACCATAAAATCAATAAAAACCATAAATACCCCTATAAGACACTAAAACCCCTACAAAACCCTTAAAAACTAAAGGACCATAAAAATCATAAAAAACCTAAAAATGCATACGATTATATAAAATATCTCAATGATACTAAAAATATAGAAACCTAAAACCCCCAAAAATACCCTAAACCCACCCGAAAAGACTCTAAAACCCCTAAAAAACATAAATAATCCTGAAAACCACAAATCCATAAATGGTGATAAAAATAATTATTCCTAAAGGACCTAAAAAACCAAAACCCCCCAAAATACCTCAAAAAACCCTTAAAACCCCACAAAAACCCAAAACAAAAAAAGACATTAAAAGACCCAAAAAATAGAAAAACATTAAAACCCACTAAAATCCCATAAAATCCAAAAAATTAATAATACCACACTAAAAACCCTAAAAACCATAAAATCCCAAAAAATATTTAAAAACATAAAAACCCTAAAGATCATAAAAGTACCAAAAAGACCTAGAAAACAATCTAAACTGTCAAAAACCCTAAATACCCTAAAAACCAAAAAACCCAATAAAAACATAAAAATTACCTAGAAAAATATATACCATAAAAAACCTAAAATCACAAATAACAAAACACAATTATGTCCCTAAAACCATAAAAAGCCTAAAAGCTGTAAAAAAACAAAAAAAATACCAAAAGAACCAAAAAAACAAATAAGAAACAAAAAACGAAAAAAAACCATAAAAGACCATAAGAATCCAAAAAAACTCCTAAAACCCTAAACCCCAAAAATAATTAAAATCCATAAAAAACCTAAATTAATAAAATCATTTAAAAACTCTAAAGACACAAAAAACACTAAACTGATAAAAAAATATAAAAAACTGTAAAAGACCAATAATCACACAAAACCACTAAGAACCCTAAAAGCACTAAAACCATAAAAACACCTAAAACCTACAAAAAAACTGTAAGAACCCCAATACACCCCAAACCATATACCCTACACCATAAAACCTACACCCTACAGAATATACTCTACACCTTAAACCCTAAAACCTAAACCCTACACCTTAAACCCTACTCCCTAATCATTAAACCAAACACCCTACATGCTAAAACCTATACCCCTAACCCAAAACCTTAAACCATACACCCTATAACCAAAACACTACACCCTAAATCATAAAACAAACACCCTAATCCCAAAAACCATAACCATAAACCACAAACCCTACACCCTAAATTATAATCCCTAAACACTAATTGAACCTAAAGACACTACAAACACATAAAGAACCTAAAAACCCCTAAAAAACGGAGAAATATATTATGAATCCTTTACAATATGTTAAATACCCTAAAAAAACATAAAACAATAAAAGAAAATAAATACACAAAAGAACCCCTAGAAATACCCAAAAAACTATTAAAAATCCCTAAAACCCTTACCCTTAAAAACCATAAAACCTCATGAAAGCCATTAAGATCCTAAAAACCCCTGAAAACCCTAAATAAACGAAAAACCCATAAAACCCTACTAAAAACACTAAAAGAACTCTAAAAGGACACTTTAAACCCAAAAACTATAAAAATATATGATGGCACAAAACCCCCCATAATGGACCCTAAAAATTCCAAAAAAAACTTAAGGAAAACCTAAAAATCCCATAAAACCCTAAAAACACTAAAAAATAAAAAAACCTAAAGAAACCTAGAGACCATAAAAACCCCAAAAATACCCAAAAACCCCTAAAAATTCTAAAAAATATAAAATAACATAAAACACCTAAAATGAACTTAAAGCATGATAAAAATACCTATAAATAACCAAAAACATTTAAAAATGACTAAAACTATGAAATCCATAAAATACCATAAAAACCTATATACACTAAAAAGCCCTAAAAATTATAAAAACCATTAAAACCATAAAAACCCACAAAACCATAAAAACCCCAAAACCCTGAAATGTCTTTAAAAACACAATATGTCCTAAAATCAAAAGAAAATTCTAGAATTCCCTATAAACATTGAAATCCTAAAACTATAAAACAAGCCACAAAATCATAGTGCCCCAAAGAATTCCTAAACCCTAGAAAACCCAAAAAAAACATAAAAACCTTTAAAACCACTATAAACCATAAAAACCAACAAAACACCCAAATGACTTAAAATCCCTTAAGAATCCCTAATACGCATAAAACCCACAAAAACATCTAAAACCCTAAAAACCCGTAGAATCACAGAAACAATAAAAACTATAGAAAACACTAAAAATCGAAAAAATATGTAAAACATTAAAAACCATAAAAAACAAAAAGAAAACCTAAAAACAAAAATAAACCCTTAAATCCAAAAATGACCATAAAACCCCTAAAAATTTCCTAAAACCCAAAAATCACTGAAATACCCTAAAAACCCAAAAGACCCAAAAAACCCCTTGAAATACAAGAACACCCTAAAAAATTAAAACAACTTTAATATCTTAAATATAATGAAATACCATAAAAGTATTTAAAACCCTAAAACCACGTTGCAGTCATAAAATACACTGAAACCCTAAAATATTTTAATTAATTAAAAAATGAAATTAAAATATAAAAAAACTATAAAAGACATTGGAAATCACTAAAACCTTAAAGCACCATGAAACCCTAAAAAACCAAAAATACCCTTAAACCCTAAAATTAATATAGATATCTTAAAACAAAAAATACCTCAAATACACTAAAAACCATTAAAACCATAATTGACCAAATAAAACATTAAAAACAAAAAAAATTAAAAAACATTGAATATTATAAAAAACCATAAACACCTAAAAAGAAATAAAACCGAATAAAAATCCCTCAAAAACATAAAAAATCCAGAAAACCCAAAAAAAAAGAAATCCCAAAAACACTCAAAGGACCTAAATCCCTTAAAAATCATAAAAAACCTAAAAACCTAAAAAACCAAAAAACCAATTAAAAAGAAAAAGTTATAAAACACCATAAAACCTTATAAAATAATAAAACATTCCCTAAACCTCTAAAAACACTAAACACCTAAAAATACATAAAAAAATAATAATTAAAACCCATTAAAACACCTTAAATCCTAAAACCCTAAAAAACCTAGAAACCCCCTAAAATCCTTTAAAAACAAAAAAAAAATCCTAAAACCCCTAAAACCCTAAAAACACTAAAATGTCCCCAAAAAATCCTAATTACCATGAAAATCCTAAAGGCCCTAAAACCCTTAATACCCTTCAAAAACTAAAAAACCTAAAAACCCCATAGGGTCTCCAAAATTCAATATTCAACATGAAGAAAATCCATAGAACATGAAGAAGTATAGAAATAAAATTATGATGAATATTGAAGAAAAATGATCAAAGGAAGGGCGAACATGAAAAGAAAATTCCTTCATCGACCGCCACTCAGCATGGCGGTCTGTGAATTCTTAAAGCAGTCTACGAAAAAATAATTTCACAAAACGGAGGTGACTACACCATATCCAATGAACAATGTTATTGGAGAAATGGAGATAGAGAATTCTACCCCCACGTATGACCTCTCAAGAATACAGGATCCCCCAGGAATAAAGTGGTTTGTGGGATGAGGTGGCATCCCCAACCCCCTCAATTGAAGCTCCTCGATGACTAAGTCCACCATGAGATTCTTCAAAATATGTCTTGCAGCCCATTCAGATCCTCTATAAATAAACAATGAGGAGGATTGAAAAATCCCTCTCGTTGGAGCAGAAAAGATATCCCGAGATGAGTAAAAAAGAGAAGAAGCATGAAGAATAATACAAAGGGGGGAAGTGAAATCTCTCATGCACTTGAATTAGTTCATGATACTGCATTCCTCAAAACATATATGGCTGGCCCTTTATAGAAATCATCCCTACGAACTGTATGTGTAAGGCCCTAAACAAGAGATAATATGTGGAGGCAATGACATTTTTAGAATTGATGTGTCATTTTATGACCCTATGAATGAATGAAAACCTGTACGCAGATGCTCCTATGTGGAAATTGGTTCACAGAAGAACATATGTGGGGCATAGTTTGTAGACTATCATATGATAACAACACAGTACATGGATTCTTCTATGCAGAAAAAGATTCAGGGACAACCCTATAAGGAAAATTATTCACGGAAACTCTCATGTGGAAGCCATCAGTTCATGGGAAACCCTTTACAGAAATTAGTTCACAGCCAAATACATTATGGCCAATGGTTCATGGATGACCCACTGTGTGAGGCAGCTCATGGCTAGCTCTATTGTGTCTAAAAGTATGTGGATGCTCCTATATAGCAAGCTCCTATGCGTACCATCTCCTCTGCGGTCCATATCCTTTGTGGAAAAATTGTTCGTTCCCACCTGCCCATACCGTGGGGCCTATGCCCCTGCACATCAGCTCAAGACTACTGTCAGGCTACGATCCCGGCCCTTCAGGTTAGTCCTTTCTCTCCCTTCATTGACCCCTATTAAAAATGAATTTCCTCCTAGTGATCTTTTTGAGTCAGGTCAATGATATTTTCTATTTCACCCTTATTCCTCACCAACATCTGTCCCATAAATACGATGAGTCATTCTACTCGTCATGAGACTCCTATTGCCCCATCACCAGCCTCCTATGCTAGGATGATCTAGAACTCCATTGAAAAACCTAGTTTTAATGTTTCTTACTAGCTTGGACACACCCTTCTCCATCCATCAAACTCTCTATCCCAGGAAATTTCTTCTCTTCACAAACTACCTCAGCCATCAAGAATGGATGGTCAGGGTCATAAAGACACCTCTTCTTGACTATGTGCACAATTCCCCAGTGGCTCTGCATAAGTTTCACACAAAATATCATGTCAAGAAGAGAAATATCCATCCATAAGAGATGATTTTCGTAATTTCATAATCCCAATGGCTTCCTTGCTGAGTATCCTTTCTCATGATCCAAGAACCCCAAAAATCATGCTTTACACATTCCTTACCTTTCATATTCGATGAATTTCAAAACATCATGACCCGATTATCCTCCTATTAATAACAGTTTCTTTAACAAATGGTCCAAACCCTATACCATAAACTACGAGTTATCATCCAAACAACATGAAATTAAAATATATGGTAAATTTTCATAAAACATGACATTAAACCGTGATGCCATCTTCCAACATATATAAATTTAAACTATAGTATATGAGGTGATTTTGAATCATTATAAACATCCCCATCCATCATAAATGGAAGGTCAGTGTCCTAAGGACACCTTTTTTTGACTATTCATACAATGCCCCCAACGACTTTGCATATGTTACCCAAAAACGGCCTCTCAACCAGAGATAAATTCATCCTCTGAAGAGGATTTTCCTACCTTTGTATGCCAAAATGACTTATATTCCTCGTATCCTTTCTCATGATCTGAGGACCCCGTGAATCATGGTTTGAAAATTCCATCCCTCTAATGTTTGAGGAATGTTTTAAAATCCCAACATGTTTATCCTCCAGTTAATCATCATCCAAGATATCTTACTTTAATATATTGTGTACCCCATATGATAATCAAAATGTCAATCCCACTATGGTAAGCCCCTAGCTATTCTTGAAAGAAGATGCATCAAAACTAATCTTTGTCTCCACCTAGGGTGTAGCTAGATAGGTTGATCAGACTTCCTAGTGCTTGAAAACCAAGGGGGTATTGGCATGTTCAAATACCCCCCCCCCCACCATCTGTCTTTCGGATCCATCACCTTCTATGAGCACATGATACGGGATATTTGATCTTTATATCCACTTCCTTCCCTAGTTCCTCACACCAATCATGAATCACATGGGCTGAGTGGTTGGCACCAATCATGGAATACACATACCCCCAAAGCATGGGTCTTTTTCAAGGTATAATCCCTAAATTAAATAATGATGAGAACAATGATTACTTCCCCAAAGAGAATATGTAGGATTCCTATCTATGGCCTACGCTCAACATGGATCCCTTTCAAAGGTTAACCCCAATCCTAAGCCCCCTAATTCCTCAAGGCCACCATTATGGTGTAACTCCCGACTCTGGATCAAGGTAGGACTCCTCTTAGGTATAATCCCCAAATGAAATGAACTATGAGTTCTATGATTCCTACTCTGATCATGATATGTAGGATGCTCTCTCAAGGCCCAGGATCAAGGGACATTCTCCTTAGAATTTGATCACAATTAAAATCCCTCAAACTCAATAGGTAACCTTCTTCAGGAGTAAGCCTCGACTTATTGGGAACCTCTCATGTGTAATCCCTTACTGTGCCCCTCATAAATGGTCCACCTCAAGGGTGTAAGTCCCAAAAAACCAAACTAAGAGGGATAGGATTTCCAACAAACCATGATACATAGGATGCCATCCTGAGGTCCAAACCCGACACCATAAATTACACATGTGTTCATCGGGACATATCCCTAGTAGGTTCATATTCAACCCGGAGACCATAAAACTTTTGAACATTCTGATCCTCTTCATCATAAGACATACATCGAATCCTTACTAGGCTCTTCTTTCCTATATGTCCTCACTGCATGACATTAAACAGCATGGATGGGTCCTCATCACATGACTTTAAAAGGTGATGTGTATGGGTAAGTGGCACTAAACTACATGGGTTCTGATTCCTCTCATGAGGAAAAATAGGAATCCCTTCTTATGGGTTTGATCCTGATAGTGAAACATTTTCCGTCCCCCTGGATGATGATAAACACCAAAGCGCCTCATGACAAGGCTTAAACTAGAGTTCTCTAATAATTCTTGATCCAAGTATATCCATGATTGATTTTTCAACCCAAGAGTAATCAGAAGACACATTATTGATAACGAGTCAAGGATTCATTAAAAATGAAAATTTCTAAAATCTATAAGATAGTCCTAGAGTAGGCAATAGTTTCCCCCCATATGTGTGTGATGAGCCCGACCTCCCATACTCTCGACCAATGGAGTCCTTAAGTGTCATTGGCCAAATCATCATCCAAAAACTTCCTATCTTAGGAATGTAGATCCATGAATCCAGGATAAAGGGTTGTTGGGTGTTTGTGGCTCCATGAATAAATCCGTTGGAGACCAATCGAGGACATCGTACCCAATGTGGGTCGTTTTCACAAAACACTTATCCACCTGAAATTTGCCCGCCGGGACTAGCAAACTGTGGCTCCTCATTTTTGACATAAAAATGATATACTTCCCAGTCCCAGTGAAACCATATCACACACCAAAAAGGGACAAAACAAACCTCAGGCTAAATTAAAAATTGGAACCCAATGTGAAACCCTTTATAATAACGGACAATTGGTTACTATCCATTTGGCAATTTTGTTTGCCCTAGTATGAGGTGAAGCAAGTCAAAACAAAATTGGTGAAACCAATGTGAACCCCTAAATAAGAATAGACAATTGGTTACCATCCATTTGGCCCTTTTTTATGGGGACAATGCGTATCAGGTAATTTTCTAACGTGCGATGTGAATCCGGTCAAAACAACCAAAAATCCCCTAAAATCATAGAAATCCCAAAAAAACCATAAACCCTGAACCTTAAACCCTACACCCTAATCCCAACACCCTAAACCCAACAACTGAAACCCTACACTATAAACCATATATCCTACATGCTAAACCCAAAAAACACCCTAAACCCTTTATCCTTAACCCTAAACCCTATACTATTCACCTTAGACCATAAAACCTAATCCTTAAACCCTATATCATACACCCCAATCCTCTATATCATACAACTTAAACCACAGACCTGACATCATAATCCCTAAAACCTACACCCTAAACCATAAAAGACCTTAATAACCATATAAAAATTATAACCCTAAAAGACAAAAAATATCCTTAAAACCCCTAAAAATATAAATACACTAAAAACAAGTAAAACCCTGAAAGACCCTAAAGAACACTAAAAACCATTAAAAGAACTTAAACACCCTAGAATCCCATAAAAGATCCTAAAAATTATAAAAAATTAAATGTCTCTAAAAACACTTAAAATTAGTAAATATCATAGAATACACAAAAACCCTAAGAAAAGGCTAAAAACCTCAAGAAGCCAAAAAACCATAAAAACCCAAAAGTCCATAAAAATGCCAAACCCTAAAACCCACAAAACCCAGAAATTTTTTAAAACACCTCAAGACCCTAAAAACCTTTAAAAATAGTAAAAAACTAAAAACCTAAAAACCAAAAATAAAAAAAATTACCCTAAAACCACTATAAACTACAAAATCCTATAAAACTCATAAAAAATATGTAATGACCAAAAAATCGAAAAACCCAAAAGGCCCTAAAACCCAAAAAACCCAATAAAATCCTAAAACCCATAAAGAGACACTAAAAACCTCTTAAATATATTAAAACACCATCAAAATACAATGAATCACTAAAAACACCAAAAAACCACTTAAAACACAAAAACCCCTTAAACCATAAAATCACTAAAAATATTAAAAACCATAAACCCATAAATAAACTAAATGACCCAAAAATACCTGAAAGATCCTCAACCCATAAATGAACCAAATTATCCAAGAAAACCCTATAACTCTAAAAACATTAAGAACCTAAAAAATAGAAAAACCTTAAAAAATGCTTAAAACACAAAAAACTCCTAAAATCACTAAACTCCCATAATAACCCTAAAACCAAAAAAACTAAAACCCCTAAAATACACTAAAATACCATTAAATCCATATAACCCCAAAAACCATAAAAATTCATAAAAGGCTCTAAACACCGTAAAAACCCTAAAACACCCTAAAACCTATAAAGCACTAAAAACCTTAAAAATACATAAAAACCATTATACTCTCTAAATAGAAAAAAATAACAAAACATGAAAAATACCTAAAAATTTGAAATCCCTACAACTTTAAAAGCCCATAAAAAGTCTAAAAAAGACACTAAACCCCCTAAAAGACCCTAAAAACCTTGAAAATATCCAAAAACCCATTGAAGTCCCTAAAAGGAATCTAAAAACTCTAAAATCCTAAAGTCACTAAAAACATTATAAATTATAAAAACCCTAAAAAACCCCCCAAAAATATTACAAAAACCCTTAAATACCCTAAAATCCCTAAAAATTCTAAAAACCAAAGAAAAACCCCAAACACCTAAAAAATATTAAAAAGCCATAAAAACACTAAGCAACCCAAAAACCAAAAACCCTAGATCACCAAGAACCCTACCTAACAAAAAAAACCCTAAAATACTTAAAAAACCAAAAAATCCTAAAATCCTATGAAATGAACAAAATACCAAAAAACATTAAAACCATAAAATGCTTAAAACCCCAAATGGGCCCAAAATAACCTAAACAAACCTTCAAACCTAAAAAACATCAAATGAACATTAGTACCCATAAAAGTTCTCTAAAAACACTAAAATATCGCTAAACCCTTCAACGAAACATAAAAAACCATTATAAACCATAAAATTCTAAAAAATCATAAAAATCATAAAAATCCCCTAAACCCATGAAAACCAATAAAACCACATAAAACCAAAAAAAACAAAAAATCCTAAAAATCCCTAAAAATCCTAAGAACTCTAAAAACCTTTAAGCCCTTTGAAACCCCAAAAGGACCTAGAAACACTAAAAACCATATAGACCTTACAAACTAGAAACATCCTAAAAACCATAAATGAGTAAATGTCCGCAAAACACTTTAACATCCAAAAACACCCAAAAACTCGGAAACCATAAAAAAATAGAAAACACTAAAAAACCCATAAAACCTCACAAACTATAATACCTTAAAAATTATAACACACATAAATACCCTAAAATTACTATAAAACACCAAAAAATCATAAAAAATTAAAAATCCTAAAATCATTAAAATCCTAAAAAAACCTAGAACCCTAAAAACTGTAAAAAATATATATAACAACCTAAACCCCATAAAAGTCCATTAAAAGCCTTAAACACAATAAAAACATGAAAACCCTATAAACCCTAAAAACCATAATAATCCATTATACTCATTAGACAATTAAAACCATAAAAACACAAAAATATCCCCAAAAAAACGCCAACCCCAACCACCTCCCCAAATCTGATATCACCCACCCAAAGCCCCAAAAAATATGAAAACCCCTAAAAATTTCCAATCCCATAAAGACCCTAAAAACATTAAAAAACCCCCCAAAAACGAATAATGAACTCAAAAATCTTAAAATTTAAAAGATATAAAAATAATAAAAACCTTCGAAAAACTAAAAAAAACTAATACCATAAAACCCTACAAAACCCCATTGAAAAACTAAAAACCCAAAAACCCAAACACCCCCCCAAAAAAATCCTAAAAATATACTAAAAAAAATACACCTTTAAAAAAATAAATCACTAAAACCCATAAAAAACTAATACCATTAAAAACAATATAATATCCTAAAAACACTAAAAACAAAAAACTAGAAAAGACACAGAAAAAAAACAGAAAACAACCAAAAAACACTAAAATCCATAAAAAATAAAAAACCCTAAAGAAACCTAAAAACCCTATAAACCAATTGAAAACTCCTAAAACCACTAAACACCCAAAACCCACATTAAAACCAAAAAACCCCAAGAAACCCCTAAATACATAAAATCCCTAACCCCACCCCCAAAAAAATTACTAAACACCCCAAAACACCCTCAAAACCATAAAGAGTATAAACCCCCGCCCCCCCAAATAAATGACCTAAAAAACATAAAAATACATAACCCCTCCCACTCCCCCAACTCCACAACAAACACTAAAACGTATAAAACCCCTATAAATTATAAAAAACTTAAACCCCCTTAAAAACCTAAAACCATAAATAACCCTAAAACCTAAAAAAATAAAATAAACCCCAAAAGACCACAAATCCAAAAAATATCCTAAAAATCTTAAAAAGACGTAAACCCAAAACATCCCTAAAAATCTCTAAAAATCCCAAAACCCTGAAGATTATAAACCCTAAAAACCATAAAAATTCTAAACACCCCTAAAAATAATGAAAATCCTAAAACCCCTAAAACCCATTAAAACACATAAATAATTCATAAAGGAACCTAAAAACCCCTTTAAATCCAAAAATACCCTAAAACACGTAACAAACGTAAAAGAGAAAAAATATAAAAAAGAACCCTAAAACACGTAATAGCATTAAAATTCCATGAAACAACATGAAATCCCAAAAAAAAACCCTTTAACACCATAAAATATTGAAAATAAATCTAAAACCCTAAATACCCTCAAAATCCTAAAAACCATAAAACCCCTACCCCCCCCCCCCCCCCCGCAACCCAAAAACACACTAAAACAACTTAAAAAATAAGAAAATCTAAAAAACCAAAGAAATACACTAAAACCCCTAATAAACATTAAAAACACTAAAAACCATAACAAAACGAAAAAACCATGAAATCCCAATAAACACTAACAAACTCATAAAAACCATAAAAACAATAAAAACCCATAAACACTTTTGAAACCCTAATCCACCCAAAAAAATGAAAAAACCCATTAAAACCATGATGAAATTGCTAAAAAACCTAAAAACCCTAAAAAATGTTTAAACCACTAAAACATCAAGAATGTCCAGAAAGACTCAAAAAATATTAAAAAACACCTAAAACCCTAAAAAACCTTAAACTCGTTGAAGATCCCAAAAACCCACTAAAACTCCATAAACCCCTAAAAACACTAAAATTCAAAAACCCTTGAAAAACATAAAACTTGTAAAACCTTAAAAACCATAAAATCATTAAAGACACTAAAACCCCCCAAAAAAACTCAAATAAAAAAAACATTAGAACCCTAAAAAACCTAAAGACCCTTAAAAAAACTAAAACCCTAAACACTAAAAAATACTAAAAACATAGAAAGACCTATAGAAGACCATGTAACCCAGTAAACACCTCGAATGTTTCTAAAATCCCCTAAAAATTAAAAAACACAAAGAATACTAAAAACCATTAAAATCACTAAAAATTCTTAAAACCAAAAAATTGTATAAAACCCTAAACCCCCATAAAACCCCTAAAACAATTGAAATTCCCAAACTCCCTAAAAACACTAAAAACACCAAAATCACCGAAAACGCCTACAAAAATTACCTATAAACCATAAAAACCCCTCAAATCCCTCATGAACCCTTAAATCCCTAAAATCCATAAATTCCTAAAAAACAAAAAAAAGGTAAAAATCCAGAAAAACAATTAAAAACTAAAAACCCTTAAAAACAAGAGAAATCTCTGAGAAAGCACAAAAAACCCAAAAACACTTTATATCCCATAAAATCCTAAAAACCCAAAAAAAAACACAAAACCCCCTAAAAACAAAAAAAAACATTAAAACCCTCAAAACCTAAAACCCCCTAATACTCCCAACCCTAAAAATTTAAAAAAAACAAAAAACACCTAAAATCTTTTGAAATTCCAAAAAACCCCTAAAATACCATAAGATCCCTAAAACTAGTAAAACACTAAAAGGCCCAAAATACTCATAAAAACCTTAAAATCCCTAAAAGACCCAAAATCCCAATAAAACCATAAATACCCTAAAAACATTAAATCCCTAAAAAACCTAAAAATCATAAGACCCCAAAATACCCAAACAAAGCTAAAAACTATAAAAACCACTAAAACCATAAAAATACAAGGACATTGCAAAAATATGTAAAAACATAAAAACCATATAACCCAAAAAAGTCTATAAACCCCTAAAAACCCTAATAATCCCAAAAATCACTTTGATCCTAGAAAGACACTAAAACCTCTCCAAAAAACTCTAAAACCCACAAAACGCCAAAAATAGAAAAACCAATAACAAAAACAACAAAACCATGAAACCATGAAAACCCTTAAGAAACTAATACCCAAGAATCCTGAAAACCATCAAAATCCTCAAAACCCATAAAACCTTAAAAATTCTTACAAATCATAAATTAAAAAACCATTAAAATCTAAAAAAATCCTAAAAACATTAAAACCCCCATTTTAATAACCATAAAACCCTAATAAAACATAAAAATTCAAAGAACCTCAAAAACCAAAAAAACTCAAAAAAAAATAAAAACCATAAAATAATAAAATAATCCTAAAAACTATAAACTACTAAAACCCCATAAAAAACCTAATACTCCATGAAATCCCTAAACAAATAAAAATCTATAAAACCCTAAAAACTCAAAAAACCCTAAAAATATTAAAATCATTGAAACAATTAAAACATTAAAAGCACTAAGAACCCAAAAATCACAAAAAATGACATAAACACACAAAAACCCAAAAAACACTAAATCCCCAAAAATTTCTAATTAACCTAAAACACTCTTAAAACCATTTAGAACCCATAGAAATATAAAAAAATCATTAAAGTATTAAAAACCACTAAAACCACCAAAACCCTAAAAACCATAAAACCCGTAAAACCCTTAAAAACCCAAAAAAAAATGAAAAAACCATAAAAATCCAAATACCCTAAAAAATTGCCAAATCCCAAAATAATAAAATAATCCTGAAAACCCTTAAACCCCTTAAACCCCTAGAAAACCCTAGAAAACCCCAAAAACCCCATAAAATCCAAGAAAACCCTCAGAAAGCCAAAAACACTGTAAAAACTCGAAAAACACTAAATACCCTAAAGACCCGAAAAATAACTTCAAAACCCAAAAAACCTTATGATTCCCAAAAAATTCATAAAACCTAAAAAACTCTAAAAACCCTATTAAACACTGAATCCCTAAAAAACCAAAAAACCCAATGATCCATAAAAACCCAAAATACACAATACCCATTAAAAATACTAAAACCCATAAATTCCAAAAAACCAAAAAACCAAAAAACCCATAAAATCAATAAAACCCATAAAACCCCCCCAAAACCCCAAAATGTATCTAAAACCCCTTAAAATACAAAGACCCTAGAAACTATTTAAACTCATATAATACACTAAAATACATAAAACCCATAACATTCTATAAAACCCATTAAATTTGAAAATATCTTAAAACCAAAAAACCCAAAAAACCTAAAAGCCCTAAAACCCCTAAAAACCCGAAAAACCCTAAATGACCCTAAAATCCTATAAAATATGAAAAGTCACTAAAAAATGAAATATCTCTAAAATGCCATAAAATAAACTAAAAACCCGAAGGACTGTAAAACCCATAAAAACCTCAAAAGATCCTAAACCCCTAAAAACCCCTAAAAGACCCTCAAAAATTACATAACGGGCCTTAAATCCCTTAAAAACCCTAATGGGTACTGAAAACCCAAAAACTCTTAAATGACCCTAAAAACCAAGCAGGAACCTAAAAAACCATAATAACACTAAAGTATCATTAAAACCATATATAACCCTAAAACCCTAAACCCCCAAAAGAACCCTAAAAACTCCCATCAAATTCCCTAGAACCAACTAAAAACCATATGGACAATAAAAATCCTAGAAATCAGAAAGACCCTCAAACACACTAAAGACCATAAAACCTCTAATAGATCCTAAAACACTAATGAATCTTAAAAGAACATAAAACCCAAAAAACTTTTAAAGACACTAAAAACCTCATAAAACCTCAAAACCCTATAAATATCCTGGACCTGCGCCTTCCTTTCCCCAAAACCCTAAAAAAACTAAAACATATAAAAGACAAAAAAATTTAGAGAGACAATCAATACCATAAAACCCCTGAAAACCTAATAACCTTAAACACCACTAATAACCATAAAAACCCAAAAATACCTAAAAGAACCATAAATACGCAAAAACCCTCAAAACTCCTAAAACCCCCTAAAAGACTGTAAACACCCTAAAATACCATAAAACCCCTATAAGACCACTATAACACTTAGAACCACTAAAAATTTTTAAACCCCCAAAAAGTTTATAAATATAAAATACATAAAAAATGAAAAAACACTAAAAAACACTAAAATCCCTAAGAACCATAAAAATCCTAAATCACTTAAGAACCCTACAAAATCCCAAAAACTCCAAAATAAATAAAACTGTAAAACAATAAATAATCCATAACATCTCTAAACATTTATAATACCCTAATATCCTTAAAAAATATATATATAACCCCTAAAACCCCTAAAATAACACAAAAACCCTAAAAGACCATAAAATACAAGGAAAACCATAAAACCCCTAAAAACCCTAAAGACACTAAATCCCCTAAAACCCCTATAAACCCAATAAATCTCTAATATCTTGTATAAATCCCTAGAGTCTTTAAAAAACCTTAAAAACGTAAAAACACCCAAAAAACTTTAAAAAGCCCAAAACCCTTAACGTAAAAGATCCCAAAGAACCCAAAAAACCCTATAAACCATGAATGCTGAAAACCCATAAAAATTACTAAAACCCAACACAATTCTAAGAATACTTTAAATCCATAAAAACCATAAAGCCGAAAAAACATTATAAAATCAATAAAAAACAAAAGACTCATAAAAACACAAAAAACCTAGAAAAACCATAATAGCCCTTGAAAACCTAAAGACCATTAAAAAACCTAAAATCCTAAAAACCCTAGAAACACTAAATGTTTCAAAAAACCCAAAGGACCCTAAAAACCCATAAAACCTCGTTAAAACCCTTTGAAAACCCAAAAGACCCTAAATATATACAACAATCTTAAAAAACTAAAACACCCTAGAAATGATAAAATGCAAAATACCCTTAATAAAACTAAAACCACAAAAAATGATAAAAGTCCCTATATCCCAATGAAATCAAAAAAACTCTATCGGTCTAAAATTCCCTAAATCCCTAAAAACCCTAGAAAACCCAGGAACCTTGAGAAATAATTTAAAACCCCTAAAAATCTTAAAAACCATAAGATCCCTAAAAGATCCAAAACCCCCCAAACCCTAAAATCACTAAAACCACTAAAAATCTTAAAAACTCCTAAAATACAAAAAAGAATACGTAAAATAACTAAAAACCATAAACACCCAAAAAACCAATGAAAAGCCCCAAAACCAATAAAACCCACTAAAACCCCTAAAAACCTTAAAACACATTAAACCCCAGAAAATACAAAAAACATGAAAAACAATAAACCCCTAAAAGACCCTAAATCCTATAAATATGATAAAGCATACTAATAATACCGTAAAACCCCAAATATCCTATAAACCCTTAAAACACGTCAAATCAACAAAAATCATTAAGACCAAAGAAACACTAAAAAAGCTTACAATTTCTAAAAACAATAAAACTATAAAAAAACCAATAAACACCCCCCAAAAAAACCCTTAATCCCCTAAAAGACCCTAATAACGCTAAAAATCCTAAAAGACAATAGAAGTCTTTAGGGAAAATAAGAAAACCATAAAATAAATATGAAAAGTCCTGAAACCACCTAAAACAATCAAAAAAACCATTAAACCCAAACAAACCATAAAAATCCCTAAAACCCTTAAAAACCATAAAACCCAAAAAAAACCGTTAAAACCTATAAAGCCTATAAAACCATAAACCCCATAAAAATTTTTAAAGACCATAAAAACATAAAAAACTAACACCTAAAACCTGAAATAAACCCTACAACCCCGTACAAACCCTAAAAGACCCTAAAAGTAAAAACCCCTAAAAACCACAAAACACCTAAAAACCCTAAAGAATCCTAAAACCCCTAGGAAGACCCTAAAAGTGCATGAATTTCCCTAATTCCCAAATCTTCCCCAAATGAACCTAAATACACCATAAAATGGTTAAAACCATGTTAACTCCTAAAAACATGAAAAAACACATAAAATGGAAAAAAAACCATAGAATCATCTAATACCAATAAAGTCACTAAAACCCTAAAACCACCAAAATGAAACAAAAAATATTATAAGACCCCAAAAACATAAAAATAACATAAAACTAGAAAAACCCAAAAAAAAGTAAGAAATCCTGTGAACCCAGAAAACCAGTAAAAATAAAAAAAGACCCTAAAATACCATAAATCACTAAAACACCATAAATGTCTAAACACCCCCTAAAAACCAAAAAAAACCCTTGAAACCCAAAAAACCATTAAAAACACCTATCACCCCTAAAACATTAAAAAACCATAAAAACAATAAATGGTCCAGAAAAATCCAAAAGGGAACTAAAGATCCCAAACCCCATAATTGGCCTAAAAAAAGATAAAGAAATCCTAAAACCATAAAAAAATATAAAAAACATAAAAATACCTAAAATAACCATAAAATCCCCTAACCACAGAATCCCAAAAAACCTCAAAAAACCCTATACCCCATAAAAACCCCTAAAACACATTAAAACCCCAATAGCTATGAATACCCTAAAACATAGAAACCTCCCCAAAAACATAAAAAACCCATTAAACCCCTAAAAGTTCCTAAAATCCCAAAAATCCCGAATACCCATAAAACCCAAAAAACCAAAATAAAACAAAAAAAACAAAAAAAAAACATGAAAAATAGATAAAAACACTAAAACCCTATAACCTATACTTTAACCCCTAAACATAAGACCTTTAAACATATAACCTATAACCTATACCAAAAACCCAAAACCTAAAACCCAACACCTTAAAACCTAAACCCAACTCCCGATAACCATAAACATACACCATAATCTTAAAAAAATACATTCTAAACCTCATACCGTGAAATGTAAACCATAAACCCTACTCCATAACCCCTTAGCCCTAAAACTAAACCTCAATTCCCAAACCCTATCCCTAAACCCTATTCCCTAAACCCTAAACCCTACAACATCAACCCTAAACCCAAAACCATACAATCTAAATACTAAAACATATACCATAAACCTAAAAAGACCTTAAAAAACTAAGAAAACCAAAAATAAAACCCTAATATCCTTAAAAACCTTAATACCCAAAAAATCATAAAATACACTAAAATAACCCTAAAACCACTGAAAGACCCTAAAACCCCAAGAAACTCAATGAAACTAAAAACCCTAAAAATATTTAATATTCCATAAAAAACATAAAAACCTTAAAAATGTAAATGATCATAAAACCCTAAAAATCCTAAAATTCCTAAAACAACATAAAAACCCCTAAAATCACCCAAAAACCCTATTACCCTAAAAACCACAAACACTAAAAAAATCCTAAAAACCATAAAAACATTAAAACAGTAAAAACCCCAAGAAACCCTTCAAACACAAAAATCCCTAAATATCCCTAAAATATCCAAACCCCCAAAAAAACTCCTAAAAACCAAAAACCTTAAAAAACCCAAAAAGAACCTAGAGACAAAAAATTGAAAAAACCCCTTAAAAAGTAACTAAATCCTAAATAAAACCATAAAAATAACCAAACACACTCTAAATTCTATACATGTGCAAAATCCCATCAAAACCATCAAAACCCTTAAAAACCCTAAAAACTCTAAAACACTAAAAACCCTAAAATACCACCTAAAATACCAAAAATATTGAATTTAATAAAAACCTAAAGACCTTAAAAATGCGGAATTGACATGAAAATACCCTTAAAACTCTACATCCCATTTAGAAACCCCTAAAACTCCTAAAACATAAAAATCCCTAAAAAATAAAAAACATTTAAAAATAATAAATCTATGAAATCCTAAAATCCTTAAAAACATTAAAGACCCCTAAAACCCTAATACCCAAGAAACTACATAAAACTATAAAAATCATAATCCCATACCACTAAAAACCATTAACACCAAAAAGAACATAAAACCTTAAAGGGCCCTGGAAGAACCTAAAAATCCCAAAAAGACCCCCCAAACGCTAAAAACCCTAAAACCCATAAAATATACTCAGAAGACCCAAAAAAACCATAAAACCCAGAAACCATAAAAGCCCAAAAATCCACTAAAAACGTTAAAACTCCCATAAAACCCCGAAATTCCAAATACATAGAAAACCCTAAAACCCCCTAAAAACCACAAAAGATCCTAAAATCCTAAAAACCCTAAAACACCTTAAAAACATAAAAACATCTAATAGAAGCCTACAACCCCTAAACCCAATACAGCATTAAAAATCCTTAAAAACCTTGAAAAATAAACTAAACCCATCAAATGTCCCTACAAAAACAGAAAAATGAACCTAAACCCACAAAAACTGTAAATTACCTAAAGACCATAAAAATCTCTAAAAGACCCTAAAAACACATATAACACCCTAAAACCCAAAAATCTCTAAAAACACTAAAATCCCAAAAATCTCTAGAAACTTCTAGATACAATAAAACCCCCATAAAACCCTAAAAACCATATCCCCACCCTCCTAAAAACTCCTAAAAGTCCATAAAACACTTTAAACCCCTTAAAACACATACAAACCAATAAAAACACTTCAACCCGTAAAAACAAAAACATAAACCATAAAAATCCTAAACCTCATAAAACCATAAAAACACCAAAAACATAATATACCCTTAAAACCTTAAAACCCATAAAAAATGATATAGGCTGGAAACCCTAAAACACTAAAACCTGGTAAAATTCATAAGGTAATCCTAGAAAAAAGAAAATGCATTAACATCCAAAATAAAACATCAAAACTCCATAAAAACTTCTAAACACCCTTAAAATCACTTAAAACAAAAAACCCTTAAAACCCTAAAAACCCCTAGATCCCCTAAACCTCTAAAACCCCAAAAAACACAAAAAAAACACCTTAAAACCTTTAAAACCCATTAAACCATAAAAACCCCTAAAAGACATAAAACACCCCTAAAACCCTTTAAAGACCCTAAAACCCCTATAAAAAAATAAAACACCTGAAAACCCCACAAACGCCCTAAAAACTAAAAAACCAAAAATCCTAAAAACCCTAAAATTTCGAAAAAGCCTAAAGAACCATAAATAATATAAATGCCCAAAAAACCATAAATTATGAAAAAAACCTAAAAAACCCCCTAAACCAATCAAAACCATAAAACCTCTAAACCCCAAAAAACTCCAAAAACAATAAATCCTCTTAAAACTATTGAACCCATAAAAATATAAAATAAACTAAAAACCATCAAAAATCATAAATACCTAAAATTGAACCTCAAAAGCCCCTAAAAAATGAAACCCCTAAAAGCCCTTAAAACACCAAAAGAACATAAAAACAACTTAAAACCCAAAAAAATTATAGAAAACCTAACACCCTAAAATTATAAAAACCACTGAAATCCCTTACACAAAACTAATAGAATAAAACCAAACTATAAAAAATGAAACCCCACAGAATGATAACAAACCAAAAAATCTATAAGATCCAAAAAAAAATAAAATCCAAAAAATCATTAAAATAATTAAAAATAAAAAAACCACTAAAATCAATAAAAACTATTTAAAGAAACTAAAATTTTTGAAAAACCCCAAAAACAAAAAAAAATCCTTAAAAAATACAAAAAATAACAAAAAGATCTTAAAACCCCTACAAGACCATAAAAACCTAAAGACAATTAAAACCCAGGAAAAAACCCAAAAAAGAACCTAAAACCCTATAATCCCCTTTAAGAACCTAAAGACCTTATAAAATCCCTTGAAGAACCTAAAACCCCATTAAAAACCTTAAAAACTATAAACCCCTAAAAAACTAAAAAACAACAAAAAATCATAAATCCCATAAAAACCAAAAAAACCTATAAAAAGTCATAAATGCCATTAAAACAACTAAAAACCCCTAAAACCATAAAAAAAATTAAGACATTACAAAATTTTTAAAAACCAATAAATAACAAAATACCTAAAAACCCTTAAAACCCTAAAACCCCAAAAAATTACTGAAAACCCAAAATCACCAAAAAATGTAATGAAACCCCATACAAACCCTAAAATCGCTAAAAACCCTAAAAACCAAATAATCTCCAAAAACCACTAAAAACATAAAAACAATAAATCCCCTAAAAATAAAAAATCCCTTATAACCCTAAAAAACACAAAAAACCTCTTAAAACACTTCAAACATTCAAAACTCTAAAAAACCCTAAAAACTCTACAAACCATAAAATCCATAAACAATACTAAATACCCTAGAACCCTTAAAACACATTAAACACTAAAACACTAAATATCCTAAAAGGAAATATAAATACATAAAAACCCCTAAAAACCGAAAATTTCTAAATGTACTAGAAATTGTAAAAATTCTAAAAATCCCTAAAAATCCCTAAAATCCCATAAAAGACTCTGAAACCCCTAAAATTCCCCAAATCCCCAAAACCCCTAAACATTGACAACCCATAAAATTATAAAATCCATAAACCCCTAAAGACCATAAAACCCTAACCACCGCTGAAAGACCAAAACCCCCTAAAATACTCCAAAAACTAAAAGTACAAAAATACACTAAAACATTAAAAAACCAAAAAGAACATAAAAATCCAAAAAGACACTAAAACACTAAAAAACGGTAAAAGAACATAAATCCCTAATGAACATTAACACCATAAAAACTTTAAAAACATAAATCCCATAGAATACCATAAAAACCATTAATGACTCTAAAACACATTAAAACCCCTAGAAAGACAAATGACCCTAAAAATCAATAAATGTCCCTAAAAACACTAAAAACATTAAAGGACCCTACAACTCTAAAGAACCCCAAAACCATAAAAGAACCTAAGAAACAATAAAAAATGAATTTTTGCGACAGATTATATGCAACGAGTCTAGGGCTTATCACAAATAATCCCTCGAAAGTGACGCTTAGGGACATGTAAATAATCCCATCGCAAATAATCTATAAAAAATGAGTATATGTGATGGTCCATCGCAAATACCATGGTCGCGCACTATGCTCGGTTTCCTGAGAACTGTATTTGGGATGAGGATGATTCCCCGTCGCAAATCCCTTTCACAGAATTCAGATATTTGTGACAGGGGTAGTTCCATGTTACTAATAATATGTTTAGATTTTATTATTTATGATATCCACCACCATAAATAATTTAGTATTTATGACAGACCCCGTAGTAAATGCAATATTTTCTTACCACCACGATTAAAAGCCGGAGAACTATTGGGGACATTCCATTGTGAATAAACCATTTGCAACAGACCCCTGCAAATACAATGTCTGTAGGTAAGTATTTGCGATGGGACCCATCCGAAATGCCTTTTTTACAACTAAGCCTAATTAATAGGGGGATTAACATTTATAGTGAGACTCATCGCTAATGACATAACCTATAAATACCCCATATGATATTCCCCATATCACGATTCTCTGAAGTTCTCCCACATTCTATCCTCTCATATTTCCCTCTTCATTTTTTTGAAAAATTTTATTTCTATAGCAGACCAATTTTCAAGACATCCATCCAACGAATGATTCATTTTTAAGGTATTTATTAGTCACTTTTATTTTTTAGTTAATTTATTTTAATTTATATTTGTAATAATTATTATTAATTAGTGGTAATTTAATTAAATAAGAATTATGTTGTTTTATTTTGAATTATTTATTTGTAAAAATATGTTTTTAGTATTATTTAGTAATAATAAGTATTAATTAGTATAAAATACAACTAATAAGTAATAATTAGTAATAATCAGAAATAAATAGTAATAAATATTAATAATTATTAATAATTTGTAATAATTAGTAATAAATAGTAATAAATAGTAAAAAATAGTAATAATTAGTAATAAATAGTAATAATTAGTAATAATTAATAATTATTAGCAATAATTAGTACTAAATTGTAATAATTAGAAATAATTAGTAATAATTAGTAATAAATAGTAGTAAATATAGGAAATAAGTAATAATTAGTGGTAATTGTTGGTAATTATTAATAAATAGTAATAATTCGTAATAACTCATAATAATTATTAACAATTAGAAGAAATTAACCATAATTAGCCCTAGTTAGCCGTAAATAATGGTAATTAGTTGTAATTAGCAGTAAATAGGGGTAAATAACAACAATTATTAATAATTGGTTATAATTATTTATAATAAGTAATTATTACTACAAAATAATAATATTTAGTAATAATTAGTAATAACTAGTAATAAATTATAATAAAGAGAGGTAATTAGAAATAATTAGCGGTTATTAGCGGTAATTAATAAAAAATAGTAATTAATAGTAATAAATAGTAATAATTAGTAATAATTATAAATAATTAGAAACAAAAAGTGGTAATTAGTAATAAATAACTGTAATTAGATGTAATTATTAATAAATAGTAATAAATAGTAATAATTAATAACAATTAGCATAAATTAGCCATAATTAGCACTAATTAGCTGTAAATATTGGTAAATAGCAGTAATTAGCGGCAAATAGAAGTAAATAGAAATAAATAACAATAATTAGTAATTATTAGTAATAATTAGTAATAAAGATTAATAAATATTAATAATTAGAAATTATTAGTAATAACTAGTAATAATCAGTAATAATTAGTAATAATTAGTAATAATTTATAATAAAAAGAAATAATTAGTAATAAATAGTAATAAATAGTAATAATTAGTAATAATTAGAACTGAATAGTAATAATTATTAAAAATTAGACATAATTAGTAATAATAAGTAAAACTATTTATAAATAATGGTAATTAATAATAATCAGCCGTATTTTGTAGTGGTTATTAATAAATAGTAATAAATAGTTATAATTAGTAATAATAAGTAATAATTATTATAAATTAGTATTAATTTGCAATAATTAGCCATAATTAGTGCTAATTAGCGGTAAATTGAGGTAATTAGCGGTAATTAGCAGTAAATAGCAATAAATAACAATAAACTACCTTAAATTGTAATAATTATTTATAATTAGTAATAAATTGTAATAAATTGTAATAATTAGTAATAATTTCTAATAATTAGTAATAATTAATTTAAATTATTAATAATTAGTAATAAATAGTAATAACTAGTAAAAGATAGTAATAAATAGCAGTAATTAGTAATAATTAGCAGTAAATAGTGGTAATTATTAATAAATAGTAATAAATTGTAATAAATAATATTTAGTAATAATTGGTAATAAATCGTAATAAATAGAAATACTTTTAACAATTAGAAGTAATTATCCTTAAATAGAATAAATTGTCTATAATTAGAGATAATTAGTGGTAATTAGTGACAATTATTGTTAATTAGCGATAATTTATCATAAATAGTGGTAAAAAGTGGTAAATAGAAATAAATAGCTATAAATAGTAATAAATAATAATTAGTAATAATTATTGGTAATTAGTAATAATTAGAAATAATTTCCTTGTCATTGTTAACTAATTAATATTTAAATTTTTTTCACAGATCTCTTGGGAAGTCAGAATTTTCTTTCAATTGCCTAAAAGAAGCCATAAAAGAGATAACATGATTTTTATTAAAATGTAACCATGTTTTCTATTTTCATTTTCTTTTTTTGTTGAACTTCCAACTAAACAAATTACTTTGATGTTGTTAGTTGAAAAATATTTCTCCTTATTGAAAAAAAGAGTAAAGGAAGTCGATGTGCCAGTTGTGGCGACTTCTCATGATATAATGGGAAAATCAGATTCTTTTTCTCTTTTGAAATTCAACAATGATAAAAAAATCATCTTAGAACATCATATTAATATGATGTTTTGGAAATTCAACATAGAAAGAAAATGGAAATGTGGTTACAGTGGAAATTAGGATTGTTTTATGACTTTAAGACATAGAAGAATAAATCACACCTCAATCAGAAACACAGTGTGACCAGTATATATTAGGGAAGATAGAATGTGATGTGTCAATGACAATATAAGTAGTGGAATGAGGAGAATATCCATTGATGAATAAACATGTTTGGTAAAAATTGGTGCAATGAAAAATTTGGACGTGGTCGACATAAATTGATTTCATCTTCTGATTGTTGTAAAATATATGATTTATACTTCTTTAGTAATTCATAGAATTTTCTATCTTAAGGTGATTATTATTATTATTATTAATTTTTATAATGTTATTTTATTAATAATAATAATATTATTATTATTATTATATTATTAAATTGTTATTATTATTATAACAAAATTTATATTACTATTACTATCATTATTAGTATTCTTATTTATTAATATTATTTTATTACTAATATTTTGTTGTTAATATTTATTATTATTATTATTTAGTTTTTTATTATTATTAATAGTGTTTATTAAATTTATTCAATAATATTTTTTTATTTTTTTATTAATATTTTTTTATTAATTTTTATTATTAGTTGTTGTCTATGTTATTTGTAATGGGCCCGTTGTAAATCATTTTTAAAAAAACCATAAAAAACTATTGGCAATGCAATTTTCCGCAACAGGCTCTTTGTGACAGTGCTCCATCCCAAATAATTCACTTTTGATTAGTGAAACCCTAAAAATTCAAAAGATCCTTGAAAATAGAAAAGACACTAAAAACACTAAAAACTCAAATAATTTGTATAACATCAAAAATCCCATTGAACCCCTTAAAACCCTAAAGTATCTTAAAACCCCATAAAAGAACCTAAAAATAATAAAATCCCATAAAATAATATCAAACCATAAATGACTGTAAAAACCCTATAAACAATAAAAGACCCCAAAAACCCTAAAGACAATAAAAGACCGCAAAAACTCTAATACCCTTAAGAACCATAAAACCACCCAAAACCCTACAAAAAATAAAATTCATAAAGATCTGAAAATACCCTAAAAACTGATAAACCAAAAAAAACCAAAACCCTAAATACATATATATTCCCTAAAAACCCCTAAAAACATCCTAAAATCTGAAATAACTTGTAAAATCCTTATAAACAAAAAAAATATTGAGGACTCTAAAAAATCTAAAATCCATTAAAACACCATAAAACCCCATGAAAAAACTAAAAGTCTTAACGAACCCCCCTAAAAAAATAAAATCCCTTAAAAAACCGAAAATACAAAAAAAATCAAAAACCCAAAAAGACCAAAAAGAATTTCAAAACCCTAAAAACCCTAAAATACCCTAAAACCCTAAAACCTATAAAATACCCAAAAATAACTAAAAAATTTTAAGATCCTAAAAACCATAAAAAACCTAAAATCCCCCAAAACCCCAAAAAGTCCTTAAATCACCACAAAAACTAATTACTAAAAAACCCCTAAAAATGTTTAAAACCCTTTAACTCCCCCAGAGAACCCTAAAGGACCCATAAAACCACTAAAATCCATAAAACCCATAAACACCCTATAATCCCTCAAAACACATAAAAACATTAAAAACCAATAAAAACCTAGAAAACCACTAAAACACTAAAATTAATAAAAGTCCTAACGACACTAAAAACCCTAAATCCATAAATAAATGAAAAAAATCCAAAAAAAATCCATAAAAATACACAAATACCTAACGCCCACTAAAAATTATAAAATAACCTAAAACCCCTAATAATTTTCCCACGAGAGCCACTTGAAAAGCTAACGAAGTTGCCTCTAGCTGGGAATGTCGTCCTGTCAAGGCGAAGCTAAATGTAGAGCAGCAACGTCTTAGAGATTATTACACTGACTTCTTAAAGCAATATGAATCATATGAATGCGAGGCGGTGGTGTCGGATGCTTCCTCCTACTATGGTGCTGATGGGGAACCTTATGGGGATGTAGACGTTGATTTGTATCTCCTGAAGAAGGCTTATTGCTGATTGTCTAGGTGATGATGTTGGGGTCTTTTCATTTTTTATTTTTTGTTTGGTTTCGTGTTATTTTGGTTTTTCTCTTTTGTGGCTCATGGGTGTGTGTTTGTAAAGGGTGTTTTGTTCTAGGTTGTTTGACCCCTCCCCTCCCTTGTCTGCTACATCTTTTTTTTCTTTTTTTTTCTCTCTAATAAATTTTGAGGGGGTCAGGAATAGCCTGATCCCCGCATCTTCCTTACCCTAATAACCCAAACCCCTAAAAATACCAAAAAAGCAAGTAAAAACCCTATAATACCTAAAACCCCATGAAAACCATAAATAACTCATAAAATTAGAAAAACCCCTAAAACCCTCACTACCCTTAAAACCCAAAAAACCCTCAAATGACCTTTAAACCCCAAGAACCCCGAAAAACCCCCAGAAACCCTAAAAATATAAAATAACCTAAACACACATTTAAAAATCTTAAAAAACCTTTAAAACACAAAACCACTCAAAAAATCCTAAAAACTATAAAACCCAAAAAACCCAATTAAAAACCTAATAACCCATCAAAACCCTAAAACACCCTAAAACCCAAAAAACCCTAAAAGCCTAATAACCCAAAAATCATAAAACTTCACTTAATCCATAAAAATCCAAGACCCCCCCCCCCAAATAAAAAACTATAACCCCATTTTGAAACCCCTAAACATAAAAAATCATAAAAAAACATTAATAAACTCTAATAAACCATAAAAACATAAAATCCCTAGAAACCCTAACATCCATAAAAAACCTAAAATGCAAAAAACCCTTAATGAAACAACAAAAACGATGAAACCCCCAATACTCTAAAAAACCATTGAAACAATAAAATTCCTAAGAAAACCTTTAATCACTAAGAAACCCTAAAAATCTTAAAAACCAAAAAAAACCTAAATCCCAAAAAACAATAAAAGAACCCAAAATCCCATTAGAACCCTAAACCCACACAAAAAACCTAAAACCCTATAAAACCCAATCCACCCAAAAAACCTAAAAACCATAAAAATCATAAAACCCTAAATAAATTTTACAAACCCTATCATAACCTAAAACTCTAAAACTGCTTAAAAACCCACTGGAACCCTAAACCCTTAATAACCATTAAAACACCTTAAAACCATGGAATCCCTAAAACCCTAAAACCCTATGGAAACCTATACACTACACCCCAAAGCCTATACCATACGCCCTAACTATATTCATGAAATCCCCTACACTCAACCCTAAACCCTGAACCATAGACCATGCTCCCTAAACCAAAAACCTGACATCCTACATAGTACACTATAAACACAAAACCCTAAACCTATAATCCAATATCCTACACCCTAAACCCAAAATCTTAAACCCAAAACACTAAACCCAATACTGTACACCATAAAACCTAAGTCCTAAACCTTAAATCCTATTCTCTACACATTAAACCCTAATACCTATACCCTAAAACCAATACCATACAACCTACACCCTAAACCCAACACCAATAACCCAAAAACCCACACCTTAAACTCAATACCCAACACCCTAGATCCTAAACACCATACACTACACCATAAACACTATACCCTATACACTAAACACCAAACCATACACCCCAAACAAAATGTCGTACACCAGAACCACTATACTATACAACCTAAACCCAATACCTTAAACCCAACACCTTATACCATATACCATAAACCATAAAACATATACCATATACCATTGACCCTATAACCTATACCCTAAACCAAACTCTCTAAACCCTACACACTAAACCCTATACCCTACACATTAAACCCAAAACCTTGCACCCTATACACTATAACCAACACCATATAGCCTGAACCCCACAACCTAAACCCTATTCCATATACCATATACCCTAAACCCTAAACCCTAAATCCTAAACCCTAAACCCTGAAAAATTCACACAAAACCAAGAACCCTACCCCAAACACCCTATACCCTACACCCAAAACCCTAAACCATATACACTACTCACTAAACCATACACCCTACACCACAATCCTTAAACCCTAAACACCACACCATAAACCCTATACCACACACCAAAACCCCAAATTATTACAGTCTAAACCCTATACCCTACACCCCAAATCATATACCATACACCCTAAACCCTAAAACATACACCCTAAAGCTTAAACCCCACACCATAAACCATATAACCTACTCCATAAACCGTAAACCCAACACCCTAAACCCTATACCCTACACTCAGAATCCTAAACCCAACAACCTAAAACCATATACCCATCCCCCTAATCCAAAAAACATTCACCCTAAACCCTATAACAATCACTTTAAACCCTAAACTACACACACTAAACCCTATACCCACATTCTAAAGCTAATACCTCACACCATAAACCCTATACTCTTCAATCTAAACCATTAACCCAACACCCAAAACACCATACCCTACACCCTAAACCCTAAACCATACAACATAAACCATATACCCAACACCCTAGATAGAAAACTCTATATCATTATCACCATACCCTACATCCTAAAACCTAATCCCTGAAACTAAAACCATGTACTCTAAACCATAAAACCTATACCATACACCTTATACCATATACCCTACACTATAAACCCTAATCCGTACACTATTAAAAATATACATTAGCTCTTAAACCAAATACAGAACACCGAAATCCATAAACCCTTTAATCCATAAAAATTCCTAAAAAACTCTAAACCCACCAAAAATATGAAAATACTCTAAAACCCATAAAAATCATAAAAACCATAGAAACTCTAACACAGCAAAAAACTCTAAAATCCCCCAAAACCCTAAAAATATGAAAAACCCTACAAACCCAAAATAACCCTAAGAAAACCCTACAAAAACTAAAAGTCCCAAGACACCCAAAACCCCTAAAAAATAATTAAAACCCCTAAAGAAACCTAAAAACCATAAACCACTAAAAATCTAAAAAATATAATAAACCCCTAATAAAACATAAAAATCCTTACAACCCCATGAAATCCTATAATAGAAAACAAACCCAAAAAATCCAAAAACCCCATAGAACCCCTAAATCCCATAAAATTACCCTAAAAACATAAAATAAACTTAAAACACATAAATCACATAAGAACATAAAAACACTACAAAACTTCTAAAAGCCCTAAAAATTCATAAAAAAACATTAGCACCCAAAACACTAAAAAACCCTAAAACCCCTAACTGAAAACCCCCTATAAAACCTTGAACACACAAGAAACACTAAAAAACAAAAATAAAATAAAACCCACATAACCCTAAAACCCTAAAAAAATCCAAAACCACCTAAAAGAACTTAAAAACACAAAACCACTTAAAAGACCCCAAACACCCAAACGCTAATGAAAACATTAAACCAAAAATACCCAAAAAAATTCTGAAACCCCTATAAAACACCTAAATGACTATAAAAACCCCTAAAATACCCAAAAAACCAATAACGCCTATGAAAACCATCAAAGCCCCCAAACTGACTAAAACCCAAAAAACCTAAAAACGCTAAAGCCCTAAAAAACCTAAAACATGAAAAATATATAAAACCCCAAAATCCCTAAAAACATAAAAACTCCAAAACACCAAACACCCCTAAAAACTGTAAAAACCGAAAAATCCCAAAAATCCCATAAAATTACAAAAAAAACCTAAACGAACAAAAACCCCCGTAAAACCCCTTGTTTGTCAGATCTGTTTTGGAAGATCTAGTTTCTACTCCTCCTAGGGAGTCATCTATCTTTTGGAGGTACCTCCATTGTTGTAGAGGCATCCTTGGTCAACTATACAGGAAGTAGGTCTTTTCATCAGTAGGGGTCATTCTTTTTCATGCTTCGGATGGGACATACAAGTCTGGTCATGAGTCAATGTCTCCTCTTCCTGCACTGTTCAGATCTAGGTGGTTCTAGAGGAGTAACGTTTAGATGAGGTTCTATGGCAGTGATCTGGGGCTAGGGGGTTTCTTGGAGGAGATTCTGGATTTTTTTATGGTATAAAGAGGATGGTACTTGGAGCTGCTATGGGGGCATTCGTTGCTGCTCAGAGGATGCAGGGGGTGCAGATGGGATCGGCTTGGCACCAGGCTGTGGAGAATTTTCAGGTTCGTTCTTCTAGTTTCTCAGATCTATTTAATACTATTGATGAAGGGATCGTTATGTTTTGTTTCTTTATGGATGCTATATTGGTCTACAGGCCTCTGGTTTGTGGATTGTCCTGCAGTGAATTTTTATATGTGCTGGATTTTGGTTTTGTTGAGTGGTGCTGGAAGTTTCCATGACCTTGGGTACTGTAGATGGTGGTGATTTGGTTTGTTGGCTCTGATGTACATTTGTCTATAGGTTTTTGGTTGAACATTCTGGTTAATATGGCTCGGGATTCTTCGATTTTTTTGTTACTACTGTGGAAATTGGCATGTGTCGATGCGAGGGGTTAGTTGTCTACTACTGCTAGTTTATAAGGTGTGAAAGGAATTAATATCAGTCAGAAACTATGGAACTAGATTCTGCATACTGCTAGGCTAGGATGTGATGAAGCTAGTGGTTCTAGGAATGGGTACCAGTGGTCCTATGCTATTGGTTGTTTTTAGAGGTGTTTCATGGTTGAAGATTCCAGAATAAGAGGTTCTGTATGCTGGGAACAAAGATGTTGGTTGACGGATGTTGCTTGGCTGGGTACTGTTGAAAATGGTGCTGGCTATTGGAAACTGAGTTTTTGGAGTTTGGATGATGGCTGGCTGGGAATGATGAAGCTGATGTCTATGATCATGGTGTTGGTGGTTTTGTAGTAATGGAATTTGCTCGGGATGTATAAAATGTGTTGTAGGATGCTGGATGTTGGTTGGTTGGGAGATACTAATGGAGATGATTTTTTTTTCTACTTTGTCTGGTCTTGTGTGACTTTTTGTTTCTAGAGACTTTTGGGGTTTTTTGGGTTGTCCGAGGATTTTGGGGATGGTTTGATAGACCCCACCCTTCCCTTGTCTGTTGTGACTTTTTGCTAATAAATTTTGCAGGCCAGGAATATCCTGGCCTCACACCTTCCTTGCCATAAAACCATCAAAAACCACAAACAATCATAAATCCTAAATACCCAAACAACCCAAAACACCCTAAAAGACTCTAAAAACATAGAAACAACACAATGGGACCTATAAAAACCCTTATGCACCATAAAAAACCCAAATACACTACAAAACCCTATAAAAAGTCCCTAAACCCCCTAAAAACAAAAAAAAAACCTTAAAACCAAAAAAACCATAAAATTTTTAAAAACCCATAAAATCGTAAAATATAATAAAAACCCCTAAAACCCAAAATAACTCAAAAATCTCTAAAAAATATTAAAACTGGTAAAATACTAAAAATTATAAAAACCAAAAAATACCTAACCCCCCCCCCCCCCCCCCCAGAATGTCATAAGACCCCTACAATCTGTGAATACCCTAATTCCCCTTAAATAATCTAAAAACACATAAAACCTCCTAAGAATCCCTAAAAATCCAAAAATTCACTAAAAATGTCTGAAATTATAAAAAGACTAAAAACCCAAGAAACCTTAAAACCCCTATAAACAATAAAAATAAAAAACCTAAAATACTATAAAATCATTAAAATCCCTGAAAAACCTTACAACTCTAGAAAATACTAAAAACCCCAAAAACCCTCAAAACACTAAAATATCATAAAAAATATTAAAATCCATAAAATAGTTAGAATCCCTTAATACCCTTAAGAACCTGATAAATTTTAAATACCATAAATATCCATAAATCCCCTATGAACCCAAAAATCCCTACGAATCCATAAAAATTCCTAAAAGAACATAAAACCCTGAACGTCCATGAAAAATCATGTAAGAACACTTGAAGACCCTAAAGAACAATTAAACACCATTAAACCCCTAATAAACCCCAGACCCCAAAAATTCCTAAAAACCTAGAATACCCTAAAACCCTTTAAAAGTCTACAAAACTATAAAATAATCATAAAATCCTTAAAACCCCAAAAATGTTACAGACCCCAAAAATTCCCTAGAAACCCCTCAAATCCTAAAAACTATGAAAAAACCATGGAAATCCCAAAAAAACCCCAAAATTCTTTTATAACCCTAAAAACCTATAAAAATCCCTAAAAGCCATAAACACCATAAAATCCTAAAAATCATGAAATCCACCCAAAACCCTAAAGAAAATAGAACCCATCAAAATAATTAAAACCCTAAAACATAGAAAAAAACTTATTTCCCAAGAAAAAGAAGAAAACCATCAAAACCCTAAAAATACCCTAAAACATAAAAAAACTAAAAATTCCCTAAAAACCCAAAAAATCACTTAAGACCCCAAAAAACAAAAACCCCTTAAAATCCATAAAACCTCTTAAAACCCTCAATAACTCATAAAATCCATAAAAATATAAAATCCGTAAAGCCCTAATGAACCCTAAAAATAGATAAGACCTCTAAAAACTCTAAAGGGCCTTAAAAACACTAAAAAACTCTTAAAACTAGAAAACCCAAAAAAAGACATGAAAAACACTAAAACCCATGAAAACCCAGAAATCCCTTAAAACCACATAAAATCCCATAAAACCCTAAAGACCCCCTAAAAACCCTAAAACCCCCTAAACCCCTAAAACCCATAAAACCCCAGAAACCCCAATAAACCAAAAAACTCCTAAAAATCCACAAATAACCTAAAACACCTAAAAGACCCTAATACCCCCAAAAACCATAAATAACCTAAAGACCCCAAAACACATGTAGACCCTAGATACTCCAAATACCATAAAATATCATAAAGACCCGAAAATACCCCAGTAAACCTAAAAACCCCTAAAAGAACATAAAAACCCTAAAAATCCAATAATGGGCCTAAAACCCTAAAATATATAAAGGACCCTAAAACACATAAAGGACCCAAAAAAACCTTTAAAACCCCCTAAATGTCCCTAAACCCCAAGTGTATCCTAAAACCCCGAAAAAAATCTTAAGGAAACTAAAAACCATGAAAAAACTAATTGTCACTTAAAACCCTAAAAACCCCTAAAAACCATGAAAATCCTTAAAAGGCACAAAAATCTCCTAAAACCACATAAACCCCTAATGGATCCAGAAATACTAAAAACCATAAAAAGATCCTAAAAAACTATAAAATCATAAATGAACAAAAAACCCAAATATAACCTGAAATGCCAAATAATGCTAAAATACCATAAACCTCAAAAAATGTTAAAACCCTAAAACCTGTTTAATCCTCAAAAATAGAAAAACTATAAAATCCATAAAAATTCCTAAATAACCCTAAAACTCAAAAAATACTAAAAAACCAAAAACCTCAAAAAATTATAAACACCCCAAAACCCTAAAAACCCTAGAATTCTTAAAACCATTAACCCCCAACCTTAATTTCCCTAATACCATAAAAATATTAAAACCCCCAAAAACCATGAATAAAACCTTAAGGACGACAAAAACCCCATGAAAACCCTAAAAAAGAATAAAACCCCAAAAAGACCAATAAAACACTGAACCCATATCAACCCCCTAAAAACCCTGAAACCCCTAAAACAAATAAAAGACCCTAAATCCCCTAAAACATTAAAAAAACATCAACCATATAAAAGATAAAAATTCCAAATAACCCTAAAAGACCCTAAAAATCCATAAAACCATTAAAACCAAAAAACACTTAAAACTCTAAACACCCAAAATCACCTAAACACCCTAAAACCCTATAAAAACCATAAAAATAATAAAAATAAAAAAACCCTTACGAACATAGAACACTAAAAATAACAACAAACCTAAAAATCCTAAAACCCTCTAAAAAACACTAAAACCCAAAGAGAGAATTAAATTCCCCAAAAAACTAAAAAACTATTAAACTCCAAAACCGTTAAAACCAATAAAAACCCTTAAACTATAAATACCCATAAAAACCATAAAAACTTAAAAACACCTAAAAACATATTATAGCCCCTAAAACCCATAAAAATACTATTAAATAATATAAAACCTGAAAACCCACTAAAAACCTAAAATCCTAAAACCACTAAATTCCCTAAAGTCCCTAAAACCCGTAAACATTTCTAAAAACTATAAAAGACCTCTAAACCCCCTAAAACCCCTTAAACCCCTAAAAAACATAATATCCCAAAAATCCCTAGAACACCAATACCTTGAAAACATTCAAAACCCAAAAACCCAAGAAACACTAAAAAATATAAATCACCAAAAAACCCCAGAAATCCTAAAAACACAAAAAAAATAAAAAGATTAAAAATTAAATACAAAACTATAAAAACTCCAAAAATAATCAGAAAAAACCATAATGATTTTTAGGGTATTCTATAGGTTTTAGGGTTTTAGGGTAATTTAGTGGATTCTAGGGTTTGAAGGTATTTTTAGGTTATTTTGGATCTCTTAGGGGGTAGAGGTTATATGTTTTTTTGGGTTTTAGGTTTATTTATGATTTTTCATGTTTTTATGGGTTTTTAGGATTTTTAGGGTGATTTATGGTTTTAGGTAGCTTTAGGATTATTTAGGTGTTTTTTGGGGTTTTATAGATTCAAAGTAATATTTGAGGTTTTCATTATTATTATAATTTTAATGTTTTTTTAATTATTTTAGGGGTTTTAATATGTATTTAGGGGTTCTTGGGGATTTTGTGGTTTATATGGGATTTTTGGGTGGTTTAGTGTTGTTTTTTGTTTTCAGTTTCATTTGGGGTTTAAGGGGTTTCTAGCATTTTTAGGGTATTTAATGTTTTTTGGGTTTATTTTAGGCATTTTAGGGGTTTTATGGGTTTCAATGTTTTTTAGTTTTTTATGGGATTTTGACGGTTTTATAGTGGTTTACGGGTTTTAAGGGCTTTGAATGGTTTTAGGGTTTTAAGGTTCTCCGGGGTTTTATGATTATTTTAGGTTTTACAGATTTTTTTGTATTTTTATGGTTGTTAGGGGTTTCTAAGATATTTAGTGGGTTTTAGTTTTTTTTGGTAATATAGGTTTTATTTGGGGTTTTATTGATTTTATGTTTTATAGTTCATTTATTGTATTTGGGGGCTTAGGGTCTTTTATTGTGATTTACAGTTTTTTAGTTATTTATGGGTTTTTAGTGTGTTTATATTTTTTTGGTCATTTATGATTTTATAGGGGTTTTATGTTATTTTAGGGTTTTTTTGGGTTTTTAGTATCTTTTATATTTTTTAGTGTTTTTATTTTATTTAATGATTTTTTGTTACTTTATGCGTATTTGTGTTGAAATTGTTATGATGTTCACCTATATGAGAGGGGAAATGATGAAATAACCATGGAATCCATTTATGGTATGACTGATTTGGGGGGGTGTTTATTTTTTCACAATCATTACTATTAATTTCACCTTTATAATCTCTCACCAACTTGTGATGGGTGTGTTTCCAATGGGGTTTGTTCATGGAACTAGAAACACCCAACATTTCTTATATATGTGATGATTCATGGACCTACATTACAATGACAGGTCCTCATTTGGTAGCTAGGACAATGATTCTTAAAAACTCACATTTGTCGATTGGATGGGATGTCGGGCTCATCACACAATTTTTGTGGGAATTATTTCCTATTCCAAGACTATATTATAGATATAAGATACATTTGTGATTCCTATTTTCATTCCCATGTATGATGTAGATTACCCTGAATTAATAACCAATTGTATGGTTTTGTTCAGAATCATCTATATGTATCTAAGATTCCACATTCATGGGGATATCTATATGTATCTAAGGTTCTCTCTCAATGGTACCCTTTCGGGAATAGTGAATAGATTCTTTAGTTTTTCAATTGGATGATGGTAGTTTTCAGCCACACTGTGAGACACTCCAGAATTTACATTCATGTAAGGAGACATGTGTTGTTTTGATGTCGAGATAATACCCATCAAAATGTATTACTACATATCCCTAGAAAAAAAATCTGAAACCATGTTGTTTTGTGACACTTAATAGGAGACATCACCTTTTATGGTCTTGTGAGAATAACCCCACCATGCAGTTTAACATCATTTGGAAAGAACGTCCAGGTGAAAGGTGCTTAACCAAGGATTGTGTGGGACTTAATCAATAGCGACCTGAGGGATCAAAGATTGATTTGGTCTCCCATGTGTGGGAATGATCTTACTGAAGACATGACACAATAAGGATGGTGATGAAAGGGTCCAAGATGTAATGCCTCTCTATAGGTTGGCTATGACCCTACCAAAAATGTGGCCAATAGAACATTAGGGTTAAATTGAGTGTGTTGTTTTAACCTCAGGGAGGTTTCTTACATATCCCAATTAGTTGGATATAAAATCCAAAGTAGTCTGAAATTGGTTGGGTTTTACACCTATAGAGGAGGCCCAAGATTTATGAACCATGAGGAAGGTCTCGACTCATGGTTCTTTGTGGGTATGTATTGGGGCTTACACATGGATGGAAACCCAGTTGGGGTTTGGGATCATGATGATTTCATGATTAACACTAACATATAGTACCATGTGAGTCATGCTCAGTGTGAGAAACAAAAGTAAGTAGTAGATCTGAAGAATACATGATACTCTTTTTTCCATTGGTGGAAAATATTAGGTCCCAAAGGGATAGGGAAAGAGAAAGTGACATGACCTTCCCAACCCCCCCCCCCCCATCATTTTACCCAAGACCAGTGAGGAGTATAAAAAAGTGTTGCCTCCATCATGTAAGGATAGGGGATCACTCCAATAGATATGCATTGCACCCAGTTTCAGAGAGGGAGATATAAGGGTCTAGTACTATCACTCATTGAAGGGAAAGTTTAGTAGTCTCCCTAAATACCAATAATGAGGAGGTTCATGTGAACACCTCTAAGGTAAATCCCCTCATTACTAGGAGAATGTAGTTTGATAATATTCTAAGGGTCCACCTTGTCACATTGGTTTTCAATAGAAATCTTCTGACCATGGGTATATAGACTTGAGAGGACACTCTGATGTGTCTATTTATTTGATTATACATTAAATATGGCTTTGTATGAGTAATTAGATTAATATAATTTTAATGGTTCATAGAGGGGCCAGATTGAATCATGATGGTACGATAGAGGGAAGACATGGGAGCTGAAGAGTGGAACTTCATAGGATTCCCTGATCTGCATTGAATATTCTTATGTGGGAAGGGATTCCCTCCCATTATCATGTTTCTATGAGGGTATGGGGATGTCCATGTATCACTATTCTACATATACATAGGTTCCATCACCATTTCGTGTTTCTACAAGGGGCTGAGTTCCTCCTACGTAGAATTTTTGAACGTCGGAATGGGTTCTACCCATATAGTGTTTTCCTATGTGGGTTAATGGAACAAAAATGTAAGATCCATTTATTCCTATCATAATGGTATCTCCAAAGTGGTATCAGTTTTAAAGTTGTCTAGATTAATTTACTTTCTCTTTAATGTTGTCTGATAGGTTCACCTTTAGTAAAAGATGGCTCTCTCCCAATTATCTTGTTGGTCTCTGCTCTTGGGTCCCAGAATCCTTTATTTATCCTCCATCTTTTTCCAATTCTCCTTGGGGTATAGTATATAAAAATTATGGAACTAGATATCATGATGTCTGGTTGTCTATGGTGGGGTAAGGGGTTTCAATTTGGGATACAAAATAGGATTCCTCGTCCTGTGAACGATTTCTTTTACGAGATATGGAAAAGACCATCCATGCCCATGAACAATTTTCATTCAGAATTTCAATCTTCCATGGTGGATGGAAATCTCCATAAAAACCTTAAAATGACTTTTTAGGTTCACATTTGATGGAAGTATTTTCTCTTCCTTTGAATGACTTAATTCATTGTGTTCCTTGTCGAGCGACGGATCACCATGTGGAGCGGTGATCTGAAAAGTGATTTTCACTTCTCTAGATCAAATCATTCTTCATAGATTAAACCACAATGAAATTTTTCATCAAAATATAATTTAGTATTGTTTTTTTTCCTATTCCAAATTCATGAATTACTTTCTCCTTCCATGTAGTGTTTGAACATCCCAACAAATTCCCCGCATCAGAATGGGCTCTGATCAGGATGAATAGGAGGTGGTTTTGATGAAGAAAGAGGTCATTTTTTGAAATGTTTTTCAGTAAGTTGGTGGACCAAAACAATGGGTCAACACCTATAAATGGGGGAGCCATCTAATTTGCCTTTTGTCATATTTCTCTGTGAACATAGTGCTCTGGGAACTCTCCTCCCCCCTAGTGCTTCCATGAAGCATTGTTACCTTGCAGCAAAAAATTCTGTGAACTAAACATTGTCCCTCATGAATAATAATATTTTAATCCCCTTCATATCATTCATAAAATATACAGACCGAGCAACCTATGGTATGATGCCTCACAATATGAGTGTCTCACAGGATGAGATCCTTACAGGACAATTCTTCATGGGATGAGAACCTTGCAGTCGAAGATGAATCATTTTTAAATATCTGATATGTACTATTTTCAATGAACCTCATATAATTTTGTTGAACCTATCATAGGGATAAAAGGGATCTGGCAGCCACCTTGATGAACATGATTAGGAGAAGAAATTTCCTGGATTATAATATTGAAGACAATATTCGATATCACATCATCCATCATAATGGTATTCTGAAGAACCACTTTCACTGGAGCTTCTAACATAACCATTGTCCATATAACTACCTCTTCATAACATCAGCCTTTAAGATAATTCTCCCATTCACTAGTTTATCATAATATCCCTTCATCTAGGATTGAGATATCTCAGGATCACAACCGTGTGAAAATATATAATTCAAGTCAGATCATTTTCGTGTCAAGTAAAGGGAAATTATTTATTTTGAATGGTTCTATGTAGAATCAACGTAATCAACATTATCACGTCATATCCTTGCAATATTTCCTGATATATTATACATATGTATTTAACCTACCATGTGGTGATCCCAACAGAGGTTGGATCTCTCAGTGGTACATTCAATCTAGAGAGAGTTTCACAAATGAATGGGCTCGGACATTCTGGGTGCACTGGAATTGCAGGAAATTTTATATACAACATGAAGTTATTGTTTTTTATAATTTAATATGGGTTTCTATGGTTTTAGTTTACTCATAAACTGATATATTTTCTGTAATGATTAGTTGTTTGTGTTTGAGAACCAATATATTTCACCTCTTGCTTGGTGAATTTTGGGTCAGCATATGGGATACCAACCAATTTTGGGGAATCCCCATTCTCAGTAATATATATGATGAGTTCCTTCCTTAATCCAATACTTAGGAAATATTTATCAAGTATCTCCATTTGCGAGGGATATTCTAACCATTTTATAGGAAGTTATTTGTCATCCCCTCTATAGACACACATTTATTCCACTCAATGATTGGATAATGTTATTTATACATGCTAGAAGTCCAGGGAAGAATGTTTGACGTAGTAGTACTCTTCTGAACCAACTTTCTTGAGGAATCAGGGGTTCATACTCATCTACTATTGAATAAGAACAACATAACACGTGTGGTTATATAATCTATCAATAGATATCTCCTAACTTCAATTTGGATGGAATTTTCTCCATGTTCCATGGAGGATGACTCATTCCATCTCGTGATGGCTACACTAGAACCCTGATCTATAATAAAATTAAGGGGGATTCATTAATGGAGGGACCACCTATCAACTTTTCTATACCCACACATTATCATATTTATGAATTTTCGGGGTCAAATATGGGAGGGAATATCTCCACATCACTTTAGCAACCCATTTCAATTCTTGTAAGGTTGGGTGGTTATAATGACCCAGCTATTTATTTCACATTAATATATGATTTATTACATAATATTCAAATTAATACAACCTGGTAGATCATGAAGTATAATGTAATTTTAAATTAGGTACATTACATAACAACTAAAGATAGGTAATACATCAGCTTTATTGAATAATTCCATAACACTATCATACTTAAAACTCCATGGGGTAACCTGGGGACATAAATAAGAAAGGGGTGATCTATAGATACTGGTAAGGGAATAAACATAAAATAAAATGAAGAATTTATTAAATTTTATTCAATAGTATTATAATTGGGGCATAAAATGGATTAGAATAATAATCATGAACAATGGGGCATGATATAACTCTATAATATAAAAGAAACATGGGAAATGTGGGAATAACATAAAACACTACATCATAAACATAGGTTATGGATAAATATCAATAATTCAGGATTGAAAAAGTACCTTGATCAATTAGTTTCACTCTATAACACCTTTATTGATGTCCCATGATTATAAAACAGTACCCAAAATATTGGATCCCTATATAATTCTGCGTGAACCCTTTACATTCATTTCATTATGATGTTCAAGTGTTCCACATAGATCATACAACATGTTTTCATTCATCATCATATTTTATTCCAAGATAATGGAGTGTGTAATAAATACATTTAATTACCCAATTAGTGAAATGTATGTGTATAAAGGTGAACACCCTTTATAAGAAATTGGTATGGGTATTCACTAAACAATAGTTTGGTGTGGAAAATCGTAGCGGAATTTTGGCAGCAAAACGAGGGTGTATAAATGTCCATGGATGGCCTTTATGAGTGTTAAAGGGTATATAATAACATATCCCATCATTAATAATTGGAGGAAAATATCATAAGTTAATGGATATACTTTAATAATGAGGGGAAAGAAAATAACACTTACTAAATTTTGGCATGGTAATGGGTGTGCATAAAGTATCATGAGAGGGATTAATGAGAAATAAAGTGGTATAAAATAATTTATACATAAAATGGAATTTAAAGGGGATATGTAAGAACATATCCCAACAATATAAAATTAATATAAAAGACATAAGCTAAAGAATATACTTGAATGAAGTGGAGAAGGAGAGGATCCCTTACGAAATTTTGGCATGGTATCAAGTTTACACAAATGGTCATGGTAGGGATTAATGAGAGTGAAAGGGTTATCAAATAATTTAGACATAAAATGGACTATAAGGGGGATATGTAATAAAATATCCCAACATTATCATGATTAAATGGAGAAACATAACAATAAATGTGTTCTTGATAAAAAAATGCGAGTGGGAGATCCCTTACCTTGTGAGTGTGATTCAAAATCCTTGGGAGGAGATTATTGAGAGGTGGGGGAACCATGGAAGGACTCTAGAGAGTAGAGGTTAGAACATGAAAGTTCTAAATGGTTTTTTAGTTAAGGTATTTTGTATCTTGTGTGGGTTTATATATGAAAAGTGAGGTAAATTCGTTATAATTTCTCAAACATAGATTTTGGACTTTATATAATAAAATTACTTATACCAAAAACCATCACTAGGTTTTCCCATGTTTTCTGCCAAAGGGGAGTTATTTTAATTATTTTATAAGTAAAATGGCCTAACATAATAAGATATTTCCCTTGTTGATGAATAAGTGAGTCATAATCCTAAAGAAATTATTTTCAAAACTCAAAATATATTAATGGGTTTGACAGATTATTAATGACCTTATAAAATTAATAAAATAAAAATCAAATCAAATTATTTTAAGGTTAAAACATATAATTTTGCATGGATTATATTCTTAGTATTTATAATATCACTTTATGTGTATTATGATGTCATATTATGCCCTATATATTTATATAGTATATATTTTTTACTAAAAAATTTGATTGTATTAGAAAATTTTGAAAAATTCACCATTAGATAATTTCAATTTTTTGTTTCAAAAAAGAATATTCATTTTATCTAAATAACTTTATAACTATTTTATTTTTAAATTTTAATATATTAATCTACATTTATTGAGAAATGCTTTATTTTTTACAACAATTGTGTTCAAACCCCTATAAAAATTACATTTGATGTCATAAATAATATATGATCATTTATATTTTAAAAAAATTATTTAAGAAAATTATTTTTAAAAAATTTTATTTATTAAAAAATTCATTAATTTATCAAAATAGATTCTTTAATGGAATTTGAATTTTACCCAAAAATACAGTTTTTATTTTATTGTTTCAAAATAAAAATAGTTTATAATGTGATAATAAGAAGTAATGATAACCATTATTATATTGAAAATAAAATATAAGAAATCAAATAATTAGTGTCTTCATAATTATCTCTTTAATACACCAAGAATCACCCTAATAGTAAGGTTTATGATAGTGATACTTTAATGAGGTGGTTAGACATTCATGGTTAAGGTCGTGATCTTGATGATCTTAATATTCTCCAATAAAAAATTCCGCTCGTGATTTAGTTGTGGGATATTTTATTGGCCTTGGTAAATGGTAAATCCCAGTGATTATATCTCCCTCAGAAGATCTGATAAATTTGATTCATAAGGTACAATCCTACTAGCCATCCAATATTTTTTTTATTTTCTAATGACACTTTTAAACAGGTAAGTGTGAACCAAATACAGAAACAACCATTACAAACCCAACAAACCCCATTACCACCCACAACAAGAATCCCGCCCACAAAATCCAAAATACAAAACACCAAAAAGGATTTTAACATTCCTAAATTCAAAATTCAAAAGGAAATCTCAGACTACGAGCCAGCCCATAGACCCACAAGAACCATCAGTCACGTCCCTGCCAACCGTCATCATCATCAACACCGGAATCAAACTCAGCCTTGCCGTCACCAGAGAAATCGCAACACACAGACCAGAATCTTCAGTTGATTCTCACCTTTGCCGCTTCCAACCTCTCCAAAACCCAAGCTTCACCCAAGATCGTCACAGCTTCACCATACAACACCTACTTTGAACCATAAAAACATAAAAACCCCGCAACCGGTGAAAACCCAAACCACCGAGAATGATAAAAAAAATGAGATGAACCCTTGAAATAACCAGGGATGGAATATAAAAATAAAAGTGATGCGAAGGGGCGAAACCCTAGAGCCCTGGGAGAACCGTCACGCAACACAAAACAATGAACTCCCAGAGAAGAATCATCCAAATAAAACCAACACAAAGATGCATAAATCGAATGACAGCAACATGCGAATCCAAAATTGAGAGAGAAGAAGAATGGTTGAGAGAGAGAACCCATCACCAAGCCCGGACGCGATAGAACAACCAATAAAATTGTGTCGCCGACAACAGTACGACCGGATATGACCACCAAAAATCTTCGAAGCATTCAACATGTCGTATCATGACCACAACCCGCAAGCTCCGAAAAACCAGGACGACGTCGTGCCACTAGAAACCGTGATTCCATGAATGCTCTAAAGAGTGAGCCAGCGAACAAAGAGACCTTGTCGCAAACTGGTCTTACGCCTGAGAATCGTGAACCGAAGCTCCATGGAATCCAAGCTTGAAACCACAACAAGGGGGAGGGCTGAAAATGAAAAACAGAGAATTCTGAAAGGATTCATATCAGATCCACCACGATGGGATGAAGGCGGCGGCGGGGGAAACCCTAGCTCCAAAAGCCCCTTACAGGCTCATATACAATCCTAGTAGTTGATCCCTTTACATCTTTTTTCGGTGTTAATTAGATTTATCAAACCCCCATATTTATAATAATTATAATATAATTGTTCAGCCAATATATTATCAACGATAATAATAATTAAAGGAAATTTAAATATCATTGGATATAATTAAACCAAACAAATGAATGTTTTCTTATATCCATAATATATAGTAACACATTTATTTAAATCATAATGGGAAGTTTATTTATAAAATTTCAGGTCATTACAATATTTCGCCATTCATAAATTTCACCATTGAAGTCTTAATTTAACACACTAAAGAAAATGAGTGTAATTCTTTTTCATCACCTCTTCTAGTCCCCACATTTATTTTTCAAACATGTGGTTTCTCCATAATACTTTCACTAGCTTCACTGACTTATTTTTTAGATCATTTTCTTGATGATATAAGATTATAACTGGAGACTCCACATATGTGAGATCATTATCCAATACTTACTCCTCTAGATTGAGTACATGTCAGGGGAGTGGTATGTAAATCCTCAAGAGGAATACATGGAATACATAATGTACATGATATAGGTTAGGTGGGGGTGATAGTCAATAGTTCACCACTCTATTGTGAGTAGGGATCTCAAAGGGTACAATGTATCTTGGACTACGATTTCACTTATTCCAAAATTGCATGACTAACTTCCATAGATATATAGGAAGGAATACCATGTTTCCAATATCAACCTCTAGGTCTTGTGGATGATTGCTATCATAGATATTTTTTCAACTATGAGAATCCCTGATGTGATGTTGAATAGTCCATCCCATTTCCACCATTTCCTCAACCACTTCAGGATCTAGAAGTTCGTGTTTCCCAAATTCATCCCAACATGTCGGTGTTTTTCTCCTCTTTCAATAAAAGGATTTATATGGGGAATTTTGATACTAGAGTGTAAATTTTTATTTTATGAGAACATAAATAGAGGTAGATGTTGGTCCTATCCAAATTTAATGTAAATAGATCAATCTCTCAACATGTCCCGGGGTGTCTGAATAGTCCACTAAGATTGGAAATCAATTTGGGGTGATATGTTGTGCTGAAGTTCAACCAAGTATTTAGATCATGTTAGAGACTCTTGAAAAACATGGAAGTAAGTATTGGTTCTGGATCCACTTCTCTAATGTATATCCTTGAAAGTTGATAGAGTGAGAAATCATATTAAATCGAAATAAAGTGATCAGTCTTGGTATGATGATCCATCACAACCCATATAACATTATTCAATATTTATTTATTCAAAATACCATTGACAAAGCTCATGGTGATGATATCCCATTTCCATATAAGTATGGGTAATGGATTCATCATCCCCGTTTATTTTTTCCTTTTCTCCTTCACATGATAACATAAAATACACATTGACGTATATTTTGTGATCTCCTTATATATATTTCTACACCAATAGTGTTCTCAGAGATCCTGATACATCTTTGAGATTCTGGGATGGATGGAGAAAGTCATAATATGTGCATCATCCAACAAATCCTTATTTAAATATGGATTTGATGGTACTCATAGTCGTGACCAAAATTTAACAACTCCTTTATTAACATCAACCTCCTTGTATTTACCTTTTCTTATAGCTTCCAAATTTTCGTGGCTTCCGATATAATCTATTTGAGCATCCTTTATCCCCTCCATGAGGGATGGTTGGGTAATCATTTGGGAAAGGATTGATGATGATCATGCGTTTAGTTTTACCATGACTATCCTTTTCAAATCTATGAACATGGAATCCCTATCAATTCTCATCTATGATAGAATTGTTGGATCCTCTCAACATAGATCATATTTCATTTTATTTTCATTTCCTGTATAGTAGTGAATTGATCAGTCATAGTACTTGATCTGCTATAACAATCTTCATTGGAACATATTCATCTCTTTATGTGTGAATATATATATGAGGTTGTTGTGAACTTTTTATATTTCAAAAATCTAACCAAAAAGATAATGCTACCATATTTTCAAAGAAAATATCACTATAGAAAACTATATATATTGAGTTGGGGTTTTTATGTTCATGAACTTTCAATTTCCATGAGGCAAGGCCTATCACTTTATCATTTTTCATTTACACATAGCCTAATCCCTTCTTCAAAACATCACTGAATCCCATGAAATGTTCTCCACTGGTGAGTAGTGTGAGTACATGTGTAATGATAAGCCTCCTTTTCAAATCCTCGAAGAATTATTCACATTCATAATTTCATGAAAACAAGACTCTCTTTTGATTTAACTTTGTTTGAGAATTTTACTATTATGATATAGTTCTCATAAATCGAAAATAGTACCCAGCTAATATAAGGAATCTACTGATACCTGTCATAGATGTTGGCCTCAGCCATAATTAAATTGATTTTATATTTTAAAGGTCCACATATATCCCATTTCATGTGATAACATGACCTAGTCATGTTACATGGTCTAGGTATATGATCAATTATGATCTTAATGACTCATTTAGGAGGGATACTAGGAAATGACTCAGGAAACATGATTGTGTATTCTCTAATAATGTGCATTTCTCCAAGGATTATTTTTCCGTAGACTAAATCATTTTATATTGATACACTTTCTCATAGGGAAATAATATACATGCTTGATATGTTGGTTCTAAAGAAGACTCATCCTCTTCCATTCACTTGTACATAATCAAGGTCGATTCATGATATAGAGATTTATTTCCTTCTCATGGTAATTTATGTTGGATTAATATAGGGAAATACACTCTATATCCATAATTGTATCAAATTCACCTAAATCGAGTATCACATAGATTTCAGAGACGTCCAAACCAATTTTTTTTACTATGGTGGATTTATATACTTTGGATGAAGAAGTTCTTACATCTGTTATTTTCACTGACAGCACTACATTCATTCTTTTTTATGGTTTTTTTATAGTTCTACTAATGGTTTGTGATATGGTGTAATGTGTAGAACTATGGATTTGAAGCCTACATTTCAATTTTAAATTTTGGATCTAAACATTCGCATCATCCAAAATATACTTGGGGATGATAATTTTAAAACTATTCAATACATAAATGGGAATCAAATAAAATTAAAGGGATAAGTTATAAATGATACTTATTCCTTAACTTATGAATTTTTTGCCTTAAATATATGTTATCCATGATTTATTTCCTAATGTATATTCATATGGGAATTTTTTATTCGCTTAATTATGGTTCATAATGATCTTGTGAATTTACGAAAGAATATCCCTCGAGAGTGTCAACCTAGGGGTGCTGAAAGGCCCATTGTCATGCACCAGTGCCTGATCTAGTCTACCTCAACAATGTTTTTTTAGGCTTTACCACTATATAAATAGGTTCCAGAGCCACATCTACTTGTAGTTTCTAGACAGGGATGTATTTTCATGATAAAAAGTTTTCTATAAACTTACCAAAATTTAGGGTTGATTTTTATACTTAGTCATATCTATAAGGCTTTCACTATATCCTTTTAATCTTAATCCCAAAAATAACTAAAATTTTACTTTAATACCAACTACAAAAATCCAGATCTTTATTTCATATTAATCTATGATTTAGTACATAATATTACTATTAATAAGACTTAGAATATCATTATGTATAGTTAATTTGGGAATTAAGTACATTATATAACAACTGAAAATAGGGAATATATTATATTTATTGAAAACATCCTTAACATGATTATACTTAATATTGCATGGGATAACCTAGGGACATACATATGAAATGTGTGATCTATGAATACCTGTAAGGGAATAAAATTGTCATAAAATTATGAATGTGATACATGCTAGAAAATAATTATACCAATGGGACATAAAAGGGGTGATAATCATAAACATGAACAATGAGGCATGATATATCATTATAATATAATGGAAACATGGAAAATGTGAAAATAACATAAAACACTACATCATAAACAAATCTCAATGATAAATTCCAAGGAATAATGATATAAAAAGTACCTTGATCGATTAAGTTCACTCCCTGATACCTTTCATGAATTCTCTTTATAATATAACATTACACAATGAATTGAAGCCTTGTATAATTTTGGACGCACCCATTACATTCATTCCATTCTCATATTTAAGTTAGTCAAATAGATCATACAACATGGGTTCATTCATCATGATATTTTATTACACAAATAAGGAGTTTCGATTAAATAAATGTAGGTCACAAATAAAACAATTTTATGTTCATAACAGTGAACACACTTTATAGGAAATATGTACGGGTATTCATTACATAATAGTTTGGCATGGAAAATCATAGTTGAATTTTAGTAGCATAATGCGGTGTAGAAATGATCATAGAAGGTCATTATGAGAGTTAAATGGGTATATTGTCATTTAGGAATCATTGGAGATTTAAGGAGTATTGAATAACATATCATAATATTTAGAAGTTGAGGAAAAGGGCATAAGATAATGAAGATACATTAATAAATGGGTGAAAAAAAAGAACACTTACTAAAAAATTTAATTGTACTAGAGGCACATAAAGGTTCAAGAGAGGGATTAATGAGAGAAATTTGTGTATATAATCATTTCGAAATAAAATTAAAATTATGTGTGAAATTAAATAATGTATCCCAGCATTTCTAAATGAATATAAAAGATATAAGATAAAGAATATACTTGAATAAAGTGTATAAGTAGAGGATCCCTTACTAAATTTTGGCATGGTCACTGGTGTACATAAAGGTTCATGGGAGGGATTAATGAGAGTGGAAGGGTTATCTCATCATTTACAAATAAAATAGACTATTAGAGGGAAATTTAAGAACATATCCTAACAACAACATGTGGAAATTAAGAGACACAACATAAACTATGTTCTTGATTAAAAAATGAGAGTGGGAGATCACTTGCCTATACAGTGTGATTCCAAAATTATAAGGAAGAGCTTAATGGGAGCTTGGGGGAACATTCAGAGGACATTAGAGTGGGGAGTTAATATTAAATATGTTATCATGTGATTTATAGTGAAGGTAATTGAGATAAGGGGTGTCTTTAAATAGGAAAAGAGAGGGGCATTTTTTATTATTTCTAAAACTATGATTTTGGAGCCTATATAATAAAATAATGATAACCACAATACATACCTTGGTTTTACCAAATTTTTTTCAAGAAAAGATTATTTTGCATTATTTAAAATGTATAAGGGATGAAAATAATAAAATAATACCCTTTCTGATGTGGAACTGAGTCAGACTCTAAAAGAAACGATTTTAAAACCATAAAATATATCTATGGTTTTGGAGGATTCCTAAAACAAATATAAAATTAAAAAATAAAAATAAAATAACAATATTTTAAATTGAAAACATATATTTTTACTTTGATCCCATTCATAGTATTTATTACATCACTTTTTGGTAAATATGATGTCTTGATACAAAAAACATTCTTACACAATATTTAATTTTTACCAAAATATTTGACAGCCTCAGAAAATCATGAAAAATCACCACTTGATAATTTTGAATTTATAATTCCATAAATAATATTCATTTTATATAATTAATATTATATATATTTAAATTTAAACTTTTAAAATAATAATTGACATTTATTGAGAAATAGTAGATTATTTAACAATAACAATTTTCAAACCCTTATAAAAATTACATTTGACATCATAATAATTTTGTGATCATTAATATTTGATAAAAAATATTTAATAATATTATTTTATTAAAATAATATTTATTTTAAAAAACTCGTAATTCATCAAAATAAATTTCTTAATTTAATTTTAATATTACCGAAAAATAAATGTTTTTTATTGTATCAAAAACAAAATTGTTTATAGTTTATTAAAAATAAATAATGATAACTATTAATATATTGATATTAAAATATAAATAATAATATTATATGGTTCTTGATACAAATCCCTTCAATAAAACATAAAATTCCCTAATATTTAGATCTGTGATAGTGAGACTTTCATGATTTGGTTCGCCATACAGGATTTAGATCATGATCTTAATGAGCTTGAGCTTCTCCTATATACGATTTAATTAATGATTTAGTTGTTAGAAATTTTTTTGGGATTGTTCAAGGGAACATCCCATTGATGCTATCTCCCTCGAAAGATCAGATAAATGGTCTTCATAGGGTATGATCCTACTAGTTGTGGTCATTTATTTTTTTTTTCTTTTTTTCAAATGGATTTATCCAAACCCTATATTTATACAAATCATAATATCACTTTTCTAAAACTATATAATAAATAGTAATGATACTTAATAGTCATTTAAATTGAATTGGATATAACAAAACCATCAAACAAAATGTGTTTTCTATATATGTAATATATAATAATTCATTTAGTTAAATCACAAGGGTAAATTTATTTATAAAAGACAAGTTCATTACGGTGGTTTAACACTATCAATGATATGAATTTCATCATACCAAAACAACAACTTATTATAAATTTCATACTGCCCTACTCAATATTACCATGTTTATCCTGAAATCCTTGGGCATCAACAACCTTTTCAAGATATTAAAATGATATCCCCAATTTGATTTCAGGATTTATCCAGTACCCTGCGGAGCGGTGGTGATTTATAGAAGGGGATATCTATAAGAACAATCATACATCATCTCGTTGATATATGGGATTCTGATTTCTCTAGTGTATGGGGTATCCATTTTTTAATCCTACACTCCTTATTGGTTTTCATTTATAGTTGGATTCCTACAATAGGTTATATCTTTACCCATCACCAAGATCATAAGTTAATACCCCCTAGTAATTATTCATCAATTGTGGATGATGATGATGTGTGAGGGTTCCTATAAGAAAGACCTTTTACCTCCCATGGGTGCTTTAACTAACATATCATGGGAGTATTACCAAATGTTGGTGGAGTACTATCCCAATGAAGTTTCGGGGAAGGTAGTTTTATTGGTGGATATACCATTGTGTACTCCTAGTCCATTCCCTACAGATCCATCTCTACCTACTTTCATATGAGGAATATGTTCATCCAATCATTATAGGAATTCTTTGGGATCTTTATCTGCAATTACTCCTTTTGTGGGGATTGGTACGCAACCCATAATTTTTACCATCACTATTTTCAATCACACCATGGTTGGTCCAAGAGGGGTAGTGTCAGGTATTAAAGTGATTGATGTCAACCCTATCAGTATAGCTTCTGATATTGAACTAGATATAGAGATGACATAATTTCCCACATGGATGTGGAAATTTAGAGAAATAATTTCTGTCATAAATGTAATATCAAACTTTATATTCATAATAGTAGATAAAGAGGTCCAGGATCCTGATACTGCCATCGAACATCATGTTGTCCTGGAATGGGCTCGGCACAAAATTTTCACTATCATCACTAAGACCCCATTACTGAAGGTTTCTAATAAGTTAGAAACTCTCTTTAAAATTTTAATTGTATTGTGCTTAGGTGAATTTAATTAATGATACTTACATATCATTATAAACCATGTTCTCACTAATCAAGAAGAATTGGTTTCATATGGAAGTGAACATGTCAAATTTAATACCTTTAACAATATGGAGGAATATCTAAAGGATACTTCTATCGAGATGTATCACTTAGTTACTGAAGAAGTACAAGTTTATGATTGAATTATTTCACAAACTACGGAGAAATAACAATGTGAGGGCCACATAGCTGGTTAAAAGGCATATCGAACATCAAAAACTACAAAACATGAAGCCACCAAAGAAATAGGTCAAGAGATAAGGGACTTAATTAGAAAAACAATCCTTATAGATGAATATGAAGTAAGGAGAAGAACCAAAAATGAGAATAATCTGGACAACCGATGTCTGAAACTATCCAATCTTATCAATAAGGATGGTAGAGTCTTACAGTATCCATTGTTTCTTTATTCCCATTATTTATTAAAATATGGGAGATACTCTAGGATGTGGATGCATCTTCATTTTTTCACATTCAATAGATCAATGAAAAAACTCCCTCTAATTACTATCCTTTATCTTCTACTACCATGACATAAGTAGTCATGTTTTGGAAGATAATATCCACTGGATTCCAATTTTAGTCACAACCTAGGACAGTCAAGTCGACATGATCACATAATGGACTAATTATTTCTTAAGGGAAGGGTCTCATTAAACATCATATTGAATTTTTATATGGATACATTAAAAATAATACAATTTTTTCTGTTATGTTTGCACATTGATTTTTTCCTAAGTCCAATGGGTTGTGGGATTAGTGGGTATAAGTTGAATTTTTATCAAGCGAACATTTATGGGTTTTTAACCTATCAATTATTTTGTATCATCATTTTTTATTGGACTATTGTTAATAAAACCATGTAAAAAAGTGTTGGTTCAACAATCTAGAACTCAAATTTTATCCCGGGTTCACTTTATTGGTTTTCATCCTAATGAGTATTGTGTATAATGTTTATGTGTGAAGTTTATAGTCTTTATAATCGAACTAATTTAATTGATATATTAGGTCTAATAGAATTGACCATGAATTATGGGGTAATGACCTCAATAGGTCTTATAGGTCGAGAATATACCAGTATTTTCTAGACATGAATGGGTTTTTTAGATCATGGTTTTTTTATTTTGTAATTTGATATATGGAATGTGATAAGTATGTGAAGAGTAACTGTAAAAATATTTTCTATAATGATCATTTTCAAAAAATGACAACTGGGGCATATTGATCATTTTCAAATAATTTTTTCCTCGTGTTATTAACCCTCCGTTCCAAATGGCTAGTTATCTTTTAAAATTTCATATTTCTGAAGACCAAGAAGGGAGAATTTTCTTGGGAATGATGTCTTAAAATGGCGTGGCCATCTATACTGGGTCTATCCAAAAAATGAGAATCCACTCCTAAATGAATTTGTATTGCCTAAGGGAGGGTTGGAGGCTGGTGTAGTTTTAGTATCATGAAAATAGGACATAGACCGTTCAGTTTAATATATTAAAAAATTGAATTTTGAAGGAAATAGTTTATGGTATTTTATATTTGATAGGATGATAAATGATTTCCCTTTTCATGGTACTATGCCCCAGAATATTCAATGAGGTCTATCCATAAAGGGGAATTGATGTATGCTATAATATGGGGTTTCTGAATCTATAGAGTGATATGGGAAGAAAACATCATTTGGGAATATATAGTTAAGAAATGTCTCTATTGAAGACAAATTTTCCTTTGGTTGACATGCCTTTTATATGGGTGGAATATGTATAGACAACTATGGAATATTTTTCATATTCAAACAATGGTTTCATCATGACACTGACCCTCATTTTCTGATGGCAAGATATGTTTATGGAAACAGATAATTCTATAGACATAGAGATGGGTCTATGAAACGAAATTACCTGAATATAAAAGGAAAATTTCATATATATATTTTTTGGTAATGGGTTGAATTGTTTTCCCATACACTGGTCTGACCCATACATAGGATGAAAGGATTCTCTCTCTCTCTCTCTCTCTCTCTTTTACTATTATTCTCGAGAATTAAGGCCTATTCTTCAATATGTATCTCATAAAAATAATATTAAATCCATATATAGATCATGGATGGTTCCCTATGAATTTATGACCTATATAAAGGCAGGGTACATTTTTAAATTTTTCAATAGTTGGACCCCGTATTCGACATCTAGTCATCACTGTGTATCATGAATTGATTGGAATCAAATCACACCTAGTTCTGGGAAGGTTTCTCCATGCATCGATCAATCACCTATGTGATCAAAATGGAACCATCCTTTTAATACGTGATCCCAAGTGGGGTAAGACGTGTGTTGGGAAATCTTATAAATATCTACTTCTTGTATAGTAATGTTTGGGGAAAATTTGATGTCATTGTGGCTGGTCTAAGACATTATATCTAGGAGTCTATACATATTTAATCAAACTGAGAATAAGTTCATAAGTAGTTGTTGAGTTGGAGGCCTCCTTTGCATCTTTGACACATACATAGGAACTGGTAGACTTTTCATTCATTGATGGACTCAGTATTTATTATTTGAAAATCACTAAATATTATTTGACAACAATTATGATTACAAGCATAGTTATATGAATTTTTTTAGTTTGGTGTCATAGGAATAGTACATCTTCCATGTAACTTAATGTCATGTAGTAAGGATGACTTGTGGTCTCACAATTTTATGTCATACAACTAGGAACATATGTCATGTAAATGATGGGTAATAAGAGTATCATTGGGGATGAATATTCCAAAATTCATTATACAAGAAGGAGAAATATAATTTAAATCATGGTTTTGGGGTTTCTAGGATCAAGATAAATGATATTTTGAAAAAACATCCATTGGGGATTATAGAGATAAAACAAGCCTCCCGTGGGGGTGAATTTTCATTTGATTGATAGTCCTTTTGTGTGGGAAACTTACAAATATTCAACTGGGGAAAATTATGCACAGTCAAGGACATGTGTTCTCAGGACACGGACCCTAAATCATTAATTTACAGAGAAATACTGAGGGGATATGAAATTTCTCAGGACACATAGTATGATAATAGGAATAAATGTGTCTGAGTATTTAATAAACATTCAAACCATTATTTGGAAGGTATTATGAAGTTCTCTACATCAATCTTATTCATAAGTTGGGGAAGTTTATGTTTCATTTATTGGTCCCTAAATGGGGAATCCAAATTTGAGATCTCCGGCATAGATCATTGAATGTATACTTGATATGGGACATTTTTTTATTTAACCCATGGCTAGGACTAAGGCATGAGGTCTATGTGTCACTACATATCTTTTCAAAATGATAATCAAGCCATGTGTACTTGTTAAAGATTTGTGTAGTTTAATTTCATGTGGTAAAGATGTTCATCAATAATTTTAACAAAATGTGGTAAGGATGGAGGTTCCCCAATGTGAAGAGCAAATATTTTTGTTGGACCGTAGATTAAATAACTAGGTGTCACTATGTTTCTTATGACAATAAGAATAAATCTATATATTGTTATCAAACTGGTCTTGATCATGCAGTTTAACGTTGTTCGACAAGGACATCAAGTGTGCCTTTTAATTTCTTGCGACTAGAACCATAGTAACACTGATGTGAATTGATATGCCTTTACCATGATTAAAATCTCTTAACAAAACTCATAATACCCTGTGATCTATGATTGGTGTTTTAAAAAAGGGATGAAAAAGGTTTTCTCCACCATACAGGGGTCATAAAAATGAAGAAATGAGGAATATTGATTTCGAGGTGGCTAGACCAGGATTAGTGATCGAAGATTCTGTATGTACCTATTTATATTAAGAATAAATTTGTATGTCGTTATAGAAATTTCTTCTTTTATAGGTTTAGCCAATACACCAGTAGGGGGTCAATTTTCACTTTGACCATTTTTATTTTTTATATTGGACCTTGGATTATAGACTCAGGCATCATTATATATGTATCATGAGTGAATAGTAATCAAGGAACAACTAATACTCTGTACCTTTGTAGTTTAATGTCATGGGGTAAAGACGAAGGTGACTGGAAATGAAATAGATGGAATATTGTGGCTGAAACCTTGATTGGATTTCTAGGTGTCACTACCTATCCAATGACTGTATGAATCCATCCGCACATAGTTTTGGATGATAAATATATATGAAGGTATAATACATACATAGAGGTGTAATTTGTCTCGTACTTCATAGATGGGCCCATTACATATGGTCCGAGCATCACTACATATCCCTTTATAATTAGAATTATTTCCCACATAGTTCATAAGGAACTATGTATTTTAACATCTGGTAGTATGTACATGGGTCACCTGACTTGGAAATAAAGGAGTAATATGGTTGGGCCTAATATTAGAGGTATGAGAATCATTATGTATCTTGTGATGATAGGAATCAATCCACACATAGTTTCTAAATATGGCATACTAGGTGACCAATGTCTGGGGACATTTCTTTTATAGTGATGAAAATATTATTTTATTCCATTTAAAATAATATAATGAGGTCACTGGTATCATGTTGTTTATTATCATGGAATATCGAAAAATATTTCATACTTTTTAAGGTCATTTGACAAAGGAAAACTACACCATTTAATATCATGAATATGGGATTATTTTCCATGCATTTTAACTTCTTGTGATCAGGATAAATTACCATGTGATTATAAATAATAATTTTACAAGAACCATTCATTGTTTGGATCCTTGGTATGATTTTTCCTATTGAAATCAATGAATAAACTTCATTTGAGTAGACCTTATATATTTCATAGTGTCCCTCTGATTTGAGTTCCAACTTTGGTGGTTTCTTTCCAAGTATCATCAATGTCTTGGGCACCAACACCATCTCTCAATTAAGGATAGATTAGAGGATATCCTTTTTGTTAAAGGATTTCTAGATTCATTTTTTGTGGAATTCCAAATGATGCAATGTATGAAATCATTTGTCATCCAGTCGATCAAATTCATCCAATTGTTTTTGGGATTGCTCATTTTTGTATAAAAAATCACATATGGGAATACAGAGTGAGTGAAATTAAGATTTGATGCAAACCATCACCTCTATCTTGTATAAAAATGAGTATGGGTATTCCTATGCTTAAATGCATGCAATTGTTTTTGGAAATTCCATAAGGCATGGAAGAGCTTGTCCATACATGATTTTTTATCCTTATCTACCATCTTCTTGAGTATATTTGATACGGAATTATGAAGGATTCTATCTACCCGTTAAACATTGCATGGTATTGAGATGAATGGTTGGACTTGATTTCATACTCATGATATATATTCTCCAATTTATCCTAACATAAATTTGTTCCATTACTTGTTAATGTTTTCCATGGGACATAGAATATGGTGATGATGTTTTCTATCATGAAGCTGAACTTGTTCCTTTTCCCAGACTTCATTGAGGAGTATATCATTGGACCACTTGGACAAGAATTCGGTTTTGGTAATAATGCACTAAAAAATCTTGGCCATTATGGGAGGATATAGTCTCATGATGATTTTTCCCCATATGGAAAATGGTATGTAGTACTGGGCTTTGTTAAGAAACTCCTGGGGTTGGTGAATGAATTTTTCCTGAACCTAACAGTAATGGAACTTTTTGGTAAATTTTGGGTAGTCTTACGTTATAGTATTCTAGTAGTACACAAGCCTTTATATTTTATGGGTAATCTATAATCCTAATGGGTGGATGTTGCAGGCTCTAATGTGAACGTCCCTTAGGACATAAGTAGTCTCTTCACGATCAATGCGTCTCATTTGGACCCCATCAAGGCTCCCCTTATATAGTACCTTTTATTGATTCATTCCCTCATACATAAAAAAGTATTTTCTCATCATTATATTTTCTCATTCTTGGATATATTTAGTTGGAGTTCTCAATTTTGAAGGTAGATCACAATGGGTGTCATCCATACGGGGGTAGGACCATACAGTTTGGTGAAATAGAAAACTTCATTGATCTCATCCATGTCAAATTTAGAAAAATGTGAGACTATATGGCAGTGTGCAATACTGAGGATGGTTTCATCTTGGTTTGGATCTACTTGAGATGTGGCTTCTTTTTCCTGGGTGTCTATCTGGGCATTTTTGGAATCTGGGATGTATGTCAATGTGAGAAAAAATGGGAATTCCTCCATTAGTACGTGGATGTGGATTATTAGTGGAATTATCTCTTCTTTATTGACAGCATAATCAAACATACTTGTTTTGTGACTAATTAGTAATCTCCTTTTATCTTTATGTGATTCACTTGTACCTAAATTGTCAGATCGAGCCCCATAATGAGAGACTACTTGTCTTCATCATTGTCCATGCAACCGTCTGATAGATGGAGGAGTTCAGTAGTACTACATTTTCTATAATAATTATTATGACTCGTAGAACCATTTTTTAATCATGTAGTCTTCCATCCTCCTCTATATCATGCTTCTGGATACACCATCAAAATGAATATCCATTATTTGGGGGCCCTCATGAACAGTGAAGACATCTTGATTGGGAAATTTAGTATCTAATGAAGTTATTTCTACCATGGGGTGATATTCTATAAAATATGCTAATTCATGGACATTGAATACTTTTTGAGGCAAGAAATGAATTTCAAACTACTATAGAATAACCTCCCCCAATGACAGATAATCGGTCAACATTGAATGGATGAGAATGTATTTGAGAGGTTTTATAAAATAGAACAAAATGGTCCTCATGATGTTGTAGGTAGTTCCCTAGTTTCTGTACTACCAATATTATCACTACATAACTCTCCTCGATATATGAATAATTATTATTATCATCAATCATGATTTATATGAAGTAATAAAGGTGTTTTTATTGCTGATGTCACTCTTTTTCATGAGTAAGGCACTTCAGGATGACATTATGGCTATCACATACAAAATAAGTGTCCTTCCATAGACAATTGGAATCATCACTGGTGAGATTAGAAGATATTTATTAAGACTATCCAATGATTATTAAAAAACATCATTCCACTGATATGAAACCCCTTTTTAATGAACTTGGTTATGGGCATGTATTTTACTTCTAGGTTGTCTATAAAGTGATGGATGTAGGATAAGTGTCCTTAATTTCATCCCAACTCTCTGAGGTTGTGAGGAGGTGAATTATAAGGATATCCTATTTCTTCTTGGGGTTTAATTTGATGCCATGATGGATTATGATAAAGCTAAAAAAATTCCCTATGGTAATTCTAAATTAAAACATCAAGGAGTATATATTCAGTATTTTTTTCATAATTTATTGAAGAAAGCATCATGATCCCCCAATTGGTCTGAGCGTTGTCGTGATTCGACCGCCATATCATCAACATATCATTCAATGAACATTATTATCAAGGATTTTATGATGTGGTTCATATACCATTGGTATGTAGAATCTACATTCTTTAGGCTAAAGGGTATTACCTGATAAAATAAACTCCATGGGGTTCCCTAAGGGAATTGAATTATTCATATTCTTTAGCCATTAAAATTTGATAATATCTTGAATATCCATCAATTAAGGAGAAATATTGATATCAAATTTTATCATCAATCAACAATTCTATGATAAGGATTTGGAAATAAACATTTGAGAAGTGCTAGTTAAGATCTCTGAACCCGATGAAGACTTTTATTTTCCAATTCTTATTCTTGAGTGATTCTATATTAGGGAACCATTTGTTATATTCGAACTCTCGATTGAATTTGGCTCTAATGATCATGTCAACATCAACCATTATTTTGGTAGGTTGTTTCATGTTCTTTTATATATATTCCAGTTTATATCCTCGATGTCCCCTGGTAACCCCGGGTGATAGGTGGACAACGTGAGGCTGATTCTTGGGATTTCTATGTAGTTCTCGGTGAAAAAATATGGGCAATTCGTCTGAAATGAGTTTTACATCTATTTCATCTTATAAGACATGGCTGCACTGATCATGGTTAGTTGTGGGTATTATTCTATACCTATATATATTTCTCTGAGATCATAAATTATGGTAGTGACACTCTACTCAAATGTTGTAGGAGCATCCCAATGGTCCTCCCCTCTTCTTCCTTGTCTTCATCCTCCTCATGTTCCGTAGTGGGAGAAAGTAGTGGGGTATGTTATCTAGAGTTAAGAGAGGAGTTGATATCTCCACATTCAAAATATTACGTGACCTCCTCTGATCCAGTTAATAGTATGGGATTTCTTTGAAAATATAGAGATTACTAAGGAGAAGGGTATTCCTCCCCATTGGGTGATAGACAACCTCTTCGGGCTCAACTGGTGAGGAATCGTCTTCTAGGAGTTATTAGGATGGAATGAAGGCATTATTGTAACACCCCGAGATTTTATGAGAAGTATTATTTTTATTTTTTTTGACATCTTGTGTCGTATGATTCACCAAGAGTAGCTTGAGATATATGCAACACCCTATTATCTTATAGTATACACAAACACTATTCTTGGCTTGTGTTGCACGCAATAGCGACCTTCCTCCATAGCTTGTGTTGTACGCAATACCGAGATTCACTAAATGAAGAAATATAGTTATTAACTAGCCTTTATGAATAGTATTAATTACAATTTGAATTTTATTAAATAATAATTCATCTTACACATATTCTATAACAAGGTATGAGAACAAAATAAATTTTTTCAAAAAATATTGTTTTGTCGCCTTTTGATGGCGCACACACTTTAAATCTAGTTTTGACACATTTATGAGTTAAATTATAGAAAATAAACATATTAATTACAATAAGGATATAAAAATTCACTTTGGGTAAATTTTTTATATTTTTCTGTTAACTTTCATATTTTGATGAATAGTAAAAATACGCTAAATTTTAATTAAAAAAACATTTTTCATCAAGATAATTTATATGGTAAAATTTAAATATTGAATGGTTTTAAAATATAAATAGAATATATTCTTAATATTTAATATAATTCAAGTCATTATCATTAATTTTACAGTGAATTCATAGGTAAAAACATTCCAATCTTTGATAATGTTTTATCTTTTAAAACCCATTTTCATAACAACGGGATTAATTTTAAATTACATACTGCAACTTTTGTGTTTTGAATTATGAAAAATGGATTCCATATTTGTATTTAGTGTGTCAAAATTATATTAATAGGTTGATTTTTTTTTTGAAATTATGAATAGTAACTACGATAATTTTTATTTACTACAGTTAAAGGTAAATCGGGTGATTAAGGGTAAAAATAAGATTATAAAATTACCCTAAGGCCTTCAAGAATTCTATTGGATGAATAAAATTAGACCCATTTCACATAAGGGTCGTAATATATTCCTTTCATGGACTTTTGACCATGAAAATGATATAATTATTATTAAAACCAAAGAAAGTGACAACATGTCACTCTCTTATATCTTATAAGTGTAATAGTTATAATTTAGTGATAAACCTCATAAAACATTGAATATAAATAGTCTCCAAAGATAAAATAAAATTATCTACAGTATGAGAATTTATTTAGAATTTATAGGGATTAAATAATAATCATTATTGATGAACCAATAGTGATGTAGAAATCATTTTATTGATTGAAATATCAAATAAATGGTTTTAAAATATTTAAAATAAATATTATATGAACTAATTAATGTTATCCACAAATTTTATAGATGAATGTGACATTTTAGGAATCTATTAAATATTTTTTATCAAATATATCCTATGTGTGGATTTTATTTAAATTCAAATAAATGAATAGTGTCAAAATTGACACTATTGTTCTTTTATAAAACTAAAATATTATAAAATTGTTTAAAAATCATAGAAAATATTTAAATATTATTAATTTAAATTTATATGGTCTAAAATGTCATAAATATCCAATTATATACAATTCACAACACATAAGTATTTATTTATAACAATTTAACATTTAGAATATTATTACCAGAAATAAAATTCAATTTATTAAATAAGGATAAATCATGTTGATAAGGTTCAAAATAAAATCTAAAAATGTCTGAATTTTATTAGATGGTGAAATTGCAACCATATATAATCTAAAAATCGGATTGGAGTAATTTTGGAAGGTTTTTATGTGGGGTTTGAGTTTATTATAAATTAATATTTTAGAGGTTTCCAAAAGTGCCCCTCTCCTCTCTTCTAAAATGGAACATCGTTCCTCTCCTCCCCACAACATTTTGATCCTTCATTCTCGGCCCACACATGAAAATTTACCTTCTCCACTTCCATAGAAACATAATATAGGTCATGGTATTCTTAAATGACCATCTTTAGTGCCTAAGAGGAGATTTAGAAGAGTCGCATCGAAGAAGAGGTAATATCCTATACCGATTCTTTCAAATTTATTTCTTCTACTAAACCTTCATATTTATTTGTTTCATTATAGAGTAATAACATTAGTATCACTCATATACTGATATGTTATTATAAATATGAAATGAGCCTATTTCCCCATCTATCCATCCTATGGAAATCAAAATCACCGCACGTGCGTACATATATAATACCATTTCCACGCAGTGGTGTAATCTGTTTTCCACCACCACCTTACATGGATGGGTTTAATGGTGGAAATAATAACTATATATTATTATTATAAAATCATAATAGTTATGATAAATTATTTCATCCACTAAAATTCCATTCAATAATTTTGGGAATGATATCATCACTCGTTCGTAGGTACAGATTACCGTCTCCACGATGCGATGGGATTCATTACCCATGATTAACCATTCAAGAATGATTATAAAGTATATATAATAAGTAATATTGAAATATATTACATAATAATGATAATTTATTTTTGTACATATATGTTTCATTTACATAATTCCATTCAATTAAATAAGGAAATGAAAACAACGTTCATGCGTACCTATGGCATACCGTCTCCATGAACGGTGTATTTCATTTAATTTATCGATCTATCATATATATTTATATACTGAATATATATTATATATAAATCAAGTTCTACATTCTAGAATCAAGTAAATCAGGATATATGTAATAATATCAAGAACAACATGTCGAAACACGTACGATAGATGAAACGATTTTACCCAAAACGCTACTTTAACATGGAATTGACAAAAGAACAGGTAATATAAAATCCTATGTGAATCATATATGATATCATAAATATTATTATGGTTCTATTACAAGTTAATAATATGTTTTAATATACTATAAAGGAGTTTAAACATGTACCAAAGAAATTGGACCTATGGTAAAGGATAATTTTTCAATCTCATTTTTATCTGAGATTTCTTATACGTAAGTATTTACTAGGGTTCTATTTTTCATCCATGTGCATAAAATGTTTTACATAGAGTGTTTAATATTATTCCATGTATTTTTAAAGTCATTTTTACCCCTATTTGACTTTTACTTTGTGTTATGGAAGGAATTTTTCTTTTCATTACCAAACCTGGTACTTTTTTATTTTTCCGTTAAAAGTACGAGGAGAAAGTTTTTTTTAACTTATATGGCATGAATGGATTTTTGAAGTTTCATAATGCCCTATTTTAATGAAGATTAATTTAAAATATTTCATGATTATTTTCAAAAAAATCCTTTTCTTTTAAAATTTCATGGCATTTTGTGAAAAGGAAATGATTTTGAAGAAAAAAGGATATTTTCCTCAAATATTCATTTCAAGTGTTTTATACAAACTATTTTCCATCTATGATGACATTATTTATTATGGATATGATTCAGGTATAATGTCCCTATTATTTAAATTGTATTATTTTGTTTATTATTAAATTTTATCCATTGTATTATATGGATAATTTTATGATGGGATGACGTATATGAAACACATTTTATTCATTACGTTATGATAAATGATTTATGTTTATTTAGTGGCATAGGAAAAAATGATTTCATTATGATATGGGTGGGACCTATATATCCCTCTAATGCATTGGGTAACGATTTATATCTCATTAGATAGACATGGCTATAATGAAAAGTGAATCAGGTTCAGTAATACAGGGATGAATGACAAGTAAACCCGGTTCAGTAATGGACATTGTCCACTACGATGGTCTTGGCAGAAAAACCTTGGCTACTATGGAAACCATAACATGTGCTTAATTTTTTTCCATAATTACATGTTTCATTCCCATGATATTTTACCATTGTTAATTTTCCTTTATGATCTATACCTTATGGACTACCAAGAATTATGTCATTACTCATGATTTTGATGTTTTATGTTCATGTTCTTACTTTAAAATGTATAGAGATTGTTTTATGTTCTCCATGATTACCCTTACTAAGAATTTGTGATCACCCTTTTTATTTTTTATTTTCCCCCAGATATAAAAAATGTTTTAGGTAAGAAAACAAAAGGGGGAAGATCTTTATGGGAGATGTTGAAGATCTTTCGCCATGATTAGAAGATTCTGTTCAGAGTTTCCAAAGACACTAAACTAATACGGTCTTTGGGCATCTATTTTTATCGTGTGTTAATTATTCTGAAAAATTAATGTAATTTATATGCAAGTCAAGCTTTGTGTCTCTATAGTTGGTATCAGAGCGATGGTTTAGTTAACCTTTTTAAACTTGGATGTGAATGTTTTAGTGAAATCCCTAGAGATATTTCTAAGGTATGTCTTGGGATGTCTCTAAGGTTAAGAATAAGTATCGGTTATAGTACTAGAATTATGATAACAATATTATAATTAAACCTAAGATGTTATATATTTACAGTACTCCCCCTTTATTATGATGTTTTCCTAGCCTGATTTTTGCCTCTCACACTATTATTTTGGGGTTTTAGATGATGGCTAGAACCTGAAGGAACCATGTTTATAAATGTAATGGACAATGCAATGATTGTCCTCTGGAACAAACCAATGTTATGGGACATGGAGTGAAAAATCTTATTTTTATACATACACAAGCTATGAATCATTATAGACGTCTAAATGAGCAATGAAGGGAACAATATTCAATTGGGTCCTTTATGAGGCAACATCCACCTTCATTAAATGGGTCTTCTGATCCACTTATTGCGGAACAATGTATTAGTACCATTAAAAAGATATTTTCCATACTTCACTATTCAGAACATGAAAAAGTCATTTTACTTGATTACCATTTAGAAGGAGAATCATACCATTGGTGGACTCTAATTAAGAATACAAGTCCCCAAGATGAAATTGAATCCATGTAATGGGATGAGTTCAAGAACTTGTTTTTCAATAAGTACTTCCCTCATATTCATCGAACAATGATGGAAAATAAGTTCCTTGAGCTTAAGAAAAAGGATGATGAATCTGTTGTTATTTACAAGGTGAATTTTACATGTCTTACAAGGTATGTATCTAGATTTATCATCCAACATGAAAATAAATTTTATCGATTCTTCAGTGGATTAAAACCAAGTCTTTGAAGGGCATTAGCTGTAATAGACTTTAGTAGCTATGACGAAATTGTGCGTTTTCCTATCTAGGTAGAATTGGAAGTTGGTTTTACATACCCATCTCATGGTTTTGACAAGAAATGAAAGATGTATTTCAAGGAAAAATCTCAAAATTATGGTGAAAAGAAGAAAAATGTTTCGTTATGATCAAAGTGTGGAAAGAAGCATGGTTGAGACTATCTTCAAGGGACTAGAAAGTGTTTTAAGTGTGGAAAATAAGTTCATCAAGCATCTAAGTTCCAACGTAATGGAAAAAAGGTAACTAATGATGTGAATGGAGAAAGGACTACAGAGAACGCACTACCAACACTTCAATGCTACAAGTGTAGGGAAATGGGGCATTATGCTAACCGATGCCCTAATCCCAGGGATAATGATGATTGACATCAACAACATCTTAAGGAAAAGGTCAAAGGGAAGTCCCATGCGATCATTATTGGAAATGTTGAATATGACAATGAAGTGGTGGAATGATCAAGTGTTTATGTAACGGGATTCCAAAATATTGTTGTGGAATCTCATTTTTAGTACCATGGAAAATTAGAATATCTATGTATTGGTTTATTGTGGTTTTCAATAATTGTATGGTACTAGTAACCCTAAAAAGTGATGGAAATATTTTTGGAATGCAGACGATATGTTCATAATGATGGTATAAAAAGATAATGAAATGTTTTATTTTATTAATGAGCTCATGACTAATATAAGGAAAAAGTGATATCATGGTTTGAGTATATAGAAATTTTGGGATTTTGGTATGTGGAAAGAGATGACATATGAAAACATTAATGTTTTCACAAAGATTCTATGCTAATTCGTTTTTCAAGAGAATACGTGATTAAGGTATTCACATGTTTGGAATGTAGCCAACAAGATATATCTTATGATATACGAGGGGAAATGATGGTATTCACATACTCGATTAATGACCTTTCTAGTAGTCATTTTCTTTATACTATGAGATTGGATAGAAGTGTTTTGGATAAGCCTAAAGAATGGAATGGATTATGTTGTCAATCAGACATTATTGTTTAATGCTAGAAATTTTTGATATTATATCTGAAATTTTATAATAGTATATTTTTAGAAAAAGGAAAACCCATAAGACATGCGACAACTCGTCGCATTGGATATGGATGCAGGAATTGAACCCACAACCGAAGTGCGATAGGCCTTTATCACCTACAACTAGCCTATAGGAAGACCATGGTTAGTATAAATTTGTTTTATTTTGTTTAGCGGTATGATAGTAGAAGTCTAAGTCCATTTTTTGGAATCATATACAACTTACCTCACCATAGATGGATATATGTATATTTGATAACTTTTTCTAACATTTTATTAGAGAGAGATGGAATGACCCATCATTCTATCACATGATCTGCTAACACTTCATGAATGACAAATTCATCTTCATTTCTTTAAGATGTGAAATAGAAATTGTTCAAGGAATGAAAAACGGTGATATTGTACCAAAATCAAGTATGTATTTATTCTAATTCAAAATTTTCATCTTTAGGGAAATGATATTGAAAACCAAAAACGTTGTCCTAGTACCCCCATATCTGATGAATTATATGGTGCCTTAGATCATCACAAATTTATGGCTTTGTGATTGTTGGATTTTTTATAGCCATGTTCTATACCACTCTTCATCAGAACTTGATTGTTAGATTTCTCTTCCATATCCATGTTTTCACCTATGTTTTCCTATGTGGAAACGCAATGGTGAGTTACATTGGGTATCTGTTATGTTTCTAACATTCCTTTTTTAAATAATTTTTTAGTATTCCATTTTACTATGTGGGTTTCTATGAAAGAATATTTTGAGTAGTAAACGATTTATAAACTCGATGAATTGTGAGGGTGAAATTAATTTTACAGGGGGTAGAATGTAACACTCTGAGATTTTATAAGAAATATTATTTTTAATTTCTTTGAAATATTGTGTTGTATGCTTCACCAAGAGTAGCTTTCTCTATACGCAACACTGTATCAGCTTGTTTTATACACAAACACTATTCTTGGCTTTTGTTGCACGCAAGAGCGAACTTCTTCAATAGCTTGTGTTGGACGTAATACCGAGTTTCACTAAACAACAAAATATTGTTATTAACCATATGTTATGAATATTATTAAATAAATTTTTAATTTTATTACATAATAATTCATCTTACACATGTTCTAGAACATGATATGAGAACAAAATAATTTTTAAAAAAATATATAGTTTAGCCACCTTTTGATGGAACACCCTCTTTAAATATAGTTTTTGAAATGATTATTAGTTAAATTAGACAAAATAAACTTATTAATTGCAATAAGGATATAGTAATTCACTTTGGATAAATTTTTTATATTTTTTGTTAATTTTCATATTTTGATGAATAGTAAAAAATACGCAAAATTTTAATTAAAAACAACTTTTCTAATCAAGAAAATTTCTATGGTTAAATTATAATATTTAATGGTTTTAAAATATAAATATAATATATTTTTACCATTTAAAATAACTCAAGTCATTATCATGAATTTTACATTGAATTCATTGGTAAAAGCATATCATTCTTTGATAATGTTTTAACTTTTAAAACTAGTTTTCGTAACAACGGGATTAATTTTAAATTAATTACTACAAATTCTGTATTTTTAATTTTGAAAAATGGATTCCATATTTGTATTCAGTGGGTCCAACTTATTTTAATAGGTTACGTTTAAATTTTATTGATATTATGAATAGTATCTATGATAATTTTTATTTACTACAGTTTAACGTAAATCGGGTAATTATGGGTAAAAATAAGATTTTAAAATTACCCTAAGACCTGAAAAAAAATCTATTAGATGAATAAAAGTAGACACATATCACTTATCGGTCTTAATAGATTCATTTAATGGAATTTTAACCATGAAAATGAAATAATTATTATTAAAACCAAAGAAAGTGGCAACATGTCACTCTCTTATATCTTATAAGTGTAATAATTTTAATTTAGTGATAAATATCATAAAAATTCAAATATAAATAGTCTCCAGAAATCTAATAAAATTATCTACATATTGAGAGTTTATTAATAATTTTTAAGGATTAAATAATTATCATTAAAGATGACACAATAGTGATGTACAAACTATTTTAATGATTGAAATAACAAATAAATGGTTTTAAAAATATTAAAATAAATATTATATGATCTAATTAATGTTCTCCACAAATTTTCTAGATGAATTCGACATGTTATGAATCTATTAAATATTTTTTTTGAATATATCCACTGTGTGCATTTTATTTAAATTCAAATAAATGAATAGCGTCAAAATTGACACTACTGTTATTTTATAAAAATAACATATTATAAAAATGTATAAAAATAACAAAATTATTTCAAAATTCTAAATTGAAATTAATATGGTTTACAATGTCATAATTTATCAAATTATGGGCAATTCACAACACATAATTAATTTTTTATAACAATTTAAAATTTATATTATTATTACCACAAATAAAATTCAATAGATTAAATAAGGATAAATATAGGTTATATGGTTTAAAATAAATTCCCAACATGTATAAATTTTATTGGTTGATGGGATTAAAACCATATCTAGTCTAATATTATGATTTAAGTCATTTTTTGGAGGTTTTTAGGTGGGATTTGAGTTTATTATAAATTAATATTTTATAGGTTTCTATAAGTTCCCCTCTCCTCTCTTATAAAAGGGCACATCCACCCTCTCCTCTTCACCACATTTTGTGTCTTCAAGCTCGGCCATACCCTACCCATTTCACTTCTCCAATTATATATAAACATAATAGAGGTCCTGGATTCTTCAATGATCAACTTTAGTGCCTAAGAGGAGGTTTAGAAGAGTCGTGTCGAAGAAGAGGTAATATCCTTTACCGATTCTTTAAAAATTAATTCTTCTTCTACTTCCTCTTATTTATTTGTTTCATTATAAATTAATAACATCAGTATCACCCATATACTTATATATGATTATAAATATTAAAAACCCTATTTCACCTTCTATGAATCTTAAGGAATATGAAATCACCGCACGTGCATACGTACAGAATACCGTCTCCATGCTGTGGTGTAATCTGTTTTCCACCACTACCTTACATGGATGGGCATAATGGTGGAAATAAAAACTATATATGATTATTATAACATCATACTTATTATGATAAATTATATCATCCACTCCAATTCTTTTCAATAATTATGGGAATGATATCATCGCTCGTTTGTACGTACGGATTACCGTCTCCACGACGTGATGATATTCATTCTCCTTGATTAACCATTAAAGAATGATTATAAAGTATATATAATAAATAATCATGAAATATATTACATAATAATGATACTTTATTTATGTAAATATATGTTTCATTTACTTAATTCCATTCAATTTATTAAGGAAACGAAAAAAACGTCTATGCGTATGTATACCGTACCGTCTCCAAGAAAGTTGTATTTCATTTCATTTATCGATCTATCATATATTTTAATATTATGAATATATATTATATATAACTCATGTTATACATTCTGGAATTAAGTAAATCAGGATATAAGTAATAATATCAAGAACAACAAGTCGAAACACGTATGATAAATGAAACAATTTTACCCAAATTGCTGCTTTAACATGGAGTCGAAAAAAGAACGGGTAATATAAAGTCCTAAGTGAATCATATATGATATCATAAATATTATTGTGGTTCGGTTACAAGTTAATAATATGTTTAAACCCACTATACATGTGTTTTAGACACATATAAGAGAAAATGGACCGAAGGTAACTGATAATTTAGCAATGTCATTTTTATCAGAGATTTATTATACCAAATTATTTATTGGGGTTATATTTTTAATCCATGTCCATAAAAAGTATTTCATAAAGTGTTTAATATTGTTACATGTATTTTTAAATTCATTTTTATCCCTCTTTGATTTTTTCTTTGTGTTATGGAAGGAATCTTTCTTTTTTTACCATAATTGGTATTTTTTGACTTTTCTGTTAAAAGTACGAGGAGAATGTTTTTTTAACTTATACGTCATGAACAGATTTTTACAGTTTCATAATGCCTTATTTTAATGAATAATACCTTACAATATTTAATTATTATTTTCAACAAAATCCTTTTCTTTTAATATTTCATGGAATTTGGTGAAAAGAAAAGGATTTCAAAGAAGAAAATATATTTTCCTCAAGAATTCATTTCAAGTGTTTTATCAAAAATATTTTCCATCTAAGATGACATTATTTAATACGGATATGCTTCAGGTATAATGTCCATGTTATTTAAATGGTTTTATTTTGTTTGTTATGATATTTTATCCATTTTTTATATGGATTATGTAATGATGGGATGACGTATATAAACCCATTATATTCATTGGGTCATGATGAATGATTTATGATTATTTTGAGGCACATGAAAGAATTATTTCCTTATGAGATGGGTGGGACCTATATCTCCCTCCAATGCATTGGGTAAAGATTTATATCTCATGATATAGACATGGTTGGAACAACAAGTGAATCTAGTTCAGTAATACGGGGCTGGAAAGACAAGTAAACCCGGTTCAGTAATGGAATTTTTCCACTATGATGGTTTTGGAAGCAATGCCTTGGCTACTATAGAAATCGTAACCTGTGTTTAATGGTTTTCCACAATTACATGTTTTATTACCATGTTATTTTACAATAGTTAATGTTTCTTTATGATATATACCTTATGAACTGCCAATTTTTTTGTCATTACTCATGATTTTGATGTTTTATGTTCATGTTCTTACGTTAAAATGTTTAGGGATTGTTTTATGTTCTCAATGTTTACCCTTGCTGAGAATTTGATCTCACCGTTTTTATGATTTCTTTTCCATAGGATATAAAGAAAGGTTTTTGGTAAGAAAACAAAACGGGGACGATCATTATGGGAGATGTTGAAGATCTTTAACCATTATTACAATATTATGTTCCGAGTTTTCAAAGACACTAAACTAATATGGTCCTTGGGAATCTGTTTTTGTCTTGTATTTAGTATTCCGCAAAAGCAATGTAATGTCTATGTACATCATGATTTGGGTCTCTACAATTATTAAATATAAATTAACCATTTTTTGGGAGTCAATAAAAAATTGAACACTTCTGGACTCATCCATCATGATTAAATATTGAATACTACTTAGCTTTTGATTGACCATGGACATAGATGGTAGATCTAATTGATGGGTAACACATATTCTCCACCAAGATGTTTGATGGTCTTGTCCATGATCATTTCCAATCCATTCAGGGTAATGAATCAAATTAAAAAAATCAAGCATTGGATTTTTCTTTCATTCTTGTAGAATTCTACCTTGATATAATGTGACTCATAGGAATCGAACGGGGCCTTATTGGCCTAAAATGTCCCAATTATTCTATTTATGAAATATTTGATGCATTGATAGAATGATGATGGGATTGTCATGTGTTGATGTAACTCAAAACTTCCTAGAAGGACATTTAATGTTGTATCCTACAAGAAGACCAAAATTTTTGTTTTGGATATGAGGCCTCCAAATTGAACATTAATCGCGATTTGTCCCAGTGCCATTTTATCTCTTTAATCATAGCCATGTAGTGTTATAATGGAAGGCATTATGTAATCTTTATTATATTCTAGCCTAAACAATGTCTTTACTGGGATGATATTAACTCCATTTCCATTATTAGGGAAATATTTTCAAAAAATTGACTTCATTTATTATACTAGAAACATAAAAGAGTCATATGTGTCCTTATATAATGACATCATTATCATGACATGTGAAGGAGATAACTACGTCGCATTACATAGGACCAATATTTGTCTGGTACACCTTATTAGAAGCCACTTCAGCTTCAATCTCCTGGGGGCTTCTAAAATGATCTATAAGTGATTCCTTAAGGTCTTTCTACAAGATCAAGTAATCTGGTATCAATAGCTTGGCCATTACCAACGATAGCTATTTTAGGATGTCATACATCGAGTCAAAAAAACTACCCTTCCGAATGTGGGATGAAATTTCATAGGTTCTGTAGGGGTTTGAGTAATTTATGTGGATGGACTGACCATCATAATAAGAGTTAGAGGTCTTCCTTTCCATGATGGTTTGGGTAGGGTAGGTTTCCCAGCCTAATGAGGGTGATTGAACACATATACCCTTTCTGATAGATATACTAGTGTGATCAGGTTAGGGTGGCTTCTAGAATGTGCATGGGGATTTTACCACATCTGTTGGACCTTCTGATGGGCTCTTCCACAATTTTCTACAACATTTAGAGTTTGAGTAGGGACATGTCTAGAATTTTGGTTCCATAAATGACTTCATATTCTCTGGTATCCTTGGCTACTGTATCCTCTTCCTATGGTTCCCAAATCGGCTACGGGGGACTTGGGTATATAGGCATGCCCATCATAAGAGAAGTGATCGATTAAATAATTGACATTAATACAACCTAAAATTAACTCCATATATGAAGATGACTTTTCCTATCTAACCATTTTTTGTGGTAGTTTTTGGTGGGGCGATGACCACTATTTCAAATATGAGGGCATAAATTCCAAGACAATCAAAATCAATATTTTCCATGGAATTGGTTCATCCTCGTATGCTTTCTTCATGCATTTCTAGTGAACCCAGTTTCTAAAAGGCTGGACTTTGGAGATTTTGGGGGATGATGACATTATATGTGTTATAGTGGAAGTAGAATAGGGAATATTTGGGTTTTTTAACTATGCTAAAACAGTATAATGATTTTGGATGACAGTATTTTGAGTTTTCCAACCATAAAAATTAAATGCTCTTATTTTAATGACCTCTCACCACTCATCTCATTCCATAGAGATAATAGTAGAAACATACACTACGTTTATGATTCATTTCTCATCTTTACATTCTAGAATCCACCATTTTCTGTATTCTTTCTTTGAAGATGAGTCATTCTATCCTAGTGTGACCTAACAACTTGTAAAAGGGGAAATAATATGAATGGTCATCAAGAACCACCTGTTCGAGTCTCTTAGTCTATGGAATGGGGATCTACTCATTTTCCATATCAGATATAAAGTATTCGTGTACCTGATCATCTCAGAATGAGTAAACTTGTTTCCATCACTCCTTGAATTTATTCTGTTTGGTTCCCCTTTTTTCAAACTAGTGAGGCAGGGGTTGTAATTGATTCCCAAGGGGTACTACATGATATGGTGTGGGTTTTGGAGTTAGGTTTAGTGTGGATGATGGCTTTTGTGTGAAGGTTGTTGCCTTCACTTTTCCCTCTATTATACATGGTATTGGTGGAGATTTATGGGAAATGATCTAAGTCTATTGTATGTAATCTTTCCATCATTGGTAAATTGTAGAAAAATATCCAAATCCACCTATATATTTCATCATGATGAGAAGTTATCACAACTCTCCATGAATTTTCTCTATGCAAAGATTGGTAATATATTATTGAGGAAGAGGTGAGTTTATTGAGTTGGTCATCCCTTTCCTTATGGAAATGATATCCATGATTATCTCATTCTCCCAATGTTTTCAATTAGAGCAGTCAAGGATCATCACCTTCTTCATCATTGAGATGAGCTAAAATAGGAACTGTCAGTGGAGATCTTCACATCCTGTGATTAATAGTGCTGGAGAATAGGTGTACATCAAATGGCTAGTCATTGTAAGGTTCAAAAGAAGAATCTGATTTTAACTTCTTCTTGTTGCTCAGGAATTCCTATCTTGGGATCTAATGGGACACAAAGTGAGTTAGATGTTTATATGGTACACCAGAGCCATTAAATGTTGGTAATATTGGACTACAAAAATTTAGTGGTGATTGAGTGTCAATCACCCAATTTGGGTAAGGTATTTATTATGGATGTATTGGGGAAAACCATTCCTCCATAGATTTTAATCGACTTTCCAATGGCATTATACCTTCGAGAAGTCTTTGGGGAATTTTTGGTTGAACTTGATCATAGATAGGTGGCGTCATGGGTAGGACCTGAGGCACGAGTTCTAGAATTATTTTCCACTAACATCCAATTGGGGACATATTTGGAGGAACTTACTAAACCTTTTATGATTTTCATATTAATGGTGGTAAATCTTGATACTCATCTATGATCTGGTCCAGGTAAATTAGTGGTCTAGGTTTTGAGTTTTTCAGCTCTACAAGACGTTCTTCAGTCACCAGGATGAACCCTTGTAGAGGTACAACAATTGGAATTTTTTTGAGTCTCTAGCAATGGATCATATTATATAGTAATGCTACCTCATATCCACTCAATATTGAGTCTCCGGAAAAGTTTATTTTATTCTACCTTCCATGGGAATCATTCTTCAAGCATGACGAACTTTTCCTCATCGAGAGGAGGAGACGGGTCAAGTGTGACCTTGAAAATATTATTTTATTTTTAATAGATATACTAAGGAGATATTAGGGTATTGGTTTGGGGAGCATATTAATTCATGGAAATTCTCTGGTTTCATGTATGCACACCTTCATTCATCTCACTTTGGACCATGTTTCATATGGAATCAACATTCCATTACTCTTCTGCATTTGTCTCATTTCCATTTTCATCTTCAGGATTGAAATCCATGACTTTTAACAATTAATAATTCATTTTAGGAGTTGAAAACCTATCAAATGATAGGATGATCATTTGTTTCTTTTGATGGACCTCTCCATTCATTTCTAAGATCCTTTCTTGGAATATTTATGTATAGTGACTCGGAGGGAACCTCAATGGAACCTATTCATTCACATCCGTTCTATGTGAAAATGGTAACAAGATGCGTGAAATGGGAGATCGAACTTCTTATTTTCCACCCACAATAGAATGATGCTTATTTTCATTAAAGGGAAGGTTAAGGTAAATAAATCCCCCAACCTTGTGGGATGGGGTTGCTCCCATTCTTTTGTAGTTGTGAATCAGTTTGAATTTATCAATCTTATAAGGGAATTTTGGGTAAAAAATGACTCTAGTACTATGGGATGGGGTGGATCTTCAATTGCGGGGGATTTTAGAAATGTCACCACTATCTTGATCTAGTACCTCACAATTTTTGAATGATCTAGTTGAAATTCCATGTCTGTGTGAAAAGTACTTGCTTTCGTGGGATTTATCAGTGCTTAATGAATAGCTTCCCTTATGTGAGAGTGATTATTACCATTATTAGTTTCTTGTATCATGATATTTTCTATGGCATCATCTGAATTTTAATTATGCATTTGAGACATTTTCCCATAATATTCTAACTTAGTGTTTCATCTTTCCTCATCAGGGTTCCTTCTTGATAGCTGACATGGAATAAAGAAAATATTTGATTTCATTTCCAATGGGATCTGATGAATGGGGCATGGGGTGATATGAAATGCTCCATGTTCCCCCATCCTAAGGTGTGAACACTAGGTAGGACATCAATAATAAAATTATGCAACTCATGAAATGCATTGAGGAATGCCAATTTAAAATTTTCTAGCCTCCTTTCTGATCAGGGTTGTTGTGTAGATGGGAGGGATCCCAGTTCAATTTGACAATGAAGCTCTCCAAATATTCTTACATTATATGTATACCTATTATAAGTCAGTTATTTTTTGTTCAAGTGTTGCAGTGTTTTATATAGATTTATACGTATGTTTTTAGGCATTCTTTTTATAATTCCTTTGGAATGCTGACTTGATAAGTGTTTTTGGGCCAAAACATTATGGGTATATCATCCAAGGACAATTTTCTTGTCATATGTAAGATATATTTATATTCTTCAACCTGAGATTCATCTACATGATCAGCCCAATATTATTTCTTCTTGATGGTTTTGCACAAGTAGCAGGGAGAGTGGAGGTATCTTGGCAGGGGAATTGCTTAGGGGTGGCTCAGAGTATGTGTGTTTCCTTGGGCCATCTTTTTGTTGAGAAAGGATGATGCTTGTCATTGATTGGGTATCTAGCATGTCTCTCCCCATATTTCTATGAACCTCAAAATATGACGGTTGTCTCTTATTTGACCCGACAAGAGGAGGAACTTCTTACTAAAATGAGCGGTCACTATATGGAGGACCTTCATAGTGAATTCCATTATGTCAAGGACTGAAATCAGATCTTAATTTCCAACTATAGGGATAATTTATGTAGCATATATCCTAGGGTGGACCTTCAGTGAGGAAGGTAGAAAGGGGGGACCTTCTAGTAGTAATGTAATGTCTCTTTTGGGAGGACCATCACCGTGAATTATATCATGGAGAGGACTACAATCATAGCTCTATCTATCAATACATGGAGAATTCCTAGATATTGTAATCTAGGGAGGAACTTTAGGGTGGATGAAAATAAGGGGAGGACCTTCATACTAAAATGATATTTCACTATAGGGGGGATCTTTTCCGAAAATGCTATAATTAAGAGGACTACCATAATAGCTTGATGTTTGACATTAAGGAGAATTTTTACAGTGTATACCCAATGGAGTAACTTTAGGGAAGATTAAATTAAGAGGAGGGCCTTCTTGATGAAATGAGATGTCACTATAGGGAGGACCTTTATTGTGAATTCCATCATGGAGAGGACTAAAATCAGATATAGATGTCTAAATGTTGAGATAATTTCTACCATATACCATATATACGGCCTTTATGGTATAAAACAATTAGGGGTGTACCTTATAGCTAAAATTACATGCCACTATGGGGAGGAACTTCATAATGAATTCCATCATGGTCTGGACTACCATCATATCTTGCTGCCAAAATATAGGGATAATTTATATAGTATATATCATGGGGAGGACCTTTAGGGAGGAAAATAGAAAGGGGATGAATTTATTTATGTTTTATAATCTGTCAGTGAGGAGGGACGTTGTGATGCTCACCACAAGATATGATCTCATGATTTATTTGTTTGTTCCCACAAAATAAGAACTAAAGGTAGATGCTCTAGGTGGTCATTTAGAGATTCTAGTATCAATGTTGTTGGGTGTAACTTCTCAACTTCTAATTATATTCCAATAATTTTTTTGACATATTAGAAGGATACTAAACCACCACTAATAGACTTTTGATGCCCTCAAGAAATATTGATTCCAGAAAAGTAGGGTTATGAGTCTACTCTTCATTTTCTAATTTCCTTTGGAGTAATTTATTTTTAGGCACTCTCTGGTGAGTGACTAGGTTTTCTTGATATTAATGAAATAATTCATATATGGGTGCCTATTCAAGTAGTTCACATGGCGCTATCATGAAATTTTGGTAATATTCTGATGTTCTAGTAGGGACATATGATTTCCCGAGAGTGGCCATCGATGTTGATGGGTGTCCCCAATTGGAACGAGTATTTTTGCATGATCTTGTTGTACATTTATCAGGGACTATTTCTGATGTCCCACATAGAAGGGTGATTTGATTCATATATTCTCTGAGTGATCATCTCATTATGTGGGTGATTCACCAAATAGGAGGAGGTGGTGTCATGGGTATGACTCCTTACTATTGACATTGTTGCAATCATGTATTGGATGGTTTATAGGATATGGTCAGGAATTAATCTCTTAACCTCCACTATTGTTAGGTTGTGTTGAGTAAAATTCTCGATGTTAATGGGAATATATTCCCATTCGAGTGTGAGTTGAAGTTATGTGACTTTTCCCCCCGATTTATAGCTAATATATTTTGACTACATCCTCTAATTGTTGTCGAATTTTCATTGTAATATTGATGTATTAAAATAGGTACTTTTATCTTTTTATAGTTTTCCATTGTATTTGACTATTGGGATTGGTATGAATCCATAGTAATGTGAATATTCTTATAGTTTTAATTAGTATTTTCATGAAATAATTGATGTAAACGAGTTGTAATTCGAATATTCTCAGTGTTTTTCCTCTTATTTGAGTAGTGGTATTCCTTAGTGGGAATTAGAAGGATGACCTATTCTAGATTGTTTGAATATCACTCTATGTGAGATTTCCTAGGGACACCGGATAACATGACTTCAGTTGGGGCCTATAGTGTGGTATCCTCTTCAGGGTGAGGATACTGAGCCACATGGTGTTGGTGATGATGATAACCTATAGGGGACCTTGGGTAAGTATCCTATGATTTAAGGATAATGTTGATGGTGATAACTTCATCATCCTCCATATGGTAATGGATGAACCCATTATTACATTCCGGGGACAGACTCCTAAAACAGTTGGAGATGACTACTGGGGTCGTCTAGTTTTGGATTGTTGACCATCACTTGGCGGATGGCCAACAAGGCTTTATATATAGGAGGGCCCATAAAGCTACCTCCATGGTGGATATAGTACCATTCTGGTGGTACTACATAACCAAGGAATCTGAAACACAGTGTTGAAGATTCATGGTGGGTAATAGAGTCCTTTGTTTGGTCAATGACCGAACATCAATAGTGGCTTATGCACATTTCCATAAGATCTTGTGAGACTCAATTGGACTGAAGAGAGTTCTGGAGAAATGTGTATGTTGTATATATGGTAAACACACACATAATATTACCCCATTAAAGTTGAATCACAATAATTGAAATCATGCACTATAAATCATTCTATTTGACCCTCTTTCATTTTTTTATATTGAAATGGTCATGACGCGGGGTAATACATACACCTCAGTTAAGGATTATTGTCAGGTTCTCCATTTTATTATTATAAATTGATCATACTATTGAAACATACGACATGGATGATATTGAAAGAATTGTGGAATACCTTTATTGTATAAATGACTATGGTGGTTGGAATGTTGTAAAATCATTTATATTAGGTTCACCATTATTATCTCACACCTACATGTGACAGGTCAGTTTCCAAATGGATTTGTTCATGGAACTAGAAACACCCAATGATTCTTATATCCCAGATGATTAATGGACCGACATTACAAAGGTAGGATCTTATTTGGTAACATGGAAAAAAATTATTCATAACTCACATTGATTGAGAGAATGTGATGTCAGGATTATCATAGAATTTTGGGGTGAAATATTTCCTATTTCGAGACTCTTTTATAGATTTAACATTTGATTTTGAACCCTTTGTTCATTATCAACTATCATGTAGATCACCCATAATTAACAACCAATTTTACACTTTTGTTCAAAATCATATGTATGTATATGTGGATCCACATTGATGGGAATATATGTATGTATATGAGGATCTACATTAATGGTACCCTTTCACAAATAGATCATAGATTCTTTGGTCAATCATTTGGACGATGTTGGTTTTTGATTCGCATATTGAGGTGCCCTAGAGTTTACTTTCATCTTGGGTTAGAGAAGTTATTTTGATGATGATATTGAACCAATAAGTAGGGCTTCCTAAATATCCTTGTGGAACGAATCAGAACCTAAATAGTTCAGTTCCACTTAATATGACACATCACCATTTATGTTCATGTGATAAAGACCCAACCACGAATTTTAATGTCATACAGAAAGGTCATCTTGTTGAATGGTTCCTAAACAAGGATTGTGGGGGGTGTATCCTAAGGTGAACTGAGGTACTAGGGAGAGATAAGGTCTCCCTTGTGGAGGAATGATCTTACTAAGGATATGACCCAATAAAGATGGAAAAGAAAGGGAACTGAAATGAATGGGCCCCATCGGGTTGGATATGACCCTATTGAGAATGTGTCCTAGAGAACATTACAGTTAATTTGGGTGTTGGTTTTTACCTCTAGGAGGCTTCAAATGTATCATATATTATTGTAAATCAATTCCCATGTCGTTTGAAATGGGATGGGGCTTACACATATAAAGGAGGCGCATACTTTGGGACCGGTGATGAAGGGATCAAATCATGGTGCATTGGTGATTTTGATTAGGTATTACACTTGGAAGGATGCTAAGTTTAGGATTGGGATCATGTGGATGTCATGATCGCCACTAAACTCTATGCCCACATGAGTCACTCTCTCTTTGATAAAGTAAAGTAATAGATATGAAGATCACATTATTCGCTTTTTCTTTTAGTGGACAAGCTTAGGGACAAAAGTGTTAGGGAAATAGAAAGGTATTTGATGTTCCCATACCCTTACATCATTGTAACCTATACTAGAAAAGATTTTAAAAATTCCCACCCCTGCAGGAAAGGCTAGGAGAGTACTCTAGGAGGGATTTCATACCCCATATTTTAGTGACGATGATAGAAGGATCCACCAATAGCCCTCATCAAATTAAAATTCAATAGTCTCACTTAACCCTTGGAATGGGGTGGTTCATGTGAACCCATAAAATTTTTGAACCCTCATTTCAAGGGGAATATATTCATGAAATCATTCTAAGGGTCTGCCTTGTCATAATGGTTATCAATATAAATCCACTTCCCATGGGTATGTAAACTTGAGAGGCCACTTTGACGTGTCTGATGATTTTATCATACATATTGGGTGGATCTATAAGAGGCCATATCCTAATACCATTAGAATGGTAATTAGAGGGTCTAGAGTGATTCGAAATGGTACAATGGAGGGATGTGATGGGTACTGGAGAGTAGAACACCTTAGGATTCCCCATGATGCATAACATGTTCCTATGTGGCATCAGGTTACCTCTATGTAGCATGTCTCTATATGATTAAGGGGCCCGTCAATATAGTGTTATTCAATATGAACTCAAGTCCCTATTTATTAACATGTAGCAATGTGGGGATAGATTATACCTTCATAGATTGTTGTTACATGGGGATGAGTTCCTCACGAGTAGAGTTTTTCTGCATGGGGTAGGGTTTCGGCCACATAGAATTCACTATATGGGGTAGTGGACTAAAATGTGGAATTCTGTTTGTGCCTCACCGAATAGATTCTACAAATGGGTCTTAGTATTAATGATTTTTGGATGAATTTATTATTTCCTAAATTCTATGTAGTGTGTTTAACTTCTAGGATTAGATAGTTATCTTCCAATTATCCTATGGGTCTCCACTTCTGCATCTTTTCATCCTCGGTTTCTTCTCATCAATTTCTTTGATCTCATTGGAATTTTTTGTAGAATAATGGAGTAAATAGATATCAGGATGATCGATCATCCATGGTGGTTAAAAAGGTTTCATGTGCCAGACCCCAAAATGGATGTGATGACCCGCAATTAATTTAATTCATGGGAGAAGGGAAAGGCAGTAAGTGCTTACGAACATTTTGATTCACAGAGTCAATCATTCAAAATAGGCCAAAATCACCATTTGGCCCTAAAGATGACTTGGTTTTGTTTTCATGTGGTGAAAATTCCATCAAATTATATGAATTACTTCATTCATGGGTTCCCCATGAATCCATAGAAATCCAGGTGGAGTAGTAGTCTACAAATATATTTCACTTCTTGGGATCAATCATTCCTTTGTAGCTTCACCCATTTTAACATTTTATTCAATCTCTCCTATATATGTGTTCATTTTCTTTTCAAAATTCATAGATTCATTCCTCCTTGCATTCAGAGTTTTCAAGACCCAATTGGGTTTTAGGGTATTAAGGGGTTTTAGGGTATTTATGATTTTTTATGTTTTTAGGGGGTATATGGGTTTTATGGTCTTTATGGGGTATTATTTATTTTTAGGTAATTTTATATATTTTAGGATTTTTAGGGATTTTAGGGTATTGTGCCATTATTTATTTTTAGGGATTTGTAGTTTCGTAGGCTTTTAGGCTTTTAGGGTTTTTAAGGGTTTAGATATTTTTAGGGGTTTTAGGTTTTTAGGGTTTCTAAGGGTTTTATATGTATTTTATGGTTTTTATGTGTTGTAGTTCATGTAAGTGGTTTTTTTTGGGTTTTTTGGCTTTTTGGGGTTTTAGAGTTTAAAGGGTCTTTAGGGGGGGTTTAGGTTTTTATAAGGGGTTTTAGGGGTTATCTAGGGTTTAGGGTTTTTTTAGTATTTTTAGGTGTTATTAAGAATTTTATGGTGTTTATAGGTTTTTAGGGTTTTCTTATAGTTTTAAGGGTAATTTAGGTGATTTATGAGATTTAACACCTTTTGGGGTTTTTTATGTGTTTTATGGTTTTTATTTGTTAATGGGGGTTTATGGTTTTTAGGGTTCTTAGTGTCTTTTATTTTTTAAGTATTTTTAGGTGGTTTAATTTTTTTATGTTTTTAGGGGTCGTTAGGGTTTCATGGTGTATTTAGAGGTTTTAGTGTGTGTTGGTATTTTTTTAGTGTTTTGGGTTTCCGTGTTATTTTTGAGTTTTTACGGATAGTTTAAAAATTCTATTTTTTTTAGTTTCATGTTAGTTTTTTTGGGTTCTAAGTATTTTTCATGTTTTATGGGGTTTTTGGGTTTGTATGTGTTTTAAGGGAATCATTGGTTTTTAGAGATTATAGGTATTTTTATGATTTTTAGGGTTTAAAGGTTTTAGTGGATTTAATGAGGTTAAAGTGTTATTTTGGGTTTTATTTATGATTTTATGTTTTTAGTGTATTCTTATGGGTTTTAGGGGTTTTAGGGTTTTTAGTGTTTTTAGGATTTTAGGGATTTTATGGTTTTATATAATATATGGTGTTTTAGGTTTCTCATATTTTTATGGGTATTTTGATTTTTTGGTGTTTTATGGTTATTTTTTGGTTTCTAACGTTTAAGAATTATAGGGTGGGCTATAGGGTCAAGGGTGTAAGGTTTTGGATTTACGGTTTAGCATTTAGTGTTTATAGTGTAGGGTAATGGTTTTTGGGTGTATGGTATTGGGTGCAGGGTAAATGGTGTTGGGAGTATAGTATATGGTTTAGGGTGAGGGGTTTAAGGTTTAGGGTGTAGGGTGCAGGTTATAGAGTTTAGGATGTAAAGGTAAGGGTTTAGGGGGGTAGGTTATAGGGCATAGGGTGTAGGGTTTATGGTGGGGGTGTTATAGTTTTTGTTTTGTAGGGTTTTGGGTTTATTATTTATGGTTAATATTAATGGGATTATGGAGAAGGGTTTAGGTAGTTTTTAGGGTTTTGTGTTTATATTATAGGGTTTAGTGTGTGGGGATGAAGGTTTAGTTTGTATTGTATAGTGTTTAGGGTGTAGGGTTTATGGTTTAGGGTATAGGGTAATGGGTTTAGGGTTTAGGGTAATAGTTTTAGGGATCAATATATTGGGTGAAGGTTTTTGAGTTTAATGAGAAGGGTATATAGTTTAGGTATTAGGGTTTATGGTGTAGGTTTTAGGGTTTAAATTATATGTTTTACAGTTTATGGTGTAAGTTATATGATTTACGGTGTTTGGTTTAGTGTTTAGGTTGTAGGATACAATGTCTATGGTGTATGGATTATTGTCTAGGGTGCAATGTAAAAGGTTTAGGGTATACAGTTTAGGGTTTTGGGTGTTGGGTTTAGGGTTTGGGGTGTAGGGTTTAAGGTTTATGGGGTAGGTTATAGAGTTTATAATTCATGGTATTTGGGTTTAGGTTGTATATTTTAGGGTTTATGTTATAGGGTATAGGGTTTATTTAGTAGATTATTGGGTTTAGGTTGTCAGGTGTATGGTTTTTGGGGTAGGGTATATTATTTACAGTGTAGGGTTTACTATTTATGGATTAAGGTATAGTGTTTAGGGTATATGTTTTATGGTATAGAGTCTATCATAGAGGTTTTATGGTGTATGGTATAGGATTTAGGGACTAGTGTTTAGGCTTTATGGAGTAGGGTATAGGGTTTAGGCTGTTGGGTATAGGGTATAAGATATAGGGTGAAGGGTGTAATTTATTGGGTTTATGATGTAGGGTTTAGGGTTTATGGTGTAGTGTATGGGATTTAGGGTGTGGGTTTTAGGGTTTAGAGTGTAGGTTTTATGTTTTAGGGTGTAGGTTATAATGATTTTCATATATGGTTAAGGGTTTTGGGTATATGGTTTTGGGTTTTAGGTTTTGGGTATAGGGTTTATGGTGTAGTGTATAGGATGTAGGGTTTTCGGTGTATAGTGTAGGGTATATGGTTTAGGGATTATGGTCTATGGTATAGGGTTTAGGGATCAGGGATTGAGGTTTCGGTGTATTGTATCAGGTTTAGTGTATAGGATTTATAGTGTAGGGTTAACTGTTTAGGGTGTAGGGTTTATGGTGTAGTGTTTTTGGGTTTGGGGTGAATGGTTTTTGGTGTATGGTATATTGTTTTAGGTTTAGAGTTTAGGGTGTTGGGTTTAGGGTGTAAGGTTTTGGGATTTGTTTTTATGGAGAAGGGTGTTTGGTTTTGTGTTTAGGGTTTAGGGTTTATGTAGTAGGCTGTAGGATTTAGGGTTTACTGTATAAGGTGTTTGGTTTATGGTATAGGGTGCAGGGTATAGAGTTTGGGGTTTATGTTATAGGCTTCAGGGTATATGGTTTATCGTTTAGGGTGTAGGATATAGGATTTTGGGTGATGGTTTTTGGGTTTAGGGTGTAGTGTATATGTTTTAGGGTGTAGGGTATATGGTTTAGGGTGTATGGTATAGGGTATATGGTATAGGTTTTAGGGTTTCAGGTATAAGGATTAGGGTGTAAGATATAGGGTTTAGGGTGTAGGGTATATGGTTTTAGGTGAAGGATTTAGGGATTAGTGTGTTTGGTATTGATTTTTGGGTAGAGCATTTAGGTTTTAGGGTGTCGGATATAGGGATTTGGGTGTTGGGTTTAGGTTTTGAGGTGTAGGGTATAAGGTTTAGTGAGTAATACTGAGGTTTTAGGGTCTAGGGTATCGGGTTTATGGTGTAGTGTTTAGGGTTAAGGGTGTATGGCTTAGGGTTTTCAATTATGGGTTTAGGGTCTATAGTTTATGTTATAGTGATTATCAAGTTGGGTTTACAGTTTATGATGTAGGGATTATCATGTAGGGTTTTTTTCATAGGGATTAGTGTATTGAATTTGGAATTAATTTCAAGGTTTTTAGTGTGTTTATGGTTTTAGTTTTTTAGGTTTTTTTGGAATTTTATTGTTTTTGTTGGGGGTTACTGTTTAATGGGATTTTTTGTGTTTTGGGGGTTTTTCGGATTTTGGGAGTGGGGGCGGGGTGTTTATATTTTTTGGGTTTTTTATATTTTAAGTGTTTTAGGGGTTTTCAGGGATTATAGTGTTTTTACAGTTTTTTGGGTTTTTTGGTTTTTTAGAGTTTTTTTTATTTTTAGTGGTTATAAGGGTTTTCTTATGGTGTTTTAGTGTTTTAAGAATTTTCTTTTCTTTTTTAGGGTTTTAATGGTTTTTTCTAGATTATTTGGTGTTTGAGGGTTTTTAGGTGTTTTTAGAGAATTAGGGGCATAATGGTTTTTAGAATTTTTATAGTTTTTTGTGTTTCATGTCTTGTTAGGGGTTTTAATGGTTATTTATATTTTTTTATGGTTTTTAGTGGTTTTACAGGTTTTGGATATTTATTTTTTTTAAGTTTTTAGGTGTTTTAGATTTTTTAGCAGGGCTTGATGGTTTTAGGGGTTTTGTCTTCTTAAGCAAATTGTAGGGTGTTGTAGTGTTTTTAGTGGTTTTTAGGATTTTTTTAATGTTTTAAATTGTTTTAATGTTTTATATTATTTTTAGTGGGTTTAAGATACATTTATGTGTTTTATTGTGGTTTTTGGTCTTTTAAGGTTTTTAAATATTTTTAGGGATTTTTTTTAATTTTTTTTGGTATTTTAGTGTTTTTAGTGGTTCTAATGCTATTAGAGGGGGTTTAGGGGTTTAGGGGTTTTATGGTTCTTATGGTTTCTATTGTATTTTTGGTTTTTTAGTTTTTTGGGTTTGGGGTTGTTTTAGTGTTTTTTAGTATTTTTAGAGTTTTTAGTGATTTTATTATTTAAGAGGAATTTAGTATTTTTATGGTTTTCTAGTGTTCTAGGGTTTTAAAAGTTTTCATGGTTTTAGGATTTTTAGGGTCCTTAGGATTTTTAGGAATTTTTGGGTTATTTAGGGATTTTATCTTTTTTTAGGTTTCAAGGTGGTTTTAGGGGTTTATTTGGTTTTTAGGGTTTTGTTCTGTTTTGATGGTTTTTTTAGTCGCTTTAGGATTTTATTGATTTGTTAGAGGTGTAGAGGGTTTAGGGTATTCGAGGGTTTAGGGATGTTAGGGTGTTTAATCTTTTTAGGGGTTTTTATGTTTCTATGGACTCTTAATACTTTTAGGGTCTTTAAATATTTTATTAGGTTTTCGGGGTTTTAGGGCCTTTTAGGATTCTTTCTCAGTTTTTATGTATTTTAGGGTTTTAGGTTATTTTAAGGTTTTTTGGGGGTTCTATGGTTTTTTTGGGTTTTTAGGGTTTCTGTGGGATTTTAGGGTTTTTTTTAAATGTAGGACCTTTTGGGTTTTATGGTATTTTGGGGACGTTAATGGTATTTTTAGGTTTTTATTTTATTTTTCGTGGTTTTAGGGGGTTTTGTGGTTTTTATGGATTTTTTGGGTTTTTTGGATTTTTTGGGTTATAAGGTGTTTTGGGGTTTTTGGGGTTTTTGTGTTTTCATGGTTTTCATACGGTTTTGAGGTGTTTTAAGGGGTTTTAGGGTTTTTTTGTATTATTATGGATTTCAGGGTCTTTTAATATTTTTCGGACATTAAATTTTTGTAGGAGATTTATTGTATATTTTGGTCGTTTGGGTTCTTTTAGTTTTTATTGGGTTTAGGGTTTTTATGTTTTTTAGATTCTTTTATCCTCTTAGGTTTTTGGGGGGTTTTAGAGTTTTTTGGGTTTCATTAGTGCTTTAGGGTCATTTTTTGGTTTTTAGGCTTTTAGGATCTTCTAGTGTCTTTTGTGGTTTTAGGGTCCATTAGAATTTTTATGTTCCTTTTGGGTTTATATGAAATTTTAGTTTTTTATATGATTCTCTGGGGTTTTTATGTCTTTTATGTGATATTAGGGGTTTTATGGACATTTGGGGGTATTTAAATTTTGGGGGTCGTTATGGGTTTTTTAGGGCATTAGGATCTTTTAGGGGTTTTAAGGAATTTTAGTGTTTATATGTTATTTTAGGGACTTTTGTGGGTTTTATGGTATATTAGGGTTTCTTTTGGGTTTTTATAGTTTTGGGGGTTGATAGGGTTTTATGGTCTTTTATACATTGTTAAGTTGTTAAGGGGATTTTATTGGTTTTTTATATTTTCTTTTATTTTTATGGTTTTTAGGGATTTTGGTATTTTTTTTGGATTTTTTGGGGATTTTGGGGGTTTAAGGAATTTAATTATTTTTTCGACCTCAAGGGTTTTTAATGTTTTCTGGGTTTTTTGGGGTTTATGATTTGTAGGGTTCATAGGGTGTTTGTGGGTTTTAGTGTATTTAGGGGTTTTAGTGATTTTAAGGGGTGTTGATTGTTTTTAGAGTTTTAACGAGTTTTAGGATTTTTTTGGATTTTTTTTCAATATTGTTTTTAGTGTATAAATGGTTTTCTAGGTTTTACACCTATTAGGGTTTTAGGATTTTTAGGGTTTTTCATATATTTTCATTTTTTGGGATTTTCATGGATTTTTTTATTGTTTTTCGGGGGTTTAGATATTTTTAGGGGGTTTAGAGTTTTTTAGGGTTTGTTAACGTTTTCATTTATTTTTATGGATTTTACGATTTTATGAATTTTTATAATTTAAAGCGGTTTTAATAATTATTTTTTGTTTTAAGTTTTTATGATTATTTTAGTATTTTTCATAGGTTGTGGGGATTTTTTTGGATTTTAAAGGGTTTTATGTGTTTTGAAGGGGTTTTCCGGTATTTATGAATTTTCTAGGTTTTATTTTTAGGGGTTTTTAGATATTTTTTGGGTATTTAAGGGTTTTTTTAGTCTTTTGGGAAATTTATATGGGTTTTTTTAGTATTTAGGGTTTTAGGGCATTTTGAGTTATTTGGTTCTTCTAGGGGTTTTAGGAAATTTTTGTGTTTTTAGGGGAATTAACTATTTTTAGGGTTTTATGGGGTTTTAGTGTTCTTAGAGTTTTTAGCTTAGTTGTGGGGTTTATGGGATTTTATGGCATTATGGTTTTATTGGGGTTTTGGGGATTTTTTATGATTTTAGAGGGATTATGGTTTTTAGGGTTTTTATGGGTTTTAGTGATTTTTTTGTATTTAGGGGTTTTAGGGATTTTTTTGGTATTTTTGAGGAATTTTTAAGGATTTTTATTTTTAATGTATTTTTGAATTTTTATGCATTTTTTAGCATTATAGGGGTTGTAGGGGATTTTTTGGTTTTAAAGGTTATTGTGTTTTAAGGGTTTTATAGGTTTCTGGGGATTTCTTAAGGATGTGTGGTTTTTGTTTTTGTTTTGATTTTATGGGTTTGTTAATTTTCATGGATTTTTTAGGGTTTAAAGATTATATTTTGGTATTTATAGTTTTATAGAGTTTTTAAGGTTATTTATTTTTTTTAGTGGTCTAATATTATTATGGTTCTTTTTTAGGTTGTCACTTGTTTATAGGATTTTTTGGAGTTTTAGGGGTTCATGGTTTTTTGAGCTTTCATAGGGTTTAAGGGATTCTATATGGTTTTTAAGATCTTTTTGTATTTTGGTTGGTTTTATGGTATTTTAGGTATTTTAGGGTTTCTTAGTAGTTTAATGGTCTTTTAGGGGTTAATGGTTTTTTGGAGTTTTAGGGGTTTTAGTGAATTTTTTGGGTTTCATGGTTCTGTATAGATTTTAAGTTTTTTTAGCATTTTTAGTGTTTTTATGAATTTTTTGAAATTGGTGGAGGGATGGGATTTTAGGGGGTTTTGGGGATTTGGGATCTCTTGGTTTGGGGGTTAGGGGATTTTTAGGATATAAAAGGTTTTTTAGGGGTTTAAAGAACATTGGGTTTTTGGGGATTTCATGGTGTTTTAGGTTTTTTATTGAATATAGGGTTTTTATATTTTTTGCGGGTTTAGTGTATTTAATTGTTTTAGGGGTTTTGGGGTTTTGGGGTTTTCAATATTTTTAGGGGTTTTAAGATATTCTATGTGTTTTTTGGATCTTTTAGGATATTTTAGTTCCTTTTTGGGATTTTATGGTTTTTAGATGATTCAGCATTTTAGGGGTTTATGGGTTTTTAATGCTTTTGATGCTTTTAGGATTTAATTTTCTTGGATTTTATGGTCTTTACAGTTTTCCGGGATTTTAGGGTCTTTTATGGTTTTTAGGGTTTTAGTTATTTTATGGTTTATAAAGTATGTTAGGGTTTTTTTGGGTTTTTTGGGGATTTGGTATTTTTATGCTTTCTAGTATTTTAAATATTTTTATAGGTTTTTTCAGGTTTTTTGGTATCTTATGGATTTTTTGGTTTTTATGCGGGTTTAGGGATTTTTAGGTGGTTTTAGGGGACTTTACGGTTTTTAGGGTTTTAGGGGATTATGGATTTTGGGCCATTAGGTTTTTGGGATAGTTTTCGATTTCTTATGCGGTTTTGGGGGTTCATAGGGATTCATTATATTCTTTTAGTGGTTTTAATTTTTTTATTGGTTTTATTTTTTTATAGTTCTTTATGTTTTTTAATGGGTTTTAGGTTTTTTAGGGTTCTCTAGAGTTTTTATGGGTTTTATGATTTTAAGGTTTTAAATGGTTTTTTTGATTTTTATGGTTTTTAATTTTTTTATGGTTCTACAGTTTTGTATTATTTTGGTTTGTTAATTGTTTTTACGGTTTTTAGGGTCTTTAATGGTTTTCGGTTATTTTTACATGTTTTAAGGATTTTTTGGTGGTTTAGGGTCTTTTTGGTATTTAGGATTTCTTAGAGGATTTAGGTTTTTAATGGGTTTTTATGTTTTCCGAGTTTTGTGGAATTTTAGGGTTTTTATATTTTTAAGGGTTTTAGGGTTTTTAGAGTGTTTTATTGGTTTCAAAGGGTCATAGTGTCATCAAGGGTTTTCTTCATTTTTAGGGTCTTTAGGGTTTTTTTGGTTTTAGTTAATTTTTAGGTTTCCTCTATGTTTTTTCATGTTTGTTAGGGTCTTTTATGGGTTTTAGGGATGTCATGTTTTTAGGTTTTTAGGGTTTATTTAGGGTATTTATGGTTTTAAGGATTTTTAGGATATTTATTATTTTTATTATATTTTTTGGTCATAGTGGTTTTAAAGATTTTAAAGGTATTTTGGATTTGTAGGATCTTTTATGGGTTTTAAGATTTAAGGGGACTTACAGCTTATTAGGGTTTTCGGGGGTTTTAGGGGTTTTAGGGTCTTTTATGTTTTTAGGTTTTCTATTATATTTATGTTTTTTTAGTGTATTTTAAGTAATTTTATTCTTATTAGGATCTTTTAGTGTTTTTAGAGAATTCGTGGGGTTCAAAAGGTTTTTAGTGCCTTTTAGGGGATTTTTGTCTCTTTTAGTATTTTTTAGGTTTAGTTTATCAAGTATAGTGTTTAGGGTGGTGGGTTTATTAGTTTAGTTGAAGTTTTATGTTATACCATTTAAGGTTTATAATTTAGGGTATATGGTTATGTGTGTAGGTTTTAGGGACTATGATGTAGGGTATATGATTTAGGATTGATGGTTTTTGGTATAGTATATATGGTATCAAGTTCCAAGTATAGGGTTTAGGGTATAGGGTGTAGTGTTTAATATTTTGGGTTTGGGGTGTAGGTTTAAGAGTATAGGTTTTTGGGTATTTTCCTAGTTGTTATGGTTTTTATGGTTTTAGGGTTTTTTGGTGTTTTTGTTTTTTATGGATTATTAGGAATTTAGGGTTTTTAGAGGTTTTTAGGGTTTTGGGGGTTTTGTCTTTTTAGGGATATCTAGGGTTATCAAGGATATTTTTTGTTTTAGGAGTTTTCGGTTCATTTAGTTTTCTTATGGTTTTATATTCTTTTAAGTGTTTTTAGGATTTTATGGGTCATTAGGGTTTTTGGGTAGTCTAGTGACTTGTAGGCTTTCTGTGTTTTACACGATTTTTAGGGTTTCTATGTATTTTTAGGGTTTTTATTATTATTTAATGGGTTTTATGGATTTTATGTATTGTATTGTTTTTATGATTTTTTAGGGTTTTAGGGGTTTTATGGGATTGTAGATTTTTTTGGATTTTTAGGATATTTAGAAATTTTTTGGGATTATTTTTTTCCATGGTATTTTTTTTGAGTTCATAGGGGTTTAAAGGTGGGTTTTTAATGGGTTTATGGTGTTTTAGGATCTTTTAGGGTTTTAGGGTCTTTTAGTGGTGTCAAGTGGTTTTTACGTTTCAATGGTTTTTGATAGGTTTTGGGTTGGTTTTAATGGTCTTTAGGGTTTTTGGGGTTTATCAGTTTTATTGGATATTTAGGCTATATTCCGGGTATTTATGTTTTTGAATTATTTTAGGGATTTTGTAATGTTTTCAAGGCCTTTCTACGATTTTAGGGTCTATTTTGGGTCTTTTGGGTTTTAGGACTTTTTTATAGTTTTTATTGGTTTTAGGGTTTTAGGGCCTTTTATGTTTTTTAGAGGTTTTAATGGCTATTACAGGTTTTAGTTTTTTTTGTGGGGTGTGGTGTTTTTGATTTTTATGTATTTTTATTATTTTAGTGGATCTAGTGATTTATTAATGATTTTTAGGGTTTTTAGTGGTTTTCAGTGTGTTTAGGGAATTTACTATTTTTTGGGGTCTTGAAGATTTTAAATAATTTTAGGGGATTTTAAGGGTTTTATGGTCTTTTAATGTTTCTAGGGGATTTTAGGGACTTTTATGTTTTATAGGATTTTAGGATATTTTTTTGGGGGTTTTGACGGGTTTTAGAATTTTTCTGGGTTTTTGGTCTTTAATTCTTTTATTGGGTTTTAGGGAATTTTGGGGGTTTAAAATGTATATTAGAATCTTGTAGGGATTTTTTGGTCCTTTAATTTTTTTAGGGGGTTTTTAGTTTTTTATTATCTTTTTGGAATTAGGGATTCAGGTGTATTTTTTGGGTGTCTGGTTTAGGGTTTAAGGAGTACTTTATATTGATTAGTGTGTAGGTTTTAAGGATTAGTGTGGAGGGTTTAGTGGTTATGGTGTAGAGTATAGGTTTTAGAGCGTAGGGTGCATGTTTTAGGGTATATTGTTTTGGTTTTAGGGTGTAGGGAATAGGCATTTTAGTGTAGTGTTTTGGGTATAGAGTTTTTGGTATAGCTCTTTGGGTGTAGGGATTAGGGTGTGGGGCTCTATGTCTAGGGTGAAGGGTACAAAGTTATTAGCGTTTTTAGGGGGTTAGTGTTTTTAGGTTTTTTGGTCTTTTATGGTTTTTGGGTTTTTGGGTATTTAGGTGTTTTAGTGTTTTATGGTTTTTATAGTTTTAGGTATATTTATTGTTTTTACTATTTTTAGGTGCTTTTAGAAATATTTATAGTTTAAATGGTTTTAATGTTTTTAGGTGTTTTATGGATATTTTAGGGTTTTTAGGTAATTTAGGGGTTCTGGGGTCTTTTAATGGTTTTTTGGGTTTCATTGGTATTATTCTTTTTTTGACTTGAATGTTTTTTGGGATTCTAGGGGTTTTTATATTTTTAGTTTTTTAGATCTTATTAATATTTTTGGTTCCACTAGGGTATTTATTGTTTTTAGTGTTTTATAGGGTTTTAGAAGGTTTAGGGATTTTAGGGATTTTAGGATTTGTAGGGTATTTTAGGTTTTTTGATACTTTAGTTTCTCATAGGTGTTTTTTGGATTTTTATGGTCTTTTGGGGGGGGTTTTGATGTTTTTTGGTTCCTTTTTATGTTTCAAATCGATTTGTTGGGTTTTTAGAGTTTTTCGGGTTTTAGGGATTTAGGGTTTTATTAAAGCTTCCAGTGGTATTTTTTTTTTTACCATTTGTAGTGTATTTTATCTTCTTTAAAGTTTTTAGGGATTTTTTATTCTTTTAGTGTCATTAGTGATCTTTAGGGGGTTTTCGTTTCTTTGTGACTTTTTAGAGTTTTATGGTCCTCTTGTGTTTTAGGCTCTTGTTAGGGATTTTATGGTCTTCTAGGGACTTTCAGGTTTTATTATCAAGTTTAATTTTTAGGTATTTTTGTTAAATATAGGATTTTTTATAATTTTCAAGGTTTTTAGTGATTTTTTGGGGTTTTAGAGGGTAAATAGCTATTTAAAGGGATTTAGGGTTTTGAAGGGTTTTTATAGGGGTTTTAAGGGGTTTTTTGGTGGGTGGTTAGGGTTTTTAGAGAGTTTTAGGAACTTTTACATTTTTCAGGGACTATTAGAAACTTTTTGGATTTTTTATTATTTTTATGGGGTTTAGGTGTTTAATGGGTTTTTAGAGTTTTCAGTGTTTTTAGTGTTATTATGGGTTTGTGTGATTTTATGGATTTAAGGTGTTTTTTGGGTGTTTTATGGGTTTTAGAGGAATTGGGGTTTAAAGGTTATTTTTATAGTGTATTTTAGACTTTTAGATATTTAGGATGTTTTTACGGGTTATAGGGTAATTATTATTTTCAGGGTATTTTCGGTATTTTAAGCATTTTGGGGTTTTAAGGGTTCTTTAGAGTTTTAATATTTTTATAGGTTTTAGGGTTCCAATACATTTAATAGGGTGTTAAGGAGATTAGTGTTATTTGGAGTTTAATAGTATTTTTAGGGTTCTTGGGGTTTTTTTCTCTTTTCCAGGTTTCAGTGGTTTTATGTTTTTTTAATTTTTTTGGTTATCTAGGTTTTTTAGGGTTTTAGCTGGTTTTTAGGTTTATGGATATTTATGTGTTTTATAGTTTATAGGGTATTAATTTTATATTATTTATTTTATGGTTCTTATGTATTTTAGTCATTTGAGTGACTATTTGGGTTTTTTAGGGATTTGATGGATTTTCTCTGTTTTTAGTTATTTTAGGATTTCATGGGTTTTAGGGGTTTTTTAGGGTTTTTGGTTTTTATGAATTTTTAATGGTTTTTATGTTTTTAGGGGTTTCAGGGATCATATGGTATCTAATATTCCTTTATGGGTTTTAGGGCATAAGTATTTGAGGACGGGCTATTCCCGACACCTGAAAATTTTATTACAGAAAAGAGATGCATCAGACAAGGGAGGGGAGGGGTCAAACGACCCACACCCAAAAACCCTTTACAAACCCAAACCTAATGACCCAAAAAAAGAAAACCCAGCAAAAGACACACAAATCCAAATAGGCAGAAAAATAGAAAAAACGTCCCCAACATCACCTCCTAACCAATCATCAACTCGCATCCAATAGTACCAAAGCCACCAATCATCATCTCACATCTAGAAACACCACCATAGTAGTACCCATCAAGCAACAACATCTTCCAGCAATCGGCGGCCAAAAACCAGCAGTGGCCACCACAAAAGAACACACACCACAGCAGATGACCAACATCAAGAGAACAACAACTGCCATCATATTACACTAGTATCTTTATTCGCAGCCATTTCCAGAAACACGTCTGTAGCGCAAAAAATCACCAACTCCCATATCAGCTAGCACCACCATGCCAGTCAAGTCCCTCTCTATTAGAACAGGACCACCACCAGCAGAAACATGAACAAGAACATCATCACATCTCAACCATATAACAGCCAAAATTCCATCATGCCGCACCCATCAGCAATACTAGGGGAAATTAATCACCAACAAACAATACAAGAGCCAATCTACAGCCCAAATGGAACCTCCAGCAACACCGCAGAGCACGACCAGCAGGAAAAACCTCATACCCAAACCAACAAACAACACCTGCATCGGCACACAGTAAACCCATCCACCACTAAGGAAAATACCTAAGAGAAAAAGGATCCAACCAGACCCTTCATCAAGAAACATGAGACCAAAAGAACCGCTTTGGCCCCACAAGACAATACAGACTGAAACCATAACGCAGAAGAACACAAAAAAACTAGATTCATCAGTGAGAATCAGGACATAAGAATGAACCTGGAACATTTTCACAACCCGAGAACACATAGATTGTGCTTCTTGAAACCTCTGAGAAGAACCAGAAGTACCCACAGAAACAACGAGCATCAATTACCTTATTCCTTCACATAAACATTAAACCCATTGAGAAACACCCAGCCACAGCTCGTTGATGCCAAACCCCACCTCTTCGTGGCTCCTCGTGAGACACCAGATACTGAAAAATGAAAAATGTGATGTTTTTTGATGACCGGGATTGTCATTAACAAAGGAGAAACCATTGGGGAAGAGATCAGCAGACGAGAAGCGAGACTTCACCCTTTTAAGAGCAGATTCCAATCTTCCGAAACCAAGGTAAATCGTCGCCAAATCCAAGCCAAGTTATCGCCGCCCTTACAAGAACAGAACTGCCAGAGGCCATCAGATTAAAGCATCCTCTTTATCACCCCCAAGAGAAACACTAGGGGAGAATACTACTCAATAAAGAGTCTCCCAACATCACAAGGCTCGAACTGGTAGAGATCAATGAAGCGTCTGAAGAGAATCAGAAGACCTAGAGAATGCCACGTCGGGAGGGAGAGACAAGGATAGAGCAATGGAATCTTCTATTTTTAGGTGTTTCATATGGGTTTTAGGGGATTCTTTGATATTTTTGGGGTTTTATGGTTTTATTATTTCTTAGGATTTTTAATTATTTCATGGATTTTTAGGATTTTATGGTTTTTGATGGTTTTATTAGGTGTTCTAGGGTTTTCATGGGGTTTTTAGAGTTTGTATGTTTTTTGAGTTTTTTATATTATTTTAGGTGGTGTTACTTTATTTATTATTTTATGGTTTTGGGATTTACTTCATATTTTGTGGTTTTTAGTGTTGTATTAGTATTTTATGGTTTAGGGTGTAGGGTATATGGTTTATGTTGAAGGCAATACGTTTTAGGGTATAGGGAATAGGGTTAGGAGTGTAGGGTATAGGGTTTCGTGTGTAAAATTTAGGGTTTTAGGTGTATTATGTAGGGTTTAGAATGTAATGTTTATGTTTTATGGTTTATGGAATAGTTTTTAGGATATATAGTTTTTGGTTTAGGGTGCAGGGTATGGGGTTTAAATTGTAGTATTTTGGGATTATGGTTCAAAGAATAGGGTTTACATTGTATGGTTTAGGTTTCATGGTGTAGGGTATATGGTTAAGGTGTAGGGTTTTGGGTTTTGGGTGTTTGGTATAAGGGTTAGTGTGTTGGTTTTATGGTTAGGGTGTAGGGTATATGGTTTATGGTGTTTGTTTAGGGTTTAGGGTGTTGGGTGTGGGGTTTCATATTTATGTTTAAGATATTATGCAATTATGTGTAGGGTTTAGGGTGCATGGTTTAGGGTTTATGTGGTTTGGTTTAGTGTTTGGGGATTAGGGTTTTGTGTTTAGGGTATAGGGTATAGGGTGTAGGGTTTCGGGTTTAAGGTTTAGGGTTTTGGTTATAGGGATAAGTGTGTTGGGTATAGGGTTTTGCATGTCAGTTATAGGGAATAGGGAGCAAGGTTTAGAATTTATGGTGTATGGTTTAGGGATTTTGGTTTAGGTAATAATGTATAGTGTTTAGGGTATACTATTAAGGGGTTAGGATGTTGGATAAAATGTTTACAATGTAGGGTGTTAGATTTGGGGGATAGGGGTTATGATTTAGGGTGTAGGGTATATTGTTTAGGGTGTAGTGTTTAGGTTTTAGGTTGTTTGGTATAGGTAATAGGGTGTATTGTTATAGGTTCTGGGTGTTGGGTATAACATTTAGGGTGTGGGGTATAGGGTTTAGGTTGTGGGGTTTAGGGTTTGGGGTTTAGGTTATAGGGTTTGGGATGTGACATAAAGGGTGTTTGGTCTAGGGTTTAGGGATTATGGTGTAGTTTATAGGGTTTAGGGTGTAGCGTTTAGGTTTTAGGGTGTAGGTTTTTGTGTCTACGTTTAGGTTTTCTGGTTTAGGGAGTATATCATAGGGTTTTGGGTGTAGGGTGTACAGATTAGGGTGATGGGAATCAGGTTTATGGTGTATGGTTTTGGCTATTGGGAGTAAACAACATTATTTTTTGTATAGTATTTGGTATTTAGGGTATAGGTTACAAGTTTTTCAGTGCATGGTTTTGGGCATAGGGTACAAGGTTTAGTGTGTAGGGTTTAGGGTATATGGTCTAGTGTGTTTGGTATAAGGTGTAGATTTTTGTGTTTGGGGCGAATGGTAAAGGGTTTAGGGATTAAGGTTTTGTTTATAGGTTTTAGGGTGTATGGTTTGAGGTTTATGGTATGGAGTTTAGGGTTTAGGTCATAGGGTGTTGGTTAGGGGTTTTTGGTTCACGGTGTATGGTGTAGGGTTTGGGGTGAATGGTATTGGATTTAGGATGTAGGGTTTAGGGATTAAGGTGTAGGGATAAGTGTTTAGTGTATTGGATTTAGGGGTTAGGGTATTGGGTATTGGGTATAGGGTTTAGGGTGAATTGTTTATGGATTATAGTGTACGGTTTATGTTTTATGGTATCATGTCTAAGGTGTCAGGTTTGGGTTTTTTGTTGTGGGGTCTAGGGTTTAGGGTGTAGGGTTTAGGGTTTTTCATTGTAGGGTATAGGGTATAGGGTATAAGGTTTAAGTATTATGGGATTTTTGGGGATTTGTGGTTTTTAGGGTTTTAAGTGATTTTAGGGTAGAATAGGTGTAAGACAAGGCTAGCCTAGCCCCCCCAAAATTTAATTAAACATAAAAAAAGCTACAAGATGGGTCTACAAGGGATAGGGTATACCTCACCCATCAAATCCAAATCGTGAAACAGAGTACAAAAAGGTGTAGTGACGATGGACCACATAGAACATCTTTCCTCAATATCTCTTTTGGAGAGAGTGTCCACAACCGAATTGATCTCCCTATATGTATTTGAAATACTTAAGCTCAGGTTCCAAGAAATTTTCAAACACTAAATCCAGTGCTGTAAAAGTCTCCAGGGGATGTCCCTAGAAAATCCCTATAGAGCGGCAACCATGAGGATCGAATCAGACTCAATCCAAAGCCTTGTCCACTTGAAATGACACACAAATTTCATAGCCCTTATGATAGCTCGGAGCTCCGCTACATAAGCACTGTCATCCCCAATAAAATGGAAGAAGAAACACTTAATGAATCCTCTGGAGGTACAAAAAATTCCACCACACCCCGAGGGTCCAGGAGCTCCCAGGGTCGCACCATCAACATTGACATTTATCCATCATGGGAGTGGAAGAATCCATCTAATGTACTTCAGGACCAGTAGTTTTTTGCTTCTTCCAGCAACCCCAAGAGGGCACAAGACTATTAGATCACTAACATCATTAAACAATGAACCTGTTTGTAATCGTGATGCATTCTGGATCATCTTGTGGATGGTCACCTCCACCTTGTAGCGAGAGGGGCTGTCGATTGAAGGTTGTAGCATTGCGAGTAGCCCAAACATAGTGCACAGTCACCCCCGCACCAGCAAGCAGAAAGTGATGGACTTGATCTCTTCGATTCATCTTCACTAGGCCACGAAAGAAGTAGCAGATTGGTCCTCACCAACTAAAATTCAGGCCGAAGCATTATAACATGTTGCGCCAAAGTTCCACAGCAATTGTGCTTTATAGAGAGATAAAGATGTAGTTCTCCTCAGCCTTCCTGCATAATAAACAAGTAGAGGAAAGTTGCCAACTGGCCCGCTTCACCTGCTCATGATATGGAAGCCGATTATGCCAGATTTTCCAGATAAGAACATTGTACGAGGGGGGAATAAAAGGGGTTCTAAATTTAAGAAGCCACGATGGGGAGGCCAGACCATGTGGACACTTGAATCTGTAATAGTCACGGGTTTTGAAGTTCCCAACCATACTGGGCATCCATATGACTGTATCAATGTCTGTAAAGGCGTACTGCTGGACTTGAATGGAGATATTATCCGAAATTCATACCCCCCCCCCCCCCCGAGTCACTACATTGATGGATGAGACTAGCAATTGTTAAATTCTGTAGGTCCAGGGAAGGGTAATCACCTTCGAGATGGTTTGATCCAAGTATGAGGTAGACCAGCAATTTAGGGCAGAGTGCCTTGACACAATCCTTTTTTATTGAGACATAATATCCCTATATGAAGATAATAAAAAAGGCCAGACCGAGGAATATATATACCCAGCAAAGCCATCACATAGCCTGCGCGTGAATCTCTCTTTGAGAAAATCCAGTCCATCACCATGAGGATCGATCAGGACCGAGGTGAACATCCCAATCATGGTGTCACTGAAGCAATGCAGATCATTTGTACCAAGCCCACCCTAGATCAATCGGCTTTGCGCAATGATTCCAGGCCACAGAGACCAACTTCTGTTCGCTGATAGAACCTGTCTAGAAAAAATTCCATATTTTTTCATTCAGGAATTTGAGGAGACTATCCGGCCATCTGAAGATAGAGAATGCATTCACAAACATAGAGGTAATAATAGATTTAACCCAGCAGACCCTGTGAGCTTGAGAGAGGCACTTTCCCTTCCATTAAGACATTTTCTGAGTGATTTTAGAAGTAAATCCCTTAAAGTAGTAGCTCTTTTATTTTTTCCAAAAAAGAGGAACCCCTAGGCAGGTAAAGGGCAAAGAGCCCCTCTTCAGCCCAAACATATTAGAAATGCAGAGCTGCCTAGAAGGAGAGACCCCATTGTTAAAAATGTTTGATGATTTCAATCATCTAATAGTTTTTCCGAACACACTCCCATAATGGCGAAATATCAGTCTGACTGTAGATAGAGTTTTCTTATCATCCTGGCCAGACATGAGGTTGTCATTCGAATAAAAAAGGTGTGAGGGGACATAAAGGTCCCTACCTGCTTTAATTGGTGAGTACATCCCTGCTTGCACAAGATCAAGGATGCAGCAGCTCATGTAATCCTCGAACATTACAAAGAGAAAATCAGAGAGAGGATCCCCTTGTCGAACCCCATGGGAGCATCGGATGAACCCATTGGGGGAGCCATTAATCAGGACCAAGATTCTGGCACTCTGGAGAATTGAGGAAATCAAGATGATGAAGTTGATAGAGAAGCCATATTTACCAAGGACCTTGAAAATGATGCTCCATTTTATAGTATCAATGGCATTAAAAATATCATTCTTTAACGCAAGTCTACCTTTCCCCCATTTCATTCTCATTAAATTAATCCCTTTAGAGGCAGAGAAGAGGAATGTTGGGATACATCGTCCAGGGATAACTCCAAATTGATTTGGAGTAACAATTTCACCCAAAGTCTTCCCCAGCCTCATGATAAGAATATTAATAATTATCTTCAGAATTGTGTTGCCTATAGCAACTGGTCAGAAGTCAACAATCGAAATGGAATTTTACTTCTTCAGGATCAAGGAAATGAAGTTGGAGTTCACACCATGAGGGATGAAGACCAAGAGGATAGATTCTCTAATTTCATTGGAAGCATCCAATATTCAGAGGTCACATGAATGGAGCACCGCCCTGCAGTGCTATCCATATTCAGAGGGAAGAGCACCGCCCAAACATCCCCCTCGAATGGATCAGCTGTGAGATCCTCATTTTGCTGAACTGAAATACATGGCGAGATCGAGTCCCAAAACAAGAGAGAATCATTGTCGTCATCTATATAAAACCCTTGAAATTACTCCATCGAAGCCTTGGTAATATCCACCATCGAGGTGAAAGTATTATCACCAACATGGTTTACAACTAGATTATTCATAATCATTCTTTCCCTATGTAAACAGTGAAAGAACATGGATTTGAGATCTCCATCCTAAACCCACTTGAAATTAAAATGTGTTTTCACGATATTCTCCTTAAGGTCCATCAAATCATCCAACTTTGAATGCAATTGAAGCTCCTCCCCTGAAGGTGCACTCTGCTGCTGAGACATGATTTGGAACATAGAAAGCTGAGATTTAGCCAATTTGATATCTTCCTCCAACCCTGAGAAGGAATTATTACTCCAGTCCTTCAAGTGACGCTTCACTTCCATGAGCTTAGAGGTCACATAAAAATGGGGACAACTAGAAGAGGTGCTGCTCCAAGCCTTCAGCACCTATTCCCTAAATCCAGAAATTAGGATCCCCGAATTATTTAATTTAAATGGTAGGGGGAAGGACATGGAGACACTCTCCCTTTGTTCAAAAACAATAGGGTTGTGATCTGAATTGAATTTTGGTTGAATGGAAATGGATATAGCCACTAGGGATCCACTATCGCCAATATTAGAAAAACACCTCTCTAGTTTTCTGGCCAGCATATTGTTAATGGTTTACCATCCCCAAGTGAATGTAGTTCCAGCAATGGAGACCTCATATAAATCTCATTGGTCAAGAAAAGAGGCAAAATCCTCTGCTAGAGTATGGGAGATGTTTGGCCCAAGATTTTCCTCAGGCCCCAAGAACATGTTAAAGTCGCCAATCACTATCCAGTTATGATTAATGGCATTACTAATCTATTCCAGCTTCCTCCAAATGTGTCTCCGAGCAATGTATGATCTTGAGGAATAATCAAAAGAGATGGGGAGGGTGTTAGCGTTCATGAAAATAGTGAGGGAGATCATTTGAGGACACGAATCGATCGAGACAACCTGGACACTATAATGCTTCAGCAACCATAAGTTTTCCTCACCATTTGCATCACCATTTTAAGAGGAAAGGGAGTATCCAATAGAGTTCCAGTTTAAACCCTTCCAACTAGAAAACTTGATCATGGGCTCAGCTAACCCAATTAGCACAGGCTTGTGATAATGAATGTGCTGAAGGGCTGCAGCCGTGGGAGTGTTTCCTAGCCCCTGGTAGCTCCAGAACATTATCTTCATTGAGAATCGAATGGGACAAGAGAAGGGGTAATGCACTTTCCCTTTCATTTCCTTCCATTCCTCTTAGGGGTATCGGTAGCTTTCCTCGTAGAATTTGGAAGAAGATACTTTTCTGCCATATTCTGTACCACTTCGGTTTGTGACTTAGTGGAGTCATTAGCATAGTCCTCCACAGCCTCCACCTCATCCACTGAATCACTCCAAAAGGCCCCACTGAGGGTGATAAATTTGTTCAGGGTGCAGATGGGCTCCTCATGAGGGACCCTCGGCAACGTTCTCATAGCCTTGTCTGAGGCAATAGTTGTGAACTCTGGACCAACCATAAGGCCACCTGCAGGGAAGATGGGTGCATCAACCTTATCGGAGTGATCCAGAGATGGGTTTCCAGGACAGCATTAGGTCCATCATTTTGTCGACTGGTATACTCTTTTAGGCATGGTGAGGCCAGAACATCCTCCTTAGAGTCATCATACATGGCACCATAGGCACCTACATAGCCCTGGTCACCCCTGGGTTCCATGTTCGTCGGATAATTGAGAGTCTGTTGTGAGCCAATCTCAAGAAATGATGCATGTTCATGGCAACACAAGGGACCTACACCAGAGCTCTCCAAGTCCGCATGGGAACGGGCATGATCGTTCTCATGCAAGACCTGGGAATCACCCACATCCTGATTTAGGGTTTCCATAGGACGATATTTGGATACCACATGAGGGACCTGCATGACCGCTTGGACACTAGCCTACATTTCAGAACCACCATCCACCTTGTCTGGCAGTCCTGAACTAGCAACTGCATTCTGAACGTCAGGGCTTCCAATAGCCTTGAAATTGGCAGCACCCTCCTTGTCTGCCATAGGGGCCATAATCAATGGATTTTCCATGACCATCCCAAATTTCTTCTTACAATGGGAAGCATCATGCCCCTATAAATTAAAGGCTAATCAGGACATGAGTCTCCTGCATTCAGAAATAAAATTCCCAAAAATATTCAAAGAGGAGAAATATTTTAGACGCCTCTCATATTGTATTTCTAGAGTCAGACTATCCTCAAGGGTGTTGAAGAAAACCTCCTCAACTAGATTACTCGCCATATCTACCTCCACCTGTACTGTCACATAGATATCATATCATGGGTCGTCCGTTTCCATTTAAATTCTAATTGGAAATCCAAATACTAAGGCTATATCCCATAGGATTCATGGATTCAAGTAGAACCAGTTCAAATTAAAGATGTGAATCCATACTTGTGAAAAAGTGTTATTGACACTGAATGGATCAAAATTCCAATCCCAGTTTTGAGTCCTTGGGAGGCCAGGTTAAAGGTTGAGGGACCCAAATCTCTAGTCCCTATATTTACACTCATTAGAGGGGAAAACAATATGATATAAGCCTTGACCCATGGCAGTAATCTTCCAATCCAGGAACCCCCAAATTTCTGAAATGAGCTTGTAAAGATGCCTACTTAGCCAAAGTTTTTCCCCTTCGACACAATCACCCTTGAAATGATGGAGAACTAACAGAGGCTGGCCCCCTCCCCCCATCGCTTCCTGATTTGCAGATACTTGTGCAATCTGGCCTTTCTGAATGACTCATCCAGGGGTGGGACACCAAAATCCGTGAATGTGAGTGATGGAGCTGATTTCACAACATCACCAACGTTTTTCATAGGTTTTAGCAGGCTTAAATTTATTTAATGGTTTTTTGGATTTTTTTTATTTGTAGGGTTTGATGTGTTTTCATTGGTTTTAGGGTTTTCTTTGGTGTTTGTAGTGTTTTTAGGGGTTTATAGTTTTTTCGTGTCTCTTGATTTTTATGGTTTTATTATGAATTTTATTATTTAAATTTTTTATCTTTTTAGGGGGTTTTATTGTTATTTGGTTGTTTTATTTTTTTAGGGGTTTAAAAGTATTTTGGGTAGTTATAGGTTTTTTAGGGTTTTAGGACTTCTAGCAGATTTAGGGTGTTTTAGGGTGTTTAATATTTTTAAGGTTTTTTCTACATTTTTTAGGGTTTTAGGGTTTTACAGGTGTTTTATACAGTTTATGTTTTTGAGCACATTTTCTATATTTGTAGAGATTTTATGGTCTTTTAGAAGTTTTTTAGCGGGGGGGTTCGGGTCTTTTGGTATTTTTAGTGTTTTTAGGGTTTTAGGGTTCTTTTAGAATTTTTAAGATTGTTAGGGTTTTTTAGGGTTTTAGGGCTATTTTATTATTTTATGAATTTTTAGGGGTTTTGGGGTTTTTATGGTGTTTTTGTGTTTTTATTGTTTCTTTTGGGTTTTAGGTTTTTATCAGTGTATTTTAGGGAGTTTTGGATTTATTTATTTTCAGTATATTTAATGGATGTTAAGGGTTGTAGTGTTGTTTTTTTTGTTTTAGGGACCGTTAGGGGGTTTTAGGGATTTTTAGGGTCTTTCAGGGATTTTATAGTGTTGTAGGGGTTTTTATTGTCTTTATTGTCTTTTAGGATTTTTATAGTTTATATGGTTATGGAATTTTCGGGTTTTTAGGGTTTTTATAGTTTTTAGGGGTTTTATTGTTTTCAAGTTTTTTTGGTTTTAATGGGATTTAGTGTTTTTAGGGGATCTAAGTGTTTGTCTATTTTGTTGGGTTTTTAAGGGTTTTAGTATTTTTTGGGTTTTAGAGATTTGATTGTTATTTTGGATTTTCGTGTATTCTAGGGAATATTTAAGGGATGGTTTGTGTTTTTTAGGATTTTGAGGGAGTTATATGCATTTTATGGTTTTAATAGGTTCTAAGGTTTTTTTATGGATTTTAATTTTTTTTTTGTTTTAATGAAATTTTAAGCTTTTAGAAGTTTTTTAGAGTGTTTAGGGAATTTTGGTTGTTTAGTTTTTTAGTGTTTTTGGTGTCTTTTTGGGTTTTCCACTTTTTTTATGATTTTAGGGTCTCTAAATGTTTTAAAGGGTTTTTTAAACATTTAAAGTTTTTTTTGGTTTTAGGGATTATTCTGTTTTTTTAGTGTTTTAGTGGTTTAGTGGTTTTTAGATTCATATAGGGGTTTTACATGGTTTAAATTGGAGTGGTGTAAAGTGATTTAGGGTTTTATGAATTTTTATTCTCATTAAGGTTTTTATGGGGTTTTTTTGGGTTTTATGGGTTCTTATGTGGGTTAGGGTTTTAAGGTTTTTCAGTGATTTTATGGTTTTTGTGGGGTTTTTATGGGTTTCAGGGTTTTGTGATTTTTAGGGGGTTTTAGGTTTTGGTTAGTGTTTTTCATGATTGTTTAGTCTTTTTTGGGATTTTATGGTTTTTGGATTTTATAATTTTTGGGTTTTATATATGTTTTTGTGGTCATTAGAATTTTTAGGGTCTTTTATGGGTTTTTTTGTTTTTAGGGTTTGTAGTGTCTTTAAGGTTTTTAATTGTGTTTTAGGGGTTTTGTTATTTTTTTTCTGGTTTTAGGTACGTTTAGGGTTTTTAGTTTCTTTTATGGTTTTAGTGGATGTTGAGTCATTTATCAAATATTTAGTTTTTTTGGGTTCATTTAGTGGATTTTGAGTATTTTAATGGTCAGTTATTGCTTTGAGGGTTTTTAAACCCTTAAGGGATTTTAGGGATTATGGTCCATTAGAGTATTTTAAGTTTTTTTGGGTTTTTATGTTTTTAGGGTCATTCATGGTAATTAATTTTCATTGGGATTTTTAGGTTTTTATGGTCTTTTAAGATTTATAGTATCTGTTGGGGTTTTTATACTAATTTTATTTTTTAGGGTTTTAAGGTATCTTAAGTGTATTTAGGGTTTAATTGTATTTGGGGTAATTAGGGTTTTTATAGAATTTTTGTTGTGTCAAGTATTTAAGGTCAGTATTGGGTTTTTAGGGTTTTTAGGGTTTTTATAGTTTTTGTGTTTTATGGTTTTAGGATTTTTAGTTGTTCTGGGGGTATTTAATGGTTCATTTGTTTCTATTTTCCTTTACGGGTTTTTAATTTTTTGGTGTTTTCAGTGGTTTTGGGGGATTTGGTTTTTCTATGGGTTTTAACTATTTTTAATGTTTTTTTTGGGATTTTAGGTTTTATGGGTATTATGAGTTTTGAAGGGTTTTAATGTGTCGTTGGGTTTGTTTTGGTTTTTATGGTTTTTTAATTTAAAGGTGTTTTATTTTATTTTTGTGTTTTTAGAATTTTAGGGCTTCAGGGTTTTTTTGTATTTTGTTGTCTTCTTAGGGGTCTTCAGTTTTTTTAGGGGGGCTTAGTGTTTTAGGGGTACATGGGGCATGTTAGGGGTTTTTAATGATTTTTAGGGGGTTTGTTAGGGTTTTTTAGGGTTTTGGGGACTCTATGGTTTTTTAGGTTTTTATGGGTTTTTTAGAGTTTTGGGATTTTTTATTGTTTTTATGGGTTTTCAGGTTTTTAGGGTTTTTAGGGTTTTTAGGGTATTTTAGGGTTTTTAGGGATTTTTGGGTTTTAAGGAGTTTTAGGGTTGCATTGGTGTTTTTGGATCATTTCATATTTTTAAGGTCTCATTTGGCTTTTAGTGTTTTTACGTTTTTTATTTTTTAAGTGTATTAAGTTCTTTATAAGGTTATTAGTGGTTTTATTATTATTTACTATATAGAGTGTTTTAGTGTTTTAGGGTTTAGGGGGGTTTAAAGGGGATTTTGGGAATTTTTTTTGTTTTTAATATGTTTTATATTTTTTTGGTGTTTAGGGTTTTAAAAGGTTTATTTGGGGTTTTATGGTTTAATGGGATTTAAGGGTTTTTAATATTATAGGGTTTTTTAGATTTTAGGGATCATTATTGATTTTTTTGGGTTTTCATGATTTTGGGTTTTTGAGCTATTTTCAGGTTTTCAATGCCTTTCAGTGGGGTTTTGATAGTTTTAGGGTATTCTTAGGAATTTATTGTACTTTTAATCTGTTTTAAGGTTTTATGTTTTTCAGGGATATAAGGGTTTTATGATTTTATTGATTCTTTTAGGAATATTTTGGTTTTTTGTATGTTAGGTTTTTTACGGTATTAGTGGTTTTAGAGTTTTTAAGTTTATTTAGGTTTTTTGTGGATTTTTAGGGTTTTAGGTTTTTTAGTGTTTTTGGGTTTCCTAGTGTGTTCAATTGTTTTTAGGGTCTTCAATGGTTTTTATATGGGGTTAGGGTATTTTATGGGTTTTAATGGTATTAGGTACTTTTATGGGTTTTAAGGGTTTTAGGGGTTTTATTATCTTTTAGGGGTTTTGCGGTCTTTAGGGGTTTTAAGGGTATTTAGGGTGTTTGTATTCTATGTTTTTTAAATGTTTTTAGGATTTTTAATGTTTTCTAGTACTTTTATTGTTTTTAGGTTTTATGGGATTCATGGTCACCAGGTTTTTTGGGCTTTTAGGTTTTTTAGATAATTTTAGGTTTTAAGGTTTTTAAGGGGATTTCATGTTTTTTATTTTGTGTTTTTTGTTTTTTTTTGGGTTTTCATGTCATGTTTATGGTTTTATTGGATTTTTAGGGTGTTATGGGTTTTATGGTTTTCTTAGGGTTTTTGGGGTTTCTATGCATATTTAGCGATTTCTGGTGGCATTTATGGGTTTTAGGGTTTCTTTATGAATTTTAGGGGGTTAGGGGTTTTTGTTGTTTTATGGGATTTTAGGGGGTTTATGGGTTCTTTTGGGTATTTAAGGGGTGTTTTATGGTTTTTAGGAGCATTTTGGGTTTTTTGGTCTCACAGTGTTATGTTTTTTATCGTATTTAAGGTTTTTACATTTTTAAGGGATTTTAGGGTTTTTAGAGTTTCTATGTTTTTTGGGGTTTAAGATATTATTAAGGTTTTTATGGGTTCTAGGTTCTTTTAGAAATTTTACCATGTTTTAGGGTTGTTAGGGATTTTTTATAGTTTTTTGGGTTTTTTTGGGTTTTTAGGGGTTTTAGGTTATTTTTGATATTTTATCGTGTTTTGGGGTAGTTTGGGTTGTTAGGGAATTTTTCTGGTTTTTAGGGTCTTATGAGGGTTTTAGGGTATATTAAGGTGTTTATGGTTTTTATTATTTTATGGATATATACGAATTTTAGGTTTTTATGGTTTTCATAATGGTTTTGGGGTTTTAGGGATATTAGATATTTTGTGGTATTTTATGTTTTTTAAGGTTTTAGGGTTTCTTGGGGCTCTTTGAATTTTAATAGGGTTTTAGGGAGTTAATGGTTTTTTTATTGATTAATAGGTGTTAGGGGTTTTATGAGTTTTTATGGGGTTTTGGCGATTTTTTCCTATTCTCAGGGGTTTTAGAGTTATAAATTTTTTATGGTCTTTTTGGATCATTAGGGTTTCAGTAACTTTTGGTGTTTTTAATTTTTTAGGGGGTTCAGGGTTTTTATGGTTTTTAGTTTTTAAGGGTTTTTAGGGTTATTAGGGTTGGGGTGGAATTTTTATTATTTCTTATGTTTTATGGTTTTTGGGGGGTTTAGGGGGGTCAAGTTATTTTAGGGTGTTTAAGGACATTTTAATGTTTTTTGGGTCTTTTAGGGGTTTTATTATTTTCAGTATTTTTTAGGGTTTTGGGATTTTAGGTATTTTAATCTTTCTTGGGTTTTAGGTATTTTTTTTGGGTTTTATAGTGTTTTTTTGGGGTTTATTGGGGTTTTAGGGTCTCTCAATGTTTTTTAGGGATTTGTATTTTTATGAGTATTTAGTTTAATTTTGAATTTTTAAGTTTTTAATTGATTTTGAGTTTATTTATGTGTTTTTATGGTTTCATGGGGTTTTTAGTTTTTATGTTTTTTATGTATTTTTAGTGATATTATGAGTTATAGTGTTTTTAAAGTTTTTATGGATTTTCATATTTTTAGGGTTCATTGGAGTTTTATATTTTTTTGGTTTTCAAGGGTTTTTTTGGATTTAATGATTTTTTGAGGCTTTATGGGTTTTAGTGTTATATAGGGTTTATAAGGTGTATTGATATCATTTATGTTTTTTCAGGTTTTTAGGGACTTTTAGGGGTTTCTCAGGATTTTAGGTTCTTTTAGGGGTTTAGGGTTTTTATGGTCTTTTAGGGTTTTAGGGTGTATGGATTAGGGGTTTTGATGTAGGGTTTCAGGTTTACAGTTTATGGTGCAGGTTTTATGGTTTAGGGAGTATGGTTTAGGGTATATAATGTAGGGAAGGGGTCTGTTCTGTAACGTTTTAGGTTCCAGGTGTAGGGTATAGTGTTTTAGATTAATGATATAGGGTTTAGTGTATATAGTATGGGTTTTATGGTGTAGTGTTTATGATTTTGGGAATATTTTAATGGATTTACGGTTTCTATTTTTTTATTTTATTTGGGGATTTAGGTTTTTTATTGTTTTTGGGTTTTTAGGATTTTTGCAAGTTTTATTGTTTTTTTGAGCTTTATGATTTTAGATTTTTATAGGGTTTTAGAATTATATTGGTTTTAAGGTGTTTTTAATGATTTAATGGGTTTTTAGGGTTTTATGGGTTTTAGGTTTTTTTGCCAGTTTTTTGGGTGTTCTGTGTTTTTTTGTGGTTTGAGGTTTTTTATCCCTTTTTGTTTTTAGGGAATTTTTGATTTATTTTTGGTTTTTTTCTTTTTTAATAGGGGTTTTAGGGTTTTAGGGTCATTAAGTTTGTGAGCTTCTATTGAGTATTTTATGGTTCATTATTCTATTTTAGTTTTTTTATTGGTGTTTAGGGTTTTTTGTGATTTTTGGGGGTTTTATTGTTTTTAGGATTTTTCATTATTCTAGTTTTTTAATGATTTTTAATGGGTTTTCCATTTTTTATATTTTATGTTATTTTAGTGTTTTTAGTTGTTTTTTGGGGTTCCTGGTGGTTATTATGGTATATTTAATGGTTTCTAGAGACTTTTTAGTGTTGTATGGTATTTTAGTGCTTTAAATTTTTTTTAAGGCATTAGGGTTTTGAGGAGTGTTTTGGTGTCATTAGGTTTTTAGGGTTTTATTTTTTAGGAATTTTTTGGGTTTTATAGGGTTTTAAACGACTTTTAGTGGTTCTAAGGTATTTTAATTTTTATATAATTTATAGGGGATTTTAGGTTTTTAGGTATTTTAAGGGTTTTAGGGTTTTATGGGGTTTCAATTCCTTTTTATATTTTTTTTATTTTTTTAGGAATTTTTTGGGGGTTTTAAAGATTTTAAGAAATTTTAGTGGTTTTAGGTGTTTTAATGGATTTTTAGTTTTGTTTGGATTTTTAGAGTTTTATGATGTTTTGGGTTTTTAGGGTTTTATGAATCTTATGGTGTTTTAGTGGGTTTTATGGTTTTAAGGGTTTTAGAGTCTTTTATTTTATCACAGTTTTAAGGATATTTTATTGGATTTATGTAATGTTAGTGTATTTAGTGATATTTAGTTTTTTTGGGTTTTTAAGGTGATTTTAGATTATGTTGGGGTTTTAAGGTTTTAAAAGGTTTTTAGGGTTTGTTAGTGTTTTTAGGTTTTTTTGGAAAAAATTTCTATTTTGTTGGTCATTTAGGGTTTTGAGTTTTTTGTTTATGGTTTTGGGTGTAGGGTATCGTGTTTGGGTATTGGGTTTAGGGTTTACGGTTTTGGGTATAGGTTTTATGGTGTTGGGTTTTGGTTTTACTTTTTATTGTATTGGGTATCAAGTGTATCTTCTATGGTTTTTTGTGTAGGGTATAGGGTTTTGTTTCATTGGATTATGGTATATGGTGTCTTGTATAATCATGGGGGTTTTGGGTTTCTTTTTTATGGTTTTTAGGTTTTAAAGTGGTTTTTAGGGTTCTTATGGGTTTTAGTATTTTAGGGGGTTTAGGGTTTTTATTGGTATTCAGTGTTTTAAGGGTTTAATTTTTTTACAGTTTTTTGGGTTTTATAGTTTTTTAGTGTTTTATTGGGTTTATGGATTCTATCGTTTTGGGGGTTTGGGGGGGTCATAGATTTTTTTTATTTTTATAGTTTAGGGTTTTATGTGTTTTAATGGTTTTTAATAATTTTTAGTATTTTTAGGGGTTTTAATGATTTTATGGATTTGGTGTTTTTATGTAATTTAAGGGTTTTTAAGATTCTTAGGTTTTTGGGGATTTTTTTTTTGTTTTTTATGGTTTATGGTTTTGTAGTGGTTTTATGGTTCATTGGATTTTTAGTGTTTTTAGGGGTTTATGTATGTATAGGGGTTTTATGATATTAATGCTATTAGGGGTCTTTAGGGTTTTAGATGTCTTCTATGATGTCTTAGGGTTTTTAGGAATATTTTTGGTTTTTATTGTTTCTATGGAATTTTTGGTATTTTAGTGTCTTTAGGGGTTTTATGTTTCATTAATGTCTTATAGAGGTTATAAGTTATTTTTGTGTTCTTTTTTGGTTTAATAATTTTTAGGGTTTTTTGGGAGTATTTTGGTTTTTAGGGTGTTTTTGGGATTTATGTGTTTTTATTGTTTAAGGTTTTTACTGTATTTAGAGAATTTGAGGGGTTATTTTGTGATTTTTGGGTTTCTAGGGGTTTTACAGTTTTTAGAGGTTTTAGAGCATTTAGGTGTTTTTAACAATTTTTAGGGGTTTTAATGTTTTAGGATTTTTTCTTGATTATGGGTATTATTGTTTTTAGGGGGGATTAGAGGATTTTATGTTTTTGAATGTATTTTATTTTATTTTTTGTGGATTCTTAGTGGGTTTTAGGGATTTATGGGCCTTCTGGGTGTTATTGTTTTTTTGACTTTTTTGGGTTTTAATTTTTTCTATTTTTAGTGTTTTTAGGGTTTTTATGTTATTTTGGGGGTTTAGGTTTTTTTTTGTATTTTTAGGATTTTTGGGTGTTTTATAGACATCGACTATCCATTATGATTTTTAAATGGTTTTGTTTTCATACTGTTTTTAGTGTTATTATGTTTTTTTGGATTTAAGGTTTTTATGGGTTTTATGTTGTTAATCGTTTTTGGGATTTTTATGATTTTTGAGGGGTTTTAATGTTTTTATGGTGTTTTAGGGGTTTTAGTGTTTTATGGGGTTCTCGGGGTTTCTTGATTTTTTGGGTCGTTTAGGGTTTTTTGTATCCCTATTGGGTTTCTAGTGTAATTAGTGAACCCTAGGATCTTATTGGTTTTACGATACTTTAGGGACTTAAGATTATTTTAGGGATTTAGTTTATGTTTGGGGTTTTTTCCTCTATTATGGTGTTTTAGGGTTTGTAGGTCCTTTTAAGAGTTTTAGTCTTTTATGATCTTTTATTGATTTTAAGGGTTTTTTGATGCTTATCTGTTTTTAGGGTCTTTAAGGGTTTTAGAGTCTTTTAGGGGGGTTTTTGGGTTGTTAGGGTCTTTTAGGGTTTTTTGGTTTTTAGGGGTTTTTTTATTTTTGTTGTTTTTGGTATTCTTCGGGATATTAGGTGTTTTAGGGTTTTTGAGTGTCTAAAATTTTTTATGGGTTTTTAGGTTTCATAGAGTTTAAGGATTTTTTGGGTCCTTTTGGATTATTAATTGTTTTAAAAGATTTGTAGTCTTTTTTGGGTTTTTTGAAATTACTATGATTTTACGGGCTTTAATGGGGTTTAGGGTTTTTAATTATATTTATAGTATTTAAGGGGTTATTGGGGGGTTTGAGGGATTTTGGGGTATTTTTAGGGTTTTTATGATTTTAGGGGTGTTGAATGTTTTTAGTATTTTTTGGTCATTTTATTCATCAAGGGTTTTTAGGGATTCTTAGGGGCTATTAGGGGTTTTGTGGTTTATTTTAGGATTTTTAGGTTTTTAGGGTTTTTAGTGGTTTTAAAAGATTTTTAGTGTCTTTTAGGGTTTTATGGGGTTTTAGGATTTTAGGTTTTTTAGCATTTTAGTGTCTTTAATGGTGTTTCTAGTAGTTTTATGGTTTTGGGGTTTCATATGGAGTTGTTATTTGTTTTAGGATATTATCTATTTTTATAGGGTTTTTAGTTGTCTTTTAGGATTTATATAGTTTTTAGGGTGTTTTAGGGTTTTTAGGGCTTTTATAGACATAGATTTTTTACGTTATTTCATGTCTTTTTAGAGTTGTTAGCGTTTTTTTGGGTTTTTTATGGTTTTGGGATTTTTACGATAATTATGGTTTTAGGGTGTTTATTGGATTTAATGGTTTTTAGGGTTTTTCGAGTTTATTTTTTTTGTATAGTGTTTTATGGTTTTTTACAATTTTTAGGGGTGTAGTTATTTTTTTGTAGTTTTCAAAAATTTTATGGAATTTACGGCTTCATTGATTTTAGGTTTTTTAGGGTATTTTATGTATTTTGGGTTTTTTAGGGTTTTAATAATTATTTTGGATTCCAGAGATTTTATGGTTTTTGGGTTTTGGGATTTTATAGGGTTTTAGAATTTTGGGAGGTTTTATTGCGTTTTTATTGGTTTTGGGATTCTTTGGGTTTTCAAGGGTTGTAGAGTTTTTAGGATATTTTATGGTTTATTAGTAATTGTTAGGGTATTTAAGGATTATTAATCTTTTAGGACGTTCTTAGGAGTGTTAGGGTCTTTTTGTGGCCTTGTGTGGTATTTATGTGTTTCAAGTGTTTTTAGGGGTTTTTGGGATTTTTGGTTTTTTCATGTCTTTTAATGGTTTTTAGTGTTTTAGGGGTTTAAGGGGATTTCATGTGTTACAGTTTTTAGGGGTTTAAGTTGTTTTATGGGTTTTTTTATATTTTAAGGTTTTTAGGTTATTAGGGGTTTAGGGTTATGATTGGGTTTGGGGGGGTTTAGGTGTTTTTACAGCTTTATAGGGTTTTATTGTTTTGAAGGGTATTGTTGATTGGTTTAAGTGTTATAGGGTTATAATTTTTTTATTGTTTTTTGAGATTTCTGTGGGGATTTTAGTGTTTAAGAGTTTTCTTAGTTTTTTTGGGGTTTTATGGGTTTTAAGATTGATTTCGATTTTTTTGGATTTTTGGAGTTTTCATTATTTTTTTAGTGCTTTTTAGTTTTTTAGATTTTTTATGATTTTTATAGTTTAGGGTTTAGGGTGTAGGGTTTCGGGTTTAGGGTATGATGTATATGGTTTAGGTTGAAGGGTGTAGGGTTTGTGTTATAGGGTTTAGGGTTTAGGGTGTAGCGTATAGGGTATAGGGTATAGAGTTCAATGTGTGGGGTGTAGGGAATAGGGATTAGGGTGTCAGATTTATGGTATAGGGAATACGATTTATTTTTTTGGGTGTGGGGATTAAGGATTATAGTATTGGGTATATGTTTTATAGGGTGCATGGTATAGGTTTTAGGGAGTAGGTTTTTGGGTATAGGGTGTATGGTATAGGATTTATGGTGTAAGGTTAGGGTTTTGGGTGTAGGATGTAGGGTATAGGGTTTTTGGTGTACGTTTTAGGGATATTTTATAGGTCTTTGGGTGTAGGGTTTAGGGTCTGTGATGTAGGGTATTTGGTTTATGTTTCAGGATTTAATGTGTAGCGTATAGGGTTTAGGGTTTCAGATTTAAGGTTTTGGGATTAAGTTGTAGGGTTTTAGGGTTTAGGATTTTTGTTATAGGGTATATTGTTTATGGTGCAGTTTATCAGGTTATGGGTGTTGGGTATATGGTTTAGGACATTACTTATAGGGTGTAGGGTTTAGGGTATTGGTTTTAAGGTGTATGGTATTGGTTTTATGGTGTGTTTAGGGTTTAGGGTGTATTGTATAGGGGTTATCGATTAAGGTTTAGGTTTTAGGGTGTAGGGAATATGGTTTGGTTGTAGGGTATAGTATTTAGGGTTTAGGTTATAGGGGTTACATTGTATGGAACAATGTATAGGGTGTAGGGTATAACAGTCATGGTTTTTTTTGTATGGTTTATGTTGTGGTGTATAGGGTTTTAGGTGTTGGTTTTAGAGTTTAGGGTGTAATGTATAGTGTTCAGAGTGTTGGGTTTAGGGTTTAGGGTGTAGGGTATATGGTATAGGGTGTAGGGTTTTGGGTATAGGGTATAGGATATAGGTTTTACTGTGTAGGTTATGAGGTTTTAGTTATAGGGTTTTTGGTTTAGGCTCGGGCGTATAAGGCTTAGGGTGTCGGTTTTAGGGTTATTATGTATGGTATAGGGTTTATAGTGTAGAGTTTAGGGTTTTTGGTGTAGGTTATATAGCTTAGTGTGCAAGTTTTAGTGTTTAAGGTGTAGGGGGTCAGTTTTAGGGTGTTGGAATTAGGGTTTTGCATTTATGGTTTAGGGTGTAGGGACAATGGTTTGTGGTTTTTGTTTTGGTGTTCAGTGTTTAGAGTGTTGGGTATAGGAATTAGGGTGTTGGGTTTTTTAGGGTGTAGGGTATATTGTTTAGGTTTTTTTGGGGTTATAATGTTTTTTGGATTTTCTATGTCTTTAGGGATTTTTGTTTTTTCTAATTTTTTTGGATTTATAGATTTTAGGGGATTTTTTTCTTTTATTTGGGTTTTTAGGGTTTTATAGTTTTTTATGATTTTTGTTGTTTTTTTGTTTTCACTGTTTCATAGGGTTTTATGTTTTTTTACTATTTAGTTTGTGGTTTTTAGTTTTTATGGTTTTTAGGGATTTTAGGGTTTTATGTTTTATGATTTTAAAGGGGTTTTTAGGGTGTTTTCTGGTGTTTTGGTTATCTAAAGAATTTTTAGGATTTATGTTTTTTCTGGGTTTTTATATGTTTCATGGTTTTTCCATTGGGGTTTCAAGGGTTGTATGGGTTTTAGGGATTTCCATGGTTTTTAGTGTTTTTAGTGTTTTAGGGGTTTTTTAGGGATTTTATTGATTTTAGGGTTTTTTGGTTTTTTGGTTTTTTTAATGTTTTTTATGTTTTGAATGTTTTTAGGCATTCTTTGGAATTTAGTTTGTTATTATTTTTATAGCTTCATAGTTTTTTGGGTTATTTAGTATGTTTAATGGATTAAATATATTTTATGGATTTTATAGGGGTTTTAAGTTCTAATTGGGTTTGTATCATTTTAGGTTCTGTTATGGTTCTTGGGAGTTTTGGGTTTTTACAGGTGCTTAGGGTTTTTACTATTTCTAGTTTATTTTCGGGGTTTTAGGTGTTACTATTCTGTTGGTTTTGAGGAGTTTTTTTTGTATTTGTAGTGTTCTATTTTTAGGTATTATAGTATTTTTAGGGTTTGTAAAGTTTTATTGGTATGGGGGTTATATGGGTTTTAGGGATATATTGGAGTTGTTTGGTTTTTTTTTGTGATCATATGTTATTGAGGGTTCTGGGGGATTTTATGGGTTTTCATGGTCATATGGTTTTTATGGGGATTATGGTTTTCTATATTTTGTGGATATTTTTTTGGTTTTGTGGTTTTATGGGTTCTTATGTTTTTAATTATTTCATTAGTTTTTAGGGTTTTTATCCAATTTATTATTTCTGCGGATTTCATGTTTTCTTCAGGGTTTTAGGTTTTTTGTGTTTTTAGTGTCTTATAGAGATTTATGTTGTCAATTTTTTTATTATGGTTCTTTTAATGTTTTTTTTGGGTTTTGGGATATTTTATGGGTCTTTATTGTTTTAGCGGGGTTTTTTTATGTTACGGCCTTTTAGGGTCATTAGCAGTTTATGGGATTTTTTGGGGGTTTTGGTTGTTTTTGGGGTCTTTTACTGGATTCTTTGAATGTTTGGGACTTTTATGTTGTTCAATATATTTATGTTAATTTAGGAGGTGTTGGGGTTTTAGTGGTTTTATGGGTGTTTTAAATCTTTTACTGGGTTTTAGGGGCTATTAGGGTTTTTAGTGTTTGTAGGGGTATTCATGGATTTATAGTTTTTAGGGTTTTTCGGTTTCTATTGTTTTTATGGGTTTTTAGGGATATTAAGGTGTATTGGGGTATTTATGGTTTTTAGGATGTTTAGAAATTTGGGGGTTTTAGTTTTTTAATGTTTTTATGGTTTTTAATGTTTTATGTTTTTTAATGAATTTTTTTATTCTTTTAAGGTATTTTTTATTTTTAGGGTATTTTGGCCCTATATTATTTTTACTATTTCTATGGAGTTTTAGGGGTTTTTTAGAATTCTTACTATTTTTATGTTTGTCTTGGGGGTTTTACTGTATTTTATTGTTCTTGGGTTTTTACGGTATTTTAGTTTTTATGGTTTTTTTGGTCCATTAATGGTTATTAAGATTTTTAGGGTCCTTTAAGCGGTTTTTTAGTATTTTTGGGTCCTTTAGTGTTTTTTTATTTTTCGGTCCTTTTCTTGTTTTGATGGATTTATTATCCTTAGGGGTTTATAAGGTTATTTATATTCCATTAAGGTTTTTAGGGTCTTTTAGGGTTTTTGGTGGATTTTATTTTCTTTTATGGGGTTTATAGTCATTTAGGGGTTTTAGGGTATTTTATCCTCTTTTAGTGCTTAATGTATTTTAAGGATATCAATTATTTTTAGGGGTCTTAGTTTTTTTTATGGTTTTTAAGGGTATTATGGTCTTTTTTGGTTTTATAGTTTTTAGTATCATTTACTATTTTTGGGGATTTCTAGTCATCTTTGGGTTTTAGGGTTTTTATGGATTTAAGGGTTCTTATGGTTTTAGGGGTTTTAGGGTTTATTTGGTTATTTTTTGATCACTTTAGGGTTTTAGTGGGTATTTTTAGTGTTTTAGGGTTAAAGGGTTTTTACAAGTTTGGGGGTTTTTTAGGGTTTTAAAGTTTTTATGGGATTTTAATTTTTTACGGGTTTTAATGGTTTTTATTGTTTACTAGTGGTTTTATGGTATTTAGAGTGTTATAAGGATTTTTTGGGGGGTTTTAGTATTTTTTTGGGCCTTAATATTTTTTTATGGTTTTAAGTATTCTTTGGATTTTTTGGTGATTAGGATTTTTATAGTTTTCAAGAGTTTTTCTAGTTTTTATTGGACTTAGGACATTTAAGTATTTTTGGGGTTTTATGATTTTAAGGGATTCTTTCATGTTTTTTGGGTTTTTAGAGTTTTCCAGTTTTTAGGGGTGTTAAGGGTTTGTGATTGGTTTTTAGGTGGATTTAGTGTTTCCTAGGGGAGTCATGTCTTTTTTAGGTGTTGTTAATTTTATTATAATTTTTAGGGGTTCCCATGGTTTTAATGGTTTAAGGGGTTTTTTGGGATTTTATGGTTTGTTTAATTATTTTAGGGATTTTAGGGATTTATTAGTGTTTTCATGGATGTTAAGATTTTTTCGGTCTTTATGGGATTTTAGGGTCATCTAGGGTTTTAATAAGGTTTTTAGTTCTTTTTTTAGGGTCCTTTTAGTTCTTAGGATATTTTTTAGGGTTTATTAGCGGGTTTTAGGGTTTCTAGGGGTTTTTATGTGATTTAAATGTTTTTTAGGGTTATTAAGATTTTTTAGGTTTTTTATGGTTTTTTGTGCAACCTAGTGTTTTTAGTATTTTAGGTTTTTTAAGATTTCTAGGGCCATTTAGGGATTTTTTGGTTTTTTTTTTCTAGGGGTTTTATGGATTACATGGTTTTTTAGATGTTTCAAGGTTTTTAAGGATTTTTAGGGTTGTACTATTTTTATGGGTTTGACGGTTTTTAGTGGGTTTTTGGGGGTTGTAGGGTGTCAAGGGATATTTTCCATTTTTAGGGGATTATGGTTCTTTTAGATATTTTTAGGGGTTTTTAGAGGTTTTGGTTTTTTATGGTTTTTAGTGTTTTTAGAATTTTACATGGATTTTTAGGGGGTTTTAGTGTTAGGGTTTTTGGGTAATTGAGATGTTATATATTTTGTTAGATTATTTTTGGTTTTAGGGTTATTAGTTGTTTTAGGGTTTTAGGGATAGTTTGTATTACATTAAGGTAATTAGGGTTTTTTAGTTTTTTTAGTGTTTTGAGGGTTTTTATGGGTTTTAATGTCTTTTAGTGGTTATTAGGTTTCTAAGGACTTAATTTGGGATTTCAATGTATAAGGTGTTTTACCATTTTAGATCTTTAGGATCTTTAATGGTTTTATGGTTTTTAAGGGTTATAGGGTCTTTTTGGGTTTTTATTGGGATTTTAGGGTATTTTAGGGGTTCTGGGTTTTTTGGGCTAGTTTAGGTTTTTCTGTTTTCTATGGACATTTATGGTGTTTTATAATTTTAGTGGTTTTATGAGTTCTATTTGTTTAATGGTATTTTAGTGTTTTAATTATTTTTATGGTTTTTAGGATTGTAGGGGATTGTAGCTTTCTAAGGATTCAATGGGTTTTATGGATTTTAATGTTTTTAATGATTCAGTGTTATTACTATTTTCAGAGTATTTATGGGGTTTTTAGTGTTTTAATGGTATTTATGGTTTTAGTGGGTTTATAATGTTTATAAGGTATTGGGGGGGTTTTATGGGTTATTTCGGGTTCTAGGGTTTTGTAGGGTTTTTAGGGTCATAGGGGGGTCCAGGGTATTTTTGAGGTGTTTTAGGGCGTTTTAGTGTGTGTTAGGGATTTGTGTGGTTTTTAGTGATTCTTAGAGTTCTTAGAGGTTTATGGGGATTTTATGGGTTTTAAGGGTTTTTGTTTTATTTGGGTATTTTATGTTTTTTTCCTTCTATTATGGGTTTTACGAGTTTTAGGGCCTTTTAGGGTTTTTTGTGTTATTTTATGTTCTTTGGTTATTTTTTGGGTTTTAATGCTCTTCTTAGGGTTACCAAATTTTTTATGTTTTTGGGGATTTTATTGTTTTTAGAGTTTTACGGTTCCTTCATGTTTTTCTTTATATTATTGGATTTAGGTTTTTTTTGGGATTTTTAGTGTTTTTCAGATTTTTTTAGGGTTTTAGGATTTTTTTAGAGATATAATGTGTTTTTAAGGGTCATTCGGTTTTTTGTGGATTTTAGGGGTTTTAGGGTTTACAGAGGTATTTTTTTCGTAGGGTTTTTAGGCTTTTGTCAGGGTTTTATTTTTTTGGTCTTTTTTTGGGTTTTTAGCCTTTTATGTTATTTTAGGTGTTTTATGTTTTTCATGCTTTATTTGAGTTTTAGGTATTCTAATGCTTTTTTGGTTTTATGGTTTCACGGTGTTTCAGAGTTTTTATAGTTTTTATTGGAAATTTTATGTGTTTTATGGGTTTTAATGGGTTTTGTGTATTTTAGGGTGTCCTATAGTCTTTTTAGGGGTTTTCATGAATTTTATGTTTTTAGGTGTTTTAAGGGAATTTTGGTTTTTTAGGATTTTGGGGGTATGTTGTTTTAGAGTTTTTAAGGGTTCCAATAGGTTATAGAATGTTTTTGGATACTGTAGTGTGTTAGGGACATTTAGATATTTTGTTGTCATATTAGTGTCTTTATAGGGGTTTGTGATATTTCAGTTCTTATGTTCTTTTTAGAGTTTTTAGGTTTTTGAATCATTTAAAGATTTTATGGTACAAAAGGTTTTATAGGGTTTATTAGTGGTTTTATGTATTTAGAGTCTTTAGGGTTTTTCATTTTATTATATTTTTAGGGGTTTTCAGGGGTTTTTACTATTAGTATGTTTTTATGGGTTTTTAGGATTATTAGGGGTTTTTTGGTTTTTTGGGTTGTTAGTGTTTTGTACGAAATTTAGAGGGTTGAGGGTAATTTTTGTTTTTATGGTTTTGGGGTCTTTATTGTTTTTTGGGGTTTTGATTTCATTTAGGGGCTTATATTTTTAATGGTTTGTTGGGGGTTTTATTGGTTTTTCTGGTTTTAGGGGATTGTATTATTTATTTACAATTTTTAAGGGTTTTAGAATATTTTTATCATTTTGAGTGTCTTTTTTGGTTTTAGTTTTTATGATGTATTTAGTGTTTTTAGAGATTTGAGGGTTTCTAGGTTTTTAGGGGTTTTTAGGTTTTACAAGGTTTTTTATTTATTAAGTGTTTTCTTGTGGTTTGTAGTATTATTTTATTATTTTTTAATGATTTTAGTTTTATATTAATGTTTTTGATGGGTCTTTTGGGGTTTCTTGGTATTTTAGGGGTTTCTTAGTGTTTTATGGTTATTTATTGTTTTAGTGATTTTTTTGGTTCTGGTTTTAAAGGGTTTTTTATGGTTTTCAATATTTTTTTGGTTTTTATGGTTTTTTATGGATTTATGGTGTTCTACATTCTTATGGTTTTAATGTTTTTGTTCTGATTTTTATTGGTTTTACGGTTATTTAGGGGTTTTAATATAATTTTTTGTTTTTATGTTTTTTAGGGATTTAGGTTTTACGATCTTATAATGTTTTTAGTGTTTTTAGGGGTTTTTGGTTTAATTATGGTTCTAGGGTATTTTAGAGAATTTTTCTATCCGTTGTGACTTTTTAGGATTTTAGGTTTTTAGTATATTTTTAGGTTTTTAATAAGTTTTTCAGGTTTTACTGTTTTTAGGTTTTTTAGTAATTTTTAGGTTTTTTGGGTTTTTAGTGCATTTTTTGGATTTTTAGCTTTTAAGGAGATTTTTAAGGGTTTTATGGGATTTTATAGTTTTTAGTTGTAATTTGGACTTTTTTGTTTTGTAAGGGTTTTCTTGGGTTTTTATTGTATTTGGTGTTTTATGGGTTTCTTTGGTTTTTAGTCATTTTTATTGTTTTTTATTTTTGTTAGGAATTTTATGAGTTTAATGGTTTGATGGATTTTATGGTTTTATGGTATATTGGATTTTTAGAGTTTTTTGGGGTAATTGTTTATTTTAGTTTCAATATGGGTTTAGGGAATTTTATGGTTTTGTAGTGATTATTAGGCTTTCAGAGTATTATGATTTTAGAGCTTTTTAGTGTTTTTAGGGGTTTTAATGATTTTATGTTTTTTAGAGTTTCATGGTTTTTTGGGTTTCTTTGGTTTTTTGGAATTTTAGGGTAATTTAAGTGGTTTTTTGGGGTTTTTGGGTATTTCATGATTTTTAGGGTCTTTTTTTCGCACATTTGTGTCTTCTTATGATTTTAGGGGTTTTAGGGTTTCTAGTTGTTTTTTATTTTCTAGGGTTTTTAGGATTTCTGGGGTTTTTAGTGGCTTTGGGGGTTATAATGGATTATAGGGTTATAAGGATCCTTTTGGGGGTTTAGGGTATTTTACTGGTTTTCGGTCCATTTATACCCATTTAAATGTATTAATGTATTTTAAGGGGTTTTAGCAGATTAGTGTTTCATGGGTTTTTAGGGTTTTTAGGGTGCTTATGGTTTTCAAAGATTTTTTTTTTCAGATTTTCATTGATTTTTAATGATTTTTAGGGGTTTCCGTGATTTTAAGGCTTTTAATATTTTTCTTGTATTTTTGGTCTTTTAGAGTTTTAGAGATTTTATGGGGTGGTAGTTTTTAAGGGAAAATCTGGATTTTTATGGGGGTTTAGTGGTTTTTTTGGGTTTTTTGGGTTCATTAAAGGTTATAGTGGTTTTAAAGGTTTTTTGGAGGTTTTCTGGGTATTATTTTTCTATTTTAGTGTCTTTTAAGGTTTCTAGGGTCTTCAAGGGGTTCTAGGATTATTTGGGAATTAAGGGGGTTTTGGCATTTTTTGGAATTTTGGGTTTTTTGGGGGTATTATATATTTTAAAGGTATTTTTATTGTTTTATTTGTTTTTAAGGAATTTATTGGTTTTTGGGATTTTATGGATTTTTTTGGGTTTTATGGTTTTTTTGGTTTGGGGGGTTCAATGTCTTAGTATTTTGAGTTTTTAGGGTTTTATGGTTTATTTAGGGTTTCTAGGGTTTTATGTTTTTATGGGATTTATCGGTTTTTTGGTTTACTTAATGATTTTATAGTATTTAAATTTTTTAGTTTTTTTTTTGTTTTCGGTGCTTTTGGGGATTTTAAGATATTTTTCGTTTCAAATGGATTTAAGGGTATTGTGATATTTTTTTAATGTTTTTGTGTCATTTTAGGTTTTTAGAATAGGAGGGGTATTTTTTTGGGTAGTTTATAATTTTTATTGTTTATATGGTGTTCTATGATTAATAGGCTCTTTTAGGGGTTTTTAGGATTTTTAGTTTTTTTACGAGTTTTTTTTGGTTTTTAAGGGAGAGTCTATATTTTTAGGGAATTTTTAAGTTTTTCAAGGGGTTTAAGGTTTTTATTATGTATCTAATGATTTCAGAGTTTCAAATTGTTTTAGGGATTTTAGGGTTTTTTTTGGGTTTTTTGAGTTTTAGGGGTTTTTAAATTTTTAGTGTTTCTTATATTTTTATTGTTTTAGTGGTTTTAGAGTCTTTTTATTGGGTTTTAAGTTCCTTATGTTTCATTTACATTTATTTTGGTTATTTTATTATTTTATTTCTTTTCTGTGGTTTATATTGTTTTTATGTTTTCATAGTGGTCTCTAGGGGTTTAGAGGGTTTTAGGGTTTTATGGGGTTTTTTATGTTAGGGTTTTATAATGATTTTATGGGTTTCTAGTGTTATTATTGTAATTAAGTGTTTTCTATTGTTTTTTGGTGGGTATCTTATTGTTTTTGGGATATTAGGGAATTATTTGGATTTTATTAGGTTTTAATGGTTTTAAGATTTTTTAGGTTTTTAGGGGTTTTTTAATTTTTTAGGGCTTGTGGGATGTTTAATAATTTTTAGGGTTTCAGTGTTTTAGCGGTTTTAGGTGTTTTTAGGGTTTTTATGGTTTTTAGTTTTTTAGGGTTTACCTTTTTGGGCGTTGTTTTTAGGGATTTTGGGCGTATCATATTTTTTAGGGGTTTTATGGTTTATTGCGTTTAGGGTTTAGTGTAAAGGGTATAGGTTGTGGGGTGTGGGGTATAAATATTAGGATGTAGGGTGTAGGGTATAGGGTATAGGGTGTATAATCATGGTTTAGGGACTGTGGTTTTGGGTTTAAGGGGTACAATATAGGGATTACGATGTACGGTTTTGGTAATAATGTATAGGGTATATGATTTATTGTGTAGCGTTTAATGTTTAGGGTATAGGGTTTAGGATGTAGGGTATAGCATTTAGGGTGTATGATATAGGGTTAACGGTGAACAGATTAGGGTTTAGGGTGTAGGGTATAGGATTAAGGGCATAGAGTTTAGGTTTTATGGTTTATGGTGTAGGGTTTATGGTGTAGGGTATAGGGTTTAGGGTTGAGGTTTTAGGGATTATGATTTATTGTATAGGGTTTAGGGTTTAGTTTTTCAGTTATAGGGTTTTGGATGTAGGGTGTAGGGAACAAGTTATAATGTGAGTGGTGTAATCTTTAGTGCATAAATTATAGGTTATTTGGTTTAGGGTGTAAGTTTGAGGGTTTAGGGTTGATGGTTAAGGGTATATGGATTAGGTTTTAGGGTTTATGGTGTATGTTATAGGGTTTTCATTGTTTAGTTTAGGGTTTATGGTGTTGGGAATTCAGTTTAGGCAATAGAGTTTAGGGTTTGGGGTGTAGTGTATAGAATTTAGAGTGTAGGTATTAGTGTTTAGGGTGTAGGTTATAGGCTATAGTGTGTACGGTTTAGCGTTTATTGTGTGGGGCTTAGGGTTTAGGGTGTAGGGTTTTGGGTTTTAGATGTCAGGTTTAGGGTTTAGGGTGTAGGGTTCAGAGTTTAGTGTGTGGTTTATAGGATTAATGGGGTATTTTTTGGGTTTAGGGAGTTGGGTGTTGGTTTTAATGTGTAGGGTATAGGGTTTAGGTTGTAGTATATGTGGTTTAGGGTATATGGTATAGGTTTTATTTTGTGTGGAATATGGTTTTGGTTTTATGGTGTATGGTTTAGTGTGTAGGTTTTAGAGTGTTGGGTATCACTATTAGGGTGTTGGTTTTATGGCTTAAGGGTTTGGGTTTTTGGTTTAAAGTGTTGGGTTTAGGGTTTAGGGTGTAGGGTGTAGGGTATGTGGTTTAGGGTTTAGGGTGTTGAGTATCAGGTTTTTTGTGTTAGGTGTAGGGTTTTGGGTGTAGTTTTTAGGGATTAGGTAGTATGATATATGTTTTAGGGCTAAGGGTGTAGGGTTTAGTGTATAGGATATATGGTTTAGTTTGTAGGGTTTAATGTCTAGGGTATGGGGAATGTAGTTAATGGTGTAGGGTATAGGGTATATGGTGTAGTGTTTATGGTGTAGGGTTTAGGGTTTATGGTGTAGGTTATAGGGTTCATTGAGTAGGGTATAGGGTTTAGGATGTTGGGTATAGGGTTTGGGGTGTAGGGTTTAGGGTATTGGGTTTTGTGTGTTGGGTATAGTGTTTTGGGTTTTGGTTGTAGGTTACAGGGTTTAGTGCATAGGGTTTCCGCTGTTGGGTATATAGTTTTTGGTGTAGGTTTTAGGTTTTAGGGTCTAGGGTATATAGATTAGCTTTTAGTGTGTATGTTATAGGGTATAGGGTTTGGTTTGAGGGTTTTAGGATTTTTAGGTGGTTTGGGGTTTTTGGGGTTTTGGGTTTTTTTATTGTTTTAGGGGTTTAAGGGTTTCTTCTGTTCTTCATCTTTTTAAGAATTTTTGACATTTTGGGGTTTTATGTGATTTTGGCTGTTTATGAGTTTTTATGGTATTTAGTTTTTTAATGTTATTTTTTGTTTTTGGTGTTTTTAATAGTATTTAGTGTTTTTAAATTTTTTAGTGGTTATAGGGTATTATGTTTTTTTAGTGTTTTACAATTTTTATGGTTTTTATGGGTGGTTATATTTTTTACGTATTTTAGGGATTTTTCTGGATTTTTTGGGTTTTCTTTGGGTTTTTATGGTGTTTTTAGATTTCCAGTGTTTTGAGGGTTCTTAAGGGGTTTTAGGGGTTTTTAGTATTTTTTTGGGTTTTAGTCTCTTGATTGGATTTCAGGTTGTTATGGTCTTCTTTGCATTTAGGGTTTTTATGGGTTTTTGGGATTGATAGGTGTTTTTATGTTTTTAAATGCTTTTAGGGTTTTGATGTTTTCCCGGGTTTTTTAGAATTTTTAGAGTTATTACGGTTTTTATGGTCTTTGAGTTATTTAGCGTTTTAAGGTTGCTTTAGGTTTTTTAGGGGCTTTCAGTATTTATTATTTCAGTGTATTTATTAGTTTTTATTGTTTTTAAAGGTTTTTTGGGATTTTTGGGTTTTTCAATAATTTTAAATTTTTAGGGGTTTAGGGTTTTTTAGGGGTTTTGAGGGGTTTAAAGGGTGTTTCAGTTTATCTACAGAGTTTTTAGGGTCTTTTAGTGTTTTTGTGTTTTATTGTGCCTTTTAGCGTTTTAGTGTTTTCATGGCCTTTTAGTGGATTTTTGGTTTTTTATGTTTTTAGTAATTTAGTGGTTCTTAGGCGTTTTATTGTTCTATAGATTGTTAGGATTTATTTGTTTTATGGTTTTTAGGGTTTTTGGAGGGTTTTGGGGTTTTTGGATTCTCAATGTCTTTTAGGTTTTATGGTTTTTAGGGTTTCTTGGAATTTTTTAGGTTTTTAATGCTTTTATTTGGGGATTTATGGTTTTTATTGTTCTCTAAGGATTTTAGGGGTATGGGGGTATTTATGTTTAACGGTTTTTACTATTTTATATAGGTTTTTATGGGTTTTATGGTTTTTATGGTTTTTGGGGTGTTTATTGTTATTATGGATTTTAATGTTTTTTAGGGTATTAGGGTTTTCGGGTTTTAATGGGTTTTGGGGGTTTTATGGGATTTAAGTTGGTTAGGGGGTTTTAGGGTGTATATGTTTTTTAGGTTTTTGGGGTGTTCTTAAGGTTCTAAGTGTTTAATGGTTTTTAGTTTTTTAGTGGATGTTATAATTTTAGGGGCTTTAGGGTTTTAAATATTTTTTAGGGTTTTGGGGGGTTTTGGGTATTTTGGGATTATTTATGTTTTTAGGCGTTTTAACAGTTTTTAGTGTCTTTTAATGTTTTTGGGATTTTTTATAGTCTATTAGGGGTGTTTTGGATTTTTGGATACATTAGTGTTTTTTGGTGTTTTAGGTTTTTTAGAATTTTTTAGAGGTTTTATTATCCTGTTGGGTTCTTTTTGATTTTTAGGATATTTTAGGGGTTTTATGGTATTTTAGAGCATTGTAGGGTTTTGGGGTTTTTTGGTTCCTATTTAGTATTTTAAATGTTTTTGAGGTATTTTTATGATACATAAGGATTACTTATCGGTTTTTTGGGTTCTTTAGGATCTTTTTTAGGTTTATAGGTTCTTTTAGGGTTTTGGGATACTTATTTTTAGACTTTTTTGAGTCTTTTAGGGATTTTGTGTTTTTTATGTTCTTTTAGGGGGGTGTGGGTTATTAGTTTCATTAAGTGTTTTAGTGTTTAGGGTATTTTAGGATTTTTAGGGTTTGGGTTAATTTTTTATTTTTAGGGATTTTTTGATATTTTAGGTGTTATAAAAGTTTAATGGGTTTTTATGATATTTAAGGTATTAGGGATTTTTTTGGGGTTTTAGGTTTTATGGATATTAGTGGTTTTAGGGTTTTGAGTGTTTTAGTGTCTTTAATTTTTAATTGGTTTTGAGTATTTTTTTTTGTGGTTACATGGTTTTTTAGGGGGTTTTCAGTTTTTTGTTTTATTTTTTGGAGTTTTTATGGTTTTTATGGTGTTTAGGGGTTGTTTGTGGATTTAGGAGTTTTTATTTATTTTTATGGCTTTTATGGGTTTTTAGGTATATTACGTTTTTATGATTTTATGTATTTTAGGGGTTTAATGGGGCTTCATGTAACCTCAGTGGTTTTTAGTATTTTTTGGATTTTAAGTTTTCTAATGGTTTTGGGGGGCTTTAGGGTTTTAAAGTATTTTAGCGGGTTTTCATGTTTTTAGGATTTTAGAGGTTTTTATAGTTTTTAGGGTTTTTATAAGGCTTTTAGTGATGTTTATAAATTTACAAATTTTTGGGGTTTTAGGGGTTTAGGGTTTTTATGGTTTTTTACGGTTCTTATGGTTGTAGTGTTTTTATCATTTTTGGTGATTTATAGAGTTATTCGGGATTGTAGGGATTTTTTCACATTTTAAGGGTTTATGGGGTTTTAGGATATTTTAGGAGTTTTTGAAGTTTTTAGGGTTTTTTTGGTTTTTTGGTTTTTATAATTTTATATTGTTTTTTTGGATTTTAAGGTTTTTATATAATTTAGGGGATTTAAGATTTTTAGTGTATTTTAAGGGGTTTTAGAGTTTTAAGGGGTTTTTTGGTTTTAAATGGGATATATGGTTTTATGGTTCTTAGCATATATTTATGGGTTTTGGGTATTTAGGGTTTTAATTGTAATTAGGGATCATTATTGATTTTTAGGTTCTCAGGGGTTTTAGGAGTTCATTAGGGTTTTTGGGGTTTTATGTTTTTGTTAGGTTTTATATATTGTTTGGGTTTTCATGTGGGCTATGTTTTTAATGATTTTATGGTTTTTAGGGGATTTATGGAATCTATTATTTTTAAATATTTTTAGGCTTTTTAGCATTATTATGGGTTTTAGAGGTTTAGGTTTTTTTTAGTGTTTCGTTAGATTTTTGTGTATTATTATTTTTATTGTTTTTGGATTCTTAGGGTTTTAAGTGTAATTTATCATATTTTTATTATTTTAGTGGATTTAGGATTTATAGTGGTATCATAGGTTTTTAGGGGTTTTTTCATCATATTGTTTGAGGTTTATTTTTTATGTTTTTATTGTTATTTGGTTATTTGTTGTTTTTAGTGTTTTTAGATTTTTTTCATGTTTTTAGGGATTTTAGGATATTATTTTTTTGGTTATATATGTTTTTTGGGGTTTTATTGTTTTTAGTGTTTTTGAGTGTTTTTCTATTATAGGGGTTTTTTGGGTTTTTGTGTTTTCTTGAGATATTATGGTTTTATATATATTTTAGTGGTTTTCAATGTTTTAGTGTTTTTTGAGTTTTTTGAGTTTTTGGGGTTTTGGGGGGTACTTTGGGATATTAGGGTTTATATGGTTTTTATGGTTTTGAGAGGGTTTTAGGGTTTAGGGTTTTTCTGTTTGTTTAGGGTTTTGGTGGGTTTTAATGTTTTTTAGGGTTTGGGGGAGGATTTAAAATTTTATGGGTCTTATAGGTTTTGGAGTTTTTATGGGGGTTTAGTTTTTTTAGACTTTTTTAGGTTTTTAGTTGTTTTTTTATTTTTTCCATGTTTTTAAATGTTCTTAGTGTTTGTATAATTTTTACAGTGTTTAGTGTTTTTAGTGTTTTGTTGGGTATTTAATTTTTTCAAGGTTTTTAGTGTATTTTATGGGTATTACGGTTTTATAGTGTTTTGAGAGTTTTTATTTTTTTGGTGTTTTTATGCGGTTTTTGGGTTTTTAGGGGGTTTTGGGGATTTTAACATCTTTTAGAGTTTTATTGACTTCATTTTTTAGGTTGTTTTATAATTTCTATCATTTTATGGGGTTTAATGGTTTTTAGGGTTTTTAGGTTTTTATGGTTTTTATGGGGTTTTAAGGTTTTTATATTTTCTAGAATTTTGTATGAATTTTTAGGGGGTTTTACTATTTTAGGGTATTTAGGTTTTTATTTGTTTCATGGTCGTTAGTGTTTTTTTGTTTTTGGGGTATTTTAAGGTTTTTAAGGCTTTTTGTTTTTTATTTGGTTTTCGGGGGTTTTTTAGGGTTTTTATAGTGTTTTAGGGGTTTTAGGGTCCATGTAGGGTTTTTAGAGTATTGTAGGGGTTTTAGTGGTTTAGGGTATTTTAGTGGTTTCTGGGGTCTGTATGGTGCTTTATTATTTTTCAGAGTTTTAGGATCATTTATGGGGTTTAGGCTAGTTTGGGGACATTAAGTGCTTTTTATGGTCCTTTATTGTAATTTAGTATCTTTTAGGGGTTCTATGGGAAAGGAAGATGCGAGTGTCAGACTATTTCCGACCCCCACAAGTTTATTAAAGGAAAAAACAAAGCAAACATGGGAGGGGAGGGGTCAATCGACCCACACCCAAAAACTCTTTACAACCCCAAACCCACACCACCCCAAAATAAAAGACCAGAAAGCATACCATGCCAAACAAAGCAGAAAAACAAAGAAGTCCCCAACATCATCTCCCAACCGATCAACAACAAGAATCCATCAGCACTAAATACAGAAAACATCAACTATCATCCAGCAACACCAAAATCTTCCACAACAGTTTCACCAAACCATCTTCAGTACCACAAAGTCACAACCATCAATCTCCATCGACCCCAAGTCAAACACCATCACAACAGCACCCATGAAGCAGCGGCATAGTTCCCAAAAAAATGACTCACCACTAGCGACATCGAACCTCCGGCACCAAAATCACCAACCTCCACATTATCCAGTGCCACCATTCAAGGTAGTTCCATGACCAGCCGCACAAAATAACCAGCAACAGAAATAGAAGCCTAATATTCATCGCATCCGATCCAAGTAACAACCAACATTCCAACATATCCCACCCAACAACACAACCATGGGCAGATAACCACCAGCATCCAAAGCAAGAACTAGTGCGTAGCCCAAATAGCCCTTCCAGCAACCCAAGAACAGCAACGCATAACCAAAAGGTAGCACCTCATATCAATCCTAGAAAACAACACCAACATCGACCCATAGAAAATCCATCTGCCACCACCACAAATCAATATTATAAGGATCCAAAAAAAGTTTCAGCAATAAATGCGGGTCCAAAAAGACCACTTTGGCACCTCCGAGAAGTAAAGACCGAAACCAGATCGCTACAGAACAAAAACAGACCAGGAACAGCAACATGAATCAAATATGGATCATGAACCTGAAACATCTTTCGCATCCCGCAAGAATCGACACAATTCCAAAAGATCCCCCAAAAATCTCCCAAAATCAACTCTTAAATTGGATGGGAAGAATGCAGCAACAATGACTGAGAGATCTAGACCACCACACTACATTGTCGAAGATCCCAGAACCCCCACCACTAGTGAAACCCCCTCCACTGATGAAGAATTCGAAGCCGTTGAACCATCCATGGAGGCCCCATCTCAGCAAACATGCTCTATTAATGTGATCAAAGACCACTAGGGTTTCCAAACGCAAAAGAGTTGACCACTTCACCACTTTCCGAGAAAATCTGATCGGAAACCACAATGAGTTTCGCTCCCTCTGATGCTGCCAAATCCCAAGAAAAAGGGAAAAGAAGACAAGATATGCTTGAATCTAAAGCTGAAGGACCATGAAAAACCATCTCTCTGGAAAGTCAAAGCTGACAATTGGAGGAAACCACCACATCCATGGGTCTGTAGAGCACTTCCAAGGCACACCTCCACCAAGAAGGACGAGGCGAAGATCCATATCCAAAGTCCCAAGCATGATACAAGGGAAGTCCTTGGAGACGCGACAAGTGAGAGAGAGAACCATGGGAGAGTGCTGCCATCTCTTTAGAGTGTTTTAATGGTTCTTTACGGTTTTGGGGTTTTTAGGGTCCTTTAGGGGTTTTAGAGTCTTTTAGTGGTATTATGGTATTTTGGTGTATTTTAGGGTTTTTAGTGTTTTATGTATCCTTTAGTGGTTTATAGGTTTTAAGGGTCCATTAGTGGTTTTTAGGTTTTTACGGTTTTAGGGTTTTATTATTTAAAGAACATTTAGTGGTTTTTAAGAGTTTTAGGGTTTTTATGGATGTTTATGGGTTTAATGATTAGTGGATTTTAATAGGTTTTTAGGGGGTTTTGGGTTTTAGGGTTTTATGGTTTCTTAGAGTTTGTAGGATTGTTTTTGGTTTTTTAGGGTTCACTAGAGTTTTATGGGACTTTTAGTGGGTTTAGGGGTTTTCCAGTTCTTTAGGTGTTTTAGGGTATTTGTAATGATTTTTAGGGTGTTATGGATTTTGAAGTTCTTTTAATGGTTTTTAGGAACAACTATAACATTGTAATATGTCCATGGATTGGATCCATGGTAATAGGATAAAACACCGAGGAAATAGGGTATATCCTTAATTTCCCTAACCATGGAAATTAAATCCATTGCATTGGGGATTTTCAATTTCTATGGTTTAAAAATTGGTAGTAGGCAGGTATAGACACAGTTTAAATTATGGTTTTAGGCTATGTTTATCCATGGTTTAACAACGGAAATTAAATTCCTAATATGAATGTTAAAATATTAGCAAATGAAGGCTACAACCTCGGTTCTAGCTGAGGTAATTAACAGCTACAACCATGGTTAGAACATGGAAAGGGGTCCCAATTTCCTCTACTAAAACCATTGAAATCAGACTATACATTCTTTATTAGAAACTATGGAAATTAAAATATACTACCATGGTTTCAACCATAGCTATTTGTATCCACTTCCATAGTTTAATAATGGAAAATTTAAAATAATACCACAGCTAAAACCATAGTAATTGAATTATATACCCATAGTTTAAAACATAGATATATCTGCCAAATTCCATTAAAAATCCTACTAAGAAACACTTAAACCACACCCGAATCTAGATATTATAGCATATAGAATCACTCACATACTCTAGCTACCAAAAAACTCCTACCTTGCAGGTTACAACCAAAATAAAAAATAAATTAAATATATGCACAATTTAAATGATATCCAATATAAATAATAAAAAACATTCAATATCATCAGAATAAAAAGAACTACAAGATAAAATTCAATTTCTAATCCAATAATTAAATTTACATTTCTAATACACCTTAGTATCAATATCACTAGAAGCAACAAGACCCTCATCATCTCCAACAGAAACACCAACCTCATTATCAACTCCTCTAAGATCATCAGCATCATCATTGATATTTACATTGTCATATGCACCAAAATAAGTGTTAGTAGAATATAATAATTATAAATTTAACTCATATAAATGTGAGTATATTTAATTAATGAAAAAATAAATAGTTTTAAAAATATTTTATATAATACATTTTATTTTCGTGAAATGTTTTTGGTACACATATTTTATATAAATCATTTTTAAATTAAATTTTATATAGAATTTTAATTATGTCGCACTCCACCAATTTGATATGGCATATGAACCAGTAAAAATGGAGTCATAAAATTAGTCCTGAATAGAAAAACATACTTAAAATTTTTAATCTATTTGAAATTTTAATCAATATTTGGAACATAAACTTCATCATATATGTGGTAAATTTAGGGTTGATGTACAATGATAGTGTTAGTGTCAACCAAAAAAAGATGAACAATAATTTTTATAATATTTATTAAAAACATTAATCCATATTATGAATATGAATGTGGTTTCACTAAAACCAAATAAGAGAAATTAAATATTCTTTTCTTGGATGAAAATCCATGGACTATTAAAACTACTTTATTGAATGGTTTTAATGGCCTATGTTTTTTTATCTATCACTGATAAGTATTATATGTAATGTAATTATGAATACATTTTTAAGGGTTGATCAATAGAATGGGAAACAAGACTGATCCAACAAATTCAATTATTCTCATGATGGATATAAGTTTATGGTGACCAATATTAAACTAACCCACCACTAAAAATCTAAAATTTGAATTGAGTAATTATTTATCATACTCTTCAAAATAAATCATGTTCAAACCCTTTAAGAGAATATTTTCCATAAACATGATGTGGGATAATTTTTTATTGTTTTATAATTCTTTATTCTAAGAGACAAACGAATGTTTGGGACATTCCATGAATGGATGAAAAATGATGAGTTTCAAAATGGAGGTATTCCCCAATAATTTTAAATAGAGGAGGTATTACTGAGATATTAGGATATTTATGACACATATCTAGTGGTATTTTTTAATCCTACAAAGTCAAGTGAAATGAACATGAAACGTACCAATATTTAGGAATTTCAATCAATTTTAGTGTGTGTTCTTGTGTATTAGTGTTGGGAAATGAAAAATTAGTGTAGGTGAACCGAAGAATAAGCCATGGTGGCCTGTATATTACAAAATTAATGGTGTATTATGTAATGATATCAATAAACATTTCATATAATGTGTATTTTTAATGGATACATTATTTATGAACCTATAAAACAATGTTTATAATCAAATTTAAATTTCATAATTTATTTATTTTTTTAATATCTCTTTGTTAAATCGAAGATAATTAATTAAACTTTGTGAATTTAATAGATATACTTTGATATATATTATTTGATGAATTATATTTCCAAGAGAAATTATTATTATATTTTATCTATTTTTTCACTATGTTGTATACATATTGTTGATGAGTGAATATAATGATTAATGAAGATAAAAAATTAGAGAATTGATAAATAATAATGATTTTTTGGGGTATAATTTGGGGGGTATATTGAGGAAATTTATTTTAAAAATTTATTTTTATGGTTATGATCTCATTGATTAGACATTTTAAAAAATTATAGAATTATAAAAGAATTAATGAGTATTTAGAATTAATAACTATGAATGTGTAATAAATAGTATAAAAAAGGTATAATAAATATGAATTAAATGTGGATAGAAGTTGTTCAATTCACTATTCAATTCCCATGAAAATAAATTCTTTTTTAGTTATAATGATTTTGGTCAATATATTTCACTAACAGTATAGCCTTAAACTATAATATACCCTAGTTATACTATTTTATATGTAGAGGAATAACACTAAATGACATTGAAATACATCTATTTCCTTTAAGATATCAAATAATTTAGATTTCACTAAATGAAATGACAAAACAAGAGTTACTATACTCAAACTCTAAACTACGTAAATGAAATGTACAATGAAAATCATGTCTGATTTAACACATAAAGAAAAATACTAAATATAGAAAAAAATCAACAATTCAAATTATCTAATAACATATTATTTAAGTAACTAAAAATGAAGAAAAAAATAAATATTAGTTTTATTAAATTGATTATTGTTATTAGAAAAAATAAATGAATATTTTTTATGTTACATGGGGGTAAAGAGGAAGATGTTACATTTAACATTTTCTTAGTCTGAAGAATATCATATTCCCCATGAGATAACTCCTTATTGTATTTGATTTTCACCACACTATCAGTGTTGATAGTATTAATATAATTCTAATAATGATGAACCACCAAAGAATAATCTGATTTTAAAGCATCAATGTTATCATTATGAGAAAGATACTCATAGTCTATGAGATCACCTTTAACTTTTGGATGATTCTAGAAGATCTATAATTTTACATATAACAAAAAAATATGACCATGTTAAATCTTGATCTTTTTAATAAAACCCAACGAAAATAAAACATAAAATTTTATTAACATATAATCTATAAAAGTGGCTTTTCTGTAAATTTTCATTCAGTGAATCAAACATGCTGAACAATAATCATGCTAGAAAAATATATTATCCCAATTTTAAATTTTTTTGGTGTTTTATATAAAAATATAATAATGAATAATATTGAATATAATATGGAAAAATAACCCATGCAATTATTGTTAAATATGTTAATGTGGAATATTAATGTTGTTGCACCACGTTCCATGAGAATAACATGATGAACATGGAATGATTTCATCAAGGATATCATGAATAAATATTAAAGTAATAGAGTATATAACATAATTATAAGAAGAAAAAAAATTTATGTGTTCCAAAATATTTAACATACATCATGGAGTTAATATTTTTGAGAAACATCACTCAATTTTGTGATGTGGTGGTGAGAATTTTGATTTGAGAATTGGACATATATCCAATCTGATAGATAAATCAAGTGAATATTTAACAATTCATTCCAAATCATGTTAACATCATCACCTTACATTAATGGTGATTTATATTCAATAGTTTTTTGGTTGATACGTCATGATAAAGAGACACATGTGACATACATTGGGAATCATTGAGATGATATGGTTATTTCTCAATGAAAACATATATTAAAACTCCACTTCTTCAACCAAGAGATTAAAATACATTATTTCAAGATATATTTTCACGGGTTTTTATGAATAAGATTTAACAAACACTATATTTGATGCCAAATGTGTGTGAGCTCAAATATAGATTATGAATGATCTTGTTTCATGTTGAAAACCATATTCAGTGGGAAAGAACACATGTGAATACATTTCTATAATGGTGATATTATTAATGTAAATTGTAATATATCATTAATGAATAATTATGAACCTTAGGTTATTTTTGAATTATGAAGGATTCTACACTCTAATAGTGATATAAACTCTATATAGTATCATGGATATGGCACATGGGGATTATAGTGTAGGGTTTATCGTTTAAGGTTTATACGGTAGTGTTTTGGGTGTAGGGTATATGTTTATTGGTTCAAGGTTTTGGGTTTTGTCTTTAGTGTTTTGGGTATAATGTATAGGGTGTAGGTTTTAGGTTTTAGGGTGTACGGTATAGGGTTTTGGGTGTATGGATTAGGATTTAGGTTTTAGGGTTTTGGGTTTTGAGTTTTGGGGTTTTGGTTTAGGATGTAGGGTATTGGGTCTAGTTTGTAGAGTATAGGGTTTTGGTTTTAGGATGTTGGGTATAGGGTTTACTATATTGGGTTTTGGGTTTACTATTTAGGTTATTGGGTTTCGGGTATATAGTGTTGGGTATGGGGTGCAGTGTGTAGGGTATTTTGTTTGGGGTGTAGGTTTTAGGGTTTAGGGAGTAGATTTTATGGTTTAGGGTGTTAGATATATGATTTAGGGAGAAGGTTATTGGGTTTAGGGTGTAGGTTATAGGTTATAGGGTGTGTTGTATATTGTTTAGTCTATATGGTTTAAGGGTTAGGGTGTATTTTTTAGGGTTTATGGAGTAGGGTATATGGTTCAGGCAGTACGTTTTAGTGATTCGATTTTAGGTTTTAGGTTTTCGGGTTTTGGGTTTCGTATATGTGGTATAGTGTTTAGGGTGTACGATTTTGGGTTTCAGATGTAGGGTATTCGATTTCTGGTGTAAGGATTAGTGTTTAGGATTTATGGTATAGGGCTTACAGTGTAGGGTATAGTGTTTATGTTTTAAATTATAGGTTTAAGGGTATACATTTTAGGTTTTAGGGTTTCCTTTGGTGTTTTAGGGTTTTTAGTAATTTTATGGTGATTTTACAATTTATAAGGTGATTTTGGATTTTTCGGGATATTATTGTTTAAGGGTTATTTTAATGTTTTAGGGTCTTTTTGTCTTTTTTTAGTTGGTCTTTAAGGGTTTTATAGGTTTTAATGGATCTGGGGGGGGGGGAGTTCGGTTATTTAGGGTTTTAGGGATTTTTAGGGTTTTATTGGGGTTTTATGGATTTTATTGTGATTTTAGGGGTTCTAAAGGGCTTATTAGGGTTTTAGAATTTTAGTTCTTTTTAGGGTTTTCTATGGTTTTAGGGGTTATTTTTTATTCTTATTTTTTGGGGTTTTTTGGTTTGTTTATTATTATTTTTTCATGTTTTTAGGGATTTTTATATTTTTTGGGTTTTAGGGCTTTAGGTATGTTTAATTTCTTTTAGTTTTTTTTTTGAATTTTAGGGTTTCTATGGTTTTCATGGTTTTTAGTGGCTTAGTGTATTTTATGTTCAAATATGGTTTTCAATAATTTAATGGGTCTTTTATGAGATCATGGTGTTTTATAACTTTTAGGGGTGTTGGGGGTTTTTAGGACATTTTTTATTTTTATATACTTTTATGAGATTTAGGGGTTCTTAGGGTTTTTATAGGTTTAATATGTTTTATTGGTTTTTGGGGATTTTTGGTGATTTAGGGGTTTTAAGGATTCATAGGTATTTAGGGGTTTTATTTTTTGGGTTTGTTATGATTTAATGGGTTTATCATTTTTGGGGGTTTTATGATTTTTTAGGGTTTTATGATTTTTAGGGGTTTTAGTGTTTTTATTTTTTTATTATTTTTATTGGATTTTAGTGTTTTTTTTAATTTTCTATTTTTTTAAGGGGTTTGAAAACATTTTCGTGAATTTAGTGTTTTTATAGGTTTGTAGGGGTGATTGGGTTTTTGTGCTTTTCAGTTCTTTTATGGCCTTTTATGGGATTTAGGGTCTCTTAATATTTTTAAGGGTTTTAGCATATTTTAGGGGTTATAGGATTTTTAAGGGATTTTTTAGATGGTTTTACGGTTTTATGTTTTTTATAGTTTTTTTTAGGTTTTTGGTAGTTTTTAATTTTTTAGTTTTTATGGTTTATGGGAGTTTTTAGGGGGTTGGGCATTTTAATTGCGTTTTATAGAAATTTAAGGAAATTTAGGGTATAGTGAGTGTTTTTAGACCTTTATTAATGTTTTAGTGTTGGGGGGGTTAGGGTTTTGAGGATTCATTGGTTATTTTAGCCAGTTTTAGAGTTTTTAGGTATTTATGGGTTTTTTGTTTTTAAGGGAATCAAGGGTTTTTAGGGTATTTATGGGGTTTTCGGGGTTTTATGTGTTTTTTGGATATTTTTTGGGGATTTTTGGTTTTTAGTGTTTTAGGGGATTTTCTAGTTGGGGGAGGGGGTTACCGCCTCCTCCAATGTAAATTTTTATTTCATTTTAAAATGATCCCACTTGGGGTAAATCCTTAGACCGCACAAGAGAAACAATCCACTACAGAAAAAACAACCAAAATACCAATACAAAAGCATACCTCACTGGATAGGTTACGCAGCTGGATCAGCCCAGTACTTCTACACTAAGTCTTTGATGTCGGTATCTGGGTGTGAGGAGACAAAACCCTCTATCGTGGTTGTAATAGAATCCATCAACTCCAGGAATGAGTCCATATCAACAGGATAGGCAAAATCCAGGAACCAGACATCAAGTTGAGATGTGTACCACACCATCTGTTCTGGGATGAGATTCTCTGGATACCTCCCCTGCTGAAGTCTCGCCCACTCCTCTGCTGCGAAGGCATCATCCCCAACTCTTTACCTGCTGATCTCTTATTTTGTAGCCTTCCCGAACATACTGAACGCCGCTATCATCTTTCCATGAAAAACCATAGGTCTCTCGGTATCTCCCTTGTGATCAACCAAATTTTCACCCACCTCTGAGGGGATAGAGTCTGAGGGAGATTTTGAAGTTATGGTTCCCTCATATCTTTGGCTTATGGCTCCCCGTAAAGTTCCCTTCCCTCTCACTGCTCAAGTCAGCATTGGTTTAGAAAGGTAGGAATAGTCTATCTTTTTCTTGTCCGTCTTCTTTGCAGGTGTTGTAAAGTCACCAGAATCCCGAAAGTTTTTTTCCCTTTCTGCCTGCCATAACGAAAAGAACCTTCAACAAGGACAACTGATTCCCAATGAGAATCCGAAGTATTTACTTCATCAATATCACTTCCATTTATAAAAAGATTTTCGAGAGAAGAACTCTTTTACATCCCCTGACTTGCTGCAACACCTCCAAATTGCTTCGACTTCTTTTTGGATCTCACAGCTATGCAAGCATTGTATTCTTTGGAGATAGGGAAAACCTCTCCTAGAGACCCGAAACGTTGGGCCACTGGGGTCCCCTCAACCCCCGGTTGAACATTAGGACATACATTTTCTTATACCATGTTGCCCTGTTGGTTGGGAGGTCCTGACACCTCCCCTTGAGAGGTGCTTATCTCACCCGTAACTATTATCACACCATTCATACATGTAGTCCTCGCTTCAGAGTTCCTGTTCCCAAAATTCCCATATTTTCCAACCAGATCTGTTACCTTCCCATCTGTTGAAGTGATTGTCATGCTGATCACCACTCCACTGTCTTAGAGGTCACTACTCACGAGAGGGTTGGGGTCTCCCCACAAACCAAAATGGAACTCAGAAATTGCAGCTATAGGGAGATGGGTTTTCAGTTGAGAAGCACCCAGGACATCCCCAACCTCACGGTCAGGCCAACGTCGCTGCACTTCCTCCATCTGGTATGCAGCCTGGGAAACCGTTTTTCGGCATACAGGAGAGTTGTGTCCTTGCCGACAGCAGTGTTCACATAAAGGAGGATGCTCTTCAAAAATCACATGTTGTTTGAACCGATATTCCCCTGAAATATTGATCCAGATAAAATCAGGGAGATGTTTGGATAATTCATCTTCCACACAAAAGCGGGCATAAGCAGGATATTGTAGCGATGTTGAACATATATCCGAGCACAAGAATCTACCACAAGAATTACCTACTAGGAATAGAATTGTAGGATTGAAAAAGGGGAGTGGCAAACCTGGAAGGCACACCAACACCGCAGCCGTAGGTGGATCCTGACCCATGTGATTATCAATCGACCATCGAAATAGAAGGAAACAAAACGAACCAAAAAATCGGCATTCGCACGACCAAGCCCCCAGAAAATATTCCTCATCTTGAAACAGAAGCAGGAAACATTTCAAATCCAGAAGACCGATTGAGACAAATCACTTCAAACCCCATGCAGACCTGACATATAGTGCAAAGTTACAAAAATATGGGCGTCTTCGCTCGAAGCGAGTAACCATCACCAAGCCAAGTCGATTCGAGGTGAGGGAAAACTCAAATGAGGATATTTCCACCACTGGAAAACCCTCCGAGAAGATGGGAACCTTCGGGCCTATCTCGATGGCCAGAATCTCTGAGCACCGATTCTGATCAGGGCAACGATGCTGAGTAGGAGTAGATCCCCCCTCCCCTATCGGGGGAGGGGATGTCACGGCTGACATCGGCCAGCTAGGGTATCGTGGAGGAAGGAGCTCTCGTATCTAATAGTTTCACATTCAATTAGTTGAGGGGGTTACATTTTTAGGGGTTTACACTTTATATGTGTGTGGGGTTTGGGGGGGGGGGGGGGTTTAGGTGTTTTAAGGATTTTTTGTTTTTATAGTTTCTTGTGTTTTTACTATTTTAGTGTCTTTTCATTTTTATAGGTTTTCTTGGGTTTTTATAGTTTTCAAGAGATTTTAATTTTTTATGGTTGTAGGGTCCTTGATAGTTTTTATGTTTTCAGTGGTTTAGTTATTTTTATGCTTTCAAGGGTTTATGGGGTTCATTGGTTCTTATTGGGTTTCAATGGTCATTTAGGGTTTTTAGGTTATTGGGATCTTTTTGTTTTTTAGTGTTTTTAGTTTCATTTTGGGTTTCTGTGTTTTTAGGTTCCTTATATTATTTTAGGGTCCTTTAGGGATTTTAGGGCGCTTTAGAGGTTTAAATATCCATTAGTGTTTTAGGATTTAAGGGTCCTCTAATTATTTTTATGGTTCTCAGGATCTTTTAGTTGTTTTGGGGGTTTAAAGGACCTTTATCAATTTTAGGGTTTTATAGTATTTTTTGTTTTTAGGGAATTTTATGGCATTTTAGAGATTTGTTTTTCGTATTTATAGTTTATTTTGAAATTTTTAGTGAATTTTAATATTATTTGGGTTCGAGGTTCTTTTATGGGCTATTAAGGATTTTGGGTTTTGGGGGGTATTGAAAATTTTAGAATTTTTGATGTTTTTATGGGTTTCAGGTGTTTTTAGGATTTCTAGGATTTTATGGATTTTAATATTTTTTGGGTTTTAATGGTTTTTAGGGATTTTTAGTTTCATTTAACATTTTTATGATTTAATGGATTTTTTAAGGATTATTTTTTTTTGTTTTTTGGGTTTTTCCGATTTTTAGGATTCTTGGTTTTTTTCGAGTTTTCAGGGGTTTTACTTTTTTTTTGTATTTTATCACCTTTTTGGGTTTTTATAGGGATTTCTAGTTCTGTTGAAGATTTTATTGTGTTTTTAGGTTTTTTTATTATTAGGGTCTTATGAGGGGTTTTAGGGTTCTAAGGACTTTTAGGGAGGGTTTAAGGGTTTTTAGTGTTTTTAATCTTTTGAGGGTTTTTAGTATTTTTATGGGTTTTTTTGGTTTTTAGGGGTTTTAGGGTTTTTTATATTTTATAAGAACTCATATACTATTTAGGGTTTTTAAAAGTTTTTTGTTCTTAATTATATTTAGCGTTATAAGGTTTTTACATTTTAATGTGTTTTTAGGATTTTTTAGTATTTGGAAAATTTTTAATGGTTTTTTCTGTTTTTAGTGGTTTTATATATTTTTATGTTTTAGTTCATTCTAGGGTGTTTTAGGGGATTTTAGTTTTTTCAGTATTTTTAGGGGCATTCATGTCATTTAGTGTATTTTTTGGTTTTAGGGTATTTTGTGGTTTTAGTGATTTTTGGGTATATTAGGATTTTTGGGTTATTAGGTTATTTTCTAGGTTTTTAGTGTATTCTGGATACTTTAGGGTTTTGAGGGTTTTTTCCATAATTGTTTTCAGGGCATATTAGGACCTTTATCTTTTTTAGGGATCTTTTGGATTTTTAGGGTTTTAGGTTCATTTATTTTTTAGGGGTTTAGAGTATTTTAGGGTTTTTATTGTATTTTATGGTATTTTTTATTTCTTTAGGGCTTTTAGTTATTTTAGAGTTTTTGGGTTTTTATGTTCTTTAAGGGGTTTTACAGTTTTTAGGGTCATTTTGGGGTTCTAGTCTTTTTACAGTGTTTTAGGGGGTTTTATGGGTTTGGGGGTTTAGGGGGGTTAAGGGATACGTTATTTATAAATTTTTTGGGGTTATAAGGGCCTTAAGTGTTTTTTTGTTTCTTCAGGTTTCCATGGATCTTAGGGTTTTTATGAGGTTTTGGTTCAAAAGGGTTCTTGGGGTTTTAGAGGTTTTTTTTTGTTTTATAGGGTTTTTTTTATTTTTTAGGGCCTTTTGGAGTTTTTTTAGATATTAATGTTTATTGTATTTTTATGGTAATTATGTTTTTATGGATTTATGGTTTTTTATGGGGTATTTAGTGATTTAAGGGTCTTTAGTTTTATTTTGTTTTTTCTATTTTTTATTTTTAAGGGGTTTTATGGGATTTTAAGTGTTTAGGGTTTTTAGGGATTTTTTTGTTTTCATTGATTTGAGAGGTTTTTAGATTTTTGTAGGTTTTATGGTTTATAGGTAACCTTCTGGTTTTTAGAGGGTTTTTGGGGGTTTAGGAATTTTTAGTGCTTTTAGGTGTCTTTAGGGTTTTTAGGGGTTTTTTTATCATTTTTAGTGGTTTTTTTTCTTCAGTTTTTGGGGTTTTTAGAAGTTTTAAGTGGTTCTATAATTTTTTTTGGTTTTTTGGGATTTTAGGGATTTCATGGTTTTTAGTAATTTTCTCGGTTTTTAGGGTGTAAGGAATATATTCTATGGAGAAGGTTTTTGGGTTTTTCAATTATGGTTTTGGTTTTACGGTGTGGGGTTTGGGGTGTTGGGTGTGGGGTTTAGTGTTTTTGGTTAAATGTTTAGGATGTTTGGTATAGGGTTTAGTATATAGCATATGGAATTAAGGGATTAGGGTTTTGGGCTTATGGTTTGAAATTTAGATTAAAGGGTTTTGGGTATAGGGTGTACGATATTGATTTTATGGAGGTAGTTATATGGTTTATGGTGGAGGGTATAGGGTTTGTGGTGAGGGTTTAAGGTTTAGGGTCTTGGATATAGGTTTTAGGCTATATGGTTTAGGGTTTTTGGGTGTAGGGAAGATTTTTGTGGGTGTATGGTGTATGGTTTAGGGTGTATGGTATATGGTTTAGTGTGTATGGTTTATGGTTCAGGGTGTGGTGTATTGGGCTTAGGTTTCAAGATTTTGGGTGGAGGGTATAGGGTTTAGGGTTTAGGGTCTATGATGCTATATGGTTTATGTTGTAGAGTAAAGGGTGTGTGGTTTAGGGTATAGGATTTAGGGTGTGGGGTTTAGGGTTTAGGTTATTGGGTTTTGGGTTTAGAGTTTATAGTTAATGATGGGTTTGTTCTTTCGGGTCTTGGGTTTACAGTTAATGGTGTAGGGTGTACGATTTATGGTGTAAGGATTTGGGTTTAGGGTGTGGGGTATATGGTTTAGGGTGTGGGGTTTAGGGTTTTTGGTGTACTTTAGAGTGTTTAGGGTGTATAGTTTTTGGTTTAAGATGTAGGTTATAGGATTTAGGTTGTGGGGTTTAGGTTTTAGGGTTTTTGGTATTGGGTTTATGATACTGGGTTTAATGTGTAGGGTTTTTTGGTTTAGGGTGTATGTTATAGGGTTTAGGGTGTTGGATTTAAGGTTTAGGGTGTAGGGTTTATGTTTTTGTTTTCAGGGTGAAGAATTTAGGGTTTAGGGGAAATTGTTTAGGGTTTAGGGTTTAGGGTTTAGTGTGTAGGGTATGGCGTTTGGGGTGTAGGGTTTAGGGTGTTGGGGATAGTTTTTAGGGTGTTGAGTTTTGGGTTTTGGGTGTAGGGTATATGGTATATGGTAAAGTATTTTTTGGTGGTTTAGGTTTTTAGGGTATTTAGGTGTTTCAAGGTTTTTTATTGGTTTCCAGGGGAATTTTAGGGTTTTTATTCTTATTTAGATTTTCAGGATTTTTTAGATATTCCTAAAATTTTATGTTTTTGGGGTTTTTGGTGTTTTTAGTAATTTTTATGGTTTTTATATATTTAATTAATTTTTAGGGATTTAATGTTTTTAGGGTGTTTTTCTTTTTAGGGTTTTGAGTGTTTTTAAGTATTCATGATTTATTTAGGGGTTTATGGGTTTTTTCTGATTCTTTGGGGTTCTAAGGGTTTTTAGGGACTTTTAGTATTTTTAGGTTTTCAATATTTTTAGGTGTTTTTTTGGGGTTTTAGGGGTTTTTTTGTTTTTTAGTGGGTCATTATTTTTTTAGGGGGTTTTTCGGTTTTAGTGGTTTTAGAAGTTTTAGGGTTTTTAGGATTGTTAGGTTCTTTGGGGTTTTAGGGGTTTTTAATAGTATTTGGGGTAATAGGATTTAAGTATTTTTTGTATTTTGTATGGTTTTACTAAGGTATTTTATAGTTTTTAGGTTTTTAATTTTTTTTATAGTTTTTTGGGTCCTATAATGATTTTTGAGGATTTTGTGTCTTTTTTTGGGTTTTAGGGTTTCCAGGGTTTCTATGGTTATTACATCATTTTAGATTTCATTGGGGTTTTTATGGTCTGTTTAGGGTTTTTTGGTGTTTTAGGATATTTTAGGTTTTTCTCTTAGTTTAGGGTTTTTTTGGGATTTATGTGTTTTTAGGGATGTTTAGTTTTTCTAGAATCTTTGGGGTCTTTTAAGGTTTTTTCTGGGTTTAGGTCACTTTAGATGTTTTTAGGGTTTTTAGGTTCCTTTTTTGGGCTTTTGGGTCCTGTTTTGTTATTATGGCCCATTAAGCGTTTTTAGGGTTCCTTTTGGATTTTAGGGCCCTTTAAGATTTTTAAGGTCCTTTAGGGATTTTTTGGTTTTAGGTTTTTTTAGGTTTATTTGTTTTTTAGGGTCCATTATGGTTTTAGGGGTTTTATAATATTTTACTATTTTTAGGTTATTTTTTTGTTATTTTTTGGTTTTTAGAATTTTTAGTATTATGGGTGATTTATACTATTTTAAGATCTTTTGGGTTTTAAGGGGCGGACATTCAGTTTCTTTTAAGGGATTTTAGGAGGTTTAGTGTATTATGGTTTTAGGAGAATTTTGGGGGGTTTTGGGGTTTAGGTGTTTTAATGGTCACTTAGCATTTGTATGTTGGTTGAGTATTTTTGGGGCTTTTGGATTTTTTTTAACTTTTAGGGATTTTTATGGTCATTTAGGTTTTTAGGGTATTTAGGTGTTTTTAGTGATTTTTTTGGGTTTTTTAGGATTCTTTTGGGGTTTTAGGGTTCGAATATTTTAAAGGTTATTTTTTTTATTTTATCATCTTTTATATTTTTATATTGTTTTAGGGTCTTTTGGGTTTTTATTGAATTTAAGGGGTTTATTATGGTTTCAATGTCTTTTAAGTGTTTAACAGACTTTTTTTTTGTTTTTAGGGTTTTGGGGATATTTTTGGGTTTTTGGGTTTTTGGGGTAGTTTTAGTGTATATTTGGGATTTATATTATTTTAGGGTCATTTATGGTTTTATTGGTTTTTATGGGTTTTAGGGGTTTTATGGTGTTCATGGGTTTTAGTGCATTTATGGTTATAGTGTTTTTTATAATTTTTTAACAGGTTTGGGGATTTATGGGTTTTTATAATATTTTGGGGGTTTATGGTTTTTTTATGGGTTTTAGGTTTTTTTGGGGGGGTTGGTTATGGTTTTTTAGGTTTGGGGGGGGGGGGTTAGTGGTTTTAGGGGTTTTAGAGGGTTTTACGTGTTTTATGGTTTTTATTTTTTTATGGATCTTTATTTTTTTTATTTTTTTATGGTATTATAGAGTTTTTATTTTTTGGGGACATTTAATGTTTTTAGGGGTTTGAGGTTGTTTAATGATTTTATGGTCTTTTTGGTTTTTATGGTGTTTAGGGTCTTGTATTGTTTGTTTAGTGTTTTTCATTTCATTTATGGTATTCCTTCGGGGTTTAGGGTCTTCTGGAATTTAGTGAATTTGAGGGTCAATTGGTGGTTTTAAGGGCTTGAGAGTCTTTTAGGGGTTTTATAGTTTTTTGGGTACTTTGGGGCTTTATGGTATTTTATGTTCTTTTATGATGTTTTACAGTTTCTTGGGGCCCTTTATGGGTTTACTTGTTTTTAGGGTCCTTTATGATTTTAGGGGTTTTAGGGACATTTAGGGTTTTTAGGATTCTTTAAGGGTTTTAGGGGGTTTAAGGGAGTTTAGGGTTTTTTTGGTTTTAGCATCATTTTTGTTTTTTAGGTTTTTAGCATCATTTTGTGGCTTTAAGTTATTTTATTCACTTTTATGGGGTTTTTCAGGATTGTTAGTGTATTATTTGGTTTTGGGGTTTTAGTGACTACTAGGGGTTTTAGGTATTTTAGTGTTATTAGTTTCATTATTTTTTTGATGGTATTTTAGGGATTTAGGGGTTTTATGGACATCTTGGGGGTTGTCAAATTTTTAGTGTTTTTAGGGGATTTGATGTTTTTAGGGTCACAAGGATTTTAGTGTTTTTTGTATTTTTGGGGTTTTAAAAATGGTTTTTGTGGTTTTTAGTGTTATTGGGTTTTTAGGGGTTTTAGAGAAATATATGGTATTAGAATAATTTATGGTTTTCCATGTTTTTAGGGTTTTGTAAAATCATTTAGTGTCTTGGGAAAATTAATGTTTTATGGGGTTTACCAGTTTATGGTTTGTTTTTAGTGTATTTAGGTATTTTAGTGTTTTTATGTTTTTTGGATTATAGGGGTTTTTTGGGGTTTTTTGGATTTTTAGGGGTTTTATTATTTTAATGGGGTTTAGGGGTTTATGCGTTTTAAATATTTGAATGGTTTTTCTAGTTTTTATAGGTTTTAGGTTTTTAGAGTTTTTATGGTTTTTTGGGGGTTCTACAGTTGTATGGATTTTTAGAATATTTTTGGGTTTTTAGGGATTTATGATTTTTTATGTGCTTTAGGGGATTTGGGGTTTCTGTGTTTTTAGTGTTTCAGGGGTCTTCGGGGTTTTATAAGTTTTCAGATCTTCATTGCATTAACAATCTTTAGGGATTTTAATGTTTTTAAGGGTTTTTTGGGAGTTAGGGTTTTATTGATTTTAGGTTTTTTTTGGATTTTTTTGTTTTTTTAGGGCATAGGGTATAGGGTTTGGTGTGATGGATTTAGGTTTTATGGAGTAGTGTATGGGTTTACATTATTTGTTTTTTGGTGTATGATTTTGGGGTTGTGGTTTGGGATGTGCGGTATAACTCTTAGGGTGTTGAGTATAGGGATTAGGGTGTCAAATGTAGGGATTATGGTGTAGGAAATATGTTCAATAGGGTAGGATTTAGGGTTTATGATCTAGGTTATAGGGTGTCGGGTGTAGGCTACATGGTTTAATATGTAGGGTATTGGATTTATGGTTTAGTGTTTATGGTTTATTGTGTAGAGTATAGGGTTTAGTCTATAGGGTTTATGGTTTATCTTTTAGGTAATACGGTTTGGTTTGAATGGTTTTGGTTTTATGATATAGGGTATCATTTTTAGGGTGTAAGGTTTTTGTTTTAGTGTGTAGGGAATAGATTTTATTGTGTGGGGTATAGGGTTGAGGATGTTGGATTTATGGTTTAGGGTTTAGGGAGTAGGGTATATGATTTAGGGAGAAGGGTATAGGGTTTAGGGTGTAGGATATAGGGTTTAGGTTGTATGGTTTTTCCATTATATTTAATTTAATATGGTTTAGTGTATATGGTTTAGGGTTTAGGGTGTGAAGTATAGTGTTAAGAGGGAAGGGTTTAGGGTTTTTGGATGAGGGATTGCGGTTTAGGGTGTATGATTTAGTGTTTAGGTTGTAGGTTATATGGTTTTGGGAGTATGGGTTAGGGTTTATGATTGTGGGCATAAGGTTTCGGTTGTGAGGTTAAGGTTTCATAGTTTTGTGTTTGGGTTTTATAGTATTGGGTTAATTTGGAGGGTTGCGGGTAGAGGGTATAGGGTTTAGGGTTTACAGTTTTCGGTGTAGGTTATATGGTTTATTGTATAGGGAATTGGCTCTATGGTGTAGATTATAGGGTTTTGCATGTAGGGTATAGGGTATAAGGTTTAGGGTTAAGAGTTTAGGGTATTGGAATTTGGGTTTTTGGTTTTTGGTTTTTGGTTACGGATCTCGGGTATAGGTTTTTGGGTTTAGTGTTTAGCATTTAGGTTGTTGGGTTTGAGGTCTTGGGTGTAGGGTGTTGGGTATCAGTTTTAGGTGTAGGGTTTAGGTTTTAGTGTTAAGGGTATTGGGTTTATGGTGTGTGGTATTAGAATTAATGTTTTGAGTATATGGTTTAGGGTGTAGGGTATTAGTTTTACGAATTATGGTTTATTGTGTATGGTTTAGGATTTAGGGTTTGGGGTTTGGGGTTTACAGTGTAGGGTATGGAAACATGGGTATATGATTTAGGAAATGTGGTGTAGGGTATTGGGTTCATGGTGAATGGTTAATAGTTTAGGGCATATGGTATAGGGTTTTCATTTTAGGGGTTAGTGTTTATGGGTTAGGGTATAGGGTTTAGTGTGTACCATAAATGGTTTTGTTGGTATGGAATATGGTTAATGAGCTTTTTAGTATTTTAGGGTTTTTTTGGTTTTTAATTTTTTTTTGGCCTTTAGAATGTTTTTGGTTTTTAGGTTTTTTTTTTGTTTTATGTTTTTTAATGTTTTTAGGGTCGTTTGGGGTTTTTGTGTTCTTAGGGTTTTAAGATATTTTTTATTTTTTTAGCATAATCATTTTGTACAGGGTTTTATGGTTTTAAGGGTTTATGATTAATAATGTTTTTATTGTATTTTTAATGTTTTAGGGTTTTTAGGGTTTTAGTGTTTTTATAGGTTTTAAGGGTTTTATTAGGGTTTCATTATGGGTTTTAATGTTATCCTTGGATTTTTGGGGTTTTCATAATGGATTTTAGGGTTTTTATGAATTTTTAGTTTTTTGGTGTATCTTAATGATTTTAGGGGGGGGGGGGGTTTGGGTTATTTAGGAATTTTTAGGTTATTTAGGTTTTTGGGGGTTTTAGTGTTATTTAAGATTTTTAAGGTTTTATGGGTTTAGGGATGTTTTATTGTTTTTATTTTTTTAGGTTTTTGGGGGGTTTAGGGTTTTTAATGGTATTTAGGTTTGTAGGATTTCTTTGGATTTTTTTTGGGTTTTAGGGGTATCTAAGGATTCTATAGTTGGTATGGATTTTATAAGTGTTTTAGGGGTTTAAGTTATGTGAAGTTATTTTTAGGCTTATAGGGTTCAAAATGATTCTCTATTGTTTTTAGGGTTATTCTTATTTTTAGGGTTTCTTAGTGTTTTCAGGGTATATATGGTTGTTTTAGTGTTTTTATGATTTTTTAGGGCTTTTAGGGTAATTTGTATTTATAGGGAGTTTAGGGTTTTATAGGGTTTTTAGTTGTTTTTATGCTTTTACGTGGGGTGGGGGGGTGGGGGGTTGGGGTTTGTATGATTTTTATGGGTTTTGGGTGTTTTATGGTGGTTTTGGTTTATAGGGTATTTTGTGTATTTATATGGTTTTCAGTGTCTATTTGGGTTTTAATATTTTTTTAGCGTCTTTTGGGATTTTTAGTGTATTTTTGTATTATTGGGTTATATGGATTTTTTAGTGCTTTCAATGGGGTTTTATGGTATTCAGGGTTTCAAGGTTTCAATTAATTATGAGGTTAGTTGGGTTTTATGGGGTTTATTGGTTTTTTGTTTTTTTAGTGTAAATAGGTGGCTCACGGTATCTAGGGTTTTTACCCTTTTTAGGTTTTTTTGGGGTTTTGGTTTTTTATTTTTTTTAGGAAGGATTTAGGGTTTTATGGGCTTTTTAGGGTTTTTAGGGGGTTTGGGGTCTTAATGTATTAATGGTAATGAGGGGTTTTGGGGATTTTATGGTTTTTTGGGGTTCCATGTTTTATAGGATTGTTAGTGTTTTTTGGTTATTAGAGATTTTAGGTTCTTTAGGGTCTTTTAGGCTGTTTAGGTGTTTTTTATGTTTTGATGACTTTTAGGGACATTTAAAGATTTTAGGGTTTCTAATTTGTTTTAATCATTTTAGGCGTTTAATTGATCATTTATTGGTTTTGGGGGGATTTATGGTCTTTTAGGGTTTTTATTGTTTTTAGTTTCTTTTAGATATTTTTTGGTAGAGAGGGTTAGGGTTTTTTAGTGTTTTAGGGGTTTTTTGGGTTATTTATGGTTTTAGAGGTTATATGGTTTTTAGGGGTTTAAAATGGTTTTATTTTTACTTTATGGGTATTTTTGTGTTTTTTTGGTTTCTTTTGTGTTATGAAGGGTTTCTTAGGTATTTAAGGTATTTAGGGGGTTTTTGGGATTGGGGATCCTTTAGGTTTTTAGGGTCCTTTAGGGGTTTTTAGGAATTTACGGTCTTATGGGGGTTTTAGGTATTTTATGTACATTTACATTTTATAACTTTTTAGATCATATAGGGTATTTGGCCTTTTTTGAATTTTAGTTATTCTACAATCTTTTAGGGTTTTAGGGTCTTTTATGATTTTTATTCTCTTTTAGGGTTTTTTGTATTTTTATGGTGTTTTAGGAGTTCATAGATGAGTTTTATGATTTTTAGGATTCTATAGGTTTTTGTGGATTTTTTAGCGATTTGTTCTTCTTATGGGTTTTAGGGTTTTTATAGTGTTTAAAGGGTTTTAGAGGTTTTCTTTTTTATGGATTTTACATTCTATTTATTATTTTAAGTTTTTAGGGTTTTTATGAAATTTTATGATTTTGGTAATTTTTAGGCTTTGTAGGGTTTTCTAATGTTTTAAGGGTGTTTCAGGGTTTTATTTTTTTTATTGTTTAAGGGTTTTTTAGTGTTTTTCGAGTTATTATAGTTTTTAGAGGGTTTTGGGGGTATAAGGTGTTTTATTATTTTTAGGTGTTTTTGGCGTTTTTAGGTTTTGTAATAGACTTTGGGGTTTTAATAGTTGTATTTTTTTAAGGGGGTCTCTAGGTTATTAGGGGTTTTAATGGGTGTAGGTATTTATGGGGTTTAAGTATTTTAGAAGTTTCTTGGGATTTGAGGGGGTTTTTGTTGTTTTAGGGTTTTTAGGGTTTTATAGTGTTTCTGTTTTTAGGGTTTTTTTGTTTTTTTTGTTTTTTATATTTTTAGGGTTTTATTTCGTTTTTATGTGTTTTTGGGGTATTTATAGTTTTTTATGTTTCTAACCTTTTATAGTTGTAAGGCTTTTTGGTTTTGGTGGAATTACAGTTTTTAGGGATTTTAGAGGATTTAGTTTTATTGGGGGGTATTAGGGGATTTAGTGTTATTAGGGATTTTATGGATTTTCATTATTTCAAAGGGTTTTACAAATTTAAGAGTATTTATGTGGTTTATGGGTTTTATCATGTTTTTACATTGTTTTAGGGGTTTTATGGGGTTTTTTTGATTTATTGGTTATTTGTGTTTTTAGATTTTATTGGGTTTTTTTTTTGATTTTAGGTTGGTCTGTGGTTGTTTTACATTTATGGATTTTAATGGATTTTAAGGTTTTTATTTTTTTTAGGTTTTTATGGTATTTTAGGGTTCGTTGGGGTATTTTAGGGTTTTCTAGTTTTTAGTTGAATCTAAAATTTTAATGTTACTTAATTTTTTAGGGGTTTTACTGTCTTTTAGGGTTATTATGGTTTTTAGATGTTTTTTGGGTTTAATAATTTTTAGCATATTTTGGGGGTTTTCTAGATTTTTAGGTTCTTTTAGGGGTTTTTGGGGTCTTTTAAGGGTTTTAGTCTGTGTTTATGATGTTTTCATCAGGGCCCCTCTTGCATGTCGGATTGCGACATGCTTGCTTCTAGTAGCTCCACATTCATACTTTCCAATGATAGGTGGCTTTCATCACATTCATCAGAGATGTTTTATACTTGATCAAAAAGGGATTATATGATGATGGTAACCCCTCCCATGGATTCTTCCTCGGAGCTCATTTCCTAATCCAGGTCTCCCTCATAGACTTATGTCACGTTCATGGAACAAATTTCTGACTCCATCTTTTTTTGTATTCTTGTTAATTACACTACATCAGTATTGACAAGGAAGAAACTGTCGTTCAGGAGGGTAGTCACAGTGGGAATCTTTGGGCATTTTAGGACATTAAAAAATTTAGTCACATGTATTCTTCCTCTTTGGAGGGAATCTCAAATGAGGCATCACTAGGTGTGGAACCCAAGGAATCTCATATCGATCACGAGGTAACTAACACCAATGGAATAAGTCATAAAAGGTGTTATTCCTCAGACATACCATGTTCAATGCATGGGGTATGTTTTTTAGATTAGGTCACATGTTCTATATCATGTGGAGATGGATCGAAACACCTGGTTGATAGAGATTAGGGAATTGGTTTAACACCCCATAGAGATAGATTGGTGGATCATAACGCCTCAGAGAGGTGGATCAGTGGTATGTTGACCTTTGAGGGAACAAAAAAATAGTTTATTGATGGATCAAAACACAACGTGTAGGTGGATCAGGGTGGTGCGTCTTGAGGAGGTACGATCTCACACCTGGATAGTTAAGAAATGGATCAGAATGCCCTATAGAGGCAGATCCGGGATGTTCATCCCTAGGAGAGAACACCGAAGTTTACCAATGGAGGGATTGAACTTCATAGAGACATCCTATGTACACTATCTAAAAGGTAGGGATCAAAACCCACATAAATCGATGCCATAATTTAAGATCATGTGGAAAACAAATCCATGCAGTTTAACATCATGTGGTAAGGATTCTTGTCTCTCAAAATAATAACCAATGGTGTGGTTATTATGAACTCATGTTTCCCTTCATAGTAGGATTTCTCTTGGGTGGATGGTGTGAGGTTTACTCATGGAAGCTTCCTAGTTCGAATACTCTATGGCCCATGGTGTGAGAGGATAGAATCACATGATAATTGTAGATGAGGAATACCGTGATAAATGCACGAGTAAAGCCTAGAGTTTCATATCATGTGTTGTGGATGTTGTCATGTGGTTTAACATCATACATCTAGGATGTGGATCTAATCAATTTTACAACATGTATCTTATATGTGGGAGGACTCACTCTTTACCCCTAGGTATTACGTGAACACTAGTCATGCGCCTTGGAGGGCATGGTGTTGTAAATGTCATGGAGGAGTTATTAATATCAAGGTCTATGTTATAGTCACTATGCATAGAATATAAATTTTTTACAACACCTATATATAGAAGAAACATATATGTGGGTGTCTCAATGCACACATGTGGTGAAGTTGTCAGACATAATGGTGGGTGGAACTGATCACATGGGAACATAAGGTGCATCTAAACTGATCCAAGTTATATTTGGGGGGGTTTTCAAACTCATCTTTCATGAAGGGGTGTCAACAAATGAGAGTCACCATGGAGAGACCCATGATATGTACTTTTTGAATATTGTGGGCTTTTGAAGGTGGGTATTGTATGGTTTAGGTAGCTCATGGAGGCAAGGGTCTTTAAGAAGGAACATTATACATGAAATATTATGACCCCACCTCAGATTAAATACCCGATTCATATGGGGGTCTCTTCACAATGTCAAAATTCTTCCTGATGCCTCAAGTTCCTTAGAGGGACTTCTTCCTCTACAGATAGAGTAGTCCATCATGAAAACCTTCTCAAATTTAGTCGGAGGTTATCAAGAACACTTGCGAAGAGGTTTCACAGAGGTTGGTTACATTGGGTGGCCCATTTTTTTCATTGGTTTTTGAATCCTAGAAGATTCATAAAAAGAGATAAATTTCAAAATTCAAAAGATCACTTGTACATCGATAAAAATACAATATTATGGGAATATTTATAGGGTATGATTATTATGAATATTTAATCTTTTCACAAATCATTATGTGCTTTGTGAATGGAAGTGGTTTTATGAGTCATGCTATCACTATCGTGAATCTACCATCATCGCTTCACATATTCAAGAAGCACCCCATGACTCAAAACATTTTTGATCATAGGAACTATTATGAATTTGGGTGTTCATGAAGGAATATCTTGACCAGGTAGCCCCGTGAGCTATGTCCATTCGTGTAGGAGATGATCTTTAGGAAACAGTCCCCTAAAGGGATTTTTGGGTCCTCTTGGCTAGGTTTCACCCAAAACTAGTTTCAAATTCCCCAACAATTCTGATGATATGATTATTTTTACATTAAAAATAAACCCCTCATAATGGTTTCCAACGGGGAAGATACGAAAATTGGAGATTATCAGTTTTTTGTGAAGCTTGCTCGTGATGGTTGTTCCATTAATACCATCGGGATGTTTGGGGTTTTTCGTACAAAAATAAATTGAATAGGGTCCCCTTATATCTATCACTACACTCTAGTGAGAAGAAAATTTTGTGATTTTTTTTGTGAATATCACATCCTTTGCGAAATATTTTTGATTTCGATCCCCACCACTCGTGAAGCTCGCCTTCACTAAAAGACTATCTCCCAAAATGATCTTAGAAAAATAGACCACCATTAAAATTTATATGTAGACCAGATCTCCAAGAATTTTTATTCAAGAAAAAGATCCATAAAACTATTTTGTCTCGAAAAAAATTGTCTATTGAAGGAGGCAATAATGCTGCTGCTCATGAGAAGGAAATGGTGGGAAACAACATGATTAGGGATAGTACATAGAGTTATTAGAACCATGAACCACTCATTGAACAACTAAAATATGATCAAAAAGAGTACCCGTAGTTCAATAGGTTTCCTATTTATGTATTTGGTCAAGGAGACGATGTTTTTATCCCTATAGGGGGTATAGAAAAATCAGCCTACTAGTTCAAAAGTATGTTAGGACAGTACCAATGGCCTAGGGCTACTAGAGGCCCCATCCAGAAGGATCACAACCCAATCACCAAAGAACATATATGGAACCACATAAAAAATATTGATAGGGAGATTATGTAGGATGAGTAATCCCCTTCATAGCATGATATGATCCTCATGGTAGGTTTGGGGAGTCCTCTAAAAGGACAGAACGACAGCAGGGACCTGTCCTAGGGTGGAAACATTATCAAGAAATGGGATTGGTAATATTGGGAATTCACTTCATCCCAGGAGTTTGATGTATATTTTAAGAGAGTATGGATCTATAGAGTAGCATGGCCCTCATTGTTTTACATTTACTAACATTAGGAAATCATTCCTGAGTTACTGAGATAGTGGTATCCAGAAACCAACATGTTCCATCTTCATCATGGGGAGGTCAGCGTCAGCCTATGGGACCTTCACTAAATTTTTAGGATCTCGACCTTGGGGTGATGTATGATTAGATACTCCCCAGAAAACATTTTTGGGGCCAAGAGTAGCTTCCATCCCAAGAAAAGGCTTTGCTGGATTGGGTGGAGGAAACTAGCAAAGAGAATATAGGGATGATGGATATCTCATTCAAGATATGCTTCGAGTATATCATGAATGAATGGATAGTAGAGCTTTAAAAGGGAGAGGATATTTTAGGGAAGATTCTAGGGAGGTCGTCCACATTTCCTTGGCCATACCAGCTACTCAAAGAGATCTCATACTGGAAGATCATAGAGGTGACCTAGTAAAAGCTTTGGGGATACATCATCAATCTAGATTCTCCTCTAGTATTCATGATTTTGGGGATCAGTCACACACTTATATAAAGGTGGATTCTCCCTTTTAAGGATTCTATAATAGGGGTGTGTATGGGAACTTTTATTACTGAGGTGATGCTGAAAATGGGTATGCCCACCAATTTTGTTGTCCCAATACTGGAAAAGTTGTACAACATTGTTTTACGCATCAGCGAAGGGAATACTACACTCCATGTGGGTGGCTCCATCCATTTCAGGTATAGTTGGGTCCCCGTGCACATTGTGGGATTTGATTACTCGATCACCATTTCTCTTCCAGCCATGAACTTTTGTCTAGTTATTTTAACAGCATAGGGAGTCGATCGCTTAAGTTGGGTATGGTGGATGTGATGGAAAAGGTCGGTACTCCAAATATATTTAGAATTCATCACTTCCCCTATTTAAGGGGATGGTGACTGATGGTGGTATAGTAACCATTAAACATTGATCATACTTGCTAGCCTTTCAAGGGGGTGTCAGAGGTAGGGGGTCTACTATGAGTAGATCAAAGAACCATACAATATGCACTTGTTCTTATGTAAATCCATATGTCTATAAATATTGACACCAAAGGTATATATATAGGTGTGATATGATTTTCATCCTTATGTTATGAAGAATATCTAGAACATTTTCTCAAGTGAGGATGGAAAAAGTTGCTCGAACGGCCACCACCTGCCACCACATATGGACCCATGCATTAATATATGCTATATTGGGAGAGCATATATCCTAAGGGGATTCTGAGGTGAATTACTACCCGAACAAAGAAGAAGAGGCCCCATAACTGTGGGTTCAGGGCCCAGCGATAGTTGGAGTGTATCATAGAGGCAGAGAAAGCATAGTATGAAGGGTAGTAATAGTAGTTCTAGATGTCCCTAGCCTAATGCAGGCAAAGGTTGATGGAAGAGGAGTTATAGAATTTGGTCCAACGCTCTTGGGAATGAATCCAAGGGGAGAAGGGGAGTACACTTGAGAGATCCCAAGAGTATATATCCATGGAATTGGTAAGAGGCCATGTAACCCTAATATACCTAATTATAACATGTATCCTAACATCTTGGAGGCCTGGAGATTTCATAAGTAGCTCCACACCCCTCAAGGGGACTGGTAATATCTCACCACTAACAACATATTCCTCACCATGATTGGCCACACAAAGGAAGGCTTATACACTCCTCACTATATGGTGATGCGATATATGGTGGATCAAGAGGACATGATCTACTCTTAGGGTACCACACATCCCTTGAATTTTCGGGTGAGGACACTGTTGGGAATGTATTCCCCCTAGTTTCCCATATGGGTCATATGGATGCTGGTGCGGCTGTGGGTGAAGGATCAGAAGACTCCTGGTGAAGTATTGTCTACTTGGTCTCAAGAAGAGATAGAAATTGTATTTGAGACCAGGTAAATTATGTAATCTTTGTTCATTTTTGGAGTTCACATATCCTTTAACCAATTATTTGGTCCCTTCTTTCACTTGTGCTGGAATGAGAGAGTATAGAGGAGGGGGAGGTCCAAAACTGTCCTCATATGAAGGGTGATGGAACATCAACACAAGGAGGGGTGAGTGTGCGTTCCCTACCAAACTTCATTATCAAGGGTGGCCAATCAATCGATGTAGCAGTGCCTCTAACTAACATGATCATTGTTGGGGAACCACACTTGAGGAACTACCTGTGAACATCCAAGATCTCCTTAATGGGATGTACTATTCATGTAAGCCTCTTATTTCTTTAAACCCTTATATATTTTTTTTCATTCAGTGTTAGGAATACATAAATTGAAATAGAAGATCAGTAGGTGTTTGGGGCCCACCATCTAACATCAATGCCTGATCTTATAATGATAGAGGATAATGTGGTGATATCAGGTCCAATTCTATTAGAGGAAAAAAGGATGGGAACACCACAATGATTATGCCAATCATCGAGGTTACACTGGAGTGGGCTGCTAATACCATTACCTTGATTTAGGAGTTAGGGGAAGTGAATATAGTAGGGTTGGATGAAGGAGTTGTGGTGGTGAATCCAATCATAGAGCTTCAACCTGAGGCAACCATTAGAGCTAAAGTCGTAAGCTAATTGGTATTAATTTCACGAAAAATAACTTTATTAGATGGGTAGGATTAGTTAAATATACATGCTCTAGAATTTTCATCAGTTGTGGCCACGGGAGTTGAGGCTGAGATAGAACCACCAATAGGGCCAGCTATGGGGGTTGAGATTCTTACGTCCCCCCGAAAAGTTCCATAGGGGTTAGAAGAGGCCTCTATTGTAGGTACTGTTTCTCACAAGGATATGTTCTTATGGTTAGATATCGACCTACTCATGCCCAAAAACATATCCCTATAAATCCATATGATGATTTATTGGAGATCATCCCTCTTTATGAGCCTGTGCCACCTGAATATTTTGAGTATTCTTGTTAAAACACCATAGATGAGAACCATATTGTTCTTCACATGGAGTGGAACTATGTGTTCGACATCATCAACCATTCCTCATATAGGACCTTACAAATTGGGTGGGGTCTCTCCACCATAGGCTTGTTAGCTTGCGGACTGGGAGGTGGAATGTATCATTCTTCATCCATTGGAATGAGACTTTCTTATCAGGAGGGAATGTGATAAATGGAATGTGCAAGAACCTTCCTGGAAGAATCACAACTCATAGAGTTCTAAGGAATTTGAGGAAGCTAATGTAGATATTTATCTCTTGGATAGTCTAGTTCAAGAGAACATGATGATTGCTACTCCCCAAAATGAGGTCATTAATAATATGAAGGCCAAATTAGTAACAAAGGAGGAAAATGTATTGGAGGTGGTTTCCTTGGTGGTTGTGTGCTAGGATGACCATAACCCCTAGCAGATCAGTTCCAAAGAATCACAATATAAAGTTGAAAAGAGAAAGTAGATATAGAAGAGCAGCAAAAAACCCTAGAGGCCATATAGATGTGGATGGATGATCTCAATAACTCAATATCAATAGTTAATTTTTTAATATAATTTGAAAATGAGATTCTCTAATATGTGGCTGAACCTCTAAAATTTTGGTATATTTAATTTAAACATTTACATGATTGATCCCATTTCTTTTTTATGCACCTCATTCATATTCAATAGATGAGCAATGGCCAATCCCTAAGCTCATATGATCCATGATCAGTGTGAGAAATAGTGGATGTCTATGTGACTACTAATTAATGTGAGTATGTTATAAAATAATCAAACACTTAGGATCCGTTTTTGCTAATTGAACATCATGAGTGTAATATCCCATCTTTTTTCAGGTATGTCTCTCTCTCTGAATGTTTCATTAATTATACTATTGTTTTAGTTTTTCATCTTCTTTAATCCATGGTGGTTTTCTTTTTTTGGTCATGTCTATCATTTGAATAAACATAGTTTCGGGCTACAATGAATGATGTGAATAATATAGAGGATCCACATGGAGTGATTTTTGGGGGTAAATGACATAATGTTTTTGGATGTATGATTATTTGAATTAATTTAGTGGGTGTATAAATGTGTCAAGTGTTATCATGTTTTAATTGTATTCTGTGAAGATTTGATGGGTCTTCCGGTTGTTTAATAAGGAAATGGTACGAAAAACCATCTATATAACATTTACAAACTGTTTCAATGGTGTACATGTCTTTAAATGTTCGGTTTTTTTGTATAATTTCAAGGAGATGAGTTTTTTTGGCATATTTTGTTAACAAGAATTACACAATGTGTAAATACATTACACGCCATGTAATTCTGCAACCTACTATTTTAAAATATGATGTGTGGATGAATTTCTATTTCATCTCACTATAGTCTTATACATTCAAACCCAGTGAATCCTCCAATTATTTTGGGGTTTCAACCTACATTAGATATGTTCCAATAACAAGATCAATACTTGTTAATTCTTGTTGGTTTGGTTTTTACTTTATCTACCTTGTTTCTCCATCATTTTTCCGTGTAATCCCATGATTATGTGCATTATCTTGGTTTTGATCATGATTAGTTTTTATCTTCAGACCTCTTGGGGATCATATTTACCTTCTTCCTTGAGGGGGTTTTCAATTAAAATCATTGTGTTCATTACCCTTTAAGATAGGGGGTAAAAATATTTACATGTTGGTTTGATATTTTCCAAATATATTAAATATAGTGATATTTCAAACCAAAGGTACATATGAATTAATGAAATAATTAATGAGATTGTTCCTTGGAGTGAATTTTTTTTCAATTGCTTATTGTCCTCTTTTATCGCTACCTATTTGGTGAGTGAACCTTGAATATATATTTTTTGGATAATGAATTAATGTTTTTTTAGCATGACCTAGAACCTTTGTTTATTTATTGATATAGAATACTTAAGTGAAGGGATACTTCTTTTTTTTTGACTTTTTATCAATTGTGATAAAAATGAAAGAGTTAATTGAATGTGAAATAATAGTTCACAAAATTCACTATTGAGGCTTGTGATGTGACATTGTAGTATCCATGTTGTCGTGACGTATTTTGGTATGCTTGTTGAAATGATTTTATATCATGTATTGGCTTGTAACTTGCACATTTTTTTGTTGTAATGATAGTATTTAGTGGGATCGGACAGGTCCCAATCTGTAATAAATATAGTGAGAGGATACAACCTATTCACATGTTTCAATGCATATAGGGATTTGACTCGGATGTTGTAATGCTTATTAGGATATAACAGGTTTGTGGTTTTTTACCATGGTAATATGGTTTTGGTTGTCATGGGTATGAGACGTAGTCATAGATATTTTATCATGATGCTGAATCCAGTAATTTTACATTGGTTATACTGTTCTGGTTGGAACGAAATCGAGAAATTCTCCAAGATATTCTGTAATGGTTTTGAAGCAGGTTTTTGTGGCATTTTATTAATTTTTTAATTGATTGATTCATATTTTTACCACTTTATTTCCTAAACTTCTCATTGAAATAGTTTTTGTGCTATGGTAGTGTTGATATACTAAATTACACTCACACACTATTTCAGAATCCATTTGGTACCTGGGAATATTATGTGGATGTAGTTTTGTAAAATGGAAATGGACCTTGATGGTGATTGTTTTCTTCTGGATGGGCTAGATTTTTGATGTGGGACAAGCATGGGGTTCGGTATTTGGGAATTTTTAGTATTTATTTCATTATCATATCCTTTTAAATGTATTGTTTCTTGCATGAAATTTAGTTACATTCAATCCTTTCATAACATTATTCCAACTAATATTTACATGATTATTAAGTTGGATATTGTTGTTGGTTTCCTCTATGTTTATACTCTGATTCATTAAGTTTATATTTATTATTTCTACTGATATGACACATCATACTAGGGGGTACAGTCTCCCCACTATACATTTCACACCCTCTCTTCTAGTTGGAAGCCTATGGCATATGGGGAGGAGATAATGAGGTCTTCTAACCAACCCTTTTTTCCATATGAGAGTGTTCTTGATTTGGGATGTTACAATGTGGTATTATAGGATAAGGTTTTATTTTATTTTGCATTACAATTGGGGAAATGTGGAAAAGAGACTATGATGTGTCCAAACAAGGTAACGAGCTTGTGCATTTGAGTTTTTAACCCATGTACGTGGGAAAATATAAGTTCCCAGTGGTGGTATTGTGGTTTATGCTATGTAATTGTTTGAGTTGATGTTATTTAAGCTTAGGTGATCCACATATTGTGTGAACTTATTAATTTATGGTGCTATTGGTTCTTGATATTTGTACTCGTGACCCGGTATGAAGCGTGATGTTATGAATGGATCATAATAGACACATAGGGATATATATTGACATGCCTTGTTCATGATAGGGACATATTTATTCATATGTGATATGCTTTACTACTGGACTATGATATGAGATATCTGTGATAATTGATAAATGAAATGAATGTACATGTCATAGTAAAACACGTGTAAACCATGTTTAGAGAGACCCAGAGTTAGTGGTTATATATTATAGTCACCTGTTGGGTTTGACATTGTTGTTAGCCAGTGTTCTAATGTGTGAATTGTTCTTGTAGATAAAATTCATCCTCGTCATCTTTGACATGAGTGTTAGGAGATTGGAAATCATAATTACCGTACCATAACTGAACAAGTGATTAATATAGTTCCTGATGATCAGATAGATGTTCAGATTCACGACATATTTTTGAGGGTCATGTGATCCATGGAAAGGGATATTTTAGATATCATTCCATTTATGTTTCATATTAAAAAAGTGCTTCTGGTATAAAATCCACTTATATTCACATGTGAAGGTGGACCTTAGGTGGCTGAGTACTAGATTTATTCTATCAAGATGATCATTATGCATCTTGAGACACATGAATATAGTTGGGTTAATATTATTGCATATATGATTCTTGGATCTTCCAGTAATTAGTGACATACTCTTCAAGAAGATCGATAGTGGATTGTGATATCTTTGGAGTAAATATAAATAATCTTCATGATCCATTTATATCCCAAGACATTTAGGGCTGAAAATATCATGATTTCATGCATATGTAGTAGGAGGGCATGCCAGTGCTGGACTATGTTGTATATTTCATTGATATAAAACACCTTGATCCATTTTAGTAGCTGATGACATATCCAGGGTGATGAATTTTCGTCATGGTCATGGTTATGAGACATGCCATAAGTGAACGTTTTCATTTGTTTAGTTTTGATGATGTGATGAACCATGTACTCATTATGTAATGGAATCTGAGAGAGGTCCAGAGTAGCGACCAATATGTTTCAATAGGAAAAATAATTAGTTATTATTTGAGTATAAATAAGAATATATACAATGGTTTTAAGCCAAGTCGTATTAAGTACAGTAATCAGGTTACTGAATAGCCATATCATGACTGTGTCCCATTTCAATGATATCAATTTGTCAATATTGGCCACAACTACCCATCGTGTCCTTACCCTATAGTTTAGTATCATCATTGTTGAAGTCTAGGAAATCTTCAGAGGTTCTGTGTGAACATTACATTGTATACCATTAGAAGGGTATTAGGATAGGCACCTGATTTGGGAAGGGGATCTGCTAACCCTCATCAATATGGTAGCTGGAGTACCACTAGGCTTTCAGGATGAGGTAGGGGACATGTTACCCTAGTACTGGATAATTAGTAAGAGGAGGGTAAATTGATTATTGTAGTCTAACTGGATTACATTCCATAGGGACAAGTGATCTTCATGTTATGAAGACTACTCTGTCTATCATGGATGCAGGACTATCTACAATCATTTGTATAATTCATGTATCATATACCTTATCTTGTGTTTTTTATACAAGAGCAAAATATTACATTCAATATAATATTTTTTCAAATGGTTTTGGTTATAGGTGGAATTATTGGATTGTTTTTTGACCATCGACACACAATTGAGAGTGAAATCATATAATATCAAAATTTTCAAGGTGTATTATCTATATATTGGTGGTTTCCATTTCTTTTGGGAACCATTCATGTTGGAAATGAAATACATCAACTTGATTCTTGGTATTTGGTTAGTTCTATACCAAGATCATATAGACTGTTATAGGATTATATTTACATTTTTACCTCTAGAAGGAATCTATTCCCACTATAGTGATTAGGATCATTAGGCTTGTTGTGTAGGTCCAACTCTACCCAAATTGTATTATCGCAAGGATCATATATGTGGTCTTTCACTAGGTGATGGTGAAATGTCATAAGATTAATTTCCTCCAATGGTATATCATTTTCAATATGTTTTCCATGTTATGTTATATGTATTATCACCCAAGCAATAGATTTATTTCATTACTGTGTAGGTTTTAGGAGAAAATCTAGTTTCTATCCTACCATACAGAATGGAACCAGAAGAGCATCATGAGTTCAATGTTCAGTTGGACTATATTGAATCTAAAGGCTCCATATGAACTAATACATCACCTTGGGGTTCTCTAATTCTCATATCTATGAAAACTGATAGGTCAATGATCTTAGGTCTGGATTATCAGAGGTTCAACAATATGAAATTTAAGAAATTTTTTCCTATTCCATGAGTTGATGGTCTTTTTTATCCATTGAGAGGTGATAAGATCTTCTCCAAGATCAATTTGAGAATAGGATACCATCATTTTAGACCAAAAAACATAACTCACAATACTTTTAGGAGTAGTTATGTCTTGTAGAAAATTGTTGTGATGCTGTTTTGGTTAGCCAATGCATTAGTAGTATTCATGGACATGATGAATATGATCTTTCATCCTTTTATATATCGGTTTTGGGGGGTTGATTAAATATATATTAGTGTAATCCCAATTAGTAGTTGATAATTCCCAACATCTTGAAGTTATATTGAGTAAATTGATAGAGCCTCATATTTACAACAAGCTAACAAAAAAAAATTATTGATTAATAGAGTACACTTCCTGGGCCATCTCATCTCAGAAGCAGGAGTGTCAGTGGAACCAGAGAATGTTGCAGCTATTGTATCTTGGAAAAAACATAAGAATATCTTTTATATTCAGATATTTCTAGGTTTAGTTGATTTCTATTGATTCTCTATCCATGATTACTCCCATTTGGAAGCACCAATTTCTATGCTGACCAAGAAAGGATTGACATTTTTGGGGTCAGATTATTATGAGAGATAATTTTAGGTACTAAATCACAGGATGACATCAGAACCTATCCTCAATTTACCAGTTCTAGTTAAAGAAAATAATGTGTACTATAAAGGATCCGGAGTTGGACTTGGATTGGTTATGATGTAGTAGGATCATGTGGTTTCTTATGGATCTAGGAAACAAAAGTGGAATCATTGGAATTACCCTACTCATGATATATATTTATTAGTAGTTTTACATGCATTGAGATGTTAGAAAAAATATCTCATGGGTGAGAGGTTTGTGGTATACACAGAAAAAAGAGCCTTAGGTAAATCTTTTTTAGTGATTTGTGAACCATATGTAGAGGAGTTGGGTAGAGTATCTGGAGCTATTCGACTTCGAGTTACCTTATACATTGGGAAAGGGAAACATCATTTCCAATTAAGTGATCTAAAAGACCCTAGAAGAGGGGGTACATGTGTCTTGAAATGAGTGGAGATTTAGGGATCTCTCTGCATACATGAATCTATATGTCCAAAAGTATCAATGTTGAGTAACTCTAAATTCAACATCTGTTATACCCATGATTTGGAATAGATCAAGATCGAGAAGTTATCTGATCTAGAGGGCTTAGTTCAAAATGAAAAAATATATAATGAGGAGACACCATGAGGATTGTTTCTTGGTAGTTTTAAGTATGTTATCTTTTGTTACTATGTTTTGTTTCATATAGGCTTACTTGAGGAGATAAAGATGGAGCTTCATGATTCTACATGGGGTGCACATCCTGGTTTGACAAAGATGTATTGTGATCACTGTAGACAATAATTGTGGTTAGGAATGAAGAATGAAGTATTATGATTCATGGCATGATGATTCACTTGTCAGTAGGTGAAATCTAAACATTATAGGCCTGCTCAGCTTACACAGCCTTTTCCCATTCCATAGTGGTGGTGGGATGATGTCGCTATGGATTTTGTGACAAGATTACCCCACACAACCCAAAAGGTTGATGTAGTGTGGATGATTGTGGATATACTAATAAAGTTATCTCAATTATTACCTATGAGGGAGACCTCCACAATTTATGATCTAGGTATTCTTTACTTTTGTTATGTATTTTTTTTCATGGTGTTCTATGGAGTACCAATTCTGATAGAGATCCTCATTTCAAATTGCATTTTGGTAAGGGTCTTCAGAAGGATCTGAGATTTAAGGTTATTTTGGGAACTGCCTAACATCCCCAAACTAATGGTCAATCAATGCTTACTATTCTGGTAGTAAAGGGTATGTTTTGAGCTTCTGATTTCGATTTTGGTGTTTCATAGAAGAAAAATATTGCATTCATGGAATTTTCATATAATAATAGATGCCATGAATCGATCCAAATTGCATCCTTCAAGGATTGGTATAGATGGATGTTCCATTCATCTATTTGCTAGTCAGTGGTAGGTGAGTAAGTAGTTTTTGGGCCTAGTCTTGTACATGATATGTCTAATCATGTTTAATTGATCATATAATGGTTGGTGACCACACAGAGTAGGAAAAAGTATTATGCTGACTATAGAAGATGATATCTAGATTTTGAAGTTTTCCATCATGTTTTAATTTGGTTATTTCCTAGATTGGGGTAACATTATATCAAGTAAAAATAAAAGATTACACCCAGGTTTGTTGATCTACCTGAGAGACCAGTTGTACCTCGTGGTGCTGCAAGTAGTGCCGCAATTTTAGCATGGAAAATACGAGCGCCAAGTAGCTCATCTCGATGGGGGAATATCTAATTTCCGTATCAAGGAGCATGCGGCCGAGTTAGTAGAGGCTATCCTATGTTCCCTCGTTGTTCTTCTGGGTGAGAAGTGCGTTGAGGGATATTTCCCAAGCGGTCACATAAAGGACTAGTGGCTTTCCAGAAACTAGTAGCATCAAGACCGGAGGTTGGAGCAGATACTGCTTGATTTCCTCAATGGTGGTCTAACATTCTTTATCCCACTCGTAGGTGGATCCTTTCTTCATGAGCTAGGAAAAGGGCTTACAATTTCTGGCCAGATTCGCAATGAATCGGCGTATGTAGGCTAAGTGGCCTTGGAGGCCTCTGAGCTCTTGAATATTACTCATGGGAGGCATCTCGATGATGGAATTGATCTTCTCTAGGTCGATCTCGATGCCTCGATATCTGAAAAAGAAGCCAAGAAACTTTCTGGAGGTGACCCCAAAGGCACATTTCAATGGGTTCATCTTCATGTGGCAAGAATGGAGGAAGCCGAACACTTTCTCAAGGTCTTTGAGATGGTCCTGGCACTGGTGAGATTTAACCACCAGGTAATCCACGTAGCATTACACCAATTTCCTGGGAATCGGCTTGAATATGCGATGCATGGCCCGTTGATAGGTGGCACCTGCATTTTTCAGGCTGAAGGGAATAAACTGGTAGAAGAAAGTACCTTGGGGGGCGATGAAGTTGGTTAACTCTTCATCCTCAGGGGCCATCCAGATCTGGTTGTACCTGAAGTACACATCCATGAAAGAGAGGTCTTGGAACCCAGATGTGCTGTCGATCAACAACTCTATCACTGGAAGGGAAAATCATCCTTTGGACAGTGGAGATTGAGATCACGGAAGTCGATACAGAACTTGATCTGTCCCATCTTCTTCCTGACTGGCACAATGTTGGATAGCCACCGGAGGTACTGAATTTCTTTGATGAAGTTGGCTTTGATGAGCTTATCAACTTCAGCCTCAACCAGGGAACCGTGAGAGGGGTGCATCTTTCTGGGTGGCTGCTTGAACCCGCGATGGTTTGATGGAAGGCCAAGGCGGTGGACGGCTACCTGGGGATCTAGTCCTGTAATCTCGTCATAACTCCAAGCGAACACATCATGGTGCTGTTTAAGAAATTCTACGTATTGTTGCCATTCCTCGGGGGGCATAGCGGTGCTGACCAATGTGGGTCTTGGGTCCGCCTTGCTATTGAGGTTCACCTGCACTAACTCATCGACTGTGGTGGAGACGCCCTCCTCAAAGGTAGGGGGTGCATCTTCCATGTCCTCCTCTCTACTTGTGGAGGGATCATCCATGGGGGAGCAGTTTCTGGGCTGCCAGACCCTGATGGGAAGCTAGTGCCGGCTTGGGCGGTAGAGGTCATCACATCAGGAGATTCATGAACTGTGGGGACCCTGGCGATAAAGGTGATTGATCCAATCCCATCCGGTCTTTGGCCTAAGGGGCCATGGTTTATGAAATCAAAGCAGTAGTGTCGTGTCATCTTGAGCTGGTCGATTCCGGCCCGGTGAAATAGACAAGTATGACGTACCACTGTTGCCCTGAGCCTAACATCACGATATCGTACATGGGTAGTAGGTTCGGGGATCACCTACTCCTGGTTGGTGTAGGAGTACGAGGTGATTTCCCACCGCCCCATGGACCCAAGAATATGCCTTCCTCTGGTACATGAAACAACAAAGCATTTCCCCGTGTCGGAGGTTGTGGCATCCAACCGATGGATTGGGAAGACATAAGCATCATCCAAACCTGCCCAGGGATCACTTGTGACAGTGGCGCACTCGACCGCACCTGCCAGGATCTGCTTGTCCTTTCTCTTGTAATTGTCGGCGTCCAGATAATGGGCATCAAAAGAGGCGAAAGGAGATGCATCTCATTGTAGCACACCTACTCGACCCTTAAGGTAGTATTTGAGGCACTGGTGATACGATGAGGGGACCGCTGCATGAAGGTGGAGCCATGAACTTCCCATCAACGCATTGTAGGTGGTGTCCTGAGAGACAACCATGAATTTGGTGCTGGCAATTAGTCCACCGAAATGGGTCCTCTAGAAAATCATGATGAGTGGAGTTTTCTTGGTCTTGTCATACCCCTGGATCCTGAGGTCGGAGGGGGTTAAATCATCCTCAGACAACCCCAGTATCCGCAGTGTCCGAGTTGGGATTAGGTTAATCCCGGAACCCGTGTCAACAAGACAATGTCGGACTTCCACACCATTGAACTGGCCGTTGATGTATAGTGGGTGAATGTGGCCCTGTATGGGAGGGTCTTCATCTTCACCGAAGAATGAGATAACCGCCTGAAATTCGGCATTCTCAGTCGCCTCGGTGTGGAAGGCTTCTGCAGCCGCTACCTCCATATCAAACTGGAGGGGGCTCCTTAGGGACACAGCGAGTGCCTCCTGCATTTTGGATGACAGGAGAAGAGCCTAAAGGATATAGAGCCTTGCTGGAATACTGGCCAGGTGCTTTAGGACATCATACTTTCGAGCAAAATGCGAGGTTCTTCTTACAGGAGGCCGCTCTGCGATTGGAGGCATGACGGGCCCTGTCGGCTGGACCAGTGGCGGACTTGTACTAGGCACGTCTTGTTGTTCACTAGTCGAAGCCCGGAGAGCGGCTGCCGGATTAGGACTGGAAGGCTGTGGTTAGCTGGTGGTAGGGTAGAGTTGGTCGCTGCATGGTCGAGGTGGTTCTACCTGATCCAGAAACACAAACGGTGGTATAGGCGAACCTTTCGACACTGGATGAAGGGGCTGCGTGTGTTGAGGTCTGTATCGGGCCTAATTCCTAGTTTCAGTGGTGTGCACGGCCTGGCTAGAGGTGCCAACTGACGCGCCCTAGCGATTCATGTAGCCATGGCTCTGCCGACATTGGTGATGGCTGGGGACATTGGGAAGGTCTACCTGGCGTTCCCCATCGTCGGGAGTCCAAAATGGATTTACCAACTCTATGGTGTTAACTGAACCGTACCCCGGGCTTTCACTCTAGGATTCATCCACTACTGGATGGAGTATCGGAGGGATCCCCATTTCTGGGGGCATAAAATTGCCAAGAGTACAGGATGACGATGGCATTGGCAGGGCGCATTCTTTTATCTTGCGTCGTTGCTTGCTCTTCTGGGAAGAGGTAGGCTGGGAAGACGATGCAGAGGTGGTGCTCGTAGATTCTGAGGGCTCTAGCTGACTCAGGCGAGCATGGATGATGCCATGGGCATGGGTGACCATCCTACGAGCCATCCAGTCATTATAAATCTGGGAACCATGGTCAGAAACCTGCTGCCACTCATCCTCATTGCCACAACTGCCCTCTGGTCTCAGAAAGACACCTGCTACATGCACCGGGGCTGGGCCCAACCCGACTATGTTGTTGTCAATCTGGTCTTTGAGCCAGTCCTTGAACACATAGCATCGCTGGATGGTGTTCCCTAGGGTCCAGTGATAAGGGCAGTAGTTGGGGTGATCAGTGAGACGTGCCTCTTCCGGCTTCCAGCACTCAGGCAGCCGCACAGTCCTCGACTCCAAGTCACTATGGAAATAATCGGGGACTTGGGCCTCGTCAAACGAGTAAATCTGATTCCTTCTGTCAGGAAAGGGGGATCTTGGAGGCTAGCCATGACCAGGGGCCGGAGGATCATGATGATGAGGAGGATCTTGATTATCTCGCCTAGGTGGTGGCGGTGCGTTACGCGGAGGCGCCTGCAAATTTTGAGGCGGTCGCTGCTGGGCTGGAGGCTATGCCCGTGGGGGTGGACCCCTATGGGGATACTAAGCTGGCCTCAATGGGAGAAACTCTAGCTGCCTGGGGGCCTCTATCTGGGCCACAGCAGCGGGCTTGGCTCTGGAGGCTCACCATGTAGGGATTACGGAGGCAGCGGGCGTGCCAGACTGGCCTGTTGCAGGGCTTCTTCGAGGCGCTGAGCCTCATCTAAGAAGTCCTGCAACCCTCCGGTGTAATTCTGAGTGATCAGAGAAGGAACCAGCTCTACCTTGATGTTCCCTACGCACATTGTCAGTAATTTCTCATGAGTTAGTGGCATTTCAAGGTAGTACGTGAGCCCCTTCCACCGGGCGATGAAGTCCGCAACTCACTCATCAGGCCTTTGTTTTCAACTGAAGAGGTCTGCAATGTTTTTCTTCTAGGTTGTGGAACTGAACTGTTAGAGGAATTTCCTACGAAGATCCTCCCAGCTTGTCACAGATCTAATAGGGAGCTAGTTGTACCAGAAGAATGCTGGTTCTTATAGTGTCTGAACGAAGAAACGGATCTTGGCGGCCTCCTGCTAAGCCAGAGTCCCTAACATAGGCCTTCACCTCGAGTTGTAGTGGGACAGGTGCTGTGGAGGGTCTCCGTTCCAATTAAATGGGGAAAAAGTGGGGTTCCCAAATCCTAGCGGGGCCGGAATATCATCCACCCACTCTGGGTATGGCTTACCGTCCAGTGGGATTTCCACCTGCCGAGTTTCCAGGGCCGCTAAGCGGGCGATGAGTGCTTCCATTAGATCATCCAGATGTGGGTTCCTGTGCTTACAGGGATCCCTAACCACAAGCACATTTCCGAGCACTTATATCTGGTATTCAAGCTCAGCAAATTGCAGGGCGGCTGGTGGAGAGACTCTCAGGGCAGTGGGAGGAAACCGAGCATGGTCCCTTATTTGATCACACCGCTCATGAGGGTTCGAAGAACGTATCTCACCCGCTTGCCATGGGCTCTGGCCTCTCCCCTGTAGGCGAATGCGGCATGGTCGCGGTTTCCCAGTGGAATCTCGTCAAGGGGTAGTTTCCCCTGCCCCTGTTGTCCCAGCCTAAAATTATCGTAGTCAGGCTGCCACTCCACAATGCGTTCGGCCAAGAGCTCGTCAACTAACCTCTTTTTCTCAGAAAGCTATTGGTGCAGTGAGGCCTTCTTGGGATCTTCCTCTTCCTTCTGTACCGAGACAGATGGGTCGGCGAGCTTGATAGCCCCGACGTGCTCTTTACCTTTGCTGATGTTTCAGCTCAGTGTTAATGCCTCGGTGGGTGTGGGGAGACATAGGAGGATCCTCTTTTGGTGAGTAATCCTCGCAGACGGGTCCAGTATCAGCGTGTCCTAAGAGGGTGAGTCCCCATCGAGGAGTTACACATTGTTTCCCTCACCCGGAAGGTCGGCCATGTTGACCACCACTTCCCTTGGCGACATTCCCTCAGAGCCACCCATTGAGTCGGGCTGTCGGCGAATCGCACAGAAAAGAAGGGCAGCGTACTTCCCCCACCCACGGATGTGCGTGTGGGGGGTGGCTTCCTCGATAACATTGCGGAGTAATTGAAAACTCTGGACGCATTGTTGCTGGAGGGCCCCGTGGTGTCCAAGTTACTCGGGGTGCCGAACCGCGGGGAGCACATCCAGATCGACCCGATGGCACTACTCTCCGATATCCTCGAGACGTTCTTGACTTTCGGGATAAGGTTCTAGCTGATGGAGAATATGGGAGTGAGTCACCCAGAGAGTCTACGAAAACATTCAAACTCTCCCGGGGTGAGCGACTGTGGCATATCAAAATTCGGTCCTGCGATCGGCCAAAAATTATCGGGGAAGTGGCATGCTGCGAGGACGGTCCACAAGCTCCACAACTCTGGTTCGGGATGCGGCCCTTGGATCCCCTGCTCATCAACTGATAATGGGTGGGGAACTGGCAGCGGGGCTGAGGCAGGACGCTGGGCCGATGGGCTGGCCGGTGGAGAATACAGCGAGCAGGCTGATTGGTCGCCGAATCCTAAGTCGTCCTCCAAAGGTTGCAGTGTCCTGGCTGCCATGTCGTGATAGTATGGGCCGGCGAATGGGCATCCTATCACAGCATCGGTGCTTTCCGAGGGTGTGTCATGTCGCGACTCTTCCGTCGGTCCCCAGAAAAGTTCTCCCCCCTCTCTGACCGAGGTGGAAGGTGCTTCTGGGGAGGCCATCTGTAACTGCATGTTTGACCCCTGGGAGTACGCCAAGATCTCTTCCTCTTGGATATACCTCCGGAGGGAGGCAGGGATTTTACGAATCACACATTCGGGGAGTACGAGGCTGATGCGCCGATTCCCCACCCTTTCCCTTGACTCATAGGAACGGGGGGGCTCCATCGCCGAGTCGTACTCCGCCTCAGAGTCCGAGAAACAGACTGGTATGAATTTCGTCCGGACTCCCGTGACATTCCTCTTACAGTGACGACGTCTCGCCTTCCTTCCCCTGGGTGGCTCCTCAGGGAAAGGATGATTTCCATCGAGTCCTCTGGACACAATGGTGCTAGGGAAGAGAGGACTGAAGGTCGGGGTATGAGAAGCACCGGGACAGATGTCGAGAGGGACATGGGGAGGACCTCCATGTGGGTGAGCGACCAGATACACAACGGCTCCATACTCGCGGCCAGCGGTAGGGGAAGTGACCTCATACCCAGTTTAGTGAGCACTGAAAAAATCCATACCCATAGCGTAGATGTCGCGGACAAGCCTTCTGATTTCCGGATTGGTATCATGGACCGAGACTTCATGGTGGGTGGCACTACTGCGGATTGGTCCACGGTGGCCATTGCATGTGCCCACGAATGAGACAGTCGGCCCAACCTGCATGTGGGGCGGTTGGGGCCTCGATCCGATTCGGGCATGTAACTGCCCCTGCTCAGTGCATGCGAGGGTCTGGTAAGAGGAGTCAGCAATGGTTTGGGCCATAGTGGTTGCTGATTTTGGTTCCCCAGGGTGGGAATTCTTTTCCGCTCGCACCCGACGCTAGCGTCATGTCAGATGGGTTGGATATGGTGGTGCGGGCATGAAGATTGTCTGCTCCTCGGCCCGAGGAGTCAGGCGACGGCGTCGATGTAGCCTGGAGGAGGCCCTTTCCATGAACCCCTGGGACGGGTCTCTGATCGGGCGGACCCAGACATCCCCAACCTCATTGGGGTAGGGAAGGGAGGTGTCAAGGCACTCCAGGGATAGGCTCCCGAAGCAGTTGAACGTCTGAGTGGGCAGTAGCAGCTCCCTGTGCAGCCCTCGGGGGCGGTGATGGTTGTGTGGAGCAGCTGCCTCTAGATCCAAAATGGCCATGCCCCTGGTGAGGATGACCCCTTCCTCCTCGTACCTACGAACCAAGTCGTTGATCACCCATCGTTGGATGATCTCGTATGGGGAGAGGGGGCGTGAGAACCCAGAAGTCACGACAGTTGGAGTCGGAGCAGCTATGGAAAAGGCGGGGCCACGTGGGGTGGCCGCGTCAGTACTGCCCCTGCCCCTACACCGGTGGGCAGGTGGCGATCGAGCTCCGGATGCAGCGATCTGATTCCTAGAAGAAGGGAAATGAACCCATTAGTACTACCAGGAAAAAAAATCTACAACCAATAGCCCAGCTCCATTCCGTCTTCTGTGGTTGGTAATAGGGATCTACACTGACAACCTCGGAGAATGGAGTGTTCAATGTCCTGACTGCCTCAACCCCTGGCGGGTTTCACGTCCCGGTGCTAGGTGATCGAACCTGGTGACATGCTAATCTTCTGCCACCCCGAATGCTACCAGTCTCCGTGTTGAGGAGATGAGCTTCACATCAGGTTCACCATTTTCTATTTCTGACACTTTTATGCTGGGGAGCGCTCACGTCCAGCACGTGGGGGAGGATGCGTGGCTTTAGGCCCCACATTCCCTCTTTCCAAAGGCGGGCGACATCTGTTCCTTGTTTAGGGACGTCTGCTCCTTGATCGAAACCGGGATGATGGGATGTCAGTTCTTACTTCCGTGGATTCCTCCTAGGAGCTCGTTACCTGATCCGGGTCTTCCTCATAGATTTAAGATGGGTTCATGAAGCTCTTTCCCAACTCCATATCTGCATGGACTCCAGTTAATTATACTACTTCCATCGAGATGCTCCAAGGGGTCTGGTCGGTGCAGCCACATTCGGTGAGGAGAATGGTCATGCTGGGGTGTCGTTGGCGCACCTTGACACTGGGGGATTGGCATGTCTGTCTTCTGTCCCTTATTATAGGGCTTCTCGAGGGCACGGAAGCCTGAGGAATCCCACATCGAACGCAGGGAATTGTGTATCATCTAAGGTTTTCCTCATCTTCCCATGTTTAACATGGGGTATGCCGCGAGTTTAACATATGGCGGAGATGGATCGAACTGATCAAAAAACTGAGAGTGGATCAGATTGATGGACCCCCTAGGGGGAACACCGATGTTGGGGTAAGCACATGGGTGGCTTCCCGGGTACTGTGGAGTGGAATGAGGTGGCATAATCCCATCGTGATGTGGTGGCCCGAGTGAGTATCAGGATGGGTGATGGAGTGACGCACTTGAACCTCATGGAGGCTTCCTACATATCTCCATGGCAGGGAATCAAAGTCGGCATAGTTCAGTGATACGGTGGGACACCTGAAGAGGCATCCCGTGAGAATGAACGCATGGATTGGAGCCTGGAGGAAGTAAGATCTCCGGGCTAGGGCATGAGCTTCCCAAGGCACGTGGGCTCGAGGGAGAGGTCAGGATGAGACATGGGTGTGAGGTATGGGTCTTACGCTCTGAGGAGGCCCATGATGGTGGGTATGGGGCTTACGCTATGAGGCGGCCCATAACGATGGTTGTGAATCGACGCGAAGGGGTCGGAACAACTGAGTGATGGGCTTGAACCTCGTGGAGGATTCCTACGTACCATGAGTTAGCACGGATCAAATTCCACATATTCGGGGCATAAATATTAACTTCATCTGGGATGAGGGCATACAGTTTAACGTCATGCGGGATGAGGGAATACAGTTTAACGTCATGCGGGACGAGGAATTAGGGGCTTATGCTCTGAGGCGGCCCAAAGTGCTGGTGAACCGACGTGAAGAAGTAGGAACGACCGGGTGGTGCACTTGAACCTCATGGAGGCTTCCTACGTACCATGTGTTAGCATGGATCAAAGTCCACATAGTTCACTGGGATGGGGATTATGCTCTGAGGCGGCCCATAATGGTGGTCATGTTGGATGCTCTCTCTAAGCCCACGTGAGTCATGCTCGGTGTGAGAAACAAGAGACAGCAAGGACCAGATGATCACATCACGAAGGGTGCGTCCGTGAGAAGCGGAAAGGGGCTTACGCGTTGAGTAGCCCAAAGAGGAAACATGGGCTTACGAGTGGATATTGGCCCCTGGTGGAGTGGCTTACTCCAGGATGGAGGCCCGTGGTGTGACAAAGCACAGTGGGAAAGGGACTCCACTGGCCTTGGCAGTGGGGAAGTACAGAGGTGCATGGGTGCAACCTTCTACAAGAGAGGATAGGGGATTATGCTATGAGGAGGCCCTTCCCCCATGGACAAACGCCACTCCGACAAGGAGGATCTCATTCCATGTGAGGAAGAATCCATTCCCATGGAGATGAGTGGGCGTAAAGAATGCCCGAGCCGGGGGGACCATGCGTGCGAGGCACAGGGTCAGACCACTGTTTAACATCATGTGTTATGGACGAGGTGCTTAGCAGTTTAACATCTGGTAGCTTGGACGAGATGAGTTCGCTCCACACCCCTAGGGATTACATTCCCAACACCCTCTACCCCTTGTGGGAGGGATGGCATCGGCAAGGCCATAGTGAAGGGGGCCGCAGAGCGAACCATTGAGGGGTCCACGTTGGCGTGGCTATGTGAAGAAGCAATAGCCGTTAGCTTGCCTATGAGAAGAAGCATAAGGCAAAGCAACACAATGGGAAACACCGCCCAAGGGACCTTGAGGTTACTTCATACGAGCCTAGAAGGCCGTACTGGAAAATAGTGCATGGCGTGCATGCCCGGCATGGAAGACATTGGGCACCGGTGCATAGAGGAAATCAAGGGGCATCAAGTGAGGGGTCCGGGGTTTTGCGTGCAAAGAGAAGGTTTGTGAGAAAAACACCGGGATGAAGCGCAATTGGGTCCGAGGATTGCATGTGGATAGGGGATTGCGTGCAGCATACCTCGATTGGGCGCGGGGGCACGGGCCGATCCCTATGGAATGGAAAAACCTACCAGAGGGATTGCGTGCATTTTGGAAGGGATTTCATGCAATTGGATGTGATTTCATGCAAATTTCAAGGATTTCGCACAAAGGAAGAACCCGAAGGAGTTGTAAAATTCACTTAAGCTGGTGGGGTTGCGCGCAAAGGAGAACCTTGAGGCAAGTTTGCGCGAAAAGGAGAATTACCTGGAAGACATCTTGCACGCACAGGAATCTGAATTGTGCGCATGGGAGCTGGTCCTAATTCCTAAATCCCGAAACGGTTGAGGTATCCTTCTATTTATAGGCATCCTCTAGCGCGGAATCCCTGCGGCGCGCGAAATCTTCTGCCCCAGGACCAGTTGGCGGGCAAAGCCTCACTGCACAGAACCGGGCGCACAATTTTGTGCGCCACGCCGATTCTTTTTCCCGAATCCCGGGAGTCCTTTGAGGGAACTTCATTTTTCTCTCAAGTACTCCTTACTTTCGCACACCACTTCTAGGTCCTCTGGACTGGGTCTCTGAGTCCGAATATGACATTTCCCTGTATGTTCGAAACTTTCTCTGGGAGTTACAGACTTTTTCGGTGTCTACATGAGATTTAGGATATTTAGTGTTTTAGGGATTTTATAGTCCTTTTGTATTTATTGTTTTTAGGGATTTTATGGTATTTTGGGTTTATGTGTTTTATCATTTTCAAAGGAATTTAGATTTTTTCGGGGATTCTTGGGGGTTTTACAGTTTTGAAGGTTAATATGGGTTTTTGGAGATTTTTAGGTATCTTGGTGTTTTTTGTGTTTCTAAGTCTTTATTCGTGTTTTTAAGAATTTTTGGGTTTTTTTGGATTATTAATGTTGTTAGGGCCTTTTAAATATTTAGTAATTTTATATTTTACAATGTTTCTTAGAGTTATTTGTTAGTTTTTAGGGATTAATAGATGTTTAGGGTTGTTAGTGTTTTGGTTGTATGGTGCAGGTCTATGTTTTAGAGTGTAGGATCTGAGTTATAAGGTGTATGGTACAAGGTATTGGGTGTAGTGGATGGGGTTTATGTTTTTGGGTTTGGGTGTAGTGAAGAAGGTTTAGTGAGTATTATATAGGGTTTTGGGTGCAGGGTATAGGGTATATGGTGTACAGTTTCTAGTTTAGGGATCAATGTAAAGTGATTAGGCCAGAGGGTTTATGTTATATGGTATAGGGTTTTTGTCACAGGGTGTAGGGTTTAGGGTGTAGGGTATTGGAGTTAGGGTGTATGATTTATGGTTTAGGGTGTAAGTTATAGGGTTTATCGTGTAGGGTAGGGGATTAGGGTTTAGGGAGTAGGTTATAGAGTTTTGGTTGTATGGTTTAGGGTTTAGGGCGGAGGGTTGAGGTTTTAGGGTGTATGGTGTAGGGTTTATCATTTAGGATATAAGTTATATGGTATAGTCTTAGTGTGTAGGGTTTAGGATTTATTATGTATGGTATCGGGTGTAGGGTGCAAGGTGCAGGGTGTTGGGAAGAGGGTTTATGGTGTAGGGTGCATTGTTTAGGGTGTAGCGAAAATTTTTTAGGGAGTAGGGTATATGGGTTTGGTATGTTGTTTTGGGTGTAGGGTTTAGATTCATGGGTGTAGGGTTTGGGGTTTAAGGTGTAGGGTTAAGTGTTTAAGGTGTAGGGTTTTGGGTGTAGGTTATAGGGTTTAGCATTTAGTGTATAGGGTTTAGGGTGTAGGGTTATGGGATTAGTTTTTTTTTGAATAGGGGTACGGTATATGTGTAAGGATATGATGTTTAGTGTGTAGTGTTTATGGTTTAGGTTATAGAGTTTAGGGCTTTTGGATTAGTGTTTAAGGTCTAGGGTATATAGTTTAGGATATAGGGTTAAACATTGAGGGTGTAGGGTATTGGGGTTAGGGTGTAGGGTATATGGTGTAGGGTGTCAGTTATAGGGTTGAGGGTGTATGGTTTAGGGTTTAGGGATTATTGTGTAGGGTATCAGTTTTAGTGTGTAGGGTTTAGGGTTTTGGTGTATGGTATATGGTTTGCGGAGTATGGTTTAGGGTTTAATTTGTAGGTTATAGGGTTTAGGGTGTGGGGTTTAGGATTTAGGGTGTTGGGTTTAGGGTTTAGGTTTATGGTTTTTGGTTTTGGGTCTAGGGTATACGGTTTAGGGTGTATGGCTTTGGGAATAGGGTGTGTGGTTTGTGGTTTAGTTTGTAGGGTTTAGGGTTTCTGGTAGAGGATTTGGGGTCTAGGATTTAGGATGTAGGGTATGGGGTATCAAGATGAGTGATTTCAGAATTTTTTATAATTTTTTGGTTTTTATGTGTTTTAATGGTTGTTATCCTTTTGAAATGCTTCTTTTGGAGTTATTTGGTTATTAGGGGTTTTACGGGTTTTAGGGTTTTTAGGATATTTGTCGTCTAAAAGTTATTAGGATATTTTAAGGTATTTTTTATTTTCTTCGTGTTTTTAATTTTTTTAAAATGTTTTTTCCAAATCCTCATTTAATTTTATAAGCAAATACCTTTATCAATCTAGGTGATGGGATACTTATTACATAGGCCGATGGCTCAAGACCAAGTGGTCTAAATACAATGCCTAATATAGGTTTTAGGATATTTTAGTGTTTTCGGGAACTTTTAGGGGTTTTAGGTTTTTAATGTTATTTTATGGTTTTTATGGTTTATAGGGTGCTTTAGGGTTTTAAGGATTTTTTATTTTTTTTAATTTTAGTGTTTTTCTGGTCATTGAGGGTATGGGGGTTTATTTATGGTCGTTTAGGTTTTTTTGGGATTTTTTGTCGCTTTAGGTGTTTTAGTGTTTTTAGGTTCCATTAAGGTTTTCACTATTTTTTGTAGTGATTTTGTGTTTTTAGAGTCTATTATATTAATTTAGGTTTTTAGGGTATTTTTCTATTTTTTATCATTTATGGAATTTAATGATTTTTTGGATTTTTAGGGCCTCATAGGTTTTTCTAGGGTTTTTGGTTCTCTTTGGGTTGTCAGGGTTTTTAATGTTTTTAATTTTTTTTTACATCTTATGGTTTTTTGTGCTATCATACTATTTTTAGTTTCTTTTAATGTTTTTTTGTTTTATATGGTGTTTTAGGACATTAGGGGTTTTTATGATTTTTAGGGGTTTTTATGGGTTTTTGTGTTTTCATGGTTTTTTGGGGTGTTTAATGTTTTTTTTGGAATTTTGGTTTTTTAGGGTTTTAGGGATTCTATGGTTTCTGGGTGGGTTTTATCGGTTTAAAGGGGTTTAGGGGTTATATGGTTTTTTGGGTTTTTAATGTTTTTATATTTGTAAGGGGGGTTATATATTTTAGGGTGTATTTGTGTTTTTCTGCGTTTTAGTGTTTTTTTTTGGATTTTAGTGTATTTTAGTGTTATTATGGTTCATCGTGGTTTATTTGGTTTTATTATGGTTATTATGATATTTTTTGTAATTTACGGTTTTTGAGGGTTTCTAGGATTTTTAGGTTCTTTTAGGGTTACTCTGTTTTTATTGGATTTTACACTTTTAGGGTCTTTTAATGTTTTTTTGGTTTCACAATATTTTACAGGTTTTGGGGGTTTTAATTATTTTTAGTGTTTTTAGAGTATTTTAGATTTTTGTTTGTGTTTTTATTATATCTTATGTGTTTTAGGGTTTCTACAGTCCTTTATGTTATTTTTGGATTTTGGGGGGTGTTTTACCGTTTTTAGGAATCTTTAGGGTTTTAGGGGTTTAGGATCCATTAGTTTTATTCCATTTTTTTCTTTCTTGAGTAATTTTAATTTCATTTAGGTTTTTAGGATTTTACAGGGGTTTTTGTGTCCTTTATAGGTTGTATATTTTTAGGGTCGCCCAGGGGGTTTTGGGTTTGTAGAGCATTTTGATGTCTTTAGGATATTTAGGGCCATTTAGGGTTATTAGGGTTTTTATAGTATTTTAGGGGTTTTAGGATCTCTAATTGTATTTGATGGTTTTAGTTCTTTTTAGGGGTTTTAGGTTATTTAATGGATTTTAAGGGTTAATAGGTATTGAGGGGTTTTAGTATTTTTATCATCTTTTAATGATTTTTAGGGGTTTATTGTCTTTTATAGTTTTATTGTTTTTATGGGTCTTTTATGATTTTTAGGGTATTTAAGGGTTTTATGGGTTTTAGAGTCTTCTAGGGATTTTATTTTTTAGGTTTTTAGGCGTTTTATGTGTTTTCTGGGGGGGTTTTGGTTTATTATGGTCATTTAGGATGTTTAGCGTTATTTGGGGTGTTTGGGTTCCTTTGCGATTTTTAGGGTTTTAAGTTCATTTTGGGGTTTTAGTGTTTTTAGGATATATTAGTGTTTTAGGGGTTTTAGTGCACTTTTGGGGGTTTTAGGATCCTTTAGTGGGCTTAGTGTATTTTAGGCTTCTTATGATCCTTTAGGACCATTTATGGTTTTAATCTTTTTTATATTTTTGGTGATTTTAATTATATTTTATGATATTTTTTATTTTATTTATTTTATTTATTTTTTGGTTGTTAGAATTTATTATGGTATTTTAGGGGGTATTACATAATTTTAGAAGGAATTAGTATTTTTGGGTGGGGGGGGGGGCGTTACAGGTTTTAGGGTTTTTTGGGTTTTAGGTGTCATTTTGGAATTTGGGGTTTTATGGGTTTTTATGTTATAGGGACCTTTAGAGTATATTTTTGTTTTTCATTTTAGGATTTATAACGTTTTTATAGTTTTTAGGGTTTTTTAATCCTTTAGGGTCTTAGGGTTTTTATAGGTTTTTAGTTTTTTAGGGTTTCAAAGGTTCATAAGTGTTTTAAGTGTTTTTATTGTTTTTGGGGTTTTAGGGTAACTCATATTTTCAGAGTTTTTAGCATTCTTAAGGACATAAAGAGTTTTCACAATTTTAGGTTTTTTTGATTTCTATTGGTTTTGGTGTTTTTTTATGGTTTTAAGGGTTTAAACGGTTTTTAATGTTTTTAGGATTTTAGGGTTTTTATTTTTAGGTTTTTTGTCATTGAATTATTTTGTGGATTACTGGTTTTTATGGGTTTTAGGTTTTTATGGTTTTTATTGGGTTTAATGGTGTTCATGGATTTTTTTTGGGTTTTAGGGTTTTTTCATGGATTTAATGTGGTTTTATTGTTTTAAGGGTTCTTATGTTTTTAGGTGTTTTATGTGTTTCTTTGATTTTTAAATGTTCTTAGTTTTTAAGGGTATTTTTGATTTTATGGTTTTATTGTTCTTAAAGGTTTTTGGGTTTTTGGGTCTTTTATTATTTTGAGGTACTTATAGGTTTTAGGTTTTTTATGTGGGTTTAGGGTGTTTAAGGGTTTTCAACAAATATTAGGGTTTTATAGGGCTATTGAGGGTCTTTTTGTATTTTTAGTCCCTTTTAAAATCTTTCAGCATTTTATAGGGGGTTTACGAATTTATTGTATTTTAGGGTTTTATGTTTTTTTGGATGTTTATGGGTTTTAAGGGGTTTTTTGGGTGTTTTGGTCATTTGGTTTTTATATGGTTTTTTAGAGTCATTTTCGGTTTTACGGGTTTTTGGGGGTTTAATGGGTTTTAGGGTGTATTATTTTTTAATACATTTATTAATGGTCTTTTAGGGATTGTTTAGGGTTTTATCGCCTTTTAGGGTTTTCGGGGGTTTTTTTATTTTTAGGGGGTTTATGGTGTATTAGGGTCCTTCAGTGTTTTTAGTTGTTTAATGGTTTTTAGGCATTTTACAAGTTTTAGGGTTTTTTTTTTGCTTTTCGTATGTTTTTTTGGATTTTTATGATTTTAGGGGGGGGTTTGTTTTTAGGGTTTTAATGGTTTTCTCTATTTTCATAGTTTTTACAGTTTTAGGGTATGTTTTGATTTTTTAGTATTTTAAATCGGTTTTAGGGTTTTTAGTCGTTATATAGTTTTAATGTTTTTTCGGGTTTCTAGAGTTTTTAGGGGTTTTATGGTTTTATAAATTTTATCTTTTAGTGTGTTTTTTGGGTTCTTATGGTTTTTATGGTTTTAGGGAGTTGATTTTTTTAGGGTCTTTTGGGGTCTTCATATTTTTAGGTGTTTTAGGGTATTTAATATATTTTTTGGGTGTTAGGGGATTTATGGGTATTTAGTGTATTTTCTATGTTTTAATGCATAGGGTGGGAAAGGGGTTAGGGTTTTAGTAGATTTATTTTTGGGGGGTTTTAGGGTTATTTTTGGTTATTTTTTGGGATTCAGAAATTTTTAAATTTTATGTAATTTTCTGGGATTTTTTGGGTGTTTGGGTTGTTTAGGGTTTTATGGTTTTATAGCAGTTGGCCTATTAGGGATTTTAGGGTTCTTAGGGGCTTCATAGGGTTTTAAGTGTTTATAGGGTTTTCTTAAGGGTTTTAGGGTTTTATGGTTTTTAGTTTTTTAGTGATTTTTGGCTTTTAAGTATTTTTTGGTATTTTTTTCCATTTTAAGGTTATTTTAATGTTTTTTTATGGGTTTTAGGGTTTTCATATTTTTTAACGGTATTAAAGGGGTTTTAGGTTTTTTAATGGGGTTTAGGGGTTTAATGGGTTTACATGAATTTTAGGCCTTTTGGATTTTTTAGGGCTTTCGCTTTTTTAATGTGCTTAGGGTTGGGGGTTGGTTTTTTTATCATATTTGGGGGATTTGGGGTGTTTTTTGATTTTAGGGGAGTTTATAGATTTTTATGGGTTTGAGGGCGAATTAGGGGTTTTAGTGTTTTTTGATGTTTCTTGGATTTTTTGGGGGATTTCATATTTTTTGGGAATTTTATAGATTTTAGATTTTAAGGGGGGGGGGTCAGTATTTTCTGTTTTAATGGGTTTTATGGTTTTTAATTTATTAATGTATTTTTAGTGGTATTTATTTTTTTACAGTTCTTGGGTATTTTAATGTTATAATGGGTTTGAGGGTATTTTATGTGTTTTTGGGTTTTAGGGTGTTAACTATTTTAAGGTATTTTCTGTGTTTTTCTGTGTATCTAGGGTATCTTACAGTTTTAGGGTGTTTTAGGGTATTTTTTTTGGGTATTAGGGTTTTTATGAGTTTTTAGGATTTTTTGGGTCTATTAATTTTTTAGTCTTTTTTGGTGTTTTAGGGTCCTCTAGGGTTATTAGGGTCCATTATGGTTTTTCTTGGTTTTAGGATACATTATGTTTTTTAGGCATTCTAGAGTCCATTAGTGTTTTAGGGGTTTTAGGGCCCTTTAGTTTTTATAGTTTTTATAGGGTCTATTTGATTTTAAAGGGCCCTTTAGATGTTTCAGGGGTTTTAGAATTATGTAGAAGTTTTGGGAATCATATGATCTTTTAGTGTTTTTTGGGTTTTTAATTATGTTTACTATTTTTTTGGTCTATAGTGACTTTTATAGTTTTATTAGATCATTTTAGGGCCTTTTATGTGTTTTATGTATTTTAGGTTCTTTTAGGGGTTTTAGGGGTTTTATGGTCTTTTAAGGGGTTTAGGGGTTTCAGGACCTTCTATGGTTTTCATGGTTTCTAGTGTTTTTACAGATTTTATGGGTTTTATGAATTTTAGATTTTTATGTGTTTTTTGGGTATTATGGTTTTATGGTTTTAGTGGGTTTAATGTTTTTTGTGATTATTGGGGTTTTCAGGGTTTTCGGGTGTTCTTGGATATTCTTGATATTATAGGGGTGTTAGGGGTTTTTTGGGTATTTAGTGTATTTTCTATGTTTTCATGCTTTGAGTAGGGGTTAGGGTTCTAGTAGTTTGAGGATTTTTGGGGTTTTTAGGGTTTCACAGTTATATATGGTTATTTTAGGGGCTTTTAGAATTTTTTTTTAATTTTTTATAATTATCTAGGTTTTTGAAGTTTGGGGGTTTTTTAGAATTTTATGGTTTTATGGTGTTTTGAATTTTAGGGTTTTTATGTTTCATAGGATATTATTAGGGTTTTAAGTGTTTATAGTATTTTATTATGGGTTTTGCGGTTTTTGTAGATTTTATATTTTTTTGTGATTTTTCGGGTTTTTTGGATTTTTTTGTAATTCTTTTAGCATTTTAGGGTTATTTTAATGTTTTGAGTATTTTAAGGGGTTTAGGTTTTTTATATTTTTAAGGGTATTAAAGTGTTTTTGAAGTTTTTAGGGGGGTTTAGGGGTTTAATGGGTTTAAAGGGATTTTAAGTATTATTTATTTTCTAGGGGTTTTGGGTTTTAAAGGTGTTTTGGGTTGGGGGTTAGTTTTTTAGTGTATTTGGGGTTTTATGGTGTAGTTTTAGATTTTAGGGGTGTTTATAGATTTTTTGTGGTGGTTTTAATAATTTTTATGCTTTTTTGGGTTTTTTGGAGTTTTGGGGATTTTTTTGGTCTTTTTGGGTCTTCATTAGTTTTAGGGATTTCATGTTTTTAGGGTATTTATGGTTTTAGGGGTTTAATTATTTTTTTGGGTTTTTTATGAATTTATGGTTTTTAAAAGTTTATTTGGGTTTTAAGTGTTTTTAATGTTTTTAGGGGTTTTAGGGTTTTAAGGGGTCTTAGGTTTTTTAGGGTTTTTAGAGATGTAGTGTTTTTAAATTTTTATAGGGGTTTTGGTGTTTTTAGGGTTTTTATGGTATATAAGAGGATTATTCTTGGTTTTAAATATTTTTTAGGGTTTTCATATGGTTTTTTTGGTTTCTTTTATTTTGGGGTTTTAGGGGTTTAATATTTTTTTTAGAATTTTCAATGGTTTGGGGTTTATTAGGGGTTTTAGGGGCTTTCATAGTTTTTTTGGGTAATTTTTCTTTTTATGATTTTTTTTATTAAAACAATTTAATTTTTTTTGGGGGGGGGGGGGTTTTCAGGTTTTTAGTGGTTTTTAATGTTTTTTAGGGATTTCTGGTTTTTTAATGTCTACAGTTTTTCAGATGTTTTAGGTTTTATTTCGGTTTTTGAGGTTTTATGTTTTTCATATATTTAGGGTTTTAGTATCTTTTAGAGTGTTTTAGATTTTTCTATGATTTTTGGAACTTTTAGGGGTACTTGGTGTTTTTAAGGGTTTTGGGGTTTTATGTTTTTTAAGGATTTCAGGGGTTTTTATATTTCATAGTGTTTTAGGAATTTTTAGGGTCTTGGGGGAATTTTACGGTATTTAGGGTTTTTATGGGTTTTTTATGTTTTTAGGGGTTTTATGGTTTTTTTGTTTTTAGGGTTTTTAGTGTTCCTTAGGGTTTTTTAGTGATTTGGGGGGGGGGGGTAAATATTCCTGGTATTTACAATTTGTTTCTCAGGGGGGGTTAAGGTTTTTCCGATTTTTTGGGTTTTTAGTGTTTTTTGGGTTATTTTAGGGTTTTAAGCTTTTTAATGGGTTTATGGTGTTATAATGTTTTTATGGTTCATAGGTTTGTTAGGGATTTTAGAGTTTTTTTGGAATTTCATGGGTTTTATGAGTTTTTAATTATTTATGTGCTTTTATTGTCCTCTTAGGTTTTTCTAGGTATTTTAGTGTGTCTAGGGTTTTTATTGGGTTTTAGGGTCTTTTGTGTCTTTTTGGGTTTTTAAAGTCTTTTAGTTTTTAGGGGGTTTAGGGGTTTTAGTGTTTTATTGTTTTTATTATTTGTAGGGGGTTTAGGGGTTTTATTGTTGCTTTAGATTTTTTAGGGGTTTTAGGAATTTTAATGTTTTTAGTGTTTCTATGTTACACTGGTTATTATGGATTTAGGTTTTTGTAGGTTTCTATTGGATTTACTGTTGTGTGTGTTTTAAAGGTTTTTTCAATTTTGGGATTTTTTGGGTTTTAAGGGTTTTATAGGTTTTTTAAAATTTTTAGGGTTTGGGGGGGGGGGGGGGTTGAGGTTTTAGGTTTGTAAGGGTTTTAAAGATTGTTTTTGGTTTTAGAGGTTTTAGGGGTTTTAGTGTTTTTTAAGTTTTATGGGTTTATAGTGTTTTAGAGTTTTTTGGACGGGTGGGGGGTTTGAAGGTTTGGTGTATTTTGGGGTTTTTATTTGCTTTTTGTGTTCTCAGTGGTTTTTAGGGGTTTTATGGGATTTAGGTGTGTTTTCAGGTTTTCGGCATTTCGGGTTTTGGGGTTTTTTTCTGTTTTTATGTGGTGTATTAAGGATATTAATTTGGTTAGTATTTTTATGATTTTATGGTTTTTAGGGTTTTTAGAAATTTTAGTATTTTTAGGGTTTTGAGGTTTTTTAGTTTTTATGGTTTTAATGTTTTTCAGGTTTTTTAAATGTTTTTTTGTTTTTAGAGAGTTTTTTGTCTGTTAAATTTCATTTAGGGTATTTATGGTTTTATGGTGTTTAAGGTTCTTTATAGTTTTTACGATTTTTCAGGTTTTGTTGGTGTTTCTTTTTATTTTATTGTATTTTATGGCGTTAAAATTTTTATTCTGGTTTTAAGGGTATTTTGGGGTTTTTTTGGTTTTAGGTATTTTTGTTTTTAGATTTTTATCATTATTTTTGGATTTTTATGGGTTTTTGGATCTTTTGGATTTTTTGGGGTTTTAATGGTATTGTTGTGGTTTTAAGGCCTCTTTTGGTTTTTGGGGTCTTCTAGAGTATGGGGGTCTTTAGAATATTTATGTTTACATTAGGGGTTTTACGGTTTTTTGGGATTTTATGAGGTTTTAGTATTTTTATGGTTTTAAAAGTTGTTATGCGTTTTTTTAGTTTTTTAGAGTTATTGGGGGTTTTCGGGTTTTTAAGGTTTTTAGGGGTCCTTAGGTGCGTTATGGTTTTTATGGTATGTATAGTTTTTAGGTTTTTTTGAATTCTTAGGGGGTTTTAAGGTTTTACAATTTTATGCTTTGTAGGTGCTTTAGGGTTTTTAGGGTTTTTATAGTTTTAGTGTATTTTAATGTTTTCAGTGACTTTTTGGGTTTTTATGTTTTTGGGGGTTTAGGGTATTTTGATTTTTATAGGGTTTACTAGGTTATTTTAGATGTCTTTATGGTTTTCTAGGGTTTTTCATGTGGTTTAGGGAGATTAAGGGTTTCCTAATTTTTTTAGGGTTTTTACTATTTTGATGGTTTTTAGGGTCTTTTGAGTCCTTTTTGTAATTTTATTCTTCTTTATTGTCCTTTTTGGGTGTTAAGGGTTTTATAGGTTACTTTAGGATTTTTTTTTGGCCCTTCAGGGTTTTAGGTTTTTTCGTTAGAGGTTTATAAGGTCATTTTGGGCCCTTTGTGGGTTTTTCATCCTTTAGAGGTTTTATGGACTTTTATGGGGGGGGGGGTTGGGGTTATTAGGGACCTATAGGGATTTTAGAGTCTTTTAGGATTATAGGAAATTGTATAGTATTTTAGGGGTTTAGGGTTTATGGGTCTTTTAGGGGATTTATAGTTTTTTGGGCCTTTTTTTAGGTTTTTTTGTGTATATCATTTTTTGGTTGTGTTTTAGGTCTTTTAAGGGTTTTAAGGGTTTTTCGGTTTTTATGTATTTAATGGTTTTTAGGTTTTTTAGGTTTTTAAAAGTTTTATACCTTTTAGGGTTTTTCTGAGTTTTAGTGTTTTTTTGGGATTTACGATATTTAGTGTTTTAGGGATTTTATACTCCTTTTGTTTTTACGGTTTTTAGGGATTTTATGGTATTTTGGGTTTAATTATTTTAAAAGTTTCAATGGAATTTAGATTTTTCAGGGATTCTAGGGGTTTCTACTATTTTGGTGGTTAATAGGGCTTTTTGAGATTTTTAGAAATTTTGGTGTTTTTTGTGTTTCTATGTCTTTATTCGTGTTTTTAAGAATATTTGGGTTTTTTGGATTTTTAATGTTGTTAGGGCCTTTTATATAATTATAAATTTTAGGTTTCACAATGTTTATAATTGTTTTTCTGATTTTTAGGGATTAATAGATGTTTTCGGTTGTTAGTGTTTTGGTTGTATTGTGCAGGTCTATGTTTTAGAGTGTAGGATCTATGTTCTAAGGTGTAGGGTACAACATATTGGGTGTAGATGATGGGGTGTATGTTTTTGGGTTTGGGTGTAGGGTAGATGGTTTAGTGAGTATTCTATAGGGTTTTTGGTGTAGGGAATAGGGTATACGGTGTACAGTTTTTGGTTTAGGGATCAAGGTAAAGTGATTAGGCCAGAAGGTTTATGTTATAGGGTATAGGGTTTATGTCATAGGGTGTAGGGTTTGTGGTGTAGGGTATTGGTGTTATGGTGTATGATTTAGGGTTTTGGGTGCAAGTAATAGGGTTTATGGTGCAGGGTAGGGGGTTTAGGGTTTAGGGAGTAGGGTATAGATTTTTGGGTGTTTGGTGTAGGGTTTAGGGTAGATGGATGAGGTTTTGGAGTGTAGAGTGTCGGGTTTAGCGTTTAGGATGTAAGGTATATGGTATTGTCTTAGTTTGTAGGGTTTAGGATTTATTCAGTATGGTATAGGGTGTAGGGTGCAAGGTGCAGGGTGTTGGGTAGAGGGTTTATGGTTTAGGGTGAATTTTTTATGGTGTATGGAAAATGTATTAGGGAGTAGGGTATATGGGTTTGGTATGTTGTTTTGGGTATAGGTTTTAGAGTCTTGGGTGTAGGGTTTGTGGTTAATGGTGTAGGGTGAATTGTTTAAGGTGCAGGGTTTTGGGTGTAGGTTATAGGGTTTAGCGTTTAGTGTATAGGCATTAGGGTGTCAGGTAATGGGATTTGTTTTTTTGTAATAGGGGTATGGTATTTATGTTAGGATATGCAATTTAGGGTGTAGTGTTTCGGGTTTAGGTTATAGTGTTTAGGGATTTAGGTTTAGTGTTTTAGGTCAAGGGTATATAGTTTAGGATATAGGGTTCAACATTGAGGGTGTAGGGTATTGGGGTTAGGGTGTAGGGTATTTGGTTTAGGGTGTTGGTTATAGGGTTGAGGGTGTTGGGTTTTGCGTTTATGGATTATTGTGGAGGGTATAAGTTTTAGGGTGTAGGGTTTAGGGTTTTGGTGTATGGTATATGGTTTACGGAGTATGGTTTAGGGTTTAAAGTGTAGGTTATAGGGTTTAGGGTGTAGGGTTTAGGGTGTGGAGTTTAGGTTTTAGGGTGTTGGGTTTAGGGTTTAGGGTGTATGGTTTTGGGTTTTGGGTCTAGGGTATACACTTTAGTGTGTTGGGATTTGGGAATACGATGTGTGGTATGTGGTTTAGTTTTAAGGGTTTAGGGTTTCTGGTAGAGGATTTGGGGTCTAGGCTTTAGGGTGTAGAGTGTGGGGTATCAAGATTAGTGATTTTCAGATTTTTTTTAATTTTTTTTGGGTTTTTATCTATTTTTAATGGTTTTTATGATTTTGAAATGCTTCTTTAGGAGTTATTTGGTTATTAGGGGTTTTACGGGTTTTAGGGTTTTTAGGTTATTTGTCGTTTAAAAGTTATTAGGATATTTTAAGGTATTTTTGCTTTTCTTCATGTTTTTAATTTTTTTAAAAGGTTGTTTCCAAAGCCTCATTTAATTTTTTAAGCAAGGTCCCCTTTCAAAATAGGTGTAGGGAGACCCATTACATTGCCCGATGGCCCACAGCCAAGTGGTCTAAATACAATGCCTAATAGGGGGTTTAGGATATTTTAGTGTTTTCTGGAACTTTAAGGGGTTTTAGGTTTTCAATTTTATTTTATGGTTTTTATAGTTTATAGGGCGCTTTAGGGTTTTAGGGATTTTATATTTTTTTAATTTTAGTGTTTTCAGGTCATTAAGGATTTGAGGGTTTATTTAGGGTATTTTCGGTTTTATTGTCGCTTTATGTATTTTAGTGTTTTTAGGTTCCATTAAGGTTTTGACAGTTTTTTGGAGTGCTTTTGTTTTTTTAGAGTCTATTAGATTAATTTAGTTTTTTAGGGTATTTTTCTATTTATTATAATTTGTGGAATTTAATGATTTTTAGGTTTTTAGGGTCTCTTTGGTTTTTCTAGGTTTTTTGGTTCTCTTTGGGTTGTCATGGTTTTTAATGTTTTTAATTTTTTTGATATCTTATGGTTTTTTGTGCTATGTTACTGTTTTTAGTGTCTTTTTAGGTTTTTTTGTTTTTTATGGTGTCTTAGTATATTAGGGGTTTTTATGATTTTTATGTTCTTTTAGGGGTTTTTATGGGTTTTTGTGTTTTCATGGTTTTTTGGGGTGTCTAATGTTTTTTTTGGAATTTTTGGTTTTTAGGGTTTTATGGTTTCTATGGTTTCTGGGTGGGTTTTATGGGTTTAATGGGGTCTAGGGGTTATATAGATTTCATGGTTTTTATTTTTTTTTATGCTTTGGGGGGGGGTTATAGATTTTGGGTTTATTTGTGTTTTTTTGGGTTTTAGTGTTTTTGGGGTTTTCATGGGTTTTTAGAGTTTTAAGGGATTTTTGGGATATCTTTAGGGTCTTAGTAGTTTTAGGGTTTGGGGGTCGGGTTTTTTGAGGGGATTAGGTATTTTTGGAGTTATTAAGGTTCTTTGCGGTTTATGGTTTTTTATTATGGTTTTTATGATTTTTATGGATTTAAAGGGGTTTTAGGGTTTCTATGATTTTTACGTTCTTTTAGGGTTAATGTGTTGTTAAGGGATTTTACAGTTTTAGGGTCTTTTATTGTTTTTAGGGGTTTTATAGTCTTTAAATTTTTTTGGGGGTTTTAATTATTTTTAGGGTATTTAGAGTATTTTAGAATTTTTAGTGTTTCTATTATATTTTATGCATTTTATGGGTTTTTGTGTCCTTTATGTTCTTTTAGAATTTTTGGGGGTGTTTTCTATTTTTTAGAAATCATTAGGGGTTTAGTGGTTTAGGGTCCTTTAGGTTTTTAATCTTTTTTTAGGTTCCTTGAGTAAATTTAGGGTCCTTTAGGTTTTTAATCTTTTTTTAGGTTCCTTGAGTAAATTTAGGGTCATTTAGGTTTATATGGTATTATAGGGGTTTTATGGTCCTTTATTGGTTTTATTTTTTCAGGGTCCTCTAGGGGTTTTTGGGTTATTTGGGAATTTTGATGTATTTAGGATATATAGGGCCATTTAGGGATTTTATAGTCTTTTAGTGTTTTTAGGATATCTAATTGTCTTCTATGGTTTTAATTCTTTTTAGGGGTTTTAGGTTATTTTATGGATTTTATGGGTTATTGGGTATTGAGAGGATTTAGGATTTTTTTAGATCATTTAATGATTTTCAGAGGTTTATACAATTTTACAGTTTTAATGTTTTTATGGGTCTTTTATGCTTTTTAGGGTTTTTAAGGGTTTTATGGGTTATAGAGTCTTTTATGAATTTTATTTTTTAGGTTTTTAGATGTTTTTATCAGTTTTTGGGGTTTTTTGGGTTATTATGGTCATTAAGGATATTTAGCCTTTTTAGGGGTGTTAATGTTCCTTTAGGGTTTTAGGGTTTTAAGGTCATTTATAGGTTTTAGGATTTTTAGGTTACATTAGTGATTAAGGGGTTTTAAGGCCCTTAAAGGGGTTTTAGGATCCTTTAGGGGTTTAGTGTATTTTAGGATTCTTAAGATTCTTTATAGCCCTTTATGGTTTTAATGTTTTGTATATTTTTTGGGGGATTTTTAGGATATTTTATGGTTTTTTTTATATTTGTGTTTTGGGGTTGTTAGGGTTTGGAATGGTATTTTAGGGGGTTTTGATGTTTTACATACTTTTAGAAGTAATTAGTATTTTAGGGTTTTAAGGGTTTTAGGTGTTATTATGTTATTTGGTGGTTTATGTGTTTTTATGTTTTTAGGGACCTATAGAGTATTTTTTTTTTCTTTTTGGGATTTATACCTTTTTTATGGGTTTCAGGGTTTTTTAATCTTTTTGGGTTTTTGGTTTTAATGGTTCATAATTGTTTTATGTTTCATTAATATATTTTAGGTTTTTAGGATTGCTCGGGTGTTAAAGGGTTTTCACTATTTTAAGGTTTTTTGGTTTTTATGGGTTTTATTGTTTTTTGTTGTTTTTTGTGGTTTTAAGGGTTTATATGGTTATTAGTGTTTTTAGGATATTAGGGTTTTTCCTTTTAGTTTTTTTTTCATTAAATATTTTTTGTTGTTTAATGGTATTTAGGGGTTTAGGTTTTTATGGTTTTTAGGGTGTTTAAGGGTGCTTATGGATTTTTTTGGGTTTTATAATATTGTTGGATTTAGGGGTTTTAGGGTTTTTTCATGTATTTAATGGGGTTTTATGGTTTTAAGGTTTGTTATGTATTTAGGTGTTTTTGGTTTTTCTATGATTTTTAAATGTTTTTAGTTTTTATGGGTATTTTTGGTTTTATGGTTTTTAGGGTTCTTAATGTTTTTTGGGTTTTTGGGTTTTTTATAGTTTTTATGTACTTTTAGGTTTTAGGTTTTTGTGTGGGTTTAGAGTGTTTAAGGGGTTTTAACGTATTTTAGGGTTTTATAGGGCTATTGAGGTTCTTTTTGGATTTTTAGTTCCTTTTAAGATTTTTTAGCATTTTAAGGGGGTTTAGTGTTTTATTGTCTTTTAGGGTTTTATGTTTTTTTGGTGTTTATGGGTTTAAGGGGTTTTTTGGGTTTTTTGGGTCATTTGTTTTTTATATGGTATTTTGTTTTTTAGTGTCATTTAGTGTTTTAAGGGTTTTAGGGTGTTTTATTTTTTTTAATACATTTATTAATGATCGTTTAGGTATTATTTAGAAGTTTATCACATTTTAGGGATTTTAGGGGTTTTTTGATTTTTAGGGGGTATATGGGGTGTTAGGGTCTTTTAGTGTTTTTAGTTGTTTAATGGTTTTTAGGGGTTTTACGAGTTTTAGGGTTTTTTGGATTTTCATATGCTTTTTGGGATTTTTATGTTTTTGGGGGTTTTGGGTTTTAGGATTTTAAATTTTTTTCTATGTTTTAAGAGTTTTTACAGTTTAGGGTATATAGGGATTTTTTAGTATTTTAAAAGGGTATTATGGTTTTTAGTGGTTTATGGGTTTAATGGTTTTTATGGTTTCTAGAGTTTTTAGGGGGTTTAATGGGTTTGATGAATTTTATATTTTTAAGTGTTTTTTGGGGTTTTAAAGCTTTTATTGTTTTAGGTGGTTTAATGATTCTTAAGAGTTTTAGGGAAAGGAAGATGCGAGGGTCGGACTATTCCCCACCCCCCAAATTTATTAGAAAGAAAAAATGAGACACAGCAGACAAGGGAGGGGAGGTGTCAAACGACCCACACCCGAAAACCCCTTACAACCCACGACAAAAAAGTGAAAAATCAAAATAGAAAGGAAAAACCAAACAAGAACAGCTAGGTCCAAGCAGCAACCATCACCATCATCCAACAACATCCAACATCCAGCAGCTCACTACAAAGAAATGACCAGCTTCCAACCTCACATACACTAGCATCCAACACCTCCTCACCAAAACAAGCCATCACCAGCAGAACATAACCATTAGCACCAGAATTACACAAGATCCTGAAACCACAGTTCACTTCCATACAGCAACCATCATACCAAAGAAAACCAACAACCAGCAGTTTTCCACCTTCACCATATCTCAACCAAATGAATCACACCCAGAAGCAGTCAGCGGAAAAACCATCCACATCCAGAGTAGTCCAAATCGAATAGCCCTTCCAGCATTCAAGGCCACTTATCCTAGAAACCTCTGCCATGCCGCACATAGAAGTACAACCAATAGTACAACAGCCAACAACACAGGGTTCATCACAGCCCAGCTCACCAGTAAGCAGCAGCCAACACCATATTTTTTGAAAAGCTGAAAAACCATTCATGCCTTGTAAACCAGCAGCATCATACATACAACATCTCACCTTGGAGGATATTAAAATAAAGAACCACCTCCATAATTGATTCACATATAGAACAACCACAATCACAAAGAAGTGAAAAATGTAAATCAAAAACCTTGAACCAGAAAGTCCAGCAAAGAAGCCATTCACCACCAGACGGACTAGATCACAACAATACCAGAGAATGCTGGCAGCAGCGGGAGCCGACTGCAGATCCGAAGAACCAACATGATCAAAGGTCCAAATATCTTCCATCAAACCCATGAACCATTTTCCACAAAAAACCATGACATCCAAAACACAGAAAATCTGCAGCTGCTGTACAAAATGATAGGAAAAACCTTCTCCTAAACAATACGAAGACCAGTTTTCCAGCCACCTTGTCCACCAACAGAAAGCCAGATCCGTAGCTCCACACACACAATCAACACCATTGCGAGAAGAATATGAACCTGTGATGTCGATTGCACCTGAAGACATCGCGATCCATTGCTGAGACCACACTGCGAGCCAGATAAAGGGATCCACATAACCGTTGGATCTCCACACCTTGTCACATCCCCTCACGATCCACGCAAAGATGAACAAGAGGAGCCTGAAACTGTCTTCCACTGCACAGACCAGACCCGCTTAATCCAGGAGCACCCAGATCTCGATCTTTTCCAATTACCGACGCTGGAGACCATCCCGATCCGAAGGGGACCGCATCACCGCTAAAGCTCGACACATTAGGGAGCGGTCGAAAGTCGCCACCGCCAAGGAACAACACCACCAAGATCCGCCAGAACAAGCTGAAACCATCATGGGTGAAATAATCCCCCAATATAAAAATGTCAAAGTTCCATGCCCAGATGTGCGTCGCGATGGGAGAGAGAAACCATGAGAGCAAGATGCCATCTCCTCTTGGGGTTTTTTGTGGTTTTTCTATGGTTTTCAGGGGTTTTCCTATTTTTTAGTTGTTCTATGGTATTCAATATATTTTATGTTTGATAGGGGATTTACGGGTATTTAGTGTATTTTATAAGTTTTAATGCTTCTGGGGGGTGTTGGGGTTTTAGTAGTTTTAGTATTTTCTTGTGTTTTCGGGTTTCAAGGTTATTTATGGTTATTTTAGGGGTTTCACAAATTTTTTAATTTTTTTTACTTTTCAGGGTTTTCTCGGTGTTAGGGTTGTTTAGGGTTTTATGGTTTTATGGTATTTGGACATTTAGGGGTTTTAGGTTTCTTATGGGATTCTTACGGTTTTATGTGTTTATAAGGTTTTCTTAAGGGTTTTATGGTTTTACGGTTTTTAGTTTTTTAGTGATTTTTGGATTTTATGGAATTTTTGTTATTTGTTTTGTTTTTTACATTTTAAGGTTATTTTAATGTTATTTTTATTTTAATGGTTTTAGTGTTTTTATATTTTATAAGGGAATTAAAGGGGTTTTGGGTTTTTAAGGGGGTTTCAGTGGTTTAATGGTTTTAAAGGAATTTTACGTCTTTTGTATTTTTTTTTGGGATTTCATTTTTTTAAGGTGTTTAGGGTTGGGGTTGGTTTTTTTATCATATTTGGGGTTCTTTGTGGTGGTTTTATATTTTTTGGGTGTTTATAGATTTTTATGGTTCTGAGGGATAATTAGGTTTTTTAGTGTTTTTAGATGTTTTTGGGATTTTATGGGGATATAATATTTTTTGAGAATTTTATGGATTTTAGGGTTTATATGGGGGGTTTTTTGTATTTTGGGTTTTAATGGGTTTTCTGGTTTTTAGTTTATTAATGTATTTTTAGTGGTTTATATTGTCTTTTACAGTTCATAGGGTATTTTAATCTTCTGAAAAGTTTGAGGGTCTTTTATGGGTTTTGTGGGATTTAAGGTATTAAGAGTTTTAGGGTATTATATGTGTTTTTTAGTATTTCTAGGGTAATTCACTATTTTAGGGTGTTTCATGTTTTTTAGGAGTTTTTAGGATTTTTTGGGTCCATTAAGGTGTTATGATTTTTTGGTGTTTTATGGTCCAATAGGTTTTTTAGGGTCCATTATGGGTTTTCATGTTTTTAGGATACATTATGTTTTTAAGCGTTTTAGATTCCATTAGTGTTTTAGTGGTTTTTAGGGACCTTTTGTTTTTTAGTGTTTATGGGGTATTTTTGGGTTTTTAGGGCCCTTTAGAGGTTTCAGGGGTTTTAGAATCATGTAGATGTTTTGGGCATCTTATGATCCTTCAGTTTTTTAGGGTTTTTAGATCATTATACTATTTTATGGTCTATAGGTTCTTTTATAGTTTTATTAGAATTTTTTAGTGCCTTTTATGGGTTTTTGGGTTTTTAGGTTCTTTTAGGGGTTTTAGGGGTTTTAGGGTCTTTTAGGCATTTAGTGGTTCTACAGTCTTTTAGGGGTTTTAGGTTTTTTTTAGTGGTTTTAGGGGTTTTTAGGAGGATTAATGGAATTCATGTTTTCAAGAATTTTTGTGGTTTTAGATTTTTATTGGGTTTTAAGGTATTTTGTGTTTTTATGGATTATTAGGGTTTTAGGTTTTTTAGGTATTTATGGTTTTAATGTTTTTAGGGTTTTTAAGTGTTTTTAGTGTTTCTATGTGTTTTAAAGTGTTTTTAGGTCATTTCATGTTTTTAATGTTTTTAGGTTTTAATGATTGTTTACTTATTTTGTGTAAATATGATTTTAAGGGGTTTTAGTTTTTTAATGTATTTTTAGTGTTTTTGGGGGTTATTAATGTTTTTAGGGTTTCTAGGGTCTTTGGAGTTTTCAATGGGTTTTTATGGTTCTTAGGGTTTTTTGGGGGGTTTTTATGGTTTTTATGGGACTTTTATGTTTAGGGTTTTTATGGTTTTAAGGGTTTTATGGATATTTTTTGTTTGAGGGTTTTTAGGTGTCTTAAGGGTATTTTGGAGATTTAGGGTTTTAATATTTTAAGGGGTTTTAGGGTTTCAAGCGGTTCTTTTTGGGTTTTATAGGTTTTAGGGAATCATAGTTATTGTTAGGGGGTATTAAGGGGTTTTATTATTTTATTATGTTTTAGGGGTTTTATATTTTTTAGATACCTGGCTTTTCTTTGGTTTTTAAAATTTTGTTATGGTTTTTATATTTTTTAGTGTTTATAGTGTTTTAGAGTTTTTAGGGTTTTTATGGGTCCTATGTTATTTTTGTTTTTTGGGTTCTTGGGGTTTTATACAATTTTTTAGGTCTTTTAATTCTTAGGGGCTATTTATGTTTTTAGGGGTTTTAGGGTTTTTATGTAATTTTAGGTAGTTATAGGTGTACTTCATTTTAGGGACATTTTTTTAGTTCCATTTATGAAATTTTGTGGTTTTAGGTTTTCTAGGATCATTTATAGTGTTTTAGGGTATTGGGGGAACAATAAGGGTTTTAGGGGTTTTTAGGTCCCTTTAGGATATTTATGGTCCTTTAGGATATTTTAGGGTTTTATTGGGGTTATTAGTGATATTAGGATTTCTTAGGACCTATAGAGGTTTTGGGTTTTCAAATAATTTTTAGAGGGTTCAGATTATTTTATTACCTTTTAGAATTTTTTATTATCTTTTAGGGTTTTAAGAGATTTGTCATTTTAGGGTCATTAGGGTTTTTTTATATTTTTACGATCTTGTAGAGGGGATTTATATTTTTAGTATTTTATGGGTTCTATTGGTTATAGTATTTTTAGCGTTTTATGGGTTTTAGAGTTTTTATGGGTTTTATTCCTTTAGGGTTTTTAGTGGTTTTGGGATTTTTTGGGATTTAGATGCTTTGATGGTTTTATTGGATTTTTATTATTTTTAAGGGTTTTTGTGTTTTTAATGGCTTTTATAGAATTTTGGATTTTTAATTGTTTTTAGTGTTCGTTTAGGGTTTTTAGAGTTTTTAATGTTTTTGGGTTTTTACAGTTTTTACGGTTTTTACGGTTTTTAGGGGATATAATATTTTTAGTGATTTTTATTGTTTTTGGAATCTATTAGTTTTAGGGTTTATATTTTCATTCATGTCATAGTAGGGATTCTTAGGGTTTTCAATGTTATTTTAGAGGTTTTAGGGATTTTAAATATATTTTAGGGTTCTTATTGTTTTTAGTATTTTTTAGATTTTTTGGGATTTTGATGCTTTCAATAGATCTATTATTTTGAGTTTTTTTAATGGTTTTTTGGGGATTTAGTTTTTTTTCTTATTAGGGTGTTTAATGGGTTTTAGGGACTTTTCAGTTTTAATAGGGTTACACAGTGTCTTTTACGGGTTTTAGGTTCTTTAATGTATTTTTATAGTTTTTAGCGTTTTAGGGATTTTGGGTATTTTTAGGTTTTTTGGGGTTTTATGGGTTTTAATAGTTTTATGGATTTTTGGGATTCTTTATGGGTTTTATGGATTTTTGGGTTTTATGATTCTTTAGTATTTTTAGTGTTTTTAGTTTTTTAGGGGTAAGGTTGTTTTAGGGTTTTTCGGCATTTTATGGATTTTAGGATCTTTTGGGGTTTTATAGGTCTGATTAGGAACTTTTAGTGGGTTTTATTGTTTTTAGGGACTTTTAGGGTATTTAATATTTTGTGTGTTTTCTTGTTTTATGGTTTTTGAAAGAGAATTGTCATGGGAGCCCTTAAATGATTAGTGTGATTTAGGGGTAGTTAGAGGCAGCAAAGTGGCTGACCAAGGTCGTCTCTCAAAAGAGGAAGTTAATTAAAAAAACCGTTCATAGGTATTCTAAAAATAAAAGATAATAGAATTTAAACACTACTTAAAAGGAATGGGGTTGTTTATAGTTTATAAATCTATAAGATGTTTTCTGGAAGAAGATTGCATTTTTTTTGTTTTTAATTTTGAAATGAAGTTTGATTAAAAAGACACAACAAGAAGATGTTTTTTTAGAAAATATCTTAAAAGGAGTAATCGATCTAACTCTACCTCTTAATTAACTTATTAATCATCACCATTTAAATAAATATCCACTTAGTGATGATCCCCTAATCTATTAACCCCCTAACCCTACAAGAGTTAACTTAACCACAAAGATGGAATTACTTAAACCCTAGGCTAGCTTCGGAACACGCAATCGCAGCACCCTACTTTGATTGTTGTTCTATGGTTAGCTTATGGTCAGTGGGTAATTAGAGAACATACCCATTCTGGACATGAGTATGAATTATGTTTAGAGAATATATTTGAACTCTACAAATTTATCCCGTGTGGCCTTGTATTACCGATTAAGATTGCGCTCTCACAATTTACACAAAAGCCAGACCTCGTGTTTTTTGTGTGTTAATTGTTCAATTGCTTGATTAGATTCTTAAAATTTAAAAACACAATTCATGGATCATATTAAGTGAATTAATGTAGCTCAGTGATTCAAAATAATTAAGTGAAGAGGGTATAAGATAGATCGATTACTAAAAGACTACTTTTCAGTGGGTGGCGTAATCAACGTAGAAGCGTTTTGCATGTGCAAAGGTTTATAGTGGGTATAACCAAATAACGCTTCTACTCAAGAATTAATGCCCAAAGAGGAATATTAAAAGAATAAGAAATTTAAAAAAAACATAATAAAAGATAATAAATAAAAGATGAACAAAGAAGATTATTACACAAACAAAAGCACTACAACATGAAGGAGATGAAGAAGGCTTCGTCGAAGGGACCCTTGCATCAAGAGATACCCTTATTGAAATGGTTGGAGAATTGGAGTGTATCCACTTCTCCTCTTCCCTCAACTTCCCAATGCACGTCCCAACCCCTCAAAATGTGAAAAACACCAATTTATAGAGGGGAGGGGATAGAGGTTACAAGTGGTTTCAAGTGTGAATGTGGAAATTTGGCCGAATATTTTATTCCACATTGCACCGCCCATTTGACCACCACAACGCGTGATTTGGCCTGCCATCGAGAAGGATCATATGTGCGGATATGGGTTCTCTATCTCCTATAAAACTTGGGGCTCAATCCAAGCCCAGATGAAGGAGTTATGGCCGAAATAATTACGCTTCTCCATTCTAGCATGTCCAGCCCACCTTTGACATTATGGCCCAATTACTCCATCCAGATACATTCTTTTTGTCATGTGTCCGGAATAAACGTTGTATCCAATTAATTAAGAAACATAGTTACAAAATATTAAGTTCAAATAATTCAAATACAAATATTTATGATTGAAATGCTACAGTGATTTTGAAAGGGTAAAACTGGAATTTTCATCAAATATTCAAATGAATGATCTAATCCCAAATACTTTCTAATTGAACATATTTAACACAATGTGAGGAAATTACATCATTTATTATCCATAAAATATACAATAAAATAGTTTTTTATCATTATTTTAGGGGGTTTTATAATTTTTTACGTTTTTGAGGATTTAGGTTTATGGGTTTTAATGGTATTTATTGGTCTCTATGGGTTTTAATGGTTTTATGGAGGTTTAGGTTTTTTAGATCATTTTGTATATTTAGGGTCATAGGGTTTTTATGGTGGTTTAGTGTTTTTGTGTTTTTAGGTTGGTTTCAGGGTTTTTAGTTTTTTGGGGTTTTCCCTTAGATATTTTGGGTTTTTTGGATTATTATAGGGATTTCAAGTATTTCAGTATTTTTTTTGCGGTTTTTTAGTTAAAAGGGGTTTTAGAGTTTTATGGTAATTGGGGTTTTTAGTGGGTAAATGGGTTTTTAATGGTTTTAGGGATTTCACTGATTTTCATGTTTTTAGGGGGGGAGGTTTGAGGCAGATATCCCCAAAAAAATTTAAAGAAAACAAAACCCAGAGCTACATGGAGGGTTTCCATAACCTAGAGCACACCCGGCCCTTCATATCAGAGTACACATACGATATACAAAAAGATAGGGCAACAAAATACCACAACAAGCTGAGTTACTTGATTTCCTTCATTGAGAGTGCATCTGCCACCGAGTTTGCCTCCCTATAGACATGAGAGACCCACATGATGAGACTCTAAGAGACGGTGAGGCAATCAATTCATTGTGGTAGAAGTCTCCATGGGACTTCCCTCGATTTTTTTTGAGGGAATACACTGTGAGAATCGAGTCATACTCAATCCAATGATAGTTCAACATAAATTGCACGACAAACTTAAGTACCTTAATCATCACACATAAATATGCTTCAAAAGCACATATTTCTACAATAAAATGGTAAAAGAAGCCTTTGAAGAATACAATATTGGTGTGGATGTCCTCGCCAGACCTTGAGGGGCAGGGTGCACCCAATCCACACTGCACACATTGACCATTATCTATGCTAGGATAGGGGGAATCCATCATATATATATAAGAAACTACAGCATCATCCCACTGCTAGTAACTCCAAGTGAATACAAAAGAGTCATATCATTGACATTATTTTCCTTCGATCCTATATGAATATGGGATTCAACCTCGATTACCTTGTGGATCAACACCACTCCACCACGAACTGAGAGAGGTTTTCTGTTAAAGTCCATTGCATTTCGAGCAGTCCAAATGTAATTGATGGACATCGAAACACCTACAAGAAGTAGGTTGTGAACTTGTTAACTATATTTCAGCTTCACTAGGCCATATATGAAATCAAATTTCGCCCCTTTCATGCCACACTTCAACCAAAAACATTGGAGCAGGTAGCTCCATAGTTCGAAAAAAATTATAGTGGAGTAGGACATGTGAGCCTCTCTCCCAATCCTGTTTACACCAAAAGTATGTGTATGAATGTTTCCATCCAGTATTCCTTAGTTTCTCTTGGAAGGGAAGTCTATTCCTCCAAATTTTTCTAGATCAGCACATAGTGAGATGATGGGGTGAAAGGTGTTCTGAACATTAGAAAACTAGATGGCTAGGTGACACCTTGAGAGAATTTCAGTTGGTAGTAATCACAGGTATTGAACTTTTTAAACATACGGGGCCTCAAAATGAGGGTTCCATTGTCCATGAAAAGTTATTGTGGAATTTTTTATATAATATGATCAGGCATACCCATAGGGGAGTCCGCACTCTATTGAACAGGAGAAGTATTCGACATGTCCCTCAGGCTATGGGCAGGTGTCACAACATCAGAAAATGGTTGCTCAGGCTAAGGAGTTTTCTAGAAAATAGAAGTCAAGGGCTTTGAAACAATAAAATTCGAATGAGATATTATATCCTTGTATGAGGATTTTAGATCAGCCAAAACGAGGGGGATAGTTTTCTAGTGAAGCCGTCACAAAGCTTATGTGTGGACCTCTAGCTATGAAAATCAATGCCATCATCATGTGGGTTGAGAAAGCTCTAAGTGAACAAATCTGGTAGGGAATCATTAATTATTCTGAAGTCTTTAATACCAATCCCACCCATCTCAACTAGCTTGGTATAGTGCTTCCAGGAAATAGAGATCAATTTTCATTCGCTGATGCATCCCATCTAGGAAAAATTCATGTTTATTTCATTAAAACATTTAACCAGATTGACCATCCATAAATAAATATAAAAAGCATGGATGAACTTGGAAGTTATAACCGAATTGGTCAAACAGACTCCTCCATCATGGGTGAGGCATTTTCCATTCCATTTTTAATGTTTCTTAGAAAATTTCGTTGATATAACCTCAAAGTAGATGCTTTTTCCTTTCCCCAGAACTGGGGACACCTAGGTAGGTGAAGGGGAGTGAACCTCTCCTCAGTCCAAGAGAGCCAGTAATGCAGATTTTCCTTGAGGGGGATTCTCCATTTCCAAATACAATGGAGGATTTATTCTAGCTAAAAGTTTTCCCAGTGACACTCACTTAGTGAAGAAAAATCATTTTCACGGAGGATAGTGTTTGACTGTTAGCCTACCCAAACAGAATAATGTCATCCGAATATAGTAGGTGGGAGGGAACATGGAGGTACCTCCATTTATTTATTGGTGTGTAAAGTATAGCCAATGCCATGTTATTAAAGCACCAGATCTTGTAATCCTCAATAATTTAAAATGGAATCTCAGAGAGTGATTTGCCTTTCCAGACACCCCAGGAGCATTTGAAGAACTCTTTTGGGGAAACATTTATAAGAACAAAAATTATCGCATTGTTAGGTATAGTATTAATCATCTTGATAAAACTGTTAGAGAAACTGTACATTCTAATAACATTAAAGATAAATATCCACTTTATGGTGTTGAAATACTTTTAGATATCAAGTATTAGCGCAAAGCTCCCATGTTTCATTGCCTTCTCCATGAAGTTGATACCCTCTGAGGTATTGAAAATGATGGATGGAATGTACCTCCCTAGAATGAACCCAAACTGGTTTGAAGTGATAATGTCCCTCATGATCTTCCCCAACCAGATGACTAGAATTTTGCTTACAGTCTTGGGAATGTTGTTTCCCATAGAATATAGGTGGAATTCATCAATCTCAATAGCATTTTCTTTCCTCAGAATCATGGATATTAAGTCATAATTCACCCCATATGGGATTGAGCCAAAGAGGAATAATTCCCTAATAGCCTTGGTAACGTCCTCATGTAGAATGTTCCTATAAAAAATAAATAATTTATTGTTACGACTATATAGTCACACTGTAATATCCATGTTTAAAGAGAAAAGCATAGACCTCACCACCTCTCCAATGTGTGCGACTATAATAGCCACATTATGATGTTCGAAAATTCTAGGAGTGACGGAATCTGAGAGGATAAAGGGATAAGCACCATCATCCTTATATAGCCACTAAAAGTGCTCCACCACAGCCTTGGAAATGTCTTCTATTGAGGTGAAGGTTTAAACTCAACCCCAGAAAAAATTTAGATGATTCTTAACTTGTTTTTATCTATGAAGGTGGTGAAAAAACATAGAGTTTCAATCCCCATCTTAATGCCTATTGATGTTGAACTACTAATTTAAAAGGCACTCCTTTAGGTCCAACAACTCATCCAGCATGGAGTGGATCTACAACTCCTCCTCGTAGGGGTGTTTTGCTGCTGGATTTCGATTTTATTGTTGGAACGATGAGATTTAGCATCCTTGATGTCATCTTCCAGCCCAAAAAAGGACATCTTGCTCCATTCCTTCAAGAGGTGCTTGTCTTATCAAAGCATGGAAACCACAAAAAATAGGGGCTTCCATTAAATGTAGTGTTCCACCCTCCTTGAACCTAGTAATTTTGATCCAACTATTATTAAATTTAAATGGCATGAGGAGATACATGGAGTTACCCTCCTTTATCTCAATGAAAAGGGGGTAGTGGTCTGAGTTATATTTCAGAAGAGTGGACTCGAAGATGATCAAGGGGGCACTCATGTCAATGATTTTGAAGAAAAATTTGTACAACTTACATGATTGTCTTTAATTGAATATATATCATTCCCATGTAATGGTTTTCATATATAGATATATCTCAGATAAATCACACTGATCTAGGCATGAGGAAAATTCCACAATGGAAGTGTAAGAAAATTTAGGGCCGATATTTTCCTCAGTACCTAGGACAACATTAAAGTCACCAATTACAATCCAATTATGGGAAATTGAATCATTCATCTAATACAACTCCATCCATAGATCAATCCTTCTAATATACAGACAATATGAATACACCAAGAAGAGGGTAGGAATGGTATCATGGAAAGACATGTTAACAGAGATCACTTGAGGCCTCGCTTCAAAAGCTCTATCCTGAATATTATTATGATTTAGAAGACACAAGGTTTCAGTGTCCTCACCATTAGATGAAATGAGGGAGGACTTTAGGGTGCTCCACTTAAATCCAATCCTTATTTAAAACCTGATCATGGGCTCAGCTAACCCAATTAACAGTGGCCTGTGAGAAATAATGTGCCTAAGTGCTACGACCGTGGGAACATTCCCGAGCCCTTGACATTTCCAGAACATGATCTTAATTGGGGGAGGGTTTTAATATTGGTAGGGGAGGGAGTTATAACCTTAACGTTTCAATTATTTCCCTTCTTCATGGTGTTTCCAGTCAAATTCTTTTCCGGTTTCGGAGCGAGGTATTTCCCTCCAACTTTTTCATGTCATCAATCTGCTCTTTAATAGGACCTGTGATAAGACCATCATCCTAGCCCTAAGGGTATTCAGTTATGTCACTCCAAAAAAAACCACTCAATGGGTTAAACTTGTTCAGGATGCATATTTATTCCTTTGAAGGAACACCAATAGGATTCCTTGCATCCTTGCCTAAGGAAACCTCTGTGAATGTGTCAATATCCTGGTCCATCCCCGCTGATGCCCCGGGAATATCAACTTTCCTGGGGGGACGAGAGACGGTGATGCCAAAGCAACAATGGAGGGACCATCATTTGTGTCATGTTTTCCTACAGGTGAAGCAGCATCCTGGGTGACCTGCATGTCGGCTGGTTATTCTGAGGCATCATACCCAGCCTAGCTCTAAGAGGCAGAGGCTTATTGAATGGGTGACACCATAGGCACCTGTACCAGGGGGACCAGTGTCAGCTCTAGCAGTTCATCTTCCTCATCTGATTTGGCCAGATCATGAACCTACCTCAGCTCCAAGTCCACCAAATTAGAGGCACCCTATGGAGGATTAAAATCCGCCGAATCAACCATACATCCAATGTTTTCATCCATAGGGAGAAGAGAAGGGGCAGGGCCTAGAGGAATAGAGGTCGTAGGGATGCTTCCAACTGATTTTTGTTCCAAACCACTGAATGATGAGAGGATCAAATTTGACCTAGGGTTATTCTTACCTACCCAGTTACCCTTCCTGTAGGTACTTGGATTGTGCCCATGTCGGTTGAAAATAGAAAAATTCTTTGATCTCCTGCATTCTGAGAGAGTATGAACAATAAAATTGAAGGTATTGCAGAATTTGGGCCTTCTCTCATATTCAATCTCCACAGTAAGGATATCCTCAAGGGTATTGAAAAAAACCTCCTCAACCAGGGTGCTCTCCATATCGACTTCTACAAGAACCCTTGCGTAGTTCCCATACCTTGGGTTGTCAGTTTCCTTTTAAATTCTGATGGGGAAGCATTCTGAAGAGGTAATCTCCCAATAGATTTTAGGGTGCCTGTAGAACCAAATTAATTTACAAATCTGAATCCATACTTGTGCATAGAATTTTTTCACACTGAAAGGGTCAGAATTCTACTCCTAATCCTGGATTCAGAGAAGACTTGTCTTAAGATTGAGGGAGACGAATCTCGAGGCCCTCCTTTCCTATAACATTTTCTATTTTTTGGGTTTTCCATTTTCAGTGGGTTTTAGGGGTTTATGGGGTTTTAGGGATTTTTTTTGTTTTAGAATTTTAGGTTCATTTTGGTGTTTTTTTGGGGTTTCTAGTTTTTTTGTATTTTTTTATTTTTTAGGTCTGTTATGGTTTTATATGGGTTATGTAGGTTTTGATGTTTTTTATATTTTTAGGGATTTGGAGTATTTTATGGTATTTTATATTTTTAGGGTTTTTTTGGTTTTTGAATTTTTAATGGCTTTTAGTGTTTTAATAGTTTTTGTTAATATTATGGTTATTTTAATGATTTTTGGGGTTTCAGTGGGTTTTATGGTTTCTAGGGTTATTAATGGGTTTTTTGGAGTTTAAGGGGTTTTAGGGGTTTTTTGGTTTTATAGTTTTTTTGAGTTTTTTTAGGAGGTTTCCACGATTGTAGATGATTTTTGGGTTTTTAATGCTTTTTGACTTGAGGATTTTATGATATTTTTTGGTTTTTAATGGATTTTATTATTTTAGGTTTTTTAATTATTTTTTTCATTTTATGGGGGTTAAGGGTTTTATAATTTTTAAGTTTTTTTTGTTTTTTGTTGGATTTATTATTATTGGGGACTTTTTTCAGGTTTATGGGCTTTAAGTTTTTTAGTTTTTTTAGGGTTTTTTTATTTTTGAGTTTTTAATTGTTTATATGGATGATAAGGCTTTTTGGGAATTTAGGGTTATTGGGGTTTCTAGCCTTTTATTGGTTTGAGGGTCATTTATGTGTGTTTAGGGTTTATTTTTTTTTAGTTTTTAGGGGTTTTAAGGCGTTTTATGTCTTTTATAGATTTTAGTAAATTTTAGGCTTTTTAAGGATTTTATATTTTTTATGGGATTAAATTATTTTATGGGTTTAAGGATTTTTCACATCATTTAAAGGGGTTTTATTGTTTTTAATGGGTTTTCGGGTTTTTATGTGATGTTAAGATTTTTAGGTATTTTAGGATTTTGAATAGTTTTTATTGTTTTTTTCATTTTTTTGATTTTTCTGGTTTTTCGGGTTTTATAGTTTTTATGATTGGTTTTAGAGTTTATTTTTTTATTTTTTTCTTTTGGGAGTTTAAAATTTTTTAGTGTCTTTTGATTTTAAATGGTTTTTAGGATCTTTTAGTGTTTCCGGGGGTTTTAGCCATATTATGGTTTTAGAGCCTTTTAGGGGTTTCATTGTTTTAATAGGGGTTTTATGGGTTTGAAGGGTTTTTATGGGTTTTAATGTTGTTAAGGGTTTTTAGGATTTTTTGGTTTTCATTGGTTTTTAGGGATTTCTATGATTTCTTAGGATTTTTAGGGTTTTTATTATTTTTTTGTTTTATAATTTTTTAGAGTTTTTATGTTTTTTAATTTTTCTAGGTATATAGAATTTTTTAGGTGGTAATAGTGTTTTTGGTATTTTCTTGTGGCTTTAGGGTTTTCTCACAGGATATAAGGGTTTTTATGGTCTCTAGGGTCCTTCCGGGTTTTTCCTGACATTTTTAGGCATTTATGGTATTAGTTTTTCTTTATGAAATTTCAGGGTTTTAGGGGTTTTAGGGTTTTACTGGGGTTTTATACTATTATGTTTTTTGGGGTATTTTTAATTTTTAATGTTTTTAAGGGGTTTAATGGTTTTTAGGGGTGTTAATTGTTTTAGGGTTTCTAGTGGGTTTAAGGTGGTTTTAAGGGCTTCCGGGTTATAGGTTTTTTATGGCTATTTGGGTCTTTCTGGTTTTTAATGATTATAGGGGTTTTTGAATATTTTAGGATATTTAATGTTTTTAGGTATTTTTTCGTGGTTTTAGTATTTTTTTGTAATTTTAAGGTTTTAGAGTCTATTTGGTTTTCTAGTGGGTTTTTAGAATTTTTTGGGTTTTTTGGCATTTTAGGGGTCTTTTAAAAGTTTCTTGAGTTATTCAACATTTTTTCCCTTTTTATTAGTTTTGGAGGTTTTTTATAGTTTTTAGAGGTCTTTGGGATTTTAGGGTTTTTAGTCAATTTTTAGGGTTTTTATTTATTTTTAGTGTTCTATAATTATTTATGGTTTTTAGGTTTTATAGTGTTCTCAGGGTTTTAATAGTGCTTTGGGGTTTCAGGGTTTTAAGGGTTCTTTTAGTGTGTTAGGATTCTTTTAGTACTCTTTTATGGTTTTAGGGTATTTTTATGGTTTTTAGTGTTTTTTACGGTTTTCAATGTTTGTTAGTACTTTTTGTTGGATTTTAAAAGGTTTTTAGGTTTTTAGGGATTTTAGTTTTTTTCATATCATTTGATAAGGAGTTTATTTGGTTTTCATGATTTTCATAGCGTTTTTAGGATTTTCAGATAATTATAGGTTTCTAGGGGTTTTAGTATTCTATAGATTTTATTGTTTTTAGTATTTGTAAGGGTTTTAGTATATTTTGGTGTTTTTTAGGGATTTTAGTTTATTTTATGTTTTTAAGAAGATTAATGTTTTTATGGGTATTTTATGACACTTATGGTTTTTAGTTTTGGTAGTTTTTACACATTTTTATGGTGTTTATGGGTTTTAAGAGTCTTTTGTGGTTTTTATTGGGATTTTAGTTATTTTTTTGCATTTCAGGGTCATTTATTATTTTTCTAGAATTTTTGGGTATTTTAGGGGTTTTAGAGTTTTAACGGTTTTTTATGGATTTTATGGATTTAATGTACCTTTATTGTTGGAATATGTTTTTAGGGTTTTTAGGATTTCTTGTGTATTTGGGGTTTTAAGGATTTCCACGTTTTAAGGTTTTTACGGATTTTATGGTCTTTTAAGTGTTTTTATTCATTTAAGGTTTTTAGGGTGTTTACAATCTTTTAGGGTATTGAGTTTTTTAGGATTTTATGGATTTTTATGGATTTTGGGTTTTTAGGATTTTTTAGTGTTTTAGAAATTTTAAGGAGTATTAGGTTTTTTCGGGATATTTTTTATGTTTTAAGGGTTTTAGGGGGTTTAGATGTTTTTAGGTTTATGGGTTGTATTTAGTGTTTATAGGGTATTACTAGGTTTTTTTGATTTTTTTAGGTTTTTGGGTTTTTATAGTTTTTTAGGTTTTTAGGATTTTTTATATATTTTTGGTTTTTGGTTTTTTTTAATTTTTAAATACATTTATATATTTTATGTGGTTTTAGTGGTTTTAGTGGTATTTATGAATGTTAGTGTCTTTTATTGTTTTAATTTTTTCATGATCCTGTAGGATTTTAGGGTTTTAGGGGGTGTTTGTTCTTTTAGGATTTTAAGTTGTTTTAGGGTTTCACATATTTTTCTTAGGTTTTTAGGATATTCTTGGATTTTTAAGGGGTTTTAGGTGATTTTTTAAAAAATATTTTTTTTAGTGTTTTATGGTATTTTGGGGGTTTTATGGTTATTTATATGGTTTATGTTATTCAAGGGTTTTTTTGGATTTTTTGGATACTTTGGGGGAATTTAGGGTTTTTTGGTCCTTTAGGGTTTTAGTGGGTTTTTTGGTCATTTTAGGTTTTTGGGTTATTATAGTATTTTAGGATTTTTTTTATTTTAGTGTAATTTAATTGTTTTAGGGTATTTTAGAGGGTTTTAGGGCCCTTTATGGGTTTTAAAGTTTTTTATATTTTCTAGGGTCTTTTAGTGTTTTCTGTGTTTTTGGGGTCTTTTTTGGCCTATAAGGAGGTTTAAATGGTTTTTTGTGTATTTTAGGGTTTTAGTATATTTTTGAGTTATTTTAGGGAATTTTAGTATTTTAGTTTCTCAAGTTTTTTAGTGTTTCTTTTGGGTTTTGATATTTTTGGTGTTTTTATATTTTTAGTGTTTTCAGTTTGTTTTTGGTTTTATATTCCCTAATATAGTTTTATGGTTATTTTTGGTTCTTTTGTTTTTAGGATATTTTATGGTTTTTAGGGTTTTAAGGATTTTAGGGTTTTTAGGATATTTATAATTTTTAAGGCAGAAGAGGTTCGGGACTAGGCGAGCCTAGCCCCCCAAACATTATTCAAAAGGAAAATGCAGCTACAAGATGGGCCTAAAAGGGTGATAATGAATTTCATCCTTCTGATCTGAGTCCATGAACGGAATACAATAAGGTGGGGCGATAAAGGACCACATTGGGGCCCCCTCCACAATCTCCTATTTGGAGAGGGCATCAGAAACCGAGTTTTCTTCCCTGTAAACGTGTGAGATATTGCGATTCAGGTTCCGGGATAGGTCAAGGCACTCAATACAATGTGGCAAAAGTCTCCAAGGAATATCCCTGGAGTGTCCCTTTAATGCAGAAACCGCAAGCATCGAGTCTGACTCAATCCAAAGCTGTGACCAAGTGAACTGGCATGCAAACTTCACTGCCTTTAGGATCACCCATAGCTCTGCTTCATAGGCGCAACCCTTCTAGAATCTCTGCGGGGTGAGAAATACGCCCCCACACACCGTTAGCCTAGGAGATTCAAGTGCCGCGCCATAAACTTTAACCTTTATCCATGATGGGAGTGGCGGAATCCATCTAATATACTTCAAGACCAGAGGTTTTCAGCTCCTTCCAGCCACACCAAGAGAATGCAGAATAGTCAGATCCTCAATGTTATTAAACATCAAACCAATTTGTATCCTTGAGGCACTGTGAATGGACTTGTGGATCGACACCACTCCCCCATGCAGTGAGAGAGGTTTCCGATTAAAAGAAGATGCATTCCGGGAAGCCCAAATGCAATGAATGATAGAAACTACCCCGACCAACAGCAGGTTCCGGACCTGGTCGCTCCGGTTCAGATCAAACAGCCCTTGCAGAAAGTCACATATTGGCCCTTGTAGATGGTTGTCCAGCCCAAAGATTTGTGATAGGTAGCGCCATAGCTCCACAACAAAGGTATAGTGCAAGAAAATATGGTTGTAGCTTTCTCCATCTTTCCTGCACAAGAAACAGATGGAAGAAAGTTTCCATCCAGCAGGTTGAAGCTGATCATCTGTCGGGAGCCAGTTTCTCCAGATTTTCCAAATTCGAGTGATGTGCGATGGGGGAATGAAGGGTGTCCTGAATTTGGTCAGCCATAGCAGCGAGATAGGACCTGGCGGGCACTTCAACCGATAGTATTCAAAGGTATTCGATTTTCCAACCATACTGGGCATCCAGATAAGAGAGTCAGTGTCAATAAAAGTATATCTCTACACATGCATGGCTAAACAATCTGGGAGAGGGGCAGTTGAGTCATCACATTGTTGCACGAGATTAGAAATGGTGAGGAGCTGCAGGTGAAGTGGCGGTGTTACGACGTCCACAATGGGATGTTCCAGCCATGGCATCGACCATCATTTGAGGCCAGAGTTTCTGGACATGATCCATTACTCATTGGACATAATATCCTCATACGAGGACCTTAGTGTCTGCCAGACTGAGGAGGAATGATACCCAGTAATGTTTTCAAACAATATGCGCGTGAATCCTTCCATGAGAAAGTCAAGGCCGTCATTCAGAGGATTAAGCAAGCCCCATGTAAATTTCCCAATCATAGCATCGTTGAACTCTCGTAGGTCCTTAATTCCAAGTCCTCCCAAGTCAAGCGGCTTTGTGAAATGCTTCCAGGTGACAGAGATCATTTTCCGCTCAGCAGTGGATCCTATCCAAGGAATGTTCCTAATTTTTGACATTATGGTTTTTGATGAGACTCACCAGCCATCTATAAATGGAGAAGGCATGAAAAAACACTGAGGTGATAATAGATTTAATCAAGAAGACCCGTATAGCCTGCGAAAGAAATTTTCCCTTCCATTTTGACATTTTCTGTATGATTTTAGAAACGATGCCTTCAAAGTAGCAGCTTCTGGATTTCCCCTAGAAGAGGGGAACTCCCAGGTATGTGAAGGAGAGAGAACCTATCTTGACTCCCAACAAATTGGCAATGCGAGTCTGCTTTGTAGGGGAGACACCATTTCCAAACACAATTATATAATTAATCCTACTAATGGCCTTCCTAGACACATATTCATAGTGGTGGAAGAGTTGCATAACTGTGTTCAGAGTCTTCTTATCAGCCTACCCAAAAAGGAAGATATCGTCCGCATAGAGGAGATGAGTGGGGATGAAAAGATTCCGACCAGCTTTGATCGAAGAATACAGCCCCACCTTCACAAGATCAAGAATTCACCGAATCATGTAGTCCTCCACCATAGAAAAGAGAAAACCATAGAGGGGATGCCCTTGATGAACTCCGCAATAGCATGCGAAAAAACCATACGGGGATCCATTAATTAGAACCAAAACTCTTGCACTGTGGAGGATTTAAGCAATCAACCTGATCAAGCTGCTGAAGAACCCATATCTGCTGAGGATCTCAAAGATGAAACTCCACTGAATTGTGTCAAACGCCTTCGAAATATGAAGCTTTAATTCAATGCTACCTTGCTTTTTCTTTTTTTTTTCAAAACATTGATCCCCTCTGAAGCAGTAAAAAGACATGTTTGTATGCTCCTTCCAGGGACAAACCCAAATTGATTTGGGGTAATGATGTCACCTAATATCTTCCCCAGTTTGATAACATGAATATTGCTGATTAGTTTCGAGATGGTGTTGCCAACAGCCACAGAGTGGAAGTCTCCAATCGCAATAGCATTCTCCTTCTTAGGAATTAATGAAATAAAATTGGCATTTGTGCCATGTGGAGGAGAGCTTGAATGAATGAATTACCTCACCGCATTAGTAATGTCGACATGAAGAATATCCCAGTAGAACATGAAGAACATATTTCCAAAATCATCAGGTCCTGCAGTTATGTCTATATTCAGCGAGAACAGTGCTACCCTAACTTCCCCGTCAAGAGGGGCTGTCGTGAGAGCCTCATTCTACATAGTTGTAACACATGTTGAAATGGAGTTAGAAAACATGGTGAATATTTGACCATAATCTGTGTAAAACCCATGGAAATAGTCTACAACGGACTTGGAAATATCCGCAACCGAGGTAAAAGTGTTATCACCAACCCAAACAACACTCAAGTTGTTCTTGATGCACCTTTCTCTTTGCAATCCATGGAAAAACCTGGAGTTTTGGTCTCCATCTTGCAGCAACTTAACGTTAAAATGTGATTTGGAATGCTTTTCTTTGAGGGCCAACAACTCATCAAGATTTGTATGTAGTCGAAGCTCCTCACCTGATGGCGAATTCTTCTACTGCATCATGATTTGGTACGTAGCCAACTGAGATTCCACCGCAGTAATATCATCATCCAACATTGAAAAGGAATTCTTACTCCATTCTCTTAAGCGGTGCTTAACCTCTCTTAATTTTGAAACCACAATGAATTGGGGGATACCTGTGAAAGTGGTGCTCCATGCCTTTATAACTTCCTCCATGCACCTGGGTATTGTGATCCATGCGTAATTGAATTTAAACGAGAGGGGGGTGGGTCTAGAAAGTCGGTCCCAAAATTCAACCACCAGGGGATTATGGTCCGAGTTAAACTTCGGGAGAGTAAAGCCCAAAATAACCATCAGGGAACCTCCATCACCCATGTGTGCAAAACATCTATCTAGCTTACTGGCCTATCTGCCATTAACGGTATATCACCCCCTGGTGAAGGTGGCCCCATAAATGGAGACCTCAGATAAGTCACAGTGGTCCAGGCAAGAGGCAAAATCCTCTGTAGCGGAATGGGAGAAGTGTGGACCCAGTTTTTCCTCTTCCCACAGGATTGTATTAAAGTCCCCAATAACCACCCAACTATTGTCAATACCTTCACTAACGTGCTCTAACTCTTTCCAGAGAAGTCTCCGAGTGTTGTACGAGAAATAGGCATAAATGAAAGAAAGGGTTAAAATATCGTCATTCAAGCGGACGTTAATGGAAGTCATTTGCAGGCTTGAGTCAAACGAAACAACCTGAACACTACTATGCACCATGACCCATAAGGTACCCATACCATCAGATCCACCATTTGATGATAGGAGAGAATATCCAAGAGATTTCTAGTTGAAACCCTTCCAGTTATCAAATTTAATCATGGGCTCAGCCAGCCCAATTAGCAGAGGCTTATTAGAGGGAAAGTACCGAAGGGCAGTATCCGTGGGGGAATTTCTTAGACCTTGGAAGTTCCAAAACAATATCTTCATCGGGGGTTGGAAGTTTCAACTGAGGGGGTAAGTGCCTTTCCCTTTCCCTTTCCCTTCCTTCCCTTCTTCATAGGAGTATCAACCCATTACTCAACATCAGATAGCAAATACTTTGCCACCTGGTTCTACGCCGAACCTTCCGGTGTCATGGTGGGCCAATCCAGCTCAGTATCAACTTGATCTTCCTCAACCTTATCACTCCATAATACCCCACTGAGGGGGTTGAATTTGTTCAAAACATAGATTTCCTCCTTCAGGGGAACCCTATGTGTCTTCCTCTCCACCTTGTCTGAGCCCACCATGGTGAATCCATTTTCAGGGGCAGGTGAATGATCAATGGGCACATCAACATTCTCCATGCCAAATGGGGATTCATTAATAATCCCACTACCTAGGGTTTTCTGGAAAACCGGCAGCTGCATGGAAACTCCACCACTCAGGTCATCACCAGGAGCACTCTTGGGGGCAGTCCCCGTACACTCATGGGATTGCAAGCATTGAGCTGGTATTGCTTGGTCATCAGATGAACGACCACCACCAGCTCCCTCCGTGGTCACTAGTAATGAAGGGTGATCCACTATCTCAAGAACAGCTGAGAATTCCTGGCCAAAGGCCATAGTGTCCTGTGAATACATAGGGATGACCCCCGAAACCACTGGGTCATGGGCACACACACCCGAACCACCATCGACCAACGCCGTATTTATAGCAGAAACATCATCGGCAGTGACCCCACCCCATCTGCCTTGGGAGCCACAGTAGGGTGACGGGAAGCCCCACGTTTTCTCTTGCACTGAGGCGCTTCATGGACCTGTAGATTACAGATCGAACAAGTCATCAACCTTCAGCATTTTGAAACCAGATGCCCAAAGTTGTTGTAGGAGGATCATAATTTGGGGTACTTCTCATACATGATCTCTAATGTCAAGTTATCCTCTAGTGTGTTGAATACTACTTCTTCAACAAGGGCATTTGAAAATTCAACCTCCACGAGTACTCTCTCATAGTGGTCGTATCTCGGATTGTCTGTCTCTTTGTCAATGAAGATGGGAAAACCGACCGCCAAGGCAATGTTCCATAGTATTCGAGGGTGCCAATAAAACAAATTAATCTAGCAGATCTGGATCCACACCTGCGCAATAGTGTTCTTCACATTGAATGGATCCATGCTCCGGTCCCAATCCTGAATTCTAAGAATCCATGGTTTGAGATTAAGGGACCCAAAACTCCATGCTGGCCATTTTCAGTCGTTAGGGGGAAAACGATGTGAAAGTAGCCGCGGCCCATCACCATCATTTTCCAATCAGAGAACCCCCAGATTTCCGAAACGCGCTTAACGAGGTCACCACATTTCCATAGCCGCTCCCCCCTTGCCACGATAACTCATGCAATGATAGAAAACATGCAAAGGCTGGCTCATTCCTCCAACGCCTCTCGATTGGCGGATACGTGCGCAATCCGCCCCTTTCGAATCAGACGACCATGGGATGGGGCACGAAAATCTGCAAAAGTCAGTGATGCTGCTGATTTCACAACCTTGGAAAAATTCTTTTTGGATCCAGAGGATTCTGATGGATCTTGAAGTGGAACTCTCATCGCCTTTCTAACTTGACAGAGCTAGAAAAGCTCCTTATGCCCATCATTTTTTGATTGCGGAAGGTATCCATCACCCTTCTTTGGATTCGCAGTGATTGGAGCTGGCGGCGGCATACAATCTCCATGTTCTCCTTACTCCCGAGTGTTCTCCATTTTTTTAGGCTATAATTTTTAAGGGTTTTAGGGTTTTATGGGTTTCTAGTGGTTTATGGGTTTTTAGGTTTTTAGGGTTTTTTATTTTTAAGTTATTTTGGGATTTTTATTTTTTAGGTATGATTAGGTTTTTAGGTACTTTCATATTATTTATGATGTTTTAGTGAATTTTAGTACATTTTAGGGTTTTAGAGATTTTCAATGTTACTTAGGTTGTATAGGGTTTTTTAGTTATTTTTTTTATTTTTAGTGGTTTTAATAATTTTAATGGTATTATAGGCATTTTGGGGGGTTTTAGAGGTTATTGATGTTTATAAAACTTTTAGGCCTTCCTAGGGGATTTAGTATTTTTGGGATTTTGGGATTTTTATTATTTTAAGGGTTTTTTGACCATTTGTGTTTTTTAGTGTTCATTATGTTTTCTAGGGTTTTAAGGTTTTGAGGGATTTTTGGGATTTTGGGGGTTTTAGGGTGCTTATGGGGTTTTAGTGTCTTTTTGAGTTTTTATAGGGTTTTATGGTCTTTTAGGGTTTTTATTGTTTAAGGGTTTTTATGGTTTTTAGGGATTTTTAAGGTTCTTAAATGTTTTAGGGTTTGTATATTTATTATGGTTTTAGGGTTTTTAATGGTTTTTAGGTTTTTTGAAGTGTTTTTAGAGTTTTCAGGATTTTAGGATTGTCAATGTTTTTTTGGTTTTTTTGTTTTTAGGGTTTAAGTGGGGATTATGGGTTTGATTAGGGGGTTTGGGGGTTTAGGGGTTTAAATGGGATTTATGGATCTATACTTATTTGGTGTTACTGTTTTTATTGAATTTTTATGGTTTTTAGGGATTTCATTGGTTTTAGGGGTTTTATGGTTTTTACAGTTTTTGATATACAATGCATATTGGGGCCATAGAGTTTTTTGTTTTTAAATATTTATTTATGTGGTTTTTGCATTATTTTTGGGTTTAATTTTCCTTTATAGTTCTTTTATGTTTTTTAGAGATTCATGGTTTTTAAGTTTTTTTGTGTTTTAGTGGAGTTTTATGGGTTTTTTTGGGTTTTAATGTTTTTAGGGGGGTTTTAGGGACCACAACTATTTACGGTTTTATGGGGTTTTATTGTTTTTAATCATTTTAGGGTCTTTTAGGGGTTTTATTGGGGTTGGAAATCTTTTTGGGTATTAATGGGGTTTTAGGGGCTATTAGTGGTTTTTAGGGCTTTTTTGGATTTTTATATTTTTAGGGTATTTTTGGGAAATTTAGGGTTTTAAGGTGTTTTAGGGGATTTTAGGGTATTTATTGTTTATAATAATAATAATAATAATAATTATTATTATTATTATTATTATTATTGGGGTTTCATTGTTTTTAGTGGTTTTTAGGATTTAAGGGGTTTCATTGGTTTTTTATAGTTTTAGGGGTTCTTATGGTTTTTAGGATTTTTTGTGTTTTTTGTGTTTTAAGGGTTTCTTGGTTTTTTAAGGTTTTTAATGATTTTTTAGTGTTTTATGAGTTTTATTGTTTATGGGAATTTATAGAATAATTTTTATGGGTTTTAGGGTTCTTTTAGGGATTTGGGTTTTTCGGGGGCCATTAGTGTTTTATTTCTATTTTCATGATCTTTTGTTTTTTAGAGTTTTATAGAGGGTTTTATGGATTTGGAAGGTTTTTAGGAGTTTTTAGGGATTCTTTGGGATTGTTAATGGATTTAAGTTCCTTTAGGATTTTTAGAGGTTTATTGGTTTTGTTTAGGTTTTTTAGGGTTATATAGGTTTTATACAATTTTATAGGGATTTTAGGGTCTTAGGGTTTATCAGGGTTTTTAGGGGTTTTAAGTGGGTTTAGGTTTTTTAAAGGTTTTTAGTGTTTTTATGGGTTTTAATGGTTTTTAATGTTTTTATGTTTTTTTTGTGTTTTTAGGGTTTTTAGTGGTTATAAGGTATTTTGGTTTTTAATGTGATTTTAGGGTTTCCAGGGTCATTATAGGTTCATTTAGTGGATTTTAGTGCATTTTTATTCTTTTTATGGGATTACATTTTTTTTGGGTGTTTACGAGTTTTATGGTATTTTATGGGGTTTATAGCATTTAGGGAATTTTTAGGGCTTTTTAGGGGGGCGGGTACCGGTTTTTTGATTTTTATAGTTTTTGGGGTCCTTTAGTTTATTTAGAGTTTTTTAGATAGGGATTTTTTGGGGATTCATGTTTTTAGGTATTTGTTTGGGATTATAGAGGTTTTAGTGGTTTTTTGGTTTTTTTTTGTCATTTTAATGGTTTTTAGTGGTTTTATTGTTTTTACGATTTTTAATGTTTGATGGGTTTTTATTTTTTTTTGGGGTTTTGGTTTTTATGGATTTTTTAGTGGACATTCATGTTTTTATGTTTTTTGTGTATTAATGGGTTATTTGGATTTTTAGTATCATTTCATAGGTTTTACGGTTTTTAGAGTCCGTTAGAATTTTATGGGGGCTTTTTATGTCATTAGAGTCTTTGAGGATCTTATAAGGTTTTTATGGAATTTGTGTGTCTTTTGGGTTTTTGGGACTTTTAGGGGTTTTATGGGTTTTTTTTGGATTTGGAGGTTTTTAGAGATTTTAATAGATTTTACGAGTTTTATGGTTTGTAATGTTTTAGGGGGTTTTAATTTTTAGAGTTTTCAGATTTTGGGTGTTTTATGGTATTTTAATTATTTTTTTTAAGTTTTGGGGTTAGGGTTTTAATGGTTTTTTTATGTTTTTGGGGTTCTTAGGGTATTTTATGGTGTTTATGGTCTTTTAGGGTTTTAGTGTCTTTAATGGGTTTTTAGGGTCTCTATAGAGGGTTTTTTTATTTTAATGGGAATTTTAGTGATTCTAAGGGGGTTTAAGGTTTTTTATATTCTTAAAGTGTTTTTATAGGTTTTTAGGATTATAGGGTGTTTTTAGTGTTTTTAGTGAATTTTTGGTTCTTTAAGGTTTTTAACGATTTTTTATAGTTTTCAGATTTTTCAAAGGTGTTTAATGCATATATTGTGTTTACATGTATTTTAGGGATTTTTAGGGATTTTAGGGGTTTTAATGATTTTTTGGGATTTTATTTCTTTTAGGGATTTTGGATATTTTAGGGATATCTAAGATCATTTTGGGAATTTTAGGATCTGTTTTGGATTTTTAGGTTTATTATGTACTTTTTTTGGTTGGGTTGGGGGTCTAAGGTATTTTTGGGTTTTATTATTATTAATGGTGTTTTGGGTTATAATTCTTTTTGGACCTTTTAGTGGATTTTATAGGTTTTTTTTGAGTATTTTAGGGTTTGGGAATAGGGATTTGGGATTATGGCCTATGGTTTGTGTTTTATGGTGTGGAATATTAGTTTTATCATATTGTTTACAAGGTTTTGTATATAGGGTAAAAGGATTACAGAGTTGTGTTTAAGGTTTTGGGTGTAGGGTATATGCTTTAGGGTATGGGGTTTTGGGTTTAGGGTTTAGGATATTGGGTTTTGGGTGTAGTTTTGAGGGTTTATGGTTTAGTGTTTTAGATTTAAGGTGTTGGTCTTAAGGATAAGTTTAGAGGGCATATGGTTTTATGTTTTGAGGGTCTTTGTAATATTTTAGGGTTTTTAGATTTTTAATTTTTTGTGGTTTTTGGGTTTTTTCAAGTTTATGGTTTTTAAGAAATATGGTGTTTTGGATGTTTTAGTATTTTACCTTTTTAGTTGTTTCATGATTTTTAGGGTTTTTTGGGATTTTATGTGTTTTAATGGATTTAGGTTTTTAAGGGGTTTTAGATATTTTTGTGGTTTTGTGGGGTTTTAAGGTTTTATGTTGGGGGGTGGTTGGTTTTTAAGGCTCTAGATGTTTAGGTTAACAAGATTTATTAGCTTTTGGGGGGATATTTATTTTAGTGTGTTTAATATTTTTTAGGGGTTTAGAGTATTTTTTGTGTTATAATTTTTTAGTGTCATTTAAGGTTTTTTTAGAGTTTTAGGGTTTTTATTGTTTTTGGGTTTTTTTGTCCTTTATGGTTTATGGTATTTTCCGTTATTATGATTTTAGTGTATTTTGGGGTAATTTATGGTTTTTAGGGTTTTTTTGTCCATTTGGGATTTTATGTATTTTAGGACATTTTGTGGATTTTGGTTTTTAGGTGTTTTTTATGTCTCTTAGGGTTTGGGGGGGTTAAGGGGTTTCGGGTTTTTAGGGTTTTTTAGTGTCTTTTAGGATATTTATGGGACTCTAGAGCCTTTAATTATTTTTAGCATTTTTAGGGTGTATTTAGGGCCATTTAGGATTTATATACCTTTTACGGGTCTTCTAGGGGGTGCAAGATTTTTAGGGGCGTTTTAGGGTTTATGTTCCTTTTAGGGATTTTGGGGGTTCTTGGTTCTTTGAACTGTTTTTTGTGTATTTTATTGGATTTTTTACATTTTTTGGTTTTTTTGGTTTATTTTATGTTTCTTGGATTTTAATTTTTTTTATGGGTTTTACGGTTTATAGGGTTTTCAATATTTTTCAATGATTATTTAGTGATTTATGGATTTTTTCGGGAGGTTAGAGGTTTTAGGCGACTTTTTTACATTTTACAGTTTTTTTTATAGCTTTTGTATTATTTAAGATTTTTAGAGTTTTGGGGTCTTTATGGTTTTTATGGGATTTTATGGTTTTTAGATCTTTTTAGGATTTTAAGGGTATTTTGTGTTTTTATGGTTTTTGGGGATTTTAGAGTTTTTTGAGGTTTTAGGGATTTTTCGGGTTTTATGGTTTTTAGGAGAATATGAGGGGTTTTGGTATGTTTAGTGTTTTTAGGGTTTTATGTATATTGAAGCTTATTTTATGGGTTTTTAGTGTATTTAGAACATTTGGGTTCTTTAGGGTTTGTAAGTTCTTATAGGCCTTTTAGTGGTTTCTAGGGCCTTTATAGTTTTTTTAGTTTTTCGGGATTTTAGGATATTTTGGGTTTTTAATGGGTTTTTATGGTTTTTAGGGGTTGATATAGTTTTTATTATTTTTTAACAATTTTATGTTTTTTAGTTTTTTTGGGGTTTCAGGGATTGAAGTTATTTTTGTGTTGTTTTAGGGTCTTTTAGGGATTTTATTATTTCATAGTGGGTTTGTGGTTTTTAGTGTTCTTTTGGGTTTTTAGGGATATGGGGTATCTATTGGGGTTTTAGGATTTTATAATTTTTATGGGTTCTTGGGTTATTATTGTTTTTAGATGTTTTAGGGCTTTATGGGTTTTTTTGGGTTTTTATAGTTTTTATGGGTGGTAAACGATTTTAGAGTGTTTAGGATTTTTTGGGGTTTTTTTAGGGGGGATTTATAGTTGGTTTAAGAGGTTTTAGGGTTTTTAAGATTTTTAGAGTTTAACGGGGGGTTTTAGGGCCTCTATATTTTTTTTTGGTTTTCATGTTATTTTAGGGGTTCTTTTGGGTTTTTGGCTTTTTGGCTATTTTATGGGCTTTGAAGCGTTTTAGGTTTTTTTAGTGTTTTGGTGATTATTATGGTATATTAAGTTCAAGGAATAGGATTTAGTGTTTAGGATGTATGATTTATGGTTTAAGGTGTAGAGATTAAGGTTTATGGTTTATGGTTTATGGTTTAGGGTTTATGTTGTAGGGATTATGGTTTAGTGTGTAGTGTGTTGGGTGTAGCATATTGAGCATAGGGTGTAGGGTTTTGGGTTTGGAGGGGGGTACGGTGTAGGGTTTCATGTGTATAATTTATGGTTTATGGTATAGGGTATAGGGTTTATGTTTTATGATTTAGGGTCTAAGTTATAGGGTTTTGGGTTTTTAGTTGTTTAGGTTGCATTTAAGTATTTTATGTATTTTTGGGTTTTTATGGGTGCATATCATTTTTATGGATTTTTATGGGTTTTATGGTTTTTATTATTTTTAGGGATTTTTGGGTATTTAAGGATTTTTGGGTTTTCAAAGTTCTATGTATTTTTTTAGTTTTTAGGGATTTTAATGGTTTTTGGGTATTTGTTGTTTTTCTTGTTTTTTTTTGTGTCATTTGGGTTTTTAAGTGTTTGGAGGTTTTTGGAGGTTTTATATTTCTTTTAATGTTTTTAATGATTTTATGGGTATTTGGATTCTAGTATATTTAGACTGTTTTAGGTTTTTTTGGGATTTTAGGGTTTTTATGGTTTTTTGGGATTAGGGTTTATTTTAGTTTTTAGGGGTTTAAGGGTGCTTTTGGGTTTTTAGGTTCTTTAGGGGTGTTAGTGTTTTGGGGGTTTCAATAGTTTTTAGTGGGTTTAAGAATTTTTTGGGTTTTTATATGTTATTGAGTATTTTATGGTTTCATTTTGTTTTTTGTTTTCATTGGATTTTCTATTATTTTTAAGGAGATTTTGTAATTTTTGGATTTTTAAGGGTTTTTAGGATCTTTTAAGAACATTTGTATTATTCTATGGATTTTAAGGTATTCAATGTTTTGTTCTATATTTTTGGTATTTTTGTTTTTTTTAAGGGGTTGTTAGGGTGTTTAGGGTTTTTAAGGGTTTTAAATTTTTCCGGTTTTTATGTTTATTAGGGGGATTTAATGGGTTTTAGGGTTTTTATAAATTTTAGGGTGTTTTAGGGTATTAAGGATTTTTATGATATTTATTTTCCTTTAAGGGTTTTAGAGTAGATTGGGGTATTTAGTGTTTTATGATGTTTTGGGTTGTTTTATGGCAACGAAACCGCGGTCCAAGCGAGGAGCCTGGTGCCTCAATTTATTAATAAAGAAAATTACAAGGCATTTCATGGGGGACTTGTACAATCGGTTGTGTGTAGTACCCTTCATGTTAGAGTCTACAAGAGACACACAAAAAGATGGAGCAATAAAAGACCACCGTGAGCAGCATTCTTCAATAGCCATCTTGGAAAGAACATCAGCCACCATATCGACTTCCCTATATGCATGAGTGATCTTGAGACTCAGGTTCTTGGACATGCTAAGGCATTCAAACCATTGGGGTAGGATCTGCCATGGAACCTTTCTTGAGTATTGAAGAAGTGCCTCCACCGCAAGCATCGAGTCAGATTCAATCCAGAGATGCATCAACCTGAATTGATTTGAAAAATGTAAAGCCTTGATAATAGCCCAATGCTATGCATCATTGGTACATCCATTCCCAATGAAATGATAGAAAATTCCCTTGACAAAAACTCAATAGGTACAGAAAGCACCACCACAGCCTGAAGGACCTGGTGAACCTGCTGCCGCACCATCATCATTCATGTTGATCCATGACAATATTGGTAGAATCTATCGAATGAAATTCATCAACATTGGTTTTTTACACATTCTAGAGACATAAAGAGTGCGGAGGGTGATGAATTCATTGAAACAGTTGTTCATAGTTCCTAATTGGATACACCCATCCATCCGAACAGCACTGTGCATGGCAATAATACCCTCATGTATGAAGCATGATTTATTCCAAAACGTAGCAAAATTCCTCGCAACCCATAGGAAGGCTACAATTGATACATATGCAGAATGAAGAAGATTATGGAGCTACTCACTACAAATGAATTCTATAATAAAAAGCATCCTTCAGGATTGTTAGGGTTTTTATAGTCTTTTTGGGATTCATATCATAGTTCATCTACTATTAGAGGGGTTTTTAGCCTTTTTAGTTTCATTTATGGTTTTCAGGGTACTTATCTCATTTTAGGGAGTTTTATCCAGTTAGGGTCTTTTAGGGTTTTAAGGGGGTTTTAGGGTGTTTTAGGGTTTTTAGGTTTATTGAGGTTTTTAGGTCCATATTAGGTTTTTATTATTTGTAGGATGTTTTAAGTCGTTTTACAGGGTTTTGGGGGTATTAGGTATTTTAATGGGTTTTTTTCATATTTTTTGTGGGTTTTATGGGGTTTAGGGTATTTATGGTTATTATGTTTATTAGGGTCATTTATGGGTTTTAGGTTTCTTTACGGTTTTCAATGGGTTTTGTTTGAGTATTTAGAGTTGTTTAGATTTTTTCTTCAATGTTTTTATTGTTTTTAATTTTTTTGTTTTTTTTCTGGTTTTAAGGGGATGTAGGGATTTTTGGGGTTGGGTTTAGGGATTTGAAGGTATTTTTTGGGTTTTATAGGATTTTTTTATTTTTCTGTTTTTTTGGGTTTTAGGATTTTTTGGTTTTTTTTGGGTTTATGTTTTTTAGGGTAATTAGGGGTTTTAATCAATTTTTAGTGTTTCATAATTCTAAGGGGTTTCTAGGGTTTTAGGGGTTTTAAGGTTTTTTTTAGTTTTTAGTATTTCAGGTTTTTTAGATTTTCTTATGGGGGTTTTATGGTCTTTTAGGGTTTTCAGGGTTTTTGGTTTTCTAGAGTTTTAGGGGTTGTAGGGTTTTTATGCTTATAGGGGTTTTGGGATTTTTAGGGCTTTTTTGTTATTTGCGACATTTTGGTTTTATTATGGGGTTTTAGGGTTTTTGATGGGTTTTTTGGGTTTTTTTTCTTTTTAGAGATTTAGGATTTTGGTGATTATTAGGGGTTTCAGGTTTTTAGGGGTTTTTTGGGTTTTAAGGAGTTTTAAGGGTTTTTTGTGTTTTAATGGGGTTTTATGGTTTTTATGTTTATTTAGGGTTTTTATGGGGTTTCAGAATTTTATGGCCCTGTTTTTTTTTTCAGGGTTTTAGGGATTTTTCACTATTTTAAGGGGTTTTCTTGGGTTTTTTGGATTTTTAAGGTTTTTTTCTTTTTTCTTGGTTTTTTTATTATTGTTTAGGGATTTTTGGTTTTTAGGAATTTTGGGGGTTTTAATATTTTATAGAGGTTTTTATGTTTATAGGAGATTTAGGGATTTTATGGGGTTTTGGTGTTTTACACTCCTACAAATAAGGCATTTAAAAGTTATAGAAACCACTTTTAGGAGTGCTTGAAAAGTGCTATTAATCACGGTGAAGATAGAGGGGGGTCCCCTTTAACAGTGCTAAAAAACCACAGATAAATGCAGCCCTTTATCCATGATAAAAAAATGTTGATAAAGGATCCCCACTTTATCAATGCTTATTAATCCCAGATAAAGGGCCACCTTTGTCAATGATAAAAATACCACTAATAAAGGCAATTTTTCCTGAGATGTGCTATTTATTTAAGAGCACACCCAACACCTTCACTCCTACACAAAACAACACCAACACACCATCAAATCACAGAAGAAGGAAACAATACACACAAGAGATTCACAAACAATTCTATATACATTTACTTGACATCCTAAATTCAACAAAACAAAATTTTATATACATTTCAAACAATGTTTTATATTGTTACAATTACAATTATCCAACAAATAGTTAAAAACATTAATGTTTCATCCTTTGGCATCTTTGATACCCTCTCAAAAATTGTCCTCCAAGGTATTAGTTTCCTAACAAAGCTTCCAAACTCCAGAAAATAAATTCCACCTATATAAGAAAACATATATTATGTTAGTGAGATAATAATGAAATAAATTAAACATTAATTTGAAAGAATACATTAACAGAAGGATATCAAATATTTAAAGATGGAGGATCGAGACTCCCCTGCTCCGATATTCTCTAGTGGAAACACTAGAACATAAAACCCTAAAAGTCTGAATCTATACACCAATGATTCCATTCGAGTGGTCATGCATCAAAGAAACCATTCGAGGTGCATTGAGGTGAATGACGGAGGGAACCTGATGGCCTTCACAGGTTCCACTATCTGTTCTCTTGCATATTTTAGCGACCAGACAACGCAGTTTATTTTCTGAAAAGGCACAGTGGCCCATGTCTCGGAATCCAATGGTGCTATGGAGTAAAGAATTGATCATTGTATGTTCACTATCATGGATCGAATCAACCAATAAAAAGAAATGAAACCATGGAAACTTGTAGATCATGTTGACTAGCTTACAACAATTTTGGGGTTTTCTGGTATTAAATGTGTTTCTTTAGGCCATGGGGTTTTCCACATTTTTTTCCTTCAACAAACTTGAAAGGGAAATCTTGGAGAACTGGGTCGATCCATTTAAGTCTTGGAACATTGAGATTACATGACTGGCATCTAAATTTTAAACTATCTGATTTCAAGGATACTTACTCCCATGTTTGGGTAAAAATACATGGCTTAAAGTGGATCATATGGAATCCAGAATTTTATTTGATATAACATCTACATAAGGAGACCCTATAAGGATGGATAGTGTCAGATAAATGGTTTCTTTTGGCCATTTTATCATATGACTACATAGGGTGATATTTGTATTCTAAGGATTGATAATATTTTTCTTTATACTCCACATTATGAAATTAATCTTAGAGTAGAATATGAAAATATGCCTCTCTTCTGTGAAGAATGTACTGTTATTTTTCATACTAACTCAAAATGTAGAGGAAAAGTGATTTTTATTGAATTTCATCTAACAGGACATGACATAGATCACAGTAAAAGAAGATACAATAGTTCTACACTTCTTAATGAGGTAGAGGGGAATTTAGATGTTGGAGTAGTTCAACCTCCTATCATAACTACATTTTTGAGTTCTGTTAGCAGTGTTTCAATCTCATTACCTGATAAGGGTGGACCCATTTTAAATAACACTAGGATGGAAAAATAAAACATACCCAGTCTAGGAATGTTTCCCCAAATTGTGATAGTACATTGGGTACTACTTTCTTGTCTTGTCTAGACAAACACACAATCTCTTGGATTAATTTGGGTTTAAGTGAATATAAAGACATTGTTTCCTTCAAGGACATGCTATCCAAAGGTTTTTATGATGACCAGGTTGCTGAAGGCCCAGCGAAAAGTCAAACGAGCATGGATAGTTTCACCCTGGAGGTTGTGGACCTCAATATATGGAAAGAATAAAAGATGATATATGATAAGAACCACAAAGGTAAGGCTAAGCTAGATGCTATATATTTTCCAAAGACTATATCTGGAGGAGGTCTCCCATAAAATGAAACCCCTACTCATGGTTGGGATTTGATTACACCTAATGTTGACTCAACATTTTCTATAGAGAATGTGATTTCTTATACTCCTATGGCCCCTATTTCTTGCAGTGTTCCCAAAGCCTCTATCCCTCATAGAAAAGGATCGAAATGAACACTTTTCTCAAACTCCCCATCTGATAATGATGAAGTGGGATTTTATGGAAACTCTAATATAGCGTTGTCACTAGAGTAGGGATTAGACAGTAAAGGGGACAGAACATCTCATCCTACCAATAATTTTAAAGAAAAGGTTAAATCGAAGGTATACCCTCATAATTGATTTGATTTACTAGCATCTGAAAATAGTGTGGACGATTGTGGTGCACCTTATAAGAACATAATGAAGGAATATGCCACTATTGTACACTCTGATGATTGTGATGGCCCGTGGGTGCTTATAAAAATTTATTGAAGGGGTCACCACCCACATGGCTGGGACAAAAGATCCTAATTCCCCAATATGAGCACTCTCTCTCGAGTTCAGTGAGATGAATTTGGATTTTTTTTGTTAGTCAGTTTGTATCCCCCTCATTTTTGTACTTTTCAACTTTTTTTACTTTTCCAGCTTCCTTCATTTAAGGGATCTCATGCCTCATTCAAAAAAATTATTAAAATGTCAATTTTTTAAAAAAAAGAATCATTTGGAGTTATACCGGTCACACCTTCAATATTATTTAGGTGGGGTTGATTTTTACATGTCACAAATGAGATATAGATCATTGTTTTAAAATATTAAAACAATCAGAATGGGATTTCTCAATTTTGAGTATGTCACATGTACTTTTACAGAAATTAATATCAAATTTAAATGCCACATTTGTATTTATATTGGTCACACCATGTGTCGGATTGAGGTAAGGTTGATTTGTACACATCAAAAATTACTCATGGATAATTTTTCTAATGTATCAAAACAATCCAATTGTGTTTTCTTGGTTTTCAGTATGTCACTTGTGTTTTTTTCTAAAATTAATGTGAATTTTGAATAAAAAGTGACAATTTGAGTCATACTAGTTTCATTTTGTGTTGAATTAAGGTTTGGTCGATTTCTACAAGTCACATATGACTTATGGATAATTTTCCTAAAGTATCAAAACATTCAAAATGTGTTTTCTCAGTTTTTAGTATGTTAGTTGTATTTTTTATTAAAATGTCTTTTCAAACTGGAAACACACATTTTGATTCATAATAGTCACATCATTCGTTGTATGGATATGATAATTATTCATACATTTCAAAAAGAACTTATGAATCATTGTCCTAAATCATAATAAAATTGGAGCAGGTTTTCTTGGTTTTCAGTGAGTGACATGTTTTGAGCTAAAATGATAATTTTAAACTTAATAGAGAAATTTTAGCCCTAACAGTCACACCATGCATCTGATTGATGTTTGGTTCATGCGTACACATCAAAAATGACTCAAGTATCATTTTAATAAAGAATCAAAACAAACTGGATGCATTTTCTCAGTTTTTTGTATGTCACTAGTGATATTTACTAAAATTAATGTCAATTTTAATTTAAAAGATACACTTCAAGTAATATCAATAGTATTGTGTGTATAATTGAGGTGAGAATGATTTATACATGTCAAAAAATGACTTATATATCATTTTCCTAATGTATCAAAACAATATGAATGTGTTTACTCAGTTTGTAGTATTTAAGTTGTGTTTTTTACTAAAATTCCATTTCAAACTGGAATCATGAATTTTGAGTCATAACAATCGCATCATTCATTGGTTTGACATGATAATTCTCCACACACAACACAAAAAATTTAGGAATCGTTATCCTAAATTATGAAGAAAATTGGAGTGGGTCTTCTTGGTTTTTAGTGATTGACACGTTTTGAGCTAAAATGTCAATTTTACACTGATAACAGACACTTTAAGCCATACTGGTCACATCATGTGTCTGATTGAGGTGTGGTTGATTCGTACATGTCAGAAATGAATCATGGATCATTTTTCCTAAAGTATCAAAACATTCAAAATGATTTTTCTAGGTTTTTAGTCTGTCAGTTGTGTTTTTTTAAAATTAATGTCATTTTTAAATAAAATGAGACACTTTGAGTCATACCAGTCACATTGGGCATTGAATTGAGGTGATTTTGATTCCTACAGGTCATAAATTACATATGGATAGTTTTCCTAATGTATCAAAACTATCCAAATGCATTTTTTCAGTTTGTAGTATGTCAGTTTTTTTACTAAAATGTCGATTTAAATTGGAATCACACATTTTGAGTCATACCAGTCACATCGTGGGTTGGTTTGATATTAGAATTCTTCATACTCAACATAATGAATTTATTAATCCTTATCCTAAATTATGAATACAATTGGAGAAGGTTTGCATTTTTTTATTGTGTGACATGTTTTGAGAAAAAATGTCAATCATAAACTGATAATAGACACTTTTATCCATACCATTTACACCGTGCATCAGATTGAGGTGCGGTTGATTCGTACATGTCAAAAATGACTCATGGATTTCTATACTAAAGTATCAAAACAATCTGAATATGTTTTCTCAGTTCTCAGTATGTTACTTGTGTTTTTTTCCAAAATTAATGACACATTTAAATAAAAAGAGACACTTTGAGGCATTCTGATCGCATTGTACGTTGAATTGAGGTTTAGTTGATTCCTACATGTCGCAAATGTCTTGTGGATCGTTTCCATAAAGTATCAGAACAATCTTAATGTGTTTGCTCTGTTTTCAGTATGTCACTTGTTCACCTTACAAAAAATAATGTCAATTTTAAATAAAAAGAGACACTTTGAGTCATACCGGTCACATAGTGTGTCGAATTGAGGTGTAATTTATTCCAACATATTTCAAATGACTTATGGATCATCTCCCTAATGTATAAAAACAACTCTTTTCAATTTCTAGATTTTGAATAGGTCAGTTACACTGATACCAACTATAATGACCTAAACATTTCATACATTAATATCACATATGATTTGATTAATCCTACATTCATAAAATAAATAAATAAAACATAAATATGAACCAATGCATTAATTATATGGACAATGATTTTTTGTTCAAACATCAATATTACCTCAATGATTGAGTAGAAACAACATCATTACACTTCCTGAAAAAGCATGTCACATGGAATGAAATCTTATAAAATAAGCAAACCCTTCAAGGAATAATGAATATCAAATCAACATTTCGTTATATAATTTTTCGTTAAAATAGAGATATTATATTGTAAAATTACCTTTACATATTTACAAAGGGTTTCTTTGGTCCTGATATTAGATAATAATAAAACTAGTGATTCTTAGGTTTAGTTCTTTTGGAAACATGGAAATATAAATAACTAGTTCATAAGACTCTCTCATTAAGTTATACTTCACGAGAATGAAAAATCATTCCTAAACCCATTCTTCATAACCTACAGATATGAAACATAATTAAGGGTTTTCATATATGATCAATAAGTGTAATAAAGGGAGATATAGATGATCATATAAGGATAATATAAGTATTACGAATTCACATTCGTCTTATTTGTGTACAATATTCTATCATGTTTATAGCCCATTCGTTTCTAAACACATATATATCATCTTGTGAATATTTTTTTTTGCGAATGTCATGCTAGTACTAAGAAAATATAAATACAAAAATTATTAACAAATATTTTAAAATAACTAGTAAATATCGTCTAAAATACATCTTCATGGATTCTTGTTTGTTGGAAAAATATGATCTCTTTCCTAAATTTACAAACATAATAACCAGAGTAATTTTTGTTTGTTTGTTTTTGACACTGCAGGAACATCGAGAAAAATAATTAATTTGTTTTGATATGTGTTTGGATCATGCAATATTATTAAATATACCAAGATACTTGTCTAGTGGTAGATCTCGGGGTCGTTCTTGTCCTTAGGCCATGGATTCATTCCACGAATTAGAGGATATTGATGTACTGCCCTAACATAACAGAATCCTCATTAAAATATAATATAAATTATATAACTAGATTTTTAGTTCTAAAATGTTGGATCTAGTTTATTACAATTTGACAATAACCATCATGCATGGTCGTTTTATGGGATATCCATGCATTGAATCCAGAAAATAAATATTCTGAGTATCCAAATTGACCGCAATGAGCATCCAATTATGCCTAAAAACACAAAAAGGTATTAGTAATGATAGAAATAGAAAATATATTTTATATGATTAAATTTTATAGTTTTACCCTTTAATTGTTGGTATTTAAAAGATTTTGTCATCCATAATTTTGTTTTCAAATGATTTGAGAAGGGATGACATTATTTCACCCTCTTTATCGGAATTTTTTTCTTCTTTTGAAGAGGTGACGTGAAGACTAATGAGTCCAATTTTTTGTTCATGGGGGAATACCTTGAATCGTTTTTTCATATATACGTCAAGAAAAATATAAAATTAATTTAGTCTTAATTATCATTGTATATCCGCTTTTGTAAAATCAAATCATGATAACATACCTCATGTATACATTTACAACTGAGGCACCTATCCATTCATACTTGAGGGATTGATTTACGTTTTCAGCACTAATGTAATATTATTCTTCCTCTCCATGTATATTTTTTTCAAAATCAACTGTTTGATTATTTTTTCTACCAACTTTGTATCCACATGATCCTAAAATGATATTAAATGTGGATATAGAACGGGTGGGGTGAAGGCGATATCAGTAGATCATTTCGATCGGTTGGTTTATCCCTATGATAGTTTTGAGACAATCTCTTGTTTCACCCCATTCTTTTTTTTGTTCTATAATAAAATTCATAGGTTTATAAATTTTATCATTAAATGATAAAGGATCATCTTGAAAAAAAAATTGGAAATGAATACCTCCTTACCGACATGTTTTTTACAAGAATTGACAGTCATGCGATGAATGTTCTAACAACTTGTTCGACCGTATGAATGTAATCACCGTCATTTGGAGAAGGTAGCTCGGTTCTTGGCTCATGATCTATGTTAATCGACACTCTAACAAGATCTGTTGGAAGTGGTCTGTTGTGTAGCACGTCGTTCTGCATATTGAACATTGTAGCCCTCGCTACAAGGCTATAGATGGGAGTTGGTAGATATAAATAACAGTCATTTTCACCCTGTCGAATATCAGTACAGGAAATTTATCAGTGTCTATGTGATTCAAATTTAATGTAAATAATTATTATAAAAATCATTACCTCACCTATGTCAGGTTTTTTAGGGGAATGGCTTGCCTCAAAACTATAGGGGGTGGGGAGGGATATTTACACACGGTTTTTTCTTGAGTTGTTTCTTCTCTTTTCCTCACCCATTAAAATTTCTATCATCTCTATATGGTATTTTAATTCTTCTTGAAACATAGATAATGTTTCTCTCATTTTTTTCATTTCCTTGGTTTGATCCTCTACTTTTTTGTCATTCTGAAAATATGTTAGCGGTGTCACCCCAAAACTCGTACCACTGACCTGGAAATAATATTATGGCTGCTTTAAGGCCGCTGAAAGTATGTCTACATCTGGTGCAGGTGTTTTTGATTCCTATGATTTTTTCAAATTGAATATATAGGAAAATAAGTAATGATTTCTTGGTAATATTGATTTAATGAAAAACAAATTTATATTATGTATTACTTACACATATTTCCTACACTTTTTTCATGTTTTCATCTATCAGTATCCCCTAATTATTTACACAAGCCTCCTTCTATAGAACATAGAATGTGATGGAAGTATTTTTTGATTTTGATTCATCAATCTGTATATAAACAGTGGAACATGGTTATGGTGTTGTTCTATATCACAGAAAATTACTACCGCAGATTTAAAATACGTACCAATTTTTTCTCAAGTGAAGCGTACCCCATCCTTTCATAACGATAGGGGTATGATGGTTTTTCTTCCTGGTACTTATTTTCAGAACTCAGTAGTCGTTTCATAAATAAAATACTATCTATTAATGTTATGAATACACAAAATGTCGAATAACATATTACCAGACAAAATGTACCTGAAAAGTCTACTCTGCACGATGGCTTATAAAAACATATTATGATCCTAGGTATATCAACTGTGTATAAAGAGGAGGAGGTTGTGTATTGACCTCCCCTTTTTCATCCTTAAGATGATATTTTTTTAATTTGTTCGGAGTCCTCTAGGAATCCTTCCTGCAAATCTTAATACATAATCCTTGTGCAAGGCATCTACTATAAATGCACTCTAAAATGGATGATGTAGAGTAAGTCAATGTTTTAGTATTTTTTTGTTTTAATAAATTAATGAAATGATTTCATAATGTAATTGTAATCTCTTCTCACATTAGTGTCTTAATCCCAATGAAAACTTGGTTCCACGACTGTACAAGAATCTACATGTGTTGCTGAGTGACGATTCCAATGTTCCTTTGAAAGATTGATTTTTTAATGTTAACATGATGGCCTCGCTTATTCCATCCAACATAAAATTTGTTTACTTCTTCATTTTCCTTAAGTATTTTGGCTAACACTGTCACACGATGACACTACTGTTTTTTTCACTGCTAGGGATTCATTAGCTACCATTTCCCCAATTTTAGCGTCATCATTATGTTCCACTGAAGTAATATCATCGGCACTAGGACCACCAGCAAGAGGTTGAGAAACCTCTTGCTACTCAGTATAGGAAAAAGAAGCAACAATTTGAGAAACCTATTATTCCTCTGCACTGGGACCAGCAGTGGTAGGTAGAGAGACTTGTTGTGCCTTGGGATTGGGAACATCAGCAGGTGGATAAGTCATTATCTACAGAAGTGGTTTAACATTTAATTTAGACTACATAAAAGCAGCAATGAACAGATAATAACATAAGGTAACACAATGTATATTACAATAAAAAAACTACATTATTATTGAAATCTATTTTTTTAAAGGCTGAAGAGATTTGACCCCTCTATCGACTATTTAATCCCCTCATTGTGGTCTCCTCTGACATACTAAACGTCATCTACATTGGGACCGCTGCGAAATGATTCTAAAGTCCCAATGAAAGTGTCACCCTCCATTAAATTTTCATTTGACCCTTCAGCTTTTTTGGTCGATAACAGAACAATTGACATGTTTTGGTTTGTGGTGTATGGAAGATAAAATACTTGTACTGCCTATGATTCTATTATAAACTAGTCATATTTCACCCCTTACTTACTGAAATAAAAAATCATGAATCTTAATTCATCAATTTTAACATCACTCCCATTATCAACCCACTTGAATTGAAAAATCAACACTTGTAATTTCATATAATCCAACTCCCATATTTGTTTGATGATTCCAAAGTATTACATTTTCACATAAATAGTATTTTTTTTCTTTAACACCAGAAACATGTATCGCTTCAGCTACAAGTGTAACCCCACTATTCTACATGGTACTGTATTCATCACATTCACTAGTATAGAATGTAAAACAATTAACTACATAATAATTATATGATAATACAAACACAGTTGTTCCTCCTTTTAGCCATCAAAGTCTTTCTAAAATAGACTCTAAAATTTTATCAGACTTATTAAAAAAATATTCCCAAACCCATCCTATAAAATGTTGATTATGTGTACCTGATATCCATTTTTCAGCCCTATATGGATTAAAATGCCTATGAATTTCTTTTTGGGTTTGATCATATGGGTCAATGTCGAAACAGTTATGAAAACCATAATGGTGGGCCTTCTCTCGATCTGTAATATTGATTGTGACAACCTCTTTTCCAAAAATTCCTTCACCCTCAAGCTTCCTAGTGTTACGAGATTTCAGTAGCCCAATGCTTTCCACACTAGACAGGCATTCGGTATAGATTCAATGACATCATTAACAATATATCTCTCCTCAATACAACCTTCAGGTCGAATTTGATGTTTGACATACCCATTCAAAATCTTCATATACCATTCACTGGGGTACATCCATCTATAATGTATCAGACCACATAGTCGAATCTCTCTCACCAAGTGAACCATTAAATGAAACATCATATCAAATAATTTTGGGGGGAAGAACATTTGAAATTCAAATAATATGACTGAAATTTCACTTTCCATAGTTGGAAAGTTTTCCAGGACTATAACATTACTGCATATAGCCTTGAAGAAGAAATAGAGCATCGTTAATGTATGGTGGAAATTCTTGGAAAAAAATCTATGTAAATATATAGGAATTAGATCTTTCATCAAAACATGGAATTCATGTTATTTCAAACACTTTCAAATTAAATTGATAATTGACATTATTTTCTAGATATTTGATGAATACCCATCTAGAACCATTACATAATTCAAGAAGATTCAAAGCTGATATCTATCCTTCCTGGAAAGAGTATAAAATGCAGGTAGAAGAAATGTTCTTTTTTCACCCTTTACTAGTGCCAACTCTTCTTATATTCCGATCTCAACCACGTACAAACTAGCCTTAATTAAATCCATTGTTATTCATGGTTCATTTATAAATGTTTAAATGAAAAAATAACATATATTTTTTTCAACAAGCCTATCATCAAAAAAAAATTCTAACATACAGACAATTCCAGTATGGTAATTCAAAAAAAACTCATATCTTTTTCGAACCAATTTTTTAAAGGTTTTTCAAAAATGGTTTACCAAAAGTAGCATCTACATATTTTACTTCCTTAAACAATTGATCACCTATTAGTGGAGGTGCTGATATATGTTCTTCTGAACATACATCAAATGAAGTCATCCAGGATTGGTACTTATATACAATTAGGGTAGAAATATATGATGTCCTAGAAACATGGTATTTAATGAATGTTTCAACCTAATTAACTGTGGTCCTTGATCACAAATAGGAATACATTGTGTTTTATTAATTTTATATCCTGAAAAAATTAAATAAGCTGGAGAGTCATTTATCGTCCCTTAAAACATGACTCTCAAAGTGAAATCTTCATTTTTGTAAGCACCATACAACGTAACACCTGAATTCTACAATAATTTCAAACCCTTGATCAATGGAGCCAAATAAACATAAATATCATTACCTAGTTGTTTTGGACTTGATATAATCATAGATAACAGGATGTATTTTTATTTCATTCGTAACTACTGTGGTATGTTCAAATTTACAACATAACCAGCAATGTACTCTGAGTATTGCTTTAAAACCCGAAAGGATTCACTCCATCTATAGATAATGGAAGACGAATGTTTATCAGTTCATTTCCATGTTCTAGATACTAAGGATCAATTCTCCTTCATTGAGGAGAGTTTGCTGGGTGACGTAGTTTCCCATCATTAATTCTTGTATCTTCATGCCATGTCAACTGTCCTATAGTCTCCTCACTTTCAGATAAGAACCTAAACATTGTAATGTCTAAAAAGTACCATAAAACATTCATATGACTTGATTCATCTTTCTTTTATCGAGAAGCACTATAATATTTCCACTCTTTATTTTATTTTTAGTCCTTGAGAAAAAATATATAGTCATTTGGGTAGGAATGTATTCTTTCGTAGATCATCCCCAATGTGCGCAACATTTGTTTGGCATCGTATGATCGGATCATGAGTTCATTATCTTTGGGAATCATGTCATTCTGAAGATCGAGTAGTTCCATAAAACTAGCGTCACTCCAGCAATTTCCTACATTCAAATTATACAACTTCATTATGGCTGACAAGGATATATATTTAGTGCAACCAGCATAAAACAACGTCTTGGCACTACTATTTAACTTCTCAAACAATTTTGGTCAATCATGATGTTCATATTCATCTGTCCTTATCATTTCCTCAATATGATCTTTATCATAATTCACATCTGTAATGATATCCTCCATACAATAATCATTATTTTTCACGCTTGTATTCATATTATATGGTCCATAAAATGTAGTGCTATCCCAGCCACTACCTACGTTCATTTTTTACTCATGTTTATTAAAACAAGATTAACTTCGATCTATTCTGTGACAGATCAATTATACTTCTAACTCTTTTGGACTAATTTTTCTTGAATAACAACAGTGTAAACACAGACAAAGGATTTGAGAATTGTCATATGCCTGATTTTTTGAAAATTTGATAAACTCTTTCACGCCATCTTCATACTATTTTGTCAAATAATTGGAATTCCTCCATTATTTATTCATATTCATCCTATTTGATTCATTAATATTAATATTTAACAAAACAATTACCCAAAAGATGTTCGACTAGGGTCATCATCCAAATATAATCAATAGAACTAACTATGATAAACAATACCCTTACCTATCCATGAATTACTCAGGACCAAAGTATATCACACCCATCTTCCAAACCCCATAATCAATGGAATTATATATGGGAATACCTTGCACTAGACTGTTTTTGTATCCAACATTTGATCTATATGTATTGTTGTAAACATGTTTTTTTGTTTTTCTCTAGAAGCATAATGCCTCGAGTCAAGAACTATGTTACTAAACTAATAGATGGTATGATTTTACTAATTGTTCTTGCTGGTGGAAGGATTCATTACATGTCTTGTTATGGATTTTTGACAAGGTTGTCTATAATGTGTCCACTAAAGTCCTCTAGTGAAGTGGATTTCTAAGATTCAGTGGAATTTCACTAGTAAAAAAGTAGTGGTGCTATTGAAATGGGTAAGGATTGGATTGATATTGAATGGTGGAGGAACTATAAGATGGAAAAAATGACATATCGATCATGCCAAAATCCACAACACCATATAAACACACATTCGTTATCAAAATATCTACACCATACAAACAAAACAAACACAATTTCATATTTTTCAAAGCATCCCTTATTCAATTCCACTTGTTAATTCGGGGGTTATCATATAAGTTTTATCGTCTTGGGAAATTCATTCATTATCCATGTATACATAAATTTCAAATTTCTATATTCAAATGTTCAACATGAACCAACCAACAGGAAATTCATTTTGTGGCCAAACAAGGACCACCAACAACCACGATTTTTAGTGGGGAATTAATCCAGTACAATTCAAAACATAACCATAAATATAAAATAGTAATAACATTTGAACAAGAAGAAACAAATGAGTAAGATTTAAAAACACAGCATGAAGGTGTCATTCAACAAGTGGGGAAGGAGCATTCGTGGTGGTGGAGAGGCACACGACGGAGGAGAGGCGCATGATAGAGTTGATTTCCAACAAAAAAGAAAACCAAAAATGAGAAATCATATGTTATACCTATCAAAAAGAGGTCCAATGAAATTTATTAATTTGTCATGTCTGGTAAAAATAGTTTTATTATTCAATAGTGGGATTTTATTTACCATCTATGATATCTGCATCCTGTATATTTATTTATTGCGTATCTACTATTTTCCTACATGTTTAACTTATGAATGGGACATGTCTGGTTTTTATGACAAAGATAATTTTTAATTTACTCTAATTTAGGGGTAAAATATTCCACATTAAATTTATCATTTTTCCATGGGATCATTCCTATCCCGTATGGATGATGAACTCCTCTTAGGTTAGTGGAAAGTTAGGTTAGTTGTTGGTTATGATACCATCCACAACTGTTTCATTAAATTTCCAATAGTAACTAACCCTTGTCCATAAAAATATAGGATTTAGGGGGTCAAACTCTAATATATTCCCAACTCCACTAAAGTTCCTATGTTGGTGGGTCCTGATTATATCATATCGGATAAATATTTTTTAGATTTAACATTAGAGTAGTAACATCTAGGGATTTCCTCATTTGTTTGGTAGTAATGTTTGTTGAACAAAGTGTTTGAAGTAGATATCAAAAACTACTATGAAATATCGTACAAACCTCATTGAATCTTAGTAGGTTTGGTTTCATTTATCATATAGTTACAAGTGATGTGATGGGTAAATAATAACCTTTGGGGGATGAATGATGTGGATATATTGATGGAAATGAATATTCGGAAGTGTGTTTAAATATTCATTGTATATTTTTCATTAGAATGAGGTTAGATTATATAATTATATTTAGGTCGGTGGTGTTATTCCATCACAAGGTTCAATAAGAAGAGGTGAATCTAGTATCCTACCATCAAATGGACTTAATTATAAAGGACCTAAATATAAGGTAAAAAAAGATATGCATCATAACACATCACATATAAAATCGGGGAAAACATTCATCACAACACAACAAACAGGGATTTGCCACAGTGGGTCCCAAATGAGAATGATCTATGACACAAAGTAGATGGCCACACTGTAATGGTTCCTGGTAAAAACACATCTAGAATCCTGGTTCATGGTCAACAATGAGATCATAATATCTAGGAGAAAGGGACTATGATTCCTTGGTCATCATTACACCATAACCTCTAAGCCCTCACACCCTCTAATGTGAAATGATACCAAAATTGGACGAATTGAGCAAACACGACAATATATGACTTCACACCACAACCAACACTCCATGAAACAACTATTACAAAACAACTAGAACCATAAAAACTATCTTCCACACTGTAGTTCCCCAACCATGAAACACGCACAACCTCTACGATGTATAATATTCACCATGCCATGGATTCTTTATCCATTTTAAAAAATAGTTCATCTTTTCTCTTTCCCCTTCGAAACCAACCCTATTTTATTCTTTAAAATACATGGGTGTCACATGGATATGCACTAGATAGACCTCACATTTTTAAGGAGAGTGTATCTCTTTAATATCTATCTTTAAACATACCATGGAATGAATAAAAACCCCATGCCTTTTATGCACCTAGTGTCATGACCCGCCCTCGGGGTCCGTGCCGTGACTACCCCAAGCCCGCCTTCCATAGGCCAGGGGCTGGCGACTAGCACCAAGGCGTAAATCCCAGAAAAAGGGAAGGCATTGACTTTGTAAAGTAAACAAACACCATAGAGTAAGCAAGCGGAAGTAAACACTAAGTACAAAAAGAAGAGCTGAAAAGTAAAAAGGGGCTGGAAATACAAGCCCAACTGTAAAGTACAACTCGAAAGGGAAAACAACGACTGAAAAGTAAAGCTGCTACGCTGAGATGTCCACTGGAAATCCCACCTGAAGGGTGGGTACAGATAGCTCCTCTGCTCCTCGGGTCCCGCCATCCGCTCCGAGTATGTTCCGCTCAGTGGTCCACCTCCGGGTACCGCCTCGTCGTATAGTCCACCTCCAGGTACCGTCCAGTCCTTGAACCTTCGGCTTCTGTCAGCACTGTCCGTCGTCTGCAACCAACACAACGAGGTGCGGGCATAGCCCGTGCAGGAGTGAGTATAACGATACTCAGTAGGGACCCCGAGACCCTCAAGGTCTCACTAAAACCAACAAGGATAAACACAAGAAGATCTCAACAGATAAACCCTACTTAGGTATATGCCCATACATATACCTAAGTTATCAAGTAACCCATCTCAATCATGAGGGAACACAAGGATTGTGAAAACGACGGATAACCACTACCCGGGTATATGCCCATACATATACCAAAGTTAGCAAGTGACCCATCTCAATCATGAAGTAAACACAAGGTCAAAAGTCTCAGCTCAAACCAGGATTTTTCATTATCGAAACCGTAACTGCTGAAGAGCTCCGTCTCTAGAGTGTACAGTGGTCCTGTCACGACTCCTAGGTACTGCTCACTAACCTAAGACTGCTGAAGTACTCCTCCTGTCGAGTACTGCGGGCCAGCCACCCAAACACAGTAGTGCTTCCCGCCGAGGTATGTCACCCAAACACCGTAGTGCACACCCCCTAGTAGCCTGCTGAGGTACTCTCCGGACGAGCACCGCGGGTCTGCACTGTCACACAGGTAGTGCTCCGTCCGCCATGGGTCTGCACCTCAGAAAGTAGTGCTCCGTCCAGTGGGCTAGTCGACTCACTCCAAGTCGAGTCGGTCAAGCAGTCGTCAGGTCTCAGCCAGCTACACGGTCTCCGTACTCTGCACGCTCGTCTCTAGGAGGGTCCGCTCCACGAGCTACTGGTCGATACTCCAAGTATCACAAAGTCCCGCAAAGAAGTATCTCAAAGGTCCGTCTCGTCACAGGGGTCTCAACGCAACAGACGGCGCGTCGATCGGACGCCCGGTCTGTGAGTTATTAGCCTTTTCGTCCCAGGGGCCCGGTTGGTTTCGAGTGCGAACCAATCCCGGCCGTATCTCAACTGTACCCCGAACTCCCATAGGGTAAACTCAAAGGGACCGTTACTCAACGTAACCACCAACGCCGCTGACGGTTCGTCAAGCGGACGTCCTGTCAGAAAGATATCAGCTTTCCCGTTCCAGGGGCCCGGTTGGATTTCGAGTACAATCCAACCCGGCCATACTCCGACTGCATCCAAAACTCGGGCGGAGTATGTCAAAAGTTCCGTCTCATCAAGAGGAAGTCAGCGAAACAGACGGCGCGTCAATCGGACGCCCGGTCTGTGAGTTATTGGCTTTTTCGTCTCCGGGGCCCGGTTGGTTTTTAAGGCAAAACCAACCCGACCGTACTCCACCTGCGTCCAAACCTCGGGCGGAGTATGCCAAAAGACCCGTTTCACTAAGAGGAACGCAACGCGACTGACGGCGCGTCAATCGGACGTTCGTGGCTCAAGATATGAGCGTTTCCGCTCCGAAGGCCCGGTTGGTTTCGTGAACGAACCAACCCGGCCGAACTCAAAGTAATCCGAAACCTTGAGTGCAATATACCGAAACGACCGTCTCGATCCAAGGATCGCGTTGCCGCAGACGGTTCGTCGTTCGGAGGTCCGAGGCTCAAGTTATGAGCCAAAAACCAAAACTGGTTCGAAACGGGGGGGGGGGGGTCCGGGTCCGGGCCGACCCGGCCCGACCCCCCCCCCCCCCCCGGGGCGGCGCGGCGGTGCGGCGGCGGCGGCGGCGGGCCGCGGTGGCGGCGGCGGGCCGCGGCGGCCGCGGCGGCCAGGTGCCGCGAGGCGGCGGCACGCGGGGGCTAAGCCCCGCGTTTTCTTCTGGCGGCGCGGCTATGCCGTGCCGTTTTATTTAAAAACGCCCCCCCCCCCCTCCCCGCTCGTGGGGGGATTGCTGGAACGAAACGGGGGGCCGGCTGCCCCCCCTCCCTCTCTTCAAAGAACCGCCCCCACCATGTGGGGGGGGCTTGATTGGCAGAAACGGGGGGCTTTGCCCCCCACAAGATAACCGCCCCCTCTTTAAGAGGGGGTTTCATGAAGTGGCCGGGGGATTAATTCCCCCGGTTTATTGGCATCCGGCCGGCCAGCTGGCCGGCCGGTTTTCTCCAACGGGACCGGAAAAATCCGGTCCCCTCTTCGGCTTCCGACGCCGGCGGCCCGGCCGCCGGTCTGCTCTTCCGCCGCGGCCCGGAACCGGCCGCGGTCTCCTCGTTCTGCCGCGGCCCGGAACCGGCCGCGGTGCGACGACACCGCGCCCCTTTCACCGCACTTTAATTTCTTTCAACGCGGCGCGACGACGTCGCGTTCTTGATGTTTCTTCCATGGAGTGCGCGCGACGGCGTTGCGTAAAAAAATAAATGCACGATCAACCGCGTGGTGCGACGGCACCACGCCACTTGCTTCCACCGGCAAGAACAAATAAGAACGTTGGAGGGGGTTCGGCCGTGTTCGTACGGTCCGGCCCCCTCACGTTAAATTAATAACGCGACTTTAAATAAACAACATCCTCACGTTAGTCATACGAACCACGAGCAAGAATGAGATAATTAAATATTAAAACAACATCCCCTACCTTGGTATAAGGTTCGAAGATTTGACTATGTCCGCGGAAGTCGACGTCGCGGAGATCGGGCGTCGCGGTAGTCGTTCGTCAATTCCGTTGATGAAGAGACGCGTCCGAAGAGGCACGTCGTTGGCGAATCCTTGTACGCCGACGAAGGTTGTCCGAGGAAGGTGCGGTGTTCTCTCTCGTTGACACCGAAGACGAAGAAGAGTGGAGCGGCGTTCTTCGTCGGAACTTGAGCGTTCTACGTCAAGTCTTAAGGAAAGTCAAATAAAAAGGAAACAACGAACTCAAGAACCCTTACCTTGATAGTCGCACGTTGACGGAGTCGTGGAATATCGGTGTCGCGGAGGAAGAGTCGTTGTCGAATCTTCGTATGCCGACGAAGAAGGTCCGAAGAGGAAGCGGCGTTTCCTCTTGTTGACACCGAGGACGAAGAAGAGAGGCGTCGTTCTTCGTCGGAGTTTGAGCGTTCCTCCTTCTTCGTCAGAGCTTGAAGATGAAGAGGAAGCTCTCAAAAAGTTCTCAAGGGGACAATCCAACAACCCATAATAAAATAAGATAACATCTTATTTTATTATTACAAAACATAAAAGAATTTCAAAAGTTTGAAATTCAAAAGAGTTAACCCCCAAAATTAATTAAGAGTAACTTAAGTTGACAACATTAAATGAAAAGAGTTAAAGGGGAGGTTTTGAGAGAATTTGAGGAGTTGGGGTTCGTCTGGACCCCACCTCACTTAATCCTCCCAAGGGAGGTTAAGTGGATGTGGTTCCCACTCCCAACTCCCTTTGGTAGGACTTAACTAGATAAAAATAAAATTTGTTCCTCACAAATTTTATTTAACTTAAACTAAAAACCCAAAAACTAACTTTCAACCCGCAACAAACGCAACCTCCGAAAAGGTCTCATTAAGTGAATATCGGCGCTGCGAGTTCATCGGTGCCCTCGGATTTCAATTCCGAGCACCGGATAAAAAGTTAGAAATTCCCGCTCGTTCGTTCACTGAACGTACCCGAGCCAAACTTCGGAAATTAATTCCGGGCACTCCGGACCTCGGAATCAGGTGCCGTCTGAAACCGCGCTCTTGTAAAATTCTAAAGAAAATTAAGAAAAAATTTCCCTTGAATTTTACGGGTCTTTACATTACTCCCACCTCAGGGCTTTACGTCCCCGTAAAGATACAACAAAAACTAGGGAAACAAAAGAGGGTACTGAGCACGCATCTGAGCCTCCCGCTCCCATGTGCTCTCCTGGAGATTCCCGTGCTGCCATCTGTTGCGCACAAGAGGAATCGATCGTCCATGTAGGACCCGCTCCTGTCGATCCTCTATATCCGCCGGGACCTCCGTAAAAGTCGCCCCATCGTCAACGTCAAGCTCCCCATGGTCAAAGATGTGTGTCGGGTCGTGCACGTATCTCCTCAGCTGAGACACGTGGAAGACGTCGTGCACCCGGTGTAACTGAGGTGGTAGAGCCAGGCGATAAGCCACCTCACCTACCCTGCTGAGGACCTGGAAGGGTCCGATGAAGCGCGGAGATAACTTGTCGCCTCGGCCAAATCTCCGAATACCACGTCGAGGTGAGACCCGCAAGAAGACGTGGTCACCATCCTCGAACTCTAGTGGCCTCCGCCTCCTGTCAGCGTAAGACTTCTGCCGGCTCTGTGCTGTCCTCATCCGCTCCTGGATGACATGGACCTCCTCTGACGTGGCCCGGACCATCTCTGGTCCCACAAGAGCTGCAAGATTTCTTCTTTGCCGATAAGAGAAACCTGGTCTCATCCCCTGGATGAACCACATTCTTTGCCTAAAACAGTCAATCCTAACATGGATAATACTATTCCATACCAAGGATGACGTCGTAAGGCCTCGACGCTACTACTAAGAGATCCAACCGTTACTCTCGCCTCCAAGGGTTGAGTCACACTGTCGGCATCAGTGTGTGGTAACTGGGTCTCCTCCAGTAGATGTCTCACAAGTGAGGGTCAAGTCAACAGTCAACTGGAACCTCTTAGTAACATCACAAAAGAGGACAGGAAAGAAAACATCACAAAGGATGCGTCTTTTATTATTGCAGCTCATAATACAAGACGCTACACAAAAGCAACATCAACATGGAACTAGAAGTACAAAAGACGTAACCACTAGTTCCTCCCCTGTCCACCTGCTCCCAGAGCTCCAGCATTTGTTGCTGCCTCAACCTCGGTGGCTCCCTCCAAGCCTGCGGATCGAGGAGTCAGACAGTCACGTGCCAGGTGACCCTTTCCGCCACAGGAGTAATATTGTCCGTTTCTGGCACGCCTGGCTCTGACCCCACCTCGGGTGCCCCGCACCACCGGTCCTAAAACCCGAGATCGCCCAACTGCTGGTCTGGTCCTCCTGGACCTCTTCATCATCTGTCTACTACCCACAGATGACTCGGCTTCTGATCGAAAAACACGCGGCAAAGGCAGAATCTCCTGTACACGCTCGGGGTGTAGAGATACTGGCACAAAATCCACCCTGAAGAAGGTCTCGAAGTCTTCCCATGCGAAGTTCATCTCATCGCAAAACTGAAACAAGTGGCTCCACCACCTACCTGCTGCTGCGTGTAGTAGGCTCGCAGCGAGGATCACCATGAGGTCTACTGGTGTCCTCACTAGCCTAAACACTCGTACCACTGCCTCCAGCCAGTCCTCTGCAGCCTGGGGATCCGTCTCCCCGCGAAACCTGGGCGGTCGCTGGCGCTGAAACTCATGCAGTGCGCTGAGGCGATGTGCATCGTCAGCGGCTGCTGCTGGAAGCATCGGGGGCTCGGCGGGTAGAGCTACCGCCGGTGCCACTGCTGACAAAGGGCCCTGCACCGAGGCCTCGTCGCTCGGTGGGCTGTCGTCACGTTCGATTCTCGGAACCCTAACTGGCTGCCGTCGTGGGGCCATCCTGAAAGAAACAACGTAACACGATCAAACGATTATACCTGGTGAGCTGACCTGGTTTGAGCTGTTTTAAGGGGAAAAACCTTTGAAAACACACACGCAATCAGTGTTTTCGTGCACAAAGTCGGAAATCAGTTTTCAGGGTCCTGGTGTATGGATACGTCGGCCGCTCGCACCAACACTGGACTCCCTGAACTGAAAACCACACTCGGTACTCTCAACACTATTGCTTCACAGAAAGAAACATCAGAGTTATAAGTTCTGCGGTAGAACCGAACTCCTCTGATACCAATTTGTCATGACCCGCCCTCGGGGTCCGTGCCGTGACTACCCCAAGCCCGCCTTCCATAGGCCAGGGGCTGGCGACTAGCACCAAGGCGTAAATCCCAGAAAAAAGGAAGGCATTGCCTTTGTAAAGTAAACAAACATCACAGAGTAAGCAAGCGGAAGTAAACACTAAGTACAAAAAGAAGAGCTGAAAAGTAAAAAGGGGCCGGAAATACAAGCCCAACTGTAAAGTACAACTCGAAAGGGAAAACAGCGACTGAAAAGTAAAGCTGCTACGCTGAGATGTCCACTGGAAATCCCACCTGAAGGGTGGGTACAGATAGCTCCTCTGCTCCTCGGGTCCCGCCATCCGCTCCGAGTATGTTCCGCTCAGTGGTCCACCTCCGGGTACCGCCTCATCGTATAGTCCACCTCCAGGTACCATCCAGTCCTTGAACCTTCAGCTTCTGTCAGCACTGTCCGTCGTCTGCAACCAACACAACGAGGTGCGGGCATAGCCCGTGCAGGGGTGAGTATAACGATACTCAGTAGGGACCCCGAGACCCTCAAGGTCTCACTAAAACAAACAAGGATAAACACAAGAAGATCTCAACAGATAAACCCTACTTAGGTATATGCCCATACATATACCTAAGTTATCAAGTAACCCATCTCAATCATGAGGGAACACAAGGATTGTGAAAACGACGGATAACCACTACCCGGGTATATGCCCATATATATACCAAAGTTATCAAGTGACCCATCTCAATCATGAAGTAAACACAAGGTCAAAAGTCTCAGCTCAAACCAGGATTTTTCATTATCGAAACCGTAACTGCTGAAGAGCTCCGTCTCTAGAGTGTACAGTGGTCCTGTCACGACTCCGAGGTACTGCTCACTAACCTAAGACTGCTGAAGTACTCCTCCTGTCGAGTACTGCGGGCCAGCCACCCAAACGCAGTAGTGCTTCCCGCCGAGGTATGTCACCCAAACACCGTAGTGCACACCCCCTAGTAGCCTGCTGAGGTACTCTCCGGACGAGCACCGCGGGTCTGCACTGTCACACAGGTAGTGCTCCGTCCGCCATGGGTCTGCACCTCAGAAAGTAGTGCTCTGTCCACTGGGCTAGTCGACTCACTCCAAGTCGAGTCGGTCAAGCAGTCGTCAGGTCTCAGCCAGCTACACGGTCTCCGTACTCTGCACGCTCGTCTCCAGGAGGGTCCGCTCCACGAGCTACTGGTCGATACTCCAAGTATCACAAAGTCCCGCAAAGAAGTATCTCAAAGGTCCGTCTCGTCACAGGGGTCTCAACGCAACAGACGGCGCGTCGATCGGACGCCCGGTCTGTGAGTTATTAGCCTTTTCGTCCCAGGGGCCCGGTTGGTTTCGAGTGCGAACCAATCCCGGCCGTATCTCAACTGTACCCCGAACTCCCATAGGGTAAACTCAAAGGGACCGTTACTCAACGTAACCACCAACGCCGCTGACGGTTCGTCAAGCGGACGTCCTGTCAGAAAGATATCAGCTTTCCCGTTCCAGGGGCCCGGTTGGATTTCGAGTACAATCCAACCCGGCCATACTCCGACTGCATCCAAAACTCGGGCGGAGTATGTCAAAAGTTCCGTCTCATCAAGAGGAAGTCAACGAAACAGACGGCGCGTCAATCGGACGCCCGGTCTGTGAGTTATTGGCTTTTTCGTCTCCGGGGCCCGGTTGGTTTTTAAGGCAAAACCAACCCGACCGTACTCCACCTGCGTCCAAACCTCGGGCGGAGTATGCCAAAAGATCCGTTTCACTAAGAGGAACGCAACGCGACTGACGGCGCGTCAATCGGACGTTCGTGGCTCAAGATATGAGCGTTTCCGCTCCGAAGGCCCGGTTGGTTTCGTGAACGAACCAACCCGGCCGAACTCAAAGTAATCCGAAACCTTGAGTGCGATATACCGAAACGACCGTCTCGATCCAAGGATCGCGTTGCCGCAGACGGTTCGTCGTTCGGAGGTCCGATGCTCAAGTTATGAACCAAAAACCAAAACTGGTTCGAAACGGGGGGGTCCGGGTCCGGGCCGACCCGGCCCGACCCCCCCCCCCCCCCCCCCCCCGGGGCGGCGCGGCGGCGCGGCGGTGCGGCGGCGGCGGCGGCGGCGGCGGCGGCGGGCCGCGGTGGCGGCGGCGGGCCGCGGGGGCCGCGGCGGCCAGTTGCCGCGAGGCGGCGGCACGCGGGGGCTAAGCCCCGCGTTTTCTTCTGGCGGCGCGGCTATGCCGTGCCGTTTTATTTAAAAACGCCCCCCCCCCCCCCCGCTCGTGGGGGGCTTGCTGGAACGAAACGGGGGGCCGGCTGCCCCCCCTCCCTCTCTTCAAAGAACCGCCCCCACCATGTGGGGGGGGCTTGATTGGCAGAAACGGGGGGCTTTGCCCCCCACAAGATAACCGCCCCCTCTTTAAGAGGGGGTTTCATGAAGTGGCCGGGGGATTAATTCCCCCGGTTTATTGGCATCCGGCCGGCCAGCTGGCCGGCCGGTTTTCTCCAACGGGACCGGAAAAATCCGGTCCCCTCTTCGGCTTCCGACGCCGGCGGCCCGGCCGCCGGTCTGCTCTTCCGCCGCGGCCCGGAACCGGCCGCGGTCTCCTCGTTCTGCCGCGGCCCGGAACCGGCCGCGGTGTTCGTCGTCCGGCGCGGTGCGACGGCACCGCGCCCCTTTCACCGCACTTTAATTTCTTTCAACGCGGCGCGATGGCGTCGCGTTCTTGATGTTTCTTCCATGGAGTGCGCGCGACGGCGTTGCGTAAAAAAATAAATGCACGATCAACCGCGTGGTGCGACGGCACCACGCCACTTGCTTCCACCCGCAAGAACAAATAAGAACGTTGGAGGGGGTTCGGCCGTGTTCGTACGGTCCGGCCCCCTCACGTTAAATTAATAACGCGACTTTAAATAAACAACATCCTCACGTTAGTCATACGAACCACGAGCAAGAATGAGATAATTAAATATTAAAACAACATCCCCTACCTTGGTATAAGGTTCGAAGATTTGACTATGTCCGCGGAAGTCGACGTCGCGGAGATCGGGCGTCGCGGTAGTCGTTCGTCAATTCCGTTGACGAAGAGACGCGTCCGAAGAGGCACGTCGTTGGCGAATCCTTGTACGCCGACGAAGGTTGTCCGAGGAAGGTGCGGTGTTCTCTCTCGTTGACACCGAAGACGAAGAAGAGTGGAGCGGCGTTCTTCGTCGGAACTTGAGCGTTCTACGTCAAGTCTTGAGGAAAGTCAAATAAAAAGGAAACAACGAACTCAAGAACCCTTACCTTGATAGTCGCACGTTGACGGAGTCGTGGAATATCGGTGTCGCGGAGGAAGAGTCGTTGTTGAATCTTCGTATGCCGACGAAGAAGGTCCGAAGAGGAAGCGGCGTTTCCTCTTGTTGACACCGAGGACGAAGAAGAGAGGCGTCGTTCTTCGTCGGAGTTTGAGCGTTCCTCCTTCTTCGTCAGAGCTTGAAGATGAAGAGGAAGCTCTCAAAAAGCTCTGAAGGGGACAATCCAACAACCCATAATAAAATAAGATAACATCTTATTTTATTATTACAAAACATAAAAGAATTTCAAAAGTTTGAAATTCAAAAGAGTTAACCCCCAAAATTAATTAAGAGTAACTTAAGTTGACAACATTAAATGAAAAGAGTTAAAGGGGAGGTTTTGAGAGAATTTGAGGAGTTGGGGTTCGTGTGGACCCCACCTCACTTAATCCTCCCAAGGGAGGTTAAGTGGATGTGGGTCCCACTCCCAACTCCCTTTGGTAGGACTTAACTAGATAAAAATAAAATTTGTTCCTCACAAATTTTATTTAACTTAAACTAAAAACCCAAAAACTAACTTTCAACCCGCAACAAACGCAACCTCCGAAAAGGTCTCATTAAGCGAATATCGGCGCTGCGAGTTCATCGGTGCCCTCGGATTTCAATTCCGAGCACCGGATAAAAAGTTAGAAATTCCCGCTCGTTCGTTCACTGAACGTACCCGAGCCAAACTTTGGAAATTAATTCCGGGCACTCCGGACCTCGGAATCAGGTGCCGTCTGAAACCGCGCTCTTGTAAAATTCTAAAGAAAATTAAGAAAAAATTTCCCTTGAATTTTACGGGTCTTTACACCTAGAGGCATAACCCAGACATATTCATTTTTCCAATGTCAAGGCACATCCTGTGATCTTATTTTTGGTTAGGTTAGCATAACCAAGTAACATACCTTTTAATTGAGGTATAACCAGTGTGTGAGTTGATATAGACTATGTAAAAAGGATTTTTTAGGGGATAGGAATGGGAAAGTCCTAAGGCCACCATCCAAATATATAGTGGTGGTGGGACTTTACTATAACAACTACGACCATAGCTGATATGGACTATGGCCAAAGGTTCCAGAATCCAAGACCATTTTTCTTTTCTAAAAGTATAATTATTACAGTTATAAAAAATGACACACACAAACAAACATATAATTATATATATATATATAGTTCATTTTAGCTTATTGTTAAAGTCATAGATAAATTATCGAAGTGGTCCTAAGATCATATATCATCATTTTTTAATATTTAAAATTTTATGACCAAATTCATAAACTATAGTAGGAGATACATATGTCTATGGTCCACCCATGGAATTTGATGCCCTATGTAAAGGATTGAAAACCATGTCTATAGGTTCCCCATAATTGGGACTGCACCCACAAGCATTGCCTATGGTACTAGACCATCCGACATTGGATATTTCTAGTGGGCTATGGAAACTAGGATAACAACCATGGGTGTCCTGATAGTGGATATAATATATATCCATTTTCAATTGGTCTAAAACCAATTACATAACCCATGAATATTTCCTAATTTTCTACTAGTGTGAGAATCATGTTTGGTAAATTGATGGGTGCTGGTATAAACTTAATGAGGTTTGGGGAAGGAATAGAGCCCTTATGTATTTTATTCATCTGTTTATTTTTTATATGTGATAATCTCAATTGGCGGTCATTTAGACCAAATTCAGTCTTTTGTTATTTATTGTCAATTAACATGAAGTTTCAATAATCTTGATGTTAATATATAATAGGGAAGGAAAATTTTGATGTAGGTTGGTGAGCCCGATCTTGTCGACACAATTATATGCTAAAATGTGAAATTAATTATTATGTGTGATGAATTGTTGATATTAAAAAAGGTTTGATGATATAACTTATTCCATGGAAGCAATGCCGATTACTTCCATTTTAATTTATATGGAAATAAAAAATAAATGCCTTTAAGAGTATGTAATATATTTGGATACAAGTAAGGGAATTTTAAAATCTAGAGAGATGAGTCCTATAGGTTTTTCTATAATGGTTGTTTCTATTATATTAATCAAGACTCTAAATTTATGAAAATAAGATAAAGCTAAAATATTTTCCAACTCTAAATGATAGAAAATACTAGAGAATCTATCCATCATAGAGGCTGCCAACCGAGCATAATGGTTGGATCTCTCCAAATATAGCATGTATGAGGGTATAAATAGTCAGAATAGGTCTATGTAGGTAAAAAAATCATGTGGAAGCATAAGTGATAGAACAACCATATTAATTTAGAGGGGATATGAATTTATCTAATAATTATATCCACCATAATAATGAAAAATAATCTATAAACAAACGGAGGAATAAGTAATTATAAAAATAAAAATAATTAAATTGAGATGGGATATGAATTTATCAAAAAAATAGACAGAGTGTCAAGGAACCATTCAGACCATTTGATAATTACCAAATCCAATAAATTATCCCAGAATTTGAATATCTCTCCCCCTTTTTTTACGTTAAAAAAGATAAGAAAATTAGGAGTAATACATTGAAAATAAAAAAAATAAGTAATAAAAATGAAACCGAATGGAATATATCTAATAGGAATCTCCACCTAAGTCGAATAATAATGAATAGTAAACAATAATAATCAAATAGTGAACCACATACTCAATAGATATACCAAAATTTAGATGGAAAAATCCCCCAAAACTCAATAATATACCAACATTTAGATGAAAAACACCCCCAAAACTCAATGATATGCCAACAATTTGATGGAAAACTCCCCCAAACCCTACGAACCCTATTGAAACCAAGGATACCACCACAGAGACTCACTGGGGGGATTTTTGTGCTATAGAGTAGGCTTTCAGTATAGTCATTAGATGGGGAGGGAGTGTTTTATTAGGTTTGGTGGACAAGGTGGCACACAATGAGGAGGAGTAGAAAAAGGTGGAGGAGGAGGAGTCGGTGGTAGCAGCGGAGGAGAAGGAGGAGGAGGTGGAGACAGAGGAGGAGGGTTCACAATAGAGCAAGAGGATGAGGTAGCGACGACAGAGGATGAGGATGAGGCAGTAGTGGCAATGGAGGAGGAGGAGGCGTCCTGACAGAGGAGGGGTCGTGGCGGAAGAGGGCTCGACGATGAAGGGGTTAGGTTATGCAAGGGCATGAAAGGGTGTGAAGGTGAAGAAGACTGTTAAGTTTCTTTTATAAAAACCAAAAGAAACTATAACAATGCTAGTTAAAAGCGTTGATAAAGGTATGTTTTATCATCGCTAAAATAATAAGAACTAATAAAGTCTATTTTTATCGGTGCTAAAAACGCGCTGATATAAGACATATTTATCAACACTAAAATTCTATCACTGAAAAATATGTCTTTTTTTAGTGCTCTTCTAGCACTGATAAAGGGCATCGTTATCAAAACAATTTCACAACCAATTAAATAATTGTTTAACTAAAACTAAATTTATTTGTATTTTTTTATAAATATTTGTATATATTTATAAATATATTTTTTAATTATATATTTATAACTATATAAGTCATATAGTTAATATATTTATTATAATTTTATAATTATTTAAATATATATAAATTTATTTATTTATAGTTATAATTATAACTATAAATAATATATATTTATAAATATTTTCTTATAATTATTAATATTTATATATATTTCTAAAATTATAAAATTATAAGTATAATTTTATAATTATTTATATATACAGTTATAATTATAATTACAAATGTATTTGAAAAGTATTTATATATATCATTAAAAATATAATAAAATATATTAATTATTTTTATATATTTAAAGTAATTTTATAAGAACCTTTTTTAGAACATATATAGTTCACATGGGTAACATTATGAATTAATAAATATATCACATCAATGGACAACGTGATGTGTATTAATGAACGTTCATGCATGATAAAAAACATATATATATCCATGATCAATATATTAATTGACAAAATTCATTGGAAAACATATATATATTAAATAATTTTAAATATATATACATATTAAAAATTATTATATTTTTATAAATAAAATAAATATTCTAAATATATTAAATATAACAAATATAATAAATATAATGAATTAATCTGATAAATCTAATATATCTAATTAATTAAGCAAATAAATCACTAATAAATATAATATATATAACAACTCTAATAAATATACTTGTTATTTAAAGTAATTTATTATAATATTATAATAATTTAATTATTTATATATATTTAATTATATTTAATTATAATCATAGAAAAAAACTTGTTCAATTATAACAATATATATATATATTTTAATTATTAAAAAATATATATTAATTATAATCATTTGTTTCTTATTTAATGCCTACAAATAAAAATTATTTTTCTATATAAATATAATAATTTTATATAAATTCATAATATTTTTTATTAAATACATTTATCAATGCTTTCTTCTTAGTGATGATAAAAGGAAGCACTTCCCTTGCCCAATTTTGTTATAGTGTTAGAAGGTTTACAGGTTTTTAGGATTATTTTATATTTTTTAGTTTTTTCCAATTTTTAGGGGTTTATAGTTATTTATATTTTGTTGGTTTTCATTGTTTTTGTTGTTTTTTTTGTTTTATGGGTTTTGGTTTTTATGTGTTTTTTGGATTTTAAGCCTGTTTTACGGTTTCTATGGTATTTTAGGTTTTTTATAGAGTTTTAAGTGTGTTTTAGGGTTTTTAGTGTTTGTTGGGGTGGTATGGTTTCTAGTGTCTTTTAATGTTATTAGGGGTTTTAGGGTCTTTTAATGTTTTAGGTTTCCTAGGATCTTTTAGACGTTTAGGGTTTTTATGTGTTTTAAGGGTTTTAGGTTTTCTAGGGGATTTTTGGATTTTTTTTCTTGGGGGCTTTAAGGATATTTAGTGTGTTTTTTGTTTTCACTGTTTATTGGTCATTCATGGTTTTTTTTGATTTTAGGGATTTTCAAGGACTTTAGGGTTTTTTTTAGTGTTTCAGGATTTTTACAGGGTTTTGGATATTTTTTGGATTTTAGGGGCTTTAGTGTTTTTTTAGTGATTTTAGGGATTTTACATTTTTCTGGATTTTTTGGGTTTTTAGTTTTTTTTTGGTTTTATTACTTTAAAGTGTTTTTAGAAGTTTTATTTTTTTAAGGGTTTCTAAGTGTTTTTTGGGTTTTTAGGGTCTTTATGGTTTTATATAATTTTTATGTTTTTAAGGGTTTTATGTTCTCTTTAGGGTTTTTATGATTCATTAGCGTTTTGTTGTTTTTTGGTTTTCTTGAACTATAAAGGGTTTTATGTTATTTTATGGGGTTTTGGGTATTTATGGGTTTTAGGGGTATTTTAGGGACATTTTATCGGGTTTAGGGTTTTTATTTATTTTTATGACTTTTAAGAGTTTTTATGGTTTTTGCGGTTTTTAGGGGTTGTACTGTCCTTTTAGGGTTTTTGGTGTTTTTAGGGGTTTTTATAAATTTAATGGGCGTTTTGGTTTTTCATGGGGTTTTTTGGATCATTTAGGCCTTTTAGGGTTCTTTTAGGGTTTTAGGGTTTTTTATTATTTTAGTTTAAGTGTTGTTTTGGTTATATTTTGGGAATTTAGTAGTTTTTTAGGGTTTGAGGGGGTTTATGGTTTTATAAGATTTAATATGAATTTTTGGTAATTTGTTGTATTTTTAGGTGTTTATGGTTTTTTTGGGTTTGTTACGGGTTTTTAAGAGTTTTTTACTATTTTATTGGATTTTATAACATGCACAGTTTCATGTTCCTTCCTTAAATTTATGATATTTGAGTTTATAAAAGACTTTTGTTATGTTTGGGATGTTTTATAGATGGTTATAAATTTTTTGGAGGTGTTATGGAGCTTCATGGTTTGTTCACAACTAGTAGAAATAGTGCACCCCCTCCATGATATCATGTGACATGTTTTCGGAATAACAGGGAAGGTGCACGGTTAGCACATTATTTGGCCAACACTTCAAGAGATAATGTTAAATAGTGAAAATTGAAATCGAGTTAAAATTCCGGTTAGCGCATGGTTGGTCGAAACATGAAATCCAACTATGTGAGGTGTGGATTTGAGACAATAAATCTTCATGGTTGGTATATTGTTTTCCAAAACATGCAACCTAATTTTGCGGCATACAGTGGGCACTCCAAAAATATTTTATCTAATCCTAATTAAGCCATATAATCCTAAATAATTTCCTATTTCTCTAGAATCTATATTTCATCTCCATTCTCAATGGTTGAAGGACCTTTCCCTATGATTCAAAAGTGTTTTTTAGGTTAATCTAAGTGCATTGGTGATTCGAAATTATCGGTAATTACCCATTCTACCTAATTACTCTTACATATATTTCTATCCTCTTACCATAAGTATATATCTAGTCCATAATGGATATATCAATACTCCTTGATGAGAATGAGGATGATATATTAATTTATATATTGAATGGAATGGTCTCCAGGCTCAGATCAGGAGTCTTGTAGTGTTATTATTCATAATCACTATTGGTTGAGAGGTAGGTGGAATCTCTCTCTTCTTCACTATTCTTGAACACGAAGGCATAGTTTTAATTAAATGTTTTTCTTTAAATTATGGGGAAATCATTGTGTTATTATTGGTGGATATCCCATTTGGTTATATATTTTGAAATTTTGGGAAATTTGATAAATTTGGAAAAAAAATCATTGATTATATTTTTCAAGTCATGGTTCAATAATTATTGATGGTTTTGATGTGTGAAATATTTTTGTTATATTTTACTAATGAAATGAATTATTTTTTAAAATTTTTTGGTATGGTATTTCACATACATAGTTGGAATGAGTTCATTTCCTTCGACATGATCATATAACAAGTGGGTATGCTATTGGGGTCCCATGACATGACCATGTAGATGGGGTATGTTCCATTAGGGAATGATAACATTTGTGACCTTATGATGACTTGGTGGATTGATAAGATAATAAAAAGAGTATGGAAGATTCAATTGTAATGCATGTGTTGTTGTGTGGAAACATGGAATTTGTGTTCCCAGTCAATGAGAACTGTTTTAAATGAATGGTTTATTATTTTCATTGGATCTCCTTATGACCTGATATAATCTATTTTAACTAATTTATGTTTTTTTAAATAAAAGTTTATAATGGGTTATTATACTGGAGGTGTGACTTGGGGTGTATTCGGTGAAATCCTACTAAATTATTATTCACCCACTGATTGGGGACCTTGGTGAATTTGTAGATATCATCTATTGAAACAAATGTATAGTTAATATGTCTTATTTCTAAAGTGATGCATCTTGATTCCTTGGGAATAACAGCTTTAGTGGGAACTTGGATCATGGTCTGGTGTTTCATAGAATTATATATCATGGTTTTCTTTGGGTTTTGGACTCTTAATATATTTTATGGTTTATGTATTTCATTTATATTTATAATTTTATATTTTTGTTTACTATCCAAAATACCTTTGGATGTATTATTGTTCATGAATCCTATAGAGGCTTGGGTGTTTTTTTGTCTAGATGTTTTATCTTTAAAAAGTTAAAATCATTCACAAACATTATTAAATCCCATGGAAATTATTTCCATGATTTTGTGCCTGGGGAAGTCACCTAAGGCCCAATAGCACCTCCACCACTTCTTAAGCCATTGAGGTGGGGTGAAATTTTACAAATGGTGTCATATTTTTTCAGCACTAGAGTTTGAAATGGTATCAATTTTGTTCTATCCTTGAGTTGGAGAGGATATTAATCTTGGATAGTCCACATATATCATAGGATGGCAGATAGAAGAAAGGATTTTTGTATCATTAAATGTAAATAATAAAAAGGCATAGCTTACCTTTTTATGATGAACATCAAGTTACCAGGGTAATTTGGGTATAATATTGTTTTTACACATTAAGGGTGTATTTTCAATTCCTCGTCATGTGTTTAAATGATTTGAGATTCATAATATTCATTGTATGTAATACATCCCAATATAACATCATTGTTCATTCTGAATTTAATTATTTATGAAATGTTGAAAAATATTATGAATTATGAAAATCGTTAAAATGGTATGAGCTTCAAGAGAATGGTTGAGGTATTTACAAAATGATTTCAAATGTTTACAATTGTTAGATTTTGGAAATTTATTAATGTGATATGTGTTGATATAGTAAATTGGAATTACTAAGACTTTATTTTCTCAGGAGTGAGACTAAATGATTTTTTTCTAGGTATAGAAAATGACATCGGGTAGACAACGTAGGAATAACAAATATTAGGATTTGAAAAATGTGATTGCACATGATCAATATGTGAATCTACATATGGTCCAAACTATTTTTTTGGTATTTTCTTGCCTTGGATCGGGGTAATAAGAATGATGAGTCATGAAATTTAGATAATTTGGTTATGTTTCAAAAGAATAACCCATACCCCTTTTGAGGGATTTATGAAACAATGAAAGAGAAATTATCATTTAATAGGATGAATTGAATCATTTATTTCCTTTGGACACCAACAAAGTAGAAAATAAATGTAGAAATGTATATGCTTGTATATATTGAATGATAATTGAAGGATTTTTTTTCGATATTAAATTTGACTATGGCATCATGTGGGATGATTTTTAGTAATTTTTAATCAAAAAATTCTATCCTCACATGTTCGAAATTTTTAGAACAACATAAATCTTCAGTTTGAGGAAATAGAATCACTCTATAACAGAGTATGCAACTAAATTTTTGAATTTAGATTATTTTTCCCAACAATTTACTAAAATTGCATCCTTGAAGGAACAAATTTTTGTGTTATGTTTGAGACCATAAATTCTCTAAATTATTTTTATTCTTTGTTTTATTGATTATATAGAACTATTTAACAGAATGATGGTGGAAGAAAGGAACATCTTTGGAAAAATGGTTGGAGGGATCATGTTTATCCCTATGAGAATGGATAAAAAATATAATGATGGAAATAATAGAAAGATGGAATCATACTTCAAATGTGGTGGAAGCCTTAGAATAAAATGGTGTGAGTAGAAAACATTCCACCTTGATCAAAAATTCAGACAATATATTTTCAATAGGGTTCTTTTGACTATATAAAGCAATGTTTTATGGAACCGCTTCGATATTTTAACAATTATAATCGGTTTGGACATCATCAGCCTTAATTTCATAGTTATCCAAGGATATTTTCTAGAGACACATCTCATGTTTCTCATAAATAATATTTTTTACTAAATAATATCAATAGAATAAATCTCATCATCCTAACCATGTGAGCCATGGTGATTCTAGGAACACCATAACTACTCATCCTATTCAATCAATATAGGTTAACAAAGGGAAAATATTAGTGAGTAAGAAATTGTATGGAATTGAGAATGTAATCATGGATGATCAATTAGGTCCTTAGAATATGATTGCTAAAATAATATTGAATTATCTATTTATACAAGCTTCATTTGATAAGGGTATGTCCCATTCATTTATTCATTCTTGTCTTGTTAATCATATGCGATTATTGGTTAATATGATCCAAAATATTTTTAATATTCAAAATCCCCTTATAAGAATAGATTTGTATGAATTGGTTGACATCATTTAAGGACCACATCAATTTTTATAACAGAAATTTGAGTTTCACATCTTTGGATTTTATTCACTGCCAATTTATAGGATAATGGAATGTAAAGGCACATGGAACTTGAATTTTTGAAGTACTAGTTCTAGAAACATCTTATTAGTTAGCAGCACAAACCTTGGAATCTACAGATGAAATCAAAAATTGAGATTTTCCATACATTATTGACCAATTTCCTAATGTTTTTATAGAAAATTTCTATGGTTTTTCACCCAAAATAGAAGTCGATTTTATGATTGATCTCCTATTGGGAACCAATCAAATTTAAATCTTCTCATATCATATGGCCCCAATATAATTAAAGGAATTAAATGTTAATCTTGATGTGTTGTAAATTAATGTATTTATTCAACTCATCCAGTCTCTGTGGGAATCACCGATTATTTTTTTAAAGAAGTTAGTTGTAACTCTTATATTTTTGGTGGATTATCATAAGACTAACTAAATTATGATATAGAATTGGTATCCTCTTGTAAGAATTGATATTCTATTAGATCAATTGAGGTCATACCAATGGTTTATTAAAATTAATTATGTTTGGGATATCATGAATTAAGATTTCCGAAGTAGGATATACCAAGGATAACTTTTTAAAGGATAAATATCCATTATTAATTTTTTAGGACAATTGGTCTTATGAATTACCTTTTAATATTTTTTGTATTGATTAATCAAATCATTCAATGGTTTCCATATTCTATTATGGTTGTATGTTCTGATGATATTCTAGTGGTTTGTTGGGAAAAAATGGATTATAAGAAGCACTTGGAAATAGTGTTAGGCATGTTTTATGAGAATATCCATTATGCTAAGTTGTTATAGTGTAATTTTTGGATATAACTAGAATGATTCCTTGGACATGACATTTTAAAAGAAGGAAATTTTTTATCCTGAAATGATAAAAGATGATATCTCTTGGAAACCACCTAATAATGACTTTTATAAATGTAGCTTCCTCAGATAAGTGGGATAATATAGTTGTTTTTATGTTATTTTTCATTGTTATCCTCAATGATGGCTAATTTGATGATAAAAGGCATTCTTTTCCATTAGAATTATGAATTCTAGAAATCCTTTTTATGAACATAAGGGTTTACATACATCACCACCTATCCACATGTTTCTAGTGTTAGGAAAGGCTATATATTCTATTTTATTGCATCGGAATGTGGGTTTGAATGTCTTCACATTCATTGAGATCATGTTGATTCATATGGTTCATGGAAGTTACTAATGAAATAGAAGAACTAACCAAAACAAGATTTGGATTTGGATGTTGTAGTTTATGACTCAAATACTTGGCATCAATGTTTTATTGGGGAGAGGATTATGATGTATATGAATAATAAAATCTTGAATCACATTTTCTCACAAATATATTTGAATATAATGAAATGAATATGGACAAAATATATTCAAATTTTTGACTTTGAGTTGTTGTCTACATTATGGAAAAGTAATTTTGTACTAGATTCTTTGATTAGGAATTCATATTCTCTATTGGATAAAGAAGCTTCTGATCAATATAATTGTGTTTCATTCATAACTGATATGCATTCTGATTATACACAACATGGTAATTTTTTGGTTTTATTTATAGTGTCTATTATTCATAACTTGTTTGAGTAGGTTATAAATTCTTAAATATATGACCATGAATTTGTTACTACTGGGAAAAAATAGAATGGTGGGTAGACCATTGAAAGATGGAATCTAGATGGGAGTTCATTGTTGTAATTTAAATATCAAATGGTTATACCTTAGGATTATAAATACCATCTTCTTAGTGTCTACCACCATTCTTTAAGGTATGTTCATCCTAGGATTTATAAAATTTCTATAACATTAAATTCATATTTTTGGTAGGTTTTCAATAAAAAATAACTATAGAGGATTATGTCTCAAGATGCCACACCTATTATCAAATCATGGAATCACATCAACGTCCAGCATTTTTGTTTAATTATTTACCGATTTCCAAGTGGAAATGAGAGTATATAGCCTTGTAATTTGTAATCGGACTACCATGGATTAATAGAAAAAATTATTCCATATGGTTGATAGTGGATAATATCACAATTAATCTCACTTCAACCCTATTCATAAAACTAATATGGTGGAAGAATTTTAAGAACTATACATTAAGAAATAGTAAAGATGTATAGTGTTCTAGTTATGATTGGGTCTGACCAAGAACACTAGTTTTCATATCATTTGGGGAAGTACTTGAATAACGACCATAGAACCTATTTTAGCATGATTATGAAATATCATGAACAAATTGATGTAAAATAATAAAAAAAGATCACTAGACAAAATAATATCTTAGTGGGGGTTTATTTGTGGTACTTCAAATAACCGCCACTAAATAAATTCTATTAAAAAATTGTATAATATAGAAGCTGTTTAATCAAACTGTACAAAATTTTTTATTTTAACAATTAGTAGTGGTTTCAATTAAACTTCCAATAAATTTGTCAAAAACCATAATTCCTCTCACTCCCCCCTCCTGGCATGACACCAACCATTATTCCCCCCTCCCTGGACCTCCTCCTCTCCCTCCCCAATGTGACCGTACCCCTGCCACCTCATTGGTGACCCTCATTCCCCCACCACTCTGACCTACCTCCTCCATCTTAAGCATAGACCCTAACCCATGACCCCCTACTACCCCCAAAGCATTCCCTAATAGTTGGTGAAGCAGCCCCCCCTCTGACCTCCTTCTCCCATGCTCAGTTACCCACCTTAGTAGCTCATATCCCCTCCTTGGTGACAAGGAAAACCCCATAAAGGTTATATCGTCCTATCTATGATCAATCAAAATAAATTATTGAGTAGCACTATATAGAAAATCATGGGTGACAAAAAGAGTTTGTAATTTGTTTTTTATTCATTCAATATTATTCTATATATATAATTTTCGTTTATAATGTGTTATTTTAATTTTTTTAGTTATTTTTCTGGATTTATAAAAATCATTAATTTTTGTTATATTGTATTAAATTTTAAACAAAATTCATTTATGATATAGTTCAGCTGTGTAATCTAGATCATTCATAATTTTGTGGTTTTTATTTGATATTAATTAATACCCTTTTGTTCAATATATGTTAATGCCTCAATTTATTGAATTATAACTAATTAATTCTATTTTCCATCTCATGACCATTTGTGGCATGGTTTCGGGTCAAACATGGTTTCATCACAAACCCTATAAAGTTCTATTAGATTGATTTTAAATAATTCTACAACCACCACTAAGTTATTTTTGACACATAAGTACAGTCAACATGTCAATTTTTCATTCGGTGCGGTTAGAATTACTCAGTGAAGACTTTTTAATGGAATAAAAGCCATTAAAAATAGGTTTTGAGGGTTTAAAGCCAGATAACAATGTCAGATTGATCAGAAATCATGGGGAAAATACCATAGATTTAATTTTGAAATGTAGGAACTAATGGAATTTCATTCCAAATTGCGTTTTTTCAGGATAACAGTAAACATGTTTTTATTGTATTAAAATAGTAAAACATTTATCGAATGGTAAAAACCCTAGAAAATGACCACATATTTATGTGAAATCTTGGTTCATCGACTATTGAGTTATTTTTTACAAGTACGCATAGACAACATGTTAATCTGACATGCGGTGTGGTTGGAATTACATAGTAAACACTTCCTAAAGGTACAAAGACATTAAAATGACAGTATATTGAATTAAAAAATTTAGGAACTAACATTAATTATTTATGAATGATGGTTTTCCCATTATGTCCATAGTATACATTTCAGTGTTTTAAATCACAAAAACATGCTTGGAATGGTAAAAACCATAGAAAATGACCTCATATTTATGTGAAATCATGGGAAAACCACCTATGAGTTAATTTTGAAATATAATAAATGTTGTGATATCAAATTATTTTAAATTTTTTTATTATGTTAACTTCAAGAAAACAACATGTCACATTAAAATTAAATTAGAATTTTCTCTCGTCCCTTTTCAGTTTCAAGTGTTGAATATTATCTTAAATTGGTAATTTTATGTTTTTTAAGTGTTTTTAATTTTATATTATTTTTCTTATGTTAATATATATTCTATTTTTTTAATACAATATCAAATTTTATGAGTAGTATTATAAATATATTCGATGTCTTTTTTCATTTGAAATTATTTTAATAAATGTTTTGGTTTTCATTTGTAGGTGCAAGATGCCTGCAACATGTCAGGAGGTTCACCATTTTGATCCATAAAACTTTTCAAAAGGAATTCATGATGGTTTTCAGTTATAATTGTATGTTAAATTTTTATTAGTTATTCTACTATAATTTTTAGTTATTATATTTAGTTTTCATTTTTTATTTCTTTTTTGTTACTTTTGATGATTGAGGTGGTCGTATTAATTTGATGAGATGATGTGGAGGCAGACAGATGGAGAGATGGATGTGAAATAGTTGTATATTGTGAATTTTTTGTGGTTGGATATATTTTATGTTAATATATTAATGATCGATATATTGGTTGATAGATGTATGGGATGACAGAGACTAAGGTTATAATGAATTTGATTGTATGACCTACATATGATGGGTTTATCATATATTTGTGATTTAGTTTATTACATGTCAGTTTATTAATATTTATGGGTTTTAGATAAATGTTTTTTAAAAAAATTATGATTTAGTGGTGGTTCTTAGTAACCACCACTAAACATATTAAAAAAATATGTTTAGCGACAGTTAGAAGAAACTACCGCTATAAGAAAATAATTTTTGATATATTCATTATGTGTTTGTCATTTTTTCATATTTTCCTCGAACATTTTTTAAATAAATATACCACTTGTAAATAAATAATTATTCACCAATAAATTCTATAGAAATGACACATAAATATTCCTATGAAATTAATGAAACTGCCACAAAATTACTAGCAATTGTACAATGCATGGGAAATTTTATTAACAGCCTCTATATGATTAAGAGGCAGTTTAAACAACTACTAGTCAATGAAAAACCACCCCTAATGCCCTATATATTTTATTTAATCCGAACATTGGAGGACATTCATATGGATTTTTTGTTTGATTTTAGATGCTCATGTGAATACATTTTACCATTAGGGGAGTTCTCATTCGATAATAGATTTCAGTACATTATACATATGGATCCTTTTTAATAGTGGTATGGATGCCATTTTTTCACCACATTAATGGGTGGAAATATGTGACACTTAACTATTTGGACCTATCCTTATACAAGAGGCTATGGAAAATTCAAAAGATTATATAATGTGTGGTGACAGATTATATTCCTCATAAATCATACGTGGATTATAATCTATGATTATTACCATATGATAAATCTTATTAAGGTTTATTGATAATCTATCCAAGCCTTGGACATTTTAGTTTTGGATGGTTGAGAAATTTTTTCAAATGATATACATTACCCTCTATGATAATTGAATGTTTTGGTGATGTTGTATATTGGTTGGACATGTGACCAAAAATTCCATTTATTATGTAGCATGATTCATGTATTATAAAAAATAAATGTACCAGTCTTATTGTCAGCATGTGATTTAATGAGGCCATGTTGATCTTAAACCTAATTTTATATTGATTTATGTTCCAGAACTGATTTTTCCAAGACAAGAGAAAGAATTTCATGGAAAAAAAATTCATTTTTGTTATTATTTTTTTGGAAACAAGTACATATTCAGGACAACAACAATTTTAAAATTTTTAGGGATGGAAATACAAATGTTTAAGATAATTTTGACCCTCTATTTTTAGATAAATTTCCCTTACTTTATATAAATTAATAAGATAAAAGATATAGTTTAAGGATGATATGTTTTTAGGAGGTTTAAACATTATTTTCAGTTGTTTATAGAGGTACACAGTTTCCACATTGTTTGTAAAAACTACATAGCACCACCAAGAAACCATGCAAAACATTTTGGGAGTAACTAGGTAAATGCATGGTTGGAACGTGTTTTGTAAAAAATTTATGAGTTCCCAGTGGAAAACAAGAATATTTATAGGAATGTAAAATCATGGTTATTTCAGGGATTTTCTAACTAAGTGATCCAACAATGTAAGGTGTGGCCTTGAGAAAATAACACTTCATGGTTGGAACATTGTTTTCCAAACCATGTGGCCTAACAATGCTATGGACATTTTTTACTTTTAAAATATTTTATATAACTTAATTAAGCCTCATTAGTTTTATATTTCTCTAGGATCATAAATTCCCCCCCTTCCATGGATTTAGGGACCTTTCCCTTCAATTTATAAGTGACTTTTTGGTGAATCTAAGCATTTTGGTCAACTAAAATTGAATATAAGTACACGTTCTAGCAAATTTTGGTTAAATATATTATTTTAATATCTCATAAAACAATATATCTAGTTCATTATAGACATATCTATGTTTCTTATTGATAATCATGATGATATCTGATTGAATCTATTGAAGGGAAGATATCCAATCCTAGATATGGAGTCGTGTTGTGTCATTCATTGTTTTCACCAGAAGTTGAGATGTAAGTGGATTCTTTCACATTTCCACCATTTTAGATCTTAATTTCGTAGTTTTAATTATTTTTTATATAATTTTTTTGGAAACCCTTCTCTTATTCTTTGTGGAAATCCCATTTGGTTATGGATTTGAAAATTTTGGGATATTGGTTTGATTTTAATTTTCTTTAGTTAAAGTCCTAATTTCATTGCTTTCAACATGACCTGGTATAAGGGGAATATTCCATTGGGTAACTATGACATGACCCTATATAAAGAGAATGTTCCATGAGGGAACATGGATATTGGTCACCCTATGACTAATTTTTGTATTAACAAGAGGATTCTCATGATTATATAATTGTCAACTAGAATTCATGTGTACATGTTTGTAAAAATAGAATGGTTATTCCAAATAAATGAAAATTTTTTTAAGGGTTTTGTTAATTTCCTTCCATGGAACTAATTATGAATTGATATAAACTATTTTTACTATTTTAAACTATTTTATATAAAATATGCAAAATTGATCTTAACATAGTGGTGTGTGTTGGGATGTCTTTGAAAAAATTATATTGAGTTTTTATTTTCCCACTACATGGGAACTTCATTGCATTAAAAGATGTCATTTATTAGGAGACAGGTAATGGGATGCTATCATAATTCTCTGATAATGTATGTTGATTTTTTCCTCTTAGCAAGTGGAGTTGGAGTTTTTATAATGGTTGTGTTTTATTTTGAATTAGGTCTTTTTGGTATATTTGGGTTTTCCCTTTTTTATTTTATAGTTATAAACATTATATTCTATTGGAACTTAGATATTTTTATTATTATTGGTTATAATAATTTTTGTATTATTTTTCATGCATCATTTTTAGGTTTTTATGTTCATTGATTATGTTTTCTATTTGTTTATCTTTTTGAAGGGAAAATAATAACCCAAAAATCTTGAGGTCCTTGGAAATTATTTATTTCCTTTGGTGTATTGGGGATTCCCCCTAAGGCCTAGTATCACCATTACCACTTTTCTAGCCAATGATAAGGGGCATAATGTTATTGTTTTTATGGTTTTAGGGTTTTGTATGTTTTTTAGGATTTAAAGTGGGTGTTAGGGATTTCAGTATTTTTTGGGTTTTAAGGTATTTTTAGGGATACAGGGTTTTTTTATATTTTTAGGGGTTTTAGGGATTTTTAGGATTTTAGGGATCTTTATGGTTTTTTGAATTTTTTTAGCGTTTTCAATGTTGTTTTAGTTTTTTCAGGATTTAGGATTTAAGATGGAGTGTATAGGTTTCAAGATATAGAGTATATGGTATAATGTTTAGGGTATAGGGTTTATAGTGTAGGGTTTAGGGTATAGGGTACATGATTTATGTTTTATGGTGTGGGGTGTGGGGTTTATGGTTTAGGTTGTAGGGTTGTGAGGTTATGATGTACGATTTAGGGTTTAGGGTGTAAGGTATAGAATTTAGGGTTTAGGGTTTAGGGTTTATGGTGTAGTGTGTAGGGTTTATGTTGTGTTTTTAGGGTTTAGGGTGTGAGATATAGGGTAAAGGGTTTAGTTTTTACTATTTATGGTGGAGGGTATAGAGTTTTCGGTGTATGATTTAGGTTTAGCCTGCATGTTATTGAGTTTTTTGTGTAGGGATTAGTTTTTAGGGTATGGGGTAGAGGGTGTAGGGTATAAGGTTTAGGATGTAGGGTATAGGGTGTAATGTGTGGGGTTTGTGATTTATGATGTAGCATAGATGGGTTAGGGTACTGGGTTTAGGGTATTGGGTTTAGGGTGTAGGTTTTATGGTTTAGGGTGTTGTGTTTATGTTTTAGGCTGTAGGATTAAGGGATTTAGGTGTATGGTTTTGTGTTTGTTGCATATAGTATCTTGTTTAGGATGTAGATTATATGGTTTAGGGTGTAGGTTTTAGGGTTTTAGGGTGTATTGGTTAGGGTATTGGGTGTAGGGTGAAGGGTTTAGGATTTAGGGTGTAGGTTAAATGGGTTAGGATATATAGTTTTAGGTTTATAGTGTTTGGATTTGGGTTTATCACATAGGGTTTATGTTATAGGGTGTAGGTATTAATGTGTAGGGTGTAGGTATTAGGGTGTAGGTTATATGGTTTAGGGTGTTGGGTATATGGTTTAGGGTGTAGGGTTGTGGGTTTAAGATCTAGGGAATATGATTTTTGGAATTTTGTTTAGGCTTTATTGTGTAGGGAATATGGTTTAGCATGTAGGGTATTGTTTTTATGGTGTAGTGTTATTTTTTAGGGTGTAGGGTATTTGGTTTAGTGTCTAGAGTATAGGGTTTATGGTTTAGTGTGTATGGTCTATCGTTTAGGTTCTAGAATTTAGGATTTATGTTGTAAGGTTTAGGGTGTTTGGTATAGGGTTTAGGGTGTAGGGAATCTGGTTTAGAGTGGGTTTCCTCTATATGATTTAGTGTTTATGTTATAGGTTATTGGGATTATGGTGTAGGGTTTAAGGTTTATGGTGTATGTTATGGGGTTTTGCATATATGGTTTTGGTTTTAGTGTATATGGTACACATTTTAGTTTGTAGTGTTTTGGGTTTAGGTTTCTGGGTATCTAGTTTAGGGTGTAGGGTGTAGGGTGTAGGGTTTAGCGTATATGCTATATGGTTAAATTTATAGGGTGTAAGGATTAGCCTTTATCAAGTAGGGTATATGGTATGGAATTTAGGGATTTTGGTTTATGGTGTAGGGTAGACAATTTTGTATTGTTAGGGTTTTTGGGTTATTATCTGTTTTCAATGTTTTTAGGGGTTTAAAATGTTTTTAGTGTTCTTAGGTTTTTAGGCATTTTAGGGGATTTTTAATTATTTAATGTTTTAGAGGCTTTTATTAGTCTATTGTTTTTAGGGATTTTATTTTTTTATGGTTTTTGTGGGTTTTTAGGTTTTTAGGTTTTTAGTATTTTGAAGGGCTTTTATGTTTTTTAAAGGGTTTTAAGAGTTTTTTAGGTTCTTTTGGTTTTTTGGGTTTTTAGGGTTGTTAGTGATTCTATATTATTCATGTTTTTAATAGTGTTTTACTGTCATTTAGTGTTTTAACCATTCTCTCGGCTTTTTTGGGTTTTTATTGTTTCTTAGTTGTTTTAGGTTTTCTAGATCAATTTGGTTTTTTAGAGTTTTAGGTATTTCATAGGGTTTTTAGGGTTTTGAGTGTATTTTCTTTTTTGTGATCTAAGTGTTTTTTGGGTTTTTTTGGTATTTTAGTTTTTTATTTAATTTTAGTCTTTTTAGGGGATTTTTGTTAAATTTTATTTTAGGGGATTCAATGTTTTTTGAGGATTTTTGGTTTTTAATGTTTTTATGGTATTTTCAAGGTTCTTATTGGGGTTTTTAGGTTTTTAGGTTTTATAGGGTGTTTTATTATTTTAGGGTATTTATTGGTTTTTGGGGTTTTACGGGTTTTTGGGTTTTTGGTGGTTTTAGGTGTCTTAGGGGTTTTAGGTTGTTTAAGCGGTTTAATATTATTTTTCGGTTTTTATAATTCATATTGAAATTTTTGGTATTTTTGGTTGTTAGGGTATTTTAGGGATTTTAGGGGTTCTACGTTCTTTTATGGTTTTTGGATTTTTAGTGGTTTTTAGTAATTTTTAATTATTTCAAATGTTTTTAGGTGATTTATATATTTTTAGTGGATTTAGTGGTTTTAGATGTTTTAGAGTTTTTTTGGATTATGTAGGGGTTATAATGTTTTTAATGTCTTATTTGGGGGGGGGGGGTTTAGGGTATATTGGGTTTTGATGGGTTTTAGGGATATTTAGGGTTTTTAGGGTTTTCATGGGGTTTTATGGTTTAATGTGTTATTGGTTATTTTGGAGTATTAATGGGTTTTCTGTTTTTAGAGGTTTTAGGGGTGTTTGAGGTTTTATGGGATTCAGTGTTATTAATGTTATATTGGGTATTTTTTGTTTTTTGGGGGATTAAAGTGGGTTTCTTGGGTTTTAGGGTTTTAAAGGGTTTTAAGTTTTTATTAGGAATTTTCGTGGTGTTTTTGTGTTAATGATTCTTTTTGGTTTTCAGGGTATTTTAGGTTATTATAGGGTTTTGAAAAATTTCTAGGATCATTTAAATATTTTTATGGGTTTTAGTGTCTTTTAATAATTTTATAGTCTTTTAGAAGTTTTAGGGTCTTTCGGGGTTTTATTGTTTTTGGGTTCTTTTAGGGTTTTATTGGGGTTTACGGACTTTTAGTGTTTTATGTTTGTTTTGGTTTATTGGGGGTTTGGTGTTTTTAAGGTCTTATATTGATTTATGGTTTGTATGGTTTTTTGGAATTTATGTATTTTAGGGTCATTTTGGGGTTTTTCAGGTTTTAAGGGATTTGTGGGGTTTTATGGTTTTTTTGTGGTTTTATTTGTTTTTAGGGTTTGAGGTATTTTAAGGGTTTCATTGTTTTGGGAATTTTTATTATTTTAAGGGTTTAGTGGTTTTCTTTTGTTTTTTGTTTTTGGTTATTTTCACTTTTTACATTTTCTAGGAGGGTTAGATTTCATTAGGTTTTTAAGGTTTTATGATTTTTTTTTGAATTTTAAAAATTTTGTGGTATTTTATGGTTTTAAGGGTTAGTAGCATATTTTATGTTTTTTATGGGTTTTATGTGATTTTATGGACCATTATGAGTTTTAGTGCCTCTTAGATTTTTGATAAATTTAATGTTTTTAACATTTTTATCTAGTTTTAGGATTTCTTGGGATGTTTTGTGTTTTTATGTCTATTTGGAGTTTTTAGGGGTTTTAAGTTCCTTTATGGTGTTTAGTATTTTAGGGTTATTTTGGAGTTTTAGTGGGTTTTTAGTTCCTTTTTGGGGTTTTTGGGGGTTTTTGGGTCCCTTAGGGTTTCAAGGACCGTTATAGTTTTAAAGGGTTTTTAGGGGTTTTTATAGCCCTTTTGAGTTTTTTGTTTTGTAAAGGTCCTTTACAAATTTATAGTTTTTAGGTTTGTTGGGGGGTTTAGTCATTTTAAGTGTTTTTAAATTCATTTAGGGTTATTAGTGTAACTTATGTGTTTTAGTTTTTTATGATATTTTAGGATGTTAGGGTTAGAGGGTCTTTTTGTGTGTATTAAAATTGTAGGGGATTTCTGGGTTTTTATATGGGATTTAGAGTTTTTAGTGTTGTATGGGTAATAAAATGGTTTTTATCTATTTTGGGTATTTATAGTGTTTTTGGGGTTTTATTAACTTTTTTATGATTTTTAGGGGTTTTTTGTTTTAGAAATATTTTTGGTTTTTAATGGTTTGTAATTTTTTTGGGATTTTAGGATTTTAATGCATTTGGGGGGTTTAATGGATTTTAGTAGTTTTAGGGATATTCAAAGTTTTTTAGGTTTTTAGGGGTTTTATAGGATTCAATGGGTTTTGGGAGATTTATGTTCTAAAGGGTTTTAAGGGGTTTTTTGAGATTTTCCATACCTTTTATGGGTTTTTAAGGTTTTTTATCTGTTAGGGGTTTCTAGGTTTGTTGGAGTTTTTTGGGTTTTTTTTTGTTTTAAGTGATTTTAGGTATTTTAGTATTTCTTTCTTGTGTTGGGTTTTTTATATTTTTTTAGTATTTTTATGTGTTTTTTTGGTTTTTAATGTTTTAAGGGTTTTTAGGAGTTTTGTAGTTTTATGGGTTTTAAGAGTTTTTTATGTTTTTAGGGTTTTTTATATTTTTAGGGACTTGTGGGGAATTTAATTGTTTTTTTGTGACTTATTGGGTTTTTATAGGGTTTTAAGGATATTTTTAGTGTTTTTGGTTTTTGATGGTATTTTGGGTTTTTAGTGGCTTTTAGGGGAATTTATTGTTTTTAGTGGTTTCGAGTTTTCAAAGTTTTTATGATTTTTTAGTGTTTTTTTTGTTTTTAGGATTGTTTAGGTTTTCATGATTTTATGGGTTTTTAGGGTCCCTAGGGGTTTTGCATTATTTGATGGATATTACGATTTTCAGAGTTTTTATGGATTTTTAGGGCTTCATAGCAGTTTTTCATGTTTATAGGGATTTTGAATATTTTAAGAGATTTTTGGGTAATTTATAGGTGTTTTGGGATTAAGTGGTTTCCTATAATTTAGTATTTTTCATGAAATTTCATGTGGTTTTTGTATTTTAGGGTTTTTTAGGGGTGTTTAGGTTTTTATGGTTTTAGTAGATTTTCGATTTTTTAAAAACAATTAACATTGTGGATGTTTTAGGGTTTTTTTTGTTTGAAGGGTTTTATTTTTTAGGGATTTTATAGTTTTTAGTGATTTTTAGGGTTGTAAATATTTTTAGGGTTTTTTAGAATTAAGGTTTTGTTTAGGTTTTAAGGGTTTTTAGGGGCTTTAGGGTTTTAGGTGTTTTTAGTTTTTTATGTTATTTTGTGTGAATAGGGGTTTTTATATTATTCTATTGTTTTATATGGTTTGAGGTTATTTTGGGGTCTTTTATTGTCTTTTATGGGTTTTATGATTTTAGGGTTTTAGGTTCATTTAGGGGTTTTATGGGTTTTTGGGTGACTAAATATTTTAAGGGTTACAGGGGTTATAGGGTTTTTAGTGTTTTTATCTTTTTAGGGTTGCTCCTAGTTTTTAGGGTTTTTAGGGTTTTTAGTTTTTTGGTGATTTTTTTGTGTATTTAGGGTTTATAGGATTTTTAGTGTTTTTTGAGTTTTCTTGGTTTTTAGGTGTTTCAAGGATTTTACTGGGATTTATTTGTTTTTTATATTTTTAGGGTTTTGATTTTTTTTTGTGTTTTAGGTGTCCTCAATGAGTTTCATGGGTTTTTGAGTGTTTTTTACGGGTTTTAGGGTTTTTATGTTTTTTTTGTATTTTTCGGGTTTTATGAATTTTAAAGGTTTTTGGGGGTTTTAATGTTTTTATTAGAGATTTTAAGTTTTTTAGGTCTTTTAGGGGTTTGAGGGTATTTTAGTAGTTCTAGAATTTTTAGGGTCTTTTAGGGGTGTTTAGGGGGTGTTAGGTACTTTTTGGGGTGTTTAGGGTGTTTAGGGTTTTGGGGTTTAAAGATTTTATGAATTCTTTTCAAGCATTAATGGTTTTTAAGATTGTTTTATGGTTTTCAAGTTTTAGGGTTTTTATGTATTTTAGGTTTTTTATGTTTTTTTTTCTTTTTAAGGATTTTAGAATTATTATGCTCTTTAAGGGATTATTTGGGTTTTAGGATTTTCAATATATTTTTTCGATTTTATAGTCCTTTTATGGTTTTTAGGGTTCTTAAGGTTTTTAGGTTTTTTTGGGTTTTAACTATTTTTATGGTTTATATGTAATTTTATTAATTTTAGTTTTGTTTAGTGTTTTTTTATTTTTAGGGATTCTTAGGGTTTGGGGGGTATATGGGGTTTTTATAGGATTTTAGGAGTGTTAAGGGATTTAAGGGGTTTAAGGGAGTTTTAGTGTTTTTTGGTGTTTTAAGGGGTTCTTATTAGTTTTAAGGATTTAGTGGCTTTCGGGGTGTAGGGGTTTTAGGGTCTTTTTAATATTTTTATATTCTTTGGGACTTTTTTGGGTTTTTCGGTATTAAAGAGTTATATTTTTCAAGGTTTTAGGGGGGTTTTAGGGATTTTTATTGATTATTTTGGTTTTTAGGGGTTTGTTGGGTGTTAGGGTTTTTAGGGGTTTTAGGGTTTTTTTAAGGATGATGGTGGTTTGTGGATTAACAATTATTAGGGATTTTAGGGTTCTCTAGGTTTCCTATTTTTTATAGGTTTTGGGTTTTATGATCGTTTTTAGGGTTTTTGGGGTTTTAGCGTTATTTAAGTTTTTATGGCCTTTTATAGACTTTTAGTGTTTTTAGGGTCTTTTAGTATCTTTTAGTGTTTTAGAGTTTTTATGGCCTTTATGGGGTTTTATCATTTTTAGGGGTATTTTCGATTTTTTAGTGTTTCTATTATTTATATTCATTTTAAGGGGTTTTAGGGTATTAAGGGTTTAACTGATTTTTAGGGTTTTCTAGTATTTTGGGATTTTTTGTGTTATTTATATTTTTTGGATTTTTAGAGTTTTGTTATGTTTTAGTTGTTTTTTGGGGATTATAGGGGTTTTTATAGTGTTTTTGGATTTTTTACTGTTTTATGATATTTTCATAGGGTTTTAGGTCTTTTATGGGTTTTATGGGTTTCTTTTAGTTTTTTGGGTTTTTAGGGGTTTTTTGGTTTCAAATATTTTTTCTTTTTTCAAGTAATACATGTATTTTAGAATTTTTTAGGGTTTTTACGGTTTTTATGGGTTTTAAGGAATATTATGGTTTTATTCATGATTTAGGATATTTTAATGGTTTTGATGTTTTTTGGGGGATTTAAGGTTTTTTGGGGTTTTTTGCGTCATTGTGGTTTTTAGGGTCTTTAAAGGATTTAGAGGTTCTGTATAGTTTATTTAGGTTTTTATGGTTTTTAGGGTTTTTAGGGATTTTTATGGTTTTTATGGATTTTGAGGATTTTTTAAATTTTTAGGGTTTTTGGGGTAATAAGGGGTGTATATGATTTTTTTTTGGGTTCTTTAGGGTTTTTATGTTGTTTTCGGTTTCAAGGGTTTTTTGGGTTTTATTCAGTTATTAGGGAATTTAATGTTTTTTTTTAGAATCTTTTTTGTTTTTATGGTGATTTGGGTCATTTAGGGACCTATTTTATTTATATTTCTTCTAGGGACCTTTAGGTGATTAGGGATTAAGGTATTAAGGATCTTATGATTTTTAGGATCTTTTAGGAGTTTCTATGTTTTCATAGTACTTTTAGGTTTTTTGGGAACTTTTATGGTATATGGTATAGGGTTTGGTGTCTCAGGTGTAGGTGTTAGGTTTTATGTTGTAGGGTTTTTCATTTAGGGTGTAGGGTTTATGGTTTAGGTTGTGGGGTTTAGGGTTAAGAGTGTGGGGTTTAAGTTTTTGGTGTAGGGTATAAGGTATAGGGAATAGGGTTTTGGGTTCAGTTTATAGGGTATAGGATATAGGGTTTATGGTTTAGGGTTTAATGTTTAGGGATTAGGATGTAGGGTTTTGGGATTTTTTTAGTTTTTGGTTAATTTTTTGTTTTTATTGGTTTTTTAGTTTTTATATGTTTCTTTGTTTTTAGTTTATTTATGATATTTTACTGTTATATGGTTTGTTTTGGATTATTATGGATTATTATGGATTATTTTGGTTTTCAGGGTTTTTTGAGTGTTTAGGGTTTTAGTGTTTTAATGTTATTTAATGGTTTTTTGTTTTTATTGGGTTTTTTTGGGTTTTTAGGGGTTTTTTTGGATTTTGTGGTTTTAGAGTATTTCTAGACTTTTATGCGATCTTAAGGGTTTTAGGGTATTTTAGAGTTTAGTGGGATTTTAGGTTTTTTATTGCTTTAGGTGTTTTTAATGATTTTAGTAGTTTCTTAGGGTTTTATATTTTGTAGGTTTTTAGGGTTTTATTGGGTTCTAGGGCCATTTAGGGGATTTTCTAGTTTTAATGGTTTATGTGTTTTAGGGATTTTTTTGGTTTTTTTGATATTTTATGGGGTTTTAGGTTTTAGTATCTTTTAATGCTTTAATTTTTTAGGGGTTTTAATGATTTTATGTTTTTAAGGGTTTTTAGTATTTTTAGGGGGTTGTAAGGATTTTTAGGGTTTTCTAATTTTTATATTTTAGTGTTTTTAATGTTTCTATGGTGTTGAATGTTTTTAGGGGTTTTAAGATGGTTTATAATATATTCTAATTTGTTAGGTTTTCTAGGATCTTTTAGATGGTTTGAGCATTCATACAGTCATTTAGGTTTTTAAGTGTCTTTGATGGTTTTTATTGGTTTCTAGGTTAATTTAGGAATTTTTTTTGGATTTTAAAGTTTTATGTGTAATTTAGGGTTTTTATAATTTTTTGTGATTTAAGGTTTTTTATGGTGTTATTGGGTTTAGGGTGTAAGTATTATGGTTTATGGTGTAGGGTGTAGGTTTTAGTGTTTAGGGATTGTGGTTTAGGGTGTAGGGTATAGGGTTTGGGGTGTATGGTATAGGGTTTTAGGTGTCGGATTTTGGGTGAAGTGTGTGGTGTATTGGGTTTGGTGTGTATGGTTTAGTTTTTAGGGTGAAAGTTATTTGGTTTAGGGTATAGGCATTAGGGATTATGGTGTAGAGTATTGTTTTTGGGTTATAAGGATTTTACATGTTTTAGGTTTTTTAGTAATTTTTTGGGTTTTAGGGGTTTTCTGGGTCCTTGGATTTCAGGGGTATCTTTTTTGTATTTTTAGTGTTTTCAATGTTTTTTATGGATTTTATGGTGTTTAGTGTTTCTAGGGTATTTAGGGTTTTTTTGGGTTTTAGGAGTTTTTTGTGTTTTTACAACTTTTAGGTTATTTTTCTTATATTCTTTGGGTGGTTTATATTTGTTTGGGAGACTAGTGTTTTTAGTATTTTTAGGGGTTTCATGTGTTTCATGTGTTTTATGGGTCTTAGGGCTTTAAATGATTTTAGAGTTTTATGGTTTTTTCGGTGTTTAGGGTAATTTTTAATTTTTAGGGGTTTACATTTGTTATAGTTTATATAGGTTTTCTAGTTATTTAGTTTTTTATGGTTATTATTGGTTTTTGTGGTTTTTGGGAATTTAGGGGTTTTATTATTCTAAGGGTTTATATGTTTCTAAGGGGTTTTAGGAGGTTTATAGGGTTTGATACAATTTTTACATTGTTTTACAAATTTTTATAGATTTTATTGTCATTTTTAAGGGTTTTAGGGGGTTTAAATGGTTTATTATGGTGGTATACATTCTTTTAAGGATTTTTGGGTTTTCAGGGGATTTTGAGTTTTTATGGGTTTTAGTGTAAATTTGGTATTTTTTATATTTTCAATGTTTTTAGTGGATTTTTGGGGGATTTGGGATTTTAGGATTCCTTAGGTTTTTAGTGTCTTTTTGGTTATTTAGGACCTTTTTGCGGTATTAGAGTTTTTAGGATTATTTAGGTATTTTAGGGTTTTTGGGTCTTTTAGGTGTTTTAGGCATTTATTAGGGTGTTTAGGTTTATGCATGTTTTTAGTGATTTTTATAGGTGATCGGTGTTTTTAGGGAGTTATATAGTTATGAAGGGTTTTTGGTCTTTTAAAGGTTTTAGGGTCCTTTATAGTTGTTAGGGATTGAGGGTATTTTATGGGTTTATCATCTTCTAAATGTTTTAGGGGTTTTATTGTTTTTAGGGGTTTATAGGTTTCTAGGGATTCAAGGGTTTAATAATGTCTTACGGGTTTTATGGAATTTTTTTTGGGGGGCGGGTTTATGTTTCTTGTTGGTTTTAGAATTTAATAGAGGGGGGTTAGGGTGTTTTGTGTTTTCTAGGTTTTTTTGGTTTTTTAGTGTTTTCTAAGGGCTTTTTTGGCATTTTAGGGTGTTTAGGCTATATTAGTAATTATAACGACATTTTGGGTCATTTTGGGTTTTTAGGGTCTTTTAGGGGTTTTAGGGTGTTATGATCTCTTAGAGATTTTATGGTTTTGGGGGGAATTTTTTTTATATTTTATGGGTTTTTATTTTTTTGTGGTTATTTTAGTGTTTTTAGTGGTTATTAGTTTTTAGGGTTTTAATTGGGGTTTAGGGGTTTTCACGTGTTTTAGGGGTTTTACTGTTTTAAGGGTATTTTTTGGGTTTGTAGGGTTTTAGATACTTTATATGGTTTTATGTTTTTTATTATTTTTATATTTTTATGATTTATTTTTTGGGACTTTTTTATTTTTATGGTTACTTTGGGGTTTTAGAATTTTAATGGGTTATTTTGGGGTTTTTATAGTTTTTTTTATTTTTTGGATTATTTTAGTGTTTTTATTGGTTTTTTTTAGGATTTTAATTGGGTTTTAGGGATTTATGGGTTTTAGGGGGATTAGCATTTTAAGGGTATTTTTGGGTTTTGTAGGGTTTTAATGATTTTTTAAGTATTTATGTTTTTTGGTTTTTTATATTTTTAGGTTTTATTTTTGGGACTTTTTGATTTTTATGGTTCTTTTTTGGTTTTTAGAATTTTAAGGGGGTTTTATTTGTGGTTTTTATGGATTTTTGGTTTTTCCTGGGTTTTATGGACTTTTTAGGGCTTTATTAGGTATTTAGGATCTTTTAGGGAATTTGGAGTTTTATAGTCCTTTAGGGTCTTTTGGGTTTTTTGGTAATTAAGGCCGTAAGGGATTTTAGGTTTTTTTAAGGATATAAGGTTTTTTTGGGTTTTTTGAAGGTTTTTATTTATTTATGATTTTAGGGGTTTAAATTGTTTTTAAGGTTTTTAAAGGGGTTTTAGGGACTATTATGCTTTTAGGATTTTTAGGGGATTAAGGGGTTTTACTGTCTTTTAGGATTTTTTATTGTTTTGATGGTAATTAATAATTTTTAGAGTTTTTTAGATCCATTGAGGGGATTTTAATGGTTTGTATGGGTTTTTATGATTTTTTGGGATTTAAGGTTCTTTTAGTGTTTTTTGGTTTTTGGGGTGTTTTAGTTTTTTATGGGTTTTTAGGTCATTTTTTGTTTTAGGGTATATGTGTTTGGTCATTGGGCTGAGGGTGTATGGTATAGGGTGTAGGGTGTTTAGTGTATGGATTAGGGTTTATGGTTTATGTGTTTTAATGTTTTAGGGTTTTTAGGGCTTTTGGGTTTTTAGGGGTTTTTTGGATTTTATGGTTTTTATGTGTTTTTGGAGTTGTGGATTATAATAGGTTTTTATTTTCTTCGGGATCTAGGGTAATTTATGATTCTTAATGGTTTTTAGGGTTTTTCAATATTTATTGAGTTTTTATGGTTCTAAGGGTTTTTATCATTTTATGGGATTTTTGGGGTTTTAGGGGGTTTTTTTATTTTAAGATAATAGTAGTTTTTTGGGATTTTATGTGATTTATATATTTTTAAGGGTTTTTGGGGTTTTTTATTCTTCAGGGGTCTCTGTGTTTTTTTGAGTATTTAGGTGTTTTAGAATTTTTACAGTTTTACAGTTTCAGTGACTTTTAGGGGTTTTAGGTTTTAAGTGTTTATGGTTTTCTAGTGTTTTTAGGATTTCATGTTTTTAGTTTTTTAGGGGATTTTATGGTTTTTAGCAGCTTTTTGGTGTGTTTAGGTGTTTAAGATTTTTAGGATCATTAATGGGTTTTAGGCTCTTTTAGGCCTTTTAGGGGTTTTAAGGCCCTTTTGTATTTTCTTGGTTTAGGTTCTTTTAGGTCTGTTGTGTTATACAGGATTTTAATAGAGTTTTTAAGAATATTATAAGTTTTTATGTGTATTATAGGTTTTTCGATATTTTTATTGCCTTTTAGAGGGTTTACGAGATTTTCAGGTTTATGGGTTTTTAGTGTCTTTTGGTATTTTAAGTATTTTTTAGTGTTTTCAAGATTTGTAAGGTGTTTGAGTGTATTTTAGAGGTTTTAAGGGTTTTTGATGTTTTTACAGTTTTATGGTTTTTAGGATTTTTTATTTTTGTTCGGGTATTATATGTTTTTTATATTTTGGATATTTTTATGGATTTTAAGGGATTTGTAGTTTTTTTTAGGATTTTATAAGGATTTTTATGGAATTTCATGTGGGGTGTGTAGGGTTTTTTTTGGGTTTTAGGGGGTTTTATATTTTTAGGGGTTTTATATTGTTTTAGGTATTATAGTGCTTTAGTGTTTTAGGGTTTTTAGGGTATTTAGGGTCTTTTAGGCTCTTGTGTGGGTTTTTTGGGTATTTTTGAGGGTTTAAGGATTTTACGGTGTTTAGGGTTTTTATGGTCCCAAAAATTCAGAATTTAAGATGAATAAAATTCCATAAAACTCAGAAAAGGATAAAAATAAAATTATAATGTAATATCGAAGAATAATGTTGAAGAAACCAAATTTTGTAATAGAACTAGTCCATCTGCATACTGAATCCTATGAATGGTTCTTGGAAGTCATCACCTGTTAACAGAGTTGTACGTATAATGATGACATCAAAACTGACTCATGCGTACTGTGTCATTAGAGAAATTGAGGTGGAGAAATTTTCCGCCACAAACCAAGTGGTCCATGGGATGAGATGGCATCCACAACACTCAAAAATAATGCCCCCATAACAAAGTCATCCTCGTATGAAGGAGTTCTCCATGGGCTTCTACCAAAGGCACTACAAGGCCCATCGATCATGCATTCAACTCCTTCATAAATAAACCAAGATGGGGATTGAAAAAGCACTATCGAGAGGGAGAATATAGAAAAGGAATCACTCCTCGAGCAGTTGAAAAAGGGAAAATGTTGGGAGAAATGTTAAAAGGGAGGGAGGGAAATATCCCACACACTCTAAGTAGTTTTCAGAACTCCATCCTGTAAACCATATGCTTTAGAAGTTTTCATAACACTATCATGCGAACTGTATGCATAAGACCCTCCGCAAGAGGTAGTATGGTTCACAGAAATGAGGTGTCATTTTTTGACCCGGAAAATGAATAAAAAATAGTTCATGAAAGAAACCCTATGGGGAAAACAGTTCACGGACAACCCCCATACGGATGATAGATCATGAACCATCTTATGTGGCTACCTCATGCACCACCATCCCTTGGTAGGAAACTCTAAGCGACCATACCTTCATAGATGAAGGCTCACAGATGCTCCTATATGGAAATATTTTTGCAGATAATCCTAAGAAGACAACAATATGTGGACGTTCCTATGTGGCTAATAGTATGCATATGTTCCTATGTGGCCAATAGTACATGGAAAGCTCCGACATGGCCAGTCTTATGTGCAAAATAGTTCACACCCATCATTCCACACCATAGGGGTTTCACCCCCGCACCCCCACAAGGGATCACTACCAGGCTATGGTCATGAAACATCCGGCTGATCCCCTCTCAACCACCATTGACCCCCATGAAAAATGTAGAGTCGCATAGTAATCATTTCGGGTTGGGACATTGACATTTATTTTTTCACCCATATGCCTCCCAAACATTCATCCCTCTAATACCATTCATTCAAGTACTCCTCATAAGTCTTCTAAAACCGTGTCACTTGCCTCCTATTCTAGGTTTATCACGAATTCTAGGGATAATCGTGAATTGAATGTTTTCTATACACTCATGGAAACATCATTTACATTCATAAAACTCTATGTCTCGGGTTATTTTGGATATCTATAAACTCAACAACCATCATAAATAGATGGTTAGTGTCTTGGGGACATCTCTGCTTAACTATGCGCACAATGCCTCGGTGGCTCTACATACATTTCCTACAAAAAATTTCAATTAACCAAATACAACATAATCTTTAGGAGACGGTTTTCCAATCATTGTGCACCAGAATGAATTCCATGCCTCAAATCATTTATCCTGATACAAGAATTACAATAATCATGGGTTTCAAATTCCTTCCCTCTGATGATCCAGAAATTTCATAATATCCTGACATGATTATCCACATTTAATTCAAGGTTTTTATAAAAAATGGCCCTTTATGTATGACCATAATCATTGATATTGATCCTCATAAACCCCCACAACCATTGATAATGTATGGTCAATGTCTAGGAGACACCTCCGCTTGACTATTCACACAATGCCTCGGTGGCTTTGCATACATTGCCCACAAATATGTCATGTCAAGCAGAGAAAACATTGTCCATAGGAGAGGATTTTCAAACCATTCTAAACCACAACAGATTCCATTCCCCATTTCATTCCACAAACTACCAGACCAAAAATCATCCTGACCTCATGACATTAAACTAAATGGTATTAGTCCATATAAAATGACATTAAAATGTGATGCCATTATCCCAGCTGTGTGACATTAATATATTGTATACTGAGTGATTTTGGGTCTTCATAAACATCCCTGACCATCGAAAATGGAAGGTCAATGTCCTATGGACACCTCTTCATATCTAAGTGCACAATTTCCTAGTAGCTCTGCATACGTTTCCCACAAAAAAGGCATGTAAAACAAAGAAAAATTCTACCTCATGTGCGGTCTTTCCTACCTCCTCAATCCCAAATAGCTTCCATGAATCATATCATTTCTCATGATTCGAGATCCTATAGTTAATCATGGTTTCCATAATATGTTTTCCATACTCTGTGACCTTAAACTAGGAGTTATCATCCAAGCTATATGACTTTAAACTACAATATACCACCATATGACATTCAGTAGGTCACTCCTACTATGGTAATCCCCTTCCCTTTTTATATTAGGTACCACCTTCACCCGACTCTTTCCTGGCTTGGGATGTGTTTAGATAGCCTAGTAGATGTGACTATCTTGGATATCAACACAGGTGAGGGGCTGACACATTCAAAGCACCTTTCCATCTCCCATTGGGCTCATAGACGTGCCCTTATCCACCATCTCCCTCCTCCTTTTCTCTCAACCGAGAAGAGAAAGTGTTCCCTTGTAGAATCTTTTACATCATCTTTATTCTCACACATAGAATGACTCACATGGGCTTCGAGGTAAGTGATGTCCCAAAATTTTCACTATCCAGTCATGAACTATGAGTACTTTGATTCCCAATAGATTTGGGATACATAATAATCCTTTATCTAGGCCAGTGCTCCATTTCTTCTCATCCACGAAATGAGAAATTATCTCCCCCTAAATCTTGGGTGGATTCTATGTGTATGCCCCAGTCATGAACTATGAGAAATCTGATTCCCACACTAAAAAATGCTATATAGGATGCATGTCTGAAGGCTCGAGATCAAGGGGGATACTTTTCAATGGGTAAGCCCCAACCGTGCCTCCACAAATGGGTAGCATTGAAGTATAAGTTCCGAGATCAACAAAACTATGTGGACTTTTTATTCCCCATAGATTAAGATATGTAGGAAGCCTCCATGAGGTCAAAATACAACCCCTAAATCAACCCTAATGTTTTGTGGGCCATATTCCCAGTAGGGTTATGTCCACCTAAAAGACCAGATCTCTTGTTGATCCTTTGGGCTGCTTCAGTGTAAGCCCTTCACCAAGTCATGACTAGGCATCTTTCACCTAGATGTCATCTTCACATGACATTAAACTGCATGGATGAGTCCTCCTTGCATGAAATTAAAAGGTGATGTGTCCAGTTATGCAACACTGAACTACATTGGCTCTGATTCCAATCACGAGGATACATATGTATCCAATATCATGTGTTCGACCCCAATATCAAAAAAAACTCTTGTCCCCTGGATGATGATAAACTCTATATCTTCCCATCCCATGGCTTAACTTAGTGTTGTCTCAGTGATCTTGATCCATGTGTACCCATGATTAACTTTGTAAGATAGGGTAATCTGTGGACACATTGTTAGGGAAATAACCAAGGATTCAAGAAAATATGAAAATTTCTTAAATCTATAAGAGAGTCATGGATTAGGAAATTATTCCCCCCAAATGGGTATGATGAGACCAACTACCAATCCTCTCGACCATTGGGGTCCTTAAGTGTCGTTGGCCAAATAGTCACCCAACGAGCACCTTCCTTTGGAATGCAGGTCCATGAATCATGCATTCAATGGTCATTCAGGGTTTATAACTCCATGAAAAATCTATTGGAGACCATCTGAGGACCTCATACACAACATGGTTTGATTATACAAACCCATAATACAGTACAATCACCCACTGCGATCATTCAAATATAGCTCATCATAATAACATAAAAAGGATATACTACCCAATCTTGGTGGGACCACATTTCCCAACCAAATCATAGTGCGATGTGAATCAGTATTAAATAAAAATGGTTAACTTGATGAGAATTCTTAACCAAGCTGGTAGGTCACCCCACCCCAATCCCCTTCTCCAATTAAAAGGAAGAGGGTCGAGAAAGATTACCAATCATTCATGTAATCATGATATGTTACCTTGTGGGGGATTCCTTATTTGTGCTTGTAACATGTATTTTAGGTTTCATAGATCTCTCTTTGATCCAAATGGAATCACAGAAAATTGCACAAAAAACGTGACAGCATCTGCACAAGTGACCAAATCCCCAATGGACATGACTTCATTGACTAGTAATCATCTTCAACACTAGGTTTCAAACATTATGTTCAAATAGTACCACCAATGTAGTGTTCTCCCTTGGTGGTGGCTGCAAGGAAAACCCTCCAATCGGAAAAAGCTCACTAGCACGTCTTCCATTGCAGTTGGCTATCCAGCACAAGACGACTCCACCGGCCATCTAAAATCTTTTCAGGATCTTGTCCCCAAAATGTGATAATGAAAACCTCCTTTATCTTACTGAGGAAGATGAAGTTGACACCAATGACTTAATCTTAGATGCATAGGAACCCCACTAAAGGGCTCTGTCTAAAGTTCGTCACCACCAGCGATGTACAACTCAATATCCTCATTCAGAAGAGGATCCCATGTTGAGTCAACATACTAAATTCCAAAGGACATGGGACCCTTGATCTTCCCACTGAGGGTGGAAAATACATATTTAGGAGCAGGTTGTCACCTCATTCCCTAAGGATGAGGTCTTCCATGCAAACACAATTACATATAATTGGAATTCATACTATTCTTCCCCTCCAGCTAAATCCCGCCGCAGAAATATGGTGAAAATTTACAAGAAAATACATATTTTCACTCGCTAAAATAAATCCCACCATGAAAATAGGGTGGCACAATAAGAGAAAATTAACATTTCTTCCAGTTATTTCTTGTCCTGCTATGCTGACAAAGTGGTAAATTATAAGTAGATGGAAATCCTTACAAATGAGAAAGAAACCCACCATCCTTATAGGGATGAATCTCATGGGTATTCATATAACACAACCATTTCATATGAATCCCACCAGTCAAATATGGTGTCAATCCATAGGCATTTGCAAATTCCAACCAACAATAAAAAATCCCCCCAGTCAAATATGGTTGCAAGAATATATGAGTAGATTCAAATTACTATAGATGGAAATCATTCATTTGAGACAAATACAATGTAGAATGAGCAGATGCAAATTAATTCTCACAAATATAAATCCCACCAGCCAAATAATATGGAAACCAAAGAAGACTTCCAGAGGAAGACTCTTTCCATTGTCCACAAAATGGATAACTACCTATACCCATTACAAACCCATGGAGGACTGGAGAAAGTAGAAAATCATTATCTAATATCAGAATGGGCATTCATACCTGTTCCATCCAATGATGAATATAAACAAATCTTGGACCTGATGGGGTATTAGACATCTATCCTAGACTATATCCTCTAGACATGTTAAGATGTCAGTGTGTTGGTGGAAAAAGTGAAGAGTTTATCCCACGACTCAGTCTCCTCAGGTGGGGTGATTCATCCCAAAAATTAGATAGTCACCCCGGAGTATACTCGCATCCCTGCACCAGTTGAGGAGATTTAATGTCCATATATCACAATAAAAGAACTACCAGATTGGGAAAAATTCATGTTCCAATTGGGGGACACTGGTCCAACATGGTGGCCACTCCAGTGTAGCCATATATCCATACCATAAATCAGGATTTTATTTTTCATATCCTATAGACATAAATAGAGACTATCAAATAGGTTCTCATATATCAAGGTCATTACAAACTGCAGACGACCCCAATTTCCTATAAGAGAGTGTACAAAAATGAAATGCGCCAAAGGTAATCTGAAAATGCGGAGAAAACTCACGATTCATCTCAACTGGATGATGGAATTCTTGACATCATTAACCATTTATCAATATAGGCTTAAGATACTATCAGTCCATTACCAGAGTAAGGATGTGGTTGTAGTAGTTGTGAAGGTCCTCCCCCCTGCAATTTCGCTACTAGAAGCTCTGAAGGCCCACCGCAAAGCACCCACGAGGGCTTACTCCGTGGGCTAGAAATGATAGATCATGAGATCTTATCCCCTAATGCATGTTAGGGTAGCCCTCCCCTTTACCAAATGATCAAATACCTAGAAGGTACACCCCTTTCTGTAATATTCCCTGATGTTCCTCCCTAGGGTATACACTGAAGATATGTTCTCCCTGTAGTCAGACTTCAAGCTATCATGTTTGTCCTCACAATGACGATAGTCACTATTAAGGGCCTCCCTACAGTGAAATCAAGTAATAAGAAGGTCCTCAACTCATTGCAGTACATCTTTAAGGACCTCCCTAGAGTTTACACTATAGATAATCTCCCTGTAGCTAGAGCTATGATGGTAGTCCTATCTGTGATACCAGTAATTGTAAAGGCCCTCCCCTCAATGTCTCTTAGCAGCTAGAAGTTCCTCCCCTTTCTTTTATCTGCCATGAAGGTCCTACCTAGGGTATATGTATCATAAGTCCTCTCTATGGACTGAATAAAAGTTGTGATGGTAGTCCTCACCATCATGACACTGGTTCGGAAGGTCCTTCCCACAGTGCAAATTTACACCGGTGAGAAGTTCCTCCCCTTGTCAAGGAAAATGTGAGAAATCCCTCATATGATGGGGCACTTAAAAAAATTAGTGTGATAATCCCTACATGATAAGAGATATCCTTTCTCAATAAGAGGACAGTCCGGGTCCATGCTCATCTTCCAAGCCACCCTCATACCATTCACATTTTAATAAGACTCCTACCTGCCCCACTGCTTAGAACAAAGACATTAAAGAGCAGTCAAACCATAAGGATCATGCAGAAGAGTCCCTCATGGAACAAAAAAAGAAATATTTCTTGTAGTAAGACAGCTAGATAGGGATTACATACCAGTGATTTATTGGCCCATAACCACTTCGTTGTTCCACATACATAATGAGTTGTTAGAAGAATGTATTCATAATAGTATCCTCAATATATGGACAACTCCCTGCAAATTAAAAGAAATTTTACCCCCTAAAATGGGTATAAAGATCATATTAACATAATGTGAGAGCTTAACTATCAAATATATCCATAAGACCTTCCATATGCATGCATCCACAATCAGAAATGTGAAACAAATACCTTGAGCTGGCTTGCCTCCATGCACAACACAAGTTGTGATGCCTTATCAGCAACACCCTATCTGGTGTTTATATCTAGATATGGGGATAACATGGATCTATACACCTCACCCCACATCCCTTCCAATATAACCCACTATAAATGAAATCCTATAATGTAAATACCTAAAGGCGGAAATCAAATGAAATCCATGCTCAAGAAAGGTGGAATTCTCAACATGAACTAGCCTTGATTAAGTCTTAGAAGCATTAGGCCCGATGACAGAAATACATTGAGAACCTCTTAAACCAAGCCGCCGAGAACATCTAGAAGGACTCCCATATAAGGGATTCCAATCTATGAGCACTAATAATGTCCTCAGGAGTAAATAATTCACACACATACCTGACACTATATCTATCTCACACTAACATGGGAATGTGTGAAATAAATAAGGAAACAATATCAGCCACATTCACTGAAACATAGGAAAAACCCAAGCTTATAATTCTAGGGGAAATTTGAAATCAAAATTCTCCTTTAAAACCACGAAAATCTAGGATGAGGCATGTTAATAGATGGATGAGAGCAATCCCAGTCCGCCTGGCTGGGGGCATTTTTACCTCAAATTCCTTCCCAACAGACATCTATCTTCTAATATATGAGGAGAAAAATAGATATTGGGGTCACTGGTTCCATCCCATCTCCTGACTCACATCCTCTAGAATATAGAAATACTATAAGGTCATGTCAGGGTTCCCTTCAAGTCACTCTTTTCCATGAAACATGAATAGTATCATATAATGGTCTGCTAAGATCCAAAAAGGGACGTAAGATTCTCTCCTAAAATTAGGCACATGGTACACCACCCCAAACGAGGAATGAATCAGTGAACATCATGGACATCCTCCCCAAATAACTCACTGAAAATAATACACATAATGACGAAATAGGATAAGAGGGGTCCCTCTCGATGATGGTCCACACTGAGCCTGGAGGTTTTCACACCTGATACCAAAGTGTTATCTCAAATATGGGTTCCCTCTTAGTAAATATTCCATTACCTCCTATGATAATCCTCGACAAGGAGAAGAATAATAGAATGTTCTATGACCATCCTCCTCCTCCCTATGAATATCATTCCCTTACGCATGAGGAGTGATTCAATTTACTGGAGGAAGAAATGAATGTGCTAAGGCGACTCAAAACGGAGATGCTAAGATCAAGCCATCCTACCGGGTATGTTCCCTAGGTGCCACATTAATAAAATCTTCCATCAGATGTAAATCTACCTCACAGGCTCATCTCAATGGATGAAGCAAAGATGGAAAGCTCATTAAAGGTATATTTGAGAACATCAGTCTACCTTAACCCAATCCCAGGAGGATATCGAGTTTTACCACCCTTAGGGAATCAATTAGAATAGATTTAGGTGCATCCCCAAAGTATTCCCCCATTTTGGTATCCACCTCAAGTTCCAACGGCACAATAACTTCCAATCTTTCCCCCTTATGCATCCACTCATTCTCAGGTCCAACAAGATATGCATCAAAGGATCCTAAATTCCATTTAGTTATTGAAAAATCGAATTGATGTAATGAAAGGATGGAATTCTCCAATACAACTAGATGGAATCACTAACCTGATTAGGTTCGAAATGTCCCTCGACCTCCAAATTTTGGGAGCCCCGTATTCCTAGTGTTCAATGGCTTAGGGGACCAGGAGTAGCATCCAATGCACTATTCTTCTTATTGTGATCCCATGATTTGAACCCTCGAGAAACAAGAGTTTGTGAATCTTAGATGCTTTTTGTGAACCTTGCAATGTTTAGCCTTAGTGTGGTACACCAGTTTTCTTGATAACTCAATAATAGGATGGGAGGATCTCCTACACCAGTTTCAATTGTAGATCAACTCGACATTGAAAAAAAACAACAGTCAGTGATCTATTGAACTACAAACAACAAGTGAATGAGAGAGTCTCAGAATTCATCGCTACATGGAACAGTAAGACTTACTCCTTCAACTGGCCACTCCCCAAAGATGAGTTTCATTCCATGTGCATTGATAAACTATATGATGAGCTATGAATGCCACTCATTCCTATAAAATATAAAAGTGGGTTCCCATATTTCTTCTCCATCACTTAAATGATAGAATAATCCTTATAACAGACTAACCTCAATTCTTGGGAAGCTCCATCAGATCTAGTAAAAAAGAGAAGGGATATTTGAAGTGGCTTCTGTAATACTTAAGAAACCCCCTACATTGTCTCTAGTTCCAAGGCCCCCACCAAACCGTGTAGGCCCCCTGGTCAACAACAGCCACCCCCACCCATCACGATCATGGAGGGGGGGGGGGAGAAATAAATTCAGGGAACATAGAAATAATTTCTACTCATTCTGAGATGATCAAGTCTATAGTTACTTCATAGCCACCATGAAATAAAACTTGATTCAGCTACCAGAGCCAATGTGGGATGATGATGTAGGACTTCCTGACTACACAAATTACATTCCCTTCAATCAGATATTGGAGCCATCATTCAAGAGTGATATGTCTTCAGGGAAATCTGGAAATGAATTGTAGATTTCATATAGGTCAATTGTGGACCACGACTAGTTCACGTTGCGTAAGTTTTTACCATTAATCTAGATAGAGATGGGGATTGGAAAAATGATGTTAACAAAATGGAGCAAATGCTTGATAGTTGGATGACTTGAAAAATAGTCAACCGTTCTCATGGAATACTCCAGGAACATTTGAAGAATCCAACTGCACCTCCAATGGCTCTTAATGAAACACATCTCTCATCCTCATCGCCATAATCTTCCAAGGGACAACAGTCTGAAATGTTGTCCAATAATAAGTGTGGAAAGTAAGGGCATGAAGATATACTAGCACCAAATCCATGGATGGATTTAATACTATTATATTTCATGCTATAAAATCTGAATATAAGGTCATCACCCCACCAAATTGTACAATTGGTGGAAAATGATGGGGAAAAGTCATCATTAGAAGAGAAGCTGATTTTTGGATCCATCAATGTCATCCATTTGATGGATCCCTTCTCCGAATATTTGTACGATTATCAACAAGAATTGGCTTTAACAAACCAGGAGCCAATAGAAGAAGACAAAGAAGCTAAGGATATCAAGGGAGATGTGTCCATGGTAGAAATAAATCTTATGGATTCACCCCCACTAAAACTATCAGTGTTTCGAAACCCACAGAAAGACACTCCAGTGGATTTGATGGGGGAAGTAAAATTCTCCTACACCCACATGATGCCACCCTAATCCAATCCTTCTAAAATATCCATTAGATAAAGAACAAAAGAATGATCTCCCTTAGAATGTGAGTAGATCTACTCAGCCTGAACCATAGAGGAAAGAAGGGCCTCCAACTCTAGCCCCGAGGGCTAACCCATCATCATCAAATGCTCAAGCCCCAAAAGCGCATGTGAAAGAGCATCCCTAAGATAGGAATTAATGGAATTTAAATCAGAAATAAGACAATATAAAATAGTTATAATTATTTCCATCTAAACTCTATATTGTGGATTCACTGAATCTATCAGCAAATCTCAAGGAATCGGTCATAGAAGCTTTGTTGATTACCTAGGAGTTTGAAGCTGAAGTAGTCACTACTTTGGTCTGCCAGACAAAGATATATCCTTGAGAATTTTATGCAGTTATCTCCTTCACAGATCAAGATATATAATCCATCCTAAAAGGAAACAAAAAACCCTTATATGTGTCTGTCATGATAAATGACATCGATATCTACAAAGTTTTCACAGATAATGGCTTGAGGGTTAATCTCCTCCCACTATGAACACTTCATCAGATGGGCTGCAATGAGGATGATCTAACACACTAAACAATGACCCTATTGGTATACAACAAAAGTGAGTATAAGTTGTTAAGAAAATCAAGCTCAAAACCCAATTTGACATCCTCATAGCTCACCTAGAATATTTGGTTGTCCAAAATAATATGACCTTCAATTCCTTTCTAGGAAGGCTATAGCTGCATAAACATGAATAAATCCCATCCCCAATCCAGAAGTGCCTCAAATATATCATTAATGGAAAGATTATGATAAGACATGCCAATAAGGCCACAGTTAACCTCTGTGAATCAAACTATATTGATCCAAAGTTCAACGAACGAAAGGGGAAATAGCCCTTAGCTAATAGAATTGATTGGTTCACTGCCCCAAATGGGTTGGATATGTTTCCCATCGATCCCCTCAAGCAGATCGAGGAATAATACACAATTCCCATCAATCATATTGAACACACAAGTCCATATTCTGATTATTATTTAGCAGTTCTCATGATTCTAGTTACGACTTTCAATCCTAATGATGTCAAAAGGGTCACTGATTTCAATGAAAATAGTGAGGGTCCAAATAGAAATACCCCCTAACCTTCATCAATAACCCAAAAAAATCCCACCTCACCCACTAAGTTAAGAGGATGTGTCTCATCAGTCAATGAATATGAGGTAACTATATTACCCATCATGGTATATTATCCAGAGAATACCTTCCCAATCTCTGAGGAAGAGGAGATGATATCCCCTCATAGACACCAAAATTTCAATTCATCCCCCAATTATGGAGAAATTTTTTATATAATTGTTTCCCTATCAGATGATAAAGAGAAAGATGATAATGATGAATTGGAGGAAGAAGAAGAGGACTAGAGGTATTCATGTCCATCAATTGAGGAAGATGTCTCTACCACTGTTAATAAACTCAATGAAATCAACATGTTTACGAAAGACGACCCGTGAACCACTCCGGTTATTGCGACCATTCCTTTAGAAGATAAAGCGGTATATGCCTCTTTCATGATGTAAAATTGATATCTTACCCTATATTTATACAGAGATTCTAGGTCTTAATCCATAGGTGGCGAATCACCACCTGGTCCTTCTAGAGGACCACCGTAGCAACATGCAAGCTGCAATAAGGACACAATCGGCACATTCTACCTAAATAAAGGCTAAAGTTGACAAGATCATCATAGATAACCTAATTAGAGAGGTCCAATGCCCATATATTGCTAGAAAACATTTTACCTATCATGAAGAAGAATAGGAAGATCAGTGTTTGCATCAATTTTTGGGACATCAACCAGCACTGCCCGAAAGATGATTTCCTAGTCATGATCATAGAATTTATGATTGATGCAACCTCTAGATATGTGGATCTTTCCTTCATGGAGGGATATTCCGGATATAACCAGATATGAATGTCTCATGATGTTGAAGAGGCCACTACATCTAGGTCTCCCCAACGGTGTTTTGATTCATGGTATTGTCCTTTGTTTTGAAGAATGTTGACACCACATATCATTGTTCCGTGCAATAAATTTTTAAACCCTTCCTAGGAAAGTTAATTAAATGCTATGTTGATGATCTAGTGGTTAAATTACGACAATACGAGGAGAATCTGGTAGATCTTGAGACCATCTTCAATAAACTATGAAAGGACAGTCTGAAAATGAATCCCCAGAAATGTGTTTATATCTTTAGCTTAGGGAAATTCCTTGACTTCATCATGCATAATCAAGGCATCATAGTCAACCCTTAGATGAAAAATCCATCCTTGGAATGTCACCACAATACAACCTCTCCAAGTTGAGAGGAATCCAAGGACACCTATATTAAATTCGACGCTTAATTTATATCCTTGCGGGAAAATGTTTTCCATTCAATAGGTTGATGAAAAAAGGTGTATAATATCAATGGATTGATGATTGGAAGGAATAATTTGACAATATAAAGAAATATATCTTAATTCCACCAGGGATAATTCCTCCTGTCAAAGGAAGATCAATCATTCTATACATCACTGAGTGATCCCTACACACCTTCCTCACATAAAATAAGGATGTTGGTAGTGATAATAGTCTTTATTATCTCATTTGAACCATGATTGATGTTGGGACTAATCATTAAAATATCAAGAAGAGCTTCCTTTCATAAATATTTGTGGTCCAGATGCATAGAAATTACATGAAACACCACAATGTCCACTTGGTATATTTTATAAAACTGATGACGTACATTCTTAGTCATCCAATCTTGACTGGATTCCTATCAGGGTAGGAAGTCATCCTACAACAGTTTGATATATGGTTCATACTACAGAAATCCATCAAAGGCCAGACATTCGGAGATTTCCTAGAATATAATCCCTCAACAGAGGTGGAACCATTAGATGTTGAGCTACCTGATGAGAAAATATTCCTTATTCATGAGAACTCATAGATGTGGGAAATTCACTTTGACTGTCTATACCAAAGCATGAAAAGAAGAAGAGTGGAAGACCCAAAATTCAACAAAGTGTGTATGGGAATCATACTCATATCCACAGAAAAATAAGTTCTTCCCTATTCCATTATACTGCCATAGTTATGCATGAACAATGAAGCAGAGTACTAAGCCCTCATTGCAGGTCTGGAGTTGGCACTCCAAGTGTATACCGAACACTTGAAGATAATTGGTGATTCATAACTTGTCATCAAGAAGGTCAATGGTAACTTTGATATCAATAATGAAGAGATGATCCCTTTAATGAACCATGTTTTAGATTTGATGGAAAAATTACTCTTAGACCCAACACTGGATTATTTACCTCAATCATAGAATGTATGAGACCATGCATTGGAAAATAAAACCACAACACTGGCCTACCTAGATCGAAATGAAACAATCATCATTATTTCCCACTGACAGATGGTCCTAATATTTATTCAGGATAATACAGATGAAATTAATGAGATCAGTCCCATCATTGATCCATATGGTCATTCCTCCAACTAGATAGCCACCATTGTGGACTATCTTAAATAGGTATAAATACCTCTTGATATTGATGGAAGGTAACATTTACAAAGAATAGTAGTCAATTTCATATTTTATAAAGGAATAAACCAGAAAATGTTCTTTATAAGAGAGGCATTGATGGATTCCTTCTCGGGTTCATTAATGAAGAATATACCACTATCGTCATTAAATAAGTGAATTCCTGAACTTGGGGGGTATACCAATCAGCGTCAAAACTCTCTTATAAAATTCAATGGATTGGGTACTATTGGCCCACCATGATGTAGGATTGTGTTAATTTCACTAAAAAGATTCATTACATCCATGTTCATTCCAATTTCATCCAACAACCCTCACAATTGCTTCATATAGATATGTACTCCATTCCATTCTAAATAGGGGGAATGGATATCGTGGGACCATATCCTCCCACCACAACCAAAAAATTCAAGTTTATTCTCATAGAATCTCTATTCTTTTACAAATGGGCAGAAGCTGTAGCCCTTAAAAAAGTCAGAGAAAAAATCATTTTCAAATTTATAAAAGCCCAAATCAATACCATGTTTGGTGTCCCTCACACAGAACTAATGTACAATGACACCAATTTATTATTTTTTGAATTATAAAAACTCAACCAAGATTATGATATCAATGCCAACCATTTATCCCACTACCAAGAAATGACCAAAAGATAGATAAAGGGATTCAAAAAGACCCTAGCCAACATACTCTAATAGAGGGAAGATAGGGATAAGAAATCTTGGCCTGACAAGCTCCTCTATGCCATTTGGGCTTACCAGACAACAACCCATACCACCACTCAGGAAATCCTATACTCGTTAGTATACAAGAAAGAGGTAGTTTTTCAAATTGAAATCTAAATTCCACCACTCCCTGTCGCAATCTATGTTCCTCTAATTGCAGATGAGAAATTCCAAGAATGGTTTAATGAGATGGAGTAGTTGTATGAGAAAAGGTTGCACAAATTTCACCATTTTTAGGTCTACCCAAATCACATTGCATGGGCCTTTAATAAGAAGGTTTTACTTCAATCTTTCCTTGAAGAAGAAATGGTGTTGATCATTAGAACGCTGATGATACTTGGGAAAAAGCCTCAATATTTGGAGCCAAAATGGGAAGTACAAGATGTTATACACAATTTTTACTTTAATGGATCAAATTCCATTTTTTCAATGGATGGAAAAATCATCATAGCTCCCACCAATGCAAGGTTCCTAAAAAAATATTTCATGTTGCCAAAAGCATAGAAATATGTACTTTCCAAATGATGTTAAACTGTACAGAAGAAATCCTTATCACATGAAAATAAATTGCATGATGATGTCGTCCATGTGGAATGACATTAAACTACTCAGGATATTTTTCCCAACTGTAAGATTTTAAACTACATTCTCATAATTGTGTTCGAAAAAATGACTCGTTGCACATATATCATACATATGCAAGAAAAAAATTCCCCCCTCATTTCATATGACCCGTGAATATGCAGGGATGTCCTTTTACATAACTATTCATGGCATGATTCCATCCCTCATAGGATATGTAGAGATGCCTAGATTCTACATCTTGGTCCAATTACCAGCCAAAATCAATAATTCCCATATCCCGACGTATAGATAAGGATTATGTAGGGGAATTCTTAAGTCCTAACTACATGATATTAAACTGCATGGCCCCAAAAATTTTCTCACCTGTGGGGACATTGCCTCCTCTATCGGTCACCTACCATACCACGCTACAAAACTACATACAGCTTCATTCCTCCCATTGTAGGATATGTAGTGAAACAAGGATCTTTCATCCTAGTCTATCCTCTATAAAAATGACCCCAATTTTCTTGTGCATGGGTCGGACTAGTAAATGGAACATATTGGCCTAGAACTACATATGGCTTGATTCCTGCACCTTCAATATACATTGTGACACCATGATCTTCTATACCTGTCTATCTACCATGAAACAAAGAAAAATGTAAGATTACCCCTCTCTAAAAATGGATCTGAATAGCACAGGTAATTTATTGAACTACATATGGATCAATTCTTTATCTCATGGGAGATGTAGTGAAACTCGGATTCTTCATCCCGGTCTAGCCACCACCCAGAAAAATGCCTACTAACCCTGCACAAGGGTAAGACCTTTGTAGGGATTTTATTCGTAGAGCCACATAGAGGTTCATTCCCACCACTTCAGGATACATAATCAACACCAATATCATCAAAAATTATCATGGATGTAGAAAATTATTAATGTCATAGGAGTCTTGGTGGAGGATTCCTCATAGGCAAACCTACTCTCTACCAGACAATGTTCTTATCGTAATATGTAAAATTTCAAGTTACCTCAAGAACTATGTGTGGGCTTGATTCCTACCCCACAAGATACATAGATACACTATGACCATAAGACACTGTCCATCCTTCACATGAAATGGAAGGCCTCTATTAAATCCACTATTAACTCATAATACATGGGAAATACTTATCTCTACATTCTTCTCACACTAAGTATAACTTATAGGTGACTAGGAATGATGATAAAGACTTCCCCTGCATGGACAAGGTATCAAGGAGTATAATAAGCCCATCATCTTGAAAGAATGGTATAAAACGAACCACACTCTATGCATAGGTCAGACTGGAATGAGGAATCCTCATAACTACAAGGACTTTGATTCCCAACTATCTGGGATACATATGAAACCTGCACAAGGTCCAAGCCCGACACTTCAGTCACCTCATCCTTTTATTGTGAGTTCACTCTCATCCTAACCCCATGATGTTAAGCTACCTGACGGATGAAGTATAAACCACATGGCATTAAATTGTATGGTAGCTCAAGTACAACGTATGGCTTGATTCTCAGCATGACGAGATACGTAGTGACACAAGGGTTTTCCCGAGTCCATCTATAAAAATAAGATCCCCCAATCCCATGTATGTGAAATGAAAATAGATGCGGGAAATTTCAAATCTATAATCTTAAATTATGAAAGAGTCAAAATATTGTTCTTCCCCTTACATACGAATCAGATCAATGTAAAGGATCCTATACCAGAGATCTAATTGTGTTCTAGATATTTCTCACGTAACCATACATCTCCTTTTCATCCATCAAACACCATGGCCTGAAAAATATCTGGTCACAATAATCATCCACATCGATCGGAAATGGATGACTAGTGTCTTGAGAACACCTTTGTTTTTCTATGCATACAAGTTAATCAGAGGCTATGTATACATTTCCCACTAAAATGGCTTTTCAACCAAATAAAAATTCATCCCCATGAGACGTCTCTCCTACTTTGGTACACCCATTTTCTACTAAGACTCACATCATCCCTCCTGACTTGAGGACTCATGAAATCATGGTTTACACCTTCTTCTATCATTCATGTCTTGGGAATACTGAAAATATCCCAGATTATGTATCTCATATTTACAGATGATCCCTTTGATATTTCATCCCAACAATATGATGATTAAATTGTGCTTTCAATGTCCTTTCCACATGATCTTATACTATACAGAGGACATCCTGATTGCTTGAAAATAAACTGCACCATTAATTTATCCCTACAATATGACATTAAACTGTGTTGTCAACATCATTTCCTAAAGGCTTAAAACTGCATGGACATACCACAAATAGCTTGTTCACATCAAGAAATCAATGTCCTTACTACAATATGTTAAACTACATGGACGATAAATTCTCATTACATTGATCCTACCATCCCTTGGTAGCTGAGGGAAACCCTTGCAACCCCTTTTTTCTCACACCAATCCCAACACACGTGGGATTGGAAATTTGAGAAAGGGACTTCCCACAGGGTTAGGGTGAATCAATTTACAATAACTGGTAGTAATAGCATGATATTGAAATGAATATTAGTGTTTTCCCCACCATATTAGGAAACCTAATGTCCAAAATTTATGACATTTATAAAATTATGCAAGGAATATCGAATAAATAAAAAATGACTCTCCATATCCTTTGAATCAAACCCAAGAAGTATGTCCAATTTTTCAGGGCTAGGATCTACAAACCTTCCCCCTGAGGGAGTCAAAATTTCCCACCTTACATATAGTTTAAATATGTATAGAGAGACCCCAAATTCCATGAATAATAACAACCTGAGGGTTTCTAATATGTCCAAACCAATTTTATCCATTACTAGAACTATGTTCTTCGAGTGATATTGGGTCAACATAATCCTTCATGTCCATTAATAATGTATGGTTAGTTTCCTATAGAAACATTTTCATGATTATTCATATTATGCCCTGATGGTTCTGCATACTTTGCCTACAAAACTGGCCTATCAAACAACGGAAAGAATTTCCCTAGGAGAGGATTTTCCTATTTTCATATTCCTAATGGATTGCAATCCTTGTGTCATTTACCCATATCGAAGAGCCATCAAAACAATGGTTTACACGCTACTCTCTAACCATGTCCTAGACATGTCATAACATCCCTTCTCGATTACCCTATGGTTACTCGGGGGTACTATATGAATGTCTCAATCATATTATGTTTAAACTGCACGATAATTGATACCCAGTACTCATCCATATTCCAGGTCACATCTAAAGGGTATTTATCCTCATGAATATATGTATGAAACGAATCTACATAGGATATTTCAACAAACATCGAGCCTCATTGGTGAATCTGTATCAAAAACAATTCACCACCTATATTTGTGAATCAAATCCATATAATACTATGCCTTAAAAGAACTAGGAAAACATTGATTCCTACCATCACAAGATATGTAGTGATATCGAAATATCATATGTCGGATCCATCCTTCAAACATGAAGTTCCCCCTCCCCACAAGTGCAAGGCTCAGTCCTGTTTAAGGAAAAAACTCAAATGGATAGGATAAAAAATACCGCCACTTATTCTCGGCGTTCCGGATAATGTTCATCCTAGTGTATCACATTTCACGTTAATTAATACCAGTTTTTTCATGAGACATACGTTGTGTATAGAAAGGATTGAATCTCTATAATCCACCATGGCTATCATATAATGATGTCTAGTGTCCAGGAGACACCTTTTCATTACATTTCACATCATACCCCAACAGCACTGCATACGTTTCCCACAAAAAATCCTTTCAACCAAAGGAAAATTCAACCTCGGGAGAGTCTCTTCCTTCCTCTATAATACCTTACAACATTTATGTCCCACCACATTCCTTGGATTCAGAACCCCCCATATTAAATTTTACATATTCCTCCTTTCAATGCATAAAAATAGAAGACATTTTTTTTCAAAATAATTTGGGAAATGATGAATCATTTACCCTCTTATACTAAGAGTATTATGATCTCACAAAAAAGTCCCAAATGTGATGGCTATATGAAATTAAATAGAACCATGCTTCATCCCTCCATTACACAAGCCAAATTCACGTGGGATCGGTATTTTTCAAAGCTGATACTAACTACCCTATTAATATTAGACATCATTCATTCCATTGGATACCAATTGTGGTCATCAATAAAAAATTCCAATGTTCTATAAAAACATCATGGCCATCGAAAAAGGAATTTTGGTGTCCCACGTACACCATTGTTTGATAATGCACACCATGCCCTGACTGCTATTCATATGATTCCAAATAAAATTGTTTGTCAGCCAAAGGAAAATTATTCCTTTTGAGAGTATTTTCCTATCTCTATATTCTCCACAGCTTACATGCCCTATATCATTTCCCATATCTATAAATCACAAGTCATGGTCATGAAAAAACCCCTCTCCATTCATGAATGTTGTTGGGAAAATCTCAGTTAAGGGTTCCTAAATTAGGGTCCTTGTCCCACAAGTCAGCATTATATTTTTTGGACCAAAAAAATCAATAATGATAGTCCAGTTTTCAATACATTATACTACCCACAGAAAAGATATGCTACACTCACTATGGAAAAAACTGCAAAGGGCAACTTGGATAAAATTCAATTTTTGGATCAATAAACATATGGTTTATATGATTTAGGAAAAATATTGAGAAATCAAAAATAAAAAGAGACATAAATATTGTTAGGTTGAAAACCCTAAAAGGGTGGACTAGGAATAAGTCAAGCTATACTATCTATGTCCAAACCAAAATAGTATTAGGAAACAATTAGGGTCATAAAAGAAAAAGAACAATGTTTGTAGGGTTTTCCATATAACCATATAAATATTCAAACTACACTCACATAGTCCCTTAGCATGGGAAAAAATTAGATCATAATATTATCATTCAAATCTAGACTGCTTATACATCGAAATAGCCTTCTCTTCATCCTGATCGGAACCCATTCTGATATAGGTAATTTGAAGGGTCCCATAAATTCCACATTTAAGATGAAGAAAGTTCATTCATACTCAGAAAATGGTAGAAATAAAATGATGAAGAATGATCAATGAAAAATGTTAAAGAATCCAAATTTGGTGAAAAAATAGTCTATCCATGTACTGAATCCCATGAACGGTCTATGGAAGGAATCAACCATGGATTGAGTAGTACATGAGATGAAGACAACAACACAAACTCATGCAAACCATGCTGTTGGATAAATAGAAGAATATAAATTCTCCCTCACATGTGGCATTCCACGCATACAATATCCCCCATTAACTAAGTGGTTCATGGAGTGATATGGCATCCCCATTGCCTATAAATAACCCCCCTTTAAAAAAATTAGTTCCCAAATGAAGGAGTTCTCCCTGGGATTCTGCAAAAGTTTCTATGTGGCCCATCAATCTAGCATTCAGATCCTCTATAAAGAAACACCAAGCGGGTTTGAAAAATAAATCTCCGAGGGAAATAGATAAAATAAATCTCTCCATGAGTGGGTGAAAATGGGACAAATTAGTGAGAATGATAAAAAGGGTGTGGGAGAAATCACTCCTACTCCCGAAGTAGTTCATGGAACTCCATCCTGCGAATCTTGTGCAGTAGTAGTTCATGGAATACTATCCTGTGAACTGTATACAAAAGTCATTCAAAAGGAGTTAGTTTCATTCCAAAAATGAGTCTTAAATTAATGGAATTGTGAATGAACAAAAAATTGTTCACAGAAGACACCCTTTGGGGAAAACGGTTTGTAGACGACCCCTACACAGATAATGGTTTGCGGATCATCGTACAAGGCCAGCTTCTACATAGCCATCCCATTACAAGAAATGAAATGGGGCCATCCATACATGGATGAAGGTTTTCAGACCCTCCTACCTTAACAATTATTTGCAGATGACCCTATGTGGATGTTAATATGTGAGTGTAACTATGCAGAAAACTGTACATAGACATTCCGTTGAGGACTATATTAGGAAAACGAATCCTACGCAGCCAGTCTTATCTGTAAAATAGTTCACACCCACCTGTACATACTATGGGGGCTATGACCTCTTACCCCCACTTGACATCACGTTCAGGCTATAGTCCCACCCCTTTGGTCCAGTCCCTTCCTTAATGACACTTACCCTCATGAAAAATGGAGAGTTACACCCCAAACATTTTGGGTCAGGTTATTGAAATTTCCTGTTTCACCCCTAGGACACCCAAACATCTATCCCTCCAATACCATGAGTTCTGTTACTCCCCATGAGGCTCCTAAAACCCCATCACATGACTCATATTCCTGTTTAATCCATAATTCCATGGACAATCGAGATATTATTATATTCTTTACATCCATGTAAACATCATTTCCATTCATCGGACTCTATTTCCTATGTTATTTAGGATCTCCATAAACCTCCACAGCCATCATAAATTGACAGTCAGTGTCCTAGGGACACCTCTTGTTGACTATACACACAATTCCCCAGTGACTCTACCTATATTGCCCACAAAAATGACTTTTCAACCAGAGAAAAATTTATCCTCAAGAGAGGCTTTTCCAACCTCCGTACACCATAATGTCTACCATTCCCCACATCATTTCTCATAATTCAAGAATACCCAGAATCATGGATTACACATTCTTTCCAACTCATGTTTGTGTCTTTTCAGAACACCTCAAACTGATTATCCTCCAGCGAATCACGGATTCTATAATAATTTTACCTCAATTTATGGACATAATCTACAAGAATAATCTCTATAAACTTCCACGACCATCATAAATTGATGGTTAGTGTAATAGGGACACCACTTCTTGACTATGAACACAATTCCCCAATGGCTCTTCATACATTTCCCACAAAATTGTATGTCAACAAAAGGAAAATTCATCCTCAGGAGAGGATTTTCCTACCGATGTACGCCATAATGACTACCATGCCCCATGTTATTCCTCAAACTACAAGACCCCAAATTGTCCTGACCGCAAGACATTAAACTGAATTGTATTAGTCCCTACAACATGACATTAAACAATAATTTCATCGTCAAATATATAGGAATTATCTGTATAGTATACAGGGAGATTTTATATCTTCATAAAAATCCAAGGCAATTCGAAAAGAAAAATATGTATCCTAAGGACACCTCGACTTATCTATGAGCACAATGCCCTAATAGTTTTGAATTCATTTCCCACAAAATGAATTTCAACCAGAGATATATTCATCCTCTTTAGAGGAATTTCTTACCTATGTATTCCCAAATGACTTCCATGCCTCGTATCATTTCTCCATTTTGGATATCCTCCAGTTAAGTATGGTTTCCATAACAAGTGTTCCAAACTCTATGACCTTAAACTAGGAGTTATCATCAAAGCTATATGATGTTAAACATTAGTATACCCAATATGAAATTAAGCAGGGAACTCCTCCTATGGTAATACACTCTCCATTTTATAGCAGGTGTCACATTCTCCCCTCTCTAGCCCGACATGGGATGTGTCCAGATAATCAACTAGGCGTGACTATCTAAGGTATCAACATGGGTGAGGGCTGACACATTCAATGCCCCTTTCCCTATTTATTTTGTCTCATAGGAATTACCACATCCACTGGTTCCCTCATCCTTTTCTCTCAGCGATGAATATAATGTGTTCCCTTGATGAATATCTCACATCCTCTAGAATCTCACTACAAGTATGGCTCGTGTGGGATTATAGATCTATGATGATACGACATTCGCACAAACCATTCATGAACTATGAGAACTCAGATTCCCAACACTACTGGGATATGTAAGAAGCCTTTTTCTAATGAAAATCTCCATATTATATCATCCATGAAATGAGAGATCATCCCCCCCTTAATATTTGTAATATTTTATGCTTAAGCCCCAGTCATCGACTATGAGAACTCAAATTCCTACTCTAAAATAAGATACATAGGATGCATGTCTAAAGGCCCGAACTCAAAGTTGATCCTTTTTAAAGGAAAATACCTAACCATGCCTCCTCAAATGGGTGGCATTAAAGTATAAGTCTGATGATCAATATAACTACAAGAGCTTTTCATTTCACATTGACTATGATACGTAAGAAGCCTCCATGGGGTCCAAATCCAACCCCCAAATCAACCATAATGTTTCTCGAGCAATATTTCCTATTTGGTCATGTCCACCCGGTAGACCAAACCTCTTGTGGGTCCTTTGGTTTGCTTTAGTGTAAGTCCAATACCAAGTCATTTCTAGGACTCATTCACATAGATTCCCTCACTGTATGATGGTAAACTGCATGGATGGGTCCTCATCCCATGACCTTAAAAGGTGACATTTCTAGTTAAGCAGCACCCAAATATGTGGTCTCGGATTGCTCTCATGAGTATTTTTAGTAAGTCCATTTCATGGGTTTGACCCCGACATCAAAAAAATATCATCCCCTGAGATGATGATAAACTCCAGAGTACCTCGTCACATGGATTAAACTAGAATTTTCTCAGTAGATCTTGATCCATGTATATCCATTACTGACATTGAAGGATAGGGGTGATCCATGGACACACTCTTGGGGAAATAACCAAGGGTTCATGAACATTTGAACATTTCTTAAATCTACAATAAAGTACTCGAGTAGGAAATGATTCCCCCAAAAGGGTGTGATGAGGCCAACTTCCCATCCTCTCGACCAATGGAGCCCTTAAGTTCCATAGGAAAAATTTTCACCTAACGATAACATTCCTTTGGAAAGCAGGTCTATGAATCCTGATACAGGGTTCATTGGGTTTTTATGGATCCATAAATAAACTTGACGGAGACCATCCTAGGACCTCATAACCGACATGGGATGATTTCACAAACCCATAACCCCTAAAATTGACCATCGGGGTCATGGAAATGCAGCACATCCTAATAATAGAAAAAAGATATACTTCCCAAACTTGGTGGGATCATCCTGCCTTACATAAGTGTGGTGTAGTGTTAATCAGAAAGAAAAATGTTTCTATGTGTTTTAAGGGTATTTTATGATTTCTCGGTATTTTTTGTCTTTAATAGTTTTTTTGGTTTTTGTGTTTTTATGGTTTTAGGTTTATTTTTTGGGTTTTTAGGTGGTTTTGGTGTTTGAATGAGATTTTAGGTATCTTCATCATTTTTATTTGGGGTTTTATGGTTTTATGGGGTTTGAAGTGGTTTTATTGTTTTTAATACACTTTTAGGATGTTTTAGGTTCATTTGGTGGTTTTATAGGTGTTTATAGTTTTAAATGTTTTTTAGAGTTTTTAGTATTTTCTTATCCTATTATGATTTTTAGGTTATTTTGGATTTTTATGTTATTTTAGTGTTTTTAGGTTCTTTTTTGGGATTTTTAAATTTTTGGGTATTTAGAGTTCTTAGGGTCCTTTTAGGGATTTCTAGGGAATTTTTAGTGTTTCAGGGTCATTTAGGGTTTGTGTGGTATTTTAAGGATTTAAGGGGTTCTTAGTTTTTATAATTGTTTGGGTTTTGATGGCTTTAATTTTTTAGGGATTGTTTGGATTTTCGGGGATATTATAGAGACTTTGGGTATTTCTATGGCCTTTAGGATGTTTAGGAGTTAAAAGAGGATTGAGTGATTTTGAGGGTTTTTAGTGTTTTTTTGGGTTTTTTGTTTTTGTGATTTCTTAGTGTTTTTAATTTGTTTTTGGTGTTTTATGGTTTTTATGTGTTTTTTGGGTTATTATATGTTTTAGTGTTTTTAGGGTTTTAACAATTTTTTTTAATTTTTTATTGTTTTAGTCGTGCTTTAGGGTTTTTTGGGTTTATAATGGGTTTTAGGTTTTTTAGATCCATTCAGGATATTTCAATTTTTAAAATTTCTTTTTATATTTTTTATAGTTTTAGGGTCTTTTAATATTTTTTGTTTTTAGGGTTTTTGGGTTTTAGGGATTTTATGGATTTTTTATTTTTTCATATTTATATTTTTAGGGGTTTTATGATTTTTAGGGTGTTTCAGGTTGATTTTTAGTGTTTTAGGGGTTATTTTAGGGTTTTCCATATTTTTTAGGGAATTAGGGTATTTTATGTTATTTTGGATATTTTAGGGGTTTTGGGGGATTTTAGATATTTTATAGTTTTTAGGGGTATTAGGTTTTTAATGGGTTTTTGGTTTCTTTTATGTTTTTTGGGTATTTATAGTTTTTATTAGATTTTAGGGTTATTATGGTATTTTTAGATCCTTAGGGGTTGTAGGGTCTTTTTCAATTTTTATGGTATTTTAGGGTCTCATAGGGTATTTAGGGGTTTTAAGGATTTTTTAAGTTCATTTAATGATTTTAGGATCTTTTAGTGTTATAGGATTTCCAGTGTATAGTTGGGTTTAGGATATGTGGTTTAGTGTTCAAGGTGTAGGGTTTAGGTTATATGTTGTAAGGTTTTGGGTTTAGGGTATAAAGTATATGGTTTATGGTGTAGGGTATAGGGTTTAAGTACTAAGACTTAGGTTTTAAGGTGTAGGGCCTAGGGTTTAATGTTTTTAGTGTCCTTTAGGGTGATTAGGGTTGTTTAGTTTTTTTGGTTCATTAATGTTTTTGAGGTTCATTTTGGGGTGTTGATGGGTTTTATGGTCTATTAGGGTTTTAGGGGTTTAGGATAATTTTACTATTTTTTGGTTTCTCTTGGGTTTTTAGGGGTTTTAGGGTCCTTTAGCTGTTTTCAATGATTATTTTCGTTCAGGATATTTATGGTTTTTTAGAGTAGTTAATGGTTTTAAGGTCCATTATATTTTTAATGTATTTTTTGTCTTTTTGAATTTTTTAGGGATTTAAGTCCTTCATGGGTATTTATTGGGTTTTAGAATATTTTAGGGTTTGAGGGAATTTTATGCAATTTTTGGGTTTCTGAGGTTATTAGAGTTTCTTTTAAGTATTTACATTTTATATTATATTTTTGTAGTTTTTTCGGATATATTTGAATTTTTAGTGTTGTAAGGTCCTTGAGGGTGGGGGGGTTAGAGGTTTTTAGTGTTTTTAGGGGTTTTGGGGATTTTTTAGGTCATTAGGGTTTTTTTGGATTTTTTGGGTTTTAGGGAATTTATTATTGTTTATTATGTTATTTTATTACTTTTAGTTCCTTTAGTATTTTTTATGATTTTAGGTTTTTAGGGTTTTTAGGGGTTTGGGAGTATTTTAGGACTTTAGGGATTTTAGGATATTTTTGGTTTCTTTGGGTAGTAAATATTTTTTTGGGTTTTTAGGTGTTTTAGGTTCATAGGGGTTCTTAATGTTTTTATGGTTATTAGTATTTTTATGATATTTTTGGATTTTTATGGTATTTTAGTATTTTTATTGCTTTCAGGGTTTCAGTGATTTTAATGGTTTTTTGAGTTTTTTTGGTTTTTAGGTATTTTAGAGTTTTTTAGCATTTTAGGGTTTTTTAGTGTTTTAATAGTTTTTTAGGACCTTTCATGGACTTCTGGGTTTAAGGCATTTTATGGGGTTTTAGGGTTTTCTGTGATTTTTATGGGGTTTTAGTGTTTTTAGGGATTTTATGCATATTTCTATATTTTTTTCGATTTTATGGTTTGTTTGGGGTTTTTTTCATTTTTTGGGTTTTATTGGTTTTTATGGTTTTAGTGGTTTTTAGTGTTTTTTAGTTATTTTATGGTTTTTAGAGTTTTTTGGGTCTTTGGGTTTTAGGGGGATTTTGGATTTTTTGGGATTGATTTATTGTTTTTTATGGTATAGGGTATATGGTTTTTGGTGTAGTGTCTAGGGTTTAGCATGTAGGGTATATAGTTTAGGGGGTATAATTTATAGTTTAATGTGTAGGGTTAGGTGTTTCAGGTGTAGGGTTTAGAGTTTAGGGTGTACGGTTTAGGTCTTAGGGTGTAGGGTATTGGCTTACGGTGTAGGATTTATGGTGAAGGGTATAGGGTGAATGTTTTGGAGTTTTGGGTTTAGTGCATTTAGTATATGGTTTATTCATTAGGGTATGATATTTATGGTGTAGGGTATTGTGTTTAGGGTGCAGGTGTATGGTTTTGGGTGTAGGGTATTTTTCATAGGGTGTAGGATTTGGGGTTTATGGTGTTAGGTATAGGATTTCAAGTGTTGGATTCAGGTTTTAGCATGTAGGGTAAAGGGTTTTGGGTGTATGGTATATTCTTTAGGGTTTTTGTTAAAGGGTTTATGGGGAATAATGTAGGGTTTCAGGTATATGGTTTATGGTTTTGGGTGTAGGGTTTATTATTTTAGGTGTAGGGTATAATTTTTGGTGTTTAAGTTTCATGTTTTATAATGATGGGTATGAGGTTTAGGCAGTAGGGTTAAGGGTTTACAGTGTAGGGTAAAGGGTTTATGGGGTTGGGTTTGGGGTTTATGTTATAGGGCATAATGTTTTGGGTGTTGGGTTTAGGGTGCAGGGTATTGGGTATAGGGTTTTTGGTTTAGGGTTTACGGTGTTGGGTATTGGATTGAAGAGGTAGGGTTTATAGTTTATGGTGAAGGTTACAATGTGAAGGGTTTAGGGTATACTGTTTTGGTTGTAGGGTATTGGGTTCAGGGTGTAGGGTTTAATGTTTTGGGTGTAGTGTATTTGATTTAGGTTGTAGGGATTATGGTTTAGGGTGTATGGTATATTGTTTATGGCATAGGGTTTTTTCTATAAGGTGTAGGATATAATTTTTATTGTCTTTTGTATTTTTAATATTTTTAAGATTTTTATGATTTTTTAAAAATTTTATGTTTTTTTGGGTGTTTAGAGTTTTGGGGGATTCATGATGTTTATTACTTTTATGGGGTTTCATGTATTTAATGATTTTATAGGATTTTAGGGTTTAATGTTTTAGGGTATATAGGATTATTAAGATTTTTCTTTTTTTTTCTTTTCTTTTTATGGATTTAAGGTTTCTTGGGTTTTTAGGGTTTTCATTGTGTTATGGGTTTTTAGGTTTTTTTAGGGGTTTTAGGTTTCAAGGGTTTTTTCTATTTTTAGTAGTTTTCAGTTTTTTCTGGATTATACGGGTTTCTTAGGATTTTTTAGGGGTTTCATGTTTTTTAGGGTTTCAAGGGGGTTTAGGAGTTTTAGTTTTTTAAGCATTTTTGGGTTAATTGGGTTTTGTGGGTTTTTATAGTTTTAATTTATTTTATAGTTTTATAGGGGTTTTAGATTTCACGGAAGGTCATTAGATTTTTTTTTGTGATTTTAGTGTTTTTTATGGTTTCTATTGGTTTTAAGGGTTTTGGGGTTTTTATTTTTTCAATGGTTTTCATGGGGGATTTTATTTTGTTTGTTTTTTGTGGATTTAGGGTTTTTAGGGAATTTAGTGTGTTCAATGATTTTTGGAGGATTTAGGGTTTTTATGGTTTTAGGTATTTTGGGAATTTTTTGTTTTATAAGTATTTTATTTATTTTTTAATTTTATAATTTTTGAGGATTTTAGGGGGTCTTAGTGATTTTGGGGTTTCGGGGTTGCGAGTTTATAGTTATTAACGGTTTTTTCGGTGTTCTAGGGTTTTAGGGTTTTGATTTTTTAATGGTTTTAGGAGTTTTCTAATTTTTTATGGGATTTAAGGTGTTTATTTGGGTTTTATGTGCCTTATTGGTCTTGGTTATATAATTGTTTAGGTTTTTTAGAATTTTTAGCTTTTTATTGTGTTTGTGTTTTTTTTGGGAATTTAGGGTTTTTACGATTTTTAGGCTTTTGGGGTTTTTAGGGCCTTGTATGATTTTTAATGGTTTTAGTGTTTTTAATGATTCTTAGGATTTTTGGGTCTTTTTTAGTTTTTAGGGTTTTCGGAATCATCAATGCGTTTTAGAAGGTTTTAGGGTTATTAATGTTTTTAGGGTTTTAGTGTCCTTGAGGTTTTATTTTTATTAGTGTCATTTAGGATTTTAGGGTATATTACAGTCCTTTTGAATTTTCTTGGGTTTCGAGTGTGTTTTTGGGTTTTCAGTGGTTTTAGGGTCCTTAAAGGATTTGTATGGTTTTTGGGACTTTAATGTTTTTAATAGTTTTTATGCTATTTTAGGGGTTTTTAGGATCTTCTAGGAGTTTTAATGGATTTTATGGTTTTTATGGGTTGTTATGGTTTTTGGGATTTTAACAAATTTTAGGGGGTTAATGGGCCTTTTAGAGTTTGTTGAGTTTTTAAAGATATAATTTTTTCTAATTTTTAGGGTTTTATGGGATTTATGGATTTTTAGGTATTTATCATTTTAGGGGGTTTTGGATTTTTAATGGGATTTTAGGGATTTTAAGAGTTTTTAGGATTTATTATATTATGTGGTTCTTTTTGGGTTGTTATGATTTTTTATTTTTGTTTATTATTTTTTAGGGTTTTTTATTTCTAGAGTTCTAAATTTTTTTATGGTTTTAAGGGGTATTTAGGGTTATTTGGTGTTTTCTTTGGGTTTTTAATGGTTTTTAGAGTTTTTATGGGTTTTAGTGTTTTTATGTGTTTTAGTGGTTTTGGGGATTTTGGGTTTTTAGGTCTATTTATTGTTTTTAGGGGATTTACAATTTTTAGGGGGTCTTATCGGTATTATGTTTTTAATGTTTTTTGGGTTTTAGGGGTTTTCATAGATTTTGAAGGGTTTTAGGGGTTTTTTTTTATTTTTTTAGTTTTTAGAGTTTTTAGGGTTTTTAGAGTTTTGGGGGTTTTTTATGATTTTATATGCTTTTATATTGTATTTTGTGTTTTATGGTTCTTAATGGTTTAAGGACATATATTGTTTGGGGGGGGGGGGTTTAATGTAATTTTAGGTATTTGGGGGTTTTTAGGGTTTTCAGGTTCTTTTATGGTTTTTCGTGATTTTAAGGGGTTTATGTTGTTTTATTTTATAGTTATTAAGGGTTTTATATTGGTTTTCTAGGGGTTTTAGAGTGTTTTTAGGGTTCGTTCAAAGTAGTAACAGTTTTATGGTTTATTGGATTTCTTAGGGACTAAAGTATTTTTTATGGATTTAGGGTCATTTAGGGTTTTTTGTGGGGTTTTAGGGATTTTAGGGGTTTTTTGGTTCATTGGGATTTTTGGGATTTTTTGTTTTTTTATGGTTTTTATGGTTTGTTAGGGTTTTAATGGTATTTAGGGGTTTAATTGGTTTTCTAGGTTTTGTTGTATTTAGTGGTTTTAGGAGTTTTTTTTGTTTTTCTGGTTTTCTTAGATTTTTTATGGATTTTCAAGGAATTTAATGGTTAGTAGGAGATTTGGGTCTCTTTAGGGGGTTTTTAGGAATTATAATTTTGTTAGTTATTTAAAGGGTTTTCATTGTTTTTAGGGATTTTTAGGGTTTTAATGGTTATTATGGTTTTTAGGGTTTTATGGTTTTATGGTTTTTTAGTATTTGTATGGATATTAGGTGTTTTGTGGTTTTAGGGTTTTTTGGGTTTATTGGTGTTTTTAGGGGGTTTAGAGGATTTATGGGTTTTCATAGGGTTTTAGGGGATTTAGGTATTTTTGGGGTTTAGGATAATTATAGGTTTTATGGTTTTTATGAATTTTATGTTTTTTAGTATTTTTAAGGGCTCTTAGGATTTTTTTGAGTTTTTCTAGGGTTTTAGGGTTTTTTGTGGGTTTTAGGGTTTTTAGGTATTTTTAGAAATATAATGTTTTCAATAATTTTTAGGATTTTTATATTTTTGGGAGGTTTTTAGAGTTTTTAATGGGTTTAATGGGGTTTATGTTTTTTAGGGATTTTTGGGGTTTGTGTATTTTTTAGTGATTTTAGGTGATTTTAGAGCTTTATGTGTATAAAGGTTTTTTGGTGTTTTAAATGTTATTAGGGGGTCTTATGGTTTCTAGTGTATCTTTTATTTTTAAGGGTTTTTGTTTTTCAGGGTTTGTTTAATTTTTTAGGATATTTAAGGTTATTGGAGTTGTTTTGGTTGTAGGGTTATTATCGCATTTTTGGATTTTTAGGGGTTTAATGGTTTTTATGGTCTTTTATTGGGTTTTATTGTCTTTTATATTTGTTGGGGGTGTTTTAGGGACCTTATTTTGTGGGATGATTCTTCGGTTATGGGGGGGGGGTTAGTGTTATTATGAATGTTTTAGGTGTTTTAGCGACGTTTATGTGCTTTTACGGTTATTTAAGATCCACCATTTTTTTTGAAATTTTAGGGACTTTCTTGGAATTTTAGGGTTTAATGTTCCTTTTGTGATTTTTTGGGTATTTTATGGTCTTTTTGGGTTTAGTGCATTGTTGTGGTTATAGAGGTTTTAAGGTATTTTTTGTATTTTAAAGGGGTTTTATGGTCTTCTAGGTGTTATTAGCTATATTTGTTTATTTTTGGGGTTTTACGGTCATTGGGTATTCATTATGGTTTTTTTTGCGTACTTTAGGGGTGTTGGTGTGGGGGGTTAGTGGTTTTCGAGTTTTATAGATTTTAGTGTTTTTTTCATTTTAAGGTATTTATTATTTTTAAGTTTTTACAATATTTTTAGGGTTTTTGGTGTTTTGTATATTTTTCTGTTTTTAGTGGGTTTTTTGGTTTTATGGTTTTTTGGGGTTTCATAGGTTTTAGGGTCTTCATGTGGTATTATGGGTTTTGGATATTTTTGGGGTTTTTATGGGGTTTTGGGTTTTCTTGGAGCTTTTAAGGTTTTTAGGGTTGTTAAAGGGTGTTAGTGTATTTTGTGTATTTATTGTTTTCTTTTTTCAGGGTTTTTCTAATTTTTCACGTTTTTAATATGTTTTAGGTGTTTTTATGAATTTTTAGGGTTTTAGTGATTTTAGTGGCTTTAGGGGTTTTTGGGTTATTTGATATTATAATGGGTTTTTGTTTGTTTGAATATTTTAGTGTATTATGTCTTTTTATTAGTTTCTAGGTTATATATAGTTTTTAGGGATTTCATATGGGTGTTGGAATATTTATGGGTTTATTTGGATTTTAATTTTTTTTAAGGGATTTATATATTTTTTAGTGGATTTAATGGTTTTAGGGTTTGTAGGGGGTTTTGGTTTTTGTGGGTTTTTTATTTTATTTTTTCAGGTTTTTTGGGTTATCTAGGATTTGGTTTTGGTTTTTATGGGTTTAAGTGGTTTTTACAATTTTTTTGGGTTCATAGAGAATTTAGGATTTTTAACGGTTTTATTTTTTTATGTTTTAATGGTTTTTTAGGGTTTTAGGATTTTAGGTTTTTTAGTGTGTGTTGGGTGTTGAAGATTTTTAGGGTATTTTAAGGGTTTTACAGTGTTTTAGGGTCATTTAGTATTTTCTAGGTTTTTAGGATCTTTTGGGGTTTTTTGGGTGCTTATGATATTTTATGGGTTTTATGGTTTTTATGTTTTTTTGGGGGTTTGGGGGTTTTTAGGGGTTGTATGATATTTATGATTTTTAGTGATTTTAGGGTTTTTAGGAATTTTATATCATTTAAAGGGTAATAAGTTTTTATGTGAGTTTTAGGGTTTTAATTTTGTAAGAGTATTATATTTTTCAGGATTTTTATGTGTTTTTATAGATTTTTTGTTTTTATAGTTTTTATGATTTTCATAGTGGTTTCATGGATTTTTAATTATTTTAGGGTTTTAGAGATTTTTAGGGATTTTAAGGGTTTTTGGATATTTATGGTTTTTCAGGGTTTTTAGGTATTTTATGATATTTTTGTTTAAAGGGTTTTCAAGGGATTTATGGTTTTTCCCGGGTTTATTGTGATTTTTTGGATATTTATGGATTGAGGGGGTTTTAGGATTATTAGTGCATTATAGGTGTTTTGGGTTTAAAAGGGATTTTTACTATTTTTAGGTTTTTACTATTTTTGAGATTTTTTACGTTTTAAATGGTTTTTAGGGTATTTAGTTCTTATGTTTTTTTTGTGTTCAGGATTGGTCTTTTATTTTTAATGATTTTTAAGGTTTTCATAGGGTCTTATGGTTTTTAGAGTTTTTAGTTGTTTTATTAATTTATAATAATTTTACAGTTTTGTGTATTTTTAGGGCTTATTAAGAATTTTATGCATATTAGGGTGTTCTATGGTATTTATGGATTTAGGGTTTTGTATGGATTTTAGGTTTCATTAATTTTTTAAGGTTTTTCTCAGTTTTGTGGGTTTAGGGTGTTTTTGGGATTTTTATGTTTTTATTTGATTTTTTATTTTTTCGGGTTTCTTATATTTTAGGATTGTTTTACGTTTTTAAGCATTTAGGATTTAGGGTTTCGGTTATTGTGTTTCAGGTGTAATATATAGGGTTTGTGGTATATGGTTTAGGTTTTAGGGTCTAAGATGTAGGGTTTAGGGTTTAGGGTGTTGGGTATAGGATTTAGGGTATGTGGAATATGGTTTAGTGTGTTGGGTATAGGGTTTTTGGTGTATGGTTTATGTTTTACTATGTTCGTTATGGGGTTAATGGGTAGGGATTATTGTTGATTTTGTAGGGAATATGGTTTAAGGTGTAGGGTTTTGGGTTTTGGGTATAGGGTATAGGGTTTAGTGTGTATTGTTTGAGGATTACGGTGTTGGGAATTGGGAATGAGGTATAAATTTTATGGTCTAGGGTGTAGGCAACAAGGTTTAGAGTGTATCATTTAGGGTTTAGTGTTTATGGTATTGGGTTTAGGGATTTGGGTTTTGGGTTTTGGGCTTTGGGTTTTGGGTTTTGGGTGTAGTGTATCACGTTTAAGCTGTTGGGTTTGGGGTTTAAGTTATACGGTGTAGGGGTTAGGGGTTTTGGTTATAGGTTATAAATTTTATGGTATAAGGGATGGATTTTAGGGTGTAGGGAAGAGGGTTTATGGAGTTGTTTTTTTGGTTTGGGGTGTGGTGTATAGGGTTTGGAGTTTAGTGTTTTGGGTTTAGGGTATTCGGTTTAGGGTGTCGGTTGTAGGGTTTCTTGTTTAGTGTCTCTGTTTTAGGGTATAGAGTTTAGGGTGTAGTGATTAGGGCTAGGTTTTAGGGTTTATGTTTTATGGTTTAGGGTTTAGGGTATTGGGTACAGTCTTCAGAGTATAGGGTTTAGGGTATGGGGTTGAGGGTTTATATTATAGGGTCAAGGGTTTAGGGTGTAGGTTTTCGGTTTTATCATGTCAGTTATATGGGATTAGGTTGTATGGTATAGGGTTTAGGATCTAGGGTTTAGGGTTTAGGGTGTAGGGACTAGGGTATAGGGGGTAGGGCGTAAGGTTTGGGTTAGAACATGAAGGTTATAAAGTGTAGTGTATATGATTTAGGGTGAAGGTTTTAGGGTTTAGGGTGTATGGTTTAGGGTTTAGGGTCCACATTTTTTTGTTCATGGTGTAGGGTATGGGTTTTAAGGTTTTGGTTTTGTGGTTTTGGTTGTTGGATATAGGTTTTATGGTATAGGGTTTTTGGTTTATGATGTATTGTATTGGGTTAGGGTGTATGGTTTGCGATTTGGGGCTTAGGGCATAGGGTATAGTGTGTAGTGTTTTAGGTTTATTGTGCATGGTATTAGGTTTTGGGTGTGGGTTTTATAGATTTTGGTTTATGATTTAGGGTATAGTATTTATGTGATTAAGGGGATTAATGTTTTTTATTTTTTAACTGGTTTCCTGGTTGTAGGGGATTCTATTATTTTTGGGGTTTTTCAAAATCTAGTATTTTTTGGTTTTTATGGTTTTTAGATTATTTTTAGGGTTTTGTGGTTTTTAAGAAAATTTTAAGGTTTTTTTGGGTTTTTATGGGTTTTAGGAGTTTATGGGGTTCTAGGGGTTTTAGGGGTTTGGGGTTTTTAGGGTTTTAGTGGTTTCTTACTGTTTTTTATTTTTTAGGGCTTGGAGGGTTTTCATGAGTTTTAGTGTTTTTAAGTATTTTATGGGGTTTTTGGGGTTTTTATTCTTTTTAATGGGTTTTAGGGTGTGTTAGTATTTTTAAGTATTTCTAAATGTTTTTAGGGTTTTATTCTGATTTATTATAATTTTTGTAATTCTTTTTTTTTGTTTTCAAAGCAGATTTATAGTTTTAGGGATTGGAGGGTTTTTAGGGGTTTTAGGATTTTTATGATTTTTATGGATTTTAATGTTTTTTAAGGTTTTAAAGAATTTCTTATGGTATTAATGAGTTTTAATGGGTTTTTTTATTATTTTAGGGTGTTTATGGGGTTTAAAGGGTATTATAGGGTTTTAGGGTCATTATGATTTTAGGGAATTTAAGGTTTTTGGGGTCTTGTGGGTGTTTTGGTTGTTTATATTGTTTTTATGGGTTTGATGATATTTATGATTTTTAGTTGTTTTAATTTCTTCTAGGGAATTTATGGATTTTATAGGTTGTATGGTTTTATTTAGGTTTTAGGGTTCTTTTCTGTTAGGTTTTTAGGAGTTTTTTGTGATTTTTAGGGGTTTCTGGATTTTATTTGAGATTTTTTGGGTTTTATGAATTTTTAGAGTTTTTTTGTGTTAGGGGTTTTTAGGGTTTTAGGCGGTTTTATATTTTTGGGTGTATTAGTGTTTCTTAGGCTTTTGGGGTTTAAGGGTTTTTAGTTTGTGGGGGTATGGTTTTTAGGGTTCTTAGTGTTTTATGGGTTTTAGGTTTTTTAACGTTTTGACGTAATATTTAGGGGGTTTTAGGTTTTTGTGGGTTTTTTGTGTCCATATGTTTTTGTTTATTTATTGTATTTTAAGGGGTTTCAGGGTTATTTAGGATTTGTAGCATTTTATGGGCCATTTACAGTTTTTATGGGTTTTATGTCCATAACTAGAAAATGAATTATTCGTGACAGGGTCCTGTCACAAAAGGCCCATCACATAAAATGGCATCGTAAAAAGAAATTTTTCTATAGAGGCATTGAAAAAAATAATTTGTGACGGGTTGGAATCCCCTCACATGTAACGTACTTATATTTTCAAAGAAATTTTGATTGGAATATTGACTTGTCAGAAATAATTATTTTCTATGGGTGAATCTACCGTTAAAAAAATAAAAATAAAATTAATTAAATAATATAAAAAATATAAAAAATTTTAAAAAAGTAAAATAATATTCATAACAATATAAAAAATGAGATATATAAAACTGTAAGTATAAAATTAATAAAAATATTACAAAAAATATGTTAATTGAAATGTTTATCAAAATAAATGTGAAAAAAATATATAATTAAGAGAGAGCATGGTTATCTGGAGGAGGTGGTGGATAGAACGTCATCCCTAAACCCTGAGTCAGCTGTCACATGTAATCCATCATCTTCTAAGGCTGATGCTCATTCCATCGATGCACCACATTCTACTACCGCATCTACTACTATTGGCAATGATCTTACCTCTCCCTACACACGGTCTCTAAAAGCTCACCTTGGGATTGAAAATACTCCTCATATTGTACAACAGATGATGAAGAGTCACCAAGATCCACCCATGAGCTAGATGACAACATCACAATGGTATCGTACTAAATCTAATGCGTCAATCTATAGTCATAACCAAAACCTCAACCATTCTTGATGGAATATTGAGCCTTCTACATCAATTCCAAGTCATCAAATCCTGTTATTGTGGTTCTCTGATCCCCAAACTCATTCTGACTCTCATCCTATGTCTAAGAATTAAATACCTAATTGACTCCATAAATTATAATTTTAATTTAAATGAGATAAAATATGATTTTAATTTTAATTTAAAACTCAACCAGATTATACTGACCACATTATGATGTTAGAAACCACCTATAATATCTCCAATAGCGGGATCACTGTAGATCCTCATTTAAACATCAAACATAAAAATATTGGGATTTTCTACAACCAATATGAGTATAAAATAATCAATTCACATTTTAAGTTATATAAATTATCAAAAAAAAATTGTTACCATATATCATCAAGCTTACTAAATGTGAAACGACTAGATAAATGTGTCAATTCAAACCTCCCATGGTTCTAATGACATAATGATTCTCTCCTCTAAAAACTAGCTTTCATTTAGTATTTACAAAATCCATCCAAAACATAAGATGATATTTAATCTAGTTAGTAAGTACCTCAATACTGATCATAATACAAGAGTCGTGCTTTCCACATAGTTGTCCACCTTAGATTTTTTATAATCTAACGACAACTCTCATGCATACAGACCTCTTAGGCCTCCCAAATAGAATTTCACAGGCTATCATCATGGGGATGCCATAAACCCAAGAAATAATTAATAATAGATAGTTTATAATTAAATAAATTTCAAAATATCTATTATTTATATACATACCATCCAACGATCTAACATGTGGTGAAGAACGTCAATGGGAATCTAAACCCATGTCATCCATGCACCAGAAAAATAATTCAGAAATATAGCACTCCCCTGTCCAACATTTATTTGTGAAAATTATTGAAAAGAACAGAACAAGTATGCCAATAAATTAATTAAAACTAAATAAAAATAAATAAAATACACAACTAAACATACATCCTCATGCAAGGATCAAACTCAGGACATGGACATTTCTCAGGGATGGGGTCTGGAATCATCAATATCGTAAGACAACGACCCCTCCAAGTCAATGCAAAACCGCCAACAGTCTAAGGGTCAGATGATGTAGCATCAGGATCATAACCTGGTATTGTTGCCCCATATAACTCATGAAACAGATCTTATAAATAGTTTCCCCCCATCTAAAACACAAAATGACTATAGTCAAAAAATAAATGAAAACACATAATATATTTACCTATATATTATATAAGATTATAACCATCATTTAATTGTATTAATATTCATCTTCATCCACATCATCTTATATGACATTGTCAATATCTTCATATTCTTCCTAAGTATCATCAATTTCTGTATGATTTTCATCTTCATTGTTTCATTTTATTTCAATTTAATTTACTACATAAATTACATCATCCTTACCATTAACCCATATTTATGGCGTGTCATCATTGATATTTGTGTCTCTTTTTGTAAGAGATGGATTTTGAGTTGTCTCTTGATATTTTTTCAACTCCTTTCACTTTAGTAGAACCAAATTCACTGTGTATAAACTAATTTTCACAAGATTTCATATTTATTATTCTCACACAATCACTTAACACTCCTGAAAATGCACTATAATTTTCTTAATAAATTTGATATGTCTGATAAGACAATAGAATTGGATGATTTTCTACAAGATGGATATTATAACTAATATCTATGATTCAATGGAGAGGATGATCACACAAGACTATATAATTATATAAACAATTACATTTAGACATTGTTACGTAATTCTACCCTAGATAACACAGTTTAATTTTTTCTTCTATTATGGCATAAAATTCCACCTCACTATCTCTATGATGAGATCATCTCAAGAGAACACCACTATCTATTGTTTTCTTTTTGATTTCTCATATGAAAATGTTTGTAATGAAAAACCATTCACCAATATACATTATATCATTTAATAATTTTATATAGTGGTTTACTCAATATATGCAATAGATTCCAAATTTTATCAGCATGCTTTGATGTATGAAAATTAGAAAAACAATTATCAATATAACATGAAATAAATTTATTTTTATGTTAAAGCATAAAAAATTAACTCTACCAGATTTTGAAACAAGAAGAAAAAAAAATTGACAATATTTTGTAAGAGTATATGCTATAATTTGTGGAAGCTGTTTTATGATATGATTACGATATAATATTCAAATATATTAATATTAGTTAACTTTTCATAAAATATATAGACTAAGAGATAGAATAAATAATAGAAAAAATGGTGTCATTTCTTCATAGTTTATAAGAACATGTGATTGATCCTTGTGATGTTCACAATCTGAAATACATCTTTCATGAAATCCATTAAGGACAATTTTTCACTTTTTGAAAACTAATAATTTATTGTCCATTTCATCTTCATCATTTACCTTGTTAAAAACCATTCATTTATATTTTTAGGGATACTCATATTGAAAATCATGAGAGCATAAAATGTAAAATCCTTATGAAAATAAGATTTATAAATTGATCATTCAACTGATGCATTGTTACCTACCATTTTTTTAATTTCCTCTTATATACGTTATATGGGTAAATCCATCAAAGTTGCGCTGACCCTCCAAATTTTTCTTCATGTAGAAAAAGTAATATCAAATGATCCATTAAATCAATGAAATCCCATAGAATTTTTTTCCAATTTAAATAAAATTAAAACAATGTCTTCTTGAAGTATTGTTAATTTATTTTTGTCCATTTTCAGCATAGAAGTGTTTAAATAATATGATATTTCATTTATCTCATACCAAATAATAGATTTCAATAAACATATGAATCCAATGTGTAGACGTATTTCGATTACAACATGATAGTCATGACCATTTATGATAGGCATTAGAGTTTCGAAAACATATAGAAAAATATGAAACATAGCCATCCAAAATCTTCAAATATGAAATCCAATTAAAAAATAATAAATTATTTTCTTTAGATAATTTATAATACACATATAGAATTAATAAGTTCTATGATCTTCCATTTTCAAACTGTTCATGTTCTAGTCTTCAATTTTTTTTGGAATCATCGAATCATTTATTAAAATTTACCTTGATTTTTCCTAGTGTGTCTAAAACTATATAAAATATATTATCAAGATAGTTATTATGAATATGAATGACATCCATCATATGATGGACCAATAGATCAGACCAAAAGGGATGATCGCAAAAACATTCTCCGTTTCTCCAATTTTATTTTTTACCTAATCCATCTATTTCATTTCTTGTTTATAGATTATCACAAGGTAATGGGAGGCAATGAAGAGTCAATATATTTTTACTCAATAATTGATATCACTATTGGAGGACCTTCTATTTAAATTATTCCTTTCCGGAAATGATATTTTTTCCTGTGAAATGGAGTTCATTAGAAGAAATATTCGATGATAGTCAAAGAAAATGGGTTTCTTCCATTGGAAAGAATAAATTAATTTCATTAAAATATTCAATACATAAATTATTTTGGACTATGTGTACCCTAGCTAGATAACATGTCATATTTTGGGAAGTTAGTAACTGTCCACATTGATGCATCTTTCATAACTAAATTATTTTTTGTAATAACATCATATTTGATGACACCATTACTAAATAATATATTCAAGTCATAAATAAATGGCTTCAAATAAATATTAATATTATTTTTTGGATGTCCCAAAATTAACAATGGAAATAAGTTATATTGATAATTCATCAACATCCAAGTTGATAGGATGTGCAGAGTTATAAAAATAGACTACCATAATTATTAACTTCTATATGAACCAAATGGATAGAAAACATCAATAGGAATACCCAATCACATGTTACATGATTTTCAAGAAAAATTTTGAGGTATCTGGTCAAAAAGAATCAATGAATCTGCCCAACAATTATTATTTCTATTTTTTAATAGTTGAAATATTTGTTTTGTTTTATAACATCAATGATTCTGTGTTATAAGATATAAATAAACACTATAATTTGGGTTAAACAGGAAATACCTCTACTGTTTAACACAAACAAATATGGCCTTCCCTTGTTGAGATTCCTTGTACCAATATTTTCCACATGAAGAACTACTAACTAAGGACTTTCTTTTACCATAATATAATATGATATCCTTTTAACATCCATAATTCTTCTGATAACCAAAATCTATATTATGTACAATCCTCTTTCTCTAATATAAATTTGTAGTAAACAAAATTACTTAAGGTAGTGGAGATTTAACAAAAGATAAATTTTGATTATTGTAGATATATTTCATTCCATTATCTGATATATTAGACATAAATTTTTTAATAGCATAAAATGTTCTTATCTTGCAACCAAGATATAAGGTTCTGTCATCAGAGATCAATAACCCATAAAATTTAGATGGTTCCAATTCATAATTTAAATCAGTATCATAATATGTTTTAGTTTGATGAAATGATATACCAACCACATCGTATAATAAATTATGAAATCATGATGGATCCAGAACCAAATTATATGTATCTCATCTAGAACTTTTTAACCATTTTGACAATAAAAAACATAATCTTTTCTAATAGAAAAATTATATAACCCCCAACATTGTCAAATGTGTCAAATCTCTTCATATTGCGTTCATACATGAAAAATTAAATTTTATTTTTTTTGGATTTTGATGACGTAAATGATAGAAATGTTTCAACACCATCAATATATACATGATTTATACGAGAACCATTTTGATTCCCATAATTATTTATCCAATCATGATCCTATAATACAGACTGTTTTCTAAAACCTTGCTCAATTTTTCTCTAAAAAATTTTATTTATGATTAGTTAGATATAAATAAATGTTGATCCCCAAAAGATTAAAAACTTAATAAATAAAAAATTAATTCTAAATATTATAAATTATATCTAATTACCACTTATTTTTTATAATTTTGTAATAAAATATTTTTATAATTTCCATTAATTACCTCTTTGTGAAATAGATGGTCGGCCAAGGGATTTGAGGGAATCTTGAAGCGAAGGGGATGAAGGCGAAGATAGAAGGAATGAATTCCAGTGATCGTGTGTTTAGATGGATTGGGGCAGATACAACAATTGATAAACTCAAAGAATAAATGATGGATATATCTAATACATACTGTCTTAACATTGGGGCAATTGAATTCATTCCTTCTATTGATCCCTTTATCCCCTCCAATCCATGCATCCCTCGAGGGAAGAAGCGTGTGGAGGGGATGGAGGTTACCATATAGGGAAATAATTTCAGCACCATTGGGTCTAGGGTAGCTGAAATTATTTCACAGTATCTTATCATATATTCCATATGAAACAAGTATCCCTCATGCCCCATGGTAGGCCTTCTATTAGTAATTTTGGTCAATTTCGGTCAATTGTGGTTAACCGTGCATAATTTTGTCTAATTTACTTCTAATTATTACTAATATTTACTAATTTACCTGTAATATATTCAAATTAGTACTAATTACCATTAATTTATAATAATTATAGTGAATTTTCATTATTTTATTATTAATTATAGTAATGTCATGTTATATTTTACTCACATACCAGTATTTTTTCTAATTTTTACTAATTGAAGATAATTTTTTATATTTATAGAGTCCTTCCATTAATTTTTACTAATTAATACTAACATCTAAATAATTTTAGTTTTTTTACATTTATTTTTTACAAATTTTTACTAATCAATGATTATTTTTAAAAATACTTGTTATTTATCACTAAATTTAACTAATAACCACAAATGTTTATTAATTACGAATAAAATTTACTAATTATGACTATTTAATGTTAAGTTTTACTAATATTTCCTAATTAATGGTTATTTTTACTAATTTTGACTATTTACTACTAATTTATAGTAATTATGGTGATTTAACATTAATTATAACTAATTACTGCTAATATTCACAAATTACACTGATTAAACAATATTTCTTGACAATTTACCTGTAATTTTTATTAATATTTACTAATTACTACTAATTATTAATAATTATTGTGATATATCATTATTTAAAACTAATATGTGCAAAATATTACTTAATTTTATCGATTTACAACTAATTTTAATAATTTTTTAATAATTTCTACTAATTTTTTTAAAATTATAGTGATTTATCACTATCATTTTGTAATTACTGCAAATTTTAAATATTTACCATTAATTTTTACAAATTATAGGGATTCTGGTTTCATTTTAACTAATCATTACTAATTAATTCCATTTTTTATTAATATTTTCACATTACCACTTATTTTTCATAATTATAGTGATTTACAGATAATTTTTTTAAATACTACTAATTTTAAATATTTATAATGATTTAACTTTAAAATTAACTAATTTATGAATATTTGTTTACTAATTTTTACTTAATACCAATATGTTTTATTATTTATAGTGATGTACCTATAATTTTTACTAATTAGCATTAATTTTTTATAATTATAATGATTTTTAGTAATTTTTTGTAATTACCACTGATTTATACTAATTACTAATAATTTTTTCTAATTATAGATATTATTTTCATTTTTACTAATATTAACGAATTACAGCTAATTTTTACTAATTGCCACTGATTTTTAATAATTATATTTATTTATTGTTAATACATATTAATTAATGCTACTTTATACAAATTATTGTCGTTTAACATTAAATTTTTACTAATTTTTACTATTAATGCTAATTTTTTAAAATAATAGCGATTTACTATAAATGTTTTTGTATTTACTGCTCATTTTTACTAATTATAGTGGTTAACATTCATTTTTTATATTTACTATTGTTTATTGAAAATTACTATAAAATATTTTTACATATTACTAAGATCTATACATTATTACTAATTTCAATTAATTAATAATATTTATTTTTTAATTATAAGTAATTACTATTAACAACACCCACTTACTAATAATTAAAATTGAATATTGGAAATTAAAATTATTTACATTTAAGTGAAACCATTACTGCTAATTAAAACTAAATGTTTCTAATTTAAAATAACTAACACTAATTAAAAAATTACTTCTAATTAACTCTAATCACAACTAATTACTCATATGAAATTATTATAAAATAAATTAAAATAAAATAAAAATTAAAAACATTATATAAATACTTCAAAAAAAATCTTTTCGAATATAAAAATATCAAAAATTCGTTGTAAAAATTTAAACATTGTACTGCATAATTGAATAAAAACTGATGAAAATTGAGTATAAGAGAGTTAAAATGGATAATATTTGAAAAAAAATTTGGTGGGGCCATATATAGGTTAGATTTGTAGCGATGGGACTATTTTTTATGATTACTGTCACAAATAGTAGCCACCATAAATAAGTGAGGTAGTGATGAAAAAGTTATTTTTGATGGTACTAGTCACAAATACTCATCTATCGAAAATGTATTATTTGTGGGTATTATTGATAATTCGAAAATAATTACAAACAATGATGTTTATTTATGACAAGAACCTTCACTTTTCGCAAATAACTATAAATGACGATCGGTATTTGCGACGGTAAGCTATGCCTATTGAAAAAATGCCTTCCCGTGCTATGGTCAGAATCCACGCCAAATTTTTTTTGATGGGAACCTTTTCCTATAAAAAATAACTATTATATTAATTTTATTTCCAATGTGATTCAAATCACATCACAAATAGTCCTCCAACATGGACTATTTGCGGCGGGCGATGGGTCTGTTTCAAGTAACCCGTTGCAAAAATTGATTTTTCCCATAGTGGGTATTTTAAGGATTAAGAGGTTTTTAGGGTCGGAGGGGGGTAGGGTTTTTTTGGATTGTTTACATTTTAAAGGGTTTTTTGTGTTATTTTGGGTTTTTAGTGTCCTTTAGGGGTTTTTGGGATTTTTATGTTCATTTAAGGGTTTTATGGTTTTTAAGGGATATATTTGTTTTTAGAGTTTTATGCATTTTAATGGTTTTAACAGTGTTTGGGACTTCGGGCGTTTTAGTGTTTTCTGAGGATTTACTGGATTTTATTGTTTCTAAAGGGTTTTAATGATTTAATGGATTTTAATAGTTTTAGGGTTTTAATGTTTTTAGGGATTTTTAGGGTTTTAAGGGAATTTAGGACATTTTAAGGGTTTTCATGGATTTATAGGGTTTTCTAGGGTTTTGTGATTTTTATGGTTTTAATATTTTTAGGGTCTTATGATTTTTTAGGAATTTAACGGTTTTTTGGTTTTTAGAGGGTTTTATTGTTTTTTTAGTGTTTTAGTTATTTTTAGAGATTTTGGGATTGTATGTGTTCCGCCTCCGAGGTGGTGCATTTTGGGTGATGCTGAAATAGTCTGATGAGGATCATCGCCCGTCCCTTTTTTTAGAGACAGTTTCCTGTCAAATTCACCATTTCTATTGTTTCGAGCCATTCTGCGTCATTATCCTTTAATATAACGTTGGATTAACCTCGTAGGGACTGGGAAATTCACCCCTTTAACATTGTGAAGGAGATGCCACAGTCAGTTGGTCCCAGTGGGCGACTGCGTGGGGTAAATTATTGAAGAAATCAGTCCTCCGTAGATATAACATCCTTGTACGGTCTCCAACAAGTTTGTTTGTGGAGCTAGAAACACCCAATGGCCCTAGTATCCATGATTCATGGACCTGCTTTCCAAAAGAAGGTGCTTGTTGATTGATCATTCTACCAACAACACTTGAGGACTCCATTGATAGAGAGGATCAGAAGTCAAGCTCACCGCACCTTTCTGGGGGATGGTTATTTCCTATTCCAGTACTCTCTTATAGATTTAAATAATGTTCATATGGTCATTAATCCTTGGATCATTCCTGAAAAGTTTGTCTACAAGCTACACATGGTTTGAAAGATCATCGTAGGCATTCATATGTTTGATTCTATGGAGGTACTGCTGACTTGAGCCGTACAATAAAGATCTCTAGAGTTTATCATCATCCAGGAGGACGAAGGGTGATTTGACGATGGGATCAGTCCCATAATATGGGTTTCCTACGTATCCTCGAGTGAGGAATCAGAGCCCACATAGTTCGGATTGATTGGAGCTTACGTATGGAAGTCTCCCATTTGAGGGGGCACGGTTAGGAGAACCCTTTTAGATGGAAACCCTTTTGATATAAGGCCTTAGAGTAGGAATCCTACATATCCAATATTGATAAGAAATCAGAGTTCTTATTGCTCAGATTGTCTGGATGTTGTAATCATTACAAAACTCTATGCCCACGTGAGTCATGCTCTGTGTGAGGAACAAGAGGATGCGAAATATTGGAAAACTCACATGCTTCCACTCTTGCTAGTGGGAGAGGGAGAGCCTACAGCGGATGGGGCTAGGGCGACTGTGGGCAAGGTCGTAGAGCAATGAACCTTTCAATGTGAAATGGAATTAAAGGTTATGCAGCTCAAACTTGAAAGATTGGGGACTTACCTCATTGGGAGGGCCCCAGAATACATTCTAGGAAAAGGGAGGAGTTTTGTCCTCATCAAAGTAGAAGTGAACATAACTCCTTTGACTAATCTCTATTCCTTATTGAATGGAAGAAAAAATGATCACCCGTAATCCATAGAATAAGGAGGTTCGTTTTAGTAACCCATTGTTGGACTCTAGGTTACCTTGGTAATGTATACCCACATGCATTCCCAAAGTCGGAATCATCATGGGGAGAGCCTTCATGACTCTGTTTACCATGTGTATGTAGACTCAAAGGAGAATGTTGATGCACCTGATGGTCTGATCATATAGGCCTGGTGGATTTGTAGAAGGATTTGGCATGATTCCGGAGGACTGGTTTGTGGAGGGATTATGGAGGAACGGATGATTGTATAGGGGTGAGGTTGGAATTGGAGAAAACAATACCCAAAAATACTCCATTCCATATAATGGTTTCTTATACATGATGGGGGAAGCTTCACTCACCGTAGTGGTATGGGGGCAGAGGGGTCATCTACGAACCAATGCGGTATGCAGTCATGAGTATAGATGATCGTGTACCACAGTGGTACACAACCCATCCTTCTACTTTGGGTTCCATATGCATACTGATGTAGTAAGCGGCACTCGGTTTAGTCCGCGTAGTGGTACACTACACGGGGAACCGTATTAAAGGAGGGTCCATGGGATTATAATTTGCAGGAAGTTCATCTGTGAGAAGTGCATGGTTCACGATTCATGCTTTTAGGTCTGTGGTTCTCTTCTTATTATTAAGTTCCCACATTTTATAGTTCATGATCTGGTATTCCTACAGAGAGTGTGGTTCACAATTTGGGCATCACCAATTAATCAAGACTAATGTCAGAATCTTTGGTGAACTCTTTCTTCCCACCTTTGAGTCCCCCTAAAGCTTTCATCTCCCATTCTTCATCTTCCCCCTCCTATTCAATTCATTTTGTGCTCATTTTATAGAGCATTGGGGCACCCATATCTATTGGGAATTCATCACTATTTTTGGAGGCCCACACATAGATAATCAGACCTACAGAATTCTCTGTCAATCTTGGGATTGAAGATGATTTGGTTCGTGATAATGGTTCAAGAAACATACCTGTTCGTTTACTCCACAAACTGTCTAGTTTTTAGGATGGTACGAGGATGGCCTCTGCACACAATTTTTTTGGGTGACCTGGTTCACGGTTTGTTGGGTTCACTACCTATCACTTTATAGGCCTTCAACTCACAGATTGTTTTGTGTACCTATTGGTATGCGATCCAGGAGGTCTGCAAACCTTTCCTGGTGATGGTATGAATACTACTGGAAAATCCTTTTAAAACATGAATTCCTATGATTCTTCTGAAATTTTCAACTCAATTTGAGTCCATTCAACTTTCTAGACTTCTAGGAGCACTTTTGTCTTTCTTCAAAGTGATTGTGGGGGTATTTTCTTCCCTTGACAGAATTTTCAGGACCCTACTAATGCCCCCCATCAGAATGGGGTCCATTCGGAATGAATAGGGGACTATTACGATGTAGAAGCAGTCCTGAAATGAAATGGTTTATGGTAGAACAGATGGGCCCAATTGGAGGGGACCACACATATATATAGGGTCCCCTAACATTTTTCATTTACCATTTCTTGTGGTGAAAAGTGATCTCAATTCCCTTGGCACCCTCTACTTTTTTGTACTGTGCACCTTGCAAAAATATTGTTCGCGAACCGATTCTTATGTACCGTGAACTAATCTTCTCACAATTTCTTGATCCGCAAAACTTATTTTGGATTTCATGAATGGTTCTATGGAATTTTAAAATTAAATTCCAAATTCCATATAGGAGAATGCTAAATTTAATGTGTGTCTGCATACCGATCTTGAATCGATAAACCAAACATTAATAACTAATAATCCAAACATAAACAATAATCCAAAACTTCTAAACATAAACATAATTATGGCATAGGTTCATGTTATCCACCTTCCATGAACCTTTCTATTCACCAGCCAACGTTCCATTGGCTAATTCCTTGCGTATGGTTCACATTCTATGATTGTACGTGGTGAAATTCATTTGTATACCATAGTCGTAAGCGGGGTTTCTTTCGCGTATCATGCAGTATAGGAGTCATGCCTACCGTGTACCATTTCTGGAAATAGTACATGGAGCCTTATGCAAACAAATTTTAAGTCCTTTATCCATTTCGGTGTAACATTTATCCTATAATTTTTATTACACTGTCTGTCTATCAGCTTTTGGATCTTTATGTGCTGGTTACAATGGCTACTTCACAAGCTGTGATAAAATTGACGAAGACATGGGTGACCATGGAGGGGAATAGTGAGGAGCATCTTCGAGCCTACGTTATTTTTCGTGACAACTTCTTAAAGGATTTATTGATGCCATAACTCCTAGTATATCATCGATATGTACTATTTTCACCTTAAAACATTGGTCTCCCAAATGATGTTCCTCTGCTATTGGCTGACCCTGATACCCCTTCATCCCTTTAGTGGCACCGCAAAGACATGATCACACCAACATTTCCCCAGAAAGGGAAGTCATCACCACTCTGATTCGGGAGAAAAAATTCATACTAGGAGGCTGGGAATGGAATCAAGGAAACCACAGGTGTCGTGATGGTATCCTGAGACTAGGCACCAAAGAGTACCCATCCATTTTCAAAATCTCCTGAGAAAATCCCAATAGCTGGTGGAGCACCAAGTGGGATCTGTGGGCTGGAGGATGTTTCTCCGATTAATGGGCCTAGCCATTCTAGTAACATCAGACCTATTTGGATACCCCCGACCATTTGAAGGTGGTGATCCTATATTATTTAGCCTGGGTTTCTTAGTTCGTAGTCTTCTCCCGTTGTAAAATCCTTCCCGAGCTATTGATCCACTGGTGTTCAATCACCAACACCATCCTCTTAATTCATGGGGAGGTGCGAATCAGTTTATGGGATATCCACCAACTTGGAAGACTCCTGATCCTTAGATATATGTATGAAGAGTTTCTCCCAATATCCACCACATGGAATGACACTAACCATGTTTCCCCTTTGACATGGAGTATACTCGTCATGGCACAGGGACTACATGATCGTCCCCTATAGGCTTGCTCTCTTATCCCATTTGTGGTGTGGATATTGTTATTCTTACTGGAAAACGGACCCAAGCCAAGGGATCTCCATAGTCAAACTCATACATCTCTTAAGTCCCGCCAGACTGTAGGGTCATATTCTGCTACCCCTAAATCGAGACGATATACCACATGGGGATATGAGCATCAAACAGATGTATCACCTGCACTTAGATTTGCAGGTTTATTTTCCATGTTTTTGAGTAGATGGATTTTTTCATCCTGTGATGTCTATACTGGGGTTCAGACATGTACTTTGATGATGGTGGCCATGATGGAAGAGGGATAACCCATAAATTTGTCCCTTCCCACTCTCTCCCAGCATTATGAGTTGTTTGGGAAAATACAAGAAGATGGGCCCCCACATCATCTTAGTAGACCATTCCAATTTCTATATGTGTTGATGGGAGAACACTTCCCATGTTATTAATACTAGAATAATACAATGGTTCCTCATTATGACTTTCATCCCGATCTTCTTAATATTTCTGTTGATCATCCTAAGACTCTAAGTGTTATTGATGTAGTTGGGTTTCTGAACGATGATCCTCAATTATTGTTTTCAAAACATCCTACCCCTCATGGGTCATTAAGAGTTGATTTGGATGGTTCTTTAGAGTAATGTTCATAAATTATTGCACTTTGGGATGGGATTTTCACTGCTCATATAGATCGAGTAGTCATTTTGGAGACATAACTCCCCTACCAATTTTCCAGGCAATTAAGATTCCTTCAACAAGATTAAATTATTCTTGATGCTCAGTTAAGGGTAGAGTCCCATCCTGTAGTTCCTCACCAATTATGCCACTTGATGATGCATGATGGTTCTACAATAGATGTTATCACCACTAGTAAAATATAATCCACATTATGGTCAATGGAATATGTCTGACTGTGGGTGGATTCTTACCCCAACGTGATGCAGAATGAACCAGTTCGGAGAGTGCATAAACCTTTTTACCATTTACTACCTCGTTCTCCCCAATGAAAATTTCACACATTCCTTATACTGTAAATAGTGTGATAGCTACACCTTATACTTTTTTCCCTATAGTATCCATGACAGATACACAACCTACTCCTAAAATCGTGGAAGGAAGATGTCTGGTTCACTATCAGAAGCATCTGGAAGGGGCTTCATCGTTATAACATGTTTTAGTGGGGAGTGATCCAGATTGCTCCCCTCCTACGGATATCTCCCAAGATCTTAATGATTTTGGCACTAGCAGAGTATCACTGATCACCCCAAAAGCTGCGTCTATTCCTCCACATACAGCTCCAGTGGTTAATCTATCCGAGGGAAAAGAGATTCCATCATTTTGGGTGGCATGTCATAGGTTCTTCCCCAATCATGTGATGGTGCTTCCGACTAATAGACACATGGTGGAAGGGGAGTATTAAGGCACTAGTTTTGTAAGGAAGCACCAAATAGTGCGAAAGTAGGCATAGCCCCAATTATGTGCTCTTTCCACAGAGACACCTATGACCAATTTTGCTGACGAGAATGACAATTTTGAGTGTTTATTCACCGATCTGGGTTCTAGCGGCTTTGATTATCATCACTTACACCTCCTAAACTACCAAATAATCATAGAATGAGAATACCATACCTCATGCGATGACAATCTGGCCAAGTTCAATTCATCCCTTCACCATGTGGTGACATTCTTAGATGATTCGGATGAATTCGGTCACCTATCAACTAAGGAACCAAAGGCTTGTGATTTTTTCGACACTGAAAAGGAAGAGTTATGGGAGTGTGATCACCACATAGAAAGGATGAGGTATCAACTATCCACTTCACATGCCAACTATGAATCCATCCAGATGAAAGGGAGGGATCTTAAAGTAGTTCTGGAGTGGGTGTGTCCGACAATCAAGGCTGAAACCGAGGAGAGAGATTCTTTGGAAGAAACTATTAATGACCCGCAACAATCAATTTCCATCCTTTTGGAAAGAGATAACATAGCCTTGTTTTTGTTCCATACCAAATCATGATATATACTCTTCCCCCCTGTTTTGATTGTTTTTAGCGACTCCGAACTGGGGATGTTTCTCCATTTTTGTTGAATATAATCAACCTAATTTTCCTTTAAATACCTTTTCATTTTATTTTCCAATCACTTCAATTGATCACAATCAATCATGTAAATTGTGTTCTGACAATTTATTAATTTTAATCCATGATCAGTTAATTGGAATAATCTAATTGGGCTATAATTTTTGCTTAAGCCATGGGACCCAACAAGCGTAGTTCGACTATTGCTGATGTTTTATGAAACACCCCACAAAAGTTTATGTCATTTCTATTATTACTTTAATTTTTTTCTAAAATATCTTGTCATGGGATTAGTGATAATAAATTGACTTTTTATTAGGCTTCCCATTTCGGGTTTTAGACCTAACAAGATTTGTGTCTTTTTTTGACAGCTCAACTTTTTTTAATGAACCAATACTTGAACTTTATCGATATGTTTTTTCTATGGGTTTTCCATCTGGAAACTATGGCATCGTTTTCTTTGGTAGTTCAAATTCCTTCAAATCATACTTATTACTATTTTTTAGGTCGAATAGCTTTGACCAAACTTAATGGGGCAGGGGCCCCTATTCGGGATTTGTCAGTGAAGAACATTCCAATACCCTTCAGTCATGGATTAGGGATCTTTCTTGACCCCTAATTTGTGAATTATGGACATTAATGAGGCTTAGAAGATATTTTAGACAAACTAAGGTAGGAAAGGACTCTCATGAGGATGAATTTTCCTTCGATTGACATCCATTTTTGTAGGAAACATATGAGAGCCTCTCGGGCATTACGTTCATAGTCAATCATAGGTGTCTACGGGATATTGGACATCCATCTCCAATGTCCTCATGGGGTTATGAAACATTTTTAATTTATTTTGATATTGGGTTCCATAGTGGGAGGCTGGCCGGAGTAGTGGTGTCTGAAAACATTAGGGACATTCATGTCGGCTGTGAATGGGAAATTGTTCCTGCCTGGTTCATACTTGCGTGAGGAGGAGCTGGTGAATGGTCAGTTCATTTAGATGTCTTTCTTTTATGTTAGGTAAATTTATAAAGAGGAAGTTATGTAAGCCGTTATCTCGAAGTTTTCCAAATCTGGGGGTGTGACAGGACATTAATTCCATTTAAGCATACAGAAACTATGAAGGACACTCAGGAGAACGAATTTCCCCTTGATTGATGTTTGTTTTGTGGGATACATTTACAAATCCATTAGGGCATGATGTGGATAGTCAAACAAAGGTGTCTTCTAGTCATTGGCCTTGCATCTATGATGGATATGAAGGATTATGGGGATGGGGAACCTTCTGATTATGGCACCTGACATTTGACAAGGGGTGAACCTGATTGGGGGGGGGGGTTTGCTAAACTTCTCCCAGAAATGAGTGGGGGAACTCATCGTTTGTTTGTGGATCAAGTTTATGCATATGTATGGGGTGTATTTAGAATCCACAAATGGGACTAGAGATGAATCGAGCCTACATGTTATGATATGTCCTTGATGTGTATAGGGAAGAAAATGTAAAACACGAAATTGAGGGCCCTGTGATTAGAAGCTATGGAATGGGGTTTGGAAGCAATTGGGTGTACTAATATTAGAGAGGACTCTCCTAGGGATGAATTTTTATTGGATTGATGGCCATTTTTGGGAAACAAATGTAGAGCCACCGAGGAATGATATGCATAATCAATCCAATGTGTCTACCAGACACTAGCCTTCCATCTCAAAGAGGCTTGAATGATTATGGGGATTCAAGATTTCTCAGAGAATGAAATTTGAGGTATAGAAGGAGTGTATATGGACATATTTGGGACATTTGGGCTGTAATTTACTCATGTAATTAGGTGTCCCATACCTATATATGACTATCATGTATGGTGAGGAATTCTTCCCATCTTTGGGGTATCTAATCATTTAATGTCACATGAACATGGTTTGGGCTTCCTCTCAAGGAAGGGAACCATGACATGCCTTTTAGGGTTGTGCTGATATGACCAAATTCCTAGAATGTTTTTCCATAATGTCACGTTGGATCATTCTCTATGATCCCTAAGGTCATGTGAGTTATTCTCTTTGTGAGAAACAAGGTATTATGAGGATTCCATGTCATTACCTATGAATAGAAAAATCAATATTGAAGGGAACATTAGGTTTAAACCACTGATATGCATTTTAATGTCTTGCAACAAGGACGATTTTAGCCTCATAGTTTAATACCGTGTGGTGAGCACACGATGCCATGTAGTTTGGAGTCATGAAGCAATGACGATTATGCCCTCATAAAGATATTTAATATCTTTGAGTTTATTGAAATCAGGACATTCTGACGTTCCATAGTCATGAGTGATGATAGAAGGTGTAAACCATAGTCCTGGGGGCAACATGAATATAGAAGAATGACATGGGATATGGAAGCCATTGGTTATACTAATATGGGATAGGAATCTCCTATGGATGAATTTTACATTGATTGAAGGCCATTTTGAGGTAAACATATGCAGAGCCTCTGGGGAATGAAGTGCATAGACAATCCAAGGTGTGTACAAAACACTGGCCTTCTGTCTCAGATGGCCTTGAATGATTCTGGGAATCCATGTTTTTATGGGATATGGGGTTAGAAAAAAGGGAATGATGTGACTGGAAATGTAAATAATACCTAGACTATGATTAAATATGAACTACTAGAGCTTCCACATAGGTCTGACTCATTTTTATATGGGGAAGCCATATCTTTTGACTTCTCATGAGTGGGGGGCATGTGTGGGATCTTGTTGAACTGAGAACTAGTCCAGACCTAACTCTTTAAGAATTTTGTAGTTTATTTTCATGCAATTAGGATCTTCTAGGGAATACCCATACAAGGCTAACCTACATAGAAGGAAATGGTCATTTTTTATGGTCGCTGGGCAGGGATGCCAAATCCAGGAATCACTATATAACCTTAATAGATAGGAATCAAGACATATATAGTTCTAAATATTCCATAAAAATTATTTCTCAATGTGTAAGGACATGTTAGGGATTTTCTTATGATGGTTGGGCCATGATTCCAAATTTGGGTGCCACTATGTGTCCATTGAGGCCGGGAATAAACCCACATGTAGTTATGAATGTTCCCTGTACCGATTTGGCTCGGTCTATGTGTAGGGTTTTTTTGTTTCATAAGCTACAAGTTTTGGGTCTAAAATATCTCCATCTAATTTTTTTTCATAAAGGACTCCTCAGCACAGATCTTAAGTTCACATGATTTATACTCTATGTGAGAAACAATGAGTGGACACAGGGTTTCCTTCGAATGTTTAGGAGGTAGAGGATATAATGGTGGCATTTTTGTTTCTTTTGACGGGGGAAAGGCCAAGATCGAGGATCATGTCATCTCTATGTATCCTACAAGGGTAGGAATAAATCCATATGTAGTTCTGTGAGATACCGTTCAATTTATTGTCATGCTATTAGGATGCCTTGTGCCACATAGTTTAACGTCTTACAGAGAGGACATGATTTATAGTTTAATGTCATATCTCTGAGGCCATTTCCTTATAGTTTAACATCATGTGGAAATGACAACGGCTTAGTGTTTAGGGTCTTAGAGTTTTGACCATGACATGGGGGTATTATAACTTATAGTTTAGGGTCATAGAGCTTGGACTATGGTATGGTATTTCAACACATAGTTTAAGGTCTTAGAGTTTGGACCATGAAATCATGGATTAATGTCCTATTGCATAGATTAATATAGAATAGTATAAAATCATGTGGTATGAACAATAAGTCATAGTTTAAGGTCATAGAGTATGGACCATGACATGGGTGTTCCCATTACATAAATAACTTATTCTGGAAATTCACATTTGGGGGAGCCATGATGAGTTGTCTGTCCATTGCTATCAGGGTGTATGCTCTATTGGAATAGACCCTATGTATGCATACGGTCCTTCCCACTTTTGTTCATGCGTTTTGGGCTTCTTCCCAAGATTCATATGGATTATAATGTCTGACAACAAAAATTGATATAGAGATGTTCTAGAGCGATCTCTAGACGATATCCTAGCAAGCCAATGTCGGCACCGGCAGCCCCTTCCCCAACGAGGGAGGGGGGATCTACTGCTGCTCAGTTCCGCCACCCTAATTAGAATCAGTGCTTAGAGATTCTAGCCATCGACATAGGCCTGAAGGATCCTGGATTCTCTAAGGGTCTTCCAGTGGTGGAAATCAATTCATTGGAGTTTTCCCTCACATCAGATCGACTTTTCATGGCGTTGGTTGCTTGCTTCGAGCAAAGACATCCATATTTTCATGAATTTTCACTACACATCAGGTCAGCATGGGGTCTCTAGATATTTGTCTCCATCAGTCTTCTGGATTCGAAATGTTTCATGCTAATGTTTCATGAGGAGGAATATTTTCTAGGGGATTGGTCATGTGAATGTTGTGTTTTCGATTCGTTTGGATTCCTTCTGTTTTGATGGTTGATTGACTATCACATGGGTCAGGATCCATATATGGTTGTGGTGTCGGTGCGCCTTCCAGGTTTATACAACCCCTTTTTCAATCCTTCAATTTTACACATGGTAGGTAACACTTATGGTATATTCTTGTGCTCAGATATATGTTGAAAAATGCTGCAGCATCCCACTTATGCTCGCCTATGTGTGGAAGCTGACCTATCAAAACATCTCCCTGATTTTATCCGGATCAGTATTTCAGGGGAATATTGTTTCAAACAATTTCTTATTTATGAAGAACATCCACTTTTATGTTAACGTTGGGGCCGACAAGGAAAAAATTATTCTGTGTGCTGCAAAGTGGTTTGTAGTAATCCTCAGGCCGCATACCCGATGGAGGAAGTGTAGTGAGGTTGGCCTGCCAGTGAGTTTGGGGATGTCTAGGTTGCTTTCCAACCTAAAAACTATCTCCCTATATCTGAAATTCATCCTGAGTTCCATTTTGGTTCATGGGGAGACCCCAACCCTCTAGTGAGTAATGATCTCCAAGATAGTGGAGTGGTGATAAGTAGGACGATGATTCCAATAGATGGGCAGGAAATAGACTTGGGTGGAAAAGATGGGGAGTCTGAGAACAGGAATTCCGAAGCGAGGACTACATGTATGGATTATGTGTCATTAGTTGGGGTTGATCTAATCAAATCTCAAGGGGAGGTGGTAATCCCTCCCAACAAACATGGAAACAAGGGAAAAGAAAATTTATTCCCTGATGTACAACCAGGAGTAGAGGGGACCCCAGTGGACAAATTAAACCAATTCGGGCCTCTAGGAGAGGTTGTCCCTAACTCCAATGTAGACAATGGTTGGATAACAGTGAGATCAAAAAAGAAGATGAAGCAATTTTGAGGTGTTGAAGCAAGTTAGGTGATGGACAAGATCTCTTCTCCCAAAAAGTTTTTTATTAATGGTAGAGAGATTGATGAAGTATATACTTTAGATTCTTACTGGGAAGCAGATGTCCTTGTTGAAGGTTATTTTCGCTCAGGCAGGCATAAGGGAAAAATGACTTTCGGGATTCTAGGGACTTTCCAGCACCTGCAAAGAAGAAGACAAAGAAAAGGAAAGACTATTCCTACCTTCCTAAAGCAATTCTGACTAGAGTAGCAGGAAGGAAGGGCACTTCCTGGGGAACCATGAGCCAATGTTGTGAGGGAACCATTAATTAAAATTATCTATCATAATCTATCCTCTTGGAGGTGGGTGTATCCTTGGGTGATCAGAAGGGAGATACCGTGAAACCCCTGTTTTTTAATGGCAAGATGATAGCGGCATTTAGTAAGTTCAGGAAGGCTACAAAAAAAATATTAGTAGGTACAGAATTGGGGATGATGCCTTGACTGCGTAGGAGTGGGAGAGACTTGAGCAGTGGATGTATCTAGAGAATCTCATCCTAGAATAGATGGTGTGGTACACATCTCTACTTGATGTCTTGTTTCGGGATTTTGTCTCTCCAGTTTATATGGAAAAATTCCTGGAGTTAATGGATTCAATTGAAATCAAGTTAAAGGGATTTGTCACCCCGCACCCAGATACGGACATCAAAGTCATGGCATGGAAGTACTGGCCTAATCTAGCTGGGTAACCTATCTAATGAGGTATGCTTTTGTATTGGTATTTTGGGTGTTTTTTTGCTGTAGTGGATTGTTTTTTTTTGAGGTCTAACGATTTATCCTAAGTGGGATCTTTTTAAAATGAAATAAAAATTCACTTTGGAGGAGGACAGTATAACAAGACTTCTCTTTTGATGAATGATCAAAGGTGATCCTTTTTGTTTAAGGATTGTGCAATCTAGTTTGGGTAAATTTCCAAATAGTGTAAAGTGTGCAGCCTTTTTTTGTCTAGTTTCTCCAACTCATCAAACCATTTCTAGGATTTCTCATCCATGGAAAGTTGATCAAAAATGGCCACATGAAGTGCTTAAAATTGTATTTTGATATGCAAAACCACCTCTTCCCCATAAACTAGTTAGTACGAGTTAGCCTGGGTGGAAGTGCGGGTCATGGTCTGGGTAGCCCACAAAGCATGAAGGAGCTTGTCTTACCATTATTTATTTTTCTTATCAACTATATTTTGGAGTATGTTTGACAGGGTTTTGTTGATAGCCTCTATCTTCCCATTTCTTGCCGCATGGTATCAGGATGAACGGTTAGCTTTGATTCCATACTCCTAGTATTGCTTGTCCAACTCAGCAGAGAAAAAGTTGGTTTTGTTGTCTGTCAGTATTGTTTGAGGGACACCAAATCTGGTAATGATGTTAAACTTCACAAATATAAATATGTTATTTCCCCTGACTTATTTAAGGGGTATGGATTTGGACTATTTGGAAAAGAATTAGGTCGTTGTGGTTATGAACATGGATTGTCTAGCGGTGGTGGGAGGGTATGGTCCCACAACATACATCCCCCAAGAGGGGAATGACCAGGGGTACTTAGTGGTATTAAGTAACTCTGGGGGTATTTTTATGAAATTATTAGGAACTTGGTAGAAATTACACTTCTTGTTGAATATAGCACAATATTTTATATCATACTGGGCCAGTAATTCCTAAGCCTTTGGATGTGGTGAGGGAGCTTGGCTGCAAATTGATGGGCTCTACAAGCTCTGGCATGCACTTCTTCCATGACGACAACGGTCTCTTCTCCATAAATTCACCTAAGAAGGACTCCTTCAAGGCCTTGTTTGTAGATAACATTTTCTTGTTTTAACCCATTGTACAAGACAAAGTTGACTTCAAGTCTTTAGAACTTCTCCCATCTAGCCCTATCTCGTGGGAGTTCCCTATTCCGATGGTAATTTGCAATGGGTGTCATCCAGCCAGTGGTGTTTCATAAGGTTCCGAAACGGGGATAATTACATCAATTTCCTATGAATTTCTTTGGATAAATGGAAATAACATCTGGTGGTGTGCAATGCTAATTAGTGTTTCATCCCAGTCTGGATTATGAAATGTTATGGCTTCATTTTCCAAAGCATCTGGTTGGGAATATTGTGACTGGGGGACATAAGTCAATGTTGGTTCTATTGGAAATTCTTCCATCAGTTATCAAACATGGTTCATCGAGGAGATCAATACTTCTTTGTTGATGGCATAGTAACCATTGACCTATTTGATGACTTGCTCTAAATCACCCTTTATTTTTAGGCATTTGGCTTGCACATGAAGTACCAATTCTAGGCTTGCAATAAGGGTCTCATTTTCTACTTCATTATTTGTACAGCAATCCAAAAGCAAGAAGGAGTATGGACTGATGGCCTTTCCGAGGGATATGAGTATAATTCCCGGCCCCATTTTGTAGATCTTGTGATCCTCCATCCATTTCCCTGTCATGCTTATAGAAGCACCATCAATGTACAATTACAATGATTGGAGGTCCTCTTGAAGGGAGAACTCTTCTTCATCTGTATGTTCGACATATGATGGTGTGGTTTCCTCCTAGGTATTATCTTCCAAGAAGTCTGTTAATTCCTGGCATTTTATGGCCTTCTGGGGAACATACCATATGACAAACTATTGTAGGATTACCACCCATCATGATAGGTGTCAATTTAACATGGGATGGTTGAGGATATATTTGAGTGGGTTGTATTGGGAGACTAGTTGGATCTCATGGTGCTGCAGGTAATGCTTGTGTTTCTGAACTATAAAGATTTGTGATAGTCAGTTCTTTTAAATTTTTTAATACCGAGATTTAGCATTAATCATTGATCGGATGAGGTAATAGAGGTTGTTCTCATTGCCGACATAGTTCTTCTGCATGAGGAAGGTGCATAATGACCATTCAGGGGAGGTTACATACAAAATGAGTGGCCTCCCCTCAACTGGTGGCATCAGCACCAGCATTCTTAGGATATATATTTTTTTATTGTCGAACACTTATTGGAAATTATTCTCTCACTCATACGTAACTCCATTCTTCATGATCCTAGTGAAAGGTAAACATTTACCTGAAAATTTGTCTATGAAGCACCGAAGGTTGGTATGGTTCCCCAGGAGACCTCTCAACTCTATGAGGATGTGAGGTGGTGACATTTCAAGGATGGATTTTTTCTTCTCAAGGTTGACATTGATGCGGTGATGGCGTACGATGAAGCCAAGGAATTTTCCAGGGGTAATGCCAAAGGAAAATTTTAGGGGATTCATCTTTAAATTGTGCTTTCGAAATATGTTGAAAATTGTTTCAATATTGGATACGTGGCTTCAGAGCTATCACAATTTAACCACCATATTTTCGACATAACACTCGACGAATTTTCCCAAGAATGGATTGAAGATGCAGTGCATGGCGCGCTAGGATGTGGTGCTGGGATTTTTTAGAGCAAAGGGAATCAATTTATAACAGAACACTCCCTTGGTGGAACTAAATTTGGTATCTTCTTCATATCCTTAGGCCATTCAAATCTGGTTGTGTCCAAAATAGTTTTCCATGAAAGAGAGGGCTTTATATCTGGTTGTTGCATTAATCAACAAATCTATGATTGGGACCATGAAATCGTCTTTTGGGAATGCCTATTAAGGTCCATAAAGTCAATGAATAGTCTAATATGTCCATTCTTCTTGTTTACATGGACTATGTTTGCCATCCATATTAGGTATTGGAAATCCATTATGATATTGGCATTGATTTGCTTGTCAACATCAGCCTCCTTTTTAGCAGCATGTGTCTGGTGGATCCTACTAGCTACCTGCTTATAGCCTCGATGATCATTTGGTAAACCAAGTTTTTGAATGGAAACATTAAGATCTAGCCCTGTAATTTCAGTTTAGTTCCAGAAAAACACATCGTGATTCTTCATTTCGATGGAGGTATATGCCTCCTGCTCCTCCAAAGGCATATCCACACTTATCTGAGTGGGTCGAAGGTCATTTTCGGTGCCCAGGTTTATCTTCTTAAGATCACCGATTATGGGGGAGACACCATATTCAAATATAGTTGGAGAATCTATGCAGCCATCCTCTTCTTATTCTTCTTCTCCAACTTCATCTTCTTCCTCTTCTGATGGAGATCAAATTTTTGAGATGAACTCTCCAATATTGGGAGAAAAACAGTGTTTTCACATAGTGAGTGAGGCAGGGGTAGTTTGAGGTCCTCTAGTCAGGCCAAGATCATATTTGATAGGGATTCTCCTGACATCATGGAAGTCATCTCGTTCTTATGTGTCTTTGGACTTGGTGGCTTTAATATTAACCATGCTAATAATAGAGTTTGCAGCCAGACATGCACTTGTGCATTCAACTTGGTTGATGGGTAATAAATACTCTTCCCATTGATGATGGAGGGGGTTAGCGGGAGCCATTTCCAATCCATTCAGGGTATTAATTTAATCAATTTCATTGGCTAAGTGATGTTTTTTCTTCTGAATTATAGAACCATGCGACGATATAATGCAACTCACATGACTCAAATGGGGATTTATCGGTGTGAAATGTCATTTTTTTCCATTAGTGAAATATTTAATGAACTGGTGGTATGATAAAGGAATTGCAGCGTGATAATGTAGCCAAGGCCTCCCTATGAGGATGTGGAAGGCCATACATTGTTGTACTATTTGGAACTCAGAATCTGACATGAGGTCTCCGAGCCATGTTTTAAGCTTGATTCTTCCAAATGGTTTCTGATCACTTTTTTCATATCCAAGAAGAGTTGTAGTGCAGGGTGTCATGTTGTCTTCATCATATACTAGTCGATGAAGTGTTCACACTAGGAGGAGGTTGACTCTAGATCTGTTTCCAATGAAGATTCTCCAGACATCAATTCCATTTAACTTTTTAGACACATATACGGATTTTATGTTCCCTTTCATGATAGAATCCTCATCACTATTTGTGAATGAGTTTATGGTGTGACATTATATGAAATTGGTCTTCGTCGTATTGACTTATATTGCAGCTATTTTGGCCTCGAACACCTAGGGACTTAGTAAGGCTTCGACTGGTGCCTCCCAATGATTTGCAGATAGGATCATCACATCCAGGATTAACACCTTTGCTGGTGCTGAAGCTAGCTACATTAGAATATCATAATTTTTCACTAATGGACAGTGATTCCCAACTCTAGGTTTCTCTTTCATAGACACTTTAAGAGTATGTGCTTTGGAAGTGGACGGTTCGACCTCTACGATCTGGGACGATGGTGTTGGGGTCCTTTCTGGGTTTTGCTGAACAGGTCCACCTGCATGCCTTGTGCGATTTGATATTTGATATTCCTCGGATGGATATTCCAATATAATTGGGCTTGTATTTCTTTCGATGTGGTAGGGGATCATTCTGGTTCTTGTTGTGTCTGGCGTAGGGCCCTTCAACGAGTTTACGCTATGTTAACAGTTTGACTTATGGAGTGACCATGATCTGGACTCCTTACATGATCATGCCTTTGAGGAAAACTCTAGATTCTTCCAATGTCTCTCTTGTTGGGTGAGGGGAATGTTGTTTTTTGGCCATAATGTATATTCAAGAAGGTTCCCATCAAGTGAATGACACTAATGGAGCCGAAGATCAGTTCTTGATCCAACACATTTTCTATCTGGCTGTCTCCTTTTCACAATGTCATTTGGTGTGGTGGTGCCTGTTGTTCCATTTGGTGGAGTGGTGTCTGTTGTGCTATGTGTGTTGGTATGATGTCTGAGAGCGTCAACACTAATCATGGGTTTTTTTGGCTCATATTCTTGCTCTTTCTTACTTACCTTATAGATTTTAGAGGGATGTGGGGACGAGCAATACTACTGTGTTGTATTGGGATCTTTTGGGGGCACAATTGGTTGTTTCAACTGCACTTGGAGGATGCCATAGTCTCGGTTGACTGTATTCCAAGTCATCAAATTACGAAACTTTTACTCCTTTTTACTGGAGACTATTTTCCATTCCACTTTCCCTCTTGTGTCTGAGGTGGAAACCTACGCCACTAGTGCTGGTGTCGGGCCCAACATGACTTACCGAGAATCCACCATCTTTTATAGAAGATCCATGAATACAATGTATTCATAGGTGGTGTTTTCAAGTATTCCGTGGTAGGGAAAATAATTTTGATGGTCATTGAGACCCACTTCATTGGATCACTTTGTCTTTTCTAGCCAAAGTCAATTGCAATTCATAACAGCTATGAAACAGAATCATACCTAATAATCTCAGAAAAAGTAATGTTTAGTTCTTCATTCATCAAACTGATTTCTTTTAGAACCTCACTTCTCATCTTTATAAGGTTTGGGTGGCTATTGGAATCCAGGGGGTCCTACACAGTTCTGTGGGGGCATCACAACTAGAGCTAGTACTGAGGGTGTCTTAAGCATGATAGAACCTACATTATATTTTCTTTTTCTTTTCCATGGGGTGGATAGGGCCACTCAGGACTTATTATTAGTTATTTTCAAGGAGTCTTGTATTATTTGTGAAATGGTAGAGAAATCCATAAAACCACTTGTGTACTTCACCTAGATGCACGGTGTTCGCAATTCAAAGTAGGGGTTGTCAATGCACAAGGTGAGCATTTCATCCTAGGGAAGTGGCTAGTTCATGGAATAAGTTAGTCCGTTCCATTTTGAAATAAGTTCTATGACTCTTTCATTATCTCACTATTTGTAGTTCATGAGATCACTAACCGTCATCTTAGGAAGCGTTGAATAGAACTGTTAGAGAAACTATCAACCAAGGTCCTCCAAACCTGGGACTGAATTGACTCGAATGCTAGTATACCATTCAAAAGCGGAGCTCTGTAGGTTTCATACAAAGCAACTTAGTCTTACTCCTTGTTTATACTTCTAATTTCCCATAATGGAGTCACAATAATATGTGTAGTGCATTAAATGTTTTTATGGGTCCCCTAAGCCATTGAATACTTAGAATATGGGTTCCTGAAGTTTGGCAGTGGCAGAACATTGTTTACCCACAAGGGGTAGGGTTTGCACACTGGTTAAATCACAATGTGCTACCCCTCCATGGCTTCTAGTCGAGTCGTTAATTTCTTGATAGTGTTCAAGAACCCTTGATTCATATCCAAATGGGATTGAGTGTGGGATGGTGCGGTAGGGTCCAAGACTGGGCATTCTAGTGCTGCTGGAATATGGGGTGGATATCCAGCCAGTTGTATCTTTTTTGGGTTTAAGTAAATATATTCTTTCTACCTTCCCTGTAGGGGGAAGTATTGATGTCCTCCCTAGGTTGGGATTATGTAGGTTTCCAGTCCCGATGCTAGATTGAAAGGGCCTCTGAGCGTGGATTCATTCACTAGGATGAGTTCATGTGCAAAAGGCAATTCTTCTGGGAGCACCTTTAGACATTCCGTAGGGGGAACACATCCTTCAAGATATCTCCCTAAAAATAGATCAGAGTTAATTTTACTGAGATCTTTCATTTCATCCTCCTCCTTGGTGCACCATCCCTCAAGAGTGAGGGACACGTTTCCAGGAGGAAGATATTGTGGTCCATATAAGACTTTGGATTTATTCTTCACTTTGTTGGGGTTTTGCGTGGGAGGTAATGTCAGATTAATTGAGGGGATACAAAATTTAAGACCACTCTTTGTTTCCAAGTATGCACACCATCAGGCTCGGTGTGGGATTCCTAAATGAGGGAACCATCTTCCATCATTTCCTCTCCCTATGAGTCATTTCCTATGAGATTTGTGGGGTTTATGTTGACCACATTCACTGAGGAATACCACATTGGGGGTGGTGTATCCAGTTCCGAATGGTAGGAAGGATTTTGGCGTCCTTTTTCGGACATTCTCCTTCCACTCCACGATATTCGTTGGGATTCATAGTGAGGATCAACCCAAAGGGATCCCTTGTATTACCTCGAAATGTGCCTTTTTATCGGAGGGTGCAAACCATAAGAAGGGGTAGAATGGGTGACACCTCTATCCATCATTCATCTTATATGGTGAAAGATAGATGTCCATTGTACATGGAAATGAGGTAAAAATACCCCCAACCATGTAGGATGGGGTTGTTCCCATTCATCCTTTGATGCTCTATGGAATATATTTGTTGGTGTTAGGTGGGTATTTTGATTTAAAAATGCCCAAAACCCTATAGACTGGGGTTGTTTTTGTATTGTGGTGGAAGCCACCACTATTGCTGCCTTTTCAATTTCATGTACTCATAAACATATGTGAGCTAATATGGAATTGGGCATGCATGGAGTCTTTGATCTTTCGAAGACATTATCACAGTTTGCTGGTTGGCTTCCCTTAGGTGGAAAGCCTGCTGGATGTTCTTGGATGCCAGATTCAGAAGCTTTTTGATGGCTTTATCTCTTTGGTCCTGATACATTTGAGACTTACTCTAGGGTATTTTTTGTTGTGTATCCCATTTTACAAAGTATGGGTTTCAAATGAATGCTTCCTCTGAGTGATGAAATTGTCTGATGTCATTTCCAATGGGGAATGCTAGACAGGACAATGGGTGAAGTTTAGATCTCCATGTTTTCCCCTTCCCTAAATGTGAACTCTAGTCGGGGAATTCCCAATGAGGCGATAGAGCTTATGTATTTCATGTAGGCAATCCAATTCAAGGTTTTTCTTTTACCTTTTTTATTGGGGTGTACATGAATATGGGAGGGCTTCCAGGTTGATTACATGGTGGAGCTCCAATAATGTGTTGACATGGCATGCATACCCTTTTTAAGGAAAGAATTATTAGTTCAGCTGGAGAAGGGTCATCCATATATTTAGGAGAATTTCATGAATTCATTCTTTAGACAACTCTCCTGGTATATCAAAATGAGAATTGGCTATAGGAAAATAAATCACTGGTATATTATCCTTATCTAGTTGTCTTATCACATGAAATATATCCTTTTGTTGTCCTTATGAATGATCCTTTACTTGATATTCCTAGCTCGAATACTTCTTAATAATTTTTTTCCATGAAACATGGCTGGTGGGAGCCTTATTTATTTATAGACAACTCATGGGTGGCTCAGAATATGTGTATTGCCTTGGGCCATCCTATGGTTGAGAAAGTATATAACTCGTTATAAATGGAGTACCCGATGTGTCTGACTCCATCTTTCCTAGGGCCTCATCATAAGAGGTCTTTCATGCATTTGTTCCGGAAAGGGGAGGAAAATATAGCCAGTATGAATTTCGGTTGTGGGAGGACCATCGCAATTGGTGTTGTAATGGAGAGGGCTACTATTTCTACTTGATGTCGTACTACGTGAAAAGTTCTTACAGTGTATCCCCTAGGGAGGACGTTTAGGGTGGGCTACAAGGAGAGAGGAACTTCATTGTGCATGATTTCACTGAGGGGAGGACCTTCTCGATGACTATTGTGATGGAGAGGACTACTTTCATGGCTTGATACTTAGCTACAAGGATAATATTTAAAGTGTAATTCCTAGGGAGGGCCTCCAGGATGTACCAAAATGAGAGGAGGACCTTCTCCTTGCATGACGTTTCTATGGGTAGGAACATCATAGTAACTGCTATTGCAGGTATGGCCTTCAGAATGGCTATCATCATGGTGAGGACTACCATCCCGACTCAATGTATTATAATAGAATGAAGCGTATCTATAGTGTATACCCTGGGGAGGACCATTGGAGTGGATGAAAGCAAGGGGAGGAACTTCTTTCTTTCTGTTCCTCAGGTATATGGGAGAGCTACCTCAATGCTCATTAGGATATAGGCTCTCATGATCATTCATTCATGGCCTACAGAGTGATCCCCCATGGGTGATCTATGGAGGACCTTTAGAGCTACTGGTAGCGACATTGCTGTGAGGGCCTTAAGAACTACTACATCCACATCAATAATTTTCTAATGGAATGAAAATGTCTTGAGACTTTATTGATATATGTTTAAGGGCGTTAAGAATTCCTGCATCTAGCTGTGTCGGATTATATACGTGCTCTTCATTTTCTGGTTATCTTTGGCGCATTTCTTTTTTGAGTGCTCTCTTGCGGGTAATCGGGGCCATCTACTATTGTAAATGACATTAAATTATAGTTCCATGTCATTTTGGGTCCCGTGATGTAGCTAGGATATGCTGACAGACATCTTGAGTTTTGGAAAGGATATATGCCTACCCTAGAGCAGCCACTACGTTGGACCGGCATCCCCAATTTGGAATGCGTAATTTTTCTAATCCGTTTGTCCATGTATTATGGGATATTTCCCATCAACCATGCTGGACTGAAGAAGGGATTCATAACTACTCTGGAGTGAATAACTCATTTTGTGAGTGAGACATTCCATTTGAAGAAATTGGGTCATGGGCCTGATTTCTCACCTTGGCCGCCGATGCAATAATGTATTGGCATGTTTGGTTGATATGGTCTGGGATCGACATTTGATCTTCCATCATTTCCTAGATGTGATGAGATTCATCTTTAGCTGGAACATTTATGAAGGCCCATTCGGATGTCAGAGTAGGTGCTTGTGCCAGCTCAGGTCCTCCATGAGTTACCAGTAGATATTGGCATTCTCCTTTGTTAGGATAGAGGAACGAGTCTGCCACCAGTTTTCTTCTCTAGTTTCCACCATATTTGACTGGTGTTATTTATATTAAAGACTGTGGATTTTTATCTAATTTTTTTTGCTTTATTTGTCTCATTGGATTTTTTGCAACTGCATGAATTTGACTTTGCTCATATTTTCTTGCTGCCCTATTTGGATGGCGGGATTAATACGGGTCATCAGGTATTTTTCCCACCTATATCCAGTTGTTACCCTATTTGGATGGTAGGATTGATGTGAATAAGTAGGTATTTGTGACTATGTGTAGCTGGTGGCTGCTTTATTTGGTTGATGGGCTTGTTGTGCATCGGTAGATATCTACATCTGCCTATTGTTTTCCACTCTGTCTCCACAGTAGGACTGGTAAGCACTATCATGAACCTGCATGTGCTGATATTGTACCACCCTATTTCTGTGGTGGGCTTGAATGGAGGTGGCATAGTTGTATATGCCCCTGCTGAATACCTCTGCATTCGTATGGCAGAGTTTATCCTCAGGAACCCGGGTTATAACATGTTCCTAATTTTATATTCAATAACCATGGCGGGCAGACCGAGGGTCCCGGGTCTCCGGGAAAATAGCTGGTTCACTCATCATAAGGTCCTCTTCGGCAGTAGGAGGTCTGGTCTTCTAGTGTTGGTGGTGATGTTTTCTGGAGGGGGCCTATGAGTAGGACCCCTGTGCAGTTGATATGATGTTTTCAACATTGAATTCATCTGCCTCAATAAGGTAAGTGGGTACTAATTTTCACGTTCCACGGTCAATCTCCCGAAATGGTTTGAGACAACCACCGGGGCCACCTTGTACTGGGCTTTCGGCTATGGATAAGAAGGTGGATAGCAAACCATTTCTGACTGGAGGTCTTGTATCATAGCCTCCAGTATGGGGAGAGTAACATTTCATTGGTACTCATTGTTTAGAGTGTAGGATACCCATCATTGAAGACGTTGGGTAGGAAAGTGGGTCCTGCTCTTCGTTGGGGCACCAACCACCTATAGGATCACTGATGTGCATGTCTGTATTGGCCATCAGGATTTCATTTGGATTGAAGGTTACTCTGCAGCAACCTACAATATACATATATTACATGAATACCGCAAAACCTCATCACAGTATCATTCTTTTAAACATATGCAGATATGGCAATTCAGCTTGGCCCATTCCCTCTCTCTTTTTTGTTGTGGGGAAAAGGGGCTTGAGTGGGGTAAGACCGCCACCTTGGTTCAGGTTTCATGTTGGGTTCTCCATATTTCTTCCACCCTCAAGGTGGCACATTTTGTGTGTATGAGGGTGAAAAAAAAATTCTGATGTGCAATGACATTTTTTCTTTTATCATTGAGGTAGATTAACCACCTTGGTTAAGGATTCATGTTGGATTCACTATTTTTTGGCCTACAAGGTGGCGCATTTTGTGCGTACTGGGGTGAAAAAAATGGGCCAACATGCAATGTATTTTTGTCTTTTATAATTAGTGTAGAATTTCCACCTTGGTTAATGATTCTCATCAGGTTCACCATTTTTTTCCACATCTGAGGTGGAAAATTTTGGTTGATGGTGAAATGGTCCAATGAGGATCATCACCCATCCCATTCTTTCAAAGATGGTTTCTAGTTAAACTAACTATTTCATTTGTTTCAACTAGTTTTGAATCATTTTCCTTTAAAATAATGTTGGATTAAACCCACAGGGACTGGGCCATTCACCCCTTTGGCATTACTAAGGAGATGACATAGTCAGTTAGTCCCAGCAGACGATTGCGTGGGGTCATGTACTCGTGCAACCAGTTCTTCTCGGATATAACATCCTTTGATGGTCTCCAATGGGTTTATTCATGTAGTAAGAAACACCCAATTGCATATGAATCCATGATTCATGGACCTGCTTTCCAATTTAAGGCGTTGGTTGATTGATGATTCCGCCAATGACACTTGTGGACTCCATTGGTTGAGAGGATGGGATGTCAGGCTCACTGCACCTTTTTGAGGGAGGATTATTGCTTGTTCCAGAACTCACTTATAGATTTATGTCATGTTCAGATGTTTATTAATCATTGGTTCAATCCGAAAGAGTGTATCCACAAGCTACCCTTGGTTTTCAAGATCATCATTGGAATGCATATGTTTTATGCTATGGAGGTACTGCTGACACGAGCTATACAATAAGGCACTCTGAAGTTTATCATCATCAAGGGTGGGATGGAAGGTGATATGATGTTGGGATTGCACCCATAAGATAGGTTTCCTGTGTATATTTTATAGAGTAATTAGAACCCACATAGTTAGGATTGATTGGGGCTTACGCATTGAAGGTGCCCATTTTAGGGGGCATGATTGGGTGAACCCTTTTGGATGTGCACACTTTTGAGCTCGAGACTTCGAGTAGGCATCTTACATACCCTGGATTGATTAGGAATCAGAGTTCTCATAGTCATATTGTGTGTATGTTCTAATCATCGAAAACTTCTATGCCCACATGAGTCATTATTGGTGTGAGAAACAAGTGGATGTGAAAGATTTATCAAATCACATGCCTCCTCTCCAGCAGGTGGGAGAGGGAGAGCCTACGATCGACATGGATAGGGTGACTGTGGTCGAGGCCATAAAAAGATGAAACGTTCAATGTGAAATGACATTAAAGTTCATGTGGCTCAGCCTCAAAATATTGGGTACTTACCTTAGTGTGAGGGCCCTATAATATATTCTGGGAAAAGGGAGTAGTTTCATCCTCATCAAAGGAGAAGTGAACATAACTCCTATGAATAATAACTATTTATCATTGAATGGAAATGAATGTGAACACCCTTAGTCCTTAGAACGAGGATGTTCACATCGGCATCCCACGGTTGGACTCTGGGTTACCATAGGAATGTAGACCTACATGCATTACCAAAGCCTGAACCATTGTGGGGAGAGAATTCATGTCTCCACTTACCATGGGTATGTAGACTCAAAGGGGTGTACTGATGAACCTGATGGTCTGATCATACAGGTCTGGTGGAATTGGATGAGGCTTTGGCCTGATGTCGGAGGACTGGTTTGTGGAGTTATTATAGAGGACTGGATGGTAATAGAGGGGTGAGGTTGGAACTGGAGGAAAAAATACCCAAAAATACCCCATTCCTCCAACTGGTTTCTTATGCGGGATGGGGGATTCTCCGTATACAGCAGTGGTATGCGGGCAGGGGGGCCATCCTTATACTGATGCAGTATATGGGAATGGGTATAGACAACCATGTACCATAGTGGTACGCATCCCATCACGCCTCTGTGGGTTCCATTTGCGTACTGATGTTGTATGCAGTGTCGAGTTCAGTCTGCGTATCGGCACACAATGCAGAGCACCTTTTTGAAGGAGGGTCTCGGGGTTTATTATTTGAGGTCTGTTCATCTGTGATAAGTGTGTGATTTGGGGTTACAACATTTAGATTCATGGTTTTCTTTTTATCACTACTAAAATTAGAGGTATGTGCAACCGTCTGTTTGTGACGGGATCCCGTCGCAAATATCCCGTTGTAGAAAATGGCGTCTCAAATAATACTCTAATTATATACATTATATATATAAAGATACCTTTCACGATGGGGTAGTTCTCTATTGAAACTAATCCTTCGATTATATACATTATATATATAATAAAATTTTTCGATGGGCTCGACCTCCCGTCACAAATACTATTAATAAAAACATATATTTATATTATTTGTGATGGCTGCCCATTGCAAATACTAAAATTAATAAAAAATATTTATTAAAATTATGATTAATAAAAAAATTATATTAATATTTTTAAAAAACTAAAAAATAATTGTAAGTAAAATAAAAATACTTTAAAAAATATAATACTAAAAAAATATATTTAATAAAATTATGATTAATATAAAGTTAATATTAATTATATTAAAAAAATAAAAAATAATTAAAATTATCAATATTTAAAAAATATAAAAAAATAATAAAATGTTATTATTATTAGTAAAATAAACAAATATTAAAAAATATAATACGAATAATAAATAATAAGATTTTAAAAATTAAAAAAATTAAATTATGCAATATTTGTACCAATATAAAAGACAGAAACTGTAAATAGTTAATATTACAATAAATCTTAAATTAAAATGCTTTTAACATAAAAAAACAAATCACTGGGGGGTGGGCCGTCTTTTGGAGGAGGTGGAGAAGCTGTAGGAGATGGTGGAGGAACTCCATCCCTAAACTACGAGTAAGACGACACATGTACTCCATCTGCTCATGCTGTTGCTGCTACCATTGATGCATATCCTCCCCATGCTTATGTTGCTGCTGCTTCTGTCACCGAAAAATCTCTTCATTCCACTTCTACAAACTCTCTATAAGCTCATACTGACTTCACAAGTGCTCCTGATACTGTGAGGCTGAAGATGATGCCTCTCCATGAACTCCTCTCAAGTTGGACTTCAACTTCGTAACAGTACCATAATAAGTACCAGGAGTCAAATGAGAGATGATACCAACTACTCAGCCATTCTCAAAGCCATACTGTGTCTCCTGAATCCATGTCGTCTCATCAAAATGGTGGGCCCTAGTCTTCTTAGCCATCTCATCCTGACTCTCAACCTGTGTCGGAGAGGTCGCAGCCTCATATGACTCCTTCTATTCCAATTTGAAATTAAAATGGTGAAAATATTATATGCAATTAATTGTCAAACTGAAAAAAAAATAATACTAACCACAATCTGAAGCTAGCAATCACCTCTAATCTATGCAGTGGCTAGATCATTGTACATCCTTCAATAAATGTTGAACTCCGTAATATCAGGATGATCGACTGCCTACAAAAATATTAACTAAACTATTTTTATTTAATGTTATATAAAATATTTAAAAAATATACTAACCAGATGATCTCTATGCATACTGAATGTACAACTACCAGCTTGATGTGTCACATCCTATATTCCTAGGTTCTGTCGTCCCACTGATGATCTCCTCTAAAATCTACCACCCAACTAGTGTAAACAAAATCCATCCCAAACATGAGATTAAATGTACTCTGGTCGGTGGGCTCTACATGACTCATCAAATTTTATCACTCTTGCTTTATTAATGGTTGGTCTTCTCAAATTGTGAAAAAATGACGGAAACAGTAACGCATTGACACCTGCCATGACTTATGGATAGCGTCAAGAATGTTATCATCAATGGGATACCATAAACCCTACAAATAATATATAATATCATGTTTTTAATAAAATAAATTTCAAAATAAAAATATTTATTTACGTACTGGCCAATGATCGAACATGTCATGCCACACATCAACGAGAATCTATTCCCATGTGTTCCATAGTGGAGAAAAATAATTGTATAAGATAGTGCCCCCTGTCCAATAACTACATGTGAAAAAATATGAAAAAGAAATAAATAATAAAACAATTAGTATATATATAAATTAATTAATGAAATCTAACTAAAATATACAGGTTACCATACCACCATGTGCGTGGATCGATGACAAGACGTTGATGTCACTCGAGGATAGGTCCAGGAATCATCAAATTATACAAGACCGCACCTCATCCGTGTACACCCAGAATCATTAGTAGGTTTTGGGTCATATGGTCCATAATCCCCCACATCCAAAGGTCGATCTACCTCCAGAAACTCACGAAATAGATCAGGATCCATCTGAAACACAAAATAATTATTGTTAGTAGATAGTTGAAAATAACTTTTATATATAGATATATATTAGTTATGATTATAAATAGCATTTAACTATGTCAATGTCCATCTTCATCCACATCTCCATAGTTGTCCATGTCAATGTCTTCATCTTCCTCCCTAGAATCATCAATATCTATATGATTTTCAGTTTCATTATCTTTTTCCATTTAAAATTCATTTCTAACATCATTAACATCTTCAACATCATCATTCCTTAATTGTGGAGTTTCATCATCGATATTCACATCTCTTTGTGAAAAAGATGGATTTTGAGTAGTCTCTTGAAAAGTTTCAATTATTTCCCCTTCAGTGGAACCACATTAAGTTTGATTAAACTGATTTTCCTGATATTTCATTTTTACTATTCTCCACCCATCAATCAGGTCTCTTGAAGTAGCATAGTAATTTTCGTAATAAATTTGATGTACCTTTTGAGCTAGTAAAAAATGGTTCACTTACTGCAAGAAGAATTTTATTTTTAATATCGTCGATTCCATGAGTCGGATGAACAGACAAGCGTATCTCAACATCCAACCACCAACTTTTAAACATCGTTATGTAATTATTTCCTAGATAACTCAGCTCAATAATTTCATCCAGAATGCCATAAAATTTTACAAAAGTTTCTCTGTGACGTGATGCTCTCAAGATAACTCCACCATTCATTGTTTTTTTAGATTCCCCAAATGCATGTTTTTGAAATCGAAAACCATTCACCACATATGAATTATAGGATTTAACCATTTGGAATGGTGGGATACTCAATATACATAGTCTCTAATCCATTCTATAACTATGGTGAGACATTTGAAATTTTTTAAAACAATTATTATTATGATAAAAAATAAAAGGAATTGATATTAAACCATCAATAAATTATGTTACTAGTTTTCGAGACCATTGAGAATAATTTTTTTGTCTTCATTCTTTAAGAGCAGCGGATGTAATTTGTGGAAGTTGTTTCTTGATTTGATTATCATATAACCTATAAATAAAATAAGTTTACATACTATAACATAAATTATAGAATAAGTTATTGAAGCACTCATAGTACAAATGATTTCATTTCTTCATAGTTGAGAAGAACATATATATGAGCTTTGTGATGTTCATCATCTGAAATTCATCGTTCATTTAGTCCACCGAAACCAAGATTTGGCTGATTAGAAACTGATAATTGATTGTCCATTTCATCATTAAAACATTCCTCATTTTGTCCCATGCAATTGTGTTTTGAGGGATATTGAGATTATAAATAATGAGAGCTGAAAAAAGAAATTTTCTCTTGAAAATAAGCATTAGCAATTGAGCCTTCAACTAATGCTCTATTACATACTTTTTTCATCAAATTCTGCATGCATCTCTCAAATGGGTACATCCATTGAAACTGTACTAGACATCCAAATTTTGCATCATGTGGAAAATGTAATATCAGATTTTCTATTGAGTCAAAGAAAGCTGGTGGAAATATTTTTTCCAGTTTACAAATAATTACAACAACATCTTCTTCCAGTTTCATTAGCACATCATAGTCTATTGTCACTACACAAATGTACCGAAAAAATAAATGATATGTCTGTTATCGAATCCAAAATCATAGAATTCAACAAACCTCTGAATCCAATTAGTATAAGTCATTTTATTATAACATGACAATAATGACATTTAAATCAGGTAATATACCCATTCATAATATATCAACCCAAATTGGAAGCATAGCCACATGGAAGTATCAAATATGCAATCCACTAACAAAATAGTAAGCGAATCTCTTTGGACAGTATATAAGATACTTTTGGATTCATTAACCTCTTTGATCTCAAATTTTTAATTAGTTCAAGTTCTAGTCGACTGCAAATTTGGGCAAGATCTAATCGTGCCTTTACTATATCTATGGTCTTACCTGGTGTATCCAAGATTGTATGAAATAAATTATCAAAATAGTTCTACTCAATATTCATGACATCAAACATGTGGCGGACCAACAAATCAAACCAATATGGAAGATCCCAAAAATTGCTTAGTTTTATTCAATTTTGTTCTTTCCCAAAGCCATGAATTTTCTTTGTTTTAATATTGGCCCAAATGTGATGGGAGGTAATGAAAATACTTCTAATATTAACTCTGTACGTGAGATCAATTGGGGAGGTTCATCCCTTCCTATTTTACCTTTTCTAAAATGAGATTTGTTCCTTCAAAAAGGATGATCAGTTGGAAGAAATCTGTGGTGACAGTCAATATAGCAATGTTTTTTCCATTGACAAACATAAAGGCATTGTTGTCTTTCATACAGTAAGGATGAGATTTTGGACCAAGTGTACTCCAGCCAGATAACATGCCACATTTCATAAAGTCACTAATCGTCCACATAAATGTATCTTTTAAAATGAAATTTTGTTTTGTAGCAACATCATATGTACTAACACCATAACTCCACAATGCATTTAACTCACCAATCAATGGTTTCAAAAAAACATCAATATACTTTTTCAGATTTTATGGGATTAATAAGGTCAAAAAGATACAAGGATCGTTCATCAACATCCATCGAGTTAATTATACAGAGTTTTAAAGACAGACCAACATGAATAATGACTACCATAAGAACCAAACTGATTGAAACCATCAGTAAAATACCCAATCACACGTAAAGGGATTTTAAAGAAAAAGACGGATGCAGACGGTCAAAATGTATCCATGAATCACCATCAAATAGATGATTCAATCTTTTATCAGTTGAAATCTTGGTTTTTTTCCATGATATCATTACCGCTGTGTTCAGAGAAATAAATAAATGCTGCAACCTAGGTGTAAGGGGGAAATATCTCAATTGTTTTACTAGAATCGATCTAGACTTCCCTGGGTGAGCATCTATATAACTCGACTATCCATATGTGGGATAACTATCCAACGAATCATTTTCAATAGCATATAAGATGTAATCATTTGGACATGCCTGAATATTCTGACAACTAAGGCCTAGATTACAAACCATCCACTTGCTATCATAGTAATTTGTAGGCAACACATTTCCTTCAGGTAACAGTGTTTTAAACAAAGAGAATATATGATAAAAATAGTTTTTTGACATTGCATTATTGTAGAGACCCAAATCTTTAGTACATGGACAATACATTACTTTTGTGGAATACTTAATACATAACAAAAACCCAAACTCAAGGAATGTAATAGTTTAGTGTCTTTGGAAACTTGGAATATAAATGTCTAATCCTGTTGAAAGATCTTCAAAAACTCCCATAAATATCATCCCCTTTTTTCTTCCTTACCTAAAACCTTTCTTTATTTCCTGGGGAAAATAAAACATATAAAGGGTGAGCTCAAATGCTCAGTAAGGGAAAACATAGAGATCATAAAAGAATCCATAAACATTTGAAAGAAAAAACTTGAACATGAAATATAAACATTAAAACCTTGAGGAAAGACATAAATCTTGGATGTACGTAAGGCATATATCATAAAGAAACATTAAGCATGATAAAATATCTTGGGAGTAAAACATGTCATTGTGGAAACCATTCAGCACATGTCATGATTCCCATAGTAGATAAGGCATTGCTGCCAAGACCATCTTAGTGGACAAAGTCCCTTTCTGAATCGAGTTCACTCCTCGTTTAAGTCCTGTAACACTGAACCAGATTAACTCACCATTCCAGCCATGTCTATCTCATGAGATATAAATCTTTACCCAATGCATTGGAGGGAGATATAGGTCCCACCCATCTCATAATGAAATCATTCTTAAATGTTCCACAAAATAAACATAAAACATTCTTCATAACCCAAAGAATAAAATGAGTTTCATAAACATCATCACATCGTCACATAATCCATAAAAAACAAAGGGATGTTTCATCATAAGAAAAGTGAAACCATTTAATCATAGAGACATTATACATGAAACATACACATATGAAATAATGTCATCATAGATGGAAAATGGTTTTGATAAAATACTTGAAATGAATTCTTGAGGAAAATATCCTTTCTTCTTCAAAATCAAATTCATTTCACAAAACGTCATGAAATTTTAAAAGAAAGAGATTTTATTGAAAATAGTCATGAACTATTTTGGAGGAAGCTTCATGAAAATTAGTTTTTATAAAACCGTAAAAAATCCTTTCATGACGTATAAGTTTAAAAAAAATATTCTTCTCGTACTTTTGATGGAAAAGTAAAAAAAAGTACCTTGTAAACGAACGATTCCATACATACCATGTAGTACAAGTAAAAAATGGGTAAAAAGGACATTAAACATACATGAATCAATTTTTAGGAAGCATTGACATGTATGAGAACAATAACCCCAGTAAATACTTACGAATAAACAATCTCGGATAAGAACGAGATTGGAAAAGTTATCCCTTACCTTAGGTCCGATATTCTTCATACGTATCCAAACCTCCTATATAATTATTTAAATAATGTCATTGACTTATTATAGAATAATATTCATTGTAATTATATCATATATGGTTCACTTATGACTTTATATTACCCGTTCTTTTTTAAATTCATGTTAAAGTAGCGTTTTGGGTAAAATTGTTTCATTTGTCGTTCGTGTTTTAACTTGTAATTATTCATATGATTACTTATATCATGATTAATTACATCCATAATGTAAAACATGATTTATATATAATATATATTAAGAATATACATATATATAATAGATCGATAAATGGAATGAAATACACCGTTCATGGAGACGGTAGGCCGTACGTACGCATGGACGCTGTTTTCATTTCCTTATTGAATTGAATGGAATTAAGTATATGACATACATATATATGTACATAAATCAAGTATAATAATTATTTCATATATTTCATTATTACTTATTATATATACTTTATAATCATTCTTTAATTTTTAACATGGAAAATGAATCTCATCGCGTCGTGGAGACGTTAATCTGTACGTACGCACGAGCGATGATATCGTTCCCATGGAATTGTATTGGATTTTATGTATACTATTTTAGAATCAATATCACTTCATAATAATCATATATAGTCATTATTTACACCATTATACCCATCCAAGTAAAGTGGTGGTGGAAAATAGATTACACCACCGCGTGGAGACGGTATTTCGTACGTACACATGTGCGGTGATTTAGTTTTTCGTAGGATGGATAGACGGTGAAATATGGTTGTTTCATACTTATAATAACATATCCGTATATGAGTGATACTGATTTTATTACTTAATAATGAAAAAACTAAAGAAGAAGAAGTGGAAGAAGAAATAAAGTTGAAAGAATCGGTAACGGACATTACCTCTTCTTTGAAGCGCCTCTTTGAGACCTCCTCTTAGAGAACTAAAATTGGTCTTTGAAGAAGACCATGACATCTAGGATGTTTCTAGGGAAGTGGGTAAGTGAAATGGGTAGGGGTTGGCCGAGCTTGAAGGCTAAAATTTGTGTGAGGAGGAGAGGGAGGAGGTTCCCTTTTATAAGGGAGGAGAGGGACCCCTTTGGAAATATAAGAAATATTAGTTTGTATTAAAAACCAAACCCACTTAAAAACTTCCAAAATGACTCATATCCGAATCTTAGATGATATAGGGTTTTAATACCATCAACAAATAAAATTTAGACATGTTAGGAATTTATTTTAAACATTATCAACTTGATTTATCCTTATTTAATCAATTTAATTTTATTTGTGGCAATAATATTATAAATTTTATATTATAACAAATAATTACTTATTTGTTTTGAATTGTCCATAATTGGATAATTAATAATATTTTATACCATATAAATTTAAATTAATAATTTTTAAATATTTTTGTGATTTTTAAACAATTTTATAATATGTTATTTTTATAAAATAACAATAGTGTCAATTTTGACACTATTCATTCATTTGAATTTAAATAACATATATACAGAAGATATGTTAAAACTAAAAGCTTTAATAGATTCAGGAAATGTCATATGTATCTAGAAAATAAGTTGAGAACATTAAATAGTTCATATAATATTTATTTTATTATTTTTAAAACCATTTATTTGGTTTATCTCTTAATAAAATAATTACTACAACATTTTTGTATAATTATTTAATATACTTATTTGTTGCATAAAAATTAAAAATAAAATCCTATTATGAAGATAAATCTAATATATTTCACAATAATACTTTTACTCGAATTTATCATCTTAAAATCACAATATTTAAATTATTATATTTATTAAATTATGAAGGTGACAACTTTGGCATCATTTCGAATAAAATAATATAAGTGTCATAATCAATTTTATAAGGCTACGAATGGTCTAATATTCGACCATTGGATTATTATGGTTTAAATTTACATGACCAATAGGTTTTGGTCCGGGTGTTGTGCGTTTTATGGTCACTATTAGTTTAATAAAAACTATATTCATGATTTTTCACTAGATAAACAATTTCTGCATCACTATTGTGTCACAATTAATGATAATTATTTAATCTCTAGAAATTATAAATAAATCAATATGATGTATATAATTTCATTATATTTATGGAGACTCTTCATGTTCGAAGTTTCATGATGTTATCACTAAATTAAAATTAATATACTTTTAAGATTTAAGAGAGTGACATGTTGTCACTTTCTTTGGTTTTAATAATAATTAAGTTATTTTCATTGAAAAAAGTCCATTAAATGATTATAATCCGACCCTTAGGTGATATGGGTCAACTTTTAGTCATAAAATAGGATTTTGGAAGGTGTTAGGGTATTTTTATAATCTTATATTTACCCTTAATTTCCCGATTTTCCTTTAACTATGGTAAATAAAATTTACCGTAGTTACTATTTATAATGCCCAAAAATAAAAAGTAGTCTATTAATATAATTTGGACCCACTAATTCCAAATATTGAATCCATTTTTCCAAATTAAATACACATAAGTTGCAGAAATTAAATTAAAATTAATCCCGTTGTCGAAAGAAAACGTGTTTTTGTTTAAAACATTGCAAAAGATTGAATTTATTTAACCTACGAATTCAATGTAAAATCAAGGCTAATGACATAAATTATATTAAATGGTAAAAATATATTCTATTTATACTTTTAAACCATTCAATATTATAATTTAATCACATCATTTATTATGATGAAAAAAGTTGTTTTGAAATAAAATATAGCGTGTTTTTACTATTCATTAAAATATGAAAGTTATCAGAATAATATGAAAATTTTATCCAAGGTAAAATTTTGTATCATGATTCCAAATAATAATTTTATTTTGTAAAAGTGAACTTATAAACATGTAAAAAACTAGATTTAAAATGGGTGCGCCATCAAAAGGCGGTAAAACTGCATTTTTTGAAAAATACTTATTTTACCTGAAAAATTTATTTTGTTCTTATACCATGTTCAAGAAAATGTGTAAGATGAATAATAATGTTATAAAATTAAAAATTTATTAAATACTATTCATAAGGTCTAGTTCATAAAAATATTATAATAATATATCGTTGTTTAGTAAAACCTGGTATAGCGTACAACAAACGCTATCGAGGAAGGTCGTGATTGCGTGTAATGCAAGGCAAGTCAAGGTTGCGTGTTGTGAAATAATCCTTCATTATTTTGTATAACAGAATACAACCATATTTCATTTATACATTGAATATATATATATATACACACACAATGTTGCGTAGAATGAATATTATAAAATGAACCTGAAATTGTGTATAACACAATCTAAGAATAGTGTTGTGTATACTTCAAGCTAATATATTGTGGCGTATAGAACAAGATAATATTTTTGTATCATAAAACACATGACATCAAATAAATTAAAAAGAATACTTATCATAAAATATCAGGTTGTTACATTCTACCCCCCTTAAAATGAATATCGCCCTCGAAATTCGTCGGGGTTATAAATCGTTTACTATTTATAGAAACCCACATCATAAAAAGGAATACTAAAACTTAATTTTAAAAACTAAAGTATGAAACATAACGATTACCCAATGTAACGCATCACTGGGTTTCCATATTGGAGAACATAGGTGAAAATATGGATATGGAAGAATAATCAAACCATCAAGTTCTGGTGGAGAGTGGTAGAGAACATGGCTATGAAAAAGCAATCAATCACAAAGCCATAAATTTTTGATGATCTAAGGTACCATCTAATTCATCAGATATAAGGGCACTAGGACAACATTTTTGGTTTTCAAGATCATTTCCCTAAAGTTGATGAATTAAAAGAAATACTTACAATATTTTGGTACAATCTCACTATTGTTCGTGAATTGAACAATTTACACTTCATCCCTTAAAGAAATGAAGTTGAATTTGTTATTCGTGATGTGTTAGTAGATCATGTGAAAGAATGAAGGGCCATTCCATCTGTTCCAATCAAAAGGTTAGAAAAAGTTATCAAATATAAATAAGTCCATCTATGGTGAGGTTAATCATATACAATTCAAAAAATGAACTTATACTTCATATATCATACCGCTTAATAAAATAAAACTAGTTTCTACTAACCAGGAACTTCCTGTAGGCCAATGGTATGCGATAAAGGCCAGTCGCACTTCAGTTGGGGGTTTGATTCCCACATCCTTGTCTGATGCGATGGGCTTTCGCCCGTCGTGTAGGTTGTCTTTTCTTCTAAATATACATTATTATAACTTTCCATCAATAATATCAAAAAAGTTCTAGCCTTAAACAATACTAACTTATGTCCAACATAATCCATTCCAATCTTTAGGCTTATCCAAAATACTGTTGTCCAATCTCATATTCTAGTGATAACGATTACTAGAGAGTTCATATAGCAAGAATGTTAATACCATCGTTGATCCCCATATATCATAAGATATGTCTTGTTGGTCACATTATAAACATTCTAAGGCCTTAATCATGTATTCTCTTGAAAAAAATGAATACCCCTTGATCCTTAGTGAAAAATTGAAAGCAGTTAAAAGTTTACACTTTCCACAAACCAAAATCCACAAAACTCTATATACTCAAATCATGATATCACTTAGTCCGTATATCAATCATGAGTGCATGAATATAATCAAACATCTCATTATCTTCTTATCCCTTCATTATGCGCATATCATCTACTTTCCAAAAATATCTGAATAACCGTCCAGGGTTACCGGTACCATTCAACATATACTTCCAAATACATTAGGAAAAAAAATAGTGCAACAATCTTTAGATGATTCTTTATTCCATAGTACCATACATTATTCTTTATAAAAATACAATCATTCCACTAACTTCTTAAAACACTAACTGAGCTTCATTATTTATTTCATCTCATATTTCATTTGTAGTCTCTTCATCATCATCCACATAAATACTACTCATATGACCATGCTGATTCTCTTCATAAGATTTTCCCTTAGGGAATTGGTTTGCATAATTACCACACATTCCACATTTAAAACATCTAATCATTGTTGATGTCATAGAAATACCATTATCCTTGTCCATGGTGTTGACTGAACCTTTTCATTTACACTTACTAGCTTTGTGTTCTTCTTTTCCACACCCAAAGAATCTTCCAGTTCCTTTGAAACAATCTCCCTGATGCCTCTTCCCACATGATTTACATAAGGGAAATTGAACTTTCTTTCCTCTATGATCATCATGAAACTCCATCTTTATCTTATTATCTGAGTTGGGAAACTTACCAAAGTTGAGATTATTGATCATATTATGAGATTGCTGATTAGGCATAATAACGATGTTTGGACATCCAAATCCCGTTTCATTTGGTTTCTCATGAAGAATATAATTCCATTGTCTGTCATATCCTCCATTATCGTGAATCTTCCAGTTTCCAGCCATTTTCTAAAACCCAAAAAGAATAGTGTGAGAGGAAAAAATCAATCTAGGGAAAACAACATAGTAAAGAGGGATTACCCTCAATATCTAACATCTTAGGTTAAATTCTAATATCATTACCATAGTTCTAGGACTATATCCTATACGTATACTTATCCTTAGGGACATCCCTAGATATACCTTAGAAATATCTCTAGGGATCTCACTAACGTTTTCGCATCCTAGTTTCCAAATGTTAACTAAAACTTTCCTCTGATACCAACTGTAGAGACCCAATGTTTTACGTACATGGACAATACATTACATTTGCATAATACTTAATAAATAACAAAAACCAAAACTCAAGGACCGTAATAGTTTAGTGTCTTTGGAAACTTGGAAAATAAAATTCTAATCATGTTGAAAGATCTTCAACAACTCCCATAAAGATCGTCCCCTTTTTTCTTACTTACCTAAAACCTTTCTTTATTTCCTGGGGAAAATATAACATATAAAGGGTGAGCTCAAATGCTCAGTAAGGGAAAACATAGAGAACATAAAACAATCCATAAACATTTGAATGAAAAAACGTGAACATGAAATATAAACATTAAAACCTTGAGCAAAGACATAAATCTTGGGAGTACGTAAGGCATATATCATAAAGAAACATTAATCATGATAAAATAGAATGGGAGTAAAACATGTAATTGTGGAAACCATTCAGCACATGTCATGATTTCCATAGTAGCCAAGACATTTCTGCCAAGACCATCTTAGTGGACAAAGTCCCTTTCTGAATCGAGTTCACTCCTCGTTTCAGTCCTGTAACACTGAACCGGATTAACTCACCATTCCAGACATGTCTATCTCATGAGGTATAAATCTTTACCTAATTCATTGGAGGGAGATATAGGTCCCACCCATCTCATAATGAAATCATTCTTACTTGTGCACAAAATAAACTTAAAACATTCATCATAACCCAAAGAATAAAATGAGTTTCATAAACATCATCCCATCATCACATAATCCATATAAAACAAATGGATATTTCATCATAAGAAATGTGAAACCATGTAAATCATAGAGACATTATACATGAAACATACACATATGAAATAATGTCATCTTAGATGGAAAATGGTTTTGATAAAATACTTGAAATGAATTATTGAGAAAAATATCCTTTCTTCTTCAAAATCAAATACTTTTCACAAAACGCCATGCAATTTTAAAAGAAAGAAATTTTTTTGAAAATATTCATGAAATATTTTGGAGGAAGTTTCATGAAAACAAGTCTTTATAAAATCATAAAAAATCCATTAATGCCATATAAGTTTAAAAAAACATTCTACACGTACTTTTTCCTGAAAAGTAAAAAAAGTACCTCATAAAAGAAAGATTCCATACATACCATGTAGTACAAGTAAAAAATGGGTAAAAATGACATTAAACATACATGAATCCATTTTTAGGGAACATTGACATGGATGAGAACAATAACCCCAGTAAATACTTACAAATAAAGAATCTCGGATAAGAACAAGATTGGAAAATTTATCCCTTACCTTAGGTCTGATATGCTTCGTACGTATCCAAACCTCCTGTATAATGATTTAAATTATGTAATTGACTTATTACAGAATCATATTGATTGTTATTATATCATATATGGTTCCCTTATGACTTTATATTACCCGTTCATCTGTAAATTCATGTTAAAGTAGCGTTTTGGGTAAAATCGTTTCAATTGTCGTTCGTGTTTTAACTTGTAATTATTCATATGATTACTTAGATCATGATTAATTACATCCATAATGTAAAACATGATTTATATATAATATATATTCAGAATATACATATATATAATAGATCGATAAATGGAATGAAATACACCGTTCATGGAGACGGCAGGCCGTACGTACGCATGGACGCTGTTTTCATTTCCTTATTGAATTGAATGGAATTAAGTATATGACATACATATTTATGTACATAAATCTAGTAGCATTATTATTTCATATATTTCATTATTACTTATTATATATACTTTATAATCATTCTTTAATTTTTAACATGGAAAATGAATCTCATCGCATCGTGGAGATGGTAATCCGTACGTACGCACGAGCGATGATATCGTTCACATGGAATTGTATTGGATTGTTTGTATACTATTTAAGAATCTATATCACTTTACAACAATCATATATAGTCATTATTTACACCATTATACCCATCCAAGTAATGTGGTGGTGGAAAATAGATTACACCACGGCGTGGAGACGGTATTCCGTACGTACACACGCGCGGGGATTTCGTTTTTCGTAGGATGGATAAGTGGTGAAATATGGTTGTTTCATACTTATAATAACATATTAGTATATTATTTATACTTATGTTATTACTTCACAATGAAACAACTAAATAAGATGAAGTGGAAGAAGAAATAAAGTTGAAAGAATCGGTAACGGACATTTCCTCTTCTTTGAAGCGCCTCTTTGAGACCTCCTCTTAGGGAACTAAAATTGGTCGTTGAAGAATATCAGGACCTCTAGGATGATTCTAGGGAAGTGTGTAAGTTAAATGGGTAGGTGTTGGCAGAGATTTAAGGCTCAAATTGGTGCGAGGAGGATAGGGAGGAGGTTCTATTTTATAAAGGAGGAGAGAGGCACCTTTGGAAATATAAGAAATATTAGTTTCTATTAAAAACCAACCCCCCTTAAAAACTTCAAAAAGGACTAATATCTGAATATTAGATGAGATAGGGTTGAAAGCGCATCAAACAATAAAATTTAGACATGTTATGAATTTATTTTCAACATTATCAACTTGATTTATCCTTATTTAATCAATTTAATTTTATTTGTGGTAATAACATTCTAAATTTTAAATTATAACAAATAATTACTTATTTATTGTGAATTTTTCATAATTGGATAATTAATAACATTTTAGACCATATAAATTTAAATTAATAATTTTTAAATATTTTTGTGATTTTTAAACAATTTTATAATATGTTATTTTTATAAAATAACAATAGTGTCAATTTTGACACTATTTATTTATTTGAATTTAAATAAAATATATACAGAAGATATGTTCGAAATAAAAGATTTAATAGATTAATATAATGTCATATGTATCTAGAATATTAGTCGAGAACATTAAATAGTTCATATAATATTTATTTTATTATTTTTAAAACCATTTATTTGGTTTATCTCTTAATAAAATAATTAATACAATGTTTTTGTATAATTATTTAATATACTTATTTGTTGCATAAAAATTACAAATAAAATCCTATGATTAAGATAAATCTATTACCTTTCACAATAATACTTTTACTCGAATTTATCATCTTAAAATAACAATATTAAAAATGTTATATTTATTAAATTATGAAGGTGACAACTTTGGCATCATTTCAAATAAAATAATATAAGTGTCATAATCGATTTTATAAGGCTTCGAATGGTCAAATATTATACCACTGGATTATTATGGTTTAAATTTATATTACCAATAAGTTTTGGTCATGTTTTTGTGCCTTTTATAGTCACTATTAGTTTAATAAAAACTATATTCATGATTTTTCACTAGATAAACAATTTCTTCATCACTATTGTGTCACAATTAATGATAATTATTTAATCCCTAAAAATTATAAATAAATTCATATGATGTAGATAATTTCATTATATTTATGGAGACTATTCATGTTCGAAGTTTCATGAAGTTATCACTAAATTAAAATTAATATACTTTTAAGATTTAAGAGAGTGACATGTTGTCACTTTCTTTGGTTTTAATAATAATTAAGTTATTTTCATGGAAAAAGTCCATTAAATGATTCTAATCCGACCATTAGGTGATATGGGTTAACCTTTAGTCATCCAATAGGATTCTGGCAGGTGTTAGGATAATTTTATAATCTTATATTTACCATTAATTATCCGATTTACCTTTAACTTTGGTAAATTAAATTTTCCGTAGTTACTATTCATAATGCCCCAAAATAAAAATTAGTCTATTAATATAATTTGGACCCACTGATTCCAAATATTGAATCCAGTTTTCCAAATTCAATACACATAAGTTGTAGAAATTAAATTAAAATTAATCCCGTTGTCGAAAGAAAACGGGTTTTTGTTTAAAACATTGCAAAAGATTGAATTTATTTAACCTACGAATTCAATGTAAAATCAAGGATAATGACATAGATTATATTAAATGGTAAACATATATTCTGATTATACTTTTAAACTATTCTATATTATAATTTAATCACCTAAGAAATTACGATGAAAAAAGTTGTTTTTAATTAAAATATAGCGTGTTTTTATTATTAATTAAAATATGAAAGTTATCAGAATAATCTGAAATTTTTATCCAAGGTAAAATTTTATATCCTGATTCCAAATAATAATTTTATTTTGTAAAATTGAACTTATAAACATGTCAAAAACTAGATTTAATGTGGGTGCACCATCAAAAGGTGGCAAAACTACATTTTTTGAAAAATACTTATTTTACCTGAAAAATTTATTTTGTTCTTATACCATGTTCTAGAAAATTTGTAAGATGAATAATAATGTTATAAAATTAAAAATTTAGTTAATACTATTCATAAAGGCTAGTTCATATTAATATTATAATAATATATCATTGTTTAGTCAAACCCGGTATTGCGTACAACACACGCTATCGAAGAAGGTCGTGACTGCGTGTAATGCAAGCCAAGTTAGGGTTGCGTGTTGTGCAAGAATCCTTAATTATTTCATATAACAGAATCCACCCATATTTCATTTATACATTGAATATATATATATACACACTCAATGTTGCGTAGAATGACTATTATAAAATGAACCAGAAATTGTGTGTAACACAATCTAAGAATAGTGTTATGTATACTTCAAGCTAATATAGTGTGGCGTATAACACAAGATAATCTTGTTGTATCATAAAACACATTACATCAAATAAATTAAAAATAATTATTATCATAAAATATCGGGTTGTTACAATTATCCTATTTAATATCCATAAATTTTGCAACCACTTGTAATTTTCTAATCTTGTAACCATGATATAATAAATCCTCAGCAGACCTCACCAACTCATAAAATTCGGATGGTGCCAACTCAGGAGTTAAATCAATATCATCTTGAGTTTTAGTTTTCTGAACAGATGGACCTGCAACATCATGTACTAAATATTAAAATCATGATGGATCCGGAATCAAGTTATCAGTATCCTCTCTGGAACTGCGTTCTCTATGTTGATACCAAAAAACATAATTTGTTCGAAAACCAAACCGCAAGAGATGTCCCCCAACATTTTCAAATGTGTCAAATGTTCTCAGAGCACATTTTATACAAGGAAACTTTATTGTTCCTTCTGAAACATTTTCTGGTTTTGATGATGATAATGATAAGAAAGATTCAACACCCTCAATATATACATTATTTAAACTAGAACCTTTGGGATTTCTATGGTCATTTATCCAAGTGTGATCATCTAATAATGATTGTTTTCGAATTCTTTGTTCCATATTTTTCTACAAAATTTAAAATCATTACTATTTTTTAATAATTTGAAATTTTAAAAACACTATATAAAAAATGATAAATAATTACAACTACTTCTTAATAATTACTATTACTTACAGGCGACACAATTTCCAGTGGATTGATGACTCATCTTCTGTTAGAAGGATCATTCACTTGCAACATTTTCACACAGAAATCAGAATGATGAATCTATTCTGAGGTATGCATATTCATTCTCTTATGCATGAGAATGAATATGTGTACCTCTAACCTGATTCTTCATTGTGATTTCTATGTGAGAAAGTTCCAAGTAAATGAGCTGTCAGACACAAGAGCCCCCTTCTCATCGATGAATCATCTTCTTGCAACTATCAACGCCTGAAAACATTTTGAAAAATGTGGTCCTACGAATTCATATTCAAACCCTTGCATATGAGATTGAATATTCATACTTAGAAGCATAATTTTCATAATGTTTTGAGTCAGCGAAAGTTAAAAGTAGAAGAGTCATCGAGAAAAATGAGTATCGTTAATCCACTGGAAATTATGCCAAGTTATTACAATTTATTAGAATTGATTTTCTACCTAATTGTTACTTTTTGTTACTAACTATTACTAACTATCACTAATTGTCACTATATGTCACTATTTTTCACTAATTGTCACTAATTGTCACTAATTGTCACTAATTGTCACTATTTCACTAATTGACACTATTTTTCACTATTTGTCAATATTTGTCACTATTTTCCACTATTTGTCACTATTTGTTGCTATAGGTCGCAATTTGACACTATTTGTCACTATTTGTCACTATTTTTCCGTAATTGTCACTATTTGCCACTATTTGGCACTAATTGTCACTAATTGTCACTAATTGTCACTTTATTGTCACTTATTGTCATAAATTGTCACTAATGGTCACTATTTGTCCTTATTTGTCACTATTTGTCACTATTTGTCACTATTTGTCACTATTTGTCCTTAATTGTGCCTATTTATCCATATTTATTGCTATTTATTGCTATTTATGGCTATTTTTTTCTATTTATTCCTATTAATTAATATTTATTTCTATTTATTCCTATTTATACTTATTTATTCCTATTTTTTTTATTTATGCCAATTTATTCCTATTTAATCCAATTTGTTACTATTTATTACTAATTTTCACTAATTATTACTAATTATTTCTATTTATTACTAATTATTACAAATTATTACTAATTATTACTAATTACTACTAATTATTACTATTTATTAATATTTATTACTATTTATTACTAATTATTACTAATTATTACTAATTATTAGTAATTATTACTAATTATTACTAATTATTACTAATTATTACTAATTATTAATAATTATTAATAATTATTAATAATTATTACCAATTATTACTATTTATTTCAATTTCTTACTATTTATTACTATTTATTTCAATTTAATAATATCTATTACTAATTATTACTAATTATTACTAATTATTATTAATTACTACTAATTATTACGATTTATAACTATTTATTACTTTTTATTACTATTTCTTTCTATTAATTTCTATTAATAACTATTTATTACTATTTATTACTATTTGTTACTATTTATTACTATTTATGACTTTTTATTACTTTTTATTACTATTTATTACAATTTGTTACTATTTATTTTTATTTATTCCTATTTAATCCTATTTAATCCTATTTATTTCTAATTATTTCTTTTTATACCTATTTATTCTATTTTTTACTATTTATTCCTATTTATTCCTATTTATTCCAATTTATTCCAATTTATTCCTAATTATTACTAATTAATACAAATTTTTATTAAGTATTACAAATTAATAATAATTATTAATAATTATTACTAATTCTTACTAATTCTTACTAATTATTACTAATTATTTCTAATTACTGCTAATTATTCATAATTATTTCAAATTATTACTAATTATTCCTATTTATTCCCATTTATTCATAATTATTCCTATTTATTCCTATTTATTCCTATTTATTCATATTTATTCATATTTATTCATATATATTTGTATTTATTCCTAATTATTCATAATTATTCCTATTTAGTCATATTTATTCATATTAATTACAATTTATTCCAATTTATTCCAATTTATTCTTAATTAATCCTAATTAATCCTATTTATTCCTATTTATTACTAATTATAACTAATTATTACTAATTAATAGTAATTGTTACTAATTATTACGAATTATTACTAATTATTACTATTTTTTAATAATTATTACTAATTATTACTAATTGTTACTAATTATTACTAAGTTTTACTAATTTTTACAAATTATTAGTAATTATTAGTAATTATTAATAATTATTAGTAATTGTTACCAATTATTAGTCTTTATTACTAATTATTCCTAATTATTACTATTTCTTTCTATTTGTTATTATTTCTTCGTATTTGTTACTATTTGTTCCTATTTATTACAAATTGTTAGTATTTATTACTATTTATTTGTTATCATTACTAATTATTACTAATTATTACTAATTATTACTAATTATTACTAATTATTACAAATTATTACAAATTATTACAAATTATTACTAATTATTACTATTAATTACTAATTATTTCTTATTATTACTATTTATTCCTATTTATTACTATTTATTCATATTTATTACTATTTATTCATATTAATACATATTTATTACTAATTATTCCTATTTATTTGTATTTATTACTATTTATTCCTATTTATTTCTAATTATTACAAATTATTCCTATTTATTCCTATTGATTACTAATTATTACGAATTATTCCTCTTTATTCCTATTTGTTCTTAATTATTTCTATTTATTACTATTTGTTACTAATTACTGCTATTTATTACTAATTACTACTATTTATTACAAATTACTACTATTTATTACTAATTACTACTTTTATTACTAATCACTACTATATATTACTAATTTCTACTATTTATTTTTAATTACTACTATTTATTACTAATTATTGAAAATTATTCCTATTTATTACTAATTATTACTAATTATTACGATTTATTCATAATTATTACAATGTATTCCTGTTTATTATTATTTATTACTATTTGCTACTAATTATTACTAATTATTACTAATTATTACTATTTATTACTATTTCTTGCTAAAATACAGATACCAAAAAAAATTAAATATAATTTAATTACAACTAATCCGCAATAATTAAAATTAACATTAAATAATTAAATAAAAACTAAACTAAATAAAATATAAATACCTTTAAACTTGATCTCTGATTGATGTAAGCATCTCAACAACTTCTCCATAAAAAAAATTAACTGAGAGAAATTTTCACTCTAAAATTCGAGTTTTGAGAGAGAAAGGAAGTGAGAAATGAGAGGAAGAGAAAGAAAAACAGAGGGGGGTATATATATGTTAGATTAGTTGCGACGGGACTTGTTGTGACGGTAAGCCCGTCGCAAAAGAAACTTTTTGCGACGGGGCCTATCGCAAATAACTTTGCCCGCATTAATTGTTGCCAGTGGTTAAAAGTATATTTGCGACATGCCCCATCGCAAAAGGTGAATTGTCGTCACACCTTTTGTGACGGGACAACATCCCGTCGCAAAAACTCATTTACCACCGCTGTTATTTGCGATGGGTCACATCACAAATACCCTCCGACTGACACACTATTTGCGATGGGGGGATCCCCTCGTTGCAAATAACCTTCCCGCGCTTTAGTGCGCTTCCCGCGCCAAAGCACGCAATACCTTTTGAGACGGGACCCCAAATCCCATCGCAAATATCAAGTTATTTGTGACGGGACAAACCCCCCATCGCACATAACCCCTAGGATGGACTATTTGCAATGGGAACTAATCTCGTCGCAAATACCCCATCGAAAAAAACTATTTTTCTCAGAGTGTATTATTATGTTCCCCCATTTTATGGTTCACAGTCGGTTGTGCCTGCGGAGAGAGTGGTTCACAGTTCGGGCTTCACTGATGAATCAAGACCGAAGCAGGAATCTTCTCAAAACTGTTTCTTCCAACCTATGATTCTCCTTCATGCTTTTGTCACTCGTTCATCATCCTCCCCTCCTCTTCAATTCATTTTGTTCTCCTTTTATAGAGCATCTGGGTAACTATATATATAAGGCATGCGACATTATTTGTGGAGGCCCACAGAGTGATATTTTGACCTGCAGAAGCCTCGGTCAATCGGGGGTTTGCAGAGGCTTCAGTTTACGATAATGGTTCGCAAAACGATTCTCGTTCACTTTTTCCACAAAGTGACGAGTTCTTGGGAAGGTGCAGGGATGGACTTTTCCCGCACAATTTTTTCGGCCATGCGGTATATAGTCCGCTGGGTTCGATGGCCATCACTCTGTGGGCAAGCACCTCGGAGACCATTCCACGTACCAATTGTTTCACAATACAGGAGGTCTACAATCGTTTCCTGATGATGGTACATAGACCACCTGAAAATCCTTTGAAAACATGGATTTCTATGTTTCTTCTGAAATTTTCAACTCAATATGAGCCCGTTCACCTTGCTTGACTTGTAGGAGTACATGCTTCCATCTGTAAAGTGATTGTGGGGGTATTTTCCTCCCTTGCCAGAATTTTCAGGACCCCACAATATGGTTATTATGTTTTTAGGGATTTTATTGACTTGTAGGGTTATTTTGGGGTTTTAGTGGATTTTTGTTCTTTGAGGGGTTTCAGGTTATTTTAGAGTGTTTTGGTAACATAGGGGTTTTAGGGTGTTTATGGTATTTAATGTTTTTTGGGTTTTTGGATATTTTAGGGGTTATTATTGTTTTTAGGTCATTAATGATTCAAATGGTCTTTACGTTTTTAGAGTATTTTTTATTCTTAGGGTTTATTTGGGTTTTATAATTTTTATGTGTTTTAGGGTTTTGGGTTTTTTTTAGTATTTCATGTTTTTTAGGCGTATTAGGGGTTTAGTGTTTTTTTGAGTTTTTAGGGTTTTCTACGGGTTTCAGGGCATTACATAGTTTTTATAGTTTCTTGGGATTTTTTATCATGTTTAGTGTTTTAAGGTGTTTTAATGCATTCTTGTTTTTAGAATCTTTTAAGTGGTTTTAGCTTTTTAAGGGATTTTACGGTTTTCTAGGGGTTATTGGGATTTTTAGGGGTTTTTGGGTGGCTGTTAGGATTTGGGGGGGGGGGGGTGGTTAGGTTTTTATAGTTTCTTTTTTTTGTTATGGTTTTTAAGGGATTTATAGTTTTTTATGTTATAACGGGTTTTTGGTTGTCTTTTCACGTTTTATGGTTTTTATGGTTTTAGGGGGTTTGAGGGTTTCTAATGTGTTATTTTTTTAGTGTTGAAGTGTTTTTATAGTTTTAAGTGTTTTTTGAAATTTTAAGCGTCATTTGAATTTTTTTGTGATTTTTTGAAATATGTTGTTTTATTTTAGGTTTATTTTTTGGGTTTTAGATTCATGAATGGTTTTTAGGGATTTAGGGGATTTTGTTTTAGGGTTTTTAGTGTTTTAATGGTTTTTAGGGTTTTAGAGTTTTTCAACTTATGGGTTTTAGGTTTTTTTAGAGATTTTAGGGTTTTTTCTAGATTATTAGGCCATTTTCGGATTATGGGTTTTTAAGGATCTATTAGTGGTTTTAGGTCTTCTTATGGGTTTTGGGATTTTTTTGTTTTTTTTAATTTTTACTATTTTTTTGGGTTTTTTTGTGTTTTTTTGCATTTTTTTGGTTTTTACTATTTTCAGGTTTTATTTTTTAGGTTCATTATTAATTTTATGATTTTTAGGTGATTTTGTTGGTTTTAACTATATTTAAGGGTTTTAGGGTTTCAGGGAATTAAAGGTTTTTATAGTTTTATGGGTTTAGGGTTTTTAAGGATTTTTTGTTTTTTAGTGTTTTATGATTTTTAGTATTTCAGGTGTATTAGGAATATTTTTGGTCTTTTGTGTTTCGGGTTTTTAGGGTTGTTAATAGTTTTATGGGTTTATAAATTGTTTTAGTGTTTTTAGGGTTTTTTTCTTTTTTGGGATTTAAGGGTTTTAAGGGGCTTTAATGCATTTAGGTTATTCGAGTCCTTTAGGGGTTTTATGGTCTTAAGGATTTTTACAGTTTCTTGGGTATTTTAGATGGCTTTTATGGGCATTAATGGGTTTTTTGGGGTTTTTGGTTTCTAGTGTTTTTAGGATATTTAGGGGCACTTAGTTTTTTTGGGTTTTAGGGTCTTTGAGGGTTTTAGGATTTTTATGGTTTTAGGGACTTGTAGTTTTTTTAGGGTTTTTAGAGTCCTTTAGAGGATTTAGTGGGTTTACGATCATTTATTATATTTAGCGTATTTTATAAATATTTAAAAATTTTAATTTTAGGGTTTTTAGGGTTTTAGGGTTTTTATGACTTTTTGGTTTTTATCTATTTTACCGTTTTTAGTTTTTTAGTGTTTAGGGGTTTTTATTATTTTTAGGGACTGGGGGTTTTTAATGGTTTTATGTTTTTTTAGGGTTTTAGAAATTTTTTCACGTTTTTAAGGATTTTATGGTTTTTTAGGACTTTATGGGTTTTTAGTTTGGTATGAGTTTTTAGGGTTTTAGGGGGTGTTGGAGACCATAAATGTTTTTATGGTTTTTAGGGGTTTCTAACCATTAGGGATTTTGGGTTTTTGGGATTCACTACTACACATAGAGCTTTTATTAGCGCTAAAAATGGCCTTTAACAACACTAGAAAAACGCTATTAATTCCGGCGAATATAAAGGGGGGGTCCCCTTTTTCAGCACTCCAAAAAGCACTCATAAAGACCCCTTTTATCAATGCTAAAAAAAGAGCTGATAAAGGGGGTCTTTTATCAACCCTAAAACAAAGCGCTGATAAAATGGTCCTTTATCAGTGCTTTCTTTTTAGCGCTGATAAAACACCCCTTTTATTAGTACTTTTTTAAAAGCAATGATAATATTAAAAAAACTAAAAAAACTAAAAAATTAAAAAAGTCCTTGCAATTGGGGGGGATTTTATAGCACTTGATCCCCCCTTTTACAGCGCTTTCCCACCCCCTCTAGTGCCCGCACGTACCCCTCCACCCTTTATCAGTTCTAGCCTCTGATTCACCCATGTGTGTGTGTCCCTGCCTCCACCCGGATTTGAGGTCGAGATCTCCCCCATGCGCGCCTAAAGCCTTTGCCACTCCCCTATATTGATTTGTTCTCCTATTAGTGATATATCTATTTATTTATATTCATATTTAGTTATATTTATTCTTATATTAATATATATTTATATTAATATATATTTAGTTATATTAATATAAATATATAGTAATATTAATATAAATATATTGTTATATTAATATATATATATTTATAGTGATATTAATGTATATATTTATAGTTATATTAATATATATATGTAGTTATATTAATATATATATATATATAGTTAGATTAATATATATGTATATAAATATTCATATATTTTTATTTTAAATAAAATGGATATTAGTTATTATTTAGATAATTAAAATATATTTTAAATGTAATTATATTTTATTATTTAAATTTATAATTAATATTTTAGGCGTGAATATATAAAAAATATGTACATATAGTTATATATTTGATTATAAATAGCTGTGCAATATAAGAAATGATAAAATAGTAAAGAAATAATATCAATATTAATGTAATACCTTGGATTAAATTCAGTCCCCACCAAGAAAATCCAATAATACCCCCTTAAACGAGACTGAAAATCCACAAAATGTTAAAAAATCGGGGTACCCTGACTAAAAACTCACTTTTGGAGGCCGTCTGGGCCTTTTTCAGCCATGAAGAAACCTTGAGAGAGGTCTCCCAATCGAAGCAGTGTAGAGCCCGTCGCCGGCTTCTATTTGATATGTGGTAGAGCTCAAACAGACACCCGAATAAAAATTTATGGCCGTTTGATGTTTGAGTTGCGTTTTCAACATATTTTGAATATTTTTAAATTTTTTTTAATATTTTTATTCTTCCAATTGCTATTAAATGACTTTTAATCCATAATAATTAGAAAATTATTAATTAATTTTTTTTATTTTTTATAATCCATTTATGATAAATTTCTTATATATTAAGTGTAACTGTATATTTATACTTATATAAAATATATTTAAAATTGTAATTAAATAATATATATTATATTTATATCAATATAACTATATCTATATATTTAAATATTAATATATATTTTTAATAAATTTTTTTGGATGTGGACCCTTTATCAGTGATTTTAAAAAAAGCATTGATAAAGACCCCCCTTTATCAACGCAAATAAAAAAAATCACTGATAAAGGGGTACCCTTTAACAGCGCTAAAAAAGCGTTGTTAAAGGGGGTACCTTTATCAGCACTAAAAAAGAGCTGATAAAGGGGTATATTTATCAGTACATTTTTTAGCGCTGATAAATGTACCCCCCCCCCTTTATCAGCGCTTTTTCATTAGCGTAGATAAAGTGTGGCGCTGGCCTTGCCCAGTTTTGTGGTAGTGATTTTTGGGTTTACCATGGGGTTTAAATGGTATTTTTGGGGTTTTTTCTTTTTTAGAATTTTTAATGATTTTAGGCTTCTTGGTTTTTAAGTTTTTATGGGGTTTATAGTTTTGTTAGGGGTTTTAGTGGTATGTGGTGTTTTTTATGGGTTTCAGGGTCTTTTTATCATAGGTTTTAGTGTTTTTTGGTCTCTAATGGTTTTTTGGGGATTTAGGGTTTTTAAGGGCTTTCTCAGGGTTTAGGGTCCTTTAGGGTATTTTGGGTTTAGGGGTTTTAGGGTTTTAGGGTTATTATTAGCCTTTTGGTTTTTTAGTGTCCTTTAGGGTATTTCATGGTGGTTATTGGTCCTTTAGTGTTTAAAAGATTTTTTAGGATCCCATAGGGGATTCAGGGTTTTTATGGTCCTTTAAGGGTTTTTAGGGATTTTATGTTCCATTATTACTTTTTGGGATTTTTAATTTTTTGATGTTTTTCAGGGTTTTTATTGTTTTTATGTTTTTTTGGTTTTATAGGGGATTATATTGTTTGGGGAATTTATGGTTTTAAATGTTTTATGGGTTTTTTGGGGTTTTAGGGCTTTTAGGGTTTTTTTGGCTTTTTGGGTCTCTTAGGGTGTTATGGTGTCCTTTATAGATTTGTTGGTATTTTATGATTTAAATTGGTTTAAGGGTGTTTTTAGGGTCTTCTAAGGAGTTTTAGGTTTTTTTATATTATAGGTAATTTTATGATTTTGATGGCGTTTAGGTTCTTTTAAGAGTTTTAGGGTTTTAGGTTCTTCAAGGGGATTTAGGGATTTCCTTGGTGTTTTAGTGTTTTTAGTGGGATTTATCTATTTTTAGGTTTTTAGGGTTCTTTTTTTATTTTATGGGTTATATGGTTTTATTGAGTTAATTTTTTTAGGGGTTTTATGTTAATTTATTTTTTTTAGTGTATTTAGTGTCCATTAGGTGATTTTTTAATTTTTAGGGTCCTTTATGGTTTTTAGTGTTTTTTGGTTTTTTAGGGCTTTTAGGGTCCCCTATGGTTTTTGGTCCCTTTAATATTTTTTAGGGTTTTTTGGTCATTTAGGGGGTTTTGGGGGTTCTTGGGACCTTTGGGTGTTTTAGGGATTTTTAGAGTCGTTTAGGGGTTATAGTGTAATTTATGACCTTTTAGTGTTTTTAGGGATTTTAGTGACTTTTATGGGTTTTAGGGACTATTAGGGTTTTATGGTTTATAGGGAATTTTATACATTTTATGGTATTTTATTGGATTTTAGGGTCCTTAAGGGGTTATTATAGGCATTTAGTGGTTTTTGAGGTTTTTGAGTTTTTTGAGTTTTTATGTTTTTTGGGTTTCTAGGTTTTTTACGGTATTCATGGTTTGTTGGTTTTTAGGGTTTTATAGAGATTTTATTGTCCTTCAGTTTCTTACAGTTTTTAATGTTTTAAAGGGTGTAAACTATTTTTACAGTTATTAGGATTTTAATGATTTTAGTGTTTTATGTGTTTTAGAGTTTTTTTTTGGTTTTGCAGGTGTTGGGTTTTTTAGAGTTATTATATTTTTTATGGTTTTTAGTTTTTAAGGGAGTTTTAGTGTTTTTATGTTTTTTCCATTTTATTGTTAATAGGGGTTCTAACAGTTTTTTTCATTTTTAAGGGGTTTTAGGATTTTAGGGGTTTTTTTTCATTTATGTTCCTTTAAGGTTTTAAATGGTTTTTTCGTGTTTTTGGGATTTTAGGGGTTTTAAGGGTCCATGGTTTTTTAGGTTTTATGTCCTTTTATGGATTTAGGAGTCTTTGGATTATTATGTTATTTTTAGGTGTTTTATGGGTTTTAGAGGTTTTCATGGATTCTTAAATAGTTTATGGATTTAGGGGTTTTTTATTTTTTTATGTTTTTAAGTTGATTCTGGGGCATTTTGTGTTTTTTGGATTTTATTGGGGTTTTAGGGTTTTTAGTATTTGGGGGGGTTTTTTGTGTTTTTAGGGTTTTAAGGTTTTTTGAGTTTTAGGAGGTTTATAGGGGCATTTAGTGTTTTTTATTTTTAGGTGTTTTCGTGTATTAGGGTCTTATAGAGTGTATTAAGGGGCTCGAGGTTTTTTTTGTTTTTTTGTGTTTATATAGTCTTTTAATGTTTTTAGGTATTTTCTGGTATTTCATGGGATTTAAGGTGTTTTATGGTTTTTATAGAATTTTATTGGTATTAGGGGGTTTAGGGTGTTTTAGGGTCATGTATGGTTTTTAGGTTATTTTTTATTTTATGGTTTTAGCGGCTTTTAGGTTTTTTCTGGATTTTAAGTTGTTTTAGGGGTTTTATGATCTTTTAGGGGTTTTAGGGTCTTTTGGGTTTTTAGGTGTTTTTGGGTATTTAAGTGGTTTTTATGGTCCTTTATGTTTTTGGGGTTTTAAAGCTCCTTTAAGGTTGATATTTTTTTAGGATCCTTTAGTGTTTTTGGGGGTTTGGGGTACATTATGAATATTGGGGGGTTTTGGGGTTCATTATGTTTTTATGATTTTTAGGGATTTTATAGTACTTTGGGGGTTTTAGGATATTTTAGGATCTTTTGGGGTTTTTTGTTTCTTTATTGTATGCTGTATTTTTATGTTTTTAAGGATATTTTATAGGGTTTTAGGGATTTTATGCTCTTTTATGGCATTTTAGGGCATTTGCGAGATATTTGGGGTTTGGGGACTTTGGGGGGGGGGGTTAATGGTTTTTAGGGTATTTTAGTGTTTTTATCATATTTTTGGATTTTTTAGGAGGGGGGGTTAGGGGGTTTTATTATTTTTATGGTCATTTTGCTTTTCTTAGGTGTATAGTTATTATACAGGGTCCTAGGGTTTTTTCGTTTTTAGGGTTTTTATGTTCCATTTGGAGTTTTAGGGTTCTAAACGTTTTTAGTGTGTTTTAGGTAATTTTTGGTGGTTTAAGATATTTTTGAATTGTTTAGGGGTTTTAGGAACTTTTAGGGGTTCTTATTATTTATTAAGGGTTTTATGGTTTCTTTGGTCATATATATTTTAGGGTATTAAGTGTTTTAGGTGTTTTAGGGTTTTAGGGGTTTATGGGTTTTTTGGATTTTTGGGGGTCTTAGGATTTTAGGGTGTTTCATGTATTTTTAGGGATATTAGGTTTATATAGATTATTTATGGTTTTTAGGGGATTTAGGGGATTTAGTGGTTTTAGGGTTTATATGATTTTAGGTATTTTTACTACTCATTTAGGGTTTTTTATGTTTTTTAGGGAAGTTGTGTTTATTTAAGTTTTTAGGGTTTCTAGGGGGTTTTAGGGTTTTAATTGATTGTAAAGGATTTATATGATATTTTTGGGTTGTATTATTTTTTTTGAGTTTTTAGGGGTTGTTGGGATTTTATGTTTTTTCTTTTTAGTGTATATTAATGTTGTTAGGGTTTTATGGGTTTTAGTGTTTTCAGGGTTTTACGAGGTTTTAGTGTTTTTTTTGGTTTTTAGGGTTTTATGAATATTATTTGGGGTTTTAAAGTATTTAGGATTTTTAATGTTTTTAGTGTTTGTGGGGAGTTTGGAGGTTTTTAGGATATTTTAGGGATTTTATAAGGGTTTAAGGGTTTTTTGGGCCATTTAGGTTTTTAGGACTTTTTTTGGGTTTTAGGGTCTTTTGGTGGTTTTTATGGGTTTTAGTTTTTTTAGGGATTTTATTGTTTTTTGAGTTATTTATGAATTTTTTTTATTTTATATATTTTTTTGGGGTTTTAGAGGGTTTATGTTTTTTGGGGGTTTTAGTGTTTTATGAGTTTGATGGTTTTAGGTGTTTTTTTTGTTTTTTTTTTGTTTTTGTGATTTTTATGGTTTCTAAGGGTTCAAGGGATTTATGTATAAGAAGGCTCGAGACCAAGAATTCTCATTCAAACAAAACATATTAAAAAGTAAATAGAAATGTGTTACAATAATGCTTTAAAAATATTTGTGTTCAATTCACCCATCATATCTGAGTCCATGTAGGATGGTAAAAGAGGTTGAGTGAACAAGGACCACATCGACTCCATTCCACAATTGCCTACTGGGATAAGGCATTGGCAACTGAGTTCACATCCCTATATGCATGTGTGACATTTAGAGTGAGAGTCTTGAAATGGTTGGGACAATCAATACATTTTAGGAGAAGTCTCCAAGGTACTCTAAAGTACATTCTCTTGAGGTCATCCACCGCGAGCTTCGAGTTAGATTCAAGCCAATGTAACTTCCACCCAAATTGGATAGAATATTTGATCACCTTCATCATTTACCATTGGTAATCTTCTTATTCAAATCCAATTCCAATAAATATGATAAAATAATCCTTTCAGAAAGCCACAATATGTACAAAATACATTGCCACACCCTGAGGGTCCAGGTGCCCCCAAGGCTGTGCAATCAACATTTACATTGATCGATGAAGTAATCGGGGGGATCTGGTGAATAAAAATGAGAACCTATTATTTTTTGGTCCTTCCGAAAACTCTATGAATTTAAAAAATAATGATATCATTGAAATAATTATTCATAGAAACCATTTGAATATGATATGTCGCACAGACCACATTTTGAATAGACATGACTCCACCATGATTGGAGAGTCATTTCCTATTAAAAGAGTTAACATTTATGGAATCCTAAATATATGAGACAACAATAGATGAAGTACTAATCATAAAATTATAAACCTACTCATTTAAATTCAAGTCCACAATGTTTCTATGTAATTCAAAAAATGTGAGGTTCATGATGAAGTGGAACACGAATAAGTGATTCAGGTAATCAGAAAGCGCTGCTGCAAACCTACACCAATCAAAAATGTGATGAATGATTTCATCAACCCGAAGGATGAAAAAACAGTCTTAAACTATACTATAATCATCCTACATTAGCTGTTATTGGATGGGAAATTGGTTCTCCTAGATCATCCATATATGTAACCATTTTTCTGGAGGGATGAATGTTGTCTTCAAATTAGATTTCCAATATCAATTCCCCACGCACATTTATGCTGGTAGAAATCCTGTATTTTATGTTGTCCAACTAGGTTGGGCTACCATATGAGGATGTCACTATAAATGAACTTGTACCTATAAACCTATAAGATGATATTATCTCGATGAATCCCATTAAATTCCCAAATTCATTGGTTAAGGGAAACAATATATAGGTTCCTCATGGAAGAGGGTCATGTCAAATCTTCTAGAAGGGGCGTATCAATCCAAGTAGTAGACCAACAATTCAGATTCAATTTCTTTGAAATGACCCATTTGGAAAGAGATATAATTTCCTTGTATGAGGATCTTATTACATATTATATAGAGGATGGAATATAACAGGTGAATCCATCACAGTTTTTTTTGCATGAATCTCTCTTGAGTGAACTCTAGGCCATCCTCATGAGAATTGAACAAACACCCAGTAATATTGGAAAGAATTGCATCATTAAACCTTCTAAGATCTTTAATTCCCATCCCTCCCTGATCTATAGGCTTAGTAGAGTCATTCCAATAAACAGAAACCAACATTCTGTCACTTATTCATATCGTCTATGAAAAATTCGTAATATTATCTTGAAAACATTTGAAAAGATTAATCTGACATCTATATATGGAGAAATAATGAACAAACAAAGAGGTGGTAAAATAATTTTTAAAAAAATCATGCCTTCCAGAGATAGAATATTCACTTCCCATTTGGGATGTTACTAGGTGAATCTTATAGATATTCTCTCAAGATGGTACCTCTTGAACCTCCTCCAAAAAATAGGGACACCCAAATAAACAAATGGGATTGAACACCTCCGCACACCAAGGGACCTATCAATGCAAAGTGTCCTAGAGAGAGAAATACCTTTATAAAAGATAATAGAGGATTTTCTCCAGCTAATGGATTTCCTAGCCACACTTTCATAATGCATGAAAATCATTTTTATTGAAGATAAGGTTTTCTCATTGTCTTGACCAAACATAAGTCTATAATTGGCATATAGAACATGGGAGGGAACATGAAGGTCCCTTCCTACATTAATTGGTTCATAGAGTCCAGCCAATAGAAGATTAATGATGCACTGCATAAAATAATCCTCAGAAATTAAAAAAAGAATACATGAGAGAAGACCCCTATACCTGACCCCACATGAACATTGAAAGAACCTTTTTGGGTAACCATTGATATAGATGGACACCCTCACACTATTCAATATATTAGTAAACATTTTGATTATGTTTCTGAAAAACCCATACTTTTTCGTAACATAAAAAATAATGCTCCACTTGACTGTGTAAAAGGACTTCAAAATATCCAGATTCATGGAAATATTCCCAGGCTTTGTATGCTTCCTCGTGATTTGGATACCTTCGTAGGACTTGAATTGGTATTTTGGAATACACTTCCCTAGAAGAAACCCAAATTTATTTGGGGTGATTAGATCTCTCACAATCTTCCCCAACCTAACAACCCAGATCTTCCTAAAAAAAATTTGGGAATAGTGTTCCCTATGGAAACTGGACAAAAATACTCCATTTCAAACCAACTTTCATTCATTGGAATGAAAGGAATAAATATAGAGTTATTTACTTGTGGGAATGAGTTGGATAGAAATAATTGTCTAATTTCATTAGTAATCTCCACATGTATAATGTCCTAGTATGTCCAGAATTTTTTTTCTAAATCCATTCATGCATTTTTCGCTCTCTATGTTCAAAGTGAATAAATATGTTTTGACTTATTCTTCAAAATGGGCATCCATTAAGGCCTTTTCTGGTGATCATCAAGACTAGACATAATAGAGTCCGATAGGGGAAGATAGTAGACCACACCATCATCATTATATAATTCCTTAAAATAATCCACCATAATATTGGAAATGTCGTTCATCGATGTGAAGGTGGAATCTTTTATATTAATGAAATTTGTGCACTTTTTGACCCTTTTCTCCTTATATAGATGGTTTATGAATTTGGAATTTCTATCCCTAACCTTTAGCCACCTATCATTGAACCCATTCTTGGCTAATCTCTCCTTAAGATCCATATGGTCATCCAAATTGGAATAAATATGCAATTTCTTCTGAGAAGTAATTTGCAGCTACTGGATGAAAATTTTCATGAGGAAATATGGGATTCAACAACCTTAATGTCCTAATCTAACCTATAAAATGAGTTCCTACTCTACTCTTTCATATGAATTATGATTTTCATGACTTTTGAAGACACAATGTAGTGAGGTATTCCATGAATGAGGTTTTTAAAACCATTGATAACCACATTCCAATAACTAGGAATCATGAGCCATGCATTATTAAATTTATAGGTAAAAGGGGATGTCCTTATAAGACCCTCCCATAGATAAAAAATAATGGGGTTGTGATCAAATTTGAACATGGGGAGAGTAAACCCATAGACATTGGTGAGGGAACTCAAATCATTAATCTGATAAATGAACCTATAAATCTTTCTAGGCTATATTTCATTGACAATGAACCTTCCCCAAGTGAAGTGGACTCTAGAAATAGGGACATCAGTGAGATCACATTGGTCTATGCCACAAGTTAACTTCTCTAAAATAATACTAGAGATTTTGAGACCAATATTCTCATCTGGTCTTATAACAATGTTGATATCCCCAAAAATGATCTAGTTGTGGTCTATATGTTCATTTAATTGATCCTACATCTTCTGTAGGACCCTTCTATAAGTATAGAATAAGGGTGTATACACAATGTATAGGGTTAAATTAGCAGCCTATAAGCATATTGATAAATAAAGGGACTGGGGGCGCACCTCAAATGAAATAACATGAATGTCATCGTGATTCAAAACCCATAAGGTATCCTAGGAACTATAATTTCTATTACGAGAGAAAAATAATTAACCAAGGGTGTCCCAATTGAAACCCTTCCAGTTTTTAAATTCATCATTGGTTCACCAATCCCACTGAGCATTGGCTTTTTAAAGAGAAGAAAATGACTAAGGGCTATGGTCGTGTGAGAATTCTCAATCCCATGGAAATTTTAGAATGTGATACTCATTGAGAGGGGGTGTCTTCCCTTATAATGTGGTAGATTCTCTCTAATAGGTTTTGGAGGAGGGATTCCTGCCCTTTCCTTTGGCTTTATTTTCTTTTTTCTTAGGCATTCTAGCTGACTGCCTTGTGGGATCCAGACTAAGGTATTTCTCCCTTCAGTGATAAGTGGAATCAGGCTACTACCTTGGATGAGGACCAATGGAAATCTCTTCAAAATATCAATTGGCACAAGAAATCTCAACCATGTAACTCTAGAAAATCCCACTCAGCAGATTGAATTTATTCATGGCACAAACAATTTCTTTGGATGAGACCCCATCAGGTTTCCTCTTTGTAGCCTTGTTTGAGGATAACACCATGAAATAATATGTACTCAAGTAATTTATGGGTGAGCTATCCGTGTGGACACATGATATAAAGAGTTTCTTTGATCCACTACTATGATTGGGGCAGCAAAATAAGGGCCCTCGGTAATGGCCTATAGGCCAGCTGGTGTGTCAAAATTGGTGCCAGCAGGATAACTAACATGATCCTCAACCACCGCACTGTCAAGTTAATGTGACCCAAGATTTTCTTACATTACTACTATATCATTTTAAAGATAATGAACACAATAGTATTACACATATAGGATCCAAAGGTTTTGTGTCTTGGTCAACCAAGGACCGTACATAAAAATTACAACATCAAGCATAAACATTTATTTAATTTCTTCTTCTCTAGCTTCTCATTGGAACTAATCCCCTCCTTAGTACATGTAGCCACCTGATGATATACATCAAAAGTGGTGATAGAGAATCATAGTAAGAGTATATATAAGAATAATATATCATGGGGTGATCATAATAATAACATGGGAAAAAGATCCTAAACAAGAGAGGAAGTATAAATATAAGACTTGAAATGCGGCAATGCATAAATAAAATGAAACATCATGTCTTAGTGGATAAATTCCACACATACTTGTGAACCAAGATGTCATCTTTTTCACACTTCATTTCACATTTACTCATGAGATTCATCACTTTACCCAATGCGTTGGATCGTTGTATACTTCCGGGGCACCCATCTCATGGAAACATTCATATTGCGCTATATAATTCCGGTTGCACCCATCACATCATAACATTATCATTATCATGCTTTCCACATAGAAAACATATAAAAAATGAACATAACTATCCCATGGAAACGAATGGGTTTCATCTCATTAGAACACATTCATAAACATTGGGTTCCCAAAAGAAATATGGAATAACATATATGTTACAAGAACCGTCCACTTTGAGTGAGAAGTAAAAAGCATGTTCTTAAAACAAGAGTTGTTTTGGAAAAAAATTGACATAAAATACAGTGATAAACATGTATATCCTTGATAAAAAATTATGAAAAAATGATCTTTAAGGAATAACCATGTCAATAATGGAGTGAAAGAGGGAGAACCCAAAGGATGAAAGTTGGGTTCGAGAATTTCCCCTTACCTTTTATCTGAATGCTTCCTTCTCTTTAATGTCCTGTATAATGAAATTCTATTGATTAATTAGAAGTAGAAAACCTTGTGTACTTTAATATGGTACATTATGGTTTCATTAAGTGATTTTACGTGCCTTTGGATGAGTTATAGAGTTTAAAAACATTATTCTGGAATGTTTGTTTTTCTGGTTTTCTTGAGTGGTTCACTTGTATTCTTAAATTGAAGTCTGGGTAGAACATGGGTAAACATCTAAAACTGATATTTCATGATAATAAAGATATTACAGGATATTTAGTTATCTTATAATGAATCATATTATATCCATGTGGATGAATCATTAGATAAGAATTAAATGATTATTATTTGGGTTAATTTGGTCGGTTTTTCGATCACAACGAACTTTTTTTAACTTATCACTTAGTAATATGGGCATAGGTTCTTTCCGTAACTATAAATAAGAAATAATACATATAAAAATGTTCTGTTTCATCCATAAAAAAGGTTTCATGACTATATCTAAAGGTAGAAATGGTAGAAGAAATCATGTCATTCTTGAATGTGATAAATTAGCACCTCATGAACAACGTTCTCTTTAATAAAATAATAGAAAGAGGGAAAGGGGGTTGGATGATATAATATCACATTAGAATCATAAAATTCCATTATATGTATAATACTAGAGTTAAAATAACATTTGGATGATGATATGTGGGGAGGGATCTAGAAATGAACTTGAACTTGAAAGGAAATTAAAGAAGAAGAGGGAGAGAAATTTCCTCTTAAATCCTCCTCTTGAGATTCTCCTTAAGGAAGATAGGCCTAGAATTTTGATGAGACCAGAAGATCTTGAGCATGGGATAGGGGATAGAGAAGATGTTTGGCAAGAGTTTAGGGAAGTCTTGGAGCTTGAGAGGTGTGGTGAAATGAGGGTTTGAAGGGTGGTTTTTATAGTGGAGGGGAGAGGGGTTTCCTTAATATAAAATTCAATACTTTATTAATTTCCCCTAAGACCAGGAATAGTTAGTCTTAAATGACCAAGAGTAGTAATTTTGTCATGTGACCCAGAACCAAGTAGGCTTACATTAGTATAACATCACAAATGACTCTATAATTAGCTTGTTTACCTTATTGTTTTTGTAAATTACAGTATTTCACTGTTCATCAAAAATTCAAGTATTTCAGAAAAATCCCAACAATTTACCCCAACCATTTTTCGACCTATAGAATCCCCAAATGAAGTCCAGTTTTCAAAATTAAATTTTCTATGTATGATTAATTTATTATTTAATTAAAATCATAGTTTATTACTAAAATACAGTTTTAAAACATTCATTTACTAATTCAAAAAATATAGGTACATCAAAAATTCACTTGAATATTATTTTTATACTATATTATGTAAGGGTACTATTAATTAGGGTATATCACAATTTATAAGGGTATGTTACTATTTATAAGGGCATGTTACTATTCACCAAAAATTATTTTTGTTTTATTAGACTCCAAAATTCATCTTGAGCACAACCGTGTATATCAGAATTTCAAAATTCCAAACACAGAAGTAACCAACTTATGTTTAAAGGTAACTTATCACTTAGTAGTTCATTATTTTGTTTTTTCATGATATTTTATGACATAAAATTAAGAAGGGAATTTTCATTGAAAAACTTTTGATCGTTACATTCTTCCCCCCTTAAGAAATTTTGCCCCTGAAATTTCACTTTACACAAAAAGGTGTGGGTACATCTCCTTCATTACCTCTTTTGGTTACCAAGTTGCTTCCTCAAATTTATGGTTCATCCACAACACATTAACCAGATGAGTTTCCTTTTTTTCATAGAACCATGTCTTTCTGATCCATAATCTCTACTGGTTGTTCCTCATAAGAGATGTCATCTTCCAGCTACACCACCTCTATGTTTAGTACATGTTGGGGTCTGGTATGTACTTCCTCAGCAGTGATACATGAAACACATCATGAACTTAAACCATATTCGATGGAAGTGCAAGACGATAGGCCATGACTTCAATACGATCAAGGATCTCAAAGGGGCCAATATACCCTGGTCTTGGATTCCCTTTCTTCCCAAATCGCATGACTCTCTTACATGGATATATTCGAAGGAAGGCTTTATCTCCAACTTCGAACTCCAATTCCCTTCAATAGTTTTTAGCATAGCTCTTTTTCTGAATTTGAGTAGCTTTGATGTGCTTTTGTATGACTTGAACCTTCTCTCTCATATCTTGAACAAGATTTGGTCCAATTAGCTTTGTTTCTCCAACATCATCCCAACAGGTTGGATTTCTACATCGCTTTCCATACATAGCATCATGTGGAGCCATCTGAATAATTGAGTGGAAGCTATTGTTGTATGAGAACTCAACAAATGGGAGATACTGATCCCATACACCTTTGAATTCTAGAGATTATTTTCTTTGCATATATTCAAGTGTCTAAATAGTTATTTTAGACTAGCCATCAGTTTGGGGGTGATAGGCCATGCTGAAGTTTAATTCAGTACTCAAAGCATGTTGATGGATCCTCCAGAATTTAGATGTGAACCGTGGATCATGGTCTGAGACAATTTCGAGTGGAACACCGTCAGTCTCACCACATCCTTCACATATATCGTTTCAAGTTGTTCAAGTGAGAGATCTTCCCAAATAGAGATAAAATGGGAAGTCTTGGTGACTCGGTCAACCACAACACATATTACATTATTTCCATTCAACATCTTTGGGAGACCCATGACAAAGTCCATTGTAACATTTTCCCATTTCCACATGGGTATAGGTAATGACGGCATCTTCCCATTGGTCTTTTGTCACTCTTCATTATCATTCTGACATACCAAGAACCTTGATATATATTCTACAATCTCCTTATTCATGTTATCCCACCAGAAGTGTTCTCAGAGATCATGGTACATTTTGGTACTCCCTAGATGGATAGAGAATGTTGAGATATGTGCAATATCCAATAGCTCTTTATTTATCCCAGGTGATGAAGTCACACAAAGATGTAATCCAAACCTAATCACACCACCATCATTGATATGGAACACTGGTAGCTTCCCTCCCTTTACAACATTCACCCTCTTTTGTATCTCCACATTATCACTTTGTGCTTCCTTAATCATTCCTTAGATGGATGGTTGCGCAATCATTTGGGTAAGGTAGGATGTATCACCTGCCCTTATGATTTCCAAATACATCCTTTCCTCCTCAAATAAGATAGGTTCTTTCTCAATCCATAACATGGATAGAGTAGCAGGTTCTTTTCTACTTAGAGAATCAGCAACCTTGATCACCTTTCCAGGATGGTATTGAATAGATCAATCATAATATTTGATTAGCTCTAACAATATCCTTTGATTCATGTTGAGATCCTTTTGTGGGAATATATACTTTAGGATCTTATGGTCAGTTTATAAGTCACACTTCTCACCATAAAGGTAGTGCCACAAGATTTTAAAGGAAAAAATCAAGGCTCCAGCTCTAGATCATGCTTCGGGCAGTTCTTCTCATGGATCTTCAACTGTCGTGTGGCATATGTAATCACATTATCATTTTTCATGAGTACACAACCCAATCCTTTCTTTGAAGAATCACTATATATCACAAAACGTTCTCCACATTTCGGTAGTGTGAGTACAGGTGCAAGGATCAGCCTTCGCTTTAGCTCCTTGATGCTTCCCTCACATTATTCCATCTAGACAAACATTACCCCTTTCCTTGTTAACATAGTTAGTGGGCTTGACAATCGTGAGAAGTTTCCCAAAAAATGTCGGTAGTACCTAGATAATCCAAGAAAACTATATATTTCTGTTACACTAGACATCCTGGGATATTCCTCAATCACCTTTGTCTTTGAAGGATCCATATAAATTCCCTCACTTGTGATCACATTTCCTAAGAATGTGACTTGCTTCATCCAAAAGTCACACTTTCTGAACTTGGCGTACAACTTATCCTATCTTAATGTCTCCAAAACAAGTCTTAGATGTACTTCATGTTCCTCCTTTCTCTTGGAGTATGTGACAATATAATCAATAAACACGACCACAAATTTTTCAAAGTAATTTTTAAAGACTCTATTCATCAAATCCATGAAGATTGTAGGGGAATTAGTAAGTCCGAAGGGAATCACCAAAAAATCATAGTGCTCGTTCCTTGTACGGAAGGTAGTCTTATAAATATCTTCATTCTTCACCTATACATGATGATATCCAGAATGAAGATCCAACTTTGAGATGTATTTATCTATTCTTAACTGATCGAACAATTCATCAATCCTAGGGAGAGGATACTTGTACTTTATGGTGATCTTGTTGAGTTCCTGATAATCGATACACAGCCACATTGTTCCATCCTTCTTCTCCACAAATAGCACTGGTGCACCCCAAGGTGATGCAGTAGGGCGTATGAACCCTTTGTCTAGATGCTCTTGCAACATATTCTTTAACTCCTCTAGTTCTATAGGAGCCATCCTATAGGTACACTTCGAGATAGGAGTAGCTTCGGGTATGAGTTCTATTGAGAACTCAACCTCACGATCCGGGGAAATTACTGTTAACTCTTTAGGATAAACATCACTGTATTCCCTCATGATGGGAATTTCCTCAGGTTTTGAACATTCCTTCAACTCAACCATTTGGGTGAGGTATAATTCTTCATAGGGAATCAACACCCACACCATTGAAGGATTTTTCAAAGGATATTCACGATCTTCATTGAATTTGTAGAGGATCATGGGATGATTCGGAACAGGAAAAGTTATTTCCTTTTCCAAAAAGTTGATATGTGCTCTATATAACGAGATCCAATCCATTCCAATTATAGCATAGAATTCCACCAAAGGAAGTATTACAAGATTTTCTGGATGAATCTTCCCACATACACCAATAGGAGAGGATTCAAACACTTGGGTTGCAATGATTGCACCACTTGGTGTTTTTACAGATATCTCTACTTCACGGTTTCGAGTCTTCGATACTATAGTTCTATCAAATTTACAATATATAAAGGAATGTGTAGAACCATAATCAAATAAGACTTTTTCAATTCTTGAATGAATGAGATGTTTACCTTATATGACTTCACTATCATGATCCACCTCTGAAGTAGTGATGGAAAAAAGCCTTCCCGTGTTCCATTTTCATTGGTGGCTGCTGACGCTGATTACCCTCGTGGACTCGAGGTTTATTGAACTGGTTTTTATAGTGCACTATCTCCCTACAGTTGTAGCATTTAACCATGAGTGGTTATCTCCATTCATTGGCTACATTCTCCTTCCTTTTCGTGTCTTTTCGACACTCTTGATCATGGTGTCCTTCTTTCCCACACTTGAAGCATTTCCCCATCCCTTTGAGGTAGTTCCCATGGTGCAACCTCCAACATTTTTGGCATGTGGGTTGTTGAGTTTCCTTCCCGCTTTTGTCTTTATATCCTCCATCTTGAAACACCACATTTTGTTTCTTATCCCCATAGCCATGGTACCATTCTCTAAACTCCATATCCACCTTGAGGGCACATCGAACAACTTCTTCATAACACCCAATGTCTCGAATTTCAAGAGCCTTTAGAAGGTGTTGTTTTAAACCACTAAAGAATCTATAAATTTTTATATCATTGTTGATAACAAAACCCGAAGCGTTCCTTACAATACTTGTGAAATTTTCTTCATAGGTTGTGATAGATTCTCCCTCTTTTTGCTTGAGCTCTATGAATTCTCTCTCCATCTTCTTGTGAAGAGTTCTTGGGAAATAATTGTTAAGAAACACTATCTTAAATTCTTCCCATTCAATCTCCTCAATTTCCTCCCTTGGTATGGTGTTCTTAATCAATGCCCACCATTGATTGACTTCTCCATCTAGACTATAAATGTCTAGGGTCACCTTCTCCATCTTAGAATAGCAAAGAACAAAAAAGATCTTCTCTATAGAGTTGACCCACTGTTCCACAACTAGTGGATCGATGGATCCACAAAACGTCGGTGGTCATTGCCGCATAAAACATTCGATAGACAATTTCACTCTTTTTGGTGAAGGAGTATGTTCCCCATTATTATGGTTATTATTCATAACCTGAGATAATTGGGTATTCATCACTAGGATCTTCTGAAATCCACCTCCCAAATCATTGGGAATGTCATTAGGGGAAATCATTGCATTGGCCCTTGCACGAGTTGTTGGCATGATTTCATCCGGTTCCTACCATTTTCTAAAATAGTAAATGATAGAAAAAAACATAAGTAAACAAGTCATGAATACATAACTTATTCATTTGAAAAATTTATACTAAATTCATAACATATGGGATCCCTATGTAATTATTCTTTTGTGTATAGTTGTACTTAGTCTCATGCTATATGTTTTCTCTAGGGTTCACTAATCCTAATTCTCAAATTAACTAAACCTTGCCTCAGATACCAACTATAGCGACCCAAAATTTTTCTTACATTACTATTACATAATTTTAAAGATAAAGAAATTAATTGTATTATACATATAGGATAAAAAGTTTTAGTGTCTTGGGAAAACTATGACCATACATAACAATTAAAACATCATCCATAAACATTTATTTAATATCTTCTTCTCTAGCTTCTCATTGGCACGTGTCCTCTCATTAGTACATGTATCAACCTAAGGATATACATAAAAAGGGGTGAGCTTGAAGCAAAGTAAGAGGATAGATAAGAACAATATAGCATGGGGTGAGCATAATAATAACATTGGGAGAAAGATCACGAACATGAGAGGAAGCATAAATATAAGACTTGAAATGTGGCAATGCATTAAAAATTGAAACATCATGTATTAGTGATTAAATACCACAAATACTTGTGAACAATGCTAGAATCTTGTTCACACATAATTTCACATTTACTCATGAGATTCATCCCTTTACCCAATGCATTGAAGCACTGTATAATTCCGAGTGCACCCATCTCATTGAAACATTCTTATTGCGCTATATAATTCCGGGCGCACCCATCACATCCTAACATTATCATTATCATGATTTCCACAGAGAAAACATATGAAAAAATGTACATAACTAACCCTTGTAATGGAATGGGTTTCATCTCATAAGAACACATTCATAAACATTGGGTTCCCAAAAGAAAGAGGGAATAATATTCATGTCACAAGAACCGTTCACTTTGAGTGAGAAGTAAAAGGCGTGTTCTTAAAAGAAGAGTTCTTTGTAAAACATTTTGTTTGACATAAAAACCAGTGAAAAACATTTATGTCCCATAAATTTGAAGAAAATTAGGAAAAATTTTCTTTAAGGAGTAACTATATCAAAAATGGAGTGATAGAGGGAGAACCTGAAGGATGAAAGTTGGGTTCCGGAATTTCCCCTTACCTTGTATCTGAATGCTTACTTCTCTTTAATGTCATATATAATGACATTATATTAATTAATTAGAAATAAAGAACCTTTTGTACATTAATATGGTTCATTATGGATTCATTAAGTGATTTTATGTTCCATTGGATGAGTTATAGAGTTTAAAAACATTATTCAGAAATTTTGTTTTTATGGTTTTCTTGAGTGGTTCACTTGTATTCTTAAATTGATGTCTGGGTAGAACATGGGTAAACATATAAAACTGATATTAAATGAAATTAATTATATTATATGATATTTAATGATCTTATAATGACTCATATTATATCCATGTGTAGGAATCATTAGATAAGAATTAAATGATTATTATTTGTGTTAATTTGGGCGGTTTTTCGATCACAACGAACTTGTTTTAACTTAAAAATTAGTAATATGGACATAGGTTTTTTACCAAACATTATATAGGAAATAATACATATAAAATAATTATGGTTCAACCATAAAATTGGATTCATGACCAGATATGTAGGTATAAATGGAAGAAGAAATCAGGTCGTTCTTGAACGTGATCAATTAACATCTCACGAACAACGTTCTCTTTAATAAAATAAAAGGAAGGGGGAAAGCGGGTTGGATGATCTAATATCCCATTAGCATCATAAAATCCCATTATATGTATAATACTGGAGTTACAATACCATTTGGATGATGATATTTGGTGAGAGATCATGAAATAATCTTGAACTTGAAATGAAATTAAAGGAGAAGAGGGAGACCAATTACCTCTTAAATCCTCCTCTTGAGATTATCCTTAAGGAAGCTAGGAATGGACTTTTGATGAGACCAAAATCTCGTGAACGTGAGATAGGGGATAGGGAAGAAGTTTGGGAAGAGTTTATAGAAGGATTAGAGCTTGAGAGGTGTGAGTAAATGAGGGTGTGAAGGGTGGTTTTTATAGTGGAGGGGAGAGTGGTTTCCTTAATATAAAATTCATTAAATTATTAATTTCCCCTAAGATAAGGAATAGTGAGTCTCAAATGACAAATAATAGTATTTTTATCATGTGATCCAGAACCAAGTGGGATTATATCATAAGAACATCACACATGACTCTATAATTAGCTAATTTAGCTTATTTTTGTAAATTACGGTATTTCACTATTCATCAAAATTTCTAGTATTTCAGAAAAATACCAAAAATTTACTCTAACCATTTTTAAACATGTATAATCCATAAATTAATTCCATTTTTCAAAAATAATTTTATAAATATGATTAATTTAATATTTAATTAAAATCATAGTTTATTACTAAAAAACAGTTTTAAAACATTCATTTACTTATTCAAAAAATATAGATACATCATAATTTCACTTGAAAATTATTTTCATACAATCATAGGTAAGGATAATATTAATTAGGGTATATCACTATTCGTATGGGTATGTTACTATTCATACGTGTCTGATACTATTCACCAAAAATTATTTTTGTTTTATTAGACTCCAAAAATCATCTTGAACACAACCGTGTATGTCAGATTTTCAAAATTCCAAACACATAAGTAAAAAACTTATTTTTAAAGGTCACTTATCATTTAGTAGTTCATTATGATGTGTTTACATGTTATTTTATGACATAATTTTAAAAAGGGAATTTTCATTGAAAAACATTGGGTCGTTATACAAGGGGCGAGGCATGAACCAATGATTCATCAATCTATGTAGCATAAGGGAATAAACACATGGGAACATACTCAAAAGAATGTTGGGAAAACTATGTAGCATCCAATTTAGTAGATGATCCCACTTGAATGGGAATATGATCCTTAGAGAGGGCCTATTGAACAACATCTAGAGAAAGATCCAACTCAACTGATGCTAGCGAATCAGAATCAACCATCTCAAGAAGAACATACATGAGCCTCCAGACAGAGGCCCATCATGATGTGAAACAGAAGGAACTATGCTATTAATATCCTCATTAAGATTATCTGCATTAGAAACTCAATGCAAGTGGGTAGGTTTTTCCAGAACCACACCTGTACGCCTTGCCTCATCAACATTGGGAAAACCAGAATCTGGTGAAGGAAAGTGGAGCTCAATAGGGTCATGAGTGGGAACCTCAGGCCGGAAAACAATCTTTTTTCATGAGGGCTCATATATTGGAGTGTCAGGTAGACCTGGCATAGATGTAGAGGAGTTCTGGGGGGGTCAACAACCATAGGATTTTCCAGATCATTCCCTTTATTTGTCCCAGAATTCCTCTTACATATATTTTTCTCAGGCCCCTGGAGATTTAAAAGAGATTATAACATTAGAGGTTTTGGAAATTTTTATGCTTTATATAGTTTTCTAGGGTTTTTAGTGTTTTAGTTTTGTTTTTGTATTTTTAGGATATTTGGGTTTTCTTGTTTTTAGGGATTTTGGGTGGTTTAGGGTCTTTATGTTTATAAGGTTTTTGGGTATTTTTAGTGTTTATTAGTTTTTTGGATCATTTAAAGGGGTTTTTAGGTTTTTAGGGTCTTTATGGGTGATACAAAAGTTTTGGTCTATTAGGGTATTTTAGGGGTTTTAAAGATATTTTGGGTTGTTTTGGGTTTTGACGAAAAAATTTAGTGATTATTTAGGGTTTTTAGGGTATTGTATTGGGTTTTACGGTTTTTAGGTGTTTTAAATGTTTTTGTGTTTTTAAGGGTTTTAGGTTCCTTAAAGGGTGTTTTTGGGTGTTGTAGGGTTTTATGGAAATTTTATGTTATTTAGGGATTCATAGTCTTTTTAGGTTTTTTGATTATTTTAGGTTTTTTAAGAGTTTAAGGGAATTTTATGTTTTTGATGAGGTTTAGGATATTTTTTAGAAATTTTAGGGGTTTTAGTGTATTAAGGTTCATTTAGGGTTTTAGGGTTCCTTAAGGGTTTTCAGGCATTTTAAGGGGGTTATGGGGGTTTTTAGGTTTTTAGGGATATTAAGTTTCTTTTTTGGGTTTTTTGGATCTTTAGTGTGATTTGGGGTTTAGGGTGTCGTTTTTAGGGTTTATATAAAGGGTGAATGGTTAATAGTTTATGGTTTATGGTTTAGGGTGTAAGATAATGGGTTTAGTGTGTATGATTTTGGGATTATGGTTTGAGGTGTATGTTATTGTGTTTTGGTTGTATGGTTTTGGGTTTATGGTGTAGGGTATCGGGATTCGGGCATAGGGTTTATTGTTTATTGTGTTGGGTATAAGGTTTAGGATGTAGGGATTAGGGATTAGGGCGTTGGGTATAGGGTTCAGGGTTTTTATGTGTTTTAGGGTCTTTTGGGTTTTTTGGGTTTTTTGGGTTTTTTGTATATTTTAGGGGTTTCTTAGAGGCATAGTGATCATATATGGGTCTTATAGGTGGTTTTATATTATTATGGATTTTATGGATTTTATTTTTTTTAGTGTTTTCAGGGGTTTGGGGTTTTAGGGTTTTAAGTGTATTTATAGGGATTAGTGTTTTAAGATTTTTTGGGGTTTTCTAGGTTTTACAGTTTTTAAGATATTTTTTTTGGGTTTTTATGGTTCTTTGTGTTTTAGAAGGGTTTATCAATTTTAATGGGTTTTAATATTGTTTTAGTTCTTTATGGATTTATGGTTTTTTAGGGATGTTTTAGGGGTTTTAGGGTTCTTTTAGGGGGTTTAAAGTTCTCTTATGACTCTTTATGGGTTTAGTATTTTTTGTTTTTTTGGGTTTTGTAAGACTTTTTAGAGGATTTTGGGTTTTAGGATTTTTTTTAATCCTTTTAAGGGTTTCATTTTTTGGTTTTTATTGTTTTCAGGGAGTTTATGGTGGATTTATGTGACACCCCAAGCTTCCATGTTATGTTTCCCTTTGAATAATATAGTAGTTTGCGATGTACACAACATGGAGTTTTAACACACCGCGAACAATCAAACTAGCCGTTATGAATAGTAATACCCAATTTTTGAAATTTAATAAATTTTATTTTTTAAAATGGACGTCATTTTTGTATTCAAAATATATAAATTTTCCTAGGGTTAATTTTTGGAATATCTCTGAAAACAATTAATTTTGTGATTAATAGTGAAAAACACTGCGTTTTTTTAAAATCGACTTTTTATTTAAATAATTAGTTTTTTTAGGTCAAAATAGATACATAATACCTCTATATATTCAATGTAATTCATTGGAGTCATTTTATTATAAGTTTAGATATATAAAATTTTATTGAACTTTTTACCGTCTTTTACCCATCTTCTAGGAGCATTTGAAAAATTGTATAAAACATAATTTTACCACTTCTGTGAGTTGAATTTCAAAAATCTGAGAGACTTGGTTAATATCAATAAGTAAAATGTGGTTCAAAAAGATGAAATTAATTTTTGGTCAATAGTAACTTCTGACTTTTAATTACCATGGTAAAAATTAAATAGGGTAATTAAGGGTAAAAATGATATCATAATTACCCAAAGACATGTAATAATTCTATTGGATAACTATAATATGACCAAAAACAACCTTAGGAATAAAATATTATCCTTTTGGTTCACTTGCATTAGACTAGGACATTTATTATTATTTAATTTAAAGAAGAGTTAAAAGTGTTAAATTCAAAGTTTAATAACTAAAACATTTTTAATATAGGGATATACATAAGATAAATTTCACTATAAATATTAATTATAAGGATAAAATATTTCCTAAATAATGGTATTTTATTTATAATTTTTATAAGTTAAATAATTTAATTTATTTATGACACAATGATGATGCAGTAATTACCATATTAATGGAATATTAAAATAATTCATATTATAAATATCCAAATAAATGTAAATTGAGGATTATGATGAATTACACTAATTTTATAGGTTAATATTACAATTCAGGGTTGATTAAATAAATTTTATTGAACATGATAAATTTTTTATGGCTTTCAAAAAAATCAAATCCAAAATAGTGTCATAATTGACATAATTGAGTTCTTAAAACAAATACTACATTATTTACTGATATAATATTACTAAAAATATAAAGGTCATAAAAAGTACTTAAATAAGGATATATATATTAATAATTAACCACTTTTGGTTCTCTTGGAAGTTTATAGTATGTTTATTAACCATATAATTTCAAAATACAAAGAGACACGAAAATGTCAAACTATTTAACTAAGAGTTAAATTTAAAATATAATGTTCATATGGTGACCTAAACCTATATAAAACCTATTGGTTGAGTGGTTGTATACCAATCCCCACCTTAGTCTCTAAATAAATCATTTTTTATCCATTAAAAACCGAAAATTATTTTATTATAAAATAATATTTCAAGCATTTCTTAAAGTGACCCTCACCTCTCTTATAAAAGGGTACTTCCCCTTCTCTTACATTTACACATCCAAAGCCATTTGGATCGGCCAACCCTTGACCAAATATCCACAAAATTTCCTCTTATCTACCAAAGAGTCCTTACTTTTATCAGAATTCTGACCTATGGAGCCCTTTTGATCAACTCAATAGGAAACACCCGAAGAAGTGATAATAATTTCACCACCCTCTTTAAAGTTTTTTTCTTCGTCCACATCCTCTTTATTTGTTGTTTCCATTCCAAAATAATAAATAGAATACCTTATTACTAATTTTATGTTATTATAAATATTTTATAACCACATTCATTATTCTATCCATCCTATAAATGATAATGACACTATACGTGCGTACATACAGCTTACCATCTCCACATTGGGGTGTAGTTTGTTATTCACACAATACATTATTTGGATGGGTATAATAATGAGTATAACTGATTTAAATAAGAGAAATAAAATTTTAATGATTCATTATATAAGATATACCATTCAATTACATATGATTTCACCACCAATATAATGATATTGTAACTCGAGCGTAAGTATGGATTACCGTCTCCATGAATGCGATGAGACTCATTCCCTATTGTAATAATTCAGGAATAATTTTCATTTTATGATTAAAAATAATTTTTATGAACATAATATTATTCTCTATATGAATCAAATACATCCTATCCATAACTAACATGGCTTACATAACCGTGAATATAAAGGAAAATGAATCTGTTAACACTCAAAATGATGATTCTACTAAAATATTGTTAACAATGAAATATTAGAGGATAATATATGATATGATATTTATGTATATTGTTCTTGTATAATTTAATAACAATTTTTTAACTATTATACAAGAGGTTAACATATCATCGACTAAGGAAAAGTACAAGGTAAGTGTTAATTCTACAATCTCTTTACGTGTCTGAGGTTGTTAATACATAAGTATCTACTAAGACCTCTTTATAATCAACATCAATGTTTTCTTATAAATATAATTCAAAACATTCTTACTATTCAATAAAATATTGGTTAAAGTCATTTATACACTTATTTTACCATATATGTTTTGAAAGTAATCTTTCCACCATTTTCCAAACAATGTTCTTTATTACCTTTTCGACATAATTAAGGTAAGAATGTCATTTTTTTACTTATAAAACAGGTGTGACAATTTTATGCAATTATAGCATCATCAAAGCTTCCCATATAAGCTTATAAGAATATTTTCAAAATAAATTTTTTCATTTATAATTATATTACTTTTAAATGATTTCAAAATAGAAAGAGATATTTCTCTAAAAAAGTTTTGATTTCATCTATTTCAACATAATTTAATGGATTTTAAGCTAGTTTGATGTTGATTTATTATGATACAAAACTTCCATATTGTATTTAATGTTTTGTGATATGATTGATTGTGGATGTGTTATTTTTACACCATTCATGATTTATGGATAAAGTATTGACATTTCGTATGCTAGTTTTAATAAGAATGTTTATCTTATATTTAAACCTTTTCATATGAAGAATGCATTTGAATTAGTAAGTGACGGGTGGAGCCCGCTATAGCTCTTCGATGCATCAGTAGTTCTTATTAGACAAACTAGTCTCTTGGTACAAGTATTTGGAAAAATCTTATTTTTAGTCTTTGTATAAGGCCTTGGCTATGTGGTTATCAAGTCTAGCATTACGCATTCCATTATTATGAAATTCTCTATTGATATTTCATGTGATTATTCGAATCGTAAAATATCCATATGAATAAGTAAATTGCATTATTTGATTTATATTTTCCATATTATGTTGAAGTTTATGTTTAAAAATCTTATGTTTTATTCTTATACATTGCCTTAAATATTTATGCTTATTTATGAAAGTTTCTGTTATATTGTTATCCATACTGAGCATATGAGCATACCCCTTTCTATATTTTATTTTTCCTAAGATACAGAGAAGTATATTATGATGGACCTATAGGGATAGTCTAAGGGATAGTCTAAGGGATATGAATGTGGTCAATGGAGACAATGTTGTTGTTGTTTTTCATTTTATAATGTCAAATAAAACTTATGAATGTATCTAGTACATCCAAGGCTACTATAGGGATAGTCTAAGGGATAGTCTAAGAGTTTTAGTGTTTTTAGAGTATTTATGATTTCTAATTTTTCTGTGGGTTTTTAGGTATTGTTAGGGTTTTTAGGGATTTTAAATTTTTTGGGATTTTTAGGGGGAATCTTAGGTTTTTAGGGTTTTTTTGGGGGGGTTATCATTTTTAGATTTTTATGATTTTTTGTGTTATTTAGGGTTTTTTATGTTTTTAGGGTCTTTTTTGGCATTTTGATAGTTTTACGGTTTTAATGTTTTTACTATTTTTAGGATTATGGGGAATTTATGGTTTATAGGTGGCTATAGGGTATTTTTAGGTATTTCAGTGTTCTTGGGTTTTTAGCTGTTTAATGAATTTTTAGGGATTCCGTATTTTAGATGGTTTTATGGTTTCTAAGGGTTCTTTGGGTTCTTTAGTGTGTTTATGAGGTTTTAGGGGTTTTATGTTTTTTAGGTTTTTTAGGGGTTTAAAAAGGTTTTTATGGTTTTTATTGATTTTAGGGTTTTTAGGGTTTCAATTAGGGATTTTATTGATCTTTTAATGGATTTACGGGCCTTAGTGGGTATTATGGTATTTTATAGTGTTCAGGGGCTTTAGGTTATTTTAGGAGTCTTTCTGTTTTTATGATTTTCCTATTACTTTAATATTTATTGGTTTTAGGGCCTATTACTGTATTTTAGGGTTTATTATGATCTTTTTGGTGGTTAGAGCATTTTAGTACGATGTGGGGTAATTTACTGTTTTGTTGTGGGTTTAAGGGGTTTTATTATTTTTTGGGTTTTAGGTTTTTTTGGTCTTTTAGGGTATATGTTGGGTTTTTTGGTTTTTTGGTTTTCTAATTTGTTTTTTGGGTTTTAATGGGTTTTAGGGTTTTAATGGTGTTATGATCTATTAGGTGTTTTTAGGGTGTTTTGGGGATATTTCATGGGTTTTGTGTTCTTTTAGGGGGTTTATGTTTCTTAGTGTCTTATAGGGGTTTAGGGGATTTGAGGTCCTTAGGGTTTTTGGGTATTTTGTGTCTTATTTTGGGTTATAGGGTCTTTCTCGGTGTTTTCAGATGTTTAAGGGTTTTTAGAGGTCTTTAGGGTTTTTAGGGATTTTAGGATTTTTAGAGGTTTTTAGGGATTTTGTAGATTTTAGGGTTTTTAAGATTTTTATTTTCGTTTTAAGGGGTTTTAGGTACATTTAGGGATTTTAGAGTTTTCTCTACTTTTATATGTATTATTATTATTTTTAGTGGTTTTTAGGGTTTTGTAGGGGTTTTAGGGTTTTTAGGGGTTTTTATGGTTTTTAGTGTTTTTAGGGGTTTTAGGGTCTCTTGGATTTTTTAGGGTTTAAAATTGTGTTTATGGGTTTAGGACTTATTTAGTGATTTTTTATCTATTAGGGTATTTTATAGATTTTTAGGGCCCTTTAGAGTATTTAGGGATTTAGGGTTTTTTTGTTTTTTTGGGATACTATGGCTTTTGGGGTTTTAGAGTTTATTTTATAGTTTTTAGTGTTCTATGTGTTTTTTGTGTTTTGTTATGGTTGTAGGGTATTATATTTTAGAGGTTATAGGTTTTTTAATAGTTTTTAGGGTTTTTAGGTTTTCAGGGTATTTTTAAGGTGTTTTATGGTTTTTGGGGTTTTTATGTCCTTTTATATTTTTTAATCCATATATGAGGTTTTATATTTTTAGGGGTATTTTAGGCTGTTTTGGAATATTTATGGGCTAGGAATATGTGAGGGTCAGGCTATTTTCGACCCCCCCCCCCCCCCCCGAAAATTTATAAAGAAAAAAAATGCAGCAGACAAGGGCAGGGTGGGCCCAAACAGCCCACACTGAAAATCCCTGAATCCCCCAAGACACCAAAACCCCAAAAGACCCAAAAAGAAGAAGAGAAAGAAATAAGAACAACAGATCAAAAATCTCCATCCCCATATGGGTCCCTATCACCACCATAACCAGTGGAAGCATCTGACTCCACTGACTCCCATTCAGATGATTCATATTGCTTTAGGTTGTTGGTGTAGTAGTCTCTGAGATGTTGCTGCTTCACATCAAGCTGCACCTTGACGGGCCGACCTCCCCTGGAAGAGGAATTGGCTTTGTAAGAATCCCTCGTGGACACAGTCCTTGGCAAATTAGAATAGTCCTTCCCCAGTTTCCTCTTCCGAGGATCTAAAGAAACCCCTGCAGGATTGTTTTGTTTCCCATGAGGAGTGACCTCCCCGAGAAAAGTCCTCTCCTTGATGATCAAATCCATATTATGATACATCCTTCTTCCTTTTTCCGGGAAAAAAGATTGATCAGGGAAAAATGGGTCTTCATGATTTAGGGAGTAAGCAGCAAGAGCCCCACACTGCGGCATATAAGTGACCACCAAGGAAGAATCATCAAAGTCAGTGCAAGGTGGGGATACCACACCAGCAATGGACAACTGTAACTGCCTCTCCTCCCTAGGAAGTATGCATACTTCTATAGTCAGCTCCATCACCTCCCTATGTTCTCCATCCCCCCCTGCTCAAGATCAAACTGAGCTGAATCCCCTTGCAGGGCCGCACTAGTAGAAGCTCCCTCATACACAAACATAACCAAAGGCCACTGCCCAGGACACAGAAATCCCTCCAACACAACAGAACGCTTCTCTGAAAGATTCCTATGCAAAGGTACTTCCACCTACTCAACCTCCTTCCCCAGCACCTAGTTGTGAGACGACGCATCTACTTGTTCATTCCCTCCTCTTGTTCAAGAACCTTTCGTCCCACAGACTTCCCCACCTGCTCAGCCACCACCTCCTTCCTATCCAGCACCCCCCGCATATCCACCTTCCCCTACCCAGCTTTGAAACTGTCTTCGCCAGCCTCCACATTACTCTCAACCGACATAACCTGAACCTCATCACATTCATTTTCATCACAGCTCAATTCCGTCACAGCAGCATCAACCACCAGAGAAGCATTCTAAACGCTCCCTCCACCATACCCAGTGGAAGTATCCTACACCTTCCTCTTTATCTATTCATCAGGCATATCACATCCCACATTGACAATCGGGGACCCTTTAACATCCTCCTCAAAGTCCAGCCCTTCAAATTGGTTAAAATATGGAGCCAATTTATGCCTTTGCTTCAGACTGCTGTCAAAAGGGAATAGGCATCCCACCAGCAGCTAACTCCATGCCATGAGAACTTCCAGCATCAGGAAGTTTCAAATCAATCCTAATGCGATTGAAGATATCACACACTTTAGGTTCTGGTTGGCATTGGACAACCTCTTTCCCAAGACAATGAGCACCCACAATCTCAACAATCATTAAGGGAGCTACAACAGATGGCCTAGGAACATAAGAGGTGGAGCCCCTTCCATGCTGGCACACAGATGCAGCGTGTCCTAACCTGCAGCAATTCGAGCAGAACAAGACCTAGGATTCAAAGAACACCTGCTATTTCCATCAGATTTCACCTTCAATATCGATATAAAACAAATTTACCCGGGGCTTGGACACACCCACCTCTATGGAAATATGTGGTTCAAAGGGGTGAAATGTAGAGATCTTCCGTGCATCCATACAATTAAATCACCCAATGACATTACCAATGACTTGATGGATGGCCATATTCTGGAAGGGGAGTGCAAGTCTGAGTAGAGTTACCCACAACACCGTGCTCGGAGGGTCACGATTCAAGTGGAAATCAAAGCTCCACCGGAACAAGTAGAACTGAAAACCAATGACAATCCATAGAGCCACAACCTTGGCTGAGATCAAATCATCATTTTTCCCAAAACAAAACAAAAAATGGCATTCATCAAATATTTTAAATGTTTATTTCGGGGTTTTAGTGTTTTTTTTGTTTTTTAAAATTATATTTTTTTTGTTTTATGGTTTATAGGAATTTTTTTGGGGTTTTTGGGTTTTTTTTGGGTTTTATGGGTTTAGAGTGTTTTATGGTTATTTAGGGGGTTTAGGGTTTTATGATGGTTTTAAGGTCCTTTATTTTTTTACGGGTTTTAGGTTCTTTTTCAGTTTTAGGATATATTTGGTGTTTTAATTTTTTTATGTCTTTTTTAGTTTATGGGGTTTTAGGGGTGTTTAATGTTTTTTGGGGTTTTATTTTTTTATTTTTGAATTGCATTTTTTATGGATTTTTGAGTAATAGGATACAAGGTTTGTCTTTTAGGGTTTAATGTGAATATTTTATTGTGTAGGGTGCATGGTTAATGTTTTAGGGTATATGGTTTAGGGTTTAGGGTATAGGGTTTAGGGTATACAGTTATGGTATATGGTTTAGGTTTTAGGGTTCATGGTTTGTGGATTTGGGTGTTGGTTATGGGGTTTAGGGTGATGTTTCTTGGGTTTAGTTAGTCAGGTATATGTTTTAGGGTGTAGGGTTTAAGGTTCAAGGTGTAGTGCTTGGAGTTTAATGTTTTGTGGGAGATTTACAGTTTATTGGGGTATTTGGGGTTTTTTGGTTTTTATTTATTTGAGGGGGTTTGGGGGTTTTTTGGTTTTTTGGTTTTTTATTTTATTTTTAGTGTATTTTTCATTTTCAGTGTTTTTAGGGTTGTTATTTATTTCAGGGGTTTTAAGGTTTTTTTTCGTTTTTATTATTTTAGAGGTTTTTAATGTATTTAGTGGTTTTTTTGGAATTTTAAAGGGTTTTTGGGTTTTTAGGGATATTTTAATGTTTTTTGTGTTTATTTTTAAAATTTTCTAGGTTACGGGTTTTCGTGATTGTTTTCTTTTTTAGTTTTTTTAAATTTTAGGGATTTTATGGTTTTTACAGGGTTTAAGGGTTTTTATTGTTATTTTTGTTTTTAGGGGTTTTATAGTTTCGAAGGGTTTTTGGGGATGCTTTTAGTGTTTTTTGGGTTTTTAAGGGATATATATTTCATTGGGTATATAGAGATTTTTTTAGGTATTAGTACATTTTTAGTCGATTTAATATTTTTAGGGTTTTTTTGTGTTTTCTGGGTATTTAGGGTGTTTTAGTGTCTTTTATGTTCTTTTAGAGATTTCAGAGTTTTGGTTTTTTAGTATTTTTTGGGTCTTCTATAAATCTTAGGGTTTTCAAGCATATTTAAAAAATTTATTTTCATTTAAGGGTTTTAGGGGTTTTTAGATTCTTTTAGTGTTTTTTAGGGTTTAAGGGTTTTAAATTGTTCTTAGGGAAATTCATGATGGGGGAGGGGGTTGGTAATTTTATGTTATTTGTGTTGTTTTAGGGTTTTATGGGGGGATTAAAGGATTTTAGATACTTTTGAGGTTTTAAAATGTATACTATGGCCTTTAGAGTTTTAGGGGGTTTTATTATCCTTTAGGGGTTTAACGGATTTTTGATTCTTTATAGTTTTTAGGGTCTTTTAGCGGGTTTAAGGGTTTTTTTGTTTTTTTTTTGTATTTTCATGGTTTTAATTTTCTTTATGGTATCTTAGGTTCTTTTATGGTATTTCAATGAGATTTGGGGGACTAAAAATTTTTATTGGGTTTTATGTATATTAGGGATTTTAGGAATATAAGTTTTTATGGCGTTTTAGTTGTTTTATTGTGTTTAGGTGTTTTACGGATTTAGGAAATTTTTAGGGTTTTCATATTTTTTTTTGTTTTTACTATATTTTATAATTTTATGTATTTTTAGGGTTTTTGGGGTTTTTAATATTTTTTGGGTTTTAGGGGTTTTAGGGTATTTTATAGTTTTTTAGGGTTATTTAATGTTTTTTGGAGTTTCTTTGGGTTTTGGTGCATTTTGGGATTTTAGGGTTTTTTAGGTTTTTAGAGTTCTATATGATTTGAGGGGGTTCTTTCATTTTTTAATGGTTCTATTGTTTTTAGGCCTTTTGGGGGTTTTTTAAATTTTTATCAGTTTTTAGAGTTTTTTGTGTTTTAGGGGTTTTTAGGAGTTTATTGGGTTTTGGGGGGTTATAACTTTTTTCTCAGGGGTTTATGTTTTTATAACGGCGTTTAGGGATTTAAATGGATTTTAATTTTTTAGGATTATTAGGGGTTTTAGGGATGTTAGTGTATTTTTATATTTTTTTGGATTTTAAATTTTTTTTTGGTTTTTAATGGGGCATTATGGTTTTTTTTGGTTTTATGATTTTTAGGGGTTTTAAGGGTAATATGGAAGTTTTATGGATATTTTTTAATTTTAGAGGTTTTAATGTTTTTTATTGTGGTTAAGGGGTCTTAGTTTTTTAATGGGGTTTAAGGGGTATTAGTGGTTTTATGGTTTATTAGATTTTTTTGGGTTTTATGGTATTTAGTATTTTCGGGGCCTTAAATTTTTTAGGGATTTTTTTTTGTTTCTATGATTATTAAGGGATTTTTGGGCCTTTTTTGTTTTATAGTGTATTTAGGGCCTTTTAAGGGTTCAATGACTTTTATGTTTTTTAGTGGTTTTAGAATCTTTTAATAGTTTTATGGATTTTATGAGTTTTTTATAGTTTTAGTGTTTTAGGGTTTTAAGGCGATTTAGGATTTTATCCTTTTTTGAGGGTTTTAGGGTTTTTTAGGGTTTTGGGATTTTATGGTTTTTAGGGGGTTTATGGTTTTAGGGTTATTATGTTTTTTAGGGGATAAAGAGATTCTTAAGGGTTTTAGTTTTATTTATTATTTTTGGGTTCCTTTAGGAGTTTTTAGGATTTATTATTTTAGGGGTTATTAGGGTTTTTAGGTTGTCCCCTTTTACTGATTTTCTGGGATATTTAGGGTTTTTTTAATTTTTTATAATTTCTTTGGGTTTCCATGTTTTTAGGGGATTTAAGGTTTTTTCGGGGTTTTATGTGTTTTTCATGTTTTAGGGTTTATTAGGGTGTTTATAATTTTTATTTTGTTATGGTTTTCGGGTATTTAGGATTTTGGGTTTTTAGTGGTTTTAGAGTTCTTTGTATATTTTTTTGTATTTAGAGGTTTTGGGGTTTTGGGGTCTTTTGGGGGGTTTAAACTTATTTACATATTTTAATGGGTTTTAGCAGTTTTAGGGGATTTATCTGTTTTTTAGGGTTTAGATGTTTTTAGGTTTTCTTAAGTGTTTTTGTATTTTTGTTCTCTTTCTAATGTTTTTAGGGATTTTATGTGTCTCGAGGAATTTAATTTTTTTAGGGATTCTTCTGTTTTTATGGTTATATTGTATTTTGGTGTTTTTATGTTGTCATTCCCATTTTTGTTATTAGGGTTTTTATCAATTTTACAAGTTTTTAGTGTCTTTTAATGATTTTAGGGGTTTTAGGGTCTTTTAAGGTTATTTTTTGGTTTTTTGGTTTTATGGATTTTTATTTTCATTTAGTATTTTTAGTACTTTTGTGGTCTTTGAGTTTTTTATCGGGTTTTCAGGTTTTAATGTTTTCACAAGATTTTAGGTTCTATAGGATATTTTAAGGTTATTGTGGCCCATTATTTTTTATGTTTTGTAAGGCCTTCTAGGTTTTCTAGGATCATATGTTGTTTTTGGGCCTTTTAAGGTACTAGGACCCTTTAGGGTTCTTATGGTGCAGTGGGATTTTATGTTTTTAATGATTTTTTGAATTATTTTTATTTTTTCATGGTTTTAGGGGGTTTAGATTTTTTAGTGAATTATTAATGTTTTATCCCTATTTGGATTTTCTGGGTTTTTAGTTTTTTAAGGGTTTTTTTAGTTTGAGGGTTTTTTTGAATGTTTTTTTGTTTCTTGGGGATTAATAGATGTTTTAGTGCTTTTTTGGGTTTTAGGGTCTTATGGGGTTTTCTTTGATTTTAAGGGGTTTTTTTGTTTTAGTGGTTTTAAATGATTTAATGGGTTTGGGAGGGGGGGTTGGGGTTTTTTGTGTTTTTTGGATTTTAATAATTTTTATAAATTTTAGATTTTTTATGGTTTGGATGTGTATAAAAAGGTTTTTTTGGGTTTTCAAGATTTTAAGCTATTTTAATTTGGTTTAGGTTGTTTTTAATGTATTAGGGATTTTAATGGTATTTGCGGTTCTTAGGGACTTTGAATTTTTTTAGGGGTTTGGGGTTTTTTTGTTTTACTATTTTTTGGGGTGTTAGAGTATTTTAGGGTTTTTAGGCCTATTTATGGTTTTTAGGATTCTTTGGGTTGTGAGGGTTTGTTATAAGGTTTTAGGGATTTGTAGTATCTTTGTTTTTAGTTGCTGTTTACATACATTTAGGGGGTTTCAGGTCATTAGGGTTCAATAAGGGTTTTTGGGTGATTTATGGGTTTTTAGGTTAGTTAATTTTCCTTAGAATTTTTTTACTTTTTTGGGTGTTTTTAATGGTTTTCAGGGATTCTACATTTATTAGGGTTTTTAGGTTTTTTAGTGTTTTAGTGTTTAAAATGTAATTTTAATGTTTATGATTGTTTTTATGGTTTTAAATGTTTTTTGGTCTTTTTATTGTCTTTAAGTAATGTTTTGTGGTTTTAGGGGTTTTGGGGTCCTTTGGGATTTTAGTGTCCTATAGGGGCTTTAGTGGTTTTAGGGTCCTTATATTTTTTATTGCTTTTTGGGATTGATTATGATTTTTTGTTTTTTATGTTCTTTTAGGAATTTTAGGGACCTCTGTGGTTTTTAGTGTCCTTTAATGTTTTTAGGGTGCTTTAGGGTGCTTTAGGGGTTTCATATCCGTTTTGGTTTCATTATGGTTTTTGATGGCCATTTAGGGGATTTAGGGTTTTTAGTGTCCTTGATGGATTTTATGGTTTTTATGGGCTTTTTGTCTATTTTTGGGTTTTGTGGTATTTTTGAGTTGTTAGTGTTTTTAGTATTATTATTATTTTATGGTTTTATGGTTTTTAGTTACTTTTTTGGGTTTTAGGTTTTTTAGGGTGACTTAGATTTTTTAAGGGGTTTTAGTGATTTTTGTGGTTTTTGGTTTTTTGGGTGATTATCATTCTTAGGGTCCTTTAGGGTTTGGGGGTCTTCATTTACCTTTAGTGATTTGAGGGTTTTTTGTTTGTTTTAAATGTGTTTTGTGGTTTTTTGGATTTTAAGGGTTTTTTTTCATAAGGATTTATATATTTTTTGGGGTTTTTTAATTTTATATTTTCTATGTTTTTTTTTGTTTTTAGGGGGGTTTTAAGTGTGTTTAGGTGTTATTAATTTTTTTTGTATTTATAGTTTTTTTTTTACTTTTTGGATTTTTTTTCTGTTTTTAGAATTTTTAGGAGTTTAATTGATTGTTAGGGTTTTAAGGGATTTTATGCTTTTATGGGTTTTATGGGGGTTAGGTTTTGTAGTATTTCCATGTTTTTTAGATTTTTTTTATGTTTTTATGGCATTATAGTTGTCTGTATGGTTTTTACGGGTATTAGATATTTTTTAGGGGTATTTAGAATTATTATGGGTTTTTATGTATTTTCAAGGTTTTCAGGGGTTTTTATGATGTTATTGGTTATTTAGGGATTTTATGGGGTATTGATATTTTTTAGTATTTTTAGGGATTTTTAGGGGTTTGTGGGTTTTTATTTGTTTTGGGGTTTCATAAGACAATTTTAGGTTTATTTTTGACATTTAGGGGTTATAGTGGTTTTAGAATTTTTACGATTTTTAGGAATTTTTATGTTTTTTATAGTATTTTAGGGTTTTAGGATTTAATTTATTTTTAGTGTTGATGGGTTTTATGGGTTTTTAGTTTTATTGGGATTTTCTCGGGATTTGTGATTTTTAAGGTTTTAAATTTTTTTAGTGCCTTTAGTGTTTTTTGGGTTTCTAAGTGGTTTAAATTGTTTTACGGGTTTTAGTGTTTTATATGGTTTTTATAGTTTTTAGAGATTTTTAGATTTTTTTGGTAATTTGAGGGTTTAATAATTTTTAGAGGATTTTTTGTTTTTAGTGTTTCTTAGGGTTTTTAGGGGTTTAGGGGGCTAATAGATTCTTTTCATTTTTTGGCCCTTTTAGGGGTTTTCGGGTACTTTTGGGTTTTTAGGGGCATTCGGGTTTTTGCTGTTTTTCAGGTATCCTATTTTTTCATGGAGTTTTTGGAAATTTTATGGTTTTTAGGGATTTTAGGTGTTTTCAAGGTCTAATTGGATTTTAGTTTTTTAGAGTTTTTAGGGTTTTTAGGGGGGTTTCAGACGATTTTATTGTTTTTAGGTTTTTTGGGTTTTATTAGTGTTATTGGTTTTTATGTCTTTGAGGGTTTTTTGGTTTGTAGGGTATTTCAATGTTTGTAAGATTTCTCTAGGGTTTTTATGGTTTTAGGTTATTTTAGGTGTTTCATGGTTTTTAGGGTTGGGGGTTTAAGGATTTTTTAGGATTTTTTTTGGGTTTATAGCTGTTTTATAGTTTCTAAGGTATTTTTGGGTTTTTAATTTTTTTGTGTCTTTTATGGTTTTTATGGAATTTTGGGATGTTTAGGTTTCTCATGGTTTTTAGGGATTTACTGGGTTTTTAGTATTATAAGTGTTTTTAGGGTTTAAAATTATCTTAGAATTTTTATGTTTTTTTTTGGAATTTTAGGGGTTTTAAAGGGTTTTGGGTTTTTTATTATTTTTAAATTTTTTTGGATTATAGCTATTTTAAGGGTTTTGGAGGTGTTTTAGTTGTTTTTTGGAATTTTAGGGTTTTATGTGGTTTTAGGTTATTATGGTATTTTGAGGTTTTATATGTTTTATGGGTTTTAAGTAATATTAATTCTTTTTAGGGTTTTGGGTTTTTACAGTTTTTATGAATTTTAGTTATTGTTAGTTGTTTTGGTATTCTTTTAGGTTTTTAGGGTTTTATGGATTTTAGTTGTCATTAGGGCCTTTTTAGGGTTTTGGGGTCTCTTATGTGTGTTTTATGGGTTTCATTTTGGGGGATTTTATGGGTTCTTAATGTTGTAATTTTTTTTAGGATTGTTAGGATTCTTCAGGGTTTTGGGTTGTTTTTGGGCTTTTAGGGGTTTTATAGTTTTTTAGGGATTTTCCTGTCATTTAGTTTTTATGTTTTTTAGGTTTTTGTAGTATTTAGGGGATTACGGTTATATTTTAGGGATTTTAGGGTATATTGTTTTATGGTTTTCTAGGTGTCTTAGGGGTTTTTGGCGGTGTTTAGGGTTTTTAGGGGTCTTAAGGGTTTTGTATGCTTTTTACGGTTTGGTCAGGTTTTATCAGGTTTTTTAAATTTATTGTTGTTTTCTATATTTTACATAAGGTTTCGTTGGGGTTTCTGGGTTTTGGGGATTTCGTTTTTCTTATGGAATTTTTGGTTTTCTAGTTTTTTATTGTTTTAGGGTGTTTTAGATTGATTAGAGTATTTTATAGAATTTTGGGATTTTTGGGATTTTTGGTATTTTGGGGTATTATGGGTTCCTTTATTTTTTTTATGGATTTAGATTTATTTTAGTGTAGTTTTTGGGTTGTCTATGTATTTCAGTGTTCTTTTACATTATAGGGTTTTAGGTGTTTTTATGTTGTTTATTGTGTTTTAGGGGTTTTAAGGGTTTTAGGGGTTTTGAGTTTTTTATGGATTTTATTATTTCTATGGTTTCTTGGGTTTTTGGTTTTTTAAAAAATTTAGGGTGTCAAATAGTTATAAGAATTTTTTAGAGTTTTTATTTTTTTAGGTGTTTTAGGAATTATTGTGTCTTTTATCTGTTTTTATGTTTTTTACGTTATTTTGGGGTTCTTAGGGTTTTAATGTTCTTATAGGGGTTTTAATGGTATTTTTGGTATTTTAGGGGAGTTTTTGTTTTTAGGGTTTTGTGTTTTTTAAGGCATTTATAGGTTTTGATGAATTTTATAGGGTTTTGTATGTTTCAGGGTGTTTTAGTGTGTTTATAGTTTTTTAAAAGTTTCATGTATGTTTTTGGTTTTTTTATATTTAGGGTTATTATGAGTTTTTTAGGGTGTTTTTGGGGTTTTAGGTGTTTTACTCGAATTTAAGGATTTATGGTCTTTTTTGGTTTTTAATGGGTTTTAAAAGGTTTTTTGAGTGTTTTTAGGCCTTTTATGATATTATATATTTTTAATGTTATTTTTGTTTCTAAGGTTCTAGGCTCCATTAATGTTATTAGGTTTTCAAGGATCTGTTGGGGGTTTTTTTATTAGGGTTGTTTTTAATTTTTAGGGACATTTAGTTTTTTTAGGGGTTTTACGGGTATCGGGTCTTTTAGCGGCTTTTACAGCATTGAGGATCTTTTAGGGTTTTTATTGGGTTTTAATATTTTCTTAATGTTTTTTCAGGTATTTTATGTGTTTTAAAGGGTTTTAAAGAACTTATTTTGTTTTGGATGGGTTTTAGATACATTAATGGGGTTTAGGGTGTTTTAGTGTCCTTTATGGGTTTTAAGGTCCTTTAGGGTTTTTAGGATCCTCTATGGTTGTATGGTTTTTAGTAATCACAAGGGGTTTTCGCATTTTTCATGGTCATTTTAGGTTTTTAGTGTCCTTTAGGAGTTTTAGGCGGTTTTAGTGTCTTCTAAGGTTTAAGGGTATTTTGTCACCTATTTTTGTTATTATTCATTGATGTATCTTTTAGTTTTTTAAATTGTTTTTGGAACTTTTACGTATTTCATTGTGTTTTTAGGGACATTTGGGGATTTATTGTTTTTGTGGACTTTTAGAGTTTTATTTCTTTTTGGGTGTTTTTATGGACTTTTGGGTATTAGGGATTTTAGGTTCATTTATGATTTTTAATTTTTTGGGTTTTAAGGGCTTTAAATAATTTTTAGGAATTATATATTTTATAGGTATATAAGGTGTTTTAGGTGTTTCTCGGGATTTAATATTTTTATAGGTCCTTTTGGGTTATTTAGGGTTTTATGTATTTTAGGGATTTTCAGGTTCTTTAGGGTATTTTATTGTTTTTTTCGATTTTTTTCTCTTTAATGGTTTTTTCAGGTTTATTGGGTTTTAGATTATATAGTAATTTTTTATGGTTTTTAGTGGGTTTTTGATATTTTATCTTTTTATAGGGTTTTGGGTTTTGGTGGGTTTAATGGATTTATAGGTTTTTAAAGTGGGTTTTGGGGTTTTTATGTGTCTTTTATGGGTTTAGGTGTTTTCATGGTCTTATGGGATTTAGGGAGTTCTGGGGATTTATGGGATTTTAGTGTTTTAGGGGTTTGTGGGGGGGGGGGGGTTATGTTTTTCATGTATTTTTAGAGTTTGCAATGAATTTTAGGGTTTTTAGGGGGTTTAAAATTTTTCTTTGGTTTTTTAGGAGATTTTAATGTTTTCAGAGGTGTTTAGGTTTTTCTAGCTTAGATTTATTATTTTAATAGTTTTTAATTCCTTGGGTTAAAAGGATTTTTGTTGTTTTAAGGGTTTTTATGGTTTTAATGTTTTAGGGTATTTTTAGGTTTTTTATGGTTTTTATGGTGTTTTTTGTTTTATTGGTCTTATGTTTTTTTTGGTATTTATGGGTTTTTAAGGTATTTTAGTGCTTTTAAGGGGTTTGGGATTTTTTAGACCTATATGGTTTTTATTTTTTATGGGTTTTCAGGGTCTTATGAGTTTTAGGGTAATTTATTTGTTTAAGGTATTATAGGGTTTTTTGGAGTTTATGGTTTTTGGGTTTCTAAAGTATTTGGGCATTTTTAATGTTTTTTTAGAATTTTAGGGTTTTTGGGTTTTTATAATTTCTAGCGGTGTATGGTTTTTAGGGTTGGTGGGGGGGGGGGGGTTTGAAAGGTTTACTATTTTTTGTTTATGGGGTTTTTAGGTGTTTTATGATTGAAAGGGGTTTTATGGTTTTTGAGGTTTTTTAGTTTTTATGGGTTTTTAGTAATTGTTAGAAATTTTGTGTTTTTGTAGGTCTTTTAGTTGTTTTTGGTGGGTTTAGGGTTTTTAGTGTTTTATGGTTTTCTTATGTTTTTTTTGGTTTTCTCTTTTTTTATGATTTTTGGGGGTTTTAATTTTACTTTAGGGGTTTTCAGAGTTGTTTTAGTCTTATTGGGTTTATGTTATTTTAGGATTCTACCTGGTTTTTTGGGATTTAGTATTTTTTGAGTATTTTGGGGTTTGAATGTTTTTATGGGGTTTTATATCATTTATATTTTTTAGTGTTGGGTGGGGGGGGGGTTAGTGGTTTTATATATTATTTATGGTCTTTTGGGGATTTTTATTGTTTTAAGGGTCTTTAGGGTTTGGGGGGTGGGGTCTTTTAGGGTTGTTTATGGTTATTAGTGCGTTTTGGGGTTATTGCGGTTTTAGGTTCTTTGTGGTTTTTGTGTCATTTAGGGGGTTTTAGTTTTTTATTCTTTTAGGGGTTTTTTGGGTTTATGTTTTTAGGGTTTTTGGATATTTTGTGTTTTAAGGATTTTTTATGTTTTTAAGGTCATTGGTTATTAAAGGGGTTTTATATTTTTAAGGTGCTATTTGGGATATTTTATGGGTTTTAGTGTTATATTACGGATTTTAGGGATTTTATTGTTCTTTTATGGTTTCTTTGGGTTCTCATCCTTTTTTATGTATTTAGGGTTTATAGGGTTCTATAGGGTTTTAGGATTTTTTAGGGTTTTTATAATTTTTTAGGGTTTTATAAGGTATTTATAAATTTTTAGGGGGTTTTAGTGCTTTTATGGTTTTAATAATTTTATTGTTTTTTATATATTTAAGGGTTTTATAGAGTTTTTTGTTATTTCATGGATTTATAATGTTTTTGGAGGTTTAAATTGTTATTAAGGTGTTTTAGTGTTTTTAGATTTTTTATTTGTTTTTTGGGTTTTTAACTTTTTTATGGTTTTTATTGTTTTTATAGTTTTTAATGTTTTTAGGTTTTTGATGGTATTTTAGTTTTTAGGATATTTATTGTCTTTTAGGACTTTTGGAGTTGGATGGTAAATTTTAGTGGTTGGGAGTTTTAGAGTCTTTTGGGTTTTAGTGAACTTGCAGGAATTTTTAGGGGTGTTTAGGGTTTTTAGGTATTTTTATGAATTATTAGGGTTTATATGGATTCTTAGGGGTTTGAAGGTAGTTTTAGGGTTTTATGGGATTTAGGTGTTTTTAGGTTTTATAAATATATTATGGTATTTAGGGTTTTTTAAGGATTTAACTTGTTTTAATGATTTGTTGGGTTTTATCAGTTTTTAGTGGTTTTTAGTGGTTTTAGGGGGTTTATGTTTTAATGGGTTTTTAATGTTTTTAGGGTTTTAGGGGTTTTAGGATTATTTTAGGTTTTCTTAGAGTTTGTAAGGGTTTAGGGGTATTAAGGTTATTCTGGGTTATGAGGGACATTTAGGGTTTTTAAAATTGTTTTGGGGATTTTAGTGTCTTTGATCATTTTTATGGATTTTTAGGGTTTTTAGGTTTTAAGGTTTTTAGTTTTTTATTATGGTTTGTTGGGGTTTTATGGTTTTAAAGGGTTTGGGGTTTTAATGGGTTTTTAGGTTATTTGAGGTTATGGGTATTTTTTGGTGTTTTAATGTATTTCATGATTTAGCATATTTTTAGGGTTTAGGTGGTTTTCTGATTTTCACTGTTTTTTCATGCTTTTTGGGGTTTTATTGGTCTTAGATATTTTTTTAAATGGTTTTATGGTTTTTTCCTTTTTGGAGAGCCTTTTTTGGGTTTCGGGATTTTAGGATATTCCTAGGGGTTTTTAGGGGTTTCATGAGTTATTTGGGTTTTCTGTAGCGTTTTATCTTCTCTTTAGATGTTTTGGTGGTAGGGGTTCATGTTTTTAAAGGTTATTAGGATTTTTAGGGATTTAGGCATTCTTTAGGGTAGTTTGGTTATTATGGATTTTAGGGTTTTTAGGGGTTTGGGGGTTTTTATCGGGTGTTTAGCGGTTTAAAGGTTTTAAGGAATTTGTGGGTTTTTGGATTTTAAACGGGTTTTGATGTTTTTTATTATTTTTATTATTTTTATGGTTTTTTGGGCCTTATGTTTTTTTAGGTTTTAGTGAATTTTGGTTCAAAGTTGTTTTTATATTTTTCTGGGTTTTAAGGTTTATAGGGAATCTTTTGGTTTTATAGAGTATTGAGGGGTTTTAGTGACTTTTACATTTATGTGTTCTGAAGATAATTTAGGGGTTTTTATCATCTTTTACGGTTTATATGGATATTATGGTATTTTTGGGTTTTAGGTGTTTTAGGGTATTTGAGGGGGTGTTTTTTTGCTAAGGTCTATTCTGGTTTATAGGTTCTTTTAGGGTATTTATATTTTTTAGGGTCTTTTAGGGTGTATGGTTTAGGGTGTAGTGTTTATGGTTTAAAATGTAGGGTATCAGGTTTAGGGTTTGACATTTAGGGTTTAGGGTCTCAGGCAAGGGGTTTAGGGTGTGGGGTTAGGGATTTTGGTTTAGGTTACATGGTTTCAGTTATATGGTTTTGGGTTTAAGGTGTAGGGTTTGGGGGTCAGGGACCAAGGCTTAATGTTTGTCGTGCAGGGTATGTGATTTACATTTTTTATAGTTTTATGATTATTATGGTTTTTAGAGGTTTAGTGTTTTTAGGTTTCATGGTATATTTTATGGTTTCTCGGGTCTTGGTATTTGAGGTTTCTAAGGTTTAGGTGTTTCTAGGGTTATTGGGGATTGGGGGTTTGGGGGAGGGGTTAAGGGTATTTTGGAGTTTTTGGTGTTTTTAGGGGTTTTTTGGGGTTGGGTGAGTTTTTGGGTTCATTTGGGTTTTTTTATTTTAAGGGGTTTTTTGCAATCCTGGGTTGGAAGGTGTTTTTGGAGTGTAGGGATTTTTGTATTTTTTTGTTATTTAAAGGTTTAGGATATTTTGTAGGTTTTAGTGATTTGATGTTTAATATGGTTTATTAGGGTTTATTTGGGTTTTTATGGTTCATTAGGATTTTTATACCTTCTAGGATTTTTAGGGGTTTTTATTGTTTTCTGGGTTTTTATGGATTTTATGGGTTTTGGTGGGGTTTTTAAATGTTTTAGAGTCTTTTAATATTTTTAGGGTTTCTTGGGATCTTTAGGGAGTTTTGGGATTTTAGGGATATTTGGGCCCCATATGATTTTGAGGGGGTTTTAGCTTACTTTATAATTTTTAGGGGATGAGGGTACATTAAGGGTTTTATGGTTTTTAGAGACTTGAAGTGTTTTTAGGGTATTTAATGGTATTTTAGGGTTTTATGGGTTTTTTAGTTTCTGTAGTGGGTTTTAGGGTCTAGGACAATTTATGGCATTTTTGGGGTTATAAAGAGTTGTTTACCTTATTAGGGGATTTAGTCACATTAATGGTTTTTATGGTGTCTTACTTTTAAGGGTCTTTTATAGTTATTAGGGGTTTTAGGCTCTTTTAGTGTCTTATAAATTTTTTAGTGTTTTCTATGGTCTATTATGTTCTTCTTACGGGTTGTATTTACTTTTTTATGGATTAGGGTTTTGGTTTGGTTGTTGGGTCTTTTAGGGTGTTTAGGGTTTTAGGAGGGGGGTTAAGACTTTTTTGATTTTTGGGGTTATCTGGTGTTTTTAAGAGTTTTTAATGTTTTGTTTCATAATTTTTAGGGTTTTTTTCTTTTTAATGGTTTCAAGGGCTTTAGGGATTTTCTATTTTTATGGGTTTTAGTCATTTTTTGGGTTTTTAGTGTTTTTTTATGGTTTTTGTATTTTTTAATTATTTTGTGTTTTTGAGTTTTTATGGTATTTTAGATTTTTTTGTGGATTTTAGGGGTTTATATATGTTTCTAGTGTTTTTTGATTTTTTTAGTTTTTAGGGTTTTTGAATTTTTTGGAATGTTTCAGTGTTTTCAAGGTTTTTTTGGGTATATGAGGGGTTTTTAGGGTATTTATTTTTTCTATGGTCTTTTAGGGAATTTAGGACCTTTGAGAGGTTTTTTGGTTTTTTGGGATTTTATGGAATTTAATTTTTTCCCATAATTATATGGTTGTTTGTGTTTTAAAGTATAATTATAATTCCTAGGTTGTTTCGGTGTTTTTTATGGATTTTAATGGGTTTTAGGTGTTTTAGGGGCTTTTGGGTACTTTTTGGGAGATTTAGTGTATTTTATAGATTCTGGGATCTTTTTTAGGGTTTAATTATTTTTGGGGTTTTTATGGTTGTTTAGGTTTTAAGGAAGTTTTAGGGTTCTTTACAGTACATTATGGGTTATTAGGTTTTTAGGTTTTCAAGGTTTTATATGGTTTTTAGTGTCTTTTTAGATTTTATTGGGTTTTGTGGTCTTTTAAGGGTTTTTTTGATGGGGGGGGGGTTATTTTTGTGGTTTTTAAAGATTTTCGGATTTCTATGTTTTTGTACCATTTTAGTTTTTTTCGGTTTTTGGGATTATTTAGGTTTTCTGTGTTTTATGGTTGTTAGATTTTTTTTGAGTTTTTTATGGTTTTTAGGATTTTTATTGGTTTTTATGGTTTTAGGGTTTTATGGATTTTATTATTTATTTGGTTTTTTTGGATTTTCAGGGTTTTTGCGGTTTTATGATTTTTGGGTGGATTTAAGTTATTTTTTATGGTTGTTTGGGTCTTTTTGGGGACTATAGTTTTTAGTGTATTTTACTATATTTTAAGGTCTTGTAGGGTTTGTGGTTTATGATTCTAGTTTTTTGGTTTAGGGATTATGGTTGAAGGTGTACTGTTTAGGGTGTAGAGTTTCTATTTCAGGGTGTGATGTATAGGGTTTCTGTTGTAGCATTTAGGGTGCATGGTTTTGGGTTTAGAGTATAGGGTGTAATGTTTTAGGAGTAGGGTTCAGGGTTTAGGGTGTTTTGTATATGGTTTTGGGTATATATTTTAGTGTTTAGGGTGGAGGGTGTTAAGTTTAGTATTTTTATGTTTTCATTTATTTTGACAGTTTTTGGATTATTAGGGGTCTTGATGGGTTTTGATGGTTCTAAGAGATTTTAGGGTTTTAGGCTTTTTAGGGGGTTTTGGATTTTTAATGAGTTTTAGGGGGTGTTTATATTTTTTAATGGTTTTAGAGTTTTTGGGGATTTAATTTATTTCTGGGATTTTAGGTGGTTTTAGTTGTATTGGGTTTTTATGGTATTTATGATTTTAAGGGGTTTAGGATTTTTATTGTGTTTTTGGATTATTTTTTGTTCTTAATGTTTTTTAGTTTTTTTAGGATTTTTATAGTGTTTTTAGGATTGTTTTATTTTATTTTTTGTTTTAATGGGTTTTAGAGATTTTAGCAATTTCAAGGGTTTTATGGGTTGTTAGAGTATTTTGTGTGTTTAGTGTTTTTATTAGCTTTTTAATTGTTTTTATTATTTTGGGATAATTTAATTTTTTTAGGGGTTTTTTGGTTTTTTAGGTTTTTTGCGGTTTTTAGGGTGTTTTACCTTATTTAAGATCTATTAGAGTTCATATGGGTTTTGGGGGGGGGGGTTAGGGGTTTTATGGGTTTTAGGGTTTTTACGGTCCCTTAGGTTATTTAGGGTTTTTGGGTCTTTAGCGGTTTGTACCAGTTTTTATGGTCCTAGAGGTTTTGGGTCTTTTAGAATTCTTTATGAGTTTTTTAGCCTTTTTAGGTGTTTTAGGGTTTTTTTTATTACTATGGGTTTTGGGTTTTTTATGGGTTATAGGGATTTTAACATGTTTTAGTGTATTTAGAAGTTTTTAAGGTATAAATTTCTTTTAGGTGTTGTTATTATTATTTTGGGGGTTTGAGGGATTTTTATGTTTTAAAGCATTTTTAGGGTTTTTTGGTTTTCTTGAATTTTAAGCATCTTTATCTATTTTTACGATTTTTATGACTCTATAGGGTTTTAGCATTTTTATGTTTTTGGGTTTTTTGTGGATTCTTAAGAAATTTTATGGTTTTAGGGGTTTCGTTCATTTAAGGGGGATTATGGTTTTAATGGTTTTTAGGGTTTTGGGATTTTTTGTTGTTTTAGGGTTTATCTTAAGGTCTTATGGTATTTTCTATTGATTTAGGGTGTTTATATTTTTTGTTTTTTAGGTGTTTTAAGGATTTTTTTAGGGATTTAGTGGTTTTTTTTGATTTTGGGGTTTTTAGGATTTTAGGGGTTTTAGTGTTTTTTAAGATGTTTAATAGTTTTTTATGGTCATTTAAGGTTTTCATAGAGATTTTGGGGTCTTTTGGGTTTTACGGGATTTATAGTTTTTAGGGTATTTTTAGGTTTTTAGAATTTTTGGGTCTTTTCGGGATTTCTTAGATTTTTAGGGGTTTTAGGGGTGTATTGGGTTTTAGAGTGGTTTATGAGTTTTCATTGATTTTTTGAGTTTTTATGGTTTTAGGGTGTTTAGGTATTTTTTATGTTTTATTGATATTTTACAGTTTTTATCCTTTTGGGGATTTTAGAGGACTTTTAGGTTTTTTATTATTTTAAGGGTTTTAGGTTTTTTATAGTCCTTAGGGGATCTATGGGGATTAGTTGTTTTTGTAGTTTCTATTTATTTAGATCATTTTTAGATTTTGAGGTTATTTAGCGATTTTGGGGGTTTTTTGGTTTTTAATAATGTTTTATTGTCTTTTTGAGTGTTTGGATTTTTTAGTGTTTTATGGGTTTTTAGGGTTTTCAAGGGGTTATGGGTTTTCAGGGTTTTCCGGGGTTTTTAGATCTATTAAATATTTCTATGTTTTCTCGGGGTTTTAGTTTGTTTTTATGTGTTTTTTATTGTATTTTTAGGGATTATTAGTGTTTTTATGATATTTCAAGTTTTAGGGTTTTTAGATATTATTGGGTTTTTTTTGGGTTTGCTGATTTTTTTAGTATTTTTAGTGGTTGTCAGGGTTTATTAGGGTACTCTTATGGGTTTTAAGGGATTTGAAGTTCTTTATTGGGTTTAGGGTTCTTTTTAGGTTTTTATTTTTCTTTTGGGGTTTTTGGGTTTTTTTTGGGGGGGGGGGGCGTTGGGTTTTTTTAGTGTTTTGGGGTTTTTAGGTTTTGGTAGGTTTGTTAGGGTTTTGGGGTTTTTTGAGTTTTGTAGAGTTTTGGGGTTTTTTGAGTTTTTTAGTGTTTTGGGGTTGTTAGGGTTTTGCAGGGTTTTCTGGGGTTTAGGGTTTTTATGAATTTTTGGGATTGTTATGGTTTTATTTGTTTTTTAGGGTTTTAAGGGGTTCCTGTGGATTCGTAGTTATTTATTATTTTTTGGGGTTTCCATGTTTTTATAGTATTTAAATTTTTTAGGGTCTAAAAGGAATTTAGGGTTTTTTCAGATTTTTTAGGGTTTAGGGTTTTTAGGGTTTCCTTAGGGTTAGGGTTTAGAGTGTAGGGTATAGTGTTTTTGGTGCTGGGTATAGGGATTAGGGTGTATGTTATAGGGTTTAGACTGTAGGGTATAGGGTTTAGGGTGTAAGTTATATGCTTTAAGGTGTAGGGTTTTGGGTTTGCTGTGTATGGTATAGTTTTTATGGTGTAGGGTTTTAGGTTTAGGGTGTTGGGTATAGGTTTAAAGATGTATGGTTTAGTGTTTTAGATTAATGGTTTTTGGTAGGGGGTTTTGGATCTTGGGTTTTGGTTTAGGGAATGGGGTATATGGTGTGTAGAATTGGGGTTAGGGTGTTGGGTATCATGTTTAGGGTGTAGGGTTTAGGGTTTATGGTGTTGGGTATAGGGATTTGTGTGTAGGGTTTAGGGTGTTCAGTATACGGTGTTGGGTTTATGGTGCAGGGTTTAGGTAAGAGGTAATAGGATTTAGGGTGTATGGTTAAGGGATTAGGGTGCAGTTTACTAGGTCTAGGGTATATAGTTTTTTATTTTGGTTTTAGGGTATAGGGTTAAGGGAATATGGTTTTGGGTTTATGGAGTCTGTTGTAGGCTTTGGGTTGTATGATTTAGTGGTAATGGTGTAAGGTATATGGGTTAGGGTTTAGGGTTTTTTCGGTTTAGGATATATGGTTTCGGGATTATGGTTTATAGTGTAGGGTTTAGTGCATATCATTTAGATTTTAGAGTGTAGGTTATGTGGTTTAGGGAGTTGGGTTTTGGGTTTATCGTTAATTTTTTCAGTTTTGTGATTACGTTTTTGGGTATATGGTTTGCGGTGTAGGGTTTACGCATTATGGTTTCCTATATAAGGATTATGGTGTAGGATTTACGGTTTAGGGATTACGCTTTAGGGATTATGGTTTAACATGTAGGATATAGGGTTTTGGGTGTAGGCTATAGAGATTTTGGTATATAGTAATGGTTTTAGGGTTTAGGGGTTAAAATTTATGGTTGTGTACGTAGGGTATAGGGTTTAGGGAATAGTGTTTCAGTTTTAGGGTACAGGGGATATAGTTTTGGGTTTATGGTTTAGGGTTTGGGGAGAATGTTATAGGGATTAGGTTGTATGATATAGCGTATAGGGTTTATGGTGTAGAGTTCAGGGTGTAGGGGATAAGGTCTATCGTGTTGGTTTTAGGGATTATAGTGTTAGATATAGGTTCTACGAGGTATGGTATAGGGTTTAGAATCAAGTATTTAGTTTTAAATGTGTAGGGTTTAGCGATTTTTGTGTAGTGTATATGTTTTAGGGTTTAGTGTTTGGGGTTTTGGGTTTACAATGTATTGTATAGGTTATATGGTATGGGTTTTAGGGTTTATGGTTTATGGTCTATGGTTTATGGGTTGAGTATTTGGTTTAGGGTGTATGGTATCGGGTTCTGTGTGTAGGTTTTATGGTTTAGTGTGTAGGGTTTTATGTTTATGGTATAGAGATTATGATGTGGGGTATAGTTATTGCGATGTAGAGGTTTATGGTGTTGGGTATAGTGTTTAAGGTGTTTAACTGTTTTTTGGATTTTAGGATTTAGGGTTGTTTTTGATTTTTTGTGTTTTTAAAATTTTATTTATTTTTAGGGGTTTTAGGGTTATTAGGGGTTTTTTATGGGTTTTGGGGTTTTTGGGGTTTTTAGTATTTTAAGAATTTTATTGATTTTCCAATTTTTTTATTATGAGGGTTTTTAGTGTTTTTAGTGGTTTTTTCTTTCAAAAGATTTTATGTGGTTTTTAACATTATTAGGGTTTTTAGTTTTTTAGGGGTTTTATTTTTTTCATGGGTTTTTCGTGTTTTGATGGTTTTTTATAATTTTTAGGGGTTTTGGGTATTAGGGATTTTACAGGTTTTTATGGTTCCTTTATTGGTTTTAGGGTTTTTAGGGTGTTTCAATGCTTTACTGGATTTTTTTGGTTTTAGTGGATTTATGATATTTAGGGTTTTATGGTGTTTAAAGTGTTATAAGGGTATTTTTGGGTTTTTATAGGTTTTAGTGTCTTTTTGGGGTTTAGGATCTCTTATGGTTTTGATATTTTCATGGCTTTTTGTGGTTTTAAAGATTTCCTTATGGTTCTAATGGGGTTTTCTGTTTATATGGTATTTGGGTTTTTTGGGTTTTTTGTATTTTTGGGTTCTTTAGGGTTTTTTGGGTTTTTGGTTTATTAATTTTTTTTAGGATTTTTAAGTGGTTTAGGGTTTAATGTATATTTAGGGGTTTTAGGGTTTATTGTGGTTTTCAGTGTTCATTTGTAGTATATAGGGTTTTTATATTTTTGATGGTTTCATGATATTATCATGGTTTCTTTAATTTTTAAGGGGTTTAGGGATTTGAGTGATTTTACATGGTTTTAGGGCTGTATTGTAGTTCCTTGAAACACAAGTTCTAGTTTTAAGAATCTCTATTTCTAGGCAGTTTCCATTGGATTTATTTATGGAATTGGAAACTCCCACCAGTTCTTTTTCCAAAGGGGATCGGCTTTCCCAAGGCAGGTGTTTGTTATGTTTGAACTTTACGATACTTAAGAACATGCATTAGTCGAGAGGATGGGAGGTCGGACACATCACATCCTTTTTGGGGGAAATTTTTGTCTACTCTAGGATTCCCTTTGTAAATTTAAGAAATTTTCAGGAATTATTATTAATTTACCAATTATATCATAAGTATCCCTTGGAATTTACAATCACTTTTTAACATGTGTAAAATTTAGAATCATCAGTATGCATTAATGGTTCTTCATCAATGGAAACATCTGTCTGTATTTGAGGTTTTCCATCAATTGTAACCCCAAATATAGCGATTAGAGATTCCTTCAAACCTCATTGGAATGACACTGGTTTTTAAGAAACTCAGTGGGCACTCTGGAATTTATTGCCATCCCGGGGGACGGAGGTTTGTTTTGATCAAGGGATTCTGCTTATAAAATTTTCTATCTACGTATCCAAGTGAATGGAATCAGAACCCTCGTATTTCAGTGTCTCTTAATAGGACACATCATACCTTTTATGGTCATGTGATAAGGACCTCTAAGAAAAAGGTGCTTCGTCAAAACATAGTGTGTGTCTTACGTTGAAGCATCCTAAGGAACATGGAATGGATATGAGTTTCCAAGTAGGATCATACACTATTGAGAATATGGCCCAAGGAGAACATGGTTGATTTGAAGTGTTGGGTTTGAACCTCATGGTGGCTTTCTACGTATTCATTATTAATGGGAATCAAAGCCCACATAGTTCAACAGTTCTCATAGGAGAGTAATATCCTCTGAGAAAGATGAGTTTGGGCTTACTTCGTGAAGAGGATGTCGTGATGATTTGAAAATTGAATTTTGGGATTATTTTTGAAGGAGGATGCCCAGTGATCTCAGGCCTTGAGACTACATCCTACATATCCTGATTTGAACAGGAATCTGAGTTCTCCTAGTTCCATGGGTGAGTGTTTGTGTGCATGTTGTAACCATTAAATATCTCTAAGCCCACGTGAGCGATGCTCTGTGTGAGAAATAAGAGGATGTGAAATATTCAACCATTATACTTCACACTATTCCTCATATTCTAATGGAAGAGGGGGCATCCACCATGGAAGAGGGTGAGGTGATGTACTTTCCCTATGTTCTCTTAACATTAGACAGGGGTCGAAATGGAAGGAAGAATGGGTGAAGGTGAGGGGAAAATACCAGGATAGCTGCCCTGAAATTGATCATTGTAGGAAAGTGGAAAAGTAAGTGTGAATTGTACCTTCCCTACAAGAATTTTAGGTTTCCAGCACTTTATAAAGGGCGAAGCCGAGGCCCAAACCCTTATTCTCAGAACCAGGAACTTCCCATCACTGTTTCTAGGAGAAAGGTCCAAGTGAATGGGGATATACAAACCCACAGATACTCCATGAATCGTAACCCCATTACGAATCAAATGTGAGAAACCTATAACTATGGAAATACAAACCCAAATAAGATACACACAGATGTGCCTTTCCCAAAGGTTTGATAAGTCATAAGGTTTGGTGGAGGTCTCAACAAAACCCCTTTCAAAAAAGGGGGCCAATGAAGAAGAATACTTTCCACGAATGGCTGGTGAAGGCTTGATGAATTGTAGAATGAAGAGGGTGAAGAGAATGAGTGAATCATAGAGGGGCACCCAAGTAGAGAAGGTAATGCATGTATGGTCGCGGAAGTACACTTGGGTGACCTGATTTTTACTTAAGCAACGAAGAACTAGTATGGTAATACTTGGGCGTGACCTTGCTCAAGGATTCAAGAGTATTCATAGGTGATCCAAGAAGTGGGGCGCTCAATTTCATGCGAGAGGAAAGGGAGGCGCGCACGTATTTCTGACTTAGGGAGGTTGGGGACTTTAGGTGCGCAGGTGTTATGGTTTTCAAACACTAAAAGGACTTATGTCAAAGGATCCTCCCTTAAATCCTCCAATCATGGTGTCTGAAAAATTACCTTGAATATTTCAGAAGATTGGGGTGAAGTAATAGGGTGACAAGAGTAGCAATTGGGCTTCATGGAAGTTCTTCCATACCAATGGGGTCCCTAAGGGTCTATTTATAGGCAAATAAGTGACCTTGGGTGAAATGAGTTGGGATCGGATCTGACATGCATGCTAGATAGGAGTGCACAAGTAGGGTGCATGACTTTTTGGGTCACGCAAGTGCCTTGTGCGCTTATAGTGTTTTGGCTAGACTAGGGATACCCCTTTTAGACTTAACCAAATTTATCACTTCCTTCAGCTTTATCATAGTGGCGCACAAGTATTTATGTGTAGGTACCTTGGGAACCACGAAATTTCTGACCCTGGTTGGGGAAATTTAGCAGAGAAGTGCATGGACCATATTTCATGGAGTCGACAAGGGGTTTTGGGGTTTTTGGTTTTTGGATTTTTAAGGGTTTTGGGTTTTATAAGTTTATTAGGGGTTTTTAGACCTTCATTAAAGTTGTTATGGGGTTTTAATGTTTTTAGTAGGTTAAGTGTTTTTAGGGGATCTAGGGTTTTTATGATTTTTATTGGGGTTTTGAGGTATTTATTGGGATTTAAAGTTTTTATGGTGTTTTATGATTTTTGGGGCATGGCCATTTTTTATGTTTTTTACACTTTACGGAGTATTTAAATATTTTTAGAGTTTTTAGAATTTTTTATGGGGTTTTTATGGTGTTTTATATTTTTAATATCATAAGGGATTTTAATTTTTTTTAAGAATGTTTGGGTTTTGGGGAGTTTTTTGGGTATTTTAAGGATATTAGTGGGGTTTTTTGTGTTTATGAGTTTTAGGGGTTTTAGTGTCATTTATGGATTTTTAGGATTTAAATATATTTTTTGGGTCTTCAGTTATTAGGTTCCTTTTGGGTTTTATGGTTTTCAGGTTCCATTAGGATTTTTATGGTTCATTTTTTTCCTTTATTGTTTGTATGGTCCTTTAGGGTTTTTATGAGTTTTTAGTATCCTTTAGGATTTTTAGGGGTTTTAGGGTTCTTAAGGGTTTCATGGGTTTTTCGGTTCCTTCAAGTGTTTTAAGGTTGTTTAGTTTTTTAGGTTATTTTAGGGGTTTTATGGTTTTTAGGGTCCTTTTTGTTTTTAGAGGTTTTAGACACTTTTAGGGTTTTTTGAGTATTTTATTGTCTTTTAGGGGATTTAGGTTTTTTAGTGTCATTTAGGGTTGTGGGGTTTTTAGGATTTTTAGTGGGATTATTGGATTTTAATTTCTTTTAGTGTTTTAGGGTATTTATTGGTTTTTGGTGGTTTAAGGGTTTTTAGTGTTTTATGGTCTTAGAGTTTTTATCGGTTTTAGGGTTTTAGGGATTTATAATATTTTTATGGGAAATTAATGGTTTTGTAACGCCCCGACCCCAGCTACCCAGAGTCGGTGCATTACTTCGTAACATTGGCATGATCACAAAAGATCAAGTCTCGAAAGACCGATTAGTTTAGTAGCCTTGGAAACACTAGATACATTCATAAATGTTACATTACATCATAAAGTGAAAAATTAATAACAAAGTCTTCATAGTCCACACTCATATCCTCTTCTGACTATCCCTGTAGGTCATTCATAAAATACCTCTTCACATCCTGGAAAATATTAAAACATTGAAAGGGGTGAGCTCAGATGCTCAATAAGGATAACATTATTGCGGAAGCTTTCATAAATAAACATTAACATTTAAGGCAATGTATAACTAAAACAAAAACCTTTTTAAACTCGAACTTCAGCATAATATGGAAAAAATAAAATTAAATAATGCCATTTACTTACTCACATGGATATTCAACTAGTCTAATAATCACATGAAATATCAATAACCACTTTCCTAATGAGGGAATGTATAATGCCAGACATTCTGAAACATTTCGTCAAGGCCTCGGCCAAGACGTCTAAAATGATTAAGGCCTCGGCCAAAACCATAAATAAAATTGGGAAAGGGCCTCGGCCAATTCCACGTCTAGTTGTCTCATGAGACCTACCGATGCATCGAGGAGCTATATCGGGCTCCACCCGTCACTTATTATGTCCAATACATTCCTCATCTGAATAGGTTTAAACATATCATAAACCATAACATAATCGTATCACATAAAACATGCATAATGGAAACATAACATTTCCATATTTCAATCACAAGATATCAATACAACACATTGATATAATAAAAATGCTTTCAAAACCATTTTCAATACCAAAATAAAAGAAAGTTAAAACTTTGTATTTATTTTTCATTAAAAAAATGATGGCTTGTAGAGGAAGCCGAAACTCAAATAATGGTCACGGCGGCAGATAAGTCGTTGTCGCCGCATAAGTACGGAAAGAAAAACATTCCCTTTTGTCGTTTAGCAAAACGCTTCGTATAAAAAAGATTCCTTTTGAATAAACGTAAAAGTCAAAGGGGTTTAGACACCGTATAAAAGAAAGTTGTGTATAAAACCAAATATGCCTCAATGAAAGGGGATTGAGACGAAGTCCTTAAAAAGATCATTTTTTTATAAAGTAGGTTTTTTATGTGTATTCACTATAAGTACACATAAATAATGTAAAAATACAAGATAGGACATAATATCATGACATAATTTGAAAGTAGGAGATTAACCCAAAGAACAGAAATTGGGTTAAGAAGTTCCCATACCTCGTGTCTTGACTCAACCGTTCTTTAACCTCCTGAATAATAAACTAGAGTTAATATATACCTTATTAAGAACCATTTTTAATTTCATTATCCTTTTTATATCACTTATTACAACATTATGAACATTATGTAATTATTTAAGTTAATAACGGTCGTTTTGTCGATCTTTGGTACTTGAGTCAACAATAAACTTCTTATAATTACAAGTTGTTTATGTGGTAGAATATCAATTATCTCCAGAATTATATTCATGATTTAGATGTCATATATTTCATATATATCCAGTATATACATTCATTTATTACGTAACATTTAGAGGTAAGAAATGAAATGCACCGTTCATGGAGACGGTAAGCCGTACGTACGCATGAACGCTACTTTCATTTCTATTTCATATTTAATGGAATGAAATCATAATGATATAAATGTATAATTTAATTCCAGTATAATATAGTGTATAATACCACTTACTCCATCCTTTATACATCCCACATATGGCATTAACGATTCAAATCACTTTGAGGGGGCGGTAGTCCGCACTTCCTAAAATGAAATTATCGCGTTTTACCCATAATGGAAATCATAAAGTATGACATAAATGAGAAATACAGAAGAATAAGTAAGACATAAACATATTATATATCATATATAAATATAGTGACATCTTAATGGCCACCTTTGAAGGTGTTATATGAGTGTTGAACAATCAACGTTCCGTGAGGCAGAAATTCACCATCCACAGAAACTGTATGTTCTTTAACCATTACATGTATGTGTGTGTAAGTGTAGCTTGAATCCTTATTATAACAAAATACTAGTATATTGAGGATACTTGTGTTGTTACAAAAGAAATGAATAAAAATATTTTAGGGGGTTGGAGAAGAAAAATAAAACAAAACAACATTAGAGAAGACATTACCTCAAAATCGGGTAACTCTTTTTGATTTGAGCCAAAGGCTTCCTTGGGAAGTGTTTTGCCCAAAGTGAGGCTTCTAGGAGTAAGAGATGGAAGTTGGGAGAGTATTTGGGCATAGTTTGGCCGATCCAAATGGCTTGAAAGTTTGAATGAGGTGGTAGAGGTGGGGGACTTTTATAAGAGGAGAGGAGGGGCTCTTTTGGAAAGATTGAAATGTTACATTATTATACAATTCTTTTTGGATTCTAAAGGTCCCACACTTATATAATTCGTGGATAAGGTGGTACGGGTTCGAAAGCTCCTCATCCAATAGGCTTTGGACATGTGTAAGCCTTGGATTTTGCATTATCTTCTCATTTTATTTAAATCATTAAATAATGAGGTCATCGCTGCATCATCATGATGTCATAAATAATTTAATTTATTTAATGTCTAAAAATTATAAAAAAAATACTATGATGTAGGAAATATTTTTATCTTTCCAATGACTATTTATAGTAAAACATATGACTTGTATAACCCCATGTAAAAATTGTTTTAGTAAAACATTTAATGTTTGTGTCATTTTGTACTTTAACATTAAATAAAAGGTATTTATGTCATTTTGCAACTAAAGTGGCTCCATGGGGTCCCCAAGTTGACCCATGGATTGTATTGGTCGACCATGACACATCCAATGAGGTTAGGACATGTGTCAAGCTCATCTCATATTATTAAAACATTATTTTTACCTTAAACTACACTAATTACCTCTAATCGCGATTAAGAACTTAAAAGTTACTATTCACCAAAAATTATTTTAATCTTATTGAACCACATTTTACTTCTTAATGATAACCATGTATGTTGGATTTTTGAAAATCAAATCACAGAGGTGGTAATATTTCATTTAAACAAAAAATCAGTTATTTAACTACCACTTAGTGGTTTCACTATTCATCAAAAATTGAAGTTTTTCAGAACAATGCTAAAATTTCACCCTAAGCTATAATTGATATTCAGATTCCAAAAATGATGTATATTTTAAAAAATTACAAAAATATAAGTTTCATTAATTTATTTTATAATTAATTCCCGCTGTCACAACAAATAGCGTGTTTTTAAGAAACAATTTATATCAAAAGATTGGCAATTGTTTATGTCCAATTTCAATGTTAAATTAATTATAATGACCACCATTGGATAAAATGGTAAAAAATATATTCTAATTATACTTTAAAACCACTAAATAGTATAATTTATCACTATAAATTATTTTGATTAAAAAAGTTGTTTTTAAGTATTTTTCACTATTCATAAAAAATTAGAAGTTCTCAGAAAAATACCAAAAATTCAACATAGGCTAATTTCGATATTCCGAATCCAAAAATGAAGTCCATTTTGAAATATAAAATTTATATAATTTTAAAAAGTGGTTATTACTATTCATAATGGTTACTTTGATTAGTCGCGGTGTTTTAGAACTCGAAGTTGCGTACAATGCATGTTATTACATTATTTAATGAGAAGTGTATCGTGGAAGCTCGGGGTGTTACATTCTCCCCTCCTTCAATAAATTGCGTCCTCGCAATTTGAAATTTTTTCTTTGAAAATAAAAGGTTGAAAAGAGAAAATACCTTTGTGGAAAACCCACATCGGAAATAAGGTTAATAAAATTTAGTCTTAATAAGAGGGAAATGGAAATAAGAAAGTCACCACCAAACTATGATCTCGATAAGGAGAACATTGGTGGAAATTAGAGACATATAATTGGAGGAAAAACGTAAATATTTGTAGGGAGTGATTGAGGTCATCGATCACAATCAACTGTCAAATTGAGGGCCTCGAAGCCTTCAATCTATGTTGATTTAAAATATCATCAGTTCAACAAGACATAAGGTATTAGGATAACACATTTTTTTTGTTTTAATATCCCATTACTAAAGTTTAAGAATTAATTTATCCATTGAATAAGAGATAGGTATATATATATTTATGCTTGACAATTAGAGTTTCAACCTTCAACTCATCTTTCACTCAAAAAGATAATATAACTCAAAAATATTATACTTATCCTAATTGTATAAGGTTCCAAATGTTAACACATACCATTTAGATTAGTAAAATTATATTTTAGTAACCAGGGACTTCCTGTAGGCTAGTGGTAGGAAATAAAGGCATGTCGCACTATGGTTGTGGGTTCGATTCCTGCAGCTTTGTCCGACGCGACGGGTTATGACCCACCCTATAGGTTGTCCTTTTCCTAAAACTATAGTATCATAATATTCCAAAAATAATCTTCATAAATTTTTTAACCTTAAACAATACTATCCAAAGATCAACTTAATCCACTCCAACCTTTATAGTTATCCAAAATACCTCTGTCCAAACTTTCTCTAAAAGGACTCTTAATTCCAAAATCTATTTATCAGATTCCCCAAACAAAGTAAAGTTTCTCTTATTGTCACATACTAAAAATATAATTACCTTCATCATATTAAAACCTTACTGAAATCAACAAGTACTGCAGTACAATCCTTATATATATATATCACATTATTCTAATAACCAGAATATAATCCATGAGTCCAAAATCACCAATACATTAGTTATTCTACTTCAACTGTAGTAACAGCATAAGATTGTCCTTGATCCCTTGGCCTTTTCTAAGGTATGTTTCCCTGACGCTTAGGACATTCATTTGCATAATGCCCAATTTCCCTACAATTTTAGCATTCAACATTGATAGCCTCTTTCTTTCCCTTGCAATCACGCGCCTGGTGACCTTTTTCTCCACATTTATAGCAAACTCCCATTCCTTTTAGGCAAGTACCAGGGTGATTCTTCCCACAATTATGACATAATGGAAAATCCTTCTTTCCCTTTTTCCCATTATCTGTCTCTTGTTCCACCGTTCTCTTCTTCTCTTGCTTTACTTTGTTGTCATAAGACTTAGAGAATTCCTTTTCTATCTTGATAGAACATGAGACAATATCTTCGTATGTTGAGAACGATTGTGATACTAAAGCTCGACGGAGAAATGGTTTTAACCCATCAAAGAAATGATCAATATAACCTCTTGGGTTACATATATAATCTGCAGCATACCTCGCTAACCTTGTAAAGTTGGCCTCATACTTTGCGACATTCTCATCCTCTTTTTGTTTCAGACTCAAAAATTTCCTTTCCATATCTGCTCTATGGTCACAAGGAAAGTATTTTTCTAAGAAAATCCATTTTAACTCCCTCCATTCCATATTCGATACATCATCACCTTCCTTTGTGTTTTTAATTAGTGACCACCATTGATCGGCATCTCCAGTGAGGCGGTAAACTGCAATGACAACTTTCTCCCTTTCACTACCCCCCAAGGCATGGAATATTTTATCTAAGGAATATATCCATTGCTCAGCTACTATAGGATTTGTACTCCCATTGATGGTTGGTGGTTGTTGCCTCATGAAACGGTCTAGCATTGATCCTCCACGTTGCGGATCAGGGTGCTCCATACGAGTAAGGATATTATTCATAACCTGCGTGAGTTGTCCCAGTACGGTGAGAAGCTGATCAGCACCAGTTGTATCAATAGCTCCACCATAATTATCTTGAGCAGGAGGGAAATCCCTACATGGATTTCGTGCATTGATACGGTTTCCATTCCTTCCACTAGGCGCCATTTCTAAACAATGGCATAAACTAGATTAGTTTATGAAATAAAATACATAATTCCATATTTGTAAAACACTTTACATAAATTGAACTATTTATGGATATAATCCATAATCCTAAAAAGAAATGTTTCCTTTGAGGAAGTATATACTCATAACCCTTCATAGTGGTTTGTAAAGAAAATGAGAATCATCCTAAGCATATCACCCGGGAGTGTCGTAACCAAGAGTGCAGTAGGGCTCATTGTCGTGCACCAGTTCCCGTTCGAGTCTAGATCAAAGCGGTGTTTTCGGGTTTTACCCCTAGGTACATCTGTGCCAGAGTAGCCTCTACCTGCTCGTATCCAGAATGGGATGTATTGCTCGGAAAACTCACAAAATCTCTATAATACAAAAATTCTAGGAAGTTCTTCTATACTAATCCTCAAATTCTGTCTTTGGGCTATGTGCTCTAATCAGAGTTTATCTAAATCTAGTTTCCAAGGTTAGTACTAAACTGCCTCTGATACCAACTGTAACGCCCCGACCCCAACTACCCAGAGTCGGTGCATTACTTCGTAACATTGGCATGATCACAAAAGATCAAGTCTCGAAAGACCGATTAATTTATTAGCCTTGGAAACACTAGATACATTCATAAATGTTACATTACATCATAAAGTGAAAAACTAATAACAAAGTCTTCATAGTCAACACTCATATCCTCTTCTGACTATCCCTGCAGGTCATTCATAAAATACCTCTTCACATCCTGGAAAATATTAAAACATTGAAAGGGGTGAGCTCAGATGCTCAGTAAGGATAACATTATTGCGGAAGCTTTCATAAATAGACATTAACATTTAAGGAAATGTATAACTAAAACAAAATCCTTTTTAAACTTGAAATTCAGCATAATATGGCAAAAATAAAATTAAATAATGCCATTTACTTACTCACATGGATATTCTACTAGTCGAATAATCACATGAAATATCAATAACCACTTTCATAATGAGGGAATGTATAATGCCAGACATTCTGAAACATTTCATCAAGGCCTCGACCAAGACATCTAAAATGATTAAGGCCTCGGCCAAAACCATAAATAAAATTGGGAAAGGGCCTCGGCCAATTCCACGTCTAGTTGTCTCATGAGACCTACCGATGCATCGAGGAGCTATAGCGGGCTCCACCCGTCACTTATTAAGTCCAATACATTCCTCATATGAATAGGTTTAAACATATCATAAACCATAACATAATCGTATCACATAAAACATGCATAATGGAAACATAACATTTCCACATTTCAATCACAAGATATCAATACAACACATTGGTATAATAAAAATGCTTTCAAAACCATTTTCAATACCAAAATAAAAGAAAGTTAAAACTTTGTATTTATTTTTCATTAAAAAAATAATGGCTTGTAGAGGAAGCCGAAACTCAAATAATGGTCACGGCGGCGGAGAAGTCGTTGTCGCTGCATAAGTATGGAAAGAAAAACATTCCCTTTTTTCGTTTAGCAAAACGATTCGTATAAAAAAGATTCCTTTTGAATAAACGTAAAAGTCAAAGGGGTTTATACACCGTATAAAAGAAAGTTGTGTATAAAACCAAATATGCCTCAATGAAAGGGGATTGAGACGAAGTCCTTAAAAAGATCATTTTTTTATAAAGTAGGTCTTTTATGTGTATTCACTATAAGTACACATAAATAATGTAAAAATACAAGATAGGACATAATATCATGACATAATTTGAAAGTAGGAGATTAACCAAAAGAATAGAAATTGGGTTAAGAAGTTCCCTTACCTCGTGTCTTGACTCAACCGTTCTTTAACCTCCTGAATAATAAACTAGAGTTAATATATACCTTATTAAGAACCATTTTTAATTTCATTATCCTTTTTATATCACTTATCACAATGTTATGAACATTATGTAATTATTTAAGTTAATAACAGTCGTTTTGTCGATCTTTGGTACTTGAGTCAAAAATAAACTTCTTATAATTACAAATTGTTTATGTGGTAGAATATCCATTATCTCCAGAATTATATTCATATTTTAGATGTCATGTATTTCATATATATCCAGTATATACATTCATTTATTATGTAACATTTAGATGTAAGAAATGAAATGCACCGTTCATGGAGACGGTAAGCCGTACGTACGCATGAACACTACTTTCATTTCTATTTCGTATTTAATGGAATGAAATAATAATGATATAAATGTATAATATAATTCCAGTATAATATAGTGTATAATACCATTTACTCCATCCTTTATACATCCCACATATGGCATTAACGATTCAAATCACATTGAGGGGGCGGTAGTCCGCACTTCCTAAAATGAAATTATCGCGTTTTACCCATAATGGAAATCATAAAGTATGCCATAAATGAGAAATACAGAAGCATAAGTAAAACATAAACATATTATATATCATATATAAATATAGTGACATCTTAATGGCCACCTTTGAAGGTGTTATATGAGTGTTGAACAATCATCGTTCCGTTAGGCAGAAATTCGCCATCCACAGAAACTGTATGTTCTTTAACCATTAGATGTAGATGTGTGTAAGTGTAGAACGAATAATTATTATAACAACATCCTAGTATATTGAGGATACTGGTGTTGTTACAAAAGAAATGAATAAAAATAGTTTAGGGGGTTGGAGAAGAAAAATAAAACAAAACAACATTACAGAAGACATTACCTCAAAATCGGGTAACTCTTTTTGATTTGATCCAAAGGCTTCCTTGGGAAGAGTTCTGCCCATAGTGAGGCTTCTAGGAGTAAGAGGGGGAAGTTGGGAGTGTATTTGGGCAGAGTTTGGCCGAGCCAAATGTCTTGAAAGTGTGAATAAGGTGGTAGAGGTGGGGGCCTTTTATAAGAGGAGAGGAGGGGCTCTTTTGGAAAGATTGAAATGTTACATTATTATACAATTAGTTTCGGATTCTAAAGGTCCCACACTAATATAATTCATGGATAAGGTGATAAGGGTTCGAAATATCCTCATCCAATAGGCTTTGGACAAGTTTAAGCCTTGGATTTTTCATTATCTTCTCATTTTATTTAAATCGTTAAATAATGAGGTCATCGCTGCATCATCATGATGTTATAAATAATTTAATTTATTTAATGTCTAAAAATTATAAAAAAAATACTATGATGTAGGAAATCTTTTTATATTTCCAATTATTATTTATAGTCAAACATATGACTTGTATAACCCCATGTAAAAATTGTTTTAGTAAAACATTTCATGTTTGTGTCATTTTTTACTTTAACATTAAATAAAAGGTATTTATGTCATTTTGCAACTAAAGTGGCTCCATGGGGCCCCCAAGTTGACCCAAGGATTTTCTTGGTCGACCATGACACATCCAATGAGGTTAGTACATGTTTCAAGCTCGCCTCATATTATTAAAACATTATTTTTACCTTAAACTACACTAATTACCTCTAATCACGATTAAGAACTTAAAAGTTACTATTCACCAAAAATTATTTTAATCTCATTGTACCACATTTTACTTATTAATGACAACCATTTATGTCGGATTTTAGAAAATCAAATCACAGAGGTGGTAATATTTCATTTAAACAAAAAATCAGTTATTTAACTACCACTTAGTGGTTTCACTATTCATCAAAAATTGAAGTTTTTCAGAACAATGCCAAAATTTCACCCTAAGATATAATTGATATTCAAATTTCAAAAATGATGTCTATTTTACAAAATTCCAAAAATATAAGTTGCGTTAATTTATTTTATAATTAATTCCCGCTGTCACAACAAATAACGTCTTTTTAAGAAACAATTTATATCAAAAGATTGGCAATTGTTTATGTCCAATTTCAATGTTAAATTAATTCTAATGACCACCATTGGATAAAATGGTAAAAATATATTCTAATTATACTTTAAAACCACTAAATAGTATAATTTATCACTATAAATTATTTTGATTAAAAAAGTTGTTTTTAAGTATTTTTCACTATTCATAAAAAATTAGAAGTTCTCAGAAAAATACCAAAAATTCAACATAGGCTAATTTCGATATTCCGAATCCAAAAATGAAGTCCATTTTGAAATATAACATTTATATAATTTTAAAAAGTGGTTATTACTATTCATAATGGCTACTTTGATTAGTCACGGTGTTTTAGAACTCGAAGTTGTGTACAATGCAAGCTATTGCATTATTGAATGAGAAGTGTATTGTGGAAGCTCGGGGTGTTACAGGATTTATGGATTTTTAGGGTTTCTTGATTTTTTATTTATCTTCACGTATTTTTGTTTGGATTTTTTGTTTTTTTGAGTTTTAAGGGGTTTTAGGGGTTTTAGTAGTTTTATGGGTGTTTTTGGATTTCTAGGGTTTCTAGAATTTTAGCAGGTTTTTAGTTTTTTAAGGTTTTTATGTTTTTTGTGTTATTATTCTATCATGGATTATCTGTGTTTTGGGGTTTTTAGTGTTTTCATGATTTTTAGGGTTTTAGTGATTTTAAAGGGTTTTAATGTTTTAGGGTTTTAAGGGTTTGAGGATTATTTATGGTTTTTTGGATTTTTGGGGGACTTAGAATTTTGAGATTTTTTATGGTTTTAAGATTTTATGGTTTTAATGATATATTTATGGTTTTGTGAGTTTTATGGTTTTTAGGGGTTTTAATGTTTTTATGGATCTTTAGGGTTTTTTGGATTTTTGGGTTTTTACACCTTTTTGGGTTTTGGGGAATTTTAATTTTTTTGAGGTTTTAGGGTTCTAATGGGGTTTTAAGGGTCTTCATGGATCTTTATTGTTTTTAACTATTTTTAGTCATTTTATTGTTTTATTGGGTTTTATGTTTTTTTGGATTGTTTTAGGGTTTTTTGGGTTTGTGGGGTTTTTAATTGGGATTTTTGTTTTTTAAGTGTTTCAAGGTTTTTTATGGTCATTAGTGTTTTTTGGGGTTATTATTGTACTTAGGTTGTTTAAGTGTTTGGGTTATTTTAGGGTTTTTATTTAGATATTTAGGTACTTTTTGGGTTTCGTGTTTTTTCAGGGTATTTTGGGGTTTTGGGGGTTTTTGCGGTATTTTAGGGCATTTATAGTTTTAGGGTTTTAGGAGTTTTTAGGTATTTTATGGTCTTATTTTTTCATGTGAGTTTAGGGTTTTAGGTTTTTAGGGGTTTTAGGGGATTTTAATTGTTTCTATGGTTTTAGGGGTCTTACATTTTTTATATCTTTTAGGTTTTTTGTGTTTTTATAGGTTTTTATGGTTGGTAGGGGATTGTTTTGGTTTACGAGGTTTTTGTATGGTTTTTTTGGTTTCTAGAGATTTTAAGGGGTTTTATTATTTTTGGGTTTTTAGGGGGTTTTTTGTTTTCTTCTGGTTCGTTGAGTATTTTTATGATTTTTAGAATTCCTTATGGGTTTTTGGGGTTTTTGAGATTTTATGCTTATGTGGGATTTTTATTTTTTCTATGGTTTTTAGTTTTTTATGGTTTTATGTGTTTTTTAGTGTTTATGTTTTTTATGTGTTTTAGTGTCATTTTTTATTTTCATGGTAACCATTTAATAATGGTTTAAGGGTTTTTAGGGTTATTTAGGATTCTTGGCGGTTTTTTGGGTATCTAGGTGCTCTAGGGGTTTTATGGGGCATTTTTCAATTTAATGTGTTTTTAGGTTTAGTAAGGTTTTTTTTGTTTTTTTGGGTTATTTGGGGGATTTTAGGTTCTTAGGGTTTTTTGGTTTTTTAGGTTTTCTAAGCGTTTAAGAGTTTTTAGAGTGTTTTTAGGGCTTTTAAGATATTATAGTTTTTAGGTTATTTTTATATATTTTATGTTTTCTCGGTAATTTCAATGGTTTTACATGTTTTTATATAGTTTTAGGGGTTTAGTGGTTTATTATGGTTTTCTTTGTTTTTTTGGGTTTTAGATTTTTCGTAGGGGTTTTAATGATTTTTAGGTCATTTAAGGGTTTTATGTTTTTTAGGTAATTTAGGTTTTTTTGGTTTTCTTGGAATTTTATGGCCAATTATTGATATTATGGTTATAACAGTGTATTGGGGATTTAAATTTTTTGATATTTTTTGTGTTTATTAAAATTTTTAGTTATTTAAGGGGATTTTAGGTTGTTTTAGGTATTTAAATTTCAATGGTTTTTAGGGGTTTTATGGTATTTTTGAGTGTTTAATGGTTTCAGATGTTTTTAGGGGGTTTTATTATTGTTATGATATTTTATGTTCCTTTAGTGTTTTGATGGATTTTAGTGGTTTTTTGGTGTTTTACGGGTTTGGGTGTTTTTTGGACCATTATTGATTTTTAGGGGTCATTGTTGACGCTCCTTTCGTCACAGAATCTAAAGATCGGAAAAGGGAATATCTCAGCTGAAAGTGATTCATCCTTTGAAGAAAACATGAAAAATCGACAAAGGCATGAACAAAGGATCAACAGCAAATCCACCGCGCAAGTTATACCACTGCCGCGCAAGTATACGTGCGCGGCTACCTTGGTCGCGCAGGTGACTTGCGCGACCTAAATGGTAACCGCCAGGTAACCGCCTTGGGTCTTCTATTGCCTATAAATAGACCCTGTGGGCCCCCCATTCGAGAGGATCTTTTTCCAGAAACTCGGATTGAAGCTCCCGACGCCCAAGTCTCTTATCAAAGCTTCCAAAACACTTCTACGGTAATTTCTTACCTAGAACGGAAGATCTAATGAGAAGAAGGAAGGCCTAAGTGTTGAAACTTATCAAACACGTGCGCGCCGACTTAATTCCTTCAATATAACTTGCGCGTCCCTTTTTTGGAAGAACCTCAAGGGGATTCTAAAGGGTTTTATCAAGAGTTGCTCAAGTATTTTAATTTCTGATTGAAAATTGTGCAAGTACACCATGTGTCGCGCAAGTATACTTGCGCGACCAATACTTGCGCGCCTTTCAAGACTTGCGCGCCCCTATCTTTTTGGGTGCCCATCTTGCCCATTTTACCCCTCTTAAGCCATTTCACCTTTCCTTTTCAAGATTCAGTCTTCAAGACACTCTTCAAATCCATATATGGCATGATTTCTTGATTTGACTTTCCTATCTGAAAGGAATTCTGTGAAATATCTCTTAAAATCTAGTGATGTAAATATCCTTATGTCACTAAAATACGGAGAGTTCATTCATTCAACCTCATCCTTTAAAATGAGAGACTCTTAACCTGGGTCTCCTTTTCAGGAATAATCCCCAGTTATAAAACCTTTAATCTGGGCATCTTCCTCAGGAGTAAGCCCCAAATTCTTAAAGTTCCTAATCTTGGGCATCATCCTCAGGAGTAAGCACCAATCAAGTCCTTTAATCTTGGGCATCTTCCTCAAGAGTAAGCCCCAACCTCAAATATGGGAATCCTCCTCAGGAGTAAGCCCCAAACCTTATTCCCTAACCCGGGTCTCCTTTTTCTGGAATAAGACTCAGTCATAACCTTGGGCTTCCTTTTCAGGAGTAAGCTCCAAATCCCTTTAAACTTCTCTTAACCAGTCATAATTTACCTTTGATTTGGGTTTCCTTTTCAGGAATAAAACCCAATCATAAGTCCCCTCCTAACTTGGGCATCCTCCTTATGAGTAAGCCCCATGATTAGAGTATTCAAAATCTCCATGAAGCACATATAACTTTATGGACCTTGTTCATGGATTTTCTCCCTAAAAGTAGATCCTAAACCTTCATCTATCTGGGCAGTCATCCATACATAATCCACAAACAAATTCTTATGATTGCATCTTTCATGGCACAATTGTCTAAATTTTACTAATACCTCTTGTTTCTCACACAGAGCATGACTCACGTGAGCTTAGAGTGTAAAAGTAATTATGACATTCATTTTTTGAGCCATCAATCATAAACATCATACTCCATTACTCGAACTACGTGGGTTCTGATTCCTTTTCCAAAACAAAGGATACGTAGGTAGCCCATTTATGGGTTCGATCCCAACTTTGAAATAATCTCTGTCCTTCTGAATGACGATAAACTTCAAGTGCCCCACTGAGTGGCTTTAAAACCACCCTGGTCATCATAATGACCAAGAGACTTTTATATAAATGTTTTGAAGGATATCATTGACCAAGAATCTCTAAACAGATATAGATGATTCTCTATTGATGAAGAACCTCGAATACATATAAAAGATTCTCTAAATTTCTTGCATATTTAATCATTGATTGTTAAAACTAAAGGAAAGCACATTTTATACTTGGTAATGTAATAAGGATTCACGAACATAACTTAAATCTATAAAGAGAGTCCCGGAGTAGACAATAATTCCCCTAAAAAAGGTGTGATGAGTCCGACCTCCCATCATCTCGACCAATGCAAATTCCTAAGCCTCATTTTATACTTGTTGAAGGCCTCTATCTGGCCATTATCCGCTGCATGATATCGAGATGAATGGTTGGACTTAATGTTGTATTCTTGATACAATTTCTTTACCTCAGAAGAACAGAAGTTGGTGCCGTTGTCCGTCAATATGGTATGAGGGACACCAAATCTAGTAATGATGTTAGACTTGATGATGCTAACAATGCATTTAGAACTGACTTCTTTGAGAGGTACTGCCTCTGCCCATTTGGAAAAGAAATCAGTAGCAGTAAGAATGTACTTAAACTGCTTGGCCGTAGCTGAAGGGTAAGGTCCCACCACATCCATTCCCCATGTGGAAAATGGCCATGAGTATTTAGCTGTATGAAGCAACTCTGGAGGTTGATGAATGAAGTTGGCATATACTTGGCATGAATGACACTTCTTTGTAAAATTGACACAATCTTGTATCATTGAAGGCCAGAAGTATCCAAGCTTTCGAATTTGATCAGACGGTCTATGTCCAGACTGGTGGGCACCACAGACTCCTGCATGCACTTCTTTTATGACATCCATTGTCTCTTCACCATCAATACATCTGAAGAGAACTCCATCAAAACCACGTTTGTAGAGAATTTTCTCGAGGTGGATTGGACCATCATAAAGAGTAAAATTGACCACACGTCGCCGAATTTGTTCTTTCTCGGCTCTATCAGGTGGAAGTGTTCCATTTTGAAGGTACTCCTTGATAGGTGACATCCATCCTGTAGTATGACCATACGGTTCAAGAATGGGACTAATTTCATTAATTTCCTCTGTTCTGACTTGAACATAAGTTGAAATTGCACGACGGAGGGCAATACAGATGGTTGTCTCGTCCCGATTTGGATCTGCTAAAGCTGTGGCTATATTAGCCAGTGCATCATCTTGAGCATTTTGTGATCTTGGGACATAAGAAAATGTCGGTTCTGAAGGAAATTCCGACATTAATTCTCTGACGTAATCATACAAAGGGATTAATTCTTCTTTTCTGATGGCATAATCCCCATTGACTTGTTTGATTACCAGGTCTGAATCACCTTTCACCTTTAAGTGATTCACTTGTGCTTGAAGCGCTAACTCCAAGCCTGTAATGAGAGCTTGGTATTCAGCTTCATTATTGGTACCACCTTCCCACAACAAAAAGGAATAAGGTAACACTGCCTTATCTGGAGAAATGAGCACAATTCCTAAACCAACTTTGTTGAATTTAGGATTTTCCATTTTCTTCCCTGTTGGACTTCTAGAAGCACCATCAAAATACATTTCCCATGTTTGAGGACTCTCTTGAATAGAGAAAACTTCCTCATCAGGGAGTTCGATATCTGAATACGTGTCTTCCACTGAAGGATGTTCATCCAGGAAATCAGCCAGAGCTTGGCCCTTAATTGCCTTTTGAGACACATACTGGATGTCGAACTGCTGTAGAATAACCGCCCATCTTGTCAGGCGTCCTGTAAGCATTGGACGACTAAGGATGAATTTGAGCGGATTATTGCGAGATACCAATTGGACCTCGTGATGTTGCAGGTAGTGTCTCAGTTTCTGAACTGCAAAGATTAATGCTAGGCAGCACTTTTCAATACTCGAATACCGGGTTTCTGCTTCAAGCATAGTTCTACTGAGATAGTAGAGACTATTTTCATTCCCAGCATCATTCTTTTGAGCGAGAAAGGCACCCAATGATCGCTCTAAAGCTGTCACATAGAGGATAAGAGGCCTACCCTCAACAGGTGGCATGAGTACTGGTGGACTTAATAGGTATTTCTTGAGAACATCAAATGCTTCTTGACATTCTTCAGTCCACTGGTAAGTGACTCCTTTATTCAATAATTTGGTAAAGGGTAAACTTTTTCCTGCCAAATTGGCGATGAAACGCCGAATATAGGATAAGTGTCCTTAAAGTCCTCTTAATTATTTCAAATTCTGAGGAGGTGTCATACCAAGGATTGATTTGGTCTTCTCAGGATCGACTTCAATACCACGATGGCGTACAACAAAGCCGAGGAATTTTCCTGAGGTTACCCCAAAAGCACATTTTAAGGGGTTCATCTTCAAATTATGTTGTCGAAGCTTGTGGAATACGACTTCCAAATCAGCCAAGTGATCAAAATGTTGTTTGGATTTAACCACCAGATCATCTACATAGCATTCAACAAATTTCCCTCGAAAAGGTTTGAAGATACGATGCATGGCGCGTTGATATGTTGCACCTACATTCTTTAAACCAAAGGGCATCACCCGGTAACAAAACACACCTTGAGGAGCTCTGAAGGCTGTATATTCCTCATCTTCTGGGGCCATTCGGATCTGATTATATCCAGAATATCCATCCATGAAAGAAAGTACTTCATATCCAGCCGTCGCATCAATTAAGAGTTCTGTAATCGGAACTGGGAAATCATCTTTAGGACAATACCGATTAAGATCTCTGAAATTGATGCAAACCCTAATTTGTCCGTTCTTCTTCTTTACAGGGACAATATTAGCCAACCACTTGGGATATTGAACTTCTCTGATGAAGTTAGCTTTGATAAGCTTATCCACTTCAGCCTCGATTTTGGCAGCATAGGTTGGGTGTGTTCTTCTCGCAGCTTGCTTGAATCCTCGATGTTCTTTTGGCAAAACCAAATGATGGGTGGCAACATCAGGATCAAGGCCAGGCATCTATGTATAATTCCAAGCAAAACTATCTTTATTTTGATTTAAAAAAGAAATATACATCTCTTGCTCTTCAAGGGTCATGGCCGCACTAATTAAAGTGGGGCGTGGATCTTTCTTTGTACCCAGATTTACTTCTCTGAGTTCATCCACAGTGGTAGAGATACCCTCTTCAAATGCTGGAGGAGCATCTCTGAGATCTTACTCTTCCTCTTCATCATGTGTTATTTCTTCCGTTTCTACTTGCAAAGTAGATGAAAAAACTAAATTCTCATGATCATAAGAAATGTCAAAATTTTCACATTTTGAAGAAGAAGCTTCCATTTCTGACCCTATTGATGATAAAGGGTCTTCTTTGGGAAATAAAGAGGAGATGATGGATTGAGAATCGACATCAATATTCACCTCTGGTGTTGCTATAACTTCTTCTGGCCTGATTAGCGAAGTATAGACTTGTTGGATTTCAGCAGACGAAATGAAAACGTCACCACTTATGCTTTCATCACTGCTTGGTAAGTTACCAATTTCTCCCATGTTGTTTGGATCGATTTCCATAATTGACATTATGGATCTTTCCATAAGAGTAATTTGATTTGGGCCTATTTTGTCAATTTCACTGATAGGTAACACATAATCTGTACTCACATGTGAAAATGGATTTATTGGAATTTTTTTCCAAACCATACAGAGCTTTAACTTTGGTAATTTCCTTCATTGTAGATTTTTCTCTTCCCTTCATGTGATAAAATTCCGCCTCAATGTATTGAGACTCACATGTCTTGAACGGGGCCTTATCACCATACAATGTTCCAACTTGACCATCGAAACAGTATTTGAGACATTGATGGTATGATGACAGAATAGCTGCATGCTGATGTAGCCAGGGTCTTCCAAGCAAGATATTGAAAGCTGAGTCTTGATCAACAATCATGAAATCCGAATTGGAAAAAAGATATCCAAACTGAGTTCTGAGCGTAACTTCTCCCAATGGTTCTTGTTCATTTTTATCATATCCTTGCAACATCATGGTAGAAGGAGATAAATCAGATTCCGTGAGGCCCATTCGACGAAGTGTGTGAATGGGCATGAGGTTGACTCTTGAACCATTGTCAATGAAAGCTCTTCGAACATCTATACCATTGACTTTTCCAGATAAGTACAAAGGTTTTATGTTCCCATGCACAACATCATCTTCATCTTTATCAGTAAAAGATATCACTGCATGGAATTCCGCAGGATTATTCTCTATGTGATGGATTTCAGCTGCAGCAATTTCAGTTTCAAACTCCTGAGGACTTGACAAAGCTTCGATGAGTGCTCCCCGAAGATCTCTTGACAGATTTAAAGCATCCAAAATTGATAACTTGGCTGGTACTTGGGCCAAGTGTTTCAATATATCATACTTTTGATCTATAGGTCTGTGTTTCCCAATAGGAATATGCGGTTTAGCAGGTACATTGGAAGCAGATGCTTTGGAAGCTGATGCATCTTGTATTGAAGTTGGCAACATCCTTGGTTTTGGAAAATTAGACTGATTAGATCCATTTACTTGCTGAGATAAAGAAGATGGAACTTTTAATCGGTCTTCCAAAATAACTGTGCCGAAACTGAGTTGTCCATTGGCAGAAGAACTTGTTTGTTCTTTTTGAGCTCGCTGAAGGGCTCTACCACGAGTTTCTGCTGCATATACAGTGCTAGCAGGGGTAGAATTAGAGTAGTGGCTTCGGAAAGATCCATGTCTTCCCCTATATCCTGACCCTCTAGAACTTCCTCGGGTTCCCTTATTTGATACAGGGAATTCAGGCTCATCAAGACTGGAATATGAATCTGTTAATTGAATCATATTAACAGAACCAAAGATTAACTCTTCGTCTGATAAAGACTCTGCCAGGTTAGCCTGTTTAGGCTGTGCCGTTTGGTGGGACGGTGCCTGTGGCTTTGAAGTAGATGGCATGAAATCTGCCAGAGTCAAAGACAATTTAGGCTTTGATGCATACTCATCTTCTCCTGATTCCTCTTTCTTCTTTGAATTGCGCTGCCCTTTTGAGGATTTGTCTTTTGATGGAGGCTTTACTGCAGCTTTTGTAGGAGACACAATTGGCTTCTTCAATTGTGTTCGCAAAATGGAATGGGTCCGATTGATTGTCTTTCTGACCATCCAATCATCATATTTTTTCGCAGTTTTTCTTTTGACTTCCTGCCACTCTCCTCCTTCCTCTGGATCTGTAGCGGTAATACATGCTACATGAGCTGAAGAACCCTTCAATTTGACTTGTCCCAAGTCGAACATCTTTTGCAGGAGGTCTTTAAAGACAAAACACTCCTGGATGGGATGCCCCAACATTTGATGAAAGGGACAATAATTGGGACGGTCTTCATCTCCTTCCTTGTTTGGCCTCTTCGGCACTGGTAATTGAACCAAATTATTTTCCAGAGCTGAAATGAAGTAACCAGGAACATGCTCACTTCGGAAAGAGTATGTTTTACTCTTCATATCCTCAAATTGTTTTCGTCGTTGATCTTTTTGATCATTTGGACGAAACATCCTTTGTTGTTGGCGTTCAGGAGGTGGAGCCCTTCGAGAAGATGAAGGTTTTGAAGTAGAAATAGGTACAGGTGCCTGTTTAAGCATAACTGTAGCAGTTTCTGCTTTACCCATTCTTCTTCCTGGAGCTGATGGAATTACACGAGATTTAACCTTAGCCTGTATAAGGTAATCTTCAATATGTTGAGCGATTGAAGTAAGGTCTCGAAACCCTCCTGTGTATTTCACAGGGATCAGTGGCATGCGTAATTCGTCACGCAAATTTGCCACACAGATTGGCAACAATTCCTCCTGAGGGAGTGATAAACTCAAGGAATACGTTAATCCCTTCCAACGAGCAATGAAATCAGAGACTCTTTCATTCTCCCTTTGCTTGCAGTTTGTAAGATCGAAAACTGTCATTTTTGGAAAAGTTGAGCTAAACTAAAGAAGGAATTTTTGACGAAGATCCTCCCATCCGATGACTGACTGGGATTTCATGCTTGTATACCAGACAAAAGCTGGTCCTTGCAAGGTTCGCACGAAGCATCTGAGTTTCACTTCTACTTGCTGCTCTGGAGTTCCCATCATAGGATCATAACAAGACACGTAATGCGTCAAATGTTGTTCTGGGTCGCCTGATCCATTGAAAGTAGGGAAAATAGGGTTTCCAAAACTGGATGGAGGAGAAATTGAATCTACCCATTCATGGTAAACTTTCTTTTCAGGTTGAACTTGCGACCGTTTCCCTTCCATAGTTTCTAACCGAGCTGTTAATGACTCAATAGTATTTATTAACTTTTGATAAATGTCAGGTTGAACTTGGTTTTGGGTAGGTGCAATGAATGGAGCTTGGACAGACGTGGTGGTTGGTGCTGCAACTGATGGTAGTGCTGCCAACCATTGTTGCGTTTGACCCATAGGATTAGACCTCTGTGGGTGTATGATAAAGGAGGATATTCTTGATCCATATCAGTAGTTACAACAAATTTCTTCGGCTGTCGGACTTCAGCATTCTTAAGAAGAAGACTACTCTGAAGTAGTTCTGCATTCAACCTTCTTAATTCTTTCATTTCTTCCTCCTGTTGTGCAAACCTTTGCTCTAATGAGAGCGATTTAACTCCTTCAGAGGAAGGGTGAGAAGTAACCTGATTCTTTCCTTTCCCCTTATTGGATCCTTTTCGGAGAGGGGGAAGTGGGTTACTTGAAGGAATACCCAAATTTTGGGTAAGCCTTTGATTACGTGTGCACACACCTTGTTCATTTAGGTCTGTGTGCGCGACTTCTTGAGCAGGAACCTCTTCGTCTGATCCCTCTGATTGAGCCTCATCTGGTGAATAAGCAGCAACGGCATTGATGACATTAATGGATTCATATTGCATGGAATACTTTCTATCAGCATTTCTATGATATTTTCCCCTTCTATGTCCATGATGAGACATGGCATTCCGTTGACTTTATCCCTCAGGAATTTCTTGGAGAACCGTCACTTGGAGAGAATCTCCTGACAGCTTGGCTCTTCGTTCCTCTTGAGGCTTATTCCCTAATCAAGAGAATACTGACTTTCTCTGAGGGAAGGATTGAAGATTTGAAAAAGTCCCCAGTCCGGTGGACTGGGGATGTTCCTGCTGCTTCCGCTCAACTACTCAAATCCCATTCGTTGACTCTGAGGGTTGGGTTAGAGAAGTCCCCAGTCTGGCAAGCTGGGGTGTCTCTTGACATGCTATGTCTGAGATCTTCTTAGAATCTCTCTTGATCTTGCGAATCTTTGTTCGGAAATTAGCTAGATGCATTAACCTGTATCCACTTTTATCACCTGGTTCAACAGACCGTTGGATGATTTCCGAAACTTCTGTCATTTGATGACGTGTTTGCTCCAGACGAGAGGCTTGTGCAATATTCTCTCCTGCTTAATGTAGGAGCAATTCAACAACCTATTCTTTATATACTTGATTTTGAGAGGAACTAGTTGAAGCTTGTTCTTGAGCAAGCATTTGATTATGAACAAAGCCCATTGACTGTGGCCGGCCATGGGCAATAACATTGCATGAGACCATTTTCGGCGGGCTTTGCTGACCGGAAAGCACTGTGAAATGTAGTGCTCCGTGAACACCCCATCCTCTGATATGAACATCAGATGGAGCATTGGCAATTAACTGACGCAATCTTCTTAGTGCGCCAAGGCATGAACGTTGAAGGGTTCTCTGTTGCTTTTCAGCCTTCAGATACCGAGAGACTGATAGAGATGCCAAATCAATCTGGCGTCGTAACCCTTCTATTATCTTAAGATGATTTTCATATTCATCGTAAGATAATACCTTCTTCTTTAATTGACAAGGAGTTTTCCATATGTTGAGACGAATATCATGGATTCCATCATCCGTCAACATCTTTGGAATGACGTACTGGGAGTCATCCAAAGGCCAAAACATGACTGGTACTTCACCTTTTGCCAGTTTTTTCCTCATGTTCAGCATTTCCTCTTTATCATTAAATGAAGATTCTTCTACCTGTTTGGACCAGAGTTGGTGTTTCCTTGTTGCTTCATCGGATTCAACAAGATTGGTAGAGAAATCACTATTCATGCTGGAAGATGAATGACCCAGGGATGGTTCGGAGAATAACCTGAACCCCAGGCTATCTTCTGATGGAGAAAGAGTTTCACCTTCCGATAGTAAAGCATCAGACATGACTGGTTTTACGTTTGCAAGTGCCTCGAGATAGGAGGGCTTTCTCGTCACTACATTACCTTCTGAAGAATTTTCAAGACAACGTGAATCACTACTGCGGAGAGGACTTTCGCAGCGAAGTTCATCACCATGAGGAGGACCGTCATGATGGGTTACAACAAAAGATGAAATCTCTTGCTCCTTGGCCTTCTGACCACACAGAGGGTTCTTGTGGCTCTCATCTGAAGAAGAAACTTCAAGATTGACCGAATTTTCATGAAGCAAGTCTTCATGAGGAAGTGTATGTTGAAGACCTTCAGAATTAATGTTCTAGTTATTGGGAACTGAGGGAGTAGAATCTTGAATTCCGACAGATAAATGTCTGAGGGCTTCAAGAACTCCAGCATCGAGCAAGGCCTTGTTGCAGATTGGCCTTTGATCTCCTGACTGTGCTGGGCGGATCTTTTTCTTAGATGCCTTCTTACTCGCTTTAGAAACCACTTGATGACGAAAGTGATTGCTCTGAGCAGGTGTATGTGCCTGATCAGGAAAGATGGTCAGGTTAGGCTGATGATCTCCACTCAAATCAGGTGTATGTGCCTGACTTGGTTGTCCGTATGATATGGGGGAGTATGCCCCATAACACTCTTGGACTGGAACAAATGTGTGTGTCTGTTCCGGAGTGAATCGTTGATGTGTCACTCCATTGCTAGGGATAGATTTATGTGTCTGTCCCTGAGATGATGCTGAAGCTGTTATGATATCCTGGCAAGCATTCAGAATATGAGCAGGAATTTGCTTCTTCTCTTTCACCATTGACAAAATATGTTTGGTGACTTCAACCGCCGGAACGGGGATATACGTCCATTCCGGGCTTGGAGTAGGTGTATGTGCCTTCTCCTGTCCTCCTTTTCCTGTCAGTGAATCCTGACAGTACTCAAGTGTGGAGGCAGAGAGTTGAGTCTGCCCCCTGTTTTTCGTCGGGACTTTCCGACTGACTTCTCCGGGTGCTACCAAGCGAGACTGTTGGTAGGCCTGATTAGTATTAGCAGGTGTATGTGCCTGCTGATTACACTTCGCCAAACGCGGTTGACGAGATCCATCATATGTAGTCAGACGAGCCTGCTGACTAACTGGTGATGTATAAGCAGGTGTATGTTCCTGCCTATGGTACTCCGCCGGAATTGCCTGGCGGGATCGGCTTGATGCTTCCAGACGAGTCTGCTGGACAGCTGAATTAAAACGGGCAGGTGTGTATGTCTGCTCGTTGTTTGCCACCAAGTTAGGTTGGTGGACTTCTCCGGAGATGGCAGGGATGACAACCTGCCTATTGTTAACCGGATTCCGTCTCTGGCGGTTCATCTTTCCTGCTCGGGTTCGAGGAACCTGAGCTGAATGCCTGGAGTGGGTACCCTCATCATGTTGAGGGCGCACTACCGCACGAGTCTGGCGGCGATTGTTGATGGGATCCCTTGAGAAGGACTCCTGTCTTTTTGAATTAAGGTCCTGCGGGACCTGCTCATTCACTTCCTCAGAGTAAGGGAGTGAATGGAAATTGCGTTCCGGGGATAACGACCCGAAACGGTTGGAGACGGTAGTCAGCACCGCCTGCTTCTTGATTGCTGGCCGCCGTTGTCCGGATGACCAAGTAGAGTTGTTAACTTGGAGGGCTTGACGAGCGGCCTCCAGAGTTGGGATAGTACCATTGCGACGGTACTCCTTAACCAGTGCATTAGAAACACAGCGTTGAAGACGCTGAGTTGGTGATGTCATCCTCAGAGCGGATGACGTTCCAGTAGGATTAGCAGCATTGGTTTTCCCAACAGCAGACCTCACAGTAGAGGTGTTCACAGCAGCAGTATTCACAGGGGTGAATTTAAGGAAAGCCATTTTTTTTGTAGAAGATCTTGAGAAAAGAGTGCCTGTTCCATGTAACAGACATAATCAAGATGAATCCAGCCACTACATCTTTTGGATGAGCACATGTCAATGATTGCTTTGTTGGCCCAAGGGGCTTTAACAAATAAGAAGAACATCACTTTCACTTGGTTAAGGATTCACGTCGGGTTCACCATTTTTGTTTCGCACGGAATCCGGGGATGACCTCCTGGACGGGAGATTCAAACGTACCGATTGGTTTCTAACTGGTTTGTTCGTAGAACCAGAAACATCCAATGATTCCACATCCGTTTGGACCTACTTTCCAAAGGCAGGCGCTCATTATCTTGTGGACTAATGAGGCTTAGGAATTTGCATTGGTCGAGAGGATGGGAGGTCGGACTCATCACTTCTTTTTGAGGGGAATTATTGTCTACTCCGGGACTCTCTTTATAGATTTAAGTTATGTTCGTGAATCCTTATTACATTACCAAGTATAAAATGTGCTTTCCTTTAGTTTTAACAATCGATGATTAAATATGCAAGAAATTTAGAGAATCTTTTATATGTATTCGAGGTTCTTCATCAATAGAGAATCATCTATATCTTTTTAGAGATTCTTGGTCAATGATATCCTTCAAAACATTTATATAAAAGTCTCTTGGTCATTATGATGACCAGGCTGGTTTTAAAGCCACTCAGTGGGGCACTTGAAGTTTATCTTCATTCAGAAGGACAGAGATTATTTCAAAGTTGGGATCGAACCCATAAATGGGCTACCTACGTATCCTTTGTTTTGGAAAAGGAATCAGAACCCACGTAGTTCGAGTAATGGAGTATGATGTTTATGATTGATGGCTCAAAAAATGAATGTCATAATTACTTTTACACTCTAAGCTCACGTGAGTCATGCTCGGTGTGAGAAACAAGAGGTATTAGTAAAATTTAGACAATTGTGCCATGAAAGATGCAATCATAAGAATTTGTTTGGGGCTTATGTATGGATGACTGCCCAGATAGATGAAGGTTTAGGATCTACTTTTAGGGAGAAAATCCATGAACAGGGTCCATAAAGTTATATGTGCTTCATGGAGATTTTGAATACTCTAATCTTGGGGCTTACTCCTAAGGAGGATGCCCAAGTTAGGAGGGGACTTATGATTGGGTTTTATTCCTGAAAAGGAAACCCAAATCAAAGGTAAATTATGACTGGTTAAGAGAAGTTTAAAGGGATTTGGAGCTTACTCCTGAAAAGGAAGCCCAAGGTTATGACTGAGTCTTATTCCTAAAAAAGGAGACCCAGGTTAGGGATTAAGGTTTGGGGCTTACTCCTGAGGAGGATGCCCGTATTTGAGGTTGGGGCTTACTCTTGAGGAAGATGCCCAAGATTAAAGGACTTGATTGGGGCTTACTCCTGAGGAGGATGCCCAAGATTAGGAACTTTAAGAATTTGGGGCTTACTCCTGAGGAAGATGCCCAGATTAAAGGTTTTATAACTGGGGATTATTCTTGAAAAGGAGACCCAGGTTAAGATTCTCTCATTTTAAAGGATGAGGTTGAATGAATGAACTCTCCGTATTTTAGTGACATAAGGATATTTACATCACTAGATTTTAAGAGAGATTTCACAGAATTCCTTTCAGATAGGAAAGTCAAATCAAGAAATCATGCCATAAATGGCTTTGAAGAGTGTCTTGAAGACTGAATCTTGAAAAGGAAAGGTGAAATGGCTTAAGAGGGGTAAAATGGGCAAGATGGGCACCCAAAAAGATAGGGGCGCGCAAGTCTTCAAAGGCGCGCAAGTCCTTCGGCGGCGCGCAAGTATTGGTCGCGCAAGTATACTTGCGCGACACATGGTGTACTTGCGCGATTTTCAATCAGAAATTGAAATACTTGAGCGACTCTTGATAAAACCCTTTAGAATCCCCTTGAGGTTCTTCCAAAAAAGGGACGCGCAAGTTATATTGAAGGAATTAAGTCGGCACGCAAGTGTTTGATAAGTTTCAACACTTAGGCCTTCCTTCTTCTCTTTAGAACTTCCATTCTAGGTAAGAAATTACCTTAGAAGTGTTTCGGAAGCTTTGAGAAGAGACTTGGGCGTCGGGAGCTTCAATCCGAGTTTCTGGAAAAAGATCCTCTCGAATGGGGGGCCCACAGGGTCTATTTATAGGAAATAGAAGACCCAGGGCGGTTACCGGGCGGTTACCATTTACGTCGCGCAAGTCACCTGCGCGACCAAGGTAGCCGCGCAAGTATACTTGCGCGGCAGTGGTATAACTTGCGCGGTGGATTTGCTGTCGATCCTTTGTTCATGCCTTTGTCGATTTTTAATGTTTTCTTCAAAGGATGAATCACTTTCAGCTGAGATATTCCCTTTTCCGATCTTTAGATTCTGTGACGAAAGGAGTGTCAACAGTCATTTATTGTTTTATTATAGTATTACAGTCTTTTTGGGTTTTTAGTAGTTTTATGTTCTTTTAGCGTGCTTTATATATTTAAGGTCAATTGAGGGGTTAAGGATTTTGGGGGTTTTATTGGGTTTTTGGGATTTATGTATTTTGTGGTTTCTATGAGTTTTTATAGTTTCAGGGGTTTCAAGGGTTTTTATGTGTTATTATCAGATTGGGATTTTTTATTTGTTTTTATGGTGTTTTGGGTTTTTTGAGTTTTTTGTTTTTCGGGATTTTTTGAGTATTTTGAGTTTTATGGGTTTTATTGTCTTTAGGGGGTTTAGGGTGTTTTTTGGTGTTTTTGTTTTATTATATGGTTATTTATGGTTTTTTATGATATTTTAGTGTTTTAAGGTTGTTTAGATTTTTTTGGTTTCTAGTGTTTTCTTTGGGGTTTTTGTGCATTTTAGAGGATTATTAGATTTTATGGCTTTTGGGTTTTTAGGTGATTTTGAGGTTTTAATGTTTTTATGGGTTTGAGGTGTTTTATAGGGTGCCAAGAATATTTTGGATTTTTAGGTTTTCATTGATTTTATTGGGTTTTGTTGTTTTTAGGTTGATTATAGTTTTTATGGATTTTAATTATTTTAAGTGTTTTTTTGGAATATTTAAGAATTTTTAGGGTTTCCGAGGGTTTTTAATGGATTTAGGGGTTTTGGTATTTTTTCAGTGTTTCTTGGTATTCGGGGATTTTAGTGGTTTTTAAGGGGATTTTATGTGGGGGGGGGGGGGGTTAGGTTGTTTAATATTTTAGGGGTTTAATTTTTAGGGATTTTGGGGATTTAGTTGGTTTTGGGAATTTTGGTTCTTTTAGGGTTTTTGAATTTTATGGTGTTTTTTGGGTTTTTAATAGATTTTTTGGTTTTGGGGTTATTTTTTTGTTTTTTTGGTTTTTTTTGGATTTTGAGTTTTTTGGGTTTTATGACTATTCAAGGATTTATAAGGGTTTCTAGTTTTTATGGGTTTAATTTTTTTTAGTTGTTATATTTTTAGGTTTTTTGGGGTTTTTTCATGTTTTTAACGGATTTTTAGGGTTTCATGCTTTTTAGGGAATTTAAGGGTTTTAGGGTTTTCTAATGGTTTTCAAGGTTTTAGGGTTTTCTTAGGGATTTTCGAGTTTTTTGGGTTTTCGATATTATTGGTAATGAGGTATTTTAGGATGCTTCAGGTTTTTAGGATGTTTCGAGTTTTTTAAGGTTTCTTATGATTTTTAAGGGTTTTTAAGGGTTTCTCGAAGGTATTTAGATTTTTAGGGGTTTAGGGTTTTAAGCCTTTTAATGTTTTAGGGGTGTTATGGTTTTTTATAGTGTTTTAGGGTATTAATTATGTTTATAGTTCTTCATGGATTTAGGGGTTTTTTAGTTTTTAGGGGTCAAGGGATTTTAATGGGTTTTAGGGTGTTGATTATTTTTATGGTAGTTTTTGTGTTTTTATATGGTTTTTTGGCCTTTTAGTGTTTTAAGGTTTTAAGATGTTTTACAATTATTTAGTTATTTTAATGTTTTTTAGGTTTTTTTGTGGTTTATGGTTTTTTGGGATTTAGGGTTATTGTGGGTATTTCTAGCTTTAATGGGTTATTATAGATTAAGAGGGTATTAGTGGTATTTAGAGGGATTAGGGTTTTGTGTATTATATTGTTTTTAGGGGGTTATGGGGATTTTGTTATTTTAGGGTTTAATGGATTTAGGTTTTTTAGTTTTTTCAAGGGTTTTAAGGGATTTTTATAGTTCTTAGGGGTTTTTTGGTTTCTAGGATTTGAAATATTATGTTTTTAGGGTTTTAAGGGTTTTGGGTTTTAATTGGTTTTTAGTTTTTTTAGAGTTTTTTCAATTTTATGGGTTTAAATGGTTTTAGAGGTATTTTATCAGTCATAGGGTTTTTATAGATTTTAAGGGTATCTTGAAATTTTTTTGGATTATTATGGTTTTTAGGATTTTTTATAGTATTTTTGGTTTTTATGGTTTTGATGTATTTTTATTGTTTTTAGTGTTTTTTAGTTTTTTTAGGATGCATAGGTTTTTATGGTTATTATGATTTTTAGGGGTTATCAGGTTTTAAGGTTTTTTATGTTTTTTGGTGTTATTGGTGTTTTTGTGGTTTTTAGGTTCTTTATGGTTTTAGGTTTTGGTGGGTTTTTAGGTTTTTTTTGTGGTTTTAGGGGGTTTTTGATTTTTCAGGGTATTAAGGATTTTCTGTTTTTTTTTTCAGTTTTGAATATTTTTAGGAGATTTTGTGTTTCTTAGGTATTGTATTGGGTTTTAGGGTTTTTATGGTTTTTAAGGGATTTTATATGTTTTTGTTATTTTTCATCTTTTTAGTGTTTCAGTTTTTAGGGGGTTTTATGGGTTTAGGGTATATTTAGGGTTTTTAGGTGTTTCTGGGTTTTTCTTGGGTATTAATTTTTTTTTATTATTTTGGTATTTTTATGGATTTTAGGTTTTTTTATTTTTAAGGTTTTTTAGGACTTTTATTATTTTTATTATTTTCAAGGTGTTTTAGGGTTTGGTACTTTTAATATTTATTAGTTTTTTATGCTTTATAAGGGGTTCCTTGGGGTTTTAGATTTTTACGTATTGTAAGGTGATCTTAAAGTTTTTATGGATGTTTTGGATTTCTAGTTTATTTGGAGGTATTTGATTAGTTTCAGAGGGTTTTAGGGTTTTTTAGGTTTTTAGAGATTTTATGGTCTTTTAGGGTTTTTATTTTTTCGGCCCTTTTGGGTTTTCTGGTGTTTATGGTCCTTTATGATTTTTAGGGTCTTCAATGCAATTTAGTATTTTTGGGTTTTTTGTTCCATTTTGGTTTTCGGGTGTTTATTTTTTCTAGTTGTTTTAAGGGTTTTTAGGGGTTTTTTATTGCCTTATGGATTGTAATTTTTTATGGGTTTTAGGGGTTTTAGTGTTTTATAGGTTCTTATCAGTTTTTCTGGTTTTATGGGGTTATAGGGTTTTATGTATTTTTGAGTTCATAAGGATTTTACGTTTATTTAGGGGTTTTAGGATTGTTTTTTGTTTTTAGGGGTTTTAATGGTCTTTAGGGTTTTATGGGATTTTGGGTTTTCTGGGGTTTTCATGGATTTTTATGGTTTTTTGGTATTCAATGTTTTAGGGGGTTTAGGGTTTTAGGGTTTTATATTTTTTAAATAATTTTAGGGTTTTAGGGGTTTTTAGTAGTATTAAGGTATATAGGGGGTTTAATAGGGTTTTATGGTTTTTTATAATTTTAATGGGTTTTCCCTTTTTAGGGGGTTTTATGTATTTTTAAATTTTTTACGGATTTATGTTTTATTAATTTTTTAATTTATTATGAATTTATTGCTTTTTAAATTTGGTAAGGGGTTTATTGTTTTTTGGGGTGTTTTTTATTTTTTTGGGTTCGTATGGTTTCATGGATTTTTACCTTTTCTGGTCATTAATGATTTTTTAGTTTTTTTGGGATTTGAGGGTTTATTGGGACATATAGATTTTTGGTTTTTTTATTTGTGTTTTTAAGGAATTTTTGTTATTTTTGGTTTTTTGGGCCCTTTAAGGTTGTTTTAGTTTTTTAAAGTCCATTATTGGTGTTTACTATTTTTAGGGGTCCTTTATGATTTATTAGGGTTTTACGATACTTTAGTGTTTTTTCGGTTTTTTGGGATTTTAATGGATTTTTACAGTTTTATTGGGTTTTTGAGTTTTTTCAAGTGAACGGATTTTTTATGGTTTTTTGGGTTTTTTGGGGTTTTAGTGTTTTTTAGTCTCTTGGGATTATGTTGGTTGTTTATATGGGTTTTTTGGGTGTTTAATTGTTTTTGGAATTTTGGGGTATTTGATTATTTTGGGGGTTTTAGGGTCTTTTAGGGTTTTTATGGTTTTAGGATTCTTAATGATTTTATGGTTTTTATATCCTTTTAAGGGTTTCATTGAATTTTTTTATTTTTATAGGGGTTTTAGGTTTCTAGATTTTTTTTGGTTTTGTGTCCTTTTTTTGGGGGGGGTTTGGATCCCTTTGTGTTTTTTGTTTCTATTGGGGTTTCTATGGGTTTTCGGTTCATTTACAAGTTTTAGGGGCATTTAGGGATTTTAGGGATTTTATGTTCCTTTTATATTTTTTTGGGTTTTATAGTATTTTAATTTATTTTATTGTATCTATAGTTCTTCAGTAAATTTTAAGGGTTTTTATAGTCTAATGTGGTTTTCATGCTATTTTATATCCATTTATGTTTTTAGTGGGTTTACTATCTTTTAGGGTTTTTACGGTTTTCAGTTTATTTTTGGGGTTTTAGGGGTTTTATGTGATTTAGGGGTGGTAATTTTTTTGTACACTGATATCCTATTTATGAATTTTAAGGTCTCTTCTATGTTTTTGGGACTTTTATGGTTTTTAGGTATTTTATGGGGTTTTAGGGATTTTATGGGGTTTAAGGGTATTCATATATTTTTTTGGACTTTTAGAGGTTTTTTAGTTTGAATGGGTATAGGGTTTTTAGGGTTTTTATGGCAGTTTTTTGGATGTTATGATTTTTCTGGGGTTGAGTGTTTTAAGGGGGTTTTGGGTTTTTATGTATTTTTACAGTTTTTAGGGGTTTTAAGTGTTTTTAGTGTGTGTGGGAGGGGGGGGGGGTATTAATGGTTTTTTTTGTGTTTTTTGGGGTTTTTAGTTTTTTAGTGTTTTAAGGGGTTTTGAGGGGTAGTATGGTATTTATGGTTTTTTGGATTTTTATGTTTCAAAGTATTTATTAGGTTTTCTTTATCATTTTTAGTGTTTTAATGGATTTTTGGGTTTTAGGGTGTTCTAGGATTTTTAGGGGTTTCATGGTGGTTTATTTATTTTTTGGTTTTTGGGGATTTATAAGGATTTCATGGGGTTTTAGGGGTTTAAATGTTTTAAGTGTATTTATGGTTTTTTTGTGGGTGGGGGGGGTGTCACGTTTCTAAGGGTTCTTCTGATTTTTATGGATTTTAGGGGGTTCATGGAATTTTGTGGTGTTTCATGGGTTTTTGAGAGTTTTAGGGATTTTCTAGGATTTATGGTTTTTAGGGATTTTTGTATTTTTAGGGGTATTTATGGAATTTAGTTTTATTTGGGTTTTTTATGTTTTTATGATTTTATCAATTTAAGGGGTTTTTAATTTTTTAAGGGGTTTAGGGTTTTTATTGAAATTTATGGATTTTTATGATTTGGGGTTAGAATATTTTAGTGTTTAAGGGTATTTTAGGTATTTTAGTTGGTTTAACGTTTTTTATGGGGTTTACAACATTTTTTTATTTTTAGGATTTTTATAGGGTTTAGGATTTTTAGGGATTTAGTGGGTTTTAGGGTTTTAGGGGTTTTAGGGTATTTTAGTTTTTTAGGGGATTTAGGGTTTTTAGGATTTTTTTAGGATTTGAGGTTTTTTATATTTTTTAGGGTTTTAGGGTTTTTAGGGCATTAATGGTATTTTAGGTTCTTTAGGTCTCATAGCGTGTTTATGATATTTAGGGTCTTTTAGGTTTTTATACTTTTTAGTGGTTTTGGGTTCATAATGTTTTTTTGGGATTTCAGTGGTTTTCTTGTTTCTTCAGAGTATTAGAGGTTTTTATTGTTTTTATGGTCTTTTAGTGGTTTGGGGGGATACCATTTATAGGGGTTTTAAGGGGTTTTATGTGTTTTATGATTTTAATGTATTTTTAGTGTGTTTTAGGGTTTTTTTGGGATTGGGTCATTTTAGTATTCGTTTGGTTTTCTAGATTTTTAATGTTGTTAATGTATTTAGGGTATTTATGTTTTTTAGTTTTTTAGTTTATTGTTTTTTTTTGGGTTTTAGTTTTTTTAGTATTAGAGGATTTTTAGGGTATTCTAGTCTTTTATGTGATTTTTTTGGATTTTTTGGGTTTTTAGGATCTTATGGGTTTATAAATGATTTAGGGTTTTTTCAATTTCATTGGGGTTTTTAATATTTTTTATGGTTTTTAGAATTTATGAAGGGTTTAGGGTTTTTTTGTTTATGGTGTATTAGATGTTTTTTGGTTTTTTTGGTTTTTTTGGTTTTTATTATTTTTTAGATTTTTTTATGTTGTTTTATGTTTCTTAGGCTGGTTTAGGATTTTAGGTGTTTTAAACATTTTTAGGGTCTTTTTTTGGAGATTTAGGAAATTTATAGTATTTTTAGGTATTTTTGGGTCATTTATTGTTTTTAGGGGTTTAAAGGTATTTTAGGGATTTTAGTGTTGGTTTTGGGTATTTTATTGATTTTAGGAATTTTTAGGGTTTTTAGGGCCTTTAGGGGTTTTAGGTTCTTTTAGTGGATGTAAGGGTTTTCGGTGTCATTTAGGGTTTACAGTGTAGTGTTTTGGATTTTGGGTGTATGGTTAAGGGTTTAAATTGTATGATATAGGGTTTAGGGATTATATTTTAATGTATAGGGTGTATGGTATAGTATTTCGGGTGCATGGTCTAAGGTTTTGGGTATAGGTTTTCATGTTTAGTGTAAAATGATATGGATTTGTGGTGTAGGGTATATAGTTTTGGGTGTTGGTATTAGGATATAGGGTGTTTGATTTTGGTTTTATGGTGAATGGATTTTTTTAGGATGTAGGGTATAAATGTATTTTGGATTTTTACATTGTTTAGAGTTTTAGGGTTTTTAGGATTTTTATTATTTTTAAGGTTTTAGGTCATTTAGGAATTATACTATTTTAAGTGTTTTTAGGGTTTTAGTATTTACTTATGTTTAAATATTTATTTAGTATTTTTCAGGGTTATTGGGATATTGCGTTTTTTGGGGTATTTAATTTTTTAAGGGTTTTTGTCTTTTTTGGGGGTTTTTTGTTTTTTATGTGTTATTAAGGATTTTCTGTTTTTATATGTTTTTAGTGTATTAGGGGTTTTATGGTTATTTGGGGTTGTAGGGGTTTTTATTATTTTTTCATTTTTAGGGTTTTTATATTTTTTATGTTTTTTATGGTTTTTTGGGTTTTATTTGTTTTCTGGATTTTAGGGTTTTATGGTCTGCTAGTATTTTTATGGTTTTGTTTTTTAGTATTTTTATGTTATTTTATGGTTTTTAGTGTTTTTAAAGGTTTTAATGGTATTTATTGGATTTTTTTGTGTTTTCTGGGTTTTTTAGGTTCTTTAGGGTTTTTAGGAGTTTTTAGGGTTTTTGGGTTTTAAGGGGTTTTTAGGGTTTTCAGGATTTTTTTTCATTTAATGTTGTTAATGTTTTTAGGGAGTTTAATGTGTTTTAGGGTCTTTGTGGTATTTTATAGGGTATTTAATTACATTTAAGGGTTTTAGGTAATTTTTGGATCTTTTTCTGTTTCTTGGGGTTGGGGTTTAGATCTTTTATGTTTTTTTATAGATCATTATGGCCTCTTGTGATTTGAAGAGTTTTTTTGGGAATTTAGGGGTTTAAAGGTTTTTTGTGTAACACATTTATTAGGGTTCTAATCGATTTATGTTGTTTCAGTATTTTTATTGTTTTAAGGGGTTTAGGAATTTTTTGGGGTTTTGGAGTTTTGGGTATTATAATTTTTTTAGGGTTTTCATTGTTTTATCGGTTTTTCTAGGATTTCCTATGGTTTTAGGAATTTTAATGGTGTTTTATTGGTTTTTAAAATGTTTATATATTTTTATGGGTTTTAGAGATTTGGGGGGGGGGGATTCCAGGTTTTTCAGGGTGTTTTAGTCTTTTAGTTTATTTAGGGTGTTTTAGGAGTTTTTAGATTTTTTTGGAGTTTATAGGTTTATTTAGGATTAATGTTATTGAGGGTTTTGGTAGAGGTTTTTGTGTGGTTTATGGTTTTTATGGAAGTTTTGGGGGTTTAATTTCATTTTAGGGGTATTATAATTTTTAGGGGGGGTTATGGTTTATTTGGTCTTTTAGGGGTTTTAGTGTTTTTATGGGTTTTTATGATTTTTCTAGGTTTTAAGGGTTTCTTGGGTTTTTAGAATATTCAATTGATTTTCAGGGTCTTATAGGTGTTTTTAGGGTTATAGCATTTGTTTTGTAATTTGGGGTTTTTAGGGAATTTATTATTTTTTATGTTTTTAGGGGTGTTTACGTTTTTTTTGTTCTTAGTATTTTTTTGGATTTTGGTAAGTTTGTTATGGTTTGTAGTGTTATTTTTGGATTTTTTTTGGGTCTGTATTTTTTTTGGGTTTTCCTGGTTTTTAGTGCAATTAGTGTCTGTTAGGGTTCTTAATGTGGTATTTAAAATTTTTAGGGGTTTTAGTGTTTTTTGGAGGGTTTTTACGTTTTCTTAGGTTTTAATAAGGGTACTTTGTTTTTTAGGATTTTCTTTTCATTTTTTGGGGTATTATGTGTTCTTGTGTGATTACAAGGTTTTTATTGATTTTTCAAGATTTTAGTGTTTTTATTGTATTTTACTGATTTTTTGGATTTTATAATTTTTATTTGTTTTAAAGGGAGTTAAGTGGTTTAAGGGATTTTAGTGATTCTATGTGTTTATATGGGTTTTATGGTTTTTCTATTTTTTAAGTTTATTTAGGTTATTATAGAGATCTTATGGTTTTTTGGGTGATATGGGTTTTTAAGGTGGTCTATGTTTTTTTTTGGTTTTCATTGGGGTTTTAAGGGTTTTGGGATATTTTATTGGTTTTAGGGGTTTTATAATTTTTCATGGATTTTTTTCATGATTTAGGGGTTTCATAGAGTTTTTAGGTTCTTTTAGGGGTTTTATGTTTTTATGTCTTATATTTTTTAGGGTTGGGTTTTAGGGTATTTTAGTGGTTTTTATAGTTTTTTGGAATTTTTATGGTTTTTAGTTATTAGGGTATTTTTTTTGGGTTTTTGATGTTTTTCTTGTTTTAATGTTTTTTAGTGTTTTTATGGGTTTTAGAATTTTTAGTGTTTTAAGGGTTTTTTATTTTTTTATGGTTTTTATCGTTTTTTGGTATTTTCTTGTTTTCAATGGTTTTTAGGGTTTTTAATGTTTTTATGTGGTGTTTGTACTTTCTGGTTCATTTAATATTTATAGGGTTTTATGGTATTTTGTGTGGTTTTTAGGGATTTTTAGGTCCTCTAGGATTTTAGTTAGTTTTAGGGATTTAAATTTTTAGGGGTTTTAGCTTTTTTAGGGTGTTTAGGGGTTTTACTATTTTTTAGGGATTAGTATGGTTTTACGTGTCTTTTAGGGGTTTATGGGCCTTTTGAGTTTTTATGTTTTGTCGGTTCCTTTATGGTTTTAGGGTTTTGGGGTTTTGGGGCCCTTTAGGTTTTTATGGTCCTTTAGGGATTTTAGGTGTTTTAGGTGGCTTTAGGATATTTTTATATTTTCTTGGGATCCTTTAGGGTTTTTAGTATTTTTAGATCCTTTTTGGTTTTGGGTTCTTTTAGGGTCTTTTAGGTTTTCTATTGTTTTTGGTTACATTTTGGGGTTTTATGATTGTTAGAGAATTTTATGGAGTTTTAATGTTATTAGTGTCTTTTAGAATTTTAAGGGAATTTAGAATCTATTATGGGTTTTATGTTTTTTGGGGTCTTTACTGTGTTTTAGGGTTTTTATGGGTTTTTGGGTCTTATAGGCTTTTTAGGGATTCAAGGATTTTAGAGGTTTTGTGGGTTTCTAGGGGTTTAATGGTGTTTCTAGGGTTTTTTTAGGGTTTTAATGGATTTTTACCTTTTTTATGTTATATAGGGGTTCTTGGGTTTTTTGGGGTTTTAGGGTATTTTTATAGATTAAGGGGTTTTGATGTTTATTTAGGGTCCTTTACAAATTTTATTTCCTCTTTACAATATTTATGATTTTTCACTATTTTTATAGGGTTTTGTTTTTTCTAGGTGTTTTAGGGGGTTCAGGTGGTTTAGGGATTATTAGGGATTTTTGGGGTTAAAGATGTTTTTTCTCATTTTTTAAGTGTTTGGGGGATTTATTGGTATTATGGGGTTTATGTTTTTTAGGTTTTGAAGAGATTTAGGGTTTATTTTGGTTTTTAGGTTTTTTGTAGTGTTTAAGGGTTTTAGGGGATTTTATGGATTTTTTTTTTGATTTTTAGGGGTTTTATTGTATTTATGGGTTTGATGGTATTTATTTTATAAGGTTTTTTAGTGTCTTTATGGGTTTTAATGGATTTTTATTGTATTAAAAACATTAATAAGATTTTTATAGCTTTTATGATATTTATATTTTTAATGTATTAAGTTATTTTTCAATTTTTATATATTTAGGGATTTTTGTTTTATGGGTTTTTAGAACATTTAAGGGTTTTTAGGGTCTTCTAGTTGGTTATATGGTTTTAGGTTATTAAAGGAGTTTTTACAAATTTTATTAATTGTTATGGTTTTGATATTTTTTATGATTTTTAGGCCTTTTAGGGTTTTATTGTTTCTTATGGTTTTATGGGTTTTTTAGGTTATATTTTTTTGGGGTATTTTTATTTTTAGGGGATTTGGGAGATTAAGGTATTTTAGTGTTTTAATGTTTTTGGGGTTTCTTTTTTGGTTTTATGTTTTTAGGGGTTCAAATGATTTTTAGGGTTTATATTTCTTTAACGTATTTTCACGTTTTTTTAGGGATTGGGTTTTTTTTGTGTTTTTAGGGTTTTGAGGGGTTTTATTGTTATTTGGATTTTTATGATTCTTTTAGGGTTTATGATTTTATATTTTTTTTGAATTTAGGGTTTTTGAGGTTTTTGGTGTATTTATTATTTTGATGCATTTTAGGTTTTTTATGACATTTTTTTAGGTATTTCATGGGCTTTATGGATTTTCAGGATGGTTAACGTTTTTAGGCTCTTAAAGTGATTTTTAGGGTTTTAGGGTCCTTTAGGGAATTTTGGAATTTTATATACTTTTCAGACAATTTTTGTTTTTAGTGTCTTTTTGGGATTTTAGGGGTTTTGGGGGCATTTTAGAGTGTTTGGGGGGGGGGGGGGTTTATTTTTTATGGTATTTTAGGGGTTTTATAATATTTATGATTTTATGGGATTTTGGGTTTTTTGTGGGGTTTTAATAGTTTTTATGAGTTTGTGGTTATTGTGAATTTTTGGGGTGTTTTGGTTTTTTATGGTTTTTAGTGGTTTTAGTGGTTTATGGGATTATTTTAGTGGGTTTTAAGGAATTTAGGGTTCTTTCTGTGTTTTATGTTTTTTACTTTTCATTTTGAGTTTATAAAGGTTTTTATTTGTTTGGATTTTTTTAGGGTTTTAGTGTTTTTTTGTGTTTTTTTCTGTGTTTTTTAGGTTTTTAGTGTTTTATAAGTTTTATAGGGTTTATAGGGGTTTTAGGGGTTTTAATGATTATTTGGATTTTTATTTGTTTTTTAGGGAATTTAAATATTTTTTTGGATTTTTATTGATTTTAGGTTTTCTAGGGTTTTTTGGTTGTGTAGTTTTGTAGGGGTTTTCTTGGGATTATTGGGTTTTAAGGGGTTGTTAGGTATTTTTTAAGGATTTTAATTTTTTTAGGGGTTTATATGGTTTTTAGGGATTTAATGGGATTTAGGATTTTTAGGGATTTTTATGGATTTTTAGGGGTTTGGTGTATATTAGTGGGGTTTATTGATTTAAGGGTCTTCTAGGGTTTGAAGGTTTTTTCGGATATTTTAGGGGTTTAGTGTCTTTTAGGCACGTTAGTATTCTTTTGGATTTCAAGGGAGTTTTCAGGTTTTTAAGTGTTTTATGGATTTTATTGATTTTTAGTCGTTTTGTGGGTTTTTAAGGCTATTTATGATTTGAAGGAGTTTTTGATGTTTTTTTTTGGATTTTTTGGGTTTCTCTGGGTTTGAGGGGGGTTTTTTGGGTTTTTAGGATTTTTTAGGTTTCTAGGATTTTATATGGTTTCTGGGGTTTTAGGGGATTGTTATTTTTATGGTTTTTTTCGATTTTTATTGGTATTTGAGTGTTTTTAGTGTTTTTAGTATTTTTGGGTTTTTTTGGTGTCTTTAGGGACTTTTAGGGAATTTAGGGTTTTTCGGGACTGTTATGGGGTTTTAGGTTCTTTAAGGAATTTTATAGGGTTTGATATGTTTTTGGGGATTTAAAAGGCATTTTATGGTTTTTTTTGGGTTTTGAGGGTTTTCTAGTGGTTTAGTGGTTTTTAGGGTTTAAATTTTTTTAGAGTTTCCGGTTATGTATTTTGTATGGTCTTTTATTGTTTTTTATGATTATTAGGGATTTTGGAGATTTTATGGTTTTCGATGTGTTTTTATGGTTTTTAGGGGTTTAGGGTATTTTTATGTTTTTTTGTTTTTTGTGGTTTTAGATTCTTTTTAGGTGGTTTAGGGGCTTTTAGGGGCTTTTAGGGTTTTTACGATCATCATTGGGTTATTGGGGTTTTATTGTTTTTTTGGTGTGTCTTACGGTCTTTTTAGTATTCTTATGGTTTTAAGAGGGTTATGTAATTATAATATTTTTATGGTTAATTTAAGGGTTTTTAGAGTTTTTGGTTTTTAGGGGTTTTATGGTGTTTTTAAAGTATTATTTTGGGTTTTTTTATTTTCCTGGTTTTTAAGGGGTTTTCGGAGTGTTTTATGGTCTTTATATTTTATGTGTTTTTTTGTTTTTTAGGGTCTATTAATGTATTTTAACCTTTTTTTATTTTTAGGTGTTTTTTGGCTTTTAATGTTATTTTAGGGTTTTTATGGTCTTACAGGTTTTTTAGGGTCTATTATGGGATTTTATGTTTTTAGGGTTTTTAGGTTTTTATGGTCTTTTTGGTATAAGGTATAGGTTTTTGCGTTTAAAGTGTTTGTTTTAGGGTTTATGGTGTAGGGTATAAGTTTTAGGGTTTGGGTATATGGATTACAATGTATGTTATAGGGTTTAGGGTGAAGGATTTAGGGTTTACGTTGTAGGGTAATAGGCTTTTTGTTTAGAGTGTGGGGTGGAGGGTTTTGGGACTCGGATTTAGGATTTAGGGTTTAGGGTATAAGGATTAAGATTTATGGATTAAAGCTTAGGTTGTATCGTATATGTATTAAATTTTTAATGGTTTTAAGGATTTCTGTGGAATTTTGGGGGGTTTTAGTGTTTTAAATCATTTTAATGGTTTTAAGGTAGTTATAGTTTTTTTATTTTATTTATGGTTTTTACGTTGTTGTTTACTATTTTTAAGAGTTTTAAAGTGTGTTTTTTGGTTTTTTTTATTTTTAGAGTTTTTAGTGTTCTAAGGGATTTTAAGTGTTTTCATTTTTAGGGGTTTTAGGGTTTTTGTGGGTTTTTAGGGGTTTTATGGTGTCTGGATTTTTAATTGTTTTTATATTTTTATTGTTTTTTGAGTTGTTTGTTGGTTTTAGGATTTTTGGTTTTTTTGGTTTTTAGTGTTCTATGGATTTTAATTATTTATTTCGTTTTTAGGGTTCTTGGGGTTTTTCAGAATTTTAGTGTTTTATGGTTTTTAGGTTTTTTATGGTTTTTTAGAATTTTTAGGGTTCTTTACATGTGTTTTGGTACTTTTAGGGGTTATAAAGTTTTTTTGGTCGTTAGGGTTTTATAGTTTTTAGGGTTTTAGGGTATTTGGGGGGTTTTAGTGTTTTTATAGTCTTTAGGGTATTTATGAAATTTCTAGTTTTCTAGGGGTTTAGTATTTTTTGTGTCTTTTGGGGGTTTTTAGAGTATTATTGGTTTTTTGGGGTTTTGGGGTCTTTAGGGGGTTTAATGTTTTATTAGTGCTTTTATGTGGTTTTATGGTTTTTAGGATCTTTATGGGTTTTAGTGTCCTTAGGGAATTTTAGGTTTTTAGGTTCTTTTATGTTTCTCGTGTTTTCAAGGAAATTAATGTTTCTTATGGTATTTTTAGGGTTTTTACTGGTTTTAACAGTTTGTGGTTTTTATTCATCATTATGGGTATTAATGATTCTCAAGGCAAGGAAGGCGCGAGGCTTGGCTATTCATGACCTCACCCCAATGTTTATTAGAAAAAGTAAACAGTAGACAAGGGTGGGGCAGAGTCAAACTTCCCACACCCAAAAACCCTTAACAACCCCAAAGACCAAAAACCTGGAAAAAAAGACCACAAAAAAGGTACACAAAGAACAAACATGCAACTTCATTACCTCCCAGCCAATCAGCAACTAGCTTCCAGCGTCACCATAATCATAAGCAACAACTTCCTCAACATTCATCAGAACAATATCAGTAGCACCATAGTAAAACCCTACCTCATAAACGCCAGATTTCAACACCATACATTTTTCGTAATTCATCAGCCTATACTCCAACCTTGTGTTAGAATACCTACACCACTTAACAGCACTACCACGTCGAGACGTTCCCTTGAAACCGAGCTCAACCACCAACACCATACCAACACCACCACGTGCACCATCATACCAAAACTAGACGGAGTCCAGTGTGATGGGAAGGATAGCAAGAGAAGAGGTCCACACACGTCTCAAGGGGAATGACAACAGTGAGTATCCGCACCCTACTATCCAATTCCAAGAGTCTCCCTACAGTTTATCCAAACACCCCGCATCAGAAATACCACCAATATCCGGCTTCCAGTAGCACCAACCTAGGCAGAACCGAACAAAAAACCACACACAGAGGCACCGAACTACATTCCTCATCAAAGCAGGAAAGGACAACCATCTCATTGATTTACAGCAACCAGAACCTTATAACCGACCATCATCAAGCATATCACAATCAAAAGTAGCACATGACCACCAACACCCACACCTAAAACCATTCCACAACACCCCAACCTCCTTAATCATACCCAGATCTAAACAGAACCTCTCATCAAACCCATCAGGCAGCCCAAGAAGCAACACGCAACCAAACAAGTGACAACCAGAAAATCATCCATATATAACACACAGACACAACCTTAATCATAGTCTCACTCCAATACAATTAGTATTTTTTTGTTTTTAGGAATTTTATTGTTTTTAAAGTGGTTTTTGGGGTTTTATGTTTATTTAGGTTTTTAGGTTTTTAGGGTTTTAGGAGTTTTTGGTTTTTAATGGTAGTTTTTATTTTTAGGAATTTTATTTATTTTAGGAGTTTTAAGAGGTTATTTGGGTATTTTATTCTTTTAGTATCTTTAGGGGTTACTAGGGGTACATAGGGTCTTTTTGTGTATTTTGGGTATTTAGTGTCTTGTTGGATTTTTGGGGGATTTAATGTATTTTATGGTTTATGTTGTTTTTAATGTTTTTAGGGGCTTTTTTGGTTCTTTTAGTATTTATATAGTTTTTATAGTCTATTATTTTTTAGGGTTTATGATTTAGGGTTTAGGTTGTTGGGTTTCAGGTTTAAGGTTTTTGTATTCGCATTTAGGATGTTGGGTTTAAGGTTTCTAGTGAATTTTATAGGGTTTAGGATGTAGGGTTTTGGGTTTATGGTGTGGGGTATAAGGATTAGGGCATTGGGTTTTGGGTTTAGGGATAGGGTATAGGGTTTTGGGTGTTCGTTGTATGGTTTTGGATATATGGTTCATGGTATGGGGTTAAGGGTTTATAGTCTTTGGTATATGGTTTAGTGTTTTTGGGTATTTTTATGGTTTTTTGATAGGTATTAGGGTTTTTATGGTTTTTATGGGGTTTTAGTGTTTTTAGTATTTTCTATGGATTATTATGGTTTAATGGGGTTTATGTGTTTAAGGGGTTTCACGGTTTTTATGGGTTTGGGGGTTTTTAGGGGTTTAGAATTTTTATTGAGGGTATGGATTGTAGATGTATTAAGGTTTTTATAATTGTAAGGGCGTTTAGGGGTTTCAGGTTTTTTGTGCAAATTAATTTTTTTTTCAGGGTTTGGGTTATTTTTGTTAATTTGGAGTTTTATAGTTTTTAGAGGTTTTAGTGAGTGGGTTTTTTTATTTTTTTAGGGTTTTAGAGTTTTTTGGGGTTTAGGAATTTTAAAATTGATTTATGTGTTTTATGTTTTTAGGAGGGGTTTAGGTCATCTAGGGGTTTTATGTTTTTATGGATTTTTCATGGCTTTTAGTGTTTTTTAGGTGTTTTAGGGTTTTTGGTGATATTGTACTGTTTTTAAGAGTTTAGGGTGTTTATGTTTTTTTATGTTATCTTGGGTTTTGGGTGGTTTTATGGGTTTTCGAGTCTTTAGGGTGTTTAGGGGGATTTAGAGTCTGAAATATTTTATGGTTTTTAAGTTTTGTTTTCGGTTTTCATGTTTTTGGGATTTTAGGGGGGGGGGGTCATTTTGGAATTTTAAGGATTTTATTGATTTTGAAAAAAAATTATGGTCTTCAATGTTTTTTATGTTTTTTAGATCTCCTATGAATTTTAAGGATTTTTTGTGGTTTTTTAAAGATTCTTAGGGACCTATAGGATTTTATATTGATTTTATAGTCATTTAGGGTTTTTATTATTTATCTGTCCTTTAGGATTACTTCAATGTTATTTTTGGGTTTTTAGGTGATTTTTATTTATTTTAGGGTAACTAAGGATGTTTTCTGTCATTTAGGATTTTATGTTTAAAGGTCCTTTTGTGATTTTTTATGTTTTTATGTTCTTTTTCTTTTTAAATATTTTATGGTTTTTATGGTTTTTAGGTACTTATTGGGTTTTTAGGGATTTTAGGGTCTCTCATGGGTTTTAGGGTTTTTATGACATTAAGTGTTTTTAGAAGATTTTTGTTTTTTATTTTTTGGGAGGGTTTTAGGGTTTTTAACAATTTTAGGGTTTTATGGTTTTTAGCGGGTTTAATGGTTTTAGGGTTTTGTGGGTGGGGGGGGGGGGTTATGGTTTTTAGGGTTTTAATGTTTCTAATGTTTAAGTTGTTTTATAGGGGTTTCAGGGAATTTTTATGTTTTTATGGTTTTTAGATATTTTCAGTGTTTTTATTGATTTTACGATCTCTTATAAGGGGTTTTAGGTATTTTTGGAGGGGGGGGGATTTTGTGTTTAATAAAGTTTTTAATTTTTTTTGGTTATTATGGAGTTTATGGATTTTAATGTGTTTATGGGTTCGATTGTTTTTTCATTGTTTAAGGGTATACCAATTATTTGTGTTTTTAGTGGTTTTTATTATTTTTAGGATTTTAGAGTCTTCTTAGGAATTTAATCTTTTTTAGGGTTTTAAGGGATTTTACATGTTTTAGGGTTTTTATGGGGTTTATGGTTCTTATGTTTTTATGGGTTTTTATATTTTTCTATGGTTTTACTGGTTTTTTCTGTATTTTATGTTTTATTATATTTTTGGGGTTTTTCTTGTTTAAAGGTTATTAGGGTTTTAACTATGTTTTAGAGTCTTTTGAATTTTAATGAATATTTCAGTTTTTTAGGGTTTTAGTTTTTTATGCTGTTTTAGGGTATATTCTGTTTTCAATGATTTTTAGAGTTTTCTACGTTTTTAGGGTTTTTATTTGTTTTATTTTTTAATGATTTTTAGCAACTTGTTTTTTTTTTGTTTTTAAGGTTTTTAAAAGGTATTATGGGTTTTCCGTTTTTATTCAGTTTTTTGGCGTTTTCAGATATTTTTATTGGTTTTTTGGTTTTTTAGGTATTTTGGGGTTATTAGGGGGTATTTAGTGTTTCTAGTGTTATTATGATTTTAGGGGTTTTAAGGGGAATTTTTTTGGGTTTTATTGGTTTTTATGGTTTTTAGGGTTCATTAGGTATTTTTATTATTTTTATAGTTTTTTAGTTTCTTTGGGTATTGATGGTTTTATGGACTTTTAGGGTTGTTATAGTTTTTAGGGGTTTTAGGTCATTTTTGTTATTTTTTCGAATTTTTGGGATTTTAGAATTTTTATGGTTTTTTATGTTTTTAGGGGTTTTTAGTGGATTTAGGGTCTTAGGGGTTTTAATTTTTTTAGGATGTTTCAGGTATTTATAGATGTTTTTTTGGTTTTTAGTGTTTTTAGGGTTTTTAGGGTCTTTTATCAATTTTTTGGTTTTGAGGGTTTTTAATGTTTTTATCGATGATTTGGTTTCTAGTATTTTTAAGGGATTTAAATTTTTTTATGTTAATGGGTATTAGGGACTTTTAGGGGTTTAGTAGTTTTAGTGTTTTTTAGGGTATTAGAATTTTAATGGTTTTTTATGATTTTTTTTGATATTTAGGGGCTCATGGTTTTTAGTTTTAAGGGGTTTTTACTATTTTCAAGGATTTTTTTGGGTATTTATGGGTTTTTAGAATTTTTTTGTGTTTTAGGTTAAAGAAGGATCGAGATCAGGTGAACCTAGTCCCCTAAAATTTTTAAAAGAAAGAAACATCAAAATATTATAAGGAAGGATTACAAAAACTGGTGTGTAGGTCACCCTTCAAATCAGACTCCACAAACCATGAGTAGAAAGACGTGGAAAAAAAGACCACAACGAACACCTCTCCAATATTTCATGCTTAGAGAGAGCATCCATAACCATGTTTTCCTCCCAGAAAGCATGGGTAACATAAAGGTTCATCCATTGACAAAGGGTGAGGCATTACATCCATTGAGGAAGAATCCTCCAAGGTACTCTCCCAGATTTGTTCCTAAGGGCCTCCACCACAAGCATTGAGTCTGATTCAATCAAGAGAAGTCTACATCCAAAATGAATAGAAAATATAATCATCATTAACTTTGCCCAAAATTTATCCTCAAGGTAACACCCATTTCCAATAATGTGATGAAAAACCCTTTGAAGAAACCACAATGAGTGTGAAAGCCCCCACCACATCCTGAGGGACCTAGTGATCTCTATGGCAATCTATCCACATGAGCCTTAATCCATGGGGAGATCGGAGGGATCCAAGGCATGAACCTGAGAACCTGAGGTTTTTTTCCTGCTATAAACACCACGAAATCAAAAAAAAAGATCATTATCAACATTTTCCATCGAACCTATCTAAACATAGGATGGTATATGAATTGCCATAGGAATTGTCAAGACCCTACTATGGATGGAGAGTCTCTTCTTATTAAAATAAATGATGTTATGGTAGCCCAAATATATGAAATGATGCCTGTAACAACAACGATTAGGAAGTGGGAGACCTGTTTGCAGCACGACCAATTAAGTAGACAGTTCAGCAGCTCAAGGAACGACTTGTTCAAGCATAATGGGAACCTGAATAGCTTCTACAATTATTCCCAAAAAAGCTACTACCAACATAAAATGGAGAAAGGAATGTTTTATGTATTCCTCAACGTAGAGATAAAGGAAGCAGATCGGGGATAGACTATGCCCATCCTTTGGAAGTTGATCCTAAAGTGGTAGCCGATTCTTCCAAAGATTCTAATGCAGTAGTTGATTAGCCTGGGGAATGAAGGGTCTCTTGAAGTTTGACAGCCATGCATGAGGGGTTGTCACTCAAGAAAACTTGTACCAATAAATTTCATTTGCATCGAGCTTCCCAACTAGATTAGGATTCCAAATTAAGGTTTCATTATCAACGAAGTTGTATCTCTGAATTTTCATGAGAATGTCTGTTGGAAGGAGCACTTCAAACTCTCTCAGTCGATGAATAATATTAGAGATCGGAATGATTCTAATATCACCAGGAGGAACCAAGAAATTTAGTAAATTCTTATAGAACCATATAGTGGACCACACATTCATGTCTAAATGCATTGAGACAGTCCATTTCGAGTGATCCATATTTCCATTATAAGAAGCTCTGAGTGCTGGCCAAACCGAGGAGAGAAAGTAACTTGTGAACCATTCACAATGTTTTGGCACAAACCTCTCCCAAAAAAACCCAGACTATTATCATTTTAATCAAACAAGCTCTAGGAAAACATGTAAAGGAGGGCATAATTAAATTTTCTAAGGTTCTTGATGAGAATATTTCCCAAATAAAATGGTTTTGTGCAATCTTTCCAAGCCAAAAGGACCAGTTTTCTATCACTAATGGAGCCCATCCAAGAAAATTTTAAAATATTTTCCTATAGTTATTTAATGAGGATAACTATCCACCTATAAATTGATAAAGAATATGTGAACATAGAGGTGATAACCATGTTTTTGAGGTTGACACTCCCAACCTGCGACAAAAACTTCCCTTTCAATTTAGCAAGTTATTGGGTGATATCGTTCACTATGATATCAAAATAACTGCTCTTGACTCTTCCCCATGAGACTCAGACAACCAAATAGACAAAGGGAAGTTATCCCCTTTCACCCTCAAAGAACCAAACAATGTGTAAATTTCGATAGGGGGGAACCCCCCTCACCGAAGGCAATAGAGGATTTTCTCTGACTAATGGATTGTCCCGCCATAGATTCATAGTGACTGAAAATAATGGGAATTAAGGACAATATTCTCTTATCATCTTGTCCAAAGAGGAGAATTTCATGAACATAAAAATGGTGAGATGGGAATTGGAGGTCTCTCCCTGCCATAATTGGTTTGAAAATGCCAGCCTTCATAAGATCCATGAGCCATCTACTCATATAGTATTCAGAAATCATAAATAGAATACCCGAAATAAGATCTCTCTACCTGACAAAACGAGAGCAAGGAAATAATCCCTTATGGGAGCCATTAATAAAGAAATAAACTCATGCACTATTTAAGATGGATGCATCTATCTTGATGAAGCTATCCAAGAAACTATAATTTCGAAGCACTTATAAGATGAAGTTCCACCTAATAGTGTTAAAGGCCTTCAAAATATCTAGATTTAGAGAAAAATTTACATGTTTTAAATGCTTTATCTTGATGTTTATACCCATCTGAGGCTGTAAATAAGCAATTATTGACGCTCCTCCCCAAAAAACCCCAAATTGATTCGGGGTGATAAGCTCCCACATAAATTTCCCCATCCTCTTGACCCGAATATTGCTTATAATTTTTGGGACAGTGTTCCCAATAGAGATTGGCCAAAATTCCCCAATGTCAACACAATTATCTTTCATATGTATAAGAGAAATTAATTTTAAAGTGGTTCCATGTAGAAAAGAGCTGGAGAGAGATACTTCTCTCACAGAATTAGTAATTTCCACATGCATAATTTTCCAATAGAACATGATGAACTTATTTCTAAAACCATTTGGACCTGATGTACTGTCCATGTATATAGAAAATAATGAAGACCTGACTTCCTCCTCTATGGGAGCGTTCATTAAGGATTGATTCTTCTTCTCATCAACATAAGGTAAAATGAAATCTGTTAATAGAAGGGAGCACTACCCACCATCATCAGTGTACAACCCCATGAAATTGTCCACTACAACGATAGAAATATCAGGGTCTGAAGTGATGCTGGACTCCCAAATCGGAACAACATTCATGAATTTATTAACCTTCAATTCCTTATACAGCTAGTGGATGAATTTAGAGTTACGCTCTCCACCCTTAAGCCACCTGAAATTAATCTAATATTTGGCCATCTTCTCCTTATGGTCTAGAAGATCATATATTTTCGCATGATGTTTCTGCTCCTCACAAGAGGGAAAGGGCAGCTACTGATTGGAATATTGAATTAAGGAAACCCAAACATCAGTAACATTAATATCAACATCCATCCTAGAAAACGACATCGTACTCAAATCCTCATGTAGAACATTGATAATATTAATCTTAGACACTGGAATAAAATAATGAATTACATGATAGGAGTTGTTCCACCCATTAGTAATAATCTCCCTGCAACCCAGAATCATGAGCCTAACATTGTTGATTATGAAGGGAAAATGCTTTAAGAACCCCCCAATCAATCAATAATAAGGGGGTTATGATCAAAATTGAATTTGGGGAGGGTGTACCCCGAGAAATAAAAAAAATACTTCTATCACTGATCTCAAAGAAGAATCTATCCAGCTTTCTGGCCTATCTTCAATTAACTGTGATCTGTCCCCACGTGAAGGAGGCTCCAACAATGGGAACTTCAGTTCGGTTGCATGTATATAAGCATTTAGAGATCATCTCAGTATCATGATGGGAGAACTTGGATTCAATGTTCTCATTCAGTCTCAAAATGGTGTTAAAATCTCCAAGGACAATCCAATTATGATTAATTGACTCATAAAGGTGACCCAACTTCCACCACATGACTCTTCTCCTAGTGTATGAGCACGAGGCATATAAAAATGATAAAGAAAAGGTTTAATCATACAAGTTGACTAATAGGGTGATGACTTGAGGACTACCTTAAAATGACAACAACTGGACGTCATCATGCATCAAAACCCATAAATTCTCTAGACCACTCTCATTACAATATTTAGAAACAAAGGAGTAACCAAGTCTACCCGAATTGAATCTGTTACAATTATCAAAGGAAATGATAGGTTTTGCAATTCCCTGAATCATCATCCTCTGGAAGAGAAAAAATTCTAAAGTGCCGACATAATGGGAGAGTTACCATGCCTAGGGAAATTCTAGAACATGATCCTCATTCTAATAGGGGAGCATTTCCTCTCTCACAAGGAAGATTCATGGAGCCAGAGATAGGGGATGGATCGCTCCCCATTCCTTTTCCATTTTCCATTTTTTCTTGGGCCTTCTTAAAGGATTCTTCTTAGCAGATGGGTTGGTGACTTTTGTAATCCGGTATTTCAAACCAGATACATCAACCAGCTAAGTACCAACTACATGGGCTGATCATCTTCAACTGGCATGGATGTTTCATCCATCCAACGTCCAACCTCGCCAGGATGATCCTCAACCTCATCAGACTGGAAGCTTCCATTGAGAGGGGTGAATCGGTTCAAGGGGCATAGAACTTCAGAAAAGGAACCTTCAGGGGTCCTTCAAGTAGCCTTACCATAAGACATATCAGTAAAGGATTCATCACTTTCTAGGAAATATTCCTTGGGTGTGAACTCATTATTAGAATAACTAATGGGGTTCGCCACAGCAGACCCTAGAATAGGGTCAGGTGAAGAACCTTTGTCCGAAGTATCCAAAGAGACAACATAATATGAAACAACCATCTCGCCAGGGGATGGTCAAGAGTACCATCATTAACCTAGACATCCAACGACCCATTAGAGTTGGCACCAGTCATCCTAGCCAGGGAAGGGTAGGGGGAATCAAGGGTCTAGAAGTCACATAAATCCAAATTCCCATTGGTGTCCACATCCAGAGAGGAAACAGAGACATCAACTCCTTGCAGCTAATGGGTTGTCTCTTACAAGCAGGAAACAACCGCCACCACCACCTTAGTGGGCATGGAGGGGGACTGTGTAGGGGGAACCACTTCAGAAGGAGCTAGATTGTGAGGCCCCTATGGGGGAACCTCTTTGTTATCAGAGGACTGGGTGAAGAAAGAGTCAACATGGGCCTCAGGTAATGGATGTAAAACCAGACCCTTTTCCAATCCCAGCACCACGATTCCTCTTGTAGGATTCAGCATCAGGACCCTTGAGATTGCAGCTGGGAAATACCTTCATCCTTCATCATTCAGAAACAATATGAACAAGGAGGTTGCAATAGGAGGAGAACCCAGGTCTCATTTCATACTGAATTTCCAACATGAAACTATATTCAATGGTGTGGAGCACCACCTCCTCAACCAACATGGGTTCCATATAAACCTCAAAGAGGACGCATGCATTGTGACCATAACATGGATTTTCTATCTCTTTTTCAGTGTGAATGGGGAAACCCACTAAGGATGAAGTGTCCTAAGGGATCCAGGGGTTCCAATAAATCCAGCTCAGCTTACAGATCCATATCTAAACCCGTGTAGAAGTATTTTTCACATTCAAGGGATATAAATTTCGATCCCAATACTGGATCCATAGGAGACCATTAATTAAATTGAAGGAGAAAAAACTCCATTCCCTCTGTTTCAAATCATCCAATGGGAAGACAATGTGACAGTACCCTCTCCCCATGGTATCCATCTTTCATTATAATAATCCCCAAATATCCATGGCCTGTTTAATAAGATCAGTGAACTTCCACAACCGCACTATTTTCGGTGTAAACACCATAGAAATAATAGAGAAATGGAATAGATGGAGCCTTTCCTCCACTACCTCATGATTTTCCAAAACATGTCCCACCTGCCACTTCACGATCACTCACCCAGGAGAGGGCGCACCATAATTAGAGAAAATGAGAAAAGATGCAGATTTCACTATCTATATAAAGGTTAACTTCGAACCTGATGCCCCTAGAACCTCACAAATTACATAAAACAATTGGGATGGTTACTTACACTAATAAAAAAGCTTCTTACATCCACACAGCTCTGGTAATCCTAGATCTATATAATCAAAATTGTTATTCGGTGGTGATACAACCAGGGTCCATGTGGGAATCCCATTATCACCAGGATCCCTTCCTTGCTCCATCACCTCATGTCCATTATTTAGTGTTTTAGGGATTCTAGGGAATTTTAGGGGTTCTATGGGTTTTGGGGTTTTATTGGGTTTTGGGGTTATTTAGAGTTTTAGGTTTTTTCAAGTATTCTTGGGGGGGGGGGGGGGGGTTTGGTGTTCTTCATGTTTTGTAGGGGTTTTTAATGTTATTATGGTTTTATGGTTTTAAAGGGTTCTTATGTTTTTAGTGTAAATTTTTTTATTTATAGTTATTATTATTATTATTTGGTTTTTAGTGTTTTAGAGTTTCTAGGGGTTTTACGATTTTTTAATTTTAGGGGTTTTTGTATTATTTTAGTTCTTTTCGTGTTTTCAATTTTTTAGTCTATTTTATAATGTTTAAGGGTTTTAGAGTTTTTTATAGGGTTATTAAATATCTTTAATTATTTTTAGGATATTTTAGTGATTTTAGGTTTTTTAGGGTTTGAGAATTTAAATGCTTTTTTGGTTTTTTGGGGGTTTCAGTGATTTAATGGTTTAATAGGGTTTTAGGGTTTTTTATGGATTCAAGGGTTTTTGGTGGTTTTAAATGTTTTTATAATTTTTATGGGCATTATGGTATTTTTCGGTTTTTGGTTTTTATGGGATTTAGGGATTTTTAGGACATTGTGGATTTTATAATTTTTAGGTATTTTGAGTGGTTTTAAGGATTTCATAGTGGCATAGGGTTTTTAGGGTTTTTTGGATTTTATCTTTTCATATAGATTTTTTAGGATTTTTAGTGTTTTTATGGTTTTTATGATTTTTTATATTTTATATGGTTTTTTTGGTTTTCACGATTTGAGTTGTTTCTAGGGTTTTTTGTATTTTATAGGGTTTTAGGTTTTTATATTTTTATGATTTTATTATTTTTATTGTTTATTAGTGTTTTTAGGGTCTTTAGGATTTCATTTATATTTTTTAGGGTTTTTGTGTTTTTAAGTTTTTAGAATTTAAGAGTTTCATAGGGTTGTTAGTGTTTTTTTGGATTTTAGGGGGTTTAATGGTTTTTATGGGGTTTTAATGTTTATAAGAGATTAAGGAGTTCAACTACTAGTTTATGGTTTTATGGTTGTTATTGTTTATTGATTTTTAGTGTATTTTGTTTTCTGTGTGGTTTAGGGTATTTTGGGGTTTATAGTTTTAGGGTTTTAAAATATTTTGATGTTTTCTTGGGTTTTTTAGGATTTTATAATGTTTTAAGGTTTATTATAGTTTTTTAAATTTTTTTTCGTGTTTAAGCGTTTTTTGGGTCTTTTAGGGTATTATATTTTTTGAGGGTATTATAGTGGTTTTATGTGTTTTTTGGGTCTTTTATCCTCTTATTGTTTTTATTTTAATTTATGGTTTTTATGTTTTTTCAGATATATTAGTGTTTTAAAGGATCTAGGGTATTTTCGGGGTTTTTAGGAATTTTATGGTTTTTAGGGTGTTCTTAGGATTTTTGGGGCAATTACGTTTTTTTATATTTTCAGGTGTTTTAGGTGTTTTTATAGTTTTAGGAATTGTAGGGTTTTATGGATTTTTATGGTTCTTCGGGGTTTTAGGTTTTTAGGATTTTATTTTTTGGGGGGTTTTAGGGGTTTTTAGGGGTTTAAGTGTATTTTTTAGGGGTTTTTTAGTTTTTAATGTTTTAGGGGGTTTAGGGTTTTAGGTTTTGTGGGGTAGGGGTTTTTTGGATGTTTGGGTGTTTTTGGGTTTTTAAGAGTTTTAATATTTTTCATTTTTCTGGGTGTTTAATGGTTTTATGGTGTTCAGGGGATTTTTTGTTTTTATTGTTTTTTTTGTTTTTGGGTTTTTAAGGGTTTTTGGGTTTTTGTATTTTTTAGAGGTTTTAGTTTTTTAAGGCACTTTAGAGGATTTAGTGTTTTTAGGGATTTTTAGGGTTTTTAGTGTTTTAATAGTTTTTCGGTTTTTTGGGTTATTGTGGTATTTCAGTAGTGTTTAGTGTTTTATAGGGGAATTAATTTTTCCAAGTAGTTTTATGAATTTTATGTGTTTTGGCGTTTTTTGAGTTATATTTTTTTTAGGGTTGTAGGTGTTTTATGGGTTCTATTGTTTTAGGGTTTTTAGGGTTTTTATTTTTTGTGTGGTCTTTTACAGTTTTATGGGGTTTTACAAAATTTTTGTTCCTTTGGGTTTTTGGGTATTATTATGTTTTTAGTTTTTTAGGGTCATTTATGGTTATTTATAATTTTCAGTTTTTGAGTTTTTTGGCTGTTAAGGGTTTTTAGGGGGTTTTGGGGAAATTATTATTTTTAAGGACTTTTAGAGTTGTTTGGTGGATTATAGGTTTTATGGTTTTTTTGGTGCGTTATGTATTTTTGGGTTTTATGTCTTTTTTAGGGTCTTTTGGGTTTTTAGTGTTCTCCAAGTCATTCAAGGGTTTTATTTATTTTTTGGTTTAGGTTTGTTTTAAGGCTTTTATGGTCCTTTTGGGGTTTTTGGTTTTTAGGGGAATACATTTCCTTTAGGTGTATTAGGGACTTCCAAGTCTTTTTGTGTTTTTTGGGTTTTAGTGTCCTTTAATGGTTTTAGGGGTTTTAAGGCCCCTTAGTTGTTTTGGGGGCTTTAGTGTAATTTTATGTTTTTTTTGTATTTTAGGGTCGCCTAGGGTTTCTTGGTATTTTTATTATATTTTATGGTTTTTTGGTTTTTAGGGTCATTAAGGGGTTTTTAGACATTTTTTATTTTATTGTTTTCTATGGTTTAAGGGATTTTATGTGCTTTCTTGGGTCTTTTAGGGGCATTTAGGGGTTTTATGTTTTTAGACCATTGTGGTTTTTTGTATTTTAGGGTATTTTTAGTGATTTTAGTGTCTATACGGCTTTATGTTTTTCTTTAGTATCTTATGGTTTGTGGTATTTTAAGTGTTTTAGGGTTTTGGGGGGGTTTAGAATTTTAAGGTTTTCTGGGTACATTTGTGTCCTTTTGGGCCTATTGGGCCTTTTTTGAGTACTTTTTATTTTATTTAATTTTGGGGTTTTAGAGTATTTTAATGGGTTTAATGGTTTCTTATGGTTTTTATGGTTTTATCATTTTATGATTTTTAGAGCATTTAGTGTTTTATGGGTTTGATGGATTTTTATGGTTTTTTTGTTTTTTAGAATTTTTATGTGTTTCTAGGGTTTTTTTATCTTTTTTTTGGATTTTATGGGTTCTTATGGATTTATGGATTTTTTTGTTTCTTGGGATTTGAGGGATATTATGATGTTTTAGGATTTTTAGGTATTTTTTGGGTTTATAAGGGGTTTTTAGGGTTTTAAGGGGATTTAGGTTATTTATAAATTTTTAGGGTTTTACAGACTTTTATATTTTCAATTGGTTTTTATGGGTTTGTGATTATTTTTGGTTTTTTGGTTTTTTATAATTTTTAGGGGTTTGGGGGGGCTTTAAGGAAGTAAAGTGTTTTAAGGACTTTTTTTATTTTTTATGGGTTTTAAATTCTTTTATAAAGTTTAGGGACTTTTTTCATTTTTAAGGTACTTCAGTTTTATTTGTATTTTTAGGGTATTTAGTGGAGTTTTTGGGTTCTTTTCTAATTTTATAGTTTTTACATTTGTAGGAATTTTTAGGGATTTTAGGAATTTTATTATTTTTAATGGTTTTAGTAAAAAAATTGGTTTTTAGGCTTTTAAGAATACTCTGGTTTTCATGGTTTTTTTGGATTATTTTATGGGTTTTAGGGTTTTTAGGGTTCTTTTAGGGTTTTATGGTTTTTAGTATTTTTTAGTATTCTTTAATTTTCTTAATTTTCTTCTAGGGGTTTTTTTTGGGGGTTTTTAGTATTTGTTACGGTTTTTTAGGTTTTTGTAATGTTATTGGGGTCATGTAGGGTCATTTAGGGGTTTTATGGATTTTTAGTTCTTGATAGGGAAAATATGGCTTGAGACCAGGTGAACCTGGTTCGCCAAAATTTATAAAAGATAGAAAAAACAAAAATGTTACAAGGATGGATTACAAAACAGGGTGTGAAAATCACCCTTAAAATAAGACTCCACAAACCTTGACCCAAAAAATGGGGCAACAAAAGACCACATCGAACACCACTCCACGATTTGCTTCTAGGCGGGAGCATCCACGACTGAGTTCACCACTTAGTATGCATAGATGACATTAAGGATCATCACTTGAAAAAGGGTGAGGCATTCCATCCATTGAGGAAGAATCCTCTAAGGTACTCTCCCAGATTTGTTCCTAAGGGCCTCCACTGTAAGAATTGAGTCTGATTAAAGCCGTACAAGTCTCCATACAAATAGAACAACAAATTTAATCACCATTATCATAGCTAAAAATTCATCATCAATGGCACACCCATTTCCAATAAATTTTGAAAACAATCTTTGAAGAAAACACAGTGAGTGCGAAGGACCCCTTCACATCAGAAGGTACCCAAATCTCCCATAGTAGCACCATCCACATTAAACATAATCCACGGGGAAATCAGAGGGGTCCAGCAGATGAACATTGGAACCTATGGTTTTTTTGTCCTACTAGAAACTCTAAGAAACTGTAAAAGAATAATATCATTAACATCATTTACCATCTAACCTATCGGAACATGGGATGCCGCATGAATTGCAATATTAAGTGTCAAACCCCCACCATTGAAGGGGAGAAACTTTTTATTAAAATAAATGGTGTTCTGGGAAGCCAAAATACAAGAAATGATTGTAGCAATAGCAACAAGAAGGAAGTGGGAGGCCTTCTTGATATAAGTCCAATTTACCAGAATGTCCAGCAGATCATGGAACAACTTGTTCAATAATATTCGGAACCCGAATAGCTTATGAAAGTGGCCCCAAAATGCTTCCACGAACCAGCTTTGGAGAAAGTATGTTTTATGGATTCCATAGGGAAGAGACAATGGATGCAGACCGGGGCTCGGCTATTCCCAACATTTTGCAGTTGATCACAGAGCAGAAGCCAATTCTTCCAAAGATTCCAAAGATATATCTTATTAGGCTGGGGAATGAAGGGTCTCTTGAATCTTGACTGCCAGGCTGGAGGGGTTATACCCCCAGCACACTTGTACTGATAAAATTCCATCATATTGAGGTGGTCAACTAGATTGGGAATCCAAATTAAGGTGTCATTATCAACGAAGTCATATCTCTGAATTGGAAAGAGAATGTCTACTAGAAGGATCACATCAAAATCTCCCAGTCGATGAATAAGATAATTTATCCACATGTTTCTAAAATTAGCATGAGGAACCACGAAATCTAGTAAAGGGCCGTCGCACCATATAGTGGACCACGATATCTGGTCTGAATGCTTTGATTAAATCCATTTCAAGGGGTTTTGATTGTTTTTAGAATTTTTAGGGATTTATTGGGTTTTTAGGGGGTTTAGGTTTTTGAAGATTTTATTGGTTTTTTTATGTTTATATGGGTGTTTAGGGGGTTTTGGGTTTTATGGGAATTTTGGGTGATTATGTGTTTTTAGAGAATTTTAGGTTTTTTATTGTTTTTTTGTTTTTAGGGCTTTTAGGGGGTCTATGGGGTTTTATAGATTTTAGGGTATACAGGTATTTTATGGGATTTTAGTGTCATTTAATATTTTTAGGGGGTTAGGGGTCTTTAAGGTTTTTTTTTATTTTATGGGTTTTCGGGTTTTCGGGTTTTCGAGTTCCTTATTGTCTTTTTGTATTTTAGGGACTTTTGGTTTTTTAGGGACTTTTTGGGTTTTAGGTAATATTATGATTTTTAGGGGTTTTAAGGTTTATTTGGGTTTTCATGGATTTTATTGGTTCTAGGGTCTTTAGTGTCTTTTAGGCAGTTTAGGGTATTTTAGTTTATTTAGGGAATTTATAGGTTTTTCGGGTTATATATGGATTTTTTGAGTATTTATAGTTATCTATAACTGTCAGGTTTTAATGGGTCTTTGGGTTTTGAGTGTCTTGGGGGTATTTTGAGGTTATTGGGGTTTTGTATTTTTTAGTTTTTTTTGGTTTTAAATAGTCTTTTAGGATTTTTATGTTTGTTATTGGTTTAGGGTTTTATGGTGTATTTAGGTTTTTTTGGGGGTTTAGGGTAATTTTGTGGTGTTTTAGGGTGTTTAGGGTTTTACTGTGTTTATGGTTTTAAGGGGAATTTTTGGTTTTTTGGGGTATTTATGGTTTTTAGGGTTGGGGCGTATTTTGGTTTTTTTTGCAGTATTTATTTGTTTTAAGGTTACTTTTTAGTTTTTACTGTATATCTTAGGTTTTTATGGTTTTTAGGGTCTTTTAATGGATTCTAATTGAATTTTTGGTTGTTGGGGTTTTGGGGCTTTTTTTGTATTTTTAGGATATTATACTTTTTGGATGGGTTTGGGGGTGGTTATTGTTTTTTGGTGTTTTATGCTTGTACTGTGGTTTTTAGTATTTTTATATTTTCAAAAGTTTTATTGTGTTTTTCAGGATTTTAGGGTGTTCTAAAATTTTTATGGTTTTAAGGGATTTGGGTATTTTATGTTATTATATGGTTTTAGGGTCTTTTAGGGGATTAATTATTTTTTATGTTCTTTTAGTGGTTTAATGGTTTTTAATTTCTTTTAGGGGTTTTAAATTTTGTTGGAAACTTACAGGTTTATTTGGTTCTATATTATTTTTAATTGGTTTTTGGAGTTTATATTGCTTTTAAGGTTTTTAGACATTAGGGGATATGGTTTAGGGTTTAAGGTGTCGAGTTCTAGGTATATGGTGTAGGATAATGGTTTTTGGTGGTATGTTTTATGGTTTAGGGTGTAGTTTTTAGGGTTTAGGGTGTAGGTTTTAGGATTTCCGATGTAAGGTTAACGTATTAGTGTATTGGGTCTTGTGTTAATGGTGTAGGGTACATGATTTTGGGATTAGGTTTTAGGGTGTAGGGTATAGGGATTAGTGTGTAGGGATTAAGGTCATTGGTTTTTCTTGTTTTTTGGATATGTACTATTTTATAAATATTTATAGTTTTTAGAGGTTTATAATTTTTAGAGATTATAGAGATTTTTAGGGTTTTAGGGTTTCAGGGTTTTGATGGAATTTAGAATTTTTTCGGGTCATTAAAGGGTTTAGTGTTTTTAGTGGTCTTAGTGATTTTTGGGTTTTAGGGGTTTTAGTTTGCATTTAGTGATTTTTTGGGATTTTTTGGGGTTTATGGTTTTTAGGGATTTAGAAGTTTCTTGGTGTTTTAGGTGTTTAAAAGCTTCTCAGATGTTTTAGGTATTTTTAGAGTGTTTATGGTATTTTTAGGGTTTCATATGGTTTTTACAATTTTTTAGGGTTTTGAAGGGTTTTAGTGTTTTTCGGGGTTGTAGGGTTTTTATGGGGTTTTATGGGGTCTTCAGGGTTTTAGGTTTTTTTTTTGGTATTTAGTATTTGAAGGGATTTTAGTGGTTTTGGGTTTTTTAGTCTTTAAGGGTTTTATACGATTTTAGGGTCTTTAGGGTATTTTTAGGGTTCTATGGTATTTAAGGTATTTTTTGTTTTTTTAGGTTTTTTTTCCTTTTAAGGGTTGTACGGGTTTTTTTTGGGTTCTTTAAGAGTTTTAGGGGTTTTTTGTCTTCTAGGGGGTTTCAGGGTTTTCGTATTTTATAGGGTCCATTAGGGTTTTTATGTTTTTAGGGTCTTTTGGGGTTTTATGGGTTTTTAGGGTTTCAAGGGGATGGAGTGTTCTTTAGGGTTTTTATGGTTATTTAGGTTTTCTTGGAATTTATATTATTTTTTAGTTTTTCAAGATATTTAGGTTTTTAGTGTTTTTAGGGTTTTGAAGAATTTTATGGGATTTCAGGGTTTCAATGTTTTAGGGGTTTTAGGGATTTTTTTAGGTTTTAAGGGGTTTAAGGGATTTTAGGGGTTTTTTATTTCTTCTTGTTTAATGTTTATTTATTTATTTTATAATTTTAGTGTATTTTAAAGGTTGTAAAATTATTTTAAGGGGGTTTTGGGTCTTTTATTACTTTCAGACTTTTTTATAGTTTTTTGGGCTTTTTAGGGTTTTAGGGGTTATAGAGTGTTATTAGGATTTTTCAAGGTTTCAATGTCTTTTAATGCTATGTTAGGTATTTAGGGTTCTTAGGAATGTTGGTGATTAGGTTTTTATTTTGGTATTTATTTTGGGTTTTAGTGCCTTTTATAGTTTTAGGGTTCTGGGGATTTTTGGGTTTTTTTGGTTTTGGGGGCTAATATAGAATTTTCAGGTTTTTTGGGATTTTATGGATTCATAATTATTTATGGGTTTTCTGGGGGTTTTTATTTTTTTTAAATATTTTTAGTGGTTATTATGGTTTTTAGTATTTTTTAGGGTTCATAGTGTTTTTTGGGGGTTTAGTGTTTCTAGTGTTTTTAGGGGGTTTAGGGTCTTTTTCAGAATTTTTGAGATTTCTAGGTATTTTTAGGTTTCTTTATATATTTTGTTTTTTTAACATTTTTTGTGTTTTCAATGTATTTTATTGGGTTTTAGGGGTTTTGGGTTATTTTAGGGTTTATAAGTGATTTTATAGTTTTGAGGCTTTTTCGGTTCTTTTTGTATTTTTAGGGTTTTTAGGGTCTTTCAGTGTTTATGGAATAGGTTATAGTGTTCATGAGGGTGTAGTTTGGTGATTAAAGTGCAAGGGTTACAGTTTATGGTTTAAGACATAGGGTATAGGGTTTAGAGATTAGGGTTTAGGGTTTATGGTGTAGGGTTTTGGGTTTAGGTTGTCGGGAATAGGGTTTTGGGTTTGGGTTTTGGGTATTGGGTATATGGTTTATGGTGATGGAATTGTGTTTTATGTCATAGAGTTTTGGTGTTTTATGGTTTTTAATATTTTTTATTATTTCAGAATTTTCTATGTTATTTATTGTTTTTATATTATTTTATTCTTTTACAGTTTTAGGGGTTTGGGGGTAGGGATTTATTGTTTTTTAGGAACATATGGGATTCTAGGGGTTTTTAATGATTTTTGGATTTTTATGTTTTTTTTAGTTTTATTGATTTTAGGGTTTTAGTGGTCTTAATGGGGTTTAGGGTGTTTAGGTGTTTTTTTGGTTTTTATTTGGTTTTAATATTTTTATGGTATTAAGGGAGATTTTAGGGCTTTCTATCTTTAATGTTTTTAGATTAATATGGATTTTTACTATATTACAGGTTTTAGGGCTTTCATGGTGTTTTTGGTTTTTTTTTGGTTTTTTGGGATTTTTACGGGTTTTATGGTTTTATAATGTTTTTAGGGTCTTATGGTTTTTAGGGGGTTTAATGGTTTTTTGTTATTTTTATGGTTTGTAGGGTTATTATGTTGTTTTATAGTCTAATATTGTATTATAGGGGTTTTTATGGGTGTTGGTTTTTTTAGGTTTTTTAGTGTTTTAGGGTATTGAGTGTTTTTAAGGGGATTTTATGGTTTTTATGGTGTTTGAGGGTTTTAGGGGATTTAGGCCGTTTTATGGTTTTTAGTATTTTTAATATTTTTTTATATTTTAGTGGTTTAAAAGATTTTTTTAGTTTTTAGGGTGTTTTGGGGTTTTCTTCAAGTTTATTGGGTGTTTTAGAGTTTTAATGGTTATTTTATGGTTTTTTATGGGGTTTTAGGTTTTCAAAATATTCAAGGGGGGTCTAGGGGTTTTTAGGGAGTATAAGGGTATTTTAGGTTCTTTTTTAGTTTTAATATGATTTTTTTGTCTTGTAGGAAATATTATGGTATTTAAGCATTATGGATTTTTTAGGATCTATTATGGTATTTTGGAATTTAGGTATTTATAGTATATTAAGGGTTTTTTTGGTTTTAGGGGATTTGGGTGGAGGGTTGGGTCTTTTGGGGGTATTTGGATTTTTTGGGGTTTTAGAGGTTTTTTAGGATTTTCAGGATTTTATGTGGTTTTAGGGTTTTATCAGTTTTTTTTGTTTTTATATGGTTTTATTGTTTTTTGAGGGTTTTCGGTTCAGGTTGTATGGTATAGGGTTTAGGGTGTAGTGAATAGGGTTAAGGTTTTATGGTATAGGGTTTAATGTGTAGGGTATAGGGTTTGGGGTGTAGGGTTTATGGTTCATGTTATAGGGATTCGGGTTTATGGTGCAGGGTATAGGGTTAACACTTTTGGGTGTTGGGTTTATGTTTGTTGGGTATGGGGTTTCATATTTAGGGTTTAGGTTTTATGTGTAGGGTATAGTGTTTAGGGTTTGGTTTTTAGGATTTTGGATTTAGGGTATAGTGTTTCGGGTATATGGTTTATAATTTAGTGTGCAGGGTGTGGGGTTTAGGGTTAAGAGTGTTGGCTATAGGGAATACAATTTAGGGTTTTGGGTTGAGGGGGTTGGTTATACGGTTTAGGGTGGATGGTTTATGATTTATGGCATAGGGTATAGTGTTTAGGGCGTAGTGTTTTGAGTATAAGATAAAGGTTTTACGATTTAGGTTTTAGGGTTTATGCTATAAGGCATTGCTTTTAGGGTGAAGGGTTTAGGATTTATGGTGTAAGATGTAGGGTTTTGGGTATAGGGTTTAGGGTGTTGGGTATAATTTTTAAGGTGTAGGGTTTTGGAATCAGGGTGTAGGGTTTAGTGTTTCGGGTGTATTGTTTAGGTTTTATGGTGTATGGATTAGTGTTTTGGGTGTAGAGTATATGGTTAAGGGTGTAACATTTAGGGTTTTTCATTTAGGTTTTTGGGTTGAGGATATAGGGTTTAGGGTTTAGGGTGTAGGGTATAGGTTTTAGGGTCTAGGATATAGGTTTTATGGTATACTGTTTATGGTTTTAAGTCTATGGTATCTGGATTAGTGTGTAGTGTTTAAATTCTTGGGTATAGGGCTTAAGGGTTAGGGTTTATTTTTTATGTCGCAGGATATAGGGTTTAGGGTTTGGGGTATAACACTTATGAGGTAGGGTATATGGTATAAGGTTTATGGTCTGGGATATAGTGTTTAGTGTGTACTCTATAGGGTTTAGGGTTTGGGGTTTTTGGTTTAGGGATTAATGTTTAGGGTGTAGTGTTCAATTTTAATCGTGTGGGGTTTAGGGTTTTTGGTGTAGGGTATAACGATCATGGTATAGGTATTAGGGTGTATAGGATACCATTTATGGTGTTAGTTTGTGGGTTTTCATTGTAGGTAATAGGGTTTCAAGTGTTGGGTTTTGGGTTTAGGGTGTTGGGTTTAGGGTTATGGGTGTAAGGTTTGGGTTTTGGGATAAGGGTATAGGGTTTACGGTGTATGGTGTAGGGTTTATTGTTTAGGGTGTAGGTTATTGGTTTTAGGATGTAGCGTATTGGGTCTTGGGTTTCAAGAGTGGGGGGGTAGGTTTTAGGGTTTTAGGGGAAGTATTTTGGGTTATGGGTATAGGGTTTGGGGTTTGGCTTTTATGTTATTAGTTTTAGTGCATTATTAGGGTTTGGGGTTTTTTAGGATTTATTTTAGGTTTTTTTACATTTATTAGTTTTGATAGTGGTTTTAGGATTTTTAGTGTTTTTTGGATATGGGTGTTTTTGGTTGGGGGTGTTGTTTCTAGGGGTCATAATGGTTTTTATGATTTGAAGGTATTTTATATATTTAGGGCTTCTAAATAGTTTTATCATTTTACATATTTAGGGTTTTCTAAATTTTTATTGTTTTTAGGTTATTTTGGGGTGATTAGGTTTTTAATCATTTCTATAGTATTTAGGGTATTTATGGTTTTTAGTGTATTTTAATTTTTCTAGTGGGATTTTCAGTTTTTGGGTTTTTAAAGATTGTTAATACTTTTTATCATTATTAGTGGCTTTTATGATTTTTTAGAGTTTTAGGTGTTTTTTATTTTTTGAGTTGTTTAGGATTTTTATTTTTTATGGGGTTTTTTTGTTTTCGTAGAGGTTTTAGGTTTTTTGGGTCTTCATGATTTTTTGAGTTTTTAGGGGTTTTTTCGGTTTTTTGGCTATTTTTATATTTTTTGGATTTTTGGGGGATTTCAATGGTTTTTTGGAATTTTTTTATGTTTTCTTGGGTATTAGAGTTCGTTTGGCGTTTTTTTGGTGTTTAGTGTATTCAGGGAATTTTCGGGCCTTTTTTGGGTTTTATTGTCTTTTTGGTATCTTTAGGTGTTTTAGGTTGTTTTAGGGTTTTATTGGGGTTTTATGGTCATTTAGGTTATTTTTGGGTGTTTTTAGTTTCTATATGGTTTTTATGGTGTTTAGGGGTTTTAAGATTTTTATGACCTTTTATGAGTTTGTACTATGTAAAGAGTTTGTTGGGGTTTATGGGTTTTTTGTATTTTTTGTATTTTTTGGTTATATAGTGTTTTTGTTGTATTTATAGGTTTTTATTGTTTTTAGGTGTTTTAGGGTTTTAAGGGTTTATCGATTTTAAGTTACTTTTAAATAATTTTATAGGTTTTAGGGTCATTGTGGTGTTATATTTGGTTTATAGGGTTTTAAGGTGTCTTTAGGTTTTGGGGGGTAGGGTTTGTAGGGGTTTTAGGGTGGTTTTTGGGGGTTTTTTAGGGTTTTTTTGTGTTTTAGGGTTTTAAAAGTTCTTAGGGACATTTATGGGATTTGGGGGTTTAGGGATTTTTTATTTCTTATTTTTGGTTTTTAGTGTCTCTATAGGGGTTTTTAGGGTTTTAAGTGTTTTTTTTGTTTTTTGGGCTGTCACTCGGTTTTAAAGGGTTTTATTAGGTTTTTTTTTATTTTTCTACATTTTTTAGGTTTATAGGGTATTCATTATTAATTTACGGTTTTAGGGTTTGTGGGATAGTGTTTTTAGGGTTTTATGCTAATATGGTGTTTATGGATTTTATGAATTTTTATTAGTTTTTAGTGTTTTAGGGGTTTTGGAGGGTTTTATTTTAATTTAGGGGTTTTAGTGGTTTTTAGGTTTTTATGAACATTTATGATTATCATGTTTTTTAGTGTGTTTAGTGTTTCTTAGGTTTTTAGGTTCATTTGGGGTTTTGTGTGTTGGGTTTAGGGTTTAGTGTGCATGGTTTAGTGTTAAGGGGGCATGGTATATGGTTTACGATGTGGTGATTATGGTTTCATATGTCGGGTATAGTGTTAAGGGTGAGGATTTTAGGATATAGGGTGTAGTGTTTAGGGTGTAGGGATTAGGATTTAGGTTTTAGGGTGTAGGATAAAAGGATTTGGGAATGGGGTATAGTGTTTTGGGGATAGGATATAGTGCTTTGGGTATAGGGTTAAGAGTTTAGGGTGTTGGATATAGGGGCTTGGGTATTTATGGATTTCTACGTCATTTAGTTTTAAAGGTTTCTTATGGTTTTTAGGGGTTTTAGGGTTTTTATGGTATTTTATCGTCTTTAGGGCTTTTATGATATATATAATTTTTTGGGTTTTCTTTTATTTTTATCAGGATTTTGGTTTTTTATGGAGTTTTGGGGTTTTAAGGGTTTTTATGGATTTTAGGTGTTTTAGTGGGTTTTATGTTTGTTTATTGTTTTAATAATTTTTTGGTTTTTTGGGGGTTTAAGGAGGTTGGGGGGATTCATGGGTTTTGTTGGTTTTATGGTTTTATGGGGTTTTTTTTGTTTTTCAATTTTTTTGTCTTTTTAGATTTTTTTTATGTTTTAGGGGTTTTTTCCGTTTTTGGGTTTTTTTTGTTTTTTAATATTTGCGGGGATTTATGATTTTTCTGGGTTGTAGGGTTTTCCTATTTTTAGAGATTTTTAGAGTTTTTACCATTTATTATCATTTAATATTTTTTGTGTTTTTAGTGTCTTTTTGTGCATTTTTATGTTATTTAGGGTCTTTAATGTTTTTAGTGTTTTTAGGGTATTTTTCTATTTTTGGGGACCATTAGGTTTTTTATGGTTCTAAGAGTTTTTTATAGTTTATAGACTATTTTAGAGTCATTTATGGGGTTTTATAATTTTTGTGCCTTTTAGGGGTTTTTTGGGTCTTTGAGGGGTTTTAGGTTTTTAGGAACATTTGGGAAATGATGGGTTTTAGGTATTCTATTGGCTTTTTTGGTTATTTTTGGGTTTTTAGTAATTTTTAGACTATTTAGGGTCTTCGGGGGTTTTAGGGTACTCTATGTCTTCTTAGGATTTGGGGGCATTTTAGTGTTTTTTAGGGTTTAATGTTTTTAGGGTCTTTTTCGGGATTTAGGGTATTTTTAATGGTTTTTTGGGGCTTTAGGGTCTTATATGATATTTTTAGGGGTTTTAGGGTTTTTAGGGTTTTAGAAATTTTAGGGTTATTTTTTTAGTGTTTTTAGGGGTTTGGGGGGTTTCAGTATTTTTTGGACATTTTAGGGGTTTATAGGTTTTTGGTTTTTTTGTGTTTTATGATTTTTAAGGATTTTATGGGTTTTTATTATTTTATGGTTTTATGGGATCATAGGGTTTTATTGGATTTAAAGGGAGTTTTATGTTTTCTAGGGATTTTAGGACTTTTATGGTCATTTAAGGACTATTTATATTTTTTAGGTTTCTTAGGGGTTTTAGGTTTTATGGTGTTTTTATAGGGTTTTTGCCTTTTAATATTTTAAGTGGTGTATATTTCTTTTGGTATTTTTTGGGGTTTTGGGGTTTTATTGTATATTTTAGTATTTTAGGATCATTTAGTAGTTTTATGGACTTTTTATGGGATTTTTGGGTTTTTTGGGTTTTAGGGTTCTTTAGGTGCATACTAGGATTTTTTGGGGTCTTGGGGTTTTTAAGGTATTTTCTGGGTTTAGAGGGGTTTTAGGTTCTTTTAAATGATTTATAGGTGTTTTAGGGTCTTATTGGGTATTGTTTTTTCTGTCTTTTATTATTATTTTGGTCTTTATGGGTTTTTATTGTCTTTTTAGTGTTTTAGGGGATTTTATGGGTTTTAAGAGTTTTTAGGTGTTATGATAGTTTTTAGGGGTTTTAGGGTTTTTAGTGGTTTTAAGCATTTTACAGTTTTTAAGGATTGTAGGGTTTTAGGTATTGATATTTTACATTGGTTTTAGGGGGTTTTATGATGTATTTATGTTTTTTTATTTTTTTAGGGGTTTTTGGTTTTTTAGGGTTTTCGGGTTTATATTCGTTTTGAAGTTTTAAGGGGTTTTAAGGGGGTTTAGGGACTTCTAATTATTTTGAAATTTTTGGTAGTTATTTAGAGTTTTCAGTCACATTTTGGAATTTTTGGGTTTTTAGGAACCTTAATGGATTTTGTGGGTTTTTAGGATATTTTAGGGATTTTTAGTGGTTTTACGGGTTTTGTTAGTGTTTTTTAATGTTTATTAGGTTCTTTTTGTTATTTTTTAGGTTTTATGGTCTTTTTGGAATTAGGGTATATGGTATATTGTTTAGGATTTGGGGTTTAGGTTTTAATATATAGGTTTTACATTTTAGGATGCAGTGTTTAAGGTTTAGTGGGTAGGGTATTGGGATTAGGGTGTATAGTATAGGGTTTAGTGTGTAGGGTACTAGGTTCTTGGTGTAGGGTTTTATTCATAGGGGTTGTGGTATAGGGTTTCAACAGTAAGGGTTTAGGTGTAGGGTGTAGGGTATAGGGTTCAAGGGTTAGGGTTTAGGATTTTGTGAATAGGGTATAGGGTTTAGTGTCTTTTGTAGTTATTGTAAATTTTAATGAATTTTTAGTGGTTTTTTGTATTTTTATGGTTTTTATTATTTTTAGGGATATTTCAAATTTTCCGGGGGATTAAGGGGTTTTATGTTTTGGGGGGGGGGGTTTGGGTTCTTAGGATTTTTTGGGGATTATTTTTTTAGACGTTTTAGGGGTTGTTTCATGTTTTTTGAGTGTTTGGGTTTTCATGAATCTGTATCGGTTTCTTATTTTTTTTTTCATTTTTATGATTTTTAGTTATTCAAGGATTTTAGAATTTTTTTTTTGGTTTTTAGTGGGTTTATGGGTTTTACGGATTTTTATATTTTTGTGTTTTTTGGGTTTTAGGGTTTTTTATGGATTTTTTGGGTTTATGGATTTTTATGATTTTTTAGTTTTTTTGTTTTTAGTGATTTTTTTGGTTTTATCGTTTTAGTTATTTTGAGTTTCTTAGTGTTTTTATAATTGATTGGGTTTAAGGGTCTTAGGTTATTTAGGGTATTTTAGGCAGTATTGGGTATTTTGGGGGTTTTAGGATTTTTTTTGGGGTTTTTAGAATTTTTGTGGGGTTTAGAGTTGTTAAGTGTTTTTTGTGGGCCTATGGTTTTTAATGGTGGTATGGGTTTCTAGTTTATTTAGTTTTTTGTTGGTTTTTTAGGCATAATTTAGGTTTTTAGTGTTTTTGTGGGTTTTTTGGTTTTTATTGTTTTTATGGGTTTTGGGTCTTTAATGTTTTTAGGGTTTTAGGGGTTTTAAGGGGTTTTACAATATTTTAGGGTTTCTTGGATTTTTGGGGTTTTGGGATTTTTAGTTTTTCTTATTGTTTTATGGGTTTTGAATGGTTTTTAGTTTGTTTAGAATGTTTGGTGTTTTTATGGTTTTTAGGTGGTTTAATTTTTTATGTTTTTTATGGTTTATAGGTTTTATAAGGTTTTTAATGGTTTTTAGTTTTTTATGGTGTTTTTGTGTTAATAGGGTTTTTATGGTTTTAGGATGTCTCAATGGTTGTTAGGGTTTTAGGTACTTTTAGGGTTTTATGGTTTTTAGGGGATTTATATTTTTTAAGGATTTTAGTATCCTTTAGTTTTTTAGTGGTTTTAATTTATATAATGGGTTTTATGGGTTTTTGGGTCCTTAAGGGTTGGTAATTGTTTTTAGGTTCATTTAGGGGTTTTTTGTGTTTTTTCTATTTTTAGGGGATGTTGATTTTTGTTTTTTCTGGGTTTTATGGGTTTTTATGCTTTTTAGGGTTTAAAGTTTATTGGGTTTTTTAGGTTTTATTTTATTTTTTTATTTTAATGTGTTTTTAGGTTTCTATTACGTTTTTATTATTTTATTGTCATTTAAGTGCTTTTATGGGTTTTAGGGATATTTAGTGGTTTTGGGTTTTAAGGGATTTTTTTGGTTTCTAGCATTTTTATGGGTTTTTATGTTATTTAGGTTTTTTATAGTTTTTATAGGGTGTTATGGTTTTTAACATTATTTATTATCTTCTAAAGTATTTTAGGGTGTTCATTGTGTTTTTTGGTTTTTAGGGGTTTTAGGGGTTTTTAGGGGTTTTTAGGGTTTTAACAGGTTTTTTTGGGTTTCATGATTTTAAAGGGGTTTTGAGATTATAGGGTTTAAGTTGTTTCAGGGATTTTAAGATTTACAATGATTATGCTATTTGATGTCTTTTAGTATTTTATTGGTGTTTTATGGTTTCTGGGATTTTGAGGATTTTAGGGTTAAGAGTAGTTTAAGGCTTTTTTGAATTTTTTCAGAGATTAAGGGTTTTTAGTGTTTTTAGTAATTTTATGGTCTTTTAACATTTAGGGGTTTTTAGGTTCTTCAATGGTATTTAGTTTATTTTAGTGGTTTTAAGGGTTTTATTATTTATTGGAGATTTTCGATTTTAGGGTATTTCGGTTCTTATTGGGGTTTTATGGTTGGTAGGTTATTCTAATGTTTTTAGGGCCCTTAGTGGGTTTTGGTTTTTTAGGTTTTTTAATGTTTACAGGGGTTTTTTGGGTTTTTAGTGTTTCAGTTAATTAGTGGTTTTTAGGGTTTCATAGGTTTTTTTAGTTTTAGGTTTTAAAGGATTTCTAGGGGTTTTGGGTTTTTAATAGTATTTAGGGGTTTTTTTATGGTGTTTGGGGTTTTCAAGGATTTAATGTTTTAAAGGGTTTTTATGTATTTTTATAGATTTTTAGGGGTTTTAATACTTTTATTGTCTCTTAAGGGGTTTTAAGTTTTAGTGATTTTTTGTATTTTTATTTTACTTTTAACGGGGATCTACGGTTTTTAGGGGTTATAGGGGTTCAAGGGTTTCTGGATTATTTTCTTTTATTAGGGGTTTGATGGTCTTTTAAGAGTTTTTTTGGGCTAGAAGGTCTTTACGATTCTTTTAGGGGATTTAGGATTTTCAGGATTTTTTAGGTTGGTAGTGTTTTTTAGGGATTTTTGTGAATTTTGGGATTTTAGAATATTTTTATTTTTAGGGGGTGTCGGGGATTTTTAGGGTTTTTATGGTTTTCATGTTTTTTTCGAGATTTAGAGTATTTAGAGGTCTTTATGGATTAAGTGGTCTTTATGAGTCTTTAGGGTTTTATTTTTCTTTACTGTTTTTTAGGCCATTTAGGTTTTTATGTTTTATTTAGGGGTTTTAGGGTTTTTTTTAGTGTTATAAGGTTTTTAGGGTTTTAGTTTTTTTAGTGGGTTTTTAGGGTTTTTATGTTTTTTATGGGTTTTTATGATTTTTAGCGGTTTTAGGGAATTTTTGGGGTCTTAAGTGTCTTATCAGGTTTTTGGTGTTGTGTGGCGGCTATTTGGATTTTTTCTGGGTTCTTAGGGTTTTTATGGATTTTTATTGTTTTTTAGTTTTTTATTGTTTTTGAAGGATTCCTTAGTGTTTTTATGGTTTTCATAGGGATTTAAGGGTTTAGGTTTTAGGTTTTATGGTGTAGGTTATGAGGTTTAGGATGAATTTTATTGGTGATGTGTGTAGGTTATATGGATTAGAGTGTATGTAATAGGGTTTTGGGTGTTGGATATAGGGTTTTGGGTGTCACGTTTGAGGGATTGGGTGTATGTTATATGGTTTAGGGAGTAGGTTTTAGGGTTTACTGTGTAGGGTATAAGGTTTTTTGGTAATACAGTATGGTTTTTGGTGTCGGGTATATGGTAGAGCGTTTTGTTTTTAGGGTGTATGGTATAGTGTTTTGGGAGTAGGGTTTCAGACATTTAATGTTTTTTAGGGTTTGTTAGGGTCTTTTGGGATATTAGGGTCCTTTTGGGGTTCATTAGAGATTTTTAGAATCCTTTAAATTTTTTATCCTTTATGGTTTTTATAGATTTATGTTCCATTAAGGTTTTTATGATTTTTGGGGTCATTTTCGGTTTTAGGGGGTTTTAGGGTTCTTTTGGTTTTTAGGGGATTTAATGGATCTTTTAGGGTTTTAGGGTTTTAAGATACTTTTGGGTTTCTATGTTTTTAGGTTACTTACGGGGATTTTAGTTAATATATGGTCATTTAGTGGTTTGGGGGTTTCTTGTGTATTTTAGAGTGCTTTAGGATTTTATGGTTTTTAATGGTATTTAGGGTTTATTAATTTTTAGGTGTTTTGGGGGTTTTATGGGGTTTAGGGTTTTAAGGGTTTGTAGGTGTTTTAACTATTTTTAGGGATTTTATCATTTTTAAGGTTTTTAGGTTTTTAGGGTTTTTTATGTCTCAAATGGGTTTTTTGTATTTTTACATTTTTAGGGTTTTATTAATGTTTTTAGGGTATTTGACATGTTTATGGATTTTAGGGTTGTTAGGGGCATTAAGGGAATTTACTGGGTTTTAAGGGATTTGAGGTTTTTTCTTGGATTTTTTTGGTTGTTTTGTTTTTAGGGGTTATGGTTTTAGGATTGTTTTTGAGTTTTTAGGGGATTTAGGGTTTTATTGGTTTTATAGGGTTTTATGTTTTTATGGAGTTTTATTGTTTTTAGGTTTTTAGGGAGAATATAGGTGTAGGGCCAGGCTAGTCTCGACCCCCCCATAAATATAATAAAAAAGATGTGGGAATAGGGTAGGGGTAGAGTCAAATGACCCATACCCAAAGATAGTCCCAAAGAGAAAACACAAAAGAAAAACAAAAAAGAAACTATATATCACAATGGTCAAGTTCCCAAGCATCCTCATAGGGGTTTTTGTCAGCAACATATCATGAATACACATCTGACTCTACCATCTCCCTCTCCACAACAACTTTCATGGAATTTTCCAGATCAATAGCAAAGTTGGTGTAAATACGCCAGAGCCTCTGCTGCTCAGGAGGCATGGAAGGCTTTGAGGATGCCCTTATGGATATAGACATGGGAAGAGTGGAGTAGTCCCTTCTTGATCTCCTCTTCCTTGGGGAAGGGGAGAGGATACCACCGCACTCCTTCCTGCTTTGCAAGATACCATCAGCGCTCCAAACTAAAGACCTTGAGTTTCCATCCTTTCAAGGATTAACTTTATCACAAACAGCCCCATATGTCTAGCTACCAGATTCGGGTGAACTGGTAGACCTCGGCTTCCTCTTTCTAGGGAAATTTATGCCATCAAAACCGAGTTCACCAATCAATTCCCTCTACTGCCTAAAACAATATATGTTTTCATTATGTATAAAATCATGGTTCACAAAAACTTCATCAAGCATTGCTACTTCATCATCGTCACCCTAGAAAAATTGCACATCCTGCTTCGGGTCTGGATCCTACAGGATGTCCTTTTGATGCTTCTCAACGGATATTTATGTGATGTACAACATGATCTTTTCAAACAACTCAACCCATGGGAGTAGGGTCTCATAAAGAACTAGTGCAAGTCTCTAATTCTCTTTAGTCCTCCTAGTTAGGGTTTTGGTCAGATCCTCATGATCTGTAATATACAAAAAACCAACAGGTGGTCTCTCTGCAGTCCTAGCAGCAGGAGCCACCACTCCCGACTCCGACAATTGTTTAATGGAGGTCAAATGCACCTCTGCACGCCTTGTACTTTCACATGGGGGGAGTGGATCCCCCTAAGGATCCATAAGGATTCTTGTGACATCCTGCACCGATTTTTCCATTTCACCCGATGGATTTGTAACTCCTGAATCATCACCTCCCTATCCATAGATTCCATGGCTTCCGACACTGCAAAATGATTGGAAGTTGCAACAACAACAACTAAATCCCACCCTCCCCATCACAGAACAGATGAGGCGAGGTACCATGTCCTTGGGATCCAAGGGCTACACACCATCACCACTAGCCACATAAGCTTGCACCTCCCTATGAACATTCATCTCCCACCTTTCCTTCCCAGCATCCAAAATTTCCACAGGTCCTAGTTCAACAAATAAAATGGAAGTTGGAGCAGTGTCCTGTCGTTGCTGAGCTAGCTCATTAACCACCACCCCACACCAATCAGAAGCCTCGCCTCCCATCCCACTGGAGGAGTGGACGTCACCTAAATGTCCTAGATCACCCTTAAAGCACTAGAAAAAATAATTGATCTTTTCCTCTGGATGGTTCCCCGCTACAGCCAGCCATGAGGAGAAGCCCTCTCCTTCCACCCCAACATTCCTTTTTTCACTCGACGGAGTATCCTTCAGGATTCTCGAACTTTCCGAAAGATCAAAAGCCAGCTCCAAACTCGGAGGGCTATCTCTCTGGTCAGGCCCTACTATGACCTATTCGCTTCTCCGGAGCCTACTATCACATCCTCCATGACCAAATGTCAATAAAATTTCGTAGCAGCTCACCCCTAATTGGAACATAGGAGGTTGTTTACAGATTTTAATGGGATTCAATGTGTTTTAGAGTTATTATGGGATTTTTATTGGTTTTTATGGATTTATGGTTTTATAGTGGGTTTTAATGCTTGTTTTGGGGTCTTAGGGTTTTTTAGTATTTTAAGGTGTTTTGGTTTTTTTGGTTTTAATGGGTTTTTAGGTTTTTAGGGGGGTTTCTAGTTGGAAGGGGTTTTTTTGTGGATTCTTTTATTTTTTGGTTTTTTGAGGTTTTTTAGTGTCTTTAGGTGTTTTATTGGGTTGTCATTCTATTTTAGGTTTTTGGGGGTCTTTGGGTCTTTTATGTGTTTTAGGATCCTTTATTATATTTTTAATGTTTTATGAGTTTTAAGCTTATTTTCTAGTTTTTTAGGGTTTAATGGTGTTTACGGTCATGTGGGTATATATTAGTTTATTGGGATTTAGGGGTTTTGGAGTTTTTAAATTTTTTTAGGCTTTAAGTATTTTTAGTTTTTAAATGTTTTTATGGTTTTCTATTTTTTGTCATTATGGATGTTCGCATTTTCATGGTTATTCAAGGATTTTAGTGGTGTTTTAGGGGTTTTAGGTATTTTAGTGGTCTTTTGGTTTTTATGGGGTTTTTTGTTTGGGGGGGGGGGGTAGGGTTTTTAGGGTTTTAAATATTTTCATGTTTTTCACCCTTTTAGGAATTTGGGATTTTTTTAGTTTTTTAGGGTTTCATGGAATATTTTAATTTTTTAGGGGGTTTATGCTTATTTAAATATTTTTGGGTTTTTAGTGTTTTTGGGTTTTTAGGATTTTTTTTTGGATTTTGGTCTTTTAGGGAATTTAAGTGGATTTTAGTGGGTTTTCTATTTCTTGGTGTTTTAGGTTCACTTAAGGATTTTAATTTTTATTTAATGTTTTTATAGATTTTAGGTTCTTTTAATTATTTTTGGTGTTTTTGGTTTCCTTTAGGGTTTTTAGGGACCTTTATTTATTAATTGTTTTTTAGGTCATTTTGGAATTTTTGGGGGCTTTAGGGTCTTCTAGGTTTTTAGTGTTTTTAGGTTTTTTAGTGTTTTTAGAGTTCTTTTTGGTCCTTTTTTGATTTTAGGATTTTTATTGACTTTTAGGGTTTGGGGAATGTCATGAACTTTTTGGGTTTTAGGGGTTATTAGCGTCATTTAGGTTTTGAGGGACTTATACGGTTTTTAGTGACTTTGAAGTGTATTTTAGGTCATTTCACATATTTCATGGGTTTTAGGGGTTTATTTATTTTTGGTAATTTTTTGCAGATTTTTTATTGGGGTTGGTTATCTGGATTTTTAGGTGTTTTGGGGAATTTTATGGATTTTTGGGTTGTTTGTTATTTTTAAGGATTTTAGTTATTTTAGTGTTTATTGGGTCCTCCAAATAATTTTTAGGTTTTTGGGGGGATTAATGGTTTTTAAGGTTTTTAGGGGTTTTGGAATTTTATTTCTTTTTATAGTTTTAGAGATTTTAGGAATTTTATGGTTATTATGCTATTTTTAGGGTTTTAGGGGTTTTGTGGTTTTTAGGGTTTTTAGGGTTTTTAGGGGTTTTATTTTTTGTTAGGGTTCTAGAGGTTTTTAATGGTCATAGTTTTTAGGGTTATTTTTCTTTTTATATTTTTTAAACATTTTTAAGGTATTTATGATTTATTGATTTTTTGGGTTTTTAGTCATTTTCATGTTTTAAGGGTTTTTATGGTTTTAAGGGGTTTTATGTTTTTCAGGGAGTTTAATTTTTCTTTAAGGTTTTAGGGTTTTCATGGTTTTTAAAGTTTTTATGTATTTCTTAGTATTTTTAGTATTTTATGGTTTTAAGGGGTTTTGGGGGACTTTTAGGGTATATAGGTTTTTAGGGTTTTTATGTGGTATCATGTATTTCTAGGGATTTTAGGGTTTTTAGTTTTTTAGGGGGTTTTGGGATTTTCGGAATTTTAGGGTTTTTAGGGTTTTAGGCATTTTTAGTGTTTTATGGGTTTTAGGGTGCTTTTTGGTTTATAGTGGGTTTTTTTATTTTTAGTGGTGTTTGGTATTTTTGGGTTTTTATGGGTTTTGGGGGGTTTAGTGTTCTTGTTTTTGGGGTTTTTTCTGTTTTTCAACTGTTTAGGTATTTTTTGAATTTTTATGGTTTTATTCTGGGTCATTTAATGGTTTAGTGTTTTACAATCTCTTATAGGGTTAAAGGGATTTTAGGGTATTTTTTTGGTGCATTTTGGTGTATTCAGGTGTTATAGGTGTTCATGGGTTTTTTGGGTTTTTAGCTGTCTTAGAATTTTTAAGGGTTTTTTTTTGTTTTCATAGGTTTTTAAGTGTTTTTTGGGTTTTTATTGTTTTTAGGTTTTTCTTAGGATTTTTATTGTATTCAAGGAATCTTTGGGATTTTTTTGGTTTATTAAATTCTTTTAGGATTTTTAGGGGGTGTTACTGGTTTTGGATGTTTTTGGTGGTTTTTGTGTTTTTGGGGTTTTAAGGGATTTTGAAATTTTTAGGGTTGTTAGATATTTTGTTGGGTTTTTAATCCTTTAGTGATTTTATTATTTTTAGTGTTTTAATGGGTCTATAGGTTTTTAGGGTCTTTTATGGTTTTTAGGGTTTTTCTTAGTTTCATATTTTTGGGGGTTAATTGGATACATTAAGGTTTTCTTGGTTTTATAGGGTTTTTTGTGGATTTTATGGTATTTTACTATGGTTTAGGGTCTTTAATATTTTTTGGGGGGTTGGGGGGGTTTGGGGGGAAGGATTTTTAGGTTTTTAGGGGGGTTTTGTATTTTATGGATTATAAGGGGTTTATGCATTTCAGGGTTATTTTAGGGTTTTGGGGAGTTTTATGTGATTTTAGTTGGTTTATGGTGTTTTAGATTTTTGGGGGTTTTTTCTTTTATGGGTTTTCAGTTTTTATGGATTTTGGATTTTTTTTGGGGATTTAGGGGTGTTTTTTATAGTTTTCGTATTGTTTGGAGGGGTTTTAAGTTATTTTTAGGTTTTTGGGTTTTTTGTTTTTTAAGGATTTTAAGGGTTTGAGGGGTTCTATGGATTTGGTGGGGATAATGTATTTTTAAGTTATATAAGAATTTAGAGGGTTTTTAATGTGGGTTAGGGGTTTAAATTATTTTTCATCTTTTAGGAGTTTTTTGGGTTTTGTCATAGTTTTAGGGGTTGTTAGGATTTTTAGGGGTTTTAATGGTTTTTAGAGTTTTATGTGTTTTATGATTTTTAACATTGTTGTAGTGTTTTGGGGTTCTTATGGTTTTTATTGTTTATCGAGTTTATATATGGTTTTTTTTATTTTAGATATTTATGGGATGTTTTAATGATTTTATGGGTCTATTTGTGTTTTTCTTGGGTTTTAGGGTTTTTATGATCTTTTAGAGGTATTTATGTATTTAAGGGACTATAGAGTTTTTGGGTTTTTATTTGTTTTAATTGTATTTTTTGTTTTTTATGATTTATTATGGCTTCTAGTTTTTTTAATATTTTTATGGAAGCTTAGGGGTGTAGATATTTTTGGATTTACAGGGGTTTTAGGGGTTTTATGGTTGTTTAGGGTTTTTAAGGTTAAGTTTTAGGGTTTCCTAGGTTTTTTACGGTTTATATATGTTTTATAAGTTTTTAGGGTCCTTCGGGTTTGGAATCATCCTAACTATTTATTTAGTTTTATCAGTGATATAAAGGTTTTTACGGTTTCACGGTGTAAAATGTTTTTTAGTGTTTTTGGGGTTTTTAGGGATTTAGTATTTTTAGTGTATTTATGAATTTTTAGTTGCTTTATGTTTTTAGGGGTTTTTACATCGATTTTAGTGTATTTAGGGTTTTTATGGTATTATAGTGATTGAGGGTTTTGATGAAGTTTTGTGTTTTTTTGGTTTTTCTGTTTTTTTGGTTTTTAAGATTATTTTAGGGGTTTTTAAGGTTTTTTGAGTTTTAGGGTTTGTATGGGGGTTTGGGGATTTTATTATTTTATAGTGTCTTTGGGTATTATTGAATTTTATGGGTTATAAGGGGGTTTTAATTTATTATAGGAGATTTCTAGTGAGGTTATTTTTATTTTTTAGGGTTATTATGGAATTTAGGGATTTTTCATGTTTTCTTTATTTTTCAGTAGTTTTCTGTGTTTTGGGGGGTTCAAAGGTTTCTTAAGGTACTAAGGGGGTTAAGGCTTTTTAATTTCTTTTTGGGGTTTTATGCTTTTTTTGGTTCTTTTAAAGTTTTCTTATAGAATTTGTATTTATTTTGTTTTTATTTTTTAGGGTTTTTTGTATTTTTAGGATGTTTTGAGGTATTAGGGATGTTAGATTTTTTATTGATTGTAGTATTATTATAGTTTTTTTAATTTTTATAGTTTTATGGTCTTCTTATGGTTTTAGTCTTATAATACCTTTTAGAGGTTTTAGGTTATTTAGGTTCCTTTTGGAATTTTTTTAGGGTTTTGATATAATTTTTGGGGTTTTAGTGACTTTTATGTACCCATAGGGTTTTTAGTTTTTTTATAGCCTCGTAGATATTTTAGGGTTTTTTATATTCTTTTATGGTTTTTATGGGTTGTATTTTATTTTATGATTTTTAGAATTTGGGGGTATTTTTTTGAGGTTTTAGGGGGTTAATGTTCTTTTATAATTTAATAATGGTTTTCGGGTTTTAGTTTTGTTTTTGTAGGGGTTTAAAAGGATTTTTAATGTTTTTATGTTCTTTTAGGGTTTTTTGGGTTTAATGTTCTTTTAGGGTGTTTAGGTTTTTTTAGTGTCTTTTAGGATTTTTAGTTTATTTTAGTTGGTTTTTAGGTCTTTAGTGTTTTTAGGGTAATTTTGGGTTTTTATGGTCATCTAGGGGGTTTATTGGTTTAATGGGAGTTTAGTGTTTTTTAGTGTTATTTTTCATTTTATGGTTTTAGGGTTTTTTGGAATATTTAATTTCATTTCATTATTTTTGGGAAATTTTATGGTTTTTAGTCGGTTTTAGGGTTTTAGTGGATTTAAGTGGTATTAAGTATTTTAGGGTATCCTGGTTTTTGGAGTTTTTTTATCTGTTTTTTGTGTTTTTTTTGTGTTTTTTGGGGTTTTTTGGTGTTTTTATGTCTTTTTTGGGTTTTTGGGTTTATTGGAGGGGTTTTTAGGTTTTTATATTTTTGTAGGGGTTTTAGAGTGTGTTAATGATTTAGGTTACTATGGATTTTTTGGGTCTTATTGGGATTATTTAGGTTATCTTAGTGTCTTTTATGGTTTCAATATTGTTTTTTAGTATTTTTTATTTTAGGGTTTCTAATGGTTTTAGTGATTTAACAAATTTTTCGGTTTTTAGGGTTTTTAGGGTTTAATGTGTTTTTATAGTTGTTAAGGGGAATTTGGTGATTTTTTAGATTTTTTATGGTTTTCTTATGGTATTGGAGGGTTAAACGATATTTAAAGGGTTTTAAGTGTTTCATGGAGATTTAGGTATTTTTAGGAAGTTTTAGGGATTTTTACGGTTTTACTGGTTTTTAGCATTTTTTTTGTTTTTAGGGGTTTTATGGGTTCTAAGGATCTTTAAATTTGTTTTCGGGTTTTTATGGATTTTAAAAGGTTTTGGGTGTTTTAGTGGTCTATAGTAGTTTTGATGGCCTTTTTAGGGGTATATTGGTGTTTTAGAGAATTTTTAGGGTTTTGGTAGGGTTTAGGGTCATTTATTGGTTTAATTAGTTTTTTGGGGGTGTTGTGGACTCTTTAGTTTTCATCAGGTTTTATGGTTTTTATTGTTTTAAACATTATTTAGGTTATTAGGGGCTTTAAAGGATTTAGGGTTTTTATTTTTTTAGGGTTTTTTTAATTTCGTTGTAGTTTTCTAGGTTTTTAGGGGTGTTTTGATTTTTATGGTTTGGGGGTTTTGGGGGAGTTTTAAATGTTTTTTAATGGTTTTTAGGTTGATATTGGGATTTTATTTTTTTGGATCTTATATGTTTTTTTTTATTTTTAGAATTTTTGGGGGTTCCTTTGGGGTTTTTGTAGACTTTTATGGGGTTTAGGTTTTTTTGGACTTTTAGGGGGTATTTAGGGTATTATAGGTGTGTTAGGGGGTTTTAATCTATTTAGGTTCATTTAGGTTCTTTACACATTTTTTGGGTTTTTTTGGGTGCATTAGGTTTTAGGGGAGAATGATTAGGGGTTAGGACTTATGGTTTAGGGATTATAGTGTAGGGAATAAGGTGTAGGGTGTAGGGTTTAAGGTTTAGGGTGTAGGGTAAGGGATTTAGGGTGCAAGTATAATGATGTATGGTGTATGGTATTTGGTTTTGGGTATTGGGTGTAGGGTATAGGGTTTAGGTTGTAGAGTTTAGGGTTTAGGCTTCATGGTATATGGTTTAGGGTTTTTATGGTTGGGGTTGGTAGGGTTTATATGGTATAGTGTTGTTTTAGTGTTTTAGGGGTTTCTCTGTTTTATGGTATTTTTTTGGTGTTTTTGGTGTTTTATTGTTTTTAGTGGTTTTAGGGGTTTTAGGGGTTTTAATGGGTGTTTATTGACTTCTGGTTTTTTTTGGGTTCTTGGGGATTTGAATATTTTTAGGGTTAGGGTTGTTAGTTTCTTTTGGGGATTAATTATTTTTTCATTGGGGGGGTGTTAAAGTTGTTAAGGGGTTTTGGGGGTTTTATAGGGGGTTTTAGGATTTTTAGGGGTTTTTTTGGTGTTTTAGTTTGTAGAGGTCATATAGGGGTATTTTTGGGTGTCTTTGGTCCTTTTATGGGGGTAGGGTTTAAAGGGGGTTTATATATTATTATTGGTTTTAGTGTTTTTAGGTGTTTTAGAGTTTTTTTATAGTTTTAGGGGCTTTTGGGTTTTTAGGCTCATTTAGGGGTTTTAGGGGTGTTTGTGTCTTTTATGGTTTTAGGAGTTTTTGTTGTTTTAAGGTACATTTAGAGATTTTAGGGTTTTAGGGTCTTTTAGTGTTGCTGGGACATTTAGGGGGTTTTAGAGGTTTTTTGCTTTTTAGTTTTTTAGGTGTTTTTAGGGTTTTTACGGGGTTTTATGTATCTTTTGAGGTTTTATGGTTTTTAGGTCTTTATATGGAATGTTTGGGGGTTTATGGGGATTTTCAAAATGGAAAAATCCCTCATTTGAACTGCGTTATTTGCGATGGGAATGGGTCCCACCACTAATAGTCCGTCCGGAGGTTCTATTAGCGACAACACCCTCTCCCTGTCGTAAATAGTATGTTATTCGGGACAGGAAGATGATATCCCCCCACAAATGATTCGGCGCACACTGCAAACCAAACTGTGGGAAGGTTATGTGTGACAGGTGGTTTTCACCCATCACAGATGACCTTCGTAGGGTTTTTATATTTTCCACCAGACCCATCACTAATATCCCTTCGGTGGTTTTTGAATTTGCGATGAGACCCATCACAAATACCATTTATAATTGTCTCCCCCTAATTAATTTGGAATTAGCATTTGTGATGGGTCCCATCACAAATAATATTATTTGCTACGATATTTTTCACCCATCAAAAGTGCTATGTCAGCAGGTAGATATTTGAGTTGGTCCCCATTGTAAATACATTTTTAACCACCGATACCTATTAATAGGGGTTAGTATTTGCGAGGGGACCCATCGCAAATGTGCCCGTCACAAATAATTTATCATATATATACCCTTATCTATTTTTTTCATTCACATATCTCTCAACTCCCCTCTCTCTCAGAACTCTCATATTTCTCTGTAAATTTTTTCCAATGTTTAAAATATTATATCAGAGCGATTTTCATGCTTTGCGCCGTACAAAAGATCTCGTTTAATGGTATTTATCTATGGATTTTATTTTTTAGTTAATTCATTAAATTTTATGTTAGTTATAATAATTTTTAATTGATGATAATTAAATTAAATTAGAATTAGATAGTTTAATTTTTCATTATATATTTTTACAATTATGTTGTTTCATTTGTAATAAATACTAATAAGTTGTAATAATTAGTAAAAATTAATAAAAATTAGCAATAAATAGTAATAAATAGTAATAATTAGTAATAAATAATAATAATTAGTATTATATTGGAATTAATTCAAATAAATTCGAATAACTAGGAATAATTAGTTATAATTAGGAATAATTTGGAATAATTATTAATAATTATGAATAATTAGGAATAATTAATAATAATTTGTGACAAATAGGTATAATTTGAAATAATTAGTAATAACAATGAACTATTTTGTAATAATTACTAATAAATAGGTATAATTAATAATAAATAGAAAGAAATATATATAATTAGTTTTAATTAGTAATTATTAGTAATAATTAGTAATAATTAAAAATAAATAGGTATAATTTGTAATAATTACAAAAAATTGGTATAATTAGTAATTAATAGGTATAATTAGTAATAATTAGCAATAATTTTTAATAATTAGGGTTAATTAGGAATAATGTAGAACAATTTTTAATAATTAGTAATAATTTGTAATAAAAAGTAATAAATAGGTATAAATAGGAATTAGTGGGTATAATTAGTAATAATAAGTTATAATAAGTAATAATTAGAAATAATTTGTAACAATTTTTAATAATTAGGTACAATTAGAAATAAATAAGTACAATTAGTAATAAATAGGTATAATTTGGAATAAATAGGTATAATTAGTAATAAGAAGTAATAAATAGGTATAGTTAGTAATAATGTGTAATAAATTGTAATAATTATTAAAAATTAGTATTAAATTGGTATAATTAGTAATAATTAATAATAATTAGTAATAATTTGTAATAATCCGCAATAATGCATAATGTTTTGTAAGAATGCATAATAATTTGTAGTAGTAAAAAATAATTAGTAATAATCGTTAATAATTATTAATAAATATGAATAATTAGTAATAATTAAGAATAACTTGGATTAATTAGTAATAGTACGTAATAATTTTTAATAATTAAAAATAAAGTGTCATACTAAGTTATAAATTTTCATAATTAGTAATAAATGGTAATAATTTGTAATTATTAGGTACAATTAGTAATAATTAGTCATAAATTGTAATAATTTGTAATAACTAGTAATAATTAGTAATAATTAGTAATAATTAATAATAAATTATTGTAATTAGTTAGAATTGGTAATAATTAGTTATAATTAGTAGTAATTAGTAATAATTACTAATAATTATCAATAATTAGTAATAATTTGAAATAAATATGTATACGTAGTAATAATTAGTAATAAATTGGTATAATTCATAATAATTACCAATAATTCGAAATAATTCATATGATTTCATAATAATTAGTAATTATTAGTAATTATTAGTAATAATTAGTATCAAATTGTAACAATTAGTAATAATTGGGATAAATTTGTAACAATTAGTAATAATTACTAATAATTAGTAATATGTTGTAATAGATATGAATAATTCATAACAATTTGTAATAATTCACAACAATTCAAAATAATTCATAATAATTAGTAATAACTCAAAATAATTAGTTGTAATTGGTAATAATTAGTAATAATTTTCAATAATTATGAACAATTAGGTTAATTAGGTTTTATTAGTAATAATACCCAATTATTAGTAATAATTGGTAAAAATTACTAACATATAGGTATAATTAGAAATAAGGTATAATTAGAAATAAATAGGGTGTATTAGTAATAATTAGGTATAATTAGTAATAATTAGTTATAAATTCTAATAACTACTAATAATTTTTAGTACTTAGTAATAAATTGTAATAATTAGAATCAAATTACAATAATTAGTAATAATAATGCATAATTAGTAATAATTAGTAATAATTAGAAATAATTAGTAATAATTAGTAATGATTATTAATGATTAATAATAAATAGTAATAATTAGTAATAAAATTTATTAATTAGTGACAAATAGTAATAATTAGTAATAATTACTAATATTTAGTAATAAATAGGTATAATTCATAATAACTTGTTATAATTCGTAATAATTCATAACAATTCATAATTATTTATAATTATTTGTTATAATTCCTCATAATTCGTAATAATTCATAATAATTCATAATAATTCATAGTAAGTAGTTATAATTAGTAATAATTAGAAATAATTAGTAATAATTAGTAATAATTATTAATATTTAGGAATAATTATTAATAATTTGTAATAATGAGGAATAATTAGGTTTAATTTGTATTAATTTGTATTATATAGTTATAATTAGTAACAACTAGGTATAACTTGTAATAAATATATATAATTAGGTATAATAAGTAATAAATTGTAATAATTAGCAATAAGTTGTTATAATAAGTAATAAGCTTTAATAAATCGTATTTTTTTTAACAATTTGTAATAAATTGTAATAATTAGGTATAATTTGTAATAGTTGGAAATATTTATTAATAATTAGTAATAAAATTTAATAATTAGTAATAATTAGTAATTATAAGTAATAATTAGTAATTATTAGTAATAATTAGAAATTATTAGTAGTTGTTAGTTATAAATAGAAACAAATTGTAATAAATATTAAGAATTAGTAATAAATATTAATAAATTGTAATAATGAGTAATAATTAGTAATAATTTTCAATAAATATTTATAATTAGTAATTATTTGAAATAAATAGGTATAATTAGTATTACTTTTTATTAAAAATATATAATTAGTAATAATTAGTAATAATTAGTAATAAATAGACATAATTAGTAATAATTAGTAATCAATTGGTATAATTAGTAATAAATAGTTATAAATAGTAAAAATAGGTATAATTTTTAATAAATAGAGATAAGTAGTTGTAATTAGGATAATTAAAAATTGTTTATTTTTTAAAATATCGTTTTTCTTATAAAAAATTATTTATAAAACAATAAATATTTTATTTTTTTAGAGAAATATGGAATAAGGAAGTTGAAAATAGTCATTATTGGATGATCTCACTTGGATAAATCCATACAAGAATCCAAATGGTGTTGAAATAAATCATGTATATATTTGAGGGTATTGAATCTTTCTAATCATTTTCAACAAAAAAACCATAATTTTTTCAGAAGGGACAATTTAGTGTCTATGTAAAAAATGTGGTCTGAGGACATTAGACACATTTGACAATATTGGGGGTCATATATTGTGTTTATGTTTTAGAAAGATTATGTTTTTTGGTATCAACATGGTGAACAACGTTCTATAGAAGATACTAAAAATATGGTTAAAAAATCCATCACGATTTCAGAATTTATTACATGATGTGGTAAGTCATTCTTTTTGAAAAACTAAAACTCAGGCTGATATTGATTTTACCATTGAGTGGAACCATATCAATTATATGATTTTTTGAGGTCCCCTATGGATTATTTTTTATCATGGTTGCAAGAAAAGAAAATTTGAAGAGGTAACAAATTTTATGGCTGTTAAATTAGATAATGGAAGGTTAAGTAGTTGTTTTTATTAGATATTATCTTTGGTTAAAACACTATTACCTAAAGTAACAGACTTGCCTAAAAATTTCTATGAGAGAAAGAGTATTATTCCTAATTTGGGTCCGGGTTATTAGAAGATTCATGCATGTTGAAATTATTACATCTTATATTATGGTGAAGTTGATTCATTGTATATTTGTCCTGCATGTGTAAAATCGATGAATAAAGTGGCTCAACTAGAGAATTTAATATTGATTCCTATAAAATAGTTGTGTAATTTCCCACAAACACTTTGATTGAAGGGTTTCTTTATTTCTTGGAACACAAGGACATTGGTTCCATAGAACAAAACCAATATTTCAATCGCTAAAAGCTTAAATAATTCCTTTTATGGTGATTCATGGAAGAATTTTGATCATATACTTCTATATTTCTCTTAAGAAGCCTAAAAAAATTAAATGATAAATTATACTGATGGTTTCTATAAATTTGGTTCTTACAAAAGTCTATATTCATGATGTCATATCTTTATAACTCCATACAATTTACCTCCTTGGATATTGATGAGGGAGGAATATAAATTGTTGACCTTATTAAATCCAGGACATCAGAAAAAGAATGTTTATATTTATTTGAAACCATTTAATGAGGAGTTAAATTCATAGTGGAGTAATGGTGTCATTACATAAGATGTTGTGGCGAAACAAAATTTCCTACTGAAAGCTGCATTGATGTGAAAAATTTGTGATATCCCAACATATGGAATGTAATTTGGATGAACTAAAAATGGTGTAAAATTATGTCCATACTGTATGAGAGACAAAAAACTGTTTACACACATTAGTGGAAGAAAAACATCTTTGACTATCATCGTTTATTCCTTCCAACCAATAATCCTTTTTGGAGGAACAAATATCATTTCAGAAAAGGAAAAACTGAATGAGAGGGACCTCCAATAGTGATCTCAGGCATAGTGTTTAAATCTTTTGTCTCTTCATTACCTCCCATTAAATTTGGACCAACTATAACCCAATAAAAAATTGATGGCTTTGAGAAAAGACAAAATTGGATAAAATAGATCATTTTTGGGAACTTCCATATTTTTTTTGATTTTTTGGTCTATCACAAGATGGATGTCATGAATATTGAGAAGAAATTTTTTTATAATATATTTTATACTGTTTTGTATATACTAAGTGAGACAAATGATAATGTAAATGCATGATTAGATATTCCACAAATATGTAGGTGACTATAACATAAATTGATTGAAAATGTTTGATCCTAACATTTAATTAATCCAAAAGAAACTTATACAATTTCCAAATAAAAGAAATTAAAATTTTTTTAGTGGATTTTAAATTTGAGACTTCCCGTTGGTTATGTTTACAATTTTGGATGATGTGTTACAAATGATCATATTACTGGATTAAAAAGTCATGAATATCATGTAATAATGGAAAGAATTATACTAATATAATTAACAGGTTTGTTGAATTCTATGATTTGGGATACACTTACACACATATCATTTCTTTCTGAGAAATTTGTGATAATAAAAAAGACAATGATGCACTAAGAAAACTGCAAGAGGATGTAGTTTTAATTTTATGTAAACTAGAAAAAATATTACCTCATTTTTTTCTTTGACTCAATGGAACGTTTGATTTTATATTTTCCACAGGAAGAAAAATTTGGAGGTTTGGTACAGTTTTGGTGGATATTCCCATTTGAGATATGCATACAGAAATTGACAAAAAAAGTATCTAAGAAATCATTGATTTAAGAATCCATTTCATAATCTCATTTAGAGGAGAAATTTCTTATTTATGCTCTCATTTTTTTCAATATGAATTACCCTAAAAATAAATCCACAAGGTATTTAATTATGTAATTTTTGAAGATGAAATGAGAAATAAATTATTAGTTTTTAATTAGGTATAGCATGTCTTTCGTGGAGTCCATGAATGATGGATTTTAGATAATTAATATTATAGATCTCAAATATTTGTTCTGCACAATAGAAAATAAATGAAACCATTTGTACTATGAGTGCTCCTATCAATTATTTTATAATATTTGTTACACTAAATTAATATTATTTTATTTTTAGGTTATATGATAATAATATCCAGAAATAGCTCCAAAAATTATTGCAGATTCTCTTGAAGAATATTGGAAAAATAATTTTTTATTCTACATTAAAAATATGGTAATAGAAGTTATTTATGGTTTAAAATATAAAATCAAGTTACTATATTATATATTGAAAATTTTATTAAAAAAATTCAGATATATCAACATACTAATAAAATTGATAATTAATTGTGTGTATTGAGTAACCCAATATAAAAAATTGGTAAAATATTATAATGTATATGTGGTGAATGGTTTTCGATTTCATACACGTGCATATGGGGAATTAAAAATTACATGAATAATGGTTTTTTCTTGATAGGATCCTATCATAGTGAAATTAACATTGACTTTTAAGTGATACTAGAAGAAATTCATGGACTATGTTATCTGGGACCAAATTATATAAAGATGTTTAAATCTCAAATTTTGGATACTAAGAGAGGCTTGAATGTCCATCCGAGCCATGGAATGGTTGATATTAAATATAAAATCCTTCTTACATTAAATGAACTAATTTTATTGCCTTATTAGGCACATAAAATATATTATGAATATTACTATGGTAATTTAAGAGAGTTGGGTGATTGTTGGAGAAAAATAAAAATGAAATATTAGTAAAATCAACTTATGCAAATTGAATGCAGTTCTAATGAAGTGAAATGAATTTAAATTTTTCAATAGACTACTCCAAATAAATATTTTTAACGAAGAGACACAAATATTGATGATGACACCCCACAGTTATTGTGATATGGTGACAATGATTTTATTGATGTAAAAAACTGACTTTAAAATGAAAATAGATGATCAAATTAGAAATCATATAGAAATTGATGATGCTGAGGAGTAATATGAATATATTGACACCATCAGATATGAAGATGAGAATGAAGATGAAGATTGACATAGTTAAATGCTAGTTATATTCATATATAATATATATCTATATATAACAGTTCTTTTAAAATGTTTTCTAACAACATATATTTGATGTTTAAGATGGACTTAGATATATTTCATGAGTTCGAGGATGGTGGTTTACCTGATGACGATTAGGATTTTGGATTATCTGAACTTCAAAATACTGACTATTCAGGGAGGTCATGAAGGGGTAATGGTCTTCACGATTGATGATTCTAGATCTAGACCCCTAGATACTTCCATGTCTTGGCTATGATCAATGTATGAAGAGCCTTATTAAATTGTATATTTTAGTTAGTTTTCATTCAACATAATTAATTAATTTATATACTAATTTATTGACTATTTGTTCTTATTTTCACATCCTTTCACATACAGTTTTTCGAAAGGGGATTTCTATGTTGTGAAATTATTTTTCTAGAGCATAGATCACATTGGTCTAAAATTATAGTTGATGTTCAACCACACATGTTCGACCATTGGATGTTATGGAAATAAATAATATTTTTAAAAATTAATGTAATTAATTACTAAATGTTGTTACTCATTTGTAGGGTTTATGGTAGCACATCTATTCGAGCATGAATGAAGTTATCTAGGGGCTATGGGGGGTGGGTTATCCAAGCGCATAACCATCAATTTTTTCACAATTTGAGAAGCTAAGAAATGATGAAAGTGGGAGTGATAGAGTTGATGATTTTCTTCACCCACCAACCAGATTACATTTCATCTTAGGTTTTGGATGGAATATATTTATAGTATATGGGTTTTCTTTTTCCGAGGAGATCATCTATAGGTTGAAAAAACCTGAGGAAGACTAGAGGTGACACATCGATCTAGTAGTCGTACATTCAGTATGAATATGGAACATATGGGAAGTACGTATTTAATTAATTTATAAAACTTTAAATGTAAAATTTTTAATTAATATTCATATATGCATTCAAAAACACTATATTATAAAGTCATACATTTATAGTAGGATATATAGTGATCCTATCACTAGAGATATTAGAGGTTATTTCTAGCGTCAGATTATGGCTGGTGAATTTTTTTTTAGTTTTAAAATTAAATGCAAATAATATTTTTACTATTTGAATTTTAAATTTAAATCCCGGAGTCATATAAGGATAATAATCTCAGAAAATTACTGAGATTCAGGCCTAGACCAAGGATCAGACCAGTGCCCACTGATTTGATGGGGTATCATTGATGTAAGAGACCTAGTATACCTTAGAGAAAGGCCATATTGTTGGAATCAACTCTTGATTGATGCCTAAGAGATATTATGGGACCATTTTGATCTTAGCATGCAAATTGAGTGGATCTTATAGAGATTCATCATCATCTTCGGCACATTATTTGGATCACCTGTGATCTAAGGATGAACATATAGAGAGTATGCATTGGGAGCAGGAAGAGCTCTATCAACAGGAGTTGTAGTAGGAGGAGGAGATGTAGTGATTGAAGCAGAAGAAACATGATCAGATGATGTGGTATATGCATCGTCTGTCTCATGGTTTTTGCGGTATTATGGTGTTTTTGGGATTTTATGGATTTTAGGATTTTTATGTTTTTAGGGGTTTTGGGTTTTAAGGGTTTTAGGGTTTCTATTGTTCGTATTTTTTTATAGTGGTTTTAGGTACTTCTCTATTTTTGACATATTTTATAAGTTATTTAGAGTTTTTAGGTAAATTTAGGGGTTTTAGGACACTTATGTAGTTTTTATTGGATTTTTGGATATTTTTGAGATTTTCAATGGTTTTATGGTTTTTAGTGTTTTTATAGTTTATTAGGTTCTTTTATTTATTATTTGTTTTTAAGGGACTTTTATGATTTTTGGTATATGATATAGGGTTTAGGATTACGAGATTATGTTTTAATATATAGGGTTCATAGTTTAGGGTGTAGGGTTTAAGGCTTAGTGTGAAGGGTATTGGTGTTAGGGTGTATGGTTTAGGGTTCAGGGTTTAGTGTACCAAGTTTTGGGTGTAGGGTTTCATGATTAGGGTGTAGGGTAAAGGGTTTTAAATGTAAGTTTTAGGGTTCTACGTGTAGGGTATAGCGTTCAATGGGAAGGGTTTTTTTATTTAGTGAGTAGGGTATAGGATTTAATGATCTTAAAGTTTTTAAAAATTTTAAAGGGTTTTTAGTGGTTTTTAGGGTCGTATGGGTTTTATCATTTTTTTGGGATTTTGGGAGTTTTTGAAGGGTTTATGGGGTTTTATCTATTTTGTGGGATTTAGGGTCTTGGTGTTCAAGGTTTTTTTATGGGTTTAATTTTTTTAAGGGTTTTAGGGGTTTTACATGTTTTTTTTTAATTTTTTGGGATTTTATGAATTTATAGGTGTTTTTCATTTTTATTAGTTTTTATGATTTTTATGGTTTTTAGGGGTATGTGGTTATTATATTTTTTTTGTATTTATGTTTTTAGTGGGTTTAGGGATTTTAGGATTTTTTTAGTGTTTTTATGGAATCTTATCTTTAGAGTATTAGGGATTAATTTATTTTTATGTTTTTAAGGGTTTTTAGTATTTTTTTATGTTTCTAGGAATTTTTAAGAATTTATGGTATTAAGATTTTAGTTTTATATATTATATGGTTTTTATAAATTTTAGGGTTTTTATGTTGTTTGGGGCCTTTTAGGGACTATTGGGTTTTTTGGGTTTTATTGGATTATAGTGGTTTTGGGATTTTTAGTATTTATTTTGGGTTTTAGATTTGTCAAGTGCTTTTTTTGGGTTTTATGTTATTTAGTTGTTTTATGGATTTCTAGTTTGTTTAGTTTTTAGGGTTTTTTTTGTTTTTTATGCATCATTTAGGTATTTAGTGTTTTTATATTTTTCCACATTTTTGAGATTTTATTGTTTATATGGGTTTTGTTTATATTTTGGGTATTTTAATGTTTTTATAATTTCTAAGGGTTTTAGGATGTTTTACGGTCTTTTAGGGTTTTTTTGTTTTTTTGGTGTTATTGTATTTTTACTATTTCTTATGCATTTTAGGGTTTTTTATATTGTTTTGGATATTTGGTGTTTTACGGTTTTTAGGGGGTTTTATATTTTTTTTGGGTTTTTATGTTATTTAGGGTTCATAGATTTTATAGGGTTTTTAACGGTTGCTAGTTTTTTATGGTCTTTTAGGGTTTGGGGGGATTTATTTTTTAGGATGTTTTAATGGTTTTTAGGGTTTTTGTGTCTTTTAGTGGATTATGGTTTTCTAGGGGTTTTTGGTTTTATGTGATTTTTAGGGTCATTTAGTTTTTATGGGTTTTAATGTGTTTTATGGTTTTATGGGTTTTTGGTCATTTAGGGGTTGTAATGGTTTTTATATTCATTTAGGGGATTTAGGGTTTTTATATATTTTTAGGGGTTTTAGGGGTTTTAGTGGTTTTAGTATTTTATGCTTTTATGCTTTTTATTTATTTTAGAGAATTTTATTCTTTTTTATTTTTTAATGATTATGGGTTTTTTAATTTTATTGAGTTTTTAGGGTTTCAGGGTTTTATTAGGTATTTATAGTTTTTTTGGGATTTATGTGTTCTTAGGATTTTGAGTGTAGTTAGTGGTTTGGGGTTTTAAGATATTTATTGGGTTTCTAGTGTTTTTATGGTTTTTTGGGTAATCAGGTTTTTATAGGTTTTTAGGGGATTTATGGGGTTTTATGTTATTTATTATATTTTAATGTATTTTTGGGTTTTTTTGGTTTGTTTTATTTTTTAGTGTTTTAGTTGTGTTTAGGGATTTGGGGGTTTTAACAGGGTTTTAGGGATTTTCATGAATTTTGAGGGGTTTTGTGTTTTTTTTGTTTTAGGGTTTTTTAGTGTTTTTGGGATTTTAAGCTTTTTTGGGATTATAGTATTTGGGAATTATTTTAGAATTTCAATGGTGTTTTGATGTTTTAGGGGTTTCAAGGATATTAGTATTTTGAGGATTTTAAGGGTTTTTAGGATTTTTAATGGGTTTAAAGGGGTTTTTTATTGTTTTTAGAGTTTTTACTGTATTTATAGTCTTTTAGTTTTTAGGAATTTTAAGGAGTTTAATGGAATTTAGGGTCTTTGGGGGGTTTTGGGGGTTTTATTATTAATAGGAGATTATTTGGTTTTTGGGTATTTAATGTCTTATAGTTGTTTTCATGGTTTATAAGGGATTTTAAGGATTTTAGAGTCATTAGGGGGTTTAGTGTTTTTAGGATCATTCCGGATTGTAGGGGTTTTAATGGGGTTTTAGGGTTTTTGTTGTTTTGAGGTTTTTAGGGTTTCAATGATGTTTTGGGTTTTTTACGGATTAAATGCTTTTTAGGGGTTTTAGGGTTTTTTTAGTATTTATGGGTTTTTGATTGTTTTTGGGTTTAATGGGATTTGAGGTGTTAATGGGTTTTTATATATTTTACTATTTTTAAGGGTTTTGAATATTTTAAAGATCTTATAGGGGTTTAAAAGTTTTAAGGATTTAATGGATTTTTATTGTCTTCATTGGGGGATTTAGGGTTTTAGAGTTTTTGGTTGTTTTTTGGTGTTTTGGGTTATTTATTTTTATTAGGGGTTTTAAAGGTCATTTAAGAGTATTTTTGGGGCTTGAAGGTTCTTAAGGTTCTCTTAGGTGTTTCAGGGTTTTTATGATATTTTTCTTTTTAGGTGTTTTGAGGGTCATTGGTGCCTTATTGGTGTTTTAATTTTTTTATAGTGTTTCGGGGGTTTTAAGAGTGTTTATTGTTTTCATGTTTTTTAGTTTTTTTAGAGTATTTATAGGTTTTATTGGTCTTTATGGATATTTTACGGTTTTATGTGTCTTTAGTGTTTTTAGGGCCTTTAGGGTTTTAGGTTTCATTTAGGATTCCTTAATGGTTTTAAGGTTGTATGGTTTTTAGTTTTTAATTATTTTTAGGGTTTTTTTATGTTTCGTAGGGTTTTGTTTTATTTTTAGTGGTTTTAGTGGGTTTTAGTGCCTTGATTATCATCAATGGTTTTTAGTGTTGCGTTGGGGATCTGAGGATTATTTTGGGGTTTTGGAGATTTTATGGTTTTTAGTATTTTTATGGTTTTTGAATGTTTCGTTATTATTTTAAGGTTTTTATTAGGATTTAATTGTTTTTATCTTTTTTAGGGTTTCATGGTTTAGTGTTTATGGAGTGTGGTATAGTGTGTTGGGTTAAAGGTATTGGGTTTAGTGACTAGTTTATAGGGTTTAGAGTGTATGGAAGAGGGTTTAGGGTGTTGGATATAGGGTCTATGGTGTCATGTTTAAGGGTTAGGGTGCAAGGTATGGGGTTTGGGCATCACAGTTTAGGGTTTACTATTTGGGGTATATGGTATTGGGAATAGGATTGAGGGTTTTGAGTGCAGGGTATATGGTATAGAGTTTCAATCTTAATGTGTAGGTAACAGAGATTAGGGTGTAGGGTTTAGGATCATTTAGGTAATTTTTAGGGGTTTTAGGGTCTTCTGGGTGTTTTAGGGTCCATTAGGGGTTCTTTAGGGGTTTCAGGTTCCATTAGGATTTTTTGGGAACTTTATTTTTTTAGGGTTTGAGGTTCCTGAAGGGGTTCTACAGTTTTTGGGGTCATTTGGGGTTTTTAGGGGTTTTTAGAGTTCTTTAGGGTTTTGAGGGTTTTAATGGATCTTTTAGGTTTTTATGGTTTTTATGATTATTTTGGTTTTTTAGGTTTTTACAGTCTTTAAGTGTGGTTTTAGTTATTTTGGGGTCTTCTAGTGGTTTTAGGGTCTTTAGTGTCTATTAGGGTTTCTACGGTTTTTGGGTATTTTCATATTTTTATAGATTTTAGTAACTTTAATGGTTGTTGTAGATTTTATTGTGTATTGGGGTTATTCAATGCATTTTGATGTTTTTTTAATGATTTTTGATGATAATTTTTTTAGGGTTTTAGGGTTTTTGTGGTTTCAAGGGGTTTTATGGTCGTTTAGGTTTAATGGGTTTAGTTTTTTTAAGGGATTTACATTTTATTATTTTTAGGAGTTTTGGGGGATTAATGGTTTTTAGGGGTTTAGGGGATTTAGGTGTTCTTAGTGATTTTTATGGGTTTTAGGATTTTTAGGGGTTTTAGGGTTTATATGGTTTTTTATGATTTACAAGGATTTTAGGATTTTTTACGTTATTTAGAGTTTTATTAGGTTTTTAGGGGATATATAATTTTAGGGTTTTTAGGGCTGTTAGGGCTGTTAAATTGGTTTACTGTGTTTTTAGGGTTTTAAGGGGTATTTTTATTTTTAATGGATTTTATATTTTTTTAATTTTTAGGGTTTTTAGTATTTTTTGTGTTTGTATGGTTTTATGGTTTTCTAGGTTTTTTCGGGTTTTAAATTTTTTAAGGGTTTTATGTTTTTATGGGGTTTAATGTTTTTAGGTATTTTACGGGTATTTTGGGTTTTTTTAGTGTTTTCAGGGTTTTTGGGGTTTTTAGTGGTTTTTAAGGGTTTTGGGGGTTTTAGTGTTTTTTTGGGTTCTCTTAAGGGTTTTGGGGTTTTAGGGTTTTCTTATGGTTTTGGGGTTATAGAGTTTTTTCTAGTTCGTGGTTTTTTTTGGATTTTATACATTTTAATGTCTTTAACTGTTTTTGGGTTTTATAGGGATTTTGAATGTTTATAGAGGTTTTTATATTATTTATGGGTTTTAATTGTTTTCAATGGGGTTTAGGTCATTTTTTTGGATTTTTATGGGTTTTTTTGGGTTTTTATGATTTTATAGTGTTTTTATGCTTGTTTTGGGTTTTTTGTTTTTGGGATTTTAGGGTTTTTTGGTGATGTTTGGGTATTAATGGGTTCTTAGGTTTTAAGTGCTTTAGGGTTTGTTGGTTATTTAGGGTTTTTACGGTTTTTAGGGTTTTTAGTGTCTTTTAGTGTTTTATATGTTTTTATGGTCTTTTAGGTGTTTTATGGTGTTTTATGGTGTTTTTGGTCTTCTATGGGTATTAGGGTCTTTTAGTATTTTAAGGCTTTTTAGGAGTTTCAATGGTTTTTTTCATGATTCATTAGCATTTATTGGTTTTTAGGGTAATGGGGGGAGGGGTGTTATGAGAGTTCAATTATTTATGTGATTTAGAGTTCATAATGTTTTTTAGGGTTTTTGGGTTTTTGGGGTTTTTGTGTTTTTTATTTTTTTGGGTCTTTGTTGGTGTCATAGGTTTTCTTGGATTTTAGGAGTTTTTGGTGGGGGTTTAGGGTTTCTGGGGATTCTAGTGGTCATTAAGGTTTTATGAGTTTTTTTAATGGGGGTTATAGGTAATTCTTAGGGTTTATAGTTTTTAAGGGGTTTTAGGGGTTTTTTGGTATTTTAGTTGTTTATTGGGTATTTTTCTTATTTTAAAGGTATTTGGATTTTAAGGGTTTTTAGAATTTTGTTTGGGGTGTTAGGGGTTTTAGTGTTTATTTAATTTTTTTAGGGTTTATTTGTTCCTTTAGTGTTTTAGGGTTTTTTTATTTTTAGGGTTTCTGAGGTTATGTGAATGTTTTTAGTGGGGGTTTAGGGTTATTTAATGAATTTAGAGGCTTGGGGGATTTTAGGGGTTTTTTTGTATTTTTTATCGTCATCATGAAATTTTTTATTCAAAGATAAGAAATGGGACACACAATTAGCCACACAAGCTAGCATAGGAAAAGAAACTACATGGGTATAAATGGGGAATGTTGAGGGAATCCCCTTTAAGAATGTTGATCCCCATTGGTTTTAGATGTTGAGGTGTGTGAATGACAAGAGCCTCTGGTCCTGATTAAACAATTGAGTCAAGGTAGTCTGTGGCTTTGTTTCCCTCACTCTAGGTATGGGACACTTTAGTGTTGATGCCAAGGATACCCTGAGACTTCCGGATGATATACTAAAAAGACCAAGAAGCATTTTAGAGGCCTTGGAGAGCTTTATAATTGAGCATGGAATCATTTTCTACCGCCACTGAAACCACACCCCTTTGGCTAAACCCATAGAGACCTGCCAGCAAGGTCTTTTCCTCTGCAAGAAGAGATGAACTCTGACCCAACCGGATAGAGAATGTGAAAATGGTCGAGCCATTGCAATCACGAAAAAGCCCCCTGACACTCATGGTGCCTATAATATAGGAGCTGTTGATGTTGAGAAAGAAACCGTGACATAGGGGGATCCATCGAACCCAATTTCTAGGGGACGAAGCGAGGATTGGTGGGGGGATTATGGAAGGTGGTAATAAGTCACTGAAGGGTGGGAGTCTCCCTCTAGGTTATGAGAACACAAACCATATCATGTTACGGGATCATAGATTGAAAAGTCACCGTTCGAACAGAAGAGGACACCCCTTCATGCATGTATTTGTTCTATGAATGCCACATTCACCAACATCATGTGTGCAACACCAGAGACCATGCTCTTCTCTCTGGGCCCTCAGAACCAGATCCATTAATCCAACATGTACGGAAGGATTGATCTTACATGGCTGGAATAGAAAATCCAGTGGAATCAGCAAAAAAAACATCCACACCTCGTTCGCCCAATCTCTTTCAATGAACAAATGATTAGAGGATTCCTATTTATGCTGCTTACAGAAAACGCATTTGGAGACCATCCTCACCCCACATCTATTGATGTTCTCATTAGTAGGAATGGATATATTATGGATTATCCAAGTATGGAACTTGAATTTTGTGGGGATGGATTTATCCCACAGTACAACGCTCCAAACATCAACCGCTGCTTGCATGACAGACACACGATGGTGATATTTGGACCTGAATAGGCTATGTGAATATGGGGTGAACACACACCGATCGGGAGTCATAGTTAGCATGATGTGGTGAAACAGATCCTCCTAGTTCATGTCAAGAACAACACTGATTAAAGGAGGATGATTTTTGGCCTCCATGAAGGAAATGTTGGTGATAGGGCGCCATGGGTACCCAATTACCTCCCCACACTACTTGTCGTGCTAGAAAGAGGCATCCCCCGTTCCAATGATCCAACGAGCGTGAGGTGTGAGGGAGTTTACCCAAGGGATAATCTCACACCCAATAGGGGAAGTCTAATCCTCTCTGACACCCCCATTCCCAATGTAACATGCTTGCATGATCATTCCCCATATCATAAGCTTCACAAGCACTTCCAAGGCCATTTTCACATGCATGCAGGTAAGGGTATCACTGATATTTCAGACGCTGATACCACCTTCATTAACAGGCAGTGCCATCTGGGTATTTTGTATCTTTTTTGGACTTTTAGTGTATTTTAGTGGGGTGTTTTCTGGAATTTTATGGTCATTTACTTTTTTATAGGGTTTTAGGTTCTTTAGAGGTTTTCATGGTTTTTAGGGTCCTTTAAGGGTTTTTAGAGATTTTTAGGTTCCTTTAGGGTTTTTAGGGACTATTTCAACCGGATTCACATCGTACCTAGGTGGACAGAATGGACAAATGTATTACAGATGATTGATTTCTATTATAGAGATTCATGTTTGTTTTACTATTTCATTTTGACCCAATTCATGTCATAAACCATTTTCTGTGTGAGATGGTTTCACCAAGGCTGTCATATGTGTTCCTTTTTATATTACGAAGGTGGTACCACAGTTGAATGATTTGGGTGAGTGATTGTAGGGGGTTGAGTCTGAGTGTAATCGGTTGGTGTTGGGTACGATGTACTAGAATGGTCTCTAATAGGTTTATTTGTAGATCCAGAAGCACCCAATGGCCCTTGTATCCATAATTTAGGGAGATTCTTTCCAAAGTCACGTGCTGTTTGGATGACTATTGATCCAATGACACTTATGGAATCCATTGTTATAGAGGATTGGAGGTCGTGCTCATCACACAATTTGGGGGGAATTATTACCTACTACAGGAGTCACTTATAGTTCTAAGCAATGATCATATGTTTGTGAATCCTTGGTTCTTTCCCAAACATGTGTCAGCGGGTCACCCCTAGGATTTAATATTAACCATTTGACACATAAGATGGAAATTACTAAGGCAGCACTAGTTTAGGCTGTATGATGAGGCACTCTGGTGTTCATCATCATCTAGGGAGGAAATATGTTTCTACGGTATCAATATCAAACACAAAAGATGGTATTCTTACGTACCCTCATGGTAGGAATCAAAAAGCACATATTTTTGCATTATATGGGGCTTACAACATCAAGGAGGCCCTATTTTCGGAGGGGGCATGATTGGGTCTTAACATTTAGATAAGAAATTACCCAATTGAGGTCGGGCCTTCAGACATGCATCCTTCATATCAGGTTAAGAGACAGAATCATAGTTCTCATAGTTCATTTTATGATGGTGTAAGATGGGGGATTACGCATGAGAGTCATCCATTTGATCTCAAGACTTTAGACATGAATCCTAGGTAAACTGTTTATGATAGGAATAAGTGTTCTCATAGTTCATTTCTGTGTTCTGACTTGACAGAGGATTACGTGTGGAAGAATCCTCTATAAAGGGGGCATAATCTCTCAATTCATGGATGATATAATATGGATCTAGAGCCCAGATAATGGCTTCCTATGTATCCTAGTTCTGTTGGGAGTTAGATTTATCGCAGTTCATGACTTGGTTGTGTGAATGTTGTATCATCACAAACCTCTAAGACGACAGGATTCATGCTCGGTGTGAGAAAAAATGGGAACTGAAAGATTCAACAAAGGCACACTTTCTCATCTCTAATAAGGGAAAATAAGTAAGGATATGGTGGAAAAGGGCACATCTAAGAGACTAATCGGAGAGGGAAAGGGGCTTTGAATGTGTCGGCACCTCACCCGTATTGATATCTAGGATAGTCATGTATGGTGAGATATCTAAACACCTCCCAACCTAGGATGGAGAGGGGAGAAATCCCCACCACCCATAAAATGTCTAGGGATTACCTCAGGATGTGTTCACTCTAACGGGTTCGGGGAGAGGGGAGGAGAATAATCGATTTTCAAAGGGGAAGGAAAGCACTAGCTCCTCATTCATCGTCGGTTCTCATGGAAGGGAAAGGCCGGTGAAAACCCTCGATCCATAGAACAGGGAGGTTCACATCAGCATCCCATGGTTAGAATCTAAGGTACCATGGGAATATAGACATAAAGACCTATGAGAATCCAAATCTTTGTGAGGTCTACCTTTGTGCCTCCACATACCATATTTTTGATGAAATTGAAGGGAACGATGATGCACCTAACGGTTTAGTCATACAGGTCTTGTGGTTTTGGAAGAGGTTTTTCCATGATACCGATGGACTGGTTAGTGGAGGGTCCATGGAGGATGTGACAAGAATGTTAGGACAGGATTTAAATTATATGGTGGAAAACCCAAAGGGACCCCATTCATCGTACCATTTTCTCACGAGGGATCGGGGGTTCCCTGCATAGCATATTTCTATGCAGGTGAAGGGGTCATCCACCTTTATAAGTGGTATACAGACCTATATGCGAGCCTCTATATACCATGGTGGTAGGTACTCTTAGGTTCCATCTGAATAGCATGGTGTTATGTGGCACAGGGTCTTGTCCATGTAGTGATGTGGTATGTGGTTCGCCAGATTGAAGGAGGGGTACTGTGCTTTGGGTTTGTGGGAAGTTCATCTGTGAAAGGCCTATGGTTCATGGTTTGCCCATTAGGTTTACGGTTTGTTGATTATAATTAATTTTCCTTCTTTTTATGGTCTGCGGTGGGTTTATACCTACATGAAAATGGTTCTTGGTCCTTCATAAATCATTTTCCATGGATGTATTCCATTCTTAATCTCCAATTTCTTGAAGTATCAATTATACAGCATCAAGCATAACCTGGTCTCCCAAATCCTTCTATGTGTGTCCTTTAGTTCCTATGATGGTCCTTTTATAGAGTGTTAGTGATGTTGTATCTATGGGCACATGACACCTTTTGAGGAATACCATTGAGGGATCATCCGACCTGTGGAAGACTCAATCAACCGAGGTTTACGGTGTTGTTGTTTTCATCAGTCGAAATCACCACCTCAATCCTGTGAATGATGTGGTTCCCATGACACTTCCAACCCCTCCTCATCTGTGAACTGGTCAGTCTGAAGGGGTGGTAAGCAAGGACTTACTTATCCATTAAAATTAAACCAACTATGTGGTTTACGAAGCCTTTTTTCACTATTCTAATCAAATCCATGAATTCCATGGTTTGTTGGCCAATGCTTCTTGGGATAGTGTTTCAATGTCTATCTGGGTACCACTTGTTTCACGATTTTTACCTTCTAAAGGACATTCCTGGTAACTAGTACACAGAATAGTTTTTTTCCTTTTTCAAATTGTATTTATTCATTCTTCTCCTCAAATTTTCATCCCCACATGCATCTCTTTCCATTATCAAATTTAAAGAATTATTATCTTTCCCTTTTCAGATTTTTTAAGACTCTACAAATACACCTCCTCAGAATGAGGAATGGCCGGAACAAAGAGGAGGCTATTCAGATGTAGAAAATTTTCTCGAACTAAAATGGTTTTGTGTGGAAATGTGGTCTTTTTGGGGGACCACATATATATATAGGGGTCCTGAGTAATTTGTCTTTTACTTGGTTACCCAGAGAAAATTTCTCTACAAAACGCTCTCAGATTTCCTTGCTTCCACATACTAACTCCTTCATGAAATTCATCATCCATGAAACATTCCACGAATTCCACAAACAAAGAAATCTTCACGGTCAACTGCATCCATGAATCAACCTTTGAATCTGTGAACTAAATTGAAGAATCTTAAAGAATATGTTATAATTTCTCTATAGTAAGATGATATGTGGCTTGTATGTCTGCAGACATAAATTCTAGCTGGTGAACAGAACATTAAATATTGAAATTAGAATTTAAATATTTGAACTATAAACTTTGAATATACACATATATATTCTCAGCATGCAGCTTTCCCAATCCCTGAATAATCGATTCAGTGGCCAATGCTATACAATAAAGTATATTGTGCTTCGTTACGTATACTATTAGTTCGTGATGAATGAATTCTACAAACCATTCCCAGGTTTCAGTATGTGGAGCCTTGTGTCCTGTAGACTTATTTGGCCTTTCTCCATTTTTGTCCTTTTTTCCCAATCATTTTAATTGGACTGACCTTTTATGTGGTATTTTGGATTTTTGGGATGAAATGGATCTTCCTCTTACTTCAATAAAAGCAATTAGGTGGAGGGAAGTTATGGTTGATAATTATGATGATATTTTTAATTCATACATCATACCTCAAGAGGGAATTCATAGAGACATTTTTTCGTCATATCTCATGACCTATACGCTATTTATTTTTTTGTTGCTTTACAACATCGGCCTCCTATTTGAAGTTCCATTGCCATTGGCCAATCACAGTGCTACTATTATTCACCTAGATTCATCCAAAGGGCATGATCAGGACGATATTTCCCCAATGAGTGAACTTATTACTGATTTTACTCAATATAATGTGTTCACACTGAATGATTCTTCAAGGACCCAAAGGACTCATTTTTATTAGAATACATATTTGAAGTCGGTCATCTGGGAATACTCTAAAATTACTGATCATTCTCGAGAGAACCCCAATTATGGGTGGAGCTGAAAATGGGAAATGATATCTAGAGGATGCTTCTATGATGATTGGGGCTAGGATTTATGGGTGAATCAATTTGTTTGGATTCCCCTCTTTTGAAAGAATCAAAAAACTTGTATTAGGTAGGATTGGTTTCCCAATTTTTAATCTATTCACCCAATGAGATATTTCCAGAGCTGCTTAGCTATTGGTGATCATGCACAAATACATCCACATATTTCAAGGGGAGGTGGGGATTAGTTAAAGGGTCATCCATCAACTAATAGGGATTCCCATTCTAGATAATATGTATGATGAGTTTCTTAAAACAACCAATTCTTGGGGGAATATCAAACAAGTATCTCTGCTGGAAAGGAATTTTTTAGTCATAAAAGTGGGATTAGTCGATCAACCCCTCCGTTCTCCTTCTCTGATTTCATTCAAATATTGGGTTTGGATGCTCTTGCAGACATACTATCTGAGTTTGATAGTTCTTCACAAGAGGAATCACCTAAATCAACAATCACTGAAAATATAGGGTTCATATTGCGCCATTTTTGATGCAGGTCGATACAACACCTAGGGTATGGAATTCCATCAGACATACCTCCTGAGCTATGATTGGTAGGTTTATTTTCTATGTTATTTACTGGATGTATCTTCCCCTCTTGAGATGTTTATACTAGTTTTAGGTCCTGCACTCTGATGATGGCAGCCACACTGGCAAAGGGAGAACCCTTCAAATTGTCCATCCCTACCTTTGCCTGAATCTCTGAACTATTATAAAAGATACAGGAAGGGAAACCCCTGCATTGTCTTAGAGGTCCATTTCCATTTTTATGGATGGATGGAATAACATTTCCCCTAAAATGAGTATAAGAATATGGTGAGGGTTCCTCGTTCTAACATTTTCTCAGCTCTTCTCAACATTTCCACCATTTTTCCTCAATCATTTAGTATTGACGATGCAATCAAACTATTGAGTGATATTTCTCTATTTTCTTTTGGACCTTATGTGGAAACCAATGGATATGTGATTGATAATGGGGGGGATCTTCATAAGAGAGTTTTTATATCATTATTCTCTAGGATGAATTTTTTTCTACTTGTATAGATAGGGTTACCATCTTAGAACTCTACGCTACTTATTGGTTTTCTAGGAAATTTCAATGCCTTCAATAGGCCGCACCTCTCCCCTCTATCCTGGTTAAGAGGGAGTCTCATCCCATTATTATTCACTAATTTTGGTTGGACATGATGTGGGAGGAAACTAATGTGGATGTCCTCATCCCTCCAATATTCGCCTCAACATTCGGGTCATTAGAGTATGTTCATATTTGGGAATCTTTCTACCATAACAGGGCATTGGAAAGTCTAGTTTGACGGGTTTAGAGACCATTGGCTATTTCTGACCATGTCCCAACTATGCCAGTTGCACTATCTATTCCCCTCTATGTAGCGAGAAAGCATTCTACCCTCTATCACATGATTTTATAAGGAAATTCACCCAAAATACCCATCTTCGTGGAAAGAGACTATGATATTGTGTCTTCGGTCAATCTGGTCCGTGGTCCTACTGAAGCTATTCTGATTGGGACATCACTTGATGTTCCTGAAGATTCTTCCATCACCCCTCATTTAGTCCAGGAGGATGATCCATCTATTGGTAGGGAATTTCCCCAGTCATGGGTGACTGTGCTTAGGGCACTTCTGTCTTCTGCAATAATGCTTCCACATTGGGTACCTATCGCAGTGGAGGAGGACCAAGATGTTGATGCCATTAGAAGGAATCGAGCTATGCGAAGAGGTTATTGGTGTCAAATCTATATTCTTATCATGGAAACTCCCATGAATTTTTTCCCCATGAGTTGAATAACTTTCAATTAATCTTTTTCGATCTAGGATTGGTGGGATTTGATTACTTACACATTAATCTCTTTGTGCACCAAATTATTATAGCTCGAGAAGATCTCACACAATGCGAAGGTGATCTATCTCAGTTCAACACTTCTCACAACCAAGATCATAATTTCTAGGATATTACTGATTAGTTGCATCATCTGGAAGATGAGAAATCTAGGTCTATGACAAGGTGATTTCCCAGATGGAGGAACTATGCGAGTGCGAGGCTCACATGGCCATACTAAAAGTTCCACTGACATCATCATGTTCTAACTATGAGGTCATTAAAAAGGAGAGAACTATATAATTTTTTGAATAATGTACACCCGATGGATAAAGATGAATCTGAATAGAGGGATGCTTTAGAACATGACCTTGATGGCCCTCACCAGGCAGTTATCGACCTGCTAGAAAGAGCGAGTCAAGCCTTGTTGTAAAATTTTAGGGAATTTGTGTGAATATTAAAAAAATGTGTCCGCAAGACACTAGACATACATTAATGATGTCTAGGTATAATTATAGGGATTTAGACATTTCTAGACATAGAGTATGTTGTGTGAATAAGGGTTCATGATCATGAAAAGGAGGGTCTTTCGGGTTGAACTTTACCAGAAATACCAGTAATTAATGGGGGCATCTTTATCCTATCTGTGTGAGTTGTTTTCCTTATGCATGTCCGACCCTTGCACATACGGGGATGGGAAAATACTATTTCATGTATGGATTTGACATATGAGATTCAGATGTATCTATGTATCCTATAAGGACATGAATCAAGTTGTATATAGTTCTAATTTTTTTTGGATCATTCCTAAGTGGATCTAATTCACACATATGGATGGGGAATTTTTTTATTTTGGATACGAATCCAAAAATGGGGCAGGGCGTATGTGTAACTTTCATACACAGATTAATTTCTCTCACAGGGTCATGAAGGGAAATTACATTTTTATGTGACCTATCCAAAGGGAGAGTACCGGGTATCGAGTATCGTGAAACTTAAACATCATGCGATTAAGAAATTGTTATAGAAGCCTTGGATAACTAGAGTGTAATAGAGCTAGGATGTTATAACATATCTAAAATGTGGGAAGGGAGGACAGTGTAAACCATGGTTTTGAGGGATCATTGATAAGGATAAATGTCATAGGGATTGATATTCATTAGGAATACAAATAATTTAAAATCCTCTCCTAGGGACTAATTTTCCTTTTGTTGACAGAGCATTTTTTGGAAACGTATGCAAAGTTTATAGGTCATTGTATGCATAGTCAAAAAAAGGTGTCTGAAGGGCACTAGACATCAATTTATGATGTCCAAGGATGGTTATGAAGATCTAATATCACTCAAAACATGGATTTTTATGAATGGAGAGAGTTGGTTTGGACATATCAGAAACACTCAGGCTGTGATTACTTGTGTAATTGGGAGTCTCTTTAAACTGATTTATCCTGTTTGTGGGGAAGGATATATGGACTCCCCTCTCAGATAGGGGCATAATTTTGAGGATCTAGATGTCCCAAGATCCGATTCCCTACACATGTTTTGTATTTGTGCGGGAAGTGGGGACATTTTAACTATATCTATGGTACCATGTAGTTTAATATCATACACATAGGACTTTGGGCCTTGTAGTTTAACATCATGTGGTGAGGACATGGGTGACTCTATGTGGATGAGCAATCTATTATGGGTCCATGAAGTTTTTAGTCTTAATGAATGGATTTTGACAACACAGTTTAATTTCATGTTGTAGGGACGAAATATCATAGGGATCAAGGGTAAATATGAGATAATCTAGACAGGATATTCTTGATACACACCTAACATGAGTGGGGGTGGAAGGTGTAAAACATGATTCTGTGAGACCTCAAGTCATGAGGAATGATGTGAGTATTAGGATACAATGGGTGTATATAAGTAGGACCATCCACTTTTGAGGATGAATTTTCCTTTCCATGACAATACATTTTTGTGGGAAATGAATGCAAAGCAGCTTGGGAAAAATGTTCATAGTAAAAAAATGGTGTCTGTAAGTCACTATCCATCCATTTCTGATAGTCGTGGATGATTATGGTGACCTGAGATTTTCGGGGGAAAGGATTTAGACGGATTTAAAGGGTATGTCGAGGTATGTGAGAAATATCTAGATCATGATTAGTTCTAAGTTAGGATATCCTCTTCACAGATTTGATTCCTATGTAAAGGGAAGCGTGGTATTTTGATCCTTTTTGGATTTAAGAGTCTAGATTTTAAATCCCATGAATCTATTTTCATTTCGCATGTGGGGGATTAAGGGGTCTTTTTTTCTTCTCGGCTGGACCCAAAAAAACCCATGATTCACTACATATCTCATCATGCTGAGAATTAAGCCATACATAGTTTTTGAGCTTCCAAATAGTTTTATGTCATGTGGTTAGGACTTCTTTGGGAGTGCAGTTTAATGTAATGCAGTTAGGATGAGTTTGAACCAATGTGAAAATGATTAGGTGAGTGATGTATCATTATTGAACTTAGTGGAGGTTTTCCTACATATCCCAGTTAGTTTCAAAACAATGTCCATGAGTTCTAAGAACTCCTTGTGCCATTTTGACCTATGCATAGAGATGTGGGAATTTTATACCATTCTACCAATATAATGATATTATTATACTCATAAATTCTTTGTCTGTGTGGGGGAAGTATTTCCCATCATTCCTAAGCTCAAGAGAGTTATAATTAATTTGAGAAACAAGGAGGAATGCGGAGTTCCCTTATAGTATAGAGGTAGTAGATTATATAAAAGAGTCATTCCATGTCATGTAATGGAAGGACTCAGAATTAGGGTCTAGGTGTCTCTATATATCACATTAATGATTAGGAATCGAGTAAAATGTATTTCCATAACAATTCCATCCCTGCATAGGTTCCATCCATATTCATGGAGGGGGAGCATTTTTTTTGTCTAATATTGGGGGCTGGACCAAGACGTAAGATCTGGGAATCACTACATATCCAGTGAGGGAAGGAATCAATCTCACACATAGTTAATTGAAGGAAATTCCCTATATATATATGATCCATACATTTGGAAGAGGGCATTTTTTGTGTTTTTTAGGAGGTGGTTGGACCAGGAAAAATAATTCGGGTGTTACTACGTATGCTACAATATAGGGAATCGACCGACACATAATTCTTGGGGTACCCTGCAGTTTTACGTATAATGGTAAGGAATTTGGCCTGTTGTGAATTCGAATTCCTGTGAGGAATCCTCTTATGAAAATCCTAATCCGACATGAGTAGTACTCAGTATGAGAAACAAATTTCCAAAAAGGGATTAATCTACCATGTGCGGGGATCATGAAGAAGGACATGGGCATTTTCCTTCAATAATTTTCTACAGTCGTGCCTAAGTTTGAAGATCCGGTTTATTCTTACATATATTGTAGGGGAGAGAATAAACCCATATGTGGCACCTACAAAGAAACTCCCTACATAGGTCTAACATTTGCACATGGAAATAAGGTATTTCTTTTTCGGTGGCTACTGGGCCAAGAAGAAGGATTCAGGCGTCAGAACATATCCCACTAGAGCATGAATCAAGCCACAAAATTATTTGGAGCTAACTCCCTATAAAGGTTTGTCTCATACCTATGTAGGGGTATTTTTAATATTTTTAATGGGATTACAATGTACATGTGTCCTCTATTCATCTTGGGGGAACCATTACCACTGTTCCTAATCTCACGTGAGCAATGCACAGTATGAGAAACAAGAAATTTCCAGGGTATCATCTTAGGATGTATAGGATGTTGAGAGTACAATAGGGCTGTTTTGTTACCATGTGGTGGCTAGGAAAAGATCTAGGATCGAGGTGTCTCTATATATCCCATTGAAAAATGGTAACAAATACATACGTAGTACTAAGACAATATGTTCCTTGTAATAGTCTAACCCATTCACAAAAAGGGGGTCACTTATTTATGATGGTGGGTGGTCTAGGATAAAATATCCTAGTGCAACTATGTTTACTATGAGGGAAGGAATAAAACATTACGTAGCTCATAGTGTGGCATGGTTGATGACCGATGCTGGAGGCAAGGTCCCCTCAAGTGATAACATTGTTGGGGCCACGCAGTTTAACATCATGTGGTAAAGATGAAGACATTGAGTAGTTTAACATTGCAAAACATGGAACACTTCATCATATGGTTTTATTGTAATGCAATAAAAATGTATTCTATAAAATTTAACATAGTGTGGGAAGGATGTTTTTAGATAGGCAGTTCAATGTCATGTGGTTATGAATCAATAATTTCCTTATGAAAGTCTGACCTTTTTGCAGGGATATGGGAATTGTAGAATTTGACTGTGGGTTGGACTAGGATTTAAAATCTAGGAGTAACTATGTATCCCATTGGTGGATGGGAATCAAGCCATATGTAGTTATAAGATACATTCTCTATGTCGCTCTGACCCGTACGCAGAATGTGAGGGTGTTTTTACTTTTCATTGACACATATCTAATTTATGTGCAATATGTAATTGTACTAGACAAAATGACCACCATTTAGTTTAACGTCTTGAGGTAAGGACAAATATTCAAAGCAATTTTGCAACATGAAGAATGTACGAATATGTCACTATGCAGTTTAATGTCTTGCAGCTAATATAGGGATGTTATGTAGTTTAACATCATGGATCATGGATGACATCACCGTGCATCTTATTTCCTTGTGATCATGAAATATTCTTTATAGTTTAATGTCATGTGTAAAGGATTTCTTCTGCCATACTTTCGGCTATATGAAATATTTATTTAGGAACCTTTCATTGGTGGGATCTTTGGTGAGATATAAATTCATTTAAATCAAGGAATATGATCCCTTTGCGTAAAATATATATATAACAAATGGTCCTTCCCATTTTGGATCCATCATTGGAGGCTTCATATCGAGTTTCATTGGGGTTATGAGGACCAAAACCATTTTTACTTTGAGGAAATATTGAAGGTGAACCTTCTTATTGAATGTTCGTGCAATCTTGTTCTGGTAGACTTCCAAATAGTTAAAAGTGTGAAATCTTTTCTCATCCAACCACTCCAGTCTAGAAAACTATTTTTGGGACTGTTCATTTAAAGATATTTGATCACAAACAAAGACAATGAGTGATGATAGTTGAATTTCAATAGGCATAACCACTTCCATCTCTTATAATAACAAGTAAAGGGTATCTTGAGTGGTTGTGCGGGTTGTGGTCTGATAATCCCAATTAGTAAGGAGGATCTTGTACTTCCATGATTTCTTATCCTTGACTACCATATTTTGGAGTATGTTGGATAGGGTCTTGTTGAAATCCTCTATCTATCTATGGGTTATGGAATGGTATTGGGATGAACAGTTGGATTTGATACCATATTCCTAGTAGAGTTTTTCCAATTCATCATAGGAAAATTCTTGTCCTTTTCAACTAGTATTGTATGAGGGACTCCAAACCTGGTATTGATATTGATTTTAAATCTAGCATTTCTTTTTTCCTCTGACTTCGTTAAAAGATAAAAAAATTTTCCATTTGGAAAAGTATTTGGTTATTATGAGAATAAATTTAATTTTTATGGACATGACAGTAGGATATGGTCCAACGATGTCTATTGCCCATATGGAGAATGGCCATGACTACTCATATTTGTAAAGAAACTCTAGGGTTTGATGGATGAAATTTTCATGGACTTGGTAGGAATAACACTTTCTGGTGATATCAACATAATAAAGCATCATGGTGGGTCAATAGTACCCAAGCCTTCAAATTTAATGAGAGGGTTTGGATGCTGACTGATGTGCCGCACAAGTTTGGGCATGCTCTTATTTCAGTGCGATGTCAGTCTCTTCTCCATCAATGCACTTGAGAAGGACTCCATCAAGGCCACAATTAAAAAAAAACCCTTTTCTGGTTTTTGCTATTGTATAACATGAAATTTATTTCTCCTATTTGGATATGTTCCCTTCCAGCCCTATCTAGTTTGAGTTCTACCTTTTGAAGATAGTCCACATTGGGTGTCATTCAGCCAGTGGTTGGATCATATGACTCAGATATGGGATAAATCTCATTAATTTCATCGGTGTTGTCCAAATTGAATTGTAAGACCACAAATTATTGGGAAATACTAATGAATGTTTCATTCCAATTCATGTTAGGCAAAGTCGTGGATGCATTTTCCATTTATTTAGTTTTCTCATTTTTGAAACGGGGGATGTAAGTCATTGTCAGATCTGACAAGAATTTTTACATCAGTTCTTGGACATAGTTCATTTAAGGGATAAGATCATATTTCTTGATAGCATAGCTACCATTGACTTTATTTATGAACAGTTCTAAATCACCTTTATTCTTTAGGTGTTCAGCTTGTGCTTGGAGTTCTAGCATCAGGCATGCAATGAGGTCCTGGTACTCTACTTCATTTATTATGCATCCCTACAAAAATAGAAAGGAATAAGGCATAACTGATTTCTCTGGGGATATGAGTATGACTCCAAAACCCACTTTTTTTAATTTGGGGTCATCCATTATTTTTCCTAATAAGCTTATGGAGGCACTGTCGAAATGATTTTCCATTATCTGAGAGTTATCTTGAATTGAGAACACTTCCTCATCAGGTAGTATTACATCTATTGGGGTTGCCCCTATTGAGGGATTCTCTTCCAGAGAATATACTAATATATGTTCTTTGATGGATTTCTGTAATACGAACTGTATATTGAACTATTGTAGGATGACCGCCCACCGTGATAGGTGTCCATTTAACATTGGGTGGTTGAAAACATACTTGAGCAAGTTTATATGTGAGACAAAATGTATTTCATGGTCTTGAAAGGAATGTATCATCTTTTGGACCACAAATATTAATGCAAGGAATCTTTTCTCGATATTCGAATAACGATTCTCAACATCAATAATGGTTCAGCTAAGGTAATCGAGGCTATTCTTGCTACCAGCATCATTCTTCTGTGCGAGAAAGGTGGCTAGGGATCCCTCCAAAGAGGATACATATAGAATGATTGGACTTACTTCAACAATAGGCATTATCACTGGTGGACATAAGAGATATTTCTTGATATTGTTGAACGCTTTGTAATTGTCTTCAGTCCATTGATATTCTACCTACTTATTCATCAACCCAGTTAAAGAAAAGATCTTGGATGCGAGGTTTTCTATGAATCATCCAATATAGGCTAGGATTCCTTGGAGTCCTATGAAGTTAGTGAGGTTGAGAGGTTTTGACATTCCATGTATATAATTTTTCTTCTCAGGGTTGACTTCGATGCCTAGGTGGTGTACGATGAAGACGTGGAATTTCCCTGAGGTAAGACCAGAAGCACATTTCATGGGGTTCATTTTTAGTCTATGATATTGTATTTTATTAACGAAGGTTTCAAGATCTTCAAAATGGTGAGTGCATTGTCCTGATTTAGCCATCATATCATCAGCATACCATTCAAGAAAAAATTCCTAGGAAGAGTTTGAAAATGAGGTTCATGGTGCACTGATATATGGCACCTGCATTTTTCAAACCAGAAGGCATCACATTGTTGAAAAAACACCCTCGGTTGCCCTAAATGTGGTGGATTCTTCATATTTGTGGTCCATTAGGATCTGTTTATGTCTTAAATATCCATCCATGAATGATAGAGCCTCATATCCCATAGTTTTTTCGATCAACAATTTTATGAACAGGACTGGGAAATCAGCTTTCGGGAAATGCCTATCAGGTTTCTTCAAATCGAGGTAGATCCTGATCTCCCCATTCATATTCTTGATGGTAAATGTGTTTGATATCCAAATGGGATATTGGAAATATTGAATTAAGTTATCTATGATGATCTTTTCTACTTCAACCTCTATTTTGGAAACATGTTTTGGGGGAATCCTTTTGTCGTCTTTCTTGTATCCATGGTGGTCCTCTGGTAGGACCAGGTGGTGAGTGGCCACCTTCAGATCAAGACCAGGCATTTCTATATAATTCCAAGATAAAACATCATGATTTTTTTAGGAAATAGGTGTATACCTCTCACTCTTAGAGAAGCACGACCACACTAACCATCATGGGTCGCATGTCTTCCTCAATACCCAAGTTGATTCCATTGAGATCATAAATAGTGGAAGAGAGACCTTCCTCAAATGTTGGAGGGGCATCCATTGGTTCCTCTTCTTCTACCTCCTCTCCATCCTCATCATCTTCCTCTACATATTTTAATAGGGAAAATATCCATGAAATTATTTCTATATAGTTGAATGAAAGATTACAATTTGGTGTCTCTAAGGTGAAGCCTTCTCTTTTACCTCTTCCATTGGTAGGGTATTATCTTGGGAAGATATCATGAGGGGAAAAATAATTTCCTCATCTTATTTAAGTGACAAGAAACTACATCCCGCCTTTGTGGGTGGGGCATAGAGTTTATAGAGATTTGATGATAGTTTAGGGGAATGTTTTTCTAAGCCCTCCCCATATATTGGGGGTCTGTGAGTTTTTCATCATTATAAGGCTCAACAACCAAAAACTAAAACCTTGAGAACTACTAAATAAGCGTCCAAATTTGGAATTCAGTTTTCAATCTGGTATATGGGAATTATGTATTCTCTGCAAGGCTGCTTAATGGGTTTGGTGGGAAACATTTCCAAACTATATGGGGTGGTGACCCAATCTATTCCATCAACTAAGGGTTGTTTCTACTTTGGTTCATATAACCCTGCATCATTATAGTGTGATTTGCATAGGTCAAATTGGGCCTTATCGCCATGTATTGTCCATATCTGTCCATTAATGCTATATTGGACACACTCATGATACGAGGAGGGAATTGATGCATGTTGATGAAGTCAGGGCCTTCTTAGAAAGGCATAGAAGGACGTATAATTACAGACCACCATAAATTCTAGGAGAGATATGAGGTCATCGAAACAGTTTTGAAGCTTGATTTGGCCGAACATCTTTTTCTCAATTTTTTTGTAACCCAATAGAGTTGTGGTGGATGGCATCAGATCATCCTCATTGTATCCCAGATGATGAAGTTTCAATGATGGGAGGATATTAACTCTAGAACCATTATCGATGAAGGATTTTTGGATGTTGATCGCATTTATTGTGTCAGAAAAATATACGGGTTTGATGTGTCCTTTCATGATGAAATCTTCATGTTGATCTATTAAGGAGATAACTGTGTGTCATTCTACATGATTGGTCTCAATCTGGGGTACATATTCCACAACCTCCATGGAATCAAACTCATAAGGACTTTGCAAAGCATTGATGATTTCTTCCCTAACATCATCTTAAGATTCACTACATCCATTATTGAGAGTTTAGGTGGAACTAATGACAAATTTTTAATAATGTCATATTTATGATCTAAAGGTCGGAGCTTACAAACTTGGGGATGCTCTATCGTAGGTTCTTTATGGGTTTGATCATTTGATGAAGACGACTTGGAACTTGGGGTGGGAGATGGAAGAGCTTTCATCATTTGTGGATCAGGACTAGAAGATCTACACACATAATGAGGGAAATTAGTCATTTGTTCTTCATATGAAATATATTTTAAAAGAATTGGACATGGGTGGATTTTTGTGGGGGTATGAGGATTTTCATGTCCCTGTCGTATCCGATGGAGGGTTATTCCATGGGGTTCTACAATACAGATGGTGTGAGAAGGGGTGAAACCATAATCATGATTTCTTCCATGGATGCCTCTCTTGTGATATCCATAGCCTTTGCTACTTCTTCCTCTAACCCCCAAATTTGGTGTGGAGATTCTAGTTAATAACCATTTCATCATCCGAGAAGGGATCCATCAAATGGATAATAGTGATGGAGCCAAAAAATCATATCCTCTTCTAATGATGACATTATTTCCTCATCTACCTCTGGTTGAACAATTTGGTTGGGCGGTGCCCGTATCATTATATTTTCTAGCATGAAATCTACGTGTGTCAAGGCCAACATTGGTTTTGGTACATGTTTATTCCCCTACACTTTCCTTATTTCCTTTTTATTGGAATAATTTCTTGACTATTATACCTTTGAGAATTATAGAGCCGAGGATAATGGTTGTGTTTCATTGGAAACTATGGGAGGCAAGGTTGGTTTCTTCAAATATGCATGGATTATTCCCTAAGATCAGTTGAATATTTTACAAGTAATATAAATATAAAAAAAATTCCCTATATTGTAAAAACTTTTTACACTCCCCCGCTTCATCTGGGTCAGTTCTTGAGACATATTCCACTTGCGCTGGAGATTGTCCCAGCTTGAACTATCTACAATCTTTCATTCATTACAGGTGGTCGTTGAAGACAAATCACTCTCGAATGTTGTGTACCAATATTCGAGGGAGGGTAAAATAATCTGGATGGTCATGAATACAAAATTAATCTTCCCTCTTCAACTCGTGTGGCTGAATAATGTTTCAATTAATGGAAACTACGATGTAACCCTAGATTGGATCATCTCAGAATGAGTAGAAATTATTTTTTGCAGTCCTCAAATTGATTCTTTTTGTACCCCCATGGATTATCTTAATGTGGTGGGTGTTTCTTCTGGTATCCATAGGGCCCTGCATGGTTTGGTGGGGGCCTTAGAGCTAGATCTGGTGTTGGGGGAGGCTTAATCAATATAGAAGTCACTTCAACTCTCCCTGCTCTTTTCATTGGGGTTGATGGTGCTACACGAGATCTGAGATTAGTCCATTGTAATGAATCTTATATCTTTTGAGTGATGGCTGAGAAGTCCCATAACCCACATGTATATTTCATTAGAGTAAGTGGTGCTCACAACTCATCATGGAGATTATCAATGCACATGGAAAGCATCTCATCTTGGGGGGGCGAATGGTTCAAGGAGTCTGTCAGACCCTTTCATCTTTTAATGATGTCTAAAAATCTGTCATTCTCTAATTTTTTGCAGTTCATGAGATCACTAAATATTTTTTTTGGAAACATTGAGCTGAACTGAAACTTGAAATGGCATCAGAGATCCTCCCTTCCTATTATTGAGTTTCCTTGCAAAAATTTTTACTACACAAACAATAAACCTTGCAGGGTTCTCACAAAGCATCAGTGCTTCACAACTTCTTGTTTCAATGGGGTTCCAATCCTAGGATCACAGTAAGAAGTGTAGTGCATTAAATGCTACATCGGGTCCCCTAGGCCATTGAACACCAGGAATATGGGGTACCCAAAATATGCTGGTGGAGGGATGTTGCTTACGCTAACGGTGTAGGAATTCTATTCCATTTGTATTGGGGGTGAGTTATCCATCCACTACTTCCATTCAAGTTGTTAATAACTCAATAGAATTTAGGATCCCTTAATGAATGTCCTGTTGGACCTGACCATGAGCGTGTATAGTAGGGGAAATATTGAATGCGGTAGCATTTATAGAAATTTAGATGGATACCCAGCCGAGTGTGTCCATTTTGGATTTTCTTGATTATGTTCTATTTTCTTCCACAATGGAATAAAATATTGATATTCTTCTAGGATTGGGTCCAGGTGGACTGATGGTACTGAAACTGCCTTGAATGAGCTTTCCAGCCTAGCTTCATCTATCAGGATGAGATTGTGAGGTATAGGTACATCTGATAGAAGTGTTTGTTGATTCTTCACTTGAGGAACATACCTAACAGAACAGATTTCTCATTGTAGCTCAGTGTTGGTTCACCTTATCTCTTTCATTTATTAGTCCTGTAGATCGAATCTCTCATAAAATGTGGTGGAATCATCTTTTTGAGGCTCTGGTGGGTAATATACCTTGTTCTTATTCTTCTCCTTGTTGGGTATTCACATGGGAGGTGGTGGAAGATTGATTGAGGGGGTTCCCAAGTTTAATACAACTCTTTGGTGTTGGTGTGCACACATCTAGGCTTGGGTTGGACTGTCTCGATGAGGGAACCCTCTTCTCCTATTTCCACATTATTTGTGTCATTTTAAGATAGTTTAATGGGAATGATGTACACGATTTATATCGATGCAAACCACATTGGGGGTTGTGTACCAGGTGCTGAAAGGTAGGAGATATTCTGGATTCCATTGTTGGATCTTCTATGACTATTCTGTGATGATTTTCAGGTTTCTTGGCAAAGAGTTACTTGAATAGATCCATAATTTGAACTTGTAGTATCCCTCCATTCATGGGGATGTGAGTCATGGGACATCATTGAATGAGTGAACCTTCTACCTATTTTTCCCCTAGATGGTAGAAGACATACATCCATTGGGAGGGAATTTGAGGTAAAAACACCCCAAGCCCTACAGGGTGGGGTTTCTCTTATTCTTCTTCTGATAGGCCTCGGCCCATATTTTCTAGTCTTACAAGGGAATTTTTGGTTAAAAATTCCCCCAACACTATTGAATGGGGTTGATCCCATTTTTTTATGAAAACTACTTCTATTTCAACCCTCTTGAACTCATGCATTTCCATGTCAGTGAGAACAAAATATGGTGTCTAGTCTACACATGGATTGTTTTCTACCAATAACATTATAAGTGATTGTATATTGGATTCCCATAAATCGGAGGCCTATGAGATGTTCTATATTTCATGGTACAGTAGCTTCTTGATGGAATTCTCTCTTTAGGTCTAACGCCTATAACACTTACTTAAGACCAGTTCTTGTCAAGAGTTCTACCTTCCCTAATAAGGGACTTTATTTTACTATCATATGTGGATAATGAAATTATAGGATATCACATATAGTGGGTTCAACTGGATATAAAGTGGGGATAAATTTAGACCTATGTGTTCTTTCCATTCATGGATATGAACACCATACGGGGCGTTTCCAATGAGGTTACACAACTTATGCAGCCCATTGAGGCAAGCCATCTCTAGGTCTCTACTTTGACTTTTGGAATGTGGATTTCATGCAGAAGGATGGGAATCTAGGTTTATTTCATGGTAAAGATCTCCTAGTACATTAACATGGTCTGCATACCCATAGTAGGGCAAAAAAATATTTAACTGGGAGAGAGTTTTTCAGATATTGAGGAGAATGTTATGCATACATTCTTCTAACAACTCTCTTGGTATATTGAACAAAGAAGTGTTCATGGGATTATAAATCACTAATTATTTCATCCATAGATAGTTTTATTCTCATAATAATCATATCTTGTTGTTGTTTCTCTAGAGACAATTCTGTGTGATCCACCCATTTTTATTGCTCCTTGATGATTTCATTCCAAGCAGTTGGGTGAGCAGAAGAATTGTTGACATTTGACTAGTAAAAGGGTGGATCTGAAGATAAGTGTGTCCTCGGGATATTATCTAGTTGATAAAGGATATATCTTTTCATAGAGTGAGTATAAAATATTTCTTTCTCCATTTTTCCAAGAGTCTCGGCATTTGAGGGATTTCTGGAATTTGACCAGACGAGGGGAGGACCTTTTCCATGGTGTAAATTTAGACTATGGGGTGGAACTTCATTGTCAGTGCCATGATGGAAAGGGAAACCATCACAGATTCATGTATGACCATAGATATGACTTTTAAAATGTATTCCCTATGGTGGAACTTCATGGTAGACAGTAGTAAGGGGAGGACTTTCTTTCTGTTTGGCATCACTAAGAAGAGGGCCTTCACAACGACTGCTATCATGGTGAGGAAAACCACCATAGATCTAGCTGCAGGGAGTTTATTAGTACTTTACATTCTAGTGAGGTCCTCCCGGATGTACTGAAATATGGGGAGGAAATTCTCATTATTTGATCCCACTATGAAGAGGTCCACCATAGTGACTTCCCTCATGGTGATGACTACCATCACCACTTGACATAGGACTAAAGGGAGAATCATATCTACAACGTGTAACCTTGGGAGGACCATCAAGGAGGATGAAAGAAAGGGTAGGGCCTTATTTCTATTTGATCTTATGGTCAATGGGGGGCTACCCTAATAGGAATTAGGAGAAAGGCACTCATGATCAATCACTTGTGGTCCACGAAGTAAGCCCTCTATGGGTTCTCTAGGGAGGAACTTTAGAGCTGATAGTAGAGACATTGTGGTGAGGACCTTCATAACAACTATTATCACTTCCATAATTTGGTAATTGAATGATAGTATCTTGATACTCTATTGATAAAAATTTTATGGAGTTATTAAATGCATCTTACAACAATGCATAATCCTCAGTATGCTATTCTTTTTTCAGTTTCCTTAGGCACCTTTCTTGTTTAGGTTCTCACTTGTGTGAATCCATGGCCACCTTCAGTTGGTAATTACCATCACATATGGTTCCCTATTTGGTTGGTTCCTACGATGTCACCAGTATATGATGAGGAGAATCTTGAGTTCTGGCAGGGATATGTTCCGATATTGGAGTGGCCAACACATTAGATCGGTGTCCCCCAGTTGGAATGGGTGTTTGTTCTTCATCTTATTGTCCTTGTACCGCAGAATATGGTTGTCGAACATCTCAGACTTGAGTCGGGATGCATGTCTACTCTCGGGTGTCTGTCTACCATTGTGGATGAATCATCCTTCATGAGGATATGGGATCATTGAACCAACAACTCTTTTTCCACACAAGTAATGAAATCTTGTCTGATCTAGAGGATATAGTTTGGGATCAACGTTTGATCCTCTATCATAGACAAGATGTGTTGAGATATGTCTTTGGCTGGAATGGGTATGAATGACCATTCTAATATTGGGGCAGGAGTTTGTATCTGGTATGGTCCTCCATGGGTTTTTAGTGGATACTGGTTGTTTTACATTGTTGGGATAGATGAATGAATTGGTTGCCGACTATTTTTTCTAGATGGCATTTTATTTGGTTGGTGGGCTTTGAATTTGTGAGTATGAATTTGTATATGCTCATTTTTTGTTGCATTTGTCTCATGGGCTTTATTTTCATCTACATTAATTGGACTCTACTCATATTTTCTTGCCACTATATTTTAATGGTGGGATTTTTTGTTGTAGGTTGGAATTGTTATCTTCTAATGGATTACCACCTTATTGGACTGGTGTGATCCATATGTATCGGTAGTTTTATATGATCACCTATGATTTTCTGCCCTATTTTTTTGAAGGGCTTCTTTCACATTAGAAAATATTTGTATCTGCCTATAATTCACTGCTATGTCTTCATGGAAGGACCGATGAGAACTGTAAGGAATGCGTTTTTGCAAATATTAGGACACCTTATTTTTGTGGCAGGATTCATCATAATGGGATGATGTCACGACCCGTCCTCGGGGCCCGTACCGTGACTACCCCAATCCCGCCTTCCATAGGCCAGGGGCTGGCGACTAGCACCAAGGCGTAAATCCCAGTAAAAAGGGAAGGCATTGCCTTTGTAAAGTAATCAAATGCCACAGAGCAAGAAAGCAGAACTAAACACTAAGTAAAAACTGGGTACAACAGTAAGTTCGGAAAAGTAATTGGGCCAGAATACAAACCCAAACTGAAAGTAAAGTACAACTGAGAAAGTGAGTACATCAACCGAAAAGTATAGCCGCAACCTCGAGCTGTCCATCAGAAATCCCACCTGAAGGGTGGGTACAGATAGCCTCTACAGCTCCTCAGGTCCAACCGTCCGCTCCGAGTATGCCCCGCCCAGTGGTCCACCTCCGTGTACCGACCTGCTCCTTGTGCCTCAACCACGATCATCGATGTCCGTCGTCAGCAACCAACACAATGTAGTGCAGGCATAGCCTGTGCAGGGGTGAGTATAAGCTACTTTGTTAGGACCCTGATACCCCCAAAGGTCTCCCAGAATCCACAAAGGATAATCCACAAAGGAAAGATACAATCACGAAGTAACATATGACACTACTTAGGTATATGCCCATACATATACTTAAGTTATCAATTCCAGTTCGGCCCAAAACCCGATCCCAGGATCGATCACATCTAGACAGGATATCACAACACAATCCACATAGGAAAGCAAATCAAGGTTCAGCTCACACAGGTATACTTCTTCGTAAGATGATAGAAATGATCATATGTATCCACTAATTCATCTAAGCCGTCGGGCCCACAGAGGATCAATAGGTAATAACCCCCGCAATGACAAGAAAATGATCGATAGGTACTAACCCCCTCAATGACCCAAAAATGATTGATATGTAACTAACCCCCGCAATGACCCACAAAGGATCGATAGGGACTAACCCCCGAAATAACCCAAAAAGGATCGATAGGTAACTAACTCCCGCAATGACCCACATAGGATCGGACCCACACATGATCTGTAGGCGCTGGCCCACACAGGACCGTTGAGCGCTGACCCACACAGGATCTGACCCACACAAGATCGGTAGCACAGATCCACGTAGGATCGCTGAGTGCTGTAGTCATCGCCGTCGAATCCACGGAGGATTTCTGTACTGTCGTCATCGTCGTCGCAGTCGCAGCCTGCTCTAGGGTTCCCGCACACAGCTAGCATGTTCTAGAGGGTCCTCTCTATGGGACAAGGGGCTGATACATCAACAGAAACATTATCCAGGGTTGATGTATCCAAAAGTTCTGTATCGTCAACAGGAACTCAACGTCATAGGCGGGGCGTCAATCGGACGCCCGGTCCGAGAGTTATTGACTTTTTCGTCCCAGGGGCCCGGTTGGTTTTTAAGTCAAAACCAACCCGACCATACTCCAACTGCGTCCAAACCTCGATTGGAGTAAGTCAAAAGGTCCATCTCACTAAGAGGAATCCAACAATGTCGACGACACGTCAGTCAGATGTCCGAAGCTCAAGTTATAAGTGTTTCCGCTCCGAGGGCCCGATTGGTTTCGTGTACGAACCAACCCGACCAAACCCAAAGTATTCTGAAACCCTAGGTGTAATATAAAAAAATGATCGTCTATCCAAGGATCTCTATGAAACTGATGGTGCATCGATCGGTGGTCTCTAGCCCATGTTATGGGAAACAGAACAAAATAGTCTGAAAATGGGGGGTCTCAGCCCGGTCTGACCTGGACTAACCCCCCTAGGTCGACCCGATCCGGGCCGACCCGGTCGGGCGCGGCCCGACTCGGTGCGGCTAGTCCAGCCCGGGGCCGCCCGGCGTGGGCCGATCGGGTCGGCTCGGCGCTGGCCGAGCGGCCGCGCGAAAGGGGGGAGCCTCCCCCTTGGATGAAACCGCGACCCCCCCCCCCCCCCCCGCGTGGGGGCCTCCCCTTGCCAATGAACGCGGCCGAGCACCGCGTCCCGGTTCCCTCGGTCCCGCGCGGTCACAGGACCAGCGGCCTGCCGCCGCGGCTTCAGACGTGGCGGTCCTTCCCGGCGGCCTGCCGGGCACCGCCGTGCCGGAGAGGCACCCCGGTGGAGTTTTCCACTGACCACTTGACGCACTCCGGTGGTCTGTTTTTCCTGTCGTCTTCGCCAGCGGTCCACCCGGGATTGGCTCTTCACTGCGAAGACCTCAAAATTCCCCTGTGGCCTGCTTCGTCATCGCCCGCCGATCCTCACACCATGAATGAAGAAACGATGGGTTCAGACTTGTTCGTTGGTCTGCACATACAGCTTTAGCGATCTAAACGGCTTCCGAAAAATTTTAAACACATGCCAAGGATATAAATCACATAGATTTAACTGAACCAAAACCCCTACCTCAACATCGTCGAGCGAGTGTTCATCACGGAATTGCACGTCGTGGAAGAAAGAGTTGCGGAAGGGGGATCGTCGCGTCGCTGATAAAGGATTTTTCGGCGTCACGTCGTCGATCTCCGAGGATCTGGCATTCTTGTCGACCTTCGTCGGAGGTCGGCGTTCTTCGTGTTCTTCGCGTTCTTCAAGTTCTTTGCGTTCTTCGTCGAGGAAGGAGTGCTTCACGGCTTGAGTGATTTCTCCCAAACCTCTCACAACCCAAAAACCCTTAATAAAATAAGAGTTGTCTTATTTTATTAACACACAATCCAACGTTTTGAATTTCAAAAACGAAACAATTAATTATGTGAATTAATTGCAATGTTCAAACCGCCAAATTAATGAGGCATTTATTATCCAGATTAAACCCAAGGGTTAATTTCATTAAAAAGGGGGGTGCAGGTGCGTTACATAATTAAAGGAGGGGGTTTGAAAAAGGTAGGGCTTGTGTGGGCCCCACCCCATAAATTTCCTACCTAGTGGGTAGGATATTGTGGTTCCCACCTTATCCACTTAACTTAGCTTAGGTTAAGAAGATTTAAGTAAAATAAAAATTGGTCACACCATTTTTATTTTATTCCATTACATAACCCAAAAACCTAAAAAACACACCCGAGCAAACACATCTCTGGAAATGGTGTTTCTAAGCAATTACCGGCGCTGCAATTCAATCGGTGCCCTCGGAATTCGATTCCGAGCACCAGTTCAAATTTTAGAAAAACCCGCTTATTCGTTCACTGAACATACCCGAGCTATACTTTGGAAAATGATTCCAGGCACACCGGGCCACGGAATCAGGTGCCATCAGAAACTGCATTCTTGTAAAATCTCAAAGAAAATTATGATAGAAGAGAAAAAAAATTCCCTTGAATTTTACAGGTCTTTACATTACTCCCACCTCAGGTCTTCACGTCCCCGTAAAGATACATATTAAACCAGGGAATAAAATGTGGGTACTAAGCACGCATCAGAGCCTCCCGCTCCCAAGTGCTCTCCTGGAGGTTCTCGTGCTACCATTTGATGTGCACTAGAGGAATCGACCGTCCACGTAGGACCCGCTCCTGTCGATCCTCAATCTCCACCAGGACATCCGCAAAAGTTGCCCCATCATCGATGTCTAGCTCCCCATGGTCAATGATATGCGTCGGGTTGTGCATGTATCTCCTCAGCTGAGATACATGGAATACATCGTGCACCCGGTGCAACTGAGGTGGTAGAGCCTGGTGATAAGCCAGCTCACCTATCCAGCCGAGGACCTGGAATGGTCCGATGAAGCTCGAAGATAACATGCCGCCTCAGCCAAATCTCCGTAATCCACGTCGATGTGAGACCCGCAAGAAGACGTGGTCGCCATCCTCGATCTCCAGTGGCCTCTGCCTCCTGTCAGCATAAGACTTATGCCAGCTCTGAGTTGCCCTCATCCTCTCCTAGATGACCTGGACCTTCTCTGTCGTGGCCTGGACCATCTCCGGTCCCACAAGTTCGGACTCCCCAGGGACTGTCCAGCACAGTGGATATCTGCAAGGTCGGCCATATAATGCCTCGTATGGTTCCATCCCGATGGTGGAGTGTTAGCCGTTGTTGTACGCGAACTCCACCAAGGGTAGGTGGTCCTCCCAGCTATGACCAAAGTTGAGGACACATGCGCAGAGCATGTCCTCAAGAGTCTGAATGGTCCCCTCCATTTGACCATCCATCTGAGGGTAAAAGGCGGTGCTCAGACATAGCTGCATCCCGAACGCCTCCTGCAACCCCTTCCAAATCTGGGAAGTAAAGCGATCATCTCGATCGGAGATGAGAGATGATGGAACACCATGAAGACGTACAATCTTCTGAACGTAGAGGCATCCCAATCTCTCCACTGAGCCCTGCTCTTTGATGGATAAGAAGTGAGATGAAATGGTGAATCGGTCGACAATCTCCCAAATGGAGTCGTGACCTCTGGAAGTGCATGGAAGTCCAGTCACGAAGTCCATAGATATCCCATCCCACTTCCACTCCGGGACCTCCAAGGGCTGCACGAAGCCTGCTGGTTCCTGGTGCTCTACCTTCACCTGCTGGCAGGTGAGTCATCGAGAGACGAATTCTTCCACAACCCTCTTCATACCCGGCCACCCGTGATGTCGTCTGAGATCCTGGTACATCTTCGTCACTCCTGGATGTACTACCAAAGGGAAAGTGTGAAACTCTCTCAGAACTTCCTCTTATAAAGAAACCGGTACCAAGGTATGTCCTCTAAAAAGGACGTCGTTCTCTCCCCCTAAAGAGAAACCATCAAGTGCCTGTCCTGAGGATATCTGTGCATGACGCATCTCACAGTCAGCATCCCCACGATGTGCCTCTCTGACCCACTGTAGTAGTAGAGGAGTGACTATGAGTGAATGAAGAAAGGCTGCTCCATCTCTATCCAAGAAGGATATCTGCTAAGCGACTAGCTGCTCTGTCGCCTCCCCAAGTAGCTGGACGCCCTTCCTCCTACTGAGAGCATCGACTACTACGTTACCCTTCCCATGAGTATAGACTATCTCAAAGTCATAGTCCTGGAGGAACATGAGCCATCGCCGCTGTCTCAGGTTCAGGTCCTTCTACGAGAAGACGTACCTGAGACTCTGGAGGTCAGAGTAGATTGTAAAGCGCTCACCCATCAGATAGTGTCGCCACATATTCAGAGCGAAGACCACTGCTGCTAACTCTAGGTCATCGGTTGCGTAGTTCTTCTCATGCTGCCTCAACTGACGTGATCCATAGGAAATCATGGCCCACTCCTACATCAGTACACATCCGAGTCCGGTCCCTGATGCATCACTGTAGACTACATACCCAACTCCCTCCTCCGGTAGCCGTAGGATAGGTGTGCTGGTAAATCTCTATCTCAGCTCCTGGAAGCTCTGCTGACATCTGTCTGACCACACGACGGGTTTCCCCTTCTTCTTCAAAGCTGAGAGTGGTGCCGCAACTCCGGAAAAGTCTAGCACAAATCTCCGATAGTATCCAGCTAGTCCCAAGAAACTCCACACCTCCCTCACGCTCCTGGGTGGATCCCAAGCTAGCACTGCCTCGATCTTCGTAGGATCCACCGCAACTCCCACCTCAAAGATGACGTGTCCCAAGAATTGGACCTCGTGTATCTAGAACTGACACTTTGAGAGCTTTCCCTAAAGCTGGTGCTCTCATAGTGTTTCTAGTACAACCCGCAAGTGGTAGGCGTGCTCCTCCTCAGCTGTCGAGTATATAAAAATGTCGTTGATGAAGACCATGACAAATTGATTGAGGTATGGCTTAAATATCATGTTCATGAGGCCCATTAATACTATTGGGGCATTGGTTACGCCGAATGGCATAACCCAGAACTCATAGTGGCCATACCGACATCTGAAGGTCGTTTTCTGCACGTCCTCATCCATAACTCTGAGCTGATGATAGCCTGACCTGAGTTCTATCATCAAGAAACACCATGCTCCCTTGAGCTGATCAAAGAAGTCATCAATCCTCAGTAGCGGATACTTGTTCCTCCCCGTCACCTGGTTCAGGCGACGATAGTCGTTATAAAGCCGCAAGCTCTCGTCAGCCTTCTTGGCGAACAATATCGGGGAACCCCAGGGTGAAACACTGGGTCGGATGAATCCCTTTCCCTGAAAGTCCTCCAACTGTACCCTTAGCTCTCGAAGCTCAGCAGGGGCCATCCGATATGCCGGAGTGGATATCGGGGCTGTCCCGGGGTACAGGTCAATATAAAAGCATACCTGTCGGCGAGGAGGTAGTCCTGGAACGTCATCGAGAAAAACGTCTGCATACTGATCCACCACTGCTAGAAAACTAGGACTCCGCATGTCAACTGCTCCTAGGATGAGGCTAGCCAACTGATGAGTGATTGGTTGTCCTCTCCTCTGCGAGAGTCCATCCTATGCTGCGAAGGCTCCCTTCTCACTGGTGAATGTGAACCTGCTCCCGTCGGTGCGTGCACATTGAACCTTCCACCTAATACAGTTGATCTGAGCATGGATTGTAGATAACCAATCCATGCCCAAGATGACGTCGTAAGGCCTCGACGCCGCTACAAAGAGATCCTAGCCGAAGCACTCGCCTCCTAGAGAAAACTCACACTGCCGACACCAGTGCGTAATCATCGAGTCTGCTCCCGTAGGAGTTTCTAGCAGTAAGGATTGAGCCAACGGCTCTGTGGGAATCTCCGAGCTCCGAACAACGGCAGTGGAAATGAACGAATGACTCACTCATGTGTCTACAAGAACTGCAACAAGGGTGGAATAGACACAGATAGTACCTCGAATCATCTCTGGTACGCCTTGGTCGTAGGCCTCCGCTGCTTGGAGTTGTGCCTGTCCCTGCCTGCCAGCTCCCTATGGTCGGGGTGGAACTCCTGGGGGTGGTGGTGTTAGAGCCTGAAAGGGTCGCCCACCACCTGCTACTCGGCCAGCTCCTCTGACTCATCCGCCTGCTCCCTGTGGACCACCACAGTCGACTCTCTGCCTCTGCCTGGGTGGTCCCTCAACTGTCTGCTGCTCCTCGGCATGGCAGGTCGGGTAGTCACGAGCCATGTGGCCCTGGCCGCCGCATGCATAGCACTGTTTGCCTCTCGAAATACTAGCTCCGCGCTGAGTGCCCCGCACCTCTGTGCCAGTGTCCTGAGGTCGTCTGCCTGAGGGTCTGGTCCGCCGGGACCCATGAGTCATTCATTGACTGCCTGCTACAGAAGACTCTACTACATTCTGCCATGCGGTAGGTCTCTTTGCTGATGTAGGCTCAGCAAGGAAGCTCTCGATCAGAAGGGCTCACTCCAGTACCCCTGCCTGTGTCGTAATGCTGAGGGAGATCAGTGATGCCCTGATCTCCTGCCTCAATCCCTTCTCGAAGGTCCGGGCCCGGATGAATGGGTCCCGTACCATGTCCGTCGAAAAGCGCGAGAGATCGTTAAATCTCGTCGAGTACTGGGTGAACGTCAAGTTGCCCTGCCACAGCTGTAGAAGCTCCTGGATGCGCACCGCATGGAGGGTGTCTAGGAAGAAATCCGAGTGGAAGAGTCTCTAAAAGTCCTTCCAGAGGAGAGATGCCTCATCGTGCACCTGGAGCATCAAGCTCCACCATCTGCCTGCTACCGCGTGCAGGAGGCTCACTGCGAGGATCACCATAAGGTCTACTGGTGTCCTCACTAACCTGAAAACATGCACAACTGCCTCCATCCAAACCTCGGCTGCCTGAGGGTCCCTCTCCCTGCGTAACCTGGGCGGTCGCTGACACTGAAACTCGTGCAGTGCACTAAGGCAACGTGCATCGTCAGCGGCTGGGGATGGTAGCATCGGTGGCTTGGCGGGTAGAGGTATCGCCGGTGCCTCTGCTGTCAAAGGGCCCTGTATCGAGGCCTCATCGCTTGGTGGTTGTCGTCACACACAACACTCAGAACCCTAGCTGGTTGCCGTCATGGGGCCATCCTGGAATGAAACAGGTTCACCATGGTCAAATAGTATACCTGGTGAGCTGACACAAAGTAATCACAATGAAAACTTGAAACACACATGCAATCAATGTTTTCAGGCATTAAGTCGGAAATCAGAAGTTAGGGTCCTGGTGTACGGATACGTCGGCTGCCGCACCAACACTGGATTCCCTGGACTGATAACCACACCGAATACCCATAACACTATTGCTTCACATAGAAGAAATATCAGAGTCCAAAGTTCTATGGTAGAACCGAACACCTCTGATACCAATTTGTCACGACCCCTTCTCGGGGCCCGTACCGTGACTACCCCAAGCCCGCCTTCCATAGGCCAGGGGCTGGCGACTAGCACCAAGGCGTAAATCCTGGTAAAAAGGGAAGGCATTGCCTTTGTAAAGTAAACAAACACCACAGAGCAATCAAACAGAAGTAAACACTAAGTAAAAACTGGGTACAACAGTATGTGCGGAAAAGTAAGTGGGCTAGAATACAAACCCAAACTGAAAGTAAAGTAAAACTGAGAAAGGGAGTACAGAAACTAAAAATTAAAGCCATATCCTTGAGCCGTCCACCGAAAGTCCCACTTGAAGGGTGGGTACAGATAGCCTCTACAACTCCTCGGGTCCAACCGTCCGCTTCGAGTGTGCCCCACCCAGTGGTCCACCTCCGGGTACCGACCTGCTCCTCGTGCCTCAACCACGATCAGCGATGTCCGTCGTCTGCAACCAACACAATATAGTGTGGGCATAGCACGTGCAGGGGTGAGTATAAGCTACTCAGTAGGGACCCCGGGCCCCCCGAAGGTCTCCCAGAATCCAAAAAGGATAATACACATAGGAAAGATACAATCACGAAGTAACATCCGACACTACATAGGTATATGCCCATACATATACCTAAGTTATCAATTCCAGTTCGGCCCAACACCCGAGCCTCGGTTTGATCACATCCACACAGGATAGCACAATATAATCCACATATGAAAGAAAAACAAGGTTCAACTCACATAGGTATACTTCTTTGTAAGACGATAGAGATGATCATATGTAGCCACTGATTCATCTAAGCCATCGGACCCACATAGGATCGATAGGTACTAACCCCCGCAATGACCCACAAAGGATTGATAAGTACTAACCACGACAATGAGCCACAAAGGATTGATAGGTAACTAACCCCTGCAATGACCCACACAGGATCGGACACACACAGGATCTGTAGGCGTTGGCCCACACAGGACCACTGAGCACTGACCCACATAGGATCTGACCTACACAGGATCGGTAGCACTGACCCACATAGGATCGCTGAGTGTTGTAGTCGTCGTTGTCGAATCCACGGAGAATTTCTGTACAGTTTTCATCATCTTCGCAGTCGCATCCAGCTCTAGGGTTCCCGTACACAGCAAGCTCATTTGGGAGGGTACGCTCCACGAGCCGAGAGGCTGATACATCAACTGACACATAGTCCGAAGTTGATGTATCCAAAGTTTCCGTATCGTCAACAGGAACTCAACGTCATAGACGACACGTCAATCGTACGCCCGGTCTGAGAGTTATTGGCTTTTTCGTCCCAGGGACCCGGTTGGTTTTTAAGTCAACACTAACCCAAACGTACTCCAACTGCGTCCAAACCTCGAGTGGAGTAATGAAAAAGGTCTTTATCACTAAGTGGAATCCAAAAAAGTTGACAGCACAACAATCAGACGTCCGGAGCTCAACTTATTAGCGTTTCCGCTACGAGGGCCCGATTAGTTTCGTGTACGAACCAACCTGGCCGAACCCATAGCATTTTGAAACCTTGATTGTAATATACCAAAACGACCGTCTCGATCCACGGATCACTATGCAACTGATGGTGCGTCGATCAGAGGTCCTTATCCCACATTATCGGCAACAGACCGAAATAGTCTGAAAATGGGGGGTATGGGCCCGGTCCGACCCGGCCCACCCCCCCCCCCCCCCCGCGGGTCGGCCCGAACCGGGTCCGGGTCCGAACTGGCGGGGCGCGGCCTGGCCCGGTGCGGCCGGTCTGGCCTGGGGCAGCCCAGCGCGGGCCGAGCGGGTCGGGTCGGCACTGGCCGAGCGGCCGCGCGAATGGGGGGCGCCACCCCCTTGGATAACCCCCCCCCCCCCCCCCCCCCCCCGCGTGGGGGACGCCCCTTGCCAATGGACACGACCGAGCATCGCGTCCCGCCTCCCTCAGTCTCGCGCGGTCGTGGGACCAGCGGCCTTCCACCGTAGCAGCCATTCCCGTCGGTGCGCCAGCGCCGTCGTCAGAGTTTTCTGCGGACCACCGGACGCACTCTGGTGGTTCGTTTTTCCTGCCATCTTCGCCATCAGTCCTCCCAGGATTGGCTCTTCACTGCGAAGACCTCAAAATGCCCTTTTGGCCTGCTTCATCATTACCCGCTGATCCGCACACCAAGAACGAAGAAACGGTGGGTTCGAACTTGTTTGTTGGTCCGCACCCACCGCGTTAGGGATTTAAACGGATTCTGAAAAATTTTAAACACATGCCGAGGATATAAATCACATATATTTAGTTGAACCAAAACCCCTACCTCAAGCTTCGTCGAGCGAGGGTTTGTCGCGGAATTGCACGTCACGGAAGAAGGCGTCGCGGAAGGGGGATTGTCGCGTCGCGGAGAAAGGATTCATCGGCATCACTTCGTTGATCTTCGAGGATCTGGCGTTCTTGTCGACCTTCATCGGTGGTCTTCGTTCTTCACGTTCTTCGCGTTCTTTGTGTTCTTCGCATTCTTCATCGAGGAAAGAGTGCTTCACGACTTGAGTTATTTCTCCCAAACCTCTCACAACCCAACACCCTTAATAAAATAATAGATATCTTATTTTATTAACACACAAGCCAACTTTTTGAACTTCAAAAACGAAAAAATTAGTTAAGTGAATTAATTGAAACGTTTAAACCGCCAAATTAATGAGGAATTTATTATCCAGATTAAACGCAAGGGACGACTTAATTAAAAAGGGGGTGCGGGTGCGTTACATAATTAAAGGAGTGGGTTTGAAAAAGGTGGGACTCATGTGGTCCCCACCCCCCAAATATCCTACCCAGTGGGTTGGATATTGTTGGTCCCACCTTATCCACTTTACTTAGCATAGGATAAGCAGCTTTAAGTAAAATAAATATTGGTCGCACTATTTTTTTATTCCATTACTTAACCCAAAAACTTTAGAAACCACATCCGAGCAAACGCAACTCCGGAAATGGTGTTTCTAAGCAATTACCGGCACTGCGATTCCATCGGTGCCCTCATAATTTGATTCCGAGCATCGGTTCAAAAGTTAGAAAAACCTGCTCGTTCGTTCACTGAACGTAACCGTGCTAAACTTTGGAAAATAATTCTGAGCACACCGGGCCTTGGAATTAGGTTCCGTAAGAAACTTCATTCTTATAAAATCCCAAAGAAAATTAAGAAAGAAGAGAAAAAAAATTCCCTTGAATTTTACGGGTCTTTATAGAAGAACTATATGCATGCACGTTATATGCCACCATGTTTCTGTGATAGAAATACTCATAGGAACTAGGGTAATAACCTATTTCTGATTATACATTTTTTCCCATTGGTAGGCAGCCTGAGGGGAAACTGTCCATTGAACATCAGTAGGCGCACTGAGCATGGGATCATCTTCAGAGTGAGGATATCGGGTTGTACACCCTGGGTGGTGAAATCATATAGAATGATCCCTTTAGGAGGGTTCTAATGAAACTGGGATGAAGTCATTGGTGTCGACCTCATCTATCTCCCTAAGATAGGGAGGTATTGATTTTCGTGTTCTGGGGAATTTATCCCCAAATGATTTGTGATAGCCAGTGCAGTCGTCTTACACTAGATTGCTTGATGCAGCTGAAGTGGAGGATGGTGACCTTCCACTATTAGAGGGCTTGTCTTATAAACACTACCATAGGGACAATACCATATTTATGGTGCTATTTAATAATCGCGTTTGAATCCCAGTTTTGAATATGTTGGGTAGGCGAGGGAGTCATGTTATTTTTTGGGTACCTGGTCACATGTGTGGTCATTGACATCCGTGTCTACATTAATTGATAATCTTTCATAATTGATAATATTTCATGGACACTTTCTTTTTTGAATGAAAGGGGCTTATTGTGGGATAATACAACCACCTTGGGTAGGGATTCACATTGGGTTTACCATATGTTTTTTGACATAATTCTCATCATACAGTGTAGACAGAATGGCCTGACATATAGTAGCTGATTACTTGCTATTATAGAGTTTCATGTTTTTTTACCATTTCATTTTGACCTGATTCAAGTCGTGACCCTTTTTGGTGGGCCCGATTGTTCCACCAGGACTTGGCAGTGTGTTCATTTTTATATTGAGAAGTTGGTCCCACAGTTTAATGGTCTAGTTGAGTGACCACTGGGGGGTGAGTCATTCTACAATCCATTTGCATTGAGAATGATGTCCTTGGATGGTCTTCCATTGGATTATTTGTGGAGCCAGAAACATCCAACAACCCTAGTATACATGATTCAGGGACCTTGTTTCTAAAGGAAGGCACTCATTATTTGATTATTTGGATAACAATTCTTATGGACTCCATCGGTCAAGAGAATGGGAGGTCTGTCTCATCACACCCTTTTGGGGGTAATTATTGCAATCTTTTGGACTCTCTTATAGATTTATGAAATGTTCATATGTTCATGAATCCCAGGTTCTTTCCCAAGAGTGTGTTTGCGGGTTACATCTGGGTTGCAAGATTAACCATATATACGCATAGGTCAATAATTACTGAGACAATTCTATTTAAATCTATATGATGAGGAGATCTAGTGTTTATCTTTATCCAGGGAGGATGGAAGTTGCTCTGCTAATGGTATCGAACCAAAGAGATGGGATTTCTACATACCATCGGGAGAGGAATCAGAACCCATGTAGTTTGGCTTATGTTATAGCTTATACCATAAATTAGGCCCTTTTTTTGGGGGTGATTGGGGATTAACCATTAAAAATAATGCTGCCCATTTGAGCTTGGGACATTAGAAAGGCGTCCTACATTTCCCGTTTAGAGAAAAAATCATAGTTCTTGTGGTTCATTTAAAGACAGTGTATGGTTGTGTATTATACATTGGAGCCTCCCATTTGATCTCACGTCTTCATATAAGTGACCTAAAAATCCAATTTAGGGAAGGAATCAGAGTTCTTTTAGTTTAATGTCGGGTTCTGACTTGATTAACTATTATGCCTGGGAGCTTCCCATTTGAAGGGGAATAATTTTTCATTTCATGGATGACATAGTAAGATGATTGTGTAAATATAAAGGCTTCCTAAATACCCCTAGTTTTTTTGAAGAATCAGAGTTATCATAGTTCATGACTAGGTTGTTCAAATTTCACATCATCATGAACCTCTATTCCCATGTGATTCATGCTCAGTGTGAGAAAAAAAAGGATGTGAAAGATTCAACAAAGGAGCACTTTCACTTCTCCCCCAAGGTAAAAGGAGGAGGGAGATGGTGGAAAACGGAGTATCTTTAAGCCCAATGGGAGAGGGAAATGGGATTTGAAGTTGTCATCCCCTCACATATGTTGATATCCAAAATAGTCACATCTGGTTATCAATCAGGACAAGCCCCAAGTCAGGCAGGAGAGGGGAGAAAGCACGACCTCCCATAATAAATCTAAGGGTTTACCTAAGGAGGAGTTCCCTATAACTGGTTCTGGGGGAGGGGAGGAGAATCATCCCTTTTCAAAAGGAATGGAATGTGTGAGATCCTCATTTTTCACCAATGCTCATGGAAGGGAAAGTCCACTGACTACCTTCGATCCCACGAATAGTGAGGTTCACATTATCATCCCATGGTTGGACTCCGGGTTACCTCTGGAGTGTAGATTTATGGACATTCCGGGGTTCTGAACCATTATGAGGACTACCTTTGTGACTCATCTTACATTTTGTATGTAGACACAGAAGGGTACGCTGATGCACCCAATAGTCTGGTCATATGGGTCAGGTGGATTTGGAAGAGGCTTTGGCCTGATGCTAGTGGACTGAATAGAGGAGGGGCCATAGAGGACAAGACGAGAATGGAAGGACAGTATTTGAACTAAAATGTGGAAAACCCAAAGAAATCCCATTTAGCATAGCATTTTCTCATGTGGGATGGGGGCTTCCCCACATAGGGTACTATTATGAGGGTGAAGGGGTCGTCCACGTACTAAATTAGTACAAGGATTTGGATGGGAGCCGCCATGTACCTTGGTGGTATGTGGTCTCATGTTCCATCAGCATAGCATGGTGATATGAAGTGAAGGGTCTTGTCAGCATAGCAATATGCTACACGGTTTACTTGATTGAATGAGGTGCACTGCATCTTCGATTCACAAGAATTTCATCCGTAAAGGGAATATGGTTTGCAGTTCTCCAATTAAGTTCGCATCCAGTGGATTATTATTGTGTTTCCATCTTTTTTTGTTTTGCAGCATGTTTAAATCTACATTAAATTGGTTCGCGGTCCTTCAATGAGCTTTCCCCGTGGAATTACTCCATATGTAATCAATTAATTCTCGATTTCTCAATTATCCAACATCAAATGTAACCCAGTCTCAAGATTCATTATCCATGTGTTTTAGATCCACTTGTGGTCCCATTATTGTGCATCAGGGAATCAGTATCTATGGGCACATGACACCCTTTCAATAAGACCATGGAGGGATCATCCAACCCGCGAATGACTCGGTCAACTGAGGTCTGTAGTGTTTCTGTTTGCGGTGGATAAAATCACCACCTCAATTTGGAGAACAATGAGTTTCATGGGATGCTTCCAGCCTAGCCTAGTCCACGAACCGCTCTATCAGTGGGGATGATATGAAAGGAAATAATTTTCTATTGTGTTTTCACCTAGGACACAATTCACATTGCCCTGGTTTGCTATTCTCATCTCATCTGCAAATAGATTGGTTTGCCGGCCAACACTTCTCAGGGCAGCGTTTTGTAGCCAGTCCATGTACCGCTTGGTTTGCGGTCTGCAACTTCTACAAAGCTATCCCATTAACTAGTACGAGGAGCAATATTTTCCCTTTTCCAAATTGGAATTCTTCTGTCTATTCCTAAAATTTTCATCCCCATATGAATATCATTTCGTTATGAAATTTTTTAGGGTATTTTCTTTCCCTTTTTTCATTTTTGAAAACTTTATTGGGGCCATTAGGGTTCTGGTGTTTTTGAAGATCCATTTAGATTTTTAGGGTTTTTAATGTATTTAGTGTATTTAAGGTTTTTATCTTTTTTTTATAATTTTTGTTGTCCTTTTGTGTGTCTAGGGTTTTAGATACTGTTAGTGGGTTTTTAGAAGATTACAGTCTTTTGGGGTTTTAGGTGTTTTTAGTTCCCTTTAGGGTTCTAGTGTCTTTTATGGGTTTTAGAGAGTTTCAAGGATATTTTTGGTTATTTCTCATATTTCATGAATTTTATTTGTTTTATTTTTTTCTACATGTTTTAGGATTTATATCATTTTTTGTGGGTTTTTGGTTTTGGGATTTTTTTGGTTTTTTGGATTTTTTTTGTTTTTATTAATTTTTTGGGATTTTATAAATTTTAGGTATTAGAGGGTACTTTAGTTATTTTTATGGTTTCTATGGGATTTTATTTTTTTAGTGTTTTTTGGGTTTTTATGGGTTATAGGGATTTTATATATTTTTAGAGTTTTATTGATTTTAGTATTTTTATGGTTATTAGGCATTTTTAGGGTTTTAGGGTTTTTATGGTTTATATAGGGTTTAGGGGTTTTGTGATTTTATTATGGTTCTAGGTGTTTTAAGGGTCTTAGTTTTATGGATAATTTTGTTTTTAGGGGTTTTTATAATTTTTAGGGAATATATTATTTTTTAAAGTTTTTACGGTGTTTAGTCATTTTTTTGATTTTAGGGTTTTTAATGTTTTTTCAAGGGTTTTATGTTTTTCATGCATTATAGTTTTTCCTTATGGTTTTTGGGATTCTATTGTTTTAAAGGTTTTTAGTTTTTTCTTGGTATTTTAATTGTTTTTTGGTTTTTTGTGGTTTTCTATGGGTTTTTTTCTTGTACAACAGTTTTTAGGGTTTTATGGGGTTTTCATGGATCTTCATGGGTTTTTATGGTTTTTAGCTTTTTAGGGTGTTTTTGGAATTTTATAGATTTAGGATTTCATAAATTTTATGGGTTTTGGTGCTTTTAAGGGGTTTTAGGTTTTTATGGGTTTTTAGGATTTAGGGGGTTTTAGTATTTTAGGGGTTTTAAGGTTTTTGGGGGTTTTGGGGGGGGGGGGTTGTTTTTTTGGGTATTTTTTGGTATCTTTAGTTTTTAGTGTTTTTAGGGTATTTATGAATTGTTATGGCCTTATTTAGGGTTTTATTGGGGTTTATTTTTTTCATTCTCTTAGGGGATTCAAGGGTTTTTTTTGGGTTTTTTTGGGTCATTTATAGGGTTTTTGGTTTTGGGGGGTTTATAGGTTTTTTGAGGTCTTTTTTTTATGATTTTTTTGCTTTTCATAGGGTTGTATTTCATTTTTGGGGACTTAGTTTTTTCCAGATTTTTTTGGGGGGTTTTATGAGTTTTGAGGTATTTTAAAAGGTTTTTGGGTTTTCAGGTTTTTATGGGGTTTGTGGATTTTTATGGGTTTTAGTGATATTTATCAATTTTTATTGTTTTTTTATTGTTTTTATATATTTTGGGTATATATTTTTATAGGGTATTTTTATGGTTCTAGGGGGATTTCTAATTTTTATGTTTTTGGGGGGTTTAATGATATTTTTATCTTTTTGTTGGGTTTTTAAGGGTTTTGTGGGTTTTACGGTATTTTATAGTGGTTTAGGGTATTTAAGGTTTTTTTATGTCTGGGGTTATTTTTGTGGGAATGTTTATTAATGTTTTATGTGATTTAGTTATTTTAATGATTATAAGGGGTTTTAGGGGATATATGATTATTTTTGTGTTTTGAGGGGATTTATGGGATTTTATTGAGTTATAGGAGTTTTAGGTTTCTTAGGGTTTTTTGTTTTATGAGTTTATAGTGTTATTTATAGTTTTGTGAATTTTGAGGCTTTAGGGTGTTTCTTAGGTTATTCATAGTGTTTTTAGGGGTTTTAAGGTTTCTAATGTTTTTTTATGATTTTTAAGGGTTTAAAGGGTTTCATCGGTTTTAGGGATTGGAGGGAGGGTTATATAATTTGTTTTTTTGAAATTTCTATGGATTTATGGGATTTTAGGGGTTTAAAGGATTTTATGAATTTATGTATTTTCTAGGTATTTTAAAAAAATTTGGGGTTGTTGGGGTATTTAGTGTTTTTATGGGTTTAGCGTTTTATGGGTTTAGGGTTTTTTACATTATTTTATGGATTTTTTGGGTTCTTAGGGTTTTTAGGATTTTTATGTTTCTATGTGGTTTTATTATATTTTAGGTATGTTTAGGGTTTTATGGGGATTTTATGGGACTTTTATTGTTTTCATGGGTTTTCGGATTTTTAGGGTCTTTTAGGGCTATTTATGTTTTTAGGGGCTTCTAGAGTTTTAGGTTTTCTATGTTTTTTTTAGATTTTTTATTTTTATGGTTTTAGGGGTTTTTGGATTTTTGAGTACGTTTAGTGTTTCAAGTGGGTTTTTTGGGTGTTTTAGTGGTTTTCAGGGTCTGGTTGTTGTTTATGTTTTTAGGTTTTTTGTAGTTTTAGGGGTTGCATGGTTTATTATGGTTTTAGTGGTTATATCGATGTTTAGAGTTTTTTGGGTTTTTAAGTGTATTAAATGTTTTTTGTTTTATTTCTGATACTAGGGGTTTTATGGTTTTATTAGCATTTATGGTGGTTTATGGGTTTTTTATGGATTCACTAATTTTATGATTTTTGGGGTTTTTTAGCTTTTTTGGGTTTTTATGGTTTATCATTTATTTTAGTTTCATTACGGTTTTTAAGGTATTTGATGGGTTTTAGTTTTTAATGATTTTTTAGTGTCTTTATAGTTTTTATGGATTTTTTGATTTTTGGGTATTTATGGGGTTTTACGGTTTTTTTGAGTTTTTAGGGGTTTGGGGGGTTTTTAAAATTTTATAGGGTTTTGTGTTTTGATGATTTTTTTGGTCTATAAGGGGTTTTTCATGGATTATATGGGATTTCTTACAAGAGGGGTGAGGGGGGGGTGGTTGGTTATTGAGGAATTTAGGGATTTGTTTTGGGGTTTTTTAGTTTTCCATGGTTTTTAGGGTTTTGGAAGGGGGGTTTATAGGTTTTTAAGGTACTTATGAGGTTTTTAAGTTCATTTTGCGTTTTAGGTTATTTTTTGTTTTTTTGACTTTTCTTAGAGTTTTAAAATTTGTTGGGTTGAATTTTTTTTAGGGTTTTTGTGTATTTTTCGGATGTTTTGAGATTTTATGGATTTTTGGGTTTTTTTGATTTTTAGTGTTTTTATAGTTTTAAGTATAATTTTAGTTTTTATGATCCCCTATAGTTTTAGTCTTCTAAGGTATTTCTATGGTTTTAGGGTTTTTATGTGCCTCTTGGAATATTTTATTATTTTTAAAGACTTTTAGAAGTTTTAGGGACTTTTATGACCCTTAGGGGTTTTTATTATTTTAGATTATTTTATAGTTTTTTGGGAATCTTAGAGCCTTTTAGGGTTTGGGGGGTTTTTCTATCACTAAGTGTTTTTATGGGTTTGGTGGCATTTTTTTGTGTTTTAAGGGTTTTAGGATATTTTATAGTACTTTAAAGGGTTTTAGGGTTTTAGTTTTGTTCTTATAGTGGTATAAAATGGTTTTTAGGGTTTTATGGGATTTTAGGGTTTTTAGGGATTTTTAGTGTCTTTAAGGTTTTTTAGTTTCTTTTTATGGGTTTTAGTGTCTTTTAAGTGTTTCTAGGGTGACTTAGGGTTTTTAGGGTCCTCTAGGTTATTTTATGGGTTTTTTGGGTGTTTATGGGTTTTAGGGTAATTTAGTGTTTTATGGTTTTGAGGGTTTTGAGGAATATTTAATTTCATTTGTTGGTTTTTCGAGAATTTTAGGAGTTTTAGCAGTTTTTAGGGTTTTAGTTGGTTTTAGTCGTTTTAATGATTTCAGGGTTTAATGGGTTTTAGTGTTTTTTGTTTTTGTAGCGTTTTTATGGTTTTTTTATTTTTTTGGCTTTCTGGAGGGGTTCTCAAATTTTTAGATTTTTAAACGTTTTAGAGTGGTTTTTGGTTTTTAGGATCTATTTGTTTTTAGGTACATTTAGGGTGTATTTAGGTTCTCTTAGGATTTTTAGGGTTTCTATATTATTTTTTACTCTTTTTGGTTTTAGGGTTTCTATGTATTTTTAGGGATTTTAACTAATTTTTTTGTTTATTGGGTTTTTAGGGTTTTTAGGGATTTAAAGGATTTTTCAGGTTTTACTTGTTTTTAAGGTTTTTAAGGGGGGTTTTTTTTGGGTTTTTATGTTGTTCCTTGGGGTTTGAGGGGTTTTAAAGGATTTTTAGAGGTTCAGGGGAATTTAGGAATTTTTAGGGTGTTTTAGGGATTTTTTGGTTTTAAATAATTACATCATTTTGGTGGGTGGTAGGGTTTTTGGGGGTTTGGGATCTTTAGAGTTTTAATGTTTTATGGATTTTACAGGGTTTTTGGGTATTTATAGCTATTTATAGGGTTCATGAAGGTATTTTTGGTGGTATATTGGTGTTTTAGGGTATTTTTAGGGTTTGATGGATTTAGGCTCCTCTAAGGGTTTCATTATTTTTAGGGGTGTTGGGGCCTTTTTAGTTTCCTTCGAATTTTAGGGTTTTATTTTGTTTAATGCATTTTTTAGGTTGCTAGGTTTTTAAGATATTTACGGTTTATATTTTTTTATTGGTTTTAATTTTTTGGAGTTTTCTAGGTTTTAAGGGTTTTTATTATTTTTAGGGGTTTGGGGGGTTTTGTGGGTGTTTCCAAAGGTTTTTACAAGTTTTTAGATTGATTTTGGGATTTTTTTGTTATTTAATGTTTTTTTATTTTAAGAAATTTTAGGGGATCTTTAGGGTTTTTTTTTAAATTTATGGGATTTTGGTGTTTGCTGGGTTTTAATGGGTTTAGGGAATTATAGGTTTTTTGGGATTTTAATATTTTTAGGGTCATTTTGGTTCTTTTAGAATTTTTAGGGAACTTTTTGTTTATTTTAGGGTCAAGGGGAGAATGCTTAGGGTTTAGGGATGATGTTATAGGGTTTATGTTATTGGGATTGAAGTGTGGTGTTTCGGGTTTTGGGTGTGGGGTTTATGGTTTAGGGTGTAGGGTATGGGGTTTAAGGTGTAATGATAACGATTTATGGTGTACGTTATATGGTTTTGGGTGTATGGTGGAGAGTGTAGGGTAGAGGGTATAGAGTTTAGGGTTTAGTATTTATGGAGTATGGTATATGGTTTAGGGTTTGGTAGGTTCAGTTGGTGGAAGGGTGTATATGGTTGTAGGGTTTTTCTAGTGTTTTTTGGGTTTTTTGGGTTTTTTTATTTTATGGGTTTTATGGTTTTTAGGGTTTTTTGTGGGTTCAAGGAGTTTTATAAATATCAATTTATTTACTATTTTTTGGATTTTAATGTTTTTAGGGTTGTGGGGGTGTTGTTGGTATTGTTTGGGGTTTTATGTGTTTTTACATGGAGGAGTAAGGTAGTTTGGGGGGTGTAAGGGTTTATAAGGCCTTTTTTGGTTTTTTAGGCGTTTTTAGTTTTTATAAGGTTTTATATGGGTGTTTTAGGATGTCTTTGGTCCTTTTGGGGGTTTTAAGGATTTAAACGGGTTTTAGGATTTTTAGTGTCTTAGTGGATTTAGGGTTTTATGGTTTTAGGGTATTATAGGGGTATTTTTGGATCATTTAGGGGTTTTGTGGTGTTTATGTCATTTATGGTTTTTTTGGGGTTTCAGGGGTTTTGAGCATTTTAAGGTAAATTTGGGGTTTTTAGGGTTTAAGGTTCTTTTACTATTTTTAAGAACATTTAGTTGGGTTTTGGGTTTTTTCATGTTATTAGGGTTTTTAGGGGTATTTAGGTTTTTATGGGGATTTTGGGATCTTTAGGAGTTTTAAGGTTTTTTTGGTATTTAGGGCTCTATAGAGATTTATAGGGGCTTTTGAGGCTTTAGGGTTATATGATTTTTAGGTTTTTTCGGTTCATGAGGGTATTTATGGGTTTTATGGGGATTTATGGATTTTACGGATATATAGAGTTTTTACAGGGTTTAGGGTTCTTAGGGTTTTAAGTGTTTTAAGGGTTTTGGAGTTTAAAAGGGGTTTAAGTGTCTTTTAAGGTTTTTTTAATTTTAGGGGTTTATAGTGTTTTTATGGTTTTTAGGTTCTTTTAATATTTTTAGGCATTTTATGATACCTTAATGACTTCTAGTGTGTTTTTTTTCAAATATAGTTTTCATGGTTATTATATTTTTAAGGGTATCGGGGCTTTATAGAGTTTTTTCTTTTTTATTATTTAATGGTTTTTAGTATTTAATGATTCTATGGTTTTTAATTTTATTTAGGATATTTTTAGGGTTTCTATTGTTTTTGTGGGGTTTGGGTTGGTTTTTATGGTATTTAGTTTTTTATGGTTTTTAGGGTTTTTAGAGTATTTTAGGGGTTCAGGGGGTTTTAGTGTCTTAGAGTTGTTTAGGGTTGTTTACGAGTTTTTAGTGGTTTTAGGGTGTTTTAGGGTTTTATATATATTTTTAGGTTCTTTTTTATTTTCTTATAAGGGATTATAGTATTTTTAGTGTTTTTTGGTTGTTTGGTCTTTTAGGGTCTATTTAGGGTGTTTTATGGTTTTGGGGTTTTTTTGTAATTTATAGTTTATTGGTTTCTTTAGGGTTTTTACTGTTTTTAGGGTTTTTTTGAGTTTTATGACATTTTATGGGTTTTTTTGTTTATATTGGATTTTTGTATTTTAGGGAGATGTAGGGGGTTTTACGGTTATTAAATTTTCTAGGGTTTTTAATGTTTTAAGGGATTTACGGGATTATCAAATGGTTTTACTTTTTTAGTATTTTTTGGTATTTTATGGGTTTTATGATTTTTTGGGGATTTTTTGGGGTTTAGGGACGTTTAGGTTTTTTATATTTTTTTGGTTATTTTATGTTTTTCATAAATTTTTAAGTTTTTATGGGACTTTTAGGTTTTATTAGTGTTTTTAGGGTTTTTTGGTTCATTTTGGGTTTAGAGCATAGGGTTTAGTGTCTAGGGTCTAGGTTTTAGTGTTCATGATTTAGGTTTTAGGGTCATGTTATGGGGTTAAAGGTTTATGTTGTAGGACATTGGTATTAGGGTATAGTGTATTGTTTTTTCGGTGTAGGGTGTTGGGTTTACAGTGTAGGGGTTTTGGTTTATGGTGTAGAGTATAAGTTCTCATGTGTAGGGTTTAGGGTTTATGGTTTATGGTATATTGTTTAGGGTTGGGGTTTGGGTGTAGGGTTTAGGATATGTGGTTTTGGGTTTATAGGTTTTACTATTTTTTATAGTTTTTAGGGGTTTTAGGTTTTTAATGGTTTTAACGGTTTTTTAGGGGTTTAGTTTATTTAGGGGGTTTCATGTGTTTTCAGGGTTGATAAGGGGTTTTTATGTATTTTTAGTTTTTTATGGGTTTCAAAGGTTTTTATGGTTTTTAGGTGTTTTACAGGGTCATAGATTTTTAAGGGGTTTTAGTGGTTTTGGGGGGGTTTAGGGTCTTTATATTTTTTCGGGTTTTTAGGGGGTTTTAGGATTACTTTATGTTTTTTTCTATTATTTAGGGGTTTTAGGGTTTTAGGGTCTTTATGGAATATAGGGTTTTTAGGATATGTTTGTCTTTTTATGGTTGTTAAGGCTTCTAAAGGGTTTTAGGTTTTTTATGTTTTAATGGATTATATGTTTCTTGTATTTTTTAGTGTTTTTATGGTTTTTCATAATTTTATTATTTTATGGCCTTTTAGGATTTTAATGGGATTTTAAGTTTGTTTAGGTTTTTAGGGGTTCTATTGTTTTTTGGGTGTTTTATGGTATTTTATGGGGTTTATGATTTTTATGTGTTTTGGGTGAATCTTGGGGTTTATTTCGGTTTTTAGTGGTGTTAGAGTTCTAAGGGATTTTAGGGTTTTTAGGGTTTTATTAGGGATTTATGGTATTTTTAGTGATTTTTATGGTTTTTTTGGTCTTTTAGGATCTTTAACGGTTTTGGGGGTATGTTGGGTTCTTAGGTTCTCTTAAGGGTTTTAGGATTTCTTTTTGGGGTTTTAGGATTTTTTTTTGTTTTTCATCATTTAGGGAGTATTTATTATTTTTAGGGGTGTTCTGGGAGTTTATGGGTTTAATAGTTTTTATTTTTTTGAGGAATTTTTATTTTAAAGCTGTTTTATGGTTTTTAGGGTATTTTGGGCTTTGGGGGGGGGTGGGTGGGTGGTTCAAGATTGTAGTGTTTAAATGGTTTTAGGCCTTTTAGTGTTTTTTAATTTTTTGGGGGGTTTTAGTGTTTTTTTAATTTCTTTTAATTTATAGGCATTTTATTATATCCTAGGAGTTTTTTGGATTTTTAGAGTCCTTAAGAGTAATTTATATATTATAAATAATTTAGGGGTTTTAGGTTATTTTAGGAAATTTTAGGGTCTTATGGGGTTTAAGGGTCTTTAGGGGATTTTAGGATCATTAATGGGTTTTATGGTTTTTGGTACATTTATGGTTTAGGGTGTGGGGTTTATTATTTAGGCTTTAGTGTCTGGGGTTGAATGTGTAGCTATATATTTTTGGGTGTAGGGTATAGGATTTAGGGTGTTGGTTTTAGGGTTATGATGTAGTGTATACGGTGTTGGATTGTTTTCTTCGAAGGACATTAGAAGTGATCGTAGATTAGATTCCCTTAAATCGGAGGCCTATTGCATGATCTCTATGTCATGGTTCAGTGACTTCTTGATTGCATTATTTCTTCAGGCCTAACTCCTATAAGACTTACTTAAGACTAGTTCCTATCAAGAGTTCTACCTTTCCAGAAAAGGGACTTAATTTGACTCTCGTATGTGGATGATGAAATTGTTGGATATCACTTACAGTGGGTTCTCCTGGACGGAAAGTGGGGATAAATATAGAGCTCCGTGTTCTCCCTATTTCTGGATATGAACACCATAGGAGGTGTTTCCAATGAGGTATCACAACTTATACAGCACATGGAGGCAAGACAGCTCAAGGTCTTTCCATCGCCTTTTGGATTGTGGCTGTCATGCAGACGGATGGGCTTCTAGGTTGATTTGATGGTGAAGCTCTCCTAGTACATTAACATGGTCTGCATACCCATCGTAGGGGAAATAATATTCTAACTGGTGATGAGTTTTTTTAGATATTGAGTATAATGTTATGCATAGGTTCTTCTAACAACTCTCTTGGTATATTGAACTTAGAAGTGTTCATGGGATAATAAATCACTAATATTTCATCCCTAGACAGATCAATTATCACAAGTATCAAAACTTTTTATTATTTTTCTAGAGATCATTCTGCCTGATCCACCCATTTTCATTGCTCTTTAATGATTTCGTTTTAAGCTGTGGGGTGAGATGAAGAATTGTTGACATCTGAATGGTAAAAGGGTGGATCTGAAGATAAGTGTGGCATCATGCATTTATCTAGTTAAGAGAGGATATATCATTTCATAGAGAGAGAATCCAATATTTCTTGCTCCATTTTTCCAAGAATCTTGGAATATGAGGTCTTTCTAGCATTCAACCTGAAGAGGGGATGACCTTCTCCATGGTGTAAATTTTGAATTTGGGGAGGACCTTCATAGTCGGCGTCGTGATGGAAAAGGGCATCCATTATTTCTTTGTGACTGACCGTAGATAGGACTTATATATTGTATACCCTATGGTGGTTCTTCATGGTAGACAGTAGTAAGGGTAGGACTTTCTTGCTGTTTGGCATCACTAGGAAGAGGGTCTTCACAACAAATGCTATCATGAAGAGGAAAACCACCATATATCTAGCAGCTTGGAGTGTATCAGTACTGTACATTTTGGGTAGGGCCTCCATGATGTACTGCAATGTGGGGAGGACCTTCTCATTATTTGATTCCACTACAAACAGGGCCTCTATAGTGACATCAATCATGGTGAGAACTACCATCACCACATGACGTTGAACTAAAAGGATAATCAAACCTACATCGTATACCCTTGGGAGGACCATCAGGGAGGATGACATCATGGGGAGGGCCTTCTTGCATTTTGATCTTCATGTTAATGGGAGGGATACCCTAAAACGCATCAGGAGATAGGAGATCAAGATAAATCTTTTGTGGACCATGATGTAAGCCCATATGGGTGCTCTAGTGTGGAACTTCAGAGCTGATGGTAGAGACATTGTGGTGAGGACCTTCATAACATCTAGTATCACTTCTATAATATTGAAATTGACTTATAGGATCTTGATACGCTATTGATAAATGTGTGATGGTGTTATGAAATACATCTTACATCAAAGAAGAATCATCAGTATGCTATTCATTTTTTAGTTTCCTTGGGCACCTTTGATGTTTAGGTGGTCTCTTGTGGGAATCTATGGGCACCATCTATAGGTAATGACCTTCATGTATGGTTCCCAATTTGGTTGGTTCCCACGATGTCACCATGATATGATGAGGAGAAATTAGAGTTCTGGCAGGGATATTTTCCTTACATGGAGTGGCCACCACATTAGATCGGTGTCCCGTAGTTGGAGTGGGTGTTTGTTCTTGATTCGATTTTCTTTGTATCGCAACATATAGTGGTCGAACATCTCAGACATGAGTAGGGATTCATGTCTACTCTGGGGTGTCTATTTAACATTGTGGATGAATCGTCCTTCTAGAGGAGATGGGATTGTGTGATCATCATCTCTTTTTCCGCAGATTTAATGAAATCTTGTCTTGCCTAGAGGATATAGTCTGGGATCAACGTTTGATCCTCCATCATAGCCAAGATGTGTTGAGATACGTCTTTGGCTGGAATGGTTATGAATGAACATTCTGATATTAGGGAAGGAGTTTATACCTAGTATAGTCCTCAATGGGTTGTTAGTGGGTACTGGAAATTCTCCAGTGTTGGGATAGATGAATGAATCGATTGCCGACTATTGTTTTTTGGTTGGCACAATATTTGGTTGGTGGGATTTGTATATGTGAACATGAATTTGTATCTGTTTCTTTTCTTCAGTATTTACCTCATTGGAATTTTCATCAGCATTAATTTAACTCTGCTCATATTTTTTTCCACTGTATTTGATTGAGGGGATTTTCGGTGGTATGTTGGAATTTTCATCTGCAAATGGATTATCGCCTTTTTGGAATGGTGGGATTAATATGTATTGGAATTGTTATATAACTGCCCATTATTTTCCACCATATTTGGATGAAGGGATTCTTTCACATTAGAAAAGACTTGTATCTGCCTATATTTCACTGCTCTGTCTTCACGGTGGGACTGACGGGAACTGTAAAGTATGTGTTTTTGCTAATATTATGCTACCTAATTTGTGTGGTAGGATTCAGCAGGAGGGGTTGAATTGTTTGCATTCCCATTATGTTCCACCACATTTATGTGACAGAAATACTCATTAGGAACTAAGGTAATAACCTATTTCTGATTATATATTTTCCCCATCAGTATGAAGCTTGAGGGGCCCATGTCCATTGAACATCAGTAGGTTCCCTCAGCATGGGATCCTCTTCAGAGTGAGGATATCAGGTTGTACACCCCTAGTGGTGACATCCTCTAGAATGAGCCCTTGAGTTGGGTTCTTGTGCAACTGGGGTGAAGTCATTGGTGTCGACCTCTTCTGCCTCCCTGAGATAGTGAGGTATTAATTTTCGTGTTCTGGGGAAAGTATCCCAAAATTATTTATGATAGCTAGTGGAGTCATCATACACTGGATTGATGGCCGTAGCTGAAGTGGAGGATGGTGACCTATCACTTATTGGAGGGCTTGTCTTGTAGCCCCTACCATAGGGACAGTACCACATATATGGTACTATTTAATTATCAGGTTTGAATCCCAGTGTTGAATATTTTTGGTAGGCGAGGGAGTGATGTTCTTTGTTGGGGACCTGGTCACATGTGTTTTCATTGACCAGCATTCCTGAGAAAACTGTTTGGATTCTTTTGGATTGAAGAGTGCTTTGCAAAATTTCTGTAATATATATATATATATATATATATATATATATATATGACATAAACAGATAAAAAACTCTATCAATGTTGAATATCATGATCACATGCATAATTGAAAATATTTCATGGCCCTCTTATTTTTTGAATGAAAGGGGATTATGGTTGGATAATACTACCACCTTGGGTAGGGACTCACATTTGGATCACCATATTTGTTTTGACCTGAATCTCATCTTACCGTGGCAGACAGAATGTCCCAAAACAATAGTTGCTGACTACTTGCTATTATAGAGTTTCATGATTGTTTTACCATTTCATTTTGACCGGATTCCCATCCTAACCCTTTTTGTTGGGCCAAATGGTTCCACCACGACTGGGCAGTGTGTTCCTTTTTATATTGAGTAGGTTGTTCCATAGTTGAATGGTCTGGTCGAGTGACTACTGGGGGGTGAGTCATTCTGCAATCAATCTGCATCGGGAATTATTTCCATGGATGGTCTTAAATAGGATTATTCATGGATCCAAAAACACCCAAAAACCATGATATACATGATTCATGGAACTTCATTCTAATGTAAGTTGATCATTATATGACTATTTGGAAAAAAATATTTACGGACTCCATTAGTCTAGAGAATAGGTTTTCTGCCTCATCACACCCTTTTGGGGGGAATTATTGAAATCTTTTCGACTCTCTTACAGATTTTAGCAATGTTCATATGTTCTTGAATCCTAGGTTCTTTCCCAAGAGTGTGTTTTCAAGTTACATCTAGGTTTCAAGATTAACCATATATAGTCATAGGTAGATAATTACTATGACAATTCTAGTTCAAGCTATATGATGAGGAACACTAGTGTTTATCTTTATCCAAGGAGGATGGAAGTTGCTCTGATAATGGGATTGAACCTCGAAGATGGGATTCCTATGTATCATCGGTAGAGGAATCAGAACCCATGTATTTTGGCTTATGTTAGGGCTTATACCATCAAGGAGGCCCTTGGGGGGGGGGGGTGATTTGGGATTAACCATTAGAAAGGAAGCAGCCCATTTTAGCTCGGGCCATCATAAAGGTGTCCTACATTTCTTGTTTAGAGCATGAATGATAGTTTTTTTAGTTCATTTAATGATGGTGTATGGTAGGGAAATATTCATTAGATCCTACCATTTGATCTCTGTACATCATATAGGGGTCCTAGATATCCTATTTAGGGAAGGAATTAGATTTCTCGTAGTTTATTGCCGGGTTTTTACTTGAATAAGTTTTACCCATGAGAGATTCCCATTTGATGGGAGCATAATTTTTCATTTTTTGGATGACATGATATGGTGATTGGGCATATATAATGGCTTCATAAATAAACCAATATTGTGAAGAATCAGAGTTCTCAAAGTTCATGGATGGGTTGTGAAAATTTCATATCATCACAAATCTCTAAGCCCAGGTGATTCATGCTCAGTGTGAGAAATATGAGGATGTGAATGATTCAACAAAGGAGCACTTTCTTTTCTCCACGTAGGTAAAAGGAGGAGGGAGATAGAGGAAAAGGGAGCATCTTCAAGCCCAATGGGATAGGGAAAGGGGCTATGAAGGTGTCATCCACTCACCTATGTTTATATCCATGATAGACACATTTTATTATCTATCTAGACATGCCCCAAGTCAAGCTGGAGAGGGGAGAAAGTACCACCTCCCATAAAAAATCTAGGGGCTTACTTAAGGAGGAGTTCCCTAAAACAAGTTCTCGGAGAGGCGAGGAGAATCATCCCATTTAAAATGGGAAGGAAAACGTGAGCTCTTAATTTTTCCATAGTTCTCATGGAAGGGAAAGGCCTGTGACAACATTCAATCCCATGAATGGTGATGTTCACATTATAGTCCCAAGGATGGACTCCGGGTTACCTTGGGAATGAATACATAAGGAAGTTTTGGGGTTTTGAACCATTATGTGGACTTCCTTTTTTCCTCATCTTACCTCGTGTATGTAGACTCATAAGGGTATGCTGATGTCCACAAAATTCTGGTCATATGGGTCGGGTGGATTTGGAAGAGGCTTTGGCCTCATGCTAGTGGACTGAATAGCGGAGGGGCCTTGGAGGACATTATGGGAATGGAAAGACAATATTTAAACTGAAAGGTGGAAAACCCAATGAAATCCTATTTAGCAAACCATTTTCTCAAGTGGGATGGGAGCTTCCCCACATAGCATATTATTATGTGGGTGAAGGGGTCATCCACGTACTGAAGTAGTACAAGGACCTGGATGCGAGCCTCCATGTACCATGGTGGTATGTGGTCTCAGGTTCCATCGGCATAGCATTGTGCTATTCAGTGTAGGGTCATGCTAGCATAGAAATATTATATGAGGTAGACTGGATTAAATGAGGGGAACCGCACCTTCGGTTCATAGGAATTTCATCCATAAAGGGCCTATGGTTTGTAGTTCTTCCGTTAGGTTCACAACTAGTTGATTATTATTATGTTTCATTCTTTTTTTGGTTTGCAACATGTTTATACCTACATTAAAATAGTTCACGATCCTTCATCAATCATTCCCCATGGAATTACTTCATATGTAACCAATTAATGCTCGAAGTCTCAATTCTCCAACACTAAATGTAACCTTGTCTCATGATTCTTTCTCCATATGTCTTTCAGTTCCACTGGCGGTCCTTTTATAGAGCATCAGGGAATATGTATATATAGGGACATGACACCCTTACAAGAAGCCCTTGGAGGAATCATCCAACCTGCGAATGACTTGGTAAACCATGGTTTACAGTGTTTCGGTTTGCGTCGGTTGAAATCACCACCTCAATCTGGCGAACAATGCAGTTCGCGGGATGCTTCCAGCCCAGCCTTGTTCGAGAACTGCTCTGTCTGTGGGGATGGTATACAAGATCTTACTTCTCTATTTTTTTATGTCCTATGACACAATTCAATGTGCCTTGGTTCACTATTTTTCATCTAATCTGCAAATATCTTGGTTTTCTAGCCAACACTTCTCATGGAAGCGTATTGATGTTTGTCCATTAACTGCTTGGTTTGCAGTCTGCTCCTTCTCCAAAGATTTCCAGTTAACTAGTACACGGACCAATTTTGGTCCTCTTCCAAATTGGATTACTTCAATATTTTCCTCAAATTTTCATCCCCACATGAATATCATTCCATTATCAAAGTTTGTAGAGTATTTTCTTTCCCTTTTTGAAATTTCTTAGACCTTATAGGGACCTTTAGGGTTTTTGTTGTTTTGAAGATCCTTTTGGATTTTAGGGTTTTTTAAGGTATTTTAGAGTTTTAGGGTTTTTTGTTTTTTGTTTTTTTAAAGATTTTTTGGGTCCATTGGTGTTTTTAGGTTTTTAAATACTTTTTCGGTTTTTTAGAATATTACAGTCTTTTGGGGTTTTAGGTGTTTTTAGTGACTTTTAGCCTTCTAATGTCTTTTCAGGGTTTTAGTTAGTTTTAAGGGTATTTTAGGGTATTTAACATATTTCATGGTTTTTAGGTGTTTTATTGTTTTTTGCTGGTTTAAGGGTTTTTTAGCATTTTATTGTGATTTTTTGGTTTTTGTATTTTTTAGGGGTTTTGGGTTTTTTTGGTTTTTATTAATTTATTTGGATTTTAGAAATTTTATGAGTTAGTTTGTGCTTTAGTTATTTTTCAAGTTTCTATGGGTTTTTACGTTTTTAGTTTTTTTTGGGTTTTTAGGGGTTTTAGGGATTTTAGAAATTTTTAGTGTTTTATGAATTTTATGAATTTTTGGGTTATTATGTGTTTTTAGAGTTTTAGGGTTATTATGGTTTTTAGAGGTTTTAAGGATTTATTTCCTTTAGGTTGATAGGGGTTTTAAGGTCCATAGTTTTAAGGGTTATTTGGTTTTTAGGGGTTTTTAGAATTTTTAGGGGATATAGGTTTTTTAAGCGTTTTTAGGGTTTTTTGTAATATTTATGATTTTAGGGGTTTTAATGTTTAAAGGGATTTTATGATTTTTATGGATTTTAGTATTTATATATGGTTTTGGGGTTTTTACTTTTTTTAAGGTTTTTAGTTCTTTCATTAAATTTTAAGTGTTTTTTGGGTTTTTGGAGGTTTTTGTGGGTTTTTTGTTGTACAACGGTTTTTAGGGTTTTAAGGGGTTTTCATGAATATTTAGGGGTTTTTATGGTTTTTAGATTTCTTGGGGGTTATAGGAATTTTATATGTTTTTTATTTTAGGAATTTTTTGGGTTTTGTTGTTTTTAGGGGGTTTTAGGTTTTTATGGGTTTTTGAGATTTAGTGGTTTTTAGTATTTTAGTGTTTTTTGGGGTTTTTTTGGGTTTTGGGGGGTTTAGTTTTTTTTTGGTTTTCTCACTATATAGAGTTTTTAGGGTATTTTATAAATTTTTATTGTATTTTTTAGTTTTTTTAGTGTTTAGCATTTTGCAGTCTCTTGGGGGATTAAAGGGGGGTTTGGGTCATTTATGGGGTTTTTGGTTTTTTGGGGGTTTATATGTTTTTAGAGGTTGTTTTGTTTTTTGGATGTTTTTGTTTCTAATAGGGTTGTGTGTAATTTTGGGGGATTTAGTTTTTTCAGAATTTTTTTGGGGCTTTTATGGGTTTTGAGGTATTTTAGGAGGTTTTGGTGTTCTAGGGTTTTTAAGGGGTTTGGGGATTTTTATGTTTTTTTTATTTATATCATTTTTAAGGTTTTATGTTTTTTATTTTTTTTTATATTTTTATGGGTATATAGTATTATAGGGACTTTTTATGGTTTTAGGGTTTTTCTTATTTTCAGGTTTTGGGGGGGTTTAATGATATTTTTACCTTTTGTTTGGTTTTTAAAGGTTTTGTGGGTTTAAATGTATTTTATAGTGGTTTAGGTTATTTAAGGTTTTTTTGAGTTTGGGGTTATTTTGGCAGGAGTTTTTGTTATGATTTTATGTGTTTTAGTTATTTTAAAGATTATAAGGTGTTTTAGGGGATATAATATTATTTTTGTTTCGTGTAGTTTTCTGGGATTGTATTGGTTTTTTAGAGTTTTAGGTTTCTTAGGGTTTTTTGTTTTATGAGTTTTTAGTGTTTTTTATAGTTTTGGGTATTTCAAGGATTTAAGGTGTTTCATAGGCAATTCTTAGTTTTTTACGGGATTTAAGGTTTCTATGGTTTTTTATGATTTTTAAGGGTCTTGTCGGTTTTGTCGGTTTTATGGATTTATGGGTGTTGTATTTTTTGTTTTTTGGGGAATTTCTATGGTTTTAAGGGTTTTTATGGGTTTAAAGGATTTTAAGAATTTTATGTGTTTTCTAGGATTTTCAAATTTTTATGGGTTGTTAGTGTTTTTAGGGGTTTTATCATTTTATGGGTTTTAGGGTTTTTTACATTTTTTTAGGGTTTTTAAGGTTCTTAGGGGTTTTAAGGGTTTTCAGGTTTCTATGTGGTTTTATTTTATTTTAGATATTTTTAGGGGTTTTAGAGATTTTATGGGTCTTTTAGTGTATTTCTTTGGTTTTAGGGGGGTTTGCGTGTCGTTTAGGTTTATTTATTTTTTAGGGGCTTCTATAGTTTTATCTTTTTAGGTATTTTTATGATATTTTTTTAATTTTTATGTTTTTTAGGGGTTTTAGGAATTTTGAGTAGGTTTAGGGGTTTTAGGGGTTTTTTAGGTTTCTAGGGGTTTTGGGGTCTTGTGGTTGTTTAGGTTTTTTAGGTTTTTTTATGGTTTTATTGGTTGGATGGTTTTTTATGGTTTTAGGGGTTTTATCGAATTATAGAGTTTTTATGGATATTAAGTGTCTTAAATGTTTTTTAGTTTTAATATTGACATAAACATTTTTAGGGTTTTATTTGTTTTTTGGTGTCTTATGGGTTTTAGTGATTTAGTATTTTTATGGTTTTGGGGGTTTTTTTAGCTATTTTTGGGTTTTTATGGTTTTAAATTTATTTTATTTTCTTTAGGTTTTTTAATATATTTTAGGAGTTTTAGGTTTTAATGGTTTTTAGGGTTTATTTGGTTTTTGATGATTTTAGGATCTTAGGGTTTTTATGGGGTTTTACGGGTTTTGAGTTTTTAGGGGTTTTTTGGGGTTTTTATAATTCTATATGGTTTTGGGTTTTGTTTAATTTTATGAGAAATAAGGGGTTTTTCATGGATTATATCGTATTTCTGGTGAAAGGGGGTGGTTGGGTTATTAAGAAATTTAGGGATTTTTGGGTTTTTTAGTTTTCTATGGTTTTTAGGGTTTTGGGGACGTTTTAAGGTTTCTAAGGAACTGATGAGGCTTTTAAGTTCATTTTTCGTTTTTAGTTTATTTTTTATTTTTTAAAATTTTTCATTGAGTTTTACTATTTATTGGTTTATAGTGTTTTTAGGGTTTTTTTTATTTTCAGTATGTTTGGAGATTTTATGGATTTTTTGGTTTTTATGGGTTTTAGTGATTTTATAGCTTTTAGAATTTTTATAGTTTTTATGGTCTCCTTATGGTTTTAGTCTTCTAGGTAATTATTTTTAGTTTTTGGGTTTTTATGTTCCTCTTGGAATATTTTATTGTTTTTATAGACTTTTATATGTTTTAGGGAATTTAATGACCCTTAGGGGTTTTTATTTTTTTAGAGTATATTTGAGTTTTTTGGGAATCTTAGAGTCTTTTAGGGTTTTTGGTGTTTTAATGTCCTTTAGTGTTTTTATGGGTTTAGTTGTATTTTGTTGGGTTTTTAGGGTTTTAGGTTCTTTTATAGTTCTCAAAAGGGTTTTAGGGTTTTAGTTCTGTTCTTAGAGTGGTTTAAAATGGATTTTAGGGTTTTTTTTGGATTTTAGGGTTTTTTGGGATTTTTAGTGTATGTTAGGTTTTTTAGATTATTTTTAGGGGTTTTAGTGTCTTTTAGGGTCTCTAGGGTCATTTTTGGTTTTTAGGGTCCTCTAGGTTATTTTATGAGATTTATGGGTGTTTAGGGTTTCTAGGGTTATTTAGTGTTTTATGGTTTTTAGTGTTTTGAGGAATATTTAATTTCATTTGTTTGTTTTTAGATAATTTTATGTGTTTTAAGGGTTTTAAGGGTTTTAGTGGGTTTTAATATGTTTTATTGGTTTTAATGATTTCAGGGTTTAATTGTTTTTGGTGTTTTCCGGTTTTGTAGTATTTTTATGTTTTTTTAGTTTTTTGGCTTTTTTGAGGGGTTCCCGAATTTTAATATTTTTATGGGTTTAAATTGGTTTGTGGTTTTTGGGTTCTATGGTTTTTTAGGTTCTTTAAAGTGATTTTTTGGTTCCTTAGGATGTTTACTCTTTCTATATTATTTTTCACTCTTTTTGGTTTTAGGGTTTCTAAGTATTTTTAGGGGTTTTAACTACATTTTTTGTTTATTGGGTTTTAAGAGTTTTTAGGGGTTTAAAAGATTTTTTAGGTTTTAAGTGTTTTTAATGTTGTTAAGGGTATATTATGTTATTTTTTGTGATTTTATGTTTTTGCTAAGGGGTTTGATGGGGTTTATAGGTTTTTTAGTGGTTCATGGGATTTTAGGTATTTTTTGGGTGTTTTAGGGATTTTTATGGTTTTAAAGGTTAATATCATTTTGTGAGTGGTAGCGTTTTTGTGGGGTTTTTCTCTTTAGAGTATTAATGTTTTATGGATTTTACAGGGTTTGGGGTATTTTTAGTAGTTTATAGGGGTTTTGGAGTTATTGTTTTGATGTATATTGGTGTTTTAGGGTATTTTTAGGGATTTGAGTTTTAGGGTCCTCTAAGGGATTCATTTTTTTCTTTGGGGTGTTGGGGGATTTTCAGTTTCCTTTATATTTTTGGGGATTTATGGTTTTCTGTATTTTTCAGGTTATTATGCTTTTAAGAGATTTAGGGTTTATAATTTTTAAGGGTTTTAATTTTTGGAGTTTTCTAGGTTTTTAGGGGGTTGGGAATTTTTTTGTGGTTTTCAATGGGTTTTACGGGGTTTTAGAATGATTTGGGGAATTTATTTTTTGTTCTATAATATTTTTGGTTTTTAAGATATTTTAGTGGATCCTTAGGTGTTTTTTATTTAATTTTATGGGATTTTGGTGTTTGGTGGCTTTTAGGGGGTTTTGGGTATTATAGGGTTTTTGGGGTTTTTATCTTTTTAGGGTCATTTATGATTGTTAGCATTTTTTGGGATTTTAATGGGTGTTTTAGGGTTTAGGGGAGAATTCTTAGGGTTTAGTAATTATGTTATAGGGTTTAAGTTATAAGGATTGAGGTGTGGTCTTTCAGGTTTTGGTTGTAGAGTCTAGGGTTTAGGGTGTAGGGTATCAGTTTTAGGGTGTAACGATAAAGATTTATGATGTACAATATATGGTTTTGGGTGTATGGTGGAGAGTGTAGGGTATAGGGTATAGGGTTTAGGATTTAAGATTTATGGAGTATTGTATATGGTTTAGGGTTTGTTTGGATTGGTTGGTGGTAGGGTGTATACGGTTTTAGGGTTTTTTACTGTTTTTTTGAAGATATGGGATTTTTTCTATTTTATGGTTTTTAGCGTTTTTAGGGTTTTTTTGTGGGTTCAAGGAGTTTTTATAAATGCATGTATATTTTCTGTTTTTTTGGATTTTTATGTTTTTAGGGTTGTAGGGATATTCTTGGGTTTGTTTGGGGTTTTAATTGTTTTTACATGGAGGGGAGTAAGGTTGTTTGGGGTTTCAAAGGGTTTATTAGTCCTTTTTTTGATTTTTAGGGGTTTTTAGTTTTTTAAGGTATAATAGGGGTGTTATATGGTGTCTTTGGTCCTTTTTGGAGGTTTTAAGGATTTAAAGGGGTTTTAGGATTTTTAGTGTTTTAGTGGATATACGTTTTTTATGGTTTATGGTATTTTACTGGTTTTTAAGACCATTAAGGGGTTTTGTGGTGTCTGTGATGATTTTGGATTTTTTTTTGGGTTTTTAGGGGTTTTGAACATTTTATGGGAATTTTGGGGGGTTTATGGCTTTAGGGTCTTTTACTATTTTTAAGAACATTTAGTTGGGTTTAGGGTTTTTTATGTTATTAGGGTTTTTATTGGAATTGAGGTTTTTACGAGGTTTTTGGGATATTTAGGAGTTTTTAGGGTTTTATGGTTTTTAGGGATCTATTCAGATTTATAGGGGATTATGGGGCTTTACGGTTGTATGATTTTTAGGTATTTTTGGGTGCATTAGGGTTTTTATGGGTTTTATGGGGCTTTAAGAATTTTTGGAATATATAGAGTTTTTAGGGTGTTTAGGTTTTTTATAGTTTAAAGGGTTTAAAGGGTTTTTTAGATTAAATGGGGTTTAGTAGTCTCTTAAGGTTTTTTCACTTTTAGGGGATTCGAGTGTCTTTATGGGTTTTAGGTTCTTTTAATATTTTTATGCATTTTTTGTATATCGTAATGTCTTCTACAGTGTGTTTTCTTCCAAATATAGGTTTCATGGTTATTAATATTTTTAAGGGTATTAGGGATTTATAGAGTTTTAGTGTTTTTTATTATTTTATGGGTTTTATTATTTAATGATTCAATTGTTTTTAAATTTTTTTTAGGATATTTTCAGGGCTTTTATTGTTTTATTGGGGGGGGGGGGTGGGTTTGATTTTTATGGTTTTTAGTTTTTATGGTTATTAGGGTTTTTTGGGTATTTTAGGGGTTTAGGTGGTTTTCGTGTCTTAGGGTTGTTTAGGGTTGTTTATGGGTTTTTAGTGGGTTTAAGGTGTTTTAGGGTTTTATAGATGTTTTTAGGATCTTTTTTATATTCATATTAGGGATTGGGGTATTTTTAGTGTTTTTAGGCTGTTTGGTCTTTTAGGGTCTATTTAGGGTGTTTTGTGGTTTTAGGGTTTTTATGTATTTTACGGCTTTTTGGTTTCTTTAGGGTTTCTACTACTTTTATGATTTTTTAATATTTTTGAAATTTTAGGCGTTTTGGTGTTTTTGTTGGATTTTTTGATTTTATGGAGATTTGGGGTGTTTTGTGGAAGTTAAATTTTTTAGGGGTTTTATATTCTTAAGGGATTTACGGGATTATCAAATACTTTTTTTGGGATTTTTGGGTATTTTAGGGGTTTTTTGGTTTTTTGGGATTTTTTTGGGTTTAGGGACGTTTAGTATTTTTATATTTTTTATGTTATTTTAAGGTCTTCATAGATTATTAAGGTTTTAAGTAATTTTAGGTATTATTTGTTATTTTAGGGTTTTTTGGTTCATTTTGGGTTTAGAGGATAGGGTTTAGTGTTTAGGGTGTAGGTTTCAGTGTTAATGTTTTAGGGTTTAGGGTTAAGTTATGGGGTTTAAGGTTTGTGTTGTAGGACATTGGGTTTAGGGTGTAGTGTTTTGGTTTTTGGGTGTAGGGTGTAGGGTTTACGGTGTAGGGATTTTGGTTTATGGGGTAGTGTATTAGTTCTCATGTGTAGGGTTTAGGTTTTATTGTTTGTTGTATAGTGTTTAGGGTTGGGGTTTGGGTGTAGGGATTAGGATGTGAGGTTTAGGGTTTATAGGTTTTAGTATTTTTTATAGTTTTTAGGGGTTTTTAGTTTTTTCGTGGGTTTAATGATTTTTAGGGGTCTAGTTTATTTAAGGATTTTCATGTGTTTTCAGAGTTGATAAAGGGGTTTTTATGTATTTTTAGTGTTTTTATAGTTTTTAATGGGTTTTATGTTTTTTAGTGTTTTATGGGGTCTTTGAGTTTTAAGTGGTTTTAGTGGTTTTGGGCGGTTTGGTGGGTTTTAGGGTCTTTATATTTTTTCCGGTTTTAAGGGGTTTTTAGGATTCCATTATGTTTTTTTCGTTTATTTAGGGGTTTTAGGGTTTTTAGTGTCTTTATGGTATTTAGTGTTTTTAGGATATGTTTTGGTTTTTATTAGTTATAGGGGATTTTATGGCTTTTTGGTCTTCTAAAGGGATTTAGGTTTTTTAATTTTTAATGGATTATATGTTTGTTTATTTTTTTAGTGTTTTTAGTGTTTTTCATTTTTTATTGTTTTTATGGTATTTAAGGATTTTAATGGGGTTTTAAGTGGGTTTAGGTATTTAGGGGTTTTAGAGTCTTTTAGGGTGTCTTATGGTATTTTAGGGTGTTTATGAGTTTTATGTGTTTAGGGTTTTCGTGGGGATTTTTTGGTTTTTAGTAGTGTTAGAGAATTTAGGGAGTTTAGGGTTTTATTCGGGCTTTATCGTATTTTTAATGAATTTTTTGTTTTTAGGGGATTTTAGGGCCTTTATTGGTTTTTGGGTCATGTTCGGTGCTTAGGTTCTTTTAGGGGGTCTAGGTTCTATTTTTGTGGTTTTAGGAATTTTTTATGATTTTTCACCATTTAGGGTTTATTTATGATTTTCAGGGGTGTTCTTGGAGTTTAATGGTTTTACAGATTTTATTTTTTTGTAAGAATTTTTATATTTTAGGTGTTTTAAGGTTTTTAGAGAATTTTTGTGATTTGGGAGGGGGTTCATGATTTTATTGTTTTTATGGGTTTTAGGCCTTTTAGTGTTTTATAAATTATTAGTGGGTTTTAGTGGTTTTTAATTTCATTTTATTTTTTTGGGGTTTTATGATATCCTAGGGGTTTTTTGGATTTTTAGATTATTTTAGAGTAATTTATAGATATTAAATATTTTTTGGGGTTTTTTTATTTTAGGTAATTTTAGGGTCGTATGGGTTTTAAGGGTCTTTTAGGGGTTTTTAGGATCATTAAGGGATTTTTGTGTTTTTAGGGACTTTTATGGTTTATCATGTGGGGTTTATTGTTTAGATTTTAGTGTCTAGGGTTGAAATTTAGCTATATATTTTTGGGTGTAGTGTATAGGATTTACGGTGTAGGTTTTAGTGTTAGGGTGTAGTGTATAGGGTTTTGGGTTTTTTGTATTGCGTTCAGGGTGTTGGGTATAAGGTTTCAGAAGTAGGGCTTAGGGTGTTCAGTATAGGGTTAAGGGTGACACACTTAGGGAATAGGGTGTATGGTATAGTGTATATGATTTTTAGGGATTTTTTATTGTTATAGAGATTTATGTGGTTTTTATGGTCTTACGGGTTTGTTGGGAGTCTGTGGTTTGAAAAAATATTTTAGCATTTGATGGTTTTTTAGTATTTTTTGCGTTTCGTGGGTTTTTTAGTGTTTTAATGTTCATTTGGGATTTTTGTGTTTTTAATTTTTTCTAGTGGGTTTAAGGATTTTTCGGATTTCTATGAATTTTTAACGGTTCATTATGGTTTTAGGGGGTTTTAGTGTTTGTAGGAAATTTAGGATGATTTTAGTGCAATGTAGCCACCTGACTAGGCTATTCCTTTCCCCCCAAAATTTATTAGAAAAAATAAAAGGAAAATAAGGAGGGTTGGGGTCAATCAACCCACAATCAAAAAACCCAGGAAACCCCCAATAAACCAAAAAAACCCCAAGAAACCCAAAAAGCACACATATAACTAGATATAGAAGAAATTCAAAAGCATCTCCATCAGCACCACCTAGACAATCAACAAAAAGCATCCCACAACATAGTTTCCATCATCCATCGACTCCTTGATAAGAAGATCCCCCACTAGAAACACATAACCACATACATAAAAATCATAAACATCACCTTCATCACATCCTAACCAAGAAGAAAACATCACCCAGAAACTCAGATTCCAGCAACCATCACCTCCTAACCAGTCATCTTCCATCATTTCACACCTAGTTGCACAAACTGAAACATGGGACCACCAGAACCGACACATGGAACCAATCTACAGTATCCATAACTCCTTGTTTAAACCCAGAACCGGAAAACCCCTCCAACATACCAGTAGTATCACATCATGGCTAGACAACTCCCAATGCCCAACACCTCGCAACAAAACCAATATCCAACACTAGAAACAACTCATAACCAATCCAGACACAACTTAGGAATCTATAATCCTTCATAGCTACCAGAATGCATCCCAACTTAACTAGACCATCCTCAAAAAAATAAAACAAAGACGATGAAGAGGAACCAGAAACACGAACCTGAATCTTATGCACAAAACGATGACAAACAGATTCAAAATCCCACACAAGAGAACCAAGAACTCCACCGCAAATCTGAAGTAACAACCTCTGCATACACTGTATTTCATCATGAAGCTAGAAGAGCTGAGGAACCCCTCCCAGACTCAGATCTTGAAGCATATGATAGGACCATATCTCTGATGACCGAGACATTGTGTGACTCCTCTGCCGAAACTATTCACTCGGGCCATCGAGACATCCCATCCACCGAAAGTATACGCTAACATAGGCTCTTTAGAAAGGAGTATGCTGAAGACACCACATCACCAATGACCGAGAAATCCTGACCATTGTATTGAACCTCTGTCGAAACCATTTATGTCCACCCCCAAGAGAGCCGATCTGCCAAAAGGAAACCCCAACATAGGCCCTTTTACAAGGAATCCAACAAATAAGGGAATGCCACATGAAGCCTGAGCACTCTCCACCGCAAATGAAGACCCCCACCCCAACCGAACAATGATTCCCACTCCAAGGAGGAGAGGAGGCCGAAAAGAGAAGGAATAAGCAGTAGATGGGAAAATTAATGCCTTCATATCCAGGAGGAATACCAATAGATCACAGCACCGAGATAGAGAGACCCCATAAGAGAGCAACGCCATCGACATTAGGAGGGATTTAGGGGTTTTCTGGTTTTCTGGTTTTTTAGGGTTTGTTAGGTTTAAGGACTTTTATGGGTTTTTGAGATATTTTTTTTATTTTTATAGGTTTTAGGATTTTTTACTGTCTATTAGGTTTTTTTCGTTTTTATGGGTTTTTTTTGGGTTTTATGGTTTTTAGAGGTTTTATTGATTTTAGGGTTTTGGGGTATTTTATTCTTTTTTAGGGTTCTTGGGGTTTTATGGTTTTTATATCTTTTAAGAATTTTTGGTTTGTTTATGGTCTTTTTGGGATTTTGGTGGTTTTTAGTTTGATTTAGCTTTTTTAGAATTTTTTAGTATTTTATCGGTTTTAGGGTCCTTCATGGGGGTTTTGGGTTTTTATGTCTTTTAGGGTTGTTAGTGTAATTTAGTGTATTTTAGGGTTTTCTTCGGTTATTAGCGTCTTTCGGTTCTTTTAGGGGTTTTAACTATTGTATGTTATTTTTTTGGTTTTTAGAGTGTTTTGGGGGATTTTATTATTTTTAGGTTTTTGAGGGATTTTAAAGTCATTTAGGCGTAACAATAGTGCATGGCCATGATATTCATAACCTCCCCCCCAAAAATTATTAGAAAAAGGAAACCACAGTTAAGGGAGGTGAAGATTCAATCGACCCACCCCCAAAATCCTTGAGAAAATAGACACAAACCAGAACGGGTAGAGTCAAACAACCCACACCCAAAATGAGCTACATGTCATAGGGATCGATCTCTCCACCATAATCAATTGGATCACCATCATCACCATATCCAAAAGCTGCATCATCATCTATCATCTACAATTCAGATTCTTGCTGCCTAAAAAGTGCTAAATATGTGTTTCAGAGTCATTGTTTCACCATAGTGAACTGACAACTCTTGGTATCATCATCATCCTTTTTGGAGCCCTTGTAGGAAGACCTAGTGACCATGGGATTTGGAAGAGCATTGTAGTCCTTCCCTGACCTCCTCTTTGAAGGATATGTGTTGCCCTCAGGCCCGTTTTCCATCACATGTATGAATCCACCACTGCGTCTCTTTTACCGCCATCCTTGTTTTCATCGCCAACAATGTTCATCCATCATTGTGGATGCACATTTCCATCCTCATGTTCCATATCTCCCAAAACTAGACAATAAGGGTCTTCCCAAGAAGCTGTTTTATGAACTCCTTTGTGGTCCAACCTCTTCTGATCAATCTGGCTTCCCACATAACTAGAACTATCATAACACCCATCAGAATCTCCATCTTCCTAGAATAGGGAATCATCTACAAAGCCTGCACGTCCCCACCACATTTCCCTCAATCAGATAATTCTCACCACCACTATTCGGATGAATAACATGCACTTCAATCTTCTCTAGCTCAACAAAAGAAAAAACAGTACACTAGACCAATCTTCGAATGAGTTTTCTGAACCACATGTTCAATAGAACCATCTTGGAAAGACCGATTCAGAGGTTTTGAGGGTTTTTAGTGTTTTTAGGGTTTTTAGGGGGTTTATGGTAATAATTTTATTTTAGAGGTTTTTGGGTTTTCAAGGGTTTTTGGTGTATTATAATATTTTTAGGTTCATTTATGTTGTTTATGGTTTTAGTGTTTGCGGATGTATTTATTGGTATTTATGGGTATTTATGGGTTTTTAGGTTATGGATTTTTAGGGTTTTATTGTGTTTAGGGATTTTTTGTGTGTTTTTTTATGGGTTTTATCATTTTTAGGGTTTACGGTTTTAATGGTTTTTTGGGGTTTTATGGAATTTTTATTATATTTTGGGGTCCTTTTAGCTTTTTGTAGTGTCTTTTTAGAGTTTATTTTGTGAATTTTGGACTTTAGATATTTATTGGACATTTAGGGTCTTTATGTTTTTTTTGAATTTTAGGGGTTTCTAAACGTTTTTAGAGTGTATTTATATGGATATTGAATTTTTGGGTCTCTATAGGGTTTTATGTTTTAATTTAGTTTTTAAGGTTTATTTATAGGTTTTAGGGTTTTTAGTTTTTAGGTATTTAATGGGGGTGTAGGATTTTAATGTGTTTTATGGTATTCAATTTTGTAAGAGTTTTTAATATTTTTTAGGGTTTTATGTGTTTTTAGAAGTTTTTGGGTTTTTTTGAGTTTAGATGTTTTTAATGGGTTTTAATTGCTTTTATATTATATAAAAAAATATAGTATTTTTATTGAATTTGAGTGGTTTGAGGGAAATTTAGTGTTTTTAGGATTTTAGGGCCTTTTAGTGATTTTATATTATTTTATGGTTATTAAGGGGGTTTGGCGTTTTGGGTTATTTTAGTGTTTAATTGTTTTTAGTGTCTTTTTGGGTGTTGAGTTTAGGGTTCAAGGAGTAGGTTTTGGGATTACGATGTAGGGTTTAGGGTTTATGGTGTAGTGTTTATGGTTTATTGTGTAGGGTATATGATAAAGTCAATTTATGTTTTATGGTGTAGGGTATAGGTTCAAGGTTTTGGGTTTCAGATGTAACATATAACGATTCGACTAAATGTATTAGTGTTCTAAGTGTAGGGTATATGGTTCAAGGTGCATGGTTCACTATTTTGGGGATAGGCTCGAGGGTTAGAGATTTTTATGACTTTTACGATTTTCAGTGTTTTAGGTTATACATTATTTTTGTTTTATAAGTTTTTTTATGGTTTTTTAAAAAAAATCGAGTTTTTTGAGGTTTTATGTTTTTTTGGGACTGTTGGAGTTTTTAGTGTGTTTTAAGGTTGTTTGGGTTTCTGGGGATTTTGGGTTTTTAGTGTTTTAGGGGTCATTAGTAAATTTCATTGTTTTTTGGGAATATTTTAGGGGTTTTAGTTATTATAACTGTTTTAGTAATTTTTAGATTGTTTTGGTTTGAGGGGGTATTAGGGGTTTTTATGTGTTTTTATTATTTTCCTATTTTATTTGATATTTTGGGTTTTGGGGGTTTTTTTGGGTTTTATATTTTTTTTTCAGGGTTTTAGAGGGTTTTTAAATATTTATTTGATTTTCTAGTGTATTAGGTGTTTTTGTGTTTTTGGTGTTTTTAACGGTTTTTATGGGTTTTTAGATTTTTATTGTTTTTTAATTTTTTTGGATTTTTTTAGTTTTTTAATGGTTGTTTTGTTTTTTATGGTTTTAGGTTTTTTTGTTTTTAGAAGGTTTTTTGTAATTAGAGTGTCATATGGGTTTTATATGGTTTAGTTATTATTGGTGTTTTAGGGTTTTTAGGGTGTTTTAGGGTCTCCTATGGAATTTTAGGGGTTTTAGTTATTTATGGTTTTTAGTATTTTAGTATTATTGGTTTTTTATGCGGTTCTAGGGAATTTTGGGAAATTATTGGGTTTTAGATTTTTTATTATTTTTTTTGCGTTTTTTGGTTTTAGTTAGATTTGGGGGGATTTAGGGGTTTTATTGTTTTATGATATTTTAGGGGTTTTAGTGCTTTTATGGGTTTTTAGGGTTTTAGGGTCATTAATGATTTTATGGTTTTTAGGAATTTTAGTGTTTTTTGGGGTTTTCAGGAATTGTAATCTTTTAGGATTTTTTGTGATCATTTAGGGGTTTTAGAGTTTTATAGGGTCACTTAGGGTCTTTAGGGGTTTTAGGATTTTCATATGGTTTTAATAACTTTATGTTATTTAAGTGGTTTTGTGGTTTTATGTTTCTAGGGAATTCATATGAGTTTTTTGGGTTCTTTAGGGTTTTTAGAGTCATTTTGGGTTTTTAGGGTCCTTTAGGGGTTTTTAGTGTCATATATTTTTTTAGGGTTTTAGATTACATGAGGATTTTTTGTTCAATTATGGATGTTTTAGGGTTTTAGGGTCTTTTATGGGGTTTTTATTTGTTTTTGGTCCCTTTGGGTTTTTTTGGGTATTATACACTTTTAATGTTTTATGGTATTTTATGGTCATTTAGGGGTTTTTGGGTTAAATGATCTTTTAAGGATTTTTAGTGTTTTATATACATTTTAGGTTTTTAGGGTTTCAAGTTTTTTTGTTGGATTTTTATGTACTTTAAGGTTTTTTATTTTTTTAGAGTTTTAATAGGTTATAGTTTTTGACGTTTTTTGTTGATTTTTCAGATTTTTAAAATTTTATGGTATTTATAGTTTTTAGTGTTTAAAGTGTTTTAAAATGAATTTAAGGTCTTTTTTAATAGTTTTAAAATTTTCTCAATGTTTTTTAGATTTTCGGTTTTCTTTATTATTATTTGGTTTTTTATGTTTTTTATGGTTTTAAGGAATTTTTATTGTTTTATGGTTTTTAGGGTTTTGGCGTATTTTATGTTTTTAGGGTTTATTATTGTTTTTACGGTTTTGATGGTATTTTAGGGGTTTTAGTGTTATTATGATCATGCCGGGTTTTTAATGTTTGGGGGGTCAAGTGTGTTTTAGGGTTTTTAGAGTCTTTAGGCTTTTGGTATTATCAAGGATATTTAGTTATTTTTAGGGTGTTATTGTTTTTAGTGATTTAATGAAATTTATTGGGTTTGAGGGGTTTTTTTGTTTTTTGGGTTTTTTGGGTTTTGGGGTCTTTTTATTTTCGTGGATTTATAGGGGCCTTTTGATTTTAATGGCTTTATGGTTTTAATGTAGTTTGGGGTTTTTGGGTTCTTAGGGGTTTAAGGGGTTTTATTGTTTTTAGTGAGTTTTAGGACTAGTTTAAGGTTTTATGTTTTTTAAACTTATTATCATTTTGTGGCCATTACAAATTTTCATGGTTTTTAGGGTTTTAGTGTATTACGGGTTTTGGGTGTTTAGGATTTTTAAATAATTTTAGGTTTTAGGGGTTTTTTTGGTTTTAATGGGGGTTTCAGGGTTTCTTGTGCTCCTAGGGACTAATAAAATTTCAAGGGAGTTTTTAGTGTTTTAGGGATTTTATGGGTTTTTTTTATTTAAGAGTTTTTAAGGGGTTTTTGAGATATTATCGGTTTTTGGGTTATTTGGGATTTTTTGTGTTTTTAGGAGTTTTAGGTAATTTATTTTTTTTCATAGGATTTTTGTATTTTTTATGGTTTTTTGGGTTTTATGGTTTTTATTGTTTCTTAATGTTTTTGGAGTTTTATGTATTTTATGCCATTTTACATATTTTTAGGAGTTTTTGGGGGTTTTTATGATCATTGGGGGGTTTTCTGATTTTTTAGTGGTTCCAAGGATTTAAGGGTATTCCATTTCTTTTTAGGGGGTTTTAGTTTTTTAGTGGTATAACTAATTTAGGGTTTTCTGTTCTTTTTTAGGTTTTTGAGTTTTTAGGGTTTTTAGATTTTCACTATTTTAGGATCATTTTAGGGTTTTTAGGGGTTTGGGGTTTTAGTGGTTGGGGGTATGTTTTTTTGTTGTTTTTTTATTTTTAGTATTTATTAGGGTTTTTATTTTTTTATGATTATTGGTATTTTAGGGGATTATGGGGATATTAATAGTTTTTCGGGACATTTCTGTTTGTAATATGTTCTTTAGGGTATTTTAGTTTTTTAATGTTTTTTGTGTTTTTCAGTTTTTTTGTTCATTTTTGGTGATTATTATGATTTTTTTATTTCGTAGAAGTATTTGTGGTTTTTAGTTTTTTAGAGGATTAAAATATTTTTATTGTTGTTTAGGGTTTTAGGGTTACTCGATAGTTTTAGGGTTTTAAAGGGTTTTAGGTTTTTAGTGTATTTAGGGTTTATAGGGTTTTTTCTGTTGAGTGTTTTAGGGATTTTCAAAACATCCATGGTCATTTAAGAGTTTTCTAGGTTTTAAAGATTTTTAGGGGTTTTGAAGAAGTTTTTAGGATCATTTAGGGTTTTACAATTTTTTAGGATTTTAGGGGTTATAAAATATTTTAAGGGGATTTAAATGTATTTAGGTATATTGGGGGGTTTTAATGTTTTTCATGACTTTAGAGAACTTGTGGGTATTAGGATTTTTTAGGGATTTTTGGGTTATTAGGGGATTATATGATTTTTAGGGAGTTTTGGGATTTTATGGTTTTAGGGGGTTTTAATGGTTTTTATTGGTTTTAGGAATTTTATGGGTTTGTAGATATTTTGAGGGTTTTTAGGTTCATTTGGGGTTTTTTAAGGAGTTTTATTATTTTTAGGGGGTTTTAGAGATTTTTGGTTTTTTAATGTTTGAAGGGTTTTTAGGGGTTTTGTGTTTTTAAGGTTTTCTAGATATTTTAGTGTATTTTTAGGCATTTAGTATTTTTAGGGTTTTTATTTTTTTATTTTTTTTAGTTGTTATCTAGTTTTGTAGTACTTTTAAGTGATTTATGGATTTAGGGGTTATTAGGGGTATAGAGTTTGTAAGAGATTTTAGGGATTTGTTGGATTTTGTAAGGTTTATAGGGATATATGGATTCTATGGGTTTTAGGGATTTTATATATATTTTTAAGGCTTTATTAGGAAGTAGAGGTGTGAGGCTAGGTTATTCCCGACCCCCTCAGAATTTATTATGAAAAAAATAATCATCAGACAAGGGAGGGGAGGGGTCAATTAGCCCACACCCAAAAACCCTTTACAACCCAAGACGCCAAAGACCCAAAAAAAAGATAAATCAAAAAAACACACAACGCCAAAGGCAACTGAATCTTCTGCACCTTCTCATCCAACTCCAGCATTCGGCAACTCCATACCCCCATAATCCAAGATCAACCATCAACCAGCAGCTCACCCCCAATTAGCGACCACCATCAAATCACACAAAGACCAGAAACCAGCACATCCATTCTGCAACCAACATCTATTCTCACAAGATCCATCATCCAGCACATTACCACTAAGAAGATCCACTGCAAGAACCACAAAACCAACACCTCCAAATTCCAACCCGCAAGATTCATATCATTCCATCCAAACAGCAACCAGCCAGTAGCAGCGTTACAATCATTAATCGTCTCCTTCCCGGAGGATCAAAACTGCACTAACACGAACCCAAAACATCTGCAGCCTCTAGCACCTCCTCACCATGAAGAGTCACCACCCACAACATATAACCACAAGCACCAAACTCATAACCAATAGCTTCATCATGTCCTATCCCAGCAGCAAGCAGTAACCAACGCCACCAATTCTGGCAATCTGCTTCTGCACCACGCCAACCAACAAAGAAAAACCGCCAATCACGTGCATCAGTACACACGGATTCTCCTAGAAGAATAAAAAACCTCAAGAAAACTAGAACCATCTTCACCAGAGACATGGACAACCCTCTAACCAAATGGAATGCCCAGCCATCAAGCCACTCCACAAGTAGTAAAAACCATAAAAGCAGCAAAAACAAACAACCAAAAAGCTGTAGCAACTGGAAAGCAGAAACCGCCGACGCACCAAAAAATTGGGGATCCACAGCACAGAAGAGACAACATACCAGAACCTCCAAGATCTGATCCTCAGCAGCTGTGGAAAGACATCAACATCAAAATCAGCCTGAATCAAAGACACCAACTCGACCCATCCATGTGACGTCTCCTCCGCAAATCCAAGAAACCACCGAGGAGTGCTGCCCGAAAAAGAAGATCTGGGTTGAAGCACCTTAACCAAGGCAAACCAAATCCACCACCTTGAAAACTCAAGCTAATCCATTAGCATCCAATAAAAGCAAAGGCCATCATGTGAAGTCACTATTCACCTATGTTGATACCTAGATCTGAGGTCAACAAATGGGGTCGCTGAAGCACGCAACCTCTTCCTCTTCGAAAAATCAAAGCTGCAACCCGCCAATCACCAAACGCCCATCATCAGCCTCCAAGGAACTTCACCATTGAGGGTCAGTCGACCTCACCAGAGCGTTGACAAAGGAGACCATGGAGAGCAAGCAGGGTGATGGGGACGATGGCGTTGTGGATCCCTAGCGTGGGGAGAGAGCAATCTAGGAAAATCGGGATCCATCTCCCCATAGGATCTCTAGCTCGGTTTTATTAGGTTTTCATAGTTTTTTATGATTTTTAATGATTTTAATTGTATTTATTTTAGTTTTAGAGTCTTTGAGGAAATTTTTTTTACGTTTTATATAGTTTTTTGAGGATTTTTAGGTTTTTTTGGCTTTATGGGTTTTTTCCATTTAAGTGGGTTGATTTTTTTTTTTACATTATTTAAGGTCTTTTAGGAGTTTTTATATGTGTATTTGGGTTTTTATGTTCTTTTTTGGGGTTTTAATGTTTTATCAGTCTTTTGTGGATTTTATGTTTTTTTGTTGATTTTTTTGATTTGAAGGATTTATAGAGTGTTTCATTGGATCATAAGGTGTTTTAAGGGGTATAGGGGACTTATGGATTTTTATTTTTCTTATGGGGTTTTTGGTTTTTTTGGTTTTTTTGTGGGATTTGGGTTTTTTGGGACTTAGAGGTTCTAAGGGGATTTTTAGGGTTTTTAGAGTTTTAGGTTTTTTCTGGTTTTTTACATTATTTTTACATTTTTAGGGGTTTTGGGTATTATGTTTGTTTTTGTTTTATTCGGGTTTTTAGGGGTTTATGATTTTTATATTTTTAGAATCATATTATGGTTTTTATGATTTTATGGGTTTTATGGGCTTTCAAGGGGGTTTAGGGGTTTTATGTTTTTGGATTTTTCATGATCTTGTAGGTTTTATGGGTTTTTTATTAAATTTTGGGATGTTTAAAGGATTTCTTAGGGGTTTTAGGGGTTTTAGTGTGTTTTGGGTTTTTTTGAGTTTTATTTGTTTTTAGTGTTTTAAAGATGTTTTCTGTTTTTTGGGTTTTATAAGGGTTTCAATGATATTTAGGGGTGTTTTGTTTTTATGGTTGTTTAGGGTTGTTTAGTTTTTTCATATTTTTATTTTCATATGTTTTTTTAGAATTTTTATATATTTTAGGATTTGTTTTTTATTTTCAGGTCTCTTAGGTGTTTAGGGTTTTTAGGATCTTTTGCTAGTTTTAGGTTTTTAGGTTTTAGTGGTTTTTAGGTTTTTAGGGGTTTTTGGTTTTTTATTGTTTTTTAGAGTTTTTTGGATATTTATGGGTTTTTTGGGTTTTCGGGTTTGGTATGTTTTTTAGGGTTTTAGGGTTTTTTTATTTTTTATGGTCATTTTCATTTTCGTTTGGTTTTTTACATTTATGTTTTTTTTGGTTCTTTTAACGTTTTTAGTAACTTGTCTGGGTTTTAGGTGTTTCCATGGTTTTTAGGATTTTTTGAACATTTATGTTTTTTATAGTTTTTGGGTCATTGTGGTTTTTATGGGGTTTTGGGGTTTTAGAAATTTTTGTTGGGTTGTAGGATTTTTAGGGGGTTTTAAGTTATTTATTATCTTTTAGGGTTTTCAGAGGGGTTTTAGGGACATTAAGATTTTAAAGTTTTTCAGGGTCTATAGGTATTTTAGGGTCCTTTATGGTTTTTTGGTTTTTAGGATCCTTTGTGTTTTTTTGGATTTTTATTTCTCTATTAAAGTTTTTAGGGTTTAAGGTTCCTTTAGGCTTTTAGGGTTTCACAGAGTCTTTTAGGGTTTTCAGGGTAGTTTAGGGTCTTCAATGATTTTTATAGTTTCAATATCATTTCCATTATTTTTTTGATATTTGACGAATCTTATGGGTTTGGGGAGTTTTTTAGGGTCTTTAGGGTTTTGAGTTTTAGTGTCTTTCAGAGGATTTAAGGGTTTATTGGGGTCTTTTGTGGTTTTAGGAGTTTTATGGTTACTAGAGTCTTTTAAGGTTGTTATTTTTTTGGGTATTTTAATGGTTTTTAAGGGTTTGTTAGGGTGTATTGGTGTTTTTAATTTTTCTTATGGTATTCAGTATTTTGAGGCACTTTTATATGATTCTAAAAGTGTTTATGGTTTTTTAGAATTTGGGGTTTGTAGGGTTGTTTAGGGGTTTTGGGTATTTTTTACTTTAAAAGGGTTCTAAGGGGTTTTTTAGTTGTTAGGGTTTTTATGTGTTTTAGTTATTTTTAGGTATTTTTAGGGATATTTAGGGATTTTATTTTTTTTAGTTTTTTGGGTTTTAGGGGGGTTAGAGTTTCAGGGTATTCTAGGATATGATGGTTCTTTTGGTATTTTAAGGGTCTCTTTGGGAATTTTAGATTTTTTAAGGGTTTTATGGGTTTTAGGATGGTTTAGTGACTTTAGGGATTTTCATGGTGTTTTGGTTTTTTCGGTTTTTAGTGTTTTCATAATTTTAGTGGGTTTCTAGGAATATATAGGGTTTTTAGTGTTTTGAGGGTTTTTGTATTTTTAGGGTTTCTATGGTTTTATGGGGTTTTGAGATAAATAGGTTATCTAAATATTTTTATTATTATTTTTATTGTTTTAGGGGTGATTTCTTTTTGGGTTTTAGGGGGTTTTATGAATTTTAGTATTTTAGTGATTTTAAGGATTTGTGAATTTTAGGTGTTTAAGGATATAAATGGTTTGTAGGGTTTTTTGGGGTTTTAAGAAATTTAGGATTTCTAAAGAGTTTAAGGGGTTTTTGTGTTCATAGGGTTTTTTTCCCTTTTGGGATTTTGGGTGATTAAGGTAATTTTAGGGTCATTTACGGTTTTCTATATGGGTTATAGGGGGATTAGGGTCCTTTAGGATTTTTTTTGTTTTTTTAAGTTGTTAGGGTTGTTATGGTTATTTAGGGGTTATTTGGTTTTTTATAGTTTCATGGGATTTTGGTTATTACTATGTTTTTAGGGGGTTTTCAATGTTTATTGGATTTTTTGGGGTTTTATGTTCTTTTAGGGGATTTTAGGGGTTTTAAGGTTTTATGTTGTAGTGTTTTGTGGATTGATTAATGTTTTAGTGTTATTTTTTATAGGGTTTTTAGGGTTGATATGTTTTTATGGTTTTAGTGTTTTAATATTTTTAAGGTTTTTTGATTTTTGGGTATTTATGGATTTTTTATTTTTTACGGGATTCTAGGGTTGTATTGATTTTAGGAGTTTTTAGTTTTTTAATGGTCTTAAGGTATTTTTAGGGGAGGTAGGGTCTTTTAAGGTCTTTTGGTTTTTTAGGTATTCTAGGATTTTTAAGAGTTTTATTTATTTTTATGGTCTTTTAGGGGTTTAGGATTTTATGGGGTTTTATAATTTTTCTTTTTTTATGGTTTTTTGGATTTTAAGTGTTTTTAAGGATTTACCATTTTAGGAGTATTTATGGTTTTTTAGGGTCTCTGTGTTTTAGGTTTTTTTTTGTTTTTTTTTGGGTTTTTTAGTGGTTTATGGGTATGGAGGATCTTAGGTTTTTAAGTGTTTTAGGGGTTTTTACTATATTTAATATTTATCAAGGGTTTGTGTGATTATTTTATGTTTTTTTGTATTTTTAAGGGTTGTTTTATCATTTAGGGTTTATAGGGTTTTATGGTTCTTTTAGGATTTTTATAGTTTTTAATGCATTTAGGGGTTGTAGGGTTTTTAGGGTTCTGTATGGTTTCTTAGGGTTTTGTTGGTTTTATATGGGTTTTAGGTTTTTTTGGATTATAAGGGTTTTTCAGGAGATTAGGGGTTTTATGGTTTTTAGGGTTTTAAATGTTTTTAGGTTTTGTATGTGTTTTCAAGGGTTTAAGGGTTTTATTTGTGTGTAAGTGTTTTAAAGGATTTAGGTTTTTAATGATTTTCATGGGGTTTTTGAGGATTCAAAAGTTTCAATGATTTTTAAAGGTTTTATGTAATTTTATGGGTTTTAGGGTCGTTTAGGGGTTTTAGTGTCTTTCATTGTTTTTTGGGGTTTTAGGGTCTTTTTGTTGTTTTATGGTTGTTGGGGTTTATAGGTTTTTAGGACATTTTTTGTTTTATAGGGTTTGAGGTGTTTTGTGTGTTTTTTATGGATCATAGGGATTTTAGGGTAATTATTGGGGTTTAAGGACTTTTAGGGTTATTTAGGGTTTTTTTTTGGTTTTTTGGGTTTCTAGGTTTTTTAGGATATTTTATTTTTTGGGGGTCTTTTAGGGTTTTATGGTATTTTATAGGTTTAGGGATTTTTGAGCAATTTTAGTGTTTTATGGGTTATTATTTTTTTTAGGTTTTTTTTGGGTTTGTAGCTTCATTTTTCATTTTTAGGGACATTAGGTTTTTTTAGGCATCATGGAGTAGGGTTAATTTTTTAGGGTGTAGGGTTTTAGGATTTTGGTATATGGTTTAGTTTTTAAGGATTAGTGTTTAAGGTTTATGATGTAGTGTATAAGGTTTAGATTGAAGGGTTTAGTGTTTAGGGTATATGGTAGAAGACATTGGGTGTAGTGATTTGGTTTTAGGGTGTAGGGTATAGGGTTTTTGGAGTATGTTATTAGGTATAGGGAGTAGGACATATTGTTTAGGGTTTAGGGTTTAGGGTTCGTGGTATAGGTATTTTTCGGATTTCAGTATTTTTTCAGAATTTTAGCAGTTTTAATGGTTGTTTTAGGGATTTTAGGGATTTTTTGGGTTTTATTCTTTTAGGGGTTTCATGGTTTTTTGGTGTTTAAATTTTTTTGGGGGGTTTTAGTTTTTTAAGGTTCTTAGGTGTTTTGGATGTTTTAAGGGTTTTAGGGTTTTTTGGATTCTTTTGGTTTTAGTTATTTTTAGGCGTTTTAAACAGTTTTTAAGGAGATTTTATATATTTTATTTTTTATGATGATTTTAGTATTTTTGGGTTTTAAGAGTTTTTTGTGTTTTTTGGTTTTTATTGTTTTTATTTTTTCATATTGTTTTTAGAGATTGTTTCGGTTTTTATTTTATTCGTGGATTTTTATGGTTTTAGGATTTTTTTCGTAGGGTTTTTGGGGTTTTATGGTGTTTTGGTATTTTACGGGTTTTAGGGGTTTCAGGGGGTTTTTAATATTTTTAGGTTCTTTTTAGGGTGTTATTTTGTTTAAGCTATTTCAGAGTTTTTTTCGGGGTATTAATGTTTTTATAGTCCTTTAGGATTGTAGGGGTTTTCTAGTGTTTTAGGGTTTATAGGATTTTCAAGGGTCAATTAGGGGGTTTACAGTCTTTTATGGTTTTATGGTCTCTTTCGGCCTTTTAGGTTATTTTGTTTTTATAGTTTCATTTGGGGGGTTTGGGGGGTCTTTTTATGTTTTGGGGGACTTTATAGTCTTTTAGTTTTTTATGTGTTTTTAATTTTTTTTGGGGTTTTAGTGAAATATTTAATTTTTATCATTTTTATGTTTTTAGTGTCTTTGGGTTTTTTAGGGCTTTAGGTTCTTTTTGGTACTTTTTAGGGTTCTTTTATAATTCATTGGTTTTAAGTATTTTTTAGTGTTTTTACAGTGTTTAGGGTATTTATGGTATTCCATGATTTTTATGGTGTTTTAGGTGGTTCAGGTCCTTTTTAGGGGTTTTATTTGTTTAAGAGGTTTTTAGGCTGGAGGGGTTAGGGTTTTATAAGATTTTATGGTTTATGAAGGTTTTTATCTATTTTTAAGGGGTTTAGGGTTCTAGGGTTTTTTGGGTATTTTGTGTCATTAGGATAATTTTATTGTTTTTAGGTGGGTTTTAGGGTTTCTCTGGCATTTTATGATTTTATAGTTTTTAGGTGTTTTAATTATTTTAAAGGGATTAAGGGGTTTTTTGGTTTTATATTGGTTTTGGGGGTTTTAGTGTTTCTATGGTTTGTAATGGTTTTTATGGTTTTTAGGGGTTTTGGGTTTTTTTATGATTCATTAGGACATTTTTGGGTTTTAGTGTTCTAGGCTCTTAGGGGTTTTAGGGTGTTGTAGGGTTTTATAGTCCTCCAGGTAATTTTAGGGTTTCAGAGTCTTCTTAGGGGTTTTATGCATTTTATATGTTTTTTCAGTTTATTGTGTCTTTTTTTGGGATTTTGGGTTTCTAATGGTTTTTAGGGTCTTCTAAGGATTTTAAAGTTTTTAGGGGTGTTTGGAATTTTTTTGGGTTTTAGGGTTTTAGGGTATTAAGTGTTATTTAGGGGTTTTAGGTTTTTTGGGGTTTTAGGGGATTTTACATCCTTTTAGTGTTTTTAGAGTTTTTTGGGTACATTCAAGGATTTTTAGTGTATTTAAAATATTTTAGGGTTTTTATAGTTTTTAGGGACTATTATGGGTTTAGGGGTATTTTATGGTAATTTATTGGTTTTAATGGGTTTGAGGTTTTTAGGGTTTCTAGGGGTTTTAGGATTTTCTAGTGTTCATATTTTTGTTTTTCAGTGTCTTTGGGGATTTATGGTATATGATTATTGGAGTAGGGGTTTGGGTTTATGTTATGTGGGTATAGGGTATTGGGTATATGGTATATGGTTTGTGTGTAGGATTTAGGGTTTAGGTGTGGGTTATAGTGTAACCCCCCCCCCCCCCCATGATTTTGTAGTACATAATTTCATCAAAGTAATTCAATAACTTGCACTACACGCAACACCGAGTTCAAGCGCACGTCAAATTACCAAAATACCCGTTCAAAAGAGGTTATGAATAGTATTAACTAAGTTTTTAACTTTATAAAATAATTATAATTTTAGAATACATATTATGAGTTTATTAGACACGATGAAAAAACAAATTCATTTTTTTCAAATAAAAGAAGTATTTTAAAAAAAATTAAATTTTACCACCTTTAAATGGACAACCCTTTTTAAATCTAATATTTGAAACTTATATATATTGAATTTGACAAAATAATCATATTCTGTAGAATTGGGACATAATAATTTAGTTTTAGTAAATTTTTTGTGTTTTTCTGATAACATTCATATTTGGGTGAATAGTGAAAAATGTTATATTTTAACTAAATTGTTTTTTTAATCCAAAAAATTTGTAGTGTTAAATTATACATTTTAATAGTTAAGAAGTATAAATAGATTACATTTTTACCATTTAATCCAGTGTTATTCATTGGAAATAATTTCTCTTTAAAATTGAACATAAACAAGTATTAATCTTTTTTTATATAATATTTCTTAAAAACACACTTTTTGGTTTTGACAATAGGAATTAATTATAAATTAATAAATGAAACATTTATGTTTTGAATTTGGTAAAATAGACTAAACTTCTGAATACATAATATCAAAATTATCTTAGAGTGAGATTTTTGTATTTTTCTAAAAACAATCAATTTTTGATGAATAGTGAAAAACACTAATTTGTTTAAAACTGAATTTTTATTTAAATAATTATTTATTTTATTTAAATTTATTTTAGGTAAAAATAGATACATAATACCTATATAAGTTAAATGTAATTAATTGAAGTAAGTTCATAATAATTTTAGATATATAAAAATTTTATTGAACTTTTTACCGTCTTTTACCCACCTCTTAAGAGAATTTGAAAATTTACATAAAAAATAATTTTACTACTTTTGTGAGTTGAATTTCAAAATTTCAAGAGACGAGGATAATATCAGTAAGTAAAATGCGGTTCAATGAGATTAAATAATTTTTGGTGAATAGTAACTTTTGACTTTTATTTACCACGGTTAAAAGTAAATAGGGTAATTAAAGGTAAAAATGATATTATTATTACCCTAACCCGGGTCCTAATTCTATTTTATAATTTTAATTCGACCAAAAAATCCTTAGGAATAAAATATGATCCTTTAGGTCCACTTGGATTAGATTAGGACATTTGTTATTATTTAATTCAAAGAAGAGTTAAAAGTGTTAAATTCAATGTTTAATAACTAAACCATTTTAAATATAGGGATACACATAAGATAAATTAGACTAAAAATATTCATTAGAAAGATAAAAACATTTCATACATAATGGTATTTTATCTATATTTTTTATACTTTAAATAATTTAATTTATTTTTTACAAAATGATGATGCAGTAATTACCTAATTAATGAAATATTACAATATTTGAAATTATAAATAACCAAATAAATGTAATTTGAGAATTTTTATAAATTCCACTAATTTTATAGGTTAATATGTCATATTAGGGTTGGTTAGATGAATTTATATCGAAGTAATAATGCTGCTATGAATTTACAACAAACAAAATACCAAATAGTGTAAAAATTGACATAAAAGTGTTTTTAAAACAAATATAATATTATTAATTGATATTATATTTCTAAAAATCTATGGTTTATCCAAATGAATTATTTAATTATAGGTGTATCATTAATGAACCACTTGGGGTTATCTTGGAATTATATAGTATGTTTATTAACCATATACTATAAAAATACAAAGTGACATGGTAAATGTCAAACTATTTAACTAAGAGCTAAATATAAAAGATAAGGTTAATATAGTGATCAAAACCTGTCTAAAACTATTGTTTGAGTGGTTTTTGAACCATCCCCCCCTTCTAATTTAAATAATACATTTTTGATACATTAAAAATAGAAAATTATTTTATTATAAAATAATATTTTATGTTTTTCCTAAGGTGCCCCTCACCCATTTATAAAGGGGAACTTCCCCTTCTCTCAAATTCACACCTCCAAAGCCATTTTTCTTGGCAAACCCTTGCCCAAATATCCTCCCAACTATTATAAATTCATCATATAGGCCTTATTTTGGTGAGAAGGCCAACCTAATAAGTCCTTTTATAAAATCAAAATGAAGAACCTGAAGAAGAGGTAAATATTTCATCACCTCTTTCAAGTAATTTTCTTCTTAGACTTCCTATTTATTTGTTGTTTCCAATGTAAAATAATAAATACATTATCTTCTATATACTATGATTCTATTATAAATATGGAACAACCATATTCATTATTCTATCCTTCCTTTTAATGACATGTCACCATACGTGCGTATGTACGACTTACCGTCTACACGTCGTGGTATAATTGTTAGCCAATACATTATTATTTGGATGCGTATAATAATGATATTTAATTGATGTAAATAATAAATATAACATGATAATTATTCTTTATATATTATATACCATCCAATTCTACACCTTTAAGGAAATTATATTGTCATTAATGTGTACGTACGGATTACCATCTCCATGACGCGATGAGATTCATTTTCAAGTTCACCATTCCTCGATGATTATAAAATTATGTATTACTAATAAGTATGTAATATATGACATAATAATGATAATTTAGATATATATATTTTTATATATATAAATATATATGTATTTATTTACTTACATATATCTTATTCACTTACTTCCGTTCAATATGATATGAAAATAGAAACAACATTTATGCGTACGTACGACCTACCATCTCTATAAATGGTGTTTTCCATTTCATATATCTATAGATTATAAATATTTATATTATAAATATGTATGATTTATAAATCATGTTTTTTATTCTAGATGTATTTAAATCATTATCTAAGTGAGACAAACATGACTAATAAGTTAAAACTTGTACGATAAAGAAAGCGATTATTACCCAAAATGTTAATTTAACGTAGAAATTATAATTAAATGGGTTTTATAAATCCATAAATGAATCATTGATGATATCATAAATATTAATATGGTTCTGTTATATTTTCATAACATACTATGGTCTTCATACAGGAGGTTAAAAGTACCCTTGACTAAACGAAGGTGCATGGTTAGGGTTAATTTCACAATCTGTTTATAATCCGAGATTTTTTTTACGTAAGTATCTTCTAGGGAATATTTATTTTCCATGTCCATGTTTCATGAAAGGGGTTTTAAAGGTATTATTTTAAAAGAATTTTTTACTAAAAAATAATTTTAAAAGTTTTAAATATTTATTCTTTTAAATCATTCTCATTAATGTCCTTGTTTTCAAAAATGGGTTTTAAGGACTTATTTATATGGACATGTATGTTTTTAAAATATTAATTCCTTTAAAAAGTTTCAAAGTGGTATGTGAAATGTTGATTCAAAAAAATATTTAAATGTTCTCCTTTCTAAATTGTGTGTCTTTTAAATGTTTTCATGAAAAAAGTATATTTCTCTCAAAGAGTTTTACAAGTCATTTTCTTTTATGTCAACATCCATTGATGAATTTTAAACTTGATTGATGTTGATTTATTATGATACAAATATTCCATATTGTATTGAAGGTTTTGTGATATGATTGACCGTGGATAAGTTAATTTTATACCGGTCATGGTTTATGTGTATTTTATTGACAGTTCGTATGCTAGTTTTAATACGAATGTTTATGTTATGTTTAAACCTTTTCATATGAGGAATGAATTGGACATAGTAAGTGATGGGTGAAGCCCGATATAGCCCCTTGATGCATCAGTAGGTCTCACGAGAGAAACTAGTGTCTTGGCATAAGGCCTTGATAAAATCTTATTTGTAGTCTTGGCACAAGTCTTGACTATGTGGTTATGAATGTCTATCATTATGCATTCCATCATTATGAAAGTGCATACTGATATTTCATTGATTATTCGACTAGTAAAATATCCATGGGAATAAGTAAATGGAATTATTTGATTTTATCTTTGCCATATTATATTGATGTTCATGTTTAAAAGGATTTTTTTATTCTTATAAATTTCCTTAAATATTTATGCTTATTTATGAAACTTTCCGCTATATTGTATTCCTTATTAAGCATCTAAGGTCACACCTTTCTTATGTTTTATTTTACCTAGATCCCAAGAAGGGTTTTATCTTTAAGATGAAGGGTTATTCTGATGGAACAATGTAATTATAAAAAGAAAATTATTTTGTGGTACGTTGTAATGTGTAATGTAACATTCATTTATGTAATATATTTTCCAAGAGTGCTAAACAAATCGGTCTTTCGGGACTTGATTCCTTGTAATCCTGCCAATGTATTAAAAAAATGCACCGAATTTGGGAAATCTATGGTCATGGAATTATAGTTGGTATCAGAGGAAGTTTATAAATAACCTTGGAAACTAGATTTAGATAAACTCTAATTAGTTAACATTACCATAAGATAAACATTGAGGATTAGAATATAAAAACTTCCTTGAATTTTGGTATTATAGAGATTTTGTGAGTATTCCAAGCAATACATCTATGTCTGGATACGAGCAGCTAGAGGTGGCTTTGGAACAAATTTACCTAGGAGTAAAACCTAGAAACATCTCTTGGTGTTAGACTCGAACGAGTACTGGTGCACGACAATGGGCCTTACTGTACTCTTGGTTACGACACTCCCAGGGGATATGCATAGGATAATTCTCATTTTCTTTAGAAACCATTATGTAGGGTTTATGAATGTATAATTCCTCAAGGAAAACATTTTTTTATGATTATAGATTATATCCCTAAATTATTCAATTTACATTATATATTTTACATGTTCAGAACTATTCATTTCAATTCATAAACTGACCTAGTGTATTCCATCGTATAAAAATGGCACCTATTAGAATGAATGTGAACTCCAGAAATACATATGATCCAAAGAGTAAGAAGGATCATATATTTCATGGTATTAATCCCACATTTAGAAGGGACGTAGTATCCCATGTATTCTCAACATATGAAGAAATATTATCTTGTGTTAATAAGATAAGTAAATAATTCTCGGAGTCATATGGCTTTGAATGGAAACAAGTGAAGAAAAGGATGGAAGATATAAAGATGGATAGAGTGAAGAGGGAAAAGAAGGATTTTCCCATATGTGATAACTATGTAAAAGATCACCTGGGTAAATGATTGAAGAGAATGGGAGTTTTTTATAAGTGTGGAGAAAAAGGACACCAAGTACGTGATTGCAAGGGTAATAAAAAACTATCAAATGTACAATGAATCATCTGCAAGGAGTTGAGACACTACGCAAATCAATGTCAAAATCATCAGAGTATACCCCAAATGCTACTATTAGATAAAAATAAAGTTATGATACAACCAAAGATAATGTGGAATGATTATATTTCTTACGTTGTTATTAAAGTATTGTGTCATTTGAGTATTGTATTAATGATGTACATGTTATAAGAATTATAAAGTATATAAGGATTGTACTCCAGTACTATTTCATTAAGGACTTGAGATTGTGTGGAACCAAGAAAAGTGACTCAGTAGTAGGTTATATTTTTAGAAAATATATTCTTGAGAGAAAGATAAACCATAATATAGTTATGATACTATGGTAGTGATTTCTGAATAATACATTATTGATTTGGATAAATAATATTGGATATTCTAGACTACCTTGAAACTGATTAATGATTTGTATATTCCATCATTGTTGGAGTTTACAACATTTTTGGATAGAAGTACTATATCCAATATTCTATAAGGAATAATGGAGCATGAATGTAATAAATAAGGTTTTATGTTAATTCAGGATGTTGTAGTGTTTTAAAAGAATACATGATGATGATATTCACATGTTATTACGTGGAAAAAAAGATCTTCATTGTTTTTTACATCTTTATAAATTTTGGATTGTGAGTTTGGAAATAATTATTTTGGATAAGTCTAAAAGTTAGAATGGATTATGTTTGAAATTGGATTCTATTATTTAGGTAAAAGCATTTCTTAAGATTATTTTTTTTGGATTTTTTATAAAAGGACAACCCAGAGTTCAGGCGATAACCAGTCGCTTCCGGTAAGACCGAGCGACTTGAACGCACAACTGAAGGGAGACAAGGGTGCATCACATACCACTGGCCTCTGTGATGTCCTAGATTATATAATGTAGTTTTTTTAAAATGTATGATATAGGAATTATAAATTCATTTTTTTGAACCATATACTATTAGGATAAATAGAGTATTTTTATGTTCTATTATCAATTATTGTGAAAGACGAGTTTGTGGTAGTAGTTAGTTAATGGATGGAACTCTACTTTTCATGTATATTTTTTCTCTTATTATATGAAGAAATTAATTATTAAACTTTAGTTAAGGGATCATAAAACCAAAAATGTTTTATCCAAGTACCTTATGTTTGGTAGAATCGATGATATTTTAAATCATCTTAGATTGACAACTTTGAGGCCCTCAATTTTACACTTATTTGTGATTGATGACCTCAATCAATCCCAAAATAAATATTTACGTTTCCTCCAATTATGTGTCTCAAATTTCCACCAATTTTTTCTTAATCAAGATCCTAATTGTTTGGTGACTTTTACATTCCCCTTTCCCTCTTATTATGAATTATTTTATTAACCTAATTTCCAAAGTGGGTTCTCCACAAAGGCATTTTTATATTTTTATCCATTTATTTTCGAAAAACAATTTCAAATTGTGAGGATGAAATTTATTGTAGGAGGGGAGAATGTAACACCCCATGATTTCATAGTATGTTATTTCTTCAATGTAATTCAATAACTTTCACTACACGCAACACAGATTTCAAGGGCACCACAACTTACCAAACATGCCATTCAAAAGAGGTTATGAATATTATTAACTAAAATTTGGACATTATATAATAATTATACTTTTATAATCAATATTATTATTTTATTAGACATAATGAAAAAACAAATTCATTTTTTTCAGATAAAAGAAGTATTTTTAAAAACAAATCAATTTTACAGCCTTTTAATGACGAACCATTATTAATTTCAATATTTGAAACTTTTATATATCAAATTTGAAAAAATAAAATTCTTTTTTAGAATTGGGACATAGGAATTTAATTTCAATAAATTTTTGGTGTTTTTCTGATAACATTAATATTTTGGTGAATAGTGAAAAATACTATATTTTAACTGAAAACAGCTTTTTTTAATCAAAGTAATTTTTAGTGTCAAATTATAAATTTTAATGGGTTTTAATTATAAATATATTATATTTTTAACATTTAATCCAATTATATTCATTGGAAATAATTTTACTTTGAAATTGAACATAAACAAGTATCAATATTTTGTTAGTTATTAGTTCTTAAAAATACACTTTTTGGTTTTGACAATGGGAATTAATTTTAAATTAATAATTGAAAATTCTATTTTTTGAATTTTGTAAAATAAACATAATTTTTTAATTCATAATATCAAAATTATCTTATGGTGAAATTTTGTTATTTTTCTGAAAACATTCAATTTTTGATGAATAGTGAAAACACTGAGTTATTGTTTAAAACTGACTTTTTATTTCAATATTTATTTATTTTATTTAAATTCATTTTAGTTAAAAATAGATACATAATACCTATATATGTTCAATGTAATTCATTTGAGTTAGTTTATAATAATTTTAGATATATAAAAAGTTTATTGAACTTTTTACCATCTTTTACCCACCTCCAAGGAGCATTTGCAAATTTACATAAAACATAATTTTATCTCTTCTGTGAGTTGAATTTCAAAAATCCGAGAGACACGGTTGATATCAGTAATTAGGGAAAATTAGAGGTAAAAACATATTATTATTACACTAAAACATGTCCTAATTCTATTTGATAAGTTTAATTCTACCAAAAAAATATAGGAATAAAATATGGTCCTTTAGGTCCACTAGGATTAGATTAGGACATTTATTATTATTTAATTCAATGAAGAGTTAAAAGTGATAAATTCAAAGTTTAATAAATAATCCATTTTTAATATAGGGATAAAAATAAGATAAATTTGACTATAAACATTCATTATAAAGATAAAAAAATTTCCTACATAATGGTATTTTATTTATATATTTTTAGGCATTAAAAAATTTAATTTAATTATGACACAATGATGATGCAGTAATTACCTAATTAATGAAATATTAAAATATTTGATATTATAAATAAACAAATAAATTTAATTTTATACTTTTTTGGAATTAAACTAATTTTATAGGCTACTATGACATATTAGGGTTGGTTAGATGAATTATTTTCGATGTAATAATGCAGTTATGAATTTAGAAAAAACAAAATACAAAATATTGTCAAATTTGACATAAAATAGTTTTTAAAACAAATATTTTATTATTAATAGATATTCTATTCATAAAAATCTATGGTTCAACCAAAATACTTATGTAATTATGGGTGTATCATTAATGAACCACTTGGGGTTCTCTTGGAATTATATAGTAAGTTTATTAATGATTTAATATAAAAATAAAAAGAGACATCGTAAATGTTAAACTATTTAACTAAGAGTTAAATTTAAAATATAATCTTAATATAGTGACCAAAACCTATATAAAACCTATTGGTAGAGTGGTTTTAGACCCGTACCCACTATAACCTTTAAATAATACATTTTGGAGAAAATAAAAACCGAAAATGATTTTATGATAAAATAATATTTTATGATATTCCTAAGGTTCCCCTCACCCCTCTTATAAAAGGTCACTTCCCCATTTCTCAAATTCACACCTCCAAATCCATTTGGTTTGGCCAAAACATGACCAAATATCCTCCCAACAATCCTACCTTCATCATAGAGGCCTTATTTTTGTTATAAAGCCATCCTATGGAGCCCTTTTTATTAAATCAAAGGGAAGAACCTGAAGAAGAGGTATATATTTCATGACCTCTTTCAAGTTCATTTCTTCTCCCACATCCTCTTACTTTTTTGTTTCCATTATAAAATAATACCTCCAATATCTACTATATACTGTGATGTTATCATAAATATGTCACAACCATATTCATTATTCTATCCTTCCTTTGAATGACAAGTCACCATACGTGCGTATGTACGGCTTACCATCTCTACATCGTGTTGTAATTGTTATTCAATACATTATTATTTGGATGGGTATAATAATGATATTCAGTTTATGTAAATAATAAATATAACATGATAAATATTATTTATATATGATATACCATCAAATTCCACACCTTTGTGGAAATGGTATTGTCGCTCGTTCATACGTACGGATTACCATCTCCACGATGCGATGAGATTCATTTCCATGTTCACAATTTATCAATGATTATAAAAATATAAATTACAAATAAGTATGTAATATATGAAATAATAATGCTACTGAATATGTATATATATATATATGTATTTATGTACTAACATATATCTTATTCACTTACCTTCGTTCAATACGATATTAAAACAGAAATAGTGTTTATGTGTGCGTACGACCTACTGTCTCCATAAATGGTGATTTCCATTTCATATATCTATATATTATCAATATTTATATTATAAATATTTATGATTTTTAAATCATGATTTATATTCTTGAAGTATTTGAATCTTGATCTAAGTTACACAATCAAGAGTAACAAGTTAAAACACATACGATAAAAAATGCGATTATTACCCAAAATGTTAATTTAACATGGAAATTATTATTAAATGGGTAGTATAAAGTCATAAATGAATCATTTATGATATCATAAATATTAATATGGTTCAGGTATATTTTAATAACATACCATGGTCTTCATACATGAGGTTAAATGTACCTGTGACTAAACAAAAGTGCAAGGTAAGGGTTAATTTAACAATCTCGTTATTATCAGAGGTTGTTTTTATGTAAGTATCTTATGGGGAATATTTATTATCCATGTCCATGTATAATGAATTTTTTTTAAATGGATTATTTTAAAGTACTTTTTTTATTAAAACATCATTTTAAAAATTTTAAATATTTATTCTTGAAAATCATTCTCATTATTGTCAATTTTTTCAGAAATTATTTTTATGGATTTATTTATATGGACATGTATGTTTTTAAAATGTTAATTACATTAAAAAGTTTCAATGTGGAATGGTAAACTTTGATTAAAAAACGTCTTTAAATGAATTCCTTTCAAAATTGTGTGACCTTTAAATGTTTTCATGAAAAAGGATATTTCTCTCATAGAGTTTTACAAATCATTTTCATCTATGTCAACATCCTTTGATGGATATTAAACTTGTTTGAAGTTGATTTATTATGATACAAATCTTCCATATTGTATTGATGGTATTGTGATATGTCTGATTGTGGATGAGTTATTTCTATACCATTCATGGTTTATGGATAATTTATTGACATTTTGTATGCCAGTTTTAATACGAATGTTTATGTTTTGTTTAAACATTTTCATATGAAGAATGAATTGGACATAGTATGTGAAGGTTGGAGCCCACTATAGATTCTCGATGCATCAGTATGTCTCATTAGACAATCTAATGTCTTGGCACAAGGCCTTGAAAAAATCTTTTTTGTAGTCTTGGCACAAGGCCTTGACTATGTGGTAATGAAACTCTGGCATTATGAATTACCTCATTATGAAAAAGATATTGATATTGTATGTGATTATTAGACTATTATAATATCCATGTGAATAATTAAATGGAATTATTTGGTTTTATCTTTGCCATATTATGTTTAAGTTCAAGTTTAAAAGGATTTTGTTTTAGTCTTATACATTTCCTAATATTTTTATACTTATTTATGAAAGTTACCGCTATATTGTTATCCTTAATGAGCATCTGAGCTCACCCCTTTCTTATGTTTTATTTTCCTAGGATCCCAAAAAGTCTTTAATTCTTAAGATACAGGGTTAAGCTAAGGGAACAATGGAATTATCAAAAGAATATTTAATTTGTGTTGTATATTGGAAAGTGTAATTTAACATTAATGTATGTAATCTATTTTCAAATACTGCTAAACCAATCGGTCTTTTGGGACTTGATTCCTTGTAATCATGCCAATGTATTATAATAATGCACTGACACTGGGAATCTTGGGTCAGGGCATTACATACAGGGTTTTTGGTGTAGCGTATAGGGTTTTTTTATTGTGTAGGATATAGGGTTTTAGATGCAAGGCTTAGGGTCTAGAGTATATGTTTTAGGGTGCTTTATTTTTTTAGGGTTTCCAAGGATTTTAGGTTGTCATGATTTTTTTGATATTTTTAGGGTTTTTTAGGGTTTTTTATATATTTTTAATTTTTTACATATATTGTTATTGTTTTTTATGGGTTGTTGGGTTTTTTGTGTTTCTGGGTTCCTTAGTGTATTTAGGGCACTACTGGAAAACTAACCTATACCAATGGTTTGGAACTGTTGGTATATGCCTCCAAACCTTTGGTATAGACTATACCAATGGTTTGGAGAACTATTTCCATGTAAGCTGTTGGGATAGGTATATTCCAACGGTTTTCCCAAAACAGTTGGTATAGACCTATCCCAACGGTTTTGGAAACTTTTGGTATAAATAATATGAAAATCTATACCAACGGTTATGGAACCGTTGGTATATATATTTCAAAAACAACATTCACTGGGATTTGATCCAAGGACCCCTAGTTTATTATTCAACGACTTAACCACTAACCTAACATTACTTTTGTAAATATAATTACATAAATATATATGTATTATCATAATGATTTTAAATTTTCATTTATATAATGTTCTGGGTAAGAAGAAATGATAAAAAAATCAAGGGATATATACCAACGGGTGTCAAAACCGTTGGTATAGGCCTATACCAATGGTTTTGACAACCGTTGGTACAGATTTTGATTATGGATTTTGATTCTGTTGTGGGGGACCTTTCCCAATGTTTTTGGAAAACCGTTGGGATATGTATACCCTTTCCCAACGGTTTTTGCCAAACTGTTGGGAAATATGTCCACAAAGTGGACTTTTACCAATGGTTTGTCCAAACCGTTGGGAAAGGGTATACCTATCCCAACGGTTTGCCAAAACCGTTAGGAAAGGTGGCCAAATTGTGGGCTTTCCCAACGGTTTGGCCAAACCATTGGAAAAGGTGGCCTCAAAGTGGGATTTCCCAATGGTTTAGCCAAACAGTTTGGAAAGGGAACCTATACCAACAGTTTTTATGAACCGTTGGTATAGAAGCGTTGGGAAATGTCAGATTTCCAGTAGTGGGGTATCATAGGGTTTTTATGGTTGTTTGAGGCTTTTATGGATTTTTAGGGGTATTAGTGTATTTATGTTTAATAAAGGTTTTTGGGGGTTTTAGAGTTTTTTAGAATTTTATGGGTTTTCGGGGGTTTATGGTTTTTTGATGTTTTCTAGTATTTTTTGGATTTAATGTTTTTCAGGATTTTTACATTTTTAGGTTTATTAGGTTTTAAATTGTTTTTATATTTTTTGTGTTTTTTGGTTTTTTATGGGTTTATGTTTTTTTAGGTTTTTAGGGTTTTTCCACTAAGAATTCACACCTCATGATGATTTTCTATTTCAAAACTTTTTCCAATGGGTTTTTCTATGGTATAAGAAACACCCAATGGTTATACATCCAAATTGAGGTGCTTCCCAAAGGAAATCACTTATTCAGAATTTTGTACAACTATGCTTAAGAACCCTCATTAGTAAAGGGTAGGGGAGATTAGGCTCATCACACCCTTTTGGGTGGAAATATTTCCTACTCTATGACTCTCTTATATATTTAAGAAATGTTCATGAATCCTTTATTAGTTATTAGGTATGGTATAGGTCATCCCAGAGTTAAGAATGAATTATATCATGTATTTATCATAGAATAATATGTATGTATCTGAGGTTTTTAATCAATGAAGATATCTATATGTATCCTACATTCTCCGTTAACAGTATCCTCTTGTTAACTACATGGATATTCTTTATTCATTGTTATGATGATGTCAGTTTCCTTGCCACTAAATGTGGTACTCTAGAGTATATCATCGTCCAGGGAGATGGGAGTTTTTTTAGTTTTGGGATCAAACCCATAAATGGTATTCATATGTATCATTATGAAAGTAATAATAACCCATATAGTTTGATTCCTCTCAATGGGTAACATCATAGCTTTTAAGGACATCTGATAAGGACCCAACCATACAACATAGCATCATGTGGAAAGGACCTCTTGGAAGAATATGCTGACAAATTTTTTGGTTTGGGACTTATATCGAAGGAGCCCTGGGAACCACAGAGGAATATGGATTCCCTATTTGAAATAGACATTATTGTTAATGTGGCCCAGAAAGAACATGTTTTGTTTTGGGCATTGGTTTTGGACCTCATGGAGGCTTCCTACGTATCCCGTTTATATGGGGATCAAAGCCAACATAGTTTGTTTGTTCTCATTGGGGAATATGAAACTTCTAGAGGATAATCTAGGGCTTGTTCCTAAAAAGGATTCCCTGGAAAGAGACTGTGAGGGATTTCTCAACTCATGGTGTTTTGAAAGATTTTGTTTGGGGTATATTGTGTAGAGGATGCCAGGATTTATGGAATTATGATCGAAGATTACTACGGAGGAGGATAACCATTCTGGGGTATGTTTTCCCATATCATGGATGATATGGTATGGTGCTTAGGCCTTAGTAAGGAATCATATTTATCCAAATTATGTCTGAAATCAGATCTCTCATTGTTCATTTAGTCACATAGATCATGTAGATGTCGTGATCATCGTTATATCTACGCCCATGGGAGTCATACTCAGTGTGAGAAACAAGGGGAAATAGAAGATCAATCAAATCACACACTCTCATCTTGTCTATTTTTGGACATGATGATAAAGACCAATGGGAGAGGGATGGGGCATTGATTGTGCCCACCTTTCTACTAAAAAAGGATTATCCAATGTTAGGGTTTTAATAGTGCTAGCTAAAAGCATTGTCAAACCCCCATCCCCCTGTCAATGATATAAATGGCGTTGTTAAAAGGGGTATTTAACAAAACTTTTTTTAGTACTGTTATTGGGGGACCATTATCATTTCGAGTAAAAAGGCACTGATAAAGGCCCCTCTTCATCAGTTCTAGAAAAAATAGCTCATAAAAAGTTCCTTTATTAGTGCTCCTAAAAAAATGATTATAAAGGGGGGTCTTTATTTGCACTACTTTAGAAGGGATGATGAAGACCCCCATTCTCAACTCTTTTTTACTAGAAATAATAAAGGGTATATTTCGAAACAAATAATTCATTAACAGTAACTTATTAATATATAAATATATTTATATAGATATGAATATGATATATATATATATTAAATATGTTTTAGATAAGGGTAAATAGGCATTTACACATAATATATAAGATATTTAGTGATAATGGATTATAAAATAATTTTAAAAATAAAATTTTTTAATTTTTTAATTATTATCGAGTAACAGTAATTTAGTAAAAATTTAAAGGCAAAAAAATTATTAAAAAAATATCTATAATTAGTTGAAAACATAAATTGAACATCAAACGACCATAAATATTGATCAGGGTGTCTTTTTGGGCCCTACCACTCATAAAATAGAATGCTGTGATGAGTTCTACACTTTGTAAATTTGGCGGGACCATGGTAACTACTTTATGAGGCCAAAAAATCCCTAGAAGGCCTCAATACTGATTTTGTATTTGGGGTACCCAAAATTTTTATCATTATATGTATTTTAAGCCATGATTAATGGGGTCGTTTGGCCATTTTTATTGGGGACTAAATTTATTCCCAGTACATACATACATATTGATATCATGAATTTGAAACTTTATCACTTTTCATAATGTAATATTATTTATAATCAACTATATATCAATATATACATATTTCTTATATATTCACACATAAAATATTTGTTTTATAAATAAATAATTAAACATATTTACATATAAAATATATTTTGAATTTATGAAATTTATCTATATATATAAACACACATATATATATTTATATATGGATAAAAAATGTTACAAAATATATATTAATATATAGAAAATGTCAAAAAAATGTAAAAGAAAAGAACATAGGGGAGTGGAAAAGGTGTTGGTGAATAAGCTAGAGGTCATAAGATTGAAACTCACTAGAGGTAGGGGCATGATTGAGAGGGTGGTATTGTCTAAAAAATTGAAAAAGTGGTAGGTGATGTGAATATAAAGGTGGGTGAACCAAAAAAATGTATCCCCTTTATCAGTGGGGCCTCTATCATTGTTTTTTAGTGTAGTTAAAGGGGGATTTTAACAGAACTAAAAAAGAGCTAATAAATATGGACATTTACAGTACTATAAAACACTGATAAAACAACCATTTATCATTGATCAAAATGATGATAAAGTACTCCTTTATTAGTTATTTTTTAGCGTGGTTAAAGGGGGTCTTTTTTAGTGCTTTTTAGAAGTTATGTTAAAGCTAACCATTTAACATATTTTACATTATCAATTCTTATATATCACTTATAATTCCTTTATACAATCTTTTTTAAAGTCTCAAATTCTATTAGTGCCTCATATTTTCACGACCCGCATTCAACAGAAGGAGGGAAGGGTCTGCAGATTGCCAAGCCATTCCTTCATTATGTTGAAGGAGAGATAATGACCCCCAAGGCCCGCCTTCAATAAGTCCCGGAGTAGCGACTAGCACCAAGGGTATAGAAATTACAAAAAAATGGAAGTAATTACCCCTTTTTGTTTTATAGGATCGGGAGATAAGAAGATGAAACCCAACAACACCAAGGTAAAAGAAAAGTAAAGCCAAAAGTAAACCATTCCCACAAGCATGTTCCAAAAGTAAAAGCCACAAGGTACAAAAGGTGACTTCAAAGGTATGTACCAATGGAATAAAAACAGCAACTGCAACTGCCTCAAAGGTCCGAGCTAGTATGGTCCTGTGTGATCCCCGTAGTCCTCCTGGAAACCTGAAAGCAGTTTTATATATGTAGGGTGAGCATACAAGTACACTCAGTAGGGAAAACCAAAGACTCTCATTCACAAGTGGGGGAACGTACTAAAGTCCCGTGAGAAAAGGAGTAAGTCAAACACCTATCAAGGTAAACTATCCACCAAAGCCTCACCAAGGCACACTCCCCAAATAACGCAAGTCAAGTAATATATATAATAAGATCACATAGATGTTTGGTTACCCCGCACCACTTTCCCACTGGTTATTGAGACATCCTACACATCGAACCAATCCCGCCATTCTCACCGCAGTCCCACTCCACACCCGCCCGCACACACCTGGGCCACAACCACATGCAGTCCCACTTCCGAATCCTGCCCGCTCACCCCTGGGCCACAACTGTCACACATAACCACACCTGCAAACACCTATTCCAGAACAACCACCACCACGCTCGAAGACAACTAGTCTAGAAGATCCACTGCCATGCCCAAAGAAACCTGGGCCTCATCCCGAAGACACATGGGAAACCACCTGCCGCACACACTTGGCCAACCACCACACTACCCCGCCTGAAGGTTCATGGTCTAATAATGGACCTCAGTCCATCACAGCCTGCCCGAAGATACTTGGGCTATCCGAGAAAGGTAGCATAAAAGGAGATAATAACTAGACACTAATAATAGTGTGGGAAAAAACAGCCTCCCCAATGAAATGGGGGTGTTCGGCACTAAGTGCTCAACATGGGTGGGGAATGAATAAGAAACACAAAACTACAAGTATATAAGTATAGATAACAAACACTCACCCAATGTTTAGGTTTTTCCTCAGCTAGCCTAAAGGACACAACCAACACCCAAGTCCGAGTCACGACTCTCACCAACAAAACCCATTTGTCCCATTCTTCTTTCATGTTCAGTAATAATGTTCAAATATGTTTAAGCACTACTGGGCAACTAAACCATAAGAATAACCAAGGAAAATAAACCAGCCAAACATCAACTAAGTATCCACACCCGGTTCTCTTGTAAAGTCACAACAACAAAGGAAAAGTGAGATCCCGTGAAGTACTGGAACTAGACAACCCCAAGACACTGCCCCATGTCCCCTCCCCCAAAAAGTTTTTTCATCAATAGAGGATCCAAACCTAATTTGTGATATAACAAGGTAACCACCCGGCCACAAAACTCACAACCACTGAATCTGTAACAACAGGGAATCCCATTCCAAATTTCACAACCACCGAGAGTATAAAAACAGGGGATCCCATACCCTCCCACATATCTAGAAATAGGCCCGTGGAATAAGAAAAAACAAACCACTACCATCAAGAAAAATAGGCCCATGCGGTATTTTCAGATTTAAAAGATTTTACATGCTCCATGATTTCAATTTCCGTGTGTTTTAATCGGGGGTTATCACATTAGGGTTAATCCTGGTGCCTTCAATTTATTCAGCCGGGTATACATGATTAACCGATTTACTTTTCACAGCAGGAGTTTAAAATTTCAAAACAAGCCATTTAAAACACTACGAGGGGTTCATTAGTGCACAGACAATGACTACCAATGACCTCGATTTTCAGAAGGCATAAGCCAGCATAAATCAGAAAGATGATCATAATATAAACAACATCAATGATCACAGCCTCCCTTCATTCTTTATTGAATTTGTTCATTATATTTATTTAGGACTTTTTTATCCAAGTCTACGGAAACAAAAGCACGCCCACCCCGCATGATACACCAAAGAGAGAGACGAAAGAGAAAAATTCCTTACTTGTTGATAGATGATCGACGCTTAGGTCGGGCGCGGAACTTTATGCATAACGATGCGGCGCGCCCGATGCACCAAAAGCTGTTCGTGAAAATCCGAGATCGAGGAAAGAAGAAACCATGCCTAACCCTTTAGTTTATAAGGGCTGCGGACGGTTGACATAAGAACGTGAAACCGCGTAAGACGTGAGGGCAAGGGTTGGCCACGCGGCCCCACGCATTATTAAAGTGTTCAGGTGGTTTAAACCGATGCATTAATTCATTAATTAATTAATTAAAACATTCACGCGCATTACCGGGCTTTAAAAAATGCTTAAAAGAGTCAAAATTTGGTTTAAAACCCTAATTGCACAAGAAGGAATGCCACTAGAAAGAACCCACATGGTAGTCCAGAGCCACCGGTGGCTGAGGGCCACCAGTGGGTGATGGCTACCGGTGGCCGAGCCACCGGTAGGCTGCAGCTACCGGTCGACCAAGCTACCGGTAGGCTGCAACTACCAGAAGACCGAGATACCGGTACGCTATAGCTACCAGTAGGCCGAGCTACCGGTAGGCTGCCGCTACTGGTAGACCGAGCTACCGGTAGGACGCAGCTACCGGTAGACCCCACTACCGGTAGGCTGCAGCTACCGGTAGACAGAGCCACCAGTAGCTACAGCTACTGGTAGACCGAGCTACCAGTAGACAGAGCTACAGGTAGGCTGCGGCTACCGGTAGACTGAGCTAACGGTAGGCCTGCTACCAGTAGGCTAAGGCTACCGGTAGGCCTACACCACCGTGATTCCCAGACCAGAAAACCCAACACGAGATTTTCACAAAGTAATGGACCCCAAAACCCGGGCCATTACACATATGACCCATCTCCAGCCGATGGAAGTGTTTGGGGCTTCAATGGTATAGGTTGGGGTTATAAAACATACCTCTCTTAACATAAAGATAAAATGCGTCCAGGGTATGGAAACTGAAGATGGATGGAAGCATGAGAGAGTGGAGAGGGCTCAGGTTCCCATTGACTCATTGTCCCAGTGTTTATGATACATAGAGGAGTAAGAGTAAAACCTTTTTCAAGAAATAATAGGGGATTATCATAGGAGGTATGCCTTAAAATTTATCATGTATTGAAGGATGAGGATGTCATTCCATGATGAATTGAAAATTAATTATAATCCTCACCCTCCCTACTAGAAACTATAGGCTTCAGGTCTTCAATGATGAGAAGGGAAGGACATAATCATAACCCTTGTTTCTGATATTGAGAACTCCCAAACAATGTCAATTTTGTAGGGTTCCTCATGACCATTGTAATAAAAATTCACACACATCTTAAGGATACTAATTTTCAAGTTGGACATGTGTGGTAATCCTATAACCGTAGAAATGAAAATCCAAATTAGCGAGAAATTTTGTGCCTTTTTCTATGGGTTTTCTATTATGGAGGCTTTGATGGAGGCTTTGAGTTGAGCCCTCTAAGAAAAGGCATCCAAAGGATGGGGGGCCACCATGGAAGGATTTGAATATGTCCTAAAACATGGCTCACATTTGTTTTTTGTTAGGTAAAAAAATGTGGATCGTATAGGGGTTTCTCCACACTTGTACGCCTGGGAGAATTGGTAGTACCTTGGGAGATGGACCACCTGGGTAACTACACTTGGAGATACCTTGCTCAAGAATTAACATGTCTCTATAAGTGTTCTTGGAGGTGACTTGTGTGGCTCCCTATTTTGTGGAAGGGTACCTCATTCTAGTCTTCATTAATTTTTGGGTGAGATACTTCCACACATAGCTGTTGTTTATCTTAATTCTTAGGAGGACTTTAGTTTCACCATCCTAATTTAATTCTCTCTTATCGAAGTTTTAGAAACCTACCTATATGTTTATGGTGGGATTGTGGGAATCACATGGGGGAAAAGAGAATCTAATGGACTTTAGGAATTTTAATCCATGAAATGAATACCCTAGGGTACAATTTATAGGAAGCATGGTACCTTGAGTGAAGGTTTCATCATTCCCTGGAGTGATGTGTGAGTCTGTCACGTAGGGTTTCACACAAGTACCTTGTGTGCTGACGATTTTTGGGGTTCATGGGTGAAATGACCTTTCAGATGATTAAGTGATCCTTTGCCTTAATCATTTTTCTTCTTCCCTTATTCCAAGGGTATTAACCTTGGCTTCCTTTTCATCCATACAAAAAAATAGAGTTTCAACTAAAGCCTCCCCTCAGGATTGGATCCGATTGAAGGGAGAGGTTCTAATCCTGAATCAATGGGATAAAAAGGATGGATAATGCACTGAGGTAACCAATAAAAGTCATATTCCAAATACTTACATGATTTTCATCCCCTTAATATTGTTTCATATATGGGTCACACATGTGGTATATATTGGGGTTGACCACGCCTATAAAAAGGAAACTCATTTCAACTAATGGATCTTGCAACAATTAATTTTCAGGTATCACCATGCTAGTCTCCTACATGGACCCTCCACTAGAGCATTTTTCCTAAAGGAGTCATCCCCAAAGATGTGGTATGTATCTTATTGAGTGATGAATATGCTTGGGTGTGTAACTTGCATGAAAACTAGGAGTGATTTCCCCTTGAAAATCATTTTCATGAGGAATCTAAGAGAGGTACTTGTGTGGGCTCATGCCTTTGTTAATTTTTTTTCATAGCTTTCATTAAAAGGAACATTTTCTAGAAAAATTAGATAGTTATTTTTTGGTTCAATGGACACCACAAGGATTTCATTTTCCAATGAACAAGATATTTAACACATTGGGGAGATGATGGAATTCATTTTCCATGAGTATTATGATGTTTTCAATACCAATTTTCCTAATATGGTGGGTGCCTTGAAGAAATTTCATTGGGACATTTTGGATAGTGGATATCTATCACTTCATGGTCAGGGGAATCTATGGGAGGTCCTCACAGTGGCTCCAAATAAATAAATGTACCACTCTTGGTTTGAAGATCATTATAATTGCCCAACTGCCATAATTTCTATCATGGGTGCGAATATCAATGTTGGGAAATCATCAATATCTTGTTTCATTCATAATAGATTGTGTACACTAGATATAAAACCACACATAGCTGAATTAAATCAACATTTCAATTCATCCACATTTCTAGATTCAATGATAGATGAGTTGAAGGGATGGAGGAAATATTTGGACTTCCACCCAGCAGGGGGTGCTAAGCCTGCAAAGTTGGGGACGTATTGGGTATGTTAAGCCTGTTTAGAATTCACAACTGAATTGATGGTCATGAACATATACAATGATGCCTGGGTGTGACAAAATTATGATTATTTGAATGTTGAGTTCATTCCAGATCTACTAAGCTACTGGATCCCAATGACATATATTATCCATCTGATGCATGGAGAGGTTGGCATCAATTTATTGGAAGTCCACAATTTCCTTGGGGCTCTGAAACATGAAGATGTGTATGATTAATTTATACCTCCAAGGGCCATGTGGAATGATACTGACATGAAACTGCCATTATTCCATGAGTTTCTAAAAATATCTCATGATATTAATGAGGAATACCCCCACATAAGGGGTAAAATTCATTTAGAGGTTTGGATAAAAACTTTCTTAAGGAATAAGGGGGATTTATCCACTTTAAAGAGTCTAACACAAAGTCCTAAGGAGGTGAAGAGAAGCATACTCGAAAACATATTTCGGAATTTTGAGATGGGGGTATGATAAGTGGGGATATGAGATCAATCCCAACATCATAGCAATGACTCATCTTATTGGATTTCTAGCCATGTGGCTTAGCACTTATTTCCTACATTTATGTGATTCCAATAGTGGAATAAGTCAAAGAATATTCTTTGTAGTATCCAAGATGGTAGAGAGAATGTTTATGGGGTCGTCCATCCCCATCCTAGAAGAAATCCATTGAATCAAGATACATGTTCATACTAGGAAGATTCTTTTTTATAATCACAAGACCATTTAATTTTTGGTAGGGATCGATCACAACCCACTTCAATAATCATGCCATGAAAAGAAGGTTCGAGGTTCTCAAGAGTGATTTTAGACCATATTTCTAGGTTTTATATAGTATTCCACCCCTATCATTAAAACCCAATGAAAACCTAACAAAGATGAGTTTATTTAAGGAGTTCAACTTTTTTCCCTATGGGAATCTATTCACAAGGTGATTTATTCAAGATGAGATGGCTATTTTTTAGCTTAGGTCATACATGATGGCCTTTAGGGATGATGTTTTGAGGACCAAGACTAATGGTGAGATTTTTTGTGAGGCCTATTCTCCTTATTGGTTTTCATTCCATTTCATGTCTCTATAGAAGATAATTTTATATCCATTGGTAAAAATCATAATAGAAAATTATCTGATGGTATCTCTACATATTTTGATGCTATACAACCATGGAGTTAACATAGGAGGTGGTCAACCTACTTCTAGAAGATGAAACCAATAGGTTAACCTCCAGATATGATGATGCTTGTATTGAATAATACCCCAAAGGGTATATTTCAAAATATGTTCATCAGGTTGTGAATAGGAATTGGAGTAAAATGGATTCTTGTATTTTTAATGGCACCTCATCTTCTATAGAGGCTACTTTGTTCACATCAGAGGGTAAAGATGATGAGGTTCCTAGATCACCTAATTGACCTAGAACTATGTAAATTCCACCTATCATAATAAAAATGGATACACCAAATGAGATTATAGACAAGAGGACTAGTTATCTCCACCAAGAAGAGGTTCATGTTCCATTATTGCATCCGTCATCTGTGATGGAGAGAGTTGGTAAACACATGAAATCCCAACCTATTGAATCATCATCATGACATTCCGAGGTATATTCGAAATTCATACGCCCATAGGCAGCTTCATTTTTGTAATAAATATCCTCTGATACTGAAATCATATGGTCTTTTAATTGAGATGATTATGGATTCTAGGGATAGTATATTCCTGATCCACACCCAATCATAAACTTGAGAACAATCATACTGAGGTGAGGATTTATATTCAGGAGCTAGAGATGATCATCTATGAAATTGATGAACAAATTACTATGATGAGATGGGTGGAGGATATGATGAAGTGAGGTGCTTATGAAGAGTTTGACCCATATTATTAATAATGGTGTGACTTTTCCAATCCATATGATGTAAGTTCTCATTTTTCTCATATTTTCATTTCTTATTTTATTTTATCTAGAATAAATGTTTTTTGTGAGTGGAAGGTCATTGTGACTTGTAGAGGGTCAATGGGAAAAAACAGAGGTTATATCACCATGATATAAAATAATTGGAACCCCTCATGGGTATAATGAATCACCCCAAGAATCAGGATAACTATCCCCAGGGCAGAAATCAATAATGTCTGAGATGGTAGGAGATATCTCATTGCCTCCTATAATACCTATCTTTGAGGAGGTTGCTTCTAGTCTTCATAGATTGAAAATGATGAAAAATAGGGAATTCCAAATGGTTAAATCATTTAATAAATGTATCACCAGTAGTAAATGTTTAAAGGTTACCATTAATATATAATTTATCTAGAAAAGTGTCTAAATATTCTTGGATTGCTGATACCCCTTAACATTACTCTCTCAAGTGGATAATAGATGAGCCGACAAGGACTAAATAGGGTTCTCTGGACTGATGAAAAATTCATATTGGTGTGTCGTCTCCCTCAAAAAAAGAGTTTTTGAGTGATGCAGATGCATCATCTTCTCCCAAAACTATTATTGTAACCATTGTATAAAGGGAGGAGGAATCCTGTAATGTCAATTTTATATCATAATTTGTCAAATAAATATAGCTTAATTCCATTTCTATAATGTTTCAGGTTTTTATCATGCACCAAAGGAACCTACAATGACTGATGCTTACATGACTATTGTCACTGAGGGAGCTCTTCTAGTTCTCATGTCATCAAAGGAGGGTGATGTGTCATGTCATGAACCGAATATTCCAAGTGTCTCCATGGGAGAGATTAAAATGGGGTTTGTGATGTCAATAGATTCAATGAAAAATCTTAGCATTAAATTTGAAGAAACACTAGACCATATTAAAATTCCCACTACATTAGTAGAATTTGAGTCACATAACAGGGAATTTAATGGATATGATTCCTTACCTTTTGTGAAACCAATTTCATTATGCTTGAATCTCAGATCCTGATTTATTCAAATATGTAGCTCCGGCAACATTGACGGTTGCATTGAAGACACATGAACAAGATGTTCAATTCAATATCAATCGTATTGTTTTGGGGATAAATTCAAGTGGACCACGAAATATGAAGTCTTTATGAGCCTCATTTGGTGATCCCTAAGCAGACCCATGAGAGTTCCCCTCATTAATAGGTGGCATCATGGAATATTGAAGTTAAGGATGCTAGGGAGGATTCCTCTTAGGATTCCGGTGATTTATTGGGTAAGGTTCTCCAAATGTTATTATTGTGCCCCATTATCACATTCTCTTGAGGAAAAAAATGATTCTAAATTATCATTTCGGTTTATAAGTTTCTATGACTGGGTCTGAGGACAGAGCTTATATACAAAATAATCCAGCATCAGAAAGCGGGGAATCCAATTTCTTGGAGGGAGTAGAGCATGTTACTTCTTTGAATGATTTGCTTCCAGAGTACATTACTCCCACTAATGGAGGCTTTGAGTTGTACTTTGTGTTTCAGGACTCTCTCAATGTCACACATGAAAGGGATAGCTGGATTATCATGAAGTTAATTTTTGGGACATCTCTAGAAGAGCTTCCTGCACTATTTGGCATATTTCAAGCTCTATTTGAAAAGCAGGGATTTGGTGGGATTAATTAAACCCCAATTCATGCTATTATGAACGAGACTATTAGTGTGAAAGAGAAAGAGCATAGGCTTTAGAATGATATCATAAAGGTAAAACTTATGTCCAATGTTGATGAATATTGATCATTGTTAACCCAATAGGAGTCTGACCATAATAAAAATATGATACAATAAAAATAGAAGCTCAAGGAGAATACCATTCAAGCCTCAAGCCTCTATAAATTTTTGGATTTCGTCCATGGGGAACTCGAATAGCTCCATTATTCAGTGGGTGAGGCCCAAACAACATTCAAACAATAATATAAGAACTTTTCCAAGCTAAGGAGACTAAAGCTTGTCTATTTACTGAGCTTCAACAATTGGATAATGGGTCTTGGTATTCCATTCAATAGATAATGACTTATATTTTAGATCTCTTGAAATATATGATAGAGAGACTCCATTTTTTGGATGCTCCAATGGATTTTACCCATAATTGGAAATAATTTTGCTTCCAACCATATATGCCATCATCCCTACTCTCTTCCTAAAATCATAACATCAACGATGACTTCTATAGAATGAAATATTAATATTATCTACTCATAATCACAATGATATGGATTGGTGCAGCTCTAAATTTTACCTAAGAAAAGGGTTCTTCTGAGCTTATGGTTCGACTATTTCTAGGGTTATATGGAAAACCCTACAAATGTTATGTATCTTTTATGTCATCACCATAATTTAATCCTGAGTCCACAATATTAATAAGACGTAATGGGCGAGGCATGTATTTTATTTAGGCCACACCCTTTTTGGATTTTCAATATAAAATTTTTTATTCCCTTAATATTTTAATTTCATGATGTTTATCAAATACCATGGAGAGCACATGTCTAGTGAGCTGAGAATCAAGTTTTTCCTAGTGTTCCCATTAGGGTTTTCCAATCTGGTGAGTATTACATCTCTTTTCATGGGAAGATTCAAATAATGAATGTCTAACTATTAAGGATAGTGATTAAGGTTGAAAAAAATTTAACAATGGATTTTGAAATAATTACTCATACAAGGCTTCTAGGTTGAGAATGTTTTGAAATTACATAGATATATAGTGGGGAATCACGGGAAATGATTTTTCGGTTCCTGGATCTAAAACATGATGTTATGTAATAGAGGAGTTCTCTCCTAAGGATGATGTTACCACCAGTTGACAACCCTAATTTTTGGTCTATTTTATGCGAGGAAAACTCGGGTGTGTACTGCATATTATGTAGTGGAATCCTTTGGCTGACATGGAAGTTATGAGGGACATTTATTACACAACCAACTAGGGGGTACTGTATACTCAAGAAAATGAGTTCATTAGAATTATTACATTCTATTACAAATGGTCGATGTTTAAGATTTGGATTTCTCAAGACCATGACAGGTGGATTTTAAAATGGTATGTTTCTGAGAATTAATGGAATATCTATATTGGTGTGGGTCCTAAATGGTAAACCAATCCTATATAAAGTTTGATCGAGTGGTTGAGGGTACATTTTTTTTATGGCCAATATCATGGTAAAGGCTCCTTTCTATCAATGGGTGAAGGTTTTGTTTAGTTCTATGTCATGTGATTAGGACATTAATCATATATTTTATCATTTTACAGTGATTACATTATGATGTGTAATTTAAATTCATAAAACAAGCACATTATGCAATTTAGTTTAAAGTCATAATGAAAGGACATTAGGTGGATATAATTTAATGTCTTTATGTTTGATAAAAAAATTTATGGTTCTACCATTCTAGGAAAGCTATCTAGAAATGTTCTTCCATATTCAGGTATGGGTGGATAATATTTTATGATACTATTTGGGGACATCCAGATCCAAAAGGCATTATGATAATGCAGATTATGGTGTCAGAGTAGGTCTCTCCCAAGGATGAATTTACCTCTGGTTGAAAAAAACGTTTTGTGGGATGTTTTATGCGTGGTCGACTAGGGATTTTACTGTATATTCAATTGTGGAATCCTTTGGATAACATGCCTATTATGAGGGTAATTTTATGCAAGGCCTACTAAGAAACATTATTCATATTCCGATGAAGGAGTAATATAAAATTATGACATTCTATAACTAAAATCCAATGAAATTTTATGGAGATTCAGATCTCCCTAAGAACAGAGTTTGGTTTTTTGAGAAAAGTAACTGAATACAAAAGGCATATTTCAATTCATGATTTCAAAAGAATCCAAGGAATATGAACTATACATAGGTCAGGCCAAGCATAGGAAGTTTGGTTATTGTTTTTTTAGGTCATATGACTAGGATCATAATATTATGGAAACAAAGGATGATATGTGGTCAAATGGACCAAGTATATTCCAATATTCTTTGAACACATGAAGGGGGAAAATGTAAACCACGATCTTAGAGGAATTCAGATTGGGATAGAGGACATGGGAAAAATATTAAAGGGTTTACAATAGACACTTAATCATGGATTCCAACATACCATCTTCACAGCTTAAAGGGACAGAAGATACTTCTACCATGGGATAAATTACAGCTATTTGACAAAACCATTTTGTGGAATTATTTATACAAGGGAATATATGGAACATACTGCTTGAAAAATAATATAATCCATTGGTTGAAATGCTTTAAAATTTATGAGAAAGTTATTCAAATTCAACTAGGGTGTATTATAACATAGTCAAGAAAAAGGGATCCCATGTATCATACATTCTGCTACCAGAAGTTAAAGAAATATTATGAAGATCTGAATGTATTCATGATTTAGGGAATGATGTGACTAAGGGATATTTCTAAGAATAAAGATGCATTTGAACCAATATTGTTCATGTTTTGGATGTCCATTGTATATATATATCTCATATTTAGATGGGTTTATCTATATTTCCTTGGTGATCCAATAATGAGAGGACCGAAAATAAAATCACAAGCAAAGTCCTTAGTTTGTATGCAGAAGAGGGTACATTTTTCTTTATCTAATGGTTGGGACTAGGACTAATTCCTAGAAGTCACTACATATATCAATATAATTATAATTAAAAGACATGTAGTTATAATAATAAATGTCCCCCAAAATTATTGAATTCATGTGTGGAGGACCGGGGGGTGGATATGGGTTCACACATTGGGTGAGAACTTGAATTGGGTATCCTCATGTAGATTAGACCCCCACATGGGGGAGTACATGCATTACCCATGTTGTACTACTAATGGGACAAGGATTTATGAACTATATGTAACTACGTATCTCATAGTGGTGTGAATCATGCCACCCGTAGTTTGTAATGAACCATTCAATTTATCATCAAGAGGAAAGGATATGGGAGATTCAGTTGTGAAAAGGAATGTCACAACTGGAACAAGGTGTCAGACGTGGGAATAACTACATATCCTACTAAGGTAAGAATAAATCCACATGTAGTTCTTATAAAAATAATTTAGTTTATTATCATGCAATGAGGATAACCGGTGTGATTTTTATGGTCCTGTATCCAATACCATTATTCCCCCAATGTGAATTGATATACCTTACTCGTGTAGGGAAATACATTACCAAAATTCTTATCCCACATGATCTGTGATCAGTTTTAGAAATAGGGTGTTGTAAAGGTTTATTTTATAGCACAAGGGAAACACAAGTGAAGGATAAGAACATTTTTATTTTATGGTGGCTAGGCTAGGAGATGTAATTTGGGTGTCACGACATATCTCATCAAGATAAGAATCAATCCATTCTTAGTTATTGCGATCCCATGAAATTTAACATCATGTCATACGAATGAAGATGAACTGACATGAATGGATGGAAATGTTGTGTCAAGGCTAGGGTGTAGGACCCATGTGTTACTTTATATCATTCTGGGGAGAGAATCAATCCACACGTAGTCCAAAAAAGATATTCCCAGAGAATGTTTGAATTTGTACACAAGGAACAATGGGGTTTTTGTGGGTTGATTGTGGCTGGACATGAGATTATAGATCTATGTGTCACTACATATCTTTCAAAATTAATAATCAAGACACATGTTGTTCTTGATGATATTCCATTTGTAGGTATGATCCGTAAATAAGGATTGGGGGATTTTTTATTGGTGTTTTAACCAAAATTGGAGATCTGGGCATCACTAATTATCTTACTAAAGCAATAATCAAGCAACATGTTTTTTTTAATATTGTTCCCCATACCAACTAGGTTATTATGTGGGGAATGGGGCTTTGAAATGTTTTCCATATTAATTTTTGTGCCCAAAATATGAGGTTTATATGACATTAGGTATTTTATCATAATGATAATTGATGCATATGTCCTAGAAGGTTCCCCGTGAAAATTGGATTGGTACTAGGGGAATATTAATGGGGTTCATTCACTAATCATAACTATACCTAGGATTGGAATTATGGGAGTCACTATGTATATTTCTGAAGAAAGAATAAAGTCACACATAGATTTAGAAAATGTTCCCTAGGTAGGTCTGATCCATTCACACAGGATGTAAAGGGGCATTTATTTTCATTGTGGTTGGACCCATGGTATAGGATGCAAGAGTCACTATATATCTTACTCGGGAAAGAATCAATCCACACATAGTTATTAGTAAAACCATGATGTTTGAAATTATGTAATAAATATGCAAAGATTTTGGGGCTTATACGTATAAAAGGGGACCAAGTGAAACATTTTATTGGATGTGATGTGAGTATGGATTAATCTTGGGGGATACCCATAATTTATTCCTTATACATGAGGGACCACATAGTGCATCAACTTGTGTTATTTTGGGGGACTCTTAAAATCAAATGATAGGGACATTAAACATGCAGTTTAATGTCAGGAAGTTGTGACGATCAATTTCTTTTAGTTTTATGTCATTCAATTGGGACCATATGTTGTGTAGTGTAGCTTTGTTTAGTAAACTCCTTGATGCCACCCATTTTAATGCCATGCAACATGGATGACTGTGGGGTTATGCAGTATAACATCCTACAGCTGAGACGTTATCTCATGTGATTGCATAAAATATATATCTAGGAACTTTACATTGGTTTGATTCATAAGGATATCTCCATCCATTTATATCAAAGAACAAGGTCTGTTAGAGTGGACATTCTTTGTAGAGTGTGTTCCTTCCCACATTGACTCAATATTTGGAGGATTCTTTCTAGATATCATTCATGTCCTAAGAACCCATACCCATTACCCTTATAGGAATGAGAAAAGGAAGAATTTCTTATTAAAAGCTCATGAAATCTGATTTTGGTAGACTTCCAAGTGATGAAAGGTATGAAATCTCTTGTAATCAAATCTCTTAAATTCATCTAGTCATTTTTGAGATTGTTCATCTACATATATATCATCATAGATGGAAATATGGAGTGAAAGTAACTGAGCCACAATGATAAGGACTTCTTAGATACCATATTCCAGCGAATATGGGGTTTACCGCATGGTAGTACATGTCGTAGTCTAGTGAGACAACAAGAAATTATTGACCTTTACATGAAAATATATTTTTTCTTTTTACACCATCTTCTGTAGTACATTTTATTGGGTATTGTGGAAGTCCACTATCTGTCCATTAACAATTTCATAATATAGGGATGAGTTTTTGGATTTGATATTGTATTCTTGATATAGATTTTCTAGCTGAATAGAACAAAAATTGGTTCCATTTTCCATAAATATGGTTTTAGGGACACCAAATATGGTAATAATGATATCTTTTAAGAACATGACAAAGATTTTCACACTGAATTATTTGAGGTGAATTACCTCATCCCACTTGCAGAAGAAATCAGCAGTATTATAGCTGTAATTCAAATTCTTGGTTGTGGATGGGGGGGGGGGGTATGGTCCCATTACACACTACTAGAAAATGAGTCTTTGGAGACCCCTTACACGAGAAACCTCCATTGGCCGTCCTATGGTTTCATTATATATATATATATATATCATCAGTGCCCCTCCCCCCTTGTGCCTGATCCCAAAACCCTACCCCCCACAGATGCTCAACCCCTTCCTCGCCGCAATGACACCACCGCCCGTACCCTCCCTCATTACACCGCCAATGCCACACCACAACCATCTCCAGCTCCCCACCGATGTCATCGCTCATCCCCTCCCTTGCGGCACCGCCCATCTCATTCCACGCAACACTGCCTCCACCTCACCACCTCCTCCTACGCCCCCTACCCCCGCCGTCATCGCCCACCCCCTCCCTTGCCACAATGACTCCTACTTCGAATCCCCTTTTCTACCCCTCCTCTCCATCGTAGTACCACCTCCAGCTCCCCTCCCTTCCATATTTTTCGCATTATCATGTATGTCATAATTTCAGTTTTTGGGTTTTGATTTTTTTCTATTTAAAATTTTTAGGCATGATGATTAAAGGAAAAATGTGTGTGATTAAAATTTGTGGAAATAAAAGTTCATGTGTATACGAGCCTGTGTGCATGAATAATTATGAAACAGTGTGGGTTGAAAGTGTGTGTATGAGTAGACTTCACACTTTACTTAAGGTTGGAATTTACATAAAATGTAGAGTTCATGTATATGTTCACTGGATTGATATTATGTTGTGTTGTTATTTGATTTATACCATTCTTGAGTTTATGACATGTCTCTCTATGTGTGTGTTTGTCCCATGAGAAAATGATTGATGTTTGACCACATGTGTGTGCTTGCATAACCCATGAGAACAATGTTTGAGTATGATCAAATGTGTGTGTTTCGATACTATATGTTATTATTAATATTATATGTTGTTCCTCTATATGATATTCCATGTTTCAATGTGATGTACTTTGTATATTTTATAGATGATGGGGTATATTTTATTTTTCAACACTCACATAGGGTCATGGTAGAATTATGTGATCTAAACCTTGAGGTGATAATGGGGCATGATGATATTTAAGGAAATGGCATGCGAAGTAGTTTTTGGATGTGAAGGCCCAAGGGAGTGTACAAATGTGGTGGCCATACGGATTAACTAAGAATGAGATGGGGCTTGAAATAATTATATGGTTTGACTTGATACTATTACCTTTTTAATGTTTTGGAATACATGACGTGACATTTTGGTTGACTATGTTCCTGGATTTTGTTATAACTACATTTCCATCTTGAAGCCAATGTTTTTTTAGTGCATGAACACTCCAAACATGGTTCTGTATTTTATTTAATGCACATTTATTTACTATCACAACATAAATTCTTATACCATTGCACATGGGTTAATGAAAAATTGGTCATTTACTACTACTCATATTCAAACCATGCATGGGCATCTCGATTCATGTAAAGACTTCATAGTATGAGATAAAATAAAGGTAAATTCCCTAATGATAAGGGCTAGGATACGAATATTGGTGTTTAGAGGTAGAATTGGGATGGAATTTAGAGTGATATATCATTATTTTTTCACATTCATGTAATTTCTCACATTTTTATTGACCTAACACTTTGGTGGTATTTGTGTTTTTACTATATTACATGAGATACCTACCATGGATTATGATATTTCATTCTTTATTGACACTATTTTGTTTTTTATCCTTTTATTTATAGATTGCAAAAGTATATTTTCTGCACTGATGACATTCAGAACCTTAATGATAGTAAAAAATATCTTGAATAAAAATATACCAGCATGAGGCAGTGAGGAACATTATCTTGGACCCAGTGATTCATCATGGGGAATCACATTCATTATCCCACATATTCCCTATTGGTAACATAAGTCAAGATAGATTGGTATTTTTTTGTTCTCTAATTTTATATATTTTATGTTTCCCTTGATATAAATTAGTTAGTTTTCTAGAAATTAAAGATTTATTGCTATATTAGATGGTTAATATTTACTACCTCTGTTTGAATAAAGGTATTTTGAATCCAAGAGGTAGTGAGACATTATTTGAACAAAGATACAATTTCTCTGAGTTTGTGAAAACTGTACATATTCTTGTGTGAAGTATTCAACGTTTCATCAAGATTGCAAAAGGCACATGGTTTGAAAATGTATCATGAGCACATATTTAGGTTAATGCACAAGAAAGAGTTTATGCACACAAAAATGTAAATTTCCAATGAAAATTATAAGTGGAAAATGTTTTGATTTATTAGTAAAAATTAACATAGATGGTAAGTTTGATAGTTCAAGATTAGTATTTGATGTATTTTTTCATGTACCACATATGCATGTATGTTATTATGTTGTGATAGTTTTTTTTGATTTAGTATTTCAATTTATATTGTTTTAGTTTACTTATATGTTTTGATTATAGTGCATAAAAATATATACATTAGGTTATTAGGGGACCTCATATTCCTTTTTTCTCATGTTGGTTTACTATTTTTAAGTCTACCCAACAAATAATATATTTTGTTTCATAACTAATCGACTACCACACACATTTGATCAAATGAGTTATGTAATGTCATTATATATGACCCATGATCTATCCAACTCTATATTATGAAGAACAATATATTGAAGGGAACCGATAATCATGTTCAAAAGAGGATAATATGATAAGTGTGAGTCACTTTATGGAAAAAAATTTGGGAACCAAACCTGGAATTCACATCTCAATGCTGACAAGCTAGTTGGGGATGACGCAATCTGTTACCTTATTATAGAAATTAACCAATGATTGTGACAAATTAAATAGTTGTGAAGAAAAATTATTATACTAGATGTTTTAATAATGTCTTTCCATAGCTATAAAATTCTTTTCATGAAAAATGTTTACTCTATTGAATTATAGACCAAATTTATTCTCAATATAGTTTCTTTATTATACATATTTCCATCTAATTATTCTGGAGTTATTAAATATTTCATTTCCATTTTTTTATTTTTAATCAAAATATGATTAGGGACTCTTGAATATAGAATCATCATTAGATATACCATAAAAACATGGTGGCAATGACATGGGATTTTACTTCCATTCCATTATCTATTATCTTGTTTATTATTCAGAGAAATAAATTGTTTATTTTAACAACGGTTCACATGAATTTCTTCAGTATTTATTTTAAATATATTTGATATAAAAAATCCATGTAATATGAATTCTTGTGTAAATATTTTTATATAGATATTATTATAGATTAGAGTTGTATGGATATTCCAAATCGAACATCTAGAGAATATTTTGAGGGAATTATGTATTTTATTATGTTCACTAGAGGACATAAAAGTCACTATATTATTTGTCCAGTTAGAAAATGTGAAAATAGATATCAATTCACATGAGATACAGTTATGGGGAACCTATTCTTGAATAGATTTCTGAAAAATTAGATGATTTGGACTCGTTAGGGGGAAAAATATATTCATTGTGAAAATACAATTGCATATTACATAGATGTTGATGTAAGGATGAATGATCAAATTCATGAAATTCTTACTGAAATGGTATGTGGGTTGGCTCCAGAATGCATTGACATCCAAAATTTTGAGACAAGTGAGTTAAATCAATGCTTTAGTGTAGATCCTGATTCAAAGAGGTTTTATGAATTACATGATGATGAAAAATGGAATTATATCATAGATGTATTGCTTAAAATAAATTTTTGTTTATCTTTGGGTTGTTTCATTTGAAGACTTTAAAATCATTGGTCAGACATATCTTTCCACATGCTGTTGGTGTTATCGAAAAAGGTTCATCCTGTCGATGCTAAGATTCCTGAGTCCTATTACCATGCTCGTATGTTGACAGTGAAGTTAGGTTTTACATATGAGACCATAAATTCTTGTAAAAACAATTTTATGTTGTTTAGAAAAGAAACTGCCCATTTGAATTTTTGTATGGTCTGTGGTACTTCCAAGTGGAAAGAGAAAAGTGGAAATTAGACTAATAAATCCAGACTTTGAAACAGTGAAAATTGATTGCCGTAAAAAAAATGCATTACTTTCCCCTAAATCTGAGGTTAAAAAGATTTTTTATTTAATCTAATGTTCCTAATTTTATGAGATTCCATGGTTAATGTAATAATGAATGTGATATGTTATCCCAACTGGAAGACTCTCATGCATGGAAGGATTTCGATAAGAGACACCCTGACATTGCTAAAGATGTTATAAATGTCGGATTTGGGTTGGCATCATATGGTTTTAATCGATTCAAGTCTATGGTTGGTGCAACTCATAACACATGGCCTATGGTCTGGGTTCTGTATAATATTCTTCCATTGATTGTATGAAGCAACAATTTATATTACTTTCCACTCGTATTGATGGACCTAGATGCCCAGGGGATATGATTGATGTTTACCTTCAGATATTGATTGATGAGATGAATTAATTTTGGGGCGATTGTGTGATGAATTATGATTGTGAAATGAATGAAATGATAAAATATAAGGATTATTTATTGTGTAAAATCAATGACTTCTTGTCTTATGCAAATTTATGAGGCTGGAGTATGAAAGTAGGATTTTCTTTCCCTTGTTTCAATAAAATTAAAGAATATGTATGGCTTAGACATTCCAAAAAATTGTCATATATTGGTCATTGAAATTTTCTCCCTCTCATCACAGGTTCAGAAAGGGTAGAGTGACATTTGATGGTTCTAGAGGGTTCATTCCGTCACCAAAGATCATGATAGGAGTTGTAATGTAATCAATAATTGGGGAAGAAAACATCCACATGTTATATGAATTTCAAGATTTGGTGGCTCATACATTAACAAATATTCATAGTCAGGTAGATAGTGCAATCACAACTAGAAAAATAAAAGTATTTTTTAGAATATCCCTATTGGAAAACTGACATTTTAATGCATAATTTGGATGTCATTCACACCAAAAAAATGTTTTTGATAATATATTGTGGAACATTTTTGGGGTCAGTGGAAAGTCAAAGGACCATGTTAATGCACATAGTGATTTGAAAAAATGGTTATAAGTAAATAGTTTAATTTATAGTTAGCAGATAGAAATAAGGCATATATTCCTGAAGCACAGTAAACAATGACTATAATGAATAAAGAGACCTTTCATTCCATTTTGAAGATTCTCAAGGTGCTTGATGGTCACTCTTCTAATATTTCATAGTGTATGAATCTAACGAGTAGGACATTTCAAGGGTTTAAAAGTCTTGAAAATCAAATACTACATTAGAATTTGATTCCAATCTCAATTTGTGATTGTTTATCCCATAATGTTGTTCAACCATTGATTGATATGAGTAATTTTTTTAAACATATTTGTTTAAGAAATCAACTAATGAGTGATTTAAAATGTTTGTGGGACCAAATTGAACTTACTTTTTTCATGTTGAGAAACTATTTCCCCCCTCATTTTTCGATGTTACGGTTCACATGATTGTTCACCTAAATGATGAAGTAATGGCTATTGGTCCTGTACAATTCAGCTGGATATATCATATTGAGTGGTATATGAATACATTGAAATGATTTGTACACAACAGATCTTGTCCAGAGGCATCAATATCCAATGGTTATTTTATGGATGAATGTAATACTTTTTGTGAAGAATATCTTATGGATGTTGAAAACAACTAGATAATCCCTCTCAAATTCATGATGGTCTAGTTAGAGAAGGAACCATAATTGATATGGAAACCAACAAGGGGATACAAGCACATCGATATATCATGTTTAATACTGCATTAGTTATACCATTAATGCAGTAAGTGTCTTATCACTTGTATTGTTTAACTTTTACATGTTTGGTTTTCATAAGTTGATCATTTAAACATCATGTTATCATTTGAAAGAAACTCGTTAATGATCTAAAAAAGAGATGTATCGTGTCACTGAGTATCAAATTCAACAATCTCATTATGTATCATTTCACGATTGGTTCAAGGATTTTGTATGTATAAATTAATTTTCATTATAAGTGAATTATTATACTAATTTCATTATGAAAATATCATTATTGAATACTATAAATTATATCAGTTCATAATCTGAGGGAGTTAGGTTACCCCATGTTGACTGAATAATTTATCCAACTAGCTGAGGATCCATCTATAACGGCTCATCATTACATAGTTATAGATTCTAATTTATTTCGATTTTTCATTTAAGATGTTGATGATAAACAACAAACACAAAATAGTGTCATTGGTTGTCTATTATTTGATTTTGGATATTACTATGGTCAATTGATAGACATCATTGAAGTTGTATACACCCACGAGTTGATGTACATATTTTTTGAGTGTAATTGGGTTGATCTAGTGCATGGAGGTAAAGTCAATCAATATCATTTTACACTGGTTAATTTTTACTATTTGATATGTAGAAATAAACATGTTGATAATGAACCTTTCATTTTGACATCACAAGAAGAACAAGTATCCTTCAATTATATTTCCATTGAATCCTATTTGGAATGTTTTTATTAAAATGTCCCGATGAGGAGTGTTTTTATTTGAACAAGATGAACCTGAGAATGTTCCCATTGTTTCAAAACAACTTGACTAACATACTGTAGTTTAATGTGAAGAAAATATTTATTAGGTTAGAGTGGCCATTGAAGGAGAAATAGACATTATTCATGTTTAATGAATGGTGTAATTGTTTTCCTACTCTTTAGTTTAAATCATTTTTTTAATTGTCTAAAACAAACTAAAACTCCCCCCAGACATCCCCCACCCCCACCTATATAGCCCCTCACCCTCCACCTGGACAACCCCCCTCCTAGAATTCCACCCACCCGAACAGCCCACCCCCCAAAACTCCCCTTCTAACCCCCCCTCCCACCTGCACATCCCCTCCACCTGGATAGACCCTACCCCCTACATATCCCCTACCCCTCCACCTACACATCCCCCACCCCACATCTAGCCCTAGATTTCCCCCACTCCAAACCCCCCATTGGATATCCCCCTCCCAAATAGTCCACCCCCAAAACTCCCCCTAACACCCCCCATCCCCCACACACCACCCACTCCAATCCCCCTTGGACTTCCCCCCTCCCGGAAAAACCACCCTCAAAACTCCCCTAGGACAGACCACCCTACCCCGCCCCACACCCACCCACATAACCCCTCCCCCTCCACCTGAATATCCCCCCACCCCAACCCCAACACAACCCCCACTCCCAACCCCCCTTGGAAAGCCCCCCCTTCCACCTGCATAGCCCCTCTCCCTCCACCTGGATAGCCTCCCCTACCAGACTGTCCCCCTCTCTGACATGCCACCCCCCAAAACTCCCACCAGACAGCCTTCCACCCATTGCACACCCCTTCCCACACCACTAGGACAGCCCCCACCTCCTTTCTCAGAACAACCCCCACTCCCATCCCCCTTGGATACCCCCCCCCCCGGGATAACCCCCAAAAAAACTCCCCCCAGATGGTCCACCCACAAAACTCTACCCAGACAGCCCCCCCCCCCCACCTACACTGCCCCTCTCCCTCCACCTATAAACCCCTTCCCCCTCCACCTGGACATCCCACTAATCCTCGGACAACCCCCACTCCCATCCCCACCCCCCATGGATACCCCCCCCCAATGAACTCCCCCCAGAAAGGCATGTCAAGGAAACATGTAGTAGATCCACATCATCCATCTCAGCCATCTACATCTCTAGGCCATGGTATGTTTGAATATAACATTGCTTATCTTATTATGTAATTTATAAACATATATATATATATATGTGCATCTATCGAATTATGTATAGAATTTTTTTCAACTAGATCAAACTCGATTTCTTCTTCCTCTCTCAAGAGAGGCCTGAGTCATGGAATTTTTCCATGTAATTTTGAAACGACCTTTGAGGTTTCATTTGACGAGAGACTTCATCTGATGGGACTGAATTCCCCTGAATTTATTCATTATCAAGGTTATATCATATGTTACCACATCTATTTCCATTGACCACATGTTACCGGTCTTCTATCCACCAGGATACAATAGATCAACTTTGGAGGGATGTTAATGTATGAAGACCATTTTTGTTTCTTCCCTATGTTTAAAAAATACTAACAAGTGTGATTTTTTCTTAAATAGAATAATATGATTGTGTTCCATGACGAATATCAACCGGTGTGTTTTGGAAAATTTTGTATGTTGTGGAATGATTATAAAGGAAAAGTCAAGAGGGAGCACTGGGTACCAAATTTGGGTTCCCCAGACATTCTGGAAAAAGTCTCGAGAGGTGTTATCCCATCTCAGTGGTGTGACTTAGTTTCATATTTGTCTAGTAAGGAAAAAAATTTTAGTATATTTATTTTGGTATATATATTTTCAATAATGTGTGACATTATATTTGATTGAAATTTGTATTAATTAAATTTAGGAGGCGTGAGCATGCCATTCCGAGAATCGAGTGTTGTAGGGACCACCCCACAGGCTCAAGACTCGTCACGTGTCTCATATCTGACATGATGTATTTATTATTTACTTTTTAATTTATTATTTAATATGGTTGTGTGTTATGTTTTAATATTTCATTACTATACAGTTATGGGAGTTAGGTGCACCGACTGATAAAATGTTGTTGTGGATGAGAACTCTTGATCAAAATGATCCAGAGGCTTCAGATCTTATAGTAAGTGCGTGTACACATTACCAATACTTAAATGTATCTTTATATAAACATATATATGTATATATATTTTAATACTGCATAGTCTCAATTTGAAGCTGAGTTAGAATAGCTGCCAGAGGACCAGCGATAGTGTCCCATGCGAAGGGATGACATATTCGATCGCATTATTGGTCATGATGGGAATGGATATAGTTTGACCAGTGGAATAGGGATTCCTCATTCTATAGTATCATGTTTTGAGGTTTTTGGTCGCATTGTTTCTCGGATAAAAAAAACATCTTTTAGATTTTGAGGCACGTTTGTGCACTTCATAGGAGGTAAATGCGCATGTGATCGCTGAGGTTAGAACCCTGCGGGAATATGTGTAAATGCATGATGGTTCCAGGGATCAAACGACATTGTTTTATACTAAATTTATTTGTTTACTTTCTATTATTTTTGTTATTAAATTTTTTATTATTTTTTATTTTTTGTAGGCCCCTGGCACACCAGAATGAGCTTGCATCCATGACCACCCATGACACATCATATTCAGGAAGAGTGTTTCTTTTATATTTATTATAGAATTATTATTATATATTGATTTAGAAATTAAATGTATAATTGTTTTATTTTAGAACTATTTATGTTTTTAAAAACTCCAATGGTTTTAAAATTTATGAGTGTGATTAGTAATTGGATAAATTATTGTGATATATAATTTCATAGAATCCCCATTGAAGGATATGAGTTAGGCTATGCGGCCTTATGGAAAAATGGCCGAATGGCCTTATGGCCCAATGTACTAATGGACTACTGGCCTATGGGCCGAATGACCTTCTGGCATAACACCCCAATGACCTAATGCCATAACATCCAAATTCAACAATGACCCAATGCCCCTACAGCCTCACGACTGAATGGAACAATTGTCCAGATGGACTAATGTCCTAATTACCAAATGTCATATTGTCCTAATGGAATATTTTCCTATTTTCATAATGACCAATTGGCATAATTCCATTTTTTCCAAAAGAAAAAATGACCTAATTTCCAAATGGCCAATGTTGTTTTTTATACCATGATAACAATTTTCCAACTGTGTTTCTATATAGTGTAAATATATACTATTCTTGTAAGTATGTTTGGTTATGCAGTTGATTAGCATGATGTTCTTCACAGAAATTATTAATGAATTTAAAGCTTGAATTGATTGATAGTTAAATTAATATATAATTAAGAGTCATTTTTATTGAATCTGGTGTTGGTTATAATTTTAAATTAATAAAAGTGACCCACGACACTTGTGTAATTGAAAAGGAATATACTTTTGGGGGTTGAAGGGTGGAGGGGAGGGGTTGTGTAGGTGGGGGGATGTACGAGGACAGTTTGGGGATAGGGGGCCTGTCTGGGGAATGTTTTGGGGGGAGGGGTGTCCGGGGAGGGTGTTGGGAGTGGGGGTTGATCAGGGGTGGGTGCTGGGGGGGATTTTGGGGGGTAATGTGTAGATGCAAGGGTGGGATGTCCAATAGTTTTGTGGGATATCTAGGATTTGGGGTGGGGGAGGGCTATTCAGGGTGTGTGGGGGGTGATTTTCAAGGTGAGGGTTGTATGGGTTGTGTGGGGCGGTTGGGAGTGGGGTGATTCGGGGGGGGGGGGGGGGGGGGCTGTCTGAGGGTGGGTTTATTCGAAAGGAGTTTGGGGGGGGGGGGGGGCTATAGGGGTTGGGAGGGGTTGTGGGGGGGGGGGATATTCAATACTAAAATTTACTCTATATAGTTCAATGTCGAGCAAACACAACTTAATGTTTGTCCAAACCTCTTTCCAAACTACCTCATCGCGTACGAGCAACTCAATATGTCACTTCTAGAGTAGAGTAGTGATCCTAATGTCCTAATAGAGTAATGGAATAATGAATTTTTTTCCCTAATGGCCAATTGGCCCAATGGACTACTATCCTGATTACCTAATATCCTATTGGCCTAATTACAAAATGGACTAATTGCATATTAGCCTTTTGGCCCAAGGACCAATCATTTAAATGGAGACCTGGACAATTGGCCAAATTCACAAATGCCCAAATTCCCAAATGACCCAATGGTCACACGCCCAAATGGCCAAATTCCCGAATGGCCAAACACCCTAATGGCCAAATTCCATAATGGGCTAATGCACTAACGACATAACGCCCTATAGACCTAACAACCTAATGGCCTAATGTCTTAATGTCATTATCCCTAAAGTCGTAATTCCCTAAAGGCCAAACGTCCCAACATCCCTATGGCCTAACAACCCAATGGACATATGTCCAAATACCCAAATGGTTGAACGCCCTAATGTCCAAACACCCTAATGGACTAAATTCCCTTATCACCAAATGCCCTAATGGCCTAACACCCAAATAACCTAACGCCCTAAAGGACTATAGGCCATTTTCTAATGCCCTAAAGCCCTAATTCCTTAACAACCAAATGGACTAATGGCTTAACGACTGAATGTACCAATGCCTCAATAGCCTAATGCCCCAACGACATAATTACATAATGGAAAAATTGTCCAAATGGACTAATTTTATAATTACCTAGTGTCCTATTGTCCTAATGGCATATTATCCTATTTTCCTAATTACCAAATGGCCTAATAGCCTTTTTACAAATGAAAAAATGACCTTATCACCTAATTAACAATGTTGTGGAATCATAACATGATAATAGTCTTCCTACTGTGTTTCTAAATAGTGTACTATATATACTATTCTTGTTAGTATGTTTTGTTATGCAGTGGATTAACATATTTTAGTTGATAGAAATTGGTAAAGATTGTAAATCCTAAATTGATTGATAAATAATTGGATAGAGAATTAAGAGTCATGTTTACTGAATCTGGTGTTGGTTATAATGTGATAATAATCATAGTTACTGATTTCACATGTGCAATTGAAAATGAATCAACTGTTGGGGTCTTGAGAGTGGAGGGGGAGGGGCTGTGCAGGTGGGGGGGCTATCTATGGAGGGGGGTTGGGAGGGGGTCTTAGTAGGGATGGGGGATCGGGGGAGGGGGATCTTCTGGGGGAGTTTGGGGTAGCAAGGGGGGGGGGGGCTTTCCAAGGGGTTGGGGGAGCTGTCCGGGGGTGTGGAGGGGGGCTATCTAGGGGGTTTGGGGGGTGTCTAGGAGGGATGGGAGTTGGGGTTGGGGGTGTGGTTGGGGAGTGCAGTCTAGGGGGGGTGTTTAGGGCATGGCTGTCTAGGGGGGGTGTGTGTTGGGGGGGGGGGGGGTTGGGAGTGGGGGCTATCAAGGGGTGGGGGGTTGTCTAGGGGGAGTTTTTGGGGGGGACTGTGTGGGCTGCAGGGGGATGGGAGGGGGGTTGTACAAGGGGGAGGGTGGGGGGGTATTCAGTACTGAACATTATTCTATAATGGTCAATGTTGAGTGAATGAAAATGAATGGTTTTCCAAACCTATTTCCAAACAAACTCATCGTGTATGAGAAGCATAGTAGGTTACTAATACAGTAGAGTGGTGATCTTAAGGTCCGAATGGGATAATGACCTAATTTCAAAATTGGCATAATTACCAATTGGCTAAATGGAGACTTGGAAAAATGGACAAATTCCCAGATGCCCAAATGGAAAAACGCCCTAAGGGACAAATTCCCTAAGGGCCAAATTCCATAACAGCCTAACACCCTAACATCCTAATGCCCTAACATCATAGTTGACATATTTTATTATTATATTTATATATTAACAGAATAAATATGTCCAATATTCATTAGATTTGTTTTTTTTCTTTTATATCTTATTGTTTATTTATTGAATTAGAAGATTGGAATGGATTGGAGTTGTTTGGATTGCGGGATATGTGAAGAAATATGTATGTAATTTATTTTTTTGGATGATCTTGGTGTTTTTTATATTTGGGAATGATTTTTTTTCTGATTGTAGCTCTGTTTCTGCAGTTCGAGAAGCAACACTGTAATTTTTTTTAAAAAACTTCCTGGGTTAGCGGTTGCCTATGGAGGTCGCTAATGAGGGGAAATAATGGATGGATTTTTTCCAGAGTCCAGTGACCACCGATGGTTGTCACTATATGATGATTTTTAGGTGACCTATAGCGACTTCGAATTGTGGTCTCTATAGCTCAACACAATAGAGGCTGCTATTTGGCTGAGCATTAGGTCACCTATAGAGACCTCAATTTGGGGTCTCTATATCCCTACAACAATGGTCCTAAGGAGACCACCATTGGGGGCCTCATAGCGATCTCTAAAGACCACTAGCCACTGAAAATGGTGGTCGCTAATGGTCTAATTTATTGTAGTGACATCAATTCCTCACTTGAAGAATGGACATGAGTATTTGGTAGTATTTATAAACTCAGTGGGTTGATGGATGAAGTTGTAATTCACTTGACAGGAAAGAAATAACATTGTGAAATCTGTGAAATATTATGTCATTGAAGTCCAGAAGTATCCAAGCCTCTAGATTTGATTGAAAATCATGTACATTTACTAGTGGACACCACATGATCTTGTATTAACTTCTTCTATAATAGACATGTTCTCTTCTCTATCGATTCATCTGAGAATTATTCTATCAAAGACTTTCTTGTAGAGGATCTTTTGGGGATTCGATCCATAAAAAAGTGATGTTTCCTATTCACAGCCATATTTTCTCTATCCCATCTCTATATAGAGGGAGAAACCCATTTTGAAGATATCCATGATGAGTATAATACATACCATCATAGGACCATATGGATTAGGGATGGGGCTAACTAAATTAATCTCCTATATTATTATTGGAACAAAAGGTGAGACCATACAGTGATGGGAAATCGTAGCGACTGTTTCATCCCGAGATGGATTTTCCATGACTATTGCTGCAACTTCCAAATTCATTATCCTAGGCATTATAGGATCATGGAATGTAATGAAATGTTGGATTTGAGGATAATTCTTCAATTTTCACCCATACATAATCCAATAAGGGAATTTTCTCCTCTTCTCAGATGGAATAATCCTCATTCATTTTTTTGATAACCAAATCTGAGTCACCCTTCACTTCCCGGTGGTTCACTAGTATTTGAAGTTCCTATTATAGGCCTGCAATGAGATCCTAATATTCCTCCCAATTCACAGTACATCCTTTTAGAAATAGGAAGGATTATGGAAACACATCCATATCTCGGGAGATAAGCACAATCACTAACCCTTATTTATTGTTTGTAGGGTCTTCCAATAACATTATTATTGGGATCCTCTATCCCCAATAAAAATAAATTTTCCACCTTTGGGTATCTCCAAGAAAATAGAATATCTCTACGTCTTGAAATTCAGTATTTAATGATGTCTAATCTACATAATGGTGTTCGGCAAGGAAGTCTATCAAGGCCCGACCTTTAACTTTTTTCAGAGACATGAACTATATGCCGAACAATTACATAATAACTACCCATATTACCATATGTCTATCAGCATATAAAGACTGAGGATAACATGAATGGGTTATTATGAGAATCCAAGGGAATTTCATGGTACTTCTAGTAGTGCATCAAATTCGGAACTGTGATGATTAATTCTAGGAATCTCGTTTAGATATCTGAATAAAAATTATTAGCATCAAGCATGGTTTAACTAAGATAATATAGACTCTCTTCACTCACAGCATCATTCTTTTGTGAAAGGAAGGAACCGATTGATCACTCCAATTATATAACATATAAAATGAGTGGATTTTATTTAATAGTTGGTATTGTCACCAGTGGGATCAATAGATATTTATTAATGGTTTCAAATGCTTTTTGACAGTCAACGATCCACTGATATGTGATCCCCTAATTCATCTATTTGTTTAAGTGTAGAAAATTTGTTGCTAGGTTATAAATAACGTGCCAGATGTAAGAAAATTTTCCTTAAAGACATCTCAACTATTTCATATTTCAAGGAGGATACATGATAATGATATATTCATTCATCTCAGGATCAACTTTGATGACACGACGGTGTACACCGAAGAGGAAATTTTTTCCCAAGGATACCCAAAAATCAAATTTCATGGGGTCCATCTTCAGGATATGTTGTTGAGTATTACTGGATATGGTCTCATGGTTGTCCAAGTGTTTAGATAATTGATGGGACTAGACCACTATATCATTAAAATTGCATTAAAAAATTTCCCCAAGAAAGGTTTGAAGATGTGATGCATGGAACAATGGTATTTGGCACTAGAATTCTATAAGAGAAAGGTAATTTATTGATAGTATAATACTCTCATTGGGGATATGAGAGCTGTGGATTCTTAATCCTCTAGGGTCATCTGAATTTGGTTGTACCCTGACTAGACATCCCTGAAGTAGAGAGCTTGATAACTCATTTTTATCTCATTTAGGAGTTCTACGATTGGAACCATGAACTCGTCTTTACCACAATTCCAGTTGTGATCTCTGTAATCAATAGAAACTCTAATTTTACCCTTATTTTTATTCATTGGGTCAATATTGGCCATCAATTTCAAATACATGACATTTATATGAAATAACACTTTTTTTATTGACCACTTTAGCCTCAATTATATAGCCATGAGTTTGGTGTTTCTATTTGGAAACCTGTTTTTATCAGTGATGATATTTAGGAAAAACCAAGTGATGGGTGGACAAATTAGGATCAAGACCTAGAATCTCCATGTAATTCAAAGAAAAAACATCCCTTTTCTGCTTTAGAATGGAATTATATACCTTTTGATCTTCAAGAGTCTTGGATTCAATAATCAGAGTGGGTCACGGATCATATTTTGTGCCCAAATTTATCCCTATGAGTTCATTTATTGTGGGGGGTAAACCCTCCTCAAATGATAGAGGTTAATCCCTGAGGTATTTGATTTATTCCTCTTCCAAATTCTTTATTTCATTCACCTCTTACTAGGGAGTAGGTAATGAATAATGTTTATCAGTGGGAAGAGGGGAGTCACTATATGTACATCTATATTTTGATGTAATAATTTCATGTTCACTTTCTAGAATGATTTATTCTTGGATAGTTGAAGGGTAAATGGGGCACTAAGAATGAGACTCTTCACATTATCCTATTGTCATGATAGATTATTCCATTCCAACTGATGGAATTGGGATTTATTGGAGCTCAGGGGTCAAAATGAGGACATTTTCATTCAAGATTTCATTATCACACAATTTGTTGATAATTAATTTAGCATAATTACACTCATGAGTCATAATTGACATCCCATAAGTCACTTAATGAGATCTTGAATTCAATTCCAACCCTTTGATTTGATTAACGGATATCACATAATCTACAATGATCGTCTTGAAAGGGTTAACTGGGATCTTTTCTAGACAATTTGGGATATTGATTTGAGTGACATCATTCTCCATGGAAAATTTTCATCCTTTGTGATAGAACCCTTATCCAATGTACAAGGACTCAATGAATTTGAATGGGGAATTACCATCATGAAATGTCTTAGTTTTACGCTTGATATAATATTTGAGATGTTAGTGGTATGATGAAGCAATAGTTGCATGATTATATAACCAATGTCTTCCTAGAAGATCATTGAATGTTGATCATACTAAACAACCATGAACACCAAATTAGACAGGAGATCCCCAAGTTGAGTTCTTAGTGAGGTCTTTCCAAGAGGATCTTACCCATTCTTTTAACAACACTATAACATCAGAGTTCTAGGAGAAATGATAGATTCATTGAGACCTAGTTAGCAAAGTCACTGGACTGGGATGAGGTTGACTCTTGATCCATTGTCAATGAAGGTTAATTTAATATTAATGTCATTTATCCTACTAGATATATAGAAGGGACTAACATGTACGAGTATAAAAACATCCTCATCCAAATCCATGGAAAAGAGGATGTTATGGAATTCCATAGCTTCATTCTATATACGACATACTTCAGCAGCAAAAACATCGACTTCAAAGTCCAAATGGCATGAAAATGTCACAATGAGTGCTTATAAGAGGTCCTTTGAGAGACTTAGGGAATCTATAATTGATAACACTGCTGGAACTTGGGCCAATTTGGAAAATAAATCATATTTTTTATCCAATGGTCTGCCTTTCTTGGTATGGGGATTCTCATTTGTAGGCACGTTAGGATGCTTTGTTCCTATATTAGATAATCCATTCCTTTTGGTAGGAGATGTATGTGTTTATTTTATTGGGTAATTAGGTTGATTAGGTCATCCCACCCACCAAGGAGGATATGGAATATCATCTAACCAGTTTACAGGACGATCATCTCAGTAAATAAACTATCTTCTGTAGAGGAAGAACTTACTTGTTCCTATTGATCTCCCTAGAGAGCATTCCCATGAATTTCAGCCACAAAGACAGTTTGAGAAGGGTTTGGATAATGTATTGTCACATAGGATGACCACATAACCCCCTATATCATTAACAACGATGAAATATACCACTAGTTCCCTGATCATGTGTGGGGAATCTGGCTTTGTAGTCAAAACATTCATGTCCAAAGAATTCCATTAATGGAATAACATTAATTTAACCAAAAGTTAACTCCTCATCCAATGAATATTCTGTCTGACACGTTGACACTTTTTTTGCCATTTTGTTGGGAGGGGACCATGCTATTGGGAATTAATGCATGAATTCAGCTATTTTTAGGGATAAATTTAGACATTTCATGAGATCATCTTTCCACATTCTCTTCTTACCCTTTTACCCATGTCACTTTTCGGAGGATTGGACATCATAGTAATGAGATACTGATGGAGTTTTTTGTGCTATGGAGAAATTTTTTGAAGGAAAAACTGGATATTTCCACTCCTTTATAATGATTCAATGAGTTTGGTTAATCGTTTTTCAGACCATCCAGTCATTAAAATTTTGCATACTGTTGATTATGACTTGATGAAAATAATTTTCCTCCATATTGGTAACATAAACACATAGTACATGGGAATGAAAATTTTCTAGATTCCCCATCCCATAGTCCACCATCTTATATAGGAGGTATATAAACAAAAAACACTCTTATATGTGGTTCCCAAGAATATTATTGAAGGGGAAAATATTTGGGAGATCTTCATCACTTTATTTTCTTGGTTTCATGGGATTTGGAAGCCTGAATAAGTTTTCTTCCAATGGTGAGAAGTAGTACGAATGGGCGTGGTCATTTTGAAAAGAATAGAATTTGTTTTTCACCTCCTAAAACTGTTTATGGCTCTAGTCACATTGATCATTCTAATGAGGATGTAATTCCTTCTGACTCTCAATAGGGTGAGCCATAAGATACGATGGAGGATTTGGGATAAGAATGGGTAAATGGGCTTGATTATGTGTAACTATAAAGGATTATTATTTTCCTTTTCTCCTTCAATGAGTTTATGGAATCACTTGGGACATTGCCTTGGACTCTGTGATGGACTTTTCCACATGTTGAGCAATTCAGGTAAGGTCTTTAAACCCTCTAGTGTATTTCATATGGATCAACGGAATCCGATGCTCGACTAAGATATTCCCTACAGAGATGGGTGAAAAATATTCTTGAGTTAGTGGTTGGTTTATGGAGTATGTTAATAATTTACACCAATAAATGAAATCAGAGACTCCATCATCTCCCGTTGTTTGAATTTCATGAGATAAAAACTGTTGTATTATTTAGCCTTGAGATAAATTGGAAAATTAACTTATGACAGAGGTATTCCCATCCAATGATTAATCGAGACTAGAAACTTGTGTACCACACGAAGTTTGTTCCTTGTAGTGATTTCACAAAACTTCTATGTTTCACTACCTCCAATTGATTTGGTGTATCCATCATGGGATGATAACGAGAGATGAAATGTGTCAAGTACTTATCTAGATCTTTAGAACCATTAAATATTGGAAGTGTGGGACTCCAAAATTTTGGAGGGGGATGAGTCAAATCTACACATTTAGGATAATACTTATCTTCCAGAAGTATTGGTGCATGTCGTTCCACCATTACTTCCAATCGAACCCTCAGTGACACAATAGAGTTCATACGCATTTGAGGAATGTCTGCATGAGTTTGGGCTTGAATAGGTTTGATGACTTGAGCCTAAAAGGGGGTTAAGGATAGAAGGACCACTGGTGGCGGAACTACTGGTACCTATCGTCGGTAATCCATAGGGATAGGCATGTGGGGATGTTCCATACCATTATCTATTCGAACATACAATAGAGAGAATTCATGGCCTACTATTGTGGGATCCAAATATATTAGTAGTTGGTATCCTACATTGAGTGGATGATCCAGGTATTCATTAGATATCATGAAAAACTTTAATTTGTTGATGTGTGCCAATTAGAACTGCAGGTTTAGGATATCCTTGCAGAACATACCTAGTAGGAAGGCTACCTTAGAGTAGTTCTGCATTAACTATCCTCAATCCTTTTATATCTACCTCTTCCTGATAAAATCACCCATCATCTGAAAGGTCCTTAGCCTCTATGGGAGGAAGGTCAGACATGATTTAACCCTTAAAATATTTAATGTTGGGTTCCTTTTGTAGAGGTAATGACAGATTGTTTGAGGGAGTGCCCAAATTATGAGCAAGCCTATGGTTTTATGTATCAATACTACTAAATTGGAATTTAACAACATTGGTATTTATCATCAGTTGGAAAAAAGAAATGCTAAATGATATCTTTTACTGTGCTAAATATGGTGATGATAAATAAAACCCTTTATCAATGCTTTTTGTTTGGCAGTGATAAAGGGTTCCATTTATAAGGGCTTTATTTTTAGCACTGATAAAGAAAACCCATTATTAGCACTTTGTTTTTAGCTCTCATAAAGGTTACCATTTATCTGCGCTATATTTTTAACGCTCATAAATGAGTCCTTTATCAGTTTTCTTTGCACTGATATAGGTCCAAATAACTAAAATGAAATAATTATATAAATAAAAAATAAAAATTGAGTGTATTAAAAAAATATTACAAATTTTATTAATTAAATAATTATTGATAAAAAAGAACAAATTTATTGTACTATATATATATATTATAAATACTAATAAATAGAAAAAATTAAATATACTGATATATGAAAAATGAAAAATAAAAAAATAAAATTAAAAATAATTAAATTGAGAAAAATATTAATCATATTATTAAATAGATGATTATTGATAATGTTCATAAATAGTATATGTTAGATGAATAGATATATATTAATGTATATAAATATGATTTTTATATTACAAAATTTTTATGTTCCTTATATTATAAATAGTGATATATTTAGTGTATAATGGGTTGTAATTAAAAATTAATATGAATTAGAAGTACTGAATAATTTCATAGAGTAATGGACATAATTGAATGTTATTTTATTTTTCAATTTTTAACATAGATAAAACATATTATATTTATTTCATATATATATAACTAATGAAATTTTATACACACACACAAAAATATGTTTTTATTGAATTTAATCAATTTATATTATTTATTGTTTATATATTTATTTACCATTTTTTAATATCTTAAAAATATATTCATCATTATTAAAATATATATACTTTTTTAATTATTTATATTAATCAATATTATCAAAATTTTCAATATTGTACTCATTTTTAAATAATTAATTGTAATCATTCTTAATATGCGTGAACATAACATTAAATATTCATTAATAATGTTAAAAATAAATTTTAAAAAATATATATGTAAATGTATATTTAATATTTTTGTAAATTTATAATTATAATTAAACATGTAAATTTTTATTAAATAGTATTTATGTAATTATAAATAAATATTATATAATTATACTCTATTTATTTAAATAATTAATTATTTTACTATGATTATATATATATTTATATATATATATATAATGATATAAATATTACATTTTAAAATATTATTTATAAAATTTATAATAAATAATTATATAATAAATGAATTATAAAAATATTTTTTATAAAAATTATTATTATAACTTTTATAATTATATATAAGAATTATTCTTATTTTAAAAAGTATTAATTTTTTAAAAAAAGTAATATATCTATTTATTAGTGCTTTATTATCACTGATAAATATTAATTTTATGAGCTCTTTTTTAGCATTGGAAAATATCTATCTTTATCAGTGAAAAAAATAGTTGATAAAGATACCATTTATCAACGCTTACTAACTTATCACTGATAAAAGGTATATTTATCATCTCCCTTTTAAGAACTGATCAAAGTGTCATGGTCTATTTTAAGAACCCTAACCATTACGAACTGGTTCGTGATATTGGAAGCTCTCTATGGAAGAGACCTACTGTCAGCAATCCTTTTTGTTGAATACAAGATCAAATATAGGCGAGAATCAAGGCTCTGACTATTCCAAGTCTTGATTCCAAGGATCGAGCGATTCAAGGGTCGAATGCAACCATGACATCAAAGAAAATCACGTTTTTCGATATCTCATATTTCACATGGTTATCCACTGAACCACGTCATCTAAAATCCTTGTATCCAAATAAGTATTGTTTCACTATACTATTATTAAACAACCCAATATTCATTGTTTTTCATATATATTTAAGTATCATCTTCCACAATATCACGTGGGTATCCTTGGAACAACATTGGTACCATGCAACATGAAATATATCAATCCCAATGCGGGGTCATATTGTTGTGAGGTATAATAATCTCCCAATACCTATATTCTATGACATCTACCTATATTTTGTCATCAACTATTGAAAAATTAATCCATATAGTGGTTTTTGTTGTTAAAATTCTGGAATATTACATTCCAAATCACTTGGATGATGAAATATATGACATCATTGGGGTCTTATACTAAGTCATGAAACAATTGGCACTATGGTGGATGAGTGAGGAGGAACATAAATATAGGGTTATACCATTGTATTTGAAGGGTAATTCAAGATGTTATTTCCAAAAAATTGATAATGAAATATCTGGCACCTTAGAACAATTATATAATGACATTTTAATGAAATTTTTTCCTAGCATAATGTGCACTGAAATATGTTGTAAAATTAATTGATTTATTTAGGATGACTTTGAATTATTTCATATTTATTGGGATATATTTATGTTTACTTATGAAATGTACCAATCAATGTATTCTGATGAATTTGTAAAATCATATGGGTAAAACTGTATATATGTTTTATTTATTGACTTATTTATTTAACTACTTCTTGAAAAAAATGTAATGTTTTCAGTTTTCTTTGAAACATTTAAATTTTTATTTTAATAATGTGAATTAAATGATATAAAAAGTATAATCAATGAGTTTTAAGGTTCTATAATCATTGGAATACATTATATGGGAAAAAATGATTTTGAGATAAAATGTAATTGATATTTTGATTTTTGTTGTTCAAATATAGACAGAAAATAAAAAAATAGAATGAGTCATTTTCTAGGAATAACCTAGAAACTTGGTGTTTTAGGAAACAAAATAATGTTTCATTATGTGGTGAATAAGAATAGTACATTGTTGATAGAATTTATTATTCTCAATCCTTTAAGATGGATCATATTTTTTCAAAATTTAATTTTTTTTAAAGTAATTTAATTAATAAGATTTTTTTTCTATTGTTAAAATTTTAAACAATATTTTAAATCATTCGAGAATAAATATTATTCCAATTAATTTAACTAATTATTATAAAATAAAATATTAGCATTTATTGATGTAAATTTAATAAAAATGTTTTAATCGAATATATTTTGTTGAAATAAAAATTATTTTTCATTGATTATATCATTACACCATTAAAATCCTACTTCATGAAAACTTTATTAGTCGGGATTAAATAATTTAATGAAATTATATGTTCACTGTGGATTCCTAACTATTTTTCATTTTACTATTTACTAAAATAAACATAAATCAATTTTTAGGTATTTCTACTGGTAATGTGTTTTCCCACAAATTTGACCATCTCTATTACATGATATCAAAAATGTTTCATTACAATATAATAACATGACATTTTCTGTTGAGAGTATTATAGAATTAAGAAAAAAAATATACTAAAAAACTCATGTATTTTTATACTAATGAACAATATATGGAACCATATATGCAGCAACTTGATCCATAATAACCCTTCATTGTTCTTATTAGGATTAAGCTCTTAATTTCACATTGTTCGTATTCATATTATGCTCCTCATGCAAATATTTGATCCAATTTTCATCCTTGTCGGCTTTTATAAATGATTTAGGCTCTTCTTAGAAAAAAATGAGCTTTTCTATAGAGTCCTACTCTATTGAGTTTTCACCAAAACATTCTGATCAGTAATGAAATTTTAATCATTGATTTCCGACATACTTGTATTTCTTGTAGTTGATAAAATATAACCATCATTGAAATGATAACCCACTAATTAATACATCTTAAAATTCACTTATTTTATTTCATCATGCATATAAAAAACACTATGTATGTTACAATTTAATACATTTAAACGTAGATAATTCTTTTACATTTTCTTTTGGTTCCACAATTAGGAATCTCTAATTACATCCATGAAATTCTCAAAAATGAGAGGTATTCACATTGGATTTTAATTTATTATGTGTATTTATTTATTTATTATAGAAAATAAATATTTTATGAACCCAATACGATATCATTACTTTCTCTTAGAGGTTTCTAATCTTCATTCCAATGTATCTTATTTTCTAATCATCCTCCCCACTCTCCGATTGATTATTTGGTGAGACCTATTTTCATTTATGTCATCATTATTTCTTTACCATTGGAATATCCCTATGGCCAATAATGTTTTCATATTAAAATCGTTACCTATATAATTAATGAATTCTTTTATATTTATGTTTAATTTATTTGTTTTTTGCATTAATCATATAATAATTGTTTTCTAATACAAGTGGGTTCTTTTCTTCAAGTTGGTGTGGTATGTTCGTAGTTTCTCATGCTCAGGAAAGATTGGACATAGAGCATGTAATAGTGATAATGAAAACAAGTAAATGCAACATGAACACATAAAACCATAAAGAAAATGTAAATTATTACTAATTATTTAATTAATTTTTCTTCATTTTATCTGTTATTTGTATGTTAATTTTCTTATAATTTTTATCCAACACTTATTTAATTTTTTTGAAGATCTTTTGGAAAGTCATATTTATTGTAAACTATCTACAATAATCCAAAAAAGAGTTAATATGGTTCTTTCTGCCAGTGTAACCTTATTATCTATATTCATTGGATTTTATTATTGAAATTCCCACATTGTATATTTATTCGATGTTATTAGCTAAAAAAATTCTCATTGTTCTATGCCATGAGAGTTGAGGAAGATCATGTGACTATTGTGGTGACTTCTCATGATAATATGGGCACATGTGCTTCTTATTCTCTTCTAACTTTCGATAATGAGAAAAACAATTCAACTAAGAACATCAATTCAATATGAATTGTTTGTAGTTCAACATGGAATGATAATTGAAACATAGTTACATTGGATATCAGGATTGTTTTTGATACTTTGAGAAATTAATGAATCATCCTCACCTAAATTTGACACATGATTTTACCAGTATGGCTCCAATTAAATCTTATTATTTAATATTGACATGAATTTTTGTAAAACTGAAAAACGAAACACTCAAAACTGAGAAAACATATCCTGATTATTTTTATACTATAGTGAAATGATTCATGTTCCATTTGGGATGTGTAAAAATCAGGTGCAGCAAACTTTGATGCATTGGGTGATCTTTATGACTCAATGTGTCCGTTATCAGATTAAGATTGATAGTTTAGTTCCAAAAATATCATTCACTGAAAATGAGTAAAAACACTCAAATTTTCTTTATAATTTAGGAAACTGATTATTATGTCATTTTTGATGTGTATTAATTGGTATCACATCAAACCGATACACGATGTTACTAGTATAGGTCAAATTGTGTGTTTCTAGTTTAAAAAGAAATTTTAGTAGAAGAAAAAAACCAGTGACGTACCCCAAACCAATAAAATGGTTTTATATTGGTTTTATACATTAGGAAAACAATACATAACTCATTTTATATGTGTATTAATTAGAATTACCTCAATCTAACGCATATTGTGAACGGTGTCACTCAAAGTGTGTCTTTTTCTTTAAAAATGGCATCAATTTTAATAAAAAGGAAAAGTGACCTCCTCAAAACTGAGAAAACACATTCCTATTGTATTGATGCTTTAGGGAAAGAATAAATAAGTCATTTTTATGTGTAATAATTCGTCACAACTCAATTAGAAACATTATGTTCCCAATATTACTCAATGTTTTTTTTTTATTTTTAAATTTATAGTTCAGATAAAAAAAATCGCTCACATAAAACAGATAAAACACACTCTAATTTTAATCATAATTTTTAAAATTCATTCATAATTAATTTTTTATGTTTATTAATCAATATCATATCAACCCTATACACTATGATCTGTATGAGTCAAAGTGTGTGTTTCGAGTTTAAAAGGACATTTTAGTAGAAGAGATAAGTGACGTACTCAAAACCAAGTAAACTCTTTCAGATTAGTTTGATATATTATAAAAACAATCTATAATACATTTGGGACATGTAAGAATTAGTTGAACTATAATACAATGCACGAGGTGACCATTATGTCCCCAATACTGACTTTTTATTTAAAATTTATATCATTTTTAGTAAAAAGGACAACCCACCTACTCAAAATTGTGAAAACACTATAGAATTTTTTATACATTATTAAAATGATCCATAAGTCATTTGTGACATGTAGGAATCATCCAAACCTAAATCAAATATACGATGGGTCTTTTATGGCTCAATGTGTCCATTTTCAATTTAAAACCAACATTTTAGTTCAAAAAGTGTCACACACTGATAAATGAGAAAAAAAAATATTGATTTTATTTATAATTTTGGAAACTAAATCATAATTTATTTGTGATGTGTAGGAATATGAATCAGGTCAAATTGACTCATGATGTGATAGATATGAGTCAAAGATCATGTTTCACATTTAAAATTACATTTTAGTAAAAACGACAAGCAACATACTCAAAATCACGAAAATACATTCAAATTGTGTTGATAATTTTTGAAAAAACCCGTAATTCATTTGAGACTTGTAAGACTCAGTCCCACCTAAATTCAACATATTGTGTGACCAATATGAACCCAATTGTGTATTCTTCAATATATATTTACTATTTTAGTTCAAAACATGCATCAAATTGCCAAAACTGAGTAGACGAGCATAGATTGTTTTCTCTTAATTTAAATTATATTTTTATACTTTACTTTTATGATTTAATGGAATTTTTTGTGCTATGGTGTGTTGTTATAGAACACTATAATGTGGCTATACTGTGTTACTTTGGAACACTACAGTGTTCCCCTTTATCAGCACTATCAGAAGAGCTGATAAAGGTGTCCTTTATTAGAGTTTCTATAAGCACTGATAATGGTATCTTTTATCAGCATTTTTACCCATTATAAAAAAACATACTTTAACAGATTTTATAAAAGAGATTATAAAAGTCTCTGGCTTTTAATCTCACAACAGTAGTCAGCAAATCTATGAAACTAATAAAGGACATTCTTTAGCACTGCTAATGGCCTATTTTGGTGTAGTTCATGCAACCCTCCTTTAGTTGTTTTTGTTGTGGACCACATTGTGAACTGGAACATATTCTTCAAAATTCAATTAATTGACCTCATTTTATTGGGAATTTGTGAGGGTGACTTTGAGGATATTAACTGATATGAAATGCATTGTGGGCATTCTATCAGTGACATTGTGAGACCTCATACTTATGAATCTTCTAAAAGGAATAATCATCTTTTTTCATAATTCTCTAAGAACATTTTGAAATATAGTAACCTGAAGGGAATCCCCATATAGTTCATCCAGGCCAGTTCCATGTGAATTTACTAGATCATGGGATGAGAAGAACTAGGGGAATTAATTCTGTAGTATCATCCCTAATCCATAGAAAATTTATTCCCATTTTGGGGGTGATTGATGAGGTAGAAAATCCCCCAATACTGAGGCTTGGGGATATTCTTGTTCCTCTTTCACAATCCTTCAGGCATTGTTGAATGACCTTGAAGGTTGGGTTAAAAATCCCCCAACCTTGTGGGCTGGGGATTCTCCTGAACTATCTTAGAGAATATTACTACAACTTCTATTATAATTTTATAGAGTTTTATTCAAAAAAGTACTAGGTGAACCTTTCATCATGTAGTTAAACCACTCTTTTTTGAAGGTCGTTATGGTGTTTCCTATATTTTTTATTCTTTCTAATGGATAACATCCTCTATGTATGGGGGTTTTTTTAATATTCTCAAATTCTTAACGCAGAATTCTTTCAACAGGCTACCCTCTTCTAGCCCAACATCTACGAGAGTCAGTTGGGTCTGGTTCTTGCCGAGCAATTAGTCAGCTATGAATAGATTTTGTTTATTGAAGTCTACCTAGTGTTATGACATCGAATGATACCACCTTTGGATGGAATTTCTGGTTAGGTAGTGAAGTTAAATGAAATTCTCCATGTGAACCCCATCATCTGATACGAACACGAGATGGTGTATCTGTGATCATATTTTTTATCCTCGTTAATTCTATGAGGAATTTTTGTGGAAGATATCCCAAAAATTTCTTGATCATTGGATGTTTTGAAGCTAGGAGAGATTCCACGTTAATTTGGCATTGCAACCCCTCTATTACCTTGACGTGAGTTTGATAATCATCATAATGTAATACCTTTTCATTCATCTTATTATTATTTTTCCATATATTGTGGTGGATTTCTTGAATACAATCTTACTAAAACACCTCTGGAAAACTGTATTGATGGTTGGCCGAATTATAGAACATGACTGTTATGTCATCCATAACCTGTTGTTTCCTCATGTTTAGCACATCTTATTTGCCTTTTGTTAGAGGTTCCTTTACTTGGTCCTACTATAAAGGATTCCTCCAGGCCGTTTTATCATAAATGGTGAAATTATTTAGACATCATCCATTATTTTGGAGTTCATGTTACCCTAGGGTGGTTCAGAGAATGTCCATTTCCTTGGGAAATCTTCTGACAGAGAATGGATGACACCTTCCAATGATAAGGCATCAAACAAGACTAGACTTATTGTCACATGTTCCTCATGATAGGAAGGATTTCTCATCAATATATTTCCAATTTATGAATTCTCTTGAAAATTAGAAACACTACTAAGGAGGGAAATTTCATAGATAACATCATCATGGGGTGGAGCAACATGGTGGATTATAGAAAAGGGAAGACCATCTTTCTCCATTATCTTCTAGACACGTGGAGAGATACATTGTATCTCATAACTATATTGGATTTAGAGATATATTGGATTATAGGAATTAAGAATGATTTCATGGTGAAGTTTCTACTACAGAACTTCATAATTAATGCAACTACTACCATAAATTGGTAATGGGATGGTAGGATCTTGAGATGCGACCAATAAATGTCTGAGGGCTTCAAAAACTCAAGTATTAATCAGATCCTGATCAACGACTGGCACATGATTTTCCAATAATTATTGATGAGGCATCTTATTAGAGGCCTTCTTATAAGAGATTGGAGCAACTTCCTGGGAGAAGAGGTTTTCATGGGAATGTGTTTGTGGGTGACTTGGAGTAGTCCTTGAGATATGATGATTACCTCCAATTAGAGTGAGTGTATATTCCCAATCACATTTTAAATATATTATCGAGTGTTTTTTGCATGACCCTCTTATATTAGAGAAGAGGTATGTATATTCTCTAGGGTGACATGTTTATTCGACACCCCATTTGCAGGGATAGATTTATGTGTCCATCCCTCAAGCACTATTTTTGTCGTCATTATTATGTCCTAGAGTGTTTTTAGGTTGTGGGAAGGTACATTCATTTACTCTTTCGCCACTTTTAGGATATTATTAGTGAATTTAGTGATTTGAACATGGATATATCCCATTCCATATATAGATTAGGTTTATGTGTCTACTCCTATCATCCCTTTCTGGTCATCAGATACTGACAGTGCTTGTGTTTGGGGGATGAGTGATGAGTCTTCCCCTACTCATTATTAGGACATTCTAACTGACATCTCCATGTTCTTTCAGATGAGACAACTGGTAGGATTGGTGGTTGTAAGTAGGTTTATGTTCCTACTCCTGGTATTCCACCAAGCATGATTGGAAGGCTTCTTTGAGTGATTCCAAGAAAGTTTTCTAGCTGGCAGAATGAAGGAAGACATGTGTATGTTCCCATTTGAAATTTTCCCTAAAATAGGGTAGGTGGGATGCTTTTAATGCCCCCAGGTGAGATTGATGGATGTATGAATGAAGGCAGATGAGTGTATGTGTCTTTTTTCTATTTCAAACCAAATTGGGTTGGTGGTATTACTTGAATTTTGTTAGATGATTTTGTTGGATGGCTGCATGAAGGCAGATGGGAATATATGACAGTTTGAACTTTTCCACAAAATTGGGTTGTTGGTATTATATGGAGGGTGAAAAGACGTGAACTTGATCCCTTTTGGCTGGTTTTAATCCCCATAAGACCTTATTTCATGCTCGGTATTGAAGGACCTGGGCCAGAAAACCAAGGACAACACCCTCATCATTTTGAGGGTTCACTTCCAAGCAGTGTTGGCGGTGGTGATTGGTGGAAGGATCCCTTGATAAGGAGACATATTTCTCCTAGATTATGCCTCATATGGCCTCTTGATCCACCACATAGAGATACACGAGGGACTAGTTTTTGAATTCAAGGGACATGGTTTCGAAAATATTGAAGATGATGATTGGTTCTCTCTCTGTTAGGACCAGTAGTCATCGTTGACTGCATGATTAGTGTGGATTATAGAACTGGAGGGCTTTTTGGGTGTCCTCCAGTGTTGGGATTTTACCATTTTTATATTGTTCTTTGAGTAACATGTTTGAGAACCAACATTTATGATGCTGGAATGGCAATGGCTTCCTCCATGTGTATGAATATCTAGTGTGTGCAGTAGCCAAAGAATTCATTGGTGGAATACTGAATGACTCAATTATATTAACGAAATTTCCTAGAATGATGTTCCAAGATACATGAACAAAAATAATAGGGAACAACATCAAAGAAGCATGTCATTTGAATGAACATTTTCATGGTTTATTTATTTGTGTATACCTCTTTTGTCAAATGAATCGAGGCTGGAGGATGGGTGATACTATCATCTTGGTAAAGGATTCATGTCAGGAACACCATTTTTCCCCTTGAAATTCACACCTCAGAATTATTTTCTATTTCTGATTGGTTTACAATGAGGTTTATCATGAAATTGGAAACTTACAATGGTTCTATATCTAAAGGGACCTACATTCCAAAGGTAGACACCCATTAGGAATTTCAGCCAATGTGTATTAAGAACTCACATTGGTCGAGAGAAAGAGAGTTTGGGTTTGTGACATCCTATTGGGTAGAATTATTTCCCTCTCTGGGAATCTCTTATGTAATTATGAAATGTTCATGAATCCTTTATTAATTCCCATGTATGATATAGTTCATCCCAGAGTTAATAATCAATTAAATAATGTATAGATCTTATAATCATCAATATGTATCAAAAGATCCTCATTAATGGAGATAATTGTATGTATTTTAGGTTCTCCATCGAAAGTATCCACTTATGTAATACTTAGAGATTCTTGGGTCATTATTATGATGATTCTAGTTTCATAGTCACTAAGTGGGTCACTCTAGAGTATATCATCATCTAAGGATATGGTAGTTGTATTATTATTTGTATCAAACCCATAAATGAAATTCCTACATGTCCTTATGAATGAAATCCACACCAACATAGTTTGGTTCCACATAATGAGGCACATCATACCTTTTAATGTCATGTGATATGGATAATATCGTACAGTTTAAATTCATGTGACATGGATATCTAGGGGGAGATGCCTAGAAAAAATTTGGTGTGGTACTTATGCCAAAAGCATCCTAGGGAACCTAGGAGGAATATGGACTCCATTGTTGAATTAGAACCTTATAGGAATGTGGCATTGATATAATATGGTTGGTTTTTGGTATGGGGTTTGGACTTTATAGAGGCTTACTATATAGCCAATTTCGGTGTGAATCAATTCCCTCATTTTTTAGTTGGTCTCAGAGGTTAATATGACCCTTTCAGAGGATAAGGTGGGGATTATTCCTAAAAAGTATGACCTAGAAAGATAAGATGATGGATATATCTACTCATGGTGTTTTAAAGGCTTATTTTAGGGCTTATTCATGAGGATAATTCATATATTTTGGGAATTATGATTTGGTCTTACTCTTGAGGAGGTTCCCATTTAGGATTATTGGTTCCCATATCATAGATGATGTCGTAAGGACCTTAGGACTTAGGATGGATTCTTAGGTATCCTAGTTAGGGATTGAATAAGAGATATCATTGTTCATTAAGTCGCATGGATTGTGTGGATATTATGATCATAATTCCATCTAATCACATGTGAGTCATGCTCAGTGTGAGAAAAAAGGGGAAATATAAGATCCAAGAAATCAAATACTCTACTATTTTATGATGGTGGACATGGAGAAAAATCCCAAAGATAGAGGGATGTGGGGATGAGTATGTCCACCACATCTGACCCCTCTCCCATAGATGGAAGAGGCTGGGTATACGATTGAAGTGTTCAGGGCTACAACTCTTCTATTTCTTCACATTACTTAGGAATGGGTCAAGGGTATAGAAACCATGGAGGGAAGGATGTAAGAGAGAGGGTATATGGATTTGGTGTCCATCCTCTATCTATCTAAGTGGCTAGGAGGAAGAGAGGATCAAGGGTGAAACCTCATACTAGAAAGGATGGGGCCTTACTCCAGGAGGGATTACCTAAAATTAGTCTCGTAGTGAGGGAGGAGGATTTCATTCCTTATTGAATGGAAATGAAAATGTAATCGACACCCTCCTGAATAGAAATTTAAGGTTCCTAGTCTTATAGAAAATAATGGGATGACAAGGCCCGAACACTTGTTTCTATGACCAGGAACACACCAACACTATCCCAGGGTTGCGGTACTCATGACCGTGGAAACATAAATTAAATTTTTTCTTGTTGACCCTAATCATATGGTAGCACAATTGTGGAAATCCTCTGACCATATAAATAAAAATCCAAATGGGAGTCATGTTGGTGTGAATTTCCCATGATATTTCATGTTAGGAGGATTTGGTGGAGGGATTGTGTTGATACCTCTCAAATAAGGGATCCAAAAGAGGATAAGGCCTGCTGTGGATGGCTTTGAAGAATCCCGGAAGAATGTCTCACACAAGTTGAAGGTTAGGGAGAACCAATGTGGATCACATAGGGGTTTCTCCATTTTGGTAGACCTAGGTGAATTGGTAGAAGCTTCAACGACATACCCATTGGGAAACTACAATTTGGAGATACCTTGCTCAAGCCATCAAAGGTATCCATAGGTGTTCTCTATGGTGACATGCATAAGTCCCTATTTAGGGAAGGGTACATCACACTAGTCATTGATAAACATGGGGTGAGTGAGCACCTCATTTTGGTGTTGTTTATTTTAAACCCTCTAATTGTTTTAATTTCACTATATCCCTTTAATTACATATTCATTAGTTTTTAGAAAGATAAAAACAATGTTTTGGAGGGATTGAGTGAAGAACATGGGTGAAAATAGTGTTGGTTTGCCTTCAGAAATTTCCATCTATACAATTGAATACCCTAGGGTCCAATTTATAGGAAAATATAGGACCCTTGGAGAAGGTTTCATCGCACACAGGTGTGGTGTGCAGGTCGCTCACATGGGGCTTCATGAAGGTACCTTGCAAGTCGATGGTGTTTGGGGTGCTTGGGAGAAATGTAGTTTAAGTGGATTAAGTGATCCTTGTACTTATTCCTTTCTCATCTCCTATTATTCCAAGGGTATTTCCGTTTTCTTCATTTTTATCCACCTGAAAAAATGGAGCGTCATCCAAATTTTTATGGGTTTTATGGATTTTAGAGTTTTTTAGCTTTTTAGTGTTTTGGGTTTTTAGGGTATTTAAATGTTTTTTACGTTTTGGGGATTTTTGGGGTTTTTCTGTATTTTAGCATGTTTTGGTTTTTAGGGTATTTAATGGTTTTATAGTTTTTTAAGTTTTTAGGGGTTTAATGGATTTTAGGGGTAATTATGTTTTTAAGTTTTTTAGGTCTTTTAGGGGTTTTTATGATATCTTAGGAATTTTTAGTGTTTTAGGGGTTTTCAAGGATTTTTAAAATTTTAGGGGTGTTAGGGTTATTAGGGGTTTTGGTGGTTTTTTGTTTTTTAGGGTTTTTTAGCGTCTTTTAGGTTTTTAGAGTTTTTTAACTTTTTTATGTCTATTAGGGTCTTTTATGTAGTTTTAGGGTTTGTTTAAGGCTTTTTTTATTTATATAGTTTTTTATGATCCATTACGAATTTTTAGTGGTTTTAGGATCTTTTAGAGTTTTATGGTTCTTTAGGGGTTTTAGGGGGTTTTATACTCCTTTTTGGGTATCTGGGTCATTAATGTTATTTTAGGGTTTGTTAGGATTTTTTATCTTTTAGGGGTTTTAAAATGTTTTTATTATTTTAGTGGTTTGTTGGTGTTTTTGGGTATTTAGGGAATTTAAAGGGGTTTTAGGGTTTTTATGGTATTTTGGTCATTTTAGGGTTTCTAGCATGTTTTAGGGTTTTTTGTGTTTTTTGGGTTTTTAGGGATTCTAGTGAAATTTAGGTTTTTTAGGTGGTTTTATTGTTTTTGTGACATTTAAATTTTTTATGGTTTTGGTTTTTCTATTGTATTTTAATGATTTTTGGAGTCTTCTATGTTTATTTTAGGTATTTTAATGGTTTTCATTTTTTATGGTTTTTAGGGTTTTATGGGTTTTAAGGGGTTTCTAGGTTTATAAGGGTTCTAGGGTTTTTTGGGGGGTGAGTTTTATAGGGGTTTACTAGGTTTTTAATTTCTAATGGGGTTTAGTTTTTTGGGGGGTTTTATAGGTTTTTATTGGTTTTCATAATTCATTTCAGTTGTAGTGTTTTTAGGGATTTAGGGATTTTCATGGTTGTTATGTATTATTAGGTGTTTTAGTTGTTTTTCAGGTATTATAGGTACTGATTGTGTTTTCATGGTATTTTTGGTTATTTTAGGGTTTTCTGGTCTTTTAGAGTTTTATGGTTGTTTTATGGTTTTCGATTTTTTTGGGGTTTTTAGGAATTTATATTGTTTTTATGTTTTTTTGAGTTTTTATTGTTTTTGTTGTTTTTGGTGTGCATTTAGGATTATTTCTGGAATTTTAAGTGGATTATGGTTATTTTTTTGTTTTTTGTGGTTTTCTAGTTATTTAGGGTTTTTATGTCTTTTAGGGTTTAGGGGTTTTAGGGTATTATTGGGGTTTTTAGTGTCTTATTGTAGTTTAATTGGGTTTTTGGGGGTTTTGGGGTTTGTTGGATTTTAGGGTCTTTTAGGGTGTTTTGGTTTCTACAATCATTTTAGGGTTTTAGGGTTTTAGGGTTTATTTAGAATTGTTTTAGGGTTATTGGGGCATTTTAGAGTTTAATTCTCTCTATGGTTTTTAGGGTTTTTATTGGTTTTTAGTATTTGTATGGTTTTTTGGGTTTTATGGATTTTTTCGGATTTTGTTTTTTTGGGTTTTAGGGGTTTTAAGTTATTTTCAGGGTTTTTTGGGTTTTTAATCGTTTTAATGGATTTATGTATTTTTATTATTTCAAGGTTTCTATATACTTTTAAGATTGCGTTGGGGTTTTATGATCTTTTAGGGATTTAGTTTTTTACATTATTTTATTATTTTAGGCTGTTTTAGGGTATTGTTAATGATTCCTAGTGGTTTTTAACTTTTTTATGGATTGTTATATTGTTTTATCATTTTTATGGTATTTTATGTTATAGTGTATAGGGTTATGGTTTGGATTGTAGTGATTAGGATTTAAGGTGTAGGATTTTGGCATTAGGGAGAAGTTTTAATGTTTTGGGTTTATGGTATAGGGTTTAGGGTGTAGGGTGTAGGGTTAAATATATAGGGTATTGGGTTTATTGTGTTTGGATTTGAGTTTAAGTTGGAGGATATATGGTTTGAGATGAAGGGTTTCGAGTTTAGGGTGTAGAGAATATGGTTTACGGTTTTTGTTGGTATTTTTTTATATTGGGTTTTATGGTTTCATGGGTTTTTATAGTGTTTAGGGTTTTTGAGTTATTTTAGGTTTCTTATTAGAGTTTATAAGGGTTTTAAGGATTTTTTTTTTGTTTTTAGTTTTTTTGTGGTTTTTAGTGGTTTTAGAGATTTGTAGAGGTTTTTAATTGGTTTTATGATTTTTACAGTATTTTAGTGATTATTAATGGTTTTTATAATTTTTAGGATTTTTTGGGGATTATGGATTTTTTTATTTCTTTTAGTGTTTTAATGGTTTTTGGGGTTTTTAGGGTTTTAGGGTGTCTTAGGGTCTATATAAGTCTTTTAGGGGTTTGAAGTGTTTTGTTGGTATTAGTATTCTCAGTTTTTTATGGGATTTAGGGTTTTTTGTGTATTTATGGTTTTTAGAGACATATTAGTTTGTTTGGGGTCTATTAGAATGTTTATTGTTTTTAGGGTTTTACATTTTTGGGGGTAGGTTTAAAATTTTTAGTGACTTTTAGAGGGTTTTAAAATGTTTTATAATATTTTAGGGACTTTTAGGGGTTTAAGGGGTTTAATGTCTTTTAGATTTATTGTGGGTTTTGGGGGGCATTTTAGACGTTTTTTGGGTAATTAGTGACTATTTGGGTTTTAATGGGATTTTATGGTTTTATGATTTTTTATGAGTTTTCAGTGTTTTATTTTTTTATGGATTTTTAGGGTTTTAGGGTCTTTTTTATTTTTTAAAGGTTTTATGGTTTTTCAATGGGGTATTTTTGGTTTTTTAATGTTTTGAGTCTAAGTGTTTTCGTTGGATATTTGGGGTTTTATATCATATTATCATTTTTTTGGGATTTCATATTTTTGAATATTTTTTCAGGTGATTCAGTGATTTTTTTGGGGTTTTAGGGTTTTAAGGATAGTTAGGTTTTTATGGTCTTTTAGGGGTTCTTTGGTTTTATGGACTTTTAGGGGGTTTTGGGATTCTAGGGTCTTTAGCGTTTATATGTATTTTTGGTATTTTAGTGTTTTTCATGTCTTTTAAAGGTTTTTAGTGTCTTTTTAGGGATTTTAGGGCCTTTTAGGGCCCTTTAGTTGTTTAAAAGGTTTATATGGGTTTTATGGGATTTTATCGTTTTTTGATTTTTTTAGGAATTTTAGGTATTTTCAGTATCATTTAGGGTTTTGATGTTTTATAGAGCTTTGTTGAGATTTTAAGGGTATTAGGGGTTTTAAGGGTTTTTATAGAAGTTTAATATTTTTATGGGGTTTTGGGTTTTTAGTGTTATTAGGGTTTTCTAGTTTTTAGGGGTTTTAGGGGGGATGGGTATTTTGTGTTAAATAGGATTTTTAGGGTTCCTATTGTGCTTTAGGGAAAAGAAGATGTGAGGGTCAGGCTATTCCCGACCCCCCCCCCCCCCCCCAATTTATTATAAGGAAAAAAGAGACTCAGCAGACAAGGGAGGGGAGGGGTCAATCGACCCACACCCAAAAACCCTTAACGACCCCAGACAAAAGACCCAAAAAAATCAAGAATGAAAAAGGAAAACACACAAAACAAAGCAGCCACCACCATCATCCAGCATCCCAGCATCCAGCACCTCGCAGCTAACCAATGACCAGCATCTAAACACAAACAGCAAAAAGCATCCAGAAGATCACAACCAAGCAATGGAAAACCTCCAATCTCGCCATGTCCAGCATCCAGCATAATCCAGTCATCACAGCCACAACATCGCTAAGCAGCATCTCCAACCGCATCACCCAGCCAAATAGAACAAGCATCCCATAACACCATCCAGCTTCCAGACCCCAGCAGCTCTTCTTCACAACCAATGGCCTGCTCAAACGGATTCCCACTACCAAACCCTCCGCAGCAATCCATCCCTGTCGGCAACAAACAACCAAAAATCCATCCACATCTAGCATCACAGCCAAGACAGCTACCATCAATTTTGTTACAGAAATCAAAAACTCCAAACCATTCTACCTTCATTCAGGACGCATCAAGCATCCAACAGCTCCAACTCCAGAAATCACTAACGCCATCAGCCCACTCCAAACCCCATAGCAGCATCAAAACCATCAAAACAGAATCCATCCCAGCCAGCATCTCATTCAGAACCATAACCAGCACAAAACCAAAGAACCAAGCCACCAGCGAAGCGAACCATATCAATAGATTGAACCCGTAGAGAAATAAACCACGATCTAACAGCACACCATAACCATAGAAAAATCACAGAAACAACGCCATGAGAGAGGAAACATACCATATCTTCATCGACATCAAGGAGGCATCCCTGAAATGGAAACGAAGCGGTAAAATAGGAGAGTTGACCAACATATAAATAGTAAATAGCCCACACCGCCGATGTGATCCCCTCCCCCGCATCAAATTCACTTCCTGCAACCTCGATGATGAATCGGAAACTCCCACAGCATCAAGCTTCAAGCGTGATATTTCGTCACAGATCCACCCAAGCAGTAAACTTTGAACAAACCGCTACCAAACTAAACTCGTTTTCACATCCTCTCCAAGATCACATCGTCTCTGAGGTACCCAACATCGGTCAGCCCGAGGCAAACCCAGATCTACCAAGTCAACTATGAACCACAGCGGATTCCCATCAAGGAACCCGACAACCAAAAATCCATCAGCAACTCCATAGACCAGATCCAGCTGATCCAAGCCCCTAGAAGCCCACAAAATCTCCAAGCCTGATGGAAACCAAACGCATCTGTAACGAAGTCCTTCCGAAGCTGAGAGCCGAAGCATGGGACGAGGAGAAGGATTCTGCCGAAGATGGGAAACCACCGTCGTCTTGTATCCACAGAACGCGCCCAGAGAGTACCGCCGTCGAGGAAGGCCATCTCCGAAGGTCAGGGAAGGAATCGCCGAACGATATAGAGAACCTGGAGAGACCGCCTCCATCCTTTTTTTTGTAGGGGGTTTAATATATTCTGGTCTTCTTTTGTGTTTTAGGGTTTTAAGGGGTTTTATTGGTGTTTAGGGTCTCCTAGGGTTTTACGATAATTTGGGTTTTTTTAGTTTTTGGGAAATTTTATCATTTTTATGTCTTTTTAGTGGAATTTAATGTTTTAGTTGGTTTTAAATGTTTTTAGGGTTCTTAGTGTTTTTATAAGTTTTTTCATTTTTTAGCGGTTTTTAGAATTTTTATGGGTTTTAGGTCTTTCTAAAAGGTTGTCGGGTTAGTGGGATTTTTTGTGGTTTTTTATATTTTTTTAAAGGGTTTTAGTAATCTTTAGTTATTTTATATTTTTTTCAAGTTTTAGGGGTTTTAGGGAGTTTTAGGGGTTTATAGGGTGTTTTATGGTCATTTGAGAATTTAATTGTGTTTATATTGTTTTTTGGGGGTTTATGTCATTTAGTGTGTTTGGGGTTTTAGTATATTTTTAGGGGTTTGATGTGGTTTTAAGGGTTTTTTGTTTTTTTTAGTTTAAATATGGATTTGTTATGTGTCTTTGGGGTTTTGGGGTGTTTTAATGTTTTTTTTGGGTTTTGAACTTTTTTAGGGTCCCTTAAGGATTTTTAGGGTTTTTATGGGTTTTTCGATTTTTTTGGAGTTTAGGGCCTTTTTATTTTTCTTGGTTTTTTCTAATATTTTAGATTTTTCTAGGTATTTTTCGTTTTTAGGGTCTTTAACAGTTTTACAGTATATTGTGTTTTTATATGATTAATGGTTTTTTTGGGTTCTTTAGGTTTGATAAGTTCTTTTTGTGTTTTTTAGGGTTTTTAGGATCTTTAATGTTTTTAGGTATAGTGTTTAGGGTTTAGGGTGTAGAGTCTATGGTTTGAGGTGCAGTGTTTAGGGTTTTGGCTATAGGTTTTACAGTTTAGGCTGCAGGGTATAATGATTATGGTTTGGGTATATGGTTTGTGTTGTAGGGTATTGGGTATAGGGTTTTTGGATTTGGGTGTAGGATATAGGTTTTTGGGTTTGGGGTTTAGGACATATGGTTTAGGGTGTATGTAATATAGTTTACGGATATGGTTATGTGTTTTTGAGGGGTTTATGGTTTTAGGGGTTTTATGGGCATTTGGGTTTTAGGGGTTTTAGTTTTTTTGAGTAATTTTAGGCATTTTATGATTTTAAGGGGTTTTCAGGTTTTTTTTGGGAATTCAGTTTTTATGATTTTTTGGGGGTAGAGGGGTTATAGGGGTCTTTGAGATTTTTTGGGGTCTTAAAGGTGTTTGTATTTTTAGGATTCTTCTAGGTTTTTAATATTTTAAGTGGTTTTATTCATTTCAGGGTTTTCATGTGTTTTGTGTTTTTTTCATGTTTTTAGGTTTTCAGGGAGTTTTGTGGATTTATGGTGTTTTTAGGGGATTTTGGGTTTAGCGTTTTTTATAGTTTTTTGTGTTTTTAGTATTTTTGGGAATTATAAGTATTTTAAGGGTATTAATGGTGTTTATTGTTTTTAGGGGTCTAGGGATTTTTTGGGTGATTTATGTTTTTTTGGATAGTTATAATTTGTTTTGGGTTTGAATGGTACTTCAGTGCTTACAAGGGTTTTTATGGGTTTTAGGTGCTTTAATGGTTTTTAGGAATTTTTTAATTTTTATAATTTTAGGATTTTTTATGACTTTTAGGGGTATTATGTTTTCTTTAGTTTTTGGTTTCTTAGGTTTGTCATCTATTTTTTGGGCTTTTAGGGTCCTTTATTTGTTTTTGGATTTCATGGTCAAAATGGATTTTTTAGGTTTATTTTTTTTATTATGGTTTTTGGAATATTTTTAGGGTATTATTGCGGTTTTTTTGGATTTAGATTCATTGGGGTTTAATGAGATTTCTGTGAATGGTATGGGTTATAGGGTTTTTGGTGTCTTTTATGTTTTGTGAGGGAATTTGGACTTTTGGGGATTTAATAAGTTTTAGTTTTTAGGTTCTTTTCATGTCTTTTAGGGGTTTTTAGGTGTTTTATGATCATTTAGGAGATTATGGAATTTTAGTAGGGTTTATATTTTTTAGGGTTTTTCTTGGATTTTATGGGATTAAATGGGTTTCTATGGTTTTAGGTTTTTTTATTTTCTTGTATTTTTGGTGTTTTACAACTATTTATAGGGTTTTTTGGGTTTTTAGAGTTTTTATATTTATTTACTATGTTATGGTTTTTATGTTTTTCTTTGGGTTTTCATTGTTTTAAGGGTATTTTATGTTTATTTAGTTTATTTATGAGGGATTTTTTATGTTATTTATTTTATATAAGGTTTAATGGTTTTTTTGTATTTTTAGTATTTTTAGGGTTTTAGTATTTTAATTTGATTTGGGTTTTATGGGTTTGTTGGGTTTTAAGATTTTTAATGGTGTTTTCTAGTTTTTAAGGGGTTTTAGGATCATTAAGGGTATTTAGGGTTTTGGGGATTCATTAGTTATTTATTTGGGTTTCAGTTCATGAAGGATTTTTTTGGGTATTTTTGGGTATTGAAAGGGTATTCAGAGATATATGGTTTTAGGGGTTTTCAGGGATTTAATGGGTTTAGGGTATAGAAGTTTTTTTGTAATTTACAGTTTTTAGGTTTACTGGCGCTTTTAGTGTTTTAGTGTTTTTATTGGTTTTAGTGTTTACAGCATCTTTCATGGTTTTTTTGTTGCATATGGTTTCTAGGGTTTTTAGTTGCTTTTGTCTCATTTAGGGGTTTTATGGTTTTTAATCATTTTATGATTTTTATGGTCTTTTTAGGGGTTTAGGTCATATTATATGTTTTAGGGGTTTTATGGAACTTTAGTGTTTTATGGCCTTTTTCTGTTTTTATTATTTATAGGGGTTTTTGGCGTTTTTAGGTTTTTTTGGGATTTAAAGTAATTTTAGGGATTTTAATAATTTTTCATCATTTTTAGGGATTTTAGGGGTTTTAGTGGTTTTTAGGGTTTTTCGGGTTTTTTTTGATCATAGGAATTTTTTGGTAATTTTAATGTTCTAAGGGTTTTTTAGAGTTTTTAAGCGTCCAAATTTTTGGTGATTTTTAGGATATTTGGGGTTTATGGAAATTTTAATGTTTTTTTGGTATTGAGGGGTTGTTATATTTTTAGGTTTCTAGGATTTTTTTATGGGCCTTTGGCCATTTAGGGGATTTTCGTGTTTTTAGTGTTTTTAGGGTTTTATGGGTTTTTAGGGTCTTTAGGGGTGTTCGATTTATTAGGGCCTTTAGGGTTTGTGGGGGTCTTTTAGTGGGTTTCTATGTGTTTTTTGTGATTTATCAATATTTTTAATGTATTTATGGTTTTTTAAGGGAGTTTTATTGTCTTTAGTGTTTTTTGGTTATTTTACTCGTTTAAGGGATTCAAATTTTTTTATTGTTTTGAAGGGGATTTTTATTTTTTAGGTTATTTTTACAGTGTGTTCAGGTTTTTTAGGTTATTAAAGCCTTTTTAGGGGTCCTAGGGTTTTAAGGGTTCGAATTGATCATAAGGGTTTTGATGGGTTTTTAGAATTTCATAGTGATTTTATGTTATTATTGGGGTTTTGGGGTGTTTAGGGTCCTTTTAGCATCTGTTGATTTTTATTGGGTTTTTTTGGACTTTTTAGGGTTTTGGGTTTTTTGAGACTTTTTTCCTTTTACTTTTTTTATATTTAGGGATTTTAAATATTTTATTGTTTTTTAGGTTTTTGGTGTTTGTTTTAGGGATTTTGGGGTTTTAGGTATTTTGGATTTTTTGGGATATTTATGGTTTTTATAGTTTATAGGCTCTTGAATGTTTCATGGATTTGGGGGAGTGGGGGGTTTAGGGATTTTAAATATTATTTTTTGGGTATTTTGGGTTTTTATAGTATTTAATGTTTTTACTTTTATAGGTTTTTAGGGATTTATAATGTTTTTAAGTATTTATTAATTTTTGGAGTTTTATATGTTTTGTGGATTTTATGATATTTTAAGGAGGTTTTGGTTTTTTTTTTATTTTTTAGGGTTTTTAGGTTCATTTATGGTTTTAAATGGTTTTAGTATAATTTATGGGGTTTCAAGGGTTTGAAATTGATTTTAGGGCCGTTTAGTTATTTTTAGGTATTTTTTTATTTTTATTGTTTTTTGGGTCTTTTAGGATTTAGGGTGTAGGGTACATGTTATAGGGATTACGTTGTAGTTTTTAGTTTTTTGGTTATCGATAATTAATGTTTAGGGTGTAGAATATTGGATTTAGGGTGTAGAGTTTAGGGTTCAAGGTATAGGTTTTAGGGTTTAGGGTGTATGGTTATGGGTTTATGGTGTAGGGTATATGGTTTATTTTGTAGGGTATAAAGGGTAGGGTGTAGGTTTTGGGTTTTGGGAGTATAGTAGGGGTTAAGGGTGTAAGGTATATATATTATGGTTTATATGGGTATTTAGGTGTTTAGGTGTTCTAGGGTTATTAGGGTTTTTTATGGTTTTAGGGTTTTTATGTTTTTACGGGTTTTTTTGGGATTTTAAGTTAATTTTTGAGTTTTTAGGGTTTTAGGGGATTCTAGGTTTTTTTTCGGATTTTAATGGTTTTATGGTTTTTAGGAGCTTTAGGTGTTTTTCGTTTTTTGTGGTATTAATGGCGTTTTTGGGGCTTTGGGGGGTTTTACAGTTTTTAGGACTTACAGGTTTTATGGGTTTTTTTATTTTTTATTGGTTTTATGTTTTTTTGTTATATTGTGCTTTTTTGGATTTTTTCGATATTTTTAGGGTTTTAGGGATTTTAGGGACATTATGGTATTTTTGGGTATTTTAATGGGTTATAATGTTATTTAGGGTTTTAGTGTATTTAGTGATTTTTATGGTTTTAGATATTTTATGGATTATGGTTTTTATGATTTTTTTTTGTTTAAAGTGTTTTTAAATGTTTTTAGTGTTTTTTGGGTTTTGGGTTTTTATAGTCTTTTTGTTTATTTAGTGTTTTTAGGTATATTTATCACTACTAGAAAAATAGTTATTTGCGACGGGTCATTTGCGACGGGATCCCGTCGCAACCGGCTTTTTGTGATGGGGGCCCGTCGCAAATGACCTGTTGCTGAAAACGGTGTCGCAACAACAATTTTTTGCGACGGGCCCATCGCTAAAGCCTTTTTCCGCGACGGGGAGAATCCCCGTCGCAACTAGTAATCCGTATATTTGTAAAAAACTTTTCAAATACTATTTGCGACGGGGCCCGTCACAAATAGTTTTTGCGACGGGACCCATCGCAAAAACAATTTAAAAAAAATAAAAAAACTATTAATAAATTATTTTAATGCATATAATAATAATACTATTTGCGACGAGCATAGTATCCCGTCGCAAATACTATAAAAAAATAAAAAAAATAAATTATTAATAAATTATTTTAATTAATATAATAATAATCCAATTATAAATCAAAAATAAAAAATAATAAAATATTAATAAATGATTTTAATTAATATAATAATAGAATTATAATTCACAAATAAAAATAATAAATTATTTTAATTAATATAATAATAATAGAATTATAATTCAAAAATATAAAATAATATAATATTAATACATGATTTAATTAATATAATAATATTCGAATTATAATTCCTAAATAAAAAAAATATTAATAAGTTATTTTAATTAATATAAAAATAATAGAATTATTTTACATTCAAATATTAAAATAATTCAAGTATTACAAAAAAATATAATTAAATTATAATATTATAAAATTTTAATATATATATAAATTATAATATTATAAAATTTATATATATATATAAAATTTAATATTATAAAATATAAAAAATATTATTATTCATATTAATATTGTTATTTAAAAATATAATATTATTAATATTTTATAATGAGACAGAAACTACACGAATAGGAAAAAAATCATATTTTGATTTCACAAATTTTATAACATAAATACAAACTCTAATTTGAAGGAGGGGGAGGTGGGGGAGGGGGGGATCTACAGATGGTGGTGGAGGAAACTCCATCCCTAAAGCATGAGTGAGTCGGCGCATGTACTCCATCTGCTCCTGATGTTGCTGCTGCCACCGACTCGTCTGCTCCTCGTACAGCTGTTGTTGGCGTCGACGCTCCTCCTCATGCTGCTGACACATCTTCTCCTGCTCCTGTCGGAGACTCTCTATCAGTGCAGTCTGAGATCGCAACTGATTCTCATACTGTGTAGCAGAAGAAGATACACGAGCTCCTCTCGAGCTGGACGCCGACATCGCAGCACTGCCATAATAATCTCCGGGAGTCAGTCGAGAGTCGATACCAACTACCCATCCCTTCTCGAAGGCATACTGGGTGGCCTGCATCCATGCCGCCTCATCAAACTGACGGCCAGTGGTCTGATCTGATGACTCTGCCTGACTCTCAGGCCGGGCATGTGACGCTGCGGCCTCATATGACTCATGTAGTTGCAATTTAAAATTAAAATTGTGAATATATTATATGCAGTTATTTTTTAAACTTGAAAACAAACAATACTGACCACGATGTGATGCTGACGATCACCTCTGAGCTCCCCAGTAGCAGGATCACTATACATCCTCCGATATACGTCGTATTCCGTAATATCGGAGTGCTCGACAGCCTATAAGAATAAAAAATAAACTGTTAATATTTATAGTTATATAAAATATTTATAAATAATGTACGTACCAGATGCTGTCTATGAGTACTGAAAGAACGACTCCCAGCTCGATGAGTCACCTCCTGTCTCCCCCAATTCTGCCTCCCCACCAATGATCTTCTCTGAAAGGCACCACTCAACCAGTGCACACATAATCCATCCCTTAAATGGGATGAAATGTACTCTGGTCGGTGTGCTCTACATGACTCGTCAAAATCCGACACTCCTGCTTTCTTCATCGCAGCTTTTCTTAAATTGTGCAAAAACTGACGAAGGTGATCACGCATGGCCACCTCCCATGCCTCCTGGATGGCGTCATGCATGGTATCCTCGATCGGATACCATAAACCCTACAAATAAATCAAAATATCAAGTTAGAAATGAAATAATTTTCAAAATAAAAATTATTTATTTACGTACGTACCAACCAATGGCCGAACATGGCCTGCTGCACATCAATGTGAATCTGATCCCATGTAGTCCACGGCTGAGAGAAATAGTTGCGCAAAATGGTGCTGCCCTGTCCGACTGCTATATGCGGAAAACTGTGAAAATAATAAACATTTATTATGTGAATAGATTAATGAAATCTTAGTCAAATCCACAGGTTATCACACAGGTTATCACACCTCCGTGTGCGTGGATCAAACCCAAGACGTGTACGTCGCTCGGGGACGGGGTCAAGAATCATCAATCGTGCAAGACCGCGCCCCCTCCGTGTACTCCCTGGAGCACCTGCAGGCTGAGGGTCATCTGTCAGCAACTCATCCGCATCGAAAGTCAGGTCAGCATCCGCCAACTCACGAAATGTGGCGTTGTCCATCTGAAACAGAAAATTTTAATTTTGTTAGCAAATAATCGATAATTACTATTATATATACATATATACATATTATGATTGTATATAAATACCATGGAATTCTATCAGTGTACATCTTCATCATCCTCTTCATATATGTCAATGTCATCTTCATATTCCTCCTCAACTTCATCGATATCCATTCGAGTTACAGTTTCTTCATCTCTTACCATTTCAAATTCATATGTGACATCATTAATATCATCGTCATCACCGACTCTTAAATGTGGGGTGTCATCATCGATACTCATGTCTCTTTGTAAAAAAGATTGATTTTGAGTACTCTCTTGAAAAACTTCAATTATTTTCACATCAGTGAAAGCACATTCACTTTGACTAAACTGATTGTCTCGAATTTTGATTTTTATTACACTCCACCAATCAGTCAAGTCTCTTGATGTAGCACAGTACTTTGCGTAATAAACTTGATATGCCTGTTGAGCCAATAAGAATGGTTCATTTACTATGAGAACACTTTTACATTTAATATCGATGATTCCATGAGTCGGATGAACACGCACGCCTCTCTCTGTATCCAACCACCGACATTTGAACATGGTTATGTAATGTTGTCCAAGATAACAGAGTTCAATGATTTCATCAAGTATGCCATAAAAGTCAACTTCATTTTCTCGATGATGAGATCCTCTCATGCTAACTCCACTGTTCATTGTTTTTTTTGATTACCCATATGCATGTGTGTGGAATCGAAATCCATTCACCACATATGCATTATAAGTTTTAACAAGTTTGGAAGGTGGGTTACTCAATACACACAACCGTTTGTCAATTTTATCAGCATGTCGAGACACCTGAAAATTTGTGAAATAATTATCAATATAGTAAACAATACATTGAATGAGTTGTTAAAAGATAAAGAATTTATGTTACCAGTTTTTGAAACCACTGAGAGAAATTTTTCAGTCCACGTTCTTCGAGAGCAGCTGCTGTAATTTGTGGAATTTGTTTCTTGATATGATTATCTTACAACCTATAAAAAACAAAGTTATTTATTGTAACATAAATGATAGAATAAGTGATATAAACACTTACAGTACAACTGATGTCATCTCTTCACAGTTGAGCAGAACATACGTATGAGCTCTATGATGTTGATCATCTGAAGGCCAGCGTTCATAAACTCCACCAAAACCAAGATCTGACTGGTTGAAAACAGATAATTGATTGTCGATTTCATCAATATTCCTCTCGTTCCGTCCCATTCGGTTGTGTTTTGAAGGATACTCAGATTCAAAATAATGGGAGCAGAAAAAAGATATTTCCTCTTGCAAATAAGTTTCTGCAATAGATCCTTCAACAGATGCTTTGTTACGTACTTTTCTTTTCAATTTTTGCATGCATCTTTCAAATGGGTACATCCATCGAAACTGTACTGGACCTCCACATTTTTCTTCATATGGAAAATGTAACATCAAATGTTCCATTGAGTCGAAGAAAGACGACAGAAATATTTTTTCCAGTTTACATATAATTACAACAACATCATTTTCAAGTTTGCCTAGAGCATCATAATTTGCTGTAGCCGCACAAATTTCCCAAAAAAAATAAGACATGTCTGTTATAGAATCCCAAATCACAGAATTCAACAGACCTCTTAATCCAATGGGAAGCAGTCTTTCCATTATAACATGACAATCATGACTTTTTAATCCAGTAATATGACCATTCTTTACACATCTACCCAAATTGGAAGCACAGCCATCTGGAAGTCTCAAATCTGCAATCCACTGACAAAATAATAAACGGTTTTCTTTAGACAGTGTATAAGCTGCTTTTGGTTTCAGTAACCTTTCTGTTCTGACATTCTCAAACAGTTCCAATTCTGGACGCCTGCAAATTTGGGCAAGATCTAAACATGCATTTACATTGTCTTTGCTCTTTCCTGACGTATCCAAAACTGTATGAAACAAATTATCAAAACAGTTCTTCTCAATATGCATGACTTCTAACATGTGTCGGACCAACAAATCAGACCAATATGGAAAATCCCAAAATATGCTACATTAAATCCAATTGTGTTCTTTCCCAAAACCATAAATTTTCTGTTTGTTTATTGTGGGACCAAAAGTGATGGGAGGTAATGACAATACAACTGATTTTAACTCCGAACCTGATAGAATTTTTGGAGGTCATTCCCATTCAACTGTTCCTTTTCTGAAATGAGATCTGTTTCTGCGAAAAGGATGATCAGCTGGATGAAATTTGCGATGACAGCCAAAATAACAAGGTTTCTTTACATGAATGAGCATAAATGATTTGTTCTCTCCCATAAAGTAAGGACATGATTTCTGACCATGTGTACTCCAGCCAGATTACATCCCATAAGTCGGGAAGTCACTTATTGTCCACATCAATGCTGCTCTCAGTATGAAATTCTATTTCGTTGCAACATCATATGTACTGACACCAGTACTCCACAATAAATTTAATTCATCAATAAATGGTTTCAAATAAACATCAATATTTTTCTTCGGATGTCCTAGAATTAGTAAAGTCAAAATGATATATGGCTCCTTTATCAACATCCATGGAGGTAAATTGTACGGAGTTAAAAAAAAAGGCCAACATGAATATTGACTACCATAAGATCCAAACGGACAGAAACCATCAGTGGAAAGGCCCAGTCGAACATTTCTAGATTCTAAAGCAAATGATGGATGCACTCAATCAAAATGTTTCCATGAATCACCATCGGCTGGATGATTCAAGCTTTTATCGGTTGAAATATTCTCTTTATGCCATGAAATCATTGTCGCTGTATTCCTAGACAAGAATAAACGCTGAAGTCTAGATGTAAGCGGAAAATATCTCAACTGTTTTACAGGAATCAAACTAGACTTCCCATGTTTTCCTTCTTTATATCTCAGTTTCCCACATGTGGGACAACTATCCAACGACTCATTTTCCCCAGAATATAAAATGCAGTCATTTGAACATGCATGAATCTTCTGACAAGTCCCAAATTTCGAACCAACCTCTTACTCTCATAGTAATTTGCAGGTAAAACATTTCCTTCGGGTAACAGTGTTTTAAGCAAAGAAAATATCTGGTCAAAATAGGTGTTTGACATTCCGTTATCTGATTTGATAGCCATAAATTTTGCAACTGCTTCTAATTTTCTCATCTTGCAGCCAGGATATAATGCATCCTCAGCAGACTTCAACAACTCATAAAATTCAGGCGGTGCCAACTCAGGATTTGAAGCTATATCATCCGGAGTTTCTGTATGTTCAATAGATGAACCTGCAACATCATGTACTAAATCTTGAAACCGGGATGGATCCGGAATCATGTTGGTATCACCTGCTCTGGAACTGCGTTCACCGTGTTGATACCAAAAAACATAATCTGGTTGAAAACCAAAACGCAAGAGATGTTCTCCCACTTTGTCAAACGTGTCAAACATTCTCAATGCACATTTTCTGCAAGGGCATTTTATTTTTCCTTCTGAAACAAATTCTGGATTTGATGCCGCAAATGATAAAAAAGTCTCCACACCCTCTACATATACTGGATTTAAACCAGAACCGTTTGGATTTCTACGTTGATTTATCCATATGCGGTCACCTAATAATGATTGTTGATGACCTCGTTGTTCCATATTTCTCTATAAAATATAAAATCATTACTGGTTTTGAATAATTTGATAGAAAAAACACTCAAGCTAGGATAATTATTACTAATTATTACAAATTATTACTAATTATTACTAATTATTGGTAATTATTACTAATTATTACCAATTATTGGTAATTATTAATAATTAATACTAATTATTGGTAATTATTACTAATTATTGGTAATTATTAGTAATTATTGGTAATTATCGGTAATTATTACTAATTATTGGTAATTATTACTAATTATTACTAATTATTACTAATTATTGGTAATTATTGGTAATTATTACTAATTATTACTAATTATTACTAATTATTACTAATTATTGGTAATTATTACTAATTATTGGTAATTATTACTAATTATTGGTAATTATTACTAATTATTGGTAATTATTACTAATTATTGGTAATTATTACTAATTATTGGTAATTATTACTAATTATTGGTAATTATTACTAATTATTACTAATTATTACTAATTATTTGTAATTATTACTAATTATTACTAATTATTACTAATTATTGGTAATTATTGGTAATTATTACTAATTATTGGTAATTAATACTAATTATTGGTAATTATTGGTAATTATTACTAATTATTTGTAATTAATACTAATTATTGGTAATTATTACAAATATTGATAAATTTAATATTATATAAATTTTTTATTATTTTCATAGTACTAATATTATTGGTAATTATTCCTAATTATTGTTAATTATTACTAATTATTACTAATTATTACTAATTATTGGTAATTATTACTAATTATTACCAATTATTGGTAATTATTACTAATTAATACTAATTATTGGTAATTATGAGTAATTATTGGTAATTATGAGTAATTATTGGTAATTATTTGTAATTATTACTAATTATTGGTAATTATTACTAATTATTACTAATTATTGGTAATTATTACTAATTATTGGTAATTATTACTAATTATTGGTAATTATTACTAATTATTGGTTATTATTACTAATTATTGGTAATTATTACTAATTATTGGTAATTATTACTAATTATTACTAATTATTACTAATTATTGGTAATTATTACCAATTATTGGTAATTATTACTAATTATTGGTAATTATTACTAATTATTACTAATTATTGGTAATTATTACTAATTATTACTAATTATTGGTAATTATTACTAATTATTGGTAATTATTACTAATTATTGGTAATTATTACTAATTATTGGTAATTATTACTAATTATTGGTAATTATTACTAATTATTGGTAATTATTACTAATTATTGGTAATTATTACTAATTATTACTAATTATTACTAATTATTGGTAATTATTACTAATTATTGGTAATTATTACTAATTATTGGTAATTATTACTAATTATTGGTAATTATTACTAATTATTGGTAATTATTACTAATTATTACTAATTATTGGTAATTATTCCTAATTATTGGTAATTATTGGTAATTATGGGTAATTATGGGTAATTATTACTAATTATTGGTAATTATTACTAATTATTGGTAATTATTGGTAATTATGGGTAATTATTAATAATTATTACTAATTATTACTAATTATTACTAATTATTACTAATTATTGGTAATTATTACTAATTATTACCAATTATTGGTAATTATTACTAATTATTGGTAATTATTAGTAAATATTGGTAATTATCGGTAATTATTACTAATTATTGGTAATTATTACTAATTATTACTAATTATTACTAATTATTGGTAATTATTGGTAATTATTACTAATTATTACTAATTATTATTAATTATTACTAATTATTGGTAATTATTACTAATTATTGGTAATTATTACTAATTATTGGTAATTATTACTAATTATTGGTAATTATTACTAATTATTGGTAATTATTACTAATTATTGGTAATAATTAATAATTATTACTAATTATTACTAATTATTTGTAATTATTACTAATTATTACCAATTATTACTAATTATTGGTAATTATTGGTAATTATTACTAATTATTGGTAATTAATACTAATTATTGGTAATTATTGGTAATTATTACTAAGTATTGGTAATTAATACTAATTATTGGTAATTATTACAAATATTGATAAATTTAATATTATATAATTTTTTTATTATTTTCATAGTACTAATATTATTGGTAATTATTCCTAATTATTGTTAATTATTACTAATTATTACTAATTATTGGTAATTATTACTAATTATTACCAATTATTGGTAATTATTACTAATTAATACTAATTATTGGTAATTATTACTAATTATTGGTAATTATGAGTAATTATTGGTAATTATGAGTAATTATTGGTAATTATTTGTAATTATTACTAATTATTGGTAATTATTACTAATTATTACTAATTATTGGTAATTATTACTAATTATTGGTAATTATTACTAATTATTGGTAATTATTACTAATTATTGGTAATTATTACTAATTATTGGTAATTATTACTAATTATTGGTAATTATTACTAATTATTACTAATTATTACTAATTATTGGTAATTATTACTACTTATTGGTAATTATTACTAATTATTGGTAATTATTACTAATTATTACTAATTATTGGTAATTGTTACTAATTATTACTAATTATTGGTAATTATTACTAATTATTGGTAATTATTACTAATTATTGGTAATTATTACTAATTATTGGTAATTATTACTAATTATTGGTAATTATTACTAATTATTGGTAATTATTACTAATTATTGGTAATTCTTACTAATTATATGTAATTACTACTAATTATTACTAATTATTACGAATTATTGGTAATTATTACAAATTATTGGTAATTATTACTAATTATTGGTAATTATTACTAATTATTGGTAATTATTACTAATTATTACTAATTATTGGTAATTATTCCTAATTATTGGTAATTATTGGTAATTTTGAGTAATTATCGGTAATTATTACTAATTATTGGTAATTATTACTAATTATTGGTAATTATTGGTAATTATGGGTAATTATTACTAATTATTACTAATTACTGTTATTATTACTAATTATTGGTAATTATTACTAATTATTGGTAATTATTACTAATTATTACTAATTATTACTAATTATTACTAATTATTACTAATTATTACTAATTATTAGTCATTATTTCTAATTATTACTAATTATTGGTAATTATTTCTAATTATTACTAATTATCACTATTTACCGGTAATTATTGGTAATTATTCCTAATTATTGGTAATTATTACTAATTATTGTTAAGTATTACTAATTATTGGTAATTATTACTAATTATTGGTAATTATTAATAATTATTGGTAATTATTACTAATTATTACTAATTATTACTAATTATTACTAATTATTGGTAATTATTACTAATTATTGGTAATTATTACTAATTATTACTAATTATTACTAATTATTGGTAATTATTGGTAATTATTTCTAATTATTGGTAATTAATACTAATTATTGGTAATTATTACAAATATTGATAAATTTAATATTATATAAATTTTTTATTATTTTCATAGTACTAATATTATTGGTAATTATTCCTAATTATTGTTAATTATTACTAATTATTACTAATTATTATGAATTATTGGTAATTATTACTATTTATTACCAATTATTGGTAATTATTACTAATTAATACTAATTATTGGTAATTATTACTAATTATTGGTAATTATTACTAATTATTGGTAATTATGAGTAATTATTGGTAATTATTGGTAATTATTACTAATTATTGGTAATTATTACTAATTATTGGTAATTATTACTAATTATTACTAATTATTGGTAATTATTACTAATTATTGGTAATTATTACTAATTATTGGTAATTATTACTAATTATTGGTAATTATTACTAATTATTGGTAATTATTACGAATTATTGGTAATTATTACGAATTATTACTAATTATTACTAATTATTGGTAATTATTACTAATTATTGGTAATTATTACTAATTATTGGTAATTATTACTAATTATTACTAATTATTGGTAATTATTACTAATTATTACTAATTATTGGTAATTATTACTAATTATTGGTAATTATTACTATTTATTCGTAATTATTACTAATTATTGGTAATTGTTACTAATTATTGATAATTATTACTAATTATTGGTAATTATTACTAATTATTACTAATTATTACTAATTATTACTAATTATTGATAATTATTACTAATTATTGGTAATTATTACTAATTATTGGTAATTATTACTAATTATTGGTAATTATTACTAATTATTACTAATTATTTGTAATTATTCCTAATTATTGGTAATTATCGGTAATAATGGGTAATTATCGGTAATTATTACTAATTATTGGTAATTATTACTAATTATTGCGAATTATTGGTAATTATGGGTAATTATTACTAATTATTACTAATTACTGTTATTATTACTAATTATTGGTAATTATTACTAATTATTGGTAATTATTACTAATTATTACTAATTATTACTAATTATTGATAATTAGTACTAATTATTAGTAATTATTACTAATTATTACTAATTATTACTAATTATGACTAATTATTACTAATTATTAGTCATTATTACTAATTATTACTAATTATTGGTAATTATTTCTAATTATTACTAATTATTAATATTTACCAGTAATTATTGGTAATTATTGGTAATTATTCCTAATTATTGGTAATTATTACTAATTATTGTTAAGTATTACTAATTAATGGTAATTATTACTAATTATTACTAATTATTGATAATTATTACTAATTATTAGTAATTATTACTAATTATTACTAATTATTACTAATTAATACTAATTATTACTAATTATTAGTCATTATTATTAATTATTACTAATTATTGGTAATTATTTCTAATTATTACTAATTATTACTATTTACCGGTAATTATTGGTAATTATTGGCAATTATTCCTAATTATTGGTAATTATTACTAATTATTGGTAATTATTCCTAATTATTGGTAATTATTGGTAATTATTCTTAATTATTCAGTGGCTTAAAACCAAATCTTCGAAGGGCATTAGCTATAAGAGACTTCAGTAGCTATGAAGAAATTGTGTGTTGTGCTATAAAGGTAGAAATGGAAGTTGGTGTTACTTATCCATCTCATAGTTTTGACATGAAACGAAAGATGGAGTTTAAGGAGAAATCTCAGAATAATGGTGAAAAGAAGATGAATGTTTCCTTATGCTCATAGTGTGGAAAGAAGCATAGTGGAGATTGTCTCAAAGGGACTAGAAAATGTTTTAAGTGTGGAAAAGAAGGTCATCGAGCAGCTGAGTGTTGAAGTAATGGAAAAAGGGTTTCTAATGATGTGAATAAATAAAAGACTGCAGAGAACGCACCACCAACACTTCAATGCTTCAAGTGCATGGAAATGGGGCATTATTCTAATAAATGCCCTAATCCAAGGGTTAGTGATGATCGACATGAGAAACCACTTATGGAAAAGGACAAAGGTAAGTCACATGCGATCACTATTGGCGATGTTGAATATGACAATGATGTGGTGGAATGATTAAGTGTTTATGTAATGGGATTCCAAAATAATGTTGTATATAGTATCTTATAATATTGGAATATTTATGTATTGGTCTATTGTGGTTTTCGATAATTTTATGGTACTGGTAACCATGGAAAGTGATTGAGATATTTTTGGAAAAAAAGATTATATGCGCATAATGAAGGGATAATGAGAAAATGAAATGTTTGACAGTATTCATGAGCTCATGACTGATATAAGGAAATAGTTATATCATGGTTTGAGGTTTTGGTATCTGAAAAGAGTTAACTTTTGACAACATTCATGTTTTCACTATGATTCAATGGGTATTAATTTTTCATGAGAATACATGATTAAGGCCTTCGAATGTTTGGAATGTGACCAACAAGACATATCTCATGATATATGGGGATCAACGATGGTATTAACACGCTTGTTATATGAACTCTTTGGTAATCATTTTCAATATAATATGAGATTGGAAAGCAGTATTTTGGATAAGCCTAAAGATTGGAATGGATTATGTTGGACATAAGTTAGTATTGGTTAAGGTTAGAAATTTTTTTGATATTATTGATGGGATGTTATAGTAATGTAGTATTAGAAAGAGGACAACCAGCAGGATGGGAAACAACCTATCGCGTCGGACAAGGCTGTGGGAATCGAACCCAAAACTGAAGTGCGACTGGCCTTTATCGCCTACCACTGGCCTACAGGAAGTCCATGTTTAGTAGAAACTAGTTTTATTATATTAAGCAGTATGATATACGAAGTATAAGTCCATTTTAGGAACCATATATGATTAATCTCACCATAGATGGACTTATGTATATTTGATAACTTTTTTCTAACATTTTGTTTGAAACAGATGGAATGACCCATCATTCTATCACATGATCTGTTAACACTTCACGAATAACAAATTCAACTTCATTTCTTTATGAGATGAAATGGAAATTGTTCAAAGCATGAACAACAGTGAGATTGTACCAAAATCAAGCAAGTATTTCTTATAATTCAATATTTTCAACTTCAAGGAAATGATCTTGAAAACCAAAAATGTTGTCCTAGTAGTCTTATATCTGATTAATCAGATGGTACCTTAGATCATCACAAATTTATGTCTTTTTGATTGTTGGATTTTTTATAGCCATGTTCTTTACCACTCTCAATCATAACTTGATGGTTAGATTTTTCTTCCATATCCATATTTTCACCTATGTTCTCCTACGTGGAAACCCTGTGATGAGTTAATTTGGGTAATCGTTATGTTTGATACTTTAGTTTTTAAAGCCATGTTTTGGTGTTCCTTTTTACGATGTGGGATTCTATTAAAGAAACTTTCGAGTAGTAAACCATTTATAACCCCGATGAATTTCGAGGGAGAAATTCATTTTAAGGGAGGTAGAATGTAACACCCCGAGATTTTATAAAAAATATTATTTTTAATTTCATTAATGTCTTGTGTTGTACGATACACCAAAAGGAGCTTGCAAAATATGTATCCATGTCTTTCCTTGCATTACATGCAATCACGACCTTCCTCGATAGCGTGTATAGTACGCAATTCTGAGTTTCACTAAACGAGATATTATTATAATATTATTATGAACCAGCCGTTATGAATATTAATACCCACTTTTTGAAATTTTATAAATTTTATCTTTTAAAATGGACTTCAGTTTTGGATTCGGAATATCAAAATTAGCTTATGGTGAAATTTTGGTACCTTTCAGTTAACTTTCATATTCTGATGAATAGTGAAAATTACTAAATTTTAATTAAAAACAAATTTTTTAAACAAAATAATTAATAGTGATAAATTATTAAATTGAGTGGTTTTAATGTATATTTAGAATATATTTTTACAATTTATTACAATTTTGGTCATTGGATGTAATTTCACATTTAAACTAGACATAAACAAGTGTCAATCTTTTGATAGTTATTATCTCTTAAGAAAACGCTAATTGTTTTGATGACGGGAATTAATTTTTAAATTAATTATTGCTACTGATATGTTTTTAATTTGGTAAAATAGACATCATTTTTGAATTCATAATATCAAATATAGCTTAGGCCTAATTTTTGTTATTTTTCTGGAAACTTTCATTTTTTGATGAATAGTGAAACCACTAACAGGTAGTTAAAAAAACTGAATTTTTCATAAAACATAATTTTTCCGCATTTATGAGTGGAATTTAGAAAATCTGAGAGACACGGTTAATATCAAGGACTAAAATGTGGTTCAATGAGATGAAAATAATTTTTGGTGAATAGTAACTTTTTACTTTTTTGTCACGGTTAAAAGTAAATAGGGTAATTAGGGGTAAATATGAAATTATTATTACCATAAAACATGTCTGAATTCTATTGGATAAGTGTAATTCGGCCAAAAACAATCTTAGGAATAAAATATGACCATTTAGGCCCACTTGGATAAGATTAGGACATTTATTTTTAATTTATTTAATGAAGGGTTAAAATAGTTAAAATCAATGTTTAATAACTACATCATATTTAATATAGGGTTATAAATAAGATAAATTCGACTATAAATATTCATTATAAATATAAATATATTTCCTACATAATGGTATTTTATTTGTAATTTTTAGACTTAATATAATTTAATTTATTTTTGACACAATGATGATGCAGTAATTATCTTATTAACAAAATATTAACATAATTGATGTTATAAATACCCAAATAAATGTAATATGAGACTTTTTATGAATTCCAACAATTTTATATGTTAATATGACATGTTATTATTGATTTAATTAACTTTTTTGGAACTAATCATTCTGTTATAATTTTCAAAAAAATCAATTACCAAATAGTGTCAAAATTGACATAAAATAGTTTTTAAATCAAATATTATATTATTAATTGTTTTTATATTCATAAAAATCTAAGTTTCAGCCAATATACTTATATCAGGATAGTTGTATCATTAATGGACCACTTGGGGGTCTCTTGGATGTATATGGTACGTTTATTAACTATATAATATAAAAAATACAATGTGACATGGTAAATGTCAATCTAATTAACTAAGAGTTAAAACTAAATGTTAAGGTTAATATAATGACCTAAACTTGTCTAAATTTTTTTTTTATGAGAGGATTTCGACCCATCCCGACCTTAGCTTTGAAATAAATCAATTTGGAGCTATTAAAAATCGAATATGACTTTATAATAAAATAATATTTTTCGTTATTCCAAAGATGCCCCTCTCCTCTCTTATAGAAGGGAACCTCTTCCCTCTCTTCCACACACCACATTGAGCCTTCAAGAATGGACAAATCCTGAAAATTTCTCATCTCCAATACCCTAGAAACATCCTAGAGGTCCTGGTCTTCTTCAAAGTCCAATTTTAGTTCCATAAGTGGAGGTCTCAAAGAGGCACTTCAAAGAAGAGGTAATGTTCGTTACCGATTCTTTCCACTTTATTTCTTCTTCCACTTCTTCTTATTAGGTTGTTTCATTATTAATTAATAACATCAGTATCACTCATATAATTATATGTTATTATAAGTATGAAACAACCCTATTTCACCATCTATCCATCCTACGGAAAACGAAATCACCGCGCGTGCGTACGTACGGAATACCGTCTCCATGCCGCGGTGTAATCTATTTTCCACCACCACCATACTTGGATGGGTATAATGGTGTAAATAATAACTATATATGATTATTTTAAAGTAATATTGATCCTGTAATAGTATACATACACTCCAACAAAATTCCACGATCATGGGAACGATATCATCGCTCTTGCATACGTACGAAATACCGTCTCGACGACGCGATGAGATTCATTCCCAATGATTAACCATTCATAAATGATTATAAATTATATATAATAAGTAATCATGAAATATATGAAATAATAATGATACTGGATTTATGTATATATATATGTATTTCATCCAATTAATTCCATTCAATTCAATGAAGAAACGAAAACAACGTTCATGCGTATGTACGGCCAACCGTCTCCATGAACGGTGTATTTATTTCCATTTATCGATCTATTATATATATGTATATTCTGAATATATATTATATATATAAATCTTGTTTTATATTATGGAATTAAGTATTCATGATGTAAGTAATCATATGAATAATTACAAGTCAAAACACGGACGACAAATGAAACGATTTTACCCAAAATGCCCTTTAACAAAGAATTTACAAAAGAACGGGTAATATAATGACATAAGTGAACCATATATGATATCATAACAATGAATATGATTCTTTAATAAGTCAATGAAATTATTTAAATCATTATACAGGCAGTTCAGAAAAGTACGAAGCATATCATACCTAAGGTAAGGGATAAGTATTCCAATCTCATTCTTATCCGAGATTATTATTCGTAAGTATTTACTGGGGTTATGTTTATTATCCACATCCATATGTTCTCAAAATGTTTTCATAAAATGATTAATTTTATTTCATGTATGTTTACAGTCCTTTTTACCCATTTTTGACTTTTACTACATGGTATGTAAGGAATCTTTCTTTTGTTTACGTTATGAGGTACTTTTTTTACTTTTTCGGCAAAAGTACGAGAAGAATGTTTTTTTAACTTATACAGCACGAACGGATTTCTACAGTTTTATAAAGCCTTATTTTCATGATGCTTCCTCCAATGATTTCATGACTATTTTAAACAAAATACTTTTCTTTTAAAAATGCATGACATTTTGTGAAAAGAAAATGATTTTAAAGAAGAAGGGTTATTTTCCTCAAGAATTCATTTCAAGTGTTTTATCAAAACCATTTTTCATCTAAGATAACATTATTTCATATGTGAATGTTTCAATTATAATGTCTCTATGATTTACATGGTTTCACTTTTCTTATTATGAAATGATATCCATTTCTTTTATATGGAGGATGTGATGATGGGATGATGTTTGTGAAACCCATTTTATTTATTGGGTTATTATGAATGATGTATGTTTATTTTATAGAATAGGTAAGAATGATTTCATTATGAGATGGGTGGGACCTATATCTCCCTCAAATTCATTGGGTAAAGATTTATATCTCATGAGATAGACATGGCTGGAATGGTAGGTTAATCTGGTTCAGTGTTACAGGACTGAAACAAGGAGTGAACTCGATTCAGAAAGGGACTTTTTCCACTAAGATGGTCTTGGCAGCAATGCCTTGGCTACTATGGAAATCATTACATGTTCTTAATGGATGCCACAATTACATGTTTTATTCCCATGCTATTTTATCATGATTTATGTTCCATTATGATCTATGCCTTATGTACTTCCATGTTTTAAGTCATTGCTCAAGATTTTGATGTTTAAACATTATGTTCATGTTTTTAAGTTCAAATGTATATGGTATGTTTTATTTTATCCATGATTACCCTTACTGGGCATTTGAGCTCACCCTTTTTATGTTTTCTTTTCCCCCAGGATTAAAAGAAAGGTTTTATGTAAATAAATAAAAAGTGGAAGATCATTATGGGAGATGTTGAAGATCTTTCACCACGATTAGAAGATTACGTTCCAAGTTTCCAAAGACACTAAACTATTACGGTCCCTGTGTGTCTGTTTTTATTATGTATTATGTATTCCGCAAAATTAATGTAATATCAATGTACGTCACGCTTCGGGTCTCTACAGGTTTTATTCATTTTTAGAGTTTTTAAGGGATTTAGATTTTTATGATTTTTAGGTGGTTTTTAGGCCTTTTAAATTTTAAGGGTTTTAAGATCATTTAGTGGTTTTCGGGGGTTTTCGGGTCATTTAGGGGATTTAGGGATTGATAGTGTCTTTTAGGGGGTGTGGGTGTTTTAAGGGTTTGTTAGGGTTGTTTTGATTTTTTAGGGTTCTTTAGGGGTTTAAAGGCAATTTTTTTGTTTTTATGGTTTATAAGAACTTTTTGGCCATCGGGTGAATGGTTTAGTGTTTTCGATGTAGGTTTTAGTATTTAAGGTATAGGTTATAGAGTTTAGGTTATCTGTTTTGGGTTTAGGGTGTTGGGTTTCGGGATTAGGGTGTATGTTATAGGGTTTAGGGTGTTGGGTTTAGTGTTTAGGGTATTGGGTTTAGAGGGTAGAGTGTAGTATTTAGGGTTCGGGTTATAGGGGTTTCTGTTTAGGGATTAGGGTTTAGAGTTAATGAAAAAGGGTTTGGGGATTTTAGTGTTTTAGTGTTTTTTCAGTTTTTTAGGGGTGTTTGGGGTTTTTTTGTGTTTTCGGGTTTCTAGTGATTTTTAGGGATCTAGAGGTTTCAAGGGTTATTATGAGATATGGTTCTAGTTATTTTATGTGTTTTAGGGTTTTAGGGGATTTTAGAGTTTTTAGGGTTTTTACGATATTTTTAGGGTGTTGAGTTGTTTCAAGGCATTTATGGTGTCTATGATTTCTAGGGTTTTTAGGGTTGTTTAGGGTCTTAGGGGTTTTAGGTGTTTTATAGTTTTATAAGGTTTTTTTGTTTTCTGTGGTTTATATAGGTTTTGGGGGGTTTATGGGTTTTTAGATGTTTTATGAAATTTTATGGCTTTTAGGGGTTTTGGGGTTATTTAGGGAATTTTGTGTTTTGGGGGAGTTTTATGGATTTTTAGGGTCCTTTATTGTTTTTAATGTTAGTGTTTTTAGGGATTTTTAGGAGTTCTAGGGTCCTTTAAATTTTTTATTATATTTAGAGACTTTTGTGTATTTATCATTTTTATGGGGTTTTATAGTCATCTATTGGATTTTATGGCATTTAGGGTGTATATATTGTTTTAGGGTTTTCTTATTTCTGTTAAGGATTTTAATGAGTATTGGTGTCTTTTACAATTTTTGTATGTCTATTGGTTTTTCAAATAATTTTTAGAGGTTTTAGTGTTTTTATTGTTTTTATGGTTTTTAGGGTCTTAGGGTGTTTCAGGCCTTTTAGGGGTTTTTTTGGATTTGATGATCATTTGGGGTTTTTTGGGTTTTAAGGCCTTTTAGGCTTTTAGTGTTTTTTGGGTATTTTTAGGGGTCTAGGGTTTTATGGGGTATTTAGGATTTTTAGGTTTCATAGAGTTTTTTTATATATTTGTAGTTTAGTAATTTTAGAGTTTTACAGCTTTTCAGGAGTTTCTAGGGATTTTTAGGACCTTTTAGGTTTTTATGGATTTATTGGGGTTATTAGGTTTTTTTTGTTTTTATATTTTGTATTGTATTTTGGGGTTTTAATGTTTTTTTGGGTTTTTCAGTTTTTTTTGGGTTTTTATGGTACTAAAGCTTTTTATGGTCTTTAGGTGTTTTCATGGTTTTAATGGGTTTCTATACTTGTTTTAGGAATCTATTGTTTTTAGAGTTTTTAGAGGTTTAGTGTATTTTAAGATCTTTTATCATATTTATGGGCTTTTATGGTATTTTATTGGTTTTATGTTTTTTGGGTTTTAGTATTTTTTAGGGTGTTTTAGGTGTTTTAGGTTTTTGTATAGTTTTTAGGATTTTTTGTGTTTTTTTGAGGATTTTTGGGTTTTCAGGGTTTTAGCGGATTTACGTATTATATGGAATTTTTAGAGTTTTTAGGGTCTTTTTAGGAGATTTAGGTTTTTTTGGTTTTTCGAGGTTCTTACTATTTTTAGGGTCATTCGGTATTTTAGGGTTTTTTGGGTGTTTTATGGTATTGTATTGGTTTTAGGGTCTTTTGGGGTTTTATTGATGTTTTATGATCATTTAGGGATTTTAGTATAACTTTTATTTTTTAGGGTTTTGGGGTAATTCTAATGTTTGTAGGGGTCTTTGGTTTGTTTTCGTATTTTTATGGTCTTTTAGGGAATTATATTCTTATGGTTTATTTATGATTTTGGGGGATTTAGTTTTCGTAGGTTTTTTAGGGACATTTAGTTTTTTATGGATTTTATAGTTTTTATAGTTTTGGGTTGGTTTTATCATTTTGGGTTTTTAGTGATTTAGGGGTTTTTTGGTTTTAATGTGTTTCCGGTTTCATTAGGGTTTTATGGGATTTTTAGGGTATTTTAATCTTTTAGGGGTTTTGGGGGATTTATGGTTTTTTGAGATTTTATGGTGTTATTGTATTTTTATGGTTTTAGGTCCATTTACGGATTTTTAGGGAATTTATATGGTATTTAAGGAGTTTCATAGGTTCTTATTATTTTTAGGTTCTTTTTGGGTTTGGGGGAATTTTAGAGTATTTTAGGGTTTTTAGTGTTTTTTAGGTTTTTATTATATTTTAGGGTTTTTAGATTATTTTAGTGGTTTATTGGTATTTGGTCTTATAGGGTTTAAGGTATATGCTTTAGTGATTAGGGGGTACTTTTATGTCATTAGGTGTTTTGTTTATGTTTTAGGATATATGGTGTAAGGGTTAGGGTGTATGGTATATAGTTTATGGTGTAGGGTTTAGGGATTTTGATCTTTGTTATAGGGTTTAGGGTGTATGGTTTTGTGTTTTTGGTATAGGGTATACTGTTTTAGGTGTAGGATTTTGGGATTAGGGTATAGATTATATGGTTTAGGTTGTGGGGTTTAGGATGTAGGGTATATGATTTTGGGTATAAGGTATTGGTGTTTGGGTGTAGGTTATACAATCAATGGTTTTTAATGTTTTTTGGGGGTTTGTATTTTTTCTACTTTAAGTGGTTATTAGATCATTTATGGTTTTGGGTTGTTTTTTAGTTTTTAGGGATATAAGGGGTATTTTGGTTTTTTTATGGTGTTTTGGGGTTTTATGGTTGTTATGTTATTTAGAGGGATTTATGGTTTTTAGTATTTTTGGGTGTTTTAGGGGTTTTAGTTATCTTAGGATTTTAAGGGTTTTTATGCAATTATGGTTTTTGCGGTTTTTAGTTTTTAAAGGTATTTAGGTTTTAAGGGGATTTTAGAGTTATAATGTTGTTTACAGGTTTTAGCATTTTCTTTGGTTTTTAATGATTTTTAGGGTTTTTAGGGTTTTTAGGGTTTTTTGGTGTTTTTATAGATTTTAGGGTCATTTGTGGATTGTATGGGGTTTTGGGTTTTTTTGGTTTTTAGTTATTTTAGTGGTATTAATGGTTTCATATGGTTTTTAGGGTCTTATGGGATTTTAAAATTTTTAAAGGTTTTTATGGTTTTTATGGCCTTTTAGTTTTTAGGGTTTTGGGGGGCATTATGGCTATTTTAAGGGTTTTAAGGTATTTTATTCTATTTTAGGGTGTTTTTGGATTTCAAATACTTTTTGGGTTTTTACAGGTTTTTAGGGTTTTAGGGGTTTTAATGTTGTTTTGGTTTTAAAGGTTTTTTTTGGGTTTTATGGTGTTTAGTGTTTTTATAAGTTTTTAAGATTTTTTAGTATTTTTTGGTTTTTATGGATTTAGCGTTTTTAGAGTTTTTAGGGGTTATAAATTTTTTTAGGGTTTCTTGGGTCTTTCAGGGTTTTTAGAATATTTTAACGGTTTTATGGGTTTTTATGTTTTTAGGGTCCTTTATGGGTTTTTGGGTTTTTAGTCCCTTTTAAATGTTTTAGTGGATTATAGGTTTTTAAGGGTTCTTATGGTACTTTGAGATTTTTAGGTAATATTAATGGTTTTTGTGGATATGAGAATCCATTAAGATATTTTAGGGTGTTTAGATCCTTTTAGTGTTTTTTGGGAGTTTTTTGGTCTTTTAGGATTTTATGGGTTTTAGGGTCTTTGGTATGTTTAATGTGTTTTAGGTTATCTAGGGCCATTTTTGATTTTAGGTTCTTTTAGGGGTTTTAGGTATTTCAGGTTATTTTAGTGATTTTATGGGTTTTAGGGTTTTTATGTGTTTTATGTTTCTTAGTGGTATTAGGGGTTTTAGTGTCATTTAGGGGTTTTAAACTTCTTTAGGGTTTTTGGGTTTTTTGGGGTTTTATTATTTTTAGGGGTTTTATGGATGTTCTGATTTTTAATGGATTTTTATTGTTTTTAGTGGTGTTTAGGTTCTTATGTAATTTTTACTGTTTCATAGGACTTAATGGGCATTTAGTGTTTTAGGGGTTTTTCAGGTTTTATGGTTTTTAGGGTTTAATGGGTTATTAGAATTTATAGGGACTTTTATTTTTCTAGGGTATTTACGTAATCCTTGTTTTTTCAAAGTTCTTTAATAGTTTTTAGGTATTAATAATGTTTTTATATAATTTCTTGATTTGTTTCATTGGTTTTATGGTTTTTAGTGGTTTTATGGTTTTCATGGGTTTTTGCATTTTAATATTTTAAAGGGGGTTTAGTATTTTTAGGAATTTTTAAGAATCATTTAGGGATTTTATATTTTTTGGGTTATAATGATTTTTAGTGTTTAAATGGTTTTTATGGTTATAGAGTATTTGGGGTTTTATGGTAAATAAAGTGTTTTATGGTCTTTTAGGACATTGAGGGGTTTTAGTAGTTTTTAGGGTTTTGGGGTACTTAAGGATTTTTAAGGACTTTTAGGGGTTTTAGGGTTTTAATGTCGTTTTGGTTTTTATGGGATTTAGGTTCATTTATATTATCTATTGGTTTTAGGGTCTTTTATGTTTTTTTAATTTTAAAGGGGTATTTAGTGGATTCTAGAGTATTTTTTATCTCAAGGTATTTTTAGGGCGTGATTAGGAATTTTAGGGATTATTTAGGGTTTTTAAGATTTTATGGTTTTTTTAAAGTTTTTATGTGTTTTCAGGATTTTTTTTGTTTTTGTTTTAATGGGTTTTAGGTTTTTGTTGATTTTTTAGGTTTTTAGGTATTTAGGTGTTTTATGGGTTTCAGAGTTTTGTGGTTTTAAAAGGATTTAGGTTTTTAGGGTATTTAAAGGTATTATATGGTATTAAGGAGTTGTGATCCATTGAGGGTGTTTGTGGGGGGGGGGGTTATACATTTTATGAGTTTTTTTTGGGTATTTACAATTTTTTTGATTTTACGGGGTTTTAAGATCTTTTTGGATTTTTCTGGGTATTATTTTATTTTTGGGTTCTTTTAGCGATCATTAGGATTTTTAGGGATTTTTGGGGTTTTTGGATTTCGATAGGTTTTGGGGATTTCAGTCTCATTTTAGGGGAATTCTTGTTTTCATGGTATTTAGGGGATTTAAATGTTATTTTGAAATTTTTTGGGGTTTTACACTTTTTATGTGATTAGGGGTTTTTTGAGTTTTTTTGGTTTTTTATGGTTTTCAGGGTTTCTTGGGGGTTTTAGGGTTTTTTAAGGGGTTTTATTTTTTTATGTATTTTATATCATTTTATGGATTTGTTAGGGGTTTTACAGTTCTTTTAGGGGTTTTTAGTTTTTTAGGGTTTTAGGGTTTTGCTGGGTTTTGATTATTTTAATTATTTTGTATGTTTGTTAGGATTTTAGTTTTTTTTATGGTTTTTATGGTTCAATATATTTTTTTAGCTATTTTCGGATTTTAAGGGTTATTTTGGTTCTGTATAGTTAAGAAATTTTTTAGGTTTCTTGGGAATTATAAAGTTTTTAGAGATTTTATTTTTAATGGTTTTTAGTTTTTTCTTATTATTTTAGAGGTTCTTAGAGGTTTTATTGTATTTAGGTATTATATTTTTATGAATTTTTGTTTATTTAGTTTTTTTGGGTATTACTATTTTTCAAGAAATTTAATGTTTTTTAAAATTTCTAATGTTTTTAAGATTTATGTTCAAGGGTGTAGGGTATATGGTTTAGCATATCGGTTATAGGATTCTGGGTGTAGGGTATAGGGTTTATACAATATGGTATAGGGTTTTGGGTTTAGTGTTTAGGTTTTATGTTGATGGGAATAGGTTTTAGGTTATAACATTTAATGTTTAGGGTATCGGGTATTGTATTTAGGATATAGGGTATAGGGATTAGCGTGTAGGATATTGGATAAAGGGTGTGTGGTTTAGGGCATGGGGTTCAATGTTTAGGGTTTAGGGTCTAGGGTCTAGGGTGTAAGGTTTAAGGTATATGGTTTAGGGTGTAGAGTTTTGGATTAAGGGTTTAGGGTTTATGGTGCATTGTATATTGTTAAGGGAGTGGGGATTAGGGTTTACGGTGTAGGGGATAGGGTTTAGGGTGTAGGTTTTAGGGTTTAGGGTGTATGGTATATTGATTAGGGTTTAGCTTTTAGTGTTTAGGGTGTATAGTATTCTACATGGTGTGTAGGGTTCAAGGTTCAAGGTATAGGGTTTAGGGTATAGGGGTATAGGGTTTGGGAGTAGATTTTAGGTATTATGGTGTAGTATTTAAGGTTTACAGTGTTGGGTATACGGTTTTTTTTGTATCATTTTTGGTTTACAGTGTATGGTATAGGGTTTAGTGTGTAGAGTGTGGCATTAAGGGTGTTTGGTATAGGGTTTGGGGTGCATTATTTGCAGCTTAAGGTTTATTGTTTATGGTTTGTTGTATCGAGTTGTGGGTTTAGTGTGTAGGGTATAGGGTTTATGTTTTAGGGATTATGGTGTAAGGTGTAGGGTTTTTTTTATTATGGGTTTAAGGTTTAGGGTGTATTCATTGTGGTTTAGCGTGTATGGTATAGGGTTTATTGTGTAGGGCGTAGGGTTGAGGGTGTATGGTATAGGGTTTTGGGTGCATCATTTGGGGCATTGGTTTTAGGGATTAGGGTTTAGGGTATCGAGTTGTGTGTTTAACGTGTTGGGTTCAGGGTTTATTTGCTAGATTTTATGGTGTAAGTTATATGGTTTATTTTGTTGGGTATAAGGTTTAGGGTATTAGGTATATGGTATATGGTTTAGGGTTTAGTGTTTATGGAGTAGGGTATAGGGTGTAGGTTGTAGGATTTTTGGATTAGGGTATAGAATATTGGGTATAGGATATAGGGTTTAGGGTGCATGGAATTGGGTATAGGTTTTAAAATATCATTTTTAGGTTGTTGGTTATAGTGTTTGGGCTGTAGGGTATACGGTTTAGGGTCTATACTTTAGGTTTTTGGATGTATTTTATAGGGTTTAGGATTTAGGGTTTAGGGTTTAGGGTTTAGGGTTTAGGTTTTAAGGTATGGAGTTTAGAGAGTAGGGTTGAGGGTTTAGTTTGCCTGTTATAGGTTTTAGGTCGTTGGGTATGTGGTTCAAGGTTCATGTTATTGGGTTTCTGTTGTAGATTTTAGGGTGTTGGGTATTGGGATTATGGTGTAGGGTTTGGGGTTTAGGATTTTGGGTGTAGGGTTTGTGGTGCTGGGTCTCAGGTTTAGGTTGGAGGGTGTTGGGTTTATTTTTTATGGTGTAGTGTATTGGGTATATGAAGTGAGGTTTAGGGTTTAGGGTTTAGGGTTTAGGGTTTAGGGTTTAGGGTTTAGGGTTTAGGGATTATAATATCATATTTAGAGATGGGTGTATGGTGTAGGGTGTAGGGTGTTGGGGTTAGGGTTTATGGATTATGGTGAAAGGTATTAGGTTTGTGGTCTTGGGTTTAGGGAGTATATGGTGTTGGATTTACTGTTTTGATATTAGGGTGTTGGATTTATAGTTTAGGGCTTGGATTTTGGGGTGTGGGGTATAGGATTTCGGGACTATTTTATGGGTTTTAGGGTTTAGTGTACAGGGTTTAGAGTTTTTACGGGGTTGTGCATTTTTACACGTTTTTATGATTTTAACATTTTTGGTTTTTTTTGTTATTTTGTGTTTTTATGGGTTTTTAGTTTTTTGGGTTTTTGGGATTTCTAGGGGTTTTATGGGTTGTATGGGTTTTTAGGGTTATTTGGGATATTATAGTTTTTTTGTGTTTTAGAAATTTTTATGGTCTTTATTTTGTTTTTAGGGGGTTTAGGGTATTTTTATGTTTTTATATGTTTAAGGGGATTTTTGGTTGTTTTATATTTTTATGGTTTTACTGGATTTTAGGGGTTTTATGGTTTGAAAGGTTTTATGGATGATTTTTTATTTAGGTTTTTTAGGGTTTTAGGGTTTTATATGTATTTTCATGATTTTTTAGTATTCTTTGAGTTTTTAGTGTTTTTGTAGGGGTTTGGGGTTTTATTTTCATTTAGGTTTATAGGATATTTTATGATTTTGTGGGTTATTTTATGGACTTTATGGTTTTTAGGTCCTTTTATGGTTTTAGGGTTTTTTGAGTTTTTGGGTTTTTTTTATTTTTAAGTATTCTAAATGTTTGTATGGTTTTTGGTTTTTTGGATTTTTTAGATTTTTTGGGAGTTTTTAGTGATTTATTTCGTTTTATGTTTATATAATTTTTAAGGGTTTATGGGTTTTAAGGGACTCATAGGGATTTTAATTTTTTTAGTGGGTTTGGAAATTTATGTGTCTATTTTAGGTGATTTTTTGTGGTTTAGGGTATTTTAAGGGGTTTTGAGGGTTTTGTTATGTTTTTAGGGATTTGTATTTGTTTTTTATTTTTATGGCGTTTTAGGGATTGAAGGGGGTTTAAGAGTTTTTTGGTTTTTTATGATTTTATGGGGTTTTATGTGTTGTTATGGGTTTTAATTTTTTTCTTATTGTAATTATATGGTTTTTAAGGGTATTTTTAGGTCTATTATGGTCCTTTTAGGGTTTTAGGTGTTTGAGGTTTTTTATGGTTTTAAGGGTTTTAGGGTTTTTAGGGGTTAAATAGTTTTTAAGGTTTTATTAGGGATTAGGGGTTTTATGGGTTTAGGGGTTTTATGGTATTCTTTGGTTTTGGGGTTTTTTGGGTCATTTATGGTCTCTTATTATTATTATGGTTTTAAAGGATTTTATTTTTTTTGGTTTTTTATAAGTTTTTAGTATTTTGGGATTTTGGGGTTTTAGGGATTTTTAGGGGTTTTGTAGTTTTTAGTTTTTATGCTTTTCTTAATTTTGGGCGTTTTGGGATTTTCATTGTATTTTTAGTATTTTTTGGGATTTTGTGTTTTTAATTTTTTTAGGTTTTAAGGTTTTTAAATTTTTATTGGGTTTTTTATGTTTTTATGGTTTTCTATAGTCTTGTAATTTTTTAATTCTTTTATGATCTTTTAGTTGTGATTTTTGGGGGTTTAAGTTTTTTCTGGTTTTAGGGGTTTTAGGGTCTTTTAGGGTTTATTGGGGTTTCAGAAAATTTCAGGGGGTTTCAAGGGGTTTTGAGGGGGTTTTAAGGGATTTTAGGGTCTTTTATGGAATTTTTATGTACTTTTATTTATATTTGGTCTTTTAAGTTATTTTAGATTTTTGGGTGTAGGGTATAGGGTTTAGTGTTTATGTTATAGTTTTTATGGTTTTGGATATAGGTGTTTTTTGATTATGGTGTAGGGTATATGGTTCTGGGTGTAGTGTTTAGGGTTCAGGGTGTAGGGTTTTGGGTTTAGGGTCTATGGTTATGTGTTTAGGTTGTTGGGTGTTGGGTTTTAGGTGTAGGGTATATGGTGTATGATATAGGGTATGAGGTTTTGGGAGTAGAGTAAAAGGTTTAGAATGTATTTGTTATGATTTATAGTGTTTAGGGTTTTTTTAATTGTTTTTAGGTGGGCTATGGTTTTTAGGATTTTTATTGGGTTTTTATGGTTTTTGGGAATTTTTGGCAATTTAATAGAGTTTTAGAGTTTTTAGTATTTTATGGGGGTTTGGATGCTTTAGGGTTTTTAATGGTTTTATATATTTTTGGGTCTTTAGTGTTTATAAGGTTTTTCAAGGGTTTTATGATTTTTATGGTTTTATTTTTTTTATTATTTTAGGGTTTTTTATGGTTTCTATGATTATTTTATGGGTTTTAGTGGTATAATAGTTTTTAGGGTCTTAGGGGATGTAGGGTCCTTATGGTATTTTTGGTTCTTTTAGTGTTCTTTGGTGACTTTTAGAGTTCATTAGGTTGTATTTATGATTTTTTTTGTTTTTATTAATTTTAATAGTTTTAGGGTTTTTCCAATTATTCTGGGGTTTAAATATTTTTTAAGGGTTTTCATAGTTTTGGTGGGTTTTCGTGTTTTTATGGTCTTTCCAAGTTTTAATGGTTTTAAGGGATTTTTACTATTTCAATATTTTTAATGTTTTGGGGGGGTTTTGGTATTTGTAGTGTTTTTAGGACATTTTTAGGGTTATATGGTCTTTTAAGGATTGATGATTTTTTTAGTGTTGTTAAGGCAATTTAGGGTTTTGGGGGGACTTTTCCAGTTTTTTTGGTTTTTTGGGGGTTTTTATATTTTCTAGTGCCATATGAATTTTAGGGATCTTATGGTTTTTAGAATTTTAATTGTTTTTATGGTTTTAATGGGGTTTTTTATTTTTAATGTCTGTTATGGTTTTAAGGGGTTTTAGGGTTTATAGGGGTTTTAGGAATTTTGAGGGTTTACGATTTTCATGGTATTTTTAGTGCTTTTAATGGCGTTTTTATGTTTTTCTGTCTTTTTAGTGATTTTTTGGGTTTTTTGGTTCTAGAGAATTTCTAGAGTTTTTTTAGGGAATCATGTTTTTTTATAGTTTTAGGGCTTCTACGGTTTTTATCAGTTTTAGTTTTTTTAGGAATATTTAACGGATTTTGGGGTCTTAGTGTTTTTTATGGGTTTTTTGGGGTTTTTGGGTCATTATGGACTCTTATTGTCTTCTAGGTATTTTGGATATTTATTGTATTTTAAGTTGTTTTGGGTCTATTAGGGGTTTAAATGGGCTTTAGGGCATTAAAGGGATTTAGTGATTTCAAGGGGCTTTTAGGATATTTCGGTTTTTATGATTTCTATAGTTTTTATGGGTTTTATTGTTTTTATTATATTTGGGGTATTTTTATGTTTTTATGTTTTTTAGTGATTCCCAGGTTGATTGGGTTTTGAAGGGGTTTAAGTGATTTTAGAAATTTTTTGGGTTTCAATTGGTTTTTAAGGTTTTATGTTTTTTAAGGGTGTTGTATTTTTTATGGTTTTAGGGATTGTTATAGTTTTTATGGTTTCCTATCGTTTTATAGGTTTTTGCAAGGTATTGGGGATTTTATGGTATTTTAAATGTTTTTTTGTGGTTTATAAGTTCTTTGGATTGTTTTTCAGGGTTTTATGGTTTTTATGGGGGTTTTTCTGGTTTATAGCGTCTTTTATGGGTTTATGTTTTTTATGGTATTTTGGGGAATATGGTTTCTTTTAGGTTCTTTGGTTTTATTTATGAGTTTAAATGGGTTTTTGGGATTTCGTGTATATTAATGTTTTAAGGGATTAGGGTTTTTAGGGGTCTTATGGTTTTTTGATATTTTATGGATTTTATCTATTGTTTGTGTTTTTTAGGTTTTTTAGTGTTTCTAGTGGGTTTAGTCCTTTTTGGGTTTTTAGTGGTTTTTGGGGTTCGCAGGTTTTTAGGTATTTTAATTGTCTTTAGATTCTTTTAAATTTTTTGATTTTTTATGATCTTTTGGATGTTTTTGGGTTTTTAGGGGCGTTTAGGTTTTATTACTATTTGTTAGTTTCATTTAGGGGGTTTGGGGGTTTTAGTGTATTTTAGGGGTTGTTAGGGTATTTCACGATTTTTGGGTTCTTTTGGGGTGTTAAGTCTGTTTTTTGGTTATAGTTTTTTTAGGATCTATTAGTGTATACGGTGTAGGGTTTAGTGTTTTGGGTGTTGTGTTTATGGTTTGAGGTAAATGTTATAGGGTTTACAGTGTAATGTTTATTGTTTGCAGAGAACTGTATAGGGTTTAGCGTGTATAGTGTTTGGTTTAGGGTATTGGGTTTCCGTTTTAGGGTTTAGGATATGGGGTTATGGGTTTATGTTTTAGGATTAAGGTGTTCGGTATAGGTCGTAGGGTATAGGGATTAGAGTGTAGGGTGTATGGAATAAGGTATAGGGTTTTCAGTTTTTTGGGGTTTGTATGGTTTTTAGGGGCTTTGGGTGGTTTTAGTGTTTTAGGGATTTTGGTGTCTTTGGGATTTAATGGTTTTTATTTTTTTAGGTTTTTTATGGTTTTATAGGTTTTTAGGTATTTGGTGGGTTTAAATGGTTATTTTGGTATGGATTTTAACTTATTTTATGTGTCTTAAGGTTTTTTTATTCATTTATAGTTCCTAGGGGTTTTAGGGTATTTTTAGGGTTTTTAGATGTTTTTAGGGTTTTTGTGTTTTTATGGTTTTTATGAGTTCCAAATTGACATTAGCATTTTAGGAGCTTTCACGTAATTTTTGTCTTTTTGGTTTTTTAGGATTTTAGTATTTTTTGGGTTTTTATTTGATTTGTAGTGGTTTTTGTAATTTATACGACTTTATTGATTTTATGGGTTTTTGGGTTTTGGGGATTTTTAGGGTTTGGGGGGGTCTTTATGTATTTTGGTGTAGTTTAGGGTATTTAGGTATTTTTTAGGTTTCTTATGGGTTTTATGGAATTTTGGATTTTTAGAGTCCTTTAGGATTTTTAGGGTCTTGAGGTTCGTTATGGTTTTTAGGGTCCTTTTGGGGATTTAGGGTTTTTTAGACTTTTATGAGTTTTAGGGCGTTTTAGGATATTTTATATTTTTTTGGGTGTTGTTTTGTGTCTTCTCGGGGTTTTAATGGTTTTTTGTTTCTTTTGGAGGATTCTATTGGGGGGGGGGGGGTGGTTTAGGGTTTCTAAATGCGGTTTAGGGGTTTTATTCTTTTTTTTGGTTTTATGGTTTTTAGAATCTTGTAACTATTTTTAGGTAATTTATGTTTTTTAGGAATTTTAAGGAATTTTTTCAATTTTTATGTTTTTTGAATATTTTAGGCTATTAGAGTTTCTAGTTTTTAGGGTATTTGTGACTTTTTACAGTTTATATCATCATTTTATGGTTTTATGGGTTTTTAGGGGTTTGGTTCTTTTATGTTTTAAAGGTTTTAAGGGGTTTTAGGATTTTTATCATGTTTAGGGTTTTTAGAATATTTATGGTTTTTAAGGGATTTTAGGTTTTTATGATTTTATAGGTTTTCTAGGGATTTTTAGCACATTTATGTTTTTTAGAATTTAATGGGTTTTAGGGGTTTTAGGCTTTTTAGGGATTTAAACGAATTCTTTGGGTTTTTTTGTTATTATGGGTTTTTTGGATTTTACGGTTTTTAGGGTTTTTATATGTTTTCATGGTTTTATGTGTTTTCTTCTTGTCTTAGGTGTTTTTTGTTTTTTTATTTTTTAGGATTTTGGGGAGTCTTTAATGGTCTTTTAGGGATTTTTATCGTATTTTAGGGTTTTTATATTTTTATGGTCTTTGGGGCTTTTAGAGTTTTTTTTGGAATTTTAGGGGGTTATGTATTTTTAGAGTTATTAGTATTTTTATGGGGTTTTAGGGGTTTTCGTGGGTTTTATGTGTTTTTAGGGGTTTTAGGGGTTTTGACCAATGTACTATATTTTATCTTCTTTTTTTGGTTTTTACAGGTTTTTAGTGTTTTATGGGTATTAGTGTTGTTTGGGTTTTAAAGGGTTTTTATGGGTTTTATGGTGTTTAGGGATTTTATTAGTTTTTATGAGTTTTTAGTATTTTTTGGTTTTTATGGATTCAGGGTTTTTAGGGTTTTTAGGGGTTATAAATTTTTTTGGGTTTCTTAGGGCTTTCAGGGTTTTTAGAATATTTTAATGGTTTTATGGGTTTTTATGTTTTTATAGTCCTTTATGGTTTTTTGGTTTTTTAGTACCTTTTAAATGTTTTAGTGGATTATAGGTTTCTAATGGTCCATATGGTACTTTGAGATTTTTAGGTAATTTTAATGGTTTTTGTGGATATGAGAATCTATTAAGTTATTTTAGGGTGTTTAGATCCTTATAGTGTTTTTTGGGTGTTTTTAGGTCTTTTAGGATTTTATGGGTTTTAGGGTATTTGTTATGTTTAATGTGTTTTAGGTTATCTAGGGCCATTTGTGATTTTAGGGTTCTTTAGGGGTTTTAGGTCTTTCAGGTTATTTAGTGATTTTATGGGTTTTAGGGTTTTAAGGTATTTTAAGTTTCTTAGTGGTATTAGGGTTTTTTGGGTCATTTAGGGGTTTTAAGCTTCTTTAGGGTTTTTGGGTTTTATAATTTTTAGGGGTTTTATGGATGTTCTGATTTTTAATGGATTTTTATTGTTTTTAGAGGTTTTTAGTATCTTTTGTAATTTTTAATATTTCATAGGACTTTATGGGATTTTTGTGTTTTAGGGGTTTTTCAGGTTTTATGGGTTTTAGGGTTTAAAGGGTTATTAGAATTTATATGGACTTTTATTTTTCTAGGGTATTTACTTAATCCTTGTGTTTTCAAAGTTCATTAATAGTTTTTAGGGATTAATAATGTATTTAGATAATTTCATGATTTTTTTTCATTGGTTTTAGGGTTTTTAGTGGTTTTATGGTTTTCAAGGGTTTTTAATATTTTAATATTTTAAGGGGGTATAGTGTTTTTAGGATTTTTTATGAATCATTTAGGGATTTTATATTTTTTGGGTTATAATGGTTTTTAGTGTTTAAATGGTTTTTAGGGTTTTAGAGTATTTGTTGTTTTATGGTCAAATAGGTGTTTTATGGTCTTTTAGGACTTTGAGGGGTTTTAGTGGTTTTTAGGGTTGTTGGGTACTTAAGGATATTTAAGAACTATTAGGGGTTTTTAGGGTTTTAATGTCGTTTTGGTTTTTATGGGTTTTAGGTTCATTTATATTATCTATTGTTTTTAGGGTATTTTATGTTATTTTTAATTTTAAAGCGGTATTTAGTGGATTTTAGAGTATTTTTTATCTCAATGTATTTTTAGGGCGGCTTTAGGAATTTTAGGGACTATTTAGGGTTTTTAAGATTTTATGGTTTTTTAAAGTTTTTATTTGTAATCAGGATTTTTGTTTGTTTTTGTTTTAATGGGTTTTAGGTATTTGTTTATTTTTTAGGTTTTTAGGTATTTAGGTGTTTTATGGGTTTCAGAGTTTTGTGGTTTTAAAAGGATTTATGTTTTTAGGGTATTTTAAGGTATTGTAGGGTATTAAGGAGTTTTGATCCATTGAGGGTATTTGTGAGCGGGTGGGGGTTATACATTTTATGAGTTTATTCAATTTTTAGAATTTTTTGGATTTTACGCGGTTTTAAGTTCTTTTTGGATTTTTCTAGGTTTCATGTTATTTTTGGGGCCTTTTACGATCATTAGGATTTTTAGGGATTTTTGGTGTTTTTGGATTATGATAGGTTTTTTGGATTTTAGTTTCATTTTAGGGGTATTCGTGTTTTCATGGGTTTTAGGGGATTTAAATGTTTTTTTGAATTTTTTGGGGTTTTACACTTTTTATGTGATTAGGGGTTTTTTATGTTTTTTTGGTTTTTTATGGTTTTCAGGGTTTCTTGGGATTTTAAGGTTTATTTAAGAGGTTTTAGTTTTTTATGTATTTTAAATCATTTTAGGGATATGTTAGGGGTTTTACAGTTCTTTTAGGGGTTTTTATTTTTTTAGGGTTTTAGAGTTTTGCTGGGTTTTGATTATTTTAAATATTTTGTATGTTTTTTAGGATTTTAGTTTTTTATGGTTTTTATTTTTTAAATATATATTTTTTTTGCTATTTTTGGATTTTAAGGGTTATTTTGGTTCTGTATGGTTAAGATTTTTTTTAGGTTTCTTGTGAATTATAAAGTTTTTAGAGTTTTTATTTTTATGGGTTTTAGTTTTTTCTTATTATTTTTGAGGTTTTATTGTATTTAGGTATTTATATTTTTATGAATTTTTGTTTATTTAGTTTTTTTGGGTATTACTGTTTTTTAAGAAATTTAATGTTTTTTAAAATTTCAAATGTTTTTTATGATTTATGTTCAAGGGTGTAGGGTATATGGCTTAGCATGTTGGTTATAGGATTCTGGGTGTAGGGTATAGGGTTTATACATTAGGGTATAGGGTTTTGGGTTTCGTGTTTAGGTTTTATGTTGAAGGGAATAGGGTTTAGGTTGTAACATTTAATGTTTAGGGTATCAGGTATTGTATTTAGGATATAGGGTATAGGGATTAGCGTGAATGGTATTGGGTAAAGGGTGTATGGTTTAGGGCATGGGGTTTAAATTTTAGGGTTTATGGTCTAGGGTCAAGGGTGTAAGGTGTAAGGTATATGGTTTAGGGTGTAGATTTTTGGATTAAGGGTTTAGGGTTTATGGTGCATGTTATATTGTTAGGGGAGTGGGGCTTAGGGTTTACGGTGCAGGGTATAGGGTATAGGGTGTAGGTTTTAGTGTTTAGGGTGTATGGTATATTGTTTAGGGTTTAGCTTTTAGGGTTTAGGGTGTATGGTATATTGGTTGGTGTGTAGGGTTCAGGGTTCAAGGTATAGAGTTTAGGTTATACGGCTATAGGGTTTTTGGGGTATATTTTAGGGTTTATGGTGTAGTATTTAGGGCTTATAGTGTTGGGTATTGGGTTTTTGGTGTATCTTTTTTGGTTTACGGTGTATGGTATAGGGTTTCGTGTGTAGAGTGTGGTGTTAAGGGTGTATGGTATAGGTTTTGGGGTGAATTATTTGGGGATTAAGGTTTATTGTTTTGGGTTTATGGTATCGAGTTGTTGGTTTAGTGTGTGGGGTTTAGGGTTTATGTTTTAGGGATTATGGTGTAAGGCTTAGGGTGTATGCAGTGTGGTTTAGGGTGTATGGTATAGGGTTTATTGTGTGGGGTGTAGGGTTTAGGGTGTATGGTATAGGGTTTAGGGTGCATCATTTGGGGCATAGGTTTTAAGGATTTGTGTTTAGGGTATCAAGTTGTGTGTTTAATGTGTTGGGTTTAGGGTTTATGTGCTAGATTTTATGGTGTAAGTTATATGGTTTATTTTGGTGGGTATAGGGTTCAGGGTATAATGTATATGGTATATGGTGTTGGGTTTAGTGTTTATGGGGTAGGGTATAGGGTGTAGGTTGTAGAATTTATGGTTTAGGGTATAGAATATTGGGTATAGGATATAGGGTTTAGGGTGCATGGAATAGGGTATAGGTTTTAAAATATCATTTTTAGGGTGTGGGTTATAGTGTTTGGTCTGTAGGGTATACGGTTTAGGGTCTATAGTTTAGGTTTTTGGAATTATTTTATAGGTTTTAGGATTAAGGGTTTTGGGTTTTGGGTTTAGGTTTTAAGATATGGGGTTTAGGGAGTAGGGTTTAGTTTTCATGTTATAGGTTTTAGGTTGTAGGGTATGAAATTCAAGGTTCATGTTATTGGGTTTCAGGTGTAGATTTTAGGGTGTAGGGTATTGGGATTATAGAGTAGGGTTTGGGGTTTAGGATTTTGGGTCTAGGGTTTGTGGTGTTGGGTGTCTGGTTTAGGTTGAAGGGTGTTGGGTTTAGTTTTTATGGTGTAGTGTATTGGGTACATGAAGTGACATTTAGGGTTTAGTGTTTAAGGTTTAAGGTTTAGGGTTTAGGGATTATGATATCATATTTAGAGATGGGTGTATGGTGTAGGGTGTAGGGTGTAGGGTTTAGGGTTTATGGATTATGGTGAAAGGTATTAGGTTTGTGGTCATGGGTTTAGGGAGTATATGGTGTTGGATTTACTATTTTGATTTTAGGGTGTTGGATTTATGGTGTAGGGATTGGAGTTTAGGGTGTGGGGTATAGGATTACAGAGTATTTTATGGGTTTTAGGGTTTAGTGTAAAGGGTTTAGAGTTTTTACGTGGTTGTGGGTTTTTACACGTTTTTATGATTTTAATATTTTAGGGTTTTTTTGTTCTTTTTTGTTTTTATGGGTTTTTAGATTTTTTGGGTTTTTGGGTTTTTTGGGGGTTTTACGGGTTGTATGAGTTTTTTAGGGTTATTTTGGATTTTATAGTTTTTTGGTGTTTTAGATATTTTTGTGGTTTTTATTTTCTTTTAAGGGGGTTTTAGGTATTTTTGTGTTTTTATATGTTGAATGGGGGTTTTGGTTGTTTTATATTTTTATGGTTTTATTGGTTTTTATGGGTTTTATGGTTTGAAGGGTTTTATGGATGATTTTTTATTGAGGTTTTTATGTTTTTAGGGTTTTATATGGATTTTCATGATTTTTTAGTATTCTTTTTGTTATTAGAGTTTTTGTAGGGGTTTGAGGTTTTATTTTCATTTTGGATTATAGGATATTTTATGATTTTGTAGGTTCTTTTATGGACTTTATGGTTTTTGGTCCTTTTATGGTTTTAGGGGTTTTTGAGTTTTTGGTGTTTTTGTTAATTTTAAGGATTTTAAATGTTTGTATGGTTTTTGGTTTTTTGGATTTTTTAGATTTCATGGGACTTTTTAGTGTTTTATGTCATTTTATGTTTATATAATTTTTAAGGGTTTATGGTTTTTAAGGGACTCATAGGGATTTTATTTTTTTAGTGGGTTTGGAAATTTTTGTGTCTATTTTAGGTTATTTTATGTGTTTAAGGGTATTTTAAGGGGTTTCGAGGGTTTTGTTATGTTTTTAGAGATTTGTATTTGTTTATTATTTTTATGGTGTTTTAGGGATTGCAGGGGGTATAAGAGTTTTTTGGTTTTTTACGATTTTATAGGGTTCTGTGGGTTGTTATGGATTTTAATTTTTTTCTTATAGTAATTTTTTGGTGTTTAAGGGTAATTTTAGGGTAATTATGGTCTTTTAGTGTTTTAGGTGTTTTTTGTTTTTTAGGGTTTTAAGGGTTTTAAGGTTTTTAGGGGTTTAATAGTTTTTAAGGTTTTATTGGGGATTATGGGTTTTATGGGTTTAGGGGTTTTATGGTATTTTTTGGTTTTGGGGTTTTTTGGGTCATTTAGGGTATCTTAGAATTATTATGGTCTTAAAGGATTTTTTTTGTTTTTTATTATTTTTTAGTATTTTTGGATTTTTGGGTTTTAGTGATTTTTAAGGGTTTTATAGTTTTTAGTTTTTTATGGTTTTCTGAATTTTGGGGGGTTTGTGATTTTTATTGTATTTATAGTATTTTTTGGGATTTTATGTTTTTAATGTTTTTTTAGGTTTTAAGGTTTTTAAATTTTTATTGGGTTTTTTATGTTTTTATGGGTTTTTATAGTCTTGTTAGTTTTTACTTATTTTATGATCTTTTAGTTGTGGGTTTTTTGGGGGTTTAAGTCTTTTTTTTTTGGTTTTAGGGGTTTTAGGGTCTTTTAGGGTTTATTGGTGTTTTAGGACATTTTGGGGGGTTTCAAGGGGTTTTCAGGGGGTTTTAAGGGATTTTAGTGTCTTTATGGATTTTTTATGTACTTTCATTTTTATTTGGGCTTTTAGGTTCTTTTAGTTTTTTGGGTGTATGGTATAGGGTTTAGTGTTTATGTTGTAGTTTTTATGGTTTTGGATATAGGTGTTTTTTGATTCGGGTGCAGGGTATATGGTTATGGGTGTAGTGTTTAGGGTTCAGGGTGTAGGGTATTGGGTTTAGGGTGTATGGTTATGTGTTTAGGTTGTTGGGTATAGGGTTTTAGGGGTAGGGTTTAGGGTGTTGGATGTAGGGTATGGGGTTTAGGGAGTAGAGTTATAGGTTTATAATGTATTTGTTTTGATTTATAGTGTTTAGGGTTTTTTTAATTGTTTTTAGGTGTGCTGTGGTTTTTAGGATATTTATTGGGTTTTTATGGTTTTTTGGAATTTTTGGGAATTTAATGGATTTTTAGAGTTTTTAGTATTTTAGGGGGGTTTGGATGTTTTAGGGTTTTTAATGGTTTCATAGATTTTTTGGACTTTAGTGTTTATAAGGTTTTTCAAGGGTTTTATGCTTTTTATGGTTTTAGTTTTTTATGATTTTAGGGGTTTTTATGGTTTCTACGATTATTTTAGGGGTTTTAGGGGTATTATAGGTTTTTAGGGTCTTAGGGGATGTAGGGTCCTTATGGTATTTTTGGTTCTTTTAGTGTTTTTTGTGACTTTTAGAGTTCATTAGGTTGTTTTTATGAATTATTATCGTTTTTATTAATTTTATAGTTTTAGGGTTTTCCAATTATTTTGGGGTTTAAATATTTTTTAAGGGTTGTCATAGTTTTGGTGGGTTTTCGTGTTTTTATGGTCTTTCCAGGTTTTAATGTTTTTAAGGTATTTTTACTATTTCAAAATCATTTATGTTTTTGGGGGTTTTTTCTATTTGTAGTGTTTTTTGGATATTTTTAGGGTTTTATAGTCTTTTAAGGTTTGAGGATTTTTTAGTGTTGTTAAGGAAAATTAGGGTTTTGGGGGGAATTTTCCTGTTTTTTTGGTTTTTTGGGGGTTTTTATATTTTCTAGTGCCATATTATTTTTAGGGATTTATGGTTTTTATAATTTTAATGGTTTTTATGCTTTTAATGTGGTTTAGTGTTTTTAATGTCTGTTATGGTTTTAATGGGTTTTAGGGTTTATAGGGGTTTTAGGATTTTAGAGGGTTTAAGATTTTCATGGTATATTTAGTGCTTTTAATGGTATTTTTATGTTTTTTTTGTCTTTTCAGTGATTTTTTTGGGTTTTTTGCTTCCAGAGAATTTCTATAGTTTTTGTTTTATGGAATCATGTTTTTTTATAGTTTTAGGGCTTCAACGGTTTTTAATGGTTTTAGTGGTTTTAGGAATATTTAACAGATTTTGGGGTCTTAGAGTTTTTTATGGGTTTTAAGGGTTTTTTGGGTCATTATGGACTTTTATTGTCTTCTAGGTATTTTGGATATTTTAAGGCATTTTTCGGTTTTTTGGTATATTAGGGGTTTAATGGGGCTTTAGGGAATTAAGGGGTTTTAGTGATTTCAAGGGGCTTTTAGGATTTTTCTATTTTTATGATTTCTATAGTATTATGGGTTTTATTATTTTTATTGTATTTGGGGTATTTTTATGTTTTTAGGTTTTTTAGTGATTTCTAGGTTGATTGGGTTTTGAAGGGGGTTGAGTACTTTTATAATTTTTTTTGGTTTCAATGGGTTTTTAAGGTTTTATGTTTTTTAGGGGTGTTGTATTTTTATTGTTTTAGGGATTTTTCTGGTTTTTATGGTTTCCTATCGTTTTTTGGGTCTTTGCGGGGTATTGGGGATTTTATTTTATTTTAAATGTTTTTTGTGGTTTATAAGTTATTTGTTTTGTTTTTCAGGGTTTTAAGGTTTTTATGGGTTTTTTTTTCTGGTTTATAGGGTCTTTTATTGGTTTATGTTTTTATGGTATTTAGGGGTATATGGTTTCTTTGGGTTCTTTGGTTTTATTTATGAGTTTAAATGGGTTTTATGGATTTTTTATATATTACTGTTTTAAGGGTTTTAGGGTTTTTAGGGGTCTTATGGTTTTTGGATATTTTATGAATTTTATCTATTTTTTGTGTTTTTAGGTTTTTTAGTGTTTCTAGTGGGTTTAGACCTTTTTGGGTTTTTAGTGGTTTTTGGGGTTCTTAGTTTTTAGGTATTTTAATTGTCTTTAGATTCATTTATATTTTTTGATTTTTTATGATCTTTTGGATGATTTATGGTTTTTAGGGTCGTTTAGGTTTTATTACAGTTTTTTAGGTTCTTTTAGGGGGTTTGGGGGTTTTAGGGTATTTTTGGGGTTGTTAGGGTATTTAACGATTTTTGGGTTCTTTTGGGGTGTTAGGTTTGTTGTTTGGTTTTAGTTTTTTTAGGATCTATTATTGTATACGGTGTAGGGTTTAGTGTTTTTGGTGTTGGGTTTATGGTTTGAGGTAAATGTTATAGGGTTTACAGTGTAATGTTTAGTGTTCAAAGAGAACTGTATAGGGTTTAGGGTTTATAGTGTTTGGTTTAGGGTATTGGGTTTCAGTTTTAGGGTTAGGATCTGGGGTTATGGGTTTTTGTTTTAGGATTAAGGTGTTCGGTATAGGTCGTAGGGTATAGGGATTAGATTCTAGGGTGTATGGAATAGGGTATAGGGTTTTTAGTTTTTTTGGGTTTGTATGGTTTTTAGGGGATTTGGGGGGTTTTGGTGTTTTAGGATTTTTGGTGTCTTTGGGATTTAATGGTTTTTGTTTTTTAGGTTTTTCTTAGGGTTTGATAGGTTTTAGGGATTTTTTGGGTTTAAATGGTTATTTTGGTAGGGATTTTTAGTAATTTTATGTGTTTTAGGGTTTTTTGTTCTTTTAGAGTTCCTAGGGGTTTTAGGGTATTTTTAGTTTTTTTATATGTCTTTAGGGTTTTTAGTTTTTATGGGTTTTATGAGTTCCAAATTTACATTAGTTTTTTAGGAGCTTTCACCTAATTTTTGCCTTTTGGGTTTTTTAGGATTTTAGTATTTTTGTGTTTTTCTTTGATTTTTAGTGGTTTTTGTAATTTATACGACTTTTATTGATTTTATGGGTTTTTGGGTTCTTAGGGTTTTTAGGGTTTGAAGGGTCTTTATGTATTTTGGGGTATTTTAGGGTATTTTGGAATTTTTTAGGTCTTTTATGGGTTTTATGGAATTTTGGAGTTTTAGAGTCCTTTAGGAATATTATGATTTTTTGGGTCTTTATGTTTGTTGTGGTTTTTTGGGACCTTTAGGGGATTTAGGGTTTCTTAGACATTTATGAGTTTTAGGATGTTTTAGGATATTTTATAGTTTTTTGGGTGTTGTTTTGTGTCTTCTCGAATTTTTAATGGTTTTTTGTTTCATCGTGAGGATTCTATTGGGGGGGGGGGTTTAGGGTTTCTAGATGCGATTTAGGGGTTTTATTGTTTTTTTGGGTTTTATGGTTTTTAGAATCTTTTAAGTATTTTTAGGTAATTTATGTTTTTTAGGAATTTTAAGGAATTTTTGCAATTTTTATGTTTTTTGGATATTTTAGGCTATTAGAGTTTATAGTTTTTAGGGTATTAGTGACTTTTTACAGTTTATATCATCATTTTATGGTTTTATGGGTTTTTAGGGGTTTGGTTCTTTTATGTTTTAAGGGTTTTAACGGGTTTTAGGATTTTTAGCATGTTTAGGGTTTTTAGGATATTTATGGTTTTTAAGGGATTTTAGGTTTTTAGGATTTTATAGGTTTTTCTTGGGATTTTTAGTACATTTATGTTTTTTAGAATTTAATGGGTTTTAGGGGTTTTATGTTTTTTAAAGATTTAAACGATTTTTTTGGGTTTTTTTGGTTATTATGGGTTTTTTTTGGATTTTACGGTTTTTAGGGTTCTTATATGTTTTCAGGGTTTTATGGGTTTTTTTTCTTGTTTTAGGGGTTTTTTATTTTTTTATTTTTTAGGATTTTTGGGAGTCTTTAATGGTCTTTTAGGGTCTTTTAGGGGTTTTGTCATATTTTAGGGTTTTCATATTTTTATGGTCTTTGGGGCTTTTAGTGTTTTTTTTGGAATTTTAGGGGGTTATTTATTTTTAGAGTTATTAGAATTTTTATGGGGTTTTAGGGGTTTTAGTGGGTTTTATGTGTTTTTATGGGTTTTAGGGGTTTTGAACAATTTACTATATTTTATCTAATTTTTTGGGGTTTTACAGGTTTTTAGGGTATTAGGGGTTTTAGTGTTGTTTGAGTTTTAAATGGTTTTTGTGGGTTTTATGATGTTTCGTGTTTTGATTATTTTTTACGAGTTTTTAGTATTTTTTTTGGTTTTCATGGATTTAGAGTTTTTAGGGGTTATAAATTTTTTAGGGTTTCATGGGTCTTTCATGGTTTGTAGCATATTTTAAGGGTTTTATGGGTTTTTATGTTTTAGGGTCCTTTATGGTTTTTTGGGTTTTTAGTCCCTTTTAAATGATTTAGTGGATTATAGGTTTTTAAGGGTTCTGATTGTACTTTGAGATATTTATGTAATTTTTATGGTTTTTGTGGATATGATAATTCATTAAGTTATTTTAGAGTGTTTAGATCCTTTTAGTGTTTTTGGGTATTTTTGGGTCTTTTAGGATTTAATGGGTTTTAGGGTCTTTAGTATGTTTAATGTGTTTTAGGTTATCTAGGGCATTTTTTGATTTTAGGGTCCTTAGGGGTTTTAGGTCTTTCAGGATATTTTAGTGATTTTATGGGGTTTAGGGTTTTTAGGTGTTTTAAGTTTCTTTGTGGTATTAGGGTTTTTAGGGTCATTTAGGGGGTTGAAACATCTTTAGGGTTTTTGGGTTTTCTGGGGTTTTATTATGTTTAGCAGTTTTATGGCTGTTCTATTTTTTAATGGATTTTTATTGTTTTTAGAGGTTTTAGGTTCTTATGTAATTTTTACTGTTTCATAGGACTTTATGGGCATTTAGTTTTTTAGGGGGTTTTAAGGTTTTATGGTTTTTAGGGTTTAAAGGGTTATTAGAATTTTATAGGGACTTTTATTTTTCTAGGGTATTTACGTAATCCTTTTTTTCAAATTTCTTTAATAATTTTTAGGGATTGAAATTTTTTTTAGATAATTTCTTGTTTTTTTCATTGGTTTTATGGTTTTTAGTGGTTTTATGGATTTCAAGGGTTTTTAGCATTTTAATATTTTAAGGGGGTTTAGTGTGTTTAGGATTTTTTATGAATCATTTAGGGATTTTTTATTTTTTGGGTTATATTGGTTTTTAGTGTTTAAATGGGTTTTAGGGTTTTTGAATATTTGGGGTTTTATGCTCAATAAGGTGTTTAATGGTCTTTTAGGACTTTGAGGGGTTTTAGTGGTTTTTAGGGTTTTTGGGTACTTAAGGATTTTAAGGACTTTTAGGGGTTTTTAGGGTTTTAATGTCATTTTGGTTTTTATGGGTTTTAGGTTCATTTATATTATCTATTTTTTTAGGGTCTAATATGTTATTTTTAATTTTATAGGGGTATTTAGTGGATTTTAGAGTCTTTTTTATCTCAAGGTATTCTTTAGGGGGTGTTTAGGAATTTTAGGGATTTTTTAGGGATTATAAGATTTTATGGGTTTTTAAAGTTTTTTTTTGTGTTTTCAGGATTTTTGATTGTTTTTGTTTTAATGGTTTTTAGGGTATTGTTTATTTTTTATGTTTTTAGGTATTTAGGTGTTTTATGGGTTTCATAGTTTTGTGGTTTTAAAAGGATTTAGGTTTTTTGGGTATTTTAAGGTATTGTAGGGTATTAAAGAGTTTTGATCCATTGAGGGTATTTGTGGGGGGGGGGGGTATACATTTTATGAGTTTTTGGGTTTTTACCATTTTTTTGATTTTACAGGGTTTTAAGTTCTTTTTGGATTTTTCTAGGTTTCATGTTATTTTTGTGGTCTATTAGAAATCATTAGGATTTTTAGGGATTTTTGGGGTTTTTGGATTTTGATAGGTTTTTGGGATTTTAGTTTCATTTTTGGGGCATTCGTGATTTCATGGTTTTTAGGGGATTTAAATGTTATTTTGAATTTTTTTGGGTTTTACACTTTTTATGTGATTAGGGATTTTTTGTGTTTTTTGGGTTTTTATTGTTTTCAGGGTTTCTTGGGGTTTATAGGGTTATTTAAGGGGTTTTAGTTTTTTATGTATTTTATATCATTTTAGGGATATGTTAGGCGTTTTACAGTTCTTTTAGGGGTTTTTAGTTTTTTAGGTTTGTAGGGTTATGCTGGGTTTTGATTATTTTAAATCTCTTCTATGTTTTTTAGGATTTTAGTTTTTTTATGGTTTTTATGGTTTCAATATATATTTTTTGGCTATTTTTGGATTTTAAGGGTTATTTTTGTTCTATATGGTTATGAATTTTATTTGGTTTCTTGGGTATTATAATGTTTTTAGAGTTCTTATTTTTATTATGGTTTTTAGTTTTTTCTTATTATTTGAGAGGTTTTTAGTGGTTTTATTGTATTTATATATTTATATGTTTTTGATTTTTTTTATTTAGTTTTTTTGGGTAATACTGTTTTTTAACAAATTTAATGTTTTTTAAATTTTCTATTGTTTTTTATGATTTATGTTCATGGGTGTTGGGTATATGGTTTAGCATGTTGGTTATAGGATTCCGGGTGTAGGGTATAGGGTTTATACAATAGGGTATAGGGTTTTGGGTTTGGTGTTTTGGTTTTATGTTGATGGGAATTGGGTTTACGTTATAACATTTAATGTTTACGGTATCAGGTATTGTATTTAGGATATAGGGTATAGGGATTAGCATGTAGGGTATTGGGTAAAGGGTGTATGGTTTAGGGCATGGGGTTTAAAGTTTAGGGTTTAGGGTCTAGGGTCTAGGGTGTAAGGTGTAAGGTATATGGTTTAGTGTGTAGAGTTTTGGATTAAGAGTTTAGGGTTTATGGTGCATGGTATATTGTTAGGGGAGTGGGTCTTAGGGTTTACAGTGTAGGGTATAGGGTTTAGGGTGTAGGTTTTAGGGTTTTGGGTGTATGGTATATTGTTTAGGGATTAGCTTTTAGGGTTTAAGGTGTATGATATATTGCTTGTTGTGTAGGGTTCATGGTACAAGGTATAGGGTTTACGGTATAGGGGTATAGGGTTTTTGGTGTATATTTTAGGGTTTATGGTGTAGTATTTAGGGTTTACAGTGTGGGGTATAGGGTTTTTGGTGTATCATTTTTGGCTTACGGTGTATGGAATTGGGTTTAGTGTGTAGATTGTGGCGTTAAGGGTGTATGGAATAGGGTTTGGGGTGCATTATTTAGGGCTTAAGGTTTATTTTTTAGGGTTTATGGTATCGAGTTGTGGGTTTAGGGTGTAGGGTTTAGGGTTTATGTTTTTGGGATTATGGTGTAAGGTTTAGGGTTTTTTATTATGGGTATAAGTTTTAGGGTGTATTAATTGTGGTTTATGGTGTATGGTATAGGGTTTATTGTGTAGTGTGTAGGGTTTAGGTTGTATGGTATAGGGTTTAGGGTGCATCATTTGGGGCATAGGTTTTAGGGATTAGGGTTTAGGGTATCGTGTTGTGTGTTTAATGTGTTGGGTTTAGGGTTTATGTGCAAGATTTTATTGTGTATGTTATATGGTTTATTTTGTTGGGTATAGGTTTTAGGGTATCAGGTATATGGTATCTGGTGTAGGGTTTAGTGTTTATGGGGTAGGGTATATGGTGTAGGTTGTAGGATTTATGGTTTAGGGTATAGAATATTCGGTATAGGATATAGGGTTTAGGGCTCATGGAATAGGGTATAGGTTTTAACATATCATTTTTAGGGTGTGGGTTCTAGTGTTTGGGTTGTAGGGTATACGGTTTAGGGTCTATAGTTTAGGTTTTGGGTGTATTTTATAGGGTTTAGGATTTAGGGCTTAGGGTTTAGGGTTTATGTTTTAAGGTATGGGGTTTAGGGAGTAGGGTTTAGGGTTTAGTTTGCATGTTAAAGGTTTTAGGTTGTAGGGTATGCGGTTCAAGGTTCATGTTATTGGGTTTCAGGTGTAGATTTTAGGGTGTCGGTTATTGGGGTTATGGTGTAGGTTTTGGGGTTTAGGATTTTGAGTGTAGGGTTTGTGGTGCTGGGTGTCAGGTTTAGGTTGAAGGGTGTTGTGTTTAGTTTTTATGGTGTAGTGTATTGGGTATATGGAGTGAGGTTTAGGGTTTAGGGTTTAGTGTTTAGGGTTTAGGGATTATGATATCATACTTAGAGATGGTTGTATGGTGTAGGGTGTAGGGTGTAGGCTTTAGGGTTTATGGATCATGGTGGAAGGTATTAGGTTTGTGGTCTTGGGTTTAGGGAGTATATGGTGTTGGATTTACTGTTTTGATTTTAGGGTGTGGGATTTATGGTGTAGGGGTTGGAGTTTAGGGTGTGGGGTATAGGATTTAGGGAGTATTTTATGGGTTTTAGGGTTTAATGTAGAGGGTTTAGTGTTTTTACGGGGTTGTGGGTTTTTACACGTTTTGATGATTTTAATATTTTCGGGTTTTTTTGTTCTTTTGTGTTTTTATGGGTTTTTAGTTTTGGGGGTTTTTTGGGTTTTCTGGGGGTTTTAAGGGTTGTATTAGTTTTTTAGGGTTATTTTGGATTTTATAGTTTTTTGGTGTTTTAGAAATTTTTATGGCCTTTATTTTGATTTTAGGGAGTTTAGGGTATTTTTGTGTTTTTATATGTTTAAGGGGGTTTTAGTTGTTTTATATATTTATGGTTTTATTGGTTTTTATGGGTTTTATGGTTTGAAGGGTTTTATGGATGATTTTTTATTTAGGATTTTTAGGGTTTTAGGTTTTTATATGATTTTTCATGATTTTTTAGTATTAATTGAGTTTTTAGAGTTTTTTTAGTGGTTTGGGGTATTATTTTCATTTAGGTTTATAGGATATTTTATGATTTTGTAGGTTCTTTTATGGACTTTATGGTTTTTAGTTCCTTTTATGGTTTTAGGTTTTTTTGAGTTTTTGGGGTTTTTGTTATTTTTATGGATTTTAAATCTTTGTATGGTTTTTCGTTTTTTGGATTTTTAAGATTTCTTGGGAATTCTTAGTGTTTTATGTCGTTTTATGTTTATATAATTTTTAAGGATTTATGGTTTTTAAGGGACTCATAGGGATTTTATTATTTTTAGTGGGTTTGGAAATTTATGTGTCTATTTTAGGATATTTTATGTGTTTTATGGTATTTTAAGGGGATTCGAGTGTTTTGTTATGTTTTTAGGGATTTGTATTTGTTTTTTATTTTTATGGTGTTTTTGGGATTGAAAGGGGTTTAAGAGTTTTTTGGTTTTTTACGATTTTATGGGTTTTTATGGGTTGTTATGGGTTTTAATTTTTTTCTAATAGTAATTTTATGGTGTTTAAGGGTATTTTTAGTGCTATTATGGTCTTTTTTGGGTTTTAGGTGTTTGAGGTTTTTTAGGGTTGTATGGGTTTTAGGGTTTTTTGGGGTTTAATAGATTTTAAGGTTTTATTGGGGATTAGGGGTTTTATGGGTTTAGGGGTTTTATGGTATTTTATGGTTTGGGGGTTTTTTGGGTCATTTAGGGTCTCTTAGGATTATTATGGTTTTAAAGGATTTTATTTTTTTGGGTTTCTTATAAGTTTTTAGTATTTTAGTATTTTGGGGTTTTAGGGATTTTTAAGGGTTTTATAGTTTTTAGTTTTTTATGGTTTTCTGAATTTTGGGGGTTTTGGGGATTTTTATTGTAGTTTTAGTATTTTTTGGGATGTTATGTTTTTAATGTTTTTTTAGGTTTGAAGGTTTTTAAATTTTTATAGGGTTTTTATGTTTTTATGGGTTTTTATAGTCTTGTTAGTTTTTACTTCTTTTATGATCTTTTAGTTGTGATTTTTTGGGGGGTTTTAGTCTTTTTTCGGTTTTAGGGGTTTTAGGGTCTTTTAGGGTTTATTGGGGTTTTAGGACATTTCAGGGGGATTCAAGGGGTTTTCAGGGGGTTTTAAGGGATTTTAGGGTCTTTATGGATTTTTTATGTACTTTTATTTTTATTTGGGCTTTTAGGTTCTTTTAGATTTTTGGTTGTAGGGTATAGGGTTTAGTGTTTATGTTGTAGTTTTTATGGTTTTGGATATAGGTGTTTTTTTATTAGGGTGCAGGATATATGGTACTGGGTGTAGTGTTTATGGTTCAGGGTGTAGGTTGTAGGGTATTGGGTTTAGGGTGTATGGTTATGTGTTTAGGTTGTTGGGTATAGGGTTTTAGGTGTAGGGTTTTGGGTGTAGGATGTAGGGTGTGGGGTTTAAGGAGTAGAGTTAAAGGTTTAGAAAGTATTCTTGATGATTTATAGTGTTTAGGGTTATTTTAATTGTTTTTTGGTGTGCTATGGTTTTTAGGATATTTATTGTGTTTCTATGGTTTTTGGGAATTTTTGGGAATTTAATGGATTTTTAGAGTTTTTAGTATTTTAGGGGGGTTTGGATGTTTTAAGGTTTCTAATGGTTTTATAGATTTTTGGGTCTTTAGTGGTTATACGGTTTTTCAAGGGTTTTATGCTTTTTATGGTTTTAGTTTTTTATGATTTTAGGGTTTTATATGGTTTCTATGATTATTTTAGGGGTTTTAGGGGTATAATAGTTTTTTAGGGTCTTAGGGGATGTAAGGTCCTTATGGTATTTTTGGTTCTTTTAGTGTTTTTTGTGACTTTTAGAGTTCATTAGGTTGTTTTTATGAATTTTTATTGTTTTTATAAATTTTAGAGTTTTAGGGATTTTCCAATTATATTGGGATTTAAATATTTTTTAAGGGTTGTCATAGTTTTGGTGGGTTTTCGTGTTTTTATGGCCTCTTCGGGTTTTAATGGTTTTAAGGGATTTTTACTATTTTAATATCTTTTATGTTTTGGGGGTGTTTAGGTATTTTTAGTGTTTTTAGGATATTTTTAGTGCTATATGGTCTTTTAAGGTTTGAGGATTTTTTTATTGTTGTTAAGGAAATTTAGGGTTTTTGGGGGAATTTTCCAGTTTTTTTGGTTTTTTGGGGGTTTTTATATTTTCTAGTGCCATATGATTTTTAGGGATCTTATGGTTTTTAGAATTTTAATTGTTTTTATGGTTTTAATGGGGATTAGTGTTTTTGAAGTCTTTTATGGTTTTAAGGGGTTTTAGTGTTTATATGGGTTTTAGGATTTTAGAGGGTTTATGATTTTCATGGTATATTTAGTGCTTTTAATGGTATTTTTATGTTTTTCTGTATTTTTAGTGATTTTTTGGGTTTTTTGGTTCTATAGAATTTCTAGAGTTTTTGTTTTAGGGAATAGTGTTTTTTTATATTTTCAGGGATTCTACGGTTTTTAGCGGTTTTAGTGTTTTTAGGAATATATAACGGATTTTGGGGTCTTAAAGTTTGTTTAAGGGTTTTAAGGGGTTTTTTGGGTCATTATGGACTTTTATTGTCTTCTAGGTATTTTGGATATTTTAAGGTATTTTTGGGTTTTTTGGGTCTATTAGGGGTTTAAATGGGCTTTAAGGCATTAAGGGGTTTTAGTGATTTCAAGGGGATTTTAGGATTTTTTGGTTTTTATGATTTCTATTGTTTTTATGGGTTTTATTGTATTTATTGTATTTGGTGTATTTTTAATTTTTTAGGTTTTTTAGTGATTCCAAGGTTGAATGGGTTTTGAAGGGGTGTAAGTGCTTTTAGAAATTTTTTGGTTTCAATGCGTTTTTCAGGTTTTATGTTTTTTAGGGGTGTTGTATTTTTTTATGGTTTTAGGGATTGTTATGGTTTTTATGGTTTCCTATCGTTTTTTGGGTCTTTGCAGGGTATTGGTGATTTTATATTATTTTAAATGTTTTTTTGTGGTTTATAAGTTCTTTGTTTTGTTTTTCATGGTTTTATGGTTTTTATGGGGTTTTTTCTGGTTTATAGGGTCTTTTATGGGTTTATGTTTTTTATTTTATTTTGGGGTATATGGTTTCTTTTGGGTTCTTTGGTTTTATTTATGAGTTAAAATGGGGTTTAGGGATTTTTTGTATATTAGTGTTTTAAGGGTTTTAGGGTTTTAAGGGGTCTTATGGTTTTCTGATATTTTATGGATTTTATCTATTTTTTGTGTTTTTAGGTTTTTTAGTGTTTCTAGTGGGTTTAGTCCTTTTTTGGGTTTTTAGTGGTTTTGGGGTTCTTAGGTTTTTAGTTATTTTAATTGTCCTTAAATTCTTTTAATTTTTTTTATTTTTTATGATCTTTTGGATGCTTTGGGGTTTTTAGTGGTTTTTTAGGTTTTATTACAGTTTATTAGGTTTTTTAGGGGGTTTTAGGGTATTTTAGGGGTCGTTAGGGTATTTAACGATTTTTCGGTTCTTTTGGGGTGTTAAGTTTGTTTTTTGGTTTAAGTTTTTTTAGGATCTATTAGTGTATACGGTGTAGGTTTTAGTGTTTTGAGTTTTGGGATTCTGGTTTGAGGTAATTGTTATAGGGTTTGCAGTGTAATGTTTAGTGTTTACAGAGAACTGTATAGGGTTTAGGGTGTATAGTGTTTGGTTTAGGGTATTGGGTTTCAGTTTTAGGGTTTAGGATCTGGGGTTATGGGTTTATGTTTTAGGATTAAGGTGTTCGGTATAGGTCGTAGGGTAGTGGGATTAGAGTGTAGGGTGTGTGGAATAAGGTATAGGGTTCTCATTTTTTTTTGGGTTTGTATGGTTTTTAGGTGCATCGGGGGGTTTTAGTGTTTTTGGGTTTTTGGTGTCTTTGGGATTTAATGGTTTTTATTTTTTTAGGTTTTTCTTAGGGTTTTATAGGTTTTTAGGGATTTTGTGGGTTTAAATGGTTATTTTGGAAGGGATTTTTAGTAATTTTATGTGTTTTAGGGTTTTTTATTCTTTTAGAGTTCCTAGGGGTTTTCGGGTATTTTTAGTGTTTTTAGATGTTTTTAGGGTTTTGTGTTTTTATGGTTTTTATGAGTTCCAAATTTACATTAGCTTTTTAGGAGCTTTCATGAAATATTTGTCTTTGGGATTTTGTAGGATTTTAGTATTTTTGGGTTTTTCCCTTGATTTTTAGTGGTTTTTGTAATTTATATGACTTTTAGTGATTTTATGGGTTTTGAGGATTTTAGGGTTTTTTGGGTTTGGGGGGGTCTTTATGTATTTTGGGGTAGTTTAAGGTATTTAGGGATTTTTTAGGTCTTTTATGGGTTCTATGGAAATTTGTATTTTTAGAGTCCTTTAGGATTTTTAGGATTTTTAGGGTCTTTAGGTTCGTTATGGTTTTTAGGGTACTTTAGGGGATTTAGGGTTTTTTAGACTTTTATGATTTTTAGGGTGTTTTAGGATATTTTATAGTTTATTAGGTGTTGTTTTGTGTCTTCTCAGGTTTTTAATGGTTTTTTTGTTTCTTCTTGAGGATTCTATTGGGGGAGTTTAGGGTTTCTAAATGTGGTTTAGGGGTTTTATTATTATTTTTGGGTTTTATGGTTTTTAGAATATTTTAAGTATTTTTAGGTAATTTAGGTGTTTTAGGAATTTTAAGGATTTTTTGCAATTTTTATGGTTTTATGGATATTTTAGGCTATTAGAGTTTTTATTTTTTAGCGTATTACTGACTTTTTACAGTTTATATCATCATTTAATGGTTTTATGGGTTTTTTGGGGTTTGGTTCTTTTATATTTTTAAGGCTTTCAAGGGGTTTTAAGATTTTTACCATGTTTAGGGTTTTTAGGATATTTATGGTTTTTAAGGGATTTTAGTTTTTTATGATTTTATAGGTTTTCTAGGGATTTTTAGTACATTTATGTTTTTTAGAATTTAATGGGTTTTAGGGGGTTTAGGCTTTTTAGGGATTTAAATGATTTTTTGGGTTTTTTTGGTTATTATGGGTTTTTTGGATTTTACGGTTTAAGGGTTTTTATATGTATTTAGTGTTTTATGGGTTTTTGTTCTTATTTTATGGGTTTTTTTATTTTCTAGGATTTTGGGGATTCTTTAATGGTCTTTAGGGCCATTTAGGGGTTTTTATCGTATTTTACTGTTTTTATATTTTTATGGTCTTTGGAGCTTTTAGAGTTTTTTTGGAATTGTAGGGGGTTATGTATTTTTAGAGTTATTAGGATTTTTATGGGGTTTTAGGGGTTTTAGTGGGTTTTATGTTATTTAGGGGTTTTAGGGGTTTTTAACAATTTACTGTATTTTATCTAATTTTAGGTGTTTGTTGGGTCTTTTTAGGGATGTTAGGTGTTTTTGTGGTTTTTAGGGTTTTTAGGGAAATGAAGGTGCAGGGGAAGGCTATTCCTGACCCCCCCCATTTATTAGAAAAAAAATACACAAGCAACAAGGGAGGGGAGGAGTCAATCAATCCACAACCATAAAACCCTAAACACCCCCCAAAAAACCCAAGCCCCAAAAAAGTAACTACCGCAAGACGACACCAACTGCACAAAAACCATAAACCACTACATCATCACCTACCAACCAAGAGGCAACAAGCATCTAGTAGCATAGATCCCATCATCCAACACCTCCTATCTAGTCATTTCCCAGACATTCACAACTTAGATTCTAGCATCTAGAACCTCTTAACTAATAAACTCATAGCCTTTCACAGCTAGATTCCATCATCAATCATCTCATGACCAAATAGCTCCCATCATTTCGTACCCACTGCCAGCAAAATAGGACACCCAGTACCCACACCAAGAAGAATTCCATAGCACCCAACATCCTTTGTACGGAAGCCAACTCTAAATAGCTCCTCCATCTTCCTAGAATTCACACAACATCACCAGGCAATGCCCAATGCCTCTTACCAATCACATGAACTAGTACCCCCAATGATGAATGACCAAACCAACCACAACCAATATACATCATATTCTAAAAACAATGGTTATACAACTAGAACCTCCAGTAAGAATCATAGAACCAAACCACCATTTTGGCATCTCAAAAACACCATAGACCAAATAAAGAACTAGATCACATCACAACAGCATTAGTTGCGCGAAACCAAGACAAGACCAATGGGACAGAATCAAACCTTCAACCACTTCACGAGACAAAGAAGAAACCAAGGAACCAACACCATCACATGATGACCAGAGATGAAAACACTGATATTTGAGTGTCCTCCAGAACCACTGATGCCAAATCACTCTGTCAAAGTAGCCAAGAACTTCAAGTATTTGAAGCCGATGGCCCAAGCATTGACGCCACCTGAAAAAGGAAAATATACCGAAGAAATGAGAAAACACCCGCTGCCATGGATCTGTAGAGCACTACCAAATCCAAGTACCTATGAGATCTACCCCCAAAATCATGAGGATATCTGCCACTCGGGAAAGGAAAAACTACCAAAGAAGCTAGGAAACACCCACCTTCATGGATCCAAAGATCTCTGCTGAAGCCCAACACCACCATCTCGGATCCATGGAGTGCACGAAAATACACCAGTTAGGAAATGGAAAGTCGCCGAAGAATCCAGGAAACACCCACCACCTTGGATCTGAAGAATGCTTCCAAATCCATACGCTAGCACCATGGATCCATAGACCGCTACCCTAGAAGATGTGAAGCACAAGGGATATAACTAGGGGATAAATATGTCATCTCTCTTATGTTTTTAGGGGTTTTAGGGTTTTTAGTGTCTTTATGGTTTTTAAGGATGTTAGGAATCATAGGGTGTATTATGCTTTTATGGGTTTTAGGGTATTTTGAGGGTTCTATTGGGGTTTAAGGGTCTTTTAGGTGTTTTAGCATCACTTATGTTTGTTTGGGTTTTAAGGTCGTTTTAGGGTTTTTATTGTTTTAGGGCCCTTTTTGGTTTTATGATTTTTTACAGTTTATTTATGTTTTTCTTTGTTTTTGATGTTTTTAGTTCTTTTAGGGGTTTTTAGGGTTTTATGGTTTGTATTGGGTTTAACATATTTTAGGGTTTTTAGTATTTTTTTGTTTTTATTTTTTTGGGGTTTTTAGGGTTTTGATGTATTTTTTTGTGTTTAGGGTTTAAAGGTATTTTTAGGGTCTTTTAATATTTTTAGGGTTATTTGGGAATTTTCAATGAATTTTTTGGTTTTTTTGTACATTTTGGTTTTTAGGATTTTATTGTCTCTAGAGGAATTTAGTGGTGTTTTTGGTTATTTTGGGGATTTTAGGGCTTTTAGGATTTTTAGGTTTTTATGTTATTTTGTTTTTTGGGAGGATTTTAGGGGGGTCGTGTTTTTTGGGGGGGATGGGTTTTAGGGGTTTTAGGTTATTTTAGTACTTTTTTGGGTTTTATGGTTGTTTAGGGTTTAGGGATTAGGGGTAGTTTTTTGGATTAAGGTTTTGGGTTTAGGGTTTAGCTTATAGGGTTTAAGGGATAACGTGTAGGGTATAAAATTTAGCATGTAGGGTATATAGTTTATGGTGTTCGGTATAGGGTTAATGGGTATGGTTTTGGGGTTAGGGTGTATGATATAGTGTTTCAGGTGTATTGTTTATTGTATAGAGTACATGTTATATGGTTTAGGGTGTAGGGTTTTGGTTTTTGTGTGAAGGGTATATGGTTTGGGGTTTTAAAAGTTATTTTGGGTTTATGGTTTTTTTATTTATTTGGGGGTTTGTATATTTTTTAGGGGTTTTAGGATTTTTATGGGTTTTTTATCAATTTAAGAGTTTTTATGGTTTTAGGGGTTTTAGTGCTTTTGGGTTTTTACTGGTTTAATGAAATTTTAATGTTTTCTAGATTTATAAAGGAATATTGGGTTTTTTGGGTTTTTTGGATTTTTGGGTTCTTAGGGGTTCGAAGGATTATTTTTCTTTTAGGGGTTTTTAGGGTTTGGGTATTTTTATGTCTTTTTTGGGTTTTATGTGTTTTATGGTGTTTATCAGTTTTAGGGTTTGTAGGGTTTTCTTTTGTTTTTATGGTTTTTTAGGTTTTTAGAGTTTTAAGGAGATTTGGGGGATTTTGTGTTTTTATGTATTTTTAGGTTTTTTGGGTGTTGTTGGGAATTTTTTGTAATTTTAGGGTTTTTGTGTTATTAGGTATTTATAGGGGTTTATGTTTTTTTACTATTTTTAGGGGTTTTAGGGTTTTAAGGGACTTTTCTCTTTTTTAAATAATTTTTTTCTTTTAATGGTTTTTTAGATTCTAGGGGTTTTCGGGTTTTATTGTCTTTAGGGTTTTTTTTGTTTTATGGGTTTTAGGGTATTTTTAGGGTCATTTGGGTCTTTTATGTGTTTTAAAAAAATTTAGGGCTTTCTGTGTTTTAATGTATTTAGGTGTTTAAAGGGGTTTAAAGGTTTTTAGGTTTCTTTGTGTTTTTAGGGTTTCTAATATTTTAAGAGTTTTTGGGTTTTAATTGTTTTTAGAGTTTTGTAATGTTTTTTTACATTTTTTTGGTTCTTTAGGGGTTTTATAATCTTTTTGGGGTCCTTTGTTTTTTTTAAGGTTATTTTAATTTTTAATAGTTTTTTGTGTCTCATATAAGTTTTTTGGTGTTTTTATTTTTTTGGGTTTTTATGGTCTTTTTTATTTTGTTTTTTGTTTTTGGAACATTAATAATTTTTATGGTTTTTGTATACTTTAGGTATTTTTGGGTTTTCATTTTCTTCTAGAAATTCTTTGGTGTTTTTGGTTTTTTTATGTTTTTAGGTGTTTTTAGGGACTTTTACTATGTTTAAAGTGGTTTTAGGGTTATTACGGCAATTTATGGGTTTTCTAGTTTTTAGTGTTTTAGTGTATTTTATTGGGTTTTATGGTTTTCAATGGGTTTTAATGTTTTATGGGTATTAGGGTTTTTAGTAGTTTTATGGATTTTGGGGCATTAGTGATTTTAGTGACATTTAGGGGTTTTAGGTATCATTATGGTTTTTCAAGTTTTTCTGTTTTTTATAGGTTGTATGGTTTTTTTTGAATTTAATGATTTTTATGGTTTTAGTGGTTTTTGGTTTTTATGTGATTTTCAGGGTTTCATTGGTTTTTATGGTCTTTTAGAGATTATATTTTCGTAGTTATTAAAGTATTTTAGGGTTTTAGGGGATCTTAGCATATTTAAGACCATTTAAAAAGTTTAGGGGCTTTAGGAAATTTAAGAGGTTTAAATGTTTTTAGTGGTTTCAGGTGTTTTCTATGTTTTTAGGGGATTTATGGAATACTTAATTTAGATTTATAATTATTAGGATTAGTGTGGGTTTTAGTGTTTTAGTGTTTTTGGGATTGGTTTTTGGTTTTTATAGTTTTTAGGGTTATATGTGTTTCTAGGGTCTTCAGGTTTTTAGGTTCTATAAGGGGTTTTATGATATTATAGGTAATCTTAGGGGTTTTATGGGGTTTTAGTTGTCTTGGTTTCAGAGAGTATGAAGGTTTTTTAGGAAATAGTTGATTTTTATAGTGGGTGTATGGCATTTTAGGATTTTTTGGGTACTTAGGGGCTTTTATGGGGTTTAGGGTTTTTATTTCCATTTGGGTTTTTAATGGTTTAGGGTATTTTAATGATTTTAGGGTTTGTAAGATCTCTATAGTTATTTTGGGTTTAATGGATTTTGTAGAGTTTTTTTTATGTTTTTTATAGATTGTTTTGTATTTGAATGCATTTTAGGGAATTTTAGGGTTTTTAGGGGTTAAAGGGTCGAAGATGGTGCGGGGCTAAGAAGACTTAGACATACAAAATTTATTAATGAAAAATAACAACATATGGTTACAGGGAGGGTTCACAAGCGTGGTTGTGTCAATCACCCTTCATATCAGAGTCCATAAGAGGAAATAAATAGGATGGAGCAACAAAAGACCACATGGAGCTCTTCTACTCAAATTCCTTTTAAGAATGAGCATCTACCACCAAGTTGAACTCCCACTTTGCAAGTGTGATACATATTCTAAGGGTATGAGCAAGAGTAACACAATCGATCCATTGTGGCAGTAGCTTCCATGGGAAGTCCTTGTATTTTTTCTTGACGAAACTCACCATAAGCATCGAGTCTGATTCAATGCATATCAGACTCCACTCAAATTGGACTGCAAATTTAACAGCTTTCATGATAGCCGAGAGCTCCGCCTCCAAAGCATAGCCATCACCAATAAAATAATATTAGATTCCCATCAAAAATACTCTACAGGTATGAAAGACTCTACCACACCCTGAAGGTCCAAGAGCACCTAATTCTGCACTATCCACATTGACCTTTTCAAAGATGGAATCGAGGGAATCCATCGTATAAATTTCAAATCCGGTAGTTTTCGGCTCCTGCCAGCCACACCAATAGAATGCAGTAAAATCATATCATTAACATCATTTTCCATCAAACCTATATAAAGACGGGACACGGCCTGGATCACCTTGTGGATTTTCATCACTCCTCCATGAAAAAAGATAGGTTGGTGGTTGAACGCGAAAGCATTTTGAGTGGCCCAGATATAGTGAGTCGTTGCCGCAGCACCTGCAAGCAGTAGGTTATACATCTGATCACAACATTTCAACTCCACTATCCTGAGGATGAACACGAAAAAATCCCCTTTCATGCTTCACCTGAAGCCATAACATTGCATTAGGTAGCTTTAGGGCTTTTGGTTCATAGGTTATTTTTAGGGATTGTAAGATTTTAAGGGGTTTTGGGTCTTTCACGGTATTTTTTGTGGGTTTTTAGAATTTTTTTCAATTTTAAGGGAATTTTGTTTTTTTTAATTTCAAGGGTTTCAGGGACTTTATGGTGTTTTACATGTTTTAAGGTCATTTATGGTTTATATAGGGGGTTTAAAGTTGTTTTTTTGGGTTTTTGAGTGTTTTTAGGGATTTTATGGTTTTCAGTTTATTTTTGGGGATTTTACTGCATTTATTGATTTTATTTTTTCACCATTTTTAGTTTTTTATGGGGTTTTATATATTTTTACTGAATTGGGGTTTTTAGAAGGTTTTTTTTGGTTTTTTTTCTTTAAGGGTTTTTAGTTTTTTTACATATTATGGAATTTATCATTTTAGTGTTATATTTTGAGGATGAGTGTTGATTGCGTGTCTTTTAGGTTTTTTGGATTTTTTAGTTTTTATTATTTTTTGGGTTTTGTAATATTTTTAATGCTTTTTGGGGGTTTGGGGGTTTATTAGGATTTTAGGAGTTTTTTGGGTTTTAGGGGTTTTATTGTTTATTATGGGTTTTTTAGAGTTAATAACTTTTTTTAGATTTTAGTTTTTTAATGGTTTTTAGTGTTTTTAGGTTTTTAGTGTTTTTAGCTTTCTCTTTGGGTTTTAGTGTTTTTTGAGGTTTAAATTTTTTTAGGGTTTTTATGTTTTTATAGATTATATGTTTTTTTTATGTTTCATCATTTTATCATATTTTTAAGGATTTTTGTCATTTCCTAAAGTTTTTAGGGTTTATGGTATAGGGTTTAGGGTGTATGGTATTGTATATATAGCATAGGGTATAGGGTTTAGATTGCCGAGTATCAGGTTTAGGGCACAAGGTTTGTGTTTTATGCTCACGGTTATAGGGTTTATGCTATAGAGTTTAAATTTCAGGGTTTATGGTAAAATATTTTGTGTATAGGGTTTCATGTTTAGGGTCTGGGGTATAGGGTTTTGGGTGAGGGTTTAGGGTGTAGGTTTTATGGTTTATGGTGTAGGTTTTAGGGTTTATGGTGTTACGTATAGGGTTAAGGGTGTATGGTTTAGGGTTATTGTGTAGGGTATATGGTGTTGGGTTTAAGGTTTTGGGTTCATGGTCTAGTGGTTAGGGAGTAGGGATTAGGTTTTAGGGTGAATGATATCGGTTTTAGGGTGTTGCCTTTGGGGTTTATTGTATGGGGTATAGAGATTAGTGTTTACATTTTACGGTTTAGGATATAGGGAATATTGTTTGGGGTGTAGGGTTCAAGTTTTAGGGAGTACGGTTTAAGGTATGTGGTGTAGGGTTTAGTGTTTTGGGTGTAGGTTTTACGATTATGGTGTAGGGTTTAGGGTTCAGGTAGAAGGTTATGTGGTTTTGGGTGTTGGGTTTAGGGTTTAGGGTTTAGGGGGTAGGGTCTATGGTTTAGGGTTTTGGTTTTAGGGATTATGTTTGTAAGGAATAGGGATTATGGGGGAGTGTTTCTGGTTTAAGGGGAAGGGTTTATGGTTTATGTTTTAGGGTTTTAGGTTTAGGGTGTAAGGTGTAGGGTTTAGAGTGTAGGGAATAGGGTTTAGGCTGTAGTGTATATTGTTTATTGTGTCTGATTTAGTGTTTAATGTGTTGGGTATAGGGTTTGAGACATAGGTATTATAGTTTAGGGTAGAGGGTATATGGTTTATGGTGTGTTGTTTTGTTTTTGAAGGTGTAGTGTTTAGGTTTTAGGGTGTAGTTTTTAGGTTTTTTGCTTTTGGGAATAGGGTATGGTGTTTAGGATATTGTGTATAGGGTGTGGGGTATAGGGTTTAGGGAGAAGAGTATATGGTTAAGAGTGCAGGGTTTAGGTTTTAGGGTGTAGTGTTTCGGGTTCATGGTTTAGGGTGTATTGTATGGGGTTTAGTTTGTAGGGTTTGGGGTTTGGGGTTTAGTTTGTACATAATGGTCGTAGGGTGTAGGGTGCAGGGTTTAGAGATATGGTTTTAGTTTTATGATTTAGGGAGTAGGGCATAGGGTTTATGGTGTTGGGTTTGGGGATTAGTCTGTAGGTGTAGGGTTTATGATGTAGGGTGTAGTGTTTTTGTTTTATTGTCTGGTGTATAGGGTGTAGGGTTTGGGGTGTAGGGTTTTGGATTTAGGGTTTAGGGTGTATTGTATCTACATTAGTGTGTGAGGTTTAAGGTGTACAATGTATTTTGTGGGTTTTGGGGTCTACGGTGTATGGTATCATGTTTTATGGGTACGGTGTATCCGGTCGGGTTTAGGGTTTATTGTGTAGGGAATAGTTTTTATGATGTAGGGTCCTAGGATTATGTTGTTGGAAATAGGTTTTACGGTTTTGTTTAATGGATTCAGAGCATTAGGATTTTTGGGCTTTTCATGTGTTTTTAGTGTTTTAATGTTTTTATAGGTTCTTAGTTTTTTTAGTATTTTTTGTGTTTTAGGGAATTTTATGGAGTTTAGGGGTTTTTGTTTTTAGGGTTTTGTGGTTTTTAGGGTTCTTAGAGTTTTGGAGGTTTTTACGGGTTTTTTGGTTTTATTCTTTTTTTTTGGATTTTAAGGATTTTCGGGGTTTTAAGAGTTTTTTTAGGGTTTGTAGGGTTTTATGGGTTTCCATGGTTTAGATTATTTAAGCGGTTTAGGGTATTTGTGGGAATATATCTGTTTTTAGGTATTTAAGGGATTTTTTCTGTTTTATTTGTTTTATGGGTTTTTGTAATTGTTTTATGTTTTTGATATTTTAAGCTATTTTTTATGTTTTTAATGTTTTTAGGGATTTCATCATTTGTATGGTTTTTATGGTTTTAATGTATTTAGCAGTTTTTAGTGTTTTAGGGGGTTTTAGGTTTTTTTGGGGGGTTTTGTAGTTTTAGTTTTTTTTATTGTGTTTTAGGTGTTTTATAGTATTTATGGATTTTAGGGTTATTTATTGTTTTGTAGATTCATTTAGTGTATTTTAAGGGTTTTAGGACCTTTTATGATTTTTATCGGTGTTTGGGGTTTTTTTGGTTTTCTGTTTTTTGGTGTTTTTAATGGTTTCTAGGGTTTGTAGGGGTTTTATAGTTCTCTAGTTTTTTTTGGGCCCTTTAGTGTTTTATTTTTTTTATGTTTTGTATGCATATTTGGGGTTTTAGGGTTTTATGGGTGTCAGGGTTTTTTAATGTTATCTAGGTATTTTTGGCCAATTTTGGTGTATTTTAGGGTCTTTTAGTGGTATTATGTACATTAAGGGGTTTTGAGGGTTTTGATATGATTTTAATGATTTTATATTATTCTTTTAGTTTTTCGGGATTTAGGGTTTTTGAGTGGTTTTAGGGACCTTTTAGGATATTTTCTGTATTTTCTATCTTTTAAGTTTTTTTTAAGGTTTTTCTAGGGTTTTAGTATATTTAGTGAATTTTAGAGGTTTTTGGGGGTTTTAGATACTTTTTAGGGTTTGAATGGTGTCTAGAATTTTTAGGGGTTTGTGGGTTTTTGGTATTTTATGGATTTTTAGTTTTTTAGGGTTTATTTAGGGTTTTAGCAGTTTGTGTATTTAATGATTTCTTACTATTTTTTGCGATTTTTAAGGATTTTAATGGTTTTTATGTTTTTTAGGGTTCTAGGGTATTTAGATTTTTTAGGGGTTTTAGGATTTTTTTGGAGTTTTAGGATTTTTCAAAGTGTTTGGAGAATTTGGGTTTTTATTGGTTTTTAGGTACATTTATGTTTTGAGGGGTTTTATGATATTTTAATTGTTTCAATGGATTTTAGGATATTTTACGAGTTCATGGGGGTGGCCTTTTATGGTTTTTAAGAGATATTATGGCCATTTGGTGTTTTTAGTGGTTTAAACGTTTTTAGTGTCTTTTATTGTTTTAAGTTCTGTTTAGTGGTATTTAATGTTTTGATGGTGTTTTTGTGTTTAGGGTGTAGGTTATAGGGTTTAGGTTATAATTTTTTGTTTTAGTGGTGTATGGTTTAGGGTTTAGTGTTCATGACTTATGGTTTACGGTGTAGGGTATATGGTAGAAGGTATGGGGTTTATAGTTTATGGTATAGGGTTAAGGGTGTCAGTTTTTGTGTTTTGGGTGAAGGGTATAAGGTTTCATACATAAGGTTTTGGGTTTAGTGTTTAGGGTATATAGTTTAAGGTACGGGTCTTAAGGTTTAGGGTGTAATGTATAAGATTTTGGTTTTGCGGGTTTTAAGCGATTTTAGTGTTTTAATGGTTTATTTTGGTTTTAGGGATTTTTTTATTTTAATGTTTTACGGTGATTTGGGTTCTTTTTGTTTTTAGTTGTTTTTATTGTTTTTATGCATTTTTTTGGTTTTTTAAGGTTCTAGGGTTTTTATTGTTTTTTGGGACTTTTAGGGTTTTAGTAGGTTTTAGGGTTTTTCAAGAGTGTTTAGGTTTTTTGGTGTTTAGTGGTTTTTTGTTTTTTAGGGGGTTTTGGTTTTTAGGGGATTTTAGTTTTTTTGTTTATTTTTGGATTTTTTAGTGTTTTTATATTTTTTGGTCTTTTAGTTATATTTATTTTTGTTTTTTGGGGCTATTCAATTTATTTAGAGGTTTTTATGTGTTTTTATGGTTTTTGGGGATTTATTAGTTGTTGGGGTTTTTGTGGGTTTTAGGGATTTTTATGGATTATATTTTTTTATCACTTTTTGTGGAACTTTACAATTTGATGGTTTTTTAGGTGTTTAGGGGTTTTATGGTATTTTAAAGGCATTTAAGGCTTTACTTTTTTTGGTGGTCTTTTTTATTTTTTAGGGATTTAGGTTCATTGAGGAGTTTTACGTTCCATGAGGTTTTTTTGTATTTTTAGATTTATTTAGGGTTTTTTAGAGTCTTTTGGGATTTCTATGGGTTTTAGTGTCTTTTAGGGGTTTTAGTGTTTTTAGGTTTTTAGTTTTTTTTTGGTTATTTGTAGGATTTAAATGATTTTAAGGGTTTTTGGGTTTTTTAGGAGTTTTTGAGTTGTTTAGGTAATTTATTATTTTTTCATGAGTTTTGGGATTTTTATGGAATTTAGGTGATTTTTATGGTTATTAGGGTTTTTATGGATTTTATGGTTTTTAGGTGTTTTTAGAGGTTTTAGGTGTTTTATGGGTTTTAGGGGTTTCCATCGTTTTAGATCTTTTAGACTTTTAAAGGGTTTTAGGGGTTTTCTGGTTTATTAGGGATTTTTTTTTGAGTTTTAGTTGTTTTTTTGGGTTCTGAAGAGTTTTTGGAATGTTTTCTAGTTTTTAGGGCTTTTAGAGGTTTTAGGAATTTTAGGTATTTATTGTATTTATGGTCTTTCGGGTCTTTTATAAAATATTTCCTATATTTTAGGGTCCTTTATGGTGTTTTAGGATATATATTTGGTTTTTTATTATTTTAGGTTTTTTATGGGTTTAAGGGTTTTAAGTTTTTTTAATGGTTTTAGGGATTTTTGGAGTGTTTAGGGGTCTTAGTGATTTTTAATTTTTTTAGGTTTTAATGGGTTTTATGGGTTTTAGGGGTTTTAATGGTATTTGGTTTTTAATTAGTTTTTAAGGTTTTTTGGGGTCATTTTTCAGTGTTTATAGATTTTTTCATTTTCAGAGTTTTTAAGATATTTAGGGTTTTTGTTTTTTTATGTTTTTTAGTGTTTCTTAGAGTTTTTAGAGTTTTTACGTTTTAAGTATTTTTCTGGTATAATAGGATTTTTTGGGTTTATGATTTTTTAGGGACTTTTAGGGTTTATTTGGTTGTATGGTCATTATAGTTTTTTTTTGGGTTTTTATGTTCTCTTTTGCTTTTAGGGATTTTTGATGCTTTTTGGCACCCTGTAGGGAAATTTTTGGGGTTTAGGTTTTTTTTGGGGTTTCTGGGTGTTTTGGTTTATTTATGGAGTTTTAAGGATTTTATAGTTATTTTATATTTTTGTAATTTGAGGGATTTTTGGGGTTTTAAGAGGTTTTGAGGTCTTTTATGTTTTTTGGGGTTGACAGTATTTTTAGGGGTTTAAGGATCATTAATTATTTCTTTTTGGTTTTATTTTTTTTTTGTTTTATAGATGTTTCCAATTTATTTAGTGTTTTTAGGGTTTCATAGGGGTTTAGGGGTTTCCAGTTTTTTCATTATTTTATTAGGGGTTTCCAGGTATTTTAGTGTTTATGGTATAGGATTTTGGGTTTATGATATGTGGTTTAGGGTTTAAGGTGTGGGATGTATGGATTAGTGTGTAGATTATAGGGTTTAGTGTGTGGGGTTTAAGATTTATGGTGGAGTGTATAGGGTATAAGGTGTTGTAATTTGGTATTATGGTTTAGAGTATAGGTTTCGAGGTGTATGGTATAGTGTGTAGGGTATATGGTTTAGTGTGTAGGGTTTAACTATTAGGGTGTAGGGTCTTCTTTTTATGTGTTTGAGTTTTATTTATAGTTATTTGGGTTTTTAATGTTTTTATGGGGTTTATCATTTTTTTGGTATTTTAGGTTTTATGGTTTTAGGGTTTCTTAGCATTTTATGGGTTGTTGTGGGTTTTACTATGTTTTATTTTTTTTAGGTTTTGTAATGTTATTTATGAAATTATGTTTTTATAATGTTTTTTATGTTTTTTTGGGTTTTATGTGTTTTAGTGGTTTTTGTGGTGTTTAAGGGATTTATGTGTTTTTTTGTGTTTTAGATGAATTTAGTGGTCAAAAGCATTTTTAAGGGTTTTAATGGGTTTTATTGTTTTTAGGGGGGTTTAAGTGTTTTTTGGGTTTTTGTAATTTTTTGCGGGTTTTTTGGTTTTTAGGGTTTTTAATAGTGTTATGGGTTTTATGGTGGTTTTATGGGACGACGTGTTTTTTTGGTTTATTTGAGTTTTTTTTACGGTTTTTAGGTTTTTAAGATTCTAATTATTTTTCTGGGTTTTTTGTGATTTTTTGAGTTTCTAGGGTTTTACGGTCAAGGTTATAGGGATTACTATTTACAGTGTAGGGTTTAGAGCTTAAGGTGTAGGGTTTAGGGTTTATGGTATTTTTTATGGTTTAGGGTGTAGGGAATATGGGTTTGAGTGTGGGGTTTAGGGTGTAGGATATTGGGTTTGGGGTTTTTTGGGGTTGTAGTTGTGTTTAGTTTTTTTAGTTTTTTTTTGTTTTTAAAGGATTTATGGGCTTTTGGGTTTTTTAAATATTTTAGGGGTTTTAGTGTTTTTACGGTCTTTTAAATTTTTTTCTTGTTTTTATGGTTTTGTATGGTTTTTACAATTTTTAATTGTTTCTAGTTTTCGGGGATTTTAGTGTGTTATATGGTATTTTTAGTTATTGTTTGTGTATATTTATTGTTTTATTAGGTTTTTTGGGGTTTTGATGTATTTTTCAGGGTTTTTCACGATTCTAGGATTTTAGGGATTTATGGTTTTTGGGTTTTTTGATTTTTTGGGAGATTTAAGGGTTTTTACTGTTCTATAGGGTTTTAGGGTATTTTTAGTGGTTTTTGGAGGTTTTTAGGACCACCATTGGGTTTGAGTTTTCAGGGTGTTATTTGGGTTTTAGTTTTTTTTTGGGTTTTGGGTACTTTTTATGTACTTTTTATGTGTTTTAAGATTTTTTGGGATTATTTAGGGGTTTTAGGGTTTTTTGGAGTCATTTTGGTTTTTTAATATTTTGGAGATTTTAGGTTTTTTAAATGTTGATTGTTTTTTGTGGTTTTTGAGTTGTTTTGGGTTTTCATGCCTTTTAGGTGTTAATCCTAGTAATATCCTTCAAAAAATTTAATAAATATCTTATGAAATGGGAATTTAAAAAAGGATAACGAATATATGGAGTTTATAATTAGTTTGGTGACCAAAACTGCAATGTATCATGTCCCTCCCACATTTTACACATGATATATTGGATCTATTCTCCTTATAAAGCTCCTGAAAATGAAAGGAAGTCATTTGGGAAAAAAGACGATAAAAATACACCCCCCAAATAAAATTTATTTTTCAATAGGGGGAAGTGAAATATTTCCCGTACAAATGAATATACATTTTCAATGAGGAGGTGAGGAAATACACCCCTCCAAAACTAAATTTTCATATGCGGGGGTACATGGTGATTAATGCCTCCTCCTCAATAAACAATTTTAATTCTTTTACAGTATGACTCATCATTTTACCCCCCCCCCCCCCGCGAAAACAAAAGAAAATATCTATTGGGAGATGATTTTATCACTCAACCATAGAGATCCATGTATTCTATGAATCCAACTAAGCATTCCCAAAAAAGTATTTGCACTCTACCTATAAATTTCTATAATTCGAAAAAAGAAAAAAATGATGAGGAATACCGATGTATAAGAAACGAAAAAGATTAGAGAAGACTCGTGAAGGTAATTCACCAACCACATACTGTGAAGGATACCCACAAAAGGGATTCTTTATGAGAGGACCTATTCGGCCACCCACAATGGGAGCTCTTTCACCCACAAATAAATCTCACAACAAAGTAGTCACCATTATAGAACACTTAAAAATTCTCCCAGCACATATCAATCACTAGTATGTAGAATGGGCTATCCTTCGGTTTGTTTTCCCTACCATCCTTGTTTCCCTCTTTTTTTATACCATTAGACCTCATTTTATCCTATTTGATAACTATCCATATTTCTTTACATATCATCCACCAGAACCTAATATTTCTACCATCAAGACCTACACCATGGCCACCCAACTCATTTGGCCTAGGGAGAGGATACACCAGAGTGCCCCATATAATATTTCGTTATAATGGTCATAAAATCACTGTACTTACCCCCATATAATGTGGGATCCTTAGAATGATACCAATCATTCATTATCCTCTTAATGAGGATCCCAACCATAGGGATGGAGGTGGATGGATCATTAGGCTAGGATGTGACATTTTTCCCCATAGCCCTACCATCTTCCTCTCTTCCCCCTATCAAAAGGGGAGGGGAGGGGGATCTTGGTAAGGGAATCCATACTAGTTTAAGCCCCTATTTTTTCATGTGGGACATTATCATACCTTCCATACCTTCCATATCCTCACCCTCATAATCCAATGGATGAAAGATATTGTACGGATTGTCATATCGTATAATTCCTCTTGTTTCTCACACTAAGAAATACAGACATGGGATTAGAGTTTAGTAGAAGTCAATTCATCAGCATGATCAAATGAACATTGGGCCTCCTATTTGGATAAATCAACAACCTTGTTATCACAACCTCAAAGGTACATATTACCAATGATGAAACACAATGTACCTCCTCCAAAGGTGCAATCACCAACCTTTCAAACTATGTGTCTTTGATTCTATCTTAAACATGATACCTAGGAAGCCTCCCTATGGATTAAAACCATCACCCAAAACTAACCCTAATATTCTATGGGACATATTTTTTATAGTTTCATCTTCATCATGGAGGGCCACATTCCTTCTGGGTCCTTTAGTGAGCTTTAACATAAACCCCACATAAAATTTATCTAGGATACTTTCACCTATATTTACATACTGCATGATTTTAAACGTCATGGTTTAGTCCATGTCACCTGATCCTATGTGGTATGATGTTTCCTGTTTAGTGGAACCAAACTACATGAGTTATAATTAATCTCACAATGATACATAAGAATCCCCTATTTTTGGTGTGATCCTAATATCAAAACAATTCATGTCTCTATAGATGATGATAAATTAAAAATAACTTTTTTTTGTGGATTAAAACCACCATCACAAACCAAAAACTGTAACCAAGATGGAGGATCTTCGATATATATAGATTGTTCACTCAATAAATAAGCTCACATGTATACTGATATTTTCATCTATGTAGAAACATGGATATATATATATGGTATCCCGTCAACACTTTTCTACAATTTATTAGGGATATCCAGTTATATATTTATAATTTCAAAATGATTCATAAGTATATCCTAAAAAAATAAGATATTTCTGAAGTACGCAGTATTTCCCTCCAAAAGGGTGTGATGATCTCGAACTCCTATTCTCTCAACCAACGTGAGTTCTTATGTGTGGTTAGTCATGATCGCTAATGAATGCCCTCATTTTGAATGTGTGTCTACGATACATCAAGGATATGAGATACATTAGGTGATTCTAATTGTATGAATTATCCATGTTGTAAATCTACTAAAAAGTATATAAAACAAATATTGTGAACTTGGCAAGAATGATTGTGCAACCATACTCAACCAACTATAATCAATCATAAAAGAACGTGGTTAATACTCAAAAAGAATAATTTTGAACCCCAGCATGTATCATTCTATTATTCAAAATATATGCATCTCCCACGTGTCATTCCATTTCGTAAAATTGATAATTTTTAGTATCCAATCATGGATCCATTAATATTATCATTTAGGAAAGAATTTGTTTATTTTGATTCTATATTGATGATATTATTTCTTGTGTTTTAAATATGTACATATGTATGAACTTTTGACTAAAATATTTTTAATTTAAAAGGAATCACACCTGCTAAAAAACTAATTCATTGGATGTTACACAAGTTGGGTCCTCATATAGTCGTAGGAACCCATCACCAACCAAGAGTCTTAAAAATCACGTTTCAAACGCACTAGTTTAGGTGAACCAACTCAATAGTGAATTTCTACCCTGATGTTGTAAGAGAATCCCTTCAAGATAATACCCCCAAAAATATTCCACTCAATTATGGATGGTGTCTTCAAAGCATGAGACACCCATTTCCATCACAAAATGTTTTGGGAGACCTTCCCCAGAATGCAACAATATGTTCCTCTCTTACCTTAGAGAGGTAGAAAAGGATGTCTATAGGGGACTCTTATCAACACCACATGATTTTTTTGTGATGGGTTCCTACTAGTAACCACCATCATTAATTCCTCTAAACACCAATCCTCTACAGGATGGGGATGTCTCCCCATGGGCTCCAACTCAGGTCACGCAGGCTCAAGTACCCATGACAACCCATCATGGGTAGAGATCAAAACAATATGAAAAATCCCCCATCCTTGTTCACCCTAGAGATTAACAACAACATGAAATGGGTAAAACCTACTACCAAGAACATATACATTCTCACACACATTAATCCTTCAAGAAAAAATGGCCGCAATCGGAATAAAACTTATAGTATATCCTAACAAATGATATATCGAATACCCATATCCCTTCATGTACACAGGATGATTGTTAGTATATCCCAAAAATAAATGGTAGAAATGGGTAGGAATACATCCCTGGCCCATTTATGGAATGTGAAAATAATCCCATTCCATATGTAAAAGTCACCTATTATATTCTATCAATGATGGAGTTAGATGATTCTATTCATATATGCATTCTACATGTTTTCTAGAACACAGTGATTGCATCGGTCATGGATAGGATCATGGAACACAACCTCACCTCCATATTTTTATTTTACCATCAACATGATATGATGGTCACTTCAGATAAGATTCATATTGCAGATTCCATCCAAGAGGATTGATGGAAACATCCCTTGATAAATAGACAAGTTGATCAAGAAAAAAACCCAGTTCCAACTATATATTATAGGTTCACTTCAATATCCACTCTCTTTTAGGTATATATCCCTTCCAAAAAAAAAAATTAGACATAATCATGACTCAATTCATGATCTACTCAGATAATCTCCCCTGTATGAAACTCTATATCCAAAACATGTCACTTAGATCTCCCTGTGGAGAACATCTAAAAATAATTCACACCAAATTCAATAAGAAATAAAATAGTAGGCTTAAAATCCTTCTATCCTCATGTCTAGTTTACTTAAGGCCATAAATTATCTATCAATGATAACCCAAGATCCTATTGTTTTCTTTACAAATTAATAAATCACATGTTGAGGTTGCGAATTTCCTCCTAGTAACATTTCTACCAGAAAATCTGGTGGTACTACCAATAATATTTACTATGAAGGCCTCCTTAAAAGATTTTTAAAAGATAAATAATGAGAATCAGTGTCTTAATGAGTTATATATAATCCATCTGTAGGGTCAAAAATTCACATAGTAAGAAGGTCTTCCAATTTCCATCATCCACCCTGATGGTGCTCCCCATAGTATGTGCTACAATTACTCCTCCAATTGGTGAATGTTTTTCCATGAAGGTAGTCCTCCTCATAATGTATTTTTTGTATGAATTTACTCCTTGCAATTGAATTTTATTTTTAAAATAAGTTACTCCCCTTGAAAATTGAAATATGTTAACTCCAACATAACATTAGGTTCTTGGGTAGATGAGTCTAGTATTGTAGGATACCTTATCATTAAGAGGTGATGTCATTTCCCAACCATAATATAGATCGAGTCAATGGTCACTATCTGAAGCCCCCTAGTATCTTCATACTTCTATAAAATAAAAGAGATTCCTTATAATCCTTACAATCACAACAAGGAATATGATAAATGTATTCTTTTGTCAGATAATGCGGATGAATTCTTTATAGATGTTTGATAATATGCATTGAATGTGGAGAAGAAATCAGATAAAGAAAACATACCATTCATGTTTTATCCATTATCCACCCTAGAATATATCATTATAGTGGAATTAGGGTTTGTATGCGATTTGAGTGAACCTATATAAATCACTTTTTCACATTAAATCTAAATTATTTTCTTTTTATTGATATGTAAATAATGTGGGGAAATTTGATTTTTTTTAAAATAGAATTAACTACCATTAAAACTACATGATGCCTAAAATAAAGAAAAAAAAGAGGGTATCCACCACATAGGTCCTAATTCATTAATTTTTTTTGAATGTTTAACACCATTGTACCACCTGGTGTTTGTATCACGGGATGGGTCTATAAAGAAATGTTTCACTTCACCATTCTCACTGATCAAAAAATACCATCAATGATAACATTAGGTAAATTAATTACACAATGTTGGATCTTATGAATGAATTATATTCATGGAATATGGTACTCTTAGCATGAATTGGCCCCGAAAAAATAAATGAAGAATCGTTCCAAGTAAGAGATATCCATTTAGATACTATTTCATGAATCATATGATATTGTAGTGAAATTTTTGTGCTTAAGAAAGGATAATCATCAAACAAAAACATGGATTTCAAAATCATGTAGATCACATGAGGATTATATAGTGAACACTATTCATGTTTGAATGAATCTTCACAATATCAAAGAAACTTCTACATTAGTCATAGCCGTAAAAATACAGTGGAAACCCTATCCTACATGGTTGGGGTAATTTTAACCAATGTATCCCCTAAAATACTATTAAATCCAGTTCAATGTGAAATGGAAATGGATCAAGTGGAACTAAATCCCACAGGGCTAGGGTCCTTTTTACCTCAACCTCCTCTCTAATGGATATCATTCTTTTCTCATTTTCGAGGACCACTGCAAGGTGGAACCTCCTAGTTAATCCCATTTCACAACCCAAAATCCTCATCATTTATGTGTATGACATAATTCCACAGACGTTCCCTCCAAATCACACTTCTACGAATGGATCTAAGGAAATCCTTGATGATAGAGACAAAAACATACAATGATCATATAAACTGCAATCTATCATGAGGCAAATACTCTCGATGGTCACAATTCCCCTGGTATACATACTCAAAAAATCCATTCATCATGTCATTATGATCCAAATGAGAGACCATAAATTCATTATGCATCATTTAATGTCATTAATACCACTCATGCTGGCATTTAACTGTATAAGGAAAATATAATGGGACAAGAGGATAATGTTTCCAAGAAAAAATAAATCCACTTGTAAATGAACAAAATAAGTTCTTCATACTAGAATCTAGTGTCTTATTAATAATTTAGGTACTCCATAAAATTATCCATTACCAACTCCTCAACACGAATCAACCAAAGAAAAGGGTAAAGGCATGGTTGCATCTCACCCTCCACTTTAAGTGTTTAAGCCTCTTACAATTGAGGAAGTATTTTCTCAGCATGAGGATGAAATGAAGTAAATTAGGAAACATAATGTGTAATTTCATAGAGGAAATATCCCTTTTGACTATGTTCACCAAGTATATCCTCACCAGGCTCTCATAATCGATGTAAAACATCAATGATAATTTATACTCAAAATGAATATAGAGAAAGAATCATCACTTGAAGTGGGATGTATACATACAATATAATTCGACAACACAACAGTGGAATGCCATGAGTTTCTTACATTAGGGATATGACTAAAGATATGTAATACAATGCCTTATAGGCCAACCTATATAGTTCATCAGCCATAGATACAAGAAGGTCCAAAATAGATGGCCCAACTTGTTGCTCCAATTTTTTAGGATCATACCCATCTTGTTATTCCCCCCAATCACGTCGATATCATTGATTCCTTAGTAGTCGGATTGGAAGATAGAGAAGTTAGATGTGCACTAGCACCCCTAGGGTGGAAACCTAACCCTGAATGGGTGGATGAAAATATTCCATAGAAATGTTTTTGGAATACTATTTTTCTATGTTTAATGGTTCAGGGGATCTATTACCACATCTAATGCACTTTGTGTCCTGATGAGGTCCATGATGGGAAATCTTTAGTGGAATGAGGCATCCAAGAAAAGGATTTTCTTACTAACCCTAGAGGGTCTGAGATACTTCTATTACACCAGTTTCTGATTGTGATCAATCAATGGGGGGGATTCATCTTCAAGGATAGTTTATTTATCAATCCATCTCTATGATATAAAAGGAAAAATTACTTGATCTCTAAAATTGAATAACATGAGAGAATAAGATGCTCATTAATTTTATTTATAGGTGCAAGAGAAGGGAATGAATTACAGCTTAATCATTAAAATCCCTAAATATGACTTGTTTTGACTTTAGATTGAAAAACATTCTGATGAGTTGAATACACCATTTAAACCTCTAAAATATCATGGTGCGTTCCATAATCATTTAACAGTTTCATATAGGATCGAGGAATATATTTTGAAAACTATATAAAAATACACACAACACTTCTGTCTTATGGAAAAAGAATAACCATATTTGAAAAATATGTCCTTAAATTTAAAAATGGACTCTATAAAGTTATATTTATAATCCCAAAGCCCCTTAAACCATAACCTCCACCTAAATAGAAATATCTTCAAAAGTACCATCATTAGTAAGTGGATAAGGATTATAAACACTGCCCTTTTGGAAATTTAAACAACATTTCCTATTCCTATATATATAAACACATTCCATGTTACTTAATAGAAGAAATGTAAAATAATTTTTTGAGACTTCTAGAGCCCAATAGGCCCAATAAAATTGTTCATTAGGCTTTCAAAAATTATTTCCCCTTCCAATAAGCATTATAGAACACCATATTGTTATGTTTTGACTTAAAAAGACATCATTTAAAAGTTTTTAGATTCTAGGTAAGTGATTCTTGGAAACAACTAGTTATAGTTTCATGTGTTTCAATAACCATTCCAGAAAAAGGTGAATGGAAACAAGTTACATGTAAGGGTTCAACAATGATCAGTGATTGGATGATCTGGAAAGAAATCAACTGAAATCATTTTATCCTTCAAGAATAGATAAACTAGAAAACTATGTGTAGTCTCTTCTACTAAGGAACAATCATCTTTTCAAACATCTTTGTCTTCGTAATGGCGATCATTCATGAGGATACATAACCAAATCATTAAAAATAATGTATAGTAAGATGAACCATTGAATATTCCAAATTAAAATCTTTTTCTCTCATATTTTATGCCTCTGATCCTTGGTGAATAAGAACCACCCCACCAGATGTTTTCAGGAGGATTTACACACAACGAGGAGTTCGAATTAGAAAAATAATTAATATTAAGTTTGATTACCATCATTTAATTAATGGATCTCTTTCATAGTGATTATAAGGATTATGAAATCAAATTAATTATTCCAAGATGGAAAACGATGGTTGAGGTCATAGAAAATGGGGAGGTAGAGGATGACATAGTTGTGGTCGAAACAAATACTTCATCCAAATCCCATCGAGGGATATTTATGGTGATAAAAATCAAGAAAAATCCATTATTGAAGAAAAAATAATAATTTGGAAACACATTTCATCTAGTAAAATACTTCTAGATATGAATATTTTGGATGGTTTACTGGAAGGAGTGAAGAATTCTTGTTAGTAGAGGAGGGTTGGTCAGCCTAGTGGGCATAATATGAATATAGAAATAGTACCATCAAAATCTACTCAGCCACATAACTCACCTACCCAAAGAGAATCATCATCATATGTGTATTCTAGGGAATAGATCTTTGTAGGGAGATATAGGAATTTGAATCAGATGTATGCCATATTAATGTAGTTGGTTATAGTTCTAATGAAACTATCAATTATGGATTCTAGTAACCTATCAAAGGATCTCTATGAATCCCATGTGGAGGATATACTAAGACCTCAATATTTAAAAGATGAGGTCACAAATATAGAGTTAAACCGTGTAGAGATCCACCTTAAGGAATGTCATTTTATCATCTCACATATATAACTGGGCAAGGATGTTGTGGTAGATGTACACATTAGGCACTTGTATATATTGGAAGACTCGATGCCATTAACATCTGATGGTCTTTCATTGATAATTGATTAGGGCTCAATATCATGCTGATCTAAATGGTTTATTGGTTTAGTTAGAGTGAATTTGACCCATACCCTTCCCTGGTGAAACTCCATGGATATGAAAAGAGTTAAAAAAATACCCTTTCCCTGATCAAGAACAAAACTCAATTTGGGGACATCGTTTCTAATAATCAATTCCTGGTCATTTGAAAAGATTCATATTATAATGACTATACTGGATCGCCTTGGTAGCATCAACATATAGCAATCAATTCATCATATGAAAAATGTCTTAAATATTATTTCAATTGGAAAAGAGGGACATTTTACAGTGATAAATATATGTTCGAATCTTGTGAGGTTCAACACATTGATACTAGATTTTGTTGGAGATAATGGTACATACCCATGAATGATGATGTTTTTTGGGTTACGAACAGAATGGTCTAGAAATGAACACATAAAGCCCATTCATGGAGATTAGTGATGTGTATACAATGAACATCAGTCAAATTGATAAAATGGGATTAGAAAATGGTATATATTCTTCAACCCTCATGACATCATTTATCACAACTAAATTAAAAAAATACTAAATAGGTCTCTCATCCTCCCATATGTAGTAATGTTTTAGATGGAGATATCATAAATTTAACCCTAGGGATGCACCAAAGCATAATTTCATTAGCTAAACTTCAAGGAATCACCATATTATCACTGGATAATGGAGATATATATGCATTTAAATCTCAAAATGTTTATCATGATACTGAATCTAATGATTACCCATTATCATTCATCCACCTTGATGTGGTCCTTGAATAAGAGGAATGGGATTATAATGAAGAGGGGGAGGATAATCTCAAATACTCTCCCATAGTATTCAAGGAATATGTCTCTACAAATATCAATGAACTCCAACAAATAAATCTAGTCATGAAGGAGGATCCACGATATACACTAACCAGGGGGTATAACCAAAAAAATGAAAGAAGAATAAAATTCAGTCATAATTTATAATTGAGATGCATTATAAATTAATTATATAGGAATTATTTTCCTAGATCCAAATTTGGATGACCACCGCCTGGGTCTTCTAGAATACAATTATGGCTACAAGAAGGGGGGTTGAAGGACACATCCAATCCATGCATCAAAATTTGAAGCTCAATTTGATAAGATCTTTAAAGATAACTACATTTGGGATGTTCTAGAACTGAAGATGCTCTCCAATAAAGTAACAATAAAAATTTGAAATGGTCAAATCAATGATTTTATAGTGTTCAGAGATCCCAAACTAAAATGAACAAAATATTTCATCCAGTTAAAATTGAAGAAAATCTAATTTATGTGATGGTTATATATGAAGAACTCACCTTCATGGATGTCTACTCAGGATATAACCAAATCATTATGGCCTTTAGAGATAATGAATTCGCTAAATTCATGGTACCTCATAGAGTATATTTCTCTTGGATGATGTTATTCATCTTGAAAAATTCTAGTTCAACATACCAGTGTATCATGCACTAAATCTTTAAACCCTTTATGGGAAATTATATCGATTGATACATCGATGATCTGGATGTAAAATATCAACAACATTCTAGCCATCATTCTAATCATGAGACCAATGTCAACATTCTTCGACACCACGACCCCAAAATAAACCCCTTAAATTGTGCTTCTAATGTTACCTCAGGGAGGTTTCTCAGATTCGTAGTACAACATTGTGGCATCATATTCAATCCCACTAAGAAAAATGATATCCTATAAATGTTACCATTTAGAACCCTCAAATAGTCAAATAGGTCTACAAGGACACCTTTCCAACATTTGATTCTTTACAGAAAATATTTCTAGAAATTTCATTACCTTCACCATTTAAATAAAAAAATGGTGTTTGTAATAATGGAATAATGACTATTAAGAATAATTGGACATTATTAAAAATTAATTTATTATTATTCTAGTGCTAAGGCCCCCTATAGAGGAAAATACAATCATATTATATGTGAAAATTTTAAAAAGATCACTAGGTTAATTACCCATAAAAAAAGAATGATTCCAAAAATTAAATTGGTCCCTTTTATCTCAGTACATTTATTCATGAACTAAGACTCAATATTTAGATATTGTGATGATCTTTCAAGAATCTGTATTTCTGTTTCAGAAATTGAGGCACTACTTACAACATCTTAAGTTCCATTTGGTTGTCGATCTGACCTACTCAAGTACATACATAATAGTCCAATATTTACTAGACATTTTTCATGGTGACCAGTCATTTTAAAGTGGGTCGACATTCATTTAATGAAATAAAAGGTAATGAAGGGGAAGGATTTGGAATAATTACTCATATAACACCCTTATTTAGAAGAAATTCCTATGATTTTCAAAATTTTGGACAGAGAAATATACTCTATCTAGGACTCCCTCAAAAAATTGGTTTTGTACTTTGATGGAGCATTTAGAATCCCAATAGGAAGGTGGATGGAAGACCCCTATCTAAAAAAAGGAATATTCGGAGTCATTCTTGTTTACCTAGAAAATGTTTTCCAACCATATTATTTCCTATTGTCAAAAATCTGCATCAATAATGAGAGATAATAGAACACCCTAATAGTAGGTGTATAACATCAAAAAATATATAAACGACACATATAAATGTCAAATATAACTCATAGCTGGTAATAAAGCAGGTAAAAGGTGATTATTCTATGAAAAAAGAAGATTTAATTCCCCTGATTGGTTATGTTTGAGGGTTGATGGAATAATTACCCAATATTCCAACATTGTCTCACATCCCACATTCATAGAATGACCAGAAATATGCATTGGATAATGTTGTTATAGCTTTCGAAGTTTTAGATACAGATGAAACATTCATCTACATTGAAAATACCATAATGGTGTCACCACTTATTTAGAGTTTCATGTTTGAGATCAACGAGGTCAATTCTACCCCTGTATCAGATAATCCATAAAATTTCTAGGTGAGCCCCTCTTGTAATACAAATATTGTTTAACTCTTATTAATGATATGTCCTAGGAAGAGAAAATCTAATGACGGGCAGTGAAGTTCATCATCTATGACAACTCTAGTCATCAGAAGACCCACTATAAATGAGTCTTTGATGGGAATGTCCTCATATTATTTTTTCGAGAATGAAATATCACCATAACTCTAGAATTAAATTCTACTGTATGTGGGTCCCACTAATCTGATACCATGATTGCTCACCAAATGTGGAATCGTGGAGACTTCTGGACTTTGATGACACCGAACCCAACTTGATAACAAAAATCATTATATTCAAGTGCAGTCAAATTTCATCCATCAACCACCTGAATTTTATCAAACTGGTTAATACTCTTGGGAATTATATATGTGGGGAATATATGTTGTGGGAACATAACCTCCCTCTAATGATATAAAGTTTATTTATATCATCACTGATTCCAACTACTTCTTCAAATGAGATGAATAAATACCCCTCAATGAAGTCAAGACAAAATCATTATCAATTTATTGAACTCAAGTGTTATCACAATAATTTGTGTCACATATATTATTCTAACCGAAAATAAATAAAACATATATTATTTTTAATTGAAGAGGCTATATTGGGAATATAACATTGAGTCCAACCATTCAACCCACTTTTATGCAGTGGGAAATGGATAGATAATGGATTTTAACAAAACCCTATAAAACTTACTCCATAAAATGTGGACAATGATAATAAATCCTTGTTCAGAAAACATCTACATGCCTTTGGGGCCCACCATACAACAACTTCTACTACTATGAAAGAGGCCACGTATTCATTAGTATATGAGACAAAACCAATTTTTTTTAAATGGAATTCAAGTTTCCTTCACTCCATACATCAACCTATGATCAATTTTATGCAGATGAGCATTTCTCAAAGCATTTGGGAAAATAGGAATGGATGTATGGGAAAAAATGTGCAGCTGGTATCATTTAGAGGTTCACCGAAACCAAATAGCACTAGCTTTCAAGAAAATGGTTTTCCTTCACTAAACTTTTCATGGGGAAATAGTTTTGTTCCATGGCACCCTGATGATACCTAATAAAAAGCCTCTAAATATTGAACCAAAATGGGATGGAAATTTTTCTATCCATAAGGTATATTCTAATGGGGAATATTCATCGATCACTATGGACAATGACCGTACTACACCCCTTATAATAAAAAATTTCTAAAAAAAATATTTGATGTGATTAATGAAATATGGTCCTAGTCATATGACCTAAAAATATAAGACACTAATTTCCTTGTCACATGACATTAAACTACATGGATCCCATCCTTATCGGATGATGTTAAACTACACAAAGTTATCATTTTTGAATTACCCTAAGAGTTGTGATGCAATGAATCATAGTCGCAATACAAAAAAATGTATGAAACCATCTTAAACAGGACATTAAAATGATGTCTTACCCTATGCAGAAATAATAAGATACCATTGTGAAACTAGATGAGGAATCCTTGAGTGAAAGGTAAGGGAGACACTTATTATGAGAAGATATTCCAAATGTTTGGGAAACATTTATTGTATAAGAACCACATCCCTTTTAATAACTCCATCTGTAGATCAAATTTACCTATCACATGAAATTAAACTACGTGGATTTTTAATAACTACATTTTTTTTATTATCATTTTTATGATATATGCAGTGACATATGAGACCCTCATCCTTGGTCCTACCCCAAAAAATGCTTCCCCATTCCAAGTATATGGGTCTGATCTATGCAGGGAACCATCTTTAGAACTATGTATGGATTGATTACTATTACCACGAGATATATATAAATTTCTAGACTACCTATATTAATCCCAAATACAAATTTTGAACTCAAGTATGAACTTATTCAGAAATTTTGGACTTCATATCATTCATCCATGTCAAATTCCTTCTACAATCTGACAAAGACACTCAATACCTGATGGTATTAATCAGTCACTTCATCAAATTTATATGAATTCACTCATATTAAAATGTAAACCTTAACAATTCCCTGTTTCTCACACCAATCATAGCTCATGTAGGCTTAGTAATCTTGGTATGGGACTCCCTACATGGTCAGGCCACTTTGTGGGCCAAACACCATGACCTTGAATTTTCTGTACTTAATTCAAGAAGAATTTTTCCAATGAAAGACATTATAACTCCTCATCAGATCAGGTAACATATGTTATTATCACATGATGTTAACAATTCTTGGTTAACGTTCCTTTCACATGACATTAACCTTTCCATTTTTGTGGAAATAACCTAAGAGCGCTGACATTTCTATTTTTGTTCTCTTACCATAGTTATATGTTAGAACTATGTCTAGATTGATTATCATCTCAATGAGATATATAGTAATTCCAAGATCCTATATCTTGGTCTTGCTATAATATTATAAAATTCCCCTTCCTAAAACAATAACTTGATCAGTGTGGTGAATCATTCATTATAATTATGTATGGATTGATTACCATCACCACATGATACATAGTGACACTCAAATCTCAAATCCTAGATCTAGTCATAAATGTTCCCTTTTTCTATATAAGTTTCAGACTAATGTAAGGTACACTATACTGTCTCTTGGTCAATACCAACCTAAATTATCCCTTCATACCCTAACACATTCCATTTACTAAACATACTCAATTCCCTGAGAAATTAGGATCTATATATGATCTACTTTTTCTATAGGTAATTTGAGTGTTTATTATTGAGGGACACTTTTTTTAATAATCACATTATGCCATGATGTGGATCTATAAAATTTGTTCCCTAAATGTGGCCCATCAAGTAGAGGGATATTCGTCCTCAAGAGTAAATCATGTTACCTCCGTACACTAGTAAAACCTTATAATGGGAACCATTATTTTAACATACAGTCATGACCTTTAGCAGCTACCAAAAGCCATCACTAAAGGTCTATAGTGGCCGCCCAGTGTCCGCCAAGTGGCGGCCGCTCTTGCCTCGTCGTTGTTGCTATTAGAGACTGCCACTTGGCGGGCGCTGTAGCCAAGCCTGGAATGGCTTTAACGGCCAACATTTGGCGGCCCCTGTAGCTTAGACCTTTATCCGCTGCCGAAAGGCAGCCACTAAAGGTGGCGATAGAAACAGCTATAGCGGCCGCCAAATGGCGGCCGCTATAGATTTTAATTTTTTTTTTAAAAAAATTCAATTACACAATAATATATACCCAAATAAATCTAATCAGTCATCTTCCAAGATCGACATCCATCATCAAATATAATTGAATAACAAAATTTATTAACAAAATTAGTACTGAATAATAATTAGAATGTTGCACGGTGGTTTAAGGTCAATCTGTGGTCGTCCGCTATGAATTTGACCGTTAGACGCCCGTTTCGGCCGTTTATGACACCAGAACTCGGTTTTCAGTCACCGAGGGCACACGGAATGTCCAATTGACGTGTCTTCTACTCTACCACTTCCCAAATCACTCAACCATATTTTTCGTCTAATTTCATGCCATTCCGACTTCGTTCGGCCCACTTGGACCCCCCAAGTGCGTTTTTGAAGCACACACATCACATAAAACACGCATATTGAGTCGTACCGCGCTAATCGCACATCCGATTGACATGAAGTCTATGTGTACACATCACGAATAATAATTATAATGTTGCACGGTGGTTTCAGGTCAATCTGTGGTCATCCGCTATGAATTTGACCATTAGACGCCCGTTTTGCCAGGTTGTGACACCAGAACTATGTTCTCGGTCACCGCAGGCACACGGCACGTCCGATTGACGTTATGTATACTCAACCACATCGAAAATCACTCACTCGTATTTTTAGTCTTATTTCAGACCATTCTGACTTTGTTAGGCCCATTTGGACCCCCAACGCGCGTTTATGAAGTGTGCACATCACTTAAAACTTGCATATTGAGACGTACCGTGCATACCGCATGTCCGATTGAAGTACCGTCTACGCGTACACGTCAAAAATAATAATTATAATGTTTCACGGTGGTTTCAGGTCAATTTGTGGTCGTCTTCTATTAATTTGACCGTTAGACGCCCGTTTTGGCCGTTTATGACACCGGAACTGCGTTCTTGGTCACCGCGGGCACACGGAATGTCCGATTGATGTGTCATCTGCTCGACCACTTCAAAAATCACTAACCAGTATTTGTCGTCTGATTTCAGGCCATTTTGATTTCGTTCGGCCCGTTTGGTCCCCCCACGCGCGTTTATGAAGTGCGCGCATCACTTAAAACACGTATATTGAGCCTTACCGCTCAAACCCCACGTCTGATTGACATGTCGTCTATGCGTACACGTCACGAATAATAATTACATTGTTGAACAGTGGTTTCAGGTCAATCTGAGGTCGTCCGCTATGAATTTGACCGTTTGACGCCCGTTTTGGCCGTTTATGACACCAGAACTGCGTTCTCGGTCACCGCGGGCACACGGAACGTCCGATTGACATGCCTTCTGCTAGACCACTTCACAAATCACTCACCCATATTTTTCGTCTGATTTCAAGCCATTCCAACCTTGTTCGGCCCGTTTGGACCCCCACGCGTGTTTATGAAGCGCGCGTATCACTTAAAACATGCATATTGAGACGTACCGCGCAAACCGAACGTCCGATTGATGTACCGTCTACACGTAGATGTCACGAATAATAATTATAATGTTGCGCGGTGGTTTCAGGTCAATCTGTGGTCATCCGCTATGAATTTGACCGTTTGATGCTTGTTTTGGCCGTTTATGACACCAGAACTGTGTTCTCGGTCACCGCAGGCACACGGCACGTCCGATTGACGTGCCTTCTGCTCGAGAACTTCAAAAATCACTCACCCGTATTTTTCATCTGATTTTAGGCCATTCTGACTTCGTTCGGCCCGTTTGGACCCCCCACGTGCGTTTATGATGCGCGCACATCACTTAAAACACGCATAATGAGCCTTACCGCGCAAACCACAGGTCTTATTGACGTTCCGTCTGTGAATACACGTCACGAATAATAGTTATATTGTTGTACGGTGGTTTTAGGTCAATCCGAGGTCGTCTTCTATGAATTTGACTGTTTGACGCCGGTTTTAGCCGTTTATGACACCAGAACTGCGTTCTCAATCACCACGGGCACAAGGCATGTACGATTGATGTGTCGTTTTCTTGACCACTTCACAAATCACTCACCCATATTTTTCTTCTGATTTTAGGCCATTCTGACTTCGTTCGGCCCGTTTGGACCCCCCCCCCCCCCACGCGCGTTTATGAATCGCGTGCATCACTTAAAACACACATATTGAGCCATACCGTGCAAACCGCATGTCCGATTGACGTGTCGTCTGCGTGTAACCGTCACGAATAATAATTAGAATGTTTCACGATGGTTTCAGGTCAATATGAGGTCGTCTGCTATGAATTTGACCGTTAGATAACCGTTTTTCCCGTTTATGACACCAGAACTGCGTTCTCGGTCACCGCGGGAACACGACACGTCCGATTGATGTTCCGTCTGCTCGAACACATCAAAAATCACTCAACCATATTTTTCGTATGATTTCAGGACATTACGACTTCGTTCGGCCCATTTGGACCCCCCACGCGCGTTTGTGAAGCACGCGAATCACTTAAAACATGCATATTGAGCCGTACCGCACAAACCGCACATCCGATTGACATGACGTCTATGCGTACACATCACGAATAATAATTATAATGTTTAATGGTGGTTTCAGGTCAATCTGTGGTCGTCCGCTATGAATTTGACCGTTAGACGCCCGTTTTGGCCGTTTATGACACCAGAACTGCATTCTCGATCACCGCGGGCACACAGCACATCCGATTGATGTGCCGTCTGCACGAACACTTCTCAAATCACTCACCCATATTTGTAATCTTATTTCATGGCATTTCGACTTCGTTCGGCCCGTTTGGACCCCCACCCCCCCCCCCCCCCCCCCTCACGTGCGTTTATGAAGCACGTGCATCACTTAAAACACGCATATTGAGACGTACTGTGCACACCGCACGTCCGATTGACGTGTCATATGTGAGTACACTTCAAGAATAATAATTAGAATGTTGCACGGTGGTTTTAAGTCAATCCATGGTCGTCCGATATGAATTTGACTGTTAGACGCCCTTTTTGGCCGTTTGTGACACCAGAACTGCGTTCTCGGTCACCGCAGGCACATGGCATGTCCGATTGACGTTCTGTCTGCTCTACCACTTTACAAATCACTCACCAGTATTTGTAGTCATATTTCAGACCATTCTGACTTCATTCGGCCCATTGGGACCCCCCATGCGCGTTTTTGAAGCGCGCATATCAATTAAAACACGCATATTGAGACGTACCGTGCATACGGCACGTCCGATTGACGTGCCGTCTGCACGTACAAGTCACGAATAATAATTAGAATGTTTCATGGTGGTTTCAGGTCAATCCGTGGTCATCTGCTATGAATTTGACTATTAGACGCACATTTTAGCCATTTATGACACAAGAACTGCATTCTGGGTCACCGCGGGCACACAACACATCCGATTGACGTTCTGTCTGCTCGAACACTTAAAAACTCACTCACCCTTATTTTTCATCTGATTTCAGGCCTTTCTGACTTTATTCGGCTTGTTTGGACCCCCCCCCCCACGCACGTTTATGAAGCACGCGCATCACTTAAAACACACATATTGAGCCTTACCGCGCAAACCGCACGTCCGATTAACGTGTCGTCTGCATGTACACGTCACGAATAATAATTATATTGTTTCATGGTGGTTTCAGGTCAATGTGAGGTCGTCCGCTATGAAGTTTACCATTTGACACCCATTTTGGCCGTTTTTGACACCAGAACTGCGTTCTCGGTCACCGCGAGCAGACGACACGTCCGATTGACATTCTGTCTGCTCGACCACTTTACAAATCACTCACCTATATTTTTTGTCTGATTTCAAGCCATTACGACTTCATTCGGCCCATTTGGACCCCCCAACGCGTGTTTGCGAAGCGCGCGCATCACTTAAAACACGCATATTGAGCCGTACCACGCAAACCGCACGTCCGATTGATGTGCCGTCTACGTATAAACGTCACGAATAATAATTAGAATGTTTAATGTTGGTTTCAGGTCAATCTGAGGTCGTCCGCTCTGAATTTGACTGTTTGACGCCCGTTTTGGCCGTTTATGACACCAGAACTGTGTTCTCGATCACCACGGGCACACGACACGTCTGATTAACGTGTTGTCTACTCGACCACTTCAAAAAACACCCACCTGTATTTTTTGTCTTATTTCAGGCCATTACGACATCGTTCGGCCCGTTTGGACCCCCCCACGTACGTTTATGAAGCGCGCTCATCACTTAAAACATGCATATTGAGCCTTACCGCGCAAACCACACGTCTGATTGACGTGCCGTCTACGCGTACACGTCAAGAATAATAATTATATTGTTTCACAGTGGTTTCAGGTCAATCTGAGGTCGCCCGCTATAAATTTGACTGTTTGACGCCCGTTTTGATCGTTTATGACACCAGAACTGCGTTCTCGGTCACCGTGGGCACACGACATGTCCGATTGACGCGTCATCTGCTCAACCACATAAAAAATCACTCAACCATATTTTTTTTCTGATTTCAGGCCATTCCGAATTCGTTCGGCCCGTTTAGACCCCCCACGCACGTTGGTGAAGCACACACATCACTTAAAACACGCATATTGAGCCGTACCGCGCAAACCGCATGTCCGATTGATGTTCCGTCTATGTGTAAATATCACGAATAATAATTATAATGTTGCACTATGTTTTCAGGTCAATATGTGGTCATCCGCTATGAATTTGAGCGTTAGACGCCCGTTTTGGCCGTTTATGACACCAGAACTGCGTTCTCGGTCACCGTGGGCACACGGCACGTACAATTGATGTGTCGTATGCTCGACCACTTCCCAAATCACTCACCCGTATTTTTTGTCTGATTTCAGGCCATTCCGACCTCGTTCGGCCCGTTTGGACCCCCTCGCACATTTGTGAAGCGCGCGCATCACTTAAAACACACATATTTAGCCGTACCGTGCAAAATGCATGTCCGATTGACGTGCCGTCAGCGCGTACATGTCAAAAATAATAATGAGAATGTTTGGCAGTGGTTTCAGGTCAATCTGTGGTCTTATGCTATGAATTTGACCGTTAGACGCCCGTTTTGGCCGTTTGTGACACCAGAACTGCGTTCTCGGTCACCGCGGGCATATGGCACGTCCGATTGATGTTCCGTCTACTCGACCACTTCCCAAATAACTCACCCGTATTTTTCATCTGATTTCAGGCCATTCCGACTTCGTTCCGACCATTTGGACCCCCACGCGCGTTTATGAAGCGCGCATATCACTTAAAACACGCATATTGAGCCATACCGTGAAAAATGCACATCCGACTGACATTCCGTCACCGCGTACACGTCACGAATAATAATTAGAATGTTTCTAGGTGGTTTCAGGTCAATCTGCGGTCGTCCGCTATGAATTTGCATGTTAGACGTCCGTTTTGGCCGTTTATGACACCAGAACTGTGTTCTCGGTCACCGTGGGCAGACGACACGTCCGATAGACGTGTCGTCTGCTCGAACACTTCAAAAATCACTCACCCATACTTTTCGTATGATTTTAGGCCATTCAGACTTCGTTCGGCCCGTCTGGACCCCCCCACGCGCGTTTATGATGCGCACGCATCACTTCAAACGCGCATATTGAGTCGTACCGCGCAAACCACACGTCCGATCGACGTGGCATCTACGCGTACATGTCACGAATAATAATTATAATGTTTCACGATGGTTTCAGGACAATCTTTGGTCGTCCACTTTGAATTTGACCATTAGACGCCCGTTTTGGCCGTTTATGACACCAGAACTGCGTTCTTGGTCACCGCGGGCACACGACACGTCCGATTGGCATGCCGTCTGGTCGACCACTTCAAAAATCACCCACCCATACTTTTCGTCTAATTTCAGGCCATTCTGACTTCATTCGGCCCATTTGGACCCCCACGCGTGTTTGTGAAGCGCGCGAATCACTTAAAACACGCATATTGAGCCTTACCGCACAAGCCGCACGTCCGATTGACGTGCCGTCTATGCGTACATGTCACGAATAATAATTAGAATGTTTCACAGTAGTTTCAGGTCAATCTGTGGTCTTCCGCTATGAATTTGACCGTTAGACACCCGTTTTGGCCGTTTATGACACCAGAACTGCCTTCTCGGTCACCGCAGGCACACGACACGTCCGATTGATGTGTCGTCTGCTCAACCAATTAAAAAATCACTCACCCTTATTTTTCGTCTGATTTTAGGCCATTCCGACTTCTTTTGGCCCATTTGGACCCCCCCACACGTGTTTATGAAGCACACACATAACTTAAAACACGCATATTGAGCTGTACTGCGCAAATCGCACGTCCGATTGACGTGCCGTCTGCGCGTACACATCACAAATAACAATTACAATGTTTCACGGTGGTTTCAGGTTATAAATACTAAAAGAAACTAATCTAGGTAAAAAAGGAAAATTATATTCACCAAGGATATAAAAACTTCTAGAGAATTCATCAACACAAATGAAATTACTTCATGCATGGGGTTCATTCTCATCTGGATCACCAATATCACTGTGATGTCCACCAGCTGTATTCGGAGCCTACAATATATATCAATATTACGTATCTTAAACATATAAATAAAAGTCTATCTATGTATGGTTTGTTTTATTGTTTGCCTATGGTGCCACTTGTTGCGTCGTCATATCATCGATACATGATGACATCTATGACAACCTCTCCTCATACTCTGCACGTAACTGCTGAAACTATGAATCAAAATTGCACCGCATATCCTGCATTGAAGAATCTATCTCAGCCTGTGTGCGCATCCCTGACTCTCTGCATGAACCCATCACATCTGCTCTAACAACTGCACGTCGTTGGACACCACCGCCATAAGTCAAAGAATAACCATGACCGTCACGCCCCACGACACGGTGAAATATTTCATCTCTATGAATTGTACTACGACATTGCTACTTCGGAAACTCTGCTAAATGAGTTTCAAACTAAGCCGGTAGCATATAATGAATCAATGAACAAATATTAATAATTTATATAAAATAAAAATACATTTATTAGTAAATAATTTGCTTACTATAACACCGACAACATCGGGATCACCCGCCCTACGAGTCCTCATCCATATGGAAATTCGATCGATTGGGTCGCCGCGTTGGTGTAACTATAATCAAGGGGTTTACCATGTAATGATACAATATTTTTAAAATATGAATGAAATAGTGAACTCTAAACTTACATCATGTCTGAGCTGTGATACATGTCGAGTGCCAAGCCTGGAAGGCGGGCCCTGCATCGCCCGATTATGTGAATGACGAGCAGACTCGGTCTACATTCAATGTATTTACATATTAGACATTTGAAAAAATTGTCATTTATAGATTAAAAGTAATAAATATTACCATCTCTGCCTCTCTCGACCAAAACGCAACCAAATCCTGCCACTACGCAGGAAGAATACTCGGAGGGACTCACAGTAGAATGTCTGGCACACCAGCAAATGGTGTCCAGTGATCTCACTTCACCCTTGACTTGTAATCCTTCCATAATTGTCGGCATTTGGACATACATACAGCCCGAAACTAATATGGACCGGATGTCAAATTATCCTGTTAAAAAAAATTCAGTAGATGGGACAATAATAATAATAATATATCATGAAAAATTAAACATTGAATTTAGCTGAACCTCCTTCCATAATCCGTCCCTCGTATCCTGAGGGAAAGGACTCCAGTCACGAGTCATCAGAGGGAATCTGTCTGAGTCTCGTATCATATTCCCAAACTGACGACTCAATGCAGTAGCACCATCTCCAACTGGATGAAATGTGTCGTCAAATAACACATCCAATTGGGATCCAGAGTTCCAGTATCGAACCCCTCTACCAGGACCCCTGCGTCTGCTGGAAGAAGCACTAGATCCTGATAAACATAAATTCATAATTCAATTACATTATAAATTAATGATTAGAAATAGTTAGGAAAATATAAACAGAAAATTACAATCAATTAATTTAGAAAAATGAAAACATAGATACCGACAACATCAGGTGAACCACTGTGACCACCCTATGACATACCTACATTAAAATACATTATAGTTAAATCAAGCAATTTTTATACATATATGACTCATAAACATTTTTACAAATAATAACTAGGGATATAACTACAATTTTCACTAAAAATAAAATTTGAAGGATAAAAAACACATATAATTACAATTTAAAAAACAAAATTGAAGGATAAAAGACATTACCTGCGGAGGACTCGACCACGGGTAATGGGGTGTGACTCGATTGCAGATCCATGACAGCACAGTGACTTGACGACAGGGGTTCGATGTCCAGACTCGAAAGGAGCGGAACCGTTGGCCGAAGCATGGGAGGGTTCTGCACGGCGGGGCACAACGGACTGGGAGGGTCCAACGGATGCAGGAGGACCTTCCGGAGGGATGCAATGGGGACGAGAGGGGACGAAGGTGACAGGACTATCCAAAGGTGCAACGCGGAGGCTGGGGGTGGGGGTTGCTGGGTCGCGGGGGTGTCGGGGTCACGGGGGCGCAGTGTAGAGGCAAGGCGGTGGGGGTCGCAGAGGTTACGGGTGCCACAGCACGAAGGCAAGGGGGTGGGGGTCGCCGGGGGTCGGGGTCGCCGGGGGTCGGGGTTTCCGGGGGCTTCCGGGATCATCGGGAGGTCCGGGGTTGGGGGTAGGGGTCGCCGGGGGTCCGGGAGGGGTCGCCGGGGGTCGGGGTCACGGGGTCGGGGAGGGGTGGTCGTGGGGTTAGGGAGGGGGAAGGGAAAATATAGGTTTTTAGATATTAAAGTGCAGCGGCCGCCAAATTGCAGCCACTATTGGTATTATTAGCGGCCGCCAATTGTCGGCCGCTAAAAGTCCCCCGCCTTGAAAACCAAAAATTCTAGTAGTTGTTCTTGGTAATCCCTTTTATGACTATCCAATCCCACTCCCTTAGATCCAAGGTTCCCAATACCACACCGTACTACCTCCCACATCACTCACATAGAGTTAAAAATCATTTTTGGATGGATCACCCTGAAATGGATGGTCCATGATGAAAGACCATAAAGGAACACTATGTATCCTTGGCATATGACCATATTATTATAAGGAAATATCCTTGCTGCATGAAATTAAACCACATGGTTCAACTACCTATCATATGGCTTAGAACTATGAGTTTTCACAACTTATCCTCAAATCATAAATCCATAACTAGGTGTAGAAAAATTCATGCCACCACCAGGCACATAGTGACACTAAAATCACAAATATTAGTTCCGGTTACAACAAAAAAAGACCCCATCATTGTCCATTGGATGAACCAATACATGTAGTTTTCCAAACTCGAAATACATATGCCTTGATTCTCATCCTAATTAGATATGTAGTAACACATGGAACCTTCATCCGAAGCCTATACATGGACATAAAAGCAACCACCTTTATCTTGTATATTAGTTATTTCTATTTATGTCATTCTCTAATCAGTAATTTCTAAAATTTGTTCAAATACCATCAATATACCCCATCCAATTTTCCTTTCACAAATCACTATTCATGTTGTGGGAATATTTATCCCTATAAGAGTACATTAGAAATCAATGATAATGGAATCCAACTCCAAAGGACACCTTTTTTGACTATTCATTGTACGACCAAATGTGTCTCTACATAATATATTTTCTAAATATGGCCCATCAAATAGAGGTAACTTCATTCTTAAGAGAGAATTATTTTATTTATTTATGCTCATACAACATCATAATTGTAATATTATTTTTTAAATAGTCTGGTTTAACCCCTTGTGTGTATATCATATGTCACCCTCTTGGATCCAAGTATCAAAAAGGCAATTATTTATGATTTCTGTCACTTATTTACCCTCTTTTATGGGCTATACTTGAGTACTTTTGGAAACATCCCCAAAACTGTGTGGTTTTGGGATGGTTACTTCACCATAAGAAAAGGATCCATGAAATTCCCATCATAACCGACCAAAAAAAATAAAATTATAACCATCTAAATAGTACACTTGTCTCCTATTTTTTCTCACACAAAGCATGGATCTCATGAGCTTAGAGGATTTGAGTATTTGTTTTGAATAACTCAAAAAACATTGTGTGTATTGATTCTAATTTAAAATTAGATTTATAGTAATGGATGAAATAATTATTCTTTGTCAAACCACCATAAAACAAAATATATGTCTAAATTATTTCAAGGAATCTCAGCATGGGCTCACCTCACTTGTAAACTCATTATTGGATGAAAATGCTTCATGTCCTTCAAGTAAAATTTTTATAGGAAAATTCCACCCATTACCAATGATGAATGATATTACTCCAATAATAATTCTAGGATACACCCCATAGTTCATAAATCACACCCCATTATCATAGGAAAATTTAATTTCTACAAACACTCATCGAAAATCAATGATAGGAGAATGTGACCCTGAAGGAAACCTTTATTCTAACTATGCATAATATGCCCTGAAGTGTATCTTCAAAATGTGTTCCCAAAACGTGTCCCATAATCCAAAGAAATGATCGTTCTTATGAGAGAATTTTTATGTTTCCATATTCCTCGACTATATCATAATGAAGTTTTACTTTCAAACGTGATCTATGGAAATTCCATACATACCTACCCCACATTATTCTCTCTATATTTGAGATCCCTACGATTACGATTTATGATTCATCTACTCACATCCAATATATTATGATGTATTCCTAACAGGGAATCTTTTCCAGTTAATTATTGTTAAAATCAGTTCTACCTAAAACATCACCTGCCCCAATCCATTTTTAAATACCATAGACTAGTAAAGGAAGGAGACATAAAAAATTTTAGGTGAAAACCCCACAAAGGGGAACCTGATTAAATGACAATTGATAGCCATTATGTTTGATTCACATTATATTTATGAAAAATGTTGTGTAGTATTAGAAGATACATAATTTTTTAAGGCCTTTCATGTTACCTTAACAATAGTCAAACTATTCTCTCTGGGTCCTACATCCTTGGAAAAAATTATAAAGCATTAAAAATATATTCAAATCATTTCAATTCATATATTCAAAAAGTATGATACAATATTATTCATTTTTTCAAACTTTCCAACTATGGTGTTATAATTATTGTAATTATAACTATACTTATTCATGATCAATACTAAAAGAAAAAAGTAGTGATGTATATCGGTTGAAATGTTCATAATTGTGGCTGATTTTGTTACTTTATTGAAGAATGAATTGGGATGTCTTGATTTAACTCTTTCTAAACCCTAAAATATGATATTTGGTGATGCAATATTAATGAAGAAATAATATTTGGGAATAAAGAAGTTTCCATAAATTAGAAAAAAATTGGAAGGAGGAACGTTGAAACCTTGGAGTCTCTTAGTAATAATACAGTCTGGTGAGAAAAAAATGAAATAAATACACTGAAAATTGACCATCATTTTTAAACCAACAGTCTAATGCTTAACTTGAGGCTCTGAGGGACTAATCAAGATTGGGCATCTTGCCATCATTACCTTTGGCTAATGGATTCATTTCCCATATAATGGTGTTTATTTCTCAACTTGTTTTATGGATTCCAACCATATATTTGTATATGATAGTTTTACTTTCATTTTGATCGTGAGAGACTCATTTTATAACAAATATTCAATCCATGAAGTTATCCAATCACGGTGTTTTACTTCCTCGTCAACTAAATGACACAATTCAGTTTCACCTTCCTTCCATGATTCTATATGATGGTTATAAATATTAAATTAAATACGATCAAATTCATGAGAAACCAACTCCTCCAAATAAATAATAACTTGATATAAAAGGGCATTAAAATGTCGATAATTAAACCCACCTATTACCAATCCATGTTATATTTGATGAACGTTTTCCACTTTAGGAAAAAAATATTATAAAGCAGTGTATGTGATGATAGTGTTAACTTAGTGCCAAGACCACTATTTCATGGATTGATAATCCATGACTGTATTGGGATCTATGCCCTATTCACTGTCTACTACTGGTATAAAATCTTGGATCACAATCGATGTAGATGGGATTAATCCAAATTGAAATGCAGTTTTGGTAAAGTCCATCTGAACTGCCTCGGGTTTAATTTCAGGGACTAATCTGGTAAGTCAGACATCTATTAGTGATGTTCCAGACAAAATTTCACTGTTACAAATTTCAATGTGGTGGATAAAAGTTTTATAAAAAATGTTGGGTTTTCACCTATCATTTTAGGAGTTTATCATAAATATAAAACTATCCTAGAATTATTATAACATTTGATATATAATTTTCATCTGTAGAAACTAGTGATGGAAGCATGACAATCTAGGATCTTAGAGAAGCCAATTGTTTATTCAATAATCAAAATAGTTTCCCCAACATCCCTTCTATATAGTATTACACCCAAGTTATAGATTAACATAATGAAAAATGGTTGGATCATTTATGAATGGAAAAATAATTTCCATTCTAGAGTCATCATGCCTCAGTATCAACCATAGTTGGTGGAGGATTACTCGATGTTAAGATTATTAACTATGAGGAGGGGTATGGAAACAACCTGTAGTAGACATGTAAATTTCCAATATAACCTATAAGATCATATGTTTCACAAATGATCAATCCATCCATCTGAGTAGCTAGAATCACATCCAGAAATGAAACTATATTGAGGAGTTCTTCTGATGATCCTCCAAAATTATCTATGACCACTTGATAAGGTGTTGAATAAGTAACTAATGAAAAATTTTTGGGATAATTTAGTGACTCAATAACATTGTAGACACCAAGTGATGACAAGAGAAGCATGGAAATGTTGATTATTATGGGGGTGAAAGTGGAAATGAGTAATTATTAAGGTATATTGAAACTCATAACATCAAAAGTTTTCTTCTACCCATCCCAATGCAGGGATCCTCCCTCCTATATATGATCCAGTAACTCATAGATATGAGAAATGGTGTATATGACTAGGTTGATAGGTTTTCCCTCTACCAATTTGGTTTTCTTTTTTATGGTGAATATTGTAACACCGGTATAAGAATAATGAGATGGAAAGTGATATCCTCTCAATAAAATGGATAAGAATCATTCAACTAAAATTCTAGATATATATGTAGTCAGTTTATATATCAACCTATTATATGTTGATGTACCTCTATAGTTTCCTAGTATTAAGCTATAAGATATCAATATTTTTTTGGTGGATTAGTCCTGGTGTACCAAACCATTAACCATGGATGACTATCTTGTAATAATAACATTATCCAGTCACTTAATGGAATAAGTGAGTGGGATGACCTAGTGAATTCTTTTCTATGACCAGTCATTCTCTCGCAAATTGAGAAACATGTCCATTTTTTACCATGTTTTGGTTAAGGAAGGAACTCATCGTTCTTGTTCCAAATATGGGAAATCCACAAAATTGGTAGATATCCCATAATATGATCATGAAATTTCCATGCAGTTGGTGAAAGGTGTTACTGCCCAAACCCCAAAAAATGATAATTTTAGTTAAGATCTGAATTATAGAATACACATTGAACTAGTAAATTTATATATCTTGGTATAGTATTATGTCCTCCAACCATTCATGAAATTCCATACATTTCCGATTCACCCATTATGCCTATGACACTCAAATGAAAAAATCATACTGGGCCAAAAATCCCACTTTGAGCTCCACTCCCGGGTAGAATCACCTAATGAGAGATTAAAAATGGATCGGTAATCTTGAATAACAATCTTCAAGAATATGTTGTTAATTTTTTTGTTACTCTAATTTTATAATCTACCATTCAGAATGAAGAACTTCCCTTGAATTGGCTGATGAGTGATGTGGTCCAAAATAGATATGATAACATGAACATGATCTGAGGAAAATTCAAACAAAGAAGCTAGATTTTTTTATTAGTTAATGTATTTGGAGCATCTTCATGAATCCTAAAGTTTTATAGATGTATTTAACTAGACAATGGATAATGTAGAATATCTGGTGAAATAATTATCATTACAATACCTTCTCCACGAAGGATATGATGTCGAGGGGTCATCTTCAAGGATTATGACCCCATAAATTATCCAATCAACCATGATCTCAATTTTTTTCATCAAACAGATCATAAAACTTGGTAATAGATTTTTTCATCAATCATTATATCACCCTTCCAAGGAAATTTAGAAAAAAATATATCAAATTTAATGATGTGAAAATCTTGTATAGCATGGTGTATGATCCACATAAAATGTTACTCGAACCAAATAATGATCAAAATAACAATATGAATTACCCATCACTATTTAGAGATCATTATTCCTGGAAGAATAGTAAATAGATTCATGGGAATATCAATTAGTATAATGAAAGACATCAATATATGGAAAAGTTCTTTTGAAATGGGAAATCACTATGTGAGGAAGGATGACAAGCTGTGAGATGAAGAGAGTTTTCAATGATCTTGCAGGTTTATAGATGAAAAATGAGTCAAAAAGACAACTTTTATAGGAATGATCCCTTATTCAAGTACACGTGATATCCAAATATAATTCAACTAGACCAACTTCTTCCTTGAAATTTACTACTCTGAGTGTCGATCAGACCACATTCCAATGGGCAGTAATTGTTTGTCTTTGTAAAATTCGCATATAATCTAATAAATCTCAATTGAATTTGGGATGGAAAAAAATTATATGTATAAGGAATTGATGGATTTTAAATTTGGTAATGGAACCAGAACTAGAAAGTAGACTATCGCTTATACATAGTGAACATGCTATAATGGATCACCACTCTACTTGGTCCCCCTAATAAGAAATCGTTTTCAAGGACAGAGGATAACAATACTCTCATTAGAAAATACTATCCATTTTACGGGATTAGGAGGTTAAATATTCCCCCTGAAAATGAATATCCACATTATTGGAGGAGGTGGGGAAATAAAGACCCCCATTAAAATGATCTTCTCATTTATGGATAAGATGGTTATTTAATGCCCCTTGTAAATAATTATAACTCGTTTGTGGTGTGAGGTGTCCTTTTCACCCCCCACAAACCACATTTTTTGGATGATGGTTTTATCTGTCTACCACAAGGTGATAGGTATTCTATACAAGCAACAAACCATAATGGAGAAATTCTTTATTACCCCGACTATAAATACCCCGTATTTTATAATAGAAAAAAAGTAGAATGAAGGAAGATGCATGAATAACAAAATAGACTATAGAAAAATCATGAAGACAATTAACCTGTCGAATCCCATGATGGACACTCAAAAAGGAATCCTTCATGAGAGGACCCATCTTGTCACCCTAATAGGGTTCCCATACACCCACAAATGAATCTCCTTATGAAGTAGTCCCCTTTGAAAAATCCATTGTGATTCTCCACCCCACATAGAAAACATCATTGTACCAAATAGGGTATCCTTAGGGTCTTTTTTCCATTCCAGTCATGATTCTTTATTTCAATAGAGAATTTATCTTGATATTGGAACCTTCATGAACTTTATAAATGTCCACATTTCTTTCACACTAAAATCCATGAATGTTTCCATTAATAACTCTACAACAACCATGTGAATCATCTTTTCTAGTGAAAGTACACAATAGTGTTTTCCCTATCTAATATATCATTAACATGGTAATAAAATCAATATATTTAACCTCCTTAGAAGATTAGATCCTCAAAAGTTTCTCAAAATTTAATTCTCATAGTGATGAGGATACCAACCTTTGTGATGATGGACGATGGATCGTTTATATGGGCTATGAAATCTATTGCTCATAACCTGGACAAGTTCCCCTCTTCCACCAGTCTTAAGGGGAGGAGAGGGGGATCTTTATAAGGGAATCTCTCTGAGATTAATCCCCTAGTGTATATTATTTAAATTGCCCCACTTTTCATACCCTATACCTCATCCACAATCAGATGAAAGAGATTGTGAAGATTGACAGATCTCCCACTTCCTCTTGTTTCTCACACTATGAATGAATCTCATGGTCTTAGATATTAGTGGAGATCATGTTATCATCAGGAACAATTACCCATTGGTACACCTATTTGGTATAATCCCCAACCAAACTACCACCACATCAAAGGGTAATATTTCTAATGAGGAAACCCATTAGGCCTCCCCATACGTTTAATTTTTAAACATTCAAACTATGTTTTCTTTTATTCCTTCCAAAATAGGATATATAGGATGCATCCCTAAGGTTCAAATCTGATGCCCTAAAATCACCCTAATATTCTCTAGGAAATATTCCTAGTAGGTTCATATTAATCATGGAGCGAAACATTCCTTTCTGGTCCTTCTAGATACTAATCCATAAGTCACACACCATATTATACTTGGCTACTTTATCCTATAATTCATTTTCTCATGATGTTAAATAACATGGGTTAGTTCTTGTCACATGGCCCTAAAAGCTATGATGTTCCCCATTAAGTGTCATTGAATAATTTTGGCTTTTATTCCTCTCATGAGGATATGTAGGAAGACCCTATTAATTTTCTTGATTATAATATCAAAAAAATTGACTTATCCTTCAATGATGATGAATCCCATAGAACCTAATTATGTAGCTTAAATACAGAATAGAAAACCATAACCAAGATGGAGGGCCTTTGATATGTTCATATGGTTACATCAATAGAGATCCTCGTATACATATGTATGGTTTCATCTATTGAGAACCTTGGATACATACCAATTTTATTAGATAAGTGAGAACATCAACTCTTATTATAAAATAAACAAGAAGTTACATGAGTTGAAAAGAAGGGATTTTACATTTTCATTTTTGACGGATATGAATAGTATCAAGATGGAGTGTATCAGCATGGGATTAGGCATCATTGATAACTCATTTATTTATCAGAGCATAAGCAATAGAATTCACATCATGAAAGGCATGAGAGATGATGTAGTTCATTTTAGAGATCTTGTTCATGAAGTCAATCAATGTAGTAGTGATCTTCCATGACAAATGTATATTACCAATCATAAATGATTGAAAAAATGTAGTCGATTGAAATTTTAAACAAACATTATTCCAATTTTTTTCCTACATATTATAAAAGAATGGATAATTCCAATAATTTTAGCTTCATGAGTTGTGCAATGTCTATAAGGCCCTTATATATAGTTAATGATGTATCCATTGTGAACCCTACTGATATCCCTGAATCATGATAGACCAAGTATCCCTTTATAGGGTACATTAATGTTTCACTTCATCTAACCAACAAATTGTGTAATCCAAAACACCTCATGAGTTCCATGAGGGGGGGGAGTAATTTCTTGGAATGTTTTAGCGTCTCTGTACAGTAATATCCCAAAAAGAATTGTTGAGAAATATTTTTTTCATAAGGGATTCATTTTTTTTAGATTTTTTGATTTAAAAAAAGGAATATTGGAGGATACATGGAGCATGGTCATGGATATCATAGTTTCTATCATGCCATATGACATTCCAGAGCTCTTTATAGGCAAAACAAAATAACTTTTTTAATTTCCTAGACATCTAGAGATCAAAAACCTAATGTAGAAGACAATTAAATATATCCATGGGAAATGGATAAAAATAAAATAGATAAATAAATTATTCCCTTAAATATGAGTTTATTTAATAGCATAAGAAATGATTTTCCAAATAATCACTAGGTTGGTTTCATAAGATACACCTAGGTCAAGGAAATATACCTCTATGTTGGAGGCATGCATCGACTGTAACTCTGTAGAAGGTGACTCTTCAAAGAAGAGATAATGTAGAGGTAAGAATCCATCTATTATTGAAGGCCCAAATTCAACAAGTGGTTCCTTACATATCATGATTGTATAAATATTTAGAATCCAATAGTCTATTTGGGATCGGCTCCAAAACTAAAAAGTTAGCATGTGCCATGATGTCATGATAAAAAATGGCCTCTTTAAGTGCACTCAAGAGTGAGTTTATTCTTCTTAGATGGTCTCCTAGAGTGATGATATGATCAATGTGTTGATCTACAATGCTTCATATGTTCATTATAGGATTAGCCATCATGTTTTATTTTGACAATCTGAGAGAAGAATTAGAATTGACCAGCTAGTGAGAGTTTCTATACACCATAGAAAATATTTCTTTTAAGCAGGGCCATATTGAGGACTCCATGGGATGAATTTTTCTATATTTTAAATGCTTTAGAGATTCGGTTCTGAGAAGTTCTAGGGACTTAAAATTAAACCTAGACAAATTCTATATAAAATTTTCTTGGATATCATGATTGAACATTAAAAGGTTTCTAATACCAATTCCCCCAATGCTGTCAGTCATAAAAAAAATTCTCGTTCATTGTGAAACTTTTACACTCAAAAATTCTACCTCTCAAAATAATGTTCCTCATAGATTCATTGATGTTTTTTATCAATGAGGCGGGAAAAAATAACACCATGAAGGAGTAAACCAATATGGAAATCACTAAGCTCTCGACAAGACTGATTCTTCTTTCCATTAAAAGTTATTTTCTGTTTCATGAGGATAGGGTTCGTCTAATCTAGATCAATGTATTTTTGAAGTGAGATACTTAATGCCTTCCCCAGAAAATTTTCACACCTATGTAATTGAAAGGAAGAGTATCCTACCTTATATCCAGGATAGTAAGAAAGGCCCCTCTTCTGGTTCCATTAATGTTTTTTCCAAAGTATATGAAATATTTCCCCCATCTAATCTATTTCCTGGATACACATTCTTATTTTAAAAGGGAATTATTAATATTTTTTATGTGTCATTTAGTAAAACCAAAAATGTATTCATCAAAAAAATATGATATGGTGAAGAGGTACCTCGAGCATCTCTAATAGTCTTCAAATCACCTTTTTCATCAATGTGTAAGAGATTTATATGGTGTGAGTCTTTAGAAATGGAAAATATGATCACATATAGTGGATATCCTTTACTAATCCCCCTTGATAAGGTGAAGTCCCCTTCTGTTGAACCGTTTTTGAAAATAGATATATGAGAAGAGCTATGATGTGATTTGATCTAGAGTATGAATTTCTTGTCTATTCCAAAGCAAGATATAAAATTTCCAATGAATCTCCAATACCTTATGAAAAAATATTTTTTTTAACTCAATATTGAGAGAACCATTTCACCCCTATTTATCTTCCTAATAAGGTAAACACATTCCGAGGAAGTGAGTAAAAAATATTAGATATTTCTACCATTTATAAATCTGAATTGATTCCATGATACAATTTTGTTTGATATTTTCACAAGTCCATTGGATCGAATTTTGGTGACCACATTATGTATTCTGTTGACCAGAACCACTAGCCTAAATTCACCAATTTCAGTTGAATTATCGACTTTAGGTATTTATTGAAATAAACTGGGAATTGATTCCATTTTCTATAGATCCAGTCATGAAAAAATAATTTACCAGATTGCACACCTCCCGCTAAATAATGGCCTTGTAGAATTGAAATAAGTGGTTAGTATAGCCCTATGTACTAGGGGATCTCCATTTCTTAATACCAAAAATAGCATCATTAATTTCGTGTTCCATCGGGGAAGTTGTAATGGGGAGGTTTTCTTCTTCAATAATGTGTTAAGGAATGATATCTTCCCTAAGAGATGAATTTCTAGAAGGGTCATTAAAGAGGTTATAGTTAAAAGAAACAATATGATTGGAGGGATCTTTCCTTTCAATAATAATTTGATCTCAATCCTTGATAAGAGGATGAGGCTAGTTATCCCTTCTAGTTATCTAGAGGGAATTAAAAAATATAGTGTTTTTATCCCCTTTATTAAGCCATAAGACATTCAATATATATCTTTTAATTAAATATTTGATCTTGAGAATATTAATTATGATGGGTAGAAAATTAAGTTTCTTGAGTAAGGTTCCCATGGAAACCATTTTTTGTGATGGACTCTTGAAGAGAGTGGAGTGAACATTACAGAGCATTAATTTCTTCATCCATAATGTTGAGTCTATTTTTTCTCCATTCCTTAATTATTATTTTGTGATTTTTTAGCTTGATGATACATTCCATGTGATTGTAATATATATTAAAATAATCTCATGTTTCATGAATAATATTACTGCATTCTTGAGGAGTAGTATAGACATTACTAAATATCAAGCGAAGAGTAATTATTTTTTCTTTATCAAGACAATTCAAAATAATGTGTGGTGATAAGAGTTGTGTTGAGTAAGAGTGACACCAGATAAAGAACTCCAATAACCTAGAGAGGCGTATTTGACAATGTATATTTCAATTATGTTATCCTTTATTACATTGAGGTGATTTATATACCATGTAAACATCTCCCCAACAATATTGTTCTCAGTAAGATTTGATTCTTTGATGCATTCACTAAAATATTTTCTAGACATAGAGTTTGAAACTGACCCCAGATTCTCATCGATTTGAAATATTCTATAACAATCCCAGGAACTCTAATGGTGTTTGAAATATCTTTCATGTTTAACAAGAACATTATCCTATAAACATAGTTATTTAATGCATATATCATGGAGAAGAGTATTCCCATACCTGCATCGGAGAAGCAGCAGGTGATGGAATTATCATTTACTTTGAAAATAAAATGGTTAATTGCATCCCTATGTACTAGGAGACAATGACTATCAATAATTCATTAACATTTATTAAATCTTTAAGAGAGTCCCGTGATGGGAAATAATTACCCTAAAATTGTCTAATGATCCTGAACTCACATCCTCTCATTCAATGTCCATTATTAATTTTCAGTGGTTAAAATCCAGAATAACTACCCACATTTGGAAAGTGGGTCCATGAGACATCATGGATATAAGGTCCATTGAATGTTTTTGATTCAACAAATTAACCCCCTCAGAAACCTCCTGAAAAGGGATGTGAAACAAATACGGGGAAACCAATGTGAATGATTGTAAAGCCATACCAATCCCAAAAAATCAATAATATAGGCATAGAGTTTTCATAAAAAAACCATTTTGTTTTTATGTTGTTTACACATTGTTAAGGTTTTAAGGGTTTTGGGGGTTTTCAATGTATTAAGAGATTATTTTTTTTAATTATCCTTAATTTTTTTTTGGTTTTTATGATCTTAGAGGTTTTTTGAGTCATTTTGGGGTTTTTACAGTTCTTAGGGTCTTTTAGGATTTTGGGGGTTTTATGTTATATTAGGGGTTCAAGTTTTTAGAGACATTTTGTGTTTTTAGTTTATTTTATGGATTTTTAGGGTTTATTTTTCTTTTTTTTATTAGGGTGTTGGTATTAGGGTTTAGGTTGTAGTGTTTAGGGTTTATGGTGTAGGGTATAAGGTTTAGGGTTTAGGGTTTAACATTTTTGGTGTAGTTTATAGGGTTTTGCATGTATATTTTAGGGTTTATGGTGTAGGGAATTGGGTATATGGTGGTGGGTTTTAGGTGTATGGTATAGATTATAGGGTTTATAGAGTATGGTTTATAGTTTAGGGATTAGGGTATAGGTTTTATAGTTTCTAGGGTTTTTATGGATTTTAATGTATTATTTTTTTGGGTGTTTGGGATATTTAGTTCCTTTAATGCATTAGGGTTTTCATGGGTTTTATTGTTTAAATGGGTTTTTAGGGTTTTAATATTTTTTAGGGTTTTTATTGGTTTTGATGTTTAATGGTTTTTTGGAGAGGGGTTTAGTTTCTTTGGGGTTAAACATGCTTTTAGAGTTTTTAGGTTAATATGGGTTTTAGGGTTTTAATGTCTTTTATGGGTTTTGGGGGTTTTATAGTTTTTATGAGTTGAAGATCATTTAAAGGATTTTATGTTTTTTTTCTTTTTTGGGTTTTTATGTATTTTAGTTATTTTTGTAATTTTGATGGGTTTACTTGTTTTTTAGAGTTTTAGGATTTTTAGGTTTTTTTGCGTTTTTTTGGGTTTTAGGGGTTTTCACGTTTTTTTGGATTATTCAATTGGTTTTTATGGTATTTTTAGTGTATTTTAAGGTTTTTAGGATATTTATGTAGTTTTAGGGCGTTTTATGATTATTTGGATTTTTATTGAATTTTAGGGCCCATTAGGATTTTTTGGGTTTTATGGTCATTTTGGGTATTATAAGGTTTTATTGTCCATTACGTTCCTTTAGGGGTTTTTGAGTATTTTATGTTTTTGATGATATTTTAGTTTTTTAGGGGTTTTAGTTTCATTTGGGATTTTAGGTTATTCGGGTACATTTTGTGATTTTTGGTTTCTTAGGGACTTTTAGAAGTTTAATGGGATTAGGTCGTTAAATTAGATTTCTAGGGGTTTAGAGATTTTATGTTTTTAGGGTTTTAGAGGGTTTGGGGGTTTTGGGAATGTTAGTTATTTAATAGGGATTTAGGATAATTTAGTGTTTTCTAGAGTTTTTTGGATCTTTTAGGGGTTTAACGGTACTTTTATGGTTTGTACATATATTTAGGGTTTTTTTGGTTTTCGATTTTTTTTGGTTTTATGGTATTTTCATATTTTAATTGCGTGTTTAGGGTTTTTATAGTGTTTTTGGATTTTAGTTATTTTTTGTGATTTTTAGTTTTTTACGGGTTTTAAGGATCTTTGTGGGGTTTGAGGGATTATTAGGGGTTTAGGGGTTTTATGGGTTTTTAGGGTTTATGTTTATCATTTAATTTTAGTGGTTTTTAGATTTTTAGGGGTTTTAGTGTCTTTTAATTTTATGGATTTTTAGGATTTAAGTGTTTTTAGTGTTTTAGGGGTTTTCATGTTTTATATTTTATTGGTTTGTTCTTTCATAGGGTTTAAAGGACATTTATGGTAGTTGGGTCTTTTATAATATTTTAGTGTCTTTAGGATCATTTATTCATTTTATGTGTTTTAGGGTGTTTAGGGTGTTTAGTGTTTCTACAGTATTTTGCTGGTTTTATGGTTTTCTAATGTCTTTAGAGTTTAACGGTTTCATTGTTTTATGTTGTTTATTGTTTTAATTTATTTTTAGGTTATATTCTATATTTTATGTGTTTTTAGTGTTTTAGACTATTTTTTATAATATTAAGGTCTTTTGGGTTTTTGGGTCTTTAGGGTTTTTAGGTTTTTTGGGGAGTTTAGGGTTTTTTGGGTTTTTATGTTTTTAGGGTTATAGGGTGTTTATGGGTTTTTAGGGAATTAAAGGGTTTCTATGGGGTTTAGGGTATTTTTAGTGTTTTTAGGGATTTTAGTATATTTGTAGTTTTTATTGGGTTTTAGGGTATTTATGGGATTCTTTTTATTTTAAGGGGTTCTTTGGGGTTTTAGGGTCCTTGTAGGTTTTAGGGCTTTTATGGTTTTCATGGTCTTTCTAGTGATTACGGTTTATAGGGTTTTTTTTGATTTTTTAGTTGTTATGGATTATTTAGGGTTTTTGTGTCAGTAACGAATTATGTTTTGTTTAGGGTTTTAAGGGGTTTTGTGTGACTTTTTAGTTTTCAAGTGTATTATGGTATTTTAGGGTTTCTTTAGGGTTTGGGGTATTTTAGGGGTTTTTATGATTTTCAGGGTATCTCATGTGTTTATGTATTTTTTTGTATTTCAGTGAAATTTAAAGGTTTAATGGTTTTTAATTTTTTTAAAAGTTTTAGGTTCTTTTAGTGTTTTTAGTGATTTTTGGGGTATATTTTCGTTTAAGGATTATGGGTTTGTTTTTATGGCATAGTAATTATGGTTTAAGAAGTAGGGTTTATGGTTTTTTCATGTAGTTTTTATGTTTTAATGAGAAGAATATAGGGTTTAGGTGTAGGGTTTTGGGTTAATGTTGTAGGGTATAAGGTTTGGGTGTAGGGTTTTGGGGTTTTGGGGTAGGTTATAGTGTTTTATGTGTATCATTTAAATATTATGGTGTATGCTATATGGATAAGTGTGTATGGTTTGGGGTTTAGGGTACAAGATTTTTGGCTTTTTTGGTATTTAGGGTGTTTTTGGATTTATTTGGTTTTTAATATTTTTAAGGTATTTTTACAATGTTTAGTGTTTTTTATCATTTTAGTTGTTTTATTGGTTTTTAGTCTTTTTAAGTGTTTTATGGGTTTTTATAGATTTGGGGGTTTTAATGTTTTTACGGTTTTTTTGGTTTTTTATTGGTTATTGGGGATTTTTGTATTTTTAGGGTTATAGGGGTTTTGAGTTTTTAGGTGGTTTAATGGTTTTTTTTGTTTTAATGGTTTTTAGGGGTTTTAGTGTTTTTCACAATTTTTGGGGTTTTTTGGGTGTTAGGGTTTTTTAAGATTCTTGGGATTTTATGTTTTCATTGTATTTTGGGTTTTGGGGTTTTTATAGATTAATGGGTTTTAGTGTTTTTATAGGTTTTTAGGATTTTACTGGTTTTGTGATTTCTTCGGTTTTTCTGGTTTGTAGTTTTTTTTGATTGAGCGTTTTTTAATGTTTTTTGAATTTTATGGGTTTTTAGGTTTTTTGGGGATTTTTAGTGCTATTATAGATTTCTGGTTTTCTTTTGTCTTTTTTCTTTTCCTTCTTTGTTGGGGTTTTACGTATTTTAGGGGTTTTTAGGTTTTTATGATGTTTTTATGGGAATTTAAGGTCTTCTAGTGTGTTTTATTTTTTATAGGTTTTTTCATTTTAAGGGGTTTTTGGATTTTTATGGATTTTAATGGTTTTTAACAGTGTTTAGGGATTTTAAGGTTTTTATGGGTTTTAGGAATTTTCATGGTTTTTTTAGGATCTTTCAATTTTTTAGGTATTTTAGGTTTTATGTTATTTCATTTTTTTATTGTTTTATGTTTTTTAGAGTGCCTTGTGCATTTTTATGGATTTTTTTTGGGTTCATTAGGGTGTTCTAGGTTTTTATACTATTCTGGAGTTTTTAGGGTATTTTTTGTCTGTTTAAATTTTTTGGGGTTTTCATGTCTTTTTTGGGTTTTAGGGTTCTTTATTTTATTTAGTGGTTTTAGTGTTTTTTAAATGTTTAAAATTGTGTTCTAGGGTTTTTTTATTTTTAGGTTCTTTTTGTTTTTTAATTATTTTAGGGCCTTGAGGTTTTTTGGTATTTAGTTGGTTTTTAGGGTTTATTGGATTTTTAGGGGTTTTAGGGTTTTTTTAATTTTTTATTAATTATAGGTTATTTTAGGGTTATTTATTATTCTTTAGGGTTTTATATTTTCTATGGTTTGAGGAGTTTTACGATATTCAATGTTTTTATGTGCATTTAGGGTTTTAAGTATTTTTAGGTTTTTTAGGGTTTCTAATGGATTTTTAATGGTTTATGGTTTTTAGGGGAATTAGGTGTTTTAGAGTTTAGAGTACTTCAACATATTATATATTTTTTTTGGGTTTTCAGGGAATTTTATTGTTTTATTGGGTTTTTAGGGGTTTGAAGGGTTTTTATGATTTTTCAGGTCTTCATGATTTTTATGGGATTTTTGGATTTTTAGGAATTTTAGTTCTCCTTAAGATTGGTTAGGGGTTTTTATAATTTTTATGTTTTTAGGGTTTTTAAAAGTTTTTATGGTTTTAAAATGATTTTTGGGGTTTTAAGGACTTTTTAGGTATTTACGGTTTTTAGGGTGTTGGAGGATTTTTGGTGTATTTTAGGGTTGTTAGGGTCTTTTAGGGTTTTCAGTTTCTTTTATGATTTTTAGGGTTAATAAGGTTTTAATAATTTGTTATGGTTTTAGGGTATTGGGTGCAGAGTTTAAGGATTATGGTGTATGGTATAGTGTTTAGTTAGTATGTTTTATATTTTAGGGTTTAGGTAATATGGTTAAGGGTTCGGGGTTTTGGGTATGGGGTTTAGGGTGTTGGTTTTAGGGGTTAGGGGGTATGTTATATGGATAAGGGTTTAGGTTTTTGGATTTATGGTATAGGGTATAAGGTTTAGGGTGTATGGATTGGTGTCTAGGGTTTAGGGTGTAGGATTTTTGGTTTGGGGTATATGGTTTAGGTTTTTGGGTGCTTGTTCAAGTGTTTAGGGTTTAGGATTTGGGGCGGAGGGTAAACGTATATGGTCTAGGGTTTTTGGTTTATGGTGTAGGGTATATGGTTTAGGGTGTATGGATTAGGTTTTATGGTGATGGGTATAAGGTTTTGGGTGTTGGGTTTAGAGTTTATGGTGTATGATATAGGAGTTAGTGTGTTGGTTTTAGGGTTTAGTATGTTGTGTATAGGTTTTGTGGTCCATGGTTTAGGGTTTAAGGTTTAGGGTTTAGTGTATAGGGGATATGGTTTGTGATTTAGGGGTTTATGAGTATGGTATTTGGACTAGGGGGTAGGGTATAGGGTTTTGGGTGTAGGGTGAAGGGTTTAGGGTTTCGAGTTTTGGGTTTAGGGTGTAAGGTGTAATGATTAGATTGTAGGGTATAGAATTTGGGGTTTTTAATGTATTCATGTGTTTAGGGTTTTAATTGATTTTATGGGTTTTAATGGGGGTGTCAGTTTTTTTATTTTAGGATTTTTAGGGAGTTAGGGTTTCGTATGGTTTTATGGATTTTAGGTGTTATTTGGATTTCTATTTTATTTGGTGTTTTATGGATTTTTTTGGATTTTTTGGTTTTTTAGGTTTTGTTAGGAGTTTTAAGGGTTTTTTGTGGATTAATGTTTTATGGATTATTATGTCTTTTAGGTCTATTAATAATTTATGGATTTTTATTAGTTTTAGGGTTTTTGGGTTTTTTGTGTTTGAGGTAATTTTATAAATCATAAAGGATATTTTTTGGATTTTGTGGTTTTTTATGATTTCATGGGAATTTTAGGTGTTTTTAGGGTATTTTTTTAGGTTTTTTAAGAGTTTTAGTGTTTTTATGGTGTTTTATATGTTTTTTGGTTTTCTAGGGTTTTTTTGGGGGGGCTTTAGCATTAATTTAGGTACTTCTAGAGTATTTAGGGTTTTAGGTTTTTAGGGTACTGTTGGGTTTTTATATTATTTTATCTATTTTTAATGTATTTTTATGATTTTTTTGGGTTTTAGGTTTTTAGGGGATCATTCGATATTTTATGATTTTTAGGGGTTTTATGGATTTTATAGTTTTTGGGTAATTATGGATTCTAGGGATTTTAGGGTCATTTTGGGTTTTTCGAGTTTTTTTGGATTTTAGGTTTTTTGATATCATTAATGGGTTTAATCGATTTAGGGGTTTCAAGGGTATTAAGTGTTTTTTGGTGGGTTTTAGGGATTTTTTTGGTATTTTAGGATTTTTAGGTTTCTGTGGTTTTTGGGGTCTTAGGGATTTTAGGATATTAGGGTTGTTATAATTTTATAGGGTTTCTTAGATCTTTTTAGGGTTTTTTTGTATTTAAGGGACTTTTAGGTTTTTTTAGAGTTTTCAGCCTTTTTTGAATTATAGGTCATTTTATCAGTTTTATAGGGATTTTGGGGTTTTAGAGACATTTTAAGGTTTTATGGGGTTTTATGGTGTTTAGGGGTTTTTTTGTTTTTTACGAAATTGTTTGGTTTTTAGGGTATATTTTTTATTTTTTAGGGTTTTGGTGGTTTTACAGAATTTAAGGGATGTATGGTTTTTTATGTTTTTAGTATTTTTGTCATTTTTAAGGATTTTATGGATTTTTAGGGATTTTAGGTTTTTAGGGTGTTTTAAATTTTTTTGGGATATTAATGGTTTTTTGTGTCTTTTATTTTTGGGGGAGTTTTAGTATCTTTTATTTTTTATGGTCTTTATAGTCTTTTAGGAAGTTTTTGGGTCTTTTATTGATTTTTACTATATTAAAGGCATTTTAGGGGTTTGGGTTTTAAAGGTTCCATGGTACATTTTTTTAAATTTTAAAGATTTTTAGGGTTTATGTTCTTTTAGGGTTTGGGATGTAGGGTTTAGGATGAAGGGTCTATGGTTTTGGGTTTAAGGTATAGGCTATCGGGTTTAGGGAGCATGGTTTTAGGCTTGGGGTGTAGGGAATCCGATTAAAAATGTAGGGTTTAGGGTTCAAGGTGTAGCGTACATGGTTTATGTTGTGTGGTTTTATTTTTAGTTTTTTTGTATAGGGTTTTGAGTATAGGGTTAATGTTTTGGGTGTAGAGGTTATGCTTTCAGGTGTGGGGATACTGGTTTATGGTTTTGTGTTTTTTACAGGTATTATGATTTTTAGCGTTATTGTGTTTTATAAGGGGTTTAGGAGTTTTCAGGGTTTAAAGGGGTTTTATGGAATTTATTGTATTGGGGGGGGGGTTAGGGAGTTTTTGGGGTTGTATAATTTTTATTAAGATCGTGATATTTTAGTACTATTAAAGTGGTTTTACGGTGTTTTCTAAATTATAGGTTCTCATTTGTTTTTAGAGTTTATAGGGGTTCTAGTGTTTTTTATTTTAATATTTTTCGGGGTTTTAGTGGTTTGTAGTGATATTTTTGGGATTGTAGGTTTTTCTAGGGATTTAATAAATTTTTTGGGTATTTTGGGGTTTTTTGTGTTTTAATGGGTTTTAGGGATTTTAGGATTTTTACATTTATAGGGGTTTTATGGATTTCAGGCGCTTTAAGGGGTTTTGGGTGGTTTTAGTTGTTTGGGGGGTTTTATTGGTTTTTCAGGATTTATGATCTTTTATAGTTTTTAGGTTCTTTTAAGGATTGTTACTCTCTTTAAATTATTATAGGGTTTTGGGGGTTTTAGGTGATTTAGAGTCCATTATAATTATTTTCAGTTTATAGGCTATTTTATGGTGTTTATTTTTCTTTATGGGATTTAGGGTTTTTGAGTCTCTTAGGTTTTTAGGTTATTTTATGGTCATATAGGGGTTTTAATGTCTTTTCAGGGTTTTAGGGTTTTAGGGACATTAAGTGTTTTAGGGTATTTACTATTACTAAAGGATTTTCAGGGTTTTAGGGGTTTTTAACTTGTAGGGATTTTAGGGTTTTTAATGATTATTTTTAATTTTAGGGTTTTGGGGTATTTTTAGGGGTTTTATGGGTTTTATGGTCTTTTTATTGTTTTAAAGGGATTTTAGGGTTTTCTATGTTTTTCATATTTTTTGTGATTTTATGAATTTATATGGATTTTTATATTTTTATGTTCTTTTGTTGTTTCTATGTATTTTTATGGGTTTTATGGGTTTAGTTGTTTTTTGGGGTCTTAGGGTTTTTTCGGTTTTTATGGATTTTAGGTTTTATAGGTTTTTATATTGGAGTTTTACAAATGTTTATGTTTTTTTGGGTTTTATGGGTTTAATGGGTTTTTAGGATTGTTTTAGGGCTTTTAGGTGTTTATGGGTTTTTAGGATTCCTTAGGGATTTTAGGGTTCTTTTGGGCATATTAGGATCTTTAAATGTATTTAGGTTTTTCATGGGTGTTAAGGGTTTCTTGGGCTTTCAGTATTTTTAGTGTTTTTTTGGGTTTTAGTGTTTTTTTGTATTTGTAGGTTTTTTATGGTATTTGGGGGTTTAGGGTTTATCATGGTATTTAGGGTAATTGGGGGGTTTATGGTATTTTTTGGGTGTTTAAGGGTATTCTTAGGGATTTGGGATCTTTTTTAGATTTGAGTGTTTTTAGGGTCTTCATGGGTTTTATGGTTTTTTTGGTGTTTAGGTTTCATAGGGGTTTTAGTGGACTTATGGGGTTTTAGTTTTTTTTAGGTTTTATAGGGTTTATGGGTTATTTTATAGTTTTACTAGGTTTTATAGAATTTTATCATTTTGTGGTTTTTATGGTCTGTTTTGGGTTTTTAGGGATATTTTTTGGTTTAGTGTTTCTTTATTATTTTTAGGACTTTATGGACATTACAGTTTTTTGGGAATATTTGGGGTTATGTTTTTTAATGGGTTTTTAGGTTTTTTATGGGGTTTAAATGGGATTGGGGGGGTGTTAGTGTTTCTTTAGTGCTGTTTAATATTTTTTGGGTTTTTGGTTTTAGGGTTTTAAATGGGTTTTATGGGTATTTATGATTTTTAGGGTTTTTATGGTTTTAATTGGTTTTGGGTCTTTTATTTTTTTAGGATTTTTTGGATTTATATCTATTGTTTAGCGGTTTTGGGTGTTTTATGGGATTTAGAGTTTTTCTACGTCTTATGGGGTTTTTAGTGGGGAAATGATTCTTTTATTTTCATGGTCTTTTAGGGTTTAGGGTATGTGGTTTAAGGGGTAGAGTTCAGGTTTTATGGTTCATGGATTAGGGTTTAGGGTTTAGTGTATAGGGTATAGGGTTTGAGGTTTAGGGTAATGGGTATTTTAGGTTTTAGTTTTTTTATGTGTTATCTTGAATTTAAGTGTTTTAATGGTTTTTATGGTAGCGGGGGTGAGTTCATAGTGGTTTTAAAGGGATTTATTATTTTTAGGGAATTATGGTTCTTTAGTTTTTAAGTGTTTTAAGGTTTTCCAAAAGTTTCATAGAATTTAAAATTTTCAGTGATTTTATAATATTTTTGTGTTTTCAATGGTTTTTAATGTTTTTTCAAATTTAGCGGGGGTTTTCAGGATATTAGGGATATTTGGGTTTTATGGTTTCATAGAGTCTTTTATGTATTTATTGTATCTATGGTTTTAGGGGTTTTAGGGTATTTTTTGGGGTCTTTGGGATTTATGTTTTTCATGGATTTTTATGGTTTTTAATATTTTATGGGTTGTAATGTTTTTAGTGTTTTTATGGTTTTAAGCATTTTTTGTTTTTAGTGTTTTTAGGTTTTTAGAGTTTTTTTGATATATAGTGGTTTTTATATTTTTTTGGCGTTCATAGGGTATTTTATTTTCATTTCGGTTATAATGATTTTTAGTGTTTCAGATCTTTTTTGGTTTTTAAACAGGTTTTAGGCTTTTTAGGGTGTGTAGGGGTTTTTAGGGTTTTCAGGATTTTATGTGTTTTAATGTTTTTAGGAATTTTATTTTATTTTTAGGATTTTAAGGTCATTTAGGTTCTATTGTTGTGTTTTAGGTATTTTATGAGTTTTTATGTTCTTTGGTTTCTTCTGCTATTTTTATGGTTTATATTGTATTTTAGAGTTTTTTGGGTTTTTAGGGTGTTTAGGGGCCTTTTCCATGTGCTTTAGGATTTTAATGGTGTCAGGATTTTCTAGGAAATTTTCATGGTTTTTGTGATCCTTTAGGCTTTTAGGGTGCTTGGGACCTTTTAAGATTTTATTAGAGGTTTAGTTCTCTTTATTGTTTTAGGGGTTTTTATTGGTTTTTGGTTTGTGGGGATTTATAGGTTTTTAGGGGTTTTATAGTTTTTTGGTTCCTTTAAGGGTTTTAGGATTCTTTATGGTTTTATAGGATTTATTTTGTTATAGGTGGTTTTAGATATTATAATCATTTTGTAGGGTTTTAAGTGGTTTTAGGGGAATTTGGGGTTTAGGAGATTTTAGTGTTTTTGAGGAAATTTTTCTGTTTTTAGTCTTCTTATGGGATTGTTGGGTTTCTATGGTTTTGATAGATTTAATGTTTTTTAAGGATTTTATAGGGTTTATATGGTATTCATGTATTTTTTGGGGTTTTTATAGTTTTTAGGTGTTTTTAGGGTTATACGTTTTTTTGTGATTTTTAGGTTTTAAGGGGGTTTTTAGGTTTTAAGGTTTTTAGGGGTTTTATGGTTTTTAGGATTGTTTTAGGGGTATTAGATTCTTTATACTTTTGGGGTTTTTATGGTTTTATTGTGTTTATAATGGGTTTTTTAATTTTTTTAGGGTTTAAGGTTTTTTTGTGTTCTGTGGGTTTTTAGTGTTTTTAGGGTTTCTAGTGTCTTTTTGGATTTTTAAGGGTTTATATATTTTATGTTGTTTTTGGGAGTTTATGGGTTTCTGTTTATTTTATGGTTGTCATTGGGTTTATTTGGGGTTATTGGTGTAATTGGGAGGTGTTACGTTATTTTATGGTTTTTGTGGGTTTTAGGGTCTTTTAGGGAAAGGACGGTTCGGGGCCATGCTATTCCTGACTCCCCTAAAATTTATAGAAAAAATACACATAGACGCTGCAGACAAGGGAGGGGAGGGGTCAAACTACCCACACCCAAAACCCCTTTACAAACACACACTCATGAACAACAAATAAAAAGAAAGTCAAAAAACACACAATAAAAAAGGAAAACCCGAGACATCTCTGAAAACAGCTCCCAGCAAATCAGCAACTAGTAGTAATACAAGTGAAACACCTTCAGCATCTCCCATTCCAGTAGCATCCATCATCCATAACCACCAGCATCCAACCTCACAGAACCACCAGCATCCAGCACCACAGAACCCCCAGCATCAGAATCACAATCCTCACCTTCACCAACATTCAACGGCTCACCACCAGCATCAGAATCACAATCCTCACCTTCTTTTAGTGGTTTTATGGGTTTTAGGTTCTTTTAATGTTTTTAGATTATTTTTGGGTTTTTGGGGTTTTATTTTTTATTTCATTTTTATGGTTTTTAGGGGGTTTATGGTTTTTAATAGTTTTAGGTGTTTTTATGGGTTTTAGAGTTTTTATAGTTTTTCAGGGATTAAGGGTTTTAGATGTTTTCAAGGTTTTTAAATTTTTTTACTAGTTTTTGGGATTTTAGGATTTTTATAGTTTTTAAGGTTTTAAGTTTTTCAATTATTTAGGGTTTTAATTAATTTAGTTTTTTGGTTTATTTTTGGATTTTTAGGGTTTTTAGGGGTTTTTAAGGTTATTAGAGTTTATTGGGGATTTAATTTTTTTTGGATCTTTTTAGGGGTATTTGGGGTTTTAATGTCTTAGTGTTTTTAATTTTTTTTGGATATTTGGGGTTTAATATGGTTTTTATAAATTAATGGGTTATTTGGGATTTTTTGACTTTTTAGGTATCCTAGTTTTCTACGGTTTAGAATTTTTATTGGTTCTTAGGGTTTTTAGGGTTTTACGGTTTTAATGAATATTAGGGTTTTTAGTGTTTCTGGGATTTCATATTTTCATTGGATTCAAGGGCTGTATTATTGTTTTTAGGATATTTAATGGTTCTTTTAGGGTGGGGTGTGGGTTTAAGGTTCTTTTATGGTTTTAACGTTCTTTTACAATTTTTAGTGATTTAGGGTTTCTTTTACGTTTTTAGGTTTGTTTGTGATATTTTTTTTAGGATTTGTTAGGGTTTATAAGAAATTTTATGTGTTTTAGGGGTTTTTTAGGTTTTTTAGGGTTTTTTTAGTTTTTTGAGGTTTTTTTATTTTTGAGATTATTTTAAATTATTGGGTTTTTAGGGGGTTTTAGGGTTTTATAAATTTTTAAGGGATTTTACGGTTTATGGGAGTTTTATTTATTATAGGGGATTTCAATGTTTTTTATTTTTAGGATTTTTATCGTTTTTAGGGTTTTTTTGGGTGGGGTTGGTTTTATCTTTGTTTTTTTTAGGTTTTATGTTTTACGGTTTAAGGTTTAGGGTGTAAGGTATGTGGTTTAGAGGGTAGGGTATTGAATTTTGAGTTTAAGGTTTGTGGTTTGTGGTGTATTGTATTGTGGGTTGGGTGCATGTTTAAAGGTTTAGGGTGTTGGGTATTGGGTTTAGGGTGTCCGTTTTAGGGTTTCAGGTGTAGGGTATGAGGACTAGGGTGTATAGTTTAGGGTTTAGTTTTTAGTGTCTATGATATTGGGTTTGTGGTGTACCATAAAATGACTAGTGTTTACAGTTCTGAGATTAGGCTATTGGGTTTGAGTTTGAGGGTGTATGAATTAGGGTGTATGGTGTTGTGTTTAGGGTGTAGGCTATTTGGTTTAGGTTTTAGGGTTTATTTCTTGGTGTATAGGTTATATGGTTTATTTTTTAGGGTTTAGGGTATAAAGTTTAGAGTTTAGGGTGTATGTATTAGGGCTTAGGTTGTTGGGTATGTGGTTTATGTTTTAGGGTTTAGGGTTTAGGTTGTGTCTTATAAGGTTTATGGTGTAGGGTATGGGGTTTATGGTATAGGTTTTAGAGTTTACGGTTTAGGATTCAGGGAATAGGGTCTAGGGTTTAGTGTTTTGGTTTTAGGGTTTATGGTTTAGAGTGTTGGATTTAGGTTTTAGGTTTGATGGTGTAGGGTTTAGTGTGTAGTGTTTAAGTTGTTGGTTTTATGGTATATAGTTTAGTGTTTAGGTAGAATGGTTTAGGGTATACAGTTTAGGGTGTATATTATAGGGTTTAGGGTATTGGGTATTGTTTTTAGGGTGTAGCATTTTTGGAGGAGGGTATTAGTTTCAGGGTATACATTATAGGGTATAGCGTATTTTAAGGTTTTTTGGGTCTTAAAGGAATTTTAGGTTGTTTTAGTATTTTTTAGGTTTTTTTGGTATTTTAGTGTTTAGGGTGTTGGGTTAGAGGTTTAGGGTGTTTGGTTTATTGTTTAAGGTGTTGGGTGTAGGGTTTAGGGTTTTTGATTTAAGGTCTAGATTTTGGGGAACAAGGTATTGGGTGATGGGTTTCAGATATAGGGTGTTTGGAAATGGGGTTATAGTGTATGGTTTTGGGTTTTTTGTGTAGGTAATAGGATTTTGTGTGCATGGATTAATGTTTAGGGTGTATGGTATACAATATAGGGTTTAAGTCTTATTGTTTTTGGTATAGGGTTTAGGTTTGTAATGTTTTTGTGGGGATATGTTGTTTAGTATTTTTTATCATCATTTAGTGTTTCATAGGGGTTTTTGTCTTTTTAGGGGGTTTGAGTCTTTTACCACGTTTTGTGTTTTTAATTCTTTTGGGTTTTGAAGGCTTTTTAGTATTTATGGGTTTCATATTATTTTTAGGGGTTTTATATTTTTACACGTTTTTGGGGGTTTTGGGGGATTAAATGAAATTATTTGGGGTTAAAAGTTTATATGGTTTTTGGGGGTATTAGTTGTTTTAAGGGTTTTTTTGAAATTTTTTAGTTTTTACATTTATTTGACGATTTTAGAGTTATCTGGTTTTTAGGGGTTTTATGTTTTTAAGGGTTTATAATGGTTTTATGGATTTTTTTCTATTTTTTTTTGTTTTTATGGGATTTTATGGGTTATAGGGTTTTTACAACTTTTATGGTTTATATAGTATTGTAGGATTTTTTGGGTTTCTATGTTTTCTTGGGAGGTTATAGTGGTTCTATATTTTTTTGATTCTATGTTATTTTATGGTTTTATGGAATTTATGATTTTAGTGGGTTTTTGTAAATTTTTGGGTTTTTTGATCCTTTATTGTTTTTATTGTTTTTAGGGGTTTTTGGAACCTTTAGGGGGTTCAGGGTATTTAGAGACTTTTTTTTATGGTATTTTACAAGTTTTATGGATTTTTTAGGGTTTTTTGTGTCTTTGAAGCTCTTTAGGGTATTCGTATATTATATATTTTTTAGGGGTTTTATGTAATTTTGGATTTTAAATTTTTTAAGGGTTTGTTATTATTTTTATGTGCTTTATGTGGTTTTACATTTTTAATGATTTTATGATTTTTAGGGTACCTTTAGGGTCTTTTTGTGTTTGGGTGTTTTATGGTATTTTTAGCGGTTTAAGGGTCTCTTCAGTGTTTTTAGTTTTTAGGGTAGTATTATGGATTTAGGTTCTATTATTCTCTATTTTGGGATTTTACATATTTTATGGTTTTAAGTGATTTCTGGGTTGTTATAGTCTATAATTATTTTAGGTATTTTAGGTATTTTTATGATTTTTTTGTTTTTTGTGTAATATTACGATTTATTGTGATTTTTATGGATTTTAAAGGGTTTTAATTGTATTTTGGGATTTAAGGTGTTTTATGGATTTTTATAATTTTCGGTTCTTTTTAGGATTATTTTAGGGTTTTATTATTTTTAGGGTATTTTAGGGGTTTTTTGGCCTTTTAATAGTTTTATGGTCTTCCACGTCATTTAGGGTGTTTGGGTTTGAAAAGTTTATAGAGTTTTAAATGATTTTATATTTTTTTTAATATTTTTAGGTATGTTTTTTAATGTTTTTTTTGTTTTTAGTCTTTTTATGGTGTTATGTGTTTTAATGGGTTTTTAGTGTTTTTATGGGTTTTTAGGGGTCTCATGGTTTTTAGGTTGCATTCAAGATTTTTTTGAGGTAATTTTATTGTTTTTAGGAATTTTTTGGTTTCTAGGGGTTTTAGGATGTTGTTATGGTTTTTTTGGAATATTCGAATATTATTACTATTTTTATAAGGTTATTAGGGTTTTCTAGGGGTTGAAAATATTTTTAGTGTTTTTTGGGGTTTTAAGGTATTTTAGGGTTTTTACGATTTTCATATTTTTCGTATATTAACATTTTTGCAGTTTTAAAGGGTTCTTAGGTATTTTTATGGATTCTAGGTTTTTAGGATTTTGTTGGTTTTAGGGTTTTAAGTGCTTTTAATGGATTTTCTGGGTTTTTGGATTTTTAGGGTTCTCGAGGGATTTTAGGGTCTTTTAAATTTTCTATGGTTATTAAGGTCATTTATAGTTTTTTGTGGTTTTAGGGTCTTTTAGGGGGTTTTATGGATTTTGGAATCTTTTAATATCTTAGTGTATTTTTAGGATTTGTATGTTTTTAGGGGTTTAGGTTCTTTTATTGTTCTTTTTAGAGTCTGAGGGTCTTTTAGTGTTTAGCATCTTAGGTTTAGGGTTTATGATCTAGGACATGGGGATTAGGGTTTATGGTGGAGGTTTTAGGGATTTGGGTGTACGCATTAAGGATTATTTTTTATGCTATACGTTTTTTTGTGAAGTTTAAGGATTTTTTTATGGTATATGGTTAAGGGTGTCAGGTTTTCAGTTTTGGTCAAAGAGTATAGTGTTTTGAGTATAGGGTTTAGGGTCCAGGGTGTAGGGTACATGGTGTAGGGTGTAGTATATTGGGTTTAGGTTGTAGGTTATATGTTTATGGATTTCTTGGGACGTTTCTGGGTTTTTGTGGTTTTTAGTTGTTTTGTAGTTTTTAAGGATTTTTTGGGGTTTTTGGGTTTTTTGTGATTTATTCTATTTTGGGTGTCAATGGTTTTTAGGTATATTTTATGTTCTAGGATTTTAATGTTTTATACCATTTTTGGGATAATCGGGTTTTTTGGCGCTCTAATGGGTTTTAAGTTGTTTTGGAATTTTTTTGGGGGTTGATGGGTTTTTATGGTATTTTAGGATTTCGTGGGTTTTTAGGTGTTCTAAAGGTTTTTAGGGGATTTAGATTATTTAAGGGTTTGAGGAGTTTTTAGGTATCTATGAGTTTTGTTGATTCTTAGAGTTTAATGTGGTTATTTGGGGGTTGTTTTAGTTATTAGTGTTTCTAGGTTTTTTGGTGTTTCTTGGTGTTTAGAGGGTTTCATGGGGGTAGTTTATGTTTTTAGGTTTTTATTGGTTTTTTGGGTTTTAGTGGGTTTTTTGGTTTTTTGGGGGTTTTTGGGTTTTTTGGGTATTTGGGCATTATAATGGATTTTAAAAGTTTTTTAGGGTATTAGCGTTTTTATGATTTTTTTTGGATTTTATTGTTTGTAGGTTTTTAATGGATTTTAGTTTTTTTTGTTTTTCAGTTTTAGTGTAATTTATTGTTTGTAATGATTTTTAGAGTTTTTTGTATGTTTATGGTTTTATGGATTTTATGGTTTTAGGGGTTTAAGGGGATTTAAGGGGTTTTTTCATGTTTTTAGGGTTTTATTGTTTTTATTGGGTTTTGGTGTTTTATGCATTTTTAGGGTTTTCAGGAACTCTTAAGTTTTTTTTTTGGTTTTTAGGGTTTTTTCTATTTTAGGGACTTTTATGTTTTTATGAATTTATATTTTTATGGTATTTTAGTGGGTTTATAGTTTTTAGGATCACTTTGTATTTTTTAGTTTTATGGTCTTTTATATGTTTCTTATTATTTTCAGGTCATCTTGGGTGTTTAAGCTCCTTTATAGTCTTTTACAATTTTTAGGGTTTTGGGGGTCTTTTAGGGTGTTTTTGTGAATCTTAGGGTTTTGGATACTTTTTCATCTTCTCGGGACTATTAGTGGTTTTAATGGATTTTGGGGTTTATAGGGTTTTAATGTTCTTTTGGGTATTTTAGGGTTTTAGAATTTTTATGTTCATTTACTATTTTCATCAAGGTATTAAGGTATTTCAGGTGATTTTTGTCATTTAGGTATTTTGTGGTTATTAAATTTTAGGGTATAAATTTTTTTTTTGTGTTTTTTAGTTTTTATGATATTATTCATACAAGGTGTTTTAGGGTTTTTAGGATCCTGTAGGGTTTTTAGGCTTCATAAAGATTTATGTGGTTCATTGGGGTTTTAATTTTTAGGGGTTTTATTTCTTTTGAGGATTTTTTTATAGGTTATTAATTTTTTAATATTTATTTTTTTGTTTTTTTGGGTTTTAATAATTTTTAGGCTCGTTTATTGTTTTTATGGGGGTTTGGGGAATTTTTGTGTGTTTAGGGAATATAGGTGTTTGAGGAGTTTTATGGGGGTTTCAGGGTTTTCATGACTTTTTAAGGGGTTGGGGTGGGGTTTTTGGTGGTTTTATAGTTTTTTTGGTGTTTTTGGGTTTTAAAGAATGCATGTAATGTTTTTTAGGTTTATAGAGTTTTAAGGGTTTTTAGTGTTTTTTGGTGATTTTTGGATTTTTATAGTGTTTTTGGATTTTTAGTGGTTTTTTGGCTTTTTTGGGTTTTTCGGACTTTTGAGGGGATTTAGGGTTTTATGGTTTTTAGGGTGTTTAAAGAATTTTTATGGTCTTGTAGGGTTCATATAGGGGTTTATTGGCATTTTTATGTGTTTTAAGATCCTTTTTGTTTTTATGGATTTTAGGATACTTTTGGATTTTTTTGGGATTTTCTTTTCTTTTATTAGGTTTTATGATGTTCATTGTACTTTTAGGGTTTTCATGGTTTTTTATGAGTTTTAGGGTTTTTAGGGTTTTAGGGTTTTTAGAGTCTTTAAGGATTTCTATCAGTTCATGGGTGCTTAAAGATATATAAGGTATTTCTATGGTTTTTGGTTTTTGATCTAGGATATAATGTTTAGGGTGTAGTGTTTACGGGGTAGGTTTTACATTTTATGGTGTAGGGTTTATTGTTTTGGATGTGGGTTATAGGGTTTAGAGTGTAGGGTATATGGTTTAGGTTTTAGGGTTTAAGGTTTAGGGTGTAGGGTATAGGGTTAAGGTTGTAGGGTTCTGGGTTTAGGGTGTAGTGTATAGTGTTTACGGTGTAGTAGTTAGGGTTTTTGATGTAAGGTATAGGGTTTAGGTTGTAGGGTTTAGTGTTTACTGTGTAGGTTATACGGTTTAGGATTTAGGGTTCAAAGTTTATGGTATAGTGTATATGTATTACAGTGTATGGTTTATGGTTTAGAGTTTAGGGTATTGTGTTTAGGTTGTTGGGATTAGGGTTTAGAGTATTGTGAATAGGGTTCAGTGTGTAGAAGGTGCACCATATACTGTTTAGGGTTTGCAGTCTACGATTTAGGGTTTAGGGTTCAAAGTGTAAGGTGCCGGGTGTAGGGTTTATGTTTTAATGAGGTTTGGTATAGGTTTTAGAGTGTTGGGTTTATAATTTAGGGACCAACGTTTAGGTTTCTGGATGTAGGGTATTAGGTTTAGGTTGTGGGGTTTACAGTTTCGGATGTTGGGTATAGATTTTAGTGTATATGGTTAAAGATTTGTATGTTGGGTAATGGTTTTTGGGTTTGAGGTGTAGGTTATAGGGTTTATGGTGTATGTTTTGGCAGTTGGAGTGCAGGGCATCTGGTTTAGCATGTTGGGGTTAGGGATTAGGGTGTATGGTATAGGTTATATGGTTTACTATGTATGTTTTAAGGTATAGGCTTTAGGGTATAATGTTTTGGATGTATGGTATATTTATTAGGGTGTAGGGTATAAAATTTAGCATGTAGGGTAGAGGGTTTTGGGGGTAGGGTTTTGTGTTTATGTTATAGGCTATATGGTTCTGTTTTTAGGGTTTTGTGTGTAGGGTTTTGGGTTTAGTGTGTACGTTTTAGGGATTAGGTTGTAGGGTTTAATGTTTAGGGAAAACAGTATAGTGTTTAGGGTGTACGATATGGTGTTTTGGGTTAGGGTATAAGTTTTGGGTGAATGGAAGAAGGTTTTTGGTGTATGGTATAGGGTATAGGGTTTAAAATTTAGTTTTTATGGTGTATTATGTAGGTTTTAGGTTATATGGTGTAGGGTGTAGGGTTTAGGGTTTAGGGTTTGCAGTTTAGGGTGTAGTGTATTGGGTCTAGGGTTTAATGATTAGGGTTTAGGTTTTATGGTATAGGGTTTAGGATGTTGGATTTTGGGTTTAAGATTAATTGTATAGGGTTCAAGGTGTAGGGTTTAGGGTTTAAGTTGTAGGTTATAGGCTTTCAACTGATGGTTTTTTGGTTTTGGGTATAGGGTATATGGTTTGGAATGTAGGTTTGGGGGTCAAGGTGTAAGGTATTTTGTTAAGGGAATCAGGTATAGGGTTTTGGGTTTAGGGTATAGGGTTTTGGTATTAGGGTGTAGGGTTTTGGGTTTTGGGTTTTAGTTTGTAGGAGAACATGTTTTTGTTTTAGGGTTTTCGGTATATGGTGTATATTGTAATGTTTATGGTTTATGGGGTAGAGTATAGCATTTTGGGTGTTGGGTATTCAGTTAAGGTTGTAGGGAATATTTTTTAGTGTATAGGGTATAGGGTTTAGTGTGTAGGATATAAGTTCCATGGTTTTAGGGGATAATGGTATTTAGGGTTTGTGGATATTTTTTTTTTGTGTTTTTTGGGTTTTTGGAGTTTTTATTGTTTTTCTGTTTATGGGTTTTCTTCGGTTTTGGGAATTTGTTGGTTTTTCGGGTTTTTATTTCTTTAGGGTTCTTAGGTTTTGTAGGATATTTTCTTTAGTTTTTAAGGTTCTTATAGATTTTTATATTTTTGCAGGGTTTTAGTGTTTTAGGGACTTTTGGGGTTTAAAGTGTTATTTATGGTATTTTAGGGGTTTTAGTGTTTTTTGGATCATTATGTTTTTTTCATGATTTTCTAGGTTTTAGGGATTTTATGTGTTTTAGTGTTATTTCGTGGGGTTTATGTTTATAGTGTCCCGTAGTGTGTTTTTAATTTTTAGGGAATTTTATGGTTATTAGGTTTCTTTAGAGTTTGTCGGGTTTTACGTGTTTTTAGGGTTGTTTGTGATTTTAGGGATTTTAGATGATTTGGGATTTTCATTGAGTTTTTTATGTTTTCAATATTTTTTGTGAATTTTTAGTATTTTTAATGGTTTTTATTGGGTTTTGGGATTTTCAGTGATTATCATGGTTTTTAATGTTTTTATCATTTTTGGATTTTTAGTTGGTTTTATGGTTTTTAACGTTTCTAGCAATCATGGGGTTTTTGTGTTTTATAGATTTTTAGGGGGTTTAAAGGGTTTCTATATTATTATTTGTTTGTTATGTGTTTTGGGATTTAATGTGTTTTTATAGACATTTTAATGGATTTGGGGTTTTCATATTTTTGTGGGGAGTCTGATTTTTTTTATAGTTTTTATAAATTTTAGGGGTATTATGATATGGAAGAGTGTTTTTAGGTTTTAGGTTGTTTTTCAGTTTAGGGGGGGTGTAATGTTTTTAGGTGGTTTAGGGTATTTAGGTGTTTTGGATTTTTTTTAAGGGGTTTTAAGGATTTTTTTTGGGTTTTAGGGGGTTTTAAGAGATTTTAGGGTTTGCGGGGTTTTATGAGGACAAATTTATTTTGTTTTTAGGTATATTCTATTTATTAGGGTTTTATATGTTTTTTAGGGTTTTAATATGGTTTTCATGGTTTTTTAGTTTTTCTAATGATTTTATTGATTTTATGGTTTTAGGGTCTTTATGAGATTTAGGGGGGTTTATGGGATTTTAGTGATATTGATATTTTTAGGTATTTTTAGGGATTTTTAGGATTTAAAATTTATTAATGGGTTCTCAGGTTTATTTAATTTTTCTATTATTATTCATATTTTTTTGATTTTAAGGTTGTTGTAGGGATATATCATTTTAAACGTTTTTGTGGGTTTAGGGTTATTATTTTTTAATGGTATTGTTGTGGTTTTTTTGGTTTTTAACGTTTTTATGGTTATTAGGGTTTTTAGGTTTTTTAGTTTTTTTGGGGGATTATGGGGTTAGGCGTATTTACGGTTTCAAAGGATTTTAGGGGTTCTATAATTTTTTAATTTTACGGTTTTTTGGGGTTTCAGAGAAATTATTGTTTTATGGTTTTGAGGTTGTTTGGTGTTTTTTGTAATTTTAGTGTTTTTGGGGTTTATGGAGTATTTTCTAGTTTCACAATTTTTGTTGTTTATAGGGGTTTTAGGGGTTTAATGGTTTTTGTGTTTATTTTTTGGTTTTTTGGGGTGGGCTTAGCACTTTTAGGGGTTTAAAAACATTTTATTGTTTTTAGTGATTTTTGGTATTTATGGTTCTTTTGAGTCCTTAGGGTGTTTAGGGTATTTGGATTTTTTGAAATTCTTAGTGGTTTTAGGGAATTTTTTGAATGTTTACAGTATTTTGGGGTTTTAGGGTTTTTTAGGGATTTTTAGTGTTTTGGAGGTTTTGATTTTCTAATTTTTTGGGGTTTCTAGTGTTTTTCAGGTTTTAATGGTGTTTAGGATTTGAGGGGGTGGGTATGTTTTTAGGGACATTAGGGGTTTTAGGGTGTTTAGGGTATTTAGTGTTTTTAGGGATTTTAGGGATTTTAGTGTTTTGGGGGGATTTATTATTTTTTTGGATTACTATGGTTTTAGTGTTTCTTAGGTTTTTGGGGTTATTTTGGGGTTTTAGGGGGTCTTACGGGTTTTTGGGGTTTTTGGGGTTTCAGGGGTTTTTGGGGTTTTTTTGGGGGGGGGGGTCATCGGGTTTTATGAGGTTATAGGTGTTTATATGGTTTTATGGAGTTCGGTGATTTCTTGTGTTTTGAGAATTATAATGTTTTAGGGTAATTTAGGGGTTTTATGATTTTGATGTATTTTTAGGGGGTTTTGATTTTTTATTGGATTTTTGGATTTTTGGGTTTTCAAGAATTTTGGTTTTTGTAGTTCTATAGCGTTTTTTGGGGTTTTATAGGGTTTTCGGTTTTTTGTTATGTAAGGACATTTAGTTGTTTAATGAATTTTTTAGTTCCTTTAAAGGTTTTATGGTTATTATTTTTTTTATAATTTTAATATTTTGTATGATTTTTAGGGTTTATAGGTTTTTTAGTGTATTTAGGACATTATTCATATTTTTCAGGTACTGTTGGTATTTTTAGGATTTCTTGGTATTTTATGTTTTCTTGAGTTTTACAGTCCTTTAATGTTGTCAGGGGTTTTTATAGTGTTTTAGATTTCATACTATATTTTAGGGTCTTTTATGGGTTTTTGTGTCTATTTGGGTTTTTATGGGTTTTGGGTCATTTAGTGATGTTGCGATAATTTTGATGGTTTGCAGTGGGCTTGAGGGGACTGCAATGTTTCATCTTCCAACGTGATGTTTTCTCCAATGGCGGGGTGACAGTGCTTGGTTTGAATATTCACTTTGAATTTTGAATATGTATTGTTGTTTCGAGGTGTGGTTATTTGGTCTTCATTTGGCATGTTTTCTGTGATTTTGAATTTTGTATTTGACTTTCTCTGTATGGGGGTTTTGCAATTGGGTTTGATTCTGCATTTTCGAGGAATTTTGGTGGTGAGGTTCCCAGTAACCCAAAAGGTTGTTTATTTATAAGATGGAAAAATTATTTGGAGGAATTTGTAGAGGTTTTAGGGTATTTTAAGTTTTTTATGGGTTTTATGGGTTTTATGGGTTTTTAGGTTTTTAGGGTCTCTTATGTTGTAAGTGATTTTTAGTGTTTTGTGGGATTTTGGGATTTTGGAGTTTTTTTCTTTAGGGGTTGTTTGGTTTTTATTATTTTTTGGTGTATTTAGTGGGATTTAGGGTTTTTATGGTTTTGGATTTTTTAGGGATTTTTTGGGGTTTAGTAGTTTTTAGGGTATTTAGTGATTTTTATGGTTTTTAAGTGTTTTAGTGTTTTTAGGGTTTAAAGGGTTTTTACTATTTTTTAGAGTTTATAGGTGTTTTGGGGATTTAGGATTTTAAGTAATTTTTATGGGTTTGGTGGATTTTAGGGGTGTTATGGATGTCTTATGATTTTTTTGGGTTTTCAAGGGGTGTTTTAATTTCTAAGTTTTTCATTTTTCTTTAGATAATTTTGTGGTTTCTTTTTTTTTAAAATTTGTTTTGGGGTTTTGGGGTTTTTAAGTTGTTTTAATATTTTTAGCTTCTCATATGGGTTTTAGGGTTTTTAGGGTGTTTTAGTGTTTTTAACTAGTTTTAGGATATTTAATGGTTTTTAGATTTTTTGGGAATTTTGGGATTTTAGATTTTCCAATACCTTTTATTTTATTTAAATACTGTTAGGGAATTTTAGTTTTTTTAGTATTTTTATTTGTTTTTAGGGTTTTAGTGTTTTTAGTTTTTTATGGGTTTGAGGGGTTTTTTTATTTTTTTTATAGTTTTATTTAATTTTATATGGTTTTTGTGTTGTTATTGTTTTTATGGGTTTTAATGTTTTATGGGTTATAAGGGCCTTTTATAATTTTTGGGTTTTTTGGGTTTCATGATAACTGAGGCATTTTCTGGGGATTTTAGGGGATTTAGGGGTAGTAATGGGCTTTTGGGGGTTCAGTGGAATTTATGATTTTTATTTATTATTTGTTTAGGGCCTGTTAGTGGGTTTTTGGGGGTTTTGTGTTTTTGGGTTTTTGGGTTTTTAGGGGGTTTAGGGGTATTTTAAGGATTTTTAGGTTTTTTGTGGGGGTTCAAAGTTTTTTCGGGTCTTATGTTCATTAGGCCTTTTTTGGGGTTTGGGGGACTTTTTAGGGTTTAGGGTTTTTTTTACTGTTTTACAGTTTATGTTTATTTAGGGAGTTTAAGGTTTATAGTGCCTTTTTATTGTTTTTAAGGGTTTTACCTTTTTGGGTTTGTTAGGTTTTTCGGGGGATTCGGAATTATTTTGTGTTTTTAGTGGGGTTTTTATGGGTTTATTGGATTATTTTATTGTTCATTGTTTTTTATGGTCCTTTTAGGATTTTATTGGGTTATTTAAGTGTTTTAGGGTATTTTTGTTAATTATCATTTTTGAAGGGTTTTTAGTTTTTTATAGTTTTTTGTTTTATTCAGGTGTATATGATTTTTTTGGGTTTGTATGAATTTTATGGTGTTTGAGGGTTTTTTGGTTGTTTATGGTGTTTTTAGAGACTTTGGGGGTTTCTGGTATTTTAATGACTTTTAGTGTTTTCTAAACATTTAGTGTCGCAGTGGTTTTACAGGTGTTCATCTTCTTTATGTTTTATTAGGATTCTCTAGTGTTTTTTGTAGTCTTTGTGCGGTGTTTTTTATTTTTAGGGGTTTTTTAGTTTTTGGGGATTTTGTTTGAATTTTTTAGGTCTTAATGGTTTTGTAGGGGTTTTATTTTGTTTTTAGGGTTTTAGGGCATTTTAGTTTTGATGGGTTTTAGTATATTTTAGTGTTTTTTGGGTTTTTTAGGGTTTTGGGTTTTTTGGTTTTTTGGTTCTTTTAACATTTTTATTTTTTCAGTTGTTTTATGATAAATATGGATTTAAATAGTTTATAGGGGTTTAGGGTTTTTATAGTTTGTAAGGGTTTGGGTTTTAAGGGTTTTGAGGGGTTTTTATTTTTTAGGGTTTTATGGTTTTTATGATGTTTAGGGTTTTAGGGGGTTTTATGGTTAAATTGGTTTTGGGGGTTTAAGGACTTTCAAATTTTTTATGTTTTTGATTTTGTTTTTAGAGGTTTTCATTTTTTCTAGGTGTTTTTATTTATTTTAGGGGTTTTAGTGTTTTTTGTGGAGTTTTAGGGTCTAAATAGGTTTTAGGATTTTCAATGTTTTTATGGATTTTGTAGGGTATAGGTTTAGTGTTTAGGGTTTAGGTTTTATAGATTAGGGTCCATGGTTTAGGGTGTATGGTGTTGGTTTTACGGTTTATGATTTAGGGTTAGGTATAGAGTATAAGGTTTAGGGTGTAAGGTATAGGATTTAGTTTGTAAGGTTTAAGGATTATGTTGTAGGGTTTTAGGTTTTGGGTGTCGGGTGTAGGGTTTTGGGTTTAGGGTTTAGGATTTATATTTTAGGGTATAGTTTTTATGGTGTAGCGTTTTGGGTTTAGGGTTATGAGTATATGGTTTAGGGTGAGTGTATATGGTTTTTGGTATAGGTTATTGGGTATAAGGTGTTGGGTATATGGTTTAGGGTGTTGGGTATAGGTTTTAGGGTGTAGGGTATTGGGTTTAAGGTATGGGGTTTTGAGTTTATGGTGTAGGGTGTAGGGTTTATGTTGTAGGGTTTTGGGTTTATGGTGTAGGGTTTTTAACATTGGCCATAGGGCTTATAGTGTACTATTTTGGGGTTATGGTATAGTGTATATGGTTTTTTCTAGATTTTATGGTTTTAGGTATTTTGGAATTTTAGGTTTACAAGGTTTATTAGTTTTTAGGTTTTTTAGGGTTTCATTGTTTATTGGTTTTTTATTATTTTTATTATTTTTAGGAAATTTTATGGTTTTAAATGTTTTCGAAGGGTTTTAAAAGGTTTTGAGTGTTTTAGGGTTTTTAGAGTATATGCGGTTTTGGGGGATTATAAGGCTTTCTAGGGTTATTAAGAATTTTTATAGGGTTTTACGGGTTTTATGGTTTTCCTAGGGGTTATAGGGATTTATAGTGATTTTAGTGTTTTTAGGGATATTACGGTTTTTAGGGTATTAATGGATTTTACGATTTTTTGGGGTTTTAATGGATTTTTGGGTTTTTGGGATTATAGTTGTATTTTGATATTTTATAGTTTAGGGGTTTTACTATTTTTATGGTTGTTTTAAGTGTTTTTATTGGTTTATCAGGTTTTAGGGTTTTAGGATTTTATTGATTTTAGAGTGTTTAGGGTTTTAGTGGTTTTAGGGTTTTTTAGGGTTTTGTAGTTTTTGATAGATTTTTTACTTATTCCAATTTTTTACAATTTTATGGTTTTTAGCATTTTTATAGATTTATATATTTTTGCGGGGTTACCTAGAGTATAATGTTTATTAAGCATTTTAGCGTATTAATAGTGTTTTTAGGGGTATTCTGTATTTTTCAGTTTTAGTGTCTTTTAGTGTTTTACGGTATTTTTGGCACATGAGGGGTATCATGGATTTTATGGGGTTAAAGGGCGTTAATGTAATAATAGATTTTTTTTCAGGCTTTTAGTGTTTTATGGGTTTTATCTGTTATTAGGATTTTTTTTGTATTTTTAGAAGTCTTTATGGTTTTTAGTGGTTTGGGGTTTTTAATGGTATTTTAGGGTTTTAGTGTTGGGGGTGGGTATGGTATTTTTTTGATTTTGGGTTATTTTAGGGGTTTTTGGGTTATAGGGGTTATTATGAGTTTTAGGTGTTTTAAGGGTTGTTTTGTGTATTTAGGGTTTTATGATTCTTTACGATTTTTAGAGTTTCATAGGGTTTTTAGGATATTTTTAGGTTTTTTTGGGTTTAATGGTGTTTTGGGATTTTTGGTTTAGAGGGATTTAGGGTTTTTTTGTTTAGGATTCCCTTAGGGTTATAGGGTTTTAAGGGTTTTTATGAGTTTTTAGGGGTTTTATTGGTATTGAAGTGTTTTGCAATTCTTTGGGGTTTTTAGAGTCATTCATGGGTTTTTTTGGACCTTTAGGGGTTTTACAGTCATTTAGGGGTTTTAGGATTTTATGTACCTTTAGGGTTTTTATTGTATTTGTGTGTGTTGTGGGGGTTTTGTGTTTTTTGGGGGTTTGGGGTTTTTTCATAGTCTTTAAAGGGTTTAGTAAATTTATGGCATTTTAGGGGTTTATGTTTTTTTATTATTTTTGAATTTTTATAGTTTTTAGGGCTTTTTGTATTTTTAGTGTTTTTCTAATGTTTTTAGGGATTGATGGTTTTTAGGGGATTTAGGAGTATTCATGGGTTTTTAGGGTTTCTAGGGATTTTTTATAAATTTAAGGGATCTTTTGGATTTTTTCAGTGTTTTAGGGGTTTTATGGATTTAATATTTTTTAGTGATTTAGTGTTTTAATGTAATCATTGTTTTCTTTGTTTTTATGTATTAATTTAATAATTCTATAGTATTTATTTATTTTAGGATTATTATTATTTTTTGGGGGTTTGGGGGTTTTTAGTGTTTTTAGTATTTTTAGTTTTTAGGGGTTTTTTGGTTTCCATTGGGTTTTAGGGGCACTAAGAATTTCTATAGTTTTTATGGGTTTTAAGGTATTTTTGGGCATTTTAGAAATTTATAGGGTTGTGTTGGGTGTTTTTGTGTTTATGGGGTCTTTTTGGTTATTAGGGGATTTATGGTGTTTTAGGGTTTTTGGGGTACTTGACCACTTTTTAAGGTTTCTATGTTTTATCATATTTATGGTTTTTATGGGTATTTTGTGGTATTAGGGAATTTAGGTTTTCAGAGGTTATTAAGGGGTTTTAGGGGTATCATGGGTTTTTAGGTTTTCAGGGTTTTCATAGTATTTTCAGTGTTTTAAGTGGGTTTTAGATGTTTTTAGTGGTTTTTTGGATTATTTTCATTTTTTATAGTTTTTATTATTTTAGGGGATTAAGAGGAATTCATAGTTTTTTGAGGGATTTCGTGTTTTTATGGTTTTTAGGGGTTAGAGGGGGTTTAATGGTTTTTAAGGGTTCTGGTGTTTTGAATGGTTTTCTCTGGGTGTTGGGTTTTTTCGGGTGTTTAATCAGTTTGTGTTTTTTAGTGGTTTTTTGTTTTTTGTGTTCTTTATGAACATTCTATGGTTTCAATATTTTTTTGGTTTTTAGTGGTTTTCAATATTTTTAAGGTTTTTAGGTTTTTCTGTTTTTTGGTGTTTTTGTGTTGTTACAGTTTGTAGGGATTCTAGGGGATTTTATGATTTTTAAGGTTATAAGGGGTTTAAGGTACCATTTAGGATTTTTGGGGGTTTTGTGGTTTTTAGTCATCTAATGTGTTTTTAGAGTTGTTTTGGTTATATTTATTATTTTAAGGATTTTTGAGTGTTTTAGGGTTCATTACGTTTTTATGATTTCTAAGGTTATTTAAGTGTTTTCTTGTTTTTTGGGGGTGTAGGGTTTTATAGGTTTTTAGGGATTTATTGTTTTATTGTTTTTTGGGGTTTCAGTTTTTAGTTTTTTGGGGGGTTTTAGGATTTTTAGGGTTATAAGATGTATTCAGGGGTTTAGTGTCTTTTGGGGGATGGGTTTTATTTTTTAATATATTTTTTAGTTTTTAGGTTTTTTACGGTTTCATGGTTTTTATGGTTTTTAGGGTTATTAGAGGATTTAGGGTTAATTATGGTTCTTAAAATTTTAATATGATCAAATGGTTTTTAGGTTTTTTTATGATCTTTTGGGTTTTTTTTGTTTTTTTAGGGTTTTATGTTTTCTAGGGGTTTTATGGTAATTTGGGTGTTTCTTGTGTATTTTAATGGTTTTCATTGTCTTAAGAGTTTTGATAGTTTTATGTATTCTGGTTTTTAGAAGAGTTTTTAGGATATTTATGGATTTTAATGTCCTTTAGGGGTTTTTTGCAGTGTTTGGATTTTTTTGGTTATTTATTTTCAGGTATTTTAAACTATTTTATGTTTTTTAGTGTTTTGATGTTTTCTAGTGATTTGGATTTTAATGGTTTTTATGTATTTTAATTTTTTCTATAGTTTTTAAGGATTTTAGGGAGTATGGTGTTTTAAGGGGTTTTAGAAATTTTTTAGGTTATTAAAGGGGGTAATAGTTTTTTTTGGGGTTTTATTGATTTTATGTGTTTTCTGGGTTTTAGGGTCTTTTAGGGATTTATGGGTTTTTATGGATTTTTAGGGTTTAGGGTATTTAGGGGTTTTATGGGTTTTAGGGTGTTTAGTTGTTTTTGGGGGGTTTTTTATGTGTTTCATGGTATTTTTGGATTTTGATAGGTTTTTAGGACACCATGGTCTTTTAATATATTAGGGTATTTTCAGGGAGTTTTATAGTTTTTAGGGTCATTTTGGGTTTGTTTTGGTATTTATTAGTTTTTAGGTTTGTTATGTTTTTTTGGGTGTTCTAGTTTTAGTGATTTTTTTATTGTTTTAATGTGTTTTAATAGTGATTTTAGGTTTTTAGGTTTTTAGGGTTTTATGGGGTTTTTCTATTTATAGTTGTTTATTTTTTTTGATTATTTTTGGGGATTTAGGTTTCATTATTATTTTTATGGTTTTTAGGTTCTTTATGGTGATTTATGTACCTTTGAGGCTTTTAGGGTTTTTCTGGGGGGGGGGATTGGGATTTAGGGTTATTTTTGTTTTCAGGGTTTTTAGTGTTTTTCAAGTAATTTTATGGGGTTTGGGTTGAGGTTTATGGGTGTTTAGGATATTTTAGGTTTTTGGGGGATATTTAGGGATTATTTTTTTTTTAGTAATTTTAGGGTTTTTTAGGTTAATGGGGATTTTGGGGCCATCAGGGTTTTCTGGTTTTTAAAGGATTTTTTAGTTTCTATTCAGGTTTATGATGGTTTTTTGGGGTGTTTTGTGTTTCATGATTTTTAATGTGTTATAGGTATTTGGGGGTTTTTTGTGTTCTTTTGGGGGTTTGAGGTTTTTTAGGATCATCTAGGAGTTTTATGGGTTTAAGGGGTTTTAAGGTTTCTCTATAATATTTTGGATTTTATGTTTTTAAGGGGTTTTATAAATTTTAGGTTTATTTGGGTTGTAGGGTAATTTTTTGTTTTATGGGTTATAGGTTTTATTAAGGGGGTTTAGGGTTCTTTGTTTGTTTTAGGGTTCTTTATTTTTCATCGGTTTCTAAGGGTTTTTAGGGGAATTTGGGTTTTTAGTGGCTGTAGTGTTTTAGGGTTTTTATGGTTTTATGGTTTTTAGTAGTTTGAGGGTTTTTAGGATTCATTGGATTTCATGTATTTTTTAGGTGAATTAAGGGATTTAGGTTTTATTTGGTGGGGTGTGATTGTATTTCATGGTTTTGATTTCTATTATTTTTAGGGCTTTTAAGATGATTTTGGGTTTTCTTGGGTTTTAGGGTTTTAATGTTTTTTAGGGTTTTAAGGGTTCATCTCGGGTTCTTAAAATCCTTTTTTGGGTTTTTGGGGTTTTAGGGTATTTATGGTTTTTAGGTTTTAAAATTTTTTCTAGGGGTTTTTTCATATTTTATCAATTTATAGGGTCCTTTATGGGGTTTAGAGGGTTTTAAGAGATTTAATGGTTTTTGGTTGTTTAGACATTTTTAGGATTCTAGGGGTTTTAAGTTCCTTTTGGGTTCTTTGGGTTTTTTTGTGAGTTTTAGGTAATTTAGTGTTTTTAGTATATTTTAATGGGTTTTCACTTTTTTAGGTTTTTTAGAGTTATCTATGGATTTTGGGGTTCTAATGGTTTTAGGGGTTTATGATTTTAAGGGTTTATTATTGTATATGGGGTTTTTATGGGGGGTTTAGGTTTTTTTGTTTTTTAGTGTTATTTTAGTTTTTAGGCTCTTTTGGGTTTTACATATTTTTAGGTATTTTTAGGGGATTTAGGGTTTTAGAGGTTTTACAATTTTACTATTATTAGGGGGTTTTGTCATTTTTATGGGGTTTGGGTGTTTGGTTTTATTGGTATTTTTGTGGGTTTTATTGTGTTTAGGGATTTTTAGGGTAATTTAGGGGTATTATTGGTTTATAGGGTTGCAGTGTGTTTTAATGATTGAGGATCTTTTTGGGGGGTTTATGGGTTTTTGGTCTTTTAGGTGTTTTTATGAGTTTTCATCTGATTTCAAGTTCATTGTATTTTTAGGGGTTTTATGGTTTTTGGATATCTTTTTTATTTTTTTGGTTTTTTAGGGAGAACATGATTATTTTGGGTTTTTAGGTTTATATGGTTTTTTATGTTTATAGAGTTTTTGATGGTCTTTTGGGTTCTTTGGGGGTTTTAGGGGCCTTTATGGTTTGTTAAGGTTTTATGATTTATTTTGGGTTTTGGGTGTTTTTGGTTGTTAGGGTTTTTTAGGTTTTTTTGGGTTTTTGGGGGTTATGTGGGCTTTTGGGGTTGTTATGGGTTTATGGATTTTAGGGTTTTGGGGTTTTTAAGGTTTCAAGGGATTTATGGTGTTATTAGGATTTTGTGGGTATTTAATGTTTTAATGAATTTCAGGGGTTTTTAGGGCCTTTGTGGTTTTAAGGGGTTATTAGAGTTTTTAGGTTTTATTGAGTTTTAGTGTTTTTAGGATTTTTTTGGGTTTTTAGTGTTTTTATGGTTTTTTGAGTGCTTGGTATATTTTAGGATTATTTTATGGTTTTTTTAGTTTTTTTAGTTTTTTTAGGGTTTTAGATTTTTTATTGGGGATTTAATTGGCTTCTTGATTTTAAGTGTTTTTATGGTTTTTAGGGGTTCTTTGTGGCCTTTAAGGTTGTATGGGAGTTTTAGGGATTTTATTGTTTTTATGTTGTTTAAGGATTTTTAGTGTTTTTTGTATTATTTGGTGTTGTAGGTCCTTTTAGGGTTTTTGTAATCTTGTAGGGTATTTTAGGGGTTTTTAAGAATTTTTAGGGCCATTTAGGGTTTTTACTGTCCTTTAATTGTCGTTTTCCTTCTTTGGGGTTTTTATATTTTTTAGTGTTTGAAATTGTATTTTTTGTTTTAGGCTGTTTTTGAGTTTTAGTATTTTATGATTTTAAGTGACCTTTAGGGTTTTTATGGTATCATGGTTTTATGGTTTTTAGGGTTGTTTTTTTTATTTTTATTGTCTTCAAGGATTTTTGAGAGTTTTTAGGGTTTTCAGGGTATTTTAAGGTGTTTTTGAGTTACTAGGGATTTTAGATGTTTAAGTGGTTTGGGGGGGGGGTTATTGTGTTTTTTGGTTTTAGTGTAATTAGGGGTTTTAAGGGTTATTATTTGTTATAAGGGGTTTTATGTTTTTAGGGGTATAAGGGTTTTTATGTTCTTCATATTGTTTTTAAGTGGTTTTTGTGTTTTAGGTTTTTTAATATTTTTAGCGATTTTACGGGTTTTATGGGTTTTAGGGTGTTTTATGGGGTTTTACAGTCTTTTATTTTTTAGGGTGTTTTATAATTTTTTTGTTATGTGGGAATTGTCAGGTTTTAAGAGTTTTTAGCAGTTTAGTATCTTTTAAGGCTTTTCAGTGTTTTAGGAATTTTAATCAATTTTTGGGGCTTCCGGATTTTTAAGAGTTTTTCACGGTCCTACATTTTCTATATCATTTTTTGGGTTTTTTTGGTTTTCATTGTTTTTGGGTATTTGTTGAATTTTTTATGATTTTATGGGTTTTACTGTTATTTTAGTGAATTTTTTTGGTTTATTGGGTTCTTATGGTATTATGGTTTTTTAAGGTCTTGTAGGGTTTTTGGATTTATTTTATTTTACCAGATTTTATGTATTTGTTTGGTTTTTAAGAGATCATAGGGTTTTTAGTCACTGTATGAGGTTTTAAGGGTTTTATGGTATTGAAATATATTAGGGTATTAGGGGTTATTTAGTTATTTGTTGTTTTTAGGGTTTTAATGTTTTTATATTTTTAGGGTTACATGGTGTTTTTGTTTTTTTTATATTTAGGGTATTTTACAGTTTTTTATAGCTGAAGGGACTTTGGGTTATTTAGGATTTTATGTTCTTTTCCTGTCCTAAGGGGTTTTAGGGTCTTTTTAGAATTTTTGGGGATTCAGGTTTTATTGTTTTTTGGGTCTTTTTGGGAATTTTGGGATTGATAGTCTCTTCATGGTTTTAGGTACTTTTATATTTTTTGTTTTTAGGGTTTTTTGGGTTTTAGGAGTTTTAGTTTCTTAATGGTTTTAGTTTTTTAGAGGTTTTAGGGGATTCTATTGTTTTCATAGGGATTTAGGAGTTTTTATTGTTTATAAGGGTTTTATGGGGTCAAAGAGTTTTTCCGGATTTTTGGGCATTAAGGGAATTTTTTCGGGAGTTATATTTCCTTTTAGTGGTTTTTGGTTCTTTTTGGGTTTCACTATTTCTTAGGGATTTTATAGTTTTTTATGGATTTTAGGGTTTTTTGGGATTTTGGGGTTTTAGAGGTTTTAGGGTTTTTATAATTTAATGGTTTTTTTGTAGTCTTTTAGAATTTTATTGTGTTTTAGGGTATTTTTAATTGTTTTTTATGTGTTTAGGGACCTTTTGGGGGTTTTAGAGTTTTATCGTGGTGTTTGTGCGTTTTAGGGTCTTTTATGGTTTTAGGGTTTTGTGGTTTTAAGGGTTTGTTATTGTTCTTCAGGGTTATTAGGGATTACATAGGGGGTTTACAGTTTTTAGGGGGTTTTATGTATTTGATTATTCTTAATAGGTATTTTTTATTTTCAATGGTAAGTAGTGTTTTATGATTTTCCAGGGTGTTATAGTAATTTTTGGGTTTTTTTTATTTTTATGGGATTTTAAGTTTTAATGATTTTAGGGTATTTTATGTTTTATGGTCTTTTAGAAGATTCAACGGTTTTAGGGCCTTTAGTGTAATTATTTATTTATATTATTTTTGTTTTAATGGGATTTTATGGTATATTAGTGTATTTTGGGGTATTTTATGCATTTTAAGATATTTTGGGTTTTTAGGTTCTTTTATCTGTTTTTTGGGGGTCTAGGGGCCTTTAGAGTTTAAGGTATATGGAATTTGGTTTAGGGTTCTAATATGTAGGGTTAGGATTTAGGGTGTAGGGTTTATGTTTTAGAGTGTAGGGGTTAAGGATTATGGTGTAGGTTTTATGGTTAAGGGTTTATAGTGTAGGATATAAGTTTTTAGGTGTAGAGTTTTGGGTATATGTTGTAGTGTAAATGGATTTGTGTGTAGGTTTTAGGGTTTGTTTTGTGGGGGTATCTGAATTGGTTTTTAGAAGTTTTAATTATTTTTTGAGTTTTAAGGGTTTTCTTGTTTTTGTGGTGTTTTATGGTTTTTAGATATTTTAGTAGTTTTTTTGGGTTTTTTGCGGTTTTATGTATTTTTATGGTTTTAGGGTTCTTGGGTTTCACATATATTTTTATGATTTTATTGGGGGGTTTTAAGTGTTTAGGAGTTTTTACGGTTTTCTAGATTTAAGAGATTCTATATGTCACGAAGGGTTTTATGGTGTTTCTGAATTTTTTACTTTTTCGGGTTTTAAGGGGTCTTTGGTGTCTTTTTATTCATTTATCATTTTTAGGGTTCTTAGGGGTTTTAGTGTTTTTGGTGGTTTTTATGAATATTTATAGTTTTAAAAAAATTTGGGGTTTTAGTGTTTTTAGAGTCTGGGTTAGGAACTTTTAGTTTTTTTAAATTTTTTAGGTTTTTTGGGGTTTTAGTGATTTTTAGAGTCTTTTGAAGTCATTTAGGGGATTTATGGGTTTTAGGGAATTTTTCTAGTTTTTAGGGTTTTTATAGTTTTCAGATAATTTTTAGGATTTAGTTATCTTTAAGGGTGTTTTTGGGTTTTAATGTACCTTTATTGTTGGTTTTTAGTGGTTTTATGGTTATAATGGTTTTTATGGTATTGTGGTTTTTTAATTTTTTATTTTTTTGGGTTTTTTGGGTTTTATTTGGGTTTTGGGGGGTTTTGGGATCATTTACGGGTTTTATTGTTATTTCAGGTTTTTTATGTTTTCTAGGTTTTTATGGAAACATGTTGTTTTTAATTTTTTAATGATTTTTTGGTCTTTAAGGGGTTTTGGGGGTTTTATTGTTTTTAGATATTTCTAGAATTTTTTTGTGTCTTTATTGTTTTTAGGTGTTTGGGGGTATTTTATAGTTATAATTAGTATTAGGGATTTTATGGTTTTATGGATATTAATTGGTTTATAGAATTTTAGTGTTCTTAATGGTTTTTTTGGTTTTTAGGTGTTTTTTAGTTTTTTAGGGTTTTAGAGTTTCTTAATGTTTTTAGTATTTTTATGGATTTTTTGGGTTCTTAGTGTTTTAAGGACTTTTAGAGTCTTTTCAGGGTTTTAAGGGCTCCATGCGGTTTTTCACAATCTTATGATTTTTAATTATGTTTAGTGTTTTAGGGTTTATATGTGTTTTGGGGGGGTTTTAGGTTATTATAGTTTTTATTGTTTTTAAGTGTTTTTGAGTTTTTACTTGCTTTAAGTGTTTCAAGGGTTTTTGTGATTTTTAGGGGGTTTTTCAGTTGATAATGATTTTTTAGGGTTTATATGTTGTTTATAGGTTTTAATGATTTTTAGGTTATTATTTCCTTTAGAGTCTTATGGTTTTTTAGTGTTTTGGGTTTAAAGGGTTTTATGGAATTTTAGGGATTTATAAGGGTTTTACCAATTTTTGGGTGTTTTATGGTTTTTATGTTCCTTAGGGTTTTCATAGTTTTATGTTTTTATGGAATTTTTTTGGTTCCTTTGGGATTTTAAATTTATATTTTGTTATTTTAGGGATTTATATTTTTACTGGTGTTTATACTTTTAGGCTTCTATGGTTTTTAGGGGTTTTACGGTTTCTAGGGTTTCATGTTTTTTATGGGTTTCCTTGGTCTTTTAGTGTTTTAATATGCTATTTATAGAAATTAGGGTTTTTATATTTTTTATTGTTTTTTGGTGTTTTTTGAGATTTAATGTTTGTAAGTGGTTTTAGTTATTATATGTAATTTTCATATTTTTAGGGTTGCCATAGGCTATTTTTGGGTTTTGAGGTTTTAGGGTTTTTATGGATTTTTGTTGTTTTATGGTCTTATGGTGTTTTATATTTTTACCATTTTAAATATTTTTAGGGGGTTTAATGCTTTTTTGGTTTTAGGGTGTTGAGGGGTTTAAGGATCCATAGTGGTTTTATGGAATTTTTGGGTCTTTGAGGGATTTTAGGGTCTTTTAGGGTATAATGGGGTTTTATGGCATTTATGGGATTTCTAGGATTTAGGGTATTTTAGGGTATTTTTTGGGGTTTTTATGATTTTAAGGGTTTTGTGGGTTTTAGGGTATTGAAATGGTTTTTAGGGGTTTTATAAATTTTTGCGGTTTTATTGTTTTTTATGGTTTTATGTTTTTTAAACTTTTTAGGGATTTTAGTGGTTTTTAGGGTATTTAGGGTGTTATATTATTTAAATATTTTTTAGTGTTATTTATCTTTTTTGGGTTTAAGGGGATTTTTGTGTTTTTAGTGGTTTTATTATTTTTAGGGTATTTTTAGCGTTTTAGGTTTTTAATAGTTTTTAGGGTTTTTTTTTGATTTTAGGAGTTTTTTTGTTTTTTGAGTTTTTAGGGTTTAATTGTATTATGGGGATATTTAAGTAATTTAAATGTTTTAAAGGGGTCTTATGGGTTTTTATGATTTTATGTTGTTTTATCATTTTTATGGTTTTCAGTGTTTTATGTGGTTTGTATATATTTTATGGGTTTTAATGTTTTTTGAGGGGTTTCGAAGGATTTTTTCTTCAATAATGTTTTTTGGGGTTTTTTATATTTTCTTTATTTAGTGGTTTGAAGGTAATTTTAGTGTTTCTATTGTATTAAATGGGTTTTTGGGTTTTATGTTCCTTTAGGGTTTTCATGGGGTTTATGGTTCTAAATTATTTTAGGTTCATTTAGGGTTTTTAGGGGGTCTTGGGATTTTTTGGATATTTCTTGGTTTTTTTGGTTCCATTATGATTTATAGGGTTTTACGGTCCATTATAGTATTTTTAGTTTGGGGTGTTATGGTATTTAATTATTTTCTAGGTTGTATGTGTTTTTAGGCTGTTTTAGTGTCTTTTTGGATTTGTAAAAGGTTTTTCTTTTTCTGTGGTTCTTATATTTTGTATTAATTTTTATGGCATTTAGTGGTTTAATGGATTTTTAGGAATTTTTGACTTCTAAGGGTTTATAGATTATTTTAATGGTTTTAGGGTTCATTTGGGTCTTTTAGGGTTTTAGTGGGATTTAGAGTTTTTAGGGTGTTTTAGGGACCTTTTTGTTTTTAGGGGTTTTAATGGCTTGTAGACTTTTAGGGCCTATTAGGTGTTTTTAGGGTTTTTAAGTTCCTTTATGGTTTGTATGGTCTTTTACTGTTTTAGTAGATTTCAGTTTCTTTTTGTTCCTTGATGTATTTTAGGGTTTTTAAGGTCTCTTGGGAAATTTTGTTGTATTTTATGGACTTTTAGGGTATTTAGTTCCTTTTAGAGTTTTAAGATCTTTTACAAACATTTTTCTGGATTTAAGGACATTTTATTTTTTTATGGTCTTTTATGGGTTTTTAGGTCCATTTATTGTTTTTAGGTTAATTTATGGGTTTTATGTTATTTTATGGCGTTTTTCAGTGTTTTACATGGTTTTAGTGTCCTTGGGGTTATTTTGTTTTTTAGGGTTTTTATGGGTTTTTGGGTTTTATGGGGTTTTAGGATCCATTTTTCACTTTTTAGTGTTTCTAGGGTCCTATGGTTTTTTGGGTTTTAGGATGTTTTAGTATTTTTAAGGGATTTGGGGATTTTACAGTTTTATAGGTTATTGGATTTTTTGGTTTTCTAGGGTATTTAGGACATTTTAGGGGTTTTAGTGTCTTATAGTTTTTAAAGTGTTTTTAGGGGCTTTAAAGTATTTTCAAATATTGGTTTTTTTAATGTTTTTATTGGTCTAGGGTATTTCAAGGGGTTATATGTTGTTTTTGTGATTTAGGGGTTTTAAGGGTTTTGGGGGGTTTTAGGGTTTTTTGGGGTTTTATGGTTTTATGTGATTTAAGTGTTTTTTCGGAGTTTTTAGTGTTTTATGGTATTTTGTGTTTATAGGGAATTAAACAGTTTTAGGTTTTTTTGGGGAGGGGGTTGTTTTTTTGGTTTGTATGTGTTTTGGTCTTTTAGTGTTTTATTTATTTTTTTATTAGTTTTATGTGTTTTAAGGGATTTTTTTTGGGTATTAAGGGACTTTTGGGGTTTTTTGGATTTAAATGTATTTAAAGAGATTTAGGGCCCTCTAGGGATTTTTATGGGTTATAAGGGTTTAAATGGGTTTTTACAGGTTTTTAGATATTTTTAGGATTTTTCGACATTATAGTGTTTTAAAGGGATTTTTGGGTTTCTAGGAGTTTTTTTGGTTTTAGGGTTTTTATAATTATTTGTGTGTTTTTATGGATTTTTTAGTCATTTTAGAGATTTAGGTGTTCTTGGAATTTTAGGCTTCATAAGTATTTTTATAGGTTTTGTCACTTTTTAGTCATTTTCAAGTGTTTTAGGGTGTTTAAGTGTTTTTATGGTGTTTATTTTTTTAGGTTTTAGGGTCTCTTAGTGGGTTTTATGATTTTTATGGGATTTAGGGATTTAGGATTTTAAGGGGTTTTGTTATTTTATGGTTTTAGTGTTTTTTAATTTTTTGGTGTTTAAAGGGGTTTTATATTGTCTATGGTTCTTTATAGTTTTTAGTTTTTATGTTTTTTAGGTGTTTTATGGTTATTATGGTTTTTATATAATTTTCTGTTCTCAGGGGTTTAAGGGGTTTAAGGTATTTTTTGGTATCTTCATATTTTTAGGCTTTTATGGCTTCTAGGATTTTTATTCTTTTTATGTTTGTAGGATTTTTTTGGGTTTTCCTAGTTAGTTAAGGCCTTTTGAGAGATTTATGGTTTTGTTCTTTTTTTATAATTTTTAGGTACTTTTGTGTCTTTATGGTTCTAAAGGGGACTTGGTTTTTTTAGATCATTTTAGTGGTTTTAAGGGTTTTTTATGATTTTTGGGGGTTTAGTATCTTTTATAGTTTTTAGGTTTTTTGGGTTTTCAGGTGTTTTTAGGGATTTATAATTTTTTAGGTTTTTAATGATTTTTTATAGTTTTGGGGTTTTTGTGGTTTTTAGGGTTTTAGGGTTTTTGAAGATTTCCTGGGATTTGTGGGATTTTAGGGTCTTAGGGATATTATTGGATTTTAATGGTTTTATTGTGCTTTTATAATTTTAGGGTCTTATGGTTTTTAAGGCTTCAAGTATTGTTTTATGGATTTTAGTTTCTTAGGGTACCATTTAGGGTTTTAGGGTTTTGAGGGGTTTGTAGTATTCTATATATATATATTTTGATATTTATAATATTTTAGGTGTTTTTAGAGGGTTTCAGGGGTTTTTATAGTATTTTAGGGGTTTTTAGGGTCCTTTAGGGGTTTAAATGGGTTTTTGGGTGTTTATGGGGTTTTAGGGTACATTGAGGGGTTTTTGGATTTTTTGAGCTTGGATGTTTTTTATGGATTTCTTATGGTTTGTTAGGGTTTTTGGGAATAAATAGGATTTTATAACTATTTTTAGAGGTTTTTTGGGGTTTTTATTGTTTTATGACATTTATACTTTTAGGGGTTTAATGTGTTTTAGGGATCTCAAAGGGTTTTAAGGGGTTTTTTTGTTTTTATGTGTATTTAGCAATTTTTTCTCTTCTATGTTTTTTCTGGGTATTTTTTCATATTTTTAAGGATTTATGTGTTTTCTTGGGGTTCTTCTGGTTTAAGGGTTTTTATTGTTTTTTAGGAGTTTTAGTGGCTTTTAGGGATTTTAGTGTTTTGTGTTTTTTACATATGTTATGGTCTCCTAGTGGTTTTTTGGGGGTTTTAGGGTTTTTATGTATTTTAGTGTCTTAACATTGTCAGGTTTTTTAGTGTCATTTAGGGATTTTAAGGGGTTTTTGGTTTTATCTTCTTTTAGGTATTTCATTGTTTTTTTGGGTTCCATAGGTATTTTAGAGGGTTTAAGGTTTTATAGTATATTTTAGTGTTTTAGGGGGTTTAGATTATTTTCAATTTTATTATGGTTCATGGAGTTTTATTGATTTTTATAACTTCTATAGGAGATACTCGGACTTTTATGGATATTTAGGGTTTTTAGGTTATTTGAGGTTTTTAGGATATTTAGGGTCCATTAAAGGTTTTTTGGTTTTTTTATTCCTTTAGGGGGATTTAGGGGTTTTTTGACCTTTTTGTATTTTTATCGTTTTTTGTGTCATTTGGGGTTTTTATGGGTTTTAGGATACTTTAAGAGTTTTAGAGTCTTTTTAGTTTAGAGTGTATTTTAGGATATTTTATGTTTTGTTTCATTTTTCTGACTATCTTCAAGGACTTTTAATGTTTCTAGGATCTATTTGTGTTTTCATTATTTTTATTGTATTGTAGGGTTTTTAGAGTTTTTATGGTTTTTAAAAATTTTGGTTCCTTTAGGATCTATTATGTTTTTGTGTTTTTAGTGTATTTCAATGTTTCTATGGGTTTTTGGGTCATTATTTTCTTTTAGGTGGGTTTGGGATTTTTTGGGTTTTAGGGTTTTTATAAGTTTTTTTGTGATTTTTGGGTTTTATTATTTTTCTCGGTTTTATGGGTATTAAGGTATTTTATTTTTTTTAGTGTCCTTTATGATTTTAGTGATTTTAGGTTTTTTAGGGTTTTTTTGTGAATTTTATGGTTTTAGGTTTTTAAGGGGGTTTTATGGGGTTTTAAGGGTATCAAAGGATTATAGGTTTTTAGGGGATTTAAGGGTTTTGGGATTTAAGGAATCTTAATGATTTTTTGTTATTTTAGGGGATGTTAATGTTTTTTTGTTTTGTTTTTTGATTTTTAAGAATTTAGGGTTATTAGTGATTTTAGTGTTTTTATTGTTTTTAGGGGTGTAATGATTTCTATGTTTTAAGGGTCTAAGTGGTTTTTAGAGTTTTTAAGGATTTTATTGAAGTTTTTGGTTGTTAAAGTTTTTAGGGATTTTTGTGTTTTGGGGGGGTTTGGGGGTTTTAATGCTTTATGTTTTTATGTTATTTTAGTGGTTTTTAGAGGTTTTAGGTTTTTTAGGGGTTTTTGGATTTTTAGGATATTATGGATTTTTATTGTCTTAAGGTAGTTTTATGATTTTTTCTGTTTTTAATGTTATTTTGGAGTTTTCTTGAGGTTTGAAGGTCGTTTAATTATTTTTCTGGTTTTTATATTATTTAGTATTATTAAGGTTTAAATGGTTTTTAGGGGGTTTTGGAGCTTTTTAGCATTTTTGTTATTTTGTTTATGTTTTTTCATATTTTATGCTATTACGTGGTTTTTGTATTTTTATGGATTTTAGGGTTTTAAGTTATTTTGTGGGTTTTTCGTTTTTTATGGGGTTTAAATTGGTTTAATGGTTTAATTGTTTCTTAAGGTTTTAAGGCTGTTTTTTTTTTCTTCAGTTTTTAGGGTGTTAAGGGGACTTGGGTTCTTTTTGGGTTTTACAGGGATTTAGGGTTTTTAGGGAATGTTCGGATTTTCATTCAATTTTTATGGCCTTTCAAGGTTTTGAGGGTCCTTTAGTGGTTTTACAATTTTTAGAGTTTTAATGTTTTTTTTATTATTACGAGTCTTGGGATTTGAAAAGTTACTTTGGTTTTTTTGTGTGTTTTAGGGGTTTAGGGTATTTAGGGATATAGAGGTATTAACGTTTTTTATGTTTTTATAGTTTTAGGATGTTCCAATATATTTGACGTAAATTTTAGGTTATTGGGATTATAGGGTTTTAGGTTGATTTGTGGTTTTTATGGGGTTTTAGGGTTTTTTGTGTTTTTTTCTTTCAGGGATTTTTGGCGAGTGTAAGGGTTTTGGGGGGGTTTAGGTATTTTTAGGGTTTTAGGGTTTTAGTGGTTTTAGGGGTTCAAAATATTTTTGGTGTTTTTAGGGGTTTTAATATTTTTTGGGATTTATTTTTTTAGTTTTTTCATTGATTTAAGGGGTTTCGGGGGTTTGAGGGGTTTAAAATGTTCTTGGTGTTTTTTAGGGGTTTTAATATTTTTTTGGGACTTTATAGTATTTATAGTTTTTATGGATTTTAGGGTTTTTAAGGCATTTTAGGGGATTATGTTTTTTAGTATTTTATGGGTTTTATTGTTTTTAGTGGTTTTTATAAATTTTTTTGGTTTTTAATGATTTTAATTGTTTTTTGGATTTACATTACTTTTTTTATTAATGGTTTTACGTTTTGTTAAGGTTATTATATGTATTTAGGGGTATTAGGAAATTTTAGTGTTTTCAAGGAATTTAGGATATTATAGGGGTTAAAAAGGTTTTAGGGCCTTTTAGGGGGATTTAGAGTCTTTTAGTGTTATTATTTTTTATTTTGATTTTTTAGGTTCTTTATGTTATATGGGGTTTTTTTTTGTTTTTAGGGTTTTTTTTGGGGGGGGGTGGGTGGTATATTTCTGTTTTCAGGGGTTATATTGGTTTTTAGTTTTTCTCAGATTTTTTGGTATTTGTGGTTTTTTAGGGTCTTAGAGTATAAAGGGTTGTTTGGTGTTCGGTTTCTTTTGACAGATATTTAGGGTTTTACGGGCAATATGTGTTTTTAGGGGTTTATAAGATTTTTATGGTTTTAGTGGATTTAATTATTTTTGTATTTTTCATGGTTTATAGGTGTTTAAAGTGATTTTAAGGTTTTTATAGTGTTTTAGTGTTGTTATAATTTTGGATTTTTTTATGGTTTAATGGTTTTAAGGGGTTTTTAGTGTTTTAGGGTTTCTATGGGTTTTTATGGATTTTTCTAATTTTTAGGAAATCTATGATTTTTAGAGTTAAATAATTTTTTTATGGTTTTTAAATTTTTTGGGTATTATGGTGGTGTATTTATTTTCTGAATTTTGGTTTTTCAATGGTTTTTTTGAATAAGGGAAATTAAGGAATTTTTAGGTACGTTATGGATTTTTTTTTGTTTTAGGGTCATTAATGGTTTTTTAGGTTTTTAGTGTCATTTGGGGTCTTTGTGGGATTTTAATTCCTTTTGGGGTTCTTAGGGTTTAATGAAGTAAGGGTTTTTAGGTCTGTAAACGTTTTTTAGGATATTTAGGTTATTAGGCCACTTATTATTTTTATGTTGTTTTTTAGTTTTTTGGGTTTTTTTGGGGATTTTTGAAATTTTAGGGTTTTGATGTTCTTTAAATTGTTTTAGGGTGTTTTGGGTTTCAAGGGATTATAGGTTTTTTAGGGTTTTCAGGGGTTTTAGGGTTTTTTTCAGTTTTTAGGGGTTTAGGGTTTTTCTGGGGGTTTACTGGTATTTGGGGGTTTTTTAATAAATTTTGGTTTTTAATAGATTTTATGGTTTTTAGTATCTTTTTATGGGTGTTAGAGGTTTTTAGTTTTTTAGGGTTTCTTATTATTTTAAGGGCTTTAAGGTTTACTCAGTAATTCTGTGAATTTTTTTTGGGGTTTTTTAGTTTTTAGGGGGGTTTTATATTTTTAGGTATTTTTATGGGTTTTTGGGTCATTTAGGGGTTTTTTGATTTTTTAGGGGTTTGGGTTTTTAGGATTTTGGGGTTTTTAATGCCGTTTTAGGGAATATAGTGTTTTAGGAGACTATAGGGTTTTGGGGGTTATTTTGGGTTTTAGTGTATTTATTATTTTTTTATAGTTATTTTAGGAATACATTGGATTCATATAGGGTGTTTATGGGTTTTTATGTTTTTATAGTTTTTAGGGTTTAAGGGGTTTTAGGGTTTTTAAGTGTCTTTAGTTAGTTTTAGGGTTATTATAGGTTTATTTGGGGTTTTATAATTTTTAGACGGTTTAATGGTATTTTGGTTATTTATTTGTTTTATGAGATTTTATGGGTTCTTAGGGGTTTTAGGGGTCTAGTGTTTCTTATGGTTTTTTGGGTTTCTATGCACTTTTAGAGGAATTTGGGTTTTCAGGGGGATTATAGGTTTTAAGGGTGTTTAATGTTTTATGGTTTTTAGGGGTTTTCTTGCGATTACTGTGGATTTTGAGGTTTTTAGGGAGTTTTATGATTTAAGGTTTTTTAGATTTTTTATATTTTTTTTCCTTTGAGGGTTTTTGGGATTATATGCTTTTTTGGGTTTTTTGGTTTTTTGGTTTTTAGGGATTTTAGTTTTTATGGTGTTTGGGGTTTTGGGTATTTTTAGGGGTAATTAGGGTTCTATGTTTATTTAAGTTATTTTAAGGTATTTTTGGGTTTTATTGGTCTTATGGTTTTTTTCATGGTTTTAGAGGTTTTTTGGGGGTTTTAATTATTTGATGGGTTTTTTTGGTTTTAGGTTTTCAGCAGTTTTTAGTAGTGTTTTGGGTTTTTAAATTATTTGAGTTTTTTAGGTCATTAGAGTTTTAGGGTGTTGGGGTTATTTGGGGTTTTAAGGCTTTAATAGTATGTATGGGATTTTGAAAATTTAGGGGTTTTTTCAGTTTTTTTTGGTTTTCATGATTTTGTGGTTTTAGTGTTTTTATGGTTGTTTGTTTTTAGGGTTTTTAGGGTTTTCATGGATTTTATGATTTTTAGGATTTTTACAGTTTTTAGCGTTTTTGTAATTTCTATGTTCATGTAATGTTTTTTAGAGTTCTGTGGTAGTTTTAGAGGTATTTGGTTTTTTTGGGGTTTTATGGATCTTTTAGGTTATTTAGGTTGATTAGTGTTATTTATGAGATTTTATGGGTTATTAGGGTCTGTTAGGTTTTTTGGGGGTTTTATGTTTTTCTAGGTTTTATAGTTTTATGGATTTTTATAGTATTTTATGGTTTTGGGTATTTATGATCCTTTAGGGGGTTTAGGTTCCTTTATGTTTTTAGGTAACTTCATGGATTCTAGGTTTTTTGGGGATTAAGGGTATTTAGGTAATTTTTTTGGATGTTGTGTTTTTCATAGTTTTTAGAATTTTTTGGGTGTTGGGGTTTTTGGGAATTTAATAATTTTAGGGATTTAAAATAATTTTATGGTTTTTTCAATTTCTTATAGTTTTTTGGTTTTTGGGTTTTTTTGGTATTTCATTATTTTAATTATTTTTATGGTTTTGGGGTCTTTTATTATTATTAGGGTTTTTAGGGACTTTTATTTGTTTGGGTGTTTATTAGGGTTTTTATTTTCTTTCAGGGTCTTGGGTTTTTTAGGGTTGGTTAGGGTTTCTATGTGGTTTTTAGGGTCTTTTAGGGTTTTAAGGGGTTTTATAAGTCTTATGTTTTTTTTATTTTTATGGTATGTTAGAGTTTTTAGGGTTTTAGTGGATCTAGTGTTTTCGGATTCCTTAAGGGTTTTTTTTGGATTTCAGGGTCTATTAGGTTTTTTATGTTTCATTAGGATACATTAGGGTTTAAAAAAATTAGAGACATTTAGGGGGTTTAGGATTTTGGGGCCCCTTGGGGGTTTTAAGGGTATTATTTTCATTTTAGGTTGTTAGGTTTTTTTGGTTTCTTGGGGACCTATATGTTTTTTTTGAATATGTTTCAGTTTTAGGATATTTTATTATATTTTATTATTTTATTCATGTTTTTAGGTATTGTAGGGTTCTTTTACGGTTTATAGTTTATTTGGTGTTTTTAGTTTTTTTATATTTTAGGATTTTAAGAGTTTTAGGGTATATTATGGGATTTTTAGGGTTTTTATGAGTTTTAGGGTTTTTTTTGGTTTTATTTGTTTTTAGGGGTTTCAGGGTTTATAGAATATTTAGTGGTTCTAGGTTCCTTTAGGTTATTTCTAGGGTTTTGTAATGTTTATATGGTTTTTATTAGTTTTAGGGGGTTTAATGGATTTTATGTGTTTAAGTTGTTTTTTGGGTTTTTTGGGTTGAATGGTTTTTAGGGTCATTAGGATTTTTGATGAATTTAGGGTTTTTAACTGTTTTTAGTGTTTTATGATTTTAGGGGTTTTATTACTTTTAGGGGTTTCTATGATTTTTAGGTGTTTACTGGGATTTAGGGATTTTTATTGTTTTTGGGGTTTTTGAATAGTTTGAAGAGATTTATGGAATTTTTGAGTTTTTTATGATCATTGGGGTTTTTGGGTTTTTTAATGTTTTATTTTTTTTTCAGTTTTTAGATATTGTGGGTCATTTATGTGTTTCTTAGGGTATTCTTGGTGTTTTATAGAGTTCTATGGTCTTTTAGGGTTTTTACATTTTTTGGGTTTTAGGGTCATTATGTGTTTTGGGTTGTCCTGGGTTTTATAGTTTATATTGGGGTTATATTATTATTTGGTTGTTTTTGTGTTTTTATGGTGTTTAGGGTTATTATTTTATTTTAATGGTTTTTATTTATTTTCTAGGTTTTCTTGGTTTTTTGAATTTATCATGGTGTTCAAGGTTTTTCTTTGTGATTTTAGGGTTTTAGGGTTTCTAGAGATTTTAGGGTATTGGGATTTTTAGGGATTTGTAGTTTTTTTTCGTTTAGGTTTTGGGGGGTTTTTAATGTTTTTATGGTTTGTAGGGGTTTCATATATTTTTTAAGGGGTTTAAGGGCTTTCATGGATTTTTAGGGTTTTTGAGGTTTTTATATTTTTTATGGTTTTTAGAGATTTTCATGGATTTATTTGGGGTTTTTGGGTTCTTAGGGTTTTCATAGGGTTTTTTGGGTTTTTAAATAGTTTTTAGTATTTTTGGATTTTTAGAGTCTTTTGGGGTTTTAAGATTATTTTAGGGTTTTAGGGTTTTCATGGTTTTTAGTGGTTTGAATTGTTTGTAGGTTTATGGGGTTTTTATGATTTTTAGTGATTTTAGGATTTTTTTAGTTTTTGGTTTTTAGATTTTTAGGGGATTTAGGGTTGTTTTGGGAGTTGAAATGGTTTATCGTATTTTAGAGTCTTTATAAGGATTTGATTATATTTTAGGTGGTTTAAGGGGAATTATGTCATTTTAGGGTTTTGAGGGATTTTAGTGTCTTTTAGGGGTTTTATTGATTTTTTTTTGTTTTTAGGGTTTTTACAATTTTTATGGATTTTACGGATTTTAATATTTTTATATGTAATTAAGGATTTCAAGGATTTGGATTTGAGTGGTTTTCAGGGAGCATTAGGATTTAGGGTTATTTAGTGTTTTAGTGGGTTTTAGGCGGTTTATGGTTTTAGTGTTTTATTTATGTTTTCAATGGATTTTATGGTATTGGGGTTTTAAGGGATTTCCAAGGATTTTTGGTTTTTTTGGTGGTTTTCGGTTCTTAAGTGTTTTTACGAGTTTTACAGGGTTTTTCATGGGTTTTAGTGGTATTATATTTTTTTGTGGGAGTTTGGGTTTTTTAGGGTTTTTGGGTTTTATTGTTTTATTAGGGGATTTAGGGGTTTTAGGGTTTAGGATTTAGGGTCTGGGGTATAAGGTTTAGGGTGTGTGGTATAAGGTTTAGGGTGGATGGTTTATGGTTTAGGGTGTAGGTTTTAGGGTTCACGGTGTAATTTTTTGGGTGTTGGGTATATTGTTTAGTGAGTAAGGATTAGTGTTTAGGGTATAGGGAATAGTGTTTAGGGTCTAGGATTATGAGTTCAGGGTGTAGGGTGCAATGTTTTGGGTGTAGTCTTTATGGTTTATGCTGTATGGTAAAGGGTTTTTGGTGTAGTGTTTAGGGTGTAGATTATATGGATTTGGGTTTAGGGTTCTGGGTTTAGAGTGTGGGATTTAGGGTTTATGTTGTATGTTTTATGTTATAATGTGTAGGGTGTAGGGTTTAGTGACTAATATGTTGGGTATTGGTATTAGGGTGTAGGGTATTGGGTTTTGGGTGTAGGGTTTGTGGTTTAGGGTGAGGGGTTTAGGGTTGATGGTATAGGGTTTTGGTTGAAGTTTTTAGGTTTTATGGTGTGTGGTATAGGGTTTCTAGTGTAGGGTTTAGGTTTTAGGGTGTAGGGTTTGTGGATAATGGTTTAGGGTGTATGGTATAGGATTTACGGTGTAGGGTTAATGGTTTAGGGAGTACGGTCTATGGGTAAGGTTTTATGTTGTTGGGTTTAGGGTGTGTGGTTTAGAGTTTGGGATTTCGGGTTTGGGGTTTGTGGTATAGCTTTTAGGATGTAGGGTATATGATTTAGGGAGATGGGTTTAGGGGTTTTTGTATTTTTAGGGGATCTATGATTTTCAGAGTTAAATAATTTTTTCATCGGTTTTAAATTTTTTGGATTTTATGGTGGTGTATTAATATTTTCAGAATTTAGGGTATTTCAATGGTTTTGGGAGTATAAGGGCATTTAAGGATTTCTTAGGTTCTTTTATGTATTTTTTGGTGTTTTAGGTTCTTTTTGAGTTTTTTAGGTTTTTAGTGTCTTTCGGTGTCTTTGTGGGATTTTAATGCCTTTTTCGGGTTCATAGGGTTTAATGATTTTTGGGTTTTTAGGTCTCTAAATTTTTTAGGATTTTTAGGCTATTAAGATACTTATTATTTTTTGTTGTATTTCAGTTTTTTTTTATTTTTGGGGTTTTTAGAAATTTTAGAGTTTTAATGGTCTTTGAATTTTTTTAGGGTGTTTTGGGATTCAATTGATTATAGGGTTCTTTATGGATTTCAAGAGGTTTAACGGTTTTTTCAATTTTTAGGGGTTTAGGTTTTTTCGGAGGGTTTACAGGTATTTTGGGGTTTTATTGTTTTTAATATTTTTAGGATTTTAATAGATTTTATAGGTTTTAGTGTCTTTTTATGGGTATTATGGGTTTTTAGTTTTTAAGGGTTTCTTATTGTTTTAAGGGTTTTAATGTTTTTACAGCATTTTTGTGTATTTTTTTGGTTTTTTGGTTATTATGGGTTTTTTGTCTTTAGGTATTATAACGGGTTTTAGTGTCATTTAGGGGTTTTAGGGGTTTTAGGGGTTTTGGTTTTTTAGGTTTTTTGGGGGTTTTACTGTCATTTTTGGGAATATAGTGTTTTAGAGGACTTTAGAGTTTTAGGGTTTATTTTTGGGTTTTTGTGTATTTATTATTGTTTTATGGTTCTTTTTGGAATATTTTGGATTCATATAAGGTGTTTATGGATTTTTAGGGTTTTTAGGGTTTCTAGGGTTTTTAAGTGTCTTTAGTTGGTTTTAGGGTTATTATAAGTTTTCATGGGGTTTTATAGTTTTTAGGCTGTTTAATGGTATTTAGGTTATTGAATTGTTTTATAAGATTCTATGGGTTATTAGGGGTTCTAGAGGTTTTAGTGTATTTTATGTTTTTTTAGATTCTATGCTCTTCTGGAGGATTTAGGGTTTTCTTGGGGTTTAGCGGTTTTAAGGGTGTTTAGTGTTTTATGGTTTTTAGGGGTTTTCTAGGGATTACTATGGATTTTAAGGTTTTCAGGGAGTTTTTTTGTTTTAGGTTTTTTAGATTTTTTTTCTTTTTTTCTTTTTAGGGTTTTAGGAATTATATGTTTTTTTTGATTTTTTGGTTTTTAGTGATTATAGGGGTTTTGATGGTTTTTTTGGGTATTGGTTATTTTTAGTGGGATTTAGGGTTCTATGATTATTTATGTGATTTCTGGGGATTTTTAGGGTCTTGTTGGTATTATGGTTTTTTTCATGGTTTTAGAGGTTTTTGGTGGTTTTAATCTTTTTATCGTTTTTTTATTTTAGGGTTTTGGCGGTTTTTATTTGTCTTTTGGGTTTTTTTTAAATTTTAGATTTTATAGGGCTTTAGAGTATTATGGTTTTTGGGTCATTAGGGGTTTAAAGGATTTAAGGGTATTTAGGGGTTTTGGGGAATTTAGGGGTTTTTTTGAGTTTTTTGGGTTTTCATGTTTTTGTGGTATTAGTGTTGTAATGGATTCTTGTTTTTTTGGAATTTAGGGTTTTCATGGATTTTAGATTTTTTGGATTTTTATAATTTTTAGGGTTTACATAATTTCTAAGGTCTTGTAAGGGTTTTTAGTGTTCTTTGGTACTTTTAGAGGCCTTTTGTTTTTTTGGGTTTTTATGCGTCTTTTAGGTTATTTAGGTTGTTCAGTGTTATTTAGGGGTTTTTATGGGATATTAGTGTCTGTTAGGTTTTTAGGGTGTTTTATGTTTTTTTAGTATTAGAGGTTTATGTATTTTTATGGCCTTTTAGGGTTTTTGGGATTTATGATTTTTAGGGGTTTTAGGTTCTTTCATGTTATTAGGTACCTTCATGGATTCTAGGGTTTTTTTGGGGGATTAAGGGTATTCAGGTAATTTTTTTGGATGATGTGTTTTTCTAGGTTTTTAGATTTTTTGGGGTTTTTGGGTTTTAAGGAATTTAATGTTTTTAGGGATTTAAATTTTTTTTATGATTTATTCATGTTCTTATAGTTTTTTTTGGTTTTTTGGGGGTTTTTTGTTATTTCATTATTTTTACGATTTTTATGGTTTTGGGGTCTTATTATTTTTATTGTTTTTAGGGGAATTTATATGTTTGGGGGTTTGTAATGGTTTTTATGGACTTTTAGGGTCTTGGGTTTTTTAGGGTTGGTTGGGGATGTTATGTAGTTTTTAGGGTCTATTTTTGTTTTAGGTGGTTTTATAAGTCATATGGGTTTTTTGGGATTTTTATGGTCTGTTAGTGTATTTGGGGTCTTAGTGGATCTAGTGTTTTCATTATCCTTAAGGGTTTTTTTGGATTTTAGGGTACAATCGGTTTTTTATGATTCATATGGATACTTTAGGGGTTTCAAAAAAATTAGAGATATTTATGGGTTTTGGTCTTTTTAGGGCCACTTAGGGGTTTTAAGGGTAATATTTTCATTTTTGGTTTTTAGGATTTTTTGGTTTCTTGGGGCCCTATATGTTTTTTAGAATCTGTTTCTCTTTTAGTATATTTTATTTTATTTTATTTTTTTATTAATATTTTTAGGTATTGAAGAGTTCTGTTAGTGTTTATAGTGTTTTTCAGTGTTATAAATTTTTATTATCTTTTTGGATTTTAATATTTTTAGGGTATATTATGGGGTTTTAAGGTTTTTTATGAGTTTTGGGGTTTTGGGGGTTTTAGAGGTTTTTAGGGGTTTCAGGTTTTTTAGGAGATTTAGTGGTTTTAGGGTCCTTTAGGTTGTTTCTGTGGTTTCATAAGGTTTATATGGTTTATATTAGTTTTAGGGGGATTAAGGGTTTTTATGTGTTTAAGTGGTTTTTTTGGTTTTATGGGTTTTATGGTTTTTAGTGTTATTAGGATAATTATTGAATTTTGGGTTTTTAATTGTTTTTAGTGTTTTTTGATTTTAGGGGTTTTATTACTTTTGGGGTTTCTATTATTTTTAGGTGTTTAAGGGGTTTTAAGGATTTTTATTATCTTTGGGGTTTCTGAATAGTTTTAAGAGATTTATGGATTTTTTGGCTTGGGGGTTATTTATAGTTCCAATTTTTTTGGGTTTTAGGTATTTTTGGTCATTTATATGTTTCTTAGGTTATTCTTGGCGTTTTATAGAGTTTTATGGTCATATAGGGTATTTAGGGTTTTTACGTATTTATAGGGTTTTAGGGTCATTATGGGTTTTGTGTTGTTTTGGGTTTTATTGTTCTTATTGGGGTTTCATTATTATTAGGTTGTTGCGGCGTTTTTATGGATTTTATGGTTATTTGTTTATTTTAAGGGTTTTTACTCTTTTTTCTGGGTTTTCCTAGATTTTTGAATTTATCATCGTGTTCTAGGTTTTTCTTTTTGATTTTAGGGTTTTATGGTTTCTAGAGATTTTAGATTATTGGGATTTTTTGGGATTTTTAGTTTTTTTCATTTTAGTATTTTAGGGTTTTGGGGGGTTTTTTAGTGTTTTTATGGTTTGTAGGGTTTTCATAGATTTATTAGGGGGTTTAAGGGTTTTCATGGATTTTTTGTGTTTTGGATGTTTTTTATGGTTTTTAGTGTTTTTCTGGGATTTTTTGTGGGTTTTTGGGTTATTTGGGGTTTCATAGGGTTTTTTTGGGTATTTAAATAGTTTTTAGTGTTTTGGAATTTTTAGGGTCTTTAGGGGTCTTAAGATTATTTTTTGGGATTTCGGGTTTTCTTGGTTTTTAGTGGTTTGAATATTTTAGAGGTTTATTGGTTTTTATGATTTTTAGTGTTTTTAGGATTTTTATGGTTTATATTTTTTAGGGGATTTAGGGGTGTTTTGGAGTTGAAGGGGTTTACGGTATTTTAGTGTGTTTATAAAGATTTGATTTTATTTTTGGTGGTTTAAGGGGAATTATGTCATTTTAGGGTATTTGAGGGAATTTAATGTCTTTTAGGGGTTCTATTGATTTTTTGTTTTTTGGGGTTTTTACAGTTTGTAGGGATTTTAGTATTTTTAATATTTTTATAGGTAATTAAGGATTTCAGGGATAAGGATTTGAGTGGTTTTCAGGGTGCTTTAGGATTTAGGTAAAGAAGGCTCGGGTCCAGGCTATTCCTGGCACCCCCCAAAATTTATTAAACAAAAAGACACAAACACTGCAGACAAGGGAGGGGAGGGGTCGAACGACCCACACCCAAAAACCCTTACAACCCATGCCAAAGAAAGAAAAACAGAGAAAGAAAAATGCACAAAAACAGTCAAAACCGCAGCATCATCACATCACATTCAGCCAGTACCAGCATCCAACCGCACAACATCCAGTGTTAACCAGCATCCAGCAGCTCACAGCTAACCAACAACCAACATTCAGACTACAGCAGCAAACAACATCCAGCAGCAGCAACCAGCCAACGAGCATCCACAACAAACCAGCAACCAGCATCCTCATTTTCAGACAGCCAGCACCTCTTTCGACCACCAAACATCTCCCAGCATCCCACTTCCACTCCAGCAACACAGCAACAAACTCATCCAAAGCAGTAGAAAAAACCAAACAGCCACACGTCCTCACCAAGAACCAGTAAGCAGAGTACCCTTCCATACAACAGCCATCATCATATTTCGTAAAATCCAGCATCCAACACCTTGCAGCCTCAACCATGTCCCACAAAGAGGTACAACCAACATCACAACAGAAAATAGCACATCGCCACCATCACCTCGAATTAGAACTCACAGCTTTATCACAACCCAGCATGCCAGCAAGCAGATAATTCTCAGAACAGTCGCAGCTTAACAACCAGCAGTCATGAGCTTCAAACCAAACAACTTTCAGCATTCCACACCTCTTAGTACAGCAAACCACAATCCACAAAAATCGCCAAACACATCTCAGCAGACCCATAAACTAGCGTCCTTTCAGAACCGAAAGCAAGTAGGAGAACATGGAATGCCAAAAGAAAGACAAGGTTGAGCACACACCTGCAGCTGCATCGTGAACCGCCAGAAGAAACGAGCTTCTGCAATGTAAGATCAAGAAGACCCCGACCAGCATCGCCAGACCAGATCGTCACACCATCCGCCTAAACGAATCACCTTCTGAAAAGAACCTGAACACCGAAGCAACCAGCTTTGCCATTGCGCCCTTTGACTGCATTGACCCACCTGCAGAAACCCTAGATCTGAAAAAACAACCCCAATCTACAGCTGCTGGAGGATGTCGACCCAAGCAAGAACATATGAAGGCATCACGACCACCATAGCAGTCGGAAGCCAAACGTGCCAGCAACGGAAGAAATCCGTGTTGAAGTCCGAAGTCCAGAGCACTTGGGGAAGACGATGTTTGTCAAAGTGCATAATCCACCACCGTCTTGAGGCTGAAGATCACATCCAGGTCATACCATCTTTGAGAACTAAGGAGCAAGGATCCACCGATGTAGCTTCGATTTGGATCCAGGGGAAAGCCTGGAAGAATCGTCGAGTGAGAGAGAATTCCAGGAGAGTGCGCCGCCATCTCCTTTAGGATTTAGGGTTATTTAGTGTTTTTGGGGGTTTTAGGGGATCTATGGTTTTTAGGGTTTTTTATGTGTTTTCTAAGAATTTTAGGTTTTTACTGTTTTATGGGATTTTTGGGGTTTTTAGGTTTTTTTGGTGGTTTTGGGTTCTTATGTGTTTTTACGGGTTTTACAGGGTTTTCATGGGTTTTAGTGGTATTCAATGTTATCATGGTGGTTTGTTTTTTTTAGGGTTTTAGGGTTTTTATTGTTGTATTAATGGTTTTTGGGGTTTTTGGGTTTTGGGATTAGGTTCTGGGGTATAAGGCTTAGGGTGTGTGGTATAGTGTTTAGGGTGGAGGGTTTATGGTTTAGGGTTTAGGTTGTGGGGTTCACGGTGTAATTTTTTGGGTATAGGGTATAGAGTTTAGTGAGTAAGGATTAGTGTTTAGGGTAGAAGGAATATTGTTTAGTGTCTAGGATTATGAGTTTAGGGTGTATGGTTCAATGTTTAGGGTGTATGGTAAAGGGTTTATGGTGTAGTGTTTAGGGTGTAATTTATATGGATTTGGGTTTAGAGTTCCAGGTTTAGAGTGTAGGGTAAATGGTTTAGGGTGTGGGATTTAGGGTTCATGTTGTATGTTGTATTTTATAGTGTGTTGGGTGTAGGGTTTAGTGATTAAGATGTAGGGTATGTGGATTAAGGTGTAGGGTATTGGGTTTTGGGTGTAGGGTTTAGGGTGAAGGGTTTAGGTTTTATGGTATTGGGTTTTGGTTGAAGGTTTTAGGTTTTATGGTCTGTGGTATATGGTTTGTGGTGTAGGGTTTAGGGTTCAGGGTTTAGGGATTAGGGTTTAGGGATAATGTTTTTGGGTGTATGTTATAGGGTTTAGGGTGTTGGGATTATGTTTTAGGGAGTAGGGTCTCTAGATAAGGTTTTATGTTATTGGGTTTAGGGTGTGGGGTTTAAAGTTTGGGTTTTGGGGTTTGGGGTTTGTGGTATAACATTTAGGATGTAGGGTATATGATTTTGGGAGATGTGTTTAGGGTTTATTGTGCATGGTATATGGGTTAGGGTGTTTGGTATTTGGTTTGGGGTGTATGATATAGGGATTATAGTGTACGGTATGGGGTTTAGGTTGCAGGGTATAATATTTAAGTTGCAGGGTCTTGGTTTTTGTGTTAAGGTGTATATTCTAGTGTTTAGGGTTGAGGGTTTTGGGTTGTGGGGGTAGGATATTGGGTTTGGTGTGTTCGGTCTAGGTTTTTGTGTGTAGGTTATAGGGTTTTGTCTGTAGATATTAAGGGTTGCGGTGTAGGGTGATGGTTTAGGGTATGTGTTCTGGGTTTAGGGTTTGTTTTATAGGGTTTAGGGTGTAGGCTTTAGGGTTTAGGATTTATGGTAGAGAGTTTTTTATTGTTTTTTGGGATTTTTTTGGTTTTTAATTTTTTTAGGGTTTTTGGTGTTTTTAAATTTTTCATCATGTTTAGGGTTTTTAGGGTTTAGGGTTTAGGGTTTAGGAAATAGGGTTTAGGTTGAAGGGTTTTTAGTTTATGGTGTAGGGTATATGGGTTTTAAGCATTTTTTGGTTTTTAGGTTTTAAGTTTTTTTGTGTTTTTTTTTTGAGTTTTATGGGTTTATAAGGGGTTTTCAAATTTTGGAGGTTTTATGTATTTTTAGGTGTATCATGGATTTTTTCTTTCATAAGACATTTTAGCGGTTTTTTTGATTTAGGGGTTTTTGGGATTTTATGAGTTAGAAGGGTTTTCTTATGGATTTATGGTTTTTAAGTTATTTTAGGGTGTTTTAGAGTTTTTATGGTTTGGGGGGGTTATTGGTCTTTCAGGGTACCTTTAGGTGATATTTAGTTTTATGCGTATAGGGGTTTAGGGTTTTTAGGTGTTTTGGGGCTGTATGGTTTTTGTAGTGTTTAGGTTTGATAGTGTTTTTATAATTTTTTAGCGTTCTTTGTTTTTTGAGTGTTTTGGGTATTTTATGTCGATTTTAGTTGTTTTTGGGGTTTTGGGGTTTTTAGTTTCTCTTATGTTTTTATGAGTTTTTAGTGGTTTTTATGTTTTGTTTCAGTTTTAGAGGTTTTTATGTTTTTAGGGATTTTTTAGGTTTAGAGAGGTTTTTATTGATTTTTTTCAATTTTTAGTGGAGTTTTGGGTTTTATGGTTTTAAGGGATTAAGGGATTTAATGTTTTTAGTGGTGTTAAATGTTTTTATGATATTTTTTTTTGGTTTTTTAGTGTTTTTGGGATTTCATGGTTATTAGGGTTTTTTAGGGATTTTAGTGTCTTCGGGGTTTTCGGATTTTTTGGGAATTTAAGGGTTTTAAGGTTTTTTTTATTTTCTGGGGTTTTTTGTCTTTTAAATTTTGTTTGGGTTTTTAGAGTCTTTTAGGAATCTGTAAATTTAAAGGATTTTATATTTTTATAGGTTTTTAGGGACTTTTATAGTTTTCAATGTTTTTCTTGGGTTTTATGGTTTTAGGGATTTTATTTGTAGTTTAGGAGATTTTATGATTGTTAGGACCCTATAGGGGTTTTCAGGTCCTGTAGTGATTTTAATGGTATTTTATAAATTTAAATATTTTTAGTGTAATTGTGGTTTTTATTTTTTATTTTGATTTTTATCGGTTTTAGTGTGTGTTTTGGTTTCTAGGGTTTTATGTTTTCTATGGGTTTAGGGTTTTTTTGGGGATTATTTGGTTTGGGGGGAATTATATTTTAGTTTTTAGGAGTTTTTAGTATCCTAGTGATATATATGGTTTTAGGGGTGTTAGGGTATTTCAGTGTGTTTTAGGGTATCTTATATGATTTTGTGGTTTTTTGGGTCTTATACTGTTTTTAGGGTTTTAAGGCTCTTTTATTGTTCTAAAGGATTTTTAGGGATTCCTGGGATTTAAGGGGCTTTATGGTATTCTGGGATTTTACGGTCATTTAGATTATTTTTGGCCATTTATGTGCTTTTATTATTATTTATCGGTTTTAGTGGATTAAAATAATTTTATGGTCTTGTAGGGTCTTTTAGTATATTTTTAGGAGTTTAAAAGTTGTTAATGTTTTTAGGGTCCTTCAGTGTTTTTTTGTTTTTTTGGTCCTTTATAGTTTTAGGGTTTTTAGGTAACATGACGGTATATTAGGGTTTTTAAGATTTTTTAGGGTTCTTAGGATCCTTTAGAGATTGTTAATTATTTTTGGGTGCTTTAGGGGTTTTAGGGTATTTTAGGGTTTTTAGGGTGTTTTAGGTTTTGATGTCTTTTTAGTGTATTTTATGGTTTTTTTGTACTTTATGGTTCTCTATGGATTTCATAAGGGTTTTAGTGTCTTTTATGGTGATTTACAATTTTCTGGTGTTTTAGACACATTTGGGGGTTTTAGGATTTTTTATGGTATTTTAGGGTTTGTATACTTCAAGGGAAATTTAGGGGGTTTAAGGGGATTTTTAAGTTTTTTGGTGTTTTAGGACTTTTAATGTTTTAGGATATTTTTTTCCTTTAGGGGTTTCATATGCATTTTCTGTTTTTAGGATTTTTTAGGGATTTTGTGGATTTTACAATCCTTTATGTGTTTTATTGTTTTTAGGGTTTTAGGGTTTTAATGGTTTTTATGAGTTTTAAGCATTTTAGGGGTTTTATGGGTTTTAGGGTTTTTAGGGAAAGGAAGATGTGAGGGTCGGGCTATTCCCCTCCCCCCCCAATTTATTATAAAGAAAAAAGAGACACAACAGACAAGGGAGCGTAGGGGTCAATCAACCCACACCCAAAAACCCCTTACAACCCAAGACACAAAAGACCTAAAAAAACAAAAAACCAAAACAGCAGCTAGCATCCCACAAGGGTTTTAAATGAATTGTTGTTTTAGGGGAATTGGGGTTTTTAATGGTGTTTTAGGGGTTTTAAGAGGTTTTTATGGGTTTTATAGTTCTTTTATTTTAAGGGGATTTGGGTTTCCTGGGATTTTTATGGGTTTTAGGGATTTTCGGAATTTTCAGGTTTTTTGGATTTTGATGGGGTTTAGGGTTTTTAGGATGATTTAGGGTGTTCCCTGAAATTTGGGGGGTTCTTTTATGAATTTAGGGTTTTAGGGTTTTTTTTGGTTTTGGGTATTTTATGGTTTTATGATCTTCTATTTTATTCATGGGTTTTTAGTGTTTTTTAGAAGTTTTTATGGTTTTGGGTTTCCAGGGTATTTTAGTGTTTTGTATAGTGATTATGCATTTTGGTTTTTTAATGGTTGGATGATTTAAATGGTGTTAAAGGCCGTTTAGTGTTTTTATCAGGTTTTAGGTTATTTTAGGCTTTTAGGGGATTTATGATATTTCAGAGCTTTTGGAGTTTTAGGGTTTTTAGGGTGTTTGGGGGGAGGGGTTAGGGTTTTTATGATTTTTTGAATTTTTTATGCATTTTAGGGTATTTTCGTGTTTTTATGGGTTTTATGGTTGTGGGGTTTTATGTTTTTTTCATGTTTTAGGGTATTTAGTGTTTTAGGGTTTTATGGATTTTTGGGTTTTGGTGTTTTAATGGGTTTGGGTATTTTGGGGGTTTTGAGGTGTTTTTTTGGGGGGGGGGGGTTATGATTTTTAGGTTTTGAAGGGATTTTATGAGTTTTTGTATTTTTATGGGGGTATTAGTTTTTCTTAAGGTTTTAGTGGTCTATGTTTTTTATTATTTTTAATAGGTTTTAGTTCATTTTTGGGATTTTAGGGTTTTAGGGGGTTTTATTTATTTTTAGGTATTTATGGTTTTTGGGGGTTTTTTTTTGATTTTTAGGGTTTTCGGGTTTTTTGGTGATCCTCAAATAATTTAAGGGGTTTTATGGTTATTCTGTGTGTTTATAGTTTTTTATGTTTTCAGACATTTTAGGTTTTTTTGTGCTCTTGGTTTTTTAGGATTGTTTTTTAGGTTCCAGGGTTTTAGAGTTTTTATACAGTCTTTGGGTTATTAAGGGTTTTTCTGGGTTTTACAATTTTTAAATTTTAATGTATTTCAGAGGTTTTTGGGTTGTTAGGTTTTTATGGGTTTTAGGGTTTTTTGTTTGTTTAAGTAGTTTTATTGTCATTTTGGGATACAATTATGTTTTTAGGTCCTCATGGGTTTTTTCAAGTGTTCTTAGGGTCTTTTAGCGATTTTAGGGTTTTACGGTTTTAGGGACATTGATGAGTATTTTATGTTTTTAGTGTTTTATAGTGTTTGGGGGGGGGGGTGTTTCAGGGTATTATGGTTTATAGAGGTTTTTGGTTTTTTAGGGATTTTATGTTTTTTATTTTTTCATGTTGTCTTTTAGGATTAAAGGGATTTGGGGTTTTATTATTTTTAAGGATTTCGGGTTTTAGGGGGATTATTTATTTTTATCGTTTTTGGGTTTTATGATTTCTTTCCAATGTTTTTATGGTATTTCAAGATTTTTATGTGTTTTTTTGGGTTTTAAGGTTTTTTTGAGTTTTTTGATATTTAGATTCTTTAATTTCTATAGGAATTTTTGGTTTTTAGAGTTTTTATGTTTCAATGTATTTTGGGTTTTAGGTTTTAGGTTTTTTAATCATTTTAATGGATTTTTATGGTTTATTAATTTTGTGGGGGACTTCAAAGGTTTTTTGGGTATTTATGGGTTGTTTATTGGGTTTAGAGGTTGTTTAGGGGTTTTAGGGCATTTAAAAGTTTTATATTTGGGGGGGGTTGGTATCTAGGGTCTTTTTGTGTTTTTTTAATCTTTTGGGGTGTTAGGGGTTTTAATGGTTTTAGAGTTTTAGGGGTTTTAAGGGTTTTACAGTTTTTTAGGGTCATTATAAATATTATGGATTTTAGGATATTTACTGTCCTTTTTTAGGTTTTTATTATTTTTATGCCCTATTGTGTTCATTTATGTTTTGAGGTTTATTTATTGTTTTTAGGTTTTAGATCTTTTAGGGGTTTTATGATTATTTTATGGTTTTAAGGGTTTTGTAGGGTTTTAAATGGTTTTTTGAATTTTAATTATTTTAATATTTTTTTGTGGTTTTTTGGATTCATGTGGTTTTTTTGGGACTCTTAATGTTTTAATTATTTTTTTGGTTTTTTAGGTTTTTTGTTATGGTTTAATAGAGGTCTTAGGGGAATTGAACGTTTTTTATTGTATTTTTACCGAATGATTTAGTGTTTTTTGTGTTATTAATGTTTTTAATGGATTTTTTGTTTTTTAGGGATTTTAGGTATTTAGGGGTTTTAATGGTTCTTGGGTTTTTTATTTTTTTTATAGGTATTAATGTTTCTTTTTCATTTTTAAGGATTTTCGTGTTGTTATGGATTCATAGGGATTTTTTGGGTTTTTAGTGTTCTACTTTGTTTTTAGGGTCTTATTTTTTTAGGGTTTAAAATGTATTTTCGGGTTTTGTGGGGTTTTAGGGATTTATGGGATTTATTGAATTTTTGGGTATTTATGGGTTGTATAGACTTTTTTCATTTTTAGGTTTTTTAGTGTATTTTTGTGATATTAGAGTTTTAAATTGTTTTTAGCTGTTTTTAGTATTTTAGGGGGTTTTGGGTCTTTTAGGGTCTTTTTGGGTAATTTCAGTGATTTTAGGCCCCTTTAGGTATTTTAATGTTGTATAGGGTTTATAGTGTTTTTGAGGGTCCATTACGTGTTTTAGGGTATTTTGGGTCCTATATAATTTTATAGTCCTTTATGGTTTTTAGGGTATCATAGGGATATTTAGTATTTTCTTAATATTTTATTATTTTTTGGGTTTTTTGTTTTTTAGGGTATTTATTTAGTGTATTTTTGGGTTTTAGGGGGATTAGGTTTTAAGGGTATTTTGGGAATTTTAGAATTTTATTGATTTTCTATTTTTTGAAGTATTTAATTGTATTTTATAGTTTCTTCTTGGTTTTAGGGTCTTTTAGATTTTTAGGGTCATTTAGGGGTTTTAGTGGGTTTTAGGGGTTTTAGAGATTCTAATGGATTTTGGGTGATTAAGATTTTTAATGAATTCTAGTGTTTATAGGGTTTTTTAGGGTATTCATGTTTTAGTGTATTATTAGTTACTTTAGGTTTTTTAGGTTTTTAGGGGATATAGGGTTTTAAGTTTCTTTATTTTTTTGGTTAATTTTTGGGGTTTTCGGGCATTTTACGATTTTAGCATTTATAGTTTTTTTTTGTATTTTTTAGGTTTTTAGGGGTTTTAGAGACTTGAAGGTTTTTTAGTGTTTTCTTGGGTTTTTAAAGGTTTTTAGTTTTTTATGTATTTACACGGTCATTAGATTTTTTTTTGTTTTTAGGGGTTTTATGGGTTTTATGGGTTTTACGGTTTTATGGTTTTTTAGTATTTTTAGGGGGATTTTGGGTAACTTGGGATTCATATGGTGTTTAGGTGTTTTTAATAATTTTAGGGGTTTATGGTATTTTAGTTATATTTATGGTTTTATTGTTTTAGTAGGTTTTTAGTGATTTGAGGGGTTTTAGGGGTTTTTTGGGTTTAGAGTTTTATAGGTTTTTTCAGTCGTTGTAAGTGGTTTTATTATTTTCGAAGGAATTTACGGGTTTATATGTTATTAATAGTTTGGGGGATTAAAATGGGTTTTTTTGGGTTTTGGGATTGTTTTAATATTTTTTGGGATTTTCATATTATTTTCAGGTTTTATGATTTTTAGGGTTTTTACTGTTTTTAGGGGTTTTAAGGGGTTTTTTGATTTTATTGGCGTCTTTAAGATTTTTGTGGTTTTTTGGGATTAAGGATTTTTTGGGTTTTACGTTTTTTAAAAGGTTTTAGAATTTTTATATTTTTTATGGTTTTAGATTTTTTTTTGTCATCATATGGTTTTAAGGGTTTTCAAGAATATTTAGTGGTTTTTAGTATTTTTAAATGTTTTTAGGGGTTGTAAGTGCATTAAGGAATATTTTTGGGTTTCATAGGATTTTATATTTTTTATTAGTTTTTATGGTTTTAAGGAATTTTAGAGGGTTTTAGGTGTTTTTGGGTTTTTGGGGTTTATAGGGCATTTGGGTTTTTTAGGGTTTTAGTGATTTTAATGTTTTAAGGGTTTTTTATTAGTGTATTCTGCATTCTTATTGTTTTATTAGTTTTTCTGAGTCTTTATGGGTTGTAAGGATCATTTTGTGGTTTTATATTGGTTTATGGTCTTTTACCAGTTTTTATTTTTTATAGGGACTCATAGGGAGTGTTTAGGGTTTTTAGAGTTTTTTGGATTTAGTGGTTTTTAGACTTTCTTGGATTTTTGGGTTTTTTGGGTTTTTATGGATTTTATGGTTTTCAGTTTTTTTTGTTTTAATGTTTTTCTTGGTTTTACAGAATTCTGATCGGTTTTAGTTCTATTTTGTGTATTTAGGAATTTTCTGGTTTTTAGGGGTCTTTAGGGGTTTGGGGATTTTTAGGAGTGTTTATGGTTTTTATGGTGATTAGGAATTTGCATATTTTTAGGTTTTTAATGGGTTATTTGGTTTTTAATGATTGTTTATGATATTTTTTTGGCTTTTAGGGTTTTTGGGATGTTTTATGGTTTTATGGTTTTATAGTTTTTAGGGTTGTTTTCAGATTTTAATGCTTTTAAGGCTATTTTGGTATTGTATTATGGTTTTTTGGGTGTTTTATAGTAATTTTTTATTTTTTTGAAATTTTTCTATTTTTAAAGGTTTTTAGGTGTTTTAGGGTTTTTATATGATTTTTTGGGTTTTATGGTGTTTATGATTTTATTGGTTTTCTGGTGTTTTAGGTTACATTTTTATGGCCTTTTAGGGTTTTTATATATTATTAGGGTATTTTAGGGATTCTGGGGTTTTATGGTATTTTTGGTATTTTTGGATTTTATGGTATTTTATTTTTTTATTACTTTTATGTGTTTTCAGGTTTTAGGGTTTTAAGGGTCTTTTAGGAATTTTAGGTTTTTTATGTTTTTAGGGATTTTTGGGATTTTTGGAAATTTAGGTTTTTTGTACTTTTAAGATTATTTTGGGTTTAATGGTTTTTATGGTTTTAGTGTTTTTATAATTTTAAGAATTATTATTGATTTTCATGTTTTTGCATCATTTAGGGATTTTTTGGGGGGTTTTTTCGGATTTTCATTGTTTTTAGTGGGGTTCAAGGTATTTGGGGTTTTCAGTTTTTATAGGATTTAGGGGTTTTTATGGGGTTTTATGGTTTTTAGGGTTTTAGGAATCTTTGGTGGGTTATTTTTTATTACGTTCTCTTGGGGGTTTAGAGTTTTTAGGGGTTCGAGGATATTTATAGGTTTTAGTGTTTTTATGAAATTGTAGGGTTTCTTTGGGTTTATTAGGGTTTTAGCAGTTTCAGCATGTTTTGGGGTTTAATGGTCTTTTAGTGGGTTTTTATGGGTTTTTGGATTTTTTGGTATTTTTAGTGTTTTCCATGTATTTAGGGGTTTTGTATTTTTAGAGGGGTTTTATGGTTTTTTTGGATTTTTTGGGATTTTTATGTTTTTTTGGATGTTTTTTTGGGGATTTTATGTTTTTAAGTGTTTAATATTTCTATTGGTTTATTGATTTTTAGATTATTTAGTGATTTTAGTGTTTTTAGTGTATTATATGGTTTTAGTGTTTTTTTTGGGTTTTATGGATTTTTAGGTTTCTTTGGGGTATTTATTATTTGAATGGGGTTTTAGTTTTTTAGGGTGTTTAATAGTTTGTGAGAGTCTTTTCTATTTTTATATGTGGTTTAGAGTCTCTTATATTTTTTCTTTGAGTATTTAGGATCTTTTATGATTTTTAGGAGTTTTATGGTCTTTTAGGGTGTTTTAGATTTTTGGTGGGATTTCAAGGTTTTTAGGGTTTTAGTGGATTTAGGGGTTTTTATATGTTCTATGATTTTTCTTTATATTTTTAGGTGTTTCATACGGTATTTATGGATTTTTCAGTTTTTTTATGTTTTTAGCATTTTTAGGGGTTTTAAAATGTTTTATGGGTTAGGGGGGATAGGGGTTTTGGGGAATTTTATACTTTTTTGAGATATTACCGTTTTAATGGGTTTTTAGGGATTTTAGAGGTTATGGGGTTTTAAGGATTTTAGGGTTTTTTTGGACATCAAGGTGTTAATTTTTAGGGGATTTTGAAAGGGTTGTAGTGTTTTTATGGGTTTTGTTATTGTTTTTTTGAATTTTAGTTGTTTAAATGGTATTTTAAGATTTTTTTGGTATTTTAAGTGTTTCCATGGGTTTTAGGGTGTTTTATTTGTTTTTAGGGGGTTAAGAGGTTTTATTATTTTTTTAGGGTTTATGGATTTTTTGGGGTTTTATTTATTTTAGGGGTTTTGGGGTTTAAATTAGTTGTTAAGGTTTTATTTTTTAGGAATATTAGGGTTTTTAGAGTTTTTATGGTTCTTAGGTTATTTAGTATTTTTATTCATCGTTTTATGGGTTTTGGGTTTTTGAGGGTTTTAGGGTCATTTAGGGTTTTCATGGTTTTTTATGATTTATAGGGTTTGTTAATGTTTTAGGGTCTTTAGTGACATTTAGGTGTCTTTGGGGTTTAAGGGATTTTAGTGGTTTTAGGGGTTTTATGGATCATTTAGGGGTTTTAGGGATTTTAAGGTCATTACAGTTTTTTGAGGTTATTAGATACTTTTAGGGGATTTTACTAGTTTTAGGGGTTTTAGGGTTTTTAGGGGTTTTAGGGTCTTTTAGGGTATTTTGTGTTTTTATGGTTATTTAGTGGTTTCTAGGGATCTTGAGGGGGGTTTAGGTTCCTTTAGTGTTATATGGGGGTTTTAGGGTCTTTATGGTTTTTTAGGTTTTTGGGGGTTGAGGTTTTTGTAGGTTTTTTTGTATTTTTAGGAAGTTAGGGGACTTTTATGTTTAGTGTTATTTTCTGGATTTTAGTGTTTTTATTTTTTTCAATAGTTTTTGTAATTTTTGAGTGTTTTTTGGTTTTTAAGGTTTTATAGGTTTTATGGACATTCAAGGGTTCTCAAAAAAAATTCAGGGTTTGTGTAATTTTTTGGTTTTGTTTACACTATATTACCTCACATCATTGAAAATTTGACAAAGGAAAATGCCTTAGAAAAAAGAGGATAAAATACATATATAATTTCAAGAGTTTCAATGGGTCAATTTTGAAATTTCCCTAGTTGAGCTAAGTCACCATCGGAACGTAGCCACTTGTGCATTAAAATGTTCACATGAAACCCACATGTGTAACAAAACTCCTTCACATACAGTCAACTATTTGCCAATAAATAGATGCTTGGGGTCATCATTTGTTACATATGAATTTCCATGAAGCCAAATTGGTGATCTGGTCACCCTAGTGCTACTCCCACATCTTTCAAAAACATCAAAATAGTTCTTTTACACCTAGGGTGTCAGAATTAAAGGATGATCATATGAATTAATCCACTTCAATGATTGAAATCCAAAACAACTACGCGCCTAAAGCACCCAACCACCCTAAATAAGAAACACTTGTGCACCACCCATTCATCTCAAAGGAACTTGAGAGGCCCACTTCGGATAATACATGTGAATTCTATTGAAGGCTTGAGTAATGTCTTACCCAGGTTTTAACATCCAGGTTGTTCGACACATAAGAAAACCTCAGGTCTCCCAAGCCTACCTATGCACCCATACTTGTGTGCCAGATACCTACTTTTTCTCCCCACTTTGATTCACCTTATCCCTTTACCGTATACAATACTTTCATCAAGCCTTCTTTAAAGTCATTCATGGAAATTATTCCACTTCATTGGCTCGCTTTTTTGAAAGAGATTATGTTGAATCCTTTGCCAAAACCTCCGAACCAACCAAACCCTTGGGAAGGGCACATCAGTGTGTCTCCCATTTGGTTTTGTATATTTGAAATTATAGTTTTACCTCATTTTTTTATAATGGGTTAATGATTCAGGAGGTGTTTGTGGGTTTCTATATCTATAGTCACATGAACCTTTCTCACTGGAACAGTGTTGGGGAGTTCCCAGTTTGGAGGATTAGGGTTCAGGTCGTGCCAATCCCTTGTCATCTCTAAAACATTGAGTCATAGGTCCCTGGTAGGAAAGGTATGGTTCACTCCTATTTTTCATTTTGAAAAAAAGAAAATTCTCCCTCCCATATAAGGACAGATTTTTTGGGAAGAAATCATAGAATAATCCCCATGCCTTTTGGGCTGTATCCAATATCCTTCAATCTCATTTCACATTGAACGATTCATTACACCGCACCATCATCCACCATTTCCATTATAGGCCGAACCTCTTCCAACAGTGAATGAGTAAAAGTGTGTGTGCCTTTGTTGAATCTTTCACATACTTTTTTTCCTCACATAGAGCTTGACTCACATAGGTTTATAGATTTTTGATGATCAAAACATTTTCAAAAACTCCTCAGTTAATGAACTACGAGAACTCTGATTCCCATCAAAACTGGAATTTGTAGGAAGCCTTCCAAAGGCCCAAGCTCCATCTCATCTCATCTATAAATGGGTATCCTACTTAGGATTAATCCCCAAATTAAACACCCAAATCACCAAGTCATCCTTTTTGGGAATTAAGTCCAACCCCATTTCTCTCAATGGACTACACACTCCTATGTGACTTTCTGAACTCGATGGGCTTTGATTCTCATCCAAATGATATACATAAGAAGCCTCCAAAAGGATAAAAACCAATAATCTATATCAACCCTATACTTTGTGGGAATCATTCACAGTAGGTTCTAATTCAACTTTGAAATTCACATCCCTTCCCGGTTCCTTGGGCTACATCAGAATAACTTCTTCAATAATCTTTTATTAGGAATCTTCCACCTTTGCGTATTTACCACAAGATGATAAACCATATGTATTGGTCTTTATCATATGACCTTAAAAGGTATTATGTTCCATGTTACGTGGCACTGAACTACATGGGTTCAGATTCCTTTCACAAGGATATGTAGGTATCCCATCTAAGGGTATGATCCCAACATTAACACAAATCTCATCTCCCTAAATGACGATAAATTATCGAGTTCCTCAGGAAGTGGTTTTAAAACCAAAATAGTTGTAATAATGACTAAATGATCTCTAATTAGTATAGAAATGGGTACCATTGGTGGAGAACCTTGGATACATACATATGTCTCCATTTTTGATGAACCTCAAATACATTCATTTAATTCTAAAATTTTATACCGGTTAATCATTGATTTCCAAATCACAAGGGAAACCCATGGAATAAATGGTGAATTAATAAGGATTCGTGTAAATTTCATAAATATATATGAGAGGCCCAAAGTAGGAAATAATTCCCCCAAAAAAGGTGTGATGAGGAAAACCTCAAATCCTCTCAACCAATGTGTATTCTCAAGAATCATCATCCAAATGACCTGATGAATGTCGGCATTTGGAAAATAGGTCCCTATAGATATACAACCATTGGATGTTTCTAGTTCCATAAATAAATCCAATGGAAACCGTCTGGGAATAAATACTCCTATCGATGTCCCATTTCTAGGAGAAACAAAAAAATAGTGAACCTGACATGAATCCTTAACCAAGATGATAGTATTACCCATCTTTATGGACTTAATAAATTTATTAATGAAGGCCTGGAAAAGTAATCAATCATGCATGTTTCCATTTAAAAGACACTGCTTTAATTAAATTAATTTGTTTTTTTTTCAAAATTTCTCAGAACTCCATTCAATCCAAATGGATTCCATCATGTTTTCACCTGTGAATCCCCTGACTATTACTCATGATGTATCCTCATCCTTCGGGAGGACTTCATCCCCAACTCAATGTCTTCAAAAATGGGTCTCATATGTATTTGTTTGGGAATACCGTCAACACATTACTATCCCAACCCTGGAGGCTACACATCATTCTCTCTATGTTAAAAACAACCCTTGATAGTTCGGTCAGAAATGACTGGTGGACAAGAAGCATACGGTTTCAACCACTGTATTCAATCTCTTTAGTCCTTATCTTTGGGATTCAATAACCATTCCCTCCCATAATATAGGGAGGTTGATTGAGAGGTCACTCATGGCCTCAACTTGAAGACACATGGGTCCTTCCTAAGGTCTCCCGCCAATAATTTCTTCCAATGGAATCATGTGGTTATGAACCCCCAACATGATGTTGGAGATGACATTGGATTCTTGGCTTAGTTCCCTTGGACCCGAGCATGCATGATGAACCTCTGGGGACAACATTAGGCCAACAGGGAGAAGTTTCTAACCTTTTCCCCCTTCAGAGAAGTCCACCAACCTAACTTGGTGGAAAATAATAAACGGGTAAATACCCATGTCTTCCATAATTTCACCAGTCAGTAGACTCATCTGGAAGTTTCCAACCAATCCAAAAATTTAAATCTAATGGAGTAACGTTAGAAAGCATGTTCACCTACTTTAAAAATATAATCCAGTCATCAGACTCATATCAATGCATTCAAGGAAGCTCTCTGATCAAATATGGTGGCAACTTTTAAGTAGAAACATACACCTACCTGTACTCACCAATAATTTCAGTAGTCTCATCTATCAACATTGAAAGATGTCCATCGACCTTTCGAGGTGGAAAATATCCAATAGGCACATGCACCTTATATCATCCATCAATCCTACCAACAGTCTCATTTGGAAGCAACCAGAGAAGCTAGTGGGAAAGATCGGATGACAAACCTAGGGCAGACGCAACTCTCTTCCTCCGTACTTGAGTACTATTAGCATCCACTAACAGGAAAGGGAGAAAAGGAGTAGGTACATACACCTAATCCAAATATAAAATGGACATATATTCCCATTTAATCCATATAAGTCACCAAACACATTTTAGAAACGGTGAAAAGGAAGACACAAATTTCTTCCCATATTCTAGAAGCCTACCTGAATATAATAATGGAAACATCAGGAAAACTAGAGGGAAATACACATAATTCTATCTCCACACCTAAGATGACTCATCATCATGCCATCCTAGAGCAGTTACACAGCTCTATTCTGGTCCTCGAGGGTTATGGTCTATACTCCGCAATATCACATGGACAACCAGATCGGGAACATACACCCTTTCCTATTGAAGGTAATTAGGCCATCCTGATGAGAACTCCTTGGAAAACAGATACACCTACCCATGATAAACAATTCTACTAGAATGTGCCCCCAACTACTTGTAAAAGATCATATAATAAGATGTCTTTCCAAACAATGTTAGAAAATCAAGAGTCAATCTATGATCTGACTCCTATTAATGCAAAAGTCTATGAATCCCTCAAACATTTATCTATTGCAACTCAAGATCCAACCCTCTCATTAATATATTTTGGGAGTAGTAGTATTAATTAGGATGTTCCTCATCAGATAATTCATCATGAAGACTTTTTTCATTACAATTCATCTAACTTAAAAAACCAATCTCTGGATGAGAGTCATGGAAACACTCTATGTAGCCAGAATAACAAGGAATATGAGGACTTATCCGTTATCGTAATCATCCATGGTGGTCCTCCCCATGATATAATTCAATGCAATTCCTCTATCTAAAATAGGGTTTCACATTGTCAATATAATTCTCCAGTTGAAAATGTAGTGATGAGAATTCCCTCTTATCTTGAGGCACATTCCATCAAAAGGCTAGTCATGTCTTATGCCTCATTACTAACAGTTGAAATACATTCAGAACTTGTAGAGATCCCAAGAAAATTGTTATTCTATGAACCTCCCTTGGTTCATTTTCCTTCTAATATAGCAGTGGAAAAAATTCATCTTATTGTTTGTGATAAAATAATTGAGAAGTGTCCACTATGGTTGGACCAATTTGAGAAACCCCTAGAAAAAGAAGAGGTTGATATGTTGAATATCAGAATGCAATTGGCTAAGGGTGAAATACCAGTCATGTTATGGACTTTAGAAACCTCTCAATACAACATTATTGAATAGATATCAGAAGATGGAATTCATAATATTTGTCCCACTATATTGAAAATTCTTCATCATCTGAAGGAAAAAGTATTACCAAAGGTAAAATATCCAAGTCATGTAAAGGTATTAAAAGGGTTGCAATGTAAAATTGACGTGGCATCTCTCTCTGGTTCTAGACAGCCAAATTTTTAGAATAAGAAGGAATACATTCATTTTGGATACCCCGATGCCCAAAATAGGCTACTCCATTTAATTACTGATACCCCATATGGTGTTCATATCAGAGGATGGGGTTCACACGGAGAATTTAATTTCACATCGCTCCAAAATCAGAAAAGCCCATAAAATTTTCTATCATGTAATGTTATTTCCAGTGGAAGGATACAATCAATAGATTTTGGATGTAATAAATGGTATTCTCAAGAACATTCCTCGAATAGCTATTATAAAAGTCAATCCCAAAGAGAGAAATTTTTTGAGATACTTTTGCATCAAGCATCATAGTACATTAAGATGGCCTCACTCTTAGAAAATATCAACCATCATATTGTGAAAATATCAGAAATAGAACAACAGTCTACCAAAATATGGGATTTACATGGTTTTCGGATAATGCACCCAGCCAATGTATGAAATAGAATTCCAAAAATCAGAAAATCAGTTGTGCTAATATCATCCACAGTATTTCAGGAGCCACCATAGCCTAGAGGGTTGGGGGGATTTTATAACCAAACCTTCGAATTCAACTAACAATGTTCAAAGGTATGAATAATAAGAACAAGAACAACCTAAACCTATAGAGCGAGGGGATTTTTTCACATCAAAAAATATCCTCCCCAGTAGAAGTTATTTTTATCCTCATTAGGGAGGAAGAAACAAAGTGAATGAAAAACTGATCTATCCATGGATTCCCTTTAGGATATTTTCCATCAAACAGTTCCCAAGAAATATACATATAGTATAACAATGTCTCATTGGGGGAATAGAAGGAAATTATATCACACAAATACTGACCGAATGTTTTCAATTCATTATTTGTTGGTGAATGTCATTAATACCATTATAGAAGATCCTCTAGAAAATGAGTCCAACTCTAGGGATTTAGATGATGAAGTTCTTATTCAAAATATGGTACACACTAATGAAAATGAAGTAGGTGTGTGTACCGAAAATAATATGTTTACCAATAATCTTGGTATTCCCTCAAGTAACCACCTCCCACATCATTGAAAAGAAACTAACAAGGGGAAATGTAAAGGTCAGATCATGTCCCGTGTTTCCACTAGAGATGTTCAGTCTATTTCTCTTAAAGAATGATTTTTCCAACAAAAGGAGGAGATGAAGGAGTTGAAAAGAATCAATGCAGAGTAACCCCAAAAGATAATTCATACCAATCATGATCCACAAGTAGATCCTCATCTTGCACATCGTAATGTAACTCCTAAAAAAGATGGGTTTTTCCAGCATCAAAGTTGGATAATGAATTCCCTCTATTGGGTACACATCCAGGCCAAGATCAAACACATCCTTATAGGCATTTCCCCATGAGTTATCCGGGACAAATATGAGTAGTACCACGAGCAGTGGTTTTTCAAGTTTTCACACCAGGTCACGATCAAGTTGTTGAACCTATACAGGTCCCATCTCATCCATATATTCCCCAAATTATTATCAATAAAAATGAGGAATTAACTACACTATTGAAATATATAGAAGAACAGAAGGCACCAATGCGTCTAGAAAAGAAAGCATACCCCGAATGGGTAGATCAGATCCCCCTTCCAGAAAACATTGTGAATAACATATTTCCAATCCTTAATGGTTCAGAAGATCTGCAGCATCACTTAATTTTTATGTATCTCACTATGAAGCCATGATATGCATCCTTCAACAACAAGAAGTAGTAATTTTCAGATGCATTGTGAAATCATTACAAGGGCCATCCTTTTTTGGCATACACGTTTGCGGTCTCAATCAATTAAGGGATGGGATGAACTCCGTCAGAAATTCCATTTCCAATTCAGCTCAACGCTACCAAAGACAACTATTTTTTATCATAAAAATTGAAAAAAAGTAGAATGAAATAGTTTTTGATTCCATTTCTCGATGATAATGATTAACATATTATGTAAATCTACCACCCCCTCAAGAAGAGTTGCTGACAATTTGTGTGGAAAATCAGCTTGATGAGTTATACACACCACAAATCCCTGTGAAATACATAGGAGGTTTTTGTGACCTTGCTTCAATCTCCCAAAAAATGTTGGATTCAATTGTGGAATCCAAATCTAAATCTCATGTAATCCCATCTGCTCTAGGAAAGAGTATAGGGGAAGCATAGGCTACTACAGTCACACTCAAACCAGCACAAATACCAACACCTACTTCAATGCCATTATTATAACAAATGGCTCTACCTCCCGAGCATCAGTAGCAATGACAGCCTCATCCAGATGATCAAAAAAATCATAGGTCGAGACAAATTGAGAAATTAACGAAAAAAATTTATTCTTTTCTGAATGAATAGGTTCCTGGTTTCTTCATTACATTTTTGAAAAAAAATTTGTTCAATTTCTAAGGCCCAAGAAACTGAACAATGATGGAGATGATTATTTTCCAAATTATTTCCCCTATCATAAAATGTTGGGGCATCCCATTCAATTTTTTTTCAAAGACATAATTCCAAAATGGTAGACTCTAGACAAGTGAAACTAAAATGTTCATCACCTCAAGTAGCATGTGTTATTGATACCAATACATAGTAAGAAGAAGGATGACATGAAGTGAAATGAAAAAATGAATAGAAGTATGATGATTGGATGGTCCTGAAAATGGTCAACTGAACTCATTCCATTTTATGAAAATAGTTGAAACAACCGACTATACCTCCTTCCACTTATGCTATAGCAAATCCATCTTCATCAAAAGACCAGTCCTTCAATATTCAATCATTATATAAGTGACATAATGAAAAAGTTAAAGAGTAGTAAGAAGAATATGAGATCATATCAAAGATAATGTTTTCCTTGACTTTGGAAGACTTAATTTCCACAGTCCCAAAAGGATAGACACTGCCTCACCCAACAACACAACAAGAACTGACTTGTCAAGAAAAATATTCATTAGATGAGGAATGGATACTCGGTTCTGTTAACATTACCCACATAATAGATCCCTATGAAATTTTTTGGTCGGAGTTGATATGAAAGTGGGGGGGTGAATTGAGTTCCAATTAATATTTCTGTTAAAAAAATTAAGATTAAGAAAACTCCCAATTTTAAAAACGACCCGGTTAATTAATGCAGTAGAAACTTAAATGTTCAATTGGTCAACAAGTTTCTCAATGGGTGATTAATCATCAGATGAATTAGTATAGAACACCAATTCAACTTTTGAAACAAGATTACTCAATTAAAAAAGTACACACACTAACCAAAACAGACTATTAAAGTGTACGAAAAAATAGTTTTATGTTTTAGAAAATGTATGTAGTGGATAAAATAAAAATAGAGTATATAAAGATTTGCACAATGATGAAAACAAGAGGTCCAGTCTCAATCAGAGATGTAATCCTATCCACTTTGTGATCACCTACCATTAAGCAGTTTATATTAAAACATGATACACAAACTGTATCGAGCTTTACAACAGTTATCACAAATTGTCCAGGGAACACACCCTCTACCACAGTTCATCATGGGAAAGTCAAAAAAAATTGAACACACACGGTCTCTTTCACAGTTATATGTGGGAAAACACATATAAGGTGTTGTTTGATGTGATGACAGTTAATATCCACCAGTTCAATCTTAGGATATAGTGTGTGATATAAATAGACAAACACACTTCTCATGAATGTAAAATAAAGAAACACAATAGAGAATTTATGATGAGAAATAGTTTAGAAGGATCTATGTGTTTTTAGTTTAGATCATGACTCCTTGGAATGAGAAATGTTGATGTTCGAGTCAATATCTGGAAGTAGATTCCAGAAAAGAATGTTGGAACTCCAGGATCACACTTTTAGTGTTCTCCTATTGATGTTGATCAAGAGTTGATGAATCAAAGAGGGCATCGAAAAGTTTATCCTAGAATGATTTTCGTGATGCTTGTGGGTTCAGGATCTTTGTGCTGGATGGTTTAGATTTTTGATCTATCAAGTAAGCTCTATAATACTTATCATGCAACCCTTTCATCGTATCCTTTCGTATTTTTCTCTTCATGTCTTTATCCCCAAAAAATATTTTTATTTATTTTATGGTCTTCTTTTTTTATATTTGAGGTCTGACAATGGGAATGAGTAGATCACATGCATGATTTCTCAAACCTCATAATATCTATGGTATTGTCTCAATGTTTGGAAGAATAAGCGTCAGTAAACTAGTAACAGTAGCCTCTATATCTGTAGGAACATCAACAATCTCCTACTATAACCTTTAACAGTATGCTCACATCAGTAACCATGTAACAGTGACCTTGTCGTGGTAAACCTATAACGGTGAGAAAAAATCTGTCACCTTGTAACGGTAACTTGTGACTGTAACCATGTAGTAGTAAGCCTGTGACTGTAACCATGTAGCGGTAGCATCTGTAACAGTGACCTCTGTACATAGATTAATTTTTCACTGTGATCTTTACCAATCAAGCAGTGAGATTTAAAGTATATTAATATTACTCTATAGTAACATGAAACGTTAATGAAACATAATTAGCAATGAATGAATACATGGTTCTCACATAAATGAAAATAAGATTTCGGATTATCAAAATATGATTTGGTATTATCAAAATATGATTTGGTATTATAGAAACGGGTGAGTCCAGCAATCTCCCCCTTTTTGATATTCATAAATTATGGCATTGCTAAGAGTTTTGAATCAAGGAAAAACACATATTATAATGTCATTAAATCAGAATATTTATGTTTAGAATATTTTCTCCCCTGTGAGAATAACATCTACCCTTGTTCTCCCCCTTAATATTTTCTCCCCCTTTTTGATTAACAAAAAGTGTACAGGACAAACAAAAATTTGTGTACATAGATAATCTTTAATAATAAAATAGGAGTACATTAAAAAATTGATACACCAATCCCTATCAAATAAGACAGTCCACACTCAATCCACATCAAATATGCCCAGATGAGCTTTGTCCTTGGAGGTTGAGGATGTAGGTGTTGAAGCTAGAGGGATAGGCTGAGGTATGGCAGTTAGCAAGGTAGTAGGAGTTACAACTGGGGCATCAGTAGACTATTAGTGAGTAGATCTCTATGTAATTGCAGGGGTCACGCTTCTGATGACCTTGGTAGGAGTCATCAAAGGAGATGCACTTGTGGAACCTGATGATGTTGAAGAAGCAGGCAGAGCTGGAGGAACTATGATTGGAGTGTAGTCCACATGGAGGAAAGGCATGAGAATATGCCTGAAGTCCATAATGATACATCCACCTCTCTCCATAGTAGAAATAAAATCATACATATTCTCCATGAATATTCCTAAATAAATAGTCAATTATATGATTCTACTAACCTGATCCTTAAAGGATTTAGTGACAGGTGGGACCCTTATGTTTTTCAACAATAACTTGAAGTGACCATACATCTAATTTTTGGATAAACCTATTTTTAGTAGAAATAAACTTGATCCTTGGTGTAATTTTGTTCCTGAGTAGCTTCCCTTAAATAGTTTCCCACAATATTATGAATTTTCCTATTGATGGAAATAACTTGAGAATATGAGGAACTTCTACTAGAGATCTTTGCAACTTATTCTCTGACAATGTTCCTAAAAGATTCAATGTCAATTGGAGGAGAAGCTAAAGTGGACACTGATGCAGCTAGAGGATCCATAAATAATGACACTGTTTCCTTGAAAGATTTCATCAGCCCACTGATTAGTCTCTTGACATCATCATCTTTCCCTTTCACATGTGTTTCCATTTATTTCTTGAAATCCTCAAACACTATGACCATTTAATAAACTATACTTTTGACATATGCAAGATCTCTATCCACTTGGGTCATGTATGCCATATAAGTATCTAATTTGTCAATAGACTATTTCACATAATCCATAGAATCTGCCAACTCTTTTACATGATTATAACATTCCTTGACCTCTTGTAACATAGTTGAGTGAGAGGTAGAGACTATCCTTTCCACTTTAGATGATACAAGTCCTTGATTGTGACCTATTTTTCTTGCCATTTTAGTGTTTTGGTCAGTAATATACCTCTTCATTTCTAATTGAAAATAATCAAGGTCTGACTTTCTGACATAGTCTTGAGAGAAAGAGGTTTATGAAGGGACAAAAGTGAGTTTTTAAACTAAGGGACTTTTTTCATCCTCTCATCATCTAAGTAATCATAGTCTCAATCTAATACCATAAATCCAGGGTCCTCAGAACAGCCATCAATTTCACACAGAATAGCAACAAAGCCTGTAACAGCAGGTTCCTCCCCCTCAATCTGAGCAATCTCCTAATCGGCCATATTCATTTCCTCTAGACCTCTTTGATCAACTATAACATCAAGAAGGATCACTTCCACATCCACTTCTAATTCAGAATCTTAAACTAATTCCAAGACAGGTCTAGCCTCAACTAAATAAGAAACTTCTTCTTCTGCTCCACTTTCTTCCCTTACCGTATTTCCTATTAGAGGACTAAGACTTAGACATTCCTCTTCATTTTCAGTAGCAGTTGTATCAATTTCATAATGACTTGATTCAGAGTTCTCATCCTCATCTGAGGTGTCTCTAACTTCTCTTAATACAATTTCAGCACCTTCTTCTTCACTGGTATCCTTATCATTATCCCTTAGGATAGCTTCCATTCTAGGCAATCTCTTTGGTGGGCTAGGCTCACCAAATGATATAGTAGTCATACATGGCTTTGAGGGTTGGTCAGGATCACTTCTATCTTCAATAGTATATTCCTCTCTTCATTGCACAACAGTAACTTCCTCTTCTTCTACATCTGAATAGGCAGGCATGGCTTCATCAGGCTTAAGACCCGGGTCTCTCTTATTCATAGGCCTAGTGGGATGATTCACAGGATTAAACTCTTCATACACATTAGCCTCATCATTCACCCATATCCTCATCCAAGGATTCCAATTAATCTTCTTTAGCTTGCAAATCACTTTTCAGATGCAATGGATGTCTTGCACAACAATAGTTCGTTCTTTATCTCCATCATCACCTTTCACATTCAATATAAGAGATATCATCTTGTCTTAGAAAAGATCATTTTATTTGGAACTAGGTTTGATCATATCTTCCATATATTCCATCAGCAACCTACATAGGTTGACCTTATGTCCATGCTTCAAAAAATACACAATCAATATGTCCTGATATTTCAAAACAGTAAAGTCCCCTCTCCTGGGACTTATCACACGTTGAAAAAATTTGAAAAGTATCTTATCCTCTCTTTCTATCTCAGCAGCAATGAATTACCTAGGAATTCCATTCCCTGTCCATTCAGCTAAAGCTTCTTCATAGAAAAATAAATCACTAGTGAGAGGCACCACTTTTGAGTAATAGGCATAAATTCATTCCTGAGGAATCTTTAAACACTTAGCCCATTCAATATAGGAGAAACTAACATTTACTCCATTTACTCTGGAAATCATTATATGCTCATCCTTAGACTATAAAATCTTCAGAGCTTCATTAAACTCCTTCACCAACATCAGGTAATTGGGTCCATTTTTGTTTGAAAAACATTCAACCCTGCCTTGATCTTCAAGTGCATTAAGAACTAACGATCAGCTTGAAAACAACCACTCTAAACCTAATTACTTCTCAGCTACTATATCCAACTTGGATAAATGGAGGTTTAGTACCATTTCCACTATTTGGCTTCTGCTACTCAATTCAGCTCTAGGTCTGTTAGGATCAGGCGTGTCTCTATCATCACTAACCAGTGGCCTCTTCAATCTAGCAATTAATCTGGAGTGGTTCGAGGTTTTAGTCGAGGTTTAGGTTCTGATATTTCAGAGCTAGAGGTTCAGAGGAGGGTTTGATGTGGATCAAAAATTGGTATGTGTTATATTTTTAACATTTTGGGATCGAAAAATTAAACAGATAAATAATAGAAGAAAAACATTTCAGATTCCAGTTGAGAGCACATAAAATGAAATATCTCAGACTTTGAATGTCTATCAGTATGAAGGTGTTTGTGATCTCTAACAAGGTGGTCCTAACAGAGAGGTCCTAATAGTGAAGTCCTAATAGTGAGGTCCTAACAGTGAGGTTCAATGGTGAGGTCCTAAGAGTGAGGTCCTAATAGTGAGGTTCAACGACGAGGTCCTAACAGTGAGGTCCTAATAGTGAGGTCATAATAGTGAGGTCCTAATAGTGAGGTTCAACAGTGAGGTCCTAACAGTTTATCATACCTAACTCATGTCTGATGTAATTTACCCTCTCAGAATTCAAAGGATTTGTGAATATTTTATCCAATTGGTGTTTAGTACTAATGAATTAAAAAGTGATATCACTTTTTTAAAAATGATCTCTCAAGAAGTGATGTCTTAAATCAATATTCTTTGTTCTATCATGACACACTAGATTCTTAGAGATGTTAATAGCAGTTGTGTTGTCACAGTTTATAGAGACATGTTAGAATTGATATCCATAGTCTAGCAGAGTGTGTGTCATCATCATAATTTGAGCACAACAACTACCAGAAGCTATATATTCAGCCTCTGCAGTAGATAATGAAACAGAATTCCATTTCTTACTACACACAGATAGTAGTGGCTTGCCTAAAATGTGACATGTTCCAGAGGTGCTCTATCTATCTAACCTGCAACTTGAAATGTTAGCATCTGAATAACTTATTAATCAAAAGGCTATCCTCTTGGATAAAATAGTCCAAAATATTTAGTATACTAGATATATTTAAAAATCTTTTTAATAACATTAAAATGATATTCTTTGGGATTTGTATGAAATAGAGCACACACACATACAATGAAAAAAATATCAGGTCTACTAGTATTAAGATAAAGTAGACTCCCAATCATACCCCTATAATTGGTAAGATCCACTAGTTCTCCAATTTCTTCAGCATCTAATTTGCAAGTGGTACTCATAGGGGTATCACATTTTTACTACTATCCAAACCCAAACGTTTTAAAAGATCTTTAGTATATATATTTTTATTTAATTTAATTCCATATTTGTTTTGAAAAATTTGAAATCCAAGGAAAAATTTTAGTTCTCCCATTAAACTCATTTTAAATTCATTTTTCATCTTTGATGAAAAGTCAGTACATAAAGAATGTTTAGAAAATCCAAAAATTATATCATCTACCTAAATTTGTACTACTAAAACCTCATTGGAAATACTTTTAATAAAGATAATAGGATATGCTATCCATTTTTTAAAACCTTTTTAAATATAAAAAGAACTGAGTATGTCATACCAAGCTCTTAAAGCTTGTTTTAGACCATATAAGGATTTAGACAGTTTAAAAACACGATTTGGAATATGGGGATTTTTAAATCCTGGGGGTTTTACAAAAAATACATCTTCAGTTATATATCCATTTAGAAATGCGCTTTTGACATCCATTTGATAATGTTTGAAATTCATATGAGTTGTATAAGCTAGTAGTATCCTAATGGCTTCTTGTATAGAAACAGGAGCAAAGGTTTCCTCGTAGTCTATTCCTTCTTAATGACTATACCCTTGTGCAACAAGTTTAGCCGTGTTTCTAACTATATTTTCATATTCATCCACATTATTCCTAAACACCCATTTAGTGCCTATGGTTAAGGTGTCCTTAGGACTTTCTACTAGTTCCCAAAATTATTTCCTTTCAAACCAATTCAATTCTTCTTGCATATCCATCACCAGAAACTCATAGTTGATTGCATTATTGATATTTTTTGGTTAAATGTATGAATGAAAATATTGATGTTCAACATGGTTTTTTAGAGAAGCTCTAGTTTGTTTCCCTTGGTTTAAATCTCCTACTACAGCATCTAATGGATGATTCCTTAGAGTTCGAATACCTCTAGAAAGAGTTGAACAAGATTCCTCATGGTTGTCTATTGGTTCAGGCACAACAAGTGAAGATTCTGGAAGATTCCCAGAACTATTTACTTTTACAGTAGGTTCACTATCATTATCATTAAGATCCAGAATTGACATGTCTTCCTCAAGATATTCAAGAGATGTTTTGGATTCATGTGGATCGGTCTCATCAAACGTGAAATAAACTAACTCTTCCACACATTTAGTTTTCTTATTGAATACTCTGTAGTCTTTACTCGAGATTGAGTGACCTAGGAAAATTCCATCATCACTTTTGGATGAAACTTTGTCAAGATTATCTATAGTGTTAATGATAATGACATTGCAACCAAAAACTCTAAAGTGATTAACATTATTCTTTCTATTTTTCCAGAGCTCATAAAGGGTATTCTTAAGAATCTGTCTAATAAAGACTCTATTAATAATGTAACTAGTTTTATTAACAGCTTCATCCAAAATGTAAATTGGAAAATCATATTCATTGAGCACTGTCCTAAGAATCTCTTGAAGAGTCCTATTTCTTCTTTCCATGACTCCATTCTATTGAGGTGTTCTATTAGTAGAGAAGTTGTGATTATAGCCATTGTGTGAGAAATAATATTCAAACTCTTTATTTTAAAACTCACAGCCATGATCCCTTCTCAAGGTCTTCATTCTATGTCCACTAATGTTTTCTACAGACTTGGAGTATTTAATAAAATTAGAAAAAGCATCACTTTTTTGAGTCATAAATTATACCCAAGTGTACCTCGAAAAATCACCTACAGGAACATAAACATAGTGTTTACCATTTAATCTTGAAACTCTTGATGGTCCAAAAAAATCCATTTGAACAAACTCAAGCGGTTGAGAAGTAGAAAATTATTTCCTTGTTTTGAAAGAAACATTGTGTTGTTTTCCCTTTTGAAAAGGATTACAAACTTTTTTATGAGGGAATTATAATTTAGGTAAGTCTCTAACTAAACATTTCCTATTTAGTTTGCTATGTGAGTGCACATTATAGTGTCCTTGTCCTATATGCCACAACCAGGAATCCTCATGAAATGCATTTAAACAAGAAACATACTTCTTAGCTAAAGAATTAATATCAACAACATATACATTCTCATTTCTGAGAGAAGTAAATGTTAAATCATTTTTACAATTAAAAAAATTACATGCATCATTTTCAAACATGAAATTAAAACCATCATCCCACAACTGAGAAATACTTAGCAGATTGTATTTTAACCCATCAACAAAAATTACTTTTGAAATTAATGCAGTATTAGGGTTACAAATTTGGCTATGCTGATGATTATCCCTTTAGAATTATCCCTTAATGTGAAATATCCACCATCATCCATGATTAGGATCTTGAAGAATGAGTACTATTCTATCATATGGATTGAACATCCACTTTCCAAGTACCACAATGTCTTACCGGAACTCTTTTGGCAACATCCATGAAAAACAGATTAGACATGGGGTAACTTTGGTACCCAGATTTTCTTGGGTCCTAAGAGGTTATCATGTAATATTTTAGGAACCCATACATGTCTCATAGATTTCCTATAATAAATAGATTTATTTTGAGACATAATTTTTTTTTTGGTCCATTAGAGAATTATTTTTCAAGAAATACTCCAGAACTATAACTAGTTTTGAATTGACTAGATTTTGGAACAAATTTGGTTGTAATAAACCTTCTCTGTTTTGGATAATATCCTAGATCAGTTGTATATTTTGGGGCAATCTGTTGTCCAAGAAATTGAGTCAATGTATTCCTAGCAGCAGTAAATTTTTCAACATTTCTCCTTAACTGTTCATTGGGTAATTTGAGTTCTGTAGTTTCTTTTAACAACTAAGCACATTTTTCTTTCTCAATATCCAGATCAGATTTTTAAATTGTATTTGATACCTGTTCTCTTTTAAATAATTTATATTTATCCTTGAATTCATTAAAATTATCCTCTATCATTCCACAGTATTCAAATAGTTCATCCATATTCAAATTCTCGTCATTGTTTGATTCACCTTCATTCCCAGAATAATAATCATTAGGCATAGGGGAATATGGTGTTACCTTAGATGTTTTTGTCATGAAACATAAGTTGGCATGGTTGTTTCGTTCACTATCAGAAGCCTCAAATCCACTGGAGCTATCATCTAAAGCACTCTAGGTAGCTTTCATAGCATTTTTATATCCATTTCCCTTAATATCATATTGCATTCTAAATTTCATCTTGGGGAAGTTTTCCTTCACATGACCTTTTAATTTTCACTCATAATAGATTATTTCATTTTGGTTGTCATTCCATTTTCTATCTTTATTCCATTTTCCATTACTATCATACTTTTCCGTGTAGTTTGACTTCTTAATCTCTTCTTTCAGTAAATTTTTTTGAATCTTCTAGAAATATTAGCCATCACCTCATCACTGTCTGAGTCTTCACTTGTGGATGTATCTATATGAGCTTGAACTTTTTCATAATCCTTGTTATTTGAGTTAGTAGTCTTAAATTCTACATATTTCTTCCTTGGTTCTTCATTTACTTCTTGATTCACCTTAAGATCTTCTTCATACCTCATAATATTTCCAATTAAATCCTTCCCTAGAAGTTTTCCTATGTCACAAGATTATCTGATGGAAACAGAAGTCCCTATCCATCTGTCAGGTTGGCATCGAAGCAGTCTCATAATCTGGTACATGTTGTCCCCTAGCTTCCCAATAAGACTCATAGTATTCACTATCTCATTGATCCTGAGATACATTTCAGAAATGAGTTCATTAGGCTTCATTAATGTTATCATATTTAATAGTGTAAGTATTTAATATCATTTATTTAACATTGGTTGTTCCTTCGTGAGAAAGAGCTAAAGTATCCCAAATATCATATGCAGTTTTACATGCAGATATTCTACTAAAATACTCATCCCCTAGAGAATAGTACAAAGCATTCATTGCTTTAGAGTTATTATTATATGTGGCTTTAGTCAACTGAGACCATGTGTCTCTAGAATTAGCAAGTAATGTATGTTGTTCTTAAATTATGTCCCTTATTTCAGGTCCCATGATCTATAGATACATTTTCATTTTAAATTTCCACTAAGCATAGTTATTTACATTAAATAAATGTTTCATGTTAGTATTATCACCCTCAACTCAATTTTCCATAGTTACTTAGAATATTAAAGAACTGAAAATTTTGATATGAAAAAAATTGTATGATCATTAAGATACAACTATAATCATAGTTAAAAAGAATTTTCACACTGGATAAAAAGTCCTCTGATACCAACTGTTGATCGGAGTGGTTACTTAAGAGGTGGGTGAATTGAGTTCCAATTAAAATTTCTATTAAAAACATTATGATTATGAAAACCCCCATTTTATAAAATGGCCCAGTTAATTAAGGCATAAGAAATTTAAATGTTCAGTTGGTCAACAAGTTACTCAAAGGGTGATGAATCCTCAGATTAAATAGTGTAGAACACCAATTCAACTTTTGAAACATGTTTACTGAATTAAACAAGTACACACACTAACCAAAACCAAATATTCCAAAGAAAAAACATTTTTATGTTTTAGCAAATGTATGGAGAGGATAATATCAAAACAGAGTATATAATGATTTTCACATCGATGTAAACAAGAGGTTCGGTCTCAGGTCGAGACCTAATCCTCTCCACTTGGTGATCACCTGACACCAAGCAGTTTATATTAAAACTTGATACATAGCTTCTATCAAGATTTACAACAGTTATCACAAATTGTCTAGGGAACACGCCCTCTACCACAATTATTCAAGGTATAGTCAAACAAAATAGTCCACACATGTTATCTTCTATAATTATATGTGTGAAAACACAGATAAGTTGATTTTTGATGTGAGGATAGTTAATATCATCCAATTCAAGCATAGGAGATAGTGTCTGATATAAACAGATACACACACTTCTCAAGAATGTTGAATAAAGAAAAAAATAGACCAGTTATGATGAGAAAGTGTTTAGACAGATCTATGTGTTTTCATTTCAAATCTTGATTCCTTGGAATGAGAAATGTTGATGTTTGAGACAATCTATGAATGTTGATTCCAAAATAGAGAGTTTCAACTATAGGTTCAAGCATTCGGTATTCTCCTTCTAATGTTGACCAAGAGTTGATGATGCCCAGTGGGCAGGGATGAGTTTATCCCAGAATGATCTTTTTTATGCTTCTGGGTTCAGGATCTTAGTGTTGGATGGTTCTACTTTTTGATCTGGAAAGTAAGCTCTATCACATGTCCCATGCAACGCTTCCTTCATGTCCGTGTATATGTTACTCTTATTTTTTGTATCCTCGAAAAATATTTTTTCTTTATTTAGTGGTCTTCTCTTTTTATATTTGTGGTCTGATAATGGGAATGAGTATATCACATTCATGCTTTCTCATACCTCATATTTTCCATTGTATTTGTCTCAAATTATGGAAGAATAGGAGTTTGTAGACAAGTAACGGTAGCCTTCATATCGGTATGCACATTGTAAATCTCCAACTGTAACCTTTAACAATGTGCTCTCATCAGTAACCATTTAATGGTGACCCTATCGCGATAAACCTGTAATGGTGAGCTTGTAACTGAGACCTTGTAACGGTAAGCTTGTGGTTGTAACCATGTTGTAGCAATCTTATGACTTTAACCATGTAACAGAATCATCTGTAACAGTGACCTCTATAGACAGATGAATTTTTCACTGTGAGCCTAACCAATCAAGCAGTGAGATTGAAATTATATGAATATTAAACTATTGTAACAGGAAATGTAAAAAAAACATAATTAGCAAAGAATGAAGAAATGGTTCTCACATAAATGAAAACAAGATTTGGGATTATCAAAATATGATTTGGGATTATGAAAATATGATTTTGGATTATCAAAACAGGTGAGTCGAACACAAATGAGGATTCTGGTTATGAACCTAAATTCCCGACACCAAATTGAGGAACTATGGTAAGAAGTCATGGTCAAGGATTTGAGGGATGATGTGGATATTCTAGAATCCAATTTTTAAACTATTCCCCTACTCAAACTATTTTTTCCCTATAAACTCGTGGAAGAGGCCTTCATCGGGCTCAAAAAGAATAAGGGAACTCTCCCACACATGAAATGATCTATTCTAGAAAGTTCATATTGGATGAATGATTAGAGGTTACACCATCACTCTCTTGAGAGGTAGATAAACCTTGTCTGTCTAATCTTACAAGAGTAAAAGTATTTACAACTTCTACGCTCACATATGATACATCTACATTAGGTGTATCCACTTCCAAGGAACCTACAAATATGAAATTCCATGCTGAAAACCGAATAATTTGGACCAAAAGTGTGACTTTTCGAAATAAATTTCCCATGTACCGACCAAGTTATCAATCATGGATGCTTTAAATCTATCCAATGATCTCAGAGAAGCACTTATTAAGGCTTCTTCAAGTCCTCTAGAGTATAAAACTGAAGTTTCTGCTATTGAGGATTACCATTCATAGAATGATCCTGCAGAATGTCATGCAATTATATATTTCACAGATCAAGATGATGATGATGTTGTATAGGGACAAATCATGCCCTTTTATCTATCCGGTAGGGTTAATGATACATACATCTAACGAGCATTTATTGATAATTCCATGGGAGTCAACCTCATTCCCATCCATAAACTTCTTCGATTGGGTCTCACTGAATCTGACTTATATCCTTCCACTATGATGTTTCCCATATAGGGAAGGAATGAACCAGAATCACTATATGAGATTAAGCTCAGAACTCAGTTTGGGGATCTTTTATCTAATTCAGAATTCATTGTTTTCCGACATGACTTAACATTCAACATACTTCTTGGAAGGCCATGTCTACGTAAACATGCTTCCATTCCTTCATTATATCTCCAATGTCTCAAGTATTTCTTCAATGGTCAAATTGGGAAATCGCATGGTGAAATGGACCTATTTGAAACATGTGAATCTTGGTATATTTTGGCAGAATTCTATCACCCACAGGGGACAAGGTCTATGGAAAAATATGTTACAAGAATTAATGCTTCGAATGGTCTAGAAAAGATCCTGGATAAACCTTTCAAACATATGAGTATAGATTACGTGTTCCCTATCAATAAAATTGAATGTATAGACCCAAATACAAGCACTAGTCTAGTGACTTCCATAATTTTAGTTTTGTAAATCGACCCTGACATCATAAGAGAATTTATTGATAGTGAAATCTTAAATGGAGATGTGTTCATCTCATCTACCAAACATGACCAAGTCTTTTCATCATTATCCAGTCTATAAGAGGTTTTTTCATTAGTTGAGGATGAAAAGGATGTTGACTACCAACCCATATTTTTCTCTTCAATGCTCCATGAAGACCTTTCATCATCAGTTGGGTCAGAAATGGTTTCCTTTTCTTCAGGAGGTCCAAATACAAACTCCTTCCCTAGATCTCAATGTTTTTATTCATCACCTACCCTTAATGAAGAGAAAAAAGATGTAACACCTAAGGAAGAAGAAAAACAATATCTCAAGGATGCGACACCATTATTTGATGAGGTCATCTCCACCACTTTTCAGGAGCGTAGAGAAATAGATCTGGGTATAGAAGAATATCCATGCCCCACTCAGATTACTGCGCCCATAAAATCCGAAGAGGAAGAGTTGCACACATAATTTCTAAAGTGAAACCAAGATGTCATTTCTTGGAAATATAAAAAATTCAAACACCTTGACCTAGAAATAGCTTCACAACATTTTGGTTTTCTAGAAGAGCATCAAGGATTTATGAAGGCTTCCATAAGAACACACCCAACTCACACCCCAAAAATTGATGCTGAAGTCGACAAGCTTATTAATCCAAACATTGTCAGGGTGTTGAAATATTGAAAATGGTTGTAAAAAATTATCCCAGTGAAAAATAAGAATGGGAAATTCTTATTTTTCATCGATTTCAAATATCTTAACTGGTATTGTCCCAAGGATGACTTTCCGGTTCCAATCCCAAAACTTTTGACTAATGCAACGGCTGGTTATGAATCTCTCTCTTTCAATGATGGATACTATGGGTACCATCGAATCCAGATGACCCAAGAATATGATAATTAAACAACATTCAGATCCCCTCAAGTTATAGTTTTTCCTCGGGTAATTCCATTTGGATTAATTAATGTCGGTGCAATGTATAAATGCCCCCTGCACCATATATTCAAACCATTATTTGGAAAAAATTTCAAAGTGTATATGGAAGATCCAGTAGTTAAATCCTGGAATCTTTCAGATCACCTAACTAATCTGGAGACCATATTCAGTAAACTTTGGAAACATAATTTGAAGATAACCCCTTTGAAACGTGCATTCGGGGTATCCTCTGGAAAATTAATTAGTTTTATTATAAGCCATCACGGTATCGAAGTTGGTCCTGAGAAGAAAAAATAAATCATTCATATCTAAAAACCTAAAAATTGTAATCAATTGAGCGTACTTTATGGATACATGTCCTATATTCAGTGCTTTATCACAAATTTGGCAAGAAAATGTTTACCCTTCATCAAATTAATGATGAATGTAGTTACTTATTAGTGGACCGAAGACTTCCAAGTGGCATTTGATACCACCTAGGAAATATATCTTGATCCCAATGGTATTAATGCCTTCTACTGAGGGAAATCCACAAGTCCTCTATGTGAAAACATTATAGTAATCACTAGGTGCCATCCTTGCACTAATTAATGATGATGGGAATGAAAAAAATAGGTATTATCTTAGTCGAAAAATGATCAACCCATACACATGATATTCATGTACTGAGAAAAGTTTTATAGATTTTATCTTTGCATATCAGAATCTGAGGCACTACCTACTACATTACGAGGTCCACTTTATAACTCGCAATATCCTCCTCAAATTAATCCGTAGTCATCCTATGTTGACAGGATGTCTGCGTGGTGGGATGTTATTTTTCAACAGTTGGATATCCAATTTGTGCCTCATAAAGAGGTAAAAGGTCAAGCCTTAGAATAGTTAATTGCAAAACATCCATCTACAGAAGAGAAATCTTTGAATACTGATCTTTCTGATAAAGAATTATTATCTATTTAAGATAGTCCCCAAATATGGGATATGTACTTTGAGGGTGCATCCATAAATCCAACGAGTAAGAGAATGGAAAACCCTAAACTCATCAAAGTTGGGTTAGAAATTGAGCTTGTCTCCCAAAATATGGATGTGTTACCATATTAATTTCTATTATGAAAATGTGCTACCAATAATGAGGCTGAATATCAAGCATTCATTTCAGGTTTGGAATTGGAACTCCGGGTTCTAGTGAGCCACCTGATAGTGAATGGTGATTTTGAATTAATAATAAAACAGATCAATGGGGATTACAATATCATAAATAAAAATTAATACCTCTTTATGATTTCGCTCGAGGATTAATAGCTGAATTTCCCATGGAGCCAACATTAACAAATGTCATGTGATCAAAAAATGCCCAATTTAATGCATTGGATAATGCAGCCACTACCCAGGTTGATCCAAATCGGGATTAAAAAATCATAAGTATGGCCTATCATTATGTGGTTACATCTTTTGTTCAAACTAGAATAGAGTAAGTTTATGAAATCAGCCATATTTTTGATCCATATGGTCATACGATAAGATGGAAAACACCTAACATATAATACCTTCAAAATGGAATACGTCCACCTGATAGTGTTGGGAAAGAGAAAATCTAGTGAATAGTGGTTAATTTCACTCTTTATGATATCCAATATCACCATAAGATCATATAAAAACGAGGATTTGATGGGGTCCTCTTTAGGTGAATTAATGTAGAATAAACTACAGTTGTCAATAAAGAAGTACATACAGGATCTTGTGGTGCTAACCAGTCTAGGCATAGGCCTTCTGATCAAATCTTAAAGATTAGATACTTATGGCCTTCAATAATGAATGATTATATAGATTTCACCGTGAAGTGTCATCCCTTCCAAGTGCATGATAACTTCGTTCATCAACCCCCGAAGTTTCGACACATAGATAAATACTCCTGGCCATTTTATAAATGGGGAATGGATGATGTATGAAGTAACCAGATGCTACGACTAAGAAGTTTAAGTATATTCTTACTACTACTAATTTATTCTCAAAATGGGCCGAGGTAAAACCTCTCAAATAAGTCAGATCCAAAATAATTGTTAGCCTTTTCAAACCTAGTATCATTACAAAATTTGATGTCCCTCATACAATATTGATAGACAACAACACTGATTTCTATTCTTTTGAGGTTAGGAAGTTATATCAGAAGCCCAATATCAAATCCCATCATTAATCTTTCTATCAAGTAGTGTCCAATGGATAGATAAAGGAATTAAAGAAGAGCCTATCAAATATACTCTATAAAATTATGGATAAATATTTGAAATTTTGGGCTGATAAGTTTTTTCATGGTTTATGGTATTATCAGACTAGTTCTCGTACTACTACTCGATAAACTCCATATTTGTAGGTGTACAAAACAAAAGTAGTTTTTCCTATTAGAATTCAATTTCCTTTACTATAAGATGAAATCAATGATCAGTTATGTACAAATGAATAGTATCAGACGCAATTTGATGAGCTATAATGATTATACAAAATGAGATTGCATACATTGAATCATTTGAAAGTCTATCATAGAAAAAAAAGAATGATATTTTAAAAAGAAAGTTTTCCTCCACTTATTTCTTCTAGGATAGTTGGTATTAGTTCTCAGGATTATAATGATACTAAGAAAAAATCATCCAAATTTAAATCCAAAGTGGTAAGGACATTATTCTGTACATTAGGTGTACCCTAATTGAGCTTATTCCATAATCCCAATGGATGGAGAACATATTACAACTCCCACAAATGCAATATTCTTGAAGAAGTACTTTTTATAATAAAACAAAGTAATGTACTTGTTCTATGACATGAAACTGCACAACATAATGTGCTAGTTTGCAAGACATTAAACTACTTAACATCCATAAGCATCCATACTCCACGAAGTTAAAATGCATTGAATCATTTTTCATGTCGCACGACGTTAAACTGTATGACATAATTTGTCCTCACTACATGACATTAAACTATATGGTTAATGTCTTCTTCATTTTATGTTAATAAATCCCCTAAAATATTGCAAATTGGTATTCCTTATGGTTCATTAAAAAAATATAGCTTCCATGAATAAGAATTACTCACATCATTGCTACTCCTTAGTTGAAAATGAGTTCCCATTCTCCCTATGTTTGAATCCGATATGCATAAGGACCACATTTCACGAACTATGTGTGGCTTTATTCTCATTCCAATGGGATATTTAGAGAAGCATAGACCTGCAATCATAGGCCCATCCACCACCATAATGAAATTTATTTCCCTTTTTCTTCTTATATATGAACCAAATCTATAAAGAGTACTCTTCCTGGATATATTGTTTGTTCTTCACAAGATCATGTGTCTAAAGATTCATAATTATTCTGGGATGTGATAGAAGTCATCATCTCTCACGTCAAACTCATTTTGTTTGGGGAACGATTTTCTCAAGAACTACATTTTTCATGATTCTCATTTTAATGGGATGTGTAAAGACTCATAGATCTCCAATATGGGGTCCATCCACAATAAAAAATGGCCCTCTACCCCACGTCAAAACGAGACTTATATGGGGAAAACCTCAAGAATTATGTGTGACTTGATTCATTCTCCAACAAGATAAGTAGTGAAACCTAGGTATTATCCCTTAGTCTAGGTGAAATATTCCATTTCACATTAAAATCACTTAATGTCCCCACCACATGAAAATAAACTGCATGGACCTACAAGAACTACACATAGCTTGATTCTCTTCTATATGCTATATGTAGTGAAATCTAGATTTCCAATCCTAGACCCATCTATTGTAGATATGAATAAGCCTCTGTTCTCCTATATACGAATCAAATATACCAGAGGAGATTCAGTTTCTCTTCATATAAATGCGCCTAATGTCTTCGCTTCAGGAAATTAAATAGCACAGTACTCAGATAACTATATATGACTTGATTCTCATCCCATTGAGATTTATAGTGAATACTAGGCCTTAACCATTAGTCCAAACCATGAGATAAAAGAAAATTCTCCCTATCCCGCATATAATTTAAAATTTATGTAGGAGATATTATGTTGGGTCCTCTACTTAGAGATCCCATTATAGAAATGAATTTATGAACAATATCATTCCAAATATTTCCCCTGTGCATTGGAAATTACCCCTTTCACATTTCGTACTTATAATCATGATTAATTTCAAACCTTCATAATCATACTTTGGATTCTGGTGATAGAATATCTAATACATGAGATCTCTTTTTACCTACTATGCAATATGTGCCCTTAGGAGTCCTTGCATAAAATTCACATACATAACCGGCATGTCAGTCAAAGGATATAATTGTTCGACTATGCATCACATGCCCCCAGTCTGTCATGTACAATACATCTCAAATACCAGGTTTGTCAGATAATGGAAACTTCATTCTTAGGAGAACCATGTTCTTTCCCTTTAAACAATAATGATGGTATGTAGTAACCGATATTTTAAAGTGGTCATCCTTTGTATACTTGTCCCATATACATTCTCCCAACCTGAAATTTTCCAAGACTATAGATTACAGATTTCCCCTCTCTATATGTTCAAATCATCTTGAAATAATCTTGGATCATTTGACCATAAATCATCCATTGTTTCCATAGTATTCCGGTTCTAGTCGCATAACCTAAAACTACAGACACCCTAGATCCTACATTTGCGCCAAACCATTGGTGAAATCCTATTCCTATGATTCTATGTAAATAATGATTAGAAATTGTCTTTCTGTATTCAGGTAATTTTCTCCCTAAAACAAGATTTTTCTTGTGAAAATATAAATCTTCATAAAAATTCATCTACTTTTAGAAATGAAATATGAAATTCGTGAGTGATCTTTTTCTTTAATATACAGTACCTTCCCCGGTGGCCTCGCATGAAAGTTTCCTACAAAACAGGCTTGTCAGTCAATGGATACCACTATTTGGCTATGCAACATATGCCACCAGTGGTATATCCATAATACCTCCCCCAAAATATGTTTTTCAAATAGTGGTAACTTTATTTTTTGAAGAGGCCACTTTAAATTACATTATACAGTTTTTCTGATGTCATTCATTGAAATCTGGAAATTTACAAATCATAGTATACAATTCTCTCCTCCCATACCAGAATATGGTTTCTTGTTTCCAAGAAAAGTATCAAGAAATTAGAGTCTCGTAAACATTTTTTCAAAGCTAAATACTTTAAATTAAATCCTTCCAATGTCCTTGAATAATGACTTGAAACTGCACAACATAGTGTCCTCGTAGCATGACTTGAAACTACACATCATAATTTCTATGCTCCATGAATCTAAACTATACATCACAATGTAAGAAAGCCCATTGTTTAGCAATTTTAACCATTATTCACAATCCAAATTTGTGTATGGGTGGTTTCCCCATTCATGACCATTGTTGACATATATAGAGCTTTATTAATAGATATCATTCCTTGGAAAACCCACCCATTGTGGCCTTGATTCACCCAAATCCTAATTTCCCTTGTTTATCAACAAAAAAATGTCAATTTTTTTGGATCTCTTTTGTCTGAATATGCATTGACTGCCCTTAGGTGGCCTTGTATAAAATTCACCAACATAATTTTTCTATCAGTGAAAGGATATCTCTATTTGTATTTGATCCACATGCCCCTTTTAGCCCTCCATAATACGACCCACCATAATGGGTTTGTCAGAAAAGGGTAACTTTGTTCATGGAAAATACCTCCTCTATGGTTATACATCATGTTTTAGACATGGTGACAATAAAAATCACAACTCATGATTCCCCTTGGAGGTATCTAAACAATAGTGTAGAAATTCCAATCCACTAAGCCATGTTTGGGATATAATTTCAAAATTTATAGTTACAAATATTTGACATTAAACACTACCCTTATCAGTTTGTGTGCCACATCAAACTTTAACTTTTTCATAACATTACCTCAGTATAAGACCCTCACTTCATTTTAGATCCATTTATTAGGGGGGATTTTATTGACACTCTATTCTGTCACATCGATGAGAATGTGACAAAGGGAAATTCTTTAGAAAAAAGAGGAAAAAGTACACGGAAATTTTCATGATTTTCAATGGGTCAAGATTAAAATCACCCCAGTTGATCCATGTCATAGGTTTTGAACTTCCTATTGTGTGAAAAAATAATGGCAAATAGCCGACTTGCATGACCAAACTTGTTCACCCAGGGTTACCTATTTTCCAATAAATAATCCCTTGGGGTCATCATTTGTGATGGAAAAATTTACCTGAAGCTCAATTGCTACACTGGTCACCCTAGTGCTTCACCCAAGTCTTCTGAAACCATTAAGGTAGTTTTTTAACACCTATGTAGGAGGGATTAAAGGAGGATCATAGGACTTAAGTCCCTTCATCGTTTGAAATCCACAACACTTTCACACCAAATGTGCCCAAACTCCCAAGATTAGAAACAGTTTCATGCCACCCAATACTCACAATGGAACTTGAGCACCCAAAATCTAGGAATACATATGAATACTCTTGAAGGCTTGAGTCAATTAGTTCCCATGTCATAACATCTAGATTTTTCATCACTTAAATAAACATTAGTTCGCCAAATCCTACCTACACACCCATACCTATGCGCCAAATACCTACATGGTTTACCCTCTTGAATTCACCTTATACCTTCAGCCTATACAATCCATTCATCACGCCTTCATCAAATTCGTTCATGGAAAGGTGTCCTCTTAATTGGATACCTTGTCGGAAATGGATTACGTTGAATCTTCTGCCAAAACCTCATGACTTACCAAACCCTTGGGAAAGGAACATTAGCATGTATCCCATATGGGTTTGTATATACACAATCAGAGGTTTCCAACATTTCTTTTATAATGGGGTCAGGAATCATGGTGTGTCATTGGGTTTCTATATCCACAGTCACATGGTCTGTCTTCTAGGAAAACTATTGTATATTTCCCAGTTTGGAGGATCAAGGTTTTGGCTATGCCCATCCCTTATATTCTATAAAACCCTAAGCCTCAGGTCCCGAGTAGTAATGGTATGATTCACACATAATATTCCATTTTATCAAAATAAAAGTCTCCCTCTCCTGACGGGTCCAATTTTAGGGCACCAATTATTGCATAATCCCATATCCTTTTGGACAGGATCCAATAGCCTTCAATCTCATTTCACATTGAACGGTTTTTTCACTGTTACATTATCCACCATTGCCATAAAATCCATGACCTCTTCCACCAGTGGAGGAGGAAAGTGTGTGATCCTTTGTTGAATTTTTCACATCCCCTAATTTCTCACACTAATCATGACTCACAAGGGCTTATAAATTTTTGTTGACAAAAAACATTTCGCAAACACTACATTGAATGGTCTATGAGAACTTTGATTCCCATCAAAATTGGGATACGTATGAAGCCTTACTAAGGACAGAGATCCATCTCATCTCATCTATAAGAGGGAATCCTCTTTAGGAGTAATCCCTATTGTAAACCTCCAAATCATGAAGGCATACGTTCTCAGGTAGTAAGTCCAAAACCATTTCTCTCAAAGGTCTACAATCTCCTATGAGACATTCCAAACTATGTGGGATTTGATTATAATCCAAATGAGATACATAGTAAGCCACCCTAAGGTTAAAACCAAATAATCTAAATCAAACCTATCCATTCTGGGCCACATTCATAGAAGTGTCTAATTTAACATGGAAATTCATATCCCATCAAAGTTCCTTGTGCTTCTACGAAATAAGTCCCACACTAAACATTAATTAGGAATCTTCCACGTCTGAATCCTTACCACAAGATGTTTAACTGTATGGATTAGTTTTTATCATATGTTCGTAAATGGTATGATGTGTACTATAACATGGCACCAAACTATGTGAGTTATTATTCCATTCACAATGATATATAGGTATCCCATCTATAGGAATGTTCCAAACATTAAAAAACTCAGGTATCCCGGGATTATGATAAATTTGAGAGTGCCTCACTGAGTGGATTTAAAACTAGAAAAGTAATAATAATGACCAAAGGATAAATGTGGGGTATACCCAAGGATACCATTAGTGGCGAACCTTAGATACATATAGATGACTCCATTGATGAAGAACATTAGATACATTTAGATGATTATCATATTCTATATATTTTAATCATTGATTTCCAAATCATAAGTTAATATTACTGCATACTTGGTGAATTATTTAGGATTCATGTACATATCGTAAATCTATAAGAGAGTCCTAGAGTAAGCAATAAATCCCAGCCAAAAGGGCTTGATGATCCTGAACTCCCATTTTCTCAGCCAATGTGTATTCTCAAGAGTCGTCAACCAAATGACCCATATAATGCATACCTTTAGAATGTAAGTCTGTATGGGTATACAACCATTTTGGGTTTCTGGTTCAATAAATAAATCTAATGAAAACCATCTGGGAATAATGAATCATATTAATGTACCTTTCTAATGGAAATAATTTCTTTTAATGTTTTAGGATTTTGGGTTCTTTTAGTGGTTTTAGGGGGTTTAGGGGTTTTAATGTCATCTTGGTGTTTTATGAATTTTAGAAATTTAAAGGTGTTTTGTGAATTTTAATTTTTTACAGTGAATTTTTTGGTTTTCATGTTTTTCAAGTTTGTATTTCCTTTTGGGTTTTAGGGTATTTAGTTTACTAATGGCCCTTTGGAGAATTTAAGGGGTTTTTAGGTCCTTCAGATCTTTTTTAGTCATTTAGTGTTTTTTTGGGTATTTAGTGTTCTTGTGTTGTTTTAAGATTTTTTATTGTCCTTTAGGTTTTTATGGTGTTTTATTTTGTTTTTTTTGGATTTTATGTTTTTTAGATTCCATTAGGTATTATTAGGGTTTATAGAGAATTTTAGGGGTCATAGGGTATTTTATGGAATTTTAGGGTTTTATTTTGGCATTTTTGTCTTTTATGGTTTTTAGGTTTCTGGTATATTTTATGGATTCATTAGGTTTATAGGTTATTTTAGGGGTTTTAAAGGGTGTTTTATGGTTTTTAGGGTTTTGGGTGTTGAAAGGTTATTTGGGTTTTTACGGACATCTAAGGGATTTTTTAGGGGTTTAGGGTTATTAGGCCATAGAAGATGCGAGGGTCAGGGTTTTATTGTTTTTACTGTTTTAGGGGTTTTTGGGGTTTTTTGTTCTTTGTAATATTTTTTTGCGTTTTATATTTCTTAAAGAGTAATTTTTTTCAAATGTTTTATAGTTTTTATATGGTATTTTTGGGGTTTTTATAGTTTTTTTGGATTTTAAGTGTTTCGGGGTTTTTTATGGACTGTCGGTTATTTTTTTGATTTTTTAGTTTTAATGGTTTTTAAGGAGCTTTAAGGGTTTTAGGATTTTAGTGTTTATGTTTTTTTGTATATATTTTTTTTTATAATAGTTTTATTAAAAACATGGGTTTTTCAAGTTTTTTTTGGCATTTATGGTTTTTATGTATTGTTAGGGGTCTTAGTGTTTTATTGGATTTTTATAGGTTGGTTTTTTTGGTTTTTTTTGTGGGTTTTTTTGTTAGGGGATGGGTTGATTCATTTTTACAATTTTTACTGTTTTAGGGATTTTTTTGGTTTTTATCTTTTTATGGTATATATGGTTTAGGGTTTTTTTGGGGTTTGAATTTTTTGATTCTATTATGGTTTACATTATTTCAAGGGGTTTAGGGGTTTTACGGTGTGTAATGGTTTTTTGGGACTTTATATTTTTATAGGGTATAAGGGTCTTTTTTTTATTTTTTAGTGCTTTTAGGGGGCTCCGGAAATCGTGGATTTTAAGTGTTTTTAGTTTATTAGGGGGTTTTAGCATTTTTTTTGTTATAATTATTTTTATGGTTTTTAATGGGATTAATTGTATTTTTTTTATATTTTTTAAGAGTCTTAGGGTTTTTAGGGTTTTAAGGATTTTTAAGGTATTCTGGATTTTATGGGTTTTTAGTAAATTTAATGGGATTTGTGTTTAATGTTTTTTAGGTTTTTTGGTATTTTTTTGAGTTTTATGTGGTTTTATATTTGTTTGGGTTTAAAATTATTTTAGAAGATTTAGAGTTTTTAATGGGGTATTAGGTATTTTTTGGGTTTTATGGGTTGTTAGGTTTTTTGGATTTTTGGGTTTTTTAAAGGTTTTTGATGTCTTTATGGTGATTAGGGTTTTCGTGGGTTTTTAGGATTGTTTTTTGGTTTGTAGGATTTTTAATGGGTTTTAGGTTTTTTAGGGTTTTAGGGTTTTTTTGGTTTTTCAGTCATTTAGGTTTTTATAGTTTTTATGGGTTTAAGGAGGTTTAGATACTTTTAGGGTTTTTATTGGGTTTTTATTTTCTTTTTTTGTGTTTTTTGTATCATTAGGTTCTTTTAGGGTTTAATGGATTTTTTGGGGTTTTTGGGTTTTTTGGAGATATAAATGGTTCTTAGGGGTTTTAGAAAATTTTATGGTTTTTTGTTTTTTGGGTTTTTAAGACTTTTGTGGTTTTAAAAGTATTTTAGGGATTTATTAGTTTTGTAGTTTTTAAGGATTTAAATAGTTTTTATGTATTTTTTGGGTTTTATATTGGTTTTCAAGGGTTTCCTAGGTTTGTATAATTTTTCAAGTTGTTTATGTATTTTTAGTGTTTGAAGGGGGTTTTAGGGGTTTTAGGGGTATTCTATATTTTTAAGGGTTCTAGGGTTTTTATGCTTCTTTAATGGTTTGTAGATTATTTAGTGTTTTATTTGATATTTTAGGGTTTTTATAGTTTTTATTGGTTTTAGGGTTTTAATTTTTTTTTGAGTTATTAAGTGGTTTTATAGATTTATGAGTTTTTGGGGTTTTTAGGGGTTTTTAGGTATCTTGGAGTTTTTTGAGTTTTCAGGGGTTTTCAAAGTTTTAGGTATGTCTTAGAATTTCTAAATAGATTTTTTATTTTTAAGGGTTTTTAGGTTTTTTATTTTTTTTAGTGGTTTTACTATTTTACTGTTTATAGAGATTTTTAGGTTTTTTGTTGATTACTGTGGTTTTAAGTGTCGTTATGGATGTTTAGTTATTTTAGGGGGTTTAGGGTTTTTTTTATTTTCGGGTTTTTAGTGAATTTTTATAGTTATAGTCTTTTTGGGTGGTTTAAGGATATTTGTGGTTTTACTATTATAAGGTGGTTTAAGTTTATTTGAATTTTTATTGTTTTTATGGTAGTTAAAGGTATATTAAGGGTTTTTAGTGTTTTTAGGGTTTTATGGTTTTTAGGAATTTTATTTTTTATTTAGCATGTTTAGGGATTTTAGGGGGTTTTGTGGTTCTGTACTGTCATTATTTTTTCTAAAAATAAATATGTTTTTGGATTTTTAGGGGTTTTATTGTATTCATTGAGATTTTAGGGATAGTTTGGGTGTTATTAGGATTTTAGGGGAATTTTGTTTTTTAGGGGTTTTATATTTTTAGGGTTTTATCATTTGGGGGGGTTTAAAGGACTTTATGGGTTTTGGGGATTTTAGGGTTTAATGTATTTTTATTTTTTAATGGGTCTAATTTTTTTTAGTGTTTTAATGTTTTGATGGAGTTGGATTATTTTTTTAGATATTTTATATGTTATAAGGGGTGTTCATGGATCCTTTCAGTTTCTTATGGTTCTAATTTTTAATGGTTTTTTTGTTTTTGGGGTATTTAGGGGTTTTTGTGAGTTTTCAATTATTTTGGGGATTTTAGGTTTATATAGGGTATTTAGGATTTTTATGGGTTTTTAGGGTTTTAGGGGTTTTATATTTTGAGGGTGTTTATTTTTTTTAATTTTAGGTGGCGTATAGGGTTTTTAGGGTCATTTACCAGTTGTAATAGTTTTCATGCCCTTTAAGGTTTTAAGGGGTTCTAGGGTGTTTTAGGTTTTTTTTTGTTTTTAAGGTTCATTTTGGATTTTTGGGTTATTATTGTTTTAAAGGTTTTTAGGGTTTTATAGAGTTATTTATTTTTTTAGATGTTTCTATGGGGATTTGGAATTTATTATAGCCTTTTTTGATTTTTATTGGGTTTTTTGGGATTTTATGGTTTTCAAAAGTTTTTTAGGCATTTACAGGTTTTATGGTTTTTATGGTTTTTATGGTTTTTATGGTTTTTTGGTATGTTATTATTTTTATGGTTTTTCAAGGTTTGGTGGGGGGCATGGTGTTTTTATAGGTTTTCATGGGTTTTTCTAGGTTTTTTTTGGTTTTCGTGGTTTTTATAGATTTTAGGGGGTTTAGTGGGTTTTAGTGTTTTTTGGGAGTGAGGAGGTTTTTGGGTCTTAATGGAATTCATGGTTTTCAATGGGTTTTTTTGTTATTAAGGGGTAAATGTTTTTTTATGGTTTTTAGAGATATTATGGGTACTAGTGTTTTTATTATTTTTATCAGTTTTATCGTTTGTTAGGATTTATATGGAATTTTTATAAGTTCTTAAGGGTTTTTAGGGGTTATCCGGGGTTTTAGTTTTTGGGGGGGGGTTTAGGGCGTTTTATTGTATTTTTTAATTTTTATAGTTTTTTGGAATCATTTAGGGGTTTTTTGGTTTTAAGAAGTAATTTGTTTTTTTGGTTTTTAGGGTTTTTTGTGATTATTAGATTATAAACTGCATGTTTGAGTTTTTTTTTCTGTTTATATGGGTTTTTAGGGATTTCTGGGTATTTATATTTTTATGTTGTTATACGGTTTTTATAGATTTTTAGGTTTTTTTGGTTTTTTTTTGTATTTTTATGCGTTTTTATGTTCTTTTGAGGTTTTTAGTTTTTTTATTGTTTTTGATGTTTTTTAAAAAATTTGGAGCTTTTTTCTTTTAACGGTTTAGTGAATTTTAGGGGGGTTTATGGTTTTAGGGGTTTTAGGATCTTTTAGGGTTTTTTAGGGTGTTTAGGATTTTAGATTTTTTTTGGTTTTAAGGTTTTTAATAGTTCCAGGGTGTTTTTGGATTTTGTAGGGTTTTTGGTGTCTTTATGGGTTTTTTGGGTTTTTTGGTCCATTAGTGTTTTTAGTTACCTTTAGGGTTTTAGAGGGTTTTCATGGTCATTTAGGGGAGAGTGGCACTATTTTTAGGTACTTTTCTCGGTTTATGGTTTTAGGATGCTTTTTATGCTTTCTAGGTTTTTTGGTCCTTTAGGGGGTTTTGGAGTCCTTTACTATAATTCATTGGGATTTAGTGTCTTTATGATTTTTTGAGGGTGACAGTGTATTTTAGGATTTTAAGGGTATTAGGGTGTTTTAGGGTTTCAGTATCATTTAGAGATTTAGGGTATTTTAGGATTTTTTTTGTGATTTTGGGGGTCTTATTCTTTATTATATGGTTTTAGGGTTTTGATGGTCTTTAGCGGTTTTTGGGTTTTTGGTTCATTTATATTTTTTCATATTTTTAAGTGTTTTATAGTATTTAGTGATTTTTAGGGAGTTTTAGTAATTTTTGTCTTTTAGGATGTTATGGTATATAGTGGTTTTTACAATTTTTAGTGGATTTAAGTCTCGTTAGGGTATTTTTGGGGTTATGTGGTCATTTTGGTTCTTTAATGTATTTAGTGTATTTTATAAATTTTAGGTTTTTTAAGTGTTTTTAAGGGGTTTTAGGAATTTATAGGGATTTAAATTTTTTGTAGGTTTTTAGGGATTATTTATGGTTTAAAGGGTTTTTAGGGTATAAGGTATTTTCAGGTATTTTTTGGGGTTTTAAGTTTTTTTAGGGTTTTGGGTTTTAGGGATCTTCGTGGTTTTGGGGTTTTAATGGGTTTTAGGATTTTGGGAATTTGATAGGTTGTACAGGTTTTAGGGGTTTTAGGGATCTTTTATGTGTTCTTAGGGTTTTTTGAATCATTTTTTATTTTTTACATTCTTTAGGATTTTCGATGGTTTCTTAGACTATTATGATCTTTTAGGGGATTTTAGTGGATTTATGATTTTTAGAGATTCTGTTGATTATAGTAGGTTTTTAAAGTTTTTAGGTGTTTCGAGGACTCTTTCATTTTTTGGGGTTTTGGTGGTTCTTAGTGTTTTTAGGGTTTTTTAGTGTTATAGTGTTTTTTGCGGTTTTTATAGTTTTTATGATTTTTTATTTTTTTAATTTTTTAAGGAATTTAAGGATACTTATCGATTATCTGGGATTTAATCACATTTGGGGTTGTTATGGGGATTTATGGTTCATTTTTGGTATTTTTTGATTTTATGGATTTAATGGTTTTTAGGGGTTTAAAGTGTTTTGATGGTTTTTTTATTTAGGATTATTTCAAGGTTTTTAGGGGTTTGGGGTTTTTTTTATTTTTTAGGGATTTTTTGGTTTTTGGGTTTTTTGGGTTTTTATTGTTTTTTTGGTGTTTTAATTATTTTCTATGGTTTTTAAGGGGTTTAGTGTGTTATATAGGTTTAAGGGGGGTTAGGATTTTTTAGGTTGTTTTAGTTTTTTAGGGTTTTTATGGATTTCAGAGTGTATTTTGGTTTTTTATTGTTGTTTAAGGTTTGTATATTTTTTATTTTCTATTATTTATTTTCTTGGGATTCAGAGATTTTTAGGGTTCTTATGGGTTCTAGATTTTCAGTGTTTTTTGTTGTTTTAGAAGTGTTAGGATTTTTTGATAATTTTTGGGCTTGTGGGGTTTTAGGTTTTTTAGGTGATTTAGGAATCTTTGTGGGATTAAGGGTTTTATGGGTTTTATAGTTTTATTGGGTTTTAGGGATGTGAGGGCGTTTTATAACTTTTGAGGGATATTTAGTTGTTTAGGTGACCTAAAAGATAAATAGGGATTTTAGGGTTTTTAAGATTATTTTAGGGGTTTTATGGGATTAATGGTTTGTAATGGTTTTTTAGTTTTTTGAGGGTCTATGTGGTTTTAATTTTTTATGGGTTTTTGGGTAGTTTTTGGGGTTCATTAGGGGTTTTAGGGTTTAAAATTTTTGTAGTGGCTTTTAGGATTTAAGGATTTAAGGGGTTTAGTGTCTTTTTATTATTATTTTTGGTTTCTAGTGTCTTTTAGGGGTTTAAAGAATATTTAGGGTGGTTTAGAGATTAAAGTTCATTTTCGGGTCATTTACAGTTTTTTGGTTTTATGTTTTTTAGTAGGGTTTTTTATATTTTTAGGGTTTATTGGGGTTTTATGTCTTTAGGGGTTTAATTATTATTAATTTTTTTTAATTTATGGGTTTCATTAATTTTAATAATGTTATATGGTTTTTATGGGTTTTAGGTGTTTTTAGATTTTTAGGGCCTTAGGGTTTTTAGGGTTTTTAAATGTTCTTTTATTGTTTTTCGGATTCCTGGGGATTTTCTGTTTTTAGGGTTTTTAGGGGTTTAGGTATTTTTTGGGTGTTTAGGGTTTAGGTGTTTTTAAAGGTATTTAGTGGATTTCCGTGTTTTTTAGGGTTCCTATGATTTTTAAGGGTTTTAGGGGTTTAATGTGTTTTTTCATTTTCATTGTTTTTAGGGGGTTATCATGTTTTGGGTCATTAGTGTTTTATGGGATTTATGTGTTGTTATAAGTTTTTTGGGGTTTGGGGTCTTTTGGGGTTTTAGGATTTTTAGAGGGTTTCAGGGTTTTGTAGGGTTGTCAAGACATTTATGGTGTTTTGTGAGTTTTAGAGTCTCCAGGGGGTTTTATGTGTGTTATGGTCATCTATGGGTTTTTAGGGGGATTAAAGTGGCTAGGGTTTTTTGGGTTTTTTATGTTTTTATGGAATTTTGGGATTTAGGTGTTTTTGTGCCTTTTCGGTTTTTTGTGTTTGTAGTGTTTTTATGGTTCTTAGGTGGTTTATTTTGGGTTCGGAAGGGATTTTAGTTTTTTCAGTTTTTTGGGGTTTTATGTTGTTTTTGTTTTTAATGGATTTATGGGTTTGAATGATTATATCATGGATTTTATTTTCCTTTTATGATGTGTTGTATTTTTTATGTTTTTATGGGTTTTAGGGTCTTATAGAGGTTTTTTCGGTTTTGTAGGGGTTTTTAGGGTTTCTAACAGTTTTATATGGTTTTTAAATATTTCTATTTTTTGAACTACTAGGGGTTTTAGGTGTTTTTAGGGATTTTATGGTTTTATATTTTTAGGGGTTTCTTAGGTTTTGAGGATTTTATTATGGTTTTAGTGTTTTTAGTGATTTTACCTTTTTATAGATTTTTATGGTAATGAGGGGTTTATGGTTTTTAGGGTTTTTTATTGTTTGTATGGTCTTTTTAGTTTTTAGTTTCATATAGGGATTTTAGTATTTTCAAGGGAATTTAGTTTTTTTCGGGTTTTAGGTGTTTTGTATGGTTTTAGTGTTTTTTGGGGTTTTGTTGGTTCTTAGGGTTTTTTCGTGTTTTTAGGTATTTTTACATGTTTTAGGTTTACTAAGGGTTTGTTTGGTTTTTAGAGGTTTTTCTGGTTTTTAGGAATTTTTATGGTTTTTATGGTTTTTAGTATTTTTTACAGGTTTTAGGGTTTTATGTGTATTTAGGGTATTTACAGTTTTTAGGGTTCATAAGGTTTTCGTTGTTATTTTTAGTATTTATGTTTTTTATGTTTTTCAATGTTATTATGCTCTCTTAGGGGGTTTTAGCGACTTTTAGAGTTTTTAGGGTCTTTTTAGGTTATTTTGGTGGTTTAATGTTAATTATTGGATTTTCAAGGATTTTTAGCATCATTTAGGGTTTATTATGCCTTTTAGTTTTTTATGGGGTTTTATGGACATTATGGTTTATGGGTATTTTTATAAATTTTATACGGATTTAGCGTTTTCTGGATTTTTAAGGTTTTTATTATTTTTGAGGGCTTTAGGCATGTTTTTTGTTTTTTGTTTTTGTATTGACTTTTTAGGGTGTTTTAAGGGTTTTAGAGTCATTTATGGTCTTTTAGGATTTTTAGGCTAATTTTTAGATTTAAATTTTAAGGGTGTTTTGTGGTTTTGATGGATTTTTTTTGGGTTTTTAGGGGTTTTAGGGATTTGTGGGGTTTTAAGTGGTTTTTTGGATATTTAGAAATTTTAGAGTTTTTTATGGTCGTTATTATTCTTTAATATTTTTATGGATTTGGGGTATTTTGTGATTTTATATTTTTTAATGTCTTTACATGGTTTTTGGGTTTTTAGGATATTTATAGGGTGTTAAAACCTCTTTTAGTGTTTAAGTGTGCGTCTATATTTTTTTTGGTTTTTTATGGGTTTTTTGGTTTTTAGAGTTTTGAGGGTGTTTATGGCTTCCTTAGGATTTTATGGAATATTATAGCTTTTTAGGGTTTATTGGGTTGTTGTGTATTTTATATTTTTATGGGGGTTTAGGGTCATTTTAGGATTTTTTCTACTTTTAGGGTCTATTATGGTTTTAGGGTTTTGTTATGGATTTTTGAGAGTTTTACGGTCTTTTAGGGTTTTATGTATTTAGTTGTTTTTAGTGGTGTTCGTGTTTATTGACATGTGTTTAGATTTTTTAAGGGGTTTATGGTTTATTTTGTTTTTTGGATTTTTAGGATTTGTAGGAGTTTTAGGTTTTTATGGGTTTTAGGGATTTTTTAATTTTTTGGGTTTTTATGTTTTTAGGTGTCTTAGTGGGGTTTTAGGGGTTTTGTGTTTTTATCGTTTTTAGTGTTTTTATGGGTTTCAAGGTATTTTAATTATTTTTCGGTCTTATGGTCTTTTAGTGGTATTCTATGTTATTAGGATATTTTATGATTTTAGGGTCTTGTGGGGGTGTTACGTCCTGAGTCGCATTGTACCCAAGAATGAAAAATATATGGCCTGATGGGTACTGGGTACTATATCATTTTTATCATACGAAGGAGGTGCCAGAGTTAAACCATCTCGGCTGGTGCTTATAGGGGATTAAGTGTTTGTGAAATTGATCAATGTCGGGTATGACATCTTCAGATGGTCTCCAACTAGTTTATTCATGGTGACAAAAACCAACAACCCTCTATTCAATGACTCATGGGCCTACATTCCAAAGGTATGTGGTCATTGGATGATTTTTTCCAATGATAGTTAAGGGATAACTTTGGTCGAGGGGATGGGAATTTGAGCTCATCACACCCTTTTGGGGGGAATTATTGCCTATTGCAGAACTCCCTTGCAGATTTAAGCTATATTGATCTGTTTCTCAATCCTTGGTTGAATCCCAAGCATGTGTCCATGGATTACTCCAAGGTCGTAAGATCAACCATAAATATTCATTGGTCCAGAATCTCTATTATATATCTAAGGTTCTTCCATAACATTTCCCACTTATGGGAATGACCAGGAATTCATAAGTTGTTTACTAAGATAATGCCAATTTAAGCCATATGGTATGGTACTCTGGAGTTTATCATCATCTGGGGGGATGGGAAGCATTTCAATGATGGGATAGAACCAACAAGATGGGATCCCAACATATACTCATGAGAGGAATCAGAACCCACATAGTTCAGTGTGATATTATGGGAAACATCACTTTTTAAATTCGAATGATAAGGACTCGACTATATAATTTATCATCATGCGAAAAGGCCATAGGAGAACCAACAGGAATATGATGGTTTTGGAATTTAACCATATAGAGGTTTCCTATATATCCTAGGAAATTAGGAATCAAATTCCACATAGTTATGAAATTTGGTGCTCAAACATGGATGATGCCCATTGAAGAGAACATGATTAGTGGCTTATATCAAGAGAGAAGGCCCATTCGAGGATGGGACTTAGACAGCCATCCTACGTATCCATGTTTGAGTAGGAATCATAGTTCTAATATTTTATCTTCATGGTGGATCTTGGGGATGTATGATAACTACAAATCTATAAGCCGACATGATTGATGCACGGTGTGAGAAATAAGAGGAAGCGGTAGTTACAACAAATCATGAACATTTCCCTCTCAACTAGTGGGAAAAGAGGAGGATGAAGGAAGGAGATGGTGGGGATACAAAACATACCTAAAGAGGGTCTAGGGTCCTACATCATATGGAGTTACTTATTGAATATTATATGGGGTATACTACATTCGAAATTCATATCGCTTGGATGATGCCCTCACAGTTTAAATTTATTTTGCAAGGACAATGACAACATAGTTTAAATTTTTGTGGTAGGGACTAATACTGTAGAGACCCGAATCTTGACGTACATAGATATTACATTACTTTTGCAGAATACATAATACATAATAAAAACAGACACACGAGGAACGTAATAGTTTAGTGTCTTTGGAAACTTGGAACGTAATCTTCTAATCGTGGTGAAAGATCTTCAACATCACCCATAAAGATCTTCCACTTTTTGTTTCCTTACCTAAAACCTTTCTTTTAATCCTGTGGGAAAGAGAAAACATAAAAAGGGTGAGCTCAAATTCTCAGTAAGGGTAAGCATGGATAAAATAAAACATACCATATACATTTGAACTTAAAAACACGAACATAATGTTTAAACATCAAAATCTTGAGCAACGACTTAAAACATGGAAGTACATAAGGCATAGATAATAATGGAAAATAAATCATGATAAAATAGCATGGGAATAAAACATTTAATTATTTAATCCATTAATCACATGTAATGATTTCCATAGTATGCAAGGCATTGCTGCCAAGACCATCTTAGTGGACAAAGTCCCTTTCTGAATCGAGTTCACTCCTCGTTTCAGTCCTGTAACACTGAACCAGATTAACTTAACATTCCATCCATGCCTATCTCATGAGATATAAATCATTACCCAATGCATTGGAGGGAGATATATATCCCACCCATCTCATAATGAAATCATTCTTACTTTTGCCACAAAATAAACATACATCATTCATAATAACCCAATAAATAAAATGGGTTTCATAAACATCATCCCATCATCACATCATCCATAAAAAAGAAATGGATATCATTTCATAATAAGAAAAGTTAAACCATGTAAATCATAGAGACATTATACTTGAAACATACACATATTAAATAATGTTATCTTAGATGACAAATGGATTTGATATAACACTTGAAATGAATTCTTGAGAAAAATAACCTTTCTTCTTTAAAATCATTTTCTTTTCACAAAATGTCATGAATTTTTAAAAGAAAATTATTTTGTTGAAAACAGTCATGAAATCATTTGGAGGAAGCTTCATGAAAATAAGGCTTTATAAAACCATATAAATCCTTCCGTTCCGTATAAGTTAAAAAAATATTTTCTCGTACTTTTTCCGGAAAAGTCAAAAAAGTACCACTTAACGTAAAAAAAAGAAAGATTCCATACATACCATGTAGTAAAAGTAAAAATTTGGTAAAAAGGACTTTAAACATACATGAAATAAAATTAATCATTTTATGAAAACGTTTTGAGAACATATGGACGTTGATAATAAACATAACCCCAGTAAATACTTACGAATAACAATCTTGGATAAGAATGAGATTGGAATACTTATCCCTTACCTTAGGACCGATATGCTTCGTACATATCCGAACCTCCGGTACAATGATTTAATAATTTCATTGACTTATTACAGAATCATAATCATTGTTATGATATCATATATGGTTCACTTATGTCTTTATATTACCCGTTCTTTTGTAAATTCCATGTTAAAGAGCGTTTTGGGTAAAATCGTTTCATTTGTTGTCCGTGTTTTGACTTGTAATTATTCATATGATTACATAGATCATGATTAATTAATTCCAGAATATAAAACATGATTTATATATATAATATATATTCAGAATATAAATATATATAATATGTCGATAAATGGAATGAAATACACCGTTCATGGAGACAGTAGGTCGTACGTACGCATGAACGTTGTTTTCGTTTCCTCATTGAATTGAATGGAATTAATTGGATGAAATAAATATATATATATATAAGTCCAGTATCATTATTATGTCATATATTTCATGATTACTTATTATATATACTTTATAATCATTTATGAATGGTTAATCATTGAGAATGAATCTCATCGCGTCATGGAGACGATATTCCGTACGTATGCAAGAGCGATGATATCGTTCCCATGATCGTGGAATTTTATTGGAGTGTATGTATACTATTAAAAAACCAATATAAATTTACAATAATTATATATAGTTATTATTTACACCATTATACCCATCCAAGTAAGCTGGTGGTGGAAAATAGATTACACCACTGCGTGGAGACGGTATTCCGTACGTACGTACGCGCGGTGATTTCGTTTTCCGTTGGATGGGTAGATGGTGAAATAGGGTTGTTTAATACTTATAATAACATATCAGTATATGAGTGATACTTATGTTATTACTTCATAATGAAACAACCTAAGAAGAAGAAGTGGAAGAAGAAATAAATTTGAAAGAATCGGTAACAGACATTAACTCTTCTTTGAAGCGCCTCTTTGAGACCTCCTCTTAGGGCACAAAAATTGGAATTTGAAAAAGACAAGGACCTCTAGGATGATTCTAGGGAAGTGGAGAAGGGAAATTGGCCAGTTTTGGCCGATCCTGAAGGCTCAAAGTGGTGTGAGGAAGAGAGGGAGGAGGTGCCCTTTTATAAGTGAGGAGAGGGGCATCTTTGGAATAACTAATAATATTATTTTATTATAAAGTCATATTTGGTTTTTAATAGCTAAAAATTGATTTATTTCTATGTTAAGGTGGGGATGGGTAGAAATAATCTCATCCAATATAATTTATACAAGTTTAGCTCATTATATTAACCTTATCTTTTAGTTTTAACTCTTAGTTAATTAGATTGACATTTACCATGTCAGTTTGTATTTTTATATTATATAGTTAATAAACTTACCATATACATCAAACAGACTCCCAAGTGGTCCATTAATGATACACCTATCATGATATAATTATCTTGGCCGAACCTTATATTTTTATGAATATAATAACAATTAATAATATAATATTTGCTTTAAAAACTATTTGATGTCAATTTTGACACAATTTGGTAATTTTTTTTGTGAAAATCATAACAGAATTATTAGTTCGAAAAAAGATAATTAAATCATTACTAACATGTCATATTAACATATAAAATTATTGGAATTCATAAAAAGTCTCAAATTACATTTATTTGGGTATTTATAACATCAATTATATCAATATTTCATTAATAAGATAATTACTGCATCATCATTGTGTCATAAATCAATTAAATTATATTAAGTCTAAAAATTAAAAATAAAATACCATTATGTAGGAAATCTATTTATATTTATAATTAATATTTATAGTCGAATTTATCTTATGTATAACCCTATATTAAAAATGATTTAGTTATTAAACATTGATTTTAACTATTTTAACCCTTCTTTAAAAAAATTAATAATAAATGTCCTAATCTAGTCGAAGTGGGACTAAATGGTCATATTTTATTCCTAAGGTTGTTTTTGGCCGAATTACACTTATAAAATAGAATTAGGACATGTGTTAGGGTAATAATAATATCATATTTACCCTTAATTACCCTATTAACTTTTAACCGTGGTAAAAAAGTAAAAAGTTACTATTCACCAAAAATTATTTTAATCTCATTGAACCACATTTAAGTCCTTGATATTAACTGTATCTCTCAGATTTTCAAAATTCCACTCACAGAAGTGGTAAAATTATGTTTTATGAAGAAATCAGTTTTTTTAACTACCAGTTAGTGGTTTCACAATTCATCAAAAAATGAAAGTTTCTAGAAAAATACCAAAAATTAGGCCTATGCTATATTTGATATTATGAAATCAAAAATGATGTCTATTTTACCAAATTCAAAACATATCAGTTGCATTAATTTATTTAAAAATTAATTCCCGTCGTCAAAACAATTAACGAGTTCTTAAGAAATAATAACTATCAAAAGATTGACACTTGTTTATGTCTGGTTTAAATGTGAAATTACATCCAATGACCAACATTGTAATAAATTGTAAAAATATATTCTAAATATACTTTAAATACACTGAAATTAATAATTTATCACTATTAATTATTTCGATTAAAAAAGTTGTTATTAATTAAAATTTAGTAATTTTCACTATTAATCAGAATATGAAAGTATTCCGAAAAGTACCAAAATTTCTCCCTAATATAATTTTCATATTCCAAATCCAAAAATGAAGTCCATTTTGAAAGATAAAATTTATAAAATTTCAAAAATTTGGTATTACTATTCATAACGGCTAGTTCATAATAATATTATAATAATATCTCGTTTAGTGAAACTCGGTATTGCGTACTACACACGCTATCGAGGAAGGTCACAAATGCATGTAATACAAGGCAAGTCAGGGATACATGTTGTGAAATCTCCTTTTGGTGTAGCGTATAACACAAGACATTAATGAAATTAAAAATAATATTTTTCATAAAATCTCGAGGTGTTACATTCTACCCCCCTTAAAATGAATTTCGCCCTCAAAATTCATCGGGGTTATAAGTGGTTTACTAGTCGAATGTTTATTTAATAGAATCCCACATCGTAAAAAGGAATACCAAAACTTGGCTTTAACAACTACAGTATAAAACGTAATGATTACCCAAATTAACTAATCACTGGGTTTCCATGTAGGAGAACATAGGTGAAAATATGGATATGGAAGAAAAATCTAACCATCAAGTTCTGATGGAGAGTGTTAAAGAACATGGCTATGAAAAAGACAACAATCACAAAGCCATAAATTTGTGACGATCTAAGGTACCATCTGATTAATCGGATATAAGATTACTAGGAAAATATTTTTGGTTTTCAAGATCATTTCCCTAAAGTTAAATATTTTTAATTATAAGAAATACTTGCTTGATTTTGGTACAATATCACTATTGTTCGTGATTTGAACAATATCCACTTCATCTATTAAAGAAATTAAGTTGAATTTGTTATTCGTGAATTGTTAACAGATCATGTGATAGAATGATGGGTCATTCCATCTGTTTCAAACAAAAGGTTAGCAAAAGTTATCAAATATACAAAAGTCCATCTATGGTGAGATTAATCATATATGGTTCCTAAAATGGACTTATACTTCATATATCATACTGCTTAATATAATAAAACTAGTTTCAACTAAACAGGGACTTCCTGTAGGCCAGTGGTAGGCGATAATGGCCAGTCGCACTTCGGTTGTGGGTTCGATTTCCACATCCTTGTCCAATGCGATGGGCTGTCGACCATCCTGCATGTTGTCTTTTTTTTCTAAAAATACATTATTATAACCTTCCATCAATAATATTGAAAAAGTTATAGCCTTAAAGAATACTAACTTATGTCCAACATAATCCATTCCAATCTTTAGGCTTATCCAAAATAATGCTATCCAATATCATATTCTAGGGAGAATAATTACTAGAGAGTTCATATAACAAGCATGTTAATACCATCGTTGATCCCCATATATCATGAGATATGTCTTGTTGATCACATTCCAAAAATTTGATGGCCTTAATCATGTATTCTCTTGAAAAATTAATACCAATTGAATCTTAGTGAAAACATGAGTGCTATCAAAAGTTAACTCTTTTCACATTCCAAAACCTCAAACCATGATATAACTATTTCCTTATATCAGTCATGAGCTCATGAATACTGTCAAACATTTCATTTTCTCCTTATCCCTTCATTATGCTCATATCATCTTTTTTCCAAAAATATCTCAATCACTTTCCATGGTTACCGGTACCATAAAATTATTGAAAACCACAATAGGCCAATACATAAATATTCCAATATTCCACGATACTATATACAACATTATTTTGGAATCCCATTACATAAACACTTAATCATTCCACCACATCGTTGTCATATTCAAAATCTCCAATAGTGATCACATGTGACATCCCTTTGTCCTTTGCCTTAAGTGGTTGCTCATATCGATCATCACTAACCCTTGGATTAGGGCATTTATTAGCATAATGCCCCATTTCCTTGCACTTGAAGAATTGAAGTGTTGGTGGTGCGTTCTCAGCAGTCTTTTCTTTATTCACATCATTAGAGACCCTTTTTCTATTACTTCGACACTCAACTACTCAATGACCTTCTTTTCCACACTTAAAACATTTTATAGTCCCTTTAAGACAATCTCCTCCATGCTTCATTCCACACTTTGAGCATAAGGAAACATTCATCTTCTTTTCACCATTATTCTGAGATTTCTCCATGAACTCCACCTGTCGTTTCTTGTCAAAACTATGAGATGGATAAGTAACACCAACTTCCATTTCTACCTTGATATCACAACACACAATTTCTTCATAGCTACAGAAGTCTCTTATAGCTAATGCCCTTCAAAGATTTGGTTTTAAGCCACTGAAGAATCGATCAACTTTACTTTCAGGTTGGATGATAATGCCAGATGCATACCTTGCAAGCCTTGTAAAATTCAATTCGTATACACCAACAGATTCATTATCCTTTTAATTTAGTTCCAGAAACGTCTTCTCCATCTTTGTTCAAAGAATACGAGGAAAGTACTTATTGAAAAATAAGTTCTTGAACTCATCCCATTCCATGGACTCAATTTCATCTCTTAGCCTTGTATTCATGACAAGATTTCACCATTGATCAGCTTCACCTTCCAAACGTTATACTTCTAAGATGACTTTATCATGTTCAGAACATTAAAGAACTGAAAATATGTTTTTAGTGGTACTGATCCATTGTTGAGCAACAAGTGGATCAAAAGACCCACCGAAAGAAGGTGGATGTTGCCTTATGAAGGACTCAATAGAATATTGTTCCCTTCTCTGCTCATTTGGAAGTCCAGAATGATTAATATCTTGTGTAAGTATAACAATAAGATTTTGCACTCCTTCTCCCATAACATTTTATTGTTCAGGAGGACAAACATTGCATTGTCCATTTCATTGATCAACATGGTTCTTTCGGGTTCCAGCCATCATCTAAAACCCAAAAAGAATAGTGTGAGGTGCAAAAATCATGCTAGGTAAAACAACATAATAAAGGGGGAGTACCTTCAATATCTAACATCTTAGGTTTAATTCTATGATCGTTACCATAATTATAGGACTATAACCTATACTTATACTTAACCTTACAGACATCCCTCGACATACCTTAGAAATATCTCTAGGAATCTCAATAAAGTTCTCGCATCCTAGTTTCCAAAGGTTGACTAAACATTTCCTCTGATAGCAACTGTAGAGACCCGAAGCTTGACGTACATAGATATTACATTAATTTTTCGGAATACATAATACATAATAAAAACAGACACAAAAGTATAGTAATAGATTAGTGTCTTTGGAAACTTGGAACGTAATATTCTAATCGTGGTGAAAGATCTTCAACATCTCCCATAAAGATCTTCCACTTTTTGTTTCCTTACCTAAAACCTTTATTTTAATCCTTGGGGAAAAGAAAACATAAAAAGGGTGAGATCAAATTCTGAGTAAGGGTAAGCATGGATAAAATAAAACATACCATATACATTTGAACTTAAAAATAGGAACATAATGTTTAAACATCAAAATCTTGAGCAACGACTTAAAACATGGAAGTACATAAGGCATAGATCATAATGGAACATAAATCATGATAAAATAGAATGGGTATAAAACATGTAATTGTGGCATCCATTAAGCACATGTAATGATTTCCATAGTTTCCAAGGCATTGCTTCCAAGACTATCTTAGTGGACGAAGTCCCTTTCTGAATCGAGTTCACTTCTCGTTTCAGTCCTGTAACACTGAATCGGATTAACTTAACGTTCCATCCATGTCTATATCATGAGATATAAATCTTTACCCAATGCATTGGAGGGATATATAGGTCCCACGCATCTCATAATGAAATCATTCTTACTTGTGCCACAAAATAAACAAACATCATTAATAATAACCCAATAAATAAAATGGGTTTCATAAACATCATCCTATCATCACATCATCCATATAAAAGAAAGAGATATCATTTCGTAATAAGAAAAGTGAAACCATGTAAATCATAGAGACATTATACTTGAAACATACACATATGAAATAATTTTATCTTAGATGAAAAATGGTTTTGATAAAACACTTGAAATGAATTCATGAGGAAAATAACCTTTCTTCTTTAAAATAATTTTCTTTTCACAAAATGTCATGCATTTTTAAAAGAAAAGTATATTGTTGAAAATAGTCATGAAATATTTTGGAGGAAGCTTCATGAAAATAAGGCTTTGTAAAACCGTAGAAATCCTTTCGTGTCATATAAGTTAAAAAAACATTCTTCTCATACATTTTCCGGAAAAGAAAAAAAATTACTTCGTAACATAAACAAAAGAAAGATGCCTTACATACAATGTTGTAAAAGTCAAAAATGGGTAAAAAGGACTTTAAACATACATGAAATAAAAATAATCATTTTATGAATTTTTTTTGAGAACATATGGACGTGGATAATAAACATAACCTCAGTAAATACTTACGAATAACAATCTCGGATAAGAATGAGATTGGAATACTTATCCCTTAACTTAGGTCTGATATGCTTCGTACGTATCCGAACCTCCTGTATAATGATTTAAATAATGTCATTGACTTATTACAGAATCATATTCATTGTTATGATATCATATATGGTTCACTTATGTCTTTATATTACCCGTTCTTTTGTAAATTCCATGTTAAAGAACGTTTTGGGTAAAATCGTTTCATTTCTCGTCCGTGTTTTGACTGGTAATTATTCATATGATTACTTAGATCATGATTACTTAATTCCAGAATATAAAACATGATTTATATATATAATATATTTTCAGAATATACATATATATAATAGATCGATAAATGGAATGAAATACACCATTCATGGAGACGGTAGGTCGTACGTACGCATGAACGTTGTTTTCATTTCCTCATTGAATTGAATGGAATTAATTGAATGACATACATATATATACATAAATCCATTATAATTTTTATTTCATATATTTCATGATTACTTATTATATATACTTTATAATCATTTATTAATGGTCAATCATTGAGATTGAATCTCATCGTGTCGTGGAGACGGTATTCTGTACGTATGCAAGAGCGATGATATCGTTCCCATGATCATGGAATTTTATTAGAGTGTATGTATACTATTATTTAATCAATATACCTTTACAATAATCATATATAGTTATTATTTACACCATTATACCCATCCAAGTAAGGTGGTGGTGGAAAATAGATTACACCACAGCGTGGAGACGGTATTCCGTACGTACGCATGTGCGGTGATTTCGTTTTCCGTAGGATGGATAAATGGTGAAATAGGGTTTTTTCATACTTATACTAAAATATCATTATATGAGTGATACTGATGTTATTACTTCATAATGAAACAACTTAATAAGAATAAGTGGAAGAAGAAATAAAGTTGAAAGAATCGGTAACTGACATTTCCTCTTCTTTGAAGTGCCTCTTTGAGACCTCCTCTTAAGGCACTAAAATTGGTCTTTGAAGAAGAAAATGAACTATAGGATGTTTCTAGGGAAGTGTAGAAGAGAAATTTTCAGGATTTTTCTGAGCTTGAAGGCTCAATGTGGTGTGAGGAAGAGAGGGAGGAGGTGCCCTTTTATAAGGGATGAGAGGGGAATCATTGGAATAACAAAATATATTATTTTATTATAAAGTCATATTCAGTTTTTAATAGCTCCAAATTGATTTATTTCAAATCTAAGGTTGGGATGGGTCGAAATAGTCTCATCAAATATAATTTAGACAAGTTTTGGTCATTATATTAACCTTAACTTTTAGTTTTAACTCTTAGTTAATTAGATTGACATTTACCATGTCACTTTGTATTTTTATATTACATAGTTAATAAACTAACCATATACATACAAGAGACCCCAAAGTGGTCCATTAATGATACACCTATCATGATATAAGTATATTGGAAGAACCATATATTTTTAGGAATATAATAACAATTAATAATATAATATTTGCTTTAAAAACTATTTTATGTCAATTTTGACACTATTTGGTAATTGATTTTTGTGAAAATCATAACAAAATGATTAGTTCTAAAAAGGTTAATTACATCAATACTAACATGTCATATTAGCATATAAAATTATTGGAATTCATAAAAATTCTCAAATTACATTTATTTGGGTATTTATAACATCAATTATGTCAATATTTCATTAATAAGATAATTACTGCATCATCATTGTGTCATAAATAAATTAAATTATATTAAGTCTAAAAATTAAAAATAAAATACCCTTATGTAGGAAATATATTTATATTTATAATGAATATTTATAGTCGAATTTATCTTTTGTATAACCCTATATTAAAAAATGATTTAGTTATTAAAATTTGATTTTAACTATTTTAACCCTTCTATAAATAAATTAATACTAAATGTCCTAATCTAATCAATGTGGGCCTAAATGGTAATATTTTATTCCTAAGATTTTTTTTGGCCGAATTACACTTATCCAATAGAATTAGGACATGTTTTAGGGTAATAATAATATCATATTTACCCTTAGTTACCCTATTTACTTTTAACTGTGGTAAAAAAGTCAAAAGTTACTATTCACCAAAAAATTATTTTCATCTCATTGAACCACATTTTAGTCCTTGATATTAACAGAATCTCTTGGATTTTCGAAATTACACTCACAGAAGCGGTAAAATTATGTTTTATGAAAAATTCAGTTTTTTTAACTACCAGTTAGTGGTTTCACTATTCATCAAAAAATGAAAGTTTCCAGAAAAATACCAAAAATTAGGCCTAAGATATATTTGATATTATGAATTCAAAAATGATGTCTCTTTTACCAAATTCATAACATATCAGTTGCATTAATTTATTTAAAAATTAATTCCCATCGTCAAAACAATTAGCGTGTTCTTAAAAGATAATAACTATCAAAAGATTGACACTTGTTTATGTCTAGTTTAAATGTGAAATTACATCCAATGACCAACATTGTAATAAATTGCAAAAAATATATTATAAATATACTTTAAAATCACTCAAATTAATAATTTATCACTATTAATTCTTTCGATTAAAAGAGTTGTTTTTAATTAAAATTTAGTAATTTTCACTATCCATCAGAATATGAAAGTTATCCGAAAAGTACCAAACTTTCACCCTAACTAATTTTGATATTCCGAATCTGAAAATGAAGTCCATTTTGAATGATAAAATTTATAAAATTTCAAAAAGTGGGTATTACTATTCATAACTTCTAGTTCATAAAAATATTATAATAATATCTCGTTTAGTGAAACTCGGTATTGCGTACTACACACGCTATCGAAGAAGGTCGTGATTGCAAGTAATGCAAGGCAAGTCAGGGATACGTGTTGTGCAAGCTCCTTTTGGTGTAGCATACAACACAAGACATTAATGAAATTAAAAAGAATATTTTTCATAAAATCTCGGGGTGTTACAAATACCATATAGCTTAACGTCATGCAGTCTAGACGAATTGCGTTCCTTCAGTTTAATGTCAAATGGAGAGGACTACTTGTAATTGAATCTATGATTAAGTAAAGGATAATCATGTTGGGTTGTTCTGACATGCCTCGAACCTGAGGGGGAATTAATGTGTAAACAATGACTTCTAGGGGTTATTGGATCAGTATGAATGATATGAGGCATAGAATCCTTTGTGGCATATAGTGATTCGAAAAGCCTCTCATGAAGATGAATTATTCTCTATCGATATAGAATTTTTGTGGGAAACTTATCCAGAGTAGCCAGGGGATTTTATGCATAGTCACAAGTGGTGTCCTAGGGACGCTCTCCTTCCATTTTTGATGGCCATGATTTTTTATAAAGATCCCAAATCACCCAGTACATGGTGTTTGATGAATGTAATGGTTGTGTCCAGGCATTGAATGAAAACATTCAGACCATGATTGTCTGTGGATTTATGAAAAAACCTTTCATAGAGGGAAGGTGATTGGGTTTAGGAGTGTCATTAAGAGTAGGTTGACTCATGGTATTGGAGGGATAGATGTTGTAGCGGTATAATTGTGACATTGTCACGATACGTCCTCGGGGACCGTGCCGTGAGTACCCCAAGCCTGCCTTCCATAGGCCAGGGGATGGTGACTAGCACCAAAGGTGTAAATCCTGATTAAAAGGGAAGGCGTAACCTTTAGTAAGTAAAATACTACAATAGAGTATGCAACATGAAGTAAACACTAAGTAAAAATGAATAAAAAAGAGTTAGCTGTATAGTAAATCGGTCGGGAATAAAAGCCCAATAGTAATGTACAGGTACAACAGAAGGAAACTACAACTAAAAAAGGGACAACAGCTAAAAAGGGTAGCTCCTAGAATGTCCTACGAGAATCCTACCTAATGTATAGGTACAGTATTCCACCTCAACACTCCATGTCTATCGGTCCGCTTCGTGTACCGTCTTGCCGTGTGGTCCACCTCTGGGTACCGTCCGGTCCTGGCTCACTCTCAGCATCCTTCAATGCTGTCTGTCGTCTGCATCCAACACAATGATGTGCAGGCATAGCCCATGCAGGGGTGAGTATAATGATACTCAGTACAGACCCTAAGATCCTTAACGGTCTCCCAGAATCCACGAAGGATAAACCAAAAAGGGAAAGATACTGTCACGAAGTATCAAACAACCCTACATAGGTTTATGCCCACACATAACTACGTTATCAGTCTCAGTTCGGCTCCAACTCTCGAGCCCAAGAACAACCCAGTCCACCTATGAAGTAAAGTCAATCACATCGATGATAATGATTGAATGTCAAGACTCAGCTGACACAGGTATAGATCTTTCGTATAAAGATAGAGATGATCAGATGTAGTCACTGATTCATCTAAGCTATCAAACTGGCATATGATACAAGACCAGCTAAGCTGTCGGACCCAGAAAGGATACAAGACCAGCTACCATGTGGGACCCACATAGGAAACAAGTACAGAGGTCAAAACTGCCGGACCCCCATAGGATACAAGAAAAGTAGTCATTATTGTCGAACCCATGGAGAATTCTTGTATAGTAGTCATCACCTTAGATCCCATGGAGGATTCCAGTACGGTAATCGTCACTGTCAAACCCACTGAGGATTCTAGTACAGTAGTCGTCGTAGTCGCAGCCATCTCTAGGGTTCCCACACACATCACACTGGATTCCGAGAGGGTCCACTCCTCGAGCAAAGGGCTCAATAAATCAACTATCACGAAGAGCTGAGTTGAAGTACCCTAAGGTCCCGTCTCAACATAATGAACCCAACGCGATAGACGGTGCATCAATCGAATGCCCATTATGAGAGTTATTAGCTTTTACATTTTAGGGGATTGGTTGGATTTTGGGTACAATCCAACTCGGCCATACTCCAATCTCATACTAATCCCATGTTCAGTATTCCAAAAGGACTGTCTCGTCAAAATTAATCCAACGTAGTTGACGACACGTCCATCGGACGCCCGGTCCTTATGTTATAACTGTTTCTGCTCTGAGGGCCTGGTTGGTTTTGGGTTAAAACCAACCCGGTCGTACCCAATCTTCACCAAAACCTTGATTTCAGTATACTTAAATTACCACCTCGATACATGGAATCCAACGCAACTGACGGTGCATCGATCAAAGGTTTGTAGATCAAGTTATGGGAGAATTACTAAAATGGGTCTGAAGAGGGTGGTTTGGGTCCGGTCCGACCTGGCCCAAACCACCCGGGGCCGGCCCGAACCGGGTTGACCCGACCCTGGTCCTGGTCTGCCCTAGCAGAGCGTGGTCCGGCCCAGCAGCTGTGGCCCAGCCCTGTGGGGCGCGGCCCGGCCCGGCTGCAGACGGCCCGCCCGCGCATGGGCGGCTCGACATGCTGCTGGTTGTGGCTCGGCCAGCTAGTCGAGCGGTGCGAGAGGGGGGGGGGACCCCAATCTTCTGATATGGTAGCGCTGAGTAGCTTCACCCCTCTTTTCCGGCTGGCCGAAGCCGTCCGGTATTCTCTGGAGCGAGCAGCCCGCACAGCGGGCCGCTCTCCTCCCATGCGTCACAAGCGGGTGTCGCAACCTCCTTCAACCCGTCCGGCAGGCGGCCGGCCGGTTCCCCTGCCGAAGAGGCCTGTGGAGTGCAGGTCGTAGTTTCTCCGAACCATGGTGCCAAGAGGTGCTGCTGTTCTTACAGCCCGGCCGACTTTAGCCTATCTGTTCTTCTTCGGCCGAGCGGCCCACAGTTGTGGGCCGCAGTGTCCCTTCCACGCTCCACCTGGTACCGCGTCCTCTTTGGGCCGGTGCACGGCCGCCGTTGCCGCCACTGCCATCGGTCGTCTCCAACCCCTTTCGTTTCCATCTCTGGTCGTCACCACCTCTTCCAACATCGTCTCCATCGTCAATAAAACTGGAAACAATGGAGGGTCGTCAGGCCGTGTTCGTTCTGCCCATTCCCTCCGCATTAGGTGGTAACAAATGGCCATAGTCGATCACTTGCATTCAAAAAGAACGAAGGTATAATTTATTCAATTTAAATTTTACAAAACCCCAACCTCATAATTTATGTCGCACGTCGATGAGCCGCGAAAGATGAGCATCGCGGTAGTCGGGCATCGTGGAAGACGACATCGCGGAGAACGGTGTCATCCCGTCAACGTTGGAGGAAGATTTGTTGTCGTGACATGGGAATAGAATCTGAAGATGACATAGAATCCTTGATGTCGGGGTGCTTCAGAGGAAGAAGTGTTGTTCGAAGAAGTTGTTCGCGTTCCTCGTCGGGGATGTACTTTGTTGAAGAACGATGTTCTTCGTTGAAAAAGGAAGTTACTCCAAGATTATTTCTCCCAAAGTTTTCCCATGAATATTTGGCAAGAAAATATAATTAATGTCCCTCCAATATAACCACATTTCCATGTAATTCAAAACAATTGAAAATGAATTGTTGACTCAGAAATTAATTAATTCATGGAGCTTAATTAATCCAATTGGTGGGGTTGGCACAATCAATGGAGGGAGGTGGAGAGTTCACATTAAAAGAGGGAAGTTGTCAAAATAATTAAGGGGTGTTAATGGGGAGTTTAAGGGAGTTGAGGGGAGGTGAAAGGGTTTGGGTTCGTGTGGGCCCCACAACACATTATCCTCTAATTAGAGGTTATGTGGGGGTGGGCCCCACTACCAACCTCCCTTTGGAGAATATAATCACCCCCCAAATAAAAATATCTAATTCATATTTTTATTTATTTTAACAACCAACCAAAAAAATTAACTTCTCCTCCCGATAAAATGCCACTACGGTAAGGGTCCCCTTAGGTGAATACCAGCATTGTGAGTTCATCGGTGCCCTCAGATTTCAATTCTGAGAACAGGTTCAAAAGTATGAAAATCTCACTCGTACATCTACTTAACGTACCCAAACAAAACTTCAGAAAATTATTCGAGGCACACCGGGCCTCGAAATTAGATGCCGTCAGAAACTACGATCTCGTAAAATTTAATATAACTTTTAGAAAAAAAATTCCATGAAATTTACGGGTCATTACATTTCACCCAACATTGGGATTTATTTCCCCGTAAAGCTGCAACACACACTAGAAAAATAAATTAGGGTACATAGCACGCATCTGAGCCTCCCGCTCCCATGTGCTCTCCTGGAGGTTCAGGTGCTGCCAGCGAATGCGCACAAGAAGAATCGATCATCCATGTAGGACCCAATCATATTGATTCTCGATCTCTACTGGTACATCAGTGAATGTTTCCCCATCATCGATGATCCATCTCTCTATGGTCGATGATGTGGGACGAGTCATGAACGTATCTCCTCAGCTGAGTTACATGGAAGACGTAATGAACCCGGTGAAACTGAGGTGGAAGGGCCAGGTGGTAAGCCACCTCTCCTACCCTATTGAGGACCTGAAATGATCTGATGAATCGTGAGACAACTTTCCTCCTTGGCCAAATCTTCATACACCTTGTCGAGGTGAGACCTGTAATAATACGTGGTTGCCATCCTCAAACTCTAGTGGTCTCCACATCCAATCAGCATAAGACTTATGTCTGCTCTGTGTAGTCTTCATCCTCTCCTGGATGATCTGTACCTTCTCCATCAAATCATGAACCATCTCTGGTACTAAAAGTGCTGACTCCACTGGGTCAGTACAGTAGAGAGGTGATTTTCATGGTCGGCCATACAGTTCCTCATAAGGTTCCATCCCGATGGTGGAGTGGTAGCTATTATTGTACGCAAACTCCACCAAGGGTAAGTGATCCCCCCAGTTTCAACCAAAGTGAAGGACACATGCACGGAGCATGTCCTCGAGAGTCTGGATAGTCCTCTCAGTCTGGCCATCTGTCTGAGGATGGAAGGCAGTGCACAGACGTAGCTGCATCCCAAATTCTTCCCGCAACCCCTTCCAAATATGGGATGTAAAGCATGCATCGTGATCAGAGAAGATTGTCGATGGCACGCCATGAAGTCGTACGATCTCCTGTATGTAGAGGCGTCCCAAGCACTCTACTAATCCCTGCTCACTGATCGGTAGAAAGTGGGCCGACTAGGTGAGTCAGTCGACAATCACCTAGATAGAGTCTTGTCCTCCGGATGTAAATGGAAGCCCCCTCATGAAATCCATGGATATCGCATCCCACTTCCACTCGAGGACCTCTAAGGGATCTACCAAGACATCTGGTACATGGTTCTCTGCCTTCACCTGCTGACAAGTGAGGCACCATGAGACAAACTATGCTACAACCTTGTTTGTACCCTGCCACCAATACTGTCATTTGTGGTCCTGATACATCATCACCACTCCTAGATGTACCACTAGAGGGTACGTGTGAAACACCCTCAACACCTCCTCCAGTAGTGAAACTAGTACCATGGTATGTCCCATGAAGAGGATGACGTGCTCCACACCTTTAGAAAACCCATCAGGTGCCTGCCCTGAGGATATCTGAGCACGTCGCATCTCACAGTCAACGTCTCCTTGTTGTGCCTCCCTGAACCATTGATGTAATGGAGGTGTGACTGTGAGAGAATGTAGAAAGGCTACTCCATCAGATAATTCCACCACATCTTCACGATGAAGTGCACTACTGCTAACTCCGGGTTATGGGTAGCGTATTTCTGCTCATGTTGTCTCAACTGCCGTGAACCATACATGATCACTGCTCGCTCATGCATTATGAACCACCCATGTCTGGTCCTTGATGCATCCCAGTAAACTACATACCCAACTCCCTCCTCCGATAGCCTCATGTTGGGTGTACTGGTCAACCTCTGACTTATCTTCTGAAATCTCTGCTTACATCTATATGACCACACGAAGGGTTAACCCTTCTTCGTCAAAGCTGATAGTGGTGCTGCAACTCTGCAGAAGTCTGTAAAAAAGGTATGTCTGGATAACTACTGAGTGATCGACTGCACCCTCTTATGAATGATTCTATCCTATGCTACCTGGGTTTTCCTTTTCACCGACCAAGGAAAACCCAATCCAAATGTTGTAGATAAACCCCAAACGTTTTGCCTAATACAGTCAATCTGTGTATGAACTGTGGTTCCCCAGTCTATACCCAAATTATCGTCGTAAGTCCTCGACTCTACCACCATGATGTTCCAACCAAAACTCTCGACTCACAGTTCAAATCACATCGTCATCATAAGTGTGATTGTCGAGTCTCCTCCCAAAGGTATCTCCAGATGTGAGGGTAAATTCATTGGCTTAACCAGAAACTCTAGGTCAGGGTCAAGATTCGTAGAAGGAAGGAATGATTGTTACCTATGTCTATTGATACGACAACTAGTATTAGACACAGACCATACCTCAAATCATTCTTAGAGCCCTTGGGTCACACACCTTGACTGCATGCAGCTACAATTTCCCCCTGCCCTCCAGCTCCATGAGCCTAGCGGGGACTACAAAGGCGGATGGCTGTAACATGTCGAAATGTTCACCACCTCATGCTGCTCTCCTAGATCTGCTTCCACATCTGCTACCCTACAGATTCATCTTTCCTTAACACTTCCTCTCATTGAAACATTTTACATGATCAAGTCTCTGAGACTGCCACAAGTTTCATGCTTTCCGACTATTAACATTCACTGGATATATCCACTCAACCAATGAACATTCAACCATAAATGTTCTCTCTAGCACCCTAACATAAGTAGGAATTCATAGAGGAAAATGTGTTGGCTTAGATATACTTAAACACACATCACTCAAAGGTCCATGATCTAATGCACTGATCGAACCATATTCATCGAGTACCAGGAAAGATCAGTATACCTTGATGAATACTCAGCTACCGACAAGTCATCCTACCAAAGCTGTATAAGCTCTAGAAAACTCTCAGTCACCTCCTCAAGCCGGTCCTTAGCAGCCTGTGGCTCTGGCTCGCCTCAGAACTTGAGGGATATCTGGTGCTGAAACACATGTAATGAACTAAACCTACAAGTTTCCTCGACCGGTACCGCCTGTAGTGTCTATTGACCAACGAGAAGTTATTTAGCTGGCACACTGCCCGAAAGTACCATCTTGGAAAACAGTCCATGTATCAAAACATGATCATTATGCAGACCATCCTCATGGTCACTCGCTAAAAAATATTAGTAGCTAAGATCAACATCTACTCTATTAGTGTCTCAACTAGGTGGAAACTCCAGTAATCGCCTCTATCCAGTCCTCTACTGCTTAGAAATCTGTCTCGCCTTGAATCCTAGGATGCCTCTACCACTGGAACTCATGCAAAGCGCTCAATCGGCGGGCACCGTCCGCCAGTGCGGCTGGTGGGATCTACTGTCCAACAGGTGGTGGTGCTTCTGGTACAACACCTGAAGTTTCCAACATAGTAAGAGGGCCCTGCACTGAAGATTCGTCGCTCGGTGGGACGTCATCGTGTACTCTCTCTCGGGAACCCTATCTGGTTTTCATCGTAGTGGCATCCTAATAAGGAATAGGTGCGCCACAGTCAATAAGTTATACCAGGTGATCTGACTCAAAGAGAACATAAAGGAAACTATTGAAACACACACACAATCAGTGTTTCTATGCCCTAAGTCAGAAATCAATGGACCGGGTCCAGGTGTATGGATACATCGGTCGCCGCACCAACACTGGACACCCTGGACTAAGAACCATACTCAATACTCTTAACACTATTTATTCATAAAAAAGAAGAATCAGAGTCCTATGTTCTGCGGTAGAACCGACTCCTCTGATACCAATTTGTCACGACCCGTCCTCGGGGCCCATGTCATGACTACCCCAAGCCCGCCTTCCATAGGCCAGGGTCTGACGACTAGCACCAACGGCATAAATCCTGATAAAAAGAGAAGTCATTGCATTTAATAAGTAAACAACCACAACAAAGTACACAACAGGAAGTAAACACTAAGTAAATCTGAATATAAAATAGTGTGCAAGAAAGAAAATGGGCTGGAAATACAAGCCCAAAAGTGAATTACAGGTACAACGAAAAGCAAGTACAACTGAATAAGGGACAATGGCTAAAAATGGAAACTCCTAGAATGTCCACCGAGAATGCAACCTGAAAGTTTGGTACAGAAGTCCACCTCAGCACTCCACGTCTATCAGTTAACTCCATGTACTGTCTCGCTGTGTGGTCCACCATCGGGTATCGTCCGGTCCTGGCTCACTCTCGGCCTCCGTCAACGTTGTCCTTCGTCTGCATCCAACACAACAAAGTGCAGGAATATCCCATGCAGGGGTGACTATAACGATACTCAGTAGGGAACCCGAGAACCCCAAAGGTCTCCTTGAATCCTTGAAGGATAAACCAAAAAGGGAAAGATACAATCCCTAAGTATCAAACAACCATACGTAGGTTTATTCCCATACATATAACAAATTTATCAACCTCAGTTCGGCATCAAATCTCCAGACCAAGCACAACCTAGTCCACACGGGAAGTAAAGTCAGTCACATCGATGATAATGATTGAAAGTCAAGATTCAGATCACAAAGGTATACATCTTTCGTATAGCGATAGAGATGATCATATGTAGTCACTGATTCATCTAAGCTATCAGACCCACACAGGATAAAGACCAGCTATGCTGTCGGAGCAACACAGGATACATGACCAGCTACTCTGTCGGACCCACACAGGATACAAGTACAGAGGTCAAAACTGCCGGACCCAGATAGGATACAAGAATAGTAGTCGTCACTGTTGAACCCACATGGGATTGAAGTATGGCAGTCATCACCATTGAACCCACGAAGTATTCTAGTATGGTAATCATCACGGTTGAACCCCCATAGGATTCCAGTATAGTAGTCGTCACAGCCGCCGCCAGCTTTCTGGTTCCTGCACATAGCACACTTGATTCTAGGAGGGAACGCTCCTTGAGCAAAGGGGTAGATACATCAACTATCAAGAAGTCCTGATTTGATGTCCCCCGATGTTCTGTCTCATCATAAGGAACCCAACGCGATAGACGGTGCGTCAATCGGACGCCCGGTCTGAGAGTTATTAGCTTTTCTGTTCCAGGGGCCCGATTAGATTTCAGGTACAATCCAACCCGGCCATACTCCAATCTCATCCTAATCCCATGTGGTGTATTCCAAAATTACTGTCTCATCAGAAGTAATCCAACGTAGTTGACGGCACGCCAATCGGACGCCCAGTCCTAAAGTTATAAGCGTTTCCGCTCTGAGGGCCCGGTTGGTTTTGGGTTCGAACCAACCCGGCCATAACCAAACATCGCCAAATCCTTGAGTTTAGTATACCAAAACGACCATCTCGATCCAAGGAATATTACACAAATGACGGTGCGTCGATCGAAGGTCCGTAGATCATGTTATGGACGAATTACTAAAATGGGTCCGAAGAGGGGGGTTTGGGTTCGGTCCGACCTGGCCCAACTCGCCTTGGGTCGGTCCGACCCGGCCCAACCCACTGTGGTCGGCCCGGTGGGGCATGACCCGACTGTAGGCGGCCCAGCCCGCACATGGGCAACACGACCCATGGATGGCCGAGTGGTGCGGTTGGGGGGGCACGATCTTCGGAAATGGCGGCACCGCCCCTCCTGTCCGGCTGGCCAAAGCTAGCGCGTCTTCTCTGGAGCAAGCAGCCCGCACAGTGGGCCGCTGTCCTCTCGTGAGGCACCTGCGGGTGCCGCAACCTCCTTCAACCCGACCGACAGGCGATCGGCTAGTTCTCCAGCCGAAGCGGCCCGCAGAGCGCATGCCAATGTTCCTCTATAACGCAGTTCCGAGAGGCACCGTGATTATTCTAGCCCGACCGGCTTTAGCCTGCTGGTTCATCATCGGCCAAGCGGCCCGCGGTTGTGGGTCGTGGTCTCCCTTCTGTGTGGCACCTGGTGTCGCGGTCCTTTTTGGGCCGGCACGTGGCCATTGATTCCACCGCTGCCTTTGGTCATCACCACCCCCATTCCTTGCCAACTTCAGTCGCCGCCACCTCTTCCAACACCCTCTCCATTGCGAATTAAAACAGGAAACAACAGAGGGTCGTCCGGCCGCGTTCGTTCGGCTCATTCCATTCCGCGTTAGGTGGTAACAAATGGCCATAGATGATCACTTGAATTCAACAAGAACAACGGTATAATTTATTCAATTTAAATTATATAAACGCCCTAATTCGTAATTGACGTCGCACATAGAGGAGCCGTGGAAGACGAGCTTCGCGGTAGTCTGGCATTGCAGAAGACGTCGTCGTGGGGAACGGTGTTGTCCATTCAACGTTGGAGGAAGAGTCGTTGTCATGAAATGGAAGAGAATTCGAATAGGACGTATATTCCTTGACGTCGGGGTGTGTCTGAGGAAGAAGCATCGTTGGAAGAAGTTCTTCGCGTTCTTCATCTGGGATGTTCTTTTTTGAAGAATGGTGTTCTTTATCGAAAAAGGAAGTTCCACCAAGAGTTTTTCTCCAATGTATTTCCCAAGAATATTCTCCAAGAAAATATAATTAAATACCCTATAATATAACAACATTTCCATGCAATTAGAAACAATTTAAAATGAATTTTTGACTCACAAATTAATTAATTAAGGGAGATTAATTAATTCAATTAGTGGGGTCAGCCCTATCAATGGAGGGAGGTGGAGAGTTCACACTAAAAGAGGAATGTTTTCAAAATAAATAAAGGGTTTTAATGGGGTTTTTAAGGGATTTGAGGGGAGGTGAAAGGGTTTGGGTTCGTGTGGGCCCCACCACACAGTATCCTCTCATGAGAGGTTATGTGGGGGTGGGCCCCACAACCAACCTCCCTTTAGAGATTTTAGCCAGCCACCAAATAAAAATATCTAATTCATATTTTTATTTATTTTGACAACAAACCCAAAATATTAACTTCTCCTCCTGATAAAATGTAACTACGGTAAGGGTCCCCTTAGGTGAAAACTGGCGTTGTGAGTTCATCGGTGCCCTCAAATTTCAATTTTGAGCACCGGTTCAAAAGTTAGAAAATCTCACTCGTACATCTACTAAACGTACACAAACAAATATTCATAATATTATTCCGGGCACACTGGGACTATGAATCAAGTGCCATCAGGAACTACGGTCTCGCTAAATTTCAATGAATTTACAAAAAACATTTCCATGAAATTTCTAGGTCTTTATAGAAACTAAAAATTTCATTGACCTAGCCCAAAAAGTTCATTCTGTGACTATCCATTTTTCATAGAGATGGCCGCATTGGATGGTCCACATAGGAGCATATACATAGGTGCATTATATATCTCTTTTTCACAATGGAGAATCCATGAACTGTTTTTTTTTTGCAAAGGTTAATCTACGAATTGTTATCCGAAAAGGTGAATCAGATAACGGTTTTCAGTAATGGATCGACCATGAAGCATTTTCTCCAAATGAATATCTAAGAACTATTTTCCACAAAGGGTTGGTCATGAAGAGTTTATCTGCAAAGGGTTTCCTACAATTGGTCCATATGTGAATAACATTTTTATCGCTTCATTGGGTCATGAAAAGATGCCACAATTATGAGAGTGACACTACCTCTTCATATTATCCATTACAGAGGGTGTTATAGATAAAGATGGTGTGGTGGGGTTCCACGATGGGTCACCCATTTATGATACATAGTATAGAGTCTGCAAGGTGATTTGGGTGTGGGTGATATTTCTCCCGCACCCTCTATATTTTTCTCTGTGTTTTATCTCTTTTTCACTCATCATTCATCCTTTCCATTCTTCATAATCCATCTAGTCTTTTTATAGAGGATCATAGTGGGATATAAATAATATTTTTAGGATCCCTTGATGGACTTAGTTTGTAGGGTTCCCTATGCAGAAACTGGTGATTCTACCTCACCCCACGAACTGATTACTCCAAATGGGATATTCATTTGTGAGGGTGTAAATTACTACCCCTTATCCTGAGAACTACTTAGTTCATGGTGGATATATGCTTGTGGGGGAGGAAATTACTACCTCAATCCTTCAAAATATATGTGGTTTCATTTGTGGGTGTTGGAAGCATTACCTTCATATGGTGAAGTTCTTAGTTAGTGGATGCTTCGTGAAGCCACTGATCTCCATCCAGGGTGGTGGACCACCAAGGTATTTCTTTCCATGTGGTTGTGCCCCATAGAATATTTTCATCAATATTCTTCATGATTTCATTTCTATACTTTTCGAATTTTGGTGGAATTTCCTTCGTCTTGATTTTGAAATTTTTAGGACCCAAAATGGGGTTGGAGGTTTTTAGGTGATTTTATTTGTTTTAGGGTTTTTTATTTTTTCAATGGGATTTAAGGTACTTTTATGGGTTTTTAAGGATTTTAGGTGATTTTAGGGTTTAGGGGTTGGGATTTAGGGTTTATAGTTTGTGTTATACCGTTTATGTTTAATGGTGTAGGGTTTATGGTTTTGGTTATTGTGTATATGTATTAGATTATAGGGTTTAGGATTTAGGGTGTAGAGTGCATGGTATAGGGTTTAAGGTTTATGTTTTTGGGTATAGGGTTTACTGTATAGGATTTATTATATAGGGTGTAGGTTATTGGGTATAGGTTGTAGGCATTAGGGTATAGGGTGTAGGGTATAAGTTTTAGAGTCTCTTGAGTTTTTAATGGGTTTTTGGAGTTTTTGGATATCAGGATATTTAGGTTTTGGGGGATTATATAGAGTTTTATGTTGTTTTAGGGGTATTAGTCATTTGGTGTTTTTTTGGGATTTTAGGGGTTTAAAGGTATTTTATGGATTATATGGGTTTGAGTTATTTTTAGCATTTTTGAGTTTTTTGTTTTTTTAATTGGCTTATGGTATTGGGGATTTTTTGAATTTTTAGAAGATTTAGAGTTTTTAAAACTTTTTATAGGTTTTATTGGGTTTATGGGGTTTTGTGGGATTTAAGGATTTCTAGGAAATGAGAGTTTTTATATTTTTTATGGTTTTTGGGGGTTATTTCTTTTATTAGATTTATGGTTTTTTGGTCATTTTGGTTTTTAGTGTTCTCTAGTGTTTCATTATTTTGTTTTGTTTTTAGGTTTCTTTTCTTGTTATCAGTTTATATAATTTTTTGGGATTTGATAGATTTTTAATGGTTTTACGGCATTGAGGTGTTTTAGAGTGTTTTTATTTTTTATGGTGTTTTATGTTTTTTGGGTTGTTAGAGTTTTTAGGGTTTTTAGGGTGTTTAGGTTCTTTTATGTTAATTTTTGGGTTTTCTATTTTTCTATATTTTTTTATATTTTTTTGGATATTTATCATTTCTATGTGGTTTCAGGTTTTCAGGATTTTGGTTTTTTAGTTTTTTTATGTACTCTTTTATATTTTTATGGGGTTTATCATACTTTTTAGTATTAATAATTTTATTTGGTTTTTTCGTTTTTAGGGGACTTATATGGATTTATAGGTCATTTAGGGTCTGAGGTTTTTTTCTGTATTTAGTGTATTTTTAGCATGATTATGTTTTTTTTGGATTTTTGGGGTTCTTGGGGGATTTATTTTTTTTAGGGACTTAGGGCTTTTAGTGGGTTTAAGGTTATATAGGGTTGATTGGGATTTCATAGTTTTTCCTATGGGTTATAAGGATTTTGGAGATTTTTCGTGTTTTTATGTGTTTTCCTGGCATTTTAGGGGTTTTATGGGGTTTTAGGGTGTTTGGGTATTTAGGGGTTTTTGGGCTCATTGGGTTTTTAGTGTTTTGGGGTTATTTGAGATTTTCAGTGTTTGATGGGTTATTAGAGATTTTTATAGGGTTTTAGGGTTTCTAGGGATTGTTATGGTTATTATGGGTTTTATATTTTGTTGGGTTTTAGGGATAATAATGTTTTATGCGTGTTTATGGTTTTTTGGGGGTTTTGGGTATTTAAAGGGTTTAAGGACTTTTCTGATTTTTATAAGGTTATTTGAGGTATTTTATTTTTTTTAGGTTTTTATGCCCTTTATGGTTTTTACAGGATTGTTGGTTTTTATGGGTTTTAGGGTTTTCATGGCTGTTTGGGGGACTGTTTGGGGTTTTTAGGGTTTTTAGGGGGTTTAAGTGTTTTTTATTATTATTTTTGTTTTTGTGTTTTTAGTGTTTTAGGGTAATTTAGTGATTTTATACTTTTTAGGGTCTGTTAGGATCTTATATGGTCTTTTAGGGGTTTTATTATACTTTTGAGTTCGTAGGAGTTTTTATGGTCTTTATGGTTTTTATGGTTTTTAGTGTCATTTTGGGTCTTTTAGGGTTTTCAAAAAGGATTTTAGTGTCTCCTAAGATTGCAGGGGATTATAGGGGGTTTTTTGTTTTTACTGTATTTATGTTTTTTGAGTTTTTGTAGTCCCATAGGTGTTTGTTGGGATTTTTTATGGTCCTTTCACGTTTTTATGGTTTTTAGATACTATAATGGGGTTTTAATGTATTTTAGGAACATTTAGTGTTTCTATTGCCAGTAAATAAATTTTTTATTTTATTATATTTTTGGGATTTCATGTTTTTTAGAGATTTTGGAGTTTTGGGGTTTTTTGTTTTTTGGGATTTTTTTTGGTTTTTATAATGTTTACGTTGTTTTCTTGTTTTTAGAGGTTTTAGGTTTTTTAGTGGTTTTAGGTTTTTCAGAGTTGTAGGTTTTTTGGCCCTTTAGGTTTCTTTTATTTTTAGGAATTTTATGGTATATTGGACATTTAGTGTCCTTTAGGGTATTTTTATGTTTTAATGGTTTTTATTTTTTAATGGTTTTTAAGATTATTATTTTTTAGGACTTGGGTGTTTTAAGAGTTTTAAGTCTTATTTAGGGTTTTAAGGGATTTAGGGTTCTTTGGGTTTTTGTGTTTTTTATAGTTTTTAGGGTTTGTATGGTTATTTGGGGTTTAAGGATTTCTATGTGTTTTTAGGGGTTATTGGGTTTTTAATTTTAATTTTTTGATTTTTATGGTTTTTACATATTATGGGTTTTCTTTTTAATTTTATGACTTTTTAGGTTTTTTATGTTTTTTAGTTTTTTTATGAGTTTCACTTGATTTTCAGGGTTTTTAGGGTTTAACTATTTTAGGGGTTTTAAGAGTTTTATGTTGTTCTAGGGGTTTTAGGGTGGGGTTTAAGATGTTTTTTTTGTATTTTATAGTGTTTTAGTGTTTTATAAGGTTTTTAGAGTTTTTTCCATTTTTATGGTTTTATGGTGTTTTCATGTTTTTATTGTTTTTGGGGGTTTTAGTAGATTTTAGAGATTTTTAGTGTTTTATTGGTTTTAGGGTCTTTTAGGGTATTAAGTATTTTTAGGGTCCTTTTTTAGTTTTCATAGTGTTTTCAGGGTATTTTAGGGGTTTTAGGGTATTTTAGGGGTTTTAGGGTATTTTTGGGATATTTGGGGCATATTGTGTTTTTTGGGATTTGCTTTTTTAGGGTTTTTAGGCTTTTAGTTATTTTTATGATTTTTTAGGATTTTTTTTTTATTTTTATGAATTTTATTTATTTTAATGGTATATATTGTTTTTTTATTTTTATTGTATATTTAGGGTTTTTGAAGATTTTTTTTGTTTTTAGGGATTTCAGGGATTTTTTGGTGTTTTTAGGGTTTTTAGTGTTTCTACATATTTACGGGATTTTTGCGTTATATAGGGGTATTAGATATTTAATATTTTTTGGTGTTTTTATGGATTTTAATAATTTTTTGGGTTTTTGGGTTTTTGTGTTTTTTCTTTTTAGGTGTTTTAGGTTTTTGAGTGTATTTTTGATTGTTTTATTGTTATTTGGTTTTTTAGGTGTTTTAGGTTTTTTAGATATTTTTAGGGACTTTTAAGGGGGTTTGGGTTTTTGGGGGTTCTAGGTTTTTTAGTGCATTTCAGGTTTTTAGGGTTTATCGTTTTTATTTTGGTTTATGGGTGTTTATATTTTTTTATGGTTTTGGGAATCATAGTTTTTTATCATCTTTTAGGATTTTATAGGGATATTTAAGGAATTTAGCAGTTTTAGGGATTTTATTATTTTTATGGTTTTTAGTGTTTTTTGGGGAATTAGGTTTTATGGTCTTTTAATGAGGTTTGGTTTTTAGGGTTTTAGGGGTTTTTAGGTTTTTAGGGTCTTTTATTTTTGAGGTTGTTTTTTGGGTTTTAGTGTTTTTTGGGTCTTTTGGGGGTTTAATGGATTTTATGTACTATTAGTCTAATTTAGAGCTTTTTATTAGCTTTTATGGTTTCGGGGTGTGTTTAGGGGCATTTGGATATTAGGGGCTTCTAGGGTGTTTTAGGGTTTTTCAAATGTTTTTAGGGTCTTTAATGGTTTTGAGGGAGTGGTTTATGGTTTTTATGTTATTTTTTGGGTCTTTTGGGTGTTTTTGGTTTTTATAGTCCTTTATGGGTTTTGATATTTTTAGCATCCTCTACGATGTGTAGGATCCTTTAATGTTTTTTGGGATTTGAGGATCCTTTTTCATTTTATATCGTTTAAAAACTTCTAGGGGTTTTAGGGTAATTTTTGATAATTTAGGGGTTTTAGGGTTTTGGAAATTTTAGGGATTCATGGGTTTTGGTGTTTTTTGGGGTTTTAAGACATTTTTGGGATTTAAATTTTTTGGGAATTTTTTTGGAATTTTAGGGTTTGATAGTAGTTTTATAGTTTTTAGTGTCCTTTATGGTATTTTTAGTGTTTTTAGGGATTTTCATATTTTTAGGGTTTTTAGGTTTTAATGTTTTTAATAGTTTTTTTTGGGGTTTCACGAGTTTTTGTAGAAATTTAGTGGTTTTCGTATTTTTTTGAGGTTTTAGGGTTTTTATGTTCTTAGTGTTTTTATGGTTTCTAGTGGATTTATGTTTATTAGGGTTCTTTGGACTATTTTGTTTTTAGGGTTTTTAAAGGGTTTTAATATTTTTTATGATTATTCAAGTATTAGGAGTTTAAAAGGGGGTTTTGAGTTTTAGGCCTTTTAAATGTTTTTATGGATTTAGTGGTTTTATGTTAATTTTGGGTTTTATGGGTTTTATTATTTGTAGTGTGTTTTAGTGTTTTCTAGGGTTTTTAGGTGTTTTAGTTATATTATTTTTAGGGGGTATTTGTTTTTAAGTGCGGTTTTTGGGGGGTTTAGGGGTTTTTAAGTGGTTTTAAGTATTTTAGGTTATATTAAGATATTTATGGTTTATTGGTTTTTACTAGTTTTTAGGGTTTTACTGTCTTAATGGGGTTTATAGATTTTTAGGTTTTGGGTGTTTTTAGTATTTTTACAATTTCATAAGTGTTTTTAGGAGTTAATGATTATTTATGGTTTTTTCATTTTTTGGGTTTTATTGGGTTTTTATGGATTAATTGGGTTTTAGGGTTTTATGTTTTTGTAGGGTTTTTATACATTTTGAGGAATTTATGTGTCCTTACATTTTTATGGGTTTTTTTAGTTTTCTATAATTTTTAAGTGTTTAAGGGCTTTCATAGAATTTTTGGAATTTTTAGGTTTTAGTACGGTTTTTTAGGATTATAGGGTTTAATGGATTTTATAGTGTTTATGGGTATTGGAGGTTTATTTGTTATTTTATATTTTTAGGGGTTTTAGGGTTTTTAGGAATTTAAGGGGTGTTGGGTGTTCATGGGGTTTTAGTGATTTTTAGGGTTTTTTGTGTTTTTGGATTTTTTGGGGGTTTTCTAATTATTTAGGGTGTTTTATTTAATTAGTGTTTTAGGTGGTTTTTATATTTTTTATTGTTTTATGTTGTTGTAATAATTTCTATTTTTTCGGTTTTAGAGATTTGGGGGGTATAAGTGTTTTTAGTGTTTTCAGGATTTATAGGGGTTTTAGGTAAATTTAGGATTCATTAGGTTATTTACGATTTTTTGGGGTTTATGGTTTTTAGGGATTTTAGGGTTTTTAAGTTTTTTATAGTGTATCTAGTGTTTTGGGGTGTTATGGGTTTCATGCCTTTTAAAAAAATTATGTTTTCTAAGTCTATATGGATTTTTTGGGTTTTTGGGATTTTAGGGGGTTTAAGGATTTTTTTGGATTTTGTGGTTGTTTAGGATTTTTTGGGCCCTTTAGGTTCTTTTAGGGGTTTGGTGTTTTTAGGTTCTTTATGGGTTTTTAGGGACTTCTATGTTTTTTTATGATTCCTTATATCTTTTTTGGTTTTTTTGGGGTTTTTAGGATCCTTTTGTGTTTTTTAGAGTTTTCAATGATCATTTAGGGTTTTGGGCGCCTTAGTTATTTTTAATTATTTTTTTGGGTTTTAGTGTTTTCGGGGTGGTTAGGGGTTTTAAAGGGTTTTAATAACAAATTTTAATGTTTCTTAGGATTTTCAGTTTTTTTTGATTTTTTGTGATTTTTACAGTTTTTAGGGACCTTTACAGTGTTTAAGCGATTTAAGGGGTTTTACAGTTTATATGATTTTTTAATGTATTCTGAGTATTTATGTTAATATATGGTTTTTGGGTTTTTTTGGAGTTTTTAAGGTCTTATGGTCATCTGGGATTATAAAGGTTGGATAGGGTTTTTAGGGGTTTTGAGGATCTCATCTTGAGATTACCCAACTAGGCCTCATGTATCACTGAGAGTTGGAGGGGAGAATCAATTATATCTTTTTATTCAGAGTTTTCTTTCTTGAGAAAAAAACTTCACCACCTGTTAAAAATTTAATTCATTGCTGATAACAAACCAAACACATAAACATAGGAAAACAAGAATTTATAAGGTTCAATACTCAACAAGACTAGCTAGTCCTTGATATGGTTAGGAAATAATCCAATACCAAACATTACACTTGAAAAAAAATCCTTTTTGTGGAGTACAATGAGTAGGATATTCCATAACACTGGTGTAGCACTATGTTCAATACAATAGTCCATGTGATTCAAGTAGAAAAAAATTGCGTAATACATTTTTTGTAACAAACATATTATGGTTCTGCTTGTTCAATTATCAAAAAATATGATCTTTCAAAAAAAAATTATCCACATTATAACATAGATAATGATATGAAATTCCTGGACTTCATAATGATACCATGTCTTATTTCCCAACATGATTCCCCAGTCTGATTTTCCCATTATGGAAATATTTTTTTCTAGAATACCACTGAAACAAACATGTTCTAATTATTCATCCTTCATGAAATACTCATATGATTTTTCCTTTCTGATTATCTGACCTCATATAGAAACCAACTGAATAAGATCTTCCATGTTTTCTTCTTCTTTTTCTTCATTTCGGTAAATTTATTCAAGAAAACACAAACTAGAAACGTCTTTTTTCTCAAATTACAGATCCTCCCTCACATATTTTGAGAGTTATGCATGTCATGGAATTCAAAATTTATTCTAATACTTTTATAAACACACCAAAATGGTATAAGAAATATTTAGAAAAGGTTTCCCTTCTTCACAAATTTTTTCAAATCATTAATATTCCATAAATGTTGAATCTCTCTTTGAATCACTAAATTCCCATAGAAATCGATATCATTCATTTAAATCTTCATCCTTCCTTGAATTTTAGACATTCTCTTGAATTCATCTCCCTTATGTCATTAAAAATAATTATCAATCTGATTCTGAATTGATATTCTGATTTTCCCATTACAGTTCTCCAATATGCGGAAGACATTTGGACACTATGATATTCTTGACCCACTTGGAAAACAAATCAGAACTGTGGATATTTCATTATGTTTCTCTACACCACATGAAATAATATATACCCATTATCATTCCCTCAATATGATGGAAGAAACTTTTAATCAAAAATATCTTCATTACATTACATTACACCATATTTAATATGGAAAACAAATGCCTTGTCATTATGATTCTCAGAACTAACACTCATTCATTTTTCTTTATTAGGGTAATGACATAAGATTCGTTATTATTTTTCAGTGTGTCAATTGAGAAAAAAATATATGTTCCTATTACGATGCTCTATACTATATGATAAAATATGTTTCAAAAAAATTCTTTGAACTTCATGAAAGCTTCCTTTCCCCCATTGAAAACAATTTCAAAAATTCATTAAACAAGATTCTAATTCTTCTTATTTTCTTTTATGATTAAGATACTAATGATCTATACGTAACTAAAAAACAAATTTTGTCACAAACTTATTCTTGTAAGAATTAGATCCATCATTACTTTGAATACATTTACAATCTACTTTAGCATCATATGACTTACTATGGAAATTATTGTAATAGTCATATCTTCTAGAAACATTTTTCATTCCTTCTCATCATTAATATAGTTGTCCTGAATAAGATTGTAATCACATTTTGTCCCCCTTTCATTCATCAATCATGCATAAAAAGTTTTATAAATTACTTATGATTTGTGAGAAATAAAAAATAGCAAAGAATCATCAGATTCTATATTGGATCCATGTAGAATCAAATTCTCTTCCTCAATATGATTAGAACCTCATTCTTGACCCAAGGTGAGTTCGAAGAACCTATTATAATAGAAGACATATTTCTATTCCGATTTAATTTCTTAGGGAATGTGAGTCAGATTTTATTAATATGACGGTTATTCCATTTTTTACCAAAAAAATTGATGTGATTTATCAATCTTTGATATTTACATGACAACAAAAGAAAATACCTGAATAATGTAATATTAATTAGCAACATGATCCTAAAAATATACCCTTTGAATTTGTTTGTCTTCCAAGATTCATAAATTACTAAAATGTGTAACATCAATCTATAGATTACATATAAAAAATTATAATCCAATTTGAGATAACTCATTATATGTAACAAGAATCAATGATAGAAAAACCATGTTGTCAAAAATTAGTGACTCATGATAAACTTCATCATCTTTTATTCCTCAGATTTCCTTCCTCATATTTCTTTGTTAGGTTTTCTTTTCTCATCATATATCTACTTATTCAAATTCACTTGAATATTTTATTCCCTATAACCACTCCAACAAATAGTTAGAATAATTAACACACTTACATTATTGAATTCGCAGCATAAACACAAATCCCCCTTTTTACATGATTTCTTAAGGATAGATTTCTGAAACAAGTATCCCCCTTGAAAACAATATAAAAATGTAACATGAGAGTGGTGAAAAAAAAACATACCTCAATCTTGATGAGAATGACGTTGGATGCCCATGTTCCACCTCAATTTTTAAAATAGTTCCTTTGGTAATATTTTTTTTGAATATGTAGACTACTTGTTACGATGTAGGAATAAACCCTAGCATAAATTCATTATTCTCCACATGCACTTGGATAAAGTTGTCATTTATTTCAATATGTTTTGAACAAAAAATTTATACAATTGTAGACACCATGAAATGTGTTCCATGAACTTTTCAGTAGACTGATGGTGTGAACCTCACTTAAACATCAAATACTATGTTTGAGTAAAAAGAATGCATATATATTGAGGAATAAAAATGTAGGGTGGATTTATATGTGTAAAAATACTATTCTATACCAACGGATAAGTGGAATGATTACCCCCTCGAAGAGTTGGATGTATATTTCCATGATCGATGAAAAAAAATTATTTATTGATTAAATTAAACATCAGAGTTTATTCTTAGAATACGTGGGTAATTCACAATCTAAAGAAGTGTAGATCACATCGAGATCTTCGATTTCACTAGTAGTATATCCCAAACAGACATATAGATCAAATTTTATGGAACTTGGAAGAAGAATAAATTTTATAACTTTATTTGCCTGACCTACACATAGGAGCTACATAGAGGCACTAGGAGGATGTGTATGTTTTACACCCCTATATGGAAGAGCTACGCAGAGGACCTACACGGGGGACCTGTACGGACAACCTCCCTTCATCCAGCCCCCTCCATGACTATAAATAGTTCCCTTGGGATTTCTATTTTATGAATGGAAAAAGATGGAAGAATGCCCTAAGATCCCATTCCTAGCTCATTTTCCCAGATTCTCAAAAAACAAACTCATGTAATTCTGTATAGCATGAGAGAAGTGATAATTAAAGGGGAAAAGGTGCTTCAATGTCCCATAATGTTCTATAACACAAGGAGCTATTCCAAGGACCTGTGTTAAGGGCCTGCACAGATCACCTACGTAGAGCACCTGCGTGGATCACTAGTGTGGAGCCTCTGTGTGGGGCACCGGTGTGGTGCACCGGCGCGACGCGCCTTGGCAAGGAACCTGCATGGGAGAACTGGGCAGCACACATGCACAACCCCGTTGGTCAATACCACAATGGATGCACCCCTGCAACCCTGCACAGGATCTATGCCGGGATGCCATCCTGGACCTTCACTTCTATCACTAACCACTATTAAAAATGGTGATTCTCACCACGAATGTTTCGGGTTGATGACATTTTCCATTACGCCGGTTGTGTCAACCTTCTTCTAGCCTAGCAATACAATGATTTGAGACACTCCATTACACTCAATGATGTGCATTGAGTGACTTACTCCTCTTGGTTCCTTTCACGTGTTATGATTTTGAACTCTCATTATGTAATTCCTGAATACCTTGAGTCTATACAATCATCAAGAAACTCCTCAAACCTCCTCACCTAACACCTATGGTAAGGTAAACCTCAAATGGGAATCCTTATTATGAGTAAGCCCCATCAAAACCAAAAATTGGAATTCTCATTAGGATTAAGAACCAACTAATCCCCAAATGGGCGTCTTCCATAGGAGTAATCCCCAACCATTGGTCAAACAGACTCCCATTGATAAAATACCCTAATCATCTGAGATATAGGTTGCATGATCTCCAATATCATCCCACACTGAATGGTTCATCTCCCCATGCCCTCTACAACTGTTTCCTCGACTTCTTTTGTCATAGGCCCATCCTCTCCCATCAGCGAAAGAGAGAGTGTGTCGTTTGTTGAATATTTCACATCCAATTTTTTCTCACACCGAGCAAGACCCACATAGGCTTAGATAGTTTTGGTGATAACAACATCCAAACAATCCCCCTTTATTTAGCAATGAGAACTCTAATTTCCACCATAATTGGGATATTTAGGAATCCTTCATTAGGGAAAAGGCTCACTGGATGTCTTCTTCATGAATCCAACCCTAATTCCCTAAATCATGGCATCCTTCTTAGGAGTAATACCAAATTTAGTCCCCCCTAAACCACATTAACTATGATAACTATGATTCTCACCATAATTGGGATACTTTGGAAGCCTTCAACAGGGCCTGAGGTCATTGGATATCCTTTAAAGAATCCAAAACTAATTCCGTTAATTCGGGAATTAACCTTAAGGGTAACCCCTGACATATTTCTCTCAAAGGGTCATACACCCCTATGAGAAACTTGGAACTATGTGGGATTTGATTCTCATTCAAATGTGATACGTACGAATCGTCCTTGTGGTTCTATCCCAATATCCCAAAACAACCCTATTCTTCCTGGAAAATATTCCCAAAGGGGACTAAAACAACTTGGTAACTCATGTCTTTTCCAGGTTCATTGGGAAACAAAGGTACAAGTCTCACATCAAGCATTGACTAAGCACCATCTACATTGATGTCCTTACCACATGACATTAAACTGTATGATTAGGTCCTTATCACATGACCATAAAAGGTATGATGTGTCCCATTATATGGAACTAATCTAAAAGGTTTCCGATTACTCTCACAAGGATATGTATGTATCCCATTTATTGGTATGATCCCAACCTCAAAATAATCTTTCTTCACCCTAGACGATATGAAATTCAAGACTGCCCCACCGAATGGATTAAAAATTAGTATTATCGCAATAACAGTTAAAAGAATCTCAAAATAGTATATGAGAGGATACCATTGATGGAGAACCTCAAATACAAGTGAATTTATCCATTAATTAATAACATACAATATATTCCGATGATTCTAAAATTTAGACATGCTAATAATTGATTAAAAAATTCCAAGTGAAACCTAAGTTATAAATGGTAAATTAATATGTATTCACAAAAATATCATAAATATATAAGAGAGTCCTAGAGTAGACCATACTTTTCCCCAAAAGTGTTATGAGTCCAACCACCCATCCTCTCGACCAATGTACTTTCATAAGGATCGTAGGTCAAAACCTAACGAATCCCTACCTTTGGAAAACAGGTCCCTTTGTATAAAGAACTGTTGGATGTTTCTGTTTCCCTAAATAAATCCAATGGAAACCTCTTGTAAGTAGTGATTCCTAGTCAAAACACACATTCTGAGGGATGTGAGAAAACTATATTCCATGTATGATTGATTTTACTTTGATTATAACATCTCAAGAACAAGTGTAACTTAACATTAACAAGTATGTCTTCTAACTGAGTTTTCATCCATATAAGTTGTGTAGCAGCTTGAGTAACATCAACATACTAAGCTTCAATTATACTAAGAGTTTTTGAATTTTTTTTATTTCTATGAAACTAACACAACATTTCACTATATGTAAAACTACACTAGATATTAATCTCTTATCAACAACATTATCTACCATGTAGTCATTTGAATACCCAAACAAGTCAATAATTTCTATGATATCATACCTGATTCTGATTTTTTTTCTGTTGATATATCAAAGAAATATTTTTCTAGTAATTCATTGGGTTTCATTAGGAGCACCTTGAAATCACTCACATAAGGTAAAGGCATAAACAATATCAGGGTTTGAGGCAGTCAAATATAACAAACATCCTTTCAACTTCCATAACTCTTTCGATTCAACTTCCATGGATTCTACATTTTTATAAAACTTGGTTCCCACTGAAATTTATGTGTAAATGGGTTTCAAATTATCAATGATGAAATTCATAAGATGTTTCGTAGCATACTTTTATTTAGAAAGAAAAATATGATTGTTGTTTCATATAATTTTTAACCCAAGAATGTATTTCATTTCCCCTTAATGGACATATCGAAAAATATTTTTCATCACTTCTTAAAATCATTAATAAGAGCATTCATCATTCCTATGAATGACAATGGCTTCAACACAGACAATTTCAGCGAGGGAAAACTCTTGAATTTCCTTGATGTAAATTTTTATATCAACTCATCCTTTTTTTTAAATTCATATTCCTTAATGATGTATCCAATTTTGAATACCATTGTCTTAGAGAATATTTTATCCCATTAAATTATTTTTAAACCTTCACACATAACTTTCATCTTTCCAAAAAAAGCCACAAGTTTGATCAATGTAAACTTCTCATCATGATCACCAATAAAAATGATGATTTTACATCCATTTGAAAAAAAATTCACTTTGTTGTGCAGTAATATCAAGAAAGATTCTGATTGTTTCTGACCATTCCACCAGAGTAATAGTCTCATCAAAATAAAAACAATCAATTTTTGAGTAACCTTTTCACACTAATCTTGCATTGTTCCTCATAACATCAAATTATTTATTCAACTAGTTTCAGAAAATACACATTATACCGACAAATTGTTTTTATCCCACTTCCGTATAAGTTCCAAAGTATCATTATTTTCTATCTAATCGATCACATCATTCATATCATGGACCCATTATGGATGCTCAAAAGCTTTATTCACATCTTTCTGCTCAACTTTTGTATACAAATAAGAATGTGTATCAATTTTTAAAGATCATCACATTTGAACCTTCTAGTGTTAATGACCATTTATTTTTCAATCCTCCACTATATTCGTTGTCCAAGGATGTTTTATTTGGGTTTAATTCTAATCACATGAAATAAATAATATGATTCTTCTTCTTGAGTAGGAATACAATTTTCTATATCCATTTTAGAAATGATAAAAAAATCCCTTTTTCTACTGGACATCATTATCTGCATGAGTCTATTTATCCTTTTAGGATTTTTTAATAAAAATCAAATCAAATGATTAAATAATTATTTCTACTTATTTGTTAAAACACATGTATCCTCTTCACTCTAGAGAATATCCAAAATAATTCCATCTTCATCCCTCTACTAAAACATTCAATGGTCCCTACCTTTATTCTATATAATGCATGGACTCCCAAAAAATATTACATTCAAAAAACAAGGAATTCTTCAACGAAAAATTTCATATGGAGTCATATCAGAACATGGTATATAGAAAAATTAGTTTATATATATATAATTTAGTTATCATGGATTTCCTCTATTTGTAATGAGAAATATAATGTTTATGTAAATTAGATATCCCCGTTTCCACCAAACATGTATTCTTTCATTCAGAAAAATCATTCTTTTGAGGTGTATATGATGAAAAGAACCCATATCGAATTCTGTGGATTTTAAGAATTTTCAAAGCATCGGACTTATTATTCATATATGTAGCACAAATAAAATGAGTAAAGTCATAAATGAAAGTGATTAAGTAATATTTTTCATTGGTTGATTTTCTTATCATTGGCGCAAAAATATCATAATGAATATGTTCCATGGGTTGTTTTGAACAAAACTTAGCTTTCTTATACACCAAGTCAGTAATTTTCCATTTAGAAAAATAGTGAATCACAAATAACTTCTTCTTGACATATTAATAATTTCATATCCACTATGAAACTTTGATAATGTTCTCAATTTTCTTTAAAACATATGTCTTATCCTTTTATTCCACAACTGATTTTCTTCCACTATACTAAAGTAACATTAGTTTTGTGTTTCACCAACATGGAACAAGATTTCTTTAGTACTTTGGCCTCTTGTAACTATCTTTCTATATTCACCACTTTTCAAAAAAAATAACCCATATTTTCCAAATAAAATATGGTTTCCCTAATCATAATGTTGTAAAACATTTAATAGGTCTTTTTCATCCCATTAACATATAAATCTTTCTTGGATTTCATCTTTTATTTCCAAATGATGGTTGATCAAACACCTTTGATTCTCATATATTCATCATTTACAAATGTCATTGTTTATTTTTTATGTCCTTAACATTATTTGAAAACTTCAATTATCCTATAATATTAATATAACACCCACTATCAATAATCTGGGTTTGTTCTCAATTTTTAACTTTCAAAGAGGTTTCAACAACAAGGACATTTTTTTCTTCACCTATGGCTTCTGAGAATTGTTATGAAACATTCGTTATGCCGGTATCCAAATAATAAAACACTTAGACATATTTCTAAGTTTTCACATATTTTATAAATAGTTTTTAGGGGTTGTAACCTATTCGCAACTCTACCACCAACCATCTCAGGGTTCTTTAGAACTTCCTTCACACAGTTATTGTTTTGAGATGATTGATATGCCTCAAACTGCACCTTTCAAAACCTATCAAATATTATTAATGTTTTTGGTTGAACCAACACATATTTTTCAAATGTATGAATCCACAAAAATACCATCAGTATCAAGATAAAATATATTTTCCTATAAAATTTTTAGATTTATTAATGTGGTGAGTATGTTTCGTAGAAAATTCTTAATAGAATGTCGTCTACAACAAACCTTTATATTTTCAATAAGATTATTAATTTTCATCTCGAAATTATTTTAATCCTTATCAGAACCAGCAGTTGTATGAACGTTTCCATATTCATAATTCTTAGAATCATATTTATACATAGAGTTTTTAAAAAAAATTATTTTTCAATGTTGTTAAATTTGGCCATATACATAATATTTAAATCTTTCTTATTCTCAAGAACAATTTCAACTATATTTTCAACATTTTAGAGTAATTTTTTTATTATTTTTAGGGTTATTCTTATGAGAACATTCACCAACATTAACCAAATAGTTTCAAAAACTTGAACCTTTCTGATCAGCTCTAGAATTTTTTTGTTTGAAAAATTACAACTATTCTGATTTTTTCCTTCATATTATCTTCAAGATGATAATTACAATTCTATTCGTTCTCATGTTGTTTCATCAAATCATCATCCTCTTCGAGCTGCATAACTTTCTCATCAAGAAAAATATCCTGCTTGTTTTTTTAGGAACATTCATTTGTCAACATCTTTTTTTCCTTCTAAAACCTTCAAATCTTCCTTATAACATATTTCATCCCTTCTTTAAAATGAAATTAATGTTGAGTTTCATCTAATTCATAACATCTTCTTCTAGAATATTCAATTTTCATTGTATAAATAAAATTATTCTCATATATTTTTAAAAATATTTTTTGGATTCATCTTCACATTCATCTTCTTTATCAATATTATATAAGAAACATATTATTAGGGATATAAATAAATAATTATCATTACCTTAGGAAAAATATTTATCCTTATCACTATGTTAATTTTATGACTATCTTTCATTTATTTCTTCTTCATCACTATCACATTATTTCTTTAATAAATTATAATTAGATATAAAGTACCCCATGACTCCGAATTAAAAACATTTCAATGTGATTTTACACTTATATTTATCCATTCTTATTCTCAAATTTTTAGAAAACAAGGATAAAAAATCATAAACATTGTTACAAACCTCATTTATTATGTCAGAGTCACCAACATCATCTTCCTCAAGAACCTTGATATACATTTCAATCATAGCATCTTTGAATGAAATTTCTCTATCTTCTTTTATTTTTACCTTCATTAACTTTTCCCTTCTCATTTCATAAGTAATTAGAGTACTATGAAGGTCATCCAGAGATGGAGTTTTAGGATCACTATCTTCAAATGAGGATACATTTTCCTCAAAATTGTTAGGAAAGATTCTTAATATTTTTTAACAACAGTAAAATCTTCCAAATTTTCACCAAGACATCTGATAGTGTTGAAAATCTCATTTAAAAAAAATTCGGGTATAACTGCAAAAGCAGAACACACACAAGGAAGAAAATTACATGAAAATCGCAAGCCCGGGGACTTGACCCTACGACCTGACCTTCACCACCCAAGCCCTTACCACCCCACCACAAACAGTGGGGCGGTAGAAAATCTCATTTAAACTGGTAATGAAATCCCAAACAGATTCACACTCACCCATTTGAGGATCCTTATACACTAGCCTCCATATTTTTAGTTTTTCTTTCTTGCCTTCTAAAATGATTTTCAACTTATCCTAAATACATTTTGCAATAGAAAGACCTTTAACTCTTAAAAAATCATTATTATAAAGTGATTAGAGTAAAATATTATTACCTCCTCCATCATTCACAACATTCCTCTTGTCAAAAGGTGTAATTGTATCATTATCATCAATAGGAGGAAATACATCTATTTTAACTTCAAGAACATCATACCCAAGAGACATATGGTACGGAATCATTCTCTCATGATAGATATGACATTTCTTACCATTAATGATTGGAATACCTTTATTATTGACATAGTTCATATTCTCCATCACAAATTCTCTTTCAAAAACACCGTCAAAGTGTAAATGAAGTGAACCTTTTCTCCGATTCCAATTTAGATTACCCAATGAGGATTAATGTATCATTGAGAGGGGGTGAAGGTGAATGAGTGATATCTTATTCTTTTATGTTTCCTTTCTTAACAAACAACCTTAAACTCCTGTTAAATATTTCATTCTCTTATAAAAAAAATAAAAAACATTATTATAGGAATATAAGAATTTATAAGGTTGGCTACTCAACAAGAGTATATAGTTCTTGGTATTATTTTTAAATAATCCAATACCACACAATCTACTATAAAACTATAGTTTAGTGTATAATACACGGAGTATTATATACCCATACACTCATGTAAAACTATTTTCAATACAATTGTGCATTCAATTCAAGTATCAAAAAATGTTGTAATACAATTTTGTAACAAACATGTTAGGTTTCTTCTTGATCAACTATCACAAATATGATCTTCACAATAAATTCTTCACTTTATTACCCAAAATCTAGTAAGAACTTCTTGGAGATCGTAATGTTACTCAGTAAGATTCCCATGTCTAATTTAAACATTATGGAAATAATTTTCCCAATAATTCTACTAAAAAAATTAACTTCTTCTTCCTTAGTATGGATATAACAATATGGTTTTCAAAATATGATTATCTAGCCGAGTATGGTTACTAGCTGAATACAATCTTCCTCTTCTTCTTCTTATTTTGTCTCATTAACTTCTTCAAGAAAACACAAATCCCAAACTTCTTCTTTATAACATTGTGATGCTTCTATATCTTCCTTAATGACACCTGAATGTTATAGAATACACAATTTATTCTCATCATTTTATATATATTCCAAAATATATTAAGTGGTATTCAGAAAAGGTTTTCCCACTTCACCAAATTTCCTGAATCATTAATCTTCCTTAAATCTCAGATATCTCGTTGACTCATTCAATTCCCCTTGAAATCTTAATATTCCCTGGGTTTCATCAACCATCCTTGAAATTTGGATCTACTCTTGACTTAATCTCGCTTAAGTATTTGTAAAGAAATGTTCAATCTAATTTTGATTATATATTCTGATTTTCCCATAATGATTCTCCATTATGGTGAACACATTTGGTAACTCTAGTTTTCTTGACACTCCTACAAAAAAAATTAAAACTAAAGATATTTAATTATGTTTCCTTTCCCCACATGAATGATTATTTGAAAATTATGATTTCATAAATATGATGGATAAATATTTTCAAAAACATTTTCTTCATTATGTTTCACTACACCAAATGTATGAAGGAAAACAAATGTATTATCATTACAATTCTCAGAACAAACTCCAATTCTTATTTCTTCAATAAGATGAATAAAATAGAATATTGAATATATTGATCTATATAAATTATAAAAAATAATTATTTCTATCATGATTCCCCATACTAATTGATAAAAATTTAGGCAAATAAATTCATGGAACATCAACCAATCTTCATTTACCTCTTCGAAAACACTTTTAAAAAGTATTCAAACAAGACTCTTTTTCTTCTTCTTTTATCCTCTGATAATGAAAACAATCAACTACACATAACCAATAACTTATTTCCTTCACAAAATTATGCTTATAATCATGACATCCTTCATGATGTTGAATATGATGAAGATCAAATTTATCATCATCTGACTTTCCAAGGAAAGTATTGTAACTTCTCTGTGTTCCTGAAACATCTTTATTTCAATTTCATCCTAAATAATATTGTCTTGATAATGATTTCAAGCACCGTTTCTCACCCTTTATTTCATTAAACTTTAATCACATGTTTTAAAACATACTTATGATTTTTGATAAATACAAAACAATAAAGCATTGTAAGATTCCATATCGGATCCATGGAGAATCTGATTCTCTTCTTCAATATGATAAGAACCTCATTCTGGACCCAAGGTGATTCTGTTGAACATTTTCTAACAGAAACTATATTTCCATTATAATGGACTTTATTAGGATTTGTGAGTCCAATTTTATGAATAAAATGGTCATTCTGATTTGCACCCAAAACGTTAGGTGATATCTCCTTCATTGATAATTCCATGATAGTAAAATAAAGTAACTAAATATAACAATATCACTTATTTACTTGGTCCCTATAGTTATAGTTTAGGGTAGTTTGGGTTTTTAATTTTTATATAATCATTAGTGCATTTTATATTTTTTTTTGTTTTTATGGTTTTCTAGAGATTTTAGAGTTTTTAGCATCCTTTAGTTATTTTAAGGTCCTTTATGGATTTATGGGGTTTAGGGTATTTTTTGTCTTTTTAGTGTCTCTAGAGAAGTTTATGGTTTTTAGGGTCCTTTAAGATTTTAGGGATTTTAAGTCCCATAATGGTTTTTGGGGTCTTATAGGGTTTTTGGGGATTTATGTTCTTTTAGTATTTTCTATGATTTGTTACAGTTTTTTATGGTTTTTATGTAATTTTATTATCTTCTAGGGTATTCTTTGGGGTTTTAGGATCATATTAGTTTTTATAGTTTAGGTTATTTACAGGTGATTATGTTTTTTAGTATGTTCTGGGATTCTTAGAGTCATTTAGGAGGTGTTCAAGGGTTTTTAGGTTTTTTGGGTTCTAGGGGGTTTCATGGAGTTTTAGGGTTTTAATGGTTTTGGTGTTTTTATGGGTTTTAGGGTTTAGGGGGAGTTTTAGGGGATTTAATGCTCTTAGAATTTTTTTGGGGTTTAATAATTTTTAGCCTTGTTAAATTTTTAGGGGGTTTTAAAGTTTTCCAGGATTTTTAGGGTTTTAATGATTTTAGTTGTTTTAATTTATTATGTTATTTTAGTGGTTTTTGGTTTTTAGGGTATTACTAGTTTTTAGGGTATATAGGGTTAACTGGGGTTTAAAAGGTTTTTGAGTTTTAGGGGTTTTAAGTATTTTGAAATAGTTTTACGGGTTTTGGATATTTTTTGGGGGTTTAGGAAGATTTAATGGATTAATGTTTTTTAAGTTTGAATTATTTTCATGTATTTTTAGTTTTTTTTGGGTTTTAGGGTCCCATTAGGGTTTTATGATTTTTTAGGGTTTTTTATGGTTTATGGTATTTTTAGAGGTCTGTGGTTTTTAAGACTCTTTTATTGTTTTTTATGGGATTAATGTTATTTAGCATTGTGGGGATTGGTTTTATAGGCTTTTTAGGATTTCTATATTTTTTATAGTTTTTAGTGTTCTTATATTTTTTAGGGTATTTAAGGGGTTTTAGGGTTTCATGGGGGTTTTAGTGTCTTTATGGGTTTTGATTGATTTTTCGGACATTTAGGGGTATTTTTGTTTTTATGGTTTTGATGGGATTTTTTTATTAGGGGTTTATGGGTTTGAAGGTGTTTTTAGAGTTTTTATTCTTTGTTGTGTTTTGGGTTTTTATGGGTTTTAGTGTATTCTGTTGGGATTTATTGTTTTTTGGGTTTTTTTGTGTTTTTTAGTGTTTAATGTTTTAGGGGTATTTTGGAATTTTTAGAGTTTGGAGATTTAGGTATTTTAGGGTTTCATATAGTTAGTATTTTTTTCATGGTTTTTATGGTTTTCTGGTATTTTTTAGGGTCTTTAGGTGGTTTAAGGTTTTTGAGGTTCGTCATGTATTTTTAGGGGGGGTTTGGGTTGGGGGGGTGGGGTCAAGATTTTAAGGTTATTAGAGGATTGCATGTTTTCACATTTTTTTGGTTTTTAGGGGTTTTGGGTTTTTATTTATCGTTTTATAGTTTTCTTAGAGATTTTTTATGTTTTTTGGGATTTTAGGGTTTTTATATGTTTTAAGTATTTGTTAGAGTTTTAAGGGTATTTATGGAAATCTAATTATTTTTTTGGGTGTTTTATGGGTTTAATATAGTTTTTAGTTTCTTTTAGGGGCCATTAGGACTTTTATGGTCCTTTTTTTTCTAGTTTTAGGGTTTTTAGGTTCTTTTAGGTGTTTTTTTGGATTTTATGATTTTTTAGGTTTTTTGTGTTTTAGGGATTTTATATTTTTAGGGGTTTTTCGGGGTTTTTTGGGTTTTTAGGGTTTTTATGGGTTATATGGTTTTTACACGATTTAGGGTTTTTATTTGTTTTAGGTTTTTAGGGTTTTAGTGGTTTATAAGGTTTTTAGAGACTGTGGGGTTTTTTTGGTTTTCATGCATTTTAGGGATTCATTGTATTTAAATGTTATTTTTTGTACTTATGGATTATATTTTTTTTGCGGTTACTTCGTTTTTCCTATTTTTAGGGATTTTAGTGTTTTCTAGTGTTTCATGGCTTTTAGTGCTTTTTTTGGATTTTAAGGTTTTATGGTTTTCTTGGTTTTTAGTGTTTTTTTATAGTTTTTAGTGGTTCATTATTGTTTATAGTACTATTATAGGGGTTTAAAATGTTTTCGGGTTTCAGGGTTTTTAAGGAGTTTAATGGTTTTACAGGTTTTAATGAGTTTAGACCATTTTTTGAGGTTTTTTTTGGTTTGTAGAGTTTTTAGGGGTTTTGGAAATTTTCATAGTTTTTTTTGGGTCATTCTAGCATTCTAATTAGTTATTAGGGTTTTTTTTGGTATTATAGTTTTTTCATGGGGGGGGGGGGTTGTAGAATTTTTAAGATGTTTAGTTTTTTAAAAGTTTTATTTTTTCATGGTTTTAGAATTTTTTATGGTTATTATTGTTTTTAGGTATTTTTTTATGTTTTTCGATGTTTAAGAGGTTTATGGGTGTTTTTATAGGGGTTTTAGTGTATTAATTGGTTTTAGTGTCGTTTAAGATGTTTTCAGGTCTCTTAGTTATTTATCGATTTTTGGGTTCTTTTTGGGTTTTTTTAGGATTTTTACTGGTTTTTGGGGGTTTCAAGTGTTTTTTAGAGTTTTAAGGGGTTTTTGGTTTTTAGGTTGTTTTGTATTTGTTGGGGTTTCTATGGTTATTTTTTGTTTTATGTATTTTATGGCGCTTTACAATTTTTGGAGTTTTAAGGGTTTGTATCTTCTTTTTGGGAATTAGTTTTTTTGGTCTCTTAGGTGTTTTTATATTGGGGGGGGGGTTATAATTTTTAGGGTTTTTAGGTGTCACAGGGGGGGGGGTTAGGTTTTTATTGGTTTTTAAGGATTTGTAATTTTTTTGGAGTTTTAGTGATTTCTATATATTTTTAGGGTTTTAGGGGGTTTTATTGTTTTTTGGGTTATTAAAGAATTTTTGGGGTGGGGGTTAATAGTTTTATGGGTTTTAAGGGTTTTAGTGTTATAATGGGGCTTTATGGTTTAATATTTTTTATGGTTTTTTGTGTTTTTAGTGTTTTATGATTTTTTAGTGTTTTTGGGGTTATGTAGTTTATTAGGGGTTTAAACAATTTCTATATGGTTTTTTGGGGATTTTTACAATTTATTGGTGTTTTAGGGTGTTTAGGTATTTAGGGTTTTTTTTATGGTTTTTAGTAATTTTTAGGTGTTTTTTGGGGGGTTTTAAGGTGGTTTAAGGTTTTCATAGTGTTTTAGTGTTTTTTTGGATTTTCTTATTTTATCTAGTTTTTCTAGGTTTTGGTGTTTGTAGTGTTTTACAGAAATTTTTTATTTAATTATTTAGTTTTCAATGGCTTTAGAGTTTTTTTTGTTTTTATAGTCCTTCTATGTTTTATGGATTTTACTATATTCTAGTGTTTTAGACACATTTAATATTTTGATTTTTATCATAATTTATTTGTTTTTATGGTATTTTTAGGTTGTTTATAGTTTTAATGATTTTTAGGGTTTTAATGGCCTTTTTGTGATTTTTATTATTTTAATCTTTTTAGGGTCATTTATGGCTTTAGGGGTTTCAGGGTATTTTTTAGGTTTTTTCGTGAAGGTTTGGTTTTCTAGAGTTATTTCAGGGATTCTTGGGTTTAGAGTATTTTTTGGAATTTTGAAAGGATTGTAATATTTTTTTATGTTTTTATGGGATTTAATATTTTTAGGGATGTTTTGGGTCTTAGGGTATTTACGGTACTTTTGAGTTTTTAGGAGGTTTTAGCATCCCTTTAGGGCCCCATTAATGTTTTCAGAGTCTATTTGGGTTTTAGAGTATTTTAGTGTATTTTAATGATTTTTAGTATTTTTAGTATCTTTTAGAAATTTTAATGTTTTCAGGGTCCTATAGGGTAGTTATGGTTTTAAAGATCTTAAGGGGTTTTAGGGTTTGTATGATTTTTAGGGTTTTTGGGGTCCTTTAAGTTTATTTTAGGTTTTTTGGGTGTTTAAATTTCTTTACTATTTTTATGTTACAATTTTGTTTTTTGGAGGAGTTTTTTGGATATTTTTTGGTTTCTAGGGGATTTTTGGGTTTTAGGGTCTTTAAATGTTTTAAAGGATTTTTAGGGTTTAAAGGGATTTTTAGGGGTTCTAATGGGTCTTTAGGGATTTTTTGGTTTTTCAACATTTTAAGGGTTTTAAGTTTTTTTGGGGGCTTTACAGTTATTAGGATTTGAAGGGAATATATCCTTATTATGGTGTCATGGGTTTTTAGGGTTTTAATGTTTTTAGGCTCTTTGAGGGATTTTTAATTTTTGTAGAAGTTTTAGTGTTTTAGTGGCTATTAAGGGGGTTTTGGGTTTTTTTTTTGTGATTTTAGGGATTCTAATAATTTTAGTGTTTTAGGGGGTTTTAAATTTGTTAGGAATTTTAGTTTTTTAGTGTATTTATGGATTTAGGGGCTTTTAGGGGTTTTCAGGGGTTACATTAATTTAGGGTTTGTTAGTGTTTCATAAGATTATTATTTTTTTGGGTTTCTAGGGGGATTTGGAATTTTTATGGGTTTTAGGATTTTTAGTGTTGTATGGGTTTTAGGGTTTTTATGGTTTTTAGTGTTTTTATGGTTTCTAGGTGTCTTAATAATTTTACAGTTTTTTATATTTTATGGTTTTTAGGGTGTTTAAGTGGTTTTAGGATCATTTTTAATTTTATTGGGTATTTTTTGTACTTTACACTCTTTTAGGATTTTTAGTGTCATTTTGGGGTTATTATATTCAATTATTTATAACTTGTTGTCTACATAATTTGTTAATTTTCATGTAAAGTGTCTAATTAATGTTAAATACCCATATTTTACAACTAAATATAAATATTGAGCATTTTTCGAATTAATCCAATTGTAAGAACCTAGGGTTTGGGACTCTCAGACATTGAAAATTTACTTGATGTCATTCCAAAGCAGGGAGTTTAGGCGGAGTGCAATTACGAGGCCCAGTGTGCCCTGAATTAATTATATAAAAATGTTAAGTGTTTTTATATTACACATGTGTGGTTAACTAAAGAAAATGTGATATCTCTTAGATGGTAGCTCGAATCAGAAATCTGAGACCATAGTTTGGTCCGGAACGCGGTGTTTACCCTAGGTGCGACATAAAATGAGTCAGCGCGGGGCGTTTGGACCCCTCGCTCGTTGGCAGTGTGTTAAATGGATAATTAAAATATCAAATTATTCATTTAATAGCTCAAACCCTAATAACTCTTAAATGGTTTCTCGGATGGGAAAATCGAGGGAGTATTTGAGTCCGGAGTGGGCCGTTTACCTTAGGCGGGGTGTAAAAGTGGTTGGCATGGGCCTGCCGTGAGAGATATCACCCCGGGGAAAACTGTCTTTTTGAATTAATTACATTTTGATTTTTATCACTTAAGATCTTTTCGAATAACTCTCGATCAAAGCCTTGGAATGAAAATCTGAGACGTACGTTGAGTTTGAAATGGGGTGTTTTTCCTAGGCTTGATATAAAATAGGCGGGCACAAAGGTTTCAGAATCAGAGCCTATTGAGAGTGTTTTAGTGAATTTTTATAAATTTTCTTACGTGTTGGGAGAGGACAACCCATTTTATCTCTCTCCCTCTCTCTCTCTCTCACAATCTTTCTCTCTCTAAAGTGTTCTTTGTCGTTCGTCGGCGTTCTTCGCTATTCTTCGCCAGATTGAGGAGTGGACCCCGGTGGATTGAAGCAGGATCGAGCGGGCGTGTCGCCAACAATGAACAGATCCAACGAGGTATGATTTCGGATTAAATTTCACACCTTTTTGAAATTTTTGGTGTGTTTGTCAATTTTGTCATATTATGTTCTTAAATTTTAGAATTTGGGGTGTTGGCCGAACGAACACGGCCAATGCCTGAGCCTTTTTATCCGTCTTTCTAGAGCATTCTTTGTCCAAATTTTCAGAGGTTCCAATCGTATCAGATCAACAATCGGGGGTAGGCAATGCAAAGTCCTCGCCCCGAGGATCCCGAAACCATGTTCGGTTTTGAATTTGTGCCACCAGAGCAGTGGCAGCAGTTTTCAGAAGCCCAACTCTGGCAAGGGTGGTGGCCGGAGGTCAGGGAGGAGCAATCGGGGTTCGGATGAGGTGGCCGGCGTGGATGGGGTTCGGGACGAAGAGGCAGGCAGTCGGGCGGTGTCGGGAGTCACCGGCTGGCCGAGGGTGGTGCGCGACAACATCTATGTTTGGTGGGTAAAGGGGGGTGCCAGGGGGCGTGGCTGTGTCGCAGCGGAGCTCGGAGGGAGTAGGGGGCACAACAGCGTTCGTCGGGACTCCGACAGGCGGCACGAGGAGGCCGGAGAGAGCGGGGATCTCAGAGCAGTGTCGGTGGCCTGGGTTCATCACGGTCAAAGGGGAAGCCAGCGGAGGGCCCGGCAAGGGTGATGCCTTCGCGGTTGTCACGGTCGGTAGGGCGAACCTGAGGCGGTCGAGTGTGTGGAGGAGACCGGGACCCGCGCTTCGCGGGTCTTGTTGTGCAGCGTGGAATGAAGACCGGCCTGCTGGCTAGTTTGTTTGAAGAAGCCGAACCAGAGGGGTCCAGCAGTTTCTGGGTGGGCTGTGGCCAGTGGGTTGTGGCAAGCTGGGCCGGACCCACGGCTAGACCGTGGGCCGGTGGTCTAGACTAGGCTGGCCGGTCTGGACCAGCGAAGTCTGGGCCCCTTCTGTTCAAGGGCCCGTATCATCTAAACGGCGTGTCCGTTTGACGCACCGTCTGCGGCTGCAGGTCTGCGTCGGCGAGATGGACCTTACAAAGTGAATTTCAGTATTTTTAGGTTCTTTAACTGAATATGGTTTCCCCCGAATCATTTTACTTTAATAACATTAATTATTATTAAAGTTGTGTCGGACGTGGTTCAGGAGCCGGACGTCCGTTTGACGTGTCGTCGGAGGCGTTGTGGTCCTGTAGTTGAGAATGTCCTTCCAAGTTGGTTCGGATACTTGGTGGATTTGTTTCATTGCTCGGTGGCATGAAACACTAAATGTGAATAATTAATTAATTAATTAATTGTTGCGTCAGAGCTAACTCCTCTTTGGGATGTCCGATGGACGCGCCGTAAGTGGCAGCGTGACCCCATACCTCATGAAGACTTTTTGAGGTGATTTTCAAAGCATTTGGATTGGAGACAAGGTGCGGGCCCCACAGGTCCTAGTTCACATGTTTTACGGTGAAACACCACTTTCTCACCGGTCATCCGTTTGGGGTGTTTGAGTACTTATTTTCCAATGTTTTTCTGAGGGGATTGCAACGGTGCAATCTACCTGCCTATATTCGGGCCTGAGGCGTGGGTCCCACGAGGCGGATTTCAGACGTATGCTGCGTTTTTTACGGCTTATGCTTCATAATTCCGTTCAGCGCAAATGAATAGCCTATGTCGTGTAGTTATCAGCAGGGAACAGAATGGTGCAATTTGTGTGACGTGTTTTGGGGTCGAGATGTGGACCCCACAGGGGCCCATTTGCATATAACGCAGGAAGTTGCAGCTTCGGCATTCGGAGTTCGTTTTAGGCACTGTCAGTGGCATTGTGACCCTGGAATCGAGGTGAAATTGACTGGGGTGGTTTTAGGCATTGATGCCGGAGTTGAGGCGTGGGCCCCACAGGATGTCTTTTGAGATGTATGCAGCGTACTACGCCTTTTTCATCAGACAAACTTTTGGAGCATATGAATAGTAGATTCGGCGTGTTCTTTCGAGAGCATCACGATGGCATAGTTCACCCGACCTCTTTCAGGAAAGAGGTGCAGACCCTACGAGACGTCATATGGGCATAAAGCGATGTTGAATGCATTTTCCACTGGGATCCCGTTTCCAGTGAGTAAGTAGTCTATCCCATGTGTTTTTCTATGAGGATTACAAAGGTGTAACCTCTTTGGGAGATCGGAGCCTCTTTCGAGATATTATTAAATGTGGAAATATGAAAGGGAATTGGTCAGAAGTTCCTTTGATGTACTCCGAACATACTCACGGTAGCGGTGTTTGTGACACCTAGTGATGGCATGGGTACTGCGAAGATATCTGACCAGTTATGGGTTTACCCTCCAATGAGGCTAGGTAGTGGCACACCCATTGACCGTGCGGTTTACCATCCAATGGGGCTGGGCAGTGGGTCACCGTCAAATTATTCAGGATTTACCCTCTAGTAGTGCTGGGCAGTGGGTCACCTGATGTTTTATTACGGCTTACCCTCTAGCAGGGCTGGACAGTGGGTCACCCAATGATTTATTATGGTCTATCCTCTAGTGGAGCTGGGAAGTGGGTTTCCATTGACTTATTATGGTTTACCCTCAAGTAGGGCTGGGCAGTGGGTCACCGTCGACTTATTTTGGGTTTACCCTCCAGCAGGGCTGGCCAGTGGGTCACCCGATGATTTATCATGGTCTACCCTCCATCGGGGTTGGGCAGTGGGTCACTGTTGACTAATTTATTTTACCCTCCAATGGGGCAGGGCGGTGGGTTACCTAATGATCTATTGGGGTTTACCCCCCAGTGGTACTGGGCAGTGGGTTACCCGATGACTTCTTTCAGACACATTCCTTCTATGAGTCTAGTTAGTGCCTTTTCTCAATAATTATCGTAGCAGGACCCTCGGTGGTACAGTGTAGTGAGGTGGTTGCTGTGTCGTGCATGATTATTGGGCATTAGTGATGGCTACCCTTTGAACTGATGGAAATATTTCTTGGGCTGATCTTGGAGATATAGATCACCATTCACACTCGTTCGGGTTTTCTTGTTGAGCATATATATATACACACCTTACTTTTGTTCCCACCCCTTGGGTTCAGATACTCTCCTTCTAGGAGGGGTGAAGACGTGCAGGGTATGCCACATGCTTTCTGTGTCTAGTTCCTCTGAGATTGGACAAGTCTACTTCGATTCTTTTGTTTTGTTGAGCATCACTCTCTCTATTGTACTCTACCGTAGTTGTTTGTTTTGTCTACTACTCACCGTTTTAGTACCTCCTTTTTTCTCCATTGAGCTTTCAGGGCATCCTACTGATTATCTTTATACTCACCCATGCTTATGCTTTGCCCGCACTTGGTGTGACCTTGCAGACGACATAGAGGTCGGTAGAGACTACGGAGCAGTGTAGAGGACACAAGATCTTGGGGTGCGTACAGTGGCCATAGCGGGACATTTTGGGTATGAGACTCGTAGCTATGACTTTTGTTTACCTGTTTCTGGGATGCGGCACCTTTCTGGATGGATGCGTGTTTTCCCCCTTTTAATGATCAGTTTACTTGTCTTCACTTTACTTGTACTAGTTAGAGGTTGATGCCTTTATATTGGTTTCCCCTATTGTAGCAGTGTTGGATCATGCTTTCTTTTATCTACACTTTTTCTTTGAGTTTTCTACGTGTGTGTGTGTATAGTTTCATAAGAGAAGGCCTCCCCTAGTTTTTTGTGCCTTCGGTTCTAGTCGCCAGCCCCTGGCCTACGGAGTTAGGCTTTGGGTAGTTGCAGCTCAGGCCCCGGTATATGTTGGGTCGTGAAAAAGTGGCATCAGAGGTGGTTCATTCCATGGGGCGTTGTTCGGACAGCCCTAGAAAGTAATTGGTTGAGTTTTGGGGAAATAGTGTCAACGTGTCTCTAGACTGGCTCCCAGGCCATAGGGTCTAGTGATTGTGTGGCGGCCGATGTATCCATTCACAAGGACCCTGATAAACCGCTTGTCTACTCAGAAAAATGAGACACTTGTTGCAGGGAATTTGGTTCATGCATCATATAGGTTCGAGTATTTTATTTTTCTTAATGATTCAAATCCCCATAATTGTTGATAAATATATGCTCGTTTGACCACGCTACTCCTTGATCGGATTTAGGATGTCTCTGTGATGATATCCAGCCAGGACAATAGCTCCGGTTCGTGATGACGACTACGTGAGTGACGAGGCCTTAGTTCAAAATCCATCATATGATTACCCTTTCTCCATGAGGACAGGTAGTAGCACCTCCACTTGTGGATTAGAGGATAGTACCAGCAGTGAGGGCTGATGAAGAGTGCAGGCTGAGCGCGATATGTGAGTTCTTGTATTAGAGACTACTGAGGTTCCACGGTTGGCCATACCCTCAGACAATGAAGGGTTGGCGAGAGTCGGTTGTTTTCCACTTCAGGCTAGTTTGGATACTGACAGGTTGTATGGTGGCCTTGATAGCCTGTCTTTTTTCCACCAAGCAGTTGGAATTATTAGATCCAGGGTTACTCAGATGCATGATGAATCGGTACTCTCGTGGGATGAATTCTAGCATCTATTTCGTGAGGAGTACTACCTCTTCTGCTTATTCTTTTTATGGATTCGGGAGCTGCTCGAGCTTCAGCGGGGAGTGATGGTAGTGGCTGTGTACACGACTAGGTTCGCATAACTTAGTTGGTAGTCTTTGGATGTCATCCATGATGACAAATTCTGAGCGCAGAAGTTTGTGCGAGGTCACATGGTGTGAGACTACTCGACCAAATGTGTTGAGTCTTCCAGATATTTGGTAGATGAACCTCCACGACAGAGGCAGTGTTGTGATCAGAGAACTCTTATGTGAGATAGGGTTGTCCCCAGGGAGGTGGTTCTAGTAGAAAATCAGGAAGAACTGTGGTTGGTGGACGACATTTTGAGGTCCTTCCACTACCACTAGGTGGCCATGTCAGGCTCAGGGAGCTGACAGGTAGGGCCGCAGGCGGCTGTGTGCTATGGATGTCTACAATCCTGTAATGCAGAAGACGATAAGTGGTATGCTCTGTGTCTTTTTCTACTTTTCTCGGTAGAAATTGTTAGATGCTGCGTGAGGTACTCTTTTCATCTAACTCCTTGTTCGAGGGGATACCGAGGGTGACACATGGTGTCAGTGTAACCCTGTGTTGGTGTTGTCCAACGTAGCACTGAATGCATGAGAGAGAGGGATTTTCCCCCACTGAGACACATTTTTGTGATGCGATCAAAACCGTGAGGGAGAGTTAGTGCCACCCAATGTGGATTGTATTGAGGTGTGGTGGATGAGTCCCCCTAACATGTGAATTCATGGTAGGGTTATGCAGTGGAGTGTCAGAGCAGGTTCTAGATTTTCTAGTGGTGCTTTTCTGCTTGACCTCCCATTGCTTGAGTTCCACTAGTGGGTTTTGCAGAGTGCATGTTTTGGGGATTACTCTCCATCCATGAGGGGAAAAGACACATGGGGTATGCCACGTGCTTTATGTGTCTAGCCTCTAGCGGTTGGATGAGTTTTCATACCTTCCCAATTTGTTGGTACCTCACGTGATCAACGTCAACATTGATACAGTCATCAGGTATAGGTAGAGGTGATGGACACCCCAAAAATATAACTACGCAATTTACTATGTGGTGCTAGTGGTGGTAGTCCTTGTGGTGAGAATGTGGAGATGCTATATTTCGGGGGAGCATTTTTTGGGTTTCTCAGACCACCAGTTTCTCAGGTGCGTCCTCACCCAGAGAGACTTAAACCTGAGACAATGGTGCTGGATGGAGTTTCTGCCAAACTATGACATCGAGGTAGTCTATGTTTCGAAAGATGGCAGTGTATTAGCAGGTTCCCTCAACGGAGAGCCTCGGTTGTGATGCACCAACTGTGAAAACTTGTGTGACTTGATATCCTGCGTGTTTCACCATATGGGTATTCTGAAGGACGGAATCATGATGCCATGTTTCAGAAACAAAATGGGTTTTCGGTCGCGACAAAGTACGAACCATCCCTTCAGTTCACGTGTTGTGACAACTTGGTGTTGTGAAAGTTTCCATGGGAGTGGGAGAGTAAGGTGTGAGATCTATATCCCGAGTTGTTTTTCTGAGTTTTTCATTTTGGGGACGAAAATCTTGAAGGCAGGAATGATGTAAGAAGCTAGGTTTTGGGACTTTGAGACATTGAAATATTTCATGATGTCATTCCAGAGCAGGGAGTTCTGACTGTGTGTAATTATGAGGACTTTTGTGCCCGAAATTAATTATATAAAAATGTTAAAGGTTCTTTATTACACATGTGTGGTTAACAAATGAAAATGTGATATCTCATAGATGGTAGCACAGATTGGCAATTTGAGACCACGGTTTGGTCTGGAACGTGCTGTTTACCCTATGCACTATGTAAAATGAGTTGGCGCGGGACGTTCAAACCCCTTGCTCGTTGGCGGTGTGTTAAATGGACAATTAAATTATCAAATTATTCATTTCATGGCTCAAACCTCAATATCCCCTAAACAGTTTCTCTGACGGGAAAACTGAGGGCATCATTGAGTACGGAGCGGGCCTTTTACCCTATGCGGAGTGTAAAAGTGGCAGGCGCGGGCTTGTTGTGAGAGATGTCACCCAGGGGAAAACCATCTTTTTGAATTAATGACTTAGTGATTTTTATCACTGACGATCTTTTCAACTACCTTTCTAACGAAGCCTCGGAATAAAAATCCGAGACTTCTGTTGGGTTTGTAATGGGGTGTTTTCTTAGGCGTGATATAAAATATGCGGGCGCAAAGGTTTCGGAATCTGCGCCTGTTGAGAGAGTTTCAGTAAATTTTCATAAATTCGCTCAAATGCTGGGAGGGGAAAACCCATTCTCTCTCTATCCCTCTCTCACTCACTATCTCTTGAGCATTATTCGTTGTTCTTCAGTGTTCTTAACGGTTCTTCGCTGGATTAAGGAGCAGACTCCGGCGGATTGAAGCGGGATCGAGCGGGCACGTTGCCAACGACGAACGGATCCAATGAGGTAGGATTTCAGATTAAATTTCGCACCTTCGTGAAATTTATGGAGTGTCCATCAATTTTTAAATTTTATGTTCTTAAATTTTAGAATTTGGGGTGTTGGCTGAATGAACACGGCCAACGCCTGAGCCCCGTTTTTATCCATCGTTCTTAGATGTTCTTCGTCCAAATTTTAGGACTCTCCAATCATGTCAGATCAACAATCGGGGGAAGGTATGACAAAGGCCTCACCCCGGGGATCCCAAACCCATGTTCAGTTTTGAATTTGGGCCACCAAAGTGATCGTGGCGGTCATTGGAAGCCCGGATCCAGCAAGGGTGGTGGTTGGAGGTCAGGGTGGCGTCGTTGGGGTTCAGATGAGGTGGTCGACGTGGATGTGGTTAGTACCAAAGACGCAGACGGTCGGGTGGTGTCTGGAGTTGCCGGATGGACGAGGGCGGTACGCGGCGGCGGTGGTGTTCTGCGAGCGAAGGGGGGAGCTGGGGGGTGCGGCAGCATCGCAGTAGATCTCGGAGGGAGTAGTTGGTGCGGCAGCGTTTGGTGGGACTCCAGCAGGCAGCACGAGGAAGCCGGAGTGAGCGGGGAGCTCAGAACGGCGTTAGTGGCTGGGGTCTGTCACGGTCAAAGGGGAAGCCGACGGAGGGGCCGACGCAGGCGACGCCTTTGTGGTTGTCGTGGTCGGCATGGAGAACCCAACGCGGTCAGCACCTCAGGTGTGCGGAGGAGACCAGGACCTGCGCTCCACGACTCCTGTTGTGCGGCATGGAATGATGACCAGCCAATTGTCCGGTCTGTTTGAAGAAGCTGGACCTAAGGGGTCCAGCAGTTTCTAGGTGGGCTGCATCCAGCGGACCACAGAGAGCTGGCCCAGACCTACGTCTGGGCTGCGGGCCTGCGGTCTGGACCGGGCCGGCTGGACTGGACCGGCCCATTCTGGGCCCTTTGTGTTCAAGGGGCCGTATCATCTAAACAGTACATTCGTTTGACGCTACGTCTGCGGTTGTGGGTCCGTGACATCGAGACAAACCTTTCAAAGTGAATTTCGGGATTTTTGGGTTCTGCACCAAAAAACTGGTGCCCGAAACCTTTTACATTAATAAAATTAATTGTTATTAAAGTTGTGTTAGAGGTGGTTCACGAGCCGGATGTCCGTTTGACGCGCCGTCCGAGGCGTTGTGGCCCTGGAGCTGAGACGGTCCTTCCATGTTGGTTCGGAACCATTTTGATTTGGTTTCATTTCCCGGTGGACCAAAATGCTAAATGTGAATAATTAATTAAATAAATAATTAATTAATTAATTGTTGCGTCAGACCAAACTCCTGTTAGGGATGTCCGATTGATGCACAGCTAGTGGCAGCGTGACCGTAGTCCTCGTGCAGACTTTTTGAGGTTCTTTACAAAGAGTTTGGATTGGAGACATGGTGAGGGACCCACAGGGGCTAGTATGAAAATTTTACGGTGAAACACCAATTTTTTCACCCGTCATCCATTTGTGGTGTTTGAGTACTCTTTTCTGAGTGTTTTTCCAAGGGGATTGTAACAGTGCAATCTGCACGCCTAAATTCGAGCCTGAGGCGTGGGTCCCACGAGGCGGCTTTCAAACTTATGATGAATTTTTTACGGATTATGCATCATAATTCCATTTAGGTCAAATGAATTTCCTACACCGCATGGTTATCCGTAATGAACGTAATGGTGCGATTTTCGTGACGTCTTTCGTGTCGAGATGTGGACCCCACAGGGCCCCGTTTGCGTATAACATGGGAAGTTGCAGCTTTGTCATCTGGAGTATGCTTTAGGCACAATCAGTGATGTTGTGACCCTGGAATCTTGTCGAAATCTACTGGGGTGGTTTCAAGCGTTGAAGCCAGAGTTGAGGCGTGGGCCCCACGAGCCGTCTTTTGAGTTGTATGCAGCGTACTTCGAATTTTTCATCAGATGTCTGTTTGGAGTGTATGAATAGTCGATTCGGCGTGTTTTTCTGAGAGCATCGTGATAGCGCAGTTCGCCTGACCTCTTTTGGGACCGAGGTGCAGGCCCCACAAGACGTCGTATGGGCATAAAGCGGTGTTGAATGACTTTTCCACCCGGAGCCCGTTTCCAGTGAGTAAGTAGTCTATCTTGCGTGTTTTTTCATGAGGATTACAACGTTTTAACCTATTTGGGTGAGCAGATCATATTTCAAGATCCTACTAAATGTGGAAACATTAAAGGGAATTGGTAGGAGTTTCCTTGGGCATACTCTGAACCTATGCCTGGTAGTAGTGTTTGTGACACCCTGTGGTGGCACGGGTAGTGCAGAGATATAGGACTAGTTCCGAGTTTACCCTCCAGTGAGGCTGGGTAGTGGGAAACCTATTGAAATCACGGTTTACCCTCCAGCGGGGTTGGACAATGGGTCACTATCAACTTATTCAGGGTTTACCCTCCAGTAGGGCTGGGTAGTGGGTCACCTGATGTTTTATTACGGTTTACCCTCCAGCAGGGTTGGGCATTGGGTCCCCTGATGATTTATTATGGTCTACCCTACAGTAGGGCTAGTAAATGGGTTACCATTTAATTATTATGGTCTACCCTACAGTGGGTCTGTGTAGTGGATCATCAGCGAATTATTTAGGGTTTACACTCTAGTAGGGCGGGGTAGTGGGTCACCCGATGATTTATTATGGTCGACCCTCCAGCGGGGCTGGGAAGTGGGTCACTGCTGACTTAGGGTGGTTTAACCTCTAATGGGGATGGGTAGTGGGTTACCTGATGATCTCTTAGGTTCTACCATCCATCGGGAGTGGGCAGTGTGTTACACGATGACTTCTTTCAGACTTAGCCCTTTTATGAGGCTAGTCTGGGACTTTTCTCCATGATTACCAGAGCATGACCCTTGGTGGTACTGTGTAGAGATGAGGAAGCTGTGTCATGCGGGATTATTGGGCATCGGTGATGGATACCCTTATAACTGATGGAAATATTTCTCGAGATGAGCTTGGAGATAGAGATCCCCATACATACTCATCCGGTTTTTCCTGTTGAGCATATATATATATATATATACCCTACTTTCGTTCCCACCCATTGGGTTCAGTTACTCTCCATCTAAGAGGGGCGAAGATGTGCAGGGTATCCCATGTGCTTTTCATGTCATGCTCCTCTAGGATTGGACGGTTCTACTTCCTTTATTTTGTTGGTTTGAGCTGCACTCTCTCTTTTGTACTCATGAACTGTTCTTTGTTCTGTCTACTTCTCACCATTCTAGTACCTCCTTTGTTGCTCCCTTGATCTTTCGGGGCATCCTACTATGTATCTTTATACTCACCCCTTCTTGGGATTTTCCCGCACTTGGTGTGCCCTTGCAGACGATAGACAGGTTGGTAGAGACTAAGGAGGAGCGTACAGGACAACAGAGCTTGGGCTGCGTACAGTGGCCGTAGCAGGACTTTCCGAGTGTGAGACTCACTAACTGTTACTTTTTTTTTCCTGTTTCTATGTCGTGGCACCTTTCTGGTTGGGCGCATGTTTTCCCCTTTTATTGTTCAATTTACTTGTCAGCACATTAATAGTACTGGTTAGAGGTCGATGCATGTATGTTGGTTTCCCCTTTTGTAGTAGTGTTGTATCTCGCTTTCTTTTCTTTGCACATTTGCTTTGAGTTAGCTGCGTGTGTGTATACAGTTTATTAGGAAAAGGCCTCCCCTAGTTTTTTGTGCCTTCGGAGCTAGTCTCCAGCCCCTGGCCTATGGAAGTGGGCTTGGGGTAGTTGCTGCTCAAGCCCCAGTACGGGTGGGGTCATGACACCAATCGAGTTAGTTTTCTATTTTAATTATACATCTCATCATACTTATCAAACTATTATAATTATTGTTTTTTATTTTGCATTATTCATTTTAAAGAACATAATTATAAGGAAGCTTTGCACAACTAGGCCATTTGGAGGGTCATATACGCTACATAAGAATCCCCAAATAATTTGTAAAGAAACATGACCCGCCTTAATGATAAAATTTCTGGGCTCAATCCAGAAGTCCAAATTATTTCTTTCTCCACAAAAAGTTAGCGAACAATAAAATTCATCTGGGATAAAAATTTCAATGTCCACAACACCTAAAGGTCACCAAATGATGCTTTGATGTCCTTACCAACATTCTATCATGGAATAAAAATCTGTACACAATACTTGAATTTTCTCCTACACTAAACATCCAGTTGGTCTGAGATTTTGTAGTGTGAAATCCACGAGATAGGTGACCAACTTTTTAGAATAAATGGTTTGTATATTTTGGTATATTTTATTCAAAATTCCATTCAAATTTCAATCATCAAAAAAGTGTTGTTAAAAATGGATAGATAGAAATCATTTCATAAAATAGACTTAACATTGGGTACAAAAAAAGAATGGCATAAAAGTTTCATAGTATACAGTAAAAATCCACATCTAAAACTTGTATGAATAAGATATCTCAAGATTCTTTTATCTATGTGGTCCAATTTTCAATCTAATTGGTGGGACATATTTTGAAGGAAAACAATCCTACTCCTTGGACTATAAATAGAACTCCAACCTATCCCTGTAAAGAGTTGGATTTTCATCAAATAAGGAAACAGTTTTTCATGACTAGAGACATGAAAAGGGCCTCAGAGTAATTTCCTTGATCTCGTTTCAGCAAGAGTATCCACTCTTACACATTCCTATTCTTGTTTTTGAGGTTGTTTTTATTTTTAATAATATAAGTATATTTTTATTTAAACAGAATTTTCATGAATTTTTCCTCTTTATAACCTCCTATTCTCAAAAACCCTATGTTTTTTAATATTTATGGTCTTAAAATATTTTTTATATAGTTAAAATCACAATCCCCATTTTCTTACTCATTCAATCAAAAGTACATTTTGGTATTTTCTCATTGTTTGTGTGTGTTCAATGCAGAAGTATTTTCTTATCCCATTATTTTTGTTCTCTTTATAATTTATCACCATAAAACATATATTACTATATTTCTATCAATCCTAATGTGTGAGTAAATATACCATTATTTTGAGTAATAATTAGGGGATTTTATGTGATTCTGAGCTTTTGCTCATTATGTATTATTTAGGTTAAAATTGTGTATGTTCAACTTAAAATTTCAGGGATAAATGAGTTTTTTTGATTAACATGTGGATTCCATGGATTATTGGAATCCTAAATACACTACCATAAATAGTTGTTGAAATTAGAACTCTTGTTAATTTAATGCTAATATTAAAGCCTTAACACATGGGAATTTTGATCAAAGTCATTGTGTGAAGTGAGAGTCAATTTAATGCAATATAAATCAAAGATCAATGATATCACAAGCTTAAATCCGTAATTATGAACTCACCCTAATCACAATAAAAATTTTAAATCAATTTAAATGAATAAATAATTAAATGTTAACTCTGAAAAGAAACCCCCCATTAAAAATTCAAATCACAAAAAAAATCGTCTATAAGAAAGCATCATCATAGAGGATTAGACCAGAGTGCTTCTATACACATTGGCAGAGAACCAGACCCTTGAACAGTCAAAAGGAGACAATCAACCATAATTTAAATGGAACTGTTTCAGGGGATGGTGTGATTATTTGTCAGTAATTTTTTTTAAAAAAAAAATTAAAAAAATTTAAAAAAATTAAGAAAAACCAATGAAAAATCCTCTATATCCTAAAAATCATAAACAAAAAACCCAAAAGAACCCATCATATTCCTCATTTTTCCAAACGTCTCTTAATTCACTGTATCCTCCCAAATAATCTATTGGATTTTTTGGACCTTGAAATTGAGAGAACACTTCACTGACTTAGGAATAAAATTAGTTATAATCAAATCACTCCATAACAATTCATTTTCCATCAAATTGAACGTGATATGGCCAATCCTAGTGAAAAAACATTATAAGAACATTATTTTCTTGATTTGAATTAACTACCCATTGGTGTTAAATATGGAAATATTGAGGCTGATTTTGAACTCAAATTAGGTTTGATTCATCTTTTACCTCATTTTGATGGTGTATCCAGTGAAGATCCACATATTCATCTCAAAGAGTTCCATGTTGTGCGCTCTACCATGAATACAAAAGGTTTTTTTGAAAAAAAAATCAAACTTTAAGCATTCCCTTTCTCCCTAGATGACTTCGGAATGTCATGTCTCTACTAACTCACTTAGGGTTCCATAGAGACATGGAATGACATGAAAAAAATCTTCTTAGAGAAATTATTTCTTACTTCTCGTACTAATTATATCTGAAAGGAAATAGGTGGTATCCCTCAATTCCCTAATGAATCACTCAATGAGTAATGGTAGAGGTTCAAAAATATTATTTCAACCGTCCCACTTCCCCAAATCCATAATATAGTCTTGATCCAATATTTTATAATGGGTTATTGTCTATGGAGATAACTCTAATTGATGCCACATGTGGAGGTTCACTTCTTGAGAAAACTCAAACAGCTTTCGAGATCTTATAAGAATCTTGGATGCAAACACATATAAATTCCATAATCGAGAATCTGATCAAGTCAAAAAATACCAAGATAATCAATCCATAGATCCCTATAAGATGGTCAAGTGGATGAGTGAACTTAGAGGTCCTGTGAGGCAACTATTTTTTGCAACCAAATCCCCAACTTCATCTTACCTACAATCCCCATTCCATGGATATATAAAATACTATGGGATCTGTAGCTCAATATCTCATCCAACAAACACATGTCCATATATTCCAAAGGATCCATCTAGTTCATCTGGACCAATGGATCTCGATATTTTATATGCTCAGTGGAAACCCAAACCTCATCAATTAGTCTAGTTAATTTGAAACATCAACCAACCCCACTCTTAGCCCTTCTCATCTACCATTAACCACAACTTAAGGTATTGTAATCCTGTTTCTAATGACACTAAATTTCCTCCTCAAAACGCTGACCAATTCAAATATTATTGAGGAGTTGGTAACTTCCAATAACCTTACCTTTTGGTTCTTCAACCTAAAAGGATCAATCCTACTCTTTCTCCTCATGGATTCCACTATCCTGATGAGCCTCCCTAATTCCCAACCCAGTATAATCACCATCCCAGGAACCAAAATCAAGCTAATTCAAGATGGGATATTCCTTTACTTACATGAAACCATGGGAATGTGTTGTAGAATATCTTTCCTCCTTCACCCATTATGGACATAAAAACATTGAAACCCAAATTAGCCACCTTGCATCCCTCTTTATCCATAAGAAACAATCTATTTATTCACAACGCCCAACTCAACCATTTACCAACCTTCAGGGTAATGTAATTGCAATTTCTTTTAGATCCGTAAAGAAAGTCACTATGACTCATGATGAATCCTATAAATCAATATTAAATGTTTAGTAGGAAAATAAAATGAAAAATAAACCTGAATACACTACCTCACATCCTTCCCTCCCACTATGCAACCCAATTCATTTTCCTCAATATCTCTTTAATCAAATGTAGTTTTTTGAACCTGATTCTGAAATTCATGAAATTTTTAGTGATGTTGAAGTGAACATTCCACACATAGATGTAATCAAAAAAATTCCTATTTATTTTATGTTTCTTAAGTAATTAAGCATTGAAAATAAGAAACATAGGATGATTGAAAATTTTTCATCCCAACAATCCATTCCTCTAATGTGAAAAGATCTAGGGACCATTACGGTTCCATACCAAATATGTAGTTCCAACTTCGATGATGCACTCGTAGACCAAGTAGCCTCAATAAATGTCATTCCCAAAACCGTATTCTCAACACATGGTCTAGGTAACTTTTACCCAAGAAGTATTGTCATTCAGTTAGTCAATCAAATCGTATCCATTCCTGAGGGAATACATGGGGATGTCCAGGTTATGGTCAATTATATTATATTCCCCGCTAACATCTATGTCATTGACATAGAAGGTGACACAAATTCTTTACAATCTTCTCTGATTCTAGGAGGACCTTTCTTCATGAAATCTAGAACAAATTGATGTCCATGCTATCATCTTATCTATGGAATTTTGGGACCAACTGGTCAAGTTCAATAATTTCAATTCCCCATAATTCCCATTAGAGAATCACTATGTATTATTTATCATTACTTAAGAAAGTATCTCTGAGAGTGTGTTGAACAACGATCCATCATGTTACTTTTTTTTATAATGATAGTGGAGTTTGTGAATATTTCATCTTCATTAACCAAGTCATAAATGGATATGTTTATGTTGACATTTCAAATTTTAACACCATTAATCTAAAGGATCTTAAAAACTCTTTGGAATCCCATCTCTCCTTTGATATCCACTACTCCAACTTGGATGCTAATGATGTATATGAAAAAGCATGTCCATTTTTTTATTCAAATAATATTATCCCCCATTCACCATTTCCCATCCATGATTTTTATAATTCTATTATTTTTGAGATGAAACATGATAAAATATTCTTATATTGTGACAATGGGAGTGTTTCTTGTGATATTTGTTCCCTGATTAATAAAGTGATCACTAGTGATTTTTAAATTGACCATTATTTGGAAAAAACATTTATATAAAGGATATTGAAAAGTTTATTCAGTCTTATGAATCCACTGATCCTCAATAATATACTTTAGTTAGTGATAAAATAAATGAGTTAAAAACAATAGAGATCGTATAATTTAATTTTGTATTATCTGAACCCAACATCAATGCACAATCATAATTGAAACATCTTCCTAAACATCTGAGCATAGAAAACCAACACTCAATGGGATACATAATACGTCATGTCAAAGACCAAATACAGGATACCCACATTCTCTTTTAACCCCCATGGAATTGAAATACCTACCACAAGGATGGGAAGAAAATATCCAATGAAAAATCACACCTCCCAAATAAGATGTTTTTCATGAATCACTCTAGTTTTGAGAAAATATTCTGTCCACAATCAGACTACAAGTAGTCCACTTCAACTGTCCATATTTAGAAAAAATAAATGATGCACTTCTTGGGAGGAAACCCACTTTTTATTTTATGATTATGAAATTTTATTTTATATTTAATTTTTTATTAAAGGAATAATTATTTTGGTTTTTAATTCTCTTTTAGGTAATGGTTATTTTCCAAATCCTTAGAAAATAGGACACATACCCTAGTAACAACATCAACTTCCACTGACCCACCACTAGAGAGAGATGACAAAACACTAAATCTAAGATTTGTGCACCTCTTTCCTTTTAACTCTAAATATTTTTCTCAGTCTCTATCTCCCTCTATTTATCTCTTTCTCTATTTCTTCTTCTTCATCTCTCAATATTTTTTCAACACATTCTTCACCAATATTTCTTCCCTCATTATCTTTGTGTGGGTGTGTCTTTATAAAAAACATAAAAAAATAAAAAAATACAAAAAAAATCATAATTACTCACCATCCACTTTTAAATTTTTTTCCATCCATTTTGTGTTGTAAATAGACTTGTTTTAATCTCAATAATTTTTTATTTTCATCGTAAATTTAGATAAGTAATATTGTGTCATAACCAAGAAATTATGATGGCACGATTTTTAATTTAGAAATAAATTTTTCTCCAACCATGAGGAATAACATTTACTTTCATTCCTAGGTCACCTATGACGATCATTTAATTATGTGTTTTTTAACCCCTGAATTTGAGTCATGAGTTTTTATACCTTTATGTTGAATTTCATACATTGGTTTTCTTTAATATGATAGTGTCATTTTTTAAACCACATGATAATCACAATATCCAAATATCCTCCCATTAACCTTACATTAATCCTCATTTTAAAATCTCCTTCAAATCTATGAATACCTTCTAATTAATAGCCACATTACAAGCCAAATACCTTGTCCCACCCAAAATCTATATAGAATTACATTTCTTAATTAATTGATATTTAAGTATGGAGGTGATGTATTTTATTTTGGGTACCCATTTCATTATTTTCAACATGTTATCATATGCATGAGGGAAATAATCTATTTACTTGTGGGGGATAGGTATTAATTCGGTGAGTATAGGGAGTTTATTTTCATTTATATAATTTTGAACATGATATTGAAAAGTGTTCTGAAAAAAAAATTGAAAAAGAAACAAATAAACAAAAAAACCATTGGGTTGTGCCTTGGGTTGGTCAAAATTAACTCTTCCTCAACCCGTTATCATGTTATAAATATTAAAATGAGTGGCATAAAAAGATAAAACATGGATTTAGAGATGAGTGTGAGAGCTGTTTCATGTTCAACTTTCGAAAAAAATTCTAAAAAATATATATATTTAACACTTATGTCATTAAGAGATTTTTTTTGTAAATATTTTATATTATCGTCACCTTCAAATTTTATTCCTCATTTTTGTCTTTATTCACAGAATATTTACCTTCTAAATATGCGTTTCCATTTGTATTCATCTTTCTTTTCAAAAGACATTGTGCATTGTTTTACCAATATTGGTGTTTCTCCCTTTTTTCCACTATATTGGACATTAAATTACTACATTCCCATAGCCAGAAAACCCCTAAAAATACATCTTGATTCTTATAATCTTTAGTATAGGTAATGGAAGATGATAGATCTTTCAAAATATAAGAATTTTTACTTTTTGGTGGTTAATGATTAGTCCTGGATATATAAATTTTTATCATCATAAGAGGAGTGAGTTCTGAGTATCCAAATTTTCCAATTCAATATTTGAGGAAGAAAAATGAATAATTTTTGGAATATTTTTTAACAATTTGTGGTGGAATTCAATATGGGTGAGTAAAATGGTATAAACCTCCCCGGATTAGGGAAAACAAAATTTTAATATTTGTTGGTGATTGAGGATGATTTTGTTAGGTTTTGATATTTATTTCACATGATGAAATTCACAGAGATATATTTTTTAGGGAGTTTATATTTTTTAGTTATTCATAACTTTTTATCAACTTCCACTAGTAATTTTCATGTAAAAGTGCATAATTAGTGTGAAATACCCATGTTTTACTACTAAATATAATTTTTGAGCATTATTTGAATTAATCCATTTGATTCAATTTACTATTTTAATTATAATAGTCGCCTAACATTTCAAAATAATATGATTCTTGTTTTTTATGGTTCCTTATTTAATTTCCAACATATAATTAGAAGGAATCCTTGGTCGATTGGCCATTTTAAGGGTCACATAGGCCACATAAGAAGGCCTAAAGAATCTATAAAGAAATTGGACCAGCCATGAAGATAGAATTTGTTGCCTCAATCTAGAAATAAAAAATATTTCATTCTCCCCCAAAAGTTCAGGGACAATACAATTCATTTTTGATAAAATGATCAACGCCCAACTCCACCAAAAAAAATGCCCAAATGATGCTTTGATGTGCATCCCATCATTCCATATGAGAATAAAAATCAGTATACATTACTTGAAATTTATCCTGATATATACATTCAATCAATCTAATATTTTATAGCGTGAAATCCATGATATAATAAGAATACTTTTTTTTTTGGAAGAAATGGTTTTGATTTGAGATATATTCCTATTCAAAAACGCATTCATAATTCAGCCATTGAAAATTTGTTGATAAAAATGGACAACTACACATAGTTTATTAAAATAGCGATAACATTGGCCCTAAACATCCAATGGATGCCAAAATTACAGATTAGATATAAAAAATCCATATGTACAATTTTTAATATAAATGTATGTCAATATTATGATTTATATTGGGTCTAATATTCGATCCAAATGGAGGGACATATGTAGAATGAAAATAGTCCAACTCCTTAGGCTATAAAAGCCTCCCCCTCATCTCCTTACATGGATTTTTAATTATAGAAATTAAGGATGAGTTTTGGAATAACTAGAGACATGAAAAGATGATTTTATGATGTTACATGATATTGTTTCAATAAGAGATACCTCTCCTCCAGTTTCCTTTTCTTGTTTGTTTTTGGTTGTTAATAATTATAATCATGTATGTTTTTTTCATTTCAATAGAATTTTTATTCATGTTTCTTCTTAATCACATATTATTATCATCCAGAATCTATTGGGTAATGATAATTGTCATAAAATAGTTTAAATTAAAATAATATCTCTTTCCTCATTTTCCTTTATCATTCAATCAAAAGTTAATTTTTAGTTTCCTCACTGTTTGTGTGTGTGTTTGGTGCACAACACTTTTCTTATCATGTTATTTTAATTATATTTATAATTCATCTCTACAAAACATATATAACCCTATTAATATAAATATAAATGGACAATTCAATCTAACTTTGGGTTAAGTAATCATTTTGTGATGTTAAGTGATTGAGAACATTTTCTCGTGGAGTATTCATTAGGTTTACATCGTGTAAATTAAACATAAAATGTCATGGAATAATTAAATGTTCTGTTTAACAAGTGGATTCCATGGATTATTGAACCATAAATACACTACCATAAAGATTTAGTGATTGATATTATAACCCTAGAAAATTTATTTCTTCTATTAAAGACATAACACTTTGGAATTTCGATCAAAGAAATCTTGTTAAGTGGGAGTTAATTTAATGCATTATAAAGCGAATCAGAAGGATATCACAATCTTATCTCCATAATTTTGAAATCACCCCAATTAATATTAAATAGTTAAATAAATATACATCAATCAATAATTTTATTTTATCTCTTCTTACGAACCCCAAATTTAAAATCCAAATAAAAAACAATCTACAATAAGAAGGAACCGTCATTAAGGATTCGACCTGAGTGTCGATATGCACATTAGAAAAGCACCGGAACCGCAAACATATGAACGTGAAAACTTGCGACACTTCAAGGGGATTATAGTATTTTAGGTGTTTTCATGTGTTTTAGTGTTATTATGAATTTTAGTTGGTTTGGTTTTTTTTATAGTATTTTAGGGGGGTTTTTTTGTTTTTGTGTGCATAGAAATTTTTAGGGGTTTTAGGTATTTTATGGATTTTGGGGGTTTTAGGTTTTCTAGGGTTTTTTGTTTTATAATATTTTATAGATTTTATGTTTTTAGGTGTTTTTTTGGTTTTGGTATTTTTTGAGTTTTTGGGTTTTTAGGGGTTCTATTACAATATTTAGGGTGTCAGGGGATTCATTAGGGTGTTGGGGTTATTTATTTCCATAAGGGTTTTATGTGTTTTTATGGTCATTATTGGTTTTTAGGAGTTTTACTGTTTTTGGGGTTTCATATTTCATATGGGTTTTTGTGTATTTTTATCGTTTTTAGGATTTTAGGGTTTATTAGGGTTTATTAACTATTTTTATGGGGTTTGGGGTTTTAGGGTTTTTTCTTTTCTCTGTCTTTTTAGGGTTTTTAGGGGTTTTAAGGACTTTTAGGGTTTTTATGAATTTTTAGGGTTTTTATGTGTTATAATGGTATTTTAGGGTTTTCTTTGGGTTTTGGGTTTTTTTGTATTTTTAGGGTTTTAAGGGTATTTTGGGTTTTAATGGGATTTCAGGGATTTTTGGATTTTGAATTTATTTAGCGTTTTTAGTATGTTTTAGGGGTTTTAGGGAATTTTGGAGTTTTTTTGTGATTTTTAGGTTTTTTTGGTTTTCATGGTTTTTTGAGATTTTTGGGATTTATGGGTACTATATTTTTTAATGTTTTTGGGTATTTTAGGTTTTTTATGGTGTTTAGGGGATGTTAGAATTTTCTAAAAGGATTAATATTATTTTGGGTTTTTTTGAACTTTTGGTGTTTTAGTGGGTTTTTTGATTTTTATAGTTATTAGTAGTTTTATGAGTTTTTATGTTAATATGGTTTTTAGGGTATTTTAAGGTTTTATGGTTTTTATTTTCATTTATTGATGTTTAGAGGTTCTATGGTCTTTTAGGGTTTTTAGGGTTTTAAGGACTTTAGGGATTTATATGGGTTTTAGTGTCCTCTTTGGGTTTTTAATTTTTAGGTTCCTTTTTTAGGTTTTATTGTTTTTATGGTTATTGTTTTCTATTATTTTTATTGTTATTAGTGGTTTTAGAGTCATTAAATGTAATTTAAGACATCGAAGGTATTTTAGGATATTTTTATGTTTTAGTGTCTTTTTGGATTTTTAAGGATTTTAGGGTGTTTTGGGATTTTTAGTGACTTTTAGGGGTTTTAGTGTATTAGGTTCTTATAGGGTTTTTAGGTATTTTTTAGTTTTATTGGGTCTTATAGTGTATTTTAGGGGCTTTACGGGAATTTAGGGGTTCTTAGTGTTCATAGGGTCTTGCTGAGGTTTTGGGATTTTTTGTGTTTTTAGGATTTATTGGTTTATTTAGGATTTTTAGGGGTTTTAGGTTTGTTTGGCTCTTTATGGTTTTTATGGTTTTTAGGGGTTTAGGATTTTTATGATTTTTAGTTTCCATTATGGTTTTTGGGGGTTTTAGGGTTTTTATGTTATTTATGGTTTGTATGATATTTTTAGGGGTTTTTTGGGTTTTAAGTATTTTTAGGGTTTTTAGGGATTTAGTTTTTTAAAAAAGGTTTAGGGTTCATTTATTGTTTATATGTGTTTTTGGAGATTTGGTGGTCCTTGGGGTTTTTGGGGTCTTAAGGGTCATTAAGATTTTTCTAAATTTACTAATTTTAGGGTCTTATGTTTTTTTAGATTATTAGAGCATTTTTGGGTTTTTTGGGTGGGGGGTATTGTTTTTATTGTTTTAAGGGAATTTTAGGACAGTTTCGTTTTTCCAGATGGTTTTATGACTTTAGGGTATTTAGGGTTCTTAAGTGTTTTAGTTTTTTTGGGTGTTTAATGATTTTTTGGGTCCTTTAGGGTTTCTTGGGTCTTCATGATCTTCTCGTGTTTTTTTAGTTTGTAGGGGTTTTTATGGTTTTAGGGGTTTTAGATAGGCTTTAGATTTTTTTATAACTTTTAGGCGTTTTTTTTGGTTTTTTGATTTTTTTGGGGTTTGGAGGATCAAAATTTATTAGGGGCTTAAAGGGTTTTTAGAGTTTTCCTGGGGTTTTAAGGGAATTAAGGAATTATGGATATTTATTGTTTTATGGTGTTATATAGATTTCTAGAATTTTATGGGATTTTTGTGTTTTCTAGGGTTTATTGGTTTTTTGTTGTTTTTAGGGTGGGGGTAGTTTTTTTCATAGATTTCAGGGGTTTGTGGATTTTATGGGGTTTCAGAGTTATCAAAGTATTTATGGGTTCTAGGGAATTTGATTTTTTATCTTTTTTAATGGGAGTAAAGGTTTTTATTATTTTTTAATATTGTTTTATGGTTTTAGGTTTTTAGGGTTTTTGGGCTTCTTGGGATTTTAAGGATTTTTTTTGTTTTTTGTAGTTCTTAGGGGTAATTAAGAGTTTTTTGGTTTTTCATGTTTTATAGGGGTATTATAAAATAATTTATGGTACTCAGTGGTTTTAGTATTTTTAGGTGTTTTGAGGGGTATTAATGGTTTTTAGGATCATTCAGGGGTATAGATGTTTTAGGTGTTTTAGGGTATTTTAGTCTTCTTAGGGGTTTTATGGTTTTATGGATTTAAGTATTTTATTGGTATTATTACTCTTTAAGGGATTGGATAATTTCCTTTTGGTTTCTAGGTTTTTACGGGTTTTATGGGGTTTTTAGGTTTTTACAGATATTAGTTATTGGGGGGGGGGTAGTATTTATTATTATTATATAGGTTTTTAAGGGTTTTTAGGGTGATTTAAGGATTTAGTGTTTTTTTGGGGTTGTGGTGACTTTAAGGTTTTTACGTGGTTTTGTGGTTTTTAGGATTATTTTAGGGTGTTAGGGGTTTTGGGGTTCTTAGGGATTTAGGTTTTGTCGATGTTTTATGGGTTTTTAGTTTTTTTAGTATCTTACAGTCTTTATTACAATATAGTCTTTAAGGGGGTTTATTGGTTTTATTTATTTTTGAAGTTTGTTTCTTGGGTTTTTGGCTTTTAGGATGGTAATGGGTTTTTTGGTTCTAATAGGGTATTTTAGGGATTTTATGTTCTTTTTTGGGTATTTAGTGTCTTTTAATGTATTTTAGGGACTTTTATTGTTTTTATTGATTTAAATGTCTTTTAGGGTTTTTAGGGGATTAGGGCTCTTTAGATATTTATTTAGTGTTTCTAGGGGTTTTATGGAAATTTAGAAGTTTTAGGGGATTTAGGATTTTAGGAGTTTTTACGATTTTTGTGATTCTATGGGTTTTCTGATTTTATTATTTTTTTGTGGTTTTTTTCTTGTGGTTTTTTGGATTGCATGTATTTTTAACAGTGTTAAAGGGTTTCTAAATTTTTTTGGGTTTCAAGAATTTTGCATTTTATGTGTCATTTAGGGGTTTTAGGGTTTTCAGTGTTTTTAGGGTTTTAAGTGGGTTTGTAGGGTTTTAAGGATTTTTTAGGGTTTTAGGGATTATAAGGGGGTTTATGGGATTTTAGGGGGGATTTAGGTTTTCTATCACTTTATGGATTCATTAAGTGTTTTTGGTTTATATTGGATTAAAATATACATGGGGTATTATTTATTATTTTTGGATTTTCGGGGAATTATGATTTTTTGTTTTCTAGCTGATTTTTTGGGTTTTATCTTTTTATGGGGTTTCAGTTATTTTTAGTTTTTTAAAGGTTTTTAGGGTTTTATTTCTTTTAGGGTATTCTAAAATTTTAGTGGGTTTTAGGGTCTATTTTATGTTTTAGTATATTTAATGACTTTTAGGGGTTTTAGGGATGTTTTTGTTTTTTAAGAGTTTTTTCGGGTTTTTTTGGTTTTTTTCATATTGTTTTTTAGAGATTTTAGTTTTTTAGGGTTTTTACTAGTTTAGTGGTTTTATGGTTTTAAGTGTTTCATGGGTTTTTTTTGTTTTTCAGGGTTTTTAGATGGTTTCTGTCTTTTTAATGATTTACTGTGTTTTTATGTTTTGAGATGTTTTAAGGGTTTATAATAATGTTTATGTATTTCAGGGTTCATTTAGTTTATTTTTGGGGTTTTATGGAGTCTTAAATGTTTTTATATTTTTTAGGGTTTTAAAGGGTTTTAGAGTTTCATAGGATTTTTAGGGTTTTTTGGAATTTAAAGTGTATCAAGGGTTTTTAGGTGTTTTAAGAGTTTTAGGTGTTTTGAGGGTCTTCTTTAGGGGTTTTGATGGGTTATAATTTTTTAGGTGATTTAGGGTTTTTAGGTGTTTCAGGGTTTTTAGGGTCCAATATGGGTTTTAGGGATTTTAGGATTTTAGTTACATTAATGGATTTTTTGGGATTTGCGGTTTGTATGGTATTTATTTTACTTTTACTGTTTTCATGCATTATTTTGGGATTTTATTGATTTTTGGGTTTGTAAGGATTTTTATGTTTCTGGGGTTCTTTTATTGTTTTTTTTATTATTTTTAGGTATTTTAGGGGGTTTAGGTTTTTTTTGGTTTTCTAGGGTTTTATATTTTTTATGGTTATATTAAAGTGTTAAAAGTTTTTTTTTGTTTTTATGGTACATTAGGTTTTTAAAGATTTTTTAGTATTTCCATAGCTTTTTAGAGTTTTATGTGGGTTATGATTTTATTTTTGTAGGGTTTTTAGGGTTTTAATAATTTTCTATTTTTTTGGGTTTTCTGGTTTTTAAGGATTCATATGGTTTTTTATGGTATTTTAGGGAATTTTATTATTTTAGGATATGTTAGTGTATTTATGTTTTTTATAGTTTTTTTTTGGGATTTTATGGTGGTCTAGGGGTTTTATTGATTTTTGGGTTGTTAGTATTTTTTTAGTTATTATATAATTTTTATAGTTTTTAGTGGTATTTATAGTTTTTAGTTTTTATTTTTATTTATGGTTTCTAGGGGTTTTAGGGGGTTAGTTGTTTGGACATTTGGTATTTATTTACTTTTATAGTTTTTAGGTTGTTTTATGGGTTTTAGGGTATTTTATGGACTTAGTATTTTTGGGGTCTTCATCGACATTTTAGGGTTGTTTAGGGTTTTAATGGTGTTTATTTTATTTAGGTTTATAAGAGTTTATTTGAGTATCTCTTTTAAGTTATTTTAATGATTATTCAGAATTTTTAGGGGATTTTGGTTTTTAGGGTTTTTAGGAGTTTTAGAGTTTTTAGTGGTTTTTATGATTTTAACGGTTTTTAGGGTTTTAGGGGTCTAATGTTTTTTTGTTTTGGGGTGATTTTATGGTGGTTTTGGGGTTTTGGGTATTTATAGGTTGTTTTAAGGTCTTTCGACATTTTATAGTGTTTTAGCACTTTTTATATTTTAGGGGTTTTATGGGTTTTTTTTATTTTTTTGGGGTTTTTGGGTTTTTTGTGATTTCTTTAGGGTTTTAGGGATTTTTACGTTTTTATTGTATTTAAGGGTCATTTATGGTTTTATTGAGTTTTAGGGTCTTTTAAGGGTCCTTCACTTTTTTTTGGGTCTTTTAGGGTTTTATGTTTTTTATGGTTTTTTGGGATTTAGTGTTATTTAGGGTTTTATTTTTTTTAGATTTTTTAAGTTTTTTACACTTTATAAATGTGTTTTGGGGTTTTTAGGGGTTTGTATGGTTTGTAGGGGTTTTAGGGTTTTTATGATTTTATGGTTTTAATGTTTTTCGGGTATTAGTTTTTAGGGTAATTAGGTGTTTTTAGGGTGCTTTGTGGGTTCTAGGGTTTTTAAGGGTTAATTCAGGTTTTGAGGGTTTTATGGGGTTTTTTGATATTTTATGTTTTTAAGGTTTTAAGATATTTTGTTGTTTATAGGTAATTTTATTAGTTTGTAGTGTTTTGATGGATTTCAGTATTTTTTGGATCTTTATTGGTTTTATGGGTTTTTGGGATTTCATGGATTAAGCTTTAGGTTTCATGGTACAAGGATTAGGGTTTAGGGAATTGCCTATGCCACATGGTTATTAGTAAGGAACGCAACGGTGCGATTTTCGTGACGTGTTTCAGGAACGAGATGTGGACCCCATTGGGCCCTTTTGGGTATAACGCGGGAAGTTGCAGAGTCAACATCCGGAGTCCGTTTTAGGCACTATTAGTGGTGTTGTGACCCTGGCATCGAGTCGAAATTGATCGGGGTGGTTTCAGGCGTTGAAGACGGTGTTGAGGCATGGGCCCCAGAGGCCATCTTTTGAGCTGTATGCAGCGTACTTCGAATTTTTAATTATACATCTATTTAGAGTGTATGAATAGTTGACTCGGTTTGTTTATTTTGAGTGCATCGTGATGGCGCGGTTCGCCCGACCTCTTTCGGGACAGAGGTGCGGGCCCCACAAGATGTCGTATGGGTATAAAGCGGTGTTGAATGGCTTTTCCACGAGGAGCCTGTTTTCAGCGAGTAAGTAGTCTATCTCGTTTGTTTTTTCAAGACGATTACAACAATGTAACCTATTTGGGAGAGAGGATCATCTTTCGAGATCTTATTAAATGTGGTAACATGAAAGCTCATTGGTCGGAGGTTCCTTTGACATACTCCGAACCAACGCCCGATAGCGGTGTTCGTGACACACAGTGATTGCACGGGTAGTGCAGAGATATCAGGCAAGTTTTGGGTTTACCCACCAGCAAGGAAGGGAAGTGGGATACCCATTGACCATACGGTTTACACTCAAGTGGGGCTGGGTAGTGGGTCTCTATTGACTTATTCAGGGTTTACCCTCCAACAGGGCTGGGATGTGGGTCACCTGATGTTTTATTACGGTTTACACTGCAGTAGGGCTGGGCAGTGGGTCCCCCAATGATTTATTACAGTCTATCCTCAAGCAGTGCTGGGCAATGGGTTACCGTTGACTTATTATGGTTTACCCTCCAGTGGGGCTGGGCAGTGGGTCACCCAATGATTTATTATGGTCTACCCTCCAGTGGGGCTAGGTAGTGGGTCACTGTTGACTTATTGTGGTTTACCCTCCAGTGGGGCTGGACAGTGGGTTACCTGACGATCTCTTAGGGTTTACCCTCCAGTGGGATTGGGCAGTGGGTTACCCGATGACTTCTTTCAGACTCAGCCCTTCTATGAGTCTAGTCAGTGACTTTTCTCCATTATTTCCAGAGCAGGACCATTGGAAGTACAGTGTAGCGATTAGGTAGCTGTGTCGTGAGAGATTATTGGGCATCAGTGATGGAAACCCTTAGAACTGATGGTAATCCTTCCAGGGATGAGCTTGGAGATAGAGATCCCCATACACACTTGTTTGGGGTTTCTTATTGAGCATATATATATATATACACCCTAATTTTGTTCCCACCCCTTGGGTTCAGTTACTCTCCTTCTAGGAAGGGAGAAGATGCGCAGGGTATGCCACGTGCTTTCCGTTTCAAGCTCCTCTGGGATTGGATGAGTCTACATCCTTTCTTTTATTGGGTTGAGCTGCACTCTCTCTTTTGTACTCTTTCACTGTTCTTTGTTCTGTCTACTACTCACCGATTTAGTACCTCCTTTGTTGCTCCCTAAAGATTTCAGGGGGAATCCTACTAAGTATCTTTATACTCACCCCTGCTTGGGATTTTCCCGCACTTGGTGTGCCCTTGGAAATGACAGACAGGTCGGTAGAGACAAAGTAGGAGTGTAGAGGACACATGATTTTGGGCTGTGTATAGTGGGCATAGCAGGACTTTCTGGGTGTGAGACTCAATATCTATTACTTTTGTTTACATGTTTCCTGGTTGTGGCACCTTTCTGGTTGGGCGCATGTTTTTCCCCTTTTACTATTCAGTTTACTTTTCAGCACTTTACTTGTACTGGTTAGAAGTCAATTCATGAATGTTGGTTTCCCCTTTTGTAGTAGTGTTGTATCTCACATTATTTTCTCTACACTTTTTCTTTGAGTTGGCTGCGTGTGTGTTTACAGTTTATTTGGAAATGGACTCCCCTATTTTGTTGTGCCTTCGAATCTAGTCACCAGCCCATGGCCTACGGAGGTGGGATTTGGGTAGTTGCGGCTCCGGCCCCGATACGGGTCGGTTCGTGACACCAATTGAGTCAGTTTTATCTGTTAAATATACATCTCATCATACTTATCCAAATATTATAATTATTGTTTTTTATGTTTCCTTATTCATTTTAAAGCATATAATTATAAGGAAGCATTGTCCAATTATGCTATTTGAAGGGTCATATAGGCTACATAAGAATCACCTAATAATTTGAAAAGAAACATGACCCGCCTTAAAGATATAATTTCTGGGCTCAATCCAGAAGTCCAAATTATTTCTGTCTCCACCAAAAATAAGTGGAAATTAAAATTCATTTGGGATAGAAATTTCAAGGTTCAAAAACACCAAAAGGTCACCAAATGATGATTTTATGTCCTTACCGACATTCTATCATGGAATTTAAATCCATACACAATACTTGAATTTTCTCCAACTCTAAACATCCAATTGGTCTGTGATTTTGTAGTGTGAAATCTGTGAGATAGGTGACCCACTTTTATAATAAATGATTTGTATTTTTTGGTATATTTATATTCAAAATTCCATTCAAATTTCAATCATCAAAAAAGTGTTGTTAAAAATGGATATATTGACATAGTTTCATAAAATAGACTTATCATTGGCTAAAAAATAGAATGGAATAAAATTTTCATAGTATACAAAAAAAATACACATCTAAAACTTGTATGAATAAGATATCTCAATATTCTTCTGTTTATGTGGTCTAATATTCAATCCTATTGGAGGGTCATATTTTGAATTCAAACAATCCAACTCCTTGGACTATAAATACAACCCCAACCTCTCCCTGTAAGGAGTGGGATTTTCTGCACTTAAGGAGGAGGTTTTTCATGACTATAGACTTTAAAAGGGCCTCAGAGGAATTTCATTGATCTGGTATCAATAAGAGTAACCTCTCTTCCACATTCATTTTCTTGTTTTTTTTTGTTTTTATTTGTAATAATGTAAGTATATTTTCATTTAAATAGAATTTTCTTGAATTTTTCCTCATTATATCCTCCCATTCTCAACCACCCTATGTTTTTTTAATATTAATGGTCTTAAAATATTTTTTATATAGTTAAAATATCTATCCCCATTTTCTTACTCATTCAATCAAAAGTGCATTTTGATTTTTCTCATTGTTCGTGTGTGTTTAGTGCAGAAGTATTTTCTTATCCTATTTTTTTTATCTCTATATAATTTATCACCATAAAACATATACAACAATATTACTATCAATCCTAATGTATGAGTAAATCTACCATTGTTTTGAGTAATAATTTTGGGATTTTAAGTGATTTTGATCTTTTGCTCGTTAAGTATTATTTAGGTAAACATTGTGAATGTTCAACTTAAAATTTCAGGGATAAATTGGATGTTTTGTTTAACTTGTGTATTCCATGGATTATAGGAATCATAAATATGCTACCATAAATAGTTACTTTTTGAAATTATAACCCTTGTTAATTTAATGCTAGTATTAATGCCTTAACACTTGGGAAAATTTATGAATTTCATCGTGTGAAGTTAGTGTCAATTTAATGCAATATAAAGAAAATATTAATTATATCACAAGCTTAAATCCCTAATTATGAACTCACCCCAATCAACATTGAAATTTTAAATCAATTTAAATCAATAAATAATTAAATTTTAGCTCTCAAAAGAAACCCCTAATTAAAAATTCAAATCAAAAAAACAATTGGCTATTAGAAAGCATCATTATAGAGGATTCGACCAGAGTCCTTCTATACACACTGGAAAAGCACCAGACCCTTGAACAGTCAATAGGAGGCAATCAACCATAATTTAAATGTATCTATTTTTGGGGATGGTGTGATTAATAGTCAGTATTATTTTGTTTTTGTAAAAAATAAAAAAAGTACAAAAAATAAAGAAAAACCAATGAAAATCCCTCCATCTCTTAAAAATCATAAACAAAAAACCCAAAAGAAACCCCCATATTCCACATTTTTTCCTAACATATTTTAATTCCCTGTATCATTCCTAATAATATATTGGATTTTTTTGGCATTGAAATTGATAGAACACTTCACCAACTTAGGAATAAAATTAGGTATAATCAAATCACTCTAGAACCATTCATTTTCCAACAAATTGAACTGGATATGGCCAATCCTAGTGAAAAATATTTAAGAGAACATTATTCTCTTTATTTGAATTTCCAACCCATTGGTGTTAAATATGAAAATATTGAGGCTGATTTTGAACTCAAATCAGGTTTGATTCATCTTTTACCTCATTTCGATGGGCTATCCGGTGAAGATCCACATATTCATCTCAAAGAGTTCCATATTGTGTGCTCTACCCTGAAGACACAAGGTGTTTTTGATGAAAAAATCAAACTTTAAGCATTCCCTTTCTCCCTAAATGACTCCGTAAAGTCATGTATCTACTAACTCACTCAGGGTTCCATAAAGACATGGAATGACATGAAAAAACTCTTCTTAGAGAAATTATTTCTTACTTCTCATACTACTTATTTCTGAAAGTAAATAGGTGGTATCCCTCATTTCCCAAATTATTCACTCAATGAGTAATGTTAGAGGTTCAAAAATATTATTTCAAACTTCCCACATCACCAAATCCTTGATAAATTCTTGATCCGATATTTATATAATGGTTAATTGTCTATGGAGATAACTCTAATTGATTCCATAAGTGGAGGTTCTATTATTGGAAAAACTCCTACAACTGATGAGATATTATATGAATCTTGGATGCAAATACATAGAAATTCCATACTTGAGAATATGATCAAGTCAAATAATCCCAATATAATCGATTCATAGATCCCAATAAGATGGTCGAGTGGATGAGTGAACTTACAGGTCTTGTGAGACAACTATTAGTGGCTAGCAAATCCCCAACTTCATCTTACCCACAATCCCCATTCCATGGACATATCAAATACTATGGGATCTGTAGCTCAATATATAATCCAACTAATACATGTCCATAAATTCGAAAGGATCCATCTAGTTCATCTGGATCAATGGAGCTCGATATTGTATATGCTCAGTGGAAAACCAACCCTCAACAATTAGTCTAGTTCATTTGAAAATTCAACCAACCCCACTCTAATCCCTTCTCTTCTTCCACTCAATTCCCTCCTCAAAAAATTATCCAATTCAAATATTGTTAAGGGGTTGGTAACTTCCAATAATATTACCCTTTCGTTCTTCAACCTTAAAGGATCAATCCTACTCTTTCTCCTCATGGATTCCACTATCCTAATGATCCTCCATAATTCCCAAACAAGTGTAATCACTATCCCAATAACCAAAATCAAGCTATTCCAATATGGGATATGCCTCTTGTTACATGAAACCATGGGAATGTGTTGTGGAATATCTGGCCTCCTTCACCCATTACGGACATAAAAAACATTGAAACCCAAATTGGTCACCTTGCGTCCCACCTTATCCAGAAGCAACAATCCTTTTATTCACAACTCCCAACTCAACCATTTCCCAACCCTAAGGGTAAGGTAAGTGAAATTTCTATTTGATCGGGAAATCAAGTCACTATGACTCAAGATGAATCCTATAAATCCACATTAAATTTTGAGAATTAAATTTAAATGAAAAATAAACCTGAATCGACTACATCACATCCTTCCCTCCCTCTATTGAACCCAATTCCTTTTCCTCGATATCTCTTTAATCCAATGTAGTCGTCTGAACCTGATTCAAAAATTCTTGAAATTTTTTGACATGTTGAAGTGAACATTCCACTCATAGATTCCATCAAACAAATTCCTTTGTATTTTATGTTTCTTAAGTAATTATGCACCCATAAGAGGAAACATAGGATGATTGAAATTTTTTCGGCCCGACAATCCATTCCTCTAAAGTGAAAAGATCTAGGGACCACTACAGTTCAATACCAAATAGGTAGTTCCAACTTCAATAATGCACTCATAGACCTAGGAGCCTCAATAAATTTCATTTCCAGAACCATATACTCGAAACATGGTCTAGGTATCTTTTACCCAACGAGTGTTTTCATTCAGTTAGTCAATAAATTCATATCCATTCCTGAGGGAATACATGAGGATGCCTTGGTTCGAGTCAATCATCTTATATTCCCCTCTAACTTCTATTTCATTGACAAAGAAGGTGATAAAAATTCATAACAAACTTCTGTGATTCTAGGATGATGTTTCCTTATGAAATCTAGAATCAATTGATGTCCAAACTAGCATCTTATCCAGAGAATTTGGTGACCAACTAGTCACGTTCAATAATCTTCATTCCCTGCAGTACCCATTTGAGAATCACTATGTATTATTTATCATTACTTAAGAATGTATCTTTGAGAGTGTGTTGAACACCGATCCATCATGTTACTTATTTTTATAATGATAGTGGTGTTTGTGAATATTTCATCTTAATTAACCAAGTCTTAAATGGATTTTTTTATGTTGACATTTCAAATGTTAACACCATTAATCTAAAGGATAAAAAAACAATTTGGAATCCCATATCACCTTTGATATCCACTACTCCAACTTGGATTCTAATGATGAATATGAATAAGCATTTCCATTTTTTGATTCAAATCATATTATCCCACATTCACCATATCCCATCCATGATTTTTATATTTCTATTATTTTTGAGATGAACCATGATAAAATATTCTTATATTGTGACAATGGGAGTGAAGTTTGTGAGATTTGTTCCCTGATTTTTGAAGTGATCACTAGTGATGTTTAAATTGACCATTATTTGGAAAAAAACATTTATATAAAGGATATTGACTAGTTTATTCAGTCTTCTGAATCCACTGATCCTCAATAATATACATTAGTAAATGATAAAATAAATGAGTTAAAACAATAAAGATCTCATACTCCAATTTCGTATTATCCTAACAATACATCAATGAACCCTAATAATTGAAACATCTTCCAGAACATCCAAGCTTATAAAACCAAAACTAAATGGGCTACATAATACCTCAAGTTAAAGACCGAAGATAGGATACCCACATTCTCTTTTAACCCCCATTTAATTGTAATACCTACCACAAGGATGGGAAGAAAATATCCAACGAACAATCACACCTCCCAAATAAGATGTTTTTTATGAATCACTCTAGTGTTGAGAAAATATTGTGTCCACCATCAGAATACAGGTAGTCCACTTTAACTGTCCATGTTTAGACAAAATAAATGTTGCACTTCTTGGGAGGAAACCCACTTTTTCTTTTATGATTATGAAATTTTATTTTCATTCTAATTTTTTATTAAAGGAATAATGATTTTTGTTTTTAATTATGTTTTAGGTAATGGTTATTTTACAATTCATTACCAGATAGGACACATGCCCTAGGAACAAAATCAACATCCACAGACCCACCACTAGATAGAGATGACCAACCACTAAATCTAAGATATGTGCACCTCCTTCCCATTAACTCTCTATATTTATCTCATTATCCATGTCCCTCTATTTATCTCTATCTCTATTTCTTTTTCTTCTTCATCTCTCAATATTTTTTTCACCACATTCTTCATAAATTTTTTTCCTTCTTTCTCTTTGTGTGGGTTTGTCTTTATTAAAAAACATAAAAAAATACAAAAAATACAACAAAGAATTCATAATTACTCACAATCCACTTTAAAAAAAATTCCATCCATTTTGGGGGGTAAAAAGACTTGTTTTAGTCTAAAAATGTTTTTATTATCATCAAAAATTTAGATAAGGAATATTGTGTCATAACCAAAAAAATATTATGGAACAATTTTTCATTTAGAAAAGAATTATTCTCCAACCATGAGGAACAACATTAACTTTCATTCCAAGGTCACATATGACCATCCCTTAATTATGTGTTTTTAACTGTTGATTTTGAGTCATGAGTTTTTATAACATTAAGTTGAATTTCCTAATTTGGATTTATTTAATATGATAGAGTCATTTTCTGAACCACATGATAATCAAAATATCCAAATAGCCTCCCATTAAAATTATATTAATCCTAGTTTTAAAATCCCCTTCAATCATATGAATATCTTCTCATTGATAGCCAAATTACAAGCCTAATACATTGTACCACCCAAAATCTATATAGAATTGCATTTCTTAATTTATTGATATTTAAGTATGGAGGTGATGTATGTTATTTTGGCTGCCCATTTCATTATTTTCAACATGTTATCATATTCTTGAGGGAAATAATCTATTGACTTGTGGGGGAGAGGTTTTAATTTGGTGAGTATGGGGAGTTTATTTTCATTTATATAATTTTGTACATGATACTGAAAAGTGTTCAAAAAAATGAAAAAGAAACAAAAAAAAACATTGGGTTGTGCCTTGGGTGGATCAAAATTAACTCTTCTTCAACCCTTTATCATGTTATAACTATTAAAATTAGTGGCATAAGGAGAGAAAACATGGGTTTAGAGATGAGTGTGAGATCTGTTTCAAGTTCAACTTTTGAAAAATGCCAAAAAAGGAAAAAAAATAGAACACTCATGTCATTAAGAGATGTTTTTTTGTAAATATTTAATATTATCACCACCTTCAAATTTTAGTCCTCATTTGTGTCTTTATTTACACAATATTTCCCTTGTAAATGTGTGTTTCGATTTCTATTCACGTTTCTTTTCAAAAGACATTGTGGTTTTTTTACCAATATTTGTGTTTTCTCCCTCTTTTACACTATTTTGGAAATTAAATTCCTACATTTCCATTTCCAAAAAACCCCAAAAAATACCACTTGATTATTATGATCTTTAAGATGGGTAATGGAAGATTATATCTCTTTCAAAATATAATAATTTTTAATTTTTGGTGGTAAATGAGTAGACCTAGAAAAATAAATTTTTATCATCATAATAGGAGTGAGTTCTGAGTACCCACATTTTCCATTTCAAAATTTGAGGAAGAAAAATGACTTATTTTTGGAATTTTTTTTTGTAAAAATTTGTGGTGGAATTCGATATGGATGAGTTAAATGGTCTAACCCTCCCCTGATTATGGAAAACAAAATTTTAATATTTTTTTGGTGATTGAGGATTATTTTTTTAGGTTTTGATATTTATTTAACATGACGACATTTACAGAGATATATTTTTGGGGGTTTTTATATTTTTCAGTTATTCACAACTTTTTATCAACTTCCATTAGTAAATTTTATGTAAAAGTGCATAATTAGTGTGAAATACCCATGTTTTACTACTCAATATAATTTTTGATCATTATTTGAATTAATACATTTGAGTCAATTTACTATTATAATTATAATAGTCGCCTAACATATCAAAATAATATGATTATTTTTTTATGGTTACTTATTTAATTTCCAACATATAATTAGAAGGAAGCCTTGGCCGATTGGTCATTTGAAGGGTCATATAGGCCACATAAGAAGGACCAATGAATCTATAAAGAAATTGGACCATCCATGAAGATATAATTTCTAGCCTCAATCTAGAAATGAAAAATATTTCATTCTCCCCCAAAAGTTTGAGGACAATACAATTCATTTTTGATAAAATGTTCAACGCCCAACTCCCCAAAAAAAATGCCCAAAATGATGCTTTGATGTGCAGCCCAACATTCCATCTGGGAATTAAAATCAGCATACATTACTTGACATTTATCCTGATAAATACATTCAATTAATCAAAAATATTATAGCCTGAAATCCACGATATAAGAGGAATATATTTTTGGGAAGAAATGGTTTTGATTTGAGATATATTACTATTCAAAAATGCATTCACAATTCGGCCATTGAACTTTTTTTGATAAAAATGGACAACTACACATTGTTTTTTAAAATAGCGATAACATTGGCCTAAAAAACCCAAAGGATTCCAAAATTACAGAGTAGTTATAAAAAATCCATATGTACAATTTTTAATAAAATTATATCTCAATATTCTGATTTATGGAGGGTCTAATATTCGATCCAAATAGAGGGTCTTATATGGAATGAAAATAGTCCCACACCATAGGCTATAAAAACATCCCCCTCATCTCCTTACAAGGATTTTGAATTATATCACTTAAGGATGAGGTTTATAATTACTAGATACATGAAAAGATGATTTTAGGACTTTACATGATATTGTTTCAATAAGAGATACCTCGCCTCCAGTTTCCCTTTCTTGTTTGTTTTTTGGTAGTTAACATTTGTAGTCATGTATTTTTTTCATTTCAATAGAATTTATATTCATGTTTCTTATTCATCACATATTATTATCATCCAGAATCTATTGGGTAATGTTAATTGTCATAAAATAGTTTAAATTAAAATAAAATATCTTTCCCCCTTTTCCTTTATCATATAATCAAAAGTGAATTTTTAGTTTCCTCATCGTTTGTGTGTGTGTTCAGTGCATAACACTTTTCTTATCATGTTATTTTAATTATATTTATAAATAATCCCCATAAAACATATATAAAACTATTAATATCAATATAAATGGATGATTAATTCTACCTTTGGGTTGAGTAATAATATTGTGATGTTAAGTGATTGATAACTTTTTCTCATGGAGTATTCATTAGGTTTACATAGTGTACATTAAACATAAAATGTCATGGAATAGTTACATGTTTTGTTTAACATGTGGAGTCCATGGATTATTGAACCATAAATTCACTACCATAAATAATTAGTGACTGATATTGTAACCCTAGAAAATTTATTTCTAGTATTAAAGACATAACACTTTGGAATTTCGATCAAAGTAGTCTTGTTAAGTGGGAGTTAATTTAATGAAATATAAAGTTAAGCACAAGGATATAACAAGATTAACTCCTTAATTATGAAATCACCCCAATAATTATAAAATTCTTAAATAAATATACATCAAGAAATAATTCTATTCTATCTCTTCTGACAAACCCCCAATTGAAAATCCAAATAGAAAACAATATACTATAAGAAAGAACCATAATTAAGGATTCGACCTGAGTGCTGATATGCACATTAGAATAGCACCCGAACTACAGACAGATGAAGGTGAAAATTGGCCACACTTCAAGGGGCTTATAGTATTTTAGGGATCTCAAGAGTTTTTGTGTAATTATGATTTTTCGTTTTTTGGGGTTTTAAAAGTATTTTTGGGTTTTCTTTTTTGTTTTTTTGTTCGTAGATGTTTTTAGGGGTTTTAGGTTTTTTCTGGATTTTGGGGATTTTAGGTTTTCTAGGTTTTTTGGTTTTATACTATTTTTGGGATTTTATGTTTTTAGGTGTTTTTGGGGTTTTTGGTTTTATGATTTTTTAGGTTTTTAGGGGTTATTTTATAGTATTTAGGGTTTTATGGGATTCATTAGGGTTTTTGGGGGTTATTATTTGACCTAAGTGTTTTGTGTATTTTTATGGTTTTTATTGGGTTTTAGGAGTTTTACGGTTTTCTGGGGTTTCAAATTTCATATGTGTTTTTGTGTGTTTTTATCGTTTTTAGGATTTTAGGGTTTATTAGGGGTTATTAACTGATTTTTATGGGGTTTGGGATTTTAGGGTTTGTTGTTTTCTCTGTATTTTTAGGGTTTTCGGGTTTTTATGATTTTTTATAGTTTTTATGTGTTATAATGGTCATTTAGGGTTTTCTTAGGGTTTTGGGTTTTTAGGTATTTTTAGGGGTTTAAGGGTATTTTTGGGTTTAATGGAATTTCAGGGGTTTTTGTATTTTTTATTTTTTATTTATTTCAGTATGATTGAGTGGTTTTAGGGAATTTTGGAGTTTTTTTTTGTGATATTCAGTGTTTTTTTGGTTTTCATGGTGTTTTGGGAGTTTTGGGATTCAGGGAATGTACATTATTTTATGTTATTGGGTCTTTTAATTTTTTTATGGTGTTTAGGGGATGTTAGGAGTTTCTATGGGGATTAATTTTCCTTTGGGTTTTTAGGATCATTTGGTGTTTTAGTGGGTTTTTTGATTTTTATAGTTATTTATGGTTTCAGGGGTTTTAATTTTATTTAGGATTTTAGTGTTTCTTAGGGTTTATATGGGTTATATTTTCATTTGTTGATGTTAAGAGGTTCTAGGGTCCTTTAGGGTTTTGGGGACCTTTAGGGATTTATATGTGTTTCAGGGTCCGCTATGGGTTTTTAATTTTTAGGGTTTTTTTATAGGTTTTAGTGTTTTTATTTTCCTTCCAATATTTTTAGTGTTATTAGTGGTTTTAAAGTAATTTAATTTAATTTAGTATATTGATGGTATTTTAGGATATTTTCGGGTTTTAGTGTTTTTTTGGATTTTTAAGGATTTTAGGGTGTTTGGGAATTTTAAGGACTTTAAGGGTTTTTAGTGTTTTAGGTTCTTCTAGGTTTTTTAGTTATTTTGAGTATTATTGGGTATTATAGTGTATTTTATGGGCTTTAGGGGAAGTTAGGGGTTCTTAGGGTTCTTAGGGTCTTGTATAGGTTTTGGGATTTTTAGGGTTTTTAGGATTTTTTGGTTTATTTAGGATTTTTATGGGTTTTATGTTTGTTTGGCTCTTTATGGTTTTTATGGTTTTTAGGGGTTTAGGATTTTTACGATTTTTAGTGTCCATTAGGGTTTTTAGTTGTTTTAGGGTTTTAATTTTAGTTATAGTTTGTATGAAATTTTTAGGTTTTTATGGGTTTGAAGGATTTTTTGGGATTTTAGGGTTTTATTGTTTTAAAAAAGGTTTAGGGTTCATTTATTATTTATATCTGTTCTTTTATATTTGATGGTCCTTGGGGTTTTTTGGGGTTTTAGGGGTCTTTATGATTTTTCTACATTTACTAATTTTAGGGTCTTATGTTGTTTTTATATTATTAGAGCAATTTTGGGTTTTGTGGGTGGGGGTAGTATTTTTATGGTTTTAAGGATATTTTTGGTAATTTTAGTTTTTCCAGATGGTTTTACAACTTTTGGGTTTTTAGGGTTCTTAATTTTTTTAGAGTTTTTGGGTGTTTAAATATTTATTTTTGGGTTTTTTAGGGTTTCTTTGGTCTTCATGGTATTTTAGTGTTTTTTGAGTTTTTAGGGGTTTTTATGGTTTTAGGGTTTTTTGAAAGCCTTTAGATTTTTTTTATAAATTTTAGAGGTTTTTTTGGTTTTGTTGATTTTTAGGGGTTTGGAGGATCAAACACTGTTAGGGTTTTAAAGGTTTGTTAGTGTTTTTTTTTGTTTTAAAGGATTTAAGGTTTTATAGATATTTATTTGTTTTATAGTGTTTTAGGGTTTTTTAGTATTTTATTGGGGTTTAGTGTTTTCTAGGGTTTATTGGTTTTTTTTTGTTTTTAGGGGGGTTAGTTTTTTTCATATATTTCTGGGGTTTGGCAATTTTATGGGGTTTTAGAGTGTTCAATTTATTTATAGGTTATAAGGATTATTATTTTTAATCTTTTTTAATGGGTGTAAAGGTTTGAATTATTTTTTAATATTGTTTTATGGTTTTAGGTTTTTTCGAGTTTTTGGGCTTCTTGGGATTTTAGGGATTTTTTGGTTTTTTTGTAGTTATTAGGGGTACTTAAGGGTTTTTAGGTTTGTTCATGTTTTATAGGGGTTTTATAGAAAATTTTAATGTACTCAGTGGTTTTAGTATTTTTAGGAGTTTTGAGGGGTATTAATGGTTTTTAGGATCATTCAGGGTTTTAGGGGTTTTAGGTGTTTTAGGGTATTTTAGTCTTCATAGGGGTTTTATGGTTTTTGTGGTATTATGTTTTTAAGTATTTTTTGGTTTTTAGTATTTTTTAAGGGATTAGAGAATTTCTTTTTGGTTTTTATGTTTTTATGGGTTTTTTTGGTTTTTTTGGTTTTTATATACATTAGGTATGCGGGTGTAGTAGTTAATATTTTATTTAGGTTTTGATGTGTTTTTTATGTGATCTATGGATTTATATTTTTTTTTGGGGTTGTGGTGATTTTAAGGTTATTACGTGGTTTTGTGGTTTTTAGGATTATTTAAAGTTTTTAGCGGTTTTGGGGTTCTTAGGGATTCAGGGTTTTTAGATGTTTTTTGGGTTTTTAGTTTTTTTAGTATCTTATGGTCTTTATTACATTATGCTCTTTAAGGGGTTTTATAGGTTTTATTTATATTAGATATTTTTTTCTTGGGTTTTTGGGTTTTAGGATGTTTATGGGTTTTTAGGTCTAATAGTGGATTTTAGGGATTTTATGTTCTTTTTGGGTATTCAATGTCTTTTAATGTATTTTTGGGCCTTTTATTGTTTTTATTGATTTTAAATGTCATTTAGGGTTTTTAGGGGTTTAGGGATATTTATCTGTTTAATTAGTTTTTCTAGGGGGTTTAGGTATTTTTAGGAGTTTTAGGGGTTTTATTATACTAGGGGTTCTTATGATTTTTGTGATTCTATGGGTTTTCTGATTTTATTATTATTTATGGGTTTTTGTTTTCTTATGGTTTTTAGGTTTGCATGTATTTTTAACAGTGATTAGGGGTTTTTATATTTTTTAGGGTTTTGATAATTTGTCATTTTATGTGTCATTTAGGGGTTTTAGGTTGTTTAGTGTTTTTAGGGTTTTCAGTGGGTTTGTACGGTTTTAAGTATTTTTTAGGGTTAATGGAATATAAGGGGTTTTATGGGTTCTTAGGGGGAATTTAGGTTTTCTATCATTTTATGGATTCATTAGGTTTTTTGTGTTATTAGTGGTTTAAAATATACATAGGGGATTATTTATTATTTTTGGTTTTTAGGGGATTCATGGTTTTTTAGTTTTTTAGAATATTTTTGGGGTTTTATCTTTTTTATGGGGTTTTGGGTATTTTTTAAAGGTTTCTAGTGTTTTTAGGTTTTTAATGGTTTTATGGTATTCTTCAATTTTAGTGGGTTTCAAGGTCTATTAGGGGTTTTAGTATATTTAATGACTTTTAGGGGTTTTAAGGATGTTTTAGTGTTTTAAGAGTTTTTTCGGGCTTTATTGGGTTTTTCAATATTGTTTTTTAGAGATTTTAGTTTTTTAGGGTTTTCACTAGTTTAGTGGTTTTTATGGTTTTATGTGTTTCATTGGATTTTTTTGTTTTTAGGGTTTTTAGGGGATATTTGTCTTTTTAGAGATTTAATGTGTTTTTAGGTTTTGAGAAGTTTTAGGGGTTTATAACAATGTTTATGTATTTCAGGGTTCTTTTAGTATATTTTGGGGGGTTTTATGGGGATTTAAATGTTTTTTAGGATTTTTAGGGTTTTAGAGTTTCATATGATTTTTAGGGTTTTAGGAATTTATAATGTTTCAAACATTTTTAAGTGTTTTATGTGTTTTGTGGGTCATCTTTAGGGGTTCTAATGGTTTCTAATTTTTTTAAGGTGATTGAGGGTGTTTAGGTGTTTCGGGGTTTTATGGTCTAATATGAGTTTTAGGGATTTTTGGTGTTTTAGTTACATTTATGGATTTTTTTGGGGATTTTGGGGTTTATAAGGAATTTATTTTACTTTTAGGGTTTTCACAGATTATATTGGGTTTTTATTGATTTTTGGGTTGGTAAGGATTTTTATGTTTCTATGGTTCTTTTAGTGTTTTTTTGTTTTATGGCTTTTACGAATATTAGGGGGTTTAGGGTTTTTTTGGTTTTCTAGGTTTTTATATATATTTTTTATGGTTTTGTTAAAGTGCTAAAGGTTTTTTGGGTTTTTATGTTATGTTAGGTTTTTAAAGGTTTTTCAGTGTTTTAGGTGGGTTATGCTTTTATTGTTGTAGGGTTTTTTGGGTTTAAATATTTTTTTTATTTTTTATAGTTTTCTGATTTTTAAGGATTCATATGGTTTTTTGTTGTATTTTAGGGAATTTTATTATTTTAGGATATTTTAGAGTATTTATTGTTTTTATAGGTTTTTATGGATTTTAAGGTGTTCTAGGAGTTTTGTTGATTTTTGTGTTTTTATTGTTTTTTTAGTTTTTATATACTTTTTATAGTTTTTAGGGGGATTTATAGTTTTTAGTTTTTATTTTATTTTATTTTTTGTTTTATGGTTTTTAGTGGTTTTAGGGGTCTAGGGTTTTGAACATTTTGCGTTTATTGTCTTTTACCGTTTCTAGGTTGTTTTTTTGGTTTTTAGGGTCTTGTAGGGTCTTAGTATTTTTGGGGTCTCCATCAACATTTTAGGGTTGTTTAGGGTTCTAATGGTGTTTATTTTATTTAGGTTTATATGAGTTTATTTGAGTATCACTTTTAAGTTATTTCAATGAATTTTTTGAATTTTTAGGGGATTTGGTTTTTTAGGGTTTTAGGGGTTTTAGTGTTTTTAGTGGTTTTTGTGATTTTAACGGTTTTTAGGGTTTCTAGGGGTCTCATTATTTTTTGGGTGATTTTATGGTGGTTTTTGGGTATTTATAGGGTGTTTTAAGGTATTTTTTAATTTTACGGTATTTTTAGCACTTTTTATATTTTAGGGGTTTTATGTGTTTTTTAATTTTTTGGGGTTTTTGGATTTTTTGTGATTTCTTTAGGGTTTTAGGGATTTTTAGGTTTTTAATGTAATTTAGGGTCATTTCTGGTTTTATTGAGTTTTATGTCTTTTAATGGTCCTACACTTTTTTGGATCTTTTAGGATTTTATTGTTTTTTATGGTTTTTGGGATTTACTGTTATTTAGGGTTTTAGTTTTTTTAGAAGTTATAAGTTTTTTACACTTTATAAATGGGTTTGGGGTTTTTAGGGGTTTGTTGAGTTTGTAGGTGTTTTAGGGTTTTTAGGGTTTTTATGATTTTATGCATTTATTATTTTTCAGGAATTAGTTTTTTAGGGTTATTAGGTGTTTCCTGGGTGCTTTGTGGGTTTTTGAGTTTTTAAGGGTTCATTCGGGTTTTATGGGTTTTATGGGTTTTTTTGCTAATTTATGTTTTTGCGTATTTAAGATATATTATTGGTTATAGGTAATTTTATTAGTTTGTAGTGTTTTAATGGATTTCAGTATTATTTGGTTCCTTATCGATTTTATGGTTTTTTGGGATTTCAAGGTTTAGGCTTTAGGTTTTATGGTACATGGATTAGGGTTTAGGGAGTTTGTATTATGTTTTAGGTTTTAGGGTGTAGAGTATAAGGTCTAATGACTAGGTTTTAGGGTCTAGGGAATAGGGTGTAAGGTGTAGGGTTTTTGGTTTAAGGTGTTGTTTAATGGGTTTCAGGTGTACTGTTTAGGGTATATGGTGGTGGGTTTCGAGTGTTCTGTAATGGGTTTAAGGAGTTCTGTAATGGGTTTCAGGTGTACTGTGTAACGGGTTTCGAGTCCTCGCAAACACAACGCGCACTATATGCCATCGATCCTCTCATCCCCTCGACTCAGCGTGGAACTGGCCCAAGCCCAATGGTTGGCCACCTTGGGCCTAGATGGGGACGTGTGACATGGGGTGGGTAAGGCCACCTCAATACCCCCTAAACTAACCAACACATTTATTTCCCCACTGTTGGTGGTGGGGTGGTAAGGGTTTGGGGGGTGAGGGGCTGGTTGTGGGGTCCAGTCCCTGGGCATGCGATTTAATTTAATTTTATTCCTTGCTTGTGTGCCGTTTTCGCGGTTGTACCCAATTTTTTCATATGGTAGTGGGTATGGGGTTTAGGGTGTAGGATTTAGGGTTTTGGGTGTAGGGTATAGGGTTTAGAGTTTTACTGTTTTTATATATTTTTGTGTTTTTTTTGTGTTTTTCGGTTTTTCGGGGTTTTTTTTTGTTTTTTTATCGGATATTATGGTTTTGTATGGTTTTCGGGGGTTTTGGATTTTTTTAGTTTTTTTGGGGTTTTTAGGGGTTTCTATAGTTTTTATTGTTTTAGGGTTTTATGGATTTCATTGACTTCATAGTTTTTTAAGGTTTTTTAAATTTTGGGTTTTTTAGGGTTTAAGTAATTTTAGGGGGTTTTGGATTTTAGGGGAGTTTTATGTTCATTATGTTTTTTAAAGGGGTTTTCCAAATTTTATGGGTTTTTTGTGTTTTTAGGGGATTTAGGGTATTTCAGGTCTTTATGGTTTGGTGGGTAGGGGTTTGTTTAGTTGTTGGGTTTTTTTATTTTAGGGTTTTCATGTTTTTAATGTAACTATGTTTGGGGGGGTTGAGTTTTTATTATTTTTAGGGATTTTTACTATTTAAAAAGTTTTTATTTGGGTTTTGGGGGATTTCTTACTAGTTTAATAATTTTTATTCTTTTTATGGTTTTTTGGATTCATGGGGGTTTTCATTATTTTTAGGGTTTTATAGTGTTTAGTCTATTAAGGACTATTATGGGTTAGGAGGGGGTCTTTTGTCTTAGGGTTTGTAGCGCTTTTAATGTTTTTCTGGTTAATAGCGTTTTAAGGTTTTATAAGTACTTTTTGGTGTTTATGGTTTTAGGATTTTTTGGGGTATTAGGGTTTTTAGGGATCTTTTTAGGTTGTTATAATACCTTTTGGGTATTAAGTGGTTTTTAGTTTTTGATATTTTTTGTAGGGGTTTAGGGTTTTTAAGATATTAAAGGGATATTTATGGTTTTAGTGTTTCTTAAGGGTCTGGTGTTTTTTTTTCTTTTTTAGGGTTCTACGTTTTTTTATTGTTTTAGGGTTTTATCAGTATTATAAAAGGTTTTATGGTTTTATTTGTTTAATTTTGATTTTTTTTGGGTTTTTAATGGTTTTATTGGTTTTTTGGGAGGATTTATGGTTTGTAGTTGTTTTACTATTTTTAGGGATTTTTATGGTTTTATCTCAAAGAAGGCTTAGGACCAAGCATACCTGGTCCCCCAAAATTTATCAGAAAAGTAAAAAAATAGTGTTTCAAGTTGTTCATAATGAAACGGTTGTGAAAACCACCCTTCATGTCAGAGTCCATGAAGGGTGAGCAAAAAGATAGGGTGACAAAAGAACAACATGGAGCTCCTTTCCACAGTTTCCTGTAGGAGAGAACGTCTGGGACCACGTTTTTCTCTCTATAAGCATGTTTAAAATTGGGATTGAGAGCCTGAGAAGTCCAAGACATTCAACACAATGTGGGAAAAACTTCCGGGGAACTCTTCGGGACTTTTTCCTGAGTGAATCCATCGTAAGCATTGAGTCAGATTCAAGGAAAAGCAACGTCCACCCGAGATGAACTAAAAGAATTACCGCCTTCATAATTTACCAAAGATCACCTTTGTAAGAACATATTCGCCTAATATAATGATAGATGAAGTCTTTCAGAAATGCATATGTGCGGCCAAAAAACCCTTCTGCACCTCGCGAGACTATGTGACCAAAGCCGCACTGTCCACGTTGATCTTGATTCAAGATATATTTGGAGGGATCCATCGAATAAATATTAAAACACATGGATTTAAAATCATTACATAAACTCCAAGAAAACATAAGAGTATGATATCATTTATGTCAATATCCATCGAACCTATTTGTATACAATTCGCCGCCTGAATCACCTTATGGAATTTTACAACTCCACCACAGAAAGAGAAAGGTAGTTGATTGAAAGCCACTACATTACGAGAATTCCATATATAGGAAACAGTGGACACAACATTAGTAAGTATTAGGTTATAAACATTTTTGCTACACTGAAGCTCTACCAAGCTAGTTATTATCTTGCAATCCAAGCCCTAGCTCCTGCAATTCAGCCAAAAAATCTACTATAAGTGAGCTCACAAACCATCTGATACCATTCAAGGTAGGAAAGTATACTGAATGCTCTAGTCGGACTGAATGAAAAAGTAGAAAACAAATGAGAACATCCAATTTACTTTTTTAGAATCTCTTGAGTATGCAGCATATAATTTGACAACATCCATAATAGTAGTTGATGGGTAGGAGGAATGATCGGTGCCCGAAATGATGGAACCCAAGGTGGTGGGACAATGTTGTGTGGGCATTTTAACTACCTGAAGTAATGTATAGTGAACTAGCTTAACTGATTCTATTTCAAAATGTGGGTATCATTGTCCACAAACATGTTCCACTCCATCTACAAGATGATGTGGTATGGAAGATCAAAAGGAAAATAACCACTGCATTGTATGAGGGCTGCAATAGACATGTCTTGCAACTCTTGTTTAGGCACCACAATTTTATACAGTGGCTTTTCATGCTATGTAGTTTTCAAGAAATTTATGTTCGACTACTTTGACACAACCCATTTTGAATGAGACAGAATTCTTTTATATGACTATATGAATGCATGCTAGATAGAGGAGGGTATATAACTTGTGAATCCATCACAGAGTCTCTGGGTGAACCTCTCATGAAGAAATTCCAGACCATCAATATGTGAATTGAGAAAATTACATTTGAACTTGCCAATAAAGGTTTCATTTAAGATCCCAAGGATATTAATTCCAATACCACCCATATGAATATGCATGCTTCACTCCTACCAAACCACAAATACAAGCTTCATTTCACTAATTTATCCCATCTATATATTGTTCTGAATCATGAAATGAATGATTTTACAAATTCTATTCATCCATTTATATTTTGATAACCCATGAACAAACATGGAGGTGATGAAAGAGTTGACCAGGCACACCCTGCCAGCTTGAGATAATCTCATTCCCCTCCATTTGGCATGTTTTGAGTGATTTTATTTGAAATGTTCTGATGGTAGCACCTTTTAACCCTCCCCCAAAATAGAGGGACACCCAAGTATATAGTGGGGAGTATGCCTCTTTTGACCCCATGTGATCCGGTGATGCGAAGTTTCCTAGAGAAAGATACCCCATCACCGAAGACAATGGATGATTTATTCCAGCTAATGTTTTCCCCATCCACATTTTCATCATATCATAAAATCAGTCTAATTAAGGATAAGGTTCTCTTTTCATCTGTCCCAAATAGAACAATTTCAATTTCATATAGCAGGTTGGTGTGTACATAGAGGAAACAACCTTCCATAATTGGTTTGTAAAGAGTAGCTTGTAATAGAACATTAATGAACCTCCTCATTTAGTCCTAGTCAATCGCAAAGAGAAGGAAAGATAGTAGGTCACACCGGTCTTACTCCACATGAACAATGGAAGAAGAACTTTTGGGATCAATTGATGAGGATAGAGACCCTATAACTAGTCAAGATAGTGTATATCATAATGACTAGGGTACTAGATATCCCAAACATTCTATGAACATTATATATGAATCCCCACTTAATGGTGTCAAATGGATTTAAGATATCCAGCTTCACTGAAAATCTCCCTTGCATTTCTATGTTCCTCATGATATTGATGGATTCCAAGGTTATTTAGAGACATGTTTGAATACTCCTCCCAGGGAAAAACCCAAATTGGATTGGAGTTATAAGATCCCAAAAAATATTTCAGAGCAGGATGACCAAAATTTTTCTAATAATTTTGGGAATAGTATTCCCAATGGAAAGAGGGAAAAAGTCCCCCGTGTCAATGGAAATCTTCTTCTTGGGGATCAAATAAATAAATTTGTAATTATCTCTATGTGGGATTGTAGGGTCCCAAAAAATCCGCAAAGGAGAATGGGAACCCACTTAATTTGAGAAACGATTATACCCAATTTCCCTCAAAGAATTGGCAAAAAATATGGATAATACTCAAGATTGGAAAAGGACCGACCGGTCCATGTACCGGTCCAACATTGATGGTAGGTGGATGGTTCAGCGAGTCTCCCCCTTCGTGGACTAGTGTCGTTTGTGAAACGGAGGTGGGAACCCCTCCTTGGGCATGAAGCTGGACGAGCACCAGACTGTTCCACCATCACGAACTTCCCCAGCCGCGAAATGTGCCAAACAGCCTAGACTACTCATGCTATCCTTTGCAGAACAGAGACAGAGCCCTACGCGGCCGCAAAGCACCCCCTGAAAGGATTTGGATCGTGGGTGAGGTGCATTCAATGACCCCCCGCGAGTTGTGGATTGACCAAGTCATCCATAAATCAGGTTTTCGGTCATGGGCCTCCGCAAAATGTGTCACATGACCACAGATACATCTCTTTCCCCCTTCTATAAAACAACATCGAGGGGGAGAAGAAAGGGATCGATTGGATTCACGTTGAAGGATTCAGAGATCGGGGGATCGATTGATCGCACTCCATCAGCGTGAAGGTTTGGAGATCTACTTCTGAAGGATGGATTCCAAAGGAAGGATCATAGGGTTTCGTGAATAGAGATGTTACAATTCGTGATCTAGAATAGGTATAAAACTGGAAACAAATTGATGAGGAACTGAAAAACGCATAACAAATTGGTGAACTGCGAACTTAAATTAAAAAACACGTGATCCATGGACCCTCTGTGGATGTACGCACCACGAACTAGGGATTTTATTCCCATTTTTCGATCCTATGCACCACATATCACCCTCCTATGCGGGAAAAGCCATGACTGGTGAACCCCCAGCCGGCATCGCCCATGGTTGTCGTTGCCCGTACGGACTCCACCACAAACCAACCTAGTGCGTGGGCCAAACCTGAATCCACGTACCGCCCTGGTACGCGGGATGATATTAGTCCGCATACCACCCCGGTATGTGGACGTCCTCTACAGCCGTTTATCACCCCATGCGCGAAGGGCGCCACTCCTCACACACCCATGCGGCCCACCAACTCCTTCGTTGTTCCCATTCCCTGATCCAGATAAAACCCTTCTAATCTGGCCCAATCCTTCACAATCCCTTCATTTGCCTATTCATCGGCCATGAGCCAAGGCCTCTACTGATGCCACCAGGCCTGTATGATGAAACCTTCAGGTGCATCAGTTCACCACATTGAGTTTACATACCCACGGTAGGCGATGACAAAGGGTTTACTCCAGCTCTTGAGTGGATTCCCGAGGCATTCCTGGGTTCACATTCCCACAGTAGTGCAGTGTGTGAGCCCGGGATTCCACTTTGTTCCTCTCCACATGCCAGGATTGAGGGGCCCCACTCGCATTTTTATTTGATGAGCGCCAGCCGTGGGCACTTCTCCCCACTCCTGGGAGTGGCTGTGCATCCATCTTGAAGTAAGCCCCACACCATCCTTCTCGGAAGTCAATGGTCCTTCCCCTCTCATCACGGAAGGTTCATTGCTCCACTTCGCGACTCCTTCCTTCCTCCAACATCAGGGAGAAGGAGAGTCTTGGGGTCCTGGCCTTCTCCTCCGCGCATCATCTTCCTCTCCTTCCCTCGATAGGGATAGTGTGCGAGGCTTGCCAAGTCTATTTCATTCTATAGTTTCTATCACCGAGCATAACTCACGTGGGGTTAGAGATTTGGGATAGTCATGGATTCTGCACAACGACGGCGATCAAAATGAACTATGTGGGTTTTGATCCCTATCTCCTAAGCAGGGTACGTAGGATGCCTCCCTGAGGTTCAATCCTAAAAACAGGAAACTCTCACGTGTAATCCCTAATCTCCTAGAACTATGTGTACTTTTATCCCCGACCAACTAGGATATATAAAAAACCTCCCAGAGTCTCAAAACCGATATCTAAGTCTGATACACATCCATCACTTTCAGAAAAATCCTCATGACCCCAATAGGACCATATCTAGGCCCAGGAAATCACTTACCTTGGGTCTTTTGGGCCGCTTCGGCGTAAGTCCCGCACCAACATTGACCGGGCATATATCGCCTAGGTGTGCTTGCCACAAGATGTTAAACTCTATGGTTGGGTCCTTGTCAAATGACCGTAAAAGGTGATGTGTCCCTTTACGTGGCACCAAACTACGTGTATTCTGATTCCTCTCATGAGGATACTTAGGAAGCTCGTATCACGGGTTCAATCCAAATGCTCAAGTAGTTATATGTCCCCCCTGGATGACAATAAACTCTTGAGCACCCAGTCATGAGGCTTCAAACCAGTGTTGTATCAATGAGTCCAAACTCCATGGAGTCATTAATCCAATGAGGGATGGTAAACCTCGGGCCGAAATTATTCCAAATCCCTATGTTCAACTGACCATTGCCAACTTGGAGTAATCCATAGATACTATTCTTGGGTATAAACCAAAGATTCGCGAACATATGAATAGGTCTTAAATCAATAATAGAGTCCTGGAACATGCAATAATTCCCCCCAAAAGGGTGCGATGATCCTGACCTCCCATCCTCTCAACCAATGTGAGTTCTTAAGTACCAATGGCCAAATCACCTAGAGAACACCTACCTTTGGAAATCATGTCCACGTATCGTTGGATATGGAACTGTTGGGAATTTCAAAAAATAATTGGTGCACCTGATATGAGTGATTAAGCAGAACCCAACCTTCTCTAATCAACCGTTGGGCGGCCCACATTTTTCCATCAGTCGAAACAAAAATGGTGAACGCAACATGAATCTTCAATCAATCATGACAGATTTAACCTAAACCCACTCGGTGCACCCTTATACTCAGAAGGTGGGACATGAAATGTCATTAATTACTCATGGGATTATGAGATGCTGCTTTGATAGGGTTTCTGTTTGTATTTGTTAAAATATTTTACAGGTACCAATCAGAAATCCCTTCGATCCAATGGCATCACAGAGGAACTCACAGACGCATACTTCAAGCAATGTAATGACCAGACATCCTCACCAATGAAGGACCTCTTCACCTACTCAGTGTCATCAATGATGGGTCTCGAATACATTGATCAGATAGTACCACTTGACCGACACTCTCCCGATTGTGGAGGTGGCCATGCACACCCTCTAATCTGCCTAGACCCACAGATCGCCTGCCTAGCAGCGACCGTGAATATTGATCCAGACATCACATGTTTCCATCTAAAACCATTTCGAGAGTATATCCCCAGAATGAGATAACACGTACCTCCCTTATCTTAGGGAGGCAGATGAGGTTGACACTGAGGGAATCATCCCTGATTAACGGGGGTTCCACTCTAATTCCCCCACTGGTATACATTGTCGTGATTATACCACAACTCAATATCCTCACGCTAAGTAGGATGTCGGTCCAAGGATCTAGGCCCACACTCCCCGAGCTCCGGCCCCGCAGACCGCCCGACGAGGGGGGAAAATGTACAACCATGGATCTGTCATTACCCTTGTCCCTGAGGAGGAGCTCTACTGCCCAGTCACAGAGACATATTGTGAATAGGCACATACACCTATCCACACCTCCAAAGCCCGCCATCCTGACATGGCGGCATCATATGAGCAGGCACGCATCCCTGCCGAGCTCCATCAAGCCCGTCACTCACACAGGATGGCACCTACCCGACATGCACCTCTCCTTTCCCATGGTCAAGATTCCCACCAACCGGATGTGGTGGCAACCCATCACCTGTAGGACGAGCTCCTAGCAGATGCTCATGACGCCTAACATCCCAATGTGGTGGTGATCAACAAATCTCACCATCCAGATGTGGCAACAATTAATAGGAGGTCATGTCTCCCTGGTAAAAAATCCCACTGACTTGATACTGTGGGGAACCAACATATGTCGGGACATCTCCCTTCGGATGCAAGTGAAGTTAGCCATCCCAATGTGATGGCAAGCAGAGAGATAAACCGGCATATCCTGGCACAGGGGAAGACTCGTTCACCTGCCACGACACAGGAGAATTTTCAGTACCCACTGACCACTAGAGGACTCGAGCAGGATATTCCTACTCCGATACTGGAATGGGCCTTCATACCCATTCCATCCAAATATATCTCTCTGCATATCCTGGAAATGATGGAAGAGCAGGTATCAATCCTAGATCATATCTTGTAGACTTTCCCGAATGTAATTGCATCAGCGGAAACAACAAGGACTCGGGCCCGTAAGCCCGTATCACCAATTGAGGTGACTCATCTAAGAGATGGGATAGCTGCCTCAGAGCATATCTACATCTATTATTCCAACAAGGAGAGTCGTCAGACATATTCCGCGACACAATGGCAACTCGATCGAGCAGCATCACTCATTCTAACTAGGGGAGACCCGTTCATCACGTTTGATGCTCCAAAGCATGCATATATCCCTGATAAATGTCAAGATATTCATCAGCATATCCCGATAGCATCACAAGAATGAATTAGACAGGGACCCAAAGGTGAACGTCGTTATCAACAACAGATGTTCCTAGCTGACCGTAAGAAAGCACCCCAAACACAACGAAGGCAACCTAAAAATAGAGGGTTCATGACTCCGCTCTGCTAGAAGATGGGGTTCCCAATGCTACTAATCACTTGTCAATGTCTCAGAACCCTGCCCATCCATTACCATATTATGGGAGTGGCGGTATATGTTGTGAAGGTCCTCCCCACAAAGTCACTACCAGCAGCTCTAACGGTCCTCCCCAGAGCACCCGCAGGGGCCTCCCCCACTGGCATATAATGATCGATCATGAGAGCTTCTCATTTGATGTGAGTCATGGAAGCCCTCCGCGTGACCAGAATATCGAGTAGCAAGAAGGCCCTCCACTTGTTGCAGTCCACCCTGAAGGACCTCCCAGGGGTATACACTACAAACACTCTCTTTGTAGTGGGATGAAAAATTATGACAGTAGTCCTCGCTACCGTAGTCACAACTACGGATTCCCTCCTGGAAGTGACGTCTCATCACAATAAGAAGGCCCTCCCCTTGTTGTGGCCTACCTTGAAGGTCCTCCTCAAGGGTTACATTGCAACGACACTCCACGCAGCAAGGAATCAGATCACGATCGTAGTCCTCGCCACTCTGATAATGAAGGTCCTCCCCATAGAGATTTCAAGCAACTAGAAGGCCCTACCCTTGTTTCAGTACATTCTAAAGGCCCTCCCTAGGGTGTACCATGTTGAAATTATCCCTATAGTAGTTGTGATGGTAGTCCCCGCCACCATGACTGCCATTGCGATGGTCCTCCCCGTAATAGCCCCATGTGACAAGAAGGTACCCCTATTATCGTAGTGTGTCTTGAAGGTCCTCCCTAGGATACACATCGAATGTCAAACCATGATGGTCATCGTCACCATGATGGCAGTTATTGAGAAGGTCCTCCCCGCAGTGACATATCATATCAACAGGAAGCTCGTCCCCCTACAGAATAAAGCACAGAAAATCCCTCATATGTCGAGGCACTCAGAAGGGTGGTATCAAGCATGTTAGATTACAAGCCTGTCGCCAATGACACTCTTATTCAATCAGGAGATGGACCGGGGCTATGTTCATCTAATGAACCACCACAGAATGGCCCACATGATAATTCAATACCTACCGGCCCCACTGCCTCTGACCACACTATCAGTGAGCGTCTCAGTTGGGCCGACTAGGTAGAGGAATCAATAGCGGAGGAGTATGCCAAAATGTATCACCTGAGGAAATGGCTGGCCATAGATGATGTACCAATTATGTTTTGGCCCACTGCCACCTCTCAATTCAACATACCCAGAAAGTTTCCAAAAGAATGTGTGCACCACATCCACTCAAATATATGGACAACCCTCTGCTATCTGAAATCAATCTTTCTAACCTACGATGGGTATGTAGACCTTGTCATGAAAATAGGAGACCTCCTGTGTCACATCGAACAGGATGCTCTTCCTTCGGCGTAGCAACTGCGACCTGAGAGGAATAAAGGAAACCTTGAGTTTTCCTGCCTCCGTGTACTACACTAGTTTCACCACCTCATTGGTGACGCTTCGATGGGAGTCCATATCAGAGGATGGGGAGAACATGGAACTCTGCATTTCACTCCACTCCCTGCCCAGAAGAACATGTTCGGCATAATGTCTTGCAATGTCATCACATCAAGACAACAATCGAGTGGGGTCCCTGTTCAGGAAAGGTGACACACCCAACAGAGACATGCCTTGAGTAAGTCTCAGAAGCATCAGTCCCGGCGGGAAAAATCCATTCATGAGCTACTGAGACAGGACACCGAAAGCATACAATAGGACTCTCGCCTAAGAGAGTCCAATCAACAGTTATTGCTTTCCTCTCTAGAGGGGATTGATTAACAGGTGAACTCGGAATCAGATCTAGTTCACCCCCGAATGGGGGCACACAAGATTAGGCAGGTAGCTATATCAGCAACCACTGCCACAATCTAGGGTCAACCCTATCTTGCAGGACTGGGGGCATTTTTAGCAACAAATGCCCATGTAAAACCAATAAAAACAGGAAGAGACTCAACGTCCAAGGAACGAAGCCAACCCTAGCCCTCAAGGATGGGTGATTTTTTACCACCTCAACAACAACCTCCCCCACGAGAATTCATATTTTCTCGTCTAGGGAGGTAAGTCAGAAGAGGAGTTTCCTAACCTATCTTGTCTATTGAATCATCACCCCTTTCAAGAGGGAGGCGTACCATAAGGTCGAATCAAAGAACTATCCATGTCACCCTTTGCCAAGGAGATTGAAATCAATCCCAAGATAGGAAGGGGAAGACCAGTAAAAGGTGTGGGATATTCTCTTCCTATTTGGATGATGACATCTCCTCCACCCCGCGATACACATCCATCAATTCGATAGAGGTTAACCCCATGGGTGACACCAATGATGATGCAAATCTGGATGGATTGGGAGATGACTATTCCATTAAGTCTAGGATTCAAAATGAACCCTCAGGTGTGCACACCCAGAACCAGAGGGCCTCCTTAAATATTTTGGCCCCTCCTGCTACCCTCCTCCGCTTACCCTTCATGCTTATAACAAGGAAAAGAAAAAAGGGTCAGTTACCCTTAACCTTCCTCCTTCTATAAAAAAAATGAGCCACTTACACTCGAATAGAAATTCTCTCAATAGGAAGAGGAAATGAAATAATTGAGGTGGAATAACACTGAGCTACTCCAGAGGAATCGTCTTATTGAAAGCAGTTCCCATGAAAAGCCACATCTTGCACTCCCAGCAAGTGAAACTCAAAGACCATGGTTTTCCCTGGAAAACAAAGCACGGTTAGGGCCCCCACCCAATGTGGTGCACGACCCGTCCAACTACCTAAACAGGGATTCAGATGAATACAAAGACTCCCCTCCACTCAGGATGAAACCGGAGTGAGTATGTCTGATCCCTCAAAAGGCATCACAAATGGCATATGAACTCTTGGTGCTGGTCGAGCCGGATCCTCAAGCAATGCCTCGGGCTACACCTGCCCAAGACTGGGACCAACATGATGTAAACCAGGGTCACTCCTGCTCCATCGAGGCACTAACAGCTCAATTGGAAGCAATAGAAGGTCTACGTAGTCAAGTACAGTCAGAGCGAAATCCCTACCCAGATTGGGCAAGCAACAGGCCTCCTCCACTCAATTTTGGGAGCACTGTATTACCTATATTCAATATATCGGGTGATCAGGAACAACAGTTGATTCACTAAGCATCTTATTGTGACCCTATGATGGGAACTCCGGAACAACAAGAAGCGGTGAAACTCAGATTATTCGTGCAGACCTAGCCAGGATCTACCTTCGTCTGGTATACGAGTCTGCCATCTCAGTCAATAAAAAGGTGGGAAGACCTTCGGTAGTAGTTCCTCTTCCAATTCAGCTCAATGCTTCCTAAAACAATGGTCAGAGACCTCATGAATTGAAAACATAGGGAGAACGAGGGGGTCTCAGATTTCATCGCCAAATGGAAGGGTCTGACCTACTATCTGAATAGTCCAATGCCCCAAGATGAGATGCTCGACATATGCATCGATAACCTTCAAGATGAGCTATGAACACCGCTAATTCTAGTGGAGTGCACCACTGGATTTCGCAATCTCTCTGTCATTGCCCATAGAATTGAAGACTCCCTGCAGCAGACTAATCTGAAGTCCCGAATAGCCTCATAGGCTCTTGCAAAGAGAGCAGTTAGATCTGTAGCGTCCTCTGTAAAGCTCAAGCGTGCCCCTACGCCTGCTCCATCGCCTAGGGCTCCACCAAATCGTCCAAGTCCCCCTATATATCAGTGGCCACATCCTCCCAAGTTGGATTATCAGAGATGATTGAAGCGGAACTAGTTCGAGGAATGAAGACACAAAGTATAGTCATTCTGAGAGGACCATGTCTGCAACTACGTCATCACCGCCATGAATTGAAAATTTTCTCCATCTCCCGGAGCCAAGGAATCCAAAAGATGTCGGCCGTGATAACATGACAAATTACTAACCCTACCATCAAATGCTAGGGCACAATACCTAGGAATTCATTGCCTTCAAAGACCTTTTGCAAAGGATGGTAGACTCCGGGTAGGTCAAGATGGGACCACCCCTAGCACATGTGACGTATATTTCTACCACTGACTCTGATAAAGGGGATGGGGCAGGAAGTCACCAGCTTGGAGGGGAAGAAATTTGATGACTGGATGACTCAGAAGACTATCAATAGAGCTCAGGACTTACTCCAAGCTCAACTACAGCAGCCGGTGTGGCCGCCAACAGCCCCTAATGCCACACAATAGACAATATCATCCCCACAACCCTCCATGAGCTGGTCATCCAGGCATAATCTAAAGGGGAGGAGACAAGTGATAGAGGAGCAGTCCGCAATGAGGCTGATGTTATCCCTGACACTGTAGGATTTTATGCCTTCAAACATGGTACCGTGGGCACCATCCCACCAAACGGCACCATCAAGGACAACCGACTAGGTTGACCTGTCACAGGACGAGGAGAAAATCTTTTGTTCCATCAATGTCGTCCATATAATGGAATCATTACCGGATGAAGGTTATGTTTACAAAACTGAGTTCCCAACACAAGGGGTCGGGAGGAGGAATCACAGAAGTAAGGGATACCAAGGGAGGCGCAGTCGCGGCTGAAACCAACCCTATGGTTTTACCATGGCCCAAACTATTAATATATCAGAAACTCGTGGGAGAGCCCTTCAACGGACTCAAGAGGAGAAAGAGTATCCTTCTTCCTCCACAAGCATCCACTCTGGACCCGTCATTCTGTGGAACCCATCAGAGGAGGAACAAGTGTCTAGCTGCCTAGTGTGCACAAACAGACCGGTCGGGCTGAGTCCCCAGAATGTGGGAACACAGTCGACATTCGACCCCACGACCGGTCCCTCCTCGTCACATACTTCAGTTCCCAAAGTGCCTTCTAAAACACTCCCACCAATGGAGAATTGTTAGCCACTTGAGAAGAAATATGATATCCTCAAGGAACCGGCGTCGATACTAACCAACAAGTCAATCCTGGATGCCCTGAGTTCATCAGCAGATCTCAGGGAGGCACTTATAGAAGCCTTGCTCAGCCCCCAGGAGTTTCAGGCCGAGGTAGCCACCATCATGATATACCAGATGAAGACTAGCCCGACTGAATGCAATGTGGTGATTTCATTCACTGATCAGGATGAATATTCCATCATGTAAGGACTCATCAAACCACTATATGTGTCCGGTACGCTAAATGAGGTTGAGATCTGGATAGTCTTTATTGACAACGGCTCTGGAGTTAACCTCCTTCCCCTACAGACACATTGAAAGTTGGGATACAGTGAGGATGATCTAATACCCTCATCCACAACTCTGTTGGGTTACGAAAAGAGTGAACATAATCCAATGGGACAAAACAAGCTAAAAACCCATTTTGGTGACCTTGTGGCCTACTCGGAATTCCTGGTGGTCCGGCAGAACACATCATTCAATGACTATTGGGAAGGTCATGGCTCCATAAGAACATGATCATTCCTTCATCCTACCACCGGTGTATTAAGTATTGCGTCAATGGAAAAGGTGGAACATTTCACGCTGACAAGGTCCCTTTTAGGCTTTCTGAGTCACACTACATTGACGCCGAGTTTTATGAGAAAAAGAAAAATAAACCCTCGATCGATGGTATCCACTAGGTTCCCACTCCAAATGGTCTAGAAATGGTTCTTGATGACCCCATAATGAATCTTGGCAGAGACTATGTACTTCCCATCAACCATGTTGAGTGCAAGAGTTCATGTCTAAACATGTACTCAGCTATCCTCATGACTTCAGCCATGACGCTCGGGCATGACAGTGCAGAAATGACTTCTAACCCTCAATTTGGGAGATAATAGTTGATCAAGGATTCCCAAAATGCCTCAAATCCGGACTCCCAAGAGGTCGTGCCAATAACTCTCCCCCCGTTAGATCAAGAAGATGAGAATGTGGGGGAAGAATAGGGTGATGATCTCAGGGATGCACCTCCCGTATTTGAGGAAGGTATCTCCACAACTATGGATGAGCTCAGGGAAATAAAATTGGGTACCGATGAAGACTCAAGGCCCACTCTCATTAGTACATCCATGAATCTCAAGGAGAATGAGGTATATACCTCTTTCTTGAGGCAACATCGAGATTTTGTTTCCTGAAATTACACAGAAATTCTGGGACTCGATCCTGAAGTGGCGGTGCTCCACTTAGGTCTGCTAGAAGACCACCGGGGCTATAAAAAAGACCCAGAAGGATGCACCCCACATATGCTGCCAAAATGGAGCTTGAATTTGATAAGGTTATTAAAGTAGGCTTCATTCAGGAGGTCCAATACCCCATCTTCCTAGGCAACATTGTCCCCGTTAAGAAAAAGAACAGATAAATCCGCATCTACATCAATTTCAGAGATCTCAAGTGGCATTTCCCGAAAGATTATTTCCCGGTCCCCATCACATTGTAATTAATTGATGCAACGGCTGGGTATGAGGCTCTCTCCTTCATGGATGGTTATTCTGGGTATAATCAAATCATGATGGCCCGAGAAGACAATGAAGCAACAGCCTTTTGGCCCCCTCAAGGATTATTCTATTACAGGGTCATTCCCTTTGGTCTCAAGAACGCTGGTTCCACATATCAACGCATCATGAATCATATCTTTAAACCATTCCGGGGGAGATTCGTTTAATTCTACATGGATGACTAGGAGGTAAAATCAAGATAGTGTTGATATCACCTGTCAGACCTTGAAACTGTATTCAACAAACATTGAAAACATAGCCTAAAGATGAACCCCTTGAAATGTGCCTTCGAGGTTACCTTAGGGAAATTACTTGTTTTCATCATACTCCATTGTGGCATTGAAGTATACCCTTGAAAGGAAAAGTCTATCCTCGGTTTACCACCTCCCCACAATCTCCCTGAGTTGAGAGCATTCCAAGGACACTTGGCCTACATTAGTCGGTTCATAGCCAACATGGTGGGAAAATGTTTTCCCTTCACCAGGTTAATGAAAAAGGGGGTTACATACCAATGGACATATGATTTCCAAGTGGCATTAGACAGCCTAAATAAGTACCTATTAAGCCCACCGGTGCTCATGCCCCCGGTTGGAGTATGACCTCTTATCCTATACATGACGACCCTAGAGAGGTCACTGGGAGCCTTCCTCACATAGAAAAATGACGCAGGCAGTGAAAACAGTCTCTATTAAATCAGCCGAACCATGATCTATGCTGAAAATCAATACTCAAACCTCGAGAAGTGTTGTTGGGCTTTGGTAGTTGCAGTTCATAAATTGCGACTTTATCTGCATCATTATAATGTCCATTGGGTCTCACGTAGTAACCCGCTCATGTACATCCTCAGCTGCCCGATGCTTACCTCACACCTATCCCGATGGGCAGTCAACTTGCAACAGTTTGACATCTGGTTTGTGGCTCAAAAATCCATTAAAGGCTAGGTATTAGCAGATTTTCTGGAAGAGCACCCCTCGACAGGGACCACCGCACTGGACATCGAGCTACCAGATGAAGACATCTTTTTGGTTCAAGGGGAGTTCCCAGCATGGGAAATTTACTTCGACAGCGCATCCTTATGCCCAACAGGGAAGAGGATGGAGGATCCCAAATTTAAAAAGGTGGGTTTAGGGATCATACTCATGTCCCCATAAAAGGAAGTCTTGCCATTTTCCTTCCTCCTGTCAGAAGGATGTACGAACAATGAGGTGGAGTATCAATCCCTCATTCTAGGCCTAGATCTCGCACTCCAGGCACAAGTACAGCACTTAAGGTAAAATATGACTTGGAACTGGTCATCAAGCATGCCAATGGTGACTATGATATTAAAAAGGAGGAGCTAATTCCCATATTTGACCATGTTCAAGGGTTAATTGTAGAATTCTCCACAGAACCAACATTGGCCTATATTCTCCGGTCTCAGAATTCCAAGGATGATACATTAGCTAATGCGGCCACATGCCTAGCTAACCCAGACCGGGATAAAACAATTATCAGTATTTATCATCGTTATATGGTCTTTTCGTTTGTTCAGACTAAGACATAAGATATCAACGTAGTCAGTCTTTCCCTTGAGCCATATGCTCCTGCCACCGGCTGGATGACCCCCATTGCAGACTATATTAAAAGGGTAGAAATTCTATCAGAGAGTGCTGAACGAGAGAAAATACAGAGAAGGGAACTCAAATTTGTCCTATATGGTGGCACAGGTCAGTAAGAGGTCCTATAAAAACGAGGCCTCGATGGAGTCCTCCTCAGAAGCATTGATTTAGAAGAAACCGTTTTTGTCATAAATAAAGTACATATTGGAGTATGTGGAGCACATTAGTTAGGGTCTATGCTTTCCCATTGGCTTCGAAGGCTTTGGTACTATTGGCCCACAATTGCACGAGATTGTAAGCACTTTACCATAAAATTCCACTCATTCCAAGTTCATGCCAAATTCATTCAACAACCCCCGGAGTTACTTCATTAGGACAAGTACTCCTGGCCATTTTCCATCTGAGGAATGGACGTCGTGGGACCATATTCTCCCGCCCGGGACAAACAAGTGAAGTATATCCTCACAAAAACTTACTTTTTTCCAAATGGGCAGAAGTTGTACCCCTCAAGGAAGTCGGGGCAAGAAATTTTGTTAGCTTTGTGAAAGCCAATATCATCACCAGATTTGGCATCCCTCATACCATATTGAAAGACTACAGTAGCAAATTCTGCCTTGCTGAATTGGAGAAACTGTACCAAGAATATGGTATCAAGGCTAACCACTCATCCCGCTACCATGCAGCAGCCAACAGACAGATGGAGGCTTTCAACAAGACCCTATCCAACATTCTCTATAAAATGGTGCACAAAGACAAGAAATCATGGTTGGATAAACTCCTTCATGCATTGTGGGCTTATCGAACCATAATCTGCACCACTACTCAAGCTACTCTATATTCATTAGTATATGGAACAGAAGTCGTCCTGCCCATTATTCTCCAATTTCCCTCGCTCCGTGTTGCCATTTGTGATCAGTTATCCAACGATGAGCAATCAAAAAAATGGAAAGGGGAATTGGAACAACTGGATGGGAAGCGGTTTCACACTTTGCACCATCTGGAAGTATATCTGAACCGGATCACACGACCCTTCAATAAAAAGGTTCGTCTCCATCCTTTCCTGGAAGTATAATTCGTGTTGGTCCTCCGGACCCCAATGATACTTAGAAAGAATCCTCCAAAGCTAGAGACAAAGTGGGAGGGACCATATATTATACACAAGGTCTACTCCAATGGGGCCTATGCCCTGATCTCCATGGACGACCAGTTCACTACCGCTCCTATGAATGAGAGATTTCTGAAGAAATATTTCACATAACCAAAAGCAATTAAAATCAGAGCTGCAAGATGTTAAACTGCCAAGAACCAATGGTCCAAACTCTATGACTCTAAACTAAGAGTATTTCGTCCTCACCACACGATGTTAAACTTCAAAGATTTCACAGAACTACGTATGGCTTGATTCCTACCCTAGCTGGATACATAGCAATGCTAGGGTCCCCCATAATCATCCAGCCACCCCCGAATAAAGATTAAAAATACCCTTTTCCCCAATGTACGGACCAGACCTGCACAAGGTGTATTATCTTCTTGAGAACTACGAATGGCTTGATTCCTACCCTTGCAGAATACGTATAGACTCTAGGATTCTATATCCTGGCCCAACCACCCCCAAATAAAGTTCAAAGTGCCTTTTTCCCCTATGTATGGACCTACCCTACATGGGGTGTATCCCTTTTAGAGAAATATATATGTATTGATTCCTACCTTTGCAGGATACGTAGCGACGCCAGGGTCCCCCATCCTGGCCTAGCCACACCCGAATAAAGATTAAAAATGCCATTTTCCCCCATGTATGGACCAGACCTGCATGGTGTGTATTATCTACTAAATAACTACGTATGGCTTGATTCCTTCGCTCGCATGATACTTAGTGACACTAGAATTCCACACCCTGGCCCATTCACCCCAAATGAAGCTAAAAATAACCCCTTTCCCCCGTGTAAGGACCAGACCTACACAGGGTGTATTCCTCATCCTTATCACACAACGTTAAACTGCACGGATAAGAAAGAAAAAAAAAATCCCATTTCCCCCATGTAAGGACCAAACCTGCATGGGGTGTATTCCTCATCCTTACCGCATAACGTTAAATGCATGGATAAGAAATAAAAATAAATTGCCCTTTCCCCCGTGTAATGACTAGACCATCATGGGGTGTATTCGTTGTCCTTACCTGATGATGTTAAAATGCAGGGATAAGAAAAAAAATTCCCATTTCCCTCATTCGGACCAGACATGGAAGGGGTGTATACTGCAAAAGAACTACGTGTGGATTGATTCTAGTCCTTACAAGATACGTAGAAATGCTGGGATCTTATCTCCTAGCCCAGCCACCGATTAAAAAAATAATAAACACAAGTATATATACCCCTCGTCCTTACTACATGACGGTAAACAGGACAATACAGTGTCCTTACCACATGATGTTAAATTGCACGGAATCCACTTTTCACATCGGTTCATATTCTTCCTCACTGCATTACGTTAAAACATCACGGACTTCGTCCTCGCTGCACGACATTAAACAGAACGAACTTCATCCTCACCGCATGACGTTAAACTGCACGGACTTCATTGCGACACACCCAAGATATAAAAAAATAGGATGGTAATACTCTTTGCGGTTTTGGATACATCATCTCCATAAATCAGACTCTGTGACCCGGATAATTTCGGATATTCATAACCACCCATGGCCATCGGAAGTGGAAATTTATCACCCCCGGGACACCATTGTATGACTATACATACCATGCCCTCAGTAGATCTTCAAATTGATAGCCCTTGGCCCATCTACCAAAGTCAAGATTTCCTCAGGTGATACTCCTCATATCTCAGTACACTTACCGGCCTCAGAGCCCTCATATCTTATCTCCCGATCCAAAAATTTATGGAGCAGTGGTTTGAAAGTTCATTCCCCTCTCACATCCAAACATTTCCATGGTATCCCCACCAGGTCAGCCTATGTATCCACATGTGGTTCACATGACAATCTATATCTACAAACATCAATCCAGGGCTACACTACATTGACTCAATGGGAAATTACGGTGAAGATGTTTCCTGTATGCTTGGACACCATTATCCCTATATGAAGAACTCTGTGATATCAGAATTCATGGATTTTCATAATCATCCATGGCCATCGGAAGTGGAAATTCACCGACCCATGGACACCTTTGTATGAATATGCATACTATTCCCTCACCTGCTCTGTATATTGATCGCCCCTGGCCCATCTGTCAAAGGCAAGATTTCCTCAGGCAATACCCTTCCCATCTCCGTTTGCTTTCCAACCTTAGAGCCCCACACCTTATCTACTGATCCGGGAAACCCTAGAGTTACCATTTACACCCAAATTCCCTCAAACTTGATCAGAGTATACCCGAGCATGTCCTCAATTTCCCTCCTGGTGATTGTATCAATAGTCACCCAATCATCTGCACTCTATGACCATTAAACTAAGAGTACTTCATCCTTACCACATGATGTTAAACTGCATGGAGCAAAGGTACACCCCATGTACAAGATATATCAGTGCAGTGAACTCTTTGAGTTTTAACAGTAACCAGGGACGAATATCCCCGACATGTCCAGATTTTTCCTTACCAGATGACATAATTCATGGCCCGGAAAATCGTTGATCCTCATAATCATTCATGGCCATCGAAAGTGGAAATTCATCAACCCGTGGACACCTTCGCATGACTATGAATACCATTCCCTCAGTGGCTCTACATATTGATAACCCCTGACACATCTACCAATGGAAAGATTTCCTCAGGCGATACTCTTTATAGCCTCCTACGCTTACCAGCCTCAGAGCCCCCATATCATCTCTCCTGATCCAAGAATCCCTGGAACCAGGGTTGACACCATCAACCCCTCTTTACGTCTTGGACATTCCGAGATATTCAAGCGCAGTTACATTATAATCAAGAGTGTCCTTTGCAAATACGTCCATACCGCATGACGATTAAAACATCATGGAACATGTATTTACTGCTTGGCATGAAGCTGAAAAGACCAAGCATTAAACATCCATGGAAATGCCCCCGTCTACAAGAATTTTCATGGATTTAATAATTCCCCAGTCCTCACTGCATGACGTTAAACTGTACAATATCTTTAATAATTCTCTCTGACTTTACCAGATGACATTAAACTTCACGGAATTTAAAATTCCCTTCATCCTCGCAGCATGACGTTAAACTTCATGGAATTAGTGATAATAAAATGTCATTCATCATTTCCGCATGATGTTAAAATGTGTGGTTGAATTATTCACCGGTTCAATTAGGAATAGAGGCATTCCTCTTTCCCTCAATGCATGGGCTAGACCTGTAAAAATCACCGTCTCACACCAAAGTGAGAAGGGATGACTTTACCAATTCCTGGGAAATTTAGCCTAGATGTTTCTCCCTTATCCCGGAACACTCTCCTCATAAATCACACTCGGTAGCCAGAAAGAGCCGAACTCTTGCAAGTCACCCCTAGTGGTCCCGAATCTCAATTGCCCTGATGTTTCTCGACTATCGGGAGAATACAATCATTGACCTAAGGACACCTTTGCATGACTATTCATACCATTCCCTCAGCGGCTCTGCATATTGATCACCCCTGGCCTGTCTACCAAAGGCAATATTTCCTTAGGAAATGCTTCTCTCTATACGCCTCTTGGCCTCTGAGCACCCATGTCCATCCTGGGTTTGAGAAACCCTATGAACATCAGTTTACCAACCATTCTTCACAACCATGACTGAGTATAGTGGAATGTCTCTGGAGAGAGTACCAAGAACCAGGGGAAGCCATTCCATTTTGAAAATAATGTCCTAGATTCTTGAATTTAAACTGTGTCATGCTCCAAACATCCTTTATGCTTACTAAATGCATAGGAATGTGGCTTCCAACCACACTCCAGATTAATAAAGATGTTCCCAAACCCTTTCAGACGTCACATACACTTTTTGAGCAATCCATGGTGGTTTTCATAATTCTCCAAGCCACCCATGGTGGTTTCCATAATCCGGAATTCCATGAAGTCCTCAAGTGATTAGAAATGGACAGTCATTGACTTAAGGACACCTTTGCAAGACTTTGCATACCTTTCCCCTAGTGGATCTACATATTGATCGCCCATGGCCTGTCTAACAAAGTAAATTCTTCCCTATGCGATTATTTTCTTACCTCTGCATGCCGGTATGGATCCCATGCCTTGTGAAATGCCCTGCATGTTGTTCAAATCTAAAAATGTTCCCCCCACGTGCGTCTGAAAGGTATTGAGACATCATTTAATCAACTAAAACTCGTTGGGCACCTCTCCCAACCATATCTAGTCAAATCTGTTCAAAATAAAACATCAGTAATGATAGTCTTATCACTGGGACATTAAACCACTCACAAAAAGAGGTGCAAAGCCCGTTAGGCCGAAAACCCAAAAGGGGGACCTAACAAAAAGCTGAGCCATACCCAATGGGTCCACACCAAAAGGGCCCAGGAAAAATTAGGGTACTGATGGAAAGTCAAAAAGTTTGTAGGTTTTTTCTACAAAACCCTATCAATAGTCAAACTATACTTGCTAGATCACATGGTCCACGCAAAAAATTAGAGCTCATTTCTATTTTATCATTTTCCTGAACTATGATTAATTCTGATTTAGTGAGTTGTTATTTATAAAAAATTCATTCCAGTAACAATATAATTTTACAGCAAGGAAATATCGACAGCATATTGTATTCCATTTGGAAAAAAATGGAGGACGACCACAAGCCGGAATCTCTCCATCATAGCATCAGAATAGGTAAAACAGAGTGTACCGAAATAGCTTTAGAAATCAAAAAGGATCCTGGCTCACTCTCGCCATAAGATAGGCAACCGTATGGAGAAGGTTATTACATGTTTTCTCCAGAAAAACCTTCTCCATGTCCTCAACTTTGGCCACTGAATGAGTATGCCTCACCGCCGTTTAGAAACCATTTATCACATTCATGGTAGTTTCATGGTCACCAGTCAAAGATGACAACTGATCCCTCAGAATCACTGCTCGAGCAACACATTCATGCAGCTCGGTGGATAGGGTGGTCACCTGATCTTGGGAGCTCGCCTCCAGTTCTATCAACTGATCGGGCTTCATCATAGCTTTCTAAAAAGTTCGGGTCGCACAATGAGAGGCAACGAGGTGAGAATGTTTGTGTTCACTAGTGTTAACCTCCCTAGAGGCAATGAAAACCTATCAGGTGAGAAAATGGAGTTTTCGATAGTCGAATCCACCTGATCCCAAACCTAGGAAGAGTTGCCGAAGGGCTTCAGTTTTAGTCGCCTTCTAAGCTAGAGGAGTTTCGACAACAATCTCACAGATCCGGGGCTAGTCCCACCTTTTCACTGCTCGATGGTCCGCCATGAAATGAGGGTATTTGGTATCCTCGATAGATAACATAGGAATCAATTATGACACTGCAGTCAGTATAGACATGTGCGTACTAGAAGATAGTTCAATGACTGGAGGGTCATAAGCTTCTAGCCCTAGTTCAAGCTTGGGAGTTGAGCTGGTAAATTTTGTATCGACCCTCGGAGCTTCAAGAATTACATCCCAGGGGTTCGATGTCATGAGGTCATCCTCATTTACATCCAAAAGGGTTGGATCTGTCGAAACTTTGGCCATAGAGGGGTTAGAAGAGGAAGATCACCTGAGCCTCTTCGAACTGCGATCCATCAACCTGTCCTCCCTAAAAGACGACGAGCTGTGATAAGAATAGTAGCCACAATAACCCTCGATTAGGGAAATTGCCAGAAAGACTACCCCAGGACCTCGTTTGGATAATGCTTTATCCACATTCTTTCATACTCCAAGGATAGGCTGGCGGCCGCTCCTATGTCAGACAAGGGAATACTTGTTCCAGAACCCTCCCACATCAACATCAACCACCATTGACAGAGAATGGCTGGATGCAGTCCTCGAGCCCGAGGATGGGGAAGGGATACCTAGAGATGAATGCATCCAAAATGTCAACAAAAACGATATGGGGCGTACAACTCACACAGTAAAACCCCATCAATCCGTGCAGATAAAAACCCATCCCATAGTGAAATCATATAAGAACGCTCTTTTAAGCTCCCCCTGTGGGCTTCAACCATGATGCTTGAAGGATTGGGGTAGGGAGTGAAAGCGAACTGGGAAAAGTCACTCAAAAGATTTACAACTTCATCAGAGCTGAGGGACTTCAGATGGACTCCAACTATATCAAGCAGGGTAGGCCGAAGAATGTGAAGTGGAATGATTGTTTTATGATGATTCTCATGACAGTTGTAATGATCCACTACCCAGCCATATAAGAATTTAAATGGCCCAATCAGATGATAGGGTGACCCGCCCTCCTGTATGTGGCTCAGTAATTCTTAAATACGAGCAAAAGTGGGCACATCCAGATTCACCGAGCGGCCTCCCACCCGCTAAACTGTCATTATTAGGGTGCAAGCCATGACGCTTGGGTGGATATCCTGTGATTGGAAAATCCACCCGCTCAAAAACATGGTGAAAAGACCTGCCAGCCTGAGCATAAGTAGCACACTGAGGCACACCTCATAACCCCCTGAAAGACAGTCACCCACCTCCATAACCACCCAGTAGGAACATGGGATAGTTTGTGATTGTTGAGAAAGTTTCATCCCGGGGCACTAGACATTCGGAACAGGACCGGTGGCCTTCAAAAAAAACCCTATCCAGATGATGTAGGAAATAATAGAGAGGGTGCGCACGGGCCGACCCAGTGACTGCTCCACCATAACCAGCATATCCCTTGCCAATGAAGGCACCAGTTAGACATCATCCCATGCGTCAGGAGTGGGCAGAAACATGTCATACATCTCACCAATGATCAGAAGCCCTCCAATTGGTAGATGTCCCATAATCTATGACTACCTTCACCATGGGCGAGGTGGAAAGTGTTAGTGCATAAACACCAGTGACTGAGCAAGTTAGGTAGGATCGAAAATGGTGAGTAAACAACACATTGGGAATACCACACTATGGAGTAATGATTTTCCACTTCTAGTGACTTGGGAAATTCTCGGCAATGATAATGGACCGAGAAGGCCCAGACCCAGTCATTTGACAAAATCCCACCAGACCGAAAATCCCACCAGGGAATCCATCCTGCGTTAGGATCCACTCGAGCAAGGTATATCAAGGATGGGTAACTCTTGAGGACGACCTTTGGGGAGAATTCCTTAGTGTACCGATCACTTTGAGTCCAAATGGATCCTCTCAAAATAAATGTTTCTTTCAGATCAAAATCAGAGATCATCTCTCCTGACTGAGTGAGGTTTTCTTGAGCTCACTTCGGTGATGCTTCCAAACAAGGGGACGAAAGACCTGAGAAGACATGGGGTAATTACGTCGTCTTGAAAGACAAAACAATAATGTATAAAACAATTTGATAATGGAGAGCCCAAATTTTTGGGAGAGAGAATGTCCTTCAAAACACCATCGTCGAGAATGATGGGTTGGCTGGGGTCCTATTTGATGCTCTCAGCTCTATGGATCATAGATAGATGTCTCCTCGGACCAATTGGTAGAGGCTCGACAGTAGGCCTAGGTGCAGGTCTAGGAGGAACCATATTTTCACCCTGCATTATAAAACCAGGAAAATGGTTAGTCTAGAATAATAAAATTAGGACAAAAATACCAAGTATTTGGCAAATGACTCCATCATGGAGCGTTCATGATGAAATATACAGGCTGGACTGAAAAGGTAGTTCGCGATGGCTGCATCCCACGAACTAGCCCTATGCGGAGGAAGTCTGCGACACTCTGGCATGCAGAGCGTTGGCTAGAAAGACGTGAACCAGGTTACCCCTTTAAATCTTCGAGTTTAAATGTTTATGTTCGGAAAGCCTAAAATATTTTCAATGTTTGGAAGATTTCCAGTCTGCGGACCATCAAAAACCACGTAGCGATTTCCTTCACAGACTGTTTTGACTTAATTTTTAATTGATTAAATGTTTTAGTTCACGTCAGTGAGATTGGACCATGGGTGAAGCCGAGCATGAATGAGGAATGGTTTGTAGAAACGGAAGCTGGTTCGTGGACGAGGAGTTTCACGAAGGAGTAGGCACGTGGAGACAAAAAGTGTGATCCGTTTTCGGGAAGAATCTGGTAAAGGACAAGGGTAGGGCCCCCCTTATTGATAAGTGTGGTCCCCTACTGGGTCCACTCCTCTACCACAAACTTTCCAAGTTTCAGAACCACTCTACATCGGAATATCCTCCTCTTCGTTCCAATCGGACCCCATTCCGATGGGGGGCATTTGTAGTGTCCTGAAAAATCCGCAAAGAAGAATGGGAACCCCCATAATTTGAGAAAGGATTATACCCAATTTCCCTCAAATAATTGGAAAAAATTATAGAGAATACTCATGATTGGAAAAGGACTGACCGATCAACTTACCGGTCCCAAATTGATGGTACGTGACTGGTTCAGCGAGCTGCCCCCTCCGTAGACTAGCGTCGTTCGCAAAAATGGAGGTGGGAACACCTCTGTGGGCGTGAAGCAGGACGACTGCCAGGCTGATCCACATTCACAAACCACCCCAGCCGCGAAATGCCCAAAACGGCCCAGACTGCACACGCTTTCCTTCGTGGAAAAAAGGCGGAGCCCTGTGAAACCACAAATCACCCCCGAACCGATTTTGTTCGTGGGTGAGGTGCATTCAATGACCCCCCGCGATTTGCGGATTGACCAAGTCATCCGTAAATCGGGTTTTTGGTCATGGGACTCCACAAAATGTGTCGCATGACCACATAAACATCTCTTTTCCCCCACTACAAATGGACATAGAGTGGGAGAAAAAGGGGTCGATCAGATTCACGAGGAAGGATTCCGAGATTAGGGGATCGATTGATCGGACTCCATCGGCGAGAAGGTTTGGATATCGACTTCTGAAGGATGGATTCTGGAGGAAGGGGCATAGGGTTTCACGAATAGCGAAGTTCCAATTCATGAACCAGAATAGGTATAAAACTGGGAATGAATTGAGAAGAAAAAGAAAAACTCATAACAAATTGATGAACCACGAACTTAAAATAAAAAACCCACGACCCATGCCCCATCCGTAGATGTACTCCACATTGACTATGGAGTTTAATCCTATTTTTTAATCCTACTCACCACGTAGCACCCTCCGATGCGGGAAAAGCCCTGACCGGAGAACCCCCAACCAATGTCGCCCCTGGCCGCCGATGCTCGCGCAGACTCCACCGCGTACTAACCTAGTATGCGGGCTGAACCCGAAGCTACATACCGCCCTGGTACACGGGATTCCTATCAGTCTACGTACCACCCTGGTACTCGGATGGCCTCTCCAGCCGCATAGCACCCCCTACGTGAAGGGCGCCCCTCATCATGCACCCAGGAGAACCACCAACTCCTTCGGTGTTCCCATTCCCCAAGCCGGATAAAACCCTTCCAATTTGGCATGATCCTTCACAATCCCTTCATTGGAATATTAATCAGCCCCGAGCCAAGGCCTCTACGAAATCCACCAGACCCGTATGATGAAACCTTCAGGGGCATCAACACACCACTTTGAGTTCACATACCCACGGTAAGCGAGGACAAAGGTGTTGCTCCGACTCTTGAGTGGATTCCCGAGGCATTTCTTTGTTCACATTCCCATGGTAGTGGAGGGTCCAATCCCGAGAGTCCCATTTGTGCCTTTCCACTTGCCAGGATTGAGGGGCCCTAATCACCTTTCCTTTTGACGAGCACCGGTAGTGATCACTTCTCCCCTCTCCGAGGAGTGTTTGGGCATCCCTCCTGGAGTAAGCCCTCCCCATCCTCACTGGAATTCAATGCACATTCCCCTCTCATCACGAAAGGTTCATTTCTCTGCTGCGTGACTCCTACCCTCCTCCAATATCAGGGAGAAGGAAAGTCCAGTGGTCCCAACCTTCACCTCCGCTCATCGTATTCCTCCCCCTCCCTCGTTAGGGAGAATGTGCAAGGCTTTCCATGTTGGTTGCATTCTCTTTTTTCTCACACCGAGCATGACTCACATGGGCTTAGAGATTTTTTATAGTCACAACGTCCACACAAGGACGTTGGTCAAAATGATCTACGGGGTTTTTGATCCATGTCTCCTCAGCAGGGTACTTAGGACGCCACCCCGAGGATCATTCCCAACAATAGGAAACTCTCACGTGTAAGCCCTAATCTCCCAGAACTACATAGAATTTGATCCTCGACCAACCGGGATACATAGGAAACCTCCCCGAGTTGCATGCTTGATAGCTAATTTTGATACACATCTGTCACTTTCAGACCAAGTCCTCATGACCCAAGCAGGACCGTATCTAGGCCCTGAAAATCGCTTCCCTTGGGTCTTCCAGGCTACTTCGGTATAAGTCATGCACTAACTTCAACTGGGCATCTCTCACCTGGGTGTCCTTTCCATAAGACGTTAAACTGTATGGTTGGGTCCTTGTCACATGAGCTTAAAAGGTGATGTGTCCCTTCAAGTGGCACCAAATTACATGGATTCTGATTCCTCTCACAAGAATATGTAGGGAGCCCGTATCACGGGTTCAATCCAAACCCTCAAGTCATTATCTATCCCCCCTTTGATGACAATAATCTCCAAATATCCCAGTCATGAGGCTTCAAACCAATGCAGTCTCAATGAGTCCAAACTCCTCGGAGTCATTAATCCAATGAGGGATGGTAAACCACGGGCCTAAATGATTCAGAATCCCTACGTTCAGATGATCATTTCCAATAGGGAGTAATCAGTGGATAATATGCTTGGGTATAAACAAAAGATTCACGAACATATTAATACGTCTTAAATCTATAATAGAGTATCGGAACTGGAAATAATTCCCCCCAAAAGGGTGTGATGAGCCCAAATTCCCATCCTCTCGACCAATGTGATCTCTTAAGTGCTGCTGGCCAAATCACCCAGCGAACGCCTGCCTTTGGAAAGAAGGTCCATGTATCGTTGGATATGGAACTATTGGGCATTTCGAAATGAAAATGGTTCACCTGATATGAGTGATTAAGAAGAACTCAATCTTCTCTAATAAACCATTGGGTGGCCTGCATTTTTCCATCGGTCGAAACAGTGATTCACCTAGATATACAAAAATCCATGATTATATATGTGATTTTCACATGAAAAATATCCCAATAGAACACGAAAAACTTGTTTCTAAACACATACAGACCCGCTGCAGTATCCATGTTCAAGTAGAAGAGTACCTATCTAACTTCTGCATTGAATGGGGAATCTGTTAAGCCATTTTTTGTTGGTCAATAATACAAGGCATAATGGAGTCTGTGTGATGAAAAGAGGAATCACCATCATCACTGTACAATATCTTAAAATGCTCCAAAATAGAATTATTAATCTCATCTATAGATGTGAATGTGAAACCATTGACGCAGATGGAATTCCGGTTTTTCTTGTCCCATTTCTCCTTATTAGGTAGGTTAATGAACATGGAGTTTTTCCCCATTATTTAGCTACCTGACATTTAATTGATTCTTATCAAGCCTCTCTATAAGAGACAATAAATAATATAGCTTAGAGTGATTCTGTAACTCCTCTAGATATGTCTTGTGATACTGCTGATTGGTTATCTAGAAGAGTTTAAGTTGAGATTCAACAAACTTAATGTCATCATATTTCATGTAAAAGGAATTCCTCCTCCACTCCTTTATAGTAAATTTTATTTTCTATAACATAGATGCCAAAATAAAATGCGGGCTTCCATGAAAAGTACTATTCTATCCATTTATCACCATTTTCCTAAACCCCGGAATCAGGAGCCAAGATTTATTGAATTTAAAGGGAATGTGGGACAACCATGTACCTTACCCTAAATAAATCATAAGGGGATTTCATTCTGATTTGATCTTTGGATGATTGAAACCCGAGATATCCATAGGTTCACCCCTATCAGTAATTTTATAGAAGCACATGTAAATCATGATATCCAATATCGCATTAATCGCGACCCTTCCCCATATAAAGGATTCTCGTACAATGGTAACTTTAGTGTGGTTACGTTGGTCTAAGCTTCAATAGAACTCCTCAGTAGTAGTATGAGAGAAGTTGGGACCCATCATCTCATCGATTTATAGGACCGTATTGAAATCATATATAACAATCCAGTTCTTGGTTATATTCTCATTCAAAAGAACAAAAATTCTCCATAGGTCCCCTCTCCTAGTGTACAATCAGGTGACATACACAAAGGATAGGGTCAATTTTAAATTCGGAAGGAATATTGAGATGTATATCATTTGAGATCGCTCTACATAAGAAAACACCTCCCCATCATCATGCTTCATAACCCATTAAGTTTCTAATGAACCATCATCCCTATTATGGTTGATAAAAGAATATCCATGACATGTTCAATTTAATCCCTTACAATATTCACAAATCATCATGGGATTAGATATCCCTATAATCATTGGCCTATGAGATATATGAAAGTTCATAAGGGTTGCAGCTATGGGAGAGTTCCCAAGATCTTTGCTATTCTAGAACATAATCATCATTTGGAGAGGGGTGTGTTGCCCCCAGAAATAGGAAAACTATTCATGATAGTCTTGGAAGAGGGGTTTATTCCCTTTCCTTTTCCTTTCTTTACTTTTTTGTTGGGATTTCTAGTAGGTTTCCTTGTGGGTTCTAAAAAAGAAATTTATACCTGCGGTCCTACCTTTCTGTGAGTTCTGTGGATTCGGGACTGATGGATTTATCATCGTCAACATGTGATTCATCAACCACATCACTCTAGAAATCCCCACTTAATGGGTTAAATTTTTTCAAGGTAACAAATTGTTTCATTTGATTCCACCCCATTAGATATCCTTATAGAATCCTTGTTTGAGGATACTACTGTGAAAGAGTCTGGCCCAAAATAATACCTTTGGTGTGACCATAAGTGCCACAGAGCAGCTTGGATCTCCTGGCATGGCTAGGACAGGAGAGACAGGGGCTTCAAGCATCCCATGCTCAATGGAATTTCTTCAGGCCTACTTTATAGTATAGGTTCCATCTGGATTCAGCTCCCCAGCCTTGTTAGATGCACCATGGTGATGGGGAGGGACCGAAGCACCTTGGATGATAGATTCCCCTGCAACATCACTAGCCTGATCCAAGCTAGGAAGGACCATAGGGGAAAGTCTGTTGGTCCCTATGACCGTCGAAAATCCCCCCACAGCTAGGCTACTGGGAGTATCAATAGCTTGTGAAAGATGAGCCTGCTGAAACAGAGACAAGATGGAAGTGTTATAAGGGTCGGGTCCGGATGTCAATGTGACCAAATTCTGGGGAGGCTTCACAGAGATGTCCTTGGATAGAATCCAAGGAATCCCATTAGGATTAATCTCCCCTTGAAGAAGGGGGGTGTCTGAAACAAAATCAGATTCCCCTACCTCCTCAGGACCAACAGATGAGGGGGAGGGGGAACATTGGAGCTACCCGTTGTTCCCAATTCAGAAGGCATGGACACATTAGAGACCTGAGGAGGATCAACAGACACTTACATAGTGCAACCATCTAAAATTTGACCTGGAACAGAGCCGATAAGATCTTTTTAGTTAGAAGCCTTAGATGTCAAGTCATTTATATTTCCACAGTTCCTCCTACAAATGTTGGCCTCATGCCCCAACATATTAAAGATAGTGTAGAGTTTTATTCGATTGCATTCCGAGAGAAGGTGACCAATGAAATTGTTGTGTCAGAAAAATTTGGGCCTCCTATCATATTGTATTTCCAGTGTGATGTTGTCTTCAAGGGTGTTAGGGAAAATAGCTTAGATCATGGTTCTTTCTATGTCCACTTCAAAGAGAACCTTTTGTTAATTCACGTACCTTGGGTTCTCAGTCTCCTTATCAATTCTGATTGGAAAGCCCACCAAATATTCAATGTTATATAGAACCTGGGGTTATAAATATGGAAAATTTATCTTGAATATCTGAATCCAAACCTGAATGAAGGTGTTTTTCACATTGAGGGGTCATATTCTTATCCCATTCTGGAATTTGGGGAAGTACTGTCTTGAGGTTTTGTGAACCAAACCCCAAGCTCTCCCTTTCCAATATTCTTAGAGGAAAATTATATGGTAGTATCCTACTCCCATGGATGTCATCTTCCTATCACCAAACCCCAAAATTATTGCTATTTTTTTGTTTTGGTCACTGAATTTCCAATGTTTATACCCTTTCTGGGTCAAGATCCTCACGATAATAGAGAACCAACGTAAACTTATCTGCTACCCTGCTACATCGTGATTCATAGACCCATGGGATAAACACCCTTTCCAGATCATGCATCTAGAGGATGGGGCACCAAAATAGGTTAAGGAAAGTGATCCTGTAGATTTTACCACCTCAGAAATATCTAATTTCAGGTTAGATGTCACCAGAACCTCATGAGGGCCATCCAAATTTGTAGATTTTGATGTGAAGTTCTCAAAGAACTCCATATGGCTATATAGATCTAAATTAGCCAATGGTAGGGCATCAAATATTCCACATGGGTTATTTTACGGGCTAGGGTTTTGTGTGATCTAGATGATCACATGGTTCCCTTCCTTGTTCCATCATTGGATTTTCTATGGTTTTAGTGATTTTAAGGGGGTTTAGGCGGTGTTTAGTTTTATAGGGGGTTTAAATTAGGTAAGATTTTTAGGGTTTTATAGGGGTTTTAGGGTCTATATCATTATTAGGTTTTTGGGGTTTTAAGTCATTTCAAGGTGTTTTTAGTGATTTTTATGCATTTTTTGTGTTTTAATGGGGTTTTGGGGGTTTTGGGATTTTTGTGATTTTTGGGGTTTAAAATATTTTTAGTGTTTTTTAGGTTTTATTTGTTTAAGGGTTTAAATTTCCTTTTTGACATTTTTAATCAGTTTTAGGTTTTTTAGGTTTTAGAGTTTTAAATGAATTTTTAGGATTTTAGTGGCTTAGGGGTTTTATGGTTTTCCAAGGGGATTAATGGTTTTTTATGTATTTTATTGGGGTCTTAAATATTTTTTATTATTTTAGGGATTTTATATGTTTTTAATGTTTTTAAGGTATATTCATAGTTTTAGGGGGTTTGAGGATTTTACCATTTTTAGGTGTCTTTTTGTATTTAAAGGGATTCAAGGGTTTTTAGTGTTTCTATGGAGTTTTTGGGTGTTTGGTTTTTTGTTTTATGGGTTCTAGAGTTTTTTAGGTATTTATAGTTGTTTAATGGATTTTTAATGATTTTTAGGTTTTTATGGTTTTTATTATTTTAAGGGTGTTTAGTGGCTTTTAGGATTCTTATGTTTTTAGAGTATTTGTGTTTTTGAGTTCTTTGGGTTTTTTCCTTTCTAAATTGTTTTTTGTATATTAGGGTTTATAGGGCATTTTTAGGGGTTGATGGTTTTCAAGGTTTTTTAGTTATTTTAATTATTTTTAGGGTTTTTTTGGTTTGCAGTAATTTAATGGGTTTTTATATTTTTTATGCCTTTTAAGGGTTTTGGGTTTTTAGGGTCATTATTTTGTGATTTTAGTGTGTTTTAGAGAACATTCAGTTTTTTTGTTTATTAATATTTTTTGTGTATTTATGTTTTTATGGGTTTTAAGGATGCCTTAGGCATTTTTGTTTTCGTTTTTTTTTGTATTTTAGGATGTTTAATGGATTTTAATGGAGTTTATGGGGTTTTATCATGTTTTTATGTACATTTAGGGGTTTTTGTGTTTTCTGGGACTTTTATGCATTTAGTGTTTTTTGGATATTTTAGTATTTAGGGGTTTTTAGGTCTTTTAGATGTATTTCGGGGGTTTAGGTTTTTTAGTTTTTCTAATATTTCTCAGGGGTATGGGGTTTTTATGGATTTTAAGGTCTTTTATGATTTTATATGTTTTTAAGGGTGTTTAAAGTTTTTAGTGGTTTTATGATTTGTATTTTTTTCAGGTTTTTTAGAGTTTAGGGTTTTTATAGTTTATTTGCATTTCTAGTATTTTAGGAATTTTATTTGTATTGTAGATTTTAGGGTTTTTTGTTTTTTATAAGGAATTTTGGTGGGTTTTACTTTCTACGCTCTTCAGGGTTTTTTAGGGTTTTTTGGTTTTTAGTGTTTTTGTGATTTTTTTGGGTTTTATCGGTTTTAATATGTTATTGGGTTATAGGGTCTTTATGTGTAATAGAGGGGTTTGAATTTTAGGGGGTGGGGAGGTGGGTGTTGGGTATTTAAAGATTATTTAGGGTTTTAATATTTTTAAGCGATTTTATTTTTTATCATTAAGGATTTGTAATGTGTTTTGGGTTTTAGGGGTTTTTAATATTTTTAGGATTTCAGTATTTTTAGTTCGTTTAGGGTTTCCATGGATTATAGGTATTTTTAGTGGTATTCAGGTTTTTTGTTATTTTTTAGGGTTTTTAGGGTTTGTAGGGATTTTAGGGGTATTTGGTGTTTTTAGGTTTTCCGGGGTTTTTTGGTTTTTTGGGTTTTGGATGGTTTTATCGTTTTTGTTGGATTTAGAATGTTTTAGTGTTTTAAGGTATTTTTTGTATTTTTTGTTTTTAGGGTATGTTAGGGTTTTCGGGTTTTTTTAAATATTATTTTATTTTTGGGGATTTTAATAAATTTTATGGTTTTACGGGGTTTTAATAGTTTTTAGGATTCATACATTATTTTAGGGTTTTATGTGTATTTTAGTGTTTTTTTGTCTTTTGGATCCTTTAGGGTTTTTTGGGTTTCATTGTTTTTGGTTGTTTTCGGTTATTAGGTTCATTTATGGTATTTTTAGGACTTTAATGGGTTTTGTGGGTTTTGTGGCTCTTTAGAATTTTTATGTGCTTTTAAGATCCTTCAGGCTCTTTTAGTATTTTTAGGGGTTTATGTCCCTCTAGTATTTTTAGTGAATTTAGTGTCTTTAGGGTATTTTTAGGTTTTTAGGGTCTTTTGGGGGTGTAGGGGGTTTTAGTGCTTTTAAGTGCCTTTAAGGTTTTGTGGGTTTTTAGCATTCTTTAGTGTTTTTTTGTTCTTATGGTTTTCTAGATGTTTTATTGGGTTTTGAATTTTATTTTGGGTCCTCATCATTTTTAGTTTTGTTTATAATTTTATATAATTTTATAGACTTATATCGGTTTAGTGTTTTAAATGCCTTTTAGATATTTTAGGGTTTTATGCTCTTTTAGGGGTTTTAGGTTTTTTAGGTTCTAATTTGAGTTTGTAGGAATTTTTAGGGCACTTTTGGTTTATATTGATTATTATGACTTTTACATTATTTAAATTTTTTAGGCTTCATTCTGGAATTCGTGGTTTTGGGGTCTATTAGGTTTGTTATGGTTTTTAGAGTATTTAGGGTTTTATGGATTTTTATGGTTTTATGAGTTTTTTGGTGATTACGGGTTTTAGGTTTTTCAGTTGTGTTAGGGGTATTTAGGGAATATATGGGGTTTTGGGTCATTTTGTTATTTTTATCTTTTTCTTGGTTTTTAGTGTATTACGGGTTTTTACATATTTTTATCATTTTTTGTGTTTTTAGTATTTTTTCAGTGGTTTTTGGATTTTTAAGGGTTTTAATGATTTTTTGTTTTTTAGAGTTTTATGGGTATTTAAGGGTATTTATGTTTGTAGGGGTGGTATGTATTTTAATGGTTTTAATATTTTTTATTTTTGTAATGTTTTTTTGGGATTTATGGGTTTTGATTGATTTTGTGGTTTTTGTGTTTTTTTTTTGTGATTCATGGGTTCTATGTTTTTTCGGGTTTTATGGTTTTTGGGGTGTTTTTTGTGGTTTTACAGTTTTTAGAAAAAAAAATCAACTATCATTATACTATATAGTGTTTTCATGGTTTTATTATTTTTATGGGTTTTTTGGTTTTAATCATTTTTTAGGGTTTTATGGCATCTTGAGGGTTTTTAGATGTTCAAAGTGTTTTTAGGGATTTTAGAGGTTTCTTCATTTTTAATAGGGGGTTTAGTGTTTTCTTTGGGGTTTTGATGGCCTTTTATCATTATTAGTGATTAAGGGTGTGTTTCTAAAATTTAGTTTTCATAGCATTTTTTTGGTCTTTAAAGGATTTTTTGGGTTTTAGGGATTTTATGGTATTAAAAAATTTTATGGTCTTTTAGGTTTTATAACAGTTTTAGTGGTATTTTAGGGGTTTTATATTGTTTTAAGTGTCATTATGTTGTTTTTGTGGTTTTTACCATGCTTTATTATTTTATGGTCTTGTAAGGATTTTAGATTATTTTTTGGGTTTTCTAGGTATTAGTTGTTTTATAGTTTTAGTTTTTTTAATGTTTTTAGTGTTTTATGATTTTTAGGGGTTTTATGGTTTTTTTACAATTTTTCGGGGTTTTATGGTTTTTATGATTTTTTAGGTTTTTAGGTATTTTTCTTGTTTTAGAATTCTATTGGTATTTTAAATGGTGTTCAGATTTTACAGTTATTTGTAGATTTCTGGGTTTTAGGGTTTTTAGAGTTTTTTAGTGTTTTTAGGAATTTAGGTGTTTTGAGGGTTACATAGAATTTAAGTGATTTATTAAGATTTATATGGGTTTTACGGTTTTTATGGTTTTTAGGTATTTTTAGTGTTTTTAGGGTTTTCAATGGATTTTTAGTCGGTTTGAGGGATTTGATGGTTTTTAGGGGTTTTAGGGTGTTTATGGTTTTTAGTGTATTATGTCTTTTTTATGGGTTTTAGGGTTTCTAGTGGTATGTGGTTATTTATAAATGGTATAAGATTTTTTGGGATTTAGGTGGTTTATATATTTTTAGAGGTTTTTTGGTGTTTTTTGGGTTTTATGGGTTTTTAGGTTTTTATGGTTTTTATGTTTTTTAGGGTGTATAATTATTTTTTGGGTCTTTATGGTTGTTAAAATTGTTATTTAGGGTCTTTCAGATTTTGACAGGTTTAATATACTTTTTTGTTTTTTTTGATTTTGAGGGGTTATATAGTTTAATGGTTTTTTTGGAGTTTTTGGTTGTTCCATTATCTTTAGGGGGTTTAGAATTTTTGTGATTATAGAATCTTCAAGGGTTTTTTGGGGTTTTATTATTTTTTTATAAATTATGTTTTTGGGATTTTTTTAGTGTTTTTTGGGGATTTAGGGTAATTTAGTTTCTTTTTTGGTTTTTAAAAATGTTTTTGGATCTTTCAGCATTTTATGGGGTTTTAGGGTTATTTAGAATTTTTATGGGTTTTATGGTATTTTATGGTTTTGGGTGTTTTTATGGTCCTTTAGGTGTTTTAGGAATTTTTAGGGTCCTTAAGGGGTTTCAAGGGTTTTTAGGGTCTTTTAGGGTTTTTATTGTCCTATTACATTTAGGTGTTTTTAGATTCTTTTAGGTGTTTTAGGAAACTTTATTGATTTTATATGTTTTTTGGAGTTTTAGTTTCTTCTAGTATTTTTTTGGGTTGTAAAGGTCTTTTAGGATCTTTTGGGTCTTTTGGGGTTTTGAGGTTTTTAGTGTATTTGGGTTTTTAGGGCGTTTTAGGTTTTTCAGGTCTACTTGGTCTTTATGTTATTCTGGTGGATTTTATAGCCTTTGGATTTTTAGGAGTTCAATAGTTTTTAGGGTTTTAAGTTTTAGGAGTTTTAGGATTTTTCAGGGTTCTAGGGTTTTACTACCATTTAGGATATATTTGGGATTTTATGGATTTAAATGTTTCATTTTGGTTTTTATGGATTATATGGGTTTTTAGGGTTTTTAGGGGTTTTAATGGTTTTAGGGGTTCAATGGGATTTTATTGTTTTTTAGGGTTTTATGTTTTTTTATTTAATTGATTTTAGGAATTTTGAGAGATTTTTAGGTTTTTAGGGGTTTAGGATTTTTTTATAGTTTATAGTTTTCATCGGTTTTAATAGTTTTTAGGGGTTTTTGGGTTTCCGAGTTTTTAGGGCCTTTTAGGGTTTGCATATTTTTTAGGTTTTTTGATTGGGTTTTATGGTTTTTAGGGTATTGAATGGTTTTATTGGGGTTTTTTTGGGGGGTTTGTAGGGTTTAGTGTTTTTTAGTATTAAGGGTTTTTTAGGGAATTTTAGTATTTTAAGCCTTTTTTACAGATTCATTAGGGTTTTAGGGTTTTGTTACAGTTATATAAGTATTTTCGGGTTTTTGGGTTTTATGGGTTTTCTTAGGGATATTTTTTTTGATTTTAGGGATTCATTTTGGGTATTTTAGGGTTTCAATATTTTTAGGATTTTAGGGTTTTTGGAAATTTCAGAGTTTTTTTAGATCTTTGGGTATTCTTTTAAAGATTTAGGGTTTTTCATGGATTATGGGGGTTTTTTCCAATTATTTATGATATTACTGTTTTAGGGGGTTTAATGTTTTCTGTATATTCATGTTATTAGGGGTTTAGGTTTCATTTTGGTTTTTAGAGTTTTTGGGATTTTTAGGATTTTAGGGGGGGTTTATGGTGTTTAAGGTATCTTGGGGTTTAGGATGTTTTAGAGGATTTTTGGGTCTTATTGGGATCTAATGTATTTTATATGTATTAGGTTGGTATTGGTTTTTAGGGTTTTTAGGGGTTTTTAAGGATTTTGAGAATTTTCTAATTTTAGAAGCTTTTCGTGAATTTAGTGTTTTTTTGATTTTTAAAGGTTTCATGTTTTTATGGGTTTTAAAGTTTGTATTGTTTTTATGGGGGTTTGTTTTTTATGTTTTTAGGGCTTTTGGAGGGGATTAGGGATTTTGGAAGTTTTTTAGAGATTTTGGGGATTTTAGGTTTTTAATATATTTGTGTTTTGGTATATTTTTGACGGTTTTATTGTTTTTAGGGGTTTTGGGGGGTGTTTCTTATTATTAAGGGGTTTTGGGTTTTTATGGACTTTAGTGGGTATTATGGGTTCTAAGGTGGTTTAGGGGGTGTTAGTGGTTTTAGGTTTTTTCTGGGGTATTAAGCTTTGGTTTAATAAGTCAGTAGTTTCCTTTGTTGTTTGAACATTTTGATAGGGTTCTCACTATCCCCTTAAAAGTGTTTGAAAATAAAAAGTAAACATGGGGGGATAGTTTTTATTGGTTCTATGGGGTTTTAATGTTTTTATATCTTTAGTGTATTTTTAATGATTTTAGGGTTTTTAGGGGTTTAATGTTTTTATTGTTTTATGGTTTCTAGGGTTTTTAGTTTTTTTTGGGTCTTTTCATATTTTAGGAGTTTTTTGGGGTTTTTTAATTTTTAGGTTATTTTAAAATGTTTTTGGTTTTAGGGAATTTTATGGATTTTTAGGGATTTAAGGGATTTAATTTTTTTATGGTTCTATAGTTGTTATTGTTTATTAGGTTTTTTAGGGTCTTTTATTTTTTTTATTATTTTATGGTATTTTTTTATTTTTAAAGGTTTTTGAGTCCTTTAGGGAGTTTTAGGTGGTTTCATAATCCATTTGGTTTTTCAGTTTTTAGGTTCCTTTAAGGGTTATCCTTTTTTGCGGGGTTTTAATGTTTTTAGGTTTTTAGGGCTTTGGTAATTTTTAGGGTTTTTCTGATTTTTAGGGGTTTATTAGTTTTTAATGTTTTTAGGGTTTTATATTCAAATTGGGATATAGTGTTTTATGGTTTTTTGGGAAATTTAGGGCGTTCAAAGGGTTTGAGGATTTTTAATGTTTTTAGATTCTTTTAATATTTTTTGGGTATTTTGAGTCTTTATAGTTTTATGTTTTTTTGGATTAGAGTTTATTTTGGGGTTTTAGTGTCATTTCGGGGTTTAAAAGGTTTTAGTATCATTATGTGGTTTTTTTGGGTTTTAGCGGTTTCAATATTTTTTGGACTTTAAGGTTATTTTGGGGGTTTTATAGTTTTTATTGTCGTTTAGGGGTTCTTAGTGTTTATTGAATCCTTCAGTGGTTTTTGGTTGTGGGGGGTCCTTTACGGTTTTTAAGGTTTTTTGGGTCTTATGGGGGTTTTTGGGTTGTTTATTGATTTGAAGTGGTTTGGGGTCTTTTCGGATAGTTAGGGTCTTCAGGGCCCTGAAGGGGTTTTATGTTCTTTTTGGGTTTTTGGGGTTTTGGGCCCATTATATTTTTTAGGGGTTGTTTGAGACTTTTAGGGTATTATTTATTATTTAGGGTTTTCTTATTTATTTTAGAGTCTTCTAGGATTTTTAAAGTTTTATGGTATTTTTGTGATTTCATGGGTTTTATGGGATTTTAGGATTTTAAGGTTTCTTGGGTCTTTGGGGGTAATTTTTAATGTTTTTTACGGTTTTAGTTTTTGGGGGTTTATATTTTCTTAGTTCTTTTTAGTTTTTAGGGTATTTATGGTCCTTTATACATTTTTTGGGTTTTAGGGTTTTCTTCAGGTTTTTATGGTACCAAATGTTCATCGTTTTAGGGTTTATGGTTTTAAAGGGGTTTTATTTTATTTTAGTTTTTGCAGGGGTATTAATATTTTAGGTTTTTTTTGTTTTAATGGGATTTTCGATTTTTTAGGTTTTTTAGTTTTTTAGGGTTTTCGGGATTTTAGTGTTCTTTGGTGTTTGGGGGATTTTAGGGTCACTTAGGATTTATACTTTTTTAGAGTTTTTAGGGGTTTGTTGTATTTTTATGGGGTTTAAGAATTTTAGGGTTTTGTGTGTTTTTTTTATGTTTTTTGGTTTTTAGTTTTTATTGGTGTTTTATGGTTTTTATAGAAATTTAGTGGTTTTATGGGTTTTTGGGACATTTAGTTTCCTACATTTTTAGGGGTTTTAATTGTTCATAGGGGTTTTATTGAGTTTTTTCGGGGTTTTAATGTTTTTATGGGGATTAGGATTTTTTGGGGTTCTATTGGGGTCATTGGCATATTTAGGTATTTAATGGATATTTAGGGTTTTTAGGTTCTTTAGGTTTTCTAGGATTTTATGGTGTTTAAGATCTTTTAGGGAATTCTAGGGTTTTATAGGGTTTAAAGGGTATTTAAGTATTTTTAGTCCCTTTAGTGTTTTGTCGGGTTTTATTTTCTATTATGGTATTTTAGGGGTTTTATGGTTTTTTGGGATTCAGGATTTTTTGGGACTTTTAGGGGTTTTGAATTATTCAAGGTTTTAGGGGTTTCTATGGTTATTGTGTTTTTAAGGGATTTAATGGTTTTTATTGATTTAGAGTTTTTATTAATTTATGGTTTTTTTGGGTTTTTGGGTTTATAAGGGTTTTAGGGTTTTGGGGGGGGGGTTTAAGGATTTTTATGGGTTTTAGGGGTTTTAAAGGATTTATGGGTTTTAGGGTGTTTTTTGGTTTTTTTGTGTTTTTATGATTTTTAGGGAATTTTTTGGCATTTATGGGTTTTAGTTTTTTATGGGTTTTGGGGGGATTATAATATTTTTATGTTCTTAGGATTTTTTGGGTTTTTAAGGCTCATCTTATAATTTTAGGCAGCGGTAATGGAATTCAGGTAATTTTTTTAGGTTTTTATGTTTTTTGGATTTTTTACCTTTTTTGATATTGTTAGGTGTTTTAGTGGGTTTTAGTATTATTTTTGTGTTTTAAGGGATTTTAGATATTTAGGCATTTAGAATTTAGGTTTTTTATGAGGTTATAGGTTTTTCAGTGTATTTAATGGTTCTTAGTGTGTTTAATGGTTTTTGGGGGTTTTTATATGTTTTTACGGGTTTTAAGTTTATTTATGGATTTTTGGGTTTTAGTGTCTTTTAGGGGTTTTAAAGACTGTTGGGGTTTTTTGGGTCATTTATATGTTTTTATGATTTTTATGGTTTTATATTGATTTAGGGGGTTTAAGGGTTATTTTATTTTTATATTTTTAAGGGATTTATAAGTTTTAGTGATTTTTAGAGTTTTTAGGGATTTTGAGGTGATTTCTGTTTTTTACTATTTTAGGGCTTTTATGTGTCTTTTTTTATCGGTATTAGGGGTTTTTAGTGTTTTACGGGTTTTAGGTTTTTTAGGGATAATATGGTTTTTAAGGGATTATAAGGTGTATTAAATATTTTAGGGGTGTTTTCATGATATTGGGCGTTTTGAAGGTATTTGGGTATTATTTTTTCGGTTTTTAGTGTTTTAGGTGTTTTAGGGTTTTTAGGTTTCTTAACGGTTCTTCAAGGGGTTTATGGTTTTTTGGGGATTTTTTTTCTAGGGGTGTTAGGTGTTTTTAGTGTTTATGGTTTCTTTTGAGTATTTATAAGATTTGGAGTTTTAAGGTGTTTTTTGTTTTTAAGGGTTTTAATGATTATTAGGGAATTTTAGTGCATTTATGGTTTTTATGGTTTTAGGGTTTTTAGTGTTTTTTAGAATTTTTTGAGTTTTTCAGTTTGTTTAAGTGTTCTTATGGGGTCATTTGGCTTTTATCACTACTAGAAAAATGATCTATCGCCACAGTTTAAATTATCCATGGCTATAGGTAAGATATTCCCATGACCAAATAGCTGGTTGTGGCAATACATCGCCTTCCTTTTTGCGATCGAGCTTTCCTCCCCCACCTGAAGCCCTCTTCCCCCTCCCAAAACTTCTCCCTCCCACATCACAATTCCCCCTCCCCTCACCGTCCTTGCCATTACTCGCCATTCCTCCCTCACTTGATGCCCTCTCCCTCGCCTTCCTTTCCTTTCCTCCTCCCCACCTCCCATTGGGATTCCTCCTCCCCTCATCCTCCCTCACCATTCCTCCTCCCCTCATGATTCCTCATTCCCCTTCTGCTCCGACGCAACCAGAAAACCTCCTCACCATCTCCGATTTGGCTCGAACGCCTCCATGATGATGTAGATCTGGAACTTCCAGCCCACCTCCCCACCGACACGACTTACCCACCTCCCTACGATCACCTCACCTCCCTATCGACACTGCTCCGTGGCTTCCTCCCCACCACCTCCTCTGGTGCACATCCTATGCGGCGATTTGAGGTTGGAATATTCATCTATTACCTACCTTGTTACATTTATCTTATCCTCTCTAATTTTATTGGTTACTTTTATGATTTTCAGTGCCGATTCCTCCATAACATGTTGGAATTGACCAAGAATCTTGGTTCTTTACGGTTTGATAGAGATTAGATGTCTCGTGATGCATAACGCATGACATCACTCATAATTTTGGAGATGGTATAAATCCTAATGTATTTTTTTAAAATTTTCAATTAAATTTATTGGAATTTCCTAGTAATCAAGTGTTTCTTGTTTGGGATTTTTTTTGAGATTAATTTCATGGGTATATTTTAGGACTCTTTTAGGCAGTTGGTTGTGCTTTCAGAATGTGGAGGCACCTCAATAATATTTTAGGCATTTATTCCTATTTGGTTGTTTTTAATTAATTAATTGTAAATTTTTATAATTAACATTTTCTACTTCATGGCATGAGATAGGTTCATGGGGAACTGTTTGAACATAGGATCGGTTTTTCAGCTTTGGCGTTTTCTTCATAAGGTAGGTTGGGTGTTCTATATTTGTTATGTTTCCCCAATCGATAATTATTTTTTAATTTCAATAGTTATTAAATGACTATTGATTTTATGGGAGCCCCTTGAGAACCTTTGTGGGTCATCTTTGAGAAGTGAGGGTCTCGGGTGTCTCATAGAGGGGTTTTGTTCATAAACCCTCACTCTTGGTTTTTGATTAAAGAAAAAACATCACATTCTCTAAGGTGACACATAATGGTAGGAAAGGGGAGAAACATTGATATACTTCTTTACGTGGGATTTTAGTTTGGACATGTGATGGTCTATCTATTGTACTTTCTATGCGTGGTGTGGTGCTCGAACCCTCAAGTAGTTGGAGGCCTTTTGTGAGATTCTTTTTTTAGTCTTGGTTAGATGGTAGGTTGCCCTCACGTTTTTGGATCTAGAATACTCAAAGTGAGTATTTTATAGAGGGGTTTTCTATGATGGTTTTGATTAGAGAGTACGTCAAGCAAATGTGTGGTGTGAGACCCAAGTGGGGGTTGTACAGTTTTTGGACAACTTGCCATAGGTTATGCAAATGGGATTATTTTGATGTTCCTAGGAACTTTCCTTGTGTAGTCCAAGGCGTATAGCTTTAGGTGTTTTTACATCTCCTAGAAGGCTGTAAAAAGTATTATTTTGGATTTTTCTTGGATGTTTGGACCACTTTCTTGGGGTTTGAGTGGTTGATGTTTTGGAACTTCTTGCTAGAGGTTTAATCCAATTGGAGCCTTTAAGTTGGGACGACACCATAGGGTGTTGGTTAAGGCTGGGTGACACTGAGATTAGGTTTGAGAAGGGTCTGTGGAAACCTTGATGAATTTATTATGGGTGTGGTGTTTCTTGAGGATTCCCTTGTGGGTGAGGTGATGATCATGTATGGGTTGGTTTTCAGAGTCACCAGATGAGGTTTTCCTATATATATTTGATCACAATTTGATAGATGTGATCTTGGGGACCAAGGGTTCGCCATGTTTTATTATCCCTAAGAGGGTCAGTGTGGATTTAATCATTGGTGTCTTTGTGTGTTACCTTAGAACCTAGTGTTTGGAAATGAGTGCCTATTGTGTTTATTTTTTAAATGTTTTGTTCAGGAATTTGATTGAATAGTTTTCTATACCTTATACCAAATATGGACGAAGAAGTTCCTTGCTCAGGTACTAGAAATAGGATGATAACATTGGTATTTTACTAAAACTAGATTTTCCTTTGAGATTGATAAGATGTTTTCTTTTATTTGCATAATGGTTGTGTTAGACAGGTCTTAGGGAGATAATGGGTGATTTTAATTAGTGCACCTCTAGTTTAGAGTTACAAAATGGCCATAGGGATAATGTTAATGGCCTTTTAGAACTCATTGATAGTGGTCCTGGATGCCGAGCACTCCCATCATGAAATCTTCTTCTCCTACATATATTTGAATTTTCAAACTTATCCACTTGTGAGAGAAAAATAGAATCACCTGATATTCATGGAAAAAAGACTTGAGATATTCAACTATAAGTCTATGAGGCAAAAACCTTTATAAAATCATGATTTTATAAACAAGCGATCAGTGTAGTACATAAATCATTGAGTATGTGATTTCAATATAAAAATTTATATTGGGGTTCTTCAACATAACCTCAAGGACCAATTAGAATAAGGTTGTCCAGATTTTGAGATTCCATACAGTTTTTCATTAATGAAAACATTTATTTATGCTTTTCACCCCTTGAGGGATGGTATCACATTCTTCATCATGGAAAATCCATCTTTAATGGTTTTCTAGGAAGGATACTTCATTCTGGTTATACAAAATTAATAAAACAATCATCCATCTCCACAATTGTTTCCTTTAATTCCCTATAGGAAATTATACATAAAATTAATGGGAATAAAGACGCAATACCTTTCCAGAAGTTTTTCAGGATGTAATTTTTTTTTCGTATAGTATTCCTACTTCTAATACAACTACTTCTTTCTCAGGTCTGCTCCCCCTTTTTTCATCCATGTTCCTGTGAAATGACATGTTGTACCAATACTCAAAATATTTATACAAAAAACATCTACAACAATATTAATATCCCTTGAAACATGATCTTTCTTTATATTGACGATTTTGTTTATAAAATTCTACTTGTTTTCCTAGAATCCCTCATCCTTTATGGTCCCATTTCCATGGGGTTTTCCCTTCTCATGTCATTGATAGGAGGAAGCTTTTTTACACTATTCATCATCCTAAAAATATTCAAATTATGTTTCATAATCATTATAATGAAAGGAAATAGATTTGGTATCACTTGAGAATTTAGAAAAAAATTGTACCTTTTTCATGGGTATGGTTTTCTCATCATCCTTGGATGGTTCAACTTGAATATCCACCGCATTTTCAAATACATATATCATATTCTTTAAGGAATTCCGAGATTTAAGATACCTAGATTGTGCCTCATGAAGTTCCTTTTTTTAGCAACCAATTTAAGATACCTAGATTGTGCCTCATGGATATTTTTATCTCTTCTATGAGATCAATCTACATCACATTTAAACTTATTTTAATCTTTTAAAATAGTTTTAATTTCTTCTAAAATATGGAATTATGGTCAATGTAAAAAATAAAATCATCTCTTATAATATATTATGTATAACCATATAATTTTTCTTCTTCTTAACTACATGTAATGTCTATTAATCTCTTAACCTTATAGGTATAGATTCATATTAATGGAAAATTCTATTTTCTATGTTTTTCATGGATGTGTTTATGTTTTTGGATTTTTCATGAAGTTAAAGTTGGGGGGATGGTACAGGGGGGGAGATATTGTAGGGGGGGTTTGTGTGGTGGGGGGGGGGGTGGGGGTTGGGGAATAATTTAGGGGGGATGATGTAGAGCAGGTGGGGTGGGCTAGTGGGGGGGGTTGCACGTGTAGGGGGCTGGTGCAGGGTGTGGGGTTGACATTCACATACAACATTATTTTTGACACTTCCTGTTGCTATTATCCTATAGTGAGATTGATTTAATGTAAGGGGTTGTTGGTCAGGTTATCTTGATTGGATGGTTCATGTAGAGTAAAATTGTATATCTTTGTGGCTTCTTTTTATCTTTGATTTAATCACATTGATGGTTTCTTGGTGTAAAATTTCAATATTTTATTCTTGCATATGAGTAGCATTGAATCTCTTAAGAATTCAGGAATTTTATAATAGGAGAATTATTTTCTCTAGTTGGGGTGGTAGATATATTATAGGAGCATTATAATAGTTTATCCAACAACATAATCCATATAGCTCTGAATCTTGATTCATGTATGATGCACCCACTTTGTGCATGCTATTTTTCTTATATATTTTTCATAGATCTAACCATACTAATTAGTTTTATGGTATCTTTTAATTATTACCAGGTGAATGTTGGTATTGGAACATCATGTTACAATAGTGGAGTTGTAAAATTCATGAGTTTAGTTATCTAGACTAGATGGAACCCCAATGGTATGCACTTGGACATTAAAGTTCATTCATTTACATTAAATTTTTTTATCATCACCTATTATAGTATTGCCTTTCACACTAATTATGTTCCTCCCACTTCAATTTTTAGGGTCAATTAATGATGATTCATCAGATCACTGGAATTTTGTTGATGTCTCCCAGGACCTATTCCTGTGTGTTGCAGCATCCGTTGCCGAAGGTAAAGCGGTTCGAGTTTTCATCGTCAAAAGCAAATGCACCTTGAGGTTGAGGTAGGGTCCCTCTATGAGCCTCTTTAGTTCAAGAATGTTTTAAATTGAATTTAGTTTCCTTCTTCATACATCTTGTTTATATTAAATTTCAATTCATGAAGAAGTGTTAGTTAAGATAATTGTTTTGTTTGATAAACAAGTCATGGTTTTGTAATAAAACCCCTTTAATAGAGGTGAGCTGTCTGTGAAAACTCACAGTGGTATACCTTTCATGACACTATTACATTGATGATTTCCTTATATATGATGTCATTTTTAGTTGTAAATCACACATCACACTTGACCCTTTTTATATCCCAGTAGGGGGTTGCCCTATTTTTATTAAAAAAATTGTTTGATCCAAAGCACCCTTCATGCGCCATTAGACTTTTTAGATGTAATTTCCCAAGTAGGAAAGTGCTATAATGACCAAGTCACCACTAAGTGAATAACATGATTTGGATGGAATGAATTTTCATGGTGGAAATCCTTTCCTTGAGTGTTTAAATTGAGAGGATTTTGTTATAAAAAATGAATAGTAAAGCTTGTATTAAGTGACATGTCTTTGAGTGTTTTGTTATTATTTTCCTTGAATTAAGTGTTTGAAGTGGAATTAAATGTGTAGGGTAGCATGGGGGTGCATGGGGTCAGTAGGGGTGTGGGATGGGAAGGGGGGTGTGCAGGGTAGGGGGCGTGGGGCAGGGTGCATGGGGTAGGGGGTGTACTGGGCGAAGGGTGAGGGGGTGTGTAGGGGGTGCATGGGGTGTGCATGTGGTGTGTAGGGGGCTTCCCCTTTTTATTAAAATGGATGTTTGAACCAAAACACCCTTCAAGTTCCCGTAGACATTTAAGATTGAATTTCCCAAGAAGGAAAGCATTGTAATGACCAAGTCACCACTAATTGACCCCCTTTGATCATATAAATACAATAGCAATGTTATAATAAATTGAATTAGTTAAATTGAACTGAACATGGTTAACTTGGCACATGATCCATAATTCCTCATTTAGTGAATTATGAAATGGTTATGCATACATGGGGTGTGTAGGGGGTGCATGGGGTGTGCATGGGGGTGTGCGTAGGGGGTTTCCTTCTTTTTATAAAAACGGTTGTTTGAACCAGAACACCATTTAAGTGTTGTTAGACTTTTATGATGTAATTTCCCAAGAAATCAAGTGCTGTAATGACCAAGTCACCACTAAGTTACCCCCTAAGATCTTATAAATGGAATTGCTATGTTTTAATTAATTGAATGAGTTAAAATGAACCGAAAACATTTAACTTGTCACATGAGTGGTAATGCCTCATGTAGTGAATTTTGTAACACTATGCCTATAGGGGGTGTGTAGGGGGTGCATGGGGTGTGAATGGGGGTGTTTGTATGGGGTTTCCCTCTTTTTATTAAAATGGTTGTTTGAACCAGAACACCTGTTAAGTGTCGTTAGACTTTTAAGATGGAATTTCCCTAGCAAGAAAGTGATGTAATGACCATGTCACCATTAATTGACCCCCTTTGATCTTATAAGTAAAATTGATTTGTTTTAATGAATTGAATGAGTTAAATTGAACCGAACATGGTTAACTTGGCACCTGAGAGGTAATGGCTCATTTAGTGAATTATGAAACAGTTATGATAACTTTTAAAAGTTTATTTGGATGTCAGGAAAGAAATATAGTGTCATATTCATGGTGACTTGAATTCCAATTTTGAAATGTGGGGGTGTGCGCTGGTGTGAAGGGGGGGGGGGGGGGGGTTGAATGGGCTATGTTGGGGGGGGGGGTGCAGTGGGGGTGTGCAAGGGAGTGTGTGTATATTTGTAGGGGGGTGTCCGGGATGTGTGGGGGGGCAATGGGGGCAGTGCGAGGGGGGTCTGCTAACTCATGTTTAAACTACTTTTATTGCAATAGTATGTACCACACAGGTATATTTTCAATATATTAAGTATAATGAATATTCATGCAGGGGTTAGATCCTAAATACAAGGTGAACGGGTGAAAAAACACTCGATTTTGGAGAAATACACCATCATGAATGATTGGAGCAATGATATATTTTCAATAAGTGGGTCATTTTATTTTTTTCGGTTAATATTTTCTTTTACTTATATTAAATATGAGCTGTGATTTATTTTCTAGACTGCATGTACTCTTACCAAGAAATTTATGATTAATTTAATTTTAGAAGTGGATAGTTTTTTTATAAAATTAGAACATGTATTTTTTATTAGTCATGTTTTTTTATTGAGTAGTGTGTCATTCATTATAGAATTGAATTATTATTGTGTGAATGCACATGCAAGAACCACTGTAAAAGGGCTATCTGTAGGGTGGGGGCTCTGTCTGGGGGCTTTCCAGGGGTGGGGGCTAAGCAATTGGGGGGGGGGGGGGGGTCATTCTTGAGAGGTAGTGGAGCGGGTATTTTCATGGGAGAAGGGGTGCTCCAGGGGGTCCTGCCCAGGTGGGGGGATCTTTCCGGGGGATGCGGCTGTCCAGTGGTGGGGGTTATGCAGGTGGGGTTGTGCAATGGGGGTTTAGTGGGGGGGGGGGGTTGTGTAAGGGGGGATGTGAAATGGGGGGATTGGTGGGGGGTATTTTCATGGGGGAAGGGGTCCTGTAGGGGGCCTATCTTGGTGGGAGGATCTTTAGTGTTCTGAGTTTCCCGGTTTCCTCAATTGTTATGACATTAAAGGATTGGAATTGAGATAATCAGGTCTTCTTTGTGTCCCTGATACTTTTTTTAAATTCATAATTTATGTATTATTCCTTATTTTCATTCTCTCAAACACTCTTCAGTACATAGATATTTGAGCTAACTTGTCACATTATATTACCTTTGAGGTTTTAAGGAATCCTATTAGGTATATATATACAAAACCATGCATAGGAATTATGCCCACACGTATTGTGACTGAGTAGAAGATTCATGGGTTTGTAGATGGCTTGGATAGATATTGAGTTGAGGTGACCTGTTCAGAGAAAATGATTGGGGATTATAGGATATTCATTATAAAGAATGGGGATTTGTGATAGTAGGGGTCATCAATAGAGATAAAGGGTGATCCAATAGTGTCTGAAATTTGGGGGATCTTCTCAGAACTCAATGTTCTGCCGAATTTTCATATATATGTACTTATGTCTTGGTATTTATCTCATTGGATATATATTTGTGTCTACCATCTCTTGCATATATTATATATAGTTCAGTAGATTACATATATTGTACTGTTATTTTGGATTTATCTTCTATCTGGGGGTGCATGGGGTTGGGGAAAGGGGGCAGTGGGGGAGGGAAAACTAGAAGGGGGGAGGGTGCAGGGGGGAGGGGGAGGGGCAGGGGGGTCTGCAGGGGTCCAAGGGGGTCTGTCCAGGGGTTCAAGGTGGTGGGGAATGGGGGAGGGAAACTGGTAGGGTGGAGGGTGGAGGGTGGAGGAGGGCGGGGGGGGGGGGGGGGGGGGGGGGGTCTGCCGGGGTGCAAGGGGGTCTGTCCAGGGTGCAAGGGGGGTCTGTCCAGGGTGCAAGGGGGGGTCTGTCCAGAGGTGCAAGGGGGGTTCTGGAGGGGTGCAAGGGGGTCTGTCCAGCAGTTCTAGGGGTTTTTCACGGGTGCAGGGGGTATGTCTAGGGAGGGGGGCTTTAGAGTTGTGGGGGGAATTAGGGTGGGGGTGGGGGGTTCTGCAGGGATGTAAGGGGGTTTGGTAGGGGGATGGGGGGATGGTCATGGGGGTGTGTGTGTCTAGGGGTGCATGGGTGTCCGTCCATGGGTGCAAGTGGGGTCTATCAACAGTACAATGGGGGTCTGTTCAGGGTGAAAGGGGGTATGTCCATGGTGCAAGGGTGGGGTATGTCCAGGGTGTAAGGGTGGGGTCTATCTAGGGGTGGAAGGGGGTCTATCCAGGGGTGCGTGGTGGGTTCTATCCAGGGGTGTAGGGGGGGTCTGTACCAGGGTGCAAGGGGGTCTGTTCAGGGGTGCATGAGGGTCTGTCCAGGGGTGCAAGGGGGTTTGTAGCGGTGTAGGGGGGTCCGTCCAGGGGTATTTGGGGGGGTTGGGGGGGGGGGTCTGTCTATGGTGCAAGGAGGGTTTTTTCTAGTGGTGGGGTGGGGATGGTTTTTTTATGTAATGGGAAGGGCTATAGCCACAATTTAAAATAGTGGCTGAAGCCCTATAGCCACGGCTCATTGAACTGTTTCTGGTAGGGGCATGTCTATAGGATGAACCCTATAGCCACAGTTTCCTACCATGGGTACAGGGCTACAAACACAATTTGAACTGTGGCTATAGGTCTAGTGCCATGGGTCAAACCGTGGTTGTATCCCTATACCCACGGTTTGAAACCGTGGATATAGTGTTCGGCCTATAGCCAGCCAATACCAACAATTGTTCAATGAACCGCGGCTATAACCTTTATCCAAAGTTTTTGGGCTTATAACCACAGTCCCAAACTGTGGCTATAGCCTAAATTTCTAGTAGTGTATGGTTGTTATGGGTTTTTAGTTTTATTAGGGCTTTAATGTTTTCAATGAGTATTTATGGTCTTTATTGGGGTTTTTTTGTATTTAAGGGGGTTTTAATTGTTTTTAATGTCATTCATTATTTTTGGGAAATTTTTGGGTTCTATGATCTCTTAGGGTTTTTAGGGGGTTTATGGTTTTTTAGGGGGTTTTAATGGGATTTAGTGGTTTTTGGTCTTTTAGTATTTTCTGTCATTTTTATGACATTATGGGTTATATGTTTTTGGGGGTTTTCATGTTTTATTGTAATTTAGTGTTTTTAGGATATTTGGGGTTTTAGAGATTTTTTTCGGGTTTTAGGGTTTTTAGGGTTTTCGGGTTTTTACATAATTTTAGTGGTTTTTAGAGTGCTCTTATGTTTCTATGGTTTTTTTGGGTTTTATAGTTATTTAGGGCCATTTATGTTTTTGTTTTTGGGGGTTTTTTGTATATTTAGGGGTGTTAGTATTTTTTATTGTTTTTAGGGTTTGTAAGGGGTTTTATGGATTTTTTGGTTTTTATATTTTTGTGGATTTTTTATATTATTTATAGTTTTAGTATTTTTTGGGGAGTTTAAATCTTTTTATGGGTTTTAGGGTTTTTATGGATTCTTGGGGTTTTTCAGTTTTTTGGGTTTTTAACATTTTTTAGGTTTCTTATGGATTTTAGATGTTTTTTATATTTTGTATTATTTGTTGGCGTGTTTAGTTTTTTAGTATTTTTTAATGTTTCATTATGGTTTTTAGTGTTTTTCGAATTTTTAGAATTTTTTTGGGTGTTTAGTGTTTTTAGGGTATTTTAGGTAATTAGCTTTTGGGGGTTCTAATGTCTTTTATGGTTTTTATTCATTTAAGAATTTTTTGGGGTTATTAGGATTTTTTTTGGGATTTATGATGGTTTTGGATTTTCTTAGTGTTTTAGAGACATTTTATACATTTATTTCTTTGAGGGTTTTCTAGGTTATTAATTTTTTTAGTGTTTTTGGGGTTATTTATTTTAATGACTTTTTTGGTGGATTTTTAAGTTCTGTATGTGTTTTATGGTTTTTAGGGTTCTTTACTGATTTTTTATCTTTCAATGTTTCAGGGGTTTTGTTGTATTCAACGGTTTTTAGGTGTCCTAAGGGTTTTAGGGGTTTTAATGATTTTCATGATATTTTAGTGTTTTTAAGAATTTTATGTTTTTTATAATCATTTAGTGATTTTGTTATTTTTATGGTATTTTATGGTTTTTAGGGGTTTTAGGTGTTTTAGTGGGTTTTTGTTTTTGTTTTTTTTATTTTTCATTTTATTTTTTGAAATTTTTTATGGTTTTTTAGTTTTTTGGGTTTGTAGGGTCTCTTAGGGGTTTTACATTTTTAGTGACTATCAGGGTTTCTGGGTTATATGGTCCATTGTGGTTTTAGGGGTTTTAGGTCACTTTGGTGGTTTTATGGTGCTTTGCAGTTTTTATGAGTCTTTAGAAGTTTTTGTTTCATTTTTAGTTTTCAGTTTTTTAGGGGTGTTATGTTATTTTAGTTACATTTAGTTGTTTTATGTGTTTTAGTGCCTTTTATGCATTTTTTATTTGTTAAGGTCCTTTTGGGATTTTATGGATTTAGGGTTTCTTCAAGTTTTTATTGTTTTTAATGGTGTTTTATCCATTTTAGGATTTTTTTGGGAGATTAGGATCAATTATGGAGTATTTCGGTTTTTATAGTTTTTTTGTTTCTTTATTGTTTTAGGTTATTTTTTTGTTCTTTTGGGTTTCAAGGGGTTTTAAGGGTTTTAAGTGGATTTTATGGTTTTTACTGGTTTTAAATTATTCCAAGGGTTTTAAGGGTCTTTATAGTTTTTTAGTTTTTTATTACTTTTAATTTTTTTTGGGTATTAATGGGTTTTAGTATTTTGGGGAATTTTAGTTTTTTTGGGTTTTAATATTTTTTAGGTTTTTTAGTAATGTTTACTACTTTTAAGTTTTTTAGGGTATTAAGGGTATTATGATGTCTTATGGATTTTAGGGATTTTTTGGATTGGTGGGGGTTTTAGTTATTTTAATATATTAAGAATATTTAGGTGTGTTTTCTGATTTTAGTGATTTTAGTGATTTTTTAGTGTTTCCAAGTGATTTTGGGTTTTTCATATTTTTACTAGTTTTTTAAGGTTATTTTAGGGTTTTTACAGGTTTTAGTAGTTTTTAGAGTTTCAAGTCATTTAGGTATTTCTTGGGGTTACTCGGTTTTTTAGGGGTTTCTAGGGTTTTTATGGCTTTTTAAAAAATATAATGGTGTTAGTGGTTTTTTATGTTTTAGGAGAGTTTAAGGGTGTTGAATATTTTTTTGGGTATTTGGGGGGGGGGGGTTGGATTTTAGGGTATTTTGGGTCCTCTTTGGATTCATGGGTGTTTAGAGATTTTAGATAATTTTAATGATAAGGATGGGGGAAACCCCTTTATTAAAAAGTGAAAAAGAAAACAGAGACCCTTTTAAACTGGGATAAGGGAAAACCCATTGTAGGCATGTAAGCTCGGAGCCACATAGCGTTACCAGTTAGTGGCACAAAATCCCTGTGGGACAAAACCCATTAAAAATCAAAGCCCATTAAAAATCCATTACACATCCAACCATGCAAGAGTCACCGATACAAAACAACTTTCACCGCGGTCAAGTCCCCCAAACCACCTGCTATCAATAGAAGAGGGAGACATGGTTACCATATGAAACCTACATTGCCACGTCGGAGCTCCACCGTTTCGTCAATATTCCCATTGAGATCTACCTTGTAATCCCTTCATAAGGCCTAACGTACCCCTAAGAACCACCAATGTTGACCAATTCTGACCAGAGATGATGAACAGATCTATGTATTTAAGGTTTTGAAAGATAATTTTTGGATTTTTTGTTATTTTAGTCTTTTAATTTTTTAATGGTTTTTATACTTTTTAGGGGTTTTAGGGATTTTTTAGGATTTTCAAGATTTTTTAGGGTTTGTCATTTTTAGGTCATTTTATTATTTTTAGGTTTTTAGGGTCTTTTGGGGGCTTTATTGGTTTTAGGGACTTTTTTGGGGTTTTATTCATTTTGTAGGGTTTTTAGGGGCTATTGGATTTTTTTTAGTTTTTTAGGGAACTTTTGAGTCTTGTAGGGCTTGTTGGGTTTTATTTCGGGTTTTTTGGTGATTTAGGGATTTTATGGTTTTAGGTATTTAGGAATATTTTTTATTTTATGGGTTTAGTGAGTAATAGGGGTTTTTTTTGTCTTTTTTGGGTCTATGGGGGATTTAAGGGTTTAAATGTTTTTAAGTTTTTTAATGGGATTAGTGTTATTTTTGGATTTGTAGTGAATTTTAGTGTTTTTATGTGGTTTTAGGGACTTTATGTTTTTAGGGGTTTAGGGTTTTTAGGTTTTAATGGGTTTTAGTTTTTTCGGGTGTTTGCGGTATCAGAGTTATTTAAGATTGTTTTAGGGTGTTATTATTTTTATGGGATTTATTTTTTAGGGGGTTTTAGGATATATTAGGTATTTTGTGGTTTTAGGTGACTTATGGTTTATAAGGATTTGAGGAATGTTGGGTATTTATGGGGTTTAAGGGTTTTAGGGGGTTTTATATTTCTTTTGGACTTTAATGGTTTTTAAGGTTATTAATGTTTTTTTTTCTATTTAGGAATTTTTAGGGTGTTTTTGGTCTGTTACATCATTTTAGGTATTTTTTTGGCTTTTATTTTACTTAATATTTTTTAGGGGGTTTGGGTATTTTACGGTTTTTAGAGAATTTTAATGTTTTTAGGGGTTTTAGGTTACATTAATATTTCAAGGTGTTTTGGGGGTTTTGGGGTATTCACAGTTTTTAGCGTATTTTGGTTTTTGGGGGATTTATGCTTTTATTGTTTTATGTTTTTTTAGAGTTTCTAGGATTTTTGGGGTTAATAGTGGATTTTAGGGTTTTAGTGTTTTTGTTGGTTTTTAGAGGTTTAAATGGTCCTTGAGGGGTTTTTTAGTGTACATAAGGGTCTAGGGAATGTTTTGGGTTTTAGGGGTTTTATGGTTTTATATGAATTTCCTGGTATTTTGTGGATTTTTTGGAAGTTAAGGTTATTTTGAGTATCTGGGTTATGAGGTTTTAAGGGTGTTCTAGTGATTTTTAGGATTTTGATGGGTTTTTCTAATTTTAAGGGATTTTCTTGTTTTTGTTGTATTTTTTATGGGTACTAAGGGTTTTTAGGGTTTTAATATTTCTTATGTATTTTATGGGTTCTAGAATTTTTAGGTTTGATTGGGTTTTATGGTATTTCTGTATTTAAAGAGTTTTAGGTGTTTTTTTATTTTTAGGGGTTTAAGGGTATTTATTGTTTTTAGGGTTTTCAGTGGTTTTAGGGTTTTAGAGTAACTTATGGGTTTATGGTTTTTTTTATGAATTTTATTGTTTTTTGGGGTTTTAATATTTTTAGTGTTTTTTTGTTTTTTTGGGTTTAGTGGAGTTTTTAGGGGTTTGTAGGGGTTTTTTGTGGTTTTAGGCCATTTTAGTGTGTTTTAAGAGTTTATGGGAGTCTTTTAGGTGTTTTTGGGTTCTATATGTGTCTTAGGGTTTTTATAGTTTTTAATGGTATTTGGTTTTATTGGGTTTTTTGGGATTTCTGCGTTTTTAGGGGTTTTTAGGGGTTTTACGGGTTTTACGGGTTTTAGGATTTTTAGGGATTTAGCGTATTTAGCAATTTTTTGGAGTATTTTATGGGTTTAATGAGATATTTTTATGAATATTTTATGGATTTATATTTTTTATGGTCTTTTAGGATTTTTATGGTTTTATTATTTTTAGGGATCTTCAGATTTTTTAGTGTCTTTTTTGTTTTTTTGGTTTGTGGTGGTTTTTTTTATTTTTGAAAGTTCATTATTATTTTTTTGTAATTTTTGGATATTTTTGGGTTTTAACAGTTTTTGGAGTTACGGGTTTAGTGTTTTTGGGGGGTTTAAGGGTTTAGTGTCTTTAGGGTTTTAGGGTTTAAGGGATTTTGGGAATTTTATTGTTCTAGGGTATTTATTGACTTTTGGGTCTTCTATAGTATTAGGGTTTTGGGTGTTTTCAATCATATGTAAGGTTTTTAGATTTTTTATGTGGTTTAAGTAATTCTAGTGTCCTGTTGGGTATTTTATGATTTTTACATTATTATGTGTTTTAGCATGTTGGGGGGGGGGTTGTTAAGGATTCAAGTGTTTTTATAAATTAAGGGTATTTTTAGATTCTAATGGGGTTTAGATGTTTTTAATTAATTTAGGGATTCTAGGGGTTTTAATTTTTCTTTGGTATTTTATGGGGGGTTAGGTTTTTTTGTTTTTATGGGTTTTATAGGGTTGTATGGTATTTATTATTTTTATACATTTAAGGGGATTGGGGGTAATAGTGGGTTATTTGGTTTTTGGGAATTCAAGTGTTTTTAAGGTTTTTTGGTGTTAGTATATGTATGGTGTTTAGTGATTTTAGGGGTGATTAGGGTTTTTGGAGTTTTCAAGGAGTTATATGGTTTTATTATACTTTTTTATGGGTTTTACAGTTTTTATCGAATTTATGTTTTTATGGGTTTTTATGGTATTCATGATTGTTTTAAGATATATTAATTGTTTTAAGTTTTTTTGGGGTTTCAGTGGTTTTAAAAAAATTGTTGGGTTTTATTGGGATTTTTGTAATTGTTAAGGGTTTTAGGGGTTTTTTTAATAGTTTTAGGGTCATTGTGGTTATAAAGAGTTTTTAGTATTTTTATGGGTTTTGTGGTTTTTTAGTTTTTTTAGGATGTTTATGTTTTTAAGTTATTTTAGGGATTTTTAGATGTTTTGGGGGGGTATTTATTGGTTTTACTGATTTAGGGTTTTTAGAGAATTTAAGGGCTTTCTGGATATAAGGGTAGTAATAGTTTTTATGGATTTTATGGGTTGTGATTTTTTTTTCGATTTATTCTTTTAAAATGTATTTATGGATTTTATGAATTTCATGGGGTTTTATGGGGTATTATGTTTTTAATAGTTTATTAGGTTTTATTATTTTATATATATATATATTTTTTGTCCTTATTAGGTTTGTAGGTTTTTGGGGTTTTCGGGGGCTTATGGGTTTTAATTGTTTTTGGTTTTTAAGGTGTTTACATTATTAAATATTCTTATGTTTTTTAAGATTTTATGGGTTTTCAAGGGGGTTATATTGTATTTTAGGGGTTTTGGAATTTTTGAGGTTTTTTAGGCTTTTAGGATTTTATGATTTTATAGGTTTTAGGAGTTTTTAGAGTATTATGGAATTTATGGGTATCAAATGTCCTTTTTAGTTTTTTATGATTTTTATGGTTTTTGCATTTTTAGGGGTTTTCAAAAAAATTAGGTTTTTTTTGTTTTTATGGGTTTCTAGGTTTTATAGGGGTTTAAGGTATTTAGGTTATTTTTTAGGTATTAAGTGGTATTTAAGGTTTGTAAGGGGTATATAGGGGGACCTAGGGGTTTTTAAGGTTTTAGGGGTTTTATTGGTTGTTAGGGGTAATTTTGGTTTTTATGGTCATTTTAGTTTTTTATGGCTTGTAGGTTTTTTAGTGTTTTTATTTATTTTAATGGGGTTTTCATATTTTTTTTTGAGTTTTATAGGGTTTTAGGGTATTTTGGAGTATTTTAGAGTTTTAGGGGTTTTTAGGGGTGTTAGAGTGTTTTAGGAGGTTTTTGGGTGTTTTAGGATTATTAGGGTTGATAGACATTTTAGGTGCTTTAAGAGTTTTTAAAGGTATTTAGATTATTTATGGGTTTTAAAGGATTACTTTTTTTCATTTATGGTTTTTTAGTGTTTTTATATTTTTCAAGGTTCTTATTGTATTCTATCGGTTTTAAAGTATTTTAGTGTTTTGTGGGTTTTTAGGGTTTTTATGATCTTTTAGTGTTTTAGTTTCTTTTAGAGTTTTTGGGGGTTTAGTGTCTTTTAATAGGGGGTTTAGATTATATTTTAGGATTTTTATGTGCATTTGTGGGTTTTAGGGGTTTTAGGGCCTTTAGGGTCTTTTAGGGGTTTAAGGGTTTATTGGGGGGTTTTAGACGATTTTTAAGATTTTTAATGTTTTAATGGAATTTAGTTATTTTAATATTATATGGGGTTTCAAATTATTTGTAAATTTTGGGGGTTTTAGTGTTTTTGGGGGGGTTTTAGGGTTTTATAGGTTTTTATGTTTTCATATCATTTTTAGGGTTTTCCAAGATCATTTGATTTTATAGGTGTTTAAGGGGTTTTAGTTCCTTTTATTGTTTTTTATTTTAAGGTGTTTTTAGTTCATTAAGGGGTTTTTAGGGTTTAAGGGTTCTTTAATGGGTTTTAGTGTTTTTATAGTTTTAGGGGTTTCCAGGATTTTAGGGTTTTTCAGAGTTTTAGGGTTTGTTAGTGTCTTTTACAGATTTTATGGTTCACAGTGTGTGAAGTATTAATTTTGTTTTAGTGTTTTTTTATGGTTTTGGGGTTTTTATAGTTTTTTTGGTTTTATGGATTTTATGTTATTTAATTTTTTTTATAATTTTAGTGTTTTAAGGGGTTTTAGGGTTTTTAGTTTTTTATGGTGTTTAAGGGTTTTAATCTTTTATGGGTTTTTTTGAGTTTTTAGGAGTTTTAAGGGGTTTCTGGGTTTTTAATGGTTTTTTTGATTTTTAAGGTTTTGAGGGTATTTTTAGATATTTTAGTGTATTTGAGGTCATTTTAGGGATTTACTTCCAATTTATGTGCTTTTACGGGTTTTAGATGTTTTTTGGGTACTTTTGGATTTGATGGGCTATAGATATTTTAGGTAATTTTTATTTTCTTACGGGTTTTTATGTGTTTTTATGGCGTTTTTATTTTTAATTATTTTTAGGGTTTTTTGTACTAATTGTTTTTAGGGGTTTTATGTGTTTTTCTGGTTTTTAGGGGTTTTTTGGGTTTTAATGTTTTTAGGGTTTTAAAGAGTTATTATGTTTTTAATGATTTTATGTTTTTGTTATGAATTATTGAGGTTATTAGTGTTTTTTGGAATATTTTATTGTTTTTATCATTTTTTAACTATTTTTTAGTTTTTAGTGTTTTTATGATCTTTTTGGATCCTTTATAATTTTTAGTCTCTTCTAGGTTTTTAGGGTCATTTAGGCTTTTTAGGGTTTTTAGGGGTTTTAGTGTAATTAGGGTTTTTAGTGTTTTTAGTGTTTTTACGTGTTCTTATGGTTTGTTCAGTTTTTAATATTTGATTCAGAAATTTATATATTTTAGTGGTGTTTATGGTTCTTATATATTTTAAGGTTTTTCTTATTTCTTATTATGGTTTTTTGGGTTTATGGGTTTTAGGGTATTGAAGGGGTTTTAGTGATTATTTTAAATATTTTAGGTTATTTTTAGAGTTTTTATGGTCTTTTTATTGTTTTAGGTGCTTTTAGGGTTTTTTGTTATTAGGGTTTTTTTTGGTTTTTTATCGGTTATTAGCATTTTAAAGTTTAAATGGTTGGTTTCTTATGGTTTTATAGGGGGTTTTAGGTATATTTTTAAGTTTATTGGTGTTTAGGGTCGTTTAGTTGTTTTAGGGTTTTAGGGGTTTCAATGGTTTTAGGGATTATATTGAGGTTTTAGGGGGACATGGTTGAGTGGTTTTTGGGGTTCTGTGGTATTTTATTGGATTTAGGGTTTTCTAGGGTTTTTATTATTTTAAAGATTTTTTTCTAGTTTTTTAGGCATTTAGGTTTTTTAGGGATTTGGATGAGTTTTAGGATATTTCATGTTTTTAGGGTATTTAGGGTGGGTTAATGGTTTTAATGAATTTTCAGGGTTTTGGGTTTTTAAGGTCTATTAGGTTTTAGGGGGTTATTTACAATACTGTAGGGTTTTTGGGTTTTAAGGATTTTTTGATTATTTAGGTCTTTTAAGGCTCTTTTAGTTATTTTTAGGGGTTTAGTAGCTTCTATGGTTTTAGTTTTTTTCGTGGGGCAGGCATATATGATAGCTCTTTTCTCTCCTAGTAAGCACTCCCTCGATTGTCTGCCTCGCTCATAGGGTTTCACGACATACAGTTGAAGTTGTCATCTCACACATTTCAAATCCTTCCCCTCCCACTACTTCCTCATATTCAATCCCAACACTCATATGTCCTTGTTTTGGTCTCCAACTTCATTATCCCTAGTGGCTTATTCATCATTTGGAAGATCATATTCTTTGGAATCTATGGTTTCCAATGCACGATGCCTCTTCCATTACAGATCTTTTTTATATCTAGGCTCCACTGATGTGCTTTGGTGGTCATTTGGTTTCCTATTATTCCGTTGTTCCATCCGGAAGGGGAATATCGGAGGTCTGATAGTGATATATTGGTCATGCAGAGATCAATTTGAAGGTATCATTTTGGGTTACTCCTGGAGCAGGCGCTCAGTTCCCACATGTCATCTTAGAGATGTCACTACTGGTGGTCCCATTAGATCATCATGCGGAATTCTTGCAAACTTGCATGGAAGTCACAAAATATTATCATCATGACTGATACTGGTGGTGTTCCTCATTGGTAAACTATGGGGCTTGATATTGATTCAGTATAGTTCTAGTGTCGGGTCCCTTTTGCCTCATTTATTTAGACACTGTTCAGTAGGCCTTCGAGCCATGAATGATTCTCCATAGTGATTATTTTTCCATGTCTCGGCTTCGTTCCATGTTTTTTTCATGGGACTTTATGTCTATGGGTTTAAATCCATTTAAATGTGTTATAGGTGACATGATGAAATCGTAAACATAACTTGATGCATACGGTAGGTGGTACAGTATATTCACTAATGTGTTGTTCGGAGGGATACCTAGAAAGAGAGATGGGTGTTCTGACACCCATTATTCTTCCATCGTTAAATATTATAATGTTGGATAGATGGGTTCCTTTTCATGATTGTTCCTAAATTGTAATTTCGTCAGTTAATGTGGAGCATTTAGTTGACGGTGTGTTGTGTACCACACAATCATTATCGGGTTGGTGGATTGAAAGAGAGATAGGTATGTTGGAATCTATCATTTATTCTTCCCCCAAATGACAATATGTGAATTTGATGTTCTCTACCATTTTGTATTGGTCCAGCTAGATGTAGATTCTGGGAAGAGGGGGAAACATAAATTCTTCAACCAGTAGAATTGGTTTTGTTTCTCTAATAAAGGGATTGACGTGTAATTTTACTGATGTTTTCATGAATCTTTATCCTATATGGACCTTCGGGTTACATCAAGACGTCGGGTTTTTCGATACATTATACCATGTTTCAAACATTGGGTCATATTCCATTGGGTCTTTGTGCCTCTAGGACATCAAGTCATGTATTAGGTTCTCTATTATTCGAGTTCAAAAGGTGCTTGTCTTTTTTCTTTTATAAAAAAGGGTTTGACCCTCCACCAATTATAAAAAAGTAGGGTTTATCATTATTTAATGTTTTTCAGATTTTTAAGGGTTTTACGGGATTATCGGTTTTGTGGGATTTTACGGTTTAAGGGTTTTTAGTTTCATTTTTTGGTATTCATTGTGTTTTGGGATTTTAGGGGTTTTAATTATTATAGGGATATTAGGGGTTTTTATGGTTTTTGGACTTTTAGTGTTTTGAGGTACTTTTAGTGTCTTTATTGTTTAAGGATTGTTTTAGGTTTTTACAATTTTATTCTTTTTTCTATTTTTTATATATTTTCTAGATTTTTTAGGGTTTTAAGGTGTTTGAGGGTATTGACGGTCTTTATGGTTTTTAGGGTTTTAGGGTTGTTTTTGTTTTTTTGGATTTATAGGGCTTTTTTGGTTTTTACAGTTTTTAGGGTTTTAGGATTCTTTATGATTTTTAAAGTTATTTATGGTTTTTATGGATTATAGTTATCATGTTTGTATGTATTTAATGGTTTTATGATTTTAATTAGCTTTAAGGGGTGTTAGAGTTTTTAGAGAATTTTTGGTTTTTGGATTTTTATGGTTTTTATAGGTTTTTGAGGTTCTAGTTTTTAGGGGTTTTATGTTTTTCAAGGTTTTATATTTTTAATTATTTTGAAGATTTATGGATTTTGAAATATTTTTATGAGTTTTTATGGGTTTTTAGGTTTTTAGGGTTTTTTTGTTGTTTGCAGTTCTATGAGTTTTATAGTTTTGTGGATTTACAGTGGATATTATAGCTTTCAAGGGATCTTCTAATGTTTTTAGGTATTTCATAGGGTTTTAGGATTTGTCAATTTTTAGAGGTTTTTAGTGTTTTATGGGGTTTTTGAGATCAAGAGTTTTATGTGTTTAATGGTTTTAGGGTCTTTTTAGTATTTTTAGGTTTTTTTGATTTTTTATGGGGTTTTTTGGTTTATATATTGTTTGGTGTTTTTAATGATTCTTAGTGTTTTTATTGTATTTTTTTTTGTTTTTTGGTATTTAGGGGTTTGGGGGTGTCATGTTTTTATGTATTTTAGGTTGTTTTAATTTTTGATGTTTTTTAGAATTATTTCAGGGTTTTAAGATTTGAAGGATTTTTCTCGGATTCAGGGTTTTAGGGGTTAGGGTTTTATGGGTCTTTGTGGTGATTAAGGGATTTGTTGTATTTTAGGGTTTTTTTGGGTTTTTTGTGTTTTTTTGGTATTTTAATGTTTTTAGGGGTTTTAGATTGTTTTTTTATGTTTTTTTCGAAATAATTAGGGATTTAGTTTTTTTAAGGGTAATTAGGGGTTTTTAGGGATTGTGTTATTTTAATGGATTTATTGGTTTTCACGGTGTTCAGGTTTTTTAGGTTTTTCATGGGTTTTTTGGAATTTTAGAGGGTCTAGGGTTCGTAAAGTATTTTTATTTTTTTATTTAATCATTGTATTTTAATGTATTTAGGGTTTTTATGGAATTTACAGTTTTTAGAGGATTTTTGGTTTTAGGGGTAAGTTTTTTAGGGTATTTATGGGAAGAAGAGGATCTGGACTAGGCAAGCCTATCCCCCAAAATATCAAATGAAAACAAGTACAATACTGGGGGAGTGGTCGGGTCAATCGACCCATACCCAAAAACAATCCCCAAAAGGAAAACAAAAAAAGAAAACAAAGGAACATAAAAAGACACGGCAGACCGAAAAACCCTGCTCCGCATCACGTGTCTTCACATCCATAGGGATACTCTTCTTCACCATACCCAGAGGAGGCATCCATGTCCACCTTCTCCCATTCAGATGACTCATACTTCTTGAGGATGTTCATACAATACCTCCTGAGTCTCTTCTTCCCCATTTTCCTATATGATCGATCCTTGGAAATAGCATCCTCCACTTCATTGGAAGCCTTCGAGGAGGCGATTGAAGCCATTGGTTTCAGAGGGATGTATAGTCTTTCCTTGCCCTCCTATTTTATGAGTTTTTAGGCAGTTGGGGGGGGGGTTTGGAGTTTTTATAATTATTTTTAAAAATATGGGTTTTAAGGGGATTAAGGGTTATTAGGAATTTTTGGGGTTTTGTTAGGGTTTTATTAGGGTTTTAGGGTTTCATATATTATTTTGGTTTTTATTTTTTTAGTGTCTCTTATCATTACCTATGGTTTCTATGGTTTCTAAATGTTTTTAATGTTTTGTGGGATTTTGGGGTATCTTATGGTTTTGGGGGTTTAAGGTTTTTAGTGTTTTTATGGTCTTATAGGGATTTGTGGGTTTTTAGTTTCATTTTTGTTTTACGGTGTTTTAGAGTATTTCAGGGGTTTTATAGGGGGTTTTAGGATTTTTGGGTTATTAGGTTTTGTACTATTTTTTGGGGTTTTAGTGTATTAATGTTTTTTTCATTTTTTAAGGGGGTCTCTTGGTTTTTATGGTCCATTAAGGTCTTAGTGTTTTTATGATCCTATGAGATTTTTATAAGGTTTTTACAACCCTTTAGGTATTTTAAGAATTTAGGGTCATTTAGGATTTTATATCCATTTAGGAATTTTAGTTTTTTAGATGATTTTAGGTTTTTAGGCCCCTTTATGTTTTAAGGTGTTTTTGGATACTTATGTGGTATTTTTTTGGTCATTTTTCAGTTTTAGGGTTTCTGTGTTTTCATGGTTTTTAGGGTTTTAGGGACATCATGGGTTTTTGGGGGTTTTAGGGTCTTTTAGGGTTATCAGGGCCTTATGTGTTTTATGGGTTTATAGTCATTACAGATGATTTAGGGGTTTATGGTTTTTATGGTATTTATGGTTTTAAGGATTTTTAAGGTATTTAGGGTTCTTATGGTTTTTAATGATTGAGGTGTTTTTAGGGTTTTTTGGTGTTCTAAGGGTTTTGGGGTTTGTAAGTTTTTATAGGGTTTTAAGGGGCTTTAAGCACTTTTTGAGGTTTTAGTGTTTTAGGGTGTTTAGTGTTTTTTTGGTTTCAATTTTTTTTTCATATTTTTAAGGGGTTTTAATGTTTTAGGGATGTTAGGGTTATTATAGATTTTTAAGAGTTTTAGGGACATTCACATGTTTTAAGGTATTGTAGTGTGTTTTTGGTTTTTAGTGATTCTTAGGTTTTTAGGGTCTTATTATATTTTTAGTGAATTTTTAGGATTTTTAAGGTTATTTGGTTTTTCTGGGTTTTTTAGACTTTCGTGTTTTTTTGTGTTTTTAGGGGTTTTATGGTTTTTATGTGTTTTATTGGTTTTGATAGGTTGTAGGGTTTTTTTCATTTAAGGGTATTTATATTTTCTAGGGTTTTTGGTTTTTTAATTTTTTAAAGTTTAATTATTGATTTTTGGGGTTTTTTGAGTTTAAGAAAATTTTATCGTTTTTTGGGATCTTCAGTTTTAGTGTATTTGTTTGTTTATGGTTTTCAGTTTTATGGGAATTTTAGGTTTTTTAGTTCCCTTAGCCTATTAATAGTTTCATTTATGGTATTTTAGGATTTAAGGAATTTTTGGGTCCCTTGGGGGTTTTGGAAATTTTTAGGGTTTCTCGAATTTTTATGTTATTTATGGGTTTTTGAATCTTTTGGGATTATTTTGGGTTTTATGGGGTTAATGGGCTATGGGCATTTTAAGAGATATTTATAATTTTTTCGGATTCTAGGATATTTTAGGGATTTTATGGCGTTTAGAATTTTTTATGTTTTGAAGGGTGTTTTGGGTTTTTAGGGGGTTAGGTTTTTCTAATGGTTTTCAAATTTTCTGGAATTTTATGGGGGTTTTGGGAATTATAGGAATTTTTTGGAATTTTTTTGAGGGTTTAAAGTGTTTAAGAGGTTATTAGGGGTTTTTAGGGGGTTTAAGGTTTAAAATGGTATTACAGGTTTTTACAGATTTTTGGGTGTTTAGGATTTTCTAGGGATCTCTTAGGGTTTTTAGGTGTTTTAAGGTTCTTAGGGTTCTTATTGTTTGTTCGGGTTTGTTCATGTTTTTAGAGTTTTTAGGGGGTGTAGTTTTTTATGGAATTTATAATTTCTTTACAATTTAATGGGTTTTAGGGTGTTAAGTGTTTTTATGTTTTTAACTTTAATTAATGTTTTATGGGGTTTTATGTTTTACGAGTTTAGCGTTTTTAGTTTATTAGGGGTTTTATAGTTTTAAGGGTTTTTTTAGATTTTTCATGGTTTTAGGGTTATTTTAGGAATTTTAGGGTTTACAGTTTAGGGTGTAGGTTATATGGTTTAATGTGTATGGTATATTGTTTAAGGAGTAGGGTATACTGTTTAGGATGTACAATATAGGGTTTAGTGTGTAGGGTTAGGATTTAGGATTTATGGTGTATGATATAGGGCTTAGGGTGTAGGGTATAGGGTTTAGGGTGTAGGGTTTGGGGTTTAGGGTGTAGGTTATATGGGTTTGGATGTAGGGTTTTGGGTTTTGGGTTTAGGGTGCAGGGTGATGGGCATTAGGATAAGAGTGTGGGGTAGAGGTTTTAGGTTGGAGGGTATAGGTTTTATGGTGTAGGGTTATGGGTTTTGGTTTCTAGGTATTTGGTTTAGGGTGTAGGTCATATGGTTTAGGGAATAGTGATAAATGCTTTTGGTGGATTTAATATGATTTATTGTTTAGTGTTAAGGGTTTAGGGGGTACGGTTTTAGGCTTAGTGTGTATGGTTTATGATTTAAGGTTTACATTAATGGTTTTGGGGTTTAGGTTTTCAGGTTGTGGGTGTAGGGAATATGGTTTTGGGTGTCAGGTTTTGGGTGTAGTGTTTATTGTTTATGGTGTAGGATTTATGTTTTAGGGTTTATGGTATATGGTTTGGATGTAGAGTTTAGGGTTTAGGTTGTATGTTTTACAACTTTGGGGGTAGGGTATTGGGTTTGGGGTGTATTATTTTGGGTTTGGGGTTTATTGTATATGGATTAGGATGTGAAAATTAGAGTTTAGTGTGTATGTTATAGGGTTTAGGTTGTGGGGTTTAGGGATTAGGGTTTATGGAATAGAGAGAAAGGTGTATGGTTTAGGGTTTGGGTTGTTGGGAATAGGGTATAGGGTGTAAGGATTAGGGTTTAGGGTTTAGGGTTTAGTGATTTTTTAGGTTATAAGGTATATGGTTTAGGGTTTATGATTTATGGTGTAGGGTATTGTGTGTATGGTGTGTGGTATATGGTTTAGGATTTAGGATTTAGAGTCTAGGGTATTAGGTTTGTGGTTTAGTATGCAGGGTTTATGGAGTAGGGTTATTGTTTTTGGGTGTTGGGTATAGGTTTTAGTGTATAGTGATTATGGTTTACGTTGTAGTTTATAACATTTAGGGTGTACGGTATAGGGTTCAAGGTGATGGCCACTGTGTTTGGAGTTTAGCGTGTATCATTTGGTGTGTTCGGTATAGGGTTTAGGGTGTTGGGTATAAGATTTAGAGTATAGGATTTAGGATTTATGGTGCAGGGTCTAGGGTTTAGGGTGTGGCGTATTGTTTTTAGTGTTTAGGGAGTTAGGTATAGAATTTTTTATGTAGTTTTTTTGGTGTAGGGTATATGGTTTAGGTTTTTGGTTTTAGGATTTAGGGTTTAGGGTTTAGGGTGTATGGTAATAGGTTTTGGGTGTAGTGTTTTTTATTTATGGTATATTTAATAGGATTCAGTGTGTATGGTTTAGGTTTTTTGATTATAGGGTATAAGGTTTTGGTTGTAGGGTTTAAGGTTTATGGTGTAGTGTATGAGGTTTATGGTTTTTTTAGTGTTTATAGGGTTCCTAAAGGGGGTTTTTATGATTATTATGTGTAGTAACTCTTTTTAGGGGTTTTTAAGGGATTAATGGTTTTTTATAATTTTTATGTTTTCTATGGTTTTAGTATTTGAAGGTGTTTTATGATTTTTTGGTTTTTTGGGGGTTTTATGGTTTTAGGTTTTAGGGTTTTAAGGTTTTATCTATTTTGAGGGTTTTTTGGATGTTTAGAGTATTTAATGGTTTTAGGGTTTTAGGATTATTTTTTATTTTAGGTATTTAATGGGTTTTGAGGTTTTCTTAAGGGGTTTTATGGTTTTCATTTTTTTTTTCAGGGTATTGGTGTCAAAGGATTATGTAGTTTTTAAGGGAATTTTTAAGGATTTTAGGGTTTGTTTTTTGGTTTTTGGGTTTCTTAGTGTTATTAATGTCTATTAGGGTATTTAGGCTTTGTGGTTTTTTTAGGAGTGTTATAAGGGTTTGTATGTGTTTTAGTTGGTTTGTCTATATTTTTGGACTTTTATGTATTTTGGTGGGTTTTGGGGATGTTTTTTAGTATTTTTTTTTGTTTTTTATGATTTTACAATTTTCACAGTTTTTAAAATTTTTTATGATTTTTAGGGGTTCAGGGGTTTTAGGGTGTTTAATGGATTTCAGGCCTCTTTTACGGTTGTTATACGGGATTTTAGTGTTTTTGGGTATTTTGGAGTTTTTGGATATTTTTCGATTTTTATGATTTATTGTGTCCTCTATGGCTTTTTAGGATTTTCGGGGTTTAGTGGTTTTTAGTGTTCTTAGGGGTTTTTAGTATTCATCGGGTTTTTTAGGTTTTTAGTAATTTTATGGTATTTTAGGGTTGTTAGAGATTTATGGTTTTTGTGGTTTTAGTTGGTTTTTAATGTTTTTAGGGTTTTGGTTGGGGGTTTAGAAGTTTATCATGTTTTTAGGGATTTAGGTTTTTTAGGGGTTTTTGGTGTTTTTTTCTGTTTTTATGGTTTTTAGGACTTCGAGGTTTCTAAAGATCAAAATTATTTGTTATAGTTTTTATAAATTTATAATTTTTTTTTGTTTTTTGGCGATTTCCAGTTTTTAGGCCCATTCTGGGGTTTTGAGGGTTTCACCATTTTTGGGACTTTTAATGTATTTTGGGTGTTTTATGTTTTATGGGTTTTTTAGGGTCATTAAGGTGTTTTGGGTTTTTGGGTATTTTTTTGTGGTTTTAGTTTTAATTTGGTTTTTGGGGTCTTTAAGGGGTTCTATGGTTTTTTGGCCTTTTTGGGTTTTGGGGGTTTTAGGGTCCTTTATGTTTTTTCTTGTAGTTTTTAGGTTCCTTTTAAATTTTTTAGGATTTTTAAGAACCTCTTAAGATTTTAAGTTTCTTTAGGGATTTTTGTGTTTTAGGGTACAATTTTTATTGGGGGGGGGGGGTTGGCACATTTAGTGTTTTGGGGGGTTTTAGGTTTCATTGGGAGTTTTTAGTATTTTTATTGTCATTTTGGTTTTCTGGTGTAATTTATAGTCATTTAATGGTTTGATGGTTCCTTTTGGGTATTTTATTATTTTTAGGGTTTTAGGGTATCTTATAAATTTTATAGTTTTTTTATTATTTTGGGGGTTTTTACGGTATTTTAGGGGTTTATATGGTTTTTAGCATCTTTTAGGGGTTCTTAGGGGTATTATTGTCTTTTAAGTATTTAGGGTTTCTTAGGGATTTTATGGTATTTAGGGTTGTAGGGTTTTTAGATATTTTTAGGCTTTTAATGTGTTTTTAGTGTCCTTTAGGGTTATTAGATTTTTTATTATTTTATGGTTTTTGTGTTTTCTTAGGGATTCTATAAAATTTATGGGTTTGTTTTTTGGTTTCTGGGGTGTTTGGGTTTTAGTTATTTTTACGGGTTTTATGATTTTATTGGGTTTTTGTGGTTTTAGTGTTTTAGGGACTTTTTCTATGTTTTTATAAATTTTTAGGGATTTTTAGGTTTTTTAGTTTTTTGAATGTTTTTTAGGGATTTAAAGGGGTTTTAGCCTTTTAGAGTTTTGTAGTTTTTAAGGTTTTTTGGGTTTTCATATTTTAAGGGGTGTTTTTGTTATTTAGTGTTTTTAGGGTTTTTAGTGTTTGATTTGTTATTAGTATTTTCATGGCTTTTAGGGTTTTTATGGTATTTAGGGATTATGGGATTTTTCGGGTATTTAGGGGTTTTAGATTTTTAGGGGTTTTAGGGTTTTAGGATATTCATGGGTTTTTTTCGGATTTTAGGGTTTTTATTGTTTTAAGGGTTCTATAGTTTTTGTGGTTTTTAGGGATTTAGGTTATTAGTGTTTTTAGGGGGTTTACGAATTTTTTTACATTTTTTTTGTATTTTTAAGTTTTTCTAGAGTTCTTATGATATTTTTGGGGATTAATGTTTTTAGGTTTTTTTTGGGTTTTTGTGTGTTTTTAGGGGATTTTAGTATTTTAGGGCTTTTAAATGTTTTTTGGTTGTACAATGTTTTTTAGGGTCAATTTGATTTTTATGGCTATTTAGGACCTTTAAGTGTCTTTTGTGGTTTTATTCATTTTAAACATCTATTCGGTTTTTAGGGGTTTTAGGGTCTTTTTTTTGAGTTTTCTAGGTTTTTACTATTTTTATGGGTTTTTCATGTTTTTCTTGATTTTTGGGGAGTTTTTATTTTTTAGGTTTTTCTTTGTATTTTTTGGGGTTTTAGATGTTTTCATTGGATTTATGATTTATAGGGAAATTTTTTGTTTTTAATGGTTTCATAAGGGATTTTACGGTTTCTTGAGTTTTAGAAATTTTAGTTTGTTTTAATGTTTTTATGGGTTTTAGGGACATTTTATAGTTTTTAGGGGTTTTATGTTATCTATGATTTTTTTTGGATTTTATGGTTTTTATTTCCTTTAAGGATTTTTTTGGGTTTTTAGGTTTCTTAGGGTTTTAGGGCATTTAGAATTTGTTCAGCATTTATAATGTTTTTATAGCTTTTTTTTTTGTTTTTAGTGTTTTATGGTTATTCTGGATTTTATCGGTTTTATTGGTTTGTTGGGTTTTTTTGTGTTTTCAAGGATTTTTAGGGGTTATGGTTTTTATGTGTTTTTAGGGTTTTCGGTTTTTTTTGGGATTTTTAGGGATTTCATAAGGATTTTTAATGTATTTAGGGGTTTTAGGTATTTAAGGGATTTTAAGGGTTTTAAGGGATTTTTGTTTTTATGGAATTTTAGGGTTTTAGTGGATTAAAGGTTTGTTCGATTTGGAAGTGGTTTGTAATGTATTTTTTTTTATTTTTTAGGGTTTTTTTTGGATTTTTAGGGTTGATTTATGGTTTTTATAATTTAAAATTTTTCAAGTTTTTTTTAGGAATTATTTGTGTTTTAATTATTTTTAGGTTTTTAAGTTTATTTGGTTTTTTATGTTTTAGGTTTTTTGTTTATTTTTATTGGTTTTTTGCATTTTGGGATTTATAAGGGTTTTAAGCTGTTTTAGTTGTTTATGGATTTTATGGGTTTTTGCGTTTTTATCGTTCTTGGGTTTTTTAGTGATTTAAAAGGTTTTATGTTTTTAGGGGGTTTTGGGTTTTTTTGAGTTTTTTGGAATATTTAGGGGTTTTAGGGATTTTGATTTATTTTTGGTGTTTTTACTATTTTTTGGGCGTTGAGATTTTAGGGGTTTTAAGATTTTTTTTCATTTTTAGTGGATTTAAAAATTTATGGTTTTTATGGTTTATAGGGATGCTAATAATTTTTTAGGTTTTTAGTGTTTTAAGGGTTTTTGTGGTTCCATGGTTTTTGTTGTTTTCTCGGGTTTTTAGGAGTTTTAGGATTTTTTCTATTAGTAGTTATTTTTTGTGTTTTTAGGGGTTTTTAGGGTTCATATAGGAGTTTTTATTTTTTTTTTAATGTCTTTTAAGGGATTTACGGGTATTAGTATTTTTTTTGCCTTTATGGATTTTCATTGTTTTTGGGTTTCTTAGGGTTTTTACGGTTTTATAGATTTTTTGGGGTTTTTTGGATTTTTAGTGATTTTGACGGTTTTTAGGTAAATTTTAGGATTTTATGGTGTTTTAAATTTTATATGGTTTAATTAATTTTATATATTTTAGATTTTTTTGGGATTCATGGTTTTAGTGTATTTTTAGGTTTATGGAGTTATTTATATTTTTACGGGTTTTGGTGTTTTGGGAGTTTTAGTGTTTTTTGGGGTTTTTTAATTTTAATGGGGCTTTTGGGTTTTTTGGAAATTTATGGGGTTTAATGGTTTTTTTTGTTTTTAGGTTTTTTGTGATTTTTAGAGTTTTTCATGTTTTTAGGTTTTTCATTATTTTTAGGTTATTGGTGGTTTTGGGATTTTCTAATGTTTAAGGTGTTTAAAAGGACTTTTGAATTTTTTAGGGGTTTTATGGTTTCTATATGGTTGATAATATCTAGGTTTTAGGTGTTTTTATGTTTTTTCAGTGATTTATGGGTTTTATGGATTTATTATGGTTTTAAGGTTTTTAGACGTTTTATGTTGTTTTAGTTGGATTTAATGTTTTTAAGGTTCTTAGGGTATCTAGGGAATTTATTTTTTTGGGGTTCTAGGGTGTTTTTGGGGATTTTTTAATATCTATGGGTTTTAGGGGTTCTAGGGAAATATATGGTATTTTTGGAACATTGAAGTTGTTTTAGGGTTTTTTTTGGTTTTAGGATTTTTTTGTGTCTTCTGGGATTTTAACTGCTTTTGAGGTCCTTTAGCGCTTGGGGGGTTTAATATTATTATGTTTTAGGTCTGTGCATGGTAGTTTTTCGTTTTTGGGGTCCTTTATGGTTTTTAGATTTTTTTAGATTTTTTATGTTTTTAGAAATTTAAGGTTTGTATTATTTTTTTGGGTTTAAGAATTTTTACAATTTATTGGGTTTTTAGGATTCTTATGGTTTAAATGGTGTTTCAGGGGTTTTTACTATTTTAGTGGTTTTAGAGTGTTTTTAGTTTTTTTAAAGGTTTTATTTTGGGTATTTATTTTTGTTGGGGTGTATTGGTTTTTAGGTTTTAGGGGTTCTTGGGATTTTTTAGATGTTTAAGGGTTTTATGGGTTTTAGGCGTGTTCTGAGTTTTTTATGGTTTCTAGGGTTTAGGTATTTTTAGTGATTTTGGGGGTTTTCGAGGGATTATGGTTTTTTGGGTTTTTATGTATTTTGGGTTTTAAATGGTTTTTATTTTTTAGCTTTTTTATGAATATTTTGTTTTTAAGGTTTTTAGGGTATAACTGTGTTTGGGGGTCTTGGAGTTTGTCATGGGTTTTGAAGTTTTTTATAGGTTTCTATTTTTTATTTTTTGAGGATTTTTAGTATTTATGAGTTTTTTAGGATTTATATGGCCTTTATGGTTTTTAGGGTTTTTGGGGTTTTATATTATTTTAGGGGTTTTTTGGTTTAAAGGGTTTTTAGGGTATAAGGGTTTTTCGGTCATAGAGTATTTTTAGGGGGTTTAAGGGTTTTAGAGTATTCATTGGGGTTTAAAGTGTTTTTTTGATGTTTTATGGCATTCTAGGGTTTTTAGGGGTCTTAGGGGACTTTAGAGTATTTTATGTTTTTTTTGGATTTTTAGTGTCTTTAGGGGTTTAGGGTTCTTTAGGGTTCTTTAGGATTTTATGGGTTTTTATTGTTTTTTTAGGTTTCCTAGGTTTTAAAGTATTTTATGGTTTTTAGAGATTTTAGTGTTTTTATTATTTTTTGTTATCTATAGATGTTTTAGGGTTTTAGAGGATTTAAGGTTTTAGTATTTATAGGCATTTTAGGGTATTTATGATTTTTTAGGTTCTTTTTATTTTTATTGTCATTATTAGGATCCTTTAGTGGTTCTAGGGGTTTTTTGGGATTTTGGGGTTTTATGGTGTTTTTTGGTCTTTTGGGGGTTATATTATTTTTATGGAAATTTAGGGATTTCTAGGTTCTTTTAGGATTATTATGGGGTTTTGGGTTTTTATAACATTCTAGGGTCTTTTTGGTTTTTATGGTTTTTAGATACATTGGGGGTTTTAGGGTATTTTAGATCCCTTTAGGTTTATTTAGGGTTTTAGGGTTCCTTTACTATTAAGTGGTGTTTATTTTCATTTATTTTTTAATGGCTTTTAGGATCCATCATGTGTTTTTAAGGTTTTTTGGCCCATTTTGGATTTTAGTGTTTTTAGGGTTCATTATGGTTTGTCGGGTTTTTTTGGTCATTTTGGGGTTTTAAGGTTTTTAGTGACATTGAGGGTTTTTTTAGTATTTTGTGGTATTAGTTTATTTTTGTGTCTCTTAGGGGAATTAGGGTTTTTCGTTTATTTTATTTTGTTTATTATATTTAGTGTTTTTAGGGTTATTTATGGTATGTGGTGTTTTTTATTCATTTTGGGGTTTTACGGTTTTTAGTGACATTTAAGATTTTTTTAGTCTTTTTTGGTTTTAGTTTATTTTTGTTTCTCTTAGGGGCATTAGGGTTTTTGGTGTTTTTTCTTGTGTTTACGATTTTTAGTGTTTTTTGGGGTTTTAGGGTCTTTTATGACATTTATGTATCATGATATATTTTGGCCTTTTATTGTTTTTGGTTCTTTTAGGGTATTAGGCATTTATGGTGTTTTAAGGTTTTTAGGTATTTTAATATTTTAGGGTTCATAGCTTTAGTTGTTTATGATTTTTAGTGGGTTTTAGGGTTTTTTGAGTCATTTAGGTTGGGGTGTTATGGTTTTTACGGGTTTTAGGGGTTTTAGGGGTTTTAGGGATTTTGGGGACATTATGGGTTTTAATATTTTTAATGGTTTTTTTGGGTTCTTGGGTGTTTTATGGTTAATAAAGGTTTTTAGGTTTTTTAGTATTTTTAGGGTTTTAGGGGTTTTCATATATTTATAGGTTTTTGAATTTTGGGATTTAAATCATTTTAGCAGTTTTTGAGTTTTTATGGGGTTCGGGTAATTTAGGGTTTTCAAGGATTTAGGGAATTATATATTTTTTAAGGTTTTTTTAAATTTTTTGGTTTTTTAGGATTTTATTAATTTTTATGGGTTTTTAATATTTTTATGGGTATTTACGGTTGTAAGGGTTTCATGGGTTTTATTGGGTTTTAGGGTTTAATGGGGTTTAAGGGTTTTTTGGGTTTTTATGTTTTTTCTTGGTTTTTATTATTTTTGTTGGGGGTTATTGGGGGTTTTATGAGATTTATTTGTTTTTATGATTTTTATGTGTTTTTACGGTTTTTATAGTTTTTAATGGTTTTATGGTTTTTTAGTTTATGGGTTTTTCATGTTTTTTGATTTTTTAAAGTATTAGTTATTTTTAGGGAATTTAGGGGTCTTAGTGTTTTTAGGGGATTTTGAGTTGTTTTAATGATTTAATGTTTTTAGTGTTTTTTAGGTTTTTAGGTTTTAATTTTTTTTCAAGGGGTTTTAAGGGGGTTTATTGTTTTTTTGTTCATTAGTGTTTCAATGTTATAAAGGATATCAGATTTTCAAGGGTTATTTGTGTTTTGTATGTTTTTAGTGATTTGTTTGTTTTTATTAGATTTTAGAGAATTTTAGGGTTTTTTAGTTATTCAAATAGTTTTTAATGGTATTAGGGTTTTATGGCTTTTAGAGTTTTTAGCTGTTTGTAGTAGGTTTTTGGTTTTTCTTAGTATTTGGGGTGGGGGTAGTGTTTTCATTGTTTTTAGTATTTTTTAGTGTGTTTATGTTTTTTATGTTTTTATGTATTTTAGGATGTTTCTTTGTTTTTAATTAATCTTTATGATTATAAGGTGTTTTATGGATGTTTTTCAGTTCTTATGGTTTAGAGTGTAGGGTATTTGGTTTAGGTTATAGGATATTGGGATTATGGGGTAGGGTATAGTGTTTAGGGATTAGGTAATATGATTAAGGGTATATGGAATAGGGTTAGGGTGTATGGTGTAGGCTAGAATGTTTATGGTTTAGGATTTAATGTTTACGGTGTAGGTTATAGGGTTGAGGTTGTAGTTTTAGGGTGTATGATATAGGTTTTAATGTGTTGGTTTAGAATTTTAGATAAACTGTATAGGTTTCAGGGTGTTGTTCAAATGGTGTTAGGTGTAGGTTTTATGGTGTTGGGAATAGGGTTTAGGGAGTAGTGTATATGGTTTTGGGTACATACTATGGGGTATAAGGTGTAGGGTTTAGGGTTTATGGTGTAGGGTGTAGGGTTTATGTTGTAGGGTTTAGGGTTTAGGGTGCATGATATAGGGTTTAAGGCATAAGGTTTAGGGTGTAGTTTATAGGGATTCGGGTGTTGTTTTTAGGGTTTAGTGTGCATGGTATGTGGTGTGGGGTGTATGTTAAAGGTTTTAGAGTGCAGGTTTTACTGCTTAAGGTGAAAGGTATTGGGTTTAGAGTGTAGGGTTTTGCTTGTATGGTTTAGGGTGCGTGGTGTATGGTATGAGGTTTAGGGTGTATGGTTTACTGTTTATGATATAAGGTATATGGTTTTGGGTGTATGGTTTAGGATTTTTGGTATATTGTATTGTGTTTAGGGTGTATGATTTAGGGTTTATGGTGTAGATTATAAGGTTTTTAGTGTATTTTTTAGGGTATAGAATGTAGGATTTTTGGATTAAGGTACAGAGCTTAGGGTTTTTGGTGTAGTTTATTAGGTTTACAGAGTAGGGTTTAGGGTTTATGGTGTATGGTATTGGTTTTAGGGTGTGGGGTTTAGATCATAGGGTATTGGTTTTATAGTGTACTATATTAGATCAGGGTATAGTTTATCTGGTAAGGGTTTTGGGTAAAGGGTTTTGGGTATAGGGTGTTGGGCTTTGGGTTTATGGTTTAGTGTGTAGTGTATCGGGTTTAGGGGGTATGGTTTACGATTTAGGGTGTAGTTTTTTAGGTTTTAGTGGGTTAGGATTAGGTTTTTATAAATAATTTGTATGATTTAGGGATATGGTTTTAGATTTTAGGGTTTATGGTTTACGGTCTAGGGTTTTGGGTTTCGGTTGTTGGGTATAGGGTTTCAGGTGTATGGTTTAAGGTTTTTCAGGTTGTGGGGTATATATTAGAGTGTTTATGGTGTAGAATAATGTGTTTAGGGATTGAGGTTGGGTTTAGGGTGTAGATTGTAGGGTTTTAGGTGTATCATGTAGCATGTAGGTTATTTCATTTAGGGTGTTGGGTTTGGGGTGTAGGGTGTAGGGTATATGGTGTAGGTTTTAGAGTTTAGTGCTTTGGTTTTAGGGTGAAGGCTTTAGGGTTTATGGATTATGGTTTAGGGTGTGGGGAAAATTTTATTATGAAATTAGCGTTTTTTAGTGATTTATTGGTTTTATGTGTATTTATGGTTGTTATACTTTTGAGGGGTTTTATGGTTTTATGGTTTTTAGGTTATTGAAGGGTTTTTGAGAGATTTTATGATTTTAGGGATATTTTATGGTTTTTAGTGTTTTAGTATATCTTGGAGTTCTTTTGTCTTCGCTCAGTGTATTTATGGTTTTGGGTTTCTCGGATTTTTAGGGGTTTTATGGTTGTCTTCAAATATTTTGGGGTTTTATGTGTTTTCTTAGGGTTTTTAGGGATTTTAGGCTTTTCTTATGTTTTTAGTGTTTTGGAATTTCTCTTAGGTTTTTACTTATTTTTAGTTTTATTGGTTTTTGGGATTTTAGGATTTTTAGGTTTTTTTATAGTGTTTTGTATTTTTATGTTTTTTATAATTTTTAATGTTTTCTATCAATTTTAGGGGTTTTGGTGCTTTTGAGTTTTCATGGTTATATTAGGTTTTTGTACATTTTATAGTTTTATTAGAGGTTTTAGGGTGTTTTAGGGGTTTGGGGGGGTGTTGGGGTAGTGTTTCTAGGTTGTATTGTATTTCTATGCTTTTTAGGGTTTTTAGGGTTTTTGGGAGTTTATTGTTTTGAGTGTATTTTAGGGCCTTTGTTGGGGTTTTATGGTATTTTATATTTTTAGTGTCATTATGGGTTTAGGGTATTTAGGGTTTTTATGTTTTTAGGGTATTAGGTTGTTTATGTTATTTAAGTGTTTTTATGGGTTTTTTTCTGGATTTTTAAGGATTTGTAGGGGTTTCTAGGTGTTGTGGGTTTAAGGTGTTTTAGGTGTTTTTAGAGGTTTTAGGGGTTTTAATGTTTTCAGGGGGTTTGGGTTTTTTAAGGGGTTATATGGATTATATGGTTTTAGGGGCTTGTATGTTTTTTATTGTTCTATTAGGAGTTTTATGGGTTTTTGGATTTTTAGGGTTTTGGGGGTATTTTATGGGTTTTCACTGGTTTTAGGTGGTTATTAATGATCTTTAGGTTCTTTTATCATTTTAGGGGTTTTATGTTCTTTTAATGTTTTTGGATCTTTTAGGGTTTTTAGGGTACCAAGGGACTTTGAGTGTTTATTATAATATTTTAAGGTTTTTAGAGGGTTTAATATTTGTTGGGTGTTTTAAGGGTATTTGGGGGGTTTTAGGGTATTTTTTTGGTGTTTTGTCCCTTAAGGGTTTTATTAGAATTTTGATAATTTTAGTGGTTTTTAGTGTTTTTTTGGGGTTTTTATGGGTAATAGGTCTTTTAATGGATTTCAGGGTTTTTCGAATATATTAGTTTCTAGATCCTTTTAATGTATTTTATAGTTTTTGGGTCTTTCATGGTTTTTGAATCTTTTATGTTTTAGGGTTCTTTAATTTTTTATGGTCTTTTCTATTTTTTAGTGTTTATAGGGTATTTTTTTGTTTTTACAGTCATTTAGGGGTTTTGGGGGATTTAGTGTTTTTATGGTTTTTAGATTTGATTAGGTTTGTTTGTGTTCTTAGGGTATTTTATGGTTTTTTTTGTGTTTTTGTACCCATTATGGGGGTTTTCTATGTTATTTTTCTCCATTATGGTCTCTTGAATCCTTCTGAGGTCCTTTAGGGCTTTCAGGGTCCTTTAGGGGTTTAAGGAGTTTTTGGATCCTTTAGTGTCATATGATTTTTAACAGTCATGTAGGGTTTATAGTTGATTTAGGGTCTTTTAGGGTTTTTATGATCTTTTTAGTGGTTTTTCTATTTTTTGATAATTTTATGATTTTAGAGTATTTTAAGGTATTTTAGGGGTTTAAGGATTTATTTTGAATTTTACAAATTTGAGTGTTTATAGATTCTTTAAGGGTACTGGTGTTGTTTATAGTTTGTAGGGTTTTTTGGGGATTTTAGGCCTTTAGGGATTGTGTGACTTTTAGGATTTTAGGGTTTTTAGAGTAATTTAATTTTTTAGTTGTTTTTGTGGTTTTTTTTTTGTTTATTCGGATTTCACAGGGTTTTCTAGGTTTTTTATTATTTTTAGGGTTTTGGGGTTTTTGGGTTTTAGTTCATTTTAAGGGGTTCTATGGGATTTCAAGGTGATTTGGTTGTCTTTAGTGTTTTGTGGTTTCTAGTGTTTTTAGGTGTTTTGTGAGTTTTTTCTTTAGGATTTTTAGGTGTTTAGATTTTGAGGTTTTATATTATTTTTTGTAATTTAATGGTTTCTCGTGTTTTAGGGTTCCATATGGATTTAATTGATTTTAGTTATTTTAGGGGGTTTATCAATTTTATGGTTTAATATTTTTAGGGTTTTAAATGGTTTTTTAGTTTTTTGGGTTTACGGTATTATATTTTTAATATTTTTTCATGGTTTTTAGGGGTTTTAGGGATTTTATTGTCTTTTTTAGGGATTTAGGGGTTTCAGGGGGTTTTAATGGAATTTAGATCTTTATGAATGTTTATAAAATTTAGTTTTTTTAGTTATTTTATGGATTTTTTTCTTTTATGGGGTTTTGAGGTTTTAGTGTTTTTAGGGTTATCAGGGATATTTGGGTTTTAAGGGTTTTTAAGGGTTTGAATATTTTCAGGGTTTTTATATTTTTTTATAGTTTTATGTTTTTTAGATTTTTTAGGATTTTGGGGTTTTGGGGTTTTTTAGAGTTTTTCATGACATTAAGTGATTGTAAGGATTTTTTTTTTAGTTTTTAGTATTTTTAGGTTTTGTCGGGATTGTAGGTGTTCTATTGGGTTTTCAATTCCATTGTGGAGGTTTTTGGGTTTTTATTATTTTTTGGGGTTTTCATATTTTTGGTATTTTTAAGATTGAGTTATGGTTTTTTTTGGGTTTTTGGGTTTTAGGATATTTATTCATTTCAGGGTATTTTGAATTATTAGAGTTTAATTTTTTTAGAGTTTTTAATGGGTTTTTTGGTTTTTTGGGTTTTTTATTTTTTTGGTTTTTAGGTATTTAGATATATTTATTGTATATTGGTGGTTTTAGTGTTTTCATAGGGGTTTTTGATATATATTTTTTTGGTTTGTTGGTTTTTGGGGCTGTTTATGATTTTATTAAAGTTATTAGTGGTTTTAGGGTTTTTAGGGGCTTTTCAAGGGTTTTATTTTTTGTTGGGTTTTTTTCCTTTTTAATGACATTAGGGTGTATTAATGGAATCTAATGGGGGTTATTAATGATTTTAGTGATTTAAGGGATTTTAGTGTTTCTAGGGGGTTTCGTGTTTTTAGGGTTTTAAATTTTTTTTCTGGGGATTTCTGGGGGTTTTAGGAATATATTGTTTTTGGGTCCATAGGGTTTTATAGGTTTCCTCACGCATTGTGATTTTCAGATTTTTAGGTTTTTTTTAAGGTTTTTAAGTCTTTTTTTGGTTTTTATGGTTTTTATTATATTTATGGTTTTTTAGTTTTTTAGGGTTTCTGTGGTCTTAGGGTATTATTAGTGTTTTAGGGTTTTAGGGTATTAAGGGTTTTATTGGTTTTAGGGATTATAGGATTTAATGGATTTTTAGGGGGTTTAAGTTCATTTTTTGTCTTTTTAGGTTTTTTATGAGGTATTAGGGTTTGTAATGTTTATTAGTATTTTTAGGGTTAAAGAGGTTTTTGGGATTTTAATTTTGTAATATTTTAATTTCATTTTTTAGTAGATTTTAGTGTTTTTAGAGTTTTTTAGGATTTTATGATATAAATGTTTTTAATGGGGTTTTAGACTTTTTAGTTTTTTAGATTTTTACTATTTTTTACGTTTTTAATGAATTTTTCAGTTTTTATGGAGTTTTATAGATTTTAGAGTTTTCGAGTGTTTTGTGTATTTGGTTTTTTTAATATTTATTAGGGTTTTGGGGATTTTTGTTTCCTTTTAGGGATTTTTTGTGTCTTTATAATTTTTATTGATTATTAGGTGTTTTAGGGTTTCTAGGTGTTTTTTTATGGACCTTTCTGTGTAGTCTTTGTTTCTGGTTTTCTGGTCACAACTTTGCTGTTCTAGCTGATCTGTGTTCCTTTAAAGCTGATTATCCATCCTTGATGCGGTTGGAGTTCTCTGATCAGACTTACTAGTGGTCTATCTGCGGATCTTGGATGTTTGGCATTTAAATGCTGTTTTTATTTCCTTGAAGATCTCCTGGTTGGTTTGTCTGAGCATCTATGTCTGGATGTTCATAATGAATTGTTGGGAGATCATGATGCTAGAGCAGGAGTTCCTGTTCTTGTTTAAAGCTTTTTGACAGACTTTGGCCCCCCTGGATTGCATAGCGCGGACGGTTTGGGACTGGTTTTTCTGGAATGCTGGGTGGGATATTCTTGTTGGAGTTGTTTACAGCCCCCAGTGACTCCCATGCTAATGGTGTCAATGAGCATTTTATTTCTCAGGCAGTGATGCAAAATACCAGAGCAAATGATATACTGAAACAGGCTCCTTTCCTTGTGCCATTCACAAACAGGGTCAATTTTTTCGCTTCACAGCTGGCAGCAGCTAGGCAACAAAATGTTTCTCTTACAGATTTTTCTAGAAAGCGAATTAGAGTACGCTGGGATCACATATTGGAAGATGGTTTTAATCAGTTGAGTGCCATATCTGAAGAGGATCTGCATGGAATGATTCGTGTAATGTTTGTCAATTAATTTGGAGCTGAGGAGGCTGGCGTTGATGGTGGTGGAATTTTTTAAGATTTCATGGAGAATATTACCCGAGCATCATTTGATGTGCAATATCGGCTATTTAAGGAAACCAATGATCACATGATTTATCCAAACCCTGGGTCAGGAATGATTCATGAACAGCATCTCCAATATTTCCATTTTCTTGGAACCGTTTTGGGAAAGACAATGTCTGAGGGCATTCTTGTTGACATACCATTTGCAACATTCTTCCTCAGCAAACTGAAGCAAAATTGCAAGATTGGAACAACAGACGACGTGTTTGGTAGGTTCTTGTCAGCCTAGGTTGTTTAAATTTTCATTCTTGTGGGTTGTATTTTGGTTTTTGCTGGTGTAGGCTTACTACACCTCGTTTGTACTTTGACCCCCTTTTCTGTTTTAATAAAATTCTCTTGGCATGGATTGGGAAACCAATCCATGGCACTTTTAAAAAAAAGGTTTCTAGGGATTTTTACCGATGTTTAGTTTTTATTAATATTTAATGTCTTCTAAGATATTTTTTGCCCTTTCGCGTTTTATGGTTTTTTGGATTATTTAGTATTATTTTGGATTTTTTTGGATCCTTTAGGTATTTTTAGGGTTTTAGGGTTCTTCAAGATTTATTAGGCTTATTTTGGGTTTTATGGGTTTTTAGGGTCCTGTAGGGTTTTTAAGGGTTTTAGGGTATTTTAGGGTTTTTATTGCCCATTATGGTTTTTTGGTTTTTAGAGTCTTTTGGGGTACTGGTGTATTTTTTAGTCTTTTAGGATTCTCTAGAGTCTTTTATGGTTTTATTCTATTTTAGTGTTTTAATGGTTTTTAGGTTCTATTAGGGGTTTTTAGTATTTTTTTATTTTATGGTATTTTGAGATTTTATTGTTTTTGGGGTTTAATGGTGTTGGTGTTTTTTTCGGTTTTTGGTTTTTATTATTTATTTTTTGGATTTTTGGACTTTATTGGTGTTTTATAGTTTTATGGGTTTTTGGGTCCTTTTGGGCTTTTGGTCTTAAAAGGATTTTAGGTTTTATGGTTTTAGGGATTTTGTAGGTTATAAGGGTTTTGATGGTTTTTAGGGATTTTTTTTGATTTTAAGGGGTTGGGGGGGGGGTTGTGTTTGTAGGTTTTTATACTCTGGGGGGGTCAATGGTTATTAGGATTTTAGGTATTTAAAGTTGTTTAGGGTTTAAAAGTCTTTTAGGATTTTTGGGTTTTAAGGATATTTTAGTGGTTTTGGGTTTTATGTATTTTTGTTACGTTTTATAAGTTTTTATGGATTTGTAGGGATTTTTATGGGGTTTTATGGTTTTATGATTTTTTTGGGGTTTTAGGTTTTCTCGGAGTTTATTTTGGTTCTATTTTGTTTCAGTTGTTTTATGGCATGTATGTATTTTAGGGAATATTTGTAGTTTTAGGGTTTTTAGTGGGCCTTAGGGGGTTTTGGGTTTAGGGGGTTTCATGGCCTTTTTTTTGGGTTTTTAGTTTTTTATGGGCTTGTAGTTTTTTTGGGGATTTGTGTGTTGGGGGGGGTTTATGGGTTTTATTATTTTTTAGTGTATTTAGGGTTTTTATGTTTTATTATTTTTTTGGGGTTTTAGTGTTTTACAGTTTTATAATGTTTTTTCTATTTTATGGGTGTTTATGTGTTTTAAGGTCTTTTAGTGTTTTTATAAGGTTATTTAGGGTCTTTTAATCTTTTAGGGGTTTTCGAATTTTAGGGTTTTTTATTTTTTAATATTTTTAATGTTTTTATGGGTTTTAGTGTGTTTTTGAGTTTTCTAGGGGTTTTAAAGGTGTTTATGTGTTTTGAAGGTCTTATGTGTAGCATCCTGACCCGGAAGCCACTGAACGATGCCCTTAGCTAGTGAAAAAATCGACATAGGCTCACCTCCCCATATGCCAGATGATGGAGACTAGTAGTGAGGGTCTGTGATGGTATGGTGGGGAGAGTACACCCTCAGGATCCGTGTAAGCCACAATAGTGAGAATAATGACAAGCACCAGAATCATCAGGCATCCAAACAAATAAATAGGTTTAAGTTAAAAAAGTGTCATATAAAAAATCATTATCCAGTCATTTAGTTATAAAAAATGGGAGTACACTTAATATAGGGGAAACATACATATACAACTTGCTATAAAATAAAAAAGACTAGAAGTTTCCACCAATAAAATCATGATCATTGGATTTTTCCTCTTCTATCGTACTCCATCCTTGTGCTAATAATCATGCATCAGAAGCTAAGAACATCCCTTTATCTATAACTGTAGTTAGTTGGTTTGTTTGAGTACCATAAATGGCCCGAACTGGGTGTGAGACATACTCAGTTTGACACCACCAATTATGTTTAATAGAATCCAACAGATGCATATTAAATGATAATTTAATGAATAATAAAATATGAAAACATGTAAAATGTAAACATATCAGATTTTATTTTTGAAGGACACTAGGATGACATGGCATGCTTTGGCCTAACCAGGATGATCTCTGAGCAAGGAAAAACTAGTATAAATATATGTGGTCTATATAGGTATTGATTTTTGTTGCCCTATATATATCAATGCTTATACTATTCTAGACCCAAGGAATAAATTGAGCTTCTATTTTTAGTAGAATGAGTCTCTCATGTGTCAAGGGACTCGATGACCAATCATCACAAATAGGAAGGATGCTCTTCCTGAGTATCACTTACAGATGAAACCCCTACACAAGTAGAATAATTAAGTGCGATTCCCAACCTATGTATCAAAAATAGATGGGACATCCTTCTCGAGTATCATATGTAAGTGGGATTCCATGCTTGAGTGTCAAAAATAGATGGGACACCCTAAATGATTCACATAAGTAATTGGGATGCCCTACTCGAGTATCACAAATGAATGGGACCCCATGATTGAGTATCATAGGAATAAATATATAGTTGTATCCAAGCTATGTGACATAGATTGAATTATATCTTACTTATTAAACAAATAAATTAAAAGCATCCAATAATATTTGGGAAGTCGCAAAAGGTGGTCATTCCAATTGTATTCATTTAAATTAGGTTGTAACATTAATTAGACATCAAGCAAAGAAAACATAGTATGTGGTTTTTCTAAGTAAATAATTAATAATCTACGATTCATAACATGAGAACACCCTTTTCGGTGGAACCAGTCAAGGTGTGGAACAACTAATCCTAAAAAAGAGTTCAATTTGAATATCTTGCATAGATGAAAAATCATAATAAGTAAAATATAAATTTTAAGGAAATGCAAGGAAGATTCTAACATGACATATTATGGTGAAAAATATAAAAGGACTTGGAATTAAGTGAAATATTCTATACGAACTTCCTTAACCTAGAAGAATACTCCCTATCTAGTTTCAATCCTTTAATCAATCTAGAATGTGGTAAAATGGAAAATAAACCGAAGATTAAAAGATTGAGGTTATGATCATTCACCAAAATAGCGCAAAATATGGAAATATGAATTATGAAAGTAAGTAATAGGAATAAGTATCTTACCATAATAGATCCCACACACCCAACAAAGAATAAAATAGAGCTCATATGGAGTAGAACTGATGGAACTAGGCTGAGGTCGAGGGATAGCTCTCTCGTACAACGCCCTTCTATGCGGGACAAGAAACGAGCTTCTATACAAAATGGATCCCCTGCACTTTAAAAAAAAGATAATTTACATGGTTTATAATCAGTACACTCCAAGTAAATCTCAAGGTTTTCCCATCCATGGAAAATCTATTCCCATTGTTTAGGGGGTCAGAAAAAACTATTGGACATCGTGTATCTAACATAGGTCATGTACATGGCCTGTAGCCAGCCTCTAATCGGCCTGAAACCATTCCTCCAAATGGAAACAGAATAGAATAAAGGTGTGTTTACACAGTCTTAGTCGAAAAGAAAAAAAACCAATGAGGTTTTAACTTTAATTAAAAAATCATGGTGAAAATCGGGGCCATTACGCCATCCCTTCCTTAAAACAACTCGTCCCCATGTTTTCCTCCGTAGGGTTGTAATGTGTCATCTAAAAAACGATCCTGAAATTGAGAACCTAAATCCGAATATCTCTCCTAGTTCTCATCCTACACATGACCATGCTACCATAGCACCCACACTAGAGGGTCTAACCTACCTTATAGAGACTTCGTGATTCGATAAATGATACATATCTGATGCTCCTAAAAGGATAAATTTTCCTCCCGCTAAATATCTTTAGTATAAAATGATTGATATGGGTCAGAGTAATAAAAGTGGAGCTAAGATACATGGATTTCATAATTCATGGAAATGTACTTCTTATGAAACTGCAACTGATAGGCTACATGGAAAATTCTATTTATGATATCAAAAGGCCCGATGTAATGAGGAAACAACTAACCCTATCTTTGAATCTATCTATAAACCAATATTGGGTAAACTCATATAAAGATCCAATGTCCAACCTTGAACTCTGAAATTTGATAGTTATGGTCATTATAAAACAAATTCTTGGACAGAGCTATAGCCATATGTTTCTAAATTAGTTGTACTTTATCTATAGTCCTGTGAATGACATGAGGACTTAATAGTGTTTCCTCAACTACCTCAAACTCTCACTAGGAATAATGACCTGACCTACTATAATGGGCCTCATAATGAGACGTTTGGTTCATTTCCAGAAAGTTCTATTTTTAGTAAAACCCAATGAGAGGTAAATGAATCTCCCTAGAACCTTAAAAATAACGGATACATGATCAGAGAGTGTCCTCTAGAACCTGTTTCGTATGATCAGATTGTATGTCATTCTGTGGGTGATATGATGTATTCAAGAACACCTTTGAACCCAAATTCATCTAAAACCCCTTCTAGAACTATGATGTAATATGATATTCTTAATCTGATATGGTAGTGAGAGGATCACCAGGATGGAATGAAATATCTTTGATATAAATCATCCCAATCTCATCAACTTAGAAAGCCTCTCATTTGGTAGAAAGTGAGTTACATTAGACAACCGTTCAACGATCCCCCAAATTAAAATACGGGATCATTACCAAATTATAATGTATTACTATTCTCTTAATTAATACCAAAATTTTGATAAAAATGAAAAGGTCCTCTCTTACCACTTTTTATCATCCTATCCTAGAATCCACTGATTGGTTCCCCTAGCCAGTTGGTCGCATGGCCTCAAGTAAGACTCCACGAATGCTAGAGGATACCGACTAGCAGTGAGTGTCTATAATGGTATGGTTAGGATACTATACCCTCATGATTAAAGTAATCCAAATAGGTAATTATAATGATAAGTATTGGAATCATAATTCATCCAAATAAATAAACATGTAAAAGATAAAAAAATAATATACAAAATTATGCTCATGTCTTGTAGCTATAAAAAAAGATAGTACACTAAATACATGAGAAATTTTTATGTAAAAATATTCTATACATGGGAAAAAAGACGAAGAGAATCATTCACTAGCATCAAACGCATAGGCTAATTCTTCTACTCCCGTAATCCATAGAATCAATAAAAATGAAGAATTAGAAGTTGGGTGTTTCCCATTATTTAAAATTGATGTCATGAGGTCGGTTCAAGTACTATAATCATCATGAATAGGTTGTGAGATATACTTATTCGGCAACCACCAATGGTGTCTAGTGGAATTCAGGTGGTGCATATAAATTGTGAAGTGCATGTATAATAATATAAGAAAAGTTGTAAAAAGTAAATGGGTCGGCTCTGGTTCCTGAAGGACACCAGGGAGGACACTACGTACTTTGGCCTACATTGGATGATCTCTAAACATGTAACAATGTGTATAAATTTATATGGTCTATATATGTATTGATATTTATGTCCATAAACGACTACAAAACAATCCTTTAACAATGCTGGTATTTATTAGCACTCATGAAAAGAGCTAATAAAAGCCATCTTTATCAGAGAGAAAGAAAGAACAGATAAATTTAACCCTTTATCAGCACATTATTTTTGTCACTAGTAAAGGGTACCCTTTATTAGAGCCTTATTTCTAGTGCTGATAAAGGGTACCCTTTATCAGTGCTTTATTTTTAGCACTGATTAATGGAACGCTTTTTCAGCGATATATTTTTAGTGATCATAATGGAATCCTTTATATTCGCTTGCATAGCATTGATAAAGGTATGAATAAATAAAATAAAATAATTAATTAAGTAAAAAATAAAAAAATATTGTATTAGAAAAATATAACATATTTTATTTATAAAATAATTATTGATAAAAATGAATTAATTTATTATACAATATATAAATTATAAATATTAATGAGTAGTATATATTAAATATATAGATATATAAAAAAAATATTAAACAAATGAAAATTAAAAACAATTAAATTTAAAAAATATTAAATATTTTATTAATTAGATGATTATTGATAATATTAATTAATAGTATTGATTAAATATATAGAAATATTTTAATGTATATAAATATGACTAATATTTTCAAAATATTTATGTTCTTTTCATTAAATAGTCATATATTTAGTGAATAATGGTCAATAATTAAAAAATTTATAGGAATTAAAAATAATAACTAATTGGACAGAGTAATGGACATATAGTTGAATCTCTTTATATTTTTTAATTTAACATAGATGAAATGTTTGTTATATTAATTTCACAAATATGTAATTAATTAATTTTTAAATATAATTCAAACACACGAAACTTATCCATTTTTTTTATCTTTTTAATGTGTATTTATTTTTTTAATTTACTCGATTTCACTCATTTTTAACACGTATTCACTTAAAATCAGATATTCATTAATAATGTTAAAAATATATATGTAAAACATATTTATAAATATATATATTCATAAATGTACATACAATATTTAAAAAATTATATATTTCTAATTATAAATAAATAATTTTTTTTATGTATTTATATAATTATAAATAAAGAATTATATATAATTAAATAATTATATATATTTAAATAATTATTATATTAATAATAAATTTACTGAAATAATGAATATATTTAATATATTCATATTTATATATAGTTATTATACATATATATATATATAATTAGAATACATAAAATTATATAAATATTATTTTTAAAAATATTTATATAATTATAATAAATAATTATATATTTAAATAATTATAAAATTATAATACATATATTTAAATAAGGAATATATTTACTATTTTTATATTTATATATATTTATTAAGTTTAGAAAAAATTATTTATAATTATAATTATACATCCTTTATTAGTGAATAAGTAATAAACGCTGATAATGGTGGGTCTTTTTCAGTGCTAAAAATTGTTTATGAATATATAGTTTATCACTGTATACTACTAAAGTGATGATAAATAGAGTCTTTATCATCTCTTTTTCAAAAGTGCAGATAATAGAGTTCAGATCTATTTAAAAAACCTATCTAGTTGCAAACCCAACACGATATTAAAAGATTTCTGGGGAAGCCACCCACTGTCAGTGCTCTTCCTCGGTAAATTGAAGGTTGAATCACACAAACCCCCTTGGATCACACAAACTGACTACCTCTAGATGCTGGAACATCAACCATAATCAGGTGTTCAGTAGAAATGTGTGTTTTCGAAGAAAACATGTAGATCTGGATCTAAGGGTCATAGATTTTCTTCATCCTAGTGAGCTTGGTCTGAGTTTTCCTTTGTTGATTCTGATATTTTTTATGTATTTGTCATTTTTTTTATTTCTTCTTCGACGATTCCATAGGTTATTTGTTCTTCGGTTATTGTAACTAAAGTTTTTGTTTCTGATTTGTTCTCTTCATAACTAATGAAGGGGATATCCTCTATTGATCTTTTTAAATGGTGTGCTTGAATTTATTTTATTTTCAATCTACATCTATATTTCATCATTCTCAACATGATTAATTTTTTCATTGTTTTTAAATCTTATAAAATTACCTCTATTCTGTAGATAAACCAATTAAATAATTTTTTTCCACTGTATAAATAGTGTAGGTTTTGGATATAAAAACCTTAAAACGAATGAGAAAATTGATTTAGAAAACTAATCCAATGTCTCGTGATGGTGTGATGCAACAAAAAAACTAGATTTTATGAAATTCGTATAAGGGAATTTGTTTATTTAAATTCTACTTTAGTATTCTGGTGTATGAGTTTTTCCATAAAAAATGTTTTATATGATTTTTTGTTTTAATTTAAGAGAAATAATAGTAAGGGTGATACCATATTTATTTATTTTCAATGTCTCTATATTTTCAAAATTATTATGGTGTTGTATTTATTTTACTATGTACTGATATTATAATGTAATGGTTACATTCATTTTTATCAAATTAACTTTGTTTTATAAAGATATATTTACATTTATACACACACATATATATATATATATATGTAAACATATATCTCTCTATCTATTTATTTGTGCTTTATGAACTGATAATGTAATGGTGTTTTCTTAATTATTTATTCCCAAATTATGGATTTGGATTTCCAAAATAGGAAGGGATTATATTTATTTTCATTAAAAATTATGTTTAAATGTTCATTTTTTTAATTATATGTATTATAAATTACATGATAAATATATATATTTAAATTTGTATAGGATATATGATGTAAGGGTTGGTGTGTTTTTCATTGTTGTTTGGGACATAACATGTTGATGTGTATTATTTTATTATTAAAACTTCTTTATAGACCCCCACTAGAATCTTAAGGATGGGTCAATATATATTAGACGACCTTCTTATAATCCATTAGATGGCTAGATATGATGCAATAACCTCCCAAGGATCCTTGGGATGGGTCGGTGTGGTGATATGACATCCCAAGAGGTTTGAGATGTGTTCAAGTATTTGATATACCATTAATTTTAAATGTAACAATTCTATAGATTGCTACATCCCATGTTTCAGAAAATATAATTAAATTTTTCAAATTCTTTATATTAGAAATTATTTTTTGGTATTCATCATTTTAGGTCTACATGTATTGGTTCCACCCCAAGGAAACTCTAATTATTATCCATGTATACAAAATAACTCATTATTTATAAAAATATTTTATCAATACATTTTTATATCTTCTAGTTGACCGAATGAGAGTTTATTATTCTTGTTTATCATATTTTAGTTTCTAATTACTACGTAATTTACTATATTATATTTTCATTTAATTAGGTTATTTAATAAATATTTGAAATGTTTTAAGCAATAGTCATTAATTCTATTTTTTTCTTGAGACTCATCCCCCGTCTCTTTTATATAAAATTTTCAACCTCATTGACTTCGACTCCCAAATTTCCTTTATTGTATTTTTATTATTGAAACTCAAACCCCATCAATTTTATGTTTCTTTTAATACTCTAAACATTAGTCATCCCATGTATGAATACTACTTTGAAAATTTCATGAAACATAGGTTCATGTGCACAATAGAAAAAGGATGTGTCAAAAAACAAAATGAAATGGTAAATGTTTGGGAGATGAGGTGATGAGGAAGTGTTTTATATAACTTTCACCATTGAAGGAATTCATAAGATAAACCATTCCATATTGGGGTAATTATTTTCTAAATTCAATTACCTATTTTCTTCAACATACTGAAATGCATTGAAATAATCAAATTTTGAGTTTCTCTAATTATATTTTCTTATAAATTTCACCTTGGATAATAAATATCTTATGTGTATCTATTTATTTATTTTTAGAAAAAATTGATCTTTTATAAATCCAATAGGATTTTTATGAATCAAAAATCAATGCACACTAATCGTTTAAAAAAAGTGTATGAATATGGAGTTAAAGAGTTCATGATTTTTTCAATAGAGCATGGATATGGCCCTTCTCAAATCCTCTATACATATTTACGTTGTTATTATTTAAGAAAACATAGTCTAGCAGAGTTATAAGAATATTTCATTTGTCAAGGAATAGTTCATAGATATAAATGCTGGACTAGACAAAGAGAAAAAATAAATTTGGACACTGATTGGGATGATATTGACATATTTGGATCATTTGATATGAATAACAATGTAAATGATGATGGAGATCACTTGGACGAAATGACAATGGAAATTGAAGATGAAATTCATGATTGTCAAAAGTTGTTTTTGGAGATAAAAAGTTGCTCCAAGAAACCATTGCATACTGGTTATACTAAATACACCGCATCTTCTTCAATATTTATGTTATATAATATGATAGTGGGAAACAGATGGAGTGATAACTACTTTACAGATATACTTGGTCTCCTAAATGATATGCTACTAAAATAAAATGAACCAATATGTATAAAATATGATGCTAAATGAATGTTACATGAAATGGATATGTTCTCTAAAAAAATGCCATCCTTGTCCATATGATTCTATATTGTCTCTCGAGGACTGTGAATCACTCATAAAACATTATAAGTGTGGCACAGATCGAAACAAGGAAAATGAATCAAGTCATTCAAAATCTATATTGAAATTTCCTATCATTCCAGCGTTTGGAATACTATATGGATGTCTAGAAACCTTGAGACAATTGACATGTCATACAGATACAATAATTAAATATGGTAACCTACATTATCTGGAAAATTCTCCTCAGTGGAAGAAAATTTATTACGAGTATTCTAAATTTGGAAATAATCTGAGAAACATTCATATGATATTATCTATGGATGGAATAAATCCATTTGGTTTATATATTGTTACTCATAGTACCAGGTCCATCATGTCGGTAAATTATAAAATTCCTTCATGTTTATGCATGAAGTGTAAATACATTTTGTTTTCTCTCCTCATATCCAGACCAAAGGAACCTGGTAATGATATTGATGTCTTTTTGGATCCATGGATAAAACATTTTAAATTGATTAGAGATACATGTTTTACAATGTTTTATGCACATAGAAGTGAATAATTCACAGTTAGGGCCTTGTTGTATGGAATGATAAACGACTTCCCCACATATAGAAATTTATCAGGATATAGAATTAATGTAATTTTGGGGTGTACCATTTGTAAAAAAACGCACATACTTAGTTTGGTTGAAAAATTCCTCTAAGATTATGATTTTAGGACATCAAAAATTTGTACCTCGACAACAAAGATACTGATCCTACAAGATAACATTCGATAGTAATGTCAATCAAGGTACAACACTGTCTCTAATAAAGGGAGATCTACTATAAAATTAGGTAAAATATATTGACACTATTTTAGATAATCCATTTTGAAAAATCATAAAAAATATGTTTAGAATAAGATTTGAATTTTATTTGAATTACCATATTTGAACTGTGGGTTTGTTAGGAATTTTCTTGATTCCATGCATGTAGAAAAAGTATAATTGATAGTGTTATTGGAATGTTGCTAAATCTTCCAAAAAATTATGACATCAAGGCCAGGCTGGACTTTATTGAAATGGGGATAAGGGAATATTTGGAATCAGTGAAGGTTAAAAGGATTAATTTTAATCCCCCAGTAGCATACACTCTATCGAGATGGGAAAATTTGAGGTTTTTCGTTATCCTTAATAGTTTAAAAGTTCCACAAGGGTATTCATTAAATATTAATAATGTAATGTCAATGAATAATTTGATGTGAAAAATACTAAAATCACATGACTATCATGTTTTGATAAAATATCTAGTGCCTATTTATTTTCATTTAATTCTTCCACAAAATGTATGACAAACATTAACCATACATTGCTTCTTTTTCAAATCCATATGTAGTAATGTTATCTACCTGGTCAAGATTTCATTCAAGCATAAGGAATTTTCAGTTATATTATGTTAGATAGATATGTTCTTCCCACCATTATTCTTTGATATTATTGTCCATATCATGGTTCACTTGGTTTGAGAGGATAAACTATGTCGTCCTATCCATTACATAAAGATATACCCCATTGAATGGTATAAGAAGATTTTGAAATGATATGAAATGAATAGAAGTCGACCATAAGGTTGTATTGCACAATGATAAATTTTTTAAGAATTTAGGGAATTATATACGGATTACCTATCATATTTTGATACCATAAGTCTCCCAAAATTTTGTCACAGTGAATGCCTTATGGGTGAAAATATTTCGAGAAGAAATGTTGTTATAATTACCTTGAAAGATCAAAAGCAGGCACACCTTTACATTTTACATAATAGTGAACATGTTGATCAATAAATTGAATCCCCCAAATAAATCCTAATAGATTTGAATCCATGAAGTGATGAAATATGGATATCAAATAAATATAAATTTTAGTTTATAATAGGGTTCTGAGATCAAATTTACATTGAGTTATCTGAAAATTCGAATTCAATTTATGAATGGCTTCAATGGCAGGCTAGGGGACCAAATGAAAATGTTAAATCTTACACTATTTTTCTAATAAATGGTTATATGATACATACAGAAGAACAAAATAAATGTAGTATGATGAAAAATATTTTTTTATGTTTGTGGTTTAACCGATTGACATATCTATTTCCAAGGATAGAAAACATATTTATGAAAATAAGTCATGTTTTGGAATTATAAAACACATATAATAGTTCGTAACACAACATTTAATGTTCATATTTTATGTTGAAAATTGATTAACAATATCATTCTTGTGAAATTTGATTAAATGGGACATGTGAAGGTTCATTTTATTGTGGAAGAGGGAAAAGTTGAGCCGTTCATAATGGCATTACAAGAAGTGAATGTATTTTATGTCTATGGTCCAAGAAGTAAGAATTTGTCAATTATCCTGTTGGAAACTAAAACAAATGTTATGTGAGATGAATATTAAATCGATAAACACCCTTTTATTTGGAGATCATAATCACATCATGTCGGTCCCAATGTAGATAATCTCTTGTAAATTAGAGGGGACAAAAAAGAGAGGATTTGGATTCTAGATAGAGGAACAAAATACATTAAAGATTTAATAAATAAATATAGTTCACTGAGAAGGTAAATGTGTTTTTTAATATTCTATGTTTTTCCTCATAATAATATCTGTTCTCCACTACATTTACATAATCTAAATTAAATCATTGACTTCTCATGCAGGCAATGTCTTCTACACATGACGATGCTAAAAATCCCCTAGAAAAACAAAATGTAATGAATGAAAAGCTTTGGAAGGTTGTAAAGGTATTGTGATGATATACTTTATCTATTTCAATGAAAAATTATATAATGGAATGTTGATTTAATTTTAATTTTTCATTGTAGAATTTGTTTATTATAAAAGATTCTTTTTCCATCAATTATTACTTTGTATGAAGAGAAAATACATTGTATCGGCTAATTGATTGGCATAATCCTGATGTTTTCCCAGTAAAATAATTTTCCATAGAATTAATGTATTATTTTGTATTTATGACCAATCTGTTTTTTCAGTATTACTCACATAATAATAGTTTTATAATGCAAGAGGATTCTTTTGTTTGAGTTGGGATGGTCTTCCCATCTTTCATGCCTTTCTATAAAACAAATCATAGACTTCTTCTCTCTCAAAAACATTTCACCCATAAAATATAGCATTTATCACTTTACTTGTAGTTCCCTTACCTTCCATTGTAAGAATAGAAATGACAGTACCTCTGATCAATACCATAGGCAATCTTGATGTTTTCACAGTAAAATCATTATCCACAGAATTAGGGTATTGTTTCATATTTTTGTTTAATTTATTACTTTTTATTATTAATCACATAATAATTGTTTTCTTATATAGGTGTATTATTTTATTATAATTGTGTTCATATATCCATATTTAATTCCTTGGTCCAGCAGAAACTCCACATACCTATTCTCCATCAAAAAAATTCACACCTGCAATGTGTACATTTATCAATCTCCTTGAAGTTCCATCCCCTACTCAATCACATACTTAATCTTGATGTTTCCATAGTAAAATAATTTTCCAAATAATTGATGTATTATTCCAAATTAATTTATTATTTTTTCTCTTACTCATATAATAATTGGTTTCTTATACAATTGAATTATTATTTTTTGAGTAGGGGTGGTTTGTTTGAAGCTCCTCATGTAGTGTTGAATGTTTGAAAAGGAAGGTAAATGGATATCATGTTAACATTGAATATTATAATTTTTTGAGACTTTGGTATGTATAGGAATAAGCCACACCTCATCCCAACACACGATGTGACTGGTATGACTCCATGTACCCTTTCTATTTAAAATTGACATTAATTATAGGGAAATAGAAAACCAACATACTCAAAATAGAGAAAATATATTTATAATGTTTTTTTTCTTTAAGGAAAATACCCATAAGACATTTTTTACATGTAGTAACCATCTTCAGCACAATCTGACACACGGTGTTCCCGATATGTATCAATGTGTCTGTTATCAATTTGAAATAAATATTTTAGTTCAAAAAGTGTCACTTATTGAATGTCATTCAAATGTGTTCATATTTTCTTAAAAATTTAGGAATATGATTTAGAATTTTTTGGTGATTAGTTATAATTGGTTTCATGTCAATCTGATATGAGATGTGTTGGAATGATTCAAATGTGTTTGTTTCCAATTTAAATTGACACATTAGTAAAAACTGCAAATAGCGTACTCAAAATTGAGAAAACACATTTGGATTGTTCTGATAAAATAATAAAAATATACATAAGTCATTTGAGATGTTTAGGGATAAACTCTACCTTAATCCAATACATGATGTACCTGGTATGAACGAAAGTGTCCATTTTGAGTTCAAAATCGATATTTTAGTTTAAAAAGTGTTCTTCACTAAATACCAATCAAACGTGCTATGATTTTCGTGATAATTTAGAAAATTGAACCATAAGTAATTTTTGATGGTTTGGAATCAGTTTCACATGAAACCAATACATGACATGATATGAATGATTCAAAAGTGTGTGTTTCTTATATAAAATGACATTCTAGTAAAAAAGGCAATTGACATACTCAAAACTGAGCAAACACATTCAGTTTGTCTTGATAATTTAGGAAAATTTTAAAAAAGTCATTTAAGACTTATATGAATCAAATAAGTCCCAATCCAACCCCTAATGTCGCCGATATGACTCAAAGTACATATTTTTATTTAAATTTTACTTATATTTTAGTAAAATGGAAAACGGACATACTCAAAACTAAAAAAACGATTTGGATTGTTTTTATACATTACTACAACGATACATATGTCATTTTTGACATGTATAATTTTGCTTCAACTCAAACCAATACATGATGTTCCCAGTATGACTTAAATTATCAGTTATCAGTTTAAAATCGACATTTTTGTTCCAAATGTGTCACTCAGTGAAAACCAATCAAATGTTCTTGGATTTTCATTTGGGAAAACGATAATTATGATATTTTTTCATGTAGGAATCAGTTTCATGTCAAACTGATAGACGACATGATCTTAATGATTCAGAAGTGTGTGTTTCCATTTTAAAATAAAATTTTAGAAAAAAAGAACATTGATGTACTCAAAAATGAGAAAACATCTTTGGATTGTATTGATACATTAAGAAAATGATAAATAAATTGTTTGATATCTGTTGGAATCATTCACACCTCAATCTAACCCATAGTGTGACCTGTCTGAATCGATGTGCATATTATTATTTAAAATTGAAAATAATTTTAGTAAAATGGACAATTGACCTACTCTAAACATAGAAAAAACTTTTGGATTGTTTTGATACATTAAGAAAATGATACATAACTTTTTTTCATGTAGAAAACAAAAAAACCTCAATATGATACCTAATGTTCTCGGTATTACTGAATGTTCTTGTTATCTGTTTAAAATTGATATTTTACTTCAAAATGTGTCCCTCAATGAAAACCAGAAAAACATGCCTAGATTTTTTTATAATTTAGGAAAATTATTCATAAGTTATTTGATATTTTTAAGAATTAGTTTCACATAAAACTAGTCGAATATCTGATCTTAAATTGTCAGAAGGTGATGTTTTTAGTTTAAAATAACATTTGAGTAAAAAAGAGATAATTTACATACTCAAAACCAAGAAAATGCATTTAGATTTCTTTGATACTTTAGGAAAATTATCCATAAGTAATTTTAGATGTGTAAGAATCAACCTCACCAATGTCAGACTAAGAGTGTGACCAGAATGATACAAAGTTCATATTTTTATATAAAATTGACATCAATTTTAGTAAAATGGAAAACTAAAATACTCAGAACAGAGAAAACACATTCATATTGTTTGGATACTTTACAAAAAACCCATATGGTAATTGGGACATATAGAAATTATAAGCACGTCAATATGATAATGTATGTGACCAGTAAGACCTAATGTGTATGTTATCAGTTGAAAATTGACATTTTTGTCCAAAATGTGTCAGTCGCTAAAAAATAAACAAAAATTCTCGGATTATCATGATAATTTAGGAAAATAATTCCTACACAAATTTTGAAATGTCAGAAATAGTTTCACATGAAACCAATAAAAATCATATCCAAATGAGTTATAAGTTAATGTTTCCAGTTTAAAATTAAATTTTAGTAAAAGAGAAAACTAACATACTCAAAACTGAGAAAACACATTCAGATTGTTTTGATTCTTCAGGACAACGATCCCCAAGAAATTTTAGATGTGTTGGAATCTTCCAAACCTCAATCCAACACAAGGGGTGAATGGTATGACTGTAACTGCATCTTTTTATTTAAAAATTACTTCAATTTTAGTAAAATTGAAACATGGTGTTAATTTATTTTTTTAGGTTGTTACTAACATAAGAATTTTTTTCTTATGTAGGCGTGTTCACTTTCTCGATTTGGGATGGTTTTTTGGAAATAGAATGAGTCGGGGTTTAGATTAAAAATAAAAAGGAACATTGATTTTTTAGAATATATGTAATTATTTTTATTTATTTAATCATATAAACCAATGTTAGAAATGTCTAAAAATACTATTTTTTCGGTATTTGTTTTGTAAATTTAATTAAATTTAAATTATAGATTAGAAATTTTTTTATGGATTTATGGTTTCTTTGTAGTGTTGTGGTGTTCTATTACTGCACACTACCCTAGTGTTGTTGTTGGAGGACACTTCCCTAGTGTTGTAGTGTTCTATAATAGCACAATCCTATATGGCCCTCTATAAGTGCATTTAAATTAACTAATAAAGGACACATTTTCAGGTGATTTTAAAAGAAATGATAATGGGAACATTTTTTAGAAAATTTAAAATCACTAATAAAGGAAATATTTTCCATTGCTTTTAAAAGTGCTGATTAAAGTCACTTTATCGTTTTTTTAGCGTTGATAAAGGATCAAGGCTTTTAATCTCACGTAGGTAGTCAGGGATTTTCTAGCACTAAATAAGGCCATTTAGAACACTCTAAAGGGTTTTTTGTAGTATTTATATATCAATATACTCTTAAAAGTTTTTACTTGAGGTGTAACATTGACATCCATGTCTATTGGAATGAGTTTCTAATGTTTCATGGGATACCATTCCCAATTATCACAAATATTAAGGAAATTTTCTTAAGTATGATAAATAAATGTTTTTCAATTCTAGACTATCATAATTATGTGGGACACCCCAGCCATGTATCGTAAATATTTTTTATTCCATTCCTGGGTAACATAAGTAAGTGGGATTACCTTCCTGAGTATCACAAATAAACTGGATTCCATTCCCCGACATCATATGTAAGGTGGATGACATTCTATAGTGTTTAAAATAGATGGGATTCCATATCATAGTGTCATATGTAAGTGGGATGCCTTACTGGAATACCGAAAATTGATATGACTCCTGACCTGAAATTATCATCATAAATAAATAGTTCTATCCATGCTACAATGCAAAGGTTTTAATATAACTTATTTATCATTCCATTTAATTATGGGAACCCACTAATCATAAAGATGTCATGAAAAGTGGTCATACCACTTACTCCCATTTAATTCAAGTATTTTACATAATTAGACATCAATCTAAGACCACATAGTATGTGGTTTAGTCAAATAAATAGATAATAATTTCTGTCAAATCATAATTGAACACCCTATAGTGTGGAATTATTTGAGGCAGGGAACAACCGATCATAAACCAGAGTAATAGGGGTATTTCAATCAAGGGTGAAAACTTATAATATGGAAAATATTAATTTTAGGGAAATGTGTGGGAAATTTCGGTGTGTTTCACGATGGTTCCTAATATAAAATGAATCAAACTTAATAGAAAATACTAGACCACCTACCTTAATCATACGACACTATCCTCATACAGGTTCGACCATTGAATTGATCAGGAATGGTAGAAATCAACAAAATAGACCAAATATTTGAAAATATGGAATATGAACACACACCAAAATCACAAAAAAAATATTGAAAGAAAAATAATTAAAGGTAGGGTAGTGAATGAGGTCCCTACTATCATAGATCCAACACACTCTATGGAGAAGAAAATTGAGCTCATATAAAGAAGACATTAAGGATCCAAGGTTGAGGCATAGGGGGAGCTCTATCATGTGGATGCCTTCTATGAAGGACAAGAAAAAGGTTTATATAAAAAAAGATCATTCCCATTTTAAAAAGCATGTGAATTTATAGAAGATGTATGCCTTAAAATCCATATAAATATTAGGATTTTACACACATGGGAAAACTTGTTAACAACATGAAATGGGTCTTTTAAATCAGTTACACATCATGTATCTAATACATGTCACCAATTTAATACATGACATGAAAAGGGACTACATGTAACCACCATTACACCTACAACAATTCTTCCAAAAATAAAATGGAGGCTTCTAAATTCACAGTTACTCGCTCTATATTTAAAAGATAAAATTCATCGAGGGTTTGATATATATTAAAAGAAAACATACCTTGATGAAAATTTTGGGCATTAGATTAAAGGGTTTTAGGTTTTTTCATGGATTTTTATGCTTTTATGGTTTTAATGGGATTTTATGTTTTTATTGGTTTTGAGTGTTTTTAGAGTTTTTATGGGTTTAATAATTTTTAGTATTTTTAAGGGTTTTAGTGTTTTATGGGATTTACGGGTTATTATTATTTTTTGTGTTTTTCTGGGGATTTATGGGGTTATATGGTTTATAGATTCTTTTATGGTCTTTTAGGATATTCATTTGTTAGTTAGAATTCTTCATGGTTTTTTAGGTTTTTTGGGTTTTTCTGGATTTTTAGGACTTTTTATGATTTTTATGGGTTTTAGGGGTTTTAGGCGGTTTTAGGTATTTTTTGCGTTATTTATGGGTTTGAGGTATTTTAATTATTTTATGGTTTTTAGGTGGTTTTATGGATTTTTAGAGGATTTAGAGGATTTTTATGGTTTTTTTATTTTTGGTAGGTTTTTAGGGGTTTCAAGGGGTTTTAGGACATTAATGCATTTAGGGGTTTTAGTGCCCTTTAGGTTTTTATGGGGTTTTTTGGTCATTATGGGTATTTATAATATTTCTTTTTTATGGTTTTTTTTATTTTTTTAGTGTTTTTAGGGGTTTCGTGTTTTCAGGGTTTTTATACTTTATAGGGTTTCGTAAGGGTTGTTTGGGTATTTTTAGGCATTTTGTTTTTTTAGTGTTTTAGGTATTTCGGGATATTTGGGAGTTATTGGTTTTTATTTTTATTAGGTGTTTTAAGTGTTTTTATGGTTTAGGGATATTTTATGGGTTTTAGGGAATTTATGGTTATTTTTGTTATTTTAGGGTTTTAGGGTATTTTAGGGTTTCATGGTTTTAGGGTGGTCATGTTTTTTGTAGGGTTTTGGGTCCTCTTATGGTTTTATGTATATTAGGATTTTATTATGTGTTTTAAGGGTTTTCATGTTTTATTTTTTGGGTGTTTAGGGATTTTTGGGTTTTTAGAGTTTTTAGGGTGTTTTTTTGCGGTTTTTAAAGATTTTAGTGTTTTTATGTTTTTAAAGGTTTCAATGATATCTATGGTTTTGGGAAGGGGGGTTTGAGGTTTTTATGTTTTTATTTTTTATGGTTTTATGATATTTATGTTTTAGGGATGTTTTATTTTTTAAATAATTTTAATGGTTTTTTGAATTTTTTGAGTCTTTTGATATTTTAGGGGTTTTCAAGATTTTATGGATTTTAGGGGTTTTCAGAGTTTCTTTAAGGTATTTAGCAGATTCATGTTTCTAGGGTTTTATTAATTTAGTAATTTTGTGGGTTTTTATTATTTTTTGGGTGTTTAGGGTTATTAGGGTTTTAGGGTATTTAGTGCTTTTATGGGGTTTGATGTTTTTTTTGGAATTATATGTGTTTTAAGGTTTTTTGGGATTTTAGTGGGTTTTAGGGGTTTCTAGGGTTTTAATGGTTTTAGGGTTTTAGGTTTTTAAGGTGTATTAGGGATTTAATAGGTATTTTTATGTTTTTTACTCTTTTATGGATTTTTATATATTTTATGATTTTTATGGTCCTTTATAATTTTCAATGTTTTTACATTGTTTAAGGATTCTATGGCCTTTTAAAAGTTATAGGTGTTTTAGGTTCTTTTGTGGGATTTAGTGTTTTTAGTATCTTTAGCGTCTTTTTAGTTTTTTGGGTATTTTAGTGGTTTTATTGTGTTTTAGTGTCTTTTAGTGGTTTTAGGGTTTTTGTTTTTAGGGTTTTATAGTATTTTAGTGTTTTTATGGTTTTTTAGTTTATTTTAGTATTTTTTATGATTTTTAGGGTCCTCCATGGTTGTTTGGGTTTTAGGGTCCTATAGGATTTATAGGTGGAATTGGTCCTTTATAGATTATTTGTGTTTTATTGCCACTTTTGGGTTGTTTAGTGTTGTTAGGGTACTTCAAGGGTTTTATGTCTCATTGCGGTTTTTAGTTTCTTTTATTGATATTAGGGTTTTATGTATCTTTAATATTTGTAGGAATTTTAATTTTTTTTAAGGTTTTTTACGTTTTTTTCAATTTTATGGTTTTTAGGGTCTTTTAGGGGTTTTAGTTTTTTTATGTTTTTATATTATTTTAGGGTTTTTAGGGTTTTAGGGTTTTTATTGTATCTTTGAATATTGTAGGATTTTAGGTGTTCAAAAGTTTTCAGGGTTTTTTTGGTTGTTAATGTTTATAGGTTTTTTATGGATTTTATGATTTTTTATGTTTTAGGGGTTTATTAGTTTTAGGGATTTTTGGGATTTTTATTGTTTGGGAGGTTTTTAGGTGTTTTGGGTTTAAGTTGTTTTAATGTATTATTACTATTTTAGGGTTTTTACGAGTTTTTATGGGTTTAGTGTTTTTATTATTTTTTCTGTGTTTTTTGGGGTTATACAGTTTTTAGTTTTGCTAGGGATTTTTGGGATTTTTAGTGTTTTTTGGTCTTATATGGTTTTTTAGTGTTTTTAGGGTTTTGGTGTGTTCATATTTTTAGGGTTTTTATTTTTTTTGAGTGGTTTTATGATTTTTTAGGGTTTTTGGATTTTTTGGGTTTAAAGGTGTTTGGGTTTTTTTGGAATTTATGATTTTTAAGGTTTTTTCATTTTTTTGAGGGTTTTAGAGTTTTAGCATTTTTATTGTATTAAGCTTTTTTATTTTTTTAAGGATTTTCATGATCTTGAGTGGTTTTAGGTTTATTTTTGGGTTTTACTAAAATTGTAGGTTTTTTTTTGGGTTTTTTTGGGTTTCTTGAGTTTTTTGTGGTTTTTAGTGGATTTTATTGATTTAGTATTTTTAAGGGTTTTAGTGTTTTATAGGATTTAGGGGTTATTCTTATTTTTTGTGTTTTTCTAGGGATTTATGGGGTTGTATGGTTTATAGATTCTTTTACGGTCTTTTAGGGTATTCATTTGTTAGTTATAATTCTTCACGGTTTTTTATGTGTTTTGGGTTTTTCTGGATTTTTAGGACTTTTTATGATTTTTATGGGTTTTAGGGGTTTTAGGGGGTTTTAGGTATTTTTTGAGTTATTTATGGTTTTGAGGTATTTTAATTATTTTATGGGTTTTAGGTGGTTTTATGGATTTTTAGAGGATTTACAGGGTTTTTATGGTTTTTTTATTTTTGTTAGGTTTTTAGGGTTTTCAAGGGGTTTTAGGACATTCATGCTTTTAGGGGTTTTAGTTCCCTTTAGGTTTTTATGGGTTTTTTTGGTCATTATGGGTATTTAGTATTTTTTTTATGGTTTTTTGATTTTTTTAGGGTTTTTAGGGTTTTCGTGTTTTCAGGGTTTTTATACTTTATAGGGTTTCGTAAGGGTTGTTTGGGTATTTTTAGGTATTTTGGTTTTTTAGTTTTTTTGGTATTGAGGGATATTTGGGAGTTATTGGTTTTTATTTTTATTAGGTGTTTTAATAATTTTTATGGTTTAGGGATATTTTATGGGTTTTAGGGAATTTATGGTTATTTTTGTTATTTTAGGGTTTTAGGTTTTTTTAGGGTTTCATGGTTTTAGGGTGGTCATGGTTTTTGTAGGGTTTTGGGTCCTCTTATGGTTTTATGTATATTATTATGTGTTTTAAGGGTTTTCGAGTTTGATTTTTTGGGTGTTTAGGGATTTTTGGGTTTTTAGATTTTTTAGGGTGTTTTTTGCGGTTTTTACAGATTTTAGTGTTTTTATGTTTTTAAAGGTTTTAATGATATCTATGGTTGTGGTAAGGGGGTTAGAGGTTTTTATGTTTTTGTTTTTCTATGGTTTTATGATATTTATGTTTTAGGGATGTTTTATTTTTTAAATAATTTTAATGGTTTTTTCAATTTTTTGAGTTTTTTGATATTTTAGGGGTTTTCAAGATTTTTTGGATTTTTGGGGTTTTCAGAGTTTTTTAAGGTATTTAGCAGATTCAGGTTTCTAGGGTTTATTAATTTAGTAATTTTGTGGATTTTTATTATACTTTAGGTGTTTAGGGTTATTAGGGGTTTTAGTGCTTTAATGGGTTTTGATGTTTTTTTTGGAATTATATGTGGTTTAAGGTTATTTGGGATTTTAGTGGTTTCTAGGGGATTCTAGGGTTTTAATGGTTTTAGGGTTTTAGGTTTTTAAGGTGTTTTAGGTATTTAATAGGTATTTTTATGTTTTTTACTCTTTTATGGATTTTTATAGATTTTATGATTTTTATGGTCCTTTATAATTTTCAATGTTTTAACGGTGTTTAAGGATTATGTGGTCTTTTAAAAGTTATAGGTGTTTTAGGTTCTTTTGTGGGATTTAGTGTTTTTAGTATCTTTAGCATCCTTTGAGGTTTTTGGGTATTTTAGTGGTTTTATTGTGTTTTAGTGTCTTGTAGAGGTTTTAGGGTTTTTTTCAGGGTTTTATATTATTTTAGTGTTTTATGGTTTTTTAGTTTATTTTAGTATTTTTTATGATTTTTAGGGTCCTCCATGGTTGTTTGGGTTTTAGGGTCCTATAGGATTTATAGGGGGTATTGGTCCTTTATGGATTATTTGTGTTTTATTGCCACTTTTGGGTTGTTTAGTGTTGTTAGGGTACTTCAAGGGTTTTATGTCTCATTTCGGTTTTAGTGTCTTTTATTGATATTAGGGTTTTTGGTATCTTTACTATTTGTAGGAATTTTAATATTATTTAAATTTTTTTATGTTTTTTTCATTTTTATGGTTTTTAGGGTCTTTTAGGGGTTTTAGGGATTTTAGGGGTTTTAGTTTTTTATGTTTTTATATTATTTTAGGGTTTTTAGGGTTTTAGGGTTTTTATTGTATCTCTGAATATTGTAGGATTTTAGGTGTTCAAAAGTTTTCAGGGTTTTTTGGGTTGTTAATGTTTATAGGTTTTTATGATTTTTTATGTTTTTAGGGGTTTAGGAGTTTTAGGGATTTTTGGGATTTTTAATGTTTGGTAGGTTTTTAGGGGTTTTGGGTTTTTAAGTGGTTTTAATGTTTTTTTATTTTAGGGTTTTTACGAGTTTTTATGGGTTTAGTGTTTTTATTATTTTTTCTTTGTTTTTTGGGGTTATACAGTTTTTTGTTTTGCTAGGGATTTTTGGGATTTTTTAGTGTTTTTTGGTCTTCTATGGTTTTTTAGTGTTTTAGGGTTTTGGTGTGTTCATATTTATAGGGTTTTTTTTGTTTTGAGTGGTTTTATGATTTTTTAGGATTTTTGGATTTTTTGGGATTAAAGGTGTTTGGGTTTTTTTTGGAATTTATGATTTTTAAGGTTTTTTGATTTTTTGAGGGTTTTAGAGTTTTAGGATTTTTATTGTATGAAGCTTTTTTTATTTTTTTATGGATTTTCATGATCTTTAGGGGTTTTAGGTTTATTTTACGGTTTTACTAAAATTGTAGGTTTTTTTGGGTTTTTTGGGTTACTTGAGTTTTTTGTGGTTTTTAGTGGATTTTATTTATTTAGGTTTTTAAGGGTTTGAAGAATTTTCAAGATATATGTTTATTAGGGTATATTTGGGTTTTAAGTGGTTTTACATTTTTTTGGATTTTAGGGTATCAATATTTTTGGGGTTTTTTTTTAGTTTTATGGGTCATTTGGGGTGTTTATGGGTTTTTGGATTTTTTGGGTTTATGTTGTTTTAATGGGTTTTCAGGTTGGTGTATTTTTAATGTTTTTAATGTTTGTTTTGGGTTTTTATGGTCTTTTAGGTCCCTTGAAGATTCTTTTATGTTTTTTAGGGTTTTTAGGTGTTTTAGGGGTTTTCAGGGGTTTTGGATTCTCTTCATGGTTTTACAATGTTTTAAATCATTGTTAGGTTGGTGGAGGGTTTTAGGGTTTTTAATTGGCTTTAGGATTATAAGGATTTTCATATGGATTTTTTCGATAGTGTAGGGTTTTGATGGTGACTTATGGTTTTCAGGGGTGTTGGAGGTATGGTTAGGTTTTTAGGGCTTTTAGGATTTTTAGAGCTTTTAGGGTTTTTTATTATTTTTAGGGATTTTATGGTTTTTTTAGATTATTAAATTTTTTTAGGGGTAATGGTGTAGGATATATGGATTAGGGTGTAGGTTTTAGGGATTAGGGTGGATGGTGTATCGTTTAGGAGGTCGGGTTAAGGGTATAGGGACTAGGGTGTTGGTTTTAGGGTGTATGATTTATGGTTTAGTGTAAAGGGTATATGTTTGAAGGTGTATGTTTAGGGTGTACAATGAAGGGTTTTGGTGTATGGAGAATGGTTTAGGGTTTAGGGTTTATGGTTTAGAGTTAATGGTGTAGGGTTTTAGGTTTATTGTGTAGGTTATATTTTCTAGTGTGTAGGATTTTGGCGGTATTATATAGTGTTTATAGTTTTGGTGATATTGTTTTGGGTGTAGGTTATAGGGTTTAGTGTGTAGGGTTTTGGGTTTTGGTTGAAGGGTATAGTGCTCAGGGTTTAGGATATAGGGTATAGGGTGTTGGGTTTAGGGTTTAGGGTGTAGGTTCTAGGGTTTAGGGTTTAGGGTTTAGGGTTTAGGGTTTAGGTTGTAGGGTATAGGGTATAGGGTATATGGTTTTGGGTGTAGTATATATGGTTTAGGTCATCGACATAGGGTTTGGTTGTATGGTTAATGATATAGGGTATATGGTATAGGGTTCTGGTTCTTGGTTTTGGGGTTTAGGGTGTAGGTTTTATGTTTTAGGGTGTTGCGATAAATGTATAGGCTGTAGGGTGTAGAGTTTATTGGGTATGGTATTGGGTTTAGTGCTTTGGTTATATGATATAGTGTTTAGGGTGTAGTAAATAGTGTTTATTTGGTAGTGTTTAGGGATTAGGATGTAGATTACGTGGACTAAGGTGTAGGGTTTAATGTTTATAGTGTTGGTTTTCTGGTTTAGGCTACAAGTATTAGAGTTTAGGGTTTAGCATCTAGGGTTTAGGGTGCAGAGTTTTGGGTTTAGGTTTTAGGGTATCATATTTTGGGTTTAGTTTATTTGGTTTAGGGAGTAGGGTACGAGTTTGGTGTTTATGGACTATAGTTTAGGGTATATGGATTTTGGGCTATGGTTTAGGGGTTATGCTGCAGTGTAAATGGTTTATGGGTTGTTATGATTTTTTTATATTTTTAAGGGTTTTTGGGGTTTTTGGTGTCTTCAATTTTTTAGGGTTTTTTGTGTTTTAGAGTTTTTGGCAGTTTTTTGGCGTTTTAGGTCTTTTTTAGGGTTTTATGGTTCTTAAGAGTTTTTGAGGGAGTATGGTTTTTAGGGTTCTTTAGGTTTTTAGGATTTTTAAGGTTTTATGGCCTTTTGGGTTTTTGGGGTTTTTATGGTTTTAGGGGATTTAGGGATTTTCAATGTTTTTAGGGATTTATTGTTTTTAGGGTTTAAGTGTTTTATTAGGGTTTAAGGGTTTTTTTAAAATATTTAAGTATTTTTTTCAGTATTATGGTTTTTATTTTTTTTGTGATTTATGGTTTTTAGGGGTTTTATGGGTGTTTTTCCTATTAGTATTTTTAGGGTTCATTTTGTTTTTATGGGTTTTAATGTTTTTTGGGGTTTGGGGGTTTTTGGCATTTTTTATTTTTGTTATATTTATTAGGGTTTTATTTATTCTTCATAGTTTTTTTTTATTTTCAGTCTTTTTCAGGGGTTTGTGGTTTTTTTGTTTGTAAAGGGGTTTTAAGGATATTGGGGGTTTTGTTATTTTTTTTGTTTTACGGTTTTAATGATGTGTTTTTTTGATTTTTTTGTGTAGTTCTGTTTTTAATTGTTTTGGAGTTTTTTGGGGTTTTTTGGGTGTTTTTTGTGGTTTTGTGGTTTTTTGTTTTTTGGGTTTTTGTGGTTTTATGGAATTTAGGGTGTTTTTTGTTTTTTCTGTGTGTTTCATGTGTTTATGGGTCCTTTAGGGTTTTTATAGGGATTTCATGGTGTTTTGAGGTTTTTATTGTCTTTTAGGATTTTTATCTTCTTTTAGGCATTTTATAGTTTTTATGTGGTTTTAAGGGTTTTAATGATTTTAGGGTTTTATTGTTTTTTGGTTTTTCATTGATTATATGAGATTTTGTTTAATTTAGGGTTTCCTTTGGTTTTTTATGTTTTTTTATTATTTTTAAGGGTTTAATGGTTTTTACTCATTTTTAGTGTTTTTTAGGTGTTATTAGTATTTTTTGGTATTTGTTGATTTTTAGATTTTTTTGGGTGGGTGGTGGTTTATGGTTCTTTTGTTTTTTAAGTTTTATTTAGTTTTTTTTTTTGTGTTTTAGGGTGATTTTAGGGTATTTATCATTATTAGTGTCATTAGTGGTTTTTAGGATTTTTTTGGATGATATGGTTTTAAGGTCTTTTTGGGTTTTCAGGGTCTTATTACCATTTTTATGGTTTTTATGATTTTTAGGGGTGTTAGTGATTTTTGAGTCCAATAGGGGTTTTATGGGGTTTTTAGGTTTTTACAGGTATTAAGGTTTTGAGGTGTTTTCACTGTTATTGGGGAATCCTATGATTTTTAAGTGTTTTAAGAGGATTCAAGGGGTTTTTAGTGTTTTAGTAGTTTTTTTTCGTTTAAGGGGGTTTTATGGTTTTAATTTGTTTATTGGGGTTAAATATTTTTAGGATTTCGGTGTTATTATTATTTTTGGGTTGTTAGAGTTTTTAAGGGTTTTATGTGAGTTTCGGGTTTTTAGGGTTTTTAATGTTTTTATGGTTTATAGGGATTTTATGGTTTTTAGATCTTTTTAGATTATTTTAGGGTTATAAAATTTTTATTGTTTAGAGGAGATTTTAAGGTTTAGGGGTTTTTAGGTTTTTGTCACTTCATGGATATTGATAGGTATTTAGGGTTTAGGGGTTTCAAATATTTTTAGGGTAAGGAAGATGAGAGGGTCAGGCTATTCCCGACCACCCCAAATTATCATAAAAAAAGATCAGCAGACAAGGGTAGGGTGGGGCCAAATAGCCAACACCGAAAGGCCCTGAACCCCCAAGACACCAAAACCCCAAAAGACCCAAAAAGCAGGAGAGAAAGAAACATGACCAACAAATCAAAAATCTTCATCCCCATATGGGACCCCATCAGCACCATAACCAGTGGAAGTATCTGACTCCACTGACTCCCATTCATATGATTCATATTGCTTTAGGAAGGCGATGTAGTAATCTATGAGACGTTGCTGCTTCACATCAGGTTGCACCGTGATGGGCCGACCTCCCCTGGAAGAGGATTTGGCTTTGAAAAAGCCCTCATGGACACAGTCCATGGAAAATTAGAATAGTCCTTCCCCGGTTTCCTCTTCCGAGGATCTAATGAAACCCCTGAAGAATTGTTTTCCTTCCCATGAGGAGTGACCTCCTAGAGCAAAGACCTATCCTTGATGATCAAGTCCATATTATGATACATCCTTCTACCTTATTCCTGGAAAAAATATTGATGAGGGGAAAATGGGTCTCCCTGATTTAGGGAGCAAGCAGCAAGAGCCCCACACAGTGGCATAGAAGGGACCACCAATGCAGAATCATCAAAGTCAATGCAAGGTGGGGAAAACACACCTGCAAGGGCCAACTGTAACTGCATCTCCTACCTTGGAAGTATGAAGGCCTCCATATCCAGATTCATCACCTCCCTATGTTCAGCAGTCTCTCCCTACTCAAGGTCAAACCGATCTGAATCTCCCTACAAAGCCTCACTAGTAGAAGCACCCTCATACACCAATAGAACCAAGGGCCCCTGCCCAGGCCACCGAGATCCCTCCAACACAACCGAACGCTTATCCAAAAGCTTCCCATGCCGTGGGACTTCCCCCTACTCAACCTCCTTCCCCAGAACCTGGATGCAAGAGGACGCATCAACATGTCCATTCCCCTCCTCTTGTTCAGGCACCTTTCCTTCCACAGACTCCCCCACATACTCCGAAACCACCTCCTTCCTGTCCAACACCCCCCGCTCATCCAACCTCCCCTTCCCAGCTTCAACACTATCTTCCATAGCCTCCACATTACTCTCAACCAACATAACCAACACCTCATCACTACCATTTTCATCATGGCTTAATTCCGGCACAGCAGCATCAACCACTGGAGAAGCATTCTGAACGCTCCCTCCACCATTCCTGGAAGCAGCGGCCTGAACCTTCCTCTATGTATGTTTGACAGGAATCTCACATCCCGTATTGAAAATCAGGGACCCCTGCACCTCCTCTTCAAATTCCATCCCTTCAAAATGGTTAAATGTTGGAGCCAATTCCTTGCTCTGCTTCAGACTGTTGTCAGAGGGAAAAGGCGTCCCACCAACAGCAACTTCCATTCCAAGAGAACTTCTGGAATCCAGAAGCTTCAAATCACTCCTCATGCACAAAAGATATCACACACTTTAGGTTCTGATTGGCACTGGACAGCCTCTTTCCCAATACTGTGAGCACGAACAATCTCAGCAAACTTTGATGAAGCTGCAGAAGACTGCACAAGAACAAGAAGAGGAAGAGCCGCTTCCACGCCAGCACACAGATGCAGCGTGGCCTAACATGCAGAAATTCGAGCAGAAGAAGACCCAGGATTCAAATCAGACATTCTGTTCCCATCAGAGTTCACCTTCAATCTCGACACAAACCAAATTGACCGAGGGATTGGACACGCCCACCTCTATGAAAATATGTGGCACAAATGGGTGACATGCATGGCTCCCCGATGCATCCAACTAATGAAATCTTCAAATGAGATTACCAATGATGTAAAGGATGTCCAGATTCTTTAAGGGGAGCACATGTATGGGAAGAGTTAAACATAAATCCGCACTCGTAGGGTCACGATTCAAGTGGAAATCAAAGCTCCACCGGAACAAGTAGAAACTAAAACCAATGACAATCTATGGAGCCACAGCCCAGGCCGAGATCAAATCATCCTCATTCCAAAACTGAACCATGAAATGGCGGTCATCAACTAACACTACAACTTCCCTTTCACAGATATTCCCATAGAAGGCAACAAACCTATCAAATTTGTCAATAGAGGTATGGATACTCCCAAACTGAACCACCAACGTCAGATCCAGAAGATCAAAGGCCAAAGAAAATTCTTGAGCAGAAATCGAGCCCGAGGGCACACCGTTCTAGAAATGAGGGACATTCGTGCAAATCACCATCTATAGAAAATGGTGGGGAATCTCATGCTCAAAGAGATGCAGGGTAACCCCATCTACCGCCCATCCAATCCTAGGGACGGGCAGCACGACCATGGCCATCAACTACGGTGATGTCATCTTCAAGGAAGCCAAGAGTGACCATCATGAGAGAGAGAGAGAGAAGGAGAAGTTCCATCTATTCTATACAATTTTTAGGGGTTTATTTGATATTTTTCAATTTTAGGGGTTTTAGTATTCTTTTCAAATTTTTATTGTTTTTGTGGTTTTTCTGGGTTTTTATGGTATTAGTGTTTTTAGAGTTTTTAGGGGATTAGGTTTTATATTTTTGTCGGGTTTTTTTGTTTTTGATTTTCTAATTGTAGGGTTTTATACACTATATTGGGTTTTGAGGTTTTCAAGGGGCATCAAGAGATTTTTTAGGGTTTGGTGGGGCGGGGGTTAGGGGGTTTAATGTTTTCTTCTAGATATCGGGGTTTTTTGGGGTTTTGTTATTTTAAACATTTTTTTGATATTTTAGGGGTTTTAGTGTTTTTAAGATTTCTAGTGGATTTAGGGTTTTACTAATGTTAATCATTTTAGAGTTTTGTTTTATATTTAGGGGTTTTTTGATTTTATTTGTTTTTATGGTTTTTAAGGGATTTTTGATTTTTGGGTATTATGTGGTTTTAGGTTTTTTAGGTTTGTTTAGGGGTTTTAGGTTTTTTGGGTTTTTATATATTTTGTAGTATTTTTAGAGTTTTAGTATTTGGGGGGTTAGGGGTTTTTAAGGATTTTAGTGCATTATTGTTTTATGGGTTTTAGTGTTTTTTAGTTTTAGGGGATTTTAGGGGTTTATAGAGTTTTAATGAGTTTTATGGTATCTAGGGTTTTAGTTTTTTATGATTTTGTGGGGATTAGTGGTTTCTGTGGTTTTTATGTTTTTTATGAATTTTAGGGGTTGGGGGGTTTAGGGTTTTAAGGGTTTAGAGGGTTTTATGTTTTTTTTGGTGTTTTTAGTGTTTTAGGGTATTTTTTGTATTTTTAGTGTTTTTTATCATTTATAGGGATTTTTAGGGTGCTTAGTTGTTATAGTATTTTTTGAGATTTTATAGGGTTTTTAGGTTTTTTATTACAATTAATTTTATCTTTTTTAAGGTTTTTTAGATTATTTTATTAATCATATGGGGTTTTAAAGGTTTTAGGGTCCTTTATTGTTGTGTAGTTTTTAGGGCCCTTTATGTTATTTTATGGATATTTGTTTTTTTATAAATTTAATTTGTTTTAATATTTTTTTGGTTCTCTTATTTTTTTGGATGTTTTGGTGTCTTCTAGGGATTTTAGGGGGTTTTATTGGTTTTTTGGTTGTTTTATGGGGTTTTATGGTGTTTTTTTGTTCTTTTGGAAACTTTTATAGGTTTTTAGGGTACTTTATTGTATTTCTAGGTGGATTAGGTTCTTCTAGGGGCTTTAGGGTGGTTTATGAATATTAGAAATTTTTAGGGATTTTTAGGTCTTTTGTTGTTTTTTTGGTCCTTTATGGGTTTCAGGGACCTTTAGGTTTTTAGGGGTTGTATGGTATTTTAGGGGTTTGGGGGTCTTTTATTATCCTTTGAGGTATGTAGGGTTTTATTGTCTTTTCAAGGTTTTGGTGTTTTTCACGCCATTGAGGATTTTTAAGGGTTTTCTATGGCTCTTATAGTTTTAAGGATTTTATTTTCATTTTTTTGGATTTTTAGATTCTTTTATGTTTTTTCTGGTTTTAGGGTCTTTTAGTGGTTTTTAAGGTTTTCTTTGTTTTTAAGGGTATTAAGGGGTTTTATCATTATTATGGTTTTTTGTGTTTTTGGTGCTTTGGGGGGTTTTAGGGTGTTTCATTATTTTAGTTTCTTTTAGGATTTTAAGGGCGTTAAAGGGGTTTGCAAGCTTATTGGCGTTTTTTGTGTTTTTAGGGCTTTTAGTGATTTTAGGGGTTTTTAGAGTTTTGACAGTTTTTTGGGCTTTTAGGGTTTTTGTGGAATTTTGGTGTTTTCTAGTGTTTTTAAGTAATTTTTGGGGGTGTTAGGTGTTTTTTATAGATTTTAGGAGTTTTGTGGTTTTTATGGGTTTTATGGGGTTTCTAGGGTTTTTAGGATTTAAGTTTATCTTTAGGGATTTTAGGGTTTTGGGGGGTGTTATGAGCCTTAGTGTTTTTAGATTTTTTGAGGGATGTATATAGAATTTTAGGGGGTTTTATTATTCTGGGATTTTGAGGTTCTATTTATTTTTGGTTTTTCAATGTTTTTATGGTTTTCATGTATTTTTTCATTTTAGGGTTTTAGGGGTTTTAGATTTTATAGGGTCTTATTGTCCTTTAATATGGTTTTTAGTGTATTTTATTGGGTTTTACTGTAATTCTTTCTTTTTATGTATTTTATTATCTATTTAGAATTTTCACGATTTTTAGGGTCTTCAGCAATTTTAAGGGTTCATGGGTTTTTTATGTTTTTTAGTTTTTGTAGTGTTTTTCATATTTTATTTTGGGTTTTTGGTTTTTTGGTATTTTAATGATTTTTTGTTTTTAGGGAGATTATGTGTTTTCTGGTTTTTTGGGGGGTTTTGACTTTTTTTGTGTTATGGGATATTAATAGTTTTTTGGGTTTAGGGCTTTTTTTGATTTTAGGGGTTTTTTTGGATTTTAGGAGTTTTACTTTGTTTTTAATGGTTTATAGGTGTTTCCATTTATTTTTAGGAGTGTTTATGGTTTTATGGTTTTATTATGGAATTTTATTATTTTAAATGTTTTTAGGCTTTTCAAGTTTTTATTGTTTTTATGATTTTTCAAATTTTTAGGATTATTTTAGAGTTTCTATATTTTGTAAGGGAATTTAGTGTTTTTATAGGTTATTAAGGTTTTATGAATTTGATTTTTTTTAGAGTTTTCAGGGTGTTCAGGTGTGTTTAGGCTTCAAAAGGTTTTTTAGAGTTTTTTGGGGTTTTATGCTTTTAGGTTTTAAGGATTTTAGGGTTTTTAATGTGTTTTAGTGTTTTGAAAGGGTTTTAGGTTGTTAATGGGTTTTCCGTTTTTAGGGGGGTATTAGGTTTTTATGTTATTTTAAGGTTTTTTAGTATTTTTTTGGGGTTTTAGTGTTTTTAGGGTATTTTTTGTTTTTAGGGTCTTTTAGGGGGTTTTCTAGTTTTTATGGGTTTTAGGTTTTTTAGACATTTAAGATTTTATTTGGGATATTATGATTCCTTGGTCATGTATTTAGGGTTTTGAGGTTTTTTTCTTTTAGGGGTTTCAAGGTTTCATAGTTTTTAGGGATTTATATTGATATTATTGTTTTTTATGGTTTCTATGGTTTTATATTTTTTAGGTGTTTTAACCATTTTATGGTGTTTTAAGGGTTTTATGGATTTTATGGGGTTTTATTGGATTTTATGGCTTTTAAGGGGTTTTAGAGGATTTAAGGATTTTTCAACGGTAATAGTGGTTTTGTTTTTTTATTGGTTTCTTAATGGGAATTAGGGTTTTTGGGTTCTTTTATTGTTTTTATGGTTTTTAATGGATTTGTGTTTCTTAGGACTGTTTTAGGGGTTATAGGGTTTTTTGAGTTTTTAGAGTTATAAGGGATCTTAGGGACTCTTTGATTTTTTATTGGTTATAAGGGTCTTAAGGGTTGGGGGGGTTAGGGGTTATAGAGTTTGAAGGGGTGTTGGGTTATTCAGCCCTATTAGGGGTATTATAGGGGATTTTTAGTTTTTTGTGTTTTTTATTGTTTTAGTGTTATCTAGGTTTTCAGGGATTTTTGGTTTTTATGGATTTTGGTGATTTTGTGTTTTTTGGGTTTTTAAGGAATTTTAGGGATTTTAGGGATTTTAGGTTTCTTAGAGTTTTTAATATTATTATGTGTATTGATTGTTTTATGAGTTTTTAGGTTTTTTATGTTTTTTGGAGTTTTTAGGTGTTTAAAGGTTTTATGGGGTTTTAGGTTTTTGTAGTGTTTTCATAGGGATTTCCAGATTTCTTATGTATTTTTAAGGGTTTTCAGGATTTTTTTTGGTTTAGGGGTTTTAGGGTTATTAGGGGGTTTCAAGGAGTTTATAGTATTTATTATTTTTAGTGTTTTGGGGATTTATTTTTTTTAGGTATTTTAGGGGTTTTAATTGGTTTTAATAGTTTTTTGTGGTTTTTAGTTAGTTTTAGGCATTTCATGGATTTGGAGTTTTACAGTACCTACGATACGAGTATTTTTTTAGTGAATTTATTGTATTCGTGGTTTTGTGATTTTTTTTTGTTTTTTATGTTTTTTGGTATTTAGGGGTTTTGTTTTTTCGGGTGTTTTTGAGTTTTTCTCAATATTTCATATTTTTCAGTGGATTTAGGTTTTTGGGGTTTTTTTATTTTTTTTGGTGTAATGGGTTTTATAGTTTTTATGATATTTAATGTTTTCTGGGTTTTAGGATTTTTGTTTTTGTAAGGATTTTATATGTTTTAGTGTATTTTTTGAATTTTTTTCTGTATTTAGTTTTTTAGGGGTTTTTTAGTTTTGGGGTTTTAGGGTTTTAGGGTGTTTTATGGTATTTAGTGTTTTTAGTGTTTTTAGTTTTTTTTGGGTTTTATGAAATATTATGGTTTTTTCATTTTTAGGTTTTTTAGGGTGTTAATGGGATTTTGGATGTCTTTTAACGTTTTTACGGTTATATTGGGTGTTTAGGGGTTTTATTGTTTTTTGGGTATTTTAACAATTATTAGGGATTTTACTTTTTTTTTTGCGTTTAGGGTCATTATGGGTTTTTTTTAGTTTTTAGTGTTCATCGGGTTTTTAGGGGCTATCTATTTTTTAGGATTTTATGATTTTCATGGTTTTATGGGATTCAGGTTTTTTAAAAAAAAATAGGATTTCTAATTTTTAAAATTATTTAATGTTTTTAGGGGTTTATGGGTTTTTAGTATATTTAGGGATTTTATGGGGGTTTGGGTTTTAATGTTATTTAGGGTTTTTATAGGGTTTTAGGGGTATGTAGTATTTTTAGGTTGTTTAAGGTTTTCTATAGATTTTTAGATATTTTTATTGGTTTTATTTTTTCTAGTGGCTTAGGTTATTCTGGTATTTTGAGGTTTTGTTTAGTATTTGTTAATTTTTTAGGGTTTTGAGGGGTTTTAATGCCTTCTAGTTATTTTTTTAGTATATATATTTTGTTTGGATTTTAGATGATTTATGCTTCTTTATAATTTTTATAGTATTTAGGTTTTCTTAATTATTTTATAGATTTTTTTGCGGTTCTACTATTTTATTACTTTCATGGGTTTTATTTATTTTAGGGGATTAGTGGATTTCTTGTTTTTGAAAATGTTTATGGTTTTCTATTTTCCATGAGGATTTCGTTATTTTTAAAGTTCTGTAGGGTATTAAGTGGGGTTTAGGTTATTTTTTGGATTATTAGGGGTTTTATATTTATTAGGTAATTTTATATTTTTTAGGTTTTGGATGGTTAGGGTATTTTAGGGGTTTTGGAGATCTGTGGGTTTTAGGGGTTTTAGGGTTTCCTAGGATTGGGAGGTGTGTATTTTTAGGGTTATAAATTTTTTAATGTTAATAAAGAGATTTACTTTTTTTAAGGATTTTATGATTTTTAGTGGATTTAGGGATTCTTTGTGGTTTTAGGGTTTTAGGGTTTTCAAAAGGTTTTTAGGTTTTTTGGGATTTTCTTAAGGTTTGTTAGTTTTTATTGCTTTTAGTGATTTTAGGTTCTTTGGGGTATATTTGGGTTGTTTGGTTTTTTAGTGTTTTCTTATATTTAGGGGGGTTTATGGGTTTTGGGGGTTTTATATTTATTTATGTTTTATATCTTTTTAAGGTGGTTTAGGGTTGGGTCTCCAAATACTGAGTTTGAAAGAGGTCTTTGATTTAAATAATAAATGAGGCTTCAGCACCAACCATTTAAAAAGAAGATGGTTTTGGGTTTTTTATTTTCTAGGAATTTTTTTTGTTTTAGAATTTTTATATTTTTTATGGATTTTATGGTTTTAGTGGTTTTATGGTTTCTTATGGGGTTTTCATGTATAAAGATGATATATGTATTTTAAGGTTTTATAGGGGTTTAGGGACTTTTGGGGTTTTTTGGTTTTTTAGGGGTTTTTAGTGGTTTTAGGGTTTCTTAGCATCTTATGGGTTTTTTGTGTTTCTAGTGTTTTAGTTGGTTATAGTTTTTAGGGGTCTGTATGAAATTTTAATGGTCTTAGTTTTTTTGGGGGATTTATGTTTTTTTGGGGGTTTAGGGTTATAATTGGTTTTTAGGGGATTTTAGTGTTTTAGGGTTATGTAGGATTTTTGGCATTTTTTCAGTTTTTTTGTTTCTAATTGTTTTTAAAAGTATTTTAATTTTTTAGTGTTTTGGGATTTTTTAGTGTTTTTACTATTTTATGGTTTATAGGGGGTAAGGGTTTTGGGTGTTTTTATGGATTTAGGGTTTTGGGGTTTTTAGGGGTGTTGGTGGGTTTTTTGGATTTTAGGGGTTTTTAGGTCTTTCGTGCTTCTAAAGGGTTTTTAAGGTTTAATGTGATTTTAGGGTTTTTATGGTTTTATGATTTTATGGGTCTTTGTTGGGATTTTGGATTTATGTATGTTTAATGGTTTTAGTTTATTTTCGGGTTTTAAAGATTATTTATTTTTTGGGTTTTTACTGGTTTTAGGGTATTAGGCATTTAAAAGGTATTTTAGGAATTTAAGAGTTTTTAGTGTTTGGTTTTTAAGATCATTTTGGTTTTTTTCTTTTCACTATTTTTAGTGTTTTTTGATGTTTTTGGGTGTCGTATGTGTTTTTGGGTTTTAATGTTATTTGGTTCTTTTAGGGGGATATTAATGTTTTTTGGTCTATTTAGTGTTTTATGGTTTTTTTTGTTTTAAGGGATTTTATGGCCTTATGGGCTTATTATTTGGGGTGTTTTTTAGGGTTCTATAAGGATATAGGGGTTTTTACGTTTTTAGAGTTCTATGGGGTATTAGTGTTTTTTTTGTATTACATGGGGTTTTAAATATTTTTAGGGGTTTTCATGGTTTCTAATGTTTTTTGTGGTATTTTAGTTTTTAGGGTTTTTAGTGTTTTAAGGTGTTTTAGTACTTTATGGTTTTTAAGAGTATTTATGTTTTTTGGTTTTTATTGTTTTTAGGTTTTATATTGGTTTTTAACAATATTTTTTAGGGTTTCTGTGGTTTTATGGTTATAGGGGTTTTATGGATTGTTTAGGGTTTTAATGATTTTTTGGGTTTTTTGGGTTTTTGGACCTTTCTCGGTTTTTTGTATTTTTTTATTTTTGTTTCATTTGTGAAATTTATGGCCTTTTATGGGGTTTTTAGGGTTTTTACCATTTTTATGTGTTACTATGGTCATTTAGGGGTTTTGGGAATTTTTAGGGACGTTTGGGGGTTTTTGGGACTTTTATGATTTTATTAGTTTTCTTGTTTATAAGGATTATAGGGTTTTAAGAGTATTTTATGATTTTTAGGGGTTTTGGTATTTGTAGTTTCCATTTAGTTTTTATGGAATTAAGGGTCCATTAGTGTTTTCAATGATTTTCTTGGTCCATTTATGGTATTAATGTATTTAATGGAGTTTCAATGAATATTTAGGATTTTTATATTTTTAGTGTTTATAATGTTCTTTTATTTTTCATGGGTTTTTGGGATTTTAGGGGGGGGGTTAGGTTTGTGTGTTTTTATTGTTTTTATTATTTTTAAAGTATTTTATGTTTTTGAATATTTTCATGGATTTTAATAGAAATTTAGGATATTTTAATGTTTTTAGGGTTTTAAATGTATTTTCTTGTTTTTCATATTTTTGTTGGGGTTTTTCAGTTCATCAAGGAAATTTAGGGTTTTTAGTATCAATTTGGGGGTTTGGGTTTTAGGGTTTCTAGGGGTTTAAGGATTTTTTAGTATTTTTTGGTATTCTTTTGATTCTTATGGTCTTTTAGGGTCCTTTAGGGGTTTTTAGTATTTTTTGGGAAAATATGGGTTTCTTGGGGTTTTTAGGGTCCTTTAAAGGTTTTGGGTTTTGGGTGTTTTTAGGGTTTTATGTTCCTTTAGGGGTTTTAATATATTTTATTTTATTTTAGGATGTTTTAGGGTATTTTTTGATTTTTAGAATTTTTTAGTGTCTATTCGGTATATTTAGTTTTTAAGAGTATTTTATGGTTTTCAGTGTATTTTATGGTCTTTTCGTGTCTTTTATTATTTTAGGGGGTTTGTGGTTATTTTTTGGTTTTAAGGTTGTTAGGGTATTTTAGTGTTTTTTGGAAATTCAATGTTTTTTTGTTTTTTATAGTAATTTATGTATTTTTGGGTTTTAGGGTGTTTTAGTGATTTTGGGGTCTTTTGGTCTTTTTAGGGCTTTTCAGGTTTTCGGGTTTTAGGGAATTTAATGGCTTCTTTGGTTGTAGATTCTTTTTTGTTTTTTACAGCTTTTGTGGTTATCAAATGGTTCTGTGGTTTTTAGGGTCATTATGGTATTTTTGGGGACATTAAGGGTTTTTAGGGTGTTTGGTGTTTATTTCAGTTTTAGGGTCTTTTAGGATTTTTTAGGTTTTTTTGCGTTCTACATTTTTTTACCATTTTAAAGGTTTATTCATATTTGTATGGTTTTTGGGTTATTTCAGATTTTATGTTTTTAGGTTATTGGGTTTTTTAGGTTATTATTGTTTTTATGTTTTTTATTGTTTTTAGGGTTTTCATGATTTTTAGGGTTTGTACGTATTTTTAGGGTTTTTAACGGTTATTAGGATTTATTGTTTTTAGGGTTTCATGGTTTTTAGTGTTTTAGTGTTTTTTGGGGAAAGGACGATGTAGGATTAGGCTATACCTGATCCCCCCAAATTTATTAGAAAAAAAGATGCAGTACACAAGGGAGGGGATGGAATTTTAGGGTGTTCAAGATATTTTATGGGTTTAAGGGTTTTTAGGGACTTTGGGTTTTAGGATTGTTTTAGGGTTTTTAGTGTATTTAAGGGTTTTTAATGTTTTGGTGGTTATATTTTTTTTCTTTTTTTAGGGTTTTTAGGACATTATATTTTAGTGTTTTAGGGACTATTAAGTATTGTTTATGGTAGTAATGGGAATTTATAAGGTCTTTTTCATTCTATTATTTTTTTATGATTTTTAGGTTCATTAAGGGGTTATTGGTTTTTTCAGTACAATTCTATTTTTGGGGTCTTTACGGTGTATTTGGGTTTTTTGGGTTTTAATATTTTTAGTGTTACTAGTTTTTTTAGTTATATTTGTGTTCTTATGTTTTTTACAATTTTCAAAACTTTTTAGGGTTTTTTTTATTTTTTAGGGTTTTACGTAATTTTATGGGGTTTTAGGGGTTTAAGGGTTTACACTATTTTTACAGTCTTATAGCTTTTGGGTGTTTTGGGGGTTTTTTGTTTTTTTTGGATTTTTTACAACTTCAATGGGTTATTTATTGATTTAAATTATTTTTAGGTGTTTTAAGGGTTTTAGTGGTGTGTTTAGGGTTTTTCATGATTGTAGAGGTTTTTATAATCTTTTCTATTTTGGGTTTTTAGAGTCTCCTTAGATTTTTATGTGTTTTTTGAGGTTTTTTTATTTTTTTTTTTGTTTTTTAGGTTTTTTAGGTTTTACAAGATATTTAGGTTTCTAAGGGTTTTAGATGTTTTCTAGTTTTTAGGGAATTAGGGTGATTTGAGGTCTTTAGTATTATTTATGTTTTTTAAGGGAATTTATTGAGTTTTTGGGTGTTTAAGATGTTTTATGTTTTTTACAATCATTTAGTGTATTTAGATTTTTTGGGAGGTTTCAAGGAATTAAAATTTTATGGGGTTTTTAGTTTTTAGGTTTTCAATGAATTTTTTATGTTTTTATGGATTTTTTTGTTTTTACATCATTTTTAGGGGTTTATTGGGTTTTAAGGGGTTTTGCAGTTTTTACATATTTTATGTGTTTTAATGTTTATTTGGGTTTTTAGGGTTTTGTTAGGATGTTTTGGGGTTTTATTTTTTTATTATATTTAGGGTTTTAGGGTTTTTATGGTCTTTTAGGTTTTGGGGGTTTAGGGTTATTAGAGTTTTTATGGCCTCTTAATGTTTTTATGATTTTTTGGTCTTTTACAAATTTTTAGAATTTTTATGGTATTATAGTGTTTTTAGTAATTTTATGGTATTTTATGTTTTTTGTTTTTTTAGGGTCTTTTATGGATTTTATAGGGGTTTAGTGTTTGGGGGGGTTATGGTCTTTTGAGGTTTTAGGGTTATTATGGTCATTTACAGTTTTTTGGGTTTCTATGTTCATGTACTTTATGTTTTTTGTATTTTTAGGGTGATCTATGGTTTTTAGGGGTCCTTATTCATTATGGTTTTAGGTCCCTTTAGGTTTTTAGTGTCCTTCAGGGGTTTTAGGTTTTTTGGTTTTTAAGGACCTTTTTTTGGGAACTTGATGGTGTATTAGGGTTTTCAGAGATTTTAATTTATTTCAGGTTTTTATTTTATTTTATTCTCATATATATATTTAGGACTTTTAGTTTGTTTTAGAGGTTTTAGAGTCTTTAAAATATTTAGGTGGTTTCATGGCCTTTTATTGTTTTTGGTTTTTAGTTACTTTTAGAGATTTTAGTGGTTTTTGTGTCATTTAGGTGTTTTATGGTGTTTAGGGTCTTTTAGGGGTTATAAATGTTTTTTTATTTAGGAGTTTTATAATTTATTTATGGTTATTGGTTTTTTAGTTTTTAGTGATTTTAGGATTTTTTTGTGTTTTAGGGTTTTTAGTGTTTTAGGGGTTTTATGGTTTCTATGGAATTTAGTGTTTTGGGTATATGGTTTTTATTGGTTTGTGAAGTTTTTAAGGAGTTTGAGGGTCTTAGTGACATTTATTTTTCAGTTTTCCTTGGGTTTTATGGAGTTTTTTGGTATCTGGTGTTTTTTGTTTTTTGTTATTTATGATTTTTAGTGATTTTCTATGTTTTTAGGGATTTTAAGGCTTTTTTACTTCTAAGGGGTTTTCAGGTTTATAACGTGTTTTGTTTTTTACATGGGGTTTTAGGGTTTTTTGAGGTTTTCATGGATTTTTAGTCGATAATTTGTGTTTTTAAACCTTTTAGGGGTTTCTTTCTTTTTTTTTATTTTTTTTGGTTTTTATGTGTTTTTTTTTGGTTTTTGGGTTTTTATGGATTTTTAATTATTTAGGGTTTTTAGAGTTTTAGGGTTTCATTAATTTTTAGTTACATTATGGTTTTCATGGGTTTTAGGGTTTTAGGGGGTTTAAGGATTGGGGGGTTATATCTTATACGGATTTTTACGGTTTTAGGATGTTTAAGGGTATTTAGCATATTCGTAATGTTTTTTACTATTTTTTGCCTATTTAAGGTTTTTAGGGTGTTTAGTATTTTTATGGGTTTAGGTATTTTTGTGGTTTTATGGTCTTTTATATTTTTTATGGGTTTATGGTTTTTAATTATTTTTATGGTTATTTGGTTTCTTTTTAGGATTTTATGTTTTTATGTTTTTATGGTTTTTAGTATTTTTTGTGTTATTGGTGTTTAAGGGGTAATTATTACATCCAGTGTATTAATGTTTCTTATTGTTTATTGGAGTTTTAATGTATTTTTAGGATTTTAGTTTTTTTTTCATTTTTTGTTTTTTAGATTTTTTAGATTTTTTAGGGATTTTCGAGATTTTAGGGGTTTTAGGGTGTTTTAGTGTTTTCAAGTTTTATTCATTATTTTTTGTTTTTGTTGTTCTTTTTAGTTTTTTCGGTTTTAAGGAAATTTTAGTGGTTTTTAGTTTTAGGGTTTTTAAGTGGATTTTGGGGTATTATGGTTCTTTCATGTTATTTAACGGTTTTTAGGTTTTTAGGTATTTTAAGGGTTTTAAGGGGGGGTATGTGGGTTTTAGAATTATTTTATGGTTTTAAAGGTATTATATTTATTTAGGGATATTAGGGATATTATATTTTTTGGGGGGTTTTATGGTTTTTAGGGGTTTTAGTGGTTTTATAGGATTTTATGGGGTTTAATGATTTTATAGATTTTTACGTTTTTTAGCGCTTTCTGATACATTATGTTGTTTTAGGGTGTTTACGATTTTTTGGTTGTTTATGGGGTTTTAGTGTATTTTAGGGGTTTTATAGCTATTTTGACATTTTATGGTTTTCTTTCATTTAGATTTTTTATAGTTTTTAGGGACTTGTGGGTTTTATTGTTTTAGTGTATTTTGGAGTTTTAAAGGCCCTTTAATGGGTTTTATGATTTTTAGGGTTATTATGTTTTTAGTTCTTTAGAGATCTTAGGTTTTTAAGGGTTTAAAGGTGTTTTTAGTTTTTAGGTGTTTTAGTGCTTTAGGGTTTTTAGGATTTTTTTGGTAATTTTATGTTATCATGGATTTATTGTTTTATAAGGGTTTTTAGAGTTTTCAATATTTTCTTTTTTTATTAGGGGTTTTTAGGGTCTTGGGGGACTTATAGGTTTTTTATTTTTATTTTATGTTATTAGAACATTTTCTTTATTTTTATGAGGTTTTGATTTTTATTATTTTCATTGATTTTTAGGTGTCTCTAGGATTGAATACATATCTTTCTGTTTTACAGTTTTAATTGTTTTTATTGGTTTTAGGGTTTCCTTATGTTTTTAGTGTTTTTTCAAGTTTTTAATTTTTTCTATTTTTACATGTTTTTAGGGAATTTAAAGATTTTTTATTGTTTTTTATGGTTCTAAGGTATTTTGGGGTATTAAGGTTTTAAATATTTTATCAGTTGTTTAGTTTTTAGGAATTTTGGGATTCCATGGTATTTTAGTTGTTAAGTATTTTAATAGTTTTGTGGTTTTTTAAGGGTTCTATATGGGTTTTAGGGTTTCTAATGTTTCATGGGACAATACGGGTTTTATGATTTTTAGTGTTTTTATGGTTTTTGGGGATTTAGGTTTTTAGGGGTTTTGGTGTATTTTATAGTTTTAAGGAATTTTATTGTTTTCAGTATTTTTATTAGCATTTTTATTTTTAGGGTTTTTCATTGTTTTTCAGTTTTAGTTTTTTAGAAGTTTTTGGGTTTTATACGATTTAAGGGGTTTTAGATTATTTAACATTTTTAGGGTTATAGGGTTTTTAGATTATTTATCATTTTTAGTGTTCTTGAGGTTTTCTTACGATTTCCAGGGGTTTTCGTGATTTTTATGGATTCATTTTTTAGGGATTTTTGACCTTTTTAGGTAATTTAGGTTTTTTTGGGGGTTGCAGGGGGTTTTATGGATTTTGTGGTTTCGAAGGTTTTTATGGATTCTAGGTGTTTTTAAAATTTTAGGGTTCTTAGGGGTTATTGGTTTTTTTGTGGGTTTTACATTCTTTTAGGGTATGAGTAATTTTTCATGGATTTTTTTTATTTTTAGGGTTATTATGGATTTTTTGGTATTATAGTTTTTGGGTTTTAGAATTTTTAGTGTCTAAAAGGGTTTTCATTGTATATTTAAAGAGTTTTAGAGTTTTTAGGTAATTAGGGTTTTTAAGGATTTTAATTTTTTTTTGAGTTCCTGGATTTTTAGGGTTTTTAGTGTTTATAGGGTTGTTTCTAGGTTTTTCATATTTTTTAGGGTCTAAGTGTTTTATAGGGAAATTATGCCAATTTTAGGGTTTTCATGGTTTTTAGGGTTTTGGGGGTTCTAGGGTTGTTTCAAATATTTTATGGGTTTTAGGTTTCATTCTAGGTTTTTATAGGTGTTATTGTTTTTAGGGTTTTTAACAATTATTAGATTTTTGCAGGGTTTTTCAGTTTTTTTATGAATTTTAAGGTTTCATGGTTTTTATGGGTATTAGTGTTATTTTTTAGGTTTTAGTGTTTTTTAGGTTTCATGGGTGTTTTAGGGTTAGTTTATAATTTTGGGGTTTTAGGGTTTTTTTTGGGGATTTTGGGTGCTTAAGGGGTTCAAGGGTATTTTGGGTTTTATATGGGTTTCAGGGCCTTTTGATTTTTTATAGTTTTAGGGTATTTTGGATTACTAGGGTATTTTAGGGATTTTAGTGTCTTTTATAAGTGTTTTGGGTCTTTTAAGTGTTTTTTTTTTCAGATTTTATGGTTTGAATGATTTACATTGTTTTTAAGGTTTTTATGGTAGTATGATTTGTGGGGGGGGGGGGTTACAGGTTATTAGTGTTTTGAGCCATTTATGTTTTCTTAGGTTTTTGAGGATTTTTATGTTTTTATGGAGAGAGTTAAGGTTTTATGGTTTTCAGGGGTTATTAGGGTTATTTAGGTTTTAGGGAGTTTTTTGGGGTTTTTCTGGGTTTCTAGGGGATTTTGGGATTTTAGGTTTTTAATAAGGTTTATTTGGGTTCATATGGGTTTTTAGGGTTTTTAAAATTTTTATGGTCATTATTATTTAAGGGGTATTATGGTTTTTAGGTATTTTAAGGTTCATAGGGGTTTTTAGAATCTTGTATGGTTTTTTTGGTTTTTTATAGTTTTTATAGTTCTTAGAGCCTTTTATAGTTGTAGGGTGATTTAATCCTTTTTAGGGGGTTCTTGGTCTTTATATGTTTTTAGGGTTTTAGAGTATTTTTTAATTTTTATAAGTTTAATGGTATTTAGGTTTTTTGGGGGGTTTATGTACTTTTTTATGGTCATTTATGTTTTATATGGATTTTTTAAGGGTTTTTAGGTTCCTTAATGTTTTTCACCTTTTTTAGGTTAATGTAGGGTTTTGTGGTTGATAGGGTCCTTTAATTTTTTAGGTATTATAATGACCTATAGGTTTTTAGTGTTTTTAGGGTCATTTATGGTTTTAGGGATTTAGGGTGTTATGGTATTTGTGATTTTTTAGGGTTTCAAGGGTTTTTAGGGAAATTTAATGTTTTTAGTGATTTTATAGTCCTTTTTGGGTTTTTTAAATATGTTGTCTTTTAGGGATTTTAATGTATTTTAGGGTATTTCATATTTTAAAGGTCTTTAATGGTTTTTAGGGGTATTAGGGTATTTATGTTTTTTAGGATTTCAATGTTATTTATGGGATTTATAGTGTTTTTATGGGGATTTAGTGTATTTTTGGTTTTTAGGGTCATGTATTGTTTGTTTTGTGTTTTACAAGGGTTTAATGTGGCTTTATGGTTTTTAAATATTTTAAGGGGTGTTATGGGTTTTTATGGTTTTTGGTGGTTTTATGGTTTGTTCTGTTTAAGGGCTTTTATCATCTTTAGGGTTATAAGTGGTTTCAGGGTTTTTTGTTTGAGTTTTGGGGTTTTAGGGGTTCTTAAGAATTTTTTATTGTGATTTAGATTGATTATGGTTTTAGTTTTTTTATGAACATTTAGGTTCCTTTAGCATTTTAGAGTTGTTTTTGGGTATCTTCAGTTTTAGGTTTTATGGGATTTAAATGTTTTTAACATCTTTTTGGTTATTTGGGAATCTATGGATTTAAGGATATTAGGGGTTTTGGTGTTTTGAAGGGTTTTTAATATTATTTACGGTTTTTGGTGGTTCTAGTGTTTTGATGGTTCTTAGTCATTTTTAGTTATTTTTATTTTTACAATTTTTTAGTGTTTCATTGGTTTCAACGGGTTTAAGGGCTTTTAGGGGTTTTAGGGTTTGTAGGAAATTAGGTGTATTTTTTGGTTTTTAGTGACTTTAGAGCTTTTATGGGATTTTTAGGGGTTTATTGGTTTTTATGGTTTTATGGTTTTAGGGTTTCTTATGGTATATTTCGTTTTATGGTTTTTTGTTGATTTTGATGGATTTTAGGGGTTCTAATGCTTTTGGGGGTTTTACATTTATTTATTATTTTATTAATATTAGGGATTTAGTGTATTCTTAGGGTTTTTTTGGGTTTTATGTCTTTTTGGGGATTTTCTGGGTTTTTACTGTTTCTAGAGTTTTTGGGTTTTTTTATAGATTTTCGTATCTTTAGGGATATTTTGTTTTTTAAAGGTTTTATGGGTTTTAAGGTATTTATGGTCTTTTAGGGGTTTTATATGTTCATTTATGTTTTTTACGGGTGTTATTTTATAGGATATCTTAAGGGTTTTTTGGGTTTTTAGGGTATTTTACTTTTTTATGGGATTTAGGGTGTGTTGGGTTTTTAGGGTGTTTAATAGTTTTTAGTATTTTTAGGGGTTTGGGGGTTCTTAGGATTATATGATTTTTATAGGTTCTTGGGGTTTTAATGCTTTTCTTGGGGCTTATGTTTTTAATGAATTTAGTGTTTTTATATGGGTTTTAGGTTCATTAGGGTTTTTTTGGGGCCTTCAGGGTAATTTTGGATGTTTTACGATTTTTTACAGTTTTCGGGTTTTGGGGTCTTTTAGGAGTTATTAATGGGTTTTTAGGGGTTTTTATGTTTTTAGTGTTTTAATGGGTTTTAGGGGTTTTAGGGTTCCTTTTGTATTGTCAGTGTTGTTATGGATTTAGATTTTTTAAGTTTTTTATATGTTTTAGTTTTTTCGGGGTAGTTTGGGTTTTTAGGTTGTTTTCAAATTTTTAGCATTTTTAGTGGTTTCTAGGGTTTTTTGGGGATTAAGAATTTTAGGGTTGTAGGGATTATTTAGGGTTTTTGGTTTTTTAGTGTTTTTAGCATGTTTAGAGTTTTGATTGTTTTTTGGGGTTTTCATTGGATTTTTGGGTTTTATATGAATATATTGTTTTTTAGTTTTTGGGATTTTTAGATATTTTATTTTTTAGGGACTTTAGAGATTTTATGGTTTTTATATGTATTTATGGGTTTTTAGTGGATTGGTGTTTTTTTTGTAATTTTTGGGGATTATAGGTTTCTAGTGTGTTTTAGGGTTTTAAGGGGTTTTATGATTTCTCGGGTCTCTTTAGAGATTTTAGGGGTGTTAAGGGTTTTTTTTGTGTTTTTAGGATTTTTTGGTGTTTTACATTTTTAGGGGTTCCTGGGGATTTTATAGTTCTTTATATGGTTTGGGGTATTTCAATGTATTAATTTTTTTTTGGTTTTTTTTGGTTATTGTATTGTGATTTTTGTTTTTATAAGGGTTTTTAGGTTAAATTAGTCGTTTTATGTGTAATTAAGGGATTTTAGGATTTTTAGTAGTTTTATGGTTTTATGAGTTTTGGGGTTTCCTTGGATTTTTAGAGTTCTAGTATTTTTATGGTTTTTGAAATGATTTTAGGGATTTATTATTTTGAGGATTTTCTATTGGGTTTTGGGGGTTTTAGGGATTTCTTATGGTTTTTAGGTATTCAATTATTTAATGGGTGTTTTCATTTTTTTTGATTTTTTAGGGGTTTATTGGTATTTTATGGGTTTTAAGGGTTTCATTGGTTTTAGGGTTATTTTTATATTTTTGGATATTTTTAGTATTTTTAGTTTTTTAATTCTTTTAGGGAGTCTTAGGTGGTTTATATTTTTTAGTTTTTAATTATATTTAGCGAGTTCACGGTTATTAGTGTTGTTTTAGAGTTTTTATAACTTTAAGGCTTTTATAGTTTTTAGGGGTTTCAGTTTTTAGGGTTTTTATTTGTTTTTATGGTTTAATGGTTTCAATGTTATTTAGGGTTTTTATGATTTTATTGGGTTTTTAGTATTTTTAGGATATTTTGGGTTTTATGGGTTTTAGGGGTTTTATGAGGTTTTTGGTCTTTCGGGGGGGGGGGGGGTTATCATTTTTAGAGTTTTTAGAGTTTTAGGGGTTTTTAGTGATTTTATGTTCTTTTATGGAATTTTATTGTTTTTAGGTTGTTTATTGAGTGTAGGAGTTTTAGGGGTTTATGGGGGTTTTCATGCGTTCTTTGTTATTTTATAGATTTTGGTGGTTTTGTGATATTTAGTGTTTTTTGTCGAATTCTGGGTGTTTTTATGTTCTTTTAGAATTTTTGGCATTTAGGTGTTCTAGGCTATTGTTAGGATTTTTACATTTTTTGGGGTTTTAGGGTTTTTATGAAATTTAGGGTTATTAGGTTTTTTAGGTCTTTTTTGGATTTTTCGGGTTTTAAGGGTCTTTTATTGTTTTTAGGGGGTTTTCTATCTTTTTTGGTTTTCCAGGGTTTTTTTAATTTTATGTGTTTTCATCATTTTGGATTTGTTTAGGGACTTTTTTTGTTTTTAGGTGTTTTAAGGTTTTTTTGGTTTTAGGGGGATTTGAGGTTCTTGCGTTTGTTAGGGTCATATGGTCATTTATGGATTTTTAGATTTTTTGGGACCCTTTTGGGGTTTTGGGTACTCTAAGATTTTTATGGTTTTTAGGGACCTTTAGTGGTGTTATGATTTTTGATGGTCCATTATATATTTTTCGTTTTCTAAGGCCCTTTATCAGTTTTATGGGTTTTAGTACCCTTTAAGGTTTTAGTGTCGTTTTGGGGTCTTTAACATTTTTAAGATCCTTGACAGTTTTTTAGGTTCATGTAATATTTAGGGGGATTAAAGTTTTTTTGTAGTATCTTATTGGTTTATTATAATTGAATGGTTTTTAGGGTTCTTTAGGTATTTTATTGTTTTTAGGGGTTTCAAAGGTATTTTAGGGGTTTTTGGGTTTTTGGGGGCATTTTAGAGTATTTAGTCATTTTAGTGTCTTTATGGGTTTTAAGGGGTTTTAGGGTCTTTTGGAGTTTTTATTTTTTTTCATATTTTTTTATTTTTGGGGGGTTTTTCCTGTTTTTAGGGTTTTCAGGTTCTTTAGTGATTCATATTTTTATGTTTTTAAGGGTTTAAAGGGTATTTCATTTTTTTCATGGGTTTTTAGGGTTTTGGTTATTTTGGGCTTTATGATCTTTTGGGTGTTTTTGGTTTTATGGAGTTTTTTTGGGTATTTATGTTTTGATGGTTTTTAGGGGATTTTATGGGTATTTTTTTTCTTTAGAGTTGTAAGGTATTTTAATTTTTTTTATAATGTTTTAGGGTTATAAGGGGATTTTGGGGGTTTTATGTGTTTTTAGGGGGTTTTAGTTTTTTATTTTTGTGTTCATGGTTTTATTTGGATTTGGGTTTTTTATGACTATTAAGAGTTATTAGAGGTTGTAATAATTTTTAGGGGGATTTTATATTTATTTGGATTTTTGGGTTTTTAGGATTTTTGTGTTTTAAGGGGATTTTAATGTTTTTTTTCTTTTTTGGCTTTTAGGATTTTTAGTTTCCTTATATCTTTTTTGATTTGATTGGAATTTTTTGTTATTTTTATGTTTATTTAGGGTTTTAAGGGGTTTGGTCCTTTAGAGTCTTCATGGATTTTTAGGTTTTTAGATGTTTTAGGGAATTTTCGGGTTTTGAGGGATTTTATGAGTTTTAAGTGATTATTTAGGTGTTTTAATGTTTTTAGGAATGTTTTATAATTTTGGAGGGTTTAGGGGTTGTTTTTATTTCTAGTGTTTTTTTATGTTTTTCATGAGTTTTTAATGTTTCCATGATTTTAGTAGTTTTATGGATCTTCAAAAAAAATTAACAGTTTTTAGGGATTTACGGTTTTGAGTGGTTTTTACAGTTTTTAGGGGTTTTTTGGTTTTTTGTGGTATTTAGTTTATTTAGTATTTTTATGGGTTTTAAGGGCTTTTGGATAATATAATTTTTAGGATTTTAGGGTTTTTAATGGTTTTGAGAGGTTTTATGTGTGTTTAGGTTTTTAGGGTTCAATTAGTGTTTTTGGGTTTTCGGGGTTTTTATGGGGTTTTATAAGTTTTCGTTTTATAGGGATTTTATGGTTTCTTGGGGTCTTAATTGTAATTACGGTTTTTAAAGGATTATATGGGGATTAATAGTTTTTTTTCCATTTTATGTTTTTTGGGGTTTTCAAAGGTCTTGTAATATTTAGTGTATTTAGAATGTTTTACTATTTTTAGGGGTTTTTGCATTGTTTTTGTTGTTTTTTGGTTTTGGGTTTTGGACATAGGGTATAGGGGTTTGGGTGTAGGGTATTAGTTTTAGGTTGGTCAGTATAGGGTTTATGATGTAGGGCATATGATTTAGGATATATGTTATAGGGTTTTCAGTGTACAGTTTAGGGCGCAGGGTACAATGTTTAGGGTGTAGGGTTTAGAGTTTATGGTTTATAGTATTGGGTTTAGGGTTTATGATTTATAGTATTGGGTGTAGGGTGTAGGATTAGGCCTTTAGCCAATAGGGTATTTGGATTTAGCTGTATGTTTTATGGTTTTGGGTTTTGGGTATACGGTTAAAAGTATTGGGAATAGGGTTTAGGGTTTAGGGTGTACGATATTTGGTTCAGGTGTATGTTTTTGGGTCTAGGGTTTCGGGTATTGAGATTATGGTGAATGTTTTAGGGTGTAGGGTACAGGGTTTAGTGTGTGGGGTTTATAGTTAGTGTGTAGTTTATATAGTCAGATGTGTGGTGTATAGTGTTTAGGGTTTATGATTTAGTGTTTAGGGTATAGGGTTTGGGGTATGGGGTTTATGGTGTATGGTATATGTTATACAGTGTAGGTTTTTGGATATATGGTAAATGGTTTATGGTTTAGGGTGTATGTAATAGTGTTTTTGATATAGCTTATAGTGGTTAAGGGGTATTGTATATGTTTTAGGGTGTAGGGTTTTAGGAATAGGGTGTGGCTTTGGGGTTTAGGGTGTAGGTTTTAGGGTTTATGATGTACGGTGTAGGGTTTAGGGTTTAGGGTTGAAGGTTTATGGTATAGGGTTATGGGTGAATGGTTTAGGGTTTGGGGTTTAGGGTATAGGGATAATGGTGTAGAGTGTAGGGTTTAGGGTTTATGGTTTAAGGGGTTTTAGTGTTTTTTGGGTTTTAGTGTTTTGTAAGACTGTAAGGGGTGTTATGGTTTTTTGGGTTTTTTTTATTTTTATGGTTTGTAAGTTTTTAGCGGTTTTCATGATTTTCAAGGTTTTATGAGTTTTTATAGGTTTTTAAGCTTTTATGGGTTTTAGGGTTTGTTCCATTTTAAAATGTTTTAAGGTTTTTTTAGTGTAAAGGGTTTTACTGTTTTTAGTGGTGGGGGGGGGGTTAGGGTATTTTTTGGATTTTTAGTTTTTAAGTTATTAGGGATATTCATAGTGTTTTAGGGGATTTAAATATTTTTATGGGTTTCCATAGGGGATTTAGGTTGATTTTGTTTTTTTTTGTGGTTTTGGGATTTTTTCGGTTGGGGGTAGTTTTAAGGGTCTTTGTTTTTGGGGGTGGGTGGGTTCTAGTCCTTATGGTGTTTAGTGTATTTTTATATTTTGTAGATTCTTTATTATAGTTTTTTAGAAATTATAGGTTTTTTAGGGTTTTATGGTGTTTAAGTGTTTTAAATGGAATTATGGGTTTTATTAGGGTTTTAGTGTATTTTAGGGTTTTTTAGGGTCTTTATAATTTTTATGGATTTTAGGATATTTTAGAAATTTTATTATATTTTTAGGGGTTTTATTTTTTATTAGTTTTAAAGGGTGTTGACTATTTTTGGTTTTTTTTAGTTGGGGGGTGGGGTTGTAGTCTTAGGGGTTTTAAAGGATCTCTGAGGGATTCTAATTTTAAAAGATTCAATAGTTTTTAGGGGTTTTAGTATTTTTTGGGGTTTTATGGTTTTTAGTGGTTTAGTATGTTTTATAGTTTTTAGGGGGTTTTCTGGTTTTTTCAATTGTTTAGGTACTTTTAGGTTTTTAGGGATTTTATGGGATTAGGGGGGTGGGGTTTTGTGGATGCTTTTATGGTTTTTTGGGGTTTTTAGGTTTTTAAGAATTTCGAAGTGTTTTTGGGTTTTTATAAGTGTTTTTATGTTTTCTAGAGTTATTTTATGATTTTAGGGTGTTTTGGGGATTTTATAATTTTTTTTGATATTCTAGTGTTTTTAGGTTTTTTTGGGTAATTTACAGTTTTTTGGGTCATTTAATGATTACAGGATTTCTATGGTATTTTATGGTGATTAGGTTCTAAGGGTTTTTATGGTATTATGGTCATTGAAGATTCATTTCGGGGTTTTAGGGTATAGTAGTTATTTTATGGATTTTAAGGTTTTAGTATTTATTATGGTGTAATAATGTAGTTTTGAGATTTTATGGGTCAATAGGGTCGACTTAGTTATTTTTTTGGTTTTAGGGTAATTTAGGATTTTAGTATTTTTAAGGTCCTTCAGTTTGGGTATCTATGTTACTTTAACATTTTCATGGGTTTTTATTGTCCTTTAGTGTTTTTATGGATTTTTGGGCCCTTTTGGGTTTTAAGGGTTTAAGTGGTCTTTTGGGCTGTCAGGGGTATTAGAGACTTTTTCATTTTTAGCGGTTTTTAGGACCCTTTATGGATTTAGATTTTTTTGGAAAATTTTGTTTTTAAAATGTATTTTATGGTCTTATATGGGTATTTGGAGTTTTTTAGCATCTTTTTTGGGTTTTAAGGTCTTTTAAGGATTTTAAGGGGTTCAGGTTCTGTTATGATCTTTTTAGGATTTTGGGACTTTTAGAGATTTTAGAGTTTTATTGTCTTTTAATGATTTTCAGAGGTTCATAGGGTATTTATTTGATTCCTTGTGTTTTAAGGTGTTTTTATGGGATTTAGATTTTTTATAGGTTTTGGGGTTTTTGTTTTTTTGGAGGGCTGGGTGTTTAGAATCCTTTATGTATTTTAGGGTTTTTGTTTTTTTAGGGATTCTAGGGTTTGGAGGTTTTCTTATGATTTTTAGGAACATTTTTTGTTTTAGGGGATTTTCATAATTTAGGTTTTGGGTTAATTATTTTTTAATTTTTTTAGGTTTTTAATTGGTTTTTAGGGGTTTTAAAGGTTTTGATGTTTTTAGGGTTTTAAAAGTTTTAGGGTTACTAGGGTTTGAATGATAGTAGGGGGTTTTAGGGTTTTAGGGGTTTCTATAGTCTTTAATGGTTCTCCACTATTTAGCAATTTCTAGAGGCCATAGGGTTTTATATATTTTTATGTTTTTTTGGGTGTTAGGGGTTTTAGTTGTTTTCATGGGATTTTATTGTTTTTAGGTTTTTTAGGGGTTTTATTGTTTTTTATTATTTTTTTGAGTTTTAATGTTCCATTGGTAGTTTCTTAGGGTTTTAGGTTTTTTATGGTGTTAGGGTTTTTATGGTTATTTTATGGTTTTTATGGTTTTTTTATTTTTTGGTTTTAATTTTTTTAGGGTTTTAATCATTTTAACATTTATATGGATTTTTCCTGGATTTAAGGTTTCTATGTTTTTATGATTTTAAAGGGTTTAGATATTTTTTAGTGTTTAAGGGGTTTTGGGTATTTTATTGATTTGTATTGTTATTTAGGGGTTTATGTTTTTGGGGTTTTAAGGTCTCTAATAGTTTTTAATGTTATTAGGGTCTTTTAAGAGTTATTATGTTTTTTGGGTTTTCAGCGGTTTAGGGGTTTTATGAGTTTTTGTGTCTTTATGGTTCTCAAGGGTTTTAGGTTTATTAGGGTTTTTATGGTTTCTAGGGTTTTCATGGGATTTATATTTTTAGGGGTTTTAGGTTTTCTAGTTTTCTTTAGAGTTTATAGGGGTTTTTATGGTTATTGAATTTTTTTCCTGGTTTATAGGTGTTTTATGTCATTTAGGGGTTTTAAAATATTTTTTGTAGGTTTTATTGTTATTAGTGCTTATAGGGTTTGAGGGTTTTTTGTAGTTTTCAAGGGTTTCTGGGTTTTTGAGGGTTCGGTGGATTTTTTTGTATGGTATTTAGGATTTTTTGAATTTTATAGATTATTTTAGGGTTTAATGGTATTTTGGCCTTTAAGGATTTTTAGGGTCTCTTAGTGATTTTGGGCATTTAGGGACTTTTAGTGGTTTTAGGGTTTTTAGAGTCTTTTAGTGTTTTTTGGGTTTTGTGGTTTTTAATGGTTTTTAGGGTCTTATATTTTTCATTAGGATATTTAGGGTTTTTAGGATTTTATGGGTGTAGGGTTATGGTTTTTTTGGTTTTTTGGTTTTTTTGGTTTTTATGGGTTTAGGAGATTTTAGGGTCCATTATGGTTTTTAATTTATTTTTTAGATTTTATCAGTTTTTATGAGTTTTATTATTTTAATGGATTTTAGGGGTTTGATGGTTTTGAGGCTATTTTATGTTTTAAAGGGGATTTGGTATGTTTTATGCCACATTGGTATTTTTTTGGTATTTTTTTGGTTTTTAGAGGGTTTTATGGTGTTCAGGTTTTTTATAATTTTAATGGTTTTTTATTATCTTTAGATTTTTATCACTTTTTTATTGTTTTGGGGGTTTTAAAAGGGTTTTTGGTTTTTTTTGGTTTCGTGGGTTTTTTGTGGTTTTTTTATTGAGTTGTTTGAGGTTATTATGGTTTTTATGGTTTCTTGGGTTTTATGAATTTTATTGTTTTTAGGGGTTTTTTGTGTTTTCAGGGGTTTTATGGCTTCATTTATCTTTATACTTTTAGGAAGTTTTTTGTATTTTTAAGAGTTTTCAAGGTTTTTATGGGTTTTTGGGGTTTTAGGATTTCTATGGTGTTTTCATTACATTTATAAAATTTTTAGGGGTTCCTAGGGTTTTTAGGGTTTTAAGTTTTTTTATGGTTTTTAGAGTTTTATGGTTTTTAGGATTGTTTTAAGATTTTTATAGTTTTTAATGGTTTTGGTTTTTAATGGATTTGAGGATATTTACGAGTTTTAGGGTGTTTTATTGTATTTCAAAATTTTAGGGTTTTTAGGGTTTGCATGTTTTTTGGGTTCTAAAGTGTTGATTAAGCTCAATTAATCATTTTATATGGGGTTTTATGGTCTTTTAGTTTATTACTGGTTTTTGAGTTTTTTATGGTTTTTGTGGGTTACATGGCATTTTGGGGGTTTTAGTATCTTTTTGGGGTTTAGGGTTTTCATGGGTTTTAAGTTTTTCTAAATGATTTTAATTGTTTTTAGGGTTATTTATGTTTTTTATAGTTCTAGGTTTTTTTAGGGTTACATGGGTTATTTGGAATATTTACTGTTTTTAGATGTTTTAGGTTTTTTGGTGGGTTTTTGGGTTTTGGTTTTTTAAAGAATTATGGATTCATAAGTGCTTTTAGTAGAATTATAGTTCTTATTGATTTTTTGGGCTTTCAGGTATTTCATGGGTTCTTAGGGGTTTCATGGGATTTTATGAGGCTTTGTGGTTTAAGGGTTTCTTAGGGATTTGTTAGGTTTTAAGTGTTTTGTGTGTTTTTATGGTGTTTAATGTTTTAAGGGGTTTTAGGGTTGTATAGGAATCTTTTAGGGTTTTTGGTTTTTTATAAATTTTATAGAGTTTAAGAGTTTATAGAGTAGAGTTTAAATAGTTTTAGGTTTTCTGTGTTATTTAGGGGGCTTTAGTATTCTTCATGTTTGATGGGTTTTATAGGATTTCAAGGGGGTTTAGAGTTTTTAGTTTTTTTTGGGTTTTTTGGGTTTTAGGGGGATTAAGGTGTTCTAAATTTATGTTTTTTATGATTTATAGTGGTTATAGGGAATTATAGGGTATTTATGGAACATTTAAGTTCTCTTAGGATTTTGAGGTCATTAATTATTTTTAGGGTTTGGGGGGTTGTGAAGGGTTAGATTCCAACCAGTTTTATTCATGGAACCATAAACACCCAATGTCACTAATATCTATGACTATTCCTAGAAATAATTTTCAAAGGTAGTTGTTTTATATGTAACTTGGATAAGTACACTTAATAAATTTCATTAGATGAGAGGATGGTAGGTCTAGCTCATAACACCCTTTTGGGGGGAACTATAGACTATTCGGGTACTCTCTTAACGATTTAATTTTAGACATGCTCATGAATCGCTTATTAAATCCCTAATGAACATGAAAGGGAACCCTTAGGTCAATAACTGATCCTTGGAATTTATTGAATTTATTACTATCTATTTGTATTTAAGGTTCTCTATAAATAGGACCATTATATAAGCATATTAGCATGTATTCATCCACATAGTTATACGTTCTATAATTTACTGTCGTCCAGGAAGAAAAAAATGTTCTAATATCGGGATTGGGCCCCTTAAATTGTATTCCAATATATTATTTCATTATAATTAGAACACACCTAATTCAGTTCCACATAACAGGGAAAACCATACCTTTTAAGGTCATGTGACAAGGATATAATCATGCAGTTTAACGTCATGTGATAGGATATCTGGGTAGAAGTTTCCTAGTTAAGGCTAGTGTGAGACATATACAAAAGATTCCCGAAGGACCTAGAAAATATGTTGTCTCCCAAGTGGTTATTGATATTATTGGTAATATAGTCCAATAAGGATGTTGATGAAGGAGACCTTAAAGTAATATGACCCTCCAAGTTGGACATGACCATTATTAGAATATAACCTATATAAGATTAGGAATATTTTTGGGGTGTTGGATTTTGACCAGAGGGAGTCTTCCTATGTATCCTAGTTGGTTGGTAATCAGAACCTACACAGTTTTAAAATGTTGGGGTTACATTGTTTAGGAGTCTCATGTGTTTACTTCATCAGGAATATGGCATTTAATGGCTTTGAAGCCATGGTTCTGGGGATTACACTATGTATCAGACCCATTAAAGGGTATTTTATTGTGTGGATATCATTATAATTACAAACCTCTTATCCCACATTAGTCATGATCGGTGTGAGAAATAAGAGGATGTGAAAGATCTATCAAATCACACAATCTCCTTAGTCATGTGGTAACTGAGGTCAAGTTATAGGATAGAGAAAGGGTTTTATGGTTATAGCCCCATATTTTATCTTGGTAACCAGGATGAGGGTCTATGAGAGAGAAAGGTTTATGGCTACCATCTCATATCCCATTTTTATAATTGGGATAGGGACTTATGTACCTAGGTGGATATAACCCTACCAGAAATGATTGGGGCTTACTCTAGGAGGAATACCCTTCTCCCAGATTCAGAGAGGTTGGTAGAATGATTTAGCACTAGCTCTCATCAAAGGTAATGGCAATGGCTCCCCTAAATATCTAAAATAGAGAAGTCTTTGGAACTACCTCCAAGGTTGGTACCCTTGTTACCATGGAAATGAATAATTGAGAATATTCTAAGGACCCCCTATTATGTAAGTTACCCATAGGACACCATTTACCACAAAAATGTTTGATCGAGAGTGAATGATAGTGTACCCATCGATTTGATAATACATATCTGGTGACTTTGGGAGATTATTTTTCCTAGTACCATGACATGGGATCATATTGGTCTAAAAGGTTAGGAAATAATATGTTTACATAGAATGAAATTTGGAAAATTCTTGGAGGGGCCTAGGCGGGTCTAAATGCTACACCAGAGGAGAGCAATGAAAGAAGGAAAGAGGAACAACCCAAGAATCCTCATTCCATATAGTGGTATTTTAAGTGGTACGGGGTTCCCTTCATGTTTAATTTTTATACATGGGTCAAGGTTCTCTCCGACTAGTAAAATGATACGTGGGATTGAGTTTCCTCAGTGTAACATTTTTCTATGTTGGTTTGTGTCCTTCCATGAATCATATTGCAATGATGGTTGTTTGGAAATGAGGATTTCATCCACCTATGGTTCAAGGAATGGTGTACGCAATTTATTTTTGGGATGTGGATGGTTGGTTGATATTCCTTTCTAACATAGCGTTATGCAGTATTTTAACTATTAATAATTGAATGATCTCACCCATATTCTCTCTTTTCATCCTCCCCTCATTTTACATTTTTCTTAGCTCTCCCTGAGGGGTTTTATAAACATACTTGTGAAACTAAATTTTGTGATGGTCGGATGTCCACATTTACTATGGTGAATCTTTGTTTTTGAGATCAAGAAAAGGATTTCCTGAATCTACAACCAATTTTTCATTTTTAGGATCTAGAAAACACATTCATGGACCCAAAAATTATTATTCATCTTTGAGAGCTAAAAACCACCATCACAGCTCCCCAATTTTTTTATTTTGTGAGATTTGGAAAACCAAATCATAGACCCACAAATGATTATTCATTTATAGGAGAAGGAAACACATGTCATGGCCCTACAAAAAATTTTCCATTTTCAAGACACATAAAAGCACTTGACATCAGAAATAATTATTTAACACTTTTAAAATCCATAAAAAACCCCCACATCCCACTAATTATTTTTAATTTTTGACACTCCATACATAATGGGGGTCAATATAGTGAAACTTATATAATGAAAGGACACTTACTTTTCACTTCACATCCTTTACATAATTTCAACTCAAAAATTGTTTTTGGGTAGAGTATATCCTGAAAATATTCATGAAATCCTTTTTACATTCCATGTAGAGTTTTTTAGGAAAAAACAAATTCCACCATTAGTATTGGATCTGGCCAGGATGAAGAGGAGTTGATTTTGATGAAGAAGTCATTCCTATATGAATTACTTTGTAGGATTAATTTGGACCCAATAAGTGTCATTCTGAATCTTTTGAGTGTTACATAGTGAACCCAACAAACATTTAATCCTTTCTGTTGTCACCCAAATTTTTTCTTAAGTATAATGTATTTGGACTTAGTTGGAGTTACACAATAATTATCTCGGGTTCCCTCTGTGGGTTTTCAACCCGGTGAGTACAATGTTTCCTTATGTGGGATTTTTATATTCTTGTAACACATACTAACACAACATTTTTTTAGGATGAATAGATCTGACTTTGATTTATGGATTGATTACCTTAGTAGGGATGGATGACATAAAATATACCATGTTTCATCAAGGATATATAGGGGAATTTTAATCATAGATTTTTTGATTTTAAAATCCAAATCATGATTTGGGAAAAGAATGCAAGGAGTGAAAAAAAAATCATGTTTGAAAAACAAATTCTAGTATAATAATTTCAGGGATAATAAATATTTAAAAGTAATCTAAAAGGATGAAAGTTCCTTTGGTTAGTAGGCCCTTTTTGTGGGAGACTCATGCAATGATAACTAGGGTGTATTACTGCATAGTCAAAACATTAGTATCTTATAGAATCTAAAATTCCATCACTGATAGATAACAAAGGATTCTAGAAATTTTTATTTATCCAGACCATGAAGGGATGTTTGGGATGGTATGGTTTTTGAGAATGAGGGGAGAATTTGTGTTGGTAATATCCATAAATGGGAAACCACTCCAAAAAAATTTGGTTTATCTAAAAGAGGGGGTATTTTGTTTCATTCATAAGATTCTAAATGTGGAGAATAGGAATAATTCTTGAGCCTCCTACCTATATTGGGTTTGTGTCTATAAATAGAGGAAGCTAAATGTTTTGGATGTTTAGTGGACAGATCCTTGAATGGAGGATATATAATTGACTATATATATTGATGGATTGAGAATAAATTCGTATGTAGTTGTTTGGGATTATGTGCTGGGTGAAAAATATAATGATGAAAGGATCCTGCCTAAAAAGTTTTTATGCCTATTTAATTTTAATTTCATGTGACCTGGACATGGACTGTTCATTTTAACATCTTATAGATAGGATGTTTAGTGATAAAATTTATGGTCATCATAGAATTGACTATAAGATTACCAATTATCCTTTCTGGGTAATCTATCTACGATTGTTCCATCCTCTTCCTAAATGATGGTGGATGGTTGTAAGATATAATCTTGGGATTTTTTATCTAAAGTGTGATATGGGATTAATATCTCATTTGGAAAAATAAAGATAAAAAAGTTTATCTCTTGAGGAAAAATAAACCATTGGTTGGTAGGACCTTTTGTGGGAGACTCATGAGTATCCAACTAGGGTGTATCAATGCCTAATCAAACAAGGGAATCCTCATGAATCAAACATTTCACAACTGATGGTTGTGGAATGCTTAGAAATACTCATTTTTCCTAGACGCACATTTTCATTTGTGTAAGGAAAGAACCTGAATATAAAAGAATAATTTCATATCAAAATTGCCCATGAAATTGGGATAAATTTCTCCCCACATAGTTCTGACCCATATGTAGGAAAGTGGTATTTTTCACTTATGGGATTGAGACATAGGATTTGGTTGTTTCTATATATTTCATGAAATATAGAATCAATCCACACCTATTTCTGTAAAATATTCCCAACACAGATTTAATTTTCATGTGGATAAGGGACATTATTTTTTAGTACGGGGTAAAAAATGGGGTAAGAATCCATACTTGACCCAGATATGAAAATTTGGATCATACAAAGAAGAGTGGGTAAAGTTTTTATATTGTAGTTGTATCGCGATAATGGATCCTAGAATCACTACATATCTCCTTAAAGAAATAATCAATCCACACATCGATTTTAGAAAGTGGGGTTGGTGTGAGACCAACAACTAGCTTAGTGGTACTCTTCGATGATGGACATAGAAATGTGAATCTTTACGTCATGTGAGATATGTCGACCTTGAAGTTTAACATAATTTGGTATGGATGTCTAGTGTGCCTTGTTTTCTCTTTCTACCAAGTCATGGGTAACCAAAACATGAAATTATATGTCATGATCATGCAAGAAGTCCTTTACCACAATTCCTAATCCCATGTGAGCTATAATCAGTGTTCAAAAAAGGAGTGGAAAAAGATTCTCTTACAAAAAAAGGTTATTAAGAAGAAAGAAAGTGGTCTTTTGGGGGCTGGACTAGGATGTAGTATGTGATCATCCCTATGTTTCTCATGGGTATTAGAATTAATCCATACATAATTCTTGGATTTTAACACTGAGTAAGAGGGATGTTAACCATGTAGTTTAGCATTCTGAAGTATGGGTGAAGGTTACTCAATGTGAAAAAATTAATGAATCCCCATAAATTCTATTCATACATTCGAGGAATAACTTTATGACTGGTATATCTTATTTGTGACATGAGGCTTTTGACATTGGTTCCCTAGGGAATCCTATTCTTAGTACATAGTGTAAGACACCATTTTAACATCATGTGCTAAAGTAGTTGTCATGCAGTATGACATCACGTGAAAAATAATACATTGTGTCTTGTTGTTTTAGGCCATTTTTCTATGACTATATGTTTTAGGAATAATGATTGAAAAAATGATTATTGATCCAGGACATTCTAATTTTCCTTAGGCATGAAAATGGAAATCGTAAACAATTATTTTAGTGGCTCTCGGATCAAGGAACTGATATGGGATAGGAATGAGAGGACCGATTTCCATCCCTCTTTGAAAATCAGTTTTCACTATGATGTTTTTGGGGATTATAGAGATATAATAGGTCTCTCCCAAGGAAGAACATCCCTATGGTTTATTGGAACATGTTTAGGGATGTTTATGAAAACCCTAACTAGGGAGTATCGATGAATATCTAATAAAAGGAATCCTCTAGAATCTGAAATCCAATTACTGATGGGTAGATAATGTTTATAGAGATTTTAATTGTCCTATGAAAACTAGTATGATATGAGGAAGGAATTTGTTTCATCACTCAATAATAATTTTGAATGGTGTTATCTGTGGAATGTGAAGTTTCTTATATAGTACATTCTCATATGATGTTAAAGAGATTATTTTGTTTTTAGGCTATTGATGAGCAATGGAAAATGATATAATCATCACTATGAATCTTGTGCTGATATGAATAAAGCCATAGGTAGTAATAAAATATGGAGTGGAAGGAAATAGATGTTTTAAATAGGGGTGTCCTCTCTGGTGAGGCTATCCACACATCCCACACCTTTCTTGAGGAATCCCATGATCATGGAATGTGGTAAGGCCAACATTTATCATTCTGTGATGAATATCTTGTCGTTTTTTATCTCATAATTCACTACATGAGGCATCCCTAGTTTTCCATGAGGGGATTCTGCAATTTATTATCAAATATATTCAACCATGATGGGGTGTGAAAGTCTTAAACGGGCTTGTGTGGCTAGAAATATGTGATGAAAATACATTTAATGGGGGACAAGGGTTCTATTTAACAAAAATAATCTCAATAATTATTGCTCTATGGCTGCCATGATGGTTCTAAATGGAATGGATTTCATGATGAGTTTATGATAAGTCTAGACTAAGGATGAAGGACTTTGACATCGCTACATAACCCATGAGGATGGGAATCAATCCATACATAGTACTATAGTATGACATGCTAGAAGACCAATTTAGAGGGTGGTTTCCTCTATGGTGAGGATATTGAAAAATTCAAACATGATACATGAATAATCCAATGTTAATTACATAGGGGAAAGGTATTGTTTGATTTCATGTGCTGAGGATGTTTACCATGATGTTTAACATCATACAATAATGTATTTTACCATGCAGTTTAATGTCATGCGATTAGGATAAGGAAACATTGATGTTTAATTTCATACAGAAATGAAATTTTAATATAGTTTAACAACATGTGAATAGGTCATTAGGCTATTTAGGTTATATTCATACATCATAATGTATGGTATCATGTAGTTTTAGTCCATAAGACTTGGACCATATGTTTTTGATTCTATGGTCATGCATACATGACCAATATGCTATGTAGTTTAATGTCATGCAATAAAGACATGGAAACCATGTAGTTTAATTCCATATGGTACGGAAATTGTTGTATAGTTTAACAACAAGTGACTAGTAAATTAGGTTATGTAGTTAAGATCATTATGAGTAAGACTATGGTGTCGTGTAGTTTTAGGTCGCATGACTATTACCATATGTTGTTCATTTTATGATCATATATTCAGAAACATGATACTATGTAGTTTAACACTATAATGAAAAGTCATGGAAGCCATGAAGATTAACATCATATGACTAAGATGAGTTACTACGCAATTTAACATCATGTAATTAGGTTGAATTAACATTGAACATAATGTCATGCGATCAGGATGAGGGTCATGTGTTTACACAAAATAATTTATTTGGAACCATGCATTGGTGGGTGATGTGATAAGCTATCCATCCACCAAGATCAAATAACAAGATCAATTTCGAGTATTCTTTATGTATGGGCCAAGGTCCATACCATTTTGGCTCCATCCATCGAGGTTTTGATTAGTATCTTGAGGACCAACACCATCTCTCCCTCTAGGAATGACCAGGTGTGATATTTTTTGTTAATGTATTATAAAGTACATTTTTGGTGGACTTGCAAATGAGGAAATCTATTTAATGTATTCTCATCCAGTTTTTTCAATTAAACTTGGTGCTTTAGGCACTACTATTCATTGTACAATTTCTTGATGATGGAAATGATAAGTGGGAGAAATTCAACATCGATGGGTAGGAGCACCTTTGTCTTGTATATCAATGAGTATGGGGTTGATTTTTTGGAATTGTTGTTTATAGTGTTATAATACAAAAAGGAATGAAGGATTTTATCCGTCCAATACGTTTTTTCCTTATTTAATAAATTTTGGATTATATTTGACATGTTATTATTGATGGCCTCTGTCTATCCATTAGTCACTGCATGAAAGTGAGATGAATGGATAGAATAGATTTTATACTCTCTATATAGTCACCATAACTCATTGAAGAAAAATTTAGTGCCATTGTATGTTAGTTTCATATGTGTAACTCCAAACCTAGTAAGGCTATTTTCTCTCATAAATCATGTAATATTAGTCACCCTAAAATTTTACGGTGTATAACCACTATTCACATAGAGAAGAAGTCATGTGTTGTGAGTATATACTTGAACATATTGGCTATAGATGGAGGATATTTTTCTATAATTTCCATTCCAGATATGGAAAATGTATTGGAATATTATTTAGTGTGAGGAAACTTTGAGGGTTAATGAATGAAGTTTTCATATACCTATAAGTAATGGCATTTTTTAGTGAATTTGGTGCAATCCAGCATCATTGTGGGCTAGTAGTACCCCTGAATCTAGATTTTATGAGAAATATTACACCCAAATTTGTGGGTTTCTTATTCATTATTGTGCACTTATTTAATGTTAGAATTGGGATCCTACCCATCATTTCATCTAAGAAAAAACCCATAAAGACACCACTTATAAGGGACCTTTTTATGATTTATCCATAATAAAGAACAAATCTAATTTCTCAGGGTTATATTTTCTCCTTTATATATTTGAGTAATGGTAGTACTCCATTTTTTGTTAGAATTTGATGAGTGACATCCATCTAGTTACTTCACCCTATGGTTTATGGATGGGATTTCCCCCATTGATCTCCTTCAAGTTATGATGAACAGAAGGCTCCACTAGTCAATGGTGTGAAATATTGATGAAGTTTCTATACCTGTATGGATATTCAAAATATGTAGTTTCATTTTATAGGTTATCCATTTGGTCATTTTGTGAGTTCAGGATGTGAACCAATGTTGGATAAGAGTGGAATTCCTCTATAAATCCATATTCAAAGTCAAGAAAAGGGATCAAAAATTCTTTTTTGATATCATAATCACCATTGACATGCCTGATGAACAATTAAAAATTTACCATTATCTTCATGTTATTTACTTGTACATGATGTTCCAGCTCCAGTCTTGTAAGGAGGGATTGATATTCAACTTCATTATTCATAAATCCTTTAGACCAATGAATGGAGTATGGTAGAACTGGCTTTGATGTCGAAATTAGTGTGACTCCCAACCAAAATTTATTGTGTTTGGGATCTTCCACCCTCTTAATTATTGGCATCTTGGAAGAAGAATCAAAATTCATCTCCCATATATGGTGTCCCAATTGAGTATAGAATATATCTTAAATAGGAAATTCAGTATCCATTGATGTCAATTCGGCTAAGGGATTTTCTGAAAGTAATTCTATCAACTCATGGACTTTTTTACATTTTTGAGGAAGTAACTAAATATCAAATTTATACAAGATTGAAAACAATCATAAATAATGTACAGTCAACACAGGATGGATAAGAATGTATTTGATCATGTTTTTATAAGATTCCAAATGGTCCTCAACATTAATTAGGTAATTCGTCAGCTTCTAGAATGAAATGATTAGCACTAGATATTGCTCTTTTCATTATCTGGATAATGGGTCTCAAAATTGAGCATGGTTCAGTTAGGTTAATAATGGTTTTTTTCACTCTCGACATCTTTTTTGTGATAAAGGCAGATAGTGTCCCCTATTAGGATGTCACATACAAAATGATCTATTTTACTTCAATAGAAATCATCCCCACTGGTGGCCTCAAAATCCATTTCTTGAGAATATTAAATTATTAATGACAGTCATCAGTCCAATGATATGTATCCCCCTTTTTCCTCAACCTAGTGAAGGGATAAAAATTTATTACATGATTGGATATAAATCATCAAATTACAACCATGTTTCCTTTAATTCCATTAAACCCTACAATTATTACATAATGTGACATGTTTTTGATAGATTTTTTATTTTTAGGTGAAACTTAGATGTCATGATGGCATACCATAAATATGAGGAATTTCCCTAAGGTATCATTAAAATCAAATTTTAATGGGTTAATTTTCAGGTTGTGCTATGACAATGTACCAATGATGATTTCGAGGTCAGTGATGTGGCCTGGTAATTTCCAATATTTAACCACCAGGTCTTCAAAATAAATATTCTAAAACATCCCCTAGAAGAGGATGACGATGTGATGAATGGAATGTTGTTATATAGGGCTCACACTCTTCAAACCAAAGGGAATAACCATGTAGAAATATACTCCTTTTTTTGATATAAAATGGGTGGATTCCGAATCATCATGGGAGTATGAATTTGGTTTTATCCTAAATAGAAATCCATGAAGGAAAGGTCTAAATACCCTGTAGTCACATCAATAAGATGTTATGTAAACGTTATTAGGTAGTCATCTTTTAGGCAATGTCATTTGAGGTTTTTTAAATCGATGAAAAACCTGATTTCCATATTATTTTTCTTGAAAGTGACTATTTTGGTTAACCATTTCAGATATTCTACCTCCTCGATGATTTTTAACCTAAAAATATAGTGAACATCGGCATTAATTTTGGTAGTGTGTGTCAGTTTTCTCGTTATGGAATCCTTCTTATAGACCCAGTTGTTCTCTAGAAATCCCAAGTGGTGGTGGAAAACTCAGCATTGTGTCCGGACATTTTTGTGTAATTCTAGGAAAACACCTTCGAATTATTTTTTAAAAGGAGTTAAAAACTTCTTATTTTTTAGGATTCACATCTTCGATAAAAACAATTGGTCACATTTTCTCTTATGAGCACATGTTTCTTTACCTTATCACTTTATTGGTTACAGAAAAACCCTCCTCAAATACCAAAGGAAAATACTTTAGGTTTCCCTCTTCCTCTCCACTATCCTCCTATTCTACCTAGATATTAGAAGAATTAGGTAATTCATGAAGATAAATATGTTTAGGTGAGGAGTATATATTTTCACAACTATAAGATAAAGTGACTTCATGTGAACCAGTTCACACTATGGGGTCTCTTTGAAGATCCTATGGCGACGGAGTATGGGATAGAGAATGAGTTTATTTATCCTATCTTGGTTATATGACAACCTCTTCTCACTTATCTAATGATGTAGGGATCTATTAAGGCCTAGCTAATGGAATGAGAGAATTATCATCTTAGATTTTACCACTTTTTTGAGATTCATTGACTTTCTCCACATCACAGATCTAAATTGTCATGAATGATATTATGACGGTTATTGAATATAGATATGAATTAAGACCCATACACTCAACCTGGTTTATGGGTTACACATAATCATCACTTTTCTATTTAAAGGGGTTGTCCATGGTCATTTCTAGACTGTTTGGGGAAGTGATCCGAGTGGAATCTTCAACAATTGGTTGTTTCCCCTCCCTCTAATAAAATTTTTCATCGATATAATGCTACTCTCAATATTCTAATAGGGAATAATCATTAGGAAACATCATGAATTTTCCAGTAATACTTTATTTAAGTCATTGATGGTATGTTTAGGGGATTTATATGTGTTTATCTATCCATGTAATTAACATAAAATCATTGAAGGTTATTTCCTTCTAAACAATCGAAATTTTGAGTTAAGTTTAGGTCCTCCCAACTATGCCTTGAAAATTATTTGACCTAGTGGATTTTTTCATACATTATTAAAAATACTGATACATTAGAGAATAAGGCATAAAGTTATTCTATATGTATTCCATCAGGTGATGTTTCTGAACTGGAATTAGATTATATATTGATCCACTGTCGATGAAATACCATTGGACATTGATAACATTTATCCTTCCAGACAAGTACAAGGGTTTGATGTGCCCCTATATAATGAAAACATTATCAAGATCTATAAATGAGACAATCATGAGAAATTTAATAGGATGAATCTCTTCTAGATATACCTCAACATTAGAAACCATATCTTCATACTTATGGGGGATCAAAAAAGCCACAATGGGTTCTTCTTTGAGGTCTTTTGATAAAATTCGGGAATCAAGGATTGACAACATGGTCGGAACCAATGCTAATTACATCAGGATTTCACACATATGAGATAAATTATTTCAATTCCTTGAATAAGGATGATCATTTTTAGGTTCTTTAGAAGATTAATTACTAGTCATATGTGGACAATCCCTTGAAATAGGAGTTTATGATGCTCCTGTTCTTAGTGGGTTCGGCCGAATAAAGCTGCCTACCTTCCATGGGTGATTAGACACTTGTACCCCCTGTATTCAATATTCTAGGATTATCTGGTTAGGGTTTATTTTAGAATATTTAAAAGGACTTACCATCTATTATTTGACTCACTAATGATCCCTTCCATGAGTTTTCACTGCACTAATCGTCTGAGTAGGGTTGTTGTTATAATTCTAGTTTCTTCTATGATAGTTTATTCTCTTATTCAATCGACTCCTATAGCCACATCCTCATATTCACCAATTGGTTTAAGGGATCCTGATTTCATGTACATAAGAATATTCATATAACATATCCATTAAATGACATATATTAATTTAATTTAAGATTAATTCCTCTTTCAATGTGGATTCTATTTGGATGACCAATTCATGTGGAACAATTTGGATGGGTGGTGACCATTGTACCAAAAACTAATGTAATAAATTCTGATAGAGTAAAATCTAACCTTTTCCTTGGTACTTGTTCAAATTCAAATGTTTTCTCCTTTCCCTTCTATCCATGTCATTTTGTAAAATACAAGAATTTTGTGGACTATGAAGTTGATGGACTTGGTTGGGTCATAATAAATGTCGTTGAGGTCATAATTGGAAATTATAGCTATGTTTGGAAGATATATTAAGTCTGGTAGATTCACCAAACATATTCCCAATTATTCTATAAACATCTTTCCACTCACCTTCTTTCTTATTAGATGTATCTAAAACATATGCTATATTTTCTAGTGATTTTGCAACCTTAATTGATCAGAGTCTACAAATTATTTATTTGATTTATATAAAAACAAATCATTTATAAATGATGTGACCCATGATATGAAAAAAGGGAAAACAAATTTTTTGATCATTGATATAGACCAAGTTAGGACACTTAGGCTCGAGAACGAATAGTAAATAATTTTCCACAATTGTTATAATGTAATCACATACATGATCATCTCTGAATGAATAACCTTTATACTTTCATTCCTTGAATTATTTTGACTTAGTCCTTTATTCTCATCCTAATGAGGAGGGTGTTAATATTTATAATAAGGGGATTTATATGATATGTTGTGTATTATAGAGATAGATATTGTGTAGTGGCTGGTAGATGTGGGATGGTTGTAGCCCATTCTTTTCATGTTCTCTTCAACAGGGCTGATAGATACATATTGGACTTTATTGCTTAGTTTGATGTATGAAATATTTCATTCATTTTGAAAATACATATATATCTCAAAATCATCATGTATATCATAAAACAATGATAAATGTTTCTTACTCATCATAGAGGTTATTTATTAAATGAGAAATCAAATCTTCTTAGTGGAGCTACAAGTTCAGGGAGTACGTCATCCCCTTTCACCTAGAAATAAAATCTAGGAACCTAAAATATTCTAATTTTTTATAGTATGTGAGGCCAAGGATCATTTCCTTTTTTATAAATTTTTTTAATTGAAAGAGAAACCATTGATAGAGATATTCACATAATATAATTCACTGATATTGAAAAATGGTGTACCATACAATGTTTGGCCCTTTCAAATTTTAAATGAATATTCTAAGTTTCATTACTTCATGATAGATAGGGGTTCCCATAATTGGATCAAAATAAGAAAAAAATTGTAATGAAACTCCAAGTATCTTGATAAGTTGAGTATAGGAAATATAGTGCTCCCCAAATTTGGTAGGGGTGGGATCACAATCACCCAATCAGTGTAGGGATTCTGTTCTAGGTGTACTGTTGTGCTTTCTTCCTCCACAAATTACAATTGAGCTTCTGATGATTTGATGGAAATACTAATCCCTTTACGAATGTTTGGTTTAACATGATCCTGAACAAGGGCAATAATAGGTAAGGAATGATGTGTTGTCTCATCCAATATCTTTGGATTACATTTGGTTGGGGATATATTTTGAGGGTTCTCCAAAATCATTTATGGTTCCATCCATATTGGATGGAGTTATTTATATCCTTCCATTGTATAGTCCATGTAAATTGGTGGCTTGGGAATAGATTTGAGCATATTTTTTAGATGAACACTCACTAGGTTCGGGATCCTCTCTTCTTCAGGTGTATCATTTGGGTGGGTGATATGTGGTTCTACGGGAAGGACATACCCATCTGAAATATTACTCCTTATTAGTTATATATATTAATTTCTTAGATCCTATATTTCTAGATCATACTAGGAATGTCTTTCCTCTAAGGTTTCCTATTTATATCCTCCCAATAAATGTTGGGACTCATATTTCCCTCTATCATTTACTTGATAAAAACTCATTTTGGGGGTGGTGGTGGATAAATCATCGGAGATGAATGTTTTTAGAGTGATTTGGATTTTTGGTTTGCACACATTCATCATTTAACTTGTTGTTGACCATATTCCAGTTGAATATATTATCTCCTTGATCCTCTAGGTCAGTTTCATCTATATTTCTATCTGTAATGGTAACTCTCACAATGTTATTTAACACATAATGAATTGTAGGTATCGTATTGGCTGTTGAATGATCAGAGGTTGTTTATGACATTTACTAGACTTCTTCCCTCCTTTTTGAAATCAAATTTTATCTTATTGGTGAAGAGTGACTAATAGGGAATGACCAAACAACCTTATCATATGCATCCCTTCTAAGGGAAGTCGGTCAGAAGTTAGGAGGAACTAAGAGACCATATTTCTTGGCATCCACCCTAAATGAGAGAAGACTTATTTCTTTTAGAGAGGAGGTTGAGCTAAAAATTCCCACAGCCCTATGTGTTGGGATTTTCCCTTTTTTCATATTTTTATTACAAGGGAATAATTTTTTAGCATTGAAGGGTAACATTGTGTTAAAAATTCCCCCAAACCTATGGGGTCAGATGATCCCATAATACAGTTGCTATTACTTTCAGCGCCGCTCTTTTGATCTTGTGCATCTTTAATAGAGCATTATCTAGTTGCAATCCATGATCTTCAAAATAACTGCCTACATCTAAGGACATTAATATTTCCTTATTACAATATTCTATTAAAAGATAATCCTTCTAAAATATTTCTATTTATTGATTAAATTGTTTTTACTACCTTCACTCATCAAGAATGATGATTTTGAGACATTTTGTGGATGATTCCCACTAAGATAACTATATTACCCAAGTGGTTAATTATCTGATAGCCTCCCTTGGGTAATGCAATTATAGAACATCACCTATGGTGGATATTTTTTACTGAGGTATGGGGTGAAATTCAATGCTTTATGTTCATACCATCCTTAGATGTGAACACTAAGAAGGTTATTGATAATTATATGATGTAATTTATTAAATGCATTAAGGAATTCCATTTTAACATCTTTCGATTTCTTCCCTGATCATGGTCATTATGCAACTAGAAGTGACACTAACTTTTTTCATGGTAGATATCTCCAAATATTCTAACATGGTGTGTATACCCATCATATAGGAATAAATATTCTTCTAGGAAATGGATATATTTTTGGAGGTTCATATGGATTCCTTGTATGAACTCTTCTTATAGTAAATTTAAAATGTTGAAGTAAGAATTTTTTGATGTCCAAAACATTATGGGTATATTATCTATTGATAGTTTCATTCTCACAAGTAATGTATTTTTTTGTTCTACTTCCTGAGATTCCTCCACTAGATCAGCCAAAATGGGAACTTATTAGCAATTATTTTAGAATAAACCGGTCTATTAGGGGTCTCACTAGAATGGAAATGGTCTAGAGGTGTTTTGGAGGATGTCCTTTTCATTGGACTATCTTCCTATTAAAAAATAATTTCTCCTTTCATTGAAAATGTTTCAGGCATGACTAACCCCATAATTCCATGTGCCCCTGAATATAATAGATTTCATGTATTTAATCTGGTATGGGGTGTAAATCCTTACTTATTGATCTTATAGACACAAACATGGTTGTCATAGAGATCATTAGAATATAATGTCTCATGATCGATCATATTATTATCACATAGAAAGCCTTCATGATAGTCATTCTGGGGAAGACCTCCGGAGATTCTAGTAGTGGTTCTACGATGAGGAAATATTATATTTCGACTCCCGCTTTATAATTTCATAATAGATCAACAGGATCCTAGGATACAATTTATAGATGTTTAATGGCCTCAAGCACTCTATCAATTTACATAGCAGGGTCATCATTTTACTGATAAATTTTAAACATCCCTGAGATGGATTTATTTTTTTATTATGTACCATGGGGAGATATAATTGTGTATTTTCAATGGTGATCCCCGTTCTTGGGAGTGGGTTGGGGTGATTATCTTGCTACAATCAGAGTATTTTTTGGATTTTATGTAATTTTAGTAGGGATATTTTAATTCCCTAGAGAAGTCCTATAAATGGGCCTATGATCTCTAGTTATAATGGGGATGTTCACCTGATCCAATCATTCATTTATCATGGAATGGTTCTGATGACCCTCTTGGGAGGTAATAGTGATATATCACCACTCTAGAGTGACCCTACCATTATGCAGGGTATTCACCCTACTTTAGGAGGTGTGTCCATACACCTAACCACAAACTATTTCCATTGATGCGATTACATATTGAAATGTTATCTGGATGTTGTTATAAATTGATGTCTACCCATCCATCATTTTCATGAAACACTGAGAAACATCCTTAGTGGTAATAAGGATATTTACCCATTATAGTGTTGGAGTAGGAATATGAGTCTACCCCTAGTTCATAGGTGAGGTCTGATGACTAGTCCTCTCATCGTCGATGCATTTCGCTGGGCGAATTGATATGCATGAAAAGGGATTTACATATGCTCATTGGATGCTTCCATATTTGACTAGTGGGATTGATATGCATGAGAATAGATTTTCAACTTCTTTTTTTCTTTCATATTTGACTGGTGTTCTTTATTTTAATGAGTAGGTATTTTCATCTTTATATTGTTTTCAACAATATTTGACTAGAGATCTTGATATGCATGAGCAGTAACTTTAATCACCTCATTGTTTTTTGTCATATATGACAAGTAGTCTTGATATTCATGAGCTAGGATTTGCATTTACTCATTTTTTATACACCATATTTGACTACGGATATTATTCATTAGGGATAAAAACATTGTTCTATCCTTGGTTTTTCAACTTTCTCCCCCTGTGGACCACTATGGGTCCTATGTTTGAATGAATTGGGTTGTAGCCCATTGGGGTTTGAATGGTGTATAATAATTCACATTGGGTTCATTGTTTTTTTTTGAACTCATTTTCTATTGGTCTGTTTCTAATGGGGTTTTCATGTGGAATCTGAAACACCCAATGAATTTCATATCCAATATGATTTATGGAACTTCTTTCCAAATGTAGGAGTTAATTGGGGAACTTTTCCAAAAACCCTTATTAACTCAAATTGTTATGGAGGATGGAAGGTCTAACTCATCATACCATTTGGGGGGGGGGAATTGATGATTATTCAAGGACTCTTTTATATATTTTATTTAAGACAAGATCATTAATCCTTTATTAAATCCCAATTGGGCATCAAATGTCACCCTCATGTTAAAAACTTATCGTTATCTTGTATTGAATTTATCATCATCTGTATGTATACGAGGTTCTCTATTAATCATTCCATTTACATGTAGATTAGAAATTTTTATACCACATAGTTCGATGATCTGGAATTTATTATCATATAGGAATAATACAATTTTTTTGATATTGGGTTTAGGTCCCTAAAATGGGCTTCCAATGTATCCTTATGAATGGAATCAGAACCCATGTTGTTCAGTTCCACATCATAGGACACACCGTACATATTAATGTCATATGGAAAGGACTAAATTGAAAATCTTAACATCATGCAGTCAGGGAATCGAATAAAAAGATTCCTAGTCATGGATGGTGTGGTACATAAATCGAAGTTCCCTGAAGGACCGAGAAAAGATGTAGTTTCCTAGGTTGGGCATGATATTACTGGGAATATAGTCAAATATGGATGTCCATGAAAGATACCACAATTTAATATGGCCTCTAGGTTGGATATAACCTTATAAGAAATATATCCCAAAGAATATTATGTTGAATTTAATGTGTTGGGATTGGACCTCATGGAGGCTTTCAACGTATCCCAATTGATCATGAATCAAATTCCACATAGTTCAAAAAGTTGGGTGTTACATTGTGTAGGAGGCCCATGTGGTTTATTAGTCATGAATATAGCCCTCTAAAGGTTTTGATTACATTGTATTTGTGTTAAAATTTATAAGGAGGAACATGGAGGGGTATTTTATTGTGTGGATGTCGTGATAATTACTAATAATTAATCCCAAATGAGTGATGCTAAATTTTAGAATCAAGAGTAAGTGTATGATATGAAAAATTACACAATCCCTTTACTACTATAGTGAATGAGGTTTGTTATGGGGGATATAAAGGGTCTTCAGGAGCCCACATTCTCTTTTGTTTTGGTAACCATGTTGAGGCTTCCGGAGAGTGAAATGGCTCTTGTTTCCATCTCCTCAAGTTTTCTCATATCCAGGATAGGGAATTTAGCACTTAGGCCGATAATGTCTTTCAAGAAATCTAGGTCCTTAATCCATGATGGATTGCGTTCTCCCAAATTCAGAGAGGATGAGAGAAGGATCCAGTAGTATACCTCATCAAAGATAGAGATAAGTGGATCCCCTCAATCTCCAAAACTGGGAGGTCCATGGCACTACTTCCATGTTTGGTAGACTCATTACCATTTAAATCTATGATGTAGAACATTATGAGGATCCCACTTGTTAATTAGTTCACTAATAAGGCCTCATTTACAAAAAAAGTTCATGATCGAGAATGCACGATAGTGTGCCCTTTGATTTCATCATACATATCTAGTCCCTTTGGCGGTGGCCTTTGACTTATACCTCACAAATTGACCAATTTAGGGCATAAATATTTTCATAAAAGAGGATGATAGATATTTCTGTTAGGAAATATTTTTTAGGGTCTAAGGTGGGGCGGAATGATACACCATAGGAAAAAAAATTAAAACAATAAAGCAGTACACCCCATGATTCCCCATTCCTCTTAGAGTTTTTTCATGTGGGAGGGGGTTTCCTATGCGTACCAGTTTTCTACATAGGTCTATATTCACTATGTGTAGCATTTTCCTATATGGGATTCAGTTCCCTCTATGTAATTCTTTACAACATGGGTTTTGGTTCATTCCATGAGGCATATTACTATGTGAGTTGATGGCTTGCGAGGAGGTGATGGACATATGGCTCGCATAATGGTATCAGTAATATATTTTTTGTATTCGGATGTTCTGGTGATTTCTATTTCTAACTTAGCATTATGTGTTTACTATACCATTCGAAAATCAATTTATATCAGACATCTTCACTTTTTGATCCTCCCCTCATCCGTCATTTTCATATTCTCTCACTAGGGGGTTTTATATAGGTACAAGTGTAACTGAATTACACCGTGGTTAGTCATCAACATTGGCCATAGGGTTTCTTCATTTGTAGGATCCATAAATGGAAATCACATCCCCAAAAATGATTTTTCATTCGTGGGTTCTAGAAAACATCATCACGGCCCAATAAAATATTCTTCAATTTTATTAGCAAAAAAACCCATCCTTGCCCCTCAAAGGCTTTTTCATTTGAGGGATCTAGAAAACGGCTCCACAAAACTACCAACAACATCTCGTTTGTGAGATTTATAAAGAACATCATGGCCCTGCAAATGATTTTTCATTTGTGAGAGTCAAAAACCTACAACCCAGCCCCACAAATGATTCTTCAATTACTAGTTCCTGAACAAATTCCACATCTTAGAAGCAATTTTATCATTTGTGGGATGCTATGTGTTACATTTTTCTATATAGTGATACTAATAGGTGGAAGGGAGCCTTCCTTTGTGACTACACATCCTTTAAATAATATTCAAATTGACAATTTTTAGTTACATTATATCATTAAAAAATTCATGAAATCCATTTATAATCCCATATAGAGTTTTTAGGACCCATCATTGGTCTTTTATGATTTTTATGGTTTCGGGGTGGGGTTTGGGGGTTGTTTAACACATTTTTACATTGTTAGGGGTTTTTGATTTTTGGGGTTTAAGGGGGGTTGATTTTTAAATTGGGTTTTAGGGGTTTTTAGATTTATTTATTTTTATGGTTTGGGGGTGATCGTTTAAAGAGACTTTTTGGGATTTTGGGGTTTTGGGGTTTTTATTGTCTTTATGGTATTTTAGGGGTTAATGGGTTCTTATATTTTTAGGGATTTGGGTTTTTTATGTTTTTAGGGTCTTTTAATATTTTTTAGTGTTTTAGGGTTTTATTATTGTTTCTAATGGTTTTTAGTGTCATTTAATGTTTTTGCAGTTTTTAGGGTCTTTTTTAGTTATTTGGGTTTTTAAGAGTTTTTTTGTTTTTATGTACTTTTAGGGTATTTTTAATTTTTTGTTTCTTTTATATTTTTTCATATTTTTTACTTTAGTTTATGGATTTTAGTGTGTTTTAGGATTTCATGGGTTGTTTTATGGTATTTTGGGTTTTTTAGGGTTTTTTGGTTTTTTCTGATTTTTAAGGTTATTTTTTGGTTTTAGGGATATTTAGGGACTTCTAGGATTTTTTTGGGGATTTAGGGTCCTTTTTCGGGTTTTCTAGTTTTTATGTCCCTTTAGTGTTTTTATATTTTTTCAAATATTTTTGGGTTTTCCCTTTTAGGGTGTTAAGATTTTTTATTGTTTTAGGGGTTTTATGTTTTAGAGGGTCTTTTAGGGATTATTATGTATTTTTATAATCTATTAGGTTTTTAGGGTAATTTATTGTTTTTAGGTATTTTTAGGATTTTTAATGTGTTTTAGTGTTTTTAGGGTTTTTGGGACTTTAGGGTTTTTAGGAGTTTCATGGTATTTTAGATTTTTTTTTTAGGGTGTTTTTGTTTTTTGCGTTTTAAGGTTTTTATGGGTTTTAATAATGTTTGGGATTATGGAATTTAAATATTATTTGGGTTATTACGGTTTTTAGTGGTTTTAGTGTTTTTTTAGTTATTAGTGTTTTTTGTGTTTTTTGTGTATTTTATGTGTTTTTTTGGTTTTTTGGGGTTTTAGGAATTAAATGGTTTTTTTAGTTTTTTTGGGGTTATTATGGGATCTGGGTATTTTGAGGTTTTTAATTATTTTATGTGTTTAATGATCTTTAAGGGGTTTAGGGTTTTTATGGTTATTGGGGTTTTAGAGTGTTGTTTATGTAATTTAGGTTTCTTATCAGTCCTTAGATATATTATGATTTTCGCGGTTATTAAGGGTTTTAGGGTTTGTTAAGGGTTTTCATTACTTACTAGGGGCTTTTTGGTTTTATTCTTTTTAGGGATTTCTAGAGTTTTCAAGTGTTTTTTTTGTGTTTTATGTGTCTAAATGGTTTTTAGGGTGTTATGGTTTTTAGGGGTCATAAGGGTATTTATGGTTTTAGGGTGGATTTAGGGATTTTATGGTTTTTTATGGTTTTATGTTTTTTAGGGGTTTTGATAATTTTTAGTGTCATTGAGGGTATCTTACGATCTTCAAAAGATTTTATAGATTTTTTGGATGATTTTAGTATTTTTACAGTTTTTATCCCTTTTACGGTCTTTTGGGGTTTTTGGGCTTAATGGTATTTTAGGTTTTTAGGTTGTTATGTTTTTAGTGAGATTTGCGCAATATGGTTTTAATATTTTTTTATAATTTTCAATGGTTTCTTTAATATTTTAGGGGTTTTAAATGTTTTTAGGGGTATTATTATTTTTATGTGTTTTGGGGTTTTTTAGTTTTTAGGGTTTTTGGGGGTTTATGGTTTTTTAGGTGTTTTAATGTTTTTCATAGTTTTTAGGGATTAAAAGGAATTTAGGTTTTATAATGTTTTTGTTATTTTCCGTTATTTTTATGAATTTTTGTGTTTTAGTGTTCTTAGGCGTTTTATAGGGTTTTGGGTTTTTGGATCTTTGGGTTTCTCATGGATATTGAGGGAGTTTTTTGGTTTTTTGGTTTTATTTGGGTTTTTTAGGGTTTTGGGGTTTTTATGGATTTTATGGTTTCAGTATTTTTATTGTTTAATGTTTTTAGGATTTTTATTATTTTTTGTATTTTTAATTTTTTTAGGATTATTTTTGCAGTGTATATGATTTTTAGGATTTTTTAGTTAGTTTTGTGGTTATTTTATTTTAAAACTTTTTAGGGGATATTAGGGGTATTAGTCAAATTTGGGTTTCTAGAGTTTTTAGGGGTTTTAGGGTATTTATGATATTGTTGGGTTTTTAGGTGTTTTAGGGACTTTTAAGTCCTTTAGAGTTTTAAGGATTTTAATTGGTGCTTCGGTTTTTATTAGGTCATTCTAGTGTTTTTATGGAGTTTATGAGGTATTTTATTGATTTTAGGGTTTTTAGTGTCTTTTAAGGATTGTAGGGGTTTAAGGTTTTTTTTGGAATTTGTTTTTTTAGGTTATTTTTTGTTTTTAAGGCCTTTGAGGGGTATTTTGAATTTTAGGATTTTTAGGTTTTTATGGATTTTAAGGTATTTTATGGTTTACTGGTTTTTAGGGTAGATATTTGTTTTTTAAGTTTGTAGTGTTTTTTGTGTTTTTTGTGTTTTTAGGAGGATTAAGTTTTTTTATCGGTTTTTTTTTGGGTTTGTAGGTTTTTTAGGTGTGTTGAGGGTATTTCAGTTTTTAGGGTATTAGTTTTATAAATTTTATAGAGTTTTTTGTGGTTTTAGAGTTTTTAGTGTTTTTATATATTTTAATAATTTTGAGGGATTATTTGGGGTTTTAAAATGTTTGGGATTTTAGGGATTTTTTGGGGTTTTAGGGGTTTTATGGGATAAAATCCCTATATGGGTTTTCATGACTTTTTGTTGTGTTTTAGGGGTTTCATCGGGATTCTATGGTTTTTAGGGACTTTTATGAATTTTAATTTTTTGGATTTTTTTCTATTAATGGATATTTGAATTATTTTATTATTTTTATAGTTTTTATAGTTTTTTCATGTTTATAGGTTTTATAGAGGGTTTACGGTTTTTAATGGATTTTTTATAGGTTTTATGAATTTTAGTGGTATAAGGGGTTTTTTGGGGTTTTATTAGATTTAAGGCTATCCAAGGTGTTTAATGGATTTTGGGTCTTTTGGTTTTTATTGTGTTTTGGGGATTTTTTGTTTTCAATTCCTTTTGGGGTTATTATCAATTTTAATAGTTTTTAGGGTGTTTTAGTGTTTTTATAGTTTTTAGGTGTTATATGATTTTCTAACGTCTTTTTGTTTTATAGGTTTTTGGTGTTTTAAGGGTTGTTGGGGGGTTAGTGTTTTTAATGTTTTATTAGGGGTGGGACATATTTGTAGTGTATTTATGTATTATTATTTTTATAAGATTTTAAAGGGGTTTTTTATTTTTGGGGTATTATTGTTTTCAGTGTTTTCAGTGTTTTCATAGGTTTTTCTGGGTGTTTAATGGTTTTAGAGATTTTTAGGGGATTTCATTGTTTTTAAGGACATTTAGTGGTTTTGGGGGGAGGGTTTAGGTTTCTTAGGGTATATAGGATTTTATATAGTTTTATGTATTTTTAAGGGGTTTAGGGGGTTTAAGCATGTTTAAAGGTTATTTAGGGTTTTTAGGGTTTTATGTTTTTAATTGTTTTCTGGGATGTTTCAAATTTTTGTGTATTATACAGGTTTTTGGTTTATTTTACATATTTGTGATTTTTTGGGTTTTTAGTCCCTTTTAGAGTTTTTAGGATACTTAGTTATTTAGAGTTTTAAGGGTTTAAATGGTTTTTATTGATTTTAAGGGTTTATTTTTCTAAGGGAGTTTTCATTTATTTTAGGGTATTATGGGGTTTTCGATTGTTATAGGGTTGTTGTGATTTTATTGTGTCCTTGGGTGTTTTTGGATTTAAAGGGGTTTTAGATTTTTTAAACAGGGATTCTATGGTGTTATATTTTTATTGTTTTGTAACGGCCTTTTAGAGTTTTAAAGGGTTATTTTGGTCTTTTTATGTTTTAGGAGGTTTCAAGGTTTTGGGGTCATTATGCGGTATTATGTTCTTCTTCGGGTCATAGTGTTTCTAGGGTATTTTACGGTTTGGTGGTTCTTTAGGTTTTTTGGGTTTTTTGGTTGGGTTGTTAGGGTTTTTAGGTTTTTTTGGGCATCTATGGGCTTTTATGATTCTTACGGGTTTTAGGGATTTAGGGTATTTATGGGTTTGTGGGGGGAGGGTTTTGGGTCCTTTAGGGGATAATTTTTTTGGGGGGTTTTGGGTTTTGGGGATTTTAGTGTTTATATCAGGTTTTTGCGTTTTTATGGTTTTTAGGGGCTTTAGGGTACTTTGGGTATTATTTTTTTTTGAGGATTATTTTGGGATTTGGAGTTTTTGATGATTTTTTTGGTTTATTAAGGATTCTTTCTGATTTTAAGGTTTTTTATGAGCTTTAGAGTTTTTAATGGCTTTGTGTATTTTATGGAATTAGTATTTTCTAGTTTTTTGGGGGTTTTTTTGGTTTTTATAATGTTTTATGGTTTATGGAGCATTTTTGTGTTTTTCTAGGGATTTTATGTTTTTTTGTTTTTAATTATTTTCATGGTTTTTAGGTTTATGGTTTTTAATGGATTTTAAGGTTTTTGATTTTATGGGATTTTTTAGGGGTTTAGGGTAGTTTAAATTATATATATTTTTGTGGTCTTAGTGTTGTTTTAGTGTTTATAGGGTTTTGGGTTTAGGGTGTATGGTATAGTGTTTAGGGTGTAGTGTATATGGAACAAGGTGTTAGGTATATGGTTTAGGATATAGAGTATATGGTTTATGTTCTAGGTTATAGGGGTTTAGGATGTAAGGAATAGGGTTCCAGATGTAGGTTTTATGTAGTATGGTATTGGGTTTAGGGTGGAGGGTTGAGGTTTTAGAATGTAGGATTAAGAGGGGTGAAGGGTATGGGTTTAGGATGTGGGGTTTTTGGTTTAGGATTTAGAATTTATAGTTTAGGGTTTATGGTTTAGATTTTAACATATAGGGTTTAGGGTTTAATGTAAATGGAATAGTGTTCAGGGTCTAGGTTATATGGTTTTAGGTGTATAGTTTTGGGTTTAGAATTGATGATTTTGTTTTTAGGGTGAGTAGTTTATAATGTAGGATATACGGTTTATAGTGAAGGGTATGGAGTTTAGGGTGCATGGTATTGGGTTTTGGATGTAGGTATTAGGAATTAGGGTGTGGGGTATTTGGTTTAGGGTGTAGGGATTAGTTTTTAGGGTTAGGTATTGGGAATAGGGTTTAGGGTTTATTTTTAGGGCATAGGGTATAAGTTGTACGGTCTAGGGTGTAGGGTTTTCTTTTCCAGGTTCTAGGTTTTATGTTTTAGGGTTTAGCTTTTAGGGTTTATATTATAATGTCTAGGGTCTATAGAATTGCATATAGGGATTAGGTTTTTGGGTTTAGGCTCCAATGTATAGTGATCAGGGAGTGTGGTATAGGGATTGCGTGTGGGGTATGTGGTTTAGAGTGTTGGTTTTAATGTTTTTAGGGTAGGTTATTGGGTTTAGGGTGTGAGTATTAGGTTTAGGTTGTGGGGTATAGGGTTTTACAAATATAGTATAGCGTTTATGATGTGGGGGTTGGGGTTTGGTTATAGGGTTTAGGGTTTAGAGTTCAGGGTTTAGGGATTAGGGTTTATGGTTTCTGGTTTCTGGTTTATGGATTAGGGTTTAGGTTTTAGGGTTTAAGGTGTAGTGTTTAGGGTGTGGGTTATAGTGTTTCTAGTCTACGGTTTAGGGTTTGGGGGTAGGGTATTAGGTTTAGCGTGTTGGGTATAATGTTTAGTTTTTGACATTATAGGGTATGGAGATTAGTGTGTGGGGTTGAGTGTTTTTGGTGTAGGTTATAGGGTTTAATGTTTTTTAGGAATTTTCTGGTTTCTTTTTTATATTATACTTTTTTGGTTTGTAAATATATTTAGGGTTTTTATGGTTTTTTTGGGATTTTGGGTTTTCGAGTTATTTGGGCCATCATGTGCTATTTTATGAATTTTTAAAGATTTTTTGGGTTTTTAGAATTTTTATGGTATTTCTTTTTTTATAGGGGTTTTTAGTTTTTTTGACTTTTTTTACAGTTTTAGGATTTTTAAGGGTTTTATGGGTTTTTAGGATTAGTAAGGTTTTTTGGAATTTTTTTTGTGTTTAAGGGGTTTTTGGGATTTTTTTAGATATTTTTGTGTTTTCTTGTGTTTTTTATCTTTTTAGGGGTTCCTAACATTTTTTTTGGGGGTTTTAGGGTTTCTTAGAAGATTTTAAGGATTTTTGGGGATTCTATTGTTTTCATGGTTTTTATGTGTTTTTAAGGGATTTATATTTTTGTAGTTTTCATTGGTTTTTATGGGTTTTAGAGGTTTTTTGGGGTATTTGGGGGGTATGTTTCAGGGGTTTTAATGATTTTTTATAATTTCATTTCTTTTTTTAGTGTTTTGTTTTTCAATATTAATTTATTTTAAGGATTTTTTAGGTTTAGGGTTTAGGGTGTAGGTTATAAGGATTATGGTGAATGATTTATGGTTTATCCTTTTGGGTTTAGGGTGTATGATATAGGGTTTCTGGTAGAGTTTATAGGGTTTATGGTGTGAGGTATATGGTTTCAGGTTTAGAGTATAGGGTGTTTTTTATTGGGATTATATTTTAGGAATTAGGGTTTAGGGTGGAGGGTATATGGTTTAGGGTATAGTGTTAATGGTTTAAGGCATAGGGTTTTGTGTTTTGGGTGTATTTTATAGGTTTTAGGGTTTAGAGTGTGGGGTATAGGGTTTTGTGTGTAGGGTATATAGTTTATGGTGTCATGATCAGGGTTTAGTATGTAGGTATAAGGTTTATTGTGCAGACTTTGGGGTTTAGGATATAGGGTATAGGGTTTAAAGTGTTGTGTTTAGAGTTTAGGATATAGGGTTTAGAGTTTACAGTGTAGGGTTGAGGGTTTAGGAACTAGGTTATAGGGTTTAGAGACTAAGGTTGTGGATTTAGGATGTAAGGGTTAAGTTGTAGTGTTTAGGGTGTAGGGTATAGAGTGTACGACGTAGTGTTTAGGGTTTTGGGTACAAGTATTTGTGTTTAGGTTCTAGGGATTTTGGTATAGGGTTTATGGTTTTGGGTATAGGGTATAGGGTGTAGTGTATGGGGTATACAGTTTACTATATAGGGTTTACAGTGTAGTATTTTGGTTTTTTGGTGTATGGTATTGGGTTTAGGGTTTTTGGTTTAGGGTTTTTGGTTTAGGTATTACAATGTAGAGTATTGGGTTTAGGGTGTAGGGTATTGTGTTTGGGATTTTGGGTTTATGATTGACAACATTTTTTTGGGTATTGGATGTAGGGTCAAGTGTTTAGTGTTTTGGGTATAGTGTGTAGTTTGTAGATTTTTGAGCATATGGTTTTTTATTTTGTGGTTTGGGTATATGGTTTATATTTTAGGGTTTAGGGTTCATGGTGTAGGGAATAGTGTTCTTGGTCTGGGGTTTACGGTTTTGGGTGTAGGGTATAAGTTTTTTGGATTTTTTTTATTTTTAAGGGATTTTTTGTTTTTATTTGTTTTAGAATATTTCGGTTTAATAATGTTTTTAGGGTTTTTTTGGTTTTTATGGTTTTGGAAGGTTTTAAGGTTGCAAAGGATTTAAAATGTATTTCTAGGGTTTTGGGATTTACTTTTTTCTCACATTTTGGGGTTCTAGAGTTTTCTATGGTTTTTATTGTTTTTAGAGGTTTAATTGTTTTTCTTACTATTTTAGGGTTTTCATTGTTTTCTTAGTGGTTTTAGGTTTTTTTATTTTAGGGCTTTTAGGGAATTTTTGTTTTTTTTGTTTTAATGGCTTTTAGTTTATTTTATGTGGTTTAGTTTTTTATTAATTTTAAGACTATAATGTGTTTCTGGGTATTTTAATATTTCTAGGTTTTTTAGTGTTTTATAGTTTTAGGGTATTTTAGGGGCTTTAGGGGGTTCTAGGCGGTTTAGGGTTTTAAGGTTTTTTATAGTTTATTTTTTTTTTTGAGATTTTTTAGTTTTTTACTAGATATTTTATGTGTTTTTGAGTTTTTGGTTTTAAAGAATCGTTATGATTTGCAATAATTTTATTTTTTATCAATTGTAATGGATTTCATGTTTTATATTTGTTTTAGGGTTTTTAGGGCTTTAGAGTTTTTTTAGTATTTACAGGGATTTTGGAATTTTTAGGGATTTGGTGGTTTTAGGTTTAGTTTTGGTTTTTTGGGTTTTTATGGTTTATTGGGGGTTTTGGGATTTTAGGGTTTTAGAGTATTATTTGTATTTTGAGGAAATTTTTTGGTTTTTATGTGTTTTAGGATTTTAGGGGTTTTATGGTTTTCTTAGATTTTTTGGGGGATTTAGAATTTTTATGTTGTAGGGTTTTTAATGTTTTAGGGTTTTGTTAAGGTCATAGGGATTTTTATGGATTTTTAGTGTTTTTTACAATTTATTATTTTTAGGGTCTTCATGTCTTTTTGGGATTTTTAAGTTTTAAGGTCATTTAGGGTATTTTATGAATGTTATTGTATTTTAGGGTTTTTGGGAGTTTTAGGGTATTTTGTGTTATTTTGGGATTTAATGGCCATATATGGGGTTTTATGGTCTTTTGGGTTTTAGGGATTTTATGGATTTTTTTGTTCCATCCGGGTTTTAGGGTTTTTACAAACTTTAGTGTTTTCGATCATTTAGGATTTTATAGTTTTTTTGGGCCTTTTAGGGGTTTTATGGTCCTTTATATTTTATAGGGCTTTAGACTCTTAGGGTTTATAGATATTTTATTATCTTTTAGTGTTTTAGGGGTTTTTGTGTGTTTTAGGGGATTTAGGGCTTTAATAGTCATTTCATATTGTTAGGGTTTTTATGTTCTTTTAGGTATTTTTAGATATATAAGGGTTTTCTAGATTTTTTTAAAATTATTTATGGTCTATTAGGGTCTTTTTGTCTTTTTAGGGCAAAGAAGGTGCGTGCCAAGAAGAAATATTGGCGCCTCAATTAATAAAAAGAAAAGGTACAAAACATTACAGAGGGGACTTGTACATTCGTGTGCAGGTAGCACCCATCATGTCAGCGGCTACATGAGACGTGCAAAAGGAAGGAGCAATGAATGACCACCATGAGCAGCATTCTTCAATAGCCATCTTAGAGAGAGCATCAGCCACCATATTGACTTCCCTGTATGCATGAGAAATCCTGAGAGTCAGGTTCTTGTAGGACCTTTTATGGGTTTTGGAGATTTAAGGATTATTTATGGGTTTTAAATTATTTAAGAAATTTTAGTGCATTTAAGGGTATCTATGGTGATTTATGGTTTTTATATTTTTTTGTTTAGGTATTTTATGTATTTTTAGGGGTTTAGGATATTTTATGGTTTTTTGGGTTTTATGGTTAGTATAGTTTTTAGGGTTTTATATTGTTTTTATAGGTTATGATTTTTTTGCCTTTTTAGGGTTTTAATTTTTTTTGGATTTCAGGGGTTTCAGGGTTTTCGGGTTTCTAGGGGTTTCTCTGGGTTTTCTAGGAGATTTTATGATTTCAGCGTTTTTAGGGTTTTTTAGTATTTTTGAATGGTTTTTGTAGATTTAAGGGTCTATTGGGTTGTTGGTGTTTAATGGGTTTGATTGGTAAATTGGGATTTTTGGGCTTTTTGAGGGGTTTTAGGGTTTTTAGGTTTGGCATGTTTTTGAGGTTTTTTAGGGTTCTTGAGTTTTTTTGGGTCTTTTGGGTGTTTTTGGTTTTTAGTGTGGAGGGGTTATGGGTTTTTATCTTTTTAGTTGATTTCTTGGGAAAGGAAGATACAGAGGTCAGGCTATTACCGACCCCCCCCCCCCCAATTTATTAGAAAAAAACATGCAGCAGACAAGGGAGGGGCGGGGTCAATATACCCACACCCAAAAACCATGGATAGCCCCACAAAACCCAAAATACCCCAAAAAAATAAAAAATACACACAATACCAGAAAAACCCAAAAGACCCAAAACCCCAAAGAGAAAATAGAAAAAGCTACAAATCAATGTCTCCATCACCATATGGGTCCCCATGAGCTCCATAACTAGAAGAAGCATCTGACTCCCCTGAACCCCATTCAGATGAGTCATATTGCTTTAGAAAGGCAGTGTATTACTCTCTAAGGTGTTTCTGCTCCACATTCAGATGTTCCTTGACAAACCTACCCCTGCCAAAGGCAACTTCTTTAGCTTTGCAAGAGGCTCCCGCGGACATTGTCCTTGGAAAAGTCAAATAATCATTCCACAGCTTCCGCTTGTGGGGGTCTGGAGAGAGAACTGCAAGCTTTTTTTCCATTCCATTATAATTATCCACCTCTAGGAAGGCCCTCTCCTTAACGATCATAGCCATATAATGATACATCCTTCAATGATCCTTCTGAAAATCCGTGACGAAGGAGGCTTCCTGATTGAGAGAGAAGTCAACAAGAACCTCAAACTACGGCACGACCAGCGAGGTTTAATCTTCAACAGCTATACAAGGAGGGGATACCAAACTAGCGAGGGCCTTCTGCAGTTCCCCCTACTCCCTAGGATGCTTGCTGACCCCCCCCCCCCCGATAGGAGGGTATAATAAGCCCCTACACCGCCCTTTTCCCCTGCTCCCCAACACCAACCGAGTTCCCAATGGTGTCCAACATCGGCTCGGCCTCACTATCTTTCTGGGATACACTCCCTCCACCACTTCAACCGGCAATGAACTGCACCTCACATAGTAACTGTGAGTTCAACCACTCATTCCTAGCATCATCAACCGGAGGACCGAGCCCCTCCTCCCCAGGAATCTTTCTTACTTTATCCTCATCCACAACAACCTCGTCATAGTAATGAAAAAACACCTAAACATCATTTTTATCTCTCTCAATAGCACAATCCAAGTTCCTAGAAGTGTCCATCATTATCTTATGTTCAATAGAACTCACTTTCACACTCCCTCCATCACACCCAGCATCAACAACCTTCACCTCACTCCCCAGTGCAGCAGACCTTTCCCTCACAGAGATAGAAAGTGGAGACCCTTGCACCTCCTCCTCAATATCCATCCCATGAAAGTGTTTGAAAGTTGTAAAGTCTTCTAGCCTCCTCATCATAATGTTTTCTATACAAATATGCATCCCACCAACAGCAACCTCCCTACATGCAGAACTTCTGACATCTCTAAGCTTCAAGTCTCTCCTCAATATCTTGAAGATATCACTCACCTTGGGCTCCAGTTGGCACTGAGTAACCATTTTCCCCAATCCTTGATCACCTATCGCAGACCCATGGCTCCCCAGCACAACTGGATGGTCAGCCCGCACAATCCTTGGGCTCAGTGATCCATAACCAGGACCCATGGCAAGTTCCACCCCCTTAGCGCCTGTCATTTCATGCCCGTTTCGAATGGCCGCTTCTACCTTCTTAACATGCTCCCCCACCTGAGCCCGACCCTCTTCACCAGATTCAAACTAAACCACATTCAATAGATAAGAATCTGTATGCATATCCTCCTGTACGTCACCCCGATTCTGCTTCCCTTTGCCAGCCACCTCCTGCGATCGATTCAAATCACAATAATTCCTGCTGAAATGCCTGAAACTAGATCACTATTTCCCAAATGCCAACAGGAGGAGAAAAATTCAGTCCATTACTCAAAAGTCACAGGTCTCTTCCACCAAATCTCTTCACCAATATCAATCCAATCAAAATCAATCGGTTCTTTCGATGCATCATTCTCAATAAAGGCCCTTGGGGAAACAAGGTGAAAAATGGCCCTCGTTCTACTATCCATACATAAGAACCTTCCCATGAGGTTTCCCATCATGGAAATAATGGAGGAATTTTTGAAAGGGAATGGTAAGTTCTAGAAATCTTACCGAAGATTCCACCATCGGTGAGTCACGGTTCAGATACAGATCAAAGGTCCACGAGGAAAGAGAGAAACGAGCAACTTTACATCTTCTTGGAGCAACGGACCAAGCATGAATAATATCCTCCTCTGATGCAAAGCAAATCAAGATGTTTCTACTATCAACAAGGCCTACCATGGCGTGACCTTGGAGGTCTCAGTGTTCAAACACAAATCTGTCAAAAACATCCAAAGGAGGTCACCAATTCAAGAAATAAGAAACCAAGGTCAGCCTATGCAGGGCAGAGTCCATGTTGAACTCTGCCACTAGTAACTAGAGCTATGGAAATCCTTCATGAAAATTAGGGTACATAGGGAAAATCTCAACATGGGGAAAAGGGGGGTGAAAATCAGGAACAAAGAATGGGACAAATGGATTCTAATCATCAAGAATCAGTGGGGCCCCACCCCACATAGAGGGGGGAGGGCAAGGCACAAGAATCATCGTCATCTTCATGATTTCCACAGGAGAGGAGAATAGCCATCGCGAGAGACAATAGATACCATCATAGTTTATTTCTAGGGTTTTTAATGGGTTTTAGGGGTTAATTTTTTTTAGTGGATTCTTAGGGGTTTTAGGGTCCTTTAAAGGTGTTTGAGTTTTTTTTCGAATTTATGGATTTTTTGATTTTTAGGGGTTTAGGGGGTTGTTATCATTTTCAGAGGCTTTGAGTTTTGTAGGTATGTTATGGGTTTTAGGTGTTTTAGTGGTTTTAGGGGTTTCTATGCTCTTTTTGGTTTTTCAGGGATTTTAGGGTTTTTTGGTTTTTAATATTTTTATGGTTTTTAGTTGTTTAATGGTTTTATTTGTTTTCATAGTTTTTACGGTTTTAAGGGATTAATGGTATTTAGGTATTTTTGGGTTGTAATGGTTTTTAGTCTTTTTTGGATTTTTAGGATTCTCATAGTGTTTTTAGGGTTTTCATATGGTTTTTAGGATTTTATGGGTTTTTAGGGATTTTACAATTTTTAATGAATTTGTTTCTTTTTATAGTTTTTATTTTTTTAGAGTATTTTAGGGTCTTTTAGGGTTGTGGGGGCAGTGGTTCTTGGTTTTTATTTTAGTTTTTAGTTTCTAGGGGGAATTATTGTTTTTAGAATTTAAGGGGGGGGGGTTTAAGGTTTTTAGGGGTTTTGGGTATCAGGTATTTTTATTGTTTTAAGTGGTTTAGTTATTAGAGTTATTAAGATTTTTATGTTTGATTATTGTGTTTAGGGGGTTTTCAGGGTATTTAGGGTTTCAGTGTATTTTTGGGTTTGTAGGGGGTTTATGGTCATTTAGCGGATTTATGTGTCTTAGGGGGTTTTAAGGGTTTTTGTTTCGTTTATTATTTTTTAGGGTTCTTGGGACTTTTATGGGTTTTTATGGTTTCTAATGTCATTTATGGTTTTTAGGTTCCTTGATATTTTTATGGAGATTTTTTTTTGTTTTTAACATTTTTAGGGGTTTTAGAGTTTTAAGTGTTTTTTGAGTTTTTAGGGGTTTTAGGTTTTGAGGGTTTTTATATTTTTTATGATGTTTATGGGTTTTCTGTGGTTTTAAAATGCTTTTTCTTATTAGGCTGACTATGTATTTAATGGTTTATGGGTTGTAGGGTTTTTATTTATTTTAACGTTATTATGTGATTTTAAGTGTTGTAATGTCATTAGGGGTTTTAAGAGTTTTTCATGGTTTTTTCAGGTTTTAGAGTCATTTAGAATTTTAGGTGTTTTCGGGGTTTTTGTGGTATTTAGGGTATTTTTGGATCTTTTATAGTTTTTAGGGTTCTTATGGTCATTTATGGGTTTTAGGGGATTGAAGGTATATTAAGAGTTAATTTGGGGTTTTAGAGATTTAGGATATTTTATAGATTTTTAGGGTCTTTTAAGGTTTTTTAGGATTTTCAGGGACACTTATTGTTTTAAGTTTTTTTAGAGTCATTTATGGTTTTTAGGGTCTTTTAAGGGGTTAATCTGTTTTTAGGGTTCTTTAAGGGTTTGGGGGGTCTTACGGTTATTTAGGGGGTTTTATGGTTTTGAGGGATGTTCTGGGTTTTTAGGGTTCCTTGGTATTTTTTGGGTTTTTTGTTATTTTGGGGTTTTTACTATCCTATATGGTTTAGGTGGTTTTACAGTCTTTTAGAGGCTTCAATATATTTTATCAACTTTTAGGTGTACTGGGGGATTTTTTGAGTTTTCAGGGTATTTTTAGGTCTTTTAGGCTTTTTATAGTTTCTAGGGTCCATAATATTTTTTAGGGGTTTAGGGCCTTTTATCATTTTTAGTGTTTTATGGTCCTTTAGGATTTTTTAGGGGTTTTGGTAATTTTTGAGGATTTTATTGGTTTTTAGTGATTTATATTTTTAGGGTTTTTATGGTTTTTAGCAGTTTTAGGGCCCTTGGTGGTGTTAGGGTCCATTAAGGTTTTTTGGGTATTTTTGGTTATTAGGGGTTTTAGGGATTTAATAGTTTTTAGTATTTTTGTAGTGGGTTTTTGGGTTTTTAGGTTAGTTTTTTTTTTATTTTTTGTAATTGGTTGTAGGGGTTTTTAGTTATTTTCATGATTTAATGTGGTTTTAGGGTTTTATGGTTTGTCGGGGGTTAAGGGTTTTTGGTGTTTCTAGGGTTATTAGAGGTTTTTAGGCTTTTTAGTGTTTTTAGTATTATTATTGGATTTAGGATTTTTATAGTTTTTTGGGTTTTATGGTTTTTAGGGGTTTTTGGTTTTTAGGTGCTTTAGGGTGGTTTCGTGTTCCTATGATTTTTTAGTGTTTTTATTATTTTAGGGTTCTATGGTTTTTAGGGGATATATAGGGCTTAAGGTGTTTAATGGATTTCTATGACCTTCTAGGGTTTTTATTGAGTTTTAAGTTTGTTTTTGGGTTTTAGGGTATTTAGTGTAATTTTTGGGTTTTAAATTTTTAGTGACTTTTTTTGTTTCCTTTACACTTACTAGTTTTACGGATTGGAGTCTTCATACGGTTTTTTGGATTTTTAATAATTTTTAATGTTATTAGGTTGTTTTATATTTTTTTTATTTTAGGGTGTATTATTGTTTTCTGTTTTTATAGTTGTTTTATTGTTTTAACGTTTTTTAAGAGTGTTTATTATTTTTATGAGTTTTACTGTTTTTATGGTAGTTTGGGTTTTTGGGTTATTAAGGGTTTTAATGATTTTTAGGGGTTTTAGTGGTTTCTTGTGGTCTTTGGGTTTTTGAAAACTTTTGAGTTTTTGGAATTTTTAGAGCGTTGGAATTTTAGGTAATTTTTATTTCATTATGTTTTTATGGTTTTAGGTGTCATTTAGGGATTTTTAGGGGGTTTTTGGTTTCAGGGTTTTCTTAGGGTTCTTATGGGGTTTATGACTTTTTTGGGTTTTTATGGTTTTTAATGGTTTTAGGGATTTAGGAATATTATAGAGATTTATGCGGTTTTAGTGTTTTTAGTGACTTTATGGATTTTAGAGGATTTAGGGAAATTATAGATTGGAGGGCTTTTTTGGGTCATTTTAGGGTTTTTAGGGGTTTAAGGTATTTATTGTGTTTTAGGGTTTTTTTAGTCTTTTGGGTATTTAGGGATTTTTTTGCTTTATGCGTGATTAAGGGTTTTTGAGTTCTAGTAGTGTTTATTTAGGTATTTTTTGGTTTCTAGGGTTTTTAGGGTTTTTTTGGGCTTTAGGGTCATTTGGGTTTTTTACAATTCATTGAATTTTTGGAGTTTTAGGGTCTTTTAATGAAATTTTTTTTAGGAGCCTTTAGTGTATTTATGGTTTTTAACGGTTTATAGTTTTTTCTTTTATTATTGTTATTAGTGTTTCTAGGTGTGTTAAGGGTTTTTTTTATGTTTTTCAAAAGATATTATTTTTTTACAGAATTTATAGCTTTTTATTTACTGGTTCCTAGGGGCTTTTCCATATTTGTGGTGTTCAGGGAATTCTCAGTATTTTTTTGGATTTTTAGGGATTTTTATGGATTGGGTTAGTTATTAATATTTTTAGTCATTTAAGGATTTTTAGTGATTTTATTTTTTTCTTGGGAGGTTTTCATGTGTTTTGAGTGTGTTTATGGCATTTATTGTTTTATTGGTGTTTAGAGTAATTAGTGGTTTTAATGTTTTTTCTAGTTTTTGTGGGTTTCAAGAGTATTTAGTAGTTATTAGGTATTTATATTGTTTTTGGGGGTTTTAGGGGATTTTTGTGTTCCTTGGTAGTTTTAGAGGTTTTGGGTGCTTTTTAGGGGGGTTTAGGCATTTTCATGTATTTGCAGTTTTAATTGGTTTCATAGGGTTTTAGAGTTTTGTGTGGGATTTTTAGTTTTTTGGGGTTAATAATGGGGGGTTTGGGTTTTTAAAGGTAATTAAGCACTATTAGGGGTTTTAAGGGTTTTCTAGTTCTTATTTGGGATCTAAGAGCTCTTTAGTTTTTTTTTTAATTTCTAGGGTTTTTAGGGGTTTAGGGGTTTTTGGTTTTTAGGATTTTATGAGTTTTTTGGTCATTTGGGAATTTTGGAGTTTTTTTCGGGCATTATTAGATTTTTGGGTTTTTAGGGGTTTTAGGTGTTGTAGGGTTTTATAGTCGCTTTAGTGTGTTTATGTTTTTTAGTGGTTTTAATGATATTCATTATTTTTTCTGGTTTCAATGGTTTATTAGGTTTTTTAGATTATTTGTGGTTATATAGTGTTTTCTATGGTTATTGGGTTTTTTGGATTTTCACAATATCTTCAGATTTTTATGGGTTTTAGGGGTTTTAGAAGGTTTTATGGTTTTTTGGATTTATGGGTTTTTAGTGTTCATATTGTTTGTAGGCTCTTTTAGTGTTTTTTGGTGTTTTATGTAATTTATGTTTTAAGGTGTTTCTTTTGATTTTAGTTTGTTTTGGTTCATAAGGGATTTTAATGTTTTTTTGGGTTTGGTGTATTTTTAGTGTTTTAGGGTTTTTAATGGGTTTTAAGTGTCTTTCAATGTTTTAATAAGGATTTTTTGTTTTTATGGTATTTTAGGGATTTTAGATTCATTTATGTTTTTAGGGGTTTTAGGGGTTTTCATAGTTTTTATTGTTTTTATCTGTTTTAATGTTTTTTCCATTTTGAATGGTTCGGGTGGGGGTTTGGGCTTTTATGGGTTTTAGGGAATTTTAATGTTTGAGTTGTTTTTTTTGGGTTTTTGTGATTTTTCAGGGTGTTATGTTTTGTTGGTATTTTTTTAGTGTTTTCGATTTTTAAGGGATTTGTGGGTTTTTATGTGTTTTTACAGAGGATTTTTTTGGGTTTTGTGGTTTTGTTAGGGGTTTAGGGTTTTCAAGTTTTTTAATGGTTTTTATTATATTAGGGTTTTCAGGTTTTTTTGGGTCTTTTAGGGTTTTTGGAGTTTTTTGGGGGTTTTATATTTTTTAATGTCTTTTCATGTTTTTTGGGTTTATAAAAAATTTTATGTTTTTTAAGGATTTCTAAGGAATTTGCGGTTTTTACGTTCATTTAGTGGTTTTATATTTTTTACATTTAGGATTATAGGTTTTTAAGGGTTTTAGGGGTTTTTTGGATGTTTAGAGTTTGGTAGGGTCATTTATGGTTGTTAGGGTAATTTTTTGTTTTTTTTTTGTTTTTGGGGTCCTTAGTGGGGTTTTAGGTTCCTTTCCAAATATTTAGGGTTTTAGCTTCCTTTATGGATTTTATGTATATTTAGGTCCCTTTAGGGTTTTTTTATAGTTTTTGATGTCCTTTAGGGTTTTGGGCCCTTTAGGATTTCATGGTTTTTTGGTATTTATATCGCTTTGTGTTTTTAGTGTTTTAGAGTATTTTTAGTGTATTTTATCATCATTTATGTTTTTTCGTATCTTTTAGGGGTTCTAGGGTCGTTTATTATTTTGAGTTTTTTTAGGGTTTTTTTGATTTTATGGATTGTATGGGGTTTTCGTGTAGTTAGGGTATTTATTACTTTTAGGGTCTTCTATGTTTTCTGGGTTTTTAGGGGGTTTTAGCGGATTTAGGGGATTTCTTGTTTTTATGGGTTTTATCGGTTTCAATGGATTTTTTGGTTTTTAAGTTCATTTTGGGATTTTAAATGATTTTAGGGATTTTAGGGTTTTTAGTGTTTTATGGTATTTAGGGATTTTTTGGTTTTTGTAGGGGTTTTTATGGATTATGGTGTTTTGAGGATTTTATAGGGATTTATGGGTTTTAGGGTTTTATGGGTTTTCATGGCATTTTAGTGGGTCATATGTTTTTTAGTGTTCCATTAGGGGTCATAGGGATTTCTAGGTTTCTTGGGTTTTAATTGTTTTGGAAGGATTTTTGGGTTTTTATAATTATTTTTCGGTTTTTAGGGTTTTTAGTTGTTTTTAGGATTTTTCAGGTCTTTAGGGGTTATAGGGTTCATTGGGTTTTTTTGGGTTTTAATGGGATTATTAATTTTTGGCTGTTTTATTTTTTTTAGGGTTTTAATGGGGTTTTAGGGTCATTTAGCGTTTTTATAGGGTTATGTAGGGTCTTTTACATATTTTAGGGGTATAATTGTTTTTTGGCGTTGTAGGGGTTTTAATGTTTTTATGGGTATTTGGGGTATTTTTTAGGTTTAAAGGTTTTATAAGGTTTTTATGGAATTATAGGGGTTTTCAGGGTTTTCAATTTTTTATTTGGGGGTGGGGTTTTTTTTAGGGAATTTTAGGGGTTTTAGGGTTTTTATCATTTCTAGGTTTATTTATAGTTATTTTGGACTTTTAGGGGTTTCAGGTATTTAGGGTTTTTATGGATTTATGGGGATTTTTTTATTTAAGGGTTTTTATTGTTTTTTATGTTTTTGGGGATATATTGTTTTAGGGATTTATGTATTTGAAGGTTTTTGAAGGGTTTTTAGATGTATTTATAGTTTTAAGGTTTTTTATACATTTTAAGGGATCTAAGGGATTTAATGTTTATTCAGGTTTTAAGTGTTTTTAAGGTTTTCTTTTTCTTTTTTAGTATTTTTATTGTTTTTTCACTTAATTTGGTTGTATTTTTTTTATCATTTTAGGTATTTTTAGGACATTGGGAGGGGGGGTTAGAGTATTTATGTGTTTTTTAAGTTATTATGGTTTTTGGGTTTTTTTGGGTTTTTGGGTTTTTTTAGGTTTTTATGATTCTTTTATATTTTATTATATTTTTAATGTTTTTGGTATTTTATGGCTTTTATTGTTTCATAGGTATTTTTTAGGGTTTTAGGGGTTATTAACAGTTTTCATGACTTTTTAGGGGTTTACGGATTATTTTGGTTTTCTTGGTTTTTTGAATAAATTATGGTTTCATGGTTTTTTGGGTTTTTAATGTTTTTATTTTTTTAATATTATTTTAGTTTTTTGTAGTATTTATGTTTTATTTAGAGTGATTTTTGATTTCTATTTGGCTGTTTAGGGTCTATCGTGATTTTATGGGTTTTTATGTTTTTTAGGGTTCGATATTTTTTTAGTGTTTTAGTGTCATTTATGAGTTTTTAATGGTGTTTAGGGGTTGTTAATTTTTATGGGTTTTAATGGAATTAGTATTTGGGGGGGGGGGGGTTTAGGGGTTTATCATTTTTTTGGATATATAGGTTTATAAGGGTTTTTTGTGTTTTTAGAGTTTTTAGGGCTTTTATGATTTTTTAGAGTTCTTATGGGATTTTCAGTTTTTATGTTTTTGTATTTTTTTATGGTTTTAGGGTTTTTGGGATTTTTATGGGTTGAATAGGGTTTTTAGGATTTTTGGTGTTTTGGAGGGGTGTTAGTCCTTTTAGGGATTTTTAGGAATTATTTAGGTTTTTTAGGGGTTTAGGGGTTTTAAGAGGTTTTCAGTGTTCATTAGGGTTTTATGGATTTTTTGGTTTTTATTTTTTTAAAGTTTTAGGTTATCGACTGTTTTTAGTCATTTTTGGGTTTTTAGGGATTTTAATATTACTAGTTTGGTTTTAGTGTTTTAGGGTGTTGGGGGTTTTTAGTATTTCTTATTGTTTATTAGGTTTCATAGTGTTTTAATGTTTTTATGGGGTTTAATGGGAATTCATGGTCTTTAGGTTTTTAGGGGTTTTAGGGTTTTAAATGTTTTTTGAGTTTTTATGATATTTAGGGATTTTATGTTTTTACTAATTTTATGGTTTTAAGGGATTTTATGGTTTATAGGGATTTTATGGTTTTAGGGTTTTATAGAATTTATTGTTTTTATATGGTTTTATATGAATTATTAGGATGTTAGGGGGCTTGTATTTTTTATTTTTTTGTTCAATTTTTATCTATTGTACAGGTTTTTTGGGGTTTTTCATATTTTTATATTTTTAGGGTTGTTTTAGGGTTTCTGGGATTTATGATTTTGGGTGTAGGGTGTAGGGTTTAGGGTTGGAAGTATAAAGGTTAGGGTCGAGGATATAATTTTTAGGTAGTATGGTATATGTTTTTTTGTAGGGTTTATGGTGTAGTGTGTAGGTTATAGGGTTTAGGATTAAGGGTATATGGTTTAGGGTGATTTGTATATTGTTTAGGGTGTAGGGTAAAGGGTTTTGGGTGCATGGTTAAGAATTTATGGTGTAGGGTATATGATTCAATGTTTAGGGTTTAGGTTTTAGGTTTAGTGTTTATGTGTATGGTATTGGGTTTTGGTTGAAGGGTTTATGGTTTATGTTGTAGGGTATTGGGGTTAGGGTGCAGGGTTAGTAGTTTAGGGTGTATGGTATTGGGTTTAGGATGATGGGTTTAGGGTTTAGGGTTTATGTTACACGATTTTGGGTGTAGTGTTTAGGGTTTAGTATGTAGGGTATAAGGTTTTGGGTGTAGGGTATAGGGTTTATGGTGTATGGTATATAGTTTAGGGTGTAGGTTTTAGGATTTCTTTTGTATAGTATTGGATTTATGGTGTAAGTTTTTCGGATTAGGGAGTAGTGTATAGGGTTTAGGGAGTATGTTTTTCAGTTTATGGTGTAAGGTATAGGGTTTAGGGTCTATGGTGTAGGGTTCAAGGTGTAGGGTATAGGGATTTTGGTATGTGGTTTAAGGTTTACGGTATAGGGTTTAGTGAGTACAGTTTTGGAATTAGGGTGTAGGGTATTGATTTTAGGTTATAGGTATTAGGGTTTAGGGTGTAGGTTTTAGGTTTTTGGGTTTTGGGAGTAGGTTATAGGGTTTCTAGTGTAGGGTATCATGTTTAGGGTGTAGGGTATATGGTTTTTTTGTTCGGTATATTGTTTAGGGTGTAGGTTTTATGGTCTTAGGGAGTAGGGTATATGGTTTAAGGTTTTGGATGTAGGGTTTAGTAAGTAGGGAATTGATTTTAGGGTGAAGGGTTTAGGGTTTAGGGAGTTGGGTATAGGTATTATGGTGTATCGAATTTTTTTCAGGGTATAGGGTATAGGGTTTAGTGTATAGGGTTTATGGTTTATGGTTTAGGGTGTTGGGTATAGGGTATAGGGTGTAGGGTTTAGGGTTTAGGGTTTAGGGTGTTGGGTATTGGTTTAAGGGATTCTGTTGTTGGTTATGGGTGTAAAATATATTGTTTAGGATTTCGGGTTTTGGGTATAGGGTATAGGGTTTAGGGTGTATGATTTAGGGTTTCAGGTCTAGGGTTAAGGTTGTAGGTTTTGGGGTATAGGGTGTCTGGTTTTTCATTTCATGTGTAGGGTTTAGGATTTAAGGTGTAGGGTATAGTGTTTAGGATGTTGGGATTATGGTTCAGGGATTAGAATATTGGTTTTAGGGTGTTAGGTTTTTCATTTATGATGTAGGATATAGGTTATAGGATTTTTCGTGGTTTTATTATTTTTATTATTTTTATTTTTTTAATGTTTTTAGGTTTTTCGGGTATTTTGGGGGTTTATGGTTTTTCTAGTGTTCTTAGTGGTTTTAGGATTTTCTTCTATATTTTAAGGTTTTAGGGGAATAAATGTGGTTTTTGGTTTTTTTTAGATTTTTGGTTTTTTGTGGTTTTATGGGTTTTATGGTCTTCAAGGTTTTTATGGGTTTTAAGGACTTTTATTTTTTTATGTTTTTTGGTTTTTTTTGATTTTTTCATGGTTTTGTGGTTAATAGAGATTTAAGTATTTTTTGAAAGTTTTTATGGGTTTTGGGGTTTTCATATTTTTTTTAGTTTCTATTAGTGGTTTATAGTGTTTTTGAGGTTTTTTAGTGATTATAGTATTTTTATTAGGGATTTTATTTCGTTACCTGGGCACGTAGTGGAAGCCGATGGACATTAGAATTAATTTTTTTCATTATCGATCAACATAACTAAATCATCTTTGGTGATCATTTCATGAAATAATTGATGTTATATTCTTCTATTTTGTACACACACTCTCAAAAAATCTACAAGATTGGTCATCGATATATGAGTACTAGGACATAGATTCGAAGAATTCTTCAACATCCCAAAGATCGTTAATACATTGAACCTACGATCTGTGATGAACTCAGATCAATAACTTGGATTGAGTGATTCTCTCTTTATGATGCACAAGCGTGGAAAGACATGGTCTCAAATTCATGTTATAAATTATTCCATGAAAGGGAGCCTCCACTTCCTTATATAGTGAGTTAAAAAATAACCAAAATATTCTCCCGAACAACCAAATATTTATTTCCCTCTAAATAATCCATAAATGACATATTATGACGTTTTTACTAACTCATAAATAAAAATTATATTTTTATCACATTATTACAATATAATAAATATATTAAATGAACAAAATTATGCAATAACTCGACTCTATATTCCCAAAAATATTATACAATCATTGATTATTAAATTAATAAATGTCCTTTAAATATTCTATACTATATTCACATAACATATCATCAATAATTTTAATGAAAAGAATCAATAAAAAAATTATATAATCAAATAATTTGAATTTATTTAGTCCTTGGTGGTTTTTCAAAATTCAGACATAACTCAATCCTCATAATGGTTCCCACCATATCTTGTACTCATATTCATTATAATAGGCTGAAATTTTAGAAACTCTTAATATGTGACCATATAGGCAATTATATCGATAGAAATGAATATCATTCTCATAAAATAATCAGAGTCTAGTAATCCATCAAGCCCCATAACTTTTTAATTAAATATCATAGAAATGAAAAACATTCCTATGAACACACACTGTGTAATATAATCTATATTTTACATGATAACCCCTAAATAAGGAAGAAATTTTTTTGTAATCAACCTTTTTCATTTATTTTTTTTTGACTATACTCGACTGACATACCTTCTTCTACCATGGACATGGATTCAATGAAATTACTAACATCATGATCAACAAGGCTAGATATATCACTTCCGTTATAAAGTGATATTTTTTTCATGATTATTTACCAATGGAAAACCAACCATAAACTCCCTAACCATGACATAAATTTCATTATTTTTTCCAGGCATCAAAGTTCATGATCAAAGGGCATACACTGATAATAATCTCAACTCTGGAAAACATTTCATGTGTTCAGATATGAGAACTACCAATAAATACATAAACAGGTAGTGTTCTTATTGGTAGATTGGTCCTCTTGATTTCATCAACTCGATATCACCAAGTGCAAACATAATGGGAAGAAGTCTCAATGCTTCTGAGCCGAAATCACCAAATAGTCAAACAATTTCAGCTTCCTATCAGTATAATGCTTCAGGTTCATAGAGAATATGTTTATGATTAATGTCATACTATTTAGAGGTTCTCATTATAGTATTATAATTTCTATATCATTTTGATAAAATATATTATATATGAATATTACCATGTAAATATTAGACATAAATATCAAATCTATTATGGAAAGAATACATCATGTATTAATCACAGTATACATGATATAGTAATTGAAAAATACTATTCATGTGCGGTCTAGGGAAACAAATTTTACAATGCTCCCAAATGATAACTACCCATGTTGGATCTCACATGTTATGATCATGCATATGTTGAGCCATTACATTAGTGTTTTGGCCTGACATGTCTCTATTACATAGATACTCTTCTATCTGTGACATTACCTACTTGAATATGAAATCTTGAGAAATGATATCATCTAATATACTCATCCCATCCACTATAAAAATGTGACATCTTGGCTAGTACCAATTATAGGATTATTATAATATATATTATCATAAAATTTTACTTACTTCGAGCCATTCTATGAATAAGAATAAATTGTTGTGTGTTATAAAATACTTTTTCAGCAACATCAAAATTCCCAACATGTATGATATTTTATACAAAGATACCACAATCCCGAATGATATTCTATTTATCAATACAATATAATATACGTTATTTCTCAAATTTAATATATGGAGATATACTTTCACTATTTTCATAACATATTGTAAGAGAAATTGTTGTTTTACCTAAGTTAACAATCATATTATCCTAAATAAAGTGACACTCCCATTAACCTCTTTTATACATATGAAAAAAAATAATTCCAAATGAACATTATATGATCATGTTTCTCACTTTAATCAAAAACAAGATTTAAATAACTTTCACTATTTATTGTAATTCTAAAGTGTCACCAAATCATCAGGGTTGTATCATATAGAAATTTCCCAATAATGGAGGACATGGAATCTAATTCCAAATAAAATTCCAATAGAATATAGCTATGACTAATAAAATTCTAACCAATTGAGGATGATAATTTGTGAAAAGGATTTGTCATAGGTGTTTTATAAAAACAAATATTTAAACCTTTTTACTATTAATCATGCCACATTGGTCCAAAAATAACCATCCATGTATTTTCCCTCCTGAATACCACTTTATTATCAATAATTTAAACATTCAAAATACTTTGAACTTGTAATTTGATAAGTAGAATCCATTATTTAATATTAAATAAACATTTCTATATAGTCTAGTTTCTATTAACAACTAAATAATTGGATTCATTATTCAAAATTAATAATTTATCACCAGACAAGGTGAATTTAAAACCATTAACATTGTTTTATCCTTCATACACAACATGCATATCTGGAACGTTCCATTTCTATAAGCTCTTATGGAACATGCTTTCATACTATCAAGTTTGGCATCTTCACTGCTAATTAAATCCAATTAATACAATTATCTCTTTCTCCCACAATCATAAATAGATATTTACACCCTTTTTATATATTTATTATAGATCATGACTATATAATTCCAATATTAATTATTTCTGTAATATCCTTAGAAATCATTTGTATAATTACTTTAGATGCAGATCATATTTTTCTTGTTGAATTTTTGTTTATATACATAACAAACTCTTTTTATATAAAAACATGTTATAATTAAATAGTGGATTTATACCATACTATAACTCAAATGATATCCTTTTTTACTTATAATTGGAATCAAGTTATGGGATAATATCTCTACTTTCAAAGAATCACTTTAAAAAATAATTGAATTAGATATAATGCATATGAATCATAACATTGATTCTTATTTTATACATAAAAAATGAATCTATTATGAATAAGTAATTTTGAATTTAGGAATTACATAATGATACATTTTATTGATCAATTTTTTCATGGAGTACTCATCACAGATCTTCCATACTTAGATCACAAATCTGATGTGTATAAGGAATGTGAGTTTAGGATAAATCCACTCAACAGTTTACGATCAATGAATGCTTGGTCAAGACATTATTCATCTCATGAACACAAATAAAAAAATATCTTAAATCAATTTATATATAGTACTTCACTTTTACATTCCTTAATGACATATAAAGGAATCTTATGAAGAATATTTACCAATAGCTAAAAAAATTTATAGTTCACTCTCTCTAGTAGAACAAATTTCAGACTCTTTATGGCATACCTTAAATTATAAATTTTTCTTTTTCAAAATATAAAAAGGATAATGTATTGATATTATTTAAGGAATTTATCTCCAGAAAGTATTAATCCACAATAGGAATATCCTTGACTAATACTTTGTTTTAATCAACCATGAATTATCTTTCCACAAGATGGTATATAACTGAGTCTTACATTTTATATACATTAGTTACTTTAAATTATTAAATAATTACTAAACTATTAGTTAGTAGAAGACAACACAAAAAAATGTCATTCAATAAATGGATTAACATATAATAACTTCTAATTCACACATCGGATATTTTTTTTGGTAATACTCAGAAAATGTTCAACTAGAATCATTAATCTTGGAAATTCAAAGTCCTACATTCTCACCACTAACTTTGGAATCACCCTTTCTATACCAATTATATAGTAAATATTAGTTCATAAAATGTGTCATTTATTACTTGGTTAATATATTTAAATACACAAATGTGATATTATTATTTTATTTAATAACCAAGAAGTGTGAAAGAAACATAACATATAATGATAAATATACACTAAGTGGAATTGTATTCTTTCTTCTAACTCAATAAACTGCATTTAAAATTCCATATACATATCACACTAAATGGGAAGAAAATAACCTCTTATATGATGATCAGAAATATTTCTTTGAATGAAATTATAATGATTACATTAGAGTCACACTTTCCATTAGATTTTTTTCCTTTCAATTTATTCACCATAAGAACTACATATTAATCTTCCCTTATGTTCTTATTTACTTGGAGATCCTAACCAAAAATTTTATGTATATTATTATCCATTTACATTTTATTAATAATCCCAAAAAAATAAAATATTTTCGTGAAAATTATATAATAAAGGGATTTCGTAAAATGTAATGAAATATCTTTCAATATACACAAATTCAATGTCATCACCCGATACATATCACAAATTAATTTCTCATTTCAATATTCTAACAGATGAGCCACCATGTGAAATCGATTGTGTCCTACTGTTATTTTAAAAACTCAATGCAAATTCTTGATTAAATTATGTTGTAAAAATAAAATTCCATATACTTCATTCTCCTATAAACATATATCACACCCTTACTTCTATAGGTGGATCAATATGTTGTAGGGACTCCATCACAAATAATTTCATATATCATAGTACATTTTTATGTTCTTGTTGTCCCCATAGAAATTGATTATTAATAAAAAATCATTATTTAATAGTAATCATAGTGAAATTGTGGTATTTCTAGTCATTCCTCTAAAAAATTAAATTTTATAAAGTTAATAATTTTTCTTGATTTCTGATTACACACTACTTATTAATTAATTAATTTTATGCATCTCCATATTTTATTAAACCCTAGTATCCCCCAAAACTAGATCCTTAATACCCTATAAATAGAGTATTCTAGTGGTAAGGATCACTAAAACCTCTCCTCATAGTCCAAAATATGGCCACGCCATTACTCATAGAGTTATAAAGTAGACATTTGACTGGCCGACCACCTTAACTCACGACTCCATAAACTTTTGATTGAAGTCCTGAATTCTTGAAATCCTAACACTAATGTAGTTAATTATTTAACACCAAAGATATAAAAATCTATACCTGTATATTTATTTACATTCATATTTGGTTAATTTGATCCACATATCACATAATAAATACCTAGTAATAGGAGTTAGCCTCAATAATGGCTAACGAGAAACCCATACACCATGTTTTGTTAAAATTCAAATGGAGAAACATATCACGACGTTATATTTCATTGAGGGATTTCATTAATTCTTAATTATTTAAATTATATTATAATAATTATGAACATAATATATTATCTCACTAACAACTTGTCCCTACTGTAAATAAAAGCATTCATCACATCTTAATTTGATTTAATCTATTCTTTATTTATTATTTTATCTGGTCTTTTTCTCTTGAATATCCACAAAACAATAATAAATAATTAATAAATTAACAAACTATGACTAAAATTGTGATTTTTATATTAGTTTATCCATTTAATATCAATGGATCAACAATAACCCTAGGTGTATAATTCTGGAGTCATGCCATGATCATAACCTAGGTAACACCCTGGTATAATGCATCACTATCTCATTTGGAATAATAAATATTCATTGCATGGTCCACATCATACAATGTCCAAGAAATTAGATATAATGTCTCGAGAATGAGTAAAATACATGCATAAAAATATTAATGGACTTCAAGGCACTTTAAAATATATTGTGGCATAATATGATGCACATAGAATCAAAATATATTTAATTATTACATTCATCATGTGAAATTGAAATAAATAATCAATTAAATTAAAATCCAGACATACATTCCTTGGTCAGTTCTCAATATCATTTAGAACATAAAGAAAATGCATAAAAACAACTAATTTTATGATAAATATATGTTGAGGGAAATTAATTGAACCAAAATAATTCATCATAATTTTAATTTTAATATTATATGTCTATCGGTACAAAAATAAATTTTAGTTAAAAATATTATTTTATTTTAAAAAATTAAATTCTTCTTCGACTCCCCAAGTGGACTAAAATCCCTTTATAATGGGTGCTTGGATTTTTGTGGTAAAGAAGGATCCATGTGGGTCGGATGAAAGATCATTTGAATAGTGGGAGCTGGTCAATGGTAGCCAGACTTTGGAGTCCAACATGAATTTAGTGGGAGGTGTCTTGATTTTGAATGCATCGGGATAGTATGAGGTCAACCCTGGATAGACCGGTAGCCAACTGGTACATTCAATAGTTGATAGTGTGCGGTATGGATGGTGTGTGATGAGAAAGTTGCACAGTGGGGACAACATGTAGTATTAACTAAGAATGTAATAGACCAGTGAAATTGGGATCTGGTTAGTGAAATGTTCATACATGTTTGGATTCATATAGGGAGCAACCAATAAAGGGGGTGGTGATACATCCCCTACAAATGAATTATTTATTTTTTCCTTATTTTACCTATAATATTGATAACTGAACCTTATATTTCCCTTTTCATTTTTTTCATGTTTAGTTGGTAGGTGTACCCAACCATTCCAATTTAAATAGTTTATTTTTATATTAAAAAAATTTAAATTTTTGAAAGGGAAATATAGTTTAAAAATTTTAAAAATTAAAAATGTAATTCATAAATTCTGTGGAATTTGACCGACTAGGTAATTTTCATCAGACTATCGTAATTTCATCTAGAGTTAGATGTTTATCCAAAAAAACACACTGATGATCTATTATGTGCATAATATAGCATATATTTAAATACATTTTCATCATTTTAGACCTTCAATAAAACCATATTTATTCCAAATTATGATCAATATGAGGAAATTTCTTGGCTATCTGATATCAGATTGGATCGTTGTATATGGAGATGGGACTGAAACAACACCCTCATCATGAGTTTAATGAAAACATAATTTTTCTTCACTTAAAAATTTCATGTGATCCCAATGATACCAATTAATGGTACATGGGCACATAGAAAAAGATGATGTGATATCGAATTAAAAATTTTCCCCACGGATTAACGTAACTAGGGTGTATTTAATGATGTGTAGCCCAATACAAAAGCTGAGTATCTCACATGAAAAATTTATCATGATAAATAATTCCAAAATATTACCTAGATCAATTTGAAGTCATGTTAAGGATCCTTTTATTTCATGTGAACATTTTCAAAGTTACAAGAAATGCTACCCCCTTGATAGTCAACACACTTTTTGAAAGACTATATGAACACTGATCATTGATATTCGGGTGGAATACTAGAGATCTAATGATTCCTTCTATGTCTTGATGACTAATATTATGTAGATCCTATAATCCATAATAGGGACCATAGATTATTTACATGTATTGTGAGATTCTATATCTAGAATGCAAGAGAGAGGAGAGTGAGGGTATAAATTTTTTTGATGAATAGTTTAACGAATGATATCCATATTATCCTTATATAGTGATTTAAAAAATTCTATGAAAGGTATCTATGGCTGATAAACATTTATTTCTCACTAAATAATCCATAAAGGAATTATTATGACTATTTACTAATTAATAAATATCATTAGGTTTCTATCACTTTCTTTCAATATAATAAATATATTACATGATAAAAAATCAGTTAGCTCTACTCAATACTCCTATAAATATTAAGTGAACAATAATTATTAAAATAATATTCATTAATTTAAAATTTTCTCATGTATTCACTTTATATCTCATGAATTATTTTAATTAAAAAATTCAATATCAGTTTTACTATACATGAATAATATGAAATTATTTATTCATTTTTTACCATTTAAAACTCAGATATAACATGGACCCCATTGTGTGGACCACTATTTCCTATAATCCCATTCATCGAAATAGGTCATTACTTTTAATATTCTTACTATTCATACTATGTGACACTCTATACCCTCATCTAGATAGTGGTGAATAATATTTTCATAAAATTGAGATCACTAAGTGTGAACTTCATGTCCAGAAATTCTTATGATCCCCAAGAACCTGATAGTCACAAATCATATCCTATCAGTGAACTATTTCTAGAGAATAGGAAATATGTTTATGATTAATTTCATACTATCTCATGATTCACATTATAGCATGGGAAATTCTATAAACTTTTGAAATGATATATAATCAATGAACATTTCCATTTAAATAGTGCACCTAAAACTATCATCATTATTTTTGTAAGAATACATCATGTATAACTCACTGTATACATGATATATTCATACCATAATAGGGTTGATATTTATGCATCCATTATTTTAGTGGTTTTAGACTTTTTAATGATTTATTAGTGTTTATTAAGGGTTTTAGTGTTTTTAATAGCTTTTATGGGTTTAGCGTATTCATGAATTGTTTTAGTTATAGAGATTATTGTGTTATTTTAGGGATTTTAGGAAGCTTTTTCGGCATGAATGTATTTAGGGGATTTTGGTAATAGGGTTTTTAGGGTGTTTCATGGTTTTAGAGTTTTTAGTTTTTTTAATGGGTATTAGAATTTTTTTGGGGTTTTTATGGTATTTTGGGTTTTGGGGGTTCTATGGATTATATGGTGTTTATGGTTTTTATGGTACTTATATGAGTTTTATAGAGTTTTTAGTGTCTATTATAATCTTTAAGGATTTCTTAGGGTTTTAGTGTTTTTTTGTTCTTTTTAGATTTTAAGGTTTTTATGGTTTTTTATGGTTTTAAAGGATTTCATGTTTCTTAGGTTTTTAGGGTTTTAGGGTTTCTATTTTTTTATATGTTTTGGAGTTTTTAGGGTTTTAACAGTTTTTTGGGGTTTTTTTCTTTTAGGGCTTTGAGGGTTTTTTGTTTTATTCATAATTTTTTTGAATTTTAGTGTTTGAAGGAGTTTTTTGGGTATTCAGGGTTATTTTTAGATTTTCAGGTATTTTTTGGGTTTTTGGGGTTTTTTTTGTGTTTTCTAGATTTTAGGGGGATTAGGGTTGGGGGTTTAAGTGATTTTTCTGGTTATATGGGTTTTAGGGTTTTTAATGGTTTTTAGGGTTTTTAGTTTTTTAGGATTTAATGGTTTTTAGGTTCTTTTAGTTGTTTAAGGTATTTATTTTGTTTTTATGGTTTTTAGGTCATCAATAGTTTTTTAGTGTTCATGATCCTTTAATGATTTTAAGTGTTTTTTTATTCTATTAGTATTTTTATGGTATTTTAGGGATTTTTACGACTTCAAGTGTCAGCAAGGGTTTTTAGGGGGTTTAGGTTATTTTAATGTTTGGTGGGGGGGGGGGTTAGGGTTTTTTGGGGTTTTGGTTTTTGGATTTTTAGGGCCATTTAGCGTTTTTAGGATGATATAGATTTTTCTTTGGTTTTTATGGTCCTTTAGGGTTTTTAGTTTTTTTAGGTTACTTTAGGGTTTTTATGTTTTTAGTTACCATTAGTTATTTTTTGGTATTTTAGGTGTTTTAAGGTTTCCATGGACCTTTATAATTTTTAGGGTTCTTTAGGTTTTTTATGGCTTTAGATTATTTATTGGTCATTTAGGGTTTATTGGGAAAACTAGGTGCTTAGGGGTTTTAGAGTCATTTTGGGTTTTTGGGTTTTTAATATTTTTTATGTTTTTTTATGGTTTTAAGAGTTTTATGATTTTTCACAGTCTATGGGTTTTATGGTTTTTTAGCGTTTTTTAGGGTTTTTATGTTTTTAGGGGTTTTATTAGTTTTTTTTTGTGATTTTATGCTTTTATTATGATTTTTATGGTTTTAAAGGGGGTTTCTTGGGATTTTACTGTATTTTGGTTATTTAAATTATTTATAACAGTTAATTGGGTTTTAGGGGTTTTTATGTTTTTTAATTGGTTTTATTGTTTTAAATGTTTTTAAAGGTTTTATGGGTTTTATGGTTCTATGTTTTTTATGGGTTTTATGGTTTTATCTCATATTATAGTTTTTATTGTTCTTATGTTTTTAGGGGGTTTTATGGTATTTAGGTTTTTAGGGGTTTTTAGGACTTATATGGGGTTTAGTGGTTTTTCTAAGGGTCACATAAAGATTTTGCGTTTTTTGTGTTTTTAGGGATTTAATTGTTTTATCCTTTTTTGGATTTTTTATGTTATATTTTGTTTATGGTTTTAACTGTTATTTTGGTATTTTAGAGTATTTTTCCAATTTAAGGGTTTTTGGGGTTCTAGTGTTTTCGTGAATTTTTATGGTTTCTATGGGTTTTAGTATTTTTAGAGGTTTTTAGGATTTAATTGTTTCTAGGGTTATTAGGTGTGTTAGTGATTTCTTGGGGTTTAAAGGTGTTTGATAGATTTTAGGGGTTCTTATGATTTTTTAGTTTTTAGGTAATTTTAGTATTTTATGCAGTTTTAGGGTCTTTATGGAGATTTCAGGGAATTTTACAATTTAAATATTTCATGGGGCTTTAGCGTTATTTAGAGTTGTTTACAATTATAATAGTATTTTTAGGATTTTTATTGGTTTTTATGGTCATTTATGTTTTTAGGGGATTTCAATTTTTTGGGTTTTTAGGGTATTAAAGTGTTTTTAGTGGTTTTTAAGGGTTTTAGGGATTTTAGGATTTTTTTGGGGGTTTTATTTTTATCAGTATTAGTGTTTTAGGGTTTTTGTGTTCCAACATTTTAATGTGTTTTTAGGGTTTTAGTTTTTTGGGGATTTTAGAAGTTTTATGGTTTTTATAATTTTGAGGGTTTTTTGGGGGTTTACGCACATAAATGGTTTTTATGATTTTAATGGTTTGTAGTGTGTATATGGGTTTTTATGATCCTTTCTGGGGTTTAGTAGTAGTTTTAGGTACTTTTGGAGATTGATGGGTTTTACGGTTTTTAGGGTCCTCTAGGGGTTTTAGGCTATTTTAGTGGTTTTACGGGTTTTATGGTTTTAATGAGTTTTTGGGGGTTTTAGGGTTTTTATTTTTTTTATAATTTTAAGGGGATTAATTTTTTATGCGGTTTATGTTTTTTGAGGATTTTGTGGTTTTTTTACATTTTTAGTGCATTTAGGGTTCTAGGAGTTTAAATGTATATTTTAGGGGTTTCATTTTTTTTCTTTTTTGGTACATTATGGGTTTTATGATTTTGGGGTTCTTTTAGAGTTTTTTAGGTTTTTAGGTTTTAAGGGATATTAGGGTTTTTTGGGTTTTTATGGGTTTAGTGTTTTAGGGGATTTTGGGTGTTTTAGTGTTTTTATGGTTTCATAGGGGTGTTCATTATTTTTATAGTTTTTTTTGGGATTTCATAATTTTAGGTTTATTTATGATGTTTTAGGGGTTTTAGGGTTTCTTAGGGGTGTTCATTGTTTTTATTGTTTTTTGGGTTTTTATATTTTTAGGTGTACTAACGAGGTTTTAGTATTTTATGGTTTTTATATGTATTTTTAGAGTGTTTTCATTTGAAAATGGTTTTAGGGGTTTTAATTTATTTGGATATTTATATGGGTTTTATAGTTTTTAGGGTTTCATACTTTTTAAGGTTGGGGGTTTTATTGTTTTTTTTAGATTTAAGGTCTTTTAGGGTTTTTAGAGTATTTAGTGTTTTTTCATATTCAAGGTATTTTTATTTATTTTATGGGTTTTATTTTTTATAGTTTCTTTGGTTTTATGTTGTTTTATATTTGTTTGGTGCTTCCAAGTTTTTTTTGGGGGTTTTGGGTTTTTTACGGTTTCTAGGGTTCTTAAGTGTTTTTAGTGTTTTATGGTTTTTTTAATGTTTTTAGGTTTTTTTATATTTTTATAGATTTTAGTTATTTTTATTTATCAATATGTTTTAAATGGTCGTATGGATTTTTTTAGTTTTTAGTGTTTTTATATTTTTTTTGGGAATTTTTGAGGTTATAAGGTTTTAGTGTCTTTAAGGGTCTTTTGGGATTTTTTGGATTTTTAGGGGATTTATGGATTTTAGAGTATTTGGATGTTATATTGGGTTTCAATGTATTTTTGTATTTTTTTTTGGATTTTTTGAATTTTTTTATGATTTTTAATAGATATTTGGGTCATTTTCTGTTTTTAGGGATTTTAGGGGTCTTCGGGGGTTCTAGGCGCTGAATATGTTTTTTGATATTTTAAGGATTTTTAGGATTTTTAGGGACTTTTAAGGGTTTTTGGGATTTTACAAGGCTATAGTTTTGTTTTCTTCAAGTTCCCTTAATGTTTTTTTTGGTTTTCATGGTTTTCAAGGGTGGTTAGAGATTTTAGGGGTTTTTTGATTTTTTTAGGTTTTAATGGGGTATTAGTTTTTTAGTGTTTTTATGGGTTTTAGCATATATATGGGTTGTTAAGGATTTAGTGTTTATTTTTATTTTTATGGATTTTAGGGTCATAGTTTTTTTCCAGGGTCTAATTTTTTTGGTAGTATTCTAAGGTTTCTTAGGTTTTTTTTGTGTTTTATGGGGTTTTTATATTTTCATTGGTTATTTTTGAGGTTTCTAGAGGGTTACCTATTTTTAGGGTTTTTGGAGTTTATTATGGTTTTACAGTGTTTAGGGTTTTTTGGATTTTTTCAAGGTTTTGTGGGGTTTATTGGGTTTTAGGGTTATTAGTGTTTTTAGGATTTTTAATTTTCTATTTTGGATTTTTATGTTTGTTAGTTTTTTTATAGTTTTTAAAGGGTTTTAATGGTTTTATAGGGGGATATCAGAGTCTTTTAGGGGATTTACAATTTTGTGAGGGTTTTTTTTGTTATAGGTTCTTTTAGGGTTTTTAGGTTTTTTAGAGTATTTATGGTCATATAGAGATTTTTTACTGTATTTTCCTTCTTTTATGGTTTTTGGGGCATTTTATGGGTTTTTAGGGGTTTACGTTTAGATTAAGAGTTTTAAGGATTTTATGGTCATTTTTTGGTGTTAGGGGGATTTAAGTTCCTTAAGAGCATTAAGGGTTTTTGGGTCTTTGGGACTTTTTATGGTTAGTAATGATTTTATAGTTTTTTGAGTTTTTAGGGGTCTTTATTTTTTTTTGGGATTCTCAAATTTTTTGGGATTTCATTGGTTTTAGGCTTTTAACGTATTTTTGGGTCTTTTTTGTTTTTATGGTTTTTTGGGTCATTTATGGATTTTAGTGGTTTCAGGGTTTTAGGTCCTTTTTCGATTTGTGTGATGATATGGTTTTTAGAATTTTAAAGGTATTTCATGGGTCTTTTAAAAAATTTACTGGTGTTTATAGATTTTTATGGTTTTTAAAGGGTTTTATGGTCTTTGGGGTTTTATGGTTTTTAGGGTTTTTAGGTGTTTGGGGATTTTTAGTTACCTTCTGGGGTTTTAGGGTTTTAATGGGGTTTTAGGGCCCTTTAAGGTTTAAAGAGTCATTTATGAATTCTTGGGTTTTTTGGGACCTTTAAGGGTTTTAGGGTTTTTAGGAACCTTTAGGTTTTTTTGGGATTTACGGTCCTTTAGGGGTTTTAGAGTCATTTTAGTATCTTAGTTTTTTCTTTTCATTTTTATGGTATTTTCATGGGTAAAAGGGGGTTTTATTATCTTTAGGGGGGTTTTATGGGATTTAGGGGCTTTTATGAGTTTTTAGTGTCATTCAGGAGTTTTTATGGTTTTAGGGACTTTTTATATTTTTAATTTTTTTTATTTTCTTTTAGCTGTATTCTATAGTTATTAGGGACCTTCATAGGGTTTTATCGGTTTTAGAGTGATTTAGGGTTTGTAAGGGGTTTTTCAGTTAATATGGTATTTATGGGTGTAGGGTTTTTAGGTTAATTTGTTTTTAGGGGATAAAATGTTATTTTAGGGGATTAGGGTATTTTAGATGTTTTTAGATTATTTTATTATTTTTAGGGTATATTTGGTTCCTTTAGGGGTTTTTCAGTCTAAGGGTTTTTTGGGTTTATATTTTTATATTATTTTAAGGGTTTTTGATTTTTAGTATTACTCGGTGTTTTAGGGTTTTATGGAATTTTATGGATTTAAAGGGGTTTTATGATTTATATTATTTTTAGGATTTTAAGAGGTTTTATGGGTTTCAGTGTTTTCAAGAGTTTCATAGGGTTATTGATTTTTATGGATTTTTAGGGTGGTTGGTATTTTTAGAATTTTTTTTATGTTTTAGGGGATTTTTAGGGTTTTTAAGGGTCTTATGGTTTTTAGGGTTGTTCATGGATTTTTAGGGGATATAAGTTTTCTAGGGTTTTATTGATTTTTAGGGTTCAAGGGGTTTTAATTTTGTTTTTGGGGTTTTATGATTGTTTTAGGGTTTTTTGATTTTTAGGTATTTTAGTGGGTTTTAGGGGAATTTTAGGGTTTTTAGGTTTCAATTATTTTTAGCGAATTCGGATTTTTCGAGTTGTTTGGAATGTTTAGGGTCTCAATGGATTTTTCCCTTGTTATGGTATTTTGGGGTTCATGGTTTTCAGTGTGTTTATATATTTTTTAGAATTTTTTGAATGTTTTTAGGGTTCTTAGGGGTTTATATTTTTTAATGTTTTAGGTGTTTTTGGGAATTTATAGTTTTTAGGGGTTTTTAAGGATTTTAGGGGTGTTTTTGTTGTTTGGATTTTCATGTATTTTTTATGGTTTTTTGTCTGTCTTATGAATTTTTAGGATTTCTAGAGTTTTTCATGTTTTTATGGGGTTTTTATGGTTCCAATGTTTTCGAGGGTTTTTATGGGTTTTAGGTTTTTTAATGGTTTTTAGGGCTCTTAGTTGGTGTAGTTTCTTAGGGTTTTCATTAATTTTAGGGGTTTTTTAATTATTAGGGTTTTTAGGGTGTGTAATGGGTTTTTAGGCCTTTTAGGGGTTTTATATGGGTTAAGGGGATCATAGGGTTTTAGGGTTTTTATGTTCATCAGTTTTTAATAGTTTTATCGGTCATTATGGGGATTTTAGGTTTTTTAGTTTTAATCAGGTTTAAGAAATTTTTAGAGTTTTTTGGGTTTTAAGGTATTTTTCATTTTAGTTTGTATTGGTTTTCAATGTTTGGATGGGTTTATATATTTTTCTAGATTTTAGGGTTTTTCAATGATTAACGGTTTTTTGTCGTTTTATGTTGTTGGTCATTTTATCTATTTTCAGGGTGTATTAGGGGGTTTTACTGATTTTTTTGGTTTTCAAAGCATTTTTATAGGTTAAATTATTTTTTTTTGGGTTTTTAGTAATCTAGGGAGGGAGGTTTATGGTTGTTAGTGTTTTTTATGAGGTTTTAAGTGCATTGGGTTTCTAGGAGGATTTAGGGATTTTAGTTCTTTTTAGCACCTTAAGGTTTGTATGGGTCTTTGGATTTTTAGTGTTTTCATTTATTTTCGTGGTTATTATGGTATTTATGGTTTTCAAGGGGTTTTATGGGTTTCAGGGACTTTTATGGGATTTCTAGTTTTTTTATGGTTTTTAGAGTTTTTAGGGGTCTAATGCTTTTTGGGTTTTTAAGGATTTTTTAGGATTTATGATAGTTTTAGGGATTTAGAGTTTTAATGTTTTTTGGGTTTCTAGTGTATTTATTGTTTTTAGAGTTATTTTTTGATTTTCTAGTTTTTAGGGTTTTAGTTTTCATTAAATATTTTTTGTTTATTTTTGAAATTTTTAGAATTTTTAGGAATTTTTAGGGGTTTGGGAGGTTATTAAGGTTTTGTTGGGTTTTAATTTTTGTTAGGGTTTTTAGGGACTATTAGGATTCAAATGGAATTTTATGGTTTATTGGTTTTTTATGGTTTTTAGGATTTTTTAGGGGTTTTGGATTATTACAGTTTTCACTGGTTTTCATGGGATTCATGGTTTTATAAGGGTTTGTTATGGTGTTTGGGTTTTTTTATTTTATATTTTCCTATTTTTTAGGTTTTAGTTTTTTAGGATTATTTATAGATTTTATGGTATTTTTAAGATCCATGTATTTTTATGTTTTTTGGTTTTTTTTTGGATAATAATTTTTTAGGATTTTAGGGTTTTTAGAATGATTAAGTTTTTTTAATATTTTTTCAATTTTTATGGGGTTTTTTTGTTTTAGGGATTAAAGGGATTAAGAACTGTAATGAGTTTTAGGGGTCCTTAGGGTTTTATAGGATACAAGATATTTACATGTGATAGTGGCTTATTTAATGGGTTTATATTATTTTAGTGTTTTTTTGGATTTTTTGGGTTTTGGGGTCTTTTAAGGATTTTTAATTTTTTTCTGCCTTTTAGTGTTTTATGGTTTTATGTTTTTTTATTTTTTGTTGTATTTAAATGGTTTTAGGGGTTTAAGGGGTGTATGGGTTATTTAGTTTTTTTAGTGTTTTTAGTTATTTTAGTTTTTTATCAACTCTTTATGGTTTACGGTTTTTAGGGACTTTTTAGGGTTTTATGGGTTTCAGGGTTTTTATGTTTTTAGGTTATTTACAGTACTTTAGGATTTTTATGTTTTTAGGGTATCTTGGTTTTATGGGGACTTTCTATGATTTTTTCATGGTTTTAGGGTTCTATTTTCTCTAAAGGTTATTGAGGTTTTTTTTGGGGGGGGGGGGTTAGGGTTTTTAGGGAGTTTTATGGTTTTAGTAGTTTTCATATTTCTTAGGGTCTATAGGGGTTTTTATTATTTTTAGGTATTCTATGGTATTTTTAAGTTGTCTTGTGGTGCTTAAATGGTTTTTATAGTTTCAAGGTTTTTAGTGTTTTTATGGTTTTTATGTTTTTATAAGTTTTAATGTTTTGGATATTTTTTTGGTTCTTTGGGGCTTTTTACGTTTTCTAATGATTTTTATTTATTTTACGGTTTTCATTGGGATTTGTTTATGTTTTCAAGGGTTTTCGGGGGTTTAAATTCTCTTTTTGGGTTTTTTCAGTTTTTTTTTTCATTTTTTGTTTTTTAGTGTTTTTAGGTTTTATAGGGTTCTAAGGTGTTTTATGGGATTTAGGATTTTATATTTTTTTCAGTTCTTGTGGTATCTTATTGTCTTTAGGATGATTGAATGATTTTTGGCAATTTAAGGAATTTTATGTTTTTGGTGGTTTTGTAGTTATTTAAGGTGTTTTAGGGTTTTCTATTGGTTTCATTATTTTAGAGGTTTTTAGGGGTTTAGGGTTTTTAGGGGTGGTTTTGTGTTTTTTAGGTTCTCATGTTTTTGTGTGTGTTTTTAATCTTTTTAATGTTTTAATGTGTTTTACAATTATTTCGGCATTTTAGGGCCTTTTATAGTCTTAGTGGGTTGAGTTTCTTTTATGGATTTTTAGGATATTTATGTCGTTTATGATGGTATTGGGTTTTATTTTTTGTTATGGTTGTTTATGGTTTTTTAGTGGGTTATGGTCTTTTATACTGTTTAATGTTGTTAGGGTTTTCAATGTATTTTTAGAATTCTTATGGTATTAGGGGGTTTAGGGTCTTCTAGGGAATTTATATATTTTTTAGTGTCTTGTATGGGTTTTAGGGGTTTCTAGGGTTTTTATGGTAATTTAGGATTTATTTAGTTTTTGTGTCCCTTTATGATTTTTAGAGTCTTTTATGGTTTTTAGTAATTTTATGGTCTTTTAGGGTGTTTTTGGAAGTAAATATTCATTTTTAAAATTTAGGCTTTTTAGGTTCCTTCATGTATTTTTATTTTTTAGGGTCATTTTTGGGTTTTCAGGGTTTTTAGAGTCTTTTAGGTTTTTAGAGTGTTATCGTGTATTTTTGTATTTATGTCATGTTTAGGTCACTATTTGGATTTTTTTATGTTTTTGAAGTCTTTACAGGGTTTTTAGGATCTTTAAGGTTTTAATATTGTTTATTATTTGGTCATTTGTGTTTTTAGGTTATTTGGGGTGTTTTAGGGTTACTTAATAATTTTAATATTTTTTAATATTATTGGTGTTTCGGGGGATGAAAGGATTTTTAAGGGTTTGGTGTCTTTTTAAATTTTTATAGGGATTTTATAGTTTTTAGGTTATTTTGAGTTTTAAGGACTTTTAATGGGTTTTAAGGCCTTATAGGGGCTTCATGGTTTTTATTATTTTGATGTTATTTTGTGATTTAAATGTATTTTTAGGTTTTTTTAGAGGTATAAATGTTTTTTATGGTTTTTAGCTTTTTTGTAGTTTTTAGGGTCTTATGGACATTGTTTGGATTTTAGGGTTTTTAGGGTTTATGGGATTTTGGGGGGTTTTTAGTGTGTCTTGGAGGATTTAATGAATTTTAGGATTTTGGGGGAATTTAGGGCCTATTTCGGTGTTTTCGAGTTTTTAGTGTGTTTTAGGATTTTAAGGGTTTTAGGGGATATTTCTGTTTTTAGGGTTTTTATGGTTTGGGGTTTGAATATTTTAAAATATTTTCTGGGTTATTTTGGAATGATTTTTGGTTTTTGGTGTTTTTTATGGATTTTAAGGATTTTAGTGTTAATAAATGATTTAGTGGTTTTAAGTGTTTTTAGTGTATTAATTGAAACAATTTATGGATTTTTTGGGTTTTAATATCTTTATGTAATTTTAATGTTTCTTTGGGGTTTTAAGGGTTTTGGGTTTTTATTTTTCTTCTTTTTTTACATTTAGGGGTCTTTGGAAATTTTGGGTTGTTTCAGTTTTTTGAGGTTATTGGGGTTAAAGGTGATTTAGTGTTTCTCAATTTTTTGGGATTTTTCTTGGGTTTTAGAGTTTTAAAAATTTTAGTGTTTTAGATTTTTAAGGGGTGTATGGGTTTTTTGGGTTTTTAATGTATTTAAATTTTTGTGGTTTTCATCATTTTAGGTATTTTTTTTGATTTTAGAGTGCTACTGATTTTGAGGGGTTTTTATAATTTTTAGGGTTTTAGAAGATTCTTGGTTTTTTGGAGTTTTTTTTTTATTTTTGGGTTTTTTTATTTCATGATTTTTATGGGTTAATTTATTTATAGATATTTTTAGTCATTTATTGAGTTTTATAGGTTTTTAGGGCGTTTTGGGTTTTAGGGGATTCCACGGTTTTTTATTGATTTTGGGGTTTCTTATCGTTTTTATATTTTTTTAGTGTTTTGAGGGTTTAGCATTTTAGGGTGTTTATGTATTTTTAGGGATTTTATGGGTTTACAATCTTTTAGATATTTTTGGATTTTTAGGGCCACTTACAATTTTTATGGTCTATAGGGGTTTTATAATTTTAGTGTTTATTAATGTGTTTCAGGGTATTTTAGTGTTTTTTAGGGTGATTGTGGTTTTGGGGTTTTTAGGGTTTTTAGTGGTTTTTAGTTTTTTTATTGTTTTTAGTGTTCATTGTTTCTAGGGAGTTTTATAGTGTTCATAGTTTTTAGGGGTTTTATGGTTTTTTTAGGTTTTTTGGATATTTGGATTTTCATAATTTTATGGGGTTTATGGGTTTGTATGATTCTTTTTTGGATTTTTTTCTTTTAGGTTTTTAAGTATATTTTAGGGGCTTTCAGGTTTTTCAAGTATTTAGTGGTTTTTGGGTTTTTTGAGGTTTTTTGGGATTTTTTCGTTTTTTAGAGGTTTGTGGGGTTCATAGGATTTTATGGGTTTTATAGGGTATTTTTGGATTTGGTGGTGGTTTGAGGGGTTTTTAGGGTTTTTGGGGACTTTAGAGATTTTCTGGAATTGTATGATTTTTAGGGATATTACGGTTTTTAGGGATTTCTACGTTTTATGTTTTTATAATGGTTAGTCTTTTGTAGTGTTTTAGTGGTTTATGGTTTTTTAGAATTTAAGAGTTTGGGGTGGTGTTGGTTTTTTGGGGGGATATAGGGTTTTTTGGTCTTTTTTAAATTTTATGATTTTTAGTGTTTTAAAGGGTTTTATTGTTTTTATGGTTTTTCAGATTTTTAGGATCTTTAGGGTGGTAGAAGTTTTATGATATTTTATTGTTTTTATGGACTTTTAGTGTTTTAGGGGCCAAGAAGGCTCGAGACCAAATGAATCTGGTCCCCCAAAATTTATTAAAAAGTATGAGGAAATAGTATAACTTTATGAGGAGAGATTGCAAAATCGGGTGTCCAACACACCCTTCAAATATGACTACACAATCCATGAGCAGAAAGACGGGGCAACAAAAGACCATATCAAATTCCTCTCTATGATTGCATGTTTGGACAGAGTATCTACAACCAATCTTGCCTCTCAGTATTCATTGGTGAAATGGAGTTTCCACCCTTGAAAAAGGGTGAGAAATTCTGTCCACTGGGGAAGAATCCTCCAAGGGACTCTGCCAGATTTGTTCTTGAGGGCCTCCACCACAAGAATTGAGTCTGATTCAAGCCAGATAAGTATCCTTCACAACTGAACAGAAAATTTTATCACCTTTATCAAAGACCAATATTCTGCTTCAAGAGCACACCCATTGCCAACAAATTGATGGAAACAACCATTAACAAAACCATGATGGGTTCGAAAGACCCCTCCAAATCTTAAGGGGCCAAGTGATCCCAAAGCCACTCCATCAACATTAACCATAATTCAAAAAGAGATCAGAGGGATCTAGCAGATGAACTTGAGTACTTGTGGTTTTTTGGTCCATCTAGAAATGCCATGAAATATTAAAATAATAAGACCATTAACATCATTTTCCATCAAACCAGTATGAATATGGGATGCCGCATGAAATTCCGTATGACGTGTCACGACCCCGCCATAAAATGAGGGTCACTTATTATTAAATTCATGTACGTTCCGAGCAGCCAAAATATAAGAAATGTTGGTAGCAGCAACAATGAGTTGGAATTGAGAGACCTGCTTACTATAAGGAAAATTAAGGAGGCGATCATTGTGCTAAAAATGGCTTGTTCAAGAAAAATGGGAACATGAACAAATTCTGAAAGTAATCCCAAAATGCAATAGTAAAACTGCATTGAATAACAGTATCTTGGAAGGTTTACTTAGCAAAAAGGTAGAAAAAGAAATCCAAGGCCAGGCTGTGCCCAGCCTTTTGCAATTGATCCTAGAGTGGTAGGAGATTTTTCTAATGTTTCCAATGAAACATATGGTTAGCGAGAGGAATGAAGGGTCTATTGAAGCTTGAGAGCCATGTTGGAGGAGATTTCACTCAGGCATACTTGTACTGGTAAAATTCCTTCCCATTTAGATTCCCAACAAGATTGGGTTTTTAAATTAAGGGGTCCTTGTCAATGAAGGTGAATCTTTGAATCTGCATGAGAATGTCCGCTGGATGGAGGAATTAAAACTCTCCCAATAGATGAATGAACTTAGCAATCAACATGTTTCTATGATCAGTAGGAGGCACCAAGAAATCCATAAAAGGCCTATTGATCCCTATAGTGGACAAAAAAATTAGATCTGAATGCTTTGAGGAAATCCATTTCAAGTGATCAATTTTTCCCATATATGAAACTCAGATTGCTGGCCAAACTGAGGATGGAAAATATCCTGTAAACCCATCACAACGTTTTAGCACAAACCTCTCTAATAAAAAAACCCAGACCATCATTATTTTTGTCGAACAAGCCACAAGTATACATGGAATGAAGGGAATCATTAAATCTTGTGAGTCCCTTGATTCGATGCCCTCCCAAATCAATTGTCTTTGGGAAATCCGTCCATTCCACCGAGACCAGTTTTATTTCACTAATTCCACCCATCCAAGTAAAGTTTCTAATATTTTCCTATAGGTCGTTAATGAGGTTAATGAACCATCTATAAATAGATAAATTATAGTTGAACATAGATGTGATAACGGAATTTATGAGGTAGACTTTCCCAGCATGCAATAAACACTTCCCTTTCCATTTAGTAATTTTTCGGGTGATTCTGTACATTGTTCCCTCAAGATAACATCTCTTGACTCTTCCCAAATATATAGGGACACCCAAATAGACAAAGTGAAGTGATACCCTTTTCACACCAAGGTACTGATAAATGCATAAATATCAATAGGGGGAACCCCCACCCTGAAAAAATAGATGATTTAATCCAAATGATGGATTTCCCCACCACAGATTCAAAGTGGCTGAAAATCATTCGAATTAAGGACAAGGTCTGCTTGTCAGCGTGTCCAATGTGGAGGATTTCGTCAGCGTAGAAAAGGTGGGATGTCACATTAAGGTCTCTCCCTTCCTTAATTGGTTTGAAAACACCAGCTTGCATAAGATTAATGTGGAATCCTCTCCAATAGTCTTCAACAATCACATAGAGAACACCTGAGATAAGATTTCCCTGCCTGACTCCACTGAAGCATGGGAAGAACCCCATAGGGGAGACATTAATAAGAACATAATCAATTTCATTATTCAAGATGGATACAACCATCTGGATTAAACTAACCTAGAAACCTTATTTGCAGAGCACATGTATGAATAATATCCACTTAATGGATTCAAAAGCCTTCTTCATATCTATCTTTAAATCTAATTTATTGTGATTCGAATGCTTCATATTGATTTTGATACCCTATGAGGATATAAATAAGCTGTTCTCGATGTTTCTTCCCAAAAAAATCCAAATCGATTTGGGGTAATTAGATCCCCCATAAATTTCCCAATCCCCTTGACCATAATTTTGTTGATAATTTTGGGGATAGTATTCACAGTAGAAACTAGCCGAGAGTCCCCAATGTCAATAGCACTTTCCTTCATAGGAATCAGAGAAATGAAATTTGAGTTGGTTCTATATCTGAATGAGTTGGAGAGAGAGACTTTTGTAACAGAATTTGTAATTTCCACATGCATGATATCCCATTAGAACATTAATAACTTGTTGCTAAAACCATCTAGACCCTCTTCACTTTCCATGTTTAAATAAAAAAAGCATATCTGACATCCTCCTATGAGGAAGAATCTATTAACTCTTTATTCTGTTGCTAATCAACACAATGAATGATGTAATCCATCAATGAGAGGGAGAATTCCCTACCATCATAAGTGTACATCCCCTAGAAATAATCCGCCACAACAATGGTAATATCATCCTCCTAAGTGAAGGTGTACTCACGAATGCATACAACATTCATGAATTTCGTAAACTTATTTTCATTATGTAATCAATGGAAGGAATTTTAACTCTATTCTCCATCCTTGATCCACCTAATATTGTATTTATTCTTGGCAATCTTCTCCTTAAGGGCTAAAAGATCATCCAATTTCGCATTAAGATGCAGCTCCTCCCGAGAGGGATGGACAACATTTTGTTGGAAGTTTGGACAAAGGTAATCCTATGTGCAGAAGACTAAATAACATCATACTGCCTAGAAAATGATTTCTTTATCCACTACATAATTAATAACATGATTTTATTATTGTTTTATGGGATTTAAGATGTTTTAGGGTTTTAGGGTAATTTTATTTTTTTGGGGTTTTATGGTCATTATAGGGTTTTAGTGTCTTTTTTGGGATTTAAGTGTTTTAGTGAATTTATGGACTTTCATGGGTTTTAAGGACTTTTATAGAATTTTAGATTCTTTTGGGTGGTTTTAGGGTTTTGTAATGTTTTTAGGGTACTCTATGGGTTTTATATTTTTAAGGGTTTTTTGTGGGTCTTAGGGGATTTTAGTTTTTCTAATAATTAGTGTGGGTTTTTAGTATTTTTAGGTTTTTAATGTTTTTTACAGTTACTAGGTTTTTTTTGTATTTTTTTTAATTAGTGTATAGGGGAGTTGTATTGTTTTTAGTATATTAGGGGTTTTGGATTTTTGATAGTTTTTTGGGGATTTATGGATTTTATAGTGTTTTTTGGGGTTTTGATGTTTTTTCATGATTTATTGTTTTTAGGTGTTCTAGAATTTATTAGATTTTTTTGAGTTTTATGGGTTTATGGGCATATTATTTTTAGGGTTTTATTGGTTTTTTTATATTTTTTTGGGTTTTAAAGTTTTTAGTTCTTTAGAGGTATTATGGGTATTTATGGTTATTCATGGATTTTATGGTGTTTTAGTGTTTTTAGAGTTTTATGTGGTTTTAGTGTTTTTGGAGGGTTCATGGTTTTTATGGTTTTTAATGATTTTTTTATGTTTTTTATTTTTTTTGCCTTTAATACTTTTTTGGGACTTTAGAGGTTTTATTTGTTTTATGGGTTTTAGTGTTTTTAGGGTGTTCTAGGGTTTTTAGGGGTTTTAGTGAATTTGGGGTTTTAGTGTTTTTAATGTTTTTTATGTTATTTTGGTATTTTAGGGTATTATAGGTTTTATTGTGTTTAAGGGGTATTTCGATTGTTTGGGATTTTATAGGGATATTTATGGTAATTTAGAGGGTTTAGGTTGTTTAGGTTCTTTTAGGGGTTTTTAGTTGTTTTACAGTCTTTTAAAGTTTTATGGTTTTAGTGTTTTTTACACCTATTCGGGGTTTTAGGGTTTTATGTGTTTTTATGTTTCTAGGGATTTTTAGGGTTTTCTACGTGAATTTGGGTTTTAATGGGTTTTGGGTTTTTTTTGGAGTTTAGGATTTTTATGTTTTAAGTGTTTTATGGGGTATCAGGTTTAACAAGGTATTTTTTGGGATTTTGGGGTTATAGGGATTTTATCAGTTGTTATTTTCTTTTAGGGTTGTTTTGGGGGTTTGGATATTTTTAGGGGTTTGAGGGGTTTTGTTGGTTTAGAGGTATTTAGGGTTTTTTTTGTGTTTTTTAAAGGGTTTATGGGTTTTAATTTTTTAGGTTGGTCGAAGGGGGTTTTCTGTTTTCTTGTGGTTTTTTTGGTTTTTAGGATTTCTATGGGTTTTTAGAGTTTTTTGGGTTTTATGGTCTTCTTAGGGGGTTTTTGGGATTTTTTGGGTTTTAAGGGATTTCTTCTTTATCTGTATTTTAGGTGTTTTTTGGGTTTTAGGGGTCTTAGTTGTTTTTGTGTATTTAGAGTTTTTAGGGTTTTTAATAGATTTTATGTTGTTTTGGACATTTTTGGGTTTTAGGGTTTTTTGGTGTTTTAGGGGTTTGATGGTTTGATGGCTTTTCATGGATTTAATGGGTTTTTAGTGTTTTTATGGTTTATAGGGTTTTTATGGTTTTTTAGGGTTTTAGGATTTTTGGATATTTTTTTTGTTTTTTGGTTATTTACCAATTTTTTCATTGCAAGCTCTTTTGAGGGGTATTTAGGGTTTTTAGGGTTTTTAATGATTTTAGTATTTTTCCAATTTTGTGGGGTTTTCATATTTTTAATTGTTTTGAGCGTCGTTTTATGGATTTTTTCATTTTAAGGGTTTTCTTGGGGTTTGGGGTGTTTTGGATTTTTTAGGGTTTTTTGGTTTTTTCACGTGGGGGGGGGGTTATTGTATTTGGGGGTTTTATGGTTTTAGATTTTTTCTGGGTTTTTTGGTTATTATTATCTTTTATTTTTTTATGTTTCTTTGTTCATTTATAGTGTTTATGGAATTTTATGGTTTTACGGTGTTATGTAATTTTTTTATTATTATTGGTTTTTAGGTATGGTATGGGTTTTTAGGGTTTTTTATCTTTTAGTGGTTTTTAATTTTAGGGTCCTTTTGGTTATTTTAGTGTTTTAGTGTCCTTTAGGGGTTTAGGGTTTTTGTGCTTTTTAGGGTTATTAGGTTTTTTTTCATTTTTATGGGTTTTATTTTTTTTTCAATTTTTAGGATTTTTATGGTTTTTAGGTTTTTTTAGGGTTTTAGTTTTTTCATTGTTTTTATGGTTCATAATGTTTTAGGTGTTTTATAAGGTTCTAGGGGTTTTTTTATTTTTTTTATGTTTTCAATTGTCTTTAAGTTGTTTCTTGGAATTTAAGGGGGTTTATGGGTTTTACCATATTTTAATGTTTTTAGAGTTCTTTGGAGACTTTATGGGTTTTATGTTTTTTCAAGGTCTTTAGTGTCTTTTAGGAGTTTTCATTATTTTCATGGTTTTAAGTGGTATTTAGGGGTTCTAGGGTCTTTTAGGGGGATTATGATATTGTAGGGTCCTTTTTGGATTTTGGGTTTTTAGCATCCTTTATGGTTGATTAAGGATTTAAAGGTCTCAAATGTATTTAGTATTTTTAGGGTTGTTTAGGTTTATTTTTGGGATTTTTTGATTCATTATGGTTTTTGTGGTATTTAGGGTCCTTATGGTTTTTAGGGTTTTTATGGTATTGTGGGGATTTTAGTGTTCATTACGTTGTTTTTAGGGGGTGTTATATTTTTCTTGGGGTTTTAGGGAATTTTATGTTCTTTTGGTGGGTTTTAGTGTCTTTTAGAAGTTTTTGTTTTTTAGGGTCTTTTATGGGTTTTAGGTTATTATAGTGTTTTTAGGTTTTTGGGGAATTTCAATGTTTTGGGGTTATATAGTCTTCTAGGGTAATTTTGTTTTAAATTTTGGGGACTTTTAGGGGGTTTAAATATATTTTATGGTTCATTATGAATTTTTATTATTATTTTTTGTAATGGTTTAAGGGTTTATAGGTTAAAAGGGTTTTAGGGTCTTATATAATTTTAGGTGTTTTTAAGGACATTATGTTTTTAGGGTTTCTATGGTTATTATGGTTTTAGGGGGTTTTAGGCTTTTAGGGTTTTAGTTTTTTGGGGTTTGTTTGTAGTTTTTTTTATTTTTAGCATATTTGTTGGTTTTTAGGGTAATTAGGTTATTTAGGGGATAAGGGATTTTTATAGTTTAATGTATTTTATGTTTTTAGGGTTACTAGTATATTTTACAAATTTTATTGTTTTGTGGTCTTTTTTATTATATTTAGTGTTTTTAGTGTTTTAGGAATTTTTTGATTTTTTATTCCCTATTACTACTTTTTGAGATTTTATGGGATTTATGGTATTCTAGTGTCATTTATGTATTTATGGTTTTTTAGGGTTCTATGATTTTTATATGGTTTTACATTTTTTGAGTTCTTAATGGATTTTTATAGTTGTTTTTGGGTTTTTAGGGGGTTTCGAGGGGGTTTAAGGGTCTTCAGGTTTTTTTGGATTTAAATGTTTTTAGGGTTTTGAGGATTATTCTAGGGTATTAGTGGATTTTATCGTTTTATGTTTTTTAGGGGTTTGATGGTGTTTATGATGTTTAGGTGTTTAGGTGTTTTTGGGTTTTTATTGTTTTTAAGGGTTTAGGGTCTTCTATAGTATTTATATATTTGTAAAGATTTCTTGGCTTTTTATGGGTTTTAGTGGTTTTGGGTTTAAATGGAATTGAGGGTTTTAAGTATTTTAAGTATTTTATTATTTTTAGTGATATTATTATTTTTAGGTGTTTTAAATTGTTTTTAGTGTTTTTAGGGTTTCAGTGTTTCAAGGGGATTTTTTGGGGTTTTTAATTTTTTTTATGTTTTTTAGAATATTTCATCTTTTGGGTTTTAGGGATTTATGTGGTTTTTTGGTATTTCATGGGTTTTTATAGAATTTTATGTGGTTTTAGAGTATTTATAGATTTTATGGTTTTTATGATTTTATGGTTTTTACAATTTCTATGGTTTTAGGATTTTCACAAGGCTTTCAGGTTTTTTTAATTTTAATGGTCATAGGGGGTTTTGATGTTTTTTAGGGTTTGGGGTTTTAAATTATTGTTTTATGGGTTTTATGTGATTTATAGTTTTTAGTATTTTAGTGGTTTTAAAGTTTTTGATAGATTTTTAGTGGTTTGGGTTTTTAATAGATTTTAGGGATTTAGGGAATTTTTATTTATTGTTTTCTTAGGGTGTTGTGATGTTTTCATGGGGTTTAAGGGTTTTACATACTTTTAGATTCATATATATTTTTAAGAAATTTTATGGGGTTTTAGGGTTTTTTTGGTTCATTTGGGGTTTATAGGATTTTTATGGTCTTCTGGGTTTTTGGGGACTTTTATTTGTATTTATGGGGTTTAGTGTTTAAAGGGTTTTAATGGAGTTCATATATTTTTGTTTTTTAAGGGGTTGTTAGAGTTTTATGGATTTTTTAGATTTTTAGGGAACTTAGTAGTTTTGATGGGGTATTATGGTTTATAGTTTTCCAAGGCGTTTTTAGGTGTTTCTAGTTTTTTATAGTCTTAGGTTTTATTTATGCATTATAGGGTTTCATTATAAATATTTTTATAGTTTTTTAAGATTTTACATTTTTAGTGGTTTTTCTAGGGAGTTGTATGGTTTTTTTGGTTTTGTGGGTTTATGGTTTTATCGGGGGGTTTTGTGTTTTTTTGGAATTCGTAGGGTTTTTTTGGTTTTCATGGATTTTAAAATTGTAAATGGGTTTTGAGTGTTCTTAGGATTTTTACGGTTTTTAGGGATTTTAGGATTTTTAAGGGTTTTCATATATTTAGGGGTTTTCATGGTTATTAGGGTTTCTGGTTTTTATTATAATTTTTTATGTGTTTTTTTGTTTCTAAGGGTTTTATGTGTTTTTAGGGCTTTAGGTATCTTCATATTTTTTAAATATTTAGGGTTTTTAGGTTTTTATGGTTTTTACTATGTTTTGTTGTTATTGGGATTTTTTTTGGGATTCTATGGTTGTTAAGATTTAAGTTAATTCATGTTGTTTATGTTTTTTTATGTTATATACATTTTTTAGGTTCTTTGGGGTTTCAGGGGGTTTTGGATTTTCATGGGAGTTTTTGGGTTTTTTGATGTTTAATGGGTTTTAAGGGTGTTTTAGGAATTTTATAGTGTTTTAAGGTCTTCTATGTCATTTTAGGGGTTTAAAGGTCTTTTGGGATTTTAGGGTCTTTTAGTTTTTTAGGTGTTCTGGGTTATTTTATGGTCTTAGTGTTTTTATCATCTTTTAGGGGTGTTTGTGTTTTTATGGGGATTTTGGGTAATATGGGGTTCGGGGTTGGGTTTTTAGTGGTTTTTGGCTTCCTTAGGGATTTGGGATTTATGGACTTTTAGGGTTTTTATTGATTTTATGATTCATCGATTTTTTTCAGGGTCTTTAGGGTCTTTATTTTTTAAGGGTTTAATGTTTTTTAAGCTTTTAGGGGTGTTTAGAGTTTTTTGGTGGGTTTTAAGTGTGTTTACGTTACATTTGGGACGTGTTAGTTTTTTTTAATTTTTATTTTCAATTTTGGTTTTTTAGGTTTTTAGGGGTTTTAGGAGTTTTTATGGTTCTTCGGTTTTTTTTGGGTTTCTCGTTTTTTTATAGTTGTTAGGGTCTTTTAATGTTTTATGGTTTTTAATGTATTTTTATTTTTTTCATTTTATGGGTATTAGCTCTTATTAAGGGGTTTAATGATTATTAGTGTATTTTAGGGGTTTAGGGTATTATAAGTTATTTTATCATTTTTAAATGGTTATAGATTGTTTTGGGGATTTATTGGGGTTTTAGGATTATTTAGGGTTTTCAGGATTTTAGGGCTATTAGGGTTTTTTGGTCTTTTTTTAGTGTCATTTAGGGTATTTGAGTGGGTTTTAGGTTTTTTAGAAATTTTCATTGTATATGAGGGCCCCACAGTGGTTTAGAGGGTTTTAAGGAGCTTTATGGGATTTTAGGGTCATTTAGGGTTTGTAGGGTTTTAGCATCTTTGATAATTGTTATTGTTTCTTGGACGCTTTAGTGTTTCAAGGGTATTTAGATTATTTTTGTTTTTATGGTATTTTATAGTCTTTTATGTTTTTTTTGTATTTCAAGGCTTGTGTAGTATTTTATGGTTTTGAGAGATCTTTAGTGTCTTTTCTGGTTTTTAATGTTTTTGGGGTCTTTATGGGGTTTTTTGGTTTTTTTGTGTTTTAATGTCTTTTTAAGAGGTTTTAGTTGGTTTCTTGGGGTTTTATTATTTTTATGATTTAAAGGATATTTTCGGTTTTGTAGGGTGTTATAATTTTTAGGGGTTTTAAGGGTTATAAGGGTTTTAATGTCCATTTGGGAATTGTAGATGTTTTTTTGAGATTTTTAGGTGTTTTTGGGTATTTAGTTTGTTTTTTTTTGTGTTTTTTGGTTCTATTAGGGTTTTTGGGGGGGTTTGTGGTTTTATTGGGTTTTATGGGTTTTATGGTTTTCAGTGTTTTTTGTGTTTTAAGGGTTATTAGGGTTCTAATGGTTTTTAATGTTTTGAGATTCTTTAGGAGTGTTAATGATTTTAGGGTTCATTAGATTTTTTATGGTTATTTAGGGGATTATAGTTTTCTTCAAGGTTTTGAGTTATTTATGGGTTTTTAGGGGTTTTAGTGGTTTAGGGGTTTTAATAGTTTTTAGGGTTTAAAAAGGGTTTTTATTTTTGTAGGTGTTTTAGGTTTTTGGGGGGGTTTTTAGGGGTTTTAGGGGTTTATGGATTTTTAGGGGGTTTTGTGTTTTATGGTTATTATGTGTTTTCTAGGTCTTTTTACTTTATATAGGGCTATTATAGATTTTTAGGTATTTTAAGTCCTTTATTGTACTAGGGAGTTTTATGGGTTTGTAAGGTTGTATGATTTTTAGGGGTTTCTGTATTTTTAGGGTTTTCCTAGATTTTAGAGGTGTCCATTATTTTAGGTGTTTTTGGGGTGTTAGGGTTTGTGGGGTTATGTTTTTCAGGATTTTCATGTTTTTCTTGGTTTTTTAGAATTAGTTTAGGGTTTTTGTTGTTTTAGGATTTTATGTGTTTTCTTGTTTCATGGTTTTAGGGATTAGGGTTTTCAGGGGTTTTAGGGGTGTCCATCATTTTTTTTGAAATAAATGAATTTTAGGGTGTTTGTGTTTTTATAATTTGTTAGTGGTTTGGGGGGTTTAAAATATTATTTCTGTTTTTTATATTATTTATTTATTTTGGGTTTTTAGGGTTTTAATCATTTTTTGGGTTCTTAATGGTATTTTAGGGTTTTTAGGATTTTTATTGGGTTATTTAAGCTCATTTAAAGGTTTTTTTGTATTTTTGGTTTCTTTTATTGGGTTTTATAGATTCTTAATGTTTTAATAGTTTTTAGGGGTTTAAAGGGGTTTTAATTTTTTATGGGTTTTATGGGTTTTTAAGGATTTTAAAGGGTTTTTATCAGTTAGTTGGATTTTTATGGGTCTTAGGGTTGTTTTAGGGTTTTAGTATTTTAGGTTTCTTTACATTTTTAGGTTCTTCAAGTATTTTTGGGTCATTTGGTGCTTTAAATATTTCTATGGATTTTCGGGATTTACTTTTTAAGGAGTTTTTTTGGATTATATGGGTTTAAGAAATTTTTTTGTGTTTTTGTGTTTTTTGTTATTTTTTGGTTTTTTGGGGGTTTTAGGGATTTTCATGTTTTTAAGTATTCCTTATATTTTTATATTTTTTTCATGTTTCTTGGGTCTATTTGCAACTTTTTTGATTTCTTGAATTTTAAGTGGTTTTAGGATCTTCTAATGTCCTTAATAGTATTTTAACGTTTTTTTGGTATTTTAGGATTTTCCACATTTTTATATTACTTCAGCTGTTTTTCCTGGTTTTTAGGTTCTTTTATGTGTTTTAATGTGATGTATTATCATTTAGGGTTTTTTTCATTGTTGTAGGGTATTTTTGGGGGTTTATGGTTTTTAGGGTCCTTTAGAGTTTTTAGCGTTTTTAGGGGTTTTGGGGTTTTATTAGGGTTTTAGGGTTTTTGTGATCCTTTATATTTTTTAGGAATTTTTTGGGAACATTAAATTTTTTTGGTTTATTAAAGGGTTTTAGGATCCTTTATGGTTTTAGGTGTTTTTAGATACATTTAGGGTTTCTATGGAATTTTATGGCCTTCTCTGTTTCTTAGCATATTTGAGGGGTTTTAGTGTTTTAAGGGTATATTGTGGGTTTTTTGGGGTTTTTGGGATATTTTAGTGTTTTGGGTACTTGTATTATTTTTATTGGTTTTAGAGTATTTTAGGGTTGTTTGGTGTTTAGGGTCTTTTGGGGTATTCTAATGTTTTTAGTGTTTTTAGTGTTTTTATTGTCTGTGTGTTTTTTTATGATTTAACGGTTTTTGGATTGATTTATTGGTTTTAATGTTTTTAGTGACTTTTAGGTTTTTAAGGGGTTTATGGTTTTGGGGGTTTTAAGGGAATTGTTATCATGTTTTTGGGTTTTAGGGTCTTTTTATGTGTTTTTTGTTTTAGGGTCTTCTTAATGTTATAGGGTTTTAGAGTAAATTTATGGTAATTTATGGTTTTTTGGGGGAGGGGGGTTTGGGCTTTTTGGGGTTCTGTTGTTCTTAGGGATATTTAGGGTTTTAGGGTTTTTATGGATATTATTGTTTTTATGTTTTTATGTATTTTTATAATTTTTAGGATTTTTATGATATTTATGATCCTTTACGGTTTTTAGTGTTTTTATGGTTCTTTAGGGGATTTATGGGTTTAGTGTTTTGTCAGTTTTTAAGGTTTTTTAGTGATTTTAAGGGTTTTGGGTTTTTAATTTTTTGTGTTTTTTGTTATTATTCTATAATTTTATTGTTTTTAAGGTTTTTAGTGATTTCATGGGTTTTTTGGGTTTTTATGTCTTCGGGTTTTTTTTGGGGTTTTAGGGTTTCTAAATTTTTTAGGGGTTTTAAGTGGTTTTAATGTTTTTAGAGTTTTATTGGGGATATTAGGATTTTAAGGGGATTTTAGGTTTTTATGGTTTAATTTTATTTATTATTTTTTAGGGATTTTATGTTTTTAGTGGTATTAGTGTAACACCCAAAGCTTCCACGGTACGTTTCCCTTCGAATAATGCAATAGCGTGTGTTGTACGCAACCTCGAGCTCTAACACACACCACAACGATTTAAACTAGCCGTTTTGAATAGTAATACCTACTTGTTGAAATATTATAGATTTTATTTATAAAAATGGACTTCATTTTTGGATTCGGAATATCGAAATTAGCTTATGTTAAATTTTTGGTATTTTTCTGAGAACTTCTAATTTTTTTTTATGAATAGTGAAAAGTACTTAAAAACAACTTTTTTAAAAAAAATAATTTATAGTGATAAATTATACTATTTAGTGGTTTTAAAGTATAATTAGAATATATTTTTACCATTTTATCCAATGGTGGTCATTAGAATTAATTTAACATTGAAATTGGACATAAACAATTGCCAATCTTTTGATATAAATTGTTTCTTAGAAACACGCTATTTTTTGTAACAGCGGGAATTAATTATAAAATTAATTAATGCAACTTATATGTTTGGAATTTTGTAAAATAGACATCATTTTTGAATTCGGAATATCAATTATAGCTTAGGGTGAAATTTTGGCATTGTTCTGAAAAACTTCAATTTTTGATGAATAGTGAAACCACTAAGTGGTAGTTAAATAACTGATTTTTCGTTTAAATAAAATATTACCACTTCTGTGATTTGATTTTCAAAAATCCGACATACATGGTTGTCATTAAGAAGTAAAATGTGGTTCAATGAGATTAAAATAATTTTTTGGTGAATAGTAACTTTTATGTTCTTAATCGCGATTAGAGGTAATTAGTGTAGTTTAAGGTACAAATAATGTTTTAATAATATGAGATGAGCATGAAACTTTTCCTACTCCTATTAGATGAGTCATGACCGACCAAGACAACCCATGGTTCAACTTGGGGACCCCATGGAGCCACTTTAGTTGGAAAATGACATTAATATATATTTATTTAATGTTAAAATTAAATTTACACAAACATGAGTTGTTTTACAAAAACAGTTTTTAACTGGGGTTACACAAGTCCAAATTTTGACTATAAATATTAATTAGAAAGCTAAAAACAATTCCTACATAATAGTATTTTTTTTATAAATTTTAGACATTAAATAAATTAAATTATTTATGACATCATTATGATGCAGCGATGACCTCATTATTTAACGATTTAAATAAAATGAGAAAAAAATGCAAAATCCAAGGCTTACACTTGTCCAAAGCCTATTGGATGAGGATATTTCGAACCCTTATCACCTTAGCCACGAATTATATAAGTGTGGGACCTTTAGAATCCGAAAAGAATTGTATAATAATGTAACATTTCAATCTTTCCAAAAGTGCCCCTCCTCTCCTCTTATAAAAGGCCCCCACCTCTACCACCTTATTCACACTTTCAATCCTTTTGGTTCGTCCAACCTCTGCCCAAATACACTCCCAACTTCTCTCCCTTCATCCTAGAAGCTTTAGTTTAGTCATAAAGCCATCTTAAGGAGTCCTTTTGATCAAATAAAAAGGAAGAACCCGAAGAAGATGTAACATTTTCATCACCCTCTTTCATGTTTCTTTCTTCTTCCACTCCCTCTTTGTTTATTATTTCAATTCTAAAATTACAACTCCAGTATCTTCTATATACTGTGATGTTATTATAAATATGGAACAACCATATTCAGTATTCTACCCATCATTTGAATGACATGTCACCATATGTGCGTACGTACGGCTTACCGTTTCCACGTCGTGGTGGAATTGTTATTCAATATATTTTTATTTAGGTGGGTATAATAATGATTTGTAATTCATGTAAATAATAAATATAACATGATAATGATTCTGTATATATGATATACTATCCAATTATATATTATTTTAATATCAAAATAATGATATTGTCGCTCGTGCGTACGTACGGACTACCGTCTCCACGAACGCGATGAGATTCATTCTCCGTCATATCCATTCAAGTATAATTATCATTTTATGATTTAAAAATAATGTTTAAGGACATGATATCATTCTGGATATGAATAAGATACAACCTATCCATGAAAAACATGACTTACGTAACAAAACATATAAAATAAAATGAGTAAGTTAACACCCGAAACAACGATAAATCTAAGATATTGTTAACAAAGCAATGTTAAAAGATCATATATGATATCATATGAATGTATATGATTCTTGTATAATTTAATAACAATTATTTCACCATTATACAGGAGGTTAACCTACCCCAACCAAGGAAAAGTACAAGGTAAGGTTTATTTCACAATCTCTTCATTATCCGAGGTTGTTTATACATAATAATCTACTGGGATCTCTTTATCATCCACATCCATGTTTCTTCAAAATGTATTACAAATTTTTTTTATTATTTACAAGAATATGGGTTAAAGTCATTTATACCCTTTTTTGACTTTTTATAAGAGGAATCTTTCCGTCGTTTTCAAAACAAGGTCCTTTTTAACCTTTTCGACAGAATTAAGGTAAGAATGTTTTTTTAACTTATACGGCGGGTGCGGTTATTTTCCGCCATTATAAAATCTTCAAAGCTTTCCTTACAAGCTTATGAGAACATTTTCAAGAAAATGTTTTATTTTATATGGCTCTTAAATGATTTCAAAAAATAGGAAAAGATATTTCTCTAAAAAGTTTTTTGATTTCATCTATGTCAACATCCTTTGATGGATTTTACGCTTATTTGAAGTTGATTTATTATGATACAAAACTTCTATATTGTATTGAAGGTTCTGTGATATGTTTGACTGTGGATGTGCTATTTTTATACCATTCATAGTTTATGGTGAAATTATTGACATTTCATATGCTAGTTTTAATACGAATGTTTATGTTATGTTTAAACCTTTTCACATGGGAATGCATTGGACTTAATATGTGACGGGTGGAGCCCGCTATAGCTCCTCAATGCATCGGTAGGTCTCATGGGACAAACTAGTGTCTTGGCACAAGGCCTTGACAAAATCTTATTTGTAGTCTTGGCACAAGTCCTTGGCTATGTGGTTATGATAGTCTGGCATTATGCATTCCAACATTATGAAAGTGGTTAGTGATTTTGCATGTGATTATTCGATTAGTAGAATATCCATGTGAATGAGTAAATGGCATTATTTCATTTTATTTATGCCATACAATGTTGAAAGATAAAGTTTGAAAGGCTTTTGTTTTAGTTATACATTGCCTTAAATGTTTATTCTTATTTATGAAAGTTTCCGCTATATTGTTATCCTTACTGGGCATTTGAGCTCACCCCTTTTCTATGTTTTATTTTTCACAGGATGTGAAGAAGTAAATTATGAATGACCTGCAGGGATATTATGGGGGGATAATAGTTTGGACTGTGGAGGCATTATGTTGTTGTAGTAGTTTTTCATTTTATGATGTAATGTAAAACTTATGAATATATCTAGTGTTTCCAAGGCTACTAAACCAATCGGTCTTTCGAGATTTGATCTTTCTTGTGATCATGCCAATGTTATGTAATAATGCACTGTCTCTGGGTAACTAGGGTCGGGGCGCTGCATTTGGTATCAGAGGAAGTTTAGTACAAACCTTGGAAGCTAGATTTAGATAAACTCTGATTAGAGCACGTAGACCTAAGATGAACTTTGAGGATTAGTATAGAAGAACTTCCTAGAATTTTGGTATTGTAGAGATTTTGTGAGTTTTCCGAGCAATACATCCCTGTCTGGATATGAGCAGGTAGAGATGGCTCTGGCACAGATGTTCCTAGAGGTAAAACCCGAAAACACCGCTTTGAGCTAGACTCGAATGGAAACTGGTGCACGACAACGGGCCTTGCTGCACTCTTGGTTACGATACTTCCGGGGGATATGCTTAGGATAACTCTCGTTTTCTTTACAAATCATTATGAAGGGTTTATGAGTATATACTTCCTCAAAGAAATTTTTTTTATGATTATGGATTATATCCATAAATAGTTCAATTTATGTTAAGTGTTTTATAAGTATGGGATTATGTATTTTGATTCATAAACTGATCTAGTTTATGCCATTGTTTAGGAATGGAGCCTAGTGGAAGAAATGGAAACCGTATCAATGCACGCACTCCATGTAGGGATTGCCCTCCTGCTCAAGATAATTATATTGGGGATGGTGATGCAACTGGTGCCGATCAGCTAATCACCATACTGGGACAACTTACTCAGGTTATGAATAATAACCTTACCCGTATGGAGCACCCTGACCCACAGCGTGGAGGATCAATGTTAGATCGATTCATGAGGCAACAACCACCAACGTTCAATGGGAGTACAAATCCCTTAGTAGCCGAGCAATGGATAAATTCCCTAGAGAAAATATTTCAGGCTTTGGGGAGCAGTGAAAGGGAAAAAGTTATCATGGCAGTTTAACGCCTCACTGGAGATGCTGGTCAATGGTGGTCATTGATTCAAAACATGAAGGAAGATTATGAAGTATCAAATATGGAATGGAGGGAGTTCAAAGATCTGTTTTTAGAAAAATACTTTCCTCGCGACCATCGAGCAGATATGGAAAGGCAATTTCTGAGTCTGAGACAAAAGGAGGATGAGAATGTCACAAATATGAGGCTAACTTTACAAGGTTAGCAAGGTATGCTGGAGATTATATACGTAACCCAAGAAATAAGATTGATCGTTTCTTTGATTGGTTAAAACCATTTCTTCGTCGAGCATTAGTCTCACTATCCTTTTCATCGTACGAAGACATTGTCTCATGTGCTATCAAGACAGAAAAATAATTCTCTAAGTCTTATGACTTTAAAGCAAAGCAAGAGAAGAAGAGACCTTCTGATCAATCTGGGAATGGAAATAAAGGGAAGAAGGGAAAGGTTGAATATCCATCTTGTGGTAAATGCGGGAAGAAACATCCTGGTACTTGCTTGAAGGGAATGGGAGTCTGTTACAAGTGTGGTGAAAAAGGCTACCAAGCTTGTTATTGCAAGGGGAAGAAGGAAGCTACCAACGTTCAGTGCTACAATTGCAGGGAGATGGGGCATTATGCAAATGAATGTCCTAAGCGTCAAGAGAACTTACCTCAGAAAAGGCCAAGGGATCAAGGCCAGGCTTATGCTATCACTACTGCTGAGGTAGAAGCTCCGAAAGATGTGGTGGAAGGTAATTTAATGGTTTCCTCAAGTTTAGCAAATGCATTATTTGATTCTGGATCATCACATTGTTTTATATCTTCCCAGTTTTTTAACAAAATTAGATATTTCCAATTTGATTTAATAAGGGAGTTTTCAGTTAAAACTCCTAAGGGAAGTATCATTGCAACAAAGTTTTGTGAATCAGTCCCCATTAGAGCACATAAATGTTCTTTATCTGCTGATCTCATCGTCATACCTATGATTGAGTTTGATATAATCCTCGGTATGGACTGGCTTTCGGACTATGATGCGAAGATTTATTGTAAGAAGAAAGAGGTTACGATTCTTGATGATAATGATAAGGAACACCTTATCTTTAGAGCAGAATCGTCACCACCTAATTCTTACTTAGATCCACCCTCAATAGCACAACTAAATTCAATTATTGGGGAGGAAGAGAATGAAATAACTGTCGGTGAAGAAAGGAATGTTCAAATAGAGGATATACCTGTTGTGAAAGAATTTTTAGATGTATTTCTGGAAGATTTACCTGGACATCCTCCAGAACGAGAAGTTGAGTTTTCCATTGATTTAATTCCTGGATCAAGGCCTATATCGAAGACCCCTTATAGAATGACCACTGTGGAATTAGTTGAACTAAAGAAACAACTAGAGGAATTGAGTAATAAGGGATTTATTCACCCTAGTGTTTCTCCTTGGGGAGCCCCTGTTCTTTTTGTTAAGAAGAAAGATGGATCTATGAGGTTGTGCATCGACTATAGGGAGATCAATGCTATAACAATAAAGAACAAGTATCCCCTACCTCGCATTGATGATTTGTTTGACCAACTGCATGGAGCTCAATACTTTTCAATGATTGACCTTCGGTCTGGATACCATCAGTTGTGTGTGAATAAGGAAGACATCCCAATGACAGCATTTCGAACAACGTACGGGCATTACGAGTTTATTGTAATGCCGTTTGGATTGAATAATTCACCCTCTGTATTCATGGATCTGATGAATAGAGTTTTCAAGGAGTATCTCGATGAATTTGTGGTGGTATTTATTGATGATATCTTGGTATACTCCAAAACCTACGAAGATCATGAAAATCACTTACGCATTGTCTTGAAGACTCCGAGGAGGCATGAATTATATGGGAAGTTTAGCAAGTGTGAATTCTGGGTTCATGAGATTTATTTTCTTGGCCATATTGTCTCTAAAGATGGAATCTATGTTGGTCCTTCTAAGACCAAGGCAATCCAAGAATGGCCAGCACCTACGAGTATAACTGAGGTACGTAGTTTTATTGGTTTAGCAGGTTATTATCGACGTTTCGTCCAGAATTTTGCCAGATTGGCTAATCCATTGACAAAGCTCACACGTAAAGGGATTAAATTTGTCTGGAAAAAAGAGTGTGAAGAATGTTTTGAAGAACTGAAGAGAATATTAGTCAATTCCCCTGTATTGACTCTACCATCGGGGAATGATGGGTTTGTTATTTATAGTGATGCATCGAAGAAAGGACTTGGTTGTGTCCTTATGCAGAATGATAAGGTTATTGCATATGCATCACGACAGCTAAAAATTAATGAGAAAAACTATCCTACTCATGTTCTTGAGTTAGCAGTTGTGATCTTTTCTTTAAAGATATGGAGACATTACCTCTATGGTGAAAAATGTGAGATTTATACTGATCACAAGAGTTTGAAGTATATTTTCTCACAAAAAGAACTCAACATTAGGCAAAGGCGATGGCTTGAAATACTCAGGGATTATGATTGCACGATACATTACCACCTGGGGAAGGAAAACAAGGTGGCATATTCTTTGAGTAGAAAAGACCATGGAGTTTTGAATGTGATGAGAATTGAAAGGGATCCAATTTCATGGATCTAGTGAAGATAGACATGGGAATAACTAGGGAAGGTGAAACATCAATGCTTTTTCAAATGGTTGCCAAACCATCATTACTAGAAAGGATTAAGAGTTCTCAGACCAATGATGAAGAATTTCAGAAGAAGATTAAAGATGTGAATGATGGAAGATTGAGGGACTTTGTGTATAAGGATGGAATTTTGAAATTCGGGAAGAGACTTTGTGTTCCCGATATACCTGATCTATAAAGGGAATTTCTGGATGATGCTCATAGTTCCAATTTCTCTATACACCCTAGGAGCACCAAAATGTATAGAGATTTGAAGGAACATTTTTGGTGGGACAACATGAAGAGGGAGATTGCTAATTTTGTGTCAAGATGTATGGTTTGTCAACAAGTGAAAGCTGGAAGGCAACACCTTGGAGGAGTCATGCAACCTCTTCCCATAACGGAGTGGAAATGGGACAATATTACGATGGACTTTGTCATGGGGATACCAAAGACTCCTAGAAGGAATGATGCAATATGGGTTATTATTGATCGTCTTACCAAGTCAGCACATTTTATTGCTATAAGAGAAGATCTACCCCTAGAACGTCTAGCAAGACTATATATTAATGAAGTTGTGAGACTTCATGGAGTGCCCCTATCGATCATTTCTGATCGTGATCCCTGTTTTACTTCAAGATTTTGGAAAAGTCTTCAGAAATCCTTTGATACTGAACTTCATTTGAGCATTGCTTACCACCCTCAAACAGACGGACAATCAGAATGGACTATTCAGACCTTAGAAGACATGTTGAGATCTTTCTCACTTGACTTTCAGGGTATGTGGGATCAATATTTACCACTGGTAGAATTTTCCTATAACAATAGCTTCCATTCGAGTATTCAGATGGCACCATATGAAGCGTTATATGGAAATAGATGTCGTACACCAACCTGTTGGGATGACGTTGGTGAAAGAAAAACCTGTAGGCCCAGAACTGGTGGAGGAAACAGTGGAAAAGGTGAAAGTAATCCAAAATCACATCAAAGCAACTCAAAGTAGGCAGAAGAGATATGCCAATAATCGAAGGAAGGATTTGGAATTTCAAGTCGGTGATCATGTTTTCCTGAAGGTATCTCCATGGAAGGGAGTCATAAGTTTTTGTAAGAAAGGTAAATTGAGTCCCAGGTACATCGAACCTTTGGAAATTCTAGAACTAATTGGGGTTGTAGCATACCAATTGGCAATGCCGCCAAGTCTCTCCAAAGTTCACGATGTGTTCCACGTATCTATGTTGAGGAAATACATGACTGACCCAACACATGTACTCACCTATGAGGAATTAGAACTCGAACCCGATCATTCCTATTGTAAAGATCCCGTCAGGATTCTTGATGTGAGGGAGCAGGTGCTGAGAAACCGGACGACTCGTCTGGTAAAGGTTTTGTGGAGAAATCATAAAATGGAAGAGGCAACGTGGGAACCTGAGGAACTTATGATGAAGAACCACCCGAGTCTTTTTATGCAGTAATACCCTAGAAATTGCGAGGACGCAATTATTTTAAGGAGGGGAGAATGTAACACCCCAAGCTTCCACGGTACGTTTCCCTTCGAATAATGCAATAGCGTGTGTTGTACGCAACCTCGAGCTCTAACACACACCACAACGATTTAAACTAGCCATTGTGAATAGTAATACATACTTTTTGAAATTTTATAGATTTTATTTATCAAAATGGACTTCATTTTTGGATTCTGAATACCGAAATTGGCCTATGTTAAATTTTTGGTATTTTTTTGAGAACTTCTAATTTTTTATGAATAGTGAAAAATACTTAAAAACAACTTTTTTTAAAAAAATAATTTATAGTGATAAATTATAATATTTAGTGGTTTTAAAGTATAATTAGAATATATTTTTACCATTTTATCCAATGGTGATCATTAGAATTAATTTAACATTGAAATTGGACATAAACAATTGCCAATCTTTTGATATAAATTGTTTCTTAGAGACACGCTATTTTTTGTAACAGCGGGAATTAATTAAAAAATTAATTAATGAAACTTGTATGTTTGGAATTTTGTAAAATAGACATCATTTTTGAATTCGGAATATCAATTATAGCTTAGGGTGAAATTTTGGCATTGTTCTGAAAAACTTCAATTTTTGATGAATAGTGAAACCACTAAGTGGTAGTTAAATAACTGATTTTTCATTTAAATGATATATTACCACTTCTGTGATTTGATTTTCAAAAATCTGACATACATGGTTGTCATTAAGAAGTAAAATGTGGTTCAATGAGAATAAAATAATTTTTTGGTGAATAGTAACTTTTATGTTCTTAATCGCGATTAGAGGTAATTAGTGTAGTTTAAGGTACAAATAATGTTTTAATAATATGAGATGAGCATGAAACTTGTACTACTCCTATTGGATGAGTCATGGCCGACCAAGACAACCCATGGGTCAACTTGGGGACCCCATGGAGCCACTTTAGTTGGAAAATGACATTAATATATATTTATTTAATTTTAAAATTAAATTGACACAAACATGAGTTGTTTTACTAAAACAGTTTTTAAGTGGGGTTACACAAGTCCACATTTTGACTATAAATATTCATTAGAAAGCTAAAAAGTTTTCCTAAATCATAGTATTTGTTTTATAATTTTTAGACATTAAATAAATTAAATTATTTATGACATCATTATGATGCAGCGATGACCTCATTATTTAACGATTTAAATAAAATGAGAAGAAAATGCAAAATCCAAGGCTTACACTTGTCCAAAACCTATTGGATGAGGATATTTAGAACCCTTATCACCTTAGACACGAATTATATATGTTTGGGACCTATATAATCCGAAAATAATTGTATAATAATGTAACATTTCAATCGTTCCAAAAGAGCCCCTCCTCTCCTCTTATAAAAGGCCCCCACCTCTACCACCTTATTCACACTTTCAAGCCTTTTGGTTCGGCCAACCTCTTCCCAAATACTCTCCCAACTTTTCTCCCTTAATCCTAGAAGCTTTACTTTAGTTATAAATCCATCCTAGAGAGTCCTTTTGATCAAATCAAAACAAAGAACCCGAAGAAGAGGTAACATTTTCATCACCCTCTTTCATGTTTCTTTCTTCTTCCACTCCCTCTTTGTTTATTATTTCAATTCTAAAATTATAACTCCAGTATCTTCTATATACTGTGATGTTATTATAAATATGGAACAACCATATTCAGTATTCTACCAATCATTTGAATGACATGTCACCATACGTGCGTACGTACGGCTTACCATCTCCACGTCGTGGTGTAATTGTTATTCAATATATTATTATTTAGGTGGGTATAATAATGATATGTAATTCATGTAAATAATAAATATTACATGATAATGATTCTGTATATATGATATACTATCCAATTATATATTATTTTAATATCAAAATAATGATATTGTCGCTCGTGCGTACGTATGGACTACCGTCTCCACGAACGCGATGAGATTCATTCTCCGTCGTATCCATTCAAGTATAATTATCATTTTATGATTTAAAAATAATGTTTAAGGACATGATATCATTCTGGATATTAATAAGATACAACCTATCCATGAAAAACACGACTTATGTAACAAAACATATAAAAGAAAACTAGTAAGTTAACACCCGAAACAACGATAAATCTAAGATATTGTTAACAAAGCATTGTTAAAAGATCATATATGATATCATATGAATGTATATGATTCTTGTATAATTTAATAACAATTATTTCACCATTATAAAGGAGGTTAACCTACCCCAACCAAGGAAAAGTACAAGGTAAGGGTTATTTCACAATCTCTTCATTATCTGAGGTTGTTTATACGTAATAATCTACTGGGATCTCTTTATCATCCACATCCATGTTTCTTCAAAATGTATTCCAAAACATTTTTATTATTTACAAGAATATGGGTTAAAGTAATTTATACCCCTTTTTGACTTTTTATAATAGGAATCTTTCCGTCGTTTTCAAAATAATGTTCTTTTTAACCTTTTCGACAGAATTAAGGTAAGAATGTTTTTTTATCTTATACGGCGGGTGCGGTTATTTTCCGCCATTATAAAATCTTCAAAGCTTTCCTTACAAGATTATAAGAACATTTTCAAGAAAATGTTTTATTTTATATGGCTCTTAAATGATTTCAAAAATAGAAAGAGATATTTCTCTAAAAAGTGTTTTTATTTCATCTATGTCAACATCCTTTGACGGATTTTACGCTTATTTGAATTTGATTTATTATGATACAAAACTTATATATTGTATTGAAGGTTTTGTGATATGTTTGACTGTGGATGTGCTATTTTTACACCATTCATAGTTTATGGTGAAATTATTGACATTTCGTATGCTAGTTTTAATACAAATGTTTATGTTATGTTTAAACCTTTTCATATGGGAATGCATTGGACTTAATATGTGACGGGTGGAGCCCGCTATAGCTCCTCGAATGAATCGGTAGGTCTCATGGGACAAACTAGTGTCCTGGCATAAGGCCTTGACAAAATCTTATTTGTAGTCTTGGCACGAGGCCTTGGCTATGTGGTTATGATAGTCTGGCATTATGCATTCCAACATTATGAAAGTGGTTAGTGATTTTGCATGTGATTATTCGATTAGTAGAATATCCATGTGAATGAGTAAATGGAATTATTTCATTTTATTTATTCCATACAATGTTGAAAGTTAAAGTTTGAAAGGATTTTGTTTTAGTTATACATTGCCTTAAATGTTTATTCTTATTTATGAAAGTTTCTGCTATATTGTTATCCTTACTGGGCATTTGAGCTCACCCCTTTTCTATGTTTTATTTTTCCCAGGAAGTGAAGAAGTAAATTATGAATGACCTGCAGGGATATTATGAGAGGATAATAGTGTGGACTGTGGATACATTATGTTGTTGTAGTAGTTTTTCATTTTATGATGTAATGTAAAACTTATGAATATATCTAGTGTTTCCAAGGCTAATAAACCAATCGGACTTTCGAGATTTGATCTTTCTTGTGATCATGCCAATGTTATGTAATAATGCACCGTCTCTGGGTAACTATGGTCGGGGCGTTACAATTAGTGTTTTTTAGAGTTTTTAGAATTTTTTTGTTTTTATGGGTTTATAGATTTTATGGGATGTTGTTTTCTTCCTGTATTTTTACGGGGAATTTGTGTTTTTACTTTTTACGGGTGTTAGGGTTTTTAGTGTTTTTAGGTGTTTCAATCATTTTATGTTATTTAGGTTATTTAGTGTTTTTATGATCCTTTTATGGGTTTTCCGGGTTTTGGGTTTTTTGGGATTTAAGGTTTTTTAGTGGCTTCTAGTGTTTTGATGATTTTTTTTGGGGATTTAGAGTTTTTTAGTTTTTTAGGATTTTAGGTATTTACGGTGTTTAAGGTGTCTTAAAGACTTTTAGAGGTTTATAGGGTTATTTAGGGATCTTTAGGGGCATCATGAATTTGTGGTCTTTTAGTTTTTTTGGTTTTTATATGAGATTTATGGGGTTTTACTATTTTTATGGTCCTTAGGTTTTATGGTTTCTAGGGGTGTTATGGTTTTTACGGTTCTAGCAGTTTTAGGGGTTTTAGGGTTTTGAGCAGTTTATGGAAGGAAGATGCAAGGGTCCGGCTATTCCCAGCCCCCCAAAATTTATTAGAACGGAAAAAAGAGACACACTAGTCAAGGGAGGGGAGGGGTCAAACAACCCACACCCAAAAAACCCCTTACAACCCATGACGCAAAAGACCCCCAAAAAATAAAAATCAAAAGCGAAGAAAGAAGAAAACACATGAAGCCAAGCAACCACCACCATCATCTAGCATCAACCAGCACCCAAGCAGCTCACAACTAACAAACGACCAGCATTCAAACTACAACAGCAATCAACATCCAGTAGCAACACGATCATAAACCACAGCTTCAGCAACTCCCATCTCAGCAACAAATGGCATCCAGCATCACAATTTCCATCATCTAGTGCATTCTAGCATCCAACAGCACCTCATCCAATCATCACAGCAACACAGTAGTAGCAACATGTCCAATCCAACCAGCCCCAGCAACCAACTGCACGAAAACCAATATCGCAACCCATCACAACCAGTAGCATGAAACCACAACACAAGTACCGCAACCAAACGCGGCCATCATCACCTCCCAGCAAACAATGACCAGAAACTCCATTCACACCATTTCCAGCAACTAGAATTTCCTCCCCAGGAGGATCCACTGCCAGTAAAAGATGACCACCAACATCAAGAAACAAGTAGGAAACTCCAATGAACGGCAGCACCAAAACACCAGCATCAACAAAAAATCATCACCGCATCCATGTCAACTAGCTCCTATAAAATTGCTACTCATAAAGCAACAACAAGCACATCCTAAACCCATCGTCAAACAAGGAATCACAACTCAACAACCAGTAGTCATGGTCTTCGAACCAAACAACTTTCTGCATTCTACACCATGTAGCATAGCTAATCGCATACCACCAGCAATTGCAAAAATATCTTCAAACCCATCTCAGAAATCCCAGAAACCAGAACCCTTTCATACACGAAATAACAACCAAGCAGTAGGAGAACATGGAATGCCAAAAGGACTGACCGAATCTAGAATCAACAAACTGGAGCGAAGACGAAGCCGAGAGACTAGGTTGAGCACGCAACTGCAGCTGCTTCGCGAACCGACAAAAGGATCGAACTTGGGAATTAAACAAACATTCAGCAATGCGGGATCGGGATCCTAAGATCTAAAAGAAGGAAGAGACATCGATTCCTGACGACTCCCACTGGGGAGAATCAAAACCAATCCGCACCACTTCAAGAGTCAACAGAAGCCCAAACAAGGTCGCTGATCGACGAAGAGGAGGCCACCACAGAACACCTTCCGCCATTGAACCAGAGAATGCTGATTCTGACCGATGTTGCTAGGATGTCCCTCCAAAAGCAAGGGCTGAGAAGGGATCCAGTGTCGTTGCCCCGGTCAGTGTCATTGCTTGTGAAGCACGAGGTTGCAGAAGAGAAAAATCTGAACCGAAGAAGATAGCAACAGCTCTCCCATGCAAAGAGTGTGGCCCAAAATCCCAAGTATCCAGGAGCGAAGATCCAAATCCACCATCTCCAGGGGGATCGAGTGGAAACCCTTGAAACCTTGTCGAGTGGGAGAGAGAATCGGGAGAGTGCTCCGCCATCCTCTTATGGATTTTTTCTTAGCATTTTATGGGGGGGGGGGGGTTTTGGGTTATTAGGATGATTGAGGTTAGTAAGGTATTTAATTTTTGTAGGTCTATTTATGATCTTTTTAGGATATTTAATGTTTTTGTTCCCTTTATGGGTTTTGTAGGGTTTTTTTTAACTTTTAGAGTTTTAATGGTCTCTTTGGGGTTTTAGGGTTTTTAGTGTTTTCTATTGTTTAAGGGGTTTTAGGATATTTGGGGGGGTTAGAGATTTTAGGTTATTTTAGTGTTTTCTAGGTTTTATGGGTTTTTAGGTTATTTAATGTTTTTAATGGTTATTGGTTTTTAGGGGTTTTATGGTTTTCATGGATTTTTATTTTTTTAACAGTATTTAGGGTTTTTTAAAAAATTTATTAAATTTTAAGGGTTTTTTGGTTTTTGGGTTTTAAGGGTTTATGGATTTTTAGGGTTTATATAGTTTTAATGGAATTTGATTGTTTTTCGGGTTTAATGGATTTTATGGGTTTTAGGGGGTATCAAATATTTTTAGGTGTTTTCTAGAGTTTTTGGGTTTTAAGGGTTTAGGGATTTTAGGGGGGGTTAAGGGTTCTGGTGTTTTTTGTTATTATGTTTTTGGATTTTCTGGGTTTTTGTTGTTTTGGGGGTTTTGGGGTGTTTCTAGGGGTTTTTAGATGTTTTATTATTTTTTGGATCTGTTAGTGTTTTTTAGGTTTGGGTGGGGTTATGGGTTTTTATGTTTTCATGGGTTTTATGAGTTTTATGGATTTTATGGTAATTTGAGGGTATTAGGGTGTTTATGTTTTATTCTGGGTTTTATAGCATTTTTTTTATTTTTAGATTTATTATGGATATATTGGGATTTTATGGTTTTTAGGTTTTTAGTATTTTTAGTGGTTTTTAGGTTTTTTATGATTTTAGGGTTCTTAGGGGGTTTATTGTTTTTAGGGTTTTAGGGCTTCTATGGTTTTAAGATTTTTAGTGTTTTAAGAGTTTTTATTGTTTCTGGTTTTTTCATTAATTTATGGATTTTGTTTCATTAAAGTGTTTTTTTGTTTTATGGTTTTCGAGGGTGTTAAAGGGTTTAATGGAATTTTTTTTTCTTTTCATAGGTTTTTTGGATTTTTAAGGGTTTTAAATATTTTTACTATTTTTAGGATTTTTATATTTTTGATGTGTCTTTTATGGATTTTGTAATGTTTTTATAGCCATTAGGGTTTTTATTAGATTAGGGGGTTCAATATTTTTTATGTTTTGTATGGTTTTAAGGGATTACGGCCCAATATGGGTTTTTTAGTTATATGCAAGTTTTTTAATATTTTTTTTCCATTTATTATATCATGTTATTTTTAGTGTTTTAGAGTTCATTCTGGTCTTCTGGTTTTATGGTTTCAAGGATTATATTGTTTTAGGGTTATATGAGATTTTTTTGTGTTTTTTTTTTTGTTTTATGGGTCATTATTTTTTTCAGTGTTTTTAGATTTTTTGGGTTTTAAATGATTTATGGTTTTTAAGGTTTTCATGGTTTTAATGGGTGTGGGGGTTTTATTTTTTTTGGGGTTTTTATGGATTTTAGGGTTCTTTAGGGATTTTAGGGCCTTTAGGTTTTAAGGTTCTTAGTATTTTTATGGGTTTTAGGCAAAGAAGGCACGGGTCCAGGCTATTCCCGGAACCCCCCAAAATTTATAAACAAAGGAAACAGACACTGCAGACAAGGGAGGGGAGGGATCAATCAATCCAAACCCAAAACCCCTTACGACCTCAGCCTGAGGGCCACAAAAGGAAAGAAAAAAATGAAACAAATCACAAGACCAAGAAAGACACAGTGTCCAAAATAAAATCACACACATAGTGGGTCAGTCAACATCGCCGCCAAAATCCTCCAGCTCCGCATCACGAAACCCCATGCCAACACCAAAGCTGCTGCCATCGTCAGCAAAGCTAAAATCTAATTCATCACCCTGGTCCATTGAGTCCCATCCAGGGTCAAAATCTTCTTGCATGCCAAGTCTGGACCGCAGCTTCTCCATAGCTTTTACCTGCTCAGCAGAAAAATAAGGCTTCTCTCGCTTATTCACCTTTAGATTCAATTTGACAGCTCGTGAGGAGGCCCTAGTTGCCATTGGGCGTGGGAGGGAAGAGTAATCCCTCCTCCTTCTTTGTCTTGGTGGGGCAGAGGAGGTTCCCGCAGCAGATATATTTGTTCCATTTCCACCATCACTAGCGGCTAGTGGTGCCTTTCCTTTCTTGCTTTTTTTCCTCAAGCGTTTCAGCACATCCACTGATTTTTTTCTCCCTTGATGTGACCATATCAGCATTTATAGGTTTTTTGAGTATTTTAGTGCTTCTAGGGTTTTTATTGTCTTTGGGGGATTTTTTTGAATTTTTTTTCTTATTTTATGGGGGGGTTAGTATTTTATGATTATTAGGTTTTATAGGGTTTTGGGGATTTTTTGGGGTTTATGGGATTTATGGGGTTTGTATTTTTATGGTCCTTTAGTGTTGTAATATATTTTATGCCCCCCTTAGTTTTTTGTGGTGTTTAAGGGTTTTTACGGTTTTAGGGTTTTTAGGGTTTTAGGATTTTTATGATTTCAATGGGTTTTAAATTTTTTTCTGGTTTTTAGGGTATTAAAGTGTTTTACTATTTATAGGGTTTTTAGGGATTTTAATGGTGTTTAGGGATTTTTTTTTGGTGTTTTAGGGTGTTTTATGGTTTTTATTGGTTTTTATGGGTGTTGGTATTTATATAGTTTGTTGGGTTCATTAGGATCTTTGATATGGTCCATTTTTCAGGGGGGGGGTCGAGTGTTTAGGGTTTTGTAGTGGTTATAGGGTCTTTTATATAATTTTGGGATTTTAGGATCTTTTAGGGTCTATTTTAGGTCTTAAGTATTTTTATTATTTTTTATGATTTCTTGGGTCCTTTAGCAGTTTTTATGATTTTCAAGGTCTTCTAGTGTTTTTAGGATGCTTTAGGGTCCTTTCGGAATTTAATTGTTTTTATTGGATTTTAATGTTTTCTATTGTTTTTAATGCCATTTATGGTTATTTGGGGTTTTAGTTTTTTTAGGGTTATTTTTAGTTCCACTATGTTTCTTAGGGTTTTTGGGTCCTTTTGCATTTTATAGTGTTTGATGCACTTTTAGGGGGAGGGTAGTGTTTTTAGTGTCCGTTAATGTATTTTTATGGATTTTCAAAAAGGTTTAGGGTTTTTATGGAATTTTTATGGCCTAGGGATTTACTGTCTTTTAGATTTTTTGGTTTTTTGGCACACTGAAATTTTTAGGATCATGTAGAATATTTAGGAGTTTTTAGAACTTTTAGTGTTTTTGTGATTTTTATGGTCTTTTAGGGGTTTTTTATTTTTTCGGTGTTTTAGGAGCTTTTTTTATTGTTAGTATTTATTTGGGTTTTTTGATTTTATTATTTTAAGGGTTTTGGGGGTATTATGGTTTTTAGAGGATTTATGAGTTTTTAGGGTCCTTTATGGGTTTAAATATTTTTAGGGCCCTTCAATGTTTTAGGGATTTTTAGAGTTATTAGAGGTTTTATGGGATCGTATCATTTCTTGGTTTTAGATATTTTTTATGGTTTTTTACGGTTTTTTTGTTTTTTAATTTATAGTGGATTCTTGGGTTATTAGGGGTTTTATAAATTTTCAGTTTCTCAATTGTTTTTATTGTTTTAGGGTTTTTTAGTATTTTCATCGTTTATAGGATTTTTTTCCTTTTTAGGATTTTAAGGTTATTTTCAGGGTTTTATCATGATTAGTGGTTTTTAGGTTTTTATTGTGATTATTGTTTTTAGATTTCTATAGGGTTCTTAAGTATATTAGGGATTTTTATTGCATTAAAATCTTTTTGGAACTTTAGGGGGTTTACGGTTTTAATGAAATTTAGTGTTTTAGGGGTTTTTTTAGTTTTAGGGGTTTTAGGGTTTTTTAGAGTTTTTCAATGCTTTTAGGGGGTTTTTAGGTCATTTGGGGTTTCTAATGTTTTTATAGTTTTTATGTTTTTTATGATTTTCATGATTAAATTAGGTTTTTAAGGGGGCTTATATTTTTTATGGTTTTATGGGTTTTAGGTGTTTTTAATGTTTTTTAGGGTTTTTATTGGTTTTAAGTGTTTTTATGGTATTTTTGGGGTTTTATAGAGTTATTTTCTATTTCTTGGGTTTTAGGTGGCTTTATGGTTTTTATATTTCTAGGGGTATATAATGTTTTAATGATTTTTTAGGATTTTGAGGGATATTACGGTTTGTAGGGATTTAAATGGTTTTAGTGTTTTTTGGATTTTAATGTTTTTAGGGGTTTATGGGGTCTTAGGGGTTTCTTGGATATTAGTGTTTCGGTAGTTTTTAGAAATTTTTATGGATTTTTTGGGGATAAATGGTTTTAGTGTATTTTGGTAGCAGTATTTTCTAAGCGTTCTAAAGGGTTGTAGGTTATTTTAGAATTTTTAATGGTTTTTATGGATTTTAATGTGTTTTTATTGGTTTTAGGGTTTTATATATTTGTTTTAGGGTATTTAAAATTTTTAAGTATTTTTAGTGAGTTTGGGGTTTTTTGGTTTTTTGGGTGTTTTATGGAATTTTAAGGGTTTTATTTTTTTGATGGTTTTTTGTATTTTTAAGGATTTTTGGGTTGTGGTGTTTTTATGGCTATGAGGTTGTTTAAGGGTTTCAGTGTGTTTTAAGTTTTTATATGATTCTTATGTCTCTTAAGGGGTCTATAGTTTATAGGGTCTTTTAGGATTTTTACATTTTTATGGTCTTTTGGGGTTTTTACAGTTTTAGAGTATTTATTGTTTGTTTTTTAGTGTTTTACGGTCTTTTAGTGGTTTCTATAATTTTATAGGATTGTAGTGGGTTTAAGTGATTTTTAGGATTATATGGTTTCTGGTTTTTTTATAATTTTCAAAAATGTTTACGGAATTTAGTGTTTTTATAAATTTTATTGAGATTTTGTGATTTTAGTTTTATGGCGACTTTAGGGTATGTAGTGCATTTAGGGATTCAATTAGTTTTTATGGGATTTAGGTATTTTTAAGGTTATAAGTGGGTTAAATGTTTTTCAGTGTTTTAGGGGATTTTAGGGGTTTTCTAGGGTTTATATAATAATTTGGCCATATTTATGTTTTCCATAGTATTCATACTAATTTTAGAGTTTTTATGTGTTATAAGTGTTATTATGGTCGGTAGAATTTTTGGAGTATCTTTAGTGGGATTCAGATTTTTCTAGGGTTACAGTTTTTTAAGGGATTTATAATTTTTATAGGGTTTTTAGGTTTTTAGGGTTTTTAATTCTTCTATTAGTGTTTTAGGGTTTTTATAGGTTTTAGGGGTTTTATGGTTTTCATAGGGGTTTTAGAGTTTTTTTTCTTTGGTTTTTAGTGTTTTAGGTTGTTTTAGTTTTTTGGTAATTTAAGGGTTTTGCGGGTTATTTTGGGTTTTAAGGGATTTTAACGGGTTTTAGGTGTTTCAGTTTTTAGGGGTTTTTTGGTCTCTAAGGTTATTAGGGATTTTTAATAGGGTTTTATGTGTTTATAAGGTTTTAAGGGATTTTATTGTTTTTGGGAATTAATGGTTTTAGGGTTTTTATTTTTTCATATTTGTTTCTTTTTAGTGTATTTTTAGTTTGTGGCAGTTTTTTTGTTTTTTAAGATTGTTTAATCTATTTTTCATCTATAATATTTGTAGGGGTTTAGGTCACATTATGGTTTTATCAGGTTTTTATGGGATTTTAATATTTTTATATTTTTAGTGATTTTAGTATTTTGGGGGGGGGGTTTATTGGATGTTTAAGGTTTTTTGTGGTGTTTTAGGGTTTTATAGTGTTTAAGGTATTTTAGGGGGTTTGGGTTTTTAGTGACTTTTTGGGTTATAGGGTTTTTAGGGTCTATTAGGGTTTTCAAGATATTTCAAAGGTTTTAATGTTTTTTTGGGTCCTTTAGTGGGTTTTTAAGGAGTTTAGGTATGTGTGGGATTTTGGGTGTTTTTAAGGGGTTTATGGATTTTTTAAGGGGTTTAATGGGTTTTTAGGTTTTTAGGTATTTTATAGTATTGGGATTTTTTTGAGATTTAGGTGTTTTATAACATTCATCGTTTTTAGGGGTTTTTTTTTTGCTTTTTGGAGGTTTGGGGTTTCTATGGGATTTTTAGGGGTTTAAGGGGCTTAAATTATTTTTTTTCTTTTATGGTTTTTCAGCGGTTTTTTGGGTTTTTGTGTTTTTATAGTTTTATGGTTTTTAGGGGAATTATAGGTTTTTAGGGTCTTTTATGGTTTTTCTGGGTTTTTGTGTCCTTATGGTTTTTGGTTATTTTAATGTTTTTAGAGTTTTAATTTATTTTTCTTATTTTTTTAACGGGGATGGGGTTTTGGGGATGTTTGATTATTTTTACAGTTTTCATGGTATTTTATAGGTTTTACGGTATTTAAGGTATTTTAGTTTTTAGGGGGTTTTATGTATTTTGGGTTGTTTTTTTACGGTTGATTATGGGTTTTATTGTTTTTAGGGTCATTTAGGGTTTTAAGGACCTTAAGGTGTTTTTAGGTCTTTTTTTGGTTCTTATAGGATTTTATGGTTTGTTAGGTCCCTTCATGGGTTTAGGGTTTTTATGGTCCATTTGGGGTTTTAATGGTCTTAGTATCCCTTAGGTTTATTTGGATTATTGGGTCTTTTATTGTTTTTAGGCTTCATAGAGACCTTCAAGGGACATTTATTATAGAGACTTCTTAGGTTTCTAGTTATTTTCTGGTCTTTGGGATTATTTGTGTCTTTAATGGTTTAAAGAAATTTTATGGTTTTAAAGTTTTCTTTAGTTTCTATAAGGGTATTTAAGAATTTTTGGGTCTTTGAGGGGGGGGGGGTTAGTATTCTTGGAATTTATTTCTTTTATTACGTTTTAGGGGTTTTCTAGTATTTTTAATGTTTTAGGGGGTTCGATGTTTTTTAGGGTTTATATGGGGTTTTGAGGATTTTAGGGGTTTTATGGTCCTTAAAGATCATTTTAGGGTTTTTGTGTTTGGGGGTGGGGGGTTTAAAGCTTTTATGATATTAGGGGTCATTTGGGGTTTTAAGGGATTATAATTATTTAAGTATTTTTAATGGGTTTTAGGGTTTTAAGGGGTTTTTTGGTTTTTTGGGCTGTTAGGGTTTTTTTGGATTCCAAAAAATTTAGAGATTTTAAAATTATCAAGGATTTTTAGGGGATTCTGGGTTTACCTGTATTTTTGTGTTATTATGATTTTCAATATTTTATGGGTTTTTAATGTTTTTATGGGTTTTAGATGTTTTAATAATTTATAGCATTTAAAGGGTCTTTCACAGTTTAATTTATTTATGGGTGTTAGGTATTTTTGGGTTTTTATGGGTTTTAAGGGAGTTTAGGGGTATTTAGGGTTTTATAGGGGTTTAGGGGTTTTAATTGGATCTTAGTGTTATTATACATTTTTTGTGTTTAATTTTTTTTAGTGTATTTAGGGGTTTTAGGTGATTGAATGGTTTTAAGCATTTAAATGGTTTTTTTGGGTTTAATTTTTTTTGGGTTAAATGGTATTCTTTGGTTTTTATGGGGTTTAAGGGGGTTTTGGGGTTTGGGGGGGGTTAGCGTTTTTTTGGGTTTTTTGGATTTCTAAGGGTTTTCAGGGTTTTAGGGGGTTTTATATTTTTTTGTACATTTTGGGTTTTTTGCACATTTTAGGGATTTTAGTGTTTTTAGTGATATTTTTGGGTTTGTATGCTTTTTAGGGGTTTTTTTGTTTTTTAGGGTTTCCACAGTATTTTTGGGTTTCTATGATTTTAATTGTTTTGTTATGGGGGTATTAGAGTTTGGGGGGTTTAGTTTTTTGTGTTTTCCAGGTTTTTATGGGGTTGTATGAATTTTTACGGGTTTTATGGTTTTATGGGATTCAGGTATTTTAGGGTTTGTATTGTTTTTATGTTTTTTAGGGTTTATAGGGTTTTAAATGTTTTAATATTTTTTGGTGTTTTTACCATATTCGGGTGTTTAAGGTGTTGTAGGGAATTTTAGGGTTTCAATGATTTTAGGATTTTAGGGTTTTATGGTTATTCCCAAAAAAAATATATGGTTTTATGGGTTTTAGGGTTGTAGTGTCCTAAAAAATAATCCAAGGTAAGAATGTTCTCCCACAATCACTTTGTAGAAGGAGGCGTCTATTCCTACAAATCTAGCAAGGTGAATAGACTAAAATCAAGATGAAAATTTTAGAAGAAATGTGAAGGAATTATATGTTTTCAATGAATTTCAAGTGCCCCGCGTACCTTCACCGGGAAGGGTCTGCGAGCTGCCCGAATCATGAACCACCAGTACACAGAACGATCCGAGAAATGTGGCCCAACATAATGATAGTCTGGGAACAAGGTGCACCGCGAACTGCCTCGCGGAAGGAAACATGCGTGAAAAGTTGATCTGCCTATCATCTCTCGAACTCAGCAGTTTGAAGGTGAAGCAAACCGATTGGGTTATGTGAACCATGATCACGAACCGTAGCCTCCGCAAACCCTACATTGACTGAGTCTTCCATGGGTCAGAATATCTCTGCATGGGCCTCTTCAAATGGGTTTTCATTCCCAATAGATACAATTACCTCAATACTCTATAAAATAAGCACAGAAGGAATTGAGATATGGGGATGTTAAAATCCTGAAGGGAACTCAGAGGTTTGAAGAAAAAAGTCAAAGAAGATAATGGCTTCAGTTTGGAATCATCGACGAAGCCCAAAATGTGAATCACACTCTCCAAGGTATATCTGAATATAAAGCATAAAACGAAGGAACCTAATAATAAAAAGAGAACTGTGAACCTAAATAGTGAAACCATGAACCATATACTTTTCATCGATGAACTTCCCACAAACATTTATCCCACGAAACCTCTTCCAAAATGGTGTTCAACATAGTGTATCACTATATGGATTTAACTTTGTGTTGCGTATTGATTCAGTATGTAGAGGGAACCCAAAGCTGTAGGATGGACTATGTAACACTATGGCCTGTTATGGTCCATACCCATGCGCACGTACTGCATCAGTACTTGGATGACCCCTTTGCACACATACCACTATGGAATTCAGGGCTTCCCCCATCATGCATAAGAAAAAAGTACATACAATGGGGTATTTTTGGGTAATATTTCCCCCGGTTCCAACCTCACCCCTCCACTACCGTCCAGTCCTCTATGATCCCTCTAACAACTATTCCCTTCCCCTTAGGCCTATTCCTCCTCTAAAGCCACCATAACCATATGACCAAACCATCTGGTGTATCAATGCACCCCTTGGATTCTACATACCCATGATAATAGTGTCACGAAGGCTCTCCCCACAATAGTTTGGACATCTGAAATGTCTGTGGGTCTACATTACCATGGTAACCCGGAGTCCAACCTTAGGATGTCTGTGTGAACCTCCCCATTCTAGGGATTAAGGGTGATCCCATGTTGTTCCATTCAATCAGGAAAGTTTATCATTTGAAACGGTTATGTTAACTCCCCCCTTTGATGAGGACACAACTCCTCCCATTTCTAGAATGTATTCTAGGGCCCTCCCATTGAGGTAAGTCCCTAATTTTCTGAGGCCGAGCTGCATGACCTTTAATGTCATTTCACATTGAAAGGTTCATCACTCCATTCCCCTGCCCACTGTTTCCCTGGACTTTTTCTATGTAGGCTCTCCCTCTCCCATAAAAGGGAGAGGCAACATGTGGTTAGTTGAATCTCTCACAACCTCTTGTTACTCACATCGAGCAGGACTCACTTAGGGTTAGAGGGTTGTGAAGATAACAACATCCACAATACCTGAACAATGAGAACATTGATTCTTGATCAAACTAGGGTATGTAGGATGCCAACCTAAAGGCCGGAGCTCAAATGGGTTCATGTCCAAAAGGGTTCACCCAACCATGTCCCCCCAAATGGGAAGCTTCCATGTGTAATCCCCACATAATTCCAAACCACGTGAGTTATGATTCCTCTCTTGAGGATATGTAGGAAACACATCTTATGGGTCCGATCCCAACATCAGGTCACATTTTATACCCCCTTGATAATGATAAACTCCAGAGCACCTTATTGAATGGATCAAGTCAGCATCACCTCTATAGCATCAAATCAATATGCATTCCTACGACAATCTTGAAAACCAAGGGTAGCATGTAGACACACTCTTTGGGAATGAACAAAGGATTTATAAACATATGAACACAATTTAAATCTATAAGAGAGTCCCAGAATGGGAAATAATCCTCCCCCAAAAGGTTGTGGTGAGCCCTACTTCCCATCCTCTTGACCAATAGAGTCCTTAAGTGTCGTTTTCTGAATCATCAATCAACGAGCACCTGCCTTTGGAAAGTAGGTCCATGAATCATGGATACCAGGTTTGTTGGGTGTTTCTGGATCCACAAATAAACCTTTTGGAGACCATATGAGGAATTTATATCTGAGGAGGACTAATTTCACAAGTACATGACCCCATGCAATCACTCTCTAAGACCAACTGATTGTGGCATCTCCTTTGCATTGAAATATAGGATAATTTCCCTTCCCTAGTGGGGTTAATCTAGCCCTATTATAAAGGATGATGATGAAGAACGAGTTGAAACAAAAAAAGGTGAATTTGACAAGGAATTGTCTCGGGTGAATGATATGGGTGATAATTCTCCTCATACCATTTCATCATCACTCAGAACATGCCACCTCGGGTTCCCCATTTTTGTTCCGCCTCCATGGTGGCGTGTTTCGAGTGATGAAAAAATGGCCGGACGAGAATTATCACCCATATCATTCTCCAGAAATGGTTTCTTATCAAATTCACCATTTCTTTGGTTTTGACCCATTCTACATCATTATCCTTTAAATGAGGGTTGGATTAATCCTGCTGGGGATGGTCAATTCACCCCTTTCACATTACAAAGGATATTCCACAATCATCCAGTCATAGCGGTCGATTACATGGAGTCAAGTACTTTTTCAATCATCCCATCATAGATAAAACATCCTCGGATGGTCTCCAAGTAGATTATTCATGGATCCAGAAACAACAAATAGCTCTACTATCAAGGATTCATGGATCAACATTCCTAAGTCAGACGCCTGTTGATTGATGATTCAGCCAACGACACTTATGGTCTGTAGTGGTAGAGAGGATGGGAATTCAAGATCACCGTACCCTTTTGGGGGAAGATTATTTCCTATTCTAGGGATCTCAAATAGATTAATGGCATGTTCATATGTTCGTGAATCCATAGTTTATTCTCGAAGAGTGTGTCCACAGGCCACCTCTGGTTTGAAGGATCCCTGTAGGCGTGCATATGGATTTGATGCTATAAAGATGATGCTGACTTGAGCCATTCAATAAGGTGCTCTAGAGTTAATCATCATCCGTGGGGATGGAAGGTGACTTGATTTTGGGATTAGACCCATAATATGGGTATCCTATGTATCCTCGAGATAGGAATCATAACCCACATAGTTAGGAATTATGTTGGGATTATGCATGGAATCTTCCCAATTTAGGTTAAATGGATGGTTGAACCCTTTTGGATGGTTACCCTTTTGATCTCAGGCCTTCAGGTAGGCTTCATATGTGTCCTAATTTGATCCAGAATCAGAGTTCTCATAGTTTAGATTGTGTGGATGTTATAATCATCACAAACCACTAAGCCATCTTGATTCATGATTGTTGTGAGAAATAGGAGGATGAGAGAGAACCAATCAACCACTTTCTTCCTCTCCTATTGGTGGGAGAGGGAGAGCTTAAGGTGGAAAATTTTGGGTTTACAGTGGGCGAGGGAGCGGAGCGACAAACCTTTCAACGTGAAATGACATTAAAGGTCATGTGGCTTGGTCTTAGAATATTGGGGACTTATGTCAGTGGGAGGGCCCCATAATACATTCTTGGAAGGGGAAGAGTTGTGTCCTCATCAAAGTGGGACCAAACATAACCCTTTAGAAAGATCATCATTCTTCATACAATGGAAAAGCTTGTGATCACCCTTATTCCCTAGAACGGGGAGGTTCATATTGACTTCCCAAGGATGGACTCTGGGTTACCATGGGAATGTAGACACACAGACATTACAGAGGCCCAAAACATTGTGGGGAGAGCCTTTTGGACTCCCCTCACCATGTGTATGTAGACTAAAAGGGGCATGACGATGAACCCAATGGTCTGATTATATAGGTCCAGTGAATTTGGAGAAGGGTTTAGCCTAATTCTGGGGGACTTGTTCATAGATGTATCATGGAGGACTAGACGGTAAAGAAGAGGAAGGATTGGAACTGGAGGAAAGAGTACCCATAAACACCCCATTCCATGTGTAGTTTTCTTATGAGGGATGGGGGAAGCTCCACATACCATAGTGGTATGCAAGAAGATGGGTTGTCTGCATATCGTTGCGGTACACGGGCATGGGTATGGACTACCTCACACCATTGTGGTACGTAGTCCATCCTACTACATTGGGATCCCTCCAAGTACTAATGGAGTTTGCGGTGTCAAATTAAATCCACACAATCATTCACTATGGAGAGCACCATTTTAGTGGAGGGTTCAGTGGATCATTATTCACAGAATGTTCATCCGACAAAAGAATATGGTTTGCGATTTCACTATTTAGGTTCACAGTTCGCCATTTATTATTATGTTCTCAGGTTTTATGGTTCGCATCCGGCTATACCTACGGAAAATGTGATTCGTGATTCGGGCTTCACAGATGATTCTAGACTGATGCTGAAATATTCTATGAGTTCTTTCTTCCAACATTTGGGTTCCCTTCAGGCTCTCAGCATCCCCCTTTCTAAATTCATTCTATGCTTATTTTATAGATCATCAAGTAAATTGTATCTATTCGGAATGTGGCATCATTTTCAGAGGCACATGTAGAGATATTCTGACCTACTGAAGACTCAGTCAATCTGGGGTTTTCAGATGCTATGGTTCACGATCATTGTTTGTGAAACCCTATCGGTTTGCTTCGCCTGCAAACTGCTGAGTTCACGAAATGGTACATGGATCGCCTTCACATGCATGAGTCCTTCAGCATTGTGGTTCATGGTGAACCTGTTCTCTATCCATCATTCTGAAGGCTAGAGGTGCGTAGATCATTCTATATACCTGTTGTTCGTGATCTAGGATGTTTGTGGACCCAAATAGTGATGGTATGTGGGTAACCTTAAATTCTTTGAAAACAATGAATTCATTCCAGTTTCTTCTAAAATTTTTAACTTGATTTGAGTCCATTCAACTTTCTAGACTTGTTGGAATACTTTCTTCCTCATTCAAAGTTATTGTGGGAGTATTTTCTTCCCTTCGTGGAATTTTTAAGACCCTATAAATTCAACCCATCAAAATGGGGTCTATTCAGAATGAAAATGGGACTATTCCATAGTAGAAGTTGTCCTGAACTGAAATAGTTCACTATAGAATAGATAGTCATAGTAGGAGGGGACCACACCTATATATAGGGGCACATGCCATTTTTATTTTACCGTTTCTCATAGATAGAAGTTCTCTCAACTCCCCCAACATCCTCTGCATTTGGGTATCATGATTCTTGAGAAAATATTGTTCATGAGCTGCTTCGTACGTGTTGCGAACCAAAATTTTCTCCTTATCTATCTATGTGTACCAAATTTTGGGTTTCACCAATGTTATTGTGGAACATTAAAACTAAAATTTGGATTCCACGTAGGAGGACACTATGTGGATTACTTGACCACATAATGACCTTGAATCGATGAAACGAACTTTATGAATTATTAATCAGAACTGAAACTTTTAACCCATAATCTTTGAAAAGGAATTGAATGAGGTATAGGTTCACGGTATCCACCTCCGATGAACACATCCATTCACCAGCCAATGATTCACAAGACAACACCTCATGGAGGTTTCATGTACCAGGGTCGTACGTGGTGTGACGTTTCTGCGTACCGTAGCCATATGCGGTGTGATACTTCTACATATTATGCAGTATGTAGGATGTGGATATCACATACCATTTATGTGAATAGTAAAGAGAGCCGTATGTGGACATATTTCTAGTCCTTTAGTCATTCCTTTATATCCTTTATCAAAAAAATTACTGGATTGACTTTTTATCTGCATTTGGATCTTCCTTTGTTGGATACAATGGATGCTTCACATGAAGTGATAAAATCGACGAAGACAAGGGAGACCATGGGGGAATAATGAGGATTATCTTCAAGCATTAATTATTCATCATGAGAGCTTCTTAAATTATTTCATGACACCAGAGCTCCTAGATTACCCACTATTTGTACAGTTTCCACATTAGGCATACGTCTCCCTGAAAACATTCCACTTCTCGAGGTCCTCAGTTTTACAGGACACCTTGTAAATGATTCTGTTTGTCGAAACCCACTCTGCTTCCTTTCACCAATCCTCCAGTGTTGGCCATCCCAATTACGGATTCATTTTCTGACACTTGGAGAGTCTAGCACCTCAAATGAAGATATATGGAGGCTTCTTCCAGATGGATTCTTAGACCTTATGTGCTTTGGTGGAGCCATTATTCCTATTGGTATTTTAATTGATGATGATCCTGAGGAGGATGTTGTTTATTTGAATGAGATGGACAACTGTCTCCACACTCCTACAGATAGGCATTACTGGTCGGATCATGTGGCATTGATGGCAGTACTCTTATAGTTGATGGGAGAGGTTTTATCTGCAACTTATAGCATTTAATTCATTCAATTTTGAGATGATGATGGTTCCACCATCCCCTTTTAATTTTTCACAGGTCTGTAGGGTCTCAAGAAATGGATTTTTCTTCGATTTATTCTCTTGGAGGTACAACAGTTGGGGAGTGTTCCCTATCAATGGTAGGGGTACTGCAGAATGATCCCATGGAGCTCGAGAACTCAAGGAGGCGGTCATTGCAGTCCCCTATAGGGAATTTCCTCCTCCAACTCTTCGTGGCGATCTTATTAAGGAGCCATCCCACAGACAATCAGAGAAACGCAAGCAACCCTCCCAGCTGTAAAAGCGTATTTGGAGGGGAATCACAAGTAATTGTTTGTTTACATGGTAATTGAACCAAGAACCCTTATCTTATTTACTCACGAGTACATGTATGTACTTTTATGAAAGGTCTATTGGTGACCTGAATATGACCACTCAGGAATCTACAACTCTTGTCCCTTTTAGGGTAGAGGAAGGGTCTCTATCTTTTGCAGCTAACGGAAAGAGGGAAACATGGCCATCTGAAGAGACCAAGGGAGTTGTTTACCCCTCAAGTGTGCCTAATCCCGCTCAAAAAATCTATATCCCAATAATAGAAGGGCGTCCAGAAGTTGGGGGCTCACTTGACCATAATGAGAAAACACTTATTGAGAAAGACAAGGTAGTCTTTTTAGTAGGGGTTGACTCCGTTGGTGAGTCATAACCCTTGCTGGTTCTTGGAGGGGCTTCAAATATCGAGGATCTAATCACTTAGGACCTAAAAAACTTTTCCACTATAGAGGGATTCACTCCAATTATAGGTATTCTACCTAATCATGGTGGATCTGGGGAAGTCATAGTTGGGGAGGCAAATATTCTGACCCCTAAAAACTTGGAGGGGGATATCGTTCCCTTTTTCCAGTTTTGAGAGGGGTTATGTTTTCTTCCCCCCAGATTCTAATACTAGTACCTTTTTCTATAATTATTGTCCTTATAGGCCTCATAATAATTAGAAACCTTTTGAGGGATTCCTTGAGGGCTACTATTTCAGCCGAGCATGGCCCCAGGTCTTCAGTATTCCCGTGTATCCACATAGTGAAACTGATGATTGAAGATGTAGAACCACCTATTATAGATAGAGGAACATCTTTGGGGGTGGGATGTATTGTTTTCTTCTCCCCCTATCCTCAGAATCACAACCACAACACTTGGATATAGTATAGGATGCCCGTATTTTTTCATCCATTACAATTACCATATATGAGGATGTTATTGGACCGAGTCATGTTGTAGCTACGGAATCAAGTCTCTCCCTTGTAACATTCATTCTGGACTACATTTCATCATTCTGGTGTGTCTTCAAGACTATTCAATAATATTTAGTCAATCTTCATCTCATTCAGTAGAATTCATGGAGGAACATTTGGAGATTAATTTCTCAGACCCCATTGACTATGTTGTTATTGAAATTTCTGGAGTTACACTACCATTTTTAGGTTTTGGGATTTGGTGGATTTTACTATCATGGTATTTATGATATAATAAGTTCAGTGGTCACTTCATGGGAAGTAACTGGAATTCTCAAATCCTAATTTTTTATGGCAGAGTTGATGACTTATCTTTCTGTTACATGAAAAATTCTTGTTAACGAAGATTCCAGTCATGCTAGAATGGTTGAATGGTTTTTGGAGGAACACATGAAGCAAGAGACTTTGATAGAAAAAATCAACCAGGAAGTGGAGAAAAAAATCCAAGAACTAGAGAGGATCAAACAAGGGTGGGCATGGGCCGCAGTCGTCATTGAGGAGGGGAAATAGAAAATAAAAGAAGGGGAAGGGACCGACCTTCAAGCCATAATAGAAAAAGAGGCACTGTGCGAAACCACGGAGGCTGAGACTAAAAATTCATTGAAGCTTCTCCAAGACATTGAGGAGAAACGTCAATCATTAATTCAACTCTACGACTATACCAAAAATCTCGGGTAAAAATCATGTCTTGGTTACAAGGAGAGGCTCTAGGATGTGGATGCCCACCATATATTTTTATGAAATATGATGGAACAAATTTACCGTTGAATTTTTATTCTCTATATTTTCCTATCATGTCAATTGTTCATAATCAATCTTATATAAATAATTTCAATCAGGTGTTACTTTTAAACCATGATCAGTAAACTGAAATAATTGAATCGACTCTAATTTTTTCCTGAACCGTGGGACACAGTGAGCGTAGTTTTACAATTAATGGGGTTTTATGGAACACTTCATGAACATTTATGTATTTTTCATTATTACCCTAATTTTTTCCTAATCCTGCTTGGCGTAGGCTTTGTGGTCATAACATGACTTTTTCATAGGTTGCCCTATGCGGGTTTTTGACCTAACTAGATTTACACATATTTTAATGGATCTACAATTTTTAATGAACTGATACTTGTCTTTTACCTAGAGGTTCATTATGAGGATTTCCCCTTTGTCTTGTATAGTGTCTTTTTCGTTGGCAGTTCACAGTCCTTCCAATCAAACTTTAACAGCTTTGAACCAATACAATGGGGTAGGGACGTAATTCATTATCATCTGCTGATAATGATATAATCTTCCTCATAAATGGTTTAGGGATTTTTATTAACCCAAAACCTATGAATTTTGGAAATGTATGAGGCTTGGGAGCCATTTTTTGCATACAGAAGTAGGACAGGACTGACCTGGGGACAAATTTTCCTTTGATTGATGGCCATTTTTGTGGAAAACATATGAAGAGCCACTAGGGAAAGATGTACATAGTCAATCATAGGTGTTCAAATGAAAATGGCCTTCTATCTTCAATTTACTAGTAGGGTTATGAAACACATTGAATTTATTTTGATTTTGGGAGACACAATGGGTGGCTGGCCTGAGTAGTGGGGTTTGAAAACATTAGGGACATTCATATTGGCTTTTGGTGGGAAACTGTTCCCTCATGGTTTTTACATATGTAAGGGAGAGGTGGTGAATAGTTAGTTTAGTTAAAAATTCTTTTTTTATGTAAGGGGAATTTTGAAAAATGAAGGTATGTAAAAAATTATCCATAATTTTACCAAATTCAGGGGTGTGACATGACATGAATGTCATTCGAGAATACAGAGACTGGGAAGGACTCTCCTGAGAACCAATTTTCCTCTAATTGATGACCATTTTGTGGGAAACATATGCAGATACATCAGGGCAGGATGTAGATAGTCAAACAAAAGTGTCCATAGGACACTGGATTTCCATATTCGATGGAAATTGGGATCTTTCTGGATATGGTATATGACCTTCGACAAGGGGTTCAAATGAACATGAAAAGGGGAATTTTAGCAGAACATATTTAAGAAATGTGTGGGGGAACTCTACTTTTTTTTTTTGTGAATCAACTTTACGCATATGGATGGGGTATCCTTAAAACCCTAAAACGGGATCAGAGATGAATCTGGCCCATTTGTTCTAATATATTTAGGATGCATGTAGCATGGAGATTGTGAACCATGACTTTGAAGGACCATGAATGAGGAGGGATAGAACGAGGCTTGGAAGCTATTGGGCATACTGAGATAGGAGAGGACTCTCTTGTGGAAGAATCTTCCATTGATGGATGTCCATTTTTGTGGGAAACATATGCATAGCCATTGGGGCATGATGTGGATAGTCAAAAAAAAGCTGTTTGCAGGGACAGTGGGATTTTATCTCGAATGGCCTTGAATGATTATGGGGATCCATGATCTCTTATAGCATGGAGTTTGAGGTGTGGTAGGAGTGTATCTGGACATATTGGAAACATTTGGCTATGATTTACTAATGGAATTAGGTATACCTTACATAGATCTGGCTCACATGAAGGGTGTGGAGTTCATCCCATATTTAGGGTACCTAGTCATTTAAAGTCACTTGGCAAGGATGGGGGTTCCTCTTGGGGACAAGAACCGTGACATGCCTTTTAGGGTTATTCTCCTAGGACCAAATTCTGGGGTTTTAATCTATAATTTCATAGTGGATCTCTCGCTACGATCCCTAAGCTCACATGATCTATGCTCAGTGTGAGAAAAAATGGATTAAGATTATTCCGGGCCATTACCTAAGAGAAGAAATATCAAAATTAGAGGTAACATTAGGCTTTAGCCAATTATATTAAGTTTAACATCAAACAACAAGGTTGATTTTTTCCATTCTATTTAATTTCATGCAATGTGGACATGATTCTATGTAGTTTAGAGTCATGCAGTGAGGATGATTATATTGTCATAATGATATTTAAAATTATTAAGTTAACTGCAGTCTAGATGTTCTAGAATTCCCTAGACGTGAGTGATGATAGAAGGTATAAACCATAGACCTGGGGGTAACTTGAATTTGGAGAATGACATGAGGCTTGGAATCCATCAAGTGTACTGATATGGGAGAGTACTCTCTTGAGGAAAAATTTCCCGTTGATTGATGGCCATTTTTTAGGGCAACATATGCAGAGCCATCGGGGAATGATGTGCATAGTAAAAAAAAATTGTCTGTATGAAACTAGACTTATGTCTCAAATTTCCTTAAATAATTATGGGGATTTATGTTTTCCCAGAATATTGAGTTTTACAAATGGGAATTATGTTCTTATGAACATAAAAAATACCCAGACCACGACTAACTATGAACTAGTAGAGATTCCACATGTGTCTGACTCATATGTATAGGGGGAAGCATGATCTATCAACTTATTATGAGTGAGGGTCATGTGTGGGATCCCATAAAACTATGAACTAGGCCGAAAATAACTCATGAAGAATTTCATAGTTTATTGTCTTGTGATTAGGACCTTTCTTGGACTCCCTGTATAAGTCTGACCTATGCATGGGGAAAGGGGCATTTTTTGTAGTGGTGGCTGGCTGGGCAAGGATGTCAAATCTGAACATCACTGCATGTCCTATAAGGGTAGGAATCAGGTCATACGTAGTTTTAAATGTTCCATGTACTGATCTGGATCGGTCTCGATGTGGGGACATTTTCATTTCATTTACTATCGGTGCCAAGTCTACCATATTTCCCTATAATTTTTTTGTGTAAGATAATCCTTAACACTGATCCTAAGCTCACGTGAGATATACTCAATGTCTGAAACAAGGAGTGATAAGGGTTTATCAGGACGATGTTAGGAGGTAGAGGATATGATGGGGTCATTTTTTTATTGGTGTGGGTTGGGCCAAGATCTACGATCGAGGAATCGCTACGTATCCTATGAGGGAAAGAATCAAGCTGCACATAGTTATGTGAGAGATCATGAAATTTATCATCATGCACATAGGATGCACTGTGATTTGAAACTTAATGTCTTGAATCAAGGAGATGAGTCACAGTTCAAAACCATGTTTTAGAGATTAGTTCCTTATAGTTTAACTTCATGTGGAAAGGACTATGACTCATATATTAGGGTCTTAGAGTTTGGACCATGGCTAATACCATACATTTTATCATTATTTTGGTTTGTAAAACAACTCATAGTTAAGGTTCATAGAATTTAGACCAGGAATTCACATTATTTCTACTCATTGTATAAGGTCTTAGAGTTTGTACCATGACTTTTGGGTATTATAACTCATAGTTTAGGGTCATAGATCTTGGACCATTACTTCACTTTATTGCAACTCATAGTTTAAGGTCATAGAGTTTAGACTATGGCTTGTGGTATTAAAACTAATATTTTAGGGTCATAGAGTAGGGGATATAAATTCACCATATTGCTAATCATAGTTTAAGGACATAGACTTGGGACCATGTCTTGGGGGTCTTATAACTCATAGTTTACGGTCAAAGAGCTTGGACCATGGCTTCACTTTATTTCTACTCATAGTTTATGGTCGTAGAGTTTGGACCATGTATTGGGGGTATTATAACTCATAGTTTACGGTTATAGACCTTGGAACATGGATTCACATTTTTGCTACTCATATTATATTTTCTTAGTGTTCGGACCATGGCTTTGGGGTTGCTTTTACGTGAAGTGCCTATTCAGGATCATTGAGTTCATGGGAGTCGTGATGAGCTATCTTTCCATTGATATCATGGTGTATGCTCTATTGGAATAGAACCTATGTAAAACATATGGTCCGTCCCACTTTGGTTCAAGGTTTTTGGGATTCTTCATGAGTAACAACAGGTCTCCATGTAAATTGTGAAGCATTTTTTCATCTAGCTACTCCAACTCATCAAACCATCTCTGGGATTTCCCATCCAGGGACAGTTGATTGAAAATGGGAACATGATGTGATGACACATGGATTTTGATAGGAAAAATATCCTCTTCCATGTATACTAGTGAGTATGGGGTCGCCTGTGTAGTAGTATGGGTCTTGGTCTGGTATGCCCACAAATAATGAAGGATCTTGTCTGGACATGATTAATTATCCTTATCAACCATATTTTTTAGAATATTGGACAATGTCTGGTTGAAATCCTTTATCTTACCATTGGTTTCCTCATGGTAATGGGACTAATGGTTGGATTTAATTCCATGGTCTAGGTATAACTTTTCCAACTCAGTAGATCAGAATTTAGTGTCGTTGCCTATCGTTATTGTATGAGGGACACCAAATCATGTAATGATGTTGGCCATCACAAAGCTAATGATGTTTTTCACCCCAACATCTTTTAGGGTTATGTCTTCATCCCATATGGATAATAAGTTGGTCGTTGTGAGTATAAAATATAGTTTTATTATTGTAGCGGGAGGATATAATCCCACAATATCCATCCCCCATGGGGAAAATGGCCTAGAGTACTTAGTTGTATGAAGTAACTCTAGGGGTCGGTGTATGAAATTGGAATGAAATTTTTAGAAATGGAACTTCTTGGTGAATATGGCCCAATCTAGTATCACAATGGGCTTGTAATACCCACGCCATAAATTATATTGAGAGAGCTTATTTGTTGATTGGTGCCCTCCAGAAGCTCTGGGATGCACATATGTCATGATGGCAGCAGTCTCTTCTCAATCAATGCACCTGAGAAGGACTCTATCAAAGCCTTGTTTATAGAGAACCTTTTCATGGTTTACCCCATTGTACAAGACAAATATGACTACCCATCTTCGTACCGGCTACCTTACAACCCTATCTGGTGGGATCTCACCCTTCCCTATGTAATTTGAAATTGGAGTCATCCTCCTATTTGTGTGACCATATGGTTATAAAATGGGACAAATTTCATCAATTTCTTCTATATTTATCTGGATAAATGGAAAGTCCATCCGGTGGTGCGAAATTCTAATGAATTTTTCATCCTGGTCTAGATCAACCAATGTTGTGGCTGCATTTTGCAAGGCATCGGCTTCGAATTTTTTTGAGCAGGGGATATAAGTCAACATTGGTTCTAACAGGAATTTTTCCATTATTTTTCTAATGTTTTTCATCAAGGGGAAAATACATATTTCTTAATATTGTAGTCACCACTGACATGTTTGATGAATAACTCCGAATCACCCTTTATTTTTAGGTGTTTGGATTGCGTGTGATGTTCTAATTCTAGGCCTTTAATGAGGGATAGATTTTATGCTTCATTATTTTTTCACCCTTCCAAAAGTAGTAATGAGTAAGGTGAGATGGATTTTTCGGGGGGATATGAGTATAATTCCCAACACCACTTTTTTTATCATGGGATCCTCCATCATTTTCCCTGTCGATCTTCTAGAAGCACCATCAGAGTACATTTCCCATGTGTAGGGGTCCTCCTGGATGGAAAACACTTCTTTATCTAGTTGATCAGCATCCAACGGTGTGGATTCCATCGAGGGGTGATCTTGCAAGAAGTATACTAACTCATGGACTTAGATGACCTTCTAGGATACATAACATATGAAAAACTATAGTATGATGACCTCCTATCGTGATAGGAATCCAATTAGCATAGGATGGTTGAGGATATATTTGAGTGGGTTGTAGAAGAAGATTAGGAGCACCTCATAGTGTTGTAGGTAAGGCCTGTGCTTTTTAACCGTGAAGTTCAGGGCTAGGAAGTTCATTTCAATTTTTCAATACCATGTTTTAGAATCAATCATTGTTTGGATGAGGTAGTAGAGGTTTTTCTCACTGTCTACATCATTCTCCTATCGAAGGAAGGCTCCTAATGACTATTCTAGGGTGGTTATGTACAAAATTAGTGGTCTCCTAGCTATTGGTGGCATCAATACGGGAAGGATTAGGATATATCATTCAATATTTTTGAATTCTTCTTGCAAATCATAATCCCACTCATACGTAACTCATTTATTAATGATCCTAGTGAAAGTTAATAATTTTCCTTCTAGGCTGGATATGAATCACTATATGTTTTAGAGGTTCCCCTGGAGACCTCTCAACTCGGTGAGGATGCGAATTGGGGACATGCCAAGGATGGATTTTGTATTCTCAGGGTCGAATCTGATTCCTAGATGGAGTATGACAAAGTGGATTAATTTTATAGAGGTAACACCAAAGGATCACTTTAGGGGATTCGACTTTAAACTATTCTTCCACAATTTTTGAGGATAGATTCAAGATCGGCCAGTTGGTTTGAGCACTATCGAGATTTAACCACCGGGTCATTTACAAAACATTGGATGAATCTTCCCAAGATGGAATTTAGTATGTGATTCATGTAGCACTAATATGTATCACAAACATTCTTGAGACTAAATGGCATCACATTATAACAGAACACTCCCTAAGGGGCCCTAAAATCCCTAGATTCTTCATCTCATTGGTCTATCAAAATCTGGTTGTATCCAGAAAAACTATCCATGAAATAGGGACCTCATTCCTGGATATTACATAAATCAACAATTCTATTATCGGGATCGAGAAGTCATCTTTTGGGAAATGTCGATTGAGGTCCTTGAAGTCAATGAAGATCCTAATATGTTCATTCTTCTTTTTCACATGGACTATGTTTTCCAGCCAGATCATGTGTTGGAATTCCTGTATGATGTTGGATTTTATCATCTTGTCAAATTTAGCCTCTATTTTGGTATCATGCATTGGGTGGGTCCTTCTAGCTACTAGCTTATATCCCCAGTGATCTTCTGGTAAGCCTAGATGATGAGTGCCAACCTCAGGATTGAGGCCTGGAATTTCTGTATAGTTCCCGGGAAAAACATCTTGGTTCTTCTTTAGTAATGAGTAATATGACTCTTTCTCCTCAATTTGACTAGCCACACTGATCATAGGGGGACTTGTGTCATCTTCAGTTCCAATGTATATCTCTTTATGTTCATGGATTGTGGTGGAAACACATTCTTCGGATGTAGGAGGGCATCTTTGAGGTCTTATTTATCTTCTTCTTTTTCATCCTCATCATCTCCATTTTATTCCCCTACTAATTTTCATACGATTCTTGAGATGAACTCTCTAATGTTGGGAGAGAATTTGTCATTTTCCTTACTGAGTGAGGCGGGGAAAATTTGGGGTCTTGTGGATGGTTCATGAGCATTTTTGGTAGGGCTTCTCCTATCACCATAGAAGCTAGCATGTTCATTCGTGTCTTTGGACATGGCGACCATAATAGGGAGCATGCATACAATTGATCCTATATTTGGACTTTCTATTATGCAATCAACATGGTTGATTTGTAATACACACTCTTCCCCAAGCTGGTGGAGGGATTAAGAGGGAGCCATTTCCATTGTATTCGGGGTTGTAATCCAATCCATTTTGTTGTTTGGAAGATGTTATTATTCTGATTCATAAAACCCTGCGTCGATATAATGTGACTCACATGACTCAAATGGGTATTTATCAGTGTGTAATGTTCCTTTATTCCAATTAGTGCAATATTTGACTCAATGATGGTATGACGACAGAATTAAAACATGCATATGCAAGCAAGGCCTCTCTAACAAGACATTGAAGGCCATAGTTTGTCGTACTATCAAGAACATAGAATCATACATGAGGTATATAAGCCGAGTTTTACGCTAGATTAGTATCAGTAGTTTATGCTTGATTTTTTCATATATCAGTAGAGTTGTCATCTAGGGTGTCAAGCTATCTTCGTCATAACCCAATCGTTAAAGAATTCACAGTGGGAGGAGGTTGAATCCAGAGATGTTTCTGATAAAGATCCTTCATACATCAATTCCATTTATCTTTTCAGACACATATATGGGTTTGGTGTGTCCTTTAATGATGGAATATGCATCCCTATCTGTGATGGAGATGATGGTGTGACATTCTTCGGGACTGGTCTTTTTCCGATAGACTTCAGCTGCTGCTACATCGGCCTCAAAATCCTGGGGACTTAGTATGGCTTCAAGGAGTCCCTCCCTAAGATCTTAAAATATGATTAACAAATCTAGTATTGAGAGTTTTTTGGAACGAATCCAACTACTTTAGAATGCCATATTTCTTAAAAGGTTGTTTCTTCCCATCTTGGGGTTTCTCTTTCACATAAACAATAGGGGTTTCAGATTTGTATATAGATTGTTTGGCCTCTGTTACATGGTATGGTGGTGCTGCAGTCCTTTCTTGGTTTTTTCGAATTGGTCTGCCTGTATGCCTTGGATAATTGGATATTTGTTCTTCCTCCAATAGATACTCCAGGGTAATTGGTTATAGATTTCTTATGAAGGGGGTAAAGGAGCATTTCGATTATTATTGTGTCTTTTTTGTGGTCCATCGATGTTAATGGTTTGAGTTATCGAATGGCTCGGAATTTGACTCATACCTTGATCGTGCTTTCCAGGAAACCTCTGGCCTCTACAGCCTCTTCCTACATCTCTCTGGTTGGGCATGGGGAACATGGGTTTGTGGTCGTAGTCTCTATCCGATAAGGGGTCCATCAAATGAATGAAATTAATGGAGACGAATGCCAGTTCTTGATATAACAATGTTTCGGTCTCACTTTCTCCTTCTAATGGTCCCATTTGGAGGATTGGTGCCCATTGTACAATTTTACAGGGAGGCTCCCATTGTACAGTTTGATAGAACGGTTCCCATTTTACCATTCTGGTTGGCATGATGTCTGAATGTTTCAACACAGACTTTAGATTTTGTGTCCGCCCATATTCTTCCTCCTTCTTTCTTCCCTTCTAGCCATTAGAGGGCTGCAAGGCAGAGGATGATGGTTTTGTTGTATTGGGAGCTATTGGGGGGAACGGTTGGTTGTTTAAATTGTTCCTGGAGGATTCCATGAACTAGGATGACCGTCTCCTAGTAATCCAATTGTCAAAATTTTGATCCTTCTTACTGGCGATTTTTTTCCATTACTTTTCCTCTCTTGAGTCTGAGGTGGAAACATATTCCACTTATGCTAGTGGTGGGCCCAACATGACATTCCAAGAATCCACCATCTTTTGTAGGAGATCCATGATGAAATAAATAATTCTTGGATGTTGTTTCCCAGTATCTAGTGATAGGTACAATAATTCGGATGGTCTTCGATACCCACTTCATCAGCTCGATTTGGCTATGATAGGCAGAGCATGATGAAATACTTAGCTACTATGAATTAACAGTGGACATGGTCATCTTGGAACAAGTAAAATTTATTTCTTCATTATTCAAAATGATTTATTTTAGCACCTTTTCACTCATCTTAAAGAGGATGGGTTTTTTTGTTAGCATCCAGGGGGTCCTGCACGGTTCGGTGGGGGCCTTGTAACTACAACTTGTGTAGGTGTGGCATAAGGGTGACATAAGCCACTTCATCTATTCTAGTTCTTTTCAAGGGGTTGATGGGGCCACTCGGGACATAAAATTAGTCCATTTCAAGGAGTTTTCTATTCATTGGGAAATGGAATAAAAATATTTAAACCCACTCGTGTGATTCACTAGGATGAGTGGTGTTCACAATTCATCCTAAAGGGTAATGATGCATATGGATAGAATTTCATCCTGGGGAAGGAGGAAATTACAGGAATGAATTAGGAATTTTCATATGGAAATGTAGTATGAAACTCTTTTGTTCTCTTGCTATTTTCAATTCATGAGGTCACTGACAATTTCCTTAGGTAGTGTTGAACTGAACTGGATGAGAAACTATTTCCAGAGATCATCCCAGCCTATAATTGAATTGGTTGGCTATTAGTATACCATACTAAAGTTGAGCATTGCTAGATTCGTATGAAGCACAAGAGATTTACAGCTTCGTGTTGTTATGGAGTTTCCATCATGGGGTCTCAATAAGAGGCATTTTTTTCACTAAATATTCTTCTGGGTCCCACGAACCATTGAATACTTGGAATACATGGATCCTGTTGTTTTGCGGTGGTGGAATATTTCTTTCCCAATTAGGGTAGGGTTTATGCTCTGGTTGTATCAGATCATGTCACCCCTCCAAGGATTCCAATTGAGTTATTAATTTCTTGATGGTGTTTAAGAGCACTTGATGTGTATCCTTTTGGGCTTGATCTTGGTCTCGTGCGGCATTTGCTGAAACAGGGCGTTTCAGTGCTGTTGGATTTTCAGGTTGATACCCAACTGGACGTATCATTGTGGCGTTACCTAAATATATTATTGATGCCTTCCCAGTAGGGGGAACCCTAGATGTCCTTCCAGGTACTGGTTGAATAGACCTATGAGTTTGGATTCATTATCAAAGATGAGTGCCTATGGTAGGGGCACCACTTCTGGGAGCACTTACTAAAATTATGCGGGGGAGAACATCTAGCAAGGAAGACCCCTCAATGAAGCTCGACAGAAATTCAAATGAGCTCTTTCATTTCTTTCTCTTTCTTGGTGAACCATTCCTCGATATCGAGGGACACATTATTAGGGCGATGAGGAGGTGGTTCATAGATGACTCTGGATTTATTCTTCTCCTTGTTGGGTTTTCGTGTCGGGGTGATGACATATTAATTGAGGGGGGCCCAAATTTAGGTCCTCTCTATGGTTTTGGGTATGCACACTATCAGGAAGAGTGTGGGATGCATCTTGGAGGGAACCATATTCCCTTGATTCCTCAGCCACTACTTCATTTCCTGAGAGATCACTGAAGTTGATGTTTACCATGTTCACTAATACATATCACATTGTGGGTGTTGTACTCAATGTCGAATTGTAGGAAGGGTTTCTGCATCCTTTTTTGGATTTTCTCCTTCCACTATGTGGTATGATTTGGGTTTCTTGGTGAATATTGACCATAAGGGAGCCTTGATCCGACCTCATAATCTGCCTTTGTCATAGAGGGTGTGAACCATGAGAATGGGTGGAACGTGTGACACCTCTTTCCATCATTCTTCCTAGATGGGAGAAGAAAGACGCCCATTGTGTGGGGACTTGAGGTAAAACTTCCCCCAACACGGAGGGGTGGGGTTGTTCCCATTCTTCTATTAATGCACTACAACACATATTTTTTGGGATTATGAGGGAACATTGATTAAAAAATGCCCCCATTTGTGTGGGCTGGGGGTGTTCTCGTATTTCTATGGTAGATATCGCTATTTCCACCTTTTAAATTACACGTACCCCCATGTTGTTGTAATCCAAGTATGGCATTGGTCCTGCATGGATTATATAGTATTTTGAGGACATGAGCACTAAATTCAGGTTTGATTTACTTCGGTTAGAAGCCTGCTGGATGTTCATTGTTTCCTCACTCATAAGCTTTTTTATGGCTTGATCTAACCATTCTTGATGCCTTTGAGACTTACTATGTGCCTAGTTTTTTTTGGTTTCCCATCATTTCTAATAAGGGGTTTCACAAGATTTTTGTCTTTAGGTGATGACGTTGCAATATTTCATTTCCAATGGGGTTTTCTAGCTGTGATGAGAGGTGAAGTGTAGATCTCCATGTTCTCCCCCATCCCCAAATGTGAACTCCAATCAGGGCATCACCAATGAGGTGACTCAACTTATCTAGTGCTTGGAGGCAATCCAATTCAAGTTTTTTCATTCACCTTTCTGAATGTGGCTATCATGTGGATGAGGGATCTTCCTGTCCGATTAGATGGTGAAGCTCCGCTAACATGTTGACATGGTCCACATACCCTTTTCAGGGTGGGAATTTGTCTTTTAATTGACGAATATTCATCAATATATGGAGAAAAAGGTCATGTATACATTCCCTAGACAACTCTCCAGATAAGTTGAAGTGAGAAGTGGTTGTAGGCCAATACATCACTGGTATATTATATTTATACAGTCATCTTGTCACTAGAAACATATCATTTTGATTTTCTTCTGTGGTATCCTCTACATGATATACCTAGATCGACTACTTCTTAATAATTTCATTCTAAACAACTAGGCTAGTGGGAGCCTCATTGATATGTGAATGGTGCGGGGGTGGATCAGAAGATTAGTGTGGCCCCGAGCCATCCTTTGGTTGAAAAAGTATATCACTCATGATGAATGGAGTGCTCGATATAACTTACTCCACTTTTCAAAAATCCTCAGAAAAATAAGGATTTATCGCATTTGTTCTGGCGAGGGGAGGACCTTTTTTCTAGTATGGATTTATGTTCTAGGGGGGACCTTTACAATTTGGTGTGGCAATGACAAAGGTTACTATTGGAACTTGATGACTGACTGTGGGAAATGTCTTTATGGAATATACCTTAGGGGGACATTAAGGGAGGGTTGCAGCTAGGGGAGGACCTTCTTTCTACTTGATTTCACTGAGGGGAGGACCTTCTCAGTGACTGTTATGATGGAGAGGACTAGCATCACAACTTAATACCTGGCTGCATGGAGAATTTGGGTAGTGCACATCCTGGGGAGGGCCAGAAAGATTTACTGTAATGAGGGGATGACCTTCTCATTTTTTTGATGTTACTATGGGGTGGGACTTCATAGAAACTGAAATTATAGGGAGGGCCTTCACGATGACATTCATAATGGTATTACTAACATCATGTCTCAACATCTGACTATAGGGAGAAGCCTATCTGCAGGGTATTCGCTAGGGAGGAACATCAAGGAGGATAACAGCAAGGGGATGAAATTATTACAGTTTGATCTTCAGTTCGAGGGGAGGGATACCCCGATGCACATTAGGAGATAAGATCTCATGATCGATAATTCCCAGCCAATTATGTGAGCCCCCATGGGTACTCTACGGAGGACCTTCAGGAGAAGGCCTTTCCAACTGCTACATCCACTTCCATAATATGGTTATGGACTAACATAGTCTTTATCCTTTATTGATATATGTTTAAGTGTGTCATGAACCCCAACTTCCAGCAGAGCAGGATCATGTATGCACTCTCCATTTTCTAGTTTCCATTAAGGCGTTTTGTTTTGGAGCACTCTCATATTGGTAACCTAAGCTGTATTTTTTTGGTAACAGACATTATATACATTTCCCTGTCTTGTTGGGTCCTGTGATGCTATCGGGATACACTGATAGACATCTTGAGTTTAGGTAGGAATATATGCCTGCCCTAGAGCGTCCACCACATTGGACCGATGTCCCCCAGTTAGAAAATGTATTTGTTCCCGATCTGTTTGTCTATGTATTATGGGATATTTCCATTGACCCTCATAGATTGGAGAAAGTATTGATAAATTTTCCGAAGTGACTAACTCATTTTGTGAGTGAGTCATTCGGTTCGAGGAAATTGGGTCGTGTGCCCAGTTTCTTGGCTTTTCCACCAATTCGATAATGTCTTGGCAAGTTTGGATGGTATGGTCTAGAATCAATGTCTGATCATCCACCATTTCCAAGATGTTATGAGATACATATTTCACTAGAACAGGTATAAAGTCCCATTTTGATATCATAGAAGGGGTTTGTACTTGCTCTAGTCCTCTATGAGTTGCTAGAAGATACTGGTAGTTCTCATGTACTGGGATAGAGGCACAAGTCTGCCCCCAGTTTTCTTCTCCAGTTTCCCCCATATTTAACTGGTGGTCTTCATATTCACGAAGGAGTATTTTCATCTACTCCTTTTCCACTATATTTTTCTCACTTTCCTTCCATGAATCATCATGAATTTGACTCTGCTCATATTTTCTTGCCTCTCGAATTGGATGGCGGGCTTGATATGAATCAATAGGTATTCGTACCTATGTATAGGGGGTTTCTTCCCTATTTGGATGGTAGGATTGAAATTCTTCATCATGTATTTGTGCCTACATATAGCTGGTTTCCGCCCTATTAGGATGGCGGGCTTCAAATGTGTCAACGATTCTTTTTTCCTGCATGTAGCTGGTCGCCGCCCTATTTGGTTGAAGGGATTGTTGTGAATTGGAAGATATTGGCATTTTCCTATAGTTTTTTTTCTTTTTCTACATGAAAAGACCAGTGAGAACTAGTAGGAATGTGCATGTGCTCGTATTGTACCACACTATTTCTATGGTGGGATTAAGTGGTGGGGGTAGAGTCATATGTCTTCACGTTGAATTCCATCATGTTAGTATGATGAAGTTTATCCTCAAGAACCAGGGTGATAGTGTGTTCCTAATTATATATTCTCAATCCTTAGTAGGTAGCCTATGGGGCTTGAGTCTCCTGGACATTGGCAGGCGCCGTTAGCATATGTTCCTCTTCGGTGGAAGGATGTCTGTTCGTTCGGTGTGGTCGGTGATGCTCTATGACGGGGGCCTGTGAGTAGTACCCTTATGCAGTTGTCATGAAGTTATCATAATCAACATCATCTACCTACCTAAGGTAAGGGAGGTACTCATTTTCACGTTCCATGGGCAAGCTCCCAAAATCGTTTGAGACGACCACTGGGGCTACCTTGCACTGGAATTCTGGTCGCGGCTGAAGAGGCGGCTAGCAAGTCTTTGTAGACTAGAGGGCTTGTCTTGCAGCCTCCACCATGGAGAATGTATAAGGACCTGAACTTATTACATACATAATCAAGAGTTTAGTCAAGAAAATAAATCCTTTTATATTGAGTATATTTTCATTTTTAGAGCTTACATAACACATTCATGACAACACACATTGTAACTGAGTGGATACCATAAAAACAGATTCCATTTTATTCAATATATAAAACATTAAAACATAAAACATAATTCCTTGACAATTATTAACCATTTAACATGGATTCATTAATTTTATTTCACATCCATTAACCTATGAAAATCATTTAAAACTTGGGATGAGCATAAAAAACTCATTAAGGGATATAAAAAGAAGTGAAGAACACATTAGTTAATGAATACTTGTGACGTATGAAATCATTTTCAAAAGAAATACTTATCACCTATATATATACTTACTTTGTGAAACATGATATTTCCACACTACATAATAACATATTTAGAACCATAAAGGTATCATGGGGCATTACTTGCATAATCTTGTAACCCTCTCGGCTACCTTATAATTTTTAACCCTCACAACTACCTTACTATTTGTGTAACCATCGTTGTTCCACTTGGAGTAACCATACGGCCAACCTCAAACTTACACATACCCAATGCATTTTAGAGATATTTAGGTCCCACCCTTCATTATAAAAAATGGCCAATATCCATAACATAATCACACAACACGAATATTAGTATAAAAACATTGCTTTTGAATTTTGTAAAACAGAATTTTAAAAGGGGATTTTAAAAGAAAAGTCTCGTAAAAATATAGTATAATTGAATTAAGGCTTAATAGAGTGGATGGGATATGTATATACTCTATAAATATACATAATAAAACATAGTATAATCATATTTAATCACATAAAAAATTTAAATACCACATAAATAATGATGAATAAAATTTACCCAAATAATGAAAATCGTGTTAAGAATTACCTTACCTCAGGTTTGTCTTACTTAAAACTTGTTTTAAATTCATTTATAATGGTTAAAAGATTGTTATTTTAATTTTACATAAAAATTTTCATGTTTATAACATCTTATATGATCATTTAAAAACAACATTTCACCCTTTAATTGCCAATATTTTTCTCCATGCACTGATTTTGGGTGAGTTCATTACTTGATTTCCAAGAGTGGTTCATGATGGATGTTCTTGTCGATTGGAAGTGAAAATTCATAATTGGAATGGAGTCGAATTTAAATATTTCATTTACCATAAATTACACAATTTAACATTTTTAATTCTTAAATGAGGATGATTCGTAAGTTAAAACACTAATGATGTTCGTTTAGATCATTTTAGTGGTTCTTAGATAATAACGTCCTCATTTTGATTTACAAATTAAAACAATGTGCACAAAAGATTTATAGAACCATGTATGAGACATAATACATATTTTATAACTTGGTTAAACCATAAAATGGTTTCATGACCAGACATGAAGCATTTGAAGAGAAATGAAATCACATCGTCCACGATGTCGGTACTTTGACACATCAAGGACAATGTTTTTAATTCTATGAATAAGTGGGAGAGGAGAAGAAGGTTGATGATGAATTTTCCATGAACATGAGAAAATTAATAATATACAATATTATGGAGCTTTCATGCCTCTTGGTTATGAGGAGGTGGGGAAGGAAGATGAAAATAAAGGAATCATGAAATAAAAGAAAACCTGATAAATTTCTCACGAAAATTCGACAGCCTAACGACATCTATTAAAATTTCATAAAAATAGTTTGATAAGAGAAGGGGGATATATCATCACTATTAAATAATATGGATAGTAATTTGGGATATTAAATGAAATATTCCAACATAATCCAAAGGGAAATGAAGAGAATAACATAAAATGAAAGAAAAGAATGAAAATAAAAGAGGATGTTTACCTCTTGATCTCTTCTCCTTGAGATCCTTCTTAAGGGTATTGGTTTTGGTCTTTTGGTGAGACATGAAGTTCTAAGACGTGGTGAAGAGCCTTGGGAGGGTTATTGTGCTGAATTTAGGCATGTCTCAAGGGTTGAGAGGTGTGGGAAGAAGAGGGTAGTGATGATGGTATTTATAGTGGAGGAGAGGGGATATTTTTCATTATTTTAATCCTTATTATAAATTATTTTCCCAAGATTGTAAATACTCTTAGTTAATGTTACTCAATTAGTAATAATGGCTTGTGAGTTCGAACCAAGTGGCCTTACATAACTTATGATGTCATAAATAGTGTATTTTTCTAATAATTTGATTGTACAGTATTTTATTGTATATCACTATTCATCGAAAATTCAAGAATTTTAGAAAAATCCAAAAAAATACCCTAACCAGTTTTTGAAATTTTTAATTCAAAAATGAAGTTCATTTTTGGAAAATAATTATCTAATATTATTAATTTAATTTAAAAAAATCATACTTAATTAAAAAATAAACAATTCTAATTCTATAACTACTTTTATATCACGATGAAAAATTTTCCAAGATGTTATTATCTTAAATCCTTTAGAAAAAATAAAAAAATTACTATTTATTAGAGTCATATTACTATTCATATAAAAATTAATCAGGGTATGTGACTATTAATAAAAAACAATTTGGTTTCATCAGACTCAAAATAAATTAATAAACACAATTGTAGATGATAGTTTCTTGAAATTCCAAACATAGAAGTGAAAAAATTATGTGTAAAGGATAGTTATAAATATTTACATAAAACAATGTTCCATGCATTTATATTTTTTTTTAAACTTGGGGTGTTACATTATCCCCACCTTCTGGAAATTGTGTCCTCGCAATTTTATTTACTTATTAAACAACTTTGGATACTTTTACCACATAGCATTTTCAGACTCCCATGTTACTTATTAAACCATGTGGTTTCTCCACAAAACCTTCACCTAGTGGATTACCTTATTCTGCAATACATGTTCCCTTCGATCATGAATCTGAACAGGTTTCTCTTCAAAAGAAAGGTTCTCTTCCAATTGAACATCTTCTGGGATCAAGACATATGATGAATATGGAACATACTTTATCAACATCGAAACATGAAAAACATTGTGTACCTATGACAAACTTCGAGGCAGAGCTACTTGGTATTAAACTGGTAAAACTTTTTCCAAGACTTCAAAAAGACCAAAAATCATGGACTTAGCATTCCTTTCATACCAAAACACATCACACTTTTCCAAGGAATGATTTTTAGGAAAACATGGTCACCAATCTCAAAAGATAAGTCTTTCCTTCTATTATCTACATATCCTTTATACCTACTTTGAGTTGTCCTCATGTTCTACTGGATCATATTCACTTTCTCAGCCATGTCTTCTACTAATTCTGGACCCATCAACATTCTTTCACTGACATCATCCCAAGACGTGGTAGTCTGACACCGCTTCTCATACAATTCCTTAACAGGTTCCATCGGTATACTAGAATGAAAACTGTTATTATAAGTAATCTCAAATAAAGAAAAATATTGATTCTAACTTCCCTGATAGTCCATTAAACATGCTTAGAGCATCTCCTCCAAAGTCTAACTCGTTCATTCATATTTCTCATCTGATTGAGGATGAAAAGCTATACTGAAATTTAATTCTATTACTAAAGACTTTTGAAGTCCCTTCTAAAAATTAGAAGCAAACCTGGGTTCTTGGATAGATAAAATGGAAAGAGGATCTTCATGTAACCTGACAATATCCATGAGGCACAGTTGAGAAAGTTGATCTAATGACTTTTTATCTCAAAAAGAAAGAAAATGTGCAAATTTTGTCAATCGAACAACAATAACACAAATCGCATTGTTACCTCGAGAAGTCTTTGGTAGTCCCTCCATAAATTCTAGGGATACATTCTCCCTTTTCAACTCTAGAACTGGAAAAGGAAAAAGCGACCCCTTAAATAACTTCCACTCTGCTTTAACCTATTGACATGTTATTTATTTAACCATAAAATTATATATATATCATTTCATTCCATCCCACTAATAATACTCCTGAAAGTCTCTATACATCATAGTACTTCCATGATGAACTGGAAATGGAGAACGATTAGCCTCACAAAACAAATCATTCTTCAACTAAGAATCACTAGGCACATGAAACCTTTTGGAGAATATTAAAACACAATATTTAACATGGTTAAATTCTTGAAACTTTCCCATTTTAACTAATTCTACCTTTTTCTATAGCTCACAGTCTTCCTTCTAATCTCGTATAATTCTTCCTGACAATGAGGACTACACTGAAACCTAAAACAAAATAGAGGTATTTCCTACACCAACAACATCTAAGAAAAAATTCATCTAATCATTAATCAAGGGATTGTGTTCTAAATGTAATGTGGTTAATGATTCCTGATGTTTCAGACTCAAGACATCTGCCACTTTTTTTTTCCAGGATGGTAATTGATTGTGCAATCATAATCCTTTATCAGTTCAATACATCTTCTCTGCCTCATGTTTAATTCCTTATGATTGAATATATACTTCAGGCTTCTATGGTCAGTATATATTTGATATTTGGCTCCACATAAATGATGCCTCCAAATTTTAAAAACAAAAAACCAAAGTTGCCAATTCCAAATCATGTGTGGGATACTTTAATTCATGATGTTTTACTTGTCTTGAAGCATAAGCAATTACCTGATCATTCTACATAAAAACCCAACCAAGTACCTTCAAAGAAGCATCATTGTAGTTGATAAACTCACCATTTTGGGAAGGCAAGGCCCAAACATGAGCATTCACTAATCTCTTCTTCAGTTTCTAAAAAAACATCACCTTCTTCTATCTGAATAAATTTAACCCCTTTTGTTGATAACTTATTTATCGGGGTAGATAACCGAGAAAAGTTCATAACAAAACGTCATTTATAACCTGATAATCCAAGAAAACTACAAATCAGTCTATCGTTTGTGTTTCTTGTCCATTCATCAACCACTTTTGTTTTGGCAGGATCAGCTATTATTCCAACCTTATTAACAATGTTCCCAAGAAAAGAAATCAGTTTCAAATAAAAATCACACTTTCTGAATTTTCCATATAATTTCTTTTCTTTTATGGTTTTTAAAAAAACCCTTAGATGTTTTTCATGCTCCTCTTTATTTTTAGAAAATACATTAATTTCATCAATAAACACAACCACAATCTTATCCAAGAACTCAAGAAATAATCTATTCATAAGATTCACGAATACAACAGGTTCATTAGTTAATACAAAGGGCATAACAATAAATTAATAATACCCATATCTAGTACGAAAGGCTATTTTAGAGATGTCATCCTCCTTCACCTTTATCTGATGGTATCTAGATCTCAAGTCAATCTTGGAAAAGTACTGAGCTCCCTAGAGCTGATCAAACAAGTCATTGATATGAGGTAAAGGATAATTGTTTTTAATGATGACATTATTCAATCCTATGTAATCATTTATAAGTCTCATGGAACCATCTTTCTTTTTAACCACAAAATAGTAGCTCCCTAGGGTGAAGTGCTAGGATGAATGAAGCCAATATCAAGAAAATCTTGTCACTGATTTTTCAATTCAAGAAGTTCTATTTGATCATTATGATATGGGGATTCTGAAATTTTATTAGAATCAATAACTAAGTCAATTTTGAATTCGACTTCTTGATTAGGTATGACACCATGTCACTTATCAGAAAAAACATCAAGGTATTCATTTACCACTGGCACATCATTAATATGAACAGTTATGTTTTTTTAATAATATGAGAAAGATAACTTTCATTTCCATTTTAAATAGTTTCTCAGCATCCTGATATGTTATCAATTGTATCGGTTCATTCTTATATACAAAAGTAAACTCTTTCTAAAAAACTACTATTTTATCTCTACAGTCAATCTTAGAATTATGAACAGAAAGCCAATCCATTCCCTGAATCACATCAAACTTGACCATGAGAAAAAAAACATGGTTCTTAGGTAACGTCTTTCCACAGACCAGAATAGAAGTATTCTTATAATTCCTATTTGCTATAATATTTCCCCATTGTGTATTTACAAAAATTTCCAGTTTCATTTGTTGAGCTGATGTTTCCAATTTACCCAAAAATTTCTCAGAGATAATGGAATGTGTAGACCCTGTATCAAATAAACATTAGAAAAATCCAAGTGAACAAACAAATTACCTGATACAACTTCATTGGATGGTCCGACATCTACGGACATGGTCGCAAGGGATCTCACTACACCTTTATGCTTGTAGTCTAGCTTCATTGCATCATTCTGATTTGTCTTTGAGCAGGAATTTTCATAATGACCCAATTCACCATATTTAATACACATCATAGATTGCTTATCAGAATTATTATTTTGATCATTTTGATTATGATCTCGGGACATATGTCCAAACTTACCACATTAAAAACACATTCCAATTTTTCTAAGACATTCCCAAGGGCGATTCATGCCACACTTTTCACAAACTGAAAACTGGATTTTCTTACCATTATATTTCATTGGTTGATTCTTACCCATTTCATTACATATAGATGTCTTCTTCTCCATGTTTCTAAAATGCATGTGATCATCAAAAAACTCCATCTCTACCCACTCAGCACATTAGACAAGTTTCTCATTTCTTTTGAATTCATGGGAGGCCAACTCCCTTCGATACCTTGGCTTCAGTACTATGTAAAAGAAGTTGTTTTTTATATCAAGATCAAGAATAAGATTTGTAGAATACCTTTACAGTCGAGTTAAGTTCGCTTCATTCATGGCCACTAAATCTTCCTCCTTCTGTTTCAATTCATGGAATTTCTTATCCTTCCTATGTTGCACCACCTTAGGAAAATATTTTTCAAGGAAAATACTTTTAAATTCATCCCACTCTAAGGCATAAAAATCATCTATATACCTGATATTATTTACCATTTACCACCACTAATTAGCTTCACCTTCAAAACAATAAATGGAATGACATACTATTTGATTATTTGAACATCCCCTAACATCAAATATATTTTCAAGTGCTTTAATCCATCCTTGAGCCACTACTGGGTCAGAAGAACCATTGAAAGTAAGAGGGTGTTGTATCATAAATTGTTCCACTATTATCATGATCCATTTTTTTACCTATATTTATTCTCTTCCATGGATTCCACAGCCATTTATTTCCTGTGTTATCTGATCCATTACCGTCACAAACTACTTAGTTCCAATCCCTACCATTCCGGGTTGTACATCCGGAAGGCTGTCATTCTGTCAGTGCCTCTCCTCTTTAGCATCCCTATTCCTTCTACGGACAACCATTCTCAACAAACATATCATAGATAATGCAACATGGTAATATTTAAATGCTATAACATTTAAAATTAATCATGGAGTGAAAATCATTTATGGTATTCTATTAATATAACCATAACCTCAAAAGATATCTAAACCATCCTCTAATACCTACTATTACAACAAGGCCTTATTACATACATAATATTGAATTGAGTCAAGAAAACACTACCTTTTACATTGAGTATTAGTTCAAGTTTATAGATTTATGGAATTGTAACATAACACAGTCATTACATTACACATTGTTACAGAGTGGATATCATAAAAATCATTCCATTTTTTTCAAAATATAAAACATTAAAACATTAAACATGATTCCTTGAAAATTATTAAACATTTAACATGGCTTCCTTATTTTTCTTACACATCCATTAACCTATTAAAATCATTTAAAACTATATATGATAACAAAAAACTCAATAAGGGATATAAAACGAAGGGAAGAACACATTAGTCCATGAATACATGTAACGTATGAAATCATTTCCAAAAGACATACTTATCACATGTATATATATACTTACTTTCTAACACATGATATTTTGAAAATAAAGAAGAACATATGTAGAACCATAAAGGTATATTGAGTAATTTCTTACATATTCTTGTAACCCTCTCGATAACCTTATATTTTGTAACCCTCAGAGCTACCTAACTATTTGTGTAACCATCACAGTTACACTTGGAGTAACCATACGGCCATCCTCCAACATACACATACCCAACAAATTAGAGGGAGATTTAGGTCTCACACTTCATCATAAGCAATAACCACAATCCAAAACATAATCATAAAAGATGAATATTAGCATAAAAACATTGCTTTTGAATTTTGTAAAACATAATTTTAAAAGAGGATTTAAAAAGAAAAGTCCCTTATAAATATCATATAAATGAATTTAGACTTAATAGAGTTGATGGAATATGTATATACATTATAAATATACATAACAAAACATAGTATTATCAGAATCAGTTACAAAAAAAATTTAAATACAACATAAATAATGAAGAATAAGGTTATCCTAAAGGATGGAAATCGGGTTAAGAATTCCCTTACCTCGAGTTTTTATTAATTAAAACTTGTTTAAACTTCCATTATAATGGTTAAAAGAGTGTTATTAGTATTTTAAATAAACATGTTCATGTTTATAACATCTTATATGATCATTTCCTAGCATCATATCACCCTTTAATTGTTAGAATTTTTCACCTTGCACCGTTTTTGGGTGAGTTCTTTACATGATTCCCTAGAGTGGATCATGATGGATGTCCTTATCGATTGGAAGTGAAACTCCACAATTGGAATGGAGTAATATTTAAGTATTTAAATTACCATAAATTATACCATTTAAAATTTTGAATTCTTAAATGAGTATGATTCATAATTTAAAACATTAATGATGTTCGTTTAGATCATTTTAGTGGTTCTTTGATAATGACGACATCATTTTGTTTTATAAATTAAAAAATTGTGTACAAAATATTTACAAAACCATGTACGAGATATAATACATATATTATAACCTGGTTCAACCATATAAATGGTTTCATGGCCATACTAGAAGGACTTAAAGTGAAATTAAATCACATCCTCCATGATGTCGGTAATTCATCACATCATGGACAATGTTTTTAATTCGTTGAATAAGTGGGAGAGGAGAAGAAGAATGATAACGAATATTCCATGAAAATGAGAAAATTCATAATATAAACGATTTGGGATCATTCATGCCTCATGTTTAAGAGGAGGTGAGGAAAGAAGAAGAAAATAATGGAATCCTGAAAAAAAAATAAAACTTGAGAAATTTATCAAGAAAATTCAACATCCTAGCGACGTCTCTTAAAGTTCCATAAAAATAGTTTGATGATAGAAATTGGATATCTCATAAATATTACATAATATTTATATTATGGTGGATATAAATTGAAATATCCCAACATAATCCAAATGAAAAGGAAGAGAATTACCTTAAATGAAAGAAAAGAAAGAAAATAAAAGAGGATGTTTACCTCTTGATCTCTTCTCCTTGGGATCCTTCTTAAGGGCTTTGGTTTTGGTATTTTGGTGAGACCTATAGATCTATGACGTCGGGGAGAGCCATGGGAGGAGTATTGGGGAGAATGTAGGCATTACTCAAGGGTTGAGATGTGTGGGAAGAAGAGGGGAGTGAGGGTGGTATTTATAGTGGAGGAGAGGGGGTATTTGTTATTATTATAATCATTATTAAAATATTTTTTCCAAAAATTATGAATATTCTTAGTTCATGTGACTCAAATAGTAATAATGAAATGTGAGTTCGAACCAAGTGTCCTTATATCATTTATGATGTCATAAATAGTTTTTTTACTGATAATTTGATTATACAGTATTTTATTGTATTTCACTATTCATCAGAAATTCATGAGTTTCAGAGAAATCAAAAAATTTACCCTAACCATTATTCAACATGTATAATCCATAAAATGTAGTACATTTTTTGAAAATAATTATCTAAATATTATTAATTTAATTTTTAAATAAAATCATACTTAAGTCAAAAATAAACAATCCTTATTCTAAAACAACTTCTATATCATGATGAAAAATTTACCAAGATGTTATTATCTTAAATCCTTAAGAAAATAAAATAATAATAAAATTTACTATTCATTATGGTCATATTACTATTCATATTACTATTCATAATGGTCGGTTACTTTTCAAAAAAAATTTGGTTTCATAAGACTCCAAATAACTTACTGAACACAATTGTGGATGACAGTTTCTTGAAATTCAAAACAAAGTTGTGGAAAAATTATGTTTAAAGGATAGTTATAAATATCTACCAATGCATTTCTCTTTATTTTTAGAAAAAAATGGTGTGTTACAGAGAGTCCCATTTTAGTGGTACTATTTGACCATCATGTTGGATACCCAGCGTTGAAGTAATTGGGTAGGTGAGGGGGTCCTACTCTTCATTGGGGCCCTAACCTCCTACGAGATTTCTATTGTGCATGTCTGCATTATTCTTTGGGATGTCATTTGGATCCAAGGTTGCTCTACGGGAACCTGCGACATACATATATGAAATACAGACCACAAAATATTTTCATATTAGTGTTCTTTTAAACAAATGAATATTTGGCGATTCATCTTAGCCCCATCCCCCCTTTTTTGTTGTGTGGTGAAGGGGCTTGAGTGGGGTAGAACTGCCACCTTGGTTAAGGATTCACATCATGTTCACAATTTTTGTTCCGCCTTTGATGTGGCACGTTTTGAGTAATGATGAAATGGTCCGACAAGAATTATCACTCATCTCTTTATCCAGAGATGGTTTCCTATCTAATTCACCATTTATTTTGTTTCAACATATTCTGCATCATTATCCATTAAAAGAGGGTTGGATTTACCCCCCCCCCCCCCAGGGCTGGGCAACTCACCCCTTTTGAGTTACAAAGTAGATGCCAAAGTCATTAGGTCTTAGTGGGAAATTTCACGGGGTCATGTACTTGTTCAATAAGTCATATTCAGATATAACATCATAGAATGGTCTCTAATAGGTTTATATGTGGATCCATAAACACCCAACGGTCCTAGTGTCCATGATTCATGGACATGCTTTCCAAAGGTAGATGTTGGTTGATGGATGATTCAACTAACTACACTTAAGGACTCCATTGGTCGAGAGGATGGGAAGTCAGGCTCACCACACCCTTTTGGGGGAGTATTATTTCATATTTAAGGACTCTCTTATAGATTTAAGTCATATTCATATGTATATGAGTCATTTGATCCTTCCTAAAGAGTTTTTCCAGGGGATACCCCTAGTTTTCAAGATCGCCATAGGCAAGCATATGGATTTGATGCTACAGAGGTGATGCTGGATTGACCTATAAAATAAGGCACTCTAGATTATATTTCCATCTAGGGGATGATAGAAACCTTAAGGTAACCCATAGGTTGGAAGAAAGAACTCAGAGAAGATTCTAGCATCAGTGTAGAGTCATCGGTGAAGCCAGAATTGCAAATCAGCTTCTCCACAGGTACATCCGGCCGTGAACCATAAAATAGAGGAACATAATATTAAAAAAAGAGAACCGCGAACGTAATTGGTGAAATCACGAACCATATACTTCTACTTAAGGAGATTTAAATGATTTAGGATACCTCAAACCCTCCTCCAAAATGGTTTTCCTAAAAGTGTATCACTACATGGATTTAACAATGTGTCAAGTACTGCATCAGTAAGTAGATGAAACCCAAAGCGGAATGATGTACTGCATACCACTGTGGTGAGCAGTGGTACGTACCCATGCCCGTGCACTACATTGGTACATGGACGACCCCACAACCCACATACCACTACGTTATGCAGAGCATTCCCCATCCTGTATAAGAAAACAATACGTGGAATGGGGTATTTTTGGGAATTATTTCCTCTAGTTCCAACCTCACACCACCACTATCACCTAGTTCTCTATAATACCTCTGTGAACCAGTCCTCCAGCATCAGGTAAAAGGCTCTTCTAAATCCACTTGACTCGTATTATTAGACCATCAAGGGAATCAATGTGCCCCATTGAGTCTACATACCCACGGTAAGCAGAATCACAAAGGCAGTCTCAACAATGGTTCGGGATTTGGGAATGTCTGTGGGTATATATTCTCATGTTAAGAAGGAGTCCAATATTAGGATGTCGATGTGATCCTCCCCATTCTAGGGATTAAGGGTGATTACTTTCATTTCCATTCAATTAGGAATAGTGATCAATCAAAGGAGTTATGTTCGCTTATCCTTTGATGAGTATGAAACTCCTCCCCTTCCCAGAATGCGTTCTGGGGACCTCCCACTAAATTAAGTCCACAATCATCTGAGGTCAGGCCGCATGACCATTAATGTCATCTCACATTAAAGGGTTTTTTACTCTACACCCTCACCCACTTTCACCCCGACATCTTCTGCCATAGGCTCACCCTCTCCCACTGGTAGGAGAAGAAGCTTGTGGTTGGTTGGATCTCTCACATCCTCCTATTTCTCACACAAAGAATGACTCATGTGGACTATGAGGATTATGATGATTAAAATATCCACACAAATCTGAACTATGTGAAGTCATATTTTTGGTCAAAAAAGGATACGTAGGATTCCTACATCAAGGCCCAATCTCAAAAGGGTGTCTATCCAAAAGGGTTCACCCAATCATGTTACCCTCAAATGGGATGCTTCTATGCGTAAACCCCAGGAAATATGAACTACGAAAACTCTGATTCCTGATCAAACCAGGATATGTAGGATACCTACCTAAAGGCCTGAACTCAAAAGGGATCCAATCAAAAAGGGATCACCCAACCATGTCCCCCCAATTGGACAACTTCCATGTGTAAGCCCCACATAATTAGGAACTACTTGGGTTCTGATTCCACTCTCAAAGATACATTGGAAATCAATCTTATGGGTCTGATCCCAACATCATGTCACCTTCCATCCCTCCTGGATGATGATAAACTCCAGATCACCTTATTTAATGTCTCAAGTCAGCATCACCTTCAAATAATTAAAAACATATGCATTCCTATGATGATCATAAAAACCAGGGGTAACCCATGGACACACTCTCAGGGAATGAACCAAGGATTCACGAACATATAAACACGACTTAAATCTATACGGGAGTCCGATAATAGGTAATAATCCTCCCCCAAAAGGGTGCGGTGAGCTCAAATTCCCATCCTATCGACCAATGGATTCCTTAAGTGTCATTGGCTGAATCATCAATCAACAAGTGCCTACCTTTGGAATGCAGTTCCATGAATCATGGATACTAGGGCCATTGGGTGTTTCTGGCTCAATGAATAAACCCACTAGAGACCATCTGTGAAAGTTATATCCAAGGAGGACCGATTTCACATATACATGACCCCATGAAATCGCCCTCTAAGACCAACTGACTGTGGCATCTCCTTTTTAATGAGAAATGGTTGAATTTCCCAGCCCAAGTGGGGTTAATCCAACACTCTATTAAAGGATAATTACATAGAATGGGTTGAAGTAAAAGAAATGATGAATTTGACAAGAAATTTTCACTGGAGAAATAGATTGGTGATAATTCTCATCGGACCATTTAATCATCACTCGAAATGTGCCACTGTGTAGGAGGAAAAATTGTGTCTTTTGTTTTTTGGTGAATAATTAATTTAGGTTCTTTTAGGGTTTTATATTTGGATATTTTGGGTCTTTTATGGGGATTGGGATTTTTAAGGTTTTTTAGGGGATTAAGGGTTTTATAGTTTTAAAGGGTTTTATTTTTTATTTCATGGTTTATAAGGGTTATAATGTTTTTTATTTTTTAACATAATTTATAATTTTTTCATATTTATTTGGGTTTTAATGTTTTTACGGGATTTAGGGTTGTTTTTTCTTTTTTATCATTTAATTTGTTTTTAGGGTTTTTATGGTGTTTAGGGTTTTATGGATTTAATGAGTTTTTGGTATTTTAAGTGTATTTTATGGTTTCAGTGTTATTTAGGGTTTTATGGTTTTTGGGTTTTTGCGTTTTAAGGATTTTTTGTATTTTTAGTATTTTTTATGATTTTTTGGGGTTTTAGGGAATTTGTGTGGTGTTATTTTTTGGGGTTTTATTTTTTTGTATTTTAGCAATTAATTAGGTTTTGTATGGTTTTTTTGTGTTTTTAGGTTATGTTTGGAATTTAAAAGTTTTTCATATTTTTAGGGGCTTTTAATGTTTTTTATAATATTTTAATTTTTTTTGGGATATTTTATAGTATTTAGTATTTTTAGGGTCATTTTTCAGTTTTGGGGTTTTTATTAGGAGTTTTTGAGGTGATTTAGGTTTTTTTATTGGGGTTATTATTTAGATTTTTGTTTTCATAGGGTCCTATAGTATTTTTTGGGGGTCTTATGGTCCTCTAGGGGTTTTAATATCATTTAGGGTTTTTATGTTTCTTTTTGGTTTTTATGAGTTTGAGGTTCCTTTAGATTGTTTATGGTTTTAGGTCCCTTTTGGGTTTTTAATGTCTTAAAGTTGGTTTTTTGGGTCCTCTATGGTTTTTAAATATTTTTTTTGTCTTTTAGGGTTTTATAATATTTTATGGTAATTTAAGGGTTTTTGGTGTAGTTAAGTGTTTTTAGGGTTTTAATATCCTTTTAGGGGTTCCTAGGGGGTTTATGTTTCTTTTATTTTTAGGGAATATTTGGGTTTTTATTAGTTTTAGTGTCTTTTAGGGTTATATTTTATGTTTTTTGGGATTTTAGGGGATTTTAGGGGTTTTAAGAGCTTTAGGAGTTTTATGTGTTTTGATGTTTTTTTGTAAGTTAGTGTATTTTCATGGTTTTATAGTCTTTGAGGTTTTGTGGGGTTTAGGGTCTTTTATGGTGTTTTGGGTTTTTATAATCTTTTTAGTTTTTTCATGTTTTTAGTGTCTTTTACAGTTTCATGGTTTTAGGGTTTATAGAGTCTATTTAATTTATTTTGGGGCTCTAGGGGGGTTAGTTTATTTGGTTATTTTATTCTTTTTAGGGTTTTAGGGGTTTTAGGGATTTATGGGGTTTAAGGTATTTAAGGGTATTTATTTATTCTTATGATTTGGGGGTGTTAGGGTTTTTAGGGGGTTGGGGAATTTTATGGACTTTATGGTTTTAATGGGGTTTTTATATTTTTTGGGGTTTTATGGGTTTGGTGGTTTCTAGTGTTTTAAAGGGTTTCTAAGGGTTTTAGGCTTCATGGTTTTTTAAATTTTTAAATTTTTTTGTTATTAGTAGGTTATTATGGTTTTCAGGTTACATAGTTTTTTTTGGAATCTTATTATTTTTATATTTTTGGGTTTAGGAGTTTCAATTGTTTTTAAGTGTTTTATGAGGTTTCCATAGTTATTTTGAATTTTATAGTTTCCATGGATTTTGGATTTTTAAAGTTTTTATGGATTTTATGGTTTTGGGGTTTTAGGGTTTTAGTTTTTTTGGGTGTTTTTTATATTTTTTGGGTTTTAGGATTTTTAGCGGTTTAGGGGGTTTAGGTGTATTAGGTTTGTTAAGGATTTTAAGTGTTGTTAGGGATTTTAGGGGTTTTGGGGGTTTTATTTGTTTCTGGGTTTTCTATTTTTATAATATTTTAGGTTTTCGGTTTTTGGGGATTGTTCTATGGTTTTTAGGGGTTTTTAGGGGGTTTTAGTGATTTTAGTGACTTTATAGTTTTTCATTGATTTCTGGGTTTTAGGGTGTTTAGATATTTTAAGGAGTTTTTAATGTCTTTTGGGGTTTTATGTGGTTACATAGGTTATTTTAGGGTTTTTATGGTTTTACTATATTTTAATTTTCTTGTGGTTTTTATGGTATTTAGTCTGTTTTATGTATTTTATTGTATTTTGGTTTTTTAGGGTTTTTAGGAGTTTTAAGGTTTTTATGGTTTTTAACATGTAATGGTTTTTTATGTTTTTAGGTTTTTAGGGGGTTTTATGATTTTTTTTTGGGTTTTTTAGGATGTATAAGATTTTTCAAGGTCACGTTAGGTTTTCATTGACTTTGTGAGGGTATTTCAATGGTTTTTGGGTATTGTGATTTTTAGGGTATTGTTGTGTTTTGTGGGTTTTTTGGATTTTCAGGGTTTTTATTGCTTTTTGGGAGTTTTTTTACAGGGGGGTGGTTTATTATTTTAGGGGTTTAGGGTTTTTAGGTTTTTTTAGGGTTTTAGCATCTTTATGGGTTTGGGGGTTTTTGGTTTTTAGTCTTTATGTTTTTTATGATTTTTTAGTATTTTTAGGGATTACGGTGTTTTTTGGGTTTTAGGAAATTTTTGGAATTTTTTGGATTAGTAAAAAATTTAGGGTTTTTAGATTTTTATGGTTTTTGGAGGTTTTTCGACGTTTTCAATATTTTTAGAGTTTCAAGGTATTTTACTATATTATGGGTTTTATGGATTTAATGGATTGTAGGTGTTTTAAGGTTTATTTGAGTTTTCAAGGTTTTTTATAATTTTTGGAGGGTTTTTGGATTATTGGGGTGTTTTAGAGGTTTTGGGGGATTTTCATGGTTTTTTTTAACTTTTTGGATATCTATGGGGTTTTAGGGGGCGTTAGTTTTTTGAGGGGTTATGGGTTTGTATGGGTTTCAAGATATTTTATCATGTTTAGGTTTTTTTCATTTTTTGGGTTTTTAGGGTTTAGGCGTGGTTTAGGGGTTTTATGGGTTTTTAGTATTTTTTTACGATGTTAGGGGTTTTAACATATTTTTATGGTCTTAGTTTTATTTTTGGTTTTTTTTAGTGATTTAGGGATTTGAGGTATTTTTAACCGTTTTTAAGAATTTTCAATATTTTTTCCATTTTTGCTCATTTTATCATTATTTAGGATTTATTGGGTTTTAATGGATTTAATAATTTTTAGTGGGTTAAGAGTTTTTTTTTTGATTTTATGGTATTTGGGGTTTTACGGTTTTAGGATAGTTTATGTTTTTAGGGGTTTTCAATTTTTTAGGGAATATAGGTTTCTTATGGTTTTTTAGTGTTTTAAGGTGTTTTGGAAGTGTTTAGAGTTTTTAAGGGTCCTTTGTTGTTTCTATAGTTTTAAGTGTTTTATGGGATCTTAAGGTTTGAACGTTTTTTTACATTTTTTTTTGTGTGTAGGTTTTGGGTTGTTTTTGGTTTTTTATATTTTTTATTTTTTAGTATTTTTTGCGTCTTAAGGGGTTTTTAGGTCTTTTAGGGCGGTAATGTATATATGTGTGTGTGTGTGTTCATGGTATTTAGGGTTTTTGGGGGGTTTTAGAGTTTCTTATATTTATTGGTTTTTTGGTACATTGGGTGGTTTAGGTTTCTAAGGGTCATTTTGTGAATTATTCATGTTTTTATGGTCCTTTAGGGGTTTTATAGTTTTTTTTATTTTTAAGGGTTTTTAGGTGGTTTGTGGCTAATTTTTTTTATGGTTTTGGAGTTTTCTCTATTTTTAGGGTTTTAGTGGTTTTTAAGAGGTTTAGGTGTTTTTAAGATTTTTAGTTTTTGTATATTTTTATGGAATTTTTGGTTTTTCAGGTGTTTTAGTGGTTTTTAGGGTTTTTTAAGGGTTCTAGTATTTTAATGGTTTTAAGGAGTTTTATCATTTTTATGGGTTTTAGGGTTTTTATGTTTTATGGACCTTTAGGGATTTTATGGTTTTTATGGGTTTTTTCTTTTTTAGGAACTTTTAATGATTTTAGGATTCTTTAGGGTGTTCTAAAAGTTTTATGGTTTTTAGGATTTATAGGGAATTTTAGGTATTTTTATTGTTTTAGAGTGTTTTAGGGTCAATTTGGGGGGTCTTGGTCTTTACGATTATTAAGTGTTTTTAGAGCCCTTGAAGGTTTTTAGGGTTTTCGGGAATTTAGGGTTTATAGGGTGGTTTATCATCCATTTTTATTTTCATGGATTTTGGGTCTTTCTTGGTAATTTTTTGGTTTTTGGGTACTTTATGAGGTTTAGGATATTTATGATCCTTTAATATTATTGGATGTCATTTAGGGTCCTTTAGTATTTTAGGGTTTTTAGTTTCATTTGGGGTCTCAGGGTGTTTTGAGGCCTTTTAATGTCATTTATATTTTTCAGTGTCCATCTGGTCATTTTTAGTTTTTTGAAAGTCTTTTATGGTTTTAGGGTATTTTATGGTTTTTAGTGGGTTTAAAGTCATTCATGGGGGGTTTTTTGGGGTTTTAGGTTCTTTTATGGTTTTTAGGTTTTTTAGGATATTTATGTTTATAGGGGTTTTAGTTATTTTCATGTTTTATGGGGGTTTTATGGTCTTTTAGGGTTTTTTAATTATTAGCGTCTATTAGGGTTTTTTTGTGTTTTTGGTGTTTTATGTGTTTTAGGTTTTTTAGGGATTATGTGTTTTATGGATTTTTAGTGGTTTTTTGGATCGATTAGTGATTTTTTCTTTTAGGCCCCTTAATGGTTTTTGTTTTTTGGGGTTATTAGGGTTGTTTGGGGGTTTTAGGGGTCATTATAGTTTTTAGGGATTAATTTTTTTTTTACTTTTTTAGGGTTATTTGGGTTTTGTAGTGATTTTTGGTTTTTAAAAATTTATAGGTTTTTTATAGTTTTTAGGGGTTCAGGGATTGTCATGATTTTTTATCCTTTTATGGATTTTATGGACATTTGGGTTATTTTAGTTTTAGAAATTTTTAGTGTTTGAGGGATTTTTGTATTTTTTGTGGGTTTTAGGGACTTTAAAGGGTGTTAGTGGATTTTTAGGGGATTTATGGTTTTTATAGGATTATAGGGTTTTTAGAGTTTCAAGGGTTTTAATTTTTTTATGTTTTTATTGTTTTAGAATAGTTTTAGGGGTTTTAGTAGTTTTTAATGTTTTAGGGGTTTTAATTTTTTTAGAGATTTTTGTTACTTAGGGTTTCATTAAGGTTTTTATGGGTTTTTAGGTTTTTAGGGTTTTATGGTTTTGGGTTTTATATTATTTTATGGGTATTTAGGGTGTTTACAGTCTTTTAGGGTTTTTAGGGGTTTTACGATCTTTTGGATTTTTGGATCTTTTATGGATTTCACAAGGTTTTAAGGTTTTTATATGTTTTTATGGGTTTTTACTGATTTAGGGGTTTTATATTTTTTAGGATGATTTTGTTTTTGGAGTCTTTGAAGGGTTTTGGGTCTTTATTTCATTTTTATAGTTTTTTAGGGTTCTTAATTATTATTTTTTTGGGAAGTTTTTTTAGTTTCTTATGAATTTTCAGGCTTTATAAGGGTTTATAATTTTTCTAGTTTTTTAGTTTTTTATTCTTTAATGGTTTTATGGTTTATAGGGTTTTTAGGTATTTTTCGGGGTGTTTAGGGTTTTTTGGGTGTTAGGGTTCTTAATATTAAATGGATTTTTGGGTTTTATAAGGGTTTTAATGATTTTTAGGGTTTTTATTGGTTTTAATGGTTGTTCCAGCCTAATTCATATCGCACAAGGTAAAAAATGGTCTGATGGATAGTAACCAATTTTTTGTTATTACGGAGGGTTTCATGTCAGATTCACCATATTTGTTTCAAAACGATTCGTATCGCACCAGGGAAAAAATGGATTGACAGATAGTAACCAATAGTCTATTATTATGAAGGAATTCACGTTGAGTTCTCCAATTTGTGTTTCATCGAAATACATGTCACACCCCTTTTTGGTGGGTGAGATAGTTTAATCAGGATCGTGCAATATATCCTTTTTTATATCACAATGTAGGTTCCACAATTGACTGGTCCAAGCTGGCGATTGTAGGGGGTTAAGTGTTTTGGTTTAATTAACCCATGTCGAGTAGGATGTCCTTGTATGGTGTCCAACGAGTTTATTCACATAGCAATAAACACCCAAGGACCCTTTTTTCCATGATTCATGGATATGATTTCCAATGTTAGGTGCTCATTGAATGATGATTTGGTGAATGACACTTAAGGACTCCATTGGTTGAGAGGATTGGAGGTCGGGATCCTCACACCCTTTTTGGGGGAATTATTACCTATAATGGGGATCTCTTATAGATTTAATAAATGTTTATATGGTCATGTATCCTTGGTTCTTTCCCAAGTACATGTCTATGGATTACTCCTATGTTGCAAGATCTATCCTAGAAGCACATAAATCTAGAACCATCTATATGTATCTAAGGTTCTCCATTGATAAAGATACTTATGTGTATTTGGGGTTATTCATCAATGTTCCCCTTTTTGTGGGTAGATCACGAATTCCATTATCATTTAATGATACATCACAGGTATAATCCATGTGATGAGGCAATCTGGAGTTTATTGTCATCCAGGGGGATGGAGATCATTTCGATATCGGGATCGAACCCACAAGATGGGATTATTACATATCTTCATCAGAGGAATCATATTCGACGTAGTTCGGTGTCACATTACTGGACACATCACCCTTTAACGTCGTGTGATAAGGACTCATCCATGCAGTTTAACATCTTGTAGTGAGGATCTCTAGGAAAAAGGTGCCTAGTAAAGATTCAATATGGGGCTTATGTAGGGGCGGCTCAGGATTTCCTGAAGAGATATGGTCTCCTAGGAGAATATGTACCTATTGAGGATATGGATCGGTGAACACTATGGTAATTTGGGGTGTTTGGTTTGGACCTCAGAGAGGCTTTCTACACATCATTGTTTGTTGGGAATAAAATCCCTCATAATTTGGTTCAGGTTGGGACTTCCTCATTGAGGTGGCCTATTTGTGAGGGTCATGATTGGGGCTTACACATGGAAGCTTCCCAATATTTCAAGGCTTACTCCTAAAGATGATTCCCTATTGATTTAGAGGAAATTTTATTGGGACAATATTCTAACGAGAATGTCCCTTGAGTTCGAGCCTTAGGGAGCTGTCCTACATATCCTGATCAGAGTAGGAATCAGAGTTCTTGTATTTGATTTGGTTTGGGGCTTACACTTAGGAGGAGGCCCATACATTGGTGTTATGTGGATTCCATGACCACCACCAACCTCTAATACCATGTGAGTCATGCTCAGTGTGAGAAAAAAAGGAGGTAGTGTATCTGAAGATCGCACATCCCATATCATCTGCAGATAGATGGTGGTGAAGACTAAATGGAGATAGGGAGACATAGGCTTAAAATGTATCAATTTACACTGGAATGTGGGTATCTAGGATATCCAAATTTTATTATCTATCCAACTATGTCTCGGGATTATCCTAAGAGTAGAAAGAGCACCACCTCTGATAGAAAGTTCAGGGACATACCTCAGGAGGATTTACCTATAATGAATTCTCAGAAATTAAGGGTAGAAGTGTCACTCCTCATCAAAAAGGAAAGAAGGTATGATCCCATTGAGTTATCATTGTCACTTATTGAATGTAGAATCTAGTGATTGCCCATGATCGCTAGAACAAGGAGGTTCATGTCAGTATCCTATGGTTGGATGCAGGGTTACCATGGGAATGTAAAATTATGGACATTTCAGGGGTCCGCACCATCATGGGGATTACCCACATGACTCTTCTTAACTAAGGTATGTAAACTCAAAAGGGTACATTTATGGTCCTGGTGGTTTTATCATATGTCCCCGGTGTCTTTAGAAGAGGCTTTGGCCTGATGTCATTGGATAGGTTTGTGGAGGGGCTATGGATGAGGTGACAGAAATGGTTGGAGATAATCAAAGCCAAAGAGTGGAAAATATGAGGGTACCCCATTCTGCATATCATATCTTCATGTGGGATGGGGGCTTCTCCTCTTACCATGCTGTTATGTAGGAGGAGGGACTTCCCATGTACCATGATGGTACACAGTCCTGTAGGTGGTCCATGTAGCATTTTTTATGTGGGACTAGGTTCTAGCTACATGGTAGTATGTTATACGTCACAGAGTTCCGTTTGTGTAGTGAAGTAAAACAGAGGGCGCTAGAGTGAAGAATGGGCATTGATCCTTCAGTTCTTGAGAAGTTCATCTACCATTAAGATATGGTTCGCATCTCACCAATTAGTTTTTTGGTGAACTAATTAAAAATATTTTTTCCTCTTTTTATGTTATGTGGTGGGTTTATACCTATAGTAATTTTTTAAAAGAGGTATGCGCCTCATCGATCGATCTCCTCAAAAATTCATCTCATATGTCCATCCAATCCTCAATTTTATGGTCTTATTTTTTATCTTCATTGGGGGTCCTTTAATAGAGTTTTCTAACTTCAACTTTAATAGCCTTTTAGAGGGGGGGTGGGGGTTGCGGCGGTTTAGTAAACCACCGCAAAAACATTTTTTTCAATCCCGAGACCCCCCCCCCCACTAAGACCCCTTTCTCTTCCCAAACCCTAAGAGACCCCCCCCCCCCACCCACTGACCACTGAATCCCTATCCCCTCAATGCCTTGTCTCCACACCGATTCTTCAAAAGATCATCTTAAGGAGGCTTTTCTACACATATTAACTCTTATTCAACTATTTTCATTTTTCCCTTTATACTCCCCCTTGCAGTTCATTTGCTATAGATTAACATATAATATTTAAAATATATTATAATAATCCTTTAATGAATAAGATAAACATGTCAATGTGAAAAAATAATCCCAATATATAGCTTTTCAGGATAAATATTTTGACTTAAGTATTTTACTTGGTCCATAACAGGGGTCAATGTCTATGGAGCATAAACTGAATTTGTTTTAATATACTAATGAAATAAATATGTATTATTTTAATTATAATGTTTAGGTTGAAAATGGTATAAAAATCATTTTACATTCCCACTTTTCTAATTATCGACTTATTATATCAAGATAGAATTCCAAAAAGAGTCAGCACATAGGTCACCCATAAAAATATCAATTGAATATTAAAATCACCATAAAATCAATGTTGTTTCCCTTTATATTATTTTCATAAAAAAGTATAATTTTTAATGAATAAGTACCTCATAATAGTATCTTTCTTTTGTAATCAACAATTCTGAAATATTGATCTCGAAATTTTTTAATTATGTTTTATAACACCCTCTTTTAAATCTTAAATTTGAAAGTTATAGTGTGAAAAATGATTTTCCAAAATGATTGATTTTGATTTCTAAAAATTTGTGGACCAACTAGAACATTCTAAGGGGTATTTAAAAATAACATTAACTCCAATTTAATCCCATAATATTATGAATTTGTTGGTCATAGGTTTGGTAAGAATGACATATTGGTATGTTTCTAAGAAAAGGATATTTTCATTGGTAGTACAGGGAGGTGATGTGTTACTGTATGTTTTCCTTATAATGTTGTGTCTTAAATTTTTTTTTTGTACAAAAACTCCCATGTGTATTTTAGTTATGGGAATGGAACATGGGAATCATGGGTACCTAGGTGGATAGTATATGACTAGTTTCTAGGATAGTCGGTAAGTCCTCAATAGATTTCACAAGTAAGATTATGATGTAACACTTAATCAACAAAGTAAAATTTATTTTAGCCGTTTACCTTGAGTGTATTCCATCCAATGATTTGTGATTGAAATATATTCCTATATGTTTGACCAATAGTATATGATGTACCTAGAACCCGTATAACCTAGAAACTTATTTCTTTCTGAAGGTTCTTTCTCTCATTATATTTCCATTTATACGTCACTATATTTAAAAGATATTTTTCTTAGTTTCCATGTTATGTCTATAATAATATGTGTCTTGTTCTAATTTCCTTTATTTTTTAGCACTTCGTGATATGATTTATACTATTTGATTTCCAACAAAAAATATTATTTCAATTCATTATATTATTATGAATGGATTTTTTTGAAATTATTTTATTCTTTGTAAATGGTTTTCAAAATGGAAAGGTGAAAATGGTATTTAAGAATCATCATCTTGTTAGTTGTTCTAGAGTATAATGGAAAACTGTATATTTGTATATTTATTTTTTCAAACTAAAATGAAATTATATTCTCATAAAATTTATTTAATGAAAGGTGGTTTCCCTTTCTATATATCTACTAATAATTTTTATGTAGCGCCTATATCTCTATAATTATTTAGTTTAATTTTTCAGAATATGTTTTATTATAACCCAAGGGGTGTTTTGTTTCATTTGGTTCGGTGGTGACTTATATAGTAATAATATGGTAGTTATGTTTTTAGTTTTGTTTTAATTTATTTCATTTTTATGGGATTTTAAACATAGGCTTTTACTACATTCAACAGACTGAGGGTAGTTATAGATGACAGTGGGAGAAGAAAGGCCACTGGAGGGGAATGTTTCCTTACAAGAGAGGGAGTTCAAGGGGAATTGGAGTTTTTTGTTCTTTTTTATGTTTATTACATTTCCATGTATTGATATTCGGTTGATGTTAATTTGTTTTTCTGTGGCATGGATGTCTAATATAAGAAAGGGTCACGCTGGAATTTTATTTTTTCCCTCTAATTATTTCCATAATTATATAATTGGTGAAATCATTATTAGGCGGTATCTGATTGTTTCATTAGAACTTGATAAACACCATGTGGATTGGGAACACCCTTTAGGTATTATCATGTGTCGGACCAGGCATCTGAAAGAGGGACATCTTGGGTTGGTTCATGAAAGCATGTTATCAAAAGAAGAGTTAGTTTCATTCCACCATAAGATCCTTAGATATCTCATAAGTTTCCCTTTTATCATTTATCACATATGCATATCTTCAAAAATATAATATGCATCTATTTTCTCCACCTTATTATTATTTCTTTTTTATGTATCTATTTATCCATGAAATCTATGATCTACATAGAAACCCTACAATATTCTTCTTAGGTACGTTTTCTTGGTTGGTTTGTGACAAATTGGTATCAAAGGCATTCATTCATGTTCTTTGAAATTTCTATAGTTTGGGATGTCTTAGTAGACATGAGATAGTATTTTTGAGAATTATGAGGTATATTATGAGAAATTTTTGGGCCATATAACACCATAAAGTTCCTTAAGTTACCTTGGATATTTGGAAAAAGTGTCTTTGTGGATTTATTAGATCTAATCCTGGACATTTTCCAAATAATTAATATGTTTATATATTTTTTAAACTAGTATATATGAATCTATTTCCCTATTTATTAATAGTTATGTGTTTTAAATTTTTTTATTATTGGGTAGGCACATTGTGATATACATGGATAAAAGCTGGATCACATTACAGAGGAACACACCTCAGTATCTTAAGGGTTTTGAGGAGTTTTTAGATTTTTCAATTTCCAATAGATCTGTTGAATGAAGAATAAAATTTCCATCTCCTAAATGTAAATTCAGAATATGGTTGAAGAGAGATGAAGTTTATGATCATTTAAATTTAAGCACATCCCTGTTCAATATTTCGGTTGGACTTGGCAAAGAGAATCGAACGTTACAGAAAGGTTAAACACTGATGTCAATCCACATAATGAGCTCCCATCATAATTGACAATGGGAAACAAAATAAAAATCCTTGTAAATAATGCATTTGGCACTTCAAGACACCAAAATCAACATCAAAACATATCGAAACAACCAAATGAGGGTGCTACAAATAGCAACGTGACAAGTGATGTTTTTTAGTATTTCGGACAACCAGATGATGATTGTAACATATCTGTGGATCCTCCTTTGGATTATGTGGACAATAATGTAAGAGAAAACTTCACTTAGGAAAATAAGTTTCATGATTTATTTGAAGATGGAAATAAAAATTTGTATAGTAGAAGTTTTAAATATTTAAAACATTCTTTTCTGCTAAAGTGGTACCATATAAAATGTCTATGTGGAATTACAAATAAGGAAATGTCCATGATATTGGTATTTTGGCATGATTCATTTCATGAAGAAAACATCCCTGAGTCTTTTCATGATATGAAAAAAGTTGTTAATAGGTTATAATTGAATTAGGCAAAAATAAATTTTTGTCCCAATGATTTTATGCTTTATTGGTGAGAGGATTAAAGTAGGCAATATTGTAAAAAATGTTCTTCTTCCAGATGCCATTCAATGGGTGATGTTGGATGTTTCAATCAACATAATACCATGAAGAAAAAAATGGAACAAACCTATAAAGTTTTTGTGTTACTTTCCTTTAAAGCATCAACTGTAAATATTATTCATGTCATCGAAAACTGCCAAACACATGAAGTGGAATTTTTTAGATAATAACTATGATGGGATAATGTGACATCCACAAGATTCACAATCGTGTAATACATTTGACTCACTACATCCATATTTCTTAGTTGATCCTAGGAATGTTCGATTGGGATTGGATGTCGATAGATTCAGCCCATTTGGATATTTGAGTACCAGTTATAGAATTTGGCCCATTGTTTTGATCCCTTACAATCTTCCTTTGTGCTTGTGTATGCAACAAAAATCTTTGATCATATTGATGATTATTCGTGGAAAAAAATTCATGGAAATGATATTGATGTATACTTGAATCCTTTAATAGAAGAATTGTATGAGTTAGGGAGCAATGGTGTTGAGACATTTGATGATTTTTCTAGAAATTCAAAATCATTTAGTTTACAAACATTTATTTGTTTTAAGATTAAATATAAATGTACAACAGTTTTAATTTTAAATTTAATGTTCTCTCAGGTGGTATCAGTAAGTGGAGATGGAGGTGGATATGGTGACATGCTTTGTTTACAATCATCCCATGATTAGTTTTTTTGTTTATATGTTTGTAAAATATGGTTACAGTCAGTTTGTATATTTATCATTTTTGGCACATAGTTGCCACCAAACATTTTCATAACCAAAAATTTTCTTGATTTAACATGTCACCTTTTATGTATATTTTTTTGATTTCTGATGATACCTTTTATGTATTTATTTCTCAAGTGTGGTATGCACCTTATGTGTCGATTCTTTTTTCCATGAATCATTTTTAATGATCCATTTTCCCAAAATTTTTAGGTTTGATACCCAGGGATGAATGGTCAAAAGCATATCCTATAGAAATAGGAATCAATCCATTCATTGTTCTTGGAAAGGGTCCTCTATAAAAATTGTTCTTCTGTATAGGAGGAGAAGGATGAGATGTATGGGAAACATTATGTGAGAAAGAAATAAAGAAATTTTAGTGAATGAGGAGGGGTCTCACATTTAGGGTATAACCAGTGTGATTATAATTTTCCCCAAGGTCTATTATAAGAGATCCCAACTTCATTACATATATTGAAACGTCATGAATCATTCCACATATATTTTTTATATAACACACCTATGCATATTAGTCTCTTTCCAAGGGTAAGAGTCATTTTTTCATAACATAGATTTATGGATAAAGAACCACATGCTATGGATCCTTATGTAGATTTGGATAATATGTAGAGGAAGACAGGTCCAACATGGTAAACTGATATAAGAAGTTTCAAGTCTTACAAGATGGACCATGCATCACATAGTTTAACATCATGTGAAAATGACTAAAATAATCTATAGTTTAAGATCATATGAAAATAACATATTATATTAGGTTTATGGTAGTTTAAATTGCTGTTTAAAATGAAATGAACTTATCTTGATGCCAACCCTATGAATGAAAAAACAATGTCAATGAATAATCTTATTCACGAAGATAAAGTGGGGGATTTGATATTTATTTTTTTTGTTACTTTTGAGATAGGAGATCTAGGAATCACTATGTATCCCATGAAAATAGGAATCAATCCACACATAGTTCCTATAATTCTGGATAAAATATGATCACCTTGACATAAAATTGAAAAATTATAGGGAAACAAAAATTAATAGAATGAGTGTAATGGTACATACCCTTTATGAACATCCCTTTGTGCATTATCAAGTCTTGGGGGTGTTTAGGGAGAGTTCTGTGGTGTTTTTGAAGATTGATGTAAGACCCCGACCCCAGATACCCAGAGTCAGTGCATTATTACATAATATTGGCATGATCACAAAAGATCAATTCTCGAAAGACTGATTTGTTTAGTAGCTTTGGAAACACTAGATATATTCATAAGTCTTACATTACATCATAAAGTGAAAAAAAACTACAACAACATCTTGTCTTCATATCACCTCATTCTATCCTTGCAGTTCATTCATAAAATACTTCTTCACATCCTAGAAAAAATTAAAACATTGAAAGGGGTGAGCTCAGATGCTCAGTAAAGATAACAATATAGCAGAAACATTCATAAATAATCATAAAAACTTAAGGCAATGTATAACTAAAACAAAATCCTTTTAAAATTGAACTCCAGTATTATATAAAAGATAAAATGAAATAATTCCATTTACTTATTCACATGGATATTCTACTAGATGAATAATCACATGAAATATCAATAACCACTTTCATAATGATGGAATATATAATGCCAGACTATCATAACCACATATTCAAGGCCTTGTGCCAAGAATAAAAATAATATTTTGTTAAGGCCTCGTACCAATACACTAGTTTGTCTCATTATACCTACCGATGCATCGGGGAGCTATAGCGGGCTCCACCCATCACTTATTAAGTCAAATGCATTCCTCATATGAACAAGTTTAAACATAACATAAACATTCGTATTAAAAATAGCATACGAAATGTCAATACTTTCTCCATAAACCAATAATTGTATGAAAATAACACATCCACAGTAAAACATATCACAATACCTTCTATACAATAAATAAGTTTTTAATCATAATAATTCAACTTCATATAAGCTTAAAATCCATCAAGGGATGTTGACATAGATGAAATCAAAATTATTTGAGAGAAATGTCTTTTTTGAAATCATTTAAGAGTCACATAATTGTAAAAGAAAACATTTACTTTGAAAATATTCTTATAAGCTTGTAAGGGAAGCTTCAATGATTTTATAATGGCAAAAAATAGCTGCACCCACTTTATAAGTTAAAAAAGACATTCTTACCTTAATTTTGTCAAAAATGTCAAAAAGTACCTTGTTTGGAAAATGACAGAAAGATTTCATTCAAAAACATATATGGTCAAATAAGGGTATAAATGAATTTAACCCATTTTCTAATAAATAGTAAAAAAATTTCGAAAGGCATTTTTATGAAACATTGATTTGGATGATAAAGAGGTCCCAGTAGATAATTACATATGAATAACCTTGAATAATGAAGAGGTTGTAGAATTAACCCTTACCTCATGTCCGACTTGACTAGATCATTATTTAATCTCATGAATAATAAACTAGAGTTAATCTCTACTTTCTTAAGAACCTTTTTCAAGTTCATTATTTCTTTTATATCACTTATTACCTTGTTATGATCATTACGTAGTCATTTAAGTTAATAACGGTCATTTTGTCGATCTTTGGTACTTGAGTCAACAATAAACTTCTTATAATTACAAGTTGTTCATGTGGTAAAATATCAATTATTTCCAGATTTATATTAATGATATATATATCGTATATATCATATATATTTAGTATATACATGCATTTATAATATTACATAACATTTAGATGTAATAAATGAAATGCACCATTCATGGAGACGGTAAGCCGTACGTACGCATGAACGCTACTTTAATTTCTATTTCATATTTAATGTAATGAAATAATAATGATATAAAGGTATATTTTAATTCCAATATTATATATAATATCATTTAACTACTACCTTTATACATCCCACATATGGCATTAATGATTCAAATCACTTTGAGGGGGCGGTAGTCCACACATCCTAAAATGAAATTATCGTGTTTACCCATAATGGAAACCATAAAGGTATGAAATAAATGAAAAATACATAAGCATAAGTAAAACATAAATATAATATTTATCATATATAAATATTGTGACATCTTAATGACCACCATGAAAGGTGTTAAAAGAAGATTGAACAATCATTGTTTTGTGAGGCAGTAATTCACCACCCATAGAAACATTATGTTTTTTAACCATTAAATGGAGGTGTGTGTAAGTGTAAATCAAATAAATCTCATTAAAAACTTCCTATTATATTTAATATACTGGTTTTGTTGCAAAATAATGTAATAAAAATGGTTTAAGGGGTAGGAGAAGCAAAATATAACAAAAGATCATAAAAGAAGACATTACCTTAAAATCGGATAACTCTTTTTGATTTGAGCCAAAGGGTTCCTTGGGAAGTCTTATACCCAAAGTGAGGCTTCTAGGAGTAATAGAGGGAATTTTAGAGAGTATTTGGGAAGAGGATTGCCGAGCCAAATGGCTTTTAAGGTGTGAATAATGTGGTAGAGGTGGGGGGCCTTTTATAAGAGGAGAGGAGGGGCTCTTTTGGAAAGATTAGAATGTTACTTTATTATGAAGTGATTTTTGGATTTTATAGGTCCCTAAATGATATATTTCGAGGATAAGGTGATAAAAGTTCAAAATCCACCCATCCAATAGGCTTTAGACATGTTTATGTCTTAGATTTTACCTTATCTTTTCATTTTTATTTAAATCGTTCATTAATGAGGTAATCACTGCATCATCATAGTGTCATAAATAAATTTATTTACTTAATGTCTAAAAATTAAAAAAAAATTCCATGCTGTAGGAAATATTTTTAGTTTTCCAATTACTATTTATAGTCTAGGAGATCATTTATTTAGACAAAATTAAAATTGTTTTACTTATGTGTTACATAATTTTGTTGAATTTTCTTTTCTTTAAAAAATAAAATGATAAAATGTCACTATCACACAAAAGTGATTCCATGGGGTCCCTAAGTTGGCACAAGGAATCACATGGTCATCCATCACACAAAAAATAGCATTAAGACACATTTTTGGGTCATTTTATATTATTATGATATTATTTCATTACCCGTAAGTACCCGATTATTAATTAATCGTGATAATTAATGATAATTGTCGTCGTTACTATTCATAATGTCCAAAAACAAAAGAGTCTTAATTACATAATTTGGACCTTTTGATTAAAAATATGGAATCTATTTTAAAAAATTTAAAACACATAAATTGAAGTAATTAATTTAAAATTAATTCTCGTTGTCAAAACCAAAGATGGGTTTTTAAGAAGTAAAATCTATCAAAATATTGACTTGTTTTTACATCCAATTGGAAAGTAAAATTACATAAAATGAACAAAATTGTATTAAGTGATAAAACTTTAATTAAATTATACTTTAAAACCAATTAAAATGAATATATGACTATATAAATAAATTGGATGAAAATGGAGTTTTGAATTAAAATACAACATTTTTCACAATTCATTAAAAAATGACCATTATCAGAAAAATACCAAAAATTCACCCTATGCTATATTTGATATTCCAAATTCACAAATGATGTCCATTTTACCAAATTCAAAATGTATAATTTTCATTAATAAATTATATAGTTAATTCCTGTTGTACAAACAAATAGCGTGTTTTTAAGAAACAATATCTATCAAAAGATTGACAATTGTTTATGTCCAATTTCAAAGTAAATTTAATTATAACGACCACCATTGGATAAAATGGTAAAATTATATTCTAATTATAATTTAAAACCAATAAATAGTATAATTTATCACTATTAATTATTTTGATTAAAATGGTTGTTTTTAAGTATCCTTCACTATTCATCGAAAATTGGATGCTCTCAAAAAAATACCAAAAATTCAACTTAGGCTAATTTCGATATTCCGAATACAAAAAAATTATGTCCATTTTCAAATATAGAATTTATATAATTCAAAAAGTCGGTATTAATATTCATAACGGCTACTTTGATTGTTCGTAGTGTGTTAGAACTCAAAGTTGCATACAACACACGCTACTGTATTATTCAAAGAGAAGCGTACCATGGAAGCATGGGGTGTTACATTCTCACCTCCTTCAATAAAATGCATCCTCACAATTTGAAAATGTTCTTCGAAAATAAAAGGTTGAAAATAGAAAATACCTTTGTGGAAAACCCATATCGGAAATAGGGTTACTAAAAATATAACTTTAAAAGAAAGAAATAGAAGTACAAAGGTCACCCGAGATATCCCATACTAGGATTCTATGAAAACATGGATATGGAGGAGAAACAAACCATCAAGGTCTGATGGAGAGTTGTAGAAAACAGGATTAACAGAAAGTTAACTATAAGAAAATCACAAACTTGTGACTGGTTAAATGGTTATTGATTCCCCAGTAGGAAAAGTTAACCGACAACATTTTTGTTTTAAGTTACCTTTCATAAAGTTGTGGAATTTATTTAGGAGATTTACTAGGAACATAAGAAAAAATAGCTACTTCTCATGTAGACTTTCATTCTTCAATAAATGTTTTACCACAAACCCATCTTTCACTCCAAAAGGTAATAGAACTCAAAAATATTATATTTATCTTAATCGTACAAGGTTCTAAATATCAACACATTCCATATAGATTAGGAAAAGTATTTTTTAATAACCAGGGACTTCATGCAGGCTAGTGGTAGGTAATAAAGTCATGTCGCACTATGGTTGTGGGTTCGATTCCTGCAGCTTTTTCCAATGCAACGGGACATCCCTTGACCTGCAAGTTGTCCTTTTCCTGAAACTATAGTTTTATAATATTCCAAAAATAATCTTCAGAAATGTTTTAACCATAAACAATGCTATCCAAAGTTCAACTTAATCTATTCCAACCTTTATAGTTATCCAAAATACCACTATCCAGACTCTCCCTAAAAGGTCTCTAAATTCAAAAATCAATTGTAACATCAGATTCCCCAAACAAATTAAAGTTTCTCTTATTGTCACATACTAAAAATATAATTACCTTAATCATATTAAAACCTTAATGAAAACAAAAAGTACTGCAGTACAATCCTTATATATATCACATTATTTTTATAACCATAATAGAGTACTTGAGTCCAAAAACACAAATAAAAAAATTATGCACCTTCTTATGTAGTAACAGCACAAGCTTGGCCTTTCCCCCTTGGAATTTTCTAATTTAAGTTTCCTTGGCGCTTAGGGAATTCATTTTCATAATGCCCCATTTCTCTACAATTGTAGAATTCAACATTGACAGCCTCATTCTTTCCCTTTAAATCACGAGTCTGGTGATCTTTTACTCCACATTTGTAACAAACTCCCATTCATTTTAGGAAATTACCGGGGTGTTTCTTACCACAATTATCACATAATGGAAATTCCTTATTTCCCTTTTTCCCTTTATCTGTATCTTTCTCTACCATTATCTTCTTCTCTTGCTTTCTTTATTGTCATATGATTTAGAGAATTCCTTTTCTGTCTTGATAGCACATGAGACAATATCTTCGTATGATGAGAATGATTGTGATACTAATGCTCGATGGAGAAATAGTATTAACCCTTCAAATAAATGATCAATATTACTTCTTGGGTTACATATATAATCTTCAGCATGCCTCGGTATCCTTGTAAAGTTAGACTCATACATTGCAACATTCTCATCCTCCTTTTTCCCCAGACTCAGAGATTATCTTTCCATATTCGCTCAATGGTCATGACGAAAGTATTTTTCTAAGAAAATATCTTTAAACACTCTCCATTACATACTTGATACTTCTTCATCTTCTTTTGTATTTTGAATCAATGACCACCATTGATCAGCATCTCCAGTGAGGCGGTAAACTGCCATGACAACGTTTTCCCTTTCACTACTCCCTAATGCCTAAAATATTTTCTCTAGGAAATTCATCCATTGCTCAGCTACTAATGGATTTTTACCCCCGTTAAATGTTAGTGGTTATTGCCTCATGAAGCGGTCTAACATTGATCCTCCACATTGTGGATTAGGGTGCTCCATATGGGTAAGGTTATTATTCAAAACATGAGTGAGTTGTCCAAGTATGGTGATTAACTGATTAGCACCAGTTCCATCACCAGCTCCACTATAATAATCTTGAGCAGGAGGGAAATCCCTATATGGAGTGCGTGCCTTGATACGGTTTCCATTCATTCCACTAGGCACCATTTCTAAACAATAGAATAAACTAGATCAGTTTATGAATCCAAATACATAATTCCATACTTGTAAAACACTTAACATATATTGAATAGTTTATGGATATAATCAATAATCATAAAAATATTTTCTTTGAGGAAGTATATACTCATAAACCCTTCATAATGGTTTGTAATGAAAATGAGAATTATCCTAAGCATATCCTCTGGGAGTGTCGTAACCAAGAGTGCAGCAAGGCCTGTTGTCGTGCACCAGTTTCCATTCGAGTCTAGCTCAAAGTAGTGTTATAGGGTTTTACCCCTAGGTACATCTATGCTAGAGCTGCCTCTACTTGCTCATATTTATACAGGGATGTATTTCTCAGAAATTACACAAAATCTATACATTTTCAAAATTCTAGGATGTTCTTCTATACTAATCCTCAAAGACCATCTTAGGTCTATGTGCTCTAATCAGAGTTTATCTAGATCTAGTTTCCAATGTTTGTACCAAACATCCTCTGATACCAACTATAAAACCCCGACACCAATTACCCAGAGTCGGTGCATTATTAAATAATATTGGCATGATCACAAAAGATCAAGTCTTGAATGACTGATTAGTTTAGTATCCTTGGAAACCGTAGATATATTCATAAGTCTTACATTACATCATAAAGTGGAAAAAGAACTACAACAACATATTTTTTTCATATCCCCTCATACTATCCATGCATGTCTTTCATGAAACAATTCTTCACATCCTAGTAAAAATTAAAACATTGAAAGGGGTGAGCTCAGATGCTCAGTAAGGATAAAAATGTAGGGGAAACATTCATAAATAAACATAAACATTAAGGCAATGTATAACTAAAACAAAATCCATTTAAACTTGAACTCATCATAATATAGAAAAGATAAAATGAAATAATTCCATTTAATTATTCACATGGATATTCTACTAGTCGAATAATCACATGCAATATCAATAACCACTTTCATAATGATGGAGTGCATAATTCCAGACTATCATAACCACATAGTCAAGGCCTTCTTCCAAGACTACCAATAAGATTTTTTCAAGGCCTTGTTCCAAGACACTAGTTTGTCTCATGAGACCTACCGATTCATCGAGGAGAAATAGCGGTCTCCACCCGTCTCTTATTAAGTCCATTGCATTCCTCATATGAAATGGATGAAACATAACATAATCGATCATATTAAAACTAGCATAAGAAATGTCAATACTTTCTCCATAAACCATGAATGGTATAAAAATAACACATACATAGTCAAACATATCAAAAAACCTTCAATAAAATATGGATATTTTGAATCATAATAAATAAACATCAAATATGCTTAAAATCCATCAAAGGATGTTGACGTAGATGAAATCAATACTATTTGAGAGAAATATCTTTTTTAAATCATTTAAAAGTCACATAATTATAAAAGAAAAAATTTACATTTAAAATATTCTTATAATCTTGTAAGGTAAGCATAAACAATTTTATAACGGCATAAAATAGCAACACCCGCCGTATAAGTTAAAAAAGACATCCTTACCTTAATTTTGTCGAAAATGTCAAAAAGTACCTTGTTTGGAAAATGACAGAAAGATTCCTTTCAAAAATGTATATGGTAAAATAAGGGAATAAATTAAATTAACCCATTGTCTAATAAATAGTAAAAATGTTTTTAAAGACATTTTTAAGAAACATGGATATGGATGATAAAGAGGTCACAGTACATAATTACCTATGAACAACCTTGAATAATGAAGAGGTTGTAGAATTAACCCTTACCTCGTGTCCGATTTGACTTGATCATTCGTTACTCTCCAGAATAATAAACTAGAGTTAATCTCTATCTTTTTAAGAACCTTTTTCAATTTCTTTATTCCTATTATATCACTTATTACCTCGTTATGAACATTATGTAGTCATTTAAGTTAATAAAGGTCGTTTTGTCGATCTTTGGTACTTGAGTCAACAATAAACTTCTTAAAATTACAATTTGTTCATGTGGTAAAATATACATTATCTCCAGAATTATATTCATGATCTAGATATCATATATATCATATATATTACGTATATACCTGCATTTATAATATCACATTACATTTAGAGGTATGAAATGAAATGCACCGTTCATGGAGACGGTAAGTCGTACGTACGCCTGAATGCTCCTTTAATTTCTATTTCATATTTAATGGAATGAAATAATAATTATGTGGAGGTATATTATAATTATAATATTATATATAATATCATTTAACTCCTTCCTTTATACGTCCCATATATGGCATTAACGATTCAAATAACTTTGAGGAGGCGATAATCCGCACTTCCTAAAAAGAAATTATCGTGTTTACCCATAATGGAAACCATAAAGGTATGCCATAAATGAAAAATAAAGATGCATAAGGAAAAAATAAACATAATATATATCATATATAAATATAGTGACATCTTCATGGCCTCCATGAAAGGTGTTAAAAGAAGATTGAACAATCATCGTTTCGTGAGGCAGTAATTCGCCACACACAGAAACAGTATGTTCTTTAACCATAAGATGGAGGTGTGTGTAAGTGTAAATAAAATAATTCTCATAAAAACATCCTATTATTTTTAATATACTGGTTTTGTTACAAAATAATGGAATAAAATGGTTTTATGGGGTTGGAGAAGAAAAATAAAACAAAATAACATAAGACAAGACATTACCTTAAAATCGGGTAACTCTTTTAGATTTTAGACAAAGGATTATTTGGGAAGACTTCTGCCCAAAGAGAGGCTTATAGGAGTAATATAGGTAATTATAGATAGTATTTGGGCCAATTTTGGCCAAGACAAATGGCTTTGATGTTGTGGAAAAGGTGGTAGAGGAGGGGGCCTTTTATATTTTCCTTTCTTTAAAAAAATAAAATGATAAAATGTCACAATCGCAAAAAAATGATTACATGAGGTCCCTAAGTAGACAAAAGGTATCCCATGCTCGGCCATTACACAACCAATAGAATTAGGACACATGTTGGGGTCATTTTATATTATTATGATATTATTTCATTACCCTTAACTACCCGATTACAAATTAATCATGATAATTAAAGATAATTGTCATCGTTACTATTCATTATGTCCAAAAAAAAAGAGTATTAATTAAATAATTTGGACCTTCTGATTCCAAATACGGAATCTATTTTACCAAATTTCTAACACAAAAATTGTAGAAATTAATTTAAAAATAATTCATGTTGTCAAAACCAAACATGGGTTTTTAAGAAGTAAAATCTATCAAAAGATTGACTTGTTTTTACATCCAATTGAAAATTAAAATTACTTTCAATGAAAAAAATTGTATTAAGTGATAAAAAAATTCAATTATATGTTAAAATCAATTAAATTGACAATATAACTATATAAATAAATTGGATGAAAATGCAGTTTGGAATTAAAATACAAAATTTTTCACTATTCATTAAAAAAATGAACTTATCAGAAAAATACCAAAAATTCACCCTATTCTATATTTGATATTCCAAATTCAAAAATTATGTCCATTTTTAAAAATTCAAAACATATAATTTTCATTAATAAATTATATAGTTAATTCCCGTTGTACAAACAAATTTCGTGTTTTTAGGAAACAATATCTATCAAAAGATTGACAGTTGTTTATGTCCAATTTCAAAGTGAAATTAATTCTAATGACCACCATTGGATAAAATGGTAAAATTATATTCTAATTATACTTTAAAACCACTCAATATTATAATTTTTCACTATAAATTATTTTGATTAAAAATTTTGTTTTTATGTATCTTTCACTATTCATAAAAAATTGGATGTTCACAGAAAAATACCCAAAATTCAACATAGGCTAATTTCGATATTCCGAATCCAAACAAATGAAGTCCATTTTGAAATATTGAATTTATATAATTCAAAAAGTGGGTATTACTATTCATAACGGCTACTTTGATTGGTCGCGGTGTGTTAGAACTCGAGGTTGCATACAACACACAGTACTGTATTATACATAGAGAAGCGTACCTTGGAAGATTGGGGTGTTACAATTGAGGTGGTGTTTTATCATTTGGAAGGCCTCCATGGCTTGTGCAATGACTATCTGGATATGATGGAGGATGTTTTATGTTGGGTGTGCTGTTATGTAAAATGGGATATATAACCATGACTTGGGGATGACATGGTGTTATGTGTGTTGTCCTAGTGGTTTTTCTATGGACCATGAGAATCTTGAAATTCCCTTAGGTGGGCATGGAATATCGGAGGACCACCTATCAAAAATATGAATCCCAAGCTCACCACAATGTATCCTTGGGCATGGTGACGGTAAAATGGTTAGGAAATGGGAACATGGTCATGGATTCTATACATGGAAGAATATAGAAGAACCACTATGTCTTAGACCACTACATGATCTAAGATTTATGGGAGGCCAAATTCCATTTTAAAATAGGAAAAAAGATAAAATGCTAATTAGGGTTCTAAATCAAACTTTTACCAAACCCACCACATGTGTTTTAGATATTAACCATATTTTGGTAGAGTCCAGTGTAATTCACTTATAAATAGGAGTTTTATTACCTCCTTGTTTTTAATTTTAGACATTCCCTTCATTCTTGGTTGACCCTTACTCATCCTCCCCTTCCCTATTCACCTCCCTCTGTGTTCTCAACCACATGGATCATATTGAATCATTTAGATTGATGTTATTTGATTCATGGTAGCACTCTCTTTCCCCATTACTCCTTTATTATCTTTATATTATATTTAAGAGTACATTATGGTTGTAATTCGCCACTTTTTTGGGAGGTTCTTGATGGAGTCTTATTATTCATTGGATTCAATAATGATTCACATGGGATCAGTGGTGGTTTATCCTTGGTTATTGTTCATTTCTTCTTGAAGATTTAGTCAAGGTTGGGGATCATTCATCTCCCCTTCTTTATATGTACATTTGGAAATATCATTCTTTTTTATTTCTTTGGATAAATGGTACATATCATATTAATAAAGATAATTAACAATATTAATTGAATTTTAAGGGGAATGAAAAAAATTCATGATTTTTACTTATTATTATTATTTATTCTTATATGGACACTCTTACTTGGTTTTCCAATTATGACTTATTTTGAGATAGTGTGTTGTTTTGGTTTTTATAAAAAATTCTTTGTATGTTTGTATAACCTCACCACATATGAAAACTACTAAGAATATATATTGAACTATTAAATTGGATTCCAATGAAATATTGTATTTCTATGTGAATACCCTTTATAATAATTTAGTAATTATGATAAAATCTCATATTGAAACGAAATTATGTGTGGTGGTTGCGATGTGTAGTGGTTATGATGTGTGGTGGTGGTGATGTGGGGTGGTTTTGATGTGGGGTGGTTGCGATGTGTTGTGGTTTTGATGTTTTATCTATAATATCAATTGGAATGTTTTTTTTTCAGGGCATCGGTAATGGGCCAGCAATATCAGCTGCATTTTTTTTAAAATCTGGATTAGAGGTGGTTTTAACCACATAAAAATAAATATAATATATTTAGAGGCAGTTTTAACTGCTACTACAATTATAATATTTTTCTATCCATGGTGGTTAATAATTCCACTATGGACAATAATTTAGCTGTGGTTTTAACTGCCACTACATAGTTTTGATAACCCATTACTATTTCACAGTGGTTTTTATTGTTTTAGCGGAGGCTTTCCTTGGTGAAATTGATCTTCTTTTAGCGGTGGTTATAACCACCAATAAAACCATAAAACCTAGTACGACGGTTACCATAAACATCCGCTAAATCAAGGAAACCGCCACGTTTTGTATGCTAACACAAACTTTAGCAGCAGTTTTTGAAACCGTCGTAGAATCATATGTCGGAGGTTTAAACCGCCTCAATTTCCAAAAAAACCACTGTAAAATAGTAATTTTCTAGTAGTGTGGGGAAGTTGAATTTGTGGATCTCTCATCCCATTTTATATAATCCCACGGGGAAATCTCCTAGCCCATGGATGACTCGGTCAACTGAGGCTCATGGGGTTGCAGTTCACAATGGAAAAAATAACACCCTCAATCCTATGAATGACTTTGTATAGTTCACATGGTACTACTTGTTTTTCCTCATCTTTGAACTGATAAGTTCCCAGGGACAGTATGTGGGGGAGAGTTTCCCTGCCTCTATTTCTTCAACGAATAGGTTTCTGGTAGGTATCGTATGCGGGGGTGAAACTCTCCTCCTTGATTCCACCAATAACATAGTTCACGATGGGCAGTGTTAATGTCTTCATTCCATGTACTACGCAGTTTGTTGTCCAATGATCTGAAGTCCAGTTCTTCATGGGTTTCCTTGACCTATTGGTTAGCTACTAGAATTTTCTGTGTACCATTATCGAGATTCAGTACGCTGGTGGGTTATTTACCTTTGCTAACTTTGGATTCATTAATAATATTTTCTAAACCATTCATTCAATTTATTCTATTTCTTTTGAAAAAAATTATGTGAGTATTTATATTCCCATTGAATTGTTTTCAGGACCCTAAAAATTCCCCCCATCGGAATGGGTTTTGATTGGTACAATGAGGAAGCTATTCTGATGATGAATGCGGTCCTAACTTGTACTGGTTTATGGTATAAAGGTGGAAACATAGGGTGACCACACCTATATATAGGGGGAGATCATTTTTCTTTTATTGAACGTCTTGGTGAAAATCACACTGCAAACTTCTATTGGATCGTCTTTCTAACAGGTACCAAATTTCCTTCACGAAGTCCTTAATCCATGAACTGTGGTTTGCATTACACGAATCGACAACCCTGCATGGTCTCCCTCATATGAGAACTAAAAATTTAAATACGTGAACTAGACATTTAATTTCAAACAGAACATTACACCTTCACTCTATAATCTTTGGATAACTATGTGTCAAGGATCAATGTACGACTCTCCCAATATTAAAACTCTCTAGTTCGATGGCCAACGCTTCATGGGACTGCACAACCGGGGTCATTTCGTGAACTATCAGTTCAAGGAAATGCCTTCCACGAACCGATTCCAGGGTTTAGTATGCATACTTCTCTATTATGAATATATCTTTTAGTCTATTTTTCCTTTTTTTCTTTTTCCCAATGATTTTATTGGACTAAACTTTTGTATAGTCTTTTTACATAGAAAATAGATGTATCTTCCACAGTCTGTTGTGGATGATGTTATGGTTTCTAGTATTACCACCACTCCCCATTCAACTTATGTTGAAAAGAATAAGAATATGGATAACTCTTTTTATGAAAAAATATTTCTCTCCCCACTAAATAAATCCTTTCTAAGTCTACTTACTGCGGATCAGAGGGAGTATCCAATTTCAGATAGGATTCCCATTTATAGATTTTGTATACTGTTTGATACATCGATTCTGCAACCATGTTAGTCTGACCAACCTACTGCTTGGATATTCTATAAAACCATTCTAAAGTCCCTTATTTTTTCAAAAAGGATAATTCATATAGAAGGATTCTGTTTCTAGGTCCTTATTGAACTATTCCCCTCAATATTTATTAGGTTCATGATGAAATTCAGATGAAATGACCCATTTCTACCATATCATTACATGGAGGTCCACAGAAAATGAGCACCATAGATGGTTATCAAATAGGGACCTTCTCTTTAGAGGGTCATTTGGTTTGGATTTGATATGGCCTTTATGGGTTCGTCAGAACAGTGAAGAATTCTAGGATTAATTGCAGACTGTGGGGTCATATGATGTTGTCTAGGTACCCCAGACCTATGATCATCTAATTTCTACCCTCATTTCATAGATTCTAAGTATATGGAGTTCAGATACCAATACCTCTCATTTAGTCCATGGGGTGGTCGACATTGACCTCAAGTATGTTCAACCAATTTCGGGGGTCCCCATTGTAGGGAATATGCATGAAAAGTTTCTACCTCCATCTTCCACCTGCGATGATCAGGAGAGAAATCCTCTTTGGGTAAGAGGCTCATTATCCAAGAAAGAAAACATTCAAAAGATGTCGGAACATTTCCCAATGAAAGACAATCCCTTCTTAGATAAGATTAATATCATTGCTAAGAGAAGCGTTCTAGATCCCAGTGTGTTTATACCCAGGTCCATCCAATCCAAGAACAACCATAGGTGACTTGGTTACTACTAGCCTAACATTAGAGGAGGACCATTTTCATGAATAGAGATGGGAACATATCCCCAATGTGGATCAATTGTTCGGGTTGATAGCCTTCTAGGACATGTTTCTGAGAGGCTAGATTTTACTATTATGAGACTCTGGTGGGGTGAGAGTCACATCCTTTTTCATGGTAGCTCAACTGGACACTAGAAAATTGATCAACCTGTCCATTCTGATATTGGAAAATATCTATTAGCTCCTAGGCTGAGTCAGCAAGGGGAATCCACCTACTTGGGTGATTTGGAACTTCCAAATTCCCTATCGCTAGCTAGGATCCCACATAGGGGGTTACATATTTATCAATCCCCTGCCAATTACACATGTTGTTCATTTCCAATATCTTTATAGTATCAGTGGGGTTATTCCAGTGGGATTTGCCACACAAGATAACCAGGAAGACCAGAACAAACATTATGAGTGAGAATTTTTTACTCGAATAAACTTTTATGATCGGTTTAATTATCTTCCATACACTTCCCCCACTGGTACCATTATGAATTTGGAGTTAGTTGGATTTTCTAAACAAGTATACATGTTTTATTTAATATAGGGTATCTTGTTTTCCCATATTTATGGGGAAATTATTTTCAATGGATATGTGACGTGTATATTTAGTTTTCAGTTTAACTATGTCCAGAAGGTGTGTTACCTTATCCTTAATGGTGCGTTCCAGGAAAAACATCTCTTGACACCCAAATAGTTGTGGACAATGTTTACCTGAGAGGATACATAGTTAGAGATCGAGCTTCTAGATATTTAGGGTTTTATACCCTTCCTCACAATGGTTTGTGCTGATTCCTGGGTTTAAACATATCCAGACAGCTAGCTGGCATAACAGTTTTCAATTGTTATAACCAATAAATAATCTAGGGATAAGGGGAAACTGAAGGTCACTACAGAGCTTTCTCAACTAGGAAAATATCTTCTGAATTATCTTAGTTATATACCCCTGAATATGGTCTTGAGAACTTTGGGTGTGACTTATTTGGATGTTGAGGATTTTAGTGTTGCTACTGTGAATTTGACGTCTATCCCTCCTTATGTTGTCTATCTAGTGTCCTGGAGGAAGTGGGATACATTGAGGGATTTCAAATCATTTGGTACTAAGTCCACTTCTGATTTTTGTTATTTATCTAGGAGAGAAAAGTCACTATTACTAGGATAGACCATGTTTCAACTCCAACTGATATTTCTAATGATAATTATCCTGAAAAGCCGAACCATTACTTATGGGAGCTTGAGAACCAGATCCATGGTCGATAGGGTCGGTGTAACTATTCTAATCGAGTGATTTCCATTATAAGGCATGAGGTCCAAGTGGAGAAGATGATACCTCTAGAGGTTATCAACTTTCCAACATGTCGGCTGAGTCTGGAATAGGGGAAACTATTCATCTGTGCTCTAAATCATGAAATCTCCCATCTCCTAGGGGGTCTGGGGTTGTGGAGGCACCCATGAAGCAGTTTCAGTTGATGAAACCCACCTCACATCCTTGGACTGAACTTCTAGACATATCTATTCCCATTAGAACATCCTTTTTGTGATCCTAGATGATTTGATATGACTTGAGGTTTGATGTTTCTAATGTAGACATTTGGGAGCATCTCCAGCTAGAACACTTTGATCATCAAGGATTTCGAACTTCCATTGCTCCACTGGGGATTTCTGTTCACAAATATCGGAATGATGTAGCCAAATATATGATTTAAATGGGTATGTTCATTCATTCCTACATATATTTTCTTCAATGGTTTGATCGAGTAGCTGAGATGGAGATATACTTGGACATCATTGATACAGAAGTAGAGGTAACTATGCTTGTTGACCTCAAATTTACTTTCTTTTATTATAAGGATCCTCACTCTATTCCTTACTCATGTAGGAGTAGGAGGAGACCCAGAAGATGATTCCTTCTCTAGTGAAAACATCCATAGGTACTTCCATTGGGGAACATGTCCCTTTGGACATTGGAGTTGTTGAGGAAGGTTCTCCTAGAACTACTGAACACATGGAGGAATTTATTACAAATACTAATGGGGAATTCACCCTCTAGATTCTCTTGATATTCTCATTAAGGATATATCCCCATGGAGATCTATGAAACGTCGATAGGTGTCTCAACTATCACAACACATCAAGATGGGGATTAAAAGAAACATCCATGTCGGTTCATCTAGTTGTTATACCAAATGATTTAACCTTACTGATCATTTACCTTGTGAATATTTTAATGAATAACTAACAAGTAATTAGGTGGTAGTTTCCCAAGAATCTACATCTCATGTTCCTTTTGTGGTAGAGGAAGTACCACCAACAATTTTCCCTAAATAGGGCAGAGAAGCTAGGTCTGTAGAGGAAGTATGGGGAATTGTTAGCTCTCAAAGGGTTCCTATTTGGTATGAGGAGGCCTATGTGCCTATGGTGGGGGAATAATTTGAGATTGAGTCCCCAACCGAGCTTGCGAATACCATCATTGTAGGGAAGGAAGAGAGAACATCAACAACCACAACTGACCTGGGTAGGGAGCCACAATTATTAGAGGATATAGAAGAACCTCCTAGTCTTGCAGAGTCGACTTCCTCAAACACTGTGAACCCCACCTTTGAATTGGGAACATCCCAATAGGTTGATGCTCCAATGGAGAATACTAATCCTACTCTCAAAGAAGTCACAACCATTGGAGAGGTTGATATCATGGCTCTTTAAAATTTAGAACGGACCATCATGCCTTTACCCCCGGCTATAGGAGATGCTATTATTATAACTCCTTGAAATTCCAAGCGGGCGATTGTGCCTTTGTCCAAACTAATAATCCATGAATTCTTGATTTTTATAAGAGATATTCTATAGGTTTAATGTATAGTCAGGCATGGTCCCAAGTCTCAGGTTCCTTTGGATGACACTAAATCTTAATTAAATATTTAAGATGTAGTACCATATTCATCAGGTGGTGATTACAAAATGAAAGTTGAATATGTTAACTCTTTAGTGGATGAAGGTCAGTTCTCCACTCTTACATCTATTCCATCTATGTGTTTTTTAGATTTTGGAGATAAGTGTTTTTACTTATCTCACTCTTGACTTTAGGATCACAACAACCATCATTTGTAGTTGTATTTGACACCTTGGTCCTACTTCCTATCAAAACTGCCAGAGGTGCAGCTACAGTAGGGTCATGTCATGCCGAAGTCTTTGAGTCAAGGTCTCCCCAAGTGACATTTACTCCTAAATATATTTCATCATCTTGGAGGGATTACAAAAAAATATAGATGGCATGGATAACCTTCTTCCCATCCACCAAAGGGCATGGAAGAAAAATTGGATATTGATATGTAAAACACAACATACTAGTATGATGACAAAACGACCCAAATTACATTGCCAGTTTTTTGTTCTAGGGTTTGGAGGATTTAATTAGAATGGTATTAAAACATAGTGAAGGCATTAGTCATTTTCACGGTGAAAGATGGAGTGCTCGAGCCCCATATGTTTGATATAGATTCTAGGGAACACCTTGTTATGTATATCCAAATTCATATGAATGAAGTTGCTGACCATGCAGGAGTAGTCGCAAGGCTGCAGAGTGAACGTTTGAAACAAAGGTCCTTAGTGCATCAACTTGATCAGGAGGTGGAGTAGTGAAGTAGAGAACTAGAGTGGCTTAAACAAGAATGGGACTACAACACATCTGTAGCTGATGAGGGACAACATCTAGTGGAGGAAGGGAAAAAGGATATCCATGAGGCTAAACTGGAGGCAGATGCATTATGGGTAGGTGTATAGGCTAAGACTACGACATTTTGAAATGTTTTCTAGGACATTGAATAGTTGAATCATGTATTGATACAACACAATGATTCTTCTAAACATCTTTTGTAAGGGTATTGTCTCACCCATATGGAGAGGATCCTGGTTGTGTACACCCTCCATTAATTTATGTAATAGATTGAAAATATTTTTCTATCTGGTGCTTCTCTATTACCTTTCTCTATAATATGCATCATTTATGATTGTACTCATTAAAAAAGTACTCTCAACCAGATGTTATTTTTAAATATAATTCAGGATGACTAAAATTATCAAATTATGATCTATTTGTTTCATGTGTCATGGGACACAATGAGATTAGTTTGACTATTTCTAGGGTTGTATGAAAAACCATATAAATATTATATATTTTTTACGATTAACCTAATTATTTCATAACCCATTATAATGTGGACATAGGATGTATAACATGAATTTTTTATGCCTCCCTTGTTGGTTTTCAACCTAAGAGGCCTTTTGTCTCTTAAATTTTTTTTTGTTTCTCAACACTTTTTCCTAAACTGTACATGAAATAGGTTTAGTGAGATGGAACATGAATTTTATCTTGGACACCCTTTATGGGTTTTCATCTTGATGAGTGTTCTCTTATTCATCGTTAGTTTAAATACATTCCAACCGGACTATCATTATTAATGTTTTGGTTTGAATAGCTTGGGACAAGACTGATGGTTTAGGTCGAATAGTCATGATGATGATTTTTAGGGAAAGTGCCCCAATTTATGACTCGTTAACCAAGAATGTCTTAGAAACTACCAGACAAGGAATAAGAGTTTTTCATCATCCAGACTTTTTGTATTCTACAGAATGGGATATGGAATGAAACATTGAATCCATGGGGTGTATGGAGAATTGGAAAACCTCTCCTAAGGATGAACTTACATTGGGATGACATACCTTTTTTTGGGTCTACTTATGTAGAGTCATCGGGGCATTGACTGCATAGTCAGGAAAAGGTGTCCGTAGGACACTGGCCTTCCCTATCTGATGGACAAAGTGTTTTATGGAAATTTAGACATGTTTTATATTTGTATGGACACATTGGGTGGCCTTTTGGGGGAACGATGACTAGAAGTAATAGGGGAATTTATATTGGTTTCAGTTTAGAAACTACTCCCACATGAACTTGGCTTGTGTGTGGGAGGGATAATGCATGGTGTTGTTTAATATCGTATGAATTGGATATTTGGGACATATGATTTGAATTCCTTTTACTGTAACAAGGCGATAAATGAAATGGAATTCCCATGGTGGGATGACCAGAAACATTCTATCACCTTTAGGCATGAGATGGGAGAAAGGATATAAACTGTTATCCTAGGAGTATTTGAAACTTGGGAATGAGGGGAGACATAAACATCATAGGGGAGTACGAAGGTAGGAAAATCCTCTCATGAGGAATAATTTCCCTTTGGTAGATAGGAATGTTTGTGGGAAACATATTCAAAGACATTGGGGCATTGTACGTAGAGTCAAACAATGGTGTCTTCCGGACACTGGTCATCCATTACTGATGGCCCCATGGGATTATGAGGATTTGGACCTTTCTAAACACATTGCATATTTTTTGAAGAGGGGTACCTGAACAGAAAAGGTATCATTTATAGATGGAATTTACCAAGAATACTGGGAACAAGTGGAAGAAGTTTTATCCTATCTATGTGGCTTGTTTCGTTATGCGGGTATGACCCATACAAGCAGGGATGGGGAAACTGTTTTTCATTGCTTGACCCAAACTATGATGTTCATATGTCACTATGCATCCAATGATGTTAGGAATCAAGACATTTGTAGTTCATTTATGTTTTAGCCATACGTGGATCTAGTTCACACATACGAATGGGGCACCTTTTTTTGTTTTCACATGGGTTAAACAATGAAGTGGGGCCCATGTTGAATGTTCTTATGTGGATTATATTCATGCATAAGAACATGAGGGAGGACATTATTTGGAATTTTGGGGCCCATGAATGAACATTTATTTTCAATTATGATGTAGTTTTAATGTTTTTAAATCAGCACATTTATGTAGAATCCCTAATTAACCAGAATATGGTTTTTCCAAGGTGTTCCAACATATTCAAGATGTGGATAGGGAGGATATTTTAAGCCATGGTTTCAAGGGATATTGGATTAGGAGAGATGATATAGGGCTCGGAAGAAGTTTATAATACAAAAATAGGAAAATCCTCCCATGGGGACAAACTTTCTGTTGGTTGATAAGCATGTTTGTGGGAAACATATATAGAGCCGCTAGGGAATTGTACGCATAGTACAACAAAGGCATCCACATGACACTATCCTTCTATATCTAATGGTCTTTGTGGGTTATAATGATCATATATTTCTCAAATAGAAGAGTTTTATTGATGGAAAATATGTGTCTGGATATGTTATAAAAATTAAGGCTTTGATCTTCAATTGATTTGGGAACTCTCCTACATTTATATAACTCACATGTTGGGTGGGGTGTCTTGATTCCCTTACTGGAATGGGGCCCAATTCTTAAGATCATGGTTTCTCAATATTAGTCTCCATACAAAGGATTGCACCATTTATAGGGAATGGGTAATTTTATAAATATTGGTGGTACCTTTTAGTTTAATGTCATAATGTTTTGACTTTAGTTTTCCCAACATGGAGGGGGAAACTCTAATATGCCATTTAAATTTGTGCCAATATAATCAGCCATTCTGGTTTGATTTTATCTGGCTCTATGGGGAATCCCATGCCAAATTTCTTAATCCCACATGATCTATGCCTGGTGTGAGAAACAATGTGCGGTAATGGTTTCACTCCACCACCTAAGGATGGAATGATCTATGAAGGGTGAATTGTTGGGCCATGCAGTTTAACATCTTGCGGTTAGGTAGTGGGTGACTCAACATGAATGAGATAGTTTTTGTGGGTCGATGTAGTTTTATTCATTTTGAAAATGATTTTGATAGAATAGTTTCATTTCATATTTCATGGATGAAATATCAAAGGAATCATTCGTATATAGGGGCTAAGTAGGTTGGGATATCCATGGTACACCCTGTACTTGAGCGGGGGAAGAATGTGTAAACCATGATTCTGGGAGTCCTCAAATCACGAGGGATGACGCGAGGCTTATGATCCAATGGGAGTATAGATGTAGTAAGAGCCTCTCACGAGGAATAATTTTCTATTTCTTGGTAGGTCATTTTTATGGGAAACAAATTTAGAGCCTCTGGGTAATTTTTTTCATAGTCCAAAAAAGTGTCCATGGGACATTGACAATACACTTTCGATAACCATGAGTAATTATGAAGATTAGAGATTTCTCAAGGCATGGAGTTTGATGGATTAAAAGAGAATATTGGGTGTGTGAGAAATATCTAGAAAATGAATAATTATGTTGTATGAGATCTTCAAGATATATCTGATTCGTATGTAGGGGCACAATCATTTGACTAATGCTTATTGTAGAGATCAAGGTTTGGAGTCTTCTACACAATTTTACACTCTCACATAGGGAATAGAGGTATTTTTATTTTCATGTGGCTGGAACTAAGAATTCCCAAGATTCCCAACGTATCTCATCATACTAAGAATAAATCCACATGTAGTTATTGAGATACTTTATAGTATAAAGTCACGTGGTTTGGACCTCTTTGGCCATTTAGTTTAACGTTATGCATTATGACTCATGAATTTCCCTGCACAATCCTAACCTATACGTGGGGTAGACATTTTTTCCATGGCATCTAGACCAAGATATAGGATCTATGTGTCACTATATATCCTACAAAGGATGGAATCAAGCCATAACTAGTTCTAAAAACACATTCCATATACTGGTCTGACCCGTGTGTAGGGCAACATTTTATTTTTGCATAGTGGGTGAGAAAGATATAGAATCAATGTGTCACTACATATCCTATGATGAAAGGAATCAAGACACACATAGTTCTGATATCCTCTATAGTTTAAAATCATACGGTAAGGACAAAAGTGAAGTGATGTGAAAGGGATAATATGGGTGAAATGTTGGTCATCAACCTCAGGGAGGTTTCGTACACATCCTAATTAGTTGGGAATCTAAGTACATGTTGTTTTGACTTTTTATTTGAATGGTGGATGGACTAGGATGAAGAATCCTGAAATCATTATGTATCCTCTAAGGGTAGAAATCAAGACATATATATTTCATGAGGTACCTTGTAGTTTTATGTCGTGTGGTTAGGAATTTGTGTGGATTCCCCTATGAAATTCTATCATATACACAAGGAAAATTGGAATTTTAGAATTTTGCTGGTGGCTAGACTAGGATGTAGGATCTGGGCATCACTACGTGTCTTGAAAAGTAAAGAATCAAGATACAAATAGTTATATGATACAGTCCCCATACCGGTGTAACCCATACATAGAAGGGGTGATTTTTATCTTTCCCTTGTATGAATTTCACACATGCGTGATGACCTCCATACAGTTTAATTTCAGGTGGTTAGGGAAATTTATCATTGCAGTTTGATGTCGTTCATTTAGGATGATGGTTCCAAGCATTTTAACGTCATGTAGCATGAACGTATGTGGTGCTACGTAGTTTAACATAGTACAAATAAGATAAATATTATATAATTACCCAATGTATTTATTCATGAACCTTCCATTAGTGGTAGCTATGGTGAGTAGTCCATCCATTGAAATTAAGGAATATGTTCTGTTAGAGTAGACCTTCTGTATGACATATGGTCCTTCCCATTTTGGTTCCAATTTCGAATGACCCTTTATGTGTACCATTAGATTTATGAAGAGAAACACCATCTCATATTCAAGGAAATGTTGATGGAAAGTCATTTTGTTGAAGGCTCATGTGATTTGATTCTGGTAAACATCCAAATGGTGCAAGGTATGAAATCTTTTCTCATGGAGTTATTCCAACTCATCGATTCACTTCTGGGGTTTTTCATCTGTAGACAGTTGATCATAAATGGTTTCGTACAAAGAGGTTAATTTCACATCAATGGTTAGAACAACCTTCATGACATATACTATTGAATATAGGGTTTCATGAGATGAGTTGTGAGTCATGATCCAGTAATCCCACATAGAATGAAGGATATTTTCCAACCATGATTTCTTTTCTTTTTCTACAATATTCTCAAAAATGATGGATAAGGAATTATTGAAGGAATCTAACTTCCCATTGGATTCTTCATGGTATCGGGTTGAATTGATGGATTTGATTCCATACTTTGGATATAACTTGTCTAATTCCACATATAAGTAATTCGTATAATTTTCCATTAGTATTGTATGAGGGAATCAAAATCTAGAGATGAAGTTGGAATTAAAAAAGCTAACAATGATTCTTTCCTGGGCCTATTTAAGGGGTATAGATTCCGCCTATTTGGAAAATAAGTCAATTTATAAGAGAATAAATTTGAATTGTCTGGATGTGGTGGGAGGATGTGGTGGGTGGATATGGTCCCACGACATCCATTCCCCATATGGAAAATGCCCAAGAGTACTTGTCTATGTGATGTAAATTTGAGGGCGGGTGAATGAAATTTTCATGAACATCGTAGGAATGGATCTTCTTGGTGAATGTGGCACAACCACGAATCATGGTGGGATAATAGTACCCCAAGCCTTCAAATCTTCTCTGAGAGCATGGATACTGATTGATGTTCTCCACAATATCATGCATACTCTTATTTCATTATGAAAGGGGTCTCTTCTCCATCAATGCACCCGATAAGGAATCTATCGAGTCCCCTCTTGTAGAGATCCTTTGGATGGTTTGCACCATCGTACATGAGGATGTTGGTGCACGTCTCTAGGTCTGTTCCCTTCTATCCCAATCTGGTGAGGGCTCCCCCTATAAATGTAATCTGCAATGGGAGTCATACAGTCAGCGGTAAGACCATATAGCTTAGATATTGGACTGATTTCATTGATTTCTTCTTTTTTTCATGAATGAATGGTTAGACCATCCATTGCTGGGAAATACTGATGATCATTTCATTTCGATCTAGGCTAGCCAAATCTATGGATGCATTTTCCAATGAAATGGATTGTGCATATAGTGATTAGGGGACATATGTAAATGGTGGACCTAACAGGAATTCTTCCATAAATTATTGAACATAGTTCATTAATGGGATTATCTCCTCTTTCCTGACAGCATTGTCCCCATTGAATTGCTTGATTACTAGTTCTGAAATGCCTTTTATCTTTAGGTGTTAGGCTTCCTCTTGGAATGCTATCTTCAAACCTCCAATAAGTGCCTAGTATTGTTCTTCATTATTTGTGTGCCCTCCTGATAGTAGGATGGAATATGTATGAACATCCTTTTATGGGGATATTAGTGTGACTCACATCTCCAATTTGTTGAGTATGGGGTCTTCCATCATTTTTCATGTTGAGATTATAGAGGCATCATCAAAGTGCATTTCCCACATCTAGAAGTTCTCTTGAATAAAGAACGCTTCCTCATTAGGTAGCTCAACATATAACGGGGCCACCTCCATTGAGGGTGGTTCTTCCAGGAAATATGATAATGTTTGGCCTTAGAAGGCTTTATATTTTATGAAAAGTATATCAAACTATGGCAGAATGATCGTCCACTGTGACAGGAGTCCAAATTACATTGGATGTATTAGAATATACAAGAGCGAGTTGCGACATGAGAGAAAGTGGAACTCAAGGGACTTCAAGTAATGCCTCATCATTATGAATGAAAATATTAAAGCAAGAAACTCTTCTTGATATTTTAATAAAGAGTCTCAACATCAATCACGGTTTGGCTGAGGTAATAGAGACTATTCTCATAGTTGACATCTTTATTTGGTTTGGGGAATGTGCCTAGAGATTTCTCCAAGGTGGTCACTAACAAAATGATTGTTCTTTGATCGATATGAGTCATTAGCACTTGTGAGATTATGATATATCTCTTGATATCATCGAATGATACCTTAAAATTTTCAACCCATTGATATTCTACACCTTTCTTCGTAAACCTAGTAAAGGAAAAGCATCTTCCTGCAAGGTTTTCTATGAAGCATCAAATGTAGGACAAGTTTTATTGGAGTCCTCTCAACACTATAAGGTAGTTAGGAGGTGACATTCCAAGGATGGACTTTGTCTTCTAAATTTCTACTTCGATGACATAGTGGTGTACAATTAAGAGGAGAAATTTTCCTAAGGTAACACCAAAATCACACTTTAGAGGTTTCATTTTTAAACCATGCTATCATAGTTTGTTGAAAATTGTTTCAAGATCTAATAGGTGATCTGAGTGTTGTCCTAAAATACCCATTAAATCATCCACATAGCATTCTACAAACATTCTCAGTAATGGTTTGAAGATGCTCTGGATGGTGCATTTATAAGAGGTGCTCGAATTTTTTAAACCAAAAGGAATTTATTTATATAAAAACAATCCTTGGAGAGCCATGAAGATTATGGATTTTTCATCTTCTTGGACCTTTAATATATGGTTATATCTTGAATAACTATCCATGAAAGAGAGATCCTCATATCTTGTAGTTTCATTGATCAGCAATTCTATGATCGTGATTGGGTAATCTTTTTTCAGGAAATTCCAATTGAGATCTGTGATCTTCCCATTTTTCTTCTTTACATGGACAATATTTTCTTGCAAGATGGGGTTTAGGTCTTACCGAATGAAGTTAGCTCTGATGATCTTGTTGACTTGATCCCCTATTTTGGTAGCATGTGTTGGGTGCATCCTTCTAGAAGATTTCTTGTAACCATAGAGGTCTTCTGGAAAGCAAAAATAGTGAGTGTCTACCTCTAGATTGAGACCTATCATTTACATATAATTCTATGTAAAAAAATCTCAATTATACTTTAGAAAGATTTGTATACTTCATATTCTTTGTAATTCATGGTCACACTAATTAGAGTTGGTTGTGGGTCTTCTTTTGTACCCAAGTTGATTTCTTTGAGTTCATCAATGGTGGTGGAGATGACTTCCTCAAATGATGTAGGTGTATACCTTAGATATTATTATTCCTCCTCTTCATCCTCATCATCTTCCTCTTTGTCTTTTTATGGGGAAACAATTCCTGATATGATTATTCCATAATTTAGGGAAGAGTTTAAATTTTGTTTCCTGGTTGGTGAATGGACCTCTTTCACCTTGGCTGTCAATGGGAGATTCTTAAGAGATGATGCAGTGATGGGTAGAAGAGTTTCCTCATTTTCTATGAGTAAAGAGTCACTTCATCCCACCTCAATGGGTGAGGTAGGTATTTTATTGAATTTTTATGATGGTTCAGGGGAATTTTTATCCGAATCCCCACTATTATCATAGGATTCTTTGAGTATTTCAATATTATCATGCTCAGAGATTGGGACCAAAATCATGAGGATTGCATAATACACATTAGAATATGGACTTGTGCACTTAGTTTGACTGATGGAAAGTAAGTATTCTTCCTCATGCTACTTGATGGGATGAAAGGGAAACATTTCTAAACCATTTATGGGGGAAATCCAATCAACACCACAGACCTGAATTTTCCCTCCCATTGGCTTGTAGAACCCAGTATCAATATAGAGTTATTCAAAGAGGTTGAATGGGGCCTTATCTGAATGTAGTGTCCCACTATGTCCATCAATGGTATATTTGAGGCATTTATGGTAAGGGGTAAAGACTATTGTGTGTCGATATAGCTGGGTCCACCCTACATGGGCATTTAAGGTTGTATATTTCAGACCACCAAAAATTTGGGGAGATCTATGAGGTCGCCGAATTGGGTTTCGAGCATGAATTGGCCTAAAGACTTCTTCTCTCTTTTATCATAACCCAAAAGAGTCATGGTGCATGGTGTATGATCATCCACATTATAGCCCAAATGAAAAAGTGTCTACAGTGGGAAGAGACTAACCACCTATCCATTTCCAATGAAGACTCTTCAGATATCGACACAATGGATACTTCTAGACACGTATAATGTTTTTATGTGTCTTTTCATGATAACATCTTAATCTAGATCCATGATGGAGATATATGTGTGGAATTCAGAAGGATATTTTTCTATCTGATAGACTTCAGTTGCTTTTACCTTGGCTTAAAAATCATTGGTACTTAGAAAAACATTAATGAGTGATTCATTGAGATCTGCTAATAGATTCATTGCATCCAAAATCGGCCCCATAGCTGGTAAAAAAGATGAATACTTTAGAATATCATATTTATTATCTAATGGTCGATGATTCCTAGCATAGGGATTCTCATTCTCTATAAATTTAGGGTCTCGAGCATTTTATGATGATGGTTTGTCCCTTGGGATCAAATCTAGAGTGTCTTCCATCCTTTGTGAATTGGGATAGGTAGGTCTGCTTGCCTGCTGAGGGAAATCGGCCACCTTTTCTTCCTCTCATGGATATTGTAGAATAGTTTTACCGAGGTAGCTTTGGGGGGGGGGAACGAGAATTTTCCTACCCATATTGGATCTGTTGGAGGGTCATTTTGTGGGTTCATCAACACTGATTGTTTGATCGGGGGTGCAGCCACAAGCTTAATTTCTTCCTTGGTTGTGTCTCCCTTAATATCCCTAATTTCTATGGATTCTTCCTCCAGCCCCCAAATTGGGTGTGGGTATTTCTGGTTGATTACCATATTCATCATTGGAGATGGGATCTATTAAGTGGATGACATTGATAGATCCAAAAATTAGATCCTCTTCTAATGTTTTCTTTTCCCCATCGTCTACCTCCAGTGGTGTCGTTGGGTAGGGTGGTGCCCGTTGTGTCGTTTAGTGGGGAAGTACCCACACTATCTGATCTGATGGCATGAAATCTGATAGTTTCAAATACAAATTTGGATTTTGCACAAGTTCATATTCCTAATTATGCTTTCTGACCTTCTGATTAGACTAATTTTTGGCATTCGGCCATTGGGAGATCGTGGGGCTGAGGATGTCAGTTGTGTTGCATCAAGAGATATAAGAGGCACATTCAATAGCATTAAATTTTTTTGGAGAATACTATGGTCTCATTTTATTGTTTTCTGAGTCATCTAGTGGTTAAACTTATTATTATTTTTTTAAATAACTTTTTATTACTCCACTCCAACTTCTAGGTTAGTAGTGGAAACATATTCCACATGCACTAGCAGGGTTCCTTGATTGAGTTGTCTAGAATATATCATTTCTTACATGATTTACTTGAAGACAAAACACTATTGGAGGATTTTTTTCAAATATACATTAGGAGGGACAATAATATGGATAGTTTTCAAGACCTAATTCATCATCCCTCTTCAGCTATGGAATCCCGAGAATATGGAAATTCATGGAGGCTATGAAGTATCCAAAAACCTGGTCATCATCGAACAAATATCCTTTGTTCCTTTTTATAATTTTTTTTCCTCTTATCCTCCCTACTCTCATCTTGTTAAGGTGGTAGAAGCTGATAACGTCTAGGGGGCCCCATGCGATTCGGTGCAGGCCTGGGAGCTGGAGCCACCATCGGTGTATCTGATCATGAAAAAAGTCACATAAGCTCTTCCTACTCTCTCGAGTGGGGATGATGGTGCTTCTAGGTAGTTTATCTTAGATAATTTCAAGGAATCTACTATACATTGAGAGATAGTGGTGATGTCCCATAACCTGCCTTTATATTTAACCAGAATAAGTGGTGTCCGTAGCTCATCACCGAGGTTGTTGGTGCACATGGAAAAATATCATCATTGTGAGGGGTTAGTTCAAGATGTAATTCAGGCATTTCCATTTTTAAATAAACTATATAACTCTCTCATGATCTCATTGTTTTCAGATCATGATGTCACTGACTATTGTTATTTGGAAATTTCAAGCTGAACTGGAATAGGAACTTGTGTCAGAGATCATTCCACCATGTTATTGAGTTAGCTTGAAAAATGGTGTAGTAAAAAAAGGCTAAACCTTATAAAGTTCTCACAATATATATAATATTCATAGCTTCATGCTACTTCTGGGTTCTCATGATGGTATCATAGTAAGATGAGTACTGCACCAGGTGTTTCTCTAGATCACCTAATCCATTAAACACTAAGGACATGGAGTTCCTAAAATTTGGTGGTAGTAAAACGTTTCCTACCCATTCAGGGAATGGTTAATGTTTTGGATGTATCTAAGCATTCCACCCATCCATGGATTCTAATAAATTCCTCAATGAATCAATGGTATTCATGAGCCCTTAGTGCAAGTCATGTTGAACTTCAGCATGGGTAGGTACAGCATGGGCCATGATTTGTTGTCTCAGCACTGCAAGAACATAAGGTAGATACCCAACTATGGGAATACATTGTGGATTCACCTAAATATATTTGGGTTTATTCACTAATTTGAAGAAGTATTCATATCCTACGGAGATTGGATTCGAGTAGACTGATGGTCTTCGCACTACCCTGAACAAGATTTCTGGCCTTCCTTCATTCGTTGGGACGATCTCGTGGGGTAGAGGTACATCTGATTGAAGTGTGTGTGGATGCTCCACATGGGGAACATACCCTGTATGATAGCTTACTCATTGAAACTTAGTGTTGATTCTCCATTTCACTTTCATTTTTCCTCCTATTTAGTGAATCTATCTTCAAGTGTTAGGGATACGTTTTCATTGGGGGTAGAATGAGAGTTGTATGAAACCTTGTTATAATTATCCTCTTAATTGGGTATTCTAACATGTGTAAATAATGGATTAGCTACGGTAGATACCAAATTTAAGGCGACCCATTGGTTTCAGGTACACACACCTTCATGCTTGTGTGGACCACCTCTAGAAGGGAACCATCGTTTCCTGAATCCTCCACAGTTTGATTATCTTCGGAAAGGTCCTTGGGATTGAGATCCATGACGTTCACTGATTCGTACCATATTTGGGGTGTCATACATGGTTTCAAATGGAAGGAGGGTGTCATGAATCCCTTATGTGATCTACTACTACAATTATGGGACCCTCTTCTTGTTTCTTTGCAAAGAGTGGCGAAAAGGGAGCCTTAACATGACCTAGAAGTACACATATTCCCTGGGGGACATGATTCATGAGATAGGATAGAGAGAGTTACCTCTCTATTTTTTCCACCCTATGTGGTAAAAGACTTACTTCAGCTAGAAGGGTGGTTGAGGTAAAAATCTCCCCATCCCTGCGGGATGGGGTTGCTCTCATACTAGGGTTGATGTGTCTTGGCCCGTATTTGTTAGTCTTATAGGGGAAATTGGTGTTAATAATTCCACTAGCGATATGGGTTGGGGTTTCTCTCATACCATGGAAGTTGATGTTGCAATCTTATCCTTCTTGATCATGCACATTCCAATGCGGATGTGATCCCGATATAGTATCAGATCTACATATGAATTATTTTATTTCAACTACATGATCGTTGCTCTTTGGTTGGCATCCATTAGGATATAATCCTACTAAATTTTCTCAATTTCCTAGTTCAGGAACATCTTTAAGGACTTCCATTGTCGGTCCTGGCATTTTTAAGGCATACTCAAGGTCGATTCATATCGTGCATTTGACTTTTCCTAAATAGTTACTTCCTTTGGCTGCCATCATGAGATAATGAAATCTTAGGATTTCATTTATAGTGGGTTTTACTATATGGGATGTGGGGGTGTTTTTTAGATCTTCATGTTCTCCCTACCATTGGATGTGAACACTAGGCATGGAATCACTGATGAGGCGATACAATTTGTGCAGTGTTTGGAGGCAAGCCAAATCATGGTTTTTCTTTTGCTTTTCCGATCACAACTGTTGTATAGACGAAAGGGATTTTAGGTCGATTTTCAAATGATTCTCCCCCAATATACTTTCATGGTATGCATACTCATCATAAGGAATAAAATTAATTTTCTACTAACGTAATGTTTTCCATAAATTATGGTGAATTTTTTGCATACATTCTTCCAATAACTCTTTTGAAATGCTAAACTATGAAGTGGTTATGGGACAGAATGTAACTGGTATGTCATCCCTGTCTAGATATCATCTCACAAGAAACATATTATGTTGTTACTTATGATGTGTATTTCTCTACTTTTTTTCCCAAATTGGATGCTTTGGGATGAATTTATCTAGAGTAGCAGGGATAATAGGTGCTGCATAGTGTATGAATAGTGTGTGGATAGCTTAGAGGATGGGCATGACCCAAGGACATCTCCTGGTTTAGAAATGATGTTACTTATCATTGAAAGGGATTTTACCGTATCCAACCCTTTCCTTCCATTCACCTCATAATATGAGGGATTTCCAATATTTGGACTGGTAGGGGGAGGAAAATCTTGTTGGTCTGAATTTGAGCTATGGGGAGGACCTTCGCAATCAATGTTGGGGTGGAGAGGACTACCATCACAACTTAAAGTATGAATGTAGGGGATTTTTTTATATCTTGAACCCTAGGGAGGACTGTCATGGAGTACCGTATCAAGGGGAGGAACTTCATGCAATTATTTTTCATTGAAGGATGAACCTTTGCAATGACTGTAATCATATAGAGGGATACCATTATATATTGATGTATGGATGCAGGGAGAGTATATGCAGTTTACATTCTAGGGACGACTTTCAGGACATACTAAAATGATGGGAGGACCTTCTTGTATCTTGATTTCAATATGGGGAGGACCGTCCTAGTGACTTTCATCACGGTGAGGACTACCATCATAGATTGATTCTGACTATAGGGAGAATAATATTTATAGCATATACCCTAGGGAAGACCATCAGAGAAGATGATATCCATAGGGGGACCTTCTTACAGTTTGATCTTCTGGTCAAGGGTTGGGATACCCAAACACACTATAAGAGATAGGCTCTCATGATCGATCATTTCTGGCCCATGGGGTAAGACCTACTAGCTTCACTGAGGATGACCTTCAGATCTTCTAGTAGAAACATTACTGGGAGGGACTTCATAACTACTACTACTGCTTCCATAATTTTGTAACTAATCGATAGGATATTGAGCCTATATTGATATATGTTTTATGGGATAAAGAACTCTAGATTACAGAAGAACATAATCATGAATGTGATCTTCCCTTTTCAGCTACCTTTGGTGACCATAATTTTTGGGTTCTCTTTTGCAAGAAACTCGGGCCACCTGCTATTGGTAATGAACTTCTTATAGGGGTCTCCATTTGTTTGGTTACAGTGATTTCACTGAGATATGTCTATGAAAATATTATGTTCCAGAAGGGATATTTGTCTTCCCTTGAGTATCCACCACATTGGAATGGTGTCCCCCTAGTTGGAACTAGTTTTTTTCATGGTTTGGTTATCCATGTATAATAGAATAGAGTCGTCATCCCTTATGGACAGAAGTAGGGAGTAATGTCTACTCTAGAGTAACCATTTTACTTTTTAGATAAAACACACCCCCAGGGAGATGGGATAGTGGGTTTGAAACCTCATATTTTCCACATATGCGATGATATCTTGATAGGTTTGGAGCATATGTTCTGGAATCAATGTTTGATCCTCCATCATTTCAGTATGTGAGGAGATACGTCTATGGATGGAAGGGGTATGAATTTCCATTCTGATGTCGGAGAACGAGTTTGTTCCTACCCTGGTCCTCCATGTTTTTTTAGTGGGTACTATAAGTTATCCTATCCTAGGGTAGAGGAACGAGTCTTCCTCCAACCATTAGCTAGGATACACTGTCTACATTCTATAGTTTCCACTATATTTTCCTGATGGGACTTAAAATTTTTAGCATGAATTTGTGTCTACTCATTTGCCGCTATATTTTTCCCATGGGATTGATGTGAATCCTAAATAATTTGACAATTCTTATATTTTCATTCCCTAATATTTGACTGGTGGGCTTGAAATTGATAGGCATGAATTTTTTCTACCTGTTTATTTCCACTCTATTTGACAGGTATGCTCCATATGCATTAGTAGTGTTGTATGAATTCCCATTGTTTTATGCCATATGTGTTAGTAGAAATTTTTTCCTCCTTGTATTTGGTTACCACCCTATTTGGGTAGAGGGATTCTTGCACATCAGCTAAGATTTGCATCAGCCTATATTTTTCCACCCTATTAGCATCGTAGGACGGATGAGCATTGGCAGGAATTTTTTCCAGCACGTATTTTCCCACTATATATATGTTGTGGGATTCAGAAGAGGAGACAGAGTTGTATGACTACTCATGGTATGCCATTGTGTTTGAACGATGGATCTCCTCTTAAGGAACCAGGGTAATGACATACTCATGATTTTGTGTTCACCACCCATGGCAGTAGCCCGAAGGGCCTGTGTCTGTCGGACTTCGGTAGGATCCCTTGGCTTTAGATGTTCTTCAGATCAAGGATATTGGGTTATACACTATTGGTGGTGATTTCATCTAGAACGATCCTTCAAGCAGGGTTCCTATCCAGCTGGGATGAAGTCATCAGTGTTGAATTCATCTTCCTCCCTAAGGTAAGCGAGGTACTTGTTTTCATGTTCTAGGGACAAACTCTCGAAATGATTTGAGACTGCAAGTGGGGTCATCGTATGTTTTATTTCCAGCCACAGATGAAGAGGTGCCTGGTGAGATTTCATCGATTGGAGGGCCTTACTTGAAGCCTCCACCATGGGGAGAGTTCCATTTTGGTGGTACTCTTTGATTAGTTCATTGTAAACCCAGAGTTGAATATGCTTGGATGGTGAGGGAGTCATTCACTTTGTTGAGGACCTAACCGCCTATGTGGTCATTGAAAAGTTTTTTTGATAAAACAATTGGGATTCCATTCAATTGATGGAAGCACTGCATAATACCTAGAATATATATGACATATACAAACAACAAGACCCCATAAATGTACCATCTCATTATCACATGTATAATTGGTGATCTTCTTTGGCCTTCTTCCTTTTGAATTAAAAAGGGTCTTTAGATGAGGTAACCCACTACTTTGGTTAAGGATTCACATCAGGTTCACCATTCTTGTATTTACCAGATTTGAACCTAACTAGGTAGAACAAAATGGCCCCATGGATAGTAACCAATTTTCCATTATTATGGAGGGTTTCATGTTGAGTTCACCATTCTTTTTTACTCGATTCAAATTACACCAGGGAAAAAATTTGGCTCAAAGGAGAATAAACAGTTCTCCATTATTATGAAGGGTTTCACATTGAGTTGACCATTTTTCTTTCTTCCTGATGTTCATCGCATCCCTTTTTGGTTGGTGAGATGGTTACACTAGGACAAGGTTGTATATTCTATTTAATATTGTAAAGGATGTGCCACAGTTGAATTGTCCTGGTAGGAAATTAAAGGTCTTAAGTGTTCTGTGCAATTGAACCATGTCTAGTACAATTTCCCTGGATGGTCCCTAACATGATAATTCACAGATCGAGAAACTCCCAAAGGCCTTTTTATCCATAATTCATGGACCTTATTTCCAAAGGCAGGCTCTCTTTAGATGACGATTTGGCCAATGACACTTAAGGACTCCATTGGTCGAGATGATGGGAATTTGGGCTCATCACACCATTTTGGGGGGAATTTTTCATATTTCGGGACTCTCTTATAGATTTAAGAAATTTTAATATGTTCTTGAATCCATGGTAATTTCCCAATAATGTTTCCATGGATTAATCCTAAGTTGTAAGATCTGTCCTAGATGCTTGTATATCTAGAACCATCTGTATGTATATGAGGTTCTCCATTTATAAACATACTCTTATGTATTCAAGGTTCTTCATCAATGTTCCCCTTTTGTGGATTTATTACGAAATCCTTTATCATTTTCTACGACATCATGAGCTGAAGCCATGTGAGGAGGCACTCTAGAGTTTTTCATCATCTAGGGGGACAGAGATTGTTTCAATATCTGGATTGAACCCACAAGATGGGATTCCTATGTATTCTCATGAGAGGAATTAAATTCCACATAGTTCAGTGTTAATTTACTAGAAACAAAACTTTTTAAGGTTATGTGGAAAAGAAACATCCACGTAGTTTAACATCATCTGGTTGGGAGATATAGGTGAAATGTGCCTGGTCAAGATCCTATGCAGGGCTTATGCCAAGGCAGATCGGGGTGTCCGGAAGGGATATGGTCTCCTAGGTGAATATGACCCTACTCGAGAAATGGCCTAGTGAACACTAGGGTAATTTATAGTGTTTGGTTTGGACCTTAGGGAGGCTTCCTATGCATCCCAATTTGTTGGGAATCAAATCCCTCGTAGTTTGGTTCGGGTTGGGACTTACAACCTTAAGGTGGACCATTTGTGAGGAAAGTGATTGGGGCATACACATGGGATTTGCAAAATAAGTCGGGGCTTAATCTTGGAGAAGATTCCCTAGCGATCTTGATGGAATTTTAAAGGGACTGACTTCTAAGTAGAATGTCCCTTTATCTCCAGCCTTAGGCAGGTGTCTTGCGTATCCTGATTAGAGTAGGAATCATTGTTCTTGTAGATCATTTGGTTTCAATCATACACCTAGGAGGAGGCCCATGATTTTCTGATATGCTGATTCCATGATCATCACAAAGCTCTAATCCCACATGAGTCATGATCAGTGTGTGAAATAAGAAGAGGCAGTGGATATAAATATTGCATTTCCCATATCATCTGCTAATAGATGATGCTGGAGCCCAAAGATATTTAGAGAAAGAATATTGGAATGTTCCAATTTTCTCTCCCATGTTGATATCTAGGATATCTGTGTTCGATGATCTATCAGAATGTGTCTTGGGATGAGCCTAAGAGGACCAAGATATCCACCTCCCATAGAAAGGTTAGGGACTCACCTTAAGAGGAGATTCATTTAATGAGTTCTCTAAAAGGGTAGAAGCATCACTCCTTGTAAAAAAAGGAAGGCGTGCATGTTCCCTTTGACTTTTCATTAACCCTAATTTAATGAAATAACTAGTGATTTCCAATGATCCTAGAATGGGGAGTTTTATGTCTGTATGCAAAGAATAGACCCCTGGTTTCCATGGGAATGTAAACTTATGGCCATTTCATGGGTCCGCACCATTGCGGGGATTACCCACGTCACTCCTCTTACCATGGGTATGTAAAATAAAAAGGATGAGTGGATACACCTGGTGGTTTTATCATATGGTTCTAGTGGCTTTAGAATAGGATTTGACCTAATACTGTTGGACTGGTTCATAGAGGGGATATGAATTAAAAGATGGAATTAGAAGAAGAAGATCAAAGAGAGTGGAACATCTGAGGGGACCCCATTCCACATACCGTTTCTTCATGTGGGATGGGGCCCTACCCCCATAGCATGTTTATAAGTGGGAGGAGGGATAATCCATGTACCATGATGGTACATGGACCTATAGGTGGTCCAAGTACCATTTTTATATGTAGAAATAGGTTCTCAACATGTATCTGGTTGTTATGTAGTTCCGAGTTCCATCTGCGTAGTGAGTTGCCACCCGGTCATGGGTTCCACCAACATAGCATTGTTCTACATAGTGTACCAGAGTGAAGAAGGGACATTGATCCTTCAGTTCATGGGATGTTCATCCACTACTGGGATCTGGTTTGTGGCTCACCAATTAGGTTCATGACCTACTAATTAATGTTATTGTTTCCTAGTTTTATAATATGTGGTGGTTATATACCTTTGGGAATTGTTTAGAATAGGTCCACACCTCATCGATCAATTTCATTAGAAATTAATCTCACAAGTCCATCCAATCCTCTATTGTCTGGTCTTATTTCTCATCTCCCCTCGGGGTCCTATTAAAGAGTGTTAGTGAATCCGTAACTATGGATTTCTCAACACATATTATAGAAACCAATGGGGAAATCACCGGGCCCGTGGATGACTTTTTAAATAGAGGCCCATGGTGTTGCAGTTTGTGGTGGTGAAAATCATTACCTCAATCCCTTGAATGATTTTTTTTCTTTTTTGTGGGGCTCTGATAGTTTTTCTTCTTCCTCGAACTATTGAGTTCATGGGGATGGAATGTCAGGGGAAGTTTGTCCTCCTCTATTAGGCCAATTACATATTTCACAGTGTGCATTGTATGTAATGGAGAAATTCTCCTCCATGTCTCCACCAACAACACCATTCACAGTGAGCGGTGATGTTGTCTTCATCGTATATACTACACGGTTTGCTGGCCAATGCTCAATAGGGTATTTCCTTATGGGTTTCCATAATCTATTTGTTTGTGGTTAGAATCTTCTATGTACCATTTTAGGGATTCATTACGCAGTTAGATTATTTTCTTTTCCCATTGTTGTCATCGTCAATTATTTTCCCTAAATACTTCATTCATTTATTTTCTTTCCTTTTCAAAAATTATGGGAGTATTTACTTTCCCTTTGAAATGTTTTTATATTCCTAAAATGGGTATAAATTGTTTTATGGTGTTTTATGTTTTTAAGGGTTTTAGAGTTTTATGGGTTTTTAAAATTTTAGTATTTTTTGGTGTTTTAAGGGGTGTTTAGTGAGTTCTGTTTTTTTAAAAAAATTAAAGTGTTTATGGGGGGTTTGGGTCATTTATGGTTTTATATATTTTTATGGTCTTTTATGATGTTTAAATGGATTTAGGGGATTTTAGTGGTTTTAATGTTTTCAAGGTCTTTTAGGAGTTTCAGTATTTTTGGGTTTTTGGAGGTTTTTTAGGGTTTTAGGGTCTATTAAGGGGTTTTTTGGGATATAATGTGTTTTAGGGGTTTTATAGTTTTATAGATTTTAGGGTATAAATGTTTTGAGGTTTTAAGGGATTTTATGTTTTTTTAGGTTTTTTAGTATTTAGGGACTTAGGTTTTTCGTGTATTTAATGTTTTTTAGTTTTTTATTATTATTATGAATTTTTAGGTGTTTTTAGGGGTTTTATTGTTTTAGGATGTTTGGTGGTTTTTAGGGATTGTGGAAGGATTTTATGGTTTTTTATGTTTTTAGATCTTCTATGGTTTTATTTGATTTAATTTAGTTTTTATTTTTTTGGGGTTTAGATTTTTTTTATCGGTTTTGGGGTTTTTAGGGTCGTTATAGTATGATGGGTTTTATTGGTTTTTAATTTATCTAGGGTTTTTCTTTAAATTTTAGGGTTTTATGGTTTATTTGAATTTTGGGGGTTTTTAAGGTTTTATGGTGTTTTAATTTTTTTGAGGGTTTTAGGGTTTTTAGGATGTTTATGGATTTTATGGGTCACTAATGGGTTTTTACGTTTGTAATGGATTTTTGTCATTTTAGGGGTTTTAGTCATTTTCATATTTTTTGAAGGGGTTTTTTTGGATATTACTATGGTTTTAGGGGTTTTAGGGTGATTTCATATTTGTACTGGGTTTTAGGGTTTTTTGGTTTTATAATTGTTCTAAAAGGGTTTAAGGATATTTGTAGTTATTAGATTTTTATGATTTTTGAAGGGGTTTGGGGTTTATTGGTATGTTTTAGTGTTTTATGGGTTATTGGTTATTTTATGGTTTGTAGGGGTTTTTAGGGTATTTATTATTTTATAGGGGTTTGGGGTTATTAGGTTTTTTAATAGTTTTGGGATTGTTTTCAGGGTTTATTGGGTATTTAGGGGGTTTTAATGGTGTTTTATAATTTGATATGGAATCATAATATTTTATTAGTGTTTAATGTTTCTAGTGTCTTTTAGTGGTTTTAGGGTTTTATAGGGTTTTAGGGTATTTTAGGGATTTTGGTTTTTAGGGTCTTTTGTGGTTTTTAGTTTTTAATGGGGTTTCAGGGTTTTAGGGTATTTTGGGTGTTTTTATCACTTTAATATTTTTTAGGGTTTTATGGTTTTTAATATTTTAATGGGTTTTAGGTGTTTAAGGATCTTTTTTGGGGTTATTGGGATTTTTATGGGTTTTCTGAATTTCATATGGTTTTCAATGTATTTTATCGATTTTGGGTTTTATGGTTTATTTTAGTTTTTATATCTAGGGTTTTATGGTATTGAAGTTTTGGATTTTTATGGCTCTATTAGTTTTTTAGGTGTTTTGGGGGTTTTGTAGGGTATTTAGTTTTTTAGTGTTTAAGTGGTTGTAGAATATTTATGGTCATTTTGGGTTTTTTGGGGGATTTTCTTTGTAATGTTAATTTTCTTAGTGTATTAAGGTATTTTTATTTTTTTCTTTATTAATTATGGGTTTTAGGGTTTTATGATCTTTTAATGTTTTTAGGGGTTTCATTTAATTTTAGGGTTTTCTGGGAGTTTTAGATTTTTTTACAGTTTTTATGGCCCTTGAGGTTGATTAAGTGGTTTTATGTTTTTGTGTATTTTATGGGGTTTATGGTTTAGTAAATTATTTTAGGGGTTCTATGTGTTTTATATTTCTTTTATCACTATAGTGTTTTTAGGTAATTTTAAAATTTAGGAGGTTTATGATCCTTTATGTGTTTTTATGTGTTTTAGGGCCTTTTAAGGTTTTTAGGGTGTTTAAGGTCATTTATATTTTTATAGTATTTTAAGTTTCCATTTGTTATTTATGGGTTTTTAATGTCTTTTTAGGTTTTCTGTGCATTATACAATCTTATAGGGTTTTTTGGTTCATTTATGTGTTTTATGGTCTTTTAGTGGTTGAAAGGTTTTTAGGGTCTTTTAGGGGTTTATGGATTTGTAGGGTTTTTTGGGTTTTTTGGGTTTTTTTGGATTTTTAGAAATTACTATTATTTTTAGGTTTTTTGGGATTTTAGAGTATTTTGGGGGATTAGGGTTTTTAGCAGGTTTCATGGTGTTTTGGGGTTTTTACAGTCCATTTTAGAATTTTTAGGGGTTTTTTGAATTTGAGAGGTTTTTATTATTTATAGGGTTTTGGGTTCTTAGGGTTTTATTTATTTTTATGGTTTGAGGGGTTTTTAGGATTTTAAATTTTTAAAATTTTTTAGGTTATTAGTGTTTTTATGGGTTTTCATGGTTTTTATTTTTCTGGAGGTTTTTTATATTTTTTCGGTATTAGGGGTTTTTTGTTTTTAATGGATTTAACGGTTTCAACAGGTGTTTTGGGGGTTTAATGTATTTAAGGGGTTTTTATGGTTTTATGGTTTTTAGGGTCTTTAGGGGTTTAATTGTTTTATATTTTTAGGGATTTAGGTGGTGTTTTGGTTTTTTTAGGGGTTTTAGGGGTTTTTTGCAAAATTAGTGTCTTTTGGGGTTTCATATTTTTTTAGAGTTTTAGGGATTTTATGCTATTCTAGGTGTTTTGGTGTGTTCGGTTGTCATGGAGTTTTATGGTTTTTTGGGTTATTCATGGATTTATTTGTTGTTTTATGGGTTTTTATTATTGTTTTCAGGTATTAGGGTTGTTAGAGTGTTTGTGTGGTTTAGGGGTTTTAATGGGTTTTATTATTTTCATGATTTTTAATGTTTTATAGTCTTTTAGGGGTTTGATGGTCTTTATGCTTTTTTTGTGTTTAATGGTTTCTACAACCTTTAAATTATTTTGTGATTTTTGGACTTTTCTCATATTTTTAGGGATTTTAGTTTTTTTTTGGGATTTTAGAGAATATTATTATATTTATTATTTATATGATTTTTAGAGATTTTGTGTTTTTATGATATTTTTTGTGTTTATTGGATTTTTAAGGGTATTTTTTCGGCTTTTTGGAATTTCATTTGGATGTTTATCGTCTTTTAGGGGGTTTGTTAGGATTTTAGTTGTTTAATGTTTTTAGTGTTTTTTTTGGGTTTTCTAGTTTTTTAATGGTTTAATGGTTTTTAGGGGTTTATGTGTATCATGGGTTTTATGTTTCTATAGATTTTTTCTACTTTTTTGGGTTTTTATTTTTTAGGGGTTTTCATATTTTTTTATTGTTTAAAGAAGTTTATCTTTTTAATTATGTTTATGGCATTTAATGTTTTCTTTGTTTTTTATCAGTTTTTAATGGGTTTAATAGTATTTTGGGTTTTAGTGTTTTTAGGGGTTTAGAGTTTTTAGTGGTTATTAGAGATTTGAGGGGTTTTTTGTATTATCTATGGTGGATAGGTTTTTCAGTGTTTTGGGTTTTTATGTTTTTGGGATTTTTAGGGGTTTTATATTTTTTATTGTTTTTTGGTTTTATTGTCTTCAGGGGGTTTGGGGTTTTAGTGTTTTTTATAGACTTATATGATTTTAGGGTTTAAGAGATTTTAGTGTCATTTTTGGGTTTTAGGGTCTTTTGGTTGGTTTTTTGGGGTTTTTGGTACCTTTAAGGATTTTAGGGGTTTTTCTAAGTCTATTAGGGGTTTTGGGTATTTTATAGTATTTTATAATTGTTAGTGTGTGTTATTAATTTTATCATCTTTAGTATACTTAGGGGGTTTTAGAAGTCCTAGGGTCTTTTAAGGGTTTTTAGGTTTTTGTAAGGGTGTTTGATTTTTTAGAGCATTTAGAATTTTAGGGGGGTTTGGGTCTTTTTTGGTATTTTGGAGATTTAAAAGGTTTTGTGGTTTTAGGGGTTCAAGGTATTTTTATATTTTGTTTATGTTTTTATGGTTTTTAGCGTTTTCTTTTTGTTTTTTGGAGTCTTATACAGTCTGTATAGTTTTAAGCAGTTTTAGGTGGTTTTAGAGTTTTATGGGTGTTTAAGTTGGTTTTAGGTGATTTAAGGTGTATTATGGGTCGTGGGGTTTAAAGGGTTTTTGTATGTTTTGGAGTTTTAAATGTGTTTTTGGATTATTTAAGATCTTTTTTTCTAGTTTTAAGGGTTTTATGGGGATTTTAATATTTCTTGAGGTTTTATGGGTTTTCAGTGTTTTAGAATTTTTTTATTTTTTCATGGTTTTAAGGGGTTTAAAGGGTTTTAGGGTTTTTAGGGTTTTAAGGTTTTGTATTTATTTTGGAATTTAGGTATTATTAAGGATTTTTAGATTTATTTTTACTTTTTAGGGATACATTAGGCTTTTCTAGGATTTTTTATATATTTTTTTTGATATTTATGGGTTTCGTGTATTTAGGGGTTTTCATGAAGTTTTAGGGATTTTAGTGGGATTTTATGATTTTATGGGGTTTAAGGCATTATTGAATTTATAGTTATTTTAGTTTTTAGGGTTCCATATGGTTTTATGGTTTTTTAGTTTTTCTATGGGTTTTAGGGCTTAAAGGGTTTTAAGGAATTTTTGGGTTTATGGGACACATACTGATATTTTCAATTTTAAAGCGGTTTTTATAGTTTTTATAATCCTTTAATTTTTCTAGTGTTTTAAGTTAATTTAATGAATTTTGAGATTTTATGGATTGAGGGGTTTTAGGGTATTTTATGTGTTTTTGAGTATTTATGGTCGTTTTGGGTTTTAGGGTATTTTATTGTCTTTTATAGGATTTAGGTTATTTTTTTATTTTAATTGGGATTTAGTGTCTCTTATGTGTTTTTATATTTTTTAGGGTTTTAATGCAATTTATCAGTTTTAGGGGCGGTATTATCCTTCAGGGTTTTATGGGTTCTTATGTTCATATAGGATTTTTTAGGATTTTTAGGGCCATTTTTTATTTTTATGGTGTTTAGGGTCCTTTTGGGGGTTTAGGATTTTTAGGGATCTATAGGGGTTTTAGGGTTTTACGGTATTTAGATTTTTTAGGCATTTTAGGGAATTTTAGTGTTTTATGTTTTGGTTTTTTTGGTTTTTAGGATATTTTATGGCCATCTAGGGTTTTTTATTTAGGGTTTTTAATTTCATTATGGGTTTTTATTTGTTTTTAGGGAGTTTATGTACTTTTTAGGGTCATTGATGTGGTATGGGTATTGTTTTTAGGGGTTTTAGGGGTTCTCTAGGGGTTTTAGAGTTTTTTTGGGATTTACGATTTTTAGGAGTTTTAGGGGTTTTCAAAGTTTTAGGGTTATTTAGGGACTTTCTAGGGATTTTTTATGTTCTTTTACGATATTGATTAATTTTATGGTTTTTAGAGATTTTAGGGGTCTATAATTATTTAGTGTTTTAGGGTTTTATCTTTTTGTAGGGTTTAACTGTTTATATAATTTTTTTGTTATAATGATTTTTTAGAGTTTTCTGGTTTTTATTGTTTTCCATGGATTTTTTGCATTATAAGGGGTTTTAAGTGTTTTTAGTGTTTTTATGGCTTTATTAGTTTTTTATTTTTTAATTGTTTTCTGTTTAAAAATGTTTTTAAATTCCAATATGGATTTTTGGGTTTTTAGGTTTTTAGGGGTGTAAGGGAGGGGGATTTACTGTTTTTTAGGGTTTTAGTTGTTTTAAGGGATTTAGTGGTTTAAAGGGGTTTAAGGGAGGTTGTTTGTTTCTTTGTAGTCTTAAGTGTTATAAGTGTGTTTTAGGATTTTTATGGACTTTAGGGTTCTGGGATACTTTTAGGTGTTTTAGGGGTTTTAATTTTTTTTTGGGTTTTAGGGGTTTTCAGTGATTTATTGGGGTTTTATTATTTGTAGTGTTTTTCATTATGTTTTATAATTTAGTGGTTTATAGTTGTAGGGGTTTTTGGATTTTTAGGGTTTCTATAGATTTTATCTTTTAGGTTTCTAGGAGATTTTTTGAATTATTTTGGAATTTTTTAGTATTTGAAGGCTTTGGGGGGGGGTGGTATTATGGGTGATAAGTATTTTTGGGGTTATAATTGTTTTTAGGGATTTTAATGATTATCAGTGTTTTCAAGGGTTATAAGGGTTTTTATTGTATTTTAATCTTGTTAGGTATTTTTAGGGTTTTATTATTATTTTTAATGGATTATGGTTTTTAGGGTTTTAAGGTTTTTTAGTGTTTTTTCGGGGGTTTCGAGTATTTTTTGGGTTTAATGGGTGTTTTAGTGTTTTTAGGTACTTTTACTTTTTTTATTAGGTCATTTAGCGTCTTTTTTGGTTTTAGGTTTTTATTTTTTTTGGGTGTTTGGGGTTTTCATGTTCTTTTTGGGTATTAAGTGGGGTATAAGTTTTTATGGTTTTTAAGGGTTTTATTATTATTAAATTTATTAGGGATTTTTTTAATTTTTGTGTTTTTTTACATTTATGGAGTTTTTAGGGTTGTTCAAGTTTTTTATCATTTTAATCCTTTTTTGGGTGTTTATTATTTTTATGGTTTTTAGAGTTTCTTCGGGGGTTTAAGGGATCTTATGTCTTTTTAGGGTTTTTAGGATTTCAGGGTGTTTAATTTTCTATGTTGTTTCATGGTTTTTGGATTTTTGGTGGTTTTAGGTATTATAAAAATTTTACGGAGTTTAGGGTTTCTTTTATGTTTCAGGGGTTTAGTATTTTTAGGGTCTTATGGGTTTTAGGGTTTGTAGGTTTTTTAGAGATTTTAGTGTTTTTGGATTTTAAGGGTTTTTAGGGGATTATTTCTAATTTAGGGGTTTTAGGTTTTTTAGGTTTTTTATTTTTTTGGGTTTATTATAGTTTTAATGGATATTAAATTTTTTAAGGGGTTTTTATGGTTTTGGGGGGTTTTAGGGTGTTTAGGAATTTTCTGGTTTTCAGGGTTGTGCTGTGTCTTAAGAATTTTTTATAGTTTTTTGCATATTTTATCATCTATTAGGGGTTTTAGTGGTTTTCTATTTTTTGGTCCATTTAAATATTTTTAGGGTTTTAAATTTTTTATGATTTTTCGGTGTTTTAGTTTTTTTAGTGGTTTTTACTATATTTTAGGATTTTTATGATTTTTAGGGTATTTTGGGATTTTTAGGTTTTTACGGTTTTTATCGGTTTTTTGGTTTTCTAGTGATTTTTAAAGTTTATATATTATTTTATGGGTTGTTAATAGTTTTAGGGATTTTAGGATTTCTAATTCATTTTAATGTTGTTTAGATTTTATTTGTGTTTTTTAATGGTTTTGTGGGTGTTTTGGGTTTTTACGGGTTTTTGAGTTTTTTGGGTCTTTATCAATTTTTAAGGGTTCTTATGTTTTTGGGTTTTGGGTTTTTTAGGATTATACAGTTCTAAGGTTCCTCTATTGGTTTTCAATGTCTTTTGGGTCCTTTAGAGGGATTTAGTGTCATTTTCATTCCATTAGGTTTTTTATTAGTTTTGGGGTTCATGAATGTTTTTTTGTGGTTTTAAGGTGTTTTTTGGTTTTAGTGTTTTTTGGGGTTTTGAATTTTTTTTTGATTTTAGGAATTTTTAGTATTTTGGGGTTTTTAATTTTTTTGGGGGGTTTTAGGGTGTTAGGTGTTTTAGTGTTTTTATGGTTTTCAGGGTTTTAGTGTTTTAGGGTCTTGTAGGGTGTTATATTGAATTTAGATTTTTTTTTGTTTTTAGGGTTCTTTATGGGGTTTTATGCTTCTAGGGACTTTTATTGTTTTTTGTGTTTTAGGTTTTTAGGGTTTTAAGGTGGTTTAGTATTTTTTAGTTTTTTATGGTCTTTTTGGGTTTTGATAGTGTTTATAATGTTGAATGTTATTTAGTGTTTTTTTGGTCTTCTAAGGTTCTTAGGGTTTTAATTTTTTAGGGTTGTTTTTGGTCTTTATGGTTTTTTGTAGGGGTTTTATGGTCCTTTAAGGTTTTTTGTGTTTTTAGAGGCTTTTAGGGGTTTTAGGGTAATTTTTAGTCTTTAATAACTTTTTAGGCATCTTTACTGTCTTATGGGGTTAGATGGTTTTTTTGGGTCTTTTAGGGGTTTTAGAGTTTTTTAGGGGGTTTTATGATTTTATGGGTTTTAGTGTTTTTGGTGGGGTTTTGGTGTTTTTAATTATTCTTTGGGTTATTTTATGTCTTTTCAGAGTTTTTAGGATGTTTTCATGTTTTTAGTGTTTTAGGGGGATTTCTGGTCTTTTTTTGTTATTTGGGGTTTTTAGTGGTTTTAGGGGATTTTAAGGTGTTTTTGGATTAATAGTGTCCTTTATGGATTTTTAGCGTTTTAGGGTTTTCAATGTTGTTAGGGTTTATTTTGGAATTATTTATGGATTTCTAGGTGTTTTAAGAGTTTTTTAGTGTCATTAGGGTTTTAGGGTATTTTGGGAATTTAGGGGTTTAAAGGTGGTTTTTGGATATTTAAATATTTTTCACATTTTTATTGTGTTTAGGTATTTAATGGTTTTTAAGATTTTTATGGTTTTTAGGATTTTTTTGTGTTTCAGGGATTTTAGTGTTTTTTTGGGTTTTTTGTAATTTATTACTATTTTAAAGGATTTTTAAGGATTTTAGGGGTTTGTGGGTTTTGGGGTGTTTGGGGATTTTTATGGACTTTTAGTGTTTTTGGGGTTTACGATTTTATGGATTTTAGGGGTTTATGGGTTTTTAGGGGATTTCATTAATTTTTTTCAGGGGGGTAGGGATTTTAGGGGTTTTAGTGGATTTTAGTGTTTAAGTTTCTTAAAGTGGTTTTAGGGTTTTAGGGTTATTATGGTTTATTGGTTTTTTTCATTTTTTATGGATTTTAGGCCATTTAATGTTTTTACAGTTTTTAACTGGTTTTCACTGTATTTAGGAATTTTTAAAAAATTAAGAGGATTAAGTGTTTTTAAGGTGCATTCGGGTTTTTTGGGATTTACTGTTATTATGCGGTTTAATGGGTTTTAGTGTTTCTAAGGTTTTTTTGTGTTTTTAGTGTTTTTGGGTTTTCAGGGTTTTTAATGGTTTTCATTATTTTTGTGGTTTTTAGGTTTTTTTTATATTTTGGGTTTTATGGGTTTTATGGGTTTATGTTTTTATGGTTTTGAGTGTTTTATTTTTATGTTTTTATGAAGGACTATTTAGGTTTTATGGATTTTTTTGTGATTTTAATAATTTTAGTGGGTTTTAGGATATTTTGGAATGTTTAGTGTTTTTAGGGGTTTTTTGTGTTTTTAGGGGTTTTTTTGTTTTCTTAGGGGTTTTCATTGATTTTTAGGGGTATTATGATTTTTAGGGGTTTTAGGATTTTAGCGGTTTAATGAGGTTTTTTGGGTTTTTATGTATTTTAGTATTTTAACGGTTTAAGGTGGGTTTTTGGTTATTTATTGGTTTTAGAGATTCTTATGATTTGGGTGGGTTAGGGTTTCAATGATGTTTAGGGTTTTTATTTTCTTCAAGTGTTTTCTAGATTTCTAAATATTTTAGGGGATTTAAGGGGATTATGGACTTCTAGTGTTTTTTGGGTTTTGGGTTTTATAGGGTCTTTTTGCATTTTGTAATGGAAATTTATTTTTTTCGAGTTTTGATGGTTTTAGGGGTTTTAGGGTTTCTAGGGTCTGTTAAAAAGGTTTTTAATGTTTTTAGGGTTTCTGGTTTTTTGGGGATTCAAGGGGTTTCTGTGTTTTTGGTATCTTTCTAGTGTTTCTTAGGGTTTTTAGGGGTTTTCAATGTTATTAACAGTTTTATTTTTTTTCCTGGGTTTTTAGAAATTTTATGGTTTTTAAGGTTTTTTTTATTGATTTTTATGTTTTCGGAATAATTTTTACGGTTTTCTTAGTTTTTAGGTTTTGAGGCTTTTTTCGGGGATTTATAGGGATTTAAGGGTTTTTTTTATCATTTTAGCATTTTCAGGTATTTTAGTATTTTAATAATTTTTAAGGTATTTATGGGTTTTATGGGGTTTTCATTTTTTATGGTTTTTTTTGGGTATTTTAGGGGTTTTAGTCATTTTTTGGTTTTCTAGATTTTTTATTTGTTTTTGGAATTTTCTGGGTTTCAACGTTTTTTTTATTTTTAGCTATTTTATGATTCTACTGTTTTAATTTGACATTTTTGGTGTTTTAATGGGTTTTTCTACTTTTTGGTTGTTTTAGGGTGTTTATGTTAATAGAGTTTGAGGGATTTAATGTTTTATGTGGTGGTAGGGTTCTTAATGGGTTTTAGGGGTTCCGTTTCATTTATGGGTTTTATGGTTATTTTGGTTTTTTGGGTTTTTATGGGTTTTGGGTAATTTTAAGTTTTTCTTGGGTTTTAGTGTTTATGTTTTCTTTTTGGGGTTTAAGGGTTTTGGGTTTTTAGGGGTTTTAATTTTTTAGAGGTTTTAGGTGTTTATGATTTATTATGGTTTTAATGGTGTCATAGGGTTGTTTTTGGGTTTTATAGGGGTTTGGAGTTTTATAGTATAAATTTCTTTCCTATTTTATTAGAATTTTTGGGTTTTTACAACATTCATAAGTTTTTTAAGTATTTTATAGTCTTTATAGGTTTTTATGATTTATGGGTTTTATACTTTTAAGGTGTTTTGGGTTTTGGGGGGATTTTAGGGTTTTGGGGGGGTTTAGTGGTTTTTGGGGGTTTTAATGATTTTTAGAGTTTTCTATACATATTTTAGTATTTTTGGAGTGTTTTATGTTTTTAGGGTTCTAGGGGTTTTCCATCTTTTAAGGGGTTTAGAGGTTTTTGTGGACCATATGTGTTTTTTTTGTTTTTAGTGTTTTTAGGGTGTTTTAGGGGTTTTAATGAGATTTAAGGGGTTTTTAGTGTTTTTAGTATTTTTTGGGATTTTTGGATGTTTGGGATTTCTATTATTTATGGATTTTTTGTATTTTCAGGGGTTTTAGGGGTTTTAGGGTGTTTATGGATTTGATAGGTTTTTTAGGATTTTTATAGAAATTTTATTGTCATTTAGGTTTTCTAGGGTCTTATGGTTTTTAATGTATTCAGGGTCATTATGGTTTATTAATTTTCATAGGGTATTTAATTTTTTTTACGATTTTTTGTGTCTTTTAGAAGTATTTCATGTTTTTTTGTGTTTTTTTGTGTTTCTAAGTGGTATTGGGGGTTTTTAGCGTTTTTAGGTGTTTTAGGGATTTTGGATTTTTAGGGTTTTAAGGGGTTTAATTGTTTTTTGGATTTATAGGGGGTTTTTTAAGGTATTTTTGTTTTAGGGGTTTTATGGTGTTTTAGGCGTTTCAGTGTTTTCAAAGGTTTTTAGGGTTATATGGTTTTTATGTAATTTTTAGGGTTTTGATGTTTTTAGGGTGTTTATAGGTTTTTAGTTTTGTCCGGGGTTTTGGGGTTCTCAGGTGGGTTTTAGAGTTTTAAGAGTTTTATTGGGGTTCAAAAGTTTTTTTCAAAGATTTTAGGTTTTTTTTATTTTAGAAGTTTTTATGGTTTTTATGGATTTTTTTGGGTTGTAGTGTCTTTTATTGTGTTTAGGGTTTAAGGGTATTTTAGGGTTTTAAGGTTTTAGCTTCCTTTAGGATTTTTAGTGGTTTGTAGTGTTCATTAGGGGTTTTTTGGTTTTTTGGAGTTTTAGGGTCCATTATCATTTTTAGGGGTTTGACGGTTCTGTGTGGGGTTTTAGGGGTTTTAGGTTCCTTTAGAGGTTTTTACAATTTTTAGAGTATTTTAGGGGTTTTATGATATCTTAGGCTATTTTAAGAGTTTTAATGTTTTTAGGGTATTTTTTGACTTTTTGGGGTCTTAAGGTTTTTTACATTATTTTATGGTATTTTTAGTTTTTATGGTATTTAGGGACTTTTATGGGTTTTTAGTGTTTTAGGATTGGTTAAAAGTTATTTTTGGTGTGCGGGGTTTGCGTCTTTTTGGTTTTTGGCAATTTTCTAAGATTTCTTAGGGTGTGAATTGTATTCATGGGTTTGGGGGGTTGTGTTTTCTATGGTTTTAGGGTATTCTATTGTTTTTAGGATTTTTAGATTCTTTATGGTTTTAGGATATTTTTCGATTTTTAGAGATTTTATGATTTCAAAGCGTTTTAGGGGTTTTATGGGATTTTAGGGTTTTTAGGGGTTTTAATTTTTTTTGGTTTTTGGGGTTTAAATTGTTTTCTATGTTTTTTTGGGTTTTTATAGGTTTTCTAGATTTTTATGATATTTAGGTATTCTTTGGGGTTTAGTTATTTTTAGGTTTTTATGGTTTTTATTGTGTTTTTAGTATTTTAGGGAGTTTTAGGTTTTTTCAGTTTTTTTACTTATTATAGGTTTTTATGGTTATTTTGGGTTTTGAGGAGTTTTAGTTCTATTATAGGGGCTTTAGGATTTATAGTGGTTTATGGTCTTTAGGGTTTTTAGGATTAATTCATTTTTAGGGCTTTCATGGTTCTTATATTGTTTTAATGTTTTAATGTAATATTAGGGTTTAATGATTGTTCAAGGGATTTTTGAGTTTTATTTTAGGGTTTTATGGTTTTCATTGGGGGTTTAATGGTTATTAGTGATTTATGGGTTTTAATGCTCTAACTGTTTTTATGGTGTTTGGGTAGTTTCGATGATTTATGGTTTATAGGGTCTTTAGTATTTTAGCAGTTTTGCGGTTTTTTTTATGTTTTGGGGTCTTTATGGTCTTTTAGGGTTTTATTCTGTTTTCAGGAATTTTTGAGTCTTTATGGGTTTTTGGGTATTTATGGATTTTAGGATCTTCGATGGTTTTTAATTGTTTTTAAGGGGATTAAGGGTTATGGTTTTATGGGTTAAATGATATTTATGGTTTTCTAGATTTTATTAGTTTTTGGGGGTTTTATGGATTTTTTGAGTTTTTCAGGTTTTTGGTTTTTATTATTATTTGGGATTGGGGGTTAGAGTTTTCTTAATGTTTTAGGTTTTTAGGGGTTTATGGTTTTTTCCAGGTATTTAATGGGTTTTTATGTTTTTTAAGGTTTCTAGTGTGTTTTATGAACAATTAGGGTTATTGGGTATTATTATATATTTTTTAGGGTATTTAATGTATTTTTAGTTGTTTTATGTGTTTTAGGGTTTTTTGGGGATTTATGGCTTTTAATATTACAAGGGTTTTATTATTTTTAGTTTTCTAATGATTTTTAGGTGATTTTGGATTTTGTTAGGGTTTTATGGGATTAGAGTTGTCTTTGCGTTATTAGGGTTGTTAGGGATTTTTCGATTTTTATAGGTTTTATGTGTTTTAGTTTTTTTATGGTTTTTATGGTTTAAAGGGGTTTTTACAGATTTTAGGGTTTTGGGTTGTATAAGGCCTTTTATGAATTATTAGGTTGTTAGTGTTTTTGGATTGTTTTGGGGTATTTTTGGCTCTTTCGGGATCTCTTATGGTTTTATGATCTTTTACAATATTATGTTCATTTAGGATTTTAGGGGTTTTATGGACATTTAGGGGTTTCTTAAGTATTTAAGGGGTTTTAGGGGTTTTAGGGTATTTAGGGAGCATTAGGGTCAGTTATGTTTTTTTGGGAGTTTTTTGGAATTTAGTGTATATTAGGATTTAGGGGGTTTAGGATATAATTATTGGTTTTTTGGGTTTTAGGATTTTTAATTTTTATTATGTGTTTTTAGGGGTTTTTTGGGTACAGTAGGATTTTATTTTTGGTTTTATGGTTTTTAGAGACTGTAAGAGGATTTTGATTTGTTAAGTATTTTAGGGTTTTAAGGGTTTTTGTGGTTTCATAATTATTTTTATTGTTTTTGTGAGGTTTTTAGGGGATTTTGGGAATTTTATTGGTTTTATGGGATTTATGGGTTTTTAGGGATTAAGGATTTTTAGGGGTTTTCGTGATTTTAGGGTCTTTGTTGGGTTTCTTTTAGGGGTTTAAAGGCTTTTAGTTTTTTAGGGCCTTTATTGGTTTTAGGGTTTTGGGATTCTAGGGTCTTTAGGAGTTTTGGGTATTTTTACAGTTGTTAAGGTTTTAAGGTTTCATTGGTATATTTAGGTATTTATAGAATTTTATGGGATTTTAGGATTTTAGGGTTTTTTTACTTTTAGGTGTTTTACGGGCTTTTGAATTTATTTGGGGGTTTAAGTGTTTTTATGATTTTTATTGTTTTTGCATTTTTATGTTTTTTTTATTTTTAAGGGCTTTAGCGGTTTTGGTTTTTTAGGGATTTTTGTGATTTAGTTTTTTAGTGGATTTTAGGTATTTTAGGGTTTTAATGGTATTTAGGATTGTTTTATCATTTTTTGAGTTTTTAGTATTTTTATGGAGTTTTGGGGTCTTTAGGTATTTTAAGGTTTTTAGTGTCTTCTAGGGTATTAATGTATTTTTGGGGTTTTTGGGTTTTTATGAAATTTAATGTTTTTAAGGGTTTTAGGGTTTTTAGGGTGTTTTAGAGTGTTATAGTTTTTTAATATTTTTTAATATTTTTATGGTTTATAAGGGTTTTAGGGGTATTTGGGTTTTATGAAGTTTTAGGATTTTTAGAGGTTTCAGGGGGTTTTAGGGCCTTTAAAAGGATTTTGGGGGATTTTAGTGTCTAGAGACATTGTATTTTATTAGGGTATTTTATGCTTTTTTTGGTTAGGGATTGATGTTATTGTTTTTAGGGTTTTAGGGGTTCTTAGTGGTTTTATGTGTTTTAGGAGTTTTTAAGGATTTTAGGGGTTTCTTGGGGTTTTAGGGGTTTTATGTGTTTTAGGAATTTTTGGGTTTTAGGGTTTTAAAACTTATTTTAGGGTATTTTAGGGGTTTTAGGCATTTATTTTTTTAGGGTTTATGGTTTTTAGGAAATTTTAGGGGGGGTTTTGATTTTTATATGGTGTTTTTGGGTTTTTATTTTTTAAAATGGGATTTAGGGGGTTTTTTGTTTTATTTTTTGTTTTTTAGGAACTTGGGGGGTGTTTTTAAGAGTTATAGTGGTTTTTGGGGCCATTACGGGTTTTAGGGGTTTATTTGGTATTTTAGGGTTTTAGGGGTCATGGTTTTAAATGTTTTTAGGGGTTTCATGGTTTTAGGTACTCTTAGGGGGGTTAAGATTTTTTTTACGTCTTTTATGATTTATGGTGTAGGGTATTGGGTTTAGGGTGTGATGTTTATTGTTTATGTTTTATGGTATAGTATCCAGTTTTTATGGTTTAAGGTTTATGGTGTAGGGTATATGGTTTAGGGTACATGGTTTGGGGTTCATGGTGTAGGGTATAGGGTTCTGGGTATAGGGTATAAGGTGTCAGGGTTTTGGGTTTTGGGTGTAGGCTATAGGGATTCAGGTGTATGACATAGTATTTAGGGTGTAGTTTATTTGGTATAGGGTGTATGGCATAGGGTTTAAGGTTAATGGTATACTGTTTTGGGATTGTAGGGTTATTGGTGGGGTTTTCTTGTTTTTTATAGTTTTTAGGGGATTTCGGGTCTTTTAGTAGTTTGTTAGGTATTTAAAGGTCTTTTATTAATATTTTAGGGTATTATGGTTTTTTATGTTTTTATGATTTTTTTGGGTATTTATGAATTTTAGGGGTTTTAATGTATTTTTAGGTTTTAAGTGTATTTATGGGTTTTCATAGTTTTTGGGTTTTAAGTTTTTTAGTGTTTTATGGTTTTAGGTGTGTTTCAATGTCTCTGGATTTTTTGGGTATTTGGGGGGGGGGTTAGGGTTATTTTAGGGATTTTATGGTTCTTTAAGGGGTGTTAAGGTTATTTTTGGGGACTAATGGGTTTTTATGTATTTTATGTTTTTAGGTTTATTAGAAAATTTTAGGGTTTTTATGGTTTTTAGGGATCTTTATAGATGTTTTTAATTTTTTTAGGTTTCTTATGGTTTTTATGGGGTTTTATGGGGTTTAGGGGTTCTTTTTTTTTATCATTTTCATGTTTTGTTATGCCTTGAAGGTTTTGTTAGGGTTTTTAGCGAACACATTGAGATATTAGTGGTTATATGTTTTTTAGGGGTTTTTCATTTTTAATAGATTTTTAGGGGTTTATAGAATTTAGGGTTTTTATGATGTGTGAGATTTTTTAAATCCTTTTTATGGTTTTGTGGTCTATTTTAGGGTTTTATGGTATAGGGTTCATGGTATACTATATGGGATTTCAGGTGTAGGGTATATGGTATATGGTGTGGGGTATAAGTTTTAGAGTTCAACGTATAGGGATTAGACTGTTGGGTTTTTGGTGTAGGTTATAGGGTTAAGGGTGAAGGTTTTATGTTTTATGGTGTAGGGTATAGGGTTTACTCTATAAGGTTTAGGGGTTAGGTTGTAGGTTATAGGGTTTAGGGTGTAGTTTTTAAGGATTATGGAGTAGGGTATAGGGTTTAGTCTATAATGTTTATGGTTTACGGTGTATGGTATGGGGTTTGTGGTGTAGGGTTTATGGTTTAGGGTATATTGTATAGGGTATAGGGTTTAGGTGGTAGTGTTTAGGGTTTAAGTTTTAGGGTGTAGGATTTTGGGTTTTGGGTTTTTGGTATAGGGTTAGGGTGTAGGGTTTAGTTTTTAGGGTGAAGGGTGTATGGTTTATAGTATAGGGGTTAGGGTTTAGGGTGTGGGCTATTGGGTTTGGGGTGTCAGGATTAGGGTTTAGGGTGCAGGGTGCACGGTGTAGTAAATACGGTGTAGGGAATATGGTTTAGGGTGATGGGTATAGGGTTTAGGGTGTGTGGTTTAGGGTTAATGGTATTTTGATTAGGGTATCGGTATTATGGTTTTGGGTGTTGGGTATAGATTTTAGGATGTTTGGTTTAGAGTTTTTGGGGTTTGGGTATAGGGTTTACGGTGTACAATTTAGTGTGTAGGGTAAAGGTTTTAAGGTGTAGGGTATTGGGTTTTTGGTGTAGGGAATATGGTTTACAATGTATGGTATAGGGTTTAGGGTTTAGGGTTTAAGGTTTAGGGTGTATGGTATATGGTTTAGGGTGTAGGGTTTTGGATTTAGGTTATAGGGTTTAAGTTATAGGGTTTATGGTTTAGGGTTTACGATATATGTTATACAGTTTAGGGTATTGGGTGTAGGGTCTAGGTTTTTTGGTGTAGGGTATAAGGTATAGGTTATGGGTTCTGGGGTTCAAGGTGTAGGTTATTGGGTTTAAGGTGCATGTTTTAGGGTTTTGGGTTTAATGTATATGGTTTAAGGTGCGAGGATTTGATTTTATGGTGTTTGACTTAGGGATTATGGTGTAGGGTACAAGGTTTATGTTGTAGGGTATAGGGTTTATTATGTAGGGTATAGTGATTAGGGTGAAGGGTTTTTGGATTTTTTTATAGTTTATAGGGTTTAGGGTGTAGGACCTAGGGTTTATGGCATGGGGAATAATGTTTATGGTGTTGGGTTTAGGTTTTATGGAATTGGTTTTATTGTGTAGGATTAAGGGTTTAAGGTGTAGGATATAATGTTTTTAGTGCAGGTTTTAGGTCGTAGAGTATAGTGTTTTGGGTTTAGAGTTTTATTTCATATAGTGTATGGTATAGGGTTTAGGGTGTAGGGTTTAGAGGTAAGAGTCTTTGGTATAGGTTTGAGGGGGTAGAGTTTAGGGTTTAATGTGTGGGGTATTGGGTTTAGGGTGTATGGTATAATATTTTTTGGGCTAGGTGATGGATTTTGGGTTCAGCGGATACAGTTTAGTGTTTAGGGTGTTGGGTAAAGGGTGTAGAGTCTAGGGTTTAGGATTAAGGGTGAAAAGTATTGATTTTATGGTCTTAGGGGTTTTTTGAGTTTTACTAATTTTTAGGTTTTATCATTTTAGTGGTTTTGGGGGTTTTTGGATTATAGGTATTTTTATAGTCTTTTAGGGATATTTTGGGTTTTCTGGATTTTTATGATCAATTAATGTTTTTAGGGTTTTTTAAGTCCTTTTTCAGTTTATGGGTTTTTAGGGGTTTTATGGGTTTTAGTGACTTTTATGATTTTTAGAGGTTTTATTGTAATTTGGGGGGTTGTTATAAATTCTTAGTTATTTGGGTTATTAGGGGGATTTAGGGTTTTTATGATTCTTAGGGTATTTAATGGTCATTTTGTGTTTTTTGAGAGTTTTATTTTATAGTTTTTAGGGATTTTTAAGTGGTTTTAGGGTCTTTTAGGGTTTTGTGGGTTTTATAGTTGTTTACGGTTTTTGTGGGATTTATAGTTGTTTAGGTTTGTTTAGGTTTTCTAAGGTCCTTGGTCATTTTCTAGACCCTATAGAATTTTTGGGGTTTTAGGGTCATTTGGGTTTTTTAAGTCTTGGGGGTCCTTTATGAGAATTTGGTGTTGTTAGAATATTTTAAAGTATATTATGGTATTTCATGGTCTTTTAGGGGTTTCTAGGGTTTTATGGTTTTAGGTTCTTTATGGAATTTAGGGATTTTAGGATAATTTCAGGGATTTTATTATTTTAGTGTACTTTAGGTTATTAAGAGATTTAGAATATTTTAGTGTTTTAAGGGGTTTCATGGTTTTTATGGTTTTTTGGCCTCCTTGGGTTTGGGGGTGTTTATATGTTTTCTATGGTTTTTAGGTATTTTAGGGTTTTGTGGGTTTTTAGGTTCCTTATGTGTTTTTAGGGTTTTTACTAGTTTAAGAAGATTTGTCATTTTTAGGATTTTTAATATATTTTTTGGGTTTCTAGGGGTTTTACTGTTTTCAAAGATTAAGGGATTTACAGGTTTTAGGGTTTTTATAGGTTTTAGGGATTTATTTGTTATTTGGGGATTTAGTTTATTATTATGTTTTCTTTGGATTTTATTTTCTTTTATTTGTTTTGAAGGGTTTTATGATTTTAGGGATATTTTAGAGTTTTTAGGTCATATGATGGTTTTTAGGGGTGTTTGTTGTTTTTTCAGGTCTTTTTATGTATCGGGTTTTTAGTGTTTTATATGGGTTTTTGGGGTTTTTGGGATTTTAGGGGTTTTGTGGTATTGTGGATATTTATTGTTTTCAGGCTCTTTGTTGGTGTTTAATGTTTTTCAGGTTCATTAATGGATTTAACTAGATCATTTAGCAAATTTTAGTGTTTTAACATCTTTAAAGAGTTTTGGGGTTTCTATAGATTTTGTAAGAGTTTTAGGGACTTTTAGGGGGTTTATGGTTTTTTATGTTTTTAGGTTTTTTGTGATTTTAGGGTTTTTTAGATTTTTTTGTTTTTAGGGGTGTTATGGGTTTTCAAGGGTTTTTAGGATTTTTAGCATTTTTTGGACTTTTGAGATTTTATAGGTTTTTTTGGATTTTACTGGTTTCAAATCAGTTTAGGGGTTTTTAGGGTTTTATTATGGGATTTTTGGATTTTTAAGGTGTTTTAGGATTTGAAGGGAAATTTAAGGTCTTTTATGATTTTAAATGTTTTTTTTCATTTTTAGGTTCGTTGATGGTTTTAGGGGTTTTAATTATTTTCTAGGGTTTTTAGGGAATTACAGTTTTTTTAGTTTTTAATGGTTTTATAGGTTGTTGGAGGTTTTTGTGGGTTTAACAAGGTTTTTACCGGTTTTGGGGTGTTTTTGGTTTAATGGTTTTTTGGGTTTTAGGGGTTTTAGGGGGTAGTGTTTTAGGGTCATTTTTTTGGAGTGGGGTTCTATTTTTAAATTATATTAAGGGATTTATGTTTTATTATGTTTTTAATCATTTTAAGGGTTTTTTTGGGCATTTATATTTTTTAGGGTGTTTAGGTATTTTAGGGTTTTAGGATTTATTATTGTTTTTTTTGTTTTAGTTTTTTTAGGGGTTTTGGGTTTTATTGTATTTTGGGGGTTTTAGGGGTTTTAGGGGTTTTAGGGGGGTTTAGGGGTATTTACTATTTTTCCAGGTTTTATGATTTTATGGTTTTTATGGGTATTGGGGTTTTATAAGGATTTACATAGTTTTGATAGGTTTTTTAAAATTTTATAAAGTTTGAGGGTGTTTTTTAATGTTATAAGGGATTTTAGGGGGTTCAAAGAATTTTATGGGATCTAGGGTTTTAATTTTTAGAGGGATATTAGGGGTTTTTAATGTTTTTGGTGGAATTTTAAGTTTTTTTTAGGTTTTAGAGTACTTATAGTTTCAAGGGATTTTATTTGTTTTGGATTTTTGGGTGTTTTAGGGTTCTTTGGGGGTTTTGGGGGTTTTAGTGTTTTTAGTGTTTTAGCATAATCAAATTTTTTTAGGGTTATAGTGTTTTCATAAGGCTTTTAGGGTTTTGAATATTTTCATAGGTTTTTAGGATTTTGGGTATTTTATTGATTCTTTGGGGTGATTTAGGGTTTTCTTAGGTTTGTGTAGTGGTTTTAAGGTTTCTAGTGTTTTCAATATTTTTCTTATATTTTTAGGGATTGTAGGGTTTTTATGGGTTTTAGAGTATTTTTTGGGTTTTTAGGGGTTTTTGGTTTTTTAGATTTCAAGGGTTTTTGGGGTTTCCATATTTTTTAGTGATTGAAAGGATTTATTTTTGATTTTTAGGTTTTTCATTTTTTTTCATTTCATGTTTTTTAGAGTTATAATGATTTTGATGTTTTTTTAGGGTTTTTATGGATTTTTGGAATTTTGGGGGTTTTAGGATTTTTTATTAATTTTTTGGTTTTCTAGTTTTCTAGTTTGTATAATATTTTTAGGGATATTTTTTGGTTTTATAAGGGTTTTAGGGTATTTAATGGTTTTTTGGATTTTTTTGGGTTTTAGGGTTTTTATGGTGATTTACAATATCTTTATGGTTTTTAGGTTTGTTCTGGGTTTTTAGGATTTTTGGGTGTTTAGGGGTTTTTAGGGGTTTTAGCTGTTCGATTTGGGTCCATTAGTTTTTATAGGTTTTTTTTTTCTAAAAATTTTTAATGGGATTTTGGGTTTTTATGTTTTTTAGGTTGTTAAGGAGTGTATGGTTTTTAGGGTTTTTAGTGTTTAAATGGTTTTTTAGTTTTTAGGGACTTCTAGTTTAATTAGTACTTTCAATGTATTTTAGGGTTTTAGGATTTTTTTATGGTTTAGTTATTTTTGGGGGTTTGAATATTTTATATGGGATTTATGTTTTTTGGGGTTTAAAACGTTTTAGTGATTTTTAGGTTTTTTAGTTTTTTAGGGATTTATGGAATTTATGGGTTTTAGGGGTTTTATGGGTTTTATGGGTTTTTAGTGATTTGTAGGGATTTTAAGGGATTATTATGGGTTTAATGATATTTTAGAGTTCTTATTTATTTTTATTTTTTTATGGTTGTTAGAGTTTTTCATTGGTTTTTAGTGGGTTTATGTTTTGACTGGTTTTATTAAAGGTTTTTAGGGATTTTAGGGTTTTTTTGGGTTTTAGGGTTTTTAAGGATTTTTGGGTTGATTTAAGGATTTAAGGGGTTTTAAGGAAATGTAGTGTTTAAGGTATTTTTATTGTTTTTTTGGGTTTTTTGTATTTTTACGGTTTTTAGTATTTTTAGGAATTTTAAGATTTTTATATGTTTTGTGGTACATGGGTTTTTAAGCGGTTTTAGTGTTTTTATGGGTTTTAGGGTCTTTAGGTATTTTTGGACGTTTAGGGTTTTAGAGGGGTTTTTAGTGTTTTTAGGGTTTTATGATTTTTATGGGTTTCATGATTTTTCCGTTGTTAAGGTGTTTTTAGTGTTTTCACAATTTTTAGTGATTTAAGGGGTTTTAGTTTTTTATAGTGTTTTTAGTTTTTTTAGTTTTTTTTATTTATAGGAGGTTTTGGTTTTTTATTGTTTTAAGGGATTTAGAGATTTTTAGGGTTTTTAATTTCATTTATGGGGTTTGGGGTTTAAAATTCATTCATGGGTTTTCCATATTTTTTAGGGTTTCTAGGAATTTTTGGGAGGGTTTTAGGGATTTTCGGTGTTTTATGATGTTTTTGAATGTTTTAGGCGATTTTAAGGGGTTTAAAGTGGTTAATAGTTATTAGTGTTATTATGTTTTTGGGGGGTTAGGGTGTCATAAGGGTTTTAGAGTGTTTTAATATTTTTATATGGTTTTCATGTTTGTTAATGGGTTTTTAGGGTTATAGGGCGTTTAAAAGATTTTTGGGTTTTTTGGTCTTTTGGGGGTTTTATTGGTTCTCAGGTTTTTAGGGTTTTTCATTTTTTTTGGGTTTTTCGGTTTTTTATTAGGGTTTATAGCTTATTTTAGGTTCTTTAGGGTTTTTATTGGGTTTTTTGGTTTTTTTTGGTTTTTTTGGTTTTTGGTAATTTAGGTTTTTAGGGTTTTCTTAAGGTTTTAGGGGTTTATTGTTTTAGTGTTTTTAATTTTTTTTAGGGATTATTTTTTTTAGTGGGTTAGAAATTTTTAGGGTTTTATGGTTTTTTTATAATTTTTAGGGGTTTCACGGTTTTATTAGGGTTTTTAGGATTTTTAGGAGTTTTTTGGGGTTTTAATATATTTTGAGTGATTTAATTATTTTTAGGGGTTTCATGGTAATTTTTGTTTTTAGGCAGGTTTTATTGTTTTTATAGGGGTTGAGGGGTTTTAGTTTGTTTTTATGGTTTTTAGGGTTTTTAGAGTTTTTTTTGGTTTTTTTACTTTTTAGGGGTTTTAAGGGGATATTTATTTTTAAGGATTTTTATGGATTTGTGTGGTTTTAAGTGATTTATTGTAAGGACTCGACCCCAGTTGCCCAGAGCCAGTGCCTTATTTGATTACGTTGTCATACAAACAAGGAATAAGAATCCCGAAAGACCGAGTATTTTAGTATTATTGGAAACAAATTACATACATAAGTTTAACATTACAACATGAAGGGAAACAAAACACTATTTTAATCCACTAGAAACATCACGTCTCCTAGATTATGCTTACAAGTCATTCATAAATTACTTCTTCATGTCCTGAGAAAATGAAACATAAGAAAGGGGTGAGATCAAACGCTCAGTAAGAGTAAGCAATACAACGGAAGATAATATAAACATTAGACATGGTGAATAATTGAAAACACATGACTTTAATAATAAACTTGAAACATATTATGGAAGGAATATGAGCTAAATAAATAATTCCATAATTAAACATAATCATGGGTATTCAAATAGTCGAATAACCACATGAACATCAAATACTAGCATCATAATGAGGGAAGGGCATATGTCGGACATCATAACCATACCGTCCAAGCCTCGTGCTAGGACCATAAAATAATCATTTTGTCAAGGACTCGTGCCAACACCATAGTTTGTCTCATGAGACCAACCGATGTGTCGAGGAGCTATAGTGGGCCCCACCCATCACATAATAAGTCCAATGCATTCCTCATATGAGTAGGGATCAACATAAAAACATATACATTCATATTGAAACTATCATATGAAATGTAACTAACCTTCACTAATTGTTGAACATAAACACTAACCATTCATAATAATATGGTGAATGGTTTTAGGATATATCATCCACAATAAATTTACTCATAAACCATTAAATAAAATATGTAATATTACTTCATAAATGATTAAACCCAATAATACCATGGAATCAATAAGAGCATTGAACGAAAATACTCTTATAAAATCATTAAGTAATTTTGAGATAAATAATCTTTTATTTTGAAAAGAGGAGTTCTTTTGGAAAATGATTTTATAAAACAAGAAGTGAAGTAAGATATTATTTTTATAATAAAATGAGTATTTTTATAAATATAATGGTTTCCAAATACATATTATAGAGTGCCCTTGTAAATAGATATGGATTGGAGAAATTCCCTTGAATCAGGCTTATATTTTGGAAACAATTTTGAATGTTCCTTTTAAAATGTGTAACTGTCCATAAAACAAAAAATGGTTATGGCTTGTAAACATATATATGATACTCACATAGAATATATGATGAGTACATAACAATACATAAGAATTTCATTGAGGTAATTAGACAATGAAAGTAACCCAAATGAAAATGGAAGTTCGGGTGAAAAATCCTTACCTTAACTCCAAACGTGTTCTTCTCTCGAACATAATATCCTAGAATATGAAATTATACTTATTAATAACATATTTAAAAACCTATTATACGTGTATTTAGTTTATAATAATTCTGTTTAGTTCATTTATACCATTATTTCTATGTTATTAGATTGAATTTCATTGTTCTGGGGTGTTCTTTTTCTTTATTTTCATAATCGGTTCACCTGTTTTTAAGTAGTGGAGTTCATGTGAAATTGTTATAAATCTTCAGGATTATAATTATATATTATTTATGAATATAAATAATCGTTGATGGTCATTTATATCATTTGGTTATATGGAATGAGGATGAATCGTTAGATGATAGCCACTTCGATTATTTGGCGGTATTTGGATTATTATGAATTAGTTTTGTCATATAACATAATTATATGTAATTATTCGGGTTCATGAATATTAATTATGTTATAATACATATATTATAGTCTGGTTCAAAAATATATATGGTTTCATGACCAGTAATGAATAAGAAATCGAGGAACGAAACTTCGTCTTCCACGAAGGCTATAAATTGGAACCTCATTGATGTTGATTTCGTTTATAAAAATAAAATGGTGGGAGTAAAAATATTTATGATGGTTCTTAAATTAACATGATATAATTACAGTATATAGATTTTAATGGAGTTATCATGGTCATTTGGATAGAGTAGGTGAAGAGAGAAAAAGGATAGATATGATCGTGAAAATATGAGAAAAGGTGAGAGATCCCTTATGAAAATTCGGCAGCCTAACGGTGCCGCTTAATATTTCATAAAATGAAATGATGATATCAAAAGGGTATCTCATAATATTCAAATCAAAAGGACAGTAATAATAATACATGAAATCAAACCCCAACATATTAGAATGGAAATTCAAATAGATAACACAAAAGAAGTGTCGACTTAAAGAAGAGAATGAAGGATTCCCTTACCTTGTAGATTAACTCCTAGATCTTGATGGTTGGAACCTTGGGGGATTAAGGACACCTTGGGAGGACTCATAGAGAGGTAAAAACAATAGAGATTCGAGAATGAGGGATTTTTAATGAATAAAAACGAATGGATGAGTGGGTATTTATAGAAAAAGAGAGGTAATTTTTAAAAAAATTCAAAGGGACTCCTCATTAGTGGTTTTTTCCAAACCATGGGCTTGACCATGGTATTTGACAATGGTTCAAGCCACTTGGGACACCTCAGGTAATAAGTTACAATACACAAGTCGACCAGACTTTTATTTTAATTATTATGTCATTATGATGTCATTAAACTACTGAATACTCAAAACTATATTTTCACTATTCACTAAAAATTCATGTATTTTAGAAAAATCACAAAAATTCACCCATACTATTTTTTGACGTGTAGAATTAAAAAGTGAAATCCATTTTTCAAAAATAATTTTCTAAATATTATTAATTTATTTTTTAAATAAGGTCATAGTAAATTCGAAAATAACAATCTTGAAGTGCAATTAGTTTTATGTGACATTGAAAAATTAATTAAAATCCCATTAGCATATTGCCTTACGAAAATAAAATAATATTATTATTTACTATTCATAAGGGTCATATTACTATTCGTATTACTATTTATATTACTATTCATAAGGGTATGTTACTATTCACCAAAAATCATGTTTGTCCTATCAGACTCCAAATGACTTACGGAACACAACTCTAGATGGCCATTTCATGAAATTCAAATCATAGAAGAGGAAAAGTTGTGTTTAATGGATAGATTATAATATTTCATTCTATATTTATTTTCAAAACCTGTGGATGTTACATTCTCCCCTACTTACAAAAAATTTGTCCTCGAAATTCACAATATATTACCTAAAAATATTCAGGTATATCTTTAACATAAGCTCCTCAAGCTACCATGTTGCTTCCTCCATCTTATGGTTCTTCCAAAGAACCCTCACCAAATGAGTCGTTCGATTTCTCAATACTTGTTATCTAGTATCAAAAATCTTGATAGGCTCTTCACAGTAAGATAGATCGTGCTCAAGTTCCACTTCTTCATAAGTGAGTACACGTGCTTGATCTGGTATGTACTTTCTTAACATTGACACATGGAACACATTGTGAACCTTGGAGAGACTTGGTGGCATTGCCAAATGGTAATCTACGGCTCTAATTCAGTCCAGAATTTTAAAAGGTCCTATGTACCTAGGACTCAGTTTACCTTTCTTACCGAAACGTAGAACTCCCTTCCATGGAGATACCTTCAAGAAAACATGATCTCCTACCTGAAATTCCAAATCCTTCCTTCGGTTGTCATCATAGCTCTTCTGCCTACGTTGAGCTATTTTGATATGGTTTTGGATAATCATCACCTTCTCCATTGTTTCTTCAACAAGATATGGGCCCACAAACTTTCTTTCACCAACATCATCCCAACAAGTTGGTGTATGACATCTCCTCCCATATAATGCTTCATAGGGTGCCATTTGAATACTTGAATTGAAGCTATTGTTGTAGGAAATTTATACGAGAGGTAAATACTGATCCCACATTCCTTGAAAATCGTGTGAACAAGACCTCAACATGTCTTCCAATGTTTGAATTGTCCGTTCTGATTGTCCATCAGTTTGTGGGTGGTAGGCAATGCTCAAATGAAGATCAATATCTAGGGCCTTCTGAAGACTTTTCCAGAATCTTGATGTAAAACTTGGATCACGATTAGAAACAATCGATAGGGGTACTCCATGAAGTCTCACAACATTATTAACATATAGTCTTTCTAGACGTTCAAGTGGTAGATCTTCCCTTAGAGCAAGAAAATGTGCTGAATTGGTAAGTAGATCAACAATGACCCATATTGCATTCTTACTTCTAAGAGTCTTTGGTAATCCCAGGAAAATGTCCATCGTGATATTATCCCATTTCCACTCAGGTATGGGAAGAGGTTGCAATACTCCTCCAGACTGTTTCATTCCAGCTTTCACTTATTGACAAACTATACATCTTGACACAAAATATTCAATCTCCCTCATCATGTTGTCCCACCAGAAATGTTCCTTAAAATCCCTATACATCTTAGTGCTTCCAGGGTGTATAGAGAAATTGGAACTATGATAATCCTCTAACAATTCCATTTTTAGATCTGGTATATTTGGAACACAAATTCTCTTCCCAAATTTCAAAATTCCTTCTTCATATACGTAGTCACTCAATATCCCATCATTCACAACTTTAATCTTTCTTTTAAGTCCCTCGTCATTTGCATGAAAACTTTTTATCCTTTCTAGTAAATATGGTTTGGCAACCATTTGAAAAATCATTGATGTTATATCTTCCATGGTTATTCCCATATCCATCATTACAATATCCATGAAAATAGGATCCCTTTCAACTATCATCTTTCTCAAAACTCCACGATCCTTTCGGCTAAAGGCATTTTCCACCTTATTTGCCTTCCCTGGGTGGTAGTGTATCGTGCAATAATAATCCTTGAGTAGTTCAAGCCATATCCTTTTCCTCATGTTGAGTTCTTTCTGTGAGAAAATATACTTCAAACTCTTATGATCATTATAGATCTCACATTTTTTGTATAGAGATAATTTCTCCATATCTTCAAAGAAAATATTACAGCAGCTAACTCAATATCATGAGTAGGATAGTTTCACTCATGAATTTTTAGTTGACATGATGTATAATAAATAACCCTATCATTTTGCATAATACACAACCAATTCCTTTCTTTGAAGCATCGCTATAAATAACAAACCCATCATTCCCTGACGGTAGAGTCAATAGAGAAGCATTGACTAATCTTCTCTTCAGTTCTTCAATACATTTTCACAATATTTTATCCAAACAAATTTAACCCCTTTACATGTGAGCTTCTTTAGCGGGGTATCCAGTCGGGAAAAATTCTGTACGAAATGCCGATAATAACCTGCTAAGATAATAAAACCACGTACCTCATTTATGATTCTTGGCATGGGACAATCTTGGATTGCATTTGTCTTTGTAGATCAACTAGGATTCCATCCTTAGAAACAATATGGCCATGAAAAGAAATCTCCTAAAGACTGAGTTCACACTTTCCAAACTTCCCATATAATTCAAGTCTTCTAAGTGTCTTCAGGATAATGCGCAGGTGATTTTCGTATACTTCGCAGCTTTTGGACTATAAAAAAGATATCATCAATGAATACCACTACAAAATCATCGAGATATTCCTTGAACACTATGTTCATTAGAACCATGAAGAAAGAGGGTGCATTAGTCAATCCAAAAGGCATTACTGTAAACTCATAATGTCTATACCTGGTTCGAAATGCTATTTTTGGAATTTCTTCCTTCTTCACACTCAACAGATGATATCCAGATTGAAGGTAGATCTTTGAAAAGTATTGAGCTCCATGCAGCTGGTCAAATAAATCATGAATGCAAGGTAGGGGATACTTGTTATTTATTGTTATAGCATTGATCTCCCTGTAGTCGACACATAATCTCATAGATCCATCATTCTTCTTAACAAAAAGGATAGGGGATCACCATGGAGAAACACTAGGGAAAATAAATCCCTTATTACTCAATTCCTCTAGTTGTCTCTTTATCTCCACAAATTCCACAGTGTACATTCGATAAGGGGTCTATGATATAGGCCTTGAACCAGGAATTAATTCAATAGAAAACTCAATTTCTCTTTCTGGAGGATGTCTAGGTAAATCGTCTGTAAATACATCATCATATTCCCTTAAAATAGGCACATAATCAATTTTAACATTCCTTTCCTCACCCACAGTTATTTCATTCTCATCCTCCCCAATAATTGAATTTAGTTGAGCTAGTTGGGGTGGATCTAGATAAGAATTAGGTGATCATGATTCTTCTCTAAAGATAAGGTGTTCATTATCATCATCATCAAAAATTGTAACCTCCTACTTCTTAAAATAAATTGCATCATGGTCTGAAAGACAATACATATAGAGGATTATATCAAATTCAATAATTGGTATGATGATGAGATCAGCAGATAAAGAACATTTATGTGCCATAATGGGAACTAATTCACAGAACTTTGTAGCAATGATACTTCCCTTAAGAGTTTTGACTGACAACTCCATTGTTAAATCAAATTTGAAATATCTAATTTTCTTAGAAAACTAGGAAGATATGAAATAATGTGGTGATCCATAATCAAATAAAGCATTTCCTAAGCTTGAGGGAATAATTAATATACATGCCACAAATAACGCGAAACTTCAACCTATGCAGTTTTGATTGCATAAGCTTGTCCCTGATCCCTTGGCTTTCTCTGTAGCATATTTCCTTGACATTTTGGACAATCATTAGCATAGTGTCCCATATCTCGAAAACTATTGCATTGAACATCATTGGATTCCTTAGTCCCTTTACAATAACCCGCAAGATGGACTTTCTGACCACATTTGTAGCATACTCATTTTCCTTTTACGAATGCACCAGGGTGTTTCTTTCCTCAATTGTCACATGGTGGAAATTAAACTCTTCACTTCTTCCTTGTTTCCTTATTTCCTCTCCCAGGGTTTTCAGCAGCCCTCTTCTTTTCTTTCATTCCCTTAAATTAATACGACTTATAGAATTCTTTTTCTATCTTGATTTCACATGAAACAATATCCTCATATGATGAAAAGATTTGGGAGACCATTTCCCTTAGGAGGAATGGTTTTAGGCCATCAAAGAATTGATCAATTTTGCTCCTTGGATTTCGTATATAGTCCACTGCTTTTCTTTATAGCCTTGTGATGTTGGCTTCGTACTTGGCAACATTGTCATCCTCCTTCTGCCACAGATTCAAGAATTGTCTCTCCATATCTGCTCTCTGATCATGAGGGAAATATTTTTCTAAGAATATTTCCTTAAAATCCCACCATTCCATCTCTTCTATCTCTTCCTCCTCCTTTGTGTTTTGGATTAAAGACCACCTCTGATCCGCATCTACCGATAGATGATATATTGCCTTGAAAACCTTCTCTCTTTCACTACATCCAAAAGAGAGAAATATCTTATAATGGGAACATATCCACTGCTCTACTACAAATGGTTTTGTAGTCCCATTGAATGATGGAGGATGTGGTCACATAAAGCGATCAAGCATGGCTCCTCCACGTGGTGGATCTGAATGCTCCATACGAGTAAGGCTATTATTCATAACCTGAGTAAGTTTTCCCAGTATAGTTATCAGTTGCTCTGAACCAGTCATAGCACCAGAGAAAACATCATTATCTTGCGTCAGAGGAAAATCCCTACAGGGTACACGTGCATTCGAGATATTTCCATTCCATCCAATAGGCCCCATATCTAGATAATGGCATACACTATATTAGGTTATGAATCATAATGTATAATCTTAACTTAACAAAATAAATAGAAAAAATTGAGATCTTACGAATGGATAATCCCATATTCAGAAATGTGGTTTCTTTGAGGAATACTTTATATTTGAATCCTTCATAATGTCTTGTAAAGAAAATGTGAATTATCATAAGAATATCCCCGGGATTTTCGTAACCAAGAGTAGAACAAGGCCCATTGTCGTGCATCAGTTCCCATTCGATTCTAGCTCAAAGTGGTGTTTTCGGGTTTTACCCCTAGATACATCTATTCCAGAGCCGCCTCTACCTGCTCATATCCAGACAGGGATGTATTTCTTGAAATATCCACATAATCTATTCCTTACCAAAATACCAAGACGTTAATGTATGTATATCCTCAATGACTAACTTAGGGACTCTTCCCCAATTATACGTTTTCTTGTTTCTAAGTATTCTACCAAACTTCCTCTGATACCAACTGTAAGAACCTGACCCTAGTTGCCCAGAGTCGGTGCATTATTTTATTATGTTGAAATACATACAAGGAATATGAATCCCAAAAGATCGAGTAGTTTAGTTTTATTGTAAACAAGTTACATACATACGTTTAACATTACAACATGAAGGGAAACAAAACAATATTTTAATCCACTAGAAACATCGCGTCTCCTAGATTATGCTTGCATGTCATTCATAAATTACTTCTTCTTGTCCTGAGAAAAAGAAACATAAGAAAGGGGTGAGCTCAAACACTCAGTAAGAGTAAGAAATACAGTGGAAGATAATATAAACATTAGACATGGTGAATAATTGAAAATACATGCCTTTAATAATAACTTTGAAACATATTATGGCAGGAATATGAGCTAAATAAATAATTTCATAATTAAACATAATCATGTGTATTCTACTAGTCGAATAACCACATGAACTTCAAATACTAGCATCATAATGAGGGAAGTGCATATGTCGGACATCATAACCATATCGTCCATGCCTCGTGCTAGGACCATACAATAATCAATTTTTCAAGGCCTCGTGCCAAGATCATAGTTTGTCTCATGAGACCTACCGATTCATCGAGGGGCTATAGCGGGTGTAACACCCCAAGCTTCTACGGTACGTTTCCCTTCGAATAATGCGATAGCGTGTGTTGTACGCAACCTCGAGTTCTAACACACACCACAACTAATTAAACTAGCCGTTGTGAATAGTAATACCTACTTTTTGAAATCATATATATTCTATATTTCAAAATGGACTTCATTTTTGGATTCGGAATATCAAAATTAGCCTAGGGTGAAATTTTGGTACATTTCGGATATCTTTCATATTTTGATGAATAGTGAAAATTTCTAAATTTTAATTAAAAACAACTTTTTTAATCAAAATAATTAATAGTGATAAATTATGAATTTGAGTGGTTTTAAAGTATATTTAGAATATATTTTTACCATTCAATTTAATGTTTATCATTGGACATAATTTTACAATTAAACCGAACATAAACAAGTGTCAATCTTTTGATAGTTATTATCTCTTAAAAACACGCCTTTTGTTTTGACAGCGGGAATTAATTTTAAATTAATTTCTGCCACTTCTGTGTTTTGAATTTAGGAAAATGGATTCCATATTTGGAATCAGGATGTTCAAATTGTGTAAATAGGTAACTTTTATTTTTAGACATTTTGAATAGTTACTGTGGTAAATATTTTATTTACCATGGTTAAAGGGTAAATCCTGTAAATAAGGGTTAAAAAAATAATATTATAATAATACAAAATTACCCTAAAACGTGTCCTAACCTTATTGGTGGACACATACCCGACCATGGGCATCCTTTGGTCAATTTGGGGACCCCTTGGAGCCACTTGTATGTGGTAGGGACACTTTATATTAATAAAGTTAAAATAAAAATAAAAATGGCATAAGCTTACATCTTTTAGAAGAACAATTTTTACATAGGGTTATACATGTTGGATTTTCGATTATAAATATTAATTAGAAATCTAAAAAGATTTCCTACATAATGATATTTTATTTATAATTTTTAGACATTATATAATTTATTTTATTTATGACACAATGATGATGCAGTAATTACTAAAATAGTGAAAAATAAAAATAATTGATCTTATAAATACCCAAATAATTATAATATGAAACTTTTAATGAATTAAACTAATTTTCTATGATAATATGATATATTAGGATTGATTTAATTGACTTTGTTCGAAGTAATCAATCTGTTAGGAGTTTCACAAAAATCAACTATTGAATAGTGTCAAAATTGACATAAAAGAGTTCTTAAAACAAATATTATATTATTAATTGATATTAAATTCCTAAAAATCTAAGGTTCGGCCAAGAGACTTATATTATGATAGGTTCCTCATTAATGGACCACTTGGGGGTCTCTGGGATGTATATAGTAAGTTTATTAATCATATTATATAAAAATACAAAGAGACATTGTAAAAGTGAAACTAATTAACTTAGAGTTAATACTTAAAGATAAGGTTAATATAAGTACCCAAACCTGTCTAAATTCTATTGGATGAGTTGTTTTCGACCTATCCACACCTCATCCTTTGAATAGTCAACTTTGGAGCCTTTTTAAACCGAATATGAATTTATTATAAATTAATATTTCTAACTTTTCCAAAGGTGCCCCTCACCCCTCTTATAAAAGGGCACTCCTCCTTCTCATTTCTTCACACCTTCAAAGCCTTTTGGTTCGGCCAAACTCTGCCCAAATACTCTCCCAACATCCCTCAATACAACCTAGAGGCCTTAGTTTGATCAGAAAGCCAACCTAAGGAGCCCTTTTGATCAAATCAAAAGGAAGAACCCGAAGAAGAGGTAATGATTTCACCACCCTTTTCTAAGTTCATTTCTTCTTCCACTTCTTCTTCCTTTGTTCTTACCATTCTGAAATAATAACTCCAGTATCTCACATATACTGTGATGTTATTATAAATATGGTACAATCATATTCAGTATTCTATCCACCCTTTGAATAACATGTCACCATACGTGCGTACGTACGGCTTACCGTCTCCACGTCGTGGTGTAATTGTTATTCAATATAATATTATTTGGATGGGTATAATAATGATGTGTAACTCATGTAAATAATAAATATAACATGTTAATGATTCTGTATATATGATATACCATCCATTTATATATTATTTTAATATCAAAAGAATGATATTGTCGCTCGTGCGTACGTACGGACTACCGTCTCCACGAACGCGATGAGATTCATTCTCCATCGTATCCATTCAAGTATAATTATCATTTGATGATTTAAAAATGATGTTTAAGGACTTTATATCATTCTGGATATGAATAAGATACAACAACCATGGCTTATGTAACAAAACATATAAAAGAAAATGAGTAAGTTAACTCCTGAAACGACGACAATTCTAAGATATTATTAACAAATCAATGTTAAAAGATCATATATGATATCATATTAATATATATGATTCTTGTATAATTTAATAACAACTATTTCACCATTATACAGGAGGTTAACCTACCCCAACCAAGGAAAAGTACAAGGTAAGGGTTATTTCACAATCTCTTCATTATCCGAGGTTGTTTATACGTAATAATCTACTGGGATATCTTTATCATCCACATTCATGTTTCTTAAAAATGTATTTCAAAACATTTTTTATGGGTTAAAGTCATTTATACCCTTGTTTGAATTTTTATAAGAGGTTTATAAAGGAATCTTTCGGTCGTTTTCAAAACAAGGTCCTTTTTAACCTTTTCGACAGAATTAAAGTAAGAATGTTTTTTTTAACTTATGCGGCGGGTGCGGTTATTTTACGCCGTTATAAAATCTTCAAAGCTTTCCTTACAAGCTTATAAGAATATTTTCAAAGAAAATGTTTTATTTTATATGGATCTTAAATGATTTCAAAATAAAAAGAGATATTTCTTTAAAAAGAATTTTGATTTCATCTATGTCAACATCCTTTGATGGATTTTAAGATTATTTGAAGTTGATTTATTATGATACAAAACTTCTATATTGTATTGAAGGTTTTGTGATATGTTTGACTGTGGATGTGCTATTTTTATACCATTCATAGTTTATGGTGAAATTATTGACATTTCGTATGCTAGTTTTAATACGAATGTTTATGTTATGTTTAAACCTTTTCATATGGGAATGCATTGGACTTAATAAGTGATGGGTGGAGCCCGCTATAGCTCCTCGATGCATCGGTAGGTCTCATGAGACAAACTAGTGTCTTGGCACAAGGCCTTGACAAAATCTTATTTGTAGTCTTGGCACGAGGCCTTGGCTATGTGGTTATGATAGTCTGGCATTATGCATTCCAACATTATGAAAGTGGTTATTTATTTTTGCATGTGATTATTCGATTAGTGGAATATCCATGTGAATAAGTAAATGGCATTATTTCATTTTATTTATGCCATACCATGTTGAAAGTTCATGTTTAAAAGGCTTTTGTTTTAGTTATACATTGCCTTAAATGTTTATTCTTATTGATGAATGTTTCCGCTATATTGTTATCCTTACTGGGCATTTGAGCTCACCCCTTTTCTATGTTTTATTTTTCCCAGGTAGTGAAGAAGTAAATTATGAATGACTTGCAGGGATATTATGAGGGGTTAATAGTGTGGTTATGAAGACTTTGTTGTTGTAGTAGTTTTTCACTTTAAAATGTAATGTAAAACTTTATGATTATATCTAGTGTTTCCAAGGCTACTAAACCAATAGGTCTTTCGGGATTTGATCTTTCTTGTGATCATGCCAATGTTACGAAGTAATGCACCGACTCTAGGTAGCTGGGATCGGGGCGTTACAGTTGGTATCAGAGGAAGTTTAGTACAAACCTTGGAAGCTAGATTTAGATAAACTCTGATTAGAGCACCTAGACCTAAGATGAACTTTGAGGATTAGTATAGAAGAACTTCCTAGAATTTTGGTATTGTAGAGACTTTGTGAGTTTTGCGAGCAATACATCCCTGTCTGGATACGAGCAGGTAGAGGCGGCTCTGGCACAGATGTACCTAGGGGTAAAACCCGAAAACACCGCTTTGAGCTAGACTCGAACGGGAACTGGTGCACGACAACGGGCCTTGCTGCACTCTTGGTTACGACACTCCCGGGGGATATGCTTAGGATAACTCTCACTTTCTTTACAAATCATTATGAAGGGTTTATGAGTATATACTTCCTCAAAGAAAACATATTTATGATTATGGATTATATCCATAGATAGTTCAATTTATGTTAAGTGTTTTATAAGTATGGGATTATGTATTTTGATTCATAAACTGATCTAGTTTATGCCATTGTTTAGAAATGGCGCCTAGTGGAAGAAATGGAAACCGTATCAATGCACGCACTCCATGTAGGGATTTCCCTCCTGCTCAAGATAATTATAGTGGGGCTGGTGATGCAACTGGTGCTGATCAGCTAATCACCGTACTGGGACAACTTACTCAGGTTATGAATAATAACCTTACCCGTATGGAGCACCCTGATCCGCAGCGTGGAGGATCAATGTTAGATCGATTCATGAGACAACAACCACCAACGTTCAATGGAAGTACAAATCCCTTAGTAGCTGAGCAATGGATATTTTCCCTAGAGAAAATATTTCAGGCTTTGGGGAGTAGTGAAAGGGAAAAAGTTACCATGGCAGTTTACCGCCTCACTGGAGATGCTGATCAATGGTGGTCATTGATTCAAAACATGAAGGAAGATGATGAAGTATCAAACATGGAATGGAGGGAGTTCAAAGATCTGTTTTTAGAAAAATACTTTCCTCGCGACCATCGAGCAGATATGGAAAGGCAATTTCTGAGTCTGAGACAAAAGGAGGATGAGAATGTCACAAAGTATGAGGCTAACTTTACAAGGTTAGCGAGGTATGCTGGAGATTATATTCGCAACCCAAGAAGTAAGATTGATCGTTTCTTTGATGGGTTAAAACCATTTCTCCGTCGAGCATTAGTCTCACAATCCTTTTCATCATACGAAGACATTGTCTCATGTGCTATCAAGACCGAAAAGGAATTCTCTAAGTCTTATGACTTTAAAGCAAAGCAAGAGAAGAAGAGACCTGCTGATCAATCTGGGAATGGAAATAAGGGGAAGAAGGGAAAGGTTGAATATCCATCTTGTGGTAAGTGCGGGAAGAAACACCCCGGTGCTTGCTTGAAGGGAATGGGAGTCTGTTACAAGTGTGGTGAAAAAGGCCACCAAGATCATGATTGCAAGGGGAAGAAGGAAGCTACCAACGTTCAGTGCTACAATTGCAGGGAGATGGGGCATTATGCAAATGCATGTCCTAAGCGTCAGGAGAACTTACCTCAGAAAAGGCCAAGGGATCAAGGCCAGGCTTATGCTATCACTACTGCTGAGGTAGAAACTCCGAAAGACGTGGTGGCAGGTAATTTAATGGTTTCCTCAAGTTTAGAAAATGCATTATTTGATTCTGGATCATCGCATTGTTTCATATCTTCCCAGTTTGCTAAGAAAATTAGATATTTCCAATTTGATTTAATAAGGGAGTTGTCAGTTAAAACTCCTAAGGGAAGTATCGTTGCAACAAAGTTTTGTGAATCAGTCCCCATTAGAGCACATAAATTTTCTTTATCTGCTGATTTCATCGTCATACCTATGATTGAGTTTGATATAATCCTCGGTATGGACTGGCTTTCGGACTATGATGCGAAGATTTATTGTAAGAAGAAAGAGGTTACGATTCTTGATGATAATGATAAGGAACACCTTATTTTTAGAGCAGAATCGTCACCACCTAATTCTTATTTAGACCCACCCCCAGTAGCTCAACTTAATTCAATTATTGGGGAGGAAGAGAATGAAATAACTGTTGGTGAGGAAAGGAATGTTCAAATAGAGGATGTACCTGTTGTGAAAGAATTTGTAGATGTATTTCCGGAAGATTTACCTGGACATCCTCCAGAACGAGAAGTTGAGTTTTCTATTGATTTGATTCCTGGATCAAGGCCTATATCGAAGACCCCTTATAGAATGGCCACTGTAGAGTTAGTCGAACTAAAGAAACAACTAGAGGAATTGAGTAATAAGGGATTTATTCGCCCTAGTGTTTCTCCATGGGGAGCCCCTGTTCTTTTTGTTAAAAAGAAAGATGGATCTATGAGGTTATGTATCGACTACAGGGAGATCAATGCTATAACGATAAAGAACAAGTATCCCCTACCTCGTATTGATGATTTATTTGACCAACTGCATGGAGCTCAATACTTTTCAAAGATTGACCTTCGATCTGGATACCATCAGTTGTGTGTGAAGAAGGAAGACATTCCGAAAACAGCATTTCGAACCAGGTACGGGCATTACGAGTTTACTGTAATGCCGTTTGGATTGACTAATGCACCCTCTGTATTCATGGATCTGATGAATAGAGTTTTCAAGGAGTATCTCGATGAATTTGTGGTGGTATTTATTGATGATATCTTGGTATACTCCAAAACCTACGAAGATCATGAAAATCACTTGCGCATTATCTTGAAGACTCTGAGGAGGCATGAATTATATGGAAAGTTTAGCAAGTGTGAATTCTGGCTTCAGGAGATTTCTTTTCTTGGCCATATTGTCTCTAAAGATGGAATCTTTGTTGATCCTTCTAAGACCAAGGCAATCCAAGAATGGCCAGCACCTACGATTATAACTGAGGTACGTAGTTTTATTGGCTTGGCAGGTTATTATCGACGTTTCGTCCAGAATTTTGCCCGATTGGCTAACCCATTAACGAAGGTCACACGTAAAGGGGTTAAATTTGTTTGGACAAAAGAGTGTGAAGAATGTTTCGAAGAACTGAAGAGAAGATTAGTCAATGATCCTATATTGACTCTACCATCGGGGAATGATGGGTTCGTTATTTATAGCGATGCATCAAAGAAAGGACTTGGCTGTGTCCTTATGCAGAATGATAGAGTTATTGCCTATGCATCACGACAGTTGAAAATTCATGAACAAAACTATCCTACTCATGATCTTGAGTTAGCAGCTGTGATCTTTGCTTTGAAGATATGGAGGCACTACCTCTATGGTGAAAAATGTGAGATTTATACTGATCACAAGAGTTTGAAGTATATTTTCTCACAAAAAGAACTCAACATGAGGCAAAGGAGATAGCTTGAATTACTCAAGGATTATGATTGTACGATACACTACCACCCGGGGAAGGCAAACAAGGTGGCAGATGCTTTGAGTAGAAAAGACCATGGAGTTTTGAACAATATGAGAATTGAAAGGGATCCAATTTTCATGGATCTAGTGAAAATGGAAATGGGAATAACCAGGGAAGGTGAAACATCAATGCTTTTTCAAATGGTTGCCAAACCATCTTTACTAGAAAGGATTAAGAGTTCTCAGACCGATGATGACGAATTCCAAAAGAAGATTAAAGCTGTGAATGATGGGAGATTGAGAGACTTTGTGTATGAAGATGGAATTTTGAAATTCGGGAAGAGACTTTGTGTTCCCAATATACCTGATCTAAAAAGGGAATTGCTGGATGATGCTCATAGTTCCAATTTCTCTATACACCCTGGGAGCACCAAAATGTATAGAGATTTGAAGGAACATTTTTGGTGGGACAACATGAAGAGGGAGATTGCTGATTTTGTGTCAAGGTGTATGGTTTGTCAACAAGTGAAAGCTGGAAGGCAACAGCCTGGAGGAGTCATGCAACCTCTTCCCATACCGGAGTGGAAATGGGACAATATTACGATGGACTTTGTCCTGGGGCTACCAAAGACTCCTAGAAGGAACGATGCAATATGGGTTATTGTTGATCGTCTTACCAAGTCAGCACATTTTCTTGCTAGAAGAGAAGATCTACCCCTGGAACGTCTAGCAAGACTATACATTAATGAAGTTGTGAGACTTCATGGTGTACCCCTATCGATTGTTTCTGATCGTGATCCCCGTTTTACTTCAAGATTCTGGAAAAGTCTTCAGAAATCCCTGGATACTGAACTTCATTTGAGCACTGCTTACCACCCTCAGACAGACAGACAATCAGAACGGACTATTCAAACCTTAGAAGACATGTTGAGATCTTTCTCACTTGATTTTCAGGGTATGTGGGATCAATATTTACCTCTGGTAGAATTTTCCTATAACAATAGCTTCCATTCGAGTATAAAAATGGAACCATATGAAGCGTTATACGGAAAGAGATGTCGTACACCAACCTGTTGGGATGACGTTGGTGAAAGAAAACTTGTAGGCCCAGAACTGGTGGAGGAAACGGTGGAAAAGGTGAAGGTAATCCAAAATCACATCAAAGCAGCTCAAAGTAGGCAGAAGAGCTATGCCGATAATCGAAGGAAGGATTTGGAATTTCAAGTCGGTGATCATGTTTTCCTAAAGGTATCTCCGTGGAAGGGAGTCATACGTTTTGGTAAGAAAGGTAAATTGAGTCCCAGGTACATCGGACCTTTCGAAATTCTAGAACGAATTGGGGCTGTAGCTTACCGATTGGCAATGCCGCCAAGTCTCTCCAAAGTTCACGATGTGTTCCACGTATCTCTGTTGAGAAAATACATGCCAGACCCGACGCATGTACTCACCTATGAGGAATTAGAACTGGAACCCGATCTGTCTTATTGCGAAGAGCCCGTCAGGATTCTTGATACAAGAGAACAAGTACTGAGAAACCGGACGACGCGTCTGGTAAAAGTTTTGTGGAGAAATCATAAGATGGAAGAGGCAACGTGGGAACCCAAGGAACTTATGATGAAGAACCACCCGTGTCTTTTTATGCAGTAATACCCTAGAAATTTCGAGGACGCAATTATTTGAAGGAGGGGAGAATGTAACACCCCAAGCTTCTACGGTACGTTTCCCTTCGAATAATGCGATAGCGTGTGTTGTACGCAACCTCGAGTTCTAACACACACCACAACTAATTAAACTAGCCGTTGTGAATAGTAATACCTACTTTTTGAAATCATATATATTCTATATTTCAAAATGGACTTCATTTTTGGATTCGGAATATCAAAATTAGCCTAGGGTGAAATTTTGGTACATTTCGGATAACTTTCATATTTTGATGAATAGTGAAAATTTCTAAATTTTAATTAAAAACAACTTTTTTAATCAAAATAATTAATAGTGATAAATTATGAATTTGAGTGGTTTTAAATTATATTTAGAATATATTTTTACCATTCAATTTAATGTTTATCATTGGACATAATTTTACAATTAAACCGAACATAAACAAGTGTCAATCTTTTGATAGTTATTATCTCTTAAAAACACGCTTTTTGTTTTGACAGCGGGAATTAATTTTAAATTAATTTCTGCCACTTCTGTGTTTTGAATTTAGGAAAATGGATTCCATATTTGGAATCAGGATGTTCAAATTGTGTAAATAGGTAACTTTTATTTTTAGACATTTTGAATAGTTACTGTGGTAAATATTTTATTTACCATGGTTAAAGGGTAAATCCTGTAAATAAGGGTTAAAAAAATAATATTATAATAATACAAAATTACCCTAAAACGTGTCCTAACCTTATTGGTGGACACATACCCGACCATGGGCATCCTTTGGTCAATTTGGGGACCCCTTGGAGCCACTTGTATGTGGTAGGGACACTTTATATTAATAAAGTTAAAATAAAAATAAAAATGGCATAAGCTTACATCTTTTAGAAGAACAATTTTTACATAGGGTTATACATGTTGGATTTTCGATTATAAATATTAATTAGAAAGCTAAAAAGATTTCCTACATAATGATATTTTATTTATAATTTTTAGACATTATATAATTTATTTTATTTATGACACAATGATGATGCAGTAATTACTAAAATAGTGAAAAATAAAAATAATTGATCTTATAAATACCCAAATAATTATAATATGAAACTTTTAATGAATTAAACTAATTTTCTATGATAATATGATATATTAGGATTGATTTAATTGACTTTGTTCGAAGTAATCAATCTGTTAGGAGTTTCACAAAAATCAACTATTGAATAGTGTCAAAATTGACATAAAAGAGTTCTTAAAACAAATATTATATTATTAATTGATATTAAATTCCTAAAAATCTAAGGTTCGGCCAAGAGACTTATATTATGATAGGTTCCTCATTAATGGACCACTTGGGGGTCGCTTGGATGTATATAGTATGTTTATTAATCATATTATATAAAAATACAAAGAGACATTGTAAAAGTGAAACTAATTAACTTAGAGTTAATACTTAAAGATAAGGTTAATATAAGTACCCAAACCTGTCTAAATTCTATTGGATGAGTTTTGTTCGACCTATCCACACCTCATCCTTTGAATAGTCAACTTTGGAGCCTTTGTAAACCGAATATGAATTTATTATAAATTAATATTTCTAACTTTTCCAAAGGTGCCCCTCACCCCTCTTATAAAAGGGCACTCCTCCTTCTCATTTCTTCACACCTTCAAAGCCTTTTGGTTCGGCCAAACTCTGCCCAAATACTCTCCCAACATCCCTCAATACAACCTAGTGGCCTTAGTTTGATCAGAAAGCCAACCTAAGGAGCCCTTTTGATCAAATCAAAAGGAAGAACCCGAAGAAGAGGTAATGATTTCACCACCCTTTTCTAAGTTCATTTCTTCTTCCACTTCTTCTTCCTTTGTTCTTACCATTCTGAAATAATAACTCCAGTATCTCACATATACTGTGATGTTATTATAAATATGGTACAATCATATTCAGTATTCTATCCACCCTTTTAATAACATGTCACCATACGTGCGTACGTACGGCTTACCGTCTCCACGTCGTGGTGTAATTGTTATTCAATATAATATTATTTGGATGGGTATAATAATGATGTGTAACTCATGTAAATAATAAATATAACATGTTAATGATTCTGTATATATGATATACCATCCATTTATATATTATTTTAATATCAAAAGAATGATATTGTCGCTCGTGCGTACGTACGGACTACCGTCTCCACGAACGCGATGAGATTCATTCTCCATCGTATCCATTCAAGTATAATTATCATTTGATGATTTAAAAATGATGTTTAAGGACTGTATATCATTCTGGATATGAATAAGATACAACAACCATGGCTTATGTAACAAAACATATAAAAGAAAATGAGTAAGTTAACTCCCGAAACGACGATAATTCTAAGATATTATTAACAAATCAATGTTAAAAGATCATATATGATATCATATTAATATATATGATTCTTGTATAATTTAATAACAACTATTTCACCATTATACAGGAGGTTAACCTACCCCAACCAAGGAAAAGTACAAGGTAAGGGTTATTTCACAATCTCTTCATTATCCGAGGTTGTTTATACGTAATAATCTACTGGGATATCTTTATCATCCACATTCATGTTTCTTAAAAATGTATTTCAAAACATTTTTTATGGGTTAAGGTCATTTATACCCTTGTTTGAATTTTTATAAGAGGTTTATAAAGGAATCTTTCGTTCGTTTTCAAAACAAGGTCCTTTTTAACCTTTTCGACAGAATTAAGGTAAGAATGTTTTTTTTAACTTATGCGGCGGGTGCGGTTATTTTACGCCGTTATAAAATCTTCAAAGCTTTCCTTACAAGCTTATAAGAATATTTTCAAAGAAAATGTTTTATTTTATATGGATCTTAAATGATTTCAAAATAAAAAGAGATATTTCTTTAAAAAGAATTTTGATTTCATCTATGTCAACATCATTTGATGGATTTTAAGATTATTTGAAGTTGATTTATTATGACACAAAACTTCTATATTGTATTGAAGGTTTTGTGATATGTTTGACTGTGGATGTGCTATTTTTATACCATTCATAGTTTATGGTGAAATTATTGACATTTCGTATGCTAGTTTTAATACGAATGTTTATGTTATGTTTAAACCTTTTCATATGGGAATGCATTGGACTTAATAAGTGACGGGTGGAGCCCGCTATAGCTCCTCGATGCATCGGTAGGTCTCATGAGACAAACTAGTGTCTTGGCACAAGGCCTTGACAAAATCTTATTTGTAGTCTTGGCACGAGGCCTTGGCTATGTGGTTATGATAGTCTGGCATTATGCATTCCAACATTATGAAAGTGGTTATTTATTTTTGCATGTGATTATTCGATTAGTGGAATATCCATGTGAATAAGTAAATGGCATTATTTCATTTTATTTATGCCATACCATGTTGAAAGTTCATGTTTAAAAGGCTTTTGTTTTAGTTATACATTGCCTTAAATGTTTATTCTTATTGATGAAAGTTTCCGCTATATTGTTATCCTTACTGGGCATTTGAGCTCACCCCTTTTCTATGTTTTATTTTTCCCAGGTAGTGAAGAAGTAAATTATGAATGACTTGCAGGGATATTATGAGGGGTTAATAGTGTGGTTATGAAGACTTTGTTGTTGTAGTAGTTTTTCACTTTAAAATGTAATGTAAAACTTTATGATTATATCTAGTGTTTCCAAGGCTACTAAACCAATCGGTCTTTCGAGATTTGATCTTTCTTGTGATCATGCCAATGTTACGAAGTAATGCACCGACTCTAGGTAGCTGGGGTCGGGGCGTTACAGCGGGCCCCAAATATCACATAATATGTCCAATTTATTCCTTATATGAGCGGGGATCAACATAAACAACATATACATTCATATTGGAACTATCATATGAAATGTAACTAGCTTTCACCAATTATTGAACATAAACACTAACCATTCAGAATAATATGGTGAATGGTTTTAGGATAGATCATCCACAATAAATTTAATCATAAACCATTAAATAAAATATGGTATATGACTTCATAAATGATTAAACCCAACAATACCATGGAATCAATAAGAGCATTGAACGAAAATACTCCTATAAAATCATTAAGCAATTTTGAGATAAATACTCTTTTATTTTGAACAGAAGAGTTCTTTTGGAAAATAATTTTATAAAACCAGAATTGAGGAAAGATATTATTTTCATAATAAAATGAGTATTTTTAGAAATTTAATGGTTTCCAAAAATGTATTATAGATTTCCCTTGTAAATAGATATAGATTGGAGAAATTCCCTTGAATCGGGCTTCTATTTTGGAAACAATTTTGAAAGTTCCTTTTAAAATGTTTAACTATCCCTAAAATAAGGAAGGGTTATTTTTTAAAAAAATATATATTATACTCACACAGAATATATGATGAGTACATAAGAATACATAAGAATTTCATTGAGGTAATTAGACAATGAAAGTAACCCGAATGAAAATGGATGCTCGGGTGAAAAACCATTACCTTAACTCCAGATCCTGGAATATGAGATTATACTTGTTAATATAATATTTAAAAACATATTATAAATGTATTTAGTTTATAATAATTCTTTTTAGTTCATTTATACCCTTATTTCTATGTTATTAGATAGAATTTCACTGTTCTAGGGTGTTCATTTTCATTATTTTCATAATTGGTTCACTTGTTTTTAAGTAATGGAGTTCATGTGGAATGGTTATAAATCTTTAGGATTAGAATTATATATTATTTATCAACATAAATAATTAGTTATTTTCATTTCTATCATTTGGTTATATGGAATGAGGATGATTCATTAGATGAGAACCACTTCGATTATTTGGAGGTATTTGGATTATTATGAACTTCTTTTGTCATATAACTTAATTATTTGTACATATTCTGGTAAATGAATATTAATTATGTTATAATACATATATTATAGTCTGGTTCAACCATAAATACGGTTTCATGACCCGTAATGACGAATAAATTGAATAATGAAACTTCGTCATCTACGAAGGCTATAAATTGGAACCTCAGGGACGTTGATTTTGTTTATAAAAATAAAAGGTAGGGAGTAAAAATATTTATGATGGTTCTTCCATTAATATGATATAATTACAGTATATATATGTTATTGGAGTTATCATGGTAATTTAGATAGAGGATTTGAGGAGAGAAAAAGAATAGAGATGATCTTGAAAATAAGAGAAAACGTGAGAGATCCCTTATGAAAAATTCGACAGCCTAACGACGTCGCATAATATTTCATAAATTGAAATGATGAGATAAAAAGGGTATCTCATCATATTGAAATAAAAATTACAGTAATAAGAATACATGAAATCAATCCCGAACATATAATAATGGAAATTCAAAGAGATAACATAAAAGAAATTTCGACTTAAAGAAGAGAATGAAGGATTCCCTTACCTCGTAGAATAACTCCTAGATCATGAAGGTTGTAACCTTGAGGGTTTAAGGACACCTTGGGAAGACTCATAGAGAGGTAAATACACCATATCATTGAGGATGGGGTATTTGGAATGAATGAAAACTAATGGATGAGTGGGTATTTATAGAAAAAGATAGGTAACTTTTTAATAATTTCAATGGGACACCTTATTAGTGGTTTTTGCCAAACCATGGGTTTGCCCATGGTATTTTCCCATGGTTTAAGACACATGGGAAAACTCATGTAATACGTTACTATACAAAAGTCTACCAGCCATTTATTTTAATTATTATGTCATTATCATGTCATCAAACTACTAAATACTCAAAATTGTATTTTTTTACTATTCATGAAAAATTCAAGTATTTTAGAAAAATCCCAAAAATTCACCCCTACTATTTTTCGACATGTATAATTCAAAAGTTAAATCAATTTTTCAAAAATAATTTTCTAAATATTATTAATTTAATTTTTAAATAAGGTCATAGTAAATTCGAAAAATAACAATATGGAAGTGCAATTAGTTTTATGTGACATTGAAAAATTAATTAAGATCCCAGTATCATATTGCCTTATGAAAATAAAATAATATTATTATTTACTATTCATAAGGATCATATTATTATTCATATTACTATTTAAATTACTTTTCATAAGGGTATGTTACTATTCACCAAAAATCAAGTTTGTTCTATCAGACTCCAAATGACTTACTGAACACAACTATAGATGACCATTTCCTGAAATTCAAAACATAGAAGTGGAAAAGTTGTGTTTAATGGATAGATTATAAAATTGCATTATATATTTATTTTCAAAACCTAGGGATGTTACATTTATGGGATTTTTGGGTTTTTGGGATTTTTGGGTTTTAAGGGATTTTATGGTTTTTATAGTTTTGGGGGTTTTATGGTTATTAGAATTTTTTGTGTTTTAGTGTCTTTTTTTGGGATTTTAGTGTTTATAGTAATTTTATGGTTTTACTTTTTTTTGAGATATTTTGTTTTTGTGGTTCTTTTAGGATTTTTAAGCATCATTTAGGTATTTTTTCAGTTTTTATGGCTTTTATGGTTTTTTGAATTCATAAAGATTTTAGGGGTTTTAATATTTTCTTTATTTTTAGTGTTTATTTAGTTTTTATGATTGTTTATGGGTTTCTTGGTTTTTAGAGGTTTTGTGGACTTTAGGGATTCTTATGATTTTCTTAAGATGTATGGCTTTTTTAAGATTCATATGTTTTGTAGAGTTTTTTTATAGTTTTTAGGGTTTTTTTATAAAGATTATATTTTTAGGATTTTAAGGATTTTATGAGTTTTTAGGTTTTTTAAGGTTTTTTATTTTTTTTCTATTTGTTAGTATTTTGGGGGGGGGGGTTAAATTTTTTGGTTGTTTGGGGGTTTTGGTTTGTTTTATGGTTCTTATGGTTTTATGTACTAAATGGGTTTTAGGGTTTCTAATGTGTCTAGGGTGTTTTGGGTTGTTTATCGGTATTATCATTTTTTGGATATATTTGGGTATTTAAGATAATTTAGGACTTTTTTAGTGTTTTTGGGATTTTTAGTGATTCATTAGGGTTTTAGGGTTTTTATAGGGGTTTTAGGGTCGGTTGTGGGGTTTTATAATCTTTTAGGAGTTTTTAGGATCATTATGGGGTTTTAAGGGATTTAGGGTTTTTTATTGTATTGGGGTTATATGGGATTTTAGGGATTTTAGTGTTTTAGGGGTTTTGGGTCATGGAATGGTTTTTAGGGTTTAGGGATTTTTTATTTTTTGTAGTTTTTTATAGTGTTTAAGGTTTTTTATATTCTCCTAGTATTTTTAAGTGTTTTATGGTTTTAGGGTGTTGAATGGTTTTAGTGGTGTTAGTGGTTTTATGGGTTTTATGGGATTTTTATGGTTTTATGGGTTTTCATGTGTTTAGGCGGTTTTATGGTTTTTAGTGGTTTAGGGGTTTTTAGATTTTTTATAGTCTTTAGGAGGGTGTTTTGGTGTTTAAATGGTTTTTAGGGTTTTTGGTGTTTTTGTTTTTAAGGGTTTTAATTTTTTTGGGTTTTTGTAGTTTCTAGTGTTATTTGGGATTTTTAGGATTTTTAGGGAGTTTAGCAGTTCTGATGGTTTTTTAAAATACTATTCGGGTTTTTAGGATATTTAAGGGTTTTAGTGTATTTGGGGTTTCATTGTTTTTATGGCACATAATGGGTTTCTAGTTTTTAATTTTTTTTTGGGTTTTGGGGTCATTAAGGTTTTTGAGGATTGTTTTGGGTTTGTGGGGATTTTGGTTTTTTATCATAGGTTTTTTTGGGTTTTAAGGTGTTTTGTGTGTTTTATTGGTTTTTTATGTTTTTATGATTTTCTGGTCCACTATATTTTAAGGTTTTTAGGGGTTTTATGGGTTTTCATATATTTAGGGACTCTTAATTTTTTTTTTGGGGGGGGGGGGTTTAGGGTCTTTTAATGTTTTCAATGTTTTTTTGGGTTCATTGTGTATTTATGGGTTTTATGGTGTTTTTGGTTGTTTTTGGGTTTTTGGGTGTTATAGGTGTTTTAGGGGATTTATGGACTTATATGGGTTTGAAGGTTTGAAGTTTTCATTACATGTTTTTTGAGTTATTAGGGTCTTTAAATGTTTTCTTGGGTTTTTAGGGACTTTGAGGGTTTTATGATTTCTAGGGGTTTTTAGTGGTTTTAAAGTCATTTAGGATATTTTGTGTCCTATAGGTTTTTAGGGTATTTTGGGTTTTTATAGGTTTTTGGCTCCTTAAGGTTTTTTTAATGTTTCTTGGATCATTTTGGGTATTTATGGTTTTTTATTTTCCATTTGGGGGTTTTGAGGTTTCATAGCCCTTTAGGGGTTTTATTTTCATTTAAAGATTTTTTTGAATTTTTGGTCATTGGGTTTTTTTAGATTTTTAGTGAATTTTAGTGGTATTATAGTTTTTAAGGACTTTTAGGGGTATTTTTGGTTTTTAGGGGTTTTAGGGTATTTTAGGGGTTATCTGGTTTTTTGGGGCTGGTTGGGGTCTTTTGGGGTTTTAAGGGATTTATGGTCTTTTAGGGGTATATTGTCTTTTAGTGGTTTTGGGTTTTTATGAATTTTTATGGTTTTTATCCATTATTTGGGAGTTTTATGTATTTTTTGTGGTTTATAGATTTAGAGTTGTAAGGATTTTATAGTTCATAGGGTATTTGGGGTATTTGGGGTTTCAAGGGTTTTTACGGGTTTTTCGATTTTAACAGTTTTTAGGTTCGTTATGGTTTTAGTGTACTTTTCAGTTTTAAGTGCTTTTAGGGTTTTTAGGCTATTAGGGTTATTTGAAATTTTAATGGTATTTTAATTGTTTTAGGTATTGTAAACGTTTTTATGCAGTTTAGTTTTTATGGGTTTTTGGGTTTTATGGGGTTTCTTGTTTTTTACGGTTTTTAGGGTTTTAATGTTTTTTAGGGGTTTTAGGCATTTCATGGTGTGTCAGGGTTTTAAAGCTATTATTATTTTTAGGGGTGATCAGTTTTTTTAGGGTTTTAATGAAATTTATGGGCTTTTAAAGACCTTTTTGGGGTTTTGAGGTTGTTTAGGGGGTTTATGGATTTAGGTTTTTTTAGGGTTTTGGGTTAGATTTTAGGGTTTAGGGTGTATGGTATAGGGTTTAGGATATATGGTTTATGGTATGAGATATATGCCATAGGGTTTGTGGTTTAGTGTGTTGGGTATAGATTTTAGGTTATAGGGTTTATGGATTAGGATACAAGGTATCGTGTTTTGGTAGAATGGTTTAGCATTTTGGTTTTATGGTGTAGGGTATAGGGTTTACAATATAGGGTTTTTGGTGTAGTGTCTATGATTTTTTAGCAAGGTTTAGGGTTTAGGGTCTTTATCTATTTTATGGGTATTTAGGGTTATATATTTTATAATATTTTTACTATTTTTTGGGGGTTTTTTGGATTTTTATGGGTTCTATTGGTTTTAGGTGATTTTGGGTTCTTATGCGTTTTAGGTTTTTTGATGTTTTGGGGTCTTGTGGGGTCCTCAAACAAAATCTTCAAAGGGAAATGAAATACTATGATAAAATTGATGAAGTAAAGGGATGCATGTGGGGATTAAAAATTGGAGGAAAAGATTGGAGGAGTCCAATTTGGAAAAGGACTGAATCTACTCCACATACTGTTTATTGGGAAAGGTCTGTGGAGGGAAAAAACCACAAACCAAGTGGTACACAGGCATCTTGTGAATCTCTGGCCCACAATGCCTTGGCCATCAAACCAAGATGATTGCGAAATGAATGAAGAAAGGCATTGATCAACCGCGAACCACATAATTGGTGGAATAGTGTCATAGAAATTCCACTTGTGAAACACATCGTTGGAGAAAACATGACAAAGAGGTACACTCCCACATACCATCCCCATGGACTGAGAAGCTCACGGATGAGACAAAGATGACAGCACCCCACGACATGCATCATATGTGAATGTGAGGCGTTGACTTCCACTGCCATTAATCGCAACACCAAAAATATCAGTTGACCGAGTCATCCACAAGACGAAGAATTTACATATGGTATTCTGATAAATGTGTCTTGTGCCCATAGATATAGCCTCCTTAGAACTCAATAAAATCACCCCAAGGGGAGGCAAGTAAGTGGATCAGTTTTTTGGGAGAACTGAGAGTCTATGTAAGGAAGACTTATATGGTAAAAAGTTGGAGAAGTACGGAACCATGAATATTTTCCAACACGTATAAATACACCACAAACCCCAAAAAGAATAAATCATAAACACATGGGTAAACCATGAACCTAAAAGGGGAAATGTGAACTATTCTCCATTTGTGAATGAACATCCCATGAACTGCAAGATTAATGCCGCCTTTTCAATTTGGCATACAGGGTAGAAAATCTCTATGTCGATGAGAGCCTTCCAGGCACAGCATTCCACCGCATGAAGGGAATCCCGCACTTCATACATCTTTGGTATGAAAATATTTATTTAGGCCATGTACCACCATGGTATGTAGACAACACCAAGATATGCATACCCCATGGTATGCTGACCACATCCAGTTATGAATACCATCCTTTTATGTGAATGACCCTTATACCTACATAACAAACTCTATGTGGATGGTACCCCACCCTGCATGAACAAATGGTACACAAAGTAGGGTACCATTGGGATTCTCACCATCCAGTACCGATCATGACCTTCTATTTCCATCCCATTATCCCAATCCACTCCACAAACCTGTCCATTGGAATTAGGAAAAAGCCTCTTCCTTAGTCGATGGACCCATATAAATAGACCATTGGGTGCATCAAGATGCCATTATGAGTCTACATACCCATGGTAAGCCGAGTCACAAAGGTAGTCCCCACATCATGATGGACCATATGGAATTTCTTAAGTCTACATTCCCATGGTAACCCGGATTCCAACATCGGGATACTAACATTGACCTCCAAAGTCTAGGGATCAAGGGTAATCACATTCATTTCCATTCAATGTGGGGTAGTGATAAGTCAATGGAATTGTGCTCGCTTTTCCCTTAGAAGATAAGAAACATTCCTCTCATTCCCCAGAACCCATTAAAAGGGTGTCTCTCCTAGAGTAAGGCCCTAGATTATCAGGCTGGACTTAATGACCTTCACATTCACTTCACATTGAAGGGTTCATTGCTCATCACCCACATCCAAAATCATCCTGGAAAATTCTGTTGTGGGATCTTCCTTTGCCCTCATTAGAGAAGATAAAGTGTTCCTTTTTTGAATCTCTTACATGCTCTTAATTATAAAATAGAGAATGAATCACATGGGATTAGTGGTCTATGATAATACGACATTGGCACATCCCACCATGAACTACAAGAACCTTGATTCCCACTCTAACTGGTATACATAGTAAGACATCATCTAGGACCAAGCTCCATATCATCTCCTCCATGATATGAGAGATCACAACCCCCCTTTAAATGGGAAACTACCACGTTCAAAAATTATCATGTCACAACTCTAACTGAACAACAGGAGATTTGATTCTTATCAATTGGGATGTGTAGGATGTCTCCTTGTGGTACCAAACTAATACCCAATCCACTATAACATTCTCTGAGGCATTTTCTCGATGGGGTCATATTAATATAGAAGACCATATATTTCTTGGGAATCCTGGGCCACCTCATAATTAGCTCCACAATGGATCTTGAACAAGAACCTTTTGCCTAGAAGTCCTTCCTTCATGATGTTAAACTGAATGGATGGGTCCCCATCACATGACCTTAAGAGGTCATGTGTCCAATTAAGTGACACCGAACTATGTGGGTTCTGATTCCTCTAGAGAGGATACATATGAAACCCTACTCACGGTTTCGATCCTAATACCAAAGAAACATTTTTCCCCCTTGGATGAGGATAAAATTCAGAACACCTATTCATAGAGCTTAAACTAGCATTGCCTTAGTAATTCTGAATACATGTGTCTCCATGATTGATCATGCAACCCATGGGTAATATGTGGACACAATATTAGGGAAAGAACCAAGGATTTATGATCATCTGAAAATTTCTTAAATCTATAATAGAGTCCTAGAGTATGCAATAATTCCCCCCGAAAGGGTGTGATGAGCCCGAACTCCCATCCTCTAGACCAATGGAGTCCTAAAGCATCATTTTCCAAATCATCATCCAACGAGTACATGCCTTTGAAAATTAGGTCTATGAATCATGGATATCTGGGTCACTGAGTGTTTCTAGATCCATGAATAATCCCATTGGAGACTATCCTAGGACATCATATGTAACACCCCAAGCTTCTACGGTACGCTTCTCTTTGAATAATGTGATAGCGTGTGTTGTACGCAACACCGAGTTCTAACACACCATAACCGATCAAACTAGCCGTTATGAATAGTAATACCTAATTTTTAAAATTATATATATTTTATATTTCAAAATGGACTTCATTTTTGGATTCAGAATATCTAATTTAGCCTAAGGTGAAATTTTGGTACTTTTCGGATAACTTTAATATTTTGATGAATAGTGAAAATTACAAAATTTTAATTAAAAACCACTTTTGTAATCAAAATAATTAATAGTGATAAATTATTAATTTGAGAGGTTTTAAAGTATATTTAGAATATATTTTTACCATTTAATATAATTTTGGTCATTCAACACAATTTTACAATTAAACCGGCCATAAACAAGTGCCAATCTTTTGATAGTTATTATCTCTTAAAAACACGCTTTTTGTTTTAACAACAGGACTTAATTTTAAATTAATTTCTGCCACTTCTGTGTTTTTAATTTTGAAAAATGGATTCCTTATTTTGAATCAGGATGTTCAAATTTTGTAAATAGGTATCTTTTATTTTTAGACATTTTGAATAATTACTTCGGTAAATATTTTATTTACCATGGTTAAGGGTAAATCCGGTAAAAAAAGGTTAAAAAATAATATTATAATAATACAAAATTACCCTAAAACGTGTCCTAACCTTATTGGTTGATACATGTTAGACCATAGGCATCTGTTGGTCGATTTTGGGACCCCATGGTGCCACTTTTAGGTGATAGAGACACTTAATTTTAATTAAGTTAAAATGAATACAAAAATGACACGAGCATATAACTTTTAGAAAAACAATTTTTACATAGGGTTATATATGTTGGATTTTCAACTATAAATATTAATTAGAAAGATAAAAATATTTCCTACATAATTATTTTTTTTTTAATTTTTAGAGATTATATAATTTAATTCATTTATGACACAATGATGATGTAGTAATTCCCATAATAGTGGAAATTTAAAATAATTGATATTATAAATACACAAATAAATATTATTTGAGACTTTTAATGAATTAAAATAATTTTCTAGGATAATATGACATATTAGGATTTATTTAATTAACTTTTTTCGAAGTTATAATTCTGTTATGAGTTTCACAAAAAAGCAACTATTGAATAGTGTCAAAATTGACATAAAAGAGTTTTTAAAACAAGTATTATATTATTAATTGATATTAAATTCCTAAAAATTTAAGGTTCGGACAAGAGACTTATATCATTATATTTTTATCATTAATGGACCACTTGGGGGTCTCTTGGATTTATATGGTAAGTTTATTAACCATATAATATAAAAATACAAAGAGACATTGTAAAAGTGAAACTAATTAACTTAGAGTTAATACTTAAAGATAAGGTTAATATAGTAACCCAAACCTGCCTAAATTATATTGGTTGAGTTGTTTTCGACCTATACCCACCTTAAAATTTAAATAATCAACTTTGGAGCCATTAGAAACCGAATATGAAATTATTATAAATTAATATTTCTAGCTTTTCCAAAGGTGACCCTCACCCCTCTTATAAAAGGGAAATCCTCCTTATCATTTCTTCACACCTTAAAAGCCTTTTGATTCGACCAAACTCTGCCCAAATACTCTCCCAACTTCCCTCACTACAACCTAGAGGCCTTATTTTGATCGTAAAGCCATCCTATAGAGCCCTTTTGATCAAATCAAAAGGAAGAACCCGAAGAAGAGGTAATGATTTCACCACCCTTTTCCAAGTTCCTTTCTTCTTCCACTTCTTCTTTCTTTGTTATTACCATTATAAAATAATAACTCCAGTATCATTTATATACTGTGATGTTATTATAAATATGGTACAACCATATTCAGTATTCTATCCACCCTTTTAATAACATGTCACCATACGTGCGTACGTACGGCTTACCGTCTCCACGTCGTGGTGTAATTGTTATTCAATATATTATTATTTGGATGGGTATAATAATGATGTGTAACTCATGTAAATAATAAATACAACATGTTAATGATTCTGTATATATGATATACCATCCATTTATATATTATTTTAATATCAAAAGAATGATATTGTCGCTCGTGTATACGTACGGACTACCGTCTCCACGAACGCGATAAGATTCATTCTCTATCGTATCCATTCAAGTATAATTCTCATTTGATGATTAATAATAGTATCTTAGGACATGATATCATTCTGTATATGATTAAGATACAACCTATCCATTACAAACATGGCTTACGTAACAAAACATATAAAATAAAACGAGTAAGTTAACACCCGAAACAACGATAATACTAAGATATTATTAACAAATCAATGTTAAAAGATCATATATGATATCATATTAATGTATATGATTCTTTTATATTTTAATAACAATTATTTCACCATTATACTGTATTTTAACCTACCCCAACCAAGGAAAAGTACAAGGTAAGGGTTTATTTCGCAATCTCTTCATTATCCGAGGTTGTTTATACGTAATAATCTACTGGGACCTCTTTATCATCCACATCCATGTTTCTTAAAAATGTATTTCAAATTTTTTTTACTATTTACAAGAATATGGGTTAAACTCATTTATACCCTTGTTTGACTTTTTATAATAGGTTTATAAAAGAATCTTTCCGTCATTTTCCAAATTGGGTGCTTTTAACCTTTTCGACAGAATTAAGGTAAGAATGCTTTTTTAACTTATACGGCGGGTGCGGCTATTTTCCGCCGTTATAAAATCATCAAAGCTTCCCTCACAAGATTATAATAATACTTTCAAAAAATGTTTCATTTTAAATGACTCTTAAATGATTTCAAAATAAAAAGAGATATTTCTCTAAAAAGAGTTTTGATTTCATCTATGTCAACATCCTTTGATGGATTTTAAGCTTATTTGGAGATGATTTATTATGAAACAAAACATCCATTGTATTGAAGGTTTTGTGATATGTATGACTATGGATATGTTATTTTCATGGTTTATGGATGAAGTATTTACATTTTGTATGCTAGTTTTAATACAAATGTTTATGTTATATTTAAACCTTTTCATATGGGAATGCATTGGACTTAATATGTGACGGGTGGAGCCCGCTATAGCTCCTCGATGCATCGGTAGGTCTCACGAGACAAAATAGTGTCTTGGCACAAGGCCTTGGCAAAAACATATTTGTAGTCTTGGCACGAGGCCTTGGCTATGTGGTTATGATAGTCTGGCATTATGCATTCCATCATTATGAAAGTGGTTATTGATATTCCATGTGATTATTCGATAAGTAGAATATCCTTGTGAATAAGTAAATGGCATTATTTCATTTTACTTTTCTATACTATGTTGAAGTTCATGTATAAAAGGCTTTTGTTTTAGTAATGCATTGGCTTAAATGTTTATGCTTATTTTTGAAAGTTTCCACTATATTGTTATCCTTACTGGGCATTTGAGCTCATCCCTTTTCTATGTTTTATTTTTCCCAGGATGTGAAGAAGTAAGTTATGAATGAACTGCATGGATTTTTTGTGGGGATATGAGTGTGAAATATGGAGACTATGTTGTTGTAGTAGTTTTTCACTTTATGATGTAATGTAAAACTTTATGAATATATCTATTGTTTCCAAGGCTACTAAACAAATCGGTCTTTCGAGATTTGATCTTTCTTGTGATCATGCAAATGTTATGTAATAATGCACCGAATCTAGGTAACTGGGGTCGGGGCATTATGGTTGGTATCGGAGGAAGTTTAGTACAAACCTTGGAAGCTAGATTTAGATAAACTCTGATTAGAGCACGTAGACCTAAGATGAACTTTGAGGATTAGTATGGAAGAACATCCTAGAATTTTGGTATTGTAGAGATTTTGTGAGTTTTCTTAGCAATACATCCATGTCTGGATACGAGCAGGTAGAGGCGGCTCTGGCACAGATGTACCTAGGGGTAAAACCCGAAAACACCACTTTGAACTAGACTCGAACGGGAACTGGTGCACGACAACGGGCCTTTCTGTACTCTTGGATACGACACTCCAGAGGGATATGCTTAGGATAACTCTCATTTTCTTTACAAATCATTATGAAGGGTTTATGAGTATATACTTCCTCAAATAAAACATTTTTATGATTATGGATTATATCCATAAATTGTTCAATTTATGTTAAGTGTTTTATAAGTATGGGATTATGTATTTTGATTCATAAACTGATCTAGTTTATGCCATTGTTTAGAAATGGCACCTAGTGGAAGAAATGGAAACTGTATCAATGCACGCACTCCATGTAGGGATTTCCCTCCTGCTCAAGATAATTATAGTGGAGTTGGTGATGCAACTGGTGCCGATCAGCTAATCACCATACTGGGACAACTCACTTAAGTTATGAATAATAACCTTACCCGTATGGAGCACCCTGATCCACAGCGTGGAGGATCAATGTTAGATCGATTCACGAGGCAACAACCACCAACGTTCAATAGGAGTACAAATCCCTTAGTAGCTGAGCAATGGATATTTTCCCTAGAGAAAATATTTCAGGCTTTGGGGAGTAGTGAAAGGGAAAAAGTTATCATGGCAGTTTACCGCCTCACTGGAGATGCTGATCAATAGTGGTCATTGATTCAAAATACTAAGGAAGATGATGAAGTATCAAATATGGAATAGAGGGAGTTCAAAGATCTGATTTTAGAAAAATACTTTCCTCACGACCATCGAGCAGATATGGAAAGGAAATTTCTGAGTCTAAGACAAAAGGAGGATGAGAATGTCACAAAGTATGAGGCTAGCTTTAAAAGGTTAGCAAGGTATGCTGGTGATTATATACGTAACCCAAGAAGTAAGATTGATCGTTTCTTTGATGGGTTAAAACCATTTCTCCGTCGAGCATTAGTCTAACAATCCTTTTCATCGTACGAAGACATTTTCTCATGTTCTATCAAGACCGGAAAGGAATTCTCTAAGTCTTATGACTTTAGAGAAAAGAAAGAGAAGAAGAGGCCTGCTGATCAATCTAGGAATGGAAATAAGGGGAAGAAAGGAAAGGTTAAATATCCATCATGTGGTAAATGTTGGAAGAAACACCCCGGTACTTGCTTCAAGGGAATGAGCGTCTGTTACAAATGTGGTTAAAAAGGACACCAAGCTCGTGATTGCAAAGGGAATAAGGAATCTACCAATGTTCAGTTCTACGATTGCAAGGAGATGGGGCATTATGAAAATGAATGTCCTAAGCGTCAGGAGAACGTACCTCAGAAAAGGCCAAGGGATCAAGGCCAGGCTTATGCTATCACTACTGCTAAGGTAGAAGCTTCGAAAGACTTGGTGGCAGGTAATTTAATGGTTTCCTCAAGTTTAGCAAATTCATTATTTGATTCTGGATCATCTCATTGTTTCATATCTTCCCCGTTTTCTAAGAAAATAAGATATTTCCAATTTGATTTAACAAGGGAGTTGTCAGTTAAAACTCCTAAGGGAAGTATCATTGCAACAATGTTTTTTGAATCAGTCCCCATTAGAGCACATAAATGTTCTTTATCTACTGATATCATTGTCATACCTATGATTGAGTTTGATATAATCCTCAGTATGGACTGGATTTCGGACTATGATGCGAAGATTTATTGTAAGAAGAAAGAGGTTACGATTCTTGATGATAATGATAAGGAACACCTTATCTTTAGAGAAGAATCGTCACCACCTAATTCTTATTTAGATCCACACCTAGTAGCTCAACTAAATTCAATTATTGGGGTGGAAGAGAATGAAATAACTATGGGTGAGTAAAGGAATGTTCAAATAGAAGATGTACCTATTGTGGAAGAATTTGTAGATGTATTTCCGGAAGATTTACCTGGACATCCTCCAGAACGAGAAGTTGAGTTTTCCATTGATTTAATTCCTGGATCAAGGCCTATATCGGAGACCCCTTATAGAATGGCCACTGTAGAATTAGTTTAACTAAAGAAAAAACTAGAGGAATTGAGTAATAAGGGATTTATTCTCCCTAGTGTTTCTCCAAGGGGAGCCCCTGTTCTTTTTGTTAAAAAGAAAGATGGATCTATGAGGTTATGCATCGACTATAGGGAGATCAATGCTATAATGATAAAGAACAAGTATCCCCTACCTCGCATTGATGATTTATTTGACCAACTGCATGGAGCTCAATACTTTTCAAAGATTGACCTTCGATCTGGATACCATCAGTTGTGTGTGAAGAAGGAAGGCATTCCGAAGACAGCATTTCGAACCAGATACGAGCATTACGAGTTTACTGTAATGCCTTTTGGATTGACTAATGCACCCTCTGTATTCATGGATCTGATAAATAGAGTTTTCAAGGAGTATCTTGATGAATTGGTGGTGGTATTTATTGATGATATCTTGGTACACTCCAAAATATACGAAGATCATGAAAATCACTTGCGCATTATCCTGAAGACTCTGAGAAGACATGAATTATATGGGAAGTTTAGCAAGTGCAAATTCTGGCTTCATGAGATTTCTTTTCTTTGCCATATTGTCTCTAAAGATGGAATCTCTGTTGATCCTTATAAGACCAAGGCGATCCAAGAATGGCCATCACCTACGAGTATAATTTAGGTACATAGTTTTATTGGTTTGGCAGGTTATTATCGACGTTTCGTCCAAAATTTTGCCCGATTGGATAACCCATTAACGAAGCTCACACGTAAAGGAATTAAATTTGTTTGGAAAAAAGAGTGTGAAGAATGCTTCGAAGAACTGAAGAGAAGATTATTCAATGCTCCTATATTTACTCTACCATCGGGGAATGATGGGTTCATTATTTATAGTGATGCATCGAAGAAAGGACTTGGTTGTGTCCTTATGCAGAATGATATATTTATTGCCTATGCATCACGATAGTTGAAAATTCATGAACAAAAATATCCTACTCATGATCTCGATTTAGCAGCTCTGATCTTTTCTTTGAAGATATGGAGGCACTACCTCTATGGTGAAAAATGTGAGATTTATACTGATCACAAGAGTTTGAAGTATATTTTCTCACAAAAAGAACTCAACATGAGGCAAAGGAGATGGCATGAATTACTCAAGCATTATGACTGTACGATACACTACCACCTGGGGAAAGCAAACAAGGTGGAAGATGCTTTGAGAAAAAAAGACCACGGAGTTTTGAACGTGATGAAAATTGAAAGGGATCCAATTTTGATGGATCTAGTGAAGATGGACATGGGAATAACTAGGTAAGGCGAAACATCAATGCTTTTTCAAATGGTTGCCAAACCATCTTTACTAGAAAGGATTAAGAGTTCTCAGACCGATGATGAATATTTTCAAAAGAAGATTAAAGATGTGAATGATGGGAGACAGAGAGACTTTGTGTATAAAGATGGAATTTTGAAATTTGGGAAGAGACTTTGTGTTCCCGATATACCTGATCTAAAAAGGTAATTTCTGGATGATTCTTATAGTTCCAATTTCTCTATAAACCCTGGGAGCACCAAAATGTATAGAGATTTGAAGGAACATTTTTGGTGGGACAACATGAAGAGGGAGATTTCTTATTTTGTGTCAAGATGTATGGTTTTTCAACAAGTGAAAGCTGGAAGGAAACAGCCCGGAGTAGTCATGCAACCTCTTACCATACCGAAGTGGAAATGGGACAATATTACGATGGACTTTGTCATGGGGCTACCAAAGACTCCTAGAAGGAACGATGCAATATGGGTTATTATTGATCGTCTTACCAAGTCAGCACATTTTCTTGCTATAAGGGAAGATCTACCCCTGGAATGTCTAGAAAAACTATATATTAATGAAGTTGCGAGACTTCATGGAGTACCCCTATCGATTGTTTCTGATCGTGATCCCCATTTTACTTCAAGATTCTGGAAAAGTCTTCAGAAATCCCTAGATACTGAACTTCATTTGAGCACTGCATACCACCCTCAGACAGAAAGACAATCAGAACGGACTATTCAAACCTTAGAAGACATGTTGAGATCTTTCTCACTTGACTTTCAGGGTATGTGGGATCAATATTTACCTCTGGTAGAATTTTCCTATAACAATAGCTTCCATTCGAGTATTCAGATGGCACCATATGAAGCGTTATATGGAAAGAGATGCCGTACACCAACTTGTTGGGATGACGTTGGTGAAAGAAAACTTGTAGGCCCAGAACTGGTGGAGGAAACGGTGGAAAAGGTGAAGGTAATCCAAAATCACATCAAAGCAGCTCAAAGTAGGCAGAAGAGCTATGCCGATAATCAAAGGAAGGATTTGGAATTTCAAGTCGGTGATCATGTTTTCCTGAAGGTATCTCCATGGAAGGGAGTCATACGTTTTGGTAAGAAAGGTAAATTGAGTCCTAGGTACATCGGACCCTTTGAAATTCTAGAATGAATTGGGGTTGTAGCTTACCGATTGGGAATTCCGCCAAGTCTCTCCAAAGTTCACGATGTGTTCCACGTATCTCTGTTGAGGAAATACATGCCTGACCCATTGCATGTACTCACCTATGAGGAATTAGAACTGGAACTTGATCTGTCTTATTGCGAAGATCCCATCCGGATTCTTGATACGAGAGAACAAGTACAGAGAAATAGGACGACACGTCTGGTAAAAGTTTTGTGGAGAAACCATAAGATTGAAGAGGCAATGTGGGAACCCGAGGAACTTATGATGAAGAACCACCCAAGTCTTTTCATGTGATAAGTATTCTAGAAATTTCGAGGACGAAATTATTAGATGGAGGGGAGAATGTAACACCCCAAGCTTCTACGGTACGCTTCTCTTTGAATAATGTGATAGCGTGTGTTGTACGCAACACCGAGTTCTAACACACCATAACCAATCAAACTAGCCGTTATGAATATTAATAACTACTTTTTGAAATTATATATATTTTATATTTGAAAATGGAGTTCATTTTTGGATTCGGAATATCAAATTTAGCCTAAGGTGAAATTTTGGTACTTTTCGGATATCTTTAATATTTTGATGAATAGTGAAAATTACTTTATTTTAATTAAAAACAACTTTTTTAATCAAAATAATTAATAGTGATAAATTATTAATTTGAGAGGTTTTAAAGTATATTTAGAATATATTTTTACCATTTAATATAATTTTGGTCATTGAACACAATTTTACAATTAAACCGGACATAAACAAGTGCCAATCTTTTGATAGTTATTATCTCTTAAAAACACACTTTTTGTTTTAACAACGGTAATTAATTTTAAATTAATTTCTGCCACTTCTGTGTTTTCAATTTTGAAAAATTGATTCCATATTTGGAATTCAGATGTTCAAATTGTGTAAATAGGTAACATTTATTTTTAGACATTTTGAATAATTACTTCGGTAAATATTTTATTTACCATGGTTAAGGGTAAATCCGGTAAATAAGGGTTAAAAATTAATATTATAATAATACAAAATTACACTAAAATGTGTCCTAACCTTATTGGTTGATACATGTTCTACCATAGGCATCTTTTGGTCGATTTTGGGACCCCATGGTGCCACTTGTAGGTGATAGGGACACTTAATTTTAATTAAGTTAAAATGAATACAAAAATGACACGAGCATATATCTTTTAAAAAAACAATTTTTACATAGGGTTATATATGTTGTATTTTCAACTATAAATATTCATTAGAAATATAAAAAAATATTTCCTAAATAATTTTATTTTATTTATAATTTTTAGAGATTAAATAATTTAATTTATTTATGACACAATGATGATGCAGTGATTCCCATAATAGTGCAAATTTAAAATAGTTGATATTATAAATACACAAATAAATATAATTTTAGACTTTTAATGAATTAAAATGATTTTCTAGGATAATATTACATATTATGATTGATTTAATTAACTTTGTTTGAAGTAATAATTCTGTTATGAGTTTCACAAAAATCAACTATTGAATAGTGTCAAAATTGACATAAAAGAGTTTTTAAAACAAGTATTATATTATTAATTGATATTAAATTCCTAAAAATCTATTGTTCGGAAAAGAGACTTATATCATTATATTTGTATCATTAATGGACCACTTGGGGGTCTTTTGGATGTATATGGTATGTTTATTAACCATATAATATAAAAATACAAAGAGACATTGTAAAAGTGAAACTAATTAACTTAGAGTTAATACATAATGATAAGGTTAATATAGTAACCCAAACCTGCCTAAATTCTATTGGTTGAGTTTTTTTCGACCTATCCCCACCTTAACATTTAAATAATAAACTTTGGAGCCTTTAGAAACCGAATATGAATTTATTATAAATTAATATTTCTAGATTTTCCAAAGGTGCCCCTCACCCCTCTTATAAAAGGGCACTCCTCCTTCTCATTTCTACACACCTTCAAAGCCTTTTGGTTCGGCAAAACTCTGCCCAAATACTCTCCCAACTTCCCTAACTAAAACCTAGAGTCCTTAGTTTGATCAGAAAGCCAACCTATGGAGCCCTTTTGATCAAAACAAAAGGAAGAAACCGAAGAAGTGGTAATGATTTCACCACCCTTTTTCAAGTTCCTTTCTTCTTCCACTTCTTCTTTCTTTGTTATTACCATTCTAAAATAATAACTCCAGTATAATATATATATTGTGATGTTATTATAAATATGGTACAACTATATTCAGTATTCTATCCACCCTTTGAATAACATGTCACCATACGTGCGTACGTACGGCTTGCCGTCTCCACGTCGTGGTGTAATTGTTATTCAATATATTATTATTTGGATGGGTATAATAATGATGTGTAACTCATGTAAATAATAAATATAACATTTTAATGATTCTTTATATATGATATACCATCCATTTATATATTATTTTAATAAAAAAAGAATGATATTGTTTCTCGTGCGTACGTACGGACTACCGTCTCCACGAACGCGATGAGATTCATTCACCATCGTATCCATTCAAGTATAATTCTCATTTGATGATTAATAATAGTATCTAAGGACTTGATATCATTCTGTATATGATTAAGATACAACCTATCCATTACAAAAATGGCTTACGTAACAAAACCTATTAAAGAAAACGAGTAAGTTAACACCCGAAACAACGATAATACTAAGATATTATTAACAAATCAAATTTAAAAGATCATATATGATATCATATTAATGTATATGATTTTTGTATAATTTAATAACAATTATTTCACCATTATACAGGAGGTTAACCTACCCTAACCAAGGAAAAGTACAAGGTAAGGGTTTATTTCGCAATCTCTTCATTATCCGAGGTTGTTTATACGTAATAATCTACTGGGATCTCTTTATCATCCACATCCATGTTTCTTAAAAATGTATTTCAAAACATTTTTACTATTTACAAGAATATGGTTTAAAGTCATTTATACCCTTGATTGACTTTTTATAAGAGGTTTATAAAGGAATCTTTCCATCGTTTTCCAAACAATGTGCTTTTAACCTTTTCGACAGAATTAAGGTAAGAATGTTTTTTAACTTATACGGCGGGTGCGGCTATTTTCCGCCATTATAAAATTATTGAAGCTTCCCTTACAAGCTTATAAGAATACATTCAAAGAAAATGTTTCATTTTATATGACTCTTAAATGATTTCAAAATAAAAAAAGATATTTCTCTAAAAATAGTTTTGATTTCATCTATGTCAACATCCTTTGATGGATTTTAAGCTTATTTAGAGATGATTTATTATGAAACAAAACTTCAATATTGTATTGAATGTTTTGTGATATGTTTGACTATGGATATTTTATTTTCATGGTTTATGGATGAAGTATTTACATTTCGTATTCTAGTTTTAATACGAATGTTTTTGTTATATTTAAACCTTTTCATATGGGAATGCATTGGACTTAATATGTGACGGGTGGAGCCCGCTATAGCTCCTCGATGCATCGGTAGGTCTCTTGATACAAACCTATGTCTTGGCACAAGGCCTTGGAAAAATTTTATTTGTAGTCTTGGCATGAGGCCTTAGCTATGTGGTTATGATAGTCTGGCATTTTGCATTCCATCATTATGAAAGTGGTTATTGATATTGCATGTGATTATTCGATTAGTAGAATATCTATGTGAATAAGTAAATGGCAATATTTCATTTTTCTTTTGCCATACTATGTTGAAGTTCAAGATTAAAAGGCTTTTATTTTAGTAATTCATTGACTTAAATGTTTATGCTTATTTTTGAAAGTTTCCGCTATATTGTTATCCTTACTGGGAATTTGAGCTCACCCCTTTTCTATGTTTTATTTTTCCCAGGATGTGAAGAAGTATGTTATGAATGACCTGCAGGGATTTTATGTGGGGATATGGCTGTGAAATATGGAGACTATGTTTTTGTAGTATTTTTTCACTTTATGATGTAATGTAAAACTTTACGAATATATCTAGTGTTTCCAAGGCTACTAAACCAATCAGTCTTTCGAGATTTGATCTTTTTTGTGATCATGCCAATGTTATGTAATAATGCACCGACTCTAGGTAACTGGGGTCGGGGCGTTACATCATACCCAACATAAGCCGATTGCACAGACACATACCCAATTTTTTCAATCACCCACCAGGATCATGAAAATGTGGCACCAACATAATAACTTAAAAATGAAACAATACTCAATTCTAGTGGGGAAATATCACCCTATCAATATGTGGTGTGATGAAAATCAGTTCGAAACAAAAATACTGAACACGATGTGAATACTTTACCAAGGTGTCTGATTACCCCAACATCAATCCCCTTTCACATTCAAAAGGAATAGGGCCAAGAAAGATCATCAATTTCACATATTATCATCAGATGATACATTGACTAGGGTTTGATGTCTGTATATGTCATGTATATATATATTTAGATAAGGAATTTATTAGGTATATCCTCAATCCAAATGGAATCTCCATAATTTTCTCATACACGCATGTCAGCGACCACATAGACGGTCGGATCCCCAATAAAGAACATGTCCCCTTTTCCTTTCCAGTGTCTTAAACGATGGGTTTTGAACATGCTAATAAAAGAGTACCACCAAAACTGTAACTCATATATATTGGAGGCCACATGGTTGGCCATCCAATCGGAAAAAGCTCACCAGCCACCTCCCTAGCCATTGTCAACACCCCAGTATTGGATGGCCCCGTTGGCCATCTCCAACCACATAGAGAGTCTATCCTCAGAGCATGATAAAAAATACCTCTGTTATCATAGGGAGGCATATTATGTAGATACCAAAGAATTAATCAAATATGAACATGAACCTCGCTCGATGGCTCCTTTTGGAGGACGTCGCCTCTAGTGGTGTACCACCTGATATCCTCACTATGAAGAGGATCTCATGCTGAGGGAACCTACTGAATTCCAATTGAAAAGGGCCCCTTAGTCTTCCCACACGAGGGAGGAAAATGCATAATCAAGAACAGGTTACCACCCTGCTTCCTAAGAAGGAGGTCTTCCAAATGAAAATGACGTCATATACTGGGTAGGCATACAATCCTACCCATCCTACTGAAACCATCCATGGAAATATAGCATCAATCTATGAGCATATGCATATCACCGCTCACATCTATGAATCCCACCATGGAAATAGGGTTGAACAAAAATAACAAACACACATTTCATCCAGTGATTTCAAGTATAGAATTATAGGAAAATGAAAATCTCTGTTAATATACAAGAATCTCCTCATCCAAATAGGAGGTCACCCAGTTCTAAGTAGGCACAAATCCCTATGGATGCAAAACAGGCTCTCTACATAAATAGGGTGTAAAATTATGGGTATTCATACAATAATGACAGTTCATATAATCACCACCAATCACATATGGTGTAAATCCACATGAAAATAAAAATTCCTTCCTACCACATGAAATCCCACTTGTCAAATACGTTGGTAAGAAATTATGAGTTGATTCGAATTCTTGTGGATGAAAATCAAGGTCGTGAGACAAATACAATGGAAAATGAGGATAAAAAAATTCATGCTTGTGAATTCATATCCCACAAGCCAAATACGGTGGCAACTGAAGAAAATAGCTAGTGGAAGAATCATTCATCTTCCCCAACACAAGAGAACCACCAATACCCATTTGAAACTCAAGGAGTACTGGAGCAGGCATAAAATCCTACTCTAATTTCAAAATAGGAATTCATACACGTTATAGCCAAAGAAAAATCTAAACACATTTTGGACATGATAGAGGATTAGATTTTGATTCTAGAGTACATCCTTCCGACATGTCAATATGTCATTATGTTGGCGAAAAAAGTGAGGAGTCAGGCCTAAGACCCAGTCTCCCCGGGTGGGGTGATTTATCCTCCAAATTAGTTAATCACTTCAGAGTAGACCATCATCCATTCTCCAGTCTGGTCGTGTTTATGGCCATATTCCACAATACAAGGCTAAAAAAATTGAAAACAATTATACATTCCAATTGTGGTACATCAGTTGAACATGGTGGCTGCTCTATTATAGGAATATATTCCTTACAGAACTCAATATGTTTATCATCATATCCCAAAAACCTCATGGGAAGCACCCAAATAGGGACCCATACATGAATGTTGTTTCCAATAGTCAGCGACCCTAGTATCCCACAAGAGAACACATAAAAATTAAAGGCTCAAAAGGAGACTAGAAAATGAAGATCACATTCATGATTCTACTCTATTGGAAGCTGATATTCTTTATGCCATAAAACTTCTATCAATGAAGGATCAATATCCTATCAGTCCATTACCAAATTATGGAATTGACTATAGTAATAGCGGAGTCCTCCCAACAATGTTTCTACTAGTAGTTCTAAAGGTCCTCCCCAGATCACCCACAGAGGCTTACTCTGTGGGCTAGAAATTATCGATCAGGAGAGACTATCACCTGATGCTTGTCAGGGTATCCCTCCCTCCATCGAGACGATTATACAATAAGAATTTTCTCCCCTTGTTATAGTATAACATGATAGTCCTCCATAGAGTATATTCTATAAATATATTTCTCCCTAAAGTAGGAGGTCTAGCTGTGATGGTAGTCATCTCCAGGTAAAAAGTCACTAGGAAGCCCCCCCCCCTCCATGACATCAAGAAAATAGAAGTTCATCCCCATACTGCCGTACATCTTGATGGCCCTCTGCAGAGTGTGCACTACATATAATCTCCCTACATCCCATAGCTATGATGGTATTCCATACCATAATAGCAATCATCGTGAAGGTCCTCCCCTCAATGATGCTAAGCTGCAAGAAGGTCCTCCCCTTACTCTTATCCTCCATAAAGGTCCTCCCCATGGTATATTCCATAGAATCCCAATCTACATCCGAACACTAATCTATGATGGTGGTCCTCATCATCACAACACCAACTATGCAGTTCATCCTCGCAGTCTAAATTTACACTGGTGAGAAGGTTCTCCCCTTGTCAGATCAAATGTGAGAAAGCCCTCATATGTTGAGGAACTTGGAAAATGGAGTACGGAATATGTGATACTTTCTCCATGAAAATCGATATCCATTCTCAAATGAAGGATGTCCCGGGGCCATGATCATCTTCAGAGAACCCCTCATACCATTCACATGTCAACAAGACTCCCACTGGACCCACTTCTGGAAATGAAATCATTAAGGAGTAGTTAAACCAGGAGGATCAAGCAAAAGATTCCCTGGGGGGAAATAGAAATATGTGTTGCTTATGAGTGTACAACATTCTCTGTATGACATACCAGTGATGTATTATCCCAAAACCACTTCTCAGTTCAACATACCAAACTAGTTGATAGAAGAATGTATTCATAAAATTCTCCTCAGTATATGGACAACTCTCCACTAGTTAAAAGAAATATTTTTTCCTCAATATAGATTTACAGATTTGGTTAACGTGTTAGGGGAGCTTAAACATCAATTAAACCTTGAATCCCTTCCATATTCATAATGTCCATAATTAGAAAGGAAAAATAAATACCTTGGGATGGTCTATCTTTATGTACTGCACAAGTTGGGCGGCCTTATTGGAAAAATATCATCTGGTGTTTGTATTTTTGGATGGGGAGAACATGGAGCACTACACTTCACCCCAATTCATTTCTAGAAGAACTATCCAGTGGTGACATCCTGAAATGTTGTTATCCCATAATGACAGTCAAATGTATTCCCTACTCAGTAAAGGTAGAATTCTCAACAAGAACCAACCTTGAGTAAGTCTTAGAAGCTTCAGGCTCGACAATACATAGACATAAAAGAGATCCTGAACTAGGGAACCAAGAAAATATATATGGAATTCCATTTAATATAATCCAATCAATGAGAATTGGACTTGTTCTCAAAATAAATAAATCCAAGTGGGAACTGGACATCATATTCGGCCTACGTCTGCATGGGAATGCATGATATCAAGAAGGTAAGAAATAGAAACCGAAGCTACCCCAATATATGACCAGCCCCAGACCACATGGTTGTGGGAGTTTTTAACTCAAAATACCCCCATAAGAGATGAAAATCTGGGCTAAAGACCATCAGTAGAATAATGGGAGCAACCCCATCCACCATGGCTGGGGACATTTTTACCTCAAATTTTCACCCAGAAAACGTTTGTCTTCTCCTATCTATAGAAAATAATGGATATATGGGTGACTCATTTCATCCTATCCCATGACTCACATCCCATAGAACATAGGCATAAGATAATGTCATGTCAGGTCTCCCTTCAATTCACTCCTCATAGATAAACTTGAAGAGTATTACATAATGGCCGGATAAGATCCAACAAATGACGTTAGAATCCCTCCTACTACTCAGCACCTGGTACACCACCCCCAGTGCAGTATGCGTCGGTGAATTTCATGGCCATCAGCTCTACATAACTCACTAAAAATGATACAAATAACTTGGAAATAGGAGAATAGGGTTCCCTTCCAGAGACTATCCCCACCAAGCCCAATGAGGTGCACACCAGTAACCAAAGAGTTCCCTTAAATCTGGGTGCCCCTTCAGTCCATCTTCCCTTTCCTCCTGTACTAATCCCCAACAAGGAGAATAATAAGATAAAGGCCTATGTATTTCCTCCTCGTCCCCATGAAGATGATTCCCCTACCCTTGAGGAGAGGTTTTCTCAACATAAGGAAGATATGAAAGAGTTGAGGTGACTTAGTGCTGAGCTGCTAAGAGAAAGTCATCCTACTGGGTATGTTCCTCAGGTGGAACATCAACACACACATCCATCAGATGTACCTCTACCTCATGGTCTCATCTTGAAGAATGAAACACGGTGTTAAGGCTTGTTAAGGTAAGTTCCGCGACTAGTAGTCTACCTGAACCCAATCCTATAAGGATATAAAGATTTCCTCCATTGGGGAAGAAACTATAATAGATTAAGGAAAATCCAAAAAGGATTCTACTGGCTGGGTATCTGCCTTATGATCTAGCTACACCAGCACATCCAATCATGCCCCCTTATGCACCTATTCATGATTAGGCCCAACATTACTTGCATCAAGGGATCATGAATAACATTGAGTTATTAACAACTTGAATGGATGTGATGGAAGGATGTTTCACTCCAGTACAATCGGAACAGAGGACTTACCCCAAATGGATGATAAATATCCTGCCTCCCCCAAATTTCAGGAATCCCATATTTCTATTGTTCAATGGCTCAGGGGACCAGGAAAAAAATCTAATGGACTACTATTCCAATTGTGATCCAATTATGGGAACTCTAGGAAAACAAGAGGATGTGAAGATCAGATGATTTTTTTGAACCCTATAATGTTTATCCTTCATGTGGTACACTAGTTTTCTATATAAATCAATAATAGTATGAGAGGATCTCTTATGGTAGTTCCTACTCCTATTCAGCTCGACATTGAAAAACACAACATTCGATGATCTCTTGAACTTCAAACAATGTTAAACAGGGGAGTCTTAAACTTCATCTCTAGATGAAAGGTTTGGACTTACTCAATGAATGATCCAATCCCCCAAGATGAGATGATTTACATGTGCATTGATAATCTCTAAGATGAGCTATGAACTTCGCTCATTCTATTAAAGTACACAAGTAGGATCTGGGACTTCTCCATCATCACTCAAAGGATAGAAGATTACTTGAAAAGGACTAATCTCATGTCTCGAGCAGCCCCATATACCCCAGTGAAAAGAGTAGGGAGAGTAGATGTAGCGTCTATCACACTGAATCCACCCCATGCACTAGATCTAGCTCCAAGTCCCCCACCAAATCATGTAGGGCCCTCTATACGTCAACATCCACCCCGCCCCATCAATACGAGTGGAGGGGGGCCAAAAAAATCAATTTTAGGAACACAAAAATAAATTATAATAATTCAAGGATGACCAAGTACAAAGTTAATTTAAAGAATCCATGAATTGCATCTTGATTTGGATTCTAGTGCCAGTGTGAGGTGATGATGTTGGTATTGAGGGTCATCCATATTACTATCCCTTCCATAGGATATGGGGAAACAATATTTTGGAGTTCTTTGTCTTCAAGGACCTCTTGAAAAAGACAACAGATTATGGACTGGTCAAGCTAATACCATCACTAGTTCAAGTGGAATATAGTTCCACCACTGATCATAATGAAGAAGGGGATTAGAAAAAATATTATTAACAAAAAGGAGGAGAAGTTTGATAGTTTAATGATTTAGAAAATAGTCAACCGAGCTCAGGGAATACTCCAGGAATAGTTTAAGAAACCAACCATTCCACCAATAGCTCCTAATGAAACACAACTTTCATCCTCAGATCCACCATCCTCCAAAAGAAACCTGAAAAAAATGATGTCTAATAAGAAGGGTGGAAATCAAGTGCAGGAAGATGAACCTGCTACAAGGACAAGGTTGCCTTTGGACCTCATGGATTTAATGCCATAAAATCTGAAGGAATGGGCACCACCCCACCAAATGACATAGCTTGATGCAGATGATGAGGAAAAAACATCATCAGAAGAGGAGATGATTTTTTGATTCATTAATGTCATCCATTTGATGGATCCCTTCTCTGATGATTTGTATGATTATAAACAAGAATTCCCGACACCCAACCATGAAGTTGGAGGATGAAGAAACCAAATCTTGTGACAAAAAAGAAGACAAAGACATTTCATAAATCCAGTGTATGGAAAAAACCCCACTCAAACTATTAGTGTTGTTGAAACCCATGTGATGACCCTCCAGTGGATCCGACAGGGGCATAAAAATTCCCCTACCCCCATCGGAGGCCACCCTAGTCCAATCATCCTAGATTATCCATAAGAGGAAGAAACAAAGACTAATTTTCCTCGGCATGTGGGTAGATCGACCCAAACCAATCCATAATGGATTTGAGCTCCTCCAGCTCTGGTTCCAAGGGCCGAACCATGTTTATCAAATTCTCATTCCACTAAAGAACCTATAAAATAGTGTCCCCAGTATAGGATGCACTAGCCTTTAGATTAGAAATATGAAAATTTAAAATAGTTAGATTTGGTGAGAACTAAGATCTCAATCATTAATTCACTGAATCTATCAACAGATCTTAGGGAGCCCCTCATAGAGGCTTTGCTGAGTCCCCAGAAGTTTGAAGGCAAAGTAGTTGTCACTGTAGTCTGTCGAACAGAGATCAATTCTAAAAAACGACTTTCAGTAATCTCCTTCATAGATCAAGATGATGATTTCATCATGAAAGGACACATCAAACCCTTATATGTGTATAGAAGGATAAATGACATCAAAAAATTTCTACAATGTCTTTGGGGTTTATATCTCCCCACTGCGGACAGTCCATCACATTGGATTCAAGGAGGACAATTTGACACCATGCAAAACGACCCTGTTGGGGTATGACAAAATCAAGTAGAATCACATAGACCAAATCATGCTCGAAACTTGATTCTGTGACCTCATAACTCACCAATAACTTTCGGTGGTCTGAAATAATACGACCTTTAATGCTATGATACCAAGGTCGTGGCTGCATAAACATGCGGAAGTCCCCTCCTCCAGCCATCACTACCTCAAATATAGAGTTAATGGACATATTGGGATATTTAATTTTAATAATTCCATGTTCGAGTCCTATGAGTCACACTAAATTGATGCAGGGTTCTACATGGAAATTAGGAAATAACTCTCAGTTGATGGAATTTATTAGGTCACCACCCCATACGGTTTGGAAATGTTTCCTACAGATCCCATCAATTAACTCATGAAGGAATATTTACATACCATCAATTATATTGAACAAAAAATTCCAAATTCATACATGTATTCCACAACCCTCATGATCCTAGTTAGAACTTTTTGGGCCTAATAATTTATAAAGGACCATTGTCTCTAGAGATAAGGAGGAAGTTTGGGATGAAAATACCTCCGAACCGACATCAAAACTCCAGAAAATTCCTAAATCACCCACTAAGGTAGGAATAAGAGTCTCTTCATTCAAGGAATATGTGAAAAATCATTTACCCCTAGTAGCATCTTTTCTAGAGAAGCCCCCACCTTGGGTCGAGTTAGAAGAGATGACCATACCTCCTAGACACCAAAATGGACTCTCCTCCCTCAACTATGGAGAAATCATTTCAAGGACAGTTTCCCCATAAGAAGAAGAAGGGGAATATTATGGGGATGAAGGTGAAGAAGAAAAAGAAAAAATAAAACCAAAGGGTTTCCCCTCTAGAATTTGAGGGAGGAGTTTCCACCACTGTTGATGAACTCAAGGAAATCAACTTGGGTATAGAATAAAACCCACAACCCACTCTCATTAGTGCATCCATTCCTTCTGAAGATAAATATATATAAACCTATTTCCTAAAATATAATTGGGATTTTTTCACATGGAATTATATATAAATACTAGGTCTTGACCCAAAGGTTGCTACTCACCACCTAGGATTGTCAGAAGATCACCATTGTTACAAGAAATCTTCTAGAATGACGCACTTGACACATGCTTCTAAAATAGAGGGTGAAGATTCCAAGATAATCAAATCTAACATCATTAATGAGTTCCACTACCCCATATATCTAGAAAACCGTTTCCCAATCATGATGAGGAATGGGAATGTAAAGATCTGCATCGATTTCCGGGGCCTCAACTGGCACTTCCTGAAAGATGATTTCCCGATCCCAATCACAGAATTGTTGATCGACAAATCTACTAGATATCAGGCTATATCTTTCTTGGAAGGCTATTTAGGATATAACCAAATCCAAATGTCTTTAAAAGAAACATAATCCATCACCTTCAGGGCTCCCTAGGGAGTGTTTTTATAAAAGGTGATGCCTTTTGGTTTAAAAAATTCTTGCACCGCATATTATTGTGGTGTGCACTACATTTTCAAACCCTTCCTGGGAAATCACTTTGAATTTTTTGTTGATGATCTGTTAATTCAATTACGACAATATTCGGACAACCTAGACGACCTAGAAACTACCTTCAATAAACTATGACAACATAGTATGAAAATGGACCCCCTGAAATGTTCTTTTGGTGTCACCTCAAGGAGATTCCTCAACTTCCTCGTACACCATCAGGGCATCGAAGTCAGACTCGAGAAGAAAAATTCCATCTTTGGAAGCATGGATATAGGAAACCCTGTATTCCTTTAAGAAAGGCAGAGTTTTTGGTGTTGGATCTTGATTGACCCGTGGGGTTTTTTATGGCACCTCTACGATGTCGGCATCCTACTCGAGAGAAGATTGCGGAGGGTAATCATCATATCACGCATAGTATTATAATATGCTCTGATCTTTGAGTGATCTTCGAGAGAATATATTAAGGGAGAAGAAGAATATGTGTCAGCGGAAGTATTAATAGTAGGAATAGTTCCTACAACAGTAGTAGATGCAACAACAGGTGTTGTAGTATGAGATGCGTCGATGGCGGCATCAGGTGGAGCAGGAGTAGAAATATTATTTCATAAATAATTTTAGTATACTAATATTAATATTAGTATTTATTTTATATTAATATTATATTATATTATTATTATATTACATAATTGTTTCCCCAATATTGGTGATGGGCTAGTCGTAATTAGTGTTTACGATGGTCCGTCACAAAAGGGTTTTTAAAAGATCAGGAAAACTAATTAAGATGGGTTGTTGGCCCGTCACAATAGGTTTTCTAAAATACTCTCCAAACATATTTGCGATGGTACCACTTCCCATCACAAATAACAAATTTTTGTGATAAACTATCTAAAAAGTTAATATTTGCGATTCCCTATTCTATAACAGACTATTTGTGATGGTACCACGTCGCAAAAGTGAATTTCTGACGGGATCCCATTGCAAATGCATAATCAAACATATCCCTTTTTCTAGTAGTGATCCTCACAACCTCACTATGTTGAGAGGACTCCATGGACTCATGGATTATATTCAGTGCTTCATAGACAACCTCATAGGAAAATGTTTTCCATTGACCAGGTTTTTTGATGAAATGGTTAGAATATCAATGGATTGGAGACTATCAGAAAGTGTACAGCAATCTCAGTAAGTAAAACATAAGTCAACTATTTATATTTCCACCTATTAAAGGAAGATGTATTATTATGTACATAACCACCACAGCGTGATCTCTAGTCCCCTTTCTCAGGTAGAAAAATGATGTTGGTAGTGAGAATAGTCTCTATTATCTCAGCCGAACCATGACTGATGCTGAAATTCATTGTTTAAATATTTAGAAGTGTGGCCTTACATTAATATTTGTAGTCAAATTTATAATACATTACTCATAGAACAAGAAAGTCCATTTGGTCTCATGAGACAAACTACTCAAGTGCATTCTCAATGGTCCAATGTTAAGAGGATGCATGTCATGATGGGTGGTCATCCTAAAACAGTTCGATATGTGGATCATACCACATAAGGCTATCAAAGTCAAGGAATTAGTATATTTCTTAGATCAGCATCCCTCAACTAGAGTGGCCCCATCATATTCTGTGGTAGCTTCTAAATAAGAGTTCTCTATTCAAGAGAATTCCCAGATATAGGAAATTTACTTCGAAAGGGCATCCAGAAGCCCGAACGGAAGAATAATGAAAGACCAAAAATACTACAATTTGGGTCTGGGGGTCATAATCATATCCCCAGAAAAATTAGTTATTCCATATTCCATTATACTATCAGAAGGATGAATATATAATGAAACAGATTACTAACCCCTCATTATAGGCTTGAAATTATCATTCCAAGTGCAAGATGAACACTTGACGATTTAAGGTGATTTAGAACTAGTCATCAAGAAAGTTAATGGTGACGATGATATCAAGAAAGAGGATTTTTCCCTTTGATGAGACATTTTTGAGAACTAATGGAATAATTCACATCATAACGACATTGAATTATTGTTCCCCAATCACAAAATGTGCAAGCCGATGAATTGGAAAATACAGCCACAACCGTACCTTATCCTTATCAGGATGAAACAATCATCTGTAATTCCAACTGATAGATGGTATTACCATTTTTTCATACCAACATGAATGAAATTAATGATATAGGTCCCATCTCCAAGTTGTATGGTCCAACCACCAGCTAAATGACTCCCATTGTAGACTATCTTCAAAAGGGGGAACTCCTACTAGATAGGGTTTGAAGGAAAAAAATTATAATAAGGTAATTCAATTTCATGTTGTACGATGGAACAAACGAGAAAAAAGTTATTTATATAAAATGCCTTGATAGAGTCCTTCTCTGGTGTGTTGATAGAGATGTGACCCCTACCATCATGAAGGAAGTGCATGCCAAAACTTGTGGGTAACACAAATCTATATCCAAAATCTCTCATCAAATTAGACTACATGGGTACTATTAGTTCTCCCGGATATAGTATTGTTCCAATTTTACCAAAATGTTTCATTCCATCCAACTCCATGCCAATTTCATCCATCATCACCTAGAGTTTCATCACACAGCTATGTACTATGTTCCATTTTCCATATGGGGAATGGAAATTTTTGGACCATACCATCCCGCCATGTCTAGTAAATTAAAATATATTCTAACAACCATCGGCTTCTTTTCCAAATGCGAAGAAGATGCTCCCCTTAATGAAGTCTGGGTGAAAATTTTTATCATCTTTTTTAAAGCCAATATCATCACCAGGTTTGGTGTCCCTCACAAAATACTTATGAAAAAAGTCACCAATTTCTACTCTATTTAATTGGACAAACTCTACCATGAGTATGGTATAAAAGACAACCATTCATTGCTCTACCATGAAACATCCAATAAATAGATAGAGGATTTCAACATGTCAATATCCAACATACTCCAAAATATGGTGGATAATGATAAGAAATCATGGTCGTGAAAGATCCTCAATTCTCTTTGGGATTATCTGAACAGAAATCATACCGCCACACAAGAAACCCCGTACTCATTAGTATATGGGACAGAGGAGGTTCTCCCATTGAAATTCAAATTCCATCACTCTGAGTCACTGTTTGTGATCAAATATCTGCAGATGAGAGATCCCAAAAATGGTTTTATTATCTTGAGTGGTAGGATGAAAAAATATTTCTCACTCTATACCATCTAGGAGTCTACCAAAATTGGATTTCACCAGACATTAATAAAAAGGTTTGACTACAAACTTTCTTTGAAGGAGAAGTGGTGTTGGTCCTCAAGTCCCTAATGATACTCAGGAAGAAACCTCCAAAGTTTTATCCAAAATTAGAAGGAGCATATGTTATACACAAAGATCACTCCAATGGAGCATATTCCTTGATTTCAATGGATTGAAATCTAACCACAATCCCCCACCAATGTGTGGTTTCTAAAGAATTTCTTTTTGTAATCACAGTCAAACCTATCTTATCTGCATGACATTAAACTGCATAGTGCAATATCTGTCCTCTCTATGCGATGTTAAACTATGTGGAAGATTTATTGATCATATCACAATAAAATTCAAAATGATGTTGTCTTAGCTATTTGATATGAAACATCATGGCCCCAAAAATGTTATCTCCTGAGGAAAAATTGTCTCCGAGATTGGTCACCTACCATGTCATGCTTTAGAACTATGTTTGTCTTGATTACAGTGAATCAATGGGATATATAGAGACACCTTGACCCTATGTCTTGTTCTATCCACCACATGACATTAAATTCCCCTAATATACCCACTATCACCCCAATACTACAAGGGACCTCCCCATATTTCCTTATTTCTCAAACCGAGTGTAACTCCCACGAGCTTAAGAATGGTGGTAAGAATTTCACCCACATAGACAAAGAATAGAGGAATATAATAATCCCATCATCTTGAAAGCATGGTATAAAATACCCCCCTCTATGTGTATAGGTCAGACTGGAATGGCGGTTTTTAGAACTATATATGGCTTGATTCCTTCCCTTGCAGGATACGTAGTGATGCCTTAATTTTAAATCATGGTCCAAACACCAGTCAAAATCAATAATGCCTCTCTCCCAACATATAGGTTAGATATGCATGTGGATAATTTTCACCCTTACCACATGACATTAAACCGCATGGACCCAATAGTGTTTTCACTCAATGAGACATTGCTTCCTACATTAGTCACCTAACAGGTATCTCTATAACTATATGTGGCTTGATTCTTACCATGCAGGATATATAGTGAAACCCATATTTTCAATCCCGGTCCAGCCATTTTAGATAAAGGAAAATGTAAAACTCCACTCTCTATTCATGGTTCTAACTGGTATAATTAATTCCAAGAACTATATATGTCTTGATTTTATCTCTCACCGGATACGTAGGGATACCCAGATTCTACATTCTGGTTTTTCCACCACTTAAAAAAATTACCTCCTTGCATATAAATCAGACATTTGAAGGGAATTTCCATCAAGAATATTGTGGTCTTTGATTTCCAATTAATTATGATACATATTAATCCACCTTGAGATTTAGGCCCGACACATCACAAACCTTATACTTTTCATGTTGGTTCACTTTCATCCTTAATGTATGAAATTAAAATACATGGGCTACCAGAACTATGTATGGATTGATTCCCACCCACAACTGGGACATGTAGTGATTCCTGGACCTTCCCGGGTCCAGCCTCTATGAAACAAATTCCCCCCTCTGCATATATGTCAAACATTCTATGGAAATTCATGAGTCCATATCAGATGACGTTAAACTGCATGACCAGAGATATCCTAAAAATATTACATTGAACTATAAGGTATCTCAAGAACTATGTATGGATATTTTTCAAAATAATGAGATACATAGTGACTCTTTAGCTAGAAATCCTAAGTCTATCCACACAGAATAAAACAACAGAGAAAAGAGACCCCAATTCTGTGTACGTGAAATGAAAATAGATGAATAGGATTTCAAATCGAGGTTCTTATATAGAGAAAGAGTTGAAATACCATGGTTAGCTTCACATACGAATCGTATATTTATAAAGGATATCATAACTCAAAATTAATCATGGCCCAGACATTCCTTATGTACCCAGGAAATATTTAGTTCATCTATCAAACTACATGCCCTGGAAAGTCTTGGTAACCATAATCATCCATGATTATCAGAAATGGATGGCTAGTGTCTTGTAGACACCTTCATTGGACTATGAATATTATACCTCGATGACTCTACATATGTTTCCAAAAAATTTCTTTTTAACCAATGTAAAATTCATCCTCAATAGAATCTGTTCCTAATTCCGTGTTCTCATTGGCTCATAAAACTTGCACCATCCTTCTCGACTTGAGGTCTCTTGGAATGATGGATTAGACATTCTTCCTCCTAATCATGTTTGGGGTATACGAAGAATATACCATCTTAATTATCTCATATTTCTGCACGATCCTTTAGTTCTTCTTCCATATAACATTATGGTAAAGCTATGTTATCAAAATCCTTTCCACATGATGATAAATTGTACAGAAGAATTCATAACTGCATGACATTAAACTGCACGACCCAAAGTCCTAACCACCTGAAAGTAAACTGTATGGACCAAATGCCTAACCAAGTTACATTAAACTAAATAGCCCAAATTCCTAACCACATGACATTAAACTACATGGCCCATAGACCTAAAAACGTGACATTAAACTGCCTGGCCCAAAATCTTATCTACAAGGCATTAAACAAACTACACTGTACCACAACTATAGCTAAAATGACACAACTCCATATACACAGACCAAAAATTTTATTGGAAACCTAGTCTCAGGATGCCTGGATCTTCAATGATGGTCTCCAATATAACAAGGGAGTAAATATATTCCACCTCACACATAGGTTTAATTTATATAGAGAGACTCCCAATTCTATGAATAATCAGGTAATTCCATGAATAATCACGGCCTGAGTGTTTCTAACATGTCCAAGACAACCCTCTCCCCTCAACAGACTTCATTTTTTGAGTGATCTTGCATCATCCTGACCAACCATGGCCATTGGAAATGGAAGTTCAGTGTCCTACAGATACCATTGTTTGACTAATCACATTATTCCCAGGTGGATCTGTATACATTGACAGAAAAATTTCCTATCAATGAAAGTAATATTCATTCCTAGGATATTCCTTTTCTATTTTCATAATCCTAATGGATTCTAATCCCCATTTCATATCTCCTAATCCAATAACCCTCACAACCATGCTTTACACTTCCGTTCCAACTCAGGTTCTAGACTTTTCATAACACCCCAGATCAATTACCCCGATTACTCAGGGATTCTACATAGATTTCCTAATGGAATAATGTTTAAACTGCATGATACTTGATACCCGGTATTCACCCTTATGCCAGGTAATGTAAACATGGTATTTTCCCCCATACCCACCATAGGAAATGAATATGCACAAGAAAGATCGACATACATCTTACCTCATTGGTGAATCACTATCCAAAATAAAAATGCCCATCCATATAAATGAATCAGATCCTCATAAATATAAACCTTAAATGATCTAAATAAATCATTATCTCTTCCCTCTTAGGGTATATAGAAAAATCCTATATCATGTTTTAGGTCCATCCATGAGACAAAAATGTCTCATCCATGCCTGTGCAACTGTCAGACCCACGTAAGGAAAAACTCATATGGATAGGATAAAAATGTCTCCACTAATTCCTTGTATTCTCGAAAAACTAAAAAATGTAATGTCCCCTTCTCAGGATCATGAACCCCTCCTCACACACCATAATCTATGTTGAGAATGGTCCAAATCTCCATAATCCTCCATGTCCAATGGGAATGGAAATCCAGTGTCATGTGGACACCCTTGTTTGACTATACATACAATTCCCCAGTGGCTCTACCTATGTTTTCCACAAATATTACCTAACTAACAAGGGAAAATTCATCCCAATAAAGGGATTTTCCAACCTCTATATGCTCTTTTTACATCTACGTACCACCTTAGTCCTTGTATTGGGAGATACATCATATTACAATTTACATATTCCCCCCTTTTAATGCCTAAAATGTGAAGGACATTCCGGAACAAATCATAATAGTGAAATTGAATCATTTTCCTTTCACTAGTCAACATAAGATTATTTCAAAATTTTGGCCACAATTATTTTGGTTTTATTATGATAAATTTCACCATGCCTCAACCCTCCTTTACACAATCCAAATTCATGTAGAAGTGGTTCTTTATCCAAAGTTAATACAAATTACCTTATTACATTCAGATGTCATTCCTTTAAAGGTCCACCAACTATGGTCCTCAATAGTATATTAAAACCAAATTTCAATAAAAAATTCCCATTAGAAATGTGATTCTAGTGTATTTCAGACACCTTTTTTGACTATGCATACAAATTCCATGGTGGCCCTACATTCATTTCCCAAAAAATGGCCTATCAAACAATGGAAAATCTATCCTCAGGAGAGGATTTTCCTGTCTTTGTATTCCATATGTCTTCCATACCCCATAGTATATCCCATATCCCGAAATTACAAGTCAGGGTCATGAAAAATCCATCATGCATGTCTGAAGGTTTCTGGGACATTCTCAGTTAATGAGTCCTAAACAGAGGCCCTTGCCCCAGAATTTATGGTCCAAGTGATTTGACCTAAAAAATTAGTGTAGTTATGGTAAATTCTATTCACCCTAAAACATCTGTAATGATATTCCAATTTCCATGTGTTTAAACATCCCTAGTAAAAGAAACACTACACACGCTAAGGCAAAACACGCAAAAGAAACCATGGGTAAAAGTTGAGTTTCAGCTCGATGATCCAATGCTACATATAGTTTAGGAAACAATGTTGAGAGAAAAAAAAATCAAGAGACACAGAGCTTGGTAGATCTAAATCCTGAAAAGGGAGTCCAATGATAAAGTGGTGTTATACCCTATAGGCCCATAGAATAAAATATTAAGAAATAATTAGGGTGATAATGAATAAAGGCACAAAGATTGTATAGTTATCCATGTGACCCTAGAAAGAGTCGAACTGCACTCACTAGACCCCTCGCTTCAAGAAGAAAATAGAGCATAACAAGATTATTACATTATATCGGATTATGATTCAATCTAAAATCTAGTAGACATTATTGTTTAAAATACGGTGTTAAAAAATGAATGAGGGTGCATGAATATATTAAAAGAGGAACACTAGAAAGAAAGAAGTCTCTACTGTATTACCAAAAGAGAGAGGAAGTTAGAGTAGGAGGAACTTACACAATATTGAGCCTCTCCTTAATATCAAAGAAGAGGCAATACAGGGTAGCTAAAAGTATTAAAATGAGGCCTAACTCACTCTTTCAAGCATGTTGATAACAGCCTAACGAGGGACATCAAGGGAATGTTCTAATGCACCCCTCTACTCAGCTTCAAGTTTAAACATTGAGTGCACTCACTTTATAACAATCAGAAGGTCTCTCCCTTTCTATTGGGAGAATTCATATTTTTCATTTGATGTTGCTAATTGTTCTTTTTGTTTGGGCATGTGAGCCTCATACTCGCAAAACTCCTCCATCTGGGAGATAACCTAGTCTTGAGCACAAGCCTCCTTAGCATCAAGATGATGCAACTCAATATTAATATTCAGTAAATTCTATTCTTGGTGGTGATAAGATTTGAACCGAGTTAGGTTGATTCACAAGTGGAAAGATCCTCTCGGACTATAACAATTTTTTGAATAAGGAGATACATGCGTCAGTAATCAATGCTTCCCAGACCTAGATTGAGAAATAGTCATATAAATTTATCCTCCTCATTGTAAAAATATTTTAGGGTATTTTTTTGGAAAGGGAAAAAATTTGATTCCATTCCCACTTCCACATAGCTCGATGCCTCTAAATATCATCCTAATCTTGGTCCTCCTCCATCATGAAAGGTACATAAGGTGGAAGCATTATTGCAGCCGATGAAAGCACCATGACCTACATCATCCAAGCAGGCAGATTTCCACTCCCAATATATGGTTCATCCTCCAATACTAAATGAAGGGTGTTGGTAACAAATTCAGGAACATTGGGTGATATCCCATTCTTACCAGCTTCTGTAGGACCACATACCAAATCAGTCAAAGATACAGGATCTGAATCACCCTCTACAAAAATGGGTTTTCTGGGTGAAACCACTTACAAACACATGTAAAGAATGGTGGAACGCCTTCTCACCATTGGAAGGGGAGTATATGGAGTAATTGCCATGATTGGGAAAGGATCTTAAACAAATAACGGTCTCTTGACCCGCGAAACTGGTCTTTCTAATACCCCCAGGATAGAAATCCACCCACATTCAGGCCTTCTATAATGATATGTAATTTGATGATATTGTGGTAGGAATAAGTAGTTTCACATTATCATTCTCCCACATCATGTAAAACCACTATTGGTGAAGGATTATGGGGTGAGATCCCCACTTTCAGCATGGTGGTGAGGAGAGATGTGATGAAGTCATCCCAACTACCAAGAGAACCTATAAAGAATCTATGTCTCGCCAATGGTCACCCTGTCTATGAGTTCTGTCAAAACTCCTCCTCAAAACATGATAATATAAGATAATTCATTAGGGGAACCTCTCCCAATATCTATCACTGGCCCATGGGGCACCACATAAGGTGAAAAAGAGAAGTGCCATACCTCACTTAGCAATTCCATCATGCCTTCCACGCTTAAAGATTTTTCATGGATGGAAGAAATGTTAAGAAAGGATGGATGAAAGTCTGAATGTGGAACTATAGAAGTTTTTCGGTACTCATAAAAAGGGTTATTCTCTACCATTTGTCTATATAAAAATTGAAATGTCTTGTTGAGATTATGTATGGGTTTCCCTTCCTATATGTACCCTAACATTTCATTGATCAGTCTAGAGTATGAATGACAACATTAATGGGCTGTCCTTTTGCCAATGTGGCTTTCATCATCAAAGTATAGACCCTAACATTAGTATAAACATCACGAGAGGGGATGATTCTCCCACTTAATAACATGGAAAAGAAATATGGCTACCTGATCATTGGTGACATGTCTCAATGGTTTTCATAACCTCATGTGGTGTATTGACCCTCTTCAAGGGTAGTGCATTAGGAACCAAGAATGAACTGTGACTGTTGAGTTGGATAGGTTCGACTATGGATAACTCTCATACTTGGTCTGTTAACCTGGATGAATATCTTTATCATGTTCTCAAACAATATAAATGTGCGAGCATTCAAGGGATGAGTGAGTAGCCTCTCTTCCATAAGAAATAATTCTCCTACCTATGGGTATACTTTCTCAACATTCCTCCAGGTGTAATCCACTGGTAATAATTCATTTTACATATCACCAAGGATAGGATGTCACCCTATCTGATAGATTCCCCATTGACTAATCCCTAATTCATCGTGAGATATGTGAAAGGAGTTGGTACCCAGATACCAAGGGCTGAGTAGATCAGGAAGTATCTCACCCAGTGAAAATATGCAGAATAGGGATACCCACACTAGTTGATATATATTGAATGATTTTAGTGTAAGAGAGGATTTTGAATAGTTCTGGTGAACCTGGAATGCCCAATACCACTCATCATAAAATCACTCTCATGATCGATGGTCCTATTTGGATCTCCACCCCATGTTAAGGTTACCTTGTGATAGGTTAATGAAAGAATTATAATCTAGGGTAATGGAATCCATGGGCATACTATGAGGGCGCTAGCCACTCTGAGTCCACATAGAACCACTCTTGATGAACTCACCTGCCTGACTAAATGAAGTGATGATTTCTCTGGCAGTATAGATGTTTTCACAATTATGCTAATGGGATGTTCCAAATTGTGTGCCAAGATCTCCATGATCGATCCTTTGAAATGGAGTGTTGTCTTGGAGACCAAAATTATATAGGATAAATAGATTTGATAGTGTATATGTTATTAGCTATGGTGAAAGGAGATCTTAGAGAATACCCCATTTGAGGAACAATGACATCACAAAGTTTCTCTTTGACATTCTCACCAATGGTTTCCCTCTTCCCGATCGCTTCTCCTATGATAAGTGGAAGAACCATTCCATCCTATAATAAAGAGACCCATATAATGGGTTAGTCCAATTAAAATTAGTGGGGAAAAGGCCCAAAATTCCAAAGGACAAAATAGGTCCTCCAAGTACAAGAATACGCATACTAAAACCCATGAATGGTTCATAGTGTGCATTCACCACAAACTGATAGTATGTGGAATACCCCATAAGAAGATGTCCTATAAAGCATTGTCCAGTGATTCAATTGGTTCACAAAAGTAGAAATCCTCATATCGAGCATTTCTATGTGTATATTCAAAAGGTCATATTTTAGAGATTTAATGTCAAAATTTTAAATTTAATGTTTAGTTCACCGATTGTTAATTCTACAAGATTTCTTACCCACGTAGCATCTTACTACTTGGGATTTTGAACTTACATTTTGAAATTACACAGTTTGGTTCGCAGATTCAAAGTTCGGTTCCTAGTTGAGGAGACTATGAAGGGTAAGTAGTTTTCATAATGCAATGCATGGTACATGGATGGCAAATTTCATGAAGGAGATTGTACGTGGAACCAAGGAAAAACGAGTGTGCTATAAAAACATGGAACTCTTATATATTACTGTGGTCCCCCTAATGGGTCCACCTTTCTACTGTAAACTAGTTCATTTTGAGACTGTTTTATACATTAGAATATCAACCTCTTTGTTATGATCTGACCACATTCCGATGGGGGGAGTTTTTAGGGTCCTGGAAAAATCCACAAAGGGAAATAAAATACCCCCATAAAATTGATGATGAAAGAGATGTAAGTGGGGATGAAATTTGGATGAAAATATTGATGAAGTATAATTTTTCAGAGGACCTAAAATAGACTACATACTGGTTTCTGGGATAGGTCCATAGAAGGCACAAACTGTGAACCAAGAAGTATCTAGGTGGCTTGAAAAATGTTGGCCCGCAATGTTTTTTCCAGTGAACTAGGATGTTCACAAAATGAATGAGGAAAGGCATCAATCAACTATGAATGAAGTCACTAGCGGAATAGAGGAAGATAATTTCAACCCACAAGACACATCATTGGTGAAAAAATGAAGGATATGTACACCCCCAAATTCCATCACCAAACATTGAGTAGTTAGCGGATGAGACAAGGCTAATAGTGCCCCACAAACCGTGTCATTTGTGAAGGTGAGGTGATGATTTTCGTCGTCGCAATTCAAAACACTGCAAATATCAGTTGATTGAGACATCTTCAGGCAGAGAAATTTCCCAATGGAAATCCATAAAAGGTTTCGTGTGCCCATAGATTCATCCTCATTGGAACATTATAATATGATCCCAATGGGGGCTGAGGAAGTGGATCAGATTTTTGGAGAACTGGGAGTCTACGGACAGAAGACTTCAAAGGCAAAAAGTCAGTGATGTGTGGAACCACGAATGGTTTCCAATAGTTATAAACTTTCCATGAACCATAATAAGAAAAATGAATAATAAAATGGGAACCCCCCCCCTAGAACCTAAAAATCAAATAGAAAACCACACTCCCTTCACAGATGAACATCCCGTGAACAATGAGATTAAAGACCCTTTTTAAATCTGGCGTATTGTGCATATCATCTCTATGTGGATGAAACCCTTCCTGGTGTAGAATTCAACCACTTTGAGGGACTCCAGAACCACATAACACCACTATATGTGAACGACGCCTGAGTTCACTTACCACTATTGTACATGGACCACACCCAAATCTGCATACCACCACAGCATGCAAACCACATCCATTTCCGCGTACCACCCCGGTATGCGGATGACCCTTCTACCCACATAGAAAAACACAATACAGAAGGTACCCCACCCCATATGAACAATTGGTACATGAAGTAGGGTGATTTTGGTATTTCCACCATCTGGTAATGATCATGACCTACGATTTCCATCCCATTATCCAAATCCTCACTACAAACTAGTCAATTGGAATATGGGAAAATCCTCTTCCAAAACTATCAGACCCATTTGAACAGACCATTGGGTGCATCAGCACACCCTTCTGTGTCATCATAACCATGGTATGTGGATTCACAAAGGTAATACATGCATCAGTATAGATCCCATGAATGTTCTTAAGTCTACATTACCATGGTAACCTGGTGTCCAACCATGGGATACTAATGTGGACCTCCATGTTCTAGGGATCACGGGTAATCACTTTCTTTTCCATTCGATGAGGGGTTGTGATAAGTCAAAGGAATTGGGATCACTTTTCCCTATGATGGGAAGAAACATTCCTCCCCTTTACCAAACCCCATTCAAAGGGTGTCCCACATGGATTAAGCCCCTAGTCTTTCTAGAGAGTCCTAGTATCCTTCACATTCGTTTCACATTGAAGGGTTCACTGATCCGCACCCTCATACTCTATCGCCCCAGTAGATTCTGCCATGGGCTCCTACTTTTCCATCAGTAGAGAAGAGAATATGTTCTTTTTTGAATCTCTCATGGCCTATTGTTTCTCACACAGATCGTGACTCATGTGGGATTAGTGTTCCGTGATAATGTGACATCGACACAACCCATAATGTACTAAGAGAACTCTGATTCCCACAATAAATAAGATACAAAGGAAGCCTTCATCTAGGCCAAAGCTCCATATCATCTCCTCCATGAAATGAGAGATCACCCCCCACACCTAAATTTGTAGCTCCCCTGCGTAAACCCCAATAAAGTCACAAATCGAACCAAATAATGAGGGATTTGCTTCTTAATCAACCGGGTTACGTAGAAAGTATCAATGTGGTCCAAACCCAATACCCAAAGCACTATAGCATTCTTTGAGAAATATTCCTGGTAGGGTTAAATTCATCCAGGAGACCATATCATTCCTAGGCATCCCAGTCACCCTCAGAATAATCCCTACATTGGATCTTGAGTAGGCACGTTTTTACGATACATCCTTGTAGAAAGACGATAAACTACACGGTTGGGTCCCCATAACATGACCTTAAATGGTGATGTGTCCATCTAAGTGACATAAAACTATATGGGTTCTAATTCCACTTGTGAGGATACATAGGAGACCTAGATCATTTGTTTGATCTTAATATCAAAGTAACTTCTGTCCCCCTTAGATGACGATAATCTCTATAACACCTTATCATAGGGCTTAAACTAGCATTATCTTAGTAATTCTTAATCTTTGTGTCTCTTTTATTAATCTTTAAACCCATGGGTAATATGTGGACACACAATTTGGGAATGAACCCAGGATTTATGAACATATGAACATTGCTTAAATCTATAAGATAGTTCCTATGTACGCAATAATTCTCCCCAAAAGGGTGTGATGATCCCACCCTTGCATCCTCTAAACCAATAGAGTCCTGAAGTGTCATTAGCCAAATTGTCATCCAATGAGAATCGTCCATTATAATGTAGGTCCATAAATCATATATACATGGGTCGTTAGGTGTTTCTGGCTCTGTGAATAAATGCGTTGGGGACCATCAAAGGACATCATACTCAACATAGGCCGATTGTGCAGACACATACCCCCTTTTTGAAATCGCCCACCTAGATCATGCTAATATGAAACCTCCATAATTACATAAAAAGGATACAATGCCCAATCTCGGTGGGAGTATCTATCCCAATCAATATATGGGGAAACACGAATCAGGTCGAAACATATCTTTAGGGGGTTTTAGGTTTTTATGTTTACGTTATGGTTTTAAGAGTTTTGTACTGGTTTTCAAGGTTTTTAAGGGATTTATGGTTTTTTATGATTTTATAGGGTTTTATTTTTTTTAAGTGTCTTCAAGATTCTATATGGCTTTTTCTATTTGTGTGAATTTTGGGGTTTTAGGGTTTTTTTATATATTATAATTTTTAGGGTTTTATTTGTGTTTTAGGGGTTTTTAGTCTTTTTAGGGGTTTTAATGCTTTATGGGAATGCCTGGAATTTTGGGTTGTTAGTTTTTTTAGTGTTTTAGGCTTTCCTGGGTTTTTAGGGTTTTAATAGGTTTTCTAGTGTTTTTAGAGATCATTTGGGTTTTTTTTTGGATTTTAACTATTTTCAAGGGTTTTAAGGGTTTTATAGTTTTTTAGTGTTTTTATCAATTTAGGATTTTATAAATTTTATGGTATTTTAGGGTTTTAGGGTTTTTATGGGTTTTAGGTTTTTTTATTTTTAGGGTTTTGGGGTTTTTAAGTGGTTTTATGGGTCTTTTAGGGGTTTTAAGTGGATTAGGGTCTATTTTGTTTTTTAGGTGTTTCAGGGTCCTTTATGGTTTTTAGGGTATTTAGTGTCTCTTAGGGGTATTAAGTGTTTTAATGTGTTTATGGAATTTTTGACTTTTTCAGTGGGGTTTTAATTCTTATCGTTTTTATTGGTTTTGGGTATTTTTGGGTTTTAGGGTTTTTAGTGTTTTTATGTGTTTTGTAGTATTATGTTTTTTAGTGGGTTTATGTGTTTTTATTAATTTTAGGGTTTTAGAGTTTTTTTGGTAATTAGTGTTTTTAAGGGTTTCGAGGTTTTTTTGTGTTTTTATTTATTTGAGGGTTTGGGGGTTATTTTGATAGTTTTTATGGTTTTTTGTTTTTTTTTGTTTTTAGGGTTGTTTACGGTTTTTAGGTATTTTTATAGTTTTTAATGCTTTTATAGTAATTTATGGGGTTTTACAACCCTTTAGGGTTTTTATAGTTTGTTTTTTATTTTTTATAATTTTATTGGATTTTTGGGGTTTTATGTGTTTTTAAGGTTTTTGTAGGTTTTATGGGTTTTGTGTTATTATATTATTTTTAGTGATTTTGGGTTTTTTTTCATTAAGTTTTTAGTAGGATAGGATATTTTTTTTTTATAGTTTTATGAACTAAAAAATATTTCAGTTTTTCCAACAGGGGAACATCTGTTGGTAAAAGTATATTTTTTGTTTGTAAAAATTTTACCAACCTATATGTCATTGTCACTAAACTTTTGGTAAAAGATCCGTCGCTAAATGTTTTTGCAACAGATAAAATAGTTCGGTTACAATTATAATAATACAAACATATAACATATATGTTGGTTAAATTTTTTTGAAACTGTTTCAAGGACTTATTTTTCTATTTGTAATAATATTAACAATATATAAAATTTATTTATAAATTACATTTAAATTAAAATTAAAAAAAATTATTTATTGTAAAATTTAATATTTTTATTTTTTAATTTATTATATATAATATATAATTATTAAAAAGAAGACTACAATCACACAAGTTCATAATTATAAAAAATAATAATTATATTTATAATGAAAATTAATACAAAAATGAATAATCCATCACAACATCTCATACAATGACCCATAAAGTGACCCATACAGTGATCCATACAACACCCCATACATTGACCCATACCCAGCTCCATCTATTCCAGCGACGACACCGTACCATGTCTGCACCAACACCATCCATGCCAGTGACACCCTGAGCCCAAGTCACCTCCAACACCATCCATATTAGTGAAAACACTAACCCACTCATTCTAGTGATCCACCTCCAGCACCCGGGACCAGCGAGCATCAGTGACCCCTGTCGGTGAGTCTGCTTCAGCACCAGCTCATCCATGTCGGCGAGTCAGCACTAACACCAGGACCAGTGAGAACTAGTGACTCATCCATGCCCCATGACCTGTGAGACATCTCCATCTTTGGCAATAAACCCAAATTAATTGTCATACCACAACCTTCAGATCTAAGATCTCAACCACACAAAACTAAAGAGCATACCCAAATACTAGCCATCTTTGGTACCAATAAGAAATAAATCCATCCAGCTCTAGTACCATCAACAGCAAGAATCCTCAATTCACTGTCATCCCACACACTTCGTCTCCAATATCTACATCAAAAACAACCAAAGAGCATACCCACAAATAATAGAAAAATATCTTCTTGAATTGAAACCAAATTATAAATAAATAGAAGTATAGAAAATGTTTTTCATAGTAGCATTTTTCATCATTCTAGTTGACATTTCCATAATTGATAGTCAAAATGACTCAAATCTAGGCATCATATATCTATTATAAACACTTCCAAAAAAGGGACTAGAAATTTTTAATTCGGAGAAGCATTTAAAAAAACAGAAATGCAGTGGTGCTTCTTCCATTTATATTTAAATAGAAGAAATTAAAATGCTTATTAAAACTGAGTGCATGTTGTATTTTTAGGTACCTGCATGATGGTTTTCCATAGATTATGTGTGCCACCTATAGATTTGTGATGCGCAACATGCTTACCCATTTAGGCCTGCTTGAAGGGATTCCTGCATTCGACGTGACTAGACATTTTGTGAGTTCACCAGCAATGTATGCATTCAATGCAGTGTGTTCAATGCACGTTCCTCTTCTGTAATGAAAATATACCCATGGGAAGTGATGTATTCATTAAATGATGTCTCTATAATCTCTCATGCACTGCACATAATTCCTAAAGTTCATAAAAACTGGAATTCACTTACAGAAAATGTAAAATATCCGGTGAAAATCAGTCCAAAATTTGCAAGGACAGTGGATTGAAACCCCACCAGATGAAGATTACCAGCTAGTCAGCTACCCTATTATTGATCCTCACCCAATTCATTCCCCTTTCACTAAGGGAAAGTGGTGACACATCCTTCCACATTATAAACCTTATGAATTATAAAAAATTTGTCGAAATCATTGAATTAGGACTAGAACATTATAAAATGCTGAAAAACTGAAACTCCTTGCAGTACTTGTAAAATACCCGGTGAAAATAAGTCCCAAAATTTTAGGGGTAGCGGATTTAAACCCCACCGGATGAAGATTAGCAGCTAGTCAAGTACCCAATTATTGATCCTCTCCCAATTCTTTCCACTTGCACTGAGGGAAAGTTGTGTCACATCCTTCATCATTGTAAACCTTATAAATTATAAATAATTTGTTGATAACATTTAATTAGGACTAGAATATTATAAAATGTTGAAAAACTAGAACTCACTTGCAGAACTTGTAAAATATATGGTGAAAATCAGTCCAAAAATTGCAGGGGCAGTGGATTGAAACCCCACTGGATGAAGACTAGCAGTTAGTCAGCTACCCAATTATTGATCCTCTCCCAATGCTTTCGACATTTACTGAGGGAATGTGGTGACACATCCTTCAGCATTCTAAACCTTATGAATTATAAACAATTTGTTGAAATCATTGAATTAGGACTAGAACGGAACAAAAAATGCTTACCAACTGGTTTGGATTTGATGATATTCCATTGTGTGGCATTCCCAAATTTATCAATATCATACAAGAAAGAGATAATTACGTGTCATACATTATAAAAAATATACAAAAATATTATAGAGTAAAATTTGATGTCATCCTCAATCTAAATATCTTTGATATTTGACACAATATTTGATAAGAATTGCAATACTTGTTTACCAAAAAAGAACAACAAATATAAATCCACTATGACCACTTATAAGAAATTGCACTCTATATCTGGAGAAACACAAAACACAATATATGAAATTTAAAATTTATAATTAATTCAAAAAAAATGGCTATATATGTAAATCAGTGAAAAGATAAAAATCCATACCTTGAAATGACGAGATTCATTTCCATTTTTACTCCAAATTATTTCATTGGAACAGATTCTTCCTAAAGGAAACACTTCATTCATAGAATCTGGTATAGATTGAATTTTACTCATATTTTCTGGGGGTAAAACTTTGTAACCTACAATTGAAATATAGTGAAATATATATTTATTCTCAAGTGAAACTTGTTAATCAATAAATATGATGTTCAATAATGAAAAATGATTGTTTTTGTAATTTACCTGCGTATAAATACGGATTTCAAATAAACATTTGTATCAAATGATAGAATTGGTGTTCCAATCAAGCTATGTTTTATTGTAGAGACTGGAATTATATATGGGCCTGAATGTAAAGGTTTTGAGCTCAAACTGGTCAAAAAAGATGTGATTATGTTCATAATAAAAGAATTAACAGTAAATGTAATAGAAAAATTTAAGATGAGCTGAAAATTAACAATGAGTTCATAAAATTTTAGATGAACATAAATAAACCACAACTACAGATATAATGCCTTAATACAGTTGATACATTATCTGAAAACCTGATTCACTAGGAATAAATCTACATATAGTCATGGGTGTTGAGTTTTATCTGAATGCATGAGTGAGAGAAAATAATATAGCGGTATACATTCACAAAGAATCTAGTTTTTATATGCAAAAATATCCCCCATCAGATTTGTTCTGCACATGCGATTAACAGTATAATTAAACAATTTAACACTAATTTGAAATAGAATTAAGTGTATGATGTGAGGATCGTATTATATAAAAGTAAAATACAATATATGTAATTAAATGTATGTTGATTAATGGAAATATCCCAACATTAAATGAAATAAATAAATTTATACTTGAATGATGAAAAGGGATCATTTGACAATAAAAAAATAAATCATAATTCAAAAAAAATTACTGGGTTTATGACTACATAGAAAATGGGTAATGATATGAGATTCCATATAGAATACAATGTTCATTAATTATGAAAATCCTTAACTTCAATCATATAAATCCGGCTCTTTGGCTGCTTCTTCATGGTGAGCCTCTGAGAAAAAGGGTATATGATCCAACATTTTTGTTTCCCATAGTTCACAACACCATACATTCATATTCCTTGGAAGAGGGTTGTATCTGGGATTCTAATTACTGAATAACTAGATTGTAGTAGCTCAAATATTCTCTGGGTATAATGTTCTGAAAATGACATAGTTATTCCTTGAGCTTATTGACCCCAAACAAACTTTGGAATGGAATCGTTCATTCCCATGTAGTTCCGCTTTCAAATCCTGTAGCCAATCTTCCATGCAACAACCATTTGTTTCATAAAAATTAGCGACATAAATAAATTTCATTTGTTTCATAATAAAATGGAAAACATAATTGGGTATATCCATGCTTGAGAAGAAAAAAATACTCAGTCATGTTCTGCAACTTACCAAGATCCAGATTCTGTTGTCTGCTACATGGCTGCTTCTTCATGGTGGGCCTCTAAGAAGAGTGGTCTCTGTTCCATACTTGTTGCTACACAATTTTCACAACATCATCATTCCTTATTCCTAGGAATATGGCTTCATCTCAGATTCAAATTACTAAATAAGTAGATTGCATCAGCTGAAATATTCTTTGGGTATAAAGTTCTGAAAATGACGCAATGAGGCCTTGAGCTTCTTGACTCCAAACAAACAGTTGAATGGCCTCATGAACTCCCTTTTAGTCCCATGTCTAAATCATCTGGCCTATCTTCCATGCAACAACCACTTTTTGGTGGGTCTCTTTGATGACCCAAGACAAATTTCATTCATCCACCCACAACTGAAACTTCCAGAACCAGAAATCTCACCCAAATAAAATATATTACATCTTCATCCTGAAACACAAGTGATACTGCAGACACTTCTAACAGATTCTACATGTACTTGATCTAGGATGAAAAAAAAGAAAAGCACAAGAACCACCATCCAAAACACTGTAACATAGGACATCAGTGCCAAATGAAATGTTAATCCAAAAAAATCAAAATGATGACAATAATTTCAGATCAAAACCCAATCAGGCAGCACGTTAATAAAATATGACATTAGATCCATAATGATAACAGTTTAATAGAGGAGTAAATATTTTAATAGAGCACATTAATGTTATAACATACCTCTACACAGGACATAATTTCAAATAAAGTTTCTTGTTTTCAAAATAATGTATTAGTAGGAACATGTTGAGAATGTTATTAAAGAAAAATAGTGTTCCATCACAAGAATCCATCATAGATCCAACATTCAATATCTCTGAACATAGTTTTGTTCTTTTTGAAATAGAGGAATTTAAATATTCAACCATTGAAATGGGGATTCACTGACCCAAACTGGTTTTTGTATGTAAAGGTTTTGTAGGGCCTCTTGAAACAATACATCATATGGGAAACTATGATAATCCTGGCATTTATTCCAACTTTAATGCATAACTACCAAAAATTTCACAATTAATATGAAAATGAACAGTTATTAAAAGAAGATTTCTCATCAATTACTAATATTTAGTTTCTGCATATTGACAAAGAATATAACTTTCAAATATCATATAGGAAAATTAATATTAAATACTAAAATAAACTATGATTATTTAACAAGAAACACTATTAGTTTATGGACACATAAATACATCATTGTGATGTTCAAGAAATAAATGAAATTCAACATGGATATCATCTATTATACACTATACAACTAATTAAGATCTGAATAGAAGGAATGCATTGTAGAAACTCCTTGAAGTATAGACTCTCAATAACAAATTCAATAGTACACTAAATGATTAATGTAAGAAATTTCATATCATTGGGAAATGGAACCATATATTAATAATGAAAATGCACAAAATTGTAGTATTCTACATACCAAATCAAAAAATGTATTGTAACCAGATTCAAAATATAAAAAAATTAATCACAAAAGTAAGAATGAAACCCTTTATAATTATATGATTTAGGATGCACTCATCTGTTAAACATTCAATATACACAAATTAAAGGTGTAACATTTCAATGTGGATTGTATGTATTATGAAAACATAAATAATATAAACATTTAAGTTCATTTAAAATGGATTTTGTACCTAGAATGTGACTTACAAATGAGTTCGGTCAATCTAGATTTTAATAAAGTACCATTCATCTTCATGGGACCCTTACACCTATTCAATATAAAATACATTGTGAAATAATTAGTTTTTATGTTCAAAAAGTTTCTTTTAATTGGGAACAATATATAAATATTAAAGATACTTTATAAAATCCGTTCATCCCTTTTATGATGACTAGAATTATGTTTTTATAGTGATGAAATTTAAAATAGAGGAATTCAATAAACAGTCAAACCTAAAATTGGGTAATCATTAAAGAAATTTCTCATTTTTTCACTTCCAATATGCTTCTCGGATCCTAATTCATCTATTACTCAACCAGATTTTACTTTTTAACTTGCTTCATCATATTAAGTGAACAAGCTGATTGAGTATGAATTTCGATGCTAACAAATCCATGAGAGAATTATTCCCATACAATGACAGAAAAGTTCATTTGAAAGAACCCAAAAAATAACCATAAGGTGTACCATTATTGCTTCTTATCTGATCAATCATGAAGATTTCCATGTATGGCATCCATATTTTCTTCATCTCCGGTCAATCTCATCTTTCTATGGGGATTCATGGTGGAACGCTTCGGAAAATTGGGATTTCTATATGAGATGGAGTCATTGAGAGTGATTAGAATGATGGAATGTAATCGATGTGGGGATGCTGAGATGCAGGGATTCAGGGAATCGCTGATAGGAAGGGATTTGAGGAATCGTAGAGAGGTAGGGATTCTGGCAGGGCTCCGGGGAAGCTATGAAATGGAGAAGCGGCGAAGCAGGGAAGTAGGGAAGCCGTGAAGCGGGGAAGGGGAAAAGAGGGGAAGTGGGGACACAAGGAGAATTGCGTAACCACCGAGGTCGGGATTGAAATAAAATTTTATAAAAATTAATATTATTGTTTTCAATTATAGTTTGAATATTGTTTTATCAATTAAAATATTTTTATTTATTATGTTTGTTAAATCCAAATATCATAATAATTTAATCTTTTTTATAAAAATCATTTAAATGATTGCTAAAAATTAAAAAATTATAATATATAAGCAGTATTGATGAGATATTTTTAATAAAACCTCTAAAATTGAATATTGATTTTGGTCATAAAAATAATTATCTTTATAAAAAATTTGATTTCTATTAATTGATTATAATAATTGAAATATTTATTGTAACATATTTTATTGATGATAATAGATTTGTTGGTAACAGTTATTATTAATAATAGATTCATGTGTTGGTAAAAAATGTTGATATTAATATGATTATGCAATAGATTCAACTATTGGGAAAAGATTTGTTGGTATTAATTGATCAATACCAACAGATATATCTATTAGGAAAAACAAGTGTTGGTACTTAAAATCAATAAAAATAAAACATCATATCTATTGGAATTGATCATTTTTACCAACAGATATATTATCTGTCAATAAATTTCTGTTGGTAAAAGTCATTTTTGTAGTGATGCTTATTTTTTGTTTTTATTGTTTTCTTGGGTATTTTTATGGTTTTTTGATTTATTGGGTTGTTATAATGTTATTTTTTTTGATTTTGGGGGGTTTTAGGGTTTTAGGTTATTTTAGGGTTTTAGGGTTTTTTGGGAATTTTAGGGGTGTCGGGTTTTTTGGATATTTTATGGTTTTTAGGTGGTTTTAGTGTTTTCTAGTCATTTTTTAGGTTCATTTAGAGTTTTTAGGGTTTTTAGGGTCTTTAAGGGTTTTTGTGGTTTTAGGGACGTTTAGGGGGTTTTCATTTCCTTAAGGGTTCGATAATGTTTATAGGTTCCTTTATGGTTTTAGGTACCATTTGTGATTTTAGGGATTATTATGGTATTTTAGGGGTCTTGTGGACCTTTTATGTGTTTTAGATATTGTAGGGGGTTTTAGGGTCTTTTATGGACTTTTTAGGGGTTTTTGGGTATTTTAGTATTTTAGGGTATTTTATGGAAATTTATGTTTTTAGGGGTTTTGTGTCCTTTATGGATTTATTATCTTTAGTTTCTTTATGGTTTTAGTGTTTTTGCATCTTTTAGGATTTTTGGTTGCAATAGGGTCTTTTGGGTTTTTAGTGGTTTTAGCATTTTTATGGATTTTAGGGGTTTTATGGTATTATATGGGGTTTATGGTTTTTATTGTTTTTAGTGTTTTTAAGGTTTTTTATTTTTAATTTGTTTTTCTAGGTTTATGGTCATTTATGTTTTTTAGGTTTTTGGAGTTTTTTACATATTTTAGGAGTTTTATTTGATTGGGGTTTTGACATGTTTTTAGTGTTTTTAATGTTTTTATTGATTTTATGGGTTTTTAGGTTTTTAGGGGTTTATGGTATTTTTGGGTTTTAAGGTATTTATGGTTTTAGGTTCATTTAGATAATTTTTACGGGTTGTATGGTATTTTGTGTTTTTAGGATACTATTTTTTTTAATATTTTAATGTTTTAAGATTATTTGGGGTTTTGGGGGTTTTGGTCTTTTTAGGCCTTTTAGGATGTTTTGTGGATTTTAGGATTTATAGGGTTTTAGGGGGTTTAAGTGTTTTGTATTTTCCCTATATTCTGTGTTTTTTAGGTGTTTTACAAGATTCTTATCTGATTTAGGGGTTTAGTCATTTATATTCTTTTTATAGGTTTTTTAGTTTTTATGCGTTTTTAGTGTTTTTAGAGTTTTTAATGGTTTTTTGGGGGTTTTTTGGGTTTTTTCAGGGTTTTTTGGTTTTTTGTGTTTTTTGGTTTTAAAGGGTTAATAGTGTATTTTAGAGTTTCATTGGTGGTTTTAGGGTTTTCAGATATTTTAGGTTTCGTAGGGTTCTTATGGTAATTTTGGGTTTTTAGTCTCTTTTAGGGTTTTTGGTTATTATATCTTTTACCATTTTCATGGGTTTTTTAGAGTTATAATCATTTTTTAATGTTTTTAGGGTTTTAAGTGTTTTTATGTTTTCAATGTGTTTTAATGGGTTTTCATGGTTTTTACGGTTTAAAGGGGATTTTATTGTGTTCGGTTTTTTAATGGTTTATTTGGTTTTAATGGTTTGGGGGTTTTTTCTGGGTTTTTAGGGTTTCTGCATTTTTAGAGTTTTTATGGTTTTTATTGTTTTTATGATTTTTAGTGGTGTTTAGAGTATTTAGGGACATTCATATGTTTTAGGGGGATTTGGTGTTTATTTGTTTTTTGGGGTTTTTGATGTTTTAGGGATCCTTAGGGTTTTAGGGTTTTTAGTGTTTTTTCATGGCTTTTTATTGAGGTTTTTAGGCTTTTAGGTTTTTCTATGTGGTTTTTATAGTTTCTTAGGATTTATTGTGTTTTTAAATGTTTATTGGCGTTTTTTGGTTTTTAGGTTTTTTAGAATTATTTTAGTTTTTATAGATTATTTTATGTTTTTAGGGATTTTAAGGGGTTTAAGGTCATTTCTTGTTTTTTTTGGGTTTGTAGAGTTTTTAAGGGGGTTTTAGATATTTATGGGATTTTTGGTATTTTTAGGGTTTTTAGTTTTCATATTTTTTCGTGTATTTTGGGGTTTTAATGAATTTTTTTAGTTTTTATTATTTTTATGGTATTTTAGGGTATCTGTTGGTTTTTTAGGTTTTATAGGGTTTTTATGGATTTTATAGTCTTTTATGGGTTTTATCTGTTTTAGGGTTTTTATCGGTTTTAGGTGTTTTGAGGGTTTTATGTTTTTATGGTATTATGCTTTCCTATATTTTTTTTAGTTTACAGTTTTTTATGGATTTTAATTTTTTTATGGAATTTGGTTTTTAGAGTTTAATGTATTTTATGGTTTTATGGGTTTTTAGGGTTTTTAGTATATTTATTGGTGTTTCACGGTTTTTTTGGGGTATTTTAGGGATTTTTGTGGGGTTTTTGGGATTTATTTATTTTTATGGGCTTTAGGAATTTTAGGGTTTTTTTGTTTCTATGGTTTTGTGTTTTTTTTATTTCAGGGTTTTTTGGGTTTTTATGGATTTATATGGGTTTTATGGTGTTTTTTAGTTTTTAGATTTTTAGAGGTTTTATGTGTTTTAGGGTATTTAAAGGTTTTAGGGGTTTTATGGTATTCAGGTTTTTTTATAATTTTTAGGGATTTTAGTGTTTTTTGGGGTTCATGGTTTTTTAATGTTTTTATCATCTTATAGACTTTAGGGATGATTAGGGTTTCTTGGTTTTTTAGGTTCCATTATTATTTTTATGGGTTTTTAGGGTCTATTAGGGTCTTTATGATTTTTTAGGGTCCTTTTTGGATTTTTAGTTTTTTTGTAGTCTTTTAGGGGATTTAGTGTATTTTATAGTCTACTATAGTTTTTTTCATTTTTCGTGTCTTCTGGGGTCTTATGGTCTCTAGGGTCTTTTAGGAATTTAGGGTTTTCTTGTGTATTTTATGAGTTTATACGTCTACTGGGGATTCATGGTGTTTTTAGATTATTTATGTATTTTCTGGGGTTCTACGTTTTTTAGACTGTTTTAGGATTTTTAGGGTTTATAGTGATTTTAAGGGTCATTAGGGGTTTTAGGGGTTTTTTTTCAATTTTATGTTTTTTAGTTCTTTCTAGGGTTTTGGGGTTTTTATATTCTTTAGGTGATTTAGTATTTTTAGTGGTTTTAGGGATTTTTACGTTCTTTTATGGAGTTTTATAATTTTAAGGTTTTCATGAGTTTTTAATGATGTTTTTTGGGTTTGTAGTGGTTTTTAGTGTTTTTTGTTTTTTTTTGGTTTTTATTGTTTTTTGGTGTTTTCACAGTTCTTCATGTTTTTAGGTTTTTTATATTTTTTATTGTTTTCATGGTTTTCATGATTTTTATGGTTTTTATGGTTATATGGGTTTTAGGGATTTTAGTGTTTTTTAATTATCATTATTTTTGTTTTTTTGTTCATGTATAATTTTATGGTTTTTAGTATATTTTAGGATCTTTTATGTATTTTTAGTGACATTTAGTATTTTAGGGGGTTTTAGGGCCTTGCTGGGGTTTAAAGGGTTTCATAGTCTTTTGTGGGTTTTAAGAAGTGTTTATGTCCTTTTATGGTATTTTTTAGTGTGTTTAGTGTATATTATCAGTTTTTATTATTTTTCGGTCCTTTTAGGATTTTAGGGTCTATTAGTGGTGTTTTAGGGGGTAGTAGTGTTAATTAGTTATTTTTAGGTTTTTAGGGGTTTAAGATTTTTTTGGTTTTGATGTGTTTGGGTTTTAAATGGGTTTTAGTGTCATTAGGGTGTTTAAGAGTTTTTAGGACACTTTAATGTTTTATGGTTATTGAGGGGCTTTAAGGACATTAGGGATTTTAGGGGTTTTTAGGGATTTTAGGGTCTTTTAGTGGGTATTTACGGTTTTATGGTTTTTTTGATTTTTAGTGGTTTTAGTTTTTCTGGTGGTTTTGTGTATTTTTAATGTATTTATGGTATTAACAATTTTTAAGGGTTTTTAGGATTTTTAGTGGTTTTATACTTTTAGTTTTATTAGGATTAAAGTGTTTTAAGGTGTTTTCAAGTATTTTCTTATTTTTTGGGGTTCTAGAGTTGTATGGATATTCATAAGGATATTAGGGATTTTTATGTTTTATTTGGTTTTTTGGGGTTTTGGTGGTTTTTAGGGATTTTTTAATCTTTATAGGGTTTAAATATTTTTTTTGTTTTCATGGCTTTTCATTTTTTTCGTTTTTAAGGGTTTGGGGTTTTTAGGGTTTTGGGTTTTTGGGAGTTTTAAGGGTTTTAATGGTTTTTTGGGGTTTTAGGAATTTAGGGAATTTTATGGTTTTGGGGTTTGTTGTATTTAGTTGTTTATAATGGGTTTTATTGATATTTTTGGGGAGTTTTGGGTATTTTAGGGTTTTGAGAGGCTTTTAGGGGTTTTTATATTTTAGTTTCTTTTAGGTTTTTTTGGTTTTTTGAGTTTTTAGGGTATTTTTTTGTTTATTTTACTGTTTTTACATTCTTTTTAGGGGTTTTAGTGTCTTCTATGGTCGTTTAGAGATTCTATTTCTCTTTAGAATTTATGTTATTTAGTGTTTTTATTATTTTTTTGGGATTTTAGTGGTTTTTATTTTTTTAGCTGATTTTTAGGGACTTTTTCTGGATTTTATGATTTTTAGGGATTTGTGTATTTTTGGGTTTTGTGGATTTTATAGTTTCTTTGGATTTTAGGGTTTTTTATTATTTTTTTGGGTTTTATGGGTTTTAAATTATTTTTAGGGATTTTAAGGATTTAGGAATTGTTTTAGGGATTTTTATAATATTAATTTCTTTAGGTGTCTTTTGGAACTATTCTTCCTGTTAGGGTCATTTAGAGTTTTTCGTTTTATTTAATGATTTATAGGTTTTGGGTATTTTAGGGATTTTAGGGGTTTTTGGGTTTTAAGGGTTTTATGGATATTATAGTTTCATGGTTTTTAGTTTTCTTATCATTTTAGGGGTTTTATGCGTTTTAGATTGTTTATTTTTTTTGGGCGTTTATGGTATTTTTAAGGATTTTATGATATTTTTAGTGTCTTTTGGGGTTTTAGGATTCATTAGGTTTTTCGGGAATTTGGGGGGGTTTGTGTTTTAGGGTTATAGGACTTGTTTATGGTTTATTTTTTTAGACATTTTAGGGTTTTTACGGTTTTGATGGATTTCTACGGTCTTTTATGGTTTTTTGTTTCTTTTGGTGTTTTTTGGGAACTTAGTGGTTTTTTATATATGTTATTTTAGGTGTTTTAGGTGGTTTTATGGGTTTTCATTGTTTTTGGGTTTATTTAGGGGTTTTAACATTTTTAGGTGTTTTAGGCTTTTTTGGTTTTTTAGGATTTTTAGGGGGTTTTCAAGTTATTAGGGTATTTGGGGTTTTAAAATGATTTTAGGGTTTTAGGTGTTTTAGGGGGTTTTTTTATTTTTTTTTGGGTTTTTATGGGTTTTAATTCCTTTTAGGGGTTTCATGTTTTTTATGGTTTTATGGGTATTAGGAGTTTTTAGTATCCTATATGTTTTTTAGAATTTCTACCTTCATTTAGTGGGATTTTAGGATTATTAGTGTATTTTATGTTTTTTTAAATTTTTATTATTTTTAGGATATATAAGGGTTTTCAGTGTATTTTATGATTTTTATGGTTATTTATGGGTTTTAGGATCTTTTAGGTATTTTTGGTTATTTTAGTGATTTCAGTGTTTTAGATTTTTTTAGGTTTTATTGTATACAATTTTGTGTTAGTGTGTAGGGTTTAGGGTTTAAGATATAGGGTTTATGGTTTAAGATATATGGTTTAAGGTTTAGGGAGTACAGAATATGGTTTAGGGTGTACTATTTAGGGTTTAGGGTGTTGGATAGAGGGTTTAGGGTGTAGGGATTTCAGTTTTGGGTATAGGATATAGGGTTTTGGGTGAGGTGTTTATGGTTTAGGGGGATGTTTTGTGCCTTAGGGTATAGGTTTCAAGATTTAGGGAGTAAGGTATGGGGTATAGGGCCATTATGGATGTTTTTGTTTTAGGGTTTTTTGGGTTTTTAGAGGATTTAGGTGTTTTTGATGTTTTTTCATTTTTATTGTTTTTAGGTTTTTGAATTGATTTATGTGTTTTAGGGTTTTGGGGGGTTAAGTGCTTTTAGTGGTTTTGGTGGGTTTTATGGTTTCTAGTATTTTTAGGGGATTTTAGGCATTTTGTGGTTTTTAAGGGTTTTAAGGGTTTTTAGAGTTTTAGGGGTTTTTATAGATTTGGTGGTTGTTTTGGATTAAGGGGTTTTTATGATTTTATGGGTTTTTTGGGGTTTTAATGGTTTTAAGGATTGATTTAGGTTATTAGGTGTTTTTATAATTTTTATGGTTTTAGGGTCTTCTAGTTTTTTTAGGTTTTGTGGGTCATTTATGGTATTTTATTGGGTTTTATGGTCTTTTTGTGTTATTAGGGGTTTTTTGGTTTTTCGCGGGTTTTTTGAGTTTTTTAGGGTTTTTATTATTTTCATGGTCTTTTAGTGTTTTATGTGGTTTTTTGGGGTTGTATGTTTTTGGGGTTTTTAGGTTTTTATTTAATTTGGGTATTTTAATGTTGTTTAAGTATCTTTTAGGTATTTTTAGGCATTTTATTATTTTAAGGGGTTTCATGGTTTTTATGGTTATTTGAGTTTTTATGGTTTTTATGGTTTTTAGGAGTTTTATGGTTTTTCAGTTTTTTTGGTTTTTTTGGTGTTTTTATGGTTTTTGGGGGGTTTACGATTTTTCTACGAATTTTAGTATTTTTAGTTGTTTTAAGGGTTCCCAAGGGGTTTTATGGATCATTTGGTTTTTAGGGACTTTTATGGTGTTATCTATTTATTGATTTTTTTTGGGTTTTCAGGTTTTCCTGTGTATTTTGGGGTTTCAGGGTCTAGCTAGATGTTTTAGGGGTTTATTGGGTGAGGGGAGGGTATTAGTGGTGTTTAGGTTTTTAGGGTTTTAAAGGCTTTTAGGGGTTTAATGTTTTTAGGTTTCTTTTAAATGTTTAAGGTTTCTTGGGTTATTAGTTGTTTTAATGTTTTAATGAATTTGATATTTTTTTTGGTTTTATGGATTTTTAGTGTTTTATGTGATTTAAGGGATTTTAGTATTTTCAAGGTCTTTAGGGTTTTAATGGGTTTTAGGGTTATTTATATTTTTGGGTTTTTAGGATCCTTTATGGGGGTTTGGGTTTTTAGGATTTCTAAAGTATCCTAGGATTTTTGGGGTCCTCATGCTATTTTAGTGTTTTTAGGGGTATAATAATTTAAAGGGTCATTTAGGTTTTTATGATCTTTTAGGGGTTTTTAGTTTTTTTTTGAAATTTTAGAGTTTATGGTGTAGATTTTTGGGTTTAGGGTGTATGTTTTATTATTAAGGTGTACAATATATGGTTTAGGGAGTATGTGTTACGGTTTATGGTGTATATTATAGGGTTTATGGTGTCAGATTTAGGGACTGAGGGTGTTGGGTATAGGTGTTTAGGAAGGAGGGATTTGAGTTTCATGTGTAGGGTATGAGGTTTCTGGTGATCGGTTTAGGGTTTTGGATATCGGGCTATTGGGTTTAGGGTATTGGATTTTTGTTTTTGGTGTAGGGTATATGGTTTAGTGTTGTTATAGTTTTTTCAGTTTTATTATTTTTAGGGTTTTTAGTATCTTGTGGTTTTTAATGGTTTTTAGGTAGGTTTGGGTTTAAGGGGTTTTTTGGTGTTTTTATGGTTTTAGAGTTTTATTGGCTTTGGGTTATTTGAGTTTTGTTCCAATGAATACCATTTGTCGCTCGACCGATTGATTGAATGGTGTTGAATTCTGTGCAATCACTAATGTCGGGTACAATGTATTTGAAACCCCCCCCCCCCAATGGGTTTTGTTCATGGATCTAGAAACACCCAACAACTCTCATATCCATGAAGAATAATGGACATACATTCCAAATTTAGGCATTCATTGGGGAACTTCATCAACTCTAAATAAGAACCCACATTGGTTGAAATGATGAGAATTTTGGATCATCACGCCATTTTTTGGGGTCGACTATTGCCTATTACATGATCCTCATATTGATTTAAGATATGTGCATGAATATGTTTTTCTTTCCCTAGTTTTTATCATTTGAATTACCGGATGGTTACAATTAACCATGAATACACATGGTTTCAAAAAAATATTCTATGTATCTGATGTTCTCTATCAAGGAAAGCATTTGTATGCCAATGGGGTTCTCCATCAATCATATGCTTTTACGGATAGATCATGGATTTTTTATTCATTTATTAGGAAGATGTTGGTTTTAATCCAACTGATTAGGTTCTCTGTTGTTTTCTGTCATCAAGGGAGACATAAGTTATTTTAATGTTGGGATCAAACCCACATAATGGGATTCCTATGTATCCTTGTGAAAGGAATCTGAACCCACATAGATTGGTTCCACATAACGGTGCACATAACATTTTAAGGTCATGTGGCAAGGACCCAACCTTACAATTTAATGTCGCGTGGAAATGAGATCTTGACCAAAGGGGTTTAGTAGATGATTGTGTGGGACTAATGCTAAGGTGGAGTGAGGGGCCTAGAAGAGATGTGGTCTTCTGTGTTTATGTTATCTTATCGAAGATGTGGACCAAATAACATTTGGGTGGATTTGGGTGTTGGTTTTCGACCTCATGGAGGCTTTCTACATATCCAAGTAAGTATGGAATCAAAGCCAACACAGTTTGGTTAGTGTTAGGGAATATTCATGGGAGCTTCCAATTAAAGGGGATATGATCGAGGCTTATTCATGGATGAAACCCATATTTTGTTTCTTAATTGGTAATATGGACCTTTGATGTTTGAGGCATGGTTTTTGGTCTCATGCATGGAATTTTCCCACATGGGTTTCAATGTGATTGGGGATTACCTATGGAAGAGGCCCATATGGATTGATTTGGGGTATTACACCTATGGAGATGGCTCATAGATTTGGGTATGGCTGAGAAAAATATCAAATTGAAGACCCGTTTGAGCTTTTGAACCATGTGGATTTCAGGATCACTGCTAACCTCTAAGACCAAGTGATCCATGCTCATTTTGAGAAACAAGAGGAAGCAGTAGATCTCAAGATGAAATGATGTCACTCTATTCACAAGTAGATGATGTACTAATGCCTAAATGGAGAGGGAGAGGCCGTCGAGTTTACTCGTTTCTGATTTAATTTTCGTAAATCTGATAGTAACATCTAGTGATCTATCTGGCTACAACCTAGGCATAGGATAAGAAGAGAAAAAGTGTAGCCTCTCACAAGAATGTATATGGGATTACTCTATGAGGGATGCACTAAAATTGGATCTAATGAGAGGACATCATTCCCTATCAAAATGGAAGTGAAGCATGATCCTTTCCCACACCACCAAAAATTTGGAGGTTAACGTGACTACCTCAAGGTCAGAACCCTATTTACAATGAAAATTTTGACTTGAATAAAGTATGAGGTTATTTCTTGTTGTGGATCTAAAACACGCGACATTGCTTACCATAGGTATGTAGAACGTTAAATAAATATTATTGTCCTTGATGACCTAATCATATATATCAGTTGGAATTATAAGAAGCCATGGCTTGATTCTGGTGGACTTTTTCCCAGAGGGGTTAATATGGGGCCCAATGACATTACAAAAGATAGTGATGTAGGGTAGAGAGTGTAGTGACCTTGGATGCCCCATTCCACATGGTTGATTCCTAGGTGGGATGGTGTTCCCTCCATGTGTCTTGTTTATATTCATGTTAGGGTACCGTCCATGTTGTTTTGTTATATGAGGACCTGAATTCTTCAAGCATAGCATGTTCCTCTATGAGGTCAGTTTCTATCCATGCAGCATGTTTCTATACGGGGTTGAGCTCCTCCTAGGTATTGTGTCTCTACTTAGGGCCAGGTTCCTCCCATGTATCACATTGCGACACGAGGAATGGTTTTACCCAAATGGAATTTTTCTATGTGGGAGACTTTTCTGAAAAGGGGAAATCTATTTATGCCCCATGGAATGGTGTCTGAAAAGGGTGTTTGAATTCACAGATTGTTGGATGATTTATTATTTCCTCCTTACTATTATGTTGTGGTTAGTTACATGTTTATAATAGGTAGATCTCCATAAATTCTCTTCATATGACCTACTTTTTATGAATCCCCATCACCTATCTCCTTTGTCTCTCTTCGGTTTGGTTTTCCTTTGGGTCCCCATTATGGTATTTTTATAATATAGTGGAGGGAAAGGATATCGGAATGGCCATTCATCGATGTTGGTCTACAGAGATTATTTTTTGTGAGCCCAAGGATAACTCCCCATCCCACGAATGAATCAGTCTATGGGTATAGGTCATTTGTGGATGGGGAAATCATTTTTGGGTGATAAAATTTCCACCCATCCGCAAAAATGATTTTTATTCAATCATAGGCATCAGTGGTACCACATCATCCCACAAAATATTTAGTTTGTGGGGAGGATAATTTTTGTGGGGGGATCGCCTCCCAACCATGCAAACTAATGTGGTTTCATTCACGAGTGTCAGTAGTAACACCTCCTCCAACAAACTATTTCATTCACTTGGTGCTTCGTGAAAACAGAGGAATTCAATGCAGTGTGGCAGTCTGTGAAGAAATTTTTACTTCATAGAATCAATTCATCATTTATGTATTTGACATATTTAAACAGTTTTCATAAATCTTCTTGAGGTTTTAATACCCTTTTCTGAGTTTGAGGAAATTCCCTTCATCTTGAATGAGGAATTTTCTAAACACCACAAAACCGCACATAGAAACGGGTTCTGCTCAGGTTGAATATGAGTCTATTACAATTTAGAAAGTAGTTTTATTTTAACCAATTTTTCAGTATTAAAGTGGACACAAAGGAGGGTATAATTCTTATAAATAGGGTGCATGGGTCATTTTTCATTTACCATATTTCTCAATGAACTAATATCTCCACGGATTCTCTTGATTTTATACTTCTTCCATAAAGAACCTCCTTTATAGACTCCCTTTCCCTTAAAGGAATCTCATCAACCTCAAACTAAAATAACCAACCATAAAAAGCAATTCTTGGTCTCCCGCATAGAAAATAGCTAATTGGACCCTGAATGGAACATTCTACGGACTTTCTATTTTCATTATAATTCTTCACGATATAGTGTCTTTAAAAACTAATGGTTAATGGGATGACATTTTTATAGAAAAAAATCACAATTGAATTCTTTTTGGGTTGATGCTTCACAGATCGGTGGTTTGGGAATTATTGGGCTCTTGGATAGCACTTTGTGAACTAATATTTCACAGGACTTTTTACTTTTCCTATTTTATAAAAATAAATTCCCATACTTTCTTATTTTTATGCAAACCAAAGGGTGGAAGATCCACAGGATCCTTCCACTACTACTACTAATACTCTCATGATTGTTGACAAAAGGAGGAATTTTATGCCTAATATTGTCATAAAAAATTCTAAAATCATCATCAACCAAATTCATCAACTCTTGGATGGACTCGTTAGTATAGGTCAAAGGGGGGTTCTGGTCTCAAACTGGATGCCACTTTATTGATTTTTCCTACCATATGATGTTGATATTCTAACACAATGCTTGAAAAATCATAATGTGGCCTAAATAATTGAATATAGAAATATCCCCCATCTAATATCTCAATAAATGGGTAATTCATCTGGGTAACCCATGTTATGGAGTATATTATAAATTATACTCTTTGGTCAAAATAAACTTTCAGGGTGTAAGATGAACAAATACACTAGTACCATAGTATCGCATAGAAGGCCACTACACATGAGCAATTTGGGTAGTCCATGAAATGATTCCTTCTCCCTAGCGGTTCACTTAGCCTAGACTGGGGGTTGCCTTTTTTGGTTCCACCATACATGAGAAGAATCCAAGACTATACTAAAGGATATGGGTATTTATGAGGTACTCTATTTATTGTAGACTTACTCCCACCAAAAGTAAAACTTATCCTGGGGATATTTAGTAGGTTGAGCTTGTACACCAACATAATCCACTTAGTGCAAGAGGAGTTCGAAATCAGTCTCTGGGATGTTTGGATGATCTGATGTGTTTCCAATCATATGTGAAATATATGATGAGTTTCTTCCACCCCTTTTGGTCTTCCATGATGCGGAGAGTACTCCCCCTCTTGCCAATACTCTTATTGACAAGGTGAATGATATTTTGAAGGGTAACCATAGTCCAAATCAGGACATCCCATTTTATGATTGGATTAATGCCTTTTCTAAAAGATTATTCTAGGAGGACAACACATGAAGTTCATGGACATTCTTGACTATTAAATCCTGATGGTGCATGGGGTCCTAATAGCCTATTCTTGAGGAAGGTCAGTTGGAGAAGTGGGGCTGGATGATCAATCCATATGAGGACTTTCTATTTTTAATGGTATCCTTTTTTCCATGTTTCTATGTTTATGATTGCTACTAGTGAATGATTTTGGTAATAGGGTTAGACTCTCCACTTTCATCATGGAAGATCAATTGGACACTATCAGATGTATTTATTTCTCCGACCATGTTTTGGAGAAGATTTACCATTTGTTCGGGATGATCAGTGGGGGAGACCACTATAGAAAATGGTGGGTCCCTTCCATGAAATCTGGGGTTGGGTAAAATCTCATATTTGAGGCTATAGATATAAAACACTCAATAGATCAGGGATGCTACCATCCAACCATACCTTCAATGTATAAGTGTGCTAATTACATCAGACTTGAGTAAGGAGGGAATGATAGATTATCTCAACCATCATGATCATTTTACCTATGATCCATACGTTCACCCTTCTCGTACATTGGTGAATAATGGATCTGGGTACTTTGCTGGGATTGAATATCTTATCTCATTGAGGGAAGGCATCTTGGCCAACAGGATCAATGGAGAGCTTATCTTCAAGGGGTATATAACCTAAAAATTTACACCTCAATTCAACAATTTCCAAGTGACGTGTCCTCCAACCCCCAATAGTGAATTCCAAGAGAATCACATATTTATAGTTCGAAATATCTGGCTGATGTTTACTCGACAGGACAGAAGATGTTGGTTGGGGATTCTACCTTCCATGGATTTTCAGCCTACACTTAATAGATCTTATTTTGAAGTTCAGAATCATTCATACATTAAATATCAACTACAACTCCTTGTTCCTATTGTCAAAGTTCTAAATGTTCCCAAGGATGGAGAAAAACAAAACCAAGTAATCGAGCATTCTTGGATTGGGAGGCAGTCAATGAAATCCCTCATTTCTGAACACCTATGGATAGTTTTGAGAACCTAGGGTTCAATATCCGTTGCCGATGGTACTTCCCATCTAGGTAAAGAATCCATCCCTCCCAATTCTACCCTTCTAATGTCCTAGAGGAAATGTGATTCTTTAATGGGTAGTTATTCAACTCACTCTTGATTGTTCTCTATGTAATAGAAATTCATTTCACTAATCAGGTATGGATACCTATCAGTTTCCACCACCATATCTTATGATGACAACCCTGAGATGGTGGGTTCCTATCTTCAAGATCCTGACGACTCAATCCATTCTCATCTTAACCAACATAGATATTCTCGAAGAATTATTTCCATGTTGATGTATGTTTTTAAGAAAGATAACGGTGATGATATAAAAGCCTTTGGGGGTGCTGATGAATTTTATCCCCCTACCGTGATAGTAGTTGGGTAAATTCTTCATTAACATTCAGGGTCTCATAAGAACCTAGCCCTAGATGGATCTAGGGTGGACAAGGAACTGAGGAAACAATTTTAGTTATTGTAACCCTCCTTATATCACGGGGTAGATCCTCTTTCATTAACCATCCCCATCACTACAGCATTCCAAGAGGCTTGAAAATCATCGGATACATTGAGAACATGTTCATCCATTGAATAAATTTTGTGAAAACTTCAGGAAGACACCATTGAGATTTGATGATTTAGATTGGTCATTTATCCTACATTGATATCATCTATCAAAGATCCTCATGAAGTGGATATATATCTATAAGAAATGTTTACCTTCTTTCCCTCATTCATTATAAGACCTCACTGGTAGGATTGACTCAAGAACGTGATAGTATTTTGGATGTGGCAAGATGATACCAATGAATATGTAATTTTGTAACATATATTCTTCATCATACCCTTAGGATCTTAAAATCCTACTCCTAGTCATGTAGGATCCTAGGGAGATTCAAGATATAGTCACTTCCTTGGAGTACACCCTATGGGGAACCATATATGGGGAGAATATCCCTTCATACATGAGAATAGATAGAGAGGGATACCCTAGGGTAATTGAACATATAGAGGAAATTATTTCAAATATTGATAAGGTGTTTCCACCCCTAGCCCCATATGTTGTCCTTTCCGAGGGATCCTATTTGTGGCATACCATGAGGCATCGACAGACATCACATCTGTTGACATTACAAATGTTACGGATAATCAGGGATGGTCATGTTTATTTATTTAATTTCCATGTTACATTTTTTTCACTGACTATTCATCATACAAATGAATTAGTGTAGGTCTAATGTGTAATCAGGAAACAATCACTCAGGGGTATGTATCCCCCTACTTATTCAGAGATATATGTGACCACTCTAGTGGTGGTAACTAAATTGGATAGGGAACCCCGATCAATTGAGGAAATTAGGTAGATCCTAAGACCCAATGGGACAACCCTTCCAGATCAAATGAATTCTTCCCCAGTATAATTCGTGTCTTCAGGGGGAAACATCCTTTTTGAGCGTACTGTTCTTGACCATCTAGGGAGAACCACCATGGAATGGGGAGAGATTCAATCACAAGGAGAATCAAAATCAACTATTATCCCTAATTCTATAATGTTAATTCATATAACTACAATATAAATGAGTGACCTTATGGAAAATTTGGATCTAGAATAATATAATTATGCACCATGAGTGTCATTAGATGAACCTGAGTTTAACATGTAGAAAGATGATACAACATCCATTCTATCAGATGATGATAAAATAAAGGTGGATAGAGATTTTAGTGTCCCAGAAATTCCAAGGATTCTGAATCAATATCATATATGGTTTTCTATATTCCATAATATATCATTCATTTGAGAGTGATTCCTTGGAAGACTAGGAGGCCATGAATGACCTTCATGTTTCTCATCAGAAAAATATGATAGGATATCTAAAATTCTATTTCTCAAACCCCTTGAAATCATGCCAACAATGTTTCCTAAATTATTCTTCCTATTTTAATTTAGGGTGTATAGGGGTATTTACTATCAATAAATATATGACATAGTGAAGTTGTTGATTTCTACATCGGAGAATACTAGAACACTCCATTTTTTCCTTTCAAATGCAGAGTCCATGGCTCATCTTACCATAACTGGGAATATCTTTTTTAATTAAGTTGTTGATAATTCATGGATGGGTACAAGGTGAAAAGGAAAACTTATAGAGTATTGGAACTCCATAGAGTGACTTAACCAAATGGTGGAGTAGCTTAGTCAGGAATTGGAGTGGATGAAGAAATAATTGGATCTTTCTAAGGAAGAATTTGATGAAGGTGAATGATTAGTGTAGTAAGAGGAAAAGGAAGTACCAGATGTAGTTTGGATAGTAGTGTAAATGTTGGAAAGTGTATATGCTACAATTGTAACCCTTTATGAGCTCATTCAAGACATATAGGATTTGGACCATACACTTCACCAACATTGTAAATCTATTGAGTGAGATTTGTAATCTTAAAATCCTATTAATATTTAGAGACTATAGGCTACGGATAGGCCACCATTCTCATTTGAAGATATGAAAATTTTTTCCATTTCCATTCATATCTATTATCATTTCCTACAATTCCATTCAATTATAACTTAAAAAATTTTGAAAGATGATATCTATTGGATATCAATTATAATTTCAATCTTGGATGGCCAAATTGGAATGATCATGCAATTCTCTTATTTTTTCCAGAGATGAGAACGCAGTGATCATAGTTTTGAATATTACTAGGCTTACATGAAAAACCCAACAAACATTGTGTCTTTTCTATTATCTCCCAAAAAATTTCAAACCCCCATTGGTGTGGGGTTAGTAGGAATAACACAAATTTTTATAAGGCCTCCCATTTCTGGTTTTCACAAATACATGATTTATTGATTTTTAGTTTTTTAATTTCATTTTTATTTCCTAAACCATGGAAATCATAGTTTAAGAGATCAACCACCCCACTTTTTCTAGGATTCCCTTTATGGGTTTCCCCTAGCTGAGTTTTGGGTCACATTTTATTGGATTTTTAGAGTCTTTAAAACTATAATAATGTGAATAATGTTTTAGGTCAAACAGATTTGACCATGAGTTATAGGGAGGGGCCATAATAGGGATTACTGACTGGGAATATCCGAATATTTTGCAGACATGAATGTGGAATTTTTTTGGAACTATGTTTTTTGATTTTGAAATCTGAGACTTGATATGGGTCAAGGACGCGAGGAGTAATTGTATGAATTATTTCTAAAAAGATACTTTTAGGGGCATAAAAAGGTAGGAAAAGCCTATATTTGGGATGAATTTTCCTTTGGTTAACATGGATTTTGTGTGGGGGACTTATGCATTTCCAACGGGGGGACATTATGCATAGTTGAACAATGGTGTCCTTAGAAATGTGGCCCTCTATTTATGATGGCCATGTACTTTTTTAATATTTGGATATCCCCAGACCATAAAGGGTGTATTGTTATGGAAATGAAGTTTAAAAAAATAAAAGGGAATATTATTTATCAATTTACATAAATGAGAAACAAACCCTACATGAATGTTTCTTATGTAAGGGATGATTTTATCATGGTGTAGTTTAATTTTGTGAAACTAATAAAATTACCATGAATTTTAGCATCATATGATGAGTATGTTCGAGGGAAACTATTTAGGGTCACTTATCTTTGAATGAGGGATAAAATATTTGATTGTATCATGGTAACCTATCCATGAATGATTTATCATCTTCTAGCATGAAGGGGGGGGGGGGAGGATGTAAGCTTAAATCTAGGGGTTTCTAAATATAAGGAGTGGTGTTGGACATAAATGTAATTGGGGAATATAGATATTGGAAAATCCTCTATTGGGAATGAATTTTATTTTGGTTAACATGCCCTTTTGGGGAAAATTTATGCCGCACCAACTGGGGAATTTTTGGTATAGTCAAAAATGGTGTTCTTAAGAAATTGATCATCGATTAATGTTGTATGGGGAGGTTTATGGGGATCTATACCTTCCCAGTCATAGATTTTCCATTATGAAAGGAATTTACCAGAATATTAAAGGAAAACTACTCGATGAAACTTCTCATGAATGGGTGGAAACATTTTCCTTATGCAGGTATGAGAAGGTTCCCCATGTTGTCTCAATAGTGCATAGGGGGGGTATTTTTTATGGATCATCATAGTATTCGAGACCTGGGCTTTACTATGTATTCTATGATGGTTGGAATCAAGCCATACGTAGATCTAGAAAGGTTCCCAAAAATTTTGATCAAAATATAGTGAGGTAAAAAAGAATTTTCCTTTGATATGAGCTCATGAATGGGATGATACTCATATTAGACTCTACTATGCATATCTAGCACACATTTGGGAGAGTGGGAAATTATTTATTGTAGTCAGACTTGGATATTCGATCTTCATGTTACTTAGTATCCTATTAGAGAAATATCATGTCGTACGTAGTTCTTATAAGTCTCCCCATGCATGTATATCCCACAAACATGGTAAGGGACCTTTTAACATTTTCTTTATCTAGACCTAGGATGGGGTGTTTCGTTGTCACTATATACCCGACAATGGAAGAGATCAAGCCACATGTATTTCCTAGTATTATACAGTTTCAATGTCATAAATATCTTGTGTAGGCCTAATCCATTCACTTGAAATAGGATTCATTTTTATCTCATAGTTGGACTCGATATTGAGGATATGGGTGTCACTACATATCTCATAAAAATTAGTATTAATACAAACATAGTGTTTATTAGTCTCAAATTTTAGTGGCATGAGTCTAGCACAATAACCATGCAATTTAACATCATGTGATGATGAAATCTTGTGTTCTTGTAGTTTTAGTTCATATGGATATGACATTATGTCATGAAAATGATGAGTAATAGAAGGATAATCCATCTAGGATGTTCTCAGACACCTTTGAAATGAGAGTGGAAAGAAAGTGTAATCCATGATTCTAGTAGTTCTCAAATCAGGAGAAATTATATGGGTCATAAATTCCATAGGGGTGTGTGGATATATTAAAAGACTCTCCTGGGAATGAAATTTCCTTTTACTGATAGTCATTTTTTGGACAACATACATAGAGGAAACTGGGGAATATTGTGCATAGTTAAAAATAGGTGTCCACAGGACACTGACCCTCCATTTCTAATGGCCAAAGGAAAATGGTGAAGATATGAAATTTCCCAGGGAATAAAGTATGAAGAATGGAAGGGATGTGTCTAGGTTCATGAGAAACATTTAGACTATGAGTGTCTATGGAGTGTAAAATTACCAACATAGATCTAACTCATACATAGGGGGTTTTATTTTTGTTTCCATGATAGATCCATGAATAGGGAAACTAAACATGAGAAATTATTCATAGATATTTGTTTTTATACTGGAGTTTGGGACATTTATTTTTTTAATTTAACCCGGTGTTAGAACTAAGACATAGGGACCCTGTATCAGTACAAATCTCATAGATTGATAATCATGCCACAGGTAGTTCTTGAGGTACCACGTAGTTTAATGTTGTGTGGAACAAACTATCTCCATAAATTTTAACTTCATGGGGTAAGAACATAGGTCAAAAATGTGAATGAATATTGTGGTTGTGGATCTATCTAGTTTTACATCAGGTGATAAGAACATTTTCCCTGTCATTTAATGTCATGTGGTAACGAAAATTGGTGTTCCTTTTAAAGTCTTGAAATAAGGACCATGGTATACTTGATGTGGACTAATACCTTTTTATTAAGCTATTATTCCATAGTTAAAACTTCTATGTCCATGTGATCTATGTTCGGCTTGATAATAAAAGGGTTTAAAGGGTTTATTCCACCACACAGAGGTCATAAAATAAAGGAGATGGTTAAATTTTAATTTGTGGTGGCTATACGAGGATGTAAAATTAAGGACTCACTTTGTATCAGGTCAAAATAAGAATATATCCACATGTATATCTGAGAAAAGTTCTCCCTATATAGATATGACTCAAACACAGGGTAGAGGGGATTTTTGCACATTTTTGTTTGCACCCAGGATTGGAGATCTAGAAATCATTATGTATATTGTGATAGTTTTAATCAAGCAATGCGTTGTTCAGGAACTTTGTGCGGGTTAATGTAATATAATAAGGATATAAGTGACCTAAAATGAAGGAAGAGAATGTTGAGGCTGGACTTGGAACCAGAGATCTGGGCGTCACTACGTATCCCACAAGGGTAAGAATAAAGCCAAATATAGTTCATGATGTACTTTCATGCACAGATCTGACTCATGTATACGGTGGTAATTTTTCATGAAATTGACAACTCGGTTGGACCTTCTTTGGAGCCCCCTACAATGATTTAGTTTTTTAGGGGGGAATTTTGTGAATTTTGTGGCTGGTCAAAGGAAATGAGGTTTGGGTGTCACTATGCATCCAATATAATGAGAATCAAGGAACATGTAGTTCTTGATGAAAAACCACCTATGTAGGTTTGAATCATACACTGAGAGGGGGTATTTTTACTCTATGTGTGGATGAAACATGACATAGAACCATGGAGTCGCTACATAACCTGTGTAGGTAGGAATCAAGATGCATGTAGTTGTTGAATATGGAATGGTAGATGACTGATTATGGGAGAAAATTACTCTTGGGTGAAAACACTATGTTTCTATACAAACTAACATCATATAGTGATGAAATTGGTGACATGCAATTTATTATTTTGTAATATGTATGGTGTACCATTCGGTTAAACATATTGCAATCATGATAACAATGTTTTGATGTTATGGGAAGAATGTTTCCATAGACCAGTGATAAAAATAATTTGTAAGTGAAAAGGGGCCTTCAGGCCAGATTCTGGTAAGAAAATCATCTTATTAATGGATGGATATTTGTGGCTGGGACCAAAATAAGAGGTCTAGGCATCACTACGCATCTTGTGATGAAAGAAATCAAGCCACACATAGTTATGGATGGGAATTCACCATGTAGTTCTGAACAATAAGAAGGGGGATTTTTCTAGTTTTTTGTTGATGGGAGCATGACATAGTGTATGTACATCACTATATATCCTACAAGGATAGGAATAAATACATAAATAGATCTTCGAAAACATACTCCTTATAGGGATCATACTCTCGCATGGGAACATGGGCATTTCATCTTTCTCCCACACAAATCTATCACATTTGTGGGGATTTTTTGATTAAAATAATGATTCCCACATAGATTAATGTCATCCAGTGTGTATGTTTATGTCATACAGTTTATTATCACGTGATTTTAATAGTGGTGTCATTCTTTGTAAGGTCATGATACAAAGAGATATAATGCATTCTAATGTCTTGTAGCTAACACCATGTACCATGAAGTTTATTATCATGGGATCAGGATGATAACTCCTACTTTAAGGTCATAGAATTGAAATCTTCAAATAAGAACTCCAAAAGGGTTTTTAATGATGTGGTGTCATAAAAAACTCAACTTGAAAAAGTAGGAAGAAGTCCCACACACCACATAAAAAATCTTGAGGAGGATCACATATAGATTTAATTCTTGATGCTTGGACTTGGGTTTCTAGTTTATGGTTATGGAGTTTGGAACTAGGGAAAGATGCTTCCAAAAATGTGCATTATTTCATAGTGGACCGACAAACCCAACATCAGTGAGGGATTAGGAGGCCTATTCCAACACCACACTTTCCAACATGTGTAAACACAATTTACATTCATGATGTTTGGACTTAGATATGTAGTTCTTCATTATATAGTTTGGTTGATAGGTGTTATATATTTTAACATCATCCAACTAGGATGATTTTTCATGCATTTTATCATCATGCAAATCATGATGATTTATCATTTCATTACAAAAAATACTTCTTTTAGAACCTTGCATTGGTGGGGGCCATGTTAAGTCTTCCATCCATTGAAATTAGGGAATAATATACATCTGAGTAGATATTATGTATGGTGTAAGGTACCCCCTGTTTTAGTTCCACCTTTGGAGGTTTCCATGCAGTTATCAATGGTGTATTGATGAACAAAACCATCTCTCATTCAAGGAAGGGTAAAAGGAGAATTTTTTTGTTAATGGATTTCCTGATCTGGTTTTTTTACTTAAAAATGATAAAATTTATTAAATATTTTCTCGTCTAGTTCCTTTAACTCATCCATCCATTTCTAGAATTTCTCATCCATGGATAACTGATTCCAGATGGAAATACACAGTGGGTAAAATTGAACCTCGATGGGATGGACCACCTATATCTTATATACAAATGAGTATGGGGTCACCTTAGTGATAGTGTAAGTTATTTTCTATTAAGGTGACAAGGATTTTAGTAGCTTGTTCAGAAAATAATTTTTATCTGTATCTACAAATTGATGGAGTTTATTTGATAAGGTCTTACTGACGGCCCCTATATTCACGTCAGCATCTTCATTATTGAATGAATAATGGTTGGACTTATTGTCATACTCCTCATATGCCTTCTAAAATACAACCGAATAGAAATTGGTTCCATTATCCATCATTATTGTATGAGGGACACCAAATCTATTGATGTTGTTGGGATTCATGAAACTAATAGTTTCCCTTGCCCCAACTTCTTTGAGTGGTCTATATTTGGCCCACATGGAGAATTATTTAGTTGTAAAAATAATATACTTAAACTTCATGGATGTGGGAGGCTGATATGGACCTAGGATGTCCCTTCACAATATAAAAAATGGATAGGATTACAAGGTTGTGTAAAGAAACAATGGGGGTGGTGAATTAAGATGACATGAAATTGGAAGGAATTACACGTTTTGGTGAATTTAATTCATTCATGTATTCATGTGGGCCCGTAGTATCCATGCATTTGGATATTTTGGGAATTCTTGTGTCCGAGCTAGTGACTGCCACATGTTGTAGTGTGAACATCCTTCATGACAGTAGTGATCTCATTTAAATTAATGCACCTAAGAAGGACCCCATCAATGGTCAGTTTATGTAGTACCTTTTGATGATTCATGATTTCATAAAAAACAAAGTTAATAGATTGTCTTCATATTTTCTCTCTCCTAGCTTTTCCTAGTGGGAGATCTCCCATTTTAAGGTGGTCTACAATGGGTGTCGTCCATCTGGTAGTTGGAATGTATGGTTTGTGGATGTGGATAATCTCATTTATCTCTTCCATATTGGTTTTCAAGAATTATGATACCATCCATTAATGAATAATTCTTCTGACTGTTTCATCTCATTCTAGATCTACAAGAGTTAATGTTTTATCTACTAGTTCATCAGCCTAGTCATTTTTCCATCATGGGATATGAGTCAATGTTAGGTCAAAATGAAATTCCACCATATGTATGAAACATGTATTTTCAAGGTGATTAGATATTCCATTATATATATAATAATAATCATTAACCTTCTTGATGACTAGTTGGGAATCAACTATCAACTTCATCTAATTCACTAGAACATGAAGGGCCAACTCTAGTCCGGCGATGAGAGCCTAATATTTTGCTACATTGTTTTTTCTCCAATCCAAAAATAGGAAGGAGTATGAAAAGACAACCATTAATGGGGATATTATCAAGATTACCAACCCCTCATTGTTGATACTTGGGTCATCCATCCCCATTCCTATCATGCTTCTAGATTCACTATACAAATACATCTCCCATATGTGGGGGTCCTCTAGAATAGAGAAAACATCTACATCAGGTAGTTCAGTGTCCCATGAAGTAAATTATATCATGGGGTGATCTTCCAGGAGCTATTATAATTCCTAGACTCTGATCAATTTCAATGGATTGGACATAATTCAAAAATTTTGTAGAATGACCACCCATCATGATAGAAATTTGGTCAACATCAGACGACTAAGGATGTATTTGAGTGGGTTGATATGAGAGTCCAAGAAGGCCTCATGATGATATAGATAGTACCTCTACATATGGATTGAAATTAATATCAGAATAAAACCAATCTTGGTATTTTAATAACAAGTCATAACATCAATCGTGTTTTGAATACGTTAAAAGATTCTATTTTCACTTCCAATGTCATTTTTTTGTGCAAAGAAGGCATCCAGTGACTGCTCTAAGGGTTTCACATACAAAATAAGTGGATGTACATTGTTATAAGACATTATAATATGTTTTTTAAGAGATATTTTTTATTTTATTAAATTCTTCCTCAAAATCATATGTCCACTCATATGTAACCTCCCTTTTCATCAACCTGGTGAAGGGAAAAACATCCAACATGTTTGGCTACGATGCACCATATTCAAGACAAATTTCCATGATGTCCTATCAACTATGTGATGTTTAAAGGATGTAACATACTATGGATAACCTTTTTCTTCTCAAGTAAGACCTTGATTCCATGATGGATTACAACAAATATGTGGAATTTCCCTAAGGTAACATTGAAAACACATTTCTAGGGGTTTATTTTCTGGATTTGTTATCACCGTTTGTTGAAGATGGTTTGAAGATCTATATATTGATGAGAGAATTGTTGAGATTTTCCCACAATTTCATATATGTATAATTCTACAAACATTCCCATGATGGGGTTGAAAATACTATGCATGGACCATTAGAATGTAGCACCATCATTCTTCAGGACAAAGGTAATTACCTGATTTAAAAATATTCCCTAGGGGGGGCCTCAAGTATATGGATTATACATATTATTAGGATATTTAGATTTGATTATATCCTAAATATACATCCATGAATTATAGATATTAATATATGTATATTGAATTGTTCTATAGTTCTATGATCAGAACAGTGAAATCTTCCATTGAAAGGGCTTATTATGATCTTGGAAGACGATACATTCTCTGATTTTCCCATTATTATTCTTGATATGGACAACATTGTCTAGAAATTTAGGATATTTGACCTCCTATATGATGTTGTATCTAATGATATTTTAAACTTCCGCCTCTATTTTGGAATCATGTGTTGGGTACATCCATCAAGATATCATTTTATATCCTTGGTGGTCCTTTGGGAGGCCCGGGTGGTGAGTGACCACATCTTGATTGAGGCTCAACATTTTTTTTATTTTTATGACAATACATCTCGATGCAGCATTAGGAAGGAGGTATATACCTATTGTTCTTTTAAATAGAGGGTTTTACTAATCAATGTTTGTTATGGGACTTATTCTATACCCAAAATTATTTCTATGAGTTCATCAATGGTTCTAGATATTCCCTACACAAAAGCTGGAGGATAATCCATAAGGTCCTCCTCCTATTCTTCTTCCACATATTTATCTTATTTCTCTTGTTTTGATTATGAAACAATTCTTGGGATGAGTTCTTCAGAGTTAGGATAGGATTATATATCTTCATATTCAAAAGACGAAGTGACTTCTATTGACCCAGCCAACAATTGGGTATTTCCTATAAAATCTATAGAGGATGGAATGAGAGATGGAAAAGTGTCTTATTCCTCCTTGGGTGATGATATGTCCTCTTCTACCTCCTTTATTAAGGAAGTGATTTCATAGAGATCTATGGATGTACTGAGGAAATCTTCATCTGAGATTTCACCATGATTTGGGGAATTGAAAAAAATTTCAACAATACTAGAATATGTGGTCATGACTAAAATCTGGAATATTAATGAATACATGCCTGATTTTTTACTAATATACATGATTTTATTGATGGATAAATGATATTTATCTCTGATAAAATTTCCATACTATTTGGGGTAGTGACCCAATCAACACCATCAACCAAGTGTTGTTTCCATTTCCCCGGATAGAATATTCCACTGATATAATGTGACTTGTAGGATTAAAACATGGCCTTATTGGCATATAAATCCATGTGTTTTCCATTAATGATGTATTTTATGCATTGATGTTATGATTATGGTATTGATGCATGTGGATGTAGCTAAGGCCTTCCTAGTAGGATGTTTAATCATATGTTATGCCAGACCAACAGAAATTCTATGTCGCCTACAAAGTATCTAAACTATGCCTGGAGCTTGATTTTTCACAATGAATTATACTCACTTTTTCTATATCCTTATAGTGTTATAGTGGAAGTAAATAATTTATCCTCAATGCAGCCTAGCCAATAGAGTGTTCACACTAGGATGAGGTTAACTCCAATGTCATTGTTAATGAAAACTTATCAAACATTGACACTATTTATCATGTTGGACACATACAAGGGTCTGAGGAACCCCTTTATAATGGTGTCTTTATATGGATATGAGAGGGTTATAACCATGTGTAATTCAGTAGAATCATTATATGTCTGTTAAAAATTGGTCGTAGCCACTTCGAATTTAAATTCCTAGGGTCGTAACAAAGCCACAATCTGTGATTTCATGAGGTATTTTGAAAATCTCATTGAATCTAGGATCTATTTCATGGATGGTAAGGTGGATAAATGTTTCAAGATGTCATTATTTTGGTCTAAATATCTGGGCTTCCCAATGTGGGGATGCACATTCATTGGTCCTTCTGGGGCTTGAGTATTTGATATTGATAGATCGGCCCCTGATTCAAGAGCGAGAGGTGATCCTATCCTTGGTGGGTTGGGCCAGGCAGGTATGCCTACCCACAAAGGGAGATATGATACATGTTCCTCAACTGATTTATATTCTAATGTGATGGGGTCCTGGTGGATTCTATTCAATGTAGGAGGATGTTCTTATTCCGATTTAACTTGTTGAATGGATCTTTCATGAGTTTTAAAAACATTGATAGTTTGAGAAGGGGTGAAGCTAGAATTATGACTTCTTCCATGGATATACCTTCCCTAATATCATTTTGTACTATAAAATATTCCTATAGGTCCCCAATTGGATGCGATTATATTGAGTTCATCGTCACACTCGTCATTAGGGAATGTTTCCTTTAAGTGAATGAAGTCCATGGAGTCAAAGTGAAACTCTTTATCCAATGAGGGATTTTTCAAGATGATCATTTCTTGTGGTTCTATTTGGTGAGGTGGTTCCTGTTGTTTTAGAACTAATCGAATAAAATAAGTGAGTTCCAAATCTAATTATGACCTTGGTATAGGTTCATCATCCTACACTTTCTTCCTATCATTATGTGCATGGTTCTTTTTTAAGTGATAGCTTTTGGAGGTTTGTATGGATGGTGGCGTCAGCTGTGCTTCCATAGAAACAACTAGGGGAACAGTTGGATGTTTCAACTATTACTAGATAATTAAATGAGAAAATTTGATTGTTTTTCGAGTCATAAAATTTTTGTTTCCTTCTATGAATAACTTCATTCCACTCACCAATTTCCTCAGTGGTAGTATTGAAAACACATGCCACTGGTTTTGGGGTCCTTCCCAACGTTACATGTCAGGAATATTCCATTTTCTATTGGATTACACTGAAGACGATGTATTCATGGATGGCATGTCCTAGTATCTAGTGATGTGATAAATAATAAAACCAGTTTATGAGACATGTCTTATTGAGTCTTTTGGGTTTTGGTAGGATTAGTAGATCATTGTATGTAGAATCAATAAAATATCCATAGAATTGATCATATCATAATGAGTAAGAAATATTTCTTTTATCCTAAAATTGATTTTCTTGAGTCCCCTTCACTCATCTTGTAGTGTCGGGTGTTACTATTGAAACACTCCGGGTTCTTCATGATATAGTGTAGGTGTTAGAGATGGAGAAGTTATGGAAGCTGGATTATGTGAGACAGATGCCACGTCGACCTTTGACACTATTTTTTCAATGATAGGTTGAATTATTTGGGACATGATCATAGACTTTTCTATGAATTTTTCCATTATTTGGGAAATGGAGGAAAAATACCTAATCCCACTTTTATATTTCACTTGGATGAGTGGAATCCCTATCCTAGAATGAAGGTTATCAATGTAGAGATTGAGAATATACTACAAGGGATGAGGTCGGTTTACGGATTAGTTCAACACATTCTATCTATAAATTCTATCTGAGACACTCTAATTTTCTCTCTATTTTCAATTTTAGTGGTCACTGATTGTTTTATTTTGGAAATGTTGAGGTGAACTAAAAGGGGAATTTCCAATATAGATACTCTCATCCCATTATCAACCAGGACGAAAAACTGGTATAATATATAAAGGATGGCCCTTGAAATGTTTGTATGATGAATCCGAGTTTCACTATTTTGGATGCTCATGAGTTCACATAATGGGATCAAAAATGGTTTTATAGTGGGTTAGATGTTATTCCAGGTCCCCAGAGCTATTGAATATCAAAAATGTGGGACACCAACAATTTGGAAGTGGTAGGGTGTTTCTCACACAGTCATGGAAATGTTTTTGTTTCATCTGAACTGGTTCACACCACTCCTCTATAGCTATGAATCATGTTGTCTTTTAATCTATGGTGTCGATAAACCTGTTATGAGTCTTCTGTTGAACCCAATCATGGACTGGTAAAATAAGATGTAGGTTTTCTTGTGCCAGTTATTCCATTATTTGATGTCGATCTGCAACAAGGAACATCTTTTTATATTTTTCCTATACCTATTATGGTTTTCTTCTTAGTGGAGGGGAATCTTGATATTTATTCATGATTGGGTCTAGGTATACTGATGGTCCTGGTACTGTGTTATGGGAGGATGTATGGACCATACTTCAATTTGGGGGATGAACCCCTGTGGTTGAGGTACACCTACTGGAAGTGTACATTGTTGCTCTTCCAAGGGAGCGTATTCGACATGAATAGTACTATAGAGCATGTAAGTGTTGATTCACATCAACTCCTTCATTTCATCCACCTATTGAGAAAATATTTCTTTGAGAAAAATGGATTCATTCTCATTGAGAGGAGGTGGGTCATATATGACCTTGCCTTTGTTCATATATCTTGTAGATATTTGATGTGGAGGTAGTATGTGATTGATTGAGGTATCACCCAAATTCTACGAAATAATCTGGTTTTTTGTACGTACACTTTCATTCTCAACATGAACCAAATCCATAATGGAACCATCCCCTCATTTCTTTTTTGTAGTATCATCATTTTCAGTGTTTTTTTAATTTTTAAATCCACGAAGATCACTGATTCCTAATTCATTTGAAGAATCATACTTGTTGTTGGACGATATGAGGGTTGTTTTTATATTTTGATGGACCTCCCATTCCTTTCATAGACCCTCTTCTAGATTTTTGAACAAGGGTGTCTCAGAGGGAACCTTTATGATGAATGGTTGTATTCCTTTCTTTTGGGGGGTAGGAATGGGTCTTGAGTCGGGGAAATCAAAGAGACCATTCCACTTGTCTTCCTCCCTATATGGGGAAAGACTAATTTTCATTGATGGGTGGCTGAGGTAAAAATTCTCATATCCATGGGGGTGGGGTTTCTCCCATTTACTTATTGTTCATCCATTTTCCACATTGGTCGGTCTTAAGAAGGAATTTTATGTTAAAAATTACCGTACGCATGAATTTTGTGGTAGATCTCGAACTAGTGAGGTTGTTTCAACTGTAATCATATTCTTTATATTGTGCATCCTTGATCAAGCATGATCAAGATACAATTCTATGTCAGCAGGAAAATTTCTTTGTTGAGATGAAATTAGCAGTGCCTGATGATTGTATTATATTAAGAGATAATCCTTCTAAATGTTATTTGTTTCTACATTGAGAAGTTTTTTATGGATTTCTCTCATCGAGCTAAAACATTTCTGACTTATTCAAGAAATATTTTTTTTATCATTCTTCCTTTAATAAGAAGGGGTTCTTATTGATAGCCTCCTTATGATAATAAAATTACATGATGTTATTTCTAGTGGGTTTTTCTAAATGGGGTGTGAGGTGAAATTCAATGATCCATGTTCAAAAATCCCCCAACATGAACATAATGTAAGGAATTATTAATTAAATGACACAACATATGTAGTACATTGTGATAGGTTAGTTGGAGATATTTTTTCCACCTCTCTCATTGTGGTCACCAGACTCATGCAAGGGATTTTATATAGATTTTACAATGAAGATATTCCAATATTTTTATATTGTCTATATATTTTTTGTATGTTAGGAATTTTTATTTCAAGTGCCAATGTTGTTTAGAGATTAATACGATTGTTATGTATGCATTTTTCTGACAATTTTTTGGGTAAGTTGAACTAAGAAGACACTGATTTCCAAACATAATGCGTATTTCATCCATGGTCAATTTTCATCTCACAAGAAACTTATACTTTTTCTCTTCATCCAGAGAATCCACTACATGATTTTCCCAACATGGGTACTTCTTGACAATTTTGTCACATGTAGTGGGAATAATATGTGGATTTTTGGTATCTGAATAGTCCGGGGGTTTCTCAGATAATGAGTGTTTCCCTGATCTATTTCCTGGTTGAGAAAGTATGTCACTTTTCAATAATATGGTATCAAGAATGTATAAACCCATCATTCCATGAACCTTGGAGTGTGTGGGATTTATTATATTTTACATGGAAAGGGGAGGACCTTCAAACCGATAGAAATTTCACTATAGAGATGACCTTCTCAGTGGGTGTCTTCATAAAGTGGACTTCCATCATAGTTTGACATCCAACTATAAGAATAATTTCTATAGTATACACCCTAGGGAGGACCTTCATAGAGTACGATAGTAAGGGGATTGATTTATTTCTGAAATAAAGTGTCTCTACGGGAGGACTATCACAGTTAATGCCAACATGGAAAGGAATACAATCCAAGATCAATGTATTAATGTAGAGAAATTCTACATTGTATAACTTGGGAGGAACTTTAGGTATGATGATAGGAATGAGAGGACCTTCTTGTTGAAATAAGGTTTCACTACCGGAAGCACCTTTGAACTGAATTCCCAAATGGTGAGGACTACCATCATAGATTGATGTCTGGCTGTAGGGAGAATTTCTATACTATATACCCTAGGGAAGACCTTCAAGGTGAAAAACATCATGGGGGATTCATTTTTTTTATCTTCTATCCATGAGGATTTCTACCATGATTTTCATCAGGAGATGATATCTTAGGATCGATCAACTTATGACCGCAATATATGCCTTTGTGGTATATGAAATGGAGAGGAACTACAGAGTAGTTGGAAAAATTATTATAGGGAGGAACTTTTTATCTACTATTTCTACTTCCATAATTTTGTATTATATCAGTAGGCTCCTGATCCACCATTGATAGGTGTTTGATGGAATCAATATCTCTAGATTCAAGAAGTGTAGGGTCACAAATCTTCTCTTCATTTCCAGTTTCCTTTTGCATGATTTCTTTTTAGGAAGTATCTTATAGGTGACTAGGGATGCTTACTGTAGGTGAAAAACTTCATATAGAGTACTGATTCTAGTATCTCCTATGGTGCTGTCATGATATGCTTGCAATCATCCTTAGGATTGGATGTGATATACACCCACCCTGGAGCATCCACCGAAGTAGACTGATGTCCCCTAGTTGTAATGATTATGTCTTCCCTATCCTTCAATCCATTTATCATGGAATATTGTCCATGAACCTCCTGGATGTGATCATTGATACATGTATCCTACTGAGGGACCACCTCATTGTGTGGATGTGTCTCACCACTCAGGGAGGTGGGGTTGTGGGCCCAACACCTTGGTATTTATGCGAATGTGATTACATATTGGAGATTATATAGGCTATACTCAACAATTGATCTATGATCCTGCATCATTTCTATGATGTGTTGAGATGTATCCTAGGTCAGAACAGGAATATATGGACATTATTATGTCATATTAGGAACATGTGTCCACTCTAGTCCTCCAATTCCTACCAAAAAGTAAAGGAAAACTTGTGTGGGGGAAGAGGTGTGAGTCTTCCCGTGACATAGAAATAGGATTTCCCAGCTTCGGTCTCAAATTTCCATTTTATTTACATGGGGAATGGAATTATTGGACCAATAATTCGCATTTGATTATGGATTGCAATTGTATCTGAGTGACAGGCATGGAATGTATCCATCGTAATTTGCATCTTCCAAGAGTTTTCTGTTGTATTTGACTGACGATTTTCATATTAGCGAGTTGGGATTGGCATCTGCTCATGGATTTCCTTCATATTTGACCAATTAGATTCATATGAAGTAGAAGGAATATAAATCTACTCAAAATTTTCCTCCTTATTTTCATGGTGAGTTTTATATTCAGAAGCATGGATTTTAATATACTAGCCTGTCATCGTATTTGGATGACGGGGTTGATGTAAATTGGCATGGATATGCATCTGTCTATAATTTTATACCCTATTATCATGGTAGACATAGTGAGCTATAGAAATAATTTTTTCCTAATGATAATTTTATATTATATTTTAATGAAGATATTTGTAAGAGGGAGCATGAATATACGTCTGCCCATAGTTTTCCACCATATTTTCATAGCGGGATTCATCGATAGAAATAAAGACGATCCTATTTATGATTGTTTTAAAGTCACCCCTATGATATTTACTTTGTACTTAGGTCCATTTGACTTATTCTGGGGACCATGGGGTGGTATCAGGTCAATGGTGAGGATTTTGGGCCACATAGTGTTGGCAGTGATGATTTTTGATTTGGGACATTGGGGGATACAACAATTCTACATGGATGAAGTCATTGGTTCCAAATTCATTGGCATCCCTAAGGTAAGGGATGGACTCATTATCATGTTTTGAGGTTAGGTTCTTGAAATAGTTTGAGACGTCTAGTGGGATCCTCTTTCTCTAGATCGTCGAACATGACTTGTAAAATGACTGTCGGAGTTTCCCAGACTAGAGGGAATTCCTGGAAACCTCTATGGTGGGGAGGGAACCACTCTAGTTGTAGTCCTTAATAGGTGCATCTAAATCCCAGCGTTGATGAAATTGGGGGGGGGGGAATTGGAGTCCTCAAATTTGTTGATGACAAAGACGGTTTAGTGGCTGACATGCTAGTTAGAAAATGTTGGTGAGACACAATTGTAATGAAGAGAGATCCGGAAAGTGTCTGGAATACATGTGAAAAATAGTGACAACAAAACCTATTTGATGTATCATATCATGACCACATACTTAATTGATTGTATCATTTTCACCTCTTCTATTTTAGATTTGAAAGGTACCTAACACATCATTACACTACTTTCATTGTTATGGATTCACATTGATTTAACCATTTTGTTTCAACAAAAATCATATGTCACTTGATCGGTTTGTTGTAAGTGGTTGAATGGAGTGAAATCACTAACATCAACTACAACATATTTGAACAATCTGAAACTGGTTTTCTTCATTGATCCATAAACACCCGACAAATCTCATATCTAGGATGACTCGTGGACCTACTTTCTAAAGGTAGATATTTTTGGCAGAACATGGCCAATGACACTTAAGAACTTACATTAGTGAAGATGATAAAAATTTGGGCTCATCACACCATATTTGGAGGAACTATTTCATGTTCTAGGACTCTATTATATATTTAAGATATGTTCATGAATCAATTGTTCATTCCCATGTTTGTATCATATAGATTGCCATATGTTAATGATTAGTCATGAATATGCATGGGTTCTGAAACATATGTATGTTTACAAGTTCTCTATCAATGGAGGGATCTTTATGTATCTATGTTTGTCTCTCAATGATGCCATTTTATGAATAGATCCGGAAATCCTTATTATTTCATTAGGACTATGTTTATTTTAAGCTACATGATGATGTCCTCTTATGATTATTCCCATCAAATGAGACCGAAGTTGTTTTGAAGTCAATATTGAACCCACATAATGAGATTCCTATGTATCATTTTGAATGTAATCTTAATCCACATATTTCGGTTCTAATTTATTGGGAACATCACTTTTTATTGTTGGGTGATAAGGACCCATCCATGCAGTTTAATGTCATGTTGCAAGGAAATATAGGGGAAATGTGGCTGGTCAATGATGGTGAGAGACTTACACTGAAGACACCCAAGGGGACTAAAAGAGATGTGGATCCTTGGTGGACATGAACCTACTAGTGATGAGTCATGTAGAACATCAGTGTGGATTTTGGTGATGGTTTTGGACCTCATGGAGGCTACCTATGTATCCCAGTTTTATGGGAATGTTGGTATTGGGCATAATCATGGGAGATACCCATTTTAGATGAGGCATGATCGAAGAATCCACATGGAAATATCCCATTAGGTTTTTCTTCATTTGGATTTTGTAACTTTTAATTTCAAGGAATGGTTTTTGGGATTACTCATGGATTTGACCCATTTGGATTTGAATACGACTTGGTCTTACACAAGGAATTAGACCATTTGAATTGTCGTTGGGGCTTATACCTATGATGGATGACCATGGATTTGATTATGGATGGCACATATACTGAATGAAATACCCATTTAAGGTTTGGGACAATGTGTATTTCATAACTTTTGGTAAAATTTAAGCCCTCATGATTCATGCTCGGTGTGAGAAACAAGAAGAAGCATCAGATCTGAAGATCACATGATTTCACTCTATCCACTGGTGGATGTGGTGATGAATCCCAAAGGTAGTGGGAGAGGGCATTGAGTGTTCTTGTTTCTTATTTTATTTTGGAAATTGGGATAGTCCCATCTGGTGATCTATCTAGCTACATCTCTGGCCGAGTTTAAGAGAATAAAAAGTTTTGTCTCCCTTAAGAATATCTAGGGGATTACTCAAGTAGGGATGCCAAAAAATTGTTTCTGAGGGTTGTTTCTCATTCCCAGTCAAGGGGAACAGAATGTTTCATATTTTACCTCACCACCTAGAATGTAGAGGTTGACATGACCACCCCATTTTTGGATCTATCATTACCATGGGAATATGGACTTGATGAAATTATGAGGGTCTTCCTTGTTTTAGATGTTACACATGTGAGTCCACTTACCATGGGTATATAGGCCGAAAAGGACCCACTAATGTGATTTAAGACCTAAAAATACATGTATCAAAAAAAATTAATATACATTGGCATCATTCTTGTGGGCTGGTTCGTGGAGGGGCCCATATGGGTCCCAATTATAGACAAATGAGAGTAATGGGAGGTGGAGAGTGGAGTGTGTTATGATTCTCTATTCCATGTAATAGTTTATTGGGTGGGATGGGGTTCCCTCTGTGTAAAATGTTTCAACCTAAGTGATGGTACCGTCCATGTAGCATAGTTATTTGTAGACCAGTGTTCTTTCCATGTAGCATGTTTCTATCTGGGGTCAGGTTTCATCTTTATAGAGTGTTTCAACATATGGCTGAGTTCCACCCACATAGAGTGTTGCAACACTGGGCCAATTTCCATCCATGTTGCATGTTGCACTGTAGGGTAGCTTTCTTCCTAAATATAATTTTTCTATGTGGGGGGATTTTCTACAATTGGTTAATCCGTTTATGACTCATAGATTTTTTTCCCCAAATGGGTTTTGAATTTTCATATAGATGTATGATTTAGTATTTGTTGCTTACTACGATGTTGTGGATTTTCACATACTGGGAATCAATAGACATCTCAGAATTCATCTCAAAGGATCTATTTTTTATTTCCTCATCACTTGTCTCCTTCATCTATCATCACTTCAGTCTTCCTTTCAGTCCCCTTGTGGGTCATTTTATTGATGTTTGGATGGACCAGATATAGGCATGGTTGATCATCTATGGTGGACCATAGGGAATCTTTTTTTGAATCCCAATGATAATTCTGCAACCCATGAACGACTTAGTAATTTGGGATTAGTTATTTTTGGAGGAGGATATCATTTACTAGTGTAGGAATTGCTGCCCGACCACCAAAATTATTTTTCATTTTCTGCAGGCACCAGTGGTACCGCCCAATCCCACACACTATTTAGTCCATGGATATAGTTGTCTTCCGGGGCATAAATCACCTCCCAAACTCAAAAATGAATATGGTTTCATTTTTGGTCATAGGAGTCAATACCTCCTCCTGCAAGTTATTTTGTTCCTCGGTCGCTTCGTGAATATGACAGAACACCATGTGGCGCAGCAGTCTACGAAACAATTTTTACATTAGATAATCAAATAATCCACCATGAATTTGACCTATTGGGACCTTTTTATTAAATATTATTTGGGTTTTAATTAAACCCTTTTTTTAGTTTGAGGGGACTCTTTTCATTTTAAATGTTGATTTTCTGGACCTAATTCGGGTTTTAGTGTTCTTAGGGTTTTTTGTATTTTTATGGTTTATTAGGGTTTTTAAGATTTTTTATTGTTCTTTTGGGTTTTAGTGGTTTTTATCATTTTGATTTTTATTATGTGTTTTGGGGTTTTTATATGATTTTAATTTTTTTAGGGTTTTTATTGATTTTTATAATTTTACTGTGTTTTGAGTTTTTAGGGGTTTTTAGTGTTCTATGGATTTTATGTTTTTTTGGGTTCTTAGGGTCTTTGGGGTTTATGGTGTTTTTTGGGGTTTTATATTATTTTTATGTTTTTATTTGGATTTATAGATTTTATTTTTTATTTTTTATGTTTTTCGGGTTTTTGGCATTTTAGGGGTTTTTAGATATTTTAGAGGTCTGAAGTGTTTCTTTGAGTTTATTAGGATTTTTCAAGATTTTAGGGGTATTAAGGATTTAGTGTATTTAAAGGTTTTATGGTTTTTAGGTTCCACTATGATTTTTGTAGATTTTTTAGTTCATTACGGATTTTTCATATTTTTAGGGACCTTTATGGTTTGTAGTTTTTTTAGATTCTATAACGGGTTTTTGGGCATTTTAGTTATTTTTGAATTTTTTTAATGTATTTTAGGGATTTTCTGTGTTTTTAGGGTCTTATTGGGGATTTATGGGTTTTATGAGCTTTTATGAGTTTTAATTTTTTTTGCGTTCTTTTGGAATTTTAGAGTTTTAGGGGTTTGAGTCTTTTATGATTTTGAGGATGTTTAGGGTTAGTATATTTTTTAAAACGTTTAGGTGTATTAGGGTCTTTTATGATTTTCAGTTATTTTTAGTTATTTAGGTATTTTATGGTATTTTATGGTTTTGGGTGTTTTATTGTTTTAGGGTCATTAGGATATTTTTAGGTTCTTAGGGATTTAAAGTATTTTAAGTATTATAGGTTTTTTGGAAATTTTATGATTTTAGGGTTTTTTGGTTTTTTGTGTATTTTATGGTTTAGGGGTTAGGGTTTTTAGGTTTTTAGGTGTTTTAAGGGCTGTTTAGTGGTTTTAGTGGTTTATATATTTTAGATTTCTTTAGTGTTTAAGGGTTTTTAGTCATGTTTTTGGGATTTTAGGGTTATTTAGAGTTTCTTAAGATTTAAAGGTTTTTTTAGAGTATTATGGTATTTTTACAGTTTTTTGGGTCTTTAGAGGGTTTTAGGATCTTTTAGAGTTTTTATATATTTTTTAGGGTTTTAGGGCTTCTTTTTTTGAATTTTATGGGATTTAAATAATTTCTATGGTTATTGGGGGTGTTTTATTGTTTTTAGGGTTTTTAATGTTTTTTGAGTTTTTACGGTTTTAGGGGAATTTTTGGTTTTTATGGTTTGTATGTTCTTTGGGTTTCTTCATGTGTTTCAATATATTTTAGGGTTTTTGTGTTTCTAGGGTTTTTTTGAATTTTCTGTTTCTAGGGTTTTATGGGTTGTACGATGATTTTTGACTTTTCTTGGGTTTTAAGGTATTTTTGGGGCTTATTGTTTCATTGTGCTGTTTTAGTGGTTTTTTGTAGTTTTTAGGACTTTATTTAGTTTTTATATTTCCTTTAGGTTTTGGGTTATTTTAGGGGTTTTGGTGGTTTTAGGGTTTATTTATTGTTTAGTTAGAGTTTTTGGGTTGTTAATAATTTTTAGGTTTTTAGTTTTTTTTTGGGTTTTGATGGTTTTTTGGATTTTTATAGTTTTTTTTGGTATTTAAGGATTTTTAGGGTGTCGTAGGAGTTTTTAGGTGTTTCTATTGTTTTTAGTTTTTTTTGAGATTTATGTTCTATATGATGGTTCTGATTTTTATGGACTTTTATGGGTTCATTCGAAGGTTTTCTAATCTTTTAGGGGGATTTATGATATTTATGGTTTTTAGGTGTTTTTAGTGTATCTTGGTTCGTTATGGGTTTTTAAGTAATTTTAGTTTTTACGGTGTTTTAGGTTCATTTAGCGTTTTTATGGGTTTTTTGTTCTTTTGGGGTTTAGGGTATCAGATTTAGGGTGTAGTGTTTTAAGTGTAGTGTTTAGGGTTTATTGTTTAGGGTTTACAGATTATGGTTTCGGGAATAGGGTTTAGGATGTTCGGTATTTGGTGTAGGGTTTTCGGTTTATGGTGTAGGGTATAAGGTTTTAGGTGTGGGGTTTATGTTTTAGGGTGTAGGTATTGGGTTCGAGGTGTAGTATTTAAGGTGTAGGTTTTCGGAATGGGGTATAGTTTTAAAATTTTTAGGTGTTTTTTCTACTTTTTTGGATATTTAGTTTTAATCTTTGTTAGGGATTTTATCGGTATCTAGTGTTTTAGGGTTTTTAGGTTTTATAGAATTTTTTAGTATTTTAAATGGTTTTTAGGTTTTTTTATTTTTTTGTTGTTTTATTATTATAAGGAATTTTTATGGTTTGTGGGGATTTTATTGTTTTTGGGTTTTTAGTGGTTTACAAGTTGTTAGGCATTTTTAATGCATTAATGGGAATTTAGTCTCTATGGGTTTTAGGGGTTTTTATGTGTTATATTTGTTTTATATTTTAAGATTTTTTTGATACTTATGTTTTATAGGGTTCATAGGGTCTTTACATATTTTTATGGGTTTTAGGGGTTTTCTAGTGTTTTAGGTGTTCATAGGGTTTTAGGGTTTTAAATGTTTTTAATGGATTTTATGGGGTTTGGTGGTTTTAGGGTTTTTTAGTATATTAGTGTTTATAAAGTCTTAGGGAGTTTTTGGCATCATTTAGAGTCTTTTATATTCTTTTAGGGCTTTAGGGTTTTTCGTTTTTTAGGGTTTTTTAGAGTTTTAGGGTTTTTACGGTGTTTAGGGTTTAAAATATATTTTTTTTATTTTTTTAGTGTATTTGGTTTTTCAGGGGTTTTACAGTGTTTTATGTTCATTTAGGGTTATTTCTTATTTTATGGTCCCGATGGTTTTTTAGGGTTTTGGAATCTTTTAGTGTTTTCTTGGTTCTTATACTATTTTTGTATTTTTACTATCCTTTAGGACTTTTTAATCTCTTGAGGGACTTTTAGGGTTGTTATGTATTTTTGGGTCCTTTAGGTGTCTTGTGTTTTTTTAGTTCAGTTTGGGTCATTTTGGGAATTTTATTGTTTTTTACTGTCTTTTAGGGTCTTAAGGGTCTTTTAGGGTTTTAGGGTGTTTATTATGATTTATTGTTTTTATGTGCTTTTTAAATTTTAGGACTTTTATGGTTGTTTTAGGGATTTAGGGTATTTTATGCAATTTAGTGTTTTTATGGATTTTCAAGGATTTTATTGATTTTTGGGTTTTAGGAGTTTTTAGGGGTTTGAGAAGATTGAGGGTCTTTGGGCCCGTTAATGTTTTTTTATGATTCATTAGGGGTTTTGGTGTATTTTTGGGATTTTAATGGGTTTTTAGTGTTTTTATACGGTATTTTGAGGATTTTTAAAGGTTATTTTTAATAGATTGTAGCAGTTTTATGAGTTTTTATTATATTTAGGGGTTTTAGTATTTTTAGGGGTTTTAGTCATTTTTCAGTGTTTTATGGATTTTAACATGTTTGGATGATTTTTAATGGTTTTTTGAGGTTTTTTGTTTTTAGGAGATTTTAGCGGTTTAAAGGGTTTTAATTTTATTTAATTTATTTTAGAGTTTTAGAGTTTTTTAATGTATTTAGGGTTTTAAAAGATTTTTAGGGTTTTTAGGGTTTTTTATTTTAGGCGGTTTTTAGGGGTTTTAGTGGTTTTAAGGTATTTCAATGTTTTTAGAGGATTTTATGGATTTTATGATTTTTAGGTTCATTTTTTGTTTTAGGGGTTTTGTGGTTTTAATGGTGATTTATGTTTTTTATTGGATTTTATGGTCTTTTATGATTATTAAATATTTTAGGTTATTTTAGAGGCTTTAGATTTTTAGGGTCTTTTAGGATTTTCAGGGTTTTAGGGTTCTTATATATTTTTGTGGGTTTTGGGATCTTTTATGATTTTTAGGTTCATTTGGTGGGTTTATTATTTTAGTTTGTGTTTTTGGAATTTTTAGGTTTTTTAGGATTTTAGGGGTTTTATTTGTTTCTATGGTTTTTTTGGGGGGGGGGTGGTTAGGGGTTTATGGGGTTTTAAGGGTTTTAAGGATTTTATAAGGATTTTTAGGGATTTTTGGTATTTTTGGAATTTTTAGGGATTTTTATATGTTTTAGGGTTTTTAGCATTTTTACGGGTTATTAGGGTTTTTAGGATTTTAGGGTTTTTTGGTTTTTTAGTGTTTCATGGGTTTTAGGGTTTTTAGGGATTTTAGGGATTTTAGGGCTTTTCACAGACTTGAATAGTTTCTTATGTTTTGGAGGGATTTTATGTGTTTTTAGGGTGGTTTAGGGAATTATGGTCATTTAGGGGGTTTAATGTTTTTAGGTTTATTAGTGGTGCTCAGTGATTTAGCGTATTTTTAGGGGATACATCAGTTTTTTAGATTTTGTGGTTTTCATGGTTTTTAGGGGTTTAAATATTTAGGTTTTTTTATATTCCATTTGGGTTTTTAGGGTCTTTAATGTATTTTAGGGGGATTTATGGTTTCAGTGATTTATAGTTTCTTTTTTGTGTTTTAGGGGTTTTAGATCATTTTTAGGTGTTTTAATGGGTTTTAGTGTTTTAAGGGTTTTTTCTGGTTTTCTGGGATTAAAGGTCCTTATGGTTTTTAAGGGGTTTAGGCTTTTAAGGTGTTTTAGTATTATTTTTTGGATTTTATGGTTTGTATGGGTTTTTGGGGTTTTGGGGTTTTTTGGTGTTTAGATTTCTATTTGGGTTCTATGGGGTTTTAGGTTTTGTAGGGGTTTCTATATTAATTGGGTTTGTAGTGATTTTCTGTGGTACTTTAGCGTCTTGTATAATTTTTAGGTGTTTTTGGGATTTTATGGTGTTTTATGTATTTAATATTTTTTGGGTTTTATGGTATTTTAGGGGGTTTTGGGTTTTATGTTTTAGGGTTTTTATTAGTTTTATGTTTTTAGTGTTTTTATGATTTTCTAAAGGGTTTTGGGGTTTTTAAGGGGTTTTAAGCAATTTATTAGGATTATTGGATTTTTTTTGGGTTTTAGGGAATTTTTATGGGTTTTATGATTTTCATTACTTTTAGGTGGTTTTCAAAAATTTAATGGTTTTTAGGGATTTTATGGTTGTTAAATGTATTTCCATGATTAGGGTTAAAGGAGTATGGTATATGGTTTATGGTGTAATGTATAGGGATTAAGGTGTCATATATAGTGTTTAGAGTGCATGGTACATGGTTTAGGGTATAGGGTATATGGCTTAGGGTGTACAGTTTAGGTGTTAAGGTGTAGGGTATAGTGTCTATGGAGTATGGGTTAGGGTTTGGGGTGTGTGTAATAGGATTTAGGAGTGGGGTGTACATTTTATAGTGTAGAGTATAGAGTTAAGGGTGTAGGGTATATGTTTTTTACTATAGGGTGTAGAGTTTAGGGTGTAGGGTATCGTGTTTTGGGTGTACGGTATAGGGTTTAGAGTGTAGGGTATATTATTTAGGTTAAAGGATGTAGGGTTTAAGGTATAGATTTTTGGGTTTAGGGTGTAGTGTATAGGGTTTATAGTGCATGGTATATGGTTGAGGTTGTAGGGTATATGGTTTAGGGTTTAGAGTATAAGGTTTATGGTATATGGTTTAGGAGGTAGTTTTTATGGTTTAGGTTGTTGGGTAAAGGGTTTTGGGTAAGGTATTTAGGGTGTAGGGTATAGGGTGTAGGGTGTAGGGTTTTTGTTGTAGGGTTAAGGGTATCTGTTTTAGGGTGTAGGGTTCGGTGTATAGGGTGTAGGGAATAGGGTTTAGGGAGAAGGGTATAGGGTTATGTGTTCAGGGCATAGGGTGTGGGGTTTAGGAAGTATGGTTTAGGGTTTAGGGTGTATGGAATAATGTTACTATTTTACGGGTTTTAGGGTTTTTTGGATTTTTTTTGGGTTTTTTAGTATTTTTAATGTTTTTAGGGTTCTTATGGTTTTTAATATTTTTCTCGATTTTGGGACTTTTAGGGATTTTATTGTTTTTAGGGTTTATTGGGGTTTGGGGTGCTAGGTTTTTTAGGGTTTTTACATAGTGGTTTTCGGTTTTTTGGGATTTTACAGTTTTTGTTGGTTTTAAGGAGTTTTAAGAGTTTTTAGTGTTTTTATGCTTTTCATGTTTTTTTGTTTTTATGTTTTTATGTTTTTATTGTTTTTCTGGTATTTTAATTTTATTAATTGACTTTATGGGTTTTTTGGGTATTTATATTTTTCCTGATTTTTTAGGGATTTCAATGGTTTTTTGGGGTCGTTTAGGGGATTGAAGAGGTATTAGGGTTTTTTTGGATTTTTAATATTTTTTTCTTTATTTTGGGTTTTTAGTATTTTTAGGTTATTTTATAAAAAAATATGGTTTTATGGACTATTTGGATTTTTAGGTTCCTTAAGTAGATTTTATGGGTTTTAGGGTCCATTAGTGTGTTATGGGTTTTAGGGCCTTTGTGGGTATTAGGGGGTTTTTGGGTCATTTAGGGTTTTAAGGTCGTTTGGGGATTTTATGCTCTTTTAGTGTTTTTTTCATTGTTTTTAGGGTGTTTAATTGTTTTTAGAGTATTTTAGTGTCTTATATGGTTTTTAGGGTGTTTATGATTTCTATGAATTAAGGCGTTTTTAGTGTCTTTTAGGGTTTTTAAGGTTTATATGGTCTTTTGGGATTTTAGGATTTTTAAGGTCTTTTAGTGTTTTTAGGGACCTTAGGGTCATTTATGGGATTTCTTTTTTTTGTTTTGAATGGTTTTTTTTGTTTTTAGGGTTTTTAAGGGTTTTAGATGTTTTATGGGTTTTGAAATTTTTTGGGGGATTATGGGATTTTAGAATCCTTTTGAGTTTTTTGGGGGCTGTATTTTTTTTATGGGTTTTAGGGTGCATTTGGGATTTTTTTTTGAGTTTTAGGGTTTTTGCAGGTTGTAGGGTTTTTAAAACTTTATAATGATTTTTTATGTTTTTATTTCATTATTTTTATCGTTATGGTTTTTTATGTTTTTTAGGGTTTTAGGGTCTTTTAGGGTTATTAATGGGTTTGGGATGTTTTTTGGGTTTTTGGGTTTTTAGGGGTTTTAGGCTTTTAGGTTTTTCATGTATTATTAGTTTTTTTAGGGTTTTGTATTATTTTTAATATTTTAGCACATTTCGGGATATTGGAATTTTTAAATATTGTAATAATTTCTCATTTATTAGGAGTCTTTCTTATTTTTCATCTTTTTAGAGTTTTATCTAACTTTTAGAGGGATTTAGGTTTTTAGTAGTTTTAGGGGTTTCATGGGGTTTTTGGTTTAATGGTTTTTTAGGTTTTTTAGCATTTTAAGGATTTTTAGTATTTTATAGGGATATTAGCTTCTTTAGGGATTTTTAAGTTTTTTAGGGATTTGTTGGATTTTAATATTTTTTAGGAATTATTGGGGTATAGTATTTTTAGGAATTTTATGGGTTTTTAGGGTTTATTAGGGTTTTTAGGTTTTTTATGGTTTGTTATGGTTTTTAAAGGGTCTTTTAGGGACTTTATTTGGTTTATAGAGTCTTGTAGGGGTTTTAGGGTGATTTTTTTAGGGTCTCTGGGATTCTATGGACTTTAAGTGGTTTTCAGATCATTTAGTTATTTTAGGTTTTCTTATGGGGTTTTATGATTTTTGGGGGTTTTAGGGTTATTTGGGGTCCTTCAAGGTTTTAATGGTTTTTATTGTTTTTTCCATTTTTTAGTGTTTTTGGGTTATTTAGGGATTTTAGACTTTTTTGGTTTTATGAATTTTATGGTTTTTTGGTTTTTTGAGTTTCTATAGTTTTTTTGGGATTTTTATGTTTTAAGGGTTTTGCGGTTATAAAGGTTTTATAAGGATCTTGGGATTTTTTTTGTTTTTTAGTGTATTTTATTATATTTTAGCGGTTGTAGGGATTTTAATTATTTTTAGGTTATTAAGGGTCTTTAGGTTTTTTGGGGTTTTTATGGATTTCAATGAGTTGTTATGGTTTTGTTATGTTTCTAGAGTTTTTTAGGATTTTTAGATTTTTTGGGTGCTATTGGTATTTGGGGATTTAGGGTTTTTAATTAATATTGTTAGGATTCTTAGGGGATTTTAGGGTTTTTAGTGGTTTTCATATGTTTAGGTTTTTATGTTTTTTTGGTTTTTTTAGGGTGTTTGTGGGTTTGTAGGGACATTTAGTGTTTATATAAGGGTTTAAAGGTCTTTTGGGATTTTATAGTTTTTAGTTTCTTTTAATTTTGTAGGGGTTTTTGGGTTTTTTAATTTTTTAGGAGTTTTAAGTGGTTTTGGGGTTTTTAATGTTTTTAGAAGTTTTAGGGGTATATGGCTTTGGTGTTGGGCAAGGGGGTAGTGGGTTTTTGTGTTTTAAGGTTTCTTTTTCGGTTTCGGGGGGAGGGGTTTGGATTTTTTAGGATTTATGTTTTTGGGGTTTTTTTAAATTTTTATTTTTTATGGGTTTCTTGGGATTTTACAGGGTTTTAGGGTTTTTAGGTGTTTCAATGGTTTTTCATGGTTCTATGTATTTCTTAGAGTTTTTAGTTATTTTTTTTTATTTTTATGGTTTTCTAGGTTTTATGGATTTTTAGGGTATTAGGGATTAGGTTTATTAGGGGTTTTATTGGTTTTTAGGGGTTCTACGGTGGGTTTTAGGGGCTTTTAGTGTTTTTTTGATTTTTTAGGGTTTTGGGTTTTTTTTTGTATTAATTAGTTTTAAGGGGGTCTAATTATTTTTAGGGTTTTTGGGTTTTTAGGATTTCAGAGGTTTTATGGAGTCTTAGGTTTTTATGGATTCTTGGGGTTTTAAGGTTTTTTGGGATTTTAGGGGTTTTTGGGTTTTTGGGGTTTCAAGGTTTTTTGGTTTTTAAATCTTGTTAGGGGTTTTAGGGTGTTTTAGGGGTTTTAGTGTTTTAGGTACCTTTAGGTATTTTTTTGGGTATTTTTGAGATTTTTACATCTGTTAGGGTTTTTAGGGGAATATAGGATCAGTTCGGAGTTTCATATCTTTTTTAGGTTTAAGGGTTTTAGGTTATTTTAGGGTTTTCTAAGTTTCTTAGGGTTTTATGGTCTTTTTGAGTGTATTAAGGGGTCATATGGTCTGATGGTTTTTAATGGGGTTTTATGGTTTTGGGGTGTCTTAAGGTCTTTTAGGAGTCTTAGGGTCTTTGATGGCCTTGTAGGGTTTCTATGGCCTTTTTGGAGTTTTTAGTGTTTTCGAGCCTTTTTGAATTTTAATGGGTTTTAGATCCTTTTTAGGGGTTTTAGGGTCTATTTAGTTTTTTTGGTTTCTTTTTTATGTTTTAGGGTATTTTGTGGGTTTTTATGGGTTTTAATGGTTTTAGTGTTTTTTGGGATATTAGAGAAATTGAAACTTTATTTTTATTATGATTATTAGTGTTTTAAGTTATTATTAGAGATTTTTATGGGTTTAAACTTTTTATGGGTTTTTTTTGTATTTTTGTGGAATTTTAGGGTGTTTGGTAGTTTTTGGGGTGTTTAAAAATTTTCGGCTTGTTTTAAGGGTTTAAGCATTCTTTGGGGTTTTAGGGTTATTTAGAGGTCTTGGGTTCTTTTATGTTCTTTTAGTAATTTTTGGGTGATTTAAATTTTTTTATGTTTTTAGGGGTTTTTTATGGTTTTAAAGGGGTTTAAGGTGTTTTAAAGGGGTTAATTGGGGTTTTAGGGGTTTTTAGAGTTTTTATGGGTTATTATTTTTATGATATTTTAGGGTTTTTCAAATATTTATGTGTTTTAGGGGTTTTATGTATTTTAGTGGTTTTAAGGTATTTTTATGGTCTTTAGTGTATTTTATGGATTTAGGATCTTTTTAGGTTTTTTTAGTCTATTTAGCATTTTTGGGTTTTTTGGTTTTTTATGGGTATTTATGCTTTTATGGGTCTTTGGGGTTTTAGGGTTGTTTAGTGGTTTTTTGGTTGATTGGATTTATAGTGCTTAGGTTATTTTATTGATTTATTTTGGTTTTATGGTATTTTTAATGTTTTTTATTCTTTTCGGTATTTTCAGTGTTTTTTGGGATTTTTTTGGATTTTAGGATCTTTTTAGGGTTGTTAAGGGATTTTTAATTTTTTTTGGATTTCATGGTTATTACTGTTTTTATGGGATTTAGGTATTTTAGTTTATTAGTTTTTTTAGGTTATTTTTTGTTTTTTTGGTTTTCTAGGGTATTTTATTGTAAACACCGATGTTTTTATAACTCTGAAATTATGAGGGAATTTTATTTTTCGATTTTCGATGCCCAGGAGGGGTAAAATGGTAATTTTATCCTATAATATGTTTTCTATATATTTTAAAAAACTATTTTGATCTAAGAATAGGATTTTTACCTTAGTACATGGGATTTTAAGAGTTTCGAGGCATTTCAACTTCCATGAAATAATTAATTATTAATAATTAATTTTTTAAATACTAATTTATTCACACGTGTTGGTTCAGAGTAATTTTTTGAACAAAGCATCATATTGGTATTGTTTCTTCATGGTTGATTCTAGGGTAGGGTTTCACCTATTCAACTCATAAACTCTTATCAGGCATCAGGGTCGGGGCTGCAGATTTTTTCTTTTTTTTCTTTTTCTTATTTTTCCTTTCTATTCTCTTCCTTCCCTGGCTTCTCACATACACACCCATTTGGGATTATCCTTTCCATGACAGAGAGTGGATAGGGATAATAGATAGATATATAGGAAGGGATAAGGGAGGTTCCACTACAAATCCTGGGAGGAGTCAAATGGTCCTGTAAGAGTTGGATTATGTGGTTACATACTAAGATTTGGTAGATTTCACCCAAGGGAATCATGTTCTTATGTTGTTTCTATAAATATATATATATTTACCAATTTCTAGTTTTTATTCAAATTTATGGTGTCTATTGACACTCTAGGGTTTGTTCTATAACTATTACGAGGAAAATGGGGGTTTCCGGATGCTCGTAGTTGTTTTTGTTCGAGGAATCCTAATCACATGGCATGTAGTCATAAATGTCTGTGTATCTGAGTACATGGGTAGATAGACTTTTTGGGACTAAACATTATGTATTCAGAATATATGTCACATAGTCATATATGAACTTGTGGTTGGGTACTTTGGAAGACACCCCATGTAAGGTGGACTTGCCATGTATTACTACATGACCAGACTCTAGGTTTGTCCTAGTGTAGTAGTAGTACATGGACAGGCCCCAGGCATGCCTTATCCATGTATTCATATGCATCCAAACCTCAGGTATACCAAATCCTGGTATAATTAATGGATATGGTGGAGTTTTTGGATTACGCACCCTATAATCATAGTACACCCCTTGTACTACAACCTAGTTTCCCCTTTGACAGTTTTAGGTGATTATACACCTATAAGTCATAGTTAGACAAAATATGAGTCCATATTGAGTATAATTCCATGTATATCATTATGGTGTAACCATTGGGGGTCATTTAAGGACTCTTAAGTGGAGTTTTGGGGAGAGCGAGATATGATGGAGATATTCTACCTCGACAATTGGATTTTGAGGTTTGAGGAGTGAGATGTGGGTTGAGACCCCGATGAGGGTTATTAGAATATTTTATAGACATGGGATGGGATATTCAATGTCCTTATTTGGTAAATGTATGAACTATCCCTAGTTATCTGGATTGATATGTGACTTGAGGAAGTAGATTGGTTTAGTTTTTAAGCCATCCTAGACTGGTACATTGAACTGATATGGTCCATGATCCATCTCCCATGACAGATTCATTAAGTGTCTTTTCCTTAATGTTTTCCATGACTAATGCCTCTACTTAAGATTGGACATACAAGATCCCATCTGGGATGCCTCTAGTTAAAGGTTTTTAGGGTTTTCCAGAGGTTTTCCTCTACATACATATAGACACGGAGGATCCCCAGAGGGATACCATTGATCATATGTTGAGTCAAACGATCATATAAGGGTTACCTATATAATATGATAAACTGGTGGATCCCAATGGATGCCATGGTTATTGAATAACCCTTATAATTTTTTTAGGGTCTTGGGTAGATATGGTAGCAGGTGTCACCATAGAACCCATATCGAACATGTGAGCCCGAGGGGTTATGTCAGTAGTGTTGGGTTTCTATGTTCGAACAACCTCACTCTTTTATTCATTATTTAACTTACTTATTGTAGATCCAAATATTATTTCCATATATGTTTATTGGAACATAGCCTATGGTCTTGATATAATGAGATGGAATGACAGGGATTTATAGATTAAATTTTTGGGATCCCACTTATGAGCATTACATTTTTAATCTTGCGTCAATCAGAAGTCCCATTTTTTCAATGGGAATCATCCCTATATTGTGGTTGAAAATTTAGGTTGCTGAGTACACCTAAAAACCCCTCATAGATAGCATGTGTATTGGGATGCCTATCATTATAGGAATCAGGTTATTCTAGAGGCTTTTGTGTGGGTGCAGTTCTCATAAGGATGGGACTCTTCTGAAATCCATGAGGATTGATGATAATCATTTTGATATATTATTCGGATACTACTCAAGATCTGGTGGAAGCACCTTCTGAAGATTCCAAGATATATATGGGAATGATTTTTTGATCTATTTATTAAATATATTTTTGAGTTGTTATCATGGGTTCAAGAGATTATTCTTTAAAAATTTCTTATGTTCAATCCCTCATAGGAATCATCCTTGTTGAAATGTCATGTTTGCCGTTGTACTTGGACCTAGGAATCAATCAAGTGTCTAGATTACACATGGATTGGGTGGTATGAAATCTATCTATATGTAAAATTTATAGGATATACCACTGATACCTGGAATACTTCCTCATATAGTGGAGGATAGTATTATAGATCACTAGGATAACACTAGTATCCCCCTGCTGTGACATAGATTTCATAGAGACATTTTGGCACGGGATGAAGTAGGTATGGTTGGTCAAGATCACAGTCTGAATGATCAACTAAATTACAAACATCTAGAATTGTATGAAATGAATATCAATTCCTTACTAATAAGATATCTTAAATATTGGGATCATATAACCAAGGATCTATTTTCAATTTATTTTAATTATTTTATCTAGCTTCACCTCAACTATTTTGAGCATATTCCATAAGAATTCACCTATCACAACATTTTATAGTTTCACAATTACGGGTGACTAACTAAGATTATTTCTCATACCATATACATACACTCAATGTGTGTGTAGACCTTATTGTTTCTTTTATATTGGGAACTATTTCATAATGGATAGGGATGAGACCTAATGTTGCATGATAGAGTAGAGCCACTCATGGTGATTCATATGATATGGATGGAGTAGCTCAGAATCATATTTGAATTTCATTTATGTAGTTAAATTCAAAATATCATAGGATAATTTTTTAATTATTTCCTTTATTTTTTTATATATGTGATCGGCCCTAGGTTGATCATTGTTATGTCAATGAAAAAGTTTCTTATGCCTTTTTTTCATTTCATTTACTGCAACCTTGTTTATAGTCATTTATTATGCACTATGCTATTTAATATTATTGATTATGTTTAATTATTTATATTATTTTATTTTCTCTAATATGTGGGAATAGTCCCCCCATAGACACATCTTATTCTCTCTCTTCTATTTGGTAGTCTCCAGTGTTTTCGGAGGATTTCTTGAGGCCTTATCACAACCCAATTAGATTAATTTTATAGAGTGATATTGGATGATTCGGGAAATATTAGTGTTCCTTAGGGGGTATTGGGGTCTTTTGGTGTTTTTGGGGGCTTTTGGGGTTTTATGTGATTTTAGGGTATTTTTTTGGGTTTTCATGGGATTTTATGGTTTCTATGGGTTTTTAGTGGTTGTATGTATTTATGTTATTTTAAAGGTTTTAGGTTATTTAGGGATTTGGGTATATGGTTCAAGATATTGTGTGTATGGTTTAGGGCGTATGTTTTATTGATTATTTTCTAGGTTTCAGGGTGTAGGATTTATGTTTTATGGTGTATGATAAAGGTTTTAAGTGTAGGGTTTAGGGTTTAAGTGTAGGGTATAGGGTTTAAGACGTATGGTTTATGGATTAGGGTGTTTGGTATAGGTTTTATGGTTTAGGGTGTAGGGTATATGGTCTAGGGTGTAGAGATTAAGTATTAGGGTGTTGGATATAGGGTATTGGGTTTTAATGTTCTTTTAGGGTTTTAGAGTTTTTAGGGTTTTTAGAATTTTTATGGACTTTTAGGATTTATGGGTTTCTGATAGTTGTTACGGGTTTTGAGGTTTTTATGGTTTTTGGGGTTTTACGAGTTTTATGATTTTTAAGTATTTGTGAGGTTTTTATTTTTTAGGTCTATTATGGATTTTTTGGTTTATTAGTGTTTTTAGGAGTTTTTAAATTTTTTTATGGTTTTTGAGGTTATTACTGTTTTTAGAGTTTTTGTGATTTAATGTGTTTTGGGTTTTTTTTGGGTTTTTAGTATTTATGATTTTCAGTGTTTTAGGGTTATTTAGTGTTTTTTGGTCTCTTTGTGGATTTTATATAATTTTATGGTTGTATGGATTTTATGTTTTTAAGAGTTAATAGGTTTTTAATGGATTTTAGTGGGTTTTTTGGTTTTTATTATTTTTATGGTTTTAGGAGTTCTTGGGTTTTTATGGGTTTTGGGTGTTCTGGGGATTAATGTGTTTATATTGTCTTTTATGTTATTTTAGTATTTTTAGTTATTTTATTATTTTTTAGGTTTTTATGGTATTTTATGGTTATTTTGTGTATTTAGTGATTTTTAATGTGTCTAGTGTTTTTATGGATTATTATGGTTTTTCGGATTTTTGGGTTTTATGGGGTTTTGGGGTTTATTATGGTCTTTAAGGGTTTCGGGTTTTTTAGTGGTTTTAAGAATTTTGGTTATTTTATGGTTTTTAGGGGTTATAGGGTCTATTTGGGGTTTTAGTGGTTTTTAGAGTCCTCTAGGGGTTTTAATCGGTTTTTGGGTCATTTTTTATGTTTAGGGTTTTTAAGTTACCTTTATGGTTTTAGGGTATTTTAGAGTATTTAGGGTTTTAGGATTTTTAGTGTCTTCTAATGGTTTATGGGTTTTTCGGGTCTTTTAGAGTTTTTTACTATTTTTTAGGTTCTTAGGGCACTTTTATGGTTTTATTGCCTTTTAGAGGTTTTATGGGTTTCTATAGTTTTATGGTCATTTATGGATTTTATGGGTTATGTTATTTTTTGATATTTAGAATCTTATGGAATTTTTTGCGGTTTTAGGGATTTTATGGTTTTATAGTGTTTTCAGTGTTTTTAGGGGATTTATGGGTTTTTTGTGTTTTTGGGGTCCTTTAGGGTTTTTTAATTTTTTTTGTGGTTTTTAGTATTCATTGGGGATTTATGGTTTTTTAGGGTATTAGGGGTTTTAATTTTTTATGGGTTTGGGGTGTATTAAGGGATATTGTTTAGTATTTATGGGTTTTTATCATTTTATGGTTTTTCGGGGAGTAAAGGTTTTCTTGGGTTTTATGTGTTTTAATGAATTTTATGATATTTTAACATTTTTGGGTTTTTAAGGTTTTTTGGTATTTTTAGTGGTTTTAGAGTCTTTAGGGTGTTTTAGGCTTTTTATTGGTTTTAAGGTTTTTAATATATTTTCATGGCTTTTAGGGGTTTAATGTCTGTAGGGTTTTTTGGGGGGTTACAGTTTTAAAGGGGATTTAGGGTTGTAGGGGTTTTTAGGGGTTTTAAGGTTTTTCGGGTTAATTATGATTATTTTAGGGCTTGGGGTGTAGTTTAGGGTTTTTAATATATTTTTGGGGTTTATTGTTTTTAGATTTTTTACGGTTTTATTGGTTTTTTTTGAGTTGTAGGGTTTTTTATTTCGTTGGGGTTTTTAGGATATTTTGGGATTTCAAGGTTTTTATAATGCTTTTAGTGTCATTTAGGGTCTTTTATGAGTTTTATGCTTTTCGGTGATTTTGTAGTAATCATGGGGTTTTATGATTTTAATGGTATTTTAGGGGTCAAATATAGGTTTTGGAGTTTTTATATGGATTTTAGGGTTTTTTTCCGTCGAGGGGATTTTGGGGTTTTGGTGTTTTTGGGAACTTTGCGGGGTTATTAGGGGATTTTATAGGATTTTGTTTTTTTTATCATTTTAAGGTTTTTTTGGGTTTTAGTGTTCATTTAGGGTTTTTATACTTCTAGGGTTATTTTATATTTTTAGAGGGTTTAGGGGTTTTTAGTATTTTTTGAATTATTCTTTGGGTTTTTGGTTTTTCAGGGTTTTGTAGGGTTTTTAGAGGTTTTAGGGGTTTTTATTATTATTTATGGTTTGTATGGTTTTAGGGTCATTAATATTTTTCTGTATTTTACAATTATAGGGGTTTTAGGTGTTCTAGGTTTTTTTACAATTTTTAATGATTTTAGGGTTTATATGTTTTTAGGGTTTTTAAGGGTTTTAGTTTTTTAATAGGGTTTGAAGAAAATTTATGGGTATTTTTTTTTTATTGATTTTAGTATATTTTAAGGGTTTTATTATGTTTTTTTTAGGTATAGTGTTTATTATATTGGATTTGTGGTTTAAAGTGTTCAGTTTAAGTTTTACGGTGTATTATTTAATGTTTAGGTTTGTGGTTATATGGTTTTGGGTTTTGGGATTTGGGTTTTGTGTTTATGGTGTATGGTATAGGTTTTAGGGTGTATGGCTTGGGGTTTAAATAGTATATAATAAGGTTTAAGGTGTATGTTTTAGGGTTTAGGGTGTAGATTATGGGGTTTATTGTGTATGGATTAAGTATTATGGTGTCATGATTTTGGTTCTGATTTTTGGTTTTTTGGTGTAGTTTTTTGAGTTTAGAGTGTAGGGATTATGGTGTAGGATTTTGGGTTTATGGTTTGGGTGTATGTTACATGGTTTAGGGTGTAGGGTTTAGGGATTAAGGTGAATGGTATAGAGTTTTGGGTTTAGGGTTTACGGATTATGGTACACTGTTTAGGGTGTAGATTTTTGGGTTTTTGGTGAAGATTATGGGGTGTATGGTGTAGGATTTGGGTTTTTGGGTCTAGGTTATAGGGTTCATGGTGAATGGATTAGGGTCTAGGGTGAAGGGTATATGGTTTAGTGTGCATGGTGTAGGGTTTATTGTGTTGGGTATAGTGTATAGGGCGTAGTGTGTAGTGTGTAGGGTATGTTGTTTTTGGTGTACAGTTTGGTGTTTAGGGTGTAGGTTGTAGAGTTTTGGGTATAGGTTTTACTATTTGGTTTATAAGGTAAAAGTTTTAGGGTTTAGGGTTTAGGGTTTATGGTGTTTGATATCGGTTTTAGGGAGTAGGGTATATGGTTTTGGGTTTAGGGTATATGGTTTAGGGTATAGGGTTTTGGGTATAGGGTATATGGTATAGGGATAGGGGTGTTGGGTATAGGTTTTAGTGTATAAGTTATTGGGTTTATGTTTTGGGGTTTTGGGTTTAAATTATTGGGTATAAAGTTTTGAGTCTATGGTTTAGTGTTTAGGGGCGGTGTGCTATGCTTTTGGTATGGGTATAGGGTTTATAGAGTTGGGTATATGGTAAATGCATAGTTTATTTGGTCTGGGGTTTAGGGTTTATGGTATAGGATTTAGGGTGTAGTGTGCAGGGTATAGTGTATAGGGTGTAGGGTGTTTTGTTTAGGGTGGTGGGTTTAGGGTTTACGGTTTAGTTTATATGGTTTTGGATGTATAGTTTATGATTTATGGTATATTGTTCAGGGTTTATGGATTAGGTGTTAGGGTATAGGCTTTAGGGTTTTGGGTTTTTAGATTTTTTAGTGTTTTATGGTGTTTCTATCAATTTTTTTGTGTTTTTTGGTTTTTTGTGTTTGTTTTTTTTAGTTTTACGGATTTTTGGGGGTTTGATGAATTTTAGGAGTTATAAGGTATTTTTGGGTTTTTATGGTTTTTAGGTTTTTAGGGTTTTGGTAATTTTATAGGATTTTTGTGGTTTTTATGGTTTTAAGGTTATTATGCTTTTAGATTTTTTTTTTGAAATTTTTTAGGATTTTCATGGTTTCGATGGTTTTTAGTGTTTTTATAGTTTATAAGGGTTTTAGGGTTTTTATGTGAATTTATTGTTCCTTCATTATATTTTAGGGTTTAAGGGGGTTATATGGATTTTATGGTTTTAATGGGTTTGGGCGTTTTAATTTTTTTTCTTATGGTTTATACAGGTTTTAGTGTTTTCTACTGATTTTTGAAGAATTTCAGAGTTTGTAGGGTTTTTAGTGAATTTATAAATTTGAACAGTTTTTATTATTTTTAACATTTTTTATAGTTTATTGTGATTTTTATATTATTATTTACAGTTTTTATGGATTTTTAATGTTTTTAGAGTTTAAGGGGTTTATTTGGAGTTTTTAGGGTTTTATGGTTGTTTTAAGATTCTTATGGTTTTTTGGGTTTTTAGATTTTTGAGGTTTTTACAAATTTATTGGGTTTTTAGGGTGTGTAAATGTTTTTTATAATGTTTAGGATATATATATATATATATATATATATTAGGGTGTTTTATGGTTTTTGGTATTTTAGGGTTTTTAGAGTTTTTGAGTCTTTGAGGTGTCATAGGATTTCTAGGGATTATTTTTTGATTTTTTTGTGTTTTTATGGTTTTTGGGTTATGGAATAGTTATTTGTTTATTGTTTTTTTGGGGGGTTTGGGGATTTTGGGGTTTTTTTGGGGATTTTGGGTTTTTCAGATAATTTTATGTTTTTGTAGGGGTATTAGGTGTTTATTGGGTTTTAATGTTTTTTTGGAGGTTTTAGTGTTTTTAGGGGTTTTCAGGGTTATCATGGGTTTATGAATTTTAGGGGTTTTACATAATTTTTAACTATTATTATAGGTTTTCAAGCTCATAGGATTTTAAGGCACTGTTAGTGTTTTGTTGTTTTTAGTGTTTTATGGTTCTTATATTATTCTAATGTTTTCAGGTTTGTTTGGATCTTTTAGGGAAGAAGAGGTGTGAGGACAGGCTATTCCCGACCCCCCCTGAAATTTTTTAATATGAAAAAAGACGCAACAGATAGAGGAGGGGCAGGGTCAATCGACCCATACCAAAAAACAAACCCTCAAAAAGAAAACAAAGAGCAAGGACAAGTCCAAAGGAGAGAAGAAAGCAGAAAAGAAAAAGGAAAAACAACAGCACAAAGACTACCAGCCTTCCCCAACACCATCATCATTGTCTGCACTAGGGGGTATCCCTCCGCAGCATAATAGGAGGCCGCATCAGTGTCTTCTGATTCTCAACAGTGTCTGCTGATTCTCTTCCAGAAGAGTCATATTGCTTCAGGCTGTTTTTGTAATGCTCCCTTAACATCACCTGCCCCGCATTCAACAGCTTCTTAGCAGGCCGCCCCACATTGCCTGAGGAGTTCTTTGAAGCTTTGCTGGAAGCCCTCATAGATACTGTTATCGGAAAGGAAGAGTAGTCCTTCCTAGGCCTCCTTACATTTTGGACTGCAGTGTCCACATCACCATGTTTGTCCTAGACAGGGATAACAATGTTCTCCTGATTGAGTAAACAAGAAGTGGGAGGGGAAAACCTCACCCTGGACAGCCCCCATGCACAGTTTTATTTCCCAAAAGAGGAAAAATATCCAATTAGGGCTTGGTCCTTCAAAATATGGGCCATTTTGGACTTCATCCAAGAAACATCATCGGAGCCACTCCCCCAAAACATTAAACACTTGCGTTTAATTCCCTCCAGCAATAGAGAAATATGCATAGGTACTTTCATCATGTTAGGGTCCTCCAAAGCCAAGTCCTTCAGAACCAAACATTTGGAGTTCCCATCCTCATTGTCCATAATCATCCCATCTTCAACCAATTTAGCATCATGTGACCCGAAGGGGGCGAGCGCCTCTGATGCATCCACTACGATCAGAACTGGTTCATGGGATTCAGGAGAGTTCATCAAAGACCTGGTGAAGACACCCCCATTACCCGCAACCTGGGCAAGCCCCTACATCGCCATTTTCACTTTCTCACCATCACCAACCGAGTTCCCAGTGATGTCCAACATCGGCTCAGTCACACTATCATTCAAGGCCACACTCCCTATACCATGCCTAGCATCAACAACTTGTACCTCACTCAGCACCTGTGTATCCAACCTTACATTCCCAGCATCAGTGACTAGAGACCCGAGCCCCTCCTCCCCATATGTCTTGCTCAGCTTCTCCTCATCCACAAAAACCTCATCACAGTTTTGAACAAGCACCTTAACGACCCTTTGATCATCCTCATCCACATCATCCAAGAGCCTAGTGGTGTCCAACATTATCATATATTCATTATCGCTCTGGTCCACACTCCCTCCGTCACGCCAAACATCAAAAACCTTAACCTCACTCCCATGTACAACAGGCCTCACACTCCAAGAGTCAGCAAGCGGAGACTCTTGCACCTCCTCCTCATTATCCATCCCTTGAATGTGATTAAAAGTTGGAAAGGTATCCAGCCTCCCCATCACACTGTTATCAGTGGACATATGAATCCCACCAGCAGCAACCTCCCCGCTTGAAAAACATCCTTCATCCGAAAGATGCAAGTATCTCTTCAGTCTCTTGAAGATATCACTCACCTTGGGCTCCGGTTGGCACTGAACAACCATTATCCCTAATCCCTGATCATCAAACCCATGGCCCCCCAGCACAACCGAAGGATCAAATCACACAACCCTTGGGCTCTATGATCTAGAACTGGGACCAAAAGCAGAAGCCACCCCCCTCAGTGGAAGTCCTCTCATGCCTGCTTGTAATAGCCGCTACAACCTCCTTAACATGCACCCCCACCCAAGCCTGACCCTCTTCACCTGACACAACCTGAACCACATTCAAGAGATGAGGATCCATGTGCATAGCCCCCTTCACCTCACCCCTATTGTGCCTCCATTCGCCAGCCCCCTCATGTGCTCACTATAAATCACCACAAGTCCTAATGTCACACCTAAAAGCCTGATCACTATGTCTCATTTTCCAATAGGAGGAGAAAAAATCAGTCCACGACTCAAAAATCACAGGTTTCTTCCACCGAAGCTCATCACATACAACAATCCAAACAAAATCTATTAGTTTTTTTGATGCATCAATCTCAATAAAGGCCCTTTGGGCCACAAGGTGAAAAATTACCCTCGATCTACAATCCACACATAATATCCTTCCCACCAGATTTCCCAACATGGAAATAATGGAGAAATTTTGACAATGAAGGGGAATTTCCAGAAATCTAACCCGTGATGCCACCATCAGTGAGTCACGGATCCGATGTAGACCAAAGCTCCATTAGGAAAGAACGAAGTGGGAACCATGGCATCTTCTTGGAGCCACAGACTAGGCATGATTCATATCCTCCTACGACACAAAGCGAATCAAGATGCGTCTTCTATCGACATGCCCAACCATGGTGCAATCTTGGAGATCCCAATGTTCAAACAAAAATCTATTAAAAACATCCATCAGAGGTCACCAATTTGTGAAATAGGCAACCAAGTTCAGCCTATACAGGGTAGAGGCCTCAATGAACTCTGCCATTGATAATTGGAGCTGCGAACATCCATTATGAAAATTAGAAACCTTTGGGAAAATCTCAATCCGAGGAAAAGGGGGAAGAAAATTAGGAACTAAGAACGGGACAAATAGATTCTCTTCATCAAGAACAAGCGGGGTCCCCTCCCCCGCAGAGGGGGGAGGGGAGGTGGAGGAATCTTTGTCATCTTCAAGATTTCCGCGAGAGAGGAGAATCTCTATCGTGAGAGGGCGAAGCCACCATCCTTTGGGTTATTTGGATCATTTATGGATTTTATGGTTTTCAAAGGTTTTATTGTGTTTTTAGGTCTTTTAGGTTTTTATGGTCTTTCGGGTATTTTAGGATTTGTTAGTTTTTTCTATTGTTTTTAGGATTCTTGATGCTTTTAGGGGGTTTTAGTTTTTTAGTGTTTTTAGGGTATTTTTTGGGGTTTAGGGTATTTTTGGGGGTGTTTAGGTTTTTAAGTCCGTTTAGTGATTTTTGGGGTTTTATGAGTTTTTTTGGGTTTTGGGTTTTTTTGGGTTTATTGGGATCTTTATGGGTTTTAGGGTTCATTTGGGATTTAGGTTTTATTTGGTGTGTTTTGTGTTTTTATAGGGTATTTATGGGTTTAGGGTTTTAGGTTTTTAGGATTTAATGGTTTTAGGGTTTTAGGGTTTTTACAGGGTTTATTGTATTTTTGGTCTTTTGGGGTTATACAGTTTTTGGGGGGTGTCATGGGTATTTTAGAATATTAACTTTTTATTCATTTTAGGGTTTTTTAATATTTTTAGGGGGTTTTGAGGAAATTTATTTTTTTATGGGGTGTTTGGTTTTTTTTGGGAATTTTAGTGTTTTTACGGTCATTGGTGGGGTTTTATGGGTTTATTGACTTTTAGATGTTTTTAGGTTTTTTAAGGATCATTTGGGTATCATTACGGTCATTATGGTTTTCAGGTTTTTCTAAGGTTTTATGGTAGATGGTTCCTTTCTGATTTTTAGTATTTTTAAGGGTTTTTATGACTTTTTGTGATTTTATAGTTTTTAGGGGTTTTAGGGTCATTTAAGGGTCTTTAGGTCTATTAGGATTTTTTAATGATTTATAGTGTTTTTATTATTTTTTGTGTTTTAAAGGATTTAGTGTTATTGGCAGGGATTTTAGCGGTCTTATGGTTTTTAGTGGATTTTGTGGTTTTATATTGGTTGTGAATGTTTTTAGGGGTTTTAAGGGTTTTAATGTATTTATGGTTTTTGGGATTTTAGTGTTTTAGGTTTTAAGGTGTTTTAATGTTTTATAGGGTTGTTATGGTTTTATAGTATTTAAGAGTTTATTTGTTAATTGGGATTTTGTTTGTGTTTTAAGGGTATTTAGTGTTTTTAGGAGATTTTATTTTTTAGTTGTTTTTATGGTTTTTAGGTTTTTTAGGGTTTTAGGGGTTTTTAGTTATCTTTTAGGGGTTTTAAGGGTTTTTAGGGCTTTTAGTGTCTTTTATGTTTTCTTAGGGAGTTTTGGGTTTTCATGGGCTTTAGATATTTTTATGGGTTCTAGATATTTTTTGCTGTTTATAGGGTTTTTAGTGTTTTATGGGGGTGTTCGAATTTTTCAGGTTTTTAGGACTATTGGTGTTTTTTTTGGAATTTTTTGTGTTTAAATTTTTTTATGGGTTTTAGGTGTTTTAGGGATATTTTTGGGTTTCTATTTTTTAGTGATTTATTTGTTTTCAGGGGTTTTGGGTTTTATGGTAATTTTTATTTTGAGAATTTATTGTTTATAGTGTTTTTATAGTTTTAAGGAGGTTTGTTGGTTTTTTTTGTTTTTAGGGACTTTTTTATTTTAAGGGATTCAAGGTTTTTAGGGTTTTATATTCTCTTTTTGGTTCTTTTAAGTTTTTAGGGTCTTTTAGTATCTATGTATATTTATGGATTCTTAGGGCCATTAGAGAGTTTTTAGGGTTTTAAATCTCTGTTAGGGTTTTACGGTTACCAGAGATCTTTAGGGATCATTCAGGTCTTTTTAGAGCCTTTTAGTGTTTTTATTGTATTTTATAGTATTTTTGGATTTAGGGTTATTTTTTGTCTTGTTGGTTCATTATGTCCTTTTGGGATTTGGTATTCTTTTCTAGTTTTTAGGGTTTTATGGTTTTTAGAGATTTCACAGCTTTTAGGTTTTCTCAGGTTTTATGTTTTTAGATGCTTTCATTGGATTTACAACCTTTTCTTGGGAATTTTGGGTCTTTTTTTGGTACATTTTGGTTTTGAAGGGGTTTTAGTGTTTTTAGAATATTTTAGGGTTTTTAGTAATTTTTAGGGTGTTTTGATTTTTTAGGGTTGGTATGGGTTTTGAGGGGTTTTTATGGTTTTTTGGGGTTTTAGGGTCATTTCGTGTTTTTAGGGTGTCTAGGGGCTTTAGAGATTTTTAGGAATTAATGGGATTTAAAGGTATTTTAAATATTTCTAGGTTTATATATTTTTAGGTGTTTTAGGATCATTTATGGTTTTTGGGTTTTGGGTCTTTATGGGTTTTGTGGGTTTTATGGGTTTCAATGTTTTAAGGGGTTTTAGGGTTATTGGGTATTTAAGGATTTTTAGTTTTTAAGGGGTTTTAATGTAATCATATTGTTTAATGGGGGTTCTATGTTTTTTCTTGGGCTTTAGGTGTTTTTAGGTGTTTTAAGGGTCTTCTATGGTTTTGTTTTGGTTTTTTAGGTTTATTTTGGCACTTTGTATTTTTATGATTTATGGGTTTTTTTGGTTTTATGGGTTTTTTTTCGTTTTAGGGTTTTTAGGGTTTTACATACATTTATGGGTAGCATTTTTTAGGGTTTTATCGTTTTTTGTCCTTTTACGGTATTTATGATTTTTAGTGTTTTTATAGTTTTTAGGATTTTTTTAAGTGTTTAGGGTCTTTTGGGGATTTTAGTATTTAAGACTTTTTAGGTATATTTTAGGGTGTTTTATGAGATTTTAATGGTTTATGGGTTTTTAGGTTTTTAGTGTTTTTTATATATTTTATTGTTTTTAGGGTTTTAGGGATTTTATAGATTTTTAGAGTTTTTAAGATTATTTTGGGGTTTTTGGGTTTTAGGGGTTTAAAGTGATTATCGGGGGTTTTAGGGTTCACTTAGGATTTCAGGGTTTTTATGGATCATTTAATGGTTTACGGTTATTTTAGGATTTTAGCATTCTTCTAGTGTTTTAGGGCATTGTAGGGTTTTTCGGGGTTTCTAGTTTTTTATAGAAGTATTATGGTTTTTAGGGATTGTTAGGATTTTAAAGACTTTTATAATTTTTTAGGATTTTTTGGATTTTTTTTGGGTTTCTTAGGATTTTGAGTTTTTATTGGTGTTTTATGGTTTTTAGTATTTTTATTTTTTTTTCTGGGTTTTAAGGTTTTTTAAAAGATTTTTGGAGCTTTAATTATTTTTAATGTTGTTGTAGGGTCTTTAGGGTTTAGGGTTCGTGGTGTAGGGTAGGTTTTGTGGTGTAGGTTATAGGGTATATGTTTTATAGTGTAGGGTATACTGTTTTCAATTTAGGGTATAGGTTTTTGGTTTTATTGTAGAGGGTTTATGCTGTAAGGTTTAGGGTTGAGGTTTTCGGGTATATGGTTTTGGGTTTGAAGTTTAATGTATAGGGTATAGGGTATAGTGTTTAGGGTGTAGGATTTTGGGTCGAGGATGTATGTTATGGGGTTTACGGTGTAGGGTTTAGGGTTTAGGGAGTAGGGTGTATGATTTATTGTATATGGTTTAGGGATTACGGTGTAATGGAAAGGGTTTAGGGTGAATGGGTTTAGGGTGAATGGTTTAGGGTATATGGTTTAGGGTTTAGTTTTTAGGGTTATGGTTTAGGGTGAATGTTATTGGATTTATGGTGTAGTGATTAGGATTTTGGTTTAGTTATAGGGTTTGTGATATATGGTTTATCGTAATGTTATAGGGAATAGTGTGTATGATTTAGGGTTTAGGGTGTTGGGTATAGTGTTTATGGTGTTGGGTTTAGGGTTAATGGTGTACAAAATTTGGTTTAGAGTGTCGGTTTTCTGGTGAAGGGTTTTGAGATTGGGGTCTTGGGTTTAGGTTTTAGGGATTATGGTATATATTTTATGGTATAAGGCATATGGTTTTGGGTTTAGGGTTTAGGGTTTAGTGTTTTTGATTTAGCTTTTAGTGTTTAGGATTTAGGGTGTCCCGTTTAGGGTGTAAGGTTTTGGGTGTTGGGTAGAGGTTTTAGTGTTTAGGTTTTTGGGTTTAAGGTATATGGTATAGGGTTTCAGTTGTTGGGTTTGGGGTTTATGGTGTAGGGATCAGGGATAAGGTTTTAGGCTATTGAGTTTAGGGTGTAGGTTATAGGGTTTAGGGTGTAGGGTATAGGGTTTAGGGTGTAGGGTTTATGGTTTAAGGTGAAGGGTGCATGGTATAGGATCTAGGGTTTATGACTTATGGTGTTGGGTATAGGGTGTTGGTTTTAGCGTTTTGGGTTTAGGGAGTAGGGTATTACATTTTGGTTTGTGGGTATTGTGTTTAGGGTGGAGGGTATAGGGTATTTGATGTAGGTTATAGGGTTTAAAGTGTAGGGTATTGGGTTTTTGGTGTTGTGTATAGGGTTTATGGTGTAGTGGTAAGGGAATTGGTTTTATGGTTTAGGGTGTGGTATTTTGGATTTAGGGTGTAGGTATAGGGTTTACGGTATAGGGTATAGGGTTTAGTTTGTAGGTTATATGGTTTTCAGTGCATGGTTTATGGTTTGGGGTATAGTGGTTAGGCTTCTTGGTTTATGGTTTATGGTATAGGATACGAGGCTTTGGTTTACGATCATTGGTTTAGGTTGTTGGGTATAGGGTTTTTGGTGTAGGGTTTAGGATTTGGGTGTTGGGTATCGTGTTTAGGGTGTATGGTTTTTGTAGTAGGCTGTGGGTTTTGGGGTTTATTGTGAATGTTTTATGGTTAAGGGTGTAGGTTATAAAGTTTATAGTGTAGTGTTTAGGGTTCGGAGTTTAGGGTTTAAGGGTTTTTAGTGTGTTAGGGGATTTAGGGGTTTTAAGGGTTTTTATGCTTTTTTGAATTTTATAGATTTTAGGCTTTTTATTGTTTTTACATTTTAGTGTTTTAGGGTTTTTAGTGGATTCTAGGGTTTTTTGTGTTTTGATGGAACATTACGGTTTTAGGGATTTCAGTTTACATTAGGGGTTTTGGGGTTTTATGAAGCTTTATTCTTTTCAAGGTTTTTTGTTCTCTTAGGGGTTTTAGGAAACATTAAAGTTTTTTAATTATTTTAGGGTCCTTTCGAGGGTTTTAGGGTTTTTATGGTTTTCAATGATTTAGGTTATATTGGGGTTTTAGAGACTTTTAGGGGTTTAAAAGATGTTTTATGCTATTTTAGGGGTTTTTCTGTCGTATAAATGTTTTAACGGTTTTCTGGGTCTTTTAGGAGTATTGGGGGTTTTTAGGGATTTTTAGGGTTGTTTTGGCTTATTGTGATTTTTTGATCTTTTGAGTTTTAGGGGTTTCATGATCTTATGAAGGTTTTTATGGTATTTTATTGGTTTTTAGGGGTTTTATTGTTTTTAGTGCTTTTGAGGTTTTTAGGGTTTTGGATTTTTATGTTTTTAGGGACCTTTGGTCATTTTTAGGGGTTCAAAATGGATTTTAAGGGTTTCGGGTTGTTCATGTTTTTAGGATTTTCAATTTTTTATGTGTTGCATGATTTTTTGTCCTTTTAGGGATTTTTCTCGGTGTAATGAGTTTTATGGGTTTTTAATTTTCGAGGGTTTTTAGAGTTTTTAAGGTTTTAGGTGCTTTTAGGGGGGGGTTTTGGGGTGTTTGGTGTTTTTTAGGGTTTTTAGGGTTTTCAATGTTATATGGTTCTTTAGGGTTTGGTGTGTTCATTATTATTATTTAGGTTTTCTAATGTTTTATGGTATTTAAATATTTTTATGGTTTTTAGGGATTTTTTATGTTTTTCTGGGTTTTCAAAGTCTTTTTTTGGGTTTTTGGGTTTTTAGGTGTTTTTATGTTTTTTTCGTTGGAAAGGGTTTTTAAGGGATTAGGAATGTAAAAAGTTTTTATTTTTTTCAAATTTTTAGGCTATTTTAAGGGTTTATATTTTTTTATTATTTTAGGGGTTTTCAGGTATTTTTAGGTTTTTTGGGTTTTAAGGGGTTTTCTAGGGGTTTAAATGGTTTTTTAGGGTATTTAGTATTTTTAGATTTTTTTGGGTTTTTAGGGTTTATTGCTTTTAGGTGTTTTTAGAGTCTTCAATATGTTTTATAGGGTTTTTATTAACTTTTAGTAATTAGTGTCTCTTAGGGTTTTTATGGTTTTTAGGTTCTTTTATGGTTTTGGGGTGTTTTAGTTTTTTTTTTGATTTTTAGGATTTTTGGGTTTTAAAGTGTTTCAAGGTTATTAGTGTTTTTTCTTGATTTCATTTGGGGGTTAAAGGGTTTTACGGTTTTAAGGGTTTTAGGGATTTTTATGGTTTTGGGGTTTTTATTAAATTTAATGGGGTTTTACGTCTTTTCCAGTTTTTGGGGTTTTTTTGGATTGCACGTTTTTTAATGGCTTCAAGGATTTTTATTTGATTATGGATTTTGAGGATTTTTGAAGAATTTTTCTAGTTTTTAAGGTTTTAGGGGTTTATTATGTGTTTTTGGTGTTCATTGGGGTTTTTATAGTTTTTAACTTATGTTGTCTTTTTATTTCTTTTTTGGGTTTTAGGGTTTTTTGTATTTATTTGGGACTTTAGAGTTTTCATTGTTATTTGGGTTTTTTAGTGTTATTAATCTTTTTATGGTATTTTATCATTTCTTCTTTTTTATATTTTGTGCGGTTTTAAGGTGTTTAAGGGTTTTGTGGTTCTTTTAGGGTTTTATATGTTTTTAGGGTCTTTTAATGATTTTTTGGTTTATATTTTCTTTTATTATTTTTAGGGGTTTTGGGATTTTAGATGATTTTAGTGGGTTTTATGGTTTTAGTTTTTTTAGGAATTTTTTAAGATTTTTTTTGTTTTAGGGATTCTTGGGGGTTTATGGGTTTTAGTGTTTCCATTAGTTTTTGAGATTTTTGGTTTTTTGTTTTTTATGGGTTTTATTGGTTTTTTAGGGGTTTATGTTTTTTCATGGTTTTATGGGTTTTTATTTCTAGGGTTTCTTTTGGTTTTTATGAGTATGTTAGGTGTTTTTAGTACTATTCTGGTTTTAGGGGGTTTGGATGAATTTTAGAGTCTTTAGGGTATTTTATGTGTTTTGGGGGGTTTAATGTTTTTAGAGTGATTTAATGTTTTTGGTTTCTTAGGGTTTTTATGGTCATTATGGTTTTTAGGATTTTATGATCTTTTAGGTTCTTTTAGAGAATTTTTGTTTATATTTTTATTTTTTACGGATTTTTGGGTCCTTTAGGGTTTTTAGTGTTTCAGTGCCTTATAGGGTTTAATTTTTTTTAAGGTTTTTAAGGTTTTATGTTCCTTTTAGGGATTTTGGGGATTTTTTGGGTTTTCTAGGGTTTCTAGGGGTTTTCACGTTTTTTATGGATTTAGGGTTTTTTAGGATTTTTTGGAATCTTTATGGATTTTATGGATTTTAGTTATTTTCATGGTGTTTGGGGAGGGGGTTATGATATTTAGGTGTTTTAGGGTGTTTAGGGGTTTTAGGACTCTTTTATTGTATTTAAGGGTCTTTTAAGATTATTCACAGTATTAGGGTATTTTGGGGGTTTAATAGTTTTTTATAATTTTGGGAGTTTAGATTCATTCAGGGTTTTAGAGGGGTTTGTATTTAATGGAGTTTTATGGTTTTTACTATTTTAAATGGGATTATTTGTTTCTAAGGGGATTATGGTCTTTTAATGGTGTTCTATGTACCTTTTTGGGTTTTTAGGTTCCTTTATGGTTTTTAGGATTTTTTACTATTTTTAGGTTGTATATGATTTTTAGGATTTTTGGGGGTGTTTTAGAGTCTTCCAGATTTTTACGGTGTTTGGGGATTTTGAGGGGTTTGGAGGGTTTTACAGTTTTTTATGTTTGTTATGGGCAAGGAAGGCTCAGGTCCAGGCTATTCCCGGCACCCCCCAAAAATTATTAAAAGAAAAGACACAGACACTGCAGACAAGGGAGGGGAGGGATCCACCGATCCACACCGAAAAAACCCTTACTACCTTAGCCCGAAGGCCATAGAAAGAAAAGAAAAAAAAGAAAAAAGAAAACACAAACAAGGTAAAAAGTCCAAAAAGGAGAGCACACAAGGGGAGGATCAGTCAAAATCACCACCAAAATCTTCCAGCTCTGCACCTCGAAACCCCATGCTGACACCAAAGTCATCGCCCACATCAGAAAAACTGAAATCTGACTCAGCACCCATGTCTGTTGAGTCCCATCCAGACTCAAAATCTTCTTGCATGCCAATCTTGGATAGTAGCTTCATCCTAGCCTTCTCTTGCTCTGCAGAAATTGAAAGTCGCTCTCGCTTATTAACCTTCAGATTAAGTCTAATAGCTTTTGAAGAGGCCCTAGATTCCATGGGACATGAGAGGGCAGAGTAATCCCTCCTCCGTCTTCGTCTCAGAGGGGCAGAAGTGGATCCAGCTGCAACACCTGCCTTCGCACAAGTGGCACCATCACATACAGCCGATGGTGCCTTCCCTTTCTTACATTCTGACCCAAGTGTTTCAGCACCTCCTCTGGTTCTTTTCTCCTTTGACCTGTCCATAGAAGCGTTTATCCGGTGATCAGCCTCCGCAAACCTCTCCCTTAGCCTCTCAGCTTTATCCTCAAGCGGGAACCTTTCCCGCTCAACCCACACCATCTCATGCAACTGCACACAAAAATCATCAGTGGACAGGACACCATGAAGGACCATAGCCCTCTAAAGGTCCATGGACGGACCACCAGCGTCGCCAGCATTTCCCGGCAGAGAGCTAAAGAACTGGCCACTAGGAGGATCCTCAGCACCGCTTGTGCTGTCAGAGGGTACAAGCCCGGTCCCCCCACGCTTGGACACCCAGACAGAACCAGAGGGGCATCACGCCAGTTCATGTATGGCACCTTGGGGATCCAGGTATCTTCATCCACCATAGACCGTTCCTCAGCTGATGACAAGCTCCACTCATCCCCAGTCTTTGGGCCCAAAACAACCACTTCCTCCTTCACGACATCTGCCACCAGCATATCCACAACGGCAGGCTCAGCCAAGGCTGCAACCTGAAAGTTGTTTGGAGCAATCCCAGCACCCTCAATTGCTAGAAAGGATCCATCAATGATCTCATTAACCTTCAATACCACTATATCATCTCATTATAGATCCAGATCATAGGGATCCTCCACATTTTCATTCCAGACACCCATCACAGCAGCCTTCCCTAAATCTGTCTGCCTCCTAGGTGATTCACCACACCTATGAACACCTTCAGTAGAAACACGAATATCCCTCTCATCCAGCAGCACTTCCTCCTCATCAGCATTTCCCGAAACACTAGAACCTCCAGCCAGACTCACAATGAAACCACTCAAATCCATCAGCGCCACCTCTAAATCACTTCCAGTCAGCAAAGCAGACGAGCAGGGAACATCAGCATTCAGAGGTTGGGAGGAAGCCACCCCCTTTGTCCCCTTCACCTCTTCCAGAGGGAGGATAATATCACCAGAAGACATGCGATCCAGAGAACCACCACCCCTGACAGTGCCAGAGCAGCCTCCAGAGTGATCACTATGCCCAAAACTCTAACAAGAATTTCAAAAAACCGGCCATTACTCAAAGATGACAGGCTATCTCCACCTGAGTTCTTCCCCCACTGCAATCTAGACAGCATCCACAGGAGACTTCGAAGCATCGATTTCAACAAAATCCCTTGGTGAAACTTGATGAAAAAGGGCCCTAGTCCTACTATCCACACAAAGGAACCTCCCCACCAAATTCCCAATCATCGAAATAATAGAGATATTTTGAAAGGGAAGGGGAAGCTCAGGAAATCTCACCTAGGTAGAAGCAATCTGGGAACTCTGCTTCAGATGAAAGTCAAAGCTCCAACAAAAGAGGAAGAAGCGAGCACCATTTCATGACCGAGGAGCCGCTGACCAGGTAAGGACCAGGTCTTCCTCCATGGAAAAGAGAATCATGATGTGGGATCTATCGATCAGTCCCACAATCACCAAATCCCTATGATTCCAGAAAGCCGAAAAAAACCAGTCGAAAGTGACAACCGGGGGTCGCGCATCAGGAAGCTTGGAACCAGAGTCAGGTGGTGCAGGTATGAAGCCTCAATGAACTCCTGAATCGAGAGGGGAAGCTGCGGACAACCTTCAAAAAACTCTAGAACCTTCAGGCAGAGCACCGTTCTTGGGAAAGAGGGTAACAATTCAGTAGAGGATATCGACGAGATGTCCTCCAAGGGAGGATCCTCCATCGTAGAGAGGGGGGAGGTGCTTCATATTCCATCTTCTTCAACCTATGAGGAAGCCTCCATCGCGAGGGAGCCAGATCGCCAGAATTGCCAGAAATGCCAGAGCTACCATCCTCTTCCAGTTAAGAGTATTATGGGATTTTTCTTATGTTTGTTATGGTATTTGATGTATTTTTAGGGGTTTGGGGTGGGGTGTAGTAGGGTCTTTTAGGGTTTCTGAGATTTTTATGGTAATTTATTATTTTAAGAGTTTTGGGAGTTTTGGGGGTTATTAGGTTATTTCAGGGTTCTTAGGTATTTAGGGTTTTTTAGGGTCTTGAGATATTTTAGAGTTTTGTAGGATTTTTAGGTATTTTCTTTTCATTAGGGGTTTTAGGTGTTTTATGGGTTTTGGGGTTTTTAGTGGGTTTTAGGCTTTTAATGTTTTTAGGGTCTTAGGTATTTTATGGGATTTTAGAGTCTGTTGGGGGGTTATAAGGGTTTTAGGGAATTTTAATGGATTTTAGGGGTTTTACAGTATTTTTGTTGTTTTAGGAGTTTTTAGGGTTTTTAGGGGGTTTAATTTTGTTTTTATTTTTAGGGGGTTTATGTTATTTTAGTGTTTTTAGGGTTTCTATTGACCTTTTATGTTTAGGGTTTTAGTTTTTAGGTAGTTGGTTTTAGGGTTTAAGAGAAATTGATTATGGTATAGGGTATATGTTTTAAGGATTATAGTGTATGGTATAGGGTTTAGGTTGGAGGTGTTAAGGTTTATGATGTCGAAAATAAGGTTTAGGGTGTCTGGTTTTTTGTTTTGGGTGTAGGTTATAGGGTTTTAATTATTGGGTTTAGGGATTAGGGTGTAGGATATAAGGTATTGGGTTTCTGGAATATATTTTATGATGTAGTTTTTGGGGTTTAGGGTTTTGGGTGTTTAGGGGTGTTCAGGGTATTTAGGGTTTTAGGTTTTTATTGTTTTTTGGGATTTTTAGGGTTTTGGGTTGGTAATGGTTTTAGGGGTTTTAAATAGAATTTAGTTGTTTTAATGTTTTTTCATGTTATTTGGGTTTTTAGGGTTTTAATGGGTTAATTGGTTTCTGGGGTTTTAAGGGTTTCTTGGGTTTCATGGGTTTCTTGTGTTTTATGGATCATTAAGGGTTTTAAGGTTTTATGTGGGTTTTAATGATTTTTATGGGTTTTTGTGTATTTTAGTGTTTTAGGGACTTTTGGATCATTTATGGTCTTTTAAGGCTCATTAGGATCATTTTGGTTTTTAGGTATTTTGGAAGTTTAAAAGTTATATTGATTTTTAAATATTTTTATTGTTTTTAGTTATTTTATAAGTTTTTAGTTTTTTATTTATTTTTCATGTTTTTAGAGGTTTATGGTTTTTTTTGAGTTTTTTTGGGTTTTTAGGGTATTTAGCGTTTTTAGTTGATTTTAGTTTTTTTAACCTTATAGGGTTTTCTATGGTTTTTAGGGGTTTTAATTTTTTTGAGCAGGGTGGGGGGTGGGGTTCATTATTTTTATTATTTGAGGTTCTTTAGGGTTTATAAGGGGTTTTTGGGGTTTTAAGTGTTTTTAGTTTTTTGGGTTTTTGTGTTTTTATGTGATTTTGGGATTTTTTTCACTTTTAATGATTTTAAGGTTTTAGATGATTTTTGAGGTTTTTTGGATTTTTAGGCTCTCCTATGGATTCATTTTTTATTCCAAGTGTATGTATTTTTTTACAATTATTATGGGTTTAAGGGGTTTTTATTGGTTTATTGTCATTTTATAATTTTTCGATTGATTGTGGGTTTTTCTGGGTTTCTTGGGGTTTTTTGGTTGTTTGGGCTATTAATTTTCTTAGGGTTTATTTAGGGTTTCTTTTATTTTGTTGGGTGTTGTTGGTGTTCTAATGTGTTTTAGGATTTTTTTAATGTTTTTAAGTATTTTAATGGATTTTTATGTTTTTTATTGCTTTTATGGTTTTTATAGGTTTAATGATTATTAGGGGTCTTAGGGTTTATATGGTGTTTGGGTTTTTAGTAATTTAATGTGTATTTGGATATTTTTATGTTTTTTTATTTTTTTAGGATATTTTAGGTGATTTAGGGGTTTTAGGGTCTTTTAGGGGTTTTATGAATATTAAGTTAATTTAGGATGTTATGGTTTTCTGGATTTTAGGTTTTTTTACATTGATTTCTGGTTTTTAGGGACCTTTATGGTTTGAAGTGTTTGTTTTTGAGTTTGGGGTGTAGGATTTAGGGTTTGAGGTGTAGGATATGTGTTCTAGAGTGTAGGATTTATTTTTTATGGTGTAGGTTATATGATTTAGGGTGTAGGGTTTCATGTTTTGGGTGTTGGGTGCAGGGTTTATGGTGTAGGTTAATGGGTTTAGCGTATAGGGTAGAGGGTGTAAAGTTTAGGGTTAATTTTGTGGGTATATGGTTTAATGTTTAGGGAATATGTATTAGTGTGTGGTGTATAGGTTTGGTATTTTTCTTTATTTTGGGGTTTTAGGGTATTTTTTGTGTTTTATATTTTTTAGGGGTTTTTTGAATTTTGTGGGGTTTTCATTTTTTTAATAGGTTTTTGGAGGTTTTATATATTTTAGTTCGCTTAATGGTTTTTGGATTTTTATTGTTTTTAGGTTTTTTTGGGTCTTTATGGTTTTTAGGGGGTTCTATGGTTTTCATGTTTTTTAAATATTTTAAGTGTTCGGGGGAGTATTAATGGTTAATAGGTATTTCTATGTGTTATAAAGTGTTTTTTGGTGTTCTTAGAGTTTTTTTGTTTTTTGGGGTTTTTAGGGGTATAATGGGGTATAATGATTTATTTTATTTTATTGGGGTTTTATGGGAATTTTGGGGTTTTGGGGTTTTATGTCAAATTAGTTTTCTTATAGTTTCATGTTGTTTTAGGTATTTTTTATATTTTACTTTTTTGGTTTTATATGGATATTGGGATTTCTTTGGTATTCTAGGGGTTTTTAGGATATTTAGGGAATTAGGGTTTTTAGGGGTTTGGGGTATTTTTTGGAATTTTAGGGTTTTTAGGGTATCCATAGGTTTAATGGTTTTTAGGGCTTAGACAGTTTTTAGGATCTTTGATGGTATTTTTGTGCTTATTAGGAATTTTTAGGGGTTTTAGGGGTTTTATGGTCCTTTAATATTTTTGGGGAGTTTAGGGTGCTTTAGGATATTTTTAGCATTTTTGAGTTTTTGAGGGTTTTATTAATATTGTTAGAGTATTTTAGGTTTTTAGTGTATTTTTTTCCCTTTTTGGGTTTTTAGTGCGTTTTAGTGTTTTAGAGTCTTTTAGGGTTTTTAGGTTTTTTAGAAGTTTAACGGGAATTTTGGGGTTTTAGGCATTTTTTGGGTTTTTGGGTTTTCAGTATATTTTTATGTTTCCCAGGCCTTTTAGTGTTTTTATGGTTTTTATGGTCTTTTAGGGGTTTATGGTTTTTAGGATCATTCGGGGATTTCTCTAATTTTCATGTTTGAAGTGACTTGGGGGTTGGTGGGTTAGTGTCTTCTTAGGGGGTATTAGAGTTTTTAGAAATTTTTATGTGTTTTCTTGGGTTTTAGGGATTTTATTGGTTTTAGGGTCTTTGGGTTTTCATAGGGTCTTTATTTGTTTTTTGGATTTTTATGGGGTTTTATGGTTCTTGTTGTTTTTTTTTAGTTTTTGGGTTTTGAATCATTTTAGGGATTTAGGGTTTTCAAGGTTATTTTTTGTATTTTAGCATCTTTAGGGGTCTTTATTTGTTTTGAGGCTTGTTTTTTTTGTTTTTATTGTTTTTTATGTTTTTTGCATAAGGGTATTTTAAAGGTTGGTATAATATTTTATGGATTTTAATTATTTTAGGGGACTTTAAGGGTTTTTATTATGTTTAGGGTTGTAGATGTTTTATGATTGGGGGGTTCAGTTTTAGTATTTTTTGTATTTTGTGGTTTTTGTGGTTTTTTTATTGTTTTTCTATTTTTATGTAATATAATGGGATTTAGGTGTTTTTTTAGTTTTAACGTTTAAAATTATTTTAGGTAATTTTTTGTGTTTTTAGGATTGTTTGGAGTTTTATTGTATTCTTTTTGTTTTAATGTCATTTTAGGGTATTTTACGATTTTTTTGGGGGGGTTTTAGGGTTATTTGGAATTTTTTGGATTTTTAGGACTTTTAGGTTTCTTTAGATATATTTTTTTTTGGGTTTTCAAGTATTTAGTGTTTTTACAATGTATTTATGTTTTAATAAGGTTTCAAATGTATTTTTAGTTTTTTTGGGTTATAGTGTCTTTTAGAATTTTGTGGATTTTAGGACCTTTCTGGGTTTGTTGGGTAGTTTTGGTGTTTTACTTGTCTTTTCAGGGTTTTAAGGGTTTCCAGGGTTTTTTCAGATTATTTATAGGTTTAGGATTAATTAAGGGTTTAAATGTGTTTTTATTTTTTATGGATTTTTTGATGTTTGGGTTTTTAGGGGTTTTAGGGTTTATAGGCTTTTTGGTTTTTTATAGATTTTAGTGGTTTTTTGATTTCTAAGGGATGTTAGCTCTTTTGGGGATGTTTTATGGATTTTAAGGGGTTTGTAGGTTCATGTAGGGTTTCTTTAGTTTTTTTTGGGGCCTTTTAGGTTTTATGTATTTTTAGGTTCTTTTTGGGGGTTTAGGCGATTTTACTGTGTTTTATAGGTTTTCGGGGTTTTTTAGTACTTTTAGAGTTTTTAGACTTATTTGGTTCTTTTATTGATTTTAGGGCCCTTTAGGATTTTTGGAATAATGTTTACTTTCCAGGATGTGGGGTTTAGGGTTTAATATTTTGGATTTATGGTGTAGTTTTTATGGTTTTAGTTGTAGGGTGTAGATTTTAGGGTGTAGGGTTTAAGGTTTTGGGTGTAGTTTATATTGTTTTGGGTGTAGAGTTTTGTGTTTAGGGTTTAGGGTATAAGTTTTTAGGTGTAGGGATATGGGTTTAGTGTTTAGGGTATATGTTATATGGTTTAGGGTTTCGGGTATATGGTATTTATGTGTTTTTAGGCATCTTTTCAATTTTTGGATTTTTAGGGGTTTTAGAGGTTCTAAGGTTCTTACGATGTTTTGGGGGATTTTCCTATTTTTAGGGTTTTATGGTTTTTAATGTTTTATATATTTTTAATATTTTTGGGGTATTATATATTTTTTGGGATTTTTGGGTATTTATGAGTTTTAGAGGATTTTACATGCTGTGTAGGGGTTTTAAGGAATCATGGTGTTTTTAGAGATTTAGGGGGGTTTTAGAGTTTTTGTAGGTTTTCAGGGTTTTAGGGGTTTTAGATGTTTTCGGGGGGTTTTGTGATTTTTGAATTTGTTAAGTATTTTAGCACTTTTACATTTTTTTGGATTTTTACGGTGTTCATTGTTTTTTTGTTTTTTAGGGGCTCAATTGTTTTTAGCATTTTTAGGGGTTGGAGGTTACGGTTTTTAGGGTTTTGTAAGGTCATTATGCCTTTCATGTTGTTATGGGTTTTATGGGTTTTATAAATTTATAGGGTTTTGAAACTAAACTTATGCGTTTATGTGGTTTTATGGGTTTGAGTGCTTTTTATCATTTTTAGGTTTTTTGCGGATTTTGGGATTTTTATGGTATTAGAGTGGTTTTGGGATTTTTTTAAGTTCATTTGAGTGTTTTTTTTTGTTTTTAGGTTTCTAAGGGTTTTTATAGATTTCATAGGTTTAAGTGTTTTGGGGGAATTAAGGTGTTTTTGGTATTTTAGGGACTTTATAGTTTTCAGGGTTTTTATGGTTTTTTTGGAATTTTTGAGGTTTTCACTATTTTAGGGACTTTTTATATTTCAGGGTTGTGTAGGTTTTTTTTTGGGTTTTTTTTGAATTTTTAGGGTCTTTTTTGATTTTTTAGAGTGTCAGGGTCTTTTAAGGTTTTATGGGAATTATATTCCTTTAGGGTTTTTATGGGTTATAGGGTCTTTTAGAGTAATTTCCTGTTTTTATAGTTTTTGATTTTTAGGGTATTTCATGTTTTTTTATTTTTTTGGATTTTTTCTTATTTTAGGCGTTTTTGGGATTCCGGGGTAAAAAATTAAGGTTTTTAGGGTTTTTAATGGGTTTATGGGGTTCTTGGGTTATTAGTGTTTTTAGCAGTTTTATGTTATTTTTTTGGTTTTTATTATTTTTTATGGTTTGGTGGGGCTGTTGGGTTTTAGGGGTTTTATATATTTTTAGGGTTTTAAGTGTTTTTCATCAATTTTAGGGTATTTTAAATTTTTACGGTTTTAGGGATATTAGGGTTTTTGGGGTGTTTTGGGGTTTTAGGGGGTTTTAATATTTTTTAGATTTTTATGTATTTTCATGGATGTTTAATGGGTTTTAGTGTTTTTTGGTTTTTATAGTTTTAATGGTCTTTAGTGTTCTCAGTGCTGTCGGGGTTTCTAGGATTGTTTTAGGTGTTTTTAGGTTTTTTTATAGTATTTTTGGTGTTAGGTTTTATTATTTTTTCGGTTTTTAGGGTGTATTATGTTTATTAAAGGGGTTTAGGAATTTTTATCATTGTTTGGGTTTTCTTGGTGTGTAACAAATTTTTTGGGTCTCATAGGAGTTTATAGGGTTTTTTATGTTATTATTTGATTTTTATGGTTTTTTTTGTCTTTTTGGGTTTTTAGGATTATTTGTGTATTCTCAGGGGGTTTTTTTAGGAAATTTAGTGTTTTCAAGGGTTTTCAGGGTTTTTCAGGTTATTCTAGATTTTTGGAAGGTTTTAGGGTTTTAAGGGGTTTTGGGGTATTATAGGATTTTTAGGGATTTTAGGTTTTCATGGATTTGAGTGTTTTTATGCATTTTGGGCATCTTTTACATTTTTAGGGGTTTTAGGGTTCATTTATGAATTTTATCATTTTAGAGTTCATTTAGTCATTTTAGGTTTCTTTTAGAATTTTATGGTGTTTTTTGGTATTTTTATAATTTTCTTGGGTTTTTGGGGTTTTACTATTTGTAGGATTTTTTAGGGTTTTTAATGTTTATTAGGGATTTTTTGATTTTCTTAATGTTTTTATGTTTTTAAGGGTTTTAGGTTTTTATGTTTTTAGGGTGTTTTAATGGTTTTTTTTCATTGGGTTCATTTGGGTTTTTATGTTTTTCTGTGTTCATAAATTTTATTATGAAGTTTGGTGTTTTTTATGGTATTTTGGTCATCTTTTTGATTTTTAGGGATTTTAATGTAGTTTTAGGTGTTTCAATGTTTAGGGTTAAGGAAGTTTGGTATATGGTTTGTGGTATAATTTATAGGGTTTTGGGTTACATATATAGGGTTTAGAGTTCATCATACATGGTTTAGGGTAGATGGTATTTGGTTTAGGGGGTACCATTTTTGTTTTAAGGTGTATGTTATAGTGTTTAGGGAGTATGGGTTAGGGTTTGGGGTGTATGTAATAGGGTTTAGGAGTGGTGTCTACATTTTATAGTATAGAGTATAAAGTTAAGGGTGGAGGTAATATAGTTTTTACTATAGGGTGTAGAGTTTAGGGTGTAGGGTATCATGTTTTGGGTGTAGGGTATAGGGTTTAGAGCGTAGGGTATATGCTTTAGGGTAAAGGGTGTAGGGTTTAAGGTGTAAATTTCTGGGTTTAGGGTGTAGTGTATAGGGTTTATGGTTCATGGTATATGGTTGAGGTTTTAAGGTATATGGTTTTGGGTTTAGAGTTTAAGGTTTAGGGTACATGGTGTAGGAGGTAGTTTTTAAGGTTTAGGGTTTTGGTAATAGGGTATTGGTTGAAGTGTATAGGGTGTAGGGTATAGGGTGTAGGGTGTTGGGTTTTGGTTGTCGGGTGAAGGGTATCTGGTTTAGGGTGTAGGGAATAGTGTTTAGGGAGAAGGGTATCGGGTTATGTGTTCAGGGCATAGGGTATAGGGTTTATGAAGTATGGTTTAGGGTTTATGATGTATGGAATAATGCTATGTTTTTAGGGGTTTTAGGGTTTTTAGGGTTTCTTGGGTCTTAGGGTTTTTTTGGGGTTTTTAGTGTTTTTAATGTTTTTTGGGTTCATATGGTTTTTAATATTTTTCTAGATTTTGCGTCTTTTCGGGATTTTTATGTTTTTTAGGGTTTATTGGGGTTTTGTGTGTTAGGTTTTTTAGGGTTTTTAAATAGTGTTTTTGGATTTTTTGGGATTTTACTATTTTTTTTTGGTTTTAAGGGGTTTTAAGAGTTGTTAGTGTTTTTATGCTTTTCATGTTTTTTATGTTTTTAGGTTTTTATTGTTTTTATGGTATTTTAATTTTATTAATTGGTTTTATGGGTTTTTTTGGTATTTACAGTTTTCATTATATTTTAGGGGTTTTACAAGTCTTTGGGGTTGTTTAGGAGTTTTAAGAGGTTTTGGTGTTTTTTGAGATTTTTAAATTTTTTTCATTATTTAGGATTTTTAGTATTTTTAGGTTAATCTAAAATTTTTATGGTTTTATGGATTATTTGGATTTTTAGGTTCCTTAAGGAGTTTTTAGGGGTTTTAGGGTCCATTAGTGTTTTATGGTTTTTAGGGCCTTTGTGGGTTTTAGGGGTTTTTTGGGTCCTTTAGTGTTTTATGTTCGTTTAGGGTTTTTAGGCTCTCTTAGTATTTTTTTCAGTGTTTTTAGGGTAATTTATAGTTTTTATAGGATTTTAGTTTCTTATATGGTTTTTAGGGTGTTTATTATTTTTATGACATAAGGCATTTTTAGTGTCTTTTAGGTTTTTAGTGGTTATAGGGTCTTTTGGGATTTTACGATTTTTAAATTCTTTTAGTGTTTTTATAGACCTTAGGGTCATTTATGGGATTAGTTTTTTTATGTCTCGAATGGTATTTTTTGGTTTTTAGGGTTTTTAAGGGTTATAGATGTTTTATGGGTTTTGGAAATTTTAGGTGGATTATGGTTCTTTAGAATCCTTTTGAGTTTTTAGGGGCTATAGTGTTTTTATGGGTATTAGGAGGCATTTGGGATTTTTTTTATTTTTAGGGTTTTTGCCATTTTTTAGGGTTTTAAAAGTTTTTAATGATTTTTAATACTTATATGTTATTGTTTTTATCATTATGGTTTTTATGTTTTTAGGGTTTTAGGGTCTTTTAGGGTTATCAAGGGGTTTGGGAGGTTTTTTTGGTTTTTTTGGTCATTAGGAGTTTCAGGCATTAAGGTTTTTTCATGGTTTATTATATTTTTTAGGGTTTTGTATTAATTTTATATATTTTAGCTCATTCAGGGATATTGGAATTTTTAAATATTTTATGATATTTTTTTTATTAGGGGTCTTTTTGGTTTTGAGTCTTTCTAGGGGTTTTTCTAACTTTTAGAGGGATTTAGGTTTTTAGGAGTTTTAGGGGTTTCATGGGGTTTATGGTTTAATGGTTTTTTAGGTTTTTTAGCATTTTAAGGATTTTTAGTTTTTTTAGTGATCTTAGGTTCTTTAGTGATTTTTAGGTTTTTTATGGATTTGTTGGATTTTAATATATTTTCAGAATTATTGGGGTAGAGGATTTTTAGGGATTTTATGGGTTTTTAGGTTTTATTTGGGTTTTTAGGTTATTTATTGTTTTTTATGGTTTTTAAGGGTCTTTTAGGGATTTTATTTGGTTTTTAGAGTCTTGTATGGGTTTTATGGTGATTAAGTTTTTTAGGGTCTTTGGGATTATATGAACATTAAGTGGTTTTCAGATCATTTAGGTATTTTTGGGTTTCTTTTGGGGTTTTATGATTTTTGGGGTTTTTAGGGTTATTTGGGGTCTTTCAAGGTTTTAATGGTTTTTGTTTTTTTTTTCATTTTTTAGTGTTTTAGGGTTATTTAGGGATTATAGAATTTTTTGGTTTTATGAATTTTATGGATTTATGGTTTTTTGAGTTTCTATAGTTTTTTGGATTTTTATGTTTTTAAAGGTTTTTGTGGTTATAAATGATTTAAAAGGTTCTGGAGATTTTTTGGATTTTTAGTGTATTTTATTATATTTTAAGGGTTGTAGGGATTGTAATTTTTTTAGGGTATTAAGTTTCTTCAGGTTTTTAGGGGTGTTTATGGATTTATTGGAGTCGTTATGGGTTTCTTATGTTTTTTAGAGTTTTTTAGGATTTTTAGGTTTTTGGGTTCTTTTGGTATTTGAGGATTTATGGGTTTTAACATTCATAGGGTTCTTAGGGGATTTTAGGATTTTTAGTGGTTTTTAGTTTTTTTGGTTTTTATGTTTTTATGTTTCTTTAGGGTGTTTGTGGTTTTTAGGGACTTTTAGTGATTCAATAAGCGTTTAAAGGACTTTTGGGTTTTATAGTTTTTAGTTTATTTTATGTTTTTAGGGGTTTTGTGTTTTTTAATTTTTTACATGTTTTAAGAGGGTTTGGGTTTTTTAATGTTTTTAGGAGTTTTAGGGGTATTTGGTTTTGGGGTGGGAGGGGGGGGGGTTAGTGGTTTTTTGGGTTTTAAGGTTTTTTTTAATTTTGGGGGAGGGGTTTGGGTTTTTTAGGTTTTCTATTTTTGCGGGTTTTTGAATTTTTTATATTTTTATAGGTTTCTAGTGATTTTATGGGGTTTTATGGTTTTTAGGTGTTTCAATGGTTTTTCATGGTTCTATGTATTTCTTAGATTTTTTAGGTATTTTTGAATTTTTTTGGGTTTTCTAGGTATTATGTAATTTTAGGCTATTAGAGTTTAGGTTTATTAGGTGTTTTATTTGTTTTTTGCGGTTGTAAGGGGGTTTTTAAGGGCTTTTAGTTTTTTTACGAATTTTTAGGGTTTAGGGTTTTTTTATTAATTAGTTTTAAGGGGGTTTTAAGATTTTTAGGTTTTTAGGGGTTTTATGATTTTAGAGGTTTTATGGAGTTTTAGGTTTTTATGGGTTCAAGGGGTTTTATAGTTTTTTGGGATTTTAGGGGTTTTAGGGTTTTTAGGTGTTTCTAGGTTATTTGGTTCTTTCAAGCCTATTAGGGTTTTAAGGGTGTTTTAGTGGTTTTAGTGTTTTAGGGACCATTAGGTATTTTTTGGGTCTTGTAGATATATTTAGGTCTGTTAGGGTTTTTATGGGAATATAGGATCCTTTTCGAGTTTTATATATTTTTTAGGTTTTTAGGTTTTTAGGTTATTTTAGGGTTTTCTAGATTTCTTAGTGTTTTATGGAATTTTTGAGTGTTTTAAGGGGTCATACGGTCTTAGGGGTTTTAATAGGTTTTTATGGTTTTTGGGTCTCTTAATGTCTTTTAGGAGTCTTAGGGCCTTTGACGGCCTTGTAGGGTTGCTATGGCCTTTTTGGGGTTTTTAGATTTTTATAGCACTTTTGAATTTTAAAGGTTTTTAGATCCTTTTTAGGGGTTTTAGGGTCTGTTTAGTTTTTTTGTTTCATTTTTGTGTTTTATGGCCTTTTGTGGTTTTTTATGGGTTTTAATGGTTTTAGGGGTTTTAGGGATAATAGAGAAATTTAAGGTTTAGTTTTATTATTATTATTAGTGTTTTAAGGTATTATTTGATATTTTTATGGGTTTAAACATTTTATGGGTTTTTTGTATTTTTGGGGAAATTTAGGGTTTTAGGTAGTTTTTTGGGTTTTTAAAAATAAATTGCCTTATTTTTAGGGTTTAAGCATTCATTGGGGTTTTAGGGTTATTTAGGTGTCTTGGGATCTTTTAGGTTCTTTTAGTAATCTTCTAGTTCATTTAAGGATTTTTATGTTTTAGGGAGTTTTAGTGTTTTCCGGGGGGTGTTTAATAGTTTTATAGTTGTTAATTCTGGTTTTAGGGGTTTTTAGAGTTTTTAAGGGTTAATATTTTTATGATATTTTAGGGTTTCATGAGTTTTTTTGTGTTTAGGGGTTTTATGTTTCTTAATGGTTTTATGGTATTTTTAGGGTCTTTAGTGTCTTTTATGGATTTAGGAACTTTTTAGTATTTTTGGACTTTTTAGCATTTTTTGGGTTTTTTGCTTTTTATGGGTATTTATGCTTTTAGGGGTCTTGGGGTTTTTAGGGTTTCTTAGTGGGGTTTTGGATTTTTGGTTTTTTGGTTTTATAGTGTTTAGGGTATTTTAGGGTTTTAATTGGGTTTTATGCTATTTTTAATGTATTTTTATTTTTTTGGGTATATTGAGGGTTTTTGGGGGTTTTTTGGATTTTAGGATCATTTGATGGTTCTTCGGAGATTTTTACTTTTTTTTATTTCATGGTAATTATGGATTTTATGGGATTTAGGCATTATAGTGTTTTAGTTTTTTTAGGTTTTTTAAGTTATTTTATCGTAAACACCCATGTTTTTAGAACTCTAAAATTATGAAGAAATTTCATTTTTCGATTTTCAATTCCCATTTGGTGTAAAATGATAATTTTACCCTATAATATGTTTCCTAGATTTTTTTAAAAAAAACTATCTTAATCCAAAAATAGGGTTTTTACCCTAGTACATGTGTTTTTATGAGTTTTGAGGCATTTAAATTTCCATGAAATAATTAATAATTAATATTTAATTAATTAAATTTTATTTTATTCACACATGTTGGTTTAGAAAACTTTTTTGAACAGAGCATAATATTGGTATTGTTTTCTCATTGTTGATTCTAGGATGGTGGGATTCACTTATTTAACTCATAAACTCATAGCAAGCATTAGGGTCGGGGCTGCGGATTTTTTCTTTTTTCATTCTTTTTGCCTCTCAATTCTATTCCTACCCTGGATTCTCACATACACACCCTTTTGGGATTCCCCTTTCCATGACAGAGAGTGGATAGGGATAAGAGAGAGATATATAGGAGGGGATAAGGGAGGTTCCATTACCAATCTTGGGAGGAGTCAAATAGTCGTGCAGGAGCTGGATCAAGTGGTTGCTTACAACGATTTGGTAGATATCACCCAATGGAATCATGTTATTATGTTGTTTCTATAAATATCAATATATTTACCAATTTTTAGTTTTTATTCCAATTTATGGTTTCTATTGACACTCTAGTGTTTGTTCTATAACTATTACAAGGAAAACGGGGGTTTTCGGATGATCGTAGTTGTTTGTGTTCGAGAAATCTTGATCACATGGCATGTAGTTAGACATGTACTTGTATCTGAGTACATGGGTAGAAAGAGTTTTGGGAACTAAACATTATGTATTCAGAATACAGGTCACATAGTCATATATGGACATGTGGTTGGGTACTTGGGAAGACAACCCATGTAAGGGGGACTTGGTCATGTGTTTCTACATGACCATACTTTAGGTGTGTCCAAATGTTGTAGTAGTACATGGCTAGGCCCCAGGCATACCTTATCCATGTTTTCATATTCATCCAAACCTCATGTATACCCTATCCATGTGTAATTAATGGCTATGGTGGAGGTTTTGGATTAAAACCCCTATAATCATAGTATACCCCTTGTACTATAACCTAGTTTCCCCTTTGATGGTTTTAGGGGATTTTACACTCATAAGACAATGTTAGACAAAATATGATTGAGATATTCTACCTCAATAATTGGATTTTGAGGTTTGAGGAGTGAGATGTGGGATGAGACCCAGATGAGGGTTATTGGAATGTTTTATGGACATGGGATGGGATATTAAATGTCCATATTTGGTCAATTTATGGACTATACATAGTTATATAGATTGATATGTGACTTGAGGAAGTAGATAGGTTGGGTTTTCAAGCCATCTTATAGTGGTACATTTAACTGATATGGTCCATGATCCCTCTACCAAGACAAATTCATTAATTGTCTTTTCCCTAAATGTTCTCAAGATGAATGCCTCTTATTAAGATCAGACATACAATAACCCCTATGGGATGCCTCTAGTTACATGTTTTGAGGGTTTGCAGCGGTTTTCTTCTACGTACATATAGACATAGAGGATCCCGAGAGGGATACCTCTGATTATATGTAGATACAAAAGATCATATAAGGGTAACCTATATAATATGATAAAATGGGGGATCCCAGTGGATTACCCAGTGATTGAATAACCCTTATAATTTTATTTAGGGGCTTGGGTAGATATGATAGCAGGTGTCACCTTAGAACCCGTATCGAACATGTGAGCCTGATGGGCTATGTCAGAAGTGTTGGGTTTCTGCATTTGAACAACCTCGCTCTTTTATTCGTTATTTAACTTAGTTATTGTTTATCCAACTATTATTTCCATAAATGCTTCATGGAACTCAGCCTATGGTCTTGACCTAATGAGATGGAATGGCGGGGATTCGTAGATTTAATTTTTGGGATCCCACTTATGAGTATTACTTTTTTTATTCATACGGTTATCAGAAGTTTAATTTTCTTTGGGATTCATCCCTGTATTGGGGTTAAAAATTTAGGTTTATGAGTACACCTAACAACCCCTCAAAGATATAATGTCTCTTGGGATTCCTATCATTATAGGAATCAGGTTATTCTAGAGGATTTTTTGTGGGTGCATTTCCCATAAGCATGAGACTCTGGTGAAAAACATGAGGATTGATGATAATCTCTTTGATAGATTATTTGGACAATACTCAAGATCTAGTGGTAGCTCCTTCCAATGTTTCCCAGACATATATGGGAATTATTTTTTGAGCTATTTATTAAATATATTTTTGAGTTGTTATCATTGGTTCGTGAGATTTTTCATTACAAATTGTTTATGTGACGTCCCTCATAGGAATCATCCTTGTTGAAATGTCATGTTTGCCTCTGGACTAGGACCTAGGAATCAATCAGGTCTCTAGATTGCACATGGATTGGGTGGTATGAAATCTATCTATATGTAAAATTTAAAAGATATCTCATTGATACCTGGAATACTTCCTCATATGGTAGAGGCTATTATTATAGATCCTTGGGATAACACTTGTATCCCCCTGTTGTGACATTGATTTCATAGAGACATTCTGGCGCTATATGAAGTAGGTATGGTTGGTCAAGATCACAGTCCCAATGATCAACTGAATTATAAATAGCTAGAATCGTATGTAATGAATACCAATGCCTTACAAAAAATATATCTTGACGATTGGGATCATAGAACCAAGGATCTATTTTCAATTTATTTTAATTATTTTATCTAGATGCACCTCATCTATTTTGAGAATATTCGATGAGAATTCACCTATCATAGCATGTAATAGTTTCACCATTAAGAGTGACTAAATGAGATTATTTCTCACTCCATATACATTCACTCAATGAGTGTGTGGACCTTATTTTTTCATTTATATTGAAAAAAAATTCATAATGGAGAGGGATGATACCTAATGTTGCATGATAGAGTAGATCCACTCACGGTGATTCATATGATTTGGATGGATTATCTCATTATCATATTTGGAATTCATTTATGTAGTTAAATTCAAATTAGCATAGGATAATTTTTTAATTATTTCCTGTATTTTTATTTTATGTGATTGGCCCTAGGTTGATCAGTGTAATGTCAATGAAAAAGTTTCTTATGCCTTTATTGCATTTCATTTACTGTAACCTTTTTTATAGCGATTTATTTTGAACTATGTTATTTAATATTATTTATTATGTTTAATTATTTATATTATTTCATTTACTCTAATATGTGGGCATAGACCCCCCACAGACACATCCTATGCTATCTCTTCTATTCGGTAGCCTCCAGTGTTTGTGGAGGATTGCATGAGGCCTTATCAAAAACTGATTAGATTAATTTTATTGAGTGATGTTGGATGATTCTAGAAATATTGGGGTTTCATTAGGGGTTATTGGGGACTTTTGGGGGTTTTTGGGGTTTTTGGGGTTTTATGTAATTTTAGGGTATTTTTTGGGTTTTCATGGGGTTGTATGGTTTCTATGGGTTTTAGAGGTTTTATGATTTTATGTTATTTTATAGGTTATAGGTTATTTATGGATTTGGGTATATGCTTCATGACATTGTGCGTATGGTGTAGGGTGTATATTTTAGTGTTTATGTTGTAGGGTTTACATTGTAGGATTTAGGTTTTATGGCGTATGATAAAGGCTTTAAGTGTAGGGTTTAGGGTGTAAGAGTAGGGTATAGAGTTTATGATGTATGGTTTATGGTTATGGGTGTTGGGTATAGGGTTTATGGTATAGGGTGTAGGGTATATGGTTTAGATGGTAGAGATTATGTATTAGGGTGTATGATATAGGGTATAGATTTTTAATGTTCTTTTAGGGTTATAGATTTTTTAGTTTTTTAAGGATTTTATGGATTTTTGAGTTTTAAGGCTTTCTGATAGTTGTTATGGATTTTCAGGTTTTTATTGTTTTTAGGTTTTTATGGGTTTTATGGTTTTTAAGTATTTGTGAGGGTTTTAATTTTATATATTTTATGGATTTTTGGGATTATTAGTGTTTTTTGGAGTTTTTAAGTCTTTTTATGGTTTTTGTGGTTATTATTGTTATTAGAGATTTCTGTGATTTAAAGTATTCTTTGGTTTTTTCGAGGTATTATTATTTAGGGTTTTAAGTGTTTTTTGGTTATTTACTATTTTAGGGTCTCTTTGTGGGGTTTTTTTTAGAAATTTTGGGTTGTATGGTTTTTATGTTTTTAATATTTTTTAGGGTTGTAATGGTTTTTAGTGGGTTTTGGGTTTTTTTATTTTAATGGTTTTTATTTGTTCTTGAGTTTTTAGGGGTTCTAGGGGTTCTAGGGTTTATGTTTTTCTTAGTTTCATTTATGTTCTACTATTATTTTTATTTATTTTATAATTTTTTAGGTTTTTATGGGTTTTTAGGGTTTTTTATTGTATTTAGAGATTTTTAATGTGTCTAGTGTTTTTAGGGTTTATTATGGTTTTGGGGTTTTTAGGGTTTTATGGGGATTTAGGGTTTCTTATTATCTTTAAGGGTTGCTAGTTTTTTAGTTCTATTATGCATTTTGGGTATTTTATGGAATCAAGGGTTTTAGGATCTATTTCGGGTTTTAGTGGGTTTTACTGTCCTGTAGGGTTTTAATGGAGTTTTGGGTTGTTTTTAATGTTTATGGTTTTTAAGTTACATTTAGGATTTTAGGGTATTTTAGAGTATTTAAGTTTTTAGGATTTTTAGTGTGTTCTGGGGAATTATGGGTTTTTTAGGACATTTAGGGGTTTTAACAATTTTTAGGTTCTTAGGGGTATTTTAGGGTTTTATTGTCTGTTTGAGGTTTTATGTGATTTTATAGTTTTATGGTATTTTAAGTATTTTATGGGTTAAGTTATTTTTTGATATTTAGAATATTTTTGTGGTTTTGTGTGGTTATAGGGATGTTATTATTTTTAGGGTTTTATAGTGTTTCTAGTGTTATCAGGGGCTTTAGGTGATTTTTTGGGTTTTGGGGTCCTTTAGATATTTTTAATGTTTTTAAGTGTTTTAGGGGTTTTAATTTATTTTATGGTTTTGGTGGGTATTAATGGATATTGTTGGTTTTTTGTGGGTTTCTAACTTTTTAGGGGTTTTACGGGAGTAAAGGTTTGTTTTGGGTTTTATGTGTTTTAATAAAATTGGTGATATTTTAACCTTTTAGGGTTTCTAGGGGTTTTTTATTTTTAGTGGTTTTAGATTCATTAGGTTGTTTTCGGTTTTTTTGTGGTTTTAAGGTTTTTAATAACTTTTCGTGGATTTTTCGGGGTTCTGTGTCTTTTCGGATTTTAGGGGGGTGACAGTTTTTAAGGGTTTTAGGGTTTTATGGGTTTTTTGGGGTTTTATTGTATTTTTGGGTCATTTATGAATATTTTAGGGTTTGTGGGTAGTTTAAGTTTTTTAATATTTTTTTTAGTTTTATTGTTTTTAGAGTTTGTGGGGTTTCTTTGGGTTTTTTTGGGATGTTGTGTTTTTTTATTTTATAGGGGTTTTTAGGATATTTCGGGATTTCAAGGTTTTTATAATGTTTTTAGTGTCATTTAAGGTCTTATTATGAGTTTTATGCATTTAGGTGTTTTTATTTTTTTTACTTCTTTTAAGATGTATAAGGGTTTTATGGTAATTTAAGGGTTTTTGTGGGTTTTAGTGCTTTTGGGGATTTGTTTTGGGGAATGGTATAGTTTTGCAGATATTTTAGGGTTTTATAGATATTTTAGTTATTTTCATGGGTTTTTAGGGTTTTTTGTGTATATATGATTTTTAGGGTTTTCATAGTGTTCAGGATTTGTAGGGGTTTTTAGTGTTTTTTGGGATTTTTTATGGTTTTTTGGGTTTTTTGGTTTTCAATACTTGTAGGGTTTTTATGATTTTTTATGGATTTATTATTTTTATGTTTTTATAAATTTTAGTCGGGTTTATTATTTTTTTTTTTGAGTTTTTATTTTTTTAGGGGGCTTAGGTCCTTTTAGGGTTTATTAAGTTTTTATAATTTTTAATGGTTTACGGGTTTATGTTTCTTTTTAGAGTGTTTAGGTTTTTCAATAATTTTGATTTGGGTTTTTGGTGGTTTTTAGTTGATTTTGTAGTCCTTATGGGGATTTATCATTTTAAAGGTATTTTAGGGGTCTAATATGGGTTTTGGGGTTTTTTTAGAGATTTTAGTGTTTTTTTCATCAATGGGATTTTGGGGTTTTGGTGGGTTTTGGGATCTTTGAGGGGTTATTAGGGGATTTTAGGGTTTGTTTTATCATTTTATGGTCTATTTTTGGTTTTTTAGTGTTCTTTTACGGTTTTTATACTTCTAGGGTTCTTTTAGAGTTTTAGAGGGTGTAGGGGTTTTTAGTATTTTTTGAATTATTCTTTGGGTTTTCGGTTTTTGAGGGTTTTATAAGGTTTTTAGGGGTTTGTATTTTTTTTTTTTATGTTTTTTATGATTTTAGGTTCTTAAATATTTTTCGGTATTTTAGGGATTTTACGGTTTTTAGTGGTTCTATGGATTTTTTACGATTTTTAGTGATTTTAGGGTTTATAGGTTTTTTAGGGTTTTTAAGGGTATTAGTTTTTTCATAGGGTTTAAAACAAATTATGGGTTTTATAATTTTTTTATTGATATTAGGGTATTTTAAGGGTTTTATTATGTTTTATTTCTATTTTTAGTTTTAGTGTTTATTGTATTGGATATATGGTTTAAAGTGTTGATTTTTTGTTTTATGGTGTATGATTTAAGGTTTAGGTTTTTGGTTATATGGTTTTGGGTTTTGGGTTTAGGGTTTAGTGTGTATGGTATAGGTTTTAGGGTGTATGTCTTGGGGTTTACATAGTATATAATAGGGTTTATGGTGTATGTTTTAGGGTTTAGGGTGTAGATTATGGGGTTTATTATATATGGATTAGGTATTATGGTGAAGGGATTTGGGTTTGGGTTGTTGGTTTTTTGGTGAAGTGTTTTGAGTTTAGAGTGTAGGGGTTATGGTGTAGGGTGTTGGGTTTAGGGTTTGGGTGTATGGTACATGGATTATGGTGTAGGGTTTTGGGTTTAAGATGAATGGTATAGAGTTTCGGGTTTAGGGTTTAGGTTTTATGGTACGGGGTTTAGGGTTTAGATTTTTGGGTTTTGGGGAATATTATGGGGTGTATGGTGTAGGATTTTGGTTTTTGGGTCTAGGATAGAGGGATAATGGTGAATGGTTTAGGGTCTAGGGTGAAGGGTATATGGTTTAGTGTGCATGGATTTGGGTTTAGTGTGTAGGGTATAAGGTTTAGGGTGTAGTGTGTAGTGTGTAGGGTATGTTGTTTTTGGTGTAAAGATTGGTGTTTAGGGTGTCAGTTATAGGGTTTTGGGTATAAGTTTTACTATTTGGATTATTAGGTATAAGGTTTATGGTTTTGGTTTTAGGGTTTAGTGTTTATGGTGTTTGATATAGGTTTTAAGTGGTAGGTTTTAGGTTATAGGTTTTCGGTTTTATGGAGTAGGGTATATGGTTTTGGGTTTAGGGTATAGGGATTTGGGTATAGGGTTTTGGGATAGGGTATATGGTATAGGGATAGGGGTGTTGGGTGTAGGTTTTAGTGTATAAGTTCTAGGGTTTATGTTTTGTGGTTTTGTGTTTAAATTATTGTTATAGAGTTTAGAGTTTATGGTTTAGTGTTTAGGGGGCTCTGTGGTAGGATTTTTCTATGGGAGTGGGGTTTATAGGGTTGGGTATATGGTAAAGGCATAGTGTATCTGGTCTAGGATGCAGGGTTTAGGGTATAGGATTTCGGGTGTAGTGTGTAGGGTATAGTGTATAGGGTGTAGGGTGTTTGGTTTAGGGTGGTGGGTTTAGGTTTTAGGGTGTTCTTTATATGTTTTGGATATATAGTTTTCGATTTACGGTATATGGTTTAGGGGTTATGGACGAGTTGTTAGCGTATAGGATTTAGGGATTTGGGTTTTTAGATTTTTTTAGGGTTTTAAGGTTTTTCTTTCAATTTTTTGTTTTTTTTTATTTTTTTAGAGATTTTAGTGGCAGTGTGGAATTTTATGAGTTATAAGGGATTTTTTTGGTTATAATGTTTTTTAGGTTTTTAGGGTATTGGTACATTTTTAGGGTTTTTAGGATTTTTATGGTTTTAAGGGTTTTTAGGCTTTCAGTTTTTTTAGGAATTTTTTAGGATTTTCATGGTTTTGATGGTTTTTAGTGTTTTTAGAGTTTATAAGGGTTTTAGGGTTTTTATGTGTATTTTTGGTTCTTTTATTACATTTTACGGTTTAAGGGGTTTATATGGTTTTTAGGGTTTTAAGGGGTTTGGGCGTTTTAATTTTTTTATGGTTTTCACAAGTTTTATGGTATCCTACTAGTTTTTGAGGAATTTCACAGTTTTTAGGGTTTTTTAGTGAATTTATAAATTTCAACAGTTTTTATGATTTTTAACAGTTTTTATTGTTTATTGTAATTTTTATATATTTATTTATGGTTTTTAGGGGTTTTATGGTTTTTAGAGTTTAAGGGGTTTATTTGGAGTTTTTGGGGTTTTATTGTTGTTTTAGGGTTCTTATGGTTTTTAGGGTTTTTAGTTTTTTGAGGATTTTACATATTTATAGGGTTTTTAGGATGTATAAATATTTATAAGAATGTTTAGGTTATATATATATATATATTAGGGATTTTTGTGGTTTATAGGTATTTTTAAGTTCTTTTAGGGTTTTTAGAGTTTTTGAGTCTTTGAGGTGTCATAGGATTTCTAGGGATTATTTTTTGATTTTTTGTGTTTTTAGGGTTTTTGGGTTTTGGAAGAGTTATTTGTTTTTTGATTTTTTGGGGGTTTTTGTGTTTTTTGGTTTTTTGGGGATTTTCGGTTTTTCAAGTACTTTTATGTTTTTGTAGGGGTATTAGGTGTTTATTGGGTTTTAAATTTATTTTTTGGGTTTTAGTTTTTTAGGGGGTTTTAGGGTTTTCATGGGTTTACGGATTTTAGTGGTTTTACATGATTTTTAGCTGATTTTATAGGTTTTTGGGCTCATAGTATTTGAAGGCGCTGTTAGTTTTTTATGGTTTTTAGTATTTTATTGTTCTTAGATTATTCTAATGTTTTCAGGTTTGTTTGGATCTTTTATGGATTTTAGGGTTTTCAAAGGTTTTATAGTTTCTTTGGGTCTTTGAGGGTTTCTAAGGTTTTCGGGGTATTTTAGGATTTGTTACTCTTTTCTTATTAATTTTTGGATTTTGGATGGTTTTATGGGGTTTTAAGTGTTTAGTGTTTTTAGGGTATTTTTGGGGGTTTAGTGTATTTTGGGGGTTTTAGGTTTTTAGGTCCCTTTAATGTTTTTTGGGTTTTTAGGAGTTTTTTGGGTTTTGGGTTTTTGGGGATCTATATGTGTTTTAGGGTTCATTAGGGATTACGGTTTTATTATGGGTGTTTTGTGATTTTCAAGGGTTTTAACGAGTTTTAGTGTTTTAGGATTTTAGGATTTTAAGTTTTTAGGGTTTTAGGTTTTTTATGGGTTTTATTGTAATTAAGGTTTTTAGGGGTTTTATGGTTTTGTGGGGTTTCATGGGTATTTATAGAATATTAATTTTTTTAGTCTCTTCAGGGTTGTTTAAAAATTTTAGGGGGATTTAAGGACATTTATGGTTTTATGGGGTGTTTGGGTTTTTTTGGACTTTTAGTGGTTTTAGGGTCATTTGTGTGTTTTTAGGGATTTAGTGTCTTTTAGATGTTTTTAGGTTTTTTAAGGATCATTAGTCTATCATTACGGTCTTTATGGTTTTTGTGTTTTTCTTAGGTTTTAGGGTTTATGGTTTCTTTTTTATTTTTAGTATGTTTAAGGGTGTTTATGTATTTTTGTGATTTTATAGTTTTTAGGGGTTTCGGGGTCATTTAAGGGTTTTTGGTTCTACTAAGAGTTTTTTTAATGATTTGTAGAATTTTTGTCATTTTTTGTGTTTTAATGGTTTTAGAGTTTTTTGGGGGGCTTTTAGAAGATTTATGGTTTATAGTGGCTTTTGTGGTTTTCTAGTGGTTCTGAAAGTTTTTAGGGTTTTTAAGGGTTATAATGTATTTATGTTTTTTTTGGGATTTTAGTGTTTTAGGTTTTCAGGCGTTTTGATGTTTTTTGGGGTTGTTATGGTTTTATTGTATTTATGAGTTTTTTTGGTTTTTCGGGTTTTGTTAGTGTTTTTAAGATATTTTATTTTTTAGTTATTTTTATGGTTTTTATGTTTCTAGGGTTTTAAGTGTTTTTAGTTTTATTTTATGGTTTTTAGGGTTTTTTAGGGTTTTTAAGGGCATTTAAGTTACCTTAGGGAGTTTTGGGTTTTTAGGGGCTTTGTGTATTTTTATGGTAATTAGATATTTTTTTATTTTTTGTAGGGTTTTTAGTGTTTTATGGGGGTGTTCAGGTTTTTCAGTTTTTTAGGACTATTGGTGTTTTTTTTGGAATTCTAGGTGTTTAAAATGTTTTTATGGGTTTTAGGGGTTTTAGGGATTTTTTGGGATTATATTTTTTTAGTGATTTTTTGGATTTCAGGGGTTTTGGGTTTAATGGAAATTGTTTTTGTGATTTTAGTGTATTAGGGGTTTTAGAGTTTTTAGGAGGTTTGTATAATTTTTTGGTTTTTATGAGTTTTTTTATTTTTAGGGATTTATGGTTTTTAGGGGTATTTATTGTCTATTTTTTTCTTATTGGTTTTTAGGGTATTTTATTATTTATGGTTATTTATGGATTCTTAAAGCCATTCAAGATTTTTTAGGGTTTTACATTTATGTTAGGGTTTTACGGTTTCTAGGGAACTTTAGGGTTTATTGAGGTCTTTTTAGTTCCTTTTAGTGTTTTTATTGTATTTTATAGTAATTTTGGATTTAGGGTTATTTTCAATCTTCTTGGTTCTTTAGGTCCTTTAGCTTTTTGGTGTTCTTTTGGGGTTTTGATGGTTTTAGTGTTTTTAGGGATTTCACAGTTTTTAGGGTTTTCTCTGGTTTTTACTTTTTAGATGCTTTCATTTGATTTAAAAACTTTTTTCGGAGTTTTGGGTATTTTTTGGTACTTTTTGGTTTTGAAGTGGTTTTAGTGTTTTTATGATGTTTTAGGGTTTTTAATAATTTTTAGGGTGTTTTGGTTTTTTAGGGGTTTATATGGGTTTGAAGGATTTTTTATAGGTTTTTAGGGTTTTAGGGTCATTTAGGGATTTTAGGTTATCTAGGGGATTTTGCGATTTTCATGAATTTATGTGGTTTAAGGTATTTTAATTATTTATATGTTTTTAGGTTTTTAGGTGTTTCAGGATCATTTATGGTTTTGGGGTTTTTGGGTCTTTAGGGGTTTTGTGGGTTTTATGGTCTTTATAGTTTTAAGGATTTTTTGGGTTTTGGGGTAATTAATTGTTTTTAATTTTTAAGGGGATTTTTATGTAATTATATGGTTTAAGGGGGGTTGTAATTATTTTCTAGGGTTTTAGATATTTTTCGGTGTTTTAAGGGTCTCTTATGGGTTTTTTGGGTTTTTTAGGTTTTCTTTGGGTTTTGCTATTTCTAGAATTTTTGGGGTTTTATTGGTTTTATTGGATTTTTTTGGTTTTAGGGGTTTTGGGTTTTACTTACATTTATGGGATGCATTTTTATAGGGTTTTATCGTTTTTGGTCCTTTTAGGGTATTTATTATTTTTAGTGTTTTTAGAGTTTTTAGGATTTTTTTAAAATTTTGAAGTGTTTTGGGTGTTTTGGGGATTTTAGGATTTAAGGCCTTTTAGCTATAATTTAGGGTATTTTTGGAGATATTAATGGTTTATGGGTTTTTAGGTTTTCAGTGTTCTTTATATATTTTATTGGTATTAGGGTTTTAGGGGGTTAATGTGCTTATCGGGGAATTCAGGGTTCACTTATGATTTTAGGGTTTTTTGGATCATTTAATGGTTTATGACTATTTTAGGTTTTTAGCATTATTTTAGTGTTTTAGGGCATTTTATGGTTTGTTGGGGTTTCTGGTGTTTTATACAAGTTTTATGGTTTTAAGGGATTGTTAGAACATTAAAGAGTTTTATGAGTTTTTTAGATTTTTTGGGTTTTTATGGGTTTCTTAGGGTTTTACGGTTTTATTATGGTTTTATGGTTTTTAGGATTTTTATGTTTTTATGGGTTTTGACGTTTTTAAAAATGTTTTAGGGTTTTTATTATTTTTAAGGTTGTTTTAGGGTCTTTAGGGTTTATGGTTCGTGGTGTTGGGTAGGGTTTGGGGTGTAGGGTATAGGGTATACGTTTTAGAGTGTAGGGTATAGAGTTTTCAATTTAGGGTATAGGTCTTCTGTTATATTGTACATGGTTTATGCTATAAGGTTTAGGGTTGAGGTTTTAGGGTATATGGTTTAGGGTGTGAAGTTTAATGTATAGGGTATAGGGTATAGTATTTAGGGTGTAGGGTTGTTGGTTTAGGATTTATGGTATAGGGTTTAAGGTGTAGGGTTTTGGGTTTAGGGAGTAGGGTATAGGATTTAGTGTTTAGGGTTTAGGGATTAGGGTGTAATGTAAAGGGTATTGGGTTTTGGGTTTAGGGTATATGGTTTAGGGTTTATGTTTTAGGGTTCTGGTGTAGGGTAAATGTTATTGGATTTATGGTGCAGGGTTTAGGATTCAGGTATAGTTATAGGGTTTATGATATATGGTTTATGGTTCATGTTATAGGGAATACTGTGTATGGTTTAGGGTTTAGGGTGTTGGGTATAGTGTTTATAGTGTTGGGTGTAGGGTTAATGGTGTACAAAATTTGGTTTACAGTGTTGTTTTTCGGGTGTAGGGTTTTGATATTAGTGTCTTGGGTTTATGTTTACGGAGTATGGTATATATTTTATGGTATAGGTCTTAGGGTTTAGGTTTAAGGTTTTAGGATTTAGTATTTAGTGTTTAGGATTTATGGTTTAGTGTTTAGGGTTTAGGGTGTACCATATAGGGTGTAGGGTTTAGGGTATTGGGTAGAGGTTTTAGTGTTTAGTTTTTTGGTTTTAAGGTATATGGTTTAGGGTTTCAGTTTTTGGGTTTGGGGTTTATGGTGTAGTGATCAGGGTTATGGTTTTAGGGTATAGAGTTTAGGGTGTAGGTCACAGTGTTTAGGGTGTATGGTATTGGGTATATGGTGTAGGGTATAGGGTTTAGGGTGTGGGGTTTATGGTTTAAGGTGAATGGTTCATGGTATAGGATCTAGGGTTTATGATTTAGGGTGATGGGTATAGGGTGTTGGTAGTAGCGTTTAGGGTGTAGGGTATTACATTTAGGTTTGTGGGTATGGTGTTTAGGGTGAAGGGTATAGGGTATTTGATGTAGGTTATATGGTTTAAGGTGTAGGGTATGGGGTTAAGGGTTTTGTGTATAGGGTTTATGGTGTTGTGGTTAGGGAATTGGGTTTATGGTTTAGGCTGTAGGATATAGGTTTTAGGTTGTGGGGAATATGGTTTACAGTATAGGGTATGGGGTTTAGTTTGTAGGTTATATGGTTTTTGGTGATGGGTTTATGTTTTGGGGTATAGTGTTTAGTCATCTTGGTTTATGGCTTATGGTATAGGCCACGGAGTTTTGGTGTACAATCTTGGGTTTAGGGTGTTCGGTATAGGGTTTTTTGGTGTAGGGTGAGGGATTTGGGTGTTGGGTATCGTGTTTAGGGTGTAGGGTTTTGGGAGTAGGGTGTGGGGTTTGGGGTTTGTTGTGAATGTCTTATGGTTAAGGGTGTAGGTTATAATGCTTATAGTGTAGGGTTTAGGGTTTATAGCTTAGGGTTTAAGGGGTTTTAGTGTGTTTGGGGTTTTATGATTTTTAAGGGTTTTTATTCTTTTTAGATTTTTTTGTTTTTAGCCTTTTTATTGTTTAGACTTTTTATTGTTTTAGGGTTTTTTCGGTTTTTAGTGGATTCTAAGATTTTTTGGTTTTTTATGGAACTATATCATTTTAGGGATTTTCTTTTACTTTAGGGGTTTTGGGGTTTTAGGGATCATTATGGTTTTCAAGGTTTTTTGTTCTCTTAGGGGTTTTAGGAAACATTAAGGGTTTTTAATTATTTTAGGGTCCTTTAGGGGGTTTAGGGTTATTAAGGTTTTCAATGATTTAGATTATATTGGAGTTTTAGAAACTTTTGTGGCTTTAAAAGGGTTTTCATGCTATTTTTGGGGTTTTTTGTGTCGTATAAATGTTTTCACAGTTTTTAGGGTCTTTTAAGAGTATTGGGGGTTCTTAAGGGTATTTTGGGTTTTTTTGGATTATTGTGATTTTTTGACCTTTTGGGGTTTGGGTTTTCATGATATTTTGAAGTTTTTTATGGTATTTTATTGGTTTTTAGGGGTTTTTGTGTTTTTAGTGCTACTGAGGTTTTTAGGGTTTTTTGTTTTTTGTTTTGTGGTTTTTTATGTTTTTAGGGACCTTTTGTCATTTTTAGGGGTTCATAATAAATTTTAATGGTTTAGGGTTTTTAATGTTTTTCAGGTTTTCAAATTTTTATGTGTTGTAGGTCTTTTTTGTGTTTTATGGTTTTTTCGAGGTTTAATGAGTTTTTATGGGATTTTAGTTTTCAAGAGTTTTTAGAGTTTTTAGGGTTTTATCTATTCTTTTGGGTATTTTTGGGGTTTTTAGTGGGTTTTGTTTTGGGTTTTTAGGGTTTTTCAATTATGTATGGTTTTTATGGTTTTGTGTGTTCATTATGATGATTTAGGGTTTATAGTGCTTTATGTTATTTTAATATATTTATTATTTTTAGGTATTTTTTATGTTTTTTGGGTTTTCAAAGCCTTTTTTGGGGTTTTATGGTTTTTAGGTGTTTTTATGTGTTTTATAGCTGCAAAGGGGTTTTATGGGTTTTGGGATATGAAATGTTTTTATTGTTTTAAAATTTTTAGGCTCTTTTAAGTGTTTATAGGTTTTTATTATCTTAGGGGTTTTAAGGTTTTTTTAGCTTTTTTTAGGTTTTAAGGGGTTTTCTAGCGGATTAAAGGGTTTATAGGGTACCTAGTCATTTTAGATTTTTTGGGTTTTTAGTGTTTTTTGTGTTTAGGTGTTTTTAGAGTCTTCTATATGTTTTATCTGGTTTTTATTAACTTTTAGTTTTTAGTGTATTTTGGGGTATTTTGGGTATTTAGTTTCCTTTATGGTTATGGGGGGTTTTAGTTTTTTGGGCTGTTTAGTTTTTTAGGGTTTTAAAATGTTTAAGTGTTATTAGTGTTTTTTCTTGATTTCATTGAGGGGTTAAAGGGTTTTATGTATTGAAGGGTTTTATAGATTTTTATGGTTTTGGGGTATTTATTTATTTTTATGGGGTTTTATGTCATTTCCGATTTTAATTTTTTTTTTGGATTTCATATTTTTTTGGGCTTCTAGGATTTTCATTGGTTTAAGGATTTTAAATATTTTTGACGTATTTTTCTAGTTTTAATTTTTTTTAAAGGCTAGGGCCGAAGCTTCATTTATTATTAAAGCTAAGAAAATACCTCTTTAACTAGGTATAGGGAGACCCATTACATATCTCGAAGGCCCAGTGGAGATTTAGCCCAATACATGACCCGTAGGCCCATTTTTTTGGCCGAAAGTCCATTCTGTGAATAGTACTGCTACAGTACCTGCGTTGCTACAGTACTGCACAATGCCCGCTGCTACTACAGTACTCTGCCGCCGCTACAGCAACCTACTGCCACTATAGTGCCCACCACCACTACAGTTCCCACCACTGCTACAGTATGCTACAGTACCCTTTCCCCAATGGGTTTTGAACCCCCATTTTCATGTACAATTAGGGGGTGCTTACCACTAAGCCAAACCCCAACTATGTTTTTTTTCTAGTTTTAAATGTTTTACAGGTTTCTTAGGTGTTTTAGGGGTTCTTTTTGGGTATTATAGTTTTTATCCTTTGATGGGTTTTTATTTCTTTTTTGGATTTTACGGGTTTTTGTATTTATTTGGGATTTTAGAGTTTTCCATGTTATTTAGGTTTTTTAGTGTCTTTAATCTTTTTAAGGGATTTTATCATTTCTTGTTTTTTATTTTTTGTGGGGTTTTAAGGTGTTTAAGGGTTTTTTGGTTTTTTTGGGTTTTATATGTTTTTAAGTTCTTTTAATGATATTTGGGTTTATATTTTCTTTTATTATTTTTAGGGTTTTAAGGATTTTAGATTATTTTTGTGGGTTTTATTATTTTAGTTGACTTCAAGAATTTTCTGGGATATTTTGGGGTTTTAGGGATATTGGGGGTTTAAGGGTTTTAGTGTTTGCAGTAGTTTCTAGGTTTTTTGGTTTTTTAGGGGGTTTAATGGGTTTGTAGGTTTTTAGTATTTTAGGGGGTTTATGATGTTTATGGTTTTTTGGAGTTTTAAATAATTTTATGGGTTTATGTTGTTTCATGGTATTATGGGTCTTTTAGTTCTAGGGTTTCTTTGGGTTTTCATGAGTATGTTAGGTGTTTTTTTTGTATTTTTCATATTTTAGGGTAAGGAATATGTGAGGGTCGGGCTATTCCCCGACCTCCCAAATTTATTAACAATGAAAAAAAGACACATCATTCAAGGGAGGGGAGGGGTCAAACAACCCACACCCGAAAACCCCGTACAACTCACACAAAAAAAGAAAAAAAAAAGAAAAGGCACACACAACCAAGTAGCCACCACCATCATCCAGCATCAACCAGCATCCAGTAGCTCACAGCTACCCAACAACCATCATGCAAACTCAAAAAGACCAGCATCCAGCACCTCACAGCCAAACAACAACCAGTAACTAGAAACCAGAGTCAGAGAGCCACATCCATCCTGCACTTCCCAGCTAAACAGTAACCAAAGACCAGCAATACACCTACTATCACCCAACAACTTCCCACCAAGGAGAATCATATCCAACAACAGCAAACCAGCAGCACCAAAAACACCAGCCTCCACAACAGCCAGCACCTCCATGCCATTCAGATCCATAACCAATAGCACAAAACCAAAGATAATAAACATCATACACCATCATTTTTCAGCACAACCATTTCCAGAACCACCACAAACCGAGGCAAGAACACGAACTTTGTCACATCTCAGCCATGAAGCAACCAATATTTCATTAAGTCGCACCCAGCAGCAAACCAGTAGAAATAAAACATCAACATCAAAGAGAAGGACCATTCCACCCCATTACAACTAAACCACATGCAATAACACAAGATAATCTAGAAATCATGTCTTACAGCAAGCGCATGATCCAGCAGAAACAATAAATCACAACAAAACCAAGAATCATCCCCACAGCGGCTAATAGAAACACACACAAAACCTCCAAAATCCAACATAGCATCCAACATGCAGAAAAAATACAGAATATCAATAGCAGCAAGAAAAGAAGCAAGTTGAAAATGAACCTTGCCTCCCCGAACAAGACCGCCACTATCAGATCTGCGGATCTTGAAACCCTATATGCAGATTCCAGATCTGTCGCACTCACACCACACCACTGGATCATCCTTGCAGCCTTATACCATGTGGATATGACCACCTTCCACAAACAGAAGAGCACCACTAGAGCAGACCGATGCCGAGAACAGATTCGAAGTTCCAACAGCGGAGAGCAGCGGAACAGTAAGTGAAATCGAAGCCACCAGAAAATCAGATCTGGAGCCATGGTTGACTTCGTCGAAAACATCACCCAAACCACCGGGGAACCGTCAACGCTGCCACCATGGAGCAGCAAAAACAGAATCCAAGGAAGAGGGAGGCCCATGTCTACCAAATCTGGTCCAAATCCATGCAAAAACCAGACCAAGCCATCGTCTCCTTTTCCCATCGCAACCAACCATATCCCACCGCCATCAAGTATCTGCCTCTTCTTCCACCATCAAACCCGGGAAGAAAGCCTCTGAACACCATCCGCATCACAAATCTTGAGATCCACGAAGCCGATGATAAGGATTCTGAGAGGGAACCTGGGAAAAAACCGCGTTGAACGGGAGATTACAATAGAGAGCGGCGGCATCCTTCCTTGTCATAGGTTCTTTTAAGGAGTTTTGGGTTTTTAATCTTTCATGTTTTAGGGGGTTTGGATGAATTTTAAGGTCTTTAGATACTTTATATGTTTTTAAGGGGTTTAGAGTTTTTAGAGTATTTTAAGGTTTTAGTTTTTTTAGGGGTTTTAGGGTCATTATGTTTTTTAGGGATTTATGATCTTTTAAGATCTTTTAGGGAATTTTGGGGTATTTTTTTATTTTTTATAGATTTTTGGGTCCTTTAGGGTTTTTAGTGTTTCAATGCCTTTAGGGTTTATTTTTTTTTATTTTTTTAAGGTTTTAGGTTCCTTTTAAGGTATTTTGGGTATTTTATTGGTTTTCTTGGGTGTCTATGGGTTTTTAGGTTTTTTATGGATTTAGGGTTTTTTAGGATTTTTAGGAATCTTTATGGATTTTATGGATTTTATTTATTTTCATGGGGTTTGGGGTGGGGGTTAAGATGTTTAGATGGTTTAGGTTATTTAGGGTTTTTGGGCTTGTTTTAGTGTATTTTATGGTATTTTAGGTTTATTTTCGTTATTAGTGTCTTTTGGGGGTTTATAGTTGTTTTATAATTTTGGGAGTTTAGATACATTTAGGGTTTTATGGGGGATTGTATTTAATGGAGTTGCATGGTTTTTACCTATTTTAAAGGGGATTAATTTTTTAAGGGGTTTATGGTGTTTTAAGGGTGTTCTATGTTTTTTTGGGGTTTTATGTTCCTTTATGATTTTTAGGATTTTTAACTATTTTTAGGTTGTATATGATTTTTAGGATCTTTGGGGGTGTTTTAGGGTCTTCATGATTTTTACGGTGTTTTCGGATTTTGAGGGGTTCGGGGGGTTTTATGTTTTTTTATGTTTTTTATGTGATAGGATGTATTTTTAGGGGTTTTGGGTGGGGTTTAGTAGGGTCTTTTAGGGTTTCCGAGAATTTTTGGGTCATTTATTGTTTTATGGGTTTTGGGGGTTTTGGGGGTCATTAAGGTTTTTAAGGGTTCTTAGGTATTTAAGGTTTTTATGTTTTTTAGGATCTTGAGATATTTCATGGTTTTGTTGTATTTTTAGGTATTTTCTTTTCATTAGGGGTTTTTGGGGGTTTTGGGGTTTTTAGTGGGTTTTCAGGTCTTTATCTTTTTTAGGGTCTTTGGTCTTTTAGGGGATTTTAGAGTCTGTTAGGGGGTTATAGGGGTTTTAGGTAATTTTAGCGGTTTTTAGGGGTTTTAGTGTATTTTTGGTGTTTTAGGGGTTTTTAGGGTATTTTAGGTGGTTTAATGTTTTTTGGGTATTTAGCGGGTTTATGTTATTTTTGTTTTTTTAGGTTTTTTATTAAATTTTTAGGTTTAGGTTATTAGTTTTGGTGTTTAGGTTTTGGGGTTTAGGGTCCAAGATGAATCATTTAAGGTATAGAGATATGTTTTAAGGGTTATGGTGTTGGGTATAGGGTTTAGGATGGAGGTTTTAAGATTTATGATGTTTGAAATTGGGATTAGTGTGTTAGGCTTTTGGTTTTGGGTGTAGGGTATAGGGTTTTAATTATTGGGATTAGGGTTTCGGGTGTAGGATATAGGGTATTGGGTTTCTAGATTATATTTAATGATTTAGTGTTTAGGGTTCAGGGTTTTAGGGGTTTTAGGGGTGTTCAAGGTATTTAGGGTTTTAGGTTTTTATTGTATTTTTTTTGGGTTTTTGGGTTCATAATAGTTTTAGGGGTTTTTATAAGAATTTTGTGGTTTTAATATTTTTTCAGGTTTTTTGGGTTTTTAGGGTTTTAATTGGTTTTTTGGTTTCTCGGTTTTTTAGGGTTTTGTAGGGTTTCTTGGGTTTTATGGATCATTAAGGGTTTTAACAGTTTATAGGGGTTTTAATGACTTTTATGGGGTTTTGTGGATTTTAGTGTTTTAGGGTCTTTTGGGCCATTTATGTACTTTTAGTGGTCATTAGGATCATTTTAGTTTTTATTTATTTTGGTATTTTTAATGTTATTTCGAGTTTTAAATTTTTTTATTCTTTTTAAGTATTTTAAGAGTTTTTTTTGTTTCTTTTAGTTTTCATGTTATTTAGGGGTTAAGGTTTTTTTTTAGTTTTTTGGTTTTTTACGGTTTTTAGGGTTTTTAGTTGCTTTTAGTTTTTTTAACCATATAGTATTTTCTATGGTTTTATGGGTTTTAATGTTTTTGAGTGGTTTGAGGGGTGGGGTCAGTTTTTTATTATTTTAGGTTTTTTAGGGTTTATAATGGTTTTTTGGGGTTTTTGATTGTTTTTGGGATTTTGGGATTTTGTGTTTTTAAGTGATTTTAGGCTTTTTACGGTATTAATAATTTAAAGGATTTAGATGATTTTTTATGTTTTTTGGATTTTTATGCTATTTTATGGATTCATTTTTTATTCCTAGTGTATGTATTCTTTTTTACAATTATTATGGCTTTAAGGGTATATTTAGTGTTTTATTTTCTTATTATACTTCTTCGATTGACTGTGGGTTTTTCTGGGGTTTTTTTGGGTTTTCTGGTTTTTCAGGCTATTAATGTTTTTAGGGTTTATTTGTTGTTTGTTTTATTCTGTTGGGGGTTGTAGGTGTTTTTATGGGTTTTAGGATTTTTTAATGTTTTTACATATTTTAATGGATTTTTAAGGTTTTTATGGTTTTAATGATTATTAGGGTTTAGGTTTTATATGGTGTTCGGGTTTTCAGTATTTTAGGGTTTTTTTGGATATTTTTATGTTTTAATGTGTTTTTAGGATATTTTAGGATATTTAGGGGTTTTAGGGTCTTTTATGGTTCTTATGAATTTTAAGTTAATTTAGGATGTTATTGTTTTTACGGTATTTTTTGGATTTTTAGGTTCTTTTACGTTGATTTCTGGTTTTTAGGGTCCTTTACAGTTTGAAGTATTAGTTCTAGAGATTGGGGTGTAGGATTTGGGGTTTAATGTGTAGGATATGAGTTCAAGAGTGTAGGATTTGTTTTTTTATGGTGCAGGTTATATGATTTAAGGTGCATGGTTTCATGATTAGGGTGTTGGGTGAAGGGTTTATGGTGTAGGGTATTTGGTTTAGCGTATAGGGTAGAGGGTGTCCATTTTAGGGTTTATTGTGTAGGTTATATGGTTTAATGTTTAGGGAAAATGTATTAGTGTGTGGTTTATAGTTAATGGATCTTTTTTTTTTGATTTTTCTGGGTTTCTTGGTGTTTTATATTTTTTAGGGGGTATTTGAATTTTGAAGGTTTTTTGGGTCTTTTTGTTTGAATTGTTTTTATGAGGATTTATAGAATTTAGTGTTTTTAATGGTTTTTGTTTTTTATTGTTTTTTAGGTTTTTTAGTGTTTTTATGGTTTTTAGGGCGTTCTATGGTTTTCATGTTTTTCTGATATTTTAAGTGTTCGGGGGAGTTTAAATGGTGTATAGGTAGTTTTATGTGTTTTTAGGTGTTCTTAGAGTTTTTTTTGTTTTTTTGGGTTTTTAGGGGTATAATGGGTTTTTATGATTTTTTATTTATTTTGGGTTTTATGGGGCTTTTGGGTTTTTGGGTTTTTACGTCACATTAGGTATCTTATAGTTTCTATTGGTTTTATGTATTTTTTATATTTTAATTTTTTGGGGGTTTTAAGTATTTTGGGATTCTTCCGGTTTCTAGGGTTTTTATGACTTTTAGGGATTTAGGGTTTTTAGGGTTTTGGGGTACTTTTTTGGGTTCCCAGGGTATTTAGTGTTTTTATAGGTTTAATGGTTTTTAGTGCTTATACAGTTTTTAGGCTATTTGATGGTATTTTAGTGCTTGTTAGGAGTTTTTACGGGTTTTAGGGGTTTTAGGGTCCTTTATGATTTTAGGGGAGTTTATAGTGGTTTAGGATATTTTTAGAGTTTTAGGATTATTGAGGGTTTTGTTATTATTGTTAGAGTATTTTAGGTTTTTAGTGTATTTTTTTCTCTTTTGGGGGTTTTAGTTTCTTTTAGTGTTCTAGTGTATTTTAGGGGTTTTCAGTTTTTTGGGAGTGTTAAGGGATTTTTTGGGTTTTAGGCCTTTTGGGGTTTTTAGGGTTATTAGGGAATTTTTATGTTTCTGGGGCCTTTTAGAGTTTTTAAGGGTTTTATGGTCTTTTCGTGGTTTAGGGTTTAAAGGATTATTTAGGGATTTTTCTGATTTATGTGTTTGAAGTGACTTTGGGGGGGGGGGGGGTTAGTGTCTTTTCAGGGGTATTAGTGCTTATAGATATTTTTATGGTTTTTCTGGGGTTTTAGGGATTTTATGGTATTTAGGGTCTTTAGGGTTTCATAGGGTTTTTATTTGTTTTTTGGATTTTTATGGGGTTTTAGGGTTCTTGTTCTTTTTTTGGTTTTTTGTTGTTTTTGGGTTTTGAAGAGTTTTAGGGTTTTTAGAGTTTTCAAGGTTATTTTTTGGTATTTTAGCATCTTTCGGGGTCTTTATGTGTTTTGAGGCTTGTTTTTTGGTTTTTAGGGTTTTTTTATGTTTTTAGGATATGGGACTTTTAAAGGGTTTTTATAATATTTTATGGAATTTTAGTTTTTTTATGAGTCTTTAAGGGTTTTTATTATCATTAAGTTTTTATATGTTTTAGGATTTTTGGGGGGGGGTCGGTTTTAGTAATTATTAGTATTTTATGGTTATTATGTTTTTTTTACTATTTTTCTATTTTTATGTATTATTCTGGGTTTTAGGGGTTTTAGTGAGTTTTAACATTTTAAATAATTTTTGGGCAGTTTTGTTAGGGTTGTTTGGAGTTTAATTGTATTCTTAGTGTATTAAATTCTTTTTCGGGTATTTAGGATTTTTTGGGGGTTTAGGGTTTTTTGAGTTTTTTGGGTTTTTAGGGTTTTTAGGTTTCCTTAGAGATTTTTTTGGTTTTTTGGGTTTTCTATAATTTAGTGGTTTTACAGTGTATTTAGGGTTTTATATGGTTTGAAAGGTTTTTTTTGTTTTTTGGGGTATATGGTTTTTTAGAATTTTGGGGATTTTAGGGCCTTTCTGGGGGTTTTGGGTAGTTTTGCTTGTGTTTTGAGGATTTTAAGGGTTTCTAGGGTTTTTCATAGTATTTAGTGGTTTAGGATTCATTAAGGGTTTAAAATTGTTTTTATTTTTTTATCTATTTTTTGATGTTTGGGTTTTTAGTTGTTTTAGGGTCTGTAGGTTTTTAGTTTTTTATGGATTTTTAGGGTTTTTTTGATTTATAATGGATGTTATCTCTTTTAGGGTTATTTTATGGATATTATGGGTTTGTAGGGTCTCTTAGGGGTTATTTAGTTTTTTTTTGGCCTTTTAGGATTTAAGTATTTTTAGGATCTTTTAGGTGTTTAGGTGGTTTTACTGTATTTTATAGGTTTAAGGGGTTTTTAAGGACATTTAGAGTTTTTAGAGTTTTTAGGTTCTTTTAGTGTTTTTAGGGCCCTTTAGGGTTTTGGGAATGGGGTTTAGTTTTCATGTTGTGGTGTTTGGGGTTTAATAATTTGGATTTATGGTGTAGTTTGTATGGTTTATGTTGTACGGTATAGATTTTAGGGTGTAGGGTTTAAGGTTTTGGGTCTAGTGTATATGGTTTAGGGTGTATAATTTTGGGTTTAGAGTGTAGGGTATAAGGTTTTGGGTGTTGGGATAAGGGTTTAGTGTGCAGGGTATATGTTATATGGTTTAGGGTTTAGGGTTAATGGTATTTAATGTGTTTTTATGCATCTTTAGTGTTTTTTGAGTTTTAGGGGTTTTAGAGGATCTAGGTTTTTTACGGAGTTTTGAGGGTGTTCCCTATTTTTAGTGTTTTAAGGGTTTTAATGTTTTTATGGATTTTTAATGTTTTTGGCGTATTATTTATTTTTTGGGATTTTTGGTTATTTATTGGTTTTAGTGGATTTTACAAGGTGTTTAGGGGTTTTAGGGATTTGTGGTGTTTTAAGGGATTTTGGGGTTTATTAGAGTTTTTGGAGGTTTTCAGGGTTTTAGGGGGTTTAGTAGTTTACGGGAGGGTTTTGTGATTTCCGAATTTGTTAGGTATTTTATCCCTTTTACAGTCTTTTTGATTTTTAGGGTGTTTAGGGTTTTTTATTTTTTAAGAGCTCTTTGATTTTTAGCATTTTTAGGGGTTGGAGGTTATCATTTTTAGGGTTTTGAAGGTCATTATGTCTTTTTTTATGGGTTTTAGGGGTTTTATAAATTTTTAGGGTTTTTAATGTAATTTTTTGGGTTTATTTGTTTTTATGATTTTGAGTGCATTTTATCATTTTTAGAGTTTTTATGGATTTTGGGATTTTTAGGGTTTTAAGGGTTTTAAAGTGGTTTTAGGATATTTAGGTTCATTTGAGTGTTTTTTGGGTATATGGTAAGGGATGTAGTGTTTGGGGATTACGGTGTAGGGTTGAAGAATTAGGGTGTGGGGTTTTGAGTTTTTGGTGTAGGGTTAAGGGTTTATGGCCTTTGGTGTAGGGTTTAAGGTGTATGTAGTAGGGTTTTAGTGTGGGAAATAGGATTTGGTGCATACGGTGTCATGTTTTCGGTTAATGTTTAGAGTTTATTTTGAGGTAAATGGTTTAGGGTGTATGGTTTAGGGTCTTGGGTTTATGGAATAGGTTTTAGGATGTAGGCTATAGGGTCTAGGGTGTAGGGTATATCATTTCAGGTGTATGGAGTATGGTTTAGAATGAATGGAATAGGGTTTATGATATATATTATAAGGTTTAGGGTGTAGTGTTTAGTGTTTATGGTGTAGGGTTTAGGTTTTAGGATGTATGGTTTAGAGTTTTTGGTGAATGGTATAGGTTCTAGGGGGTAGGGATATGGTCTTAGTGTGGAGGGTCAGGGTTTATGGTGTAGGGTTTGGGTTATATGGTGCAGAGTATTGGGTTTTAGGTGTAGAGTATCGGGTTTTATGTGTAGGGTGTGGGGTTTACAACATAGGTTTTAGGGTGTTGGGTATATGATATAGGGTTTCTAGGGTTTATAGAGTTTCACGGGTTTTACAGGTTTTAGGGGTTTTTTCTGGTTTCAGTTTTTTATGATTTTAAAGGGTCTTAGGTTTTTTAGTGGTTTTTAGGCATTAAAAGGGTTTTTTTGGGGGTTTTGCTGTTTTTTACTATTTTTCTGTTTTAACAGATTTTTATTGTTTTTAGGGTTTTAATGGGGTCTATGGTTTTTTTTGGTGTTGGGGGGGGGGGGGGGTCATAGGGTTTTTACTATTTTAGGGTTTTAGTGGTTTTCAGGTTTTTGGTTTTCGGGTATTTTGATTTTTAGGATTTTTAGTGTCTTCTTTAGTTTATTAGTGTTTTTTGGATTTCTAAATGTTTTAAGGGTGTGTATGTAATTCATGGTATTTTTTGTGGTTTAGGGATTTTATCATATTTTTTGGGGGTTTTAATGGTTTTAGGGTTATTTTGGGTTTTTAGGGGATCAGGATATTTGAGGTTTATTTAACTATTTTTGGGTTCTTTAAAGAAATTATTTTTTTGGGGGGTATTTTGTATTTAGAGTTTTTTTTATGTTTTATATTTTTAGTGATTTAGGGTTCTAGGTTTTTGAGGGAATTTTAGGGGATTTATAGGCATTTTGGAGATTTTATTTTTTAAGGACGTGTAGGGTTTTTAGGGGTTTAGGGTGTTTAGGGGTTTTAAGGGAATTTATTGTTTTTGCATTTTTGTTTTCTTTAGGGGTTTTATGGGTCTTTAGGTTTTTTATGAAATTTTACAATTTTATGGATTTTAGGGTTTTCAGGGTTTTTGGGGTCTTTATTGTTTTTTAGGTTTTTTACAGGTTTTAGGTTTTTTTATTTAAGAGTGTTTAGGGGGTTTTAGATATTTTAGGGTTTTTATGATTATTTTTTATTTGGATTTTTTAGTTCATATTGATTTTTAGGGGTTAATGGGGTTTTCATATTTTAAGGATTTAAAATCATTTTGTATTTTTGTTTATTTAGGGTTTTTATAGGATTTAGAGGTTTTAGGTTTTTTTATTTTTGGGGAGTTTTAGGTTTTTTAGGGATCATATTATTTTCTTATAATTTTAATGTTTTTAGTGTTTTTAGAGTTTTCTTGGGATTTCAGGGTCCTTAGAAATTTTTTACGCTTTTTTTTCTAGTTTTTTGTGTTTTTTAGGTGTTTTAATGTTTTTAGGGGTATTGGGGTGTTTTTAGGTTTTTATAGTTTTCAGTTTTTTTGTGTTCTTAGTGTCTTTTTGGGTTTTTTGAACATTTAGGGTCATTTGGGTTTTTAGGGTCTTCAAGGGTTTTTTGGGTTTTATTTTATTTTTGGGGTGTTTATAAGGTATTTAGGGTTCCATTGGGGTTATATGGTCTTTTCGGGTTTTTAGGATCTTTTATTGATTTTAGGGGTTTTAGGGTACTTTATAGGTTAAAGGGTTTTTAGTATAATTTATGTTTTTTAGGTTCTTTGGGGTTTTTAGGGTACATTATAGGTTTTTAGAGTCTTTTAGGTGGTTTTTGTATTTTTATGTTCTTTTAGGTTTCTTGGGTGTCTTGTATCTTTTAATGTTTTTAGGGGTTTTAGGACCTTTTGGGGGTCTTTTAGGGGGTTTAGGTTATTTTAGGGAATATATGGATTTGTAGGGTCTTCCAGGGATTCAATGAGTTTTATGGTCTTTTGGTTCTTAAGGGTTTTAGGTTATTTTTTGGGTATTTAGATATTTTTTAGTTTTTAAGGGGTGTTAGGATATTTAGGTGGTTTGTGGGTTTAAGTATTTTTACTGTTTTTAGGGTCTTTCGTGGTTTTTCAGGGAGGGGGGTTTGTATTTTAAATGTTTTTATGGGTTTGAGTGTTTTAATGGGTTTTATTGGTTTTAGGGTTCTTTTGGGATTCTAGTGTTATAATAGTTCTTAGGGTTTTTATTGGTTGTAGGTTTATTAAATTTTTTAGGGTTTTTAATGGTTTTTATGGGTTGATAGGGTTGTTATAGTTTTTAAGGTTCATATATTCTTTAGGTCTTATAGGGGGTTTTATGAGTTTTAGGGTTTAAGGGTTTGTGTATGGATTTATGGGGATTGTTATGGGTTTTAAGGGTTTCATTTTTCTTGTGTTTTTAGTGTCTTTAGGGATTTTGAGGCTTGCTTTTTTGTTTTTTTTTGTTTTAGGGTTATTTTTGGGTTTTTAGGTGTTTTCTAATTTTTAGGGGTGTTAAGGGGTTTTAGTGGTATTAAGGAGTCTTAGACATTTCAGGGTTTTTAGGTATTTAATGATTTTTGTATGTTTATGGGTTTTGGGTATTTTATTCTTTTATTGGATTATAAATGGTCTTTTATGGTATTAGGGGTCTTATTTTGTTTTTATGTTTTTTGTGTTTTAGGGTATTTTTGGGGTTTTCATTGTTTTTAATGGTTTTCAGGTTTTAGTGTTTTTAAGGTTTTTTTGGTATTTTAAGGGTGTTTATATTTTTAGGATTTATAGGGGGTTTTGGTACTTTAATGATTTTAGGGACTATATGGGTTTTTGGAATATTTATGGTTTTACCGGGGTTTTTAATGTTCTTAGTGGTTTTCACTATTTTTAGGGGTTTAGGGGTTTTTATTATTTTGAGGGTTTTGAGGGTTTTTATTATTTTTATTGTTTTCTTAGGGTTTCATGTTTTTCAATGGTATTTTGGATTTATTTGGTTTTTTGGGGTTTCTAGGGTTTTTTGGGGCTTTAGGGGTTTAATGGGGTTTTTAGATTTTAGGGTTTTTTGGGGAATTAGTTTTTTTAGTGTGTTATTGTTTTAAGTGATTTTAGAGTTTTAATTGGGGTTTTAGTGTTTTAATTTTTTATAGGTTTTTGTGGGTATTTAGGGGTATTTATGTTTTTTAGAAGTTTTAGGCTATCTATGGGTTTTAAGGTGTTTAAGGTTTTTATAATATTTTGGGGGTTTAGGTTATTTTTGAGGATTTAGGGGTTTTAGGGTTTTTTGGGGTTTTTGTCGTATTTTTTTGGGGAGGGGGTAGTTTTTTTTGTTTTCTGGTGTTTTTAGGGGTTTTATTATCTTATGGGTTTTTTGTTTATTTTAGGGTTCTTAAGATTCATAGGGTTTTAAAGTGTTTTTATTGGTGTTTTAGTTTTTTCTGTTTTTAAGGTTTTAAAGGTTTCATTAAATTTTATTGTTTTTATGAATTTTAATATTTTTATACTTTTTTACAATTTTACATTTTTTTATGGTTTTTATATTTTTAGGGGTTTTTTGGGTTTTTATGGGTGTTGGGATTTTTAGTTTTTTTATGTTTATAGTTTTAGGGTTTTATAGGGTTTTTAGGGATTTAAATGGGTTCTAATGTTTTATTAAGATTTAAGAGTTTTTCGGTTTTTTCCTGATCTTTTTGGGGTTTTTGGGTGTTTTAGGTTTTTATGATTATTTTACAATTTTTATTATTTTATTTTATTTTATTTTTGTAGGATTGTTTGTGTGTTTTAGGGTTTTTAAAATTTTTAGGGTATTATACCTTTATGGTTTTAGGGTTTTTTAGGATCTTTTATGGGATTTCAGTTTTTTCAGGGGGTTTTGGGGTTTTTGTGCCTTTTACAAATATTAATGGTGTTTTGGTTGGTTTTGGGGTTTTTGGGGTCTCAGGGTTTTTAGGGACTTTTAGAGATTTTATTGTTTTTAGGGTCTTTTAGGTAATTAGTGTTTTTATGGTTTCTTATGGGTCTTATGGTTTTAGGTATTTTTTGAGTTTTTATGGCCTTTAATGTGTTTTAGGGTCTTTTAGGGAATTTAGTGTATTATTATTGTTTTAAGGGTTTAAATGATTTGTATTGGTTTATAGGGTTTTATGGATTTTAGGGGGGTTTTCGGGTTTTATTGTTTAATATCTTATTTGGATTTTTAACTATTTTTAGGGGTGTTGTGGTTTTTTGGGTTTTTGAGGTTTTTTAGGATTTTATAGTTTTTTTGGTTGTTTAGGTGATTTAGGGTTATTTAGATTTTCAGTTTTTTTGTGATTTTAGTATTCTTTAAGGGGTTTTCAAGGGATTTTATGGATTTTAGGGTCTTATAGAGGTTTATGGATCATTTAGGGATTTTTAGGTTCTTTAAGGATTTTTTTGGTATGTAAGCATTTTAAGGATATTAAGGGTTTTATGGTTTTTGTGGAATTTTATTATTTTTACTATTTTTACAGTTTTAGTGTTTATAGTGTTTTTATATTTTTTTAACTGGTTTTAGGGGTTTAAGAGTTTTTATTGATTTTATGGGTTTTATGGGGTTTTAGGGTTTCACATTTTTAATGTATTTAAGGGTTTTTTTTGGGGGGGGGGTTCATGTTTTATGGTATTTGTATTGGTTTTTAGTTATATTTATGGGTTTTAGGAGGTTGTTTGATTATTTTTGATTTATGTGTTTTTAGTGTTTTTAGGGTTTTAGGTGGTTTTAGGTTTTTTTTGTTTCATAAGGTTGTTTAGGGTTTTCTACATTTTTTTATAAGGATTTTATGGTTTTATTAGGGTTTTTAGGGTTTTATGATTTGTAAGAGTGTTCATAATAATAATTTTTCTAGAACCTTTTACAATTTCTAGGGTTTTTAGGTTATTATGGGGTTTTTAGGTCTTTTTTTCAGGTTTTGGGTTATTTTAATGTGTTTTATGATTTTTAGGGTTTTTAGAATTTTTAAGGTCATTTATTTTCTTATGGGTTTTAGGGTCTTTTGGGTTTTTATGGGGTTTAGGGTATTTTTTTGTTTTTAGAGGGTTTTAGGGTTTTAGAGTTTTTAGGACTATTTAAGAGATTTAGGGTATTTGGTGGTCTAATAGGTTTTTTTAGGGTTTTGGTTCATTTTGGGGTTTTGGGTTTTTCGTGTTCCTTTGGGGGGTTTCTAGAGTTTTTATGGTCAATTACAGCTTTTTGGGACCATTATGGTTTACAGGGTCCTTTATGATTTTTTAGGTACTATGAGGTCTTTTAGGGGATTTGCGGTTTTTAGGGCCCTTTAGGATATTTACAGTATTTATGGATTTTTTGGTGTAATTTTTTACAATCTAAAGTTGTTTAGATGTTTATAATGTCTTTTATGTTTTTTAGTATCTTTTATTTTTTTAGTAATTTTAGGGTATTTTGGGTCCTTTATGTGTTTTAGGTTTTTTTTTGGTCTTTTAGTGTCATGTATTACACAAAGACTCCACCCATTCCAACACTCGACCAAGATTGTGACGTGGCTTAAAGGGAATTACCGAACCCCTTGATTTTGAAACTAATGTATGTGCATCATTAAACTCATTTGGGTATGGATTTTCCCACAATAATGAAAATCCATATCTGTAACAAGCATCAATACAACATCAACATGAACATGACAAAAAATATCTATAAAAAATCTCCATTAAAGGGAACAAGTACAATCCCTAAGTGTAATATTTTCAACTAGAATCTAGGAACTCTGAATGAACCAAAAAGTGTAAGGGGATAAAAAAATACTCACGAAATGAGGTGCAGACTCCATCATTCCACCACCATAAAAAAATTCCAAAAATTACCTCCACTGATAGGGGTATCCACCACCACATCTATAGGAGACATTTCCTTTTACCATAGTGAAAAAAAATGTCTACATACACCCATGGGTTCATGTATTGTGTCAGATTAGTTTTTTAGTAGGATCCCAATTTTTTTTGTTCATATCCATTATAAGACAATCAGTCATTCTCATTATAATGAAAATAAAATTGTTTTGTTTGAAAATAATAATGGGATCAATTTGGTAAAAAATCATTATTTTTAAAATAAAATTATAAAAATATATAAAAATTTAATTATTTGAAAGAATGAATTTGGAAATATGGGAAGTTCATAGTCGCTAGGTCATTGGGGGTACTGGGTACATCAAATCTTGATGATCAAATATATAACATTCCCATGCATGATATGTTGGAGATGATTCAACAAAGATCCAACAATAATAATTCAATCAAAAAAATTAGTTAATGTTGATTCATAATCCTACTAGAGATACCCAGGCTAATGCCCTTCTATCTTTCTTAGATGCTAGTCCTAGTCTGCTCCCCTTGGCACCCCTGATTCCCAAGTGCTTCACCCCACTTATCATATAAAAAATTAATATTTTTTTTAATCAAAACCCTGATACACCAAATCATATCTATTCTGTAGTTGATTTAAAAATTTCAAAACCAAACTCACACCAAAAATTAAGAAATCACCCATTTCAAATATAAAACAATATATAATTCATTTAGGGAACTATTCTATCTTATTTTAATAATGAAATAATATATACTCCTGGAACCACCTACCTTTCACACTGAAATCACTGACCATAGGATAAAAATCACATCCATGATAACTGGGGGTCCAAAAAAAATAAAAAACACATCACCAATATCAAAATCCATTTCAATTTTTGTATTCAACCAACATTAGATCAACAAAACCATGAGAAAATAAGATTACCAATAAATATGTAAGAAGAGGCCAATGGAATATTAGAGGCTTACTTGAGGATATCGTTAATATACAAGCTCAATTCCACACAAAAAATAGATCCAATGTGAGAATAGAGGATATAGAAGGCATGCATAGGGATGGAGTGGGTTATATGGGAGGGAAGAGGGGGTGAAATGGGTTAAAATCAGGGGGGATGGATTTTAAAAAAATAGAACTGTTTTGGAAGTCCTCGGAGTGTTTTCTCATGGTTTTATAGACTATGTTCCAACTATGTGGCACCTAAAACCAAGTAGGTGGGGATTTCGCACTGTTTGATAGGTCTTAGTGCATGGTAATTCACTTAGCCATATAAAATTAATATGACCACTGTCAATGGGCACACTATTTGCGAAGGGTAGTGCAAAGTTTTCACTAACTAGTTCTAACCATGAGACACACCCTATTCGACCCAAAACTGACATTTTTTCTATAATACACATGGTAAAGCTATTAAAATATATAAAATAATGAAACTAAATGAAAACTATCCAAAACTAAAACCACATGTGTGAAAATTCTTCCCACAATGAAATTATTTTTCCATAAAAAGTCAACGTGTACCCGATGAAGGAATTTGCGAGGGTACTACTCCCAGGCCGAAGACTTCAATTCCCATGTCTCTTGCCCATCATTCCCATGTTTACATGGGGTCTAAACTAATGGAATCAATATTCACTGAATCAATTTTACCTAGGAGTCAACAATCCATAATGGTATATCGGTTACTAGGAGATCAGGTTCTAGCACGGGCTCTTCCGAACAAACTACATGGGAGGGATTATGGTAATACTTCTTAAACTGTGATACAAACAAAACAACATGGATCAATGAAATCCATGAAGGTAACACAATGAGTTTTTCCACCTTGTTGGCCCTCTCAATGATCTCAAAATGTCAAACATACATTGGCATGTGATTCCCCTCCTTACAAAGGAAGCGATGACCCAAGAAAGGTGTCACTTTCCGGAACACCTAATCACCCACTAAAAATTCCATACCTCATTTTATTTGATCGATATAGGATTTATTATTTCTAGGAGCTATCCAGAAGTTTTCTGAATCCTTTGAACCATAAAAGTCACATTATGTCCCATCCTCAGTCCTAACAAGGATGTTTCACCCACTTATGACCTACATAGATGAGAATGACATTGTCCACCATATAGTGCTTTTAATGGTTCCATTATGATCAAGAATTGGAAATTATATTATTAGAAAATTCCACTAGTCATATGTTTTTTATCCCATGATATATTGAAGTCCAATATACAGGCTCGAAGTATATCTTCCAAAATTTGATTTTCTTGGTTAGTCTAGACATCTGATTTAGAATGGTATATCAATATATGATTAACCTATGAACCCATTTCATTCAAAATACCTTCTCAAAAATGAGAGGTAAAATGAGGGAATTTGTTAGAAACCATTGCATATAAAACACTATGAGAACTTATAATATCTCTAACATACAACTTTCCTAATTCCTTAAATTTGATAGAACCCTTGATTAGGATCAAATGTGCAGATTCTTTTAGATGATTAACAACCACCTAGATTTTTTCCCTCTCTATGGTATATGGGGTAAAATGATAATGAAATCCATGTATAACTTGTCCCACTTCCATGTAGGAATCAATGGTGGTTAAAGAAACTATGAGGGCTTATAGAGGTCATATTTAACCTTTTGACCTTTATAACAATGAGATTTAAAGTTAACTATATAAAATCTTATAATTTTCCTCTATAATTGACTTCCCAAATCATAAAACATCTTTGATGCACTAGGATGGATGAACCACTAAGAATTATGACCTTAATGTATCAAAAAATTCCTTAGAGACAATGGCATAATAAAACGCCCCTTTAATCAAAGAAAACGTCTAAGATATAATGACAGCTCACCGGTTTCCTCCCCGTCATTTTGAAGATGGGTAGAATGATGACATACTCATTTTTTAGTCATATCATACTGAATTTAATCTAAAATATCATGTACAATATACATGCCTGAAAATAACATCCCAATACTCTATTCCTTATCCTATAATTGCATCTAAGAGAAAATCCCCATCAATGACTTCTTATCACTGGACTCCTTCAGAGATTGCATTGGAAAATTTTTTCTCAAAGAATAAGAAACCACATTCCTATTACCAAGGGTGTAGATACTGTTGTAGATGAATTCATAAAGATACTCAATCTTTCTACACTAACTATAGTTTAAATCCTTATGGTAGAAAATATAGTTCAGGATTTTTTGGTCCGAATAAGGTGTTAACGTCACTTCAAAGAGATATTGACACCTAGAATTTGGAAAATCCATTAGTGCTTCTAGCTTAAGGTCAAGGGTTGGGTAATTCATATTATGTGGTCAGAGTTGGAGATATCCTTAAACTACCAAATTACCTCCCTACATTAACATGGATCCCAGACATGTACCTAATGTGTCACAATATACGGTATAACACTTCCTAGAATTGGGAAAAATCAAAATAGAAGTTGTGGAAAACTATTACAATAGCACATAGAAGGATGAATAAAATAATGGCTCTAGTATAACATCAAACTTTCAAGTGATAAACTGAATTGGTGAGTTAATAAAAGGTAAATACCTAACGAACCGCTTGTAATAACCCATAGGACAAGGAAAATCTATATCTCAAAAACATTCCATGGTTCCTCCCACGACATCACTTCCTTGATTTTATATGAATCAACTAACACTTCATACTATGAAATCACATAGCATAGAACTCTAAATTGTTAGATATAGAAACCACACTATTAGATATTGATAAAAATTAAATGGTCTAGTAGTGTTCCCAAAATAATTCGGAAGTGTCTCTTATTCCTCTTTTTTGATCTCAAATAAAATAATATTTCATCAAAAAAATCCACAAAAGGAATCAAGGTATCTTTTAAATATTTGTCATCAGGATAATAAAAAATATTGAATAATTCATCCATCTGAGTTGAATAAACAAATACATTATGTGGTGATAACTTCTTCAGAAAGCGTTCTTTGGAATGTTAGCTTTCTTTTCCTTGACCTAGTGATACCCATAACAAGCATACAACTTTAAAAACCATCAATATCCCGTATTCTGGTAAAAATTATCATTAATATGGGGAAATGAGTATTTATTCATGATGGTGAACCTTTTATGCTTCTGGTAATTTATTGTAAGATAGGGATATCCATCGACCTTCTTATCAAAAATCAATAGAGTGGGCCAGGGGGAGATTCTTGAGTGGGTATAACCTTTGGATTCCAAATCATCCAGATGTATATTTAGTTCCATAAAAGCAATGGGTACATAAGAAATTATGTAAGATATATCATTTATATCCCCAGTTCTAGAGTAATGGTATAATACACATATTGTTCTAGTGGTAGGGATATGAAATCATCTTGAATACCGTATAGAAACTCATCAACATTGAGAGGTAAACAACTCTTAGAAACATCTCATCATCCTCTAATATTAGGGATGAATCCTAATAAGAGTTTCTATATAAATATATTAGTGTAGGTCCATCTCATTATGAGAGTGTATCACATTCACCAGAAAAAACTCAAGTGCTCCCATCAAGGGTATTAAATTTCACTATACAATGATAACAAATCATATGAGCTTAGAAGCACATCATACTATCCATTACTCTAATCACATAAAATAATTCCATTTATTGAACAAGGAAATCCCATTTTATCTCAACCTATGACAAGTTATAATGCAACATATGGATCTTAAACCTTTCTCTATTATTTTTCATGGGGCATAACCAGCTCCATGGAATATGGCATAATGTTAGTTGGGAGTTTCAAAAGATTCACAAGTAATAAGGAAATAAATGAATAAGAAGATACCATATAAAATAAATAAATATCTATAGACTATTAAATTGGAAAAATACCTTAAACTATTATTATTCCTTTCATTGGATTCCACTGGTTCCTAATCCATAGTAAAAAGGAGCTTCATCTCTACCTATTCCTATGGTCGTCTGAAAACTTATGGATCTGCATTGAGATGACTCTGTTTGTAGGAAGATCCATAATTTCCATCACATCCACATTCATGATACCACATGGATCGTGATGCATTATAATGGGATAGTGTTCCATAAGACTATAGAACCTACCCCACTCTATGAAGGAATAACATCCATACAAAACCATTATATGTGACCCAAGCAGATGAACTAATGGAAAGGTGTGGGTGGAGATGAATATGATGTCAATAAATTCCCAGAATTCGCACACTGATGTCCCACAATAGACCCAATACCTATAGAAGATGATTAGGGATATCAGGATAGGTATCTAGAGCTTCTTCCACCCTTCTTCCCCTACTCCACATTATTATTGTTCTTTTAAGACTTGCCTCTTACACTCTAAAACAAAGCTGTAAGTCTCTCAGAGAAACCTGATTTACCGTATCGATAAATCTACACCATCATGGCTTGATCAAGAACCCGATAATATATCTTCATCTTAAATAAGATGATATGGGATCGAGTATCTTGATGAAACCCCTTTTCTTACAATAGAGATTTAAACTTTTCATTAGAAACTACATCGAGAGTGAAGTAAAATAGATCTGTAAAAAACGGTTGGGATATTCGGACACTAAATTTTCACCCTAATAGAAGTCTATAAATTACTAGTTCATAGTGAGGTACAATTTATCAGGGTAATAATACTAATTAATGATGACCTTAATGTTATTCCATTCAATCTACTCATGGGTACCTTATTGGAAAATTGAGTATAACAACCTATTACTGGTCCCTTCTAATATAAATGTAGTACACATAAAATTCATGACATTTAGAGACTGAAGGGACTCTAAGATCCTTTTAATATTCTCTACTCAGTCTTATTCTTCCTAAATATCCATTATTCCTTCGAAATGTTCAAGGATTGTTCTTCAGAAATTTTTAATCCCAATCCGTTTTCAAAATGGATTAATATTTCTTCTCCTAACCAAGGATGAAGCCCACTCTCTAATGCAGAGCTCAGATAGACCAAACCATTTTCTCAACTAATCTTGGGACAACTGGCGAGGGAGAAATATCATTTTCCTCATCCCCTGATTTCATTGGAGGTATTCGGGGAGGCATGATACTACAAAGACCATAAAACACAATGAATTACATCAGTAAATATTTTCATAAAGAATTAGTAAATTAACGTATTTATACACTCACAAGGATTATAAAAAAACAATAATATTTACAAACAACAACATAACCCACTCCACTTTACATCAGTTCCCTTGAACAGTCTGTATCCCATGAATAACACCTATAGGAGGATTAAACCAAATCCAAAACATCCCATGGAGAACTAAGAACTGTTTTGAGGAATTTTTAGTAATAAAATCAACAAAATAATAGAACACTGAACCTCAATAATCCTATATTCTGAAAAACCAGATTCCCAAAACTACATGACAAAAAATAGTGGTAACCTAGATCTAATAATATTCTTCAGGGATTGGCACAAGCTACCATCTATCCAAACACCTGACTCTGGCCATGATATTTCTAGATGGGAATTACCAATCTCTATGGGCATGAAGCTAGTGCTTGGGAATCATGGAGCTCCTTTGGGAATGGTTTCACCCATGGGAAAGAAAAAAATATCCATAAAAAGCCTCAATATAATAAGTACATGAACATCGCACACAATATCCATAATAACGTTACACAAAAAGGGAACAAGTAGTAGTACTAAGTGATACATTTATGATAAGAATCTAGTAAATCTAAATGAAACCAAAATGAGGGGTGAAAAAATAAATAGTATGTCATGAAATATAGATCATCCTCTGTTATTCCACCAACATAAAAACCTTCCAAAAATGAATACCACCAAAAATTTTATTCTCTACCACCTCCATAAAATTCCATACCATTAGCTGATTCAAGGAAAACAAGGTCCATATTCACATACGGTTGTATATATGGTGTTTTATCACATCCCTTGTAATATCCAACTAGATATTCCATGCATAACCATTATAATACAATAAAACATTATAGTTTTAAAGAAAATAAATTTTTTTAGTTTGAAAATGATAAATGGTTCAAATTTAAAAAATATTTTTTTTAAATAAAATAAAAAAATATCTAAAACTATATGTCAGTGAGATCATGAAATAATCACTCTGGGAAATCCATAGGGAGATAGGTTTTTGGGGTATTAGTTAGATTCTTTCTTGGTGATTGAACATCTAACCTTCTCATTCAGGAGCTGTAGGAGGGGATTCACAAAAGCTTCAATAGTAATAATCCCAACAAAAAGATTAATTACTATAGTATCATAATCTATATTGATATATCTATGATGGGGCCTGACCATATCTCCTAGATACTAGTCCTAGCCTACCGCCTAAGTAATCGGGATTCCCAAGTGTTTAAACCCATTTATCAAATCATGAAAATCCATTTCATCACAAGACAAACCATCACACAATAAAGCATGTTATTTATGTAGGGTATTTAAAATTTTAAAACCTTACACACACCAAAACATCATGAATAACTAATTTTCATAGGTAAAACAATTTAGAATTCATTTATATGTCTTAACAGGCATATTTAAATCATAAAAAAATATCTAATCATGAAACTTCCTACCTTTCACATTGAAATCACTTCCAACCAGTTTAAAATCATGTGTCTTGATTAGAGGAGGCCTTATAGATGCAAGAAAACACCACCAATATCAAAATCTAATATATAATATTTAGATTCATTGAACTTTAGGTCAAAATAATCCTAGATGAATAGGAAACCCAAGAAAAAGGGAAGAATAGACCAATTTAAGAGAAGATGAGGGGCTTACTTAAGGATTTCATGATGATCCAAGATCGAATCAACCCAAAAAATTGATCCATGGTGAGAATGGAGGATATGGGTGGTGCCCATAGGGATGGATGGGAAAAGATATGTGAGGAGAGGTGGTGAAAAGTATTAAAAATGGTGATGGGAAAGAATGGAATTTTAAATAATTTAATTATCTTGATGGCCACATGGTATGGCCAGACAACATTACAGACCATTAGCCAATCATGTGGACCCTTTTTCCAATTAGAAGTGGATGCCACATGGTTTTAGATGTTGTATCATTAACATGAAGCTATCCATGTGACACAAAAAACCCCACTATCAAGGGGTATAAGGTTGGGAGAGGCTAGTGCATAGTTTCTACTAATAGTGCGCCAACTGTGTGTCACCCCTTATCGAGACTATAACCCCTAATTTTTGTTAGAAGATATATGTAAATTATTTGTAACAAATTCATGACCCCAATTACATGAAGAATGACGGAAAATTACACCATGAGTGTGTCATGTTGGAATTTTTTGGGGTTTTTATCGTTTTTATGGTTTTTATGGGGTTTTAGGTTACTATGGTCTTTAGTGTTTTTTTTGTTTTTCGGGATTGTTCTTGCGTTTAGTGGTTTTTGATTTTTTAGGTTTTGAAATATTTTTTAGGGTTTAAATGAGTTTTTTGTTCTTAAGGGGTTCAATGGTTTTTAGAGGTTTAGGTGTTATTAGGGTTTTTAGTGTTTTTAGGGTTTTTATGGTTTTAGTGTTTCTTTGGGGTTTTAGATATTTTAGGTTTTTTAATGGGTGTTTTTACTTTTAAGGGGTTTTATGGTTTTCATGGGGTTGTAGGTATTTTTTGGGTTTAAGGGGTTTTAAGGGATTTTAAGGTTTTCATATTTTTCGGTGTTACTAGAGTTTTAGTGGGTTTTAGTTCCTTTTAGTGTTTTTAATGTTTTTAGGGTTTTATGGGATATCTGGGGATTTTGGATGTATTTTTTTATTTTAATTTTTTTTCATGGTGTTTTGGGGATTTATAGTTTTTAATTATTTTTAGGTGTTTTTGAGTTTCGAATGATTTTTTTGAATATTTTAAGGCTTTAGTGCTTTTGGGTTATTATATGGTTTTTAGTTGTTTTTTGGGAGTTTTATGGTATTTAGTTCCTTTTTAATTTTTAGGGGAGGGGGTTATTGTTCTTATGGTGTTTAAGGGGTTTTTTAGTCTTCTACGGGTTTTTAGGGTTGTTCAGTGACTTTTAAGGATTTAATGGTATTTTTGGATCTTATAGGGATTCAGTGATTTTAGGATTTTCTAATTTTTTAGGGTTTTAGTATATCTTAATGGGTTCGAAGGGTTTTCATTTTTTTAGTGTTTTTAGCAATTTTAAGTGTATTTGGTATTTTAGTGGTTTTTAGGGCCTTTAATGGTTTCTAGGGGTTTTTTGGATTTCATTATTTTAGGATTTTTTTGGGGTTTTAGGGTTTTATATTTTTTATAGGGGTTGTAGGGTTTTAGTGATTTTATGATTTTTAGGGATTTTAGGATTTTAAATTCTTTTAAGGGTTTATAGAACATTTTAGTGGTGTTACATTATTTCAGGGTTTTTTAAGTGTTTTAAGTATTTTTTTCTTCATCAGTGTTATTAGTGATTTTATGTAGTTAATGGTTTTAGTGATTTTAGGGGGTTTGGCATTTTGAGCAATTATGGTTTATAGGAGAATTTAGATGTTTTATTTTTTAGAGGTTTATAGGGTTATGAGTTCTTCATATTTTTTGGGGGTTTCATAATTTTCAGGTGTTTAGTTTTTAAGGTCTTATGGTCTATAGTAATTTTATGGATTTATGTGGTTTTAGGTGATTTTAGTGAGTTTTGGGGTTTTTTTGGGTTTTTTTTGGGTTTTTGGGGATTTTCTTGTTTTATGGGTTTTAGAATTTTTGTGATTTTTTGGGTTTAAAGAGTTTTCATGGGTTTTTTGTATTTCTATATTTTTTGGATATTTAAAATTTGTTAGGATTTTTATTTTTTGGAGGTTTTTAGGCTTTTTTTAATTTTGAGGGGTTTTATCAATTTTTAGGGTTTTATGGTTTTTGTGTTTTTAGGGGTTTTTAGTATTCCCTAAAAATAGGGGCTTGTGGTTTTATTTGTTTAGTATTTTTTCATAGGGTTTTATAGTTTTTATCATTTTTAGGGTGCTTTAGGATTTTTTATGTTTTTAGAGTTTTTAGGTAATTTGAGTGTATTTTTTCTATTTTTTGTATATATTTGGATTTTGAGGGTATTAATTATTTTTAGGGTTTTATGATTTTTATAGTATATAGGTTATTTAGGTGTATTAAGGTTTTTTGACTATTTTGGGTTTTTTGATTTTTAAGTGGTTTAGTGCTTTTAAGTTTTTTAGTGTGTTTATGGATTTTATGTGTACATTAGTGTTTTTAAAGAGTTTTAGGGTATTTTATTTTTTAGGATGTTTTGGGTCTTTTAAGGGTTTTTAGGGGTTTTAGGATATTTTGTGGTTTGTATAGTTTATAGGGGTTTTTTAGGAGTATTTATGATTTTCAGGGGTTCATAGGGTTTCAGGGTTTTTTTGGGTTTTAGGGGTTTTATTGGGTTTTGTTTTATTTTGTTATATGGATCATATGGTTTTTATAAATTTAGGGAAATTAAGTCTTTTAGGGTTATTAGGATAAATAGGGGTTTTGTGGGTTTTTGTCTTCTAGGGGTTTTAATGTGTTTATGGGCTTTTTGGGTTTTAGGGGTGTTAGGGGATTAATGGGTTGTTAGGTGTTTTATGATTTAGTTACGGTATTAAGGTATTTTAGGGGTTTTTTAATGTTTTTATGGGATTTTAGGGTTTTTTGGGTTTTTAGGGGTATTACGATTTTTTGGGGGTTTTCGGTTTTTGTGGTTCTTTTAGGGATTTTGGGGGAATTTTTATGTTTTTAGGGATTTTTTTTCAGTGTTTTGAGTGGTCTTATGGTTTTTAGGTTTTTATTGTTTTTAGAGTTTTTAGGGGGTTTTATAGTTTAATGTTTTTATGGGTTTTAGGGTTTCTTAGTATTTTTGGAGTTGTTATGGTTATTAGGGGTAATAGGTTTTCTAGGGGTTTTTAGGATTTCATTTGGAAGGGTTCTTTTTTTTTTGGATTTTTATTTTTTTTATTGTTTTTAGTTGTTCTTTAGGAATTTTATTAGTATTTATGGGGTTTTAGGTTTATTTGGATCTTTATGTTTTTATGGTTTTTTTATATTCTTAGGGTTTTAGGGTTGTTTTGGGGATTTAGTGTTTTTAAAAAAATTAGGAATTTTTTTGGTTTTAGGGTTTTTTAGGGATTTTAGATTTTTTATGGTTTCTCGAGTTTTTACTATTTTTATATTTTTAGGGTTTTATGGTTTTTAGGGTTTGGTGGTTTTGATTTTTTTAACTCTTTTTTATGGTTTTATGACCTTTATGGGTTGTTTGATATTTGGGGTACTTTTAGTGGGTTTATGGAATTTATGGTTTTTTAGTGTCATATAGGAATTTTAGGGTGTTTAGTGATTTTAAAATGTTTTAGGGTTTTTTCAGTAGGTTATGGTTTTTGGGGTTTTTAGTGACTTTTAGAGTTTGTAGGGTATTTTAGTGTCTTTTTGGTTTTTAGGGTTTTTAGTATCTTTAAGGGTTTTTATTGTCTTTTGGGGTTTTTAGGGTAATTTAATATTTTTAAAGGTTTTTTGAATTTTTAGGTATTTTATAGTAGTTCATGTTTTTTTGGTTATTTAAGGATTTTTATGGTTTCTATTATATTTTATTTGATTTATGGTTTTTAGGAATTTTATGGTTTTAAATGTTTTAGGGTATTTTTTTTATTTTTAGGTCTATTATTAGTTTTAATCTCTTTTTAGTGGTTGTTATGTTATTATGGTGTATTTCTATGGTTTTAAGGTTTTTATTTGGGGTTTTTAGGTTTTTATGTGGTTTTTGGTATTTTCAACTTTTTAGGGGTTTCTAGGGTATTATAATGGGTTTTTTAGGATTTCTTGGGATTTTAGTGATTTTTAGGGGCTTATTGTTTTTTTGGAATTTTTGGATTGTTTTAGGGATATTAGTCGGTTTTAGGGTTATATGGTTTTTATTGTCATTTAGGGTTTTTAGGGTTTTTTAGGGGTTTTAAGGGTTTTTATGTTTTTTTAATGTGTTTAGGGTTTTTATGGGTATTTATAGTTTTTAGTGTTTTTTGAATTTTTAGTGTTATTATCATTTTTAGGGTTTTTATGTTTTTTAATGTGTTTAGATATTTTTAAAATTTTAGGTTTACTGTGGGTTTGGGGTGTTTTACGGTTTTTTGGGGTTTTATCGTATTTTTAGTGTTTTAAGGGTTTTAGTGTTTTTTGGGGGATTTTAGAGTTTTTATAATTCATTATGGTTTTTGGTGTTTTGATGTTTTTAAGGTTATTAAGGGTTTTTTTAGAGTTTTTAGTAGTTTATTGGTGCTTTTAGGTTATTTTAGGGTTTTCGGTTTTTAGGATTTTTAAGGGGTTTTGAGTTTTTTTGGTTTTGGAGTATTTTTTCGATTTTATGGTGTTTTTAGAGTTTTTAGGATTTATTTTTTAATTTTATAGTTTTTTGGGGGTTTTATTTTTTAAGGTTTGTTGAAGTTTTTGAGTTTTATGGATATTTAAATGGTTTTGGGTGGTATTTTTTGATATATAGGTTTTAAAGGATTTATAGTGATTTAAGGTGTTTTATGGTTTTTAGGGTTTTAGAGTTTTAAGAGATTGTTTGGTAATTTTAATTTTTTGTGGTTTTTAGAGTCATTTAAGGATCTTTTTGTTTTTAGGGTCTTTTAGGAGTTTTAGAGTTTTATGTTCTTTAGGTTCTTTGGGAGTATTTTAGGTATTGAAGGGGTTTTATGGTTTTTTTGGGTTTTTATGTGTTTTTAGTTTCTGTTAGTATTCTTATAAATTTTTTGAGTATTTTTGGGTTTAGGGTATATCTTTTAGGGTCTATAGTGTTGGAATTAAGGTTTACATTGTAAGCATTATGTTTTAGGGTGCAGGGATTGAGGTTTATACTGTAGGGTAAAGTGTTTAGTGTGTAATTTTTATGGATTGTGGTGTTTTCTATATGGTTTAAGGGGTATGGAATTGGTTTTAGGGTGTAGGGTATAGGGTTTTATGTTTTTGGTTTAGGGTTTAGTTTTTAGGTTTTACAATTTATGAATTTTGTGGTGTTTTACAGGTTTTTTTCGGTTTTAGGATTTTTTGTTTTTCGATTTTTGTGTGTTTATGTCTTTAGTGTATTTAGGTGTTTTCGTATTTATGGAGTTTTAGTGTTTTTAATGTGTTTTTGGTTGTTTTGGGTACTTAGTTTTTAGGGTTTAATGGGGTTTAGTTTTTTTCATGTTGGATTTGGGGTTTGGGGATGGGGTCATAGTTTTTTCTATTTTTTGGGGTTTTAGTGTTTTAGGGTTTCGTTATTTTCAGATTTTTTGTGTGTTTATTGTGATTTTGGGTTCTTAGGTTTTTTTGTCTTTAGGATTCATATGTTTTTTTGAGTTTTTAGGGTTTTTATGTGTTTTAGAGGAATTTTGGGTCTTTAAGTGTTTGGTGTATTTAGGTTTTTATTTCATTTGAATAGTTCTTAGTGTTTTTAGGGTTTTAGGGATTTTAAGGTTCTTATTGTTTTTAGGGTTTTAGGATTTTTAAAGGTTTTTTAGTTTTTTTGGGTTTTTTAGGTTTAGTGGTTTTTACTTTTTTTTAGGTTTTAGGGTCATTAATCATCTTTTAGGGTTTGTACTGGTTTTTTGTATTTTCTTTGTCTTTCAGGTTTTACAAGGATGTTATGGGTTTTTGGTTCTTTAGGTATTCTATTATTTTTATGGATTGTTATGGTTTTATGGTTGTAAGTATTTTAGGGGTTTTAATATTTTGTTTTGTTTTAGGAGTTTTAGGGTATTTTAGGGCTTTTAAGGATTTAATATGATTTTTAGTATATTTTATTGTTTTTAGGGATTTTAGGTTCTTTTTAGTATTTATGGTTTTTTGGGTCCATTGGGGTTTTAGGTTTTTTAGTTTCTTTTACTATTTTTGGGAATTTTAGGGTTTATTATGGTATTTAGTGTCCTTTAGGGCTTTTCAATTTTGTATTTATTCATATGTTTTTTATTTATTTTTAAGGTTTTTAATGTTTTATTAGGGTTTTTTGGGATTTTTAGTCCTTTTATGGGTTTTAGGTCCGTTTATGGTTTTTATGGTTTCAGGTTGTTTATGGTGTTTTAGGGGTGATTAAGGGTTTTTAGGGGGTTTAGGCTTTCATGATTTTTAGGGATTTTAGTGTTTTTAATGGTTTAGATTTTTTCTATATTTTAATGTTTTTAGTGGTATTATAGGTTTTTAGGTTTTTTAGGGTTTTGGGGGTTTAAAAGGATTGTATTGCTTTTAGGGGTTGTGTTTTTTTAGGGGTTTAATTTTTTTGAACCCTCTATTATTTTTAGGATTCATTATAGTGTATATAGTTTTTTTGTCTTAGGATTTTTATGGTCAATAATTATTTTTATGGTTAATTGGGTTCTTGTGGGATTTTAGGGGGTTTTATGGTTCTTAGGGTTTCATGGGTTGTCCGGATTTTTAGCAGTCTTTTGAATTTTTAGTTATTTTAATGGTTTATAGTGCTTTTATGGGTTTTCAAGATTTTTAGGTGTTTTGGGTTTTTATGGTTTTATGGAATTTTTTATTCAGATGGGATTATTTGGAGCGTTAGGATTTTTTTGCGGGATTTTAATGTTTTAAAGTTGGTTTTTTAGGTTTTTATAATTTTTTAGGGGTTTTAGTGTTTTTATTGATTTTCTAGTTTTCCATGTGTTTAAGGGGTTTTTGGGTCGTTTATGGTTTTTAGGGTATTTGGACTCTTTTAGAGATTTAGGGGATTTTAATTTCTTGAATGTTTTATTGTCTTTAAGGATCCCTCAAGGGTTTTGACTTTTTATTAGGTTTTTAGGACATTTAATCTTTTTTGGGGGTATTTAAGTGTTTAATTAGTGGTTTTAGGGTATATAGGGTCTTTTTGGGTTTTAGGGCTTTAAGGTATATAATGATTTTGGGGTTTTTTTGTGTTTTTACAGTTTTTTTGGGTTATTTTAGGTTTTTTGGGATTTAAAGGGATTTTTAATATGTTTTAATAATTTTTTGGATTTGTAAGGCTTCTAGGGTTTTTAGGGGTTTGTATTATTTTTTGGGGGTGTGGATTATTTTTAGGGGATGTAGTATTTTATTAGCACCTTTAGGGTTTTTATGTTTTTTAGAGTTTTAAGTGGGTTATAGTTTTTTAGGTTTTTAGGGGTTTATACGGTTTTTAGTGGTTTCTAGGGTCTTTTAGGGGTTTTATATCATTAGGTATTTTTTTCATTATTCATGGATTATGTTTCTTTTTAGTATTTTTTTATTTTAAGGATTTTTTATGGTTTTTAGGGGGTTATAGAATTTTTGTTTATTTGCCGGTTTTAAGGTATTTTAGCGGTATTTTAGTGGTTTTAGTGTTTTGCATATGGTTTTTATGGATTTTAATGTATTTTTATGGTTTATGGTGATTTTAGGGTTTTTAGGGGATATCAAGGCTTTTAGGGTTTTATGGGTTTTAGGGTTTTTTGGGTGTTTGGTTTTTAGGTAACTTTTATTATTGTAGGGTTCTGTATGGTTTTATTCATTTTAGGGTTTTAATGGTTTCTAAAACTTTTTTTGTTTTGTAGGTTTTTAATTTTTTTTGGGTTTGTTTGGGTTTTTAAATATTTTTAGGGTATTTTAGAATTTTTAGGGTTTTATTGGGGATTTACGGATTGTTTAGGTGGTTTTATGGGTTTTAGGGGTTTTAGAGTTTTTAAGGACTCTAAAGGTTTTCTTTTGGGTTTTAGGGGTTTTGTGATATTCTTTTCATTTTAGGGTTTTTAGTTTTTTTGTAGTTTTTATGGTCTTTTTGGATTTTATAATGTTTTTATGGGGGTTTAAGGTTGTTTAGGGCATTTAGGGTTTGGGGGTTGGGGTTTAGGTCATAGGGTTTTTTGTGTAAGGTATAGGGTTTTGGGTATATTTTATAGGGAATAGAGTCTATGGTATAGGGTTTTTGGTGTGGTTTTTAATGTGTTAATTGTATGGTATATGGTTTAGGGTGTATGGTTTAAGGTTTAGGGAGTCGTGTATAGGGTATATGTTGTATGGTTTGAGCTTTAGGATGTAGGTCTTACGGATTATGGTGTATGGTTTATGGTTCAGAGTGTAGGTTATAGGGTTAAGGGTGTATGGTTTATCGTGTAGGGGATGAGGTTTAGTGTGTTGGGTTTAGAGTTTTGGGTGGAGGGTATAGGTTGTTGGCTGTACGGTATAGGTTATGTGTTGTAGTGTATAGGGTTTAGGGATTAGGGTTTAGGGTTTAGTGTGAAGGTTATAGGGTTTACGGTGCTAGGATTAGGGTTTAGGGTGAAGGGTGAAGGGTATAGGTTTTAGGATGTATAGATTAGGGTTTAGGGTGTAGGGTATAGGGTTTATGGAATAGGGTTTAGGATTTATGATGTAAGGTATATGGTGTACGGTTTAGTAATTAGGGTATTTGGTGTAGGGTTTTGGGTATGGGGTTTAGGGTTTGGAAAATAGGGTATTGGTATTAGGTTGTCAGGTTTATGGTTTTGGGTGTTGGGTATAGGTTATAGGGTGCCGGGATTAGGGTTCAAGGATTTGGTAGAGGGTTTATGATTTAGGGTTTAGGTTTTATGGTGTAGGGTATATGGTTTAGTGCACAGGGTTTAGGGTTTAGGGTGAAGGCTATCAGATTTGGCATTAGGGGTTTGGGGTTTAGCATGTATGGTTTTGGGTTTAGGGTATATGGTATAGGGTTTAGGGTGTAGAGTATATGGTTTAGGGGGTATTCTAAAGGGTTTAGGGTGTATGTTTTAGGGTTTAGGTATTTGAATTTAAGGTTTTTGGAACATTGTTTAGGGTGTTGGATGTTGGTTTTAGGGTGTATGTTATAGGGTTTAGGTTTTAGTGTATGTTTTTAAGTTCTAGGGGATAGTGTTTAGTGTGTTAAGTTTAAGGTGTAGTGTATAGGGTTTATAGTGTAGGGTTTAGGATTTAGTGTGTACTCTATTGGGTTTAGGGTTTATGGTTTAGGGTTTAGGGTGTGGGGTATTTTGTTTGGGGTATATTGTTAAGGATTTACGTTGTAGAGTGTAGGGTTTCTATTGTAGGGTGTTGGGTTTAGAGTTTTTGGTGTTGGGTGTTGGGTATAGGGTTTACTTTCTAGGGTTTAGGGTGTAGGGTATAGGCTTTTGGTTGTGTGATATAGGGTTTATGGTGTAGGTATACCATTTCATGTGTATGGTTTATAGTGTAAGGTTTCAGGTTTATGGTACATTTTTTGGGTTTAGGGTGTAGGGTGTATGGTTTAGCTTATACGTTTTTGGTGTAGGGTTTAGGGTTGACAATGTATGGTATAGGGTTTATGGTGTAGGGATTAAGGATTAGGGTGTGGGTTGTAGGGATTATGGTTCTTAGGGTTCTTTATTTTTTAAATGTTTATAGGTGTTCTTAGGATTTTTATATTTTTAGGGTTTTAAGGGGTTTTATAGTATTTAGGATTTTTTGTGTTTTTATGTAATTTTGGTTTTTATAGGTATTTAGTTTATTTATGTTTTTTACGTTTTTAAGAGGTTTTTTTTACGATTTTTTAAGGTTTTTATGATTTTTTAGTTGGTTTAGTATCTTTTATGATTTGAAAGGGTTTTTGGGTATTTTTCATGATTTTTCGGGTTTTTGGGTATTTTTAGGGATTTTTTGGGAAATATATATTTTTATGGGTTTTTATGGGTTTAGGGAATTTTATGAATTTTTTTTGATTTTTGGGTTTTTCATAATTTTAGAGACTTTGGGGTTTTTAGTGTTTTTAGCTAGTTTTGGATTTGTATGGTTTTTAGTTTTTTTAGTGTTTTAGGGTTTTAGAGGTTTTAGGGTTTGGTGGGGGTTATAATTTCTATTATGTTAGGGGGTTTAAAAGAGTTTTTTTGGATACTTTGAATTTGTTGGTGTTTTAGGGTTTTTGCAGTTTTAATGTTATTTTGGGGATTTTATTAGTTTTAGGTGTTTTTTGGGATTTTAGTTTTTTAGGAATATTTTTCCGAGTTTAAGGGTATTAAAGGATTTTTTTAGTGTTTTATGAATTATTAGCGGTAGTAGGGGGATTTATAGGGCTTGTAGGTGTTTTAGGTATTATAGGTTTTTTGGGTTTTTTGGGTTTTAAATGGTTTTTTAGGGTTTTTTTGTTTTTAGGGGTTTGGTATTTTGTTTTTAAGTGTTTTATTGTATTTTTTGGGGTTTTATGGGTTTTAATGGGTTTTATGGTTTTAAGTTATTTTACTTTATTTGGGTTTTTACTCTACTTAATGGTTCATTCATAATTATTATGGACATTAATGATTTTTAAGGGGTTTTTAGGATTTTTTTTCAGAGTTCTAGGTTCATTAGGGTTTTTTGTGTTTTAGGGTCTTTTGGGGTTTAGTGATTTTGCTTGTGATTTTCTTATTTTTAAGGTCTTGAAGGGTTTTTAGAGAATTCAAGTATATTTTATGGTGTTTATGGGTTTTATAATTCCTTTATGGATATTTCTGGTTTTTATGGGTTTTGAGTGTTTTTAGAGTATAAATGGTTATTAAGGTTTTAGGGGGGTTTCTGAGTTTTTAGTGGTTTCATGTATTTTTTTTGCGGGTTTAAGGTTTTTAGGGTATTTTGGATTATTTTTTGGGTTTTTGGGCGGTTTTAGGAGTTGTTAGGATAGTTTAGAGGTTTTTTGTTTTTAAAATTTTTATGGTTTTTTGGCATTTTTAGGGTTTTACAGGGTGTTGGGGTCTTTTAATGCCTTTAGTGGTTTAGAGAGTTGTAATGTCTTTTAGGATTTTTTCAGTTTTAAGGTTTTTTGAGATTTTATTAGTTTTAGGTTATTAATGGATTTTATGGGGTTTTGGGGATTTTTGGGGGGTTTAGAGTATTTATGGTGTTTTTGGTAATTTTGAGGTTTTAGGTCTTTCAGCCTCTTTAAAAGTTCATAATTGTTTTTATACTATTTTAGGTTTTTAGTGTTTTAGGGGTTATTATTTTTTTTCTTATTTTGGGTATTTAGAGTCTTTTAGATTTTATTTTGGATTATATAGTTTTTTGGGATTTTAGGGTTTGAGGTTCATTTGTACATTTAGTGGATTTTACACCTTTTAAGGTTTTTAGGGTCCATTTGGGTTTTTAGCCTTTTTGGGTTCATTTATGATGTTTAGTATTGTAGGTTATTTTTTGGGATTTTAGGTCTCTTTTTGCGTTCTTGGGGTTTTGGGGTCCCTTAGGGGTTTTTAGGGTATTTGAGGTCCTTTGTATTTTCGATGGTTTTATGGTATTTTTGGGTTTTTGGTTCTTTTTTGTTTCTTGGGGGGGGGGGTTATTCCCTTATAGTGGGTTTTTGTGTGTATTGGGGGTTTTATGGTTTATATGGTCTTCTGGCGGTTTTGGGTTTTGTGGTTCTTTTTTGGTGTTTTAAGTTTTTTTGGTACTTTAGGGGTTTTATTATTTTTAGGTTCATTTGGTGTTTTTAGGGTTTTATATTTTTTGGGAACTTACAATATTTTAGGGTTTTTACAATTTTTAGGGTTTTAGGGTTTTTATTGTTTTCTGGGATTTTATGATCCTTCATGTTTTTAGGGTTTTCTTGGGTTTTTAAGGGTTTGGGTTTTTTGGGTTATATGGGATTTATGGTTTTAATGGGTTTTTAGGGGTTTAAAGGGTTTAACGGGTTTTATGGGGATTTATGGTGTTTAGTGGTTCTATTGTTTTTAGTGTTTTAGGGGATTATGGGGGTTTTGCGCTTGTTAGGTTATTAAGGGTTTTGGGTTTTTACGGTTTTAGGGGTTTTTAGTGTTTTATGGGTATTAGGGATTTTCCTTTTTTGGGGGTTTTGCGATTTTTTAGGATTTTAATGTGTTTATTGGGGTGTTATGTATTTTTAATGGTTTTAGGATTTCCATTGTTTTTTGGATTTTAGGGGGGGGGGTTCTAGGGTATGCATGGTTTAATAAGGGATTGAAGGGTTTTATGGATTTTAGTTTTTATAGGATTATTTTATGGGGTTTTGGGTTTTTATAGTTTCATATATATTTTAGGGGTTTTATGTGTTTTTTGAGGTTTTTGTTGTTTGAAGGGTTTTAAGGTTTTTGAGGTTGTTTATGGTTTTTTAGGGTGTGTTGTATTTTTAGGGTATTTATATTTTTAGGGTTTTAGGGTAGTGTTGGGTGTTTTTGGTTTTATCGGGTATTCTAGGGGCTTTATACGATATTTATAGTCTTGTAGATTTTTTATGGTTTTTAGAGACTTTAGTTTTTATTAGGGATTTTAGTGTCTTTTGGGGGTTTTTGGATCTGGGGAGGGCAGGGGGTTATGGAATGAATGGTTTTTAAGTGGGTTTTAGGGTTATATATGTTTTATCAGTTATTTAGGGATTTTAAGGAATTTTAGTTTTTCTAGGGGTTTTTAGTGGATTTTAAGTTTTTAAGGTAATTTGGAATTTATGGGTTTTAAGGGGTTTTTTTATTTTTATCCATTTTAGGAACTACATAGGGGTTTTGTGTTTTTAGGGGTATTTATTATTTTTTACGATTTTCAATGTTTTCCACATTTCTATAGTATTTCGGGGGGTTAATGATAATTTATATATTTTTGGGATTTTAGGGTTTTTTGGATTTTTTGGGGTTTTAATGGTTTTGGGGGGGGGGAGGGTGGGTTTAGGGTTTTAGGGGATTTATGGGGTTTTCCTTGATTTTTATGATTTTTTAGTGTTTAAGGGATTCCAATTGGATTTTTAGGATTTTTATGGATTTCAATGTTTAGGGGTTGTAGGTTTTTAGGGTTTTTTTGAGTTTTAGTGTTTTAAGGTTTTTAAGGGCTTTAGGTTTTCCATAGTTTTTAGGGTATTATGTGCCTTAGTAATTTTGGGTTATAATGTATTTAGGGGTTTTTAATGTTTTAAAGTTTATTTTGGGGTTTAGGGTTGTTTAGGGTTGTTTGGTATTTTTCTTTTTTGGATTTTTGGATGTTTAAGGGGGTTTAGTGTCTTTTAGGGGTATTATTGGGTTTTAGGTACTTTCAGGGTTTTATCAGTTTAAAATATTTTAGGGTTTTAGGTTGTCTAAGGTGTTTTAGGGGGTTTTATTGTTTTTTGAGGTTTATGGTAATTTGTTTTTTTTTTGAGTTTTTTGTAGTTTTTAGTGATTTTTAGGGGGATTAGGGTTTTAGGATTTTTTTTAGTTTGTTAGGTTTTTTATCATGTTTTGGGTTTTTAAGGTTTTTTAGGGTTTTAGGGTTTTCATAGGTATTTTTTGGGGTTTTAAGAAATTTTTAGGGGGTGTTCAACGATATTCATAGATTTTAGATATTTTTAGGGTCTTTAATTATTTTCATATTTTTATGGTTTTATATGGGATTATATTTATTTTCAACATATAGAGGGGATATTAAAGAATTTTGAGGGTTTTAGTTGTTTTATAGTAATTTTAGGGTTTTTTGGTGTTTTAGTATTTTTAAATGTCTTTAGAGTTTTTATAAGTGTTTTAGGGGTTTTATGGGTTTTTTTTGATTTTAAGGGTTTGTTATATCATTTATGAATTTATGGTTTCTATGGTTTTTAGGTTTTTTTATATTCATAGTGTTTTTAGTTTTTCCTAGGTATTTTAGTGTTTTAGGAGTTTTATGGTCTTTTAAAGGTGTTTAGGGTGTTTTAGAGTCCATTAGGTGTGTTTTATATTTTTTTATGGTTTTTTGGGGTTTTTAGAAATTTCTATGCTTTTTCTAGGGTTTTAGGATTTTTTTTATATGTTTTATGGATTTTATGGGTTTTTAGGGTATTTTTGGGGTTTTAGGGTGACATAAAGGATTTTATTGTTTTATGCTCGTTTGGAGTGTTTTATGGTTTTTTAATTTTTAGTGTATTATGGTCTTTTAGGGGTTCTTATGATCATTTTAGAATGTTTTAGGTTTTTTAGTATTTTTTATTTCTTTTTATAGTTTTAGGTTTTTTTAATTTTTATATTTTTTATGTTTTAAAGGGTTTTAGGAATTTTTAGAGATTTTAAGGGTTTTTTTAGGTTTAAGGGGGTTTAGGGTTTTTAGGGGTTTATGAGTTCTTTTGGGTATTATGGATTTTTAGGGTTTTAATGGTAATTTGGATATTTAGGGTCTTTATGTTTATAGGGGTTTAGGGTTTTTAGGCTCTTTAGGGTTTGGCGGGTTTTTGTGGTTTTTATGATGTTTTATGGGTTTTGTGTTTAAAAGCTTGTTTTTTTAAGATGGTATGTGAGAGTATGATATGCTCTAATATACCAAATGTAGGATCAAAATAATAGAGATGCTTAATAAAGTATCTAATGATGCTCAAAATACAAGAGTGGGGGTGAATTGTATTCTTTAAAAAATTACTTTGTAACTTTTATAGATGGTTATGTTTAACAAGGTTAAACACGGTATTTCACAAAACCTCTAGTTCTACAAACTTGCTTGATTCCGGAAATATGATTCCAAGAAAGTGATTCCGGAAAAGATGGTTTTGGAAAATGAAACTTAATAAAAGTTTACAAAGATAAATATTCTACCTTAAAGAATATAGAATGTTACGGAATCATAGTATACATGTATAAGGAAGTATAATATAGTTATACATTCCTCACCAATCAAATTGCAGTGGAAAACTTGTAATAAAACAAGTAAGAAGTAATAAATGTTTTAACCCAAAGAGAAGGGTATCCAAGAACATTGAATAAAGGTCCCTTGATTTATACTTTCAAAAAAGTCTATCTTACCCACACTAGGGTAAGCCCTCGATACGAGGATTGGATTTTGTCTTGCTATCCCCACTAGCCCTCAACTTCAAGGTAGTCAGCACCTCTATCTTCCAATCATCAGAAGCCCTCGATTGTACACAGCAACAATCAGAGTCGCACAAAGAAAACCTAAATAATAAGTTCAGTATGCACAAAGCAATAAAGCCTCTCTCTCTCTAGAAATCACTTCCGCAGCATGTAATCTCTATATTGATCAACTTTTTATGAGATCTTTCAAATGAGCTCCTATGTATAGGCATAGCTCCTATGGTCGGCTCCCTCCTCCAACGGTCCTATTGTTCCTTGAATTTCGGAGGGAGCTATACACATGTCACCCAATCAATGGTTAGTTAGTAACTGAATTCACGACATCATTTTATAACAAAAACAAGTGTAAGAAAAAATATGGTTTCATAACCAAAATCAAATATTCGGAATGTAAGAAAATAAAATATTGGAGTCTTACCAAAAACCCATTCTCTGTCTATAATACAAGGATATTCAGATTCTGTTTTCTAAGGAATTCAAAACCTAAACTCAAAAGAATTCCAGAGTCTAAATTTCAAGGAAATTCGGAATCTGGATTCACAAGAATTCAGAACATGAACTTACAATGTTCGGAGTTAGAGTTCATGAGAATTTAGAGTGAAAACTTACAATGTTCGAAGTCTGAATTAAAAATAATTCTGGGTTAGAACTCACAAATTTCGGAGTCTGAATTTTATAGAATTTGGAGTCAGAACTCACAATGTTCGGAGTCTGAATTCATTAGAATTAGAAGTTAGAACTCACAAAGTTTGGAGTCTGAATTCATTAGAATTCAGAGTCATAACTCATAAGAGTTTGGATTCTGAATTCAGAGAACATGGAGTCTGAATTCAGAGTCTGAAAATAGAATTCTCTTTATCTATGTATTATATGATTCTAATGTTTTAGATATGAATCCAAATTTTACACTTAGACAAGATAATGAACACTAAAATAAGGGTAAGGGTAAATTTCCTTGGGGAAGGAAAGTTTTACTTAGGGTAGTAAAACACAGGGTATAATGAGATTTTCCATGAAATAAGGTGTTTGTGATTTTCAAAACAAGAAGGAATGATAGAGTTTTAAGGACACCTTATTGACTCAACAATCTCCCCCAAGTATGGAGGAATGAAAAAGTCATAATGAAAACCTTATTGACTCAACAATCTCCCCCTTTTGGAAAGCACAAACAACCTTTTGAAAAAGAATATAAGGACTTAGAAAATATTTTTCTAGACATTGAAATAATACGTATATTCCTTTACACATGGACAAAGATTAATATGACTAACTCCCCCTTAGGATTTGGAACATAAAGTATCATATTCTAGTTTTCTGAAATGTGATTTTTCATAATATCGAATATAGAAATCCTCATAATGAAGGATCCCCCTTAGATAAAATCCCCCTTACTTAGGGATATTTCTTCGTTTCTTAGTATTATTTATATCTTTCTCCCCCTTTGTGTTTTTAAAAAAGAACTAGAGAGAATGGAAAAGAAATTATAGAACCTGAAATATTAGTACAATGCATCCAAACAAAAATAAGAAACCAAAATTTCATTATTATAGGAAGAATTTTTACAAGGAAATAATACAACAAAAGTTCAGATTGGATTAATTTGTCTTCCTTCTCCTTGGGTATCAATTTCTTCACTCTGGTTTTCAGCTTTTTGAGTTCCTTGTCGTCTTCCTCTACTTGATTTAGAAGCTGATCCTGATCCTCAGCTTTCCTGTCTAAAGCCTTGGCTCTTTCATCTTGAGCCATAAGAACCTCTGACTAAGCCTTTAAGACTTCTTCCCGCTTAACAAGCTTTTCTTAAATCTCAATCTAAAGATCTTTTTCTCTCTTATAGATTTGAGAAACAGAATATAGCTTCCCATTCAGATCATTTACCTCTTGAATCAGATTATTCTGTTAAAGAGTTATCTATTTCTCAAAGAAAGTCGTAGAATCCTTGATTTTACTATCTTCATTATCAAAATATTCCTTAACATCATGTTGAAACTCATCAGGCTCTCTCAAATAATCAACTATTTTATTTGACCAGCAAATCAATTTATTACAATATTTTTTGTGGGCATCTTAGTTAATGAATAAGTTCTGTAAATCAACCTATAGTTTTATACACTTATCCATCACTAATGATACTGAATCAGATTCTTTATTGAAGCTGTGTTAGAGCATCTTAAATATCGAGTCAATGCTTGGGATGATCATAATGGTGTCAAGAAGCTTCTTCAGTGATTGAATGACGAAATCAAGTCCTAGGGATGATGATTTTGAATCTGAGACTTTTCATGGTGAAGGGACTTTCTCTAGCTCAACAAGCTACCTCTTCGAAGATCCACCAGCTTCCTTTTTCTTAAAAATAACTTTAGTATGTGTATCCGTAATCACATGTTTCCCTTTATCAGTTACTAGAAAAGATTTCTCACATGGAGAAGCATGTTCACTGTCAGTCAGCTGAACAATTCTATCTTCATATATACTCTCCTTCTCAGCTCATTCCTCATCATCTTCAGGGTGAATGAAATTATGAATATAATGGAATCTTACATGGAAAAGAAATTCAGATACACCAACCACTCTCAGTAAGTCTGCCACTCTGAAATCGACTGACAGTTGACATCTCTTGAGAAGGAACATCCAGATACATTTATATTTGAGAAATATTTGAGAGGTTCGGTAAATGATTTTGAAAGGGGGTAGAGATTTGGCATGAAAAGGATTGAAATACGATGTGGGATCACCTTCGGGGGTCCTTTATATAGGCGTTTGATGTGATGGTTGAACTTCCAAAGACAATCCAACAGTTGAGAAATCTTCAGATTAGATCTGACGGTTGAAATTATAGCTGCAAGAAAAATTTGGTCGGATCTGATCATTTGATATTTTTAAAGGAAAACATTCAGATTTTAGGAAACTAGAATCCAAAAATTTTAAAACACAAAAGAAAATACCATCAAGTAAATGATGATTACAAAAACATAATAAAGAAAACATACCTTTCGTATTATAAGGATGATTATCCATGTTAAAGAAAAAATTCTTCTTGATGAAATTTAGATTCCCAAAATATTGATTACAAAAAAAATTGAAATTGAAAAAAAAACACCATTATGAAAATTTTGAGTATGAAAATTTTCATTACTAAAATCTTCATTACGAAAATTTTGAGTACAAATATTATAGACTATGAAATTTTTCATTACGAAATATTTGAAAAATCTAAATATGAAATTTTTAAAAAACTTTATTACGAAAAACTTGAAAATATTCATTACGAAAAATATGAAAATCTTTATTATGAAAAATTTTAGAAAATTCATTACGAAAAATTTGAAAAACATCATTAGAAAAAAACGTGAAAAACTTCATTACGAAAAACATAAAAACCGTCATTATGAAAAATTTAAAAAAAACAAGAAAATGTACCCCCCCCCTATGAAAAGGAGTTTATTACTGTAAGGAGATTAGTTTAACAAAAATTTAACAAGGAGGATTACCTTATGGTTATCATTATTAACTTCTATTTAATGTATTAAAATATATCGGAGGTTTAAGATTTTGTGAATATATCACCAAGTTGATCTTGCGTTGTGATAAATTGAAGAATGATATCTCTTTTTAGTGTGTGATCCCTAAGAAAGTGATGCTAATATCTATGTTTTTTGCATGAGAGTGATGTGAATGGTATTTACTAAGGGTAATGTCACTAGTTTTATCACACAAAATTTTTGTTTTGGTAAAACTCATACCATAGTCTGTGAGTGGGTGTTGCATCCCCAATATATGAGCACAACAACTTCCAGCTGCTACATATTCAGCTTCAATAGTGGAAAGTGATACTGAGTGTTTCCTCTTGAATGACCAAAAAAATAATGAATCTTATAAGAAATTACAGGTTCCAGATGTACTTTTTCTATCCATTCTACAACCACCAGAGTCAGCATCTGAAAAACTTTTCAAAACAAAATCATTTCCAGAAGTATAGAAGAGTCCTAAATTGACGGTTCCCTTTAAATAGCAAAAAAATATTTTCACTGCAATTAAATGAGATTCCGTAGGATTATATTGATATCTTTCACATAAGCATACTGAAAACATTAAGTCTAGAAAACTGGATGTCAAGAAAAGTAAACTTCCTATCATACATCTAAAAGATGTTTGATCAACTGGTTTCCTAGCTTCATCATGATCAAGTGTTTTTTAGGTACCAATGGGAGTAATAATTCGTTTATTGTTTTCATATACATAGTTTTTAAGAATATATTTAATACACATATGTTGGGATATATAGGTTCCTTCTTGTTTTTGAGATATTTGAAAACCAAGGAAAAATGATAACTCACCCATCATACTCATTTCAAACTTAGATTTCATTAGATCCGCAAAGGAATCCATTAAAGATTTATGAGTTGAACCAAATATAATTTCATCAACATAAATTTGATCAATAAAAACATTTTTATTTTATTTCATTATTAAAAGGGATGGATCTGCATTTCCCTTAACATAATTATTTTGAAGTAAAAATCATGTAAGTCTATCATACCAGGCTCGAGAAGATTTCTTAAGTCCATACAAAGCTTTGGTAAGTCTAAAAACATGATAAGGATGTTTTGTATCTTCAAAAATAAGAGGTTTATCAAAAAAACATCCTCTTGAACATAACCATTAAAGAAAGAACATTTCACATCCATTTGGAATATTTTGAAATTGAAGAATGCTACTAAGGCAAGTTATATATGAATAGATTCAATTCTAGCTAATGGAGCAAAGGATTCTTAATATTCTAATCCTTCTTGTTGATTATAGCCTTTAGTAACTAATAAATCTTTATTTCTCACAATTATTCCATTTTCATCACACTTATTTATGAAAACTCATTTTAATCCAATAAAAGAATTTTTCTTGGGTCTTTCCACCAAGGTCCTGACTTTGTTTCTCTTGAATTCATTTTTCTCATATTTCATATCTTTTAACCAATCATCATCACCTAAAGCATCATCAGTGATTTTTGGTTCTAATTGGGAAAGGAATGCAAGATGTTATAATTCATTTCTTAATGAACTTCTAGTTCTTATAGGTTGATTCACATCACCAATGATGCTATCACTAGGATTATCCTTTAGAAACAACTGGTTTGGGTTATTTAAAACCTATTGATCAATATAGGGTAGGGAATCTTCTAGGGTAAATGCTTCAGAAACATTTTCTTGGGAATTTTATTTATCAGACAGATCTTCAATCATGGGTTGATAATCAGTTTTTGAATATGCATCTGAATATTTAGTATGGTGTTGTTTAAAAACAAAGGGATCAGTTGCATCAAATTTTACATGTACCATCTCTTCAATAGTACAAGTGTTTTTATTGAAAACTCTATAATCCATGGAGGTTGTGGAGTGGCCTAATAAAATTCCTTCATTAAATTTTGGTGCCAATTTGGGTAGATTATATTTAGTATTCAGAATGATTACCTTGCAACCAAAAACCATAAAGTAGGAATGTCTAGGTTTTCTACCATTCCATAACTGATAAAGAGATTTATTTAGAAAAGTTTTAATCAAAACTCAATTTATTGTATAACAAGAAGTACTTACAACTTCAACCCAAAAATTTCTTACTATAGAATATTCACTCAACATGGTTCTTGTTATCTCTTGAATAATTCTATTTCTTCTTTCAACAAAACCATTTTGTTGAGGGGTTCTTGGTGATAAGAAATTGTGAGTAATTCCTTTTCTACTACAAAAAGTTTCAAAATCAGAATTTTGAAACTCTCCACCATGATCACTATTAATAGTTTTCAATGGATGGTTTATCTCGTTTTTAACTTGGGCTCTAAAACATTTAAAATATGGGAAGGATTCAGACTTCTTAGCTAGAAAATAGACCCTTGTAAATCTAGTGTAATAATCAACTATCAAAAATAAATAATAATTTCCTCCAATGCTTCTATTTTTTGTAGGTCTAAAGAGATCCATATGCACTAACCATAATGCATCAGTAGTTTAGACTTAACTAACTGATTTAAAACATGATTTATGATTCTTTCAATATTGACAAGGGTCACAAAATTTTGACGAATCAAATCTAAGCTCCAGTATATCCTTAAATAATATTTTCTTAGAAATTTTTCATAAGTTATTAAGGTTAAAGTGAACTAACCTTCTATTCCACCACCATGAATAACCTTAAATTTCATTAAGGAATGGTAATTCGTGGACCCTATGGTATTCTAAGTTTAGTTTTTATACATTCTCTTACCTATGGGCAGTATGAATAAACTCTTCCTTGGAATTGTGTACTAATAACTTATCATTCCTAAAATTAACTAGGTATCCTTCATCACATAACTGATTTATGCTAATGAGGTTGTTTTTAAGACACTTAATAAATAAAACATTTTAAATCAAATTTTTTCTAAGAAGAACGATGTTACCGATACCAATAATTTCTCCCTAAGTATTATCTCTGAATGATACTTTACCTCCTTTCTTCATGATAATATTTTCAAAGTAGTTTTTGTTACCATTCATATGCTGAGAATATCCACTATCCATGTACCAAGTATTGTTGTTCGTACTTTCAATATTTTCATGAAAACAAAAATTGTTAGACATTCAGAACCCAACTGTTCTTGGATCCGGAAATTTCAGAAAGAAAAATATTAGGCACCCACATTTTCCTAGAAAAATAGGCTTTATGAAATCCTAAAGACTGAGTTCTGTTTAGGGAACACTTTTTTTCCCAGTGTCCACCACACTGACACTTTGTACAGAATGGAGCACTTTGAGGAACAAAATAATTATTGTTAAAAATCAGTTTAGAACTAGTATAAACAAAACAAAAATTATTCCTTAGATGTTGGATTTGAGAATACATCTTATCAAAATTTTCCCTAACTAAGGTAATGTTTGAAAATCAATTTCTCAAGGAAAAAATTTTGGATTTCAGTTTAATATCTAAATTCTTGTCTTCAAAACATTTTATTTTGAACTAGAGTTAGGCTCGAAAACATTTTTCATTGAAATTACGTTTTCTAGGTCCTTAGAAAGTTTATTCTTCTCAGAATTTACTTAATTAAGATTTTGTGAAATATATTAAAAATCAAAAATTTTCTTATCAAGATCTTTAGAAAGATCTGATATTTCCTTAGTAAGAATAATATTCCTCGAATTTTCCATATCAGTATTTTTCAATAGTTTTGAATTCTCAGACTCATGGAGCTTAGAAAACCTAGAAACTTCTTCATAGGTAGGTAAATTATTATCTTCATCAGAAGAAGATTCATTATCATAAGAGCTATAGTATTTACTATCACTATAGTTTTAATTCAAATAATCATTGATCATTGATTAAGCATTGTGTACCTTAGCCCTTAAGAAATGATATTCAATAGGTAGTCTGTCTATTAGGCTGAGATTATTTTGTCCAGAAGATTCGTAATCTGATCATTCATCTGAAGAGTCACAACCACTGACACTCTAGGTGTCATTATCTTTCAAGATTTTCTTAGCTTTAACTTTGTAGTACTTCTTTATGTTCCTCTCAGAATGCTTTTCCTTTCCTTCTTTACTTTTAAGAATTGCAAAATCATGCCTTATATGTCCAGCTCCCTTTCATTTATAACATGTGACTTCTGAATCATTCTTGTCTTTCCTTTCATTCTTCTTATATCTATATTGAATGTTCTCCTATCCAACAATCTTGTTCATCCTTATAGCATGATTTTCAAACTCATTTTCTGAAGATTCATTTCAACTAGATTCGGATTGAATAACAATATTCTATGATTTGGACCTAGTAACTCTCTCAGGAGTCTTGGATTTCATATAATTTGATGTTATAGTAAAAGAAACACTTCCATTATCATTATTCTTCATTACATTATCAGAATCTCTCTTCATTACGGTCTCATGTTGATCAATAGTTCCAAAAAGTTCATCAAGAGAAATCCGAGTAACCTTTTTGTTCTCATCAATAGTAGTCCTCTTGGATTCCCACTCATTGGGCATAATGTCTATGATCTTATCAACAAGATCTTCATAATCTAATCCTTTCTCACCCATGGATTTTAAACTATTCACAATAGTCATGAATCATTGTTGCACCTTACATTCGGGTTCTCCATAAGGAAAGACAAAACCATGATATTCAGCTATGAGCATGGCTCTTCTTGTTTCAATGACTTTGGAAGTTCCAAAGTGAGTAACTTCACATTTCTTACAAATACAATTTTCTGCTTCACAAGATGAAATTTGGATATATATATTTCTAGTCATAGAAAAAATCAAGGTATACTGTACGTTATATTTCAGTAGATATTCATGCTTTTCTTGATTGGTGAAGGTACTAACTTCCTTGTAAGGGATTTTATATCCTCCAGTAAGCATAAAAAAATTATCAACTCCTGTATTGATAATAAAAGTCTTCAAGTGATCTCTCCAATATTCATAATCATTTCCATCAAAAATATGTGGCCTTGTTGGATTGATATTTTCTATAGAACCAACATTGATTCTTGCCATCTTAAAGAAAAAACATTCCACAAAAACATGTTAATAGAAAAAGTTAGGATTCAATGATAAAAATTCTTAAGAAAGGAAAAAGTTAGAACAATGAAAACCGAGAAAGGAAAACTTATATTTGAATATAAGTATTTCAGAGACCTACTCTAATACCAATTATTGAGATTTTTATAGGGTACGAGGTCATCATCCTCTGATACCAATTGTTGAGATGGTATGTGAGAGTATGATTTGCTCTAATATACCAAATGTATGATCAAAATAATAGATATACTGAATAAAGTATCTAAAAATGCTCAAAATACAAGATAGGGGGGTGAATTGTATACTTTAAAAAATTCCTTTAGAACTTTTATATAGGTTTATGTTTTACAATGTGCAACAAAGTAATTCACAAAACCTCCAGTTCTACACACTTCCTTGATTCTGAAAATATGATTCCAAGAAAGTGATTTTGGAAAAGATGGTTTCAGAAAATGAAACTTAATGAAAGTTTACAAAGATAATGATTATACCTTAATGCGTATAGAATCTTACAGAATCATATTATACAAGTATAAGGAAGTATAAGATAGTTATACTTTCCTCAACAATCAAAATGCAGCGGAAATATTTTAATAAAACAAGTAACAAGTAATAAATATTTTATCTCGAATAGAAGAGTATCCAACAACCTTAGATAATGGTCCCTTGATTTATACTTTCAAGACAGTATGTCTTACCCACACTAAGGTAAGCCCTTGATACAAGGATCGGATTCTGTCTTGTTATCCCCACAAGCCCTCAACTTTAAGGTAGTAAGCACCTCTATCTTCCTCAGCAAGGAATCCCTCAACTTCAAGGTAGTCGGCATCGCACTCTTCCTATCCCCAGAATCCATTGATTGTACACAACTACAATCATAGTTGCATAAAAAAAATCTGAACAAGATTTTCAATATGCAAAAATAAATAAAGCCTCTCTATCTCGAAATCACTTCATCAGCTTGTAGTCTCTAGATTGATCAACTTCTTATGATCTCTTTAAAATGATCTCCTATTTATAGGCATAGCTCCAACAGTCAACTCCATCCTCCAATGGTCATATTGTTCCATGAATTTTAGAGGTACCTATATACGTGTCACTCAATCAACGGTTAGTTAGTAACTGAATGCATGAAATTGTTTTATAACAAAAACAAGTATAAGAAAAAATATGGTTACATAACAAAAATCAAATATTCAGAATATAATCAAATAAAAGTTCAGATTCTAACCAAAAACACATTCGATGTCTATAATACCCGGATCTTCATATTCTATTTTCTAAGGAATTCGGAACCTGAACTCTGTAGAATTATTGATTCTGAATTTCAAGGAAATTCAGAATATGGATTCACAATAATTCGGAACCTGAACTTATAAAGTTCAGAGTCACAGATCATGAGAATTCGGAGTCAGAACTTACAATGTTCAGAGTCTGAATTCATTCGAATTTGGAGCCATAACTCAAAACGTGTGGAGACAGAATTCATTATAATTCAGAGTTATAACTCACAATGTTTGGAGTCTTAATTCATTATAATTCGGAGTTAGAACTCACAATGTTCAGAGTCTGAATTCATTAGAATTTGGAGTCAGATCTCATTAGAGCTCGGAGTCAGAATTCATAGAACTCGGAGTCTGAATTCAGAGTCTAAAAATAGAATGATCTTTATATAAGTATTATATGATTCTAAGGTTTTAGATATGAAACCAAATTTTACACTTATACGTGCTAATGAACAATGAAAAACATGGTAACGATAAATTTCCTTGGGAAATTAAAATTTTCCTTAGAGAAGTAAAACACAGGGTATAATGGGATTTGGCAATAAATAAGGTGTTTGGGACTTTCAAAACAAGAAGGAATGATATTTAATAAGGATACCTTATTGACTCAAAAATATCCCCCAAATATGAAGGAATTAAAAAGTTATAAGTAAAACCTTATTGACTCAACATGTATCATGGGTTTTAAGGGGGTTTAGGGGATTTTATGGAATTTAATGTTTTTTTGTTCTTTTGAGTCCTTAGGGGGAAGGGGTTATGGTTATTTATAGTTTTTATGGTTTTTAGGGTGTCCTTGGGGGTTTATGGGTATTTTTAGTGTTTTTTGGTTTTTTGGGTTTTTAGGATTTTTTGGGGTTTATAGGGTTGGTATTGTTTTTTGGGTATTTTATTTCATAGGGATTTAGTGGTTTTTTTTGTTTTTAGTGTTTTTAATGGATTTTATTTTATTTTTAGGTTTTTTAATCTTTTTATGTTTTTTAAGAGTCCGAGGGTTTACTTGGTTTTAGGGGATTTTAAGGATTTTAGGGGTTATATGGTTTTTTCAGTTTTAAAGGTTTTATAGAGATTATTTATTTTAGGATTTTTTTTGGGTTTTATGGGTTTTAGGGGTTTTATAGTGTTTTTATAGTTTTATAGGAAATTAGGGTTTTTAGGTATTTTTATGTTTTCTAGGGCCTTTGTAGTATTTTTTTTACTGTTTTAGGATTTACGGTATTTTTAGGATTTCAAGGTCTTCAAGGGTTTTAGTTTTTTGGGGATTTGTGGCTATTTAGGGGTTTTAGGGTATTTACGGCATTTATAGTTTTAGTAATTCTTATGGGTTTCATGGTTTTTTGGTTTTTTAGTAGTTTAATTACTTTTTTAGGGTATTTTATGTTTTTTGGGTTTTTAGGTTTTATAAGGGGTATTTTAAGTTTTCATGGTCTTTTAGGGTTTATGGTATTTTTATGTTATAGGTGGTTTCAGGGTATTTTAGGGGTTTTTTGGTTTTTTTGGTTTTTGGCTCTTTTAGGGTGTCTTAGGATCTTTTAGTGTTTTATGGACTTTTATTGTTTTGGTTATATAGTTTAGTGTTTACAGTGTATGGTTTAAAGTTGTAGAGTTTATGGTTTTGGGTGTAGGGTCTACAGTTTAAGCTGTATGGTTTATGGTTCAGGGTTCAGGGTTTATTGTTTAGGGAATGAAGTACAGAATTTTGGGTGTATGATTTTGGGTTTATTGTGTAGGGTATTGGGTATCAGGAGTAGGGTTTATTTTTTTGCGTGTAGGGAATTGGGTATACGGTTTTGGTTTTATGGTGTAAGGTATAGGATTTTTGGGTTGTTAGAGATTTATATGGTCTAAGGGGATTTCATAGGTTTTAATATATTTTTGGAGTTTTATGGTTTTGATTGTTTTTATTGTTTCAGGGGTTCTTTTTTGATTTCATTTTATTAATATTTTTTGGAGTTTTAGGTATTTTTGGTGATTTTTAGGGTTTTAAGGGTATTTAGGGGAATTTATGAGTTTTTTGGTTTTTAGGGGGTTTTAGTTTTATAGAGTATTTTTTTTATGGGTTTCTAGGATTTTAGGGGCTTTAGGGGTTTTTTGGCATCTATTAGGTTTTATACACTTCTTAGTGTTTTTGTGTTTTAATGATTGTTTTATTGATTTTACGGTATTTTTAATTTTTTTAGAATTTCTTTTTTTAGGGTTTTAGGTTTTAGGTTATTTTGGGTATTTTATGGTCTTTTAGTGTTTTCTTGGTCATTTAGGGACATTTTAGTGTTTTTTGGGTCTTCCATGTTTTTTTAATTTAAATTTTTTTGATGATTTTTATGGTTGTTTAGGTTTTAAGGGTTATGGGGGTTTTAGGGTTTTTAGGGGCTTTATGTTTTTTTTTGTGATTTTTAGAAATTTTATGGTATTTAGTGTTTTTATAGCCTTTAGGGATTTAATGGTTTTTAGTCATTTTAGGGTATGATACATTTTTGGGGTTTTAGGGTTTTAAGAATATTTCAGATTATTTTTATGGTATTTTTAGGGATTGGTCCAGATTTTATGGATTTATGGGTTTCATTGGTTTTTTTAGTTTTATAGTGGGTTTTAGGGTTTTAGGGTTTTTAAGAGTTATAAGGGATTTATTTTATTAATGGTGTTTTTGGTTTTTGGGGTTTTTGGATATTTTTTTGTGATTTTATGCTATTTTTTTATTTTAGGTGTTCTTATATTTTTTGGTGTTTTTAGGATCTTTTAAGGTTTGTAAGGGTTTTACAGGTTTATAATTGTTTTAGTGGTTTTAGGGATTTTAATTGGAGTTTTTGTTTTTTGGGGATTCTTAGTTTATTTTGGGTTTCTATAAATTTTCAAGAATATATAGGATTTTTTAAAAGTTTTTATGATTTTTAGGGATTTTGGTTTTTTTTGGGTTTTATGGGTTTTTATGACTTTTATGTTTTTAGGGTTATATGGTTTTTGGTGAGTGTTTTAGGTTTGTAATCATTTTTATGGGTTTTTTATTTTTTTTGTATTTTTATTATATTTTATGGTGATTAATGTCTTTTTAGTGTCTTTTTTAGGGTTTTTATAGGTTTGTTAAGTGTATTTAAGGACATTTAGGGTCTTTCAGGTTTTTTATAATTTTTAGGGTCCATTAGGGGTTTCATGGTTTTTAGAGATTGTAGTGCTTTGGGGAGTTTTTCTTATATTATGTTTTTAGGGTTTTTAAGATATTTATGGGTTTTAGTGTATTTATGGTTTTTAGGGATTATTAAGGATTTTAGGGGTTTTTAAGTTTTTACGATTTTTACAATTTATATGGATTTTAGGGAATTCAATGGATTATAGATTTTTGGGGTTTGGGGGATTCTTAATGGATTTTAGGGATTTTAGATCATTTCGTGTTTTTTAGGTTTTTTAAGTGTTTTAAGGGTTTTTATGGTTTTTATGGGTTTCATGGGTTTTCAATATTTTTAGTGAATTTTAGGTTATTTAGGGCTTTATGTTTTAAAATTTTATTATGGCTTTTAGGGTTATTAGGGGTTTCCTTGTTTTAGGGATTTTTTTCCTTTAAGGGGGTTTTAATGTTTTTAGGGTTCTATGTATTTTGATGATTTTTAAGGACATTAATGATTTTTAGGGGTTTTCATGATTTCATAGGATTTAAGGGTTTTCATGTTATTTATAGCGGTTTTATGTGTTTTTTTTGTTTTTATGGATTTTATAGTTTTTATGGTTTTATGGGATTTTGGGTTTTTTGGGGGTTTAATGTGGTTTTTAAGGATTTTTAGAATTTCTATAATTTTTTTGTTTTGTTATGAATTTTTCGGTTTTTAAGGGGTTTTAGGGGTTTGATGGTTTTTTGGATTAAAAATGCTATTTTAGGGTTTACGGTTTTTAGGTTTTAGGGATGAAGGTGTAGGGTATATATGGTGCCTGGTATAGGGTTTAAGGTGTAGCATAGAGTGTTCAGGGTGTACAATATAGGTTTAGGGTGCATATATTATGTTTCAGGACGTAGGGTATAGGGTATAGGGTATAGGGTATATGTTTTAGAATTTAGGGTGTAGGTTTATAAGGTGTAGGGTATAGAGATTAGCATGTTTGGTTTAGGGATTAGGGTGGAGGGTATTGGGTTTATGTGGTTGGGTTAAGTGTTTAGTGTTCAAGGTATTGTGTTTTGCGTGTAGGGTTTATAGTTTTGGGTTTAAGGTATATGGTTAGGCTATAGAGTTTTTGTTCACGGTGTATGATATTGAGTTTGGCGTCAGGGGTTTTTGGTTTAGTGTGGTGGGTATATGGTTAAGTGTATAGGGTTTAGTGTTTAGGGTGTAGGGTATAGGGTGTGGGGTTTAAGGATTAGGGTGTAAGGCAAAGTGTTTGGGGTTTAGATTTAAGGGTTTAGGGAATGGGGCTGAGGGTTTAGGGTTTACAGTGTAGGATATAGTTACTTTTTAGGATATAAGATTTAGGGTTTAGGGTTTAGGGTTTAGGGTTTATTGTGTTGTGTATATAATTAAGGGTTCATGGTATGTTGTTTAGAGTTTAGGGTATAGTGTTTAGGGGGTAGGTTGTAGGGTTTAGGTTGAAGGGTTTATGGTATAGGATATAGGTTTAGAGTTTTGGGTGTATGGTATAGGGTTTAGTGGGAAGGATAGAGGGTTTAGTGTACATGGTATTTGGTATTGGGTGTAGGTTATAGGGTTTAAGGTGATGGTTTTAGGGAATATACTATAGGGTATAGGATTTAGGGTGTATGGTTTTGGGTTTAGGGTGTAGGATATAGGGATTAGGCAATAGGGTTTAGGGTTTTTGTTATAGGGTATACAGTTTAGGGTGTATGGTTTAGGGTCGAGGTTATTAGGAATAGGGAATCGTGTGTTGGGTATAGGGTTTAGGGTTTAGGTTGTAGAGTATAGGGTTTATGATTTATGCAGTAAGGTTTAGGATTTATGGTGCAACACATTGGGTTTCGTGTGTATGGTATATGCTTCAGAGTGTAGATTATTGGGTTTTAGGTGTAGGGTATAGCGTTTAGGGTGTAGGGTACATGGTATAGTGTTTAGGTTTTTTGGAATATGATTTTGGGTGTAGGGTTTAGGTTTTAGGGTTTAGGGTGTGGTGTATAAGATTTTGGTTTTAGGGTGTAGGGTATAGGATTTAGGGAATGCGGCTTAGGGTTTATTGTGTATTGTATAGGGTTTTGGGTGTAGGGGTTAGGGCATAGTTTATAGGGTTTTGAGTGTGGTCTTTTGGGTTTTGGGTGTGGGTTTAAAGGTTTAGGGTGTAGTATTAAGGGTTTAGGGTGTATATTATAGGGTTTAGTGTGTAGAGTTTAGGTTTTAGGGAGTATGGTATAAGGTTTTAGGATTTGGGTATTGGGTGTACGGTATTCGGTTCAGTACGTAGGGTTTAGGGTTTAGGGAAGATAGGTGTTAGGTATAGGTCTTAGGGTGTTGTGTTTTTTGTTTAAGGGTGTAGGGTTTACAGTTTTGGGTATTGATTTTTGGATTTAGGGTTTATGTATAAGGGTTTTTATGGTGTCTTTGGGGGAAGATATGGCATTTCTGATTTTTAGTTTTGAGGGATTTTTTGTGGTTTTTAGGGATATTTTTTGTTTTGAGGGTTTTATGGATTTTTAGGGTGTTTTGTGTTTTTATGGGTTAGATTGCTTTTAGGGTAATGGTTTTTGGTTTTCATTATGCTTTTTACATTTTAATATTTTTAGGTTTTTCGGGGGTTTATGAGTTTTTAGGGGTTTTTGTGTTTTTCTTGTTTTTTAGGGTTTTTTGGGTTTCTACGTTTTTTTTGTGGTTTAGATGTTTTTAGGGGTTTTAGTGGTTTTATGGTATTTAGGGTCTGAGTGTTTTTTTGGTTTTTTAGGGATTTAGTATTATTAAGGTTTTCTTAATATTTTTATGGTTTTTTTTTGGGATTATTAGGGGTTTTCATGGTTTTCATGGTTTTAAGGATTTCTAGGTTTGAATGCTATTTTGGGTATTTTTGGTAGTTTATGGTTTTTTTGTTTTTATTGTTTTTATTGGGTTTTCTTTGTTTTTTTCTGTTTTTAGGGTTTTTTTGGTTTATTTGGGATTTTTTGGGGATTCATGGGTTTTTAAGGTATTGAGGTTAACTAGTGTTTTTAGTGTTTTTAAGGACTTTCAAGGTCCGTTGGGGTTTTTTTGGTTTTTAGTTTCCTTTAGTGTTTTTTGGGTTTTTTGGGTCCTTTGAGGGTTTTTTTTTGTTTTTTTGGTTCCTCTTGGATTTTTATGAGGTTTTTTGTTTCCTTTTGGGTTTTTAGTGTTTTTATATTTTTTTGGGTTTTAAATAAATTTTATATTCTTTTAGGGGTTTTATTATTGTTTTTACTGTCTTCCATGATTTTTTGTGGTTAAAGGGTCTTTTTTTGTTCATTTAAGGTGTTTTAGGGGTTTACGGTGTTTACGGAAATTTAGGGTTTTAGGGGTTTTATGGAATTCTAGTGTTTTTTTGTTTTCATGGTTTCTTAGATTTTATGGGTTTTAGTGTTTTAGGGTTTTTAAGATTTTTTATGCGTTTTTAGGGGTTTTAGGGATTTTATGGTTTTTTGGGTTTTTTCAGTTATTAGCGTTTGTTTCAATTTTAATGTTTTTGGGGTGGTTTAGAGTTTTTAAAGGATTAAGGGTCTTTCTGGGTTTTAATGGGTTTTTGGATTTTTAGTGGTTTTTATTGTTTTTTTGGTTCTTAGGCATTTAAGGTTTTCCGGAATTTTTAAAGTTATTTAGTTTTTTAGAGTTGTAGGTTTTTTATGGGTTTTATTGGGTTTATGGGTTTCAATTATGTTTTGTTATTTATGGGTTTTTTGGGTTCTTGAGGTTTTGAGGGGTCTTAAGGATTTTTTAGGGTTTTTAGGGGTTTTGAAGATTTATAGGGTTTTACGAATTTTAAGATTTTTAAAGGTTAAAGGGGTTTCATTGTATTTGGGGGGTTTTAGAGATTTTAGGGATTTTCTTGGATTTTTAGGGGTTTTAGGATTTTTTTTTGTTTTTATGGAATTTTAGTTATATTATGGGTTTTTAGGGGTTTCTGTGTTTTAGTGTATATCTTAAATTTTTATGGGTTCAGATGGTTTTTACTATCTTGATGGATTTTTAGGGTTTTTATTGTTTTGGTTGTTTTTTTGGTTTTTTAACGGTTTTATGATTTTTTAGGGTTTTTAGGAATTTTATTTTTGTTTTAAGGTTTTATGGTATTTAAGGGTTTTATATGGTTTTAGGATTTTATTTTTTTTAGAGTTTTTTAGGGTTTTGAGTCATTTTTAAGGGGTTTTAGGTTTTTGTTTTCATTAATGGATTTTACGATCTTTCGATTGTTTTATAGGGTTATTTATGGTCTCATGGGGTTTTTATAGATACCAATGTATTTTATGCTTTTATGGATGTAAAATATTTAAGGTCTTTTTATTTTTTTGGGTATTAGGGTTATAAGAGTATTAATGTTTTTATTGTTTTTATGGGGTTTTAGGATTTTGTGGGTTTTCAAGGGTTTTAAGGATTTTAAGGATTTTATGTTCTCAAAGGTTTTAAGATATTTTATGGGATTTTATTTTTCTTAATAGTTTATTTGGGGTTTTAAGGGATTTAGGATATTTTAATAGTTTGAAGATTTTTTTGTTCTTTATGGGATTTGGGTTTTAGTGGTTCTGGGGGGGAGGTTTGGTATTTATATTTTTTTAATAATTTAAGGGTTTTTAGGGTTTTAGTTTTTTTGGGATTTTAGGGGTATTAGGGTTTTTGTGGGTCTTAGGGATTTTGTGAAAATTCAAGAATTTTTTGGTATTTTTCTCATGTTTTTGGTTTTTAATTGTTTTTAAAGAATTTTGAAGGTTAAGAGTTTTTTATGATTTTTAGTGTGTAAAAGATTTTTTGGGGGGTTTAAAAGGATTTTTGGGTTTTTGTGGGTTTTGGAGTTTTAAGGTATTTATGGGTTTTTAGTATTTTATGTGGTTTTTAGGGTTTGTTAGGGTTTCATGTTTTTTTGTGTTTTTTGGAGACTTACGGATTTTTGGTTGTCTATTATTGGGGGGGGGGGGTCCTTATGTTTTTAGGGTTTTTTTAATTTTGGTAATTTAGGATTTTTATGGTTTTGAGGTTTTTAGGGCTCTAGGGGGTATTTATGATTTTCATGATTTGGGGGTATTTAGGGATTTTTAGGATTTTTAGGATTTTTAGGATTTTAGGGTCTTTAGGGTTTTAGGGTTCCATGAATTTTTTGGTATTATAATTATTTTAGGATTCAAGGATTCAGAGTATTTACATATTTTTATTCTTTTAGGGGTTTTAGGTTTATTTTATGGTTTTCGGCTTTGTAAGGGTTTTTGGGATTTTTAGGGGTTTCAAGTTTTTTAGGGTGTTTGATGGTTTCTAGCAATTTTATTGGGGGGGGGGGGGGTTAAGAGGTATTTATTGTTTTTATGGTTTTAATGAATTTAGGGGTATTGTGGTTGTTTGGGTTTTTTTCATGTTTTTAGGGAGTTTAGGGGGTTTTATTGGTCTTTTAGTGTTTTTATAGGATTTTATTGGATTTTTGTGTTTTTAGGATTTTCATTATCATTTTGGGGTTTTCATTATTTTTAGGGTCATTCAATGGGTTTTTAGTATATTATACTGCTTTTTATGGGTTTTTAGGTTTTTTGGGTATTTATCATTTTTCGGGATTTTTAGGGGGTTTTAGAGGTTTTTTGGTTATTAGCTATTTTAGGGGTTTTTAGATTTTTTAGGGGTTTCCATGTTTTTATGTATTTTAGTGTTTTTTGGGTTTTTAGTTGTTTTTATAGTTTTTATAGTTTTTTTCTAATTTTTAGGTTTTTAGGGATTTTTAGGGTTTTGGGTTTTTGGGTTTTTATGGGTTTTAGGGGTTATAATGGTTTTTTTTCAATTTTATCATTTTATAGTATTAAAGTATAGTTGGGGTTTGGCTTAGTGGTAAGGACCCCTTAATTCTATATGAAAAATGGGGGTTCAAAACCCATTGGGCGCAGGCACTGTAGCAGTACTGTAGTAGTACTAGAGTGGTAATGTAGCGGCAGCAGACTGTTGGAATGGCAGGCACTGTAGCGGCAGCTGGCCACTATAGCGGCGGTAGAGTACTGTAACAGCGGTGGGTACTATACAGTACCGTTGCAACGTAGGTACTATAGCAGTACTATTCACAGAATGGGCTATGGGCCAAAAAAGGGTATACGGGCCATGTAATGGACTTATATGCCCACTTGGCCTTCGGGCTATGTAATGGGTCTCCCTTTACCTAGTTGAAGAGTTATTTTCTTTCTTTAATAATAAATGAGGCTTTAGTCACAACCTTTAAAAAAATAGTATTATAGTGGATTTTCGAGATTTTTTTGTAATTAAATAATTTTTTGTTTTCAGTTTTTTAGTGTTTTAGTCATTTTTTAGGGTTTTATAGTTTTTAGGAGTTTTTGGTTTATTGTTATTTTATTATTTTTTGGTTTTTAGGGATATTTATTGTTTTTATTTTTTATGGTTGTTTTAGTGTTTCTATGGTCTTTGGGGTTTTAGGTTCTATTTAGTTTTTTTTGAAATATTTATGGGTTATTTGAGTTTTTAGTATATTTTTTGTTTTTTAGTGTCTTTAGTGTATTTTAGGTTTTGAGGTTTATTAGGGTTTGGGGTATGTATTTTTTTTAATTTTTTATGGATTTTAATTTTTGTAAGGTTCTTTTAATTTTTTTCGTGGTTTTTTGAGTCTTTGAGGGGGTTCTATTTCTTTTAGGGATTTTGGGGTTTCTTAGTGTTGTATGTTTTTTAGCGTCTTTTATACGATTTTAGGGTTTTTAGTGTTGTTTTTTTGTTAAGGTTTCTATGTTCAATTTGGTGTTTAGAGTGTTTTGGGTTTTAAAGGAATTTTAGGGGTTATTATGGTTTCCAGTGTCTTTTAATGTTTATTGTGTTTTTAGTGTCCTTCAGGGTTTTTAGTGTCCTTCGGGGTTTTTAGTGTCCTTTGGTGGTTCTTTTTGGTTCTTTTGGGATATTTGTTTGTTTTAAAGGTTTTATATGGATTTTAAGGGAATTTAGTGGTTTTATGGTCTATTAGGGTATTTAATATTTTTAGGGGGGTGGGGTTTTTTAGATTTGTAGGGGTGTTAGGAATTTTATGCCTTTTTTGGTGTTTTAGGATTTTTATGGTTTTACGAGTTTTGAGGGTTTTTATAAGTATTTATATTTTTTCAATTTTTCTGGGTTCTATAATGCATTATGGGTTTTAAGATATTCGAGAGTTATTAGGTTTTTTGTGGATTTTACATTTTTAGGGACCATTAATGTTTTTTGGGTTTTTAGGGGTTTTAGGGGTATATAGGTTTTTAGGGGTTCTTAGGGTTTTTAGGGTTGAAGGGATTTTAGGTACTTTTAGATAATTTAGGACTGTTTTGGTTTTTATGAGGGTTTTAGGGGTTTCAGGGGGGGTTTGAATTTTATGTTTTTTACATTTGTTAGTGCCTTTATGGGATTTCTAGGGATATTTGGTTAAGATAGGGGTTTTGGGGGGTTTTTGGGTCCTTTATTGGTTTTTATTGTCCTTTAGAGGGTTTTAGGGTCCTTTAGGTTTTTAGGGGTTTTTAAATTAATTTATGGTTGCTAGGGTCCTGATTAGTTTTTAGGGTTTTAAGGGTTCTTTATAGTTCATTTAGGGTTTTTGTGGTCAATTCGGATTTTTATTATTTCTTGTTTCATTTCAGGGTTTTAGTTTGATTTAGTTTTTTAGAGGGTTTTAGGGATACATAGAGATTTTAGGATTTTATAGGTCATAGGTTCATAGTGTTTTAAATATTCTTATGGGTTTTAAGGGTGTCTGACGTTTTTTTTGGGTTTTTATGGGTTTTAGGGTATTTAATGGGTTTTTATGGTTTTTTCTTTTGTATGGTCTTTTCGGATTTAAATTTTTTAAAGTGCATTTTTCGGATTTAAATTTTTTTTATGGTATATTAGCTATTTTTAGTTTTTTTCTAAATTTTTTTATAATCTTTTGTGGTGTTAGGATTTTTTGGGTTTTATTTTGGTATTTGGGGATTTATTATAGTTTTTAGTGTTTTTATGGGTTCATAGAGTTTTTAGGGTTTTTAGAGTCTTTAGATTATTCATGGTTTAATGGTTTTTAGGGGAATTTAGGAATACACGGTTTCCTGGAGTGTACGGCGTTTTGTGTTGTAATTTTTTTTATGTTTATTATTTATTATTTTTGGGGTCTAAAGTTTTAGGGGTTATATGTTTTTATAGGATTCTATTCGTTTCATTCATTTTTAAGGGTTTTAGGTTGTATTAGGGTCTTTGGGGTTTAAGGTTTACAGTGTAGTGTAATGGGTTTCGGTGTACGGTATAGGGTTTGAGGTGTGGGTATAGGGTGTAGGGTATAGGGTTTATGGTGTTGAGTTAATGACTTAGGGTATAGGGTAGAGGGTATAGGGTTTAGTTTTAGGGTTTAGGGTTTATGGTATATGGTTGATGGTGTAGGGTCTACAATTTAGGGTATGAGATATAGTGTTCAGGAAATAGGGTTTATGGTTTAGGGTGTAGGGCATAGGGTTCAGCATGCAGGGTGTAGGGTGTGTGGTGTAGGGTTTAGGGTGTTTGGTGTTGGGTTTAGGGTTTTAGAATTAGTATTTATTCTGTATGGTTTAGGGTTTTTCATGTAGGGTTTAGGTATTATGGTTTGGGGCGTAACATTTATGGTCTCATGTTTAGGGTATAGGGTATTGGGTTTGGGATTTGGGGTAAAGGGTTTACGGTGCATGGTATCGGGTTTACGGAGTATGGGTTAGGGTTTAGGGTGTAGGGAATATGATTTGAGGAATATGGTTTAGGTTCTAGGGTGTAAGTGTAGGGTTTAGAGGGATGGGTATATGGTTATAGTGTATGGTTTAGGGTTTAGGATATATGGTAAAAGGTTTACAGTGGAGGGTATATGGTTTAGGGTTTTGTTTTAAGGTTTTAGTGTGTAGGATATAGGGTATAGGGTGTATGATTTTGGGTTTAGGGTGTATGGTATATGGTTTTGAGGGCATGTTTCAGGTTTTTGGGTGTATTGAATAAGGTTTAGGGTGTAGTATTTTGGGTTTACGGTATAGGATATAGGTTTTAGGGAGTATGGAATTGGGTTTAGGTTGTATGCAGAGGGTTTAGTGTGTAGGGTTTAGGGTATAAGGTGGATGGTATAGGGTATAGGGTGTAGGGTAGAGGGTTTTCGGTGTGCGGATTAAGGTTTAGGATATAATGTTTAGGGATCGGTTTGGAAGGTTTAGTTTTTATTATTTATAGTATTGGGTTTTGGGTGTAGGGTTTTGGGTGTAGGGTGTGGAGTATGGGGTATAGAGTGTGGGGTTTTTGTTTTGGGGTATTCATTATAATGTTTTTTTTGTATAGTATATGGATAGGGTGTAGGGTACATGATTTTGGGTGTAGGGTTTAGGGTTTATTGGGTAATATATAGGGCCTAAGTTGTTGGGTTTATCTTGTAGGGTGTAGGGTGTATGGTTTAGTGTTTTGGGTGTCAGTTATAGGGTTTCATGTGTAGGGTTTATGGTTAAGGTGTTGGTTATATTATTTAGGGTCTAGGGTTTATGATTTATGTTATAGTTTATGGAGTTTTGGATTTTTAGGGGTATTTAATATTTTTAACTGTTTTCAGGTTTTGGGGTTTTGGGAGTTTTTAGTGTTTTTATGGTTTTAGGGTTTTATGTTTTTTTCTGGATTTTTATTGGGTTTTTAGGTTTTCTGGGTGTTTGATGATTTTTTGGTTTTTATTGTTTTAATATTATTTCTAGTTTTTAGGTTTTTATGGTTTTTGGGAATTTTGTGGATTTTCTGAATTGTTAATATGTTTTAAGTGGTTTTAGGTATTTTAGGGGTTTTTGGGATTTGGGGTCTTCCTTGGATTTCATTTGTTTCAGAACTTTTAGTGTTTTTTTATTTAATGTGATTTTAGGGTTTCAGGATATTTAAGTATTTTTAGTTTTTTATGGTTTTTAGTGGTTTTAGTGTACTTTTAATGTTTTTAGTGTTTTTTAGGATTTTTTTGATTTTTTGGGTTTTTCATATTTTAAGGGGGTTTTCGGTTTTATCATATTTTTATGTTTTTAGGGATTTAGAGTTTTTTTGTTTTTTTTTTATTTTAGTTTTTTACGGTTTTTTGGATTTTATAGTTTTGGGATTTATGGTTGTTAGGGTTAATTGAAATTGTAAGAATTCTAAATGGTATTTTATGTACATTAGGGTGTTTTAGGTTTTGAGGTTTTTTATTTTTTTTAATGTTTTAGGGTTTTCATAGGTTTTCAGTGATTTTTACTCTTTTTAGGGGTTGTTGTGGGGTTTTTCTTATTTGGTTTTCTTTGCGTTTTAAGGGTTTTTTTAGTTTTTTTACATATCTGGGTAAGGGTTCCATAGGGTTATTTTGTTTTAATAGGGTTTTGGGGTTAGTTTGGGGCTTTTTAGATTTCATAAGGGATTTAGGTCGTTTTTTAGGGTTTATGGGTTTTAGGGTTTTAGGGTTTTTAATGGATTTTAGGTTTTTTTGGGGGTTTTTAGGGTTTTATAGTTTTATGTGTTTTAGTTTTTCTATTATTTTTGGGGTTTTATAAGAGATTTTTAGGTAGAAAAGGTTTTTTAGGGAATTAGGTTTATTTTACTTTGTTTTAGATATTCTAGTGGTATTAAAAGCTCATCTGGCTCTTTTAATTATTTTATGTGATTTAGGGTGTTTTAAGTAATTTAGGGTTTTGGGGGGTTTTAGAGTCTTTTTTGTATTTAGGAACCTTTTGGTTTTTAGGGGGTTTTAATTATATTTTAATATTTTTATGGTCTTTAGATCTTCTTAGGGTTTTAGGGTCCTTTAGTGGGTTTTCGGGTTCCCTAGCGTTTTTGGGGTTTTGTGGTCTTTTAGGGTTTTCCTAGTTTTTTAGTTCCTTTAGGGTTTTAGGATTTTTTAAGTATTATATATTTTAAGGGTATTTTATGGTATTTTTGAGTTTTATGTATTTTTAGTTGTCATTTAGGTTCTGTGGTTTTTATGGTGTTTAGTGTATTTTAAGGGTTTTAGTGTCTTATATTTTGTTTTAGGATTTTTTGTGGATATTTTATTCTTTTTAGGTACTTTTAAGAATTTAGGTCCTTTAATGGATGTTCGGTAATTTAGGGATTTTTTTAATTATGGTATTTAGGGATGTTAGGGGATATAATGGTTTTTTGGAATTTTAATGTTTTTAGGGGTTTTAGAGTTTTTATGGTTTTTATGGTCCTTTAGGGTTTTCAGGGTTTCTAGTGATCTTTTTAGTTTGAGGTCTTTTTACAGTTTTTGGGTTTTTAAGGGTTTTTAATTTTTTGGTGTTTTTTGGGTTTTATTGGCATTTAGTGTTTTAAGGGTTTTATCTTTTGTGAGGTTTTAGTTATTTTAGGGTTATGATGGGGTTTTAGTGTTTTTAATGGATTTTATGGATTTCTAAGGTTATTATGGTTTTTTATGGTTTTGGGGATTTTAGATTTTTATATGTTTTTTGTGTATTTAAAATTATTATAGTTTTTATGACTATATGTGTTTTTTAGGATGTCTAAAGGGGTTTTGGGTTTTTTCGGGATTTTTATGTGTTAGGGTTTTATGGGTTTTCGTGGTTTGTGGTTTTTTGGGGTCTGTATAGTTTTTATGTTTTTTGGTGTTTATAGATTTATGAGTCTTTTAGGTTTTAACTAGGTTTTTTGGGTTTCATGGATTTTTTGTATTTTTGGGTATTTTTGGTTTTTAGGGCCTTTTGGGTGCCTTTTTGGATTTTACGGGTTTATAGGTGGTTTTAGGGGTTTCAGGATTGTTTAATATTTTTAGGGGTTTGAGGGGGTTTTTAATATTTTAAGGGTTTTTATCATTTTTAATGTTTCTATACGTTTTAGAGATTTTAATGGTTTTTAGGATTTTTTTTGTGTTTTTGGATTGTTTAGTATTTTGGGGGTTTATAGTTTTTAAGGGTGCATAGGGATTTTTGGGGGTGTAAAAGAATTTTTGGCTTTTAGGGATCATCGATTTTTATGTTATTTATGGTTTCATAGGGGGGTTGGTTTTTTTAGGTTACTTTGGGTTTTTTGTTTTTTCAAGGTTGTATGGGTTTTATGGTTTTAGAGGTTTTCGGGTTTTTTAGTTGGTTTAGGGGTATTTAGGGGTTTATGGGATTTTTAAATTTTTTTTGGGGGGTTTTAGTGTTTTTTGGGATATTGGGGTTTTTAGGGCTTTTATGTTTTTAGTTTTTTATAGTTTCATATGGTCTTCAAGGGGTTTTTAGGTTTTTAAATGGTTTAGGTTTTTGTGGGTTTTTACGGTTTAGAAGTATTATATGGTTTTTAGGGGTGTTTTTATGGGTTTTTAGGTATTTTAGGGATTTTATTGTTTTTTGAATTTTTTATCCATTTTTAGTATTTATTATAGATATCAGGTTTTTTTGGGTTTTTTTGGTTTTTTGGGATTTTAGGGGTTTTAGGTTATTTAGGGTTTTGTAGTTTTTCTTGGGTCATTTAGGATTATAAAGGTTTTAGGAACTTTTTGTATTTTTAATGGTTTCTATGGTTTTCAGGGTCCTTTACGGGTTTTAGGGTTTTAGATTTTCTAAGTTCTTTATCGTTTTTTAGTGCCTTTTGAGGGTTTTGTGGTTTTTTATTCTCTTTAAGGGGGTTTTAGCGTTTTTTGGGTGCTTTATGAATTTTAGGATATTTCGGGTCATCGTCAGAAGAAATTAGTATTTTTCATGTTTTTATGTTCCTCTAGGGTCTTTTAGTGGGTTTTTGGTTTTTTTGGGTCTTCTACGATTTTATAGGGGGTTTTTGGGTTAATGGTTATTTTGGGTTTTTAGTGCCCTTTAGGGGTTTTTTGGGTTATAGGGTTCATCATGAATTTTAGGGTGTTTTGGGTCTTTTAAGTGTTTTCAAGGATCATTATGGTATTTTATTACTTTATTACGGTTTTTAGAGTATATTTTGTTTGTATTAGGGTATTTTATGGTCATTTATGATTTTTAGGGTTTTCAAAGATTTTTCAGTAATTAGGTACTTTTCGGGTTCTTTGTATTATAAGAATCATTTTTGGGATTTGGGATTTCTTTCAGGATTGTTTGGTTTTTAGGGGTATTTAGGGTCTTTTAGGGGTTTTTTAGTTTTTAGGGACTTTTACGGGTTTAGATTTTTGAGGGTGTTTTAGGTAAATTATGGTTGTTTATGTCTCTAGGGGTTTTATGGGTTTTAATTTGTATTATTGTTTTTATTTTTTTTAGGGGTTTTATGGGTTTTAGTGTAGTTTTTTGTTTTTTAGTGTTTTACGATTATAAAGGTTTTTATGGTTTTTTTAGTGTTTTTAGGGGTTTTGTATTTTTTAGATTTTTTTGGGTTTTATGGTGTTTAAAAACTTTTCAGGGATTTTAGGTGTTTTTTCGATTTTTATGGTTTTTAGTGGTTTTAGATTTTCAGGATATATATGATTTTTTTGGGTTTTTATGGGTATTTTTTGGAATTTTATGTGTTTTCGGATTTTTCGTTGGTTTGGTATTCGAAAGAGTTTTTAGGGGTTTTAGGGGTTTTATCAGTTTTTGGGGTTTTAGGGATTTAGGATTTTCTTAGGGATTTTATGGTTTTCTTTAATTTTTTTGCGGTTTTGTTGGGTTTTTTGACTTTTAGATTTTTTTAGTACATTTGGGGATTTATGGGTTTCTAGGGTTTTTCTTAGGTTTATAGATTTTTGGGTTGGTATGGCTTTTATGTTTTTAGGGTTTTTCCTATTTTTATGGTTTTAGGGTTATTAGGGGTATTGGATGGTTTTTTCAGCGTTTTAGTGTGATTATCTATTAGTAAGGGTATCTTAGGTGTTTGACATTTTCGTGCCTTTAAAGGGTTTTTGGGACATTTAGGGTTTTGTAGGGGTTTTTTGGTTCTTCTATGACATTATTTATTTTTTAGGAATTATGGGGTTTTGTATAAATTTTTCAAGTTTTTTCTGTGTTTTTTAGGACTTGTAGTGTTTTTTGGGTTTTTTTTGTGTTTTAGAGATTTTAGAGTACTAAGGGGTTTTTATGTTCTTATATAGGGTTTTAGGTCTTTTTTGGGACTTATGTTTTTTTAGTGGTTTTGGGATTTTAATGGGTTTTATGGGGTATGTTATTTTTAGGGGTTTTAAGGGAGTTTTGGGTTTTTAAGGTTTTGGATTGTTTTTTCACTGTTAGGTTTTATGGGTTTTTGGGTTGATTATGGTTTTATGTGGTTTCTAGGGGTTTTATGTTTTCAAAGTTTTTAGGGCCTGTTAGTGTTTTTTGAGTTTTATGGTTCTTATTGTTACCTTTGTTATTTATGTTTTAGGAGTTCTAAAATATTTTAGGGATTTATGTATGTTTACAATTCTTATGTTATTTCGGTTTTTGAATGCCCTATTACGGGATTTAGGGGTTTTATGGTCTTTTAGTGATTTAGAGTGTTTTAGAGATTTTAATTTTTTTTCAATTTTTAATGATATTTTTGTTTTTATGGGTGCATAGGGTCCTTTAGTAATTTTTAGTGTTTAAAGGTTTTTTGGGTTTTTAGTGTTTTCAGGGTTTCAAAGTCCATTTGGGTTTTTATATGTTGTTACGGTTCGGGGGGTTTTAGCGTTTTTAGGGTGTTTTTAGTATTGTTAGGGTTTTTTGGACATTTTATTATTTTTTGAGGTTTTAAGGTGTTTTTAGGATCTTTAGTTTTTTGGGGGGGTTTTACAGGTTTTTAGTTGTTTAGGGTTTTTATGTATTTATGTTTTTTTGGTTTTTTATGCATTATTTGTTTTTTCATGGACATTAGGGTTTTTATAATTTTTAAGTACTTAAAGGTTTTTTGTGTTTTTATGGACTTTTATTGTTTTTTGGTGCGCTTACTATTTTTAAGATTTTTTTGGTTTATGATATATTTTTGGTTTTTTGGGTTTTTCTGTGGTTTTTTTTTGTAGTCTTTTAGTGTTTTAAATTTTTTAGGGTCATATAGTATATTTATTATCCTCTAGGGTTTTTGGTTTTTTTGGTTTTTTTGGATCAATTAGGGGTTTTAGGTTTTTACGGTTTTTAGAGTCATCTTGGAGTTCGTAGGTGTTTTAAATTCCATTAGGGTTTTTAAGATTTTTAGGGGGTTTTAGGGTGGTTTTAGGGGGGGTTGGGTTTTTAGGGTCCTTTAGTTTTTTTGGGTTTTTAGAATCTTTTATGATTTTAGTGAATTTTAATATATTTTACGGTTTTATTAGTGTTATTTAGTGTTTTTCAGGGTTTTGTTATGGTTTTAATGTTTTGGGGTTTATAATTTTTTAGGATATTTTTAGTGTTTTAGTATTTTAGTTTATTTTGGCGTTTTAGTAATTTTTTCCATTTTAGGGAATATAGGGATTTTTATGGATTTTTTTGGAATTTAATTATTTAAGGGTTTTTTGTATGTTTAATGTTTTTTGGGGTTTTTACAGTTTTAATGGTCCTTAAGGTGTTTATATGGTTTTAAGGGGTTTAATGGTTTTTTTGGTTTTTTTAGTTTTTTTGGGTTTTAGGTGTTTTACATGGTTTTAGGATTTTTAGGGTTTTTAGTGGTATTATTATTTTTAGAGTATTTATGGGTTTATGGTTTTTTGGGTTTGTAGGGTTTTTATTGGATTTAGGGTTCTAGGGATTTCATCGTTTTTAGGACATTATGGGTTTTAGGGGTTTAATGGTTTATTTAGGGGTTTTAATTGTTTTAGGGTATTTTTGGGTGTATAGAAGGTCTTTTGGGATTTATAGGCTTTTAGTATCTATTCTGGTTTTAGGATATTTATTTTTCTTGGGGGAGTGGGTGGTTTGAGTCCTCTTAAAGGTTTTATGAGATTAATGTTTTTTGAATTTTAATAAGGTATTTATATTTTTTTAGGTTTTAATTGGGTTTTTATTGATTGAAGGGTTTTCATCATTTTTAGGGGTTTTACGGTTTTTTAAGGCTTTTGGATATTTCCAGGGTGTTTTGGATTTTTGGAGTGATTAAATTTATTAGGTTTTTAACGTTTTTTGGGCATTCTATGAGTTTTATTTGGTTTTAAGAGATTTTAGTATATTTATGGGTTTAATGGGTTTTCATATTTTATAGTATTTTTTAGTTCTTTTTAGGGGTTTTAGTGTTTATTTTTATTTTTAGTGTCTTTAGGGGTTTTTGGGCTTGGAAGGGGTTTTATAGTATTTAATGGGGTGTTCTATATTTTTTAGGGGTTTTAGGTGTTTTTGGATTTTTAGGGATTTCAAGATTTTGTCAGTTTGGGGGGGGGGGTTATGGTTTATACTCGGTTTAGGGGGTTTAGAGGTTATTTAGTTGTTTTATGATTTTAATGTTTTTAGGGGTTTGGGGGGGTTATGTTTTTAATGGGGTTTGTGGATTTTTATGGTTTTTGGGGTGTTATGGTTTTTATGGTTTTTATGAACTTTACGGTACTTATAGGGGTTTTAGGACAATTATAGTTTTTTGAGATTTCATTTTTTCTGGGATTTGGGGTTTTATAATTTGTAATGTTGTAATCTATTTTAGGTGTTGTTTCAGTTTTTAGGGTTTTAAGGTTTGTATTAGTTTTGAGGGGTTTATGGTTTTTTACTATTTTAAGTTATTTCTAATAGATTTTAGGGTTTCTTAGGGTATTTGTGAATTTAAGGGGTTTAGAAATTATTTTGGATATTTTAATACTTTATAAGGTTTTATATTTTTATGGTTTTTTATGTTTTTTTTTTAGTTTTTAGCGTTTTTACAATTATTCGGGTTTTCAAGGATATTTTTTTATTATAGTGATTTTAAAATATATTATGGATCTTCGTACTATTTATTAGGATTTTTACGGGTTTTAGGACATTCATTGGGGTTTTAGTTACTTTTAATGTTTTTAGAGTTTTTACTGCCTTTGGGGTATTATTTTTTTTATTGATTTTAGGGGTTTTTTGGGACTTTAGGTGGTTTTTAAGATTTTTATTGTTTTGGGGGTTTAAATATATTTGGGGGATTAAATTTTTTTAGTTTTCTTTTTAGGGTTTTTAGGGTATTAAAGTGCTTTAGGGTTTTTATTGGGTTTTGGTTTTTAGAGGGTTTAGGTTTTTTAGTTTTTTTGGGTTCATATGAATTTTTAGAGTTTTCTGTGGTGTTTAAATTTTTATTCGGACTTTTATGGTTTTTAGAGGGTTTTTACTTTCTTTTCGGGGTTTTGATGGATTTTTACATCTTTTAGGGATTTTTTTTAGGTTTTGGTTTGGATGTTATGGGTATTTTTGGACTTTTAGGCTTTTAAGGGGGTCTTTAAGGTTTTTTAAACTAGTTTAGGGAATGTTAGGCGTGTTTAGGGACTTTTAGGGGTACTTTATGGAGTTTTGTGATTTTTGAGTTTTATGGATTCTTCGCATTATTTTTTATTTTTTAGGAGTTTTTGGGTTTTTACTATCTTTTATGGTTGTTTGGATTTTCTAGGGATTATTAGTGTTTCGGGGGTTTTGTTGGGTTTTTAGTCTTTTAAGGGATTTTAATGGTTTTATGTTTTTGGGCGGGTTTTATGTTTTTTTTGAGTTTTTGGTTTTTTGTGTTTTAAGGTGTTTTATGTGTTTTAGTGGTTTTTAGGAGTACCTTATGGTTTTTAGTGGTATTTTAATTTTTATAGTTTTAGGGTGTGTTCGGAGTTTTTAAATATTTTAATGGATTTTTAGTGTTTTTAGTGTTTTATGGATTTTATGGGTTTTAATGGTTTTTTATATTTTAATGGTTTTTAGGGGTGTTAGTACTTTTAGATCATTATGGATTTTAGGGTTTTTATAGTTATTTTTGGATTATTGGGGTTTGTAAAAAATATGGGTTTTTAGGGTTTTTAGGTTTTGTATTGTTTTTAGGGTTTCTAAGGTTCTTTAGGATTTTAGGGTTTTATGGTCTTTTAGGATTTTATACCCAAATGGACTGAAGGCCTTCATTTTAATTGATTTTTGATAACCCCCATTTCAAGGGATGAGGGGAACCCTTGCATAGCCCGTAGGTTTAGAGAGTACATGGCTTGCAGGATTAATAGATTACATGACCCGAAGGTCTAAGGGAATTCAACTAGACTCTAACTACAAATAACTACCCCTCCCCTGAATCTGCATCATGATGGTAGCTTTCAACATTCACTTAGATATCTGGATAGGCTTCCCGTGCAAGCAGAGGATAGTAGCGATGGAGTAGCCATACCCTCTCATTCTTCCAAATCTGTTTGGTTCTCCTCTGGTGAGTGCACTTTATCATAATCCTCCATTAGGGCTGCTCCTTTTTGGTAGAGTCAATCTGGGTTAACTACACTAATCATGTGTCCCGAAGGCCATGATGTGGCACAAAGGCCTTAATGGTGGCCTGAAAGCTTTAATAAAAAAAGGCCTAGGTGGTCTGAAGTCCTTTAGCACTCCAAGCCCAAACCGGTGCACCAAGGTGAACAGTTCCGGATTCTATAGTACCGAACTGTACCTGCTACGGTAACTGCTACAGTACATGCTATAGTACCCTCACAGTTCGGCTATAGTACTCAAAATTATTCCTCTACATAGTTTTGAACCTGGGTCTCATGGATACACTTAAAGAGTCCTCACCAGTTGGGCTGATTCTTAAGAATATTTTAGTATTTTTTAGGTTTTAGGGATTTTAGGAATTTTAGTGTTCAATGGGATTTTTTTGTTTAGATTTTTTTTTCTGTTTTTATTTTTTTTAGGTTTCTTGGGGACTTTAATGGTCTTTAAGGGTTTTTTGAATTTTTAGGGATTTTTAGGGTTTTATGGTTTTTAGTGTTTTTAAGGACATTTAATTTTTTATAGGTTTTTAGTGTCTTCTAGTGTTTCATGGTGTTTTAAATGGTTTATTGGGTGTTTTATGTATTTAGTTTTTTAGGGGTTTTAGGGGTAGTTATGGTTTTTAGGGTATTTATGGTTTTATGAGGTTTTAGTGGTTTTAGGATTTTTCAGGTTTTTATGGGATTTAAGTTACATTCGATTTTTTTATTGGTCTTATGGTGTTTTAGTTTATTTTAAGGGGTTTTAGTGACCTTTATAGGATTTAGTGTCCTTTAGGATTTTTACAATTTTTAGGGACCATTGGGTTTTGGGGGTTTATAGTGTCCTTTAGAATTCTTTTGGGTTGTTAGGGCCTCTATGGGTTTTATGGGTTTTTATGGTTTTTAGATCATTTTGGTTTTCTATAGGGTTTTTAAGGGGCCTATAGGTTTTTATAGACTTTTTTGGTCTTTTAGGGTATTTTTTGGGTTCTGGTGCCTTGTTCATTTTTTTGTGTTTTGGGGGTTATTAGGAGTGTTGGGGTTTTATTATTTTTCGGGTCTTTTATAGGTTTGTTTACTTTTTGGTCATTTATGATTTTTACGGTATTTTAATGGTTTTATGGGTTTTTTGGTGTTTTTTGGTCTTATAGGGTTATAGGGTTTTTTAGGGAGTTTCAGGGTTTTTACGGTCATTGAGAGGTTTTTAGGGTTTCTAGGGTTTCCATGATTTTTAAAGGTTTTAGTGTATTTTAGGATTTTTTTGGTTATCAAAGGATATTTAGTTTTTTAATTGGTTTTATGTTTCAAGGGTTTTGGGTTTTTTAGGGACCCTTAGGTGTTTTGGGGTTTTTATGTCTTTTAGGTTCTTTAGGGGTTTCAGGTATTTTATAGGCTTTGATGTGTTTTAGGGGTGTTATGGATTTTATGAGTTTTAGGGTTTTATGGTTTTTATAGATTTTAAGAAACATTAGGCTCTTTAGGGTTTTAGTAATTTTTAGGTTATTTTGGGTTTTATGGATTTTAGGGGGTTTTACTGTTTTTAGGGTTTTTATGGGGTTTTAGGGATTTAGGGGTTTTAGTGTTTTATGATATTTTTATGGAATCTTTAGGATTTTAGGTTATTTTAATCTTTTTTAGGATTTTTAGGGTTTCTTTAGGTTTTATTGATTTTACAGTATTTCTGTGTTTTTAAAGGGTTTAGAGTATTTAGAATTTTTTTAATGTGATTTCTATTTTAGGGTATTTTAGTGTTTTTAGAGTCGTTTAGATTTTTTGGGTTTTTGTTGTGTTTTTATTATTTTAACGGTTTTAGGGGTTTTAAGGGGTTTTCAAGTGTTTCAAAGTGTTTTTAGGGCCTTTAGAGGTTTTTTGTTTATTTGGTTTTGTTGTGGATTATTAGTGGTTATTACGTTTTTAATGTTCTCAGGGTTTCTAGTAAATTTTAGGGAGATTTAGGGATGATTTTGTATTTTAAGGGTTTTTTTGGTTTTTTTCCTTTCCTTGGGTTTTTTGGGTAATTGGGATTTTTTGGAGTTTTAGGTGTTTGTGGGGTTTTTATAGTTTTTAGGTTTGTTAGGGAGTTTATGGTTTTTTGTGTTTTTGGGGATTTTAGGTTTTCATTTTGGTTTTATGGTCTATTTACAGGTTTTTTGGTATTTTGGGTAATTAATTAGATTTTTTGTTTTCTTGTGTATTTTAGAGTTTTTATGTTTTGATGGTTTTTTGTATTTTGGGTTTTTATGTTTTTGAAGGTTTTTTGTTTTCTTAATCATGTGATGGAGGCATCAAGACCCTTTAAATCCTTCAAAAAATCATGTATTTTTTCCATGGTTGGCAAATTGTTTCTCCTAACCATGAGCCTATCCATGGGAGGGTGGGTGCCTCTAGATAGTACCCACACACAACCTATGAATGTTTTTTCTAACACTGCCTATTGTCCATGTGATGCATTGACTCCAATATAGAGGAGAACACATGGTTGGCACAAAATTTGACCAACCATGTAGAAAAACCATGCACCCATTTAAAAGGGTGAGATTTCAATTTTCCCCTATTTATTTTAACTGTAAATCCAACCATTCTACTCCCATTTGTGCACAAAACCCATTTTGATTAGATTTTTCTTCATCCTCTACCAATTATTTTAGTTCCAACTTTTATCCAAGCTTTAGATCCATCACCATTATTGTCATTATATCACTCTTGGTAAGACAGTCAATCCTCTTCATTATGTTCTCTGTTTATCTCGCCATCTTCGATGTTATCTCAATATGAGTTAATATGCCTTATTTTAAAGGTGATTCTATAGTTTTCCAATTTCTCGCATTTTAGCCCAGTTCTAAAGTTTATATTAGATGAGGATTCATATACCAATATAAGGTTGGTGGTTTATTACATTTCTATTAAGGTATTGATTTTTATATAAAGCATCGATGAGTCATGTGTCCCACCTTCGGTGAGTCACCTATATGCGTGAAATTAATTAAGTAGATTGATATGGATTAAGTTAGTTCTTCTTTTTATATAAAATTATTTCTTTTATTTTTTTATACCTTAAACCCCCTTAGTGTGTGTTTCTTATTGGCACATGACCCCTAATAATCATTGGCATGGAATTAAACCACCTATGAGTTGTGTTGACTTGTACTATGCTAATAGGTTTATTAAAAGGAATTTAAGATATATATGTGGAATTAACTTACCCATAGACCATTTTAACAACTATAAATGAATTAATCAAAAGGTGAATGGTAATACCATGTCACATTAACCTTGTTAATGATTTAGGGAAAAAATTTACACTTTTCCCCTTTTTATTACTCTTAACTCGTGTGATTTAAATGATGAATTTCATTGATTAAATTTCATGTATTTTACACCATGGACCCTTCATATTTCTTATCATTTTTATGAATTTAATTTTTGGATTAAATTGATAAATGGAATGGGTGAGAATACATATACATGATTGTAATATGACATGAATGTGATTACATCATGATCATCTTCTGTAATGGACATGATGTTCCATATTGTTGATTTTTAGTTTATGGAAATGAAATTCCTTCTCGTTTTTTTGAATTTATAGACATGATGATCCTTTTTTTTTATTTTAGTTAAATGGACATGAATTTCCAAATTGTTTTATTGGGATCAATGGAATTGATGTTCAATATCCCCCACTGGAATTCTGGGTTCGATGTCCTTATTGAAAAGAAGTTTAAGGCCCATATGATATTCTATTGAGATACCTTATTCAAAGGACTCAAGTCGTCACTAGTATATATATATGATTATATATATATGGATTCTCATGTTAACAAGCACTTTATCTTAGAAAAATGCAGGTATGGTCAACCATGGATCCTATGAGAAGCCTGATCCTGACTGGGTTTATGTTAATTTTTATGTCTTAAATTTATTGTACCCACACATTACATCCTTATATATACACAAATATGATAACAATAAAAACAATTTTTGGTGGCCTGCAGAGTTTTACTCACACCTTAGTTGGGATGATGATTAGTCCCCAAACAGAATTCAGGGATGTAGGTAGGGGAAAGGGAAGCACCCAACTATAAATGCTCGATTTTCTATACTGGGATGAAGTATGAGATTAGAGGACTAAACTAGGGATCGTGATTCTATTAATTTTTTATCTTTATAAACATTTTTATGTTTTTGTACAAATTATATTTTTTATTCATTTTTCATGTTACCCTTACTCCCCATTTTGTGTAGTATCATGACATCATCTTGAGCATATGATATGGGTTATTATTTATATCAGTTGATATTGATTGAGTATTAATCATTCCACTATTTCATGAATATTATTATTTTACTATTTTTATAAACTCTAATAAAGATGATATAGTATCCTTAATTATAGCACCATAGACCCTCACTGATTGTATGTATTCTCTATCATCCATAGATTCATGATTTAGGCCATATAGCGGACTGGGTTCGGTTTTTTATGAGTGAAACGATATTGAGTTGTCATAAAGTGGTATCATAGCCTATTTAATTTTTTCTTGATCTTTTGGGATGGTAGATAAGTTATTTTAATGTTCTAGTATTTGGTAATGAACCTATGTCTGGGAGTAGAAAACCAGTGTCTAAAGAAAATAATATGTTTCATGGTACATGACATACTGTTTGGGTTTTCACTTATTATAGTTGTAATGAATTATCCCTTAGGTGATGCACATGACATGTAGCTTTTATTATCATTATGATTGTATATTTCAACCACTATCCCGGTAGGATAATGAAATATTGTCTTATGCATCATCATAGTCCCCAATTAATTTATATGTCATGCATATAACATTAAATGCTTATTCACTACATGAATTTCCTACAATATATTGTAAATGCATTGAGTTTTTTCTTGTAATTTGGAAAAAATTGAATACTATAAAATAGAGAAAATAATTTTTTACTTGAAGTGTTTGTATCAACCTAAATGGTGTTTTTCATCACAGACTAGTGGAAGCACCTTAACCGACCTATTATGAAATGTTTGAGTTATGTAACATTGGTGACACAAGAAGAAACATTATTTGGTGGTGATTAAATGAATTCTAATTTATATTTACAAATATCGTCCCTCTATAAATTATGAATGTTGATCTATATGGTAATGTAATCATATATTGATTATTAAATATTGATTCTGGATGTAATGGTATGTTTTATGTTACAAGATGTGATAATTGATTCTTATAATGTTATATCATTATAACATGGGAATGGTAATTAATCAAAGTAGACAATTTTATAAATATAACAGTTGTAAAATTATTATTTTTAAATGAATTGGTTCCGATTAAATGAGGATTCCAATTACCACTTAATGTTTGTTTATCTATACAAATTGTAATTAATACCCCATATAGTTGAAAAAAATGATTAAAACATAGAATCTCACATATTCCATGTCCTCAATAGTTGGTAGTTGGGTTAGCGTATCTTGGGTAGTGATCCATATTGCCTATCATGGATCTGAAGTGAATCTTTTTTTCAGTAATCCTGTAGAGAGTAATTGACCTATTTTGTTTCTCATTTGTATTCTTCTCATGTTTAATCTCATTAGTTTCATGTTCCTAGAATTATATATATAATATTCTAAGATACCCTTGGGTCTTGCACTGGGAAGGTGGTGATGACTATGCACCAAAGGAGGTGAGACCTGAACCACTGGTGTTACCTCCTATAGTGCCACATGTGGCACCGCCTATTATACTAGATTTTGGCACCAATGATTAGTTTAATGAAGATTTTGTGTGGTTCATGTAGTCCATAAAGGGATTCACATGTCCTTTCCCTACTATGGTAGATTTTATGCGAGAGTTTTATTAGAAGTATCCACTTACATTCTCATAGGAGATTGGCCCCAGGCTGTTTAGTAGTGGGTAGAGGATTTATTTTCAATCTTCAATCCTTAGTGTCTTTTACTAGAATAGAGGGTCAATAATGTAGTTTATATACATCAGGGATCTTCCCAGTATTATTGGGATGTTTTTAATTGGGAATAGAAACATTTATGTGTGGTCTATATGGACTTACTAACTAGTTTATATTTTTAATTATATATGAAAACATTGAGAGACAAATGAGTTAGGGAGATTATGCACCATGATAAGGTTACTTTATCTTTTATGGACTACAAATATCATTTCATGGTGCACAAACATATTGTTCCTACTCTTTTTTGTGATGAATTAACCCAAGTGATGATATTTGAGGAAGATATTAGGCATTACATACGATCTCATGTGAAAAAAGTTGGATTGATTATTGTTTTTGAAATATTAAAATGGCCTTCGATCTTCAAGAATAACCTTGGTGAAGATGAGTTCGTGGGGTATGGTTGTTATGTTTGTAGGTAGGGTTACAACTCATCTAGTGATGGAACACATCACCTTGACCATTATCATGGGGGAAAAGTAGTCAGAGAGCATTCACATGTCATTAGGTGTTGTACCATATATGTGGAATACTAAGTCACATGAAGCCTCAAAGTGATAGAGACCTAGTTCAGTATTGATATTTAAGAAATATGAATCATCATTAGTGGTTTTGTTGGACCTTCCAACTTGTTTCTAGTGCGAGATTATCAAAATTAGATCAACCTTCCAGAGTGGAATCAATTGATCCATTAAAGGTTGGAAGCTATAGTTCTACAGGTCATTCAGGATGAGGAGGTGGATGAGGTCGTGGTAGCCATACCTCTAATATGCACATATAATAGACAATAACTGCTCAGGGAAGTCAGGTTGTATCACAAGGTCACTGATATGGAATGATATATGGTGTAAAGCCTACTCATAAGGAGTAGAGTGACAATCTATATATAGTTCAAGGTATAATTTTAGTATCCTTGACATTAGTATCTATTTTATTTGACACTCATGCCTCACATTATATCACATATACTATTTTAGTGAGTATACTTGGTTTTGAGATCAAATAATTCTATGGGAATAATGAATCTAGATACTCTATTGGTATTATGATGGAGAGTTCTTGCTAATGTGTGGAGTGTCCTCTTGAGATAAGTGGCTATCATTTATTTTGGAACCTTTTAATACTCAAGATGATGAGATTTTGACATCATTCATAGGATAGATAGTTTAGGGACTTTTTATAGCTTATGTATATTTTTATCATCAAAGTTCATAGTTTTTATCACCATTTGGTTGCTGGTTTATTAATAATGGTGAATATGATGCTCAGGATAGTCATCATGGACATAGGTATTATAGTCCAGGCTAAGTGTTAGCCCAAATTTCCAAACATCTTCTAAATGATTTTGAAGTTTGTCAAGAATATTTAACTCCATTTTTGGATCAGTTCAGGTATGTTTTCCTTGATTTTTTTTCTATACTACTTCCTAAGAGAGAGGTAGTGTTCACTATTGATATGGTTCCAAGAGAAGAACCTATATTTATTTATCCATTCAAGAAGTTTCCTACTAAACACTAAGAACTCAATAGATTGATAGAGGAAATTGAAATTAAAGGCTTTTTATGGCCCATACATCTCTTTAAGTTTGACCCATACTTTTCACCAAAAAAAATTTTAACCGTAGGATTTATGTGGATTACCAGTGGATGAATCTGATTATGGTTAAGAATTATTATCCAATACATCATATAGATGATCCCTTCGACCAGCTCCATGGAGGTAGAGTCCTATTGAAGAATCATTTGAGGTTAGGATATCATTAGGTGAGGTTAAAACCCTCACATATTCCACATCGAACATTCTATATTAGATAAGTCTTGTATGAGTTTTTGGTTATACCAATTGGTCTCACAAAAAACAGATTATTTTTATGGATTCGATGAATTAGTTATTCCATATGTACTAAAATTTCATTATCTTAGTTTTCATATATGATATCTTGGTGTATTATCAAACTCAACATAACCATTATTAATACAATGGAATCATATTGAGTATGCTAAGATAGTATAGGATATATGATAAGCTCACAAAATTCCATTTCAAGATTTATAAGTTTCTCTTCTAAGGTAACATTATATCTGATGTAGGATTATATGAGGATATGAAGAATATTAGATACATTATTTCCTTGGAAAAACCCAATAATTTCCATCAAATTATGAGTTTAATAGGTTTATCTAGTCGTTGTAATTGTTTTATTTATTATTTCTCATACCTTTCTACACCGCTTATGGGATTGAGAAATTTGTTGTAAATTTTTTATCTACTAGATCTTGTGAGATAGATTTTCCAAATTTGAAAGGAATGTTAACCTTAGTTCCAATCAAGAATATGAAAAATACCTGTAAAAAAGACATAGTTCATTGTGATGTATTAGGTGCCATGATAGGTGCAGTTTTCATGGAACAAGATTGATTTGTGGTTTATTGGTCTCCCAAATTGACACCTCATGAGGGTAATTACCAAGCTCATGATATTAATCTTTCTTTAGTTGTTAAATACTTGGGTTGTAAGAGGATTTATTTGTTTGGGTATCAGTTTTTTGTATATGTGGACCCTAAAAGTATGAAATAAATATTTAATCAAGGTGAAATAAACCTAAAACATAGAATATGGGTTGAGTATCATTAGTTATTCACCATTGAACTCACTTATAATAAAATAAAGGGAAATCCAGTGGTTCATGCTATGAGATGGAATACTTAGACACAAGTTTTTTAGGTGACTTATAGAATGTGGTAATTAAAGGTTCTATTTTTTAGATGTATGATGAGATTTAGAAGAGTCATAGATATCATGTACTCATAACTATATTAATTGGGTTTTAACTTCTATATCGAGTTGAGATGAGATATATTTCTGATAACAATTGTATAGTCCTAAGGGAAATTATTTCAGGTGAGGACTCACATACCTATTGCATTGTTGACGAAGATGATATATTGGGAAGTAATTAATGAATATGGGTTCTTGTAGATGTTTTAGATAATTGATACAAGAATCCCATGCCTCTAAATGAGAAGTTCCCCTCGGACTAAAGAATATGAATAATGACTTACACTTCCAGTATTGGTGGATGGGGATGAAATGAGAGATAACTAGTTTTATTACTCGAGGTCCCACCATTCATTGTGTGAGGGTGGAACACTAATGGCATGTTGTATTATTATGTACACATAAAATTTCATATGAGAAATAATATAATTTTCTTATTGATTTTGTGATTATATTTATAAAATGACTTTTAGGGAATATATGTTTGATTATGGATATGTTAAAAATGATTTATCATTTTTTCCTATCAAGGATACATTTTCAATGGATAAAAATTGGAGGATTTTCTTCTAAGGTACTATAAAGATTCATGGGGTTCCAAGGACTATATTATTGGACATGGAAAATCATTTAACATCAGGGTTCTTCTAGGGGTTACAAAAGGCTCTTTATCCGTAAGTGATTCTGAGGACATCATACCACCTTCAAATTGACCGTCAGCCTGGGTATACTATATAGGTGTTTTGGGATATTATATGAGTATGTTTCATTGATTTTGGGGGTTATTAGGAGATAAATTTACCCAATTTTTAGTTTTCTTATAATAATAGTTTCCAAGTGACTATACTGATGGCTCCTTATGAGGCCCTATACAATAGGACATATTGATCACCACAATGCAAGTTTGAGTTAGGGGAGTTATACCAGATAGGAACTCATATCTTTCATGTGTCAATAGAGAATTTATAAATTGTCAAGAAGTGTACAGATTTACTCTATACAAATTTATTATGTTGGTCATCCTCACATAACTCTAGAGTTTGAGGTGGGAGATCAAGTCTTCTTGTGTGTATAACCTGGGATGGCTCATTAAGAAATTATGAGGTAGGGAAATCTATATCCAAGATTCATTAGACCTTTTGTGATTTTATATAAGGTTAAACCTATGAATTATTAGATATCACCCCCATAAATATAGTAGTCAATGCACAATATCTTTCATATTTCTGAGTTATATCATCATCATTCTGACCCATCTCATTTCATTCATCCTGATGAGTTTGAGTTAGAATTTGATGATTATTTAGAGGAGTAACTAGTTCATATTTTAGTTCATATCCTTAAAAATTTTAGAGGTAGATCAGTTCCACTAGTTTCAGTTCTATGGTAGAATGACCATGTACAGGATGAGACCTAGGAGAGAGAGGTAGAGGTACATTCTCAATGGAAAGAATAATTCTTAGGTGATGTTGCCACACCAATAGAAGGTAAACTCAAGGACATGGTATTGAAGGAGGTAAGGTTGTAAGGTCTTAGTTTATATTTAAAGTATAACACCTTAAATTTTTAGTTTATAGGACATTTTTAGACTTCTAATAATGTATAAAGGATAATGAAATTGTATGGGATTGTTTGGGGAATGTTTTGATCTAGGATATATAGTTTCTAGAGAACCAGAATGAGGGGTAAGGTTGCAACATGTTTAATCCTAACTATGAGACTCAAATGTGCTACTGAAATAGGCGGAGTAAAATTTTCATAACTGTGTGAGAGGGGATTTGTGGCCATGAGAAAAATTAAGAAATTGTAGGTTTGTGTCGGATGGTTGGACCATGGTTTTTCTTAAATGTGTTCCTAGATTTATGAGATGGGTGACTATAGACAATATGCACGCATGACCTATACACATATAGTCTAACCATGTCATTTGTTCATGAAAGGTGTGGCCTCCCATATAGAGGATACCACATGTCTGGAACATGATTTGACAAAACGATTAACCAAATCATGAACCCATTTAAAAAAGGAAATTTTTTTATGTTGAACCTATTTTCTTTAACCATAAATCCATCCATTTTTCTTTCATTCACACACAATATCCTCTATACATTAGGGCATTCTTAATCATCTCTCTTACATTTGAGTTCCTTAATTCAGGCTTGTAATCGACTATCATTAATCTCGTTGGATCACTCTCAATAATACTATCAACACGTTTCCTCCTTTTCCCAGTTTATCACTCCATATTTTCAATTATACCCATGTGAGAAAGTATTCCATATTTTTAGCTTATTTTTTTGGTTTAGTGATTTATATCATTCTATCTTGAATATGAAGCTAATATTGAATGAGTAATCATTTGTTGGTATGAGGTAGGTGGCCTAGTACCATTCCCTTATGGTCTTGAATTCTATATAATTCATTAATGTGTATAATGCCAGACCATCTATTTTCCACCTCTAAGTTTCAAATTAATTATGAATATTGATATTCCTTAAATTGGATAGACATTGTGCGCCAAATTTCTTATTTATAGGTTGTATAACACAACCCAAACCACCCCTTGGGGTGTGTTACATATCGGCCCATGAACCCTAAAAATATTTGGCTTGTTACTAAACAACCTTTGAGGTGTGTTGACATGTCCCTTTATAATGAGTTAATTAAATGGAATTAATGAGTTGTACATGGAATATACATACTCATACACTGCATGATCACATGTAAATGAATTAAAAAATGGTGGATAGTTTGACCATGTCACTTGACCATTTATAATGAATTAGAGAATGTGGTCTACACTTGGCCCCTTTTAATTACTATATAGTCCTGTTATTTAAATAATGATTTTATTTAATTAAATGGAATTGATTATTCACCTTAACCGCATTCTTATTACTTATCAGTTATATAAATTCAATTTATGGATATAATTGATAAATATAAAGGTTTAAATTCCTTATCCTTGATTGTAATATTATGTGGATATTATTGAATCATGATCACACACTTTAATGGACATTCTATTCCATATTGTATAATTATAATTAATGGGCATGGCGTTCTTTATTATTTATTTGGAATTTATGGAAATGAAACTCTATATCATTTATTCAAGATTAATGGACATGAAATCACATATTGTTTAATTGGGATTAATAGATATGGTGTTTCATATCCATGACATGTATTCTTAGGTCGAGGCACTTATTTTAAAGAAATATGAGGTCCTTACGAGATACTATTGGGAATCCTTTGTAATAGGCCACAGGTCCAAGTCAGTACCTAGATCTCATTATATATATATGGTGTCTCATGTTCATAGACATTATGGATTAGGCTATTGTAGGTATGGTCACCCAGGGACCCTTTGAGGATCTTGAACATGACATGGATTTTGTTTATTTTATTTTCATAGATTTACTATACCCACACACCATATCATTATATATACATTGAATAGATAGAACTTAACACCATTGGTAGTGTCCTTTTATGTTTCAATCACACCATGTTCAGGCCAACAATTGGTACCAGTAAAGACTTCATCGATGCATGTAAGGAAAATGGGGAACACCTAGTAATGGATGCCTATATTTCTTTACTATGTGGGATTAGGGGATAAGAGGACAAATCTAGTCCTCATGATGCTATTGGAGTTTATAATTTTCTCCATTTTGTATCTTTTTTTATAATATGTTCTATGTATGTCTTATTCATTCTTCTCTTACTCCCCATTATTGTATTTTATTTTGAAATCATCTTTTTTATATGATACTAGTTATTATTTTTATCAGTTATTTTTCTTAATTCATTATTTTTTGTACTACATCAAGATTATTATAATTTCACTGTTCTGATGGACTTTGATAATGAAGGTATACTATTCCCACCATATCACTATAGATCCTTTCTATTAGTCTTCATCCTCTAGTGTTTGAGGAGGCATGCATGAGGATATGTGTCCGAGTGGGGTTGGTTACTTATGAGTAAACCAGAATCATAAATCCCTATATTAAGTGATGTGTTTGGTGTAATTTAGGAGGTTTTAAGGGATTTAGAGTCTTTTAGGTATTATTATTGTTTAAGGGTTTTTAGGTTTTTAGGTTTATTAGGTATTTCACAGTTTTTTGGGTTTTATGCTTTTTTTCTGGTTTTTAGAGTTTTTTGGTTTTTTCTAGGTTTTATTTCTTTTAGGATTTTTTAGGGTTTTGGGGGTTTTTGGGTATATAGGGGTTTTATGTGTTTAAGTATTTCTAGGTATTTATGGATTTCATAGTGTTTTAAGGGGGTTTTTCTGTTTTTGGGCTTTTGGTGGTTTTAGGATGTTTTAGGTTTTATAGGTTTTGTTGGGACTTTTAGTGTTTTTACTGGTTTTCTTGGTTTTTAATGGGTTTTGAGGGTTTTTAGTGATTTTTGAGTTTTTAGGGATTTAAGGGGTTTTATGTCTTTTATGGGGATTATGGGACGTTATTTATTAATGGCGTTTTATGTACTTTTTTCAGGTTTTTTTAGTTTTCTAGGTATTTTTACGATTTCCATGGTTTTTAGGGATTTTTGGGGTTTTTAGGGTTTTGGGGGTTTTTAGGTGTTTTATGGGTTTTAAGGGTTTTAGTGGTATTATGTTTTCTTAGGTTAATTATTATTTTTTAGGGTTTTAGGGGTTTTTATGTGTTTTATGGGTTTTGGGTTTCTATAGATTTTATGGGTTTCTACAGTTTTATATTTTTCTTGGTTTTATAGGGATTTTAATGGATTTCATAATTTTTTAGGGTTTTCCTAATATTTCTGGGTTTTTTGTATTTTTAGGTCTTTAATGTTTTTAGGGTTTTTAGAGGTTCAATTAATATAATGGTTTTTAGGGTTGGAGAGGGTGGGTTATTGGTTATCGTGGTTCTTAAGGGGTTTTAGGATCCTTTTAAGGTTTCAAGAGGTTTTTAGTTTTTTGTATAATTTTTACGAATTTTTTATAGTTTTTTTTTTGTGATTTTTAGGGTTTGTAAGAGTTTTTTATAATTTTATTTTTTTAGTACTTTATAGTTTTTGAGGGGTTTAAGGTTTTTTGGATTCATTGGATTTTTAATGTTTAAGGTTTTTAGAATTTTTTGGGTTTTTAGGAGTTGTTTTTTATGGTTAAGGGGATTTTGGGTTTACGTGGGTATATATATTTTATGCGTTTTCTGGCATATTATGGTTTTTTGGGTTTTATTGTTTTTAGGGTTTTTGGTGTTTTTGGGTTTTAGGGTCAATAGTGTTTGTAGGGATTTTTTGATTGTCAGGGATTTTTAGGGGATTCATTGTTTGAGACATTTTTAGGGATTTTAAATTTATTTATTGTATTTTAATTTTTTCAGTGTTATTTACGTTATTTTATATTTTTCTGGGTTTATAGTTACTTTTATTTTTTTTAGGGTTTTTTGAGTTTTTAGGTTCTTTTAGGGGTTTATGGATTTCAGTGTTTTTCGTGGATTTAAGGAATTTTAGTAATTTTTTTTGATTTTAGGGTTTTATATTGTTTTTTAGGTTTTTAGAGTATTTATGTTTTTATGGGTTTTTTAGGATTTATATGGATTTTACGGATTTTAGGGTTTTGGTGATTTAGGGTTTTTATGTATTTTTAGGGTTTGAGGGTAGTTAGGGGGTTTGGGGTTTTTATGATTCTTTTTTGGGTTTTTAGTGTTTTCAGGGTATAATTATTTATTTTAGCCGTTTTTAGATTCTTAGTGGGTTTTATGGTTTTTATCCTTCATATGTATTTTTCCTTGAATTTTAATGGTTTTTATGATTTTAAGGGTTTTTATGGGGTTTTTTGGGGTTTTTTTGGTTTTCTAGTTTTCATGGATTTTTAGGGTTTTAGTGCTTTTAGGGGTTTTAGGATTTTTTTGTTTTTTTTTTGTTTTTGGAGGATTTTTGGGTTTTATGGTTTTTATTAGTGTTTTCATGCAAATTAGGGTTTTATTGGTTTTAAGTGTTTTTAGGTCTTTTTGTTTTTTTTAGGTTTTTATAGATATTTAGGAATTTATGGGGTTTTAGGGGGTATTGGTTGTTTTGGGTTTTCAGTGTTTTTTTGGTTTTTTTGGTTTTTGATAGAGTTTTTAGGGTTTTATGGTTTATAGGGTTTTAGCATTTTAGGGTTTTTAATGGTTTTATGGGGCATTATAGTTTTTGGTAACATAAAAGGGGTTTAGGAGTTTTTAGGATCCTTATAGTTTCACAGTTTTATTATGATTGTTTAGGTGTTTTACGGTTTTTGGGGGTTTTTGGGTGATTAGAGTTTTTAGGGTTTTAGTGGACTTTAATGGTTTTTTGTGGTTTTTAGGGTTGTTTTCTGTCATAGGTTTTTTAGGTATTTGGGGGGGATAGGGTTTGTTGTGGGGTCTTTTGGATTTTTAGGGGTTCTAGTATTTTAGGGATTAAAGGGGTTTTATGGGGTTTTTAGGTGCTTTAGGGTTTTGTTGGTTTTAACGGAATTTAGGGTTTTTATGGTTTTTTTTAGGGTTTTATAGGTTATTTTATTTTATTTTTTAGGGTTCAGTTGGTTTTATGGTTTTTAGTTTTTATTAGGGTTTTAAAATATAAATTTTTTGGATTTTTAGGGTTTTTAGGGTTTTGGTGATCTTAGGGTTTTGTTGGGTTTTTTTTATAATAAATTTTTAGGGTTTTAGGGTATTTTTAAAATTTTAGGGATTTTTGTGCCCTTTAAGTTTTTTTTGTTTTGAGATCCTTTATGATTTTTAGGGTTTTTTGTGACTTATACAGTTTTAGGGTTTTCTGTTTTAATGGTTTTTTGGGATTCAAGGGTTTTTAAGAGTTTTATGTATTTTGGTAATTTTTATGGTTTTAGGGGTTATTAGGGTTTCTAGGAGTTTTAATGGTTTTGGGTATTTTTAACATATTTTATGGTTTTATGGGTTTTAATTTTTTTAAGGATGTTTTTTCATTTTTCTGGGGTTTATAGTGTATGTATGGTTTTTATGGGTGTTTGGGACTTTTATGGGTTTTAATGTTTTTTGGTTTTTTAGATTTTTTGTATCTTTTAATGTTCCTTGTGTTTTAAGGGACATTTGGGGGTTTTAGTGTTTTTTGGGTATTTATGGATTTTTTGTGTTTCGAGGGGTTTTGGATCACTAATTAGTTTTTAGGGTTTTAGGGTATTTTTGGTTTTATTAAGGGGTTTTAGGTGTATGTACTATTTTTATGGTTTTTAAGATTGTTCCCCTTTTAATTTTTATCTCATGACGATTTCCTATTTCGGAATGGTTTCAAATAGGTTTCTTCATGGAATCGGAAAAACCCAATGGTTCTATATCCTAAAGGACCTTATTTCCAAAGCCAGGCTCTCATTAAGTATTTTCACCAACGATTCTTAAAAACTAAAGTTGGTCAAGAGGATGGGTGGTCGGGATCATCACACCATTTAGTGTGGAATTACTCCCTACTTTAGGAATCTCTTATTGATTTATGAAATGCTAATGAATACTTCTTTAATTATCAAGTATGATATAGGTCTTTCCAAATTTAACAATCAAGTATAGCTTGTTTAGATATTAGAATCATCTGTTAAGTATCCAAGGTTCTTTATCAATGGAGATATTTGTATATATATGATTTTCTCTATTTATGGTATCCTCTTATGTACTACATAGAAATTCTCTGGTCCTTATTAAAATGATGTTTGTTTTCTAGCCACTCAGTGGGGTACTCTACAGTGTATCATCATCCCGAGATAAGCGAGTTGTTTTGATCTCAGGATAGAACCTGTAAATGGGCTTCCTACGTATCCCTGTGAAAGGAATTAGATCCCGCGTAGTTCTATGCCACATAATGGGACATGTTATACCTTTTAAGGTCATGCGATAAGGACCCAACATTACAGTTTAACATCATCTAGAAACGATGTCTACGTAGAAGGTTCCTAGTCAATGTTTGGTGTGAGACTTATACCGATGCATCACAATGAAACTAAGAGGAATATGTATTCCCATGGTGTATTAAACCCTTCTAATAATGTGGCCCATAGAGAGTAGGATTGATTTGTGGTTTTGGGTTTTCACCTCATGGAGGCTTCATACGTATCCCATATGAATGAGAATAAAATCCCACATAGTTTTGCTATGAAGAACCTTTCCTATATAGCCTTTTGGATGGTTTGTTTCATAGGGGAGTATGACCCATTGAGAGTATTGTGTTGAGGCTTATTCCTAAGGATTATTCCCAGTTAAATGGGTCACCATGGGTGATTAACTAGTGGAAATTTAGAGGCATGTTTCAAGGATTAATCCAAAGTATGATTCTCAGATTAAGGGCAATAGGATTAGTGATTACACCTTAGGAGGATGCCCATTGAGCTCAGGCCCTAAGTGGGAATCCAATATATGCATATTGTAACAAGAATCAAAGTTATTTTAGTTCAATTTATTTAATGGATTATGTAGATCTCATGAACATTGTTAACCTCTATTCCCATGTGAGTCATGATCAGTGTGAGAAACAAAAAAGAATGGATGATCTGACAAACCAAACAATCTGATTCTATTTGCATGTGGACATGGAATCATAGCCCAAAGGGATATGGGTCGGTTGTTCGGTACTCCCATCTCCTTTATCATGGTATTTTGGTGGAAGATTTCTAGTCTACAAAACATTCCTCTATTCGAATAACCTTAGGATAGATCTAGGGTGTGGTGACTGAGGAGGGAAAGTATTAGGAGAGAGGGTAGAGGGATTGGGTTCCCATTCTCTCTCTAGCCCAGTGGCCATGTGGCAGAGAGGAGAAAAAGTGAATGCCCCTAATCCATTAAGGATGTCCTTAAATTAGTTCCATATAATGTATGTAATATTTCATTCCATTACAAAAGGAATCACAAGAATAATCTTCACCCTCCCAACATAGAATAGGAGGATCCGGGTTTCATAAATGAGAAGGGGAGGACATGGTCCTAACACTTATTTGTAAGAATAGGAACTCCCAAACACTATCCCTAGGGTAATGGTCATCATGACCATAGATATAAAAAAACACAAATGCCTTGAGGATCCTAACCATACTGTAGGACCAGTGCCAGAAAACTCTTCACATAGAAATAAAAATCCTAATGGGTGACGTTCTAGTGTGCCTTTTCCTCTAGATTTTCAAATATGGAGGTATCAATTCGGGATTCAACATGGCCCCTTTCCGAAAAAGGATCAATGGAAGGAGGTTGCGTACCTTGTGTGTCTTGGAAAAAGGCCTGAAGGGTGGCTCACACAGGCCTTGGTTGTAGTTACATGGCACATGTGTGCTGTGCACGTGTGTCATACAAGGCCTAGGAGGAATTGAAAATGTTTTTCACCAGGGTTTTTAATCCAACAAGAACTGGATATGCGATGGTAAATGGACCACCAGGGAAATAAAACATGGTTGAGGTTTGTTCCTAGGAACCATAGGTCTCCACTAGTGTCCCTATAAGGGTCTTACATAGGTCCCTAATTAGGGATAAGTTCTTCTCGCGGGTGGTTTTTATTTTAGGAATAATGGTTCTCATGAATGTGCTTTAGGTTTGGGGTCCTGAGGTGACATTGATCATACATATCCCCTTTAATTCTCTCTTCTCTTGTGTATTTTAAAGGTACAATTGAAATTTTTGGGAACCAAGGTGATGGTGATGCACAATCAGAGCATCAGGGGTTCTTCTAATTTTTGAGTTACAAAAATGAGTGTCCCAGGGGTCCTATTTATAAGAAAATATGAAACCCTAGGAGAGGTAGGTACGCCACATAGGTATTTTTCATAGGTAGTTTGTGAAGCTACTTGGATAAGGTCCTCAGAAAAAGTCCTTGGTGCAGGTCCTTGGCATCGGTCCATGGATCAAGTCCTTGGCAAAGGTCCTTATCACAGATCCTTGGTGCATGTCCTTAGTATAGTTCCTCTGTGAAGGTCCTCAGTGTAGGACCTTAGCTTTGTTCCTTAGTGCAGGTCCTTGGTGCAGGTCCTATGCCTAGGTGAGGAAATACCATTATAAATATTTTCCATCTTCCATGTTCTATAGCTTTTGATCTGTAATTATATTTGGGTTGTATGACAAGTCAAATTGAAGCTATCTAAGAGTTCAAAACTTTTTGATATGTTGAATGCACCAAATGTTCTCAAAATAAATTAAAAAATTTCATTTTAATGCATAATCAACATTATATCATCAAACATGTGAATCCAAAACCTACTCCTAGATGGGGAATCCCAGAAATCCATAATGTGGAGCAGTCTTGTGAAACATGGAAATCTAGGTAACATCTTTTCTAGTGTGGAGAAACATACTACTCAAACATGAACTTTATTATATATGTAAGGTCCACATCATGAATTCTATGTAAAATTTCATAAAATTTATTTTGCGGTGCCTAAAAAATCCATCCCCCTATAATTAGATTCATTTAAGAAAAAAATGAATTTATTTTAAGCTAACTATAGTGAACCTTGACACATTTTGTCATTGTTTTTGGGTTTTGGAGCTACATATAGTGTGAAAGTATGCAGTAATGTTTTCCTAAGCTAGATGAGCCTAACTGGCATTGTTCGACTATTTCCTAGTATGTATGGAAAAATCTACAATTTTCTATCATTTTATCCCATTGAAAAAAAAATTCATACTATTAATATGAAGAATATTTAATGGTATATAGTAGGATTTTTCTTAGTCCTACATTTTTGGGTTTTTATCCTAACAGGTTTTGTGACTTTTTTTGTCACTAGATATTTTGAGTAAACAATAATTATTGTAGGTATAGAGAGATAAGACTCAACTTTTGTCTAGAGTTCCCTTAGTTGGTTTTCAATCTGGTGAATACTGCATTTATTTTCATGGGAATTTTAAATTCATGCATGTTAGACAAAAAAGGAAAGTGTTTAAGGTCGAACATCTTTGATAATGGATATTAAAATAATGACCCAAATAGGGCTTATGAGCCCAGAATGTTATGACATTCTTCATATATCTAGTGGGGAATCTTGAGACATGATTTTATTGGTATCTTAATCTAAAACATGATATTATTAAATATAGGGGGTATCTTCTAAGGATGAAGATACCATTGATTGAAAACAACCCATTTTGTGGGCCATTTTATACCAAGAAAACTAGGGAACTTACTGTATAGCTAATAGTGTCATCCTTTGGATGACATTCATGTTATGAGGGTAACCTTATTCAAGTCCAACTTGGGAACATACTATATACTATGGTGAGGTAGTCCTCAATAATTCAGACATTATATTGCTGATGGTTGATGTTTTGGATTTGGTTGTCTCAAGATCTCTATGTGTGGTTTTTTCAAAGGGAGGCATATGAGAATGAGGGGGATATATGTATTGGTTTTGTACATTAATTTTAAATTTCTCATACATGAATTTAGATTATGTGGAGGAGGGTAAATTTAATTAAATAACCAATTTATGGGTGAAGAAAACTTTTTGAAAAAGGTTAAGGCACCATTCAGTTTAACATCGTGGGACTGATTCATTGAACATGTAGTTTAATGTCTTATATAGAAGAAATTCTTTTATGTAGTTTAAATTAATACTATAATTAAATTAATGGTATATAATTTAATGTCATTATATTTGAATGAAACTTTTATAATTCTCCCATTCATGCCAATTTTTCTTGAAATTTGCAACCATATTCAAGTGTGAGATGATTAAGTTGTAAGTTGTGATTTAAGGACATCCATATCTGAGGAGTGGTATGGAAAAAGATAAAATGAAGATATATGAGGTCTCTCATGAGGAAAATGTTTACCTCTGGTTGACAAACCCATTTTTTGGGCTGTTTTATTCAAGGATAACTGGGGAACATACAACATAGTTAATAGTGCAATACATTGTCTTGAAGGATCTAAATTTTTTGGTGAACTTATTCAAAAGTAATTGGGGTGCATTACATAAAATTAAGATGAATAAGTCCTCAATAATTCATAAATTATATTTCTAGAAGATTATGATGGTTTATGGGGTTTCGGACCTCCACAAGCACATAGTTTTGTTTGTGGATAAAAGTACCTGAATATAGAAGGGGTATTCCATGTCATAATTTCTAAAACATTGGGAGGAATAGGCTCTCTATGTTGGTCTAACCCAAGAACAGGATCTACGGTTCCTATAGTTTTAGGTCATATGACTGGTACTATAATATTATGTAAACAACAGATGATATGCTTTCAAATGACCCAAGGTTATTCCCAAATTCTTTGAACACATGAAGGTGGAAATTGTAAACCATGATCATGGAGGCCTTTATGTCGGGATAGAGGAACCAAGAAAAATATGAAAGGTAAAACCATTGGCATTGAATCATGAGTTCTATAATACATTCATCAAATCATAATGGGGTATAAGAGGATTCTACCAAGGGAGAAATTACCTCTATTTTACAAACCATTTTTGTGGGATGTTTTATGAAAGGCCGAATAGCACACATACTGCAAAGTTAAAAAGAGGAATCATTAATTTTGGAATCCTATTTTTTTGAATGTTTAATTAAAATCCAACTAGTGTGTATTATATAATAGTTTGTAAAAGGAACTCTCATGTATCAAATATTTTTCTGCAAAAAATTTTAGGAAAGATAATGAAGATCTGAATGTATTCATGATTGGGAGTATGATGTGTGGAATGGATATGTCCAAGAATAAACAACTCAGTTACACCAATATTTTCCATGACTTGGAAGTCCCTTGTGTAGATCTAAATCTTACGTAAAAGGGGGATATCTTTTTTTCCTTAATGGGGCCCCTAATGAGCAGACCCAAAATAAAATCTCATGCATGTACCTTGGTTTGTATACAATAGAGGGGATTTTTTTTACCTCATGGTTGGGAATGGTATTCAAGCCTAGGTGTCCCTATATATCTAAATAGGATGAAAATTAATCAACATGTGTTTTAACAATGAAGGTACCCCATACAAATTGAACATGTATGTGGTTGGAAAGAGGGTTTGGATATGGGTTCATGCATTGGGTGAGAAATAGTGTTGCATATCCTCATGTAGATCAGACTCATACACAAGAGAGTGGAGGCATTTACTATGTATTTTTGTAGTTGGTACCATGATTGAATATTTATACATCACTACATATCTCATAGGGGTGAGAATCAATCCACAGATACTTTTTAATGAACCTTGTAATTTATCATCATGTGGAAAGGATGAGGTGTGATTTTGACAAGAAAAGTAATATCATGGATGGGGAAATGTGAAGTACCTAGGAGTCACTAAATATATTGCGAGGGAAAGAATCAAGCCACACATAGTTCTTTAATTGATCTTGTAGTTTATGGTTATGTGATAAGGACATATGGTGGTCCTTTTAGGGTCTTGCAACTTGGACGAAGATAGCCCCAATGGGAATTGATACACATTACTTATATGGAAAACTCATTTACCAAACTACTAATACCATGTGATCTATTCTCAGGGTGAGGAACATAGAGAGGTAAATGTTTCATCTACAACACATGGGTAACACAAGTAAATAATAAAGGTATTTCGATTATGAGGTGTTTGGGCCGGAAGATAGGATCCATTCATTACTATGTATCTTATTGGCATGAGAGTCAAGCTATATGTAGTTCTAGAAAATAGTCCCTATACAGGGTTGATTTATTCCCATAGGGAGTTAAGGGGATTTTTCCTTTGTTGTGATCCTGGATAAACCCACAATTAAAGATCTGGGCATCACTATGCGTCTCATTGGAATGAGAATCAATCCATATGATGTTCTTGAAAATGGACCCCCAAAATAACTGGGTTTTGACTAGTGGAAGGGAAATTAAAAATATTTTCCAATTTGATGGCTGTGAAAATTAGGTTAACACATATGTGAAAGAGAGTTTATATTCTTCTTTAATGGATGGACCTGAAATGGGAGATCTGGACTTCACTACATATCTCATTATGAATGATAATCAAACCACCCTTAGTTTTTAGATAGATCATGTAGTCTACCATCATATGATAATAATGTTATCCATGAAACTTAACATCTTATGGAAAGTAATTGATAATTTTAGGGCATATTATTATAAAAGAGGGCCCATTTTGAAAGAATCATGAGGGATATCTCAACTCGTAATACAATGGGTGTTTCTTAACATCAAATGAAAGGGATGGTAACCATGTAATTTAATGTTATGTGGTGCGGAAAATTGGTTTCTTTCTTTTTTAAGTAATACAACTAGGAAATTATATCATGCTGTTTATTGTCATGTGACAAGGATGATGATACTAGACATTTTATTGGCATACGACATGGACATTGTGTCATGCCTTTTATGGTCTTGCGATAAAGACCCACTACATTGTTTAACATATTTCATCTTTTACGTATATGATTCTATGTAGTTTAACATTATGTAGCTATGATTAATGTCATGTGATTACTGGAAATATTTTTTACAAACCTTACTTTAGTTTGATACATAATGATCTCTCCATCCATCGAGATCATGGAATATTCTCTGTTAGAGTGGACCTTGTGTATGGAGTAAGTTCTCTACCACTTTGCGTTTAGATTTGGAAGAAAAGTTTATGGTATCATTGGAGTCATAAATACCAATAACAATTCTCCTTAGATGAATGAATGAAGGAAGACATTCTAATTGAAATCTCTCTCAATCTAATTCTAGTATACATCCATGTTATGTATGGTTTGAAATATATGTTCATCTCTGCAATGATGTTGTGTTTTTTTATCTTCATATGCTGGGGAGGGGTAGCTCCATGTTTCAGTTTTTTTGTCTCGCTAGGCCTTCAGTTCATGTTTTGTCTTAAGTTGATGATGTCTGCAGGGTTCCCACCTTTTCCCTTAAAAGGGGTTCCTTTTTAAATAATAAAAAAATTGATGGCCTTAGGTCCATTGGATGGATTAGGTCTTCGTATGGCAGTATGAGTTGTAGTCTAGTACGCCCATGAGGCATCAAAAAGCTTGTGATGACAATATTTCATATCTTTATCAACCATATTCTTGGGTATATTGTAAAGGGACTTGTAAAAATCCTCTATATGTCCATTATCCACTACATGATTGTAGGATGAATGGTTGGGGTTGATATTATACTCATGGTATAGCATCTCTACCTCAATAGAATAGAAATTAGATTCATTCTTTGTTATAATGGCATGAGTGAAACTAGGTCAAGTTATGACGTTGGATTTTAAATATCTGAAAATTATATTGGCCCCAAATTATTTGTAGGGTATTTACTCATCCCACTTTCATAATAAATCGGTAGTAGTAAGGATTTACATGAACTACATGGCCATAGTTGAGTTGTATTAACCCACTACATCAATTACCCATATGGAAAATCACGATGAGAATTTGGATATATATAGAAACTGTTGGGATTGGTGGATGATATTTTCATCCACCTGGAAGGAATGATTTTTGTGTGTGATTTCAATGCAATCCTTCTTCATTGAAGGCTATAAGTATATAAGCCTTTGAATTTGATCAGAAATCCTATATACTGACTAGTGTGAACCATAGGATCATGCATGTACTTATTCCATGATAGTCTATGTATCTTCTCCATTGATAAATTTGAGATGGATTCCAAAAATTCATTTATTGTAGAGGACTTTCTAGTGATTCGAGCTATCATAAAGTGTGTTGTTGACTGCCTTCCATTGGATTTCTATCTACTAGCTCTATTCAGTGGGAGCACTCCATATTGAAGATAACCCATGATGGGTTTCATTCAACCACCGGTAGGACCATATTGATCATGGATGGATTTGACATCATTAATCTCGTCTTTTCTAGATTGTAAAAAATGAAATACCATGCAGTGATGGGAAATGTTGATGACTATTTAAACCAAGTTTGGATCCTACATAATGGTGGATGCATTTTTCAATGCATCATCCTATGCATTCTATGATCATGGGACATGAATCAACATTGGATATGTGGGTAATTCTACAATTAACCCTCATACATAATATCACAAGGGTATTATCTATTCTTTTCTAATGGTTTAATCGCCATTGATATTCTTGATTACCATCCTTGAGTCATCTTTTATATCTACGTGGTTCACCAATATTTGGAGTTCCAATTCATGCCTATAATGAGTTCTTGATATTCCACCTCATTTTTTGGTTTATGCTTTTGATAATTGAGATTAGTATGGAAACACTACCTTCTCTAGAGAGATAAACAAAATCTCTACCATAACATTTTTTTTGTTTTGGGTCTTCCATTATCTTCCCCATTTGACTACAATTTGAATATTAAAAGTACATTTCCCATGTTTGGGAGCCAACTTGAATAAAGAACATATCATAATTGGTAAATTCATTTTATAATGACATTTATCCTTTAAATGAATTATCAGTGAGAAAATATGTAAAGTCATTGGATTTCACTACTTTATGAGGCACAAACTATATGTCGATCTACTGTAGAATAACTACCCACCTTGTCAGACTTCCTATTAGCGTACGATGATTGTGAATAAATTTGAGTGGGTTATTTCTAGAAACCATTGAGAACTCATGGTATTACAAATAGTGACTCATCTTTTGAACCATAATGATTAATTCTTGGTATCTTTCCTCAATGTCTGAATAATAAATCTCTACATCGATCATGGTTCAATTGAGATAATAAAGTCTTCTTTCATTCCCAACATCATTCTAATGTGTGATAAATGTTCCCAAAGATCATTCAAGGGTATTAAAAAAATAATGAGTGAGTTTCTTTCAATAGGTGGCATTGACATTATTGGACTGAAGATTAATTTATTTTGGGTGTCAAATACTTCTTAAAAGTCATTGGTCATTGGATATTTAACCCACATTTTCATTAATTTGGTGAAGGGTAAACATTTTTTTACTAGGTTAACAATAAAGAACCAAATGGAAGAAATGTTTCCTTTAATCCCTCTCAACACATTTAGGGTTTGAGGAGGTTTCTTTTCATGAATATATTTTTTTCTCATGATCAACTTTGATGCTGTGATGTATTACAATGAAAGCAAGAAATTTACTTAAGGTTACCCCAAAAGAACATTTCAAGGGTTTCAACATCATGTAATTTTGTCATATCTTATTGAAGACTGTTTCTAGGTTATCCAAGAGGTTAGAACATTACATAGATTTGACCAGTAGATCATCAAGGAAACAATTGATAAACTTCCCTAGGAAGGGTTTTATGATGGGGTAAATGGCACGTTGGTATGGGGTGCCAACATTCATCAAGCCCAAGAGAATTACCCATTAGAAAAAACACTTTGGGGGATCTGAAGGGTATGGATTCCTTATATTTCTAGGGCATATGAATTTGGAAGTACCTAGAGTAACCATTTATGAAGTAGAGGTCTTGATAAGTATCTGTTTGATAAACCATGAGTTCTATGATTAGAACTCAGAAGTCATGTTTGGCATAATGCTGGCTGAGATCTATAAAATCAATTAAAACTCTATTTCTCTCTTATTTTTCTTCACCAGGACAATATTGGATTGTAATTTTGGATAGTAAACTTCATGTATTAATTCATCATTTCTATGTTTATCCACTACAACCTCAAATTTAGAGGTGTGAATCAGGTGTATCCTTATGGAAGCATATTTATAGCTTTTATGATCATTAGAGAAACCCCCTGGTGATTGGTGTCAACCTCATGATGTATACCTAGATTCTCTATGTAGTTCCATGAAATCATATCTCCATACTTATTCATAAAAGAAGTATATACCTATTGTTCTTCATAATTAAATACCTCACTAATTAGAGTGAGTCTTGGATCTTTCTATGTACCAAAATTTATCTCTCTGAGTTTATCCACAATAGCATGGACTCCTTCCTCAATTGCTAGAAGGGTGTCCCCGAGATCTTTATCTTCTTCCAATTCCTCATTATATACTTATTTTTCATCCACCTAGGAGTTAGGTTGTTAATTAACAATTTCTGTGTTAGGGGAGGATTCTTCATTTGGAAATCCATAAGATTAAGTAATCATTTTTGGCACAATCAATGGTGATGGGCCTTTTACAGTTATGCAGGGTACACAATGGACTGAAAAATAAAATATGTATCTTCTTCTATTAGTGTAAAAACATATTCCATACTAGCTAATGAAACATGGATTTTTTTAAGCTAGGGGAATAAAAAGAATAAATTTCCATCCAGGATTTCATTATTACTACGAGGATTGATGAATTCTCCTACATTGTTGGGTTCGGTTTTCATGACATACATTATAGAATCCATTGAACGAGTGTTCGAATGATGGCGCACCCTTTCAATTTGGTATATGGATTGCACATATTCCACAATAAGATTCTTGAAAGGATATAAAAGATCATATAAAGTCCATTTATGGCATTGATTTGAGTGACATCATCTGCTATGTAATATTTCCCCTGGATGGTATAACCTTTCATCATTGTATTGCAACTTGTAGGATTTTAATGTGGCATTTTCACCATGAAATGTGTGAATTTGATTATTGATAGAATATTTGAGGCATTGGTGGTATGAAAAAGGAATGAACACAAGATGATGTATCCAACATCATCCTGGTAGAACATTGAAAACTATATCCTTCTAGAAAACTCTAAATTTTGAGTCTAATACAATATCTCGGAACTGAGTTCTGAGGGTGATCTTTCCAAGTTGTTCTTGCTCATTATTTTCATATACATGTAACATCAGAGTATAGGGATACATGTAGGATTCATTAATACCCAATTGGTGAACCGTCCTGACCATAATAAGGTTTAATCCCATGCCATTATTAATGAAGGATCATTAGACATCAATGTAATTTAATTTTCTAAATATATAAAAGGGTTTTACATGTCCCTACATGACAACATATTCATCTTGTTTTGTGATAGAGATGATCACATGACATTATTTGGGATCATTCTCTACATGAAATACTTTAATAACTATAACCTCAACTTCAAAATCCTGATGAATTTAGAGGGCCTCATCTAGATCTTCTCAGAGATCTTTTGATAGACTCAGAGCATCTAGGATTGATAGTATAATTAGGACCTGGACCAATTTCTACAAAACATCATATTTTTTACCTGGATTCATGTGTTTCCCCACAAGGGGTTGTTCTTTTTCATGTGATTTGGGTTTTTATGTTCCTGATATGGATGTACCATCCCTCTAAGTAGGAGTTGATAAGGCTTGATATCTTGGCGGCTTTGGTTAGATGATTCTTCGCACATCCAAAGGTTTATCAGGTGATAAATCATCCTTTAACAAATATTCTAGGATGGTTGTGTTAGGATGAATAATTTCATGCATGGGGAAATTCCCTTGTTCCTACTGAGCTCGGTGAAAACCTATCCAATGAGTTTATTCTATGTAGATAGCTTGAGAGGGTGATTTTTTAATGTAGTGACTTTTGGAATGACTGTTTCCTTCCACATACCCTCGGTTCTGACGACAACTTCCCTCAGTTCCACAATCTTGTGTGGGGAATTTGGGTTCACAATAAAAATCATCATGTGAAAATGGATCCATTAGTTTAATAATGTTAATGGAACTAGAAGTCAACTCCTCATCAGATGAAGATTCCATCTGATGTGTCATCTCTTGTTGTGACATTTTGTGGGGTGGTGTCCATACTTTTGGGACTGTCGGCATGAATTCTGATAAAGTTAAGTACATATATTACTATGTAATGATCCAAACTTATTGGATTTTTTTTACCATTTTTTTCATGTCGCTATTTTGGGGGACTCAACCTCATAGGATTGAGATTTTGTTGGAGCTAGTTGTGTTGTTGCGGAAGTGTATGGAGGCATAATTAGTTGATTCCATTGTGCTCATAGAGTAGTGTGTGTCTGGATGAACACTATTCAAACCATACAGTCACTGAAATTTTGTGTACCCTTTATTTTAACTTCTTTCCCCTCATTTTATTGCTCTATATGGGTAGCGGAAACTCACACTACTTGGGCAGGTGTATTTTTCAGTTTCAGTAGCCTAGATTCCACCATCATTTATACGGGTATTGAAATACAAAACAATCCTAGATGTTGATACCTAGAATTTTATATGATGGGAAATAGTGTTGGATATCTTCATTACCTTATTTACAAGTATTATTATGATTTGGAAACCTGAATAAGTTGTGTTCTAGTGCTGAGATAATGTATCAAGAGTCTTGGTCATTTAAAAAACAAAAGACCATTTTTCTTATCTCATAAAACTATTTCCAACTGTGATCACTTTTATCATCCTAACGAGGAAGGATTTTTAACTTATTCTTGAGAGGTGGATCCATATTATATATTCTAGTCTTTGAAGTAGGATGGGTAAATGGGCCTACTAATGTGTAACTGTAGAGGACTATACATTTCTGGTTCTCCTTCCTTGAGTAGATGGAATTACTTTGGACTTGGATTTGGTCTCTGTGATGGAGCTTTCAACATGTAGATAAATTGAGGAAAGGTCCAAAAACCCTCCATAGTATTTCATAGGAATCGACGACATGAAAACTCATCATGAATATTCGCTACAAAGATGGAAAACAAATATTTGTTTAGGTTTTGTTAGGTTTATGGAGTACGCCAATCCATTCCACTGAGTAATGAAATATGAGACCATTTCATTTTACCATTGTTTTCAGTTTGTTATATAGAAGAAAATTGCCTTTTATATCATTAACATAAACTGGAAAAGGAACTTTTGGTGGAGGACTTCCCATAAAGAGATTGATTGAGACTACAAAATTGTTTTCAAGAAGAAGTCTGGTCCTTGTAGTGATTTCACAAAAAACCTGAGTTTCACCACCTCCTATTGTTTAGGGGTACCAATAATGGCTACACTGTGAGAGACAAACAATTTCACGTTCTGCTCTGGGTCTCCTATGGCATGGAAGATTGTAATGTAGGATTCAAAAAGTTTTGTGGGGGGAGATGATAATCTACCCATTCCAGGTTGGTATTATTTTCCGGATATATCAATATGCTACATGATTACCTAGATTCCAATTGAGATGTTAATTACTCAATGTTGTTCAAAACAATTTGGGGAATGTCTGGCTGAGCTATAGCCTGGACAGGTGCAACAAATGATGCCTAAATCTGTGCAGCAGCTGGTAGGACCACTAGTGGGGGTAGAAATGGTATCTTCCATGGGTAAACCATAATGAAATCATGTGAGGATGTGACTAAACCTTCTCTGGTTTCACATTAAATGGATGTAATTTATGATCTATTACTACGGGATCAAAATATAATATTTTTTGGTATATTAAATTGAATCGATATTCTAGGTCTGCTTAAATTTTTATTAAAAAACTCTCTTTATTGAGATGAAGCAACTACAAGTAAAGGTTGAGGATCTTCTCACAGTGAATACATAGAAGTAGGGATGCTTCAGAGTAATTATGCATTGAGTCTCCTCAATTATTTCATCACTTCCTCTTGCTGAGAAATTATTTTCTCTAGTGAAAGGGACCAAGCCTCTCTAGAAGAGAGGCATGGAATGATTTTAACCTTACCATTTACCTATTTCGGGGAGGTAAAGGTGGATTACTTGAGACACCACCCAAATTTAATTCAATCCTCTAGTTTCAGGTGTGCACACCTCCTTCAGTAGTTTCGGTTTGCACCACGTCAAGAACCAGAACTCCATTTCACGACTCTTCCTCTGAATTGGCCTCATATTTTATTGAATTAGTGGGGAATTCATTGAGGACATCCTTTGAAGAGAAACATATTGTGTTCATTCTATCAGTTCCTCAATGATATTGTCTTCTTATACACCCTTTATGTGGCCTTATCCACTCATTTTTTAATTTTATGGTAGATTCCTGTTGAATAGAAACTTGAAGGGAATCTACAAATAATTTTTTTTTGTTCCCAAGGAAGGTACCAAATCATGAGATGACCTGAGTTGAGTGGATCGACATTATATAATTTTACCTAATTTAGAGATGACTGATTCCCTATGTGGGATGGAATTATTGAGGTGAAAAATCACCCACTCTGGAGGTCTTGTTCTATTCATATATATCATTCACAAAACATCGGGATAGATTCTTTAACTTCAAGGGTTGAGTTAGAAAAACCCCATCCCTATGGGTAGTGATTTCTCCCAAACTGCTATAACAGATATGACCATGGATGATCTTGTGATTTTATGATGTTTTTTCTAAACATGGGTTGGGTGAATCATTTGGAATTCTCCTGGATCAACCATTTCCAATTATCATTGTGTTATTTCTAACATTTACAATACCTTGTTTTTGGAATCCACTGAATGGGAGTCCTTCTTCATATTCTCATGTTCTGTATGAAAAATTATATCAAAAACACACTCTCTTTTGTCCTGGAGTCATTTAGAATCGGTCAGGGTCTTTTCCTATTGATCATAAATTCATTGGGGGGATAGATTTTGTTTGTTTCTGTCAACTAAAGTATAAAACAGTTCACGTTTCAACATTCAGTAGGATTTTCTGGTTAGAGTGAATTGAGAAATTTAATTCTCCATGTGCACCCCATCTTCTAACACAACTACCAGATGGTGTGTCTACAGTCATCTATCTTATTATTATTAATGTGTCGAGGCATGCACATTGAAGGGATCTGTATTGTTTCTTGATGTTTGAATTTCATGAATCTAGGATATTTTCCAAATCAACTTTGAACTAAACCCATTCCATTAAATTTACAAGACATTTATACTCATCATAAGGTAATAAGTTTTCTTTTAAATGAAAGAGAGTTTTCCATATGTTTATGTGGATTTCATATATAAAATATTCTTACAACACCCCTGTAATGATGTGTTGAGGGGTGGAAAAAGTCAAGAATATGATCGGTATGTCATATTTAGCTAGTTTATTCCTCATGTTTAGCATGATTTCTTCATACTTTTCTAGAGTTCCCTCTACCTAGTCGGGCAGGATATGATGATTCCTATTTTTTTTACAAGATTAAGTGGTATTGGTTGGGGTTTTCTCTACAATTATGGAAGGTAAGGGACCCATGTGTTGTTTGGAGAATGACCTTCATCTTAGGATGTCTTCTAGTTGAGAAAGGATTTCACCTGTCAGTAAAAAGGCATCAGACATGACTTTCCTTAACTTCCCTAGTGAATCATGATAGGAGGGTTTCCTATTAACAACAAGTCAAATTTGTCAACTCTCTTGAGGATGAAAGACAATACTATGGAGAGAACATTCTTAGTGAATTCCATCATGGTGAGGAAAACTATGGTGGATTTCATCAAGGGGAAGACCATCTTGTTCCTTGATCTTTTAGACACACATAGGGCTACCGTAGATCTCATTAGGAGATGGGATCCCGATATTGATCAGATTATAGGCATGAATCTATCCTTCATGGTGAAGTGTCTGATGAGGTTATTTAGAATTACTACATCATCCTTTGCAAATTTTGTAATTAGAGGGTAGGATCTTGATCTATGATAAATATGCATGTGAGGTCTTCCAGAACTCCATCATTTTAGGGGAGTTGGATCATAAATATTCTCTAGACTTTACATTGATGTTTTATGAGTCTTTTTCTTGGATCCCTTTTTATGAGCTATTGGGGCCACATACTGGGAGAAATTGTTTTCATGGGAAGGTGTTTGTGCCTACATAGGAGTGGCCACTGGGAAAGGCAATTATTGCCAATTGGAGCTGGGGAATGTTCCCAAACCATTTTTTTATATGATATGGGGTGTTTTCCTAACGACTCTCATAGATGAGAGAATAAGTATATATCGGCTCTAGGGTGACATGATGATGAGCCACCCCATTTGTGGAGATAGATTTATGTCCCTGCCCCTCAGGAACTACTATCATCGCCATTATGATGTCCTACAAAGTCTATAGGTTGTGGGGAGTGATTTTGGTCTTCCATTTCACCATTTCTATGATATGTTTGTTGATTTTAGTGACTTTAATGATTATATATTACCATTAAATATTTATATGTAGTCTATGTTCCTACTCCTATCCTCCATTTCTTGCAAGTGGATACTTAAAATACTCATGTGTGGGGGCATAAAATGGGTCTTCCCATTGCTCGTTGTCGGTATATTTCGACTGACTTATCCAGGTGCTACCAAACGAGTCTATTTGATGGATTAGTGTGTGTAGGTAGGTGTACATTCCTACTTGAGGAATTCCACCTGATATGATTTGTAGGATTATTTTAATTCCACTAGATGATTCTACAGGATTTCTGAATTAAGGAGAACATGTGTATGTTCCCGCTCATAATTTCAAATCAAATTGGTTTAGTGTGCTTCAACGAAGGGGGGATAGGTGAGGCCTTGCTCCCTATTTGTTCGGTTGTCATCCCCATAGGACCTAATTTCATTATTGGGTGTGAAGGATCTAAGCTGGAGAACTGATTACAACACCCTCATCATATTGAGGGTTCACTACCATACAATGTTTGTGGTGGTGATTACTAAAAGTATCCCATCAAAAGGACCCATTTTTCTTTCAGTTGAGGCCATATGTGTCCTCTAGTTCTACCTCAATGAGATATGGAAGGGAATAATTATCATTTTCAGAGGATAATATCCTGAAATGGTTGAATAAGTTTGTTGACTTCTTCCACTTTAGGACCACTGGTCATCATTGATTGGATGATTTCTGGGGCTCGGTGGGCCATAGGGATTTCTGGGTGGCCTCCATGGTTGGGATGGTACTGTGATGATGTTAATCCCAAACCAGTGAATTAGAGACCCATCACTGAAGACACTGAGTTGGTGATGGTTCCCATTTCGTGGGTAATGATCCATTATGAGTGGCTACTAGGGAATTCATTTATTAAAGATATAATAACACCATTGGATTGAGGGGAGTTATGAAAAGTTACTAAAATATATGACATACATGAATAAGAAAATACTAGTAAAGGAGAATCATTATGGATGAACACATGCATAATTGATTTCCTTGTTTGGAACTCTTTTATAAATATAGAGGAGCTCAATTTATGGGTGATACTATTATATTGGTTAAGTATTCACATCTGTTCCACCAGTTTTCCCCTTGGAATTTTTGTCTCATTATAATACTATTTCTGAATATTTTTCAATAGGTTTTTTCTTGGATCCAAAAAACCCAATGGTTCTATATCTGAAGCGACTTGCATCCCAAAGGTAGGAACTCAATATGTATTTTTACCAATGAGTCTTAAGAACTCAAATTGGTCGAGTGGATGGGAGTTCAGGCTCATCACACCCATTTGGGGGAAATTACTTCATACTCCATGACTCTCTTATATATTTGACAAATTTTTATAAACCATTCATTAATTACAAAATATTATATAGGTCAGCCTAGAGTTAACAATAAATTATGTCATGTATAGATCGTAGAATGACCTGTATGTATATGAGGTTCTTCATCAATGGAGATATCAGAATGTATCTGAGGTTCTCCATTGATGGTATCCACTTATTTTCTAATTAGAAATTATTTGTTAATTATTATGATGATGCTTGTTTTCTAGCCACATAGTCGGCCACTCTGGAGTGTGTCGTCATCCCAGGATATGTGAGTTGTTTTGTTGTCAGGATCAAACCCATAAATGGGCTACCTATTTATCCTTGTAAGTGGAATAAAAGCCCAAATAGTTTGATGTCGCAAAATGGGACATGTCATAACTTTTAAGGTAATGCAATAAATACCCAACTATATAGTTTAATGTCATTTTGAAAGGATGTTTAATAGGAATGTTCCTTGTAAATTTTTGATGTGGGGATTATGCTAAAGAAACCAAGGGAACCTGAGAGGAGTATATATTCCCATGTGGGATTAAAACCTATATGGAATATGGACCAGAGAGGATAGGGATCATTTCGAGTGTTGGGTATGGACCACATGGAGTCTTTTTACATATCATATATAGATGATAATCAAATCCCACATAGTTTGGTTATGAATAATCTCTCATATGGAGGCTTTAGATAGGTTTGTCTCATTGGGGAGTAAGGCCGTTTTAGAGGATTATCTTTGGGATTATTCCTAAAGAGGATGCCCGATTAAAGGGTCCATGAGTGGTGTTTAACACATAGATATTTTGAGGCTTCATTTGGGGGATTAATCCACAAGAGGATTCTTGGATTAAGGGAATAGGATTGGGCCTTATTCCTAAGGAAGATTCACATTGTGATTAGGCCCTAAGTGGTTATCGTATATACCCTGATTGTAAAAGGAATCATAGTTCACATGGTTCTCATAGTTAATGGGTCACATGGATCATTCAAATGGCTTGATCTTTTTTAACCTCTATTTCCACATGAGTCATACTTGATGTGTGAGATAAGGGGGAAAGAAAGATCATACAAACCACATAATCTTCCTTTGTTCATAGGTGGACATGGAAACAATGCCCAAAGGGAGAGGGATGGTGTGTTTAGTGTTCCCATCTCCTTTATAATAAGAAAATGGTGGAAGAGGCCGAAGTTTTGACACTTCACTTTCTTCAATTTACACTGGGTAGGTCCCAAGAAAGGATACTGATAAGGGAAAACAGCATAAAACAGGGTAGAGGGCTCGGGTGCCCATCCACTCTTTGACCAAATGCCCAGGAGGCATAGTGGAGTGAGAGTGAAACCTCCTGTAAGAAATTCTAGGTGATTAATCTTGGAGGGGTTCCTTAAAATTAGTTCCATAGCAAGAAATTAGGATTTAATTCCATGTTAAATTTAAATGAAAGAGTAATCCTCACCCACCCTACATCAAACTGGAGGCTCCAGGTCTGAGAGATGAGAAGGGAAGGACATTTCCTAACCCTTGTTCTAATATTATGAAGTCCCCAAAACTATCCTTAGGGTATGGGTCCTCATGACCATAGATATAAAAACAAACACATATATATGGACTATCATAAACATATATAAGTAACAGTGTGGGAAACCTCTAACCATAAATATTGAAATCCAAATGGGAGACATGTTAGTATGCCTTTTCCTAGGGCTTGGTAAATCTGCAGGTCTTGGTGGAGGATTCAACTTGGTCTCTTTTAGACAAGGTAGCTAAGGAAGGAGGGGACATAACATGGGTGGATTGTAAAAGGTCTTGAAGGGTGATTCGTGTAGGTATATTGTGTAGGTGTTCCTCATATGTCCTGTAAAGTACTAAAAATGTTCTGAGTTGTGGCTAAATGCCTATGTGAACTAGATATGCCTTAGGAAATTGACCATTGAGGAAACAATACTTTGGGGAGGATTTTTACAAGGAAGCATGGATCTCCTCTGGTCTCCCTATAAGGGTATGGCATAGGTCCTTGATTATGGAGAAGTTATTCACATAGGTGGATTATCATTAGGGGTGAATGACCCTCAATAGGTTTTCTTATGTTTGGGACCCTTAAGTGACATTTATCTTACTTATCCACCTCAATTCCATATTATATCGATTTTTATATAGTTACTTATGAAATTTTGTGGGGCCCGGGAGATGGTGTTTCTTAATCCCAAATCTATGGTTTCTTCCTATTTTTCAATTGAACAAATGAGGGGCCCAAGGTTCCAATTTATAGGAAAATATGGAACCATGGATGAGGGAGTAACTCTACAATGTTATTTGGAATAGGCCCATTAGCGTAGGTCCTTAGATAAGGTCCTTAGAGTAGGTCCTTGGTGTAGGTCCTTGGTGCAGGTCCATTGCGCAGGTCCATGGTGTTGGACCTAGGCGTAGGTCCTTAGTTCAGGTCCTTGATGATGGTCATTTCCACAGGTCCTTAGCACACATCCTAGGTTTAGGTCCTTGGGACAAGTCCCTAATGTAGGTCTTTAGCAATGGTCCTCAGCACAGGTCCTTGACATAGGTGAAAAAAATCACCTTATAAAATTTTTCTGTCTTCCTAGTGCTATAGCTTTTGATGCATAAGTCCATTTGGGTTCTAAAACCAGTCAAATTAATGAAATCTGAGAGATCTACACTTCTTAATATGTCTAATACACACAATTTTCTCAAAATAAACATATAAGTTTCATTTTATTGCATTGAAATAAATTTATCGTTGGTCTTTGAAATCTACAGCCTACTCATGGAATAGGTATCTTGGAAATCCATAACCTGGAGCAGTCGTTTGGCACATGGAAATCCAGCCAACATCTTCTTCCTGCATGGAGACACATTCTACAAAAACATTAAATTTATTGTATAAGTCAGGGTTACATCATGAACTCTATGTCAATGTTTATGAAACACATTTTTCAGTGTCAATAAGGATCTCTTTAGGGTATTTTGGTTTTTAAAGTCTTTTAGGGGTTTCATGGTGTTTTTGGGCCCTCAAGTGTTTTTAGTGTCCTTTAGGATTTTTTAGGGTTTATATGTTACTTTTGAACTATTTAGGTATTTTCAAGGTTGTTTAGGGTTTTAATGTGTTTTTTGGACCTTTAGAGTTTTTTAAAATCTTTTAGGGTTTTTAGGGTGTTTTCGGGTCATTTATGGGTTTTATGGTTGGTGGTTCCCTTTTTTATTTTTATACATTTTAGATACTTTTATAGTATTTTTTTACTTTATTTTCTTTTATTATTTCTTTGTTATTTTAGGGGTTTAAGGGTTTTAGGTTCCTTTAGGGGGGTTTTGGGATTTTAGGTTCATTTAGTAATTTTAAGGATTTTATTGTTTTTTACATTTATTATAGTCTATTTTGTGTTTTCTGGGTTTTATGGTACTTTTGGGTTTTTACTATTTTGGTATATTTTAGGGGGTTTAGGGTTTCAATTTTTTTTTGTGTATTTATGGTTTTTAGTGTTTTTTTCAGGATTTTAGAGTTTTCTTTAATTTCAAGAGATTTAAGGGGGTTTATTGGTTTTTAGGGTTTTAATTGGTTTTAGGAAGTTTTTTGAATCATTATAGGGTGTAGAATTTTTTGCATCCCTTAGGAATTTCTAGGTTTTTTTAGTTTTTATTATTTTTTTGGTTTTTAGGGTTTATTAGTTTTTTTTGGATTTTTAGGTTTTTAGGTGTTTTTTCATATTTTTAGGGTTTTTAATGTATTTATGGGATTAGGGTTATTTGGTATTCTTATATGGTTATGTTTTTTAGGGTTTCATGTGTTTTATGATTTTTTGTGTTTATATGGGTTTTAGTGTTTTTAAAGGGAGTTTCCGTATTTTTAGGGTTTTTCTGTTTTTAGGGATTTAGGGGTTTTAGGGGTTTAAAGGCTATTTTAGTTTTATTAGTGTATTTAGGTTGTTATTATTTTTATGGGGATCTATAGTTTTTAGGGGTGTCTAATTTTTTTATGGATTTTTTGGTTTTTAGGTGTTTTTGGGTTTTCATTGTTTTTATGGTTTTTGGGGTTTTATGGGGTTTATTTGTTTTTAGGCTGTGTTAGGATTTTTCATGGGGTTTTAGGGATTTTAGTTTTTGGAGTGTTCTAATAGTTTTTAGTTGTTTCTAGGGTTTCATGGTGTTTTATGGGTTTTGTGGGTATTATGGGTTTAAGGCTTCTTATGATGGTTTTATGGTTTTAGATTATTTACGGGTTGTTAGGGTTTTTAGAGTTTATAGTGTTATAGGATTTTTAATTTTTCTAGACTTTTAGGGTGTGTTGGGTTTTTTCTGTATTTAGAGGTCATTTATGGTATTTTAATCCTTTATTGTGTTTTAGGATCTTTTATATTTTTCGTGTTTTAGGATATTTTAGGGGGGCTTTTATGGTTTAGGGTCTTTCGGGAATTGTTACAGTCTTTGGGGATTTTAAGGGTTTTTGGGTTTTGAGTTTATTAGGGATTTAAGCATGTTTTTTAGGGTTTAATGTTTTTTTATAATTTTAGGATTTTTAGGGTTTTTATGTGTTTTAGGGTTTTCATGTATTTTAAGGGTTTTTTGGGTTTTGTTATTTTTTTAGGGGTTATAGGGTTTTAAAGGTTTTTAGGGTTTTATGGTCGTTTAGCATTTCATAATTTTTCTGGTTTTTAGTGTTTTTACTACTTATTAAAGAATTTTAGGGGTTTTAGGGTTTATATGGGTTCATATAAGTTATAGGGATCTAAAAGGATCTTAATGGGTTTTTATAATTTTATATTTTTTTGAGGTTTTTTTCAGGGGGTTTCATGGTTTTATGGTTCTAAGGGGTTTTAGGGTTTCTTGATTGCTTTAGGGATTCTTAGGGTTTTTAGAGTTTTTGGGTGGTTTTAGTTTTTTAGTTTTATAATGATTTTGAGGGTTTTTACTGGTTTTTAGCGATTTGGGGTTTTTGGGATTTTACAGTTTTTAGGTTTTAGGTGTTTTTGGGTTTTTATGGTGTTTATAGATATTTTAGGGTTTTAAAATGTTTTTATATGGTTTTTAGGTTTCATTTAGGGTTTTTAGGTACATATAGGTTTTCCTTATTGGTTTTTTGGGTTTTTGGGGTTTTGGGGTGGTTTATGGATTATTTGGTGTTATGTATTTTTAGGGATTTTTCATGTTTTAGTGGTCTTATGATTTTCAGGGTTTTTTGGGGTTTTAGGATTTTTTTATTTTTTTAAAAAATTTATATATTTTTAGTGGTTTTAAGGTTTTAGGTTTTTAGAGGATTCTTTTTGTTTTTATGTGTTTTTATCATTTTTAGAGTCTTTTAGGACATTTAGGCCCTTTTAGGGTATTTATGGTCGTTTAATTTTTTTTATGGTTTTATAGTTTCTTCGGATTTTTATTATCTTCTATGTGTTTTTAGGATTTTAAGGATCTTTTAGGGTCTTTAGGGTGTCTTTGGGTGATTACGGTGTTCAAGTGGTTTTTGGTTTTTTAGGGTATTTTTGGGTTTTTTTGGGTCCTTTAGGGGTTTTATGGACTTTTACGGTCCTCTAGGGGTTTTCGGACTATTATGGGATTTAATTAGTTTTCAAGTACTTTAGGATTATTTATAATTTTTAGGATACTTTATGGTTTTAGGCCACTTTGGGGGTTTTTGGGTTTGTAGGGTTTTTACGGTCCATTAGGTTTTGTGGGGTTTTTAGAGTATTTTATCGATCTTTTAGAGTATTTTATGGACTTTTATGGGTTTTATGGGTTTTATGGGTTTTATGTATTTTTATGTTTTAGGTTTTTAGGGTCTTTTAGGGTTTAATGGGGTTTTAAGGTCTTTTAGTGTTTTTTTAATTTTTAAGCTCTTTTAAATATCATAGGGTATTTATGGTATATTTGGTTTTTATGGGGTTTATGTCATTATAGAGTATTTTTATTATTTATAAAGGGATTTTATGGATATTAGGGGTTTTAGGGTTTTTAATAAATTTAATATTTTTAACTTTTTTTAGTGTTTTTAATGGTTTTAGTCTTCTTAGGGGTTTTAGGTATTTTTAATGTTTTAGGGTTTTAGGGTAATTAGGTTTTTACGGATTTTTTTGTGTTTTTAGGGTTATTAGGGTTTTTATAGTTTTAAGTGGTTTTAGGGGGTCTATTGTATTTTACATTTTTTGGGGGGTTTTAGGGTTTTATGGGATTTTAGGGCTTTTAGTGATTATTAGGCTTTTTAGGTTTTATAGAAATTTTTTGGGATTGTATAGATTTTATGGATTATTTAGGGTTTCATGTATTTTTATGGGTATTTGGGTTTTTAGGGGTTTGTTCAGGTTTAAGGGTTTTTGTAGGATTAGGGTGTTTGGGGGTTTTAGGATTTTTTATAATTGTTTTAGTATTTTTTTTGGTTTTTAGGGGTTGTAGGTTTATTTTAATATTTTGGGGAGTTCAAGGGTTTTTTTGTTCTTTTAGGGATTTTATAGGGGTTTTTTAGTATTTTTAGGGTTTTTGGGACTTCTAGGTGTTTTTTGTAATTTTCGCGTTTTAGGGTCTTTTAAGGGATTTTATGGGTTTTGGGGTTTTTAAAGGGTTTTTTGGGTTGTTAGATTTTTTAGGTTTTTAGTATATTTAAGGTTTTTTTTTTGTTTTTATGCATTTTAGGTTTTCAATGGGTATTAGGTGTTTTTAATGTTTTAGGGGTTTTTATTAGTTTTATGGGTTTTTAGTGTTTTAAGCAGTTTGAAGTGTTTTTGGGGCTTTTTGGTTTTTAGGATTCTTAGGGGTTTCTGGTTTATTATGGTTTTTAGTGTTTTGAGGTCTTTCAAATTTTACGGTTTTGTCGGTGCTGTTAAGATTGATTAACCTAAAGGTGAAACATGGATGGAGTGGAAGATGTTCTACAAAGCTGTTACAATTGATTAAAGACATTCTTCCAAAAGATAATGATCTTCCATATTCACATTATATGGCCAAGAAAATATTATGCCAGATGGGATTGGGATACAAGAAAATACATGCATATCCAAATGACTCTGTGATATATAGGAAGGAATATGAATTTCTATTACAGTGTCCTAAATGTGGTACATCACAGTATAAGGTGAAATAAAAATCACAGGCTGATGTAGAGATTACAAAGATCCCTTCAATGGTATTTTGGTATCTTCCTATAATTAATCATTTCAAACATCACATGATTCAAAAAGGTTCAGATGGCATGCTGATGAGTGGTTATGTGATGGAAAAATACGTCATCCAGCTGATTGTCCACAATGGAAGAAAATTGATGAGCAGTATCCTACATTTGGAAATGAAATAAGAAATCTCAGACTAGGGTTCTGCACAGATGGAATGAATATGTACCGGACCCTCAGTAGAACACATAGTTCATGGCCTATTTTATTGGTAATTTACAACCTCTCTCCTGAAGTTTGTATGAAGTGAAAATATGTCATGTTGAGTATAACGATCTCTGGTCCGAAGCAACCCTGCAATGATATTTATTTTTTCTTGTCACCGTTGGTTGATGATTTGAAACATTAATGGGAGGATGGTACTAGGGTGTATGATTATTATAAAATGGAATATTTTCAACTTCATGCAATGTTTTTGTTCACTATAAATGACTTCCTAGCATATGGAAATTTGTATGGATATAGAGTTAAAGGTCATAAATCATGTCCAATTTGTGAACAACAGACGTCATATTGTCAATTTCATCATGGGAGGAAAAAAGTGTACATGGGTCATCGAAAGTTTTTGCCTATGTTTCACTCTTATTGAAGACTAAAAAAGGAATTCAATGGCCTACAAGAATTTTATATTTCTCCAAAACCATTATCTCCTGATCTATATTTTGAGAGGGCGAAAAACCTTGATGTGACATTGGGAAAGACACCGAAATCTGGTAATGATAGACATATTTGGAAGAAAAGGTCAATATTTTTTGAGCTACCATATTGGATATATCATGAAGTCAAACATAATATTGATGTCATGCAGGTAGAGAAGAATATATGTGATAGTTTTACTTGAACATTGTTACATATTAAAGGAAAGACAAATTATGGGTTGAATGCAATATTAGACTTACTATCAATGGGAATACGTTTGGAGTTAGCTCCCACTCCTAATGAAAGATGAAAATTTCTTCCCCTGACTTGTCATACATTACCGAAGAGGGAGAAAATTAGATTTTTTCAGTGTCTTCATGATATCAAAGTGCCACAAGGTTTTTCATCAAATGTAAAATAATATGTCTCATTGAAGAACTTGAAGTTGATTGGAATGAAATCTCATGATTGTCACGTCATGATGCAATAACTTCTACCAGTGGCATTGCGTGGAATATTTCCCATCCATGTTAGAAAGACTATAATGAAGTTGTGTTATTTCTTCAATTCAATTTGTAATAAGTTTATTGATGTGAATGCATTGAACATTTTGGAAAAGGATGCAATTTTTATACATTTTCAGTTGGAAATGTATTTTCCTCCAATTATTTTTGATTTAATGGTGCGTTTAATGATTCATCTGGTTTGAGAAACAAAGCGTTGTGGACCTGTATATCTTTGTTGGATGTATCCTTTTGAAAGGTATATGAAAATATTGAAGGGGTACGTTAAGAATCCATATTGACCTGAAGCCTCCATTATTGAAAAGTATATTTCTGAGGAGGTTGCAGAGTTTTCTACGATCTAATTGTCTATGGCGCAACACATAAGTTTGACTCCATCTCGCCATAAACGAGTTAATAATGTAGGAAAGGGGATTTGTGGCTTGAATGTCTAATCTTTTTCAGCAAAATAGATGAAGAAGATATAATCATACATATTAAATAACATAGCTGATGCTCAACCATATATCACATTGCATATTAATGAGTTGAAACAATGTCATCCAAAGAAGAAAGAATTGTGGATTTTGAATGAGCACAATAAAACATATTGGTCATGGTTTAAAAAGACCTTTCTTGGTAGATCAGATGTATCAGAGACATTAAAATGGATAGTGGGTGGTCCATGTTTAAATGTGATAACATGGTCCGATTATGACATTAATGACTATACATTTCACACGAAAGATTAGGACAATAGAAGTGCAGTTCAGAATAGTGGTGTATTAGTGTTTGCAGAAGCAATGCATTTTTCAAGTTCTAAGGAAAAAAACCCAATTTCTGCATCTAGTGAATCTTCTAGGGTGATTGAAGACATATGGGAGGTGGATTACTTTAAAATTAATGTTCTTGTTTTTAAATGTAAATGGTATTTTGGTAACAATAGAGTCAGAGGCGATGAATTTGGAATGACTGTTGTTAATCTGAATATATTGGAAGACACAGTTGATTCTTTTCTAATGGAAACACATGCAAAAAAAATTTCTATTTTGAAGATCAATTAGATATGCAGTGGGCTGTTGTTTTGTAAGGGAAAAACAATATGTTAGTGAGGATAAACATGATGAGAATGTCGATTTATGTGAGATCCCTACTTCCATGGAAAGATTAACAGAACATAATGATGAGCATGTTGAAGACATCATTTTTTCCATAAGGAACGGTCACAACGATGGAATTTGGGGAAACAATCCATTTGTACATTCCTAAAATTACAGGTAACATTTGTTTATTTCTTTTTCACATTTATTATTTTCATAAAATGGTAGGTATTGTATGTTTTTTATTTATTAAAACATGTATTAAAACAAAATAAGTATATTTTTTTGTTTGTTTTGTTTTTGTTCAGTTTAATTTATCATGTTTACCATTACATTAATTATATATCTGTTGTTTTTGTTCAGTGGCAATTAGTTTACCATGTTTACCAGGTTTACCATGTTTTAATTTTTTTTAGTTTACTTTATCATGTTTACCATTACATTAATTATATATCTATTATTTTTCAGTGAAAATTACATTACCATGTTTACCATGTTTACTGGGTTTACCATGTTTACGATGTTTACCATGTTTACCATCTTGACTATCTTTACCATCTTTAACATTTTTTAACATGCTTACCATATTAACCATGTCTACTATTATGTAACTTAGTACAGTTTTCTATTTTCTGATTACAGTAGTATTAAAATATATGAATTTGTATATTTTTGAACTAATGTATGTTTTTTTGATTTGAAGGATAATTATAGATCAATCAGTTGATCAACCATAAGATTTTGGAGATGAGCATATTGGTCATACCTCCGGGGAGGAGCATTCACATGCTCCTCTTGATGTTCCCCAATCTTCCTCATGTGCTCCCATTACTACAAAGAGTTTAAGTGTTGGTAAACGTGGGTGCACACATTTACCAAAATTATCACTTGGCGTACACAGGATCAGAGGATACTCATTGAGTTTGATGAGGATGATATTCCTAGAGGTCCAAATGCAAAAGATTTTAAGAGTTTTGTATCCACTCAGTGTAAGAGAAAAGGAATCATTTTGTATGATGACTGGAGAAGTGTGGACAAATCGATAATCTCTCAGTTGTGGGAGATGATTTTGGTAAGATCTTTTGCTATTGTTTGGATATTCATTAAATTCTTCTAGTATATATAATATGTTTAACCTCTTCTTTATCAATTGAAATTTTATATTCCTGGCACTTGAGGAGTCCGGAAGAAATTCTTATCGATGGATGCCAGAAGATGGAGGGATTTCAAATCAACCCTCACATCTGATATCATTTTTTTAATAGGAGTCATGACAATCCATGTCGTATATATCCTTTCATAGATGAATACACATGGATACAGTTTGTTGAAAGTAGAAGAAAAGAATCATTTTTGGTAAGGGAAATGTAAACTTATATAATATTTCTTATATAAATGATCTTATTACTATTTTTTTATTGATTTCTTATTATTAATTTACAAGAAACAAGAAAATATCATTAAGAGATCCAATCTAAAAATGTATACCCTCGTAGTTTATCTTAGGGAGGGTATACATTATTGGAAGAAAAAATGATGGTAGAAAAATTACAAAACCTAATATCCGAGTCTTCAAGCTCTGTAGAGGTGGCCCATCCATCCCCTCCATCTAGACATGAAAAATAGAAGAGAGATCAGATGGGGAACAAAGGGCAATATCTTTCAGAGTTTTCGAGAATCATAGCTGAGAGGATTGTAAGATATCTATTTTATTTATTTAAGTTAACTATTTTCTTCGTATAATTTCAATCATTACAGAAATGTTAAATTAATTAATAAAGGATTCTATTGTAGAGAAGAGCTCACGGGGGGTATTTACAGCTACTAAGAGGAAAGATATTTTATCTACAGCATTGGGAAAGCCAGAACATCCTTGTCGTGTACGATGATATCCGGCAGGTGTATCGGTAAGAAATGTGTTGCCACGTTCCTCAACTACTTATATTGAGGGTGTTTATAAAAAAATAGAATCCTAGGAGGCTGAAGTTCATAATATTTATGCGACAATGGAGGAAAAGATTAGAGCGTCAGTATTTTCTACGTTTGCAGGCATGAAAAGACAATTTCAGACTACAGCTCCCACTCCTCCACCTCCCCTTGCAGTCCCCATTATTTATCCTCCACCTCCGCCAATAGTTCCCACTCCCCCACCTCAGCCCGCAGACCCATTTATAATCCTACTCCTCTGCTACAGCTTCTTACTAATTGCGAGTTGTATGTTGATGACCCTCAACATCATATAGATGCATATGGATTGGTATATAGTATAGTAGATACAGTTCATCATCAAAAATTAGAGGTAGATAATCAGAGGGTCATTGTACAGGATATTGTAGATAGATCAGCTCAAGTACCATTACCTACAGATGAGGTGACGACAGTTGGACATAGTATCAGCAATTTTTTAATTTGGACATCCAGACTTCTTCGACTCATTACCATAGAGGTATGTTTGTTATATCTTCTATTTTATATTTTTTATTAAAGTTTTTTTATCATGTGAAAACTAATATATTTTTCTATTTATTTCTATAGGAATAACTCAAAGGTAAAGAAATACTGTATAGAAAACAACAAAGAAAAATGGCTATGACATCAGATACAGATTAAAGTGGTTTTGACAGATTGTAAAGATATTCAAATTTCTTGGCAGATCATTATGAGTTTCCAATGGAAGATCATGTTTGTGGACGTGCAATAACTGTGTCGATTATGAAAGATGATATCATGGAGCTTGTTACTGGAGATAAGTTGGGAATCAACGTGGTGCAGATTTTTTCCACGTAAGTCTTAACACCTTTTACCTGCATTATATTTATTAAAAATTTATACTTATGTCTATTTTGTATAAGGTATATTTATAACATTTGTGAGAAGAATGATTGGAAAGATGTATATGGGTTCATAGACCCGTATTTAATTTCCCCTGAAGCATGTGCATTGGATGAGTAAAAAAGAATGGTTTATATTGCTGAAAGACTTGAATAGAATATAGTCACACAATGTTGGAGGATTCCTTTTTGTTAGAGGTATTAAACACATGTCTCTCAAAGAATTCATTATCTTTTAACATAAAAAACCACTAACCTTAATTTTTTTTTATCAGTGATCATTAGATGTTAGGGGTGTTTTTCCCAAGGGAGACGAAACATTATTGGTTATGCTCTGTCCATGGTGATGTGCGGGAATGTTTTATGAAAAAATTTGAAAATTAAGTTTCAATTTCACAATAGTTTTCTATATTATAATGAATTTTAAATTTATCCCATTCGTATTATTTTCTAACAGGGGATGGGTCTACTTTCGAGAAAACAAAAAGAAAAGGAGTGCGAAGATCAAATATGTAAATTTACAGGTAAATATCCATTTATAATTTGTAATATTTGATTTATTACATACAAATAATATATTGAATTTATAGTCATTCAAACTGAATTTTCATGAACAACAAGGCCTCATCGAATGCAGATATTATATGTCAAGATTTATGTATGAAATAATAATAATTGGGACAGTTGTGAACTTTGACCTGGTAAGATTTCCTTTTATAATTTTCCATAATATTTCATTTTATTTTTTCATTATACATGTTACTACAATCCTTTTAATTTGTAGCTATTTGATGACCCTAAACCCTATAGTGCTGAAGACGTCAAACACTTACAAGTGGAATGGTCAAATTATTTTACAGGTTTGATTGATTTTTAGTTGTTTGTATTGTAAAATGTAATTTTGAATACTATCATTGTAATTGTGTATTTTTTAGTCATTTAGGTTGGATTTAGTTTTTTTAAGTTGACATTGTATGTTTTTAATTTTGTATATGTGAATGTTTAATTTTTCTCTACTTCTTTTTTTGGTCAACTTTTGATGGTTTTTTTGGTATGGATTCTGGTCTGGGGGGAGGGGTTCCAAGGGTGTGGGGGTGTTTAATGGGGTGGGGTATCCAGGGGTGTGGGAGGGTTTTCTGGTGGGGTGGGGGGTATCATGGGTTTCCATGAGAGTGGGGGGAAGTCCAAGGGGTGGGAGCATTTCCTGGAGGGTGGAAGGGATGTCCATGGGAGTTGGGGCTTTCTAGGGGGTGTCCAGGGGTGTGGGGGTGTCCTATTGGGTGAGGGGGTTTCCAGGGGTGTGGGAGGGTTGTCCAGTGGGGTGGGGGCCTAGGGTGTCCATGGGGATCGGGGGGCAGTCCAGGGGGTGGGAGAGAAGGTACCACCATCCCTTGGGGGGCTGAATGCTGCTAGATGGTACTCATCACTCCCACATGTGAAACATTTTGAGATCTCAAGCTTCACATGTGGGAGTGATGAGTACCTTCTAGAAGCATTCCCCCCGAGGGATGGTGGTGCCTCCTCTCCCAACACCAGCTGTCCAGGGGCTATCCAGGGGTGGGGGAAGTCTAGGGGTGTCCAGGAGGTAGTGGGGAAGTCCAGGGGTGTGGGGGGGGGGGGGCAGGAGGGTGGTGGGGTTGTCCCGGGGTGTTGGGGTTTGTCCTAGGGGTTGGGCGGCAGCCCAGGGATGTGGGGGTGTAGTGGGGGCTGTCTAGTTGGGTGAGGGGGTTCTGGTCTGTTTTTGGTAACTTTTTGGTCTGTTTTAGGGGTCTAAAAAGTTGGATCATGGTGTGGGAGTGCTTTATAGGGGGTGGGGGTATATAGGAGGGTGGGGGAATTTCCATGGGGTGATGGTGATGTCCATGGGTGTGGGGGTGTCCATGGGTGTGGTGGTGGAAGTCCAGTGGGGTGAGGGGGTTGTGCTCAGTTTTTGGTAACTTTTTGGTCTTGTTTCAGGGGTGTGGGAGGGCTGTCTAGGGGTGTGGGAGTGTTGTCTAGGGGGTGGGGGCGTATACATGAGGGTGGGGGTTTTCCAGGTGTGTGGGGGCCTTCCAGGGGGTCGGGGGTAGTCCAGGGGTGTGGGGGTGTCGAGGGGTGTGGTGGGGGATGTCTAGTGGGGTGAGGGGGGTTGTCCAGGGGTGTGATGGGGGGCTATCAAGTGGGGTCAGGGAGGCTGTCTGGGGGGTGGTGGGGGGCTGTCCAGTGGGGTAAGTTTAAAATGTTATCAATGTAAATTCTTATTTTTTCCTTGGTTCTTGTTTTGGTCTACTTCTGTTTTTCTGGTGCGAATTCTTGGTTTGGATTCTGGTTGTTTCTGTGGAGAGCAGAGGAATGCGTTCTATTTTTTTAAAAAAAATTGGTTTTGACGTCGGTTATTTAATAACTGACGTGATAAACCCCCCCCCCCCCCGCACTTTTTTATCACATCAGTTATTTTATAACCGACGTGATAAACCATTTTCACTGTGTTTATCACGTTGGTTATTAAATAACAAACATGATAAACACCCACCCCACTGGTTTATCACGTAGGTTATTTAATAACGGATGTGATAAACACCCCTCCCCCAGTTTATCAGGTCGGTTATTAAATAACCGACGTGATAAACATCCCCCGAACTGGTTTATCATGTCGGTTATGTAATAACCGATGTGATAAACCCTCCCCCATGGTTTTTCACGTCGTTTATTTAATAACGGACATGATAAAATCCTGGTAAATGGTTTATCACGTCGGTTATTTAATAACTGACATGATAAAAACTATGATATTATGTTTTGTTACATCGTTTTTTAAATAACCAACATAAAAAACAATATTTATAACGTCATCTGTATTAACGTCGGCTAAAAACCGATGTAAAAAATAAAAAATAGCCAACGCAAATAAAGTTTTTTTCACTAGTGTAAATTCATTAGAAACCCTTAAATTGGTATAAAAAACCTAAAACCCCACTAAAATATCTAATAACACATTAAACCACTAAAATTTTTAAAAGGTGTTAAAACCCCATAATACCCTAAAAAATCAAAAAACACTAGAAATCCCAAAAAACCCCATCAAAACACTAAAAACACTAAAAACCGTAAAGACCCTCAAAACCCCTAAAACCCATTAAAAACATAAAAACCATAAAATTCCCTAAAACATAAAAAACCCTAAAAACTGTGAAAACCCTAAGAAATATTTAAAAACCTAAAACACTTTGAAACTAAATAACCAAAAAACTCTAAATATCCTAAAAAACCTAGAACCCCTCAAAATCCATTAAAACCATAAATACTATAAAAACCTACAAATTTCCTAAAAATACCTAAAATTGAAAAAACAAATCTTATATCCTTGAAAAACCACTATAAAAACCTAAAAACCACTTAAAAACTTAAAACCCTAAAAACCCATAAAAAACAAAAAAAAGACTAAATTCTATATAAACACTTTAAACTGATAAAAATGTTAGAAAAATATAAAATCCCATAAAACCCCTAAAAACACAATAAAAATCCCTTAAAACACCATGAAAACCACAAAATCCATAAAAATACTAAAAAATATTTTTTTTCTAATGCTTTAGTAAGATGGGTGTGCATTGTCACAGTGATTCCCATTTCTTTCCCCACATTCCCACTTTCCAAAAATGAGTGGCCTCTGACCCTATGGATGTTGATGTATGCTCCTTGATCAAAAAGAGATGATGGGATATCAGTTCCTCCTTCAATGGATTCCTCCTTGGATCTCATGTCCTTGTTTAGGTCTCCCTCGCAGATTCATGTTCTATTCACGAAACTCATTCTTGGGGCCATCTTTGGGTTCATGCCGATTAATTACACGGATTTTGTCTCAACTAGGAAGAAACAATTCATAAGAGTAGACAATAACCTAGAGCATGTTTGGGAATATCTAGATGTCGGGTGTGTTAGGATCCCATAATTTATTCTTCCTTTTGTATTCAAGTTCATCTCATATGAGGTATCTTAGGTATAGAACCCTATCTATCTTGTGGAATTCACAAGGTAATTAATGTCAGGGGAAGTCTTGTCCTTCCAAAATCAAAGGAATGTCATATGAGGAAAATTAGGAATGAAACCAAAGTCATCCCATGTGGTTCATAAGGTAGTTGACTCTAGGGGAATGATTCATCCAATGATTTTACCTCAATCATACCATTTTTATCATCGGGTGGGAATTATGGAGCATGTCACATGTTCTATGTCATGTGGAGATGGGTTAGAAAGTCATGTAGAGATGGATCAGGAATGATTTTAACATTTTTGGGGGATAAGATGGATGGATAAAAATTCCCCATTGTAGTGGATATGGGATGGTTGTCCCTGGGAGGTAGGATATCACACCTAGATATTTTATAGATGGATCAAAACACCCCGTAGAGGAAGACCAAGAGTTTTGGATCAGAACGGCTAATGGAGGAAAACTTGTTTTATGGAGTAGAACTCCGTTTAGAGGTGGATCTAGGAGATTTTTCCTTTGGAGGTAGGATGACACACAAGAATGGTTTTCCAATTGATAATAACACCCCATCGATAAAGTCCTAGATTTGTGTATCATAACACCCTATGGAGGAGGATCCGGGATGTGTATCCCTATGAGGGCGGATTTCACACCTTGATAGTTTACTAATGGATCTGAATTCCCCATGGAGGTAGACCCAGAGTTGTGGATTATAATTCATTGTGGACAAGGATCTATGATGTGTTTCCCTAATAGGGATGATACCATACATGGATGGTTTACTGATGGATCAGAACTCCCCTTGCAGGTAGATCTAAGAGTTACATCCATAATATGGAGAACCTAAGATTACCATTGTTCAATATTGAACCTTAGGTATGTGTCCTATGTACCCTATTTACATGAAAAATATCAAATCCATGTAGTTTGATATCATGGTTTATGGTCATGTCAAAGGACTGATCCATGTAGTTTGACGTTGTATAGTAAGGTATCTCATGTTGTGAAAGGAATGTCGGTGTGGGGTGGTTTGGGGATTATGAATTGAATTTTACCATTATAAGATGATTTCTCTTGGTTTTAATGGTGTGGGGATTTCAAGTAGAATATTATCTAGTAATTCTCGGATAAGTGATTATGTGTATGTTGATTATTCATGGAAGATACCAGTGCACTTCTGGGACCATAAAGGATGTGGTTGATGATTACACATGGTATTTGACCATTCATCCTTCCCCATGTTCGGTCATGAGGGCATCACATGTCCATTGTATGGGTTAAGATATCGTTTAACATCATGTGAAAGGACATAGAACATGGGGATTATTCCTACAAGCTTCCAATTTTTTATTCATAATGTTAGGTCATGAGAGCATCCCATGTCCATTACATAGGTTTAAATTATATTTAAATATCTTAAGAATGGATATAGTGCATGGGAATTATGCATGGAATTTTCCCATCCTTTCATCCTCATTTCAAGTCATTAGGGTATCCCATGTCTATTTCATGGACTAAGGTTTTATTTTAACATCATGTGAATGGATGAGGTTTGTGGGGATTATGCATTGAGCTTCCCATTATGTCTTCCTCAAGTTAGGTCATGAGGGAATCTTGACTTTCTGAAAGGTCAAGGGATATGATTCAGGGCTTACACCTGATTATGATGCTCATGGTGGATATTTAATAGACATCTCATGATTATTACATGAGTAATATTAATATTAGAACATAAGGAATCTCATTTTTTTCACATGAGTCATCCTATGTTTGTCATATCAGGTATAGCAAAGTTTTAAGTCATGTTGAGAGGGTTATTTGGAATCTTATAATTGATGCATAAGGAATATTGTGTTTTTTATGGGATGAATCAAATTCTTGAACGATTGGGTATACTACAGTTTAGGGTTATATAGTGGGGACTACTAGAAATGTTATGCTTGCTGGATAAGGTATCTTGTGTTTTTTCAAAGGAGGTGTCCAATTCTTGAATGATAGGGTATACTGCATTTTAGAGTCATGTAGTGAGGAACAATCGACATCTTATGTTTGAAACATTCTGTTATATTTTTTTATAGGATTCATCCTATTCTTGAATTATTGGGTATACTACAGTTTAGATTCATGTAGTGAGGACTACTAAGAATCTGATGCTTGGCGCATAAGGAATCTCATGTTTGTCACATGAGGCTTCCTATTATTTAATGATTGGGTATACTAATGTTTAGATCATGTGGTGAGGACTACTAGACATCTTTTTCTGGATTCATAAGGCATCTATTTTTTCACACAAGGCATCCTATTATTGAATGATATGGAATACTAATATTTATCGTCTTTTAGTGAGGACTATCAGGGATCTTATTCTTAACACATAAGGAGTCATGTGTTTGTCAGAGGAGTCATCCTATTCTTGAAATATTAGGTATACTAATGTTTGGAGTCATTCAATGAGGTCATATGGGAGGAACATACCAAGAAATGGGAGGTGTAGGACTTTTTCCTAAGAGACCCTCTCAAGTTTGACCTAGAATGTGAGTCAGGTGACATGGTTTTCAGGAGTTACATGAGGAGTGTATCGACTCAAGGTACTTGGTGAATCCTAGAGGATAATCTCAACTAGAAACATGGGAAAGGGACTAAGAGGACTGGGTTGAGTCATGGTATTTTAGTGAGTTTTGAGGAGTATCATGACTAAAGGAATTGTATGAGGTGGATGTTGGGGTCGTATATGGTGAAACCCAAAATGCACCCGACCTGGCCCAAAAAGTTTGCGGTGACACTCTCCATTTTTCATGGGGTTGGTGATGGTTGTAAAGGTACCATGTTGGAGGTTCGACACTACATCCCAGAACAGAACACAAGTGGGTATTGGGAGTGTACCCCCATGGTATGGACCAATGGTAATGATGGTTTGAGATTCAAAATTTATAGGGGTTTGTGGAGCTCATGGTCTTGCTAAGGATAAGTTTTCACAGAGCTCAGGGTCTCGTAATGGTTGGGACTTCATGGAGCTTAGGATATCGTGAAGGATAGGGATTCATGGCGCTTAAGATATTTTGAGGGTAGTGGATTTTTGAGCTCTTGGTCTCATGATGGAGGGAGCTTCACAGATCTCATGTTCTCTCAAAGGATAGGGCTTTGTGGTGTTTTGTGTCTCGTGAAATAGGGGGAGTGAATCGTGTAGGCTAAATTATTCACGAAGCATCAAGTGCCTTTGAGGGACTTCTTCCACAAAGGGCATAGGACTTCATGAGATTCTTCTCCACCATAGGTTGAGGATCTCAAGAACACACGGGAAGTTGTTTTGAGAGGCATGGATACATTAGCAAATCCATTTTCTCTATCACTCTAAAATCTCGAGTGGTTTGCGAACAAGGATAAATTTTGAAAGTTGAAAGGTTTTTAGTTGTCCCTTAAATATCTAAATGAAGTGGGTATTTATATAGTGTGGGTTTCATTATTATTGAAGGAATTTATGATGATTTATGATATTCATGAGTTAATGGGGCTTCGCGACTCTGAATATCATTGTGTGGAGGTACCATCAACCCTTTACATGCTCATGAAGGGAACTCCGCGAACCAGAACATCGCAAAAGAAACTCCATGAATGGGACCTACATGAATTGGACTCCATGAATGGGACTCCGATAATGGATATTCACAAATGGACATTTTCAAACAGACCACCATGAACTGGTTTCGACATCCTATATTCCAATGGATATAACTTCTGATTCGTAACTCCGTTTAGGATCTACAATAAGTCAAATCAAATCTGGAGAAATGATCCATGATATTGAATCAGAATAATCTGATCTTGATGAATTATTGGATACATTGTTATAGTTCCAACACCCTCAAAAATTCTAAAAACCTAAAAGGCCCAATAAATCCCAAAAAACATAAACACCCCTAAAAAATGGAAGAACACTATGAAAACATTAAATAACTAAAAACAATTAAAACCTAAAAAGATCTAAAATTATAAAACCAATAAAAAACCCTAAAACCATAAAAAATATTAAAACCCTCAAAATCCTTAAAACCATATAAAAACATAAAAATCCTAAAGATACATAAAAATCTGTAATAGTATAAAAACCTAAAATCCTAAAAAATTATTAGAAAATCTTAAAACCCTAGAAAAAATTAAAAACCATAAAAACCTTAAAACACTAAAAACCCCTATGTTTCGTGACCATAGGCTATGATTCAGTTGCCATCAGGGTTTGTTAATGGGACTAAAAACACCCAATGAATCTCATATTCATGATGACTAATGGACCTACATTCCAAAAGTAGGGGCTCATTGGGAAAATTGGCCAACAATACTTTAAAACATACATTGGTTGAGAGGATGGGGGGTCATGCTCATCACAATATTTTTAGGGGAATTTTTTCCTATCCTAAGACTCTCTTATAGTTTGGATTTAAGACATGTTCTTAAATCCTTTATTAAATCCCAAATGTACATGATAGGTTATCCTTAGGTTAATAATCGATCATTAACATGAATTGAATTTATAATTATCTTTAGGTATTCACAGTTCTCCATTAATGTAACCATTTATATGAGGATTATAGATTCATATGTCTTTTTTTATAATTATGCTTATTTTAAGCCACACAATGGGGTGCTATGGAATTTTATATCATCTATGAAGACATGAATTATTTTGATGTTGGGATTGGGCCCCTTAAATGGGATTACTACATACACTTTTAAAAGGAATCAGAACCCTCATTTTTTACTGACACTTAATGGGACACATCATACATTTTATGTTTATGTTTCAAAGACCAAATTATATAATTTAACATCATGTGTCAAGTTCATATAGGCGAAAGGTGTCTAGTAAAAGTTTATTGTGTGATTTATGCCACAATGGCCCAAGGAAACTGAAAAGGATATGGTATCCCTAGTAGGGGTTGATCTTACTCAAAATATAGTCCAATTAGGATGGGGATGTAAGAGACCCCAAATTAATATAGACCTCAAGGTTGGATATGTACCAACAGGGGATGTATCCTAGAGAACATTATGTTGAATTAGGGTTTTCGGTATGGACCTTCAAAATGTTTCCATTGTATCACAGATAGTCAATAATAAAATCCCACACAGTTCAGAGGGTTGAGACTTACACCCATGAAGGGGACCCATGTGATTGATTCATCTGGAATAATATTTTTTGAAGTTTTTCCTCGTTAGATATATGGCCCTTTTAGAGGATGGTGACATGTTTGGAGGATTGCACCTAGTACGAGGCTGATTATTGGATATGGTTGGGGATTATACCAAATGGGAGGATGAAAACTTGGGACTGTGTGTATGTAATGATCACCAGTAACCTATAAGATCCCATGAGCCATGCTCAGGGTGAGAAACCATAGGAATCAAAAGACCAGGAAACCCCAAAATCACATTTATCTATTGGTGGATGAGGACAGGGTGATGGGAGAAATAGAGAGAGAGAGTACTCTGGCACATATATCCTCTATTGTTTCCATAACCTAGGAAGATGAAGAGTAGGATGGGTGTGACCTTCTAGGGGCTTACTCTAAGAGGGACCCCTTATCCCAATTTTATAGATGATGAGACTAGGGTCCAACACTATCCATCCAAAAAGGGGAAGGAAAATGGTTCCACTCAAACTCTAAAATGGGGAGGTACCTAGCACTACCTATAAGAATGGGACCCTCATTACCATGAGAATGTATGATCACGAACATTCCAAGGATACCCCTTGTTAAGCAGGTTACCAATTGGGCCACATTTGCCAAAGGGATGTATGATCAAGAGTTATTTCTACTATACCCTCTAATTTGATCATACATATTTGGTAGATTTGAGAGAGGCATTACCCTAATACCATGCGAGGTGGCCCATTTAGGGCTTATATCTAGATAGAAAAAATGTTGACAGAGAAGACCATTAGGACAGACTATAGAGGGTCCATGGTGGGGAGAAAACACTATACCATTGGAAATAAATAATAACGGGATAGTAGAGTTCCCCAATATTCCCCATTCAGTATAGCATATTTCCACATGGGATGGGGTTCTATCCACGTCATATTTTTCTATGTGGTTCTGCATTCTTTCCTTGTAGATTTTTGTTATGTGGGTATGAGTTAATTCTGCATAATGTTTTTCTACATGGTGATGGGGTCCTTCCACATAGAATTTTTATAAATAGCGTGATGGACCTCAAAGAATTAATCTACCTATGGTTTGTGGAATGGTGTTCATAAGAGATTTTGGGTATAAGGATGGTTTGGTGATTTCCTTTTCTAACTTCGTTTATGTGATAGATTTAACTACTAAGAATCAATTTCTCCTACACCTTCTCTCTATTTTTTCATCCCTCTAGGCTCTCCCTATGGAGTTTTATATAAGCACGGATGTAACTTCCTTTTAAGATAGATGTATTTCCGCATCAACCATGAGGATGCTTCATTTATGGGATCCCAAAAATGATTTCATGGGGCCGAAAATTATTTTTTACATTTTAAAGAGCTACAAATGGACATCAGGTGCCTGAAAATGATTTATCATTTGCGAGAGAGATAAAATAGAATCCCAGGGTTGAAAATGATTTTTCTTTTGTTGGTATTCTTGTAGAGTTATGGTCCACATAGAAAACATATATGTGGAAAATATCCCCTCACATAGTGAGATTATTTTGCAGAACTGAACCCTCCTTTGAAACTTCATGCCCTTTAATGATTTTCAACTCCTTATTCCGGATTTATTATCCCTTTACCAAATTCAAGAAATTATTTTCACATTCTATGATGAGTTTTTAGGAACCAAAATATTCCTCCAATAAGAATAGGATCTTATTGAGATGAATAGAAGTTGATTATGAAGATTAATTGGATTCCATTTTAATTAATTTGTGGTATTCATGTAGACCTGAAATAGGGCCCATGTTTATGAAAAGGGGTCAAGCCACATTTTTTCATTTACTAAACCTACACCATGTGAACTGATTCTTTGTGGACCATCACTCACTCACTCTACCTGCACAACATTCTCCCATTATGGATGGATTTTCCATATACTCAAATGTTGTCTCCCGTGAACATTATTTTTGATCAATGATACCCACATAGAGATATGATTGTCTACATGGCATCATTGATGCTTCATGGACCGACTAAACAACTTGCGGACTGAGTAGCATGCCATGCTGTTTTAATATCAATTTATGTGAACCCATTTTAAGATTATTAACCCATTATTTATAGGTTTTTTATTTAAAATAAGAATAATGTACCTATTGAATGATATTTATACTCATTATGTGAGGAGGAATTACATGATTGATTCCATTGATAGTAATTCTAAATGAAACATCATCCCACATAATCAATATCCGGAAGGACTTTTGGGTACAGTTCTTCAAGGCTATCTGGTCTAAAACTAGATACCCCTATAGGGATTTGGTATTCCATTAGATGTTCCAATCTAGACTTCATGTCATGGAAATAAGCATATGGCATGGATAGTCAGGTGTATTAACACTCCCTAAGAAAAAAACTCATCAAAGTTGTCTTTCATTTGGGAATCCGTCTCTAAAGGGTTTTTTTGAGATACAATACTTTTTCACTGAAGGAAACCATGCGTGTACCTGAATCTGATGTTCTTTGCTATCATAGAATCATATGGAAGGAAATAATAGATGACCAGTTAGGATGGTCATTAAAATGGGACCTTCTCTCCAGGGGCTCATTCGGTTTAGACTGGGGGTGGCCTTTCTATTTCCTACAGAGCTTTAAGGAGTTTGAAAATGAGTTGAAGGCTATGAGATTATATGAGGCTATCTAGGTATCATAGAACTATTCCCTTTGGAACCCATTATTTATTCCAAAACTAATTATTCAATGGAGTTCAGATACTGATACATTTCATTTGGTCAATGGGGAATTTGGTATTAGCCTATGGGATTTTTGGATGATCTCATGTGAACAGATTATGGGTGATATGCATAATGAATTTTTACCTCCCTTTTCGATTAGGATGATACATAGAGGACCCACTCTCTTGAAAATATTGTCATTTAAAATAATAAGTAACATCCAATGGTAGATCCTATCCCAAATAAGGAAATTCAATTATCTTTTTGGAATAATGCATTTTCCACCCCAAGCGGCCATGAATCTCGTGCAAGGAGGATGAGGAATTTCTAATCCCTTGACACTCAAAGGTGTCTCGATGCCTATTGGTCAAAACATGGGGAGATATGGTTCAATTATTAGGGACATAAGGTCAACCCTAAATTTGAACATTTGGTTCGATTAGTAACCTTTATCACCATGTTTCTTAGCAGTTGGTTGCTGTCGATGCACAAATCTGGCACCATAGTTAGAATCACAACCTTTGTAATGGAAACCTAGTTGGCTACTGGAAGGTGTGTTAATCTCATAGATCCAATGTTGGAAAATATATATGTTATTGTAGGATTTATACATAATGGGAATTCACTCTAATACCAAGTGGGCACCTTTCATGTTATTTGGAGTTGGATAATAGCACACATAGGGGGCTATGAATTTATCAACAACCAACAGATCATGGACTCTAGATTTTAGAATTTTCATCAATATATAAGCTGGGTAAACCCATTGTACTGGAATGATATTGATGTAATGGACCAGAAAAACTACCATGACAATTTAACTTATACTTATTACACCTCCCTTACTAGTACCTTAGTGAATGATTCATCTGGAGATCATGCCAATTGGGGGTACCTCATCTCCTTGAGAGAGGGAATATTATTTTTCTAGAATCAATGGGAAGCTGATAAGAAAGGTGTATTCACCCTATAGTATTGGGATCCATTTAAACTATATCCCAAAGTGTTGTTCCCCATCCATCAATAATTCATGCTAAGAGAATCATTTAATGGTGGCTCAATAAATCTGAATGATGTTCACCCAGTAAGATACATGGTGCCAAATTGAGAACCCACCTTCTAAAGGTCATTAGACTATACTCATACATACATAGGTATTATCATGGATTATATCAAATCCTAGTGGCCGACTAGAAAAATGGATACCTTTTGTTAAAGTAAAACAAGTTCCTGAGGCCATGGGAGGTTAACGGAATAAAACTCGACCTTCTATGCATGGGAATAAGCTAAGAAAATCTCTTGATTATGAACCAACCACCCAAAATAATGTTGAGGATCTGGGGTTCAATCCCCTAGGCTACTTGCACTGCTCCTCAGACAAAAGGTTCCATCCACCCTAAGGTTTCATTCCCAGTATCCTATATACAATGGGATTCTTTGAGGAATTCCATGCCCATTAGTGATATATGGATCCTTCTCTAGGTTAAATAGGATGGGTTAAGAAGATATGGCTATATATCATCACCTCAAAATGTTTCTTACACTGAAGACCTTGAGGTTGTGGGATCCTATATTAAATATCATGAAACCTTCATCCATTCACTATGTAATCAACATGTATTCTCTAGGTGATTAATTGAAATTCGGAGTCATGATGTCATTGAAAGTGAATAGGATAGTAGTATTACTTTTTATGGGGCTAATGAGGCCATACCACCTACTGCAACTAGGGTTAGGGACATTATTCTTCTTCCCAGATGTGGTCTTAGAAGTGCCCTACTCCAAGGGGTCACATGTTGACTGAGATTCCAAGAAGGAATTTGTGGTGGATGGAACTTACCCCATATAAAAGGGTTTAATCTTCAACATTATACGTTCCCCTTACTATATCCTTCCCAAAATCATGGAAATAATGATATTATTAGACAAAGTGAGCATCAACAAATGATATTTTGGGTGTGCTTTAGGCCGATGAATTTTTTCATCTAGGATTTGGGCTTATCTCTACACCCGAATGGATATCTTTATGAGATAACCTTGATGATATGGGAATATACCATGATGTGCTGGAAACATGTATTAATTCATTAAAGGATAGTATTTACTAGTCCAATCGAGTGCAGGACATGGTGGTGGCTATAGTCAAAAAGGAAGAATCCAACAAAGAGGTAATTTGATTCTTTGTATCATCTCTTCTTCTAAATATTGTTGTCATCTTAAATCCCTTATCATTATTCTTATAAGAGAAAGGGGATATTCATTCACCTCTCTCTTCCCTAGAGTACACTGAATGGGTTACTTCTATCAGGGAGGAAATTTCTTCAAGTGAGGGATCCATCGAAGATTGCTATCATGGGGAAGCTAAGAACATGTAGGTGATTCTTACAGATCCTTTTAGAGAATTCCCACCCCAACCTCACCCATTATTCCCACCATGAGACTAAATACATATGAAATTACACAGATTCATCATGCAAGAAAGTTGTCTTTACATATTTAGATTGGAATAACATGTGGATTCAACATTTCATTAATTATCCATCATGTTATGTGTTTCCATGTGATGATTAATTAACTTTCACACAATTTGGTGCAGGATTGATGAGCCAAAAAGCATTAACCAGCCAAGTTCCTATACCCCTTCTTCTTTGGAGATAGATGCAATAAAAAGGGAGATTATATATGTTCTATATGGGAACCCAAGACCAAATTATAATTTCATGGGGATTCTAATCCCCAGGGGGTCAACCCTCCCTGATCAAATGTCATTTTCTCTATTAGGAGGGGAGCCTTCAGGGGTCAATGTTTCTATTGGGCATACCGATCTTGCTCCTTTGGGAAGAGCATCCATGAGGGAGGAAATAAATGAGAATCAAGGATATTTGGACCAAAATGACACCCTCAGTTTCCTAATCTTAATTCCCACATGGTCAGTACTAGTGAGTGTCCTTTTAGAGGCCACTGATTCAGCCAAATATAAACATGCAGCACATGAATCCCTAAAAGATGAATAATCTAACCTAAAAAATACGAATAATGCATCTATTTTTCCTTTAATTTGGGAAATGGTTGTTGATGATGATGGAATTTTGAAAATTGAAGTTATATTCTCCACCCTTCCAGATATTCCTTCCCTTTCAATGTTTAGGTATTGACTATTTCAATCATATGAGGCTAGAATTATTTCCACAAGAGCCTATGGTGCCAGTTTCTACTTTAACATCTCAACTTGATAAGGATGAAAAGGATCCAGCTATCACTAATCCAAACCATGCTTATGTATTTGAGTTCATACATTCTCTAGTTGCACTAGTTCTTAAATACATTCCACAATTTGAAAGTGATTTTTAGGAGGATTAGGGGACTCTCAACAACCTCTATGTTTCCCATAAAACAAACTGGAAATACATTTGGAAGATAATTTCTAGAAACCCCTATCAAACATTATAACAAAACTACTTTGATTATGCCACATGTTATTATTACTTAGTTATGGGTTATTATATACTTACCATACCTAACGAGGTAAAAAATATGATTTCCATTTGGGAGAATAATAGTGAACTTTAGTCTTATCTTTCAACCACAGAGTCCATGGACCATCATATTATAGCCAATAATATCCTTCTTAATGAATCATATGAGAATTATGTGGGGGATGCAATGTTAAAGGGTTATGTTTCATAGTGGAGAACCTTGGTGGAACAAATTCATCAGGAGGGGGATCATATCAAAGAAGAACTAGCTCATGCTGAAATGAATGTTGATGAAGAGAATCCTCTAGTGGATGAGGTAGAGAATTTTGGGCTAGTTACTACTGATAGGGAAGAGGAATTGTGATATAATAATGATATAGAGATTTCAAAATTATCTGAGTTGTGGGAATCCATATAGAATTCTGACCAGGAAATGATTAAATTTTATGAATCTCTTGAGGGCACTATATAACTAAAATTTATTACTCATATGGAGTGAATTCGAGTTATGGAAATTCCCCATACATTTACATCTAATAAATAAATTAAAACTTTTTTCACTCAATTACCTATCCTTAATCATAGCTTATAGTTCCAATCAATCATAATGTGCAATGTTTTAAAAAGATAATCTCTAAGATAGCCGGAATGGTTTTATCAAAGGATATTAGTCTCAATCATAACCCCTAATATTCATGTTGAAAAGAAAAAATCTAGAGCATTGATCACTGATGGTCATAAGAATAATTAATATCCAAATAACACCTGAGTTAGCATATTTTTCTGAAATATTAGGTAATACTCTAATCTTTTCCTGAGACAAGGGACCTATTGAGCATAGTTTTGAATGTTACAAGGGTTACATGGTGAACCCTAAAATAATTTACTCTTTTAGGTTACCATCCTAATTTTTCCTAATTCCAAAATGTTTTGGACATATCAGGCATTATTAGACTTTTATGTAGGGTGACATTTGTGAGCTTTCAGACTGGTGAGAACTATGTATCCTTTCATTGGATGTTTAGCATCTTGCAATCCAGACTAACACGAATGTTGTTTTAAGTCAAAAATCATTGATTGTGAATTACAGAATGGTATCCCAAGATGGTATTGAAGGATTTTAATGTTACAACATTCTTAAGATGTCCTAAAGGGTAATTTTGATTCATAATTGTGTGATTTAAGGATTTATGACATGATGTGAGACTAGCATACATGGTATAACCATGGACCATATTTGAAAAGTGGTTTCATACATGATGTTTTCATTAGGGTTTATAGCAAAAAAATATGTATCTCATGAGTAAGAATGTTCCTCTAGTTGATAGGCCCTTTTGGGGGTGACTTATGAAAATCGAGGAGGGTGTATCAATTCATAGTCAAACAAATGTGTCCTCTGGAATATGACAACCTATTACTGATGGTTAAAGAATTTTTTAATATATATATTTCACTAGACTATAGAGGATGGTATCTAAAAGGAATGTTCCTAGATATGGAAGGATTATTTCATATCAAAGTTACGTAATAATGGGGAAAAAATTTCGCTATGCATGTCTAACCCAAGCGTAGGAAATTGGGATTTTTTTTCAAATTGTGGTTGAGATCAATACATAGGATCTCGGAGTCACTACGTATCTCATCAAAGTGAGAATCAATCCACACATAGATCTTGAATGGAGTTGTGTTGGGAGACTAGAATCTTGGATAGTGGTTCTCTTAAGGTGAGGTCCATAACAGTGCATAGTTTTACACCATACAAGAGACATAAACCATACAATTTAACATCATGTTGTAATGACATCCAGTGTGCCTTTTATAGTCTTTCATAAAGGACAAAGATAACCCTGAGGTGGACTTATATGCCTTGATTATATAGTAAATCCCTTTTTTATATTCCAAAGAGCACATGATCTATGATTGGTGTAGAAAAAAAGTAGTGGAAGAGGTTTCTTTCACCACACATAATCGATTAAAAGTAAAAACATGGGAATTTTGATCGTGAGGTGGATGGACTAGGATGTAAGATCTGGGAATCACTATGTATCTTATTTGAATGAGAATAAATCCATACATAGTTCTAATAAATCTTTTATTTTAATTTCACATAGAATGGATGAAGGTGTCTTGTAGTTTTGGGTCATATGGCTCGGAACATTTTTCATGGAAATAATGATTTATAAAAGGCTTACCAAGACAAGATGTTCCAACAAGCCTCAAAAGTGAAGAGTGAAATAGTAAAACATGATATTGGAGGTTCTCATATTAAGTGAAATGATATGGAAAAAACACGATGAATAACCATGGACTAGGTTTGAAAAGTAGTTTCTAGAATGATGATTTCAGGGCTTACAAATATAGAAGAGGTGTCTCCTAAAGATGAATGTGCCTCTAGTTGACTTACCCTTTTTGTGGGAAACTTTTTCAAAGCCAATGGGGTGTATCAATGCATATTAAAAAAATATTTAATATAGAATATAACATCCTATTATTGATGGCTAAGTAAATTTTATGTAGAGCCTAAATTTCCCTAGACATGGAGTATGATATGTGGAAGGAATGTGTCCACACACACAGAAAGCATTTAGATCATCATTGACCTAGAAGTTTAAGGTTAAATACATTTATTTGGATCATATTTAGGGAATGGGACACTTTTTTTGTAAACTATAGATCGGCCAATAAAATGGATCTTGGAATTACAACATATCCTATAGACACGAATCAAGACACACATAGTTCTAATAAACACCATGGTAGAAGAATGATTCAAGAAATGGGAACATCCTCTCTGGAGAGGACATTGAGGCATCCCACGACTATCGTGAGGAATCCAGTATTTAAAGAATCAGGTAAGGCTGACATTTATCATTTAATGCTGAGGATGTTGTCATATTCTCCCCTCATACTCAATCACATGATGCATCTCTAGTTCTCCATGGTGTAATGATGCATTTTACCTTTGAATTTCATTGACCATTATGGGGAGTGAATTACTTGAATAGGATTGTGAGGATTGATATAAGTGATAGATTGAAATGGAAGGAGGGATAGGGGGACCCTTTTCTACCAAAAATCTAAAGAAATTTTATACAGGGGCCAGCTTCGCAATTCCAATGGGAAAGAACATCATGATGTGTTGATGATGAGGTTGGACCCAAGATAACGAACTCGAGCATCACTACATATCACATGAGTATGGGAATCGAGCCACACAATTTTCTAGAGAACATAATTGTAGAAGAATGATGTTGGGGTGGTTTCCTCTCTAATGAGGAATTTGAATGATCTCAAATATGAGACATGATGCATCCCAAGTTTATTGCATAGGGTAAGGATACAGTTTAATGTCATGTTATGAGGAAGTTTTCTATTCTATTTATCATCATGAACAAGGACTTTTAATATGAATTTTTGCGCCATAAAATTACAAAAAATATGTCTTGTGATTAAAAGAAATATTTCTTTAGGAACCTCATGTTTGTGGGGGATATATTAAGGTATTCCCCCATAAAAATCAATGAATAAGCTCCATTAGAGTAGACTTTGTGTATGGAATATGGTCCCTCTTATTTTTTTTCTCCAACATTGGAGGTTTTATAGGTATCAAAAATCAAACTTTAGTGGACTTCCAAATGATTCAAGGTATGAAATCTCTTCTCATCTAGTTTCTCCAATTTATCTAGACACTTTTGCTACTTCTCATCTACGGACAACTACTCAAAGATGGAAATGTGAAGAGGGGAAAATTGAACCTAGATAGTTAGGACTACCTCTGTCACATACACTAATAATTATGAGGTATCTTTTGTGGTGGTTTGGGATGCAGTCTCATAAACCCACATGGAATATTTTTTTTCTGAATAAGACTTTTTATCCTTATCTAACATATTTTGGTGTATGTTTGATAATGTCTTATTGTTGGATTCTATATTTTAGTAGCGACTTCATGATACTGGTATGAATGGTTATACATGATGTTATACTCATGATAAATCCTTCCCAACTCATCATTGAAAAATTTGGTGATATTATTCATCATTATCATATAAGGGGCCCCAGACCTAGTGATGATATTTTCTCTCACAAAGCTAAATATATTCCTTTCCTAGACATATTTGAGAGGTATAGATTCATCCAACTTGGAGAATAATTTGGTTATCGAGATAATTTACTTTAACTTATGGGATTTGGTAGGATGATACAGTCCCATGAAATCCATTCCCCATATGGAAAATGTCCAGGAGTTTTTGGTAGAGTGCGTGAACTCTAGGGGTTGAAGAATGACATCGGCATGTACCTGTTAGGAACGAAAAATTAAATTAAATTTCATAAAATCCTATATCATTTTGGGATAGTAATACCCAAGACTCCATATATCATGATAAATATTGAACCCTAAATAGTTGGTGTCATAGGCTCTAGTGTTCACTTCTTTCTTGACAATAGTAGTTTGTTCCCCATCAATGCACCTGATAAGGAACCCATCAAGGCCCTTCTTATACAAGAACTCTTCCTGAGTTATGACATAATAAAGAAAAAAGTTAATTTCTCACCATCAAAATTTCTATTTCCTATACATGTATGATGGGATTACTCAATTTTTATGGTGATCAATAATGGGTGACATCCAACCGGTCAAATTGCCTTCCATTTTGAGGACAATAGTGACCTATTTGATCTCCTACATGTTGTTGTGAAAAAAATTTGTTACCAATCAAGGTGGGTCATGGATATTCTTCTATACCCATATTTATATTCTATAGCTCGTTAATTTTGGTGGAGAGTCATTCCATGAATAATAGAGGGGAATCCCTGAGGTCCTCCTCCTCTTCTTCATGATATTCTTCATAATATTCCTCTTGTTCCATATTGGGAGAAAGTAATGGGCTAACCTATTTAGAGTGGTAAGAGGAGTCCACATTATACATCGGAATGGTGAACTAGCTTCCTCCAACTCAATTATTTTCATGGTGATTATTTTAATCTCCATAGGGGGGAGGATGGGTGAAGAAGTATTATCCTTATTCCCTCTTGAGCCTATAAAAATGCTTGACGAGTCAATGACCTCTTCAGAATCATTAGGATTATATATTATAACTGATATCATGGATGTTTTTAAATATATGTCATAATTTGGACTCATATTCTCAACCATATTTATTTTTAAAATATTCTCTTCACAAAGATATTTGAAGGGGTTGAATTGGTATTTTTTCTGGACCATTCAGGGAAGTGAACAAAGTGACACTGTTAACCTTGGTATGTTTCCCCTCCCTCTAATAGAATCCCACATTAATATAATGTGACTCACAATATTTGAGTGGATCCTTATCAGCATGAAATGTCCTAAATTTTCAATTAATATAGTATTTGAGGCACTAATGGTATGATGATGGGATTTCTATGGGTTGATGAAACCAATGACATCCTATAAAAATATTTATGGTTATAAATTGGAAAAAAAACCTAGAAATTCTGATCTAGATATGAGGTCCCCCAATAGATCCCAAAGATTTATTTTTTCGTGGGTATTTTGATGGATTTTTTCATAACCCTATATCATTAGAGTGGAAGGAATTATGTTATCCTCACTGTAACCCAGATCATGAATTTTCTAAACAAGATGAGATTAACTCCTAATCCATTATAATTTATAGGTCATCAGATATCAATTCAAATTATCCTTCTAGACACATACAATGGTCCAATATGTCCCTATATTGCAATATATTTATCTTGATCTATATAATAGATAATCATGTGGTACATTAAATGATAAATATCTACCTGATAGACCTAAATAGTATCAACCTAAATATCAATCATCAGGGGGATTATTAAATCCTCTATGAATAGATCCCTAAGGTCTTTTAATAAACATATGGAATTCAGGATAAAATAAATGGCCAACACCATGACTAATTACATCAAGATGTAAAACTTATGGGATAAAGGTCTAAACCTCTCATGATGTGGATTCTCAATCACTAATACTTTAGGATATTAAATACTTGATGTAGGTGGATAAACCCTCAAAACATGAGTTGAAGTTTCTCCTTTATATAGTGGATTTGGCCGAGGAGGTATGTCTACCTGCTGAGGGTGATCGAACACTTATACCCCCTCTGATAAATATTACAAAATTCTTAGGTAAGGGAAGATTTTGGAATATGAAGTGGTATTTCTCTACTTCTATTGGACTCACTAAAGGGATATTCCATTAGTTTTTATACCACTATAGTCTGACTAGGGATATGGCTAGAATTCAAGTCTCTACCGTGACTATGTCTTCCCCTACACCCTCGGTTCTGGTGGACCATTCCTCTAGCTCCCCAATTAGGTGTGGGAACAATATCCTATATCCATTATCTTCTTCATTGAATGGATCCATTAAATTAATGAAATTAATGGAACCTAAGATTAATTCCTCATACGATGAATATTCTGTCTGGTTGAATATTTCTGATCATACCATTTGGACAGGTAGCACCATTGGTTTAAAACCTAAATTCATAAATTTCTAGAAAGTAAAATCCAATGTTTGACTTTTTACATGCTAATATTCCATCATTTCCCCCCATTCCTTATGGATAGGTTTTTTAAGCCTAGATTTTGGATGACCGTAGTGTGGACGAGGTCGGATATACCATAACTAAATTGGATGGGGGAATAACTGATTGATTAAACTATTATTAGAGGATATAATGAGTCTGGTTGATTTTATTTTATTTCATACAATCTCCAAACTTCTACGCATATTTTCTAGAAACTTATTTCTACTCACCTCTTTCCTCAGGAGCAGTAGTAGAAACAAATCATTTTTGTCCTAATGTTTCCCTAACTTTACTTTCACAAAGTCTACTATTTTTTGTAGGATGTATTTAAAAATTAATAATTTATTAATAGTGGTCCCCATAATCATTTAAAAGGGTAAATAATTTTGAATATCATCAAGAATAACATGGATATGCCTCTAGGGCTTTGGAAATAGGAGTAAATCATTATCCATATATTTGATGGAGTAGCCACGTTAATTCTAACCTCAAAATGAATAAAATTTATTCTCCCCCCCATAAAATTTATTTATCCTTGGTTCTCTCCACTGGTCTTTATAAGGAGGGTGTTGTTATATTTTTCTCAGGGGGTAATGCATGGTATGGTGTGAGTTTTAAGTTTGGAGATAGCATAGATGTTGGGTTATGTGTGAAAACTTTGACCTATTCCTTTCATGTTCTATTCTCTGGGGTTGATGGAATCAATCGTTACATGGTCTTAGTTCTCTTTATAAAATTTTCCATTATTTTTGAAACTATAGTGAGATTATAAAACACACCTATATATATTTCTAGGATGAGTGGAATTCTCAACTTTTCAAAAAGGTTCTATATAAAGAGGGAAATAAAATCTTCTTGGGGAAGGGGTAGGTTTAGGTAGTTGTTAATACGATTTCAATAGATAATGAAAACTGAGGTCCCCTCATTCTCCAATTTTTTTAATTCAAAAGGTCAATGATCATTTTAATTTTTAGTGTTGAGATGAATTTAAAGAGAGACTACCGAATGAGATCTTCCGATCCCATGATTGACCGAGATAGAAAACATGTATACCTTACAAAGGCTATCGCTTGCAATTTTTTCACACAACATATAAGTTTTGCTACTTCTTATTGAATAGGGGTTCCCATCATTAGATCAGAATGGGACAAAACATGTGTTAGGTTCTTCTCTAGGTCTCTTAATCTATTGAATATTGGAGACCTAGGTCTCATGAATTTTGGTGGGGGTGGGATCTCACTCACCCATTCAGGGTAAGGCTTCTGTGTGGATATACCAGTGTGAAACATTCCTCTATAACTTCATATTATGCTTCCAATAATTTAATGGTGTTTATAAGTCCTTCATGAATGTTGGTTTGAATATGAGATTGAACAAGGGTGGTAATAGTTATGGCATAACATGCTGGCTCCACTAATATTTGTAGATGAAATTCAGTGGGGGAAATCTTTTAAGGGTTTTACTGAATTAGTTTTGGATGTTTCCCTAATGGATGGAATTATGGAAACCCTTCCATGGTCGGGTCTAGGTAAAAATGTGGACTAGGAACATTGTTGAGAGGATATTTTGGCTCCACCCTTGTTTGTATCATGATCTCCAAACGTTTAGGGATATCAATTAGTAGGGTGATATGAGTTCCTTCTTGAAGGAAATACCTAGTGGGAGAATTTCCCATGATCAATTCATCATTTAACTTCCTCAGTACCTTTATTTATATATCATATCGGGAAATTAGTTATTCAATTAAGAATGATTTGATTTCTCCAAAATATTGGGTTTTTGATGGACCTTTACCCTTTTCATTGGAAGAAACTCATCGAGGGGTAGTGGTGGAACATTTGATGGACCACCATGTTTTTGGAATGATTTTGATTCCTAGTGCACTCATATTCATAATTTACAATAGTATGGGCCATGTTCGGAATAGAACTATCCTCCCCCTTCTCCTATTTATTGGGGTTATCTTCAGAGTCATCCACAGGAGTGAAACACGTGATGTTCACTGATTCATAATGAATCATAGTTTTCATATTGGTTGTCAAATAATATGAGGGTTGTTTGAGACCTTTATGAGACCTCTTCCCACCTTTCTGGGATCCTCTTATAGATTATTAGTGAAGATTGACTAGGAGGGAACCGACGCACAACCCTGTCATACATGTCCCTTTTGTGGGAAGTGGGTCATGAGATGAGATGAATTGGGAGACCTCATTTTATTTTGTTCTAACCAAATGTTAAAAGACATATTTCCATTTAAAAGGAGTTTTATGCAAAAATAATCCCATTCCTATTGGATAGGGTTTCCCACATTCATCCATTGCCATGCCTCGATTCGACTTTTTCAGCTTTGACGGGTAATTTTCTGTGAAAAATATTTCAATCCATATTAGTTGGGGTTGATCACATATTGCAGCGTCTACTGATACAGTATCCACTCTCTTGATCTTGGTAATCCTCATTCGAACATGATCCATGTGCAATTGAGGATCTTCATTTGAACCACCTATTTCAAAGAGTATTAATAGTTCTTGATGATTGGTTTCCCTTAAGATAGAATCATTCTTAACGTTTTTGGTTGCCTGAATTAGGAGTTTCTCAATAGCTATATCTCATTTGAACCACTTCTATTGAGACTTATTTCGGGATTCTTCCTACTAAGGGCGCCATATTTACTAGTTGGGGGTGTTTTTTGGTAGCCACCCTAGAGAAATAACATTACAAGAGGTCACCTATGGTAGATTTTATTGGTTGCGGCATGAGGTGAAATTAAAATATCTATTTATCCCCATCCCCATATAGGAACATAATGTGGGGTGTTGATGATTAGATGAGAAAATTTACATAATTTATTGATGAAGGCCGATTGAACATATTTATTATGCTTACTAGATGATTTATTCTATGTTGATGGATTGGATTCCAAGTTAATTTGTTGATGAAGCTCTTCCAATACTGTCTCCTATCATTGATAGGGTGTCATGAATGATTGGGCCCATATTTTCAAGAGCCTCAAAATATGAGGGATTTATTTTATATGATCTGGTAAATGGAAAAAGATTCTTGTTTATTATTCTAATGGACATTAGTATATCTTTTTTGGTGCTCATCGAGAGATGAGATCTCATGATTGATCAGATTATACCCATGAAGATAGTCTTCATGGTAAACATTATGAGAAAGACATATAGAGAAGCTAGTACCAGTGCTATAGGGAGGACCTTAATGAATATTACTATCACATATATAATTTTGTAATGGATTAGTATGATCCTCAAATTCCAATTATAGGTGCTTAATGAACTTAAGAACTATTTCCTTTAACAGAGTCGGGTTGTGATTCTATTAAAAAAAATTGAACTTCCCATGGTGGGATTTCTTTTTTGATTCTCTCCCATGGGCAGTTGGATTTTCATGTTATGAATAGAGATTCCCATGTATGGGAAGTGTTTTAAGGGACTCCCATGTTTTTATTGAATAATTCCAAAATCTTTCTAAAATTTGATAAGGGATACATATCTACCCTAGAGAAGCCCCTAAAACAGGCTATTGATCCCTTGTAGGAACATGGATATAAACCCGATCCAGTTGTCTATTTATCTCAAAATGTTATCAATGACCCTCCAGAATAGGATTAGGGATCTACACATGCTCATGAGTGACCATCCCATTGTGTGGGCGAGTCACCCTATCTGATGAGGTGGGGTGGTATTCTTGACTCCTAGCAATTACCATTGACAACATTACGTCATTGAAAGTTTGTAGGATATGCTCTTGAAGTAAAATTGGACCTTCCATCATTTATTGGACTTTATAAGAATCATACATGGTGATAATGGTAATATATACCCATTCCTATGTTGGATCAGGAATATGAGACTACCCCTGGTTCATAGCCAGGGTACATTGACTAGTTCCTCCAATTTCTACCATAATTGACTAGCGATCTTGATATGCATGAGAAGGGATTTGAATCTTCCCATTTTATTTAAACTATATTCAACTTGAAGGATTATTATTCATGAGTGGGTATTTTCATATACTCATTTTTTCCACCATATTTGACTGGTGGGATTGAAATGCAAGTGCAGGGATTTGTATCATCTCATTGTTTTCCACTATATTTGACTGGCGGGCATGATATGCATGAGAATGGATTTTTATCTACTCATTTTTTCCACCATATTTGACCCACATGCTTAATATTAACAATAAGGGATTTTTTTATACTCTTTTCCCTTGAATTTGACCAATGTTATTCATATTCATGAGCAGGGACATTCATATGCTCGTAGACTGCCATCGCATTTGAATATCCGACATGATATGCACAAGTAAGGATTTTCATCTACACGTTGTTTGACACCATATTTGACTCTCTAGATTGTTCAATAGTAAAAATAATTTTGGCCTATACCTATTTGTTCAACTATCACCCTACCTGATCTTCAAGAGTGGTATAGGTCAGAATGGAATGTGTTGGAGCCAGTGGGGTGGTGTCCTTTTCATGATGAGGATGATAAGTCATCCGATGTTGATGGAAAAAACTGGTAGTAGGAACCCTTAGGTATGACCCCTATGTAACTGGGATGAATTCTCTAGCTACAACTTGATTATCCTCCCTAAGGTATGTTATGAACTCAATATCATGTTTTGGGGATAGTCTCCTAAAACTGTTTTAGATGGGTGTTGGTGTCGTTGACTTCTGGACCACTAGTAATCGCTGATCCAATAGTTGGTGGGGCTTCATTAATTTTAAGGTCCATCATGTGGCCTCTATATTTGGGATGGTGCCATTGAGGCGGTACTCCCAAATGATCATATTTGACATATGGCATTTAAGGAGAAAGTTCAGTGATAACATCCTTTGATTAGATGAAGATACAACTTATGCATTGGTCAAGGAATACATTTTCTCGAACTTGGAGAGACACCATTTGGATCAAATGGAGTTATCATAAAATTACCTTCTTCATATGAAAAAAACATGAAACCCCCATCAAAGAAGCATCTTAATAAATGAACACATGCGAATTAGATACTTTTGGATCCATGTTTAGCCCACTTTCATTTTTTGAGAGCATGAAAGTGGCCTGACATGTGGGAAAAACAATCATCTTGGTTATGGATTCATGTCAGGTTCACCATTTTTGCTTCAGGATCATTTGCGATGGGTCTATTTCAAATGGTATTTGTTTGTGGGACTGAAAACACCCAATGGCTCTCATATCAAAGATGACTCATGGAACTACTTTCTAAAGGCTGAAACACATTGGGTAACTTTTCCAATGACAATTATAAAGTCTTATTCGTCAAGAGGGTGAGAGTCCATGCTCATCACACCTACTAAAACCATGAAATGTGTTCCATGAAATTTTCCACATATTTGATGATTTTAACCTCAATTAGACATCTATTGTTGAGTTTAAGTAGAAATACGTCTTTCATGTAGGAAGAATAAGAAGATTGGATATCCATGTGTGATGACTCATAATGGCATCGGTGAGGCTCAAAAATTTCATGGTGTGACTCTGAATTTTTTCATGGAGATCGTTGAAGATAGAGAAGGGATGGGCCCAAAGGGTCAGGACTGCAGTTCGGTACTGATCTCAAGCAGTGGTGCGGGGGGTGCAGCCCATGTGATATGCTGGAACTATTTTACCCAACTACACAAAAATACAGTTGGTGTGCAACGTACCTGTGCGCGACATATCTGTGCACCAACCTCTTGTGAAAATAGATACCTTCACCCAGGGTCCCATATTTTCCTATAAATAGGCCCCTGAGGTCCTCATTTGGATGAAAAAAATTTCCTAAAGTCCGATTGCTACTCTGATCATCCTACTTCTTCAATAAATTCCTCCAAAATCTCCAAGGTAGTTTCCTAATACCTAAAGAGAGAGAATAAAAGGTGGATAGTGAATCCTACATCCCACAGGGTTTAAAGTAAACAACACTTTAACAATTCATTCACCCAACCCCACATTTTAAGATGACTAGCATGACTGCCCTTCCTTGAATAGGAACATGTGCTCCTCCCATCTAGGAATACATGTGGAGACTATTTAAGACTAGATCCATGCCTATATAAAGTCTATTCATCCTGGTTTTTCTTCACCTATGGTTCCACCAGTTCGTCCAAGACCACTTGTGTGGTGCACCCCTTGCACGATCCATCTTGGTTCGCCTCCCCTTATATCCTATAAAAGCCACCAAGTAGGCCTTCCTCAAAGCCACTCATGTTAGGAAATATTAGTCTTTGGATCCCTTATCTGAAAGGGTCTTTGTTGAAACATCCACCAAGACCTCCAGGTTTACAAAACCTTAGGGAAAGTAACATAATCATGTCTCACATTTGGATTTGGATTTCTATGGTTAGAGGTTTCCGGTACTTTTCCTACCAGAGGTTAAGGATCCATGAAGAATATGTATATTTGGATATATATAGTCATAAGGATCCCTACTCTAGGTAAGGTGTTGAGGATTTCCTAATCTCAGATTCTTGGGATAGCACTCTATCCATTCATTCCCATATATGAGATTTAGAGCCTTTTATTTGTAGTAGGGAGGGTCATGATTACTCTTGTAGTTACTTTTGATAGGGAATGACAACCTACTCACTCACTACAATACAAATTTTAGGGTATTAATACTATTGTAAGACACAATATTTTCTTGCAAGAGGGTTCACTTTTTTCTCCTCTCTACCTCCAAGCCACTAAGTTAGAGTGGGTATGGGTACCTGAGCCCTCTCCCCTCTCACCTCGATGTATTTAACCTTCATTCATTAATTTGGACCCATGTCCAATGTAATGTGAATAATGGGAGATGTTGTATCCCCAACCATGCCTATGGTCTCACGACATATTCCACTATCATCCTTCTCCTCCTCTATCATAGCCCGAGCCTCTTCCACTAGAAAATGAGGAAAATTGTGTGGTTTGTCAAAAATATTTTTCTTCCTCCTATTTCTCATTCTGAGCATGAATCACATGGGATTATAGGTTATTGATGATCATGACAAACACAAAATCCACCTCAATCGATTGAACTACAAGAAATGTAATTCTTATTAACCAAGATACATAGGAAACACACTTAGGTTCTAAGCCCAATTAGTATTCTCCTTAGGAATAATCCCCAAATCATATTCCTCTTAATTTAGTTATCATCCTTAAGAGTAAAGCCCAAGTTTAGCCCTAAAATCGCCAGGAGTTAAAACATCCCTCATGACCCCTTAACAGGGGATACCCTTCTCAGAAGTAACTCACAACATATCATATCAAAGGGATATACTCCCCTATGAGACACAACCATGAGGGCCTCCACAGGCATGGGTCCTCATAGAAAAACTACATTGTCATTGATTACCATCGAAACAAGATATGTAGGAAGCCTCCCTGAGGTTCAAAACCAACTTTTTACACCAACCATGTTCTTTGGGGCCATATACCCAACAGGGTATAATTTAACTTGTAAATCATATCCCATCCAAGTTTATTGGGATGTTTCAGTAAAGGTCCCACACAAACCATTGACTAAGCATCTTTCACCTAGACCACATTACTACATGACATTAATCTGAAAGGTTGGGCCCTAATCACATGAAATTAAAAGGTATGGCGTGTCCCATTAATAGAAACTAAATTATGTGGGTTCTGATTCCTTTCATAATGATATATAAGAATCCCATCTAGGGGTTTGATCAAAAAATCATAACAACTTTCATCTCCCAAGATGATAATAAATTCTAGAGTGAAACTTATCTACCTGGATGACCATAATCTCTAGAGTTCCACACTATATGGATAAAAACTAGAATCAACATAATAATGAAAAAAGAATATCTAAGTAGTATATAAAAGGATACCATTAATGGAGAACCTCATATACATACAAATATCTCCACTGATCATACAGATGATTATGAATTCCATACATGAAAATAATTTATTTCTAAATTTGGGATGACCCACATCATACATGGGAATTAATGAAATATTCATGAACATATCAAAAATATCTATGAGAGTCCCTAAGTAATAAATAATTCTCCCAAAAAGGGTGTGATGATCTTGACCTCCCATCCGCTCGACCAATGTGAGTTCTTAAGCATCGTGGGTCAGAATATCTAATGAGTTCCTACCTTCGGAAAACAGGTCCCTATGGATACAGAACCATTGGGTGTCTCTGGTTCGATGAAAAAACTTGCTAGAAACTATTCCGAAATAATGATTTCCCCAATGAAGTGATATTTCAATCAGTAAAAAAGGTGAACCTAACAAGAATCCTTAACCAAGATGATAGTGTTGCCAAACTATCAGAACCCTATCAATTGATAAAAGAAGTCCATATAAGGAAATCAATCATGAATGTCTTCATCCAAAAAGTTGATTATTTTCTAGGGTTCTTTGTTTTTATTTTTCATATTTACGGGAAATTCCTTCCAAGAACTCCCTTAAATCTAATGGATTCCTTCAAGTTTATACCCATGAATTCCCCAAATGCTGCTCAGGCAAGATCCTCATTTCCATGAAAGAATCCATCACTAACTCAGCATCTTCAATGCTGGGTATCTAATGCACTGGTATGAGAGAAATTTCATAATGGTATGATCTAGACCATAGTGGATGCATGAAACGCTCTGATACTCAACCAACACCACCAATAATCAAGTCAATGATGTTCGGTGGTCTTGAATCAGATAGAACATATCAACATATTCAATTGATTCTGGTGCTTATCCCCATGATACAACAACCAGTCCCTCCTATATTTCAAATAGGCGGGTCAGGGGGAATATTTTGGACTCATCCTAAAGAAACATCGGTCCTTTTAAAGGTCTCCTATCCATAATTTCCATCTTGAACATCATGTGGAAGTGAACCCTCAACATGATGAGGGTGTCTCCATTGGATGTCCGGCCCAAGTCCCTCAGACTCTGGCGTTCATGATAGCCTACTAGGGATGAGAACCGGCTAATAAGTAGTAGTCTCATACCTTTTCAGTAACACCCCGAGATTTTATGAGAAGTATTATTTTTAATTTATTTGATGTTTTGTGTTGTATGCTACACCAAGATTATCGGGCGCTATAAGCAACTCCGTATTTTCTTGCAGTATACGCAACACTATTCTTGGATCGTGTTACACACAATTTCATGTTCATTTGATAGAAGTTATTCTACACAACATTCAGTATATATATATATATATTAAATGTATAAATGAAATATGGTTGGATTATATTATACACAACAACAAAATAATCTTGCACCACACGCAACCCTGACATGGCTTGCATTACACGCAATCGTGACATTTCAGGATAGTGTGTGCTGTACACAATACCGAATCTCACTAAACAACGATATGATATTAAAATATTATATAAAAAAGACATTATGAATATTAATACCCACTTTTTGAAATTTTATAAATTTTATATTTCAAAATGGACTTCATTTTTTGATATGGAATATCGAAATTATTCTAGGGTATTTTTTTGGTATTTTTCTTGAAAACTTTCAATTTTTTATGAATAGTGAAAACACTGAGTTATTGGTTAAAACCGAATTTTTATTTAAATAGTCATTTATTTTATTTAAATTTATTTTAGGTAAAAATAGAAACATAATACCTATATAAGTTCAATGTAATTAATTGCAGTCATTTTATAATAATATAGATATATAAAAATTTTATTGAACTTTTTACCGTCTTTTACCCACCTCCTTAGATCATTTGAAATTGTACATAAAACATACTTTTACCGCTTCTGTGAGTTGAATTTCAAAAATACGAGAGACACGGTTAATATCAAGTAGTAAAATTTGGTTCGATAAGAAATTTTTTTTGGTGAATAGTAACTGTTTACTTTTATTTACCATGGTTAAAAGTAAATAGGGTAATTAAGGGTAAAAATGATATTAATATTACCCTAAAACACGTTATAATTCTATTGGAGAAGTTTAATTCGACCAAAAACAACCTTAGGAATAAAATATTACCCTTTAGGTCCACTTGGGTTAGATTAGGACACTTATTGTTATTTTATTTAAAGAAGAGTTAAAAGAGTTAAAATCAAAGTTTAATAACTAGAACATTTTTAATATAGGGTTATACATAAGATAAATTAGATTATAACTATTCATTAGAAATATAAAAAGATTTAAAAAATAATGGTATTTTATTTATATTTTTTAGACATTAAATAATTTAATTTATTTATGACACAATGATGATGTAGTAATTACCTTATTAATGAAATATTAACATAATTGATATTATAAATACACAAATAATTGTAATTTGAGACTTTTTATGAATTAAACTAATTTTATAGGTTAATATAGAATATTAGGGTTGGTTAGATGAATTTTTTCTAAGTAATAATGCTGTTATGAATTTAGAGAAAACAAAATACCAAATAGTGTTAAACTTGACATAAAATAGTTTTTAAAACAAATATTATATTATTAAATAATATAATGGTACTAAAAATTTAAGTTTCTTCCAAAAGGCTTATATAATAATATATATGACATTAATGAACCAATGGGGGTTATATTGGTAGCTTATAGTATTTTTATTAACCATATAGTTTAAGAATACAAGAAGACACGGTAAAAGTTAAATTATTTAACTCAGAGTTAAATCTAAATGATAAGGTTAAAATGGTAACTTAAACATGTAAAAAACCTATTGTTTGAGTGGATTTCTACCCATACCCACCCTAGCCTAGAAATAAGTCACTTTGGAGCTATTATAAACCAAATATGAATTTATTATAAAATAAAATTTTAAGTTTTTCCTAAGGTTCCCCTCACCCCTTTTATAAAAGGGCACCTCCTCCCTCTCCTCTTTACACAATTTTGAGCCTTCAAGCTCGGAACAAACCTTACAATTTATCTTCTAAACCTATTTAGTTATATCATAGAGGTTCTGGTCTTCTCAAAAGACCAACTCTAGTTCCCTAAGAGGATGTTTAAAATAGGCATGTCGAAGAAGAGGTAATCTCTTCTACCGATTCTTTCAAATTTCTTTCTTCTTATACTTCCTCTTATTTAGTTTTTCATTATAAAGTAATAACATCAGTATTACATACATACTGATATGTTATTATAAATATAAAACAACCCTATTTCACCTTCTATCCATCCTACGAAAAAACAAATTCACTGCACGGGCGTACGTACAGAATATCGTCTCCACGCTGTGGTGTAATATGTTTTTCTACCACCACCTTACATGGATGTGTATAATGGTGTAAGGAATAACTATATATGATTATTATAACATGATAAAATATATGAGATATTATATCGTCCACTCTAATTCCATTCCATAATTATGTGAACGATATCATCGCTCGTGCGTACGTAGGGATTATCGTCTCCACGAAGCAATGAGATTCATTCTCCATGTTAACCATTCAAGAATGATTATAAAGTATATATAATTAATAATAATGAAATATATGACATAATAAAGCTATTGGATTTATGTATATATATATATATATGTGTCATCTAATTACTTCCATTCAAATAAATAAGGAATGGAAAACATCGTTCATGCGTACGTACGGCCTATCGTCTCCATGAACGGTGTATTTCATTTAATTTATCTATCTATTATATATATATATATATTGAATATATATATGATATATAAAACATGATTTAAAATCTGGAAGTATCTAAATCATGATATAATTAATAATAATATCAATAACAAAAATTCCAAACACATACGATAAATGAAACGATTTTACCCAAAACACTACTTTTACATGGAATTGACAAATGAACTGTTAATGTAAAGTCATAAGTGAATCATATATGATATCATAAATATTATTATGATTCTGTTACAAGATAATAATATATTTAAACCCACTATACAGGAGTCTCAGACACATACGGAAGAAATTGGACATAAGGTAATCGATAATAATTTCAATCTCGTTCTTATCCGAGATTGTTTATTCGTAAGTATTTATGGGGGCTATTGTTATCATCCAGGTATATGTTTTCTAAAAAAAATTTCATGTATTTTTAAAGTCTTTTCTACCCATTTTTTACTTTTACCTCATGTTTTGGAAGAAATCTTTCTTTTTTTACCATACGAGGAACTTTTTGAGTTTTCCGACAAAAGTACGAGGAGAATGTATTTTAACGTATATGGAATGAAAGGATTTTTATGGTTTCATAATCCCTAATTTTCATTAATATTCCTCTAAAATATTTCATGATTATTTTCAAAAAAAATCCTTTTATTTTAAAATTTTGTGGCATTTTGTGAAACGAAAATGATTTTTTAGAAGAAAGGATATTTTCCAAAAGAATTCATTTCAAGTATTTTATCAAAACAATTTTCCATCTAAGATGACACTATTTATCATTTTTATGTTTCAAATATAATGTCTCTGTTATTTACATGTCTTGATTTTTATTTTGATGAAATGATATCCATTTTTTATGTGGATTATGTCACGATGAGATGATGTTTATGAAACCCATTTTATTGGGTTATTATGAATGATTTATGTTTATTTTGTGGGACAAGTAAGAATGATTACATTATGAGATGGGTGAGACCTATATCTCCCTCCAATGCATTGGTTAAAGATTTATATCACATGAGATAGACATGGCTAGAACAACAGGTTAATCCGGTTCAATGATACAGGGCAGGAACGAGGAGTGAACTCGATTCAGTAAGGGACTTTTTCCCCTGTGATGGTCTGGGTAGAAATTCCTTGGATACTATATAAATCATATCATGTGCTTAATTTTTTTCCACAATTCCATGTTTTTTCCTTGTTATTTATCAAGATTAATTTTTCTTTATGATCTATGCCTTATGCATTGTCAAGAAATTTGTCATTACTCTTGAGTTTTATGTTTTATGTTCATGTTCTTACGTTCAAATGTTTATGGATTGTTTTATGTTTCCATGTTTACCCTTACTGAGCATTTGAGCTCACCCTTTTTATGTTTTATTTTCCCCCATGATATAAAGTAATTATTTAGGTAGGAAAAAAATAAGATCTTTATGGGAGATGTTAAAGAATCTTTCACCATGATTAGAAGATTATGTTCCGAGTTTCCAAAGACACTAAACTAATACAGTCATTGGGCATTTGTTTAGTGATGTATTTAGTATTCCTCAAAAGTAATGTATTGTCCATGTATGTCATGCTTTGGGTCCATAAAGTTGGTATCTGAGCGAAGGTTTAGTCAACCTTTGGAAACTAGGATGCGATAACTTTAGTGAGATCCTTAGACATATTTCTAAGGAATGTCTAGGTATGTCCCTAAGGTTAAGTATAAGTATAGGTCATAGTCCTAGAATTACAGTAACAATCTTAGAATTAATCCTAAGATGATATATTTTGAAGGTACTCCCCCTTTATTATGTTGTTTTTCTAGCATGATTTTTGCCTCTTACACTATTCTTTTTGGGTTTTAGATGATGGCTGGAACCTGTAGAAACTGTGTCGATCAATGTAATGGGGAATGCAATGATTTTCCTCTAGAACAAACCAATGTTATGGGATATGGATTGAAAAATCTTATTGCAATACTTACACAAGCTATGAATCATTCTGGACATCCGAATGAGTAGATAAGGGAACAATATTCTTTTGAGTCCTTCATGAGGCAACGTCCACCTTCTTTCAGTGGGTCTTCTGATCCACTTGCTGCTGAAAAATTGATTAGTACCATTGAAAAGATATTTTCCCTACTTCGATGTTCAAAACATGAAAATGTCATTCTGGCTGTTTACCATTTAGAAGGTGAAGCAGACCAGTTGTGGACTCTAATTAAGAATACAAGGCCCTAAGGTGAAATTGAATCCATGGAATGGGATGAGTTAAAGAACTTATTTTTCAATAAGTACTTCCCTTTTATTCTTCGAACAAAGATAGAAAATTAGTTCCTTGAGATTAAGCAAAAGGATGTTGAATCTGTTAGTATATATGTGGTGAATTTTACAAGGATTTCAAGGTATGCATCTGGCTTTATCATCCTACCTAAAAGTAAAGTTGATCGATTCTTCAGTGGCTTAAATCCAAGTATTCGAGGGGCATTATCTATAAGAGACTTTTGTATCTATGAAGAAATTGTGTGTTGTGCTATCAAGGTAGAACTGGAAGTTGGTGTTACATATCTATCTCATGGTTTTGAGAAGAAACGAAAGATGGAGTTCAAGGAAAAATCTCAAAACAATGGTGAAAAGAAGTTGAATGCTTCTTTATGCTCAAAGTGTGGAAAGAAGCATGGTGGAGATTGTCTTAAACAGAATATAAAATGTTTTAAGTTTGGAAAAGAAGGTCATCAAGCATCTGAGTGTCGAAGTAATGAAAAAAGGGTAGCTAATGATGTGAATAGAGAAAATACTATAGAGAACGCACCAACAACACTTCAATGCTAGAAGTGCAAGTAAATGGGGAATTATGCTAATAAATTCCCTAATCCAAGGGTAAATGATGATCGAAATCAAAAACCTCTTATGGAAAATGACAAAGGGAAGTCACATGCGATCACTATTGGCAATGTTGAATATGAAAACGATGTGGTGGAATGATTATGTGTTTATGTAATGGGATTCCAAAATAATGTCGTATATAGTATCGTGGAATATTAGAATATTTTTGTATTGGTCTATTATGGTTTTCAATAATTTTATGGTACCGGTGACCATGAAAAGTGATTGAAATATTTTTGGAAAGCAGATGATATGCACATAATGAAGGGATAAGGAGAAAATGAAATTTTTTATTGTATTCATGAGCTCATGACTGATATAAGGACAAAGTGATATCATGGTTTGAGTATATAGAAATTTTGGGATTTTGGTATGTGGAAAGAGTTAACTTTTGACAGTATTCATGTTATCACGAAGGTTCTATGGTAATTCAAGTTTCAAAATAATACATGATTAAGGTATTCACATGTTTGGAATGTGACCAACAAGATATATCTTATGATATATGGTGGATAAATGATGGTATTCACATTCTTGTTATGTGACCTATCAATTAATAATTTTCATTATACTATGAGATTGGACATATGTATTTTGGATAAGCCTAATGATTGGAATGGATTATTTTGGACATCAGATAGTATTGTTTAATCATAGATCTTTTTTTCAATATTATTTCTGGAATGTTATAATAGTGTAGTTTTAGAGAAAGGGACAACCTGCATGACGGGCGACAACCCGTCTCGTCCGACAAGGTTACGGGAATCGAACCCAGAACTAAAGTGAGACAGGCCTTTATCACCTACCTCTGGCCTACAGGAAGTTCCTGGTTAGTAGAAACTAGTTTTATTTTATTAAGCAGTATGATAGATGAAATATAATTCCATTTTTGGAATCTTATATGATTAACCTCACCATACATGGAATTATGTATATTTTATAACTTTGCCTAACCTTTTTTTTGAGACAGATGGAATGACCCATCATTCTATCACATGATCTACTCACAGTTCATGAATGACATATTCAACTTCATTTCATTAAGATATGAAGTGGAAATTGTTCATGGAATGACCAACGGTGAGCTTGTACCAAAATCAAGTAAGTATTTATTCCAATTCAAAATTTTCAACATTAGGGAAATGATATCAAAAACCAAAAAAAATTTCATTGTACCCTCATATCTGATGAATCTAATGGTACCTTAGATCATCACAAATTTATGGATTTGTGATTGTTGGCTTTTTCATAGACATGTTCTCTACCACTCTCTATCAGAACTTGATGGTTAGATTTCTCTTCCATATCCATATTTTCACTTATATTCTCCTATGAGGAAACCCAGTGATGAGTTACTTTTGGTATTCATTATGTTTCTAACGATACTTTTTAAAATGATAATTTAGTATTCCTTTCAACAATGTTGGTTTCTATGAAATAATCTTTCAAGTAGTAAACGATTTATAACCCCGACGAATTTTGGGGGAAAAATCATTTTAAGGGGGGTAGAATGTAACCCCCTGAGATTTTATGAGAAGTATTCTTTTTAATTTATTTGATGTCTTGTGTTGTATGATACACCAAGACTATCTTGCACTATACGCAACACCATATTTTCTTGCAGTATACGCAACACTATTCTTGGATCGTGTAACACACAATTTCATGTTCGTTTGATAGATTTTATTTTACGCAACATTGAGTGTGTATATATATATATATTAAATGTATTAATGAAATATGTTTGGATTCTATTATACACAACACAAAAGGAATATTACACCACACACAACCCTGACTTGGCTTGCATTTCACACCATCGTGACATTCCATGAAAGTGTGTGTTGTACGCAACATCGAGTTTCACTAAACAACGATATGTTATTCAAATATTATATAAACTAGCCGTTATGAATTGTAAAACCCACTTTTTTAATTTTAAAAAAATTTATCTTTTCAAATTGGACTTCATTTTTGGATTCGGAATATCGAAATTATCCTAGGGTGAATTTTTGGTATTTTTCTAAAAACATTCAATTTTTGATGAATAGTGAAAACACTGAGTTATTGGTTAACACCGAATTTTTATTTAAATAATAATTTATTTTATTTAAATTTATTTTAGGTCAAAATAGATACATAATACCTGTATAAGTTCAATGTAATTTATTGGAGTCATTTTAAAATAATTTAGATATATAAAAATTTTATTGAACTATTTACCGTCTTTTACCCACCTCCTAGGAGCATTTGCAATTGTACATAAAACATAATTTTACCGCTTATGTGAGTTGAATTTCAAAAAACTGAGAGACGCAGTTAATATCAAGGATTGAAATGTGGTTCAATAAGATAAAAATAATTTTTTGTGAATAGTAGCTTTTTACTTTTATTTACCACGGTTAAAAGTTAATAGGGAAATTAAGGGTAAAATGATATTATTATTACCCTAAAACATATCCTAATTCTATTGTATAAGTGTAATTAGACCAAAACCATCCTTAGGAATAAAATATTACCCTTTAGGTCCACTAGTATTAGATTAGGACACTTATTATTATTTTATTTAAGGAAGAGTTAAAAGTGTTAAAATCTTCGTTTAATAACTAAATTTATTTTAATATAGGGTTAAACATATGATAATTCTACTATAAATATTCAATATAAAGATAAAACAATTTCCAAAATAATGGTAGTTTATTTATAATTGTTAGACATTAAATAAGTTAATTTATTTATGACACAGTGAGGATGCAGTAATTAGCTTATTAATGAAAAATTTACATAATTAATATTATAAATACCCAAATAAATGCAACTTGAGAATTTTTATGATTTAAAATAATTTTATAGGTTAATATAACATATTATGGTCGGTTAGAGGAATTGTTTTCTAAGTAATAATGTTGTTATGAATTTAGAGAAAACAAAATACCATATAATCTCCAAATTGACATAAAATATTATTTAAAACAAATATTATATTATTAATTTATATAGTGGTCCAAAAAATCTAATGTTCGGAAAAAAGACTTCTATAATAATATATATGACATTAATGAACCAATTGGGGTTCCATTGGTAGTTTAGAGTATGTTTATTAACCATATAGTGTAAGAAATACAAGAAGACACGGTATAAGTTAAATTATTTAACACAGAGTTAAATCTAAATGATAAGGTTAAAATCGTAACCTAAACTTGTCTAAAACCTATTGGTTGAGGGGATTGTGGACCATCCCCACCCTATCCTAGAAATAAGTCACTTAGGAGCCATTATAAACCGAATATGAATTTATTATAAAATAATATTTTAAGTTTTTTCTAAGGTGCCCCTCACCCCTCTTATAAAAGGGCACCTCCTCCCTCTCCTCTTTACTCAATTTTTAGCCTTAAATCTCGGCCAACCCCTTTAAATAACTCTTCTTAAAAATTCTAGGTATATAATATAGGTTTTATTCTTCTAAAAATACAAACTCTAGTACCCTAAGAGTAAATTTTAAAGAGGCATGTCGAAAAAGAGGCAATCTCATCTACTGATTCTTTCAAGTTTCTTTCTTCTTCTACTTACTCTTATTTAGTTGTTTAATTATAAACTAATAACATAAGTATTAAGTATATACTTATATGTTATTATAAATATGAAACAACCCCATTTCACCTTCTATCCATCCTACGAAAAATAAAATCACCGCACGTGTGTACGTACGGAATACCATCTCCACGCTGTGGTGTAATATGTTTTCCTACCACCACCTTACTTAGATGGGTATAATGGTATAAAGAATAAATATAAATGATTATTATAAAATTATACAAGTTTTAATATATTATATCATCCACTCGAATTCAATTCAATAATTATGGGAAGGATATCATCGCTCGTGTGTACGCACGGATTACCATCTCCACGACGCGATAAGATTCATTCTCCACGTTAACAATTCAAGAATGATTATAAAGTATATATAATGGATAATAATGAAATATATTACATAATAAATCTAATTTATTTATCTATATATATATGTGTCATCTACATACTTCCATTCAAGTCAATAAGGAAAAGAAAACAGTGTTCATGCGTACTTACGGACTACCGTCTCCATGAACGGTGTATTTCATTTCATTTATCTATCTGTTATATATATATATATACTGAATATATATATGATATATAAATCATGATTTAAATTCTGTATGTAAGTAAATCAAGATATAAGTAACAATAATATCAAGAGCAACAAGTCCAATCACGTGTGATAAATGAAAAGATTTTACCCAAAACACTACTTTAGCATGGAATTGACAAATAAACGGTTAATATAAAGTCATAAGTGAATCATATATGATATAATAAATATTATTATGATTCTGTTACAAGATAATAATATATTTAAACCCACTATACAGGATTCTCAGTCACATATTGAAAAATTGGACATAAGGTAAGATATAATTATTCCAATCTCGTTCTTATACGGGATTATTTATTCGTAAGTATTTACTGGGGTTATTATTATCATCCATGTCTATGTTTTATAAAAAAAATTAATGTATGTTTAAAGTTATTTTTACTCATTTTTCACTTTTACCAAATATTATGGAAGGAATCTTGTTTTTGTTTACCATACGAAGAACTTTTTGACTTTTCCAATAAGAGTACAAGGAGAATGTTTTTTTAAATTATACAACATGAACGGATTTTTACAGTTTCATAACGCCTAATTTTCATGAAGCTTACTCTACATGATTTGATGATTATTTTCAAAAAAATCCTTTTCTTTTAAAATTTTGTGGCATTTTTTGAAAAGAAAATTATTTTTAAGAAGAAATAATATTTTCCTCAAGAATTCATTTCAAGTATTTTATCAAAACTATTTTCCATCTAAGATGACACTATTCAGCATGTTTATGTTTCAAGTATAATGTATCTATTATTTACATGGTTTTATTTTTATTATGATTAAATGATATCCATTTGTTTTATATTGATTATGTCACGATGAGATGATGTTTATGAAACTCATTTTATTGGGTTATGATGAATCATTTATGTTTATTTTGTGGCACAAGTAAGAATGATTTCATTATGAGATGGGTGGGACATATATCTCCTTCCAATGCATTTGGTAAAGATTTATATATCATGAGATAGACATGGCTGGAACGGTAGGTTAATCTGGTTCAGTGATACATGACAGGAACGAAGAGTGAACTCGATTCGGTAAGGGACTTTGTCCACTATGATGGTCTTGGCAGCAATGCCTTGGCTACTATGGAAATCATATCACGTGCTTAATGGTTTTCCACAATTCCATGTTTTTTTCCCATGTTATTTATCATGATTAATGTTCCTTTATGAACTATGACTTATCCATTGTCCAGATTTATGTCATTACTCATGATTTCTATGTTTTATGTTCATGTTCTTACGTTCAAATGTTTAGGGATTGTTTTATGTTTCCATGTTTACCCTTACTGAGCATTTGAGCTCAGCCTTTTTATATTTTCTTTTCCCCCAGGATATAAAGGAAGGTTTTAGGTAGGAGAAAATGAGGATATTTATGGGAGATGTTGAAGAATATTTCACCATGATTAGAAGATTATGTTCTGAGTTTCAAAAGACACTAAACAAATACGGTCAGTGGGTGTTTGTTTTGTGATGTATTAAGTATTCTGAAAAAGTAATGTAATGTCCATGTATGTCAAGCTTTGGGTCTCTATAGTTGGTATTACAGCGAAGGTTTAGTCAACCTTTGGAAACTAGGATGTGAAAACTTTAGTGAGATCCCTAGAGATATTTCTAAGGTATATCTAGGGATGTCCCTAAGGTTATGTATAAGTATATGTTATAGTCCTTGAATTACGGTAACGATCTTATAATTAAACCTAAGATGTTATATATTAAAGGTACTCCCCCTTTATTATGTTGTTTTCCTAGAATGATTTTTTCCTCTTACACTATTCTTTTTGGGTTTTAAACGATGGCTGGAACCTGAAGGAACCATGTAGATCAATGAAATGGGCAATGCAATGATTTTCCTCCTGAACAAACCAATGTAATGGGAGATGGAGTGAAAAAATCTTATTTTTATACTTACACAAGCTATGAATCATTTTGGACTTTCGAATGAGCAGAGAAGGGAACAATATTCTATTGAGTCCTTCATGAGGAAAATTCCACCTTCTTTCAGTGGGTCTTCTGATCCACTTGTTGCTGAACAATGGATTAGTACCATTTAAAAGATATTTTCCATACTTAGATGTTCAGAACATGACAAAGTCATTCTGGCTGTTTACTGTTTATAAGGTGAAGCAGACCAGTGGTGGACTCTAATTAAGAATACAAGGCCCCAAGGTGAAATTGAATCCATGGAATGGGACGAGTTCGAGAACTTATTTTTCAATAAGTACATTCCTCTTATTATTCGAACAATGATAGAAAAGAGCTCCTTGGGCTTAAGAAAAAGTCCGATGAACATGTTAGTATATACAAGGTGAATTTTTCAAGGCTTGCATGGTATGAATCTGGATTTATCATCCAACTTGAAATTAAAGTTGATCGATTCTTCAGTGGCTTAAAACCAATTCTTCGAAGGGCATTAACTATAAGAGACATAAGTAGATATGATGAAATTGTGTGTTGTGCTATCAAGGTAGAACTGGAAGTTGGTGTTACATATCCATCTCATGGTTTTGACAAGAAATGAATGATGGAGTTCAAGGAAAAATCTCAAAAAAATGGTGAAAAGAATATGAATGTTTCTTTATGCTCAAATTGTGGAAAGAAGCATGTGGAGATTGTATTAAAGGTACTATAAAATGTTTTACGTGTGGAAAATAAGGTCATCAAGAAGTCGAGTGTTGAAGTAATGGAAAAAGGGTAGATAATGATTTAAATAGAGAAAATACTACAGAGAACGCACCACCAACACTTCAATTATATAAGTGCAAGGAAATGGGGCATTATGCTAATCAATGCCCTAATCCAAGGGTTAATGATTATCGACATCAACAACCTCTTAAGGCAAATGAAAAAGGCAAGTCACATACGATCACTATTGGAAATGATGAATATGACAACGATGTGGTGGAATGATTATGGGTTTATGTAATGGGATTCCAAAATAAGGTTGTATATAGTATTGTGGAATATTAGAATATTTATGTATTGGTCTGTTGTGGTTTTCAACAATTGTATGGTACCGATAACCATGAAAAGTGGTTGAAATATTTTTGGAAAGAATATGATATGCGCATAAAGAATGGATAATGAGAAAATGAAATTTTTGATAGTATTCATGAGCTCATGACTGATATAAGGAAAAAGTGATATCATGGTTTGAGTATATAGAAATTTTGGGATTTTGGTATGTGGAAAGAGTTATCTTTTTATAGAATTCATGTTTTCACTAAGGTTCTATGGTAATTCATGTTTCAAAATCATACATGATTACGGTGTTCACATGTTTGGAATGTGAAAAACAAGATATATCTTATGATATATGGGGGATAAATGATGGTATTCACGTTCTTATTATTGAACTTTCAAGTAATTGTTTTCATTATACTATAAGATTAGACATATATATTTTGGATAAGCCTAAAGATTGGAATGTATTATGTTGGACATCAGATAGTATTATTTAAGGATAGAACTTTTTTTCGATAATATTTCTGGAATGTTATAATTGTGTAGTTTTTGAAAAAGGGACAACCTACAGGATGGGCGACAACCCATCATGTCGGACAAGGTTGCGGTAATCGAACCAACAAATGAAGTGAGATAGGACTTTATCACCTACCTATGGAATACAGGATATCCCTGGTTAGTAGAAACTAGTTTAATTTTATTAAGCGGTATGATAGAAGAAGTATAAGTCCTTTTTTGGAATCATATATGATTAACCTCACCATACATGGGCATATGTATATTTGATAACTTTTGTTAACCATTTGTTTTAGACAGATGGAAGGACCCATCATTCTATCACATGATCTTCTAACACTTCACGAATGACAAATTCAACTTAATTTCATTAATATATGAAGTGGAAATTGTTCAGGGAACGACCAACGACGAGCTTATACCAAAATCAACTAAGTATTTCTTCTAATTCAAAATTTTCAAATTTAGGGAAATGATATCGAAAACCAAAAATGTTGTCCTAGTACCCTCATATCTGATAAATCACTTGGTACCTTAGATCATCACAAATTTATGGCTTTGTGATTGTTGTCTTTTTCATAGCCATGTTCTCTTCCACTCTCTATCAGAACATGATGGTTAGATTTCTCTTCCATATCCATATTTTCACCTATATTATCTTATGAGGAAACCCAGTGATGAGTTACATTGGGTATTTGTTATGTTTCTAACATTCATATTTAAAATGATGATTTAGTATTCCTTTTTACAATGTGGGTTTCTATAAAATAAACTTTCATGTGGTAAATGATTTATAACCCCGTCAAATTTAGAGAGAGAAATTCATTTTTAGGGGGGTAGAATGTAACACCTTGAGATTTTATGAGAAGTATTATTTTTTATTTATTTTATGTCTTGTTTTGTATGCTAGACCAATATTATCTTGCTCTATACGTAACTCTGTATTTTCTTTCAGTATATGCAACACTATTCTTGGATCGTGTTACACAAAATTTCATGTTCGTTTGATAGAAGTTATTTTACGCAACATTGAGTGTATATATATATATATATATATATTCAATGTATAAATGAAATGTGGTTGGATTATATTATACACAACAACAAAAGAATCTTTCACTACAGGAAACCCTGACTTGGCTTTCATTACATGCAATCGCGACATTCCACGATAGTGTGTGTTGTACGCAATACTGAGTTTCACTAAAAAATGACGTGTTATTAAAATATTATATAAACTATAAATTATGAATAGTAATACCCAATTTTTGAAATTTTATAAATTGTATCCTTCAAAATGGACTTCATTTTCGGATTCGGAATATCGAAATTAGCCTAGGGTGATTTTTGGGTATTTTTCAAAAAACGTTCAATTTTTTATGAATAGTGAAAACACTGAGTTATTAGTTAAAACTAAATTTTTATTTAAATAACCATTTATTTTATTTAAATTTATTTTACGTCAGAATAGATACATAATACCTATATAATTTCGATGTAACTTATTGGAGTCATTTTATAATAATATAGATATATATAAATTTTATTGACCTTTTTACCGTCTTTTACCCACCACTTAGGAGAATTTGTAATGGTACATAAAACATAATTTTACCGCTTCTGTGAGTTGAATTTCGAAAATACAAGAGACACGGTTAATATCAAGTAGTAAAATATGGTACAATAAGATAAAAATAATTTTTGGTGAACATTATCTTTTTTATTTTTATTTACCACGGTTAAAAGTAAATAGGGTAATTAAGTGTAAAAATGATATTATTATTACCTTAACACATGTCATAATTCTATTGGATAAGTTTAATTTTAACAAAAACAACCTTAGGAATAAAATATTACCCTTTAGGTCCACATGGATTAGATTAGGACACTTATTATTATTTTATTTAAAGAAGAGTTAAAAGTGTTGAAATCAACGTTTAATAACTAAAACATTTTTAATATATGGATAAAAATAAGATAAATTAGACTATAAATATTCATTAGAAAGCTAAAAATATTTCCTACATAATAGTATTTCATTTATATTATTTAGACACTAAATAAGTTAATTTAATTATGACACAATGATTATTCAGTAATTACCTTATTAATGAAGTATTTACATAATTGATAATATAAATAACCAAATAAATGAAATTTGAGACTTTTTATGAATTACACAAATTTTATAGGTTAATATAACATATTAGGGTTCGTTAGATAAATTTTTTCTAAGTAATAATGCTGTTATGAATTTTGAGAAAACAAAATAATAATAGTGTCAAAATTGACATAAAATAGTTTCTAAAACAAATATTATATTGTTAATTGATATAACGGTCCTAAAAATATAATAATCTACCAATAGACATATATAATAATATATATTACATTAATTAACCAATTGGGGATCTATTGGCAGTTTAGAGTAAGTTTATTAACCATATAGTGTAAGAAATACAAGAAGACGCGGTAAAAGATAAATTATTTAGCAAAGAGTTATATCTTAATGATATGGTTAGAATGGAATCCTAAACTTGTATAAAACCTATTGGTTGAGAGGATTTAGACCCATACCCACCCTATCCTCTAAATAAGTCACTTTGGATGCATTATAAACCGAATATGAATTTATTATAGAATAATATTTTATGTTTTTCCTTAGGTTCCCCTCACCCCTCTTATAAAAGGCCGCCTCCTCCCTCTCCTCTTTACACAATTTTGAGCCTTCAATCTCGGCCAAACCCTACCAATTTATCTTCTCAACCAATATAGTTATATTATAGAGGTTCTTGTCTTCTCAAAATACAAACTCTAGTACCCTAAGAGGAAGTTTTAAAGAGGCACGTCGGAGAAGTGGTAATCTCTTCTACCGATTATTTCAAGTTTCTTTCTTCTTCTACTTACACTTATTTAGTTGTTTCATTATAAACTAATAACATTAGTATTTATTATATACTTATATGTTATTATAAATATGAAACAACCCTATTTCACCTTCTATACATCCTATGAAAAACAAAATCACAGCGCCTACGTACGTACAGAATACCGTCTCCATGCTGTGGTGTAATATGTTATTATACCACCACCTTACTTAGATGGCCATAATGGTTTAAAGAATAATTATACATGATTATTATAAAATGATAAAAATTCTGAGATATTATATCATCCACTCCAATTCAATTCAATAGTTATGGGAAGGATATCATCGCTCGTGCATACACACGGATTACCGTCTCCACGACGCGATGAGATTCATCCTCCATGTTAACCATTCAAGAATGATTATAAAGTATATATAATGAATAATAATTAAATATATTACATAATAAAGCTAATGTATTTATCTATATATTTGTGTTTCATCTACTTACTTCCATTCAAGTCAATAAGGAAAAGAAAACATCGTTCATGCGTACGTACGACCTACCGTCTCCATGAACGGTGTATTTCATTTCATTTATCTATCTATTATATATATATACTGAATATATATATGATATATAAATCATTATTTAAATTCTGAAAGTAAGTAAATCATGATATAAGTAATAATAATATCAACAACAACAAGTCCAAACACATGTGGTAAATGAAATGATTTTACCCAAAACACTACTTTAACATGGAATTGACAAATGAACGGTTAATATAAAGTCATAATTGAATCATATATGATAACATAAATATTATTATGATTCCGTTACAAGATAATAATATATTTAAACCCACTATACAGGAGTCTCGGACACATACAGAAAAATTGGACATAAGGTAAGGGATAATTGTTCCAATCTTCTTCTTATCCGAGATTGTTTATTCGTAAGTATTTTCTGGGGTAATTGTTATCATCCATGTCTATGTCTTCTAAAAATGTTTTAATTTATGTTTAAATTCATTTTTACCCATTTTTTACTTTTACAACATGTTATGGAAGGAACCTTTCTTTTGTTTACCATACGAAGAACTTTTTGACTTTTCAGACAAAAGTACGAGGAGAATGTTTTTTAACTTATATGGAATGAACGGATTTTTACGGTTTCATAACGCCTAATTTTAATGAATCTTAATCTACAAGATTTAATGATTATTTTCAACAAAATTCTATTCTTTTAAAATTTTGTGTCATTTTTTGAAAAGAAAATTATTTTTAAGAAGAACTGATATTTTCCTCAAGAATTCATTTCAAGTATTTTATCAAAACAATTTTCCATCTAAGATGACACTATTTAGCATGTTTATGTTTCAAGTACAATGTCTTTATTATTTAAATTGTTTGATTTTTATTATGATGAAATGATATCCATTTGTCTTATATTTATTATGTCACGATGAGATGATGTTTATGAAACCCATTTTATTAGGTTATGATGAATGATTTATCTTTATTTTGTGGCACAAGTAAGAATGATTTCATTATGAGATGGGTGGGACCTATATCTCCCTCCAATGCATTGGGTAATGATTTATATCTCTTGAGATAGACATGGCTGGAATGGTAGGTTAATCTAGTTTAGTGATATATGACTGGAACAAGGAGTGAACTTGATTCAATAAGGGACTTTGTCCACTATGATGGTCTTGGAAGCAATGTCTTGGGTCTAATGGAAATCATATCATGTGATTAATGGTTTGCCACAATTCCATGTTTTGTACCAATGTTATTTATCATGATTAATGTTCCTTTATGATCTATGCCTTATGCATTGTATAGATTTATGTCATTACTCATGATTTTTATGTTTTGTGTTCATGTTCTTATGTTCAAATGTTTATGGATTGTTTTATGTTTCCATGTTTACCCGTACTGAGCATTTGAGCTCACCCTTTTTATGTTTTCTTTTCCCCCATGATATAAAGGAATGTTTTAGGTAGGAAAAAAGAAGATGATCTTTATGGGAATGTTGAAGAATCTATCACCATGATTAGAAGATTATGTTATGAGTTTCCAAAGACACTAAACCAATACGGTCATTGGGAGTTTTTTTTGTGATGTATTATGTATTCTGAAAAAGTAATGTAATGTCCATATATGTCAAGCTTTGGGTCCATACAGTTGATATTAGAGCGATGGTTTAGTCATCCTTTGGAAACTAGGATTCCAAAACTTTAGTGAGATACCTAGAGATATTTTTAAGGTATATCTAGGGATGTCCCTATGGTTATGTATAAGTATAGGTTATAGTCCTAGAATTATGGTAATGATCTTATAATTAAACCTTAGATTTTATATATTGAAGGTACTCCCCCTTTATTATGTTGTTATCCTAACATGATTTTTGCATCTTACACTATTCTTTTTGGGTTTTAGACGATGGATGGAACCTGAAGGAACTGTGTTGATCACTGTAATGGGAAATGCAATGATTTTCCTCATGAACTAACCAATGTTAAGGGAGATGGAGTGAAAAATATTATTTCTATACTTACACAAGCTATGAATCATTCTGGACTTCCTAATGAGAAGAGAAGGGAACAATATTCTATTGAGTCCTTCATGAGGCAACGCCCACCTTCTTTCAGTGGGTCTTCTGATCCACTTGTTGCTGAACAATAGATCAGTACCATTGAAAATATATTTTCCATAATTCGATTTTCGAAGCATGAGAAAGTCATTCTTGCTATTTACCATTTATAAGGTGAAGCAGACCAGTGGTGCACTCTAATTAAGAATACAAGGCCCCAAGATGAAATTGAATCCATGGAATGGGAAGTGTTCAAGAACTAATTTTTCAATAAGTACATCCATAGGATTATTCTAACAATGATAGAAAAGGAGTTCCATGAGCTTTAGAAAAAGTCTAATGAATCTGTTAGTATATACGAGGTGAATTTTACAAGGCTTGAATGTTATGCATCTGGCTTTATCATCCAACCAGAAAGTAAAGTCGATTGATTCTTCAGTGGCTTAAAACCAAGTCTTCGAAGGGAATTAGCTATAAGATACTACAGTAGCTATGAAGAAATTGCGTGTTGTGCAATCTAGGTAGAACTGGAATTTGGTGTTTCATATCCATCTCATGGTTTCGACAAGAAACGAAAGATGGAGTTCAATGAAAAATCTCTAAACAATGGTGAAAATAAGATGAATGTTTCTTTATGCTCAATGTGTGGAAAGAAGCATGGTGGAGATTGTCTTAAAGGGACTAGAAAATGTTTTATGTTTGGAAAATAAGGTCATCAAGTAGCTAAGTGTCGAAGTAATGGAAAAAGGGTAGCTAATGATGTGAATAGAGAAAAGACTATAGAGAATGCACCACCAACACTTCAATGCTACAAGTGCAAGGGAATGGGGAATTATGATAATAAATGCCCTAATCCAAGGGTTAATGATGATCTACATCAACAACCTCTTAAGGAAAATGACAGAGGGAAGTCACATGCGATTACTATTGGCAATGTTGAATATGACAAAGATGTGGTGGAATGATTAAGTGATTATGTAATGGGATTCCCAAATAATGTTGTATTTTGTATCATGGAATATTATAATATATATGTATTGGTCTATTGTGGTTTTCAATAATGTTATGGTACCAGTAAACATGAAAAGTGACTGAAATATTTTCGGAAAGCAGATGATATGCGCATAATGAAGGGATTAGGAGAAAATGAAACTTTTGATAGTATTCATGTTCTCATGACTAATATAAGGACAAAGTGATATCATGGTTTGAGTATATAGAAATTTTGGGATTTTGTTATGTGGAAAGTGTTAACTTTCGATAGCATTCATGTTTTCAATAAGGTTCTATGGTAATTCATGTTTCAAAACAATACATGATTAAGGTATTCTCATGTTTGTAATGTGACCAACAAGATATATCTTATGATATATGGGGGATAAATGATGGTATTCACGTGCTTGTTGTTGACCTTTCAAGTAATCGTTTACATTATACTATGAAATTGGACATATGTATTTTGGATAAGCCTAAAGATTGGAATGGATTATGTTGGACATCAGATAGAATTGTTTAAGGATATAACTTTTTTCGATATTATTTCTGGAATGTTATAATAGTGTAGTTTTAGAAAAAGGGACAACCTGCAGGACAAGTGACAACCCGTCGCGTCGGACAAGGTTGCGGGAATCGAGCCCAAAACCGTAGTGAGACATGCCTTTATCACCTACCTCTGGCCTACAGGAAGTCACTGGTTAGTAAAAACTAGTTTTATTTTATTAAGTGATATGATACATGATGTATAAGTCCATTTTTGGAATCATATACGATTAACCTCACTATAGATGGACTTATGTATATTTGATTACTTTTTCTAACCTTTTGTTTGAGACTGATGGAATGACAAATCATTCTATCACATGATCTGCAAACACTTCACGAATGACAAATTCAAATTCAATTCTTTAATATAGGAAGTGGAAATTGTTCATGGAACGACCAACGACAAGATTCTTCCAAAATCAAGTAAGTATTTCTTCGAATTCAAAATTTTCATCTTTAGGGAAATGATATCGAAAACCAAAAATGTTGTCCTAGTACCCTCATATCCGTTGAATCATATGGTACCTTAGATCATCACAAATTTATGGCTTCTTGATTGTTGGATTTTTCATAGCCATGTTCTCTACCACTCTCTATCAGAACTTGATGGTTAGATTTCTCTTCCATATCCATATTTTCACCTATATTCTCCTATGAGGAAACCCAGTGATGAGTTACTTTGGGTATTCGTTATGTTTCTAAAGTTCATTTTTAAAATGATGATTTAGTATTCCTTTTTTCAATTTGGGTCTCTATGAAATAATCTTTCAAGTAGTAAACGATTTATAACCCCGACGAATTTCGAGGGAGAAATTCATTTTAAGGGGGGTAGAATGTAACACCCTGAGCTTTTATGTGAACTGTTCTTTTTAATTTATTTGATGTCTTGTGTTTTATGCTACACCGAGATTATCTTTTTCTATACGTAACTCCGTATTTTCTTGCAGTATACGCAACACTATTCCTGGATCGTGTTACACACAATTTCAAGTTCATTTGATAGAAGTTATTTTACTTAACATTGAGTGTATATATATATATACATTAAATTTTTAAATGAAATATGGTTGGATTCTATTATACACAACAACAAAGGAATATTTCTCTTCATGCAACCCTGAATTGTCTTTCATTACATGCAATCGCGACATTCCACGATAGCATGTGTAGTACGCAATACCGAGTTTCACTAAACAACGATATATTACTAAAATATTGTATAAACTAGCCATTATGAATAGTTATACCCACTTTTTGAAAATTTATAAATTTTATCTTTCAAAATGGACTTCATTTTTAGATACGGAATATTGAAATTAGCCTAGGGTGAATTTTTGGTATTTTTCTGAAAACTTTCAATTTTTGATGAACAGTGAAAACACTGAGTTATTGGTTAAAACCACGTTTTTATTTATATAATCATATTATATTTAAATTTTTTTAGGTAAAAATAGATACATAATACCTATATAAGTTCAATGCAATTCATTGGAGTCATTTTATAATAATATAGATATATAAAAATTTTATTGAACTTTTTACCGTCTTTTACCCACCTCCTAGGAGCATTTGAAATTGTACATAAAAAATAATTTTACCGCTTCTGTGAGTTGAATTTCGAAAATCCAAGAGACACGGTTAATATCAAGGAGTAAAATTTGGTACAATAGGATAAAAATAATTTTTGGTGAATAGTAACTTTTTTCTTTTATTTACCACATTTAAAAGTAAATAGGGTAATTAAGGATAAAAATGATATTATTATTACCCTAACACATGTACTAATTCTATTGGATAAGTTTAATTCGACCAAAACCAACCTTAGGAATAAAATATTACCCTTTAGGTCCACTTGGATTAGATTAGGACACTTATTATTATTTTATTTAAAGAAGAGTTAAAAGTGTTAAAATCAAAGTTTAATAACTAAAAAAATTAATATAGGGTTAACATAAGATAAATTCGACTATAAATATTCATTATAAAGATAAAAATATTTCCTAAATAATGTTAGTTTATTTATAATTTTTAGACATTATATAATTTAATTTATTTATGACACAATGATGATGCAGTAATTACCTTACTAATGAAATATTAACAAAATTGATAATATAAATACCAAAATAAATGAAATTTGAGACTTTTTATGAACTAAAATAATTTTATAGGTTAATATAACTTATTAGGGTTTGTTTGATGAATTGTTTTCGATGTAATAATGTTGTTATGAATTTAGAGAAAACAAAATACCAAATAGTGTCCAAATTGACATAAAACAGTTTTTAAAACAAATATTATATTATTATTTGATATAATGGTCTTAAAAATATAAGGTTCGGCCAAAAGACTTATATAATAATTTATATGACATTAATGAACTAATTGGTGATTGATTGGCAGTTTAGAGTATGTTTGTTAACTATATAGTGTAAGAATACAAGAAGACATGGTAAAAGATAAATTATTTCACATAGAGTTAAATCTACATGATAAGGTTAACATGGTAAAATAATCTTGTAAAAAACATATTGGTTGAGAGGGTTTCGACCCATCCCCCCATAGCCTCTAAATAAGTCACTTTGGAGCCATTATAAACCGAATATAAATTTATTATAAAATAATATTTTCTGTTTTTTCTTAAGGTGCCCCTCACCCCTCTTATAAAAGGGCACCTCCTCCCTCTCCTCTTTACAAAATTTTTAACCATCAAGCTCGGCCAACCCCAGAAAATTTCTCTTCTTAACCTCTATAGTTATATCATAGATGTTCTGGTCTTTTCAAAAGACCAACTTTAGTTCCCTAAGAGAACGTTTTAAAGAGGCACGTCGAAGAAGAGGCAATCTCTTCTACCGATTCATTCAAGTTTCTTTCTTCTTATACTTCCTCTTATTTAGTTGTTTAATTATAATATAACAACATAAGTATTACTTATATACTGATATGTTATTATAAATATGAAACAACCCTATTTCACCTTCTATCCATCCTATGAAAAACAAAATCAATGCGCGTGCGTACGTACGGAATACTGTCTCCATGCTGTGGTGTAATATGTTTTTCTACCACCACCCTACATGGATGGTTATAATGGTGTAAATAATAACTATATATGATTATTATAGAATGATACAAGTTCTGAGATATTATATCATCCACTCCATTTCCATGTACGGTGTATTTCATTTCATTTTTCTATCTATTATATATATATATATATACTGAATATATATATGATATATAAATCATTATTTACATTATGTAAGTAAGTAAATAATGATATAAGTAATAATAATACCATGAACAAAAAGTACAAACACGTACGATAAATAAAACAATTTTACCCAAAACACTACTTTAACATGGAATTGACAAATGAACGGTTAATATAAAGTCATAAGTGAATCTTATATGATATCATAAATATTATTATGATTCAGTTACAATATAATAATATATTTAAACCCACTATACAGGAGTCTCTGACACATATGGAAGAAATTGGACATAAGGTAAGGGATAATTATTCCAATCTTGTTCTTATCCGGGATTGTTTATTCATAAGTATTTACTGGGGTTATTGTTATCATCCAAGTCTATGTTTTAGAAAAAAATGTTTTAATGTTTGTTTAATGTACTTTTTACCCATTTTTTACTTTTACCACATGTTAGGAAGAAATCTTTCTTTTGTTTACCATACGAAGAAATTTTTTACTTTTCTGACAAAAGTACGAGAAGAATGTTTTTTTAACTTATATGGCATGATTGGATTTTTACGGTTTCATAATGCCTAATTTTCATGAAGCTTACTCTACAATATTTCATGATTATTTTCAAAAAAAATCGTTTTATTTTAAAATTGTGTGTCATTTTTTGAAAAGAAAATGATTTTTAAGAAGCAATGATATTTTCCACAAGAATTCATTTCAAGTATTTTATCAAAACTATTTTCCATCAAATATGTCACTATTTATCATGTTTATGTTTCAATTATAATTTCTCTATTATTTAAATGGTTTGATTTTTAATATGATGTAATGATATCCATTTGTTTTATATTGATTATGTCACGATGAGATGATGTTTATGAAACCAATTTTATAGGGTTATGATGAAAGATTTATTTTTATTTTGTGGCACAAGTAAGAATGATTTCATTAAGGAGAGGGTGGGACCTATATCTCCCTCAAATGCATTGTGTAAAGATTTATATCTCATGAGATAGACATGTCTAGAATGGTAGGTTAATCTGGTTCGGTTATACAGGACTGGAACGAGGAGTGAACTCAATTTAGTAGGGGACATTGTCCACTATGATGGTCTTGGTAGCAATGACTTGGCTACTATGGAAATAATATCATGTACATAATGGTTTTCCACAATTCCATGTTTTTTCCCATGTTATTTATCATGATTAATGTTCTTTATGATCTATTCCTTATACATTGTCAAGATTTATTTCATTACTCGTGATTTTTATGTTTTCTGTTCACATTCTTACGTTCAAATGTTTAAGGATTGTATTATGTTTCCATGTTTACTCTTACTGAGCATTTGAGCTCACCTTTTTTATGTTTTCTTTTCCCCCAGGATATAAAGGATGGTTTTAGGTATGAAAAAAATAAGATCTTTATGGGAGATGTTGAAGAATCTTTCACCATGATTAGAAGATTATGTTTCCAGTTTCCAAAGACATTAAACTAATACGGTCATTGGGTGTTTGTGTTATGATGTATTAACTATTCCACAAAAGTGATTTTATGTCCATGTATGTCAATCTTTGGGTATCTACATTTTCCCTCTCTATAGAATCCCAAAAATATAGTATAGTGTAAAACAATGAGTGGGAACATACACCCATCCGCCTTCATTCAGTGAACCTGCAGACTCACTTGGTGGCCTTCAAGGAAGCCTTCCAACCAAATACAATAGAAACCTATAAGCATGAAGATACGCCTTCCTTAACCACTAATACTTCTAGTTGATTCATCTAGATGCACTAAAATATGTATATATACCATGTTTGGTGTAAAACAATGAATAGGCGCACAAACCTTCAAACATTTATCAGGCTTCCCAGAAGCATCGTTTGGAAGAAAATGGAAAATTCAGTAAAAAAGTCCCGATGAAAAGAAGAGGGCAGACTCAACTATCTTCCCATGAGTACTTTCAGTATCCACTAATATGAATGGGAGGATAGGAGGATGAAAATGCACCTACTCCAGATGTATAATGGATGTATATCCCCATTTTGTTGGCTGAAGTCACCAAGCATATATTGGAAATGGTAAAAGGGTATATGAAAATCCCTTCCCACATCCTACAAACCTACCAGAATATCATCAAGGTGACAACAATTGTTCTTGTGGGATATAAACATAACTCTTTTCCCAAAAATTTAGTGGATAATCAAAATAACACCCCATAACAGACACATAACTCTACTCCCATCCTGGAGGGTCATGGGGAAAACGCCACCATATTATATGAATAGAAGGATTAGGAGAATACACCTGCTCCAATAACAGGTAATCAGCATATTCCAATTGTCACTCCAAGGATGTAAAAAAACCCAAACCATGATGAAAACTTCCCCCAGAAAGTGGCCCAAACTACTTTTAAAAAGATGTATAAGAATGATTCTTATCAAGCATGATTGGAAAATAAATAGTAAATATACAATCAGGATTCGTTTGGAGTTTGTGTTCTTAAATCCCTCAGATATTTATCTATTGCAGCTCTGGATCCTACCCTCCTATTACAATATTACAGGAGTAGTATTAGTAATTCTGAATGTCATCATCAGACACTTCTCCACAAAGGATTGCTTCATAAGAACAATCTTGTCAATCTTAAGAGCCTATCTCTTGATGAGAGCCACAAAACCATCCATGTGGGAAGAAGACCAAGGAGAAAGTGGGTCTTCCCCTTTCTATAATCCATCATGATGTTCCTCCCCATGATGATGATCGCTATGAATGTTCTCTCCATAATAGTAATTCTCATTGTCAAAAGTATTCTCCAATTGACAGTGTAGTGATGAGAAATCCCTATTATCATGAGGCACTTGAAAATATAAGACCAGTCATGTCTGATGCCTTTTCACTAGTAGGTGAAATCCTTTCTCATCCAAAAGATATCCAAAGAATACATTCATTATCCAAACCTACCCTAGGTCATCTTCCTTCGAATATAGTAGAGGAAAACCCAACCCATCCCTTTTCTAGTTGTTAAACAACCAGGAAGCCTCCACTATGGTCAAACCAGGTCAAGGAACCTCTAGTGAAAGAAGAAGAAGATCTGCTAAACATGAAAAAATAGCGTGTTAATGATGAAATACCTGTCAAGTTATGGCTGTTATCCACCTCTCAGTATAGCATTCTAGAGGAGTTTGTGGAAGATTTTATGTAGGAAATCCACCTCAACATATAGAAAACTATTAATCGCCTAAAAGAAAATGTATTTATCTATGAGTAGAATCAAACTCACGTCAAGGTAATAGAAGGGTTAAAATGCCAATTTTACTTGGCATCTCTCTGGACTTCCCAAAATCTAGTGATCATAAAACATCAGGGAACCATTTTGAGTGCATGACTCGATGTATTAATGAGATTGGGAAAGATGATTATAGATACCCAATTTGGGGTCTGCATCTGAGGATGGGGTGTAAATGGAGCATTTTATTTCACTTCACCCCCAGCCAGAAAATCCCAAAAAAGGTGGAATTCTGAAAATTTATTTCCCCAAGACAGCTACAGTAAATGGAATCTATTCATGATCAGAGATATGATCAATAAGTACAGGCCTTGAACAACCCTCACCGACATCAAGAAAAAAGAGATCAATATTTTATGATACTCTTGCATCATGCATCTGAGAACATTAAAAAGGCATCCCATTTAGAGGATTGATAAAATGAAATCATGAAAATGTCCAAAATAGCATAATGATCATCTAAAATGGGAAATTTATGTTAGTGATGAATAATGCAGCCAGCCAATTTTGGTCTAGAATCTGTAAACTCTATAGAGAAGTTGTGGTAATATCATCCACAATAGTTTGAGAAAAACCTTATCTTGTAAGCATGAGGGATTTTTTAACCCAACCCTTGGGATGAGACAACCAATAATAGAGGGTTGTGAAGGACTAATATGAATATACCCATCCCTCAGTGGTGGGGGATTCTTCACCTCGAAAATACCCTCCTTAATGGGAATCTATTTTCTAGAGATTAGGAAAAATGCCACCGAGTGAATCCTGTTAATTTTTGTCATCCCATTATCTGGGGAAATTTCATGGAACATTAATGACTGAACTAATAGGGTATTACCTTCAGGTCATTTTGCATCAAATATCCCCCAGGGAACTAACAAAGAAGAGGATAAGGTCTCTTATAGGGTGAAAAATAAGGCGATATCATAGAAATTCCAATAGAATACCTGTGATACACTATTCATATGTGAATGTCATCAATTCCATCATTGAAGAACCTCCAAAATATAAGACTCATTTAGTGTATTCTAAAGAAGAAGTTTATGGTCAGGAGATGGTCCACATCGAAATGAATTCAGAAGGTCTGTGTACCTAAAACCAGAGTCTCACCCAAAATTTGGGTATCCCATAAAATAATAAACCTTTAACTCCTCGAAAGGAACCTAATAAGAGAAATGTTTAGGGTCATACCATGAATCACCTTACCCCGGGATAATTTCAATTCCTTTCACAAAAAGAAATATTTTCTTCACAAGAGGAGGCAATTAGAGTGTTGAGAAGAATCAATGAAGGCATAAACTGAGGCAATATTCCAACATTAAATTCTCCATAAGAAGACCCTCAAATCACACATGCAGTTGGTGGACCTCAGAAAAGAGGGGTTTTCACAACAATTGAGGTAGAAAGGGAGTATCTTCTCAATGTGGTACATCCACTACCAATATATTTGAATCCTAAAATAGCATATCAAGAATTCACTCTATTGGTTACAAAACCAGAACATGGCCAGAAACATCCATATAGGCCTAGACCTATTGGTTAACCATGGAAGATACTAGCAATGCCACCACCAGTGGTCCTACCAGTCATCATACTTGTTCATGCTCTAGCCGCTGCACCTATTCAGATCCCAGCTTATTAGAATATTCTTCGAGTGCTTATTAACACCATTGAATCATTAACAACTCAATTGTAATCTATAGAAGGAAGGAGTTCACCAGTACAACCATAAAATAAGTCTTACCCAAAATGGGTAGATCCTACCCCTCCCCCACTAAACATTGGGAATCCTATATTTATGACTTCTAATGGCTCAAGAGATCTGGATAATAAATTTACACATTTTATCTCTCACTGCAATCCCATGATGGGGACCCCTTAGCAGAAAGAAGCTGTGAAACTTAGTTTCTTCATGAAATCATTGTGGGGGGCATAATTTGTAGGGTACATGAGTTTGTAGTTCCGATCATTCCCTATATGGGAAGATATCTATCAGAAGTTCCTATTTCAGTTCATCACAACGCTACATAAAACAATAGTCTTTGATATTGCAATGAAATAGAGAATGAAAGGATCTCAGACTTCAGTGTCTGGTGTAAAGGACTGAATCACTCCTCAAACCTACCACTCCCTCAAGAAGAGTTATTTAATATATGTGTATCAGATCTTAGTGATGAGTTACACACAACATTGATCCCTATGAAATACATAGGAGGGTTTTGGGATCTGGCCACAATGGATCAGTAGTTGAAAAACTCCATCACAAAGAACAAATCCAAGTCTCAGGTAATCCCATCTGATTAGGTAAAGAGAACAGGAAAGGAAAAGGCTGTTACAGTTACACTTAAGAATGCCCCTATACCTACTCCTACTAGAAAGCCTACATCATACAATAGGAATCAACCTCCAAGGAATTAACAATAATTAATTCTTAATCAATATGATCAAACAGATCAGAGGTAGAAATAGTTTTAGGAGTTGAAAGACAAGGTCTATTCCTTCAAAAATGACCAATTCCCCAACTACTTCATCTTGCCTTTGAAAAAAAACATAATATAGTTTCCAAAGCCCAAGAATCCTAACAAATATGGTGATGAGGATCTCCCAAACTATTTCTCCTTCCATAAAATATTGGGGAATCCCATCCAGGGGTGTTTTATTTTCATGGACCTCCTATAATAGATGGTGGATTTTGGGAAAGTGAAACTAATTTTTTTTTTCAACCAAGGTAGAATATGTTTCTGTTACCGATTCAGAGGAGTAAGGTGAGTTAAAAGAAGTTAAGAGAAAGAATGTGACAAATTTTGATGAATGGATGGTCAAAATACAATCAATTGATATCATGACATTCTACGAACATAGTTGGAAAAACCAATTGTGCCTTATGCAGCTTCTACTACAACAAATCCAACTTCATCAAAACACCATACTCTAAAGGACAATCTTCCAAGAAGTGAAATGGCTTGAAGGATAAGGAAAAAAAAGAATATGATCTCAAGTCAAGGAAAAATTTGTCCTTAACCTTAATGGATTTCATGTTGACCTTATTAAAATCATGGAAACCGGCCCTCCAAACAGTACAACAAGAGTCAACCCCCTTATATATTCTTCATCAAATGAGGATTTGATATTTAGTTTAGTTAATGTTATTCACTTAACGGATCCCTACTCAAATGATGATTTAGTTTATAAACCTGATTTCCCTACACATTATTGGGGAAATGGGGGAAGTGGTCATTGGGGTCGAGGATGTAGGGGAATATGTGGTTATTCTAGAAGCCACTACGTCAACCAAACCCTATCTTGAAATACTACTTAGAGGATACTACACCACCTTCTTGTAAGGTAGGGAGACATAAGCGACCTAGTCCACCAAGAACAGAAGCACTTCCCTCTCAAATCACATGGTATGGTCCATCCATGTCAGGAACATCAGATATTAAGGTTCCTAAAAAATAGAATCTGTATTTTAGAAAAAATAAACCTTTGGACTACATTTGTTTGTCTTGAAGAAATTAGACCATGTTTCGGAAAAGTTACAAATCCTAGATGCTATGGGTCTGTCAAAAGATCTCTGGAAGGCAATCATGGAGGCATTGTCAAGCACTCATAAATTTGAGGTTGTGTTCACAATTATTGAAGTATATTTTGTAGACAATGATCCTACAGAATTCCATGAAGTCAATTCCTTCACTGACCAAGATGAGGATGTTTCCATACAAGGTAATGGCATACTATTTTATATATCTGGCATGTTAAATGAAATTTATATTTGACGATCCCTCATTAAAAGTAGATCAGGAGTCAACCCCATCCCAGTTTGGAAACTTTTCCAAATTGGTCTCAATGAATCTCACTTTTCTCCCTCCACTATGATGTTATAGGGTTATGAAAAGATTTTTCAATAACCTATTGGTGAAATCACACTAAAAACATAGTTCAGAGATCTTGTGTTCAACTCGGGGTTCACGGTGGTTTGATAGGACACAAATTAAAATATTTTTATAGGAAGACCTTGGCTACATTAGCATGAATACATTCCTCTCCCATAACACCAATGTCTCAAATATTATATTAATGGTCAAATTGGAACATTTTACGGTGACAAGGCTCTTTTCAAATCCTTCAAGACGTAATACATCGATGAAGGGTTCTATTTCCATAAAGGGGAGAAATCGATGGCTAATGATGTCACATGAATCAATTACACAAATGGCTTGTAGATGATTCCATGTAACCATTCCTACAACATAGAGTAGATTACCTACTTCTTATTAATCAATTTAAAAGAGTGTGATAGAATTAACATTTTCATTCAGTGGCTTTTGTAATTTCTGTCACTATAGTTGTGCCCAAAGGTGCTAAAAATGTTATCAAACCTCTAGATGATAAATAAAGATTGAATGAAAATGTATTTATTTTGTCCCATGAGCTCCAATCGAGCCCAGTTCTTCCAGCTGAAATAGAATAAGTTGTCATAACTATAGAAGAAAATGAAAATACTCATTTGCATCCCCCCATTCCCACTTATGGACTCCTAGAAGGCTACTTTCTAGCATGTGATCCCAAAATTATTTTTTCATCCTCTGGATTTCCAAATGGAGACTCCCCTTTTCCCTCTAAGGATCTTGTTTTATCTTCTCCTCTGTAGGAATATGCACAAACAGTGAAGCATGAGGAAGAGGAATTGGAAATGAAGAATAAGAAGATCTCATGGATTCCCCTATAGTATTTGAGGAAGACGTCTCTACCACTATGGATGAACTCAGAGAAATAAATATAAGAATAAATGTACATCCATGCCTACTCTAACTAGTCCGGCCTTAACTCCCAACGAACAAGAAGAATATACCTCCATCTTAAAGTAGCACTAGGATGTGTTTTCTTGGAATATAAAGAGATTTGAGGCCTTATCCTCGAGGTGGTCACCTATCATTTTGGTTTTCCAAAAGATCCTCAAGGATACAAGAAAGCATCCAGGAGGACACACATGAATCACACCTCCAAAATTGAGGTTAAAGTGGAAAACTCATCAAGGTTAATTTTATCAAAGAGTTTCAATACCCTAAATGGTTGTCCAATATTTAACTTGAGATAAAGAATAATGGGAAAATCAGAGTTTTCATTGATTTTATAGTTCTCAATCAATATTGTCCCAAGGATGACTTTCTAATTCCAATTACAAAACTTCTGATTAATTCTATATCCGGTTATCAAGCCCCTCCTTCATGGATGACTACTCTGGGTATAATCTAATATTTATAGACCTAGAAGATGAAGAATCCAAAAACATCAGAGAAGATCATGGAATATTCTACTATCAGGTATTTCCCTTTGGCCAGAAGAATGTTGGTGCCACATACCAACGTGTTTTGCATCACATCTTCAAACCTTTCTTGGTAAATTTTTTTGAATGCTATTTTGATGATCTATCGGTCAAATCCCAATAATGCTATAATCACATGGATAACCTAGAAACCACCTTCAGCAATCTTTGAAATGTGATTTTGGTGTAACCTTAGAAAAATGTATCAACTTCATTGTACTCTATCTTGGAATCTATGTTGATCATGAGAATTCTAAATCTATCCATTGAATTTCACCTCCTAGAATGTTTAAATATTTGGGGGAACTTCAAGGACACATATCCTACATTTGGGGAATCATATCCAATTTTTTAGTAAATTATATACCCTTCAAAACATTGATTAATAAGGGGATCACATATCAGTGGACCTATTACTATTAAGAAGCATTTTATTCCCTCGTGAAATATATCTTGATACCACCAGAATTGATGTCACCTTTTGAATGAATGCTGCTCATTCTATATGTAACAGCATTGGAGTGATCACTAGGTTCTTTCCTCATAAAAAATAATGATATAGGGAATGAAAAAATCCTTTACACTCTCATTTGAACCTTGCTCGATGTAGAGACTCGGTATTGAGATATTGATGAGAGATTCCCTACATTAATATTTTCATTTTATAAGATAAGGCACTGCCTACAACACCATGATATCTACTTGGTTTTTCAAAACAACCCTCTCAAATTTATCCTCATTCATCCTATGCTGATAAGGAATCTAGAACAGTGGGCAGTTATCTTACAACAGTTTGATATATAGTATATTCCTCAGAAATAAGTGAAAGGACAAGCATTATTAGACTTCCTTGCTGAGAACACATCTATATAGATTATTTACTTAAATAGTTATTTACATAATAAATAAATCATTTCAATTCATAACAACCCTCAAACAAGGAAAATGTATTTCAATGGTTCTTCCATGATTCCAATGAGGAAGATAATGGAAGAGCTTAAGCATAATAAAGTTATGTTGCGAGTAGTTATGATCTCCCCAGATAAAAAGGTGTCGCAATTTTACTTCCTATTATTAAAAGGTGATACCAAAAAAGAGGCATAATATAAAGCTCTCACTGTAGGTCTGGAATTTGCACTCTAAGTACTAGGGAACCACCTAGAGGTGAAATGTGATTTAGAATTGATAATCAAGAAGATCGATGGGGATTATTCCATTAGAAAAGAGGATCTAATTACCATGTGTGACTATGTATGAGGGTTAATTGAAGAATTATATTTATATCCAACATTGAATCATGTCCAATGATCAAAAAATGATTAGGTAGATGTGTTGAAAAATGTAGCTATAACTTTGGGAGATCCAAATCAGGATGAAACAATGATCAGTATTTTCCATCGTTGAATGGTTTCACCTTTTGTTCAGAATATGGAAGAATGTATAAATTAAATTAGTCCCATCCATAAGAAATATATCCCTACTACATACTTTATGAAACCTATCTTGGAATATCTTCAAGATGGAATACTTCCACCAGACAAGGTTGGATGAGAGCAGATCTGATGGTGAGCATCTAATTTCACTCTTTATTATGGACCAAATAACCAGAAATTCTTTTATAAGTGAGGCTTTGATAGATTCCTTCTCGTATGTGTTAATGGAGAATAGAATACTAATGTCATGTAAGAAGTAAATGTCTGAGTCTATGGTTCCCACAAATCAGGGTATAGTATTTTTGATCAAACATGTAGGCTTGGATACTTCTTTCCCTCGATGATAAGAGATTTCATAGAATTCACCAAGAAGTATCATCCCTACCAAGTGGATTCCAATTTCATCCATCAACCCCTAGAGTTACAACATACATCTAAATACTCCTTGTCATTTTATACATGGGGAATGCATATTGTTGGAAAATATCCTCTAGCTATGGCTAATAGGTTTAAGTATATCCTTACTCATACATATTTTTTCTCCAATTGGGCTGAGACAATACAACTCAGGGAAGTCGGAGACAAATGAATTTTTATCTTTTTCAAATCTATTATCATTACCAAATCTAGTGTCCCTCACACAATATTGATAGAAAATGGAATTAATTTCTATTCTGTAGAGGTGGAAAAGCTATATCAAGAATACAATATCAAATTCAATAACTCATCCCATTATCATGTAGCAGCCAATGGAAAGAAAGAGGTTTTTAAAAAACCCAGTCTAAAATACTCCATAATATGGTGGATAAGGATAATAATTATTGTCCTGGAAAGATATTGCATGCCTTATGGGATTATCAGACTACTACATGTACTACTACTCAAGTGAATCCGTACTCATTGTTCTATGGAAGAAAAGCAGTCTTTCCCATTGAGGTTTAGATACCATTGCTCTATATTTCCATTTGTGAGCAGTTATCCACAAATGTAGAATACCATGAATGACTGGCTAGGTTGGAGTGACTAGATGAAAATAGATTGCATACCTCCCATGACATGGAGGAACACCATAACTGGATAGAATAACCCTTTAACAAGAAGGTGCATCTCCATTCATTCCACCAAGGAGAATTTTTATAGGTCCTTAGGACACTGATGATTCCAAGAATGAATCCTCCAAATCCTAATTCAAAATTGGAGGGACCTTAATATATACATAAGGTCCACTCTAATGGATCTTATTTCTTAATCTCGATGGACAGAGAGCTCACTACAACTCCAACCAATGTAAGGTTCCGGATGAAGTACTTTGTGTAATAACAAAAAGTTCATCATAGATGCAAGACGTTAAAATGAATAAAACCATTTCCATCCATGTTTCATGATACCAAACTATGTAACAAAATTGTCCTTTTCACAAAAAAATAAACTATATGACATGATGTCCTAGTCTCATGACCTAAAAATGAAAAACACAATTTTCCTAACCACATGACCTTAAACGATATAGTTAAAATCTCCATTATTTTATGTTAAGGAATCCCCCAAGATACAATGAGTAGATACTCATTCTGGTCCTTCAAAAGATGATTTGTTTCAATTTTTAAGAATCAGTCACCTCAGTTCCACTCCCTAGTTCCACTAGATCCCCATCTCTCTCCATGTTTGGATTAGACCTATATAGGGAATAATTATCAAGAGCTACGTGTAGTGTGAGTCTTGATCAATCAAGATACATAATGACACCTAGGTCATATCCCCTGGTCCATCAACAATGTTTCTTTTATATTAGGTGACCCACATCCTCACAAAATGATGATAAACTACTTGATTTGTGAAGAACTACATGAGGCTTGATTCTCATTCCAATGAGATACATAATGTCGTCCAAATCTCCAATATTGGGCCTATCCAAGACTATAAAAGAAACAATTTCCCCTTTCCCTAGGTAAGAACCAATTCTATTTAGGGAACTCTTCCAGAACATATGGATTGATTCTCATACCATCTTGTATCTTATGCCCAACCATTATTCTAGAATGTATTAAAGCCCCTGTTTCTCACATAAAAATTCAGTTGGTGTGGGGAACCCACTTTAAAAAATTCATGTGGCTTGATTCTCCTTCAAATGAGATATGTAGTGATGTCTAGAACTTATATCTTGGGTCCATCCACAATTTAATAACCCCATTATACTCCCTATATGTATTAATCAAACTTACACAGAGAACATTTCCAGAACAACATGTGGTTAGATTCTCATTTTCATGATATACATAGTGATGATCAGTCCTTCATTCTTAGGCCCAACTATGATATTTCCTTCACTTCACATCATTTCACCATTATCATTGCAACATGATGTTAAATTTCATTGAATTAAAATAACTATGTGGGGTTTGATTATTATTCTATTGAGATACGTAGTAACACTTGGGTCATATCCCTTAGTCGTCTACAATTTAAAACCCATACTCAATATGTAAGAATTGGGTATACATAGGGAACCCTTATAAGACTTGTGGCTTGATTCACATTACAACAAGATAAATGGTGATACCTAGAATTCACGCTTTAGACCCAACCATTAGCCTGGAAATTATCAAAGGCCCATTTTCCTCACATATAAACCAAATTTATGTGGGGAACAGTTGTCGAAAACTTATCTTGGCTTGATTATTTCCCCAACAAGATACGCAGTGACACACAGATCATACACCTTGTATTATCCACCATATAATCGTCATTCCCCTATATTTCATTTGTGTTACACTTTTTTTTGGAGAAGATTTTACTACTCCTTATTTCTCACACCAATCACGTATCACATGAGCTTACAAATTTTGTAATAGATCTTTCTACATAAACAAGGTGTCTCAATTCCCATTAGGGTTATTAATGGTCCTAGATATAAGAACTAGATAAGGAACAACAAATGTACTCTTCGCATGAAAATAAACTGTATACTCTTTTCAAGAACTGTGTATGACATGATTATTTCTCCAGTAAGATATGTAGTGACTCTGGGGTCTGATCCCCTAGCCCAACTGTAATATTCCTTTTCACATTAGAATCACTCACATACTCACTACATGAGGATAAAATACATGGTTATTTAAGAACAACATGTGGATTGATTCTAAACCCTATGAGATATGTAGTGACATCCAAATCTTCAAACATGGGACCAACTATATCACAAACTGAAAAAGTCTCTACTCTCCCATGTTTGAATCATATCTATACGAGGAGATCCAATATGAGTTATCATTTAATACATGAAATTGTATCAATTAGAACAACACGTGTCTTGATTATTTCTCTCATAAGATACTTAGTGATGCTTGGGCCCTATTCTATAGTTTATCCACATTATTTTATTGCTATCCATGTCAAGTCACCTTTTTCATTACCACATGACTTTAATCTGCATGGTCAGTTTTGTTGTTGCATTAATTTAAACTATACAGTATCCAGAGAACTATGTGTGGATTGATTATCATCTCATTGATATATGTAATGAAGACTAAAAATTATATTATAGTCCCAACCATGGGGTGAAAAAAATTTCCCCTCTCCCGCATACAATCAAAAAATTATACAGGTGTGTTTATTTTGGGTTCTCTCCTTAGAGTGTCTAGTAAGAAAATATGGGATGTCCCCATTCTATATACGAGTTATATTTATTCAAGGGACTCCGAAATCTAGGCCAATATTAGTCCAAATTATTCTATTTTGCGTTGTACATTGCCGCTTTTTCATGTCATACTCATAATATTGAATAATTTTAGATAATTATAAACATTCCTCATCTTTTGGTGGCATAATCACTGATAACTAAGGACTCCATTATCAGACTATGTGGTACATTCCCCAGATGGACTGGCATACATTTCCCACATAACGAGTCTTTCAACCTAAGGATGCCACTATTTGACAATGTAGTATGTTCCATAGTTGGCCTTGCATAAAACAACCCCCATAACGGGTTACTCAACCAGTAGTAACTTCAAACTTAGGAGAAGTCTCTTTTGTCCCTTTATGATTTGACGATGGTGTACTAGAACCTTCAAATCAGTGTTCATCCCTTATATATTTGTCCAATATCCTTTATCCCAACATGAATGTCTTCAAGACCATGGTTTACACTATTCCACTTTTAATTATTTAAATAATTTTGGCATAGCCTTGAGTCATTTGACCACATATCGTCCATTGTTTCCATAATATTTTTTCCCTAGTCATATGACCTAAAAATTCAGGCACCATACTTTCTAGGCTTGGTTCATGCATTCATAGAGATCGTATTCTCTCGATTCTCTGAAAATCATAACATGAAATACCCCTTATGTATTCAGGAAATTTTATCCACCAATCAAAATATATTCTTGGGAAAATTCAAATCTCCATAAACTTTCACCTTCTTTTAGTGACAGAATGTCAGAATTATTGGGATATACTTTACCTAACTATGCAGTAAGTGCCCCAGTTGTCCTTGCATAAAACCACCCACATAATGGGCCTATCATCCTGAGGATACCTTTATTGACTATATAGTACATTCCCCAGTTGAATATGCATAAAACATCCCCATAACAGGTTTGTGAAGTAATGGTAACATTGTTATTGGGAGAGACCTCCTCTAATTCCACTAGAACATTTTCCCATATCACTCTTTAGATCCAATAATTAAAAAATCATAACTTACAACTCTCACCTTAGATACATGAATATATAAAGTATATTTTCAAACAGATTACTGAGAATTAGAGAACCATCGAACCATTGGTCAAAGATACGTACCTTAAATTAAAAGACCATAATGTCCTTGCTTTATGAATTTAAACTACACAACCCCTAATGCCCAAGATGCATGAGTTGAAACTACAAAACCCCTTAATGTCCTTTCTGCATGAATTTAAACTGCATAATATAATTAATTTACTGTATGACTTGAAACATCACAACATAATATCAGAAATCCCATTTATGAAAAAATGCACCCCTCTTCACACATCAGATTCATGTAGGAGGGGTTTCCCATTTTTGGACAATGTCGGTACGGATGATTCCTTTATTCTCATACATCTTTCCTTGGAAAAGACACTCAATGTGGTCTTGATACATCCAAATATTAAAAATTATTTGTTCATTAGAAAAGGAATGTCTAAATTCATGAGAAATCCTTCACTTATCTATGTAGTACATTCCCCCATTGGCCTTGCACATGTCACCCACATAACAGGCCTTCCAGCCTAAGGATGATGCTTCTTGACCATGCAATATGTGTCCTAGTTGGCCTCACCCAAAAAACCCTCATAACGGTTTTTTCAATATATGGTAACTTTTTTATCAAGAGAGACCTCATCTATTCTCAAATATCATGTTTTATATTAGGAAACCATATAATCGTGGCTCATGATTCCCCTTGTAAGTATTTGCAGAATATTATAACATTCCTAGTCACCAATCCTTGTGTGGGTTATCATCTCAACATTCATGGTCAAAGTTGTTTGACCTAAAACATTGGCCCTTTTAGTCCATCATTCATGACATTAAACTACCCACAAAAAGATACATAGTACTCATGAGGATGAAAACTCATAAAGGGAACCCTGGAAAAAAGTCAATTCTCGGCTCACTAGACCTAGGATCTATATGTTTTGGGCAATATCGAGAAATAAAAAGTTAAATGGAACAAATCTTGTTAGGATGAAAACTCAATGAGGGAATCATAAATAAAATCCAAGCCTCACCTGCTAAGGCTCTCTCATATTGAGCTTATGAAATAATTAGATTGATGAAACAAAAGACACATATTTTTTGGGTTGTCCACATGACCCTAGTAATAGTCTAACTAAACTCACTAGACCCCTTTCTTTAGGTAAATGTTAAAGATCCCCCATCTCTATCATTATAATTATGATTAGCTGATATGATGATGTAATTCATTGAAAATCAATTTTGAAATTATGATTATAAGAGTAAAGTAGGGATGAATACATATATGATTGGAAACAAAATGTTTTTCATTTATGGAGTAAAATCATAGGAACATCACCAAAATGGATACTCTCTATCAGAAATCACCAGATGTCCATGACATAAATCTTCATTTATTTAATAACCTCCCACACCCCATTATCTTTTTGTAGAAATCTTACATATTTGATCCATATACTCACTAGGTCCCATGGATTCGGTAAAAAAATTAAATAATCCTTCCAAACTAAGCGTACTTCCAAAACCCACAAAAGGATTTTCTAATGCGTTAATGTTCCCTAAAGTTACCTTAGAAACAGATTATTTTCATTACAAATTAGTCTATTTCTAATGGGGGATTTTGATGACTTGGGGAAATGAGTTCCATGCACTTTTAGGCATATTGGAATATGTGAACCTCACATAGACACCAAATGTTGATTTTATGTAGAAATATGTTTTCATGCCACAAGGATTAGATTGGATTTCCATGTGCAGTGACCATTAACATCATAGGTGAGGCTCAAAAATTTCGCAGTGGGAGCCTTCATTTTTTCACGAAGGGTAGTGATGGCAGAAAATGGACTGGGCTGAAGGTATGGGATCACAACCTTACTGTGATCCCGACTAGGGGTGTAGGGGCACATACCCTATGGCATGGAGACGTTTTTTCACTCATGTCCCCCAAAACACTATTGGATCATAAGGTACTTTTGAGAAACATAAATGCTTGCCACCCACTTATGCAAACAAAAACCTTCTCCCAGGGTCCCATTTCTTCTTATAAATTAGCTCATGGGGTCTTCATTTGGATGGATGAATATTCCCAAAGGACGATTTCTACTCTGATTGCCCTATTAATTCACTCAAGTCTTATGAAATATCAAATGTAGTTTCCTAGAACCTAAATAGAGAGAATATAAGGGGATAGTGAATCTTATGTCCCAAAGGGCTAAAAGTAAAAAAACTTTCATGATTTATTCACCCAACCATTTGATTTAAGAGGACTAGCTTGACAGACCTTCCTCAAATAGGAACATGCGCTCCTCTCTTTGGGGAATACCTATGGAGACTCTTGAATACTTGAGCTAAGCCTCTCCCAAGTCTATTCATCTAGGTATTTTTTCACCTAAGGTTCCACCAGTTTACCCAATCCCACTTGTGTGGCACACCCCTTGTGTGATCCTTCTTGGTTTTCCTCCCCTTCCTTCCTGTAATAGCCATCCATTAGGCCTTCCTCGAAGCCACTCATGGTAGGTAGTCTTCTTATTTGGATCCCATTTTTGAAACAAAACATGTTGAAACCTCTACCAATACCTCCTAGTTTATAAAACCTTACAGAAATTCACATCATCATGTATCCCATTTAGATTCGGATTTCCAAGATTATAAGTTTCCCACACATGTCCTACCAGAGGGTATGAATCCTTGAGGTGTCTATATGTTTGGATATCTATGTTTGTGAATATCCTTATACTAGGGATGGTGTTTAGGAGTTCCCAATCTTGGATTCTAGGGATAGGGATTCATCCATCCTTTCACTTCTATGAGATTCGGATCCTCCAGTATGTAGTATGGATGGTGGGGATTACACTTTCATTTACTTTCGGCAGGGAATGAAATCCTCCTCCCTCATTACATGGAGAATTATAGGGCATCCATACTATTGTAATCCACTAGCTTTTGTTATAGGAGGATGCAATTTTTCCCATCTCTTCCTCCTGGCTACTGAGTCAAAGAGGGGATGGGTACCTAATCCCTCTCCCCTCTTACCTCAACATCATTAGCCTTCATTCATTAATTTGGACCAATATATAATTTAATTATAAGAGATGAAGATTTCATATCCACATCCTCTCCCATGGTCTCCCCAACCTCTTCCATCATCTTCCATCTCCTCTTCCACCATAACACTGGCCTCTTCCACTAGAGAAGGAGGAAATTCAAGTGGTTTTCTAAAATATTTTTCTTCCTCTTGTTTCTCACATCAAGCATGACTCGTGTGGGATTAAAGGTTAGTGATGATCATGAAAACCACACAATCCACCTAAATGGATTAAAATATGATAAATATGATTCCTACTAACTAGGATACATAGGAAACCCGCTTAGGGTCTGAGCTCAAGGGGCTTCCTCCATAAGAATAATACCAAAATCATAATCCCCATAATTCAGGTATCTTCCTCAGGAGTAAAACCCGAGTTAAGCCCTCAAATCACCATGAGTAAATGCATACCTAATGGTCCCTTAATGGGGTATATAATACTTAGGAGTAACTCTAAACCTATCAACTCAAAGATCCATAATACCATACGAGAGATACCCTTAAGTGCCTCCATAGGCAGGGTCCTCAATACAAAACTATGTGGCCTTTGATTCCCATCCAAATGGGATATGTTGGAATCCTCCCTGAGGTTCAAACCCAAAATACTAATCCAACCCTATTATTTTGGGACATATCCCCAATAGGGTCTAATTTAACATGGAAACTCGTATCTCTTTTAAGTTTCTTTGGCTATTTTGGTGTAAGTCCCACAATGAACTATTACTGCACATATTTATCCTAGATGTCCTTACCACATGAAATTAAACTATATGGTTCGGACCTTATCAAACAACCGTAAAAGGTATCATGTGTCCCATTAAGTGACACTGAACTACATGGGTTCTGATTACTTTCATAAGGATATGTAGGAATCCCATCTATGGGTTTGATCCCAATATCCTAACAACTTTTGTCTCCCTAGGTGATGATAAATTCTTATGTGACATTCATCTACATGGATGGCCATAAAATCTAGTGTGCCCGCTACGTGGCTAGAAAACCAGCATCGTCATAATAATGACCTAGGAATATATATGTATTATATCATAGGATACCATCAATGGAGAACCTTGGATATATATAGATATCTCCATCGATGAAGATCCTTGAATAAATATAGATGATTCTAAATTCCTCATATGTTGATAATTGATTTCCAAATTTGGTACTACCCACATCATACATGGGATTTTGTGAAGGATTCATGAAAATATATTAAATATATAATAGAGTCCTATAGTAGGAAATAATTCTCCCCAAAAGGGTGTGATGAGCCTCTGTGTGTGGATGTTTTTCCTCTTCAACTTCAGTGTCATTGTCTTCTCTCTTTTGATGGTGTTTTTGGTCGGTTCCCTTTAGGGATTCCTTTGTTTCACTATTTGATTCGTGAGATTCGGCCCACATGATTATATTCATTAAGTCCCTATACCACTCAAATGCCTTTTATTAACTCTAGTTCCTCCACTTCTCTCCCAATCAGATTTGTGGTGGTGGTAATAATAAAGTATTAGGATTTGGGGTATCAAGGCTGGTGACATTCCATGCATGTTATAAGTCAGATTTCTCCTTCGAAGATGGTTTTTGTTCTATTTCTCTTCTTGGATGGGGAATTTTAGTGTTAGAAACAAAAAAAATGGATTTGTATTTTTTCTCAATAGTTTTTTTTCCAGAGTTTCAGACTTAATGTTATCTAACAAGCAATTTTTTTCTCTGGTTTTCGGTATTTTTTGTTCCTGGTTTTGGGGGCTATTCTCAGTGTTTTCACAATGGTTATGTGACTTCCTGATAGACGATGATCGAGGTGAAGACGATGTTATGGGGTTTTTTTGCATGTGGTGGTGGTCATCAGTGAAGTGGATGTTGGTTATGAGTTGATGATGATGTTGTTGTGATGATGAAGATGATGTGTGGACATGACGAGACTCACCTCGATGCAGGGATCCTCAGTCGGATCAATGGATTTTCAGTGATTTCATTGACGTGATCTTCCATCGACATTCATTTGGATTTTTTTGGATTTTTAATTTGTAATTTTCCCTCTAATTTATGTGTGATTTGATGATGTGTGGGTGCCCACTCTATCCCTAAAATTAGTTCTATAAAAACATAAAACAATGATTCGGCAGTAATGGTGTGATGATCCTGACCTCCCATCCTATCGACTAATGCGATTTCTTAAGAATCTTGGGTAAAAATAATTAATGAGTAACTACCTTTGGAACGTAGGTCTCTACAGATAGATAACCATTGGGTGTTTCCAGTTCTATAACAATCCCATTGGAAACCATTTAGAAATAAATATTTCCCCAATGTAGTCACATTTTCATCATAAACAAAACCATTTTGAGGGGAATTTTTTCCTATTCCGAGACTCCCTTGAGGTTTTACATTAGATACATGTTCATGAATCCTTTTATAATTCTGGAATATACCTGACACATCACCCTTATATTAATAACCTATTGTTGACATGTAATGAAATTCGAATTATCTGTATGTATCAGAGGTTCTCTATTAATGGAACCATTTATATGTGGATTATAGATTACTATGTCATTTGTTATCATGATGTTAGATTTAAGACACATAATGGGGAACTCTAGAATTTACTAGAAACTACGATGATGATAATTATTTTAATGTTTGGAACATGACCCTTAAATGGGATTGTTACGTACCCTTTTTAAAGGAATACGAACCCACATAGTTAGGTTCCACTTAAATAGAAACATAATACATGTTAAGGTATTGTGAAACGAACCCAACCATGTAGTTTAACATCATGTAGTATGGTTGTATAGGCTAAAGGTTCCTTGTCAATGTTTTTTGTGAGACATTTTCTATGAATTACCAATGAACCTGAATGAGATGTGGTCTCCTAGGTGGGGGGTTGATCTTACTAGGAATATAGTCCAATAAATATGGCGATGGAAGAGACTTAGAAGTAATATATCCATCTAGGTTGGATAATACCCTAACGAGGTTGTAACCTATAGAATGTTAGGGTGAATTTGGGTGTTGGGTCTGGACCACATAGAGGCTTCCAACATGTCCCAGCTAGCAGGAAATCAAATCTCATATAGTTTGAAGGATTGGGATTTATACCTATGAAGGAGGACTATTTACTTGAGTCATCATGAATATGACCATTTTAATGTTTTACTCAAGGGTAATATGAACCTTTGGGAGGATAATAACATGGTTTTGAGGCTTACACCTAGAAGGAGGCCCATTAGTGAATATGGTTTGGGATTATACTAAATGGGAGGCCCAAAACCTAGGATCAGGTGGATTTCATGGTCGCCACTAACCTCTAGGACCATATGAGTCATGATATATGTAGGAAACATGAGGAAGAAGTAGATCTAGAAATCAGACAATCTACTTTACCCACTAGTGGATATGGTGAAGCGATTGGAGAGAGAGAGAGCGGAGGGGGATCTGGAGCCTGCCTCCTATATTGTTTTCATAACCTATGTAGAAGATGAGGAGGAGGGGTGTGGCCTCCTATTCGGGGCTTAAACATAGTGGGATTCCCTTATCCCAATTTTTGAGAGGATGGGAGAAGGGTCCAATAGTATCTCTCTTCAAAGGGAATTGAAAATGGTTCCCATAAATCATTGAAATGTGGAGCTCCCTAAAACCTTCTCTAAGGTTTGGACCCTCATTACCATGGGAATTTATGATTGAGAATATTCCCTGGATCCCATTGTTAATTTGGTTTCCAATAGTATCTAATTATCCATGGGAACGTATGTTTGAGATGAAACTCTAGTGTACCCTTGGATTTGATCATACAGATATGGTGGCTTTGGGAGAGGCCTTTCTCTAATACCTCACAAGGGGTCCCATTTAGGTCATATGGATTGGGAGAAAATATGTTGATCGAGAAGGCCATTAGGATGGTTTGCGAAGGAGACAGTGTGGGGACATATGCTACACTAGAGGAAATCAATGAGAGTGGCAAAGTGGAAAGCCCCATGATGCCCATTCTGCATATCATTTTTTCATGTGGGATGGGGCTCCCTTGGTGTAACACCCGAGATTTTTATGAGTAATATTTTTTTATGTTATATATATATCATCAAAGGAATCTATCACTACACACTATCTTGACTTACTTTACACGCAATCACGACCTTCATCGATAGCTTGCGTTGTACGCAATACCGAGTTTCACTAAACAACGATATGTTATTAAAATATTATTAAAACTAGCCGTTATGAATAGTAATAACCAATTTTTGAAATTTTATAAATTTTATTTTTCAAAATGGACTTCATTTTTGGATTCGGAATATCTAAATTATCCTAGGGTGAAATTTTGGTATTTTTCTGAAAACATTCAATTTTTGATGAATAGTGAAACCACTATGTGGTAGGTTAAAAACTGAATTTTGCATAAAACTTAATTTTACCGCTTCTGTGAATGGAATTTCGAAACTCCCACAGACACGGTTGATATCAGTAAGTAAAATGTGGTTCAATGAGAAAAAAATAATTTTTTGGTGAATAGTAACTTTTTACTTTTTTTACCGCAGTTAATAGTAAATACGGTAACTAAGGGTAAATATGATATTACTATTACCCTAAAACATGTCCTAATTCTATTGGATAAGTGTAATTCGACCAAAAACAACCTTATGAATATAATATGACCATTTAGGTACACTTAGATTAGATTATGACATTTAATATTATTTTATTTAATGAATAGTTAAAATAGTTCAAATCAAAGTTTAATAACTAAAACATTTTTAATATGGGGTTATACATAAGATAAATTCGACTATAAATATTCATTAGAAAGATAAAAATATTTCATACATAATGATATTTTATTTATAATTTTTAGACATTAAATAAATTAATTTATTTATGACACAACGATGATGCAGTAATTACCCTTTTAAGACAATGTTAACATAATTGATGTTATAAACACCAAAATAAATGAAATTTGAGACTTTTTATGAATCCCACTAATTTTGTAGGTTAATATTACATGTTATTATTGATTTAATTAACTTGGTTCGAACTAATAACTCTGTTATGATTTTCACAAAATCAATTACTAAATAGTTTCAAAATTGACATAAAATAGTTTTTAAAACAAATATTATATTGGTAATTGTTATTTTATTCCTAAAAATCTATGGTTCGTACAAATGACTTATATAAGGTTATATATATTAATAATAAACAACTTGGGGTTCGTTTGGCTTCTTATAGTAAGTTTATTAACCTTATAGTATAAGAACACAATAAGACCTGGTAAAAGTAAAATTATTTAACTTAATGTTAAATCTAAATGATAAAGTTAAAATAGGAACCTAAACTTGTCTAAATTATATTGGATGAGATTATGTCGACCCATCCCCACCTTAGAATTGAAATAAATCAATTTGGAGCTATTTAAAACCGAACATGACTTTATAATAAAATATTATTTTTAGTTATTCCAAAGGTGCCCCTCTCCTCCCTTATAAAAGGGAACCTCCTCCCCCTCCTCCTCACACCAATTTGAGCACTCAAGCTCAGCCAAACTTTGCCAAAATCCCTTCTACACTTCCCTAGAATAATCCTTGAGGTCCTGGTTTTCTTCAAAGACCAATCTTAGTTCCCTAAGTGGAGGATTCAAAGAGGCGTTTCAAAGAAGAGGTAATATCCATTACCGATCTTTTCAATTTTTTATTCTTCAAACTTCTTCTTCTTTAGTTGTTTCATGATAAAGTAATAACATCAGTATTACTTACATACTGATATGTTATAATAAATATGAAACAACCCTAGTTCACCTTCTATCCATCCTACGGAAAAATGAAATCACCGCTCGTGCGTACGTACGGAATACCGTCTCCACGCCGTGGTGTAATATATTTTCCACCATCACCTTACAAGGATGGGTATAATGGTGTAATTATTAACTATATATGATTATTATAAAGTGATATTGATACTGAAATAGTGTAAATACACTTAAATACAATTCCACGATCATGGGAACAATATCATCGCTCGTGCGTACGTAAGGAATACCGTCTCCACGATGTGATGCGACTCGTTCTACATGATCATCATTACATAGTAATTATATAAATGAGTTGAATGAATAAATATGATATATGTTACACTAATACCATTCTGCATATAAGGTATCTATAACCTTAAAATAAGAATAAGAATTTATTCGGCAAAACTCGCATAAGAACAAAAGGAAATAAAGACCCGAGTAACAAATAACAATGAAATATTACTAATAAGAAGCTAAGAATATGACCATATAAGATATCATATCAATATGTATGATTCTGGAATAAGTCAATAACATTATTTAAACCATTATACACGAGCTTCGGCACGTACAAAGCAAATCGGACCAAAGGTAAGAGAAATATCACAATCTTATTTTTATCCGAGATTGTTTATTCTTTGGTATTTTCTGGGGTTATTTCTATCATCCATGTCCATGTTTTATAAAAGTGTTTTCATGTATGTTTAAAGTCCTTTTTAACCATTTTTACTTTTACCACATTGTATGTAAGGAATCTTTCTTTTGTTTATGTTACGAGGTACTTTTTGACTTTTCTGACAAAAGTATGAGAAGAATGGTTTTTTTTAACTTATACGACATGAATGGATTTTTAAAACATTATTTCCAAGAAGAATCCTTTATAAGTTTTCAAGTTTATTTTTAATCAACTTATTTTAGTTTAAAGTTGTATGACATATTAAGAAAGGAAAAATGTTTTTGAAGTAGAAAGGATATTTTCCTCAAGAATGGAGTTCAAGAGTTTTATCAAAATTATTTTCCATCTAAGAAAATATAGGGTTCTGTTTCTATCCCTATTATTACATGGATTTGATTATGTTGTGATGGAAATATTTTTATGAATTCCTTTATCTTATATGAATTGTTTTATGATGTCATGATGTTTAAGATTCCCATTTGTATTACATGGGTTATGCAATGATGTATGGTTTATGATTTTGTGGCACACATAAGAATGGTATCATTATGATATGGGTGGGACCTATATCTCCCTCCAATGCATTGGGTAAAGATTTTATATCTCATGAGATAGACATGGCTGGAACGGTAGGTTATACCGGTTCAGTGAAACAGGATTGAAACGAGGGTGACTGGGTTCAGAAAGGGACTTTGTCCACTAAGATAGTCTTGGGAATGAGTCTTGACTAACAAGAAATGATTCTCTATGATTATGTGTGTATGCCACAATGTTTCATGTTTTATGTTATGATTATTGTAATTACATTTCACTGCCATGATTTATCCCATGTTATGAAATTATGATCTCTTTTGCAGGTTAAGATGTGATTGATATTTCTTTTGTTTACCCTTACTGAGCATTTGAGCTCACCCTTTTGTATGTTTTCTTTCCCCAGGTCAGGAAGAAGGTTATTAAGTAAGATATGCCAAAAGGGACTATAGATATGATGAAATATATAGGAGACAGTGTAAACACTTTATGAACCAGTTGTTTATGTTTCCCAGTTTCTAAAGACACTATACCTATACGGTCCTTTCGTGGTTTTATTATATGTTGTAATAAGTATGCTTCAATTTTGAAGTATTAACAATGTATGTAAAGTATGGGTCGTTAGAGTTGGTGTCAGAGGAAAGGTATAGTGAACCTTTGGAAACTAGGATGTGAAAGCCTTAGTAAGAACCCTAAGGATAAGTCTAAGCATAGAACACAATCTTAGTGTTTTAGAAATGGTCATGAATAACCTAGGATAAGACCTTAAGCGTGAAAATTTTATTCTTGATTATGTGGTTTTCCTATTATAATTAGTGTTGCTCACACTATTCTTCTTGGTTTTATTCAATGGCCTAAACCCGAAGGAACCGTGTTAATGCGGAATGCGATGGGCAATGCAATGATTGTCCCCCTGAGCAACCAAACGATATGGGAGCTGGAATGAAAAATCTTATAGCCATGCTCACACAACTTTCTCAAGCTATGAATCATACAGGACATCCAAACGAGCAAAGGAAGGAGAAAAATTCTGTTGAATCCTTCATGAGGCAGCGTCCACCTTCTTTCAGCGGGTCTACTGATCCATTAGTTGCTGAACAATGGATTAGTATTACTGAAAAGATATTTTCAGTTCTTCAATGTTCTGAACATGATAAAGTCATCCTAGAAGTGTATCGTTTGGAAGGAGATGCTGATCAATGGTGGAATCTTATTAAGAATACGAGGCAAAGGGATGAAATTGAGTCCATGGAATGGGATGAGTTCAAGAACTTATTTTTCAATAAGTACTTCCCTCGTATTCTCTGAACAAAGATGGAGAAAGAGTTTCTTGAACTGAAGCAAAAGGATGATGAATCTGTTGGTACCTATGAAGCAAATTTTACAAGACTTGCAAGGTATTCTTCTGGTATTATTATCCAACCTGAGAGTAAGATCGATCTATTCTTTAGTGGCTTAAAACCAAGTCTTCGAAGGGAGTTATCCATAAGGGACTTCAATAGCTACGAGGAAATCGTTCGATGTGCTCTCAAAGTCGAGATGGAGATTGGAGTAACCCATCAGTCATATGGGTTTGATAAGATGAGGAAAATGGAATTCAAAGGAAAATCTAAAGAGCACACTGAAAAGAAGATGAGCTTTCCCTTATTCTCAAAGTGTGGAAAGAAACATGGAGGGAGTTGTCTTAAAGGGACCAGTAAATGTTTCAAATGTGTAAAGGAAGGTCATCGGGCATTTGAATGCCGCGATAATGGGAAGAAGATGTCTAATGATGCAAACAAAGGAAGGGATACACAGAATGAACCTACTACACTTCAATGTTTCAAGTGCAAGGAGATGGGGCATTATGCCAATCAATGCCCAAATCCAAGGGTTGATGATGATGGTCGACGTCAACAAACTCTTAAGTCTAAAGAAAAAGGAAAGTCGCATGCAATTTCTATCAGCGATGTGGAGTACGATAACGATGTGGTGAAAGGTAAACTTACAATCCACTCTAAAGTAGAAAATGTTTTATTTGATTCTGGATCCCCCCACTCTTTTATTTCTGAAGAATTTTCTAAGGGTATCACCGTATTACCTCAACAATTAGATGTTGAGTTAGCTGTGACAACACCTAATGGCACAACAGTCGCATCAAAAGTTTATAATTCTTCTCCGATCGAAGTTTGTGGGAAAGTGATTCCTGCAAATCTTGTGATCCTTACTATAGTGGAATTTGATGTGATTCTTGGCATGGATTGGATTTCTTTATATGGAGCTCATATCAATTGCCAAAGAGGGGAAGTCACATTTTATATTCCAGATCAATCTATGATCGTCTATCAATGCAAGGATGAACATAACCTTCCAGTGGAAATTTCTTCCATTTTATGGGTATTGATTCCACTAAATGAAGGTTATTTATCTCAAATGGTTGGTGAGAAACTCACGATTAAGAATATTCCCATTGTACGGGAGTTTGATGATGTCTTTCCGGAGGAATTACCGGGTCTTCCACCAAATCGTGAAGTTGAGTTTTCAATAGAACTCGTACCGGGTGCTTTGCCTATTTCAAAGACACCTTATAGAATGGCCCCAATTGAGTTGCAGGAATTGAAGAAGCAACTCCAAGAGAAACTTGATAATGGATTCAAACGCCCTAGTGCGTCACCTTGGGGAGCACATGTTCTATTTTTTAAGAAGAAAGATGGATCAATGAGACTCTGCATTGATTATTGAGAACTTAACAAGATCACTATCAAGAACAAATATCCTCTCCCACGCATTGATGACTTATTTGACCAACTACGCGGAGCTCAATACTTTTCCAAGATTGATCTTCGTTCAGGGTATCATCAATTAAGGGTCAAAAGGGAGGATATACCAAAGACGGCTTTCCGTACAAGGTATGGACACTATGAATTTATAGTGATGCCATTTGGTCTTAATAATGCACCTGCTATCTTCATGGATCTGATCAATAGAGTCTTTAGAGACTATCTTGATCAATTTGTGGTAGTCTTTATAGACGATATTCTTGTCTATTCAAAAAGCAAGGAAGAACATAAAGATCACTTGAGAATTATATTGAAGACCCTGAGAAAGGAGAAGCTTTATGCCAAATTTACCAAGTGTGAATTTTGGCTTCAAAAAGTTGCATTTTTTGGGTCACATAATCTCAAAAGAGGGGATATCTATGGATCCAGCAAAAACAGAGGTTATCGAAAGATGGTCGAGACCAACAACAGTAATTGAGATCCGAAGTTTTCTGGGTTTGGCTGGATATTATCGACGTTTTGTGAAAGATTTTTCATGATTATCTAATCCACTCACCAAGTTGACTCGGAAAGGAGTTAAGTTTGTCTGGACGGAGGAATGTGAAGAGAATTTCAAGGAGTTGAAAAGAAGGTTATCCAGTGCACCTGTGCTCACACTGCCTTGTAGTGGAGAAAGGTTTGTGATCTACAGTGATGCATCCAAGAAGGTATTGGGGTGTGTTCTTATGCAAAATGATATGGTGATAGCTTATGCCTCACGGCAGTTGAAAATCCATGAGAAAAATTACCCAACACATGATTTGGAGTTAGCTGCGGTAATCTTTTCATTAATGATTTGGAGGCATTACCTTTATGGTGAAAGGTGTGATATTTATACTGATCATAAAAGTTTAAAGTATATTTTCACACAAAAGGAGCTGAATATGAATCAAAGAAGATGGTTGGAGATGATTAAGGATTACGACTGCTCAATCCATTACCACCCTGGGAAAGCTAACAAGGTGGCAGATGCATTAAGTCGACAAGACCATGCTAGTTTATCCATGATGAGGAACACAAAAGATCCAATATTAATGGATTTACAAAGGATGGATCTTGGAATTATAATGGAAGGGGAAAAATCTTATCTTTCTCAAATGAATGTTCAACCATCTATACATGTGAAGATTAAAGAGGCACAGAAAGAAGATGTCGAGTTACAAAAGAAGGTGAGAAATGTTCCTGAATTCAACCTTGATTGTGATGGGATAATAAAGTTCAGGAATCGGATTTGTGTTCCTCCCATCCCCGAATTAAAGAAGGAACTGATGGATGAAGCTCATAGTTCTTCATTCTCTATTCATCCTGGAAGCACGAAGATGTATAGGTACCTGAAAGAGTACTTCTGGTGGGATGGCATGAAAAGAGATGTTGCTCAATATGTCTCTCGATGCTTGGTTTGTCAACAAGTTAAAGCTGAGAGACAGAAGTCTAAGGGGATGTTACAACCACTACCCATACCCGAATGGAAATGGGAAAACATTACTATGGACTTTGTCATAGGACTTCCTAAAACATCCAAAGGCAATAATGCTATCTGGGTCATAGTTGATCGTCTTACAAAGTCTGCACACTTCATTGCTATTAGAGAGGATTTCTCTCTAGATCAGCTTGCCAGGATATATGTAAAAGAAGTGGTAAGATTGCATGGAGTACCACTTTCTATTATATCTGATCGGGATCCGAGATTTACCTCGAAGTTCTGGCGAAGTCTTCAGCATACTCTAGATACAGAGTTGAGTTTCAGCACTGCTTATCATCCTTAGATAGACGGTCAGTCTTAGAGAACAATTCAAACCCTAGAAGATATGTTGAGAGCTTGCTCTATGGATTTCAAAGGAGGTTGGGAACAACACCTACCTTTGGTGGAATTTTCTTATAATAATATCTTTCACTCCAGTATTCATATGGCTTCTTATGAAGCTATCTATGGAAAGAAATGCAGGAATCCAACTTGCTGGGATGAAGTTGGGGAAAGAAAGCTATTAGGACCTGATCTCGTTGATGAAATGGAAGAAAATGTCAGATCTATTCAACAACACATAAGAGCAGCTCAGAGTCGACAGAGAAGTTATGCCGACAACCGAATAAAAGACCTAGAGTTTGAAGTGGGTGATAAAGTGATCTTACGAATATCTCCCTGGAAGAGGGTTATGAGATTTGGAAAGAAGGGGAAGTTGAGCCCTAGATATATCAGTCCTTTTGAAATACTGGATCGTGTTGGGAAGGTAGCTTACCGATTGGCGCTTCCACCGAATCTCTCTCAAGTTCACGATGTGTTCCATGTATCTCTCCTGAGAAAGTACATACCTGATCCTTCACATGTACTCAGCTCAGAAGTTGTACCGCTGGAGCAAGATCTTTCTTATGAAGAACAGACGATAGAGATTCTGGATCGTAGCGAAAAAGTCCTACGAAACAAGACCACTCTCTTGGTGAAAGTTTTATGGAGGAACCACAAACTTGAAGAAGCTACATGGGAGCTTGAGGATATGATGAGGGAGAAGTATCCTCATCTGTTTGTTACAAAGTGACGAATTTTGAGGGCGAAATTCTTTTTAAGGGGGGTAGAATGTAACACCCGAGATCTTTATGAGTAATATTTTGTTTTTATGTTATATATATATATCATCAAAGGAATATTTCACTACACACTAGCTTGACTTACTTTACATGCAATCGTGACCTTCCACGATAGCTTGTGTTGTACGCAATACCGAGTTTCACTAAACAACGATATGCTATTAAAATATTATTAAAACTAGCCGTTATGAATAGTAATAACCACTTTTTGAAATTTTATAAATTTTATTTTTCAAAATGTACTTCATTTTTGGATTCGGAATATCGAAATTAGCCTAGGGTGAAATTTTGGTATTTTTCTAAAAACTTTCAATTTTTGATGAATAGTGAAACCACTAAGTGGTAGGTTAAAAACTGAATTTTGCATAAAACTTAATTTTACCGCTTCTGTGAATGGAATTTCGAAAATCCGACAGACACGGTTGATATCAGTAAGTAAAATGTGGTTCAATGAGATAAAAATTTTTTTGGTGAATAGTAACTTTTTACTTTTTTTACCGCGGTTAATAGTAAATAGGGTAACTAAGGGTAAATATGATATTACTATTACCCTAACACATGTACTAATTCTATTGGATAAGTGTAATTCGACCAAAAACAACCTTATGAATATAATATGACCATTTAGGTCCACTTGGATTAGATTATGACATTTAATATTATTTTATTTAATGAATAGTTAAAATAGTTAAAATCAAAGTTTAATAACTAAAACATTTTTAATATGCGGTTATACATAAGATAAATTCGACTATAAATATTCATTAGAAATATAAAAAGATTTCATACATAATGATATTTTATTTATAATTTTTAGACTTTAAATAAATTAATTTATTTATGACACAACGATGATGCAGTAATTACCCTTTTAAGAAAATGTTAACATAATGGATGTTATAAACACCAAAATAAATGAAATTTGAGACTTTTTATGAATCCCACTAATTTTCTAGGTTAATATGACATGTTAGTATTGATTTAATTAACTTGGTTCGAACTAATAATTCTGTTATGATTTTCACAAAAATCAATTACTAAATAGTGTCAAAATTGACATAAAATAGTTTTTAAAACAAATATTATATTGGTAATTGTTATTTTATTCCTAAAAATCTAAGGTTCATCCAAATGACTTAGATAAGGTTATATATATTAATAATAAACAACTTGGGGTTCGTTTGGATGCTTATAGTAAGTTTATTAACCTTATTGTATAAGAACACAAGAAGACATGGTAAAAGTAAAATTATTTAACTTAATGATAAATCTAAATGATAAGGTAAAAAAAGGAACCTAAACTTGTCTAAATTATATTTGATGAGAGTATGTAGACCCATCCCCACCTTAGCATCGAAATAAATCAATTTTGAGCTATTTAAAACCGAAATTTTCTTTATAATAAAATAATATTTTTGGTTATTCCAAAGGTGCCCCTCTCCTCCCTTATAAAAGGGCACCTCCTCCCCCTCCTCCTCACACCAATTTGAGCACTCAAGCTCGGCCAACCCCTGCCAAAATCCCTTCTCCACTTCCCTAGAATAATCCTAGAGGTCCTGGTCTTCTTCAAAGACCAATCTTAGTTCCCTAAGTGGAGGATTCAAAAAGGCGTTTCAAAGAAGAGGTAATATCCATTACTGATCTTTTCAATTTCTTTCTTCTTCAAACTTCTTCTTCTTTAGTTGTTTCATGATAAAGTAATAACATCAGTATTACTTACATACTGATATGTTATTATAAATATGAAACAAACCTAATTCACCTTCTATCCATCCTACGGAAAAATGAAATCACCGCGCGTGCGTACGTACGGAATACCGTCTCCAGGCCGTGGTGTAATCTATTTTCCACCATCACCTTACAAGGACGGGTATAATGGTGTAATGAGTAACTATATATGATTATTATAAAGTTATATTGATACTGAAATAATATAAATACACTTAAATACAATTACACGATCATGGGAACAATATCATCGCTCGTGCGTACGTACGGAATACCGTCTCCACGATGTGATGCGACTCGTTCTACATGATCATCATTACATAGTAATTATATAAATGAATTGAATGAATAAATATGATATATGTTACACTAATACCATTCTGGATATAAGGTATCTATAACCTTAAAAGAAGAATAAGAATTTATTTGGCAAAACTCGCATAAGAACAAAAGGCAATAAAGACCCGAGTAACAAGTAACAATGAAATATTACTAATAAGAAGCTAAGAATATGACCATATATGATATCATATCAATATGTCGGATTCTGGAATAAGTCAATAACATTATTTAAACCATTATACAGGAGCTTCGGCACGTACAAAGCAAATCGGCCCTAAGGTAAGGGAAATATCACAATCTCATTTTTATCCGAGATTGTTTATACTTTGGTATTTACTGGGGTTATTTCTATCATCCATGTCCATGTTTTATAAAAGTGTTTTCATGTATATTTAAAGTCCTTTTTACCCATTTTTGCTTTTACCACATGGTATGTAAGGAATATTTCTTTTGTTTCTGTTACGAGGTACTTTTTGACTTTTCTGACAAAAGTATGAGAAGAATGTTTTTTTTAACTTATACGACATGAATGGATTTTTAAAACATTATTTCCAAGAATCATCCTTTAAAAGTTTTCAAGTTTATTTTTAATCAACTTCTTTTAGTTTAAAGTTGAATGACATATTAAGAAAGTAAAAATGTTTTCGAAGTAGAAAGGATATTTTCCTCAAGAATGGAGTTCAAGAGTTTTATAAAAATTATTTTCCATCTAAGACAATATAGGGTTCTGTTTCTATCCCTATTATTACATGGATTTGATTATGTTGTGATGGATATATTTTTATGAATTTCATTATCTTATATGAATTTTTTTATGATGTCATGATGTTTAAGATTCCCATTTGTATTACATGGGTTATGCAATGATGTATGGTTTATGATTTTGTGGCACACATAAGAATGGTATCATTATGATATGGGTGGGACCTATATCTCCCTCCAATGCATTGGGTAAAGATCTTATATCTCATGAGATAGACATGACTGGAATGGTAGTTTATACCGGTTCAGTGAAACAGGACTGAAACGAGGGTGACTCGATTCAGAAAGGGACTTTGTCCACTATGATAGTCTTGGCAATGAGTCTTGACTAGCAAGAAATGATTCTCTATAATTATGTGTGTATGCCACAATGTTTCATGTTTTATGTTATTATTATTGTGATTACATTTCACTGCCATGATTTATCCCATGTTATGAAATTATGATCTCTTTTGCAGGTTAAGATGTGATTGATATTTCTTTTTTTACCCTTATTGAGCATTTGAGCTTACCCTTTTGTATGTTTTCTTTCCCCGGGTCAGGAAGAAGGTTATTAAGTAAGATATGCCAAAAGGGACTATAGATATGATCAAATAAGTGGGAGATACTGTAAACGCTTTATGAACCATTTGTTTATGTTTCCCAGTTTCTAAAGACACTATACCTATACGGTCCTTTCGTGGTTTTATTATATGTTGTAATAAGTATGCTTCAATTTTGAAGTATTAACAATGTATGTAAAGTATGGGTCGTTATACTTGGAGTAGCATTTCTATATGTAGGTAAGGATTATTTTCTCATAGAATTTTTCTATGTGGTTTTGAGTTAATTTTGCGTAGATTTTTTCTATGCAAGGAAGGGATCCATCCATTTAGTTTTTTTGTTCCATAGGGTGATGTCCTGCAATTTGGTTATCTATATATAGTATATGGAATGCTCTTCATAAAGGATTTTGGGTATGCAGTTGGTCAATTTAGTTCCCTTCCTAACATAGCATTATATAATAGGTTTCCATGATGAGAATTGATTCCCCCAGCACCCTATCTGTATTTTTCATCATTACCTCTGGGATATATTTCTAGGTTGTTTATAGAAGCATGGATGTAACTACCTTACGGGATATCCATACATCCGCATCAAACATGGGGATTATTCATTTTGGGGATCCCAAAAAGTATGTCACTTACCCGCAAATGTTTTTTTTTCAAGGGTTGAAAAATGACATCACGGGTCAGCAAACGATTTTTTGTTTGTGGGAGATGGAAAATCATGTCTCGAGCCTTCAAAAAAAATTCCCTTTTAGGGTATCGTATGTAGCAGCATTCTGCATAGCAAACTGCAATATGGAAAAGATCCCCTCACATAGAGATATTTCTTTTCGAAACTGAACCATCATTTTCAAATTCATTCCCTTTAAAAATTTGCAACTATATTTTCGGGTTGATTCTCCCCTCACAAGATTCATGAAAATATTTTCACATTCCAGGATGAGTTTTCAAGACCTAATTCCCTAATAAACCATAAAAAATCCTAAAAACCATAAAACCTATAAAAACATAAGAAACCCAAAGAACCCATAAAACCCTAAAAACCAACTAAAACTCGAGAAACCCTTTAAACCCCTAAAACGTTAAAAATGCTAAAAAACCATAAAAATACTAACAAAAAAAATAAACCTACAAATCTAAAAAACAATAAAAAAATAAAATACCTTAAAAATACTTCAAATCACTGAAAAAGTTAAAAACTCTACGATCCCTAAAAAGCACTAAGAAAACCATAAAAACCTAAAAACTCTTTAAACCCCTATAAACCTAATAAACACTAAAAACCATAAAACACTAAAACCCCTAAAAATCCTAAAAATCCATAAACCCCTAACCCCCATAAAAATTATAAAAGACCCTAAAAAATCCCAAAAAATGAAAAATACCCTAAAAACCTTGAATCCCCAAATAAAACCTTAAAAAACAAAAAACACTTAAAACCCCTTAAAAATGTTTAAAATTTAAAAACCCTAAAATACCCAAAAAAAAATTAAACCCCACAAACCCCAGGAACCATAAAAAAATTTAAAACCCCATAACAACCTTAAAAACCACTAAAAGTCGTAAAAACCCTTTGAACCTCTAAAAAAATTAAAAAACTATAAAAACCTTAAAAACTCAAAAAAAACCCATAAAAGCTCAAAAACCCCCATAAAAACCCATAAACCATTAAAACTGTGAAAATCCCTAGAAACCCTAAAAACCATAGAAATCCTAAAAGAATCTCTAAAATTACTAAAACATAAAAAACCCTAAAAACCTTGAAACCCCCCTTAGAAAACCTTAAAAACATAGAAACACATAAAACCCCTAAAAACTAATAATTCTAGAAAACACTAGAAACTCAAAAAGCCCTAAAAAATAGGAACAGCTAAAATCCTTTAAAACCATAAAACCCCATAAAAATCCTAAAAACATCTATGAAATCTACAACCCATTAAACCCCTAAAAATGTCAAAACACTCCAAAAACCATAAAACCCCTAAAAACTCAAAAAAAACCCTAACCCCCCCCCCAACCGTAAAACCCTAAAAAACCACAAAAAACTCTCAAAATCGTAAAAACATGAAAACCAATAAAAATACAAAAAATACCCTAAAAATAGCTGAAAACAAAAAAACCTAAAAACCTTGAAAACCCCTAAGAAAACCAAGAAATCCTAAAAACACATAAAATCCCTAAAAACCTAAAAAAATACTAAAAACCCTAAAAAACCTGAAAACCCATACATCTCCCAAAAAACATAAAAATCATAAAAAACTATAAAACCCCTAACACCAACTAAAAACATTAAATACAATTTAATCCCCTAAAAACAGTAAAAATTCCATAAAACTTTTAAAACCCAAATAAACTCAAATTTACCCTAAACACGCAGAAATCAGTAAACCTTAAAAACCTTAAAATCCCAAAAAACATAAAATACACTAAAATCCATAAAAATATAAAAATCTTAAAATAACTAAAATACATAAAAACATAAAAAACATAAAAAACCCGGAAATACCTTAAGAAAAACTTAATATACTAAAATTACATATAAACCCTAAAAACAAAAAAAATATTAAAACCCCTAAAATCCCTCAAATTCCCTAATAACTATAAAAAACTACAGAAACCCAGAAAATACCTAAAAATATATCTATATTTAAAAACCCCTAAATCTTTGAAAACCCCAAATAAAACCATAAAGAAACAAAATCATTTAAAACCACTAAAAAATTAAAAAACGCTAAAAATGGTAAAAACCCTAAACTCCTAAAAAACATTAAAACCCTAAAAACCCATAAACCCCTAAAAACCACTAAAAATACTAAAATCCCTATAATACCCTAAAATAACTAAGAATATCTAAAAAATATAAAACCCCTAAAACTAAAAACACCCTAAAACCCTAAATAATCCACAAAACCCAAAAAACTCAAAAATCCCAGAAACCCTTAAAAACCATAAAAATCATAAAAGCCCCTAAAAATACATAAAAATGTAAAAGACGTTAGGTACGTAGAAAAACATTTAAAAACCATAAGCACCTAAACAAACATAAAGACCCAAAAAACTAAAAAGCACTAATAACCCCTAAACCCCTAGAAATCCTCAAAAATCCCTAAAACCATAAAAAATAAAAAAATCCCAAAAAATCACTAAAATTGTAAAAAACCTGCAAACCATAAAAAACCGTAAGAAAACCTTAAAAATATAAAAACAGATATAAACCTTAAAAACCATAAAACCCTTAAAAATATAAAAAAACCATCAAACCCCATAAGAACCCTAAAAACCACTAAAAACTCTAAAGACCCTTCAAACCCCTAAAAAATTAAAAACTCTAAAAAACCTTTGAACACTCAAAAAACCCCACTAACACAAAAAAACCACCAAACCCTAAAAAACGTAAACCCCTAAAATCTTCAAAATCCTGAAATACTCTAAAAACCATAAAAGTCATAAAAATCCCAAAAAATCCCTAAAAATGTAAAAACCGTAAAACCCTGAAAACCCCTAATAAATACTTAAAAAACTCAATACGCATAAATCACTAAAAAAATTAAAAACACATAAAACACTAAAAAACTCTAGAATACCTAAAAACCATAAACCACAAAAAAATTTAAAAAACACTAAATAGATTGAAAACAATTTAAATTCCTAAAAATGATAGAAAAAACTCTAAAAACTGTAAAAACCCCTAAAAACTCAAAAATACCCTAAAACTCCCAAAACACGTAAACACCCTAAAAATCCTGAAATTTTTTAAAACCCCTCTATATCCCTAAAAACCCAAATAAACCATGAAAATCCTAACAAAATCCCAAAAAATTCCTAAAAACATAAAAACCAGGAAAATCCCTATGAAAACCATAAAATCCCAAAATCTTTAAAACTCTCAACAACCAAAAAAATTTAAAAACACTAAAATAATCTCAAAAACCCTAAAAACCATCAAAATCCCTATAAACCCAAAAAAACAATAAAAATACTAAAAAATATTAAAAATACCAATAAACATAAAACCCCTTAAAACGCTAAAAATCCTAAGTAAACCTTACAGAAACCAAAAACTCTTTAAACCCCTAAAAACCTAAAAAATTATAAAAACCCTAAGAAAACAAAAATCTGTAGAACCCAAAAAAAAACATAAAACACCTAAAAAACTTCAAAAAATCCAAAAACCCCAACAAAACCCACCAAAAACTCAAAAACCCCGTTAAACCACTAAAAAAATAAAAACTATAAAGAACCTTAATTAAGTAAAAAACTCAAAAATTTCATAAAAACTCCTAAAAACAATAAAAACCTTAAAAACACCTAAAACATAAAAAATACTAAAAACCAAGAACAAAACCTAAGAACACAATAACAACTAGAAAATAATTAGAACCACTAAAAATCCTAAAAAGTACTAAAAATCCTAAGATTCCCTAAAATACCTAAAACCCCCTAAAATCCCTCAAAAATCCATAAAAACCTTAAGACCCATTTAAAAAATAAAACACTTTAAACGAATTTGTTTTAAAAAAACCTTGACAAACCTTAAAATAATGGAAAAATGGAAAAAACCTTAAAAACAAAAAATCAAAAAAACCTAAAAACCATAAAAACCCGAAAACCAATAAAATCCCTAAAATCCCTAAAAACCATAAATATCATAAACTACACTAAAAATCCATAAATACATAAAAACACTAATAACCCTAAAATCCCATAAAACCCCTTAAAATCCTAAAAAAATTAAATCCTCTAAAAACAAAAAAAAATGATAAAAACCCTAAAACCCCATAAAACCCTAAATTTCTTTAAACCCCTCAAAATCTATAAACCCCTAAAACCATAAAAATCCAAAAATACCTAAGAATCCATAAAAACATAAAAACACCTAAAAATCATAAAATCCTAAAAGAAAACGGTAAAAACCAAAAAAACATTTGAAACCCTAAAATGATAAAAACCCTTGATGACATTAAAAATTATAAAACATCCTAAATCCATAAAACACCCAAAAATCCCTAAAAACTTTATAACCCCAAAAAAATCAATAAAAATATAAAAACCCACTAAAATATATAAAAGCCCTTTAATCTTCTAAAATCATTGAAATACTCTGCAAAACAATAATATCCCTAAAAATAAAAAAACATAGAAAACAAAAAAAACCTAAATCTGTAAAATACCCTAAAACCATCAAAATACCTAAAAACCAAAAAACACCATTAATATACTAAAAATTCCAAAAAACCGTAAACATGTAAATACCCCTAAAAACCCCTAAAACCAAGAGACAACCTTAAAAACCAAAATATAGTTAAAACCCCAAAAAAACCTAAAAGGATAAAAACTTTAAAAAATATATAACCCATAAATACCCCTACAAACTTGAAAAACACTAAAAATCCTTAAAATCAAAAAAAATACTAAAAACTATAAAAAACCTTTAAACACAAAAAATTTTAAAAATCTATAAAAAATCATTAAAACTATATAAAACACAGAAAAACCCTAAACCCCCAAAAAATCAAAAAACCCTAAAAACCCAAAAAGCCCTCAAAATCCATAAAACCCTTAAAAACCATAATAACCCTAAAAATCCCAAAAATTCATAAAAATATAAAATCCTCAAAAATTTGTGAAACCCCCAAAGAAAACCACACAAACCTAAAAAACAACTAAAAACCCAAAAAACGCTAATGTCCCTAAAATCCATCAAAATAATAAAAACCTAAAAACCCTAAAAAATACTCAAAAACCATAAAAACACTTACAAATCCCTAAAAATTCCTAAAAATGTAAAAAAAACCGATCAAACCCTAAAAAAATGTAAGAATGCTAAAAACAGTAAAAACCCTTAAAAACCTAAAACCATAAAAACCCAAAAAAACTTAAAAAAACCATTAAAAAACCATAAAACCCTAAAAACAAAAATCTTTGAACACCCTTCAAAACCCGGAAATCATTAAATTACTCTAAAAATCTTTAAAATTCTCAAAATACATAAAAACAATAAAAAACTGTAAAAATCCTAAAAAATACCAAAAAAACCTAAAAACACTGAAACCCTAAAAGAAAACTGTGAAATCCTTAAAGCACATAAAACCTATAAAATCCTAAAAAACAATAAAAATTATAAAAAACCCTAAAACCCTCAAATCCCAAAAAACCATAAAAACCATAAAAAAATCCCAAAACATCCTAAAAACATAAAAACCCTAAATACCTTGAAAACCCCAAATAAAACCATAAAAACATATAAAAAATTAAAATCCCTAAAAAGGATAAAAATCCGTAAAACCCTAAAAATCCATAAAACTCTAAAAAACCACAGAAAATTTTAAAAAGTATTTTATCCTATGAAGAGGTTAAAAACTATAAAAGACCTTAAAATCCCAAAAAAACCAAAATACCAACCCCCCCCCCCCCACCCCAAACTCTCAAAATCCCTAAAATACCTAAAAAAAATAAAAATCATAAAAATACCTAAACAATTCAAAGATATTAAAACACTAAACCCCATGAAATCCCACTAATAAAACCATAAATGTATAAAATAATTAAAACCCATAAAAACATAAAAACAGTAAAAATCCAAAAAACCCTTTAAAACTCTTAAAACTATAGAAACCCAAAAAACCTAAAAAACCATAAGACACCTAAAAACAACTAAAAAAACTAAAAACCAATTCAACCATTAAAATTGAAAAATTTATAAAATACTTAAAATATCTTTAAAAACACAAAAAAACCCTAAAACCCAAAAAACCTAAAAACCGTAAAACCATAAAACTCTAAACCCCTCCCAATCCTTAAAGACTATAAAAACCATAAAAATCCTAAAAAATCCATTAAAATGCCTTTTTTTTTTTAAAATACTTCAAACTATATGAAACCATTAAAAACCTAAAAACATTTAAAAGCATAAAAAATCAAAAAATACTAAAAACGCAAAAAACCTAAAAAATCATAAGCCCCTAAAAATATTAAAAAACATAAAATCCCATTCAAGAATAAATAACCACTAAAAACTTTAAAAACCATTTAAAACCCTAAAACATTAAAAAAACTAAAAAGATTAAAACCCCTAAAAAACAAAATACCCTAAAACCATAATAAAAACAAGAAGATTACCTAAAAACCCTAAATCCCCTAAACTACCCAAAATTCCTAAAAACCATAAAAAACATTAAATTCCTAATAGAAGCCCAAAAAAATCTCTAAAATCAAAAAAACACTTAAAACCCTGAAATCCCCTAAGAAAAAATTAAAAATATAAAAACACTTAAAACCCTAAAAAAACCTAATAAATGAAAAATAATCCTGAAACCCTAAAACCTCTAGAAACCCTAAAATCCCTTAAAACACTAAAAACCATAAAAAACAAAAAATACCTAAAACCTTAAAAAAACCTTATAAACATAGAAAACTAGTAACAAAACCTTAAAAACCAAAAGATACTTAAAACCCCTAAAAACCTACAAGATACAAAAAATCAAAAAAGACCCAAAACCTCTAAAAACCGTAAAAACCCTTAAAAACATAAATACCCCATACCCACAAAAAACATTAACAACCAAAAAAGACCCTAAGACCCCTAAAAAATAAAAACTCTTTAAAACCTTAAATCCCTCTAAAAAACTACAAAAAACCTAAAAATAAAAAAACCATAAAAACACTCAAAACCCATAAAACCTTAAAAATCCCTAAAAGCACTAAAAACCCATAAAAATCCTAAAATAGACTTTCAAATATCTAAAAAACATAAAAACCCCAAAACCCTAAGAAAAAATTAAAAACCTAAAAACACTCAACAATCTTAATAAATCTAAAAATATTAAGAACCCCAAAACCAATAAAACCATAAACCCCTAAAAACCAAAAGAGCCCAAAAAACCCATAAAAACGCAAAAAACCTCTAAAAACTCTAAAAACCATTTAAACCGCAAAAAATGTTAACAAATATAAAAATCATTAAAAACTCTAAAAATATTATAAAAATCCTAAAACCAAAAAAAACCATAAAACCGTTATAAACCCCAACCCCCCCCCCCCCAAATCCCAAAAAACCTTAAAAAACTTTAAAGATCCTAAAGAATCCCTAAAAATACATAATAATGAAAAAATCCTACACACCAAATAAAATCCATAATAAACTTAAAACACTAAAAATGATGAAAAACGTTAAAAGACCTAAAAACAATAAAAACCCTCAAAACCATAAAAACCCCTACAACAATAAATACTCCTAAAAACCATAAAAAACATTAAACCCCCTAAACCCCTAAAACCACTAAAAACTCTAAAAACCCTTTTAACCCTTAAAATGGTATAAAACTATAAAAAACAAAAAAAACATAAAAACATAAAAAACCCCTAAAACCCAAAAACCTTAAAAATCAGAAAACACTAAAAAACAATAAAACCCTACAAATACAAAAAAAATACTAAAATACCAAATTAATCACCAAAATACCTTAAAGTCTAGAAAACCCTAAAAACTAATAAAATACCTGATAAACCATAAGAAAACATTAAAAACCAAAAAAACACTTAAAGCCCAAAAAACATAAAAAATGAAAAAAAGCATAAAAACCCATAAAACTCTCAAAATCCTGAAACCACTTAGAAACCATAAAAATCTTAAAAAATCTTTAAAAATCCCAAAAATCCTAAAAAAAACCCAAAATATAAAAACTCAAAAAACAAAAAATAGTTAAAATTCCTTAAAACCGAAAAATTCTAAAAACTCTAAAAACACTAAGAAGACTGTAAAATCCCTAAAACCCCCGAAAAACAAAAAAACCATAAAAACCTTTAAAACACCTAAAAATACATAAAAACCTAAAAAACAAATAAAAAATATAAAACACCATTAAAACCATAAAAATGTTAAAAAAACTATAAAAACCCTTAAAACGCATTAAAAACTAAACAAAACCATAATATGAAAAAAAACCATAAAACCCTAAAAGGCCACAAAAATCCTTAAAATCCATAAAAATAATAAACATATTCAAAAATACCTAAAAAATTTAAAACCCAAAAAAAATTGCACAACCAAAAGGAAACCATATAATCCTAAAAACACATAAGACACGTAACAAACCTAAAGATGCAAAAAAACCCTAAAAATGCAAACGAAATCCTTAAAATCTCAAAATTCCTAAAAACCTTAAAAACCATAAAATTTATAAAAATAACTAAAAATCCCTAAAAAATACAAATCCCAAAAAAATTAGTGAAACATCCAAAGAAAAATATAAAAATATGAAAACACATTAAATCCATAAAAACCAAAAAAAAAATCTAAATACCCTAAAAGACCCTAAAATTCCTAAAAACCCCAAAAAACCTAAAAAACCCCCAAAAAATTAAAATATACTAAAAACCCATAAAAACTCAAACACTACTAAAAACTCTATTTATCTATTAAACCCCTAATAATGTTAAAAAATCTTCAAAACCTTAAAACATCTAAAAAATGAAAAAAACATAAAAACCCAAAAAAAAACTTAAAATCCCAAAACCCCCAAACACCCTAAAAAATAACTACAAGTCATAAAATTCCTGAAAAATGCCACAAAAATACCTAAAAATGTAAAAAAAAGTTTGAAAATCTGAAGAAAACATTAAAAACAAAAACCACATTTAAAACCCCTAAAAACCTAAATATTGCTAATTAACCTAAAAATGCTTAAAAACCTAAAAACCTTAAAAAACATAAAAATCACTCTAAACTTTGAAAACAATAAAACCCCATAAAGTCCCTAAAACACAACAAATTCTATAAAAACACTTTAAACCCCAAAAACCTTATAAAAAACTAAAAAATTTTAAAAACCCTAAAAACATAGAAATCACTGACTACAAAAAAACCCTAAAAACTAAACAAAACCCTAAAAACACTATAACCCCTCAAAATCCCAAAATACCATAAACCCCATAAAAATCCAAAAAATTGATAAAAACATAAAAACTCATAAAAAATCAAAAAGACAATACGAAAACCCCTAAAAGACCTAGAAACAATAAAAATACCTAAAATCCTTAAAATCCGAAAAATCCATATAAACCCTAAAAATCCTAAAAATCCCCAAATCTCCCTAAAAATGTGAAAACCCTAAAACCCATGAAAACCCCCAAGAAAACCTTACCAAAATAAATACACATAAAACCCTAAAACCTAAACAAGGTAAAATCCCAAAATGGCCATAAAAACCTATAGAAATCATAAAACCCATAAAACCCTAAAACCCTAAAAAAATTAAAAACCTAAAACGCCTTAAGAACCCTAAAACCCCACTAAATACTCTAAAAAAACATAAAATACATAAAAATGATTAAAACTAAAGAAAACCCCATAAAACCCCAAAATTATAAAAGAAAACCAAAACCCCACAAAAAACCCAAAGAACCCTAAAAACCCCAGAACATTAAAAAACAAAAAAAATCTCTAAAACACATCAAAATACCTTAAAAACCTAAAAACCATAAAAATCCTAAAAAACACTAAAAATATCTAAAAATGTAAAAAAAAACCCATAAAACCCGGAAAACCCCAAAGAAAACCTTAAAACCCTAAAAACACTTAAAACCCCTAAAAACATAAAAAATGCTAAAACTCTAAAACATTAAAAACCCTAAAACCCCAAGACCCCTAAAATAATTATAAACCCTAAAAACATATAAAAACCTTAAAAGAAAACTAAATAATCTATAACCCATTAAACCCTTAAAATTTTTTAAAACACTAAAAATAACTTCAGAAATAAAAAAACTCAAAAAATACTAAAAACCGAAAAACACATAAATAACCAAAAACCCTAATAAACCTTAAAACCCCCTAAACCCCTAAAAATCATAATAATCCATAAAAATACTACGAAATCTCGAAAAATACCAAAAAAATAAAAAACCCTAAAAACCATAAAAACCCCAAAGAAAACCTTATAATCATGAAGTAACTTAAAACCCATAAAAACCTAAAAACGTGAAGAACCATAAAAAACCTAAAACCACAAGAAAAAAAACCCCCCTCAAAATTCCCAAAAAAACTAGTAAAACCTAAAAATCCTAAAATAGCCATAAATATCACTAAAAATGTAAAAACCCCTAAAACCCATAAGAAGAACATAAAAACCTAAACAAAACGTAAAACCCCTTAAACCCCTAAAACCAATAAAAACACTAAGACAACTAAAAACCTTAAACCCTATAAAAACCCCTGAAAACCTTAAAAAACATAAAAACCCATTAAAACCCAAAAGCCACTAAATTCTACAAAGACCATTTAAACCCCTAAAATATTTTAAAAAATCTCAAAAACATAAAAACCCCAAAAAACTCAAAAAAAATCTAAATCCCTTAAAAACCATAAAAACCCAATAAACCATAAATCTCTCAAAAATCCTAAGTAACCTAAAATCCCAAAAAATCCAAAAAAACTATAAAATACCCAAAGAAATTAATAAACACTAAAAACCCTAAAAAATCACATGAAATCCTTAAAAACCTAAAAGTACATAAAACACCTAAAAACCAAAAAAAATACTAATAACCCTTAACAACCTAAAAACTATAAAAACCATAAAATTTGTAAAACAACTAAAAATATAAAAAACCCTAATAACCCATAAAAACCAAAAAACCAACAAAAAATCTAAAACCCCGTTAAACTCGTAATTTTTTTAAAAAACTCTAAAAATACTTAATACACTAAAAAACTCATGAAAACAAAAAACCATAAATACAATAAAACCCTAAAATAAACGAAAATCTTCAAAATCCCTAAAACCCCTAAACATCCATAAATATCCTAAAATCCCCAAAAAATCCATAAGAACATAAAATCCAATAAAAAACATGAAAACCAAAAAAACCTTAGAAAACCCAAAAAAAACATTAATAACACAAACCCCTAAAAAAGGATTAACCCGCCATAAAACCCTAAAACCACTTAGTACTCGTAAACCCCTATTGACCCCAAGGAAGGTTTAAACAATCTAAAAACCATTAAAACTATAAAAAATAATCAAACCCTACCCCCCCCCCCCAAACCCAATAAATCCAAAAAACCCTAAAATCCCTCAAAATCTCTAAAAAACATAAGAACCATAAAAATTCCAGGAAACATAAAAACCCTAAAAACATGAAAACCCCTAATAAAACATTAAAACACAAAAAAAAAGTAAACCTTAAAAAACTAAAAATACTAATTAACTTAAAAAACACTAAAAACCATTAAAAACTCATAAACCCCCTAAACCTCTTAAAAACACTAAAATTCATAAAATCCTAAAAAACATATAAGTACCTAAACAAGTAAAAAACTCTAAAAAACCTATAAAAACCATAAAAATATAAAAAAAAAACTAAAAACCCTTAAAAACCCTAAATCCCTAAAAGGAGTAAATACCCTAAAACCCCTAAATACCCCCAAAAACCTAGTAATAACTCCGAAAATGCTTTCAATGCCCAAATATGTTATGAAACACTATACAAACCTTTTAACGACTAAAAAACTAAAATACCATAAAAACAGAAAAAAAACATAAAAACTCTAAACCCCCTCATATATCCTAAAACCAATAAAATAATAAAAAACCCCAAATTCCCTAAAAATGTAAAAAAACTCTCAAAACCCTAAAAACCCTAAAAATACCTTAAATAACTAAGAACACTAAAAACATCTTAGAACAATAAAAAAATCTAAAAACCATAAATGAACTTGAGAAACCGAAAACGCATAAAAAATATAAAAATTAAGAAAAAACTAAAACCCCAAAAGACCATAAAAACCTATAAAAACTCTAAAACCCTTTAGTCCCCTAAAAGTATTAAACCCCCTTAAAAACATTAAAACACAAAAAACTCAAAAAACCTAAAAGTCATAAATAACCATAAAAACCCAAAAAACATTACACCCCCTACACCTAAAAATCCCTTAAGTCCCTAAAAACTATAGAAATCCTAAAAATTCCAAAAACAATCCTTAAAAATCTAAAAAAAACCCTAAATACTATGAAAACCCCTAAGAAAACCTTGTAAAACTAAAAACACTTAAAACCCCTAAAATACCTAAAAACAATAAAAACCCTAATGGCCATATAAAAACCAAAAAACACAAAAAAACCAAAAAACCCTGAAAAAACATTTTAAGACCATAAAATCCATAAAAACATAAAAATAACAAAAAAATTCTAAGAACCCTATAAACCCCTAAAATAGTTAAAAACTCAAATAAAATTAAACCCCTAAAAAGATCAAATACCACTAAAAGTTCAAAAAAGACTATAAAAACAATAAAAATTCTAAAAACCCATAAAATCTAAAAACCCTAAAAACCATATAAATCAAAAAAAGGCCATAAAAATCCCTAAAATGTTTAAAACCATAAAAAACCTGAAAACCCAAAAAAAACATAAAAAAAATAAAAACAGTTAAAACCCCTAAAAACCGTAAAAAAAATACTAAAAACCCAAAGGTGACTGATATCTTCAAGAGACTGAGGTGAGACTTGCACTTTTTGGATGCTGGAAGTTTTGAAAGCAGGGAGCTTGCTGCTGGTGGGATACATATGTCCACTAATAATAGTATTATGAGGAGGATGGATGCCTTGCCAACTTTTAATCACTTTCAAGGGCTAGATACTGAGGAGGAGGTGCAAGAGTGTCCACTTACCGACTCTCAGATTGGGAGGCTTGTTGTACAAGGGAGTGAGGTGAAGGTCATTGATGTTGGGCGTGACAGAGGGAGTGTGGACCAAAGCGATAATGAAGATATGATAATGTTGGACACCACTAGGCACAAGGATGTTGCGAATGAGGAAGAGAAAAGGGACGTGCATATTCTTATTCAATACTGTGATGAGGTTTTTGTGGATGAGGAGAAAGCAATAAATACATATGGGGAGGAGGGGCTTGGGTCTCCGGTCATTGATGCTGGGAATGTGAGGTTGGATACACAGATGTTGAGTGAGGTACAGATCGTTGCTGCTAGGCATGGTGGAGGGAGTGTGGCTCTGAATGATAGTGTGACTAAGCCGATGTTGGACTTCGTTGGGAACATGGTTGGTGATGGTGAGCAAGGGAAAAGGGTGAGCAGGTGCTTGCCTAGGCTTTGGGAAATTGAGGTGTCTTCATTGGGTCTTTGATGAACTCTTGTGACTCCCATGAACCAGTTCCGATTGTAGGGGATGCATCATAGGCGCTCGTCCCCTTCGGGTCACATGATGCCAAATTTGTTGAAGATGGGATGATTAGGGACAATGAGGATGGGAACTCCAAATGTTCGGTTATGAAGGACTTGGCTTTGGAGGACCCTAATGTGATGAAAGTACCTGTACAGATTTCTCTGTTGCAGGTGTGAATGAAACCCAAGTGTTCAATGTTTTGGAGGAGTGGCTCCGATGATGTTTCTAGGATGAAATCCAACATGGCCCAAATTTTTTAGGACAAGGCCCTAATTAGATATTTTTCCACTTCTGGGAAAGAAAACTATGAAAGGGGCCTGTCCAGGGTGAGGTTTCCACCTCCCACTTCTTATTTACTCAATCAGGAGGACACTGTTATCCCTATCCAAGACAAACATGGTGATGTAGACCCTACAATACTGAATGTAAGGAGGCCAATAAAAGAATACTCTTCCTTTTCGATAATGGTATCTACGAGGGCTTTCAGCAAAGCTTCGAAGAACTCCTCTAGCAAGGTGGGGCGGCCTACTAAAATGCAGCTGAATGCAGAGCAAGTGATGTTAAGGGAGTATTACACCAATGGATTGAAGCAATATGAATCTTCTGAATGGGAGTCATTAGACACTAATGCGGCCTTCGGTTATGGTGCTGAGGGAGACCCCTTGGTGTGGACTATGATGATTATGGTGGGGAAGGCTAGTAGTTCATGTGCTGGTGTTTTTCCTTGCTCTTTTCTACTTTCTTCTCTCCTTTGGACTTGTTCTTGCTCCATGTTTTCCTTTTGAGGCTTTGTTTTTGGGTATGGGTCGATAGACCCTACTCCTCCTCTTTCTGTTGCGTCTTTTTCCTTATTAATAAATTTTAGGGGGGTCGAAAATAGTCTGGCCTCACACCTCTTCTTCCCTAAAACAACTAAAAACAAAAATACCCATAACAACCTTAAAAAACTCTAAGACCCATAAAAACCCTAAAAAAGATAATATAATATATAAAAACCATTTAATCCCATAAAAACTATAAAAACCTTAAAACCCATAAAATATAAAAAATAAAACCCTAAGAATCCGAGAAAATCATAAAAACCCCACAAACCCTAAAACTCTACGAACTCTCAAAATAGTTAAAAAACCTAAAAATCATTAAAAATACCTAAAAATCCCTCAAAACCAAAAAACCCTAAAAAACATAAAAACCATAATAGACCCTTAATAACCTAAAACAATGCACCCCCAAAAAACCAAAAAATCTAAAAAATGTAAAACACCTAAAAACCCAATAAAAATTAAAAAAATCCTAAAAATCCTAAAAAGCCGTATAAACATAAGAAACATAAAACCTTCGAAAATCCATTTTTAAAACATTAAATCCCTAAACACAATTCAATCCCCAGAAAACCTATGAAATTCTAAAAACCCTAAGAGATCATAAAAACCCGAAAACCACAAAAAACCATAAAATCCCAAAAACTATAAAAATCCAAAAACCCCAAAAAAATGTGAAAACCAATATAAGATAAAAAACAATATAAACCCTTAAATATTAAAAGACTCTAAAAACCATAAAAACTCAAAAAAATCTTCAAACACCCAATGAAGCAAAAAACATCAAAAAATGGAAAAAACCCCTTAAGATCTTTAAACACCAAAAAACCACATGGATTCTACGAAATCCCAAAAATCACTAAAAATGTATATAAAACCTTAAAACCTTGAAAATGATAACAAAAAAATAAAAATATAAAAAAACATAAAACCCAAAAAAACCTAAAATATGATAAAACCCTAAAAAACCCAAAAAAAATCCCGAAAACCCTTTTAAAACCCCAAAAATCCCCTAAAACCCAAAACACCACTTGAAACATTAAAAAATGTTTAAACAATAAAAATGTTAAAAAAATATAAAATACCTTTAAAACCCTAAAAAATAAAAAAACCAAAAACCCTAAAAACCCTAAAAACCTAAAACCCTAAAAAAACCAAATACCCAAAAACCCTAAAAACCAGAAAAACCCTAAAAATACTAAAATACCCAAAAACCCTAAAAACCTAAAACCCTAAAAATCCATAAAACCCATAAAAACCAGAAAAATCATAAAATTTCCTTAAAATCCCTAAATTTGAAAAATCCCCTAGAAACCTTCAAAACCCCTTACAAATCCTTAAAAACCTAAAAACACCTAAAACCCCATAAAAATCCTAAACCCCCAAAAAAAATCTAAAAACACAAATAAACACTATAACCCCTCAAAATCCTTAAAACATTAATATCAATAAAAATATTTAAAAATCCTTAAGACATTAATATCAATAAAAATATTTAAAAATCCCTAAAAATACCTATAAACATAAAAAACCCAAAAGAACCTTGAAAACCATTAAAAACCATACAGACCTAGAAACACATAAACCACTAAAATACAAAGAAAATTCTACAAATCCTAAAAACCTTTAAATACCCTAAACACCATAAAAACACTAAAAATGCATAAAAACCCTAAAAACTAAAAAACTATAAAACCCCTTTAAACCCCTACAAATTTTAAAAAACTATAAAATCCATAAAATCCCTCATAAATAAAAAACACTAAAAACAAAAAAAAAACCATTAAACTCTAACGACTCAAAAAAACCTAAAACCCCCCAAAATCCCAAAAATACATTAAAAATGATAAATCGATAAAATGCCAAGAAATCCATAAAAATGTAAAAAAACCCAAAAAAGCCTTGAAAATCCTAAAAAATAAAAATAAAAAAATAGAAACAGTAAAAACCACTAAAAAACTAAAAAAATTAAAAACCAAAAAAACCCTAGAAAACCCAAAAAACTGTTAAAATCCCTACAAACCCTAAAATCCATAAAAATAATAAAAATCCTTCAAAATTTATAAAAACATAAAAATGCTAAAAATCCTGAAAACCCCTAAGAAAACCTTAAAAACATAAAAACACTTAAAACCCATAAAAACTCGAAAACCCCTTAAAAGGTCATACAAATACATAAAAACCATAAAATATATAAAAACATAAGAAACACTAAAAAACCATAAACCCACTAAAAACACTAAAAACACCTTAAACCCCAAAAAAATTGAAAAAAATCTAAAAAACCATAAAACCCCAATAAAACAGAAAAAACAATAAAAAACATAAAAACCCTCAAAATCCATAAAAAAATAAAGCACCATAAAAATATTAAAATGCTGAAAATACCCCTAAAAATGTAAAAACCCCTAAAAACCCTAAGAAACCCATAAAAACCCATAACACATAAAACCCCTAAAAACCATAAAAAGATTAAAACGCTAAAAAATTTAAAATATAAAAACCATGAATCCATGAAAACCTCCAAATACAAAAGACCCTAAAACCATAAAATTACTAAAAAATCCCTAAAAAAACTAAAAACATAAAACCATCTAAAACCCTAAAACCCCGGAATAAAACATTAAAATATTAAAAACCCATAATACCACTAAAAACTATAAATTCAAAAAACCCTTATAGACCTCAAAACCCCTTAAAAACCAAAAAAAACCTTAAAAACTCTAAAAACCCATAAAAACCTAAAAACCGAATAAAAACACTAAAAAAACATAAGAACTTCCAAAATTTAAAAAACTTTTAAAAACCAAAAAAATGCAAAAAAAACATAAGACCGCAAAAAACCAATGAAAATCCCTATAAATTCTGAAAAATCCTAATAACACAAATAATCCATAAAAATATAAAAAACCAAAAAAAATTAAAAACCCTAAGAAAACATTAAAATCTAAAAAACATAAAACCACTAAAAACACAAAAAACACTAAAATACCTAAAAACCCATAAACCACCAAAATCCCTAACACCCTAAAAAACATAAAAATACTAAAAATCCCTAAAAATCCATAAAAACTATGAAAACCCCTAAGAAAACCTTAATCCCCAAAAATAACATCAAACGCCGAAAAAATTTTAAAAATGATAAAAATCCTAAAATCTACAACAGACCGTAAAACCCTAAAAGATCATACAACCAAAAACCCCAAAATAAACAATAAAAACCATAAAACCCATAAAATACCCTAACAACCATTAAAAACTCTAAAAATATTTTAAACACATAAAAATATTAATAAACTCTACACAATCTTTAAAACCCTAAAAACGAAAAAAAAAACCCTAAACACCCCCCCCCCCAACTAGAAACCCCATAAAAACCCTAAAAACGCCCATAGAATCCCATAAAATTAAAATACCATAAAACCCTAAAAAATATAAAACCCCCTAAGAAAACCATAAGAACATAAAAACACATAAAACCCAAAAAACCTAAAAATGATAAAAAAAATTAAAAACCCCTAAAAACCTAAAAAACACTAAAACCCTCAATATCTCTGAAAACCATAAAATCCTAAAAAAGACCTAAAAATCCCTAAAAATGTAAAAAACCCAAAAAAACCTTGAAACCCCTTATGAAAACAGTAAAAACCAAAAAATACATAAAACCCCCAAAACCCAAAAAATAGATTAAAACCCAAATAAACCCAAAAAAGATCCTAGAAACCCAAAAAAACTAAAAACTATAAAACCCCATAAAAACATAAAAATCCATAAAAACACCTTAAAACCCTAAAATGACTAAAAACTCTAAAAACCCGTTATCTCGCTAAAATTTTTAAAAAACCCTAAAAACTCTCTCAAACCCTAAAAACCTCAAAAATCCCTAAAACCCAAAAAAATTTAAAACCCCTAAAAAATAATATTATACCATGAACCCCCTCAAAATCTATAGAACCTATAAAAACCATAAAAATAGTAAAAATTTCCTAAAAATCACAAAAAACATAAAAAACCATTAAAAAAATGAAAACCCTAAGAAAAAAATAAAAATATAGAAACACATAAAAACCCCTAAAATAAATAAATGCTAAAAACCCTCAAAAACCCAAAAACACAAAAAACCTTAAAAATCCCTTAAACCACTAAAAATCATAAAAACCCGAAAAATCCCTAAAACTCCCAAAAAACAAAAAAAAAATCAGAAAACCTTGAAAAAAACTAAGAAAACCTTAAAAACATAGAAACACGTAACCCCTGAAAATCGTAGAATGACCCCAAAAACTCTAAAAACTCTAAAAACCTCTAAAAACAAAAAGAAGTAAAAAATCCATAAAAAACCTAAAATAACCACTAAAAAATCTAAAAACCATTTAAAAGCCTAAAATGGAAAATTTTAAAAAAAACGTAAAACCCTAAATGCCCTGAAAACCCTAAAAAACAAAATCATCTACAAAAACCATAAAAAAACCTAAAACCCCAAAAAAATCATAAAACGCTCAAAAATACCTGAAAACCTAAAAACCATAAAAATAAAAATAAAATCACCAAAAATCACTAGGAATATAAAAAATATATAAAAACTTTAAACCCTTGAGAAAACCATAAAAACAAAAAACAATATAAAACCCCTAAAAATGAAAAAAAATATAAAAACCAGAAAAAATCCACACACCCCTAAATAACCCTTACCCCTCAAAATCCCTAAAAACCCTAAAATGAAATAAAATTCCTAAAATTCCCTAAAAATCTATAAAGTCTTAAAAAACACTAAAACCCCTAAAAACTCTAAGAAATACTTGAAATCGTAAAAACACATAAAAACCCTAAATAACATAAATATTATAAAAACCCTAGAAGACCATAAAAACTATAAAAAAATCTAAAAACCACAAAAAACCTTAGAAAACATAAAAAACCCCTAAAAACCAAAAAACCCTAAAACCATTAATAACCCAAAAACCTTTTAATCACCTTAAAATGTAAAACACATCTAGAAAACATAAAAACCCTAAAAAAACTCAACAAACCCTACAAACCATAAGAATTCCATAAAAACCCAAAAGATCTGTAAACCCCATAAACTCTAAAAATCCCTATAAACCTTAAAAAGCCATTAAAATCCTAAATACAACCTAAAATCACTAAAAAAATTTAAAACCCCTTCACAACCCGAATAAAACCTTATAAAATAAACAATTTAACCCTCTAAAAACCCAAAATGCTAAAAATAGTTACAAAACATCAATAACACTAAAAACCCAAAAAAACAAAAAACCCCTAAAAATATTAAAAACCTCTAAAAAATCATAAAAATATAAAAAATCACTACAAACTATAAAAACTCAATAAACCACTAAAAACATTAAAAAATAAAAAAAAACATAAAAACCTAAAAAACTCAAAAGAACTTCAAAAACCCCCCAAAACATATAAAAAACCTAATATTTGTTAAAATCCCTAAAAACCCAAAAACTCATAAAATCTTTAAAAATCCCAAAAACATTCTAACAGGGTAAAAATACTAAAATCCCTGAAAAACCCATATCAAAACCATAAAAAAACTAAAAAAAATTAAAACACGTAAAAACCTAAAAATGCTAAACACCATAAAAACCCTAAAAACCAAAAAAAAGCATCAAAATCCTTAAAAACCCCTAAAAACCCCAATAACCTAAAAATTATAAAAAATCACTAAAAATGTAAAAACCCTGTGAACACCCTAAAAACCATAAAACAATTAAAACCCCAAAAATTCTATAAAATTCCTAAAACCATAAAAAACACTTAAAATCCCCAAAAATCCCCCCAAAACCCCTAAAAACGTAAAAACTCTATAAACCCATAGAACCCTAAAACCACGAAAAACTCTAAAAACACATTAAAACCCTATAAATTTTTAAAAACACTAAATAACATAAAAACCTTAAAACTCTAAAAAACCCAAAAAACTCAAAAAATCATAAAACCTTGAAAAACCTAAAAACCATCAAAATCACTAAAAATACAAAAAACCAAAAAATTCTTAAAAAAATCAATAAAAATTCCAAACAAATGTATAAAACCCAATAACCCTTAAAACCTCTAATAAAACCATAAAAAACTAAAAACACTTAAAACCCTAAAAACCACTAAAATCTATAAAATCCCTATAAACTATAAAAAACCCTAGAAACCATAAAACCCCATAAAACCCCATAAAACCTAAATAATCCCATAAAACACTAAAAACCAACTAAAAACTCTAAAAACCTTTAAATCCCAAAAAACATTAAAAATATATAGAAAACAATAAAACCATTAAAAAATGAACCTCCACGCCCCCAAAAAACTCTAGAAACCCATTAAAACCCTAATAAATAGAAGAAAAATTTGAAACCATCAAAATCACAAAAAAAACGCAAAACCATAAAAATCATAAAAAATCCCTAAAATATAAAAAAAACCATAAAACCCTAAAAACCCTATGAAAACATTAGAAACATAAAAACACTTACAACCCCTAAAAACAAAAACAATGCTAAAAATCTTGAAAAAATCATTGAAACCCAGAAAACCCATAAATCCTTCAAAATCCATAAAAACCCAAAAACAATAAAAATTCCAAAAAAATCCCAAAAAATCACTAAAAACATAAAACCCCTAAAACAACTAAAAACCCTAAGAAACCCCTAAAAACCAAAAAAATCATACATAACCTAAAATCCTAAAAAATCCTAAAAACTCTAAAAAACAATAAAAGACACTAAAGACCCTAAAGACCAATCAAAACCACAAACCCATAAAAACATGAGGAAACCCATATACCCCTAAAAAATATTATAAACTCTAAAACCCTTTAAACCCGTAAAAAATATTACAAATTAAAAAACCCATTAAAACCCGAAAAAATTTTAAAAAAAATCCTAGAACCCCAAAAGGCCCTAAAACACTAAAAAACCAAAGAACAATAAAAACTGTAAAAACCATAAAATATTTAAAAATTACTAAAAATCCCAAAGTAAATTGAAAACAAAAAAACCCAAAAAACCCATGAGAAAAATATTTAATAACTAAAAACACTTAAAACCCAAGAAAAACCAAAAAAAAAATTAAAACCTCTAAAACCCCCAAAAACATAAAAAATCCCCTCAAAATCCCTAAAACCATAAACACCATAAAAATAAATGGAAATCCCTAAAAATCCCATAAAATAGAAAACCCCTAAAAATGTTAAAACCACTAAAAAACTTGAAAACCTAAAAATGCTAAAAAACAAAAAATAACATAAATCCTTAAGAACCACTAAAAATCATAAAACCCCCCATAATCATAAAAACCCATAAAACCAATAAAACCCCTAAAAACCAGAAAAATCTATAAAACCCCTTTAAACACCTAAAAATTTTAAAAACTCTAAAAAATATTAAAAACCACAAAAACTCAAAAAACTGAAAAATACAAACAATCATAAAAACCTAAAACCCTAAAACCCTAAAACCCTCAATATACCTATAAACCCTAAATAAACATATAATTACTTAAAATAAATAAGAAACCTTAAAAACATAAAAATCCAAAAAAACCCTAAGAACCCCAAAAACCTTAATAACCACAAGAAAACCTTAAAAACCTAACAACATGTGAAATCCATAAAAACCATAAACACGCTAGAAATAATAAAACCCCTAAAACTCTAAAAAACACTAACAACCCTAAAAATACCATAAATATTTAAAGACCATAAAAATACTAAAAAATCCCAATGAATCCCAAAGAACATAAAAAATACTAAAAACTATTAAATCCCTAAAGAAAATATTAAGAAACTAAAAACCCTAAAAACCCATAAAATTTTAATAAATTTTAAAACCATAAAAAACCCGATCCACCCTAAAAACCATAAAAACTACTAAAATCGTTAAAAGTCCCTGAAAACCCATAAAAACAATAAAATCCATTAAAAACACTTAAACGTTCTTAATCCCCTAAAAAAATAAATAACCTCAACACCCTAAAAAACATAAAAAACAAAAATAAACCCAAAAAACCCACAAATCCATAAAACCCCTAAAAATCATTAAAAAACCAAAAAACCAAGAACACCCTAAAAATCCCTAAAACCCCTAAAAATGTAAAATCCCCTAAAAACGCTGAAAGCCCCAATGAAAACCATAAAAACATAAAAAAAAATTAAAACCCTTAAATCCTGAAAATCCTTAAATACCCTAAAATCACTAAAAACCATTAAAATCCTAAAAAATCCCTAAAAATCCCAAAAACATAAAAAACTCTAACACATTTGAAAACCCCTAGTATTACCATAAACACCCAAAAAATAACTGAAACCACCTAAAAATTATAATTTTTTTAAAAAACACTAGAAACCACTACAAATACCGCCAAAACCCTAAACCACTAAAAAACATAAAACCCTAAAAACCTTACCCCCCCCCCCCCCCAAAACCCATAAAACCTTAGAAACCACCAAAAAAACTATAAAAAACCCTTAAAACCCTAAAAATGGTAAAAAAACTCTAAAAACCATTAACCCCAAAAAACTCAAAAAAACCCTAAAACACTAAAAAACCATAAGACCCACAAAACCCTAAAACCCTAAAAATCGATAAAAACTCTTAAAATCCATATAAATCCTACAAAATCCCTAAAAATCCCTAAAAATGAAAAAACACATAAAACCCTTAAAACCCAAAAGAAATGCCAAAAACTAAAAAACACATAAAACCCCTAAAATACTAAAAATTGCTAAAAACTCTAAAAACCCTAAAAACTCTAAAAATCCTAAAAAATCCATGAAGCCCCTCATAATCAAAAAAATCCCTAAAACCCCAAAAAAACCAAAAAACCCCATTAAGATACCTATAAATCTAAAAAACATTTAATACTTTAAAAATCGTGAGAAAACCATAAAACCTAATTATCATAAAAAACATTACAAAACATATAAACCCAAAAAAGACCCTAAAAACCCCAAAAGCACCTAATAACCATATAACCCATAAAAACTATAAAACACCCTAAAACCCCATAAAACCGTTAAAATCCCAAAAAAATCCCAAAAAACCAAAAAAATCCCTATATCAGATATAAAAATACCTAAAAATGAAAAAAAAACCAAAAATTCAATGAAAAATCCTAAGAAAACCATAAAACATAAAAACACTTAAAACTCATAAAATACCTAAAAATGATAAAAAAAAACTTTAGAACCTATAAAAATTGTATAAATAATCAAAATCACAAAAAATATAAAAAGTAAAAAAAAACCTAAAATGGCTGTAAAAATCCATAAAAACCTAAGATACCCAAAAAACCAAGAATAAAACAAAGAAAACCTATAAAAACCTATAAAAATTAAAACCCTAAAAACCTAAAAAATGCTAAAGATGAGAAAATGCCACTAAAATACCATAAAAACCTGAAAACTCCTAAAATCCATAAAACCCTAAAAACCTTAAGAAACCTAAAAATCGATAATACCATAAAAACCTACTAAAACACTAAAAACCCTATACAACGCAAAAAAAATTAAAAAACTATAAAAATCTTTAAGAACCCTAAATAACTAAAAAATAAAAATCCTTAAAATCCATAAAAACACTAAAATCCCTAAAACAACTCGAAATCCTTAAAAATCCTAAAAATGAACTAAACATACATAAAAAGTAGAAACCTCTAATAACCCTAAAAACCCATAAGAAAACTTAAAATCCCTAAAAACACTTAAAACCCCTAATAGCCTAAAAATGATAACAACATTAAATCACCCTTAAATCAATAAAATGAAAAAACAAATCCTTAAAAACACAAAAAACCATAAAAATCCCAAAAAATAAAATAAAAACCCTGACAAAAATCTAAGAAAACAATAAAACCTAAAAAACATAAAATCCCTAAAAAACATAAAAAATAATAAAAATCCTAGGAACACCTAAAAACTTTAAAAACCCAAAAAACCCATAAAAATGTTAAAATCAACAAAAATTATATAAACTCTTTAAACTAATAAAAACGTTAAAAACACTACAAATCATTAAACCCTTAAAAAACTAAAAAAAATCCTAAAAACACAAAAAGTAATTAAAAACATAAAACCCCTAAAATTCAATAAAAGCCCTAAAAACCTAAAAAATCATAAAAATCCCTAACAACACAAACAACCCAAAACCCTAAAAACCCTAAGAAAACATTAAAAAACTAAGAACACATAAAACCCCTAAAACATAAAATTCTAAAAACCCTAAAAATCTTAAATCCCTTAAAAACCCTTAAAAACCCTTAAAAACCTCATAATACCTAAAAACCCAAAAAACCATAAAAATAATTAAAAACCATAAAAATCCCTAAAAATATAAAAATCCCTTAAAAACCCTAACAAAACCTTTAAAACCTAAAAACACTAAAACCCTAAAAAACATATAAAATGGTAGAAACCCTAAAAACCCTATAAACCATAAATGTAACGCCCCGACCCCAGCTACCCAGAGTCGGTGCATTAATTACATAACATTGGCATGATCACAAGAAAGATCAAATCTCGAAAGACCGATTGGTTTAGTAGCCTTGGAAACACTAGATATTCATAAGTTTTACATTACATCATAAAATGAAAAACTAATACAACAACATAATGTTTCCACAATCCACACTCATATCCCCACATAATATCCCTGAAGGTCATTCATAACATACTTCTTCACTTCCTGGGAAAAATAAAACATAGAAAAGGGGTGAGCTCAAATGCCCAGTAAGGATAACAATATAGCGGAAAATTTCATAAATAAGAATAAACTTTTAAGGCTATGTATAACTAAAACAAAAGCCTTTTAAACTTGAACTTCAGCATAAAATGGCAAAGGTAAAATGTAATAATGCCATTTACTTACTCACATGGACATTCTACTAATCGAATAATCACATGCAAAAATCAATAACCACTTTCATAATGTTGGAATGCATAATGCCAGACTATCATAACCACATAGCCAAGGCCTCGTGCCAAGACTACAAATAAGATTTTGTCAAGGCCTTGTGCCAAGACACTAGTTTGTCTCATGAGACCTACCGATGCATCGAGGAGCTATAGCGGGCTCCACCCGTCACTTATTAAGTCCAATGCATTCCCATATGAAAAGGTTTAAACATAACATAAACATTCGTATTAAAACTAGCATACGAAATGTCAATACTTTCACAATAAACTATGAATGGTATAAAAATAGCACATCCACAGTCAAACATATCACAAAACCTTCAATACAATATAGAAGTTTTGTATCATAATAAATCAACTTCAAATAATCTTAAAATCCATCAAAGGATGTTGACATAGATGAAATCAAAATTCTTTTTAAAGAAATATCTCCTTTTATTTTGAAATCATTTAAGATCCATATAAAATAAAACATTTTCTTTGAAAATATTCTTATAAGCTTGTAAGGAAAGATTTGAAGATTTTATAACGGCGTAAAATAACCGCACCCGCCGTATAAGTTAAAAAAACATTCTTACCACAATTCTGTCGAAAAGGTTAAAAAGGACCTTGTTTTGAAAACGACGGAAAGATTCCTTTATAAACCTCTTATAAAAAGTCAAAAAAGGGTATAAATGACTTTAACCCATATTCTTGTAAATAGTAAAAATGTTTTGAAATACATTTTTAAGAAACATGGATGTGGATGATAAAGAGATCCCAGTAGATTATTACATATAAACAACCTCGGATAATGAAGAGATTGTGAAATAACCCTTACCTTGTACTTTTCCTTGGTTGGGGTAGGTTAACTCCCTGTATAATGGTGAAATAATTGTTATTAAATTATACAAGAATCATATATATTAATATGATATCATATATGATCTTTTAACATTGATTTGTTAATAATATCTTAGAATTATCATCGTTTCGGGTGTTAACTTACTCATTTTCTTTTATATGTTTTGTTACATAAGTCATGTTTGATGTATCTTATTCATATCCAGAATGATATCAAGTCCTTAAACATCATTTTTAAATCATTAAATGGTAATTATACTTGAATGGATACGATGGAGAATGAATCTCATCGCGTTCGTGGAGACGGTAGTCCGTACGTACGCACGAACGCTACTTCCATTTAATTTTTATTTTAAAAGAATCAAATCCAAATGATACATTGGTATATTACTATTCCATTATAATATAATATTTTATATATGTTACTTAAGTTCATTAACACCATCCTTTATACGTTCCATGTGTGGTATGAACGAGTCATATCATTTTAAGGGGGCGGTAGTCCGCACTTCCTCAAATGAAATTATCGTATGTATATACAACATGAAACGAATAATGGAATGAAATAAAATGGAATTACAGAAGCTTATATATAAAATATATATCATTAATATCATATTTAATTACAGTTCCATCATAATGGCCACCATGAGAGGTTGTAAGATGTATTTGAACAATCATCGTTTCGTGAGGCGTTAGTTTTCCATCCACAGAAACATTATGTTCATCATCCATTAGATGGAGTTGTGTGTATGTGTAGTTTTAATCCTTCTTATAACAACATCCTAGTATATTTAGTATACTGTTTTTGTTACAAAAGAAAGGAAATAAAAAGATTTTGGGGGTTGGAGATGCAAAATAAATGAAGATACTTTAAGAGAAATTGTTACCTTTAATTTAGGTAACTCACTTTGGTTGGAACCAAAGGACTTCTTGAAATGCTTTCTGCCTAAGGGGAAGCTTCAAGGAGGAGGAGAGGGATGTGGGGAGCTTAGTTGGGCAGAGTTTGGATGAGCCAAGTGGCTTGGGAGGTGTGAGGAAAAGAGAAGGAGGAGTGCCCTTTTATAAGAGGGGTGAGGGGCACCTTTGGAAAAGCTAGAAATATTAATTTATAATAAATTCATATTCGGTTTCTAATGGCTCCAAAGTTGACTATTCAAAGGTTAAGGTGGGGATAGGTCGAAAACCACTCAACCAATAGAATTTATACAGGTTTGGGTACTTATATTAACCTTATCTTTAAGTATTAACTCTAAGTTAATTAGTTTCACTTTTACAATGTCTCTTTGTATTTTTATATAATATGGTTAATAAACTTACTATATACATCCAAGCGACCCCCAAGTGGTCCATTAATGATTAACCTATCATTATATAAGTCTCTTGTCCGAACCTTAGATTTTTAGGAATTTAATATCAATTAATAATATAATATTTGTTTTAAGAACTCTTTTATGTCAATTTTGACACTATTCAATAGTTGATTTTTTTGAAACTCATAACAGATTGATTACTTCGAAAAAAGTCCATTAAATCAATAATAATATATCATATTAGCCTAGAAAATTAGTTTAATTCATTAAAAGTTTCATATTATATTTATTTGGGTATTTATAATATCAATTATGTTAATTTTTTACTATTTTAGTAATTACTGCATCATCATTGTGTCATAAATAAAATAAATTATTTAATGTCTAAAAATTATAAATAAAACATAATTATGTAGGAAATCTTTTTAGCTTTCTAATGAATATTTATAATCGAAAATCCAACATGTATAACCCTATGTAATAATTGTTCTTATAAAAGATGTAAGCTTATGCCATTTTTATTTTTATTTTAACTTTATTAATATAATGTGTCCCTACCACATACAAGTGGCTCCAAGGGGTCCCCAAATTGACCCAAGGATGCCCATGGTCGGGTATGTTTCCACCAATAAGGTTAGGACACGTTGTAGGGTAATTTTGTATTATTATAATATTATTTTTTAACCCTTATTTACCGGATTTACCCTTTAACCATGGTAAATAAAATATTTACCGCAGTAATTATTCAAAATGTCTAAAAATAAATGTTACCTATTTACACAATTTGAACATCCTGATTCCAAATATGGAATCCATTTTCCTAAATTCAAAACACAGAAGTGGCAGAAATTAATTTAAAATTAAATCCCGCTGTCAAAACAAAAAGCGTGTTTTTAAGAGATAATAACTATCAAAAGATTGACACTTGTTTATGTTCGGTTTAATTGTAAAATTATGTCCAATGATAAACATTAAATTGAATGGTAAAAATATATTCTAAATATACTTTAAAACCACTCAAATCCATAATTTATCACTATTAATTATTTTGATTAAAAAAGTTGTTTTAATTAAAATTTAGTAATTTTCACTATTCATCAAAATATAAAAGTTATCCGAAAAGTACCAAAATTTCACCCTAGGATAATTTCGATATTCCGAATCCAAAAATGAAGTCCATTTTGAAATATAAAATATATATGATTTCAAAAAGTAGGTATTACTATTTACAACGGCTAGTTTAATTAGTTGTGGTGTGTGTTAGAACTCGAGGTTGCGTACAACACACGCTATCGCATTATTCGAAGGGAAACGTACCGTAGAAGCTTGGGGTGTTACATTCTCCCCTCCTTCAAATAATTGCGTCCTCGCAATTTCTAGGGTATTACTGCATAAAAAGACTTGGGTGGTTCTTCATCATAAGTTCCTCGGGTTCCCACGTTGCCTCTTCCATCTTATGATTCCTCCACAAAACTTTTACCAGACGCGTCATCCGGTTTCTCAGCACTTGTTCTCTCGTATCAAGAATCTTGATGGGCTCTTCGCAATAAGACAGATCGGGTTCCAGTTCTAAATCTTCATAGGTGAGTACATGCGTTGGGTCAGGCATGTATTTTCTCAACAGAGATACATGGAACACATCGTGAACTTTGGAGAGACTTGGCGGCATTGCCAATCGGTAAGCTACAGCCCCAATTCGTTCTATAATTTCGAAAGGTCCGATGTACCTGGGACTCAATTTACCTTTCTTACCAAAACGTATGACTCCCTTCCACGGAGATACCTTCAGGAAAACATGATCACCGACTTGAAATTCCAAATCCTTCCTTCGATTATCGGCATAGCTCTTCTGCCTACTTTGAGCTGCTTTAATGTGATTTTGGATTACCTTCACCTTTTCCACCGTTTCCTCCACCAGTTCTGGGCCTACAAGTTTTCTTTCACCAACGTCATCCCAACAGGTTGGTGTACGACATCTCTTTCCGTATAACACTTCATATGGTGCCATCTGAATACTCGAATGGAAGCTATTGTTATAGGAAAATTCTACTAGTGGTAAATATTGATCCCACATACCCTGAAAATCAAGTGAGCAAGATCTCAACATGTCTTCTAAGGTCTGAATAGTCCGTTCTGATTGTCCGTCTGTCTGAGGGTGGTAAGCAGTGCTCAAATGAAGTTCAGTATCCAGGGATTTCTGAAGACTTTTCCAAAATCATGAAGTAAAACGGGGATCACGATCAGAAACAATCGATAGGGGTACTCCATGAAGTCTCACAACTTCATTAATGTATAGTCTTGCTAGACGTTCCAGGGGTAGATCTTCTCTTATAGCAAGAAAATGTGCTGACTTGGTAAGACGATCAACAATAACCCATATTGCATCGTTCCTTCTAGGAGTCTTTGGTAGCCCCATGACAAAGTCCATTGTAATATTGTCCCATTTCCACTCTGGTATGGGAAGAGGTTGCATGACTCCTCCAGGCTGTTGCCTTCCAGCTTTCACTTGTTGACAAACCATACATCTTGACACAAAATCAGCAATCTCCCTCTTCATGTTGTCCCACCAAAAATGTTCCTTCAAATCTCTATACATTTTGGTGATCCCAGGGTGTATAGAGAAATTGGAACTATGAGAATCATCCAGCAATTCCCTTTTTAGATCAGGTATATTGGGAACACAAAGTCTCTTCCCGAATTTCAAAATTCCACCTTCATACGCAAAGTCTCTCAATCTCCCATCATTCACAGCTTTAATCTTCTTTTGGAATTCTTCATCATCAGTCTGAGAACTCTTAATCCTTTCTAGTAAAGATGGTTTGGCAACCATTTGAAAAAGCATTGATGTTTCACCTTCCCTGGTTATTCCAATGTCCATCTTCACTAGCTCCATGAAAATTGGATCCCTTTCAATTCTCATATTGTTCAAAACTCCATGGTCTTTTCTACTCAAAGCATCTGCCACCTTGTTTGCCTTCCCTGGGTGGTAGTGTATCGTGCAATCATAATCCTTGAGTAATTCAAGCCATCTCCTTTGCCTCATGTTGAGTTCTTTTTGTGAGAAAATATACTTCAAACTCTTGTGATCAGTATAAATCTCACATTTTTCACCATAGAGGTAGTGCCTCCATATCTTCAAAGCAAAGATCACAGCTGCTAACTCAAGATCATGAGTAGGATAGTTTTGTTCATGAATTTTCAACTGTCGTGATGCATAGGCAATAACTCTATCATTCTGCATAAGGACACAGCCAAGTCCTTTCTTCGATGCATCACTATAAATAACGAACCCATCATTCCCCGATGGTAGAGTCAATATAGGAGCATTGACTAATCTTCTCTTCAGTTCTTCGAAACATTCTTCACACTCTTTTGTCCAAACAAATTTAACCCCTTTACGTGTGAGCTTCGTTAATGGGTTAGCCAATCGGGCAAAATTCTGGACGAAACGTCGATAATAACCTGCCAAACCAATAAAACTACGTACCTCAGTTATACTCGTAGGTGCTGGCCATTCTTGGATTGCCTTGGTCTTATAAGGATCAACAGAGATTCCATCTTTAGAGACAATATGGCCAAGAAAAGAAATCTCCTGAAGCCAGAATTCACACTTGCTAAACTTTCCATATAATTCATGCCTCCTCAGAGTCTTCAAGATAATGTGCAAGTGATTTTCATGATCTTTTTAGGTTTTGGAGTATACCAAGATATCATCAATAAATACCACCACAAATTCATCGAGATACTCCTTGAAAACTCTATTCATCAGATCCATGAATACAGAGGGTGCATTAGTCAATCCAAACGGCATTACAGTAAACTCGTAATGCCCGTACCTGGTTCGAAATGCTGTTTTCGGAATGTCTTCCTTCTTTACACACAACTGATGGTATCCAGATCGAAGGTCAATCTTTGAAAAGTATTGAGCTCCATGCAGTTGGTCAAATAAATCATCAATACGAGGTAGGGGATACTTGTTCTTTATCGTTATAGCATTGATCTCCCTGTAATCGATACATAACCTCATAGATCCATCTTTCTTTTTAACAAAAAGAACAGGGGCTCCCCATGGAGAAACACTAGGGCGAATAAATCCCTTATTACTCAATTCCTCTAGTTGTTTCTTTAGTTCGACTAGCTCTACAGTGGCCATTCTATAAGGGGTCTTCGATATAGGCCTTGATCCAGGAATCAAATCAATAGAAAACTCAACTTCTCGTTCTGGAGGATGTTCAGGTAAATCTTCCGGAAATACATCTACAAATTCTTTCACAATAGGTACATCCTCTATTTGAACATTCCTTTCCTCACCGAAAGTTATTTCATTCTCTTCCTCCCCGATAATTGAATTAAGTTGAGCTACAGGGGGTGGATCTAAATAAGAATTAGGTGGTGACGATTCTGCTCTAAAAATAAGGTGCTCCTTATCATTATCATCAAGAATCGTAACCTCTTTCTTCTTACAATAAATCTTCGCATCATAGTCCGAAAGCCAGTCCATACCGAGGATTATATCAAACTCAATCATAGGTATGACGATGAAATCAGCAGATAAAGAAAATTTATGTGCTCTAATGGGGACTGATTCACAAAACTTTGTTGCAACGATACTTTCCTTAGGAGTTTTAACTGACAACTCCCTTATTAAATCAAATTGGAAATATCTAATTTTCTTAGAAAACTGGGAAGATATGAAACAATGCGATGATCCAGAATCAAATAATGCATTTGCTAAACTTGAGGAAACCATTAAATTACCTGCCACCACGTCTTTCGTAGTTTCTACCTCAGCAGTAGTGATAGCATAAGCCTGGCCTTGATCCCTTGGCCTTTTCTGAGGTAAGTTCTCCTGACGCTTAGGACATGCATTTGCATAATGCCCCATATCCCTGTAATTGTAGCACTGAACGTTGGTAGCTTCCTTCTTCCCCTTGCAATCATGAGCTTGGTGGCCTTTTTCACCACACTTGTAACAGACTCCCATTCCCTTCAAGCAAGTACCAGGGTGTTTCTTCCCGCATTTACCACAGGATGGATATTCAACCTTTCCCTTCTTCCCCTTATTTCCATTCCCAGATTGTTCAGCAGGTCTCTTCTTCTCTTGCTTTGCTTTAAAGTCATAAGACTTAGAGAATTCCTTTTCGGTCTTGATGGCACATGAGACAATGTCTTCGTACGATGAAAAGGATTGTGAGACTAATGCTCGACGGAGAAATGGTTTTAACCCATCAAAGAAACGATCAATCTTACTTCTTGGGTTGCGTATATAATCTCCAGCATACCTCACTAACTTTGTAAAGTTAGCCTCATACTTTGCGACATTCTCATCCTCCTTCTATCTCAGACTTAGAAATTGCCTTTCCATATCTGCTCGATGGTCGCGAGGGAAGTATTTTTCTAAAAACAGATCTTTGAACTCCCTCCATTCCATATTTGATACTTCATCATCTTCCTTCATGTTTTGAATCAATGACCACCATTGATCAGCATCTCCAGTGAGGCGGTAAACTGCCATGATAACTTTCTCCCTTTCACTGCTCCCCAAAGCCTGAAATATTTTCTCTAGGGAATTTATCCATTGCTCAGCTACTAAGGGATTTGTACTCCCATTGAACGTTGGTGGTTGTTGCCTCATGAATCGATCTAACATTGATCCTCCACGCTGCGGATCAGGGTGCTCCATACGGGTAAGGTTATTATTCATAACCTGAGTAAGTTGTCCCAGTATGGTGATTAGCTGATCGGCACCAGTTGCATCACCAGCCCCACTATAATTATCTTGAGCAGGAGGGAAATCCCTACATGGAGTGCGCGCATTGATACGGTTTCCATTTCTTCCACTAGGCGCCATTTCTAAACAATGGCATAAACTAGATCAGTTTATGAATCAAAATACATAATCCCATACTTATAAAACACTTAACATAAATTGAACTATTTATGGATATAATCCATAATCATAAAAATGTTTTCTTTGAGGATGTATATACTCATAAACCCTTCATAATGATTTGTAAAGAAAATGAGAGTTATCCTAAGCATATCCCTCGGGAGTGTCGTAACCAAGAGTGCAGCAAGGCCCGTTGTCGTGCACCAGTTCCCGTTCGAGTCTAGCTCAAAGCGGTGTTTTCGGGTTTTACCCCTAGGTACATCTGTGCCAGAGCCGCCTCTACCTGCTCGTATCCAGACAGGGATGTATTGCTCGGAAAACTCACAAAATCTCTACAATACCAAAATTCTAGGAAGTTCTTCTATATTAATCCTCAAAGTTCATCTTAGGTCTACATGCTCTAATCAGAGTTTATCTAAATCTAGCTTCCAAGGTTTGTACTAAACTTCCTCTGATACCAACTGTAACGCCCCGACCCCAGCTACCCAGAGTCGGTGCATTAATTACATAACATTTGCATGATCACAAGAAAGATCAAATCTCGAAAGACCGATTGGTTTAGTAGCCTTGGAAACACTAGATATATTCATAAGTTTTACATTACATCATAAAATGAAAAACTAATACAACAACATAATGTTTCCACAATCCACACTCATATCCCCACATAATATCCCTGAAGGTCATTCATAACTTACTTCTTCACTTCCTGGGAAAAATAAAACATAGAAAAGGGGTGAGCTCAAATGACCAGTAAGGATAACAATATAGCGGAAACTTTCATAAATAAGAATAAACTTTTAAGGCTATGTATAACTAAAACAAAAGCCTTTTAAACTTGAAATTCAGCATAAAATGTCAAAGGTAAAATGAAATAATGCCATTTACTTACTCACATGGACATTCTACTAATCGAATAATCACATGCAAAAATCAATAACCACTTTCATAATGTTGGAATGCATAATGCCAGACTATCATAACCACATAGCCAAGGCCTCGTGCCAAGACTACAAATAAGATTTTGTCAAGGCCTTGTGCCAAGACACTAGTTTGTCTCATGAGACCTACCTATGCATCGAGGAGCTATAGCGGGCTCCACCCGTCACTTATTAAGTCCAATGCATTCCCATATGAAAAGGTTTAAACATAACATAAACATTCGTATTAAAACTAGCATACGAAATGTCAATACTTTCACAATAAACTATGAATGGTTTAAAAATAGCACATCCATAGTCAAACATATCACAAAACCTTCAATACAATATAGAAGTTTTGTATCATAATAAATCAACTTCAAATAATCTTAAAATCCATCAAAGGATGTTGACATAGATGAAATCAAAATTCTTTTTAAAGAAATATCTCCTTTTATTTTGAAATCATTTAAGATCCATATAAAATAAAACATTTTCTTTGAAATTATTCTTATAAGCTTGTAAGGAAAGCTTTGAAGATTTTATAACGGCGTAAAATAACCGCACCCGCCGTATAAGTTAAAAAAAACATTCTTACCTCAATTCTGTCGAAAAGGTTAAAAAGGACCTTGTTTTGAAAACGACGGAAAGATTCCTTTATAAACCTCTTATAAAAAGTCAAAAAAGGGTATAAATTACTTTAACCCATATTCTTGTAAATAGTAAAAATGTTTTGAAATACATTTTTAAGAAACATGGATGTGGATGATAAAGAGATCCCAGTAGATTATTACATATAAACAACCTCGGATAATGAAGAGATTGTGAAATAACCCTTACCTTGTACTTTTCCTTGGTTGGGGTAGGTTAACTCCCTGTATAATGGTGAAATAATTGTTATTAAATTATACAAGAATCATATATATTAATATGATATCATATATGATCTTTTAACATTGATTTGTTAATAATATCTTAGAATTATCATCGTTTCGGGTGTTAACTTACTCATTTTCTTTTATATGTTTTGTTACATAAGTCATGTTTGTTGTATCTTATTCATATCCAGAATGATATCAAGTCCTTAAACATCATTTGTAAATCATTAAATGGTAATTATACTTGAATGGATACGATGGAGAATGAATCTCATCGCGTTCGTGGAGACGGTAGTCCGTACGTACGCACGAACGCTACTTCCATTTAATTTTTATTTTAAAAGAATCAAATCCAAATGATACATAGGTATATTACTATTCCAGTATAATATAATATTTTATATATGTTACTTAAGTTCATTAACACCATCCTTTATACGTTCCATGTGTGGTATGAACGAGTCATATCATTTTAAGGGGGCGGTAGTCCGCACTTCCTCAAATGAAATTATCGTATGTATATACAACATGAAACGAATAATGGAATGAAATAAAATGGAATTACAGAAGCTTATATATAAAATATATATCATTAATATCATATTTAATTACAGTGCCATCATAATGGCCACCATGAGAGGTGGTAAGATGTATTTGAACAATCATCGTTTCGTGAGGCGTTAGTTTGCCATCCACAGAAACATTATGTTCATCATCCATTAGATGGAGTTGTGTGTATGTGTAGTTTGAATCCTTCTTATAACAACATCCTAGTATATTTAGGATACTGGTGTTGTTACAAAAGAAAGGAAATAAAAAGATTTTGGGGGTTGGAGAAGCAAAATAAATGAAGATACTTTAAGAGAAATTGTTACCTTTAATTTAGGTAACTCACTTTGGTTGGAACCAAAGGACTTCTTGAAATGCTTTCTTCCTAAGGGGAAGCTTCAAGGAGGAGGAGAGGGATGTGGGGAGCTTAGTTGGGCAGAGTTTGGATGAGCCAAGTGGCTTGAGAGGTGTGAGGAAAAGAGAAGTAGGAGTTCCCTTTTATAAGAGGGGTGAGGGGAACCTTTGGAAAAGCTAGAAATATTAATTTATAATAAATTCATATTCGGTTTCTAATGGCTCCAAAGTTGACTATTCAAAGGTTAAGGTGGGTATAGGTCTAAAACCACTCAAACAATAGAATTTAGACAGGTTTGGGTACTTATATTAACCTTATCTTTAAGTATTAACTCTAAGTTAATTAGTTTCACTTTTACAATGTCTCTTTGTATTTTTATATAATATGGTTAATAAACATACTATATACATCCAGGCGACCCCCAAGTGGTCCATTAATGATTAACCTATCATAATATAAGTCTCTTTGCCGAACCTTAGATTTTTAGGAATTTAATATCAATTAATAATATAATATTTGTTTTAAGAACTCTTTTATGCCAATTTTGACACTATTCAATAGTTGATTTTTGTGAAACTCATAACAGATTGATTACTTCGAACAAAGTCCATTAAATCAATCCTAATATATCATATTAGCCTAGAAAATTAGTTTAATTCATTAAAAGTTTCATATTATATTTATTTGGGTATTTATAATATCAATTATGTTAATTTTTTACTATTTTAGTAATTACTGCATCATCATTGTGTCATAAATAAAATAAATTATTTAATGTCTAAAAATTATAAATAAAACATCATTATGTAGGAAATCTTTTTAGCTTTCTAATGAATATTTATAATCGAAAATCCAACATGTATAACCCTATGTAAAAATTGTTCTTATAAAAGATGTAAGCTTATGCCATTTTTATTTTTATTTTAACTTTATTAATATAATGTGTCCCTACCACATACAAGTGGCTCCAAGGGGTCCCCAAATTGACCCAAGGATGCCCATGGTCGGGTATGTGTCCACCAATAAGGTTAGGACACGTTTTAGGGTAATTTTGTATTATTATAATATTAATTTTTAACCCTTATTTACCGGATTTACCCTTTAACCATGGTAAATAAAATATTTACCGCAGTAATTATTCAAAATGTCTAAAAATAAAAGTTACCTATTTACACAATTTGAACATCCTGATTCCAAATATGGAATCCATTTTCCTAAATTCAAAACACAGAAGTGGCAGAAATTAATTTAAAATTAAATCCCGCTGTCAAAACAAAAAGCGTGTTTTTAAGAGATAATAACTATCAAAAGATTGACACTTGTTTATGTTCGGTTTAATTGTAAAATTATGTCCAATGATAAAAATTAAATTGAATGGTAAAAATATATTCTAAATATACTTTAAAAACACTCAAATTCATAATTTATCACTATTAATTATTTTGATTAAAGAAGTTGTTTTTAATTAAAATTTAGTAATTTTCACTATTCATCAAAATATAAAAGTTATCCGAAAAGTACCAAAATTTCACCCTAGGATAATTTCGATATTCCGAATCCAAAAATGAAGTCCATTTTGAAATATAAAATATATATGATTTAAAAAATTAGGTATTACTATTTACAACGGCTAGTTTAATTAGTTGTGGTGTGTGTTAGAACTCGAGGTTGCGTACAACACACGCTATCGCATTATTCGAAGGGAAACGTACCGTAGAAGCTTGGGGTGTTACAATAAAAACTCTTAAAACCACAAAAAACCCTAAAACTCTAAAACCCTAAAAAACCATTAAAACCCTATAATCCACTAAAAACACTAAAAACCATTCAAATCATCAAAAATGTTAAAAAACACTAAAAGCATAAAACCCTTAAAAACTCAAAAACCCCAAAAAACAGAAAAAAAACCAAAAACCCTAAAAATCCATAAAAACCTAAAAAATATAAAAAACCTAAAAACACTAATAAAACCATAAAAAGGTTTAAAAACATAAGAACTCTGAAAACCTAGAAATGAATAAAAATAAAAACCCACAAAACCACTAAAAATCCTTAAAATCCCTAAAAACCCTAATAAAATAACAATCCTAAAAAAGCACTAAAATATATAAAAAACGTAAAAATACCGTCAAAAACCATAAGAAAACCTTAAAAGCCTAAAAACAATAAAACACCAAAATCCTAATAAACTCTAAAAACCTGAAAACCCAAAAAATAACAAAAAACCCCCAAAAACGATAAAAATCACTAAAAACCATAAAAAAACCTAAATCCCTATAATGATTGTAAAAACCCATTAGAAATTTAATAACCCATAAAACCATTAAAAATGTTGAAAAAAATATAAAGCCCTTAAAAAACTTAAAAACTCAAAAAAAAAACCCCTAAACCCCTAAAAATTCCTAAATATGTAAAAACCCCAAAAATCTAAATAAACCTAAGAAAACAATAAAAATATAAAAAACAATTAAAACCCCTAAAAAATTCTAAAACCCCAAAACCCTCAAAATTCATAATAACCCTAAAAACCCATAAAATTATGAAAACCCCTAAAAATCTTAAAATCCCTAAGAAAACCTTGAAAACCTAAAACACTTTAAACCCCAAAAAAATAAAAAACCCCTAAAACACATGAAATGCTAAAACCCCTAAAACACTCAAAATCGCTAAAAACAAAATAAATCCCTTTAAATCCTAAAAATTCCTAAAACCACTAAAATCATAAAAACCCCAAAAAAACCCTGAAAACATATGAAAACCTAAAAACACATAAAATCACTAAAAGCTTAAAAAATGTCAAACCCATAAAAATCCTAAAATACCATAAAAACCTAATAAATTCTGTAAAATGATAAAAACCCATAAAAACTCTAAAAATCAACAAAAACACTAAAAACCCTATAAAACCCTAAAAAATATAGATGAATATAAAACCCATTAAACCCTTAGAAATCTGAAAAAAAATCCCTAAAAATCCATTGAAGTGTTAAAAAACCAAACAACCTTAACGATTTAAAGAAAATGTTAAACACCTAAAAAAACTAAAACCCCTAAAATCCCCAAAAAAGATAAAATCTCAAAAAAAACACTAAAATACCTAAAAACCCATAAAACCCTTAACAACCATAAAACCACAAATAACTATAAAAAATAAAAATAAATAAAAACTCAAAAACAAATGAAAACTATAAAACCATTTATACTCATAAAACCTAAAAACTCTAAAAAACACAAAAAACCAAAAAAAAAACCCCCCTTAAAAACCATAAATCCCCTAAAATCCAAAAAAACCAAAAAACCATTAAAATCCTTAAATACCTTAAAAAACCATTAAAATCCTAAAAACCACTAAAAATCCCTAAAATTTTGAAAAACCTGAATCCCTAAAAACCCCTAAAAAACCATTAAAACCTAAAACACTTAAAACCTGTTAAAAAACTAAAAAATGATAAAAACCTTAACAAATCATAAAAATATAAAACCACATAATATCCCTAAAATCCCTAAAAATCCTAAGGAACACCCTGGGGACCCTAGATGGCTCAAGGAAGGGGGCTCGATGGAGGTGGGGATCCGGCCTTTGGCCGCACCGCCCCCTGCCGACAAGGTGGAGCCAACTCTAGCTATGTCAGAGGTCTGAAGTCACAAGGAGCACTTTTAACTTTGTAGTCACCCATCCTCTGGGATTGGCGCAATTGGTGATGCTCCAGATGTTTCGAGGATGAATCTTAACTTTGTGGAGGTGAAAAAATCAGCGATTTCACTTTCATTCTCTAATTTTGACCCTCCCTCTCCTAGTCGGGTCATTCAAAAGGGGTGTGTGGCTCATGTTTTGGCTAATCATGAGGCAGTGGAGGATAGGCGCACTCTCTATAGATTCTCCATTATTGTTAGGGTGTTAACCCCAAAGGGTGAACAGATTTGGAAATTTTTGGACCACATCAACCTGATTAGGGAGATCTGGGGATTCTATGAATGGAAAATGACTGGTATGGGGAGAGGATATTATCATATAGTCTTCCCATCATATGAATGGAAGCGACGAGCTTGGAGCTTCAGCTCCCTCAACTTGAAACCTGGTCTCTTAAGGATCTAAGTGTGGGATCGGAATTTAACCCGTTGGATGTCACGAACACCTCCGCACAGGTATGAATTCGCATATGTAAGCTTAGCTGGCTTTACCGGCACCCTCAGATTTTATGGGAAATAGCCTTCTCAGTGGGAAATCATATTCGCACTGATAAGGAGACAGATTATCCAAATTAAGGACATTATTCCCATGTCCTGGTTGAAGTTGACTTTGCATCCACACTTATTGAGGAAGTGGTGATCAACACTGATGAAGACAGCTTCACATTGGAAATTCAGTATGAGCAGAAACCCCGTATTTTCCTTCATTTTAATCTCTTTGGGCACCTCATCTCTGACTGTCAACGTCTGAAAGTTTACACCAAGTGTAATCTTAAAGGGCACGTTGCTTAATCCTGCAATAGGAAAATAGGAGCAGGAGTGGGGACAAAGGCCCACAGTCAAGCACCTGCTCCCTCCCAGCCTAATCCGGTCATCGTTGGAAGTACTACAGAATAGACCTCATCAATGAAGATGCCAGGGGTTGATAAGACATTATGCAAGGAGATGCCCCCCACATGCAGGGGACTACTCCTAGGTCTACCCCCCCATCTTCCCAGCTAGTATTCCCTGCTTCCTGAAAGCCTTATGCTATAAATCTCTGCCTAAATGTAGCCATGGATGAACCTAGCCAGGCCTCCGAGCCTACTACCGGTTCACACACAGCCATGGCTGAGCCTGGTGAGACTTCCCCTCATTCTGGTCCTCTCACGGTGGTGAGCCCTACCTGCTGCCAGGGAGTGCCCCCTCCCTTACAGGAGGTGGATGCTGGACTCAGCCTTCTCATTTCTATAGACATTCTAGGGCCCTCTTCCCTCCCAGGCCCTAAGAAGGAATACCCACCTCCAGGCCTCCCAGCTCTGACGGATGATTCCTTTAAGACTGTGTCCTCTAGCAAGTCCATTTGGTGAGACATGACTAAGAGTGCCTCCCCTGTGGCACTCTGTCCCATGAACAGGTTCACCCCACTCAGTGGTAGCTTTTGGGATAATGAGGCAGATGAACAAAATGATGATGATGCGAAAGCGTCTTCCGGACCGATTGACAAGAACCATCCACATGAGGTTATCTCTCATCCTCTAGATGACTCAGAACACAAGTACCGGATTGCTGACACTGACCCTACCACTAAGAAGAACCATGTGGGTATGCCCAAGGAAAAGGGGGAAAAGGAAAAAGTGAATGCAATGCCTATGATTGCCAACACCATCTCTGCAAGAAGGGTGAATCCGGTCATTTGATACTGATCCTCTTCTGGAACTACCTGGGGAATGGGAATCCTCCCACTGCCTCAGCCCTTAGGAATTTACTCACTTCATAGATGCTTATGATTCTCAGTATTTCTGAGTCAATGATCTCATTTGATAACTGGATGGGTTTCAACTGGGGTATCATCGATTACTCCTGTGTTTCCAAGACTACAAACAAAAATAATTTGTACATCTTATGGGTTCTAAAGCATGATGACATCCTGTTGACATATGTGGATGTGAGCACCCAGCTCATCACATTGTCTGCTACATACCATGATACCCCTCTATCCTTGTCCTTTGTGTATGCATCTTGCTCATCCATGGGGAGACGGGACCTATGGTAAAGACTGATTACCCTAAATGGTCTCATCGAGAACAACTGGATTGTGATTGGAGATTTCAACACTAGGTTGCACCTGGATGAGAGGATTGGTCCCAACTTCTTTTGCTTGGATATCGAGGACTTCTCCTTCCGCCTTGATACTTGTGATCTCGTGGAAGTTCCTATCTATGGAGCCTCCTTCACTTGGGGGTGATTCACTATTAATGGAAGGTAGGCCATCAAGCTGGATAGGTGCTTTTAAAGGATTAGTTATGGGTGTACTCCCTTTGATGTCTCATCCTTTACTCTCCCCAAATTTCACTCAGATCATAACCCCTTGATTGTTGAATGTTCCATGGGCCCTCCAAGTTCATCACCCCTGCCATTCAGGTTAAAAAATGCATGGATCATGGTCCCCGGATGTAGAGAAATTGTCACCAGTGGTTGGAATGAAGCCCTCTATGGCAGTCGCTACTACATGTTGGTCTATAGGTTAAAAAAATCAAAGCCTCACTCAAGTAATGGAGCAGGAACTGCTTCTCTAGTTTAGATGATGATATTTGGGCTGCAGAGAAACAACTCACCTCCCACCAGAATTCTAATTAGAACTCGCCCCTGCCCTATCCTAAGGAGTTGCAGCTCCATTCCAAACTTGATGATCTTATGCCTCTCAAAGAAAGGCTCGAGAAAAACTAGTTCAACGTTATATGGATCAAATATAGAGATCGCAACTCAAAATTATTCCACCGGCTACACAGGGATAAAATGGTTAAAAGTTGTTTAAATGTTGTTAGTATCTCAAGCTCTACTTTCACCTCAGAGGATGAGATTTCCACTTATATTATCAATCACGTCCAAGGTATTTACTCGGATTATGGTGGAGAATACACCCTCCCTTTTATGGCTCCATCCTTCCACACATTGAAGAGAAATAGAACAAGGATTTAATGACTTCCCCACTTGAGGAGGAAGTTATGCCTGCTTTGTTCTCTCTTAACATTGAGAGTGGAGTGGGACTGGAGGGCTTCACTAACAGTTTATTCATGTCTTACTGGGATATCATGCACGAGGGAATTACTAGCGTTGTTAGGGAATTTTTTCTCTTGAGTGTGTTCCAACATGGTGTCAACTCTAATTTCATTTCCCTGATCCCCAAAAAGACAATTGCATTGAAATTGGTGACTTTAGACTAGTGGCCATTAGGAACATTATTCCCAAAATTATTAGCAAGATCTTAGTTATAAGTGTAGAGAAATTGGTGGGGAAAATTCTCACTTCAAATCAATTTGGGTTTGTCTCAGGGAGGAACATTCAGGAATTCATTTTCACAGCCTCAGAGAGCATCAAAATCATGCGGTAGCGGTCCATATAGGCCAACTTCATGCTTAAGATTGACATCTCAAAAACTTTTGACAATATCAAGTTGAATTTTGTCTCCCATGCTCTCTCCAATTATGGATTCTCGAGAAGACTTATCAGGATGGTTATGTCCATTTGAAGTACTTCATGGGTCTCTGTTTTTATAAATGGATCTCCCAAGGATTTTTCCCCTGCTACCGTAGTGTCAGACAGGGTGACCCACTTTCATGAATTCTCATTGTGATTGCGGAAGACTACTTGAGTAGGTGTCTTCTTGAACTTTTCCATACTGGTATCTTTAATCCTATCAGTTCAGGAAGGGATCTCCATGTGTCATCCCATCTGTTTTATGCTAATGACATTCTTCTGTAACAGCCCAAGATTTTATAAAAAATATTCTTTTTAATTTTATTAATGTCTTGTGTTGTACGCTACACCAAAAGGAGCTTGCACAACACGCATCCTTGACTTGCCTTGCATTACACGCAATCGCGACCTTCCTCGATAGCGTGTGTAATACGCAATACCGAGTTTCACTAAACAACGATATGCTATTAAAATATTATTAAAACTAGCCGGTATGAATAGTAATAACCACTTTTTAAAATTCTGTAAATCTTATTTTTCAAAATGAACTTCATTTTTGGATTCGGAGTATCGAATTTAGCCTAAGGTGAAATTTTGGTACATTTCGGATAACTTTCATATTCTGATGAATAGTGAAAATTACTAAATTATAATTAAAAAACAACTTTTTTAATCAAAATAATTAATAGTGATAAATTATTAATTGGAGTAGTTATAAAGTATATTTAGAATATATTTTTACAATTTAATACAATGTTTGTCATTGGATGTAATTGCACATTTAAACCAGACATAAACAAGTGTCAATCTTTTGAGAGATATTGTTTCTTAAAAACACGCTATTTGTTTTAACAGCGGGATTTAATTATAAAATTAATTAATGCAACTTCTATTTTATGAATTTGGTAAAATAGACTTCATTTTTGAATTCGGAATATGAAATATAGCTTAGCATGAAATTTTGGCATTTTTCTGAAAACCTTCATTTTTTGATGAATAGTGAAACTACTAAGTGGTAGTTAAAAAAACTGAATTTTTCATAAAACTTAATTTTACCGCTTCTGTGAATGGAATTTCAAAAATCCGAGAGACACGGTTGATGTCAGTAAGTAAAATGTGGTTCAATGAGATGAAAATAATTTTTGGTGAATAGTAACTTTTTACTTTTATTTACCACGGTTAAAAGTAAATAGGGTAATTAAGGGTAAGAATGATATTAATATTACCCTAACACATGTCCTAATTCTATTGGACAAGTGTATCTCGACCAAAAACAACCTTAAGTGTAAAATATTATCATTTAGGCCCACTTGGATTAGATTAGGACATTTATTATTATTTAATTCAAAGAAGAGTTAAAAGAGTTAAAATCAAAGTTTATTCACTAAAACATTTGTAATATGGGGTTATACATAAGATAAATTAGACTATAAATATTAATTAGAAAGATAAAAATATTTCCTACATAATTATATTTTATTTATAATTTTTAGACTTTAAATAAATTAATTTATTTATGACACAACGATGATGCAGTAATTACCCTTTTAAGGAAATATTAACATAGTTGATGTTATAAATACTCAAATGAATGTAATTTGAGACTTTTTATGAATTCCAATAATTTTCTAGGTTACTATGATATATTAGTGTTGATTTAATCAACTTGGTTCGAACATATAATTCTGTTATGACTTTTACAAAAATCATATATCAAATAGTGTCAAAATTGATACAAAATAGTTTTTAAATAAAATATTATATTATTAATTGTTATTTTATTCCTAAAAAGCTACGGTTCGGCCAAATGACTTAGATAAGGATATATATATTAATAATAAACAATTTGGGGTTCGTTTGGCATGTTATAGTAAGTGTATTAACCATATAGTGAAAGAAAACAAAAAGACACGGTAAAAGTTAAATTATTTAACTTAGAGTTAAATCTAATTGATAAGGTTAAAATAATAACCTAAACTTGTATAAATCCTATTGGTTTATAGGATTTCGACCCATCCCCACTTTAGCTTCGAAATAAGACCCTTTGGAACCATTATAAACCAAGTTTTACTTTAATATAAAATAATATTTTGAGATATTCCTAAGGTGCCCCTCTCCTCCCTTATAAAAGGGCACCTCCTCCCCCTCCTCCTCACACCAATTTGAGCACTCAAGCTCGGCCAACCCCTGCCAAAATCTCTTCTCCACTTCCCTAGAAACATCCTAGAGGTTCTGTTCTTCCTCAAAGACCAATTTTAGTTCCCTAAGAGGAGGTCTCCAAAAGGCGCTTCAAAGAAGAGGTAATTACCGTTACCAATTCTTTCATCTTTATTTCTTCTTCCACTTCTTCTTCATAGGTTGTTTCATTATGAAGTAATAACATCAGTATCACTCATATACTGATATGTTATTATAAGTATGAAACAACCCTATTTCATCATCTATCTATCCTACGGAAAAAGAAATCACCGCGCGTGCGTACGTACGGAATACGGTCTCCACGCTGTGGTGTAATCTATTTTCCACCACCACCTTACATGGATGGGTATAATGGTGTAAAGAATAACTATACATAGTTATTAAAACATCATATTGATTCTTATATATTGTATAATCCACTCCAATTCAATTCAATATTTATGGAAATGATATCATCGCTCGTGCGTACGTACGGACTACCGTCTCCACGACGCGATGAGATTCATTCTCCATGTTAACCATTTAAGAATGATTATAAAGTATATATAAGAAATAATAATGAAATATATGACATTATAAAGCTACTGGATTTATGTATATATATATATATATATGTCATCTACTTACTTCCATTCAAGACAATAGGGAAAGGAAAACAGCGTTCATGCGTACGTACGGACTACCGTCTCCATGAACGGTGTTTTTCATTTCATTTATCTATCTATTATATATATATATATACTGAATATATATGATATATAAATCATATTTTATATTCTGGAAGTAAGTAAATCATAATATAAGTAATAATAATGTCAATAACAACAAGTCAAAACACCTACGATAAAAGAAACGATTTTACCCAAAACGCTTCTTTAACATGGAATTTACAAAAGAACGGGTAATATAATGTCATAAGGGAACCATATATGATATCATAACAATGAATATGATTCTATAATAAGTCAATGACATTATTTAAACCATTATACAGGAGCTTCGGACACGTACAAAGCAAATCGGACCTAAGGTAAGGGAAATATCACAATCTCATTTTTATCCGAGATTGTTTATTCGTAAGTATTTACTGGGGTGTATTTTATCATCCACATCCTTGTTTCATAAATATGTAATATTATTTCCATCCAACTACAATTGTTTAAATCCAATTTTACCCTTTTTTGAGTTTTTAGTAAAAGAAATGAAAGGAATCTTTTGTCGTTTTCCGTACGAGGTACTTTTTGACTTTTCCGACAAAAGAACGAGAAGAATGTTTTTTTAACTTATACGGCATGAATGGATTTTTAAAACATTATTTCCAATAAACTTCCTTTACAAGTTTTCAAGTTTATTTTTAATCAACTTCTTTTATTTTAAAGTTGTATGACATTTTATGAAAGGAAAAATGTTTTTGAAGAAGAAAGGATATTTTCCTCAAGAATGGAGTTCAAGTGATTTTCAAAATTATTTTCCATCTAAGATAATAAAAGGGTTCTGTTTTTATCCCTATTGTTACATGGATATTGATTATGTTGTGATGGAAACATTTTTATGAATTCCTTTATCTTATATGAATTGTTTTATGATGTCATGTTGTTTAAGAATCCCATTTTTATTACATGGGTTATGTGATGAATTATGATTTATGATTATGTGGCACACATAAGAAAGGATTCATTATAAGATGGGTGGGACCTATATCTCCCTCCAATGCACTGGGTAAAGATTTTATATCTCATGAGATAGACAGGGTTGGAACGGTAGGTTATACCGGTTCAGTGAAACAGGATTGAAACGAGGGTTACTCGATTCAGAAAGGGACTTTGTCCACTAAGATAGTCTTGGCAATTAGTCTTGACTAACAAGAAATGATTCTCTATGATTATGTGTGTATGCCACAAAGTTTCATGTTTTAAGTTATGATTATTGGGATTACTTTTTCACTTCCATGATTTATCCCATGATTATGAAATTATGCTCTCTTTTGCAGGTTATGATTTCCAAAATGTTATGTTCTTATGAATATGATGTGATTGATATTTATTTTGTTTACCCTTACTGAGCATTTGAGCTCACCCTTTTATGTTTTCTTTTCCCAAGGATATAAAGAAAGGTTTTAGGTAAAAAAAAGGAAGATCATTATGGGAGATTTTGAAGATCTTTCACCACGATTAGAAGATTATTGTCCGAGTTTCCAAAGACACTAAACTATTACGGTCCTTTTGTGTGTGTTTTTGTAATGTACTAAGTATTCCGAAAAAGTAATGTAATGTCAATGTACGTCAAGATACGGGTCTCTACAGTTGGTATCAGAGGAAAGTTTTAGTCAACCATTGGAAACTAGGACGCGAAAACGTTAGTGAGATCCCTAGAGATATTTCTAAGGTATGTCTAGGGATGTCCCTAAGGATAAGTATACGTATAGGATATATTCCTAGAACTACGGTAACGATCTTAGAATTTATCCTATGATGTTAGATATTGAGGGTGCTCCCCCTTTACTATGTTGTCTTCCCTAGCATGATTTCGCCTCTCACAAAATTCTTTTTGTGTTTTAGTTAATGGAGGGAACCAGAAGGAATTCGGTTAACATTAAATCCAATGGACAAATTGGTGACTATGAGCCACAAAATTGTGTAATGCCTAGAGATAAAGATATTGTGATTATGCCGAATCAGTCATCGTGATATATGATTAACAAGGTGAAATTTAGTGGTATGACTAATTCATCAAAGAAGAGGAAGATAAACTATTATGCATGTTCGCATGTTGAGGAGCATAAAGAAAGGAAGATTGAGATTTCTAAAGAAGGGAAGAAGAACCTTGAGGAATACCTCAAATGGAGGGACCGATGTTATCTGTGTGGAGAAAAGGGTCATAGAGTGACAGATTGTTATGGAGTTCAATGTCTTATTTGTGGAGAACATGGGCATTACCCAACTCAATGCCCTGACCTAAAAAGATACTTCTAAATCAAGGAAGGACTTATTCCAGGACAGTCATTGAAGTGGATGGACTGAAGTGTTTATGTATTGGTATTCAAGAATAATGTTGTTGAGGTTCTTTTATGGTGTATTGGAATATTTATGTATTGGTCTAATGTGGTATTCAAAGTGATTGAGGTATTTTTGAAAAAAATATGATATGCGCATAATGAAGGGAAAATGAGAAAATGAAATATTTGACAGTATTCATGAGCTCATGATTGATATAAGGACTAAGTGATATCATGGTTTGAGAATATAGAATTTTGAGGATTTTGGTATGTGGAAAGTGTTAACTTTTAACTGCATTCATGTTTTCACTAAGGATCAATGGGTTTTCAAGAGAATACATGATTAAGGCCTTTGAATGTTTGGAATGTGACCAACAAGACATATCTTATGATATATAGGGATCAAAGATGGTATTAAATCTCTGGTAATCGTTTTCACTATATTATGACAATGGACTGTAGTATTATGGATAAGCCTAAAGATTGGAATAGATTATGTTGGACAAAAGTTAGGATAGAACTTTTTTCGATATTATTGATGGGATGTTATAGTAATATAGTTCTAGAAAAAGGACAACCTGCAGGACGGGCGACAGCCCATCGCTTCGGACAAGGCTGTGGGAATCGAACCCACAACCGAAGTGCGACTGGCCTTTATCGCCTACCACCGGCCTACAGGAAGTCCCTGTTTAGTAGAAACTAGTTTTAGTATATTAAGCAGTATGATATATGAAGTATAAGTCCATTTTAGGAACTATATATGATTAATCTCACTATAGATCGACTTATGTATATAATTTTTGCTAACCTTTTGTTTGAGACAGATGGAATGACCCGTCATTCTATCACATGATCTGCTAACACTTCACGAATAACAAATTCAACTTCATTTATTTAAGAGATGAATTGGAAATTGTTCTAGGCACGAACAATAGTGAGATTGTACCAAAATAAAGAAAGTATTTATTCCAATTAAAATTTTCAACTTTAGGGAAATGATCTTGAAAACCAAAAATGTTGTCCTAGTGATCTTATACCTGATGAATCGGATGGTACCTTAGATCTTCACAAATTTATGGATTTGTGATAGTTGGCTTTTCCATAGCCATGTTCTCTACCACTCTCCATTAGAACATGATGGTTAGATTTCTCTTCCATATCTATATTTTCACCTATGTGGAAACCCAATGATTAGTTTATTTGGGTAACCGTTACGTTTCATACTTTTGTTTTTAAAGATTGGTTTTGATATTCCTTTTTACGATGTGGGTTTCTATTAAAGAAACTTTCAAATAGTAAACCATTTATAACCCCGACGAATTTCGAGGGCGAAATTCATTTTAAGGGGGGTAGAATGTAACAGCCCAAAATTTTATAAAAAATATTCTTTTTAATTTTATTAATGTCTTGTGTTGTACGCTACACCAAAAGGAGCTTGCACAACACGCATCCTTGACTTGCCTTGCATTACACGCAATCGCGACCTTCCTCGATAGCGTGTGTAATACGCAATACCGAGTTTCACTAAACAACGATATGCTATTAAAATATTATTAAAACTAGCCGGTATGAATAGTAATAACCACTTTTTAAAATTCTGTAAATCTTATTTTTCAGAATGAACTTCATTTTTGGATTCGGAGTATCGAATTTAGCCTAAGGTGAAATTTTGGTACATTTTGGATAACTTTCATATTCTGATGAATAGTGAAAATTACTAAATTATAATTAAAAAACAACTTTTTTAATCGAAATAATTAAGAGTGATAAATTATTAATTGGAGTAGTTTTAAAGTATATTTAGAATATATTTTTACAATTTAATACAATGTTGGTCATTGGATGTAATTGCACATTTAAACCAGACATAAACAAGTGTCAATCTTTTGATAGATATTGTTTCTTAAAAACACGCTATTTGTTTTAACAGCGGGATTTAATTATAAAATTAATTAATGCAACTTCTATGTTATGAATTTGGTAAAATAGACTTCATTTTTGAATTCGGAATATGAAATATAGCTTAGGATGAAATTTTGGCATTTTTCTGAAAACCTTCATTTTTTGATGAATAGTGAAACTACTAAGTGGTAGTTTAAAAAACTGAATTTTTCATAAAACTTAATTTTACCGCTTCTGTGAATGAAATTTCAAAAATCCGAGAGACACGGTTGATGTCAGTAAGTAAAATGTGGTTCAATGAGATGAAAATAATTTTTGGTGAATAGTAACTTTTTACTTTTATTTACTACGGTTAAAAGTAAATAGGGTAATTAAGGGTAAGAATGATATTAATATTACCCTAACACATGTCCTAATTCTATTGGACAAGTGTATCTCGACCAAAAACAACCTTAAGTGTAAAATATTATCATTTAGGCCCACTTGGATTAGATTAGGACATTTATTATTATTTAATTCAAAGAAGAGTTAAAAGAGTTAAAATCAAAGTTTATTCACTAAAACATTTTTAATATGGGGTTATACATAAGATAAATTCTACTATAAATATTCATTAGAAAGCTAAAAAGATATCCTACATAATTATAGTTTATTTAGAATTTTTAGACTTTAAATAAATTAATTTATTTATGACACAACGATGATGGAGTAATTACCCTTTTAAGGAAATATTAACATAATTGATGTTATAAATACTAAAATGAATGTAATTTGAGCCTTTTTATGAATTACACTAATTTTCTAGGTTACTATGATATATTAGTGTTTCTTTAATAAACTTGGTTTGAACATATAATTCTGTTATGACTTTCACAAAAATCATATATCAAATAGTGTCAAAATTGACACAAAATAGTTTTTAAATCAAATATTATATTATTAATTGTTATTTTATTCCTAAAAATCTATGGTTCGGCCAAATGACTTAGATAAGGATATATATATTAATAATAAAAAATTTGGGGTTCGTTTGGCATGTTATAGTATGTGTATTAACCATATAGTGAAAGAAAACAAAAAGACACGGTAAAAGTTAAATTATTTAACTTAGAGTTAAATCTAATTGATAAGGTTAAAATAATAACCTAAACTTGTCTAAATCCTATTGGTTGATAGGATTTCGACCCATCCCCACTTTAGCTTCTAAATAAGACCCTTTGGAACCATTATAAACCAATTTTTACTTTAATATAAAATAATATTTTGAGATATTCCTAAGGTGCCCCTCTCCTCCCTTATAAAAGGGCACCTCCTCCCCCTCCTCCTCACACCAATTTGAGCACTCAAGCTCGGCCAACCCCTGCCAAAATCTCTTCTCCACTTCCCTAGAAACATCCTAGAGGTTCTGGTCTTCCTCAAAGACCAATTTTAGTTCCCTAAGAGGAGGTCTCCAAAAGGCGCTTCAAAGAAGAGGTAATTACCGTTACCAATTCTTTCATCTTTATTTCTTCTTCCACTTCTTCTTCTTAGGTTGTTTCATTATGAAGTAATAACATCAGTATCACTCATATACTGATATGTTATTATAAGTATGAAACAACCCTATTTCACCATCTATCTATCCTACGGAAAAAGAAATCACCGCGCGTGCGTACGTACGGAATACCGTCTCCACGCCGTGGTGTAATCTATTTTCCACCACCACCTTACATGGATGGGTATAATGGTGTAAAGAATAACTATACATAGTTATTAAAACATCATATTGATTCTGATATATTTTATAATGCACTCCAATTCAATTCAATATTTATGGAAATGATATCATCGCTCGTGCGTACGTACGGACTACCGTCTCCACGACGCGATGAGATTCATTCTCCATGTTAACCATTTAAGAATGATTATAAAGTATATATAAGAAATAATAATGAAATATATGACATTATAAAGCTACTGGATTTATGTATATATATATATATATGTCATCTACTTACTTCCATTCAATACAATAGGGAAAGGAAAACAGCGTTCATGCGTATGTACGGACTACCGTCTCCATGAACGGTGTTTTTCATTTCATTTATCTATCTATTATATATATATATATACTGAATATATATGATATATAAATCATATTTTATATTCTGGAAGTAATTAAATCATAATATAAGTAATAATAATGTCAATAACAACAAGTCAAAACACCTACGATAAAAGAAACGATTTTACCCAAAACGCTTCTTTAACATGGAATTTACAAAAGAACGGGTAATATAATGTCATAAGTGAACCATATATGATATCATAACAATGAATATGATTCTTTAATAAGTCAATGACATTATTTAAACCATTATACAGGAGCTTCGGACACGTACAAAGCAAATCGTACCTAAGGTAAGGGAAATATCACAATCTCATTTTTATCCGAGATTGTTTATTCGTAAGTATTTACTGGGGTGTATTTTATCATCCACATCCTTGTTTCATAAATATTTAATATTATTTCCATCCAACTACAATTGTTTAAATCCAATTTTACCCTTTGTTGAGTTTTTAGTAAATGAAATGAAAGGAATCTTTTGTCGTTTTCCGTACGAGGTACTTTTTGACTTTTCCGACAAAAGAACGAGAAGAATGTTTTTTTTAACTTATACGGCATGAATGGATTTTTAAAACATTATTTCCAAGAAGCTTCCTTTACAAGTTTTCAAGTTTATTTTTAATCAACTTCTTTTATTTTAAAGTTGTATGACATGTTATGAAAGGAAAAATGTTTTTGAAGAAGAAAGGATATTTTCCTCAAGGATGGAGTTCAAGTGATTTTCAAAATTATTTTCCATCTAAGATAATAAAAGGGTTCTGTTTTTATCCCTATTGTTAAATGGATATTGATTATGTTGTGATGGAAACATTTTTATGAATTCCATTATCTTATATGAATTGTTTTATGATGTCATGTTGTTTAAGAATCCCATTTTTATTACATGGGTTATGCGATGAATTATGATTTATGATTATGTGGCACACATAAGAAAGGATTCATTATAAGATGGGTGGGACCTATATCTCCCTCCAATGCATTAGGTAAAGATTTTATATCTCATGAGATAGACAGGGCTGGAACGGTAGGTTATACCGGTTCAGTGAAACAGGACTGAAATGAGGGTTACTCGATTCAGAAAGGGACTTTGTCCACTAAGATAGTCTTGGCAATTAGTCTTGACTAACAAGAAATGATTCTCTATGATTATGTGTGTATGCCACAAAGTTTCATGTTTTAAGTTATGATTATTGGGATTACTTTTTCACTTCCATGATTTATCCCATGATTATGAAATTATGCTCTCTTTTGCAGGTTATGATTTCCAAAATGTTATGTTCTTATGAATATGATGTGATTGATATTTATTTTGTTTACCCTTACTGAGAATTTGAGCTCTCCCTTTTATGTTTTCTTTTCCCCAGGATATAAAGAAAGGTTTTAGGTAAAAAAAAGGAAGATCTTTATGGGAGATTTTGAAGATCTTTCACCACGATTAGAAGATTATAGTCCGAGTTTCCAAAGACACTAAACTATTACAGTCCTTGTGTGTGTGTTTTTGTAATGTACTAAGTATTCCGCAAAAGTAATGTAATGTCAATGTACGTCAAGATACGGGTCTCTACATCTTCTATTTGGGAAAGCGGAAAAACGGACCTTAGACTCCATCCAGATGACCTTCCTGCATTATGAAAATGTGTCGGGGAAATCTATCATTTGGAGAAAGTCCCTGATTGTCTTTGGGGAGGGGGTCCCTTGACCCCGCCAGATTTCCATTACTAGTTCCCTTGGTGTCAAGAGAGGATCACTTTATTTTTATTATCTGGGAATTCCCATTTTTTGGGGATGAGTCAAGTGTTTCCACCTTGAAAGCATTGTCACCATAATTTCTCAACAGTTGGAAAAATGGTAATGGAAATGTCTACCACAAGCTAGAAGTGTCTATCTTATCAACTCACGCATCGCTTACATGTTCACTTATGCCTTATCTATCTACAGATGGCTGGTTAACCTCCTGAAATAGTTGAAAGAAAATATTGTGAACTTCTCCTGGACGGGATGCATAAGTGATAGGAAACTGGTTACGGTGGGCTGGATGGACTCCACTAAACACATTGATCTGGGAGGGCTTGGCGTCAAAGATCTCGGACGACATAATGGTTCTATCCTTGCTAAATTTATTTAGGGGCTTCTTAATCGTATTATTGGAATCTTGGGCTTCACTCGGGAAAGGTTTTTTGTTAAACATTGAGATGAATATGCAGGTTACTTCACCTCTTCTGTATGGCCAGTAATTCACAACTCGTACAAGAATATTATTTCTCACAAGAAATGGATCATCAAAAGGCACTCAGAACTGAATGATTGGTCCACACCATGGATTGATAGGCCTCTTCAGGAATACATGACTCCCTCTACATGCCTGAAGAGCCTGTCCATCACAGCATTCACTTCTCGGCTGGAAGAGTTTGGCACTCCTTCCTACTGAAGCCTTCCTTCAAATCCAGCGATATGCCTATGTTGACTTTGGCATCTTGGTTTGGAAACCAAAAATTTTTGGGAAATTAAATTCTAAGGATTATTATTGGTAAAACTGTTCTAGGGGATCCCCTCCCCCAGCCTGGCTCCCAATGTTTAAGAGGAATTTCATCCCTCCAGCTATCCATCTCCTTCTTTGGAAAATCTGGAAGAATCGGATGCCAATGCAGCAACAACTGCAGAAATCTAGACACAGCCTTGCCCCTGTTTGTTTCCTTTGCCTATGTGTTAAAGAGAATATTCCTCACACCTTCCTCCAATGTAGATTTAGTGCTGCACTTTGGGGTTACTTAAAGCTAATTTTTGGTCTCCCAACTTCCCTGGACAGGCTTCCCTTCAAGCTCCTGGGAAACCTGTACAACTGGGATTACAGCGATCAGGTACGCAATCTCCGGATGGTCTCTGTTGTAGCCATCATCTCCAATATTTAGACCACTTGGAATGTGTTTGACTTCAACAAAAAGTGTCTCTCCATTTATGGTGGTGTGGTGATGATTCACAAGGCTGTCTATGCGGCTTCCTGCATTCAGACAGGCTCTACGGAGAATGATGTTAGTGAGATCAATATTCTTTGGCTTCTTAGTGTCTCCGGAAGGGCCAAAAATCCAATGGTTCCTATGTTTATCTAATGGATCCCTCCACTCCCCTCATGGATTATGGTTAACGTGGATGGTGAATCCTTAGGCACTCTAGGTCATAGATGGTACGGTGGAGTATTTCAGACATACCAGGGCTTCAACAAAGGTGGTTTCCATCACTTCATCAGCGATGGGTGCGCCCTTGATACTAAACTATGGGCCATGATAAAGGTGAATGATTATGCTGTCAGATTCAGATGGAGCTTCATATGGATTGAATCTGACTCTATTCTTTCTCTGAATCCTCTCCAAAACAGGCCAAGGTGTGTCCCTTGGAGGATCCTCCCCCAATAGATGGAATGCCTCAACATGTGCCAAAGGTTGAGTCTTACTATGACACACACCTACCGGGAGGTGAATGTGGTTGCGGATTCTCTCTCCAAACAGGAAATTGTAGAGAGGTGCTCGTGTGGTCCTTTGTTGCCACACCGTTTTTCTTGTTGCTTGTGGATTCTGACCTCAGGTGTGAGTTGCAAACCCGATTATGTATGCCCTCCATGTAGCACTTTGTTTATCTTTTATTCTTCTTGGTATAATATTTGGGGGACCAGGCTAGCTTGGTCTTGAGCCTCCCTTTCCCTCAATACCCTAAAAACATAAACATTTCTAAAACCCTAATAAAATCCTAAACAGACCCCAAAACCCCAAAAAACAACGAAAATTTATAAAATCTCCAAAAAACCATAAATACCCTATATACCCATAAAAACCCAAAAACCCACTAAAAATAATAAAAACTCATTAAATCCCTAAATATTATAAAAAAACTAAAAACCATAGAATCCCTAAAAGACTCAAAAAACCAAAAACCCAAAAAACCCAAAAATCCCTAAAGAACCCTAAAAATCCTAAAAATCCTTAAAAAACATGAAAACCCATAAAAATAAAAAAAAAATCCCTAAAAATATCTAAAATCATAAAATACCCTAAAAAATTAAAACCCCCAAATAAAAACATAAAAACCAAAAAACACATAAAACCCCTAAAAACCTAAAAACACTAAAAACATAAAAAACTATAAAAACCCATAAACACTTCAAAATCATTAAATATTTAAAATAATAATAAAAAACCTAAAAAATACATAAATGAACATAGATAACTTCATAACCCCTAAGAAAAACTTAAAATACTAGAAAATTTGAAACTCCTAAAAAACTAAAAAAAAATTAAAATGGTAAAAAACCTTAAAAGACATTAAAAACCATAAAACCCCCATAAAATAAAAAATTTCCTAAAAAGTATAAAGACACTAAAAACCCATGAAAACCGTAATACCACTAAAAACTCTAAAAACCATTAACCCCTTAAAACATTAAAAACAGTAAAATACCATTAAAACCCTATAAAATCAAAAAAAGAAACCTAAAATACCCAAAAACCCATTAGAAACCCTGAAAACCATAATAATACTAAAAAATCCACAAAATACCTAAGAATGATCATGATGTTGCTGCATATGGTTTGGTATTAATGGATACTGGTTGATGATGTTCTATGAGGTGATGTTGGAGACTTTTCTGTTTTTATGCTTTGTGTGTTTTTGGATCTTTTCTTTTGGGAGTTTTTTGGGGTTCGTTTTGTAAAGGGTTTTTTGGGCGTGGGTAATTTGACCCCTCCCCTCCCTTTTTTCCTACATATTCTTTCTAATAAATTTGGGGGGTCGGGAATAGCGTGGCCCTTGCATCTTCCTTGCCCTAAAAACTCAATAAAGCCCCTAAAAACACAATAAACCATAAAATCCTGTAAATCCCTGAAAAACCCTAAAAACATAAAAATCTCCAAAACTCCTAAAAACATGAAAATACTAAAAAATCCCTAAAACCTATAAAACCCATACAAATCTTGAAAACCCAAAAACCCAATAAAAATCATAAATACCACTTAAACTTATAAAACCCATTTAAACCCCTTCAAAAGATAAAAACACTTAAAAACATTAAAAATGCTAAAAATATAAAAGAACACTAAAAAACAGAAAATCCATAAAACCCCAAAAACCCATAAAATCCCACAAATCCCTAAAAATGATAAAAAAAGTAATAAAATTCTAAAAAATTCAAAAAATACCTAAAGAAAAAACCCTAGAAACCTTTAAAACCATATGAAAACATTAAAAAAACACTAGAAGCCACTAAAAACCCAAAAAACACTAAGAACCCTAAAAAATCGAAAAACCCTAAAAACCGTCAAATTTTATAAAAACCATAAAACCCTTAAAATCCTATGAAATACATAAAAATCAATAAAGACATAAAAACACAGAAAATCTTGAAAAACCCAAAGAAATCCTAAAAACCTAAAAATACATGAAACACCAAAAACCAAAAAAATGATAAAAACCTAAACAACCATAAAAGACCAAAAAAACCATAAAACTCTTAAAAACCTTAAAAATTCCTAAAAACCTTAAATACCTTAAATCCCTAAAAAACCTAAAACCAATACAAATAATAAAATCCATTTAAACACGTAAAAAATTAAAAACTGTAAAAAAACTTTAAAATCCCAAGAAACTAAAAAACCCATAAAAATATAAAAACCATAAAAATCCTCAAAAATCCATAAAAATCACTAAAAATTTAAAAGCCCCAAAAAACCAGAAGAAAGCCTCAAAAACCTCAAAACACTTAAAACCCCCTAAAAACAAAAAAACGCTAAAAAACTAAAAAAACCATAAAACCTTGACACCCTAAAAACCATAAAACCACGAAAAACCAAAAAAAGGACAAAAACCCCATAAAAACCTTTAAAAGCCGCTAAAAATTATATAAACTATTTCAACCCATAAAAACCATATAAAACTCTAAAAACCTAAAAACCCCTAAAAAATCCCTTAGACACCAAAAATTAATGAAAACTCAAAAAACCTTAAAAATCATCAAAATCCCTAAGAACCCTAAAATCCATAAAAATCCTAAAAATACATATAAATAGATAAAAATGGTATAACCCCTAATAACCTATGAAATCCCAAAAAAATCCTTCAAAACCTAAAACACTGAAAAACCAAAAAAAACCTGAAAACGTTAAAAAACCTTAAACCCTGAAAATCCCTAAAGACCCTCATAACCATTAGAATCCTAAAAATCCCTAAAAATCCATAAAAATTTAAAAATACCTAAAAACCCAAAAAAATACTATGGAAGCCATAAAAACAAAAAAGAACTTAAAACCCATAAAAAATAAAAAATTCTAAAACACCTAAAACACCTAAAAGACCTCAAAAACTAAAAACCCCTAAAAGCCCCAAAAACCCTTAAAAATTCCCAAGAACCCATAAAATCCTTGAAGTCCAACTAATTGGTCTAAAAACCCTTTAAACCCCTAAAAACATTAAAAAATATAAAAAATATTAAATCCAAAAAAACTAAAAGAGCCTAAAACCCCTAAAAATCCATAAAAACACTGAAAACCCTAACAACCGTAAAAAATATTAAAAATCACTAAAATTCCCAAAAAAGAAAAAAATCATAAAAAACATGGGAATCCCTAAGATAACCTTAAATAACTAAAAAACTAAAACCCCTAAAAACTTAAATAATTATAAATGCCATAGAAAATCATAAAACCCCTAAAAACCCTAAAACCCTAAAACCCCTAAAACAATTAAAAACACATAAAAACCCATTAAAACCATAAAAAACCAATAAAGACTCTAAAAACCCCTTAAACCCATAAAAATGATAAATTTTTTAAAAATACATAAAAAACATAAAAACTCAAAAAAAACCCTAAAACCCCAAAGAAACCATAATACCCTGAAAACTCCGAAACCCCTAAATACAATCAAAATCCCTATAAAGCATAAAAATCATAAAATATACCTAAAGATCCTTGAATACTTAAAACCCCTAAAACCCTGAAAAACCCTAATAAAACATTAAAAACATAAAAACACTTGTTTCACAACCCCCTACCTCCAATGATTTCCCTCCTGAGATGGAAATGATGGAAAGAGAGATAATGACCCCCCGAGTCCCACCTCTAGTAGGGGTGTGCAAGTAGTTGGAGGAACCTCTAGGGAGACATGATCCAAGGGGCTTACCACAATGCATGATCACTTGAGGAAGAAGGATTATAGGATACCTGGGAACCAAGGGAAAATAGAAAATTAACGAGATAGAAAAGACCTCGTCTTAAGAAAGGCCAGATCTTATATTAATAGAGGAACAATTTTAAAATCAATTAAAGTCGGACCATGATCAAGACCACATGTTTTGAATAACTTGGACCATCCCAAGAATTAGTAAATTAAATATATAATTTATATCATTTTAAATTACTTCCAAATTTCTAGAATATGCTATTAAAGCTAATTTATGTCAATTAAGACATTAGAGGGGTGAATCTGAAAAAATATGGAAAACTAGAAATTTTTGAAAACTATCAAAATGACTCACCATTGGGTGAGTCACCGACACAAGTCATCGATGGATGAGTAAATGTTGGTTGAGTCACTAACGTGGCTCACCAATGACACCCACCAACACTACCTATTGATGGAATAATCACCATCGTGACCCACCATTAGTGAGTCCTTGTTGTGAGTTACCAACATAACTCATCAATGCCACTCATTGATGCCACCTACCTACACCGCCTAATGACGCCACTTACCATTGCCACCTACCAACACCACCTACCAAATCCACCTTCCAATTCCATGTACTTATTTCACCTACCGATGCCACCTATTGACACCACCTACTGATGCCACCTACCATTGGAAGATCTAGATTTTAAACAAACTCTTGAAATAATTAATCATTGCCTCCAGAATACCTCAAGCACTGGATTTTGAAGAAGTAATGTGTCAGGGGGGGTCAGGACATTACATCAGATACCTATCAAAATATTTGCATCCTTAAGAATTAAAAACCAACCCAGAAGGAAGAGAGGGGTCTGAACAATCACCTCGTAAGATACCTCTCAAGGATCTTTCTATACTAGAAACAAATATACAACTAAACACACCTAATTTCAATTATAAACCACATTTTTTTGAATAATGGAGTGAAACCTCAACATCCAAGAAAACCTCAAACATCTAGAATCAAAACTAACCAAAATACACACCACATAAGCACAACAACGATGCCATCCCAAACACATTAATTTGGGAAATCATTTCTCCATGTCAGGATACTATTCGTTCTCGATACCACTGAAACACCAGCACAGGTTTAATAACATCTCAATTCATGCATCTTGACTAGGAATATGGTCCTCCCATATTCATGTGTTATAACTCTATCACACATTATATTACTAGGAAACAACTCTTCTCATATATAACAAGGTTTAAGAATTATGTTACAAAGGAAAAAACAACAAGGAAAAACTCAATACAACTATGGGTACTGGGAACACATCTATGTATCACTTTCCCAAGTAATCTCCTCCAGGATACCATTACTCCACAACACATGAACAAAATGAATGTTCCAACCATGCAACAGCTTCTCCTAATGATCTTGTATATCTACTTGTCGCTCCATGAATGCCACACCATCTTTGATATCCAACTCTCCCAAGTCAATGACATGGGAGTCACCATGAAGATACCAGTGAAGATGAGAGATGTGAAAGGTGTTGTGGATCCCTCCAACTATGGTGGAAATACTAACTAGTATTCCACCTTGACAACTCTCCCCAACACCTCAAAGTGTCCAATGAACCTCAGATAAAGCTTTCTCCCACTTCCAAACCTTCGCTACCCACATAAAGGAAAAAACATTAATAAAACATGGTCCCCAAACTCGAACGCGATGGGAATCCCCCTACAATTAGTGTATGACATCCTCTAGTCACGTGTTTCCTTCATCGTCTCACTAACAAGCTACACCTTCTAATTCGTATTATACACCATGTCCGTACCAAGAATAGATACTTCCCCAACTTCTATCCAGCACAAGTGTGAACAATACTTTCTTTCATACAAATATTCTAATGGAGCCAAGCTAATGGAAGAGTGATAGAGATTTTTGTAAGAAAACACCACCAATGAAAAGTGTCACACCCAATATCTTCCAAAGTCTAATATGCATTCCCAAAACATGTCCTCCAAAATTTGGATGGTCGGTTCAATCTATCTATCCTTTTGAGGGTGAAAATTATTACTGAGGCGTAAATGAGTTCTAAAATAATAATGAAAATTCTTTTAGATTCATGAGGTTAAGCATGCATCCCAATATATGATGATAGATCTCAAAACTCCAAGAATCCACACAACCTCATCCACATACCTATTGTTCAAGGAATACACTGTGCCCGACTCCTTAATCACTAAGAAGTGAGCTAATTTCATCAGCTGATCCACCACTACCAAGACTACATTGCATCCTCCTTGATCATTGGGAATCCATATAATTAAATCTGTAGATATATCATCCTGGTTTCCCTTGGGTAAATCTAGGGGCTACAAAAACTCACTGGGAACATGGTGCACAGTCGTCACCTACTGGAACACTATGCACTTCACTACAAACTCTGCCACTTTCCGCTTCATCCCATTCCACCAAATATGTTCTCTCAAGCTGTGGTACATCATAGAAATTATCAGGTGTACCGCTAAGGGTTTGCTGTCAAACACATCGAGAAGTCTCTCATGCATTTCCACCGAAAAAACTACCTCCCATGTAATATCATCCGATTCTGAGAATCCTCTGACCATCCCTCTAGAGCATCACCCAGATCAATGTGATCACACATCACCTCTACCTCCGAGTCTCCCCATTGAGATTCCTCCACTGGATGCATCAGAGTGGACTACACCATCATCTAAAACATACACCCTCTACCTCCATTCATTCCTATATCTAAGTGCAAGGATTACGACTCCTCTATCCCCTCCCAAGCATCCATATATTATGTAATGACCTCCTTCTATGAATTTCGTCTCAAAGCATCGACCAAAACATTCTCATTTCCTGAGGTGTAAGAGATCCCTAAATCATAGTCATGGAGAATCTCCATCCACTCCACAATCACAAATTCAGATCTAGATGGGGAAAGATATATTTCATGATCTTGTGATATAAGAAGACCAAAAAGAACACACCAATTAGATAATGCTGCCAAAACATCTATGCGAACAATACCACTGATAGCATTAGATCATGGGTGGCATAGTTACATTAGTGGGGATGTAACTGCCTAGACCCATAAGAGATCACTCCCCAGTGTTGCATCAATAAACACACTAATCCCAAATGTTAATCTTCATAAAACACCTCAAAGATCACTCCCTCGTCTAGAAACTAGAGCACCAGTGCACTGACCAAATTATCCTTAAGATAGTTGAACGTTGTGAGGAACTGCTCAATCCACACAAAATTCTGGACCTTCTTGGTCAAAGACATCGACAGAGATAGAAATCAAGATAAATCGGGTACAAATATATGGTAATATCCTACTAGTTTGAGAAAACTAAAAACCACTATAATATTTCTGGGAGCTTCCCAAGATAAAACTACCATGACCTTTGAAGGGTCTACTACTATACCCTATTGCGACACCACATGTCCAAGGAAATTTACCTCTCATGTCCAGAACATGCACTTGGAGAACATTTCATAGATCTTGTGGCATCGAAGGACCTATAAGATAGTCCCGAGATGATCGACATTCTTCTCATACGACTTTGAGTAGATTTGGATTTCATCTATGAAGACGATGACCAACCAGTCAAAGAACTAATGGAATACAAAGTTCATAAGTCCCATGAATATGGATGGTACATTCGTAACACCAAATGATATAACTACAAACTCAAAGTGTCCATACCTATACCTGAAATAGGTCTTCAGGATATCACCTTCTTTCACCCTCATCTGGTGATACCCAAACCACAAATCAATATTTGAGAACCAAATTGTCCCTCCTCATATGGTTGAAAAGGCCGTATATTTTTGAGAGATGGTAGAAGTTATTTAAAATTACCTAATTCAACCTCTAATAGTCTATAAAAACCTCATACGACCATCCGTCTTCTTTGAAAAAAATACTAGTGCACCCCTTAGTGACACACTATAATGGATAAATCCCTTATTAATCAAATAATTTTTCTGAATCCTCAACTCCCACAACTCTGAAAGTTCCCTTCGATAAGGATCCATGAAAATTGGAGAAGCACCAGGTGAATAGTCTATCCCAAAATCAACACCACGTCGAGGGGGTAGAGTTACAACCTCATCAGGGAAGACATCCAAGAACTCCCCAAAAATTCTAGGAACCTCCTCCATCTCAACATCCACTGATTCCACCATCATATTGTCCAACATGGAAAGAAGGGGACCCATATATCAACTGCCCATCTAACATCTCTGATCACCAATGAAAGCCACATGTTTCCCACCCACATCTGAAAGCAATTATCTCCTATAGAAGCAGTCAATTATAGCATGCATTGGGTACAACCAATAAATTACAAGGATGAAATAATACACTTTCATATGTAACAGGAAAAGAACACCACGGGACTGATGTGGCCCCATCATCAGTCTACATCCCTAATACACATCAAAAAAGTTGGTCTGACATTCGACTGGCGTACTCAACACTAGGGGCACAAGAAGTCTCTCTACATCTATTCCTAGTACATGGGATAAATTAGGTGAAATAAAGGAGTGAGGAGCTCATGAATCAAACAAAGCATAAAAAATAGTACAAAAAAAATTGATCCTACCTCAAATGATATTCAGACCTATAGGAACTACTACCTCTGTGGCCTGTAACAAACCACACCAAGCTTCTTTTCCCCTCTACTGACAACTACCTCTTCCACCATGCCCTGGATGAGGTCCGGGAGGAACACCATAATGTAGTTCTCTACCTACCCCATCTCCTCTCAGTGGAGTGGGAGCATGCTATCCCTACTACAGAAACAACATAGCTAGAAACTGCTGCTGAGGTGGGAGCTGAACTTTCCCACATCCACCATACTGAGCTCGAATGCACGTCGGGAAATGACTCAGAAGATGACCGTGAAATTCATAGATAAAACACACCATCCATAAGCCTACAAGATATGCATGAGGACTAGAATTTCAAAATAGTAACTGCTGAGGTTGTCTCCCCATCGGTCGAAACCTCGAAGGCCCGAGCGCCAGAGACCTACTGCTAATAACCTTGAACTTTGAATGACTATTCTGATTCCCCTCTAATGGTAAAAATACTCATGATTGCATCCTATCAACTATATTCACCTTCTTATAGTTCTCCAAGTATTTCAGAAAGGTATAGGGAGTAACCTCATAATAGAGAGAAGGATGAAGTGCCTCCTCTAGGCGTCTCACATGAGACTCCTCATCCGGAAAGAGATACGAAAAAATAGAGATCCTTGAATTTTATACCCAATTCCCATACCGACATACCCCCTACTTGAGGGAGATTAAATATTTTCTCTTCTCATCCTTCTTGGTCAAGGAAAGGAATTATGCTCAGAATTCCTTCTCTAAATTGACCCACATAATGTCATCCTCCTTCCTCTACCCCAGGTAAAGTGTCCACCACTAACAAGTATATCCCCACATCTGGCTCACTACAAAGAGAACCAAGTATTCTATTAGTTACCATATTAAGCTAAAGGTGATCACAAGATCCTTAAGGCAACTCTATGTATCCATGTCCAAAACACTGACCTCGTACTTCCCAAGAGTTTGTCTCTTGAAAGCACATAATGTTTTCATCCACTGGTCATCCTCCTCCACTGGACCAACCCTTATTAAATTATTTGAGTCAACCGATTGAGCCTCCACTACCTGTACTACAGATGGATGATGACTAGGTGCCATAGCTGAATGGTAAAAAGGAAATCATAAGCCCAAGGAATATGAAATTTTATTTAAAGTTCATTTTTACTCATTTTATTGTTACCCCATCCAAATTTCCCCAATACACCAATTCAATGATGAAAACAAGTCATTATGATGAATATTACTCTCCAAGGGTATCTACCCTACAAATGGTGTAGCATCATCTGGTCGTTCGATTGGCTTACAGTCCTTACATCGGATCACGGGGGGGGGGGGGGCAAAACATTCTGTGTCCTAGCCGGTCATCCTTGGCCTTTGTCACACACCAAGATCACCAAACACTATTACCATACCAACCCACGAAATCCTTATTTTTCCTACTCGATTCTCCATCCTATCTCTAAACCATCACATCTAGTTCCATTCTATCATGACCCCTCCATCTAAAGATGCCCCTCAAGAGCTGGTAATGAAGGAAGAGAGATAATGACCACTAAGTCCCACCTCATGTTGGCCCCAGGGTGGCGACCAACACTATGTTTATAAAGACATCACAAAATAAGAGTCATTACCATTTTTATAGTAACTAAATCAGGAGAGAAGATGTATCAACCACAAAAAAAATCAAATACATATATAAACATAAGAAAAAATCCATCCCACATGCAAGTTTAAAATATAACTGCTACAAAGAAAGAGTCTCTAATGTAATCACAAAAAGAACAAAGCAATGAAACAACAAAACAATTGCCCCCCCATAAGAGCTAGTAATGCCCAGCATGGTCCCCATTGTCCTCTTGGAAACCTGAAAGAAGTTTTATATACACAGGGTGAGCATAAAAGTATAATTAGTAAGAAAACCAATGTATCTAGTGCATAATTAGAGAAATATACTAATTTTTTGATGAGAAAACAACAGAAACCAATAGTACAAAACAAGGTATACTAGTACCCTAAACCTCACCAAATAAATCAAGTCAAGTAATGTAATATAGAGAACATAGATGATAGGGTATGTTGCACCACAATCCCACTGATTAGCCACTCTCACACCCTAACAGAATATGTCCTACGGCTCCCACCTCTTCTGAAAGTACCATGTCACAACCTGACCACACTCACCTAGGCCTCACAACTAGTCCCACAACATTTTAAAACAAAGCACATCACATCTCTCCCACACACACCTAGGATTCACATCCACGAACCCCCCCCCCCCATAGAGAGTTGGGATACATACCACATCGCATTCTGAAAACACCTAGGAAATCACAAAGAATATCATCCTAAAGACACCTAGGAAACCACAACTCATCTCATCCCGAATGAATAAGGGAAACCAATACTCATACACAAACACTAGGGATTCCAAAACAACTACCTACCCAAAGGATCTGAGGCTAACACTTTCTGGAAGAGGGAGCAGTGAAGAGTGGGTGGCCAACCATTCATACTCCCACTAGGATGTTTGGGAAATACACCTTCCACCATGACAATGGGGGTAGCACATATTCCTCAACTAGGGGGGTCATATATAAATAAAAAGGAAGTAAAAAAGTATATATATTTAGTATAAAACACTCATTCCCAACCTATGGGTTCTCAACCAAACAAACAACCACCCCATGATACTACCAAATTTTATGCTACCTCTAAATGCATTATTTAACACCAGTAGGAGTCACTTCATAAATTGATAAATGAAATACATCTATAACAAGACACAACCCAACCATACCCCCATCTAACTCATTTATCAAAAAACCATTCTTTACAATGGAAACCATTCATTCATTCCATCCCTACCCGGGAAGCTACCAGGCACAACACAATCAATAGTTATCAGAAGGAAAAGAGTCACCAATCACACCACGTGACAAACCACATATCCAAACAACCTATATAACATTTCCACTCAATTTAACACCCATAACAAGCACTTACATCATCATTTTTCAAAGTCAGACCACCCTATCCTTCCTCTCAATAAGAAAACTCCCAACTTATAGCCAAACCCACAACACACCTCTTCACAACCAAACATGACATTCCCACTGTATAAAAACACCACACCCATCACACCTGCAATATAGACATACAACAACCCGAACCAACAACCCTACTGCTCAACCACTACCCATCCATTCCATAATCAGTCGATCTCTCTACCTAAGATTCCAATAAACGACCCATATCATCCTTGAAATAGCTGTTCTCTCAACCCCAACACCACACAACCACACAAGGCACCAAACAGAACAAATCCACACACAAAACACAACCACACTAACAAATAAAGGTGTTTTAAGATTTAGAAAACACATATTCTTTCATTCCACTTTGATAATTGAGGGCTTATAACAGAGTAAGTTTGATCCTGAGGCATCCATTTATTTAAATGAATACACATGGTTAACAAATTTCTTTTTCATACAGTCATTAATAGGGGATAAAAAATATACATCTATAAGCAATCACATGTGTGAAAACAATAACCACAAGGTAGCATGATTTTTAGTAGGCATATAGCATATTCAAATCACAGTATCAGTAAATAATAAAACATAATCATTCATCACTTTTCCCCAACCCCTGTATATGGGTATAAAAATTGATTTGATTATCTTTATTTATTTGAAATTCTGTTATATTTACCAGAAAACATTCATAAACCCACCCCGCATGATTTAAAAATTAAAAGAGACCAAGTGATCCCCACTTGGAAGAATAGATGATCAGAAATTCCTCTTACTGCCAAAATAGGGGGTGTGTAAGTAGTAGGAAAAACCACCAGGGAGACACGATCCAAGGGACTCATGACAATGCACAATCACTTAGGTAAGAAGGGTTTTTGGATGCTTAGGAACCAAGGGAAATTATAAAACACACAATGGAGAAAGGATCCTAGATTTTGGATGGCCAGATCCTATATCAACAGAGGAACAATTTTAAAATCCATTAATGTTGGATCACGATCAAGACCATGCATTTTGACAAACATCAAGCCTCCTGAGTGTGAGGAAATTAAATATATAATTTATACCCTTTGAAATAGATTCAAAACCTCTAGAATATTCTATTAAACCCAATTTACATCAATTAAAAAGTTAAATGGGTGAATCTAGAAAAACTGGGAAAAACTAGAACTTTTGGAAAACTATCCAAATGACTCACCATTGGGTGAGTCATTGATGTGAGTCATCGATGGTTGAGTCACCAGTGGTTGATTCACCAACACAAATCACTGAAACCACCTAAAAACACCACCTACCAATGGATGACTCACCGTTGTGACCCTCCATAAGCGAGTCACTGTTTTAAGTCACAGACGTGACTCACCCATGCCACCTATCGACGCCACCTACCAAAGAAACTTACTAACGCCTCCTACCAAGGCTACCTAATGACATGACCCAATAACACCACCTACCGAAGACACCTACTCACACCCCCTACTGATGGAATAAATGTATTTTAGAAAAACTCTTTGAAATGAGTCATTGTTGCCTCCAGAATACCTCAAGCACTACATTTTTTCAATGTAATGGAGTGGAGGGGGGTTCTGGCCATTACACCTTAAAACCCCTAAAATCCTAAAAAATTCTAAAAACATTGAAAACCCAAAAAAACCAGAACCCCTAAAACATTAAAAATCCTAAAACCCATATAACTCGAAAACCACTAAAAACTAAAAAATCACTTTAAACCCCAAAAATGCTAAAAAACTATAACAAAACATAAACACCCTAAAAAATAAAAAAATATCACTAAAATCACACAAAAAATATAAGCCCAAAAAAGACTAAAAATCATTGTAAATCCCTAAAAAACTAAAGACCCTATATACCCTAAAAACCCTAAGAAAATCATAAAAACCTAAAAATGCCTAAAACAACTAAGAAACCTGAAAAAACTAAAAAATATATAATCCCTTAAACACTAAAGAACCCTAAAATACACTAAAAACTATAAAAACACTGAACCCTTAAAACCCCCTAAAACTCATAAATCCCCTAAAACCTTCTAAAAAATCTAAAAATCCTTTAAAGCCTTATTTTTTTAAAAAACTTAAAAAAACATGAAATCCCCAAAACCATAAATGCTTAAAAACCCTAAAAATCCCTAAAAACATAAAAGAAACCCTAAAACCCCTTAGAAACCCTAAAAATGATTAAAACCCTAAAAAATTAAAACCCTAAAACACCATAATATTCATAAAACTCCGTTAAACCCTTAAAATCCCGAAAACCCCTAAGAAACTATAAAAAATCCTAAAAATCCATAAAAATCCCTAAAAAATAAAAACACCTAAAAACCCTGAAAACCACTAAAAAATTAAAATAAAAAATTAATTAAAACCCCTAAAAAACTAAAAATGCTAAATTCTTCTAAAACCCAAAAACCCGAAAAACCCACAAAATATCCAAAACCCTAAAAAACCATAAAAAATAAAAAAAACCTAAAACCCTAAAAACCCTAAATATCCCTAACCAAATATTAATAAACTAAAAATACTAAAACCCCCTAAAAACCTAAGAAAACATAAAACCCTAAAAACCATAAATAGACCATAAACCCCTAAAACCCCTTAGAATGCATAAAAATCCCTAGAAACCTAAAAAACACATAAAACCCTGAAAAATGGTTAAAAACTCTTAAAACCCATTAAACCCCCAATAATGTTGAAAACTATAAAAAACTAAAAACCTTAAAAAGTTGAAAAACCCCCTAAAACCCCGAAAAAAATTCATAAAACCCCTTAAAACACTAGAACCCTTAAAGCCATAAAAATCTCTAGAATCCCTAAAATCCCAAAAAAAAATCTTCGAAACCCCTAAAATTGCCTAGAAATGTAAAAAACCCTAAGAATACACAAAAATGTAAAAACACTTAACCTAATGTATTTCATGTGGGCTCTAATACTAAAATATATGTGATCTATGGACCTCTAGGAAGTGTCCTAGGAACCGTGTTCAAATTTAACCACTTTAGCACTCAGATATCAATAAGACAACAAGTGAGAAGGGTTGTAAATGGAGGAAATGAAGATGAAATGAGAGAATTGGTGAAAGTAGAACCCAAATAGAACTTTTCTCTAAGAACTCAAGCAACAAGATGACCCAAAGGATTGCGAATCCATTGATTAGTCAAGAATTAATCAAGAAAACAAAGATTGCAATAAAAACTCAAGATAATAATATTAACTTCATTAATGACATCTAAATAGTACATGTGATGCCTATTTATTGGCCAAGAGTGTTACAAATGTCTAACACCAACTTTCCACAAGACAAAAGGCCTAAACGATTCTTTTGAAACTTTTGGCACCTGGCCATGTCTTTAAGAGACCAATTTCATACCCTTTTGGAAAGTAAAGACAACATGCCCACCACTTTTGACTTTGAAGATTCCATTATGGGGTGGCATTTAAATTAATATCATACAATCGGTTGGGTCCTTAAATGCATGTTTGTTATGTAATTAATGTAAATATAGGCATGGATTCTTCCCCCAAGAAAGGGTATTGGGCCTCTCCCGGGATATTTATTATTAATCAATGTAAGGCCTCCTTCATCCTCTTGTTCTGATCCCTTCTCATTGGGCCTCTAATTCCTCATGATAGGGCTTGGGAAATAATGTGCATCCTCTCTCTTCATCAAGTCCACCTTTAACACATCAATTCCTTTATTTTCCATTGTCCTGTCAAAAAATATTAAAAGCCTTCAAACAAAAAAATAAATAAATAACTCTAAAAATCTAGAAAACCCTAAAAAACTCAAAAAACCCTAAAACTCCAAAATACCATTAAAACCATAAAAGACTAAAAACTCTAAAATCACTAAAATACCCAAAAAAAATCCCTAAAACCCATAAAAATACAAAATATGCATTAAAAATACCAAAAAATAAAAAAAATTCCCTAAAAAACCCCAAGAAAACCAAAAAAAAACCTAAATGCACTAAAAACCCATAAAAAACAAAGAAAAACTCAAAAAAAACATAAATAATTCTAAAACATGTAAAAAAAATTAAAAAAACCATAAAAATACTAAAACCTAATTAAAACCCTAAAAATCCACTAAAAACTATAAATACCCTTTAAACCCCTAAAAATTTTAAAAACCATAAAAAATCTTTATAACCCTAAAAACCTAAAAAATTCCTAAATCCCAAACAAACAATAAAACCAATAAACCCTAAAAATCCCAATAACCCTCAAAATACCTAAAAACCCTAAAAATCAAAAAAATTATAAAAAATCCTAAAAAATGCCTAAAAACATAAAAAAAAATTAAAAAACCCTAACACTCTAAAAACCCTAAGAAATCTTAGAAACCGAATAACACATAAAACCCCTAAAAACCTAAAAAAAAACTTAAAACCATAAAAACCCCTAAAACACCCCAATATCCTGATAACACCTAAAAACCATAAAAATTATAAAAAGACCTAAAAATCCTTAAAAATGTAAAAAATTCGAAAACCATGAAGAACTCTAAGAAATCATTAAAAACATAAAAATAATTAAAACCCCTAAAAACCCTTAAAAGCCTCCTAAAACCCATAAAAAACGTTACAAACCCATAAAACCCCACTAAAAATATATAACCCTTTAAACCCCTAAAAATGTTAAAAACTCTTAAAAAACATAAAATCACTGAAAAACTAAAAACCGTCATAAAAACTGAAAAAATCATAAAACACCTAAAATGCTAATAACCGTCAAAATCCCTATAATCCTAAAGAACTATAAAATTCGTAAAAAATCCCTAAATTAAATTATATCATAAAAAGAACCAAAACCCTAAAAAACACAAAGAAAACCTTAAAATCTTAAAAACAACTAAGCCCCAAAATACCAAAAAAATGATAAAAACCATAAAAAATCCGAAAAACCCCCAAATCATTAAAAATCCATAAAATCCTAAAAAAACTATAAGAATCCCTAAAACCAAAAAAACATAAGAAAATCATAGAAATATAAAAGCACTTAATACGCCTAAAAAATATAAAATGATTAAAACCCTAAAAGACCGTCAAACCATCTAAAAATCATAAAAACCCTAAAAACCCATAGAATCCCTAAAAACACTAAAACTATAAAACCACTTTAAACCCCTAAAAACATTAAAACACTCTAACAAACTAAGAAACCTTAAAAAAACACTAAATCCCAAAAAAACTATAAAAACCCTTAAAATCCTAAAACCCTCAAAATCCTTAAAAATCCTAAAAGATAATAAAAATTCTAAATTTTATAAAAATATCAAGAAAGGTGAAAAACCAAAAAAAAACCAAAAACCCCTAAGGAAATCTTAAAAAACACAAAACCCCAAAAAACCCTAACAAAATTAAAAACCCTTAAAACCCCTAAAAACTCTAAAACCAAAAAAATCCCTAAAACCCTTTAAAAAACCTTAAAACCCTATAAAACCCCGAAAAACCACAATAAACTAAAAAAAATCATTAAAACCCCTAAAAATTTAGAAAACTCTAAAAACCTTGAAAACACTATAAAAACATCTAAAAAACTATAAACCCCAAAATTGCATAAAAATTCTAAAAACAAAAAACTCTAAAACCCCTCGAAATCCCTAAAACCAGTACAAACCATAAAAACCTCCTAAAAATCCATAAAAACATTAAAAACATCAAAACCCCTCAAAATCCCGAAAAACCCTAAAACCCCTAAAAACAATAAAAATCCTAAAAATTCCAGAATTCCCTAAAAATGAAAACCCTCAAAAAAATAATAAAAAGTCAAAACATAGGAATACTTAAACACCTTAAAAACCAAAAAAAAAAGGATAAAAACCCTAAAAGGCACTTAAAAACTAAAAATACCAAAAAAACTATAAAAACCCTTAAAGAACATAAGAAACCCTAAAAACCCAAAAAACCACTAAAAACTCTTACAACACATTAAACCCCAAAAATCGTTAAAAAACTATTAATATTCTTAAACCACCTAAAACTAAAAAACCCTCTACAACCAAAGTAAACTACAAAAACCCAAAAAACCCAACCCCCCCTCCCCCCAAACGCTCAAAATCCATAAAACACTAAAAAAATTAATCATAAAACTCCAAAGAAATATCTAACAATGGAAAAAATCCTAAAAAACATGAAAAACCTTAAAAACCTAAAACACTAAAACACCTAGTACCCTAAAAACGCTAAATCCCAAAAAACCCAAAAATAACTAAACACCGTAAAATAAACTAAAAATCATAAAATCCATAAAAATACCAAAATAAATTGAGAAACCTAAAAATCTTTAAAAACCTAATAAAACCTTAAAAACATAAAAACCTAAAACCCCCTAAAGACCAAATGATTTCTATAAACCCAAAAAAACCCAAAAAAGACTCTAAAACACCGCAAAGACCATAAAAACCCTTAAATACCATTAAACCCCTAAGAATCTATAAAAAAACAAAACAAACACTTGAAACTCTATAAACATTTTAAACCCCTAAAAAATTTTAAAACTCAAAAAATCCCTATAAACCCTAAAAACTAAAAAACCTCAAAAATCCCAAAAAAACAATGAAAACCCTAAAAACCATAAAAACCCATCAAAATCCCTAAATAATCAAAAGATGTATAAAAATCCTAAAAACATCACAAATTTCTAAATAATGAAAAATACCCTAAATACCCTAAAAACATTAATAAAACCTTAAAAACAAAAAAACATTTTAACCCCCTAAAAACCTAAAAATGATAAAAAACCTAAAACCCCTAAAAACCATAAAAAACCAAAAAAACCCATATAATCCTAAAACCACTAAAACTACTTTGAACATGTAAAAACAGTAAAAAATATAAAATAACAAAAAACAAAAAAAAACCTAAAAACCAAAAAAACCATAAAAACCCTAAAAGACCCCAAAAACCTTCAAAATCACTAAAAACACTAAAAACCATAAAAATCCCAAAAAAAACTGCTAAAACCCCCCAAAAAATAAAAAACCACAAAAACCCAAAAAACACCTAAGAAAACCATAAAAACCTAAAAAATACCACTAAAAACATAAAAAAGGCTAAAACCATAAAAACTATAATAACACGAAAAAACCTAAATCCCTAAAAATCCCTAAAAATCCTAAAACCCCAAAAAAAAAATACATAAAAAGACCTAAAAATGTATAAACCTTAAAAACACTGAAACCCCATAAGAGAACATAAGAATCCTAAAAACACTTTAAATACAAAAAAGACCTAAAAATGAAAAAAAACCTAAAAAGACATTGAAAGCCCTAAAACCCCATAAAACCCTTAAAAACATAAAAAACCCTAAAAACCTATATGAACTGAAAAACCCCAAAAAAATCTAAAAAATATTTAAATTCATAAAAATGTTTAAAATTTAAAAAGTGATAAATATCCAAAACAAATAATATAAGAAACTAAAACCCTAAAACCCAGAAAACCCAAAAACCTTAAAAAATTCCTAAAACCCACAAAATCTCTATGTACCCTAAAAATAATTAAAATAGTAAAAACCATAAAAATCCCTAAAATCATGAAAAACAAAAAACCCTAAAAAACCCCAAGAAAACATTAAAAACCTAAAAACACATAAAACCCCTAAAAAAACTAAATACGCTAAAACCCATAAAATATAAAAATCCCTAAATCCCCCCAAAATCCCTAGAAACCCTACAAAAACTATAAAAAAACCTACTAAATACATAAAAATAACCAAAAAGTAAAAAAACCCTAAAACCCTAAAAACCCTAAGAAATACTTAAAAACCTAAAAATATTTTAATTCCCTATATAACCTAAAAACGCCTAAATAACCTAAATACGCTAAAAACACTAAAAGACCCAAAAACACATAAAACCATAAAAATAATAAAACCCCCCAAAAGAATTAAAAAACCATAAAACCCATTAAAAACCTAAAAACCACAAAAAACTCAAAAAACACTTTTAAAAAAATATTAAACACTCTAATAAACCTTAAAACACTATAAAACACGAAAATTCCTAAAAACCATATTGCACAACACCTTAAATTCCCTAAAGGCCTTAAACCCCCATAAAAACCAAAAAAATCCCAAAAAAATAAAAAACAATAAAATGCTAAAAAAAATAAAAAATTAAAAAAAATTAAAATCCCCTACAATATAAAAACACATAAAAACCCTAAAACCCCATAAAAACCCTAAAAACCGTAAAACCCCTAGAACATTAAAAATCTTAAAAACTAACCCCCCCTAAAAATCCCTAAATACCATAGAAACAATAAAAATCATAACGAATCTCTAAAATCATTAGAAATGTAAAAAACCATAAAAACCGAAAAAAAACCCTAATAAAACCTTAAAAATCAAATAATAAAAAAAACCCTAAAACCCCTAATAACCCTAAAAACCCTAAAAACCTAAAAAACACTAAAAACCTTAAAAAATCGTAAAAGTCTTAAAAACTCTAAATTCAATCAAAAATCCCTAAAATATCTAAAACCATAAAATTCCTAAAAATTCCCTAAAAATCCCAAAAAAGGAAAAAACCCTAAAAACCATAAAAAATATTGAAATCCCATAAAAATATAAAAACACAAAAAAGCCCTAAAAACCTAAAAAATGTTAAAATCCCAAAAAACCCTAAAAGACCAAAAAAAACCCCAAAACCCTAAACTCCATTAAAACCCCTAAAATGTTAAAAAACCATAAAAACCCTAAAAACCCTAAAATCCAACTATAATCTCTAGAATCACTTTAATCTCTTCAAAATGTTAAAAACTCTAAAAACCCTTAAAATATTTAAATATTAAAAAAACCCTAAAAGCCCATAAAAACCAAAATAACACAAAAAACCCAAAAAAACCAAAAAAAACCCTAAAAATAACTAATAAATGATATAAATTCAAAAGATACCAAGAAATCCCAAATAATTGTAAAAACCAAAAAAAACAAAAAAAACATCAAAAATTATAAAATCCCTAAAAACCATAAAAATCCGCCAAAATCATAAAACCCCTGAAACCATAAAAACCATAAAACCCATATAAAACCTAAACCACTATAAAATCTAAAACCCCTATAAACCCATTAAAATGTTAAATAATATAAAAAATATGACAACCCTAAAAAGCACAAAAACCCCTAAAAATAAAAAAAACCACAAATAACCTAAAACCCCTAAAAGCCGTCAAAATCCATAAAACCCTTAAAACCCAAATAAATCCTAAAAAATCCATAATAATAGCTAAAAATATATAAAAATCCTAAAAACCTTAAAAACAACAAGAAAACATTAAAAACATAAAAACACGTAAAACCCCTAAAAATCTAAAATTAATGAAAACTCTAAAAACCCTAAATGACTCTGAAAACCATGAAAATCCCTTAATCGCATAAAAACCATAATTTTTTAAAAAATACCTAAAAATCCCTAAAAATGTGAAAATCACTAAAACCCTTAAAGCCCATAAAAATGAATTACAAAAGATAAAATACTAGAACCCATAAAAAACCTAAAAAAATTAAAACCCTAAAAAACCCTAAAACCCTAAATGAATTCTAAAAACCCTAAAAATCCTTAAAAATTATACAAATAAAAAAATCCCTAATAATCTATAAAAACATAAAATATCTAAAAATCATGAAAACCCTAAGAAACTTAAAAACCTTAAAAAAATAATCCCCTAAAAACATTAAAATGCAAAAAATATAAAAAGACACTAAAATATATAAAAACCCTTTAAATTAATAATAATCACTAAAAAATTAAAAAACCCTAAAATCTACTAAATACCTAAACAATTAATAAAAAACTCCAAAAACCCTTTAAACACCAAAAAATGTTAATTCTTAAAAAACCATTAGGACCCTAAAAACCCAAAAAATCCTAAAAAATCCATTAAAACCCAAGAAACCATAAAAACCACAATAACCCTAAAACAACCACAAACAACCCAAAAAACAAAAAAACCCTAAAAGGCATAGAAATCCTAAAAAGGCACTAAAAGTCCCTAAAATTTTAAAAAACCTAAAAAAAATAAAAATCCATATGAAAATCGTAAAATCAAAAAAAAAACATAAACCCCATAAAAATCTTAAAAAGAAAGAACCCTAAAAATCCCTAAAAATCCTAAAAATTCCTAAAACCCCAAAAAAATCCCTACAAAACCTAAAAAATCCAAATGACCCCTAAAAATACCTTAAAATGTAATAAAACCTAAACCCTAAAAAACCATAAGAAAAATATAAAATCCTAAAACACATAGACCCCCTAAAAACATAACAACCCACTCAAAACCCAAAAAAACACTTAAAACCCTAAAAATAATAAAAATCCATAAACCCCTAAAACTATAAAAATCCTAAAAAACCTAAAAATGTAAAAAACCCAAAAAAACCCAAAAAAACCCAAAAAAATAATAAAAAAACAAAAAACAATTGAAACTCCTAAAAGTATCAAAAATGTTAACACCATAAAAAGTCACTAAAAACTAAATACCCATAAAAACCATAAACCCCCTAAAAACCATAAAAGCCATAAACCCCTAAAAACCACTAGAAAAGATAGAAACTATTTAAACCACTCAAACATCAAAAAACTAAAAAAATTGTAGACCCCTAAAAAACTCAAAACATAGCTCAAAAAAGAATTATAACCTAAAAACCCCTAAATCCCTAAAACCATAAAAACCATAAACACCATAAAAATCCCAAAAAATACTTAAAATCAATAAAATTTTTAATAAAATAAAATCTTTGAAAACCCCTAATAAAACCATAAAAACCTAAAACCACTTAAAACCCCTAAAAATAGAAAAATTCTGAAAACCATAAAAACCCTAAAATCCAAAAAAAAATCCAGAAAAACCATCAAAATCCAAAAAAAAATCTAAATAACCATAAAAGATTTAAAAAATCACTAAAAATACAAAAAAAATTAATAAACCAAAAAATCACTGAAAACCCATTATGAAAACAATAAAATCTTAAAAAACATAATACCCCTAAAACCCCTAAAAATGAAAAAAACCATAACTCCCCCCCCCCCAAAGACTGTAATACCTATAAACCCCCTAAAACCCATAAAAAACCAAAAAACCCAAAAAAACCCTAAAAACCACTAAGAACTGTAATAACCCATTAAAACCCGAAAAACATTAAAAACTCAAAAAACCCTACAAAACATTAAAACCCAAAAAAATACCATAAATACCCTAAAACCCCTTAAAACCTAAAAAATCTCTAAATACCCTAAAAACAAAAAACAATTATACACAATCCTTAGAAATCTCTAAAAATGTAAAAAATATTAAAACCCTGAAAACCTTAAGAAAACCATAAAAACCTAAAAAATACTTAAAACCCCTAAAATTCCTAAAAACTAAAAAACCCTAAAGCCACAAAAAACCTAAAAACCTATAAAATCATCAAAATCTCTAAAGACACATAAAAAACACAAAAATATAAAAAATAGCTAAATATCCCTAAAAATATAAAAGAGCCTAAAAACCCTCAGAAAACCTTGGAATCCCAAAAACACTTAAAACACCTTAAAAAACTAAAAAATGATAAAAACACTAAAAACCCAAAAGTCCCAAAAAAACAAAAACTCCCTTGAAAAACATAAAACCACTTAAAACCATGAATCCACAAAAATCCATAAAAATTATAAAACCCAATAAAAACACTAAAAAATAATTATACCCCAAAACTGATAAAAACCTATCAAAATTGTTAAGAAGCATAAAAACTCAAAAAAATTACTAAAACCCAAAAAAAACAAAAACAAACCCTAAAACCATTAAATTCTATAAAATCCCAAAATACTCATAAAAATCCAAAAAACCATAAAAACTCAAAAACCCTAAAAAACTCCAAAAAACTAAAACCCCTAGGAAAACCGTCAATACCAAAAAACACTTAAAACCCCTAATAAAACCTAAAAAATCCAAAAAACCCTTAAAATGATTAAAAACTTTAAAAGACATAGAAATCCTAAAAAACCACTAGAAATTTGTAAAACATAAGAAACCCTGATAACCCACAAGAAAACTTTTAAAAAACTAAATACATGTAAAAACACTAAAAAATGAAAAAACCTATAAATTCCCTAAAACTAATAATTCCATAAAACCCTAAAAACATAAAACCCCTAAAACCCATAAAAACGCAAGAAAAACACTAAAAACTCTAAAAACCATTTAAACCTATTAAATGTTAAAAATAATATAAAAACCATTAAAACTCTAAAAATCTCAAAAAAAGTAAAAAAATATAAAAACCATAAAACCTAAAAATCTATAAAACCATAAAAATAACTAAAAACCATAGAAGATCATAAAAATCCATAAAAATCCTTAAAAATCCTTAAAAATTCCAAAAAACATAAAAAAAATTAAAACCCATAAAACCCCTATGAAATCCTAAAACCCCAAAATATATTTAAAACCCCTAAAAAAATTAGAAAACCTAAAAATGGAAAAAAACCAAAAAACCTAAAAAATGTGAAAACCAAAAAACCTTAAAAACCAATTAAAACCCTTAATTCCCATAAAATCCCTAAAAATATAGTAAAAAATCTAAAAAACTTTTAATAACCTAAAGTCTTAAAAACTAAAAAACCCCTTAAAACACAAAAAAAAACTCCAAAAACACTAAAAACCAAAAAACCCACAAAACCCATATGATAAACTAAAAACCCTCAAATTCCCTAAATTCCCTAAACCCCTAAAAATTCTAAAAAATATCTAAAAACCCTTAGGAACATAAAAACCATAAAAACCTTGAAAACCCCTAACAAAACCTTTAAAATCTAAAAACACTAAAAACCCCTAAAGAACAAAAAAATCTAAAAACATAAGAAAAATACTAAAAACCATAAAATATCTAAAATCCCCTAAAATCCATAAAAATCATAAAAATGCCAAAAAAAATTCCTAAAAACTAAAAAACCCTAAAAACATGAAAAACCTAAGAATTACGTAAAAACTATACTCTCAAATCCCCTAAAAACATAAACAATTCTTAAAACCCTAAAATCCCTAATAGAATCTAAAACCCTAAAGACCCAAATAAAAACCATAAAAACTCTTAAAAATTAACAAACCTAAAACCCCTTTAAAACTATAAAACCATTAAAAACTACAAACACCCTTTAAACCACTAAAAACATTTGGAAACTCTAAAAACCATTAAAACCCTAAAAATTCAAAAAAAAACCCAAAACCCCCCAAATAAACACTTAAAACCCTAAAAACCACAATAACAATAAAAACTCTCAAAACACCTAAAAGCCCTAAGAAATCATAAAGATAGGAAAAAGATCCCAAAAAATATCTAAAACATAAAAGAGACTAAAAAAGAAGAAATCCCTATGAAAAATTTAAAAACCTAAAAATAATTGAAACTCTAGAAAATATAAAAAGAAAAAACCCTAAAAAACTCTTAAACCGTAAAAAGCCTAAAAATCTATAAAATCCATACAAAATCAAGAAAAACCAAACAAATCCATAAAATCCCTAAAAATCCCTGTAAACATAAGAAGCTCTAAAAACACTGATAAAACCATAATAAAACCTTCAAAACCAAAAAAAAACTTAAAACCCCTAAAAACCTGTAAAAAGATAAATATCGTCAGAACCATAAAAAGACCATAAATACCCTAAAAAATATAAAAACCTAAATCCCCTAAAAACCCTAAAAACCATGAAAACACATAAAGACCCATAAAAACACTAAAAACACTAAAACATTAAGAAATCCTAAAAACCATCAAAATTCATAAACCCTAAAAACCATAAAAATACTATGAAATCCCTAAAACCCATAGAAAATATAAAGTCTCTAAAAACCCTTATAACCAATAAGGAACCCATAAAACCCATAAAACTAAAAAACCCAAAAAACAAAAAAAATGATGAAAACTATAAAGAATTCTAAAAACCCATAAAAACCCTAGAAACCATAAAAACCTTAAAAAAATAAAAACCCAAATAAATACAAACTATAAACCTCTAAAACATCTAAAAATCCAATAAACCCAAAAAAAATACGAAAAACTATAAAAATATTTAAAAACACTAAAAAACTCAAAAAAACCCTAAAAACCAAATCAAAACATAAAACCCAAAAAAACAAAAAAAAACCCTAAACTCCCTCAATATCCCAAAGAACCCTAAAAAACATAAAAATCCTGAAAATTCCCTAAAGATTCCAAAAATCGTAAATAACCATCCAAAACCTAAAAAAACATTAAAAATATATAAACTTTTAAAACCGCTAAAAACCTAAAAAATGATAAAAACCCGTAAAACCCTTAAAAACCATAAAAATAATAAAAAATCCCGAAAAAATTCTAAAAAACCTCAAGGAAATTAAAAACCTTGAAAACCCATAAGATAATCTTAAAAAACTAAAAACACTAAAAACACCTAAAAAACCTAAAAAATGTTGAAACCCTGAAAAGACTCTAAAACTCTAAAACCCATAAAACCATACAAATCCCTAAAAACATTAATAAACCCCTAAACACTACCAATAACTATCAAATCCATTTAAACACCTAAAAATGTTAAAAAAAACTATAAAAAAACTAAAAAAAATAAAAAAAACCCTAAAAAACCAAAAACCCTTAAGACCCCATAAAACCCAAAAATACCCTAAAATCCCACATAATCCTTAAAACCCCAAAAAAATATAAAAATAAAAATATATAATAAAAAAGTTATAAAATATAAACAACCATAAAACCATTAAAATACCCAAGATAACCTTAAAAACTAGAAAACACAAAAAACCCCAAAAAATATAAAAACACCAAAACCCCCCCAAATACCCCAAAAAAGAGCCTAAAACCCGAAAACACTACTAAAATCCAGAAAAACCCTATAACCCATAAAAATAATATCAACCACTAAAAATATGAGAACCCTTAAAAAAATAAAAAAGAAACAATATCTGAAAAACCTTTAAAGACCTTAAAAAATAAAAAAACCATAAAACCTAGAAAATCCATATACCAATAAAATCCATAAAATCATTACAAAATAGGAATTTCTTATAATTGAAAAGATAATTTTGTGATAGATTCTTATCGAAAATGAATTTTTGAGATTGGTGTCCATCGCAAATAGCCCATCGTGGAAAAATGCATTGTAAATATAATTATTTGTGATAATCCATTGTAGAAAACCTTTTTGCAATGGATATACAGTCCATCAAAAAATTACCTGAAATATTATTTATAAAACTTTTTCAATGATTCATTACATAACCCTTTTACGACCGATAAATAATCCTCCACAATTAACCTTAAAAAATACATTATTAATTTATTTATAAATAAATAAAATTACTAATTTTTAAAAAACATTTAAAAAGATTTAAAAAAATTAAAATTAACATAAAATTAATAAATCCTTTTAAATATAATATTTCTATTATACCAATTTACAAAATAGTCATGAAAATATTCAGAAATCATCAACTAGCATCCGTTGGAGGAGGATCACACAATGGACCAGGGTGAGGAAACTCCATACAAATTCCACGAGCAAGTCGCCGCACATACTCCATCATCTCCTCATCTCTCAGACACTAATACTTAGGATCCTCCTCCCTCTACTTCTGCATCTGCAGTATCATTTCATCCTGAGCTCTCAACCACTTTTCATAAAGTGTCATAGACAACGACGTCATTAGATAAACTCAATGATCTCCCTTCGTCCTCACTGATTCCATCACAAAAGTACCATAATAACTCATATGTGTTAATCTAGAACCAATACCAATCACTTGACATTTCTCAACACCCTAGGAAGTATCTTTTATCTAAGCCCCCTCATCAAAAGCCGAATCATCAGTGACATCTTGTTCAGTCTATTTTGGAATCTCCCATAAATGAGAAGTCGCAGCCTCATATTTTTCCTTTAAATATAATTACAAATTAGAATAAAATATAATTAACATTGATGACATTGTTTAACAAAATCTCTAACCCCAATACGGATTTTTCATTCTCATACAACTTCTCCAGTATGGGGATCAGAATACATATTCTAATAAACATTAAACTCTAAAATAGATGGGTTAGTAAAGGCCTGTAGAATATAATAGACATGTTATAGTTAAAATAAATATACATTAATAAATAACATCACTTATCAAATTTCATCAATGTTTTCCAGATGTACAACACCCAACCCTATGGGTGACCTTTTTGCTCCCACGACACTGACATCCAACTACTGATCTCATCCTAAAAGGATCTCCTAGATATAAGGAGCACAACCCATCCCATACCTGAGTTGATATTTAGTAGGGAGGATGAGAGACGTACGACTGATCGAAGATGGTAGCACACGATTTATTTATAGCTCGCTTCCTGATATTGTCATGAAAGTGCTCACATATTAGATTATCCCATTTCATTTGCATAGGACCTCTTTCACATTCAGAAATAAGAGAAAATAAATTCTATAATACAATTAAAAAAATATATTAGTAAATAAATAAATTTCTAAAAGTTAAATTTTTTGTATTAACATGAAATCCAGTGGTCGAACATCATGTCACACACGGTAATGGGTACCGGGTCTCATGACACCCATGTCTTTGAAAATTAATTTTTCAAAATCGTACCAACTAGGAAAATGAATAAATGTGAAAAACATTGAAAATTTAAACAAATATATAATCATAAAATTATTATCAAAACTAATACACTTAGTTAATATAAAATAAATTTCATATTAAACAATGAAACATACCTCTATAAATGTGGCTAAAAATCAATACATGGTCATCTTTCTGTAATAGGATCTAGAATCAGTAATTGAGAAAGACTGTGCCCCTCCTAGTAGGGGTACCAGCCTAAGGAGGATCATCTGAATCAATCTTATCATCAGGAAGTTAGGCATCAGTGAGAGGATATAATAAATCATTGTGAGGATCATCTCTGGCCATCTGAAAGAAATATTCTCACAGCTAATAAATTGTTAAAACAAATAAGAAATATAAAAAAACTAATGAATGTAAGAATAAAATAATGTTACCAATAATATATTGAAAATACAAATATGAAGTTTATAAAAATAATAAATATTAGAATATGATAATTATCTGTTATTAAAGAACTGAATAAAAAACATCAATAGTCACCTTCATCACTATTTTCATTGACATCAATGTATTTATCCTCATCATAATCATTGTCAACATCTATATTACTTTTAGTTTCATCATCACTTATTACTCAATATACATTATCTATGTCATCATCCATTAACTGAGGGGTTTGATCATTTGTAATTATATCTCGTCGGGTAAGAGAAATATTTTGGTATATTTCATGAAAATTTTCAATTTGTTTCACTTATATAGAACCATTTTAATTTTTAATAAACTAATTTTCATGTGATTTTATTTTTATAAAACTCTATTAGTCCTTAAAATCTCTTGAAAAATCATAGTAATTTTTATAGCAAACATGATCTTCTTGATTTTCCATCATAAATGGATAATTTGATATAATAAAACTATTATATTTAATGTTAATGACTCCATGTCATGGATGAACTCCCAACCCCCAATCATTATCAAACCAACAACATTTAAACATTGTAACATAATTTGGTCTTAGATAACATAAATCAATTATTTAATCTAGCATACTACAAAAGTTGACTTCACTTTCCTTATGATGGTATCTTTTCAAAAAACACCACTATTCATTGATTTCTTTGAGTCACCGTATATGTGTGTATGGAATCAAAATCCATTAACCACATACCCATTATAAGATTTTACTAATTTTTATGGAGGGTTCTTGAACAGACATAATCCACATTCAATTTTATTTTCATATTTTGTTACCTGTAAACAATAAATTTTTTTAATAATAGATATCATTGAAAATTTTATTTATTATTCCATCGAAAAAAACATTACTTACAAGTCTTTGGAACCAATATGAAAAATGTGGTTTCCAATGACCCTTATGAGCACCTGATATAATTTTTTGAAATTGATTTTTGATATCATCACCATATAGTCTAAAAAATAATGTAAATAAAGAGATATTTTATAAATAGTTAACAAAATAATAAAAAATTAGTACGTACTGCTAAAATCGTGTCATTTTTTCACAATTCAGCAGAACATAAGTACGAGCTCTATGCAGTTATTCATCTGTAATTCATCCCTAATGATAACCACCGAAACCAACCCCGTGATGATTAAAAACTAACAATTGATGGTATGTGACATCATCAATGGTTTTAATATTGTGACGCATCTGATTTTGTTTTGAAGGATATTACGAATGAAAATAATAAGAGCCGAAATTTGAAATTTCCTCCTATAAGTATGCTTCTACAATCGACCCCTCAAAAGATACTTTGTTACGTACTTTCTTCATTAAATTTTTCACACATATATCAAATGGATACATACACCAGAATTGTACCTGCCCTCCACATTTAGCTTCATATTGCAAATGAAATATTAAATGTTCCATAGAATCAAAGAATCCTAGTGATAATATTTTCTTTAATTTACATAAAATTAAAACTATATATTTTTCTAAGGAATTAAATGCATTATAATCCTATGTTTCTGTAAAAAATATCTCATAAAAATGATATTTTGGTCAACATGTCCCATATTAATGAATTCAACATCCCTCTAAGACCAACAACAAATAATCGTTCAATTATGACATTACAATCATGACTTTTTTAACACGCTAATATGCCAATTTCTAATACAACATGAAAAATTAGAAGCACAACCATCCGGTAACATCAAATATATAATCCATTGATAGAATAATAAATGGTTTTTTACTAATTGAGTAAGGTGCCTTTTGGTTCATAATTTTTGTGATCTTTCATCTTCATATAATTGAGGTTCCGGATGTCTGAAAATTTATGGAAGATCTAACTGTGCCTTTACATTATCATTGGTCTTACCGGCTATGTCCAACATGGTATAAAATATTTTATCAAAAAAATTCTTCTCAATGTCCATTACATCTAACATGTGAAGAACTAACAAATCAAACCAATACGGAAGGTCCCAAAAAATACTCTGCTTTATCGAATTATTATATATCCCAAAACCATTTATCCTTTTCTCATTTATGGTTGATCCAAAAGTAACATGAGGTAATAGAGGGACAATATATTTTACTTGATTACCTGAGGACACTGATGGAGGTGCGTTTGTTTCTATTCAACCTTTTTTTTAAATTAATTATGTTTCTTTGAAAAGGGTGATCCGTAGGAAGAAATCTCCGATAAAAATCAAAATAACTAACCTTTATCCCATTGCAAATCATAAACGCTTTTTCTCTCAACTATGTAGTATGAACATGATTTTAGACCATGTGTGCTCCATCATGATAACATACCATACACCAAAAATTCATTGATCGTCCATATTAATGAAACCATCAATATAAAATTCTGATCTGAAGTTATATCAAATGCAGTCAAACCATTGTTTCATAATGAAATTAACTCATCAATTAGTGGTTTCAAATAAATATCAATATTCTTCATTGGATGTATTGGAATTAACACGGTCAAATATATATACAATTCCTTTATAAACATCCCAGGGGGAAAGTTGTAAGAAGTGATGAAAACATTCCAATAAGAATAATGTTTGCTATAAGCACCAAATGGACAAAAACCGTTAGTAGAAAGGCACAACATTATGTTAGGAGACTATGCAGTAAAAGAAATATGTGTCTGATCCAAATGATTCCATGTCTAACCATCACATGGATCATCTTATCATTTTGTGAGGGAAATATTTGATTTATTCCATGTCATAAATCCAACTGTGCTGTGAGACATAAATAAACAATGTAAACGAGGTGTAATTGAAAAATATCTCAAATATTTCATATGAACTCTGGACTTTCCTTGATGTGCCTCTTTATACCTTGATTCTCCACATGTTGTAATATTACCCAATGATTCATATTCACCATAATATAAGATGTAGTCATTTCAACATGCATAAAACTTCTTATAAATTAGACCCAAATTATGAACCAACCTATTTCATTCATATAAACTTGTAGTTAATGTATTTCTGTTAGAAAACAATAACTTAAACCAAGATAAAATCTGATCGAAACAACTATTAGAAATTCCAAAATCTGATTTAATAGCCAAAGTTTTTGTAACATCTTCAGGATTTTTCATCTGGATTCTCGAATATAAGGCCTCCTTAGCGGATTGCAACAAATTGTAAAATTGAGAAGGTTCACATTCAAGATTTGGATTGTTATTCTGAGTTGTTGTTTCAGGAATAGATAAACCATCTTCCATATATATTAAATTTTGTAATGATGGATCTGGACGCAAAAAAAATTATTTTCAACTGAACTCTTTTTACCACGTGGATACCAAAAATTATAATCTTTCTAAAAACCGTAACGAAATAGATAAAGTCCAACATTTGCAAATATTTAGAACATCCTCAGACCAAATTTATGACATGGACGTTTAATTGTTCCTTTAGAAATAAAAATCTGAATTTGACAATGAAATTGATATAAAGATTTCAACACCTTCAATGTAGAAAGAATTTAAACCAAATCCGTTTGGGTTTTTGTGATTATTTATCCAATAACGATCACATAATAGATACTATTTTTTACTTCTCATGTCCATGGTTATCTAAAAAACAATTAGAATAAGAATAATTATTTCTAATCATTTTGAATTGTTGAAAATTATTATTATATTTTACCATCATGAAATATTCTATGAAATATGAGCAGAGTGAGACACTGGGTTAATACTAGATTATGGGGCCCATGGAGGATTGGTGTTGATAAAAAAGAAAAATATTAAATATAGTATATAATACACATGATATTTTTTAAAAATAATAGAATATTTCATAAACAATTTCACATATGAATGTTTTTATATCACCACTGGGTCTGGGATGTGAGGTTTATCCTAGACACGACATCATATTTGTGAGTGTCAGTTAGTTACATTGTAGGCGAGAGTAATTTATTTAATATTTATATTTTAAATTATTATAAAAATTCAATATATCTTTCATTCTATGTTTGATATGATAAATCAGTTATAACCGTTGGGTCCGAGATGGGGGATTTACCCTAGGTACCACATAACATTTGTTAGGGTTGACTATTTCGTTACATTGCACGCGGGGTATCATTTTTAATCGTTTTACTAATATTATTTATATAATTATATATTTTTATATATAATTACATATTAAAATATTAATACAAAATATTAATATGGATAATTTTTATTAATTAAACATTTATATGAAATGATTATTAATTATTTAATAATTACTATATATACATCACAATTAATTATAATTTATGTAATAAATATTATTAATTATGTAATGATTATTATTAATTATGTAATGATTATTATTATAAATTGTGTAATGATTATTATTACTTATTATTAATTATTATAAATTGTGTAATTATTATTTTGTAATGATTATCATTCATTATTTAAATTATTATAAATTATGTAATGATTATATATATATATATATGAGAATTTCTTAAATTAGTATTCCAATTTTATTATTACAATTTTATCACGCAATTTTTATTATTATTACAATTTGATAAATTATCTAAATTATTATAAATTATGTAACAATTACTATTAATTTATTTAAAATATTATTACTATTTTAATAATTACTATATATATCACAATTTATTAAGTAATATAAATACATCAAATATATTCTAACTAATTTTTAAACTAATATATAATTATAAAATTTATATAAACATACGTACATACATACATATATACATACATATGTACAAACACACGCACACACACACACATATATATAATTTTATTACCTTGAATTTATAATTTATATATATAATTTATAACTAATTTAAAAATAAAATTGAGTTCATATTTTGAAATTAATAATTAATTTTAATACATAATTATTTAGAATTAATAATTTTTTAATTAAAAATTTTTACCCTAAATGTATTATAATAGTTTTGTGAGTTAGGTGTTTTTAGAAAATTTATACGAAATATTAATACCAATTATTTAAATTAATACCTCTTTTATAAGAATTTTTATAAATTTCTAAACGTTGTTATATTTTAATATAATTTTTTTCACAAATTATTATAATTTTATAATTTTATAATTTTCATTAATATTTAAAATTTATTAGTAACAAAGAATAATTAATTATTACATATTAAAAATTATTTATTGATTTTTACTAATTATTTAAATTAAAACAAGATTTTTAATAATTAATATTTTTTGATGAATTTATAACAATTCTGTATATTTGACATAGTTTTTTACAAACTATTCACAAAATTATCCTAATTATTATTAAATAATTTTTTACTAAATATTACATATTTTAAACTGTCATTGTTTTCAGATTATACAATTTTTTGACATTTTTTTATAAAACAAAATTCTCATAAATAATATTTTATTAAAATGTTTTCTTTGAATTAATTTTATCATCATTATTAAAAATCAATCAATTATATTTAAAAATAAAAATATTTAGACATACATACATTCTTGCATGTGTGCCAAACAAAAATTATTATAGACAAATATTATTGTAAACCAATATTATGTTTATGAAAATATAATTATAAACAAATATTATGCATGCACAAATATTATTATTATGTGCATGCATAAAAAATTAAAATAAGAAATATTTAGACATACAAATATTTAGACATATATACACACATGCACAATGAAAAATTTAGAACCAGGAAACAAATTAAAGGAATAGTAAAACCAAAAAAACAATAAGCAATAAAGAATGGGTAAAATTATAATTAATTTCTAGCAACCCTAAAACATGAATTTATATAAAAATATTTATATATTAATATAATTATATAAAATATATTTTTAGTAATTTTTTAACAGATCTACATAAAAAATTTATATATAAATATATACAAATATACATACAGACAAACATATATGTATATATATGTCATATACCATAAACATATTTTTAAAATCACACACACACACACACACATATATATATTAACACATTTTAATATATATGTATACACAAACATATATGAAAATTAACATGATGCAAAAACATATGTATATATATATACAAAAATATAAATACCAAAGACATATAAATATCAAAAAATATAAAAATACCAGAATTCCTAAAAATTAATTAAAATACATTATACCGACTAAATTAAAATCAAACCAAATGTTAATACAATTAAATCACTCCTAAATAACAAATAATGAATGAAAATCAAATAAATTTCTAAACTTAGGATTTAACCATACAATTATATTTGACATTGAACCTGAAATGCTCAAAAAATGAACAAGATTAAAATTAAAATAGAAGTTAATGCAATTGTATCTATCCTAAATATCAAATATAGCATGAAAATCAGATAAATTTATAATACTTGGGACCAAACTATTATATTTAACAATGAATCATAATACATTGAAAAAATTGACGAAAAACATAATAGGAGTCTATACATTTAAGATCTGAGCCGGAATCTACAAAAAAATAGGAAGAACAGAGCTGAACAGAGCCAATGGAAAATGGTCAGCCATAGGGTTTGCTGCGAGAGAGGGAGGATGAAGAAAGAAAGGAGAGGAAGAAGAAAAAGTGTTCTCATGTGGTGTTAAAATGATGGGGGTTTTTGTGACAACTTATTTAGGACAAAATTAATACCGTCACAAATAGTTTTTTGTGAAGATTATTTGTGATGGGAACTATGTTCCATCACAAACAAACCAGAGCCTAGGAGTATTTATTACGGATAACAAAATCCATCAGAAATGATAATTGCGATTACTTTTCATGCTGGGTGGCTGGAATGCATGCTAAAAATAGTTACGACGGACTATTCATTCTATTGCAATAAACCATTATTTACAACAAACTAAATAGTCTATCACAAATAATAATAGAAAACCCACTATTTGGGACAGTTCATTTGGCCATTGCAAATGACCCGTCACAAATGTCTGAAATTCTAGTAGTGTCAAAAAATCCCTAAAAATCCTTGAAATCATAAAAAACCTGAAAACCCTAAAAACTGCAAGAAAACCGTAAAAACATAGAAGCGTATAAAACCCCTAAAAACCAAAAAATGGTAAATCCCTAAAAACCCTAAAAACCACTAAAACCCCTAAAAAGCTAAAAATATCTAAATACCTAAGAAATAATAAAAAACCTAAAAAAGTTAAGAATTCATAAAAATAGAAAAAACAAGAAATACCCTAGAAACCCAAAGAAAACTATAAAACCCTAAAAAACAAAACCCCTACAAACATAAAAAAATATAAAGACCCTAAAATCATAAAAAAGAATCTATATCCCGAAACCCCCCTAAAAATCTTAAAAACCCCTAAAAGTTTTTAAAAACAATTATAACTATTAAAAACCATAAAACCCCACTAAAAACATCGAAAAACATTTGAACCAATAGAAATGTTAAAATCATTAAAAAACCCTGAAAAAAAAACACAAAAATAAAAAAACCCATAAAAATTCCTAAATATTTAAAAGACAATAAAAACCCTCAAAATCCCAAAGAAAACCTTAAAAACATAAAAACAATTTGAACCCCTAAAACACCTAAAAAAATTAAACGCAATAGAACCCTAAAAACCATGAAAATAAAAAATCATTAAAAATACAATAAAATCCTTAAAAATCCCTAAGAAACTTAAAAAGATAAAAGAGCCCCAAAAACCTGAAAACCCCTAATAAGACCTAAAACCCCGATAAAGTACTTAAAACTCCTAAAAACCAAAAAAATTATAAAAACCGTAATACCCCAAATGACCCAAAAAACCCAAAGATCCTTTAAAAACAATTAACCCTATAAACCCCTAAAAACCCTAACTCCACACTAAAAACTCAAATATATAAACCCCTAAAATAATTAAAACTCTAAAAAACTATAAAACCCTTAAAAATCATAAAAACCTCAAAAAACACTAAAAACCGAAAAACCCTAAAAACCCTAAAACCATAGAAAACCCTACAAACCCTACAAACCCTAAAAACCATCAAAAATCACAAAGTACTTAAAAATCCCTAAAAATCCCTAAATTTTAAATACCCAAAACCCCAAAAAAATTCTTAAGAAAACCATGAAAACCATAAAATACTTAAACCCTGTAAAAGAAAAAAAACATAAAAACCCAAAAAACCAAAAATACCCAAAAAACCTAAAAATCCTAGAAACCCTAAAACCCCTAAAAACCATAAAACATTACAAAACTCTTAAAATACCTAAAACAAAAAAAACTCTAAAACTGTGAAAAAACCACAGAAAACCATAAAAACATAAAATCACATTAAACCCCTAAAACGTAAAAAACACAAAACCCCTAAAAGCCTTAAAAGACCCCCAAAACCAAAAACACCAAAAAAACCACTGAAAACCATAAAGGCCCTAAAAACCCATAAACACATAAAGCCAACTAATTTTTAAAAAAATACTTCTAAACCCTAAAACATGTTAAAGAAATAAAAAAAAAATTGATACTGTAAAAAACAAAAAAAACCCATAAAAACAAAAAAAACCCTAAAACCCTAAAAAATCCTCAAAATCCCTAAAAACCATAAAATACCTTAAAATACCTCAAAATCCATAATAACATAAAAAATAAAAAAACTCTGAAAAACCTAGAGAAAAATTTAAAACATAAAAACATTTAAGACCGCTAGAAACTAGAAAAATGTAAAAAACCCTAAAAAACACTAAAAACCCAAAAAAACACTAAAACCCCTGAAAATCCCTAAAAACTATAAAAATCCTAAAAAACCATAAAAATACCTAAAAATACCTAAAAATGAAAAATCCTAGGAACCGTGAACACCTGAAGGATAATAATAAAATCCTAAAAACACTTAAAACCCCTAAAATAAAAAAACTCTAAAAACCGTAGAAACACCATTAAAAGAACCTTAAATCCATAAAAACCATAAAACCCCCCCAAAATCCTTAAGCACCATAAAACCCATAAAAAATCTAAAACCATTAACAAATCTATAAAAACTTTAAATGCCTAAAAATATTAAAAAAAATTAAAATACTTTTAAACCCTACAAATTTAAAAAACATTAAACCCAAAAGAACAAAAAATCCCATAAAACCCCTAAAAACCCTCAAAATCCTAGAAAACCCTAAAACCATTAAAAAACTAAAAAAATATAATAATTACTAAAAAAATCAAAAAAACCTTAAAACCCTGAAATAACCCTAAGAAAACCTTTAAACCCCCAAAACACCTAAAAATTACTAAAAACCCCCAAAACCATCAAAATCCGTAAAAAACCTAAAAAATATAAAAATAACAAAACCCCCAAAAAGTACTTAAGAACATATAAAACCCCTTAAAATCACAAAAAAATCTAAGAGAAACCAAAAACATAAAATCACACAAAACCCATAAAAACCTAAATATCGCTAAAATGCCTAAAAAATTAAAATTCCCTAAATACATTAAATTACCCTAAAAACCATAAAACCACCCCAAAAACATTAAAACCCTAGAAACCCAAAAAAAACATAAAAACCAACGAAAATTATAAAAACCCTTTAAACATATAAAATAATTAAAAAACTCAAAAAAAATGTTAAACCCTAAAAAATCCATAAGAATAGAAAAATCCAAATAAAAAAATAAAAACCCAAACACCCAAAAACAATCCCAGAAAATCTTAAAAACCATTAAAACCATAAAATCCCTAAAATACCAAAAAACATAAAAACCATTCAAACCCTAAAACCCATAAGATGTACTTAAAAACCTAAAAACAAATAAACCCCTAAAAACCTAAAAAAATGATAAAACCCATAAAAACCTCAAAAACCAAAAAAAACCCTAAAAACACTCAAAATCATTAAAAATACTAAAACCCATAAACGACATAAAAATCATTAAAAATAACTAAAAGCCTAAAAACCTTAAAAACCCTAAGTAAACCATAAAAACACTTAAAACCCCTAAATACCTATAGAAATGAAAAAACCCCTAAACAAACCTAAAACACCCTAAACCCCTAAAAACTCTTAAAAACCAAAAAGTCACTAAAATCCCTAAAAACCCTAAAATCCCACTATGATCTCTAAAACCACTTTAAACCCTTAAAAATTTTAAGAAATGTAAAATACCTTAAAAAACATAAAACTCAAAAAACCCTAAAAAACCAAAAAACAATAAATCCCTAAAAACATCAAAATTGCAAAAAACCCCACAAATCCATTAAATTCATAAAAATGCTTTAAAAATCCAAAAGAATTACAAAAACCCTAAAAACATGAAAAATCATAACAATAACATAAAAAACAAAAACACCTTTAATTCAAAAACCCTTAAAATGATAAAAACACTAAAAACCTAAAAAACAAAAAATCCCCTAAAAACCATAAAACCCCCCAAAAACCTAAAAAAACATAAAACCCCATAAAATCCATAAAAACAACTAAAAACTATGAAAACCCATTAAACACCGTAAAACATTCAAAAAATATAAAATCCTCATAAAACACTAAAAACTCAAAAAAAAACCCTAAAAACCCTAAAAAACCTATAAACCCTAAAAACCCTAAAACCGTCAAAATCCCTAAAAACCCAAAAAAACCCTGAAAATCCTTAAAAAACCCAAAAAACATTAAAATACCTAAAAAAAATACCCTATGAAAATCATAAAAACCTAAAAACACATAAAACCCAAAAAAACCTATAACACACTAAAAAACCAAAACCCCCTAGAAATCCTAAGCATAACATAACAACCCTTAAATTCCCTAAAAACCCTAAAACCATAAATATTCTAAACAAATACCTAAAAATGCATAAAAACATAAAAACCCATAAAAATCCTGAAAATCCATAAGAAAATCGTAAAAACATAAAAACACATAATACCCCTAAAAACATTAAAACACTAAAAACCATAAAACCATTAAAAGACAGAAAAACCTAAAACCTATAAAAATCATAAAACCCCTAAAATCCTAAAAACCCATAATAACATTAAAAATAATAAAACCCCATAAAAACTATTGAAGACACTAACAATTATAAATACCCATTAAACCCCTAAAATCATTAAAAACTCTAAAAAACTTAAGAACTTTAAAGTTCAAAATATTCATAAAATAAAAAAAGAACCCATAAAACCCTAAAAATATAAAACCTTAAAACACTAAAAATATATAAAATCCTAAAACCCATAAAAATCCAAAAATTCCTTAAAATTCCAAAAAAACCAAAAAACACCTGAAACCTAGAATAATCATAGGAAAGCCTTAAATGTCTAAAATAGCATAAACTAGAGAATATTTTACTTTTTCCAATAGGGGCATATCTATTGGTAAAAGTGAATTTTCTATTGGTAAAACATTTTACCAGTATATATATCTCTATCAATAAACCTTCGGTAAAAACTATGTCTCTAAATTATTTTGAGAAAGATAAAATCATTCTGTTTCAATTATAATAAATCAAAAATATTATATATATCTTGGTTCAAATGTTTAGAAATTGGTTTTAATGAACAAGTTTTATATTTCTAACAATATTTATAACATATAATATTTTTTTCTAAATTACATTTGAATTAAAACTATAAAGTTTTATTTTTGTTAAAATTTCATATTATATTTATTAATTTATCATATATAGCAAATCATTTATAATTATTAAAGAGAAGATGATTTTTGCACATGTTAAAAATTAGATAAAAATTAAATATATAAATAATGAAATTTAATCCAAAATGAATCAATACAAAATACCTCAACAAGATCCATCACACACCCCACCAATCCATGCCGGTAGTAGTGAAATCCATGCCAGCATCCCATCTAAGACACACCAAGGACATACTTTCCAACAACCCGTCTATAACACAGTAAGGAAATCCATTCCTACAACTCATCCATGATATACTATGGACCAACGAGCCCATCTATTTCATTATCCCATCCATGCCACACCAGGGACCAACGAACACCAGAAACCAGTTGCAGTACATCCCTACCAATGAGCACCAGAAACCATCAATAGCCCATCCATGTCACACAATGGGAGAACGAGCACCAGAAACCCATCCATCCCCCAGGACCAATGAGCCCACTCCATCTTAAATCAGTGAAAAGTATTGACAAGGACTGAAATGAAAATTTAATTAGAAGTATGAAAAAATTATTTTCAAAGTGAACATTTTTCATAATCCATGTTAACATCTTATGGATCTGGTAAGAGCAGGTATTCCCATTAACCAGAAAAAATTTATCCCATCTCCGATATCAGGTCCACTGGGATAAAAATGAAAAAAAAATAACAATCACTCCACCTCTTTAAATGAGTTGAAGTAAGGATGGGTTTGGTTTTGTAAAAATTTTAATAGAGAAACACATTGAAGAATCCATGAAATGAGTAATAGGAATGAACTGGGTAATTTAAATACAAGGGAAATTGGTGTGAATTGGGTAAGGGGCAATGGGAAATGGGCAATGGGTAATGGGAAATGGGTAATGTGTATACTTGGGAAATGAGTGTGAACTAGGAAACATGCAATGTAAAATGGGAAATTTGCATACTAGGGAAATGGGCATCAACTGGGCAATGATATTACTAGGGAAATAGGAATAACTGGGCATGGGGGTATATGTTCAATGGTAATGGGAATGAACAATGCAATGGGAATACCTACTCTTAATAGAAGTTAATAGATGTTGTAATTGGAGTTCATTTAATCACATAACTAAATCAATGTGGCTAAATAATTTAAAGTACATAATTTAATAAATAAATGTCATTATATATAAATTAAATGTCCAATATATTTGGTTATTCATGTAAGATCTTACATGAGAATTGAAAAAATCGTGTATTGAATAAATAAATTATTAACAGAATATAAGGAATTTATTTTGGTCTAACATAGTTGGAAAATATTTAGAATAAACTTTTCTTCTCAGAAGCATTTTGAAACAAAAATGCAATGGTGTGTATTCTATTTATATTTAAACAGTGGTAATTAAAATGTTTATTAAAACTACAATTGTGCAAATTGGAAAATTAATATGTCAATAAGAAGTTGTACAGAAATAATTTCTATAGTAATGTAATAGGATTGTATAAAAAAATTTAATCATTACTAGTAACATTGAACACTTCTAATAAGTAGTTTGGAAGTAGTTGTATGAGACAAATTTTTGTAAAAAATAGAATGGTAAATAATATAATAATGTTAATTTTCTATATGAATTTAAAATTGCACGAAGATTGTAGTTTCCTTTAAACATTCATTGATTTCAGGTAGAGTCTTGTTGTTCTTATGAAATATGAGTGGAGTCAAATAAGCACTCACAATTGATGTATATGTCAGTTTGATAAGATAAAAAGAAAACACATGTGCCAATAAGAAACATAAGATAATTAATAAACAAATATATGAAAATGGATTTTTGAAATTGATATAATATTGTTTGGAAAGGTTTTTAAATAATCTATTTATATCTAGATTTTGGAGCTTGAGTAGAAAACATGAAAGTCGTATTTCATATGAAATTGATAATTCTCGTGAAATTTTATGTCAAATACATCAAGACATAAGTCTAAACATATGATATTATGTCTCATGTAAGACTTTTCATATAAGTTTTCAATGTTAATATCTATGATGATTGTATACACTTATTAAATGTCTTGTCGAACTTTATATGCGAGGATTATGACATTAATGTTGTTAAGACATCCATCATAAAACATTTCCTAGAGATATAACTTTTAAGTGAGGAAACTATGAATCACTATATCCATTTATTACTTGGTTTTCTATATAAACATTTTTCATCTCAACACCTCCCATTTATATTCTAATGACCTTACCACTAACCTATAAGGAATTTTCGCACATTCATTTTTTTTGAAAAATAAAGGATTGAGTTCCATATTTTGGATGAATAAGATACAATAATACAACTTGATACAATTATGATACTATTCTGAAAAAATAAAAAAATAAAAACCAAGAAACCTCATCCATTAGCTCATTGTAATTGAAATATGAGTACAATGAATAGGGTCGATATTAAGCAGAGTTATCAACAAACAGAATCTTCTAGTGATGAAATGGCCTATGATCTAATATGTGGATGATGAAGAAAGAAGTTATTACAAATAAAATTAATTTGAATTTAATTAAGTTAAATTAAATGAAAATATAATAAAAAAATAACTACAAACCCCAAAAAATAAGTGAATAAAAAAATATAATTTTGTTGGTCAGGAAACAAGTTCAAAACGCCATTATAAATTGGTGACCCAATTCAGTATTAGGCCTCCACAAACATCTTAAGCATATTAATCCATGCTATATACTCCTTTTCATCCTTCCAGGTCAGGTATTCCATAATGGAATTTATGATTCTAGGGTCGATCCCACTCACTTACAAATACCTGTTAAAACCATTCTACAGGTTATCATCCCCCGGTACATCATTAATCCAAAATACATTGGAGAAAATAATGAAATATAATAAACTATGTATTTGAAACTATAATATAAAAAGAAATGAGTGATAATCAGTATAAAGAAAAAAAATTAGTACATCAAAATCTCTATGCGTGTCTAGTTTGGTGAATGGTTTTATTGTTGCAATTTGATATTATTTTCTCATTTTAAATGACTCAATCATAGTTGGTAGATGTGTTCCATGAGTAAAAGGATATTAATTACAATATTATTCATATATGTTGATCTTATTGGGTCTTATCGTCTTATTGAAATACCTATCATGCTATGGGAGAAGCTTTTATTTTAGATATGGAAACTTATATACTTGTTATTCCCTCCCTATGTATGTGTTTGGAAAAAACATATTTCAATTTAATAGGAAGAAATATTTTTATTATTAATAATGCCTAAAAAGAATTTAAATAGATACATCACCTCCCAAATCATTGATTTCTAATTATATGTGAATGTCTCTTCAACTAGTATCAGTGTGATGGATTCCCTCTTATATGAACTATTGTTTAATGTTTGAGTGTATGGGATATATATTTTTTTTGATTTTATAAATATATATTTAGTAGTGAAAATTTAATATAATGATTCATCTATAGGGTATTCCTCTATCTAGTAACTTTATATTTTGTTTATACTCCTCTTATCTACCCATCAATTTTTACTTATGTGAAATTATATAAAACTAAGGATATTATAGATTATGTTCACTAAAATAATGGATCCATTTTTAACTATAATAATTTCAAGGGAACTACATAGTGTAAAATATATTAGGCCCTGAAAATTCAACCTAGCTGAGTAAATTGGTACTCAAAATATTCTATCAGATAGAACTAGAAATCCATTTTGTTTTCATATACACTAAAAATATCAAATAAAATAAAGAATATAAGATCAATAAGAATTTACATCCTGACATTTCCAATAGATAATGTTATTAAATATTTGAGAACCTAGTAGTCCATGTTAGACCATGGTTTTTATTATAAAAAATCTTGGAAATGAATTTATAAGTGTAAAACATCACACGATCTAAATGAAACCCAATTTTTTTATAATAATAATCAGTAATCCCTAGTGATCCCTCTAATAGAATCTAAAAATAGTAATAATAAATCTAGTTGATTACAACATGACGAATAAGAATTCATTTATTAGTAAATATAAATCCCCAAATATCTTCCCATTTCCTTAATAAAAATACCCAAAGGATAAAAACAAAAATTCACAAATGAAAATGTAAAAAATCATCTAATCCTCAGAGAGAGATGAAAATTAAACTCACATATATCTCAAGATGTTGGTCATGAATTCCCATCCTTGGTCAATCATGCATGAACCCTCTGTGACTAATAGAGAAGGAAATATAACAAATCAATCTACTAAAAATAGGTTCAATATCAATTTTATGCCTATTATAACATCATAACTTATACAACATTAAGGAATATGATACAAGCCAGACTGAAGAAGAATCACATCGTGAGTGAAAATGGCAGCTGACACCACACATTATATAAAGATGAATACATTTTTTAAATGTTATCATGAATGATATCAAAAAAATTAGTGAGGTCAAATACATTATTTATAGTTTACTAGATTGTTTTGTATATAATAGAATAGCATGATATATAAAATGGAAATTATTAGTGAAAAAAAAACATAACACACATGGAAATTATAAGTGAACCTGCTGTGATAACAGAATTAAATTTTCATTAAGATTACCCTCAGATTTATAGAAAATGTTAGTTGGAGGTCAAGTTTATCCTAAAATGAAATATAAAAATTGAATTTCAATGAATTGAATTATATTTATTAATAATGAAAGTATTGTGATATATCCATCTTGGCATGTTATTTTCTTTCATCCTTACGTTTAATGTTTGTATTTCAATAGGGGAACTCATAGACATTCTCCTAGTATGGTAATCAAAAAATTAGTTATTAGATAATAGATATATAATATTAAATAATAGTATGCAAATTAAAATGAAGGTTCCAAAAAAACCATGAGTAGGTAAAATTGATAGTGGAAATTGATCTAAACTATTTAAGCATATGTCCATGTTTGAAGTTGTATTCAGTTGGGTAGTGACCAGTGTTTTATTTTTTGTATTTATTTAATACATATATTTAAATGAAAATATGAAAACTAAATTTGAATATGTCAGGGTAATATAACTATATATTTATAAGCATGTGGAAGTGGTGGGTATTGTTTAAAACATTTACATTCTCATATGTGATGGTGATTTATTAAAACTATAATTATAGTTGGATGATTTTTGTGACATCATTTAAATTATATGTTATGGTTATAATGATAATATATGGTAAATATAATATAATGTTTAAACATTAAATTATAAGAACAGTTGAAACTAATTGGTTAATAAAAAAACAATTCTAAATAGTGAATATGTGGGAAAAAATAGTATACAAAAGTTATTAAAGAGAAGGGAGAAAATTGAAAAACAATTGTACTTAAAAAACAAAAAATCAAATGAAATTATTTTTATAGAATGAAAATTAGTACATATGATAAAAAGCTTGAAATTGAAAGAAACTAATGAAACATCAACTGGTGGTGAAAAAACATAAAATCAAATCTTTTCAAAGTGAAATATTTATGAAGAGTTGAAAATAGTAAGTAGTGATTTAAGAATCATAATACCACATTCATGAAACAAAATATATTAACAAATAGTTCAATCCATAATAAGACTAAAATAACAATACGTCAATATTGGTAAGGAATCCAATAGAATGATAACCTGGAAATGAAACATTTACTTATAGGTTAAAGAATACATAAAAAGGGAAACTTATATAGCATCTATGAAATTTCAAATGAGGCACTCTTCTAAAAAATTTAGAGAGTCGATATTATATCAACATAAAATGAACCTGTCAAAAGGATATATCACATGTAGTTAACTTTTAGAGAGGAAAGACACAAAACAAATATAATTAACAATTTTAGAAAATGTGCATGGCTAGTATAGAAGTAAAACAAAGATATAGAAAAACATAAAGATAAAAAAATTTGAAAAAATTTAGTGATTTGAGGAAGGATGTGGGTTCAATTGATGTGATGAAATTTAGACAATGACGGTACATATAGTCCAAGGATGTGGATTCAGGTGATGCTGATCTGAAAAACAAGAAGCCTTCAATGGTGAATTTAGGCCTGTAAAACCCTAATTTGAGTGTAAGTCATGCAACAAAAAACAGTGATAAATAATTTTACAATACTATAATAGGTGTAAAATAATGTATTTGAAATCACACGTAACAGAATATATTTAAGGGAAGCCATAAAATTACGGTTTCATGCCATTTGATTTGGTGGGTTGGGTTCACTAGGAGATAACCTAGAAGACGATTGGTTATGGAAGTGTTGACGAGACGATGGAAGAATAAGGTTCCGAATAGCTGTTGGAATAGGGAATACAGATCCCATGGAAATCAGAATAATATTTTAGTGCCGCTCATGGAAGGAAAAGGGGAATCGATAGGGTTTCGGGTGTATACATTGGAGGATGAGAAAGGGAGTCGGTTTTGCTTGCATGGGCATGGTAGGGGACAGGGAGAAGAATGTTTTGGTGCTTCTGATAGGTGGGTTGTAGTGCAGTGGTGAATCATGGATGGAAACTCCTACGGTGAAGATTTAGGAATGTGGGGGATTACTATGGGCATGGGTGAATTGAAGTTGATGATGGAAGTGTTGGGGTCGAACCCAAGTAGTGAAATCTGAAACATGGAACATTAGCAGGTGATTTACAAAATCAAAGATACAAATAATATATCAATTTTTTTATATTATATTAAAAATATAATATATATATATATATGTAAATAAAAAATATATTAACATTGTAAAATTAAATGAATATAATATATAACAAATATAATATATAAAAGAATTCAATATCTGATAAAATATAACAAATAGAAAAATTCATTATGTTAGTACCCAACACTAATTGATTTATTTATTATTACATAATAAGTAATATAAATTTTAAATTTCATAAAAGTAAATATTTTTGTTTGATAATATAATATAAAATTTCAATATGTGAATATCAATTATTAATTAATTATATTTCAATTTTGTTTATTAATTTTCTATCCATTATCATGTTTTTATTTATTATGTTTATTATATTCAATTTCCCTAATGATTTAATTTTTTTATTAAAATTATTTAAATGATTTTTAACTAAAAAGAATTAGAAAATATAAGCAATGTTGATACTTAAAGAAAATTGAAAAATAAAATCAATTAATGATATATTTTTAATAAAACCTATAAAAGTAAATGTTGACATTGGTCATTAAAATAACAATCTATATATAATTTGGTTTCTTTTAACTAGTTATTATTATTGAATGAGTTATTATAACAGATTTGTTTGACAACAACATATATCTTGGTATTAGTTATTATTAAAAATTGTTTCAATTTTTGGTTAAAAAATGTAGGTATTAGTATGACAAAGTAATAGATTCAACTGTTGGTAAAATTTTTGTTGGTATTAAATTATCAACACCAACAGATATATTTGTTGATAAAAATAAGTGTTGGTACTTCAAATCAATACCAATAAGATATAATATCTATTGGAATAACATAGTTTTACCAGCAAATATACTATTTTTCATTAAATCTCTATTGGTATAAGTCATTTTTTTAGTCATAAAACCCTTAAAAAATAAAAAACAATTAAAACCCTAAAATCCTTAAACACTAAAAACCCTAAAACACCTCAAAATCCCTAAAACCCTATAACCCCCTAAAAATCCAAAAATCCCTAAAAATCCCATAAAATGTTAAAAACCCTAAGCACCCCCAAAAATCCTAAGAAAAGCTTAAAATCTAAAATCACTCAAACCCCCTAAAACCCAAAAAAATGCAAAAAACCCTAAACAACCATAAATACCCTAAAAACTACTAAAAACAATAAAGGCCCTAAAATCCATAAAAAATAATAAAAACTGCAAAACCCTCAAAATACTATAAAAACATTAAAACCCATAAAAATGATAAAAAAATTCAAAAAATCCCCAAAACCAATAATTTTTTTAAAAAATCCATAAAACTCAAAAATCACTAAAAACTAAAAATACCCTAAAACTCTAAAAATAGTAAAAGCATTCAAAATCACTTAAAACCATAAAACCCAAAAAAATCTAAAAAATACCTAAAATGTAAAAACCCCCTAAAACCCTAAAAATCGATATGAAAACCTTAAAAATCTAAATACACTTAAAACCACTAAACACCTAAAAATGTTAAAAACCCATAAAATCCCTCAAAATCCCTTATAACCATAAAAACCATAAAAATCATAAAAAATCCCTAAAAATACCTAAAAATTTTAAAAAAACTAAAAACTATAAAAAAAAATGTTAAATACCTAAAAACACTAAATACCCCAAAATAACCAAGTAACACTAAAAACCCTAGAAACCCCTAAAAACATTTAAACCCTATAAATATTTAAATACCACTAAAACCCATAAAAATGATAAAACCCATAAAAACCTAAAAACCCACAAAATACTCTAAAAACCCTTCAAACCCATAAAAAAAATTTAAAATCTAAAAAAATAAATTACCCCTAAAAACCCCAAAATACCAAAAAATCAAAAAAAAAACCATAAAAACACAAAAAGAACCCTTCAAAATAAATGAAAACCCATAAAAACTTAAAATCCTAAAAAATAATTAAAAACACTAAAAATTTTAGAAACCCTAAAAAACATTAAAATACAGAAAACACTTAAAAGCCAAAAAAACCAAAAAAAACGCTAAAAACATTAGAAAACTCAAAAAAAGACCATAAAACTCAAATAAAACATAAAAACCATAAACCCCCCTAAAACCTTATAAAAACCCTAAAACCCCAAAAAAAACTAAAAAACTAAAAACTATAACAACCATTTAAACCCCTAAAAATGTTAAAAAGATCTATAAACATTTAAAAACATAAAAACTGAAAAAACACCAAACACCCCTAAAACCCTAAAAATCACGAAAATCCCTAAACACTATAAAAATCCTAAAATATCATTAAAATATAAAAATGTAAAAACCCCTAAAATCCTTGGATATCACAAATAAAATCTTAATAACCTTAAAACATTAAAACCCTAAATCGACCAAAAACACTAAAAAACTCTAAACACCCTAACCGACCGTAAAAATCCTATAACTCAGAAAAATAATAAAAAGCCCATGAAAACCTCCAATCCCCTAAAAACAAATAAAAAACAAAAAACTACTAAATTTTTTAAAAACATTTTAAACCCTTAAAAATGTTATGATACATTAAAAACCCTAAAAACACTAAAAATCCAAAAAACCCTCAAAATCGAATTTAAACCCATAAAAATCCTAAAATATAAAAAATACCTAAAAATCCAAAAAATGTTAAAACCCTAAAAAACTAAAATGCCCCAAGAAAACCATAGAAACATAAAAAACTAAAAACACCTAAGAACCTAAAAATTCTTAAAACCATAAAAATGATAAAAACCAAAAAAACACTAAATCCCCTCAAAATCCCTAAAACCCCTAAAAATAGAAAAAACTAAAAAAACACTAAAAATACCTAAACACATAAAAACCATATCAAAACTATAAAAACATAAATAAAATAAAATCCTTAAAAACCTAAAAAATGCTAAAAACCTGGAAAAAAATTAAAAAACCCTAAATACCCTAAAAACCATCAAAATACTTAATACACTAAAATAATATAAAACTCCAAAAAATCCCTAAAAATCACAATAAACATAAAAACCCTAAATACCATAAAATACCCTTATAAAACCTTAGAATCCTTGAAAAACATAAACCCCCTAAAAACATAAAAATTTTAAAAATCCTAAAATCATAAAAAGACTATAAGATACCCAAAACCCCTAATAACAATAAAAACCAGTAAAAACATTATAAACACTAAAAAACCTATAAAACTGAAAAAAAAAAAAAAAAACCATAAAACCCTAAAAAACCCCCAAACCCCAAAAAACCAAAAAATCCAAAAAACCATACAAATCCTAAAAATACAAAAAAAATCTCTAAAAAGGGAAACCCCAATAAAACCCAAAAACAGCTATGAAAACCATAAAAACCCAAAAAACATAAAACTCATAAAAACCTAAAACATGATAAAAAACCAAAAACCCTAAAACACATTGTTAAACCTAAAACTATAAAATACCTAAAAACCATAGAAAACCTAAAAATCCAATAAAAACAACTAAATACTCTAAAAACATTTACCCCCTAAACATGTACAAAAAATTCTAAAAACATAACAACCACGAAAAATCAAAAAAATGTTAAAACAAAAATTCATCATAGAAACCATAAAACCATAAACTTCTTAAAAATTCCTAAAAATCCTGACAAACATAAAAAAACCATAAAAATCATGATAAAAACTAAGAAAAATTTCAAATCATAAAACAAATTAAGACCCCTAAAAACATAAAGAACAAAAAAACCATAAAATGACCCTAAAGACCCCTAATAACCCTAAAATTCCTAAAAACCCATAAATAACCCTAAAACCCATTGTAACCCTTAAAAACCATAAAAACACATTAATAATTTTAATCCCTTAGAACCCTTAAAAATGATTAAAAACATTAAAACCCCTTAAAACCCTAAAAAACAAAAAAATCTCTAAACCCCAGAAAACACTAAAAACCAAAAAACCCCTAAAACCCACAAAATCACTAAAGTCCTTGAAATCCATAAATATCCAAAAACTTCCGTAAAAATTCATAAAATTATAAAAACCCCAAAAAACCCAAAAAACAATAAGAAAACCTTAAAACCCTAAAAACCCTAAAAACCCCTAAAAAATATAATAACTTAAAATGCCCATAAAATCACTAAAACCCCTAAAAACCATACAAAATCCCTAAAAACCATTAAAACCCAATACAAACCATAAAACCACTAAAAAAACTAAAAAATTTTAAACCCACTAAGATATTAAAAACTCTAAAAAACCTTAAAATCAATAACAAAATCAAAAAACCATAAAAAACCTTAACACCCTAAAAAACCATAAAAACTCTAAAAATCCATAAAAACCCTACAAACCATAATAATATTAAAAATTTCCTAAATATCCCTAAAAATTGAAAAAAACCCTAAAATCCCCAATCAAAAACATAATAATATATAAACAATTAAAACCCCCAAAAAAAATTCTAACAACACTAAAAATCCATAAAGAGTTCCTAAAACCCCCAAAAAACAACAAATCCCATAAAACCCATAAACCCCCAAAAATCAATAAAAACACAAAAAACACACTAAAAAATATAAAAACCATTTAAACCCCTAAAAAGTATAAAAAAAATTAATAAAAATGAAATCCTAAAAAAACTCAAAAAACCCCTAAAAACCAAAAAAAGCCAAAATAACCACTAAAAACCCTAAAAACCCTAAAACCCCTCAAAATACTTAAAAACCCAAAAAACTAATAAAAATCATAAAACATAACTAAAAGTACCAAAAAGTTAAAAAACCCTAAAACCATAAACACCCAAGGGAAACATTAAAAACCTAAAAACACTTCAAAACCCTAAAAACCGAAAAAAAATAAAAATCCTAAAAAATCATAAAACCCCTAAAAACCCTAAAAACCATAAAGCCCCAATAAACAATTAAAGCTCAAAAACGCCACAAAACACACAAAAAAGACTATAAAAAACCATTAAACCATTTAAAACCCTAAAATCTTAAAAACCCTAATACCCCAAAAAACCAAAAAACACCAAAAAACCCTAAAACCTCCCAAAATCACTAAAAACCATACAAATCCTAAAAGGCCTAAAACCCACTAGAAACATAAAAACACTAAAAACCCAAAGAAACCGATAAAAACCAAAAATCAATTAAAATCCTTAAAAATATAAAAAAAATGCTAAAACCCTAAATAACCCTAAAAACCTAAAAACCAAAAGAACTCTCTAAGTCCTTACAACCATAAAAAACCCATATAAATCCCAAAAAATCAAAAAAATAAATAAAAATGTAAATAACCCAATAAAAAATCTAAAATAAACGAGAACCCTTAAAAAATGGTTAAATACATAAAACCCCTATAAAACTAAAAAAATAATACATACCCTAGAAACTCTAAAAGAACCTAAAAATCCAAGAAAACCCCATAATAATCATAAAAACCCATAAAACCTTAAAAACCATTAAATCCCATAAAAAGAAAACATAAATCATTAAAAACCCTTTTAACGCCTTAAAATGTTAAAAAACACTAAAAACCCTTAAAAACATAAAAAATACTCTATATACCCAAAAAAAACCTCAAAATCCTCAAAATACCAAAATACCCTAAAATCTAGAAAAAAACATTAAAATCCAAATAAATATATAAAAATTTAAAAACCCCTAAAAATCCATAAAAATCCAAAGAAAACCAAAAAATCATAAAAACAATTAAAACCCCTAAAAACAAAAAAGCTAAAAACCATAAAAAAACCCAAAAAATACTATAAAACTCCAAATCCCCTAAAATCCAGAAAAACACATGAAAACCCTAAAAACCCTTAAACCCATAAAAACCCTAAAAACTACAAAAGACTCAAAATCCCTATTAAACCCCAAAAAACATTAAAAAATATATAAAATCTTAAAACCTTAAAAAACTCTAGAATACCCTAAAATCCAAAAAACCAAAAAACCCTAATAACCCTAAAAACAATTAAAATCCCACAAATCCTTTTAAAAACATAAAAAAATATAAAAATACTAAAAACAACTAAAAATCCCAAGAAAATAAAAAAATCATAAAAACCTTGAAAAACTCTAAGAGAAAAATTAAAAACCAAAAAATAAAAAACCAAAAAATACTAAAAACCTTATTAAACCTAAAAATCCCTAAAAACAATAAAAACCATAAAAATACCTAAAATATTATAAAAGTCCTGAAATCTCATTAAACCCAAAAAACCCTACCAAAAACTTTAAAAACCCTTTAAACCTCTAGAAACATGAAAAAAGATAAATACCTTTAAAACCTTAAAAACATAGAAAACCCTAAAAAAATCATGAAACAAAAAAGATCCAAAAAACCCTCAAAAACCCTAAAAACCCTAAAACCCCATAAAAATCCTAAAAATTCACTAACAATACCTAAAAACATAAAATTCCCAAAAAAATATTGATTACCCCTATGAAAATCATAGAAACCTAAAAACACTTAAACCCCCCAAAATCATGAAAACCAATAAAATCCCAAAATACTATAAAAACCCCTAAAAACATTAAATCCCTAAAAAATTATAAAAACAATAAAACCAACTGAAAAATCCAAAAACCCTAAAAACCCTAGAAAACCCTTGAAATCAATAAATCCCTAAAAAACTATAAAATCCCTATATAATCCCTTAAAATCCTTAAAAATGTCAAAAACCCTAGACACCAAAAAAAATCATAAGAAACCCTTAAAAAACTAAAAACACTTAAAACCCCTAAAAAAGATTACTAGAAACCCTAAAACCTATAAAAACCCATAATAATTCAAAAAAAATCAAAAAACCAAAAAACCAACAAAAACTCTAAAAAACCATAAAACCCTAAAATCCCATAAATATTTCAACCCCCCCCCCCCCCCTAAAATCCCTAAAAACATTTAAACCCAAAAAATCTTTTAAGGAAATATAAATATATTTAAAACCCCTAAAATACTAAAAACCTTAAAATCCTAAAAAAACCCTAATTGACAAAAAATCCAAAAAGCCCTTAAAATACATAAAATGTAAGAATCCCTAAAAAGAATAAAAACCCATAATAATACCAAATAAACAATAAACCCCATAAAAACTCAATGATAAAAATGTTAAAAAACCATAAAAACCATAAAAATATTTAAAAAACATAAAACCCTTTAAAACCACTAAAAATCTAAATACTATTTAAACCAATAAAAACATTAAAAAAAGTCTGGAAAATCGTGAAACCCATTAAAAACTCAAAATCCCCCTAAAACAAAAATAACCCTCAAATCCAAAAAAACCCTAAAACCCTCATAGTTAGTAAAAATACCTAAAAAATATAAAAATCTTAAAAAACCCTAAAAATTTAAAATCCCTAAAAACCCTAAAAACCCATTTGAAAAATATAAAAACCTAAAAACACATAAAACCACTAAAACATAAAAATTCTAAAAGTTCTAAAAGCATTTAAACCCCTCAAAATCTATAAAAACCATAAATATACCTAAAAATTATTAAAGCCATAAACACCCAAAAAATGTAAAATCCCCTCAAATCCCTAAATACCTTATGAAAAACTTAAAAACTTAAAAATACTTATATTCCCTGGAAAATTTAAAAATCACCAAAAACCATAAAAGACCAAAAAACCCATAGATACCCAAAAAACCAAAAAAACCCCTAAAAATCTTAAAATACGTAAAACCGAAAAAATCATAAGAAAACATTAAAAACTATAAAACCACATTAAACCCTTAAAAAGGTTAAAAAAACTACCGAAACCATTAAACCCCTAAAATTTTAAAATAACCTGAAAAATAAAAAAATATTAACCCCTAAAAACCCTAAAAACCCTAAGAACCCCGAAAACCCTAAAAACCCTCAAATCTCTAAAACCCATAGAAACTATAGAAGTCCTAAAAATTCCTAAAATATAACTAAAAACATAAAAAACCCAATAACAATGAAAACCAATAACAAATTGTAAAAAAATAAAAACACATTAAACCACTAAAAAACCTAAATAATATTAAAAACATAAAAATCACAAAAACCATAAAAACTGAAAAACCGCCCAAAACCCCCCCAAAACCTTTAAAACCCCTAAAATACATAAAATACCTAAACACTCTAAAAAACATAAAAAATCAAAAAATCCTAAAAATCCTAAAAAAAATAAAAATGCTAAAAAACAAAAAAAAACCCATAAATCCCAGCACACCATAAAAACTCTAAAAACCATAGAAAACCTAAAATTGACTAAAACATTGAATAATAATTAAAATTTTATAAAATCAATAAAAAACTCTAAAAACTTAAAAACCCCTAAAAACCAAGATAATCCTAAGAAAACCATAAAAACCTAAACACACTTAAAACACCAAAAAACATAAAATATAATAAATACCCTAAAACCCTAAAAGGACCCTAGAGAACCTAAAACCCCTAAAATCATAAAAATCCTAACAAAATTTATAAAACCAAAAACCCATAAAAACCCGAAATACTATTAAAAAATAAAAAATCCCTTTAGACGCCTCAAAATGTAAAAAATCACTAAAACTCCATTAAAACTCAAAAAAACTCAAAAAACCCAGCCCACCCAAAAAAATATTAACACCATAAAAACTTAATAAATAACAACCCTCAAAATAATTAAAAAGGATAAGAACTAAAAAATCCTTAAAACCCCAAAAAAATCCCTAAAAATGTAAAATACACTAAAAACCGAGAAAATTAAAAAAAAAATTAAAAAACAAAAAATAAAAAACCACTAATAAACCTATTTTTTTAAAACAATAAAATTCCTAAAAACCCATTAAAAACTCAAAATCCATAAAAACCCTAAAAACAATAAAATCATAAAAAGTACAGAAATTCTATAAAAACTTAAAAAACCAAAAGAACACAGAAGACACTAAGAAAACCTTAAAACCCTAAAAAAATGTAAAACACATAAAACCCAAAAAAAACCCAAAAAAACCCAGAAAAACCAAAAAAACCAAAAATACATAAAACTCCCTAAACGACCCTAAAATCCCTAAAATCCATAAAAACAATAAAACCCCAAAAAATTATAAAAATACCATAAACCCATAAATACCGTAAAATACTACTAAAAATCTAAAACGCCTTAACACCCTAAAAAATTTCAAAAAACACAAGAAAAAATTAATAACCAATAAAACAAAGAAACTGAAGAAACCAAAAAAATATAAAAAACACTAAAACCCCTAAAAACCCAAATCCCCTCAAAATAATTAAAATCTTAAGAAAACACAGATATACTAAAAATCCCTAAAATCCCTAAAAATGCAAAAACCTAGAAATTCTGTAAGAAATTAATAAAACCCTTGAAACACTTACCACCCCTAAAAACCAAAAATTCCCTAAAAACCCTAACAATCCTAAAACCCCCAAAACCCTAGAAACTCTTAAAAACATTAAATAACTATAAAAACCCATACAGAACATCAAACCCACTAAAAACTCTAGAAAACCTATAAACCAATAAAAATTATAATAAAAACTAAAAACCATAAAAATGATTTAAAGTCAATTAAAAAACAAAAAAACAGGAAACCCTAGAAACTATTAAAATCCTGAAAAACCCTTAAATCCCATTAAATTTTAAAAATCTGTAAAAATCCCTAAAAACATAAAATCCCTAAAAACGTTGAGAAAACTAGAAAAACATTAAAAACCAAAGAAAATTAAAACCCATAAAACCATAAAGACACAAAAAACCCTAAAAACATAAAACAACCATAAATGTCCAAAACCCTAAAAACAATAAAAACCTTAAAAATAAAAAAAAAAACTCATAAAAAACCTAAACTCCAATTAAAAAAAATATAAAAACAAATTAAATTTCTAAAAATGCTAAAAACTCTAAAAAATATTAAAAACCCAAAAAAAATAAAAAACAATAAAAAATCAAAACCAAAAAAAACCCTAAAAACCAACAAAACCCTAAAATACTCTAATTCCTAAAAACCGTAAAAGACATTAAAATAATATAAAAATCACTTAAAATCAATAAAAACCATGAAAACTCCTAAGAAAACCATAAAAACCTAGAAACACTTAGAACCCTTAGAAAACCAAAAAAAGGATAAAATCCCTAAAATAGCATAAAAACCCTAAACACCCTGAAAATCATAAAAACCTAAAAACTATAAAAACCCACAAAAACCAATGAAAACCATAAAACTTCTAAAAACTCTAAAAACATGTTAAGCCCAAAAACCGCCTAAAAACTCTAAAAATCTATAAAATCTCTAAAAGCTCAAAAAACCTTGAAAACCTTAAAGAACCAAAAAAATCCAAACCCAAAAAAACTATACAAACCAAAAAGTCCCTAAAATGTCCTAAAATCCCTAAAAATACCTAGAAGGATAAAAAAATTCCTAAAATACAGTAATAAGACCCTTAAAAACCAAAAAAATACATAAAACCTCTAAAAATTAAATAAATTTTAAAAATTTCATTAAAAACCAAAAATACCAAACAATTCCCTGAAGATCCATAAAAACGCAAAAAACCTAAAAGACCTGAAAACCCCTATGAAAACCTCAAAAACCTAAAAACCCATAAAACAACTATTTTTTTAAACAAGATTATAAAACCTTTAAAAACCCTAAAAGACCACAAAAACCCTAAAAATCAATAAAAACATAACCACCCCTAAAAATCATAAAAACAAAAAAATCCATAAAAACTAGTAAAAACTATAATAACTCATTTAACCAAATAAAACATTAAAAAACTCAAAAAACATTAAAAACCGTAAAAACTAAAAAAATCCCTAAAATCCCATCAATCCATAAAAACTCTAAAATCCTAAAAAACAAAAAAACCTCGAAATCCCTAAAGCCCTGAAATCCTATAAAAATCCTAGAAAATATCTAGAAATCCATTAAAACATAGGAAACCATACGTACAATGAAAACCCCTAGGAAATCATCAAAAAAACAAATAACACTTAAAAATCTTAAGAGACATAAAAAACTCAAAAAACCCTAAAACCCTAACTAACCCTAAAACCCTAAACACCCTAAAACCCCTAAAACCCCCCTAAAAATCCAAAAAAACCCCTAAAAGTTGCAAACAAATATAAGCCCAATTAAACCCCAAAATCATTAAAAAAATATATAAACCTAGAAAACCCTAAAACCCCTAAAATGTATAAATCCCGAAAAACCTATATGAAAAAATTAAAAACCAAAAAACAATTAAAATCCCTAAAAACATAAAATACACATAAAACCCTAAAGCCCTTCAAACCACTAAAAACCATAAAAAACTCTAAAACCCCATACTACCCATAAAACCCACTAAAAACTCTATAAACTATAAAAACCCTTAATAATCATAAAACACACCAAAAAACTTTCCAAATACTAAGAACGTCAATTAAAACCCAAAGACCCTAAAATACCTTAAAATCCTTAAAAACAAAAAAAACCAAAAAAATCCTAAAACCCATAAAAATTATAAAAAAGAACTAAAAATACGTAAAATATAAAAACCCTAAATACAAAGAAAATACCTATCAAAACCTCAAAAACAAAAAAACATGAATCCCCTAAAATCTATAAAAAATAGAAAAATATTAAAAATAATAAATGGTCCCTAAAGTCCCAAAAAACCCTAACAACAATAAAAACTATAAAAATCAAAAAAACACCAAAAACATTGAAAAACCATAAAAACACTAAATAATCTAGAAACCCTTTAAACCCGTAAAATGATAAAAACATCTAAAAAACCTTAAAAAAGAAAAAAACCAAACAGCCCTAAAATTTTAAAAGACCATAAAAACCCAAAACACCCCTCAAAATCCATTAAAATACAAAAGACCAAAAAAATCCCTAAAAAATCTAAAAATCCACAAAAACCATTAAAACCCATAAGACAATATTATAAAAAACAATTTAAACCATTATAAAACTTAAAAAATGTTAAAAACCTAAAAAACCAGAATACCAAAAAACCCTAAAATTTATAAAAAAACACCAAAACCCATAAAATTCGATGAAAACCATAAAAGGAAATAAAATATCTAAAAACCTATTAATACCAAAAAACATTAAAACCTATAAAAACCTTAAAAACTCAAAAAACTAATTCCCAGAAAAACACAAAAAAACCATAAAACCCTAAAAACTCTAAAACCATCAAAACCAATAAAACCCCCAAAACACAACAAAAATCTTAAAAAATACCTAAAAGGGTAAAACCCCTAAAACTCTGAAATTCCATACTAAAACCTTAACAAACTAAAAATACTAAAAAATCTAAAAACCAACAAATTCTAAAAATACAAAAACCCAAAAAACCCTTAAACCCTCAAAATACCTATAAACCCTAAAAACCATTAAAACCCTAAAAATCCATAAAAATCACTGAAAAAATAAAATAAGCAAATAAAAATCTTTAAAACCCCTATGAAACCCTAAAAACCTAAAAACACATAAAACCACCATAAAAACCAAAAAAATTATAAAACCCTATAAAATCTTTAATGTCCCTAAAACCCTAAAAATACTTAAAAAATAAAACCCCTAAAAATCATAAAAACCCTAAAACCTGAAAAGCCCCATAAAAAACCACTAAACATTATAAAACCCCTTTAAACAACGAAAAATGTAAAAAAATTATAAAAAACATTAAAAACCCTAAAAACACTAAAAATCCACAAAATCCCAAAAGGCCTGAAAACCCATTAAAATCCTAAAAAAATTTAAAAACCCTAAAAACATAAGAAAGATTATGAACTCTGGAAAACCCTAAGAAAACTGTAAAAACCTAAAAACACTCAAAACCCCTAAGAAACTTAAAAAAAGAAAAAAATTCTAAAAACCCTAAAACCCAAAAAACCATAAAACTCTAAAAAACAAAAAACGCTTAAAAACATTAAAAACCCTAAAAACACTAAAAGGATACCGAAAACTATAAAACCCGTTAAACCCTTCAAATGATAAAAAACACTAAAAACCAGAAAAACCTTAAAAATCTGAAAAAAAAAATTAAAAGCCGAAAAAATCAATAGAAACCATAAAACCCAAAAAACCCTAAACCCCCTTAAAATCACTAAAACCCCTTAAAACCATAAAAATCAAAAAAAAATCCCCAAAAATCTGTAAAAATGTAAAAGCCCCTCAAAACCCAAAAAACCCCTTAATAAAAACATAGTAAACTAAAAAATATTAAAACCCTTAAATAAACTAAAAAACTCTAAAATTCCATATTACCTTAAAACCCCTAAATACCCACAAAATACCTAAAAATACTAGACACCATAAAAATTTAAAAATATCACTAAAAATCCCTTAAAATGTATACCCCATTAAAAATCCTGAATAATGAAATAAAACCATTAAAACCTAAAAAAACCTCCAAAAAACACTAAAAATGCTAAAATACCATAAAAACTTAAAACACCCTAAAACAGCTAAAACATAAAAACCATAAAAAACACTAAAAATCATAAAAAATAAAAAAAAATTAAAAACCCAAATGCCACTGAAAATTATAAAACCCTTTAAACCACTAAAAATGTAAAAAATATATAAAAACTAAAAACCCAAAAAACCCTTAAAAACCCATAAAACCCCTAAAATCCTAAAAACTATCAAAATCATTAAATACCTTAAAAACAAATTAAAATCATAAAGCATGCCTAAAAATCCCTAAATTTTTGAAAAAACATGAATCCCTGTGAAACCCTAAGAAAATCTTAAAAACCTAAAACACTCCAAACCCCTTAAAAACAAAAAAAATACTAAAAAACCTTTAAAACCATTAAAAACACTAAAACACTATAATATGCCAAAAGTCCCTAAAACCCTATAAAATAATTAAAATAAAAAAATTCCCAAAAGTCCTTAAAAATGTAAAATCCAATTAAAACATTAAAAATCCATAAGAAAACCTTAAAAACAAAAAAGAATAAAAAACCCTAATACATAAAAATTCTTAAAACCCAAAAAAATCCTAAATATACCCTAAAATCCATAAAACTCCCTAAAAACCATAAAATCACCTAAACACCTTAAAAACCCTATAAACCCATAAAAACCCTAAAACCCACTAAAAATAATAAAAATTCATAAAACCCCAAAAATGTTAAAAATTCTAAAAATCCATCGAAACCCTAATAAATCTCACACACAAAAAACCCAAATAACCATAAAACACTAAAAACCCTCAAAATCCCTAAAAACCATGAAAACCCCTAAAAAATCTGAAAAAATCTATAAAAACATAAAATACACCAAAACACAAAAAAAAACCTGTATTAAACTATAAAAAACTAAAAACACTTAAAACACCAAAAAAAACTAAAAACGCTAAAAATCCTAAAAAAACATTAAAACCCCTAAATACCCACAAAAAAATCAAAATCTGTAAAAACTTTGAAAAATAATAAAAAAAATCCCTAAAAATACATAAAATACTTGAAAACCCTTAATAAAACATTAAAATCCTAATTTTTTTTATCCCCTAAAAAACATAAAAAAATAGCTAAAAAGGTAAAAAACTACTAAAAGGTTCTAAAAACCCTAAAAACAATAAAAACTATAAAAATACATTGAAAACATAAACCAATAAAAACTCTAAAAACCCTTTAACACCTTAAAACATTAAAAGCACTAAAAAAACATTTTAAACCTTAAAAAATCATAAAGAATGAAACCCAAAAAACCAAAAAAACCCAAAAGAAACCCCAAAAACCCCAAAAACCCCAATAATAATAAAAAATCAATAAAAATCACTACAAAGGTAAAAAACCTAAAAACATGAAAAAACATAAGAAAACCCTAAAAACCTAAAAACACTTAAAACCACTAAAAAACCTAAAAACACTAAAAACACAAAAACCAATAAAACCTATTACACCCCTTAAATCCTTATTAAATAATAAAACACATAAAAACACTAAACCCCAATAAAAACACTAAAAATTATTTAAACCCTTGAAAACATTTAAAAACACTAAATGATAATAAAACCCTAAAAACTCTAAAAACCCTAAAACCCAAAAAACCCTAAAACCTTAAAATTACTAAAAATAGTAAAAACTATAAAAATCCTAAAACCCTTAAAAACCAATAAGAGACCCTAAGACCCATAAAAATCCCAAAAAAATTAAATCCCCTAAAAACCTTTAAAAACTAAAACCACATAAAACCCTAAAACCACTAAAACACTAAAATCCCTTTAAACCCCTAAAAAATGATAAAAAAAACTAAATAGTAAAACCCATAAAAAATAAAAAGAAACATAAAAACCCAAAAATCCCATAAAAATGATAAAAACACTAAAACACTAAAATAGAAAAAAATCCTTAAAAATCCAAATAAACCCTAAATCCTTAAAATCTACGAAATCCAAAAAAAATAAAAACCCTTAAAAACATTGGAAACCCCTAAGAAACCCTGAAAACATATAACACTTAAGTGCCCTAGAAAACCTAAAAATCAATAAAAAGATAATGAAACCCTAAAAAATCAAAAAAAACCAAAAAAATCTAAAATGCCTAAAATCATAAAAACCTATAGAAATCCAAAACTTCCATAAAAAATCTATCAGAAAGTAAAAAACCCAAAAAATCCCTAAGAAAATCTTAAAAACCAAAAAACACTTCAACCCCATAAATACCTAAAAATTTTAAAAACCCTAAAAGGCCATAATATTCAAAAACCCCTACAAACTATAAAACATATAAAACTCTAAATAATACTAAAAACTAATCAAAATCCTAAAATACCACAAAACACTAAAACCCCTTTAAACCCCTGAAAACCTTAAAAACACAAAAAACTATTAAAACCCTAATAACCGAAAGAAAACCCTAAAAACCAATAAAATCACTAAAAACCATAACAAACCCTAAAACCTCAAAATCACTAAAACACGTAAAAACCATAAAAATCTAAAAAAGGCCTTAAAACCAATAAAACCAATAAAAATAAAAAAACCCCCAAAAAACCATAAAAATCATAAATACCACTCAAATCTCTAAACCAATTTAAACCACTTTAAAAGTCAGAAACTCAAAAAAACATTAAAACCACTTAAAAACTAAAAGAACACTAAAAATATAAAATCAAATTGATAAAACCCCCAAAACCCATAAAATCCCTTAAATCCCTAAAAATTCTATAAACTTTTAAAATCCTAAAAAATCCCTAAAAAATACCAAAAAACAAAAAACCCAGAACCCTTAAAAATCCTATGAAAATAATAAAAACCTAAAAACACTAAAATCCAATAAAACCCTAAAAAAGTAAGAATCCAAAAGAAACCAGAAAACCCTAATAAACCACAAAACCATCGAAACTATTAAGAACCATAAAACCCATAAAATCCAAATAAATAACTAAAAATCAATAAAAACTTAAAAACCCATAAAAACCATGAAAACCCTAATCAAATCCATTAAACCAAAATTAACTTAAAATCCCAAAAAACTAAAAGAAGATAAAACCCCAAAAAAACCTAAAAGGACCATAAACACCCTAAAACTCATAAAAACCATAAAAATACCTGAAAACCTTAAAAACCCCTAAAATCCATAAAAACCATAAAACCCAGTAAAAATAATGAAAACACATTAAACATTAAGAAAATTAAAAACTATAAAAAACCATTAAACCCATATAAACAAAAAAAACATAGGAACAAAAAAACATAAAAACCCTAAAAACCATTAAACACCATAAAACCCCACAAAATCCCTAAAACCCTAAAAACCAAAAAATTTATAAAAAATACCTACAAATCCCTAAAAATGTAAACCCACCTAAAAACATGAAAAACCGTAAGAAAACCTTAAAACATAAAAATACATAATACCCCTAAAAACTATGAATGTCAATAAATCCTAAGAACCCTAAAAACCATAAATCCCATAAGAATCTTAAAAGTCTTAAAACCCCATAAAATACCTTAAAGGACACTAAAAATTATAAAAATAATTTAAACCCCTAAAAACCATATAAAACTCTAAAAAACAGCAATACTAGTGAAAACTAAAAAATCCCTAAAACAACAAAAAATAATAAAAACTCTAAAAACCATAAAGCCCTAAAACCTCTTGAAAACCCTAAAAGAAAAAAAATAAAAATAAAAAACCTCAGAAATACCTATAAATAACTAAAAATGTAATAAACCATAATAACCTAGGAAAACCAAAAGAAAGCCTTAAAAAGCTGAAAATACACAAAACCCCCAAAAAACCTAAAAATTGTTAAAAACTCTAAAACCACTGAAAATACATAAAGTCCCTCAAAACCCTAAGAATCCTTTTATCCATAAAAACCACTGAAAACATAAAAATATCTAAAAACCCAAAAATAACACCATGAAAGCCTTACAATCCTAAAAACACTTAGAACCACTAAAAACTAAAAAAATGCTTAAAACCCAATAGACCCCCAAAACCCAAGCCCCCCATAAAAACCTTAAAACTCCTAAAAACCTTTAAAAACCCCTAAACCATAAAATCCCTAAAAACCCACTAAAAATTCTAAAAACTATTTAAACCCATAAAAAAATTAATAACTCAAAAAACTATTAAAACCCATAAAAAAATGAAAAAACCCTAAAAACCCAAAAAAACTGTAAAACCCCTAATACCCATAAAACCCCTAAAACTCCTAAAAACAGAAATCCCTAAAAACCCTAAAACCATTAAAAATATTAAAAAATCCCAAAAAATCAAAAAAAAAAAGAAATCCTATAAATGATGAAAATCTATAAGAAAACCATAGAGATCTAAAAACATTAAAACCCTAAAAACCTAAAAAAATGATAAACTCTCTAGAAGACCCTAAAAACCACAAAAAACACTAAAACCCTGAAACCCATAAATCCCTAAAAACCCATTAAAACTACAAAAATCAATAAAAATTCTAAAAACCCTCTAAACCCCTAAAAATGTTAAAAAACATTAAAAACTCATAAAAACGTAAAAACTCAAAAAACAATAAAACTCCAAAAAACCAAAAACCCCAAAAAACACAAAAAAACCCAGAAAAAACCCTAAGGAAAATAAAAATCCATTAAAACCCCTAAAATCCATAAAAATAAAAAATATACAAAAAAATTATTTAAAAAGTAAAAATAACTAAAAATAATAAAAACCCCTAAGAAAACCGTAAAATCCTAAAAACACTTAAAACCCCTAAAATCCTAAGAAACGCGAAAACCCCAAAAAACCCAAAAACCCATAAGAACTCTAAAAAAATAGAAAATCATAAAAACCACTAAAACCCTAAAAAATACAAAAAAAATCAAAAAAAACTTTTAAACACCTAAGATGTTAAAAACTCTAACAAAACATAAAAACCCTAAAAACTCAAAAAAACTCTAAAACCCCAAAAAAATGAATCCTAAAAAACCCTAAATAACTATAAAAATACTAAAATATCCTTAAAAATACCGAAAAACCTAAAAACCCTATAGACCCTAAAAACTGTAATTTAAACTTAAAACCCAAAAAAACAATAAAAAACATAAAAAATTCTTAAAAATCCTGAAAAAGATAAAACCTCTATAGACCATAAAAACCCATAATTAAAACTTATAACCCTAAAACACCTAAAACTACTAAAAATATAAAAACACAAAAAAAAAACTAACAGCCATAAAACACTAAAAAAACCCTAAAAGCACTAAAAACTATAATAACCATAAACCCTTAAAACCCCTTAAAACCCCTAATGACCCTAAAACCCTACTAAAAAAATCAAAACATCCTTTAAAGCACAATTTTTTTAAAAACTCAAAAAAACAATAAAAACCTAAAAACATAAAATACTTTAAAAACCCCAAAAACAAAAATAAACATAAAAATACTCTAAAAACCTAGAAAAGCCTAAGAAAACCTTAAAACATATAAACTCTTAAAACCCAAAAAATATAAAGATGCTAAAAACCCCAAAAACGTTAAAAATCCTTAAAACCTAAAAATATCTACAAACCCTAAGAAATTATAATAAATCCTAAAAATCCATAAAAATACCTGAAAAATAAAAGCACCTAAAAACCCTGAATAATTTTAATATTACTTTTAAAATCTAAAAATAGTTAACACCCCTGAAAACCTAAAAACGCGAAAAACTCTAATTCCCTATAATCCCTCAAAATCACTAAAACCCTAAAAACCATTAAAAAGAAAAAAACCTAAAAACCTGAAATGCCCAAAAAATACCTATCAAAACATTAAAAACCTAAAAACACTTAAAACCCCTAAAAATGGATAAACACTTAAAACCAAAAAAACCCTAAATGGACTATAAAATCCCAAAAACCCTTAAAATACATAAAGATCCATTGAAACCTTAAAACCCCATAAAAAAGCAAAAAATTTATAAAAACTCTAAATACCCTTTAAACCCCTAAAAATGATAAAAACTCAAATAAAACATAAAAACCTTAAAATTTGGAAAACCCCTTAAAAACCACAATAAAATCATAAGACCCCCTAAAACCCTTAAAACCATCAAAATATCTAAAATCCATAAAATCCAAAAAAAATCCTAAAAACCCCAAAATCTATAAAAATGTAAAAAAAACCCTAAAAACTCTGAAAAATCCTTATAAAACCCAAAAAATGTAAATAAACATAACCCGATGTCTTTTAATTACACCCTAATACAAAATAATATGTGATTTATGACCCTCTAGGATGTTTCCTAGGAACCATGTTCAAAGTTCAAGTATTTAGCACTCAGATCTCAGCAAGAAAACAAGTGAGAAGGGATATAAATGGAGAAAATGAAGAAGAAATGAGAGAGTTGGTTAAGGTAGAACAAAAAAAGAACATTTCTCTAATAACTCTAGCAACTAGATAACAAGATGGATTATAAATCCTTTGATATGTCAATAATTAATTAAGAAAAAAAGGTTTCAACAGAAAATCCCCATAATAATATTACCCTCATTCATGACATCCATAGAGTACAAGGAGAAGATATTTATAGCCAAAGAGTGATACAAATGTCTAAAACCTACTTTCAATATGTCTGAAAGCTTAAATTATGCTTTTGACACTTTTCTCACATGCCCATTTATTTCAGATAAAAATTTCATACCCTTTTAGAAAGTGCAGACAACGATCCCACCACTTTTGACTTTGAATATTACATGGTGAGTTGGGCTTGAAATTCATAGAACACAATGGGTTGGATGTTTTGAAGCATGTTTGAGCATTAATTAATGTAAATATAGGCATGGATTCTTCCCCTATGAAATGGTAAAGGGCCCCCCATGGGTATTCTTGATTAATCCATGTAAGGACCCCTTCATCCTCTTGGTCCACTCCCTTCTCATTAGGACACCAATTCCAATTAAGGGGTCTTCTGAAATAATTAGCATTCCTCCACCCTCATTATGTCCACCTTTATGCTTTCAACTCTAATGTTTTCCATGATCCTCATCAAAAACTCTAAAAACCCTTTAAACCCCAAAAAGGTTAAAAAAACTCTAAAACCATTAAACCCAAAAAAAATTATAAAAACATAAAAATCCAAAAAAAACCATAAAACCCTAAAAAATGATAAAATCCTTCAAAATTCCAAAAAAAGCTAAAAACCAAAAAAATCCAAAACAAGGCTTAAAAATCCCTAAAAACATAAAAATCCCTTAAACCCCTAAACACCCTGAAAAAACCTAAGAAAACATTAAAAACCTAAAAGAACTAAAAACAATAAAAACATAAAAATTAAAAAAAACAACAAAAAAGAATAAAAAACCATAAAAACCTTAGAAAACACCAAATAACAATAAAATCCCTAAAACCCACTAAATACTATAAAAGATCATTAAACCCCTAAAAGTTCTAAAAACATCTAAAAACATAAAAAACCTAAAAAAATAAAAAAAATCCTAAAACCCCAAAAACATTAAACCCTAGAAACTCTAAAAAACCTAAAAACACTCAAAATCCCTAAAAACAGTAAAAACCATAAAAAATCTAAAAGCACTAAAAATACCTAAAAACCATAAAAAACCGTAAAACCCTAAAACCCTAAGAAACCATAAAAATGAATAACTCATAAAACCCCTAAAAACATAAAAATTATAAAAAATTTAAAAAACCTCAAACCCTAAAAAACCATAAAACCCTTCTAAATCCTAAAATACCAAAAATACCAAAAAAAATATATAAAATCCATAAAAATGTAAAAAACCCAACAATTATGAAAAAATAGAGAAAATTGTTTTTAAATATAAAAAATTTAAAACCCCTAAATACCAAAAAACAATAAAAACCCTAAAACCCTGAAAAAAAATATAACAAACAACCATAAGAATTCCTAATAACCCATAAAAACCATTAAAACCACTTAAAACTCTAAAACCCTTTAAACCCTAAAAAATGTTAAAAACTATAAAAAACATAAAAACCCTAAAAATTAAAAAAAACCCTAAAAACAAAAAAAATAATAAAAACCCTGAAATTCTAAAAACTACCAAATTCCCTAAAACCCTAAAGAACTACAATGTTATTAAAAATGACCTAAAATCCCTAAAAACATAAAAAAAATCCCAAAACCCAAAAAACACCAAGAAAACCTTAATAACCTAAAAATGTTAAAAACCTAAAAAAAAGACCATAAAAAACCATAAAACCCTCAAAATCTATAAAACCCCTAAAAATCCATAATATCATAAAAATCCGTAAATCTACCTAAAAAATCCAAAACCCCTAGAACAAACAAAATAAAAACTTAAAAAAATAAAATCACTTAATACACCTAAAAAAATAAAAAATTATAAAAACCATAAAAGAGCCTAAAAACCTATAAAACCTAAAAATCGTTAAAAAACATAAAATCACAAAAAACCCATAGAAACCATCAAAACCACTAACAACCCTAAAAACCCTAAAAACCATTTAAACCCCTAAAAACATTAAAGAAATTAAGAAACATAAAAACCTTAAAAATCTCAAAAAAACACTAAATTCCAAACAAAAATATAAAAACCCATAAAATCCAAAAAATCCCTAAAACCCCTAAAATCCTTAAAAACCCAATAAGATAATAAAATCCTAAAAAGGCCTAAAAATCCCAAAAAAGTTAAAAAACAAAAAAAAACCATCAAAACCTAGCGAAACCATAAAAACAAAAAAATGTAAAACCCTAAATTCCTAAAATACATTAAAAACTCTTTAAAACCATATAAAACACTAAAACCATAAAACCCTAAAACCCGATATAAACCCTAAAAATCACTATAAACTCTAAAATTTCTTAAAACCCCCAAAAATTAAAAAACACAAAGAAATGTTAAAAAAAACTATAAAAACCCAAAAAACAACAAAAAAACATAAAAAGAAAAAAACAGAAAATCCCCTAAAAATACAAAAAATCCCTAAAAACCCTAAAAACCATAAAAACCAAAAAAACCTAAAAATCCATAACAACATTAAAACTCCTAAAACCCCTAAAAATTCCAAAACCCCTAAAAACTATTAAAATCTTAAAAATTCACAAAAAATCCCTCAAAATGAAAAACCATGAACACTCTAATAAAACCTCAAAAACATAGGAATACATAAAACCACTAAAAACCTAAAAAATGATAAAAACACAAAAATACCTAAAACAAATAGCTAAAAACCATAAAACAACCTAAAGAACATAAGAAACCCTAAAAATCAATGGAATTAGTAAAAACTATAAAAACCCATTAAACCCCTAAAATAATTATAAAACTATTAAAATCCTCAAACCACCTAAAACAAAAAAAAAACCCTAAAACCCAATGAAAACAAAAAAACCCAAAAAAACATAAAAACCCAAAATACATTACAATCCCTAAAACCCAAAATGCCAAAAAAATCTAAAAAATCTAAAAAACCCCCTAACAACATAAAAAACCCTAAAACCATGAAAATTCACAAAAAACCATAAAAACATAAAATCACTTAAAATCCCAAAAAATCTAAAAACTATAAACCCCTAAAATCCATAAAAACTACTAAGAAAAAAATACCATAAAACTCATAAAATCAATTTAAATCCCAATGATCATAAAAAACCCTAAAAACATGAAAAACCCAAAGAGAACAATAAAATCCTAAAAACACCAAAAACCACTAAATATCTTGAGAAATGCTACTAACCCTAAAAACCCTCAAAAGATCCTAAAACCCAAGAAGTCCATAAAACCCAAAAATAATTAAAAAATACTATAAATCCATAAAACTCTATACAACCACTTTAAAATATGAAACCCTTTAAAACCTTAAAGTGATAAAAACTCTAAAAAGCCTTAGAAACCCTAAAAACACAAAACACTCCAAAAACTGAAATAACACAAAAACCCTAAAAACCCTAAAAACCCTAAAAACCCATCAAAATACATAAAACCCTTAAAAATATAAAAATACCAAAAAACAACTAAAATTACAAAAAATGAAAAAGACCCTAAAAATCCTGAAAAACAATAACAAAACCTTAATATCTAAAATACATCTAAAACCCCTAAAAACTATAAAAAACCCTAAAATCCCATAAATCCCTAAAAAAATAAACCACTAAAAACTCTTTGAACTCCTCAAAAACTGTAAAAACACTAGAATAACGTAAAAAACACTATAAAACACATAAAACCCTAAAACCCATTCAAACCATAAAACCTATAATCCCCTAAAATCATTCAAAATCCCTAAAAAACGTAAAAACCCAACAAAAATCCAAAAAATCACTAAAAACCCCAAAAAACATAAAAACTCAAAAAAATCCTATAAATACCTACAAAATCCATAAAAATATAAAAACACTATAACCCTCTAAAAAACTAAAAATGGATAAGAAACCTAAAAACCCATAGAACCCCAAAAAACTCTAAAACCCTCAAAATACTTGAAAATCCTAAAAACCCATAAAAATCCTAAAAAATCCCTAAAATTTATAAACATTAAAAAAAAGAAAACCCCTAATAAATCCTAAAAAATATAAAAATACTTTAAACCCTTAAATACATTAAAATTATAAAAAAAACCCTAAAGAGCACTAAACCCCCTAAAACCCTAAAAACCCCCAAAACCCCTAAAAACATAAAACCCCGAAAAAAAACAAACAAAACCCAAAATATAATAAAAAGTATTGGTTTTATTGTTTTCTGGGATTTTATGGTAATTTTTAGTTTTCTATGGGGTTTAAGGGTTTTTATTTTTTTTTTTACTTTTTAGGGGTTTAAAATAATTTTATAGTTTATAGTTGTTTTAGGTTTTTATGGATTTTTAGGGATTTATGGTTTTTATGGGTTTTGGGTTTTTAGAGTTTTTAAGTTTTTGTAGGAGTGTTTTAGTGTTTTTAGGTTTTTATGGTCTTCTTATATTTTTTCAGGTGTTTTAGGATTTTTTACATTTTTGGGGATTCAAATGGATTTTATGTGTTTTTATGTTTTTATGGTTTTTAGGGATTTTGAGTGATTTTTTTGAGTTTTTCGGATGTTTAGGGTTTTTAGCATTTTTAGGTTATTTAGGGGGTTTAAGTGTTACCAGTATTGTAATTTTTTCTTATGGATTCACATGATTTTTTAGGATTTTTTATGTTTTTTAGTTATTATGAATTTTTATAATTTTAGGGGTTTTAGTATTTTGATGGTTTTTTTGGTTTTTAGGGGTTTTAGGGTTTTTTGGTTTTTATGGGTTTTTTCAGTTTTTTAGATTTGTAAATTATTTAGGGTTTTAAATGGTTTTTAGGGTTTTTTGTGTTATTTAGGGGTTTTTAGGTGGATTGGGTTGTTATGTTTTTCAAGATTTTATGGGTTTTAGGGGTTTATAGGGTTTTAGGTTCTTTTAGGGGTTTATAGGTTGATAGGGTTGTTATGTTTTTCAAGGGTTTAGGGGTTTTAGGGTTTTATAGGGTTTTAGGTTATTTAGGGGTTTATAGGTTAAAAGGGTTGTTATGTTTTTTTAGGTGTTTATGGGTTTTAGGGGTTTATAGAGATTTAGGTTCTTTTATAGGTTTTTATCATTCTTGGGTTTTTATGGGTTTTAAGTGTTTTTTGGTTTTTAATTCCATCGTAGTGTTTCTCAAGGTTTTCATGTATTTAAAAAAATTAGTGATTTTTATGGAGTTTTTGGTTTTTAGGGTTTTTAGGGGTTTTAAGGATATTGAGTTTTTTTAGGGTTTTTAGGTTTTTTATGGTTTTGTGGGGGGGGGTTTGGGATTTTTTTATTTTTTTGGGGTTTTAAAGTTTTTTGAGTTTTTTAATGTTTTTAGGGGTTTATAGGGTTTTTAATGGTTTTTATATTATTATGGGTTTTTAGTGTTTTTATGAATATTAAGGGTTTTCATGGATTTTAGAGTTTTTTTGGATTTTAGTATTTTTTAGGTTTTTAGGGGTTATAAGTGTTTTTAGGTTTCTAAGGTTTTCTTCTGGGGTTTTAGGGTTTTTAGGTTTTTAGGTATTTTTAGAAATTTTTTAGGAATTTTATGCTTTTTAGGGGTTTCATAAATTCGAGGGTTTTTAGGGTTTTTAGGGATTTTAAATTTAATATGGGATTTTGGTGGTTTATCATATTATGGTTTTTAATATTTTTTGATTTTTTAACATTTTATGGGTTTAAAGGAATGTCAATGTTTTTAGTGGGGCTTTAGTGTTTTTTGGGTTTTTATGATTTTTATGGTTTCTAGGGTGGAAGACGTTCAGGGATAGGCAAGCCTAGTCCCCCAAGAATCAATAAAACATAAAGAGACAATTACAAGATGGGTCGGCAAGGGCGAGATTGGATCTCACCCCTCATATCCAAGTCAGCCAAGGGAGAACAAAAATATGGGGACCCAAAAGACCACATCAAACATCTTTCATCGATTTCCCTTTTCGAGAGAGCATCTGCCATAGAGTTGGCCTCCCTCTAAACATGAGACACACTGAAGCTCAGAGACAGGGAGGTTTCAAGGCACTCGATCCAATGTGAGAGTAGTCGCCACGGGACATCCCTAGAAAAATCCTTAAGAGCCGCAACCTCAAGCATCGAGTCTGACTCAATCCAAATCCTCTGCCACCCAAAATGGCTCGCATATTTCACAGCCTTAACAATGTCCCAAATATATGTTTCATAGAAACATCCATCCACAATAAAATGAAAGAATAATCCCTTGAAAAACCCTCTGGAAGTATGAAAGACACCGCCACACCCTGAGGGTCCTGGAGCTCCAAGTGTCGCACCATCAACATTGACATTCAACCATATCGGAATTGGGGGAATCCATCTAACCATCCTCAGAACCATTGGTTTCCTTCTTCGGCCAGAAACCCCAAGATATCGCAGTATCATTAGATCATTAACAGCATTCCACATCGAACCTGTCTAAATTTGTGAGGAAGTTCGAATCATCTTGTGAATGGTGATCGTGCCTCCATGCAGCGTAAGGGGTTTTTAATTGAAGGTGGAAGCGTTGAGAGCAGCCCAGACATAATGGATAATTTCCGCCGCACCATTAAGTATCATTTTATGAACCTGATCACTTAGTTTCATCTTCACCAGGCCACACAAAAAATCAAAAATCGGTCCTTGTAGGCAGCAGTTCATGTGGAAGCATTGCAGTAGATATCGCCTGAGGTCTGAGGCAAAGGTACAATTTAAGAAGATTTGATCATAGTGCTCTTTTTCCATCCTCTTTAAAAAACAAGTAGAAGCAAGGGGCCAGCTAGCCACTTTTAGCTGAGCTTGAGTTGGATTCCAATTCCGCCAGATTTTCCAGATCAGAATAAAGTGTGAAGGGGGAATGAAAGGAGCCTAGAATTTTCCCAGCCATGATGGGGGAGTCATCCCATAATGGCACTTCAGAAGGTAAAAATCACAGGTATTGAAATTACCCACCATGGTGGGCCTCCATATGAGGGTATTAGTTTCATAAAAGGCATATCGCTAAATTTTCATAGCAATATTGCTCAGGAGCATGGTCCTTAAGTCGGTATGCTGCTGAATGAGGCTAGAAATGGTTAAATTATTAATCTCTTGAGGAGGCGTCATCACCTCCGAGATGATATGTTCCAGCCAAGGGGTATACCAACAGCTCGGGGATGAGGACTGTGACACGATCCATTTTTATTGACACATAATATCCTTGTAAGAGGATCACAGAGCCGGACAGATGGAGGACGAAATGTACCCAGTAAAAACATCACATAAACATTTTGTGAATCTTTCCCGAAGGAAATCCAGGCCACCACTCTGAGGCCGAAGCGGACTCTAGGTAAACTTCCCAATCATAGCATCAATGAAATTCCATAAATCCTTGATACCAAGATCGACCAACTCAAGTGGCTTTTTGAAATGTTTCCAAGCCACCGAGACCAATTTCCAATCACTGGTAGAACTAGTCTAGATGAAATTCCTTATCTTGGCATTTATGCTTTTGAGGAGAGCAGCCAACCATCTATAAGTGGAGAAAGCATGCACGAACATATAGCTGATTACTGAGTTAACCAGGAAGACCCTTCCAGCTTGGTAGAGACACTTTCCCTTCCATTTTGACAATTTGAAGCGTAATCTTGGAAGCAATGTTCTCAAAGTAGCCGCATTTGGCTTTTCCACAGAAGCGGGGAACACGAAGGTAAGTATTGGGTAGGGATCCACGTATAACTCCAAGACCATTGGAAATGCAGAGCTATCTTGATGGAGAGATCCCATTTCCAAAGAAAATCAATAATTTCATCCAACATATAGATTTTCCAGCCACACTTTCATAATGAAGGAAGATTTTCTTGACTGTGGACAAATTTTTCTTATCAGACTTCCCAAACAGGAGGATGTCATCCACATAGAGAATGTGAGAGGGGACACACAGGTCCCCGCCATCCTTAATTGGGGAATACATCCCTGCTTATATAAGATCACAAATTCATCGAATCATGTAATCCTCTACGATTACAAAGAGAAAACCCAACATTTTCTCACCTTGTCGCACTCCATGGGAGCAATGGAAAATTCCATGGGGGGAGCCATTGATCAGGACCGAGACTCTGGCACTGTGGAGAATTGTAGAGATCAGCTTGATGAAACTACTAGAAAATCCATATCTTCCAAGGACCTTAATGATAAAGCTCCATTTCATAGTATCAAAAGCCTTCAAGATGTCAAGCTTAAGTGAAAAGCTACATGCTTAAGATTTATTCTTCATAATATTAATCCCCTACAAGGCAATGAAATGGCAGGATTGGATACATCACCCAGGGATAAATCCAAGCTGATTTTGAGTCACAATGTCACCCAATAGTTTACCCAAGCTTATGAAGATAATCTTACTAATAATCTTCGAAACTGTGTTGCCAATGGCAATAGGTCGAAATTCACTACTCGCAACAAAATTATCCTTCTTCGAGATCAGTGAGATGAAGTTGGCATTGGCACCATGGGGAATGAAGCCCGAGTGGAAAAACTACCTGGCTGCCTTTGTGACATCCTCATAGAGGATATTACAGTAGAACATGATGAACTTATTTCCAAAACCATCCGGACCTGCAACGTTATCCATATTCATAGATAAGAGTGCTGCCTTGACTTCACCCTCAGAAGGGGCCTTCGTGAGGACCTCCTTTTTCTGGCCCATTGTACACATCGAGATAGAGTCAAAAAGCATAGTGGGGACCTGTATTTCATCAGTGTACAACCCCTGGAAGTACTCCACCGAAGCCTTAGAAATATCCCCCACTGAAGTGAAGGTTTAGTCGCCAACTCTAACAGCACTCAAATTACTCGTCACCCTAATTTCCTTATGTAGGTGGTGAAAGAACTTAGAGTTGTGATTCCCATCCTGAATCCATCCAGCATTGAATTGCGCCTTCGCAGGCTTCTCTTGGAGGGAAAGCAACTCGTCCAGCTTAGAGTGCAGTCTAAGATCTTCCCCTGAAGGTACATTTTTCCTATGGTTCATAATTTGACAAGCATTAAGCTAAGATTAAACTACTTTAATCTCATCATCCAGCATTGAAAAGGACTGTTACCTCTAATCTTTCAGTCTACGCTTAACTTCTCTTAGCTTGAAAATCACAATAAACTAGGGACTACCAGAGAAAGTGCTACTCCATGCCCCCAACACATCTTCCCTGCACCCCGGAACCGTGAGACAGGAATTTCTAAATCTAAATGGAAGGGGATAATATCTTGGGACTCTCTCCCTTAGTTCAACAATAATTGGGTTGTGATCTGAGTTGCGTTTTGGGAGGGTGAAGCCAGACATGAACACTGGTGAACCACCTCATCCCATGTTTGAGAAACACCTGTCCAGTTCACTATCATGCCTGCCATTAATTGTGTACCGCCCCGAAGGGAATTCTTCCCCCTCAATGGAAACATCAGAAAGGTCACATTGGTCAAGGCAAGATACAAATTCATTTGATGTAGTGCGAGAAAAATTCGGACCTAACATTTCATCAGCCCTTGGGATAGTGTTGAAGTCCCCAATAACCATCCAATTGTGATCAATAGCCTCACTTATCTTCACAATACTTCTCCACAAGTGACTGTAGGTAGTGTACGAGCAAGAAGCGTAGACAAAGGAGATGGTGAGCACCCCATCGGTCCCTTGGATGGTAACAGAGATCATGTGAGGGCTCGAAATAAATGAGACGATCTGGACACTAAAATGCACCAGAACCCATAAGTTTCCCCTACCATTTCCATCTTCATTTGTCTCAACGAGATAGTATCAAAGAGCATCCCAGTTAAAACCTTTCCTGCTGTCAAACATGATCATGGGTTCATCTAACCCAATAAGCATCAGATTCTATGAGAGAAAGTGCCTAAGGGTTGCAGCCATGGGAGTGTTTCCCAGCCCCAGGCAATTCCAAAAAATGGTCTTCATTGGGGCTTGGGTGTGATAGGATAGGGGTATTACCATTTCCATTTCCCTTCCCTTTCTTCCCGTTCCTTTTGGGTTCAATAACTTGCTTCTCAGTAGCTGGAAAGAGATATTTCAGCGCCAAATTCTGGACAACAACTGTGTGCGGCTCAATGGGAGCATCGGTGGGCTCCTCATCAGCTTGATTCTCTTCCACCATGTCACTCCAAAAGACTCCACTAAGAGGGTTGAATTTTTTTAGGGGGCATACGGCCTCCTCCTGGGGGACATTCTTCCCCTTCCACACAGCCTTTTCTAAAGAAACAACTGAAAAACCCAGCTCCACTGCAGGGGCTGTGGGGCAACTAGATTCACCCTTTTCTAAGAAGGCCACAACTGAAGAATTTGGAACAGCGCCGGGATCAACCCCTAAGGATCCCACCACACCTGAGACTCCTGCTGAGACACTTACATCAGCCCTCATTGCCACATTCGAAGCAGAAGAGGGAGCTTGCTGGAACACAGGCAGAGGGGTCGCAACCTGCGGACCCCCAAAAGAGCCCTCTGAATCCACCGAGGCACGTGCATGATTAATTTCTATAGGAGAGGTAGGGGAATCAACCACATTAGCCCTCCCACCCTCAGCAGCCGTCTGAAAACCACCCTCTGGCTTAGCCTCAATGGAGTCTTCCCTTATAGAAGTAGGAGCTTCAACCGGCCCACGGTTCCTCCTACAATATGATGTGTCATGCACCTTTAAATGGAAAGTCAAATAGGAAAGCATCCTCTGGCATTCAGACACCATATGTTCAAATATACTACAAGAGGAACATAATTTTGGGCGCCTTTCATATTGGATATCCAATGACAATCTATCTTCAAGAGTGTTGAGGACCACCTCCTCAATAATAGAATTGGCCATGTCAACCTCAACCAACACTCTCTCATAATGCCCATATCTTGGTTTGTCTATTTCCTTATCAATTCTAATGAGAAATCCCATTGTAGAGGCAATATCCCACAGGATTCACGATTGCCAGTAAAACCAATTCAACTTACCGATGTGGATCTAGCTTGTGAAAAAATGTTCTTGACACTGAACGGATCAAAATGTCATTCCTAGTATTGAATCCCATGAAGCCCGGGATTAAGGTTTAGAGAACCAAAGCCATAGGCTCACCATTTAGACTCGTCAGAGGGAAAGATAATTTGGTAAAAACCCCATCCAATTACCATCATCTTCCAATCCAAGAATCCCCATATCTCTGCAATGCGCTGGGAAAGGTCTCCACTTCTCCACAGGTTTTTCCATTTCAACACAATCACCCTCACAATGATGTAAAACTAGAATAAGCTCTCCAGTTCTTCCATCGCTTCCCAATTTTCAGAGACATGCGAAATCCGCCCCTTCTGAATGACACGACCAGGAGAGGGAGCATCACAGTATGTGAAGGTGAGCGAGGCCGTAGATTTCACAGCATCCGCAAAATTATTTTTGGACCCAGACATTTCCAAGGGGTTTTGAGGGTTTTTTTGTTTTTAGGGGTGTCATTATTTCTTTTGGTTTTAGGACTTTTTTAGTTTTTAGTGGTTTTATTGTTTTTATATTGTTTTTTAGCTTTTTAGGGGTTTTAGTTTTTTTGAGTTTTTTTGTGGGTTTTTAGTGTTAAAAGTGTTTTATTGTGTTTTAGGTATTTTGAAGTTTTGTAGGGGTTTTATCATTTGTATAGTATTTTTTGGTTTTTATGATTTTCATCTTTCTTTAGTTTTTTGGGGCTTTGAAGATTTTTTGTGCTTATAATTTTTTTCTTACGGGTTTTCAACGTTTTTATCATTTTTAACATTTTTATAGTTTTTACCATTTTTAGGGGTTTAAAGGATTATTTGGTTTTAAGGGGTTTTAGGGTTTTTAGGGGTTTTAGTGTTTGTATGGGCTTTTTAGGTTTTTAAGTGATTTTTGGTTTTTATGGTTTTAATAATGTTTTCATGCATTTTAGGGTTTTTTTAATTTTTAGGAATTTTAGGGAATTTTTTAGGATTTTTATTGATTTTTATTGATTTTGGTAATTTTAGGTTTTGGGTTGTTTAGGGGTATAGGGTTTTATAGGTTTCAGGTTTTAGGGTTCTTAGGGGGTTTTTTTTGTTTTTAGGGACTTTGAGGGTTTTAGAGTTTTTAAATTTTAAGGCAAGAAAAATGAAGGGCCAGGCTATTCCTAACCCTCTCCCCCAAATTTATTAGAAAAATTTACGCAATAGAATGGGGAGGGGCATAGTCAAATAACCCATACCCAAAGAATCCCAAAAAAGGAAGATAAAGAAATAAAAAGACACAACAAACCAAACAGCGGACAATAAAATAAAGGGATAGGTCTTTCAATGTCTCTGCCAAAGTTGTAAGCCAAGTCCGCATCCATGTCCATGGATTTCCATCCCATGTCAAAGTCCTCTTCAGTCCTAGCAGTGCCAAGTGCTTCACCCTATCCTCTCTTATTCAGCAGTGTGTTGATACCACTCCTACTTATTGACTTTTAACGTCAGCTTAGCCACCCTTGAGGTATCCTGTGTCACCATGGGCCATGGGAGAGAAGAATAATCCCTCCTATGCCTCCTTTTTGGTGGGGGGGGGGGGGGGGGGATGAAACCATCCACATGCGCATCCTTCAGGTAAAGGAAATCGTCACTGGGTTTTATGTTATTTTGGGTTTTAAGGATTTCTCAATGTTCTTCATGTTTTTAAGAGTTTTTATATTTTTAGGTATTTTAATAGAAATGTTTTATTATTTTTAAGTGTTTTTTGTGTTTATAATAATTTTTAGGGGTTTAGGGTTTTAGGTTTTTATGCTTTTTTGGGTTAGTAATGTTTTATAGTTTTTTAAAGTATTTATGGGTATTTATATATTTTTAATAAATTTAGGGGTTTAAAGTGTTTTTAGAGTTTTCTTATTGGTTTTTATGTTTTTATGGGATTTGAGTTCTATATTCGATTTTTTATGGTATTTATGGTTTTTGGGTTTTTATAATTTTTTGGTATTTAGGGGTTTCAAGAGTTTTTAGGTTTTTAAGGTTTTCTTAGGGGTTTTCATTGTTTATAGGGGTCTTTATGTTTTTAGGTATTTTTAGGAATTTTTTTGTAATTTTATATATTTTTAGGTTTTTTAGAGATTTTAGGGGTTTTAGGTTTTTTTAGTGTTTCGGGATTTTAATCTATTTTGGGATTTTAGGGAGGGTTGAGTTTTTTGTGGGTTTTTATAGTTTTTAATGATTTTTGGGGAATAAATTGGTTTTATAGTATTTGACATGTTTTTGTTTTTTATGGTTTGATAGTATTTTTTAGTGGTTTATGGTTTTATTATAGTTTTTGGGGTTTTTATGTACTTTAAGTGTTTTAATATTTTGAAGGTTTTCTTAGGGGTTTTCAGGGTTTTTATGGATTTTTGCACTTTCTAATGAATTTAGGGATTTTTTTAAATTTTTTATGGTTTTTATTGGATTTTGAAGTTTTTAGTGGTTTTAGTGTTTTTATGGGTTTTAGGGTTTTATGGTTTTTATGGTTTTAGGGTTTTTTTGTTTTATGGTTTTTTTAGTTTTTAGAGTTTTATGGTGTTTTTGAGTTTTTGATGTATTTGGAGGTCTAAAGGGTTTTATGTGTTTTTAGTGGTTTTTCATTATTTTTATGGGATTCAATGTTTATTAAGTTTTTATGGGGTTTTATGATTTTTAGGAGTTTTAGGTGTTTTAGGGTTTATTATGGGTTTTAGCATTTTTTTTTGAATTTTTAGTGATTTTATGAATTTTTTGGTTTTTAATGTTTTCTTAGGGTTTTAAGGATTTTTATGATTTATGTATTTTTAGTGATTTTATAGGATTTTATGTTTTTAGTGTTTTTTTACTTTGATGGGCTTTAATGTTTTTTTATAATTTTAGGGTTTTTATGGGTTTTTGGGTTTTTAGGTTTTTTAAAGTTTTTTGGGGTTTTTTTAGGTTTTTAGTGTTTTTAACATTTTTAGGGGTTTAATGGTTTTTTATAGTTTTTAGTTGGTTTTTTATGGGTTTTATGGGTTTTTATATTTTTTAATTTTTTTGGTATTTTTTATGGTTTTTAGGGTTTCTAGGTTTTTGGGGGGTTTTAACATTTTTTGGTGTTTAGGTGTTATAATTATTTATAGGTTATTAAGGTTATTCTGGTTTTTTTGGGTTATTTATGTATTAGGAATTTTTTAATATTTTTTAATATTTTAGTTCTTTTTAATGATTTTATTATATTTGGAGGGTTTTAGGGGTTTTAGGGGTTTTGGTGTTTTTATTGTTTTTTTGGTTCATAGGATTCCTTTTTGAGTTTTTAGGGTTTTATGGTTTTTTAGAGTATTTTAATAATTTTATGTGTTTGAATTATTTTTTGTAGTTTTTAGTGTTTTTTAGGGTTTTTAGGGGATTTTAAGGTGTTTTAAGATTTTTAGGTGGTATTATGGTTTTTAGGGTTTTTTACATTTTTAGCATTTTTTTTGTTTTTTAATGGGTTTGAAGTGTTTTTATTTTTTTAAGGTTTTCTTAAGGATTTTCATGTTTTGTAGAGTTTTTATGTTTTCATGGGATTTTTTGGGCTTTTCAGGATTTTTTTGTCTTTAGGGGGTTTAGGGATTATGAGGGTTTTGGGTTTTTTTATGGTTTTAATGGTTTTTAAATTTTAGGGTTTATTTACTGTTTATTAGGGTTTGTAAAGGTTTTTAATGATTTTTAACATTTTTAGGGTTTAAATTTTTTTTTTATTTTTTAGTGGTTTTGTGGGTTTTGTGGGTTTTTAGTATTTTGAAGGGGTTTTTGGGTTTTGGGTTTTTATGGTTTATAGGGTTTTTTCTGTTTATTATGGTATTTTAGGGTTTTTATAGTTCTTTATTTTTAGGGGTATTAACTATTTTAAGGTTTTAAGGTTTTATTGTCATTTTTCATGGTTTCTCGGGTTTTTACCTTTTTATGTATTTTCAATATTTTTAAATATTTTTATATGTTTTGGGGTTTTTTGGGATTTTGAGTGTTTTCTGGGGGTGTTTAGCATTTTTTGTGATTTATGGATTTTTTGAGTTTTTAGATTTTTAGATTTTTTTAGGGTTTTTAAGGGTTTTAAGATATTTTTAACATTGTTTGGGGTTTAAGGGGTTCTTAGTGTTTCTATGGGATATTTTTCATTTTAATTGGGTTTTTAGTGTTTTTAAGGTATTTAGGGGTTTCTATGGGTTTAGGGGTTTTTAGTGTTTCTTGGGTTTTTAACAATGTTTATGTTTTTATGGTTTTTAAGTGTTTTTATGGTTTTTAATTTTTTCATAGGGTTTTTAGGGTTTTTAGGGGTTTTAAAATTTTAGGTTTTTTTACGGATTTTTCGGGTTTTTTAGGATTTTTGAGGGTTTTTCATGTTTTTATTTGTTTTAGGGCTTTTTATGATTTTTTCATATTTATTGGTTTTAAGGATTTTTAGAGTTTCTTAATGGATTTAAGGGTTCAAATGGTTTTCAGAGTTTTAGTTGTTTTTTATGTTTTTTATGGGTTTTATTGTTTTTGGGGGATTTTCGATTTTTAGGGGTTTTTTTTGTTTTTTGGTTTTTATGGTATTTATCATTTTTAGGTTTTTAGGTTTTTAATTGTTTTAGGGTTTTATGGTTTTCATAGTTATTTTTCATATTTTTAGGTTTCTTTTTTGTTTTTAGGGGTTTTTAGGGATTTTTTTAGGATTTTTAAGGTCTTTAGGGTTTTAGGTATTTTTTGTGGGTTTTTTGTTTTTCAGGTGTTAAAGTTTTTTTGGTTTTTTGGTTTTTTTATGTTTTTAAGGTGTTAATGGTTTTTGGAATTATAAATTTCTTAGGGGTTTAATGGGTTTCTAGATAATTTAGTTGGTTTTTTGGGTTTTTATGGGTTTCTAGGGTTTTATGGTTTTTAGGAATTTTTATTATTTTTATGGTTTTTAGGATTTTTAGGGATTTTTAGGGTTATTAGTTATTTTTCAGTTTTTAGGGGTTTTAAATGTTTTTTAATGTTTTTTAGCTTTTTTCTAGGTTTTTGGGGTTTTTTACCTTATTTAAAATTTTTAGGGGTTTTTAGGATTTTTATGTTTTTTAGGGTTTTTGTTGTTTTTAATTTTTATAAGTTTTATGGTTGTAGAGTTTTTTACATTTTTAGGGGTTTAATTTTATTTGATATTTTAGTGGTTTTAGGGTTTATATGTTTGTTTAGAGTGGTTTGTGGTTTTAGAAGTTTTTTAAAGTTTTTAAGGTTATTATGATTTTTATCATCTTTTAGAATTTTAGGTGTTATATGTATTTTTAGGTTTTCAAGGTTTTCTTAAGAGTTAATAAGGTTTTTTTGTTTTTACATTTTTATGGATTTTTAGGGATTTTTTGGACTTTTCTGGTTTTTAGGGTTTTTAATGATTTGGGGGGGGGGTGTTAGTGTTTTTTTATAATTCTTAGGGATATATTTTTTTTTTTTTTTTTTGGTTTTTTGAGTGTTTTATTAGTTTTATATTTTTTATAATTTTTTAAAAACATTATTGGCTTAAAGTTATTTTATATTTTGTAGTGGATTTCTAGGGATTGTTTGGGGTTTTAAAGGATTTTATGGGTTTTAGGGGGGTTTTGACAGTTTTTACTATTTTTAGGTTTTTAGGGGTTTATGTATTGTTAGGTATTTACTATTTTATTAGGGGTTTTAGGGTTTTTAAGGGGTTTTCTATTTTTAGGGATTTTATTTTATTTTAGTGGTTTTAGTGATTTTGATGTTTTTGAGGGATTTTTTAGGTTTTTTTGGATTTAGGTTTTTATTTTATTTTAGATATTTTTTGGTTTTTTAAACTATTGTAATGCTTTTTTGTGTTTAAAGAGTTTTTATATTTAGCTAGTTTTTAGGGTTTTTTTGTGTTTTTAGGTTTTTTAATGTTTTGTGGATTTTTATGGTTATTTGGGTTTTTAGGTTTTTAGCGTTTTTAGGTTTTTAAAGCATCTAACTGTTTTTAGGCTTTCATGCTTATAATAAGAGTTTTCAAGGTTTTTTGTATTTTTTACATTGTATATATTCTTGTGAATTTTTCATGATTTTAGTATTTTTTTTATTGTTTTTGGTATTTGTATTGTTTTAGGGATTTTGAGGGGTTTTATGATTTTTTAGGGTTTTAGTGTTTTAATGGTTTTTTTGGGTTTTAGTTTTTTTATGGGTTTTAATGTTTTTTATTGTTTTTAAGTTATTTCAGTGTTCAATGGGTTTTACTGTTTTCATTGGTTTTATTGTTTTTAAGGTTTTAGGGTTTTTAATGTTTTTACGAAGTTTTTTTGGTTTTTATAGTTTTTACGGTTTTTATGACTTTTGGGTGTCTATCATTTATTAGTTATTTTAAGTGATTTTAGGTTTTAAGGATTTCTTAGGTGTGTTCATGGATTTTAAGGCTTTTTTATTTTTAGATGTTTTTGGGTTTTTTTTGGATTTTTATGTTTTTTGGATTTTTTGCGACTTTGAGGGGTTTTTTAGCGTTATTTTAGTTTTTTGATATTTTTAAGTTTTTTAATGTGTTCTATATTTTTTAACATTTTAATGGTATAAATATTTTTTTGAGTTTTTAGTGCTTTTATTGTTTTCATGGGTTTTTAGGATTATAAGGGTTTTGTGGTAGTTAGTGTTTTAATGTTTTTAAGGGTTTTAATTTTTTTGGTGGTTTTATTGTGTTTATCGATATTTAGGGGTTTTTATGGTGTTAGGGTTTTAAGGTTATTTTATGGTATTTTAGGGTTTTTATCATTTTGTTAGTTTCAAAGGATTTTAAGTTTTTTTAGGTTCTCTTAGGGTTTATCATGGTTTTATGTTTTTTTTATGTTTTTAGATATTTTAAGTATTTTTATGAATATTTATATTTTTATGGTTTTTAGCAATTTGAGGGTTTTTGGGGGGGCTTCATGTTTTCTTTTAGTTTTTTATGGTTTTTAAGGTATTATAGATATTTAATTTTTTTTAGAGGATTAAATTTTTTTTGAGTTATTTTTTGGTTTTATTGATTTCTAGAGCATTTAATCTCTCTGTGGGTTTTATGATTTTAAAGGTTATTTGGGTTTTTAATTTTTTTAGGTTTTTAGCAGATTTTAGGTTTTTATGGGTTTTATAGTTTTTTTGGTTTTTAAGGTTTTCTTAGGGATTGAATTGGTTTTAGATATTTTTGGAGATTCTTTTTGGTTTTTATGTGTTTTCGGGATTTTGAGGGTTTTTAGAGGTTTTAATGGTTTTTTGGTTTTTTGGGTTTTAGAGGTTTTTTTGATTTTTTTAGGGTTTTAAGGGTTTTTAGAGTTTCTTTTTGGTTTTTGAAGGTTTTTTTGATTTTTAGTGGGTTTTTTGGGTGTTTATTGGTTTTTAGGGTTTTAATGGGTTTTAGAGGGTTTTTTGGGTTTTTTAGGTTTCTGGGTTTTTATAATTTTACAATTTTTAAGGGTTTTTAATGTTTTTAGGTTTTTAGGGTTTACTTTTGGTTTTTTAGGGTTTTTGGGGTTTTTTATGTTTTTATGGATTTTTAGTGAATTTTTAGTATTTGGATGGTTTAGGGTTTTTAGGGATTTTGTGGGTTTTAGGTGTTTTAAGTTTGTTATTTTTTTTTGGGTTTTTAGGGTTCTAATGGTTTTTTGAGTTTTTAAAATTTTTAGGGGTTTAAAAACTTTTTAGAGTTTTTAGTGCTTTTGGGGGTTTCTGTGGGTTTTTTGTGTTTTTACGGTTTTTATGGTTTTAGGGATTTAATTTTTTTTTGGGTTTTTAGGGGTTTTAAGTGTTTCTATGTTTTTAATGTTTTCTTAGGGATTTTTATGATTTTTTGGTTTTTTTAAATTTTTTGGTATTTTTAGGTATTTTTTTAGATTTTTATGGTTTTTTGGGATTTAGGGGTTTGTAGGGTTTTAGGATTTTTTGTATTTTTTGGGTTTTAAGCATTTTTAGGGCTTTAGGGTTTTCCTTTGGGTTTTCTGGGTTTTTAGTGTTTACTAGGTTTTATGGATTTTTAGGTCTTTTAAAAGATTTTTACGATTTTTTGGGGTTTTTTGTTTTTTGGGTTTTTTTGGGTTTTGAGGGGATTTTAGTGTTTTTATTCTTTTTTGGGTTTGAGGATTTTTTATGATTTTATTATGGGTTTAATGTTTTTTTAAATTTTTCTTATGTTTTAAGCGGTTTAAATGGTTTGTAGAGTTTTTATTGGGTTTTCAGGGATTTTATGGGGGTTTTAGTTTTTTTTCATGTTTTAATGGGTTTGATGGTTTTTAGGAGTTTTCAGGTTTATTTGGTGGGGTTAGGGATTTTAACATTTTTTGGGGTTTACAAGTTTTAAGTGTTTTTAGGTTTTTATAGTTTTTAGTGATTTTCAAGGTTTTTGGGGAGTTTTGTGTTTTTAGTGATTTTAGTTATTTTTTAGGACTGTTTTGGGTTTTTAGAGATTTTGTGGATTTTTTAGGGGTTTTATAATTTTTTTTTGGTTTTTTGGGGTTTTTTGAGTTTTTTAAGTATTTTAATGGTTTTTAGAGTTATTAACGTTTTAAGGGGTTAAAGGGAGTTTAGAGTATTACTGGCGTTTTAGGGGTTTTATCGGGTTTTAGGGTTTTAAGGACATTTTACGGTTTCTTAATGTTTTTAAGGGTTTTTATGTTTTTATGGGTTTTAGAGTGTTTTTAAGGGTTTTATTGTGTTTATGTATTTAGGGGTTTTAAATGTTATTTGGTTTTTATGTTTTCTTATCGGGTTTCATGGTTTTTTGAGTTTTTTACTTTTTTTTTTGGATTTTTATGTGTTTTTTGTATTTTTTTTGGATTTTAAGGGTTTATATGTTTTTTTTGGGTTTTTTTGGGAATTTTAGTTTTTCAGTGTTTGAAATATTTTTTAGAGTTTTTAACAATTTTAGTAGTTTGAATGGATTTTTGAGATTTTTGTGGTTTTTAGGGTTTTGGGGGTCTTTTATTGTTGTTTAGGATTTCTTGTGTTTTTTAGGTTTTTAGGGGTATTAAGTATTTCTAATGTTTTAGATTTTATGATGGTTTTTATGGGTTTTAAGGTTTTTATGTTTTTTGTGATTTTAGTGATTTTTATAATTTTTAGGGATTTTTAGTGTTTTTGGGATTTTAGGGTTTTTTGGGGTTTTTTTGGTATAGGGGGTTTTATAGTGTTTTTCAGTTTTTAGGGGTTAAAAGGATTCTATAGATTTTTTGAAACATTTTAGGGTTTAAATAGATTTTTTAGATTTTAGTGAATTTTTTGGGTTTTATGGGTTTTTATGGTTTTTTTTGTTTTTATGGATTTTAGTGTATTTAGGATATTTAGGGATTTTTCTTTTTTTTGGTTTTTATGAGGGGAATTATGTGTTTTTAGGGTGTTTATTTTCTAATGTATTTTTAGGGTTTTTTAGTATTTTTATTGTTGTTTTTGTATTTTTGGTAAATTAGTGGTATTTATGTTTTTTGGGGTTGTTTTTTTGGGTATTTTTTGAGTTTTTTTTGTGTTTTATGGTTTTATATAGTTTTTAAAGATTTTAGGGGTTTAAAGAGATTTATATTTTTTTAGTGTTTTTGAGTTTTATGGGTTTCCAAGGACTTCTGAGGTTTTTTAAGTTTTTATGGTTTTGTGTTTTTTATCGTTTTTATAAGTTTTAGGGTTTTAGGGCCCTTTTGGGTTTTATAGTTTTTTGATTTTTTTTGGGTTTTATTTGTTTTCTGGTTTTTAAGGTTTTCTTAGGGTTTTTCATGGACTTTTGGGCTTCATTAATTTTTATATATTTTTAGGGGTTCTTTTGGTTTTTTGTTTTTTTTGGGTTTTTAGATTTTTTTTTGTTTTGTTAGGTGTTCTAAATTTTTTTATGGTTTTAAGGATTTCTTAGGGACTTTTTAGGGTTTATAGGGGTTTTCACAGTTTAAGGGATTTATATAGATTTTTAGGATTTTTAGGGTTTTTCAGGTTTTTAGGGATTTACAAGATTTTTAGGGTTTTTATTATTTTTTGCGGTATTTAGGTGTTTTATGACGTTTTTATAGGGTTTTTTAGTTTTTATTGGTTTTTAATGTTTTTAATTGTTTAATGCGTTTCCAGTGTTTCTAATGGTTTTTATTTTTTTTATGGTTTTTTATGGGTTTTAGGGTTTTTAGGTTTTTTAACGTTTTTAATGGTTTTAGATGGTTTTAGGTTTTAAAGTATTTCATATGGGTTTTCAGTTTTTTTATTGGTTTTAAAATATTTTGGTATTTTTACAACATTTTTATGAATTTTATGTCTTTTTAGGGATTTTAGGGATTTTGATTTTTTTATTTTTTTAGTATTTTTTAGGTTTCTAGGGGTTATAGTTGTTTGAATGGTTTTAATGTTTTTATAGGGTTTTTAGGGTTTTTAGGTTTTTCCAAGTTTTTAGGGATTTTTAGGGATTTTTTAAGGATTTTGTTGGGGGTTTTATAATTTTTAATGTTTTTTGTGTATTGTGGTTTTTAAAATGTTTTTGTGGTTTTATGGTTTTTAGGGGTTTTAGGGTTATTTTCATGTTTTAGGTTTTTTAAGGTTTTTAAAAATTTTAAATGGGTTTTTAGATTTTTAGGGTGTTTTAGGTGTCTTATGAGGTTTTATGGTTTTTAGATTTTATATGGTTTTTTTATTTTTTGGGCATTTATGTTTTTTAATGGTTTCTAGGGATTTTAGTCCTTTTTTTAGGTTTTTAGGGGTTTTATATGTTTTTGGTTTATTAATGTTTTCTTAAGGATTTTCAAGGTTATTAGGGGTTTAAAGGTTTTTATATTTTTTTAATGTTTTTTGGGGTCTAAAGGGTTTTAAATTTATTAGTGGGTTTTTACGGTTTTTATGGGTTTTCAAGGGTTCTATGTTTTTTATGGTTTTTATGTTTTTTTGGGTTTTTATCTTTTTTTTGGGTTTTTAGGATTTTTTGTGTTTTGAGTGGTTTTAAGTGTTTTTAGGTTTTTACCGTTTTCTTAGGGTTTTTAGTTTTTTAGAGTTTTAATATTTTTACAGATTTTTAGGATTTTTATAGTTTTTAGGTTTTTTAGTGATTCTAAGGGTTTTTATGATTTTTTAGGGATTTTAGTGTTTTCTGTTTTCTTTTTTGGAATTTTTAGGTTTTTTTACAGTTATTAAGTTATTTTATTTTTTTTTATCATTTTCATGGTTTTAAAGGGTTTTTAGAGTTTTTGTAGGTTTTTAAGGGTTTTATGGGGTTTTAGGTTTTTGTAATATTTTTGGTGTTTCTTTGGTTTTTTGAGTTTTTAGAGTATTTAGAGGTTTTAGGGTTTTTAACATTTTTTGTTTTTTAGGGATTTTTATTTTCTTTAGGTTTTTAATGTTTTCTTAGGGGTTTTCAGTGTTCTTATGGTTTTTTTGTTTTTTTGGATGTCTTGAGTTTTAAAAATATTTTTATGGTTTTTTGGGGTTTTTAATGATTTTGAGGGGTTTTTTATGTTTTTTACGTTTTATAGTTTTTAGGTTTTTATTTGACATATTATTTTTTAGGGGATTTAATTTTTTTAAAACATTTAAAATTTTTTAGGGGTTTAAATGGTTTTTAGAGTTTTAGAGTTATTTTTCGGTTTTTAGGGGGGTTTTGGGTTATTTAATGTTTTAGGGTTTCTTATGGTTTTTTGGGTCATTAGAGTTTTTTTATGTTTTTAGGGGCTTTAAGTGTTTTTAGGTTTCAAGGTTTTTATTGGAGTTTTCAGGGTTTTAGGGGGTTTAAAATATTTTTATGTTTTTTAGGGTTGTTAGTGAATTTTAGGGTTTTTAGTGTGTTTTTTGAAATTTAATGGTTTTTTTTATGATTCTATAGATTTTGATGGTTTTGAGAGCTTTTTATTTTTTTTTTAGAGTTTTGAAGGGTTCTAGAGTTTTAATGTGGTTTTTAGGGTTTTTATGGGGTTTTAATGAATTTTATGGTTTTTAGGGGGGTTTATGGTTTTTAGGGGTTTTAGGGTTTTTAGGGTTTTATAGGAATTTTAGAGTTTTAATTTTGTTAGTGGTTTTTTGTGTTTTAAGGTTTTTATGGTTTTCATAATCGTTTTTGGGGTTTTAGATATTTTTTTGAATATTGAGGGTCTATATTAAATTTTATGTTTTTTTTGTGTTTTAATTGTATGTTGGGGTTTAGGGATTTTTCTGGGGTTTTATGTCATTTATATTTTTTGTTTTTAATTGTTTAAAAGGTTTTTAGAATTTTTAGTTATTTTGGGGGTTTTTTTGGTTTTTAGGGTCTTGAAACTTTTTAAGGGTTTTATGGTGTTTTGTCATTTATAGGGTTTTATGAATTCTAGATTTTTTTTTTGTTTTTAGGGTTTGTAAATGTTTTTTGGTTTTTATGGTTCTCATAGGGGTTTTCAAGGTTTTAGGGGTTTTTATGTTTTTTGGTATTTTTAACGATTTTTTAGGATTTTTGAGGTTTTTAGGATTTTTAGGGATTTTGACGGTTTTTAGAGTTTTTTTTTGTTTATTGTTTTTTGGGTTGTTTTAGTTTATAGGGGTTTTATGTTTTTTAGGATTTTTTTAAAAAAAATTAGGGGTTTAAAGGTACTTTATATTCTTTATTGGTTTTTATGATTTTAGGGATTTTATGGTTTTTACAATTTTACGGTTATTTAGGGTTTTTAGAAATTTTTTTGTTTTTTGGTGTTTTAAGTGTTTTTAGGCTCTTAGGTTTTCTTCAGGGTTTTCAGGATTTTTAGGTTTTTTTTACCTTTTTTGGGGGTTTTAGGGTTTTTTGATGATTTTTATAGTTTTTTAGGTTTTTTAGGGATTTTGATGGTTTTCAAGGTTTTTAGAGACATTAGGGATATAGGGACTTCTAGGGTATTTGTTTTTTTAGGGTTTTAAATGTTTTTTTTTTGAGTTTTTAAAATTTTTAGGGATTAAATAATTTATACAGTTTTAAGTGGGGATTTAGGGTTTTTTATTTTCATTGAATTTATAGTTTTTGGGATTTTATGGTTTTTATGGTTTTTTAGATATTTTAGAGATTTAAAGTGTTTCTAGTTTTTAAGGGTTTATTAAGGTTTTTCTATTTTTAGGTTTTTTATGTTTTAAGGGTTTTTAGTTATTTTTTGGATTTTTATACGTTTTTATGGATTTGGAGGGTCTTACAGTTTTACAGTTTTACTTGTTTTTAGGGGTTTTAAGGGTTTATTAGTTTTTTGGGGTTTGAATGTTTTTAGACATTTTTTAACATTTTTAGTGGTTTAAATGGTTGTTATAGTTTTTAGTGGGTTTCTAGGGTTTTTAGATTATTTCAGGATTTTTATAGAAGTTTTTGGATTTTCATTGATTTTTATGGTTTTAGGGTTTTTAGCATTGATTGGTCTTTTAGGGGTTTTATGCATTTTTAGGTTTTTAAGGTTTTCTTATTTTATCTTCATGGTTTTTAGTAGTTTTTATTTTTAGTAGGATTTTGTTGGACTTTTTAAGAATTTAATTATTTTTATGGTTATTATGGATTTTAGGGTTTTCAGGGTTTTGAATGGTTTGGGGTTCTTATAGGTTTTTAGTATTTTTTTGTTTTTTATGGGTTTTAATTTTTTTAGGGTGTTAAGGTTTTCTTAGATAATTTTAGTGTTTTTAGGTGTTTTTTTATTTTAGTGAATTTTAGCATTTTTTAGGAATTTTCTTAATTTTAGAGTTATTAGTGTTATTGAGGGGTTTTAGGGTTTTTTGGATTTTTTTTTAGGGTTTTTAAGATTTTTATGATTTTATAGGGATTCAAGGATTTTTTAAAGTTTTAATGATTTAACATGTTTAAAGGGTTTTTATAGTTTTTAGTGTTTTTTGAGTTTCTATGTGGTTTTAGGGTTCTTGATGGGTTTTAGGGGTTTTTATGGTTTTTGTTGTCTTAAGGTCTTTTTAGGGTTTTTAGGGATTTTAGAGTATTTAGTTTTTATGGGTTTTAAGTGTATCTAGGATTGAAAAGATTTCTTAGGGTTTTTTAGGAAGGTTTTTGGGTTTTTTAAGTTTATAGGGAATTTATGTTTTTTTATTATTCTTATGGTTGTTAGGGTTTTAAAATATTTTTGAGTTTTTTTATGGTTTTTAGTGTTTTTAGAAATTTTTAAGTTTTTATTGGGGTTTAAGTGTATATATGATTTTATGGTTTTCTTAGGTTTTTTAGGATTTTTAAGTTGTTTTTCATTTTTAGTGATTTTTAGGATTCTTTTTGGATTTTTAGGATTTTAGGGTAAGGAAGGCTCGGGGCCAGGCAAGTGTGGCCCCCCAAAATTAAACAAAAATAAAGGGACAAACAGAGTGCTATAAGGGGGGATTACATAACCGGGTGTGCACCTCACCCTTCAAATCAGATACAACAAAAGAGGAGTAGGGAGGTGTGGCAACAAAGGACCACAGCGAATAGTGTTCCACAGTAGCCTGCTTAGAGAGGGCATCCGCAACCGCATTGGCCTCCTGGTAGACATGTGTCACAGTAAGGTGAAGCCTTTGGCACATGGCAAGGCAGTCCATCCATGGGGTAAGGAGCCTCCAGGGGACGCACCTAGATATTATTTTAAGAGCACTCACAACAAGCATGGAGTCAGACTCAAGCCACGGGAAAATCCACCTGAACCTGACAGTATACTTAATTGCCTTCATAATGGCCCATAATTCAGCTTCAAGAGCACACCTATCACTGATAAAGTGTTGAAAACATCCCTTGAGAAAACCTAGGTTAGTGCGGAAGACTCCACCACATCCAGCAGGGCCCGGGGCACTTTAGGATTTTAGGGGCTTTAGGGATTTCGATGGTTTTTAAGGTATTTTATGTTTTTTATTGTTTTTTTTTTCAAGTTATAGGTTTTTTATTCTATTTTTAGAATTTTTAAGGGTTTTAAGAGGTTTTACATGTTTTTAGGTGTTTAAAAGTTTTTTTAGATATCTTAGTGATTTTTTATGGTTTTATGGGTTTTTAAGGATTTTAGGGTTTTAGGGGGTTTAGGGGTTTTAGGTTTTTTAGGTTTTTTATCATATTTTGGGTTTTTAGGGGGTTTAAAGGATCCTAGGATTTTAAGTATTTCTTATTATTTTGCAACGTGTTTAGGTAATTTTCAATATGTTTATTGTTTTTAGTGTTTTTAGGGATTTATAGGGTGTTAGATATTTTTTAGGGTTTTTTGGGTTTTTTATGTTTTTCAGGGGTTTAAATTATTTTTAGGTTTTTAAAGTTTTCTTGGGGGGGGGGTTGTATTATTCAGGGTTTATTTGTTTCAAGTGATTTTTAAGTATTTTTTATTATTTTTATGGTTTTTTAGAATTTTCAATGATTTTGATGGGCTTTTAAGGGGTTTTTTGGGTTTTTTTTAATTTTTTAGGGGTTTCAGGATTTTTAATGTTTTTTAAACATTTTTAGGGGTTCAAATGATTTTTAGAGTATTTAGTTGTTTTTTAGGGTTTTTTTGGTTTTTAGGGGATTTATTTTTTTTAGATTTTATTGTTTTTATGGGTTTTTAGGGTCTTTTAGGGTTTTTATCATTATTAGTTTTTTAGGGGTTTAAAGTGTTTTTAAGATTTTAATCTTTTTTTAGGGTTTTAAGGGTTTTTTACATTTTTCGAATTTTTAGGGCCTTTTATGGGATTTTGAGGGGTTTTAGTGTTTTTAGGGTTTTTACTATTTTTATAGGCTTTGACATTTGTTTAGTTTTTTTGGAGTTTTAAGTGTGTTTTTTATGTTTTTTGGGGTTTTCAAAGATTTTAGGTTATCTTACATTATTGGTATTTTTCTGTATTTTTGATGTTTTTTATGGTGTTTTAGGGGTTTTACGAATTTTTTGGGGTTTTTGGGGTTTTGGGGTTTTTTGATTTTAAAGGGATTTTTGTGTTTATAGGGGTGTCATGGTTTTTTTGAGTTATAATCTTTCTTTATTGTATAAATGGTTTTTAGAGTTTTAGTGATTTCTAGTGTGTTTATGTGTTTTTAGTGTTTCTTTAGATTTTTATGGGTTTTATATTTTTTTTTGGTTTTAAGGCTTTCTTATGGATTTTCATGGGTTTTAGTGTATTTAATTTGTTAGGTATTTATATGTTGTTTATGTTTTTTTGTTGTTAGGGTTTTTAGGTATTTGGGGGGGGGGGGGGTTTGGGTTTTAGGGTTTTTAGGGTTTTTAGAGTTTGTTTTTTGTTTTTAAGGAGTTTTAAGTGTTTTTATTTTATTAATTTTTTTAGGGGGTTTTAGGGATTTTTTAGTGTTTTTATGTTTGTATGTAGTTTTAAGTATTTTTTAGATTTTTAGGATTTTTTAGGGTTTTAGGTATTTTTGAGGAGTTTTATTGTTTTTAATATTTTTATGGGGTTTTAGGGTTTTTATCATTTTAGGTTTTTTAGGGGTTTTAATTTTTTTAGGTTTATAAGGTTTTCTAATGTTTTTCATGGATTTTAGAGTTTTTTACATTTTAGGGATTTTATTGATTTTTTAGGATTTTTACGGTTTTCATGGTTTTAATTTTTTTATATTTTTTTTGAGTTTTTATGATTTTTTTAGTTTTTTAAGGTCTTAGTGTTTTTTAATGTTGTGGGTTTATAAAGGGTTTGTAAAGTTTTCAGTGGGTTTTTAGGATTTTTAGTGTTTTTATGGTTTTTAGAGGTTTGATTTTTTTAATGGCTTTTAAGGTTTTTAGGCCCTTTATGGTTTTTAGGATTTTCAGTATTTTATAGTTTTTAGGGGTTTTATGTATTTTAAGCTTTTTAAGGTTTTTTAGGATATTTAAAGTAATTTATTTTTTTTTATGTTTTTAGGGATTTTAAGATATTTTTACGGTATTTATGTATTTTAGGTTTTTGGTGGATTTTAATTGTTTCTAGAGATTTTTTAGGGTTTTTTAAGGTTTTTAGATTTTTTTGGTTTTTTAGGGGTTTTAAATGTCTTTAGGATTTTATTGCTTTCTTAGGGTTTTGAGGGTTTTAGGGTTTCTTATGTTTTTATGTATTTTTAGTGATTTTTTAGAATATTTGTTTCTATTATTGTATTTTTAGGATTTTGAGGGGTTTTATGTGGGTTTTAGGGTTTTGGGGGGTCTAAGAATTTTTTAAAATTATTGGGTTACATTTTAAGTTTTTTAGGTATTTCTTTTAATTTATAGTTTTCAATGTTATAAGGGGTTTAAATATTTTTTAGAGTTTTAGTGGGTTGTTTTGGGTTTTTTGGGTATTAAGGTTTTTAGGGTTTTGTGGTTTTTTAGATTTTAGGAGTTTTATCATTTTTAGGGATTTTAGGTGTTTTAATTGTTTAATTGTTTTTTTATTTTTCTTAGGTTTTTTCAGGTTCTTAGTGTTTTTTAGGGTTTTAGAGATTTGTTTTTTCATTTTTAGGATTTTTATTATTTTTAACAATTTTTAACGTTTTTAGCATTTTTAAGGCTTTTAACATTTTTAGGTTTTTGATGGGGTTTTAAGTGATTTTAGTTTCAAATGATATCTTAGGTGTTTTTCAATATTTTAGTGGTTTTTTTTCTTAGGTATTTTTTTTTGGATTTTATAGTTTATAGGTTTTTAGAATTATTTCTGTTCTTAGGGGTTTTAGGTGTTTTTAGGATATTAAGGAGTCATTGGGGTTTTGTGGGAATTTAAGATTTTTTTACCTTTTTAGGGATTTTAGGGAAGTTTTAGGATTTTTATGGAGTTTTAACGTTTTTGTGGATTTTGAGGGTTTTTAGTGTTTTATGGATTTTTTAGGTTTTTATGTTTTATTGATATTTTTTTTTGGTTTTATGGTTCTCAGACTTTTTGAATGTTTTCCGGGGATTGAAGGGGTTTTACAGGTTCATTGGAATTATTGGGTTTTAATGCGTTTTAGGGGTTTTTATATTTTTTAGTGGTTTTAGGATCCTTTAGAGTTTTTATCCTTTTAGGTTTTTAGGGGTTTACAGGGATTTTATTTTTTAATTTTTTCTTAGGGTTTTTAGATACTTTTACATTTTTATGTGTTGTTAAGGATTTCTTAGGGTTTTTTAAGTTTTTAGTGATTTTTCGGGGTTTTAGGGTTTTTATAATTTTTATGGGCTTCAAGTGTTTTTGGGTTTTAAGGTTTTTTAAGGATTTTTAATATATTTTTTTGGTTTTTAGGGTTCTTAGGGATTTGAAGGGTTTTTAGGGTTTCTAGTTTTTTTTTGGTTTTTCGGGGTTTTTTTTACTTTTTAGGGTTTTTAGGGTTTTTTAGAGTTTTTTGACATTTTTATGGGTTTAAAGGGTTTTTAATGTTTTTACTAGTTTTTTATTATCGTTATCGGCTTTTAGGGTCCTTTAAGGTTTTTAAGGTTTTATGGTTTTTAGGGTTTTTAGGGTTTTTAGGGTTCTTATCATTACTTGGGTTTTTATTGGTGTTGTGTTATTTCGGTTTTTAAGATTTTATTAGGTATTTTCATGGTTTTTAGGTTTTTTTACATTTTGCGGAATTTTTATGGCCTTTCTAGGGTTTTTATATTTTGTATGGTTTATAGAGATTTTTTGGGGTTTCATTGTTATTAGGGTTTTTAGTGTTTTTCAGGTTTTTTAGGGGCATTAAGTGTTTTTATGATTTTAAGGTTTTTATAGGTGTTTTATGGTTTTTTATAGTTTTTATGTACTTTTGGGGTTTTTAGTGTCATTTTAGTGTTTTTAGTGTTTTTATAGTTTTTAAGGATATTAAGGTTTTAAAGTTTTTTGTGGTTTTAAAGGTTTTCTTAGAGGTTTTTGGTGGTTTTTATGGATTTTCAGTTTTAGGGATTTTTAGGGTTTTTTGTATTTTTTTGGGTTTTATGGTTTTTAGGGATTTCATAAAGGTTTTAAAAAAATTTAGAGGTTATTTTGGTTTTTATAGTGTTTTTGGAATTTTAGTGTTTTTTTACTTTTTTTGGCATTTAAATGTTTTTAGAGTTTTTAAACCTTTTTGGGGTTTAAAGGGATTTTAGTGTTTTAGTGGATTTTTAAGTTTCTAATGGGTTTTTAGAGAATTTAATGGTTTTTTGGTGTTTTTATTCTTTTAAGGGGTTTTAATAGTTTTAGGTAATTTTAGGGTTTGTAGGGTTTTTAGAGTTTTTTTTGTTTTTAGGGGTTTAAATTGTTTTTAGGATTTTAAGGTTTTCATATGGGTTTTTAGGGGTTTTAGTGTTTTTTATGTTTTTTGAGTTTTTTTTTGGATTTTTTTTTTGGATTTTTATGGATTTTCCTGGTTTTTAAGGATTTTGAGGGGTTTTAGTGTCTTGTAGGATTTTTATCCTTTTAATTTATTTAGGTGTTTTAAGTGTTTTTAGATTTTTATGGTTTTCTTGGTGTTTTAAGGGTTTTTTGGGTAATTACACTTTTTTCCTTTTAGTTCTTTTTTAGGTTTTCTCTGGTTTTCTAGTTTTTTCAGATTTTGAGGGTTTCTAGGGGGTTTATGATTTTTTATGTTTTAGGACTATATTTTGTGTTTTTATGATTTATAAGGTTTTTAGAGTTTTTTCATCATTTAGGGGTTTAATGGGTTTTTATATTTTTTTAGTGGTTTTAGGTTTTTTATGGGTTTTTAGGTTTTTAATTTTTTTGGGGTTTTTATGGTTTTAGGCAAGGAAGATGCGAGGATCGGGCTATTCCCGACCCCCCAAATTTTATTATGCAAAAAAAAAAAAGAAGCAGCATACAAGGGAGGGGAGGGGTCAAATGACCCACACCCAAAAACCCTTTACAAACCCAAAACTCAAAAGACCCCAAAAAAAGAAAGACAAAAAAACACACCACTCCAAGCAAGAAAGGTCTAGCAACAGTCCTAGCCATGCAGTAACCAACATCCAGCAGCAGCATCACCATCACCATACTCAGAAACTTCATCACCTCTAAAGCATCAACAACATCACATCTCAGCCAAGCAGCATCCAACGTCCATCCCATCAGATTCTGACAGCCAGCATCCCACTTCCACCTCAGCAACCAGCAGCACCAACACCAATCAAAATCACCATACCAAATTTTCAGCACCCACCACCTCCACTGAAGGGAAGCGGTAGCCAAAGTCCAGTATCTCATCATCCAACAACTCAATATCCGACCAAAATTCAGCAGCAACTTATGAAGGAATCAACAACCAGTAGCAGACGTCATATAACAACTCATATTCCAGCGACCATCATTCAGTAGTAGTAGCAATTCAAAACAAAACCAGCCACAACCCAAGAACACACAGGCTAGCATATCAGAACGAAAACAGCACAGCATGACCATACCTTCATCAGCAACAATATCTAAGAACAAAAAAGCGGAAACAGGAAAGAAAACCTACATCTTTTCCCTTTTCATCCATCATGACACATCGAGATGCCAGAAGGGCCAGTAAGACCCTCCTTGGGTCCAAACAAGAAGCACAGATCCGAGTACAGAACCGAAAACGCCATCACCAAGAAGTCGTGAAGCCCGCCAAGCCCACTTACCACCAAAACGAAGCCAAATATCTCCCAAACGAAGCCACGAGAACATCTTGTCGCACCAAAGATGAGAGCCAAAGTGCCGAGCACCAAGAGACCTTAACAGCTGAGACAAAACCCAGATCTGATAAGCATACCTGAAAATTGGGATAGGCACCCCTCTGTCCAGTCATTGGTACATCCATCATTCCCACGTTGACTTCACCATTGACCTCTTAGACTTCGCCCAGATCATTGTAGAGCCATCACCACCGCCACCAAGGAACAAAGTCGACACTCGAGGAGAAGCAGGAACCAGATCTAACAAAACCAATCCAAAGCGAAGCAAAATCCAGACCAAGCCGTCACCTCCATTTCCTGAAACAACCCACCAGATCCCAAGGGTTTTAATTGTTCTTAGGTTTTTAATGTTTTCTTATGGTTTTTATATTTTTACCATTTTTAGGTGTTTTAGACATTTTTGTTGTTTTTTGAGGTTTTTAGGGGTTTTTAGGGGTTTTAAGGATTTTTGGGTTGTTATGATTTTAGGGATTTAGGTTTCTAATATCTTTTTAGGGGGTTTTAGGGTTTTTGTCTCTTTTAGTTATTTTATGGGTTTTAATTATTTTTATGTTTTAATATTTTTAATGTTTTCTTTAGGGGTTTCACGTGTTTTAAGGGGTTTTACCTTCTTAGGGATTTTATGAATTTCTAAAGAGTTTTATGTTATTTTATGGTTTTTAGGGATTTCAATGGTTTTTATGGTTTTTAATATTTTTTTGTGCTCTTTAGGGTTTTTATCATTTGTTAGGTTTCTAGGGCTACTAATATTTTTTAGGTATATATGGTTTTCTTAGGTTATTTCATGAATTTTAAGGATTTTAGTATTTAAGTAATTTTTGCAGTGTTTTTTGGATTTTTATGGTTTTTATGGTTTTTAACGATTTTTAGGGTTTTAGGGTTTTTAGGGGTTTAGGGTTTTTATGATTTTTTGGTTTTTTAGGTTTTTTCAGTTTTTTTTGGGTTTTAAAGGGTTTTAGAGTTTTTAATGTTTTTATGAATTTAAATGGATTTTTATAATTTTTAGTGTTTTTATTGATTTGTATGGGTTTTAAGTTTTAGTATTTTTAGGTTTTTTATGGTTTTAAGGGATTTTAGGGTTTTTATGGCCTTTTTTTGTCTTTTTAGGGTTTTTATAAATTTTTAGGTCTTTGATGAGTAGATTGTGATTTTATTTTTTAAGGTCTTCTTACAGTCTTTTAGGTTTTTAGGGTTTTTTACAATTTTAGGGATTTTTGGGATTTTAAAGATTTTTATTATTTTTAGGAATTTTACAGGTTTTGAGGGGTTTTGGGTATTTAGAGTTTTCTGAATTGTTTAGGTTTTTAGAGGTTTAAAGTGGTTTTATGTTTTTACGTTTATCTTAGGTTTTTATCTGTTTTTTGTTTTTTTAATGTTTTTTGGGATTTTGAGGGATTTTTTAGTATTATTATGTTTTTATATGTTTTTAGGTATTTTTGGTGTTTTTATGGTTTTTAGAGGATTTAGGATTTTTATGATTATTTTTAGTTTTTTATGGGTTTTAAGGGCAAGGAAGGCTCGAGACCAGGCTAGCCTGGTCCCCCAAAATGAAACAAAAAGAAAAGGACAAACAGAGTGCTACAAGGGGGATTACATAACCGGGTGTGAACCTCACCCTTCACGTCAGAGACGACGAACGAGGAACAGGGAGGCATGGCGATAAAGGACCACAACGAGCAGTGCTCCACAATGGCCTGCTTAGAGAGAGCATCTTCAACCGCATTTGCTTCCCAATAGGCATGTGTCACAGTGAGATTCAGCCTTTGGCACATGGAGAGGCAGTCTATCCATGAGGTGAGGAGCCTCCCGGGGATGCACCTAGATCTGTTTTTAAGAATGCTCATAGCAAGCATGGAATCAGACTCAAGCCACAGGACTCTCCCCCCAAACATGACAGCATACTCAATCTCCATTATCATAGCCCACATTTCAGCTTCAAGGGCACACCCATCACCAATAAAAAGCTGGAAACATCCATTGACAAAGTGCCAATAGGTGTGGAAAACTCCACCACATCCAGCGGGGCCCGGCGCACCAAGGTCCGCACCATCCACATTGACCTTAATCCAGGAGGGGAGTGGAGGGATCCATCGAATAAACTTGGGAACCATGGGGTTTTTCCCTACCAGAGACACCAAGCAATTGAAGGATGATCAGCTCATGAACATCATTCACCATATGGCCTGTCTAAATAGAGGAAGCTGCATAAACAGCTCTATGGATCTCAATAACACCACCATGAATGGAAATCCATTTTTTATTTAAGGAAACATCATTTCAAGCGGTCCAAATAAAATAGACAGTGGTTGAAACCACAACTAGTAGAAGGTTGGAGACCGGCTCACTGTAATCCTAGTTATTCTGGTATGCCAGGAGCTCAAAAAGAGGCATGTCCAAGCTAGTTGGGAACCTAAAAATCTGCTACATGTAGCCCAAGATTTCAGCACTGAATCTGCATTGGAGTAAGGTGTGTTGAGCATGTTTCTCTACACCAAGGCATATGAGACTAACAGAGGCAAGGCTGTGACTGGCTCCCTACAACTGGTTCTGCATGGACAGCTGATTCTTCCATATTTTCCAGAGAAGGATATGGCTGGGTGGAGGAATGAAATTCATCTTGAATTTGGAGAGCCAGACTGGGGGAGGGGATCCCCTGGAAAAATTGTACCGATAGTACTCTTTGGCAGTAAGTCGCCTAAACAGTTTGGGTTTCCAGATCAAAATGTCAGAGTCAACGAAGGCATAATGCTGGATTTGAAGTGAGGCTTCAGTTGGGAGGAGAGCCTCAAACTGTTCCATCCTCGGGATGAAATCTGCAATATACAGGATCTTAAGGCTAGGGGAGGACTAATGCAATCCTGTAGGGGCCTATAAATCCATGGAGTGAACCAGACATTCAATTCCAAGTGTTTTGAAACAATCCATTTAGAGTGAGAGACAATGGCCTTTTACGAGTCATGAATTGCTGGCCAAACAGAAGAGGGGAAGTATCCTGCATAATCATCACAAAGTTTGAGCATGAATCTTTCCCGAGTGAAACCCAAGCCACCATCCATTGAATTTAGCAGCCCCCAAGTAAATTTATCAAAGAGAGTGTCATTGTATCGTCTGTGGTCTTTGATGCCAAGCCCTCCCAGCTCAATTGGTTTAGTGCAGTCCTTCCAGGACACTATAACCAATTTCCTTTGATTTATACACCCTATCTAGGAATAATTCTTGATCATTGCTTTCAGGTCCTTAATGAGATTAACCGGCCATTTGTAGATGGAGAATGCATAAGTGAACAAAGAGGTACCCACCACGTTGATAAGGCAGACCCGTCCAGCTTGTGAGAGGGATTCCCCTTTCCACTTTTCCAGCTATTGAGTGATTTTTGAGGCAATGTTCTCAAGGTAACATTGTTTGACACGTCCCTAGAAAATAGGAACACCCAGGTAGTCAAAATTTAATGACCCTCTCTTAACACCAAAGGACTTGGTAATAGAGATCTGACAGGACCATTGGATCCCCTTGCTATAGACGATCAAAGAATTTTTCCAACTGATGGATAGCCCTACCACATATTCATAATATAGGGATATCATATAGATGGATTCCATGTTCCGTTTGTCATCTTTCCCAAACAGGAGGATATCATCAGTATACAACAGATGGGATAGCACATGAAGATCACTCCCTGCATGAATAAGATTAAAGAGACTGGCCTGGGAAAGTTCAATGAGGCACCTGATCAAGTAATCTTCTGCAATCACGTATAGGATTCCTGAGAGCGGGTCACCCTATCTGACCCCACAAGAACAGGGGAAGAACCCCTTTTGGGAACCATTTAAAAGAACATAGACCCAGATGCTGCTTAGAATGTAAATAATGATCCTATGAAAATTTCTCGAGAAGCCATACTTGGACAGGACCTGGGAGATAAATCTCTACCCATTGGTGTCAAAAGCCTTGTAGATGTCAATATTAAGTGCAAAGTTTCCCTACTTGGACTGCTTCCGTATAATGTTGATGCTCTCTGAGGCCGTGAAAAGACATTCCTGAATGTTCCTCCCTGGAATGATCCCAAACTGGTTAGGGGTGAGAATATCCCGCACACACTTCCCAATTTTCATGACAATAATTTTACTGATAATTTTGGGGATAGTGCTTCCAACGGCCACCAATCAAAAGTCACCGATGTCAATGGCCTTCTCCCATTTGGGAATCAGGTCAATGAAATTAGAGTTGACCCCATGTGGGAACATAGTAGAGAGAAAGAATTCCTAAACAACACTGATTATGACCTCATGCATGAAATCCTAGTAAGACATGAATAATTTTTTGGTGAAACCATCTGGTACTGTAGTGCTGTCAATGTTCAAAGAGAACAAGGAAGCCCTAAATTCCTCCGCAAGGGGGGGGGGGTCGTTAGAGCCCAGTTCATTTTCTCATGAACACGTGGAAGGATGTATTCCATCAAGTAGAGAGTATACCCCCTCCATCATCTGAGTAGATCCCTTGAAAATTATTTACAATAGCGGAAGAAATATCATCCTCCAAGGTGAAGGTAGAGCCCGAGATACAGATAGCCTTTATACATTTTTTTGATTTTTTTTCTCTCTGTGCAATAAATGGAAATATTTCAAATTTCAATCTCCATCCTTGAGCCATATAACATTGAAATGATTCTTGGCCATCTTTTCTTTGAGATCCAGAAGATCATCAATCTTGGAGTGGAGTTTCATCTCCTCTCAAGAGGGTAGGGGAAGGAGTTGGTTAGCTTCTTTGTGGCCGGCAAGTTGATGCTCAACAGCTCTAATGCCGTCATCTAGACTAGAGAAGCATCCCTTGCTCCATTATTTGAGAAAGTCTTTGATTTTTTTGTGCCTCAAGACCAAAATATGGTAAGGACTACCCTGGAGGTCTTCATTCCAGCTGCTAATGACAAATTCCCTACAGCCAGGAATCGTAATCCTTGCATTATTGAACATAAAAGGCAAGGGTGATGATCTTGAAGTGCCTATGGATCAATATGAAATCAAATGATTGTGATCAGAATGGAACTTGGGGAGGGTAAAGCTCGAGACATCAAAGGGAAGGCTCACATAATTTATCCTGTAAAAACATCTGTCTAGCATGATGTCCTGCCTGCCCTTCACAGTGAAATTCCCCCAAGTGAAGGAGGCTCCAGAAACAGGGACTTCTGTGAGATCATAGGTGTCAAGGAAAAAGGAGAAGTCCTCAGCATCTGAGCGAGAGAAGTTGTAGCCAATCCTCTTATCCAAACGCAGGACATTGTTGAAGTCCCCAATCACAATATAGCAATTCTCAATGTTCCCATGAAGAGTAATCAGTGGTTCCTATAAAGCTCGTCTCCTCAAATAGGAGTAGAAGGCATACACAAAGGATAGAGAGAGGGGGGAAGTGTTTCACACGAAATTCAAGGTGATGACTTGGGGACACACCTTCATAGATGTAAACTGGATGTCATCATGCTTAAGCACACTAAGGGTGTCGAGACCATTCTCATCAACGATCTTGGCAACACAGGAGTAACCAAGGTTTCCCCAGTTGAAACCTACCTAGTTATCAGATGGGGTCATTGGCTCAGCATACCAAGAATCATAGGCCTATGAGATGTGAGGAAATTCCTATGGGCTAAGTCAGTGAGAGTATTCCCAATCCCCTGGCAGTTACCGAAGAGGATCCGCATTAGATTAAGCAGAAGTCTCCCCATTCATAGGGTTAGTATTAGCATTTAGGGTCACAACCTTCACCTATTCCTTTTTCCCTTTCTTCTTAGGCCAGCCCACAGGATTCTTCATAGTGGAAGGATCAACTTCTACAACCTAGTATTTGAGTCCCAGGTCATCAGGAGGTTGAGAGAGAACTTCATGTGGTGAGTTCTTGTCAACCGGCTTGGAGGACCCTTCTACCTCCTCATCATTCTATTCTTCAGCCTCATCATCCCAGAAGCTACCGCTGAGAGGGGTGAACCTGTTCAAGGGGAAGAGTGCCACTGGGGAGGCACTTTTAACTATGTATTGTCATGCACCCCTGCTGGGGGACACAGCTTTGAAGGAATCACCAGACAGTGATGGGAGGTCCAGGGGTGTGCAGTCCTTCTCAGGGCCAAGGGGGGTAGGGCCCTGTGGTTGTAAGGCGAGCCAGCCCATCATGCACCTCCTAGATGGGAGGGGACAGTCCCTGGAAGCAGGCAAGACCCACCACCATAGATGGATTAGGGAGTAGGGAAGGCTGGCTAGGCTCACCCATGATTGCCTGACCAGCTGCAGGCTTTGAGGATTGGCCAGGATCAACCATGGCTGCCTACAAACTAGGAGTGACAATAGTAAAATCTGAGACAAGCATCCATTTATCTAGGGGTTAGACCCAGCAGAAACTCCCTACAAGTGGGAGGGCATCTCTTGGCAGAGAGTGTCATCGACCTCCGGCTCCCTCCTTAGTGAAGGTAGCTCCGCAAGACACCAAACTGCCTCATGATCGGGCTAAGAGGGAGACGGTGCTTGGCAAGGGTCCTTCACCCCCATTCCAGTGCCCAACTTCCTGTTGCAGGACTCAGCAGTGTGACCTTTAATATTTCACCTGGAACACACTTTAGACATTGGCAGTCAGAGATGAGATTCCAAAATAGGTAACAATGAAGGAAAAACTGGGGTTTGTGCTCGTATTGGATCTCCAGCCTGAAGATGTCTTCATTAGTGTTGAGCAGCACTTCTTCGATCAGTGTGGAGGCCAATTCAACTTCCACAAGGACAAGAGTATAGTTCCCGTACTTTGGAATTTTATTCTCCTTGTTAATACATATAGGAAACCCCACTGATGAGGCAATGTCCCATAGGATCTGAGGGTGCCAATAAAGCCAGCTAAGCTTATAAATGGGAATCCATACCTGCGTAGAGGTGTTCTTGACATTCATTGGATCAAAATTATGATCCCACTCTTGGATCCTTAGAAGACCGGGCTTCACGTTAAGGGATCCAAATCTCCAAGCATGTCTCTTGCATTAATATTGTGGGAAGAAAATATGAAAGTACCCTCTCCCCATGGTAGTCATTAGCCACTCAAAAAAGCCCTAGATGATCCTGATCCGGTTGGTGAGATCAGAGAACTTCCAGAGCCACTCACCCATTGGGGTCAACACCCATGAAATAATTGAGAAATGACATAAGTTGTGTCTTTCCTCCACTGCCTCTCGATTCACTGAGACATGAGCCACTTCCCCTTCCGAATGACTCGACCAGGGGAGGGGGATCAAAATTAGAGAAAGAAAGTGAGGTCACAGATTTCTCCACCTTTTCAAAATTAATCTTCAGTTCTGAGGTCTTTGGTGCACCGCCAATCACACCAAACCCAGAGGATGTTCGATTAAATAATTGGAAGAGCTCATTGTGTCCACAGACCTCTAGCAAAGCTAGAATAGGTTCCACCTTGCCGGAAAGGGCGGGATATTCAAAGGCCGTACGGGATCTCCATTGCTTTCAGGTCCCCTTCCATGAGCCATCTTTCACTCTTAGGGGTTTCATATGAGTTTTAAGGGATTTTAGTGTTTTTTTAACATTTTTAGGGGGAAAGGTTTTTTGGTGTTTTTATTGGTGTTTAGGGTTTTGGGGGGTTTAGGGTTTTTATTTTTTGAAGTTCTAAGGGGTTTTAATTTTTTTATGTTTATTTGTTTTTCTAATTGTTATTCATGGTTTTAATGATTTTAAACAATTTTTTAGGTTTTTATGTTCTATTAGGGTTTTAATGGTTTTTTACGGTTATTAGGGATTTTAAGGGATTTTAGGGTATTTAGTGATTTTAGGGTTTTATCAATTTTTATTTTTTCTAGTAGTTTTAAGTGTTTTTATTTTTTAAATTTTTTCTTAATATTTTTAAATGGATTTATAATTTTACACGTTTTTATGTATTTTTAGGTATTTTTTAATATTTTCAAAATTTTTATGGTATTCGGGGATTTTGGAGGGGTTTAAGGACTTTTAGGGTTTTGGGGGTTTTTAAGTGTTTTTAGTGTTTTAGGTTCTATGAATTTGTTTTGGATTTTTAGGGTTTTAAGGATTTTTTATATATCTAGTGATTTTTAGTGATTTTATAGAATATTATGTTTTTTAGGATTTTCATGTATTTTGAGTTGTTTTATGGTTATTAGGGATCATATTGTTTTTGGGTTTTTAGGGTTTTTAGGGTTTTTAGTGTTTTATGGTTTTTAGATTTTCTTACAATTTTTATGGTTTTGAATGGATTTTAGAATTTTTAGTGGGGTTTTATGGTTTTAATGGGTTTTAATGGTTTTAAAGGTTTTAGGGGTCTTATTATTTTTCGAGATTTTAGAGTTTTTAGAATTTTTTAGATTTTAGGGGTTAATATAAATCTAGGTTTTCACATTTTTCATACGTTTTTTGTGGTTTTTAGGGTTTTTTATGTTTTTGAGGATTTTTAGAGATTTTTTTGATTTTTATGGGTTTTAGGGGTTTTAGGGGTTTTGAGTGTTTTTGGGTTTTTGGGTTTGTTAGGGGTTTTATGGTTTTTAGATTTTTTTAGGTTTTTAGGAGTTTTATTTTTTTATGGTTTTAAGGTTTTCTTTTTGATTTTCATGGTTTTAATGTTTTTTATGATTTTAGGATTTTAAGCGTTTTTGAAGTATTTATGTTTTTTAGGGGTCTTCGGGATTTTCCAGTATTGTCGGGTTTTTAGTGTTTATAGGGTTTAGTTGGGGGTTTAGGGTTTTTTATGTTTTTTGTGGGATTTTAATTGTTTTTAATTATTTTTAACATTTTTGGGGTTTTAAAGGGTTTTTAGAGCTTTATTGGTTTTTTACAGGTTTTTAATTTTTCTAGGTATTTTTATCGACTTTAGGAATTTTAGTGCTTTTTGGGTATGTTTAGGGTTTTTAGGTTTTTTTTGTTTTTATGTTTTTTACGGGTTCTATGTGTTTTCATACAATTATGGTTTTCTGAGGGGTTTTCAAGGTTTTTAGGGGTTTTCGTTTTTATGGATTTTTTGGATTTTTCAGATTTTTTTAGGGTTTTTCAGGTTTATTGGGATTTTATAATTTTTTAGGTTTTTACGGTATTTTATTGTATTTAGGATTTTCTTAGGGGTTTATGGTATTTTTGGGTTTTTATTTTTTAGAGATTTTTATTTTTTTCAGATAATATGGTTTTAAGAGTATTTAGGGATTTTTAGGATTTTTAGGATTTTTATGGTTTTTTGAGGTTTTATCATTTTTTTGTCTTAGTGGGTTTTTTTCGGTTTTTAGGGGTTTTATTTTTTTTGAGTATATAAATATTTTTAGGTGTTTAAAGGGTTTTTTAGTTTTTATTGGTTTTTAGGGGTTTTATGGGTTTCAATTGGTTATATGGGTTTTTATTATTTTTAGGAATTTTATGGCCTTTTTAGGCTTTTTTGGGTTTTTAGCATTTTTTAGAGTTTTTATGGATTTTATGTTTTTTTAGGTTTGTATAGTTTTCGTGGTGGTATTCATGGATTTTATAGGTTTTTATTTTTTACGGATTTTGGCGGCCTTTTTTGATTTTTTTTTGTTTTTTATTTTTTAGGGATTTTTATAGTTTTTATGGATATTTTAGGGTTTTTAGTGTTTTTTATATTTTTAGATTTTGTAGGGGTTTTGTGTGTATTTAGGTTAGTAATTTATTCTTACGGGTTTTTAGAGTTTTTAGGGTTTTCTACAGTTTATGTATTTCTATTTATTTTTTAGGATTCTTATGTTTTTTATAGTTTTTAGTTATCTTGTGACTTTTTGGGGTTTTGATGTGTTTTGGGATTTTAGGATTTTTAGAGTTTTTATGGGTTTAATTGTTATATTTTTTTATTGTTTTATTAGGGGTTTTCATATTTTTAGGGGTTTTTGTGTTTTAAGTTTTTTTAATGGATTTTTTTAGGTTTTTTGTGTTTTATTGGGTTTTTGTGGATTTTTAGGATTTTTATGGGTTTTTAGGTTTTTTATTATTTTATGGTTTTTGGGGGGTTTGGGTTTTTTTGAAATGTATTTGTTATTTGGTTTTTTATTATTTTTCATTATTTTATAGGTTTAAATGGTTTTTATAGTTTTAGTGATTTTCTAGTGTTTTTATGGGGTTTTATAGTTTTTTCTGGTTTTAGGGTGTTTTTAAGGGTTTAAAGGGGTTTAGAGTTTTTGGTGGTCCTGAGGGATTTATTTATTTTTTGGGGTTTTTTGTTTTTTAGGGTTTTTTTAGATTTTAGTAGGGTTTAGGGGTTTTAAGGTCTCTTAAATTTTTTAGGGTTTTTATGTTTTTTATTGGACTTAAGTATTTTTATGTTTTTAGGTTTTTCTTATGGTTTTTAGGGCGGTTTATATTTTCATAATTTTTAGGTATTTTTTATGATTTTTATAGTTTTTGGTGTTTTTAGGTATTTTGAGGGTTTTATGGATTTTAGGAATTTTTTTTTGTGTTTTTAGTGGTTTTTTTAGATTTTTTGGGATTTTATGGTTTTTTAGAGTTGTTTAACATTTTTAAGGATTTGAAGAGTTTTTATAATTTTTCATAGTTTTTAGGGTTTTATGGTTTTATGTATTTTTAAGGATTTTAGCGGTTTTATGGTTTTAGGGGTTTTATGGTTTCTGGGATTTTTAGGATATTTATCATTTTTTATATTTTTAAGGGTTTTAGGTGTTCTTTTGTTTGAATGATTTCTTATGGTTTTTTATGGGTTTAGATATTTTTAGGGATTTTTATGATTTTTAGGTATTTGGAGTGGTTTGGGGGTTTTAGGATTTCTAGGGGTTTTAGGGTATTTTGAAGGTTTTATGGTTTTGGAGTTTTTTTAGTGTTTTTAGAGGTTTTAGATCTTCTAAACATTTTTAGGGGTTTAAAGGGGTTTTTCTCTATGCATTTTTATAATTTTTATGGGTTTTGGGGGGTTTTATGGATTTTATTGGTTTTGATGGTATTTAAGGGTTTTAGTGTTTTCCAATTTTTATGGGTTCTAAGAGTTTTTATGTTTTTAATTTTTTTTCTTAGGGGTTTTCATGTTTTTAGGGGTTTTTATGTTTTTTGTGATTTATTTGTTATTTTTTATGATTTTATTTTATTTTTAGAATTCTTAGGAATTTTGAGGGATTAATGATATTTTTATTGTTTTTAGAGTTTTTAGGGGTTTAGACTTTTTCAGTTTTTAGGGGTTTTAAGTATTTATGTATTTTAAGGATTTCTTAGGGTTTTTCTAGGTTTTGATGTTTTTTTACATTTTTGGAAATTTTAGGGATTTTTTAAGATTTTAAAGATCTTTTTTTGTTTTTAGGGATTTGGGGGACTTTTAGGTTTTTTTTAGTTTTTAGGGTTTTTTGCATCTTTTAGGTTGTATGGTATTTTTAGTTTTTTAGGGTTTTTATGTTTTTTTAAATTTTTCATATTTTTAGGGGATTAAAGTATTTTTATAGTTTTTAGTGATTTTTAGGGTTTTTATATGTTTTTTGGGTTTTTGAAGGGTTTTAAATGATTTTATGGTTTTTAGGGGGTTTTACAGTATTTTATGATTTTTTATCTTTTTTAGGTTTTTAGTGTATTAATGTGTCTTTAGGTTTTTATGTTTTTATTAGGGGTTTTTATGGATTTTAAGGATTTTTATGTTTTCTGACATTTTTATGTACCTTTTAGAATTTTAAGGTTTTGTGGGTGTTTAGGGATTTTATGGTTTTAGGGTTTTAGTATTTTTAGTCTATTGGGGGGTTTTAAGTGTTTTTAGGTTTTTAAAGTTTTTTTATGGGTTATCAGGGTTTTATGTTTGTTTGGATTTTAAGGTTTTTAAATTATTTTTAGGGGTTTTTGAGGGGTTTTGAGAATTTGGGGTTTTTTGGGTTTTTATGGTTATTTGGGTTTTAGCATTTTTTTAGGTATTTTAGGGGATTGTAGTGATTTTTGGTTGTTAAGGTTTTCATACGATTTTTCAATGGTTTAGTTTTTTTATGTTTTCATGGATTTTAGGACTTTTTTATAATTTTTATGGTTTTTATGTTTTTTAGGTTTTTGAGGGTTTTTATGGGTTTTTAGGGATTTAGGGGATTAAAGTGTTTTAGGTTTTTATGGTTTTCTTAGTGTTTTTTCTATTTTTTGGTATTTTTAGGATTTTTAAGGGGTTTGATGGATTTTATAGATGTTGATGGTTTCTAGGGTTTTTTTGGGATATTTAGGGTTTTTATTATTTTTAGGTTTTTGGGGGTTTTAAGTGTTTTGAGGTTTTAAATTTTTTTCATATGGTAATTTAGGGTATTGGGGGTTTTTCATTTTTAGGTATTTTTAGTGCTATTTATGATTTTTAGGGTTTTTGGGGGTTTTGGGGGGTTTTCAAATTTTGAGTGTTTTTATGGGTTTTTTGGATTAAGGATCTTTTTTGTTCTTTTAGTGTTTTTTGAGTTATTTGTGGTTTTAAAGGAGTTTTAGAGTTGTATAACATTTTTAGCGGTTTAAAGGGGTTTTAGAGTTTATAATGGTTTTTAGGGGTTTATGGGATTTTGTTTTTTTTTAATGTATTATTTTCATTAGGGGTTTACATGGACTTTTAGGGTTTTTAGGATTTTTTAGATTTTTCAAGGGTTTTACGTGTTTTTATGTTTTTGATGTTTTATTAGGTTTTTTCAAAGTATTTAGGTTTTTTATATTTTTAGGGATTTTTATTGATGTTTTTTGATTTTTATGGTCTTTAGGGTTTTTAAGATTTTAAGAGGTTTTTTGGGTTTTTGGGTTTTTGGGTTTTTAGGGTCTTTTATCATTTGGATCATTTTTAGTTTATTTATGTGTTTTAATTTCTATTCAGTTTTTGTAGTTTTCTTGTGGATTTTCATGGTTATTAGGGATTTCATAATTTTTAGGGATTTTTAGAGTTTTTACGGATTTTGAGGGGTTTTAGGGGGTTTTAGGGGTTTTAGGTTATTTTTGGGCTTTTAGCAGTTTTTAGGTTTTATAAAGGTCTTAAGTATTTTTAGGTTTTTAAGTTCTTCTTTAGGGGTTTTAGTGTTCTTAGGGATTTGAGAGATTTTTATGGATTTCTTATAAGTTTTATTGTTTGTCGGGTTTTATGAATGTTTTTTGGTTTTTAGTGTTTGTTAGGGTTTTTATGGTTTCTTGTGGTTTTAGGGGTTTTTAGAGATTTTAGGGATTTTTTGGTTTATATAGTGTTAATATCTCAGGGTTTTCTTGGGATTTTTTAGTTTTTAGATTTTTTATGGGTTTTTATGATTTTTCCGTGTTTATTATGGTTTTTAGGGATTTTTAGGAGTTTTTAGGGTTTTAGGGTCTTATAGTGTTTTTGCCATTATTTATGTTTTATGTGTTTTATGTGTTTTTAGGTTTCTAAGGTATTCTTATGGGTTTGTAGGGTTTTAGGAATTTTTAGGTTTTTAGGGATTTTTATGGATTTTTATGATTTTTATGGTTTTTAAAGTATTTATGTATTTTAATGTTTTTAGGGGTTTTTAGGTTTTTTCAGTTATTTAGGTTTTTAGGTGGTTTTAGTATTTTTGTGTTTTCAAGGTTTTCTAAGGGACTTTTATGGGTTTTTATGTTTTTAGATATTTTTTTGGATTTTTATTATTTTTATAGTTTTGTTTGGGTTTTTAGGGATTTTTTGGGTTTGGGGGCGGGTTAGGGTTTTTAGGGTTTTATGGTTTCTTTTGGTTTTTAGGTGGTTTTTTGAGTTTTAAGTTTTTTAAGGATTTTTAAATATTTTTATCGTTTTTAGTGGTTTAATGAGTTTTTTTATTTTTAATTTCTTTTAGGGTTTTTATGTTTTTTGGGGGGTTTTAGGATCTTAGAGGTTTTTATAGCCTTTAGGATTTTTTTTGGGTTTTAGGGTATTTTATAATTTTTTTGGGTTTTTAGAATTTTTTTTGTTTTTTAGGGGTTTTATGTGATTTTAGGTTTTTTTAGGGTTTTCTAATGGGTTTTCATGTTTTTTAGGCGTTCTTTTATTTTTTGATATTTTTTGGGCTTCATTAGGATTTTTTTGGGTTTTAAGAACATTGATGGTCTTTAATGTTTTTTTATGATTTTGGGTTTTTAGTGTTTTGTGAATTTTTAGTTTTTTGGGGGGTTTAAATCATTATTAGGTTTTAATGGTTTTCTTATAATTTTTAAGGTTTTTATGTTTTTATGTTTATTGCGTTATTTATGGATTTTTTAGTATTTTTCTGGTTTCTTAGATTTTTTATGGATTTTTAGAGTTTTAGGGTTTTTAAGTGGTTTTAGGAATTTTTTGATTTTTTATAGTTTTCAGGATTTTTAGGGGTTTCTAGTGTTTTTTGGGTTTTATGGGTTTCTTATAATTTAAAGTAGTTTTCAGGGGGGGGTTTTGTTTTTAGGGATTTTTAGGTATTTTTATTTATTTTTATGGGTTTTAAGGATTATTTGGTTTATAATGGGGTTTTTTTATGGGTTTTTAGACTTTTTATCTCTTTTGGGGGTTTTATGTATTTTCAGGATTTTAATATTTTCTTAGGGGATTTGATGACTTTAATGGATTTTGGGGTTTTTATGTTTTTAGGGATTTTTAGGGATTTTTAATGATTTTTATCGATTTTAGGGTATTTGGATATTTATTGGATTTTTAGGGATTTTTAGGGTTTTTAAGAGTTCTCTGAGTTTTTAGGGTATTTTTCATTTTTAGGGTTTTAAGGGTTTTTATGTGTTTTTAGAGTTTTTATCATTTTCAGGGGTTTAAAGTATTTTAGATCTTTAGTGTGTTCTTAGGAGTTTTATGGGGTATTAGAGTTCTTTTAGGTTTTTAGGGGTTTTATGGTTTTTAGGAAAAACAGGTTTGGGGCCAGGCGGATCCCAGCCCCACAATATTCAATAACATAAAATAAAGGTACAAGGCATTACAAGGAGGGTTTGCATAGCCGAGTGTGCAATTCACCCTTCATGTCTGAGTCCACAAGAGGAGTGCATAAATCTAGTGCAATAAATGACCACATGGAACATCCATCCTCAATTGCTTTCTTGGAGAGTATGTCTGCCACCTTGTTCGCTTCCATGTATATATGTGTGACCATAATGTTCATACCCTGAGAGATTCTCAGACAGTTAACCCATTGTGGGAGGAGCCTCCATGGGATTATCCTTGTTTTGCTTTTGAGGGCTTCCACCGCCAACATCGAGTCAGATTCAATCCAAAGCTTCTTCCACCTGAAGTGGACCGCAAACTGTACAGCCTTAATCATGGCCCATAACTCCGCTTCATAAGCACATCCATTCCCAATGTAATGATAATAGCATCCTTTAACAAAACCTCTATACGTCCGGAAAACACCACCACACCAGGAGAGACCAGGCGCACCTAGGGCTGCACCATCCACATTAACTTTTATCCATTATAGGATTGGTGGAATCCACCGAATGAATTTAAAGTCCTTCGGTTTCCTGCATCTTCCAGAAATACCGAGAGTTATCAACACAATAAGGTCCTTAATATCATTAGCCATCATACCATCCTGGATATGAGCCGCCGCATGGACTGCTTGATGAATTGCCACCACACCATTTCGGAGGCAGCATGCGTCATTATCAAAAACCACTTTGTTCCGAGCTGCCCACACAAAAGCAGTAAGAGTCGCAGCGGCAGCAAGAAGCAGATTGGCAATTTGTTGACTACATTGCACGCCAACGACACTGCTGAAAATAGCAGACAGCGTGCTGTCCGTACAGATTTTCAGCTGGAACATGCCCTGCAAATGATCCCAAAGAACTGCAGCCAACCTACACTTAAGAAAAATGTGCTGCAGATTTTCCTCATCCTGAAGACAGATCGGACAAGCAGAGGCCAAACACCACCCAGCTCTTTTCAATTGCTCTTGAACTGGCAATCTATTTCTCCAAATTTTCCACAGCAGTAGTTGGCTAGTTTATGGTTTTTAGGATTTTTATGGAATTTAGAGTATTTTTTGGGTTTTTAGGGGGTTTATTATTTTTTAGGTTTTTTTAGATTTTATGGGACTTTAGGATTTTAGGGTTTTCATAGGTGATTTTCAGGGTTTTAGGGTTTTTTACATTTTCAGGGATTTTTGATGGACTTTTTAGGATTTTTATGGCTTTTATGGTTTTTAAGAATTTTTAGGGTTTTAGCATTTTTTTAGGTTTTGAGGGTTTTAATTTTCTTTAGAATTTTAAGGTTTTCTTAGGGGTATTCAAGTAATTTAAATTTTTTTACATTTTTAGGTATTTTTAGGATTTTCTTATGATTTTAATGGTTTCTAGTATTTTATGGATTTTGAGGGTTTGAAGGGTTTTCATGTTTTTCAGGGTTTTAATCATTTTTAGGTTTTTATGGGGTTTAAGTATTTTTAGGTTTTTAAGGTAGTCTTTGGGTTTTTTAGGGTTTTTAGGTTTTTTACATTTTTAGGCATTTTAGGGATTTTTTATTATTTTTAGTTTTTTTATGTTTTTTATGTATTTTGAGGGGTCTGATGTTTTTTTATAGTTTTTGGGGGTTTTAGGGGTTTTAACCTTTTTAGGGCTTTTAAGTGTTCTTAGTTTTTTATTGTTTCCTTAGAGTTCCCAACGGATTTTATGGTTTTTATGTTTTTAGGGATTTTTGTGATTTTAATGGTTTATATGGGGTTATAGAGGTTTTTAAGGATTTTGAGGGTTGTATGGCTTTAATTGGGTTTTTGGGGTTTTTTTGTGTTTTATGGTTTTTAATGTTTTTACCATTTTTAGAGGTTTAAAGGGTTTTTAAAATCATTTAGTGTGTTTTAGGTATTTTTGGGTTTTGGGGGGTTTTATGGTTTTAGGGGTGTTTATTCTTTTTAGTGTTTTTTAGGATTTGAAAGGGTTTTAATTTTTTTGGTTTTAATGTTTTCTTAGGGGATTTAAATTTTATTATGGATTAATTATGTTTTTACTGATATTTATTGATTTTTTATGATTTTTATAGTTTTAAGTGTTTCTAGGGATTTTGATGCTTTTAGATTTTTGAGGTTTTTTATGGGTTTTTAGTATTTTTAGGTTTTCTAGGGTTTTAAGTGTTTTGGGTTTTTATGGTTTTCTCAGTTTTTTTATGGGTTTTTACATTTTTTGGTATTATTTTGGGATTTTTAGGATTTTTTTATTTTTATGGTTTTTAGTTATTTTGAGTGTTTTAGGGGTTTTAAGAGTTTCCATTGGTTTTTTGGAGGATTAGTTTGTTATTGAGTTTTTCATGTCTTTTAAGGTTTGTTAGATTTTTAATCCTTTGAAGGGGTTTAATACGTTTTTAGAGTTTTTAGTGGGTGTCATGGATTTTTATGGGTTTTCAGGTTATTTAATGTTTTTAGGTGTTTTTTTGGGTTTTTAGTGGTTTTAAAGGATTCAAGTGTATTTCTATAGTTTTTAGGTTTTTCAATTTTAGATATTTTTTGTGTTTTTAGCATTTTAAAATATTTTATGGGTTTTAGGTGTTTCTAATGGATTCTTATGTTTTTAGTTTTTTTTGGATTTTTTAGAATTTTTATGGGATTTAGGTTTTTAGAGATTTTATGTGTTTTTATGGTTTTCTAGGGTTTTTATGTTTTTTATGTTTCGAAGAGTTTTATTGGGTTTTGAGGTTTTTTTGTTTTTAGAGTTTATGGGGGTTTTAATCATTTTTAGGTTTTAAAGGTTTTCTTCGAGTTCTTTTGGTTTCTAAGGGTTTTTAAAAATTCTAGGGTTTTTATGATTTTAAGGGTTTTTATGGGTTTTAAGGATTTTGAGGGTATTTTTGGGTTGTTAGGGTTTTTGGGTTTTTATGGTTTTCTAGGATTTTAGGTTATTTTGAGTTTTTGGGGTTTTTATGTTTTTTAGAGTTTTTTATATTTTTAGGGGTTTGCAGGGTTTTCAAAAATTTAGTTATTTTTTGGGTTTTTGATGGGTTTCAGAATTTTTATGGTTTTTTTGGGGTTTTAGTGGTTTTAGGATTTTTAGGGTTTTTATCCTTTGTAGGGTTTTTAGTGTGTGTTATCTTTTTTGGCATTTTAGGTGTTTTCAGGTTTTTAAGGATTTCTTATGATTTTTTATGATTTTTAGGGTTTTTATGATTTTAGGAATTTTTAGGGATTTTATAGTATTTTAATGGTTTTTAAGGGTTTTAGAGATTTTATGGGTTTTTTGGGTTTTTAAGGATTTTAGGGGTTTTGTGGTGTTTTTGGTTTTAAAGGTTTTTTAGTTTTATATGGTTATCAATGTTTTTTGGGTTGTTTAAATGTCTTTTAGTGTTCAAGGGGTTTTTCGATTTTTATTGGTTTTCATGGTTTTAGTGGTTTTATGGTTTTTTAGTGGTTTTTATGATTTTTAACATTATTTATGTTTTTATTAGTTTAAAGTGTTTTTAGATTTTTATGATTTTCTTAGTTTTTTTTGCATTTTTAGGATTTTTTACATGTTTTGGCATTTTAGGGTGTTTTTTGGATTTTTATGTGTTTTAATCATTTTTAGGTATTTTAAGGGGGGGTCGGATTATTATTGTGTTTATGTTTTTTCTATATTTTTAGGGATTTTAGTGTTTTATAGTGGATTTATGGTTTTTGGATATTTTTATCATTTTATGGGTTTTAATGGGTTTTAAGAGTTTTTAGAAGTTTTTATGGTTTTGTGGGTGTTTTGTGGGGTTTTTTTGGTTTTTATGGGTTCTTAGTGTTTTAAGGGTCTTTCAGAGTTTTTAGTGTTTTTTTCTTTTTTAGGGGTTTCAAGTGTTTTTAGGTTTTTTAGGTTCTCTCATATTTTTTCATGGTTTTTAGGTTTGTTACATTTTTATGGAATTGTAGTGATTTTTTAGTAATATTAATGTTTTTAGGGGTTTTAGGGATTTTGAGGTGTTTTAGGGTTTATAGGTTTTTTAGGATTTTTAGCATTTGTTTAGGTTTTTTGGATGTTTTAAGGTTTTTATGGTTTACTTAGTTTGTTTCATGGGTTTTTAGTGTTTTTATGGTTTTTTATGTTTTAGTTATTTGTATTGATTCCTTAGGAATTTTATGGGATTTTATGGTTTTTAGGGATTTTGAGGGTTTTTACGAGGTTTTAGTGTTTTTAGCATTTTTAAGGTTTTTAAGTGTTTTTATATTTTTAAGGTTTTCTAATTGTTTTTGATGTTTCTAGGGTTTTTCATATTTAATTATTTTTTTGGGATTTTTTATGATTTTGATGTTTTATATGGTTCTTTTTTGGTTTTGATGTTTTTTATGGTTTTTATAGTTTTAGTGGGTTTTATGATTTTTTTTTGGAGTTTTTAGGCTTTTAATGTTTTTTAGAGTTTTTTGTGTTTTTAATGGTTTTTAGTATTTTTGGGGGGTTTTATGAGATTTTAGTGTTTTAGGGGTTTTCATGGTTGTTAGTGGATTTTAAGGTTTTTAGGGTCTTTTAGGGTTTTTAGCATTTTTTGGATTTTTATGGGTATTAATTTTTTTATTTATTTAAGGTTTTGTTAGGTTTTTATGGGTTTTTTATGTTTTTTGGAATTCTTAGAGATTTTTTGGGATTTTTTAGGGTTTTTTGGATTTTTGGGGGTTTTTTGGGTTTTTTGGGTTTTTATGACTTTTTAGGGTTTTTAGCATTTTTAGGTTTTTAGTCATTTTAATTATTTTTAGGTTTTTAAAGATTTCTTAGGAGGTTTCAATTATTATTTAGAGATTATACATTTTTAGTGATATTTGGGCCTTTTTATGATTTTTATGTTTTTTAAGGTTTTTAGGGATTTTGAGAGTTTTGACGGTTTTTAGAGATTTTTGGATTTTAGGGTTTTAATGGTTTTTTATATTGTTTAAAAAAATTTGATTTTTAAAGGATTTTTATATTTTTAGTGAGTTTTACTGTTATAATCAGTTTTTAGGGTTTTTATGGTTTTTAGTGTCCTTTAGGGTATTTATAATTTTTTATGTTTTTTATCGGTTTTATGTGTATATTGGGTTTTAAGGTTTTCTTAAGGTTTTTTATGGTTTTAGGGTATTATTATTTTTAATGGATTTTCTGGATTTTGTAGGGTTTTTATGTTTTATCAGATTTTTAGAGATTTTGAGGTGTTTTAGTATTTTTTTCATTTTTATATTTTTTATTATTTTCAAGGGTTTTTGACAGTTTTTATGTTTTGAAGGTTTTCATAGGATTTTAGGTATTTTTTCGTTTTTAGGTATTTTTAGTATTTTTGTTGTTTTGGGGGTTTTTTTGGTATTTTGAGTGTTTTAGTGTTTTTATGGTTTTTTTTTGGGTTTTAAGTGTATTTTTAGTTATTTATGGTTCTAATGTTTTTTTAGTGTTTTATTGTTTTTAGGGTCTTTTATAGGGTTTTAGAGTTTTTATCATTTATATTGTTTTAGGGGTTTTTATTTTTTTGATTTTTTGAGGTTTTCTTAGTTTTTTCAGGGTTCTTAGGGTTCTTAGTGTTTTTAGGGATTTTGAGGGCCTTTAGTTTTTTTAGGTTTTTTGGATTTATTCATTTTTTTATATTTTTTGGGTTTAATCTATTTTGTGTTTTTTATGATTCTCTCAGGGATTTTTAGGGTATTTAGGGGTTTTTACATTTTTAGGTATTTTTAGGGCATGTTTACGATTTTTATGGGGGTTTAGGGTTTTTATGTATATTTAGTGTTTTTAGGGATTCTATCAGTTTTAGGTTTTTTAAGGGGTTTAAGTATATTTTGGTTTCGAAGGTTTTATTTAATGGTTTCTGGTTTTTTATTATTTTATGTTATTTTGGGTTTTTAGGTAATTGTTAGGATTTTATGGGTTTTATGGTTTTTATGGATTTTGAGGGGTATTGGGATTTTATGTTTTTTTGGGTTTTTATGTTTTTTGGGGTTTATGGTTTGTGGGTTTTTATTATTTTTGAGTTTTTTAGTGTTTTTATAGTTTTTTCAGCTTTTAACGCTTTAAGGGTTTTCAATGGTTTTAAGAGTTTTTAGTTGGTTTTAGGGTTTTAATGTGGTTTTTGGGGTTTTTGGTTTTTAGGGGTTTATGATTTTTAGGAGTTTAAAGGGGTTTTAGGGTTTTTATTGTCTTTTATGGTTTAGTGTTTTTACAGTTTTTTAGGGTTTTACGTGTTTTTAGGTTTTTAATTTTTTTTAGAGTTCTTCAGGGTTTTTTTGGTTTTTTAGATTTTTATAGATTTTTAGGACTTTTTAGGGTTTTTTTGTTTTTAGGGTTTTTAGGGGCTTTGGGGTTTTTTAGGATTTTTCTATATTTTTTTGTCTTTCTATGGTTTTTTTAGTTATAGGGGTTTAATGGTTTTCAGTGTTTTTATCATTTTTATGGGATTAAAGGTTTTTATAGTTTTTAGTACATATTTTGGAGATTTTATGGGGATTTTTGTTATTTTAATTTTTTAGGGTTTGCACGGTTTTTATGGGGTTTTAGGTTTTTAAGGTCTTTTAGGGTTTTTAGCATTTTTAGGTTTTTAGGTGTTTTATGTGTTTTTAGGTTTTTATTGTTTTCTTTATGTATTTATAATATTTATAGGATTTTTTACATTTTTATGGAATTTTATGGATTTTTAGGATATTATGGATTTTTAGGGTATTGGGGGATTTTGAGTTTTTAATGGGTTTTAGGGTTTTTAGAATTTTTTTGTTTTTAGGGGTTTTAAATTTTTTTATGTTTCTGAGAATTTCTTAGTGAATTTCCGGGTTTTTATGATTTTTTCATTTTGAGGATTTTTTGGGGTGTATAGTTTTTTATGCATTTTTTGGTTTTTTGGATTTTCAGGGGTTTGAATGTTTTTTATGGTTTTTATGGTTTTTTATGATTTTTTTTGGTTTTTAGGATTTTTTAATATTTTTTTGGGTTTTAAGGGTTTTTTAGTTTTTAACATTTTTATGGGTTTAAAATATTTTTATATTTTTAGTTTTTTAGGTTTTTTGGGGATTTTAATGTGCTTAGTGATTTTTATGGGTTTTCGGGGTTTTTACGTTTTTTTTTGGGACTTTTAGGGGTTTAGAGCTTCTAGGTTTTTTAGGGAAAAGAAGGATCGGGGCCAGGCTATTCCTGGATCCACCCAAAATTTATTGTAAAAAAGACATGAGGGAAACAGAAAACAAAAAAACAAAAAAGACACACAAAAGAGTCCAAAAAGAAAGGTGCACAAAGGAGAAAATCAGTCAATGTTGCCACCGAAGTCATCTAGCTCCGCACCAAAGCCATCACCCACCTCAACAAAGTTGTAATCTAACTCAACACCCATGTCTATAGAATCCCATCCTGACTCATACTCCTCCTGCATTCCAAGCCTGGATAGAAGCTTCATTCTAGCCCTCTCTTGCTCCGCAGATCCTGGGGGCCGCTCCCGCTTATTAACTTTTAGCTTTAGTTTGACTGCCCTTGACGTGGCCAAGGTTTCCATAGGCCATGGGAGGGCATAATAATCCTTCTGCCGTCTTCGCCTCGGGGGGTGGGGAGGTGGATCAAGCTTCATAACCTGGTTTCTCACAAGTGACTCCATCACTGACAACAGATGGGGCCTTCCCTTTCTTACCTTCGGACCCAAGAGTTTCGGCTCCTCTTTTGTTCCTTTCCTCCTTAGACCTGGCCATAGCAGCGTTTATCCAGTTATCATCATCAGCAAACCTCTCCCCAAGACTCTTTGCCTCACCCTCAAGCGGGTACCTTTCCCATTCAACCAACACCATCTCATGTAACTGCACACAATGAGCTTCAGCAGAGGGAACACCATGGAGAACCATGGCCCTCTGCAGGTTTGGGGACTGGTCACCATTTTCCCCAACAGTCTCCGGAAGAGGGAAGACATTCAGATTCAGAACATGAGAACTAGAAAGATCCTCAGCATCGCTAGTGTTGTCCGCAAGAGGACCACTCCCCATGTTAGGTCTCCCCATGCCATCACTCCCGGATAGCACTAGGGGGGCGTCACTCCAATTAGTGTACTGCACCCTGGGAGTCCAGGGCTCCCCTTCTATCTTATAACTCTCCTTCTCAGCCAAAGACATAAGTCACTCATCCCTAGCCCTCATGCCCTAAACAACCACAACCTCTTGAACAACTTCTTCCGCCAAAACGTCCACATCTGCGGGCTTAGCCAGGACTGAGACCAGTAAACTGTTTTGAATAGGCATAGTAATCTTAAGCGGTGAAGAGGTTCCACCATTATCCTTCTTGCAACCTATGTCTTCTCCTCCCAGGAACAGTGCACAGGGAACCTCTATCTGAACATTCCCTTCCCAGGATCCCATCACAGCATCCTTCCCTGAACCTGACAGCCTCCCTGAAAAGTCACCACATCCATGAACAGCTTCAGCACGAACCCGATTATCCCCATCAGCCAGTAGAATTGCATCCTCAGTAGCATCTCCTGAAGCACAAACACCTCCAGCTAGACTTATTCTAAAGCCCCCCGAATCCATCAGAGAAACCTCTAGATCACATCCAGCCATCTGGTTAGAAGAACGGGGAACATCAGCATCAAAAATATAGGATGAAAAGGGATCAATCCCCATTGTCCCCTCAACCTCCACCAGGGGAAGGAGGCTCTCATCAGAATACATGTGATCCAGATTAGCACCACCCTTTCCCGGACTGAAACATCCACCATATTGAGCAATGTGCCCAAACCTCCAACAAGAAGAGAAGAACACTGGCCATGGTTCATAAGTAATAGGTTGTCGCCACCTAAGCTCCTCCCCCACCGCAATCCAGACAGAATCCACTGGAGCCTTTAAAGAATCAACTTCAACAAAGGCCCTTGGGGAAACCAGATGGCAAAGGGACCTAGTCTTACCTTCCACACAGAGTAACTTCCCCACCAAATTTCCAAGCATCGACATAATAGAAATATTTTGAAATGGAAGGGGAAGTTCAATAAATATATCCCAGGTAGCAACCATCAGGGAGCTCTGCATCATATGAAAATCAAAGCTCCAACGAAAAAAGAGAGAAACGAGCACCATTTCATGACCGAGGAGTCGCCGACCAGGCAAGGACTAGGTCCTCCTCAGAGGCAAACCACATCATGATGTGAGAACTATCTATCAGACCCACGGTCACACGAGCCCTAAGATTCCAGAAAGCTGAGACAAACCTGTCGAAAGTGACAACCATGGGTCGCTGCATCGGGAAACAAGATACTAGAGTCATGCGGTGTAGATCCAAAGCTTCTATGAACTCACAAATCGAGAGGGGAAGCTGCAGATGGATTTTAAAGGACTCTAGAACCTTCAGGCAAAGCACCGTTTGCAAAAATGAGGGCAGTAAATCAGGGGAAGATAGTAAAGACAAATAATAGTCCTCCGAGGGAGGATCCTCCCCCGCATAGATGGGGGGAGGTGTGTCGTTTTCCATCGTCTTCAACATATAAGGAAACCCCCATCGCGAGGGATCCAAATCACCAGAGTCACCAGAGTCTCCAAAACCGCCATCCTTCTAGGTTTTTTAGGGGTTTTAAGTATTTCTAAGGAGTTAAGGTTTTCATAATATTATTGATTGTTTTTAGGTTTTCTTATTTTTATAGGGGTTTTAGGGACTTTTAAGATATTTATATTTTTTAGGGTTTTTAGGGATTTGGATGTTTTTAAGGATTTTTATGTTTTCATGGTTTTTAGGAACTTTGTGGGTTTTTTTTGGTTTTAGGGTTTTAGGGTTTTTTTGATTTTTTTCTGTTATTATTTTTTTTATATTTTTTAACGTTTTAAAGGTCTAAATTGTTTTTTAGAGTTTTTAGTAGATTTTTAGGGTTTTTTTAGTTTTAGGGTTTTATGGGTTTTTATTGTTTTTAGGGTCTTTTAGGTTTTTTAGCGTTTTTTTAGGTTTTTGGGGTTTTAATTGTAATTGTGTTCTTAAGTTTTTCTTAGGTTTTTTCATAGTTTTTAGGGTTTTTACATTTTAGGGCTTTTAGGGATTTTTATGATTTTATGGATTTTGGGGTTTTTAATGACTTTTAAGGTTTTTATGGTTTTTAGGGTTTTAGTTTTTTAGTGTTTTTTGGGTTTTTAGGGGATTTTTTGAGTTATTTTTGGTTTTTAAGGTTTTTAGAGTATTTTAATGTTTTTAGAGTTTTAAATGGTTTTTAGAGTTTTTTGTGGGTTTTTAGAGATTTTATTGGTTTTTTGATGTTTTAATATTTTTAGGTATTTTATGGATTTTAGGGGATTTTATTGTTTTTTCGTTCTTTTAAGGTTTTTAGGGGTTTTGTCATTTTTTTAGGTTTTTAGGGGTCTTATGTGCTTTTACGGTTTTAAGTTTCTATTAGGGTTTTTCATGGATTTTAGGTTTTTATTTTTTAAATTATATTTATGGATTTTTTCCATTTTTATGGTTTTTAGTTGGTTTGGATATTTCAAGGGTTTTTATGGTATTTTAAGGGGTTTTTGTGTTTTGGGGTATTTAGCGGTATTTAGTCTTTTTAGGGGTTTTAATTCTTTTATGTTTTTAATTTTTTCCTAGATTTTTCAATGTATTTAATTTTTTTTACCTTTTTAATGAATTTTTGTTCATTTTAAGTGTTTTATGGGTTTTAGGGTTATTATGTATTTTGAGGGGTTTTAGGGTTTTTTACAGTTCATAGTTTTTTAATGTTTTTTAGGTTTATGGTGGGTAGTTATGAGTTTTTGGTGTGGTTTTATGGGTTTTTAGTGTCTTATGGTTTTGTGGGTTTTTATAGTTTTTGGGGTTGTTAGAGTTCTTAGGGTCTTTTAGGGTTTTTATAATTTATTAGGTTTTTAGGGTTTTAAGTTTTTTTATGTTTTTAATGTTTTCATAGGGATTTTCATGGTTTTTATGGTTTTAACATTTTTAGTTATTTTAAGACCTCTTTATGATTTCTCTGGTTATGGGGTTTTTAGGGATTTTGAGGGTGTTTAGGGTTTTTTTTGTTTTTTAGGTTTTTAGCCTTTTTGGGTTTTGGGGTGTTTTAAGTGTTTTTAGGGTTTTAAGGTTTTCTTGGAGTTTTCACGGGATTTAACATTATTAGGTATTTTTAATGATTTTTTGAATAATTTATTTGTGTTTTTATTTTTTTAGGTATTTTTAGGTTTTTAGGGGTTTTTGGGGGTTTTAGGTTTTTTCAATTTTTAGGATTTTTATGGTTGTTTTATTTTTTAGGGGTTTTATTTTTTTTATATTTTTTTAAAATTTTATGGGATTAATGTGTTTTTATAGTTTTAATGGTTTTAGAGGGTTTTTATGGATTTTATGGTTTTTAGGTGTTTTATTTGTTTTAAGGGTTTTTTGGGTTTTTAGGTTTTTTATGGTTGTTAACGTTTTTAGGGGTTTTTAGAGTTTTAAGTATTTTTATGTTTTTAAGGATTTATTATGGGTTCTCTATGTTTTTAAGGATTTTTTATGTTTATAGGTTTTTATGGACTTTTTATAATTTTTATGCTATTTTAGTATTTTTAAGGACTTTGAGGGCATCTCAGGTTTTTATTGTTTTTATGGTTTTATTATAGATTTTAAAGGACTTTATGTTTTTTCTAATTTATTAGGTATTTTAAGTGATTTTTAGGATTTTTATGTTTTTTAGGGTTTTCAGAGATTTTTATGGGTTTTCAATTTTTTGTGGGGCTTTAGGGTTTTTATAATTTTTAAGGGGTTTTAGGGTTATTTTTTGAGTTTTTAGGGTTGTTATGGTTTTTAAAATTTTTAATTTTTCTAGTGTAATAAAGGGGTTTTAGAGTTTTTATTGGATTTTGGGGTTTATATAGATCTTAAGGTTTTAATATTTTTATCAGTTTTTATGGGTATTAGTGGTTTTATGGTTTTTAGGGTTATTTAGGAATTTTAGGGTTTTTAGGTTTTTAGGGTCATTAATTTCTTTTTTTTAGGGTTTTTAAGTTTTTTTAGGTTTTTAAGATTTTCTTATAATTTTTTGGGGTTTAGGGAGATTTAAATTTAAATTGAATTTTGGGTTTTTTTAGATTTTTTACTATTTTTAGAGTTTTTATATATTTTGAGGGTTATTTTGTTTTGTATTTGTTTATCTATTTTAGATTATAGTATTTTCAGGCTATTTTAGGTTTTTAAGGTTTTCTTATGATTCTTATGGGTTTTAGTGGTTTTAAAGATTTTAGGGGTTATTAGGGTTTATGGGTTTTTTTTATTTTAGGTTTTTTTTAATTTTTAAGGGATTTTAAGATTTTTTTAAGTTTTTAAATATTTTTTTGGACCTAAATGTATTTTAGTGTTTTTAGTGGGTTTCTAGGCATTTATGTGTTTTAAAGATTTTTTGGGGTATTTTGGTTTTTAGGGGGTTTAGGGGAGTTTTAAGGTTTTTAATTATTATTAATTTTTAAAGTTTTTCATAGGGTTTTTACATTTTTAGTTTTTTGGGATCTTTATAAATATTTTGTTTTTAGAATTCTAGGGATTTTGAGGGCATTTATGGGTTTTATGTATTTTAGGGTTTTTATCATTTTTTAGGATTTTAATGTCTTTTAGGTGTTTTTAGGTTTTTGAGGGTTTCTTAGGGTTTTCTGTGTCTTTAGTGTTTTTTTACATATTTAGATATTTTTAGGACTATTTTTATGATTTTTATGGGTTTTATTGTTTTTTTTTTATTTTTAGGGTCTGTTAAGATTTTAGTGTTTTTATTGTTTTAATATTTTTTTAGTGTTTTATGATTTTTTATGTTTTTAAGGGTCTTAAGAGATTTTATAATTTTTAATAATTTTAGGTTTTTAATGGGTTTTTAGCAATTTAATTGTTTTTAGGGGTTTTATAGGTTTTTAGGGTTATTAATCTTTTTTGGGGTTTTATGGTTTTTTTAGTTTTTTGGGGTTTTAGGTCCTTTTAATGTTTTTAGGGTTTTTTTATTTTTTAGGGTATTTAAATGATTTTAGGATTTTGTGGTTTTCTTATGGGTATTTCGGGTTTTTAATATTTTTTGGGATTTTAGGGTTTTTTTGGGGATTTTTAAGGTTTTTTTGTTTTTTAGTGATTTTGAGGGTTTTGTAGGATTTTTACAGATTTTTTGGGTTTCATTGTATTTTTTTCTACATATTTTTAGATTTATTTAACATTTTTAATGGTTTATAGGCTTTTTAGAGTGTTCAGTAGATTTTAGGTATTTTATTTGTTTAGGGTATTTTATTAGGTTTTTGGGGTTTTATTTTTTAGTGGTTTTTAGGCTTTCTATGGTCTACTATTTTTTTTTGTTTTTTAAATATTTTTTAGGTTTTTAAGGTTTTAAAAAGTTTTTTATGGTTTTTTAATTTTTGTTGATTTTTATAGATTTTTTATAAATTTTATGATTCTTAGGGAATTAAGGGATTTTGGGTGGTTTTAGGTTTTTTAGGGATTTATGGTTTTTTTTGGGGGTTTTAGAATTTTTATGTGTTCAGGGGTTTTATATTTGTTTCAGGTTTTTAAGTTTTTATTAAAAGTTTTTTTAGTTTTTTACATTTTTAGTTATTTTTAATATTTTTTGGATTTTTTGGGTTTTTAGGTTTTTTTATTGATTTTGAGGTATTGTAGGGTTTTTACGGTTTTTAGGGTTTTATGGGTTTTCGGTTCTTTAAAGTTTTTTTGAGTTTTTTTGGGTTTTAAAGGTTTTTTAATGTTTTTAATTTTTTTTTTCTGTTTCAATGGTTTTAATGTTTCTTGTCATTTTGTAGGGTTTTTATGGGACTGTAGGGTTTTTAATGTTATTAGAGGTATTTATAGTTTTTAGGTGGTTTAAGGTTTTTTAGGGTCTTTTAGGGTTTTATTATTATTATTAGCATTTGGGTGTCATGGGGGAGAATGGCAAGGCCGATTCTGGAATGAGGGATCAATGTTTGAAGCCTTGCTGATATGCTCATCTGCTTACATGCCAAATTGGCCTGGGAGATTCATGAACGTAGAACTTTGTGGCGCTAGACCATGGGCAGCTCCGGGGCGGATGGTGCGTTGATGGAGGGAAGACCAGGGTCCCCTTTTTTCCATGATTCTTCCCCTTTATTCTGCTATCCATCCTCATGTTCGGTGGGTCATCGGGGAAGGGAAATCCCCTTCTAGCATGACAACTGGTCAGGTTATATCCTTGGATTTCTAGGATGTCATGCTTTCAATATTTATTTCAAGGAGGCTAGCAGATTTCTGACCTTAATGGAGGCTATTCTGAACAAGGAACAACTGGATACACTCCACCTCATTGATATCATGGAGGAACCTGATAAATGTATTTTTTCCAATTCAAGCTCGGGCAGTTTCTCCCCCAAGGACTTCCGTCACGCCATGATGCCTCAATCACAAGAGAATCAGTTGAATGACCTCCTTTGGTCTAAGGAGATTCCATCGAAGTATAACTTCCTAACCTGGAGGATCAGACATGTTGTAGTTGATAAATATGAGAATGTTAAGAAATGTGGAATTGCGCTGGCTTCATGTTGCATGTGTTGTGTCAAGCACAGGGAGGAAAGCACTGAACATCTATTCCTCAAAGGAGAGTGGGCTCAGGCGGTCTGGTCGGCCTTTGGTGGATTTACAGCTGCTCTCCAACCTTCTGTTGATCCTTCCTTCTTCATTCGTTGGTTTCACGGATCAGGGTATAGGGGATTGGAATGAACAACAAGGTCAATTATGTTTCATGTTGGAGCGTGGGGTATCTGGAACGCTAGGAAAAAAGCTTATTTCGAGGGAATCTGTTCATACGGGAAAACCATTGTTGTGTGTACTCGTAGTTTGCTGCTCGACCTGACCAGGCATCTAGATAATAGGAGTGAGGCACCCTCGCTCCAGGTTCTACATTTGGCCGCTTAGACCAGCCCAACTAATAGTATCCCTCGCGTCCATTGGGTCTACAGGAAACCTCCCCCCTTGGGTTTGAAACTGAACACAGATGGTTCTTGTAATGCAGGAATTATGAGGGGAGGAGGTGTCGTTCGCGTCCTCCGGGGTTCCTTTGTGTTCACTTTCACTGTATTCTTGGGAAGAGGTTCTTCTTTAAAGGAAGAAGCTCTCGCTTTTCTTTCTGGCCTTTCTCTTTGTATGCAGGTGGGCATTTTCATCATAGAAGCGGAAACAGACTCTCTTGTCCTTTTCAAATAAAATCTTGACACTGGTAATTACCCCTAGTCAATTTCATACTCCATCAGGAAGTGTAGAGTTATCATTCCTAACAACGTTCGATTGAGACACACTTGGCGCGAGGGTAACAAGGTGGCTGATCATCTAGAGAAGCTTGCGTCTCATGGATCAGATATGACATGCTTCTACAACCCGAACCAGTTAACACCTGAGGGAGTTAATCTGGTTAGAGGGGACGCCCTTGGCCTTCATTATTTCAGGCCACCCTAGATCTTTTCTCTCACTGTGGTCCTTTTTCCCCTCATTTTTAAATAATGAATGATGATGATGTAGTTGATTTTTGGATGTTAAGGTATGTTTATTATATTTTAGAGAAATATTTCTAGGGTTGTTAGGGTTATTGGGGTATTTTTATTTTTAATTATTTTTTGGGATTTGTTTTGGATTTTCATAAATTTTTAGGGTTTTTGGGATCTTTAGAGTTTTATGATTTTTAGGGGTTATATGGTTCTTTTTCGGTTTTGGGGTTTTGGGGTTTTTTAAATTTTTTAGGGTTTTTTAGAGTTTTTTAAAAAAAATTGGTTTTAAATGGTTTTTAGAGTTGCTGTGGTTTTTAGGGGTTTTTATGGTTTTAGGTTTTTTCCGATTTTTATAGATTTTTTTATGTTTTTATGTTTTTATGGTCTTTGGGGGTTTTATCACTTTTTAGGTTTTTAAGTGTTGAATTTTTTTTATGTTTTTATAGTTTTCATAGGGTTTTTTTGGTTTTTACGGTTTTTATATTTTAGGATTTTTATGGTTTTTATGCTTCAGGGTTTTCAGGGTTTTTATGGGTTTTTTGGTTTTTTCATGTTTTTTTTAAAATTTAAGAGTTTTAAGCATTTTATGCTTTTAATATTTTCTTAACATTTTTAGGGGTTTTTTTGTTTCTATGTATTTTTTGGGATTTTTAGGATTTTTATTATGTTTAGGATTTTTTTGGGATTTTGAGTGGTTTTAGGGTTTGTAGGGGTTTTTAGGTATTTATGAATTTTTTTGGTTTTTAGGGTTTTGATGGTTTTAGAAATTTTTAAGATTTTAAGGGGTTCAAAGGGTTTATAGAGTTTTAGTGGTATTATGGTTTTATGGGGATTTATGGTTTTTTTATTGTTTTAAGGGTTTTATTGTTTTGGGGGTTTTTTGGTTTTTAATTTCTTTTATGGTTTTTATGGTTTTTTATATGTTTAAGTGTTTTTGGGTTTTTAAGGTTTTCATAGGGTTTTTCAGGGGGTCAGTGTTTTATATTTTAGGGATTTTATCACCTTTTTATGACTTTTATGGGGTTTTAGGGGTTATAGGGTTTTTAGGGGTTTTGGGTTTTTGTGTTTTTTAGGTTTTTAGGGGTTTTTTTAGTTTTTTTTAGTTTTTAAGGTATTTTTGAATTTTTTAATGCTTTTAGCGGTTCAAAGGCTTTCTCTTTTTAATAGGATTTTAGGTTTTTCTTGGGTTTTAGTTTTTTATGGTTTTATGGTGGTTTTAATGTTTTTAGGGGTTTTAGGGTTTTCTATGTTTTAGCATTTTTTGGTTTTTTAGTGGTATTTTTTTTAATTTTTAAGGTTTTCTTAGTGTTTTTCTAGGTTTTACGGGTTTTTATATTTTTAGGGATTTTTTGGTATTTTTTAGGATTTTTATAGTTTTTAGGGGTTTGTATGTTTTTATGGTTTTTAGCCTTTTTAGGTTTTTTAGTGGTTTTAAGTGATTATCAATTTTTAAATCTTTCTTATGGTTTTCATTATTTTTAGTTTTATTTATATTTTTAGGGATATTTAGGGAATTTTTTCAATTTTTTATGATTGTAATGTTTTATATAGTTTTTTTAAGAATCCATAGTTTTAAAACGTTTTTAATGTTTTATTTGGTTTTTAATGTTTGTTTGGGGTTTTATGGTTTTTAATTTTTTTTGGAATTACCAGTGTTTTGGATTTTAATGGTATTTTAAGGGTATTTGGGGTGTTTAGAGTTTTTAGGGTCTTTAGGGGTTTTAGGTGTTTTTAGTTTTTTATGGTTTTCTTAGGGTTTTTTTCATGGTTTTTATGGTTTTTACATTTTTATGGATTTTTAGGATTTTTATTATATTTATTGTTTTTTGGTATTTTGGGGGGATGTAGGGTTTTTAGTGTTTTTTTGGTTTTTTTTATTTTACATTTTTATCGTTTTAAGTGTTTTTAAATTTTTAATTTTTTTAGGGATTTTGAGGGTTTTTTTGGTTTTTTATGATTTTAGGTATTTTTAGGAATTTTTATGATTTTTATGATTTTTAGGGGTTTTAGTGATTTTTTGGGCTTTCAAGGTTGTAGGATTTTTAGGGGTTCTAGAATTTTTTTTGAGTTTTTGAGGGCTTTTAAAATTTTTAGATTTTTTTAAATTTTCTTAGGGGTTTTATTGCTTTTAGTGGTAATTATGGTTTATATGGGGTTTTAGGTATTTTATTATTTTTAGGGTTTGTATAGTTTATAGGGGTCTTAGGATTTTTAGGACCATTTGAGATTTCTTGAGGGGTATTATCATTTTTAGGTTTTTATTGGTTTTAATAGTTTTTATGTTTCTCAGGGTTACATTGGGTTTTTTAAGGACTTTAGGTTATTTTAGGGATTTTATGGTTTTAAATTTTTTTTGAAAAAATTTTCAGATTTTTGTGGCTTTTTAGGGATTTTTAGGGGTTTTCGGGATTTTTGGGGTTTTAAGGGTTTTCGATTCATTTATGTTTTTTACTGTTTTTAGGGTTTGTATGGGTATTTACTATTTTCTAGTTTGTCAGTATTTCTTAGTCTTTTTCAAGGTTTTTGTGTTTTTTATGTTTTTATGGATTTTTTAGGTTTTTAAGATTTTTATGTATATTAGGGTTTTAGGGATTTTGTGTTTTCTTGGGTTTTTTGGGTTATTTGGGTTTTTTGGGTTTTTTTGTTTTTTTGTGTCATTAATGGGTTTTTAGAGATTTTTAGAGTTTTTAAATGTTTTTATGGGTTTAAATGGATTTTTGAGTTTTTGGTGGTTTTTTTGGTTTTTAGGGTTTTAAATATATTTAGGTGTTTTATGTATTTTATTGGATTTTAGGGTTTTTAGGGTCTTTGAGGGGTTTTAGGGTTTTTATAATTTTTTAGGGTTTTAAGTGTTTTAAGTGTTTTTCGGTTTTTTAGTTTTTCTAACAGTTCATCAGGGTTTTTTGAGTTTTTTATGTATTTAATGATTTTTAGTGATATTTTAGGATTTTTTTGGGTTTTATAGCTTTTATGGATTTTGATGGGTTTTAGGGTTTTTTACAGGTTTTTTTTGTCGTTTTCATTTTTTCTTGAGTTTTTTACGGTTTTATGGGTTTTTTGTGTTATTAACATTTTATATGGTTGAAAGGGTTTGTATAGTTTTTAGGTGGGTTTTAGGATTTTTAGGGATTTATTGGGTGTTAGGGGTTTTAAGGGTTTTAGGATTTTTTATTGTTTTTAGGGTTTTGAGGGGTTTTTAGCCTTTTTATCATTTTTTAGTTTTTTTTGGGATTTGAATTGTTTTTAGATTTTTAAGGGTTTTGTAGGGTTTTTCTGGTTTTTAGAATTTTTTATATTTTTATCTATTTTGAAGGATTTCCTTAGATTTTTATTTGGTTTTAGGGTTTTTAGAAATTTTGAGGATTTTTTAGGGTTTCTTGGGTATCTTGGTTTTTTGGGTTATAGTGTTTTCATGATTTTTAGGGTTTTAAGGATTTTTATATATTTTTAATACTTTTATGTGATTAATGGGTCCTTATAGTTTTTAGTGGTTGTTTAGGTTTTTATGAGGTTTTATGGTTTTTAAGGTTTTTCATAGTTATTATGGATTTTATAGGGTTTGGGGTCTTTCCAGGGGTTTTTGGGTTTTTGGGTTTTTAGTGTTTTCTAGGTTTTCTTGGGTTTTTAAGTAATTTTTTTTTTATGGATTTCATAAGGTGTTTTCTCAGTTTTTAGATGTTTTTATATTTTTAGTCATTTTTAGATAGTTTTAGGATTTTTTTGGTTCTTAGTATTTTTAGGGATTTTTAGTTTTTTTAATGTTTTTTAGGGTTTTTAGGGTTTCTTATATCATTTAGGGTCTTTAGGATTTTAGAATTTCTTAGGTTTTTAAGGTTTTATGTGTTTTAGGTTTTTATGGTTTTCATTGGTGCATTCAATTTTTTTAGGGTTTTTTATATTTTTAGTTACTTGTAGGCCTTTTTTAGGATTATTATGTGTTGTTAGGTTTTTTACAGATTTTGAGGTTCTAAACGGTTTTAGGGTGTGTAGGGTTGTTTTAATTTTGTGTGGTATTAGTGTTTTTTTGAGTTACTTTGGTGTTTTAATTTTTTTCAGAGTTTTTGAATTTTTTTAAAGGTTTCTAGGGTTTTTAGGGTTCATACTAATTTTTTTATGGTTTTTATGGATTTTTTTACAGTTTGAAATGATTAAAATTGTCTTTATTTTTAGGGGTATTAGGTTTTTTAGATTCATTTATTGTTTTTAGAATTTTTTAATTTTTTAGAGGTTTTAAGTGTTTTATGGTTTTATGGTTTTCTTAGGGTTCTTCAGGGGTTTTAGGGTATTTATATTTTTTGTTAGTTTTAGGGATTTTTTAATGATTTTTATTGTTTTTAGGGTTTTATGGTTTTTTAGGTCAATTAGTGTTTTTGTAGTTTTTATGGTATTTACAATTTTTTATGTTTTTTCGAGTTTTATGTTTTTTTAGGTTTGTAAGGTTTTCTTATGGTTTTCAGGGTTTTGAGTTTTTTTATGTTTTTAATGATTTTTAGGCCTTTATAATATTTTTACAATTTTCAGGATATTTATGTATTCTGAATGTTTTTATGGTTTCTTAGGGATTTTATGGTTTCTTGGAGAGTTTTAGGGGTTATATTGAGTTTCTTATGGCTTTATGATTTTTTATATTTTTTTTATGTTTTAGGGGTTTAAATGGTTTTATAGTTTTTAGTGGGTTTTAGGGTTTTTTGGGATTTTAGGGTTTTTAAGTTTTATAAGTTTTCTTTTTATTGGTATTCATATTTTTAGTGTATTTTTATGGTTTTCTAGGGTTAATATCATTTTTAGGTTAATAGGGGTTTTAAGTATTTTTAGGTTTTTAAGGTATTCTTTTGCGGGATTCATATATTTAGGGGTTTTTACATTTTATTTAAATTTATGTATTCTTATTTTTTTATGGTTTTTAGGGTTTTAGAGATTTTCATGGTTTTAGAGGTTTTATAGTTTTTAGGATTTTTCAGTTTTCTTCATTTTTAGGTTTTTAGGGGTTTTATGTATTTCTAGTTTCTAAAGGTTTTCTTATGATTATTTACAGTTTTTAGGGTTTTTATGGGTTGATGGAATTTATTTATTTTTTGTTTAGGGGTTATAGGTAATTCAATAGATTTTAGGGTTTTTATGGTTTTATGGTTTTTTAGTTTTTTTGTGTTTTTAGAGTATTTTTTTACTGTTTTTTAGTGTTTGTAATGTTTTTTGTGTTTAAAATGGTTTTTAAATATTTTAGTTATTTTTAGGATTTTTTTTTTAGTGTTTTTGGATGTTTTTAGGGGTTTTATGGTTTTTCGGGTTTTTAGGGATTTTAGGATGTCTATAGTTTTTAGGTTTTGTGGGTTTTATGTGTTTTTATTTTTTTTATTATTTCATTGAGTTTTTAAGGATTTTAGGGTTTTTTATGTTTTAGGGTTTTTAGGAATTTTTATAAAATTTATGAGTTTTTATGTTTTTTAGGGATTTTTATGGGTTTTAGAGGGTTTTAGGGTTTTTATTTTTTTACCGTTTTTTAATTTTTTAGGTATTTTATATGATTTTAGCTTCTTAATGGTATCTTATAGTTTCACATGTTTTTAGAGTTTTTTTAACTTTTTAGGAATTTTTACGATTTTTTTGGGCTTCAATATTTTTTTGGGTTTTGGGGAATTTTGCAAGGTTTTAGGGTCTTTATTATTTTTATTCCCTTTAGGTTTTTTTCTAGTATTTTAAAGTTTTAATGTTTTTTATAATTTTTTAACGTTTTTAGGGGTTTATAGGTTTTGGGGGTTAGGGCTTTATTGATTTTTTAGGTTTTAACAGGTTGTAATGTTTTTATGGTTTTTATGATTTTTAGGATTTTTATGTTTTTGAGGGTTTTTAATGTTTTTACGGTTCTAGGAATTTGACTTGTTTTTAGTTTTTTTAGTTTTTCTTTGGGGTCTTAATGTTTCTTATAAGGTTTTTTTATTTAAGGGTTTTAGGTTTTTTTGGAATTTTATGTGTTTTTATGATATCTAGTGATTTTGAGGTGTTTTAGGGTTTTTAGGGTGCTTAGGGTTTTTATGGTGTTTAAGGTTTTTATATTTTCTTTTGGGTTTTTAGGGTTTTTGAGTATTTTGGGATTTTATGGTTTTTATAGAGTTTTTTAATATTTTTAGGGGTTTATAGAGTTTTCAGAGTTTTTAGTGGTTTAGGATTTTATGTGTTTTTAGGGATTTTTAAGGGCTTTACATGTTTTTATTGTCTTTAGGTTTTTTAGGTTTTTTAGGGTTTTAGGGGTTTTCGGTTTTTCATGGGTTTTAAGTGATTTTTGGTTTTGAAGGTTTTCTTCATGTGTTTCAAGGGTATTTACGTTTTTATGGATTTTAATGTTTTTTTAGGTTTTTTATTTTTTTTATGGATTTTGATGGGTTTAAGGGGTTTTAGGATTTTGGGGGTTTGTGTTTTTTTGGATATTATGGTTTTCTTAGGTTTTTCATGGTTTTAGAGTTATTTCTATTTTTTGGTATTTTATCGCTTTTTAGGATTTTTATTGGGTTTTAGGGATTTCTGGGATTTGGACTATTTTAGAGTTTTTATGATTTTTAGGGATTTTGGGGTTTTTTAAAGTTTTTGTTTGGTTTTTTTGTTTTTTGTTTTTTTTAACTTTTTTAGATTTTTGAGGGTTTTTATAGTTTTTATTTATTTTTTAGGTATTTCATGTTTTTATAGGGTTTTATGGTTATTTTTTTTAGATTTTTTAGTAATTTTGGGTTTTTAGTGGTTTTAAGTGTTTTTATGTTTTCAATTTATTTATTTTTTTTATATTTTTTATGTATTTAGGTTTTTTAGGTAATTTTTGGATTTTTTTGGGTTTTAGGGTTTCTAGGTATTTTTAGGGTTTTAGGGTTTTTATTGTTTTTTCATTTTTAAGGGAAATTTTTGAGTTTTTTGGGTTGTTAAGGATTTTTATATTTTTTATCGTTTTTAGGGTTTTATAGGGATTTTTAATTTTTAACTTTTAGGGTTTTTAATTTTTTTGGGTTTTTAATTTTTTAGTAGTTTTTAAGTTTTTTGGTGTTTTTATGGGTTTTGGGTTTTTTGGTTTTTTAGGTTTTTAGGGGGTTTAAGTGTTTTTTTTCTAGAGTTTCCTTTGGGTTTTTCAGGTTTTTTAATGTTTTTTACGTTTTTAGGGTTTTTTAAGGATTTTTAGGATTTTTACAGCTTTTTAAGGGATTTATGATTTTATGGTGTTTTAGTCTTTTAATTTTTTTTAATTTTTTGTGGGATTTAATGTTTTTTTAGATTTTTTTTAATTTTTTTGGGTTTTAAAGGTTTTTAAGAGTTTTCAGTGGTTTGTATAATTTTTATGTGTTTTTAGGTATTTCTAAGGATTAAAGGGGTTTTAGGTTTTTTTATTATTATAGTATTTATTGTTTTTAGGTTTTATTGAGGTTTAATTGTTTTTAGGATTTAGGGTTTTCAGAGTTTTTTGGGATTTTTTACCTTTTTAGGCGTTTTAGTTATTTTTTTGGATCTTTATGAATTCTTTGGGTTTTTTGGGGTTTTATACACTTTGGGGTTTTTAGGATATTTTTATTTTTTAGGGATTTTCTAGGTATTTATTGTTTTTTATGTTTTTAGGTGTTTAAGGGGTTTTTAGATTTTTTTTGTGTATTTTACGGTTTTTATAGTTTTTTTGGGTTTTAAAGGTATTTAGGGTTTTATGGTTTTTAGGGGTTTTGGTGGTTTTAGGGCTTTTATGGTTTTTTTGGGATTTTAGTGTTTTTTAATATTTTTGGGGGTTTTAAGTGTTTTTCGTTTTTTATGGTTTTCTTGGATTATTTAATGATTTTGGGGTTTTTCTACATTTTTAGAGTTTTTAGGGATTTTTAGGATTTTTAGGGGTTTTTACAGTTTTTATGGACTTTGACGAATTTTTGGTATTTTAAGGTTTTTAGGTTTTTTAGGGTTTTTAGCACTTTTTAGATTTTTTTGGGGTGTTATGTATTTTAGGTTTTTTTTGTTTTCTTAGGGGATTTCAAGGTTTTTGGGGATTTTTATTTTTTTAGGGATTTTTAGGGCCTTTTAAGATTTTTATGGTTTTTTAGGTTTTAGGGTTCTTATGGTTTTTTGGTTTTTTGGATTTTTTGGATTATTTGGGTTTTTAAGGTTTTTTAGATATTTTTAATGTTTTTAGGGGTTTATATTGTATTTATATTTTTTAGTGATTTATAGAAGTTTTCAAGGTTTTTAGGGTTTTTTTAAATTTTTAGGGAATTTTATTATTTTAAGGGTTTTTAGCGTTTGAAGGTTTTTTAGGGAAATAAAGGCTCGAGACCAGGTGAGCCTAGGCCCCCAAAATTTATAAATGATAGAAACAACCAAAAATGTTACAAGGAGGGATTAAAATATGGGTTTGCAGCTCACCCTTCAAATCAGACTCCACAAACCATGAATAGAAAGATGGGGTAACAAAAGACCACAACGAACACCTCTCCATGATTTCCTGCTTAGAGATAGCATCTAAAACCGAGTTCGCCTCTCGGTAAACATGGGTGCCATTAAGGTTCATTCCTTTACAAAGGGTGAGCAATTCCATACATTTAGTTTTATAGGGTTTTTTGGGGAATTGGTTTGTTTAGGGTTTTAGGGTTTTTAGGGGTTTTTTCCTTTTTTAGCTTTTTGGGGGTTTTAAAGTGTTTTTAGGTTTTTAATTTTTTCTTTTGGTTATTTTGGGTTTTTATTTTTTTTCATATTTTGGGATTTTAGCTCTTTTTTGGGATTTTTATGCATTTTTAAGGGTTTTAGGTGTTTTTATGATTTTTTAGTTTATAGGGTTTTAATGATTTTTAGGATTTTTCAGGTTTTTATGGTTTTTCTTATTTTTCTAGAGTTTTCAAGGTTTCAAAGTTATTTTAAAATCTTTTGGAGTTTCACGGTATTTTATAGTTTTAGTGTATTTTATGGATTTTTATGGGTTTTATAGTTTTTTGGGTGTATTATGGGTTTGTGTGTTTTCATAGTTTTTTAGGATTTTTAGAGTTTTTCGGGTTTTTAGGGATTTTAATTTTTTTAATTTTTTCTTAGGGGTTTTCAGGGTTTTATATTTTTTTACAGAATTAATTATTTTTAAGGATTTCTACTTTTTTCATAGTTTTTTGGTTTTTTAACGGTGTTTAGGGTTTTTTGGGTTTTGGGGTATTTATATATTGTTTTGGTTTTTTGGGTTTTTTGACATTTTTAGTGGTATTAATTTTTTTTGAGTTTTTAACTTATTTAGGGGTTTAAAGGGTTTTATAGGTTTTATTGGGGTTTTATTGTTTTTAATTATTTTAGGGTTTTTATTGTTTTTAGGGGGTTTTATGGTTTTTAGTGTCTTCGATGTTTTTTCAGGGGTTTTTATGTTTTTTTAACTTTTTAAGGGTTTTTAGGGGCTTAATGTGTTTTTTTGGTTTTTATGATTTCCTTATTATTTTTCAAGGTTTTTAGGGTTTTTTATGATTTTAGGAATTTTTTGGGATTTTTTAGAATTTTTAGGGTTTTGAGGGTTTTGGGGGTTTTATGTTATTTAGGGTTTTATCGCTTTTTTAGACATTTTTTTTGTTTGGAGGTTTTTTTAGAGTTTTATATTTTTAGGGGATTAAAGTAATTTTATTGTGTTTTTGTTTTTTAAATTTTTATTAGTTATTAGGGTTTTAACGGTTTTTTAGGGTTTTAAGGTTTTTTGGGTTTTTTGGATTTTTGGGGTTTTTGGTGTTTTTTGGGTTTTGGGTTGTTTAATGTTTTTTGGTTTGTTTAGGATTTTTAAGGATTTTATTGTTTTTTAATTTTTTTATTCATTTTAGGGAATTTCAAGGATTTATAAAGTTTTTAGTGTTTTTAGGGAATTTTAGGTTTTTCGGGAGTTTTAGTGGTTTTAGGGGTTTTATGGTTTTTTATGAGTTTTAGGGGTTTTTTGAGTTATTTAGGGGTTTTATGGGTTTGTAGGGTTTTATAATATTTTTAAGGGTTTATTAGATTTTTATAGTTTTATGTGTGTTTTTAGGGTTTTTATAGTTTTTTTGGGTTATTATTGGTTTGGGGAAAGGAAGGTGAGAGGATCAGGGTATTCCCGACCCCCCCCCCCCCACAATTTTTTAGTAAAGAAGACGCAACATACAACAAGAAGACAAGGGAGGGGAGGGGTTAATCGACCACAACCCAAAACCCCTTACAACCAAACCAAAACCCCAAAAAGAAAAAACCGAAAAAGAAAATAGATCAATCGACATCACCCGCAAAGTACGAAACAAAAGTCACACCGAAAGGATCACCATCCGCACCGTATCCAGAAGCCACATCATCAAAGCCAGAGTCAGAGTCATCCCATCCTGACTCGTAAAACTCATTAAGATTGAGGAGCGTCAGAAACTTCTCCCTTCGTTCTGCTTGTTCTGGGGAATATTGGTGCTCCATATTATTAACTTTGACTTTCAGCTTAGCTGCCTTGGATGATGCCCGGGTAGCCATGGGTCTGGAAAGATTGGAGTAATCCCGCTTCATCCTCCTCTTTGAGGGGGGCGAGGTGGAGCCCTCATCCATCCTTTTCACCTTCTTGAACTCAAATAAACGCTCTTCCACCTCAATGCAAAGTTATTGGTCATGATCCGGGATAAAGGAGGATTCCTGATTTAGGGGACACTCAATAAAGTCTTCATCCTGTGGCAAGCTTGGGGCCATTAAGGCAGGTATTTCTACACTCCCAATGACAGTAACTGGAGGCCTTTGCCCATCCTCCCCAGGCAGTACCATCCCCTCATCATCATGCCATGCCGAACAGTCAGGCCTATCAGCCAGGGACTCTTCCCGCACCGTCATGACCAGCCCTATCATCTCCAACTTTGTAGAATCTTCCCCTTATTTGTGATCATACCCTACCCCAGCCCCTTCCCCTTGTCTATCCACATCCCCTTCCTTAGGCACTCCCCCCTGATCAGAAACCTCCTCCAACCGTTCCATTGCTCCCTGCTCCTCCACCATCCCCTTCTCATTCACCTGATAAGAAAAAACACCAACATCCCCTTCAGGATCCTCCCCATGTGTGCTCGAACCCAGTACAGAGCTCCTTCAACCAGCCACACCCTCTGGTCCATCATGTCCCACTACTACATTGACCAACACTGGGAGAACCTCTCCCTGTTCTGCCACCACCCTCTGCTCTGCCACATCTCCCTGTGCAGTTACTTCTCCCTCTGTCACATCACATACCGAATGATCAATCCCAGTATTAGCATCACATCCAGTCACAGGAACCTGCAAATTTGTACCATATAACATAGAAATATCACCCTCTTTCTGCAGTCCCTTACCCCTATCAGCATAGGAAGCTCCCAGAAGCCCAGAGCAAGAGTTCTACCCGGCATGCTCATCAAAGCCGCCAGCCAAAAGTGCTTGTGCCTACTGTTGCTCCTGAAACAAATCCACTGAGATCAAATTTCCAAACCGATTGTGCAGGGGGACACCATCACACCCCCAATGCACTGCCAATTGATTTGGAGAATCTCCTTCCACCTCCAGTCTAGGAGAAGCAGCCAGCCCAGACGGCTCCATCTGCCGCAACTGCTCCATTCTCAGACTAAGGCCTCCTTCCACAGAATTTATCACCTCCCTACCAGCCGCCATTTCCATGTCACTTTTCATCCAATCAAACACATTACAGATCTTCAGAGAAGGAAGGGGCTGTCGAGAAACCTTCAAAGGAACTTCCCCAACCACAATAGCATCGTGATTCCCACCTAGAGGCACACTAACAAGTCCAGAGAGAGGACTCACGTCATTAAGACCATGGCCTCCCCGGTTAGGTACATCTATTTTCAAACCAGAAGATGCAACAAAAGACCTCTTAAATAGAGGCTTGACATAACCAGAAGACATATAGGTAGAGGCATAGTGGCCCAGTCTATGGAAGGACGAGAAAAGGGTCACCCAGGATTCAAATAAGACCATCTCGTGCCACTAGAGCTCACCCTGAATCTCAACACAGACAGAAGTAACTGGATCTTTAGACACATCAACCTCAATGAAAATCCTCGGTGCAACAGGGTGGAAAGCAACAGCAGTCCGTGCATCCATACAAAGATATCTACCAATTAGGTTGCCAATGATGCGGAGGATGGACGGGTTTTGGAAGGGCAGAGCAAGACCAGGAAGGGTAACCCATAAATCCACGGTCGCAGGATCACAGTGCCGATGAAAATCAAAATTCCAGCGAAAAAGATAAAAATGAAGGCCCTCAAAAGATTGCGGGGAAAAATTCCATGCCGAAATTAGATCCTCTTCATTCCTAAACCGAATCATAAAGTGTCGAGTGTACAACATCCCAACGATAGCCTGTTCATGGAGATTCCAAGAAGAAGAGACAAACCTACCAAAATCAGCCACAGAGGGCCGAATCCTTCCAAAACGGGCCACCAGTGAGAGATCCAGGAGAGCATAAGCCATCGAGAATTCCCTATAATAGATCTGAAAAGAGGGAACACCATTCTCAAAGAGGGGGACTTTGGGTCCAATGTCAATCTCTGGAAAACAAGGGAGAATAGAGGGGTCAGAATTATGTGAAGAGGGAATCTGCGTCGAATTCGCCACTTCCCCTGGCCAGGGCGCTGGACAGGGTGACGTTGGAGAGGCCATGAGCTACTCTGACATCAAATTCCCTGGCAAGGAGGGAAGCACCGAAGACGAGAGCAGGGGCGCCACCATCCCTACTTATGGGTTTGGGGGTTTTTTATAGTTTCTAGGGGTTTTAGGTTCTTCCAAGGGTTTCTGAATTTATTTGATTTATTAGGGGTTTTAAGTGTTTTTAGGTATTTAAGGTTTTATTATGGTTTTTCAGATTTTATAGTATTTTTTATTTTTTGAGGTATTTTTAAGGATTTTTAAGGATTTTTTTTGATTTTTTATGTTTTTAGTGATTTTGAGGGATTTTAGGGTTCTTGGGGATTTAGGGTTTTTTATGGTTTTTAGGGTTTTAGTGTTATTTGGTTTTAGGGGTATAAAGTTTTTTAGGTTTTTAATGTTTTCTTATGATTTTTTAGGGATTAAAGGTTTTTTATATTTTTAAAGAGTTTTAAGGATTTTTCAGAATTTTTATGGATTTTATGGGGTTTTGGAGATTTTGAGGGGTTTTAGGGGTTTTTTGGGATTTTAGGGTTTTTAGGGTTCTTAGCATATTTTATGATTTTTAGGGGGATTAATTGTTTTTAGGGTCTTAAGGTTTTATTATGGTATTTCATGGTTTTTACTGACTTTTATGTTTTTAGGGATTTTGAGAGATTTTACGGTTTTTTAGGGGTTTTACTATTTTAATGATTTTTGGTTTTTTAGTGGGGTTTTGATGTTATTTGGGTTTAAATAATTTTTAGAGTTTTATTAATATTTTTAGTAGTTTAAAGGGTTTTTTTATTTTTAGTGGATTTTGGGGGTTCTTATGGTTTTTATGGTTTTTAGGGGTTTTCTGGTTTTTAGGGATTTTATGGTTTTTAGTGGGTTTAGGATTTTTAGGGTCTTTTGGGGGTTTTATGGATCCTAATTCATTTTATTTTTTAATGGTTTTCTTACATTTTTACGAGTTATAAAGTTTTTTATTTTTTTAGGTAATTTTAGGGATTTTATGATTTTTATGGGGTTTTAGGGTCTTTAGGGATTTCTTGGATTTCAGGGGTTTTCAGGGTTTTTAGGGTTTTTAGGGTTTTTTAGGTATTTTTGTGCCTCTTAGTTTTTAAGGGGTTTTAAATATTCTTATGGTTTAAGGTTTTCTTATGGGTTGCTAAGGTTTTTAGTGTTTTTTACATTTTTATAAATTTTTAGGGATTTTTAGGATTTTTAGGGTTTTTAGGGTTTTATAGAGTTTTAGAGTTTTGGGGTTATTATTATTTTTGATTGTATATTATGGATTTTTATGTTTTTAGGGTTTTTATGGTTTTTTATATTTTTTAATTTTATTAAGGGTTTATATGGTTTTTAGAGTTTTAGTGGATTTTTAGTGTTTTTATAGAATTTTAGGGATTTTTAATGTTTTTAGGGGTTTTCACGGTTTTAGTGTCTTTAGTGTTTATATAGTTTTTGTTTTTTGGGGGGTTTTATGTTTTTTTTTGTTCTTTTATAGTTTCCATTGTGTATTTCAGGGTTTTTAGGGTTTTTAATTTATTAGTGTTTTTTGGGATTTTTTAGGATTTTTATTATTTTTGGAGTTTTATGGATTTTTAGAGGTTTATTTTTTTTAGGTTTTTTGGGGTTTTCAAGAGTTTTTTAATTTTTAACAGTTTTTAACAATTTTTTTAGTTTTTAAACATTTTTAGGGGTTTAAAGGGTTTTTAGAGTTTTTAGTTGGTTTAATGTTGTTTATGGGGTTTTTCTGTTTTTTTTTTGTGTTTTTTGGTGTTTTAATTATAATTTTTGTTTTTAAGGTTTTCCTTGTTTTTTTTGGGTTTTTAGGGTTTTTTATGTTTTTAGTGGGGTTTAGGTCTTGTAATGGTATTTATGGTTTTTTAGGTTTTTGAGATATTTTAATGGTTTTTAGGATATTTTAGGGTTTTAGAGTTTATTATGGTTTTTAGTTTGTTTTAGGTTTTTTCGGGGTTCTCTGAGTTTTTGGTTGTTAAGTTTTTATTATGGGTTTTCAAGGATTTCAAGGGTTTTACATTTGTAAGGATTTTTTTGGATTTTTTTGGGATTTTTATGGTTTTTATAGGTTTTTGGGATCTTGGGGGGTCTGATGGGTTTTTTTGTTTTAGTGGTTTTTTGGGTTTTAGGGATTCATTTTAGTTTTTAGAAGTTTTAATTCTTTTTAGAGTTTTTTAATGTTATTATGGTTTTAAAGGGTTTTTTGAGTTTTTATTAGTTTTATAGTTTTATGGGTTTTAGGGGTGTTTATGGTTTTTGGTGTTTTTATGGTTTTTTGAGTTTTTATGGTTTTTAGGGTTTTTATGGCTTTTAGGGTTTTTTAGGGTTTTTAGTGATTTTTTTGTTTTTTAGTGGTTTCAAGTTTTCTTATGTTTAAAATGTATTATTTTATTTTTTTTCAAGGTTTTTAGGGATTTTTATGTTTTTAGGAATTTTTATAGCTATTCTAAAATTTTTATGGTTTTTAGGTATTTTGAGGGCTTTTAGGGTTTTATGTATTTTTTTAGTTTTTAGGATTTTTCGAATTTTTTAACGGTTTTAAGGTTTTTATATTTTTTAAGATTTAGTGGTTTAAAGTGGTTTTATATTTTTTAGTGATTTTTTTCATTTTATGGGCTTTCAGGGTTTTTTATGGGTTTGGGGGTTTTATTGTTTTTATGGTTTTTAGAGTTTTCGGGGTTTTATGGTTTTTAAGGATTTTAGCATTTTTTTAGATTTTACTGGGTTCTAATTATTTTTAGGTTTTTTTAGGGTTTTTATGTTTTTTATGGTTTTTAGGTTTTCTTGGGTTTTTAGGGGTTGTTTGGAATGTTTTGGGATTTTGAGGTTTTTAAAATTTTTAACTTTTTTAATGGTTTAATGGGTTTTAATAGTTTTTAGTGGTTTTTTGGATTTTTAGGGTTTTTTGTTGTTTTAGGGGTTTTATGGTTTTGGGGGATTTATGGTTTTTTTGGGTATTCTATGGTTATTAGATTATTTATCTTATTATGGTTTTTATGTGTTTTTTGGTTTTTATGGTTTTTAGGTATTTTCAAGGTTTTTAGGGGGTTTACTTTCTATGGTTTTTGGGGATTTCTAGGATTCTTACTCTTTTTAGGGTTTTATGGATTATGAGGGTTTTTATGGTTTTTAGGTTTTTTAAGGATTTTAAGTATTTTTTTTAAAATTTTAGGGGTTTTAAAGGGCTTTTAGAGTTTTTAGTGGGGTTCTAGGTTTTATGGGATTTCAATATTTTTTTAAAGTTTTTAGAGGTTTTTATTGTTTTTAAGGGTGTTAACATTGTCAGTGTCTTTTTAGGCCTTTTAAGGTATTATATTTTTAAGTGGTTTTAGAGGTTTTTATTGTTTCTTGTTTTTTTTATTGTTTTCTTATAGTTTTTTAGGGTTTTTACAATTCTTGATATTTTTAGGGATTTTTAGAAGTTTTATCGGTTTTTTGGGTTTTTAGGGATTTTATGCTTTTTTAGTGTTTTTCAGGTTTTTAAAGGTTAGAAGTGTTTTTAGGATTTTAATGTATTCATAGGTTTATTTACATTTTTAGGGATTTTTACATGATTTTTAATATTTTTTTTGGTTTTTAGGGTTTTAAATGATTTTTAAGGTTTTAGTGTTTTTAGGGTTTTTAGTATATTTTGGCAAGGAAAATATAAGGGGTATATGAAAAAGGAAAAAGGAATTGAAGTATAAGAGGTTCCCCCAAATGTAGAAACACCTAGCCTAGAGACAAAAAATGATAGAGAACAAGGAAGTGAAACTGAGGCCCATGGAAATATTCCACAATCCATTACCTATGTGCACATGTAGGAGTCAGCAAACATCAAAGGCCAAAAGCACTCTGATCTACCAAACAGAAAACTCCATCAACTAGCAAGACCAAATAATATAGAGTACATCAATAAAGCCTCATGAAATCCAAGAGAATAACCTGAATCCACCATGAAAACTAGCAGACCCCTCTTGATCAATCACCACTAACCCCTAAAATCTCACCACTAAACCCTAAACCTACATCATTCAATCAATAGCTCTACCTCATCATACCAATCTCAGTAGCAATAGAAATGGCCTACTCCACACCCGCAGAACCCCCACCAAGCAGTAGCCCGCTGCACTCCAATAGTACCTGTACCAGTGAAAACTGCTACAATAACCAGTGTGGCAACAACAACATTCTCAACCACAACAACACCTAAACCTCTTGGCCAACAACAACTTCCATCCACCAGCAACATAACCTAACCAACAAAACCAACCCCCATCACCCATTCATGACACTCTCACATCACACCCCATCAAATCAATAGCCCGTACCAGAACAACAGAACTAGCCAACAACCCCCACACCAGCTCATAGCCCCCAATAACAACTAGGATCCAGTAGCAACCCCGTCCATATAAACACAAACTTCATCGCCTCCTATCCAACACTAGACATACCTACAACCCTTGCACATAGCTAGCACTAACCAACCCTCTTCCTTTACCACCCACTTTCTCATAGAATCCCTCTACAACATCTCCTAGTATCTCTAGTTCCCCAGATCACCACCCAACATCTGATAAAACCCCAACAAGACATAAAACCTCAAAGAAGATGTGTTATCACCAAATACCTTTCAACACCATCTCTAAGTACCACACCTAACCTAAACCAGTATCATGAATAAAAATTAGAAATAAAAACATCATCCACCTACTCCAGACCAGCATCACTCCCAACACCCAAGAGCCACAACAACAAAAACTAGCTTCCAACTCACAACATCTAGTTTCATTTTTCCCTTAAGAATCTAGCCTCAAGCTACCCCACCACTCGTATCAAACAACACCCTCTAAGCCTCTAGCATATAAACTCTGTAGGTCCATAATCTCAAAACAAACTCCTAGAAAATATTGCACACCCATCCATATAATACATATCCATCCCACCCAAGAAACCAACAATAACCCACACCCCACCATAAATGATCACATCCAATAGAATAAGTCTAATAGACATCACCCAGAAGAATGTATCCTACAGCTCTGTAATAACCTATGAAAACTGAGGAAACCATCATGCAGAATCTCTAGAGAACCCCATCTAGGAAACCCCTAAGATTGAATCCCCATCAGTGCATCCATTTCCAAAGAAACAGAAAGATTGGTAAATTCATGTTATCAACCACCTTAGAAAAAGAGACAAAAAACCAATCAAGAAAACTAACGAACGTCGTAGGACTCTGAGCCAAAACTATAAACCAGTGAACAAGAAAACATCATCTGATATACCATCATCCTAAAAATGGAAAATAGTAGTGATGTGGGATAATGAACCTTCATCCCAAAAACTAAAGAACCACAAACACCGAGCTATGATAGATAAGACGAAGAATTCACAACAGTCATGAACCCAATGCTGAACAATATTTGATGAATTCAGATGGAACCATTATAGAATGGGAATCTGGGAAACCTCCACCCTGGGTGATGAGGACCATTGAACAATAGTACTGACGAACATAAATAAATGATTAATCTTTAGCAACACTATTGATGGAGGTGCATCAAAGAACTCTATAAATCTTACATCCTCAAATGAGACATAACAGGCCTGCGGTCCCACCCCTGTGATAGAAAATCAAGACACCACAGTCCACCTGACCTCAAACCATGAACAACTGACAATATAAGAACCCTTTAAATGTGACAACATGGGAAAGAAGATAAAACTGACACTAACCTAACACTCCAACTATGAACCTATACTCCATCACGGAACACCAACTGAAAATTACAATACCAAGACGAAAAAATCTATCAAACTCAGAAAGTCATCGGCTGAGGAATCCACTGACAGTTACTAACAAACCTCAAACCTTTCAATGAGAGAACTTAGAGAAACTAAGAAAAACACCTCTAACTAGACATAGGCACAAACCTGCTATGCCTAGTAACTCATAATAAACCATTAGGAATGATAACACATCCCAAAAACCACAACCCCTAGAAAACCATTGTAAATCCTACAAAATCGACCACCTCCCCCCAAAAATAAAGTAATAATGGTAGTCAACAAACTAATAGCTATCCAAACATGAGAGGACACTGATCGATAATCCAAAACTAAGAAACAACTCAGATTACCAATGGAGCAACCAAAAACTATGAAGGAAAAACATGTGCCCCCCCACTAAACACAAACCAACCCAAACCAAAAACATCATGAACAAAAACCTATGTTGAAGAGACCATAGAAGAACCATTTAATGAAGGAAGGAAATCCAAATCTAGCCGAAAAATTTATTCCAAAACATTATAGTGAATACACCCTAGACATGGGGAAACCAAGAGCTATGAGTGCTAAATTGAGATAGATTTTTATTTTATTATTTTTTTAGTTTTTAGGTATTTTATGTTTTTAGAGGTTTTTAACATTTTTAGGGATTTATGGGTTTTTTGGGTTTTTAGTGGTTTTCTGGGTTTCCTTGGGTTTTTAGGGATTTTAATGTTTATAGGGGTTTTAAGGGTTTTAGGGTTTAATGGACTTTTTAGGGGATTTTTGGATTTTTATCATTTTTAGGGGTTTTTATGGTTTTCTTAGGGTTTTTAACTATTTTTATGTTTTTAGGGATTGTTTTTTATTTTTTAGGATTTTTATAGTTTTTTATTATTTTTATGGATTTTGAGGGGTTTAGGGGGATTTAATGTTTTTAGGTTTTTTAGGAATGTGTTTATAGGTTTTTAAGGTTTTATTAGGGTTTTTAGGGTTTTGGGGGGTTTTATGTTTTTATATATTTTTAGGACTTTTATAATTTTTATGGTTTTTTAGGGGTTTTAGGTATGTTGAGTGTTTTTAGGATTTTATGTGTTTTTAGGTTTTTAGGGGTTTTTTCTGTTTTATGTTTCTAATGTTTTAATAGGGGTTTTAAGAGGGTTTTAGGGTATTTTATAGTTTTTTGGATTTTTTTGCAATTTTCATAGTATTTTTATTAGTTTTTTACAAGGTAAAAGTATGTATTAAATTAGATGAAGATGGAGTAAAAAAATCACCCAATGTTGAAATAATAGTTGACCTATGAAATATAGGATCAAGGAGCAACCAATATCCAAGGAACCAAGGAAGGAACCCAAAATGACCAAGCAACCAAGCACACACGAACAACGCGATATCACAATAACACAACCATAAAGTCAAAAATGAAAAACCAGTAGCACAAAATCCCATAAATAAGCTGAACCCAGAAGAATCCAGCTACAACGAACACTACAACCATTACCACCAGTCACAATAGATTCAAGAACCAAACCAGTAAGCACTTTGAGAAAAAGCATCACAAAGGCCTTAATATGGCCCAAAGTAGTAACAAGATCATGAACTTGTGTACGCACCACTAGTCACAAGCACACATGTACACACACACATACACAAACAACCACACACACACATGTAAAAACTGCCAACTACAGAAACCACCATAATTCCCCACACTATCCCACACCACCTTGTCCCCAGCACCACCACATGAACTAGCCTCCCATACAAATCACTTGAAACCAACAATTCATCCCTCCCTACCGAACCCGAAAATCTTGCACAACCCAACCCTTATAGTAACACACCTATACCAAACATTTACCATCCTTATAGCCACACCCACTTGAGACATGTCCACATTTTCACATCTAAATTAGATTAAAATACACCTAGCACCACCCTAGTTCTCCTACAGCATACCCCATCCCACCACCATTAGAGCTCATCTAGTGAACCAGTAGCCCACCTGTATCACCCAAAACATAACCTGCTCCAATACATCTAACACCCAATAAGACCATGACAATACCTTACCCAAAGAATAATTTTTATGTTTCTAAGGGATTTTTGGGATTTTTGGGTTTTAGGGTTTATATGGTTTTAGTGTTTTTTTGAGTTTTTAGGGGTTTTGTTGAGTTTTTAGGGTTTTTAATTGTGTCATAGGTTTTTAATGTTTTTATAGGTTTAAATGGTTTCTATAGTTTTATTAGTTTTGATGGTTTTTTATAGGTTTTAATATTTTATGGGTTTTACAATTTTTAGGTTTTTATGGGTTTTTAATGTATTTTATAGTATTTTAGGTTTTTAATGGTTTTAAGTTATTTTAGGGTTTTATGGTTTTCTTAGGTTTTTTCGGGTTTTTTGGGATTTATACCTTTTTGGGACCTTTTTGGTAATTTTAGGATTTTTATGGTTATATTATTTTTAGTGATTTTCACAGTCTTTAGGTTTTTTCGGGGTTTACGGTTAATATGGTTTTTTTTTTGGGGTTCTTGGGGTTTATTTAGTATTTATGGTTTTTCATGTTTTTAGAGTTTTGTAACATTTTTTTGGGCTTAAATTGTTTTTTATATTTTTTAGGGTTTTAGGGTTTTTATTGGTTTTAGGGTTTTTAATGTGTTTACCAGTTTTAAGGATTGTAGCATTTTTTAGGTTTTTAGGTTATAAGTGTTTTTAGGTTAATAAGGTTTTATTAGATTTTTTTGGGATTTTTTTATATTTTTAGGTATTTTCAGGGATTTTTATTATTTTTATAGGTTTTTAGGGATCTTGAGGGATTTTAGGGTTTTTTTCAAGTTTTTATGATTCTTAGGTTTTTTCGGGGTTTTAAGTGTTTTTACAGTTTTTATATGGGTTTTCCCGGTATTAATGGTTTTTTAGTTTTTTAGGGGTTTATAGTTTTTTGTATTTTTAGGGATTTTGAGGGTTTTAAAAGATTTTTCGGGTTTTTAGTACTTTTCTGGGTTTTGGGTTTTTTTATTTTTTTGTGGATTTTAAAGGATTTTGGATTTTTTTAGCATTTTTAGGTGTTTTAAAGGTTTTATAGATTTTAGAGTTTTTTAGGTTTTGAGGGGGGGGTTTAATGGTTTTGGTGGGTTTAAAAGGATTTTACGGTTTTTAGGGTTTTTAGGGTATTTTTGTGTTTTTAGGGTTTTTAGGCTTTTTAAGTGTAATTAGGATTTTAAGGGTTTCTTAGAAGTTTTAGGTTTCTTAGGTTTTTTTCTTTTTTAGGGATTTTAGGCCTTTTTTTTATTTTCATGGTTTTTTATGGTTTTTTGGGTTTTTAATATTTATAGGGGGTTTTATGATTTTTTAGTGTTTTTTTGGATTTTTTGGAGTTTTTAGTTTTTTAATGGGTTTTTAGAGTTTCTTGAGATTTTATGGATTTAAATGGTTTTTAGAGTTTTAGTTGTTATTTAGTGTTTTTATTGGGATTTAGGGTTTTGTGGTATTAGGGGTTTAAGGTATTTATGTTTTTTAGGGTTTTTTTTAGAATTTTTGAGGTTTTTAGTTGTTTTAAGTTTTTTTTAGGTTTTTAAGAATTTATTATGTCTTTTTAGGATTTTTTGGGTTTTTTAAATTTTAAAAGTTGTTTAGGTCTTTTTTAGTATTTTTACTATATTTAGTTTTTTTGGGGATTTTGATGGTTTTAGGTTTTTTTGGGTATTTTTGGGTTTTACAGTTTTTTTGGATTTTTTATGATTTTTATTGTTTGTTAGTGTTTTTAATATTTTAAGGGGTTTAAACTATTTTTCGTTGTTTTGGTGGTTTTTTGGGTTTTAAGTGTTTTTAGTGTTTTTAAGGTTTTTAGTAGTTTTTAGCGATTTAAAGGGTTTTTTGGTTTTTAGGGTTTCTAACCTTTTTTAGATTTTTTATGGTTTTTAAGTGTTTATAGGTTAGATATTTTATTAAGGGTTTATGGGTATTTAGGGTTTTCTTATATTTTTAGGTCTTCATTAATATTTTTATGGGTTTTAGGGATTTTAGGGATTTTGAGGTATTTTTAGGGTTTTTAGGGTTTTTATGGTTTTTTGGGATTTCTGTGTTTTTTGGGGTTTTATTTTTTTTAGGGTTTTTTAATATTTTTATGGGTTTAAATGGTTTTTAGTTTTTTTATTAAGGTTTTGGGTTATTTTTGGGTTTTAGGGGCTTTTATGTTTTTTATGTGGTTTTATGGATTTTAGGGATCTTTTAGGTTTTTAGTGTTTTTAGTTTTCTTTTATTTTAGTGGCTTTAAGTGTTTTTATGTTTTTAGGTATTTTTAGGGTTTTTATTGGTTTTTAAGGTTTTATACATTTTTAATTATTTTTTTGGGGGTTTTCATGTTTTGGGGGATTTTGAGGGTTTTTAGTGTTTTTTTGGGTTTTTAGGGGTTTAGGGGTTTTTTTGAGTTTTTACGGACATAAATATTTTTAAATTTTTTATTTTTTTGTGGGTTTAACTGGATTTTAGAGTTTTTAAAGGTTTTTTAGTGTTTTTATGGGGTTTTATGGGATTTTTGGTTTTTAGGGGTATTATTGTTTTGGGGGGTTTTTAGGGGTTTAAATTTTTTTTAGATTGTTAATGATTTCTTAGGGGTATTAGGATTTTTATGGTTTTTTATGTTTTTATAGATAGTTAGTAATTTTTGGGTATTTTTATGTATTTTTAGGTTTTTGATATTTGGAAGCGTTGTAGGGGTTTTATGGTTTTTTGGGTATTTTAGGGTTTTTAGCATATTTTAGGTTTTTAGCGATATTAGGTGTTTTAGGTTATTATGTTTTTAATATTTTATTAGTGCTTACATAGTTTTTTGGGTTTTTTATGTTTTAAGGATTTTTGGGAAATTTTTCTGATTTTTTTGGTTTTTATGGTTTTAATGATTTTTGAGGCGGTTTAGGGTTTTAAGGGTTTTCATGGTTTTTTTTTATTTTGGGGTTTTTTAATGTTTTTAGGGTTTTTATGCATTGTTATATTTTTTTATTGTTTTTATGTTTTTAAAGAATTATTATAGTTTTAGTGAGGTCTTAGGTTTTTTATTGGTTTTTATAGGTTATTAAGGTTTTCTTGAATTTTTATGCTTTTTAGGGTTTTTAGGTTTATTTATACTTTTTTAGGGTATTTAGAGTTTTTTTTGATTTTTTAGGGGTTTTAATTTTTTTATGTTTTTTTAGATTTTTGATGGTTTTTTTTGGGTTTTAATATTTTTATGGGTTTTTCGTTCTTATTTTGGATTTTTAGGAATTTTAGGGTTTTTAGGGTTTTTAGGGTTTTTTTAGGTTTTTTTGGGTTTTTATTTGGGCGGGGTTGGGGTTTTATTGTTTTTAAGGGTTTTAAGGTTTTTTAGAGTTTTTAACATTATAATTTTAAATTTTTTTCATAGTTTTTCTTTGGTTTTAATGTTTTTATTTGTTTTTTTTTGTTTTTTATAGTTTTAAGGGGTTTTATGGTTTTTTGGGTGTTTAGTGTTTCTACAGGTTTTATCATTTATTTGGTTTTTAATAGTTCAAAGTGTTTTTAAGATTTTATGGTTTTCTTATATTTTTTCATGGTTTTTATGGTTTTTTATATTAATAGGGATTTTGGGGCATCTTATTTATTTTTATGGTGTTTAGGGATTTTAGATATTTTGATGGGTTTAAGGTTTTTTTAGGTTTTTTTAGTTCTTTAGGTTTTTTATAGTTTTTAATGTTTTTGGAGTTTAAAGCGGTTTTTTCATTTTAAGTTCTTTTTGGGTTTTTTTGTTATTGAGGATTTTTAAGTTTTTTTATGGTTTTTATGGTTTTTAGTGTTTTTTAGGGTTTTAGTGTTTTTAGGTTTGTTATGGGTTTTAAGTGTTTTTTGGTTTTCTAGGATTTATTAAGGGTTTTTTGGGTTTTTAAATTTTTAGGTATTTTTAGTTTATTTTTATGATTTTTATGGTTTTTAGGGCTTGGATGATTTTTGGGTTTTAATGGTTTTATGGGTTTTTTATGGTTTTTTCATGAAAAATAGAACTAGTCTATAAAAAAGGAAAAAGGGATTGCGGTAAAAGATTATCAAACAAATGGTGAAACACCTAGCCCGAAGTCCAACAATGAAAATAAAAACAATCTCAAGCCAAATCCAGCATTCCAAACACCACCACCCTGATACACAAGAAGGCGTCATCAAACATCAAAGGCCAATGGCACACCCCACTAAAAAAAGATAACACCACCAGCCAACAGGCCCAAAGTAGCTAGATTACAACAATAAAGCCACTGATAAAACTCGCATACCCCTACAAACACATTGCCAATAAACCCCAAGATCCCAATAAAGTTAAGAGAATATATTAAAGCCACCGATAAAACTCACATACCCCTCCAAACCCATCCCCAATAAACCCCAATCTCTTGTCACTAAACCCTAAGATCCATGATTTCAATCAACAACTATCCCTTAGTAGAACCAACACACTAACAACAATAGAAGCTTGCTCTACAATAGAAACACTCCCGACTAAGAAATAGATCGCTCCACTCCAATAACACTAGCCAACAACACTTGTACTAGTGAAAACCCCTACAACAACCAGCACTCTAGAAACAACTCGCTCAATTGAAAAAACACCCACTCACCCTTGCCAAAAAAAATTGTTCAACCACTTGAAATAGACCCAAACTAACAACACCAGCCACCATCACCAACCCGTGCCACTCCTACAACATAAACCATCAATGAAGAAGCCCAAACTTCCCAAACATAACCAGCCAATAGCCCCATACTAGATCATATCCCCCAATAGCAACCATGCTCCAACAGCAACCCATTACATAAAAACAATACCTCCATAACCTCCTATCCAATTCCATCTATAGTTGAATCCCCAACACCCATCCAGCACCAACTACCCATCTTCATGTTCCCTCCCATTAGCTCAAACACCCCAAATAATCACCTAGAATCTTACAGACCCCCCCCCCCTACAGTCACATTACCTCTTATCACCTACAACATCACCCAACACCCCACTGTACCAGCTCCAAGTAGCACACCAACCCTATACCATCATCAGGACTCGTAATTAGTAATGAAAACAACATCCACCCTCTCCACACAAGCATCACTCACATCACCCAATTTACACAACACCAACACCACTCTTCCAACTCCCATCAGCTTGCTTCCTCACCTCCACAAGAAGGAAGCTTCAACCCCCCCCCCCCCCCACACACACACACACCAGCATCAGAACATACCCTCAAAATCACCCGCACAAACACTTCATAGTTATAACATCTCCAAAAAAACTCCTAGGAAGTTGTTAGCACCCCTCCTTCTGAGAAAACTATAACCCCCATAAGAAACAAGCACAAACCCGTACCCTGCCACCAAGGATCCTCACCATGAGAACAAGGCCCGCATACATCACCCTCTAGAATACAACATGAAACTCTGCAATTACCCATGAAAACTGAGGACCCTAGCATGAAGAAGATATAGAGAACAACCATTAGGAAACCTCCAAGAGAGAATCCTCTTGGCATGCTGTCATTTCCAAATCTATATAAATATAAGAGAACCCACATTGTCAACCCCTTGAAATGAAGAGAGGAAAAATAAATCGTGCATACCGACGAGTGATGTAGGCATCTTAAAAAGCCTACAACTGGAAAATCAGGGAACACAAGATGATGGAACATCAGCCAATAAACAAAAAAAAAGAGCGACATAAACCCACTAACCCTCATCTACATTACCAAAGAACCATAAATGTCAAGATCATATAGATAAGATGGTGAGGGCAAGCCAACCATGAATCCAGAATAGAATATAATATGAAGAACTCGTGTGGAACCACCACAGTTTGGGAAGCTGGGAAGCCACCACCCAAGGTGATGAGGACTGCTAAACAAGAGCTTTGATGAACCTGAAGCATCTACCACAAGCCATCAACACCATTAAAGATGGCCCACTGACAAACGACATGAACCTTACATCACCAAATAAGATGCAATTGGGTGGCAGTCCCAACCCCATGATAGAAAACTGAGATGCCTTGGTCCACAAGATCTCAAACCACAGACCCACAACAAGATGAGAGCCCATCATATTCGACGTTATGGGGAATATGATAGTGAAATAAAAAAACTCACATTCCAACGGTGAATCGACACGAAGCTGATGAACACTGACCAAAAATACCCAAAAAAATATGAAAAAATATTTTGAACCAGGAAAGTTGTTGTCCAACAAATCCACTGCAAGAAATAAATTAACCACGAACTAGTCGACTGGTGAGCAAGGTGTATTGGTGAACAACACCTCTGATAAGACATAGGAATGAAACACACTACACTAACATTCTCATGAAAACCCACTGGAAGTAGAATATAGTCGTAAAACCAAAACACCTAGAAAACCATCGGTGAACCTATAAAACCATCTACATCCACCAAAAACCAAAGGAATGATGGTGGCTACTAAACCAATAGCCTCAAAACCTAAGACGAGCTTGGTCAATGAGCCAAACTTGTAATGAAAACATGAGTGCAAATAGATCCACTAACTACGATGAAGGAGAACTTTGAGTCCTACATCTACCACAAACCAGCGACGAATTGAAACCATATTAACCAAAAACCATTGTTGAAGAGACCATTGAAGAACAATGTAATGAAGGCAAGTGATATGAAGATACTAGAAAACTAGATTATAAAAAAATACATTAAAACCACCATGGGAAAGGGGCCCCCTGGATCTATGAGAGCTAAATTGAGATCCCTTTAGGGTTTTATGGTATATTTTGAGATTTTAGGGGTTTTAATGGTTTGTAGAGTTTTATTAAAATTTTAGGGATTTAATGGGATTTTAGAGTTTTTAGTACATTTTAAGGGTTCATATGGGTTTTTAATGTTTTTAGGGGTTTATGGTTTTTACTGGTTTTAGGGTTTTAGGAACTTTTATGGTTCCTATCATTTTTTTGGATTCATAAGGGTTTTAAAAATTTTTAAATTTTTTTGGATTTCTTATTTATTTTTTGGGGTTTTTAGATTTTTAGGGACTTTAGGGCATTTTAATAAATTTTACTATTTTTAGGGTTTTTTAGGGATTTTGTGGTTTTTTTGGGTTTTGTTGGTTTTTAGGGTTTTAGTATTTTTTAGATTTTTAGTATTTTAAGGGTTTATGGGGTTTCAATTGTTTGTTTTTTTAATGTTTTTTGTGGGGGTTTTCAAGATTTTTAGGGTTTTTGAAATTTTTAGGGATTTTTAGGTATTTTAAAGAATTTTACTGTTTTTTAGGGTTTTTAGGGATTTTGATAATTTAAGGGGGTTTTACGGTTTTTATTTTTTGTGGATTTTAGGGTTTCTTTGATTTTTTAGGGTTTGAAGGGTATTTTAATGTTTTTAACATTTATAGGGGTTTAAATGGTTTTTATAGTTTTTAGTGGTTTTTAGGATTTTTTTGGGTTTTAAGGGTTTTTTTTATTTTTATGGTTTCTAATATTTTTAGGGGGTTTAGGTTTTTTAGAAATTTTTAGGTTTTTGGGGTTTTAAGTGATTTTAGGTTTTAAGGTTTTCAATGGGTTTTTCAAGGTTTTAAGGATTTTTATGTTATTAGTTATTTTTAGGTATTTTTTCGGATTTTTATGGGTTTTTAAGGATTTTGAGGTGCCTCAAGGTTTTTATGATTTTTTTATGGTTTTATGGGTTTTTTTATTTTTAGGTGTTTTTTGACTTTTTAGGGGTTCTAATGGTTTTTTCAAGTTTTTAATATTTTTAGGGGTTTAAATGAATTTTAGAGTTATTTTTGTGTTTTCATGGTTTTATAGGTTTTGAGGGGTTTATGGTTTTTAGGGTTAGAGGGTATTTTTTGGGTTTTTAGGGATTTATCATTTTTAAGTCTCTTAAGGGTTTAAATATTTTTTAGGTTTATAAGGTTTTCTTGGGGTTTTTAGTGTTTTTATGTTTTTTTACATTTTAGGAGTTTTTAGTATTTTTCTAGGAATTTTTTTGATTTTGAGGTGTTTTAGGGATTTTGAGGGTTTTTAGGGGTTCTTGGGTTTTTAAGGTTTAATAATATTTTTGGAGTTTTTATTTATTTTTATGGTTTTTTGGGTTTTTAGGTTTTTAGGTGTTTTTTCTGTTTTTATGGGGGTTTATGGTTTTTTGGGTTTTTTGGGTTATTTGAGTTTTAAGGGTTTTAATTTTTTTTCATTTTTTAATGTTTTCTTATGTTTTTTCAGTGATTTGTTTTTAGGGATTTTTTAGGATTTTTTAGGATTATTATGTGGTTTTACAGTTTTTATGGATTTTGAGATGATTTGGGGTTTTAGAGGGTTGTAGGGTTTTTTAGTATTTTTGGATTTTTTTTAGTTTTAAAGGAGTTTTAAGTGTTTTTAAGTTTTTAAGAATTAAATAGGGTTTTTCTTATTTTTAATGGGTTTTTATGTTTTAGGGTTTTAATGAATTTTTTGATTTTGATGGTTTTTAGGGTTTTATTATTTTTAAATTTTTTATCATTTTTAGGTTTTTAATGGGTGTTTAGTGTGTTTAGTGGTGTTTAGGGTTTTTATTGGTTATTAGAGTTTTTAATATTTTTAGGGATATTTATGGTTTTTAGGGTTTTTTAGAGTTTTTATCATTTTTAGGGGTTTTAGGGGTTTTAATCATTATTACCTTTTTAATGGTTTTCTTAGTGTTTTTAGGGTTTTTAGTGTTTTTACATTTTTAGGGATTTATAGGGATTTTTAATATTTTTATAGCTTTTAGGGTGATTAGATATTTTGAGTGGTTTTAGGAGTTTTATAGTTTTGGTTGGGTTTTTAGTATTTGTTTTGATTTTTTAAGGTTTTTTAATTTTTTAATAATATTTTAACATTTTTATAGGTTTAATGGGTTCTTTGAGTTTTTATCTTGTTTCTAGGGTGTTTATGGGGTTTTTTGGATTTTAATGGTTTTAGGGTTTTTTTGGTTTTTATGGGTTCATAGGTTTTTAGGGTCTTTTTAGAGTTTTTAGGGGTTTTGTCATATTTTTATGACTTTATGGGGTTTAAGTGTTTTTCATTTTTAAGGTTTCATTAGGGGTTTTCAGTGATTTTTGTGGGTTTTTTTGGTTTTAGGTGTTTTTATGTTTTCATAGTTTTTTTTAGTGATTATGTGGGTTTTATATTTTTTTAGGATTTTTTTGTATATTACTGTTTTTAGGTTTTTTGGGTTTTAACTTTTTTATAATCTTAATTTTTCTTAGGATTTTTCAGGGTTTTATTGTTTTTACATTTTTCTGGTTTTTTTCAATTTTTTATGATTTTTATGGTTTATTATTGTGTGTAGGGATTTTGGGGTTCATATGGTTTTTTAGGGTTTTATCGTTTTAATTATGTTTTTATATTTTTGGGTTTTTTGAGTTTTTAGGGTTTTTTATAGTTTTTTAATTATTTTAGGCTTTCAAAACGTTTTTTGTGTTTTTAGTGGGTTTTTATGTTTTATATGAGTTTTAGGGTTTATTCATATTTTTAAGGGTTTTTTGGTTTTCTGGGTTTTTGTGGTTTTTAAGGGTTTTTAGCATTTTTAGGGGTTTTATTATTTTTTGGTTTTTATGGTTTTCTTATGGGATTTCAGGTTTTTATGGTTTTTTAGATTCTTATGGATTCTTTTAATTTTTTTGGATTTTTATGGTTTTTTAGAGTTTTTAGTGATTTTTAGGGGTGTTAGGATTTTTTATGGTTTTTAATGTCTTTAAGGTTTTTTTGGGTTTTTAAATATTCCTTTGATTTATTTGTTTGTTTTATGGTTTTTTATATGTTATTAGAAATTTTATTTGTTTAAATGGGTTTTAGAGTTTTAGTGGCTTTTAGGGGTTTGGGGGGCTCAGTTTTTAGCATTTGTTTGGGTTTTAGGTGTTTTATGTGTTTTTAGGTTTTTAAGGTTTTCCTTTTGGTTATCTACAATTTTAGGTTTCTTTACATTTTAGGGATTTTTATGGACATTTCATGATTTTATGGGTTTTTTGTGGTTTTTAATAATTTTTATGGTTTTAGGGTTCTTTACGGTTTCTAGGGTTTTTATGGGTTTTCGGCTTTTTAGGGTATTTTTATATTTTAGGGATTTTAAGGTTTTTTAGAGTTTTTTTAAAAAATTTATGGATTTAATGTTTTATAGCTTTTATTAGTTTTTAATATTTTTATAGATTTTCAAGGGTTTTTTTATATTTTTAGATTTTTTTTATATTTTTTAGGGTTTTATGTATTTTAGGTTTCTAAGGTTTTTTAGTGTATTTATGTTTTTTTTAAATTTTTTGGAATTTTTACAAATTTTATAGCATTTTTATTGGGTTTTAATGTTTTTAGGGATTTTGAGGTGTTTTTGGGTTTTTTGGGTTTTAAGGTTTTTGGTAGTCTTAGGGTTTTTTGATTTTATTAGGGGCTTTAGGGTATTTTATAATATTTTTAACATTTTTCAGGGTTCAAAGGGGATTTAGATTATTTAGTGGTTTTCCATATTTTTTATGGGGTTTTAGGGTTTTTAATGTTTTTAAGGGATTTTTTTTATTTTTAGGGGGGGTTAGGGTTTCTAGGGTTTTTAGTGTTTTTAATGTTTTTTAGGTGTTTTATGTTTTTTTTAGGTTTTTATGGTTTTCTTATAGACTTTTTTGGTTTTTTGGTTTTTTATGCTTTTTGGGATTTTTAGAGCCTTTGGGGATATTAATGGTGTTTATGAATTTTGAGGGTTTCTTGGGTTTTTAGGTTTTTTAGTATTTCATAGGGGATTTAGCGTTTTATAGGTTTTTTGGGGTTTTAAGTGTTTTTAGGATATTAATTTTTTCTTATGGTTTTTATAGTTTCTTTATGTTTTTTCGATTTTTAGGGCTTTTTAGTTTTTATGGGTTTTTGGGATATTGGGGTATTTTTTGGTTTTTTGGGTTTTTATAATTTTTTGAGTTTTATGGTTTTTTGAATTTAGAGGGTTTTAATGTTTTTAGAGTTTTTAAATGTATTTTGGGGTTCAAACATGTATTTTATGTTTTTGTGGGCTTTTATAGGTTTTATAGTTTTTATGGTTTTTTAATATTTTTAGGGGTTTTATGGTTTTTATGGTTTTTTGAGTTTTTAGGGTTTTTAGGGATTTTTAGAGGTTCTAGCATTTTTACATTATTCGTGTTTTTAATTATTTTTGGGTTTCTAAGGTTTTCTAAGGTATTTTTTCGTTTTTATGGGTTTTTATGTTTTTTGGGTTTTTAGGGATTCTTAATATTTTTATGCTTTTTCAAGGTGTTTAGGGATTTTGAGGGGTTTGAGGTTTTTTTTTATGTTTGTGGATTTTTTGGGGTTTTAAGGTTTATTTGAGTTTTTAGGGGTTTTAAGGATTTTTAGTGTTATTTTAACGTTTTAGGGGTTTAAAATGTTTTTAGAGTTTATAGTGGTTTTTAGAGTTTTCATGGGGTTTTATGGGTTTTAAGGTTTTTATTAGTTTTTATGTATTTTTTGGGGGTTTAGTGTTTTTTATGGTCTTTTGTGTTTTTAGGGTTTTTAGCATATTTTAGGTTTTTAGGGGATTTAATTGTTTTTAGATTTTAAAGGTTTTCTTAAGGGTTTTTAAGGGTTTTAGTTTTTTTAGGTTATTATGGATTTTTAGCAATTTTTTAGGGTTTTATGGTTTTTAGGGTTTTTAGGTATTTTTAGGGGTTTTAGGGTATTCAGGGTTTTTAGAGTTTTAAGGTTTTTAGGGGTTTTATTTTTTACTGTTTTTATGGTTTTCATAGTGGTATTTCATGGTTTTTATTGTTTTTTAGATATTTTGGGTCCAATTTATCATTTTTAGTTTTTTTGGGTTTTAGGGACTTTTAGAGTTTTTATGATTTTTAGGTTTTTTAGTGTATAATGTGTTTTTGGGTTTTTAGGGGTTTTTGAGTTTTTCTTGTTTTTTAATGTTTTTCAGGGTTTTTAATGTTTTTAGGGGTTTAAATATTTTATTCATGTTTTTAGTGGGTTTTTATGGTTTTTATGGCGTTTGAAAGTTTTTTTGTGGTTTTTACATATTTTAGGGGTATTTCGGGGTTTTAAGGACTTTTATGATTTTTTAGGGGGTTTAGCATTTTTACGATTTTTAGAGATTTGAAGTGATTTTTTTTAAAGGTCATATTAAGGGTTTTCAGGGTTTTTTATGTTATTATGGATTTTGAGAAATATTGTAGGATTTTTATGGTTTTTAAGCGTTTTAGGGATTTTGAGGGGTTTTGGGTTATTAGGGTTTTCTGGTTTTTGGAAGTTTGGGGTTCTTTACAGTTTTTAGGTTTTTAGGGGTTTTATGTGTTTTTTTAATTATTTTTCTTAGATTTTTACAACGTTTTTAGGGTTTTCACATTTTTAAGGATTATTAGGGATATTTTAAGATTTTTATGGTTTTTTATAGTTGTTTGGGATTTTTTGTATTTTATGGTTTTTTATTGGGGGTTTTGGGTTTTTTGGGTTTTTTTGGGTTTTAATGGTTTTATATTTTTCTAAAATTATAGGGGTTAAAATGATTTTAGATATTTTATTGGTTTTATAGTTTTTATGGTTTTTTAAGGATTTGATTATTTTTTGGTGTTTTATGGTTTTTATGGATTTTTAAGGTTTTTTTGGGTTTTTTGGTATTTTGGATTTTCAGGGGTTTTTTGGGTGTTTTGGCATTTTTTAGGGATTTAGGGGTTTTATATAATTTTAGAATTGTGAGTTTTTCTTTGGGTTTTCTCTATTTTTAGGGTTTTTTATATTTTTAGGTATTTTTAGGGTTTTTAGGATTTTGATGGTTTTTAGGTGTTTTAGGGATTTTTAGGGTATTTTTTTGGTTTCAGGGTTTTTATGGATTTTTATGTTTTCATGGTTTTTTGAGTGTTTTGGGTTTTAAAGTTTTTTTTAATGTTTTTTAATATTCTTAGGAGTTTAAATGATTTTTTGTGTTTTTAGTCCATTTTTTGGGTTTTAGGGCTTTTATGTTTTTTTAGGTTTTTAGGATTTTTTTAGGGCTTTTAGGGGTTTTTGGGTTTTATCTGGCATTTTTAGGGTTTTTACAGTGTTTTAGATTTTTAGGGTTTTTAAGTGTTTAAGGGTTTTATATTTTTCATTGGGTTTTCATGGGTTTTAGGGTATATTAGTTTTTTATGTATTTTTAGGATTTTTTTAGGATTTTTATGGGTTTTTATGTTCTTTTTGGATTTTGAGGGTTTTTAGAGATTTTAATGTTTTTGTGGTTTTTATCACTTTTTACATTTTTAGGGGTTTTAAGTGTTTTTAGGGTTTTAAAATTTACTTAAGGATTTTCAGGATTTATAGGGTTTTATAAATTTTTATATTTGTTTAGTTTTTTTTAGTATTTTTAGGTTTTTTTGTTTTTTTGGGATTTTGAGGTTTTTTTATCTCTTTATGGTTTTTAAGGTGTTTTAGAATTTTTAAATTTTTAAGAGTTTTAAATGGTTTTTAGAGTTTTTAATATGTTTTTAGGGTTATTTATTATTTTTTGGGTTTTTTGGGTTTTTGGGTTTTTGGGTTTTTGGGTGTTTTAGTGTTTTTAGCATTTTTTGGGTTCTAGGGGTTTTAAGTAAAGTTATTTTTTAGATTTTATTTGGTTGTTTTGGTTATTTTACATTTTTAGTTATTTTTTAGGAATTTTTTTTGATTTTTATGGGTTTTAGATATTTTGAGGTCTTTTGGGGTTTTTAGGGGTTTTGAGTTTTATGGTTTTTTAGGGTTTTATGTTTTTTCTGAGTTTTTAGAGGTTTTAAAGCCTTTTATAGATTCATAAATTTTATGGGTTTTAGTGTTTTTAGTGGGTTTAGGGTTTTAAAGGTTTTTCAGGGTTGTATAGTTTTTAGGGTTTTTATCATTTTTTTCTTTTTGGGGGGTTTTCATTGTATTTAGTTTTTTATGTTTTTCTAAGGGTTTTTATGGTTGTTTACATTTTATGGGTTTTTTGGGTTTTTTGGATTTTTATAGTTTTTAGGGGTTTTAGGATTTTTTGGGTTTTTATGTTTTTTTTGGGTTTTTAATGAATTTTTGAGTTTTATCATTTAATGGTTTTAGTGGGTTTTAATGTTTTTACGGGTTTAAAGTTATTTTAGAGTTTTAGTGTTTTTTAGGGGTTTTTTGGTTTTTTGGGTTTTTTGGGGGGTTTTGGCTTTTTAGGGGGGTTTGGGATTTCTGGTGTCTTTAGGTTTTTGGGGTTTTAAGTGTGTTTAGCTTTTTAATGTTTTCTTAGGGGTTTCTAGGTTTTTTATTGTTTTTGACATTTTTAGGGATTTTAGATATTTTTCTGTATTATATTGTTTTTTAGGATTTTAGGGATGTTGAGGTAATATAGGGTATTTTTATAGTTTTTTTTATTTTTTGGGTTTTTTTGAGTTTTTGGTATTTTTTATGGTTTTTCAGAGCTTTTTAATGTTTTTTGGGGATTGAAGGGTTTTTTATTATTTATTGGCTTTTAGTGTTTTTATGGGTTTTTAATTATTTTGGCATTTTAAAGGGTTTTTATGGTTTATGGATGTTTTTTGGGGTTTAAAGGGTTTTTAGTTTTTAGTGGTTTTTAAGGACTAGGGGTTTTTATAGATTTTTAAGGTTCTTAGTGATTTTATGTTTTTTATGGCGTTTACAGTTTTTTGGGTTTTTTGGATTTTTAGCATTTTTCTGTTTTTGAGGGGTATTAAGTGTTTTTAGGTTTTTAAAGTTTTATTATGGTTTTTTATCATTTTAGGGGATTTATGGTTTTAGGTATTTTTCGGGATTTTTATGGGGTTTTAGGGTTTTTAGGGGTTTTTTTGGATTTTGAATAATTTTAATTTTTTTATAGTTTTTTGGGTTTTATGGTTTTTATTGTTTTTTCAGTTTTTTAGTTTTTTTTTGTTTTTTAGGGGTGTTATGTTTTTGTTGTTTATTAATTTTTTTAATGGTGTAATTGGATTGTATAGTTTGTAGTGATCCTTTAGGGTTTTAATGGGTTTTAAATATTATTAGGTGTTTTTATGATTTTTAGGGGTTTTTAGAGTTTTTTAAGGTTTTTAGTGCTTTTTAATATTTTTTTGGGTTTTAAGATTTTTTATATTATCAATATTTTCTTAGTTATTTTTAGGGTTTTAGTGTTTTTAAAATTTTTATAGATTTTAGGTCTTTTATGTTTTTTATGGATTTTAGGTATTTGAGGATTTTGGGGGATTTTTAGGGTTTTTTCTATGTTTTTTTTTGTTTTTTGTTTTTTAGGGGTATTTAAAAGTTTTTTTTGGAATTTAATGGCTTTTAGAGTATTTTATAAATTTGAGGGGTTTAAAAGGGTTTTTAGTGTTTTTTGTGGGTTTTTAGGGTTTTAAGTTCCTTTAATAGTTTTATGGCTTTTAGGGGTTTTATGGCTTTTAGGGTTTTTAGGTTCTTTCTAGGGTTTTTTGGTTCTTTTTTGGGTTTTTATAATTTCTATGGTTTTTAGGTGATTTAATTGTTTTTATATTTTTAGGTTTTTCTTGAGGTTTTCCAGGGTTTTAGGGGTTTTTTTAACTATATTGGATTTTTAGGATTTTTTAGGCTTTTTATTATTTTTAGGGTTTTTTAGGTATTTTTAGGGGTTTTACAGTTTTTACAGTTTTATGTTATCATGCTTTTTTTGGGGGTTTTTTTAGTATTTTATGGGTATCAATATTTTTTTTAACATTTTTACGGTTTTAAAGGTTTTTTAGAGTTTTTAATGGTTTTAGGATTTTTATGGGGGTTTAGGGTTTTATGGTTATTAGGATTTTTTATAGTACTTAGTTTTTTTTGGGTTTTTAGGGGTTTTAGGGTTTATAGGTTTTCTTAGGTTTTTTAGTGTTTTTATATTTTTTGGGATTTTTTGGATTTTTTTGGTCTTAAAGGTTTTTTAATACTTTGATGTTTTTAGGGGTTTTATAGTTTTTTTATGTTTTATGGGTTTTCTGTTTTTTAGGGTTTTATGGTTTTAAGTGTTTTTTAACTTTTTAATGGGTTTAGAGATTTTTTTATGTTTTTAGTTGTTTTAAGGTTATTATGGGGTTTTAGGGTATGTTTAGTTATTTTGTCGTTTTTTTGTTTTAAGTGTTTTTAGGGGTTTGACGGTTTTAATAGAGTTTTTATCATTTTTTATGTTTTTAGGGGTTTTAGGTGTTTTTATGTTTTAAAGTTCTTCTATTGGTATTTAATGGTTTTTTGGGTTTTTTACACTTTTAGGTATTTTTTAGGATTTTTATGGTTTTCAGGGATTTTAAGGGTTTTAGGGTTTTTTTATGTTTTTCATGGCTTTTTAGTTTTTAGGATTTTTAATGTTTTTAGAGTCTTTTAAAAATTATAGGGGTTTAATGGTTTTATAGTGTTTTAGTGGGTTTCATGGTTTTTATAGGTTTTTAGGGTCTTTTAAGGTTTTAGGGGTTGTTATGGTTTTTAGGGTTTTTAGGGTTCTTAGGGTATTCTAGGGTTTTTAGCATTTTTAGGTTTTTAGGGGTTTAAATTGTTTTTAATTTTTTTTTGGTTTTCTAAGGGTTTTAGGTTTTTTTACTTTTCTATGTATTTTTATTATTATTAGGATTTTTATGGTTTTTAACATTTTTTTGGGATTTTTAGGATTTTTAGGGGTTTTTAGTGTATGTATGGGGTCTATGGGGTTTTATGGCTTTTTCAGCATTTTAGGGTTTTCAAGATTTTGTAGAGTTTTTTAACATTTTTAGGTTTTTAAAAGGATTTAAGAGTTTTTATTGGTGTTTTGTGGTTTTATGGGTTTGTTTGATGTTTTAGCAGTTTTTATGGTTTTTTTCATTTTTTAGATTTTAGGGGTTTTAATTGTTTTTAGGTTATTTAGGATTTATTAGGGGTTTTCAAGGATTTTATGGTTTTTTATATTTTTATGGATTTTGGGGAATTATTTAGGGCAAGGAAGGTGTAAGTCCAGGCTATTCCTGCCCCCCCCCAAATTTATTAAAAGAAAAGAAGGACAGACAAGGGTGGGGCGGGACCAAACAGCCGAAACTGAAAACCCTGGACCCCCCAACAGACCAAAACCCCAAAATACATGAAGAGAAAAATGGAAAGAAATAGGAACTACAAATCAACATCTCCATCCCCATAACGGTCTCCATCAGCACCATAAATAGAGGAGGCATCTGACTCCACTGACTCTCATTCAGAAGATTCATTTTGCTTTAGGAAAGAAGTGCAGTAATCTCTGAGACGTTGCTTCTCCATATTAAGTTGTGCCTTGGTAGACCGGACTCCGCTGCCAGAGGCAACTTCCTTAGCCTTCCAAGAGGCTTTCTCTTTAGGGTTTTTAATGTTTTATAATGCTATTTAATGTTTCAAAGTGTTTAAAGGGTTATTAGAGTTTTTGTAATGATTTAGGAGTTTTATGGGTTTTTATGGGTTTAAAAGTTTTATGGGTTATTATGTTTTTTTAGGTTTTTAGGGGTTTTTAGGATTTTTTTCATTTTTTTAGGTTTTTAGGGGTTTTTATTTTTTCTTATGGGTTTTTAGTGTTTTAGGTTGTTTTTCATTTTTAAGGCATTGTTAGGGTATTTTTAGGATTTTTATGTTTTTTGAGATTTTATAGATTTGAGGTGTTTTATCCATTCTTATAATTTTTTAGGTTTTATGGGGATTTTAGTGTTTTTTTTGGTTTTTTGGATTTTTTAGGTTATTTAGGGACTTTTAACATTTTTTTGGGATTTAAGTGTTTTTAGAGTTTTTAGTGGTGTTTAGGATTTTATGGGGTTTAAGGGTTTTTATAGTTTTATTGGTTTAAGGGTTTTTTATAGTTTTTATACTTTTTATGTACTTAGGGGTTTTAATAGTTTTTATCCTTTTTAAGGTTTTCATATGGTCTTATGTGTTTTTATGTTTTTAGGGATTTTTAGATATTTTTTGAAATTTTATGGTTTTTGGAGATTTTGAATATTTTTTATGGTCTTTAGGGTTTTATGGGTTTTTTAGGTTTTTATGGGGTTTTTTTTATTTTTTATGGTGTTTATAATTTTTAACATTTTAATGGGTTTAAAGGGTTTTTAGATTTTTTAGTGGGTTTTATGGTTTTATGGTTTTTAGGATTTTAAAGGTTTTTTGGGGTTTCTAGGGGTTTTAGGGGTTTTAGGGTCTTTTATGGTTTTAGGGTATTTTAGGTATTTAGGTATCTTAAGTGTTTTAGTTTTTTATGATTTCTTTTGGTTTTTCTGAGATTTTAGGATTTTTATTCATTTTTTGTGTTTTTAGGCTTTTTATGATTTTATAGCTTTTTAAGAATTTAAAGATCTTTTAGGATTTTTATGGTTTTTAGGGGATTAAAGTGTATTTACATTTTATGGTTTTCTTAGGGGTTATCATGGTTTTTATTTTTTATATATTTTTAAGTATTTTTGAAAAACAATTATAGGTTTTTTGGAGTTTTTAGGAATTTTGAGGGTTTTATGGGTTTTTAGGGGTTTTTGGGTTTTCTTGGTTTTTTGGATTCTGGGGTTTTATTTGAGATTATAGGGGGTGTTAGGTTTTTTATAGTTTCTGAATGTTTTTGGGGTCTAAAGAAATGTTATATTTTTTTGTGGGTTTTTAGGGTTTTTATGGTTCTTAGATTTTATAGAGTTTTTTCTGGTTTTTAGGGATTTTAGGGATTTTAGGGTATTCTAGGGTTTTAGGGTTTTTATAATTTTAAAGGTTTCTAGGGGGTTTATGATATTTTATATTTTTAATTTTTTTTATTGGATTTCACGGTTTTTAGGTATTTTTATGTTTTATGGATATTTAGGGCCTTTTTTGGGAATTAATCATTTTTAGGGTTTTAAGGATTTTGTGGAGTTTTAGGGTTTTTAGTCGTTTTTGGCATTTATGTTTTTTGTCGGTTTTTTGTGGGTTCTTTGAGTTTTTTGGTTTGTACATTCTTTAGTGTTTTTTAACTTTTTGGGGGTTTAAAGGGATCGTTGAGTTTTTTGGGGGTTTTAGTGTTTTTTTGGGTTTTTTGGGTTTTAAGGTTTTGGGGGGTTTTATCGTGTTTTAGGTTTTCATAGTTTTTTTTTGTTTTTAGGGGTTTTAATTTTTTTTAATTTTTAAGGATTTCTTATGGTTTTCTAAGAGTTTCAGGGTCTTTATGTTTTGGGGGGTTTTAAGGTTTTTTTGGGATTTTTATGGTTTTCTAGGGTTTTAGATATTTTGAGGGTTTTTAGGGTTTTTAGGGTTTGTATGTTTTTTTGTTGTTTATGGGTTTTTTGAGTTTTATGGGGTTTTTGAGTTCTTAGTAGTTTCTTAGGGTTTTTATGGATTTTTATGGTTTTAAGGGGTTTGAGGTTTTAAGGGATTTTAGAGGATTCGTTAGGATTTTTATTGTTGTTTTTTTAGGTTTTAAATGATTTTTAGTGATTTTTAAACTTTTTAGGGGTTTAAAGGGTTTTTATAGTTTTTAGTGGGGTTTTATGGTTTTTATGGGTTTTTAGGGGTTTTTAGGTTTTTTAGGTTTTTTATTTTTAGTGTTTATTGGGTTTTCAAGGTTTTTAGGTTTTTAGGGGTTTTAATTGTTTTTAGGTTTTTTAGTTTTTTATTAGGGGTTTTTAGGATTTTATGTTTTTTATGTTGTAGTAATTTTTAGTGATTTTTTAGTATTTTAAGTGGTTTTTATGGTTTTTATGGTTTTTTAGGGTTTTTATTGTTCTTTTGGATTTTTTATTTTTTATGGGTTTTAATGTTTTTAGAGTATTTTTACATTTTTAGTGGTTTAATATTTTTTTGAAATTTCAGTCAGTTTTTTATGGTTTTTATGGGTTTTATAGTTTTTAAGGGTTTTAGGGGATTATTGTTTTTACATTTTTAGGGTATTTGGGTTTTTACTATTTTTAGGTTTTTAGGGGTTTATCTATTTTAGGGTTTTTATGTTATTTAGGGTTTTTAGTGTTTTTTATGTTTTTAGTGATTTTCCATTTTTTAGGTTTTTTATATATTTTGGAGTTTTTAGGGATTTTGTGGATTTTCAAGGTTTTTAAGGATTTTAGGGTCTTATGTATTTTTTGGGTTTTTATGGATTTTTATAGTTTTTTGGGTTGAAAAGTTTTTTAGAGTTTTTTAACATTTTTAGTGGTATAAAGGGTTTTTTGAGTTTTAGTGTGTTTTAGGGTTTTTATGTGTTTTAGTATCTTTTTAATGTTCTTATGAGGATTTATGGTTTTTATTAATTTTAGGGTTTTTATTGTTTTAATATTTTTAGTGGTTTTAAGTGTTTTTGGTTCTTTAATGTTTTCCTAATTTTTTTCCGATTTATTAGGGTTTTCTACATTTTAGGTACTTTTAATGAGTTTTAGGATTTTTGTGGTTTTTAGGGTTCTTAGAGATTTTTAGGGTTTTTAGGGTTTTAGGGTTTTTGTTGTTTTTTTGGGTTTTATAATTTTCTATGATTTTTAGGGGTTTTAAGGTGTTTAAATTTTTTAAACATTTTTAGGGATTTAAATGGTTTTTAGAGTTTTTACTGGTATTTATGGGGTTTGGGGGGGTTTATGGTTTTTATGGGATTCTATGGGTTTTAGTGGTTTTAGTGGTTTTAGGGGTTTTAGTGGTTTTTAGGTTTTCTAGGGGTTTTAAGTGTTTTTATATTTTTAATGCTTTCATATAGTTGTTCAAGGATTTTATAGTTTTATATGTTTTTAGGAATTTTTTGTGGATTTTTTAATATTTTTATGGTTTTATAGGGTTTTCAGTTATTTTGAGGGTTTTTAGGGTTTTTAGGGTCTTTATGGGGTTTTATGGGGTTTTTGGTTTTTTTTAGTTTTTTAGGGTTTCAAAGGTTCTTTAGAGTTTTTTAATTTTTTAGGGGTTTAAAGGGTTTTTATATTTTTAGTTAGTTTTTATAGTTTTTATGGGTTTTAGGGTTTTTATGGTTTTTAGGGGATTTTATGGTTTTTATTGTTTTTAGTGGTTTTATGGTTTTTAGATTTTTTAGGTTTTTTGGGGATTTAAGTGTTTTTAGGTTTTTATGGTTTTCTTAGGGGTTTTCTTGGTTTTCAATGCATTTACATTTATAGATATTTTTTAGTGTTTTTATGGTATTTATATGTTTTAGGGATTTTGAGGGGTTTTCGTGTCCTTTTAGGGTTTTTTTGAGTTTTTAGTGGGTTTAAGGTTTTTTACAGTTTTTTATATTTTTGGGGGTTTATAGGGATTCTATAGTTTATAGTGGTTTTATGGTTTTTATAGGTTTTAGGGTTTTTCTTTTTTATAATTTTTATGGTTTTTTGGTTTTTTATTCCTTTTGAGGATTTTTGTGGTTTCTGCTTTTTTTATGTTTTTAGGGGTTTTATGTGTTTTTCTATTTTTATGTTTTTATTAGGGGTTTTTAGGGATTTTAAATTTTTAAGCTATTTTTAGGAATTTTTTATGATTTTAATGTATTTCAAACATTTTTATGGATTTTTAAGGGTTATATGGTCTTAAGTGTTTTTGGGTTTTTAGGGTTTTTTAGAGTTTTCTATCATTTTTAGCATTTTAGTCGGGCTTAGACATTTCAGTGGGTTTTTACTATTTTTATAGGTTTTTAATATTTTTTGGTATTTTTATGGTTTTAGTTTCATCAGTGGTTTTTTGGGTTTTTAGTTTTTTTAGTTTGCTTACGAGTTTTATGTTTTTTTTTTAATGGGATTCTTAGTTTTTTTCTAGTTTTTTGGGTTTTTTTAGATTTTTAGGTCCCTTGAGGATTTTTATGGGTTTTTTGGGATTTTAAGGATTTTTTAGGGTTCTTAAGGGTTTTAGAGTTTTTATTGTTTTTTTGGTTTTTTGGGTTTTTAGGAGTTTTATTGGGTTTGAAGGTTTTTCAGAGTTTTTTAAAAATTTAGTGGTTTAAATGGTTTATATAGTTTTGAGTGGGTTTTTAGGGGATTTATGGGTTTTTGGGGTTTTAGGGTTTTGATATTTTTTATGTTCTTAGGGGTTTGAAGTTTTTTTTTGGTTTTTAAGGTTTTCTTATGCGGTTTCAGAGGTTTTGAGTATTTCAGGTTTTTATGTATTTAACGTATTTTTTATGATTTTCTTTGTTTTAAGGGTATTCTAAGAATTTTATGAATTTGGGGTCTTTATGGTTTGTTTTTATTTTTTTGGATTCTCAAAGTTTTTATTATTTTTAATGTTTTTGGTTGTTTAAAGGGTTTTTGTTATTTTTTTAGTGGTTTTTTGTCTTTTTAATTTTTTTGGTGTTTTATGGTTCATAGGATTCATTATGGTTTTATTAGGGTTTTTATCATTTTTATGTTTTTAGGAGTTCTACGTTTTTTTAGGTTTTAAAGGGTTTCATTGGGGTTTTTAGGTTTTTTTGTGTTTTTTATGATTTTTAGGGATTTTTTAGTATTTTTATGGATTTTTAGGGTGTTTAGATATTTTTTGGGGTTTTAGGGTTTTTTGGGTGTTTATGGGTTTTTTGGGTTTTATGATTTTTTTGAGTTTTTAGGGTATTTATATTTTATTATAGTATTTTTAAATTTTTAGGGGTTCAAATGGTTTTTAATTTTTTTTTGGTTTTAATGGTATTTATGGGGTTTTAGGGGTTCTAAATTTTTTAGGGGGTTTTATGGTTTTTATGGTTTTTTGTTTTTAGGGAGTTTTATGGTTTTTAGCGTGTTTAGGTTTTTTATGTCAATAAATTTTTTTTAGGGTTTTATGGACTTCTGAAGGGTTTAAAGGGTTTTTTACATTTTTATGGATTTTTAGTTCATTTAGGAATTTTAGGCGATTTTAGGTTTTTAAGGGGTTTTTAGGCATTTTTAGGGATTTTTAAGGTTTTTATGGTTTCTTAGTTTGATGGTTTTAAAGGTTTTTTAAATTTTAATAACTTTTTTTTGGTTTAAAGGGTTTTTATAATTTTTATAGTGTTTTTATGGTGTTTATGAGATTTTAGGGTTTTAATGGTTTTTATGGGAATTATGGGTTTTTTGGGTTTTTGAAATTTTTTAGGTTTTTAGGGGTCTCAGTGCTTTTAGGTTTTAAATGTTTTCTTAGGGTTTTCATGGTTTTTTGGGGTTTATAACTTTTTAGTTATCTTAAGGTATTTTTTAGGATTTTTAGGGTTTTGTTGAGTTTTTAGAGATGTTGAAGGTATTTGGGGATTTTTAAATTTTTTTGTTTTTCGTTTTTTTGGTTTCTTTGAGAGTTTTAGAGGTTTCAATGTTATTTGATTTTTTTAAGTTTTTATGGGTTTAATTTTTTTTAGATATTTTAGTTGATTTTTATGGTTTTTCTCTTGTTTTAGAGTTATTTAATTTTTTTAAGGGGTATATGGTTTTTAGGGTTTTAGGTTATTTTTTGGTTTTTATCATTTTTTAGGGTTTTTAGCGATTTTAAGTGTTTTGGGTTCTAAATTTTTTCATAGGGTTTTAAAAGGTTGTTGGGGTTTTCTAATTTCTTTAAGGAGTTTTAGAAATTTCTTGGATTTTCATGGGTTGTTGGGTTTTTTGGGATTTTGAGGGTTATAGTTTTTTTATAGTTTTTTACGTTTTTGGCTTTTTTATTTTTTTGGGGTTTTAAGGTTTTTTAGAGATTTATAAAAATTTAGGGGTTCAAGGGGGTTTTAGAGTTTTTAGTGGTTTTAGAGTTTTTATTGGTTTGTAGGTTTTTATGGTTTTTAGGGGTTTTAATGTTTATAATAATGTTTAGGGATTTTTATTCTTTTAGCATTTTTTAGGTTTTTTATTGCTTTTAAGTGTTTTTAGATTTTTACTAGTTTTCATAGGTTTTTCTTAGGGGATTTAGAGGTTTTTTCGTTTTTTTTGTATTTTTAGGGATTTTAATGATTTTTAAGGTTTTTCAAGGGTTTTTGAGATTTTGATAATTTTTAGTGTTTTTAGAGTTTTTTTGGGTTTAAATATATATTTTTTGGATTTTATTGTTCCATAGTTTTTTTTGGAATTTTAGATTTTTTAAAAGTTTTAGGGTTTTATGGGTTTTTTTTTTAATGTTTTAGGCCTTTTATGGTTTTATAGGTATTTAGTGTTTTTAGTGTTTTTTAGGATTTTATGTGTTTTAAGTGTTTTTAGGTTTTTATGGTTTTCGTAGTGTTTTCAATGTTTTTAGTGATTTTTAAGTTTTAGGGTTTTAAGGGATTTTTTAGGATTTTTATAGTTTTTAGGGTTTTTAGGGATTTTCATTGTTTTTGGGGTTTTTATGGGTTTTTAGGGGGTTTTTTTGTTTTTTCAGTTTTTAGAGTTTTCTTTTAGAATTTTTAACATTTTAAGGATTTAGAGGTGTTTTAATGTACATTGTGGTTTTTGGTGTTTTTTGGGTTTTTATAATCTTCTTAAAGGTTTTAGATCATTTTAGGGTTTTTAGGGATTTTACGGTTTTTAGGGTTTTCGGGGTTTAAGTGCTTTTAGGTTTTTATGGTTTTCTTAGTGTTTTTAGGATTTTTATTAGTTTTATAATTTCTATGAACTTTTAGTTATTCTTTAGGATTATAATGGATTTTTAGTTTTTTTAGGGATTTTGGGGTTTTAGGTTTCTTAAAGTTTTTAGAGTATTTATTTTTTTCGATTTTTAGGGTTTTTTTGAGTTTTTAGTGTTTTTAGGTTTTTTAGAGTGTTTAATTTTTTACTGTTTTATAAGGTTTTTAAAGATTATAGTGGTTTTTATTCGTTTTTGGGGTTTTGTAATGTTTTTAGGTGTTTTTTGGTTTTTTGGGTTTCTATAATTTTTTTCGAGTATTGAGGGTTTTTAAGTTTCTATGGTTTTCTTAGGGGTTTTTCAGGGTTTTTAGGGTTTTTTACATTTTTAGAAAATTTAACGAATATTTTAGGATTTTTGTATGATTTTTAAGGTTTTTAAGGAAGTTGATGATTTTAAGGATTTCTAGGGGTTTTATGTTTTTTTGGGGGGTTATTTTTTAGTTTTTAAGGTTTTGAATATTTTTTAGTGATGTTTATATTTTTGGGATTTAAAGGGGTTATAGAGTTTTTAATGGGTTTCTTGGGATTTTATCAGTTTTAGGGTTTTTTAGGTTTTTTGGGGTTTTTTGGGGTTTTTAGGGTTTTTGGGTATTTTTTGTTTTTTAGGGTTTTTAGCAGTTTTTTGTTTTAAGGGTTTTAAGTGTTTTTAGGTTGTAAAAGTTTTATTATATGTTTTTAGGGTATTAAGGTTTTTTTTATTTTTATATATATTTTACGGATTTTTTATGAAATTTATGTTTTTTAGGGTTTTTAGGGATTTTGTGGGTTTTAGGGTTTTTTAGTGTTTTTAGTGTTTTTTGGTATTTAGGTGTCCTAGGGTTTTTTTAATTTTTATGGGTTTTAATAGTTTTTTATATATTTCAACATTTTTAGAGGTTTAAATGGTTTCTAGGTTTATAGTGTTTTTTTATAGGTCTTTAGGGAGTTTTTGGTTTTTAGGGTTTTTATGGTTTTTAGGGGTTTTAGGGTCTTCTTGGATTTTTTTAAATTTTTTTGTATTTTAAGTGTTTTAAGTATTTTAAAGTTTTTTGGGGTTTCATACAGGTTTTGAGGGTACATATATTTTTTAATTTTTTATGTTGTTTTAGGTTTTTTAAGATTTTTATATATTTTTAGCATTTTAGTATTTTTTAGGTTTTTTGGGATTTTTACGTTATTTGGGTTTTTAGGTTTTTTGAGTTTTGTAAAAAATTTTAGGTTTTATAGTTTTTAGGGTTTTCATTGGTTTAAAGGGCTTTAGAGTTTTTAGTGATTTTTAGGGTTTTTATTTTTTTATGGTTTTAATAGATTTTGTGGGGGTTTCTATGGTTTTTAGGGTTTTATGGTTTTTAGGGGTTTTAGGTTATTTATGGGTTTTATGGTTTTTATGGTTTAACATTTTTTGTTCTTTTCAGTGTTTCTAGGTTTTTAATGTATTCTTAGTGTTTTTAGGGTTTATAGAGGTTTTATGTTTTTAGGAATTTTTAGGGATTTTTAGGATTTTTATGGGTTTCTATGGCTTTTAATGATTCAAATGGTTTTTATGGTTTTATGGGTTTTTAGGATTTTTATGGTTTTTTTGGGTTTTTACATTTTCTTTTAGTTTTTTAGGGTGTAATGTTTTTAGAGTATTTAATGTTTAATGGGGTTTAAAGGGTTTTTATTGTTTTTAGTGTTTTTAGGGTTCTTATGGGTTTAGGTGTTCTATGGTTTAATGGTTTTATGGGGATTTAGGATTTTTATACTTTTTATATTTTTTATGGGTTTTATTGTTTTAAGGTTCTTATTGTTTTCTTAGGGGATTACAATGTTTTTAGTGTTTTTTATGTTTTTAGGGTTTTTGAATGTTTTTATGGTGGTTTTTTATTTATTTTTCGGGGTTTTAGTGTTTATATGGGTTTTAGGGGTTTTATGGTTTTTAGGTTTTAGGGTTATTTTATGATTTTTTAAGGTTTTTAACATTTTTAGAGTTTTTTAACATTTTACAGCATTTAAAGGGGTTTAAAAGTCTTTAATGGTTTTTAGGATTTTTCCAGATTTTATGGGGTTTTATAGTTTTTATGGTTTTTGGTTTTTATGTTTTTAGTTATTTTTAAGTTTTTAGTGGTTTAAAGTGATTTTATGTTTTTAAGGTTTTCCTAGGGGTTTTTAGGGTTTTAGGGGTTTTTAAATTTTTAGATATTTATAGGGGTTTTATGATTTTTAAGGTTTTTAGTGTAATTAGAGATTTATGTGAGTTTTAGGGCTTTAAGTTTTTTTTGGTTTTTAGGGTTATTTTTATTTTTTAGGGATTGTAAGGTTTTCAGAGTTTTTAACTATTTTTTGGTTTTAAACGGTTTTTAGAGTTTTTAGAGGGGTTTTAGGGAATTTATTGGTTTTAAAGATTTTTTATGGTTTTTAGGGTTTTTATGGGTTTTGGGGTTTTAGGAATTTTTAGGTTTTTAATGTTCTTATATTTTCTAGTGGTTTTAATGTTCTTTGTTTTTTATGGTTTTCTTAGGATTTTCAGGTTTTTAGTTATTTTCAGGTTTTTAGTTATTTTTAATTTTTTAGGATTTTGAGGGATTTTTTAAGATTTTAGTTGTATTTTATGGTTTTTAAGGAATTTTTGGGCTTTTAAGGAATTTTTGGGCTTTTAAGGAATTTTTGGGTTTTAAGGTTGTAGTGTTTTTATGGAATTTTGGGTTTTTCAGGATTTTTAGAGTTTTTAGGAGTAAAAATATTTGTTGGAGTTTTTTTAAAATTTTGATTGGTTTAAAGGGTTTTTGTAGTTTTTAGTAGTTTTTTGGGTATTTTATTGGTTTTTTGGGTTTTTTGGTTATTATGATTTTTAGGGTTTTCAGTGTTTTTTAGGTTTCTATGGGTTTTAAGTTTTTTTGGGTTTTTAAGGTTTCATGTGTTTTTTAGTTTTTTTATGTATTTAGAGATTTTTAGGGAACTTTTATGATTTTTATTATTTTTATGGTTTTTAGGGATTTTTTTGGTTTTGAGGGGATTTTAGTTTTTTAGGGTTGTTATGGTTTTTTCGGTTTTTAGGGTTTTTTTAGGGTTTTTAAGGTTATTTGTAAATTTTAACATTTTTATGGGTTTGAAAAGGTTTTAGAGTTTTTGTTGGTTTTTATGGTTTTTATGGTTTTTAGGGTTTTCAAATTTTTAGGATTTTTATGGATTTATGAGATTTAAGGGTTTTTAGGGTTTTTAGGGGTTTTATCATTTTTTAGGTTTTAGGGGTTTTAACTTTTTTTAGGTTTTTAAGATGTTCAAAGGGTTTTTCAAGGTTTTTAGGGTTTTTTTGATTTTAGGGATTTTTAAGGCATTTTTAGGATTTTAGGGTTTTTAGGGTTTTTAAGAATTTTGAGGGCTTTTAGGGTTTTTTAGAGTTCTTAGTGTTTTTATGAATTTTTTGGGTTTTTAGGTTTTTTTGTTTTTTTAGAGTTTTAAATGTTTTTGTCATTTTTTAATGTTTATTGGGTTTTGATGGGTTTTTATAGTTTTTATCGGTTTTAGGGTAATTATGGGTTTTTTAAATTTTTAGGGGTTTTATAGTTTATAGGGTTTGGGGGGTTTTTATGGTTTTTTGTATTCTTTAGGTTTTAAGGGTTTAAAGTGTTTTTATGTTTTTATGGTTTTCATAGGATTTTCAAGGTTTTTAGGGTTTTATAGTTTTTATGGTTTTTATCCTTTTTAGGGGTATGTCGGGTTTTTAGAGTTTTTAGTGGTTTTTAGGTTTTTATGGGTTTTTAGGTTTTTATAGGTTTTATGGAATTTTTTGGTTATTTTAGTTTTTAGTGTTTTTCACATTTTTAGGTTTTTTGGGGTTTTATGTGTTTTTAGGTTTTTATGGTCTTCTTTGTGTTTTTCAATGTTTTTAGGGTTTGTATTTTTTTAAATATTTTTACATTTTTTTCTGTTTTTCATTGGGTTTCATGGTTTTTATGGATTTTGATGGTTTATAGGGGGTTTAGGGTTTAAGGCTTTCTATGTTTTCTTTGGGTTTTATGATTTTTTTTGAGTTTTTAGGGTTTTTAGATCTTTTTCAATGATTTTAGCTGTTTAAATTGGTTTGAGAGTATTTTGTATGTTTTTATGGTTTTTATTGGATTCTAATTTTTTTTATTGTTTTTATAAGTTTTATAGTTCTTAGGGGGTTTCGTGTTTTAGGGGTCTTTTTAGGGTTCTTAATTTTTTTAAGGGGTTAGAAGTGTTTTTTAATGTTTTATTTGGTTTTGTTATGTTTTTTTGGGATTTTGACATATTTTTTATTTTTATGGATTTTTTATAATTTTTACAGTTTTTGGGTTTTTAGGGTTTTTGAGGAGTTTTAGTATTTTTGTGGTATTTAGGGGTTTTACGGGTTTTCTTGAGTTTTTTAGGGTTTTAAATATTTTTAGAGTCTTAACATTTTTACGGGTTTGTTGGGTATTTTTTAGAGTTTTTAGTGGTTTTAGAGATTTTATGGTTTTGGGGTCTTTATTGGTTTTGGGGTTTTTAATGGTTTTTAGGGTTTTTATGGTTTTTTATTGTATTTAAATGTAGTGTTTTCAGATTTCTTAGGTTTTCTTAAGGGTTTTCAAGGTATTAGGGTTTTTATGTTTTCATGGGTTTTAGGCAAAGGAAGGCTCGGGTCCAAGCTATTCCTGGAACCCCCAAAATTTATTAAAAGAAAAGACACAAAGACCTGCAGACAAGGGAGGGGAGGGGTCAAACGACCCACACCCAAAAACCCTTCACAGCAAAAGACCCAAAAAAAGGAAAATCAAAAAAGAAAACAAAATAGAGGAACAGACACAAAACAAAACACAACAGCAGAGTCCACAATTCTTGTCCAGCCATCACCAGCATCCAGCACCAATACCAAACAGCACAGCCAAGCAGCGTCCACACATCCAGCATCACAACATCCATCATCCAGCGCATTCCAGCATCCAACAGCACCACATCCAATCATCACAGCAATACAGAAGCCACAACACATCAAAACCAACCATCCCCAGAAACCATCAGCAGCACCACATCCATTCGTCATAGCAACACAGCAGCACCACATCCAAACCAACCAGCCCCAGCAACCAACAACACCAAATCCTCCTGAAAAACACCAACCAGCAGCACACCAAACAGCATCCAGCACACTCACCAGAACAAAAATCTCTCACCCATAGCTATTCAAAACCAAACCAACACCATAGCCATCAACCTCCATCTCAACTTGCCTCAAATTCAACTTCAACAACAACTCACAACCAAACCAGCAATAGCTCAAAAGACCACATTCCACCATAGTAGCTAGGACGTAACTCATCTTGTCCAGAAACTCATCAGCAGCATAAATCAAAGGCGAAACTAAGGAAACAGAAGCACGAACCTGCACGTTCACTTTCCGTAGCCCCCAGAAACCGTCCAAATGCCAAGAGATCCAGCAAAAACCTCCAAGACTCAGATCTGGAAAACCAGACCCAAGCATGGAAGCAGACATGCCATTTCCAGAACATCGCAGATCCCACTGCACCCACCGTTCAGCATCATGGATCCAAAAAGTCCAGGCCACCGTTCGGAGAAGACCAAACTGCCGAAGACATTGGAAGAACCCGTATTGCCAAGATCTTATCCACACTTCCATGGAAACGAAGCGCCGCATGGTGGAAATCCCAGATCTGAATGGCTCCACCATATTCCTGCAACACTGCGCCAAGGATGATCCATAGCCAGTCCACGCCTCCACGAATCGTCGAAGAGGCCACAGTCCACACCTCCGATGAAACTCCCTCCACCGCTACAGCTGCTTTGCGAACCGACAGAAGAAACGAGCTTCTGCAATGTAAGATCGAGAAGACCCCGACCAGCGTCGCCAGACCAGATCGTCGCACCATCCGCCTAAACAAAGCACCTTTTGAAAAGAACCTGAACGCTGAAGCAACCAGCTTTTCCATTGCGCCCTTTGACTGCGTTGACTCTCCAGCAGAAACCCTAGATCTGAAAAAACAACCCCAATCTGCGGCTACTGGAGGATGTCGACCCAAGCAAGAACATCTGAAGGCATCACAACCACCATAACAGACGGAAGCCAGACGTTCCAGCAACAGAACAAAGTCATGTCGAAGTCCGAAGTCCAGAGCACTTGGGGAAGACGATGTTGTCGAAGTGCAGAATCCACCACCGTCTTGAGGCCGAAGATCACATCTAGGTCATACCATCTCTGAGAAAGAAGGAGCAAGGATCCACCGATTAAGCTTCGACCTGGATCCAGGGGAAATCCTGGAAGAATTTTTAGGGTTTTAGGGGTTTTATGGTTCTTAGAGATTTTAGGGTTTTGTTATATTTCTGAGGTTTTTATGCTTTTTTAAGTTTTTAGGGGTTTTATGTGTTTTTCATTTTTTAATTATTTCTTATAGTTTTTCAAATATTTTAGAGTTTTTTTCATTTTAAAGGATTTTTATGGGTTTTTGGGTTTTTAGGGATTTTTTTGGGTATTTAGGGGTTTTAGGGTTTTTTGAGTATTTATGGTCTTAAGAGTTTTTAGTTTTCTTTAATGTTTTTGGGGATTAAATGGTTTTATACTTTTATGTGTTTTTAAGGTCTTTTGGGTTTTGGAGGGGTTATGGTTTTTAGTGTTTTTTATGATTTTTTGTATTTTTTATGTTTTTAGTATTTTTATGGTTATTAGCATTTTTTAGGTTTTTTAGGGGTTTGAAGTGTTTTTAGGTTTTTGTAATTTTCTTAGGGGTTTTCAAGGTTTTTAATGTATTTTGGTTTTTAAGTATTTTATTGGATTTTTATGGTTTTTTGAGTTTTTATATATTTTTAGGGGGTTTATCGATTTTTTGGGTTTTTTGGGTGTTTTAGTGGTTTTATCATTTTTTAGGTTTTTAGGGGTTTAAATTTTTTTTTATGTTTTCACAATATTTTAAAGGGGCTTCAAGTATTTTAGGGATTTTTTGGATTTTTTAATATTATTATGTCTTTTTAGGGTTTGGGGGGTATTAAGGTTTTTATAGTTTCCTAGGTTTTTAGTGTTTTTTGAGTTTTTAAGGTGTTGAGGTTTTATTGAGTTTTTTAACGTATTTATGGATTTAAAGGATATATTGAGTTTTTAGTGGTTTTTAGGTTTTTTATTTTTTTAGGGTTCTTTATTGTTTTTAAAATTTTTTGGGGTTTTAGGGTTGTTTGGGGTTTTATCATTTTTTATGTTTTTAGTGGTTTTACGTGTTTTCTGGTTTGTTTTGGTTTCTTAGGGGTTTTCAGGATTTTTTATGATTTTAGGTATCTTTAGGTATTATTTTTATTTTTATGGGTTTTAATGTTTTTAGGTATTTTTCTTGTTTTTATTGTTTTTAGGGTTTTTTGGTTTCTTATATTTTTTTGGGTTTTGGAGTTTGTTTTTGAGATTTTTAGGGTTCTTAAAATTTTTAGTGTTTTTTAATCTCTTTAGGGATTAAGGGTTTTAGAGTTTTTAGTGGTTTTTAATTATTTTTTGTATTTTTTAATGTTTTTACAGTTTTTTCGGATTTTTAGGTGTTTTTGTGTTTTTAGGTTTTTAGGGGTGTTAAGTGTTTTGGTTCTTAAGGTTTTATTTATTTATTTTTTGGGTTTTTATGTTTTTTATGTCTTAAGGATTTTATGGATTTTTTATTGTTTATAAGGTTTTTAGGGGATTGTTGTATTTTGATGGATTTTGTGGGTTTTAATGTCTTTCATTCTTTTTCAATGACTTTAATGGTTTAAAGGGTTTTTAGATTTTTTAGTGGTTTTTAGGTTTTTTATTGTTTTTTAAGTTTCTTATGGTTTTTATGGTTCTTTATGTGTTTTATAGTTTTTTATAGTTTTTAGGTTTTTTGTTGTTTTTTTTAGGCTGTCAATGTTTTCTTACTATTTTTCTGGTTTTTAGGGGTTTTTATTTTTTTAGGGATTTTAGGTATTTCTTAAGATTTTTATAGTTTTTATGTTTTTTAGTAATTTTTAGGGGTTTGAGGATTTTTAGTGTTTTTTAGGTTTTTGGTTTTTGGGTTTTTTGGGTTCTCTAGTTTTTAGTTTTTTTAAGGGTTTTTGATTTTTTTAAAAGATTTTAGGATTTTAAAGTGTTTTAGAGTATTTAGTGGGTATTTAGGGTTTTAAGGGTTTTTAGGGGTTTTTAAGGGATTTAGGGTTTTTTCTGGGTTTTAGGGGTTTTAGGGGTTTTGAGGTATTTTTAGGGTTTTTATGGTTTTTTGCATTTTTATGTTTTTAGGGGTTTTAAGTGTTTTTATGTTTTTATGGTTTTCTTAGGATTTTTTAGTGTTTAAAAGGGGTTTTTTGTTTTTAGGGATTTCTAAGGAATTTTGAGGATTTTTTATGGGGTTTTAAGGTCTTTAGGTATTTTGAACAGTTTTGGAGGTTTTTAGGGATTTTAGTGTGTTTAGGTTTGTTATGTTTTCTTAGGTTTTACTTATTTTTTTATTTTTAGGTGTTTAAGGTTTTTTGGAGTTTTAAAATTTTTAGGGGTTTATGTTATTTTTAGTTTTTTAGTTGTTTTATGGGATTTATGGGGTTTTGGGGGATTTTATAGTTTTGGGGGTTTTTTAATTTGTAGGTTATTAGGGGGTTTTATCATATTTTAGGGCATACAGCATTATTTATGTTTTTGGATTTAATGAGTGTTTGTAGGTTTTTAATGTTTTCTAAGAAGTTTGTAAGGTTTTTAGGGTTTTTACATTTTTATTTATTTTAATGGTGTTTTGGGAATTGTATGGTTTTTAGGGTCTTTAGGGATTTTGAGGGATTTTAGGGTTTTTTAGGGTTTTAGAATTTTTATGTGTTTTTACTATTTTAGTGGTGTTTAGGGTTTTTAAGGTTTTTATTGTTTTTTATCGTTTTTAGTGATTTATGGTTTTTATGGTTTTTTAGGTTTTTTTATATTTTTTATCTTTTTAAGGGTTTCAAGTGTTTTTAGGTTTTTGAGGTTTTCTTTGGGTTTTTTCTGGATTTTAAGTGTTTTTACATTTTTAGATATTTTCAGGGATTTTTATGAATTTTAGGCGGGTTTGGGTGTTCAGAAATTTTTTGGGTTTTTATGGTCTTTTAGGTTTTTAATGTTTTTATGGTTCTTTTGGGTTTTTAGTGTTTCTATAGTTTTTAGAGTAGTTATGGTTTATTATAGTTTTTAATGTTTTTAGGGGTTTAAAGGTTTTTTATAGTTTTTAGTTATTTTTATGGATTTTTAGGGTTTTCATGGTTTTTATCATTTTTTTGGTTTTGAGGGGTTTCAGTATTTTTATGGTCTTTAAGGGATTTTTTTGTTTTTTTATCATTTTTATGTTTTTTTGGGTCTTAAATGTTTTTTGGTTTTTAAGTTTTTCTTAGAGTTTTTAATGGATTTTTGGGTTTTTTACATTTTATGGATTTTTAGGTGATTTTTGGATTTTTATGGGTTTTTAGGGTTCTTAAGGATTCTGAGGGTTTTTTGTTTTTTTTTCATTTTTTAGTTTTTTAGGGGTTATAAGTTTTTTTAGGTTATTTAGGTTTTATTCGGTTCATTCGGGGTATTAAGTGTTTTTTATGTTTTTAGGTATTTTTAGGGATTTTTTAGGATTTTAATGGTTCTTAGGGGTTTTAGGGTAGAAGAGTTGTAGGACCAGGCTATTCTTGGCCCTCCAAAAAATTATTAGAAAAAAGAAACCTTCTCATCCAACTCCAGCATTCGGCTGCTCCAACATCATCACCAGCACCTCATCCAACCAATCAGCAACAAAAATATCGCAGCACATGTTCCATCATACATCACCTTCAGCGTCAACATCTCAAACAACACTTTCCAGGGAGAGGGTAATCCTCCCATACCAGACAGCACCCATCCTCTAGCATCTCCGTGCCAAGAATATCAACTGCCAGCAGTAAAGAACCATTCGCCTCACCAACCTTCAGCACCTCCTCACTAAGAGGATCCACAACCAGAATTACAGAGTCACCAGCACCAAACTTGTAAACATAAGCTTTATCACAACCCATCCCAACAATAAGCAGAAACCAACGACACCATTTCCGGGAGCCAACATCTCCTTATGCACCTCATAAACCAGCAGCAACAGAACCATCAGCTTCATTACATCCCTTCCTAGGAGCATATAGAATCCAACACCATAGTTTCTTAAACCCATCAAATCCATCCACACCTTAAGGACAATCAGCAGAACAAAACCAAACTCTCACATCGGCACATGCCAAATGCCGCAGTAGCCTCAACAAATCCAAATGAACCAGAGTCATCACAACCAAAAGATCAAATCAAAGACCTATAACCAAAATCAAAACCCAAATAAAAGACTAAATCACCAACGAACCAATCCAAAATAGCAGATAAATCAATTACCCACTAAGCTGGAGGAATTGGAATCCACGAGTCACCAGCGCACAAAAAGTGAAGAAGAAACACATGATCAACACTATAGAAGTGTCAACACACCAGATCATCTTAGGAGGAGAAAAAACCTACAGCAGCAAATCAGAAGGGATGAAAAACCTTCGATATATCCTATCTCACCACTACAATCCTCTCCATCTTTGACCACGATGTCATTGAACCGTCTGTAGAAGCCCTAGGTCTGCAAGCTTGACCACAATCCATGGCTGAAGACCAGAAGGGCTTCCAGCTGCTAGAGATCCGTCTGCAAAGTCAAATGACCAAACATAGATCCCAAGAGACTATGTGGTCTCCAAGGAGGATGAAGCTCGAGCGCATAGAATTCAAGCCCCACCTAGATCTGAGGCCAAAACCTCAAGAAAATTCTCCACCTTGGGGAGTCGAAGACACTGAAAACAGGAAGCCACTACTTCCTTGAGACTGATATGCACCTCCAGAGCACAACTTTTCTGAGAACAAGGAAGAAGCGCAGATCCATGGCTGAATCCCTAAAGAGAATCCAGGGGAAACCCTAGGAGAAGCATCGAACGAGAGGGCGAGCCAGGGGAGTGTGCCGCCATCCACCTTACGGTTTTTCCTTCGCTTTTTTAGGGGTTTAATGGGTTTTTTCATGGGGTTTTAGGGGTTTTAAAGGTTTTTTAGGTTTTTAGGTTTTATAGTTCTTTTGTGTTTTAGGTTTTTTTGAGTTTTTATCCATATTTATGGGTTTACATGGTTTTTAGGGTATTTAGGGTTTTTTTGTTCTTATCATTATGCTGGGTTTTAGGGGTATTAAGTGCTTTTATGTTTTTATGGATTTTGTAAGATTTTTAGTATTTTATGGGTTTTTACATATTTAGGGATGTTTTAATATTTTTTATAATTTTTTATGGATTTTAGGGTTTTTGGGTATTTTTTGGGGTTTCGGTTTAATTAGGGTTTTTAGGGGTTTATGGTTGTTCTTGGGTTTTTTGGGGTTTTGTTTTGTGTTTTTTGTCTTTGTAATGTTTTTCTAGGTTTTTATTGTTTTTGACATTTTTATAGATTTTTTATGGTTTTTTTTAGAATTGGAAATATTTTTTATTTTTTTTGGGGTTTATGTATTTTTTGGTATTTTTCATGTTTTTAATATTTTCTTAGAGTTTTTGGATGTTTTTAGTGTTTTAAAGGGGTTTTATAGATTTTAGTGGTTCTAGGGATTTTTTAGTTTTAAAGGGTTTTTAGCATATTTTAGGTTTTTAGGGGTTTAAAGTGTTTTTATATTTTCATGGTTTTCATAGGATTTTTCTGTTTTTTTATGTGTTTTTACATTTTTAGTGATTTTTAATGATTTTTATCATTTTTAGGGTTTTAGGGATTTTAGGGTTTTTATGGTTTTTAGTTATTTTATGGGTTTTTGAGTTCTTTATGTTTTTTAATGTTTTAAGATCTTTTTAGCGTTTTTAGGGGGTCTAAAGGGGTTTAGGAGTTTTTAGTGGTTTTTAAGGGTTTTAGGTTTTTTGAGATTTTCAGTGTTTATGGTTTTAGGGTTTTTAAAATTTTATAGGGTTTTATCATTTTTTTGTTTTTAGTGGTTCTATGTGTTTTTAGGTTTTATGTTTTTCTTAGGGATTTTTATGGTTTTAGAGTTGTTTAGGTTTTAGGATTCTTTTGGATTTTTTGGATTTTTATGGTTTCTTGGGGTTTTAGGGATTTTTCGTGGTTTTATGGTTTATATGTTGTTTTTTAGAGGTTTTTGGATTTTTTATGGTTTTTAGATCTTTTAGTGGATTTTCAATTTTTTATGGGTTTCTAAGAGTTTTATTGTCTTATGACTTTTTATAGGCTTTATGGTTTTTAGGGATTTTTAGAGTTTCAATCGTTTTATACGTTTTTAGGGATTTGAAGTGTTTTTAGGGTTTTAGTATTTTAAAAGGGTTTTATGGTTTTTTTAGTGCTTTTAAGAATTTTTTTGTTTTTTACTTTTATTATATTTTTAGGGATATTTAGTCTTTTAGGGTTTTTTTTGGTTTTTTTGGTTTTTTTGGTTTTTATTTTTTAGATTTTTTTAAAATTCTTTAGGTTTTTTATGGTTTTTAGATATTTTTAACATGTTTAGAGCTTTAAAGGGTTTTTATAGTTTTTAGTGGTTTTTTGGGTTGTTTTGGGGTTTTAGGGTTTTTTTAATGTTTTAGGTTTTTTTATGTTATTTTGGGTTTTTTTGTTTTATTATGGTTTTTATTGTGTTTAGAATTTTTAAATGTTTAAGGGTTTTAATTATTTTTAGGTTTTGAAGTTTTTCTTAGTGGTTTTTAGGGTTTTTTATGGATTTTTATGTTTTTAGTGATTTTAAGGATTTTTTAGGACTTTTAGGGGTTTTATGGTTTTTATGGATTTTGAGGGTTTTAGGGGATTTATGGGTTTTATGGTTTTTAGGGTTTCAATTGTTTTTAGAGTTTCAATAGTTTTAAGGGTTTAAAAGATATTTATTGTTTTTAGTGGGTTTTTAGAGTTTTTATGTGGTTCTTGGTTTTTTAACATTTTTGGGGGGTTTATGGTTTTTGGGTATTTACGTGTTCTATGGGCTTCTATGGTTTTTAGTAATTTATATGTTTTTTAGTGGTTTTAATTTTTTAAGGGTTTTAAGGTTTTTTAGTGTTTTTTTATTTCCAGTTAGTTTTTGGGATTTTTAGGATATTTATGGATTTTTAGGAGTTTTATGTATTTTGAGGGTTTTAGGTTTTTTAGGGTATTAGGGTTTTTGTGGTTTTTTTACAGGGTTTTTTGAGTTTTTTAGGGTTTTATTATTTTTAGAGTTTTTATAAAATTTCAGTGGGTTTTAAGGGTTTTTATGGGGTTTTAGGGTTTTTAAGGTTTTAGGGGTTTTATGTGTATTAGGGTTTTTAGGATTTTTAACATTATTATGTTTTTAGGGGTTGATTGTTTTAGATTTTTTCAGTTTTCATAGGGATTTTTAGTTTTTAGAATACTTTTGGGGATTTTTAGTGTTTTTTTAGTATTTTGATGTTTTCTTGGTTTTATGGTTTTTCACGGTTTTTGGAGTTTTGTAGGGTTTTTAGGGTTTTATGGTTTTTTTATTTTTAGGGTTTTTTTATGATTTCTTAGTGGTTATAATGTTTTTTAGATATTTTTAACATTTTAGGGATTTAATGGTTTTTTAGAGTTCTTGGTGGGGTTTTATGGTTTTTATGGCTTTTAAGGGTTTTTAAGGTTTTTAGGGATTTCAGAGTTTTTAGATTTTTTTAGGTTTTTAGGGGTTTTAATTATTTTAATATTTTTAAAGTTTTATTAGGTTATTTCTGGGTTTTTTTCATTTTTATGCATTTTTATGGATTTTATAGGATTTTTATGTTTTTAAGGGGTTTTATGGATTTTGATGGTTTTATGGTTTTTATGGTTTTTTTCATTTTAGGGATTTAGTGAGTGTATATGGTTTTTTGGGTTTTTTTAACATTTTTAGAGATTTAATGGGTTTTTAGAGTTTATTGTGGTATTTTAGGGTTTTAGGGTTTTTTAAGGTTTGATGGGTTTTATAGTTTTTAGGTTTTTTTAGTGTTTTGACATTTTTAGATTTTTTTAGGGTTTAAAGTTATTTTATTTTTTATGTTATTCTTAGGGGTTTGGGGGTTTTTTTATGATTTTAATGATTTTAGGGTTTTTTTATTTTTATGGGTTTGATGGATTTTAAGGGAATCTAGGGTTTTTTTGTTTTTTTGGATTTTTTAGTTTTTAGGGTTTTTAGGATTTTTAGAGATTTTTAAAATTGTTTCGGGTTTAAAGGGTTTTTATAGATTTTAGTGGTTTTATGGTTTTATTGGTTTTTAGATTTTTTTAAGGTTTTTTTGTGTTTTATTGTTTTTAGGATTTTTGAAGTTTTAAGTGTTTTTATGTTTTAAAGGTTTTCATAGATTTTTTTTAATTGGGTTTCAGGGTATTTTCTTTTTTTAGGGATTTTATATATATTTTTTTGATTTTTTCAGTTTTTATAAACCATTTGACATTTTAGGGTTTTTTGAGTCTTTTAGGGTTTAATGGTTTTTTTGGATTTTTTTAATGTTTTTGGGTTTACATGGGTTTTTGAGTTTTTACTGGTTTTCAGGGGTTATATGGGTTTTAGGATTTTTTATGAGTTTCATGGTTTTTAGGGTTTTTAGGGGGTTTTAGTGTTTTTTGAAATTTTAAGAGTTTTAAGTGTTTTGGGTTTTTAAGGCATTCTTAGGTTTCTCAAGGTTCTTAGAGGTTTTGTTTATTTTTATGGATTTTTATGGTTTTTAGGGTTTTAAAATTTTTTATGGTTTTTATGGATTTTGATGGTCTTTATAATTTTGAGTGGTTTAGGGTTTTTATGAGTTTTAGGGTTTCTATGGTTTTAGGGGTTTTATGGTTATTGGGCTTTTTAAAGGTCTTTATGGGTTTTTATGGTTTTGAGGGTTATAGTGTTTTTAGGTTTTTATGGGTTTTAACTAATTTTATCTTTTAAAGGTTTTCTTATTATGTGTCATATTGTTTTTAGATTTTTTTCATTTTCTTGGTTTTTTATGGATTTTTTAATATTTTTATGGTTTTTAAGGGTTTTAGGTATTTTAAGGTTTTTAGGGGTTCTTTATATTTTAGGATTTATTTTGGTTTTTTGTTTGTTTTTTTAGTTTTTTAGGGTTTTAAGGTTTCTTTAAGTTTTTAACTCTTCTAGTGGTTTAAAGTATTTTTAATGTTTTTAGAGGGTTTTATGGTTTAATGGTTTTCAGTGATTTTTTGTGTTTTTAGAATTTTTTAAGTTTTTTGGGTATTATTTGTTTTAGCTTTTTAATTTTTTCATAGGGGTTTTTAAGTTTTCATGGTTTTTTACATTTTTATGGATTTGAGGGTCTTTTAGGGTTTGTATGGTTTATAGGGTTTTTAAGTATATTGAGGGTTTTTAGGGTTTTTAGGTTTTTTTAGGGTTTTTAGTTTTTTATTTTTTTATGGGTTTTAAAGTTTTTTAGAGTATTTAATGTTTTTATGGTTCTTATTTGTTTTATGTTATTAAAGGTTTTTTTTTGTTTTTATGGTTTTAGTGTTTTTAGGGTTTTTAGGGGTTGTAACGCTTTGTAGGTTTTTAGGGGTTTTAATTGTTTTCAGGTTTTTATGGTTCCCTATTGGATTTTCTAGGTTTTTTAATTTTTTATAGATTTCATTATTTTTTGGGGTTTTTATGGTTTTTAGGGTATTTTGGGATTTTGGGGGGAGGTTTATGATATTTAGGTTTTTTTATTATTTTTTTGGGTTTTTTGGGATTTTTTGAGTATTTATAATTCCTATGGTTTTTAGTGTCTTTAATATTTTTTTGGTTTTAAAGTGATTTTAGAGTTTTTAGTGGTTTTTAGGGTTTATATGGGTTTTAGGGTTTTTATGGTTTTTAGGGGGTTTATGGTTTTTTTTCATTTTAAGGGTTTTTAGAATTTTTCAGTTTTTACGGGATTTAAGCATTTTTATGTTTTTAAGGTTTTATCTGGATTTTTTATGATTTTTAGGGTTTTACATTTTTAGTGATTTTTATGGATTTTTTTATGTTTTTTAGGGGTTTGGGTTTTTAGTAACATTGCAAGTTTTCGGGTTTTCATAGTTTCTTTTGGTTTCTTGGGTTATTTAATTTTATTTTTTTCTAAGGTTTTTTATTATTTGTTAATTTTTTTAGGGGTTTAAAGGTTTTTTAGAGTTTTGATCAAGTTTTAGGGTGTTTATGGGTTCTTCGGGTTTTTAGGGTTTTTATGGTTTTTATAGGTTTTATGGTTTTAGGTTTTTTATGGTTTTTATAATTTTATAGGTTTTTAAGTGTTTTAAGGTTTTTAAGGTTTCCCTAGTGTTTTTAGTATTTTTGGTCTTTTTTACATTTTTAGGTAGTTTTATGTATTTTTTAAGATATTTATGGTTTTCAGTGATTTTGTGGGGTTTTAGTATTTTTTAGGTTTTTTTAGATTTTTATGGGTTTTTTAGGTTTTTGGGTTTTTATTGATTTTTATGGTTTTAAGGGTTTTTTTATATTTTTTAATTTTTAATGGGTTTAAAGGGTTTTTAGTGTTTTAGTGGGTTTTATATTTTTTATGGGATTTAGGAGTTTTTTAATGTTTTAGGGTTTTTAGGTTTTAAGGGTTTATTAGTGTTTTTAGTGTTATTATGTTTTTCAGGGGTTTGAAGGATTTTTATATTTTTATGGTTTTCTTAGGGTTTTCAGTTTTTAGTTTTTTTTAAGTCTTTAGGTATTTTTAGGGATTTCTTAGTATTTTTTTGGTTTTTATGGGGTTTATGGATTTATATGGGTTTTAGTTTTTTTTTATTTTAGAGTTTATATTTTTTCGGGGGGTTTTTTGGTTTTTTTAGCTTTTTAGTGTTTTTAGAATTTTTAGTAGTTTTTAGGTTTTTAATGTTTTTTCGGTCATTTATGGTTTTAGGGGTTTTATGGATTTTAGTATTTTTAGGGTTTTTAAGGGTTTTTTCTATTTTTAGAATTTTTTAAGTTTTTGGGGGGATTTAATTATTTTTAGGTTTTTATGGTTTACGTAGGGTTTTTTGGGGTTTTATGGTTTTATACATTTTTAGGCATTTTTAGTTCATTGTTAGTATTTTTATTAGTTTTTTATAATTTTAGTTATTTTCAATGTTTTTAGGGTTTTTAGTGCTTTTATGGTTTGTATTATTTTTGTGGGTTTTATGGTTTTTTTATTTTAAATGGTTTTATTGGTTTTTAGAGTTTTTTAACATTTTTAAGGGTTTAAAGGGTTTTTAGAGTTTGAAGTGGGTTTTTTGGGGGTTTTATGAGTTTTTTAATGTTCTTAGGGTTTTGAGAAATGGTTACATGGTTTGTTGATGTTCCTTGAAAAGTTATTTTGTTAGTTTTTGATATGTCCCTTGAAAAAAAATGGTTTTGGAGGCTTATTTAAATGTTTTCGTTGGAAATATATTTTTTTGGATATCATCTGCTTTAAATTTTTTTTAAACTATATTTTATAAATGTGCTAACATGTTCAATCCTAGTGGCATGAGTTGGGAATTCATTGGGGGAAATCGTAATGAGATTTAAACTCACCCCCTTCTTAGGAACTATAGTGAGTTTGTAGATGTTATATATCAATTGATTGGTAAAGGAAAGGCATATCAATTATTTTTAATCCTTCTTGATAGCTTGGGTTGGGAATATGGATTTGGATCATGGTGCATATTGAGAGTTATTGTTGGTTTCTTTAGTGTCTTCTTGTTTTTTTATCGTTTGGTTATATTAGTTTTGTCACATTTATTCTTCTTATACTCTAATAATTTCTTTTAGTTTAGTCTTATATTGTCTGGAATTTTTGTACTCATGTGTCATTAAGAAGTTTAGTTCTTATTATTATCATTGGTTTGGTCATTTTATATTAAAAGGGAAAAGCATCCCCCAAATAATTCTGATGCCCATGGAATCTATTTCTAGCCTTTGGTGTCTTGAGGATGTCACATAAGGCTTAGTAGCTCCCCCATCATTTCTTAAGACAATGAGGAGGGGTAGGATGTTAAAAATGGTGTCATGTTGTTCGGTACTGGACATTGAAATTGTATTTTTTTTGTCCCTTTGGATGGTATAAAGAAGATACGATTGTCAAAAAATGAAATGTAAAGTGTAAAAAGGCATAGCTAAGATCTTTATGGTGAAACTCATGTTACAAGGGAGTTGGGTACATGAGTGTTTTGAGACACTTCTAGGTGTTTCCAGTTCATAATCATGGGTTTATCTTACGAGAAGAGAATGACATGCATTGATAGAAATGTCTTCCCACTAATAGTACATAATTCATTTTTAGTAATGATTTATGATTTGGTGAAACAGTGTTTATTTTTTTAAAATAGTTGAAAATGGTTTTATTTTCCAAAGCATAGTGGAATTTTAATAAATGGTTTGAAAGTGGAAATTGTTGAATTTTGGAAAGGATCGTTATGATATGCATGATGTGGTAAATTTGAAGTTGAAAATCTTTTAGTTTCTAGATAGTGAGACTATATGGTGTTTTCATTTGGTTATAGGAAAAGGCACTAGGTAGATGCTGTAGAAACCAACCAGAAGAGGATGCAAATAATGTGGTTTCACCTAAGACACAAGTGATTCGAAAATTGGTTTGGAGTATTGTCCAAGAATTCTAGGTCATAAAAAGAGCGGAAAATGAGACAAGGTAAGTGGATCATTTAGTTTAGTTCCAAAATAAGAATTCACCCATCTTTCAGGGTGATTCAGAAATGGAAAAAATAAAATTTTGGTTAAATATGATTAATTCAATATTCATTTTCCTTGTCACACCAACTAAGATGAAGTTTAAGTTGGAAATGTACATGTTAGGAGATATTTTACTCTAGTTGTGGGATTTAGTAGTTCAGTACAAATTGAACCAAGGCATGAAATGGGAAGATTTTGGAATAAAAATTAACAAAAAATTATATCCACGTGATTATTGGATTGGAAGAACAATAGAATTATTCATTTTAAAGAAATATAACCTCACAGTAATAGATTATGGATCTAAATTTATGAATTTAGTATGCTTTTAACATGATTTTTCTACAATTAAATCCTTAAAGGCATGCATTTTTTAATCGAGGTTGAGGCCAAAGATTTACTCAAATATTTCCCTACATTGTATAACAGATTATACATAGATGGTAAATAGAGAAACAATGGTATAAAGGTATATCTCAAGAAACATGGTTGGATGAATCATGATAATACCTATAGAAACTGGTGAGAACTCTAATGCTGAGAATAAGAAGAAGAGGGATACCTATTTCCAAAGTGGTGGTATGACTTAGAATTAGACAATAAGATTAGTTAATATTTCTCCTAAAATAAAGGGTACACCTAATTGTTTTAAATTTGGTTCTCTAGATCATATAAAGAACGATTTTATAACACCACCTAGAGAATGTCACAATTGCAATAAGATGGGGCATCTACAACTTTATTATAATAGTGCTTTGAGGCTGGGTGCTAAGGGCACATATCATCCTTCTTAATAATAGTATTCTTTGATGGGACAAGTGCAACAAAATAGAATTATTCAACAAACCAAATAAATCCATTAAGCTTATAGGAATACCATGACTCCCCAATTAGGGAAATATTTATTGGTTAATAAATAGAAAATCACAACAAGTAGGAAATTTTATATAGATGATAAAGTGATTATTGATGATAAATTGAGATCTTTGATAGTGATATGTATGATTCTTTAGAATGTTATCATTATTCAGGATTTTTATTATATGGTTGCATGGAATTTGTTTATTTCTTCTCATGCTATTGAAACATCAAACTCCTCTTGGAAAAAGAGAATGTTGATCTTTTATGTGCTAAGTATGTTCTATTACTATCTATGGGGATGAAATGATTTGGTACTTCTATGTGCATGAGATGGATTTCTTGGACTTAATCATGGGTATGGATTGGTTGTCAATGTTCAAGACTCACATTGACTATTATACCAAAAGGTTTAGTTTTATAATGGATAATGGTATCAAGTATCTCTTTAGAGGAAATTAGAATATAAAGGCAAGTGGATTAGGATTTTTGGTGCCATTATTTGGAACTATATCATGCTAGTTGGTATCCTTGACCATGGTATCTATGGATGAGATTGATAATAGTGGTTTTCCAACAACTTTTGATTAGTTTCCTGAGGGTTTTCCGGATAATTTCTCATGGTTTTCACCCATAAGAGAAGTTGATTTTATGACTAATCTCTCACTAGGGTATAGTCCTATCTCACTTTTATCTTATTAGATGGAACCAAAAAAATTAATTGAATTGAAATACTAGTTGGTAGAGTTGGAAAAAAAGTTTCATTCATTCTAGTACATCTATTTGGGTAGTACTAGTTCATTTTGTGAAAAAGGAAGATAGAACTCTTATAATTTGATTGGATTATCATAACATTAATCATGTTCTGATAATGAATTAGAATCATATTCCATAAATTGATGACATGTATGATCAATTGAGAGGATCCTAGTGGTTCTCTAAAATTGCCTTTCTATTGGGATATCACCAAGTGCATGTTCATAAGGAGGATATTATGAAGATATCTTTCATAATTATATATGACCATTATGAGTATGTGGTTATACCTTTCAGTCTTACGAATTCACTATATGTCATTAAGAAATTAATGAATCAGATATTTCAAAGGTATCCTAATTATTTTTTGGTTGTATTTATGGATGACATACCGGAGTATTCTTGGACAAAGATTGATCATGAGAAATATTTTGAGGTAGTGTTGGGTATCATGTTGGATCATTATATGTATGTCAAACTTTCAAAGTTTGATTTTTGGATATAATAAGTACATTTCTTTTGATTTTTCAACTCTGAAAAATGTGTTTTTTTATATATAAAAGGTTGGGGTTGTGATCTCCTAGAAACCGAAAAAGAATGTCTTTTAGATATGCAGTTTCCTTGGCCTGGCTGGTTATTACCGACATTTTCTTCGTGAATTTTCCTGACTAGATTCCCGAAAGAAAGCTTTAAAAAAGTATAATGTTCCATTCCAATGGGCTGATCAATTTCAAAATTATTTTAAAGAGTTTAATTTTTTTCCTTATATCAGTAATAATTTTGATATTTCTATAATCAGGACAAGGATATATGGTTTATTGTGATTCTTTGGGATCTATTTTGGGGTGTGTTATCATGCAGAGAAATCATGTTGTTTCTTATCGATCATGTAAGTTACATTTTAATGAGAAGCAATAACCAATACATGATTTAGAATTAGATATTTTAGTCCATAATTTTAAGACCCGACATCGTTATCTTTTTACAACTAGAAAATGACCCTATACCCATGGTTTTGGAAACAACCATGGGTATGGGTCACCCCTATATCCATGGGGGGGTAATTTTTACAGGATGAACCTATACCCATGATTTTGGGAGAACCGTGGGTATAGGTTTCATGTTGGAAAAATTTTCCATGGAAAGAACCTATACCAATGGTTCAAAAAAACCATGGGTATAGTTCACCCAAATACCCATGGTTTTTTCAAACCATGTTAATAGATTTCATGGGATAAAAAATTATGTGGGAAAACTTATACCCACATTTTTTTCAAATCGTTGGTATAGGTTGGCCAGTTATTATTCCATAATAATAATTACAATTAATATTTAATTAATATAAACTAATTTTTTACATATATATATTTATATATTTTTTTTAATATAAGAACATAAAACATGTTGTAGGATAGTGGTAAAGTCCTTCTTCTGTACGTGGAAGGTGCAACAATCAAATCCTAGTGGAGTTATTTTTTAAAATAAACACCTATACCCAAGGTTTTACAAAATCATGGGTTTAGGATTTTCCATTTATGTTTCATATCCCAATGGTTTATGAACCATGTGTATTGGTGTATATACCCACGGTTTGGAAAAACCATGGTTATATGTCTATACTGACAACTTAAATCTTCACAATTTATAGAACTGTGGGTATATCCTATACCCACAGTTCATTGGGATATAACCATGGTTTTAAATTGTGGTTATAGGTACAAATTGTAGTAGTGTTTAGGTAATTTGTTCATGGTGTTTACAGATCATAAGAGTTTGAACTTATTTTATCACAAAGTGATTTGAATTTGAGAAAAATAAAATGAATGGATTATCTTAAATTTTTTAAATTTGAATTAATGTATACATTGGGTGATGGTAAATCTATAGAGGATGCATTATGTATAAATTTATATTGTTATTTGGTGAAAGGGTCTTTAAATCAATGATATTTAATGTCAGTGATTGCCAACATGCACTTGGATTGTGAAGATCAATGTAGTCTTAATGTTTTATTTCGAGTTTATTTTGTCATATATTTGGTAGATGGGGTTAAATAGGCGCATAAATATAATTTATAATATGTTTATATGAGTTAAAAAAATTCAATTTTGGGGAGACCATTGAGGGATTTAATCTTGATATCAAATCAATGTTGTGGTTTTAATATCATATGGTCATAACTTTTTTTCTATAACAACTCCATCATGATTATGATTTTTTGAGATGGGTTATTCATCAGGGAATAAAAAAACATTATAAGGAACTAAAACCACAATTTAGTTTAGATGATATGAAAATAAAGGTTGCTATGTTTTTTTAGATGCCTCACCTTTCTGCTGGTTAAGGCATAGCACCAAAAGTCATTGATTATACTATAGTATTTTCCAATTCCTGTATGGAAATTCGAGCAGATAACTATGGATTTTGTAATAGTTCTACCAATGATGGTTTGGAATAAAAATTATATATGGGTGATATTGGATCATTCCACAAATACATCCCATATCATCTCTATTTTTGAATCTAATATGTTGGATTACTTTTCAAAACTCTATATTTGAGAAGTTGTAAAATGTCATAGTTTATTGTCTCATATTATCTGAAATAGACCCCGGGTTTACATCTCATTTTCATAAATATTTACAAAAATACCTTGGGATATATTTGACTATGAGGACATCATATCATCCTCAAATGGATGTATAATATGAAATAATTATCTAAACATTGGATTGAATTCTTAGGGTTTGTGTAATAGATTTTGGTGGTTCATGGGAGGATCACATACCATTAGTAGAGTTCTATTAGAACAACAGTTATCAGGCATCAATACATATGTCTTATTTTGAATCTTTTTATGTGAATCCTTATTGGTATTCTATTTTTTGGATGGAAATAGATGATATTTTATTGGTTGGAACAAGCCTTTTTCAAGAGACAACCAAGAATATTTAGATGACCAGAATGAGGATGGATATAACACAGAATCATCAAAAATTATATGTGTATCATTGTCTATGACTGTTATCGTTTAAGGTAGGAGATTATATGTCTATGGGAATCACTTCCAGGATTATGAATTATCATTTTGGGAAGCATGGAATGTTATCTCTTTGATATCTATGTCCTTTTGATATACTCAAATAGGTGGGCATATCGGTTGGATTTTACACCAAGGTTCATTTTAGGGAATAATGTGGTTCATGTATCTAAATTGAAGAAGTATCAACCTAACACTGACTATGTTATTAGATTAGATCATGTTGACCTAGATATGGATGGTAAAGTAGTTCATGAGCAGGTACAAATTTTTTATAGGAAATAGATAGTATTGCATGGTAAAAGCATTGATCTAGTGAAGGTTTTATGGAAACATGTTCATATTCAGGAGGAAAATTGGGAACATGAAAAGGAAATGATGGATCAATGGACAAAACTCTTCAAGGATAAATCTATTATTCTACTTTCAAAATATGTAATGACCAATGGTGGCAAGAATTTAGCACACCTAATGTTATTTACTTGTCCATTTATTTATGTATTTTTAGTATATAAAATTATTAGGTTAAGTTTTTGGAGGTTTTTAATAGATTTTCAATTTTATTGAGGATTTTATAAAGGTTAATGATATAAGAACGGCTAATATAAATCATGTAACACCTCTAGGAAACCATGTAACTAAAATAGTGGATACTAGGGAGTTTCACGATTAAACACGTGATTTGGAAAACCCATGAAGATTCCCAATAGAAAACACGCAGTGTTGGACAGTGGGGTATAACATGGTTGGTACCCAGTTTGTCTAACCTTGTGAGACAAATATGTGTGTTATATTTTGAGGTAGTGTCTTGTGTGTGGTTACTTCATGGGTTTCCTAACTGTGCACCCTAACCATGCACCATGTAAAATTTGATTTGAAAATTGCGAATTTAATCCTATATACCTACTAAACCACTGATTTTCCCATTAAATAGGCTATAAAACGAATTTCTCTTCCTCTCAAGGAGGTGGTGACAATTTATTTTAATCTGAGAGATATTCCTAGGAGAATCCAAATGGGTTTCAGACCCATATTTTTTGGTAAGTTCTCTTTCTAAATCATTTTCCTTAGATCTTTCTCCTTCTATAATTTGGAATCATGGATCTACATAATTGGGGATATATCCATGTTTTTTAATGTCAATTTTGATGGTATGTGATTATTTTCATTGAATGGAATGAGATATAAGTGGGAATATTTAATATCTAAGTGGTTTTATTAAACTTGTTGTTTCATTATTCATTTCAACCTTGGTCTTAGAGGTAGGTGGATTCTCTATCAACTCCTCTTGATTAGAACTTTAAGGATTGATTTTAAATTGATTTAATTACTGGATTTTTTTTTGAAAATCATGGTTTGATTAGATATAATTACCATCTAAATTATGGTTTTAAAAATCATGGGAATTGGATAGATTTTTAGGAAAACTGTTATTTATAATTTTTAAATGGTGATTTTAAAATTATAGTTAGTTGACGAAAGTAATGTATTTTTTTAAATGATTTTATTTAAATGGGTTGATATTATTTGGGAATAATATTTGGGACTACGTTTAATGGGATTGACAATGGTCTTAAATTACCCCCATCAGAGGGACTGAGTATGGGTGTGAAGTTCCACACTTAATGGTAACACTAAGTTTGTGTGTGTTTGTATTAAGGATGTGTGTGGAAATGTAAATTTTCATCCCAAATTATTAATTGTGAAATGGGTAAAATAATTGTTAATATTCCTTGAAAAATTATTATGTTATTTGTTTATGTATTCCTTGAAAAAAATGGCAATTAAGGCCTATTTGATTGTTTTCCTGGGAAAACTATTTTGGTTGGATATAGACTACATTATTTTTTTTAACTTCTTTATATAAATGTGATAACCTGTTTAATAATAGTGTCGTGATTTGAGAAATAATTATTAAAATAAAAAATATTTTTATACTAACCCCCCCCCCACATGGAAATTATGGTGTGTTTACAGATGTTATATATCTAGACACTGGTAATGGAATAATATCCTTGTTCCTTATTGATTCTTTTTGATACCTTTTTTGGACATGTGGATTTGGATCATGGATTATATTGGGAGTTTTTATTGGTGTCTTTGGTGTTTTTTTATCATTTTGTTCCATTGGTTATGTAACATTGATTACGCTTGTACTAGGATATTATATTTTGGTTTATTCTTGTATTGGATTTCATTTTGGTACTCATTCATCATTAAGCAGTTTGGTTTTTACGGTTATAATTGGTTTTGTCATTTTTTCTTAAAATGGAAAATTGTCCCTCTACTATTTATGATGCCCTTGAAATTTATTTCCAGCCTTTGGTGTCTTTGGGATGTCACCTAGGGCCAATTAGCTCCATCATCACTTCTCAATCCAATGAGGAGGGGTAGAATGTTATCGTGAAAATATCACTTTGATTCCATTTGACCCTTAAATTTATTGCTTCTCCTATATTTAAATACTGAAAATTGATCTTGATACTACTAAATTTATTCAAAAAAAATATCCAAAAATCAAAAAATAAATAAAAGATAATTTTTATTCACAAAATCTTGATTCATACATCCATTTTGCATTTTTATTCATTTTTTATCTTCCCCATCCCATGTTTTCCTCATGAATATATTTTTATTTTTATATTTAAATTCTAGTTCATAGTTTCCAATCTCCAATAATCCTTTATAATTTTTATAATTGGGTAAGAACATTATAGGAATAAATTTGAGTGGTAAAAGGAAAGAGTTTTTCATTTTGTTAAAAAAGAAAAAATTGAGGGAAACATGAGTGATCATAATATTTTTTAGTGTAAACATATAAGTGATTTTATGAGGACCATATTTCTTTGTATTCAAATTTTATTTCAAGATTATTAAATAGAATGGGTGAGTAACATCAATGAAATGGATATTAATTTGGCCATGAGGGATGTACAAGAAAAATTTTTAAGGTTGAATGTGAGGATACATGATTTGAAATCCCCTTCTAATTATAGAGAACCATGAAGATATTAATTTAAGAAGAGGATGAGTTTTTGAATTTTCAAGAGTCACTAATTTAGATAAACAATCAATCCAATTATCTTGGAGGAGTAAAGTTGAGGATCACTTCATTAAAGGGTAAGAATGATCCTAAAACATACTTGGAATGGGAACAAAAGGTAGATCATGATTTTGGTTTTTATAACTATTCTAAGGAAAATAAAGTGAAATTGGTGGCTGTGGAATTCACCGACAATGATAGTATTTTGTGGGACTAACTACAAGTGAATTTACAAAAAAGTGGGGAAATACCCAACCTCAATTGTGAGGAGATGAAATTGGTAAAGCATAAGAGATTTATTTCTAGGCACTATTATCTTTATTTGTTCCTCAAGTTGAATGATTGGAAATATAGAGTTACAAGTGATTAGAATCATCATAAAGAGATGGATATCATCATGATTCAGGAAAATATTGATGAGGAGTGATAGGCCACCATTGTAAGGATTTTTAATGGCCTCAACCATAGAATTCAGTTCACAGTGGACATGCAACACTATTTAGATATGGGTGATCTTCTTCACATGGATTATAAAGTAGAGAGGAAAGTAAATTCACTAAGGTTGAACCCCATATATTATTGTAAGGATTATAAATATTATTTCTTGTTCAATGATTCCAAACCACAAGAACATATAAGGGAACACAAACTGAATTCATAGGAGGTTACAAAACCAAAGCCCTTATTTTCAGAATCTAACGTTAAAATGGAGGGTAAGTTTGTTTCCAAATTACATGATATAAAATGTTTTAAATTTAAAGGTTTTAAAAATTTGTCCTTATAATGAAAAAATAATAGGTCCATGATTATTTTGGATGATGTATATGTTTTTAGTGCTAGCTCAAGAAAAGAAGAAATTCCACCACTTGAGGTGTTTTCAGATGTGTAAATAGAGATCTCTGTACATTGGGAACTGATCGTGGAAATACATTCTTGGAGTGATCAACCCAAAGGATAACATTATCAAGAGAAAAGGTAGCACATTTTTCATACTATATTCTTCTTCAAAGATAATATATGTTTTATGGTCATTGATGGGTGTATTTTGACAAACATATCTAGTGGTTTTATGGTTGATAAATTGGATTTATCTATAACCAAGAATCCTTGTACTTATAGATTGTAATGGTTAAATAATAGAAGGGATGTTAAAGTGACAAGAAAGTGAAAACTCCAATTTCTATTGGGATGTATGGATATAATGTGATATTTTATGTTATTTCCTTTCATTATTGTCATATCTTGTTTGCTAGGCTTTAGAAATATGATAAGAGGTCTGCACATGATGGATACACCAACCTCTGTTCTTTTGAGTAAAATGGTATGACGATTATACTTACACCATTTAGGTTGTTGAAAGATTATCAAAACCAAGTTAGGATTCAAATAGATTATTAAATGGGATAAAAATAAAAGATAGAGAAAAATATAGAGAATGAAAAAAGAAAAAGAGTGAAAAATGAGTGATAAGTGACATCAAAATAAATGGGGAAAATAAAATAGATTAAAACAAGAGTTAAAACAAGAGTGAAAATAGGAGTGAAAATAAGAGTTTTTAGGGAACAATGAGTTTATTTTTTGTAAAAAGAGATAGAAAGAGATATTTATAAGTGGAGGAAACTCTCATGATTCTATTAAGGGGAGATTTTTTTACCAATAACTCTATTAACCCATCTATTCCTTCTTGTGTTGTGTCTTTATTATAAGAATATAGATATTGAGAAAGTGTTGGAAACGAAATGAATTTGTTCTAGGTGGTTTGGTATGAAAAAACCTTCTAAAAGGGAGGTTCCAAGAGAAAAAAAAATTAAAACATCATCCATGAGGATATGGACCTTTCAATGTCTTATAGAAGATAAATGATAATTCCGGCAAGATTGAGTTTCCTGTTTGGTATGGAAATGTTAGTGTCACATTTAATGTTGCTAACCTTTCTATATTTTAATTTTAAGATTTATGGATGAATAATTTTGAGAAGATAGGGGGTGATGATGATTATGTAACCCATAGGAATCGACGGTTTGAAAATGGAATTGATGAGGAGGGTGGAATTCATATGACTGCACATGACCCATTTTGAGGAGTTGGTAGCCCAATGATAATGGAGAAGATAAAGAGAATGAAGGATGCCTTAAATGGTTTAATCATTTAATTCCAATGGTAGGCACAATTCCAATTCTTGGGGAATTCATCTAGGCCTATATTTACATTAATTAAGGACCAAAAGTATTTAATAGACTAATCCCATGTTGTGCTATGAATTTCAATCCCACCCCACCATGGAATCTTCAAACTAAAAAGTAGTGGGCTAGTTGTCTTTACATTACAAAGGTGTGAATCTTGTCCATTAAAGTCATGGGCATGTGTAAATTTTTTTAGAAGAACTATTTAGTCTTTTTTACTTGTAGAAACTAGCTGTTAGAATTTTTTATCACTATAGCTATAAATAGCCACCCCTTTTACTCTTTGAACATCATGAATGAAGGTGAAGTTATTATGAAGATTTTTTCTTGAAACATTTTTCTTCTTGCTTAATTATTGAATTATCAAAGGACTGGTCATCCTTTGTGGTTTCTTGTGTCTATAATTCTTAGATAAAAGTTCTATTTGGGTTCTACCTTGACCAACACCCTCCTTTCTTCCTTATTTCAATAATTTATATCCCTTTTCACTTGTTTGTTTTGGAGATCTGGGAGGTCAACATGAAAACCTTTAACACGGTTCCTAAGATAGTTACTAACAGGTCTTGGAACATGTAACATGGTTTTTAAGGTTTTTAGGTATTTTTTTGACATTTTTATAGTTTTTTAGGCCTTCTTTGGATTTTTAGGGTTTTGGGGGTTTTTATAGATTTTGGGGGTTTTAGGGGGTTTAACGGTTTTTATGGATTTTGAGGGGTTTTAGGGGTTTTAAGGGTTTTTATAGTTTTTTAACATTTTTGTAGGTTTAAAGGGTTTTATATTTTTTAGTGGTTTTTAGGGTTTTTATGTAAATTTATGGTTTTTAATGTTTTAAGGTTTTTTTGGTTTTCTAGGTTTTTTGGGGGGTTTAGGGGATTTTGGGTTTTTATAATTTTTTAGGTTTTTAGGGGTATTATGTAATTTTATATATTTAATTTTTTCTTATGGGTTTTCATGTTTTTAATGGATTTTTTTTTGTTTTTAGGGATGTTTATATATTTTTAGTATTTTTATGGTTTTTAGGGGTTCTAGGGATTTGAGGGGATTTAGGGGTTTTTTGTATTTTTTTGATTTTTATGTTTTTAGTGTTTTTAGGGGATTTTTGAGTTCTTTATACTTATTTAGGGTTTTTAGAGTTTTTAACATTATTAAGAGTTTAATGTGTTTTTAGAGTTTTATTGATTTTTTAGGGTTTTTTGGGTTTTTTGTGGTCTTAAGGTTTTTATGTGTTTTATGGTTTTGAGAGTTTTTAGGGTTCTTATAATTTTTAGTGTTTTTATATTTTTAGGGGTTTAAAGGGTTTTTATGTTATTAAGGTTTTCTTAGGGGGTTTTATTTTTTTTAATATTTTTAACATTTTTAGGGATTTTATTCGTTTTAGGATTTTTATGGTGTTTAATGTTTTAGGGTTTTGAGGATTTTTATGGGTTTTAAGGGTTTTTGGTTCTTTATCATTTTTTGGGTGGTTATAGGTTTTTTTAGATTTTTTAGTTTTTAAGTTCTTTTAGAGATTTTTAACATTTTCATGGGTTTTAGACTTTTTAGTGGTATTTAGGGGTTTTTGTGCTTTCAGGGTTTTTTAATGTTTTTTTGGGGTTTATGATTTTTCAGGATTTTACGGGGTTTTAGGGTCTTTATGTTTTTGGGTTATTATCATTTTTTATGTGGTAGGTTTTGGAAGTGTTTATAGGTTTTATGGTTTTCTAAGGGGTTATTTTTTTGTTTTTTTGGAACTTTTTGTGATTTATTTGTAATTTTATGGTATTTAGAGTTTTTATAGATTTTTATGGTTTTATGTATCTTTAAGGTGTTTAGGTTTTTTAGGTTTTTTAGGGGTTTTATGTGATTATAGGTTTTTAAGTTTTTTCAGGGTTTTTTAGGGTTTTAGGGTTTTTTAGTTTTTAAGGATTAGAGGGATTTTTTATGTTTTTTATAGTTTTTAGGGTTTTTAAGGATTTCGTGGGTTTTTAGGGTTTCTATGGGTTTTATTGTTTTTATGGGTTTTAAGGGTATTTGTGAGTTTTTTAGGATTTTATGGTTTTTTGTAGTATTTTAAAATTTATAGGGGCTAAAAGGGTTTTTAGAGTTTTTAGTGGTTTTTTTATTTTTATGGGTTTTGGGGGATTTAATGTTTTTAGGGGTTTTATGGTTTTTATGGGTTTTGGGGGATTTAATGTTTTTAGGTGTTTTATGGTTTTTATGGCCTTTAAAGGTTTTAAGTGTTTTGATCATTTTTTAGGGTTTTAAGTGTATTTATGTTTTTATGGTTTTCTTAAGAGTTTTAAAGATTGTTATAGATTGAACATTTTTAAGGAATTTTCGGCATTTTTTAGGATTTTATGGTTTTTAAGGTTTTTAGGGAATTTGATGGTTTTTATATGTTTTTAGGATTTTAATGGGGTTTTTTTAGTTTTTATGGTTTTTTTCATTTTATTATAGCTTTAGGTTTTTTAGGGATTTTCTTAACATTTTTAGTTGTTTAATGGGATTTTAGATTTTTTTTGTGTTTTTTATCATTTTTATGGTTTTTAGGGTTTTTTTAATGTTTGAGGGTTTTATTATTTTCTTTGGGTTTTTAGGGTTTTTAGGTTTTTTATGTTTTTAGGGATTTTTTAGATTTTTTTTGGATATTTGTGGGTTTTTATGGATTTTGAGGTTTTTTGGTTTTATTTATTTTTAGAGTTTTCTTAGGGTTTTATTGTTTTTTAATTTTTTAGAGGTTTTTTGGGAGTCTAGGTTTTTTATGTAGTTTTATGGGTTTTAGGAATTTTGAGGAGTTTTTGGGTTTTTAGGGTTGTGACATTTTTTTCGTTTTTTAGATTTTTTTGATTATTTAGGGGTTTTAAAGTTTTATTATAGTTTAAAATTTTTAGGGGTTTAAATGGATTATAGGGTTTTAGTTGGGTTTTAGGGGTTTATGGGTTTTAGTGTTTTTAAGGGTTTTATATGTTTTTATGGTTTTCATGGTTTTTTAGGGTTTTTGTTGTTTTTATCATTTTATAGTGCTTTTAGGGTTTTTATCATTTTTTAGTTTTTAGGGGTTCTATGTTTTTAGGGTATTAAGGTTTTTTTGGGTTTTTCATGGTTTTTTAAGTTTTCTAGGATTTTATGAATTTTTAGGTCTTTTTTATGATTTTTATGGTTTTTTAGGGTTTTATGGATTTTATTGGTTTTAGGGGTTTTTTTAGTTTTTTGTGATTTTTATGGGTTTTAGAGTTTTATAACATTTTAGGTGTTTAAATGGTTTTATGGTTATTAGGATTTTTAGGGTTTTATAAGTCTTTATCATTTTTATTTTTTTATTAGTTTTATGTGATTTTAGGTTTTGAAGGTTTTATTAGTTTTTTCAAGGGTTTTAGGGTTTTTTATGTTTTTAGGTATTTAAAGGGATTTTTAAGATCTCATGTTTTTTAAGGTTTTTATAGATTTTGAGAGTTTTTAGGGTTTTAGGGGGTTTTAAGGATTTTTGAGTTTTTAGGTTTTTTGTAAATTTTAATGTGATATAAGTTTTTTATGGGTTTTAGGGTATTCTAGGTTTTTAGGGTATTTTCGGTTTTTATGGTTTTGGGGGTTTTAGGGTTTTTATCATTTTTTAGTTTTTAGGGATTTTAATTTTCTTTAGGTGTTTATATTTTCTAAGTGTTTTTCTGGGTTTTAGAGTTTTTTATTTTTTTAGGGATTTTTGTGGATTTTTTGGAATTTATTTTTTTAATTTTTTTAGGTATTTTTAGGGTTTTGGGGTTTTGTTGGTTTTAGGGTTTTTAGAGGTTTTTTAAGTTATTTAGGATTTAAAGGGTTTTTAGAGTTTTTTAACTTTTTAGAGGAATAAAGGGTTTCATATTTTTACTGGATTTTTAGGGTGTTTATGGGGTTTTTAGAGTTTTTAAGGTTTTTAGGGGGTTCATGGTTTTATGGTTTTTAGGGGTTTTATCATTTTTAGGATTTTATGGGTTTTTTGTGTTTTTAGGTTTTTACGATTTTCTTAGGGTTTTTTAGTGATTTTTGGGTTTTTATATTTTTAGGGATTTTTTGGATTTTTTGGAATGTTAGGGTTTTAGGGATTATGAGGGAATTTAGGTTTTTAGGGTTTTAGGGGTTTTATTGTTTTTTTCGTTTTAGTGGCTTTTTTAATTTTATGGATTTTAATGGTTTTTTAGAGTTTGTTAACACTTTTAGTGGTTTAAAGGGGTTTTTGGAGTTTTTAGGGGGTTTTATGGGTTTTATGTTTTTTTAAATGTTATTAGTGGTTTTATGGTTTTGGGGGTTTTAGGGTTTTTAGTTGTTTTTAGGGGTTTTAATGTTTTTTGGGTTTTTAGGGGTTTTTTGTGTTTTTTGTGAATTTATGGTTTTTCATGTTTTATGGTTTTTTACATTTTTACTAATTTTTTGGGATTTTAATGATTTTATGGGGTTTGGCGGTTTTTAGGTGTTTTTTGGTTTTTTGGGTTTTATGGGTTTTTAGAGTTTTTTTTTTGTTTTTTAGGGTTTTAAGTTTTTTTTATCTTTTTTAGGGTTTTAAGGGTTTTTAGATTTTTTTATTGGTTTAGGGTTTTTATGGGTTTTTATGGTTTTTAGTGTTTTTAAGGTTTCCAGGGGTTTTATTGTTTTTATGAGTTGTAGTGTTTTTAGGGACTTTAGGGTATTTAGCATTTTTAGATTTTTTGGGGCTTTAGAGGTTTTTATGCTTTTAATGATGCTTTATGTTTTTAGGTTTTAAGGGTTTTAGGGTTTTATGGGTTTTAATAGTTTTTTACATTTTCAGTAATTTGTTGTGTTTTTTAGGATTTTTATGGGTATTTATGAATTTTTAGGGTTTTAGGGATTTTTAGGGGTTTTAGGGGTTTTATGGTTTTTTCAGTTTTAAGTTTTTTTTGAGTTTTTAGGTGTTTAAATATTTTTTTTGAGTATTTAATGTTATTTGGGGTTTAAATAGTTTTTCATTTTTTTGTTTTTTGGGTTTTTATGGGTTTAGGGGGTTTTTAACTGTAATGGACCGGACCTCTCCGGGTCATTCCTTTGTCAAAAAGAAGGCCATGAAGTGTTCTGGAGGGTAAAATGGACTTTTCCCACACTTTCCAGAATTTTGAAACTACACGCCGTGTAATTTAAGTACACACCGTGTACCCCTTTCCGGGTATACCCCATGTTGAAGGTTGTGACCTTGTCGTGTGAAATAAATGGGTGCACGTTGTGTACCCCAAACTACATGTCGTGTAGTCTCTCCCCGCGTACGCGTAACCGTGTGTTGACCAGTCAATGGCCTTGTGCCGTGTTGAAGGTTGTGTCCTTGCCATGTGAAATAAATGAGTACACGCCGTGTATCCAACACTACACGCCATGTAGTCCTTCCCCACATACGCGTTACCATGTGTTGAACAGTCAACGGTCGTGTTCCGTGTTGAGGCCGTGTCCTTACTGTGTGAAATAAATGGGTACACACCGTGTATCCAATACTAAACGCCGTGTAGTCCCTCCCCGCGTATGCGTTACCTTCAAGCCATGTGTTGACCAGTCAACGGCTGCGTTCTGCGTTGAAGGACGTGTTGGAAGCCGCGTGGTGACCGTGTGAAACGACCGAGTACACACTGTGTACCATAAAGTACACGCCGAGTAATTTTGCTTTTCTCACCTATAAAAGGAGGGGTCCCCTCCTCCTTTTCAACTCACCCCTCTCCTCCCCATTCCTCTTAGCAGAGCTCTCCTAAGAGACTCGAAGGCTCCTTTTCTTCCATAACTTCTTCGTCCGAGCTCTGATTTACGATCCGTCAACGACCACAGGATCGTAACGACGAGGCAGAACTTCTGAGCTTGGATCTGTTGTCTTTACTTCAGCCTTTCCTTTCCAACTTCCACTCGAGGAGGTTTTTCAAGGACTCGATAGAAGTGACGGATGTCGACAAACGTCTTCTAAAGATGATCCGGGGGGAGCTTTCTGATCAGAACCTATTGAGGTAGGGATCTTACCTTCGTCTCTCTAATTTTTGCATAATGCAGGGTGGTTATCCACTTGTTTTCATGAGAAAAAAATGAAGCATTAAAAAAAGATAATAACTTGTTAAAGAACAGGGATGGGAAAGTTGTTATGTTTATCTTTGTTTATCCTATTGATATGTTATGAATTGAATAGGATTATGCCTACTGAAAATCACGGTCGTTGGGGGCCTTTGCTTGCACAATTAAATTTTTCCCAATCTTCTAGACCGTTTTTGTGAATGGAACCTTATGGAATGTGGAATCTGGTTAATCGCGTAAAGTTGGCTGATTAAAATCTGGAACCCTTGTGTGATCTCCCCAGTTAAACAAAATGGAATAATTAACATGTGGGTTTTGGCTTGGTTACGTGGTGTGTGAAAGGGGGGGTGAATCCTGGGTTTTTAAGAATAGAACGGGCAGAAGGGCTGCGGTAAATGATGTTAAAGGGGCGATGATGTGGCACGAATCTTGTTTTGTGGGTTGTTGTGGATCGGATGAGCAGCGGGGCTGTGATAAGTTGTATCAAGGGATGATGATGTATGCTGCGGTTGTGGTTATGGAAGTTGGCAGTGGGGCTGCAGGGATGGGTTGGAATGTGAACGGGCTATGGGTTTTGAATAATAAATAAAATGTGGAAGAGTTAATGAATGGTGGGGCATGGTAATGGAATGGGGTTAATAATCAATGGGGTTTGTTTTCTAATAAGAAGGACTTTGTTGTGCTGGTTGTGTCTTCCTACCTTGATTTGTGGATGGCAGGGATGTGTTTTACGAACGATCGATGTGGTTGGTTGTGGATAGTTGCCCAGTAGTTAAGGAACTAATAAGCTGATTCTGTTGAAACGTGAAAACCTAAATGGGTTTGTGGTTGTTTTTTGTATGCATGCTTCATATTACCAGTGTCGAGGCACGTGTTCAGTTTCTCTGTTTAGAAGCCATAGGTTGGGCTGAGTGTTTGGTGTATATATATATATATATATATATCTGTATCTTTGTGTTTTATCGCACCCCACCCATGTTGAGCACTTAGTGGTGAACAATCCCATTTCATGGGAGAGGGTGTTTTCCCATAGTTACTAGCTCCTTCCTAGTCCTTCTTCCGTAGGCTGTGATGGCTTGAGGTGATCTTACACCTAAGACCCTTTAGGTAGGTTTCGATTGGGGTGGATTGGCCCAAGACTCTTCGGGTGGGTTTGTTTTCCCAAGAATCTTCGGGATGAGGCCCAGGTGTCTTTGGGTGAGAGTTCTATTACTGTTCCCAAGAATCTTCGGGATGAGGCCCAGGTGTGTTCGGGCGGGGACATGATCATGGTTGTGAGGCCCAGGTGTGTGCGGGTGGGAAGAGTGTGGTAGCGTCAGGACGTTCTCTGTTAGGAAGACCAACTAACTAGTGGTAAATGGTGCGGGGCACCCAATACTCTTGTTCTTATATACTACTACCTGTTGTGATTGTGTTTTTGGTGAGTGTGGCTGGTGAGGTTGGGTGGATAGAATTCCTTTCTAGGTTTCTTCTGTTGTCCTCATGGGACATAAGGATGTCTCCCCACTTGTGCATGAGAGATTTAGGTTTCCCTACTGAGTATACATGTATGCTCACCCTACGTTTACATTCAGGTTTCCAGGAGGACTACCAGGGTCGTGCGAGACCCTACTAGTCGGACAGTTGGAGTTGTTACAGTTGTTGTACTCTTGTTTTCTTTTGGTATTGTACTTTCATCTTTCTTGTACTTTAACCTTGTTATAAAATTGTTTAAATGTGCATGTGGGATTGGTTTGGGTTTATTTCTACACACTTGTTCTTCTCCTTTTTTGGTGGTTGACTTGTCCTATTTCCCGATATTAAATAATAAAAATGGTAATTCCTCCCATATTTGTGAAAACTCATACCCTTGGTGTTAGTCGCCACCCCGGGGCCTACTAGAGGCGGGACTCGGGGTTCATTATCTCCCTTTCACCATTGCCAGCTCAGGAGGGGCATCTTTGGTGGGAGGGGGTCATGATAGAATGGTATCAGAGGTGATGGTTGAGAGATAGGATGGAGTCTGGAGTTAGGCATAGTGAGGATTGCATGGGATGGTAGGGAAACAGTGTTGGTTAATCTTGGTGCGTGACATAGTCCATGGAAGATCGGCTACGACACGGGATTTTAGGGCCCCCCGTGATCCAATACAAGGACTCTGAGCCTATAGAATGACCAAGTGAGACTACATTGATTGCAGGGTAGAGACCCTAGGGAAGGTACATGCATCATCGTGATTGTGTTTTACTTGATTTGGGTGTTCTAGGAAATAAATTGAAATATAAATTATAAAATAAAACCTTGAGAAATTTCCATACTACTCGGGCTTAGGCATTCTTTTTTTACCGTACCGCTATGGAACCTGGATGACATCATAGAGGCAGAAGAGCTGGGCGTGGACAGTTGCACGCAGCAGAGTTGACAGCTCCGACAGGACCAGAGGTGGTGCGGGGTACGGTTTGTTTGTTCAGTACTCTTTTTTCCGCTTTGTTCGATTCAGGAGCTTCGCGCTCCTTTGTTGCACCTGGTCTAGCCCATGCTTTGGGACTAGACGTAGAGAGACTTTCCATACCACTGGTGCTGAGTACACCCGTTAGAGGCCAGACCAGTGTATCTTGTGTTTGTCGGGGATGTGGGCTGACGTTGGGACCACATCGATCTAGTGGGGACCTTCTTCTGTTACAGATGCAGCCATACGATGTCGTCCTTGGAATCGACTGGTTGTTTTCTGTTAGTGCCGTTATCGACTACTTCCGGAGAAGAGTCGTGTTCTCCTACATGGATGGGCAGCGCGTATCTTTTGTTGGTGAGAGGGTCTATCAGGTAGGAAGTCGGCATGTGAAGCCTCTCCTTTCCTTGTAAGGCAAGTTATTAGTGGTTCCAGCTGATACAGAGATGATGGATGTCCCGGAGGTTGTTGGGGAGTTCCTTGATGTTTTTCCTGAGGAGGTTGTGACTCTACCCCCCGATGTGACGTTGAGTTCGAGATAGACTTACAGCCTGGTGCCCGTCCGATTTCGATGGCTCCTTATCGGATGGCACCTTCGGAGTTGCGGGAGTTGCGGATTCAGATTGATGATCTGATGGATAAGGGTTTTGTTCGACCCAGTGTATCGCCATGGGGTGCTCTAGTTTTGTTCGTGAAGAAGGCAGATGGTGGTCTCAGGCTATGCATAGACTAATGAAGGTTGAACCAGGTAACGGTCAAGAACTGTTACCCCCTTCCAAGGATAGATGATCTCTTCAGCCAACTGAGGGGAGTAGGCTGGTTTTCTAAGATTGATCTATGATATGGATATCATCATCTGAGGGTAAAGAACAGTGACATCTCGAAGATGGATTTCAGGTGTAGGTATGGGCACTTCTAGTTTGTAGTGATGTCGTTTGGAGTTTCGAATGCACCGGCTGTGTTCATGGGACTTATGAACTTTTTCTTTCGAGAGTTTCTGGACCGGTTCGTCGTTGTGTTTATCGATGAAATCCTGATCTACTCAAGATCAGAGGAGGAGCACGTTGAGCATCTCAGGGCAGTCTTAGAAGTCCTTCGACACCACCAGCTTTATGGGAAATTGTTGAAGTGTAAGTTCTTGACACAAGAAGTACACTTCCTTGGGCACATAGTGTCTCGGCATGGAGTGTCAGTGGACCCGTCAAAGGTGGAGGAAGTTGTTTCTTGGGTAGCACCCAAGAGCGTGGCAGAAGTTCATAGTTTCCTGGGGTTATCATGTTACTATCGGAGGTTCGTTTCGGACTTCTCTCAAGTTGCTGCTCCATTGACAGCTTTGACTAGAAAGAACCAGGTCTTCCTATGGAGTGAGCAGTTATAGAAGGCTTTCGACTAACTGAAGGATAAGTTGGTCAGTGCTCCCGTACTCAGGTTTCCAGAGGAAGGGTTGTTGTATGAGGTGTTTTGTGATGCTTCTGGCCTTGGTCTGGGGTGCGTGCAGATGCAGAATAAGGGAGTGATCTATTATGGGTCTAGGCAGTTATGCCCTCATGAGCGTAATTATGCCACCCATGACCTAGAACTTGCAGCAGTAGTGTTCGCACTGAAGTTTTGGTGACATTACCTCCTTGGGGAGAAATTTTTGGTCTTCTCATATCACAAGAGCCTGCGTTATATCTTCTCCCAGCGTTACCTGAACCTGCGGCATTAGAGATGGGTCGAGTTCCTCCAAGACTATGACTTTGAGATCTCTTACACTGAAGATAAGGGCAATGTTGTGGCTGATACCCTAAGCAGGAAGTCGCATCAGGAATTGGTTTTGGAATCCACTGATGCTTGGAAGGCGATGGGAGAGTTGGCTGCCTTGCACTTGGATGCAAGGGTAGAAGGTGTTAGAGGCTGTTTGTTTCAGATGACGGTGTAGTCCTCCTTGTTGCAGCAGGTGGAAGAGTCTCAGTGGGGGGACTCCGAGGTGGAAGTAATGTGGGATCATATCTATCAGGGAAGCGCTCCAGAAGGATGGTCAGAGGACAGCCGATATCGGATGCTTTTCCTTGGAAGGTTGTTTGATCCAGAGGCGATTGTGATCGAGTTCTCCGTGAGTCCCATAGCTAGGCCTTGGCGGTACATCCAGAAGTTTCAAAAATGTACCGAGGCCTAAGGGAACAGTTTTGGTGGCCCGGGGTGAAACGGGCAGTGGTGGAGTTTGTGGCTAAATGCCTAGTGTGTCAGCAAGTGAAGGTTGAACACTGTGTTCCCTGTGGTTTCTTGCATCCTTTAGATTTCCCCGAGTGGAAGTGGGATGACATCTCAATGGAATTCATCACCGGACTGCCCAGAGCTCAGGGTGGTTATGATGCTATCTGGGTAGTGGTGGATCGACTGACGAAATCATCTCACTTCAAAGCAATTAAGGAGTCAGGCCCGATGAGTACCTTAGCACAGAGGTACGTAGACGAGGTTGTGCGTTTGCATGGGGTCCCGAAGACTATCATCTCGGATCGGGATACTCGGTTTACCTCACGAGTCTGGAGGGGGTTATAGCATGCTTTTGGAACCCAGATACGCCTTAGCACTACTTTCCACCCCCAGACCGATGGGCAGACAGAGCGGACTATCCAGATGTTGGAGGACATGCTGCGGGCATGCGTTCTGGATTTCTTAGGATCATGGGTATGAAACTTACCTTTAGTAGAGTTTTCCTACAACAACATATTCCACTCTACTATTGGCATGTCACTGTTTGAGGCTTTGTATGGGAGACCATGTCGTTCACCCATTTGTTGGGCAGAGGTTTGTGAGACAGGTGATCTTGGGCTAGAGGTAGTACAGAGCACCACAGAGAAAGTCCAGCTTGTATGTGAGAGGATGAAAGTGGCTCAGAACTGACAGAAGTATTATGCTGATCATCGGAGGAGGCCCTTGGAGTTAGAGGTGGGAGATCATGTGTTCTTGAAGGTTTCCCCTCGACGGGGGTAGCGGAGTTTTGGGAAGGGGAGAAAGATCTCACCTAGGTTCATCGGACCTTTTGAGGTGCTGAGGCAAGTCGGAGAGGTAGCATATCAGCTAGCCCTGCCACCTTAGTTGGAGAAGGTTCATGATGTCTTCCACGTCTCCCAGCTACATCGATACTTACACGAAGACTCTCACGTTATCGACTGAGGAGAGTTAGATATGGGAGATGACGCGACCTTCGAGGAACGACCAGTCAGAATCGACGATCGTAATGAGAAGGTGCTCCGTGGACGAACCATCGCCTTGGTTCATGTGTTGTGGAGGCATAGCGGCCTCAAGGAGAGCACTTGGGAGTGGGAGGCCCAGATGCATGCTCAGTACCCGGAGTTGTTTTGACTTGTGTTTTCCCTTGTTCTTATGAGCTTTGTGTTGATGTTATAGTTTGTACCTTTGATATATGGAATGTTTGTCTTGTCGTTTGTGAGAAATTTTGTTTTCCTTGTTCTATGGAAGTGTGTAACATGTCCGGATGTGTGGGAAAAAGGGAAAAACCTGATCCTTAATCGAGACGCATTAATGAGGATGCGATTGAACCCGTGCGGGCGAGTCAGTGCCACCTAAAGAGGATAATATCTCGACATAGGAGAAGGAATTTCCCCAAACCACATGTTTGGGAAGTGTGTTGGTTGTGCAGTGTTGGGGGTAGTGTAAGTTGGAAAAATCCTAATGTATGAAAGTGGTAAGACCCAATTGTTAATCAAGAGGCATTAATGAGGATGCGATTAAACCTGTGCAGGCGATTCAGTGCCGTCTAAAGCGGATAATATCTCGACATAGGAGAAGGAATTCCTAACACATATGATTAGGGTTGTTGGTTGGGTTCCTATTATAACGAGAACCCTAAGAGGTATCTTGTTGGGTTTCCTCTAGGTATGTTTTTGAATTCTCGAGGATGATAATATTTTAAGAGGTATCTGATGTAATGTCTCGGACCTCTTAGGCTCATTCTTTGTCAAAAAGAAGGCCACAAAGTGTTCTGGAGGGTAAAATGGAATTTTCCCACACTTTCCAGAATTTTGAAACTACACGCCATGTAGTTTGAGTACACGCCGTGTACCCCCTTGCCGGGTATACCCCGTGTTGAAGGTCGTGACCTTGCCGTGTGAAGTAAATGGGTGCACGCCGTGTACCCCAAACTACACGACGTGTAGTCTCTCCCCGCGTATGCGTAATAGTGTGTTGACCAGTCAACAATCGTGTGCTGTGTTGAAGTCTGTGTCCTTGCCATGTGAAATAAATTAGTACACGACGTGTAGTCCTTCCCCGCGTACGCATTACCGTGTGTTGACCATTCAATGGTCGTGTGTCGTTTTGGAGTTGTGTCCTTTCCATGTGAAATAAATGGGTACATGCCATGTATCCAATACTACACGCCGTGTAGTCCCTCCCTGCGTATGCGTTACCTTCAAGTCGTGTGTTGACCATTCAACGAACACATTCCACGTTGAAGGCTGTGTTGGAAGCCGCGTGGTGACCATGTTAAACAACCGAGTATACGCCGTGTACCAGAAATTACACTCTGTGTAATTTTTCTTTTCTCACCTATAAAAGGAGGGTTCCCCTTCTCCTTTTCAACTCACCCCACTCCTCCCCATTCCTCTGAGCAGAGCTCTCCCAAGAGAGTCGAAGGCTCCTTTTCTTCCACAACTTCTTCGTTCGAGCTCTGATTTACGATCCGTCAGCAGCCATGGGATCGTAACGACGAGGCGGAACTTCTGAGCCTGGATCTGTTGTCTTTCCTTCGGCCTTTGATTTCCAACTTCCACCCGAGTAGGTTTTTCTAAGACTTGACAGAAGTGACGTACGCCGACAGACATCTTCTAAAGTTGATCCGGGGGGAGCGTTGTGATCAGAACCTATTGAGGTAGGGATCTTACCTTCATCTCTCTAATTTGTGCATAATGTGGGGTGGGTATCCTCTTGTTTTCATGAGAAACAGTTGAACCATTAAGTAAAGATAATAACTGGTTAAAGAATGGGGATGGGAATGTTGTTATGTTTATCTTTGTTTATCCTATTGATATTTTATGAATTTAATAGGCTTAAGCCTACTAAAAATCATGGTCATTGGGGGCCTTTTCTTGTGCAATTAAATGTTTCCCTATCTTCTAGACCATTTTTGTGAATAGAACCTTGTGGAATGTGGAATCTGGTTAATCACGTAAAGTTGGATGATTAAAATATGGAACCCTTGTGTGATCACCTCGGTTAAACAAAATGGAATAATGAACATGTGGGTTTTGGCTTGGTTATGTGGTGTGTTAAATGGGGGTGAATCTTAGGTTGTTACGAATAGAACAGGCATCATGGTCGTGGTAAATGATGTTAAAGGGGAGATGATGTGGCATGAACCTTGTTTTGTGGGTTGTTGTGGATCAGATGAGCAGTGAGGCTGCGATACGTTGTATCAAGGGATGATAATGTACGTTGCGGTTGTGGTTATGGCGGTTGGCAGCAGGGCTGCAGGGATGGGTTGTAATGTGAACAGGCTATGGGTTGTGAATAATAAATAAAATTTGGAAGAGTTAATGAATTTTGGGGCATGGTAATGGAACGAGTTTAATAATCAATGGGGTTGGTTTGCTAATAAGAAGGAGTTTGTTGTGCTGCTTGTGTTTTCCTAACTTGATTTGTGGATGGCAGGGATATGTTTTAGGAATGATCGATGTGATTGGTTGTGGATAGTTTCCCAGTAGTTAAGGAACTAATAAGCTGATTCTGTTGAAACGTGAAAACCTAAATGGGGTTGTGGTTGTTTGTTGTATGCATGCTTCATAGTAGCAGTGTCGAGGCACGTGCTCAGTTTCTCTGTTTAGAAACCATAGGTTGGGATGAGTGTTTGGTGTATATATATATATATCTTTATCTTTGTGTTTTATTGCACCCCACCCATGTTGAGCACTTAGTGCCGAACACTCCCATTTCATGGGAGAGGGTGTTTTCCCATAGTTACTAGCTCCTTCCTGCTCCTTCTTCCCTAGGCTGTGATGGCTTGAGGAGACCATACACCTAAGACCCTTCAAGTAGGTTTCGATTGGGGTGGATTGGCCCAAGACTCTTCGGGCATGTTTGTTTTCCCAATAATCTTCGGGATGAGGACCAGGTGTCTTCGGGTGAGAGTTCTGTCACTGTTCCCAAGAATCTTCGGGATGAGGCCCAGGTGTGTTCGGGCGGGGACGTGATCGTGGTTGTGAGGCCAAGGTGTGTGTGGGTGGGAAGAGTGTGGTAGCGTCAGGACGTTCGCTGTTAGGAAGAGAAGTTAACTTGTGGGAAATGGTGTGGGGTACCCAATACTCTTATTCTAATATACTACTACCTATTGTGATTATGTTTTTGGTGAGTGTGGCTAGTGAGGTTGGGTGGATAGAATTCCTTTCTAGGTTTCTTCTGTTGTTCTCATGGGACATTATGATGTCTCCCCACTTGCGCATGAGAGCTATAGGTTTCCCTACTGAGTATACTTGTATTCTCACCCTACGTTTACTTTCAGGTTTCTAGGAGGACTACCAGGGCTTTGCGGGACCCTACTAGTCGGATAGTTGGAGTTGTTGTAGTCGATGTACTCTTTTTTTCTTTTGGTATTGTACTTTGAGATTTCTTGTACTTGCACCCTGTTATAAAATTGTTTAAACATGCATGTGTGATTGGTTTGGGTTTATTTCTATACACTTGTTCTTTTCCTTTTTGGGTGGTTAACTTGTCCTATTTCCCGATCTTAAACAATAAAAAGGTAATGCCTCCCATATTTGTGAAAAACTCATACCCTTGGTGCTAGTCGCCACCACGGGTCCTACTGGAGGCTGGACATGGGTGTCATTATCTCCCTTTCACCATTTCCAGCTCAGGAGGGGAATCTTTGGTGGGAGGGGGTCATGACATTAACATTTTAGGGGTGTTTGCTTCTTTTAAGGGTTTTAGGATTTTTATAATTTTTAGTTTTTTAAGGGTTTTAAGCGTTTTATGGTTTTTAAGGTTTTCTTAGGGAATTTTAGGGATTTTATGGTTTCTTTAGATGTTAGGATTTTTTAGGTACTTTTAGGATTTTTATGGTTTTTAAGGCTTTTAGTGATTTGGGTTATTTAAGGATGTTTTAGTTTTTTTAGGGGGTTTTTGATATTTTTTTAGTTTTATGGTTTTTTGATTTAATAGGGTTTTTTGTTTTTAGTTGTTTTTAAACATTTTTATGGGTCTAAAGGGTTTTTATAAATTTTTTGGTCTTTAAGGTTTTAATGGGTTTTTACAAATTTTTAAGGTTTTAGGGGTTTTTAGGTTTTTTTGGATTTTTACTATTCTTATATTTTTAGGGGGTTCAAGTTATTTTTATAGTTTTTTGGGTTTTGAGGGTTTTATAGGTTTTTAATTTTTTATGGTTTTTTATGTATTTTAGGGTTTTGGAGGATCTTTAGGATTTTTAGAGGTTTTTATGATTTTTATGGCTTTTTGGTTTTTAAGGAGTTTTTTTTGTTTTTTTAAAGTTTTTATGGTTTCTAAGAGTTTTAACCTTTTTAGGGTTTTAAAGGGATTTTAATGTTTTTATTGGGTTTTTTGGGATTTTATTGGTATTTAGGGGTTTTATAGTTTTAGGTATTTTTAGGGTTTTTAGAGTTTTTAGGGTTTCGGAGGGTTTTAAGTGTTTTTTGGTTTTTAAGGATTTCTTCAGGTTTTTCGTCATTTTTTTGGCTTTTTATGTTTTTAGGTATTTTTTGGGCTTTTTTAGGTTTTTTATCGTTTCTTAGTATTTTTAGGGATTTTGGATGTTTTAGGGTTTTTAAGGTTTTTATGGTTTCTATGGTTTTTAGCATTTTCAGGTTTTTAGGGGTTTTATTTGTTTTTAGGGTTTTAAAATTTTCTTAGTGATTTCAAGGGTTTTAGTTCTTTTTTAGTATTTTTATGTTTTTTAGGGTTTTATTTGTTTTTCAGTGTTTTATGGGGTTTAAGGATTTTTATGGTTTTTATTCTTTTTTCATGTTTTAATGGTGTTTTGAGTTCTTTTTACTTTTATGGGTTTTTTGAGTTTTTTAATTTTTTAAATAATTTTAAGGGTTTCAGAGTTTTTATTGGGTTATTGTGTTTTGCATTTTTATGTTTTTGGGTTTTTAAGTTTTTTGGGGGGTTTTAAGGGTATTTTTAGTTTTATTGTTTTTAGGGTTTTGTGTATTTTTAGGGATTTTGCGGTTTTTTGTGTATTTTGGTTTTTCACATTTTCTTAGGGATTTTCACGGTTTTTTACTGTTTTAGGGGTTTTAAGTGTTTTTAGGGTTTTAAGGTTTTCTTATGGTTTCTTAAGGTTTTGGGTTTTTATGTTTTTAGTGATTTTTAATGATTTTTAGGAATTTTATGGGTTTTTAGGGTTTTGAGGGATTTTGGGGGGGTTTAAGGTTTTATTGTTTTTTGGGGGTCTTAATGTTTTTTGAGTTTTTTCTTTTTAAGTTTTTTTATAGTTTTTAAAAAATTTAAGGGATTAATGTATTTAAGAGTTTTTTGTGCATTTTCAGGGCTTTTAGGTTTTTTATGGTTTTTATGGGTTTTATCATGTTTATGGGGTTTTATCAATTTTTTTAGGTTTTTAGGGGTTTAAAGTCTTTTAGGTTTTTATGGATTTTATGGTTTTTTGTGGGGGTTTTAGGGAATTTTACATTTTTATGGAATGTTAGTGATTTTAATGATTTTTAAGGTTTTTAATGATTTTAAGGGATTTCAGGGTATTTAGGGGTTTTCTGGTTTTTTGGGGTTTAGGGATTTTGTTGTGTTTTTAGGGTTTGATGGTTTTTTAGAGTTTTCAACGTTTTTAGGGGGTTTTAGGGTTTTTTGAGTTTTAGTGTGTTTTTAGAATTTTTAGATTTTCTAGGGGTTTAGGTTTTTTTTCTTTTATTTTCATTTATAGGTTTTTTCATGGTTTATATTTTTTTTACATTTTTAGGTATTTTTAGTATTTCTATTGGTTTTTAGGTATTTTATGGATTTTATTTGTTTTAGGGTTTTTATGGTTTTTATGATTTTTTATGGTTTTGTTGGGTTTCTAGGGTTTTGTTTGAGTTTTCTAGTGTTTTAATTATGTTTATAGTTTTTAAAATTTTATGGATTTAAAGGGTTATTAGAAATTTTTGTGGATTTGTAGGATTTTTATGTGATATAGGGTTTTTACAATTTCTAAGGGTTTTTATGATTTTTATGATTCTTAGGTTTTTTAGTGCTTTTAGAATTTTTAGGATTTTTCAGTGGTTTTAAGTTTTTTAGGTTTTTATGGTTTTAATAAGGGTGTTTGTTTTACATTTTAGGGAGTTTTTTGTACTTTCATGATTTTAGGGTTTTTAGGGTTTTCTTGGATTTTTGGGTTTTTAGGGTCTTTAGAATTTTTAGGGTATTTATGGTTTTTATGGTTTTTCTAGTTTCTTATAGGTTTTTTTAGTGTTTAGGTTTTTTAAGGATTTTTTGACTTTTTAAAATTTTAAAGGGCTTAAAGTGTATTGAGATTTTTAGTGGGTTTTAGGGTTCCTTAGGGGGTTTTAAGGTTTTTAGAGTTTTTAGGGGTTTTAAGGTTTTTTTGAGTTTTTAGGGGTTTTATGTTTTTTATGGTTTTTATGGTTTTATGGTTTTTATGGGTTTTATAATTTTTAGGGATTTTATGGGTTTTTATTTTTTTATCATTTTTTAGGTATTTAGGGGTTTCTAGTGTTTTTAGGTTTTTAAGATTTTCGTAGGGTTTTTAAAGTTTTAAGATTTTTTACATTTTTATCGATTAGAGATATTTTTTAGATGTTTTATGGTTTTTAAGGTTATTATTGGTTTTTTATTTTTAGGGTTACTATGGTTTTTGGGTTTCTATTGGTTTTTGTGTTTTTAGGGGTTTTTTGAGTTTTTTGGGTTTTAACGGGATTTTAGAGTTTTTATCATTTTTAGGTGTTTAAAGGGGTTTTTTAGTTTTTAGTGCATTTTTATTATTTTATGGTTTTTAGGGTTTTATGTTTTTTTATAGTGTTAGTGTCCTTTTAGGGGTTTTAGGTTCTTTTGGGGTTTTTAGGGTTTTCCCCATTTTTTAGGTTTTTTAGGAGTTTTAATATTTTTTGGTTTTGAAGCTTCTCTTAAGGTTTTACTTGGTTTTTATGATTTTTTTTTATTTTTGGGGATTTTTAGGTATTTTAGGATTTTTATTTTTAATTATCATTTTTAGGGATTTTAAGAGTTTTTCAGTTTTTTAGGGGTTTTAGGGTTTTTATGGTTTTTATGGGTTTTAGGGGTTTTTTTATGGGATTAAGTTTTTTTGATTTTTTAACTTTTTTAGGGGTTTAAAGGGTTTTTAGAGTTTTTAGTGGATTTTTATTATTTAAATTTTTTTATTGTTTTTAAGGTTTTTAAGTTTTTAGGGGGGGTTTAGGGGTTTTAACAATTTTTAGGTTTTTAGGGGTTCTAATCTGTTTATGTATTAATGGTTTTTGTATTGTTTTTCTAGTATTTTAAGGATTTTTACGTTCTTAAGGAATTGTTGGGATTTTTTTAGGATTGTTATGGTTTTTTATTTTTTATGGATTTTGAGGGTTTTATGGTTTATTATTGTTTTAGTATTTTTTTTGTTTTTTTTTTGTTTTTAGGGGTTTAAGGTGTTTCTGATTTTTTAGGGGTTTCTTTGGATTTTCATGTTTTTTGGGATTTTTTTTATTTTTTTGGATTTCTAGTGCATTCTTATTATTTTTATGATTTTTAGTTCTTTTTCAGATTTTGAGTGCTTTTAGGGTTTTTTTGGGTTTTTATAATTTTTTTGGTTTTTAGGTTTTATGAGTTTTTTGGGATTTTAATATTTTTTATGAGTTTTTAACATTTTAGGGGTTTAAGGGGTTTTTTGATTTTTTATTGGGTTTGGGGGGTTTCTATAGGTTTTTAGGGTTTTTTAAGGTTTAAGGGGTTTTTAGGGTTTTTATCATTTTTTCGGTTCTTAAGGAATATTAAGTGTTTTTAGGTTATTATGGTTTTCTAAGGGGTTTTTAGGTCTTTTAGGGTGTTTTATATTTTTTGGATGTTTAGGTATTTTTTATGATTTTTATGTGTTTTTATGTATTTTGAGTGTTTTAACAGTTTTAGGGTTTTTATAGTTTGTTTGGGTTTTTGCAATTTTTTTAGGTTTTAAGTGGTTTTGACTTTTTATGATTTTTTGAGAATTTTTTAGGGTATTTTGGGGTTCCATATTTTTTCTGATTTTTGGATTTTTATGGGTTTTTAGGGTTTTTAGAGATTTTGAGGGGTTTTGAGGTTTTTTTTTGGGGGGGGGGTTGGTTTTTTTGGGGTTTAGGTTTTTTTGTGTTTTTTAGGGTTTGTATGGGTTTTTATAGTTTTTATCATTTTTAGGGGTTTATTGTTTTTTTTGAGTTTTTTAGTGTGTTTTTATGCATTTTTTAGGGGTTTTAAGGTTTTTATGGGTTTAAATGGTTTTGGGTGTTTGAGGGTTTTAAATAATTTTTAGGGGTTTTCTGGTTTTTAGGGGTTTTATAATGTTTTGGCTTTTATGGGGAACTAAGTGTTTTTATATTTTTATGATTTTCTTATTGTTTTTATGGTTTTTTACATTTTTAGGTGTTTTAAGGCTATTTTAGCATTTTTATGGGTTTTGGGTTTTTTGGGGATTTTGAATGTTTTAGGATCTTTTAGGGTGTTTAAGATTTTCTGGTTTTTTTAGGTTTTTAGGGTTTTTTATGTTATTTATGGTTTTTATATTTTTTTTAGAAGTTTTTATCTTTTTGGGTGTGTAAAGGGTTTTTAGAGTTTTTAGAGGATTTTAAGGGTTTTTAGTTTTTTGGTGGTGTTTATGGTTTTTATGGTCATTATTATTTTTAAGTATTTTTTGGGATTATATAGTATTTTTAAGGGTTTTTAGTGTTTTTTTTGTATTTTGAGGGTTTTGGGGTTTTAGGGTTCTTATGGTCATTTTGGGGTTTTTGGGTTTTTATTGAGTTTTTAGGGATTAAAGGTTCTTTAGATTTTTTATAGTTTTTTATGGTTTAAATGGTTTTTAGAGTTCTTATTGGTTTTTAGGAGTTTTATGGGTTTTTATGGGATTTATGCCTTTAGGGGTTGTTTGTATTTTTTAGGTTTTTATGATTTTCAACATTTTTTAGTTTGTAGGTGTTTTACGCGTTTTTCAGTTTTTTTGATTTTCCTTTGGGTTTTCCGGGTTTTTAGAGATGTTTTCATTTCTATGTATTTTTAGTTATTTATAAGGATTTTTATGGTTTTTAGGGATTTTAGGGATTTTTAAGATTTTATGGGGTTTTTTAGGGTTTTTTAGTGTTTTTAGGGTTTTTTAGCATGATTAGGTTTATTACGAGTTATAAGAGTTTTAATGTTACATAGTTTTCTTTTGGTTTTTTAGAGTTTTTCATATATTTGGGGTATTTTTATCATTTTAATGATTTTTATCATTTTTAGGGTTTTTAGATTTTTTTAGGGTTTATAGGGATTTCAGGATTTTTAGGAGTTTAAAGGTTTTTTTGGAAATTTTTAGTTTTTTTATAGTTTTTTAATTTTTTTTTGGGGGGGGGGGTTAAACGATTTTTAGAGTTTCTAGTGGATCTTTAGTTTTAAATGGATTTTTATGGCTTTTAGGTTTTTTCTATTTTTATGGTTTTTTGGGGTTTTAGGGTTTTTTGGGGTTTTAGGATTTTTAGATTTTTTAGTGGTTTTAACTGTCTTTAGGATTTTAAAGTTTTTATAGGGGTTTTACCATTTTATGTATATTTAAACATTTTAGTATTTTTAGGTTTTTAGAGTTTTTTGGGATTTCGAGTGGTTTTTGGGTATTTTGGGATTTGATGTTTTTTGGGTGTTTAGGTTTTCTTTTATTTTCAAAGGTTTTAAGGTTTTTATAGTTTTTTAAGTTTTTTAGGAATTCAAATGGATTTTATAGTTTTTTTTATTCTTTGGGGTTTTATGGGTTTCAGGGTTTTTAAGGTTTTTAGGTGTTTTTATAGTTTTTAATGTTTTTTGGGTTTTTGAGTTTTTATGGTTAGTGTTTTTTAGGCTCTAAGGGGCATTAATTGTTTATAATTTTAAACTGTTATCATATGGTTAATTATGGTTTTAGTGGGGGTTTATCATTTATAGGGTGCTTTGGATATTTTTTAGGATGTTTATTATTATTATGGTTTTTAAGGATTTTTAGGGTTTTGAGGGTTTTTGTGTTTTTTTGGGATTTTAGGGGAGGTTTTGAGTTTTCTATTGTTTTTAAGATTTTTATAGTTTTTAATTGTTTAGGATTCTAAAGGGTTTTTAATTTTTTAGTTGTTTTTAGTGTTTTATGGTTTTTAAGGGTTTTATGGTTTTTTATGAGTTTCTTTGAATTTTTAGGGTCTTTTAGGGGTTTTTAGGGTTTTTTTCTTTTTTAGGGGTTCTATGATTTTTTTTGGTTTTTAAGGGTTTTATGTTTTTTTCTGGGTGTTTTTGGTTTTCTACATTTTTAGGGAATTTTATGGAATTTTAGGAATTTTATGGATTTAAATTTTTTTAGGTCTTTTTAGTTTTATTAACGTTTTTATGGTTTTTTAGGGTTTGTAGGGGTTTATTTATTCTTAGGGGTTTTAATGTTTTTATATATTTTTTAACATTTTTAAGTGTTTTAAATGTTTTTAGAGGTTTTTAGGTTTTTTAGGGGTTTTATGGTTTTTAGTGTTTTTAGGCTCTTTGGATATTCAGTATTTTTAGGGTTTTTAGTTTATTTTTAGTGTTTTTATGTTTTTAATGTTCTCTTAGAGTTTTTATATGTTAGATAGGTTTTTGTGGATTTTTAGAGATTCTTTAGTATTTTTATGGTTTTTAAGGGTTTTTCGGAATTTTGAGGGTCCACTACTGGAAAATGGCCCTATACCCACTACCCATGGTTTTACAGAAACCATTGGTATAGGGTTTTTCTTCAAGACCTATGCCCATAATTCTTGTAAAATCAAGGGTATATGGTTGTTTTTTAAAGACCTATTCCCACATTTTTTCAAAACTGCGGGTATAACTTTCCCTCCTTAATGATGGAGAAAAACAATTTCACAGGACATAAAAAATATTTCATTGGAACACATATAGCCACACTTTATATAAATATATATAATTAAATATATTCTAATATACTAATAAGCGAAATGAAGTAGTGGTTAGGCGTGGGAAGAACAAAGGGGTGGTTTATGGATTAAATCTTGCAGTTGTGCATTTAGTCAAATATATACCCACGATTTTACAAATAGTTGGTATAGGTTAATAACACAGTGAATTGGACCTATACCCATGGTTTCTGAAACCATGGGTATAGTTCAGGGTTATACTGACACCTCGGTTTCCCATGGTTCCTTAAAACTGTGGGTATAGGGAAAATTTCCAAAGGTGGTTTTAGAGGGTTTTTAGGGTTTTTAGAATTTTTTGGTAATTTAGAAGTCTTTAGTGTTTTTGGTTCTTAATATTTTCTTAGTATTTCCATGTATTTTATGGTTTTTAGGGATTTTTATATTTTTTAGTGTTTTTATGTGTTTTTTGGGGTTTTAGTGTTTTTTCAGTTTTTAAAGGGTTTAAAGGTTTTCTATCATTTATTAATGTTTAGGTTTTTAATATTTTAAATGTTTTTTTCAGGGTGTTTATGTTTTCTGCATTTTTTGTGATTTTTAAGGCTTTATACAATTTTTATGGTTTTTTGGGATTTGACCTTAAATACCTAAAATCACATAAAACCCCTAACAAATTTAAAAAATTCTAAAACCAACTAAAACCCCTAAAAACCAAAAACCCTTAAAAACCCCTATTAATACCTAAAAAATATTAAAATAATAAAAATGCTAAAAACCCTAAAAACCCAAAAAATGACCCTCAAACACCTAAAGCCCTCTAAAACCCAAAAAACCCAAAAACCCCATAAGAACTATAAAAGCATCTAAGAATACTAAAACCAATTAAAACCATAAAAACATTATAAAACTATGTAAAAAAATTAAATACCCTAAAAACTCAAAAAAATCCCGAAAAACCCCAAAAAACCAAAAAAAACCATAAAACCCTCATAATCCCAAAACCCCTAAAAATAATGAAAATATAAAAAAAGCCCTAAAATCATTAAAAATGGAAAATAACCTAGAAACTATAAAAACACAAAGAAAACCTTAAAAATCTAAAAAAACTAAAACCCCTAAAAACCTAAAAAATGCTAAAAATGATTAAAAAAACCTAAAACCCCTAAAAACAATAAACACCTAAAAACCATAAAAACCATAAAACCACATAAAAACCCTAATAACCACAAAATCTCTAAAAACCCTTTAAAAACCAATAACAATAAAATCTCTAGAAAAACTAAAATCTCTAAAAAAACCCTAAAACCAAAAATAAACCAAGAATCCCAAAAAACACTAAATCCCCTAGAACCCTCAAAATCCCTAAAACCCCCAAAGCCCATTAAAATACAAAAAATCCCTAAAAATATCTACAAACCTGAAAACTCCTAAGAAAACCTTAAAAACCTAAAAACATTTAAAAACTATAAAAACCAAAAAAATAGTAAAAACCCCAATGACCCTGAAACCCATAAAACCCCTAAAAACATTAAAATCCTAAAAACCTAAAAAAACACAAAAAATCACTAAAACTATAAAAACCTTTAAACCCCTAAAAATGTTAAAAATTCTTAAAACCCTTAGAAACCTTAAAAAACTAAAAAAATCCTTTAAACCCCCAAACCCCTAAAACTCATAAAATACTAAAAAACCTAAATACCCTCAGAACCCCAAAAAAACATATAAAACCATAAAAAGCTTAAAAAAGATTATAAAAATCTTAAAACCCAAAAAACAATTAGAACCCTTAAAAAATATTAAAAACCATAAGACCACAACAAAACATAAAAACCCATAAAACCTCATAAACACCCTAAAAATAACCAAAACTATAAAAAACTTTAAAACCCTAAAAATGTTTAAAAAATCTATAAAACCTTTAAAACCCCAGAAACCCCCCAAAAACCCCTTAACCCAAAACCAGATAAAAACCCTAAAAAACCCTAAAACCCTCAAAAACCATAAAAACCATATAAACCAAAAAATTAATAAAAATGTAAAAACCCTAAAATTACTAAAAACCCTAATAAAACCATAAAAACCTAAAAACACTTATAATCACCGAAAAATATAAGAAACCCTAAAAACCCTAAAGCCCTAAAAACCCTAAAAAATATAAAAACGTCTAAAAATATTAAAATCCCCTAAAAACCCAAAGAAATGAAAAATTTTGTCACTCTCTCCTGGGTTCTCCCTCCGGACGTCGTGATCTCTAGGGTTCCATATTGGAACCCTCCTTGTTGGCTTCGCGTATTTCTTTCATCTTTAGCTTTGTGATGCAGATAGGGTCTTATTAGAGTGATCTTCATCATTGGTGTCACTCTTATGGGAGATGAGGAAAATTCTTGGCGGTGAAGGGATCTGGTATCTCTGTCTGGGAAAGGTCGGGGATGGCTTGGCCTAGTTCTTGTGGTGAAATGGATCAACTTTAGCAGATCTGGAAACTGCTCCTCTACGAGCGTCGTCTCACTAGTGGCGGAGACTGTTTTATCATGGAGGTATATTTGGTCAACTCACTGGGTGGTGGGGATTCTTGTCCGAGCAGTCTTAGCTTTTTTCTTGATGGCGAGGACATATCTAGTTTTCAGGTGGCACTGTAGCTTCTTATGTTGCTCTATTTCAGGCGGCTTGTAAGGAATCATGACGAGGATATGTTTTGAAGAAGTGATCAGGTGATGGTTGGATATTGGTGGATTATCTAGATTTGTGACAGAATATGTTGAATGGTGCCTAATGTGGTGGTGGGGGCTTTCGGATCTGCATAGAGGTTGTAGGAGGCACAGATGAGATCAATTTGGCATCAGTTTGTGCAGAAGATGCAGGTTCTTGTTTCTGGTTCCTCTCTCTTGGGTCTGTTTCATGCTATTGATGAAGGGCTAGTTAAGTTGTGATGCAATATGTTTTCTATGTTATAATGTGGTATTCTGTGTGGCGGAATGTTTGGTTATGTATTGTTTCAGGTTCTGGATATTACTTCTGTTGAGTGGCGTAGGATGTTGTCTGGCCTTCGAGTTTTGCAGATGGGTTCTTGGAATGGGGGATGGGTTCCCTATGTTTTTGGATGTTCTACTAGGTGTGAAATTTTATAAGCTAACTAGATAGGAGGTTATGGTTGTTGGATTCTAATTTTTTGTTTTATGGCTGCTGCTTGGCTAGGATGTGATTAAATATGTTGGTTGATGATTAGCTGGGAGGTACTGAGAGAAATGAACCTAAATGTCTAGCTTTTGTGTGCTTTTTTCCTGGTCATGGTTATTGCTTGGCTGCGATGTGATGAAGGTGAGACTTATGACTCTGATACTGGTGGTTCTATGATGTTGGCAGTGGATATTCTTGGAAAGAAGGCGATGTATGATGACAATGGTGTTGTGGGATACTAGTTGTTGTTTGGCTGGGAGATGCTGTTGGAGATGATTCTGTTTTTCTGCTCTGTCTTCTTTTGTGTGCCTTTTGGGTTTTTGGCGACTTTAGTGTTGTGTGGGGTGTCCAGGGTTTTTGGGTGTGGGTAGATTTACCCCACCCCTCCCTTGTATGTTGTATCTTTTTTTTCTAATAAATTTTGGGGTTCAGGAATAGCCTAGCACTGCGCCTTCCATGCCCTAAAAACCCAAAAAAAACCCCTAAAAACCAACTATAAACTCCAAAAAACCTTTTTAACCCCTAAAATAATTAAAAAAAACTCTAAAATCCATTTTAAACACTAAAAAACTAAAAAAATCCCAATATACCCAACATACCATAAAAACCCTAAAACCCCTAAAAACCATAAAAACCCAAAAACTCCTCAAAATCATTAAAACCCCAGAAAACATAAAAATATTAAAAAGGGTCAAAAAACACCTAAAAACATAAAAAACCCCTAAAACCCCTGAAAAACTCTAAGAAAACCTTAAAAACCAAAAAACATATAACACATAAAAACCTAAAAGACTCTAAAAACCTTAAAAACCCTATAAAAACGTTTAAAACCATAAAAACAATAAAAACCCCTAAAACCAATTAAAAACTATAAAAAACCATAAAAACCTAAAAACCACTAAAAATTCATTATAACCATAAAAAAATAAAAAACCTTAGTAACATAAAAAACCATAAAAACCCTAAAATCACTAAAAACACTCAAAACCATCAAAATCCCTAAAAATCCCTAAAAATCATAAAAATCACTAAAACTACGTAAAATTTAAAAAAACCTTACAATACTAGAAAAACTATATGAAAACATTAAAAAATTAAAAACACTTAAAACACCTAAAACCCAAAAAATCTTAAAAACCATAAAATCCATAAAATCCCAAATAATCCTAAAAAATAAAAAATCCCTAAAAACCCTAGAAATAATAAAAATCCCTAAAAATGTAAAAAACCTTAAAAATACCAAAAAACTATAAGAAACCCTTAAAACCTAATAACTATTCAAACCCCTGAAATTATAAAAGCCCTAAAATCCCATAAAAGACCCTAAAATCCTAAAAATTCTAAAAACCATAAAACCCCTAAAAACCATAAGAACCCATAAAATCCCATAAAAACCCTAAAAACATTAAAAACTCTAAAAAACCCCATTAAACCCCTAAAAACATGGAAAACTCTAAAAACATTTAAAACCCTAAAAAACTCAAGAAACACTAAAAACCCAAACTAACCCTAAAACCCACCAAAGTTCCTAAAACTCTGAAACCATATAAATCATAAAAACACCTAAAATCTCTAATAACATAAAAATCCCCAAAACCTTGAAAACCCATAAGAAAAAATTAAAACCAAAAAAACACTTAATGTCCCTAAGAACCTAAGAATTATAAAATCCCAAGAAAACTTAAAAACTATAAAAACACTAAAAACCCTAGAAACATAAATACCCCTAAAACCTTAAAACCCCTAAAACCCATAAAAACCCTAAAAACCCACTAAAAGAATCTAAAAGACCTTTAAACCCCTGAAAATTTAAAAAACTCTAAAAAACATTTAAAACCATAAAAAACTCAAAAAAACCTAAAAAACCAAAAATCCTTAAAAATCCAAATAAAACATTAAAAATACTCAAAATCATTTAAAAGTAAAAAACCCAATAAAAATCATAAAAAATACCTAAAATTAGTAAAATATTAAAAAATAATTAAAACCCTGAAAACTCCTAAGAAATCATAAAAACCTAAAAACACTTAACCTAAAAATGATAAATACCCTTAAAACCCAAATAATCTTAAAATCCATAAAACCCTAAAAACCATTAAAACCCCTAAAACACATAAAAACCTTCAAAACTCTAAAAACCCTTTAAATACCTAAATTTTTTAAAAACTCTAATAATCCTTAATACACTAAAAAACTCAAGAAATGGAATAACCCAAAAAAACCATAAAACCCATAAACAACCCTAAAAACCCTTAAAATCCCTAATAACCAAAAAAATGATTAAAATCCCAACAAAACCATAAAATTAACTAAAAATGTCAAAAACCCTAAATAATTTTCAAACCCCTATGAGACACCTAAAAACATAAACTTAAAACTATAAAAAATTAACAATGATAAAAACTTTTTAAAACCCTAAAAACACTAAAATGCCAAAAATCCATAAAAAACCCAAAAAACTAAAAAAAATATTATAAAACATCTAAAAATATCTAAAAACATTAAAACCCATAAAACCCTGAAAATCCTCAATAAATCCATAATAACCTGATAACACTTAAAACACCAAAAACCTACAAAATTATAAAACACCTAAAAACCCTAAAATATCTTAAAACCCTAAAAACCCCTAAAAACCATAAAAACCCAAAAAATATATAAAAACCTTAAAACCCTAAAAACTCCTAAAAAATATAAAACCATTTAAACATAAAAAATTTTCAAAAACTCTAAAAAAATTCAAATTCATAAAAAACTCAAAAAAACCATAAAAACCAAAATACAATAAAAATCCTAAAACCCCTAAAACCCTCAAAATCACTAAAACCCTAAACCCCATAAAATCCTAAAAATGTCCTAAAAATCACTAAAAAGTTAAAAAATCATAAAAACTCTAAAAAACATTAAGAAACCTTAAAAACATAAAAACAATTAAAACCTCAAAAAATCCCAAAAAACCATGAAAATTGTTAAAACCCTTTTAAAAACCCAAAATCCTTAAAAGACAAAAAAAACATGAAAACCCCCTAAAGTCCCTAAAAACTAAAAAAATACTAAAAATATCCCAAAAAATACCTAAAACATGAAAACTATAAAATTTGTGAAAAACCCTATGAAAATGATAAAAAATATAAAAACACATAAAACGCCAAAAAAACCTAAAAATAATAAAAACCCAAAAAAACTCAAAAACCATAAATACACCTAAAAACAATTAAAACCCATAAAATCCAAAAATACACTAAAACCACTAATAACATTAAAAACCCTTTAAACCCCTAAATTTTTTAAAATACTCTAAAAGATCTTAAAACCCTAAAAAACACAAAAAATCATAAAACACAAAAAAACCATAAAACCCCTTAAAACCCTAATAACCTCAAGATCCATAAAAACTAGAAAAGATCCTTAAAAACCTAAAAAATCCTTAAAACCTATAGAAATGTAAAAACCCCTAAAAACCCCAAAGAAAACCATAAAAACCTAAAAACACTAAAGACCCAAAAAAACCTAAAAATATTAAAAACCCAAAAAAATCCCAAAAATCATAATACCCCTAAGAAAACATTAAAAACCTAAAAAAACTTAAATACCCTGAAATTAAAAAAATGATAAAAAACTTAAAAAATACTAAAAAGACCCTCAAAACCCTAAAAACACCAAAAAACCAAAAATACCCCATAAAATAAAAAAATACCCAAAACATCATAAAAAAATAAAATCCAATAAAAACTCTAAAACCCATTAAACCACTAAAAATGTTAGAAAACTCTAAAAACCTTTAAAACCATAAAAAATTTAAAAAAAAAACCCTAAAACCCCAAAAAAACCATAAAACCCCTAAAAAACCTAAAATCCCTCAAAATCCCTATATACAATAAAAACCCATAAAAACCCTAAAAAATCCATAAAACCCCCTAAAAACCCAAAACACCCTTAATAAATCCATAAAACCGTAAAAACACTTAAACCTCCTATGAAGTGACAAAAACCCTAAAAACCCTAAATCCCCTCAAAATCAATACAAATAAATAAAAAAACTTAAAAGCCCTAAAAATCCCAAAAAACAAAAAAACCCTAAAAACCCTGAAAATTTCTAAGAAAACATTAATAACATAAAGCACTTAAAATCACTAAAACCAGAAAAAAAAATCAATAAAAATCCTAAAAGGACATTAAATCCCTTAAAGACATAAAATCTAGTAAAAACATTAAAACCCAAAAACCCAAAAAAAACACTAAAAACACTAAAAATCATTTAACCCCTAGAAATATCGAAAGAATGGTGACCGAGTATCCTAGTCTCCCTTTGTGATTCTCATCACTGCTGCCCCATTCCCTCAATGAACCTTCGCTGCTCCTTGGTGGTGACGTCGATCTCTCAGTGTTTTGGGCTCGGTCTCGGCAGATTGTGTGGCTTAGATGCAGATGCTCTCATTGGTGAGGTGGTGGGGCGGTCCAGTGGGTTCGTTCGGTCCATTATCGGTCAACGACGAAGCGACTCTCTAAACCAGCTCCAGATCTGAGGTTGGGATGGTCTCTCCGGTCTCGCGATGGTGGAAGATGGGTGCGACAGGCATAGCAACGTATGGGAAGTGGCGTGCTTATACCAGACTTCAGACCTGTTTGTCATATCTAGGATCAGTCTTGGAGTTTCAGCTCCCATGGCGTTTGGTGCCTCGGCTCTCGGCGATGGTGCGACAAAATGACCTGGAGGGTTCAGATGGGCCCATATTGGTCATCATCAAGGTTGATGGTTCTAGATCTAGGAGGGATCAGGCATTGCTTTGGTGACTGGAGGGTTCCTTCTTAGCTAGGGAACGTGGCACACACTTGGGCTGGTGGGGCCCCCCCTCTGGGAGTCGGTGTTAGTAACACATGTTTTGAACAAGATCTACAAGAAAGATTAACAAGGAGATCTCACCACATCAGAATCTAAACAGATTTCAAGAATGAAAGGGGTTGGAACCTGCCAACGGGACAAGCCTATACATGCACGAGAATACCTATCCAAACAGCTATGCGAAGGTGGAGAGTTTATTTCATGATGAAGATATTGGGGAGGAGCAGTTCCAAGTAGTTATTTTTGGTTGTATGTAATGTTTGAAGCCTACGGGAAAATGAATTCCTCTAATGCCTACGGGCCATGTAATACTTACACCTACGTGCCTTGTAAGGGTTCCACCTCACCCCTTGAAAGGTGGATTATCAAAATTAATAAAAAAATGAAGGCCTTCGGGCCATTGGATGATGGGTGCGGTTAGATTTGTGACTCCTTGGCGGTGGTGTGTGTGGTCTTGCGCTAGGACTCGTGCTTCTTGATCTGAGTCGTGAAGGGGATTTGGGGGTCTTCTGGATTCACGAAGGGTTATGGTGGATGCGGTGGGTAAAGATGCAGATGGTGCCACATCTTCTTGCACTTCTCGGATTCAGGTGTCTTGTAAGAAGTCCAAACAAGGCTTTCAGTTCTACTCAAAGGCTGCTAGAGGCGTAGATGAGATTGGCTTGGAATAGTTTTGTGTAGAAGATGCAGGTTTGAATTTCTAGTTTCTCTCATTCGGATCTATTTCATGTTGTTTCTAAATGTCACATTTCATTATTTTTAACTATGGCTTCTATACTGGATTGTAGTCTTTTGTTCTATGGATGGGTTGTTTGTGGTCCATTATAGATGTTGGATTTTGGTTCTGTTGAGTGGCGCTGGATGTTGCTTTGGATGTTGCAGTTGGATTCTGGGCATGGGTCTTGGTTGTCCTTCAAGCTGTTGATTAAGGGAATGTTAGGTGTTGTGTTATGGTTGTTACTTTGGACCGTTTTTTTATTTTTTGTAGCTGGTTTGGTTGGGATTCAATGTGGATGTTGGTTATTGGTTCTATTGACTGGTGTTGGATGTTGTCCGGGCTTTGGGTGCTGCGGATGTGTTTCTGGGTGTGCTACTAGATGTGAGTTTCTATAAGATGATGGGATTGAAGGTGAGGGATGTTGGAATCTATGTTTCTGGTTTATGGATGATTCTTGGCTTCAAAGTGATGATAGATGATGGTGTTTGGTGATGGTTTCTACTTTGCTGCGAGGTGGAGAAGGTGATTGTTGCTACAAGTGCTTGGTGCTGGATGCTGAATTTTTGAGTTTGGATGCTGGTCATTGCTTCTCTGTGAGATATTGAATGATGGTTAATTCCATATGATAGTGATGGTTACTTCTTGGATTTTGTGTGTTTTTTCTTGGGTTTGTTTTTGCTTCGTGACTTTTTTGGGTCTCTTTTCTGTGTTGGGGGAGTTTAAGAGTTTTTGGGTGTTGGTCGTTTGACCCCTCCCCTCTCTTGTCTGCTGCGTCTTTTTCAATTAAATTTTGGGGGGTCGAAATAGCCTAACCCTCGCATCTTCCTTTCCCTTAAACCCCTAAAAATGTTGACAAAATCTAAAAACCAAAAACCCCTAAAATCTCAAAAAAAAACCCTAAAACCCAAAAAAAACACATTACCCATAAACAAACAAAAAACCTTAAAAACCCTAAAAATCCATAAAAACATAAAAACCATAAAAATCCTAAAATAGACTTAAAAATCCATAAAAACATAAATGACCTAAAAAATACAAAAAATTGAACACCAATAAGAAAAACATAGAAACACCTAACAAACTAAAAACCCAATAAAATGCAAAAAACCTAAAACACTAAAAACCCAATAGAACCTTAGAAACCTAAAAAATCCCTTAAACCTATAATATCCAAAAAAATACCTACAAATACCTAAGAACATAAAAAATCCTAATAACCCTAAAAACCCTTAAAATTCCAAGGGACCGCTTTAAAACCTAAAAACACTTAAAACCCCTAAAAAACCTAAAAATTCTAAAAAGCTAAAAACCCCTAAAATACCCAAACCCCAAAAACCCATAAAAACTCCTAAAACCCATTAAAAATATAAAACACCATAAAAAGCCTAAAAATAACTAACACCTCTAGAAACCCTTTAATCATACAGAAACATTAAAAAACTACAAAAAACCTTAAACCCCATAAAAATAACGTAAAAACTGTAAAATCCCAAAAAACCCATAAAACCCCACAAAATTTATGAAAACCCTAAAAACCCTAAAAAATTGTAAAAAAGGCCTCAATATCACTAAAAATTTTCAAAACCCTAAGAACCATGAAAAACTCTTAGAAATCCTTAAAAACATAAAAACACGTAAAACCTCTAAAAACACTAATCCCCTATAAAACCATAAAAACTCTACAACCCATAAAAACACCTAAAACCATAAAACACCTAGAAAACCCATAAAAATCAGAAAAAATTCCAATACCCATTTAAACTCCTAAAATGTTAAAAAACTCTAAAATTCATTAAAACCCTAAAAAATTATAAAAACCCATTAAAACCCAAAAAAACATAAAAAACCCAATAATCCCTCAAAATACCTAAAAACAATAAAAACCTTAGAAATCCTAAAAACACTAAGAATCCATAAAAATGTAAAAACCTTGAAAACCCCTAAAGAAAAACTAAAAACCCTAAAAACACATTAAAACCCTAAAAAATGATAAAACCCCTAAAAACCCTAAAAGCCCTAAAAAATACAAAAACCCCTCAAAATCCTTAAAAACCCAAAAAACAATAAAAAACCTCAAAAATATGTAAATAAACCTAATAATTTAAAAATATCCATAAACCATGAAAACCCATAATAAATATTTATAAACTAAAAAACCATAAAACCCCCTAAAAACCTAGAAAATGCTAAAACCCCAAAAACTCCTAAAAACCCTAAACTCCCTAAACACCCCAAAAAACACATAAACCCCTAAAAACATAAAACCCCCTAAAAACCTAAAATCTCACTAAAGACTAAAAAATCACTTTAAATGTTAAAATAATCTGAAAACCAAAAAGACAATAAATAGTTAAAAAATCCATGAATACTGAAAAAACCATAAGAACCCCAGAAACCCCCAGAAAACCCTGAAAACCCTAAAACCCCCTAATAAAACCTTAAAAACCTACAAAAATAAGTTCCTTCAAAGAAAAAAAATTCTAAAAAACCCTCAAATCCTTAAAAATGCATAAAAACTATAAAACCCCCTAAAACCAATAAAAATATTAAAAACATTCACACCCCTATAATGTTAACAAATATAAAAAACCAATAAAACCGTAAAAACAAAAATACATGTAATAAAAAAAACTAAAAACCATAAAACCTTTCAAAATCCATAAAAACCTCAAGAAAAAATAAAAATTCCAAAAAAAAATCTTAAAAATCCTTAAAAATGTAAAAACCCCTAAAAACTCTAAAATGTCTAAGAAAACCTCAATACCAAAAAAAACACTTAAAATCCCTAGAGACCTAAATTGTGAGTGCGTGATTGTTCTGCTGTTATGGAATGGGTGGCTGGTGGACTGGTTCGCGAGTTGGTTTCTTCATCTGGGAGAAATGAGCTGTGCTGCTGCTTGTTCTCGAGGCATAGAAGGAAGTGTTGGCTGGATGAAAATTTGGTGTTGGATCATGTTTTTTACTGGACTGGGATGCGTGGAGTTGATGTTGTTGGTGGTTGATGATGGGCTGATGAAATTGCTGGTGATGGTTTTGGTGCTACTGGCTTTGGTGCTGATGAATGCTGGATTTGGTGCTAATGGATATGAGCTGATGATTGGCTGGGAGGCGCTGTTCGGGACTTTTATTTTTTTGATGGGCTAGACGTTGGCGGCTTGGCTGAGCTGTGAAAGAGGTGTTGGTTTTTTGAAAATGAGGATGTTAGTTGCTAGTTGGTTGCGGATGCTGGTTGGCTGGCTGCTGCTGCTGGATGTTGTTTACTGCTGTAGTTTGAATGCTGGTCGTTGGTTAGCTGTGAGCTGCTGGATGCTGGTTAATGCTGGATGTAGTGTTGTTGGATGCTGGTACTGGCTGGAAGTGACGTGATGATGCTGCTGTTGTGTCTGTTTTTGAGGCCTTTTTTTCATTGTTTTTTCTTTCTTTGGCGTGGGTTGTAAGGGCTTTTTGGGTGTGGGTCGTTCGACCCCTCCCCTCCCTGGGCTTTTTGGGTGTGGGTCGTTCGACCCCTCCCCTCCCTTGTCTGCTGTGTCTCCTTTTTCTTTTAATAAATTTGGGGGGGCCGGGAATAGCCCGACCCTCGCATCTTCCTTACCCTAGAGACCTAAAAATCACTAAATACCCTAAAAACCTTAAAACCCTTAGGAAACCCTAAACCCTCCAAAATCCCTAAAAAAATAAAAAACCTAATAAATGAAATTATTCTCTAAAAATGTGGCCCTAAAAACCCTAAACAACTCTAAGAAAATATTTAAAAATTTAAAATATTAAAAACCTAAAAAAACTAAAATACTCTAATAATGTTGCTAAAAATGGTTTTTCCGCCGAGTTTGTAGACATATGGAAATTTGTAGGTTCCTTGGTCTAGTTGTGATGGTTATGAGGAGAGCGAAATGAAGGACCTACCTCTGTTTTAGGCCTATGGTGATGGTGCTGGTTTTATGGAAGGATATAATCTTGGTGATGGTTCATAGATCCCTAACTGTGTTGTGCAAGAAGCGGCATCGGTCAACCGGGTTTGAACTTCTTATGCTAGTCTTGAGGAGGAGTTGGACCAAAATACCATGGTTGTGTATGAGGGAGTGTGTGCTGCTCAACTTTCTTGTGATGAGGAGGTGATCAGGTAGTCAGATGCTGAACCATTGACTCGGCTTTTGGACTAGATAAAAATAGACATGAGTTCTTTTTTGGGAAATATTCGGACCTGCAATTGGTTTCAGTGGGGATTGAGGAGCTTTCAGTTGGGAATTTTAAATGTATGATCTTGAGGGACATGGTTTTGGAGGACTTTAACGTGATACAGATTTGAGTACAGAAAGGTCTCTTTCTGGAGGGGTAGGACTTACATTTTTTTTATCATTAGGGGGTTGGTTCTGATGATGACATCTGAATGAACTCCAACATGGTGATCATCATGAGGGAAATGGAATTGATTGAGCATGATATCCCACATGGAAAAGAGAATATTTTTGTAGGGTTCATCTCAACTCCCCTAAAGAGAAAGTTGAGGAAGGACTACTCAAATCTTCCAGAGATCATGTCTACTAGAACCTCCTCTAAGGATCTAAGGAATAATGTCCCTGATAAGCGTGCGCAGCCTAAAAAATCACTGATCCTAGGTGCAACAAAATGCAGAGCGGTGAAGGATCAATGATATTTACACTGCGCTCTTCAAGAAGTATGAATTTGAGTGGTAGTTTGCGGATGCTGATGCATCCTCTAGATATTGTGTTGATGGGGACCCATACAGTCCTGCTTATAACTTCTGACATTAAAGATGGTAGGGATGATGCACCCTTATACATGTTACTCTTTTTGGGTGTGGGTTTTTTTAACTCTACACCTCTCTTGTTTGCTTTAAGTTTTTCAAATAAATTTTGGGGGGTCAGGAATAACATAGCCTTACGCCTTCATTTCCCTAAGAACCTTTAAAAATCATGAAATCCCAATGAACCACAAAAAACTCTAAAAACCTTTAAATGTTAAAAAACTATAAATCCTTTAAATCCCTAGAAAATCAAACAATACCCAAAAACCGTAAAAATCCCTAAGAACTATAAAAACCATAAAATTTCTAAAAAATCCCTAAAAATCCTTGAAAACATAAAAAACCTTAGAAAATTAGAAAAATTCTAAGAAAACCATAAAAACCTAAAAACCCTTAAAATCCCTAAAAAAACTAAAAAGTCTAAAAACATTAAAACCCCTAAAAACTCTCAAAATCATTAAAAACCCTACAAACCCATAAAAATACTTTAAAATCCTTAAAAATACCTAAAAATGTAAAATCCCCTAAAAAATCTGAAATAACCTAAGAAAACCTTAAAAACCTAAAACCACTTAAACCCCAAAAAACATAAAAAAATGCTAAAAATTATAAAAGCCCTAAAAACCATAAAAACATTAAAACCCCATAAAATAACTATAAACATTAAAAAATCCTAACAACATATAAAAATCCTAAAAACCACAAAAACTCTAAAAACCCATTAAACCCCTAAAAATGTTTAAAACGCCTAAAAACCCACTAAAACAAAAAAACAAAAAAAACCCCTCAAAACCCCAAATAAACATAAAAACCCTAAAACCACAAAGAAACCCTAAAAAAACTAAGAACCCAAAAAACACTAAAAAACATTATAAATCCAAAAAATACATGAAAAAACCTTAAACACATAAAACCCTTAAAAACATTGAAAAAAACCTAATAAAACCTTAAAAATATAAAAACACTAAAACCATTAAAAACCTAAACAATGATAAAAACACTAAAAACCCTCAAAATCCCTAAAAACACTAAAAACCCTAAAAACCATATAAATAGTAAAAAAAGTAAAATAAAATAAAAGTATAAATAACCCTAATAACCCTAAAGAACCTGAAGAAAACCTTAAAAACATAAAAACATTTAAACCCCCTAAAACCTAAAAAATTCTAAAACCCCTAAAAACAATAAAACGTTTTAAACCCTCAAAACCCTCAAAATCCCTAAAAAACCTCACCAACCAAAAAAACCTAAAAATACCAAAACATCCCAAAAAATATTTAAAACCCTAAGAAAACATTAAGAACCTAAAAAAATTAAAAACCCTAAGAAACCTAAAAACACTAAAAACCCCAAAAAAAGTAAAAACCCGAAAACCCCATAAAACCCCTCAAAATCACTAAAAACCCTACAAACAATATAAATCCTAAAAAATAACTCAAAATCTCTAAAATAAAAAAATTCCTAAAAACCCTAAAATCCCAAATGAAAACCATAAGAATCTAATAACACTGAAGACCCCTAAAACCCTAAAAATGATAAAACCTTAAAAACCCTAAAAACCAAAATAAACCAAAAAAAACACAAAATCAATAAAATCCTAAACACCATGAAAATCCTTAAATATCCCTAAAATCCCTAAAAACATAAGAAATCATAAATCCACATAAAAACCATAAGATACCTTAAAAAACTAAAAACATTTAAAACTTATAAAACCCCAAAAAATTGAGAAAAACCATAAAAGACCCTAAAAAACACTAAAACCCCTAAAAACCAAGAATCCTCTAATAACCTTAAAAACTCCTAAACCCCATAAAAACACTAAAAACCCCCTAAAAACTCTAAAAAAAATTTAAAACCATAAAAAAATTATAAATGCTAAAAACATTTAAACCCTAAAAACTCAAAAAAATCCCTAAACCCCCATAAAATCCTGAAAACCCAAAAACCCCTAAAAACAATAAAACCTCTCAAAATCCCTAGAAACCCTAAAAACATAAAAATCCATGAAAATCCAAAAATATCCCGAAAAACATAAAAAACCTGAAAAACCTAAAAACCCTTAAGAAAATATTAAAAACCAAAAACACTTAAAACTAGTAAAAACCTAAATAACACTAAAATCCTTAAGAAAACATAAAACCATAAAACCCCTAATAAACATAAAAACCATTAAAACCCATAAAACCCTAAAACCAATAAAAAGTCTATAAATTATTTAAACCTAGTTTTTTTAAAAAAAACTCTAAAAACTTTTTCAGACCTGAAAAACTCAAACAAAAACCATGAAACCCAAATAACCAAAAGACCAAAAAATCATAAAAACATTAAAAAACCCAAAAAATCCATAAAAACATTAGAAACCATAAAAATTCTAAAAATACAAAAATAACATTTAATGTAAAAACCCCCTTAAAACACAGAAAAACAAAAGAAAACCATATAAAACTAAAAACATGTAAAACCCCTAAAAACATTAAAATTGATAAAACCCCTGAAAACCCATAAAAAATCTAAAAAACTTTAAAACCCTAAAAACCCTAAAAATCATAAAAACCCATAAAATCCAAAAAAACCCTAAAAATAATTGAAATATAAAAAACCCTGGAGGCCATAAAAACCCCTAAGAAACCCATAAAATTATAAAAACAATTAAAACCCCTAAAATGCCAAAAACAATACCCTAAATACCCTAAAAGCCCAAAATAAAATAAAAAACCCTAAAAATATAAAAAACATTAAAAATCCATAAAACCCTAAAAACAACTAAAAAATCTAAAGACCCTTTAATCCCATAAAAACCTTAAAAACAAGAAAATACTTATAACCCTAAAAACTAAAAAACCCCTAAAATTCCAAAAAAACCATAAAAAACCTAAAAACACTAAACCCCCCCAAAATCCCTAAAATCCCTAAAAATCACTAAAACGTAAAAAAAACATTAAAACCCCTGAAAACCCTAATAAAACCTTAAAAATCTGGAAAAAAAACATAGAAAAACGAAAAATAAAAAAATCTAAAAACCCAAAACCCCTTAAAACCTCAACAAATAAAAAAACCCTAAAAACATTAAAAATCCCTAAAAACTCATGAAAATCCTGAAAAACAATAAATATTTTGAAAACCCATTAAACACATAAAAATGTTAAAATACTATAAAAACCTTTAAAAACCAAAACAACTCCTAAAAACCAACAACCCATAAAAATGTTAAAAACTATAAAATCCATCAAAACCCTCAAAATCCCAAAAAAACCCATAAAAAAGCAAAAAATTCATAAAAACTCACTAAAAATATCGAATGCATAAAAAAATAAAACCCTGAAAACCCCTGAAAAACATTAAAAACCTTAAACTACTTAAAACCCATTAAAAACTAAGAAATTCTAAAACCTATAAAAACACTAAGAAAAAACACCCTAATATGATGGCGGCGCACACCCCTAGTGCTCTCTCCCTCTCGATGCGGCTTCCAGGGTTTCTTCCAAATCCTCTTGGTGGCTATGGATTCAAATATTCAACCCCTCCCACTTTATCATGTGGGGGGACACCTCATCGGTAGTTTTTCTTAGTGGATTTCTTCATATCTAATGCGATCGGTTTTCTTTGAGGGCACTGTGATTTCCATGCGGCGGTGTTTCCTGGTCTTTCGGCTGAAACCCTCACGGCTAAGATTTTGTGGTGTAGAGGCTTTCCATTGGTGATTATAGAAGATACATATAGAGATATGGGTTTTCTTTAGCTTAGGTTGTTATATCTCTCATGAATTGGGAATCACCATTTAGATGGGGCGGTTGTATTCTCTTGCGGCAATGATGGCTTGTTTCAGCATCGCGGGGTGTGGCATTATTCGGTGACTTCTGTAGCGATGGGGATGCGGCCTTGGTTCCTTGATCTTTCATGGAGCTATGTTTTTAGGAGTGGCCTCTTCAGATTTGGATCCTGTTTTAAGAGGTCTCTGTTGCGACGAATCATGATGTAGCTTGGGTTCTTCGAGCGTTATCGTGTGGACATCATTCAGGTACATTCTTTTGGCTTCTGGTCTGGTATTATTACGGATGGTTCTGTTTAGTTGTTTCTCCCTGGACGAGTCATGCAGTACAACTTGATGGTTTTATTTTATTTCTGGATTTTATTTCACGATATGATTTGGTGTTGGAGTGGATCAAATTTGGTGGCTTCTGTTCTCAAAATGTTGCTTTTGGATTTGGAACTTGGTGGTGGGTGGATTGCTGTAATTGGAAAACTATGTTGCTTGCTATGTTTTCTTATATTGTTGGCAGGGATCTACTAGGTGCAAGTTTCTAGATGCTAGGTCTTGACTGGATTGAATTTGATTGATGTTGGATATTGATTTGCAGGTTTTTGGTGGTTGCTTTAATATGAGGTGCTGGAGGTGCTTTTGTTGAACTACTCGAGTGCTCATTGGGCGGTGTGACTATATTGTACGTGAAACATTGTCAGTGCTGGTTGCTAGAAATGATGTGAGGTGTTGGGAGATTTTTGGTTATTGAAGGAGGTGCTGATTGTTTGATAATGATATATTGGAGGCTAGTGGTTGCTTAGTTGGGATGTGATAAAGCTATTGTATACGATTTTGGTGTTGGTGGTTCTGTGTTGCTAGCGGTGGATATGCTTGGCAAGGAAGCGATGGATGATGAAAACAGTGATGTGGGATTCTTGTTGTTGGTTGGCTGGGAGATGATGATGGAGATGATTTTGAACTTCTACTTTGTCTGGTTTTGTATGCCTTTCAGGTTTTGTTAGGGTGTCCAGGGTTGTTGAATGTGGGTTGATTGACCCTGCCCCACCCTTGTCTATTGAGTCTCTTTTTTATAATAAATTTTGGGTGGCCAAAAATAGCCTAGTCCTGAGCCTTCCTGGCCCTAAAAACCCTTAGATCCCTCAAAAACCTCAAAATCCCTAAAAAAATTAAAATCATTAAAAAATCATGAAGAACACTAAGAAATTCTTAAAAACCTTAAACCATCTAAAACCCCTAAAAACATAAAAAACACAAAAAACACAAAAATCACTGAAAATCACTGAAAATCTAAAAAAAATTAAAACCCCTAAAAACCAATAAAACCCCAAAACCATTAAAACCATAAAAAGTCATAAAATAATAAAAACCGCTAAAAACTCAAAATACTTTTAAACCACTAAAAATTATCAGCAAAACTCTAAAAAAAATTAAACCCCTAAAATACTAAAAAAAACACTAAAACCCAAGAAAACATAAAAAACCTAAAACCAACTAAAAATCCTCAAAATCTCTAAAAAAACCACAAAAATAATAAAAAATCCAAAAATACTGAAAAATGAAAAAAAAACCATAAAACCCCGAAAACCCCTTATAAAAACGTAAAAACCTAAAAACACATAAAACCCTTAAAACCTTAAAAATTCTAAATAACTAAAAAACTATTCAAACACCTAATAAATATCCTAAAAACCCTAAAAACACCCAAAACCCCTAAAAACTAACTAAAAAAAATCTAAAAACCAATTAAATCCCTCAAAATGTAATAAAACTATAAAAACCTTAAAACCACTAAAAAACGCAAAACCCCATAAAAACCCAAAAACCCAGAAAAAACCCAAAAAACCCATAATATATCAATATCTATAAAACACTAAAAACCATAACCATCCCAAAAAATCCAAAAAAACCAAAAAAACATTAAAGAAACTAATAACCTTGGAAAATCCAAAGAAAATCATAAAAACCTAAAAAACAAAAAAATGATAAAAAACCTAAACAAGGTTAAAAACCCTAGAAAACCCAAAAACCCTTAAAACCCATAAAAATTTTAAAATAAATAAAAAACCCTAATAATGTAAAAAAACACTAAAATCCCTAAGAATAAAATAATACCTAAAAACACTTAAGAACCCTAAAAACATAATAAAGGATAAACACCCTAAAATACTATAAAACCCAAAAAACCCCTAAAAATCATAAACCCCCTAAAAACCCATAAAAACTTAACAAATAAAAAAAAAACCATTTCAAACCTAAAAACTTTAACAAACTATAAAAATAATAAACCCATAAAAAACTCAAAAAAACCATCAAAGCCCCAAAAAATCATAAAAATCGAAAAATAAACCTAAAAAAAACTTAAAACTACAAAATCTATAAAAAACCATAAAAATGCTAAAATGGTCTTAAAATCCATTAAACTCCTATAAAACCATATAAAATCACTAAAAACACCAAAAATCCTAAAAAATGCAGAAAACACAAATAAACCCATAAAACCTTAAAATCCTAAAAACCCTAAAAACATTACAAACCCTAAAAACCCAAAAAAACACCCTAAAAACCACTAAAAACTCTAAAAACACTTTAAACCCATAAAATGTTAAAAAAAACTCTAAAAATCCCTTAAAACCATAAAACTTGAAAAAATCATAAAAAAACTAAATCCCTTTAAAACCCATAAAACCCCCCAAAATCCCTAAAACCCCTAAAAATCATAAAAATCCTAAAAATTCCTAAAATATCAAGAAACCTAGAAAATCCAAAACCCTTGAAAAAACCTAAGAAAAATTTGGAAACTTAGAAACACAAAAAACACATAAAATCCTAAAAACCCTAAAAACCCAAAAAACAATAAAAAATACTAAAAATAAAAATTAATTACTTAAAAACCATACAAAAATAAAAATACTAAAAACCCTAAAAACTATAATAAAACATTAAAAACCTAAAAACACTTTGACCGCATAAAAACTATAAAAAGCTTAAAAACCATATAAAACCCCTGAAATCATTTAAAAAATCTAAAACCCCGTAAAACCCTAAAAACCCACCAAAATTAAAAAACACTTTAAACCCCTAAAAACATTAAAAAACACTAAAACCCCCTAAAACCCCCCAAAAAAATTAAACTCTAAAAACATTCAACCCCCCCCCCCCCTAAAACCCTCAACATCCCTATAGATCAAAAAACCCATAAAAAAACTGTGAAATATCTATAAATCCCTAAAAACATAAAAAACTCAAAAAACCTGAAAATTACTTAGAAAACCTTAAAAACCTAAAAACACTTAAAACTCAAAAAAACCATAAAATACTAAAAACCATTAAAACACTAAAAATTATAAAAACCATAAAAATTATAAAAATTATTTAAAATCTATGAAACAGAAAAATTATAAAAAACCCTTAAAAATCACTAAAAACATAAAAACCCTAATAACCATGAAAACCCCGAAAAAACCATAAAAACATAAAAATAAAAAAACCACTAAAAACCTAAAAAATGATAAAAATACTAAAAACCCTAGAAACCATAAACCCCTGAAACCATAGACACTAAAAAAACCTAAAACCCACTAAAATACTAAAAACCCTTTAAACCCCTAAAAATGTTAAAAAATATAAACATCCTTAAAACACAAAAAAATCAACCCCCCCCCCCCAAAAAAAACCCTAAAAAATCATAAGAAACCTTAAATCTCTATAAAAACCTAAAAACCCTCAAAATCCATAAAAATCCTGAAACCTCAGAAAAATCATTAAAATCCATAAAAATTAATAAAAATGTAAAACATCCTAAAAACACTGAAAATCCATAAGAAAACATTAAAAACCAAAAAATAAATACCTTAAAAACTGAAAATCCAAAAAAACCCTAAAAACCAAAAAATACTAAAAAATAAAAACCTCAAAACCCCATAAAAACCCAAAAAACTAATAAAAACTAAAAAACCCTTTATACCCCTAAAAACCCAAAAAACTATAAAAACCCTAAAACCCCTAAAATTATCTTTAAACCCTAAAAACCCGTACAAGTTCTAAAAACCCATAGAAACATAAAATGACTGAAAATAAAAAAAAACCCTAAGAAAACTATAAATGTTTAAATACTCTTAAAACCCATAAAACCCTAAAAAATGATAAAAACTCTTCAAAAATACTAAAAACCATGAAAACCATAAAAACCCTCAAAATCCAAAAAAACACTAAAAAGAAAAAAAATCCTAAAATAACCCTAAAAATATCTAACATTGTAAAAACCACTAAAAAACATAAGAAAACATTAAAAACCTAAAAATGATAAATACCTTAAAACCCTAAAATCCCAAAGAACCTCTAAAAACATTTCAAACCTATAAAAACCTCTAAAAACTCGAAAAAAACACTTAAACCTATAAAACATAAAAAAAATTAAAACCCATAAAAAACCTAAAAAACACAAACTAAACACCAAAACCCCAAAAACAGTAAAAACCCTAAAAATATTTAAAAACCCCTTGAAACCAACAAAATCCTTAAAAACCGTAAAACCCATAAAAAATGTAAAAATCCCTAAAAAATCCTAAAATGTAAGAAAACCAAAGAACCCTAAAAATCCTTAAGAAAACCTTAAATTTTTTAAAACACTTAAAAACCTAAAAATATTAAAAACCCTAATAAAACCCTAGAAACCCTAAAAACCATAAAAACCATGAAATGCATAAAACCCCTAAAAACCTATAAAAACCCCACAAAAAACTCTAAAAACCCATTAGCTCCTAAAAATATTAAAAAACTCTAAAAAATATTTAAAAACCTAGAAAACTAAAAAAACCTAAAAACACAAAAAACCCATAAACACCATAAAACCATGAAAACCCTAAACCCCTCAAAATTCATAAAGACCCAAAAAAAATAAATAACCTAAAAAACCTCTAAAATCCCTAAAACATGTTAAAAACTAAAACATATGAAGAGCCTAAGAAAACATTAAAAACATAAAAACAATTAAAAACCCTAAAATTTATAAAAATTATAAAAACCATAAATAGATAAAAAATCCCTAAAAACCCTAAAAACCCATAAAAATCCTAAAAACCACTAAAAATCCATAAAAACATAAAAACAAAAAACAACCCAAATAAAACCATAAAAACCAAAAAATGCTTGAAAACCTTTAAAAAATAATAACCCATAAAACCACTAAAAGTTTTAAAAACCCTAAAACATGAAAAAAAAACAACCCATTACATCGCCAAAAAATGTTAAAAAGCTCCAAAAAACATAAAAACCCTAAAAACTCAAAAAACCACTAAAAGACCACAAAACCCATAAAAAGACTAAAAATCCTAAAAAACTCAAAAAGAAATCCAATTTCTTAAAACCCATAAAAACCATAACATTCCTAGAAAATCACTATAAATCTTTAAAAACGCAAAAAACCCTAAAAACCCCTAATAAAATCTCAAATCATAAAAACACAAAAAATAGTAAAAAAATAGTAAAAAACATTGAAAATCCTAAAAAACTAGAAAACACTCAAAACCATAAACCCCTAAAACATAAAAAATTGAAAACCCATAAAAACACTAAAACCACTAAAAACTCTAAAAAAATTAAAATCATAAAATCATAAAAAAATTCTAAAAAACATTAAAATCCAAAAATAACCTTAAAACCATAATAAACCATAAAATACCTAAAACTAATGAAAACCATAAAAACCCCTAAAACCACTTAAAACCATAAGAATCCTAAAAATCCCACATAATCCCAAAAAATGTATAAAACCATAAAAACCCTGAGAAACCCTAAGAAAAATTTCAAAAGCTAAAAACAATTAAAACCACAAAAAGCCTAAAAACCCATAAAACCCCTAAATACCATAAAAACCCTGAAAACCCTAAATTCCCTCAAAATCCCTAAAAACACTAAAATATTTTAAAATTATTAAAAAACTCAAAAAATCCCTAAATTCATAAAAAACCTAAAAACCAAAGAAAAAACTAAAAAAATAAAAACACTTAAAACACCTAAAAACCCTTAAAATAATAAAAACCCTAAAATCCTTAAAACCCCCAAAATTCTAAAAATAACCCTAAAAACCATAAATACCCAAAAAACCACTAAAAACTCTTCAAATCCCAAATAATTTTAAAAATTCCTAAAAGTGACTAAAACCCCTAAAAACTCAAAAAAACCTAATACCCAAAAAACCCATTATAAACCATAAAATCCTCAAAATCTCTAAAAACCCTAAAAAGAAAAAAATCTAAAAATTACCATAAAAAACCTAAAAAAATTAAAAACCCTTAAAAACCTTAAGAAAAACTTAGAAACCTAAAAATAATTAAAGTCACGAAATACCTAGAAAATGATAAAAATCATAAAAACCAAAAAAAATAAAAAAAAAACCCCTCAAAATCCGTAAAAAAACTAAAAACCATAAATATCCTAAAAAATAGCTTAAGATCTCTAAAAATGTAGAAAACATAAAAATATTGAAGAACCATTAGAAAAACCCAAAATCCAAAAAAAAACATAAAACCCATAAAAACATAAAAACCCTAAAAATAAAAAACCCTAAAACCCCTAAAAACCATAAATCCCCTAAAACATTAAAAACACATAAATCCTATAAAAACATAAAATCCACTAAAAACTCTAGAAACCCTTTAAACCTTTAAAAATGATAAAAACACTAAAAAAGTTAAAAACACTAAAAACCAAAAAACCCATAAAAACCCAAAAATCCATAAAAACCCCCAAAAAAAACTTAAAACCGCCAAAATCCTTAAAAAACTTAAAAAGAAAAAAATCCATAAAATCCATGATTGCATAAACAAAACCTCAAAGAACCACTAAAACCCTTAAAACCTTATAAACACATAAAACCTAAAACCATAAAACTATAAACACCCTAAAAAACCCAAAAAATCATTAAAACCATATAACCCTTAAAAATCTTAAAACCCCCTAAAACCCCATAAAAAACCAAAAAGCACACTAAATCTCTAAAAACTATTTTAAATCCTAAAAATGATAATAAAATATAAAAAACCATTAAAACCATAAAAACTAAAAAAACGTAAAATCCCATAAGAACCTTAAAACCCTAAAAACCCTCAAAAATCCTAAAACCCCAAAAATCCATAAAAATCCTTAAAATCCCTAAAATCATAAGAAACGTAAAAACCACTTAAAGCCCTATAAACCCATATGAAAAACTTAAAAACCTAAAAATACATAAAACACCTAAAAACCATAAAAATGATAAAAATCCTAAATATCCTAAAACCATAAAAAAATTAAAAACCCTCAAAATAACTAAAAAAATAAAATAAAATAAAACCTAAAAAATCCCAAAAAATAATTAAGAACATAAAAACCACTAAAAACTCGGAAAACCCTTGGAAAACAGAAAAACCTAAAAATAATAGATATGACTAAAAACCTAAAATAATGTTAAAGCCTTAGAAATCTAAAATCCTAAAAACCCTTAAAACCCATAAAAAACATAAAACCATAAAAACCCATAAAAACCAATAACCCCCCCCCCCCCAAACCTTAGAAAAACTCTAAAAACACTTTAAACCCCAAAAACCATAAAAACTACTAAGAACCTTAAAAACCCTAAAAAAACTCATCCAAATACCCTAAAAACCTAAAAACCCTAAAAAACCCAAGAAACTAAGAAAACCCATCAAATCCCTAAAAACCCTAAAAAACCCAAGAAACTAAAAAACCCCATCAAATCCCTAAAAACCCTAATACCCCATAAACATATTAATAAAACCCTAAAAATTCCTCCAAACCTAAAAACCATGGAAAACCTTAAAACCCCTAATAAAACCATAAAAACCTAAAAAGACTTAAACACATAAACAAACTTAAATACAATAAACATCGAAAGAAACCCTAAAAAGACTGTAAAACACTAAAAACACCTAAAAACCTTAAAAACCTCAAAACACCCTTAAGAAACCCAAATCCCCATAATAGTCATAAAAAACTAAAAACTCTAAAACCCATTTATATCAATAAATGTTTTAAAAAACTCAAAAAATCCTTAAAATCCATAAAAATTCAAAAAAAAAATTAAAACCTAAAAAAAAATAAAAATGGTAAATCCCCTAAAAACCCTAAAAATCCCTAACATGTGTAAAAATAATAAAAATAATAAAATTCCATAAAAATCCCTAAAAAAATAAAAACCCTAAAAACCCTAAAAAACCCAAAGAAAAACTTAAAAATCTAAAAAAATAGAAACACTTAAAAAACCTAAAAAATGATTAAACCACCAAATCTCTAAAAACCCTAAAAACTCTCAAAATCCCTAAAAACCCAAAAATAGTAAAATACTAAAAAATCCATAAAAATCCCTAAAAACATAAGAAAACCCTAAAAACCATGAAAAAACTTTATAAAACCTTAAAACCCAAAAAACACTTAAAACCCCTAAAAACCTAAAAATGAAAAAATCCCTAAAAAATGCTAAAATTCCTAAAATCCCTGAAATCCTAAAAAACCATAAAAACCTTTTAAAACTGTAAAACACCTAACACCACATAAAAACTCTAAAATCCTTTAAACCACTAAAAACATTTAAAATTATGAAAACCCGTAAAATCCCTAAAAAACTTTAAAAAACACTAAAAACTATAAGAAAATCCATAATACCACTAAAAAACCCTAAAACCCTCAAATCGCTGAAAAACCTAAAAAAACAAAAATCATAAAAAATCACTAAAAGTCTATAAAAACATAAAAAAATATAAAAACCCTAAAAACTAGTTAGAAAACCTAAAACTTCAAAAAACACTTGAAATTCCTAAAAACCTAAAAATGCTAAAAAGGAAAAAACCCCCCTAAAACTCTAAAAACCCTCAAAATCCATAAAAACACTAAAAACCATAAAAACCATAAAAACCCAAAAACAAATCTCTATAAATTTCTAATAATGTAAAAAACCCTAAAGAACTTGAAAGAAAATAAGAAAATAATTAGTACCTAAAAACCCCTACAACCCCTAAAACCCGAAGAAACACTAAAAACCCTAAAAACCCTAAAAACCTAAAACCCCTAAAAACCCTAAAAACAAAAAAACACCCTAATAACCTTTAAAAAATCATAAAATACAATAAAAACCTAAAACCCATAGAAAACACTAAAACCCCTCAAAATGCATAAAATGTTATAAAACTAAAAAAACTTAGAAACCTAAAAAATAAAATAAACACTAAAAACACAACAATAACTCCATAAAACCCCTAAAAACCCTAAAAACTATGAAAATATCAAAAAAAATTATGACCCCATAAAAAACCTAAAAAAACCTAAAAATCTATAAAAAAATAAAAACCCTTAAAACACTAAAAAATACATAGAAAACTTCTTAAACATAAAATAAATTAAAACAACTAAAAAACACTAAAAACCCAAAAAACTATAAAAAATCATGAAATCCATCAAAACCCCTAAAAACCCTAAAAAATCATTAAATTCATAAAATTACCTAAAAATACATAAAAATTTAAAACCCATAAAGATCCTGAAAACCCCTAAGAAATCCTTAAAAACCTGAAAATACTTAAAACCCATAAAAACCTAAAAAATGCTAAAAAACCTAAAAAGACCCTAAACCCATCAATCCCATAAAAACCATAAAAACCCATAAAACCCCATAAAACACTAAAAACTAAAAAAAATTCCATAACCCCTTTAAACCCCTAAAAACATTAAATACTCTAAAATACCTTAAAACCCCCAAAAAATTTGAAAAAACCCTAAAAACCAAAAAAATTATAAAACCACTCAAAACATAAAAAATGCTAAAAACCCTCAAAACCCTAAAACTATAAAACCATAAAATCCCTTAAAGTCCCTAAAACATAAAAAACCCTATAATCCATGAAAAACCCCTAACAATACCATAAAAAATAACTATAAACTCCTAAAAAGCTAAAAGTTGATAAAACCCTAAAAACAAAAATACTCAAAAAACCCTAAAACCCCATTAAAACTATAAAAACCCCTAAAACAAATAAAACCCCTAAATCTACTAAATTCTCTAAAAAAAATTGAACCCCAAAAAAATGTTAAAAATTATAAAAACATTAAAACCCCTAAAATACTCAAGAAAATTTACAAACTCCTAAAAACCCCTAAAAACCATCAAAATACATAAAACCCCTAAAATAATAAAAATCCAAAAAAATCACTAATAATACATTAAAATGTAAAATACCTTAAAAACCTTGACACCTTAAAAGAAACCCATAAAAACCAAAAAACTTAAAAACCCTAAAAACCTAGATATACTAAAAACCAAAAAAACCCTAAATCCCTTAAAATCCCTATAAACTATAAAACTCCATAAGAACCATAAAAAAATAAAAATACAAAAAAAGACCTAAAAATCCATAAAAACATAGAAAACCATAAAAACCTTTAAAAACCCTATGAAAACCTTAAAATCCTAAAAACACATAAAACTCCTAAAAACCTAAAACCACTTTGGTGGTGGTGAAGGGGGAAAAGGGGGTGACTGAGCCCTTGACCTCCCAATCTCGGGTTGCTGATGTTCCCCATATGACAAAGCAGATGCCTGGGATCGTTCTGGAAGTTTCATTGATGGAGTTGAGTGGTTTCCGCGTAAGTCTGGCTGGAGATGGTTGTGAATCAGGGGTTGCAGTTGTTGAGGTAATGCTAATGGATGAAGGGGAAAGTCAGTATAGTGCTGAAGATGTTTGCGGAGGTGGTTAATTTTCAGGGTTGTGATAGAAGAGCAGTCCTAGAGTCCTAGGATGTGATGCACTGATTGGCGGGATGCCCCATAGTGCTTGCTAGGTGTGATGATGTGGGGAGACCTATCTTGGAGGCTGGCTCATCTCCTATTGTGGAGGGTGCCAGCGGTGTGGAGGACCTTCCTAGTGCTCTTGTAGTGGATCCAATTGGGTTTCCTCTGTTGTGACCCACTGTTTAATCGGGCAATATGGCCCCAAACCTGCAAAGGTCCATGGTTGTTTATGATCTTCCATCTGTTGAAGATCATTGTGTGCTACTACCTAATATGATGATGGTTGAATGGGAAAGGTTTCCCCTTGAGGGTAAAGCTAAGATACTTGGTGAGAGGTTTGTTGAGGGTGACCATAGGATAAATTCTATTATGGCTAGGTCGAAGGAATAAAAGAATAAGCTACAAAAAAATGGGGTGCTGAAAATTCTGGGTTGGGAAGAAAGAAATGGAACAAAATGGTATCAAGTGTAGCCAATGATGGAGTCATTTGTGAGAAAGTGGTACATGAAGATGGTTCCATCTCTTCTCCCTCGAAGCGTAGGTTGTGGAAGGATTACTCTACCCTCCCACAACCTATGGCGACCCGGGCCACCTCTAGGGTAGTCAAGTTAGATCTCAAAGTCAATAAGCAGGAGAAGCCTTCACAAAATGTTGAGCAAGAGAGGGCCAGAGAGAATCTTTTGTCGACGCTCAGAATACAAGAGGACTACGAGTCGAGCTGTGACTCTATGGATACGAGTGCTAAATTAGAATACTGCTTTAATGGTGTGGGTGCTGGCCTTCGTGTGAGCTTTGGTTTCCGCAGTGTGGAGCTGGATGACTTTGGTGGTGATATTGACTAACGCGCTTTTCTTGTGTGTATTTTCTTTTGGACCTCTTCTATGTGTCTTTTTTGGTCTTTCTTTTTTTTGGGTCTTTGGGTTTAGGGTTGTAATGGGTTTTTGGGTGTGGGTCATTTGACCCCTCCCCTCCCTTGTCTGCTACTTCTTTTTTTCATAATAAAATTTGTGGGGTCGGGAATAGCCTCACCCTCACATCTTTCTTTCCCTAAAAACCAAAAAACGCTAAAACCCCTAAGATACCCTAAAAATAATAATAATTTCTAACAAACATAAAAATAACTAAAAATATCTAAAAACCACTAAAAACTGTAAAACACCTTTAAATCCCTACAAACATTAAAAAATACTAAAAAACCATTAAACCCCTTAAAAACTCAAGAAACCCTAAAAACCTAAAATAATACCTAATACCCTAAAACCCATCTAGATCTCTAAAAAGACAAAAAACCCAAAAAAATCTAAAAAAATCGCTAATAATCCCTAAAATTGTAAAAATCACAAAAAACCTTGAAAACCCCTAAAAAACATCAAAAAACTAAAAACACATAAAACGAATAAAAACCCTAAAAAAGATTAAAACCATAAAAAACTTTAAACACCAAAAAACAAAAAAAATCCTAAAAACCCACTAAAACCTCAAAAAACCCTAAAAACCCTAAAAATAATAAAAATCATAAGAAAAATCCTTAAAATAGAAAAATAGACAAAAACCCAAAAAACTAAAAAATCCTAATAAAATCTTAAAAACCTAAAACAATTAAAACCCCTAAAAACCTAAAAAACATTAAAACCCCTAAAACCCTAAAAACTATAAAAACCCCTATAAAACTTGAAAACCTAAAAACCCTAAACATCCTAAAATCCTAATATAACTATAAAAACCTTTTAAAACACTAAAATTGTTAAAAGTATATAAAAAACCTTAAAACTACTAAAAAAATTCAAAAAACCCTAAAAATCAAAAAACCCAAAAACCCCTCAAAATCCCCATAAACCCTAAAAAGTGATTGAGGATATGGCGGCTCGGCTCTCTCGCGATGGCGACCTTCTTCGGAATCCTTGAAGACGACGACTGCTCTTGCACCTTGCCCACACCCCTCCGAGGGGGAGGGGCCTCCGCTGGTTCTTGATGATGAGTGTCCTTTTGTCCCTTTCTCAATCCCTGACCTTCTTCCTCCTTTTCCGTGGATTGAGATATTCCCTAAGGTACCCGACTTACATGAAGGATTTTCACAGCTCCGGTTATCGATCGCGGAATTCAACGAGGCCTCTGCCCTGCATAAGCTGGCCTTGGTTGCTAATTTCTTAAACTGGCGACCTCTGGTGGATGTTTTCAATAGATTTGTGTTTGAACAATGGGACCTCCAGGACCACGCTACGGTAGGTCTTCTTGATAGTAGTCGCATTTTGATTCGCTTTGCATCAGAAGAGGATCTGGTTCATGCCTGGTCAGCGGCCCCAAGAAGATGCAACGGTGGCCGATTTTCCCTCTCCCGGTGGAGCTTTGATCGGCACTTAAAACGTGATTCACCACTGGTGGCAACATGGGATAGATTTCCAGAGATTCCCCTTCCTTTTCAAAATTTCTCCATTATTTCTACGTTGGGGAATCTTGTGGGAAGGTTCTTATGCGTTGATAGCCGAACACGGGCTCTTTGTCACCCAATTTCCCCAAGGGCCTTTGTGGAGATTGATGCCTCTAAACGACCGATTGACTTTGTTTGGATTGTTGTTGGTGAGGAGCTTCGGTGGAAAAAAACTGTGATCTTTGAGTCGTGGACTGATTTCTGCTCATCTTGCTGGATTCTGGGTCATAGTTCTCGGGAATGTAGGTATAGAGGAGGTATTTGTTGTGTTTTGGACTGATCTCTGGAGGTGTCCATTGAAGAGACGCAGATTCAGGACGAGATGCAGAAGGTTGTTCCCAAGGATCCTGAAGTTCAGAATGAGCCTGGTGAAGAAGGTCAGCCTCGGGTGGAGACGAATTTGGCGGAGGTTGCAGTGAATGTTTCAATCAAGCTTAAAAGGAATGTTGCTGAGGGGGTGGCGCCTGCTTCTGGGAGTGGCTCTGAATCTTTGGGGCAGATGTTTGTGCAGGAGGGACCTCCGGTTGTGCGGGGGGGAAATAGATCTGTAGTTGATGGTGGTAAAGTGGGTATTGAGTGCCAACCCAAGGTGGCCAACATCTTCAAGCATTTGAGGAGTGACCTAAAGCTCTTGGATGCTGGGAATTCCTTATGCAGGGAGGTTGCAAATGGTGGGAAGTCAAACTCATATGATAGCAGGGAGGCCATCCCAACCTTCAATCACTTTTAAGGGCTGGAGCTTGAGGAGGAGGTGCAAGGATCTCCACTTTTTGATGTTGGGAGTGAGAAGTCTGAGGCTCAGGAGAGAAGGGTGCAGGCTGTTGTTGCTGAGAGGGGTGGAGGGGGTATGGCCAAGCAGGCTAGTGAAGTTGAGCCACTACTGGACAACACTAGGCACTCGGGTGGTGTTGATGAGAAGGAGATAAGGTAGTTAAAGTCACTTAGACACAACTGTGATGTTTTTGATATGGATAAGGGAAAGGTAAGAAATATTCATGGAGAGGAGGGGAAAGGGGCTCTGGTTGCTGATGATGGGAGTGTAAGGCTTGCTGTACAGATGCTAAGTGAGAAGCAAAATGATGTTCTAAATGCTGAGTCAATTCTAGACATTATTGACCCCTTGAATGATGTTGGCAAGAAGTAGAAAAGGGAAAAGCATGGGTTGGAGCCTCCATTAGATGAGGGGCATTTGCAGCTGGCCTTGGCCGGTGTGGTGTCCCCTCTTTGTATGGCTTCTGATGAACCTGTTCTTATTGACTGTTCCCTGAATCAGGAGGACCCCTTCATCCCGGATCACCTAGGTCCTTGGAAGGGCAACCCTGCACACGCTCATGAGATGACTTTGACAATGGTGGACTTCCCAGTTCCTTGTGGGGTTCTTGCGGGTTATCCACTTAACCGAGAATCCTCCTTCATTCCTGATCAAGTTCAGGAGGATAATAGTAGGATAGATCACAACATTGCTATGGTTCTTAAGGAGAGGGCCATGATTGAGGAGGCCACTGGGAAGGAAAAAAATCATGTTGGGATCCATGTTGATCCAAAAAGGAGGAAGCCGAGGAAGGACTACTCTTCCTTGATAAAGACTGTGTCCACAAGAGCATCCTGCAAAGCCAAGGAAAATGGCTCTAGAAGAGGTGAAAGGGCTGCCAAGAAACAGGTGAATGTGGAGCAGGTGAGGTTAAGGGTGTATTATGCCAATTTCTTGAAGCAATATGACTCTTCTGAATGGGAATCAGTAGTCTCTGATATGGACTTAAGTTATGGTGCCGAGGGAGACCCCCCTGGTGCAGACTATGAGGATGATGAAGGCTGGTAGGTCCTGTGAAGGGGTGGGTTGCTGATGGAAGCTTGTTGCTTCTTTTGGGTTTTCTTTTTTTTTCTTTTTTTTTGCGGTCTTTGGGTGTGTGTTTGTTAAGGTTTTTTGGGTGTGGGTTGATTGACCCCGCCCCTCCCTTGTCCGCAGTGTCTTTCTTTTCTTTAATAAACTTTGGGGGTGTCAGGAATAGCCTGGCCCCGAGCCTTCCTTGCCCTATAAACCCTAAAAACCCTAAAACCCCTAAAAACCCTAAAAATCATAAATAATTCATATAAAACCTACAAACATAAAAACTCTTAAAACTACCATGAAATAATTAAAAACCTAAAAACACTTAAAACCTCTAAAAATATAAAAACACTAAAAACCTTAAACCCCTAAAAACCCTAAAAACCTTGAAATTCCCAAAAAAACCCTAAAACTCCATAAAATCCCTAAAAATCCCGAAAAATCCGTGAAACTGTAAAAAACCTTAAAAACCCTGAAAACCCTAATGAAAACCTTAAAAACCTAAAAAACTAAAAAACTAAAAATGATAAAAAAAACATATATAATACTAAAAACCATAAAAACCCATCAAAACACTAAACCCCCCTAAAATTTCATAAAAACCCAAAAACCCACTAAAAACTCTGAAAACACATAAAACCCCTATGAACTTTAAAAAGTCAAAAAAATTAGAAATCCAAAATACCCATAAAAACTGTTAAAATCACTTAAAACTCTAAAAAACTTTTAATCCCATCAAAAAGATAGAAATTTATAAAATAACTTAAAACCCTAAAAAACCTAAAATAAAAAAAAATCATAAAAAACCTAAAAACCCTTAAAAGACTCAAAAATACCTAAAAACCCTAAAACCCACAAAAAATCCTAAAATTCCATAAAAATCCCAAAAAAAAATAAAACCCCAAAAAATGGGAAAACCCAAAAGAATACCTTAAAATCTAAAAACACTTAAAACAATTGAAAAAGCTAAAAATGCTAAAAACCCTAAAAATGCAAAAAAAACCTTAAAACCCCAAAAACCATAAAAATCACAAAAACCCTACCTCCCCCCCACACCATGAAATACCTAAAAACTCATTAAACCACTAAAAACCCACCAAAAATACAAAAAACCTTATAAACCCATAAAAACCTTTAAAAAATCCAAAAAAACATAATACACTAAAAAATCAAAAAAAAACATAATAACCCAAAAGAAACCATAAAACCCTAAAAAACATAAAAAACATAAACCCTCAAAATCCCTAAAAACTCAAAAACCCATAAACATACATAAAATTCCCTAAAATCCCTAGAAATGCAAAACCCCTAAAAATCTTGAAAACCCATATAAATAACCTAAAAGCCAAAAAAAATTGAAACCTCTAAAAACCTAAAAATGCTAAACACTCTAAAAATCGTAAAATCCCTTGAATCCCATAAACCCAAAAAATTCATAAAACCTCTAAAATCCTTTAAAATCCTTTAAAATCCTAAAAAATACATAAAATTATTTAAAAATGTAAAACCTCATAAGAACCGAAAAAAATATAAAAATCCAAAAAACCCATAAATATTAAATAAAAATCTTAAATCCATAAAAACCATAAAACCCCCAAAAACCCGCTAAATTACCTAAAACCCAATAAAATACCATAAAAACTCAAAATCCCCATTAAACCACTAAAATTGTTAAAAAACACTAAAACACCTTAAAACTCAAAAATCATTAAAATCAAAAAAAAAATCCATAAAACCCTAAAATGATAAAAATACTCAATATCCATAACAACCCTAAAAACCCTGAAATATGTAAAAATGTAAAACCCCCAAAAACAAAAGCAAAATAAGAAAAGCATACAAACCTAAAAACACTTAAAACCCCTAAAAACCTGAAGAAACTCTAAATCCCTACATACCCTAAAAACTATAAAACCCACAAATCTCTAAAATACCTTAAAACCCATAAAAATCGTAAAAAATCCATAAAAATACCAAAACACATAAAAACCCCGAAAAACATGGAAAATCCCTAATAAATCCATAAAGACCTAAAAATAATCGAAACCCCTAAAAACAATAAAAAAACTCTCAAACATCTAAAGAGACCCTAAAAACCCCAAAACCCATTATAAACCATAAAAACCATGAAAACCATAGAAACTATAAAAACCACAAAAAACTCTAAAAACCCTTTAAATCCTAAAAAACATTAAAAAAGTCAAAAAAACCATAAAGACATTAAAAACTCAAGAAATACCTAATAACCAAAAAAATCATAAAACCCTAAGACCCATAAAACCCGTCAAAATCCCTAAAAACCCTAAAAACCATAAAAATGGTAAAAAAATATCTAAAAATACTTATAAATGTAAAACCCCCTAAAAACTCTGAAAACCCCTAAGAAATAATTAAAAACCTAAAAATAATTAAAACTGCTAAAAATATTTGAAAATGGAAAAACCCTAAAAACCCTTAAAAACCTTCAAAATCCCAAAAAACCCCTCAAAACTATTAAAATCCTATAAAATACCTAAAAATACTAAAAACATAAAAACCCCTTTAAACCATGAAAAATCCTATGAAAACCTTAAAATCCTATAAAAACATAAAACCCCTAAATAATCATTAAAATGCTAAATACCCAAAAACATGCAAGAAGAACCTAAAACCATAAATTACCCTAATAAAACAAAAAAAACCATATAAAAAATTTAAAAAACCTAAAAACCACTAAAAACATTAAATACCCTTTAAACCATTAAAAATATTAAAAAACGCTACAAAACCATTAAAACCCTAAAAAACTCAAAAAACACTAAAACCCTAAAAAACCATAAAAACCATAAAATCCCTAAAAACCATAAAAATTCCTAAAACTCTAAAAACAAAAAAAAAATATATAAAATGACTTAAAAGTCAGTAAAAACACTAAAAAATCATAATAAAACCTTAAAACCCAAAAAGAACATAAAACCCCCAAAAAGCTATAGACACTGAAAACCTTTAAAAACATTAAAACCCAAAAAACCATAAAATCCCCTAAAATCTTAAATAAACCCTAAACCCCAAAAAAACCCTAAAACCACTAAAATATCTATAAACCCTTCAAACCCCTAAAAATATGAACTCTAAAAACTTTAAAAATCCTTAAAATCCCATTAAACACTAAAAAACCAGTGAAAACTCTAAACACCATTTAAGCGCATAAAAACATAACTCTAAAATACCTTAAAACCCAATGAACTAAAAAACCAAAAATGAAAAAAAAAACAAAAACCCCTAAAAACATTTAAAAACCCTAAAATCCCTTAAAATTCCTGAAATCCCTAAAAAGGCATAAAAATCCTAAACATCCCTAAACATCCATAAAAACAAAAAAACCCTAATAACCATGAAAAACCATAAGAAAATCTTAAAAACATAAAAACACTTAACCCCCAAAAAACCTAAAAGATACTAAAAACCCCTAAAAATACAAAAACCCCCAAAAACCCTAAACCCTTAAAAATCCTTAAAAACACTAATAACCCATAAAATTCCTAAATATTAAAAAACACCATAAAAATATAAAAAACCCTAAAAATACCAAGAACCATAAGAAAAACATAATAACCTAAAAATAATTAACCCCTAAAAACCTAAAAAAACTCATAAAAAGACTCTAAAAATCTCTAAAAGACACTAGAAATCCTAAACCCCCAAAAACCATATAAACCCCAAAAAACATTAAAAACCTAAAAACCCCATGAAACCCCTAAAACCCACTCAATATCTAAAACCCATTTAAACCCCTAAAACTGTTAAACTCCAAAAACCTTAAAACCCAAAAAAAACTAAAAAAACCCAAAAAAACCCCATAAAAACCCATAAAAACCCATAAAAACCATAAAACCCTAAAACCCACAAAATACCTAAAAACTATAAAAACCCATAAAAACTCCTCAAAATCACTTAACACCCTAAAAACCATAAAAATACAAAAAATCCATAAAAAAATAAAAACCCCTAAACACCCTAAGAAAACATTGAAAACCTAAAAACACTTAAACCCTCGAAAAAAAATAAAAAAGATCAAAACGCTAAAAAAACACTAAAAACCCTAAGAATCCTTTAAAACTGTAATACCCCTAAAACCGTAAAAAATCATAAACCTCATAAGAACCCTATAAAACACCCAAAAAAATAATAACCCATTAAACCCCTAAAACGTTAAAAAACTCTAAAAACCATAAAAACCTTAAAAACCTTAAAAACCCTAAAAAACATAAATCCTGGAAAACCATCCAAATCCATAAAAAACCCAAAAACTATAAGATTCATAAAAAAATCCATAAAGATCCCTAAAAATGTAAAACCCCCTAAAGAAACCTTTAAAACCTAAAAAAATTAAAATCCCTAAAAAATTAAAAAGGATAAAAACAAAAAAAAACCAGAAACCCTCAAATTCTCTAATACCAGTAAAACCCCTAAAAATTTAAAAAAATAAAAAACCATTAAAACGTAAAAAAAACACTGTAAACCTCAAAAACCATATGAAGACCTTAAAACCATAAAACTCATAAACCCCCCATAAAATAAAAAATCATAAAAAACAAAATAAAACCCTAAAAGAGCCTAAATACCCTAAAAGGATGCTAAAGACCCCAAAACTCCTAAAACAATAGAAACCCCTAAAAATTAAAGAACCGAAAATCTCTAAAAACACATTAAACCCCTAATTTTTTTGTAAATTTATAAGAAACCTTAAAACCCCTAAAAACCCAAAAAACATTAAAAACCCAAAAAACCATTAAAACCCCAAAAAATCAAAAAAACCCTAAAAACTCTAAAACCCTCAAATTGCCTAAAATTCCTAAAACCCAATAAAATTCCTAAAAATTCCCAAAAAATCCCTAAAAATATAAAAACCCCAAAAAAACTGGAAAAAATATAATAAACCATTAAAAATATAAAGATACTTAAACCTTTAAAAAACATAAAAATGATAAAACCCATAAAATCCCTAAAATCCCTAAAAACCTTAAAACACTAAAAATCCCTAAAAAAATATAAAACCCATAAGAAACCAAAAAATCCATAAAAATACCTAAAACATAAAGAATCTGTAAAACCCAAAAAACCACTAGAAAAACTATAAATACATTCAAACACTTAAAAAACAAAAAAAATCATAAAAATACTAAAAACCCTAAAAACATAAAAAAACCTAACACCCTATGGAATCCTTAAAAACCTAAAAATACTTAAAGCCCCAAAAAACATAAATATACTAAAAACCATAAAACTTCTTAAGAACAGTAAAACCCACTCAAAACCTTAAAAACCCTAAAACACATAAAAACAATAAAACCACTAAAAACTATAAAAACCTTTTTATCCCTTAAAAATGTTTAAAAAAAAGATGAAAAATGATAAAACCCCCATAAAAGAATCAAAAAATCACGAATACCCAATTAAACATAAAAACCCTAATACCATAAAAGCCCTCAAATCCAAAAAGAACACTCAAACTCATAAAAAACCTAAAACCAAGACAAAATCCCAGAAAACATAAGAAACCCTAAAAGCATAAAACCATTAGAAAACACTAAAAACCCTAAAAACAATAAAAACCTAGAAAAATCCCTAAGAATACCAAAAACTGTAAAAACAATAAAACCCTAAAAATTCTAATAAATTAATAAAAATATAAAATAATTAAACCCCTAAAATCACTAAATATATTAAAAACCCTAAAGCCCATAAAAAATAAACAAAAATCTAAAAACCATACAAACCCCTAAAACCCCTTAAAACCCCTAAAAACCACTAAAAACTCTAAAAACAAATTAAACACCAAAAAATGTTCAAAAATACTAAAAACCTTAAAACCCAAAAAAACTTGAAAAACACTAAAACCCTAAAAAAATAAAATATCTAAAAAATAAGAAAACATAAAACCCATAAAACCATAAAAATCATAAAAACCCCTAAAAATATCTAAAAACATTAAAACCTTAAAACCCATGAAAATAAAATAACAAAGACATAAAAACCTAAGAAAATAAAAACCGCTAAGAAACCTAAAATGATAAAAAAAAACCTAAAAATACTTAAACCCAAAAAAACCAGAAAATCCCTAAAAAACCCTAAAATCCCTAAAAATCCAAAAAATCTATTAAAAAACCTCAAAATCCCTGAAACCCTATAAAAATAAAAACCCAAAAAACCCTAAAACCCTATAAGAAAACCATAAAAATATAAAAACACTTAAAACCCTAAAAACCTAAAAAACACTAAAGGACCATAAAAACCATAAAATCCCTAAAAATAACTAAAACCCTAAATCCCTTGAAAAATATTAATCTTTAAAACACGTTTAAATCCCTAAAAAATTAAAAAACTCTAAAAAACCTTAACAATCCAAAAAATACTCAAAAAACCCTAAAAACTAAAAAAACCATGAAAACCGTAAAAACACCTAAAACCCCAAAAATTCTCAAAAACCTTAATAAATCATAAAATTCCTAAAAACCCTAAAAATGAAAATAGCCCAAAAAACATTAAAACCCCTATGAAAACCTTAAAAAACTAAAATCACGTAAAACCCCTAAAACCTAAAACATACTAGAAATTTTGAAAACCCAAAAAATCATTAAAACCAAAAATCCATATAACCTATGAAAACTTTAAAAACCCTAGAACCCCAAAAAAATCCTACTAAAAACACTAAAAACCCTTTAAACCACTAAAAATATTAAAACCCATAAAAACACAAAAAAACCCTAAAACCTCCCAAAAAACATAGGAACCCTATAACCCTAAAAAACCCTAAACCCCTCAAAATACCTAAACACCCTAAAAATTATAAAAATATTAAAAATAACTAAAAAATAAAAAACCCATAAAACCCTTAATAACCCAAAAAACCCTAAAAACATAAAAACACTTGAACCACATAAAAACCTAAAAAATTAAAAAAAACCCAAAAAAATATAAAAACAATATAAACCAATAAGCACCAAAAAAATCCAAAAATCCCATAAAATCATAAAACAACTAGAAACAATAAAAATCATTTAAAACCACAATAACTTTAAAAACCTAAGAAACATAAAATCTCAAAAAACCCTAAAACCCTGAAAATCTATAGAAATCCAAAAATATAACTTAATGCCCAAAAAATGAACAAAAATTCCTTAAAATGTAAAACCCCCTGAGAAACCCTAATAAAATATTAAAAACCAAGAAAATATTAAAACCCCTAAAAACATAAAAAATGATAAAACCCATAAAAATCCCTAAAAATATAAAAACCTAAAAAAACCATGAAAACCCCTTAGGAAACCTTAAAAACCTAAAAACACTTAAAACCCCATAAACGACCCTAAAACCCCTAAACCCCCATAAAACCCTTAAAAACCCACAAAAACATTAAAAACCCATAAAATCCAAAAAATCAATAAAAAATATAAAAAATATTTAAAACCAAAAAAACATTAAAAACACTAAAAAATGTTAAAACACCAAATAACTAAAAAACCCTAAGACCCCAAAATTTGTAAAAACCAAAAAAAACCAAAAACGCATAAAATCCTTCAATAACCATGAAAACCCTAAAACCCATAAAAATCCAAAAAATAATCCTAAAAATCCCAAAAACCTAAAAAACCCTAAAACCCTAAAAACCCTAAGATAAACTTAAAAACATAAAAAAAAACTTAATACCCCAAAAAACCTAAGAATTATTGAAACCCTAAAAACACGAAAAATACATAAAAACCATAAAATCCTCTAAAAAAGTTTAAACCCCAAAAACCCATAAATCAAAAGAAGCACACCAAAGACCCAAGGATTTTTGTGGAGTTTGATGTCTCTAAAGACCCTATTGATTCGGTTTGAATCGAAGTTGAAGTGGAGCTTCTGTGGTATCAAGAAGGTTTTTTTGAATCCTGGTTTTTGTTATGTTCGACCTATCGGCGACTATGTCACTCGAATGCTCAATGTTTTGGTGGTGCTATCCCTGTTAGACATGTCTTGCGGTAACCATTTTCTCATGGCTTTGATCTAGGAGTTGTTGAAGGTGATGGTTTTTTTCATGCTTCTCCTTTTTTCCAATCCTTAGAGGAACCTTTTCTGGAGAAGGCACCAGGAAAGGATCCAAACCCTTCCACTAAGGTAGTTTTTGAAAGGCTGAGGATGGATCTTCTTGGTAAGGAAGCTGTTGGTGATGAGGGGTCGGATGGCACCCTAGATGGTAGATGCAACAAGGAGGCGCTGAAATATTGTATTAGGAGAGATAAGTAGGTGGAGAAGGTGGCAGAGGTGGAGTAGGTGGCGAGTCTGGATACTGATCTTGAAGTTGTTGGGAAGGGTTGTAGGGTCTTAACGCCTCCTGCAGGGGTGTCCTTTGGGACCCTAGGTGAAAATGGGAGCACTTTTGATGACTTCCACGAGTTTTCTGGAGGAAAAATGAATGTCACCTATGAGATATCCCTGTGCAACCAGTTTAAGGGCCTGGGGTATTTGTAAAGCCATGGAGATTATGCGTGTAATGATGGGAAGCATGATACTCAGCATGGTGCTGCACCTATGGGTATTGGTGTCGACCTTGGCCTCTATCTTGAGAAGCTATAGGCCACAGCGGTGGCCTTTGATAGTCTCGAGGTGGATGGCCATGTTGACTGCGGAAGGCAAAACACTGGATCTCTTGAAGGGGATCACGCCACCCGACCTGCTTCTGATGGATCTGTTGTGACGCACCCCCTCTTGCTTGAAGCCATTCCCCCGGATGATAGGAATCTTGTCCCGGCTGTAGGGGATGTTTCTGATGTGTGTGTGCATGAAGGGGTTCTCACTACTGAAATTGATGAGGCCAGTACAGGGTATGATGATACCGTTTTACCCGGTGCCACTGCTGTAGTGGATGAATCTGATGGGCTTGATAGTGTGCATGCTACTTGGCCTGCTTGTGCTGAGGATCTGACATGTGTTGTTGTGGCGTGCTCTGATTTTCATGAAGCATGTTATGATGGTAATGGGCATCTGGTCCCGGTTATAGTGTATTTTTCAAATGCACATGTTCCCAAAGGGATACTCAATGCCCGAATTGATGAGGCTGGACAAACGAGAGATGCTTTCGCAACCAAGATACTAAAGGACATGACTTTGGAGGTCTCCAATGTGATTCCAATAGCAGTGCATAAACCCATCTCACAAGATTAAATGGAATTACACGGCACAATGTCTTGGGGGGAGGGTTCTGATGATGAATCAAGAATGAAATTCAACATGGAATAGATAATGAAGGAGAGGGTTATGCCTGGAAATGAATTCCATCTCGGTAAAGAGAACATCACAGGTGGCTCATCTAGGGAGGGGGCTATTGAGGGGTCAACCCCCATTGTTCGCTCTCTGAATAAAAAACACTATTATCCCCATTCAGGATAAATTTTCTGCTAATTTCACATTTAACCCACGAAAGGGGAAGCCAAGGAAGGACTATTCCTCCCTGCCCAAGACAGTGTCTACTAGGGCATCCAGTAAATCTGTGAAGAATAAACTCTCAGGCAATAGTGGGAGGTCGGTCAAGACTCAGTTGAATGCGGATCAACGAAGGCTAAGAGAATATTACACTAAATTCCTAAGTGAATCATCTGAGTGGGAGTCGGTGGATACAAATGCTATTAACAACTATGGTGCGGATGGAGACCCATGGGGTTCAGACATTGACTAGACTTCGGGACATGATCACCTATGTTACTGCTTTCCCCTCCTTTCCTTTTTTTCTCTCTTGTTTTCTTTTATCTTTTCCTTTGGGACTTGTTTTTGGGTTTGGGTCATTTGGCACAGCCCCTTTCTTTTTTTTCTAATAAATTTGGGGGGACCAGGAATAGCCTAGTTCTCGCACCTGCCTTCGACCTAAAAACCTAAAAAACAAAAAAACCCTAAAACCCCTAAACCCCTAAAAACCCAAAAACCACTCAAATACGCTAAAACCCCTAAAAACCTTAAAATCCTATAAAAGTCCATAAAGTACCAAAAAAATAAAAAATCTTAAAACCCTAAAAAGATATAAAAAACATAAAAACCTAAAAACACATAAAAAACCAAAAAAAATAAAATACTAAAAACTCTAAAAGGCCACAAAAATCCTAAAACCCCAAAAAAATCATAAAACACGGTAATAACCTAAAAAACCAAAAAACACATAAAAACCCTAAAACCTACTAAAAACTATAAAAACATTAAACCAATAAAATTGGTAAAAACTCAAAAACATTAAAAACCCTATAAATCTCAAAAAAGCTGTTAAAATTTAAAAAAAACCTTAGAAACCCAAAAAAACTCTAAAACCACTCAAAAACCAAAATAACCCTAAAAACATAAAAATCCTAAATAATTCCTAAAAATTACTAAACACAAAAAAACACTAAAACCCATGAAAACTCTAAGACAACCAAAAAAATATAAAAACACTTTAAACCACTAAAAACATAAAAATTGATAATAATCCTAAAACACTGAAAAACCCATAAAATACTAAAATCCCTATAAATACCTAAAAATCCATATAAACCAAAAACCCCTAAAAACCTAGAAAACCCTAAGAAAACTAAGAAAACCAAAAAACACTTAAAACTGATAAAAAATTGAAAAATATAAAAACACTAAAATACCCTAAAAACCCTAAAACCCATAAAAACAATAAAAACCCCTAAACCACTACAATCCCATAAGAAACCTGAAAACCAATAAAAAATCTATTAACCCTTTAAACCATAAAAATTTTAAGAAACTCAAAACAACCTTAAAAATACTAAAAATATCTAAAAAACCCCTAAAACCCCAAAAAACTATAAAACCCTTAAACACCTTAAAAGACCCTAGAAACCAAAAAAATCCCTAAAAACCTTAAAACCATAAAAATCATAAAAATTAGATAATATTATCTAGAAACATAAAAAACCAAAATGCCAAGAAAAGCCCCCAAGAAAACTAAAAAATTATAAATACCCATAAAACCCCCTAAAAACTAAAAAACACTAAAACCCCTAAAAACATAAAAACATAAAACCCATAAAACCTTAAATCTCCTAAAACCCATAGAAACCCTAAAAACCCACTAAAAACTCTAAAAACCCTATATACCCATAAAAATGAATGAACTCTTAAAAACTTGAAAAAACCTTAAAAACAAAAAATACCATAAAACCCCAATAAAACCATAAAACACTAAAAACCCTAAAAACACGCAAAGTAAAATCAAAATCGCTAAAAACCATAAAAATCGTAAAAATCCATAAAAATACCAAAATAAGTAAAACCCCCTAAAACACTAAAAAATACTAAGAAAACCTTAAATAATTACAAACACTTAAAACCCATAACAAATCAAAAAAATCTTAAAACCCATAAAAATCCCTACATTGACCCTATAAAACCCTAAAACGGCCTAAAAACTTTACAACCCAATAAAGACCCCGAAATGCCTAAAAACCCAAAAAATCCTCCAAAACCTCAAAAAACACTACAAATCCTTTAAAATCCTAAAATGTTAAAAAACAATAAATAATCTTTAAAACCCCAAAAAAATAAAAAAACCCACAAAAACCCACAAAATACCTAAAAAGCCTAAAAACCATAAAAGTTTTAAATAACCCCAAAAAACATAAAAACCCCTGAAAATACATAAGAAAACCCTAAAAACATAAAAACATTTAAAACACCAATAAATCTTAAAAAACATTTAAATGCATAAAGAACCCTTAAAACTCTAAAAAACCCTAAACCCTCAAAATCACTAAAAACCCTAATAACCCATAAAAATCATAATAAATCCCTAAATATATAAAATACCCTTAAAACCCTAAAAACAATAAGAAAAAATTAACAACCTAAATACACATAAAACTCCTAAAAACAAAAATAACGTTAGAAACCCAAAAAAGCTCTGAAAGTCTTAAACCTCCTAAAAACCATAAAAATATCTAAAAACCATAGAAAACCCTAAAAACTAACAAAAACACTAAAAACTATTAAAAACTATAAAACCCATTTAAACCTCAAAAAACAATAAAATTATATAAAAAACCTTAAAACCCCTAAAAACCCCTGAAAACTCAAAAAACAATAAAACCCTAAAAACACTCAAAATCCCTAAAAACCCATAAAAATCCTAAAAATCCCTAAAAACATAAAAAAAACTTAGAACCCTAAAAATCCTAAAGAAAACCTTAAAATCATAAAAACACTTAAAACACCTAAAAAACTAGATGATGCTAAAAAACCTAAAAACTATAAAACCCCAAAAAACTGTATAAACCCTAAAACCCCTAAATCCCCATAAAAACTCTGAAAACCACTAAAAACTCTAAAAACCCTTTAAACTCAGAGAAATTTTTTAAAAAATATATAATCCATAAACAACCTAAAAACATAAAAAATCCATATACCCAAAAAACCATAAACCCTAAAACCCCTCAAACTCCATAAAAATCCTAAAAACAGTTAAAATAAAAAAAATACCTAAATATCACAAAAAAAATGAAAAAAAACTAAAAACCCTAAAAACACTATGAAAAAACATAACATCTTAGTAACACAAAAAACCCCAAAAAAAATAAAAACACTAAGAACCATAATAACCCTAATAACCCTAAAACCCCCCAAACCCCCTCAAAATCTATAAAAAATTAAAAACCATAAAATTCATAGAACAAATCCCTAAAAATTGTAAAAAACGTAAAAATGATAAATACCCTGAAAACACCTAAGAAATACTTAAAAATTAAAAAAAAAATTAAACCCCCCAAAAACCTAAATTAAACTAAAAACCCTAAAATACATGAAAACCCATAAAAACCCCTAAAAATCATAAAACCATAAAACCCATAAAAACCAAAAAAATAAACTAAAAACTCTAAAAACCCTTTAAAACCCTAAAAACATTAAAAACTATAAAAAAAACTATAAAACTATAAAACTCAAAACCCCCTAAAAACACAAAAAAACCCAGAAAACCCCATAAAACCCCTTAAAATCCCAAAAAACCCTAAATACCATAAAACTCCTAAAAAATCACTAAAAAATCCAAAAAACATAAAAAAACCTAAAAATCATGAAAACCCTTAAGAAAACCTTAAAATGATAAAAATAATTAAAACCCATAAAAACCTAAAAAAAACTAAAAACACTAAATGATCCTTAAAACCCTAAAACCCATAAGAATCCTAAAACCCCCAAAAAATCATAAAAAACAATAAAAACCCTAAAAAGAAACTAAAAACTCTTTAAACCATTTAAATTCTGAAAAACATTAAAAAACTCTAAAAACCTTAAAACCCTTAAAAACTAAAAAAACTGCTAAAACCCATAAATTCCATAAAATCCATAAAAACCCTAAAAATCCCTAATAACAATCAAAATCTAAAAAACCTTAAAAACCATAAAATGCTGATAAATCCTTAAAATTCCCAAAAAACATAAAAAACCATAAAAACATTGAAAACCCCTATGAAAAGCGTAAAAATATTAGTACACTTAAAACCCATAAAAACGTAAAAAATGATTAGACCCCTAAAATCCCTAAAAACCCTAAAGACCATAAAGATAAAAAAAACCCTAAAAAACATTAAAAACATACCAAAAAATCCTCAAATACATAAAAATTCCTAAAACCCCTGAAACCCCAAAGATAACCATAAAAACCTAAAACACTTAAACCCCAAAAAAACCTAAAAAATGCTAATAACCATAAAAACCCTGATAACTATAAACCCCCTAAAACATTTAAAAATCCTAAAAACCCATAAAACCACTAAAACTGGAAAACCCTTTAAATACCAAAAAATCATAAAAAACACTAAAAACATAAAAACACCTAAAACCCCTAAAAACCTAAAAAATTCTAAAAACCCTAAAACCCATAACAATCCATAAAAACCTTAAAAATCCCAAAAACCCATAAATACCCTAAAAACAACAAAAAACATCAAAACCCCATTAAACCCCGAAAAGGTTAAAAAAATCAAATACCATAAAACCCTAAAAACACCCAAAATACAAAAACCCAAAAAACTATAAAAACCCTAAAATCCCAAATAAAATAAAAAACACTAAAATCCATGAAAAACCCCTTAGAAAAGCATAAAAACCTTAAAACACTTAAAACCCCAAAAGTACCTCAAAAACACTAAAACCCATAAATACTATAAAACCCCTCAAAATCCCTAAACACCCTATAAAAAATAAAAAAACTAAAAATATGTAAAATCCCTAAAAATATAAACAACCCTAAAAACTCTTAAAACCCAAAAGAAAATCATAAAAACCTAAAAACATTTAAATCACTAAAACCCCTAAAAATGATAAAAAAAAACCCTAAAAGACCCTAAACCATCAAAAAACCCCTAAAACCCATAAATTATCCTAAAACCCATAAAAACATAAAAGGTAACTAAAAACTCTAAAAACCCTTTAAACCCGTAAAAATGTTCAAAAACTCTAAAACCTAAAAACCCCTAAAAACATAAAAAACCATAAAAAACGTTAAAAAACCTCAAAATCCATAACCAACCAAACAATCCATAAAAATCCTAAAAAATGTCTAAAACCCCTAAAATCATAAAAACCCATAAAAACCCTAAAAAACTCAAAGAAAACCTTAAAACCTAAGAACACATAAAACCACTAAAAACCAAAGAAAAACAAAAACCCTTAAAATCAGGAAAAAAACCCTAGAAAGCATAAAACCCCTAGAAACCTTTGAAACCCCTAAATACCCATAAAACCTAAGTAAAAACTATAAAAGTCCTTTAAACCCCTAAAAACATTAAAAACTCAAAAATCCAATAACCCCAAAAAAATATCATAAAAACACCGAAAACAACCAGAAAACCAGAAAACACTAAAAACCCTCAAAACAATAAAAACCATAAAACCCATAAAATTCCTAAAAAGACAAAAAGTCCCTAATATGTAAAAAACAATAAAACCCTAAAAAATCCTAAGAAAACCTTAAAACCAAAAACACTTAAAACCACTAAAACATAAAAAATCTAAAGAACCTAAAAACCCTAAAACCCCTAAAAACCCAAAATACACTCAAAATCCAAAAACCACTAAAAACTATAAAAATACTAATAAAGTAATAAAAAAATTTAAAAAATTTAAAACCATAAAAACCTATAAAAACCATAAGAAAACATAAAAACACTTAAACACCCTAAAACCTAAACAACTATAAATACCTAAATAGGTTCTAAAATCACTAAAATCCATAAAAACTTCTAAAAAGAATAAAAAACCCTACAATGCATAAAAACCCTAAATAACCACTGAAAACTCTAAAAAAATTAAACCCCTAAAAATATTAAAAAACACTAATAACCCATAAACCCCCTTTAAAACTCAAAAAAATCCTAAAAACCCTAAAAACCATAAAAACATTAAAAACCAAAAAACCCTTAAAGACTTTAAAAACCCTAAAATATCCCTATTACCATCAAAAACAACAAAAACCATAAAACCCATAAAAACGTAAAAATCCAAAAAAATCCCCAAAAACATAAAAAAACCCAAAAACTCTTGAAAACCCCTAAGAAAACCATAAAAACCTAAAAAATTATAATCCTTAAAAAACCTAAGAAATGCTAAAACTTTTTAAAGACCACTAAAAAACATAAAAACACTAAAAACCATTAAAAACCATTTAAACCATAAATCATCTAAAAAATCTAAAACCATTTAAACCCTTAAAAGTAATAAAAACTCAAAAAAACCTTAAAAACCCTCAAAACTCAAAAAAACCTTAAATACGAAAAAAACCAAAAACACCAAAAAACCATCAAAAACCCTAAAAACCTCAAAGTCCTTAAAAACCCTAAAACCCCATAAAATGATAAAAATCCCTAAAACGTAAAAAAAATACTAAAAACATAGAAAACCCCTAAGAAAACACATAAGAAAACCTTAAAATCCTAAAAACACTTAGAACCACTAAAACACTAGAAATGCTAAAAACCCGTAAAAACACTAAAAACCATAAAAATACCATAAAATGTAAAAACACCTGAAAATGCCAATGAAAACCTTAAAACCCTAAAAACACTTAAAACCCCTAAAAACCTGACAAAAAGAAAAAAACCCTAAATTACCACAAAAACCATAAAAAACTCTTAAAAATGATAAAAACCACAAAACCCATAAAAACCCTAAAACCCCATAAAACCCTTAAAAACCACTAAAGACCCTAAACCCCCTTTAAACCACTAAAAAGTTAAAAATTATAAAAAAAACCTCTAAAAACAAAAATAACTCAATAACCCCTTTAAACCCCATTAAAAGTTAAAAATTCTAAAAAACCATCAAAAACCAATAAACTCAATAAACCCCTAAAAACTGTAAAAAAAACATAAGAAACCCTAAAAACCCTCAAAATCATAAACATCCCTAAAATCCATTAAAATGATAAAACACTAAAAACCCTAAAAACAATCAGAAAACCCAAAAATACTTACAACAATTAAAAGCCACGAAAACTTAAAAACTGCTAAAACTTTTGGGGAGGTCGGGAATAGCCCAACCCTCGAATCTTCCTTTCCCTAAAAATTCATAAAATTTATTAAAACATTAAATCCCTATAAATGTAAAAACACTATTTACCTTGAAAAAAACTATGGAAAAAATAAAAACCTAAAAACTCATAAAACCCCAAAAACATAAAATGCTAAAAATCCTAAAAGTCCCTAAAACCCATAAAAACTATAAAAATCACTAAAATCATTACAAAACATAAAACCCATAAAAATCCCCAAAACTCTAAAATCCTTTTAAACCGTGAAAAATTTTAAAAGCTATAAAAATCCATAAAAACCCTAAAAAACACCAAAAATCCCCTAAAACCAAAAAAAATTACCAAAACCATAAAATCCCTAAAAAATATTAAATGCTCTAAAATCCAAAAATCCCTAATAAATCATAAAAATCCAAAAAAAATCCCTAAAAATATCTCAAAACATAAAAACCATAAGAAAACCTGAAAATCCTAAAAACATAAAATCCCTAAAAACCCTAAAAATCTTAAAACCCATAACATCAATAAAACCCATAAAAACCATAGAAACTACTAAAAACCTTAAAAACCTCAAAAACCAAAAAAAACACTAAAAACCACTAAAACACTAAAACCCCTTTAAATCTCAAAAAAAAATTAAAAACTCTAAAAAAATTTTAAAGGCCTTTAATACTAAAAAACCCTAAATACCCCAAAAGACCAAAAAACCCATAAAAACATAAACACCATCAAAAATCTAAAAAACCAAAAAAATACTAAAAAATACCTAAAATCCATAAAAAAAATAAAATCCCCTAAAACACCAGAAAAACGCTAAGAAACATTAAAACCGTAAAAGTTATTAAAACCCCTAAAAACCTCAAAAACATTAAAACCCCTATAAACATAAATCACATAAAAACCCAAAAAACACTTAAAATCCCTAAAATTTTAAAAACCATAAAAATCCTAAAAAATCCTGAAAAATCACTAAAAACAGAAAAAACCCTAAAGCCCTGAAAAAACATAAGAAAACCGTAAGAACTTAAAAACACTTAAAACCCCAAAAATCTAAAAATGATAAAACCCCAAAAACCCTAAAACACCTAAAATCCAAAAAACCAAAAAAAAACCCTAAAACCTTAACCCCTAAAACCCCATAAAACACCTAATTTTTTTGAAAAACTCTAAAAACCCTTTAAATCCCTAAAAAATTAAAAAATATAAAGAACTTTAAAAACCCATAGAAACTAAAAACCCCCAAAACCCAAAAAAACTCCTTAAACCGCTAAAAACCCTAAACCCCAAAAAATACCTAAAAACACTAAAACCCAAAAAAATCCAAAAAAAACCATGAAATCCCCAAAAACTATAAAAACCATAAAAACCCTGAACATCCCCAAGAAAATATTAAAAACCTAAGAACTCATAAAACCCCTAAATCCCTAAAAAATGTAAAAAAATCCTTAAAATCCATAAAAAGGTAAAAACAAAAAAACCATTAAAACCCTAAAAAATCATAAAAACCTAAAACTATTTAAAACCCACAAAAAACCTAAAAATGTTCAAAACCCTAAGGAACCTAAAAACCCATAAATGCAATAAAAGACCAAAAACCCCCTTAAAAGTCCATAAAACACTAAAAACCCACCAAAATATCTAAAAATACTTTAATCCCCTAAAAATATTAAAAAACTCTTACAAACATAAATCCCTAAACAACTCTAGAAATACTAAAAACCCAAAAGAACCATAAAACCCCTAAAGACCCTAAAAACCCTCAAAATCACTAAAAACCATAAAAACCCATAAAAATACCAAAAAACCATAAAATCCATAAAAATGTAAAAAAAGCCCTCAAAAACCCTACGAAACCCAAATAACGTAAAAAAACATCAAACCCTAGAAAAACCAAAAATAAAAAAAAACCTAAAAAACTAGAAACCATAAAAACCATTAAACTCCCAAAAAACCAGAAAAACAAATAAAACAAATTAAATAGATAAAACCCCTCTACAAACTCTTAAAAACATTTAAACCCATAAAAAGTTAAAAAACTCTAAAAAACCTCAAGACCCAAAAAACTCAAAAAAAAAACCTAAAACCTTTGAAATTCATAAAAACCCCTAAAGACCTTTGAAAACCCTAAACATCACTAAGAACTCAAAAATCCTAATAAAAACTCTTAATACAATTTAAATGCCTAAAACATTAAATACACTAAAGAAAATAAAATACCCTAAAACACAAAAAATTACTAAAACCCACCAAACCCCCCTTATAACCCCTAAAAACCCACAAAAACCCCTTAACTCTTTAAAAGACAAAAAGAAATCCTAAATCCCAATAAAAACTCTAGAAATCATTAAAACCCATAAAAATATTATATAACTCTAAAAACAGTAAAAACCCTAAAAACCATAAAAACCCAAAAAATCCCTAAAAGCACTAAAAACCATAAAAATTTAAAAAGCACTAAAAATCCCTAAAAACATAAAAAACTCTAAAAACCCTGAAAACCCTATGAAAAACTTGAAAAATAAAAAAACTTATAAACCCTAAAACATAAAAAAATGCTAAAAATTGTAAAATTCCCCAAAAACCCCTCAAAATCCTTGAAACCCTAAAAACCATAAAAATCCTAAAAACCATAAATATCCATAAAATCTAAAAAACCTAAAAACCCTAAAACCCCATATGAAAATATTTAAAACCAAAACACACTTAAATCCCCTAAAATATAAAAAACACTAAAAACCTAAAATCCCCAAAAAACCATAAACCCACTAAAATCCATAAAAACTATAAAACCACTAAAACCAATAAATACACTTTATAACCCAAAAATCTTGAAAAACACTAAAAAATATTTAAAAACAAAAAAAACATCAAAAACCCTAGAAACCCAAAAAAAACCATAAAACCCCTAAAATCCCTAAAAATCCTCAATACCCTCAAAATCCCTAACAAACCCAAAATCCCATAAAAAACATAATATCCCAAAAATCCATAAAAATGTAAAAAACACTAAAAACCCTTATGAAACCCGTAAAAACCTAAACACACTAAAAACCCTAGAAAAATTAAAAATTCTATAAATCCTAAAAACCCCTAAAAACCAATAGATACCATAATACCCCCTAAAGAAAAATTAAAACCTAAAACCATCTAAAAATATAAAAACCCTCAAACCCCTAAAAACATTAAAAAACTATAAAAATACTTAAAAACCCAAAAGACAATAAAATCCCTAATAACACAAAAAACCATAAAAACCCTCAAAAACTATAAAAACCTTAAAAACAAAATAAACCAAAAAACCCAAAAAGTCCATAAGACTCAAAAACCCTGAAAACCCTACGAAAACCCTACAAAAACCATAAAAATATTAAAAAACATAAAACTATTAAAAAACACAAAAAAAACCTAAAACCCTAAATAGCCCTATAGCCCTAAAAAGCCCTAAAATCCCTTAAAATCCAAAAAAATCCCAAAAAATCCAAAAAACAGAAGAACCCCTAAAAACCCCAAAATCCCTAAGAAACCTTAAAACCCTAAAATCACATATAACAATTAAAACCCTAAAAATGTTAAAAACACTAAAACCCTGAAACCCAAAAACCTTCAAAACCCCATAAAACCTTAAAAAATCAAAAAAAACCCTAAAACAAATAAAAGATCTAAACCCCTTTAAAGCCATAAAAACATTAACAATCTCTAAAAACATTAAAATATATAAAACTAAAAAAATCCTAAAATCTCAAAAAACCATAAACCCCTAAACCCTAAAAATACTCAAAATCCCTATAAATCCTAAAAACATTAAAAACCATAAAATCCCTAAAAATACGTAAAAAGATAAAAACCCTAAAAACTCTGAAAAACCTAATAAAACCTTAAAAATATAAAATAAAAATTAAATCCCATAAATAACATAAAAAAGATAAAAACTATAAAAAGCATTAAAAATACTGAAAACCATAAAACACCAAGAAAACATAAAACCCCCTAAAAAACCTTAAAACCTATAAAAACCAATAAAAACTCTAAAAACCCTTTAAACCACTAATGGTGTTAAAAAATCAAAAAAACATAAAAACCCTAAAAATTTGAAAAACCCAAAAAATCCCAAAAAACACATAAAAATCCTAAAAAATCTGTAAAACCCTTAAAATACTCAAAGATCATTTTTTCATCATTTCCTTTACTTTTATGGGATATACATGTTTGTCACTGGTTTTTATGCCATAAAAACAATAAAATTCTCTAAAAATCTCAACCACCCCCCCCCCAACCCATAATACTGTAAAAACCCACCGAAAACTCTAAAAAACATTTAAACCTCTAAGATACGGAAGAAATCTAAAAAATCTTTAAAACCATTAAAAACACAAACAAAATCCCTTAAAACCAGAAAAACCATCAAAACACTAAAAACACAAAAAAACACAAAAAAACCCAAAAAACCCTCAAACCCCTAAAAAATCCATAAAAATACCTAAAATCATAAAAATGCCCAAAAAACAATAAGAATCCACAAAAACCTAAACACACTTTAAACCCCAAAAAACCTAAAAATGATAAAACCCCAAAAACGATTAAACCCCCTAAAAACCCTAAAACCTCAAAATCTCTAAAAACACCAAAAAAAGTCGAAAACCCATAAAACCACAAAAACAATTAAAAACCATAAAACAAAAAAATATATTAAAAACAACTAAAAACTATAAGCACCCTTTAAACCCTTAAAAATTTAAAAAACCCTAAAAACCTTAAAAACTGAAGAAAAAAAACTCTACAACTCCAAAAAAAACCACAAAACCACAAAAACCCTTAAAACACGTAAAATCCATCAAAATACCTAAAAACCTAAAAACCAAAAAAAATCATACAAAATCCCTAAAATACTAAAAAACATTAAAAAACACTTAAAACCTTAAACACCTAGGCAAAACATAAAAAACTAAAACCAATTAAAACCCTAAAAATCCTAAAAAAAGATTAAAACCTTAAAATACCCTAAAATCTAAAAAAACATAAAAACCTTAAAAAACATTGAAACTAATAAAACTCTAAAAACTACTAAAAACTTTGCAACCCCTTTAAATACATAAAAAATATAATAGACTCTAAAAAACCTTTAAAAACCTAAAAATTCTGAAAAAAGCACCCTAATACCAAAAAATACCATAAAACCCCTAAAAACCTAAAATCCCATCAAAATCTTTAAAAACCCTAAAACCATAAAAACCCTAAGAAATACCAGAAATCCATAAAAAATTAAAAACCCTAAAAACCCTTAATAAAACCTTAAAAACTAAAACACACTTGAAACCCCTAAAACCCTAAAAAATAATAAAACCCTAAAAAGACACTAAAAACCTAAAAACCACTAAAAAGATATAACCGCCATAAAACCTTAAAAAGAATAAAACCCCATAAAAATATAAAACCCAAAAAAATTCTAAAAATACTTTTAATTCATTAAAATGTTAAAAGCTCTAGAAAACCATAAAATCCATAAAAATCACAAAACCCTAAAAACCCAAAACCCGTCAAAACCTGAAAAATATTGAAAACCATTAAAATCCCTAAAAACCCTAAAAAAGAATAAGAGTCCTAAAAAATCCCTAAAATCCCTAAGAACATAAAAAACTAAAATCTCTGAAAAAACACTAAGAAAACCTAAAAACCCTAAATACACTTAAAATACAAAAAAAACCCCCTAAAAATTCTAAAAACAACCAAAAAACCAAAAACCCCAAAAAAAACTATAATAACACCTAAAAACCATAAAATCTCTAAAATCTTATAAAACCCCAAAACACCCCCAAAAACACTAAAAACACTCATAAATTAAAAAACTATATAAACCCAAAAAAAATCATAAAACCCCTAAAATTCCTAAAAAATCCCTAAAAAACCATATGACCCTAAAAACCCTAAAAACATGAAAATCCCAATGAAACCCTTAATAACCTAAAAACACTTAAAACCCGTAAAAATCTATAAAAGTCCCTAAAAACCCCAAAACCCACAAAAACCATAAAAAACCCTAAAAACATTAAATATACTAAAAACCCATAAAACCCTAAAACCATGAGAAACTCTAAAAAACGTTAAAACACTAAAATTTTTAAGAAACTCTAAAAACCTTAAAATCCTAAAAAAAACACAAAAAATCATAAAAAAAACCCTGAAAACCCTAAAATACCTATAAAATCCTAAAAAACCTCAAAATCCCTAAAAACCCTATAAACCCATCAAAATCCAAAAAAAATCCCTTTGTATTCCCAAAACATAAAACCCCTAAAAACCGTAAAACACCCTAAGAAAACCCAAAAAACCTAAACACACCTAAAACCCCTAAAAACCCTAAAATTGCTGAAAACCACAAAAATCCCAAAAAATTCTAGAACCCCTAAAAAGCCCTAAAAACAAAAATACCCCCTAAAACAATCAAAACCACTAAAACCCCATAAAAACATTAAAAAAAATAAAACTCTAAAAACCCTTTAAATCCATAAAAATACTGAAAACTAAAAAAAAAGTAAAAATCCTAAAAAAACTCAAAATAACCCCAAAACGTCAAAAAACCATAAAAACCCTAAAAACCCTCAAAATACCTTAAAACCATCAAAATACCAAACTAAACCCCTATATAAATCCTAAAAATACCTAAAAATCTAGAAAACCATAAAAACACTAAAAACTATGAAAACCTCTATGAAAACCTTAAAAACCTAAAAATGCATAAAACTCCTAAAAACCTAAAAATGGTAAAACCATATAATCCCCTTAAAACCATAAAAATCTTAAAAACCATAAAAACCTTAAAAACTATAATAAACCCTAAAACCCCATAAAAACCCTAAAAACCACTAAAAACTAAAAAACCTTAAAAAGCCCTAAAAATGGTAAAAACTATGAAAAAACATTAAAAACTATAACTAATTATATAAAAATTTAAAAACACAAAAAAACCATAAAAACCATAAAACCCTTAAAATCCATTAAATCAAAAAAATCCCTCAATATCCTAAAAACGCATAAAAATACTAAAAAATTCCTAAAAATTCCTAAAAACATAAAAAAAACCTACAAACTTAGAAACGCCATAGGAAACCCATTAAAAAATAAAAAACACTTAAATCCCTTAAAAACAAGAAGTGATTATAACCAGAAAAATACCAAGAAGACCCTAAAACCTATAAAATCCCCTAAAAACTTTAAATCACATAAAGATGTTAAAAACTACAAAAAACTAAAAACACTTTAAACCCATAAAAAGTTAAAAAAAACACTAGAAAACCGTAAAAACCCTAAATGATAAAATAACAAAAAAACCCCTAAAAACTATAAAAATCCTAAAACCACCCTAAAAATTCCTAATAAATGCAACAAAAGATAAAAACCCTAAAAACCACCAAGAAAACCTTACAAACATAAAAAAACTTAAAACCATTAAAAACATAAAAAACACTAAAATTCCAAAAAACCCTAAAAACCATAAAAACCCCAAATAATATTAAGAACCCCTAAAATACATTGATAAACTAAAAAAGAACTAAGAGTGTTAAAAACCCCTTTCAACCCCTAAAAAAGTAAAAATAATAAAACCCATGAAACCCCTAAAAACTATAAAAACCCCTTTAACCCCCCATAAAAACCCTCAAATTTTCTAAAAACCCTAAGAACCCATACAAATATAAAAAACCCCAAAATTCCCAAAAAAAAGTATAAAAACTAAAAATCCTTAAAAACCTAACAAAAACAAAAAAAACATTTACCACCCAAAAAAACAAAAACCATTAAAACCATAAAACCCCATAAAACCCCCATAAAACACTAAAAACCATCAATATCCCTAAAACCACCCCAAAACCATAAAAATTATAAAAAACTACATAAAATTCCCTAAAAACATAAAAAATCATAAAAATGATGAAATCCATTATGAAAATATATAAAACCTAAAAAAAATAAAACCCTTGAAAATCATTAAAAATCTAATAACCTTTTAAACCCCTAAAAACTTTAAAAAACTCTAAAAACATTAAAACCCATAAAAATATTAAAAAATCCCTAAAACTACTAAAAAGCTAAAAAACCCAAAAAAACCCTAAAACGCACTAAGAAACCTTAAAAATATAAATACACTTAAAACCCCTAAAAACCAAAAAAAAATATAGAATCCATAAAACCCTTCAAAATGTTAAAAACCCTGAAAAACCATAAATACCACTAAAACGCTAGAAACCCTTTAATCCTAATAAAAGTGAGGAAACTCTAACAAACCATAAAATACCTAAAAACCTCAAAACCCCCATAAAACCTCTAAAACCCCAAAAAAATATCAAAATCCCTAAACACCCTAAGAAACCAATAAAAATCCTAAAAAACATTTAAATTCCCCAAAAACATAAAAGACTCTAAACCCACAAAAACATAACAAATAATTGAAAAACTAAAAATACATAAGCCCCCTAGAAAACCTAAAGACACTAAAAACCGTGAAAACCTCAAAAACACTAAAAACCCTAAACCCCTCGGAATCCCTAAAAACCCAAAAAACCATAAAATCCCTAAAAAATCCGTAAAAATTACTAAAAATGTAAAACCCCCTAAAACCCTAAGAAAAACTTAAATACCTAAAAATGAATAAAAACTCTAAAAAATATACAAAATGATAAAAACCATAAAACCTTATAAGGCCCTAATAACACTAAAAATAGTGACAATGGATTTGTTTAGGAATTTGTATTTGAAAATGCTCTATCTTAATGTGAAAAATGTTTTAAAATTAGACATTCTAAAAAAATAATGTAAGATTGAGCCTCATGATTCGTGCCCTTAACACATCTTTCTTCAATTTGGGTTGAAAATTAAATAAAAATGAATGGAAGTTTATTCCTTTGGACATCAGGGAGATCCTATTGATAAGGATGTCAACCATAATGTTTCTAGTTCTTCTAAAAATCATCTCTTTTCTTCTAATCTATTGGGTTTCATAAAGGTAGTGCATAATTATTTGTCTAACAATGATGATAGAGAGATTATTAATAAGTCTAATCCATCATCCATTGAGACCCCAAAAGTGGTTCAACCCTTTTATATAGAGCAAAAGAGTTATCAAACTAATTTTATTAAGTTTTTACATTATTATTATGAGAAATATTGTTAGATTGAGGATGATTTCTTGAAATAGAGTTCTAAAAAGGTAAAACCCCAATGGTGGATTAAAATGGTTTTTTTAATTATGAATACGAACAATAGTAAAAAATTTATAGGTTACTCTAACTTTGAGAGAAATATTTTCATGGGATCCCTAGAGGCCTCCAACAATGAAAAAAAGAATTAATCCCCTAAAGAATGTGGTTATTGAGCATTTGACTATATCCTCTGATGAAACTAATTCGAAAGACAACAGTATTGATAATTATGATGACCCTACTGTGTGGGATTCTTATTAAATTAAGTAGAAATTGGGCTTGTTAGAATAACTAGTCTCTTGGATGGAGGAGCATGATAAAATTTAATATCATCAATATAAAAATTGTGAAATGTCTGCCAAAAATTATTTTCAAATCATAAATAAAATGTTTAATAATGTGGTGGATGAATTTAAGAAACATCTAGATTTCAACTTTAGAGAAATTACATGGAAATTAATCTTCTTTTGTTTTCTTTGGAATCTTACTGCTGATTGTTTTCCTTTTTCAATTTTCTACTTTTACCAAGTTTCTACCATTGATCATTTCGAGGTTATATAACGTGAGGTTTCTGTAAGAATGTCTACTCCATCATATTTGTATGGGAGTTTGGTTCTTGAGCGTTTTCATTTGGGTTCATCTATATGGTTTATGTGCTTTTAGATGGTTTTATGAAACTTTGAAGCTATGAGGGATTAGTTTTTGTGGTGTGTTTCAGTTTTTCAAAGTTATTTGGACTTGTTTTTCTTCAATAGTGGATTCGTTTCAACCTGTATGTTCTTCATGGTTCTTTGGGTTTATTTTTAACTCCCTTTAACAGAAGTTTGTTTTAATTAGCCTCTTTTTGGATAACTAGTTATACATTTCCTTTGGGCTACTGATTTTGGCTGGGATGCTTGTGTTTTTTCCAAATACCTTATTGATTCTTAAGACTTATAGATTACTTTTTTCGTACTCTATTCATTTCAAGTACGTGAGCAGTGGCTTCTAGACTTTCAAATTGAATGAGGTGCACTTTCTTATAGACTTATTGTTGTCGGAGAATGGCTTTTTTGGAGCAAAAAATTTTATTCATGCTCTTTTTGGCTATATAATTGTAAATCTTGTTGTAACTCTTTCCATTTTATAGATGGTTTATGTTCATTACACCTCATGTATGAATTGTAACTTTCACTTCATTTAATAAATTATGCAAATGAATGAGTTGGGTGACCAGCTCATGCCGCAATTTGTCTTCCTAAAAAACACCTAAAAATATAAAAACATTAAAAAACCATAAATCAACTTTGAAAACTCTAAAAATTCATTAAATGTTAAAAAATTATAAAAACCTTAAAAACCCTAAGAAAATAAAAAGCCCCTCAAAACCCAAAAAACCCTAAATCTCTAGAAACCATAAAACTTCACAAAGCCCCTAAAAACACTAAAAACCCCTAAAAATCCTAAAAATCCATAAAAATCCCTGAAAAGGTAAAAACCTCTAAAATCATGAAAACCCTTAAGAAAACCTTAGAAACCTAAAAACAATTAAAACCCATAAAAACACAAAAAGGCTAAAAACATTAAAAAACATAAAACCCCAAAAACCCCCAAAAAACTCAAAAAAACCCAAAACCCATAAAAACACTAAAACCCACTAAAAACTATAAAACCCTTATAAACCCATAAAACATTAAAGAAACTCTAAAAACCCTTCAAATCCCAAAAATATCTGAAAAAAAAACCCAAAAACCCAAAAACCAAAAATCCCTAACCCCCCCCCCCAATCCCTAAAAACACTAAAAACCACAAAAATCCTAAAAAACCATAAAAATGTAATGACCATTAAAAACCTTAAGAAAACCTTAAAAAATAAAAACACTAAAAACCAATAAAAAAATAAAAAAACCATAAATATAATAAAAAAACCCTAAAACACCTAAAATCCAATAAAAACCTTTAAAACCCCATAAAAACCTGACAAAACCACTAAAAAAGTAAAAAATATTTACACCCCTAAAAACATTAAAAACTATAAAAAACCGTTAAACAATAAAAACACTAAAAACCCTAAAAATCCCTAAAAACACTATAAAACCCTAAAAACACTAAAGAAATCCATAAAAACTCTATAAAACCATAAAACCCATAAACAAATCCATAAAAATCCCAAAAATCCTAAAAACCCAGGAAAACCATGAAGAACCCTAAGAAAACCTTGAAAACCTAAAAATAGTTAAAACCTCTAAAAATCTAAAAAAATGAAAAAAACCATAAAACCCCTCAAATTCCCTAAAAACCCGAAAAGACAGAAAAATCCTTAAAAATCCCTAAAAACCCAAAAAATGTAAAAACCCCTAAAAACCCTAATAAAATCTTATGAGCCAAAAAATACTTAAAACCAAAAAATACCTAAAAACACTAAAACCCCTAAAATCCTAAAAGAACATAAAACCCATAAAAACATTAAAACCCCATGAAAACCCTAAACACCACTAAAAAATGATAAAACCACTTTAAATCCCAAAAAAAATGTTAGAAACCTATAAAAACCCATACAACCCCTAAAAACTCAGAAAACCCCAAAAATCCAACAACCCATAAAAACCCAAAAACCGTTCAAAATCCTTCAAACCCAAAAAAAATTATAAAAATCCAAAAAATTAGTAAAAATTCCTAAAATTGTAAAAAACTTTAAAAATCGGAAAACACTAATGAAAACCTTAAATACTTAAACATACTTTAAACACCTAAAAACCTAAAAAATTCTAAAAACCCTACAAACCCCAAAAACCATAAACCCCCTAAAATTCTTTAAAAACCCGTAAAAACATATAAACCCCATAAAAAACTAAAATCTCTAAAAACCCTTTAGTCGTCTAAAGTAGTTAAAAATTTCTATAAAACCTAAATACCCCTAAAAACTCCAAAAACCCATAAAAACTAAAAATAAACCTAAAACCCATAAAAACCCTCATAATCCCTAAAACCCCTAAAAATTCTAAAAAATCCATTAAAATCCCAAAATATGTAGAAAAAATTGAAAACCCCTGTGAAAACATAAAAAACCTAAAAAAAACATAAAACCCCTGAAACACTAAAAACCCATAAAAACTATCAAATCCCTAAAAATCACTAAAAACATAAAAAACCCAAAAAACCATAAAAACCTTAAGAAAACATTAAAAAACTAAAAACACTTAAAACCTATAAAAAAACTAAAAACATTAAAAATACCCTAAAACCCCTAAAAACCATAAAACCCCATAAAAACAAAAAAACCCATAAAACCATTAACCCACTAAAAGCTTTGAAAACCCTCTAATCTCATAAAAATGTTAAAAACTCTGAAAACCATAAAAAACTAAAAAAAATCAAAAAAAAAAACCCTAAAACCCCCAAAAAACAATAAAAACCCTAAAACCTGTAAAAAAATCCTAATAACCCTAAAAATTCATAAAATCATAAAAAACCATATAAGTACTAAAAAATCTATAAAAATCCATAAAATTGAAAAAAAAAACCCAAAATACCTAGAAAATCTCTAAGAAAACCATTAAAACCTGAAAACACTTAAAACCCTAAAAATCATAAAAATTATAAAAAAAAATAAATAATTATAAAAGACCCTAAAACCCTAAAAAAATTCTAAAAACTATGATAGCCCTTTAAACCCTTAAAAAAATTTTAAAAAAATCTAAAAACCCCTAAGACCCCTAAAATTGAAAAAAACCCAAAACCCCCCAAAAAACCAAAAAACCCTTCAAAATCCCTAAAAACCCTAAAAACCATAAAAATCCCTAAAAATACCTTAAAATGTAAAAACCACTACAAGCCCTAAAAAATTCTAAGAAACCTTAAAAACCTAAAAACACATAAACCCCTAAAAATTAAATAATGCTAAAACCATAAAAACCCTAAAATCCAATAAAAACCCTCAAACTCCCTAAATACCCTAAAAACCTCAAAAATCCTAAATAATGCCTAAAAATGTAAAAACCTATAAAAAATGAAATATCAAAACAAAACTTAAGGAACCTAAAAAAAATTAAAACTCTTAAAAACAGAAAAATGCTAAAAATCTTAAAAACCCTAAAAAGACCCTAAAAGCCTAAAAAATCCATTAATCCCATAATTTCCATTTAAACCCCTAAATATCATAAAATCTGTAAAAACCACTAAAACTATAAAAAACCATTTAAACCCATAAAAACATAAAAAAAATCCAAAAAAATATTTAAACCCCAAAAAACATAAAAAAACTATAAAAACCGCAAAAACAATAAAAACCCTAAAAACCCTAAAAAACCATAGAACCCAAAAAAACCCTAAAAACTCTAAAAACCATAAATATCAAAAAAAAATAGCCCTATATATCCCTAAAAATTTAAAAAATCCTAAAAATTATGAAAATCGCTCTAAAGTTCATAAATTCCTAAAAATAATTAAAACCTAAAAACCCTAAAAAACCCAAAAAACCAAAAAACCTGAAAATATCTATAATCTATAAAAACCCATAAAATCCTAAAAATAACTAAGAATCCCTAAAAATTAAAAAAAAAATCCTGAAACCCCTAAGAAAACCTTAAAATCGAAAAAACACTTTAAAGGACTAAAAAACCTAAATAATTCTAAAAAACGAAAAAAACGAAAAAACACTAATATCCATAAAAACCGCTAAAACAATTAAACACATTAAAAACCCAAAAACCCTAAAAACCCCAAAAACTATAAAAACCTTTTTATACCATAAGAATTTAGAAAAATCTAAAAAAAATTAAAACCCATAAATAACTCTAAAAACCCTAAAAACTGAAAAATCCTCAAAATCCCTAAAAACCATCAAAATCCCTAAAAACCATAAACCCATAAAATAAAAAAAACCATACAAATACATAGAAAATATAAAAACCTTAAAATCCCTATAAAACCCTAAGAAAACATTAATAACATAAAAACACTTAAACCCCCTAAAAATCCTAAAAACCGTAAAAATAATAAAATACCCTAAAATACCGTAAAAATCCTCAAAACCCTAAAAACCCTGAAAACCATAAAAATCCTAAAAGGTCCTAAATTTTTTTGAAAATATAAAATCCCCAAAACCCTAATAAATACTTAGATACCTAAAAACCCATAAAACCCCTAAAAATGTAAAAAATTCTAAAACCCCATAAAAATGCCAAAAAAACCCAAAAAACATCTAAAAACCATAAAAACAAATAAAACCTTTTAAACCCCATGAAAACTCCAAACCCACTAAAATACATAAAAACCATTTAAAACAAAATAAATGTAAAAACTCTAAAAACCTTAGAATCTAAAAAAATCTAAAAAAAACTAAAAAACTAAAAACCCTAAAACCCCTAAAAACAACTCAAAACACTCAAAATCCCTAAGAACTATAAAAATAAAAAATGTTTTAAAATCCAAAAAAACATAAAAACATTTAAGAACCCAAAAAACTACTAATAAAACCTCAAAAATATAAAAACACTTAAAACCCCTAAAAACCTAAAGAATAGTAAAAAACCCTAAAACCCCTAAAAACCCAAAAAAACCATAAAAATCCCTAAAACCATAAAAATAAATAAAACCTATAAAAACCACTAAAATAATTAAAAACCCTAAAAACCCCTAAAAACATTAAAAAATATAAATAACCATAAAACCCTTTAAAAAACCCTAAAAACCATAGAAACCCTAAAAACCCAAAAAAAACTAAAAACTTTCAAAATCCCTAAAACCTTAAAAAAATATAAAATTCCTAAAAATAAATAAAATCTTAAAAACACAAAGTAAAACCTAAAATCCAAAAAATCATAAAACCCCTAAAAACATAAAAATATGTTTAAACCCATAAAAACCCATAGAACCACTAAAAATAATTGTATGATCAGTTGTGCCTCTCCCTTACCCCTAGAAAACCTTGAAGATGGTGACTGATGTTCCTCTCCCTCCCCCCTCAATGGGGAGGTACCTTCAATAGATTAGAATGCATCTTCCTTGAATCCTTTCTATGTTCCTAATTTTCTACCCCCTTTCCTTCAGATTGATCAATTCCTTTAGGTTTTCGATTTGTATGAAATCTATCCACAACTCCCGATATCAATTTTGGTGTTCAATCAGGACTCTTCTGTCAATAGCTTGATTCTGGTTTCATGATTCATGAACCAATGTCTCTTGGTGAAATCATTTGACAGGTTAATCTTTGAATCATGGGGCCTTTAGTATCATGATATGGTGGGGTTAATCAATGGTCACCACATCATGATATGTTTTTCAACTGATGGGGATCTTATCCCCATATGGTCCTCAGCCCCTCTAAGCTGTTATGGAGACAAATTCTTCCTCTTTCAGTGGATCTTTGATCTTCATATGAAACTCGATTCACCGATGATCGGTACTTGGGTGAGATTCCCATAACTTCCCCTTCCATTTCAAAATCTTCCCATTGTTTCTAGGCTTAGGAATCTGGTGGGCTGATATCTTTGTTTGGATAATAGGACCCAGGCAGTTTTTCATCATGTTTCTCCACGATTCATTGTTGAAGTTGATGCATCCAAGGCACCGGTTGAGTTTGTGTGGATCATTTTTGGTGAGGAGTTTAGATATAAGAATCCAGTTGTTTTTGAATCATGGATTTATTTTTTTATTTTTATAAGAAGTTGGGTCACCTCAGTCAGATCTATAGGAATGGCTGCAAGAGTAGTGGTGGTTTGAAGCTGGATTTTGTGAAGTCTGATGCTGGTGGAAAAGCTATTATTGAAGTGAAAAAGGTGTTGTGGAAGGGGTGGTTCCTCCACTGGGAAAGCCTTAGAAGTTTATCCTTGTTCGAATGTCAGTACAATATTTGAGAAATTGAAATCTAATTTTCTATTTGGGTGTGATACATGGGTGGTGGAAACTGATGTTTGTGATAAGGACTTGGAGGATGTTATAAACTGTGGGGAGGATGTTATGTTTGGTGTAGGAGTTAGTCGAGTTGATGAAGATGTGTTGGCCACATTGGATCATACAGTTGGGATGTTGATAGGAATACATCATCCCCTATGATGTAGCATCCCATATTGTGTCCCTTGGGGACTTTGGGTGAGAACAAAGACACTACAGATGGGTAGGCTGGTCAAGTGCTTTATGGAAGTGTGGTGTAAGTTCTGGATGTTGTCTCTTTGGGTAAACGATTTCAAGTCTTGGACTCTGAGGAGGTAACTGGAGATGATGTTGGGCATGGGGGACAAAAAATGGATCGGGAGGGGGTGCGGGCTCTACCACTGATCAATGGTAATGAATTTGAGATGATGGGGGTATGGTCCCCATGTTCTGGTCTTGATGCAGGTACTAAACATAAATAGGGTCCCTTGGCTCAAACTTTTTTCTCTGAGGATGTTTCCCTTCCTATAAATAATGACTCTGGACATTATACCAGTGGGGTTGGTAATTCAGTTCAGATTACACCTTGTGGGTTTGTTTCAACTATGCTGGTCTTACTGCCTTCGGTTTAGAATCTTGGTGAGGAATTTGAAGTTGGTATTGGGAATGAGGAGGGACAAAGTCTATCTGGGAATGAGTGTGTTGTTTTAGAGGGGATCAATTTTTATGAGGTTTCCCCTATTGTTTATGGATATGGGTATAGTGAGGTGAAGATTTCAATCCTGAGTGCTGAGATTGGGAAAACTCCTTATTCTGATCAGGTGCAGAGTGTGGTGTAAGACTTCCACCTGGCTTCTGGGCATGAGAAATATGTGGAGTATGGTTATGTTGGGCATGAATTGAGGGATGGGTAGGATAAGGGGAATGTGTAGGTCATTTCTCTTGCTGGTTATAATGTAAAGGATATATTCTCGATAGAGGTGAAGGCTATCCAGGCCCAAGAATTGTACTTGAGGAAAATCTAGGTGATAATGCTATTGTTGAACATGAGGTCGAACAATCTGCTCAGTTTTCTAGTGTTGAGAATGAGGAAGGATATTTGGTTTCTAGGCATTCGGCCTGGATTTTGGACTAGGGAAGGATGTATTATATTACTTTCCTCAAGGAAAAAAGGTTTAGTATTTGCAATTGGTTCCAGTGGGGAATGAAGAGATTTATTCTGGGAATCCTAAGTGTTTGATCCTAAGGGATATGGTTTTGGAGAACAAAAAATTGATGTAGGTCCCAGTGTAGAAATAACTCTATAGGGTCCCACACACTTCTGCTAAGTGGGGGGGTGTCACTGATGAGGATGGAAGGATTAACTTCAATATGGCTCAGATCATTAGGAAGAGGTCTTTAATTGAGGATTTCATTCCGCTTGGGAAAGAGAATTAATCATAAGGGTTCATCCATGCACCCCCAAGGAGGAAGATGAGAAAAGACTACTATGATTTTCCAAGGACGGTGTCTACTAGATCCTCCTCTAAAGCTTCTGAGAGGAATAATGATGATCCCAAGTGACGGCAGCCAAGAAAATCCAAGGCTCAGCTCACTCCAAAACAAAAATGGTTTCGAAAGATGTATTCGGCAATCCTCCAGCAACATAGCCCACATTCTGAATAGGAGATGGCGGATGATGGTGTAGATTCTGATTATGACTATGGTGGAGATATTTATCCCTTTGATTTGTAGCAATTTTTGGGTGTGTGCCATTTGATTATACCCCTATCTTGTTTAATTTTCTTTTTTATAATAAATTTTGTGGAGATAGTAATATCCTGGTCCTATGCCTTCTTTTCCCTAAAAACCCTAAAAACCCTCAAATCCCTAAAAACCCTAAAAAACATAAAAAACCCCAAAAATTACAAAAAATTTAGAAAACCCTAAAATCCTGAAAAATCCATAGGAAACCATAAAACATAAAAAAAACATTTAAAACCATTAAAAACAAAAAAAAATATCTAAAACATGTAAAAACCCTAAATACCCTAAAACCCCTAAAAACCACGAAACCCCCTAAAACCTTAAAACCCATAAAAACCCAAAAAACAATAAAAACTCTAAAAACCCTTTAAGCCCATAAAAATGTTAAAAAAACTCTAAAAAAACATTTAAACCCCCAAAAAACTCTAAAAATCATTAAAACCCCCAAAAAACTAAAAATAACCATAATACCCCTCAAAAACATCAAATTCCATAAATACCCTCAAAACCATAAAAATCTCAGAAAGGTGTTATAAATCCCAAAAAACCTAAAAAATCATGAAAAACTTGAAAACCCCTTAGAATACCTTAAAACCCTAAAAACACTTAAAAACCATAAAAATTGTAAGAAGAACTAAAAACCCTAAAAGGACTTAAAACCCTAAAAACACAAAAATAAAATAAAACCCCCTAAAAATTTAAGATAAGATGCTGCCTCTCTCGCCAGGTTCTCTCCTATTTTCGCGGTTTCCTAGATTCCATATCAGCGGCTTCGCTTCTCGCTTCAGGATCTTGCGGTGTGATGCGGATGCGGCGTTTGGCGATGGGGCTTCATTCTGGTGTGGATCGGTGCATATGACCTTCTTCATGATGCTCGTGGCTCGCGCGGTATTGCGCCTTCAAGGTGCCACTTTGACCTCTCTGGTGGAGTGGTGTTCGTGTGGCTGGAGGCAAGTCTGTGGGCATTAGGGACTCTCCTTGATAGATCTGGGCTTCGATGGTGTTTCCCGGTTCTTTTCGGCTTCGTTTTGGACAGATTTTTGTAGCGGTGTGGTGCGGGCTCGATAGATCTAGAATCTTCTTCTAGGGTTTCAAGATCCGCAGATCTGATAGTGGTGGTCCTCAATCGGGGAGGCAAGGTTCGTTTTCGACTTGCTTCTTTTCATGCTGTTGTCGATCTTCTAGATTTTTTTTTCATGTTGGGTAATATGTTGGACTTTGGAGGTGCTTTGTGTGTTCTTGTTAGACGCTATGGTGATGATGCTTGGTTTGGTTGTGATTTATTGTTGCTGCTAGATCATGATCTTGTTGCAAGACGTGATTTCTAGATTATCATGTGTTATTACATGTGGTTGTCTTATTCTGCTATGGAATGGCCCTTGTCTAGGCTGCTGGTGATTTATTTCCACTGGTTTTTCTTTTGGGTGAGACTTGATGGAATTTTGGTTGTTTTATGGATGAGATGTGATGAAGTTATTGTTCTTGCTTCTGCTGGAAGTGGTTCTGGAAATGGGTGTGCTGGAAAATGCTGGTGTATTATGTTTTCTATCTTTGGTTCTGTACTATTGTCTATGGATCTGACTGGCATGGGGGTGCTGGCTGCTATGGAGGATGGTGATTTTGGTGCTGGTGGTTTGTTGTTATTGCCCGGTAGGGTTTCTCTCATGTTTGAGCGTTGTGCTCACGCGTCGGCGGGTCTTCTGCTCCCTCTCGGGTGAGTTAGCTGGGATTTACCTATGGTTGACGCGGTTGGTCTGTCTGGTTGCGGCGGGCTCTTTCGTTCCTTGGATGTTTTCTTCGTTTTTATGTTTTGTTTTGCGTTTTTTTGTTTGGGTCTAGCGGTTTTCGCCGAGGGTTCCTGCCTCGCTGATTCCAGGGACGAGGGTTTCTGCCTCGTTGTAATCGGTGAACGGTTCCACCGGCGGTGATGTGCTTTCTCGTCACCGGCGCGGGTGAGTGCGTGTCGATGGGCGTCGGTGAAGCTCACCGGCGCTGTGGTTTTGGGAAGCTTTTTGAATGGTGTAGATCCGTCGTTTTTTGACGACGTCGATGGATGTTGCTAGCCGGGTTCTCTCGCCGGAGACATGCTGGTTTGTTTGGTGAAGTTTACCAGGGGCGACCTCGAGGGTCGCCGGTGAGGATGACGACGGGAGCCGGTGCATCTCGTCGGCGCTCCAGTGAATGGTGGCTTGATTTGCGTGTAGGATGATGGATTGACGTACGGTGCGCGGCGCGAGGTGTCAGTGCTGTCGCGGGAGTGGTTGACAGGCGTGATGAGATCGTGGGCGCGTGATGATTCGGGTTCGTTGTTCGAGGCGGCTGGCAGTGTCCGGTTTTGAAATTTGAAATGTGATTTTTTATCCGGATGTGAAGATGTGGTTGAAAGGGTGTATGGGTACCGGCAACCCCTCAAACCGGCTTCAGAAAATGAAAAAAAATGATTTCTGACTGTTTAGCTGGGAAGTGCAGAAGGGATGTGGCTCTATGACTCTAGTTGCTGGTTGTTGGTTGCTGTTTGGCTGGGAGGTGATCTATGCTGGATTTTTTGAGTTTGGATGTTGGTCGTTGGTTAGCTGTGAGCTGCTGGATGCTGGTTGATGCTGGATAATTGTGGTGGCTTCTTGGATGTGTGTGTTTTTTTCTTTTTTGTTTTTCTTTTTTGATTTTTTTTTCATGAGTTGTAAGGGGGGTTCGGGTGTGGGTCGTTTGACCCCTCCCCTCCCTTGTCTGCTGTGTCTCTTTTTTCTTGCTAATAAATTTGGGGGGGGAAGAAATAGCTCGACCCTCGCATCTTCTGTGCCCCTAAAAATTTAAAAATCTTAAAAACACATAAAACCCCTAAAAATACTAAAAACTCCAAAAACCCTTTAAACCCCTAAAAATGTTAAAAACTCTAAAAACATTAAAAACACTAAAAAACGTAAAATAACCCCAAAAACACATGAAAACCATAATACCCATAAAGACCCTAAAAACCTTCAAAATCTATAATAACATAAAAATCCTAAAAACACAAAAAATCTTAAAAAACATAAAAAAACCCATAAATCCCTGAAAAATACTAAGAAAACCTAAAAACATATTAAACCCCTAGAAACCTAAAAATTGTAAAAAACGCCTAAACACCTAAAAATTTATAAAAACCCAAAAACCTATAAACCCCCAGAAAACATTAAAAACCCTAAAATGCATAAAACCCCTAAAAACAGTCAGAATTATAAAAACCCTTTAAACCCTTAAAATGTTAAAAACTCAAAAAAACCCCTTAAACCCCTAAAATTCCCTTAAACCCAAAAGCCCCTAAAAACATGAAAATCCCTAAAATCCTTAAAAACTATTAAATTCCTAAAAAAAAGCCTAAAATCCATAAAAACATAAAACCCCCTAAAAGCCTTGTCAAAATCATAAGAAAACCTTAAAAATATAAAAACATTTAAAAAATATACAAAACAAAAAAACACTACAAACCCAAAAACACCTAAAAAACCTTAAACTACCAAAATTCCTAAAATCCCTAAAAACCCAAAAAAATAGTAAAAATCCATAAAATCCTTAAAAACATAAAAACACTAAAACCCCGAAAAATCCTAAGAAAACATTAAAAACCTAAAAAAACTTATAAACCATAAAAACCTAAAAAAATTTAGAAAACCAAAAAACATTAAAAAGACCCTAAAACCCCTAAAAACCATAAAAACCTAAAACACACTAAAAACTATAAAATCAATTAAGTCCCTAAAAAAATTAAAAAAGATGAAAATCCTTTAAAAGTTTAAAAACAAAAAAAACCTCTAAACCCCAAAAAACATATAAAAACCCTAAAACCCCTCAAAATCCCAAAAAACACTAAATAAACATAAAATCCAAAACAACCCTAAAAATTCCTAAAAATGTAAAAAAAACCTAGAAACTCTGAAAACCTCTAACAAAACCACAAAAACATAAAAACACTTAAAACCCCTAAAAACCAAAAGAATATTAAAATCCCCAAACACCCCTAAAACCCTAAAAACCCCAAAAACCCTGACAACCATAAAAAGCCCTAAAAACCTAAAAACCTAAAACCCCATATAAACCCTAAAACACACAAAAAACTCTAAAATCCCACTAAATCCATAAAAACATTAAAAAACATAAAAAATGAAAACCATTAAATCTAGAAATAACCTAAAAACCCAAAAAAAATATAAAACCCCTAAAAACCCTTAAAATCCCTAAAAACCCATGAAAACCATAAAATTTTTAAAGAGACCTAAAAATACCTTAAAATGTAAAAAAAACTAAGAACCTCGCCCTAAGAAAAACAAAAACCTAAAAACACCTTAAACCCCCAAAAACCTAAAAAAGAGTAAAACCCATAAAAAACCCTCAAACCGTAAAAACCCATAAAACCCTCAAATTTCAAAAAAAACACCTAAAACCCAAAAAACACAAAAAAATCATTAAATCCTTAAAAAACCTAACAAACCTTAAAACCCCTAAAAATAAATATAAAACCTAAAAATCATCAAAATCTTTAACAATCCCTAAAAATACCTAAAAAAATAAAAAACCACAAAAACCTTCAAAACCCTGAATACCTCAAATAAATCCTTGAAAACCTAAATACACTTAAAACCACTTAAAATCCTAAAAATAATAAAAACCCTAAAATTCCTTAAATATCCTAAAGAATCCTAAAAAGATTCCAAATGCAAAGAAAACCCTAAAAACCAATAAAAATAACCTAAAAATCCCTAAAAACATAAATATCATAAAACCCCTCATAACCAATAAGAAATGATTAAAAACTAAAAACACATAAAACCCCAAAAAACATAAAAAATGCTAAGAACCCTAAAAACCATTACAAGACACTAAAAACCCTAAAAACTTTTAAAGCCATAAAAACCCCTAAAAACCATCAAACCCCAAAAAACCAATAAAAACCATAAAAATTTTAGAAACTTTTAAAAGTCATTAAACCCATAAAAACATTAAAACACTCAAAAAACCATAAAACCCCTAAAACCCCTAAAAACTCCTAAAAATCATCAAAATACCTAGAAACCCCTTAAATGTCCTAAAAATAAATAAAATCCCCAAAAATTTAAAAAGACCCTAAAACCCCTAAGAAAACATTAAAAATCCTAAAAACAATTAAAACGCCAAAAATCCTAAAAAACTCTAAAAACCCTAAAAAGATACTAAAATCCATAAAACCCCTAAAAATAATAAAAACCCATAAAACCTTATAAACCCATAAACACCCTTAAAACACTAAAACCCACTAAAATCTCTAAAAATCCTTTAAACCCCTAAAAACATTAAAAATCTATAAAACCCCTTAAAACCTTAAAAAATCTAAAAAAATCCTAAAAAAAGAAATCCAAAAAACCATAAAAACATAAAAACCCTAAAAACCCACAAAATCCCCCAAAATCCCAAAAGCCATAAAAATCCAAAAATACCCTTAAAATACCAAATGAAAGTATAAAACCCTAAAACCCCTAAAAACCTAATAAAACCTCAAAAACCTAAAAAAATAAAACACCTAAACGCCCAAAAATCCATAAGAACCTCTAAAAACATTAAAAACCCCATAAAACATTAAAAACTAAGAAACCCCATTAAACCCCTAAAAATGTTTAAAAAAATCTAAAAACCCTTGGAACCCCATAAAACTAAAAAAACCCATAAAATACCCAAAATCAATAAAAACACTAAAAAACCTAAAAATCCCTCAAAATCCCAAAAACCCCTAAAAACCATAAAAATCATAAAAACCCCTAAAACTCCTTATAACATAAAAACCCTTAGAACCCTAAAAACTCTTAAGAAATCATTAACAAACTAAAAACACTTAAAACCCCTAAAAACCAAAAAAACACTAACAAAGAGTAAAAACCCAAAAAACCATAAAACCCCCTGAAAAACAAAATAAAAACATAAAACACCATAAAAAATCTAAAACCACTAAATACTCTAAAAACATCTTAAAACCATAAGATATTAAAAACTTAAAAATCATAAAAACACTAAAAAATAAAAAAATCACTAAAAACTCAAAAAAAACCACAAAACCATAAAACGAAAAAAAAAACCCAAAAATCCTCAAAATCAATAAAATCCTGGAAAACCAAAAAAAACTTAAAATTCCTAAAAAATCACTAAAAACATAAAAAAAGATAAAAGCATCAAAACTTAAAACAATATTTAAAAACCAAAAATAACATTAAACCTGTAAAAATCCAAAAAATATCCTAAAACCCGTATTAACTTAAAATACCCTAAAAATCAAAAAATCCATAAAAAACCTAAAAAATCATAATTTTTTTAGAAAGACCCAAAAATTACTAAAAATGTAAATAACCCAAAAATCCCAAAAAAAATGTAAGAAAACCTCAAAAATCTAAAAACATATAAAATCTCTAAAACCAATAAAATTCTAAAAACCCAAAAAACAATAAAAGAAGTTGAACCCTAAATACCCATAAAAACCACAATGACCCATAAAACCCCTAAAATCCCTAAAACACCATAAAAACCTAAAAAAATAAAAAAATAAAAACCCTTTAAACCCCTAAAAATAAAAAAAAATTAAAAACATTAAAAAATAAAAAAATAATAAAAACCCAAAAAAACCCATAGAACCCATAAAAATTGTAAAAAAAACCCTAAAACCCCTCAAAATCCATAAAAACCCTAAAAACCATAGAAATCTCAAAAAAAAAATATCTATAAATCCCTAAAAATCTAAACACCCCTAAAACCTGTAAAACCCTTAAGAAAACCATAAAAACCCAAATAACATAAAACCTCTAAAATTCTAAAAAATAATTAAAACCCTTAATACCCTAAAAACACTCAAACCCTAAAAACCCCAAAAAATAAAAACCCCTAAAACAATAAAAACATATAAAAACCATAAAAACCAAAAAAACCCCCAAAAACTCTAAAAAATATTTAAATCCCTAAAAACATTAAAAATTTCTAAAAACCTTAATAATCCTAAAAAACTGAAAAAAAAACACCGATACCCCAAAAAAACAAAAACCCTAAAAAACCTCAAGTCCCTAAAACCACTAAAAACCATAAAAATTAATTAAAAATCCCTAAAAATCACTAGAAATTTAAAAACCCCTAAAAACCATGAGAAACCCTAATAAAATATTAAAACCATACAAATAAATAGAACCCCTAACAACAATAAAAACACTAAAAACCCTAAATACCCATAAAACCATAAAACCACCTAAAAACTCAAAGTCACTAAAAATATTAAAAACCATATAAACCATAAAAAATCTATAAAACCATAAAAATCTATAAAAACTTAAAAAACCTAAAAGCTCCGAAGAAAACATTAAAAACCTAAAAACACTTAATACCCCTAAAAACCTAAAAAATTCCAAAAACCCTAAAAGACCCTAAAAATCCTAAAACCCCCCTAAAACCATAAAACCACTAAAAACATTAAAAACACTAAAACTCATAAAAACCTAAAACCCCACTAAAACACTAAAAACCCTTTAAAAAACTAAAAATGTTAACAAACTCAAAAAAACATAAAAAATCTAAAAAAGTCAAATAACTATAAAAATCCAAAAATAACCTAAAAACCATAAAACACCAAACCCCTCAGAATCCATAAAAACCCAAAAAATATATAATACCCAAAAAATAATTAAAAATCCCAAAAAAAGAAAAAAACACCCAGAAACCCAAAAAACCCCTAACAAAACCATAAGAATCAAAAAATACTTAAAACACCTAAAAACCTAACAACACTAAAAATCATAAAACCCTAAAAACCTACTAAAGCCCCTAAAAATACCTAAAACCCTAAAATTCCATAAATATCTTAAAAACCCACTAAAATAACTAAAAACTTAAAGAAACTGAAAACACATTAGAAAACAAAAAAAAAACCTAAAAACACTGAAAATCCATCCTTAAAAGGCCATAAAAAACCTTTGCACCCCTAAAATCCATAAAAACCATAAAAAACTTGAAAAACATAAACACTCAAAAAACACTAAAGACTTTAAAAACCCCCCTTTAAACCACTAAAAACGTTAAAACACTCTAAAAACAATTTAAACCATAACTAAAAAACCATAAAACCCCAAAAAACCATAAAAACCCAAAAACCCTAAAACATTAAAAACCATAAAAATAATAAAAAATCACGAAATACCCTAAAAAGTAAAAAACCTTAGGAACCCTAAAAACCACTATGAAAATCCTAAAAACCGAAAAACACTTCAAACCCATAAGAAATATAAAAATTATAAAAACCCTAAAATTTCCTAAAATCCCTAAAAACGCTAAAAATACATAAAAACCTAAAAAAGTCCTAAAAATGTCGTAAAAATTCCAAAAAAATACAAAAAACCCCAAAACCCCTAACAAAACATTAAAAACCTAAAAGCACTAAAAACCCATAAAAGCCTTAAAATGATCGAAACCCAAAAAACACGCAAAATACACAAAAAACCCAAAAAACCCCCTAAAACATTAAAACATACCAAAACCCCATAAAAACACTAAAACCCACTAAAAATTATAAAAACCCTTTAAACTTGTATAAACAATATATTTTTTATAAAACGATAAAATCCTAAAAACACAAAAATTCCCTAAAAACCGAAAAAACCCAAAAAACCCCTCAAAACTCCTAAAAACCAAAAAACCCATAAAAATCATAAAACACACTAAAAATACATAAAAACATAAAAAACTTTAAAACCCTCAAAACCCCCAGAAAACCATAAAACCCAAAAAAAACATAAAACCACTTAAAACCAAAAAATTCTAAAACCCATTAAAAACCCTAAAAGGGCCTAAAACTCGTAAACCCATAAAAACTATAAAAACCCATAAAAATAATAAAAAACAACCAAAAACTCTAAAATACCTTTAAACCCCTAAAATCATTAAAAATATAAAAACTAGTCAAAACCCTAAAAACCAAAAAACCAAAAAAAACCCTATAACCCTAAAACCCTTAAAAACACTAAAACCCCTAGAAATCCCCAAAAAACCCAAAAAACATAAAAATATTAAAAATTATTTGAAAATCCCTACAAATATTAAAAACCCTAAAAGCACTAACAAAACCATAATAAAACCATAAAAACCTAAAGGAACTTTAAACCCCTAAAACCCTAAAAACGCTAAAACACCTAAAGCCCCTAAAAACACTCAAGATCACTAAAACCCCTAAAACCCCTTTTTTGAAAGAAAAGACCTAAAAATCACTAAAAATGTAAAAAACTCTAAAAACCTGAAAACCCCTAAAAAACCTTAAAGCCCTTAAAATTCCTCAAAACCATCAAAAACACTAAAATCCTTAGAAAACCTAAAAAACCATAAAACCCCTAAAAAAGATTTTATTTTTTAAAAAATCCTTTATTCCTCGAAAAATGTTAAAAGGCACTGAAAAACTGTAAATAAACTAAAAACTAGAAAAAAATCCTAAAACTTAAGAAACCATAAATACTAAAAAAACCCGAAAAACCACTAAAAGACCTCAAAATACCTAAAACCCTAAAAAGCCATACAATCCTTAAAATCCTTAAAAACCCTAAAATGTAAAAAATACTAAAATCCCTAAAAACCTTAAAACACCTAAAAACCATAAAAACCTAATAAATATTGAAAGTCATAAAAACCCTAAAAACCCCTAAAACCCCTCAAGATCCCTAAAAACGCTCAGAAACCATTAAAATATTTAAAAAAACCAAGAAATATCTAAAAATTTAAGAAACTCTAAATACCCTAAAAACTCTAAGAAAGCCTTAAATACCAAAAAATACTTAAAACCCTAAAATCCCTAAAATCCTAAAACCACTAAAAACATTAAAAACCCATTAAACCCCTAAAAATGTTTAAAAACTATAAATAAGCATAAAACCCCTAAAAATTAAAAAAACTAAATAAACCATAAAACCATGAAACTCACTAAAACCCCTAAAAATAGAAAAAAACCTTAAAAATCATACAATTCTTCAAGAAATCAAAAAAAAATACCTAAATGCATAAAAAACCCAAAAAACATATAAAAACCCAAATAAAATGATGGTGGTTGTTGAATGCTGGTAATGGTTGTGATATTGATGCTGGTGGTTCTGTGACTTTGGTTGCTGGTGGTTATGTGATGTTGAATGATGGTGATTCTAGATGCTGGTTGCTTCCTGGATGGGAGGTGCTGAAGTTTCGGTTTATGGTCGCGATGCTACTGGATGTTGTTTGCTATTTGAATTTGGATGCTGGTCGTTGGTTAGCTGTGAGCTGCTGGATGCTGATTGATGCTAGATAATGATGGTGGCTACTTTGCTTTGTGTTTTTTCTTTTTTATTTCTTGATTTTCTTTTTGTGGGGTCTTTTGTCTTGGGTCGTTAAGGGTTTTTGGGTGTGGGTCATTTGACCCCTCCCCTCCCTTGTCTGTTGTGTCTCTTTTTTCCTTTTAATAAATTTGGGGGGGGGGGCAGGAATAGCCCGACCCTCGCATCTTCCTTTTCCCTAAAAATCCCTAAAAATCCATAAAACCCTAAAATCCATAAAAACCCATTAAAACCATAAAAACACTGAAAACTAAAAAAAATATAAAAACCTTTTAAATCACATAAAATTTTAAATACTCTTTAAAACCCAAACAATAAAAAACAACCCTAAAAAAACAAAAACCATAAAATCCTAAAACCCATCAAAATCACTAAAACCCCTAAAACACATAAAGATAAAAAACATAAAAATACAAAAAAAACATAGAAAACCATAAAAACCATAAAAACCCTAAAATACCATAAGAAAAAATTAAAAACTGAAAAATACTTTCAACCCCTTAAAACCTAAAAATGCTAAAAACCCAAAAACCCCTCAAAATCCCTAAAAACCCCTAAAAACCCATAACAATCCTTAAAAATCCCAAAAAAATATCTAAAAATTTAACAAAATACTCAAAACCTAGAAAACCATAAGAAAATCATAAAAACATAAAAACTCTTAAAACCTATAAAACCTAAAAACGCTAAAAACACTAAAAATCCTAAAAAGACCCTCAAAACCCCTCAAAACCATAATAAACCCTAAACCCCCATAAAAACCTAAAAACCACTAAAACCCACTAAAAATTTAAAAGACCCTTTAAGTCCCTAAAAACATTTGAAAACTCTAAAAATAAGAAAAACCCAACAAACACAAAAGAAAACATAAAAAACCTAAAAACACTAAAAACTCTCAAAATCCTGAGAAATCATAAAAACCCATAGAAATTATGAAAAATCCCTAAAACTCCCTAAAAATGTAAAGAACCCTAAAAACCCTAGATACCACAAATAAAACCTTAAAACCAAAAAAATTATTAAAAAACCTAAAAACCTAAAAATGGTAAATACCGAAAAAAAATCCTAAAAACCCTAAAAGCACTAAAACCCTCAAAAATTAATAAAAATAAATAAAAATTAAAATAAATTCTTGAAAATACGTAAAAACATAAAAAACCATAAAACCCATCAAAACCCCCAATAAAATCTTAAAAAACCTAAAACCACTTCAAACATTTAAATACCTAAAAAATATAAAACCCCAAATAACTATAAAAATATCCTAAAAACCCTAAAACACAAAAAATTATTAAAAACCCCTAAAATATTATGAAGCCCTAAAACCCCATAAAACCCTAAAAACCACTAAAAACTCTAAAATTACTTTAAACCCCTAAAAATATTAAAAGAATATGAAAAACATAAAAATCCCAAACAACTAAAAAAGCCCTAGAAACCAAAAAAAAATCCATAAAGACCCTAAAAACACCAAAACCATCAAAATCCATAAAAAACCTAAAAACCCATAAAAACAATTAAAATCACTAAAAATACCTAAACAAATAAAAACCCTAATACCTAGAAAAACCCTAAGAAAACCTTAAAACACTAAAAACACTAAAAAACTCCTATAAAACTAAAAAACACTAAAATCCCTAAAAACTGGTAAAAATCCTAAAAACCATAAAAACCATAAAAGCACCTAAAACCATTAAAAACACTAAAACCCCATAAAATTATAAAAACCCACTAAAAACTCTATAACACATTTAAACCCCCAAAAACTTTAAAAAAATATAAAAACCTTAAATACCCTAAATAGTCAAAAAAACCTTAAAAGGAAAAAAAATAAAACCCCTCAAAATCCTTAAACCCCCATAAAACCCATAAAAATCCTAAAAAGCACTAAAAATACCTAAAACATAAAAAATACTTAAAACCCTAAAACCCATAAGAAAACATTAAACACATTAAAATTCTTGAAACTCCAAAAAACCTAAGAATGGTAAAAACCATAAAAACCATAAAAGAGCCTAAACACCATAAAAATCCCTAAAAAACATAAAATTCTAAAAAATCCCTAAAAGTACATAAAAATTAAAAAAACCTGAAAACCCCTATGAAATCCATAAAAAATTTAAAAACACTTAAAACCCCTAAAAACCTAAAAATGATAAAACTATAAAAATCCATAAAAAGAACTAAAAATATTAAAACCCTTAAAAACATAAATACCATAAAATCATAAAAACCTATAAAAATCCTAAAACCCACTAAAAACGTTAAAGAATATTTAAAAACCATTAAACCCTAAAAATCTTTAAAAAACCCAAAAACCCCTCAAAATCCCTAAAACCACTAAAAACCATAAAAAAAATTACTAAAAAACCATAAAACTACTCAAAAACATAAAAACCCTAAAACCCTAAGAAAAATGTGAAAACCCAAAAACACATAAAACCCAAAAACCCCAAAAAATCTAAAATCCCTAAAATCATAAAAAACCCTAAAAATATTAAATTCCCAAAAACATTAAGAAAAACAATAAAACCCCATCAAACTAGAATCTTCATAAGTGAAAACTTGCATAATCAATCATTTTGGATCCATATTTTGCTCACTTTCACTTTGTGAGAGTGAAAGTGGGCCTAACATATGGGAGACACAATCATTTTTGTTAAATATTCACATCAGGTTCACCATTTTTTTTCATGCCCATTTGTGATGGGTCAGTTTCTAATGGAGTTTATTTGTGGAATTGAAAACATCCAGTGGATCTTAAATCTTTGATGACTCATGGACTTTATTTTTAAAGAAAGGTGCTCATTGGGGAACTTAGAAAATGATGCATAAATAATCACATTGGTTAATAGGATGGGAGGTCAGTCTCATCACACCATTTGGGGTGGGGATTATTACACAAAAATACACAAAAATGTAAAAACTAAAAATCCCAAAACCCAATAAGAGAACCTTAAAACCCTAAAAACACTTAAAAACCCAAAAAAACCTAAAAATTATAAAAACCCAAAAAACTATAAAACCCATAAAAAGCACAAAAAAACCTTTAGAAACCCATAAAACCCATAAACCCCTAAAAAAGTACTAAGAACTCTAAAAACCCTTTAAACCCCTATAAATGTTATAAAACTTTGAAAACCATAAAAACCATAAAACATTAAAAAACCATAAAAACTAAAAAAAACATGATAAAACCAAAACAATAAAAAAACTCTAAAAACCCACAAAATCCCTAAAACCCCTAAAATCCTAAAAAAATACTAAAAATATAAAAAACCTAAACACCCGAAAAAACCATAAGAAAACCTTAAAATACTTAAAACCCATAAAAACCTAAAAACACTAAAAAAATCCTAAAAGACCCCAAAACCCCAAAGACCCCTAAATACCATAAAACACTTAAAAACTTTAAAACCCCCATAAAAATCCAAAAACAACTAAAAACTATAAAGATACATTAATCCCCTAAAAACATCAAAAAAAATTAAAAATTCTTAAAACCCTAAAAAAATAAAAAATCCCTAAAATCCCAAAAAAACAAAAAAAAACCAATAAACCCCTAAAAACCCTAAAATCCTTCAATATCCCTAAAAATCATTAAAATCCTAAAAACCCATTAAAAAAGCTAAAAATAGAAAAAAAACATAAAAAGCCTAAAAACCACAATAAAACCTTAAAACCCAAAAACCACTTAAAACCCTTAAAAACCTAAAACAATGAAAACCCTAAAAGCCCATAAATACCATAAAAACCCCAAAAAACAATAAAACCTTATAAAACCCCAAAAAAACCACTAAAAACAATAAAAGAAACTTGAAGCCCAAAAATATGTTAAAAACACTAAAAAACCTAAAAACCATGAAAAACTAAAATACCATAAAACCCCAAAAAATCATAAAAAAAACTAGAAACCATAAAACCCCCCAAAAACCATCAAGATCCCAAAAAAACCAAAAAATCCATAAAATCGTGAAAAATCACTAAAAATACCTAAAAATGTAAACAAAACCCTAAAACCCTAAAAAACCTAAAACCCTTAAAAACCATGAAAACCATCCAAATCCCATAATACAATAAGAAATCATAAAAATAAAAAATCCTTAAAAACCTCTAAAAATGTAAAAAACCTTAAGACCCTAAAAAATACTAAGAAACCCATAAAACCAAAAAACACTTAAACCCAATAAAAACCTAAAAACCACTAAAATTCCAAAAAAACCCTAAAAATTCCCTAAAACCACTAAAACCCCCTAAAACCCATAAAAATTAGAAAAACATTAAAATACCTTAAAATCCAAAAAAATAATAACAATCCACTAAAACTCCAAAAACCATTTAAACCCCTAAAAACCTTTAAAACTCTATAAAACATTAAATTTACTAAAAACTCAAACAAAATCTTAAAAATTTAAAAAACAATAAAAAAATCAAAATCCCAAAAACCCTCAAAATCCATAAAACCCCTAAAAGACCATAAAAATCTTAAAAATCCCTAAAAATAGCTAAAAACATAAAAAACCACCAAAACCCCATAAGAAAACCTTAAAACCTAAAAACACTTAAAACCCATAACAAAATTAAATATCACTAAAAACCCTTAAATTCAATAAAACCCTAAAAACAATAAAACCCCTAAAACCCTTAAAAAATAAAAACAAATAAAAATTCTAAAAACATTTTAAACCCCAAAAATGTTAAAAAAATTCTAAAAACCTGTAAAACCCTAAAATACTCAAAAACCCCCAAAAAACATAAAACCCCTAAAAACAAAAAAACGCTTAAACTCCATAAAAACATAAAAAAGAAGCAAAAAACCTAAAAGAGACCTAAAACCCCTAAAAACATAAAAAAAAACCCTAAAAACACATAAAACCCCTAAAAACCTAAAAACACTAAAACCCCTAAAATAATAAAAACACTAAAAACCCCAAAAACCACAAACCCCAAAAAACATTAAAACCCCTAACAACCCATAAAACCCTAAAAAACCACTAAAAACTCTAAAACTCCATTAAACCCCTAAAATTGATGATAAAATCTAAAAATACATAAACCCATTAAAAACACACACAAAACTCTAAAACCCCTAAAAACCCAAAAAACCCTAAAACCCCATAAAATCTCTAAAACCCCTAAAAGACTATAACAATATTTAAAAACCTTAAATATGGAAATAGCCCTAAAACCTTAAAAACCCTAAGAAAACCTTAAAATCTAAATACACTTGAATCCCCTAAAACCTAAATAATGCTAAATCCCAAAAAAAACATTTAAAAGACCCTAAAAAACCTAAAAACCCCTAAAAACCATAAAACCCATAAAATCCTTAAAACCCCTAATATCACATAAAAACCCTAAAAACCACTAAAAACAATAAAAAAACCTTAAAACCCCTTAAAATGTTAAAATAATCTAAAAATCTTAAAAGCTCCAAAAAAAATAAAAATATCCTAAAATCCAAAAAAACCATTAAAACCCAAAAGAACCTAAAAAACCAAAAAATTCAAAAAATCCATAAAAATCCATAAAAATAACTAAAAACATAAAAAACCTTGAAAACACTATGAAAACCTTAAAAAATAAAAACACCTAAAGGCCTAAAAACCCTAAACAATGCTAAAAACCCTCAAAATCCATAAAAACCCTAAAAACCATAAAAATCCCCAAAAATCACTATAAATCCCTAAAAATCTAAACACCCCTAAAAACCTGTAAAACCACTAAGAAAACCATAAAAACCCAAAAAACATAAAACCACTAAAATCCTAAAAAATAATTAAAACCCTAAATACACTAAAAACACTCAAACCCTAAAAACCCCCAAAAAATAAAAAACCACTAAAACAATAAAAACCTTTAAAAACCATAAAACCCAAAAAAACCACCAAAAACTCTAAAAAAACATTTAAACCCCTAAAAACATTAAAAAATTATAAAAACCTTAATAATCCTAAAAAAACTCAAAAAAAACTATCATACCCCAAAAAAACATAAAAACCCTAAAAAACCTCAAATCCCTAAAACCACTAAAAACCATAAAAAATAATTAAAAATCCCTAAAAATTTAAAAACCCCTAAAAACCTTAAGAAACCCTAATAAAATATTAATACCATAAAAATAAATAGAACCCCTAACAACCATAAAAACCCTAAATACCCATAAAACCCTAAAACAACCAAAAAAACTCAAAATCACTAAAAATATTAAAAACCATATAAACCATAAAAAATCTATAAAACCATAAAAATTCATAAAAACATAAAAAACCTAAAAAACCTAAAAGACCCGAAGAAAACATTAAAAACCTAAAAACACGTAATACCCCTAAAAACCTAAAAACACAAAAAACCCTAAAAGACCATAAAAATACTAAAACCCCCCTAAAACCATAAAACTACTAAAAACTTTAAAAACCCTAAAACTCAAAAAAAATCTAAAACCCCACTAAAACACTAAAACCCCTTTAAAAAACTAAAAATGTTAACACACTCCAAAAAAACATAAATAATCTAAAAAAGTAAAAATCCATAAAAATCCAAAAATAACCTAAAAACCATAAAACACCAAATACCTCAAAATCCATAAAAACCCGAAAAATATAAAATACCCAAAAAATACCTAAAAATATCAAAAAACTAAAAAAACCCATAAACCCAAAAAACCCATAACAAAACCATAAAAACCAAAAAATTCTTAAAACAACTAAAAACACTAAAAATTCTAAAAACCCTAAAAACCTGCTAAAGGCCCAAAAATTACCTAAAACCCTAAAATTCCATAAATATCTTAAAAAACCCCTAAAATCATTAAAAACTTAAAGAAACTGAAAACACATTGGAAAACAAAAAAAACCTAAAAAAACTTTAAACCCCTAAAAAACCTAAAAACCCATCCTTAAAAGGCCATAAAAAACCTAAGCACCCCTAAAAACCATAAAACCCATAAAAACCTTGAAAAACGTAAACCCTCAAAAAAACTAAAGACTTTAAAAAACCCCATTAAACCACTAAAAATGTTAAAACACTCTAAAAAACCATTAGAACCATAACTAAAAAAACCTTAAAACCCCAAAAAACCATAAAACCCCTAAAAACGCTAAAAACGCTAAAACATTAAAAACCATAAAAATAATAAAAAATATCTAAATACCATAAAAATTAAAAAAACCTGGTAACCCTAAAACCCACTAAGAAAACCCTAAAAACCTAAAAACACTTCAAACCCCTAAGAAATGTAAAAAATTATAAAAACCCTAAAATTTCCTAAAATCTCTAAAAACCCTAAAAATTGATAAAAATCTAAAAAATTCCTAAAAATGTCGTAAAAATCCCTAATAACAAAAAAAACCAAAAAAAACCCTAAAACCCCTAACAAAACATTTCAAACCTAAAAACACATAAAACCCATAGATTTCTTAAAATTATCGAAACCTTAAAAACACGTAAAATACCCAAAAAACCCAAAAACCCCCCTAAAACATTAAAACGTACCAAAACCCAATAAAAGAACTAAAACCCACTAAATATTCTAAAAACCCTTTAAACTCATATAAAATATATTTTTTAAAAAAATCATAAAATCATTAAAACACAAAAATACCCTAAAACCCCAAAAAACCCAAAAAAACCTTGAAAAACATAAACACTCAAAAAACACTAAAGACTTTAAAAAAACCCCTTTAAACCACTAAAAATGTAAAAACACTATAAAACCCATTAAAACCATAACTAAAAAAACCATAAAACCCCAAAAAAACCATAAAAACCCTAAAAACGCTACAAACCCTAAAACATTATAAACCATAAAAATAATAAAAATTCACGAAATTCCCTAAAAAGTAAAAAACCTTTGGAACCCTAAAAACAACTATGAAAACCCTAAAAACCAAAAAACACTTCTAACCCCTAAGAAATTTAAATATTATAAAAACCCTAAAATTTCCTAAAATCCCAAAAAACGCTAAAAATCCATAAAAATTTAAAAAATCCTAAAAATGTCGTAAAAATCCCTAAAAATATAAAAAACCCAAAAAAATCCTAAAACCCCTAACAAAACAATAAAAACATAAAAAATCTAAAAACCCATAAAAGCCTTAAAATGATTGAAACCCTAAAAACACGTAAAATACACAAAAAACCCAAAAACCCCTAAAACATTAAAACATACCAAAACCCCATAAAAACACTAAAACCCACTAAAAATTATAAAAACCCTTTAAACTCGTATAAAAAATATATTTTTTAAAAAACCATAAAATCCTAAAAACACAAAAATTCCTTAAAAACCCAAAAAACAAAAAAAAACCACTCAAAACCCCTAAAAACCAAAAAACCTATAAAAATCCATAAAAACGTAAATACGTTTAAAACCCTCAAAACCCCCAGAAAACCATAAAACCCAAAAAACATAAAACCACTAAAAAACAAAAAATTATAAAACCCTTAAAAACCCTAAAAGGGCCTAAAACTCGTAAACCCATAAAAACCATAAAAACCCATAAAAATAATAAAAAACAACCAAAAACTTTGAAATACCTTTAACCCCTAAAACCCCTAGAAATCCCAAAAACCCCAAAAAACAAAACAAAATATTAAAAATTATTTGAAAATCCCTAAAAATAAAAAAAACCCCTAAAATCACTTAAAAACCCATAATAAAACCTTAAAAACCTAAAGAAACATAAAAAACCAAAAAACCTAAAAACACTAAAACCAATAAAACCCCAAAAAACACTCAAGATCACTAAAACCACTAAAACCTGTTTTTTTGAAAGAAAAGACCTAAAATTCACTAAAAATGTAAAAAACTCTAAAAACCTGAAAAACCCAAAGAAAACATTAAATCCCTAAAAACACATAAATCCTAAAAAACCAAAAAATGATAAATACCCTAAAAAACATTAAAACCCTTAAAAATACTCAAAACCATCAAAAACACTAAAAACATTAGAAAACCTAAAAAACCATAAAACCCCTAAAAACCATTGTATTTTTTAAAAAACCCTTTAAACCTCAAAAAAATGTTAAAAGGCACTGAAAAACTGCAAATAAACTAAAACTGGAAAAAAATCCTAAAACATAAAAAACCATAAATACCAGAAGAACCCGAAAAACCGCCAAAATCTCTCAAAATACCTAAAACCCCAAAAACCCATACAATCCTTAAAATCCATAAAAACCCTAAAATGTAAAAAATACAAAAATCCATAAAAACCTTACAACACTTAAAACCCCTAAAAACATAATAAACATTGAAAACCATAAAAACCCTAAAAACCCCTAAAACCCCTCAAGATCCCTAAAACCCCTCAGAAACCATAAAAATATTAAAAAATCCCAAGAAATACATAAAAATTTAAGAAACTATAAATACCCTAAAAACTCTAAGAAATCCTTAAATACCAAAAAAAACACTTAAAACCCTAAAAATCCCTAAAATCTTAAAACCATTAAAAACATTAAAAACCCATTAAACCCCTAAAAATGTTTAAAATCTCTAAATAATCATAAAAGCCCTAAAAATCATAAAAAATGAACCTAAATAAACCATAAAACCTTGAAACTCGCTAAAACCCTAAAATAGCTAAAAACCTTAAAAATCTTACAATTCTTAAAAAAATCCCAAAAAATACCTAAAAGAATAAAAAACCCAAAAAACATATAAAAACCCAAATAAAACCTTATATACCAAAAAACACTTTAAACCACTAAAAAATAAAATATACTAAAATCTCTAAAAAACCCTCAAAACCCATAAAACCCTAAAATCCATAAAAACCCATTAAAACATTAAAAACACTGAAAACCCATAAAAAATCTAAAAACCCTTTAAATCACATAAAATTTTAAAAACTCTTTAAAATCCTAACAATAAAAAAACTACCCCAAAAAAACAAAAACCTTAAAATCCTAAAACCCATCAAAATCATTAAAACCCCTAAAACTCATAAAGATAAAAAACATAAAAATCCCAAAAAACATAGAAACCCATAAAAACCCTAAAATACCCTAAGAAAAAAATTAAAAACCAAAAAATACTTTAAACCCCTAAAAACCTAAAAATGTTAAAACCCTAAAACCGTTCAAAATCCCTAAAAACCCTAAAAACCCATAACAATCGTTAAAAATACCAAAATAAATCCATAAAAATTAAACAAAATCCTCAAAACCTAGAAAACCATAAGAAAATCCTAAAAACATAAAAACATTTAAAACCTATAAAAACGCTAAAAACCCTAAAAATCCAAAAAAGACCCTCAAAACCCCTCAAAACCTTAATAAACCCTAAAACCCCATAAAAACCTAAAAACCACTAAAAACCACTAAAAACTCAAAAAAACCCTTTAAGTCCCTAAAAACATTTAAAAACTATAAAAATAATAAAAACCCAATAAACGTAAAAGAAAACATAAAAAACCTAAAAACACTAAAAACTCTCAAAATCCCAAGAAATCATTAAAACCCATATAAATTATGAAAAATACCTAAAACTCCCTAAAAATGTAAAGAACCCTAAAAACCCTAAAAACCCCAAATAAAACCTTAAAAACCAAAAAACTATTAAAAAACCTAAAAACCTAAAAATGCTAAAAACCGAAAAAAAAATCCTAAAAACCCTAAAAACACTACAACACTAAAAAATTCATTAAAAAATTAAAATTAAAATTAATTCATGAAAATACCCAAAAACATAAAAAACTATAAACTCCATCAAAACCCCTAAGAGAAACTAAAAAACCAAAACCCTCTTAAAACTTTTAAATACCTAAAAAATATAAAACCGCAAATAACTATAAAAATATCCTAAAAACCCTAAAACAAATAAAATATTAAAAACCCCTAAAACATTATGAAGCCCTAAAAACCCATAAAATCCCTAAAAACCACTAAAACTCAAAAATCCCTTTAAACCCCTAAAAATATTAAAAGAATATGAAAAACATAGAAACCTAAAAAACTAAAAAAACCCCTAGAAACCCAAAAAAACTCCATAAAGACCCTAAAAACACCAAAACCCTCAAAATCCATAAAAACCCATAAAAATACTTAAAATCACTCAAAATACATAAACACCTAAAAACCCTAATACCCAGAAAAATACTAAGAAAACCATAAAACATTAAAAACACTAAAAAACTCCTATAAACCTAAATAACACTAAAATCCCTAAAAACTAATAAAATCCCTAAAAACCATAAAAACCGTAAATGCACCTAAAACCATTAAAACACAACCCCATAAAGTTGTAAAAACCCACAAAAAACTATAAAACACATTTAAACCCCCAAATTTTTTTTAAAAATATAGAAACCTTAAAGACCCTAAATAGTCAAAAAAACTCTTAAATTAAAAAACAATAAAACCCCTCAAAATCCTTAAAACCCCATAAAATCCATAAAAATCCTAAAAAGCACAAAAAATACCAAAAACATAAAAAATACTAAAAACCCTAAAACCCATAAGAAAACATTAAAAACATTAAAATTCTTGAAACTCCAAAAAACCTAAGAATGATAAAAACCATAAAAACCAATAAAGACCCTAAACACTACAAAAATTCCTAAAAACATAAAATTCTAAAAAATCCATAAAAGTACATAAAAATGAAAAAAAACTTGAAAACCCCTATGAAATCCATAAAAACATAAAAACACTTAAAACCCCTAAAAAACTAAAAAATGATAAAACTATAAAAAACTATAAAAAAGAACCTAAAAAAACTAAAACCCTTAAAAACTTAAATACCATAAAATCTTAAAAACCTATAAAAACCCAAAAACCCGCTAAAAATGTTAAAAAATATTTAAAAACCATTAAACCCTAAAAACTTAAATAACCCATAAAACCCCTAAAAATCCCTAAAACCCCTAAAAACCATAAAAATCAAAAAAAATCCCTAAAACCCCTAAAAACCATAAAAATAAAAAACAAATCCCTAAAAAATCCTAAAACTACTCAAAAACATAAAAACCCTAAAACCCTAAGAAAAATGTGAAAACCCAAAAACACATAAAACCGAAAAAAACCATAAAAATGCTAAAATCCCTAAAATCATAAAAAATATAAAAATATTGAATGCCCAAAAAAATTAAAAAAAACAAGAAAACCCCATCAAACCAGCATCTTAATAAGTGAAAACTTGCATAATCAATCATTTTGGGTCCATATTTTGATCACTTTCAATTTGTGAGAGTGGAAAAGGGGCCTAACATATGGGATAAAAAATCATTTTGGTTAATGATTCACATCAGGTTCACTATTTTTGTTTCATTCACATTTGTGATGGGTCAGTTTCCAATTTAGTTTATTTGTGAAACCAAAAACATATAATGGATCTCATATCTTTGATGACTCATGGACTTTCTTTTGAAATAAAGGTGCTCATTAGGGAACTTAGAAAATGATAGATAAAGAATCACATTGGTTAATAGGATGGGATGTCAGTCTCATCACACCATTTGGGGTGGGGATTTTTACCTATTCTGGGACTCTCTTATAATTTTGAATTAATACATTTTCATGAACCATTTATTAAATCCCAAATATATATATATATATATATATGAAAATTCACCCTTTGGTGAATAACCGATCCTTAGTGTGTATTGAATTTATAATTATCTATATAAATATGAGGCTTTATGTTGATTAGTATATATTTTTGTATCATAGGTTTTCAATAAATGGTACCCTTTGGTATATTCACACTAGAGATTCTTTGGTTTTTTATTATTACGACACTGATATTTAAGACATGTAGTGGGGTGATCTAAAATTTACCATCATCAAGGTAGATGGTAGTTTTTTTTAGTTTCAGGATCAAGCACTTTAAACAAGATTCCTATATTCCTTTTAAATTCATGTGATGTGGATTAAACTATGTAGTTCAATTTCATGTCGCAAGGATGTCTAGGTGAAAGGTGCATAGTCAAGGGTCATTTTGGGTCTTATGTCGAACCGGATCAAATGAATATGGAAGTATGTAGTGTCCTAGGTCGGGGCATGATTATACTAGTAATATAGTCTAATAAGTATAGTGATAATATTGACCCTAAAGGAATATATCTATCTGGGTTGGATTTGAATCGACTTGGGATGTAACCCATAGAACACTATATTGAATTTGGGTGTTGTATTTTGATCTCAGGGGGGATTCCTACATATCCCAGTTATTTAGAAATAAAATCCCATGTATTTTGGAAGATATGGGGCTTACACCTTATAGGGATTCCCATGTGGTAAATTTATAAAGAATATTCCCATTGAAAGGTTTTCCTCATAGGGAATATGGCCATTTGCGGTGGTGACAACATGGTTGGGGCTTATACCATGTAGGAGGCCCATTTAGTGAGTATGGTTGGGGATTATACCTAATAGGAGGTCCAATTACATTTGATTATGTGGAGGTCGTGATCATTGCAAACCTCTAAGACCATGTGATTCACGCTCAGTGTGATAAACAAGAGGAAGTCGAATACCTAAAAACCCACAAAATCTCCTATGTCCGCTAGTGGGAGAGGTTGGGGCGATGAGGGAGAGAGGGGGAGTTGATGTACCAATATCCTATTTTATTATCATATACTGGATAGTCACATATATCCATGGATGAGGCCCCTAATAAATGACTATGGGCCTACTCCAGGAGGGATTCCCCACTCCCAGATCCATTGGATAAGAGAGGAGGATAAGTAATTGATCCCTATTAAAGGAAAAAAGAAATCATGAACCTCTCGCCCCACTCATAGTCTAAAATAGGGAGGTCCCTGGCATTGAATCAAAGGTTGGTAACCTCATTACCATGGGAATGTATGATTGAGATCATTTTAAGGATCCCACTTGTTAACTAGGTTACCAATATGACCTCATTTACAATTAGAATATATGATCAAGATGGAACGCTAGCATACCCTTTTATTTGATCGTACATATCTGGTGTCTTTAGGAGAGGCTTTAGTGAGGTACTTCATGAAGGGTTCTATATGGGTCTCAATATTTGTGTAAAATACATTACCGAAGAAGGCCATTAAGATAGTTTGTGGAGGGGCCAAGGTGGGGACAAACGCTACACCAGAGGAAAGCAATGAGAGCAGGAAATAGGAACACCCCATGATGTCCCATTACATATAGTGTTTTTCTATGTGGGATGGGGTTCCCTCTGTGTTTCATTTTGATATGTGGGGTTGGGTTCCCCCCATGTAGCATTTTCCTATGTGTAATTTAGTTCATTCTACGTAGCATTTTGCTATAAAGGGAAGGTATCCTTCTGCACGACCTTTTTTTACCCAAATAATGGCCTGCAAAAATTCCATCCTCATATGGTTCTTGAAATGGTGTTTGAAAAGTATTTTGGTAATGCAGATGGTTGGGTGATTTATTTTTATAACTTAGCATTATGCGATAATTCTATCTTCTGAAAATTAATTTCTCCCATAATTTCTCTCTATTTTTTTCATTACCCTCCTCTCGAATCTCCCTATGGGGTTTTTATAGAGGCATGGGTGTAACCACTTTTTGGGATAGTTAGACATCAACATCTATTTTGAGGCTTATTCATTTGTTGGATCCATAAAAGGACATCATGACACCACAAAAAAAAATTCATTTGCGAGATCCAAAAAACATTGTCACAATCCCAAAAATGACTTTTCATTTGTGAGGGTTGGAAAATACCATCATGGAACTAGAAATGAGTGTTTGTTTGTGGGGTACAATGTGGAGTGATAATTCTTATAGTAATACAACTATACAAAAAATATCCCCTCCTTTGTAGACTTCACAGCTAATAATTTTTCAACCTTTTCCAGGTTTTGATTCCACCCTTACCAAATTCATGCAAGCCCTTTCACAATCCATATAGAGTTTTCATTAGGAAACACCCACTAATAATTTTTTTTAAAACCATTAAACACCTAGAAACATTAAACAAACTACAAAAAACCTTAAAACCTTTAAAAATACCCAAAAATACCCAGAAATCCCAAAAAACCCATAGAATCAAAAAAAACCCTAAAAATACCTAAAAACCCTAAAAACAGAAAAAACCAAAAAAATCTAAAAATCCTGGAAAACATAAAAAACCATAAAAATCATAAGAAAACCTAAAAACATAATAATAATTAAAACACCTAAAATCCTAAAATGCTCAAAACCCTAAAAATCCTAAAACCCAAAAACCCCATAAAAACCAAAAAAACCCTAAAAACCTTAAATAACTCTAAAACCCATAAAAAAAAGAAACCCATTGAACAAAATAAAAACCCATTAAACCTCAAAAAAATGTTAAAAAATCTAAGAGAACCTTAAAACCCTAAAAAACGTAAAAAAAACCTAAAAACCCCAAAAAACCATAAAACCCCTAAAAAACCCAAAAAACCAAAAAACCCCTAAAACTCCCAAAGTCCCTGAAAACCCTAAAAACCTTAAAAATACTTAAATGGATCTCAAAATAAAAAAAATAAAAAACTCTAAAATATCTAAAAACCCCTAGGAAAACCTTAAAACCCTAAATAACAATAAAATTCCCTAAAATGATAAAAACATTAAAAACCCTAAAAACCATAAAAAACCCTAAAAAACCTAAAATTCCCTAAAATTCCCTAAAACCTAAAAAATAATAATAATCCTAAAAAGCACAAAAAAACCCTAAAAACACAAAAACCCAAAATCCTAAAAAGTCCTAATAAAACCTTAATAAACTAAAATCACTTAAACCCCCTAAAAACATAAAAATGATAAAACCCTAAAAATCCCTAAAACCCCTAAATCCATAAAACTGATTAAAACCTTAAAACCCCTAAAACCCATAAAAACAAAAAAAAAACTCTAATAACCCTTTAAACCCTAAAAACATAAATAAAACATAAAAACCATAAAACCCTAAATAAATAAAAAAACCCTAAAACCCCAAAAAACTGTAAAAACCATTAAAACCTCAAAAAGCCTAAAACCCCTCAAAATCGATAAACACACTAAAATGCCTAAAAATGCTAAAAATATCTAAAAACCCTAAAAATATAAAAAAACTTAAAAACATAAAAACCCACTAAGAAATCCCTAAAAATATAAAAACACTTAAAATCCCTCAAAACCTAGAAAAAACTAAAGACCCTAAAAACCCTAGAAAACCCTAAAAAATAAAAATCCCAAAATGATGTTAAAAACCACAAAAACCCATAAAAACCTTAAACCACTAAAAACTCTAAAAACCCTTTAAAACACTAAAAAAGTGAAAAGCTCTAAAACACTTTAAAACACTAAAAACTCCAAAAAAAACCCTAAAATCCAAAAAAACCATAAAAATTCTAAATAACTTTTCACCCCCTTCCCCCCCCCCCAATCCCTAAAAAACCTAAAAATCCCTAAAAATACTAAAAAAATTCTAAAATCCCTAAAAAATTAAAAACCCATAAAACCTTGAAAAACGCTAAGAAATCCTTAAAAACCTGAAAAACATAAAACCCCTAAAAACCTAAAATTCTAAAAACCATAAAAACTGCAAAACCTTAAAAACACTAAAAATCCTCAAAATCCCTAAAAACCCTAGAAAACCATTAAAATCCAAAAAACCCTAAAAATACGAAAAAACATAAAAACCCACAAAAAGCATAAAAACTATAAGCAAGCCATAAAAATCTAAAAGCACTAAAATCCCCTAAGATGTAAAGATTATAAAAACCCTAAAAGAACATAAAAACCCTAAAAACACTAAAAATCACTATGAAAGCCATAAAAACCTAAAAACATTTAAAATCCCTAAAAACATGAAGATTCTAAAAACCATAAAAGAACCAAAAAACCAAAAAAAAACCCCTAAAATCCTTAAAAATCCTAAATACCCATAAAACCCACTAAAATTTTAAAAACCCTTTAAACCCAAAAAAATGTTAAAAACTATTAAAATAGTAAAAAATCTAAAAAAACTCAAAAAAAACCAGAAAAACCAAAGAAAAACCCATAAAATCCTCAAAACCAAAAAAACCTAAAAACCCTCAAAATCATTAAAAACCCTAAAAATAATAAAAACCTTAAAAATCCTAGAAATTCCCTAAAAACTAAAAAAACATAAAAACATTTAAAACCCCTAAGAGAACATTAGAAACCTAAAAACACTAAGAACCCCTAAAAAGTTAAAAAATGTTGAAAACCACAAAAAATATAAAACCCTAAAAATGCCAAAAACCCTTTAAAATCCTTAAAACCCTAAAAACCATAAAAATCCTAAAAAATCCCTAAAATAATAAAAAACACTAAACACTATGATCACTCCAAACAAACATTAAAAACCTAAAAACACTTAAAACCCCTAAAATATAAAAAGTGCTAAAAACCTTAAAAACACTAAAAACCATACAAACCCAAAAAAACCCTAAAAACCATAAATAATCCAAAAAACCACAAAAACACTATAAATGCACTAAAAATATTAAAACAATTTAAACCCTTAAAATTTTAAAAACTCCAAAAAACCTAAAAACATAAAAAAAAACTTGAAAAACTGAAAATCCCAAAAATACTGTAAAACCCCAAAATCCTAAAAAACCCTAAAACCCATCAAAATCCTTAAAAACACTAAAAACATAAAAATAATTAGATTTTTTTAAAAATACCTAAAAAATAAAAATACCTTAAATACCTTGAAAATCACTAAAAATACTTTAAAACCTAAAAACACTTAAACCCCCTTAAAACCCTAAAAAATGAAAAAAAACCATAAAACCCCTATAGACCCTCAAAATAAAAAAAAACCATAAAACCCCATAAATATATTAAAACATCCCTAAAAATCCATAAAAACATAAAAAACACGAAAAACCCAAAAAATCCCTAATAAAACCTTAAAAAACTAAAAAAACATCAAACCCTAAAAAACCTAAATAACAAAAGAAAACCTAAAACCCCCTACAAAGACCCTAAAATTACTAAGTTCCTATAAAATATATAAAATTCCTAAAAACCCTAAACCTCATAAGAACCCTAAAAACCCAGTAAAAATCTAAAAACCCTTTACACCCCTAGAAGTTTTAATAAACTCTTAAAACAAAAAAACCCTAAAAAACTCAAAAAAAAAACCCAAAAAACAAAAAAAAATCCATAAAAATTATTAAAGGTCCATAAAAATCCCTAAAAACATTAAAAAACCAAAAAACACTAAAAAACCAAAAAAATCCTTAAAAACCAAAAAAACTTAAAACTCTTAAAAATCCTAAAAATTTCTAAAAACCCTAAAAGGCATAATACCCCTAAAAACCAAAAAACCTCAGAAAACATAAAAACCCTAAAAATCATAAAACCTACTAAAAATAGTAAAACCGCATTAAACCCCAAAAAATTTTAAAAAACTAAAAAATAAATTGAAAACTATAAAATATTTTAAAACACTAGTAAAACCCAAAAAACTCATAAAACCATAAAAACCCTAAATACCCTAAGACTATAAAAATACCTAAAACCCCTAAAAACCCCTAAAAACCATAAAAAAGACATAAAAATTCATAAAAACATAAAATTACCTAAAAACCCTAAAAACTCATAGAAAAACCTTAAAAACCTAAAAATAATTAAAACCCCTAAGAAACCTAAAAAACTATAAAAACCCTATAAACCCTATAAACCCAAAAAACCACTAAAACCATAAAATGATCAATATTCCTACAAACACAAATAAAACATAAAAATACTAAAAAATACAAACAATTCCAAAAACCTAAAAAACCATGAAACTCATAAGAAAACCTTAAAAACCAAAAAACGCTTTAAACCCTTAAAAATGATAAAAACCTAATAAAACACCCTATAAGACCATAAAACCCATAAGACCCTTAAAAACTATAAAATTATCATAAAAATCCTAAAACACATAATACCATAATACCATAAAACCCTGAAAAACTTAAAAACTCTAAAAATTCATGAAAACCCTAAAAACCAAATAAAAACTCTAAAAACCTTTAAACCCCTAAAAACCTTAAAAACTATAAAAACCTTAAAAACATAAAAAACCCAAAAAACCCTAAAACCCCAAAAACCATAAAAACCCTAAAACTCCTAAAAACTCTCAAAAATTTTAAAATCCCTAAAAACCATAAAAATCCAAAATAAAGGCTCAAAAAATCCATAAAACCGTCAAAAGCACTAAAAACCCTGAAAACCCATAAGAAAAACTAAAAAACCTAAAAATACTTAAAACCCATAAAAATGATAAAAACACTAAATATCATAAAAAAACTAAAAAACCATAAAACCCCTAAAACCCCTAAAAACAATAAAAAACTGTAAAAGCTGTAAAACCCCTAAAACCAACTAAAAACTTTAAACCCCCTTTAAAACCCTAAAAACCTTTAAAACTCTATAAAACCATAAAAACCTAAAAGCCCTAAAAACCCTCAAAACCTTCCAAATCCTTAAAAAACCCAAAAAATACTGAAAATCCTAAAAACCCATAAAATAGTTAAAAATGTAAATACCCCTAGAAACCCTAAAAGTACTATGAAAACCATAAAAACCTAAAAACACATAAAAAAAATAAAAAACAAAAAATGATAAAAACCCAAAAAATACACGCAAAATACCTAAAACCCCTAAAACCCATAAAAATCCAAAAAACATTCTAAAAACATTAAAAACCCAAAAAAAATGTAAGAAAACCATAAAAACCTAAAAATTCATAAAACACATAAAAACCTATCAAAAACTAAAAACCCTAAAAACCTTATAAAAAATAAAAACCCAAAAATAGTTAAAAACCTCAAAAACCCTAAACCCCCATAAAACCCATAAAACCCACTGAAAGTTCTAAAAACACTTTAACCCCCTAAAAATATTAAAAAATTCTAAAAACATTAAAAACCATAAAACCTCAAAAAAAAACATAAGAACCCAAAAAAACCATAAAAACATAAAAAACCTAAAAACCCTCAAAATACCTAAAAACCATAAAACCCATAAAAATCATAATGAATCCTAAAAAATTCATAAAAATCCTTAAAAACAAAAAATCCCTATAAACCCCTCAGAAAACCATAAAAACATAAAAACACTTTAAACATATAAAAACCTAATAAATTATCAAAACACTAAAACCCTAAAACCCATAAAAACACTTCAAACTATAAAAACCCAAAAAACTATAAAACTATAAAGAATCACTAAAAACTCTAAAACCCATTTAAACACCCAATGGATTCTGTTTGCGCGAATCTTCCAGAGGGTTGTTCAACGGATTTGTGTTGGTGCGGTCGGCTCCTTTGAGAAGGACCTTCAGAGGATGCAACGGTACCATGAGCTTTATGCTTCGGCCAGGTCTTGGTTGTCGGGCGATTGTGTTGCTTCCTCGGACCAGATCTCTATTTCATGTTCTCTCGATGCTGATGAAGGTTTGGTTTTTTCTCTGGCTTGACCTAGCTCTCGATTTACGATGCTGATGCAGGTGCGTGCTCGACCCGTTACCTTGGTGTCATCTCCGTTTCACACTGTTGATGCGAGCTTGGGTCGGATTTCTTGGCTCTTCATGTTCTTATGTTTACTGGTTGTTGTTACGGGTGTGATTAAATGTGAGTTCTTGTTTTTGTATCTGCTGAGAGGTTCTAGGCATGGCTTGGTGATGCTCCGCAATTTTTCTCTTTCCAAAGAATTATGGATGTTGTGGTTTGGTACTGGTTATGGTTGCTGGTGGTGTGCTGTTAGTTGTACTGTGAGGTGTGAATTGCTGCAAGCTGTTTGGGTTGAAGGATTTGGCTACTGGTTGTTTGATGGGTTCAGAGGTTGCTGCTGGTTTCTTGGGCAGATGGGACTGGAAAGGCATGATTTGCTTCATGTTGTTGATGAAGGGTTTGTTATGTTGTGTTGCACTATGGCTGATGTGTTGGACCATGGTCAATTGTGTTATGGTTGTCGTGGTTGTGAATTGATGCGAGTGATGCTTCTTGATTGGCTGAGAGGTGGTGATGATGAAAGATGTTGGTGCTTGGTGATGGTTTCAGTTTTGCTAAGGGGAGACGAAGGATGCTGGTTGGTGATGGTTGCTGTTTTGCTGAGCAGTGACGAAGGATGCTGGTTGGTGATGATTCTATGCTACCGGATGCTGGTTGATGCTGGATGGTGGTGGTGTCTTCTTGACTTTGTGTGTTTTTTCTTTTCTTTTTTTGATTTTTCTTTTTTGGGGTCTTTTGCATCTTTGGTTGTGAAGGGTTTTTGGGTGTCGGTCATTTGACCCCTCCCCTCCCTTGTCTATTTTGTCTCTTTTTTTCTTTTTAATAAATTTTTGGGGGTCGGGAATAGCCCGACCCTCGCATCTTCCTTGCCCTAAAAATACTAAAAACCCCTAAACATCGATCAAATACATAAAACACTAAAAAACCTAAAAGATCCATAAAAATCCCTAAAATGTAAAAAAACAAATAAACCTTTAAAAACCATAAGAAAACAATAAAATCCTAAAAACTCTTAAAACTCATAAAAAACTAAAAAATGATAAAAATCCTAAAACCCTAAGGCACTTTGAAACTCTAAAAACCCTCAAAATCCCTAAAAACACAAAAAAAAATCTTAAAAAATCCTAAAAAATACACAAAAATGTAAAAACACCTAAAAATCCTAAAACCCAATAAGAGAATCATAAAACCCTAAAAACACTTAAAAACCCAAAAAAAACTAAAAAATTATAAAAACCCAAAAAACTATAAAACCCATAAAAACCAAAAAAAACCTTTAAAAACTCATAAAACCCATGAACCCCTAAAAAACTACTAAGAACTCTAAAAACCCTTTAAAACCCTACAAATGTAAAAGAACTCTAAAAACCATAAAAACCATAAAACACTAAAAACCAAAAATACTAAAAAACATAACAAAACAAAAACCCTAAAAAACTCTAAAAACCCACAAAATCCCTAAAACCCCAAAAATCCAAAAAAATACTAAAAATATAAAAACCTAAAAACCTCAAAAAACCATAATAAAACCTTAAAATACTTAAAACCCATAAAAACCTAAAAAACACAAAAAAAACCTAAAAGACCCCAAAAACCCAAAGACCCCTAAATTCCATAAAAACCTTAAAACATTAAAAACCCCATAAAAACCTTAAACAACTAGAAATTATAAATATATATTAAGCCCCAAAAATCATAAAAAATTAAAAATTCTTAAAACACCAAAAAAATCAAAAAACCATAAAATCCCAAAAAACAAAAAAAAACCAATAAACCCCTAAAAACCCTAAAATCCTTCAATATACCTAAAATTCAGGAAAATCCTAATAACCCATTAAAAATACCTAAAAATAGAAAAAAAAAACATAAAAAGCCTAAAACCCCCAATAAAAACATAAAAACCCACAACCACTTAAAACCCTTAAAAACTTTAAACATTGAAAACCATAAAAGCCCATAAATACCATAAAAATCCCAAAAAACCATAAAACCTTTTAAAAACCCTAAAAACCACTAAAAACAATAAAAGAAACTGTAAACCCAAAAAAATGTTCAAAAACACTAAAAAACCTACAAATCATGAAAAACTAAAAAAACATAAAAGCCCAAAAAATCATTAAAAAAACTAGAAACCATAAAACCCCCCTAAAAACCATCAAAATCCCAAAAAACCCATAAAAATACCAAAAATGTAAAAAACCCTAAGAAAACCTTAAAAACATAAAATCACTTAAAACCCTAAAAACATAAAAAACACTAAAAACCCTAAAAACCCTAAAACCCTTAAAAACCCTGAAAACCATCAAAATCCCATAATAAAAGAAGAAATCATAAAAAAAATCCCTAAAATTCTCTAAAAATGTAAAAAACGTTAATACCCTAAAAAATACTAAGAAACCCTTAAAACCTAAAAACACTTAAACCCAATAAAAACCTAAAAACCACTAAAAATCCAAAAAACCCCTTAAAAGGTCCCTAAAACCACTAAAACCCCCTAAAAACCAAAAAAATAAGAAAAAAATTAAAATCCCTAAAAATGCATAAAAATAAAAAAACCACTAAAACTCAAAAAACCATTTAAACCCCTAAAAACCTTAAAAACTCTAAAAAAAATTAAAATCCCTAAAAACTCAAATGAAATCTTAAAAATTTAAAAAAAAATAAAAAAATCAAAATCTCGAAAACCCTCAAAATCCATAAAACCCCTAAAAGACCATAAAAATCATAAAAATACCTAAAAATAGCTAAAAACATAACCCCCCCCCCAAAAAAAACCCATAAGAAAACCTTAAAACCTAAAAACACTTAAAACCCATAAAAATTAAAAATCACTAAAAACCCTTAAAATCCATAAAACCCTAAAAAATAAAACATCTAAAACCCACAAAAACATAAAAACCAATAAAAACTATAAAAACATTTTAAACCCCAAAAAATGTTGAAAAACTCTAAAAATCTGTAAAACCCTAAAAACCTCAAAAACCCCAAAAAAACATAAAAACCCTAAAAACTAAAAAAAACCATCAAACTCCATAAAAAACCTAAAAAGAAAAAAAATCCTAAAAGAGACCTAAAACCCCTAAAAACATAAAAAACCCTAAAACCCCTAAGAAAACCTTAAAACCCTAAAATCACATAAAACCCCTAAAACCTCAAAACACTAAAACCCCTCAAATAATAAAAACCCTAAAAACCCTAAAAACCACAAACCCCTAAAAACATTAAAACCCCTAAAAACCCATAAAACCCTAAAAACCCACTAAAATCTCTAAAACTCCTTTAAACCCCTAAAATTGATGATAAAATTAAAAAACCATAAACCCTTTAAAAACACACAAAAAACTCTAAAACCCCTAAAAACCCATAAAAACCTAAAACCCCATAAAATATCTAAAACCCCTAAAAAACTATAAAAATATTAAAAATCATTAAATATGGAAATAGCCCTAAAACCTAAAAATCCTAAGAAACCCTTAAAATCTAAATAAACATAAATCCCCTAAAACCTAAATAATTCTAAAACCCCAAAAAACATTAAAAAGACCCTAAAAACCTAAAAACCCCTAAAAACCATAAAACCCATAAAATCCTTAAAACCTCTAATTTCACATAAAAACCCTAAAAACCACTAAAAACAATAAAAAACCTTCCAACCCCTTAAAATGTTAAAATAATCTAAAAACCATAAAAACTCCAAAAAAAAATAAAAATTTCCTAAAATCCCAAAAAAACCATTAAACCCCAAAAGAACCTTAAAAAACCAAAAAACCCAAAAAATCATAAAAAAATCTCAAAATACAACTAAAAACGTAATAAACCTTGAAAACACTATGAAAGCTATAAAAAAATAAAAACACCTCAAAGCCTTAAAACCCTAAACAATTCTAAAAACCATAAAACCCCTAAAAACTATAAAACATATAAAATACCATAAAAACCTTAAATAATCCTAAAAATCCATAAAAACCTAAAAAACACTATAAACTCTTAAAATCATTTAAACCCCTAAAATATTTAAAATATCTAAAGACCATAAAAACCCTAAAAACTCAAAAAATCATTAAAACCCCCAAGAAACCATAAAAACCCCAAAAACCCCAAAAAACCCAAAACCACTGAAAATCCCTAAAACCCAAAAAACCGGTAGAAACCCCAAAATGAAACATATTTGTAACAATATAAAATCCTAAAATACCCCTAAATGACCTAATAAAACCAGTGATAGTGTTGAGCTTTCTGGACTTGCAGTGGCAGAAGGGGAGGTTGCAGTAAGGGGGTTGGTTGGGGAGGGGGCAGCTTCTCAAGAGGGCGCACCTAAAGCAGGGTTGGGGTGCGGGCAGGGGAAGGGGCTTGGGATGGGGGATGACCCTGAACACAGGAGTGCTGCTGCACAGGAGGCAGTTCTAAGGGAGGAGGGGCTTTTTCAGCTGGCTGACAAGCCTGACTTCTTGGCCAGGCATGAAGATGAGGGGATGGTCCTGCCTGGGGAGGATGGACAAAGGCCTCAAGTTGCTGTCAATGGGAGTGCAGAAATACCTGCCTTAGTGGCTCTAAGTTTTCCTCAGGATGAAGTTTTTGTTGAGTTCCCCCTTAATCAGGAAGCCTCCTCTATCCCGGATCAAGTGCATGGAATGGAAGTGGAAGAGCGCTCTTTTGAGATTGAGAAGGTGAACGGGATGGATGATGATCCCACCTTGATCACCTCAAAGAGGAGGCAGAAGTGGGATTACTCCACTCTCCCCAAACCCATGGTTACTCAGTCTTATTCAAAAGCGGTTAAGCTGAAAGTCAAGGTTAATAACCGGGAGCAGCCGCTTTCCCTGGAACAAAAGAAACGCCGAGAGAATTTTCTGACGCTCCTCAAGCTCAATGAGGATTATGAGTCAGGATGGTATGACTCTGACTCCTGCTTTGATGATGCGGCCTCTGGATATGGTGTGGATGGTGACCCTTATGGTGTGGCTTCTGTTTCAGATTTTGGTGGTGACGTTGACTGATCTGTTCTCCTTTCCTTCTTTTTTTTCCTTTTGAACTTTCTTTTTTTGGGTCTTTGGGTTGGGGTTGTAAAGGGTTTTTGGGTGTGGGTTGTTTGACCCCTCCCCTCCCTTGTATGTTGTGTATTTTCTTTATAAATTTGGTGGGTCCGGGAACACCCTGACCCTCAAATCTTCCTTTCCCTAATAAAACCATAAAAAACTAAAAACACTTAGAACCCTAAAAACCTTAAAATAGAAAAAACCCTAAAAACCCTAAAAGCCATAAAAACCCTAAAAACATAAAAACACCCAAAATCATTAATAAAACATAAAAACCCTAAAACCCACTAAAAATAAAAAAACTCTTTAAACCCCTAAAACATTAGAAACACTAAAAACCCTTTAAAACCCTAACAATATCAAACAAACCCTAAAAATACTAAAAAATAAAACTCATAAAAACCATAAAACACCTCAAAATCCCTAAAAACCATAAAAACCCATAAAAATCCTAAAAAGTCTCTAAAAAACACTATAAAAATAAAGAGCTCTAAAAACCTATAAAACCCCGCAAAAAAACTTTAAAACATAAAACTCCTAGACCAACAAAAAAACAAAATTCAAAAACCCCAAAAAAACCCAAAAACAGTAAAATAACCCTAAAGAACCCCTAAAACCCTAAAAAACTGTAAAAATATTTAAATATTTCTAAAATTACCCAAAAACATAAGAGACCATAAAAACATTAAAAAAAATAAGAAACGAATAAAAATTAAAAACACTTAAAACCCCTAAAAACAAAAAAAATGCCAAAACCCTAAAATACCCTAAAAACCATAAACCCCCTAAAACCCATAAAAACCACTAAAAACCTTGGAAACCCCTAAAAATCATAAAAACCAAATAAAAGCATAAAAACATGAAAACTCCTAAAAACTCTAAAAACCCAATAAATCCCTAAAAACCATAAAAACTATAAAATTCCATTAAAATACCTAAAAATCCACAAAAATGAAAAAACACTAAAAACCTTAAAAGACCCTAAGAAATATTTAAAAACCTAAAAAACACTTAAAACCCGTAAAAACCTGAATATTCTAAAAACACCAAGAAACCCTAAAACCCTAAAGGATCCTAGAAACCCTCAAAAAACAAAAAAACCCTAAAAACCATTAAGATCCTATAAAGCCCTAAAAATACTTAAAAATTTAAAAAAACCCTAAAACCCCTTATAAAACCATAAAATATAATGAACTTAAAACCCATAAAAACATAAAAAACAAAAAAACACAAAAAAACCCTAAAAAGACACTAAAAACCCTAAAAACCCCCTAAAACCCACAAAAAATCACTAAAGACTCTAAAAACTGTTTAGACCCCTAAAAAGGTTAAAAACTCTAAAAACCATAAAAAACTAAAAAACTCAAAGAAACATAAAACAAAAAACCACAAAAATCCTAAAACCCATAAAACCCTCAAAATCACTAAAACTCATAAAAAAAATATAAATCCTAAAAATCCCTAAAAATACCTAAAATCCCTAAAAATTAAAAACCCCTAAAAAACAAGAAAACCCCTTAAAACCCATTAAAAACATAAAACAATTAAAACCAATAAAAAATAAAAACACTAAAAACCATAAAAACACTAAAAATACTAAAAACCCTAAAAACCATAATACCCCTAAAACCATAAAACCCCTAAAAACCTATAAAAATCCCTAAAAAGACTAAAAACTATAAAAACTTTTTAAACCCCTAAAAACATTAAAAGATGTCTAAAAACCTTTAAAAACTCTAAAAACTCAGAAAAACCTAAATCCCCAAAAAACCATCAAACCCAAAAAAACAAAAATCCACTAAAAATCCACAAAATCTATAAAAGTTCTAAAACACCAAAAAATCCTAAAAAAATATATAGAAATACCTAAACCCTAAAAACCCTGAAAACCCCTAAGAAAATCATAAAAACTGAAAAACACAAATGCCCCCCCAACCTAAAAAGAGTTAAAAACCCTAAAACCATAGAAAATACTACCAACCCTATAAATCTGAAAATCCCTAGAAAACAAAAATACCCTAAAAATCCAAAAAACCCATAAAGAATAGCTAAAAACTTTTAAAACCCATTAATACCCTAAAAATGTTAAAAACACTAAAATACCTAAAACCCCTAAAACTCAAAAAAAATCATTAAAAACCCTTAGAACCCGAAAAAACCCTAAAACCCTCTAACTCCCTAAAATCCCAAAAAAAATATAAAATCTTAAAAAGTCCATCAAAACATAAAAAAACCATCAAAACCCTCCGAAAAATTAAAAACCTTAAAAAACAATAAACACATAAACTCATAAAATCCTAAAGAATGCTAAAAACACTAAAAATCCATAAAAACCTTAAAACCCCCTAAAACCCATCAAAATCCCTAAAAAATCAAAAAATCATAAAAACTAAAGAATACCTAAAAATTCCAAAAACCTAAAAACCCTAAAAAACTAGAAAAACTTTAAGAAAAAAATAAAAAACCCAAAACACATAAAACCTATAAAAAACTAAAAACGCAATTAAACCCTAAAAATAATAAAAACTCCTAAAAATGTTAAAAACCATTTCAACCCCTAAAAAGTAAAAAAAAAATTAAAATACCATAAGCCCCTAAAATCTAAAAAATCCCTAATACCCCCCAAAAAACTATAAAACCCTAAAAACCGTCATAATCCCTAAAACCCCTAAAAACCACAAAAATCCTAACAATCTGTAAAAATGAAAGTACCCTAAAAACCCTAAAAACCTAAAAACCCTAAACCCCTCAAAATCCCTACAAACCAAAAACCATAAAAATCATAAAAATACCAAAAAAATACCTAATAAGGTAAAAAATATTAAAAAACATGAAAACCCCTAAGAAAACATTAAACACCAGAAAATACTTAAAACCCCTAAAAACCGATAAAACACTAAAAACCATAAAAAGACCATAATACCCAAAATAACCCTAAAACCCCTAAAACCTTAAAAAACATTAAAACCCTAAAAACCCATAAAACGAAAAAAAACCACTAAAAGCATTCAAAAACCTTTGATCTCCTAAAATGTTATAAAACCCTAAAAACCATAAAAACAAATAAAACACAAAAACACCCTAAAACCCCAAAAATTCCTAAAAACCATTAAAACCCCTAAAACCCTGAGAACCATTAAAATCGGAAAAAAAATCCCATAAAATCCATAAAAATGTATAAAACACTAAAAGCTCTAAAAACCCTAAGAAAGCCTTAAAAACCAAAAAAACACAAAAAAAATATAATAAAAACCCTAAAAAACCTAAAACCCCTTAAAGACTCTAAAAACCCTTAAAACCCATAAAAACCTCCAACCGCCTTTAAAAACTCTAAAAACCCTTTAATTCCCTAAAACCTATAGAATTTTAAAAACCATAAAATCCATAAAACCGGAAAAAAATACTAAAACCCAAAAAAACCAATAGACCATAAAAACCCTAAATAACATTAAAAGCTGAAAAAATCTCAAAAAACCTAAAAACTAAAAAATTCCTAAAAAATCCCTAAAAATAACTAAAAACATAAAAAACCATAAAAACCCTAAAACCCCATAATAAAAATTTAAAAATCTAAAAACACGAAAAACACCTAAAAAACCTAAAAATGATAAAAACCCTAAAAAACCTAAAAAACCTTAAAATCCATAAAACCCCTAAAAACCATAAAATGCCATAAGAACCCTAAAACCATTGAAATATCTAAAAACCCTTTAAACCCCTAAAAACATTAAAATAATTAAAAACCATTACATACCTAAAAAACTAAAAATCATAAATCTCTAAAAAACCTAAAAATCCTAAAAACCATAAAAACCATAAAATTCTCAAAATTCACAAAAAACCATAAATATACTAAAAACACATAAAAATTAATAAACATAAAAAAAAAATAAAAAACCTAAAAACCAATAAGAAAACCATAAAGACCTAAAGACATTTAAAACCCCAAAAAACTCCTAAAGACCCTCAAAATCCAAAAAAAACTTGAAAAAGAATAAAAATTCAAAAAAACCATAAAATTCATTAAAAACCTAAAAAACTGTAAAACACATAAAAAAACTAAAATCTTAAAAACACTTAAACCCCTTAAAAACCTAAAAAACTATAAAAACCATGAAAACACTAAAAAGACCCTAAAACTCGTGAAAATCATTAAAAATAATAAAAAACCTAAAAATAGTAAAACCCCTAAAAACCTAAAAAACACTAAAAACCCATCAAACCACTAAAAATATTAGAAAAATTTAAAAACCTTAAAACCAATAAAATCTCAAAGAAGCCACAAAACCCAAAAACAATAAAAACCCCAAAAAAATACCTTAAAACCATAAAAACATAAAAGCCTAATAAATCAATAAAACCCCCTAAAACGTAAAAAACCCCTAAATACCCTAAAAACCCTATGAAAAACTTAGAAACCTAAAAAAAATTAAAACCCCTAAAAACCTTAAAAACATTAAAAACTCTAAAAAACCATAAAACCCTAAAAACCTTAAAACCATAAAATCTTTAAAAACCATAAGAAACCAAAAAACCCATAAACCCCTAAAAGTCATCTAAAAACTATATATAATTTTTAAACCCCTAAAATGTTAGAAAACTCTATAAACCACAAACCCCAAAAAACCTAAAAAATACCTAAAAACCCAAAAACCCTAAGAATCCCTAAAAACCCAAAAAACATAAAATTCTTAAAAATTCTCTAAAATTTACTAAAATCACAAAAACCCCAAAAAACTATAAAACCACCTAAGAAAACCACAAAAACCTAAAATTCTAAAACCCCTAAAAAATTAAAAAAAACTATAAAAACCCTAAAAACCATAAAACATTTAAAAACATTAAAAATATTAAAAACCCCTAAAACCCACAAAAACCCTAAAAACCAAAAAAACTATAAAAACATTTTAAACAAATAAAATTGTTAAAGAACTATAAAAAAGAATAAAAACCCTAAAATACTAAAAAAATACATTAAAACCAAAAAAAATATAAAAAACCCTAGAAACCCTCAATATCCCTAAAAACCCTAAAAACAATTAAAATCCTAAGAAATGTCTAAAAATCCAAAAAAAATCAAAAAATAATAAAATCCTTAAAAAAACTCTAAGAAGGCCATAAAAATCTAAAAACACTTAAAACCCCAAAATCCTAAAATTCTAAAAATCATAAAAAACCTAAAAAGACCCTAAAAACTCTAAAATCCGCTAAAACACTCAAAAACCTTAAAACCCCTAAAACTCCATAAAAACAATAAAACCACTAAATAATCTAAAAACACTTTAAACCCCTAAAAATGTTAAAATACTCTAAAAACATAAAATCCCTAGAAAAATGATAAAAAGGACTAAAACCCAAAAAAAAACCCTAAAAATCCTAAAGAACCATTAAATCCACAAAATCCCAAAAAACCATAATACACCATAAAAATCCTATAAAAGTTATAAAAATCCCAAAAAACATAAAAACCCAAAAACCCTTGAAACCCCATAAGAAAAACTAAAAACACTTAAAACACCTAAAACACAAAAAACACTAAAACACTACAAACCCATGAAAACCCTAAAACCCCATAAAACCCATAAAATCCCAAAAAAACCAAAAAACAAATAAAAGTACCACTAAATCCCTCAAAATCCCTAAAAACATACAAAACCCCAAAAACCTTAAAACCCCTAAGAAAAAATTAAAAACATAAAAACACTAAAACCCCCTAAAACCCATAAAAATGCTAAAAACACTAAAAACACTAAAACCCCTAAAAACCCTAAAAAACCTCAAAATCCCTAAAATCCATAAAAACCCATAAAATCATAAACAGACCGAAAAATCCTTATAAACGTAAAAACCCCTATTAAAACTAAATGACACTAAGAATACCATAAAACCTAAAAAAAATTAAACTCTTATAAATCCTAATAAATTAACAACCCCCTAGAAAACCCTAAATACATAAAAACCCTTAAAACCCCTAAAAAATTTAAAAAAACACAAAACCCCATAAAACCTTAAAACCCACTAATAACTCTAAAAACTCTTCAAACTGATAAAAACTTTTTCAAACTCTAAAAATCCTTAAAACCCCTAAAAACTAAAAAAACCCTCAAATCCCAAAAAAAACATAAAATCCCTAAAAACCCTAAAACCCTCAAAATCCCTAAAAACCCTAAAAATCATTAATATGATAAAAATCCCTAAAATCGCTAAATTCAAAAAAATCCTAAGAAACTTGAAAACCCCTATGAGAAATTTAAAACATAAAAACTCTTAAAACCCATAGAAATGATAATAGTCCAAGAAAACCCTAAAACCCCTCAAAATCCCAAAAAATCAAAAAAAAACATAAAAAACATAAAAAATCCCAAAAAACCAAAAAAACAAAAAAGTCCGTTAAAACCTAAAAAATACCTAAGAAAACTTTGAAAACTAAAAACCCTTAAAATACATAAAAACTTTAAAAACACTAAAAAACCTAAAACCGCTAAATGCCATAAAACCCATAAATACCAGAAAATTCACTAAATAACCTAAAACCACTAAAAATCCTAAAAACACTTTAAACCCCTTAAAATGTTAAAAAAAATCTATAGAAAATTTAAACCCTAAAACCTAAAAACCCAAAAAATCCATAAAATCACTAAAACCCTAAAAAACCTTTAAACCCTTCAAAATCCCTAAAAACCCTAAAAACATTTAAAATCCTAAAAACCCCCTAAAAATCCATAAAAAGGTAAAAAAAACCCCAAAAAATCTAGGAAGCCCTTAAAAACATAAAACCACTTAAAACCCCTAAAAACCTAAAAAATACTAAAAACCCTAAAAGACCCTAAAAACCCAAAAAACATTAAATACCATAACCCCCCCCCCCCCCCAAAAAAAAACCATAAAAACATAACCGAAAGGCGCTGAGAAATGCTCCAAAATTTATTAATAAAAATCTAAAAGATAGGTGATTACACGAGGTATAAAGATCTTGCACCAGCAAGATAAAAAATGAAAAGAGGAGCAGAGTTGAAGAAGAATACATCCAAATCATTCCTACAAGGTCATGGGACAATCCCCAATGCCTAGGACTCCATTGAAAGCAACAGATCAGTGGAAAACAAATAAAAGTAGCAATCTACAAAGAAAACTAAACTTCAAAATCCTATAATTGTTGTGCTAGGTCGATAAGCAGACCATGAGTGAAAAAGTACTATTCCCACCGAAGCTGGAGATAATAAAAATCAAGATTTAGATCAAGTTCAAATTCCACACTATCAAACATACGCTCCCTGATAATGACATAGTCATCAACAGATATTTCCTTGTTGCAATATCTTCTATAAGACAACTTTGCTTGCTCCTCAATCAAAGGGTAGAATTCCTCCTTGTATCCTTCCTTAATAACCTGAGTGCAATTTATAAGCTTAATTTTATCATATTGATCCTCAATCCAAGAGTAGGTTGCCTCTTCATCTGATGTGGAGGAGTCCTCTTCATTAGAGGATTCTTCTGCAGAAGTATTTTTGTTGACAACCAGATGTGTAGGGATGTTAGTTTTCTCCATTCGAAGCCCTGAAGATCTATTGACAATGGTACTCTCAAACTTAGAATAATCAATTCGTTTTTGAGACTTCTTAGGGTGCAGAGTAATAAAACCATCAGGATCAATAAGAGATTTCTTAACTTTTTTGGCACTTGAGCACAGGTATTCCTCCTCAATTTTATATTCTTTCTCACTATCATCATGATTAGAATCACCAGAAATAGAGTGAGCCTCTTTTGCTAGGTCATTAGAGGTTGGAACAGCTCCTGGGGTGTCATTGAAAGGCTTAGCATTATTAACCACATCCACAAACCCAGAAAGGACAATATCTTTAGCATATGTATGCTGTGCTGGGCAGGAATCCGAAACAGATAAAGACACCAGTGGGTCCTTAGTATTATAGGGTTTAGTCTGTTCAACAATAGGCCTTCTATCTTTATCAAACAAGACTGATTTTCCATCATTCAGCAAAGGTTTCCCAATCTTACGACTACTCATAGGGTCCTTCCCAGAGCCACAATCTCCAAGGGAGTGTCCAAGATGCAAACAATTAGAGCAGAAACTCAGTAAGGATTCATAAACCACTTCCTGAAAAAATCCCGCATCCCCATTATGGATCCAAATAGTGGAAGTTTGGTGCTGCAAAAGATCAACCTCAAAACACACATGCGCAATCGAAGGCCTTGTGAGTTTTTGAGTCACAGAATCCAGCTTAATGGGATTTCTGATAAGTTTAGAAATAGGGAAAATTGAAATTTTCTTGAAGAAATGCATTGGAAGACCTGGAAGACCTAACCAAACATGTACAATCAGGGATTCAGTATTACAATCAAACGTAGGGGGCCATTTTAGGACTTTCATTGAGAATCCCCCAAAGCTCCAAGAACCCCTAGACCAAAGTCGATAGTAATCGTTTTCAGAGGAAAATCGAATCGCGATATTCAGTGAGTTGAGTAGGCTTATTTCAAAATCAACGAATCCAATAGATTCGAATGATTTTAATAGGAAGATCAGAGAGGGACGACACTTAAAAATTTTACCAACAAGAACAAATCTATGTTCAGAAGCAAGAAACTGAACCTCTTCATGCAAAAAAGAAATGGTCACATGGACTCTATGGAGGAACTTCTTCGGATGAAAGGAATCAACAAGAGGTGTAGATACAGCAGAATCTAGAGATCTGGTATGATCGGACCCTGCGACCACATCTACGAAGCTTCGCGAATCTCGTTCGCGTTCTTCACCCTCGTTTCGCGTTCGGTGCCCTCTTTTGTCGCCCTCTTTCAGCCGCTCCATCTAAAAACATATAAAAACCCTAAAAACCACTACAAACACTAAAATTACATTAAACCCATAAAAATTTTAATGAACTGTAAAAATACATAAAACCCTAAAAAGTAAAAGAAAACCCTAAAACTCCAGAAAAACACTAAAAACCCTAAAAACCCCTGAAAACCATCTCTAAAAATCCCAAAACCCAATAAAATTTAAAAAGATTACTTAAAAATACATAAAAAATAAAACCCACAAGAAACCATGAAAACCCTTAAGAATACCATAAAACCGTAAGAACACTTAAAATCCCTAAAATTCAAAAAACCCCATAAGCACCCAAAAACCCCTAAAAATCCATAAAACCCTAAAAACCCATAACAACCCTAAAAACCTTAATAATCCCTAAAAAATAAAAACACTAAATACCCTAAAAACTAGTAAGAAAACATTAAAATTCAAAAAATACATAAAACCACGAAAAAACCTAAAAAATACTAAAAACCCTAAGACCATAAAAATCATAAAAACCCCAAAAACAAAAAAAAATCCCATAAAAATCTTAAAAATATCTAAAATCGTGAAAAACCTAAAAAAACCCAAAAACCCTAAAAAGTATAAGAAAACATTAAAAACCTAAAAACCTTTAATACCACTAAAAACTTTAAAAACATAAAAAAAATGATAAATGCTAAAAACCCTAAAAAGTAACTAAAACCCCTAAAAACCCCAAAAAGCGATAAAAATAGAACAACATTAAAAAACTCATAAAAACCCACTAAAAATTCAAAAACCATTTAAACCCCTAAAATCATTAAAAACTCAAATACACCATAAAATCCCTAAAATCAAAAGAAATCCTAATAATGTAAAATACTATAAAAACCCTAAAACCATCAATATCCATAAAACCCCTAACAACAATAAAAATACTAAAAAATCCCTAAAAATACCTTGAGACAAAAAACCCTTAAAAACTCAAAAATACCCTAAGAAAACCTTAAAAAATAAAAACACATGAAACCCCTTAAAATCCTAAAAATCGATAAAACTATTAAAAACCATAAAAAAAATAAAACTTGTAAAACCCATAAAAACCCTAAAACCCATAAAACCATAAAAACCAATAAAAATTATATCACACCTGTAAACCCCAAAAGATGTTAAAACTCTCTAAAAAACCTGTAAACCCTACTAAACTAATAAATCCCCTAAAACAAAAAACCCATAAAAACCATAAAAACCCCTAAAACCATAAAAATAAATAGAAACCATAAAACCATAAAAATCCTAAAAATTACCAAAAATTACCAAAAACATAAAAACCCTAAAACCAGTGAAAATCCTAAGAAAACCATAAAATACTAAAAACATGTAAAACCCCTAAAAACATAAAAATGTTAAAAACCTTCAAAACCATCAAACCCCTAAAAACACTAAAAACCCTAAAAACCAAATTATCGCTAAAAACCTTAAAAACCCTAATAACCCATAAAACCCAAAAAGCCACTAGAAACTCTAAAATCCCATTAAACCCCAAAAACGTTAATAAAAATTAAAAATACTAAAGCCCCTTAAAAACTCAAAAAACCTTAAAAACTTAAAAACACATGAAAATACTAAAAACCATCAAAATCCCTAGTACCCCTAAAGGACCATAAAAATCCTAAAAAATCTCTATAAATCCCTAAAAATGGAAAAAACCCTAAAACCCTGAAACCCCTTAAGAAAACCAAAACTCCTAAAAACCTAACAAATTTTAAAAAACCATAAAACCCCAAAAAACCCAAAAAAAACCCAAACACCTCAAAATCCCTAAAAACCAAAAACCATAAAAATAATAAAAAACCCAAAAATACCTAAAATGGTAAAAAAATCATAAAACCCCTCAAAACTGCTGGATGTGATATGCTGGAATGTTGGTTGTTACTTGCCTGGGATGTAATGAAGATGGTGCTTCTATTTCTAGTTCTAGTGGTTTTGTGTGGATGGTGATGGACCTGCCTTGCATGGTGGAAATGGCTAATGTGGAGGTTGGTGATTTTGATGCTGGTGGATTGATGTCACTAGTGGTGAGTCATTTTGGTGAGAAGTCATTGGTTTTTGGAAGGTGTGATGTTGGACTCTGGTTACTGCCTAGTTGGGAGGTGTGGAAGGGATGTTGAGGTTGTGATAGTGGGAGCTCATACTGCTGGATGCTGGTGTAGATTCGATAAGTTGTGTGATGCTTTTGTCTCTTGTTTCTTGAGTCTTTTACTTTATTTGTTTTCTTTTTGGGGATCCTTTTGGGGTTTTTTGGGTTTGGGGTTGTTAAGGGTTTTTGGGTGTGGGTCGATTGACCCCTCTCCTCCCTTTTCTACTACATATTTTTTTCTAAAAAATTTTGGGGCTCAGGAATAGCTTGACCCTCGCATCTTCTTTTCCTTAAAAACTCCAAAAAACATAAATAAACTAAAAACCCATAAAAATTCATAAATGTAAAAACCCTAAAAACCCTACAAAATCAATAAGAAAACCATAAAAACCTAAATACACTTAAAACCCAAGAAAACCTAAATAATGTTACAAACCCTAAAAACCATAAACGCATAAAACCATAAAAACCCTTAAAATCCAAAAAACCCAAAAAAAAATAAAAAACCAAAAAAGTCGTAAAAATAACTAAAAAACAAAAAAATGTAAAACCCCTAAGAAAACCATAAAATCATAAAAACACTTAAAACCCCTAAAAACTTAAAAAATAATAAAAACCCTGAAAACACTAAAAAGAACCTCAAACTCGTTAAAACTGTTAAAACCCATAAAAACCTAAAAAATGTAAAACCCCTAAAAACCTAAAAAAACACTAAAACCCATCAAAACCATCAAACACCTAAAAACATTTGAAAAATCTAAAAACCTTAAAACAACTTAAAATTCAGAGAACCCACAAAACGACAAAAAAACAATAAAAACCCTCAAAATCCATTAAAACCTTAAAAACATAAAAACCTTATAAATCACTCAAAAACTCTAAAATCTAAAAACCCTAAATACCCTAAAAACCCTATGACAACCTTAGAAACCTAAAAACACATAAAACCACTAAAAAACATTAAAAACACTGAAAAAATTAAAAAACCATAAAACCCTAAAAAAATAAAAACCCCTAAAACCATAAGAAACTATAAAACCCATAAACCCCTAAAAATCCTCTAAAAACAATATATACTTTTTAAACACCTAAAAATGTTAGAAAACTCTATAAAACCTAAAAACACAAAAAAAAACATAAAAACCGTAAAAACCATAAAAACACCTATAACCAAAAGAATCCCAAAAAACTCAAAAAACATAAAAATCCTTAAAAATATCTAAAATCACAAAAAACCCAAAAAACTGTGAAATCCCATAAGAAAACCATAAAAAATTAAATTTATTAAACCCCTAAAAACATAAAAAAATAAAATAAAAAATACCCCTAAAACCCCTAAAACCATAAAACACATAAAAACATTAAAAACATTAAAACCATTAAAAAACCCTAAAACCCACAAAAACCTTAAAACCCACTAAAATCTCTAAAAACACTTTAAACGAATAAAAATGTTTACAACCTATAAAAAAGCATAAAAACCCTAAAATCCTAAAAAATATGAAAACTAAATAAAAATAGAAACAAAAACCCTAAAAACCCCCCAAAAACCCTCAATATCCCTAAAAACCCTAAAACACATAAAATCCTAAGAAATATCTAAAAGTACAAAAAAATCAAAAAAACACTAAAATACTTAAAAAAAACCTCTAAGAAAACAATAAAAACCTAAAAACACTAAAAACCCCAAAAAAACCCAAAAATTCTAAAAATCATAAATACACTAAAAAGACCCTAAAAACTATAAAATCCCATAAAAACACCCAAGAACCTTTACACCCCTAAAACCTCAAAAAACCTTAAAACCACTAAAAAACTAAAAACCCTTTAAACCCCTAAAAATATTAAAATACTCTAAAAACCTAAAAGCACTTTAAAACTCATAAAAATCCATAAAACCCCAAAAATCAAAAAAAACCCTAAAAATCCTAAAGAACCATAAAATCCACAAAATCCCTAATAACCTTAATACACCATAAAAATATTAGAAAATTTATAAAAATCCCAAAAAAAATTAAAACCCTAAAACCCCTGAAACCCCATAAGAAAACCTTAAAAACATAAAAATACATAAACCCCCTAAAAACCTAAAAACATTAAAGTGAAAAAAACCCGTGAAACCCCTAAAAGTCCTTAAAACCTTCAAAATCCCTAAAAATTTCAAAAAACCAATAAAAGTCCCTAAAATCCCAAAAATCCCTAAAAACATAAAAAATCCCCAAAATCCCTAAAAACCCTAAGAAAACATCAAAATTATAAAAACACTAAAACCCCATAAAACCCCTAAAAATTATAAAAATTATAAAAACCCTAAAACCCCTAAAAACCCTAAAAACCCTCAAAATCTATAAAATCCATAAAAACCAATAAATTCCTAAAAAGACCTAAAAATCCCTAAAAAATTAAAAACTCCTAAAAACACAAAAAAACACTATGAAAACCATAAAAACCTACAAAAATAAAACCCCTATAAAACCTAAAAAATGATAAAACCCTTATAAAACCCTAAAAAACCCTAAAAACCTAGAAACCAATAAAACTGCGAAAAATATGAAAAAAACCAAAAAACCCAAAAAACCACTAATAATTATAAAAACTCTTCAAATTAATAAAAACTTTTACAAACTCTAAAAATCCTTAAAACCATTAAAAACTCAAAAAAAACATAAAATCCCAAAAAAATCCCAAAAAACCCTAAAACCTTCAAAATCCCTAAAAACCCTCAAAATCATAAATACATAAAAAATCCCTAAAATAACTAAAATCATAAAAAAATCTTAAATTTTTTTAAAACCCCTATGAGAACCTTAAAACCAAAAAACTCTTAAAACCAATAAAAACAAAAAAAAATGCTAATAGTCCTAGAAAACCCAAAAAACCAAAAAAACTCCTCAAAATCCCTAAAAAAATCAAAAGCATAAAAAACATAAAAAAAATCTCTAAAAACCAAAAAAAAAAAATTACCTTAAAACCCATATACCCCCTAAGAAAACATTTTAAAACTAAAAGCACTTAAAATATATAAAAACCTAAAAAACCCAAAAAATCCTAAAACCGCTAAATTCCGTAAAACCCCTAAATACCATAAAAATATAATAAATACTCTTAAACCACTAAAAACCCTCAAACACTTTAAAACTCTTAAAACGCTAAAAAAATATAAAAACATTTAAACCCTAAAACCTCAAAAAAACCAAAAAACTCAAAAAAACGTAAAACAACTAAAACCCTTAAAACCCTTCAAAACCCATAAAAACCCAAAAAACTAGTAAAAATCCAAAATACCCTCTAAAAATCCCTAAAAAGGTAAAAAACAATAAAACCCCGATAAAACCTTCAAAAACATTAAAAACCTAATACCACTTAAAACACAAATACCACTTAAAACCCCTAAAAACCTAAAAATGCTAAAAACCCTAAAAACCCTAAAAACCCTAAAAACCCCTAAATACCGTAAAACCCCCTAAAATCCATAAAACCATATAAAAACCTTAAAAACCACAAAAAACTCTAAAAATACATTAAACCCATAAAAAATTAATGAACTATAAAAATACTCAAAATCCTATAAAACTCAAAGAAACCCCTAAAACCCCCAAAAAATCATAAAAACACTAAAAACCCTCAAAACCATAAAAATCTATAAATCACAAAAAAATCAATAAAAATTCAAAAAATTACAATAAAATACCTAAAAAATAAAAACCCTAATATACCATGAAAACCAGTAAGAAAATCTTAAAAACCTAACAACACTTAAAACCCCTAAAATTCAAAAACCCCTTAAACACCCTAAAACCCTCGAAATCCATAAAAACCGTAAAAACCTAAAAAAAATATAAACAAACCCTTAATAATCCCTAAAAACATAAAAACCATAAAAACACTAAGAAAACATTAAAATACAGAAAACACATAAAACCTCAAAAAACTAAAAAAATAGATATAAAAACCCAAAAATCACTAAAACCTAAAAAAATTCTAAAAATCACGAAAACCCCTAAGAAACCTTTGGATATATTTGGTCTGGAGGCTCTAGATGCTTGGTTAGGTGATGATGGTTTTTCAATGGTGAGTAGCGGTATGATGGAAGATGGTTGTTTAGTTGGTACTGGATACTGGAGTTTGAGTTACTGGATATTGGTTACTGATTGGCTGGGAGGAATACCCTGGTCCTAGAAAGTGTTGAAGGAGATGCTGATACTGAAGGTTATTGATGATGGAATATGTGTTGCGAGATGTTGGATTCTGATTGGATGGGAGGTGCTGATAGAAATGGTTATGGATGTCTTCTTGGTTTGGATTTTTTGTGGTTTTTGGGTTTGGGGTTGTTAATGGTTTTTGGGTGTGAGTCATTGGACTCCTCCCCTCCCTTGTCTGCTTGTTGTCTGTTTCATCTTTTTTTATAATAAATTGTTGGGGGTCGGGAATAGCCTGACTCTCACATCTTCCTTGCCCTAAGAATCCCTTGGAAACCTAAAAACACTTAAAACCACTAAAACCCCTAAAAAACTAAAACACATAAATAACCTAAAAACTCTTAAAATCCCTAAAACCCTTAAATAGCCATTAAAACCCAAAAATACCCGTAAAATTCAAAAAAAATACTAAAAACACTAATAAAACCATGAAATCACAAAAAAAATGTAAAACCCATAAAAACCCTAAACCATGTCAAAAACTCAAAATACCATAAAACTCTAAAACTCACTAAAAATTTAAAAACCCATAAAAACCCTAAAAACCTAGTAAAAACTCTAAAAACCCTTTAAACCCAAAAAGAACATTAAAAGCTCCAAAAACATTAAAACCCCTTAAAAACATTAAAAAACCCTTTAAACCTGAAAAAACATAAAAAGACTAAAAATCTCTAAAAACCTCCAAATCCCTAAAAACCTTAAAAAATATAAAAATATAAAACAAAATCTCTAAAAATACCTGAAAACATAAAGAACCCCAAAAACCCTAATAAATCCAAAGAAACCCATAAAAACATTAAAATGTTTTAAACCCCTAAAATATTCTAAAAACCCTCAACATCCCTAAAAACCCATCAAAATCCTTAAAAATTCCTAAAAATCCCTAAAAACATAAAACATATAAAAACCCTGAAAACCCGAAGAGAACCATGAAATCCTAAAAACACTTGAAACCCTAGAAATTCTAAGGAACCTAAAAGAACTCAAAACCCCTAAAAAAAATAAAACCCCTAAAAACCGCACAACCCTAAAAACCTATAAAACCCTAAAAACCCACTAAAACTCTAAAAAACCATTAAACCCCTAAAAATTTAAAAAAATCTAAAAAACTATAAAAACCACCAAAAACATATAAAACCCATAAAAATCCAAAAACTTAAAAACCCCAAAAAACTCTCAAAATCCCTAAAAACCCTAAAACACAATCAGAATCTTAAAAAAGTACCAATTAAATCCATAAAAAAGTAAACACCCCAAAAAACCATTAAAACCCCAAATAAAACCTTAAAAAATAAAAAACAATTAAAATCCCAAAAAAACAAAAAAAATTATAAAAAAACCTAAAACCCTAAAAAATCCAACGCACTCTCAAAATCCATAAAAAACATAAAATTTATAAATATTACCTAAAAGTCCCTAAAACCTAAAAAACCCTAAAAACATGAAAAATACAAAGAAAACCCTAAAACATAAAAAAAATAAAACACTAAAATACCTATAAATGAAAAAAAACATAAAAACATAAAATCATAAAAATCATAAAAACCATAAAAAATCCTCAAAAACATAAAAAGCCTAAAAATTTATAAAAAACCTTAAAATAAATAAAAATTTAAAACCCCCTTAAAAAATTTAAAACCCCTAAGAAAACCTTAAGAACCTAAAAACACTTAAATCCCCTAAAAACATAAAAAATATAAAAACCCTAAAAGATCGTAAATTCTATAAAAACACTTAAAACACACAAAAAAAACACATGAAAACATTAAAAACCCAACAAAACCTATAAAACCCACTAAAATATCTAAAACCCCTTTAAACCCTTAAAAATTTAAAATAACACTAAAAACATTAAAACCATAAAAAACTAAGAAAACCCTCAAACACCAAAAAATTATAAAAACACTAAAAACCCTCAAACACTCAAAATCCTTAAGACCCCCAAAAACCTTAAAAATCCTAAAAAAAGATAAAAATCACTCAAATTGTAAAAAAATCCAATAACACTAGAAAATAGTATGAAAAAACTAACAACCTAAAAACACTTAAAACCCTGAAAACCTAAAAATGCTAAAAAGTTTAACATCCAAAAAAACCTAAAAAACCCCAAAAAAATAAAACACTAAAAACCTTAAAAACCCCTAAAAATCGATAAAATCATTGACCACTTAAATCCCCTAAAAATCCTTAAAATGATAAATACCGTAAAAACTAAAAACCCAAAAAACCATAAAAACCCCAAAAACCATAAAACCCCTCAAAACCCATACATACCCTAAGAACCACTAAAACCCCTTTAAGCCGATAAAAATGTGAAAACTCTAAAAAGGCCCTAAAAACATGAAACCCCCTAAAAACACAAATAAAACATTAAAATCCTAAACCCTGAAATACCCTTAAAACCCTCAAAATCGATAAAATACTTAAAAATCCAAAAAATCCTAAGAATCCCAAAAATCACTAAAAATATTAAAAACCCAAAAAAACCTACGAAAACCTTAAAAACCTAAAAAGTCTTAAAACTCCTAAATACCTAAAAATTCTAAAATGAAAATACACATTAAAAACAATAAAAACCCTAAAAACTTAAATCCACTAAAAACTAAAAACCCTAAAACCCCATAAAACCTGAAAACCACTTAAAACACTAAAAACATTTTAAACCCCTAAAAATGATAAAAAACACTAAAAACCTTTAAACCCATAAAAAAATAACCCCCCCCCCCCCGAAACCCAATAAAACTACAAAAAACCAAAAAACACTAAAACTATTAAAACCCTCAAAATGCCTAAACCCCTAAAAATGATAAAAATTCCAAAAATCCCTAAAAGCATAGAAAACCTTAAACCCCAAAAAATCTTAATAAATCTTTACCAAAATAAAAAGACTTAAACCCACTAAAAAACCTAAAGAACAATAAAACCCTTTAAAGACCCTAAAGCACATTAAAAATAAAAAACCCCTAAAAACATTAAAAATGCCCCAAAACCCCAAAAAAACCCCTAAAACCCACTAAAAACTATACAAGCCCTTTAAATACCTAAGAATGTTAATAAACTTTAAAAAACCATAAAAACCCAAAAAAAATCAATAACACCCTAAAAGACAAAAAAAGGGATAAAAACATAAAACCCCTAAAATCCCTAAAACACTAAAAACTCATACCAATCCCAAAACATTCCCTAAAATCCCTAAAAAAATAAAAAATCCCGAAAAACACGAAAACCCCAAAAAACACAAAATGTCCCTAAAACCCCTAAAAGACCATAAAAACCACTAAAATCTTTAAAAAGGAACATAAAATCTTGAAACCCCATTAAAACATTAAAATGTTAAAACCCAATAAAACTCTCAATACCCTTTAAACCAATATATTATTTTTAAAACTCTAAAAAACCATAAAATCCTTTAAGAACTCAAAAAACCATAAAAACCAAAAAAAATCCCTAAAACCCATTAAAATCCCTAAAAACCCTAAACACCAATGAAAATCCTAAAAAATCCCTAAAAATTGAAAAGAAATCTCCAAAAACCCTAAAAAACCTAAGAAAACATTCAATCCCAAAAAAAACTTAAAAACACTAAAAAACTAACAAGTGCTAAAAACCATAAAAACCCCTAAAACACTAAAGACCCAAAAACTATCAAAGTATCTAAAAACAATAAAAATGCTAAAAATTAAATAAAAATCATGAAAAAAGTCAAAAAACCCCTAAAAATATTGACAAACCCTAAGAAAACAATAAAATTCTAAAAACACTTAAAACCCCTAAAAATCATAAAAAGGATAAAACCCCTAAAAGATACTAAAACCCCCCTGAAAACCATAAAAATCACTTCAAAACCCTAAAACCCCATAAAAAACAAAAAACCTTAAAAACCTTAAAAACCCTTTAAACCCCAAAAAATGTTAAAAAACTCTAAAAAACATAAAAACACTAAAAAACTCAAAACAAATCCCCTAAAACCTATAAAAACCCTCAAAATCCCCAAAAACTCTAAAAACCAATGAAAGTAATAAAAAATTCCTAAAAATCCCATAAAAGGTAAAAAAACCTTAAAAACTCTGAAAATGTTAAGAAATTGTTAAAAACCAAAAAAATACAAAAAAGAACTAAAAAACCTAAAAGTACAAAAAACAAAAAAAACCATAAACCCCTAAAAACCCTAAAACCCCTAAAAATCCCAATAACCCCTAAAAATCAAAAAAAACCTTGAAAAACTCTAAATATCCTTAAACCCAGAAAATACCTTGAAAAAATCTAAGAAAATATGAAAAACCTAAAAAGAAATAACACCCCTAAAAAGTTAAAAACCACTAAAAATTGTAAAAGTTAATACAAATCCTAAAAAACCTAAAAACCATAAAAACCATAAAACCATTCATAGTCTGACCCTGGTGGCTATGTTTTTGAACTGGAGTCCCCCAGTTGATGTTTTTGGCAGGTTTGTGTTCGAGCATTGGGATCTCGGGGACCGTGCCACTGTGGGTCTGGTTGATTCCAGTCACATTTTGATTCGGTTCTCATTGGAGGAGGACCTTATCTGGGCATGGTCTTCATCTACTCATAGGTGTGATACTTCTTTCTTTTGCCTTTTCTGGTGTAATTTTGAATTCCATTAGAACCGTGAATCCCCTCTGATTGAAATTTGGGTAAGGTTCCCTAAACTCCCTCTTCCCTTCCAAAACTTGTCCATTATTTCTATGCTGGGAAATTTGGTTGGATGGTTTCTGTGTGTGGATAGTCGGACCAGGGACCTTTTTCACCCAATTTCCTTGAGTGTTTGTGTTGAAATTAATGTCTCGAAGGATCCAGTTGATTTCGTCTAGATTGAAATTGGTGAATAGCATCGTTGGAAGCAGCTGGTGGTTTTTGAATCGTGGGAGAATTGATGCGCCTTGTGTTTTAATCTTGGTCATTTGAAAAGGGATTGCGGACTTAGGGATGGAGTGGTGGATAGATTTGGAAAGTAACCCCTCTCCTCGATGGTTAGCTCAATAGGGGAGATGGAGGTAAGGAATGACGCCTCTAGGGATCCTCTGCTGGATGTTCAAAGATATGACAAGATGGAGAATTAGGGATCATCCCCCTGGATTGCCGATGGGGATCCTGTATTAGTCAAGAGCATCTTTACACAAGTGAAGGGTGGTTTGGGCCTAGGGGTGACTCCTCTTCTGAAATGGGATATGTCATTCCTGGTGGATATGGGGAAGTTTCCTTACAGTCTGATCTTGGAAGGGGCATGAGCTTGGCCCCAAAGCCAGCTTGTCTTGGAATGGACAGGGTGCCTTTGTCAAGCCCTTCAGTGGATGATGGATGAGGCCATGAGTTGGATTTATTCTCAAATTGGTCCATCGGTCTGAATCATCTGGACTCTATGGGTACTGGAGAAAGGGGTCAGGGGAGGCTGGTGTTATAGGAGTTGGAAGCTGATGATGTCCTCCAGGATGCCGACCTACCTTCCCCTATTATTGGTTCTTGGGTATTGGGTGTGGAACACCCTCTTCCCACTATTCCCCCTTAGGAGCTTGTGCTTCTGGACTTTACTATGCCTGGACTTGATCTGAATGATGCCCCATTTACCCAGGCAATCCCTTAGAAACCCTTTTGTTGATAAGTGGAGCACTGAGTAGCCCGACAAGAACTCGTCTCTTATTCTGTTCGAGAAGCTGCCTCCCTGTGTTGAATTGTCTGACTTGATTATGATGGACTGTTTGAAAACACTGCATGAGAAGCATATTTATGATATATTCCACAAGCCGGATCTTCATCCGGTGATATTTCTCAGATATGAGAATGATGAAAACATAAGTCTTGGGGAAATCCTTGGGGATAGTTATGATCTCATGTATTCCATCTTGAATAGGATAATAAAGGCGTAGGAGAAGATGGGTCTCTCTGATTCATCTGGTGGTAAGTCTAAGAGAAGGTCGTGGTCTGATCTTAAATGTAGCAAGTAGGGAGACACAGTTGTGCCTGACACCTCTTCTCAAAGGAAGAACAAGAGGCAGATTGACCCTCCAGTGAAACGGAGGGTTAGTAGGGACTATTCCTCCCTACCTAGCCCAATGGCTACTAGGGATTCCTCCAAGCCCAGAAAAGGTAAAGGCAACGCACATGGAAAGGAAGATCGGGCTACCAATGTGAAACCAGATGTGGAACTCAGGAAGTATTGTGTAGCCTTTTTTCAAGCAATATGAATCCTCTTAATGGGAGTCAGTGGACTCGGATGCTTCCTCAGGCTAAGGCACTGATGTAGATCCCAATGGGGATGGTGATTTTGTTCTGAAGTTGTCTCTCCTTTTTCTTCTTGGGATTTTGGACTTTTTTGTGGGGTTGTAAGGGATTTGGGTGTGGGTTGTTTAACCCCACCCCTCCCTTGTTTGTTTCTCTTTTTCTCATCTTTATATATCTGGGGGGTCAGGGATAGACTGGCCTCGCACCTTCCTTTCCCTAAAATACTAAAAAAACAATAAAACCATAAAAACCATAAAAAACCAAAAAATTAAAAATCCCAGAAAAATCCCTAAACAAGTAAAACCCCATAAAAACCTTGAAAACCCATAAGAAATCCTTAAATTACTAAAAACATTTAAAACCCCTTAGAATCCAAAAAAACCATAAAACCCTAAAAACCCTAAAACCATTAAAACCCATAAAAATCAAAAAAAAAATAAAACCCTTAAAAACCCTCAAAATCCATAAATACCCTAAAACCATAAACTTTTTAAAAATCCCTAAAATCCTTAAAAACCTAAAAAACCTTAAAACCATAAAAACCCTAAGAAATACATTAAAATATAATGACACTTAAAACCCTTAAAAACCCTAAAAACATTAAAACCCCTAAAAACTATAAAAACTCAAAAAAAACAATAAAAACCACTAAAAACACTAAAAACCATTAAAAATTTAAAAACTCGTTAAACCCCCAAAATGTTAAAAACTATAAAAAACCATAGAAACCCTAAAAACAAATAAAATACTAATCCCTAGACAACCATAAAAATCCTAAAAACCCATAAGAATCCCTAAAAACATAAAAAAACCCTAAAACCATTTGAAAACACTAAAAATCATTAAAAAACTAAAAAAAATCATAAAACCCCTAAAAACATAAAAAATTCTAAAAACCTAGAAAAACGCTAAAAACCCTAAAAATAATAAAAAACCCTGAAACCCCATAAAAATACCAAAAAAGTGAAAAAAAATCCCTAAAAAATAAAAATCATAAAAACCTTAAAAACCCTAAGAAATACTTAAAAGGTAATACACTTTAAAACCTAAAAAATCTAAGAAATGAGAAAACCCTTAAAATGGACCTAAAAAAACTAAAAATAGTTTAAAACCATAAAACCTCCTAAAAACCTTTAAAAACCCTAAAACCCAATAAATACTCGAAAAAACTAGTGATTTTTGAATCATGGCATGCATTTTATTCTTCCTGTTGGATTTTTGGGCATAATGTTCAGACTAGAGGTTGTGCTGCCTCTGGTAGGAGTGGCGTAAACCTGGCTCAGTTTGGGCCTGGTGAGAGCAAGTGGAATTTTTTGGGAGCCCAAGAGGTCAGGGGAGTCACTAAGCCTTCATCCAATTATCCTTTAGTTGCTACGGTCTTTGATCGGATCAAGACAGATTTGATGATTGGGGGTGATCTAGAGGTGGAAATGGTTGATTGAGGCAGATTTAGTTTGAATTTGGCTAAGGATTTTTGTGGATCGGGAGCTACTGACATCGAGGAGGTGAGCACAGTTGTAGGGAGGAACCAGATTTCTATAGCTAAGAATGTGGGGAAGTGGTGAGATCTTAGTGAGCAGGAAAGAGCAGGAGAAGGTGGATGAGAAGTTAGACTGGACTGGGAAGGACCATCAAGAGGGCCCCTGATGCAATCCTTGGGAGACAGTAAGAAGGGAAATGGGGGGCCACTAGTAGCCTATCTCCATATGCGAATGATGTCAATCTACCAAATAGGTTTCTGGACTTAGCCTCGGATGAGACGCTTGGTGATGATATTGTGTAGGGGGAGATCCTGAGCAGGGGGAGGTGGAGGGGATAGAGATGAGAGTTGGGGATGGGCGGGAGATGCTTATGGTTGGGAAGGAGATGATCTTGGTAGAGGAGTAGACCCTTGATCTTGAAGAGGGACACCCTAGTCGGAGCATAGACCCCCTGGTGTTGTTCACTAGGAGTGGTGATACAGAGAGGGTTGACATAGGGGTGGTTCTAGGTTCCCTTGATGATGAGGATGGTGTTATTCATGTGGAGGGTTTGGCTAGACTTCCTCCACTGGAGTCCAATTCTGGCACTGCTTATGTGGAGGACCTATCTAGGCTCCCTCTACTGGAGCCCAAAACTGATGAAGGTGGGTTGGCCCCAGACTTGTAGAAGACCATGGTTGTTTGTGATGTCCCATCTACTAAATACCACTATGTTCTTCTCCATGACATGATTATAGTTGAATGGACAAGGTTTCCCCTTGAGAATAATGATAAAAGACTTGGGGAGATGTTTGCTGAGGATGACCTCAAGATAAATCCTCTTATGTCCAGGTTCAAGGAGGAAAGAAAAAAAGCATCAAATGGGGAATGGATCATCTCCTGGAATAGGAAGAAAGGATGATAACAAAGGGGCCTCAAGTGCAGCCAGTGATAGAGTTTTACATGCGAAGGCATCTCATGAGGATGGTTCCATCTCTGCCCCCACAAAAAGGAGGCAGCGAAAGGATTACTTTGCTCATCCATGGCCCATGGTGACCCGGGCCACCTCCAAGGCAGCCAAGCTGAAACTTAAAGTTAACAAGCAGGAGCGGCCTTCGTGTAATGCAGAGTAGGAGAAGTCCAGAGAGAAACTCTTGGTTAGGCTCAAAATGCAGGAGGAATATGAGTCGGGATGGGAATCTATGGATGCAGGAGTTGAATAAAATTTTTTCTTTGGTGACATAGATATTGGTATTGGTGCAAGTATTGGATTTTTCGGTGAGGATCTGAATGAATTTGGTGGTGACATTGACTGACTAGTTCTCTTTTGTTTTTCTGGACTTTTTTGGGGTTTGGGTTTTGGGTTGTGTTGGGGTTTTGAGTGTGGGATATTTGGCCCCGCCCCTCCTTTTGTGTCATGGCGTCTGCTTTTTATTTATACAATTTGGGGGGACTAGAAATAGTTTGGCCCTACATCTTCCTTGCCCTAAGAAAACCTTAAAAACATAAAAATAGATAAAACCCTTAAAAATGTTAAAACCCCTAAAAATACCTAAAGAAATTTGAAACCCCTAAGGAACTATAAAATCCCATAAAAACATAAAAATTCTAAAATCCCAAAACACCTAAAAACAACTAAAAACACTAAAAACCATTTGAACCACTAAAAACATTAAAAAACTCTAAAAACCCTTAAAACTCAAAAACCCATAAAAACACATATAATCCGTAAAATCCTTAAAACCTTAACCCCCCCCCCCCAACAACACTCAAAATCCCTAAAATCTATAAAAACTATAAAAATCCTAAAAAACCCATAATAATCCCTAAAAAAGTAAAACCCCCAAAAACCCAAAAAATCATAATAAAAACATAAAACATAAAATACATTAAACCCCTAAAAACCCTAAAAATCAAAAAAAAACATAAAACACTCAAAATTCCCAAAAATAAAAAATACCATAAAAATCCAACAAATCCCTAAAAACCCTAAAAATATAAAATACAAAAAAAAATCTTGAGAACCCTTAATAAAACCATAAAAACAAAAAAAACACTTAAAACCCCTAAAATATCAAAAATGTTAAAAAGCCTTAAAGCCCTAAAAAGACTCTAAAACGCCTAAATATATATATAACCCATAAAACCCCTAAAAATTTTAAAAACCCATAAAAATCATAAAAACAAACAAAAACTCTAAAACCCTTTAAACCACTAAAAAGGTTAACTTCTCCAAAATACCGTAAAAACTCAAAAAACCCTAAAATCATAAAAAAAATCATAAAATCCCTAAAAAACCTAAAACACCCAAGAAACCTAAAAGTCCCTATAAATAGAACAATACTATGAAAACCCAAAAAATACCAAAAATCCCTAAAAAGACAAAAATCCCCTGAGAAAACATAAGATGGCATTAAAACAAAAGAACACATAAAACCCATAAAGAACCTAGAAAATCTAACAACCCAAAAAATAATAAATATAGAAAAAACCATGAAAACCCAAAAAAATTATTAAAAACCTTAGAAAACCAAAAAAACATCAAAACCCCACTAAAACACAAAAAATCCTTTAAACCCCTAAAAATATTATAAAATCTAAAAACCATAAAAACCCTAAAATTTAAAAAAACAAAACCCAAAAAACAAAAAAAACCCTAAAAAGTCTAAAAACCATAAAAATGCATATAAGCCAAAAAATAATAATTTCATAAAAAACCCTAAAAACATTAAAAACCCATAAAATCCTAGAAATTAAAAAAAACCTTAAAACCCATAAAACTTTTAAAACCCCTAAGAATCTAAAAAATACTAAAAACACTAAAAATAACCTATAACCCAAAATACCATAAAACCCACTAAGAATTTAAAAAACACTAAAAACATACAAATACCCTAAAACCCCATGGAAAACTCTAAGAACCCTTTAAACCCCTAAAAACCTTAATTACTCTAAAAAACCTCAAAATCCCGAAAAACTCAAAAACCCAAAGAAACCATAAAAACCCTAAATACTATAAAACCTCTCAAAATCCCTAAAACCCTCTAATAATGCCATAATAGTCATAAAAAGCATTGAAGAACCCTAAAAACATAAAACCCCCTAAAAACCCTAAGAAAAAATTAAAAATATTAAAACAAATAAAACCCCTAAAAACCCAAAAACACTAAAAATCCTAAAACCCATAAAAGACCCAAAAACCCTCAAAATCCCTAAGAACCCTAAAAACCATAAAATCATTAAAAATCACTAAAAATCCCTAAAAACATAAAAAACATAAAAACCCTAAAAACCATAAGAAAACCATAAAAGCATTAAAAACACTAAAAACCCCTAAAAACCCAAAAAAATCTAAAAACACTAAAAACCCTAAAAACCCTAAAACCATAAATCCCATTAAAAATCATAAAACCCCTAAAAATATTAAAAAACTAAAACCCCATACCATGCTAAAAACCCCCTAATATCCCATAATAACCTTAAAATCCACTAAAAACTTTGAAACCCCTTTAAACCCCTAAAAATATTTAAAAAATCGAAAAACCCTTAAAAAGAAAAAAAACACAAAAATCCCCTAATAACCCTAAAAAACATCAAAACCGTAAAAACCCTTAAACACCTTAATATTTGGAAGGAGATGGCAGCTCATTCTCCCGGATCTCTCTCTCACTCGTCTCTTCTTCTTGGGTTTCTCCAGGCTTCTGCTTGGGGCTTTAGTGATGTTTCTTCACCCTAAAAACCATGAAAAAACTAGAATAAAATCTTAAAATACTTAAAACACTTAAAAAATTAAAATACCTAAAAATGATTAATACCTTAAAAATCCCTAAAAACCTTAAAAATCTTTAAAAATGCTAAAAATATTAAAACCCATAAAAACACTAAAAATGCCTTAAATCCATAATAATTTAAAAAACCCTAAAAATAATGAAACCCCCAAGGAAAACCTTTAAAACCTAAAAACAAATAAAACCCCTAAAAACCAAAAAACAATGAAAACCCTAAAAGACCCTAAATACCCTAAAACCCCCTAAAAACAAAAAAAACACCTAAAAACATTAAAAACCATAAAAAAAATAAACCCCTTAAAACACACTAAAAATATATAACCTTTTAAACGCCTAAAGATTTAAAAACAATAAAATGACATAAAACACCTATAAACAATGAAGATGTCGCTGGTCTCTCCTGGAACCTCTCGCCTCTCACAGCGATCGATTCTCCTCTCTATAATTTTCTCCGTAGTCATGCATAGAGATGAAGATGTGGCCTTATCTTCTTCAATCTTGATGTGGATTTGGAAGCTTCTTGGTTGTGGTGATACTTGGTGGTGCGGTGCGAATCTGGATGGTTTCGGTTTGGCGCTTTTCTGGGATGTGTTGTCTTGGATCATCTTTTGCAGCGGTTTGGCTTGGGCTTGGTATATCTAGAAACCTTGTTTGGTATTCTTCCATGGTTGTGTACTTAGGAGAGTTCTGGCGGGGTTGGCCAAACATCGGACGTTGTGGCATGGATTGGTTTTTTTGGCAGTCTGGATCGGTTACGGTGGATCTTGTTGTTGCATTTTCAGATCCGAGCTCTGCTATGAAGATGCAAAAGTCTGGTTTCCTCGGGAGTCAGCTTCATAGGATGGCTTCTTCCTCTATCGAATAGCTCATATTCGGTTCCCCCGGCGTGCGGCGGTTCAGATCCATGGAGGTGTGGTCCAGATCCGGTCCCTTCTTGGTGCGGCGTTGCACTTCCATGGTGGAGCCTCTCATTATGAGGCGCTCTTGGTGGTTCCCGGTTTCTTCGACGGCTTGTTCTTCCAAGAAGTGGTGTGGAGAGGCTAGGCCTCGGTGCTTCTAGATGTTCTGTAGTGGGACATTGCCGATCCTAGAAGCTGTGTGGGAAGCAGCTGCTTTGGTTTGGCTCGGGCTGTCAGGCGATGGTGTTGATTTCTCACTTTGGACCTCAGCGTGGAGGCAGGTTCGTTTCTGGGATTATTTTTTGTGTTATGATCTTGTTGCTGGTCTGGATAAGTCCTGCGTTCTGGGTTCTTTGTTAGGCTATGGTTTCTATTTCACGAATTGTGGTAGGATTGGTTTGGTGCTGGTTTTTTGTTCTGTTTTGAGGTATGGGATGTTGTCTGCTATTGGTGTGTGAGTTCTGTGGTGCTTACGATGGACCTTCTGGGTAGGGAGGTGATGGCTACTGGTTTTTGTGAAAAATGATGATGGTTGTTGTATGGATGTGAGCTTTGGTAACTGGTGGTTGTGTGCTTTTGGTGATGATAGTTATGTGTTGTTGGTGGTAGCTTGTTTTGGTGTGAAGGTGTTGGATTCTGGTTTTTGTGAGATTGGATGTTGGTCGCTGATTAGTGGTGAGCTATTGAATGTTGGTGATGGTTTTGATTTTGATGGTGGTGGTTCTGTGACATTGGATGCTGGTGGTTCTGTGATGTTGGATGCTGGTGGTTCTGGATGCTGGTTGCTACTTGGGTGGGAGGTGCCGAAGGTGCTCTGTTTTCTTTACTACTGGTTGCTAATTGTCTGGGAGATGTTGTCGGGGATTCTTTGGTTTTTCTTATTTTTGCGTGCTTTTGATTTTTCTTTTTTTGCGGTCCTTTGGTGTGTGTTTGTAAAGGGTTTTTCGGTGTGGGTCGTTTGACCCCTCCCCTCCCTTGTCTGTGTCTCTTTTTTTCTTTCTAATAAATTTGGGGGGGTCGGGAACAGCCTGACCCTCGCATCTTCATTTCCCTATAAACACTAAAAAACTCAAAAAAAACAAAATTCCATAAAAATCCTAAAACCCCTAGAAAACCCTCTAACCCATAAAAATATCTAAAACCCTAATAAACCATAATATCCCAAAAAAAGAGGAAACATCCCTAAAAATGTAAAAAACACTAAAAGCATAAAAATCCTAAGAAATCCTTAAAAACCTAAAAACACAAAAAACACATAAAATACCTAAAAATGATTAAAACCATAAAATACTCAAAAAACACTCCAAATCCCTAAAAACCCTAAAAAAATCCTAAAGAATACAGAAGAATCCCTAAAAATGTAAAAAAATATAAAACCCTAAAAAAACCCTAAGAAAACCTTAAACACTTAAAAACACTTAAAACACCTCAAAATATTAAAAAAAATACTAAATACCCTAAAAACCCCAAAAAAGAAACAAAAAACCCTAAAACCCTTTAAAACCCAATAAAACCTCAAAAAACTATTAAAAATTCTAAATTCCCTTTAAGAACCTAAAAAAAATTAAAAAATCTAAAAACCCCCCAAAAAACATAAAAAACCATAAAATCATAAAAACACTAAAAATCCCTAAAATCCCAAAAAAACCCCTAAAATCCTTAAAGGCCCTAAAAATCCCTAAGAACATAAAAAACCCTAAAAATCCTAAAAACCCAAAATAAAGCATTAAAAACCTAAAAATATTTAAAACCCTTAAAAACCAAAAAAGATTAAATCCCTAAAAACCCTAAAAACCCTAGAAAACTTAAAACCGCTCAAAATTCAAAAACAACCTAAATCCATAAAAATATTAAAAATCCCTAAAAATCTAAAAAATGTAAAAAAAAACCCTAAAACCCATAAAAAATCAAAACAAATCCATTAAAAACTAAAAATACATAAAACCCCAAAAAAACCTAAAAAGACTAAAAACGCTAAATAGACCCTAAAACCCCTAAAAACCATAAAAACTATTAAAAACATAAAAACCTAAACACTCTAAAAACAACTAAAAACCCTAAAAACTCATTAAACCTCTAAAAATGTTAAAAATTGAAATAAAACCTTAAAACCCTAAAAACTCAAAAATATCCTAAAACCACAAAAAACCATAAAACCCCTAAAAACTATAAAAACCCATCAAACGCCTCAAAATATCTAAAAACGTAAAATATTCCTAAATATCCCTAAAAATGTAAAAAACCCTTAAACCCCTGAAAACCCCTAAGAAAACCTTAAAAACCTAAAAGCACTTTAAACCCTTAAAAACATAAAAAAAATGTTTAAACCATAAAAACCTAAATACCATAAAACCACTAAAATCCTTAAAATACCCTAAAAATATATAAAAACACTAAGTTACACTAAAACAATAAAAATCCTTTAAACCCCAAAAAATGTTAACAACTCTAAAAAAACATTAAACCCCCCTAAAAACTCAAAAATTACTCTAAAACCCCAATAATAACCATAAACCATTAAAACCATTAATCCCCATAAAAAACCTTAAAATCCTTAAAAATCACAAAAACATAAAAATCCCCTAAAAGCCCGAAAATATCCTAAGAAAACCTTAAAAACCAAAAAATAATTTAAAACCCTAACAACATAAAAATTTTTATAAACCCTAAAAACTCAAAAACCCTCTAAATACCTAAAACCCCCAAAAAATTAGAAAAATGCCAAAATAACCCTTTAAATCCCTGAAAACATGAAAAACACTAAAAACCCTAAAACCCACTAAGAAAACATTAAAAACCTAAAATAATTAAAACCTATAAAAATATTAAAATGATAAAAACCATAAAACACCATAAAACCCCTAAAACCTTAAAAACCATAAAAATTCCTTAAAAACCTTTAAACCACTAAAATTTGGTATGGTGATTTTGATTGGTGTTGGTGCTGCTGGTTGCTGAGGTGGAAGTGGGATGCTGGCTGTCGGAATCTGATGGGATGGACGTTGGCTGCTGCTTGGCTGAGATGTGATGTTGTTGATGCTTTGGAGGTGATGAAGTTGCAGAGTATGGTGATGGTGATGCTGCTGCTTGATGTTGGTTACTGCATGGCTAGGACTGTTGCTGGACCTTTCTTGCTTGGATTGGTGTGTTTTTTCTTTTTTTATCTTTCCTTTTTTGGGGTCTTTTGCTTTTTGGGTTTGTAAAGGGTTTTTGGGTGCGGGTCATTTGACCCCTCCCCTCCCTTGTCTGCTGTGTCTTTTTTTGCATAATAAAATTTGGGGGGTCAGGAATAGCCCGATCCTCGCATCTTCCTTGCCAAAAAGCTCAAAAACCCAATAAAACCATTAAACCACTAAAAACTCTAAAAAAAACTTTAGACCCCTACAAACGTGAAAAAACTATGAAAAAACCGGAAACACTAAAAAACTAAAAAATAAATTATAACATCAAAACCCATAAAAAACATAAAAAATCATAAAACCCTAAAAATCCCTAAAAACCCTAAAAAATTAACTATCACAAAAAATCCCTTAAACTCCTTAAAAAGTAAAAAAACCCTAGAAATCTGATAAACCCTTAGAAAACATTTAAAACCTAAAAACCCATAAAACACTAAAAATGCTAAAAACGTTAAAAAACTCAACTAACTGTAAAACCCCCTAAAACCCAAAAAAATCTTTAAAAACCCATAAAAATTCAGAAAATACCTAAAACCCCCAAATAAGAAAAAAAAACCCTAAAACCATAAAAACTGTAAGAAACCCTTAAAGACCTAGAAATACATAAAACCACTAAAAATCTAAAAAACACTAAAAACAAAAAAATCATAAAAGACCCTGAAACACTAAAACCCCTAAAAACCATAAAAATCTATAAAACCCCTTAAACCTCTAAAAACCACTTAAAACTAAAAAAAACCCTTTAAACATCTAAAAATGTTTAAAAAATCTGAAAATCATTAAAACACCTAAAAACTCAAAAAACCCTACATCCTAAAAAACCAAAAAAAACAAAAGATATCATAAAACCCTCAAAATCACTAAAACCCCTAAAAACCATAAAAATCCTAAAAACCCCTAAAAATATCTATAAATGTAAAAACCCATAGAAACCCTTAAAACCCTAAAAAACCTTAAAAACATAAAAACACTTAAAAACCCTAAAAACATAAAATACAATAAAAACCCAATAAAATCTAAAACCCCTAAAAATATATAAAAACCGTAAAAAATCATAAAAATTGTAAAAATTCCTAAAAACATAAAAGACCCTAAAAACCATGAAAACCCTAAGAAAACCATTAAAACATAAAAAAACTTCAGAACCCTGAAAACCCTAAAAAACGCTAAAAACCATAAATGACAACAAAAATCCAAATAACCATAAAAACCATAACCCCCCCCCCCCCCCAAACACCCACGAAAAACCCCAAAACCCACTAAAACTCAAAAAAACACTTTAATTTACTAAAACTTTAAAATCTAAAAACCTTAAAACCCTAAAAAAACATAAAACCCTAAAACCCTAAAAAAATCTAAAAAACCCTTAGAAGCCATAAAACCCCTAAAAATATAAAAACATAAAAAAGACCAAAAAACCCAAAAATTTTATAAAACCCAAAAAACTATGAAAACCCATAAAAAATATTAAAAACCTAAAAACAAACAGAACCCCTAAAAACCTAAAAAATAATAAAAATTTTAAAACCCATTAAAAATATTTGACAACCCATAAAATCTCTAAAATCGACTAAAAACACTGAAAAACCCTTTAAATTTACAAAAATTTTAAAAAAACTCTAAAAACACTTTAAATCCCTAAGAAATACAAAAAAACCTCAAAATCCATAAAAACATAAAAAACCATAAAAATCATAAAAATTCCCTAAAATCCATAAAAACGTAAAAAAACCCTAAAACCCTAAAAAATCATTATAATTCCTAAAAAACCCTAAACCCACAAAACCCTAAAAATTATAAAAACCCTAAAATAACCCTAAACCCCCTAAAAACACTAAAAACCCACAAAATCCCTAAAAACCTAAAAATACATAAAAATACTAAAAAACATTAAAAAACCCCTGAAAACATGAAAAACCCTAAAACCCTTAAAGTTTTAAGAAAACCTTACAAACCTAAAAACATCGAAACCGCTAAAAAAATCCAAATACTTAAAATACCATGCTAAGAAACACTAAAAAGAACCAAAAAAACCCAAAACACCTAAAAACTATAAAAACCACAAATACCTTAAAAACCCTACAAGAAAATTAAAAATTCTAAAAACACTTTAAAACCCCTAAAAACATTAAAAGAATCTAAAATACATAAAACCCAAAAAGAAAAAAAAATAAAAAAATAAAAACCCAAGGAAACCCATTAAAACCCTAAAACCATAAAAAACCTAAAAACCATAAAAAGACTAAAAACCCAAAAAAATATCTAAAATGTTAAAAAAAACCTAAAAACTGAAAAAACCCTAAGAAAAACATAAAAACCTAAAAACACGTAAAACTTATAAAGAACAAGAATAACACTAAAACCCTAAAACCCTAAAAACCCTTAAAATCCCGCAAACCTAAAAACCTATAAAAATCTAAATGAATCCCTAAAAAATACCTAAAATCTAAAAACCCAACAACCCTAAAGACTGTAAGAAATAATAAAAAACTAAAATCACATAAAAACCCTAAAAACTTAAAAACACAAAAAACCCTAGAAAACCTAAAAATCATAAAAACTCATAAAAACAAAAAAAACAACTAAAAACACAGACAAACCATATATCGCACTAGAAATCTAAATCTCTTTTAAGCTCTGAAAATGTTAAAAAACTATAAAAACATTAAAACCCTAAAAATCTTAAAAAACACATAAAACCCCAAAAAATCCAATAAATCCCTAAAAACCCAGAAACCCCTAAAAACCCTTAGAATCCCTAAAAACCCAAATAATAATAAAAATCCAAAAATACCCCTAAAAATCCATAAATAATTAAAAACCCTAAAACCCCTAAGAAAACCTTAAATACCTAAAATAACTTTAAATTCATAAAAATATAAAAATTATAAAAATTATAAAACCCTAAAAAATCTTGAAAACCCTCAAAAACCCTAAACAACCATAAAAGCCTAAAATCCATAAAAATCCGTAAAAATTTAAAATACAGTAAAAACCCTTAAATAACCTAAGGAAACCTTAAAAATATAAAATTACTTCAAACACATAAAAACCCTAAAATACAATAAAAACCCTAAAAGACCTAAAAACCCCCAAAACCCATAAAACCCCTAAAAACCGTAAAACCCCATAGAAACCCATAAAAACCCTAAAAATCACTAAGAACTCTAAAAAACCTTTAAACCCCTAAAAACATTAAAAACTATAACAAACCTCCAAAACCATGAAAGACTCAAAAATCCCTAAAAATCCAATGAAAAATAACAAAAAATCCATAAAAATTCCAAAAAAAACATAAAACCATAAAAAACATAAAAAACATAAAAATCCTTAAAAATCCCTAAAAATTCCTAAAAATGTAAAAAACCCAGAAGAACACTGAAAATCCATTAGAAAACTATAAAACCCCTAAAACAAAAAAAATGCTAAAACCCCAAAAAACACAAAAAAAAACCCTAAAAAACATCAAACCCCTCAAAATCCCTAAAAACCCTAAACATCATAAAAATCATACAAGAACCCAAAAAATCAAAAAAAAAATTAAAACACCTAAAAACATAAAAAATACTAAAACCATTAAAAACTTAAAAAGTCCCAAAAACCCATAAAGAACCTAAAAATTCACTAAAAACACTGAAAACCCATTAAACCCCTCAAATCATTAAAAAACTATAAAAACCATAAAACACCTAAAAACTCAAAAAATCCAAAAAACCCAAAAACCCATGAGACACTAAATATCTTAAAACCCTTAAAATCCTTAACCAACCTAAATAACCATAAAACTCGTAAAAATACATAGAAATACTTAAAAACATAAAAACCATTAAAAATCAAAGAAACCCTTAAAACCCTAAAAAATATTTAAAAACCAAAAAATGAAAAAAAAAACTGTAAAAAATATAAAACCCTCAAAACGATCAAAATCATTAAAAATCCTAAAACAATAAAAAACCAAAAAATCCATAAAAATATAAAAACCCAAAAATAACACTAAAAGCCCTTAACAAAACCTTAAAAACCTAAAAACACATAAAACCCATAAAAATAAAAAAAATGCCAAAAACATTAAAAAAATCTATAAATATCCTAAAACCATAAAACCCCAAAAACATAAAGAGCCCTAAAAACCTTTAAAAATTATAAAATCCTAAAAACCACTAAAAACTCTAAAAACCCTATAAACACCTTAAAACATTAAAAAAATTATAAATCCGTAAAACCATATAAAACTCAAAAAAAACACTTAAAACCTAAAAACCATAATAAATAAAATACATAAAATCCTTAAAACCCCTCAAAATCCCTAAACCCCTAAAAACCATAAAAATTACTAAAAATCCCTAAAAATCCCTAAAAATGTAAAAACCCTAAAACACCAAAAAACACTAAGAAAAACATAAAACCTAAAAACATTTAAAACCCCTCAAACCATAAAAATGATAAAAACCCTAAAACACTCGAAACCCTAAAACCCCTAATAACCCTAAAACCCATAAAACCCTAAAAATCCATAAAAAACCAAAAAACCAATAAAAATCCTAAGAAATCTATAAAAACATAAAAAACCCTAAAAATCTTAAAACCTCTAAGAAAACCTAAAAAACCTAAAAACATTTCAAAACCCTAAAAACCTAAAAAATTATAAAAACCCTAAAATAATTCAAAAATATTAAAAACCCTAACACCCCTAAAAAACATAAGAACCATAAAACCCATAAAAACCATTAAAAACTCTAAAAACCCATTAAACCACTAAAATCGTAAGAAAATCTAAAAAATCAAATCCCCTAAAAACCCATAAAAATATAAAAAAATAAAAACCCTAAAACCCCTCAAAATCCCTAAAAACCATAAACAACAATAAAAAACATAAAAAACCCCTAAAATCCCAAAAAATGTAAAAAATCTAATAATCATGAAAAAACCTAAGAGACCCTTAAAAACCTAAAAAAAACTAAAACCCCTAAAAACCTAAAAATTATAAAAACCATAAAACCCCTAAAAATACTAAAATCCATAAAACCCTCAAAATCCTTAAAAACCATAAAAATCCTAAATAGCTCTAAAAATTTCTAAAAAATGTAAAAAACCTAAAAAGCCTGAATATCCCTAAAAACCCACAAAAAAATTACAAACACTTAAAACAATTTGAAAACATAAATAATTCCAAACCTATAAAAACCAGAAAACCATTAAAAACACTACAAACCATAAAACCCATAAACCCACTAGAATTTATAAAAAACTGTTAAACCCCTAAAAATGAAAAAAACTCTAAAAACCATAAAAACCCAAAAAAATAGAATATATTATAGAACCCTAAAAAGCCCTAAAATAATACAATACCCTGAAAACCGTCAGAATCCCAAAAAACCCTAAAAACATTAAAAATCTTAAAAAAGTCCTAAAAATAACTAAAAATTTACAAACCCATAAAACTCCACAAATAACATAAGAAAACCTTATAAATCTAAAAAACAATAAAAAAATATAAATACTAAAGATACTAAAAACCCTAAAAACATAAAAAAAAAACCCTAAAACCCCTCAAAATTCCTAAAAACCCATAAAAATCCAAAACAAATCCCTTAAAATCCCAAAAAATGTAAAAAACCCTAAAAACCTTGAAAACTCCTAAGATAACCTTAAAATCCAAAAAACAAATAAAACACCTGAAACCTAAAAAATTCCATAAACCCTAAAAACACAAAAAACCCTAAAAAACTTATAAATTCCCAAAATCCCTCAAAACCATAAAAAACCAAAAAATATTTAAAAAATCCATAAAAATCCTTAAAATTTTAAAAAACCCAAAAACCATGAAAAATCCATAATAAAATTTTAAAACACTAAAAACACTTAAATCCCCAAAAAACCTAAAAGGATAAAAATCATAAAATCCCCTAAAAAGATCCTCAAAACCCTTAAAATACCGAAAAACATAAAAACCCCAAAGAAATTTTAAAAACTATAAATCCCTAAAATAGTAAAAACAATAAAAACACTTTTAGCCCCTAAATTTTTTTCAAAACTCTAAAAAACCTTAAAAATCGTGAAAAAAAACCCCTAAAACACAAAAAAAAACTTAAAAACCATAAAACCCCTAATAACCCAAAAAATCACAAATAACCCTAAAAACATTAAATTCATAAAAAATACCTAAAAATACCTAAAAACATAAAAAATACTAAAAACCTAAAAAACCCTAAGAAAACCTTAAAAACCAAAAAATACTTAAAACCCATAAAAAACTAAAAATTATAAAAACCCTAAAAACCCTAAAAAAATTCAAAATCCCTAAAAACATTAAAAAATAAAAAAATACTAAAAACCCCAAAAAAGTCCCTAAAAATTATAAAAAACAAAAAAAACCTAAAAACCCCTAAGGAATCCTTTAAAACTTAAAAAATCATAAAACCCCCAAAAACATAAAAATGCTAAAACCATAAAATCCCTAAAAGACCCTAAAACCCCTAAAAATCATAAAAACTCCTTAAAACCATAAAAACCCTAAAAACCAATAAAAACCCTAAAACCACTAAAAATTTAAAAACCCTTTAAACCCCTACTATTGTTAAAAAACTCTAAAAACCTTAAAATCCTAAAAAACTCAACCACCCAAAAAATAATAAATACCCTAAAACCCCTCAAAATCCTTAAAAACCACAATTCCATAAATATCCAAAAAAATCCCTTAAAACCCCTTAAAACATAAAAAACCATAAAATCCAGAACACCCCTAAGAAACCCTTAAAATATTAAAAACACTTAAAAACACTAAAAACCTAAACAATTCTAAAAACCTAAAATACCCTAAATACATTAAAACCCACAAAACCCTCAAAAATATTAGAACCATAAAAATATTAAAAATCCCAAAAAAATGCCTAAAATGTGAAAAACTCTATGACCCTAAAAATCCCTAAGAAAACCTTAAAAACATAAAAACACTTAAAAACCTTAAAAACCTAAAAAATGATAAAATCCTAAAAACCCGAAAAATACTCTAAAAAGAAGCAAAACTCCCTAAAACCCATAAAAACCCATAAACCCCTAAAAACACTAAAAATATAAAAACCCTTTAAACCACTAAAAAATGTTTAAAACTCTAAAACATAAAACCCATAAAAAATAAAAAACCCCTAAAAACCCAAGAAAAATCCAAAAAAAACCCAAAGAACCCCAAAATCCCCTCAAAATCCCTAAAACCATAGAAAACATAAAACCCCAAAAATCCGTAAAAATGTAAAAACCCTAAAAACCCTGAAAAACCTAAAAATAATTAAAACCCCTAAAAACCCCAAGTAATTCTAAAAACCCAAAATAACCTAAAATAATTAAACCACTAAAAATATTAAAAACCAATAAGAACCCTAAAACCCAAATAAAAACTCTAAAAACCCTTTAAACCCCTAACAATGATAAAAATTATCAAAAACCATAAAACCATAAAAAACTCAAATAAATACTCTAAAAAATAAAAAATAAAATAAAATCCCACAAAACCCTGCAAAACCCTAAAAACTTTCAAAATCCCTAGAAACCCTAAAAACCATAAAAATCTTAAAAAGGTCCAAAAAATACCTAAATGTGTATAATTCCGTAAAAACCGTAAAATTCCTCAATAAAACCTTAAAAACGAAAAACACTAAAAATACCTAAGAACCTAAAAATTGCTAAAACTCTAAGAAACCCCAAAAACCCTAAAAACCCACTAAATCGTTAAAATACATAAAAACTATAAAAAACCTAAAAAAATCACTCGAAATTATTAAAAATGTAAAACCCCCAAAAAGACCTAAAAACCATAAAATTTCCTAAAAAAACTTCAGACACTAAAAACTCCTAAAAACATAAAAATGATAACATCCCAAAAAAACCCTCAAAATAACTAAAATCCCTAAAATACCTAAAAATAATAAAAATACCTAAAAGTCCCAAAAAAATTAAAAATACATGAAAACTATGGAAACGCCTAAGAAAAACTTAAAAACCTAAATGCACTTAAAACTTCTAAAAACCTAAAAAATGCCAAAACCATAAAATCCCTAAAAATACCCTAAAAACCACTAAACCCCATAAAAAACCAAAAAACCTTAAAAAATTAAAACCCATAAAAACACTGAAAACCACTAAAAAATCTAAAACCCATCTAAAAAATTCAAAACATTAAAAAAATTAAAATACCTTAAAACCCTAAATACTAAAAAACCCTAAAACCCAAAAAAATAAAAAAAAACCTAATACCCCACAAATTCCCTCAAAACCCAAATAAACCATAAAAATCTATAAAAATAACTAAAAACATAAGTGACCATAAAATATTAAAAAATTGTAAGAAAATCATAAAAACCTAAAAATAATTAAAACCCCTAAAAACATAAAAACCACTAGAAATACCAAAAATCACAAAAAACCATAAAAACGTAAACCCCTTCAGAATCCCTAAAAACCATAAAAACCTATAAAAATCCTAAAAAATACCTAAAAATCCCTAAAAACATAAAAAACCCCAAAAAACCTAAATACCCCTAATAAAACCTTAAAATCCTAAAACAACTAAAACCCCTAAAAACTAAAATAATGCTAAAAACCCAAAAAATACCCTAAAACCCCTAAAAACTATAAAAACCCTAGAATCCTTAAAACCCATAAAAACCCATAGAAACTCTTTAAATCCCAAAAAACTTTAAAAACACTAAAAACACTTAGAAACCATTAAAAAATAAAAAAAAATGAAACCCCTAAAAACAGTAAAAACCCTAAAAACCTTAAAACCCCTCAAAATCTCAATAAGCTTTAAAACCCATAAAAATACTAAAAAATCCCTAAAATCCTTTAAAACATAAAAAAACCTATAAACCCAAAAACCCTAAGTAAACCTTAAAAAAATTAAAAATTATTAAAACCTCTAAAATATAAAAAAACTCTAAAATCCCCAAAACCCTAAGAACCCTTAAAAACCCTCAAAATCTATAAAAACCCTAAAAACTCATAAAATCACAAAATGGTCCTAATATTCCCTAAAAATGGGAAAAACTATAAAAACCCTAAAAACCAATAGAAAACCTTAAAAACTTAAAATAACTTTAAACCCATAAAACCTAAAAAATATAAAAACCCTAAAAAACATTTAAAACCCTCAAAATCCATAAAAAAACTTAAAGACTCATAAAAATCCTAAAAAATACCAAAAAATGTAAAAAAAATATAAAAACCCTTAAAACACAAAATAAAAACTTAAAAATCTAAAAACACTTAAAACCCCTAGAAACATAAAAATGCTAAAAACCATAAAACCCAAAAAAAATCTAAAACACCTAAAAATTGTAAAAACCCCTAAAATATTAAAAACTCTAAAACCACTAAAAGAATTAAAATCCATTATAATCCCTACAAATGTTAAAAAAATTATAAAATTCAATAAAAATCCATAAGAACTCAAAAAAACCCTAAAAATCTAAAAAACCCTAAAAACCCAAAAAAAGATAAATAGACCCTAAAAATCAATAATAAAATAGAACCCGGAAAGCCTTAAAACCCCTAAGAAAACATTAAAAACCTAAAATTACTTAAAACCCCTAAAAATATTAAAACCCCTAATAACCATTAAAAATCCAAAAAACCCAAAACCCCTAAAGGCCCCTAAAACCCAAAAAATAATAAAAACCCATAAAAACCATAAAAATTCACTAAAAACTTTAAAAATCCTCTAAACCAATAAAAATGGTAAAAAAAACTCTAAAAAACTTTAAACCCCTAAAAACTCAAAAAAATCCGGAAAATACAAAAAATAATAAAAACCCCAAAACCTAATAAACCTAAAAAACCATCAAATTCCCTAAAGTTCATAAAAACAAAAAAAATCCTTAAAACCCTAAAAATACCAAAAAACACAAAAATCCCTAAAAACCTTAAAAATACCTAAAACCCCATAGAAACATAAAAACCCTTAAAAACCTTAGAAACCATGAAAAACAAAAAAACCCTAAAACCCAAAAAAACGTCAAAATCCCAAAAAAATCGTAAATACCATAAAAATCCTAAAAAGACCTAAAAATCCCTAAAAACGTAAAAACCCTAAAACCATGAAAACCCCTAAGAAAACATTAAAAACAAAAAAAACATTAATTCCCTAAAAACATAAAAAGGATGAAAACCCTAAAAACCCCTAAAAAGACACTAAAACCCCCATAAAACCCCTAAGAACCACTGAAAACTCAAAAAACCCTTTAAACCACTAAAAATATTTAAAAACTCTAAAAAACATACAAACCTAAAAACGCAAAAAACCCTGAAATCCCAAAAAACTATAAAAACCCTAAAACCCCTCAAAATCACTAAAACCCCTAAAAACCATATAAATCATAAGAAATACTCAAAAATACCTAAAATGTTAAAACCTTCATAACACCTAAGAAAAAATTAAAAAACTAAAAGCACCTAAAACCCCTAAAACCCCTAAAAACACTAAAAACCCTAAAAACCAAAAAAATTCCTAAAAACCTTAAATCCCCCCAAAATACCATAAACCCTAAATACCAATAAAAATCCTAAAAAATACCTATAAATAACTAAAACATAAAAACCCCAAATAAACTTGAAAACCCCAAATAAATCCTTAAAACTCTAAAAAAACTTAAAACTCCTAGAAACCCTAAAAAACAAAAAACCCTAAATAACCCTAAAATACCCCCAAAAACTAAAGAAACCCCTAAAAACCATGAAAACTCTTACAACCTATAAAAACCCTAAAAACCACTAGATGTGAAATGCTGGAAGAAAATTATTGGATGTTGGGTCTTGATTGGTTTGAAGGGAACAGTTGCTGGTTATTGGGTTGTCGGTTGTTGTTTGCTACTTATAGAGGCGGTGTAAGACGTGATGTCACTTCATGATCCGAGTGCTGGTTGGGGTGTGTGTATTAATTGGTTGCGGATTGGTGGTGGTACTGGTTATCGGTGGTGACTGGCCTACTCGATATGTTTGGTTGAGAGGCACTGGATTCTTGGTTAAGTCATGATGGCTATGATGGTTGTTGAAAAATGAGGTGGTATGCTAGGAGTAGTTTATCTAGGTGGTTCTGGATTGGAATTTGAACTACTAGAAGCTGTTTTCTACTTGGATGGGAGAAAAACCTTATCCTTGAAAGTGTTGAAGAAGATGCTGATGTTGAAGTCAATGGATGCTGGAAATTGCAATGATAGATGTTGGTTGTTGCTTAGCTGGGAGCTGAAGCTAGGTTGTTGAATATGCTACCGAGGGTTTTGATGTTGCTGGATGCTGGTTTCTAATTGGTTAGGAGGTGATGTTGGGGACATTTCGGTTTTTTTCTGCTTTTTTTGGTTTTGTGTGCTTTTTGGTTTTTCTTTTTTTGGGGTCTTTGGGTCTAGGGTTGTAAAGGGTTTTTGGGTGCGGGTCGTTTGACCCCTCCCCTCCCTTGTCTGGTGCATCTTTTTTCTCTAATAAATTTTGGGGGGTCGGGAATAGCCTGACCCTCACATCTTCCTTTCCCTAATGACCCTAAAAATCATTAAACCCCTAAAAATCCCTAAAACCCCTCAAAATCTTTAAAAACCCTGAAAATATAAAAAACATTAAAATCCCAATAAATCCCTAAAAATGTAAAAAACACTAAAACCTTTAAAAACCACTAAGAGAACCTTAAAACATAAAAAAACTTAAAACCCATAAAACACCTAAAAATGCTAAAACCCCTCAAAATCCTTAAAAACCCATAAAAATACTTAAAAACCCATAAAAATTCACAGAAAAGTAAAAAACTTAAAATAATAGAAAAACCTAAGAAAACCATAAAAATATAAAAACACTTAAGACCCCAAAAAAACCTCAAAATTATAAAAATCCAAAATACCTCTAAAAAGAACATAAAACCCATAAAAATCACAAAAACCCATAAAAATCCTAAAAACCATAAAAACCTAAAAACCCACTAAAACGCTGAAAACCCTCTAATCCTGTAAAAAATTTAAAAATATATAAAAAACCTTAGAACCATAAAAAAATAAAAAAACCATAAAAACCCTAAAAACCCCTAAAACTCTTAAAACCCCAAAAACCCTAAAAAATCAGTAAAAATCCTAAAAAGGATACTAAAATTATCTAAAAACCTAAAAACATAAAAAATCCTAAACCCCTAAAAAATAATAAGAAATCCATAAAAAACATAAAAACACTTAAAACCCATAAAACCTAAAAATTTATAAAACCCCTTAAAAATCCTAAAAAACCCTAAAACCCCTAAAAACCATAAAAACCACTAAAACCCAAAAAAACCCACTAAAAACTCTAAAACTCGTTAAACCCCTAAAATGTTAAAAAACTCTAAAAACCCTTAAAACCCTAAAAATAAAAAATTAATAAAATCCCTAAAACCCCTAAAAACCCTAAAAACCTTTAAAATACATAAACCCCTAAAAATCATTAGAAAACTAAAAATTCCTTAAAAATTACTAAAATCATAAAAAAAACCCTGATAACCCCTAAGAAAACCATAAAATCCTAAAACCACTTAAAACCCCCCTGAGAAACCTAAAATGCTAAAAACCCTAAAAATCTATAAAACCATAAAAACATAAAAGTCCTAAAAATTCCTTAAGAATCCTTTAAAATGTAAAAACCCCTAAAATCCTAAATAACCTAAGAAAACTTTAAAAACATAAAAACACTTAACACCCCAAAAAACATAAGAATGATAAAAATCATAAAAATATTTAATGTCTCTAAAACCCCACAAAACATCTAAATTCCATAAAACCCTAAAAAAATTAAAAACCCCATAAAAACATAAAAATCACTAAAAATATAAAAACACATTAAAACCCAAAAAAGTTTTTAAAAAAACTCAAAATCTCATTAAAACACAAAACACCCTCAAAATCCCTAAAAACCTTACAAAATCTTCAAAATTATAAAAAATCCCTAAAATACCTAAAAACATAAAAACCATGAAAACCTTGAAAACCAATAAGAAAACCACTAAATCCTAAAAACCCATAAAACCCTAAAAGACATAAAAAAATTAAAACACCTAAAAACACTAAAAACCAAAAAACCCCTAAAACACATAAAGAACTGTAAAACAACATAAAAACCCTTAAAACCACTAAAACCTATAAATCCTTTTAAACCCCTCAAAAGGATAAAAACACAAAAAATCATTTCAAACCGTAAAAACTAAAAAAAACCCTAAAACCCTAAAAACATAAAAACCCAAAAAACCGTAAAGACCCTAAAAATCCCTAAATACCCTAAAAACCATAAAAATCCTAGAAATAAAAAAAATCCTTAAAACATTAAAAAACATAAAAAACCATAAAAACACCTAAGAAAACCTTAAAAAATAAAAACTCTAAAATCCCATAAAAATCCAAAAACCCTAAAAACCCTAACAACCCTTAAAATTCCCTAAACCCCTAAAATTTTTATAAAATTCCAAAAAACCCCTAAAAACATAAAAATCACTTAAAACATAGAATACACTAAGAAAAACTTAAAAACATAAAAAACCTAAACCCCTAAAAAACATAAAAATTTTAAAAACCCAAAACACTCTAAAATTGTCCTAAAACCCCAAAAGCCCATAAACCACATAGAAAAACCTAAAACATAAAAAACCCATAAAACCATTAAAGTACCTAAGAATATAAAAATGCTAAAAACCCTTAAAGACCCAAAGAAACCCTTAAAAACCAACTGCTTCATTCAGGTACGATGAAAAACTGATTCAATGATCTTGTTACACTCCACACCCTTGGTGTCCCTGGCAGGTGCAAAAAACCAATGTTGATGAAGTACATTAGATGGATTCCACCAATCCCGTCATGGATCAAAGTTAATGTTGATGGGGCGGCGACAGGCTCACCAGGCCCTTCAGGTTATAGTGGGGTCTTCCATACTTGTCGAGGATTTGTCAAGGGTGTTTTCTATTATCAAGGTTGTTCATTTTGAAATTCAATTTGGGTGGTTGCATCTATGGATCGAATCGGACTCAATGCTTGCAGTGGAGGTGCTTCACCAAAACTCAAGGAAGGTTCCATGGCGGCTTCTTCCTCAGTGGATTGAATGCCTTAGCCTATCCAAGAACCTGACTCTGAGGATTTCTCATGCATACAGGGAAGTCAATATGGTGGCTAATGCTCTCTCCAAGATGGCTATTGAAGAATGTTTCTCAGGGTGGTCATTCATTGCTCCTTCCTTTTGCACATCTCATGTAGCCGCTGACATGATGGGTGCTACCCGCACACGAATGTACAAGTCCCCCTGTAATTTTTTGTACCTTTTCTTTTTATTAATTGAGGCGCCAAGATTTCTTCTTGGCACGCGCCTTCTTTTCCCAAAGAAACCCTTAAAAATCTAGAAACATATAAAACTCCTAAAAACCTAGAAAACCATAAAACCCTAAAAAATAATGAAAATCCCCAAAAAATCCATAAAAACCATAAAATAAAAAAATTCCAAAAAATCACTAAAAACATAAAAAAACCCTAAAACCCTTGAATAAACCTATGAAAACATTAAAAAACTGCAAACACTTTAAATACCTAAAAACCTAAAAATGCTAAAAACTATAAAAACCCTAAAAACCCAAAAACAAATCTTGAATCACCCTAAAAACATTAAAAAACACTAAAAACTCATAAACTACAAAAACCCCACTAAAAAACTCTTAAACCAATTTAAATCCCAAAAAGGGTTCAAATTTCTAAAAATACATTAAATCCCTAAAAACAAAAAAAAAATGTGAAAAACTAAAAAACCCTAAAAAACAATAAAAACCCTCCAAATTCCTAAAAACCCTAAAAATAATAAAAATGATAAAAACAAATAAAATCCAAAGAAACATAAAAAACCCAAAAACCATGAAACTCCTAAGAAATACTTAAAACCTATAAATTAATTAAAACCCTTAAAAACATTAAAACCGCTAAAAATAATAAAAAACCGTATAACCCTAAAGGCAATAAAAATCCATAAAACCCAAATAAACCATACAAAATCCTAAAAATACATGAAAATACCTAAAAACGTAAGAAAAACATAAAAACCCTAAAAACCCAATGAAAACCTTAAAAACCAAAAAATAATTAAAACCCCTAAAACACTAAAAATGCCAAAAACCCTAAAAAACTAAAAGACCATTAAAACTCTAAAACCCCTAAAAACAATTAAACCCAAAAAACCTTAAAATTACCTAAAACCCATAAAAACACAAAAAATCATAAAACCCTAAAAATGCAACAAACCCTTAAAATCCATAAAAACCCTAAAAAAATAAAATTCCATAAAATTCCAAAAAAATCCCTAAAAACTTAAAAACCCATAATAAAATCATAAAAATTAACAAAACATAAAACTGCTAAAAACCAAAAAAAACACTAAAAACACTAAAATCCCTAAAATCGTCAAAATTCTTAAAGAAACTAAAAAATGAAAAACCTAAAAAATCCATAAAAATGGCTAAAACATAAAAAAAACAAAAAACCCTGAAAAACCCTAAGAAAAGCATAAAACCCTTATAACACAAAAAACCCCTAAAAACCTAAAAAACACTAAAAACACTAAAAACCCTAAAAAGACCCAAAACCCCCTAAGACCACAAAAACCTGTAAAAACATAAAAACCCCACAAAACATTCAAACACTACAATGAATGATAAAATCCTTTCAAACCATTAAAAATATTAAAAACTATAAAATACATTATGGCCCCTATAAACTCAAAAAAAACCATAAAACCCCAAAAAAACCCATAACAGCCCTAAAACACCCTAAAACCCTCAGAATCCTTAAAGCCCTAAAAACCATAAAAATCCTAAAAAATCCCTAAAAGTCCCTAAAAATGTAAAAAAACCCAAAAAACCTAAAAAACATTTAAAAACTTTAAAATATAAAAGAATCTAAAACTCCTAAAAACTAGAAAACACTTCAAACCCCAAAACCCCTCAAAAGCCTAAAATTCATGAAATAAATAAAAATAAATAAAAATCCCTAAAATCCCTAAAAATATCAAAAAATATAAAAAACCCTGAAAACCCCTAAGAAACCCATAAAAAACTAAAAAATATTATAACCCCTAAAAACCAAAAAGACGCTAAAAATCCTAAAACCCCTAAATAGAACCTAAAAACTCTAAAAACCATAAAAATCCCTAAAAAACATAAAAACCCCTAAAAACCTTGTCTGTTTCTTCTTCCTTCTAATAGATTTGTGGGGGTTTGGAATAACATTACCCTCACATCTTTATTTCCCTAAAAACCTTAAACACTCTAAAAACTCATAAAAACACTAAAAATCATTAAAAACACTAAAATCCCTTTAATCCCCTAAAATTGTTAAAAACTTTTAAAAACGTTAAAAACCTAAAAATAAAAAACCCTTTAAACCCATAAAAAACCTAAAACCTAAAAAACATAATCCTCAAAATCCCTAAAAACCCTAAAAACACTTTAAAATGTAAAAAATATCAAAAAATCCCAAAAAAATATAAAAACCCATAAAAGACTGAAAATCCCTAAGAAAACCTTAAAAACCTAAAAATGCTTAAAACCCATAAAAACCAAAGAAACACTAAAAACCCTAAAAACCATAACAATCCCTAAAATCTATGAAACCCTTAAAATCATTAAAACCCCTAAACCCCATAAAAATTCAATAGACCCGTTAAAAACTCTAAAACCCTTTAAATACCTAAAAATGATAAAAAAATCTAAAAACATTAAAACCCTAAAAAAATTAAAAAAACCCAAAAACCCCAATAAAAACATAAAAATCTAAAAACTGTAAGAATATTAAATACCCTAAAAATTCATAAAACTCTTAAAAACTCCTAAAAATAGTAAAAAACCCTAAAAATCCATAAAAACGTTAAAACCCCCCAAAAACCCAAGAAAAATACTAAGAAAACCAAAAACAATTGTAACCCCTAAATGACCTAAATATGCTAAAAACCCTAATAACCGTTAATAGACCATAAAACCCCGTAAACCCTTCAAAATCCTATTACCTTAAAAACCTAAAACCCATAAAACCCTAGAAAAATAGTAAAAATATACAAACCATTTAAACTTCTAAAAATGTTAAAAAATCTAAAAAAAACTTTAAAACCCTAAAAAATGAAGAAACCAAAAAAACACCAAAACCATAAAAACCCTAAAACCCCACAAAATAACTAAAATCCCATAAATTCATAAAAATACTAAATATCCCTAAAAGTCCCTGAAATGTAAAAAAATCCTAAAGCCCTAAAAACGTAAAGAAAAATATCAAAACCTAAAAACACTTAAAAGCCCTAAAAACCTAAAAAATGCCAAAAACCCTAAAAACCCTAAAAGGATCAAAAACCATAAATACCCTAACAACCAATGAAAACCAAAAAAACACCAAAAATTCCATAAAAATGTAAAAAACCCTAAAAAACCTAAAAACCCATAAGAAATCCTTAAAAACCTAAAAACAAATAAAACCAATAAAAATGCTAAAAACCATAAATAGACCATAAAATCCAAAGAAACCCATAAAACCCCTAGAAACATTAGAAAACCATAAAACCCAATTAAAACTACAAAAAACCTTTAAACCCCTAAAAACGTCAAAAAATATAAAAAACCCATAAAAACCTGAAAACCCAAAAAACACTAAAAACCAAAAAAATCATAAAAATCCTAATAAGTCCAAAAAATCCTTAAAATTTTAAAAAACCCTAAAAACCACGAAAACCCCTAATAAAACCTTAAAAACCAAAAAACACTTAAAACCCATAAAAACCTAAAAACACTAAAAATCCTAAAAACCCTAAAACCTTCAAAAGCATAAAACCCCCCAAAACCTTAAAAATTGTTAAAACCTATAAAAATGATAAAAATGCACTAAATACTCTAAATCTCCTTTAAACCCCTAAAAATGTTAATAAACTCTAAAAAATCTGAAACTCTAAAAAAACAAAAAAAAATGGAAAAAACACCAAAAAACCTTAAAAACACTAAGACCATCAAAACCCCTAAAAACCCTAAAAACCAATAAAAAACCTAAAAAATCCATAAAAATACCTAAAAATGTAAAAACCTTAAAATCTATAAAAACCCCTTTGAAAACCTTAAAAACCAAAAAATACTTAAAACCCCTCAAGAATCATAAAACACTAAATACCTTAAAAATCCTAAATACCCCTAAAACCCCTCAAAATTCCTAATAACATTCAAAAACTATAAAAATCCTAAAAATCCCTAAAATCACCTAAAATATAAAAACCCCTAAAAACCATAAGAAACCCTAAAATCCACTAAAAACTCTAAAAATCCTTAAAACCCCTAAAAATATAAAAAACCTTAAAAATAATACAACCCTTAAAATACTAAAAACAAAACCCCAAAAAAATCCAAAAAAAACATAAAATCCTTAAAGGATCTAAAAAACACTAAACCCCTCAAAATCCATAAAAACTCAAAAATCCCCTAAAAATCACAAAAAAGCCCTAAAATACCTAAAAACATAAAAACCCTAAAAACCCTAAAATATCCTAAGAAAACAATAAAAACCTAAAAACACTTAAAATCTATAAAAACCCGAAAAACCACTAAAACCTAGAAAATCCCTCAAAACCCTAAAAAATATCAACATCCCTAAAACCCCTAAAAATAATAAAAAAACAAAAAATACCTAAAAATGTAAAAAAAACCCAAAAAAAACCCGGAAAATCCATAATAAAACATTAAAAACTTAAAAACAAAAAAAATCTAAAAAATCTAAAAATACCTAAAATACCTAAAAAATAATAAAAAGACCTAAAACCCCTAAAACCCCACTAAAAACTCTAAAAACTATTTAAACCTCTAAAAAGTTAAAAAAAACTATAAAAAGTCATAAAACCCCTAAAAACTAAAAACTAAAGATGAAGATGGCTCCCTTGAGCTCCCGTAATGGCGATGCTGCCTCCTTGATGTCGGCTTGAAGACGTCGATGACTTCAACACCTCATCATCCCCCCTCCGTGGGGGAGGGGCCTATGTTGTTCCTCTATGATGACAGAACCTTTGTTCTTTTTTCATATCCTTATTCCCTGATAGCCTTTCGATGGATTGAGATTTTCCCTAAGGTGTTAGGCTTAGATGAAGGTCACCTGTAACTACATCTATCACTTGAGGAGTTTAACAGGGCTTCTTCTCTGCATAGGATGACCCTGGTTGCCCAGTTTCTGAATTGGTGACCCCTGGTTGACATTTTTGATAGGTTTGTGTTTGAACACTAGGACCTTCGGGATCGAGCTACAGTGGGTCTTTTTGATTCCTGCCTCATCCTGATTCTTTTCTCTTCCAAGGAGGACCTCATTTGGGCTTGGTCTACAGCTCCCTGAAGATACGATAGTGCCCGATTTTCCCTCTCTCAGTAGATCTTATATTTCCATCTGTGTCGTGATTCTACGATGGTGTCTATCTTGGTGAGATCTCTTGAACTCCCCCTCCCCTTTCAAAATATGTCCATTATTTCAATGTTGTGGAATTTTGTTGGACGTTTCTTGTGTGTGGATAGTAGAACTAGGGCTCTTTGTCACTCGGTTTACCCGAGGGTCTTTATCAAAGTTGATGTTTCGAAAAATTAGTTTGATTTTGTTTGGATTTATATTGGTGAGGAACTCAGATGGAAGCAACTAGTGGTGTTCGAATCATGGGTGAGATACTGCAAAATTTTCTTGACACTTGGTCATGGAGGAAGTGACTATAGGTGTAGGAGCAGTGATTGTGTCATAGTAGGGCCTGACCAGAGAGCTAGACCTACGGGGTTGGAGTTGTCTTGTGATCTTGAGGAAAGGTCATAATTTCTGAAGGATACTATGTTGGGTGCAAAGAGGGATGTTGGGGTGGAAGGAGAGGGCTTCTCCTCATGGATGGCTATAGTGGGAAACCATCCAAAGGCTAAGGTCAATTATTTTTTCCATTGCATAAGGGGTGAACTAAGACATTCAGGTGACATACCCTCCTCCAGTGGGATGGGGGGTAAGGCTTTTGATGAGGGTGGGGTGGTGGCTAATGAGTTACCTCAGCAATCGAAGGATGCTGCTCCAACTTCCATTTTCTTTGGGGAACTAGGACCTATGGAAATTGTGGATGCGGGGGAGGAAAGGTGGGAGATTAATTTCTAGAGGAAGGTGTAAGATTAAGTGGCTAGGGGTGATAGTGTGCAGCCCTTAGATTCCCATGACATGGAACTTGGCCTCATCTATGCAGGGATGGGGAGGTTGGAGAGGACTCAAAATTCTTCAGTTGTTTCTATTTCAACTTCCAATCATTTTGCAAGGTTGGAATCTACAGACTCTATGGACAGGGAAGGGTTGATTTGTGGGTTGCATATCCAAGGGGTGACGAAGGTTGAAGCGGTTCAAGATGTCACCAGAATCCCTATGGATCCTCATAGGGATCTGCTCCCCCCCCCCCCCCCCCGTGAAATTACAGGGTGTGCGGAGGTGAATTTAACCTCCATTGAACAACTACCGGAGGAGGGATTGGTGGTTGTTGCTGCTGGGACTACAGACAAACCGACTATAGGATTTCAGTCTGTTGTGGATCATGAGGATTTTCCTGAAATCCTGAGCAGGAGGATTGAAGAGCATCAGATCCTTGCTCTGGTTCTATATGAGACCCTTCCCCCGTGTGTTTAATTGTTTGAAAAGATTATGTTGGACTACACAGAAATATCCTTTGAGTAGCATCAAAAGGACATCCCGCAGGAGCCAGACCTAAATCAGGATGTGAAATTTGTCTGGTCAGATGATGATGAAGCAACAAGGCTGGATGAAATTTTTTCAGACCATGATGCCATAAATAATGCCAAAATAGCTCAGTTTAGGCAGGAGAGATCTTTGATGGGTGACCCTAGTCGTATTGGCCTGAATTACCCCAAAAAGAGGAAGTTGAGGGCTACCAGTTCACCTAGATCTAGTAGCCAGACAGATGGGGTTGTTTGTGGTTCATATAATCCTAGGAAGGATGGAAACTCCAGGTCTAGATCATGGAGCGTTGATGGTGTCTTGCAAAGAAAGAAGGAGTACGGTGGTGCCATCTCACCTGCCCCAAGGAGGAGGAGATCAAGAAGGGACTACTCTAATCTTCCCATGAAAATTACCACAAGGGCCTCCTCAAAGGCTTCCAAGTCTGCTGAGAAGCAGAGGCTCAGGGGTATCTACACCAATCTTGTTGTTGATATGGAAAATGCCAAGAAAGTTGCGGCAGAGTGGGAGACCACAGAGTCAGATGCGTCTTTAGGATATGGTGCTGACGGAGACCCCTATGGGGATGCTAGGGAGGTTTAACCCTTTGATATGTAGTTTCATTTTTGTTGTCCATTGTTGTTTTCTCTATGGGACTGTCTTTGGGTATGGTTCATTTGAATCTTCCTCTGCCCTGTTCCTGTGTCTTTTTTAATATATTTATGGGGTGGTTGGGAATAGTCTGGCCCTACACCTACTTTCTCCCAAAAAACTAAAAAACCCTAAAAACCCAAAAAAACCATAAAACCCTAAAATCTCTAAAACACCTTAAAATCCCAAAAAACACTAAAAACACATAAAAACCCTAAAAATCTATAAAAATCCATAAAAATGCTAAATACCATAAAAACCCATAAAACCCCTAAACCACCTCAAAACCCTTATGAAACCCTACAAACCCCTAAAATCCTAAAAAATTCATAAAAATTCCAAAATCATAAAAATAAAAAAAATCCATCAAATTCCCTAAAAAACCTTAAAAACCTAAAAAGACTTAAAACCCCTTAAAACCCATGAAAACAAAAAAAACCCTAAAAACCATAAAAAGACCCTAAAAACCCTAAGAAACATTGAAAACCATAAAAAACCTAAAAACCTAAAAACCCCATAAAAACCTAAAACTCACTAAAAACTCTAAAAACCCTTTATACCCTAAAAAGTTTAAAAAAATCTAAAAACCTTACAAAACAAAAAAAAATTACTTAAAACTGAAAAAAAAAACATAAAACCCCTGGAAACCCTAAAAATCCGTAAAAACTCTAAAAGCCCAAAAAAACCTAAAAAGCCCAAAAAATCTCTAAAAACAAAAAAATCCCTAAAAATCATAAAAACCCTAAGAAACCCATAAAAACATAAAAACACTTAAAACCCATAAAAAACTTAAAATTTCTAAAAACACAAATAAAAACTAAAAACCCCATAAACCCTCAAAATTCATAAGAACCATAAAATTCCTCAAATCTATAAAAATCCATTAAAATTTAAAAACCATAAAAACCATGAAAATACCCAATAAAACATTAAAACCCTAAAAATTCTTAAAACTCCTAAAGAACCTAAAAATGCCAAAATATCTAAAAACACTAAAAAGGCCCTAAAAATAAAAAAAGAAACCCAAAAACCATAAAACCCCTTAAGAACTATAAAAACCCTATAAAACCATAAATACCATAAAACCACTAAAAACTCTAAAAACATTTTAAACCCCGAAAATCATTAAAAAAGTCTAAAAAATCTTAAAAATTATAAAAACACAAAAAAAAACCTAAAATTTCTAAAACACTCCAAAGTCCCCCAAAATACATAAAAACCTTGAACCCCCTTAAAACCCCTTAAAATTCATATAAATACTAAAAATACCTAAAAATACCAAAAATTTAAAAATCCTAAAACCTTGAAAAACTCTAAGAAAACCAAAAAAACAAAAAAAACACTCAAACCCCCTAAAAATTAAAAAACGCTAAAAACCCTAAAATACCTAAAAACCATTAAAACCTTTTAGAACCCTCAAAATCACTAAAAATCCTTAAAAATCATAAAAATACCAAAAAAAGACTAAAAATATAAAATCTAAAAAACCCAAAAAACCCAAAAGAAAACCTTAAAATCATAAAAACACATAAAACCCCTAAAAACACTAGAAACCATGAAAACCCCTAAAAATTCTAAAAACCCCTAGAAAATATTAAAACCTCTAAAAGCCTTAAAAAATACTAAAAACCCTAAAAAACACTAAAAATTTTAGAAACCCACTAAACCCCTAAATATTTTTAAAAATTCTAAAAAACCTTAAAACCTATAAAAAACACAAAAAACCCTAGAATCCCAAAAAAATAATAAAAACCCAAAAATACTAAAAAACCTAAAAACCCTCACAATCAATAAAAACCATAAAAATCCTAAAAAAAACTTAAAAATAGATAAAAACATAAAAACCCCTAAAAACCTTTAAAATCCCTAAAAAAACTTAAAAACATAAAACACTTAAAACCCTAAAAAACCTTAAAAAAGCGGGAACCCCTAAAAACCCAAAAAATATGAAAAATGATAAAAATCCATAAAAACCCTAAAACCCATAAAACCCCTAAAACCCCACTAAAAACTCTAAAACCACTTTAAAATCATAAAATGTTAAAAAACTCAAAAAAACTTTAAACCCCTAAAAAACTCAAAAAATCCAAAAAACAAAAAAGAAACCCATAAAAACCATAAAACCCCTAAAAACAAAAAAAATAGCTATAAACCCTAAAAGCCCATAAAAATACTTAAAATTCCTTAAAATTCCCTAAAAACAGAAACAACCCAAAAGACACTAAAAACCCCTAAGAAACTATTAAAACCCTATAAACTTTTAAAACCCATAAAAACCTAAAAACACTAAAAACCCGAAAAAATAACAATACCCCTAAAACCCTCAAAATCCATAAAACTATAAAATATATAAAAATCCTTAAAAATTCCCTAAAAATCCCTAAAAATGTAAAAAATCATAAAAACATAGGAAAACCCTAATAAATATTTAAAACTCTAAAAACACTTAAAACCCCTAAAAACCCAAGAAAATTCCTAGAAAGAGATGGAGGAACACTCTGCCGGGTCTCTCTCTCGCTCAACGCTTCTTCCAGGTTTTCCCCTGGATCTAGATCGGAGCTTCAGCGTTGGATCATTTCCCCTTCCCAGTTCTCGTTGATGGCATGAATTGGATGCACTCTTTGGCCTCAAGGCGGTGGTGTATTTCACGCTTTGGCGGCTTAGACTTCCCCGAGCTTCTTTGCTCTAGCTTTCATACTTTGACATGGCTTTGCTCCATTACTGGTGCATCCGAGCTCCGATGGATATGGTGGTTTTGAGGTCTTCATATCGGTTAGATCTGGAATGTGTTGAAGTCTACATCTACCAGCAGTCGCGGATCAGGGTCGTTTCTTCATATCTGGAGTTTCTAAAAGCGGGTCAATGAATTCAAGGGGATCAATAGCATAGTTGGATGCTTCAGCAATACAGGTTTTGGAATCCTGGACGGATGGTCATATTCCCCAATTTTCTACTTTGGTGTTCAGTTTCTCCTCAGAAGGTGCTTCATTTCTGCCGAAGTTGCAACGTTTTGGTCTGGCAGGACTGGTTGGGCCCTTCTTGGTCGTCGGCGATGCGGATGGTTACAGGTTTGGGAGAGTTGTGCTGGCCTCTTCGGATTCTCGGTGTTGAAAGGTGGGTGCGGCGGGCTCTACGGTGTCCTGAAGGAGACATGCCTGCTCCCGTTCTTGGATCTGTTTTTCCAGATTTGAGTCTGGGATGGGTTTCTCAGCTCTCTTGGTTTCTTGATAGGTTTTGGTGGCAGTGGAAATTGAAGATGCAGGTTTGTGTTTCTGGTTCCTTAGTTTCATCTTTGGTTTATGATTCTCATAAAGTTATGGCCATGTTGAGTTGCATTCTAGTGTCTATGTTAGACTGTGGTTTTTTGAGCTATGGTTGGTTTGGTTGTGAGTCATTGCTGATGATGGATTTGAGGCATGATGATGTGTTGGTTGATGGTTTGGGTGCTGGTTTGGTTTTGAATCACTATGGGTGTTGGATATTGTTTATGTTGAGTAGTGCTGGATGTTGTCCTATCTTCAGGTGTTGCAGATGTGTTCCTAGGTGTCGTACTAGGTGTGAGTTGTTGGAAGCTGTTTGGATTGAAGGTGACACATATGATTTTTCTGGTGGTGGTTTTGTAATGCTGGCGGTGGATATGCTTGGTAAGGAGGTGATGGTTGATGAAAATGGGGATGCGGGAGGCTGGTTGCTGTTTGGCTGGGAGTAGTTGTCGGGAATGCTGAGGAATAGGATGGTAAATGTTTCCTAGATGAGTGGCGATGAAGTGGGTGCCTATGAGGTGAAGGCAATGAATGCTAGGAAGATTAATGAAGGTATAAGTAACTACTTGGTAGGGGATCTGGAGCTGCCGAATGCTAGAGTTGGATGAGAAGGTGCTGAAGCTGTTGTTGCATTTGTTCTTTTGTGGCATTCCCTTTCTTTATTTTCCTTTTGGGGATTGTTTTTTGGGTTAGGGTCGATTGACCCTGCCCCTCCCCGGTCTGCATTTCTTTTGGTTTCTTTTTTCTAATAAATTTTGGGAGGACTAGGAATAGTCTGGTCCTACACCTCTTCTGCCCTAAAAAATCTAAAAATGTTAAAACCCTAAAAAGACACTAAAACACTAAAAACCCTAAAAACCCATAAAAACCTTAAAAACCTAAAAACCCCCCTAAAACTATAAGAACCCACTAAAAACTCTAAAATCACATTAAACCCCTAAAACCATTAAAAACTAAAAAATCCTTAAAAATCCTAAATAACTCAAAAAATCCTAAAACCCAAAAAAAACTATAAAACCTTAAAAACCCTAAAAACCCCTAAAACATGTCAAAATCCCTAAAACCCTTAAAACCCCATAAAAATTACAATAAAACCTAAAAAATACCTAAAACATAAGACACCCAAAAAACCCTGAAAACCCCTAAGAAAACCTCAAAAACCAAAAGACACTTAAAACCCCTAAAAATCCTAAAATTGATAAAACCCCTAAAAAATCCTTAAAAAACCCTAAAAATAATAAAAACCCTTAAAAACCTTTAAGACCCTAAAACCCCATAAAAACCCAAAAAACCACTAAAAACTCAAAAAAAAACTTTAAACCCTTAAAATTTTCAAAAAACTATAAAAATCCTTAAAACAAATAAAAAACTCAAAACCCCAAAAAAAACCAAAAAAATCATAAAACCCTAAAAACCCTTAAAAACAATCAAAATCCTTATAAGCCATAAAAATCATAAAAATACTAAAATTCCTAAGAAATCCCTTAAAATGTAAAAAAAATCAAAAATCAAAAAAACATAACAAAACCTTAAAACCTAAAAACACTTAAAACCCCTAAAAACCTAATAAACACTAAAAATGATAAAGAACACTAAAAAACCTTGAAAACACCTCAAAAAACCTTAAAAAACCCAACAAAATACCTAAAAACCCTAAAAAATAAAAAAGATAAAAACCCTAAACACCATAACAAAACTATAAAAACCTAAAAACCCTTAAAACCCCTAAAAATCTAAAAATTCTAAAATACCTAAAAACACAAAAGGACCACATACCCTAAAACATCTAAACCCCATAAATAAAAACCCCTAAAAACCTTTAAAATTCATAAAAAACCATAAAACATGTACAAAACAAGTAAAAACTCTAAAAATCATTTAAAACCCTTAAAAAGTTAAAAAATCTAAAAAAAATATTAAAAATCCTAAATGACTCAAAAAAACTAAAACCCAAAAAACCATTAAACCCCTAAAAACCATAAAAATGCCTAAAATCCCTAAAAAATATAAAAAACCTAAAAAATACCTAAAATCCCTAAAAATGTAAAAACCCCTAAAACCCTAGAAAAAAAATACGAAAACCATAAAAACCTAAAAACACTAAAAATCCCTAAAAACCTAAAAATGATAAAAATCCAAAAAATCCACTATAAATTCCTAAAACCCTCAAAATCCCTAAATAGCCTAAAAACCATAAAAACCCTAAAAAATAACAAAAATACCTAAAAACTAAAAAAAACAAAGAAAAACCTAAGAAAATATTAAGAACCTAAAAACACTTAAAACCCCTAAAAACATAAAAATGATAAAACACCTAAATACCTAAAAGACTCTAAAAATCCTAAAAATCGGTGAAACCATAAAACCCAAAAAAACCTTAAAAACCCTTAAAACAAATAAAAAACCTAAAACCACTAGAAACTATAAAACCCTTTAATATCTGGAAAACAGTAAAAACTCTAAAAAACCATAAAACCCCTTAAACGTTATTAAAAACCCTAAAACCCCAAAATAACAATAAAACCTCTAAAAACCCTCAAAATCAATAAATATCATAAAAAATATATAAAAACCCATAAAATCCCAAAACGCAAAAAACCCTAAATACCTTGAAAACCCCTAAGAAAACCTTAAAAACCAAAAAACATTTAAACCCCCAAAAAACCTAATAACGCAAAATAACCCAAAAACCCCTAAAAACCCAAAATCCCAAAAAAACCTAAAAGTACCTAAAAATACATAAAAATACTAAAAAATAATTAAATAAACCTAAAAACATAAAAACACCTAAAAAACCTGAAAACACCTAATAAACCATAAAAATTAAAAATGCTTCAAACCCCAAAAATACCAAACAAAATGCTAAAACCCTAAAAACCCAAAAAGTCGCTAAAACCCCTAATAACCATAAAAACCCCTAAAACCTTTATAACCCCTAAAACCCATAAAATCCCTAAACCCTACTAAAATAAATTTAAACCCTTTAAACCCCAAAAAACTTTAAAAACACTTAAAACATTAAATATTTTAAAAAACTCAAAAAAAAACTAAAACCCAAAAATCCATAAAAACCATAAAAACCTAAAAAAATATTCAAAATACCTAAAATCCTAAAAACCATAAAAATAAAAAGTAAACCCTAAAAATCCCTAAAGATGTAAAAAACCATACCCCCTGCAAAAACTCTAAGCAAACCTTAAAAACCTAAAAAAAGTTAAAACCCCTAAAAACCTAAAAATGCTAAAACCCAAGAATCCTAAAAACTCTAAAAATCCTAAAAAATCTAAGAACCCTAAAAACACCTAAAAATCATAAAAACCCAAAAATATAATAAAAACACTAAAACCACTAAAAACTCTAAAAACCCTTTAAACACTATAAACATTAAAAAAACTCTAAAAACCTTAAAACCTCTAAAAACTAAAAAAAAATCCATAATAACCCAAAAAACTATAGAAACCACAAAAACCCTAAAAAATATAAAATCTCTCATAATCCCTAAAAACCCCAAAAGAAATTAAAATCCTAAGAATTCATTAAAAATACCTAAAACATAAAAACCCTAAGAAACCCTAAGAAAACCATCAAACACTAAAAACCACTAAAAAAATTAAAAACACTAAAATCACTAAAAACCCTAAAAACTTTTAAAATGATTAAAATATATAAAACCCTAAAATCCATAAGAATTTCTAAAATTCTCCAAAATCCATAAAAAACCCCAAACTCATGAAATAATCCAATGAAAACCATAAAAACCCCAAAAAACATAAAACCTATAAAAACCTAAAAAATTCTAAAAATACTAAAACCGCCTAAAAGGACCCAAAAACCCTAAAATCACCTAAAAACCATAAAACCCCTAAAAACCATAAAACCCATAAAACCCATAAAAACCTTAAAAACCACCAAAAACTCTAACAACCTATTTAACCCTTAAAATATTAAAAAACTCTAAAACACCTAAAAAACCTATTTACTAAAAAAAACCCTAAACCCTAAAAAACCCATAAAACCTATAGAAACCCTAAAACCCCTTGAATTCCCTAATAAAACTAAAAATCCAAAAAATCATAAAAATTCTAAAAATCTTTAAAAACCAAAAAAAACTCTCAAATACCTAAAATCCCTAAATAGTGATAAAAATCCTAAAAAATCCCAAAAAATACCTAAAAACCTAAAAAACCCTAAAACCTATGAAAACACCTAAAAAAACATAAAACCCAAAAAATCCCATAAAATTCCTAAAAATGATAAAACCCTAAAAAGACCCTAAAACCCATAAAACGCATAAAAACATTTAAAAACTTTATGAACCCATAAAATCCAAAAACCCACTAAATACTATAAAAACCCTTTAAACCCCCAAAAATGTTAAAGAAATATAAAAAACCATATAACCCTAAAAACTCAAAAAAAACATAAAACCCACAAAAAACCATTAATACTATAAAAACCACTAAAACCCTCAAAATCTAGAAAAAAACTAAAAACCATAAAAATCCAAAAATTCCATAACAATCCAAAATAATTAAAAACCCTAAAACCATTAAAACCCTAAGAAAACTTTAAATAACTAAAAACGCATTAAACCCGTAAAAACATAAAAACTCTAAATTCCCAAAAAAAACCCTAAAAACCAAAAAAAATCCTAAAAACTCAAAAAACCCCAAAAGATCCTAAAAACCCATAAAAAACCTAAAAATACCTAAAAATACCTGAAACATAAAAAACCCTAAAAACCCTGAGAAACCATAAGAAAACTTTAAAAACTTAAAAACATTTAAAACCCCTAAAAATCTAAAAAAAGGCCCTAAAACCCTTAAAAATGCTAAAAGTCCATAAAACCCCTAACACAATAAAACTTTCAAATACCATAAAAACCCTAAAACCCCAAAAAAACTAAAACCCACTAAAAACACTAAAACCCTTTAAACCCCCAAAAACATTAAAAATATCTAAAAACCATAAAATCTCTAGAAACTCTAAAAAATTGCAAAAAAATACAACAAACCAAAAAAACTCTAAAACACCTAAAACCCTTAAAAATCCCTAAAAACCATAAAAAACGATAAAATTCCAAAAAAAAATCCCTAAAATCCCTAAAAACGTAAAAACTCTAAAAAACCCAAAGAAAATATTAAAACCCTTAAAAATCATAAAAACCTAAAAAACATAAAAATCCTAAAACCCATTTAAACTCTCAGAAACCTTAAAATCCCTCAAAATTCAAAAAAAATATAAAAACACATAAAAATTGTAAAAATACATAAACACATAAAAACCCCTCAAAACCCATAAAACCCCAATGAAAACCAAGAAAATCTAAAAATACCTCAAACCCCTAAAATACCTAAAAGGCACTACAACCCTAAAACGCACTAAAAACCCTGAAACCTATAAAAATCCTAAAACATTAAAAACCCCTAAACCCCATAAAAACACAAAACCCCTAAAAACTTAAAACCCCTCAAAATCCTTAAAGATCCTAAAAACCACAAAAAAATCCTAAAAAATATCTAAAATCCCAGAAAATGTAAAACCCTGAAAACCCCTACGAAAACCTTAAAAACCTAAAAACATTTAAAACCACTAAAAACCTAAAAACTCTAAAAACCCTAAAAAACATAAAACGGCTAAAAACCTAAAACCCCTAATAACCCTAATAACCCCTAAAAATAATTAAAAACCCAAAAAACCAATAAAAATCCTAGAACCCACTGAAAACTCTAAAAACCTTTAAACCCCTAAAAACTCAAAAAAAACCCTAAAAACACTAAAATCCCTGAAAATACCTAAAAGCCCTAAAACTATAAAAATCCTAAAAAATCCCTAAAAATCCCTTAAAACATAAAAACCCAAGAAACCCTAAAAAAATCTATTAAACCCATAAAAACCTAAAAACACTTAAGACCGCTAAGAAACCTAAAAAATGATAAAAACCCAAAAAATCCCTAAAACCTCTTAAAATCCATAAGATCTCTAAAAGGATTAAAAATATTTAAAAATCTCTAAAAATCATAAAAATGTAAATAACCCTAAAAACACTAAAAACCCCTAAAAAACCTTAAAACCCTAAAAATTATGGAAAACAATAAAAATGATAAAAACTATAAAACCCCTAATAGCCCTAAATACCCTCAAAATCTTTAAAAACCCTAAAAATCCTAAAAGTCCTAAAAATGCCCTAAAACACAAAAAAAAATATTATAGAACCAAAAAACCAGAAAACCCCTAAAAAGCCTTAAAACCCTAAAAACTCTTAAAACCCCTCAAAATGATAAAAATAATAAAAACCTTAAAATCCCTAAAAAGGTAATAAAACCCCAAAAAAACAAAAATATGCCTAAAAAACATAAAAATCCAAAAATCCCATAAAACCCAAAAAAATAACTAAAAACTATAAAATCTATATAAAACCCTTAAAAAGTTAAAAAATCTAAAACCCCTAAAAATCTAAAAAAATCCTTAAATCCCAAAAAAATAATAAAAACACTAAAAACCATTAAAATCCCTAAAAACCCAAAAAAACCATAAAAATCCTAAAAAATCCCAAAAAAATCCCTAAAAACATAAGAAACCCTAAAAACTAATAAGAAAACCATAAAACCCTAAAACACTAATAACCCATAAAAATCATAAAAACTTCTATAAACCCTATAACCCCCCCCCCCACCAAAACCTCTAAGAACCCCAAAAAAACCTAAACTATTTAAAAACCAAAATCTTCTAAAATTCCTAAAAATTCCCTAAAAACGCTAAAATTGAAAAAACCCAAAAAAAACCCTGAAAACCCCTAAGAAAACCCTTAAAACCTAAAAACACTTAAAACCCCTAAAACCCTAAAAATTAATAAAACACTAAAGACTCCTAATAAAATCCTAAAATCCCCTAAAAACAATAAAAACCCCTAAAACTCTTAAAAACCATAAAATCACATAAAAACTCTAAATAGTATAAAAATCCATTAAACCCCTAAAAACGTTTAACAAATATAAAAAACCATAAAAAACAAAAAAAACCCAAAAAACCCAAAAAAACAAAAAAAAACCATAAAAACACTAAAGACCCTTATAATGATAAAATCCCTCAAAATCCCCAAAAAACATAAAATACCAAAAATATCCTAAAAACCCTAAAAACATAAAAACCCCTAAAAACCCTAAAACCCTTAGAATTCCATAAAATCCTAAAAACACTTAAAACTCTAAAACCTAATATGATTAAAACCCTAAAAGCACTAAAAATCATAAAAATATTTAAAACCTTCAGAACCACTAAAACTCTAAAAACCATAAAAATCCTTACAAAATCCCTAAAAATAATAAAAACATAAAGATCCCTAAAAACCATGAAAACGCCTAAGAAACCCTTTAAAACCTAAAAAATTAGAACCCCTAAAAACTCAAAAATCTCTAAAAATACTAAAAATCCTAAAAGACCCAAAAACTCTAAAAAACCCCAAACCCATAAATTCCAGAAAAATATTAAAATTTCAAAAAACCCTAAAAAACCACTCAAAACTCTGAAAACCGTTTAAAACCCTAAAAACATTAAAAAGATCTAAAAATGTTAAAGACCCTAAAAATTCAAAAAACCCCTAAAAACCCTAAAAACCTCTCAACATCCATAAAAACCATAAAAACTAAAAAATCCCTAAACACAAAGAAACCCTTAAAAACCAGAAAACCCAGAATAAAATCTTAAAAACCTAAAAACTTTCAACATCCCTAAAATTGATAAAAATCATAAAACACTAAAAACCCAAAAAATCCTAAAAACATAAAATCCATAAAAACCTTACAAACCCTAAAAACCCATAAAAATCATAAAACCCACTAAAAACTATAAAACCCCCATTAAGTCCCTAAAAATCTTAAAAACCCCTAAAAACATAAAAACCCTAAAAACACAAAAAAAACCCTAAAATCCAAAAATATTATAAAACCCCTAAACCCTGCCCCCCCTAAAAAACTATAAAACCCCTAAAAACACTCAAAAACCCTAAAAACCCGTAAAGAAACTTAACAAGTCATAAAAATCCATAAAAACATAAAGAACCCAAAAAACCCTGAAAACCCATAAAAACCCCTTAAAAACCTATAACACTAAATACTCTAAAAAACCTAAAAATTATAAAAACCCTAGAAAACCATAAAACCCCGTATAACCCTCAAGATACCTAAAAACCCTAAAAACCACAAAATTCTTAAAAAATCCTAAAAATCCCAAAAACAAAAAAAACCCTAAAATCCCAAAGAATACATTGAAAACCTAAAACAATAAAAACCACTAAAAACCTAAAAACCCAAAAATACCTTAAAACCCCTAAAAACCATAGAAAACCTAAAACACATAAAAACCCTAAAAACCACTAAAAACTCTAAAATTCATTTAAACCCATAAAAATGTTAAAAACCTCTAAAAACCTAAAAACCATAAAACTCAAAAAAACATACAAATCCTAAAAATACCTAAAACCCTGAAAATCCATAAAACCCTAAAAATCCATAAAAATCCTAAAAGTTCCATTAAAATATATAGAACAGAAAAAACCCTAAAACCATTAAAACCCATAAAAACCTTAAAACCAAAAAACACTAAAAATCCCCTAAAACATAAAAGGAAAAAAACCTAAAAGGGATAAAAACCGTAAAAACACTAAAAACCATAAAAAACATAAAACCTTTTAAAACCCTAAAATTTAATAAAAACTCTAAAAACCCTTTAACCCATGAAAATTTTAAAAAACACTAAAAACCTTAGAACCCCAAAAATCTCAAAAACCCAAAAGAACTTTAAAAAAAATCATAAAACCCCTAAAATAACCTAAAACCCTAAAAATAATCAAGAACACTGAAAACCATAAAAATATTTTAAAATCCCTAATAACAAAAAACCCCTAAAACCAAAAAACCAAATAAAACCGTAAAAACCTAAAAACACCTAAAACATAAAAACACTACAAACCCTAAAAAGCACTAAAAAACTAGAAAAAACCTTAAAATCACTAAAACCCTAAAAACTATAAAAATAATGAAAAATACCTAAAAACCCTAAAAACATAAAAACCCTATGAAAACTAAAAAAACCTGAAAACACTTAAAACCCCTAAAAATATAAAAATCCTAAAATCCCTAAAAACTATAAAAGACCCCAAAATCATAGAAACCTATTATAACATTAATAAAACCCTAAACCCCCATAAAAACCATAAAACCCAACAAAACTCTAAAAATCCTTGAAAACCCTAAAACATTAAAAACTCTAAAAAACCTTAAAACCCTAAAAACTCAAGAAAAACCAAAAAACCAAAAAATACCATAAAACCCTATAAACCCTAGAAGCCCTCAAAAATCCATAAGGTATGGGAATTACACCGGGTTCTTTATTGAAGTGGATATGGAATTAACCATGGTTGATGAGTTTGACCTCACTACCCTTTGGGAGAGTCCCACCCTAGAAATTAAATATGAAAGAAGGCCCAAATTTTGTCATAATTGTAATTTATTTGGTCATCCACTCTCGGAGTGCTTAAGAATTGAGGTTTTCATTATCTGAAATCTCCAAAGGTATGATTCCAACCTCTACAATAAGAATCTTGGGATAGGTAAAGTAAAGTTCCCTGAAAGATCTAAGGTTGGTGAGACCTTCCCCCACTAGGACCCCACTACTTCTATTCCCTATCAGAATGTAGTTGTCATCACTGAGGGCATCACCCATGAACCCTCAAATAAGTAGAGACTTGTTTATCAGGCTCCTCCTCAGGTCCCTATTGATGTTATTCCTACTAAATTTGGGAACTTGACCAAAAACCATCCTATGGATCCTTCTACAATCAAGGTTGTTTCACAGCTTCCCTCATATTCATAACCTGTTGGCCTGCCCAATGATGAGGTAGGGGCACCGATTGTCAACCTATTATTAACACACCTTTCCAACTTCAAGGAGTGACTGATCATGTTGGGGAGCCTATACATCATGTTGCTGACAATAATGATGATCCGAAGAATTTTTTGGCTCACCAAGACCTGACTACTAAGACACATCCCCAAGAACCCACTCCTATTGAGGTCATTGTTATCTTAGTTACTATCATGGATACTGCATAGTAGGCTTGGCCTATACTCACTACCGCTCACCCCACCAGCCAGGTTGAGGGGAATTGTTCTACCCCATTCCCTGTGGATGATTCATAGGAAACTAATTAAAACCTCAACTATAAAGGTATCATATTGGGTACTATATTATAGTCAACCTCAGTTTCTTCAATCACGATAATGAATTCCTGCCACTCTAAAGAGAAGGTGGCCATGCCTAAGGGATCACCTATGCCTGACTTGAGTGTTGACTATTTCACAGGGGTGTATTTTGTAACAGTTGTGAAGTGGAAACCATATGGGAAAACAAATAATTAGGGGATATTCCCCTTGAATAGATTCACCCTGCTCAGTGGAGAATGCTGGGATGATGTTGTTGAGGATCATCCCCATGAAGATGGTGACTGGAAAGAGGAAATAACTGGTTCTAAACCCATGAGGAAGCCTATAGGTAGGCCCAAAAATAAAGGGAATAAAGGAAAAGGTAAGTACATCAACCCCTCCTATAATTCTGTTAAAAATAATATGCCTCATTCTAGGATAAACACATCCCTTTTTAAATAGGGTCATGTTCTTAGATTTCCAAGGGCTTGGTAATTCTCCCACAGCCTATGCCCTTATGTACTTTCTCCTCTCTAATAGGCCAATGATCATTGGTATTGTTGAACCCATGATGAATTTTGAAAACTATAAGGGATTAAATTTTTTCATCCTTGGATACTTCATTTCTTATCATAATAGGAAGGAGTGTCTCTCTAAAACCTTGTGGTTTCTGAATCATGATGACATTCAAGTTATTTTATTTGAGGCAAACTCCCAAATCATCTCCCTCTCAATCTGTTTTTAGGATTCCACTTTAACCATGTCCTTTTTTTATGAATCCTACTTGTACACTAAAATAAGGGACTTATGGAGGAAGTTGGCTCAATTAAATGAACTTGTGGCTCATAACTAGATTATAATTAGAGACTTAAACACAATATTGAGCCAAGATGAGAATATTTGACCCAACTTCTCTTGAATATATATAGATGAATTCTCTTGCTTCTTGGATCAATGTGACCTCACAGAAATTCCTATTGCTGGAGCCTCTTTTACATGGGGAAGTATCACAATAAATGGATGATAGGCTAGTAATCTTGACAGGTGTTTATATAATATCAGTGATAGGAGTGTCCTCACTAATATATATGGGTTTACTCTTCCCAAGTTCGACTCATATCACAACCCTCTTGTTATATTTTTTGGAGAAGGATATTCAATTTTCATTATTTTCTAGAATCACCTCTGAATTCGGTGCGAAAGATTTGATTGAGACGTTGATCAAAGATAATGGATTTTACTTATTTGGGTTTTTTCCTTCACATGAAATTTTTGAAATTTGTTCAAGTGGGCCTTATTTATTTTCAAATAGATCAATGAATCTTAGATCATGACATCTAGGTATTTCCCTTAGAAATGAATTCTTCTTCATTTTTCTAGTTTGGGTTAATTTTTATAACATTCCTCTTAAATCCTGGTCTATGGAGGGATTAAACTACATTAAAAGTGTGATTTTTAAGCCTATATTTGTATAAAAATACATAGGTTATATTATCAAGATTACTTTTGTGTAAATTTTTGTTGAAATCTTGGCCAAGAAAGATCTTCCAAAATAAAATACATTGTAATTTGGATCTATCTCTTCCTCTTTCATCAAATTCAAGTACATTTTGGTTCCTAAAAATTGTATCTTTTGAAAAATGTTTTGGAACCATTTTAATCAGTGTAATAAGAATTTCAAGGTAGACTCTAAAGTGGGTTGGACCATAGTTACCCACAAAAAGAGGATTTATCCAAAGAAGCAACCACCTCATGTTTCTTCTTCTAAGTCATAGGGTGTTATACCTCATCTTTTTTCCTTGAAGAAGTTGTTAGATACCATGTTGTCTTTCACTTCTAGTAAACCTAAGACTATTCCCCCTAGGACTTAAGGTTCGTTTGAAGTGGATGCTTCCTTTTTTTCATGAATAATTATAGTCTTGAGAATAATTCCATCACTATTGTTTGCAATTACATTGATTTTTTGATGGAGGATTCTCTTCAAGAAGCCCTCAGGTCTAGTACAATTTTTTTTCTATACCCCTTCTGAACTAGCTACCTAGAAGTATCATGGTCCGTCTTCTGGGTTTGTTATTTCCAGTACCACATTGGGTTCTATTCCCAAATTTTCTTCCTCTCCTATTGTGTTGAAGGTTTCTAAGAGTTTGTAGCATTTATCATGTAGTTCTAGGAGTTATGGTTATATTACTAATGTTTATTCTTCTTTTTATGGGAGGAGGGATTATGAAAGAATTGAGGTCTCAATGCTCAGGTCTGAGAAATATGGATTTCATTCATTGAGTTCTCTAGGTGATGTTGATGTCGGGGATTCCTCTCGAGGTCCAAAACCCCATGATCAGGATAGTCTCAGGTCTTTTATAGTATGTGATAATATTCTTAGGGATAAATTGGTTAAGGTATATGAGTATGACCCAAAGTGGGAACCAATAAAAATTGGACCCAAGATGGATACTTCCAGACCCCCTCTATTTCTAATGTTTAATTTTGTAGTATGGAAGGTTAGGGGTCTCAACACCCCTAGTAAATGAAGGGAGGTACATGATAACATTTTTTCTAACAAGTTGGTTTGTTTGGGACTTATAGAAACCAAGTTTAAAAAGGATAATCATATTACTATTGTTGGTAATATTATAATGGGTTGGAAATTACATTCTAACCACTTTTATACTCCTTCGAGGCATATTATGGTTTTATGGAATCCTCAGTTTTTGGTTTTGGATCCTCATTTTGAATCTTCCCATCTATTGGAATGATGAGTAATGGTTTTTAAGGTCGACTTGTCTTGTGTGATTTCCTTCAATTATGGATCTAGTTATATTGATAAGCGTAGAAAAATTTGGGAAAAATTTTCCTTCTATGTTTCTTCTATTAATGATTATCCTTTTATTTTTCTTGGGTATGTTAATGCAGTGAGATTTCCATAGGATATATTTAGTGGTGTTTTAGACTGGAATTCTTCTATGGAGGAGAGTAATTACAGAATTCTAAAATCTAATTTGGTCAACCTTGTATGTTTGGGGATGAGGTTATATTAGATGAAGGTTAATTGTAGATTTTTTAAGATTTCGGATAGTGTCATGGTAAACTCTTCTTGGCTATACAGATTTCCCTTTTTGAGTGTATATTTTTTACCATTTGGTATCTATGATTATACTCTTATTTTTATTAAATATGGATATGGGATTCACTTAGTAAAGTTTCCATTTAAATTTTTTAATCATTAGTCTTGTTATGATAACTTTATCATCCCGGTGACCTCATCTTGAAATTTTGGTTTCAAAGGTTTTAAAATTTTCTAGGTTTATTAGAATATTAAGAGGGTAAAAAAATCTCTCTATGAATTTAATACTCAATTTACTTATCAAAATAATTTTGAAATTTCATCCATCTGGAAAGAATTATCTGAGTGGAAAACTACCTATGTCTATAATGGCCACTCTGAAGCCCTTATTTAATAGGAGTTCATATGTAAAGAGAGGCTAAAGGACTTTACACAAAAGGAATCTCTCTATTCCAAACATAAGAGGAGATTCTAATGAATAAAGGATGGAGACCTCAATACTTTCATCTTTTTCAATTTGGTTAAAGAACAATTTAATTATTCCAATCTATTCCTTCTTCGTAGAGTTGATGGTTTGATTATCACTGATCTTGGAATTATTATGCATGATATAGTTTATTTCTTACAAGTCCTAATTAGATAACCTCATTCTAAGACTTACTCTAGAATATCTAGTGTGGAGTCTTTTTTTGTTCACACCATTGATAGGGTTGGTTGTGATGTTATAGACAATATTGTAGAGCTGGTGGAATTCCATAGGGTTTATTTTCCCTTCATCTCAATAAATCACCAGGTATGAATGGTTTTAATGATTTTTTGTTCCATAAATCTTGGTCTTTGGTTGGTACAAATGTCAATGAATCTATTTTGTAATTCTTCAAAACTAGGAATATGTTGTGGGAAGTTAATGTCTCAATCATTTCTATGAATCCTATGGTGATTCATGCATGTTCACTTATGTATTTCAAGCCTATTTATTGATGATAAACAATATAAAAGTCTATTTCTAAGATCTTAGAAGTTATATTGAGATTGGTTCTTCCTTTTTACATCAATAAGGATTTTTCAGGCTTCATTCAAGGAAGGAGAATCTCTGATAACACTTTTATTTCCCAAGAATTGATTAGGTGTTATCATATTTATTTTGGGGTTCTAAGATGTTCCTTTAATATTTATTTGATAAATAATTTTTATTTTATCATTCGGGAGTTTATTTTGGATGTCTTTTAGATTCTTGGATTTCTAGACATATTCTCCTCTTGGATCAAAAGGTGTTTCTATTCCTTGATGTATACTATGAAAATTAATGGTATCCTAAAAGGTTAATTTCTAGGGAATATAGGGTTGAGGCAAGGAGATACTCTTTCACCCTCCCTTTTTGTGATTTGAATGGAGGTCTTTTCTCACATTATGGATTATCTTATTTCTACTTCAAGCTCTTACAAGTTTCATTGTCATTATGTTATGACTTCAATCTCCCATATTTTCTTTACAGACGATGTTTTATTATTCTATTTTGGAAATTTGGACTCGGTTTTAATCATCAAACATGTTATGGATATTTTCTCTTCTTTATCTTTCTTGAATGTTAACCTTTCAAAATCTTTGATGTTCTCCACTAGAACTTCTTCTGATGTTCAAGATAGTATCTAGGAAGCTATGGGTATTAAGGGAGGTTTCCTTCCTCGTTTTCATCCCAAGGGTCCCCTTATTACTTTCAAGATTAGATTGGTTGATAGTGTGACTTTAGAGAATAAAATTTTTAGAAGGATTAAAGTTTGGGAAAATAATTTTCTCTACTTTTTGGGTTGTTTACACCTTTTTCAATCAGTTTTATTTAGTATGAAATATTATTTGGGATATCATTTTATTTATCATAAGAAATTTTTTAATACCATTGAATCTAAACATATTATTTTTATCTAGAAATGGATTTCACTTTATTCCTTCAAGGATAAAGTGGCTTGGGATTTGGTGGTTAAGACTAAATATGAGGGAGGATTAGGGGTTAACCAATCTAGGGATTGGAACAAAGTGACTGTTGTTAAAATTTCTTGGAATATTTGTAACCCATATATTCTTTTGTTTGCATGGACTGGGAAAGGATATTCCTTCTTGTATTCTCTCAATTTTGGGTGGCTAAAGTTACATGGAACTACTCATGGACCTAGAGGAAATTTTTTGGTCTCCATCATTTTCTTAGAGAATGTATTTCTTTTTCAGTGGGGAATTGATTGGGCATCTCTTTATGGTTTGATTCATATCTTTCTAGAGTTCCTATTTGCTCCTCTATGGATGATTATATTGTCTATGATCCTGGTTTAACAAAATTTTAATTGGTTTCTAGTTAATTTTTTATGGTTCTTGAAATCCATTACTTTCTATATTTTTTTATCTTTTGGATTTATGGAAATATATTCTCTCTTTCATTGGGAATGGAGGGGGATATGATAAGGTTATTTAGAATGGTAAGTCTGGTTTCTCTATTCATTTGGATAGGGAAAAATTGAGAGTGAAATATGCCACTCTTTTCTAGAATTCTCTGGTCTAGAGACATCCTATCCCTACCAGGTTTTCCTCCATATTATGGTTAGGTATGCTAAATCAGTTAGTCACTTAAGATAGGTTGTAACGAAGGGGTTTGGGTTTTTCTAAATGTTGCCTTCATTGTGAGTTGGATTCTAAATGGATTGAATTTTTTTTCTATTGTAAGTTTTCTATGAAGATATAGTCTTATATCATGAACCAGTTAAATTTTTATTGCAAATATGGATCCTTCTCTTCCATTATTTATTGGTTAATTTTTTTTTACTTAGGATTCCTTGAGTAGTGTCTTGGGAATATTAGGGGTTTCTAGATTGGTGTATTTTATTTGTAAGGAAATAAACTCTAGGATGTATGTATCTTCCATACACTATGGCACTTATATCTGGATCAAGTTTAAATTGAACATCCTCTCTAGGATTTATTCTTGAAATAAATTTTCCAATTGTATGTAAAATAAGGATTTTGCTCAAAGATGGAATTTTCAAAGTTATTTTCTTAGGGATGGTTGTTTATTTCTTTGTGAGTCTTCGGTTACTGTTGCACTATATTTGGGTCTATAGTGGTTTTTGCTACTATTTTAGTCTATTGGAAAGGTATAGTGATATAGCATGTATTTTTTGGTTGGTTTGCTTCTCGTTCGGGTCTTGAAAGTTATGTTATTGTGGTTGTTGTTGTTGTTATTTTGGAACTGGGTGGGTACATGATGTTTGGGGTACAAGGTGTTGGTGTAGAGGTTGTCTAGTTATGGTATGTGGGGATGTTAATATAGGGGATTCTGGTGTGGTGTGGATGGAGGAACATGTTTTTCTTCTAAGTTTTTTTTTAGAGGTTGGTTTTTATGGTGTGGGTTCTTTTAGTTGGGCTTGCTGGTTTTTGGTTGATAAGTTTTTTTTCGGTTGTGGTATAGCTTCTAGCTAGCCACATGTGGGGGATTTGTTGTGTATGGTTGTGGCTCAGTTTGTGGTTGACCATTTGGGAATGCTATTGGTGGTAGGTATTTTACAGTTGGTGATTTCGGGCTGTAATTTTATTGGGTCTTTGGGTGGTCATGTGTGGTGGTTTGTTAACTTGATGTTTCATAATGTTTCCTTGGATGTTGGGTTCATGAGGAGGTTGGTGGTTCATTTTGTGTAGGGGCTAGTGATGTTGTTCTTAGAGTCAAGTTTTCTTTTTTATCTAGATGGTGATAGAATCATCTTGGGTTGTATTGACTGTGATGGTGTGAGTGGTTGGGATGGGTCACCTATGTTTTGTTCTAGGTGGGATGATTTCAATTGCTGGTGTTTTGGGGAGTGGTGTTGTAGTTGGGTGATAAGTGGATTGATTTTGGTTGGGTGAGGGTGTAGGTAGGTGGGTTGGCTCACTGGTGTTTACTGCAGGTGTGTTGACTGGTCTATTATAGGTCTGTTGTGATACCAGCGGCGGTTGGTTGATTATCTCCTTGGATGGCTAATGGTGGGGTTTTAGAGGTGATTCTCATGGGATACTCAATTTGATTCGATAAGGGGATGTCGAGACCTTACTTATCTTGGATGTTGAGGATATTGTGGTTATATTGGTTTTGAGAGGGGATTATTTATTTGGGCTTCATGTGGCTATTATTTAGTTGGGATTCACATGTTTTGGTGGTTTCTTCTTGTTTCTTTAGGGTGCTTAGGAATGAGTAATTTGGTTTGAGGGTGTAGAGGGAGGAATCTTGGGTGATTTTTTCTAATGATGTTGTATTGGGACCATTTTGTGGTATTACTGTGGTTTCATTTTAGCTTACAAATTATTGGTTCTATTTGTTTAGATTGAGGTAGTATTGTGGATGGTTTTTATTTCAATCCTTGTGTTCCTATGTGTTTGTTATGGTGTTTTAGTGGGTGTGTTTGGTTGTGTGTGGGGGGTAGTGGTGAGTGTGTATGTTCATTTGTGTGTGTGGTGGTGTGTGTATACCTATATGTGATGGTGCATGCATGTGTGCATGAGTTTCTTCTTGCAGATGTTTTTGGCTACTCCTAGTTAGGTGCTGCTATTTCGACCTTGGCCATTTGTTTCCTTAGTTGTGCTTCCATTCGAAGTGGTTGATAGATTTGTGCTTATATCTACTCAAGTTAATTCTTCTAGGTTGAAAGGGGTGTGTGTACTAGGGTCCTGTGCAGTTAGTGTCTATTCTGTGTGCTATTATAGCTGAAAGGTTGTTCTAGTTGTAGTATTCGTTGCTATTGGAATATCTCGAGTTCGGCTTCATATTGGGATCATGCGTTGTTGGTTGACAGTGTATTTTTCTATTGGTTTTTTCTTCTACTTCATGGATGTGATGTATGTTGGCTTGGTGGTAGTGATTTCCTTCCATCCTACTTCCATCTGAACGTGCTCCACAAGATTCTCGAGATGTTTCATCCAACTTGTTTACTCGATCATTTTGGGTTCCTTCCATGGTTCTCTTATGTTTGGTTTGGTCTTGGAAACTTTATTTTAAGAACAAACATTGTTTCAACCTTGGGTGAAATTCTTATAATTCAAATTTTATGATATATAATTCAAAATTTTTACTTCCAAAACCCCCTAAAAACCCAAAAAAAACCACAAAACCCTAAAATCCCTAAAAACCCTAAAAACCCCTAAAAACCCATAAAAATCCTAAAAAATCCCTAAAAATGTAAAAACCCATAAAACGACTAAAAACAAAAATAAAACCTTAAAACCCTAAAAATATATAAATCCCCAAAAAACCCTAAAAACTCTAAAACCCTAAAAACCGTAAAAAACCATAAACCCCCTAAAAACCATAAAACTCCTAAAAACCATAAAAACCACTAAATACCCATAAAACCCTAAAAACGACTAAAACTCAAAAAAAAAATTAAACCCCTGAAAAAATTAAAATATATAAAAAAAATGAAACCCTAAAAAATTTTAAAAAAAACCCTAAAAACTCAAAAAAACCAAAAAAACCCTAAAAACCTTTAAAAACCCTATAACCCCTCAAATTCCCTAAAACCCCTAAAATCCATAAAAATCCTAAAAATTCCCTAAAAATTCCAAAAAATAGGAAATAACCTAAAAACCTTAAAAACCGGTAAGAAAACCCTAAAAACATAAATATAGTTAAAACCCCTAAAAACTTACAAAATGCTTAAAACCCTTAAAACCCCTAAAAACCCCTAAAATCCAATAAAAACTCTAAAAAGCTATCAAACCTATAAAAATGTTAGAAACCTATGAAAACTATAAAAATCCTAAAAAATCAAAAAAACTCTAAAACCAAAAAAAAACCATAAAAACCCTAAAAACCTAAAAACCCTCAAAATCCCTAAAAACCCTAAAAACCCATAAATATCCTAAAAAATACCTAAAATCCCTAAAAAATAAAAAACCCTAATAAACCCTTTAAAATCTAAAAACACTTAAAGCCCCTAAAAATGTAAAAAAACTAAAAACCTAAAAAAACCCTAAAAATGGCTTGTCTATCTACCTATGGTTTGATTCTTGCCTTCCCAGTGGGTCTATATGTTCATCCATTGATGGTCATATTTTTTTGAATCTGGGATCCTTAAATCTTCTTGGGATTATGACATTATTTCTTATGGGTATTGGGATCCTCCTATGGAAGTTTCTACTGAGTTGTGGGGTTTTTAGAAGGAAGATTCTTTTACTTCCTTAGCCTAGCTACAATAATGATGGGATCTTGTGGAATAGGCATCTGGATTTTTCCATTTGCAGGGTTTGGGAGGAGCTGAGAACAAAATTTTGAACTTTTTTAGAATTCAATGGACTGGAACTAGGTCACCCGGTTAGGTACTCCTTTATTATTTGGTTGGTGATCCTTGGCCATTTTTTAAAATAGGATACATTGCAGTGCAGGGGCCTGGATTTTTACAATCATTGTTGTCATTATATAACTTACCTTGATATTATAGATCATTTTTTATCAATTGTGAATTCTATTAGATTCTTTGGTCTTCCTTCTTGATCCTATTGAATATAGATTGTTCAAATCATGCTCTTTCTACTTTTATTGGTTGGTGTTCTGAAAGGTTTCCTGGGGATTCCTTGATGGTTGTTTTAGGGAAACTCAAGATTTCCACCATGGTATATCTTATCTGGAAGGAAAAAATTATCACCTTCAAAGATCCATATTTTACTGTGGTATTTATATTTGGATTAAATTTGAGATTGTTTTCCAATCCAAACTCCTTTCTTGCAAAAGGTTTCCTAATATTAAGGCTAATCAAGAGCTAGTTCACCAGTGGAACTTTCAGCTATCTATTATTTGACATGGTTGATATTACCCTGGTTTATTATTATTTGTTCTTTGAGGCATGTTTCTTATGGCTAGTGAAAATGTTCTGGTGTCGGTTGGTGTGTTGGTTATCATGGGTGTGAGGTTCCAGTGATGTGGATATCTGGGTGTAGTCTTATGTTGATTGGGGATGTTGTTTGGTGATGGTGTTGAGCATGTTTGGTACAAGCTTGTCACTGGTGATGTAGATTGGTGATTAGTTTGTGTCAGAGTGACGTTGGTTGTCTCCTATTTAGGCTGGGGGTATGTTTTGTTGTTGTGTGGTTTGTATTTTTTGGGCGTGCAGGTGGATATATCTTTGGTTGGTGGTTGGTGATTTTACTAGTGTTTTATTCTATTTGTTTCCCTATGGGTCATTCTTTTAGCGCTGGTTCTAGGTTGTGTTTATTGGTGGGTATCCAACTGGAGGGTGATGTCTGTATGCTGGTTTGGTGTTATGCTAGGGTTACTGCAAGCTGGTTGGGATGTTTCTTGGGTCTTTTTTAGGTTTGGTGGCATGGTGTTTGTAGGATATGGTTCTATTGATTACTCCATATCATGGGGATCCTTGAATTGTTGCTATGGTTCTGGTTAAATCTATCTACATATATTGGGATTTGTGTGGGTTATTTTTTTGTTGGGATACATGTGTGTTTATGGTTGCTGATGGATCGATGGTTTTTAGTTATTGGTTGTTCTCATGTGTGGATGGATGGATGGCATGTTGGAGTTGCATCTGGGATAGTTTTAGGATGTTGGCACCTGGTGGTTGGCTCTTGTTTAGCAACCAGTTGGTATAAGTTATCTGTTGGGATCATCTATGGTGGGTGGTTAGTTCAGGTGGTTGGATCTAGTTTTGTGGATTAATTCTTGGTATGGAGTTTTACTTGGATTCACATGGTTTCTATCTTTAGTTAGTTCTTGTGAATTCAGTTTTTGGCTTTCTGGTTCATTTTGTAGCTGGTTAGTGGGGGTTCTTTAGGGTTATCGGGATGTGTAGGTGGTTTTGGGTAATGGTTTGTGGGGTTGATGAGTTGTGTGGGGACGAGTGTCGTGGCTTAGGATGGATGTGGAATTGGTCTTAGTTGCTTTGTACTTCAATGTGATGTTGGTGCATACTGGTTCTGGGGTTGTTATTGGGGTTTGTTTTTGTGTGTGTGTGTACTGGTGGTGGAGTGTGTGTGTGTGTGTGTGTGAATAGTGTGTGTGGGTGGGTGTTAGAGAGGGTTGTAGTGCATACGTGTGCTTCTGGGTGGTGGTGTGTGCATGTGTGTGTGTGATTGTTTCTTATTGCATATATTTTTTCTCCTCCTTTGGATTTGTCTATGGTTTGGGTCTTCCTTTTCTATGTTGCCTCTCAGAATGCTCACTTTCTAGGTTCTTGGTGGTGTTTTGGATCATTCTGTTGGTTTGATGGGTTCTGTGTTAGGCTTGTCTACTTTTGGATGTTGGCTGGTCCTCCTTCTGGTGTTGTTGGCAGCTAGATGGAGGTTCTAGTTGTTGTGTTTGTGGATGTTGGCCTTGTGTGTGAGGATTATTCATGAGGTTCTCTGGTTGTTATGATTTTTTAGGAGCTTGGTCACTCTAGGGGACATCCAGGGTGCACTTTGTTTCTAGGTTAGGTTGGATGAGCCTCATGAGGTTCTCAGGCCAGTTTTTTTGGTTTTGGTTTGGATGGGCTTCATGATATTTTTCAAGACCATAAGATGTGTTCTCTCTTGAGGTTTCTTGGGTATTGGGTTCACTTCCATGTTGTTGTTTCTATTGTCCTCTTAGACAATAGTTGGTTCACCTTCGGGTGATTGTGTTGAACTCCAATTCACTTTCTTTTTATGTATTTATTTTTATTTTCCTTCCAAAAAACCCATAAAAACCATAAAAACCCTAAATACCCTTAAAAAGCCTAAATACCCTAAAAACCCTAAAACCACTCAAAATCCCTAAAAACCCTAAAAATGCATAAAAATCAAAAAAAAATCCCTTAAAATCCCTAGAAACCTAATAACCCTAAAAACCATGAAAACCCCTAAGAAAACATTAAAAACCTAAAAACACTTAAAACCCCTAAAAACCAAAAAAAAATCTTAAAACCCTAAAAAACCCTAAAACCCTCAAAATCCCTAAAAACCCTAAAAATCATAAAAATACTAAAAAATCCCCAAAAAATCCCTAATAACTTAAAAACCCTAAAAACCCTGAATCCTCCTTGGAAAACCATAAAATCCTAAAAACACTTAAAACCCCTAAAAACTAAAAAATGCTAAAAACCGTAAAAACCCCTAAAAGACCCTAAAAACCCTCAAAACCATAAAAATCCCTTAAAACCTTAAAAACCAATAAAACCCCATAAAACCCTAAAAAACCAGTAAAAACTCTAAAAACCCTTTGAACCCCTAAAAATTTTAAGAAAATATAAAAACATTAAAAACCTTAAAAAACTCAAAAAATACCCCTAAAAACCAAAAAAACCTATAAAACCCTCAAAATCCCTAAAACCAATAAAAACAATAAAAATATAAAAAATTCCCCAAAATCCCTAAAAACGTAAAAACCCCTAAAACCCCAAGAAAATCTTATAACCCAAAAAAACACTTCAACCCCAAAAAACCCAAAAACATGCTAAAATCCTTAAAAATACTAAATACAATAAAAACCATAAAAACCATAAAACCCCTAAAAACCTTAAAAACCCATAAAAATCCTAAAAAGCCCTAAAAATCTAAAATTATTTTAAACCCAAAAAAACATTAAAACCCTAAAAAACATAAAAATCCCCTAAAACTAAAAAAATCGCTAAAAACAATAAAAATCCTCAAAATCCCTAAAAAAACAGGAAATCTAAAGAAAAAATTCAATAAAAATACCAAAAAAAATATAAAAAACCCTAAAAACAATGAAAAACTATAAGAAAACCTTGAAAACCTAAAAAAATTAAAGACCATAAAAACCTAAAAATGATAAAACCCTAAAAAAATCTAAAAACCCCTAAAAACCCTAAAAACCATAAATACACATAAAACCATAAAAAACCTATAAATCCATAAAAACATAAGAACCACTAAAAACTCTAAAAAACATTTAAACCCTTAAAAGCATTAAAAACTCTAAATAAACATTAACAACCTAAAACCCAAAAAATACCCTAAAACACAATAAAAATATTAAAACCCTTAAAAACCGTAAAATTCCTCAAAACCTTAAAAACAATGAAAATCATAAAAACCCAAAAAAAACTCCCTAAAAATGAAAAAAAAACCCTAAAACCCCTTAAAACCCCAAATATAACCTTAAAAATCTAAAAACACTTAAACCCCCTAAAAAACTAAAAAATGTTAAACTGTAATAAAATTCTAAAACCCCTAAAAACCCAAAAAACCAAAAAACCCATAAAACCTTAAAAACCCTAAAACCAATCAAAACTAAAAAAACTCTTTAAACCCCTAAAAATGTTTAAAAACCTCTAAAAATCTATAAAACCCTAAAAAAATCAAAAAAAAACCCTAAAACCCCCAAAAGGCCATAAAAACCCCAAAATCCCAAAAACCTAAAAACCTCAAAATCCCTAAAACCCTAAAAACCCATAAAACACAAAAAAAATCCCTAAAAATCCCTAAAAATGTTAAACACCATAAAAACCATGAAAAACCCTAAGAAAACATTAATAATCTAAATCACTTAAAACTAATAAAACCTAAAAAAGCGCTAAAAACCTAAAAATCCTAAAAACCCTCAATAAACCTAAAACATTCAAATTCTCTAAAAACCATAAAAATCCATAAAAATCATAAAAATACCTTAAAATACTTAAAATCATAAAAACCCTAAAAACTCTAAAGAACCATAAGAAAACCTTAAAAACACAAAAACACTTAAAACCCCTAAGAATCCTAAAAAATCTAAAACTCTATAACTCTAAAACCCTAAAACAATAAAAAGACTGTAAAACCCCATAAAAACCATAAAACCCCTAAAACCCATTAAAACCCTAAAATTCCATTAAAATCAGAAAAACCACTAAAAACTATAAAAATTATTTAAACCTTAAAAAATGTTAAAAATTTATAAAAAAACATAAAACCCATAACAAACTCAAAAAACCCTAAAACCCAAAAAACCATAAAATCCCAAAAAAAATCTAAAACCCCCTAAAATCCCCAAAATCCATAAAAACCCTAAAACCCAAAAAAATATGAAAAAACCCAAAAAAATCCCAAAAAACAAAAAAAACATAAGTTCCCTGAAAAATCCTAAGAAAACTATAAAAACCTAAAAACACTTAAAACCCCCAAAAACCTAAAAAAGTTAAAAACCATAAAAATCACTAAAAACCAAAAAAAAACAAAGAGACTTTAAAAACCCTAAAAACCACTAAAACCCTAAAAATAAACTTAAAACTATAAAAACCATTTAAAACCCTAAAAACGTTAAAAATATAAAAACCATAAAACACTAAAAACCCAAAACAAAACCTAAACCCCTAAAAATCCCTAAAAACTATAAAAACCAATTAAAATCCTAAAAATCCTAAAAACCCTGAAAACCCTATGAAAACCTAAAAACCAAAAAACATGTAAAACCCCTAAAAACCTAAAAACCCTAAAATACTCAAAAAACCCAAAACCCCCCCAAAACCCTCAAATTCCCTAAAAACCCTAACAACCCATATAAATCCTAAAATCCCTAAAAATATCTAAAAACATAAAAACCCCTAATAAAACCTTAAAAACCTAAAAATTCTTAAAATCCCACAAAAAACATAAAAAAACTAAACCCCCTAAAACCTCCAAAAACCCATAAAAACCCCTAAAAACATAAAAACCATAAAACCCATAAAAAATCTAAAAACACACTAAAAAATCTAAAACCCCTTTAAACCCCTACAAATGTTAAAATCTATAAAAAACCTCAAAACCCCTAAAAACTCAAAAAAACATAAAACCCCAAAAAACCAAAAAACCCAAAAAAATCATAAAAAAATCTCAAAATCCACAAAACCCCAAAAAATTATATAATCCTAAAAATCAATAAAATCCTTAAAAATGTAAAAAACCCCTAGAAACAATAAAAACACTAAGAAACCCGTGAAAAACTAAAAAAACATAAAACACCTACAAAACCAAAAAATGGAAAAAAAAACCTAAAAACCCCCTAAAAACCTCTAAAAAGATAAAAAAATCTACAATCACATAAATACCATAAAACCATAAAAAACTCTAAAACCCTTTAAATCCTAAAAATGTTAAAAAAACTCTAAAAATACTTAAACCCTTAAAAACTAATGAAAACCCTAAAAAACATAGAAACCCAAAAAACACTCAAAATATCTAAAAACGCTAAAAACTATAACAATCCTAAAAAGCCTTTAAAATCACTAAAAATGTAAAAAAAACCCTAAAAACCATGAAATAGATAAAAACCTAAAAATAATTAAAACCCCTAAAAACCTAAATAACACTGAAAACCCAAAAAACCCTAAAACGACCCTAAAACCCTAAAAATCCCAAAAAAATATAAAACCCCTAAATACCTTAAAAACACTTAAACTAATAAAAACCATAAAACCCCATTAAAAAAATATAAAAACCCTTTAAATCCCTAAAAAATTTTAAAAACTCTAAAACACTTTAAAAACCCTAAAAACCCAAAAATAGTAAAAATCCAAAAAAACACTAAAACCCCAAAAAACCAAAAAACACTCCCAAAAACACTAAAATAATAAAAACCATCCAAATACCTAAAACCCTAAAAATCCATAAAAATCATAAAAAAGAACTAAAATCTCCTAAAAATGAAAAAAGAAACCCTAAAACCCCAAAATAACCTTAAGAAAACCTTAAAAACCTAAAAACACATAAAACACCTTTTATGAACCATAGGATGGTGGCCTCAACTCAGATGTTCAACATGCTAATGATCATAAAGAGAATGAGGATATGGTTTAGGAGTTAGAAGGTGCTTTGGTCAGGCCCTCCACGAAAGGGAGGAAGGGAATTCGTAAAGAGTCTTCCTATGGAGACAGGGTTAGTGAAGAAGTTGAAAGCCAAGCAGATGGAAAACTAGTGTAAGTTAGGTGTTGTGCTTAAGCAATCCTTGGAATTTATCATGATCTTGGAAGAAGAAATAGTTGAATAGGTTTTGTATCTCAATGATATAGAAGAAGAAGCTGCTAAAATGATGGAAAGATCATTAAGGATTACCCTCAATGAGAAGAAATATGCCTGGATAGACAAGAAGGTCCTTATCTTAGTTGGGGGAATCAATAATGGGAAGATCATCTGGGATGAGTATATTTAGTCCAAGGACATGATGGCCTTCCAGTTTGAATATCTTCTTATGGATGAACCAGACACCCAGGTTAGCGACATCTCTTGGAAATTATTTAGGGAGACTAATTCTGGTAGGCTTAAATTTATCTTTAAGGACTCTGCTATTTCTTTTTATGTTTAAACTCATGGTTTATCAATTTTTACATAAAACTGTTTGAAAAATGAAAATTTAATTTTCAGTCAGTCAGCCATAAAACACATAAAAAACTGAAAAACCCTAAAAACCCTAAAAACACTAAAAATCCCTAAAAACACTCAAAATCATGACAGACCCTAAAAAACTAAAATTCTAAAAAAAAATTAAAGAACATAAAAACCATAAAACACTAAAAAACCCTAATAAAACCTTAAAAACCTAAAAACACATCAAAACCCCTAAAATACCTAAAACACACTAGAAAACCTAAAAACCCATAAAACCATAAGACACCTTAAAAACCTTAAAAACCCCGAAAACCCAGTAGAAACTCTAAGAAACCACTAAAAACTCTAAAACCTCGTTAAACCTCTAAAATTGTTTAAAAACACTACAAAACCTTAAAACCCATACAAAACTAAAAAAACCCAAAAAACCCAAAAAAATCCATAAAAACACTCAAAATCCATAAGAACCCTAAAAAGAATAAAAATCCTAAAAACCCCTAATAATCCCTAAAAACATAAAATACACTAAAAAATCCTAAGAAAACCTTAAAAACATAAAAACACTTAAACCCCCTAAAAACACTAAAAACCCTAAAAAACCCTAAAAGCCAAAAAAATCTATAAAAACCTCAAAACCCCATAAAAATCTAAAAATAACTAAAATGTAAAAAACCCTAAACATCACTAAGAAAACCCTGAAAACTCAAAAAACACTTAACACCCCTAAAAACCTAAAAAATACTAAAAACCTAAAAATATTCAAAACCCCTAAAACCCATAAAACCCCATAAAAACTTTAAAAAATAATAAAAACTCTTAAACTCCTAAAACTATAAAAAGCCTTTAAACCCTTAAAATGTTAAAAAACTCTAAAACCCTTGAAATCATTAAAAAATAAAAAACCCTAAATCCATAAAACCCTTATAAACCCAAAAAACCCTCAAAATTCCTAAAAACATGAAAAACCCTTAAAAATCCTAAAAATCTCTAGAAATATTTAAAAATATAGAAAACCCTAAAATCCAAAAATCCCCCTAAGAAAACCTTAAAAACCTAAAAACACTTAAAACCCCTAAAAACTAAAAAATGCTAAAACACCTAAAAACCTTAAAAATGAAAAAAAAACCATAAAATCCCCTAAAACCCATAAAACCGATAAAAATCCATAAAACCCTTAAAACCCATAAAAACTCTAAAAACCCTTTAAACCCCTAAAACATTGAAAAACACTAAAAAAATTAAAAACCCCTAAAAATCTCAAAAAAACCCCCTAAAACCCCTAAAAACTCTCAAAATCCCAAAAAAACATAAAAATACTAAAAATCAATAAAAATACCAAAAAATGTACAAAATGCTAAAAACCTGAAAACCTATAAGATAAATATAAAACCTTATAATAATTAAAACCCTTAAGACTTAAAAAACACTAAAAACCCAAAAAAACCTCAAAATACCAAAAACAACCTGGAAACCATAAAAATCCTAAAAAATATCTAAAAATCCCTAAAATCATAAAACCCAAAAAACTATGAGAAATCCTAATACAACCTTAAAATCCAAAAAACACTTAAAACACCTAAAAATCTAAATATGATTAGAAACCTAAAAAACCCCTAAAGGACCCTAAAAACCATAAAACACTAAAAAAACTTAAAACCCATACAAACCCTAAAAACATTAAAAACTCCAAAAGCCCTTTAAACCTCTAAAAACATTTAAAAACTCTAAAAACCCTTAAAAGTCTAAAAAAATCAAAAAACCCCTAAAACCCAAAAAAAATCATAAAAACACTAAAACCAAATAAAAACTATAAATCCCCTCTAAATATCTAAAAACACTAAAAAATCCATAAAAATATATAAAACATAAAAAACCCTAAAACCCTAAAAACCCCTAAGAAAACCATAAAAACATAGAAACATTTAAAACCCCTAAAAACCAAATTAATTATAAAAACCCTAAAATCCCAGAAAACTATTAGTATCCCTAAAAAACTGAAAAACCCATAAAAATAATAAAAATCCCTAAAAATGTAAAAACCAAAAAAATACCCTAAAACCCCCTAAGAAAACCTTAAAATTTTAAAAATGATTAAAACCCCTAAAAACCCTAAAAGACCCTAAAAACCTTTAAAACCCATAAAAACTCCTAAAACCTTAAAAAACCCTAAAACCCCATAAAAACCCTAAAACCCACAAAAAAACCCTAATAACCCTTTAAAACCTTAAAACATTAAAAACTCTATAAAACCACAAAAACCCTAACAAATTAAAAAACCTTAAAAACCCAAAAAAAACATAAAAACAAAAAAATCATAAAAATCCTAAAAAACCTAAAAAATCCTAAAACCCCTCAAAATCCCAAAAAGATCTAAAAAAACCATAAAAATCATAAAATCTCTAAAAACGTAGAAACCATAAAAAACCTAAAAACCCCAAATAAAACCTTAAAAACCTAAAAATAGTTAAATCATTTAAAAACTTATTAAATTATAAAAATCATAGAAACCTTAGAAACACTAATAACCAAAAAACACCTAAAAACCTTAAAAACCCCTAAAACCCCATAAAAAACTAAAAACCTATTAAAAACTCTAAAAACCATTAAAACCCCTAAAAATTTTAAAAACCTTAAAAACTTTAAAACCCCAAAAAAACTAAAAAAACCCTTAAAATCCTAAAACCCCATAAAAACCCTAAAAACACTAAAAAGCCTTAAAAATACCCCTAAACCCCAAAAACGCATAAAACCCCTAAAAAATTCAAAATCCTTAAAACACTCAAAATCCTTAAAACCATAAAAATAAAAATAAATTAATGCCCCGACCCCAGTTACCCAGAGCTAGTGCATTATTTCAATACATTGGCATGATTACAAGGAATCAAGTCTCGAAGGACCGATCAGTTTAGCAGTCTTGGAAAATTGATTACATACATTAACTTTACATTACAGTTTCAAACATAAAACACATCATAAATAGTTCTTTGAGAACACCATTATTCCCTTTAGCTTAACCCTGCATATCAATCATAATACACTTCTTGGAATCCTATGAAAATAAAACATAAGAAAGGGGTTAGCTCAGATGCCCAGTAAGGGTAAATAATTTAGCGGAAGCTATAAACTTTTAAGGCAAGATGTGTGATAAAAACAACAGCCTTTTTAAACATAAACTTGAACATAGTATGGAAAAAAATAAATCCAACATTACCATATAAACATGCATATGGATATTCTACTAATCGAATAATCACATGTAATAACTAATTTCATAATGAGGGAATGCCTAACGTCGGACATCATTACCACATAGTCAAGGCCTTGTGCCAAGAATACAAATAAAATTTTTGTCAAGGCCTTATGCCAAGATACTAGTTTGTCTCATCAGACCTTCCAATGCATCGATGAGCTTTATCAGGCTCCACCCGTCACTTACTAAGTCCTCTACTTTCCTCATATTAAAAGGTTGAAACATAACATAAACATTTGTATTAAAACTAGCATATGAAATATCAATACATTAACCATAAACCATGAATGGTATAAAAATAGAACATCCATATTCAAACATATCATAGCTCATTCAATACAATATGGAATATTGTATCATAATAAATCAACCTAAATAAAAAATAATATCCAGTAAAGGATGCTGACATAGTTGAAAATGATGAGTAAAATTTTTTGAGATAAATATCCTTTTTGTAAAATAATTTAAAATAACACATTTATACAGGAAGTAATTTAAAAGATATTTTTTTATCAAAGTGTCCCGTACCACTTTGAATTTTTTGAAAATAATTATCATTTCAAAACATTCATGTCCATAAAAATAAATCCATAAAATCATTTTGAAAACATGGACATTAATTAAAATGATTTAGAAAGATAAATCTTTAAAACATTTAAAATTATGATATTGATAAAGAGTACCTTTCATAAATCCTTAAAATATTCATTTTGAAATCATTTTTATGAAAAATGGACATGGATGATAAAAATGTCCTAGTAAATACTTACACATAAACAATCTCAGATAATAATGAGATTGAGGAATTAACCCTTACCTTGCACTTTCCTTTAGTAAAGGGTACATTTAACCTCCTATATGAAGATATTAGTATGTTATTAAATTATACCATAACCATATTAATATTTATGATAACATACATGATTCAGTTATGACTTTATACTACCCATTTAATAATAATTTCCATGTTAAATTAACATTTCGGGTAATAATTGCTTTCTTTATCATACGTGTTTTAACTTGTTACTCTTGATTGTATCACTTAGATCTAGATTTAAATACTTCCAGAATATAAAATATGATTTATATATTATATATATTTAGTATATAAATATTTATAATATACATATATATATGAAATGAAAAACACCGTTTATGGAGACGGTAGTCCGTATGTACGCATAAACGCTGTTTCCGTTTTCATATCGTATTGAACGGAACTAAGTGAAGAAGATATATGTAAGTACACACACACACACATACATATATATATATATATTAGAATTATTATGTCATATATTACATACTTATTAGTAATATATATTTTTATAATCGTCCTTTAATGGTGAACATGGAAATGAATCTCATCGCGTCGTGGAGACAGTAATCCGTACGTACGCACGAGCGACAATATCATTTCCTTAAAGGTGTGGAATTGGATGGTATATTAATTTTACAGAGACATTATCATGATATTTTCATTATTTATATACATATCACTCATCATTATATCCATCCAAATAACATAGTGTTGAATAACAAATTACACCACGGCGTGGAGACGGTAAGTCGTACGTACGCACGCATGGTGTCATTATCATTCATAAGATGGATAGAATAATGAATATAGTGGTGACATATTTATAATAACATCATGATATAAAGAATATACTGGATCTATTATTTTATAATTGAAAGAACAAAGAAATAGTAAGTGTAAGAATAAGAGAACTTGAAAGAGGTTGGTGAAATCATTATCTCTTCTTCGGGTTCTTCCTTTTGATTTGATCAAAAGGGATACTTAGGTTGGATTTATGACAAAATTAAGGCCTCTAGGATTAAGGTAGGATATTTGGGAGGATATTTGGGTAGGTTTTGGCCGAGCCAAATGGATTTGGATGTATGATTTTGAGATAAGGGGAAGTGCCCTTTTATAAGAGGGGTGAGGGTCACTTTAGGAAAAGATTAAAGTATTAATTTATTATACAATCATATTCAGTCAATAATGGTTACAAATGAATTTATTTAGAGCCTTAGGTGGTTATGGGTCGAAATACTCTCAACCAATAGGTTTTAGACATGTTTAGGTTACCATTTTAACCTTATCTTTTAGATTTAACTCTTAGTTAAATAGTTTAACTTTTACCGTGTCTTCTTGTATTCTTACTCTATATGGTTAATAAACTTACTCTAAACTTCAAATAGAACCTCAAGTGGCTCATTAATGACATATATAATATTATTTAATCCATTTGTCTGAACCTTACATTTTTAGGAATATTATATCAACCAATAATATAGTATTTGTGTTAAATATTAATTTATGTCAATTTTGAAACTATTTGGTATTTTTTTTTGTGAAAGTCATAAAAACTTGATTACTTAGAACAAGATACATTTAATCATCCCTAAAAGGTCATATTCACCTATAAAATTCGTCTATTTCATAAAAAAGTTAAAATTATATTTATTTTAATATTTATAGTGCCATTTATTTGATTCTTTCATTAATAAGGTAATTACTCCATCATCATTGTGTCATAAATAAATTTAATTATTTAATTTATAAAATTATAAATAAAATACCATTATGTATGAAATAATTTTATCTTTATAATGAATATTTAGAGTCAAATTTATCTTATGTATAACTCAATATTAAAAATGTTTTAGTTATTAAACTTTGATTTTAACTCTTTTAACTCTTTGAATTAAATAATAATAAATATCCTAATCTAATCCAAGTGAACCTAAAGGATCATATTTTATTCTTAAGGTTGTTTTTGTTCGAATTCCACTTATCCAATAGCATTAGGACATGTGTTAGGGTAAGAATAATATCATTTTTACCCTTAATTACCCTATTTACTTTTAACCGTGGTAAATAAAAGTAAAAGTTACTATTCACAAAAAATTATTTTTATTTTATTGAACCAAATTTTTCTTAATGATATCAACTCTGTCTCAGATTTTTGAAATTCCACTCACAGAAGCGGTAAAATTAAGTTTTATGTGAATTTGCAAATTCTCCTAGCAAAGTTCAATACAATTTTATATATCTAATATTATTACAAAATGACTCCAATGAATTAAATTAAACATATATAAGTATTAAGTATCTATTTTGACCTAAAATAAATTTAATTAAAATAAATAATTATTTAAATAAAAAGTTGATTTTAAATAATAACTCAGTGTTTTTCACTATTCATCAAAAATTGAAAGTTTTCAGAAAAATACCAAAGATTCACCCTAAGCTAATTTTGATATTCTGAATTCAAAAATGAAGTCTATTTTACCAAATTCAGAACATAGAATTTTCATTTATTAATTTAAAATTAATTCCTATTGTCAAAACCAAATGGCGTATTTTTAAGAAACAATAACTATCAAAAGATTGACACTTGTTTATGTTCAATCTCAAAGTGAAATTACTTACAATGACCATCATTGGATTAAATGGTAAAAATATAATCTATTTATACTTCTAAACCATTAAAATGTATAATTTAACACTGTAAATTATGTTTATTAAAAAAGTTGTTTTCAGTTAAAATATAGTATTTTTCACTATTCACCCAAATATGAAAGTTATCAGAAGAACACCAAAAATTTAATGAAACTAAATTATTATGTCCTGATTCTAAAGAAGAAGTTTATTTTGTAAAATTTAATATATAAAAGTTTCAAATATTGTATTTAAAAATGGTTCACCATTAAAAGGCGGTAAAGGTGCATTTTATGAAAAATACTTCTTTTATCTGAAAAAATGAATTAGTTCTTAAATTATGTCTAAGAAACTCTTAATATGGATTCTAAAATTATAATGATTATATAAAGTTAAAAATTCAGTTAATACTATTAATAATCGCTTTTGAACAGCTAGTTTGGTACGTCGTGGTGCGCTTGAACTCGGTGTTGTGTGTAGTGCAAGTTATTGAATTACTTTGAAGAAATAACGTACTATGAAATCTTGGGGTGTTACATTCTCCCCTCCTTCAATAAATTTCATCCACGCAATTTGAAATTGTTCTTTGAAAATAAAAGGTTGAAAATAGATAAATACCTTTGTGGAAAACCCACATCAGAAATTGGGTTAATAAAATTTAGTCTTAATAAGAGGGAAAGATAAATGAAAAAGTTACCACCAAATTATGATCTCTATTAGGAGAACATTGGTTGAAATTAGAGACACATAATTTGAGGTAAAATGTAAATATTTATAGAGAGTGATTGAGTTCATCAATCACAATATATCATTTAAATATATTGACATAACAAATCCATTATCAAAACCATTTTCAATACCAAAATACGTAAAAAGAGTATATGGTATTTATTTTATTTTTAAAAAAAAATTGGCTTCTTAAGGAATCCAAATATCAAATAAAACTCACAATGGTGGAAAGTTCATTGTCACCACTTACATTAAAAAAAATTACTTTTTTTGTCGTTTAGTAAAACGCTTCATAGAAAAATATTCCCCTTGAAATGTAAAGTCAAAGGGTTTTATTCACCGTATAAAAGAAAGTCATTTGGAAATCAAAGGATGCCTCAATGAAATGAGATTGTGATGAATTCCCTTAACTAAAGTTTAAGAATTAATTTAATCATATAATAAGAAGGAAATATATATATATACATACTTGACAAGTAGAGTTACATATTTTAACTAATTCCTACCACAAACTAATATTTCACTCTAAAAGATAATATAACTTAAAAAATATTCTATTTATCCTATTTGTATAGGGTTCCAAAAAAAATGAATTTATAATTCATCTACCAGACCCTTTAAAAAACTAAATTATTCAATCCAGGACATCACGTGGGTTTATGGTAGGTGATACACCCTTGTCGCCATTCAGTTGCAGGTTCAAGTCTCGCAACCTTATCGGACGCGACGGGTTGCCGCCCGACCTCTGGGTTATCCTTTTTATGGAAATCCAAAAAATAATATCAAACAAGACTTATCCAAAATACTTCTGTCCAAACTCACAGTCCAAAATTTATAAGTAAGGTAAACACAATGAAGATATTTTTTGTTACGTAAAAACATGTGAACACCTTTATCATGTATTCTTTTAAAACACTACAACATCCTGAATTACCATAAAACCTTATTGATTACATTCATGCTCCCTTATTCCTTATAGAATACTGGATATACTCCTTCTATACAAAAATTTTGTAAACTCCAACAATGATGGAATATACAAATCATTAATTAGTTTCCAGGTAGTCAAGAATATCCAATATAATGTATCCAAATAAATCATCTCTTATTCCAAAATTAATACCTCAGTATCAAGACTATATTAAATTTTTTTCTTTCCTTTAACCATGTATTTTCCCAAAATTTTAACTTACCATTGAGTCACTTTTCTTAGTTCCACACAATCTCAAGTCCTTAAAGAAATATTATTGCAGTATAATCCTTATATACCCAATAATTCTTATAACATGTACATAATTAATACAATACTCAAATGATACAATACTTTAATAACAACATAAGAAATATAATCATTCCTCTTCATCTTCAGTAGTATCATAACTTTATTATTATCCAATAGCAGCATTTGGGGCATAATCTGATGATTTGGACATTAATTTGCATAGTGTCCCAACTCCTTGCAAATGAAGCATTGTACATTTGAAACTTTTTTCTTACCCTTGTAATCATGTACTTGGTGTCCTTTTTCTCCACACTTATAAAAAACTCTTATTCCCTTCAAGAATTTACCAAGGTGATTCTTTCCACATTTATCACATATGGGAAAATCCTTCTTTTCCCTCTTCCCTTTATCCATATTTCTCTCTTCCATACTTTTCTACTCTTGATTCCCTTCAATCCCATAGGACTCAGAGAATTATTTACTTATCTTATTAACACATGATACTATTTATTCATATGTTGAGAATACATGGGATATAATTTCCCTTATAAATTTTGTCTTAATACCATGAAATATATGATCCTTCTTAATCTTTGGATCATACGTATTGTTGGAGTTCACATTCCTTCTACTGGGTGCCATTACTATACAATGGCATACACTAGGTCAGTTTATGAATTGCAATGAATAATTAAAAACTTGTAAAATACCTAATATAGATTGAAAATTTTATGGATATAATCCATAATCATAAAAATGTTTTCTTTGAGTAATTATATACTCATAAACCCTTCATAATGGTTTGTAAATAAAATGATAATTATCCTAAGCATATCCCTCAGGAGTGTCGTAACCAAGAGTGCAGCAAGGCCTGTTGTTGTGCATCAGTTCCCATTTGAGTATAGCTCAAAGTGGTGCTTTTAGGTTTTACCAATAGGTACATATGTGTCAGAGCCGCCTCTACCTGCTCGTATCCAGACAGGGATGTATTGCTTGGAAAACTCATAGAATCTCTACAGTACCAAAATTCTAGGAAGTTCTTCTATATTAATCCTCAAAGTATATCTTAGGGTAATGTTCTCTAATCAAAGTTTAACTAAATCTATTTCCAAGGTTGTTTCTAAACTTCCTATGATACCAACTGTAACACCCCGACCCCAGTTACCCAGAGCCAGTGCATTATTTTAATACATTGGCATGATTACAAGGAATCAAGTCCCGAAGAACTGATCAGTTTAGCAGTCTTGGAAAATAGATTACATACATTAACTTTACATTACAATTTCAAACATAAAACATAGAATAAATTGTTTTTTGAGAACACCATTATTCCCTTTAGCTTAACCCTACATATCAATCATAATACACTTCTTGGAATCCTGGGAAAATAAAACATAAGAAAGTGGTGAGCTCAGATGCCCAGTAAGGGTAAATAATTTAGCGGAAGCTATAAACTTTTAAGGAAAGATGTGTGATAAAAACAACAGCCTTTTTAAACATAAACTTGAACATAGTATGGAAAAAAAATAAATCCAACATTACCATATAAACATGCAGATGGATATTCTACTAATTGAATAATCACATGTAATAACTAATTTCATAATTAGGGAATGTCTAACGTCGGACATCATTACCACATAGTCAAGGCCTTGTGCCAAGACAACAAATAAAATTTTTGTCAAGTCCTTGTGCCAAGACACTAGTTTGTCTCATGAGACCTACCAATGCATCGATGAGCTTTATCAGGCTATACTCGTCACTTAATAAGTCCTCTACATTCCTCATATGAAAAAGATGAAACATAACATAAACATTCGTATTAAAACAAGCATACGAAATGTCAATACATTAACCATAAACCATGAATGGTATAAAAATAGAACATCTATTGTCAAACATATCATAGATCATTCAATACAATATGGAAGATTACATTATAATAAACCAACCTCAATAAAATAATAATATCTAGTAAAGGATGCTAACATAGTTGAAAATGATGAGTAAAACTTTCTGAGAGAAATATCATTTTTGAAAAATCATTTAAAAGTAACACATTTATAAAGGAATTAATTTAAAAGATATTATTTAATCAAAGTGTCCCATACCAATTTGAAGCTTTTGAAAATAATTATCATTTCAAAATATTCATTTCCATATAAATAAATCCTTAAAATCATTTTAAAAATATGGACATTAATTAAAAAGATTTAGAAATAAAAATCTTTAAAAACATTTAAAATTATGATCTTGAGAAATATTACCTTTCACAAATCCTTAAAATATTCATTTTGAAATCATTTTTATGAAAAATAGACATGGATGATAAAAATTTCCCAGTAAATACTTACACATAAACAATCTCGGATAATAATGAGATTGAGGAATTAACCCTTACCTTGCACTTTCATTTAGTTGAGGGTATGTTTAACCTCTTGTATAAAGATCATAGTATGTTATTAAATTATAAAATAACCATATTAATATTTATGATATTATACATGATTTATTTATGACTTTATACTACCCATTTAATAATAATTTCCATGTTAAATTAACATTTCGGGTAATAATCGCTTTCTTTATCATACGTGTTTTAACTTGTTACTCTTGATTGTATCACTTAGATATAGATTTAAATACTTACAGAATATAAAACATTATTTATATACCATATATATTTATAATGTAAATATTTATAATATACATATATATGAAATGAAAAACACCGTTTATGGAGACGGTAGTCCGTACGTGCACATAAACGTTGTTTCCGTTTTCATATCGTATTGAACGGAACTAAGTGAATAAGATATATGTAAGTAAATATATATATATATATATATAGATATATCCAGTAGAATTATTATTTCATATATTACATACTTATTATCAATATATATTTTTATAATCATCGATGAATGGTGAACGTGGAAATGAATCTCATCACGTCGTGGAGACGATAATCCATACGTACACATGAGCGACAATATCATTTGCTTAAAGGTGTGGAATTGGATGGTATATTAATTTTACAGAGACATTATCATGATATTTTCATTATTTATATACATATCACTCATCATTATATCCATCCAAATAACATAGTGTTGAATAACAAATTACACCACGGCGTGGAGACGGTAAGTCGTATGTACGCACATATAGTGTCATTATCATTCATAAGATGGATAGAATAAGGAATATAGTGTTGAAATATTTATAATAACATCACAGTATATATAAGATACCGAAGTTATTATTTTATAATTGAAAAAACAAAGAAATAGTTGTGGAAGAATAAGAGAACTTGAAATAGGGTGGTGAAATCATTACCTCTTCTTCAGGTTCTTCCTTTTGATTTGATCAAAAGGGATCCTTAGGTTGGCCTTATGACCAAATGAAGGACTCTAGGATTAAGGTAGGATAGTTGGGAGGATATTTGGACAGGTTTTGGCCTAGTCAAATGGATTTGTACGTGTGATTTTGAGAGAAGGGGAAGTGCCCTTTTATAAGAGGGGTGAGGGTCACTTTAGGAAAAGATTAAAGTATGAATTTATTATACAATCATATTCAGTTTATAATGGTTCAAAATGAATTTATTCTGAGACTTAGGTGGTGATTGGTCGTAATCCTCTCAACAAATAGGTTTTATACAAGTTTAAGTTACCATTTTAACCTTATATTTTAGATTTACCTCTTAGTTAAATAGTTTAACTTTTACCGTGTCTTCTTGTATTCTTACTCTATATAGTTAATAAACATACTATAAACTTCCAAGAGAACCTAAAGTGGCTCATTAATGACATATATAATATTATTTAATCCATTTTTTCAAATCTTGAATTTTTAGGAATATTATATCAACCAGTAATATAGTATTTGTTTTAAATATTAATTTATGTCAATTTTGACACTATTTGGTATTTTGTTTTTGTGAAAGTCATCACAGCTTTATTACTTCGAACAAGATACATTGAATAATCCCTAAAATTTCATATTCACTGAAAAAAATTTGGATGTCATAAAAACTTTGAAATTATATTTATTTTAATATTTATAATACCATTTATTTGATGCTTTCATTAATAAGGTAATTACTGCATCATCATTGTGTCATAAATAAATTTAATTATTTAATGTATAAAAATTATAAATAAAATACCATTATGTATGAAATATTTTTATCTTTCTAATTAATATTTATAGTTGAATTTATCTTATGTATAACCCAATATTAAAAATGTTTTAGTTATTAAACTTTGATTTTAACTCTTTTAACTCTTCTTTCAATTAAATAATAATAAATGTCCTAATCTAATCCAAGTGGACCTAAAGGTTCATATTTTATTCATAAGGTTGTTTTTGGTCTAATTACACTTACCCAATAGAATTAGGACATGTTTTATGGTAATAATAATATCATTTTTACACTTAATTACCCTATTTACTTTTAACCGTGGTAAATAAAAGTAAAAATTACTATTCAACAAAAATTATTTTTATCTTATTGAACCACATTTTTCTTACTGATATCAACCGTGTCACTTTTATTTTTTAAATTCCACTCACAAAAGCGATAAAATTAAGTTTTATGCGAATTTGAAAATTCTCCTAGGAGGTGGGTAAAAGACAGTGAAAAGTTCAATAAAATTTTATATATCTAATATTATTACAAAATGACTCCAATGAATTACATTGAACATATATAGGTATTATGTATCTATTTTTAAATAAAATAAATTTAAATAAAATAAATAATTATTTAAATAAAAAGTCGGTTTTAAACAATAACTTAGTGTTTTTTACTATTCATCAAAAATTGAAAGTTTTCAGAAAAATACCAAAGATTCACCCTAAGATAATTTTGAAATTCCGAATTCAAAAATGAAGTTTGTTTTACCAAATTCATAACATATAAGTTTCATTTATTAATTTAAAAATAATTCTTCTTGTCAAACCCAAAAGGTGTATTTTTAAGAAACAATAACTATCAAAAGATTAACACTTGTTTATGTCCAATCTCAAAGTGAAATTACTTACAATGACCAGAATTGGATTAAATGGTAGAAATATAATCTATTTATACTTATAAACCATTAAAATGTAAAATTTAACACTATAAATTATTTGGATTAAAAAGTTTTTTCGGTTAAAATATTGTATTTTTCACTATTCATCCAAATATGAAAGTTATCAGAAGAACACCAAAAATTTATTGAAACTAAATTCTTATGTCTCGATTCTAAATAAGAAATTTATTTTTTCAAATTTAATATATAAAAGTTTCAAATATTGGATTTAAAAAGGGTACACCATTAAAAGGCGGTAAAAGTGCATTTTAGGAAAAATACTTCTTTTATCTGAAAAAAATGAATTAGTTCTTACATTATGTCTAAGAAACTCATAATATGGATTATAAAATTATAAGGATTATATTAAGTTCAAAATTCAGTTAATACTATTCATAACCACTTTTGAATGGCTAGTTTGGTACGTCGTGGTGCGCTTGAACTCGGTGTTGCATGTAGTGCAAGTTATTGAATTACTTTGAAGAAATAACGTACTATGAAATCTTGGGGTGTTACAAAAAATCCATAAAAATCTCTAACAACATAAAAACCCTAAAAACACTGAAAGACCTTAATATATCTTTAAAAACCTAAAAAACATAAAACCCTAAAAACCTAAAAATGCTTAGAACCCTAAAAAACTCTAAAAATACATTAAAAATATGAAAACCCCCAAAAACCATAAAATCTCCTAAAAACATTAAAAATCATAAATACCCATAAATACACTAAAAGAAACTAAAAAATTTTAAAAACCCTTTAAATCCCTGAAAATTTTAAAAAATCTAAAAACCCTTGAAAACTATAAAATACTCAAAAAAACCCTAAAAACAAAAAAAACCATAAAAACATTTAAAACCCCACAAACACCTAAAACCCCTCAGAATCCATAAAAAACTTAAAAATCCATAAAAATCCAAAAAAAACCCTTAAAATACCTAAAAAGGTAAAATACCCTTAAAACAATGAAAAACCCTAAGAGAACCTTAATATCAAAAAACACTTAAAACCACTATAGCATAAAAAAATCTAAAACCCCTAAAAAACCCTAAAAATCTTAAAAACCCCAAAAAACTTTAAAACTCCCCAAAAACCTTAAAACTCCTAAACCCCAAAAAAACCCAAAAACCCCACTAAAAACTCTGAATCCCCTTTAAACCCCTAAAAACATCAAAAAACTTTAAAAACCTTAAAACCCCTAAAAACTTTAAAAATACCCAGAAAACTAAAAAACCATAAAAATCCTAAAAAACTCAATTCCCTAAAAAGTCAAAAAAATTCGAAAAAAACACTAAAAAACACTAAAAACCCATATAAACCCTGAAAACCACCAAGAAAACCATTAAACCCCAAAAACACTTAAAACCCCTAAAAAACTAAAAACGCTAAAAACCTTAAAGCACCAGAAAAGAACTAAATACCTTAAAAATCACAAAAACTCCATTAAAACCCAAAAATATACTGAAAACTATAAAATCCCTTAAACCCCTAAAAATGTTAAAAGACTCTAAAAATATTAAAACCCTAAAAAACTCAAAAAACCCCTAAAACCTAAAAAACCATAAAACCTATAAAACTCTTAAAAACCCTAAACCCCCTCAAAATCCCTACAAACACTAAAAACCAAAAAAACCCTCAAAAATCCCTAAAAATATTTAAAAACCTAGAAAATCCTAAAAACCTTAAAACCCTAAAGAATACATTAAAAAACTAAAATAACTTAAAACTCTTAAAAATCTAAAAAATGCTAAAAACCCCAAAAAAACCTAAAACTCAAAATATCACAAAAACACCACAAAAATCCATAAAATCCATGAAAATCGTAAAATTAATAAAAAATAAATAAAAATTCTAAAAATGTAAAAAAAATTAAAAACCCCTAATAAATCCTTAAAACCCTAAAAACACTCCAAACCCCTAAAATCCTAAAAAAATAATAAAAACCATAAAAATGCATGAAAACCCCTAAGAATACTTAAAAAACAAAAAAAAACCCAAAAACTATATTCCCTAAAAACCCTAAATGATAGGGAAAGAAAGGAAGATGGTGGCTCGGCCCTCTCACGATGGCGATTCTCCTCTCTCGTGGATTACTTGAAGAAGAAAACTACTCTTGTACCTCGCCCTCCCCCCTCTACAGGGGAGGGGACTCCACTGATTCTTGATGATGAATGTCCCTTTGTCCCATTCACGGTCCCTGACCTTCTTCCTTCTTTTCTGCGGATTGAGATTTTCCCCAAGGTTCCTGATTTTCATGAAGGATTCCTACAGCTTCAGTTATCAATTACAGAATTTAACGAGGCCTCTGCCCTGCATAGGCCGTCCCTGGTTGCTCGTTTCTTGAACTAGAGACCTCTGGTGGATGTTTTCTATTGATTTGTGTTTGAACAATGGGACCTCCAAGACTGCTCCATGGTAGGTCTTCTTGATAGCAGTCACATCTTGATTCTCTTTTCTTCGGAAGAGGATATGATTCATGCCAAGTTGTCATCTCCAAGAAGATGAAACGGTGCTTGTTTTTCCATTTCCTGGTAGAGCTTTGATCTGTATTTGAACGGTGATTCACCGCTAGTTACAACATGGGTTAGATTTCCAGAACTTCCCCTTCCCTTTCAAAATTTCTCCATTATTTCTATGTTGGGGAATCTGGTAGGAAGGTTCTTATGTGTTGATATTAGAACAAGGGATCTTTGTCACCCAATTTCCCCAAGGGTCTTTGTGGAGATTGATGCATCCAAAGGAATGGTTGATTTTGTTTGGATTGTTATTGGTGAGGAACTTCGGTGGAAACAACTTGTGATCTTCGAGTCGTGGACTGATTTCTGCACCTCCTGTTGGCTTCTTGGCCAGAGAGGTTGGGATTTCAGGTGTAGTGGAAGGAATTTTTTGTGATTTGAACTGTTATCAGGAGGTGACCGATGGGGATAAGCAGAATCGGGGCGAGGTGCAGGAGGCTGTCCACAGGGATCCTCAAGTTCAGATTGAGTCTGGTGAAGGGGGGATAGGCTCGGGCGGGGATAGATATGGCGGAGGTTGCAGCGCCTGTTTCAAACAGGATTGGCAGGAATGCTGCTGAGGGGGTGGAACCTACATCTGGGCTTGATTCTGGACCTCTGGGTCAGATGCTTGTGTGAGAGGGTCTCCTAGTTGTGCCGGGGGGCATGGACCTGCAGTTGATAGACGGAAAAAGGTTTTTCAGTGACAATTGGAACCCAAGGTGACTGAAATCTTCAGGAGTTTAAGGAGTGACTTGAAGCTCTCGGATCCTGGGAGTTCCTCATGCAAGGAGGTTGCTGCAGATGGGAAGTAGGTCTCCTATGATAGCAGTCTGAATTAGAGGCAGGAAGCCATGCCAACCTTGAATCGCTTTGAAGGGATGGATCTTGAGGAGGAGGTGAAAGGCCCTCCTCTCGTTGATGATGGGAGTGAGAGATCTGATGCACAGGAGAGCGGGGTGTAGGCTGTTGTTGTTGAGGGATTACAACACAATTCTGGTGAGATTATTTTGGCTGCAGTAGGGGATGATGATTTTGATGATATGTGTAATAGAAGTGCTCCTGTTAATGGAGTTCCTACAGCTCAACCTGCTGGTAATGAGAAGGTGGCCGCAGGTAATGATGTGAAGGTTCCCTTGTCCAAAAGTGTTTCTAGTGCTGGGATTGGGTGTTTTATACGTGATAAAATAGAGGGGGAAGGTGTTGTGCATGGGGATACGGCTGAGAAGAGGCTTTTGGATGAACAGGAAGAGGTATTCCCAGTGGTGTCCAATCTGGCGGTGGGGGAGGCTGGCCTCGAGGGTGTGGCTGGTTGCATTTTGTCTGGAATGGGTTTACGTACACTTGAGGTGGTGCTTGAGGGAACTGCTAGTGGTGACTGTCATATGACTGCGCAAGAGAGGGTGGAGGAGAAGGGGAATTTGGATAAGTTGGAGGAGGCAGATGTTCAGGTGGGAACATTGGCGGTAGGGATGGTGTGCGGGCAGGGGGAGGGACATAGGATGGGGGATGTCCCCAAGCAGAGGGGTGCTTCCACATAAGATAAGGTTCCAAGGGATGAGGGCACTTGTAGTTGGCCTTAGCTAGTGCAGTCAATTTTTTCCTGGCTTCTGAGGAACCTGTTCTTGCTGTCTGTTCCCTGAATCAGGAAGCCTCTCTCATTCATGACCAATATTTTTTCTAGGAGGGCCATGGAAGGATGGCTCAAAATATGAATATGATCATTAAGGAGAGGGCCTTTCTAGAGGTGGCTATTCCATATGGTAAGGAAAACAAACATGCAGGGGCCTCCTCAGATCCCCAAAAGAGGAAACCAATGAAGGACTATTCAGATATGCCAAAAACAGTGACCAAGAGAGCCTCTTAAAAAGCGAAGGAGGTTTCCTCTAGCAAGGGAGGTCGGTCTATCAAGACGCAACTTAATGCTGAGCAGTGGAATATCAAAGAGTATTACATAGCCTTCTTAAAGAGATATGAATCATCTAAATGGGAGTCTATGGAGTCGGATGCTTCTTCTAGCTATGGTGCTGATGGGTACCCATATGGGGATGGAGACGTTGACCTGTAGTTTCTGCTGCTCTCTTTTCTATTTTTTGGGTCTTCTAGGATTTTGTTGTCATGGGGGGTCCAGGGCTTTTTGGGTGTGGGATTTTTGGCTCCACCCCACCCTTGTCTTCTTTTTTTACTTTAATAAATTTTTGGGGGGGCAGTTGTAGCCTGGTTCCCGCATCTTCCTTTCCCTAAAAACCATAAAAGCCTTAAAACCCATAAAAACCCTAAAAACCACTAAAATCTCTAAAAACCCTTTAAACCCCAAAAAATGTTGAAAACTATAAGAAACCATAAAACCTAAAAGACTCAAAAAAACCCAAAAAACCCAAAAAAATCAAAAAAATCATGAACCCCAAAAAACTCTAAAACCCCTCAAAATCCCTAAAAACTCTTAAACCCCATAAAAATACTAAAAAATCCCTAAAAATCCCTAAAAACATAAAAAACACTAAAAATCCTAAAATACCCTAAGAAAACCTTAAGAAATTAAAATCACTTAAAACCCCTAAAAACCAAAAAAATGGTAAAACAACTAAAAAATCCTAAAAATATATAAAATCCCTAAAAATCATAAAATACCCAAAAACATTAAAAAATCCATAAACTCCCTAAAAATCCACTAAAACTATAAAAACCCTTTAAAACCCTAAAATTATTAAAAAAATCACTAAAAACCTTAAAACTCCTAAAAAATCAAAAAAAAACTCTAACAACCCAAAAAACCATAAAATTCTAAAAGCCCTAAAAACCCATAAAAACCTTCAAAATCCCAAAAACCCCAAAAAATCATAAGAATCCTACTAAAATTCCCTAAAAACCCATAAAGACATAAAAACTCATAAAAATATAAAAATTTCTAAGAAAACCTTAAAGACCTAAAAATACATAAAACACCTAAAAACCTAAAAAATTCTAAAAATCTAAAAAACAATAAAGACCCTAAAAGGCCCTAAAATCCCTCAAAATCCCTAAAATTTTTAAAATCCATAAAAATTATAAAAATTCACTAAAAATACCTAAAAATTTTATAACCCTTAAATGTTTGAAAGCCTCTAATAAAACCTTAAAAACCTAAAAACACTCAATACCACTAAAAACCTAAATAACTGTAAAAACCATAAGAATACCCTAAAAACACTAAAAACAAAAAAAACCCATAAAATCACCTAAAAAATTAAATACACCATAAACACCCTAAAACCCATAAAAAATTCTAGAACCAATGTAAATACCTAAAAAATAAAAAACTCAAAAAAACTCAAAAAATCATAAAAACTCAAAAAATGATAAAAATTAACCATAAAACCCCTAAAACCCCTCAATTGTGGAAAAATTACATATACCCACAATTCAAAACCATGGGTATAGCCTATACCAACGGTTTTGGGAACTGTGGGCAACCGAGGCATCGGGATAGCTCCATGGCCTATACCCACGGTTTTCGAAAACCATGGGTATAGGTTTTTTCCACCGTGTCATAGAATTATACCCATGCTTTTAGAACTATGGGTATAAATATAACCAAATCTCTAATACCCACAGTTCTATAACCGTGGGTATAAAATTTCAGAAAAACATTAAAATGTTCTATTCAATGCCCCTAGTGAGATTGGATCGCATGACCCGCATGTCAATCCCCGAGCACCTCACCAATTGAGCCACTTCACTTCCATACAAATTTATGTACATCTACAAATATATATTAATATATATAGTCCGTATTGGGAAAAATCACCAGGTGAGAATCGAACCTATGACCTAGTCCTCTAAATTCCACCGCCTCACCAACCCAGTAGCATATTTCATTTTATAAATATCTATTTCTTCCTATTTATATTAATTTAAACTGCCTGTATAGGAAAAAATTCGCAGCGGGTTTTGAAACTACAACGCTGAGAAATCGGTAGAGTCCACTACCACAATATCGATTGAATTTACTTAACCATTGAAATATATATTGTTTTATATATATATTTGTAAAACCTGGTATAAATAAAATGTTCCCAGTGAGTATCAAACTCAGGTCACTACTCAACCGCTGAAGACACTTTTCCAGTACAACAATGGGAATTATGATTACATACATATATATATTATCTTATTTTTTCACTCAAAAAATAAGGGACCATATACCCACGGTTTTCATAAACCGTGGGTATAGGCTTATATGTTGAAGGTTATACCCACAGTTCATTAAAACCGTGGGTATAAATGACACCTATACCCACGGTTTAATGTAAAACATGGGTATAGGACTATATATCAAAGGATATTCCCACGGTTCATGAAAATCGGGGGTATAGATTCCACATATACCCAATGTTCAATGTAAACCATGGGTATAGGTTTTCCCACAGCATACCCGTGTAATTTTTTGTCTTCCTGTGCTTACGCTGGTACCCTATACCCACGACTTAGCAAGAACCATGGGTATAGGTTAGAAAATGTCACCTATACCCATGTTTCATGAAAATAGTGGGTATAGGTGAGTCTAAACCAATAGTTTTTGGGAAAACCATGGGTATAGACCCATTTTCCAGTAGTGCTTCAAAATCCCAAAAAACCCTAAAACAAAAATAATATTAAAAACACATAAAAATCCCTAAAAACATAAATGACCCTAAAAAACAAAAAAAAATTCCTAAGAAAACCTTAAAAACCTAAAAACACTTAAAACCCCTAAAACCCTAAAAATGTAAAAAAAAATGCAAAAAAAGGACCCTAAAAACTCTAAAACCCCTTAAAACATAAAACATCCCAAAACCCTTAAAAAGGACTAAAAACCCATAAAAACCATAAAAACCACTAAAAACTCTAAAAACCCTTTAAACACATAAAAATGTAAAAAAAATCTCAAAAAATTAAAACCCCTAAAAACCCAAAAAAAATAATAAAACCCTAAAAACAATAAAAACCAACAAAATTTCTAAAACCATAAAAAATCATAAAAATCCTAAAATCCCTAAAAATATCAAAAACAAAAAACCCCTAGAAATCCTGAAAATCCTAAGAAATCATTAAAAACCTAAAAACAATTAAAACACTAAAAAATCTATAAAACTCTAAAAACGCAAAAAACCCTAAAAAATCTAAAAACCTTAAAAACCCTAAAACCCCTAAAAACCCATAAAAACCCTAAAACCCCACTAAAAACTCTAAAAACCTTTCAAACCCATAAAAATGTAAAAAACTAAAAAAAACTTTAAAAATTCAAAAATTCAAAAAAAAACCCTAAAACCCCATAAAAGCCCTTTAAAAGCCCTAAAAATCCTAAACACCCTCAAAATACCTAAAAACCATAAAAATCCTAAAAAATCCTAAAAAATCCCTAAAATCCCTAAAAACATAAAAAAACCTAAAAAACCTAAAAAATCATAAGAAAAACTAAAAAACATTAAACTCTTAAAACACATAAAAAATCTAAAAAATAATAAAAACCCTAATAAACTTAAAAACCCTAAAACCCCTAAAAACCATAAAACCCCCTAAAAACCCTAAAAACATGAAAAACCTAAGAATAACTAAAAATCCCTAAAAACAAAAAAAACCTAAAAAGCCTGAAAACATGGAGAAAACTATAAAACCTAAAAACAAAAAAAACCACTAAAAAAACTAAAAATTTAAAAAAAAAATACACTAAAAGGACCCCAAAAACCCTAAAAATGATAAAAACCCTATTAAAATACTAAAAACCCTAAAACAATGAAACCCAAAAAAACCAAAAAAACACTATAAATAAAAAAAACCTAAAAATCCAATATAAACTATGAAAAACCTTTAAACCCCTAAAATGTTAAAAAACTCTAAAAAACTAAAAAACCCTAAAAAATCTTAAAACTCCTTAAACTACTAAAAAACCATAAAATCCTATAAAATCCCTAAAACCCATAAAAATATAAAAAACACTAAAAACCATGAAAAACCCTAAGAATACATTAAAAACCTAAAAACACTTAAAACCCCAAAACTCTAAAAAACACTAAAAACCATAAAACCCCCCCAAAATATAAAAACACTAAAAATCCCTAAAAACAAAAAAACCCTTAAAATGTGGAAAAATCATAATAAATAATTAAAACCTTAAAATACTTAAAACTATTGAACAAACTAAAAATAAAAAACAACTCTAAAACCCCAAAAAGGAACCTAAAAACCCTAAAAACCCCTAAAACCCAGGAAAATCACTAAAAACCATAAAAATACCTAAACCCCCATAAACACCATAAGAACCCCTAAAAACTATAAATGAATATAACCCCCTAAAATGGTTAAAAACTCTAAAAATGTAAAAACCATTAAAACCTAAAAAAATCACTAAAACTACTAAAAACCCTAAAAACCTAAAAACCCTCAAAATCCCTAAAAATCATAAAAATACTTAAATATCCCTTAAAATCACTAATAACATAAAAAACCCTAAAACCCCATAAAACACCTAAGAAAACCTTAAAAACCTAAAAACATAAAAAATGATAGAAACCCCCAAAAACCCAAAAAACCATAAAAACACAAAAATCCTAAAAACCCAAAAAACTAAAAACCCCTAAAACCCCAAAATAACCCTAAAAACAAAAAAAACCTAAAAAGCATAAAACCCCTCAAAATTCCTAAAAAACCTAAAAAATGATAAAAATCATAAAAAATCCTTGGATATCCCTAAAAATGTAAAAAAATGTAAAAACCCTGAAAATCAATAAGAAAACCATAAAAACAAAAAAATGCTTAAAACCCCTAAAAACACTAAAAACCCTAAAAACCCCCAAATCAACCCTAAAAACCCCAAAAGTCCCTAAAACCATAAAAATCCAAAAAAATCCCTAAAAACCCCAAAAAAAACCTAAAATCCCTAATAAAATATTAAAAACATAAAATAATTAGAACACTTAATAAACTAAAAATTCTAAAACCCTAAAAACCTATAAAAACCATAAAACCACTATAAATCTTAAAAATCATAAAAACCCATAACAACCTTAAAAGACCACTAAAAACTCTAAAACCCCTTTAAACCCCTAAAATTGTTAAAAAACTCTAAAAACCATAAAAACCCTAAAAACTCAAAAAAACCCTAAAAACCCAAGAAAACCATAAAAACCCCTAAAAACCAAAAAACCCCTCAAAATAAAAAAAAATAAGCATAAAAACCATAAAATTAATAAAAACCCCTAAAATCATTAAAAACATAAAAAACACTCAAAACCTAGAAAATCTCTAACAAAACCTTGAATACCTAAAAACACTTAAAACCCATAAAATGTATAAAAATTCAAAAAAGTATAAAAACCCTAAAAGACCCTAAAACCAAAAAAAACCATAAAACCCCTAGAAACCATAAAAACCCTAAATCCCATAAATACCCTAAAAAGACACTAAAAATATAAAACCCCTTTAACCCGCTAAAACATTAAAAAAATCCAAAAACCTTTAAAACCATAAAAACTCAAAAAATACCCCTAAAAACCAAAAAAACAGAAAACCCCTAAAAAACCTAAAAATCCCAAAAACCCCTAAAAACAATAAAAACCCTATAACAATCCCAAAAAATCCCTAAACATTTAAAAACCCCTAAAAATCCTAAAACCTCTATTAAAATCTTTAAAACCAAAAATAACATAAAACCCCTAAAAACTAAAAATTCTAAAACCCTAAAACCCAAAAAAATAACCCCCAAAACAATTAAAACCCCTAAAGCCATAAAAACCTAAAAACACACTAAAAACTATAACACTAATTTAAACCCCTAAAAAGGTTTAAAAACTATAAAAACCCTTAAAACCCTAAAAAACTCAAAAAATACCTAAAACCCTAAAAAACATAAAAACCCAAAAAAAACACAAAACGCCCTAATAACCCTCAAAATCCCTAAAAACCCAAAAATCCATAAAAATCCTAAAAGTCCTTAAAAATCTCTAAAAACAAAAAAAACCATAAAATCCTAGAAAACCCTAATAAAACCTTAAAAAAATAAAAAAACTTAAAACCCCTAAAAAAATAGAAATATGTCAAAACCCCTAAAAGACCCTAAAAACCCAAAAACCCCTAAAAATAATAAAAACCCATTAAACCTTAAAAAATTAAAAACCCATAAAAATACTAAAAAGTCACTAAAAATATAAAAACCCTTTAAAACCCTAAAAATTTTAATACTCTAAAAAACCATTAAAACCCTAAAAACTCAAAAAATTCAAAAAACCATAAGAACCCTTAAAACCCATAAAACCCTCAAAATCCCTTAACACCACAAAAATCCTAATAAATCTATAAAAATAACTAGAAAATAAAAAATCCCTAAAACCCTAAGAAAACCTTAAAACCCTAAAACACTTAAACCCACTAAAAAACCTAAAAACCCTAAAATCCATCAAAAATCCATAAATACCATAAAACCCCATAAAAATAATAAAAAATTACTATAAATCCATAAAAATATAAAAAAAAACCTAAAACATTTCAAAAACACTAAGAAATTTCTAAAAACCTAAGAACACTTAAACCCCTAAAAACATAAAAAACACTAAAAACCATAAAACCCATAAAAACCCTAAAAATACTCAAGGTCCATAAAACCATAAAAAAATAATAAATCCCTAAAAATGTAAAAAACCCTGAAAAAAACTAGGAAAACCATAAAAACTTAAAAACACTTAAAACCCCTAAAAATCTAAAAAATTATAAAAACCCTAAAAAACTGTAAAAACCATCAAAATCCAAAAAAACCTAAAAATATATAAAAATACAAAAAATCCCTAAAAACATAAAAAATCTAAAAGCCATGAAAACCCAATGAAAACCTTAAAAACCTAAAAATACTTAAAACACATAAAAACCTAAAAACACTAAAAATCCTAAAAATCCTAAAAAGACCCTAAAACCCTAAAAACCATAAAACCCCTTAATAATTTTAAAAACAATAAAAAACCTTAAAACCTTAAAAACCAATAGAGACTCTAATAACCCTTTAAATCCCTAAAATAGTTAAAAAAAACTACAAAAACCATAAAATCCCTAAACACTAAAAAAATCCATAAATCCCTAAAAACTCAAAAAAAACCTTAAAACCCCAATGGGGTCTTGATTGAGTTCTCGAAAATCTCAGGATCTCCATGCCCGTGATGTATTTTCTATCGTGTTTTGGAACCAGGTTTCCTAGAGGCTTCATTTTTATTTCCTTTGTTGAAGTTTTCTTTGATGGTCTTTTTAATGGATGTTTTTTGTCAAGCTAGTTTCAATTTGTGGCTAGTTTATAGTCCATGGTGGGGCTCAAGGTTTTACTTCTTCATCATTGGTGGTTCCTTTGATGACCTAGGTTTTTTTTGTTTTGGATCACTGAATAAGGTTATCTTGAGTTTGGATGGATGTTGGTTTTTTTCCACCATCGATCCTTTGGTTTTGGGGGGTGGTGGCTATTTTTATAGGTTCTTCGATGGGTTTGTGGGGTTGAAGTTTTTAGGCTACATTATCCATCCCAGTGGTTCATCATGAGTGTGTGGTAGTATTGGTTTTCATACTTGTGTCAAGTTGGAAGTGATGTTCAGTGGCACTCCATATTTTCCCATTGATCGGTTTGATGTTCGTCTATTACTGGAAGTGGATTCATCAGACAGAGGATTTTCCTAGTTTGATATATTTTTTCAGCTTAGTGTAGGGATTTGTGGTCAATCTTCCTTGACGGTGTGTTGGTTCATGGTTGGTATGTGATTTTGGTGTTGTTGATGGATTATTCCCCACACTGGTTCATGTGATGGGTTCTTATCATGTCGGGTGTTCATGGTTCAAGGTTGTGTGGAATGAGGTGTCTCGATTTTCTGTCACGGGGGTGGGGATGCAAGTCTATTGTGTCTTATTTGGTGATTTTAGGCTAACAATGTTCATCAAGGTGCCATCATAGATGATGCTACTAAAGTTACATCGGCACATCAAGTTCTTTGGTGTTCCTTTTCAGCTATCCTCATCACCGGGGGTGGTGGTTTCCTAGCTTCCCATTATATAATGGTTTCACCTGAGTTAGTTAGATTCTATTTGGTTCTAGGTTTGTGATCGATGTTTCTTCTTCGTATTATCTTTTGGAGATCAGATTTCAGAATTATTCAATTTACTGGATGAGGGTTTGTTAGCCGGTGTCGCTCCTATTTTTGGTTTGCAAGTTGATGGTCTGTCAGCTAGTGTTTCTTGGTTCATCATTTACTAGATTTAGTTTGGAGGTTGATGATGCTTAGTAGTCTGCTCGATTGGTTTTTCATCTCTTCCTGTCGGGTGGTTGAGGACACAGATACTTAGATATTTCTACTATTTTAGAAATGGAGGCATGGATGGGGATTATCTCTTAAGGGGTTTCTTATCTATTTTTATCTACTACTTATGCATACTGGGGTATTTGGTTTTCACTGGTCATTATGAAGTTGCAAGATATATTCTTTTGGGTGATTTATAGTGGCCTTGTTCTAGTGGAAGTGATCATTTTTGGTGGGGTGAAGGTTGTCGTTGGTTTCTTGTGTGGGTTGGATCTATCTTAGATGGAGGAGTATGGACTGCTTGCTGGGAGTCGATATGGAGATGTTGGTTCTATGAGGTATCTATGCTGTTGGATTTGAGGATGTGGTATGATGCTGGTGCTGGGGTGTCTTGAGGATTCTTTCTTATATGGTAGAGGAAGCTGGTTATTGGGAGTTGTAATATGGGTTTTGGAGTTGTGGATCTTGTGTGTTGGGAGTGATAATAGTTTTGAGTGGCTGGTATACTTTTTTGGTGGCTGGTTTTGGGTCCTGATGTTGGTACAGGGTTGGTGTGCTTCTTGGAGCTGGTGTTGCGGGGTGTTGGGTGATTTCACGGGTTCTAAGAGGTGTTGTAGCTGCTATGGATTTTCTAAGATGATGGGTGGTGATTTGAGGTACTGGATCTGATGGGAGATACTTTTAAGGGGTGGTGGGAGCTATTAGGAGGGAGAAGGAAGAGGGTTTGTTGGTGCAAGAATGGTTTAGGGGATTTAGGTGTGGTTGGTGTTTTCTTGGAGGTGTTGGAGGTCTTGTTTCTCTGGAATAGGTTTATTCTGAATCGTTGTTACTGTTTGGGGTCATGAGATGGTGTAGGGTGTAGTAATCTAGTTATGTTAGTGTGGTGTAGGATGCTACTTTGATGGTGTGTGTTGTGGGAGTGGAATAGGTTGGTGCTGGTGGGTGGTGTAGTTGGTTTGGGTTCATTACTGGTGGTTGGATGTTGTTGTTGGATAGGACGTGTTGGTGCTAAATCTATTGAGAAGGTTGATTCTGATGCTTTGTTTATTGTAGGGGTTTTTGCAGGTAATGGTGTTGTTGGGTGGTGTTGTTGGAGTGGAGTGGGTTTCTTCTTGGTGGGGAGTAATTCTAGTTTGGAGGGGGATACTATTGTTGTTTTTGATATGGTTCTAATAAAGGTTGTATTTTTATTGAAATATGGGAGATCATGGTTTAGTGATGAGATCTTGGGGTTTAGTGGTGATGGGACTAGAGGGTTCTGTTGGTTTTTTAGTGGCTTCAGGTTGTTCTCTTGGATTTCTTAAGGCTTTCTTGGTGTTCTATGGCTTCTTTGGGATTATTGATTGGTGTTTGTGTTTTTTTGGTGGTGGGGAGTGTTGTTGTCCTTTGATGTTTTTTGATTATTTCATGTGGACAAGCTTGATGGAGCTAGTTTGGGATCTGGGTGATGTGGTTGTTTGTTCCTCAATCTAGGAGATTGGGAGTTAAAGGATGTGAATGGGATGGTTTTTTCTACTAGAGAGTGTTTTGATATATGTGTGTTGTTGTGGGGAGATGGTGTTGGATGCTTGGATTCTGGTTTTCAGTCTTGAGTTGGTGCGGAGGTTGCGGGTTGGTGGTGTTGGTGGGTGATTTTTGGATCATTGGTCTGGTTGTTGTTGGTTGGTTGGTTAGATCTGTGGAGTAGGAAAAGGGTTGGTTTATGCTGGAGGGGTGAAGGGGTTGTAGGTGTGGTTGGTGTTGGCTAGGAGGTTATAGTGGCCATGTTCTTTTGGAGTGGGTTGCTACTGGAACCCGGTTGTTATTGGGGGTTGTTAGCTGGTGCAGAGGATGTTGGTTGGTTATGTTGGAGTACAAGATTCTACTTTGGTGGGGAGTGTTGTGGGACTAGAGTGGGCTAGTGCTGATGGATATAATTGCAAGTTTGGGTCTATTTCTAGTGGCTGGAGAAGGATCTGATTTTATTGGTGGTGCAGGATCTATTTGTCTAGGAGGTAATGGAGCTATTGTTGTAAAGCAAATTGCTTCTGGAGCACTGGTTGTTGTTTGGGATGTTTTCTAGTGTAGGTGAAATAGAAATGTTCTATTGGAGTTGAGCGGGCTGCTTATTGGTTGGGAGCGATGATGGCGGCGAGTGGGTTACTGTTGGTTCTTGGGTTTCTGGTGAGAAGTTTCTATTGTTGAGGGCTAGATATTGTTTGGAAGGTGAGATCTAGTGTTTCTTTGGGTGCTAAGGATCTGGTTATCTTGCGAGGTGTGGTGGATGTTGGGAGTTGGCTGCTGGGAGACAGTGCAGGGGAGGAGGTTTTTGGGTTCTAGGAGCTGGGTGCTAGAATCTAGGTGCTGGGAGCTGGTAGTTGGGATTTTGGGTTTGTTAGGCTTCAAAAGGTTCTCAGGCCTTTTCTAACCAATGGTATGGATGGGTTTTGTGAATTTTCTTGGGCTGTTTTCGAGCTATGGTTTGGATCATCTTTGAGAGAGTTATTGGGACCACTTTATAAGCAATGGTTTAGATTGGATTCACAAGGTTTCTCATGTGTTTTTCAAGCTATGGTTTGGTTGGTATTTGGGAGAGTTCTCAGCCCCATTTTCCATGTATTGGTTTTGATAGGCTTTGGGAGATTTCTCAGGTCTTTCTGATGGTTTCTTGTTGGACATTGCTTGGGCTTTGTATTTGTTTCACCATTGGGTGATTGTGCTGTAAATCAACTCCAATTATTTTATATAATAATTTATATTTTCCTTAAAAAAACAAAAACCTTTAAAACCCTAAAAACACTAAAAACCCAAAAAAACCCATAAAAATCCTAAAACCCATCAAAATCCCTAAAAACCCTGAAAACCATAAAAATCCTAAAAAATCCATAAAAACACAAAAACCACTAAAACCCTTGAAAACACTACAAAAACCTTAAAAACCTAAAAACATTTTAAACCCCTAAAATCCTAAAAAATGCTAAAAAAACCTTTAAAAAACATAAAAACCTTAGAAACCCTGAAAATCCTGAAAACCCATAAAAACCCAAAAAACCACAAAAAACACTAAAAACCATTTAAAACAATAAAAATTTTAAAAAAATATAAAAACACTAAAACCTCTAAAAAACTCAAAAAAAACCATAAAACCCAAAAAAACCCCTAAAATCCCTAAACACCTCAAAAATCCCTAAAACCCCAAAAAATCATAAAAATCATAGAAACCCCTAAAATCCCTAAAAACCTAAAAACCTCTAAAAATCCCTAATAAAACCATAAAAACCTAAAAACAGTTAAAACACCTAAAAACCTAAAAATGATTAAAACCCTAAAAACCCTTGAAATATCTAAAAACCATAAAACCGTCAAAATCCATAAAAACCCCAAAAACCATAAAAATCCAAAAAAATATTGAAAATTTCATAAAAAAAATAAAAAACCCTAAAAACACAAAAAAACAATATGAAATCATTTAAACCCTAAAAATACTTAAAAACCCTAAAAAATAAGAAACACTAAAAACTCTAAAAACCCTAAAACACCTAAAAGCCATAAACCCCCTAAAACCTTACAAAATCCCAAAAACCAATAAAAATCCTAAAAACCCACTAAAAACTCTAAAAATACTTTAAACCCATAAAAATATTAAAAACTATAAAAACTATTAAAAATTCTAAACAACTCAAAAAATCCCCTTAAAACCTAAAAATCCAAACAACCCTAAAACCCTAAAAACCCATAAAAATTTTCAAAAGCCTTATGAACCTTAAAAAAACCTAAAAATCATAAAAATCAATAAAATACCTAAAACTGAAAAAACCCCAAAAAAACTGAAAAACCATAAGAAAACATTAAAAACCTAAAAACACATAAAACCCCTAAAAACCTAGAAAACATTAAAAACCCTAAAAACCCATAAAACCCCTAAAAACCATTAAAAACTCTATAAACCCTTTAAACCCCTAAAAATGTTTAAAAACTCTAAAAATCCTTTAAAATTTGAAAAACCCTTAAAATACCAAGAAAACCATAAAACCCTAAAAACCCAAAAAACACCCAAAATCTCTACAACCCTGAAAGCTATAAAATTTCTAAAAATACCTAAAAATTCACTAAAAACATAAAAAGCCATAAAAACCCTGAAAACCCCTTAGAAAACCTTAAAAATCTAAAAATAATTAAAACCCCTTAAAAATCTAAAAAACCTATTAAATTAATAAAATCATAAAAACCCCTTAAAACCCTAAAAACCCTAACAAACCCATAAAAACCTAAAATCACTTAAAACCCATAAAAACCTAAAAAACACTAAGAACCATGAAATCCCCTAAAAATACCCTAAAAACCCTAAAACCCCCTAAAAACATAAAGCACCAAAAACCATAAAAACCCTAATAACACTTGAAACCCTAAATAATCAAAAAAAATATAAAAACCCTTTAAACAAATAAAAACATTAAAAAACTCAAAAAAAACCATAAAACCCCTAAAAACCCTAAAAAACTCAAAAAACCATAAAAACCCTAAAAACCCAAAAAAACCCAAAATCCCTATAACCCTGAAAGCTATAAAATTTCTAAAAATCCCTAAAACTTCACTAAAAACATAAAAAGCCATAAAAACCCTGAAAACCCCTTAGAAAACCTTAAAACCTAAAAATATTTAAAACCCCTTAAAAATCTAAAAAACCTATTAAATTAATAAAATCATAAAAACCCCTTAAAACCCTAAAAACCCTAACAAACCCATAAAAACCTAAAATCACTTAAAACCCATAAAACCCTAAAAAACACTAAGAACCATAAAATCCCCTAAAAATACCCTAAAAACCCTAAAACCCCCTAAAAACATAAAACACTAAAAACCATAAAAACCCTAATAACCCTTGAAACCCTAAATAACCAAAAAAACTATAAAAACCCTTTAAACAAATAAAAACATTAAAAAACTCAAAAAAACAATAAAACCCCTAAAAACCCTAAAAAACTCAAAAAAACATAAAAACATAAATCCCCTTAAATCCTTGAAACTCTAAAAACCCTGAAAATCTCTAAAAACCCTAAAAAGTCATAAGAATCAAAAAAAAATAATTAAAATAATTAAATATCTAAACACTTAAAAACCCCCAAAAACATTGAAAAATCATAAAAAACATAATAAGAAGAGGATTGAGGTGCTCTCTTCTGGGTTCTCTTTTCCGACGTCGTGTTCGTTCCCTCATGGTTTTCCCCATGGTGAACTCTTCTTCCAGCTTGATTGTGCTTAGAATGGGAAGTAGTCTTCTTCATCAGTGTTGTTCTTGAGGATTGGCGGTGATGGGAGGCTCTGTTAGAGCATGGGAGAATCTGGATTGGCCTGGTAGCGGTTAGGCCCAGCTTCGGTAGAACCTACGCGATAGTCGAGCAAGGGCAGAATCGGCTTGGACTGGTGGCATTTTGGTCCGGATTTGGCAGATCTAGATTCCGACCTTCCGCATGAGTCATGAAAGGAATGTTTCATCTTGGACTGGCAGCGTTTTGGCTCGAACTCGGCAGATCTGGAATCTGTTCTTGATGTTGAGGTGAGATATGGTTTTTTGGAGACGTCGTTGTTTCTTGTGTTGCTCAGTTTTAGATAGCTTGTGAAAAGTCATTGTGAGGCGAGGTCTTGCTACAGTGACCTAGGTCTTACTATCTCTTGGTGGATTTTCGGTTCATGCTGTGGTTTTAGGCATTTGATCCTTGATGCTGTGATGGGGGCTTTCGGATCTTCTCAAAGGCTACAGGAAGTGTAGATGAGATCAGATTGGCTTCAGCTTGTGCAGAAGTTGCAGGTTTGTATTTCTGATCCCATGGATCTGTTTCATGTTGCTGAGGAAGGGCTTGTTAAGGTTTGCTATGACATGACTGCCATTAGGTTTTTGGCCTCCTCTATTGTGGTTGGTTTGAATTTGATTGGTCTAAGGTGCAGGTTTTTTGTTCTGCTTGAGTTTCTGGCTGTGATGGTTCTTGGTTTGTCGAATCTGCTGCTTCGATTTTTTGAGTGTGTTGTTGAGAGAGATAGGCCATTTGCCGCTGCCAGTTTGCCTGGATCGAAAGGAGATGTTGGTCGTTAGAGACCTTGGTGATGGATGATGTTTGTGGATGGATGGGTTTTTAGCACTATTGGTTTTTTGCTGACATTGAATTGTACTGGGGAGGAGGTGATGGAAGCTAGAATTGGAGTGACTGGATGCTGGTTTTCCTGGCTGCGTCCGAATGGGAGTTGTTGGGTGCGAGTTGCTGGTGTGTGATGATGGTTGATGATGCTGGTTGGTTTTGATTTGTTGAGTGTTGTGTGATACTATTTGTCTTAATGGTAAGAAGTTGTTTCTGCTTGATGGTTAATGTTGTGATGGTGTTTGGATTGGCGCTGCCGGAAATGGATGCTAGTTGTTGATTGGCTGGGAGGTGATGTTGGGGACAATTCTGTTTTCCTTCTTTGTTTGCCTTTGTGTGTTTTCTAGTCTTTCTTTTGGTGGTTTTTTGGGTTTGGGGTTGTAAAGGGTTTTTGGGTGTGGGTCGTTTGACCCCTCCCTTCCCTTGTCTGCTGCGTCATTTTTCTAATAAATTTTGGGGGGGACAGGAATAGCCTGGCCTCGCACCTCTTCTTCCATAATAAAACATAAAAACCTAAAACACTTAATACCCCTAAAAACCTAAAAAACACTAAAACCCTAAAGAATCCTAAAAACCCTCAAATTCCGTAAAAACACTAAAAACCCACATAAATCCAAAAAAATCCCTAAAAATTATTAAAAACATAAAAAACCCTAAAAACCTAAAAATCCTTAATAAAAAATTAAAACCCTAAAAACACTTAAAGCCCCTAAAAACCCTAAAAACACAAAAACAGAATAAAAACCTGAAAAAGACCCTAAAAATCAAAAAACCCACTAAAAACCTTTAAAAACCCAAAATACCCAAAACTCCTAAAAAACTACTAAAAACCATTTTAACCACTAAAATATCAAAAAAATTCTAAAAAACCTTAAAACACTAAAAACTCAAAAAACCTTAAAACCCAAAAAAACCATAAATACCCTAAAACCCTAAAAAACCGTAGAAACCCTCAAAATCCCCCAAAACACTAAAAACCATTAAAAAACTAAAAAACCACAAAAATCCCAAAAAACATAAAAACACTAAACACCCTAAAAACCCAAAAGAAAACCTTAAAAAACTAAAAATACTAAAACACTTAAAAACAAAAAAAATGATAAAACCCTAAAAAACACAAAAACCTTAAAACCCCTCAAAACACACAAAAAACCAAAAAACACTAAAACATAATAAAACTCTTTAAACCCCTAAAAAGTTAAAAAAATTATAAAAATCCTATAAAACCCTACAAAACTCAAAAAAAACCCTAATAACCCAAAAACCATAAAACCCAAAAAATCCTAAAAATCCCAAAAATCCCAAAAAACATTAAAAAAACCCTTGAAAATCCCTAAGAAATAATTAAAATCCTAAAAACACATAAAACCCCTAAGAAACCTAAAAATAATAAAAACCCGAAAAAACTAAAAACCTGAACAACCATAAAAAACCCCTAAACAACTTAATAACCCTAAAACCCTATAAAATTCCTAAAAACCACAAAAAGTTCTAAAAACACTTTAAACCCCTAAAAATGTTAAAAATTCTAAAACATTAAAAACTAAATAAAACTAAAAAAATCCTAAAATACCATAAAACCCTAAAACCCTAAAATGCATTAAAAAATAAAAACCCATAAAACACCTAAAAACCATAAAAATCATAAAAAATACTTAAAACATAAAAAATCATAAAAACCATAAAAACCCTAAGAAAACCTTAAAAACCTAAAAACACTTTAAAACCCTGAAAACCTAAAAATGTTAAAAACCCTAAAAACATTAAAAATCCTAAAAACTATAAAACCACTAAAAACCTTCAAAACCCTAAAAATCAATAAAAACCCTAAAAACCCACTAAAAACTCTAAGACCCCTTTAAACCACTAAAACCATTAAATACTCTAAAAAACATAAAATACCTAAAAAAGTGAAAATAAAACCTAAAACCCCAAAAAATCATAAAAACCCTAAAAACCCTCGAAACCCTCAAAACCCTCAAAATCCCTAAAACCCTAAAAACAATAAAATTCCAAAAAAAATCCCTAAAAATCCCTAAAAATGTAAATAATCCAAAATACCATGAAAAATATTAATAAAACCTTAAAAACCTAAATACACTTAAATACCCTAAAAAATAAAAATTATGAAATCCTTAAAACCCCAAAACCCCTAAAAACCCTAAAAGCCTCAAAATCCATAAAAACCCTAAATTACAATAAAAATTATAAAAAATCCATAAAAATCTATAAAAACATAAAAAAAACTAAAACCCCTATAAAAACCAAACAAAACCTTATAAACATAAAAATAATTAAACCCCATAAAAAAAGCCACCAAAAACTCTATGAAACACTAAAAACCCTAAAAACCATAAAACCCCAAAAAACCTTAAAAAATATAAAACCCATAAAAACACTAAAAACCCATAAAATACTCTAAAATCCCATTAAACAACTAAGAATTTGAAAAAACTCTAAAAGCCCTTAAAACCCCAAAAAACTCAAAAAAAACTTAAAAACACAAAAAAACCATAAAAAACCTAAAAACCCTAAAAATTAGTGAAAACCATCAAAATACTAAAAACCATAAAAACCATAAATATCCATAAAAACATAGAAAAAACTAAAAATCAGAATATCCTAAGAAAAAAATAAAAACATAAAAACACGCAAAACCTCTACAAAACTTTAAAAATGATAAAAACCCTAAAAATCCCTAAAAATCCTAAAAACTTCAAAAAGTCTCAAAATCCACAAAACCCCTAAAAACTATAAAATCCTAAAAAATCCATAAAAATCAATAAAAGGATAAAAAAACCCTAAAAAACTGAAAACCCTAATAAATCCTTAAAAACTAAAAACACTTAAAAATACTAAAAATATTGAAAATGTTAAAAACCCTGAAAATCGTAAAAAGACCGAAAACCCAAAAAACCCCTAAAAATGATAAGAACCCCTAAAAACCCTAAAAACCCCTAAAACCTCTAAAAACCCTTTAAAACCCTAAATTTTTTTAAAAACTCTAAAAAACATTTAATACCTTAACAACTCAATAAAATCATAAAACCCAAAAAACTGTAAAAACCCAAAAAACCGTAAAAAACACTAAAAATCAAAAAATCCCTAAAACCCTAAAAAACCATAAAAATTATAAATATAACAAAAAATCCCAAATAACATAAAAACTCTCAAAAAACTGAAAAATCATATGACCTTAGAAACCTAAAGACACTTAAATCCTCTAAAAAACCTAAAAACACAAAAAACCCTAAAAACCTTAAAAATCCTAAAAACCTGGAAAACCATAAAAATGCCTAAATTTTTTTTAAAAACTAGAAATCCAATAAAAACTATAAGACCCATTTAAACCCCTAAAAAATTTTAAAAACTATAAAAAAACCCTAAAAACATGAAAAAACTCAAAACACCCCTTAAAACTAAAAAAACCCATAAAAAACCTAGAAACCCTCAAAACCCTCAAAATCCCTAAAACCCCTAAAACTATAAAAATCATAAAAAAACCCTTAAAATACCTAAAAATATAAAAAACCCTAAAAATCATAAAACCCCTAAAAACCATAAAAATTCTAAAAACCCGTAAAAACCCAAAAACCGCTAAAAACACTAAAAACCATTTAAACAACTAAAAATGTTTAGAACTCTAAAAAATATTAAAACCCATAAAAACTAAAAAAATACCTAATAACCGAAGAAACATAAAACCCAAAAAACATAAAAACTCCTAAAAACCCTAAAAACCATAAAAATGTATAAAATCCCTAAAAATACCAAAAAATAAAAACCCTTTAAAACCCTGAAAACAATAAAGTAAATCTTAAAAAACTAAAACCATTAAAACCCCTAAAAATATTTAAAACCCTAAAATCCTAAAACCCATAAAACCTTGAAAACCCATTAAAAACCTAAAAACCCATAAAAGCGTTGATGTGAGATGCTTGAGGTGGCCTGATTTTCACGACGTAGGGTGGTGGATAACAAAGAAAATTTAGGGTTAAGTAGTGGATGATGGGTTTGGATAATGGAAGAAAGTATTAAACCAATGTTATATGGAGCATGACTTACTACTTAGACAATACACTCAAGGGGGGATGTGATGGCCAATCCACAAAAAAAATTGCATTTGGGTTAATACACGGAATTGGGGACTTTGAAATTATGGATCACCAATATAACTTATAGATTGACAAGGAAATAATACATAATATCAATGGAAGAAAGTAACGATCCTCATAATGGAAAGAATAAACTCACGTATTTTCACTAATGAAAACTTGAATGAGAATAAAATTCCATGGGTCGGTTATTTATAACCATGGGGTGACACAAATGGTCAAAGGTATAATACCCTAATGTTTTAAAGCCTATTCCTACCCAGTCCCCTTAAATTCAAAAAATTAAAGTCTAAAAGTGACTTTTTTATAAGTAAAACGTTTCTTTCCACCCACATCCCATTGAATTTGAATTTTAGTTCCTAGCCCAATGGAATTAACTTTGGCATCCAAAGATTCCATTCTAGAATCTTTATGTGGGAAAGAATTTAAGAATTTGTGCAATAATGTGTCTTGGGATTAATAAATATCATTTTAGCTTAAATAAGAGTGATTATAATCCCATTTCCCACTTCTATTCTTTCACCTTGTGTTGGGTCTTTTAATGTAATGAGATGGGCTCTCATTTCCACTTGTAGTCTCTTTAATTATCCTTACATCATTGAAACTTTAAACTTTAAATCCGCACATTCCATCAAGTCATTTCCATCCACTAGTTTCATATCATACCCCCCCTCTTGAAAAGTATTCATTCTTGACTCTTCATCTTCTATATCCAAATATGAGGAAACATTAGAAACATTGAATTTAAAAATAGCATCATACTCACCTTGCAATATGGTCCTATAATCAATCATGTTAATCACTAAGTATGGCCCATATCCATATATCTTGAGATTTAACATTAGTTTCTTTTGAAACCTCTGTAACTTTTTTTCTATATCAGGGTGTTTCTTAACATTCAATTTTCCATCCATATTTATACTTTATTCCAAAGGAAATAAAACTTGATCAATAAGGGTAAGTAGTAAAAATTAAAATGGAGTTACATATGGGTAAAATTGAGTTGTAGAGTGATATTCCATTTTATAAAAAAAATCCACTTGTGGTAGACACTCCTTTTAATCCTTTTGACTCCTAATTTTTTTAACAAGTTGGGGAATCACCCTATTTATATTAAAGGAAGGAAACCCCATTTTTTATGGGTAGTGGAGGAACCATTTACAAGGCCTGTATACCCCATGAGCACAAACGACCAAATATACTTGAATACCCTAACCCATTGTCTAGATTTCTTGTGCAAATGGGGGTCATTGTCATCATTTATGTGCATCACCATGACACTAGGAGCATACCCACCCTACCAACTAGAATCATCCACTGGATCTCGTATAGCTGTCACTACCATCCCTTGCATATTACATAACTGGGAGACAATTCCCCTTCCATCATCGTCCTTTTATATCACTAATGTCATACGGTAGTCCGATCACTGTCTCCCATTTCCAATATATCACCAGGGACAGTCATCATTTTGGCTACTCCGTTTCTATCCCATATGCATCGTCACCTGGGGAAAACACCTTTATTCCTATAACAACAAACCAAATCCACTTCCCAATTAAGGGGATATGGGGTATTAAACCCCCACTTTAGATGTATTATATGAGGTTGTGGACCAATCATCCACCACCTTGACTACACCTTTATACTCAAATGTTGTTAATGGATTTTAGAATTTATTTTCTCTCTCAAATAGGTATAAAACATGGTGGAACCTCCTCAAGAATGAAACCATTGTACACCTATGAAAAAGATTACATAATATTTGACAAAGAAGGTGTTAAGTGGTTAGTATTTAGCATTGCCTATTTGTACATTAGTACTTGATGGTTTTTCTATGAAATCAAATCTTCCTTAACCTCTCTCTTCTCTATCATCATCATATTTTCCCACTCAATGAATTCTCTTTTATCTCTTTATTTTTATTTAAACTAAATATCTTTCATTCTCTCATTCTCAACCCACCCCTAATTATTATATTTTTTCTTCTCAATTAGTTATTTTTTCTCTCTGAAAATGTGATCTTCCAAAAAAAATTAGGACATTAGGATAAAGGTTATAGTTTCCCCTCAGACTAAAAAATAATGATGGTTTATAAAACAATCATGTGTCACACGCCAATCATATTTCCATGGCCAACCTAAAAGTGAGTGGCAGCATTCATTGGTACCAAATAACATATTACCTCATCATTATACTTTCTAATGGTGAATAATACCTTCACCTATTTAGTTACCTTCATCTATTTACAATCATTCAACCATTGAATTTTCTATGGATGTTGGTGATTCAAATATGGAAGTCCCGAATTATACACAAACTTAGTGCTCGCCGCATTATTAAAACTTACCCCATAAATTATGACACTATAAACTTTCAAATTGATTTGGCACCAATTATGAAAAAGGTTCACCCTTTTATTCTTCTCATTGTACATCATTTGAGCAATCAAAGCCTGTCTTGTGATGAGAAGCTCACCGTCTTTTGAAGATTATCCATTATCAACTTTTGGTGAATCCTCTACCTATTTATTTGATCACCATCCATTGGTGTCCCATTATCCATACTTTTCGATGGTCATGGTGCTCTAGTTGGAGAATTAACTAGCAATGTGACCCCTTCCTTGACATTTGAATCATTGAATATCTTAATTCCTCATTCGATTAGCCTCAAAAAGTAGGTTTCTTAGGTGGAATAATTACCTCATCACTATTTTTATCATCCACCTATTTTGGAATTGATGATTATCAAATATTCTTCATAAAATTTCACAATGGATTGAAAGGGGTAGGGGGTTTCCTAATTTTTCTCATCCTTATAATTTGTTTCTCGACTTTGGTGTCTTGGTGGATCATATCTTATATATCCACATGATGGTACATCTCTACTTAATCATAAATTTCCTGATTAATTATATTTAAAAACCACACTATGGTTTCCTCTATATCCTCCTAAATGTTTTCTAAAATCATGGAAATTCTCATCTTCTTATAGTAATATTAAACACTCTTACTCACTTGGGTGATGGGTTGAATTTTGTTTTGGAGATATATATGGTAATTTGAGGGAACAAACCACTTTTTCATGGAAAACTTCATGTCATCCCAAGTTTCGATGGTACATATTTCATATCTAGCTCGATCCTTTTGAATTTGATCCCACCAAATTAAATCATAATCAAAAAATTCAAAGGAAGAAAGTTTGACCTTTTTCTCCTCAAAATATGCATGGAATAAAAAATACTTTCTCAATCCATATCTCCCACTCCAAGTATGATTCTAGATCTCTTTTTCCTTGAAAAGAGGGAACCATCACCTTAATACCTCCAAGTATTTCAAAGTCATGTTGTCTCCTTTGGCCTCCTCTTGGTTGTTTGAACCTCCTCCACCTTTGTAGGACATCATCAAAATCATCATAAAAGTTCTCCATCTCCTAATCCATGATGTGGGGATGACATGGTGCCAGAGTGCATTGTGGGTTATCATGGATCATCCTCAATGTTGGTTAATTATATATATTATCAATGATATCATATATCACCACCAAATTACTATCAAGAATATTTTTAGAATGGCACATGAAAGGTTTCATTTAGAGTTGTGTAGCTACCAATGTGATAGATCTACATTGGCTTCCTTCATCACTAGAATGAACAATTATCTTCCCATGTTCTTATTCTATGATTAGTATCACACAAAAAACACATAGGGGGAGAAATGCACACAATGATATACACAAACTCACAAACCCAAAAGGTACACACACATAGACACACACACGTGAAAGGATGCACACTCACACAAATAGGATGTACACACTCCCACACACAAGGATACACACTCACACACACAAGATACAAAAACACACACAATATGTACACACTCACACACACAAGGATACACACTCACACAAAAAATATGTTCACACTCACACACATATAGATACACACTCAAGAATGTTTTTTGTGTGTGCTTATTTCTCTCCACTTTTGAACACTCAATTCAAATCCCAAGCTCTTATGAAATCTAATTCATCTTTCTATGGAGATCATGAGACACCAATCCTCACCCAACAAATATGGTTTAGGTTAATGGATTAGTACATCTAGTTTGAGTGGTAAGTGTTTAAAAATGGTAAAGGGTAGAAAATGGGTAAAAGGTGGAAAATGGTATAAAGGTGTGGTATGTGGGTTTTTCCCAATTGTGTGAGATAATAAAAATTAATGAAAATATGAGACAAATATGATATAGTGATGAAGTAAAGTGATGGAGAAAGTGGTGTATGGAAATGGAAAGTTCTAATAATATAAATCATATAGAAGTAATTTTATCCAGTTTTTTTTCTTCTTTTATCCATTTTTTTCAAATCTCCCTAAAAGATTTGTACTTAGTGTTTTAAATCACAAGATGATGAAATAGTATTGTTAGGTTGTATGAACTCAGTCTCCACTATTTTAGGATGCCTTGACTTTGTTATGTATTGGGATCTTCCCTTGATTTAAATAAAAAATTTAACATCGGATGGAAAAGATAATAAATAGAGACTAAGAATATATTTTTTGAAATCTCTCAAAGAAAGGATGTTCTTATTTTTGGAAAGAACAAAATGATGAGGTGATAGAATTTTATTTTTTTCAGAAAAAAATCACATATTGTGAGTTAAATGAGAAAATAAGATGAAAGAATAATTGGCACAATGTAAAATATTTCAATCTTACACAACATAGGCTAACTCTAGAGGTTTTCAAAGAAAAATGCTTTTTAAGGGGTGGATAATAAGGAAATATATAAAGGTGATTGGATATATGGGACATAAAAATGGTGATAAATTCCTACCATGTCAATAGAAGATATATTAACTATTGATGTGAGATTCTTGGGGTGGTCTGATCATCATGGCATTGGACAATAGATGAAGAATATGGTTTAGGTATAAGTGGAAGATGAAGGGTTTGGATAGTGGAAGAATGTATTCAACCAATGTTATATAGAGTGTGACCTACAACTTAGATAACACACTCATGGGATAAATCTGATGGCCAATCCATACAACAACACACTTGGGTTTGGGAACAGAATTGGGGGCTTTGTGATCTTGGATCGCCAATCTAACTTGTAGATTAACAAGGTAAGAATACATAAGAGAAATGGAAGAAATTAATGATCCTCACAGTGGAGAGAATAAACTTACAGAGTTTCACTAACGCAAACTTTAATGATTATACAATGTCATGGGGTGTCTATTTATATCTAAGGGATGACATAAAAGGTCAAGGGTATAATATGATAAAGTCATAAAGCATATTCCTACACTGTCCCCTTTAAGTCAAAAAGTAAAAGTCTAGCAATGAATTTTTAGAAAAGTAGCACATGTATTTTAACCCATAACCCACTATATTTGACATTGAGTATCTAGCCCACCGAGTTTGACTTTGGTGTCCAAATATTCTATTCTATAATCTCCATGTGGGAAATCCTTCCAAAATTCATTTGACCATGTGTATTGGGATTCATGCATATCATTTGGGCTTAAATAATAGAGATAAAAACCCATTTTATATTTCCATTCATGCACCTTGGGTTTGGGCCTTTTAAGGAAACGATATGGGCTCTTGTATCTACTTGTAGTCTCTTTAATTTTTCTTGCATCATTGGGCCTGCAACTCCAACTCAGTATATACCATCAAGTCATTTTTATCCACTAGTTTTATATCAAACTCTAAAAACCCTTTAAATACCTAAAAATGTTAAAAAATCTAAAACCCCTTAAAACCATAAAAAATAAAAAAACCCACGAAAACCCAAAAAAAAAACATAAAAACCCTAAAAACCCAAAAAACCCCTGAAAATCCCTCAAAACCCAAAAAACCATAAAAATCCAAAAAAACCCTAAAAATCTCTAGAAATGTAAAAAAATAAACAAACCCTAAGAAACCCTTAAAAACCAAAAAATGCTTAAAATCCATAAAAAACCTAAAAATGCTAAAAACCAAAAAATACCCAAAAAATACCTAAAACCCTAAAAATCCCTAAAAACCATAAAAACCATAAAAATAGAAAAAGCCCTAAAATCCCCAAAAACTTAAAAAACCCAAAAAATACTGAAAACCCTAAAAAATCATAAAAACCTAAAAACACTTCAAATAATTAAAAAACCTCAAAAATCCTAAAAACCCTAAAAATTATAAAAACCCCTAAAAACCTTAAAAACCTAAAACCCCATAGAAACTACTAAAAAATCTAAAAACACTTTAAAAAACTAAAAAAATTAAAAATATCTAGAATTATTTAAAAACCATAGAAAACTAAAAAATATATTAAAACCCACAAAAATTCCATGAAAACCCTAAAAACCATAAAACCCCTCAAAATCCCTAAAAATCCTAAAAACCATAAAAATATTGAAAATCCCTAAAAATGTAAAAAACCATAAAAACATTTAAATACCCCTAAAAACTTCTTAAAACTCTAAAAACACTTAGAACCCCTAAATCCTATAAAACTCTCAAAAGTCTAACAAACCCAAAAAAAAACAAAAGACCCAAAAATACCCAAAAAACCCTAAAACCTTAAAAGGCCCTAAAACCCCAAAAACCCCTAAAAACCACTAATACCTCTAAAAATTATTTAAACTCCTAGAAGTGTTAAAAACTATAAGAAACCATAAATCTTATAAAATTTAAAAAAAACCCATAAAACCATAAAACCATAAAAACCCAAAAACCCCTCAAAATCCCTAAAAACCCAGAAAAGCAATAAAAATCCTAAAAAATACCTAAAAGTCCCTAATAGGTAAAAAACCCTGAAAACCCCTAATAAAACCTTAAAAATTTAAAAAAACTTAAAACCCCTACAAAAATGCAGAAACCCCTAAAAACCCAAAAAACCCAAAAAAAACCCAAAATCCCTAAAAACTCTAAAAACCCATAGAACCCCTAAAAATCCGTAAAGATACCTAAAACGTAAAAAACACTAAAAACCATAAAAACCCCTGATAAAACATTAAAACCCTAAAAAACCTTAATAAATGCTAAAAATCCTAAAAAACCATAAAAACCATAAAAAGACCATAAAACACATAAAACCCCCTAAAAACCAAAAACCCCTAAAAACATAAAAAACCTTAAAACCCTAAAAATAATTAAAAACTCTAAAAACCCTTTAAACTCCTAAAAATGTTAAAAATCCTAAAAAACCTTAAAATACTAAATACCTCAAAAACCCTAAAAACCCCCAAAAAACATAAAAATCCTAAAAACACTAAAAACCCATAAAAACCATAAATAATCCCTAAAAATGCCTAAAATAATAAAAACCCCTAGAAAACCTGAAAAAAACATAAAAATATAAATACACTTAACACCCCAAAAAACATAAAAATTGTTAAAAATGCTAAAAACACTTTAAACCCTAAAAACCCAAAAAATTATAAAACCACCCAAAAACCTTAAAAATACTAAAAACTAATTAAAACCCTAAAAATCACTAAAAACTATAAAAACCTTTAAACCCAATAAAAACATTAAATAAGGCTAAAAAAATTAAAAACCCTAAAAAACAAAAAACAAACCCTAAAAACCAAAAAAACCCTAAAAACTCTCAAAATCCCTAAAATACCTCAAAACCAAGAAAATCCTAAAAAAATCCGTAAAAATACATAAAAACATAAAAAAAACATAAAATGAATAAGAAAACCTTAAAAAACTAAAATCAAATAAAGCCCCTAAAACCTAAAAAACTCTAAAAGACCAGAATCTAAAATCCCTAAAAACCATAAAACCCCCCTAAAACCCTTAAAAACCATAAAAACCCATAAAACCCCTAAAACCAACTAAAAATGCTAAATCCCTTTAAAACCCTATAAATGTTAAAAACCTCTAAAAATATTAAAAACCCTAAAATACTCAAAAAACACTAAAACCCCAAAAAAACATAAAAACCCTAAAAACCCCCAAATCCCTAAAAAAAATAAAAACCATAAAATTGCTAAAAAAATCCCTAAAATCCTTAAAAATTTGAAAATCCATAAAAAACCTAACAAACCTTCAAAAAACCACAAAAACTAAAAAAACACTTAAAACCCCTAAAAACTAAAAAAACGCTAAAACCCATAAAATCCATTAAAATCCTTAAAACCCTAAAATACCTTAAAAGCCCTAAAACCCCTAAAAACCATAAAAGTACAAAAAAGTGCTAAAAATCCCAAAAAATTTAAATAATAGAAAAAAATCTGAAAAACAAAAAGAAAACATTAAAAACCTAAAAACACTTAAAACCCCAAAAAACCTAAAAATACAAAAAACCCTAAAAAAACCATAAAACCCTAAAAATAATAACACCACTAAAAACCTTAATAAACACTAAAAACACATAAAAATGGAAACAACTACAAAAAACATAAAAAACCCTTTAAACCACTAAAATGTTAAAGAATTGTTAAAATCTAAAACCCATAAAAATCTTAAAAAACCAAAAAACCCAATAAAAACCCATAAAAACCCTAAAACCCTAGAAAGACTAAAAATCCCTAAAAACCATAAAAACATAAAAAGACAAAAAAAAAGCCAAACAAATCCCTAGTGACATAAAAATTCCTAAAAACCCCTTAGAAAACCTTGGATGGTGGTTTTCCATGTGGTAACTGTTTTGGTCGAGATTTGTTGTGGATGCTGGTTTTCGGTTCTGTGGAGTGGTGCTGGATGCTTCTTTGGATGTTGCGGTTGGGTTATGGACATGGGTGCTGGTTGCCCCCCATGTTGTTGCTGAAGTGCTGGTTAATTTGTGTTATGCCATGGATGCTATATTAGATTGTAGTCCTCTATGGTTTTTTGAGTCTCATTGTGAATCGGTGGGGATGTTGGACTTTGTTTCTATTGAGTGGTGCTAGATCCTGTCTTGCCTTTGGGTGGTACGGATGTGTTCTTGGATGTTTTAATAGGTATGAATTTCCAGAAGTTGACTGGAAGTTTTTGCTTCACGGTGAGGTAGCTAAGGTGAAACCTTTTATTTTGATGATGGTGGTTCTATGATTATGGTGATTGATATTCTTGGTAAGGAGGTGATGGTTGACGAAATTGGTGCTGATTGATGTTGGTTGTTGTCTGGATGAGTGATGTTGTTAGAGATGATCATTCGTTTCTTCCTTTCTTGTTTTTTTGCGTGTATTTTTGGTTTTTTGGGTACTCTTGGGTTTTGTGGGGTTGTCCAGGGTTTTTGGGTGTGGGTTGTTTGACCCCGCCCCTCCCTTATCTGTTGTGTCTGCTCTGCTGCATCTTTTTATCTAATAAATTTGGGGGGTTGGGAATAGCCCGACCTCTACATCTTCCTTTCCCTTAGAAAACCTAGAAAACCTAAAAATATTTAAACCCCCTATGAACCTAAAAAATTCTAAAAACCCTCAAAACCCTCAAAATTTCTAAAAACATGAAAAACCAATAAAAATACTAAAAAATCCCCAAAATCCATAAAGTTGTAAAAAAAACCTAAAAACCTTGAAAACCCAAAAGAAAACATTAAAAACCTAGAAACACTTAAAAACCCTAAGAAATTATAAAAACCCTAAAAATCCTAAAAATACCTTAAAACCCTAAAAACCTCTAAAAACCATAAAACCCCCAAAAAACCTTTAAGAAACCTAAAATCTCATAAAAATCCTAGAAACATACAAAAAACTCTTAAAACCCTATAAACCACTAAAAAAATTAAAAAACTATAAAACCCCTTTAAAACCCTAATAAACTAAGAAAACCCAAAACCCCCAAAAAACCATAAAATCCTAAAAACCATAAAACACACTAAAAACCCTCAAAATCCCTAAAACCCCAAAAATTGTAAAGATCCTAAAAAACTATAAAAATCTTTAAAATATAAAAAACCCTAAAACCTTAAAAACCCCTAATAAAGGATAAAAAATCTAAAAACACTTAAAACACCCAAAAAAATAAAAAACACTAAATACCCTAAAAACCCTAAAAATACCCTAAAAATCCTAAAACCCCGAAAAAACCATAAAAACACTAAAAACTGTAAAAACCCTAAAAATCCATAAAACCCACTAAAACCCACTAAAAAATCTAAAACCCTTTAAACCTATAAAAACAATAAAAAACCTTAAAACCCTAAGAAATAGACAAAACCCCCAAAATCCTATAAAAACATTAACCCCCCCCCCCCCCAAATCCTAAAAACCCCTAAAACCATAAAAATACAAAAACAAAGCCCTAAATATCACTAAAAATATAAAAACACCTAAAAACCCAGAAAAAAACCAAAAAAAAATTAAACCCCCTAAAAAACCCAAAAACCCTAGATAAACCCTATAACCCTCAAAATCCTAAAAACCCCTAAACATAATAAAAAACCTAAAGAAACCCAAAAAATCTCTAAAAATATAATAATCACTAAAAACCTTTAAAATCCCTAAGAAAAAACTAAAATCATAAAAACACTTAAAACCCCTAAAAACCTAAAAAATGATAAAAACCCTAAAAGACCCTAGAGAGTAAGATGTCGCCGCTCTCTCCTAGGCTCTCCCGCTCGATGTGTGGATTTCCAAGGTTCCCTCTCGGAACCCTTCTCATCAAATTTGTGGATCGCTTCCAGATCAAGATTTGTGATGCAGATGGAGTTTAGAGGCCTTCTTCCCTGGTGTGTTGGTGAAAGACGAGGCAGATGCTTGATGGCGGTGGGATCTGGTGGGTTATGACAGGGAAAGGCGACGACGGCTTGGTCTAGTTTTCGCAATGTTTTGGATCAGTTTTGGTAGATTTGGACCATTATCTTCCTCAGATGCTATCTTTGTTTCTCCGTGGTGGTGGCGTTGATGGTTTCCCGGTGGTTTGGGTAAAGTATACGAGGTCGACGGCAAAGTCAACCTTGGCTCCAGATCTAAAATTCCAGTGGATTTGCTTTGACTTGCTGCTTCGCTGCTTGGTTTCATCCTTGATGACACTTCGAATCTGGTAAGTTTTCTCCCCTGAGGTTTGGATTCTGAATTTTTCTGGTGCGCTGGTGGCTTGTGTTTTATAGTGGATACATTTTGGTGGGATTTTGCTTTCTCTGCTACTACGGTTTGTTCTACTTGTGGAGTGGCTTGATGGCTGGGCATGCTCATTGGTTAGGGGTCTTCTCGAGTCTCTGGTTAAGATGGTTCTAGTTTTATCAATGTTTTTTATGCTGTTAGGGAATTTGGTGTGTACTGGTGCGAGACATATGATGTTTGGCATTGCTGGTTTGCATGGTGCGGAAGGAGAGTTTGTTTTCCAGAATTGGTGGTGTTGGTTACTGCTTTCTGCAGGGCTAGGGCACGATAAAGCTGCTGGTTATGGGTTTGGTGCTGGTTGCAATAAGTTGTTGGCGATGGCACTTCTTGGTGAGGAGGTTCTGGAAGATATGGATGATATTGGGTTCGTGCTGTTGTTGGTTGATCTTCTTGGCAAGAAGACATTTAATTCTGGCAATGCTTCTATGAATTGGTTGTTGTTTGGATGCAATGCGATGAAGCTTGTGGGTTGGAATTTGGTGTTTTTGGTTCTGTGTTGCATGCAGTGGACCTTCTTGGTAGGGAGGTTCTGGCTACTGGTTTTTGTGAATAAGGAGGATGGTTGTTGTATGGATGCGAGCTCTGGTTACTGGTGGTTGTGTGTTTTTGGTGCTGATGGTTATGTGTTGTTGGTGGTTGCTCGTCTTGGTGTGAAGGTGTTGGTTTCTAGTTTTTGTGAGATTGGATGTTGTTCGCTGTTTGGTGGTGAGCCGATGAATGCTGGTGAAGGTGAGGCTTGTTATTTTGATGTTGGTGGTTCTATGGTGTTGGATGCTGGTGGTTCAGTGATGTTGGATGTTGGTGGTTATAGATGTTGGATGCTGCTGGGATGGGAGATGCTGAAGGTGCAGTGCTTGCATTACTGCTGGTTGCCAATTGGCTGGGAGATGCTATCGGAGATGTTTCGGTTTTTCTTCTTCTTGTGTGCTTTTGATTTTTTTTTTTGTGGTTCTTGAGCGTGTGTTTGTAAAGGGTTTTTGGGTGTGGGTCGTTTGACCCCTCCCCTCCCTTGTCTGCAGTGTCTTCGTGTATTTTTTCTAATAAATTTTGGGGGAGTCAGGAATAGCTTGGTCCCGAGCCTTCCTTGCCCTAAAAGACCCTAAAAACCATAAAAATCCTTAAAACTATAAAAACCCCTAAAATCCTTAAAACCCCAACAATTCCATAAAAAACATAAAAATCACTAAAGACTCTAAAAACATTTTAAACCACTAAAAAGGTTAAAAAATCTAAAAAATCTTAAAAACCATAAAAAACTTAGAAAAAAACCTAAAAACCCAAAAATACCACGAACACCCTAAAAATGCTAAAAAACATTAAAAACCTTTAAATTCACTAAATACCCTAAAAACCCATAAAAATCCTAAAAAATCCCTTAAAATCCCTAAAATGAAAAAAACCTAAAAACCCTAAGAAAACCATAAAAACCTAAAAAAATTATAATCCCTAAAAACCAAAAAAAATGATAAATACCTTAAAAACCATAAAAAACCAAAAAACCGTAAAAACCATAAAAATCCGAAAAATCATAAGAAAATCTAAAACCCATAAAATTCTAAAAACCACTAAAAAGTCAAAAACAAAACCCTTTATACACCAAAAAATGTTAAAAAGATATACAAAACATTAAAACCCAAAAAAAATCAAACAAACCCTAAAACCTAAAAAACCATAAAAACCCTAAAAATTCTAAAACCCTTGAAAATACCTAAAAACATAAAAAAACATAAAAATCCTAAAATCCTAAAAAATCCCTAAAATGTAAAAACCCTAAAACCCTAAAAAACAATAAGAAACCCTTAAAACCCTAAAAACACATAAAACCCCTATAAAACATAAAAAACACTAAAAACCCTAAAACCCCTAAGAACCCTAAAAACCCTCAAAATCCCAAACCCCCCCCCCATACCATAAGAATCTTAAAAGGATGTAAAAATATCTATAAACATAAAACACTATGAAAACTCTGAAAAAACCTTAAGAAAAACAAAAATATCTAAAACGCGTTAAACCCCTAAAAACCTAAAATAATAATAATAACCCAAAAAACCCTAAAAAATAGTAAAAACCCAAAACCCCATAAAAACCTATAAAAACATAAATATTCCTTAAAACCCCTAAAAACCACTAAAAAATCTAAAAACCCTTTAAACCCCTAAAAACATTAAAAAAATATAGAATTTTTAAAAAATATTAAAATACTCAAAAAAATCCCTAAAACCAAAAAAATACCATAAAAAACCTAAAGAGCCCTAAAAACCTTCATGACACATGTGAGGATGGTTGCGCACTCTCTCGGTGCTCCCTCTCTCTCGGCGCAGCTTCAAGGGTTTCTGAATCCTCCTGGAGGCCGCATCTTCAAATCTTCGCCCCTCCCCTCTTGCGTTTGTGGGGGGCATCCTCGGCGGCAGTGTGCTTCAGTGGCCTTCTTTATATCCAAGGAGGCATGTTCCTTACAGCGGCCTAGTGCTCTCCAAGCAGCGGTGGGACTTCCGGTCTTCCCCCCCCCCCCAGATCGGTTGTCACCCGGTGGCCTCGAACGGCAGCGTTCGGACATTGCTGTGTGGTTGCGGTATTCGTGCGGTCTTGATGGTGCTCTTGAGAGTCAACGTGGAGTCGGATGGGGTCATGCCTTGGAGGATCTCAAAGATGGTCTTGCTCTCCCTGGGATTCTTACTGCTTGCGGATGGTGGCTGCGTGCGGAGCGATGGGTCTTTGGCTGCAGTGGTGGAAAGGTGGTTCTTTTCTGATGTAGATGGACCAGCCTCATTCAACGCCTCTTCCGGATGGGTCAATGGGGTCAAGGAACTCATCGTTAAAGGTTGATGCGGCCCGGTCATGGGAGGCGAGGACCTATTTGGCGAACAGGGGCTCATCGACGGTGGGAGTTTGGTCCTCTTTGGTGGCTTCCTTCTAGGGATATGGCTTCTGCAGTATCTGTTTTCGGTGGCAGAGTAGAGTGTTTCTTTATTTCTCTTGGTCTTCGGTGATGCGGATGCTTGCAGATCGGAGGTTTGGAGTTCTTTGGTGGATATTTGTTTTTGTGATGGAGGATTCTAGTTTTGGATCGCTTTTCATCGGCGCAGTGTGGGCTCTCCGGTCTGCTGGTCAACGGTGTATTCTGAAGATGCAGGTTCGTTTTCCTGGTTCCTCGGCTTTTTTTTGCTTCATGTTGTTGATGTGGGATGGCTTAAGGTGTGCTGCGATTGGGGGAATTTGTTAGTCTGTGTTTTTATGGAGTACCAAAGTGGTCCTTTTGGTTCTATGTATGGTTGGCTTGGTTGTGAGATGTTTCTCGTGTTGGATGATGGATCTGCTGCAAGGGATGGAGCATTGTCTGGTGATGGTGGGATCTCTAAGCAGTGTTGCGTTCTAGCTGCTATGTTGGACTGTGGTCTCCTGTGTTGTGGATGGTTTTTCTGTAAGTCGCTGTTGATGCTGGTTGATGGTCTTGATGCGGGATGGGGGGTGTTGTATGGTCTTGCTGCACAATTTCTGATCAGTTGGAGGGGCCGTCTGGTTTTGGTTTTAAACAAGGAGGCTTGGGTGCTGTGAATTGGTTTTGTGTGTGGGTGTTGGTGGTCCTGGGTGGCTGAAAATGATGCTAGATGTGGAATGCTAGAAGTTTAATTGCAAGGAGGTTCTACTTGGCTTGATGCGGTTGAAGAGGGTGGTGGCTGGTTTGGTTTGGACTCTCTATTGGTACTGGATGATGACGGTGATGCTTATTCTTCTGGTGTTGGTGGGTGTGTGTTGATGGTGGTGAATTTTCTTGGGAAGAACGCGCTGGATGCTGGAAATTGTGATGTTGGATGCTGGTTGTTGTTGATCTAGGAGGTGCTGAAGTTATGGTTTATGGTTGTACTACTGCTGGATGTTTATTTCTGTTTGAGTTTGGATGTTGGTCGTTGGTTATCTGTGAGCTACTGGATGTTGGTTGATGCTGTATGGTGGTGGTGGATGCTTGGATTTATGTGTTTTTTCTTTTTTCGTCTTTGATTTTTCTTTTTTTGGGGTCCTTGGTGTCTTGGGTTGTAGGGGTTTTTTGGGTGTGGGTTGATTGACCCCTCCCCTCCCTTGTCTGCAGAGTCACTTTTTCTTTAATAAATTTTGTGGGGGGTTGGGAATAGCCCGACCTCACATCGCTTCTGCCTAAAAACCTTCAAAATCCCAAAAAAATAATAAAACCTAAAAAAATCTTGAATAATATCTTAAAATCTCTAAAAATGAAAAAAAACCTAAAACCCCAGAAAAAACCTATGAAAACCTTAAAACACTAAAAATAATTGAAACCCCTAAAACCTAAAAACTCTAAAAACACTAAAAACCCTAAAACCCATAAAAACCCTTAAAATACTCAAAATCTCTAAAAACCCTAAAAGTATATAAAAATCCAAAAAAAATTGTAAAAACCCCTAAAAACATAAAAAACCATAACCCTGAAAAACCTAAGAAAATCATAAAACCCAAAAAGCACTTAAAACCCATAGAAAATCTAAAAACAAAAAATCCCTAAAATCCCCTAAAAAACCCTAAAACACGTAAAGGTTTGATTGAAGTTGTGGAAGGTATTTGCATCTTGAGGGCAGCCCCTAGCATCCTTGAGGTTCTGGAAGGTGCAGGGGTTGTGCAGGTTGGTGTTGTTATCTCGAATTGGCTGTCTCAAGTGAGTGAGTCATGGTAGGATAGAGGGATGAAATCTTCTAAGTCGGGAAGCCACATGTTGGTGGGTCATGCACAGGTGGGCAGGGAGGTTGGGATGGCTGATTTTCTACACATTGGTCATGCGATGCAGCCACTTGTTGGGTTATCTTTAAGCATGATACCCAATTTGGTTGTTGACATGAGAGAGGGGATGGAGGTCATTGTTGATAATAAATTATGGAATCCCATACAAGTTACATAACTTAATCCACTAGTCTCTTATGTATTTAGGAGACTTAAATCTGACTTTGGTATTACTACACCTTCTGAGGTTGAGCTAATGTTAAATAATTATATGCTTGTGTGAGGTTTGGTTCCCATTACATTGTGTAATGTTTCTTCTGGTAATGTGAGGGAAGTTCTAAATGATAATGTATTGCAGGATCTATATTTGAATCAACCTTTCTAGGATAGTTCTACTAAGAATGTGGATCAGAAAACTCATTTTGAGATTGGGATGGTGCAGGGTGTTTCTACTAAGTAGGAGAAGAATGAAGTACAGGTTATACATCTGAATGGTTTTGGTGAGTATGATCTGAGTGAGAGACATGTGGTGAGGGAGGTTCAGGCCTTGAAGATGATCCCCTATACTAGGCGATATGGAGATTCTGATGGGCATGATGGTAGTTTTAGGTATGGGGGCAGCCTAATGGATCAGAGGAGATCGAAGAATGAAGGAGTTAAGGAAGGGGATTCTTGGGATAACCCTTGTTGTCCAGTTTTGGGAGAGATGGAACTGTAAGAAAGCAATGTGCACCCATAGAGATGGATGGACGTTACTAGGGATGATAACAAGGATGGTGGTAGAAGCATAGCCAGTTTTTGATTCCTATATGGGAAGGAAAATGGGCTTAGGTGTTACATTACTCCCCCAAGGAGGAGGCCAAAGAAGGATACTCTACTTTTACAAATCCCATGGTCACCAGGGCCTCCTAGAAGGCCTCCAAAAAAATTTTAGATGATACCAAGTGAGGTAAACGCTCTAGGGAGTAACAAAGAGTCAGAGACACATATTTGGAACTTCTTACGCAGTATGAATCTGAATGGGAGATGGTGGATGATGATGTAGCTTCTGGATATAGTGTTGATAGTGATCCTTTTGATTATGATGAAGAGGTAAATCCCTATGAAATGTATCTCATTTTCGGAGTGGGTTTTTTGAATCTACCCCTTCTTGTTTGCATCTCTTTTTTCTTAGGGTTTTTGGTTGTGGGTTGATTGACTCTGCCCCTCCCTTGTTTGTTGTGTCTTTTTTTTTAATAAATTTGGGGGGGGGGGGTTATGAATAGCTTGGCCTTGCACCTTCCTTTCCCTTAAAACCCTAAAACCCCAAAAAAACCATAAAAACCACTAAATACTCTAAAGACGCTTCAAACCCCTAAAAATGTTAAAAAAACTAAAAACCCTTAAAACCCAAAAAACCCTACAAACCAAAAAAACCATAAAAACCCTAAACACCTTAAAAATTCATAAAAACCCTAAAAACACTAAAAACCTAAAATAGCCCTGAAAATAATTAAAAACTTAAAAAACCAAAAAACCCTAAAAACCTCTTTGAAAACCCTAAAAACCTAAAAACTCTTAAAACCCTTACAAAACCTAAAAATGATAACAATACTAAAAAAACATTAAAAAATCCAAAAAAAACCCTAGAAACCCTCAAAATCCATAAAAACCTAAAAAGCCATACAATTATTTAAAATCTCTAAAAATATAAAATCCCTATAAAACCTGTAAAATCCAAATAAAACCTTAAAAACCTAGAAAGATTTAAAACACCAAAAAAATATAAAAATGCTAAAAACCCTAAAACCCCTAAAAAGACCATAAGAACCCTAAAAACACTAAAACCCCTAAAAACATAAAAAAAAATTAAAACCTATAAAAATACTAAAAACAATAAAAACTCTAAAAACCCTTCAAACCCCTAAAAATGTTAAAAAACTCTAAAAAACCTTAAAACCCTAAACAACAAAAAAAACCATAAAAACCATAAAAACCATAAAAATCCTAAATACCCTAAAAACCCATAAAAACGTCCAAAATCCTTAAAAACCTTAAAACCCACAAAAATACTCAAAATTAATAAAAACCCTAAAAACATAAAATAACTAAAAACCCTGAAAACCCCTAAAAAACCCATAAAAACCTAAAACACTAAAAACACCTAAAAATATAAAAAAATGCTAAAAACCCTAAAAAGTACTTAAAATCCTAAAAACCCTCAAAATACCTAAAAACCATAAAAAATCTTCAAAATCCATAAAATCTTTAAAACATAAAAAATCCTAAACACCCTGAAAAAACCTAAGAAAATATTAAAAACATTAAAACACTTAAAACTCCTAATAACCTACAAAACATTAAAAACACTAAAAGACCCTAAATATCCTAAAACCCAAAAAAACTATGAAAACTCATAAAATCCATAAGAAAAACTAAAAACCCATAAAACCCAAAAAAACACTAAAAACTCTAAAAACCCTTTAAACCCATAAAAATTTTAAAATATACAAAAAACCATAAAAACCTTAAAAAACTCAAAAAAACCCTAAAAACCCAAAAAGAAACCAAAAAACCCCTTGGACACTAAAAAAATATTATAAAACTTAAAAAACATTAAAAACATAAAAACCCCTAAAAATCACTAAAAAAGAAAAACACTAAAAACCCTGAAAACCCCTAAGAAACCCATAAAATCATAAAAACACTTAAAACCCCAAAAAACCTGAAAAATGATCAAAACCCTAAAATACCCTAAAAAGGCCCTAAAACCCATAAAACCCTCAAATCCCTAAAAACTCTAAAAACCTTAATCCTAAAAATTCCTAAAAAATCATTAAAACATAAAAACCCAAAACCCCCTAAAACCCAAAGAAATGCTTAGAAACTAAAAACTCTTAAACCCCAAAAAAACATAAAGAATGATAGAAACTCTAAAAGACTCTAAGAACCCTAAAACCCATAAATCCATAAAAACCCATAAAAACCTTTAAACCCCATATAAACCCATAAAAACCATAAAAACTTACTAAAAATACTAAAAACTCATTAAGCCACTTAAATTGTTAAAAAAATCTAATAAACCATAAAAACCCAAGCAACTTAATAAAAACCCTAAATCCAAAGAAACCCATAAACACCCTAAAAACTCTAAAAAAACCCTAAAACTATAAAATTCCCTAAAACCCTAAAAACCCCTAAAAATAAAAAAAATCCCCAAAAAATGTAAAATCCTTGATAAAACTTAAGAAAACCATAAAACATAGAAACTCATAAGACCCAAAAAAAACCTAAAAACTCTAAAAACCCTAGACACCCCCTAAAAATATCCTAAAAACCCTAAAAATCATCAAAATCCCTAAAACCCTATAAACACATAATAATCCTTAAAAATCCCTAAAAATTCCTAAAAACATAAAAAACCTAAAAACCCCAAAAAACACTATGAAATCCTTAAAAATGAAAAAAATACTTAAACCCCTTAAAAACCTAAAATTTGAAAAAGAGCCTAAAATATCCTAAAATCCATAAAAGCCCCTAAAAACATAAAAACCCTAAAAACCTTAATAAATCATAAAAACCCATAAAAACCCAAAACCACAAAACCCTTAAAAACCCTAAAATAACCACAAAACCATAAAAACTCTAAAAACCCCTAAAACCCTCAAAATCCCCAAAACCCCTAAAAACCATAAAATCCTATTAAATCCCTAAAAATACCTAAAACATAAAAAACCCTAAAAACCCCGAAGAAAACCTTAAAAACCTAAAAAAACTTAAAACCCCAAAAAAATATAAAAATGTTAAAAATCTTATAAAACCCTCAAACCCCTAAAAACCCTAAAAACCATCAAAATACCTAAAAACCGTAGATTCCTAAAAAATCCCAAAAAGTCTCTAAAAATATAAAAACCCCTAAAAATCATGAAAAAGAACAAAGAAAATCATAAAAACCTAAAAACAGTTAAAACCCCTATAAAACCTAAAAATTACTAAAAAACCTAGAAAAACCAAAAAAACACCATAAAACATCCTAAAAACCATAATCCCCCACAATTAAAATCCCTAAAAACCCTAAAAAGTCCTAACACCCTCAAAATCATTAAAAACCCTAAAAACACATTAAAATCCTAAATAGGGCATAAAAATCCCTAAAAATCATAAAACCCATAAAAACTATAAAAACCCCTAATAAGACCTTAAAAAAATAAAATCACTTAAAATCCCTAAAAACATAAAAACACTAAAAACCCTCAAAATCCTTAAAACCACAAAAAACATAAAAAACCTAAAAAATCCCAAAAAATCCATAAAAATATGAAAAATCCTAAAAACCCTAAAAACCCATAATAAAACCTTAAAAAACTAAAAACACCTAAAAACCCTAAAAACCTAAAAGATGTTCAAAACCCTAAAGACCCTAAAAACCCAAAAAATGCTAAAAACCATAAAACCCATAAATCTCCTAATAAAAAATTAACCAAAAAATACTAAAACCCCATAAAAACTTAATAACCTAAAATCTATAAAAACCCTAAAACCCTTAGAACTCTAGAATACCCTAAAAACCCAAAAATCTCTAAAAAACCTAAAAAGCATAAAAACATAAAAAATCCCTAAAAATCCATCAAAACATAAAAAACCTAAAACCCCTTAAAAACCCCAAGAAAAATTTAAAAACCTAGAAACACATAAAACCACTAAAAACCTAAAAAAATTAGAAACCCTAAAATACCATAAAACCTGTAAAACTAAACAAACCCCAAAAAACCATAAAAAACCCAAAAACCCATAAAAACCCTAAAACCACAAAAAAACTCTAAATACCCTTTAAACCCCTAAAAACATTCGAAAAATATAAAAAACCATAAAACCCCTAAAAACTCAAAAAACACCCCTAAAAACCCAAAAAACCATAAAACCCCCTATAAACACTCAAAATTTCAAAAACCCTAAATACCCATAAAAATTCTAAAAAATACCAAAAAAAATACTGAAAACATAAAAAACCGGAAAAACCCTAAGAAAACCTTAAAAATATCAAAAACCATAAAACCCAAAAAAACCTTAAAACCCCTAAAAACCAAAAAAATGCTAAAAAACCTAAAAGAACCTAAAAGCCCTAAAAGCCCTAAAAACTATAAAAACTCTAAAAAAATTAAAAACCTTAAAAAACACTAAAAACTCTAAAATCCCTTTAAACACTGAAAATATTTAAACTCTAAAAAACCCTAAAAACTCAAAAAGAACCCTGAAAACCTAAAAACTATAAAAACCCTAAAACCCGAAAAAAAAACCCTCAAAATCCCTAAAAATCCTTAAAATTATTAAAAACCCTTAAAACCCATAAAAGTCATAAAAATATCTAAAAATCCATAAAAACATAAAAACCCCAAAAACCCAAAATACCTTTAAAACCTAAAAATACATAAAATCCCTAAAAACCTAAAAAATGATAAAATTCCTAAAATGACCCTAAAAACCCTAAAAATCCTAAAAACCATAAAAACTATAAAATCCCTTAAAAACTTTAAAAATCCCTCAAAACCCATAAGAATCATAAAAAACACTAAAATCTCTAAAAACCCTTTAAATCCCAAAAAAACATTAAAAACTCAAAAAAACCTTAAGAACCCTAAAAATTCTATAAAATCCTACAACCCAAAAAAACCATAAAAACCCTAAAGACCCTATGTCACGAACCAAGTCAGGTAGCTATCTGAACTAATTCCCAATCAGGCATGTGGCAAGGCCTGAAGGGCGTTTCCGATCCCCACAGGCTGGCACAACTTCCTAGGTATCACAATAAAACTTGGGAATGATTTACCTGAATAAAAAAATATAAAGCAACCAACAAAATAAACCAAACCAAAAGTAAAAGTCACAGCCAAAAAATCCTTTAACCAAAACTAGATTTTTAGTCACATGTAAAACCAAAACCCAAACAACACTAAAAAGTATGGTGACCAAAAACCAACCCAAAAACTGTCGCCCGGTGAGAGGACACCACCCTCAAGCCATCACCACAACGCCACGTCAAGAGGTCTACTAACAACATGAACCACTGCTCCCAAATGTTGGACCCTTACCTGTATCAGACATAAACAAATCTACTTACACCCAAAGGTGTGAGTAGGGTGTGAGAAAATGCCCAGCAGGATGCTACCAAGAAAAGATTCCATGCACAAGAATTAAAATAAAAATACATTTGCAATGATAAATAAAGGAAAGTAAGAAATAATTAACGACATTAATGAAAATAGTTTTCATGAAACGACCTTAAAGAAAAACAATTTAAAGCAAAAACATGTTTGTGTAGTAACTCAAGTGACATATCATGTATCATCGGTGTGTGCAAAGTAACTGAGAGCACCAAAAGATGGGAGAGGCCCTATGGGTACTAGTAATAGGTGGGACCCTAGAACATAGTGTCTCGGTAAAATGTGGCATAGAAACCACAACCCTCAGAAAATGTGGCCTAGAAACCACGACCCTCAGAAAACATGGAGTAGAAACCACAAACCTCAGTCATCATATGTTTAGTTAGTGTTTCAATCATCAATCCTATAAGTGAAACCGAGCCAAGCCATCTTTGGAACACTAGCTCACTAGTCCTAGTCCCACCACCTAATACCCCAGGCTTCCCTCTTTGTGCTCATCTAAAATCTAAGTTCACATCACATGTCACATTAACACTTAAGATCCAAACAAGGTGCTTACACACAAAAACACATCATTCGCACACCGATGCCTTTTTTTAAACCATACACACACCAAAAACTTTTTAGAACTTAACCTGTGCCACTTGCACACTAAATTAAACCAGCAATATAGTTTTATAAAAACACTTTTTATAATTAAGAAAACCACTAAGAAAATTTATAAAATAGTTTTCAAACATGTCGCAAAATTTTTAAAGGAAAAAAGTCACTCAAAACCCTTTTCAAAGAAAAACATATCCTGACACCTTTCCAAAACATAAACCGCATCATCCGCACTTCCTAACTCACACGCTGCACAGTTTAAAAAACAATAATAAATAGTTCAAAGAAAGTTTTAACAATAAAATTCACCAACATCACTTAAACATACTTCCTACCAATTAAATGTGTAGTGAGACTCAATCAAGTATAATTTCATTGTATGTAAAAAAAACATACAAATGCACTAAACTAATTGAATAAAAAAACAAATGATCATCAGTAAGGTTTGTATGCGGAATCACTTACCAGTGTATTGTAAGTTTCACAAAATTGGTGTGCAAGGACCATTGTACGCCAATAAAGCTCAAAAAACCTAAAATACACCCTAAAAACAAATCACCGCACAAACACATCAAAATTAAACCAATCGCAAACTAAACCTCATCTGAAACATCACTAATATGGAATAAAGTGAAACTGAAGTGCTCCGCACCTATGGAAAGGGGTTCGAAAGGTTGGTCGGATGGAATGGGGGGTGCCGGAAGAGGTTGCACCAGTTTGAGCCTTGCTGGAAGGATATGCGGTCAAAAAGAGTTTTTGGATGTAAGGCTATCTAAAAGAGGGAGGAGGTGTGCGGCGTGGTTGTCCGAAGGAGGGTGGAGGCAGTCGGTCCGGCTAGGTGTGAAGCAGTAAGGAGGGTCGGGCACGGCTGGGTGTGAGGATGGGGTTGCTGGGAAGTAGAGCAGGAGGTGAGTTTGGTGTGTCACGGCATGGTCAGGCTAAGTGGGAGGGTAGAGGGAGCTAGTGGGGGAGGTCGGGCTGAGCGGGAGGTAGCAGGGGCAGTCAGGCCGAGCGGGAGGGCAGCGTTGCGGTGAGGGGGAGGAGATGTAGCAGCAGGTGTAGGGTTATAGAGGGGGAATAATTGAGTGAACAGTGCACCATGGGGAGGGATAGTGAGGGAGAGAAATAAAAGAAAAAATAAAAGAAATAAATAGAAAGTAAGGGATAAAAAAAAGAAAGGGAATAAAAATAAAAGAAAGAAGGGTAGAAAAAGGAACCTAAAAAAACTAAACCAATCTAAAATAAAATGATGAATAAAATTGAAAATTTATGTTAATAATGGGATTAATAATAATAATAATGCTATTGATGTTAAAAAAATAATTAAATGCTTGAAATGTTAATAATAAAAAGGTTCTCCCGCACGTCGGGTTGGCCACACGGCTTCGCTTGTGCCCTGCCTGTGCGTCGGGTGTTTTCATGCCAAGGATCATTTACCAGTGCAAAAAAGTGCACTGTACGTGTCGTATTGACTTCATTTATCAGCGCAAAAAGCACATGACTCATGTTGGGCTTGGCCCAAATTCCAGCAATCAATTATTAAAATGGAAAATAAAATTATGGGATAAAAATTTAAATTAAAAACACACCTCTATGCAAAGTCCGGGTGTGACAATTCTCCCCACCATGGAAACTTTTGGCCCTCATAAAGTCAATTCAAAGTCTGATCAGAGAATAGAAATGGGTACTCCTACTCAACCCAAGACTTATTCTCCTAAGTATCATGCTCATCATTCCCATGCTTCCAAATAATTCAAACCAAGGTAATTGAATTCCCACGAAGCACCTTCTCTTGAGAATCAACTATCCACACCGGCTGCTCAAAAACTGATAAGTCGGGATCTATTTATAACTCCTCCCAATTTAACACATGTGATAGATTGGGATTGTACTTTTTCAGTTGTGAGACATGAAATACATCATGAATCGACATAAACTAAGCTGGTAAAGCTAACCTATATGCCACCATTCCAATCCGCTCAGTAATCTCAAAAGGCCCAATATATCTCGGTGTCATCTTCCCCTAATTTCCCAAGTGGCGGTGACCCAAGCGAGGGGCCACCTTCAAGAAAACTCTTTCCCCCACTGAAAACTCAATATCCCAATTCCTTTGATCTACATAAGATTTGTGGAGACTCTGAGTTGTCAACAACTAGTGTTTAATCAACTTGACCTTCTCAGATGTCTCCTGAACTAGGCTCGGTCCCAAAAGTGAGTTCTCTCCCACCTCATCCCAACACAAAGGAGACTAAAGAGGCTGGATATAGAGCACCTAAAATGTTTCTATTGTAATAGATTATTAGTAACTATTATTATAAGTAAACTCAACCAATCCCAAATGTCTATCTCATGAACCTCCGAAATCCAGCACACATGCGCAAAGCATGTCCTCCAAAATTTGATTCTCCCACTCCATCTGGCCATCTGTATAAGGATGGTATGATGTGATCATCTTAATTTTCAACCCCAAATCCTTATGTAGGCATCCCCAAAACTGAGAGGAAAAGTGGGGGTCCCTTTCAGAAATAACTACCGACAACACACCATGAAGTCTGACCACTTCCTAAACATACAAACATCCCAGCTCATCCACCTTCATTGTATCTCTGATCAGGATAAAGTGAAATGACTTGGTCAAATGATCAATCACTACCCAAATAACATTCCTCCCCCGAGGTGTATGAGGTAATCCAACAATTAAGTCCATGGAAACCTCTCCCACTTTCATGTAGGAATGGGTAATGGTTGAAGCAGGCCAGATGGTCTCTGATGCTCTACTTTCACCTGCTGAGAAGTGTAGCATCTTAATACAAAGTCATCTGTGTCCCGTATCATACCTAGCCACCAAAACTAGTGATGAAAATCATAATAAATCTTCATAGTACCAGTATGTACAACCCACTAAGACTGGTGGCTATCCTACATCACCACCTTCCGCAGGGATAATGGCACCATTGCACAGCCCTTGAATCACAAGATCCTATCAGGAGACAAAGACCAATCATAAGGAGTCTCCCCACCATTAATATACTACATAGATCACTAACATAGCTCATCACTGGGCTTCTCCCGCTGAATCAACTCCATAAGAGTGGGAGTCAACTGAATGCTAGCCAAGAAAGTACCTCTGTTGTGCTCCCTACTCTCCAAGTGCATCTAAGAGAAGAGCCCCATAAAAGTACACTCATTTCTGGACTTCCTCAATACCTACACTGGTACCTTCCTGCTCAAAGCATCAGCCACCACATTACCCTTGCTCGGGGTATAGACAATGTCAAAGTCAAATCCCTGCAGATACTCGATTCAGCGGTGCTGCCTCAGATTGAGATCCTTCTGAGATAAAATGTAGGCTAGGATATTATGTTCAGAATAGATCACAAATTTCTCTCCAAAGATGTAGTGATGCCAATTATTCAGGGTGTGCATCACTACTAACAACTCAAAGTTGTGAGTCGGATAATTCTTCTCGTGTGACCGGAGTTGGCCAGAACCATAAGCCATTGCATGATTATCCTGCATGAGTACACACCCAAGGCTCGTACCTGAAGCATCATAATAAACTACATAGCCCTTCCCAGACTCTGGTAAGATCAACACAGGTGCGGTGGTTAACCATCACTTCAACTCCTCAAAGGATGATTGGCATTGCAGGCTCCATTATAACTTCACCCCTTTCTAGGTGAGTGCAGTCATGGAGGAGGAAAGCCGTGATAAATCCCAAACAAAACACCTGTAATAACATGCCAATCCAAGAAAACTCATGATCTCAAACACATTCCTCATCTATTCCTACAACATAATAGCATTGATCTTATCAAGATCTACCGAAACCCTTTATTCTAAGATGACATTCCCTAGAAACTTCACTTCCCTGATCCAGAATGTGCACTTCGAGATTTTGTCATACAGGCGGTGGTCTCACAAAGTGTCCAAAATAATGCACAAGTGATGCTCATGCTTCTCCTCATATCCAAAATAAAACAGGATGTTGTCCACAAATACCACGACAAAGGAGTCAAGATATTGGTGGAACACCCTATTCATGAGTTCCATGAAAACTACCAGATCATTCATTAATCCGAAGGGCATGACCAAGTACATGAAGTGATCATACCTACTCTGGAAAGCTGTCTTCGGGATGTCTTCTTCTCTCACCCTGAGTTGGTGGTAACCTGATCACAAGTCAGTTTTGGAGAACCACTTTTCCCCCTTTAGTTGGTCAAACAAATCGTCAATCTGAGGAAAAGGGTATTTATTTTTTATGGTTACCTTATTCAATTTTGGGTAATCAATGCACAACTGGAGGGTTCCATTAGCTTTCTTCATTAATAAAACTGGGGTGGCCCAAGGAGAGATTCTTAGGTGAATTAATCCTTTGGATTCCAAATCATCCAACTATATCTTTAATTCCCTTAATTCGGTGGGGCCATGAGATATGAGGGAAGAGATATAGGCTGAGTTCTAGGTGCCAACTCAATCGAGAACTCCATGTCCCGCTCTGGGGGGAAGCCTGAAAAATAATCTGGAAATACCTCTAGAAACTCATCCATTATAGGAGGTAGACCACTTTGAGAAGTGCCACTATCACCGTCCAGTGCAAGCGACGATAACTGATAATCAAGATTCCCCAACTTAGGAAGTGGAGGTCCTGTGCAACCCAACTGAGGGTCCCATTCCCCAATAAATACATGGGGGATCCCATCAGGTGCCATAAAACTAACTCGTCACTGATAGCATTCAATATGCACTTGAAAGTGCACCAGCCAATCCATGTTGAGGATCTCATCAAACAGGTCCATATCAAGGACCAAGAAATCCCACTTCATCTCAACTCCTAACACAGAGAGCATGCATGACGAACACCTAAGTCCTTGCTCCCTCTTTTTCCCCAATGGTGTTACCAAATCCATGGAAAAAGATAACAGTTCGGTTGGTAGGTTTAGAAGATTCACAAGATGGGAAGATATAAAGGAAACTGAAGCACCAGTATCAAATAAAACTATATCTATAGAAGATGAAATTAGAATGGTACCTCGAACAATTGAAGGTCTTTCATTAAATCCTACTGGTGCCTGATCCACAGCATGCAGATGTCTGGTCCCTACCAAGGAATGAATTCTCACCTGAGGCTCTGCCCTGATCTGGCTGTGCCCCGAAGATGACCCGGTCCTACCACCACGGTCACTGAACTGAGATATCTTCGTTCTAGTTGTCTCTAACTGAACTGATACCCCTATGGAATCCATAATCCAATCCCACTTTATTAAGGGATTACAGTCCTACAGAAGCGTTGTAGATGTCCCACAACTCCACACCCATGGAAAATTATGGGAGGGTGTGGACATGCAGGTCATATGTTCCCTACCCTTCTACATTGATGGCACACAACGGACCTCATATCAGAAGAAATAGATGAGGTCTGTCTGAATGGATGGCCTGATCTACCAGCCACCTTCTTCCCGTGCTCATCATGCTTCCTCTTCTTCTCAAATGAACTGTCACTTCCAAACCCTGACACTGATCCAGAAAACCCTGACTTTCCTCTCTAGTCAATCTTGACCATGAAATCATGATTGACCACCTCAACATAAGTTCCTAGCTTGAACAAGAAAACCTGAGAGTAAATTTCTAGTCAAAGGCCCTTCTCGAACTTCCAAGCTTTCAAATATTCATTTGAAACAATCTCAGTCGCGTATAGCACTAGATCAGCAAAGTAGTTTTCATACTCCATCACTGTCTGATCCCCTTATGAAAGATCTATGAACTCCCAGGATCTGGAATAGGCCTGGAACTCGGGACAATACTTCTCAATAAAGATAGCTTTGAAATCCTTCCAACTCATCTACTCATGTTTCCTAGCCCGAATCACTGATTCCCACCACTTGTGACTAGAACCCTCTAGATGGAATGAGGCACACCTTACCCTGACCTCCTCGGGAATGTCAAGGAATTAAAACATACACTATATCTTTTCAATCCATTCCTCTACCTCTAGAGTTTCTGAACTACCTCAGAATGAAGGAGGTTTATTCTTTAGGAAATCTTAAGCTTTATCCTTCTTGGAGCTAGACTCATCTCCTCTAGCTGGAATAGGGGAGGGGGTTGGATTATCCCCTTGTCCTAAAGCCTAAACAGCTCAGACCACAGCTTCTACAAATCTTTGGTCAAGCGATGAAGGATAATTCTCTCTAGATTCCTCTTGTGGGTGCATGTAAGCTCTCTGGGGAGGCATCTTGCTGCAAAGAGCAACAGTCATAAAGGAACACCATCAATATATCATATCTAAAGAAAAATCAAATTTTCGGCAAGGACTGTAATCATCAGTAAACCAAATATGAAAAAGTAACATCATGTCCAAACCACTTCTTCCCTGTCCGATGTTCATCACAGTCTGTAGCCTGCACGTCCCATTTGGAGGAGAAGTCAAAAAAGTGTCCCGACACCCCATGGTGACTTGGGTCTGTCACGAGGTGTGCGAGCCAGGCACCCTACTCACAAAAATAATTCTGATCCCTGACAATCCTAACTCCTGTCTAATTAGACTCGTCCCAAATAAAATAACTCAGACAACAAAACCTGGCTCTAATACCATTTTTCACGAACCAAGTCGGGTTTCCATCCGAACCGACACCTAACCTTGCCCGTAGCAAGGCTCGAAGGGCGTTCCCAATCCCTATAGGCTAGCACAATTTCCCAGGTATCACAATAAAACTCAGGAACAATTTACCCTAATAAACAAATATAAATCAACCAACAAAATAAACCAAACCAAAAGTAAAATTCAAAGCCAAACAAGTCTTTAACAAAAACCGGATTTTGAGTCACATGTAAATCCAAAACCCAAACAACACTAAAAATTATGGTGACCAAAAACCAACCTAAAAACTACCGCCCAGAAAGAGGACACCACCCTCAAGCCATCACCACAAATCCACGTCAATAGATCTGCTAACAACATGAACCAATACTCCCAAACGCTAGACCATTACCTGTATCAGACATAAACAAATCTACTTACACCCAAAGGTGTGAGTAGGGTGTGAGCAAATGCCCAACAGGATGCCACCAAGAAAATATTCCACACACAAGCATTAAAAGTAAAATACATTTTCAATGATAAATAAAGGAAAGTAAGAAATTCTTAACAATTTTAATGAAAATGGTTTTCATGAAACAGTCTTAAATAAAAATAGTTTAAAGCAAACACATGTTTGTGTAGTAACTCAAGTGACATATCATGTATCATCAGTGTGCGCAAAGTAACAGAGAGCACCAAAATATGGGAGAGGCCCTATAGGAACTAGTAATAGGTGGGACCCTAGAACATCATATCTTGGTAAAACATGGCTTAGAAACCATGACCCTCAGAAAACATGTCTTAGAAACCACTACCCTCATTCATCATATGTTTAGTTAGTGTTGCAATTGTCAATCCTGCCAGTGAAACCGGGCCAAGCCATCTTTGGAACACTAGCTCACTAGTCCTAGCCCCCCACCTAATACCCTAGGCTTCCCTCTTTGTGATCATCTAAAATATAATTTCACATCACATTTCACATTAACACTTAAGATCCAAAAAAGGTGCTTACACACAAAAACACTTCATTCGCACATTGATACCTTTCTTTTAAACCATACGTACACCAAAAACTTTTTAGAACTTAACCTATGCTGCTTTCACACTAAATTAAACCAGCTTCATAGTTTTATAAAAACACTTTTTATAATTAAGAAAAACACTAAGAAAAAATATTAAACAGTTTTCAAACATGTCACAAAATTTTAAAGGCAAAAAGTCACTCAAAACCCTTTTCAAAGAAAAAAATATTCTGAAACCATGCCAAAACATAAACTGCATCATTCGTACTTCCTAACTCACACACTGCACAGTTTACAAAAAAATAATAAACATTTCAAAGCAATTTTTCGCAATAAAATTCACCAACATCACTTAAACATACTTTTTACCAATTAAATGCGCAGTGAGACTCAATCAAGGATAATTTCGCAGCATGTAAACAAATAGACAAATACGCTAAACTAATTGAATAAAAATGATCATCAGTAATGTTTGTATGAAGAATCACCTACCGGCATGTCTTAAGTTTCGCAAAATTGGTGCGCAAGGACCACTGCGTGCCAACGCAGCTCAAACAACCTCAAATACACCCTAAAAACAAATCACCACATAAACACATCAAAATTAAACAAATATCAAACTAAACCCTATCTGCAACATCACCAATATGGAAGAAAATGCAACCAAAGTGCTCAGTACCTATGCCAAGGGGTTTGAAAGTCTGGTTGGATGGAATGGGGGTTCCGAAAGAGGTTGTGCCAGTTAGAGCCTCGCCGAAAGGAGATGCGGCCAAAAGGTTGTCCGAAGGAGGGAGGAGGTGTGCGGCGAAGCTGTCCGAATGAGGGTGGAGGTAGTCGGTCTGGCTGGGTGTGAAGCAACAAGAAGGGTCGGGCACGGTTGGGTGCGAGTATGGGGTCACTAGGAGGTAGAGTGGGAGGCGAGGTTGGTGCGGCACGGCATGGCCGGGATGAGTGGGGGCAGAGGGAGGTAGCAGGGGAGGTTGGGCCGAGCGGGAGGTAGTAGGGGTGGTTGGCCCTAACGGGAGGGCAGCGTCATGGTGAGGGGGAGGAGATGTAGTAGTGGGTGTAGGGTTTGAGAGGGGGAAGAATTGAGTGAACAGTTCACCACAGGGAGGGATAGTGAGGGAGAGAAATAAACGAAAAAAAAAGAAAAAAATAAATTTAAAGGAAGGGATAAAAAAAAGGAATAATAATAAAAATAAAAATAAAAGAAAGAAGGGTGGAAAAAGGAACCTAAAAAAACTAAACCAATCTAAAATAAAATGATAAATAAAATTGAAAATTTATGTTAACAATGGGATTAACAATAATAAAAATTCTATTGGTGTTAAAAAAGAATTACGTGCTTGAAATGACAATAATAAAAAGGTCCACCCGCACGCTGGGCAGGCCGCACAGCTTCGTCCATGCCCTGCCCGCGCATCGGGCATTTGTCATACCAAGGATCATTTACCAGTGAAAAAAGTGCACCGCACGTCTCAGCTCGACTTCATTTACCAGTGCAAAAAAGCACACGACTCATGTCGGGCTCAGTCCACATTCCAGCAAGCAATTATTAAAATGGAAAATAAAATTATGTAATAAAAATTAAAATTAAAAACATACCTCAATGCGAAGTCCGGGTGTAAAACCCTAAAAACCCTTAAAACAATCAAAATCCAAAAAAAAACTAATAACTATAAAAATCCAAAAAAAAATACATCAAAATACCTAAAAATTTTAAAAACCCAAAAAAACAATTAAAACCCCCAAGAAAACCTTAGAAACCTAAAAAAAATTGAAACCCCTAAAAACCTAAAATCCAAAACCCCCTAAAAACCTTAAAAACCCATAAAACCCATAAAAACCCTATAAAAGCACTAAATTCTAAAAAAGAAACCTTGAAACTTATAAAAACATTAAAAAACTATATAAAACCTTAAAAACCTAAAAAAATCTCCAAAAAACCTATGAACCCAAAAAATAAAAAATAAAACCTAAAAACCCTTAAAACCCCCCTAAATCCCTAAAAATACCTAAAAACCCACAAATTCCTAAAAAATCACTAAAAATCTCTAAAAACATAAAAAAAACCCTATGAACCCTGAAAACCCTAAGAAAACCTTAAAAACCTAAAAACACTTAAAACCTCTAAAAACCTGAAAAGCTCTAAAAACCCAAAAAAGGAAAAAAAGACCCTAAAAACCATAAAAACCATAAAACCCCCAAAAAAATTAAAAACCCTCAAAACCAATAAATATGTTTAAAACCCATAAAAACACTTTAAACCCCTAAAAAACCCAAAACAAAATATAAAAATCCCAAAAAAAACGTCTAAAAACCCTCAAATTATCCAAAACCCATAAAAATGCTAAAACATATCTAAAAATCCAAAAAATGTTAAAACCCAAAATACCTATTAAACCCTAATAAAATCTTAAAAACCTAAGATAATTAAAACCCCTAAAAATCAAAAAAAAAATCTGAAAAACCTACAAATTCTAAAAAGACCCTAAAACCCTAAAAACCTGTAAAAACCATAAAAATCTATAAAAACCTTAAAAAACTCTAAAAACCCATAAAAACCCAAAAAAACAACAAAAAACTATAAAACCATTTAAACCCATAAAAACATTAAAAAAATATAAAATCCCTAAAAACACTAAAAATTAAAAAAAATCTAAATACCCAAAAAAACAAAATAAATTCTTAAAACCCTAAAAAACCCTAAAACCCCTAAAAATACCTAAAACCCCCAAAAACCATAAAAATCATAAAAATCCCTAAAAACTTAAAAAGACCTATAAACCATAAAATATCCTTATAAACCCTTAAAAACCTAAAAACATTTAAAACCCCTAATAACCTAAAAAATTGTCCTAAAAAACCTAAAAACCAAAAAAACAAAAAAAACCCTAAAAATCCCTAAAAATATTAAAAAAGCATAAAAATCATAAAGGCCCTAAAAATATCTAAAAATATAAAATATCATAAAAAACTTGAAAAACACTAAGAATACCTTAAAACCCTAAAAACAATTAAAACCCCTTAAAACCATAAAAACCACTAAAAACCTTAAAAGCCCCTAAATACGCATAAAAACCCTAAAAACCACTAAAAACAACAAAAACACTCAAAGCATCAAAAAGTATTAAAACTATAAAAAACCATAAAACCCATAAAAATCAAAAAAAAACCCCAAAAACCCAAAATAATAATAAAACCCTGAAAATCCCTAAAAACATTAAAAATGTAATAAGGAACCAAAAATCCCTAAAAATGTTAAAACCCCTAAAAAACCTGAAGACCCCTAAGAAATCCTTAAAAACCTAAAATACTTAAAACCCCTAAAAACCTAAAAATGCTAAAAGTAATAAAAACACTAAAAACTCTAATAACCCTAAAAATACTCAAAGTCCATAAAAACCCTAAAACCCCATAAAAATCATCAAAAAACCATAAAAACATAAATCTCTAAAACCCTGAAAACTCTAAGAAAACCACCCAAAAACACATAAAACCCCTAAAAACATAAAAATTGGTAAAAACTCTAAAACCCCACTAAAAACTCTAACTACACTTTAAAACCTTAAAGGCATTAAAAACTCTAAAAACCTTAAAACCTTGAAAAAAATTCAAAAAAAACCCCAAAAACCCAAAAAACCAAAAAACCCTAAAAACGGTAAAAAACCCTAAAACCCTTAAAATCCCTAAAAACCCTAAAAACCATAAAAATCCTAAAAATACCTAAAAATACCTAAATAAAAATAAAACAAAAATAAACTAGAAAATCCCTAAAAATATAAAAAACCCTAAAAAACCTAAAAATCAATAAAATCATAAAAAATACCAAAAAATCCATAAAAGAATTAAAAACCCTGAAAACCCTAAAGAAAAACTTAGAAATATTAAAATAATTAAAATTCCTAAAAACCTAAAAAACAATAGAAACCCTAAAACTCTGAAAAGACACCAAAACCCTAAAAACCCCTAAAAAGCATAAATACCCATAAAACCCAAAAAATACACTAAAATCTCTAAAAACCCTTTAATCCCCTAAAAAGGTTAAAACTCTAAAAAACCTTAAAACCCTAAGAACTGAAGAAAAAAACCTAAAAATCCTAAAGAAACATAAAAACCCTAAAACCCCTAAAAATATCCTAAAAACCCTCAAATTCCCTTAAACCCTCTAAATCCCTAAAACCCTAAAACCCAAAAAATCATATAAATATTAAAAAAATCTCTAAAATCCCTAAAAATGTAAAAAAATCCTAAAAACCTAAAAACCTATAAAAAACCTTAAAATCATAAAAATACATAAAACCTGTAAAAAACCTATAAAGTATAAAACCCCTAAAAACATTAAAAACTCTATAGACCCTTAAAATCCATAATAACCCTAAAAATCATAAAAATCCTAAAAACCCTAAAATTCCAAAAAAATCATAAAAAACCCTAAAACACTAAGAAAACCTTATAAACCTAAAAAAATTTAAAACCCATAAAAACCTAAAAAACTAAAAACTGTAAAAAGAACCTAAAAAACCAAAAAACCAAAAAACCCCAAAAAAACTAATAAAACAGCAAAAACCCATAAAACCCAAAAAAATAGTAAAAACTCTAAAACCCTTAAAACCCCTAAAAATGTTAGAATTCTATAAAAAACTATGAAACTATGAAAAACTAAAAAAATCCCTAAAACTGAAAAAAACTATAAAAACCATAAAAAAATATAAAACCTTAAAATTCCTCAAAATACAAAAAAAAACTGAAAATCCATAAAAATCCTAAAAATACATAAAACCATAAAAAACCCTAAAAACCCTAAAAAATCATAAGAAAACCTTAAAAACATAAATATACTTAAAACCCCTTAAAAACTTATAAAATTATAAAAACCCTAAATCACCCTAAAAACCCCTAAAAACACACAAAATCATTAAACCTCTAAAAACCCATAAAAATCCAAAAAACCTGTAATTCCCCAAAAATGTAAAAAACCCAAAAGACCCTAAAAACTCATAATAAAACCTTAAAAATGAGGAAACACTTAAAACCCCTAAAAACCTAAAAAACACTAAAAACCCTAAAAAACTCTAAAGAGACCCTAAAAACCCCTAAAAATGTAAAACCCCTAAAACCCTAAAAACCCACTAAAAACTTTAAAATACTTTAATCCACTAAAAATGTTTAAAAATCCCAAAAACCATAAAAACCGAAAGAACTCAAAAAAAACCCTAAAAACCCTAAAAAATCATAAAAAAAACTAAAACCTTAAAAAACCCTCAAAATCCCTAAAAACCCTAAAAACTTTAAAAATCCCAAAAAAATCCTAAAAATCCCTAAAAATGTAAAAAAATCCTAAAAACCCTAAAAACCCAAAAAAAACCTTAGAAACCTAAAAATGATAAAAAAAAACCCAAAAATACTAAAGAAATTCTAAAACCCCGAAAAAACCATAAGCTAACTGGGGTTGGCTTAGTTGTACCGTGTAAGGCATCCACTCCCTTGCAATAGAACTGGTGAAAGTTTGAGTCTCGCCACACTCGAATTTAGCTGGGGATGAGCATATCACAGGTGGTGAATGGGGCCCAAAATAAGCATGGTGTGGCAATCACCAATACCTCGTTACCCACAACTCGTTAATAAAATATGGCACTAGATTCGGATGCTCTCCTCTCACAATGGCATTCCTTGACCTCCTTCAGGAGGCCACTGGCGTAGCCGATGGAGCTGGCGTTACTTCCCCTACCTAGGTCGCGGCCAGGGGGCGGTGGATGGTGCTCCTTGGCGACACTCTTTATCTCCATTTACTAACCCCGCACTCCTTCCAGGTTTTCCAGAAGTGGATTTTTGTCCTAAAGTTCCATGTTGAGTCAAGGGAGTGTCGTTGGTTCCGATTTCGAATCACGAGTTCTTCTAGGCTTCCTCACTCCTTGATCTTATGCTGGTGGTTTGATTTTAGAAGTCTCAACCTCCGTTTGACGTCTTTGACAGGTTTGTTTCTTCTACGTGGAATCTCCGTGAAAAGGCATTCGTCGGTCTTCTCAATCCTTGGAATTTTCATATCTGTTTTATGAATGAGGAAGACTTGATCATGGATTGGGAATTTTCTCCAAGGAAAGTGGATGGGTTTTGCTTTTCCTTGTTTCGTTGGTCCTTTGATTTCCATCTGCAGTGCGATATTTCAGTCACGGCAATTTGGGTCACCCTTCCTAGGCTAGCCCTCCCTTTCTAGAATCCTGCTTTCCTCCACATCATTGGTAATCTAATTGGTAGGTTCCTTTGCTTGGACTCCCGCACTCATGCGGTTTGTCACCCCATCACCCCAAGGATTTGTGTGGAGGTTGATGTCTCCAAAGACCCAGTTGATTCGGTTTTCATCAAAGTTGAAGGGGAGATTCTGTGGCATCAATAGGTTTGTTTCGAATCCTGGTTTTTATTCTATTCGAACTGTCGGTGACTAGGTCACTCGACTGCTCAATGTTTTGGTGGTGTTGGCCCTGTTAGACCTGTCTTGCAGCAACCATTTTCTCATGGATTTTATCTAGGAGTTTTTGAATGTGATGGTTTGGTTCATGTTTCTCCTTGTGTCTAATCCTTAGAGGAACCTTTGCTAGAGAAGTCCCCAGGAAAGGATCCAAACCCTTCCACTAAGGAAGTTTTTGATAGGCTAAGGATGGATCTTCTTGGTAAAGAAGGTGTTGGTGATGAGGGGTCGGATGGCACCCTGGGTGGTAGCTGTAACAAGGAGGCGCTGAAATCTTGTATTATGAGAGATAAAGAGGTGGAAGAGGTTGCGTAGGTGGAGAGTTTGGATATTTATCTTTAAGTTGTTGGGAAGGGTGGTAGGGTCTTAACTCTTTCTACAGGGGTGTTCTTTGGGACCCTAGGTAAAAATGGGAGCACTGCTGATTACTTCCACGAGTTTTCTGGAAGAAAAATGAATGTCACCTGTGGGATATCCCTGCGCAACCAATTTGAGGGCCTGGGGTATTTGGAAATCCATGGAGATGGTGCTTGCAGTGATGGGAAGCATGATACTCAGCATGGTGCTGCACCTCTGGGTATTGGTGGTGACCCTGGCCTCTGTCTTGAGCAGCTTCAGGCCACACCGGTGGCCTTTGACAGTCTCAAGGCAGATGGCCATGTTGACTGTGGAAGGCAGAACACTGGATCACTTGAAGGGGATCGTGCCACCTGGCCTGCTTCTGATGGAGTTGTTGTGACATACCCCCTCTTTCTTGAAGCCATCCCCCCAGATGATAGGCATCTGGTCCTGGCTGTGGGGGGTGTTTCTGATGTGTGTGTGCATGAAGGGGTTCTTGCTACTAATATTGATGAGGCTAGTACAGGGGATGATGATACCGTTGTACCTGGTTTCAGTACTGCAGTGGATGAATCTGATGGGATTGATGGTGTGCATGCTACTTGGCCTGCTTGTGTTGAGGATCTAACATGTGTTGTTGTGGCATGTTCTAATTTTCATGAAGTAAGTTATGCTGATAATGGGCATCTGGTCCCAGTCATAGTGGATTTTTCAAATGTGCATGTGCCCAAAGGGATACTCAATGCCCAGATTGATGAGGTTGGACAAACGGGAGCTGCTTTCCCGACCATGATACTAAAGGAAATGACTTTGGAGGTCTCCAATGTGATTCCAACAGCAGTGCATAAACCCATCTCACAAGATGAAATGGAATTACATGGAGCAATGTCTTGGGGGGAGGGTTCTGATGATGAATCAAGAATGAACTTCAACATAGCACAGATAATGAAGGAGAGGGATATGCCTGGGAATGAATTCCCTCTCTAGAAAGAGAACATCACAGGTGGTTCATCTGAGGAGGGGGATATTAAGGGGTCAACCCCCATTGTTTTCTCTCTGAATAAAGAGGACACTATTATCCCCATTCAGGATAAATTTCCTACTAATGTCACATCTAACCCACGAAATAGGTATTTGAGGAAGGACTATTCCTCACTGCCAAAGATAGTGTCTACTAGGGAATCCAGTAAAGCTATGAAGAATAAACACTCAAGCAATGGTGGGAGGTCGATCAAGACTCAGTTGAATGTAGAGCAGCGAAGGCTAAGATAATATTACACTAAATTCCTAAGTGAATCATCTAAGTGGGAGTCGGTGGATACTGATGTTGCTGACAACTATGGTGCGAATGGAGACCCATGTGGTGCGAACATTGACTAGACTTTGGGACATGATCACCTCTATTGCTTCTTTCCCCTCCTTTCCTTTTTTCTCTCTTGTTTTCTTTTTTCTTTTCCTTTGGGACTTCTTTTTGGGTTTGGGTTGTTTGGCCCTGACCCTTTCTTTTTTTTCTAATAATTTTGGGGGGACCAGGAATAGCTTGGTTCTCACACCTGCCTTCACGGCATTCTTCTTGTGGTTCGAGGCTCGCTCGGCGCTGCTTTCAAGGAGCCACTTTGACCTCTCTGGCAGAGCAGCATTCGTGTGGCTGGAGATGCGACTGTGGGCGTCGGAGCCTCTCCTCAATAGATCTGGGCTCTGGTGGTTTTTCCCGGTTCTGGTCGGTTTCGCCTTGGACGTGCAACGGTGTAGTGTGAACGCGACAGATCTGGTCGCTTCTAGGGTTTCAAGACCCGTGGATCCGGCAGTGGTGGTACTCGATCTGGGAGAAAAGCTCAGATCTGGCTCCCCCGGTGCGTGACGGTTCAGATCCATGGAGTTGCGGGCCAGATCCGGTCCCTTCTCGGTGCGGCGTTGCACTGCCTTGGTGATGCCATTCTTTGCGACAAGCTCCTGGTGGTTCCCGGCTTCCTCGACGGCTTCCAAGCGGTGGCATGGAGAGGCTAGGCCTTGGTTGATGATGTGCGGTGGGACTTTGATGATCCTTGAAGCTGTGTGGGGAGCGACGGTTTTGGTTTGGCTCGGGCAGTCAGACGATGGTGCTGGGATCCCACTTCGGACCTCAGCGTGGAGGCAGGTTCGTTTCTGGGTTTCCTTTCTGTGTTATGATACTGTTGCTGTTCTGGATAAGTGTTGTGTTCTGGGATCTCTATCGGGCTATGGTGGCTGCTTCACGGATTGTGGCGGGATTGGTTTGGTGCTGGTTCTTTGTGCTGTTTTGAGGTATGGGTTGCCGCCTGCTCTTGGTGTGCGAGTTCTGTGGTGCTTGAGATGGACCTCTATAGTCGAGAGGGGCTAGGTTCTAGCTTCTGTGACAAAGGAGGATGGTTGTTGTATGGATGTGAGCTTTGGTGATTGGTGGTCGTGCGATTATGGTGATGATGGTTATGTGCTGTTGGTGGTTGCTTGTGTTGGTGAGAAGGTGCTGGATTCTGGTTTTTGTGAGGTTGGATACTGGTCACTGATTTGTGGTGAGCTGCTGAATGCTGGTAATGGTTTTGATCTTGATGTTGGTGGTTCTGTGACTTTGGTTGTTGGCGGTTATGTGATGTCGAATGCTGGTGATTCTGGATGCTGGTTGCTGCCTGGATGGGAGGTGCTGAAGTTGCGGTTTATGGTCGTGATGCTGCTGGATGTTGTTTGTTGTTTGAATTTGGATGCTGGTCGTTGGTTAGCTGTGAGCTGCTGGATGCTGATTGATGCTGGATAATGATGGTGGCTGCTTTGCTTTGTGTTTTTTCTTTTTTCTTTCTTGATTTTCTTTTTGTGGGGTCTTTTGTCTTGGGTCGTTAAGGGTTTTTGGGTGTGGGTCGTTTGACCCCTCCCCTCCCTTGTATGTTGTGTCTCTTTTTTCCTTTTAATAAATTTGGGGGGGCTGGGAATAGCCCGACCCTCGCATCTTCCTTTTCCCTGAAAATGTTAAAAAATCTAAAAAACTTAGAAACCTAAAATAACTCATAAAAACTCTAAAACCCCAAAAAAATCTATAAAACAAAAAAAACTCAAAATCCCTAAAAACCCTAAAAACCATAAATAACCTAAAAACGCTAAAAATACCTCAAAAGTTAAAATACCCTAAAAACCCCTAAAAACATTAAAAACTTAAAAACACTTAAAACAACTAAAAAACCTAAAAAACACTAAATAACCTAAAAACCCAAAACCCCTAAAAACCATAAAAATCCTAAAAAACCTAAAAAATCAAAAAAAAACCTGGACCCGAGCCTTCCTTGCCCTAAAAACCATAAAAATCCCTTGTCTGTAGTGTTTGTGTCTTTACTTTTAATAAAATTTTGGGGGGTCCTGGGAATAGCCTAGACTCAAGCCTTCCTTGCCCTAAAATGTTAAAAAAAACCCTAAAAACCGTAAAACCCCTAAATTCCCAAAAAAATCAAAAAAAAACCCTAAAACCCTAAAAAACCCTCGAAATCCATATAAACCATAAAACACCATAAAAATCCAAAAAAATCCCAAAAAAATCATAAAAACATAAAAAATATTAAAACCCCTAACAAAACCATAAAAACCTAAAACACATTAAACCCCTAAATACCAAAAAAAAATGCTAAAAACCATAAAAACCCCCAATACACTAAAAAAACCTAAAACCCCTCAAAATCCCTAAAAACCTAAAAAAGCATAAAAATACTAAAAAATCCCTAAAAATCCCTAAAAACATAAAAAACACTAAAAAACCTAAAAAATCATAAGAAAAAAAAATTAAAAACACTTAAAACTCCTAAAAATCTAAACGCACTAAAAAACCCTAAATAACCCTAAAACCCATAAAACCCCTAGAAACCTTAAGAAGCCCTAAAAACCCATAAAACCCAAAAAACCAATAAAAATTATAAAAATCATCTAAACCCCTAAAAACATCAAAAATTTCAAAAAGACCTTAATACCCCTAAAAAAATTTAAAACCCCAAAAAAACATAAAACCCTAAACAAACCTAAAAACCCACAAAATCCCTAAAACCCACAAACCCATAAAAATCATTAAAACCCCCTAAAAAAGTAAAAACCTGTAATAACTGCAAAATAGCCTAAGAAAACCCTAAAAACACTTTAAACCCATAAAAAACATAAAAATCCCTAAAACCCCTAAAAACCCCAAAAATCACTAAAAACCCCTAGTAGACCATAAAAATCCTAAAAACCCCTAAAAATCTATAAAAATGTAAAACCCCCTAAAAACCATAAAAAACTCTAAGAAAACCTTACAAACCTAAATACACTTAAAACCCCTAAAAACCTTAAAATGCTGAAAACCCTAAAAGACCTTAAAAATGCAAAAAAAATGCCAAAAAAATCATAAAAACCACTAAAAACTTTGAAAACCCTAAAAACCCATAAAATACTAAAAAACACTAAAAACTCTAAAAACCCTTTAAACCACTAAAAACGTAAAAAATATAAAAAAAACCTTAAAATCCCCTAAAAACTCAAAAAAACCCTAAAACCCAAAAAAAACATAAAAACGTAAAAAACATACAAAATGTAAAAACCTTAAAAACCCTAAAAATATACAAAATACCTAAAACCCCTTAAAATCCATAAAAATTTTAAAAAACTTTAAAATCTTTAAAAATGTAAAAAAACATAATAACCTGGAAAACCCTAAGAAAACCTTAAAACCTCAAAAAAATTAAAACCCCTAAAATTCCTAAAAACTCTTAAAACCCAAAAAAAACCCTAAAAATCCTAAAAACCCTCAAAATCACAAAAAAAACTAATGAACGGTAAAAATCCTAAAAAATATTTATAAATACCTAAAAACATTTAAAATCCTAAAAACCTAAAAAACTCTAAGAAGACCTTAAAAACATAAAAAATAATGAAAAACCCTAAAAACCTAAAAAATCCTAAACAATGCTAAAAACCCATAAAAACAATAAAAACCATAAATCCCCTAAAAACATTAAAAACCATAAAATCTGTAAAAACCATAAAACCCACTAAAAACTCTGAAAACCCTTTAAACCCCTACAAACATAAAAAAATATAAACAACCATAAAACCCATGAAAACTAAAAAACCCCTAAAAACCCAAAAATAATAATAAAAACCCTAAAACCCTTAAAATACCAAAGCCCCCAAAAAGTATAAAAACCTTAAAAAATACCCTAAAAATACCTAAAAACATAAAAAACCCTAAAAACATTGAAAAACCTAAGAAAACCTAAAAAAACTAAAACACTTAAAATCCCAAAAAAAAACCTAAAAACACTAAGACCCCTAAAAACCACTAAAACCCATAAAAATCCATAAAACCCTCAAAATACCTAAAAATACCAAAACCATAAAAATCCAAATAAAAAATAAAATCCCTAAAATCTTAAAAAAAACCCTAAAACATTGAAAATCCATTAAAAAACCTTAAAAACCAAAAAAAACACTTAAAACCACTAAAAAATATAAAAAAACTCTAAAAATTTTAGGAACACTAAAAGACCCTAAAAACCACAAAACCCCTAAAACCTTAAAAAAATTAAAACTATAAAATCCCTAAAACCACTAAACACTCTAAAAACCATTTAAACATCTAAAAGCGTAAAAAGAATCCAAAAACCTTAAAAGCCCAAAAAAACACTAAAAAACTTAAAGAACCAAAAAACCCTTAAAACCATAAAAACTAAAAAAACATAAAAACCCAAAAAAAAAACCCCGAAAATCCTTAATAAAACATGAAAAACCGAAAAAAAACATCCCTAGAAAAACTAAAAAAACTCTAAAAACCCTAAAAACCCTAAAATCCCTAAAAACCATAAAACCCCCTAAGCACCATAAAAAACCCAAAAAGCTTAAAAACTATTAAAAACTCTAAAACCCCTTTAAACCCCTAAAAATGTTGAAAAGCTCTATAAAACCTTAAAAACTATAAAAAATTAAAAAAAACTAAAAACCCAAATAAACCATAAAACCCCTAAAAACCCTAAAAAACCAAAAGCTCTCAAAATCTATAAAATACCTAAAGAACATAAAAACCTTAAAAAGATATTAAAATCCCTAAAAACAAAAAAAAATCCTAAAAACCCAATAAAAACCTAATAAAACCTTAAAAACCTAAAAACACTTAAAGCCCCTAAAAAAACTAAAAAACACCAGAGACCCTAAAAAACACTAAAAACCCTAAAAACTCTCAAAATCCTAAAATACCCTAAAAACCCTTAAAAATCATTAAAATATAAAAAAACCCAAAAAAAACTCTGAAAAAACTTAAGAAAACCTTGAAAACCAAAAAACACTTAAAACCTCTAAAAAACTAACAAACTCTAAAAACTCTAAAAGTACATAAAAATCATAAAACCCCTAAAAACCATAAAAACCCCTAAAAACCATAAAAAACCCTAAAGACTAATAAAAACCCAAAAAACTACTAAAAACTCTAAAAACCCTCTAAACCCCTAAAAACCTTAAAAACACTAAAAACATTAAAACCCTAAAAATATCAAAAAAAACACCTAAAACCCCAAAAAACCATAAAGACCCTAAACACCTAAAAACACTAAAAACCCTCAAAATCCATAAAAAACCTCAAAACTATAAAAGTCCTAAAAATCCATAAAAATCCCAAAAAATGTAAAAACCCTAAAACCCCATAAAGCCCCTAAGAAAACCTTAATAATCTAAAAACACTTAAACCCCCTAAAAACCAAAAAAACACTAAAAACCCTAAAAATCATAAAAAGACCCTAACAACCTTAAAAACCCTAAAAACCACTGAAACTTCTAAAAATGTAAAAAACACTAAAAACCCTAAAAATCCATAAAAGGGCCCTAAAACCCCTAAAACCCATAAAAACCCACACAAACCTAAAAAATCTAAAAACCCACTAAAACCTCTAAAAACCCTTTAAACCCATAAAAATAGTAAAAACACTAAAAACCTAAAACCCTAAAAAAAGCCCCTGAACAGGAGGGGTCTCTAGTGTGGCCAGTGACGGTTTCCTTTATGGGAAGGCTGAGCATGTGGATGGTTTTATTTCTGCCCCCCCCCCCCCAAATAGGAGGCGAGTGAGAGATTATTCTTCTCTCCCTAGGCCCATGGTGACTCAGGATACCTCAAGGGTGACTAATCTGAAGTTAAAAGTCAACAAGCGGGAGTGGTCTCAGTGTGTTGCTGAATAGGAGAGGTAGGAGAGGCTCAGGGTGAAACACTTGGCACTACTAGGACTGTAAGAGGACTTTGAGTCAGGATGGGAATCCATGGACATGGAGGTGGACTCAGACCTATGCTTTGTTGATGTGGTTGCTGGGTTTGGAGCAGATGATGATCCCTACAGTGTGGGCCCGGCTTACGACTTTAGCAGAGACATTGACTGACCTGTCCCTTTCTTTTGTTGTCCTTTGTTTGGTTTTTTGTGTCTTTTTCTTTCTTTGTATACTTTTTTTGGGATTCTTTGGGTATGGGTCGTTCGACTTCCCTAAGTTTCTTTGCTCTGGGTTTCAGACTTTGACGTGGTTTTGCCCAGTTGTTGGTGCGTCCGGCCTCCGATGGCTATGGTGGTTGCGATGTCTTCAGATCAGTTAGATCTGGAATGGTTTGACATCTTCCAACAGCCACGGTTCGAGGTCGTTTTTTTAGATCTAGGGTTTCTACAGGCGGGTCAACGCGGTCAATGGGATCAATGGTAGAGCTGGTTGTTATGTCCAGGTTCTCCTTGGAAGGCACTTCATTTCTGCAGATGGTGTAATGATCTGGTCTGGCGGTGCTGGTCGGACCCTTCTCAGCAGATCGGTTGATATGGTGACAAGCTTCAGAAAAGGTGTTATGCGATGTCCTGGTTCTCTCAGATACTGGTTCTCTGTCTGTCTCTTCAGGAAGATTCGTTTTCTGGAGAGCTTTGCTATTGCTCCGAGTTGCGCGATGGAAGATGCCGGATTCAGAGGGTTCTGGGTCGATCTGTTAGTGATGGACTTGGTCAGATGGCGTGCGCGATTAGATCTACCGGTCAACGACTTTTATTGAAGATTCGGGTTTGGCTTTCTGGTCCCTTGGATCTATCTATATTCCTCGCTCTTGACATTGGGTGGCTCAAGTTGTGCTGGGATCTGGATGATTTGTTGGTCTATGGTTTGTCGGGGTACCAAAACAGTCCCTTTGGTCCCCTGAATTCTACTGATAATCTTGGTTGGAGCCTGTTTCTTGCTGATGATCTTGGTGGGTTCACATTCTGTTGCGCTTTGGTTTTGATTTATGCTTTCCTATGGTGCCAAAGTAGTTTTTTTGGTCCTGAGATGCTGGTTTTGTTTGCTGGTTATGATATGAGGTGTTGCGTTTTGGTCGTGCTTTGTGGTCTTTGTGTTGATGGAAGGGCCCTTTGGGATGAGGAGCTGGCAGTTCTTCGCCCTTGGTTGTGCTGCTGGGTGCGCTTTGCTAGAATGTTGTTTGTTTTCTGGCTGATATGCGTGGTTGATGATGTCTTTGCTTATGGTGTTGGTGATTCTGTTCTGTTGGAAATGGAACTGTTGCAAATTTGGACTGTGTTATGCTGTTTTGTTGTTGGTGTGGTTATGATTCGATGTGCATGTTGGCTTTTGGTTCTGTTGGGTGGTGTTGGATTTTATTCTGCCTTTGGGTGTTGCGGAGGTGTTTCCGGGTGTGCTACTAGGTGTGAGTTGTTGAAGGCTGACTGGTTTGAAGATGATTGTTGATGCTGGTGCTTGGAAAGGGGTGCTGCTTTTCCCCGAACTGATGATGGTGATATTTATGACTATGGTGCTGATGGTTCTATGCTATTGGTGGTGGATCTTCTTGGTGAGAAGGTGTCGGATGCTGGATTTTGTGAGCTTGGATGCTGGTCATTGGTTAGCTTTGAGCTGCTGGATACTGGTTAATGTTGGATGATGGTGGTGGCTGCTTGGTTTTGTGTGTTCTTTCTTTTTCCTTTTTTGACTTTTCTTTTTTTGGGGTCTTTTGCGTCTTGGGTTGTTAAGGGTTTTTGGGTGTGGGTCATTTGACCCCTCCCCTCCCTTGTCTGTTGTGTCTCTTTTTTTATTTATAATAAATTTGGGGGGGTCAGGAATAGCCCGACCCTCGCATCTTCCTTGCCCTAAAAGACCATAAGAAAACCTTAAAAACCTAAAAACACTTAAAACCCTTTAAAAATCAAAAAAATGCTAAAAATCGTAAAAAAACCTAAAAACCCTAAAAACACTCAAAATCCCTAAAAACCCTAAAAACCCATAAAACCCCAAAAAAACCCTAAATATCCATAAAAACATAAAAACCATAAAAACCTGAAAAACCCAAAGAAAACCATAAAAACCTAAAAACACTTAAAACCCTAACAAATCGAAAAAGGCTAAAACCATAAAAAACCCTAAAACCATAAAAAAAATCATTGAAAACTATAAAAAATCCTAAAACCAAGAAAAAACCCACTAAAAACTCTAAAAAACCTTTAAATCACTAAAAATGTTAAAAAAATCTAAAAAACGTAAAAAGCCTATAAACTCAAAATAAATTCCCAAAAACCCAAAAATAACATAAAAATATAAAAAACCTGAAACACCCTAAAAACCCTCAACATCACTAAAAACCCTAAAAAATATAAAAATCCTAAAAAGGAATTAAAATACCAAAATAATTAAAAATCCCTAAAAACATTGAAAACCCCTAATAAAACCTTAAAAACTAAAAACACTTAAAACCGCTAAAAACCTAAAAACACTAAAAACCCTAAAAGACCCTAAAACCCCTAAAACCATACAACCCCTAAAAACATTAAAAAACCCTAAAAACCACTAAAAACTATAAAAACCCTGTAAACACCAAAAAATGTTAACAAACTCTAAAACCAATAAAAACCATTAAAACTAAAAAAACCCCTAAAACCCAAAAAAACCATAAAAACTCTAAAAACCCTAAAAATTCTAAAAATATCTAAAACCCCTAAAAACTAGAGAAATCCTAAAATGTCCCTAAAAATACATAAAAACCCTACAAAACCATAAGAAAACCTTAAAACCTAAAAACACTGGAAACCCAAAAAAAACCTAAAAATGCTAAAACCCCTAAAATCCTTAAAAATCCTAAAAACCATAAAACCCATAAAAACATTAAAAAATATGAAAAACCCATAAAAACCTAAAAACCCAACAAAAAACTCTAAAAACCCTTTAAAACCCTAAAACTTTAAAAAACTCTAAAAAACCCGTAAAACCCAAAAAAACTAAAAACCCCCAAAAAACAAAAAAAACATAAAAACCCTAAAATCCATCAAAATCCCTAAATACCCTAAAGACCATAAAAATCCCTAAAAATCACTAAATCATAAAAAACCTAAATGCCCAAAAAACCCCTAAGAAAAATCCCTAAGAAAACCTTAAAAACCTAAAAACACTTAAAACCCCTAAAACCTAAAAAAACATTGAAAACATTAAAATCCCTAAAAAATCCCTAAAACCCCTAAAAACACCTAAAACCATAAAACCCCCTAAAAACCTTTAAAATCCTAAAAACTCATAAAACACCTAAAAACCCACAAAAAAACTCTAAGAACCCTTTAAACCCCTAAAAACATTAAAAATGTTAAAAAACCTTAAAAATCAAAAAAAATAAAAAAACTCCTAAAAACCCAAAAAACTATAAAAACCCTAAAAATCCTTAAAATACCTAAAAACCTATAAAACCATTAAAACCCTAAAAAATCCATAAAAATCTCTAAAAACATAAAAACCCTAAAAAACATGAAAACCCCTAAGAAAGCATTAAAAACTAAAAATCCTTAAAACCCCTAAAAACCTAAAAATGCTAAAAACCCTAAAAAACCCTTAAAACCCTAAAATGCCTCAAAATACCTAAAAATCCTAAAACCCCATAAAATCCTTCAAAAGCCCTAAAAATCCCTAAAAAGGTAAAAACCCCTAAAAACCTTGAAAACTCCTAACAAAACCTTAAAAACACAAAACACTTAAAACGCCTAAAAACATAAAAAATGCTAAAACCCTAAAAAACCCAAAAAAAAAGCCCTTAAAACCATAAAACCCTAAATCCCTTAAAAACCTTTAAACCCTAAAAACCATAAAAATCCTAAAAAAACTTAAAAAAATAGTAAATCCCAAAAAATCCCTTAAAAACCATAAAACCATAAAAACCCTAAAACCCTTAAAATCCTTTAAACCCTAAAAACCATAAAAATCCTAAAAAACAACTTAAAATCCCTAAAAATGTAAAAAACCCAAAAACTCCTAAAAACCCCTAAGAAAACCTTAGAAATCTAAAAACACATACAACCCCTAAAAACCTAAAAATAATAGAAACCCTAAAACCCTTAAAATACCTACAAATCCAAAAACCATAAAAGTCTTAAAAAACCCTAAAAATCCCAAAAAAACATAAAAAATCCTAAAAACCCTGAAAAACTCTAAGAAAACAGTAAAAACACTTAAAACCCCTAAAAAACTAAAAATGATAAAAAACGTAATTATTGGGCTAAAGTAAGGGTTGGTATTGTGCCTAATGAACCTTTCTCCCAAAGCTCCTTAACTTGCTTCTCAATCTCATTTTTCATGTGATATATGTGTTTGTAGGGCTTGATATTCATTGGTTCCATCCCTTCTTTCAGTTTAATTGCATGATCAATCTCCCTTGATGGTGGTACTTATTTTGGTACCTCAAAAAGTGTGATATATTGTCTCAGCATCCCCTACAGCTGGTCATGTAAACATGAATTTAACATTATCTCCTTTGATACTTATTTCTCCATTGTGACCCAGTGTAACCCTTAAACCTAGATCTTACCCATGCCAAGGTAATCTTGTAAAGCACCTGGTGTTCCTTAGGGAGGGTCTCACCCTCTGTAAGGTAATGCTTCTTCCCTTCCATTCAAAACTCATTGTCATATTATTCCGATGGGTGGTGACATATCTTGGTGTTTCGATCCATAACACCAAGTCATGACCAATAATATCAAAGATATATGTGTCTACTTAAAACTCTCATGTCCCCATTTTTACCTTTAGAGACTTGAAAATTCCCTTAGATTTTACTCATTGTCCATCTCCTAATCAGATGTCAAACGGCTTAGTCTCAGCAGCATGTTCCAATAAGTTCCTCAACAACTACTTCAAGATAAATTTATGACTTGACCCACTATCTATTAAATCAGCATTGGGACTCTATCAATGATTACCTCCATTAGCATTGGCTTAGTGCATTTTTTCCATGACTTATTTCCCTATTAGACTATTGTAACTCGATCCTTGGATGAAGTTGGGAAAACTATTGGCGGCCTATACTGTATATCAGGCTGCAACTCCTGTGGTGAGGTCGCTAGGGTTGTAGGGGGAAACACGCCACTGATCAAGGACCCGGAGGATGAAGGTTCTCAACCCAAATTGTTATACACTGTAGCAATAATGACTCAGTGTAATATAGCTAACCAGTGATACCAACAAGGAATTATACCAGTGTAGACTTAGTCGACATAGAATTATAGCATCTTGGACTTTGGTGACGGTGGTATTGTAGCTCTAAAAACTTTCTGACATCGGTTATTGTAGCACGGTGGACTTACTGTGTGGTTTGTGGCATTGTTGCACTATTTTCTTTATTAACCCATTTCAAACTAGGGTTTATGTATGCTCTAAAATTTCCCTATAATCTTACTATCGAATTGAGTGAAGTGATTTTGTCTCTCCAATGATGTAGGGATTATTCTCAAACCACATAAATCATTGTATCTCATATTATTATTATTCATTTTATCTTTTTCTCTATTTTGATCTTATTTTTAAGATCATTCATCATTGTTTCTCTAGTGCTTTTACAGCATTCCCTTCTATGATTTCTAGTTCCATATTTTCTTTACTATCAGGATCCACACATTTTCATACCATAAGTTTGAAACCTTTCTCTGAACATTTATGCCCATGATTAAATTTCTTCCCATAAGTAAAACATTGTCCTTTTGATTTTATTTCCTCAAATTCTTCCATGGAAAGGTTTTTAACTCCCCTCCACTAAGGTGTAATTCCTCCCTTTCTTGTACATTCATATTTATGGTTGGGAGGAGCTGTTGAGTGGATCCTTGAACCACATTATGTTTGGATAATTATAAAGATTTATTTATTTTATTTACTTTAAATGTCTTAATACTTTGAATTGTTTAATGTTTAAAGTATACTTAATCTTGATCATATAATTTTATTATTTGTTTAATTTATCTTTATATTTCATGTTTTGATTTGTTCATAACATGTTCTACAAGTTTTATATTGAGTTCCAAGGCTAAATAAGTCATTTGGGACCTTAAAATATCATTTATACATGTTTTCTACTATTCACATATAGTGAAATCACTGTCCAACACATAGCCAATTGCTTATCCACATAGCCAATTACAAATTTACGTAGCCGATTTGTGAACCATGTAGATGCTTTTCTAGAATCAGTTACCCTTTGTATTTTGACTATATCTTGAGATATAGAACTACAAATTGAGTGATTCTTTTTATTTTGAAATCTAATAAGATTTTCTACATTTCATTATAAGTCATCAATATCTTAATCGATCATTGTCTTTTATAAAATTAGTTTTGAAGTCACTGTATATTTTTTGTCTGATTTCTGCTATTTTCAGAACTGTTTTACTTCTGTTTTTTAATGATGACATGAGTTTTAGAAAATCGATTAAGGTGATTCTTGATTCTTTAAAAATATAATGAAATTGCCTAAATATAATTCAAAATGAAAAAAAATCTAATTCTAACTTTATCAAGGTCTTTTTTAGCTATGAAATTTGAGAAGATAATCTATTTAAAATTTTCTGAAATTCGTTTACATGAATCGCCTACGTGATGAATTCGCTCACTTGAATCCCTTGTGTGATTCACCTATGTCGATTCACTTATGTGAATCCCTTATGTGAAATGCCTATTTTGATTCCCTTATGTGGTCAATTCGCTTACGTAGAGAAAACCCCCTAGTGAATTTGGCTAAGTAGTTTAATTCATATAGGAAATTATACTCTATTTTACATTTTCTTTCATATATTGATTTTTTCATGTTTATTTTTCATATTTAAATTGTTATAATGAATATAAATTCATATTAATTATGTAGAACTCATGTGAAGTGTTTTTCTTTTTTTAACATGTTTTTATGAAGATCGAAGGCTGTTATATTTTCACGCATGAAACTTACAGCTTGAATCTCAAAAATTCATATTTATTATTTTATATCACTTTATTTGATTATATTTTTTCTAAATTAACATTAGTTTATATTAAACTCATTAAAACTTGTTTTAATGTCTTTATTGCGGTGTGATTAAGTTTTGAATTTCTCTGCATGTTTATTGCTTATTTTTAGTGGAATACTTTTGAATTTCGTATTCCAAATTCAAACTTTCTATTTTCATGGGACCATTCATTGACTTATTATTTTAGATACCATTTAAATTATTTAATGAATAATTTCAAATTGGTTTGAATTATTCTTTATTGTTTTGAATAATGGAAATGATTTGTGCGATTATTATGCAATGATAATTTCCCTCTTTTCTCTCTCTTTCCGATAATCCAGATTTATCACTTTTATTATTCTAAATATTTGCTCGAGTGTGTAGTCTAAATAGATTTGTATTTAAAGGACTCAATGGTTCTTGGAATAAAAACAATGGTTGACAACGATAACAGGCGATCTCATATGTTCATACTCTTGCGTCAATCAGGTGATATTGTGCTCAATGGTTTATATCATTGTGAGAAACTCCTAATGGAGGAAAAAATATTCTTCAACTTCATTTACCTTGAAGAGACATACTGTACTTTTTATTGGAACACCAGAACTTCATCATTCAAATCCATTCAAAGGCTTTGCATCAACTGTTTCATCTAGAGCATAATTTCTATAACACTCTAATGCTTCTGTAACTATTTTATTTATTTCTTTTATGCTGGACAGAGTTGTTTGTACTTATTTCTTTCACACAACAGGTTATACAACCTATAAAAAATAGTATGTGGTTGTGATACCTTACCAAAAGGAAATTAATTGGTTATGCTCACCTGAACAAAAGGCGATACACTTAGGTTGGGATTGCTCCTTATAGAAATTCTAGGTTTATGTCTGCTCTCGCAAAAGGTTGTGTGTTGTTTGGTTTAGGTATGCTCCTCATAAAGTCCTAGGTTGGGATTCATCCCATTGTAAAATTATGGGTTTAGATTTCTCCCATATAAAAATCTCTCTCTCTTTCATAGTGGGTATCATAATTAGTTGGGGTGTGAAGAGTAGAGTAGGATCATTTAGATCTAAACTACTATAAAATTCTTTGTATTCTCTTTAATTTTCTGCATACACTCTTCACACATCCATTATTCTTTTTATTTTAAGAAAGACTTGTTTATTAAATTCCTTAATTAATATTTAATAACTCTGATAATTTTAATAAAGTTCGATTCACCCCCCCCCCCCCTCTAGACCATCTTCCATCATCGTATCAGATCTAACAATTTGTATCAGAACCTGGCATTGCTTAAGGATATTTTAGCTTAGTTATTCCTTTTCCAGATACCTATCACTTGGTATCTGAGGGCTATCCTTTTAGGAATTTTCAATTCTACTCTGTTTTCTTTTATAAGTATGGTTTTAAATTTTTGTTTATATTTTTATTTGAGCTAACATGTATCCTATTCCTTAGCAAGACTAAGAAAAGATCTATTTTAGTTATGGAAACTCAAGAGATTGAATTATTGAATCTGTTAAGACCACCTCATTTCAATGGTAGTGATTACGAATATTGGAAAGACGGAATGGAGGTATTTAAAAAATATAGGGATCAAATATTGGACTATCATGGATAGACCATATAAAATACCTGAAGTTGAACTTTAAACTTCAACTGGAAATGATGCTGAAAAATAGGTCTTGAATTACAAAGTGATGAATTATATTTACTACTCTCATAGTATAAGTTTTTATAGTCATATATATTCTTGTAAAACTGCTTTTGGCATTTAGAGGACTTTAAAAGTAACTCATCAAGAAACTGCTAAATTGCAGAGAACTAAGCTTGACATTCATAGGGCTGGATTTCAAGAATTTAGAATGTTTAACCATGATATTGTGGATGAGATTTTTAACAGATTCACAAAGATCATCAACAACATGGTCACACTTGGTGAAACCATGAAGAATGAAGTGATGATTGAAAGCATACTTCGAGCCTTACCAAAGAAGTAGCATTCGAATAAAGTAGTCATTGAAGAAAGAAAATATTTTTAAAAATACTCTCTAGATGAGTTGATCAGATCTCTATTATAATACAAACTCTAATTGAAGATCAATGAGCTTGATTCATCTGACAAAAGAAAAGGAGTTTCATTTAAATCAAAATATGTATCTGCTAACTCTTCCAGTGATTCCTTAGATTCTTCTATTTCAAAAAACATGATGATCAAAGTCAAGTTGCTAAATGCATTAAATGACTCATAATGAAAATGCATACTACCAAAAAGATTGAAGGGGAAGACAATAGATACAATAAGTATTTCCAAAGAAAGGGTGAGAAAGGTAAATCCACTATTATTTTTTATGAATGCAGGAAACCTGAAAATAACAAATATGAGTGTCCAAAGTTGAAAAAAGAAGGGAATCATAAGTAAAAAAAGGAAATGAAATGTTCTTATCATGCTAGTTGGAGTTGTACTAAAGAATTGGACTCCAGTGAAGAATTTGGAAGTAAAAAAAGAGACTAATAACCTCAATATGATGGGAAAATATCCTTAGGTAATAGATCCTTTTAATGGTATGGTAAAGTTTGTTGGTTTATGTTTAATGGAAAAAAAATAAGGTTAGTAATTATTTTAATTTTGACTCTGGTTCTGAATATTCTTCTAGTTCATATTGTGATAATTCTAAAGTTAAAGAATTGGGTGATTTATGCGATGAATTTCAATAGGAAATTGAAAAGCCTAAAAGTATGTAAATCTAACTGTGGATCATAAGAAAGTTTCTAAAGAAAAGAAAAATATTATTTTGGAAAATGAAAAGTTGAAAAAGTTTATTCTTGAGTTTGATAAAGAAAATGATAAAATAGAGATTATGGTGAATAATATTTCTAAGCTTGAAAAGGAAAATCATAGTTTTAGAAATTTTGATTCATCTATAAAAGATAAAGTATGTGATTATCTTGAGTATGTTCAGAAAGAAAATGTTAATCTGAAAAGGTAAATTGTAAATTTGAAAGAAATATTATCTACCTTTGTTCAAGGCAACGAAAAATATGATGAGATGGTAGCTATGATAAAACCAAATAGAGATAAATCTGGTTTGGGGTATAATCATCTAATTCCTAAGATTTACAAGACTTCTTTTGTTAAAAGTTTTACAGAGAAGGTTTCAACAGTTACATGCTTTAAATGTCTGTTGCAAAGACATTATGTCGATGAATGTTTTCTCAGGTTCTCTCAATCTCTCAGTATTACTAGGGTTTCTATCTCTAAAAATTTGCCTTCTCATGTACCATATAATAAATGTTTTAAATCTGTTTGGGTACCAAAAAATTATGTTGTTAGCCCAATTGGACCCAAAATAGCATAGGTACCAAAAACTATTTGTGTTTTATTTTTTATAGGACTTTGCCACATGTGCTTCAATATTCAATCTAATAGTAGATACTCTTCAAATAAATTTCCAATTCATAGAGATAAAAAGAGTATTTGAAATTTTTTTTTACATGATCTAACAATATTATACAGGTGAATATCCTTTTTAAGCAAAGCTTGAATTCATGGGGGGCACTTCTTCTTTCTAATTTTTTATTCCTTTCGGGGGTCTTTACCTATTTTATTTATTATTTACATCATGTGATTTATAATTTTATCATGGAATATGTTTAGGGGAGTTTGTGTGTGTTAATATACTGAAATTTTCAGATTTACATGAAATTTATAAAATCTAGAATTTGTTTTTCAGATTACTACTGTTTAACTTGTGTACATATTTGTTTACTATGTAGCTATTTTAAAACTTCTCATACATCCAAAATGATGTTAACTTTCTGTTTAAACCTTAAGTTTTCATAAAATCTTATTTTTTATAAGATTTCTCATTGTTTTTCTCAAACATTACTTTTAAAAATTCTACTCGCTGCATTTAATTCTAAGTTTTAATAGTGGATGACTTTATCGTGGCTCCTTGATACATGTTTTAAAAATTCAATGTTTAAGAAAACATTTATACAAATTTTATAGTTGTCTTTATGTCATTACCTTATAACATACAATCCATTTTTTTACAAAAAAAACCTTATCTTTTTTATAATTTCAAAAAAAAAAGATGTTTTTGAAATTATACTTCATTTTGTAATTATCAACAAGGGGAGAATGTTGATTAAACCACTTTTTGTTTTGATAATTACAAAGATTTATTTGTTTTATTTACTTTAAATGTCTTAATACTTTGAATTGTGTATTGTTTAAAGTATACTTAATCTTGATCATATCATTTTATTCTTTTGCGTAATTTATCTTTAGATTTCATGATTTGATTTATTCATAATATGTTCTACAAATTTTATATTGAGTTCTTAGGCTAAATAAGTCATTTGGGACCTTAAAATATCATTTATACATGTTTTGTATTGTTCCCATACATAAAAACCATTGTTCACCTCGTAGCCAATTGCTTATCCACGTAGCCAATTGGAAACTCACTTAGCCGATTTGTGAACCACGTAGTCGATTTTCAAGAATTAGTTACCCTATGTATTTCGACTATATCTTGAGCTAAAAAACTCCAAATTGAATGATTCTTTTTTTTTCCTGGAAAGCTAAGAAAATTTTCTATATTTCATTAGAAGGAATCAACTTCTTAATCAATTTCTATCTTGTCTGAAATTAGGTTTGAAATCACTGTGTATTTTTTATCTGATTTCTATTGTTTTCCAGAACTGTTTTGCTTGTGTTTTTTAATGATAACATGAGTTTTAGAAATCCAATTAAGGTGATTCTTAATTCTTTAGAAATCTAAAGAATTTGTCTAAATATAATTCAAAATGATCAAAAACTAATTATGACTCTATCAAGGTTTGTTTTACCTCTGAAATTTGAAAAGTCAATTTGTTTATAATTTTTTGAAATTCGCTTACATGAATCGCCTTCGTGATGAATTCCCTTACGTGAATCCCTTATGTGATTTACTTATGTCGATTCGCTTACGTGAATCCATTATGTGAAATATCTACGTCGATTCTCTTACGTGGTCAATTCACTTACGTAAAGAACAACCTCTACATGAATTTGGCTACGTAGTTTAATTCCACAAGAAATTATACTTTGTTTTATGTTTTCTTTTATATATCGATTTGTTGCATGATTATTTCACATATTTAAATTGTTCAAATGACCGTAAATTCATATTAATTATGTAAAACTCATGCAATGTGTTTTTCAATATTTTAAGCATGTTTTAATGAAGATCGAAGAGTGTTATATTTTCACACATGAAACTTGCAACTTGAAACTCAAAAATTCTTTTTTATTATTTTATGTTGTTTTCTTCAATTTTATTGTTTCTAAATTAATATTAGTTGATATTAAACTCAATCAAACTTTTTTAATGTCTTTAATGCGTTGTTATTAAGTTTTAAATTTCTCCACATGTTTACTTCTTGTTTTCAGCAGAATGCTTTTGAATTTCATATTTCAAATTCAAACTTGTTATTTTCATGGGATCATTCATAAACCTATTATTATGGAGATCGTTTAAATTATTTAACAGATGATTCCAAAATGATTTGAATTATTCTTTATTGTTTTGAATAATGGATGTGAGTTGTGTGGTTATTATGCAACAATAATTTCTCTCTTTTCTCTCTTTCCGATAATCCAGTTTTATGGCTTTTATAATTCTAACTGTTTGCTCGACTGTGTAGTCCAAATAGATTTGTATTTAAAGGACTCAAGAATGTTTGGAACAAAAACAATAGTTGACAACGATAACAGACAATCTCATATGTTCATACTCTTACGTCAATCAAGTAATCTTGTGCTCAACTGTTTACATCATTGTGATGAACTCTCAAGAGAGGAACAAATATATTTCGACTCCATTCACCTTGAAAAGACATATTGTGCTTTTTGTTGGAATGTCTAGATTTCATCGTTCAAATCCATCCAAAGAATCTGCAACAACTGTTTCATCTACAACATACTTTCTACAACTCTCTGACGGTCCCGTAATTATTGTATTTATTTCTTTTGGACTGGGTAGAATTATCAGTGCTGCTATCTTTTACACAATAGGTTATAGCACCTATAAAAAGTAGTTTGTTGTTGTGCTACCTTACCAAAAGGTAGTTCCTTGGTTATGCTTACCTGATCAAAAAACAGTACACTTAGGAAGGTTGTGTGTTGTTAGGTTTGGGTCTACTCCTCACAAAATCCTGGGTTGGGATTCATCTCGTTGTAAAAGTATGGGTTTAGATTGCAAAGTTGGGATTCATCTCTCTCTCTCTCTCTCATAGTGGGTGTCATACTACATCGGTTAGGGTGTGAAGAGCAGAGTATGATCGTTTAGATCCGAACTACTATAAAATTCTTTGTGTTCTCTTTAATTTTATGCATACACTTTGTACAGATCCATTATTCTTTTTCTTTTAAGAAAGAATTGTTTATTAATTTTAAACCACCAAATTCCGTAATTAATATTTAATAACTGATAATTTTAATAAAAGTCTATTCACCTCCTCCCCCCTCTAGACCATCTGTCATCATTGTACCGAACCTAACATGAACTTCTCGGTGTTTGGATTCCAACTCTTGCCCTGCCCACTGGGAATGCAATTCTTGTTAAACACCTCAGATGGCTTGATAATTTGCTCCACCAGCAGCTCTCTCTCTCTACTCTCCTCAATAAAGTCAGCAAATACACCTTGTTCTTTCGCTTGTGTTAAAATTTTACTCCCTGTTTTCGGTTTCAGCCCCTCAATAAACATACTCATCATATGTTACTTCTCCATAAAGTCGGGTATTTGCAAAGCCACCCGCTCAAATTCATTTATATAAGCATCTGTTGTCTCAATTGATAAAACACTATTATATTGAATATTTTATTGATAATAAATCATATAATTTCCTCACATTCTGTTAAATATGTTTATTTATAAAATATTTGGGATTAGATCATTCATTTGAATATTTGATGAAAATTCCAGTTTTACCCTTTATAGTTCACTGTAGTATTTCGAATCTAAATATTTTTATATTTATTATTTGAAATTGAAATTTTGTAACAGTGTTCCTGACATTATTCTATACAACTTTTATTCAGGACACTAGAGCTAAAGAGTGCATTTGGTTGTTGAAAATAGGCCATGAAGTCAAAGTTGGGATGGACTCGCCAGAATAGAGAAGCTTCTGTATTTCGGCCATAACTCCTTCATATAGGTCTGGATTAAGCCCAAATTTTGAGAGGAGATAGAGGACCCATATCCGCACATTTGATCCTTCTGGAAGGCCGGCCAATTAACGCGTTTTGATGGTCAAATGGGCGGTGCAAGTTGGCATAAAATATTTGTCCGAGATTCCCCATTCACACTTGAAACCACTTTGAACCTAGCCTCCCCACCACTCTATAAATTGGTGTTTTTCTCATTTGGTAGGGTTGGGAAGTGCATTGGGAAGTTGAGGGCAGAGGAGAAGTGGATCCACTCCAATTCTCCAACCATTTCAATAAGGGTAGCTCTTGAAGCAAGGATCCCTTCGACGAAGCCTTCTTCTTCTCCTTCATGTTGTAATGATTTTGTTTGTGTAATAAACTTCTTTGTTCTTCTTTTATTTCTTCTCTTTTCTTCTGTTTTTTTTAAATTTCTTCTTCTCTTAATCTTCCTCTTTGGGATGGAATTCTTGAGTAGAAGCGTTATTGGGTTATACCCATTATAAATCTTTGCACATGCAAAACGCTTCTACGATGATTACGTCACCCATGGAAGAGTAGCCTTTTAGTAATCGATCTATCTTCTACCCTCTTCATTTAATTATTTTGAATCAATGAGCTACTGTAATTCACATAATATGATCCATGGATTGTGTTTTTAAATTACAAGAAACTAAGCAAGCAATTGAACAATTAACACAAAAACACGCGAGGTCGGGATTTTGTGTAAATTGTGAGAGCGTAATCTTAATCGGTAATACAAGACCACACGGGATAAATTTGTAGAGTTCAAATATAATCCCTAAACACAATTCATCCTCATTTTCAGAATGGATATGTGCTCTAATTAACCACTGACCATAAGCTATCCTTAGAACATCAATCAAAGCAGGGTGCTGCGATTGCGTGTTCCGAAGCTAGCCTAGGGTTTAAGTAATTTCATCTTTGTGGTTAAGTTAACTCTTGTAGGGTTCGAGGGATAACAAATTAGGGGATCATAATTAAGTGGATATTGATTTAAATGATAATGATTAATAAGTGAATGAAGAGGTAGATTTAGATCGATTACGCCTTTTAAAATAGATTTCCAAAAAAAACATCTTCTTGTTGTATCATTTTAATCGAAATTCATTTCAAAACTAAAAACAAAAAAAATATACAATCTTCTTCCAGCAAACTTCTTCTAGATTCATAAACTATAAAAAACTCAAATCTTTTAAAGTAGTGTTTTTATTTTATTCTCTTTTATTTTATTTTTAGAATACCTTTAATAAGTTGTTAAATTCACTTCCTCCTTTGAGAGACGACCTTGGTCGGCCACTCTGCTGCACCTAAGTACCCCAAAATCACATTAATCATTTGAGGGCGCTCACGACAGCGCTCTTTCAAATTGGCGTCGTTGTCGGGGAGGCAAGTAATTTATTCAACCATTTAGAGGTATTTATTTTATTTTTCATTTAATTATTTCCGTCACCTCTCTCTTTCATCTTTCCCCTTTCTCAAGTTTTCATATATTTTTTTCATCCTCATCTTTTCTTTTTGGACCATCAACTCAACTTCTCATTTTTATTTTACTATGTTCCACTCACTTTCTTTTAATTTTTATTTGATTTATGACACGAACTAATCCCGAAGATCTCTTAGATCTTGACCCTGAGATTGAACGTAGCCTTAGGGCACGAATCAGACACTCTCAGTCTACGGTAAGTTTCAATATTCAACCAGTTGGTGAATTCTTCTCTTCTGGAAACATTGGAATTGGAAGTTATTCAAATTCACACATAAAAGAAGAACCAATGGCTGGAAATAATGTAAATGAACTTAATAGAACCATTCGAGAATTAGTTGCACCAGATATTAACTATCAACCAAATTGTATTGCATACCCAAACCTCGAATCGGACTTTGAATTGAAATCTGGATTAATTCACTTTCTTCCAAAGTTTCATGGCTTATCTGGTGAGGATCCCAATAAACACCTTAAGGAATTTAATGTGGTTTGCTCAACCTTAAAACCAAGAAATGTTTCTGAAGATCAAATTAAATTAAGAGCATTCCCATTCTCACTTGATGGAGCTGCAAAAGATTGGATGTATTATTTGCAACCTGAGGATGTAACTTGTTGGAACGATTTAAAACGTCTTTTCTTGCAGAGATTTTTTCCAGCATCGAGGACCACTTCCATTCGTAAGGAGATTTCAGGGATCAAGCAAGCACAAGGGGAGTCAATGTATGAGTATTGGGAGCGATTCAAGAAGTTGTGTGCAAGCTGCCTGCATCACCAAATCAGTGAGCAACTCCTCATCCAATACTTCTACGAAGGACTCACACCCATGGAGAGGAGCATGGTTGATGCTGCAGCTGGAGTAGAATTGGTGGACAAGACACCAGTAGCTGCACGTGCGTTGATCGAAAAGATGACCCAAAACTCCCAACAATTTGGTGATAGAGGTACACCACATGTCAGGGGAGTACATCAGGTAAGTCCTTCTTCTCTTGAGAGTCATTTGATTGATACCAAGTTAGAAGAATTGACAACTATGGTGAGGCAAATTGCTTTGGCACAAAGGACATCTCTACCCCCTCCTTCAAGGCCTTGTGCCATTTGCACTGAGACAAGCCACCCAAATGACTGTTGCCCACAACTACAAGAGACAGAGGATTGCGCAACAGTATTCCCAGGGAGACCATTTCAGCAGCAACAACAACCATATCCCCAAACGAAGTTTGATTCATTTTCTCCAACATACAACCAATGGTGGAAAGATCAACTGGACATGAGGTATGTCTCTGGACAACAACAAAGGTCACCCTTTCAAAAAAACTTCCAGCAACATCTGCCTTACCAGCAGGGTTTCCAACAACCCCAAAGGAGATTTGAAGCCCAAGCATCAACAAGCCAACAACAAGGGAATCCCCCACCAAAGGTAGATTCTAATACTGATGATCTTTTGAAACAAATTGTTCTTAATCAACAGAATGAGCTGAAGAGTCAAAGTTCGGAGCTGAGGGAGTTAAAGACTCAAATGAGCCAGATTGCCACCGCCCTCCATAAACTTGTAAGTAAGAATTCCGAAAATCTACCTTCCCAACCCACTCCAAATCCAAAGGGGAATGTTAGTGTCATCACATTGAGAAGTGGGAAGAAAATGAACGATACATCTGTACCTACCATTCCACCGGGATTCACCTCAACTCCAGAGAAGCCGCATTCCATACCAACTGATGAGAAATCCAAGGAGAAAGATAAAGGTAAGAAAAAGATTGATGATGTTCCTCTTAAACCCCTTCCTTTTCCAAACAGGGTTGTTCAAACCAAGAAGATGACTGAAGAAGCAATGCAAAAGGAGGTTTTGGATACATTCAAGCGTGTGGAGATCAACATTCCTCTACTTGAAGCCATTAAGCAAATTCCAAGGTATGCGAAATTCTTAAAAGAACTTTGTACCAATTGAAGAGGGCTCAAGGGAAATGAGAGGATCAACCTTGGAAGGAATGTCTCAGCACTCATTACACCAACTCTAGCAATGCCAACAAAGTGCAAGGATCCCGGGACATTCGCCATCTCATGTACCATAGGGGAGTTGCACTTCTCTGATGCTCTTTGTGAGTTAGGAGATTCAATAAATGTGATGTCTCACTCTGTATTCTCTTCCTTGCAGGTTGGTGAGTTGAAGCCAACAAGAGTAGTGGTGCAATTGGCGAATAGAGCTACGGCATATCCAGCGGGAGTCCTTGAGGATGTACTTGTTCGGGTAAGAGACATGATCTTTCCAGCGGATTTCTATGTTCTTAACATGGAGGATGATCAGGTAAGTTCTCATGCCCCCATTATCTTAGGTAGGCCCTTCCTCAAAACTGCAAAAACTATCATAAATGTCAATGAGGGTACACTTTCCATGGAATTTGGAGATGAAGTTGTGATATTTAATGTTATGGATTCCATGAAGTACCCCTCTGAGGACCATTCTGCTTTTGTTATCTCCCATTTTGAACCACCATGTAAAAACCCCATGGAATTGGATTGTCCTATGCTTAGGGAGATTATGAGTATTAGTTCTAGTTTGATGTCTAAGAGTACTTCTACACTCGTTTTTAAGGAATAAGACTCTCTAAGATTTGATTTTGAAATGGAATCATATTCCGATTTTGATCATGTGAACTCTGATTATGACATGGCTATTGAGTATGCTGATAGATTTGGTGCTTTATTCTCTGATTATGATGATTTCTGTTCTGATACTGATGTTCATTGTGCAGATATGTCTGTTGCATCAATTTCTCCATCCATACATCACCCACCTACATTGGAACTCAAGCCATTGCCCCCAAATCTTAAATATGCATACCTGCTGAGTGGTGATAGATTACCTGTTATCATTGCTAACAATCTCTCTTTTGAACATGAAGAAAAACTTTTAAATCTTTTGAGAGATAACATCAGGGCGATTGGGTGGACCTTGGCTGACATATCAGGTATTAGCTCCTCCATTTGCATGCATAGGATTCTCTTGGAGGATGGGGATAAACCAGTGTGACAACCACAAAGGAGAATCAATCCCACCCTCCTGGAAGTTGTTAAAAAAGAAGTTGAGAAATTGCTCGAGGCAGGTATAATCTTTCTCATTTCAGATTCTTAGTGGGTAAGTCCTATTCAGGTTGTGCCTAAGAAAAGTGGTGTTACTGTTGTTAAAAATGAGAAAGATGAGTTAGTTCCAATGAGGGTGAAAAACAGTTGGCGTGTGTGTATTGATTATAGGAAACTAAATCAGTCCACTCGCAAGGACCATTTCCCCCTCCCATTTATTGATCAAATGCTTGAGAGACTAGCTGGGAAAACACACTATTGTTTCTTGGATGGATTTTTTGGATATTTTCAGGTTCCTATAGCTCTAGAGGATCAGGAGAAGACTACATTCACCTGTCCCTTTGGCACATTTTCCTACCAGAGGATGCCATTTGGACTTTGCAATGCCCCAGGTACCTTCCAGAGATGCATGGTGAGTATTTTTTCTGATTTTATTGTGACCTGCATGGAGGTATTTATGGATGATTTTATAGTGTATGGATCCTCATTTGATGAATGTCTAAATAGTTTGGGAAAGGTATTGAATCGTTGTATTGAGAAGAATCTGGTCCTAAACTTTGAAAAGTGTCATTTCATGGTAGAGTATGGCATTGTCTTAGGGCATGTAGTGTCAAAACATGGGATAGAGGTTGATAGATCAAAGGTAGACATTATTTCATCCTTACCCTATCCTTCATGTGTGCGTGATGTTAGATCTTTCCTAGGACATGCAGGATTTTATCGGCGCTTCATCAAAGATTTTAGTAAGATCGCTCTTCCTATGTCACGATTACTTCAAAAAGATTCTGATTTTGTGTTTGATGATTCGTGTAGGACTTCCTTTGATGAGCTAAAGAAGTGTCTGACCACTCCACCTATCATACAGCCCCCACGGTGGGAGATTCCTTTTGAGCTCATGTGTGACGCCTCCAACTCCGTGGTTGGAGCTGTCTTATCTCAAAGGGTGGAGGGACGTTCACATGTGATCGTCTATGCATCGAGGACACTGGATTTAGCCCAATCAAATTACACAACCACAGAAAAGGAGTTTCTTGCTGTCATATTTGCTTTAGATAAATTCCGTTCATATTTATTGGGCTCTAAAGTAGTTGTTTTTTCTGACCATGCAGCTTTGAGGTACCTCCTGAAGAAGCCAGATGCAAAGCCACGACTTATCCGTTGGATGCTCCTTCTTCAAGAGTTTGACCTTGAGATAAAGGACAAGAAGGGGTCAAAGAATTTGGTGGCGGACCACATGAGTAGGCTTACTCACACACTAGAGGATGACACCTTGGACCAGGTACCACTTCGGGACACTTTTCCCGATGAGAATCTTTATTCCATCTCAGGTACGCATCCTTGGTATGCTGATTTAGTGAACTACATTGTTGCCTCTGAAATCCCTGCAAATTTAAAGAAATATCAAGTCCAAAAATTAAAAAGTGAGTCTAGGTATTATGTTTGGGATGATCCTTACCTCTGGCGCATGTGTAGTGACCAAGTCATTAGGAGGTGTGTTCTTGATCATGAGTTTGAGTCTGTTTTGCATTTCTGTCATACACTTGCTTGTGGTGGACACTTTGGACCCCAACGGATAGCTAGGAAAGTTTTGGACTCTGGATTATATTGGCCTAGTTTATTCCATGATGCCCATGTGTTTTGTAAGTCATGCTCTCATTGCCAACACACTGGGAATATTTCGAGGAGACATGAGATGCCCCAACAACCCATACTATTCTGTGAGATTTTTGATGTGTGGGACATTGATTTTATGGGTCCTTTTCCAAGTTCATATGGTTTCTTGTATATTTTGGTTGTTGTTGATTATGTGAGTAAATGGGTGGAGGCCAAGGCCACCAGGACTGACGATTCTCATGTTGTGGTGGACTTTGTCAAAGCACAGATTTTTTGTAGGTTTGGAGTACCAAAGGCCATCATCAGTGACCAAGGGACACACTTTTGCAATAGGAATTTTGCTTCCCTCCTTCGAAAGTATGGGGTGACACACAAAACATCAACATCATACCACCCCCAAACAAATGGTCAGGCTGAGGTTTCAAATCGTGAGTTGAAACAAATATTGGAGAAAATAGTGCAGCCAAATAGGAAGGATTGGAGCAAGCGCTTGGATGATGCATTGTGGGATTATAGAACAGCATACAAGACACACATTGGTATGTCCCCATTTAGGATTGTTTTTGGGAAAGCATGTCATCTCCCAGTGGAAGTCGAGCATCGGGCATATTGGGCTATAAAGAAATACAACATGGAATTGGCCCAATCTGGAATTCAAAGAAAGTTGCAAATTCAAGAGCTTGAGGAGATTCGACTGTCATCATATGAGAACTCAAGGCTCTACAAGGAAAGATCAAAAGTAGCTCATGACAAAATGATCCAACAAAGGGAGTTTCATGTTGGAGAGAAAGTCTTTATCTATAGTTCACGACTCAAGCTGATGTCTGGTAAATTGCGTTACAGATGGTTAGGTTCTTATATTGTGACTAATGTTTTTCCTTATGGTGCAGTGGAGATCACACAAGAGGACACTGGAAGGAGATTTACAGTCAATGGGCAACGTTTGAAGAGATACATTGAGGGACTTCCTACTGATGCAGTGGATTTTATCACACTGCATGACCTCATCATCACTTGATCACATCAGACTGTTCCTAACCCTTTCACTTTTATATTATTTGTCCTATTTCAAAATTCGGCATTTCATGTGCATATATCATCTCATGGGTTCACATTGAGGACAATGCAATATTTTAAGTGTGGGGAACGGAACCTTTTAGTTTATTAATTTCAATTGTTTTCCTGATTTTAAAAAAACAAAAAAAAATTGTGTGTTTTTTCAAATTTTGTGTGTTTATTTTTCAATTTTCTTTGTGTTTTTGAAAATTTTGAACTTAAATGATTCTCATCACAATTTTAAAAATGCATATCAATGAGTGAAACAATTTATCCCTTGAAACTAAGCTTAAATGAATACTGAAATAACTTTGTTTCAAGTTCAAATATTTAGTAATTTCATGAAAAGTACACTGAATTTTGAATCTCATGCCACATCTCACTGTCTTTATATTTGAAATCACTTTCCTGTGAGGTCTCTGAACCATTATTTTCATATTCTTTACATTCACCTCAATTCTTGAGAGAACCAAACCATGCCTGATTTAACCAGAATTTGATATATTCCTGTCAAAACTTGAGGGTTTGAGGTACTTATGTTTAAATGATTGAGGCGTTTATTTGGTATTAAAGCCCCTATTTCAAAGAATCCTTTTTTTTATAATGGCCTACCTTGAATATTTAATCCTTTTAGCCCTTAGAAGCCATGCACAGCCTGTTAGGTTAGCCACATTACAAGCCAATTTTCCCTATCCAACCAACTCTTGAAGTGAAATTGCATAATCTAGTTGAGCTCAAGTGTGGGGGAATCTATCTTGTGTTGTGCCACCACATTCTATGATACTTTGGGTGGAAAATTAAATTCTGAAGAGATGTGTTTTCTACTGAAGAAAGTCATTATAATGAAAGCTGTGCCTTTTCTGGAGCTTTCATGACAAGTGAAGCTGTGCCTTTTCTGGAGCTTCTAATTGAGGTGGAAAGTTGTGCCCATCTGGAGCTTTCAAGAAAATCATGTTTGAGAAGATTGAAATTTTTGATGCTGAAATGATGAATGTTGTAAACCTTTCATGACTTTTCATGATGATGGAGCTGAATTGATACTATGGGGATTGAGGAGAAGACTATATTTAAGTGAAAATTAGATTAATGCAATTTTGCTTCAAAAAGAGTCAAGCCCTCCTCTTTCAGCCTCAGAATTTTTCACATCTTAATTCTACCAACCGAAAGCCACGGAACAACCCTGAAAAGTCCTCATGATAAACATATGTCCTTGACTCACATCGGGTGGCGATGTAGGAATTTATCAAGCCTATGGTGACCCTTGTATGAGTTTGGATGAGAAAGACATTGCAAAAAAAAATTGATATTTGAGTGATGAGAGAAAATTCAAGCGAGGTAAGTGTTTTGTGCATGGAAGGATAAATGAAGTGGAAATATATTGAATAATATAAATGAAGAACTTGAAATAATGGTTTTTTATGAGGCATGATATATTTTGTTTCTTGGTGTATAATTGTTTGATCTCAAAGATATGTGTTTTAAAATTGGTTTTGATTTGATATTGATATTTACTTGATATGAGATTTTGCTCAGGAGTGCAAAAGGGTAAGTGTGGGGGAGTTGATAAAACACTATTTTATTGAATATTTTATTGATAATAAATGATATAATTTCCTCACATTGTGTTAAATATATTTATTTATAAAATATTTGGGATTAGATCATTCATTTGAATATTTGATGAAAATTCAAGTTTTACCCTTTATAGTTCACTGTAGTATTTCGAAGCTAAATATTTTTATATTTATTATTTGAATTTGAAATTTTGTAACAGTGTTCCTGACATTATTATCTACAACTTTTATTCAGGACACTAGAGCTAAAGAGTGCATTTGGTTGTTGAAAATGGGTCATGAAGTCAAAGTTGGGATGGACTCGCCAGAATGAAGAAGCTTCTGTATTTCGGTCATAACTCCTTCATATGGGCCTGGATTAAGCCCAAATTTTGAGAGGAGATAGAGGACTCATATCCGCACATTTGATCCTTCTGGAAGGCCGGCCAATTCACACGTTTTGGTGGTCAAATGGGCGGTGCAAGTTAGCATAAAATATTTGTCTGAGATTCTCCATTCACACTTGAAACCACTTTGAACCTAGCCTCCCCACCACTCTATAAATTGGTGTTTTTCTCATTTGGTGGGGTTGGGACGTGCATTGGGAAGTTGAGAGCAGAGGAGAAGTGGATCCACTCCAATTCTCCAACCATTTCAATAAGGGTAGCTCTTGAAACAAGGATCCCTTCGACGAAGCCTTCTTCTTCTCCTTCATGTTGTAATGATTTTGTTTGTGTAATAAACTTCTTTGTTCTTCTTTTATTTCTTCTCTTTTCTTCTGTTTTGTTTAAATTTCTTCTTCTCTTAATCTTCCTCTTTGGGCTGGAATTCTTGAGTAGAAACGTTATTGGGTTATACCCATTATAAACCTTTGCACATGCAAAACGCTTCTACGATGATTACGCCACACATGGAAGAGTAGCCTTTTAGTAATCGATCTATCTTCTACCCTCTTCATTTAATTATTTTGAATCAATGAGCTACTGTAATTCACATAATATGATCCATGAATTGTGTTTTTAAATTACAAGAAACTAAGCAAGCAATTGAACAATTAACACAAAAACACGCAAGGTCGGGATTTTGTGTAAATTGTGAGAGCGTAATCTTAATCGGTAATACAAGACCACACAGGATAAATGTGTAGAGTTCAAATATAATCCCTAAACACAATTCATCCTCATTTCCAGAATGGATATGTGCTCTAATTAACCACTGACCATAAGTTATCCTTAGAACATCAATCAAAGCAGGGTGCTGCGATTGCGTGTTCCGAAACTAGCCTAGGGTTTAAGTAATTTCATCTTTGTGGTTAAGTTAACTCTCGTAGGGTTCGAGGGATAACAAATTAGGGGATCATAATTAAGTAGATATTGATTTAAATGATAATGATTAATAAGTGAATGAAGAGGTAGAGTTAGATCGATTACGCCTTTTAAAATAGATTTCCAAAAAAAACATCTTATTGTTGTGTCATTTTAATCGAAATTCATTTCAAAACTAAAAACAAAAAAAAAATATACAATCTTCTTCCAGCAAACTTCTTCTAGATTCATAAACTATAAAAAAAAACCTCAATTCTTTAAAGTAGTGTTTTTATTTTATTCTTTTTTATTTTATTTTTAGAATACCTTTAATAAGTTGTTAAATTCACTTCTTCCTTTAAGAGACGACCTTGGTCAGCCACTCTGCTGCACCTAAGTACCCCAAAATCACATTAATCATTTGAGGGCGCCCACGACAGCGCTCTTTCATCAATCTATCGCAGTCTCTTCAAATAGATCACGAGATCTTCCTCAGTTGCGCTCTCATATTGCTCAACGCAATTCCTCCATAAGTTGTGTCCAAGTTAGGTAGGACCTAATTGTTTTTAATGAGTTGACCCAATATTGGAGTGTTCCTTCCATACACAACTGTGTCATTGGCACTTTCAACTCTTCTTGAGTCTAGTGGATCGGGAAGTAGGTATCGGCCCTTATGATCCAAGACACCAGATCCTCGCTTGGGAAAGTTAGTATCTCCACCTATTTAGACAACGTGCACAACTTCTCAGGCTCCACATCGTGCATTCCCTTGTCGCCCAACACTACCACCTTACTTTTCTTCAATTACATAATTCAAATTGTTATCGCCACCATCAACAATGACGAACTTCCTTTTGTCAACATCCCATCCGAAATTTTGTCTGATTTTTCACAAGTTCAGTCATTGTCACCGTTAACTCCAGCATTTGGATCTCTTGTCGTTGAAATGTTATTTCCTGTCATTGTAGTCCTGCCTCTTGACGCTGGAATATGGTCTTTGACCATGATACGGTTGATTCTAGTACAACTGCTAGTCTCACGATCAAGAATTCTCGCAGATTCTCTCTTTAAAATCTCGATAATTATGGGTGATTCGGATCTCTCAATGAATGCACCAATTTGATGGAGATATAATCTAAAGGTGTGTTAGTTTGTGAGAAATGCTAGAGAATTCCTTGTATGATCACAGTGTTAAAAACAAACTCTTAGGGGCACCGTAGGGGAAACGAACTGTACTCTTGAGAGCTCCCTCCACAGGTGGAGGCAAGTTGCTTTCAACTAACCAGATAACTGAATATCCCCTCCCCATCTAACTGGACCCCCATTAATGCCCATGGGCTAACAAACTACTAAATGCCAAATTACAGCACTACCCCCTTGCAGTTATGAATTACTCCCCATCCCACCCTTACAGTTCCCCTCGGGTGTAAAACATATGGGAGACCTGGGTCGACCCACTCGCGAACTACCTCGAACCACTCTGGAAACACCGTCTCACTCCTCTACATTACTATCAATACCCAGCTTACTCCAATCAATACCCAGCTTACTTCAGAATGAGTCTGAATTATCAAATGTTCTTCAATGGTGGAATTTTAACTTAACACGTGACAATTTCACATGCACACGTTGAACGTAGAAAATTTCATCATATGTATAATGGAAATACCAAAAATAAAACATCCCGTGAAAATAACATCTGGTACTCTTAAAGAAAAGGTGAGTTAAATAATTTTACTGAACTATAAACATCATCTCAATTGTTGTCTAATGGAAACTCAACGTGAATCTAGGAATGGAATCGCTTAAAAGGGATTATAACTTTAGTTCTCACGCATTCATGAAAAAACCTGATATTCATAGTCATAATATATGTGAATCTGGAATGCAAAGAAATTTTAGCATAATAATTAGGTTAAAAATGGAAGTAACATGTTCAATACAGTTGCCCGCAGAAGAAAATGCAGTAATAATTCAGTGATAAAAAGAAACAATATAATTGGTTCGGGGCCACGTCGGCATCTCTGGTTCAATAAACGGCAAAATCTAAACCTCAACATCATTGGACAAAGAAGATGATTCATAAAATGCATGAACATGATGAGCACCAGATGCAACCCGCCCATTATGAAATTACAAGGCAGCGGCATCATCCATAGGTAAATCCGTCCCCTGTGGCAGCAGCAAAGCTAATCATTCAGTGCAAATGCCTTAAAACAATCTCCATCGAACTACCATTCATACATACATGTCCTTGTTGACTAATTCATGCATAAAGAACAAAGTTCGCAACTATAAATAAAGAAGAATCTCAATTCATTTACCTGGCAGTCCACAACTCCCTCTGCAGCGTCCACTCTGGAGACATCTGAAATTTCCTCGCCATGGTTTCCCATGTTTTCACCGTCATGATGTTCCAGAGCAGTCTGCAATGCAAAACAATGACATCAAAGCAGTAAACTTCGGTTTCTCCTGCAAGTCCACCGAACAGTGGAACTGAACATTCCCACTTTGATAACTAACATTGCAGTCCATCAATTCATCAGTAACACCATTAGGAGAGCTCTCAGATTTCTCGGCCGCTGCAACAGAAACTTCAGTTTGAATCGCTTCACCATGAGCATGATTTGCACACTCACCATTCCCCTGCAATGCCGAACCCAATCTTGTTTGATGCATGGCCGAAATCATGATTAATATTGCAATGTGCATTAATAATGATGAACATGCATTAATTATGTCACGTGCAATAATGAACGTGATTCAATCTTAAGAGGATAAATAAATGGTTGCTTTGAGCAACTGCGTTATATATGCAGTGTAGAAGGTGAATCTCGGTCGTGCATTGTGTACAAAAGAAACGCTAGGGGCGAACCAGGAAGGGATGTCAAATGTGATTCAGGTAAAGACTCGAGCATTGAATCTCCTACCATGAAAGATTGTTTGTACCACCCAATCATGGTGTTACTGAGTGTTTGTGAGGTATTCTCTCCAATTTTCAAAAAAAAAATATTTTCAGATCTTTTCTCCTGTCTGTAACCCATGAAACATAATAGTTGAATCATTCTATCCTTACCCATGGTTTTAATCCCAATTCATTTGGGGATTTTTCACATTATATATGCATCTTCAGTTTCATGTTTTCCCTTTCTATTTTAATGTCTATGTAGTTAATTCGGCGATCACGACCCTGATAGTTGTATCATAACCATAAAGTGATATCGGCTGTCCTAACAACAGAATCAGAATGAGGTTGGCAAGCACCAAGGTAGAATCAAATCATGAAAAGAACGATCAAGATTGTGAGGTACAGATAGAGTAATTCCCCCTATGGAAACTGAAGAAGACATGCTTGCATAACAGATGAAATGGTGAAAGAAGAAGACAGGAAAATCGCATCTTGCATTGTCAGACTCAGTCTTGACAAGCATTACACACAGGTTAATGGCAAGGGAGATTCCAGAAGCACTTCCTAAAATTGAATTTCAAATCCACGATCATATTCTTATGATATACAAATAATGTTCGGGGGTATTATCAGCAGGAAAGCGATGCTCTGACCTGAAGACTTTGATGAATTATATAACTTTGATTGTAGGTTAACCAGATCTCAATTTTGTTTTAAGCAGAAGGCATAGGTACAAGAGATTTGATTTGTTCATTTTTAGCCTCAATTACCATGAATTAAGTTCAGACCAATGCACCTGCTACAGTAGCTCAACAGGGATCAGATTTGAGAATCAAAAGCACAATTGGCTAAAGGTTTGACAAGAGGGGTCTGAGATCCGCCAACAAGATTTTAATGACAGCAGCAACTCATCATTCAGAGTCAATGACTTCAGCAATCACCGTCAAACCAACATTTAGGCATGTCTTTATCAATTAATCCAGCAAGTGGAGACAAAGTTTTACTTTTTTATGTACATATGCCTAAAGAACAAAGTTTGCAACTTTAAATAGAACAGAATCTTAAATCATTTACCTGGCAATACCCATTTCCCTCATCAGCCTTGGCTTTGGAGAACTCTGAAACTCCATCGCCATGACTTCCCATATTTTCAACAGCATCATGCTGTTCGGGAGCGGTCTGCAACACAAAACAATGGCAGCAAAATATTCACCTGGATTAGTCCTCAAAGACCTCCAAACAGTGGAACTGAACATCCCCACTTTGATAACTAACATCGAACTCCATCAATTTATGGGTATCTACATTGGGAGAGATCCCGGATTTCTTGATCTGTGCAGCAGAAATTTCAGTTTGAATCGATCCACTGTTAGCAGCATTTGCACATTCACCATTCCCCTGCAAAGTATAACCCGGTCTGATAAAAAAAAATCATAGGATGCAGTAAAAGAGAGATGGAAGCGCCCTAAATTCATCAGCACTTGCCAAATTGAAACGAAGCTGCTCTCTGGAGGTGGGCACGTTGGTGGGCAGCCGATGACTATCCCATCCAAGAACCTTACATATAGCATGCCCAAGAATCCTGTGAGCTCTCCTCTTTGTCTTCAATGTAGTGACCGAGTGCTGAATGAGAGCAGAACAACCCTTAAACCTCCTTCTCACCTTCTTTCCAGTAGCTCCACACACCAGACAGCAGAACATTCCCGATTCGAAATTTTTCTCATAATACGGCATCAGCTCGCCGTCATCCGTGAGCACCTTCAAAAAGAACTTGAATGTGGCAGATTCTTCAAATCCTAAACCCTTCTCCGTTGTACGATCATCGTCGTCATCTTCGTCTTCCCCGCTGCAGTAGCCGTCTTCTCCATCCGAACCAGTACTCTTAAAAAACTCCTTGCAAATTTTCAACGCGTTCTGCTGCGCACGCCCCGCCTGCTTATCCGCGGAGATGGTCGGCGCCACTGCCACGGGCGGGGATGGCTTGGAAGGCGGCCAGCCCCACGGGGTCACGCCCGGATCAGCGACGCCTTCTTCACACGGCCATGGAATATCGGAAACCGTGGGTAGGACGACATTCTTCTTCTTGTTCTTCTTAATTTTTTTGCTAGTGATGTTAGCGCTGAAGTGGTTCCGGAGGCCCACTGCGGGATTTAAGAGGCGAAGGTGAAAAAAATGATGGTGCCGCCTGCGCACGGCATTAGGGTTCGCAGAAGGTCTTGTGTGAGAGATTGAGTGATGGACGCTGCTACTGGGGAGTGGGGTCGGGGTGGGGTCTGAATTAAGTGAAGGGGGAGGACCAAGATGCCACAGGGAGTGAAGGTGGATGACCTCCTGGATCAATGCCTCTTGGCTGGGATCCATGGAGGGGCGGAGGGAAAGGAAGACAGGGATGGAGAGGGAGCGTCGCCGGACAAATTTGAGAGCGCGCGATCTCGATTAAAATCGCCACAGCCGTCAGAATGTCAACAAAGAAGCTAGTGCGCCTCAATAAATCACAATTACAATTTTATTATATTTATTTACATCCCACGATTCAATGTATGCATTTCTATTTTTAAAAACACATTTTTTATATTCATTTTTACACTTTACAGAGTTTTTATCACACTTAATAAATATAATTAATTTTATACAAAAAAAAGTTTTCTTAATATCGCTCTAAAATAAATTTATTTTACTATACATAAAAAATGAGTTTCAAATCAATCGCCAAATAAATTTTATAGATAAAAATTGTTAGGTTGCTAACAATAGTTGAACTCTTAAACTATGCAGCGGAAATGAAATAAACACAATGCGTACTAAACTGAAATTACGCAACTATAAAATAAAGAAACAATGTATATCTTACATCGTATGAAGTTGCACATATGGCGAGTTGTTCCACCGAAGGTATGTTATCGATGTCCCAAATTATTTTTACCCTAACGAGTATAGTACCAGTAAAGGGTTGATCCACAGGGAAAAAGAAGTTATTTTTGTCTTGCTTAACTTGGTTTATATTTTCGTTTTAATGATGTGTGCTGAATTTAGAGTCGGTTTTTGATGTTTGGATAAAAAGAATAACTGATTTTAAGTTTCTTTAATAAATTACTTAATGAAAAGAAGAAAATACGGGAAAAATGGTTTTGATGCAATATAAGAAGAGAAATGTGTTGGGGTTATGCATTTATGAGAAGTTGATTATTAAATCAAATTGCTTATGAGGTTGTGTTGTTCATAAGAACCCAACACTTTGTGTTCAATTTGTAATAAAGTTTCATTGGTCTGGTAAACTTATATTTATAACTGAAGAAACTAACACCTTGGTCCGGTGGTTAGTGTTTCACAGTTCTTTATTTGGCTTAGTCCATTTTTGAGTCAACGAATATTTCCAATGGTCATGAAAATATTCATTGTTATTCTTCTTTTGAGTCGTTGAAAATTCGGCACTTGGTCTGGTTCAGAATTTTCAGTGATAAGATAAAGTGATTTAAGAAGAATAAGAAGAAATTATTAGAACAAACACATTCATAGCAACTAATCTAAATTACAATTCTTACATCTCCCACAACCCCAACACACTGGGTATTTAGTTACACATAGAGGTAAAGATAAGCACAAAACCCTTGATACCTGATTTGATCATTGCTTGAAACTTCGAGGAGGGAGTGACTCTTGGGTAGAATGGTAGAATGGTGAAGTAGTAAAATGGTGGTAGAATGGCAGCAGAGCTTCTTTCCTTCGGACCTTCAACCCTTTCTCTCCACCTCTTCTCTCCCTTGAACCGGAGGCCAAGACCTCTATTTATAGAAAATAGAATTACATAGCGTGTGGCAAAAATACACGGCGTGTACTTTTGTCAACGCGCTTTTGTCCTTGTTTTCTTTGCTAGTAGGCGACCTAACACGCCGTCTTTGACCTGGAACACGGCACCGCTTGGTAGGTAGATATACACGGCATGTAGCACCGCCATACACGGTGTGTAGTCTCATTTTTCGGCCACCAACTGCTTTTAGAAAGATATACACGACATGTATATGTTGAACACGGCGTGTCCCCATTAGCCGACCACATAGGCGTGTAAACTTCTTCTCATCCGCCAACTGCTTCTAGAAGGGTGTACACGGCGTGTATAGTGTGAACACGGCGTGTACCGGCTTCTGGTTACTTGGGCATGTACTTGTCCTGGTCAATCCGTGTCTGAGTTTGAATGTACACGACGCGTGTATAAGTACACGACGAGTGTATAAGTACACGCCATTTAGTTTGTAAATTTTGTTCAATTCTCCCCCGTTTTGTGTATTTGGCCATAAATTTTCTGAAAATGAACAAGATCACCAATAATCAAAGTATTTATCCACTAAACAGTAAGTAATTGTTGAAAACTTGTTCTTATTTTCAACAAAGTATGTGAAAATGTATACACAAATCGGGTGCATCAAACTCCTCCATACTTAGTCATTTGTTTGCCCTCAAGCAAATCTCAACATCTAATTAAGAGAGTATATATTTTAAAAGGAAGGAATTTAGTTAATTATAAATGTAAATAATAAGTCACATGAGAAAATTCTAAAAAGCTACAAAACAATTTCAATTCAAGGGATATTCTAATCATGCCTCATATACAATTCAATTAACTACTTTCATCCTCCTTTAAACATATATTTCAACCTTTCAAAGATAAGAAAGTCACTTGATGATCTACCTCACCAATAATATACTCAACACTCAAGATATTTTAAATTAAAGTTATACTCAATCAAAGATATATGCACTATATCCACAGGTTTGCAAGAAATCTAGTTCTCTACTTCAGAAAATTGATTTACAAAAATCATGAGGACTTTTTGATAAGGATCATATGTTTTTGTGGGTAAAGGTTGGTAGGTAAAGATGTGAAAAATAACTCCGAGGCTTGAAAAAAGAAGGCTAAATTCTTAAATAACAGTGCATGATATTCAAAGTTAAGCTCAATGTAAAAAAGCGTCCTCAACACGCTTTATCAAATGATCTCATCACCACCATCTCCTTTAGTTAGGTAGGTAGGGTTCACAAACCAACAAGTGAGTATAAGGTCCCTTTGTCTGTACCATTTTTTTAGAACAAAGGGAGCCTTTTAGAATTTCCACGAATAGAGGTTTGGAACCCTCTGTGCCCCAAATGATCAAGAGGCTCCCCCTATACTTAATTTCACAACAATTCACAAAAATATGCCATGTGTTGCCAATCCCTTCTTTTAAGCTCAAGTGAATAATCATGAAAAATCATAAAAGAATTAGGGTAGGAAGGGAAATAGGCTTATAATATGACTTCCTATAAAGGTTATTCATGGTTTCTAGGGGATTTACGAAGATAAGATGTAGGGTAGGTCTCAAGATAAAGGGGTTTAAAAAATCTAATGCCTCAATCATTTTAATGTAATTCAAAAATTCCTCATGTTTCGAAAATAAAACTTGCAAATTTTGGTAGTTATTATATCCTAAGAATCTCTCAAGAAATAGGGTACTAGAAAGAATATGACAAAGGGTTTAGAATACCTCTTAGGAGTGGAAAAAACAAATAAAGAGACAATCAGGTCGCGACTTGCATATAATTGATTAGTCTAATCGATGTAATTATCCAAGGATTACAAGTTGTAATTTAAACTATATCCGCAATCATTTTAAAACACTTAAAACCCAAAAATAAGCATGAAACTTCTAAAAATTTTCCACTTTCAACTTTATTATTTAGAAATATGATTAACCAAAATGCCTTCACATTTTCAAATATATCTTCCAATAATGATGTCTCCTAGAATGATGATAATGGCAAAGACTAAAGTGGTCAAGAGATGCCCCCCCCATACTTAATATCGCACGTGGTCCACTAAGTGCCACAGAAAGTAAATAAGGGAATGTGGGGACACAATAGTGGACCATAATGAGGGGAAGTAAGGAAATAAGTAAACCAAGGAAGAAAAGAAAACAATGGAAAAATGTGGAAAAACAATACTTACCTCGTGTCTAGGCAAATATAAACGAGCAATGATGGAGAAGGCTAGTCCATAGAGTGCTAGAGTACCTGTGATGGTCGTGGAGAAAGAACACTGCAAGCATACATAACATACACAGGAACAAGATATCACAAATAGATATATAATGAAAAACATGTGTCCAAAAACCAGTCAGGGGGTCACCTCAGAAGAGGCATCATCCAGTACAGAAACAACCAGTAGAGAAGGATCAGGAGCCGTGGAAACTGGAGGCTCAGAATCTGCACTTGGAAGAGAAGTCGTAGAAGTAGGAGTCGTAGGAGTTGGACCCGAAATAGGAAGATCGACATCACTCCCTGGACTGGCAGCAGTGGTGGCTACAGCTGGGCCCGTAGTGGATAGGAGAACTGAATCTGTGGCCAGTGCAGTAAAGGGCGGTGGAGCTACAGAAAAAGGGCCATGAACCGAGGTAGAGGCGGGTGGTGGGGGTAGTGGTATACCATGATGCTGAAGAAGAAGCCCCAACATATGCTCTAGTCGGTCCTGACGTCGATTGAGATGAACCAAGTGTTGCTCCATTGCGGCTAGGTGGAGGGAAAAGGAGAGATCGACCGAGGGTGCGGGGGTAGGGGTAGGAGGTGGAATAGAAGAAGGTAGGCCAGAAGAAGGGGTTCAGAAGAAGGAGGGTAGGGTGGGGAAGCCAGAAGGGGTGGGGAAGGAGGAGAAAGTGCATCGGCGAGGGCAGGAGGGTCAATAGGTGGTCGGGGTGGTGCCTGGACAAGGGCGTAAGTACCCCCTGCTTCCGGACCAATCCCATGCGAAGAAGCATGAGATAGTTCATCTGCTGGGGGGAACCTAACAGGTCATGAGGAAGAGAAGGCTCAAAAACCCTGAGGTGGTGGGTAAGTCGGGTGGCGTAGAACCCACCGTTCTGGTTTACCTGACGACCGGTAAACATGACATAGAAATAGGAGGCGACAAGGTAAAGGAGGTCCAGGTAGTCCTGTCAGACGACACAGGTGAGGAAATCCATGTCACGAACGGTCACGACCCCCATATCCTCATGGTGGGGGAAAAGTATGGCACTGAAGCACCGGTGGGTGGACCGAAGGATAGAGTCAGTGATGAGGGTACTCTTCTGGGAAGTAGGGGTATAGCGGTGGTCAGACCCAACAATCTCCCGCCACATAGCAACAAGCTCAGAGCGCTCGGGTTGGGTCAGGGTGGAGATAGGGGTGGGGTGATGGGATGAGGATAAAAACCACACCCTCAGCCTAACTTGGTCATAGTAAGGGAAAATGGTCGGCCGCCTAGCCGGAACCTAACTACTGGTACCGCATCACCGGGCGTCTCTCGGTACTCAGCTCCGTCAAACTCAAAGGAAGCAGCAAACTCCAAAAATAAATCTCTGAAAATAGGAGTGTTGGCCTAGAAAATCGCGAGTAACGAAGTGTGCCCGAGAAGATCCTCTAACCCACCCTAGATACCCAGCTGCTGAGGGATGTTGCTGTTAAGAAAGAGGCTACCCGACCTAGGTAGAGGTGCAACAGTAGAATCTGGCTCTGGGGGCGGAGTGGCTGCAGTAGACGGAGGGTTTCTGGATGGGGCGGTCGATGATGGACCAACTGCGAATGAGGAGAGATCTGGTGGAGTGGCAGTTGGTGGTGAAGAAAGGGTGGTGCTCGGAGGCTTGGTGCTGGGTGGTGGAGGTGCGGCGTGACTAGGACTAGCCTCAGCTGAGGTAGTGAGTGGTGGAAGGATGACCATTGGAGGAAACTGATATACCAGAGAGTCCGGATCTAGTGATGTCGCAGGCCAGAGTTGTATGCAACGATAAATGGGCCTCTCTCCCTCAGTGGCAGAGGCAAGCCACTTCCCCAGTGAATGTTCTCTGTCTGCCATACCCTGAAAAAGAAAGAAAACCCAAAAAAACGAAAAAGAAAAGAAAAAGGAAAAGAAGAAAATGAGAAAAAACTGAAAAATAAAAAAAAGTCACTACTACAAATATGGCTTTTATCAGCGCTAAAAATGACCATTAACAACGCTAGAAAAAGCGCTATTAATGACGACGAAGATAGGGGGGTCCCCTTTATCAGCGCTCCAAAAAGCGCTGATAAAGACCCCTTTTATCAGCGCTAAAAAAGCGCTGATAAAAATAAAAAAATAAAAAAATAAAAAAATTAAAAAAAATTAAAAAAATAAAAAAAATAAAAGAAATACTGCCAATCTCGGGGGGGGGGGGGGGCTTTTTACAGCGCTTGAGCCCCCCTTTATTAGCGCTTTCTCGCACCTCCAGCGCCCGCCCGCACCGCCTACACCCTTTATCAGCGCTAGACCTTTAAATCAACCTTGCGTGCGCACCCGTGCCTCCACTTGGATTTGATCTCGAGACCTCCCCCCTGCGCACCTAAAGCCTTTGTCACTACCCTATATTGATTTGTTCTCTTATTCATGATATATCTATTTATTTATATATATATATATATATAGTTATATTTATTCGTATAGTAATATATATTTATATTAATATATATAGTTATATTAATATATATATAGTTATAGTAATATATATATATATATAGTTATATTAATATATACATATAGTTATATTAATATATATATATAGTTATATTAATATATGTATAATTATATTAATATATAGTAGTTATATAAATATTCATATATTGGTATTTTAAATAAAATGGATATTAGTTATTATTTAGATAAAGCTAATATATTTTCTATGTAATATGTTTAATTATTTATTTAAAAAATTTTATTTTTAGGTGTGAATATATAAAAAATATGTACATATAGTTATATATTTGATTATAAATAGTAGTGAATTATAAAAAAGGATGAAATTTCAAAGACATAAAATCAATATGAATGTAATACCTTGGAATAAATTCAGTCCCCACCAAAAAAAGCCAATAATACCCCCTTAAACAAGGCTGAAAATCCACAAAATGTTAACAAATTTGGGTACCCCGACTAAAAATTCAGTTTTGGAGGCCTTCTGGGCCTCTTTTGGCCTCAAAAAACGCTTGACCAAGGTCCCGTAGGGTTATAGCGACGTAGAGCTTGTCGCAGGATTCGATTTGATATGTGGTAGAGCTCAAATGGGCACTCGGATCAAAAGTTATGGTCGTTTGAAGTTCGAGTTGCGTTTTCAACATATTTTGGATCTTTTTTTAATTTTTTTAACTTTTTTAGTCTTCAAATTGTTATTAAATGACTATTAGTCCATAATAATTAGAAAATTATTAATTAAAAATATTTTTAAATTTTTTTAAGAAGCCATTTTCACTAAATATCTTATATATTAAGTATAATAAGTGTAAATGTACATTTATACTTATCTAAAATATATTTAAAAATTATATATTATATTTATATCAATATAACTATATAACTATATTTATATATTAATTTTTTTTTTGAAGTCGACCCTTTATCAGCGCTTTTTCGTTAGCGCTGATAAAGGGGTGACGCTGGCCTTGCCCAGTTTTGTGGTAGTGAGTACACGACGTGTGTATCCAAAGTACACGACGTGCAGTGAAAGCGGGTTAGCATCTCGTGTTCTTTGGATAGACACGCTGAGCGAACATGAAATGGACTAGGGAAGGATACACAGCGTGTATGTCCAGAGTACACGACATGTAATGAAAGTGGGTAGCATCCCGTGTTCTCTAGATAGACACGCCGAGTGAGCATCTAAGACTAGGGAAGGAGACACGATGTGTACCAAACATACACGTCGTGTTCATGCAAAGTGGTCCTGGTCATGTGTTTGCAAAGAAACGACCATCGTGTAAGCAGTGCTAATAATACAGGATACGTCGTATGAGAGGAGAACACGACGTGTTCAAGAACAAAGGGTAAATGGTTGTGTGAAGTGCTAGGCACGGGCTGGCCGAAAGAAATGGTGTACATGACGTGTGCCGAACAGACACGCCGTGTACGTGAACATGGTGTGTGAGTCCATCTGAAAAAGGTACCTGAGCACGATAGGGGCTGGTACACGGTGTGTACCAAACATACACACCGTGTACTTTCAAATCGCAAAGCATGCAGTGCGTGTCCATGTACAATAGTACACAGCGTGTGTTCTTCAATTCGTGCTCGTGTATCACAGAATCCGAACGGTCTACTGATCCACAAATGACCCTAAAAGCTTTTGAAAACTTGAAATAAAGGGTTTAGAAGGGCATACCTAGACTGAGGATCACAATGTAGTAGAAATCAGAAGGTAAAACGCCCTAAATCAGCGGATTTGGGAAAGGGGAGGCCGAGTGTTGTACAAGAGAAGAAACGGGGAGAGGGGAGGGTTCCGCGTGACACGAGCTGAAGTTGGGTGGTCTGCGGCTTTTATAGTCGAGGTACACGGCGTGTATCACTAGGAACACGCCATGTATCACATTTTTTTTAGTTAATATATATATATAATTATTATAGTAAACTATATAATAATTAATATTAATAATTAAAATAATAATAATAATAGATATACATATATATATACATAATTTATCAAAAATAAAACTATACACGTAATTTATCGGTAAATACACATCGTGTGTTCTAAAATTGGGAAAAGAGAAGTACAACCTTTAGTCCGGTGCTTGGGGCGAGGTTCGAACCGGCGATCGGCTGTTTCGAACAGAATCCCTCATCTACTGAAGCAAAGGTTGTACTGCTACTCCTGTTTATTATTTAAATATATTTAACATAAATAGACCTATGCTACACAAGAAAAAATAAATGCATGATGTGTGGTTTTTAATTAGACAAAAAGGGATGAAGCGGGTAGATTAGCCGAGTTCGAACCCGAGTCTTTTGGATTCAGGGTCGTGACTCTACCAATCTGCCAACTTCACCCGCATGAATTTCTTTATGCAAAAAATCTTTTCAGTTTAAGAAGGAAAACATGGCACACATGAAATATATCGAAAGACATGCCGTGTAATTTTATTAAAAGGACAAATGATGAAAATGGGGCGGTTGTCAGGATTCGAACCCAGGTCTTTTGAAGCCAGATTATGACCCTGGCCAACCGACCCATCCCCATCATGGGTTTTCTTATAATCAAATATATAAATATAAATATATATATATATGAAAAATACCACACACGTCGTGTAATAAAATATGAAGATAAAAAGGAGGAACCCCGTGTCGAAGGTAGGTCAGGAGAGATTCGAACCGATAACGGATCAAATAAACTCCAGTGACCTTACCATCGATACTAGCATCATCCCTATTTATTACTTTGTTAAACTATATATTTATAATAGTTTGAAGATAAATGAAAAGTAATAAGTACACACCGTGTATATAGGTGGTACATGGCGTGTATCCGCTGGGTTGCCTCCCAGAAAGCGCCTTTATTTTAGGTCGTTGGCTCGACCTACTTACCTCTGCTTACCTGAGCTGTATGGTGGACAACATTCCCACCGTGTCGTCTATGTGATGGTAAGCTTTCAACCGATGTCCATTCACCTTGAATGGTTGACCATCCTCTCCAGAAATTTCCACCGCTCCATGATGGAATACGCGTATAACTTGGAATGGTCCCAACCATTGTGACTTTAACTTTCCTGGGAATAATCAAAGATAAGAGTTAAAGAGGAGTACCTAATCACCGGGTTGGACATATTTTCATGAAATCATCTGGTTGTGATTTTCTCTCGTCTTCTCCTTGTATAGCTTGGCATTTTCATATGCCTCTAATATGATTTCATCAAGTTCCAACAGTTGGAACTTTCACTTCTCTTCAGCTGTATTCAAATCAAAATTCAGGGCCTTGATGGCCCAGTATACTTTATGCTCTAATTCTACTGGCATATGGCACGACTTTCCATAAATGAGGTGAAATGGGGACATTCCCAATGGTGTTTTGAAAGCAGTCCAATATGCCCACAAATCATCGTCTAACTTCTTAGACCAGTCCTTCCTCGAAGTGTTTACTGTTTTCTCCATGATTTCGTTGAGCTCACGATTGGAGAGCTCCACTTTTCCACTAGATTGGGGATGATATGGCGTCCCTATATGATGCTTTACGCCATACTTTGATAGTATTCCTCTCATCAGTGTGTTGTTGAAGTGGGTCCCTCTGTCACTGATTAGTACACAGAGAACTCCAAACCTGCTAAAAATATGTTTATTTAAACAACTCATGACTACCTTGGTCGTGTTGTGAGTTGTAACAACAGTTTCGACCCACTTGGAGACATAGTCGACGCAGACCGGGATATAAGTGTTCCTGAAAGATGGGGGAAAGGGACCCATGAAATCTATGTCCCAAACGTCGAAAATTTCAACCTCTAGGATGGGGTGTTGGGGAATCTCATCTCTATGTACCACATTACCAGTTCTATGGCATTTATCGCAACAGGAAACAAAGGCTCGATCATCTTTATGCATGGTAGGATAGAAAAAACCAGATTGCGGGATCTTTGCTATCGTACGGTCGGGACCATGATGTCCCCCAACTGGTGAGGCATGACAAAATTTCAGAACTCCATGAACTTCATTTTCTGGAATTCAATGATGGATCACCCCATTTCCACAGGATCAAAACAGAAGAGAATCTTCCCAGAAGTACCTCTTAACATCAGAAAGAAACCTCTTCCTTTGCTGGAAGGAGAGGTCGGGGTGAACGGTACCTATAACAAAAAAATTAACAATATCAGCATACCAAGGTCTAGGTGTTTCGGTGGTTGAAAATAGGTGCTCATCAGGGAAGTCCTCCCTGATCTCTCGATCTTCCTCCTTCTCCAAATGATTAAGCTTCAGACGGGAGAGATGACCAACAATAATGTTCTTGCTCCATTTCTTGTCTCAGATATCCAGATCAAATTCTTGTAAGAGGAGTACCCATCAGATCAATCGGGGCTTTGAATCTTTCTTGTTCAGTAGGTATTTTAGTACTGCATGGTCAGTATAAACAATAACTTTAGATAACACTAAGTAAGAACAGAACCTGTCAAATGTGAACACCACTGCCAACATCTCCTTTTCTATGGTGGTGTAGTTCATCTATGCCTCGTTGAGCGTCCTGCTGGCATAATATATAGGTCAGAAAATCCGATCAAGCTATTGGCCTAAGATTGCTCCTACTGCGTAGTCCCTGGCATCGCACATCACTTCAAATTATTCCTCCCAGTTGGGAGAAATTATTACTGGAGCTTCCACCAGGCACTACTTCAGGTGCTCAAAATCTATAGTGCATGTATCATCGAACTCAAATACGACATCCTTGGTTATAATATTGGTTAGGGGCTAGGATATTTTTGAAAAGTCACAGACAAACCGCCTGTAAAAACTGGAATGCCCTAGGAAGCTGCGGATGGCTCTAACGGAAGTCGGAATAGGAAGTCGTGAAATGAATTCAATATTTGTCAAGTCCACCTCTATCCCCTTCGCTGAGATTCGGTGGCCAAGTAATATGCCACTTTTCACCATGAAAAGACACTTTTCCTAGTTCAAAACTAGGTTAGTGTTTTCACATCTTTCCAACACTAGCTATAGGTGCTGCAAACAAGTGGTGAAAGATTTTTTGTAAACGGAAAATTCATCCATGAATACCTCCAAGATTTGTTATTCCATTTCATGGAAGATAGCCAGCATACAACACTGGAAGGTGGAAGGGGAATTGCACATGCCAAAAGACATCCTTCGGTAATCAAACGTACTGTAGGGACAAGTAAATGTGCTTTTCTCTTGATCTTATGGAGCAATGGAAATCTAGTTGTAGCTGGAATATTCATCAAGGAAGTAATAAAAGTTTTTTCCCACTAGTATCTCTAGCATTTTATCCATGAAGGGTAGGGGGAAATGATCCTTCCTTATGGTGTCATTCAGCTTCTGGTAGTCCACACAGACTCTCCAGCCCGTGACAGTGTGTGTGGGGATGAACTCGTTCTTATCATTTGAAATCACAGTGATACCCCCTTTTAGGCACCACTTGTAGGGGACTCACCCACGGGCTATCCAAGATGGGATAAATGATGCATGTATCCAACAATTTAATCACCTATTTTTTTACAACTTCCTTCATGGGGGGATTTAGGCGTCGATGTGGTTGCCGGTATTGCTTTGCACCTTCTTCAAGTAGCACCTTGTGGGTGCAAATAGTAGGGATGATGCCCTTAACATATGAAAATTTACACCCAATAGCGTGCTTCTGCTGTTTTAAAACCTGCAGAAGTTCATCTTCCTGCTCCCATGACAGTTCTGTGCTAAGTATTATAGGCAATGCTTTATGGTCTCCCAAATACCTGTACTTTAGAGAAGACGAAAGAGGCTTCAGTTCTAGTTCAGACGCCTTTAAAATTGAAGGTACAAGTGGTTGCACCTTTTCCCATTCCAGACTATCAAGAACAACTACACGTTGACAATAGTGGCCGCCTTGGCCTTCTAGGAATTTCAAGTCCTCTGGCGCTTCTTCAACTGGAATTTCTGGAATGATAAAGTTATCTGAGGTAAAAGAACATACCAGATCATCCCCTTTTTCACTCAAGCGATCATCCATGGTGTTTACCACATAACATCCCTCATGCTCTGACAATGATTCATGCTTGATAGCTTTGAGGACATTTTAGGAGACTCTCTCATCTCCTACCTTAAAAATTAACTCCCCTTGGTGCACGTCAATCAGTACCTTCCCAATTGCTAAGAAAGGCCTTACCAAAATGAGAGGTGCCTCCTGGTTGTCCTCTATGTCAAGGATGATGAAATCTGCAAGAAAGATCAGCCTACCCACCTTGACCATCACGTCATCCAGTATCTCTTTTGAATATTTGATGGATCGGTCAGCAAGCTGAAGGGATACTCGGATAGGCTTCAAATCATTGAGCCCTAGATTCTTGAAAACTCCAAGGGGCATGAGGTTCACACTGGACCCTAAGTCAGAGAGGGCCTTCCCAAACTCACATGGTCTAATAGTGCATGAAATAGTGAAGCTACATGGATCCTGAAGTTTGGGAGGAATTGAATGTCGGATGACTGCAAAACACTCATTGGTTAGGGAAATGGTGCCTAGATCCTCCATCTTTTTTTTGTTGGAGAGTATTTCCTTCATGAATTTCACATAAGTGGGCATCTGTGTTAGTGCCTCTGCAAATGGAATATTTATGTGCATCTTCTTGAACACATCCATGAATTTTATGAACTGGTGGTCCAACATCCTCTGCTTAAATCTCTTTAGGAAGGGTAAGGTAGGATTAAAGGGTTTGACAAACTCCTTTCCTTTATTCTGTGAAGCCTCCTTCCATGGGTTTTTGGATGAGGATGGGTCTGTATATGTACCTTCTTCATCAAAAGGGGGTGTGGATGCACCTAGCTGTGCTGGTTGGTTCTGTTGTGGCTGCTCCTTTCCACTCCGTAGCGTGACGGCATGGGCCTCCTCCCTCGGGTTCTTCTCAGTGTTATCCGTTAGTGTACCGAGTTTCCTTCCAAAGAGTTGGTTTTCCAACTGGAAAATATGGTTCTCCAGGCCTAAAATTGAAGCCTCCTTATTTTGGAACCTGTTCTTAGCAGTAGATATAAATTTGTTCATGAGTTCCTCTAACCTTGAGGTGTTCTCCTTCTGAGGTGGTTGGTGAGATGGTGGAGGCGGTGGATGCCGCGACTACTGTGGGCGAGGGTTTTGATACCCTTGATGCTGATAAGAGCCCTGTTGGGATTGTTGCTGCCTTGGGTATTGGTTCTGATAAGGAGGCTGGTTGTAGATAGGCGGTCACTGGGGCGGAAGATTCTACTGTTGTTATCCCCAGCCTGTGTTCTGTTGATCCCACTATGTCGGGTTCTGATACTGCTGGTACTGGTTTGGCCTTCGGTTTTGGGCAACATAACTCACCTCGTTTGTTGAAAGGCTACTTGAATAACCGGAGCATTCTACCATGATGTGGTTATCACCACATTCTCCACACGTCGGAAGGTTTTCCTCATGTACTTGGGACTCACCCTTCAGATTGAGCGCATCAATATTTTTGGACACAACGTCCAACTGGGCAGCAAGCATAGTAGTAGAATCAATGTTATACAGACCTCATTTCTATGTTCCCCACTCGGAATGCCACTGGAAGCTATTGGCAGACATGTCTTCCAGTAGTTTGAAAAGATATTTGGGGGATTTCTTCATTACTGTACCTCCGGCAGCAGCATCCACTACAAACTTTGTATTCATTGTCAGTCCTCTGTAGAAGGTTTGGACCTGCATCCAAAGTGGGAGTCCGTGGTGTGGGAATTTACGCAACATCACCTTGAAGCGCTCTCATGATTCATACAACGACTCTGATTCATGCTGCTGGAAGTTGTGTATTTCGTTCTGTAGAGTCACCATCTTCAAGGGTGGGAAGTATTTAGATAGGAACACCTAAGCGAGCTCCTCCCAGGTGATGATGGATCGTTGTGGAAATACTTTGATCCAGTGTTTCACCTTATCCCTTAGAGAGAAGGGGAAGAGGCGAAGACAAATGGAGTCCGTGGACACTCCATGGTAGCGGAACGTGTCGCAGACCTCCAGAAAATTGGAGAGATGAGAATTGGGGTCCTCACTGGGCAGGCCTCCGAACTGAATAGTGTTTTAGATCAACTTCATAACAGCAGGCTTGATCTTGAAGTATTAGGCCTACACTAGTGGATAGACAATGCCTGTGTCAACTCCGTGGATAGATGACAAGTCATATTCCATGATAGTACGACATGGAGGTGGCTGTTAAGGGAGTGGATTCGGCATATATTATTGTTCCTGAGGGGCGAAGTACAACCCCTAACTTGGGTGTAAAAATGGCATCCACTCCGGTTGGAATTGTTGGAGATGCTGCAGGCCATACCCTAGAGCAAGTGGAGCTCGCTAGTTTTGGTTGTCATCCGGTCCTAACGGCAGTCCAACTCCCTGGAAAACATCTAGATTTCCTTCCTCGTTATATGCCATGGTATTATTGTGATTTTTCTCGGTCATGAGTGCTTGTTGGCACCTCAAAAGTGTCTGTTCGATCTCTGGGTCAATTGGGAAAAACCCCGACGACTCATCATTCTTGGAACATGTGAGGTAGCTACTCATACACCTAACAACCTGCACAATACAAAACACACCAAGCGTAAATGAGGAAAAATAAAGACAAAAAGAAATGAGATGAGAAAATAGATTTTTGGGAATTTATGATTTTTATTTTCACTAAAAGTTGATACAAACTTAATTAAAATAAGAACAAAATTAACTTTTCTTTACTCCCCAACAACGGTGCCAAAATTTGGCGAGTCATTTCACCGAAGGTATGTTATCAGTGTCCCAAATTATTTTTACCCTAACGAGTATAGTACTAGTAAAGAGTCGATCCACAGGGAAAAAGAAGTTATTTTTGTCTTGATTAACTTAGTTTGTATTTTTGTTTTAATGAAGTGTGCTGAATTTAGAGTCGATTTTTGATGTTTGGATAAAAATAATAATTGGTTTTAAGTTTCTTTAATAAATTACTTAATGAATAGAAGAAAATACGGGAAAATTGGTTTTGATGAAAATGAGGAGATAAATGTGTTGGGGTTATGGATTTATGAGAAGTTGATTATTAAATAAAATTGCTTATGAGGTTGTGTTGTTCATGATAACCCAACACTCTGGGTTCAATTTTTAACAAAGTTTCCTTGGTCCAGAAAACCTATATTTAAAGATGAAGAAACTAACTCCTTGGTCCGGTGGTTAGTGTTTCACAGTTCTTTATTTGGCTTAGTCCATTTTTGAGTCAACAAATATTTCTAATGGTCATGAAAATATTCATTATTATTCTTCTTTTGAGTCTCTGAAAATTCTGCCCTTGGTATGTTTTAGAATTTTCAGTGATAAGATGAAGTGATTTTATAAGAATAAGAAGAAGTTATTAGAACAAACACATTCATAGAAACTAATCTAAATTACAATTCTTACATCTCCCAACACCCCAACATACTGGGTATTTAGTTACACATAGAGGTAAAGATAAGCACAAAACCCTTGATACCTAATTTGATCATTGCTTGAAACTTTGAGGAGGGAGTGACTCTTGGGTAGAATGATAGAATGGAGAAGTAGTAGAATGGTGGTAGAATGACAACATAGATTATTTCCTTCATACCTTCAACCCTTTCTCTCCACCTCTTCTCTCCCTTGAACCGGAGGCCAAGGCCTCTATTTATAGAAAATAGAATTACATGGCGTGTGGAAAAAGTACATAGTGTGTACTTTTGTCAATGTGCTTTTGTCCTTTTTTTCTCTGCTGGTAGGTGGCCTAACACACCGTCTTTGACTTGGAACATGGCACCGCTTGGTAGGTAGATATACACGGCGTGTAGTGCCGCCATACATGGCATGTGATCTCATTTTTCGGCCACCAACCATTTCTAGAAAGATATACACATTGTGTATAGGTTGAACACGGCGTGTCCCCGTTAGCCGACCACATGGGTGTGTAGACTTCTTCTCATCCACCAACTGCTTCTAGAAGGGTGTACACGGCGTGTATAGTGTGAACACGGCATGTACTAGATTCTGGTTACTTGGGAATGTACTTATCCTGGTCAATCCATGTCTGAGTTTAAATGTACATAGCATGTGTATAAGTACACGCCATTTAGTTTGTAAATTTTGCTCAATTCTCCCCTGTTTTGTGTATTTGGCTATAAATCTCCTGAAAATGAACAAGAACACCAATAATCAAAGTATTTTTCCACTAAGCAGTAAGTAATTTCTGAAAACTTGTTCTTATTTTCAATAAATTATGTGAAAATGTATACACAAATCGGGTGCATCAACATATCATCTTCATTGTACTTGATAAATATCACCAAGAGACAGTCAAACAATGTCCCTCCTCCACAGTGAGTGAATCACCCATCACATGGGAAGATTTCTCCTCCATACTCATGGAATGCTAGTTCCTCTTTAAGTAAATAGAAGGGGGGAGCTTTTGAGCAAGGAGAATATCATCCTGGAATGATCTCGAACACTCTACCTCAATGATAGTTCCCTATATATTTGGGTTTTGGGACATTCTCGAGCCTTACATGGCCTTTACTCAAACTTTATGTAATATTTTAGTAAAACCTTCAATTATGCACACTTCATAACCTACACTCGAACTAAATCTCATTTGTTTCAACACATGAAACATTTAATAATGATAGATTACAATAGTTATTTTATTGAATGTTATCATATAACGTATCACTGCTCATGTAAAATCTCACCATGCAAAGCAACAGATGAAACATATCGTAGCCAACAATATGCCTCAATCATACAATGCGATTGACTATAGGTAGTGACATGTTATTGACAAAGTCATATTTTTGCATGCTTATTTTAATATAAAACATATTGTTTTATATACATTAAATGACTAATCTTGTTGATATTTAATTTTTTTTATGATTTATTGTGGGATACCACAATTATTTGGAAAACAAACAAAAAAATAAATAAAAAGGTTGAAGACACTTCACACCGCACCCACATCAGATTTGTGAAGCATAATTGAAGTTGCAGCAGAGTCAAGGATAAGTTAATACCCAATCCTGAAGCTCACAACTGAAGAACTAGGCTGAAACTGGGTGTATTCTGCTGGAAATGCCCATTTCAATTCATGAATCCACTATTCATGATGTTAAATCTTTTAGAAATCATAAGTCCAATCCCACACATTACACGTCATTAATACCATTCATGACATGAAACCCTCATAAGGGACAAAAAATGAACAGATCTGATGAAATTAATAGCAAGCGACCTTTTAACCGCCCATTGAAGACCCATGAAGATTTTTACCCATTAATTCAGCCAATTATGACGCCCCGAGACTACCCTTCATCTCTATAAATAGAAGACCTAGGGGGATGGAAAGGACTGATAGAAGACAGAGAAGCCTGGATGAGGAAACCCCGATTCTGCTGATGTTATTCATTTATTAATAACTTTTTATCTACTTCCTTTACTTATTTTCAAGAAAAAGTCCATGATTGATGCGAAATACTCATGTTTTAATATTAAATATAATTTGTGAGCATTATTTTTTTAATCCATATTCAAGTATGTTTATTATTTTAATCATAACACTCACCCTACTTATCCAAATTGTGTGATTCTTATTTTTTAGGATTTTTTATTCAAACTACTACAAATCATCCAACTAGAGAGTTGGATAATTTGTCCATTTGAAGGGCCATACAGGCCACAAAATAAGGCATGCTGAATCTTTGATGAAAACTGGACCAACCATGATAATTGAATTTCTAGGTTTAATCCAGAAGTCCAAATTTTATGAAACTCTATAATATGTTCTAGGATATCCAAATACATATTTTTTTAAAAATTTGAAGGTCCAAGTTTACCAATAAGCATCCCAATTGATGCATGAAATTCTATCCCACAATTCTATTCGGGATTTAAAAACAACCCACAATTCTTGACTTTTCTCCCAATCTAGAAGTCCAATTAAGTTGTAATTTTGTGGGGATAAATTCAAGATATATGAATCACCCTTTTTAGAATAAATGGTTCAGATTTGAGGGCATATTTTTAGACATAAATGCATTCACATTTAGGCCATGGAAAAATGAAAGACAATTTTGGACAACAACACACGGTTTTCTAAAACAGTTATAACTTTGGTTCTAAAGGTACAATGACAACCAAATTTGGAGGGTGTACTTTCAACATACATATCTACAACTTTGAATAAGAATATGTATTGATATTCAATTTTATGAAAGGTCAAATGGTCAATACAACTTGAAGATAAATTTTGGAAAGCAAACAATCCACCACCTTGGACTATAAATACACTCCCCACTTCTCCTTGAAAGAGTTTGGCACTTCAACACTTAGGAGGATATACTATAATGACCATAGAATTTACAAAGTCATGGGAGTACCTTATAAACTCAAGTTTCTACTTGAGAGACCATTACACCTTGCTTTCTTTTCATGTACTTCATGTATTTTAAATTATAATTGTGTAAGTGTGATTGTAATTTCATTTGAATTTTAATGCATGTTTAATCTTAATCATATCTTATATTTATACAACCACTATTGTGTAATATTAATTTTATTAAAATTATTTAAATCAATTTGAAATTTTTCCCTTCTTTCGCTTTCTTATTCAATCAAAAGCATGTGTTTACCTCCCTACATTTGTGTGTGTTTGATACACAATTAATTTTCTCTTTTAATTCATTTTTTTCTTTACCAAATCATCATAATCATTCAAACCATGTTACTAAACATATCAATGGATAAGTAAATCATCTTTTGACCTCCTTGTTTTAATGATCACAAAATCATGATTCTAATAATACTAATGAATTTCATATTCTCTATAAGTATTTCATAATCTGAGATAGGTGATGAAATTGAAAACGTATGGGTCACTGCTAGTCACTACTAAGTATGAGTCACCATTGTATTTAAGACACTACCAACCTACCACACAACCAAGGTAGACTCACCATTAGAACAAGGAATCACCGTCAGGATGTCGTACTATCGAACTAGAAAATTAACAAAGTCTAAGACACCGTCGCATATGAGTCACCATTGTTCATGAATCACTGTCAGTATAGAAATCTACACTACTACAAAACTGGGTTTATCCAGTTCTAGGGATTTAACAATGCTTTCTAAAAGCGATGTTAAAGACCCCTTTTGTTAGCACTAAAAAAATACTATTAAAGGAGGTCTTCAAGAGCGTTTTTAGCGCTGTTAAAGGGGGTATTTAATAAAGATTTTTTACAAGAGATGATAAAGGTCCAACATTTATCAATACTTTTAAAAAAGATCTTATAAATAGATTCGTTTATTAGTGCTTTTAAAAAAATGCTGATAGGTGGGTTTACCAGCGCTTTTTTAGAAGCGCTGATAAAGACCCCCTTTATCAGTGTTTTTTTAGTAGTGATGATAAATGATATATTTCAAATATATATATATATTTCATTGAAAATAATATATTAATATATTAATATATTTATATTGATATAAATATAATATATATATATATATATATTAAATATGTTTTAGATAAGGTAAATAAACATTTACACTTAATATAAAAGATATTTAGACAAAATGACTTATAAAAAAAATAAAAAAATATTTTCAATCAATAATTTTTTAATTATTATCTATTAATAGTCATTTAATATCAATTTAAAGATAAAAAAAAAATCAAAAAATCAATAAAATATCTAAAATATGTTGAAAACGTAACTCGAACTTCAAATGATCATAACTTTTGATCCGAGTGTCCATTTGGGCTCTACCACATATCAAATCGAAGCCTAAAATGAGCTTTATGCCCTAGTGACTCAAGATAAACCCTATGTAACATTTTTAGAGGCCAAAAATGGTTCATAAGTCCTCTAAAAATGATTTTTTAGTTGGGGTACCCTAATATTTTAATATTCGATGGATTTTCAACCTTGTTTAAGGAGGCCTTTTTGTCTTTTTTCAGTGGAGACTAAATTTATTCTTAGAGATTAAATTAATATTGATATTATGGATTTGAAATTTTATTGTTTTTTCATAATTTATTTTTATTTATAATTAAATATATGCGTATTTTTTTTATATTTACTTATAATAAATCACTCATATAAATACATATATCAACATAATTACATAGAAATGTATATTATAATATATATAAATAAATACATATTATAAAAATGTATTTAAAACAACATCTAACCATTTTTTACATTAGACAAATATATTTATAGTGTTTATATATACATATATGTGTGTATTAATAAACAAATATATATATATATATATATATATATATTATTTTAGTATATGTAAATGAATATAATAAATAATATATTTAAATAAATATAATTATATATATATCACACACACATATATATTTTATAAATGTATTTAAAAATAATTATATAAATATATGAATAATATATATATATATATATAGATGAAAATATATATATAAATAAACAGAAATATCAATAAACATGCAACAAAACAACATGGTGTAGTGGTAAATGCGTTCTATTTTTTAAGGATATGTACAAGGTTTGAATCTAGGTTGGCACACATGAGGTTGAAAATTCACAAAGCGCTGATAAAAGGGTTGGTAGGGTGAAAAGTGCTGATAAAAGGGGTGTTGGGGTGAAAAACACTGATAAAGGTGAGGGCATTGTTAAATGTGTCGTAGAAGGGGGTATTTTTTCTCTTTTTCAGTGGAGACTGAATTTATTCCTAGGTATTACATTAATATTGATATTATGGATTTGAAATTTTACAATTTTTCATAATTTAGTTTTATTTATAATTAAATATATGCATATTTTGTTATATTTACTTATAATAAATCACTCATATAAATACATATATCAACATATTTACGTAGAAATGTATATTATAATATATGTAAATAAATACATATTCTAAAAATGTATTTAAAACAATATCTAACCATTTTTACATTATACAAATATATTTATAATGTTTATATATACATATATGTGTGTATTAATAAACATATATATATATATTTATATTATATTCTAGTATATGTAAATGAATATAATAAATAATATATTAAAATAAATATAAGTATATATATATCACACACACACACATATTTTATAAATTTATTTAAAAATATATATATAAATATATGAATAATATATATATATGTAAATATATATATAAATAAACAGAAATATCATTAAACAGGCAACAAAACAACATGGTGTAGTGGTAAAGGTCTTCCATTTTCTAAGGATAGGGGCAAGGTTCAAATCCAGGCGAGTGCGCATGAGGTTAGAAATTCGAAAATTGCTGATAAAAGGGTTGGTGGGGTGAAAAGCACTGATGAAAGGGGTGTTGGGGTGAAAAGTGCTGATAAAGGCAAGTAGCGTTGTTAAAGGTGTCGTAGAAGTAGTGATAAAGGGCATCAGACTCATGGACACCCAAAAACATATAATTTTACTCTCTTTAATAGCGTTTCCATTATCAGTGCTAAAAAATGTTGTTAAAACCCCCCTTTAACAGTGCTACAAAAGTGCTATTAAAATGGCCTTTTAACAGTGCTAAAAAAATCACTGATAAAAACTTCGGGCTTTTAACCGCGCTCAAATGTCAGTGATTTTTTAGTACTGATAAAGACCTATTCAAGCACTGTTATAGGCCATTTTTGTAGTAGCGCTCGCTAAGTATGAGATACTATCAGACGAAACACCACCATAGTATAAAATCGGTAAAGTATGAGATACCACCAAAATATCTCACCGTCAAGATATCATGCTTACAAAATGTAAATTTGGAAAAATGTGAAACACCACCAAATTGACTTACTACTAGACTTACCTACTATTAGATGACTCACCGCTAGAGGTGTTACTGCCAGATATGAAATTTGAATAAGTACAAGACACCACCTTCTTTGTGTCACCATTGTAATAAGACATCACCGGACTTTGATACACCACTAGAACAAGTCGATGCTAGTTTGAGAAACCGCCAAATCCTGATACACCACCACTATTTCTAAACTTAATATTTTCATTTAAATATTTTCTAATGGTTATATTATTGAATTTAATGCCAAATTCTATTTTAATGATCGTCTCTTAAATGATCAACATAATGCATTGAAGAGTATGTCAGACATGTTGTATGAGGAAACAAAATATCCAGATGCATGTGGATATTCTCCATGTTGATGCTATTAAGAAAGAAATCATACTCCCTCGTGTGTAGACACCAAAAAGTAAGATAGTTATAAAGCTGAGAGATTTTTCTTACTGAACACACAAATAGAACTGAAGAACTGAACTATTACATCCTGGAAACACTCGATTGAGGAAGTCGAAGCTCAAACACATCCACTGATTTCCTCCATTCAAGAACATAAAAGTCTATGACACTTTATTCTGATGATTTTTTTTTCAAGAGAACCTGAATCAAGATTAATTTCCAAATATTTTCCAAGATTCACGAGCTGCACTACAATAGACTGAGCATTTTTATCTCTACACTTTTTTATATTGCTCGGTTTTGTTTATTAATTCTTACATTTTGAGTAGTGTGTGTGCATAATCTGTTATGCACACTGCCTTCTGTGCTAAACTGGAAGATACTTGATATCTTATTTTAACCTTTCTTTCATCTGCATTCCCACACATAACTGTGGTAGAGTTCATTGTGTGACCTATTTGTTTGTACTCCCACAAATAACAGTGGAAGAGGTCGTGTGTGACCTGGAAAATTTGTAAACTATTGTAAAACCTGATCCAAGTTATGGATCAAATTGTTTATGTTATATAAACTACTTGGTGGTAGGTGATCACCAAGTGGATAGGACTAAGTTTCAACTTGATACTGAACCTCTTATTTCAAATTTCTATTATGTGTTCATTTCGCTTTTAAAACTATTTTTTTAACCAAACAAAAAAATAGTACTTTGATCGTTAATATTTATTAGTATTTTTATAATATTTTAATTGATTAAACTGATTTCAAAGGACTAAGTGATATTATATATTACTTACCAGATAACTAATCAATATTTAATAAACCTCTTGAAAGATTACAACTTATAACGGTCTGCTATATTGATTAACTGGGCTGTTTTAAATTAATTGAGTGATTTCAAATTAATCTATCTTAAATAGAATTTTTTATTAAATACTCAATTCACCCCTCTTGAGATACTCAATGTGACCAATATTTGGTATCAGAGGTTTTATTCTCTTTGTTATTAAAGTTTTCAAATTCTTTTTAACTATGATTTTAGTTAAGTTTTAAATATCTTAAATTTCAGTTATTTCTAAATTTAATTATTTAAATGGATAACCAAAAAGAAGGTTCTAATACAAATAGAACTCCTTTATTTAATGTAAATAATTGCGCTCAATGGAAAATTAAAATGAGAATGCATATAGAAATCATGGGTTTTGATATTTGGTCTGCTATAGAAGATGAATATGTTATACCTAATACTACTAAAAGTACTTGGGATAATGCAAAAAAGTTATCTTATAATAATAATTTTAAATCTAAAAATGCCTTATACTGTGCCCTAGGATATGAAGAGTTTAATAGAATTTCTACGTGAAAAACTACTTATGAGATTTGTGACACTTTCTGTTTCCCATGAGGGAACTTTTAATGTTAAGGAGATGAGACTTAACACTTATACTATTAAATATGATAATGTTAAAATGAAGCATGATGAACTGATTTATGACATGTACCTTAGGTTCAATGAAATTGTTAATACCATGAACTCTCTTAGAAAACTAGTATCTGACAAGGAACAGATTATGAGATTGCTGAGATGTTTACCTAAAATATGGAGAGACACATCTGTCTCTATCAAAGTGTCTTATGATGTTAGCAAGATGCTAGTCAAGGATCTAATTGGTAATCTTATGATATATGAAGAAGTGATAAAGGTAAACTGAGAAGAAGATGAAGAACCTAAAAGAATATTAGTATCCTTTAAGACTACTGCATCCAAATAGAAGGAAAAAGAGAAAGAAAAGGAAAAAGTTAAAGTTACTAATTCAAGTGATAGTGAATATCCACCAGATAATGACGAGGAGATGAATCATCAAGATAGAAGAAGAAGTTTTATAGGAAGAAAAAGTTTTTTAGAAACCCAAACTACAAGGGAAAATATGACTCCAAATGAACTTGGAAGAAAGACTGTAAGAGGGATGATGATCCAAAAGATGTTGTCTACTATAAATGCAAGAGGAAAGGAAATATAAAATCAGACTTTCCAAAGATCAAATATAAGAATAAATATGATGAAAATGACAGAATATGAAAAAAGGCTATGAAATCCACATGGAGTGCTTATAAAGATATCTCCAGTGATTCAGATTCATCACATGAGGAGAATTCAGATTGAGGAAATATGCGCTTTATGACAAAAGTAAATGAGGTACTCACTATCTCTAGTATTTTATCTGTGCATAATGATGATATTTTTGAAAATGAAAATAATGATGATGATATTTCTCAGGAAGGTATGTTTGAATATTTTTAAATGATGGAATTCACCTTTAATAAGCTTAAGGATAAATATAAAGTTCTCAAAATACAACATGCTTTGACTGCTAATTGAAAATTTGAACTATCTATTGAAAAAGAAAAAAAATGATCAACTATTCAAAGAGAATACTGAACACAAACTTTAAAATGATAAATTAATGAAAGACCTAGAAAAGTTTACAAATGGTAGATAAAATCTTACTTAGATTTTAGGTAACCAAGTTTCACCTAATAATGTCACTGGAATTGGATATCAACCTGGACAGAGGAAAATAACAAAGAGTACTTTTCTTCCTAAATCCAGACCAGAGAGTTATTTTGAAAACTAATTTTATAAAGGACCCAATCAAGTTTTTATTTATAAAATTATTCAATCTATTTATAGGAAACCCATTAAGAAAATGTGGGTTCCCAAATATTTTATTACTAACATCTCTGGACCCAAACAGATCTGGGTACTACAGTCATTGCTTGCATAAATTTTGTTTTGTAGGAAAAATGCTTAAAGAACTCCTATAGAAGTCTATGGTACTTGGAAAATGGTTGTTCAAGACATATGATAGGAGATTATTCATGATTCAAGAGCCTTATAAAGGTTTATGGTGTCCATGTCATCTTTGGTGATAATGAAAAAGTAAAAATCATCAGCCTAGGTCAAATTGGTAACCATAATTCACTTTTAATCTCTAAAGATTTAATTTTTGATGGTTTAAAATACAATCTACTTAGTATTTCATAGTTATGTGATGATGAATTTTATGTTAAATTTGAGAATGATGCTTACAATGTTTTTGAATCTAAAAATGAATTAATTTACTACTTTGAGAAATGATAATGTTTATATAGTTTATTTAAATTCTTTATTTTATCAAAATGTTTCATTATGAAGTTCCTTTCACAAAGAGTCTTGGATTTGGAATAAGAGACTAGGTCATTGCAGCATCCACTCACTTAAGAAGCTTACTAGAAAAGGGTTAGTTAGGGATATACCTAAGCTTGAGTTCCCAACTGATAAAGTCTACAACCCCTATCAAAAAGGGAAGAAAAACATAGTTTATTTTAAATTAAAGAAATAAGTTTCAACCTATTAACCCCTCGAGTTGATTCACATGGATTTATTTGGACCATCTAGAGTTTCTAGTTTAAATGGGAAACACTATGTTTATGTTATTGTAGATTATTTCTCTAGGTATGCTTGGGTATATTTTCTAGCTTGCAAAAGTGAAGAATGCTCTTAATTTACCAAGTATTCTAAGTCTGTATAAAATATTAGTGGACTTAAAATTAATACCTTAAGAAGTGACTATGTCCATGAGTTTGAAAATCAAGATTTTGAATCTTTTTGCTCACATAATTGCTACACTCATAACTTCTATACTCTTAGTACCCCATAGCAGAATGGAGTTATAGAGAGGAGAAATATAACTTTACAAGATATATCTTGAACCATGTTAAATGATTATGACCTATCTATCTATTTTTGGGTAGAAGTTGTCAATACAACCTGCTATATCATAAATAGAGTCTTAATTAAACATATCCTTAATAAGAACTATTATGAAATTTATAATAATAGGAAACCTAAGTTTAATTACTTTAGAGTTTTTAGTTTCAAATTCTTTATTCTTAATACTAAGGATAATTTGGACAAATTTTACTCCAAAATTAATGAAGGAATTTTTCTTGGTTATTCAATCTCTAGAAAAGACTGTAGAGTTTTTAATAAGATAACCAAAAATATGGAAGAATCAATTCATTTCAAATTTTATGATACTGATCCACATGAGCCTAATACCTCCCTATAAAACCTTAAGGATAACTTTCCTTCTATGAGCTTAAATTCTAAACTTTTAGATTCAACTGTCAAACAGTTAGAAAAATTATCCAATTTTGAAGAATTTCCAGAACTTCCTGAACCTAAATCTATAGAACCTAAAGTGAATAGTCCATCCTTTTCTAGAGGTTTTATAACCATTAATAACCATCCTTTATATGATGTTGTAGGATACCTAAATAGAGGAGTATAAACTAGATCTTCTCTTAGAAATTAGGTTGAACATCAAGCATTCTTGTCTCATATTGAACCTAAGAAAATCAATGAATCCATTAATTATGAATTCTAGGTAATATCCATGTAATAATAATTAAGTCAATTTGAAAGAAACAGATTGTGGGAACTTGTATATAGACCTAAGGAAACCTTGACTATTGTAACTAAATGGGTGTTTAAAAACAAGGTTGATGAGTCAGAAACTATAGTTAGGAAAAAGGCTAGACTTGTTTCACAATGTTATATCCAAGAAGAAGGGATAGAATATGAGGAAACCTTTTCACCTGTATCCAAACTTGAATCCATTAAAATAATGCTAGCTTATGCAACACATCTATATTTTAATATTTATCAAATGTATGTTAAGAGTTAATCTCTGATTGGTTTTATATTTGATGATGTTTTTATAGAACAACCCCCTATTTTTCAAAATTCCCATTTTCTAAATCAAGTTTTTAAGTTAACTAAATATTTATATGGTTTAAAATAGTCTCCTAGAGCTTGGTATGATAGAATTAACAATTTTCTTATTTTAAATGGATTTTCAAAAGGTATTGCTGGCCCTACTCTTTTCATAAAACAAATTTCAAAATATGTTTTAGTAGTACAAATCTATGTTGATGATATTATTTTTGGATCTTCAAGAAATTATCTTTGTACTAATTTTTCTAAAATGATGCAAAATTAATTTGAAATGAGTTTAATGGGTGAACTCAAATTTTTTCTTGGATTTCAAAATTTTCAAAATAAAGAAGGAATTATTTTGAATCAAAGTAAATATAAAAAATATCTTTTAAAAAAATTTAACTTGGATATCACTAAGAGTAGTGATACTCCTATGAGTACCACCTATAAATTGGATCTTGATGAAGCTGAAAAACCAATTATAGAGGTATGATTTTATGTCTTCTATATCTTAATACTATCATACCTAATATAATGTTTAGTGTGTGCATGTGTGTTATCTTTCAAGATAATACTAAAGAGTCACACTTAAATGATGTTAAAATAATTTTCAAATACCTCAAGTATACAAAAAAATAGGATTGTTTTACCCTAGAGGACAAGCATTTGATTTAGTCAGTTATTTCTATGCTGATTTTGGTGGATGCAAGTTAGATAGAAAAAGAACCTCTGGAACATGTCACTTTTTAGGAAAGTATCTAGTTTCATGGTGTAGTAAGAAACAAAATTATATTGAATTATCTACTACTGAAGATTAATACACAGATGCTGGAAATTTTTGTGCAAAAATTTTGTGGATAAAACATACTTTACTAGACTATGAATATCAATTCCAACACGTCTCCATAAATTGTGACAACACAAGTACTATAAACATTTCCAAGAATCCAGTTTCACATTCTAGGATAAATCACATTAATATAATACATCACTTTTTGAGATATTATTTTAAAAAATGTGATATCACTATTGAGTTCATTGACACAAAATATTAGTTAGCTAATATATTTACTAAGCTTTTGAATTCTGAGAGAATGAACTATATCAAACATGAGTTAGGAATGATTAATTTTGGTTAAGTTCAATTTTATAGTGACACATCATTGGGTGACACACCATTGGTATGACACACTGTTGGTTGTTCATGTTTTTGAAAATTTCTATACTTCTAATATTTTTGAACCGCCTAGTTTATTTTCTTCTAGTTTATGATATTTTAATGATCTAATCCATATTTTTTCACAATATTAAATTTAATTTTTATTTTTTAGTATTATTTTATTTTTTATTTTTTGATATACCTAAATCCCAAATGATATGAAAACGAATCTATGTATATTTCCAACACACCTCAAGCCAAACATGATACTCTCGAGCCCCGTGCGACCTCTCTTCTCCCAACCTTCAAACCTGAAACTTTTCTCTTAGCCTTTTATCGAGCTTTCCGAACTGATCTTCATGCCAAGGATTAAACATCCTTCTAATAATTCTCTAGATGAGTCATGATCAACTAAGAAGTGAAAAGGTGAACCAAGTGTTCCTTCTCTAGTTGCACCAGTTAACCCTGAGCCTGAAAATAGAGTCGTAATAGCTGAAAGGTAAGTTGAAGAAAAGTGACTATTGCTTAGTAAGTATATTTTGTTGAAAGTGTTACAGAACCAAGGATGGATAGATTGGTTCTCCTCAAATGAGAGACCTTTCTATCATAGGTTGGTGCAATTATTATACTAGTATGTTGAGTTTGGATTTAATAATTAAGAAGAGTACCAGATGAGGGATAGAATAAATGGCTAGAAATTTGTGTTTTATTTAAAACATTGGGCCAAGTGTCTAGGTGTACACCATGAAGGGATTTATGATGATTATCAAGGATCTGTCCCTAAGGATAGTGTCTTCTTTGTTTATAAAGATTCTCTTACAAAACTTACTGAAAATGAGTTAACCAGAAGATATTTTACCTTAGAATTAGAAGGGGAGTGTAGGTTGTTTAAGTTCACACAACACATGATATACACTAGGAAAGGTGATTTTTCCACCTTGAGATACTAAGGTGTGTATCTGCTTTGTCTTATGACATGAGGTCATAGGATCAATCTGTGCAGGTATCTCATGGTTCATATGTCTAATATGATAAATCCAACTTCAAGATCCAACTCTTCTATCCAAAGCTAATTTCTACAATATTAAAGGCCAAGGGTCTAGTTTCTAAGAATGAATAAACAATTACAGACTGTGGTGGTTTCTGTATTTTAAGAGATATCTATTCAAGGATTAAAATTATATGGAACCCCTAGAAAAGAAAGTTGGTTGGAGATAGTGGTAAGTTTTATGCAGAATTTATCTCGGTGGATCATCCTAACATACATAGGGATATTTTTGATCTTGGTATAGAGCCTAATGAGGTTTTAAAATACTCAGACGAGGAAGAATATGGAGTTGCAAAAGAAGAAGATAAGGAACCCGACGCACGCCTATCGTAGGGCGTGGCAAAAGCAAATTTAAATTCCTAATGCAGCACAGAGGCTGACCAGGGTCGTCTCACTCGAGGAGCTTTACAGTTGGTTCAATCAATAATCCTAATTCACATATTATAATTATTTTTGGTGTTTTTAATATTTATTGAAAACTATGGTTTTAAGGGTTTTGAAAAATAGTGAAATTAAAATAATGTAATGAAAACTTTAAATCTAAATGTTGATGCTGATGCAAACAAAATGAAATTATAGAAGAAAGGTCTTGGTCCTAGGGTTGGATAACACATGTTAATTCATTATTTATTTATTGTTTAAATTCAATTTGATAATCCATTTTATGAAACTTCGTTAATGAATTTATTTCCTTTTATTTAAAGAGTGTTTGATTTTAGCATGCCTCCGACACACCAAACCATACCTCCTCCAATAGTCAACTAGGATAATAACTCAATCGAGAATGCTATCCCAAAAAGACCTGACTTGACCATATGTCGTTTCATCCCTTATGGAAACCCCAAATCCATCGTATGCAGGGTTTTCCTAAGATAAGGGAGGGAGAATGAATGAATCAATGGAAAGGAATGGATTTTGAAATATTGTCGTGGTGGACGACCGCCGCACCCGTGCAATATTACTGTCTCCACCACAAATAAATTTAAAACATTTTAAATTGAAGTGAAATAATAATGAACACCATGAAAAATACCCCGGGTCCAAGCCTCTAGTTAGTCACTTTCCATGGTGAAGTGCATAGAGTTCACGATGTAAAGATGGAAGAGAGATAATGAGATTGAGATTGGAAGAGTAAATGGGTGGAAGAAGAAATGGGACACTTTAATAATAAAAATATGAATGCATTACATGAGAAAAAAACTAAAATAAAAAGAAAATAAAGGAATATAAATCCTAAATTTCCCCTTTTCCTCCTCTCCTTGGTTCCCCATATAGTGTTGGGAAGGATTGGAATGATTTGATAGGTAGGAGCTCCTCTCCTTTTATAGGCAGATTTCTATCCTCCAAATTTTGTCATGTTTTTTACCCATTAATTGGATGAATAACGCGTGGAAACCTTCATGAAAGTTTTTCATTAATGTGTTTTACGTTCACCCTCCAAATTTCAGCTAATTTTGCCCCCATTTATAGGAGTTATGATGTTTTAATTGGTGGTTTCTGTTTCTGGACGAAGGATCCAGACAACTTCCTTCAACAATATGTTGTTTAATTACCACCTTAATGGATTCTAAACTCCATGTAATTTATTTTATGAATGAAACTTTTAGTCCTATTTTATACCCAAGTGGAATAAACTCATTTAGAGGCATGTAGTCTGAGATGGATGTCTGTTACAGTGGTGGGGTCCATGCTGTCTGTCTGGAAAAATTTTAAACTTCATTGATTTCTTACAGCCTCTAGATGATCGATTCAGCCCCTGGTATAGAAGAAAAAAAAGAATAAAATTAAATAATAATTATAAAAAAATTTGAATCACAGAATTTGGACATATATTTTATGATAAATGAAAAAACACCCTTGTGATAACAATCTGTTAAAATTGTAGAATTATGCCATTTTTTCATTTAGGCTCAAAATAATACAAAAACATAAATATGATTCATATAAGCTCAAATTAATAACTTAAGATGATTAAAACAATTGAAATTCATACACAAAATGTAGAAAATTTTAGCTCTATCAATTCCCCCACACTTAAACCATGCTTGTCCCCAAGCATAAAATCTCAACATGAAATTCAGAGGATGTCAATGTTACCAATATTCAATTTCAAAAGTAATAAAATTTTACAATTTTCAATTTCAAATAAAAAAATTAAAAAATACACATAAAATATCAATTTAATTTACCATTTTTCAAATAAACAATTAATTCATGTATTTTACTTTTCCCCTTTGAAAAAAGGAACTTCTTCTTTATTTTATTCAAGCTTCTCAATTCATTATTATTAAGCATACCACATCATGATTTACCTCACCTTTGAATTTTAACTCTTATATCTCATGATAAAATTCAAGTAGATTTATTCTCATATCATGAGAACATGCACCTTATCCATAATCTTGTAAAAGAACTACTTTATCCACTTTGTAAAGACAAAAGGCACATAAAATCATGAGGACTTTTCAATAAAGGTTCAAATAACTCTGAGGCTTAAGGTTGGTAGGATTTGATGTTTTAAAAATTAAGGCTCAAGGATTAGGTTTATATCTTATGTACAATGCATGATATCAAAAAGTGTAATGAAATTCTCCTCTTCAAAGTAGCAACACCCACTTCCCCCAAAACTCAAAGTAAGATCACGATCAAAGTAAATCATAATGAATGATTAATGCACCCTCTTGATTTTTTTTAAATTTTGTACTTTTTTCTTTTTTTGAAAGTTATGATTAGATCAAACCTCACATACATCACCTAACCACATACAATACGAGGACCATCAGTATGAAAAATGGTGTTTTTCGGTTTTCCCAAATCACAACCCATTTTTCTCATTTTTTGGTTCTTTTGGTCATTTTTTTATTTTTTTAATTCAAGAGGGGAAAACAATGAAGTACAATGAATGATTCCACAACCTTTTACAATTCCCATAATAGCACTCCCACATTTTTTTCCTTATAATGTATAACATCCCTTCCACCATTATTCCCTTCACCCCCACACTTCGTTTTTAAAATATAATGAAAATACCAAGAGTAGGGTAGGAATGGATAAAAATGGCTTGAAACATGGATCATCCCTATAAAGGCCATTAATTGTATCTATCAGCTAAAATAAGGATTGATGTAAAGGTGGTAATTAAGGATAATGTCTTTTCAAAAAATGCCTCAATCATTTTAAATGAGCTTTTGTTTTTTCATAGCTTTGACAAGTTCAAATGCAAGTTCTAGTCGGTGACATGTCCCAAGATCACTCAAGAAATATGCTCAAGAATAAATAGAAAGTACTTGGTCTAGAAATTATCTCGGGAATGAGACATATGATATTGGAAAATCACTCATGGCATGATTAATAATAAAAAATCAATTCACATGATTTTCAAAAATTCAAAGTACGAAAAATGGTAAGGAAATTTCATTTACATAAATAAAATAATTCCATTAAATCATGAGTTATCATTTAAATATCCATGCTTCACTTTAAAGATTAAAATTTTCATTTTACTTATTCAATATCATTAACATTGAAATATAAAAAATGGAATCACATGATTCCTAAGAAAATCATATCTCCTAGATAATTCAAGTAAAGAAATAATTCAAGTGTGGACATGCAATTTTATCTTTAAAGCTCAAAAAAAAGTTTTAGACAAAAAATGTAAGGAGTTTAAAAGATTAAACATTAAAATTAAACTCCCTTTTGAAATAAGGATTCAGTCCTCTTCCTTTATTTAAGGATTCCTTTTCCCATATATGAACCTACAAAATATAATTTCTGACTTAAGAACATGGATCATGTCACTAAAGCTCAAAAAGATAAGGAGGAGTGGGACGCATGCTGGACTAATCTAAGAAAGGAATTTGAAATACAAAAGGCATGTAAAGATAAATCTTGATATGATCCCCCAAGTGGGCCCAAAATTTTTACTACCTCCATAGGGCAGTACCAGCTATTATCCAAAATCAGAGGGTGGATGAAGCTTCTTTGATTTGAACCACCACATGTGGATTTTCCCAGAATCCACATATGTGTTCTTATTGAGGAGGACTCCATGGATAGAGTACAACAAATCTGCCCCCTTCACAATGTGATACAACTTGCATAGTGGGGGTAGGATGAAGTAAGAAGCCTCATCCTCCTTCATTTCTACTTGTGCAATATTCTCTTTATCTTCTTGTATTCCCTCAAAAGAATATTCAATGTATTTTGGGAGATCCAGGTGTTCCTCAACAGGTGCATCTTATTCTTTCTCATCATCCTCCAAGGCATAATAAGAGTTAGTCAATTCTGAAAATTCAAAATAGTTGGGAGTTATACTCAAATTAGTTTCAATAAAATTAAAAGAGTGTGAGTTTGAGATTGTATCATCTCCCTGGTTTGGTTCAACTTAAATCTTTTCTTCGGTGGATAGTTCCTCTTAGAGTTGATTATCACTGGATGGAGGTAGGTAGTTAGGATCCTCCACCTTAAGTTTGGATTAAAATTCATGGATGCCTTCATTGAAATCCTAGAAGACCCATGATGCTTCTTTCTTGGCCTTGAATCTTTGTATGTCATCTTGGAGTTCATTGGCCATGGACATCAAATCTTCAAGTGAAATCCATGTTGCTAGTCCTCTTTCCTTCTGTTTAAACCTTATCATTAGAGCATCATCCCTTCTTTAGAGTTCCTTCTCAGTGTAGTCTATTTATTCCTCATGCACCTGTGAGTAATTATTCCATGCATAATAATTTGAGTTTGAAGACATCATAGAAAAGGGTTTTTTATAGATATTTTTAATGAAAAAATAAAATATTTACAAAAATGTGAATTTTGAAAAATTGATCGAAACAACTACTTAGTTCCCTGGAAACAATTCCAGTTTTTATGCACACCCATCGTAGGGCATGGAAAAAGTAAATTTAAATTCCTAATGCATCATAGAGGCTGACCAGGGTCGTCTCACTTGAGGATCTTTGCAGTCGGTTTAATCACTAATCCTAATTCACTTATTATAATTATTTTTGGTGTTTTTAATATTTATTGAAAATGAGGGTTTTAAGGGTTTTAGAAAATAGTGAAATTAAAATAATGTAATGAAAACTTTAAATCTAAATGCTGATGTAGATGCAAATAGAATGAAATTATAGAAGAAAGGTCTTGGTCCTAGGGTTGGATAACACAGGTTCATTCATTATTTATTTATTATTTTAATTCAATTTGATAATGTAAAACCCGAAATTTCCATGTAATTTTTTTTAAATATAAAGGAATTTTATGAGTCCGTGAAAGTTGACGACGTGTGATTCTGAGGCCCGGTGTGCCCAGAATCAATTTCTGAAGTTTTGTTCGGGTATGTTCAGTAAACGTATGAGCGGGTTTTTCTAACTTTTGAACCGGTGCTCGAAATTGAAATCTGAGGACACCGTTGAACTTGTAGAGCCAATATTCTCTTAAGAAGACTTTCACCTCGATGAAAATTGGTCAAGGGTGAAAGTTAGTTTTGGGGGGTTTTCATGGAAATAATAAAATAAAATAAACACATGTTTTATTTTATTTTATCTTTTATAACCACCCAAGTGGAAGTTGGAGGTGGGGACCACCACACCTTAACCTCACATGAGAGGTTATGGTGGTGGGGCCCACCTGAACCTAACCTCCCATGAGAGGTTACGGTGTGGGGACCACCCAAGACTAAACCCCCCAATTAATTGAGGAAAACCTCTCAACTCCCTCATAAACGAGGGAGAGTCTCTTGACCTCCCTTAACTTAATGGTGCCACCACCCCCTCTTTTAATGGTGTCAACCCTCCCCCTTTAATTAATTGAGCCATCTCATTTAATTAAGTTCTAAAATTTGAATTTTAAATCCATAAAACTAAATAATAGATATTCTTTTATTTGGAGGGGCTATCTATTCATTTGTTGGAAAAAGGTTGTCAAAGGAGGATTAGAGCTCTTGAGAGAAAACTCTCCAATGAAGAATGCTTCCTCCATGAAGAATGCTCCACCGATGAAGAACGTCGACCCCGACTTCGACCTTCTTCCTCGGGACTTCCTACGACATAGGATGTATTTGACTACGATGAGCCAGCGCACAAACCGACGATCAAGGAAAACACTGACGTCCATCTTTTCCCAACGATCTGTCTTCTTCCCCGTGACTCCATCGGTGAACAAAGAACATGGTAGGGGTTTAATTTTATTTAAGTATGATTTATTCCCATGTTATTCCTTTCTTTAAAAATGAAGAATGAGGATGTTTTCCTTTTGCAGGAGGGTTGTTGTGCTTTGTTCTTGATGAACTGATTACTACCACCCTAAACGCGGAGGGTGCAGGCCAAACTAACATGGCCCGACCCCCTGTTGATCTTCTTTGTGGTGTTCTTCGAAACGACGATGAAGGTGACGAAGGCAACGACCATGCCACCCATGGCCTCAACAATGTGCTCCACCCCTGCGGTGTTCCGACCGTTGACCAAACCGGCCCTCGCGCCCCGGCCGCACCGCCTCGCCGGCCGTGCCTCCCTTACCGGCCGCGCCGCACCCCGGCCGCGCCGCCCTCCCCAGCCGTGCCACCTCTCCGGCTGCCCCACCTTTCCGGCCACGCCGCCCTTGCCCTCCGTTCCGCCCTCGTTGGATGCGCCGCCCTCACTGCCCTCGCCGGCCGCGCCGCCCTCTCCGGACGCGTCGCCCGCACCGCCGCGTCGGCCGCGTCACACCGCCGGCCACGCCCCTACGCCCCAGTCGTGCTTCCCCCGGCCGAACCGGCCACGCCCTCGTGATGCCCCAGCCGAACATGCCCCTCACGGAGCCCTTTCGGGTTGAGCCGCCCTGGGCTGGGCTGAGCTGCCCCACGCCCTTGCAGCTCTCCACGATTCCTTGTGGCCTGCTGGGCTGGGCCCAGCGGGCCGGGCCGAACCTAACGGGCTGGCCCATCTAAAGGGCCAGGACAGACCCAACAGGTTAGGCCGGGCTAACCCGAACTGGGTCGACCCAGACCAGGTTGGTTCGACGGTTCGGACCAGACCCGGGCCCACTACAACCCTTTACTTTCTTTTGGCCATATCTTTGGAACCGGTCATCTGTATGACGAACCGTCAACATCATTGGTAATATTGGAGCATGGAGGTCCCTTTGAGTATACCCCACTAGAGTTTGGGGTATAATTGAGATACGGTCGGGTTGGATTGTGCATGAATCCAACCAGGCCCTCGGGACTAAATGATTAATAACTCACAGACCAGGCATCCGATTGACGTGCCGTCAGTTGCACTGAGACCCCTATGATGTGGCGGAACTTTGGGATACTTCTTCGTGGGACTTCGTGGAAGATAGAGCATTGAAAAATATCTTGTGGAGTGGATCTTACAGAGATGATAGAGCATTTGTATGGGAACCTAGTAGCTGGCTGAGACTTGACGACTGCTGACCGATTAACTCGACTAGCCTAGTGGGGAGTGCCTGGTTGTGGTGGCAGACCCATGAAGGATGAGAGCCTGGTTGTGGTGGTAGACCCATGGTACTCAACAGGAGGAGTACCTCTGCAGGCTATGAGGGGGAGTTCCTGGTTGTGGCGGCAAAACCATGATTGGGAGCGCCTATGTGTGATGCAGTAGACCCACGGTACTCGACAGGAGGAGTACCTCAGTAGTCCAAGGTTAGTGGGAAGCGCCTGGTTGTGGCGGCAGGCCCACTGTACTTGATAGAGGTGGAGTTCTCCAGAAGCCGAGGGTTTGAAATGTTACTACCCCTATAATAAAATCTTGGTTGAGTTGAGTCAGTACTTTTGTGTTTTTCCTCACGATTGAGATAGATCACTTGATAACTTAGGTATATGTATGGGCATATACCTAAGTAAGGTTATCTATTGATTTCATACTTTGTGGTTTATCCTTATTAGATTTTGTGAGAACTTGAGGGTCTGAGGGTCCCTACTGAGTATCATTATACTCACCCCTGCATGGTCTATGCTCGCACCTTGTTGTATTGGATGCAGACGATGAACAACGTTGACAGAGGCTGATATTACTAGGACTAGATGGTAACTAGAGGTGGACCATATGGCGTGTCGGTACATGGAGGAGACAGACAAACGTGGAGTGATGAGGAGGCGATCTGTACCTACCCTTCAGGTAGGAACCTCGGAGGACGACCCAATAGCTATTTTTCATTTTTCCTTAGTTGTACTTGTACTTTCAGTTTCTTGTACTTTCCAGTTGGGCTTGTATTCTGGCCCCTTTTTACTTACTGTACTCACTTGTTGGTTATACAGTTTACTCATGTTCATATCTGCTGTGTGTGTTTATAGGTTATAAAGGCAATGCCTTCCTAGTTTTAGGGAATTACGCATTTGGTGCTAGTCGCCAGCCCCTGGCTTATGGAAGGTGGGCTTGGGGTAGTCACTGCATAGGCCCCGGGGGACGGGTCGTGAAAAATTGGTATCAGAGGAGTCGGTTCTACTATATAACTTAGGACTCTGATATTTTCTATGAAGCAATAGTGTTAAGAGTAGTGAGTGTGGTTTTCAGTCCAGGGAGTCCAGTGTTAGTGGGATGGCCAACCTATCCATACACCAGGACCCTTAATTCTGATTTCCGACTCAGTGCATGAAAACACTGATTGTGTGTGTGTTTTCAAAGGTTTTCTTTAAGTCAGCTCAACTAGTTCAGCTCACCAGGTATAACTTTTGACCATGTTGAATCTGTTTCTTTCAGGATGCCTCCACACGGATGACCATCTAGAGTCCAGAGAGTTGTATGCACGGATATCCCACCGAGCGACGAGGCCTCGGTGCAGGGCCCTCTTCTAGCGAAGGCAGCAGCAGTACCTTTCCCCGTTGGACCACCGATGCCACCAGCCCTAGCAACAGACGTTGCACGCTACTTGAGCGCATTGCAAGAGTTCCAGTGCCAGAGGCCACCCAGGTTCAGGGGAGAGACAGACCCATAGGTGTTTGAGGATTGGCTGGAGGCTGTGGTGAGAGTTTTCTGACTGGTAGGGACACCTGTAGACCTCATGGTGATCCTTTCTACCGGCCTACTACAGGCAGCAGCAGGCAGATGGTGGAGTTTGATGCTCCAGGTCCACGACGAGATGACGCTTCTCTGGTCAGACTTTGAGAGCTTGTTTCGGATATAGTATTTCCTAGTGACTCTTCACGCAGTGCACATACAAGAGCTACTTCATCTATAGTAGGGCAGCATGACTGTAGCTCAGTACTCAGTGAGGTTCACAGACCTCTCACGCTACTCCACCGATATGGTGTGGGACCCATTCTTTAGGGCCCAGACCTTCGATAAGGGGATCAGACGGGAGATCAGAGCCCCGATGATCTCACTCAGCATCCTGACACAGGTGGGGGTGCTAGAGAGAGCCCTCCTAGTGGAGAGTTTCCTTGCTGACCAGTCTCCAGTAGCGAGATCTGCCACCAGTCGACACGTAGCAGAGTCTTATGCAGCTAGAAGTAGACAGATGTCGTAGAGGTCCAAGAGGACTAGACATACAGGTGGACGACCGCATAAATCAGGATCGGTTGTGTGGGGCACCCAAAGCGGAGATGGACATGCCAGGAGCGGGCATTGTTACTTATGCGGAGGGCAGGGTCATATGGCTCATGACTGCCTGACCCTCCATTCAAATGATTAGCAGACAGTTGAAGGACCGCCTAGGTAGAGACATAGATTCGATCGAGGCAGTCCGTAGGGAACATGCGGACGTGGAAGAGGAGCTGGTCGTGCAACTGGTGGTGGGAGACGTTTCGAGGTGTTACCGCCACCACCACCAGGAGGTCCACCCCGACCGTAGGGAGTAGGTGGACAGGGGAGAGCTCAACTCTAGGTAGCTGAGGTATACAATCATGGTGCTCTGGAGATGATTCGAGGTACGATCTGTGTCTACTCTACCATATCTACAGTACTTATAGACACAGGTTCCAACCACTCTTTCATTTCCACTTCCCTTTTTCGGAGCTCGAAGATTCCAACGGAGCCGTTGGATCGATCCTTATGGCTAGAGACTTCTACGAGAGCATATTAGATGATTACACATTGGTGCCGGCAGTATGATCTTACTCTAGGAAGTGAGAGCTTCAGCTGGGATCTCTTAGTAGCGACATCGAGGCCTTACAATGTCATCTTGGGTATGGACTGGTTATCTACAATCCATGCTCAGATAGACTATATTAGGTGCAACGTGTGGTGTGTCTACATGGATGGGACTAGGTTTACCTTCACTGGCGAGAAGGGAGACTTTGAAGCACATGATGGACTTGCTCAGAGGAGAGTGCAGCCGATCACTCATCAGTTGGCTAGCCTTACCCTCAGAGCTGTTGATGTGGAGAGTCCGAATTATCCTGTAGTGGTGGACCAGTATGCAGATGTTTTACCTGATGATGTCCCATGTCTACCTCCTCACAGAGAGGTGGAATTTTACATTGACCTGTACCCTAAGAAGACACCGATATCTACACCAGCATATTGGATGGATCCCGCGGAGCTTCGCGAGCAATGAGTACAGCTAGAGGACTTGCAGTGGAAGGGATTCATCTGGCCTAGTGTTTCTCCCTGGGCAGCCCCAATTCTGTTCGCCAAGAAGGTGGATGGGAGCTTGAGGCTTTGTGTCGACTACCGGCGCCTGAACTAGGTGAACGTGAAGAAAAAGTACCCACTACTGAGGATTGACGACCTCTTTGATCAACTGAAGGGAGCACAATGGTTCTCGAAGATAGACCTCAGATCTGGCTATCACTAGCTCAGAGTTCGAGACAAGGATGTGCAGAAGACAACTTTCAGATGTCAGTATGTTCATTACGAGTTCTTGGTTATGCCATTCGATGTAACCAATGCTCCATTAGTGTTCATGAGACTCATGAACAGGATCTTTCAGCCATACCTTGACCGCTTTGTCGTAGTCTTCATCGATGACATTCTGATCTATTCGACTACTGAGGAGGAGCATGCCTACCATTTGTGGGTAGTACTGGACACACTCCAAGAGCACCAAATTTATGGTAAGCTCTCAAAGTGCTAGTTCTAGATCCAAGAGGTTCACTTTTTGGGACATGTCATCTCGGAGGCTAGAGTTTTAGTGGATCCAGCGAAGATTGAGGCGGTACTTGCTTGGGAGCCACTCAGGAGTGTGACAGAGGTACGAAGTTTCCTGAGTTTGGATGGATACTACCAGAGGTTTGTACCATACTCCTCCAGAGTTGCAGCACCACTATCAGCCCGGTTGAAGAAGGGGAAACCCTTTGTGTGGTCGGAAAGATTCCAGCAGAGCTTTCAGGAGCTGAGGCAGAGGCTGACTAGTGCCCCCATCTTGAGTCTTCTAGAGGAAGGCGTAGGGTACATAGTCTACTACGACACATCAGGGAACAGACTAAGATGTGTCCTGATGCAAGAGAGAGCAGTGATCGCATATGGTTCTCAATATCTGAGACAGAATGAGCAGAACTACGCTACCCATGACCTAGAGTTAGTAGTAGTGGTCTTCGTCTTGAAGATGTGGCGACACTATCTGATGGGTGAGTGCTTTACAGCGTACTCTGATCACAAGAGTCTCAGGTATATCTTCTCCTAAAAGGACCTAAACCTAATACATCGACATTGGCTTGAGTTCCTCTAGGACTATGACTTCGAGATAGTCTATACTCCTGGGAAGGGGAACATTGTTGCAGATGCACTCAGTAGGATATCTGGTATAAAACTGCTAGGTGAGGCGAGAAAGCATCTGGCCGCTTTGCAGATATCCTTTGTGGATAGAGATGGAGCAACTTTCCTTCAGTATTCTACAATCACTCACCCACTCCTTCAGCGATTCAGGGAGGCACAACGTGAGGATGCTGACTTCGAGACACGACGTGCTCAGATATCCACAGGGCAGACACCTGATGGATTTTCTGAAGGTGGGGAGCATGTCATCCTCTTCAGAGGATGTACCATAGTACCATTGTCACTTCAAGAGGAAGTGTTGAGGGATTTACACACATCCCATTTAGTGGTACATTAAAGAGTGGAGAAGATATATCAGGACCTCCGACAACAGCACTGGTGGCCGGAAATGAAGAAGGTAGTAGTAGAGTTCGTCTCTCGATGCCTCACTTGTCAGTAAGTGAAGGCAGAGCATCAGGTACCAGCAGGCTTGGTTCAGCCTTTAGAGGTCCCATAGTGGAAGTGGGATGGGATATCCATGGATTTTGTGATAGGACTTCCATGTACATCTAGGGTTCACGACTCAATTTGGGTTATCATCGACCGACTCACCAAGTTGGCCCACTTCCTACCGATCAGAGAGTAGGGTTCAGTAGATATCTTGGGATGCCTCTATATACAGGAGATTGTGAGGCCACATGGAGTACCTTTGACGATTATCTCCAACCGTGATGCATGATTTACTTTCTGGATATGGAAGGGGTTTCAGGAGGCTTTCGGGACACAACTTCATTTGAGCACCACCTTCCATCCTCAAAAGGATGGACAGACCGAGCGGACCATTCAGACCCTCGAGAACATGCTGCGTGCTTGTGTCCTCAAATTCGATCATAGCTGGGAGGATCACTTACCTTTGGTGGAGTGTGCAGACAACAACATCTATCACTCCACCATAGGGATGACACCTTTTGAGGAGTTGTACGGGAAACCTTGCAGATCACATTTGTGCTGGACTGACCCAGGGGAGTAGGCACTCGTGGGACCAGAGATAGTATGGGCCACCATAGAGAAGTTGTAGATCATCCAGGAGTGGATGAATACTGTATAGAGTAGGAAGAAGTCATATGTCAACCGGAGACGGAGACATCTGGAGTTCGAGGATGGCAACCACATCTTTCTACGGGTCACACCCCGATGAGGTCTATGGAGATTTGGCTATGGAGGCAAGTTATCTTCAAGGTTCATCAGAACTTTTTAGGTCCTCAGCAGAGTTGGTGAGGTGGAATACCGCTTAGCTCTTCCACCTTAATTGCACCAGGTGCATGACATCATCCACGTATCCCGGCTGAGGTGATACGTGCACGACCCTTCCCACATCATCGACCATGGCGAGCTGGATGTCGATGATGGGGAGAATTTTACAGAGGTTCCAATAGAGATTCAGGATTGACAGGAGTGAGTCCTTTGTGGATGGTCGATACCTCTGGTGCGCGTTTTTTGGAAGCACAAGAACCTCCAGGAGAGCACATGGGAGTGGGAGGCTCAGATGTGTGCTCAGTACCCCCACTTGTTCCCTTAGTTATGAGTTGTGGCTTACAGGGATGTAAATCCATGAGGTGAGGAGAATTTAAAGACTCAGAATTTCCATGTAATTTTTCTTAAATATATGTGAATTTTACAAGTCCTCAAAAGTTAACGGCGCGTGATTCCAAGGTCCGGTGTTCCCAGAATCAAATTCTGAAGTTTTGTTTGAGTACGTTCAGTAAACGTATGAGTGGGTTTTTCTAACTTTTCAACCGGTGTTTGGAATTGAAATCTGAGGATACCGTTGAACTCGCAGCGCCGATATTCGCTTAAGAAGACTTTCACCTTGATGACAGTTGGTCGAGGGTGAAAGTTAGTTTTTGGGGTTTTTCATGGAAATAATAAAATAAAATAAACGCATGTTTTATTTTATTTTATATTTTATAACCACCCAAGTGGAAGTTGGAGGTGGGGACCACCACACCTTAACCTACCATGAGAGGTTATAGTGGTGGGGCCCACTCAAACCCAACCTCCCATGAGAGGTTACGGTGTGGGGACCACCTGGGACTAAACCCCCCAATTAATTGAGGAAAACCTCTCAACTCCCTCATAAATGAGGGAGAGTCTCTTGACCTCCATTAACTTAATGGTGCCACCACCCCCCTCTTTTAATGGTGTCAACCCTCCCCCTTTAATTAATTGAGCCATCTCATTTAATTAAATGCTACAATTTTAATTTTAAACCCATCAAACTAAATAATAGATAATCTATTATTTGGAGGGGCTATCTATTCATTTGTTGGAAAAAGGTTGGCAAAGGAGGATTAGATCTCTTGAGAGAAAAATCTCAAACGAAGAACACTTCCTCCACGAAGAAAGCTCCACCGACAAAGAATGTCGACCCCGACTTTGACCTTCTTCCTCAGGACTTCCTCCGACGTAGGACATCTTCGACTACGATGAGCCGACGCACAAACTGACGATCGAGGAAAATGCCGACGTCTGTCTTTTCCCAACGATCCTTCTTCTTCCCCGAGACTCTATCGGTGAACAACGAACAAGGTAGGAGTTTAATTTTATTTAAGTATGATTTATTCCCATGTTCTTCATTTCTTTAAAAATGAAGAACGAGGATGTTTTCCTTTTTCGGGAGGGTTGTTGTGCTTTGTTCTTGATGAACCGATTGCTACCACCCTAAATGCAGAGGGTGCGGGCCAAACTAACATGGCCTGACCCCTGCTGATCTTCTTTGTGGTTTTCTTCAAAACATCGACGAAGGCGATAAAGGCAATGGCCACGCCACCCGCAACCTCAGTGACCTGTGCCACCCCCGCAGCGTTCCAACCGCTGACCGAACCGGCCCTCGCACCTCGACCGCGCCGCCCTCGCCAGTCACGCCGCCCTTACCGGCCGCGCCGCCCTTACCGGCCGCGCCGCCCTCGCTGCCCTCACCGGCCGCGCCGCCCTTGCCGGTCGTTCCCCGGCCACGCCGGCGCCGCTCCGCACCCCGGTCGTGCCGCCCTTGCCGGCTGTGCCACACCCCGGCCGTGCCACCCTCACCAGTCGTGCCGCCCTCACTGCCCGCGCCGCCCTCGTCGCCTCGCAAGCCCTGCCGCCTCACCGGCCGCGCTGCCCTCGCCAGCCGCACCCCCGCGCCGACCGCGCCGCCTCACCGCCCGCCCCCCCGCTCCGACCGCACCCCAACGCCCCGGCCGCACTGCCCTCGGCCAAATCGTCCACTCCCTCGTGGTGCCCCGGCCAAACCGGCCCCTCACGGTTCTCTTCCGGGCTGAGCCGCCCCAGGCCGGACCGAGCTGCCCTGTGCCCTTGCGGCTCTCCGCGGTTCCTCGCGGCCGGCTGGGCTGGGCCCAGCGGGCCAGGATGAACCTAACGGGATGGCCCGCCTAACGGGGTGGGCTAGACCCAAAAAGTTAGGCCGGTTCAACCTAAACTGGGTCGACCCAGATTGGGTCGGGCCGGGTCAGTCTGACCAGGTCAGACCGAACCCGGGCCCACTACAACCCTTTACTTTCTTTTAGCCATATCTTTGGCACTAGTCATCCGTTTGATGAACCGTTAGTGGCGCTGGTAATCTTGGAGCATGAAAGTCCCTTTGAGTATACCCCATTGAAGTTTGGGGTATAGTTGAGATACGGTCAGGTTGGATCGTTCACGAATCCAACCGGGCCCGCAGGACTAAATGGCTAATAACTCACAGACCGAGCATCTGATTGACATGCCGTCAGTTGTGTTGAGACCCCTATGATGTGGCGGACCTTTGGGATACTTCTTCGTGGGAATTCATGGAAGATGGATCATCAACTAGTAGCTTTTGGAGCAGATCTTCTGGAGACGAACAAGCATTTGCGCGGGAATCTAGTAGCTGGCTGAGACTTGAAAACTACTGACCGATTGACTCGGAGTGACTCGGATAGCCTAGTGGGGAGTGCCTGGTTATAACAGAAAACCCACGGTGGAGGAGCGCCTGGTTTTGGCATCAGACCTGTGGTACTCGACAGGAGGAGTACCTCTGTAGGATATGAGGGGGAGCGCCTGGTTGTGGCGGTAGACCCATAGTGGGGAGCACCTCTGTGTGACGTAGCAGACCCATGGTACTCGATAGGAGGAGTACCTCAGTAGTCCAAGGTTAGTGGGAAGCGCCTGGTTGTGGCGACATGCCCACTGTACTCGATAAAGGAGGAGTTCTCCTGCAGCTGAGGGTTCAAAATGTTACTACCCCTATAATAAAATCTTGGTAGAGCTGAGTCAGTACTTTTGTGATTTTCCTCATTATTGAGATGAATCATTTGATAACTTAGGTATATGTATGGTAATATACCTAAGTAAGGTTATCTGTTGATTTAATACTTTGTGGTTTATCCTTGTTGGATTTTGTGAGACCTTGAGGCTCCCGGGGTCCCTACTGAGTATTGTTATACTCACCCCTGCACGGGCTATGCCCGTACCTCATTGTGTTGGATGCAGATGACGAACAACGTTGATAAAGGCCGAGAGTACCAGGACTAGATGATATCCAGAGGTGGACCATACGGCATATTGGTACACGGAGGATACAGACGGACGTGGAGTGACGAGGAGGCGATCTGTACCTACCCTTCAGGTAGGAACCTCGGAGGACGACTCGATAACTATTTTTCCTTTTTCATCAGTTGTACTTGTACTTTCCAGTTGGGCTTGTATTCTAGACCTTTTTTACATACTGTACTCACTTGTTGGTTATACAATTTACTCGTGTTCATATCTACTGTGTGTGTTTACAGGTTATAAAGGTAATGCCTTCCCAGTTTTAGGGAATTATGCCTTTGGTTCTAGTTGCCAGCCCCTGGCCTATGGAAGGCGGGCTTGGGGTAGTCACGGCATGGGCCCCGGGGGATGGGTCATGACAGATAATCCATTTTATGAAACCTCATTAATTAACTAATTTCCTTTTATTTAAAGAGTGTGTGATTTTAGCATGCCTCCGACACACCAAACCACACCTCCTCCAATAGTCAACTAGGATAACACCTCAGCCGAGAATGCTATCCCAAAAAGACCTGACTCCATCATATGCCATTTCATCCCTTATGGAAACCCCAACTCCACCGTATAAAGGTATTGCCTAATATAAGGGAGGTATAATGAATTAATCAACAGAAAGGAATGGATTTTGAAATAGTGTCGTGGTGGACGATCGCCACACTCGTGAAATATTCCCGTCTCCACCACAAATAAATTTAAAACATTTTAAATTTAAGTGAAGTAATAATGAACACCATGAAACCTACCCCAGGTCCAATCCTTGAGTTAGTCACTTGACATGGAGAAGTTCATAGAGTTCACGATGGAAATATGGAAGATAGAGAATGAGATTGAAATTGGAAGAGTAAATGGGTGGAAGAAGAAATGAGAAACACTTTAATAATAAAAATATGAATGCATGACATGAGAAAAGAAAACTAAAATAAAAATAAAATAAAGGAATATAAATCCTAAATGTTCCATTGGCCTCCTCTCATTGGTTCCCTAGATGGTGTTGGGAAGGATTTGAATGATTCGAGAGGTAAGAGCTCCTCTCCTTTTATAGGCATATTTCTATCCTCCCCAAGTTGTCGCATTGTTGAACCCTTAATTGGATGAATAACGCATATACCTATTCATTAATGTTGTTCATTAATGTGTTTTCCGTTCATCCTACAAATTTCATCTTATTTGGATACCGGTTGTAGGAGTTATGTTGTTTTCATTGGCGTTTTTTTTTCTGGACGAAGGATCCAGGTAACTTCCTTCAACAATATGTCATTCAATGGCCACCTTAATGGATTCCAAACTCCATGTAATTTATTTTTTGAATGCCCATTTTAGTACTCTTTCATCCTCAAGTGTAATAAACTCATTTGGAGGTGTGTAGGCCAAGATGGATGTCCGTTATGGTGGTGGGGTCCACACTGTCCGCCCAGAAAAATCTTAAACTTCATTGATTTTTACGACCTCTAGATGATCGATTCAGCCCCTGTTTCAGAAGAAAAAAATTAAGGAAATTAAATTAGGATTCTAAAAAAAATTAATCATATAATTTGGACATATATTTTATGATAAATGAAAAAAATACCCCCGTGATAACAATCTGTTAAAATTGCAGAATTAGGATATTTTTGCATTTAGGCTCAAAATAACACAAAAAACTAAATATGATTCATATAAAATCAAGTTAATAACTTAGGATTATTAAAACAATTGAAATTCATACAAAAAATGTGGAAAATATTAGCTCTATCAGAATCATCTATTGATGAAGGGAGTGATCCCTATTTGTCTCCAAAATCTCTACCAACTACATATGGAGCTCCTAGTCCACCTAGGAGACTTAAAAAAAGAGAAAATCTTGTTAGAAGTGATGAATATGAGACTCAGGTCTCTATAGAAGAGCAATACAAAAGTTTCAAATCAACTGAAGAAGATGATGATGATAATGGTGATGAAGAAGAAGAAGATGAGAATGGAAATGAAAGTGGAGATGATAAGAATGGGAATGGAATTGATGATGATAATGATGAAAACTTTGACCCTGATGGATCATATGGAAGAATTAGAAGGATAGATGTAGAGATTCCTCCAGATATTATTGCTTTACCTAGTAAATCTGCTGGGAAACCAGATTTGTCTAAATAAATGGACCCAATGCTTAAAGAAAAATATTCACTTGTTGAGGGAGATAGATCCTAATATTTGGAATTAATTCAAAATTACAAGGCTATTGATGGAGCAGAAATGAGTTTGGTTGGTGATGAAAAAACAATTTATGATTCTTCCATGGTTGAGCATATGAGTGTTATTGCTATTGTGTAACAACATATATTTGAACAAAATAAAAATGAGATTATTGAGGAAGAATATGGGAATGAACATTTAGTTGATATAGATACTCATAAAACTACTATGGATAAGAATCTAGAAGGTGAATCTGTTATTGTTTAGAAATCTTATGTCCAGATGAAAGAAGTGATAGTTAGTGAATAGACTGCTACTGCCCAGAGTGTCGAGACAACTACTATTACCCCTAATGCTATCGTGGTACCTCCTGCCACTACAACTGTTGTTGTTGTAGTTTCAGACCAATGGTTTGATCCCATGTTTGAAGAGTGGGATAAATTATCAAGTGGAGTAAGGTGTCCACCGAAGGATAGTGGACTTGAGGTTTGAGATGAAGGAGATCCTAAGGGATCTATAATATCTTAAGTTAATTTTTATGGGTTATTGGAAAAATTTTCCTCATTTAGAGCTCCTGCACCTAAACCTGCTGCCTCCAAATCCTCCTTTTATGCTAGTTTATGTAGTCACAAAGAGTGACTTAGAAGATTTTGGTAAAAATCTACTTTCATATTTTGATAAGTGTTTCAAGAATAAAACTCCTATCCTAACCAATCTGAGTGAGAATGATGCCAAATATCTCTTTGAGTTGGTGATCCAACACATTCAACCCAAAATTATGCATCACATCTAAGAGGTTGATATTGAAAATAATAGGATCAGTGGTGAACTAGAGTCTTTGAGGGATATTATGGAGGAAATTTAATATGCATTTGTAGTGAGTATGAATGATCTATTGTCAAAGAAGAATTGAGAGTTGCCTCATCCAGCACTTCCAGTGTTATGCCTAATCATCCCCAAGAAACCTTGAGAAAAATAAGATATAAAAGTGACCATGTGATTAAGTTGATTACCTATTATACCCATGAAATGAAAGTTTACAGGGAGACTATTACAAAATCCATCAAGTATTATCTATTAAGGATCTACACAAAGCATGACATGGATGAAAATTTCAAATTCTTAGTTGAAAATTTGAGTATGCCCCCTATTAATCAGGCTTTTAAGGAACAAGTGAGACAATTGAAGGAGATGGATCTTGTGTTGAGTTGGTTTATGGAAGAGAAGGGATAATTATTTAGTGAAATGAAAAGAGGTGGCCAGATTATTATGGATTTCATCAATCTGATGAAGCTATTTCTTCATGTGCATGACACTGTAGTTATTTCTCAAGAAGACATTCCTATCACTCCTTAGCTATCTTTCAAACCAGGAGTGACCAGAGATCCTCGTGCACATTTTACTTCCAAGTTCTAACCCTTTCCTGTGTCTCCTGAACGAGCTACAAGGCATCTCAAGCTAGTTATTATTATGTAATATCATCCTCCTTGATCTATCACTAGACTTACCACTGGTGTTCCAAGTACTTTGCCTGCAGATTCTTCAGATCCTACTACTTAAAATATAAAGAGATCCGAATATAAGGGAAATAACCACTAGATCCTTCGACCCAACCTTGAGTGTGTTGGAGTAAACATTTTTTTAATGGGAATCCTCTTTTTTAATAACTTTTTGATTGTCACTTTATGCATTAACTTTGATCAACTTTATCCCTGAATGTTTCTCTCTTATTTTTTTACTCCATTTAATATTTTATTTTTATACTCTTTACCTTTTTGATAATCCCAAAAGGGGGAGAAAATACATGTATGGAATTTATTTATGATCTCTTTCTACTTATTCAAATGATGTTTCCTTTGATACCTTTTGTTTTTAACCTTTTTTCCTTTGATACTTGATAATTATTTTCAATTTCTCATTATTTATCTTTACTACCATATGCACATACTGTGAATGATAAGTAATGATTTATATTTTTATCTTACCTTTGATATCATGTTTTATATTTTTGCTACCATTTATGCCATGATTTTTTATCATCAAAAAGGGGGAGATTGTTGACCGCCTTGTTTTAATGATCAAAGAATCATGATTCTAATAATACTAATGAATTTAATATTCTCTATCAGTATTTAATAATCTAATACAAGTGATGAAATTGAAAAAGTATGAGTCAATTCTAGTCACTACTAAGGATGAGTCACCATTATGATTAAGACACTGTCAACCTATCACACCGCAAAGGAAGACTCACTGCCAGAATAAGGACTCACTGTCAGGATTTCATACCACTGAACTGGAAAATTGGAAAATTCTGAGACATAGTCACATATGATTCACCATTTTCCATGAATCACCATCAGCATGGAAATATCTCTGAGTTTAAGACACCATCAGATGACACACCACCAAAGTATAAAATCGGTAAAGTATGAGATACCACTAGGATATCTCACAGTCAAGATATCATGCTTCCATAATGTAAATTTGGAACCACCAACTTGACCTATCGACAGACTGACCTATCATCAGATGAATCAGCACTAGAGGAGTTACTTCCAGACATGAAATTTGGCTAAGTACAATACACTGCTAGCTTTGTGTCACCATTTCAATGAGACACCGCCAAACTCTAATACTCCGCTAGAATAAGTCAGCACCAATTTGAGACACCACCAGATCCTGAGACACCAACACTATTTATAAACTTCATCTTTTCATTTAAATATTTTCTAATAGATATATTATTGAATTTAATATAAAATTATATTTTAATGATTGTTGTAAGAACCCGGATCTTCGTTCAAGTATGTTTTTCCTTTTTTCTGGAGTTTTTAAGAAAAATGGTTTTTATGGAATTTTCAAAGTACACGCCGTGTACTTTCTGAGTACACACCGTGTACTCTGTTCCGGCTCGAAGCCGTGTGCTGGCCGTGTCCGGCCCACACACAAGGTGTGTAAGGCTGAGGTGGAGGCTGGTTAATTCTGAGTACGGAAAAATTGAAGTACACGCCGTGTACTCAAGAAGTACACGCCGCGTACTTACTTTTTTTTCATTAAACGGACCGGGGTCACACTTAACCCCCATATTCGTCTTCTTCTTCAGTTTTCAACCGTCTGAGAGCGACCATATGGCCGGACCTTCAACGAACTCCTGCCTCGCCATCCGTTCTCCGATTCAAGCTCGGTTGATTGCGTTGGAATCGCAGAGGTGAGTTCTTCCTTCTGCTTTAGCCTTGTTTTTTGATTCCTCCTCATTTCCAAGTTATCGTGGGATGAACATTTTGTGCGTTTTCTCAGATCTACGTCATTATAAGAGGAATCTGTTGTTGAGGCTCACGTATATCGATCTCCTAGGATCGAGGTAGGTGGTTTGTGCCTTTCTGTAGAAAGTTGATGGATATTTTGTGAAATTTCCACCAATACCCTTGAACGGGGTATTGAGTGTTTCCTGTTTTTCCCTTGTTAATTTCTTGATTGCTCTATTAGAGGTTATTTCTTGTGATTAGAGTATTTTTGTTTGTGCTCAGTTTGCTTTCCATGCTTGTTCTGCCTGTTTGGCGTTTTTCCAGTTGCCATGCCTAGTTGTAGGATAGTGGAACTGTTGTTTTATTATTGCTGTTGAGACTTAGTTGATAGCCAAGTAGTTCTTGAGGTTTACTTGGAAGATACACACGCGTTGAGCATGTTTAGTTATACTCAGGACTGTGAGAACCTAGAGTAGTAGACCAAAGGGAGAATTGACGGAAGGGCATCTCCAGAGTGTCTTTTAATTACGATGCGAGACTATAGGGGGGATTTACGTTGAGTGCTTCCCCAGAGAGTATGTAGATCCACGAAGTGGGCCAAAAGGGGAATTGACGTTGAGTACTTCCTCAGAGATTCTTTAGCACGATACGAGACTATATGGGGAATTGACAGTGAGTGCTTCCCCAGAGAGTCTGCTTAATTACATAGCTGAACCAGAGGGGTGAGACTGTGTGTGCCTCCCAGAGGGTTGTGAGTACTTAGAGGTTGAACCATAGGGGTTAGACTATGAGAGCTACCCAGAGGGTTACCTGTTTTTCTTCTTGTTGCTGGCTGCTTACTTGTGTGCTATACTTGTTAGAACTGTGGTTTGTAGCTGTTTGTGCTGTCTGTTTACTGCTTCTTGTTTTAGTACTGCCATGTATTCATTGACTGTTAGGCACAAATCTTTGGGTGATTCCTACTGGGATTGCATCTCACACCCTGTTTGGTCCATGCTTTTGGGCCCAAGAAGACTATGTTGCTTTAGGTATAGATAAGGGAAAGTGCCCTTCTACTTCAGGATCTTGATTGCACCAGGAGCTAGGGAGCATGGGACTGAGCTGTGGCTCGCGATGCTGAGGAGATTAATTTGTTTTCTTTTGAACTTGGTTTCAGTTTTACTTCATCACGTTGTTGTGTTTGCTGTTTTCCTTTGATGCTTGTACCTGTTGCATCATTTTCATCATAGTTATATATATCTACATTGCTTCCGCTGTTTGGTTTCTGTTGTTGTGCATGTTTATTGCTGCTTTCGCTATTTATTGTGGTTTTCTTACCTCGTATACCTTACCAAATGAGGTCATAATTTCCCCACTGACTCACCAAGGCCCTCGCTGCTAGTCGGCAGCCTCTGACGTTCGGGGAAACACGCTTGAGGTCATGTGGCGAACCGGGTACGGGGCACCAGTGGAGGGGCTCCAGACTCGGGACATTACAAAGTGGTATCAGAGGAGTTCTTTTCTCTTTCTTTACTGTTTGGAGACCTTATTCAGGGATAGGAGGGATTCAGTACTTGGCATTAAGATGTGCTCGGGAGTATCTAACCCGTGTACAGGGAAAAGCCATACTACCTCGTTAATTGCAGTTTTATGGTTTTGAGATTTTATGGTTGGTCTGTTTTCACCTAGAGTGATTCATATGACTTGTGTAGTTATTGTTTTGATATTTTGGTTATATTTATTTCACAACCCGATGAGATGAGGGTATGACATCTCATGCATCATATAGTCACTTGTAGAAATCACATTTCATGCATTCTTACCATGCTATCTAGGGTGCATTAGCGATTGCATGTTGTTGTGATAGGATTTGTGTAAATTATGCATGCTGTTATGATATATGCTTGATAGATTCTCTACTGTTATGTTATAAAACTGTTTGTTTTGTTCTTTGCTTAAAGTAAATGCCAAATTTTGGTTCTTGAGGTGTTATGTACCCTCACGGATCGGAATTTGGAACTTTTCTCCTTGTTTTTGTGTTCTGTAATTCTGTGCAGTTTCTGAGCTACTGCCCAGAAAAACCCAGAATACACAGCGTGTACTTTTTAGATACACGCCGTGTAGTTTTCAGGCCGTGTCACTGACCGTGTGAGCATAACACGGTGTCGTAGGAGTAACTTCATGAACACGCCACGTACTATTGGTACACGCCGTGTGAGTTCGGAGCCGTGTACCCGGCCGTGTCACTAACAACACGGGCTGGGGAAGCTCGGGTAGAACACGCCGTGTCCTTAGGGAACACGCCGTGTAGTCCTGTCCAGGTATCTGGCCGTGTCACGAACAACACGGGCCAGAGTGACCTTATTTTCTACATGACGTGTTTGTTCGGAACACGCCGTGTAGTCTTGCCAGGTACCTGGCCGTGTCACGAACAACACAGAACGGTGTCGCCTTGGCCTATGCACGCCGTGCTTTTTTGGAGCACGCCATGTAAGGTCCAACCATGTATACGGACGTGTACTCAATAACACGGACCGCCGAAGCCTCGTCTAGTGCACGCCGTGTTTTATTCGAACACGCCGTGTAGTCTCGGGTTGAGTCGGACCGTGTGGGTTAGCCGTGTAAGGAGACTCGGGCAGGGGAATAGTTTTCAAGTACACGCCGTGTGTGGGGGTCAACACGCCATGTAGTTTTTAGTGTACACGACTTGTAGGGCAGGAGTACACGCCCATGTCAGTGGTTTAAGTAGACACGCCGTGTAGTTTTATACACGCCGTGTAGTTGTGTTTTGCAATCTTGTGTGTTTTTCCCCCTGTTCCCATTTTGTACTCTTGTGTTCTCGGTACTTGTTTTCCTAATCTAAGGTGTGCTTTTGATCTTTCAGAGATATGCCTCTGAGACGTCCTCCAGTCGTACATCTGTCGTCAGGCAGTGATCAGACGCCAGACAGGGCTGATCAAGGACTTCCTGTCGATCCCCCAGCTGAGCCAGCCTTAGCACTGGTTGTTGTACCAGTCACAGGTGCTGATGTGCAGTTCAGGGAAGGTTTCATGAGGATGATACAGGCCTTCCAGGGAGCACCTCCTCCTGCCTTGTCTATGGAAGATTTGACGCGGGTCTTTCAGCAGCAGCATCCTCCCACGTTCTTAGGGGAGGGAGGACCTCAGGCTGTAGAGTCATGGATGGAAGCCATGCTGACTATATTCGAGCATCTGGAGACGCCTCCATAGAGGCAGGTCAAGCTCTCCACCTACATGCTCCGAGACTCTGCCAAGAGGTGGTGGGACGTGATCTCACAGGTGGGTCAGCAGCAGGCTATGACTTGGGAGGAGTTCCAGTGCGTGTTCTACAACTACTTCTACCCAGAGACCCTGAGGGCCGATCAAGCCCGGGATTTCATGATCTTAGAGTAGGGTACTCTATCTGTCATGGAGTATTCCTCTCGTTTCACTGAGCTGCAGCGTTTTACACCCCTTCGGGATGGGAGTGGGGTGTTCTTGGCGAGGAAGTTTGAGGATGGACTCAGGCGGGAGATCCGCTCACAGGTGAACATATTCCAGCTGTCTTCCATTACTTCCATCGTCAACTAGGCACTGATTGCGGAAGGCAATATGAGAGACTCTGGAGTTGTGAGTCAGGGCGGTTCTGCTTCCAGAGCTAGCTTCCTTTCAGATGACAGCAAGAAGCACCGTAGGGAGCCTATGCGCGGTGATTCGAGGAAGCGAGACGCATCATCAGGAAGCCAGGTGACATGCTACCAGTGTGGCCGAACAGGACACATGGGGCCGCAGTGCCAGAGAGACCCCGTGGAATGCTGATTTTGTGGTAAGTTGGGTCACCTTCAGCATTTCTGCCAGGTTTTCTCACCAGGAGCAGGTGACCGGGGTTCTTCCACGACTCCTCGTTCAGGAGAAGCCCCACCAGTCTCTCACCAGTTAGGGAAATGGAGTTCTTCCGGCCATTCGGGACAAGGTGGAGGTCGAGGCCGTGGCAGTCAGCCACCAGTTCCTCAGAACTAGTAGGGAGGTTCAGCTCAGAGTGGTCAGTCAGGGGCACAAGGCCGCGGTGCAGGCTAGTCTTTCACCGTGGAGCAGACTTATCATGAGCAGGATCCCAACCCTTCTACTGTTCGAGGTACAATTTTAGTAGCCTCAGTTTTATCTTCAGCCCTTTTCGATACTGGTGATACACATAGCTTTATCTCTTTTTCCATTGTGGAGAGCCTTGGACTCTGCATCTTTTCTTCTGCCGACTCGTTGACACTAGACACACCCTTGGGAATAAGGACATCTAGTGTACGTCAGTGTAGAGAGTGCCCTATCGAGATTGCAGGGTATCACTTCTTATGGGACCTCTATGTCCTAGAGATTACAAGCTATGATTTCATCCTTGGCATGGATTTGTTGATTCCCTTCCGGGCAGTCGTCGACTGCTATCGCCGCAGAGTCAGTTTCATTTCACCAGAAGGTGAATCTTTCCTTCATAGAGGTGAATGGGACTTTCGAGCGAGTCGGGTAGGACTCGAGCATCTTGGGCTAGGAGGAGTGACGACCCAGATTGCTAGTCTTTATCTGGATGATCAGGGAACTCCACAATTGGACTTTCCTCCAGTGGTGGATCTCTTCAGGGATGTTTTTCCAGAGGACTTTTCGGGTTTGCCTCTAGAGCGTGAGGTAGAATTATCTATTGAGCTCGTGCTAGGAGCGGCACCGGTGTCCATTACTCTATATAGGATGTCCACACCTGAGTTGCAGGAGCTCAAGAAGTAGTTGGAGGAGTTACAGGCTAAGGGGTTCATCCGACCCAGTACTTCTCCTTGGGGTTCGCCTGTTCTGTTTGCGAAGAAGGCAGACGGTACCCTTCAACTTTGTGTGGATTATCGGAAGCTGAACCAGTTGATGGTTAAGAACTGATATCCTTTTCCATGGATTGATAACATTTTCGATCAGCTTTGAGGAGTCCAGGTGTTCTCTAAGATCGAATTGAGGTCCGGTTATCATCATTTGCGCGTTATACCATCAGATATACCTCTGACAGCCTTCAAAAGCAGGTACGGTCTTTACGAGTATACGGTCATGCCCTTCGGACTCACGAACGCACCTGCAGTTTTTATGGCACTGATAAACCGAGTGTTTCATCCTTACTTGGATTCCTTCGTCGTGGTCTTCATGGATGATATCTTGGTGTACTCTCACACTCGACATGACCATGACACACATCTTGAGATCATTCTGAATACACTGAGAGAGCATCGACTTTATGCTAAACTCTCGAAGTGCCACTTCTGGATGGATCAGATTCACTTATTGGGTCACGTCATCTCAGAGGCAGGAGTATCTGTGGACCCAAAGAAAGTGAGAGCTGTAGTTTCCTGGGAGCAGCCGAAGAACGTTTTTGAGGTACGAAGCTTCCTATGGCTGGCTGGATACTACAGACGCTTCATTTGGGACTTTTCTCATTTAGCAGCACCCTTGAAAGGTCTGACCAAGAAGGGGGTGAGGTTATTATGGTCAGATTCTTATGATTCAGCCTTTCAGGAGTTGAAAGGGGGGTTGATGTCAGCACCGATACTAGTCTTGCCAGAGCCAGGAAAGAGCTATACTGTTTACTGTGATGCTTCGGGTATCGGGATGGGAGCTGTGCTTATGCAGGGAGATGGAGTCGTTGCGTACGGGTCTCGACAGTTGAGGCCACATGAGAGGAACTACCCTACGCACGATCTAGAGTTGGCAGCTGTTGTTCATGCCTTACGCTGTTGGAGACACTATCTTCTGGGAGAACACTTTGTGGTCTTCACTGACCACAAGAGTCTCAAGTATATATTCACTCAGCGTGATCTGAATCTGAGTCAGCGCAGGTGGGTTGAGTATCTATAGTCTTTTGACTTCGAGCTTGACTATACGCCGGGAAAGGGTAACGCCATGGCAGACACGTTGAGTAGGAGAACTCAGATTCAGGCAGTTCAGGAGGCCAGTAGTGAGTGGAAGCTGATGGATCTGTTCACTGAGATGCATCTGGAGGTGCACGATAGACGGGGACAAACCTTTCTATCTTCTGTAGCTATTACCTCCACGCTACTTGATCGGGTACGGATGAGGCAGCTATCAGACTCGGAAGGTTTAGTTTTGTGGGAGAGTGTGTCAGGAGGGGAACCTCTTCCTGGATGGACAGTGGGCGAGGATGAGATCTTGCGTTTCCAAGGACGCATATGGGTTCCAAAAGACATACACGAGGAGCTGATGCGGGATTTCCATTCCTCAGTTTGGGCAGTTCATCCTGGCGTCACCAAGATGTATCGAGATCTTCATCGCCAGTACTGGTGGCCAGGTATGAAGAAGGATGTTGCCGGTTTTGTCATGAGATGTTCTACTTGTCAGCAAGTGAAAGTAGAGCATCAGCGACCAACGGGGCTCTTACAGCAGTTACCCATTCTGGAGTGGAAGTGGAACGATGTTGCGATGGACTTCGTAACCGGGTTGCCGAGATCACCTCAAGGGAACGATGCTGTTTGGGTTATCATCGACAGACTTAAAAAGGTGGCTCACTTCTTGCCGACCAAGGAGACCTTTAGTGTCGATGATCTGGGAAGACTTTACATTAGAGAGATTGTGCGTCTGCATGGAGTTCCGCACTCTATTATTTCATACAGAGATGCACGCTTTACCTCTCGGTTCTGGAAGGGACTTCAGAAGGCCTTGGGTACACAGGTACTTTTGAGTACAATATACCATCCCCAGACTGATGGCCAGTCCGAGCACACGATCCAGGTGCTTGAGGATATGCTCCGAGCTTTCATCCTAGACTTTGGCGGTTCTTGGGAGAAGCATATTCCTCTGGTGGAGTTCGCCTACAACAACAGTTTCCAGGCGACCATCCAGATGGTGCCATACGAGGCTTTGTACGGTAGGCCATGACGATCACCCTTATGCTGGCTGGAGGCAGGAGAGGCAGCTTTGCTGGGACCTCATCTTGTATAGGAGACTTCAAAGTAGATAGAGTTGGTTCAGAAGAGGATGGATACATCACAGTCTCGGTAGAATTCTTATGCTGATCAGCGGAGATGACCTCTGGAGTTTGAGGTCGGTGATCGGGTTTTCCTACGTGTCGCACCTAGGTTGTGACACAAAAGGATTCAAAGAAAGGGTAAGCTTTCACCACGGTATGTCGGGCCATTTGAGGTCTTGGAGAGAGTTGGGCCAGTCGCCTATCGGTTGCAGCAACCTCAGAGGTATCAGGCCATGCACGACGTATTCCACGTCTCTCAACTCCGACGTTACTTTTCAGACCCGTATCACATATTTTAGCCCGAGGAAGTCGAGCTTGAAGCGGATGCATCATTCGAGGAGCATCCTATCTGGATTTTCGATCGCAGTACGAAGGTTCTCCGTGGGCAGTCTGTTCCTCTGGTACGGGTGCTATGGCAGCATGGGAGAGTACAGGATGAGACCTGGGAGAGGGAGGACGATGTATGATCGTAGTGGCCGGAGCTATTCGGGGATTCTTCTTCTCCACCTCGTTAGGGAAATTTGGGGACGAATTTCTTTAAGGGGGGAAGTTTGTAAGAACCCAGATCTTCGTTCAGGTACGTTTTTCCTTTTTTTTGGAGTTTTTAAGAAAAATGGTTTTTCTGGAATTTTCAAAGTACACGCCGTGTACTTTCTGAGTACATGCCGTGTACTCTGTTCCGGCTCGAAGCTATGTACTGGCCGTGTCCGGGCCAAACACATGGTGTGTAAGGCTTAGGTGGAGGCCGGTTAATTCAAAGTACGGAAAAATTGAAGTACACGCCGTGTACTCAAGAAGTACACGCCGTTTACTTTATTTTTTTTCATTAAATGGACCGGGGTCGCGCCTAACCCCCATATTCGTCTTCTTCTTCAGTTTTCGACCGTCTGAGAGTGACCGTACGACCGAATCTTCGATGAACTCCTGCCTCTCCGTCCGTTCTCTGATTCGATCTCGGTTGATTGCATTGGAATCGCAGTGGTGAGTTCTTCCTTCTGCTTTAGCCTTGTTTCTTGATTCCTCCTCATTTCTAAGTTATTGTGGGATGAAAGTTTTGTGCGTTTTCTCAGATCTACGTTGTTCTAAGAGGAATCTATTGTCGAGGCTCATGTATATCGATCTACTAGGATCGAGGTAGGTGGTTTGTTCCTTTCCGTAGAAAGTTGATGGATATTTTGTGCAATTTCCACCAATACCCTTGAACGGGGTATTGCGTGTTTCCTATTTCTCCCTTGTTACTTGCCGAATTTGCTTGATTGCTCTAGTTGAGGTTATTGCTTGTGATTAGAGTATTTTTGTTTGTGCTCAGTTTGCTTGCCATGCTTGTTCTGCCTGTTTGGCGTTTTGCCAGTTTCCATGCCTAGTCGTAGGATAGTGGAACTATTGTTTTGTTATTGTTGTTGAGCCTTAGTTGATAGCCAAGTAGTTCTTGAGGTTTACTTGGACGATACACATGCATTGATCATGTTTAGTTATACTCAGGACTGTGAGAACCTAGATTAGTAGACCAAAGGGAGAATTGACGGAAGGGCTTCTCTAGAGTGTCTTTTAATTACGATGCGAGACTATAGGGGGAATTGACGTTGAGTGCTTCCCCAGAGAGTCTATAGATCCACGACGCAGGCCACAAGGGGAATTGACGTTGAGTTCTTCCCCAGAGATCCTTTAGCACGATACGAGACTATAGGGGGAATTGACGGTGAGTGCTTCCCCAGAGATTCTGCTTAATTACGTAGCTGAACCAGAGGGGTGAGACTATGTGTGCCTCCCAGAGGGTTGCTAGTACTTAGAGGTTGAACCATAGGGGTTAGACTGTGAGAGCTACCCATAGGGTTACCTGTTTTTCTTCTTTTTGATGGCTGCTTACTTGTGTGCTATACTTGTTAGAACTGTGGTTTGTAGCTATTTGTGCTTTCTATTTACTGCTTCTTGTTTTAGTACTGTCATGTATTCATTGACTGTTAGGCACAAATCTTTGGGTGATTGCCTAATGGTATTGTATCTAACACCCTGTTTGGGCCATGCTTTTGGGCCCAAGCAGACTATGTTGCTGCAGGTATAGATAAGGGCAAGCACCCTTCTACTTCAGGATCTTGATTGCACCAGGAGCTGGGGAGCATGGGACCGAGCCATGGCTCGCGATGCTGAGGAGATTACTTTGTTTTCTTTTGAACTTGGTTTCAGTTGTACTTCAGCACATTGTTGTGTTTGCTTTTTTCCTTTGATATTTGTACCCACTGCATCATTTTCATCATAGTTACATATATCTACATTGCTTCTGCTGTTTGGTTTCTGTTGTTGTGCATGTTTATTGCTGCTTCTGCTGTTTATTGTGGTTTTCTTACCTCGTACACCTTACCGAATGAGGGCATAGTTTCCCCACTGACTCACCAAGGCCCTCGCTGCTAGTTGGCAGCCTCTGGAGTTCGGGGAAACGCGCTTGAGGTCATGTGGTGAACCGGGTATGGGGCACCAGTGGAGGGGCTCCGGACTCGGGACGTTAGAATTGTCTCTTAAATGATTGAAAAAATGCATTGAAGAAGATGTCAGATGTGCTATATAAGGAAAAAAAATATCCAGATGCATGTAGATATTCTCCCTATTGTTGCTGTTATGTAAGGAAGAAAACTCCCTCATGCGTAGATTCAAAAAATTAGATAGTTAGCAAGATGAGATCTCATGCTTACCGAACACACACATAGAGCTGAAGAACTAAACTACTACATCCCAGAAACACTCGACTGAGAAATTTGAAGCTCAAACACATCTACTAATTTCCTCCAGTCAAGAAGATAAGAGTCCATGAAACTCTGTTCTACTGATGTTTTTCAAGAGAACCTGACTCAAGCTTCATTTACAAATATTTTACAAGAGTCAAGAGCTTCACTAAAACAGACTGAGCATTTCTATCTCTACAATTTTTTAGATTTCTCGATTGTGTTTATTAATTATTATATTTCAAGAAATGTGTGTTCACTCTCTATTTTATCACACGCACACTATCTCTTGTGTTGAACTAGAAGATACTTGATATCTTCTCTTAACCTTTATTTTAGCTACATTCCCACACATAGCTGTTGTATAGGTCCCTGTATGGCCTGTTTTTTTGTACTCCCATGGATGATAGTGGAAGAGGTCACGTGTGACCTAGATATTTTTTAAACTACTGTAAAACCCGATCCAAGTTTTGTATCAACTTTTTTATGTTATATAAACTACTTGGTGGTAGGTGATCATCAAGCGGAGAGGAATAAGTCTCATCTTGAGACTGAACCTCTTATTTCAAATTTCTACTGTGTGTTTTTGTTTTCTTTATTGCTGCTTTTAAAACTAAAAATATTTTAACCAAATAAAAACTAATACTTTTATATTTAATCTTTATTAGTGTTTTTATAATATTTTAATTGAGTAAATTGATTTCAAAATACTAATTGATATTGTATATCACTTACTTGAGCACTAATAAATCTTTAAGAAACCTCTCAAATTATTATAACTTATAACAATATGATATATTTATTAACTGAGTCATTTTAAATTAATTGGGGGATTCCAAATTAATCCATTTTAAATAGAAATTTTTATTGGGTACTCAATTCACCCCCTCTTGAGATACTCACTCTGACCAACATCATCTAGTGGGGTGATTCATAATTTGAGGATGTTAATTGATTAAGATATTTTGATTGATTTATGTTCTTTAAATTAACATTGTTTATGTGAAACTTGATATTGCATGTATTATTGAAACATCTTTTTTGAAATATGGATTCCATGGATTATTGGAACCACAAGCACACATGGGTTTATGAAACATTCAACCTTCCATAAATGATAATTGATAAATACTAGATACCTTGTTAAGGCTTGGATTAAATCCAAAATTGGGAATTCTGATTGAAATCATCTTATGAAGTGAATGTCAATTTAATGAAATGTTTTTCAAATCTCAAGAATTCCATAAAATTACATCCTAAATAATAAAATCACTCCAATATTTATAAAATTGTTAAACCTAAATTCATCCATAAATCAATTTAATTAAGCTCTATAAACAAACCCCCCTCTCAAAAGAAAAAATAATATTTTATTGAAAAATATAGTACCATCACTGATGATTCGACTTGAGTTCAACTATACACATTATAGTAGAGCACCGAACCTTTGAACGATATATACGACAATCATCCGCACTTTAAATGGATCTGTTTTTAGGGATTGTTCAACTATTAGTCAGTTTTTTTATTAAAAAACAAAAATAAAATAAAAAAACCAAAAATAAAATAAAAAAATCTTAAAAAAACACAAAGAAACACCCACATTCCTCATACTTTCAAAATTTCTCAGAATTCCCCATATCCTCCCAAACAATCCATTAGATTTTTTTGACCCTAAAATTAAGTGAACTCTTTGCCAACTTAGGAGGAACCTTAGGTATAATCAAAACATTAAACATCCAATTGATATAAATATGTCCAATCCCAGGGAACAAGCACTTAAATAACTTGCTACCTCTAATATGAATTACCAAACCCATGGTATTCAATATCCAAACATTGAGGTAGATTTTGAACTCAAATTGGGTTTGATTCATCTTCTACCACATTTCCATAGGCTATTCGGTGAATATCCACATCTTCACCTCAAAGAGTTCCAAGTGGTGTGCTCTACCATGAATCCTTAGGGGGTTTATGAAGAAAAAATCAAACTTCTACTAGCCCCTTTCTCCCTAACTGACTCTACCAAGTCATGAATCTACTACCTCCCTCTTGGTTCCATAAATGCATGGGATGACATGAAGAAAATATTCCTAGATAAATTATTCCATGTTTCTTGAACCAATTATATCTAAAATGAAATTAGTGGTATCTATCAATTCCTTAATGAATCACTATATGATTATTGGGAGAGGTTAAAAAATCTTGTGTCAACTTTCCCACACCACCAAATACCTAAACAACTCTTGATCCAATACTTCTATGAGGGGTTATTGGATATGGAGAGAACTCTCATCGATGAAACAAGTGGAAATTCTCTTGTTGAAAAAACACTTATAGCTACATGAGATCTCATAATCAATATGACTATAAACATGCAATAATTACATACTTGATCACATGCTCAATTCAAACAAGTCTAAGAGAATTAATCCATAGAGACCAATAAGATGACTGAGTTAATGAGTGAGCTTATAGGTCTTGTGTAATAACTAGTTGTGGCTTCCAAAACCCTAACATCATCTTCTCCACAATCTCTATTCACTAAACCTATCAAAAACTATGGAATTTGTAGCTCCTCATCTCACCCAACTGACACATGTCCACAACTACAAGATGATATATCAGATTCTTCTGGTCCAATGGAGATCAATGCAATATATACTCAGTGGAACACCAACCCTCTATAATTAAGTCAGTTCATTAGAAACTCTAACCAAACCCACTCTAATCCCTTATCTTCTACCTATAACCTAGGAATGAGGTATGGTGATCCTGTATCTCATCCCTATCAATTCCCTCCTCAAAATCCAAACCAATTCCAATATGGTCAAGGTGGTGCTAACTTCCAAAAACCTTATCCTTTTTTCCTCAATATCAAAGGAGAAATCTACCTCCTTCTCCTGGTTTCCCCTATCCTAGTGAGCCTTCTCTATTCTCAACCCAATACAAGCACTTTTCTAAGAACTCAAATCAAGGAAATCCCAATATAGTACATGCCTCTTATTCTAAGAAGAATAATTATGGAAGATATTTCCTCATTCACCCATTATATCCTTAAAAACATTGAAAACCAACTTGGTCAACTTAAATTCCACCCAAGTCAGCAACAAAAATCCAATTCTTCCCAACTCCCAACTCAACCATTTCCCTACCCCAAGGGTAATGTAAGTGTAATTTCACTTTAATCTGGAAAGAAAATTGCTATACCTCATGGTGAATTTTCTAAATCCCCTTTAAATGTTGATATGGAAAAGGAAAAGAACAAAAATATAGAAAAATAACATGAATACAGTCCCTCGCCTCCTTCCATTCCTCTAAGGATCCTAATTCCTTTTCCTCAAGCCATATCTAAGACTAAGAACCCTTTGATCCTGATTTTGAAATGATCAATATGTTTAGATGTTTTTAAGTAAAAACTCCCATCCTAGATTTCATTAAAAAAAATCCCAAAGTTTAAAAATTTTATTAAATAATTATGCACCCATAAGAAACATCTTAGTAACATTGAAAATTTTTCAACTGAATAGTCCATTCCCATGAAGTGAAAAGATCTAGGGACCTTTATGTTTATATTAAAAACAGGGAGTTCAAAATTTGATGATGCACTCATAGACCTGGGAGCCTTAATAAATTTCATACCCAAACACATGTTCTCCAACCTTGGTCTAGGTTCCTTACACCAAATGAGCATTTTCATCTAGTTATCCAATTGACGTACTATCAGTCCTGAGGGAATACTCAAGGATGTACTTTTCTAGGTCAATGATATTATCTTCCCAGATGATGTCTATGTACTTGACTTGGAAGGTGAGACATATTCTTCTCATTCTCCCCTAATTATAGGAAGACCATTCCTCATGATAGCTAGAACTAAAATTAATGTCCACGAAGGCATCTTATCCATGGATTTTTGTGACTAACCAGTCAAGTTTAATATTTTTATAGCCATGTGATTCCCATCAAAGGATCACTCTACATTATATATCCATACTTTTGAGAACACTTCCAAGAGTCAATTGAATCCTGTTCCATCATGCTCTTTTCATTCTAATGATAGAGGAGTTTTTGAAATTTTCACCATAATTAACCAAGTCATAAATAGATAAGTTGATGTTGACCTTTCATTTATAAACTCTATCGATCTAAAGGATCTTGAAAACTCATTGTAACCCACTCTCAACTCTAATATTTATTATTCAAACTTGTAATGTAATGATGAAAATGAATCAAAACCAACCATAATCCCTTCCTATGTTACTAAATTTTCTAACCTACAAATGAATGATGAAACTGATCTAAAACTCCTTCCTTCTAACCTAAAGTATGCATTCCTTTTCCATGATCACTCTTATCTTATCATTGTATCTATTGAACTTACTAAAATTGAGGAGTCCAAACTTGTTTAGTTTTTAGAGGAAAACAAAAAGGCATTAGGTTGGCCCCTAGATGACATTTAGTAATCAAACATTCCCTTTTCATACACCACATCCATCTAGAAGAATCATCCAAACCAATCAGACAACCTCAAAGAAGACTCAATCCACTTATACTTTAAGTAGTTAAGGAAGTGATCACCAAGATTATTCAAGCTAGTATTATCTACCCAATTTATTATAGTTAATGGGTTAGTATGATTCAAGTGGTACCTAAGAAGGGTGGGATAATTATTTTCATAAATGAACACAGAGAGGTCGTCACAAATTGAGTGAAAAAATGGCGTGTGTGCATCAATGATTAGAAATTGAATGATGAAACATGAAAAAATCACTACCCTCTTCATTTCATTGATCAAATTATAGAAAAATCATTTTTAAATTCTCATTATTGATTTCTTGATGGATACATTGACTACTTCAAAATCCAAATCACACATTGAGACTAAGAAAATACTTCATTCACTTACCCCTTTGGAACATATGCATATAGGAGAATTCATTTTGACCTTTTCAATGATCCTGCACATTCCATAGGTGTATTTTGAGCATATTTTTTTGAATTCATTGAGCATTTCATGGAGTTATTCATGGATTAATTTACCATTTATGGAGATTCATTTGAATCTTTCCTGTATTCACTCTCTTTGGTCCAACAAAAGTGTTTCAAATGTAACCTTATGTTAAATTTTTAAAAATGTCACTTCATGGTTTCAAATGGGATTTTTCTAGGACACATAATTTATCAGGAGGGTATTCAAGTTGATCCTACCAAAATTGAGGTGATCCAATCACTTCCTGAACCCACATAAATTTAAGACATCTGTTCATTCCTTGTTCATACTGGTTTCTATTAGTGATTCATCCAAAAATTTAGTAGGATTTACATATCACTCACTCTTATACTCCATAATGATGTTACATTCCATTTTTATGAGACTTTCAATAGAGGATTCATTGATCTCAAAGATGTTCTTACATATACCCCAATAATCCAGCCCCCAAATTGGTCCTTACCCTTCAAATTTATGTGTGATGCTTTCGATAGGGCCATTGGGGCCATAACTTGGTCACTGAAGAGGAAAAATTCCTCATGACATATACTATACCTTAAAAACACTGGATGAAAATCAATCTCACTACACTATCACTAAAAAGTAACTTTTAGCTGTGATTTTTCCTTGGATAAATTTCAACCCTATCTCTTAGGTTCCAAAATAATCATCTTCATAGACCATTCAACTTTAAAGTTCTTACTCAAGAAAAGTTATTCTAAACCAAGGCTAATAATATGGATCCTAATTATCCAAGATTTTGAACTTGAGATCAAAGATATATGTGGAAAAGAAAACCCTATGGATGATCACCTGAGTATATTTTCTAATTATTCTCATTATAAATCATTGATCCTGGATTTCCCACTGAACACCTCTCATCTTTCACTCTAAATTTACCATGGTATGCCCCAATTGTAAATTTCTTGTTTTATGGTGTTTTCCTAGATTTTTTTTCGAAATAAATAAAAGTTAAGTTGATAATTTATTCAAAATACTATTTCTGGGATGAAAATAAACTTTGGAAAACTGGGGCTAACATGGTGATTAGGAGATGTGTTGATGAAGATGAGCATTCCTCCATCTTGGAAAATTTCCACTCAATTACCAGAGGTGGACACTTTGGACTACAAAGGACCTCCTAAAAGTTCATTAAATATGGATTCTTCTGGACTTCACTCTTTAATAATTCACATGAGTTCTATCAATCATGTCCCACTTGCCAAAATTTTGGCACAATTTCCAAAAGAACTAAAATTCCCCAAAATACTTTAATCATTTTTGAGATATTTGATGTTTAGGGAATCAATTTATTAGGACCCTACCCCCTTCAAATGGATTCTCCAACATTATTCTTTTGATAGAATATGTTTCTAGGTGGGTCAAGTACAAACCCACTAGAAAGGATGATGCACATACTGTTAGCGAGTTCCTCAAAACCCATATCTTCTATTGATTTGTAACTTCACATGCCTTGGTAGGTGACTTAAGAACCCATTTATCTAATTTAACCATGTAATCTATTTTTAAAAATAATGGGCTTGTATATAAAACATCAACTAAATATCACCCCCCAAAAAATGGAATGACTTAACTTTATAATAGAGAAGTGAAAAGAGTGTTTGAGAGAATTATTAATCCTACAAGAAAAGGCTAGTCTAAATGACTTGGTGAAGTGATTTGGGCTTATTGAACTTCTTATAAAACAACCATTAGGATGTCTCATTTTAGGATAGATTTTGGAAAAGTGTGTCATTTACCAGTTAAAATCCAACATAATTCATTTTGTGCTATGAAAACTTTTAATTTTTATTGTGAAAAATATGGTGAAGATAGATTGTTTCAGTTGAATGAACCAGAGGAGATTTGAATTCAATACTACATGAATTATAATATTTAGAAATAAAAGACTAAGGCTCTCCATGATAAAAACATCCTATGGAAGGTATTTCATGAAGGTGAAAAGGTAATTCTAATCAATTATCGAGTTTGACTTCACCTAGGTAAGCTTAATTCTCAATGGGAAGGTCCTTTTATTGTTAATAATGTTTACCATTTGGTGTATCACAAGTCCAAGACCCCTCTTCTAAAAGAACATTCATGGCTAATAGACATAGGTTAAAGCATCACCATAATAGGAAACACACCTTGAGAACCACATCAACTTCTAATAAATACCCAACCATTGGAGTCAACCCACCATTAAATGGATACGATGGCCCACTAAATCCAAACTAGTGGGCACCTCTTTTACTTTAACCCCCCTTCCTATCTTCCTCCTCCTCATCCTCTCTCTCTTTTTCTCTATATTTATCTATTTCTTCTTCTTCCTCTCTCATTATCACCATATATGTCTTTTTACCACTTTCTTCATAAAACTCTTTTTTCCTCTTTCTATTTTGTGCGGGTGTGTATTAAAAAAAACAAAACTAAAAAAACAACTAAAAAAAAGTTTCATAGATGCTCACTATTAAATTTTGAAATTTTGTCCAACCATTTTGGGGAGTCCAAATACTTATTTTATCTCAAACATCTTGTTTTTTTTCATCATAAACTTGGATAAACAATGATTTTTTAAAAATACCAATAAGTTTTGAATGCCCAATTTTTTATTTGGAAAATTATTCTTCTCCTATCGTAAGGAACAATGTCATATTTCATGCCAATGTGACCTATGACCATCTCTTCATTTTTTGTTTTTTTTACCCCCAATTGTGAGTCTTGAGTTTGTGGACCTCTGAGCCGAATTTTCTACTTTGGTGTGCATTAATATGAGAAATATATTTTCTAAACCACATTAAAATCAAAATAGCCAAATAACATCCCATTGCCCTTACATTGACCCTCCTTTTTAAATACCATTTGAACCTATGAAAACCTTTTTTTATATCCACATTATAATCCCAAAACCTTATCCCACCCAACATCTACATGGATTTTCATTTCATGATTTAGTGAAATTTAAGTGTGGGGGGAATGGATTTCATTTTGGTTATCCTTTCCTTGATTTTCAACATTTAATCATATGATTGCAGTCAAGCATCCATTTAAGTATGGGGGAGAGGTTTTCATATTGTGATATTTGGAAATGTATATATGTTTTTTTCATTTTTTACAAAATTTATTGAAAATTGTTCAAAAAAATAAAAATAAAATGAAAAAAAAAGAATGTGTTGTGTTTTGGGTGGGTTAAAAATCAATATTCCTAAACCTATAATATTGTTATAACTATTACAATTAGTGTCATATGGAGATTAAACATGGTTTGTGAGATTAGTGTGAGACTTTCTCCAAGATCAACTTCCAAAAAAAAGGAAAAGAAAAAAAGAAAAAAATAACACTTGCATCATCTTTTCTTGTGTCATTGGGAGAAGTTTTGTGTTTTTTTACATATTTAATATTTTCATCCTATTCCAATTTTATATCTATTTTCTGTCTTACTTAACAAATTCATTCCCTTGTAAATATGTTTTTCCATAACCTTCTATGTCTCATTCAAACAATGGTGCATTTCTTTTTCCATGTTGGAGTTTTCTCCCTCTTTTCCTCTCTCTTGGAGATTATGTTCCCACCATCCCATTGTAACTAAAAATCACCTAAAAATACCTCTTGATTATTGTGAACTTTATAATAGATAATGGAAGTTGACATATCTTAAAAACTCTATTATTTTCACTTTTGTTTGGTGAATGAGTGAACTTCCTTGAATAAATTTACATCACCTTGAGAGCAGTAAATTTCAAGTGACCACATTTTCCAATTCAAAATTTGAACATGAAAAATAAATTACATTGACACATGATTGAAGTAACAAATTTTGGTGGAATTATTTATGAACGAGTGAACTAGTCTTTTCCTCCACTGATTGATGAAAACAAAAGCTTAATATTTGTTGGTGAGTGAAAATATTTTTGTTATATTTTTGTATTTGTTGTACATGAGGACATGCACAAGACAAAGTGTGAGGGATTTTATGTTATTCATTTATTCACAACTTTTTATCTACTAAATTTAATTATTTTCAAGTAAAAGTGCATAATTGGTGTTAAATACCCATGTTTTAATATTAAATATAATCTGTGAGCATTATTTTTTTAATCTATATTCAAGTATGTTTTCTATTTTAATAATAACTCTCACCCTAAATATCCAAATTGTGTGATTATTGTTTTTTAGGATTCATTATTCAAATGAATAAAAATAATCTAACATTAAAATTGGATAATTCATTCATTTAAAGGGTCATATGGGCCACACAATATGGCACACTGAATCTGTGATGAAAACTGGACCAACCATGATGATTGAATTTATGGGCATAATAAAGAAGCAAAATTTTTATGAAAATATATAATATGTTATAGGATATCAAAATACATCTTTCATAAAAATTTTAAGTCCCAACTTAATTAATAAGTGTCTTAATTGATGCATGAAATTCCATGCCACAATTCTATCTTGGATTTGAAAACAGCTCACAATTTTTGACTTTTCTCCCAATGTAGAAGTACAATTGAGCTATAATGTTATGGGAAAAAATTCAAGATATAGGTTATAAACTTTTTAGAATAAATGTTTCAGATTTTATGGAATATTATTAGACATAAATTCATTTATATTTAGGTTATAGAAAAATATAGGATAATTCTAGACAGCATCACATGGTTTACCAAAATAGCCATAACTTTACCTAAAAAGGTCAAATGGCCTCCAAATTTGGAGGGTGTACTGTAAAAATACATTTATACACCTTTTAAGAATAATATTTTTCTAGATTCAACTGTCTAAAAGGTTAAATGATTGATACAACCCAAGGGGTAGTTTTGGAATGCAAACATTCCCCCACCTTCCTATTCTCCTTACAAGAGGTTGGAACTTCCACACTTATAAGGATATATTATCACAACCATATCCTTTACAAAGGCCTAAGAGTAACTTATAAACCTAATTTTCTCCTTGATATACCATTCCTACTTTCTTTTATTTCATGCACTTCAAGTGTTTTGAATTGTAATTGTGTAAGTGTGATTGTAATTTCATTTGAATTTTAATGTATGTCTCATATTCGTTATATATTATACTCACCCAAAATATATTGTATAATATTAATTTTATTATTATTTTTAAATCGAGTTGAAAACCATTCCCTTATTTCTCTTTCTTATTCAATAAAAAACATGCGTTTACCTCTCTTCATTTGCGCATGTTCGGTGCACATTTTTTTTTCTCATATCATTTCCTTTTTCCTTTACCAAATAATCATAATAATACAAACCATATTAATAAAAATCTCAATGGATAAGTAAATCATCCATTGGGATGAGTCATAATTTAGGGATATTAAGTGATTGAGAGATTTCATTCGATTGAAATTATTTAAATTAACATTGTGTATGTGAAACTAGATATGTTATAGATTATTGACATGACTTGTTTGAAATATAGAATATATGGATTATTAAAACCAAAAGTATACATGGGTTCATGAAATATTCAACCTTCCATAAATGATCATTGATAAATATTATAACCCTTGTTGAGGCTTAGATTGAATCCAAAATGGGTAATTTTGATCAAAATCATCTTATAAAGTGGATGTTAATTTAATGAAATGTTTTTCAAATATCATGTATTTCATAAAATTATATCCAAAATAATGTACCCACACTAATATTTATAAAATTATTAAACCAAAATTCATCCATAAATCAATTTAATTAATCTATGTAAACAACCCCCCCAAATAAAAAATAAAAAATTTATGAAAAAATATAGTACCATCATCTAGGATTCGATCAGAGTGCCTCTATACACATTATAACAGAGCATTGAACCTTTGAACGATTGATAGGTGAAAATCGACCATGTTTCAGTTATGCTTATTTGATGTTTTCTTTTCTTTATTTTATTTTCTTTCAATTCCTATGATATATCCCCTCTACAGAATCAACTTGACTTCCCCAACCATAGAGGGGTAGTTTCTTTGAGTGATCAGGAAAGGGGGAGACTATAACTATGTTCTTTGTTTTAATTTTGTACCTAAATGAATAAAACCCTTTCTATCTTCTACCAACTGGTTTCAATTCTTAATTCTGTTTTTAATACTGAATGCAATTGAATTAGGGTTATATTATTTTAATTTGAATTGTCTTGGTCTATGATCAATATCTCCCTCTATACAATTACCATCTATTTATTATGGAACAAATTAGGATTGGGTGGTGAGTGCTCAGTGACCATCAGCACATGCGAAAAATTATGGTAGGAACTATTGTTTATTAGTGAATAACAAAACCCAATTGAGGATTGCCCTAATTTATCAATATATTCCACTATGAATCTATGAACATAGGAATAAGGGTATACCAATTGATACTTTGATTAGGTATATCCTCACCATCACTATCCGGCTAAGAGAGATAGATGAGTCAATATAGTAATCTCTCTCTTACCAGCCTGTATAAGAAAAAATGGTAAAAATTGGAAACCAATATAGCATAACACTAGGTCTTGAAAAACCTAGTCTGATAACCTATTTCTCGATTATTTTAAAATAAATAAATTTAAATCTCTTTCTAGTTTCTCAAATTCACAACCAAAATCATAAGTCATTTATTTTCTTAAAAATAACTAAAAAAGTGACAAACCCATTTTTTGTGCACTCCTATTGGGAGAATACCTAAGTTAACCAATATACTATACTAGGTAATAAAATTTGTTTTTCAAAACCCCATGATAGGCATGCATTAATTATCCTATATCACACCACATGATATACTCATATCATTTCATATGATATACCCTAGAAGAATTGTGTGAATTTTAACTCACTTGGTTTGTAAAATAAATGTATTTTATTTTATTTCCATTTTATATATATATTGGTATTTGTTTTATACGGTTTGAATTGTTTATTTTTTATTAGGCCTTTTTTTTCATTTGACCCACATTGCACAACTATCCGTGTGCTTGGGTTGATTTTTATCCAAGATATTGATCTTTGCTTATCCTACAAATTCCATATTTTGTGTGTGCTTCATACTTGTTTTTTTTCTACTTAATAGGTCTTCCCTATATTAACTATTTAAGAGGCTACCCCATCTCTCATGACCATGTGTCCTACTCAGCTCTCTCTTGACCTACTTTGTGTAGCTTCATGTGAATCTTGTTTATCCACACATTCAAATGGATATTTTTCTAGTGTAACCATATGATCATCCCTATTATCCCTATAGCTCATTGGTATTTCAAATAATTCATTCTTCATAGGGGGAAGCGACTGCTTATTCGATGGAGATGGAAAGTAGCAATTATTTCTAGTTTAGAGATTATGAAGGAGATCAAAGGAAATTTTGTGATATTTTTAGGGAAATGGACTTGTCTTCTGGGTTGGTTCTTTTAATACTTATGAAATCTTGATCTTGAAGTGATTTGAAGTGTTGTAAGGGGATCTGATCAACTCGTGGCATGCAAAATGAGGTACTAGAGGACAATTTATTCGACTACTGACTTGATCCCATAGTTTCTTGGACCAATTCATCATTTCACACAACAACTAAGTTATTTTTTAAGGGAACTCGATATTGTAAGCTTTCTTGCTTCTTGTAGCGCCATGTGTGTACAGACAGGTCTTGAAATTCTAGAGGTTTTTAAACTTTTGAATTAGTGGGTGGGCCATAATTTGAACCGAGGTTCAAAATATAATTCCAAAATTTTAAACACCTCAAACATGTGTTTTTGGACATGGAATAGAGATAGGAAGGTGTTTGGGAGTAGCAGGTGAGCATCAAAGGAAGGGATAGGTGGATGGGATATTGTTTTGTAGAAGCCTGCATCCATCATCTTGATAATGGCCTAGGAAATGACCTTGTGACACTATTGGGATCACCAACTAGTTGATATGGAGTTTTTATAAGATAAATTTACCAAATTGTCTCATAAGTATTTTAAGAGGGTTAACCCCTTCCTCCCCCTATTTTGGTGTGTGTGGATAGCCCCTTCCCGTATTTATCCCCTTAAAACCCCTTTGTTTTTAGGGAATCCTTGTGATGTTTACTAATGATTAAAGGTATGTTTTCAACTCTGGTGACCTATATTGATATCCTCTTACCTCTGTTTTAATTATTTGCTTCTCTAAATAGGGGTTTCAGTTCCAATTACATCATATTATGGTGAAATCATCCAAGAACGATGGATATTACACTCTTCCTAGGAAGAGGTCATCTCGTAATTCCATCTGTACATAGTTGATCATCATTCAACAAAGGCTTGTTTCCCTTGAAAATTTCTTTAGGTTTTCTTTAAAATTAAATTGGAATGCTTATGGTATTGGTTATGTGATTAGGTATTTTTCCTCAGTTAGTGCTGGAGGCATGGAACAGACCTCCCATGGGTGTTTGGTCTCAATTTCGATGTGATGAGGTCATCCAGTGAGTTTTCAGTTCCCATTACATTATTAAATTAATTTTTTTCAATTAATTATAAATGTTATAATTAATTATTTTGGACAATGTGTCTTGAGATAAGTCCTCGTGTGGGTTAGCAGTGGTTGGGTGAGTTAGAAGAGATTTTTTGGAACTTAGATAGGATTAAGAGGAGCTATAAAGTCTTATGATTTAAATATAAAGGATTCAGAATGAGGTAGGTGATCCATAGTACTCACTCTATGGTATTATTCATGTTTTATTATGATGCATGTCCATGTGGTCACATTACTGAGGCATCAACCCTAATAGTTATGGATAGTGAATTTTTTAATTTAATCAATATGTTTAATCTAAAATAAATCACCTTTTTAAACCAAAATTCCCTCAATTAGGATGCATAAAGTGATGAGGCACTAATGGATTTTGGGAACTGGCTAGTTTGCTTTATCAACCGATGACCAAGGCCTTAACTATTATGAAATACCTTGTGATGTGTAGGAAATTGAGAGGTGTATGATAATTGTTATTAATTGAATAGTATGTAGCAGTCCTAATGTTAGTTTCATTAGAGACCCCTAGTAGAGGTTGATGTTGGTTGAGATGGATGGCCTGGGATTTGGCCATGTGATAACCTATTGTTGCAGAAATTCTGGGAGAAATTAACTAAAAAATGATTCACTGAATAAGAGTAAAAGGGAAAAACAAAATAATGAGAAGAAGATCACATGACACAGTAATTTGCGTGGTTCAGGAAATGATCCTTACATACATAGAGAGATAGAATACTTCACTAATTATGGGAGAAGAATTATAGGGTACAATATTTGAGTATGAATACCCTAGATTGAAATGATTTCATAAAGAGGATGATGTAACTGTGAAAAAAACCATACAATAAGTCCATTATACTATAGTAACTGATATATAGAATTCTGCAAAGCTATAATGACTTGTCAGCATCACTAGTCACATGCTGCTACAATTACATGTTGAAATTTCACACTACTACATTGTCTTTTCACATGTTTATACAGTAAGTCTTAACTACTACAGTGCCCTATCGATGTCGCTGATCATCTCTACTATAGTGAGTGATAATTAATATAGTTCTCAAGATTTGGGTTGGGGTTAGAAGGCCTCTAGACCCCTGATTAGGGGTGAACTACCCCTTAAAACCCCCAATGACCTCACAGTAGAGGTTGAACCTTGAGATTTGCAGTCTGGTGTGTAGTCTTGGCCACTAGCAGTCAGCCCAAATTCATTAAAATGATTAGGCTACACTATTCCAATACCCATGAGGTTCCTTATATTCTTTGGGCCAGTGATATGATTTTGGGGTGAACATCCCTCCCATTGGGATGTGACCTAAGTGGGTAAACCCTAGAGAGACTTAGGAGACCTCGGTGGGCACCCCAGTGAGTTGGTGAACCGAGTAAGGGGGCATTCATTTTCCTCAGCAGACTGAGGATGAGATTTACCCTGGGTGTATGAGTTTATTTTATTGATTATTCTTGTAGTGATTAAATGAAAATTTCAATTGGTGGTCTTTTATTATAAATGGAAGACACCCTCATGGGTGGTTATGAATAATCTTTACAAGGAGGTCGTAAATACTCCCTACGGGGAGGTTGTGAATACTCCCTTTAGGGAGGTTGTGAAAAATCCCTTTGGGGAGGCCGGTGATACTGCTGGTAGGGTTACCATGGATTTAGATCCAATATTACTTTGTTTTTGGGTAGAGGAAGACATTTCTACCATGTGTGATCCATTGGGGGATTATGGGGTCTCCAGTGGGCATGGTTGAGCTTTCTGGAGGATGAAGTTCCTACCATGTGCTAACTGTTGGGGCTTGTGGGGTCTTTGGTGGTGGGATTTCATGTCTTAGATTCCAGGACCATTTCACTCTGAGATAGAGCATTATACAAGTTTTGATATTGGTATGGAGCTCACCCCAGGCCATTATCATGTATACCAAGGTGGATAAGGCCCCTTGGGTCATTATCTATATACCGGGGTGGATGAGGCTCCTGATTCATTATCTATATACTAGGGTGAAAGAACCTAAGTTGTTTTTATAGTTGGCATAGTCATTGAAACATTCTACGAGACACCTCGACATTGGATGAAGCAAATATGGATGATCATGGTAAAAAAACTGAGGATCAATGAGGGTTTTTTATTTTATTTATTTCCTATAGATTTTTTCCATTATTCAGATCATATCACAAGAACATATCATAACATTTAAAGCATGTACAATACCGTGTTGGTGGTGACCGACTAAATTTTGTACTCACACCCTACTTGAGCCACCATTTCACTTGGGTACCTAAGCAGCCATCACTTATCCACAGGTTCAGGTTGGGATGAGACATGGTTATTGCATGATTGATCAAGATAACTTGAATGAGTATATGAAGCTTGGGATGAGGTATGTCTCAAAGTTGCAGTGGAGTTTTTTTCTTTTCTTTTATTCTTTTTGTATATGTGATCAGCCTAGTGGGTGATCTAGCTACATGTTTGTATGCCTAATTATATGCTCCATTTCACTTGTTTTAACATATTCAATTTATTTATTATTTCTATGTACTCTGATATTTATGATGATAAATTATTTTATTGTTATTTTTCACTCTGATATAGGGGCTATAGCCTCCTCACAATACCACTTCACACCCCTACTACTACTTTGCAGTCTTTGTCATACAAGGAGGTGTGCTTGAGTTCATGTAGCGTACCGGTCCATTTACTACTTAGAGGGAACTGAGCTAGGATATTAAAAATAAAAAAGGTGCACCTTTTCGACATGAGTAGTAACATTTAGTATCTTAAGTCTCAATTTTCTAGGGGTGTGTGTGAGTGACACTACTAAAAATAAAGACTTTAATAGTGCTAAAATAGGGCTTTTCAGTGCAAAAAATCACTGATAATTGAAGTTCCCTTAAAATCCCTAGCCCTTTATCAGTGCTAGAAAAGCACTGATAAAGGATCCATTTATCAATGATTCTTTAAGAATTGATAAAGGTGACCCTTTAAAAGCACTTTTATTTAATATTGATAAAAGGACCCTTTATTAGTGATATTACTAGCACTGATAAAGGGGAATTCTTCTACAGTGTTCTATTAATATTACAACACACTACAGTAGAAAAAATAGGGAGAAAATATAGAGAGAGTAAATACAGAAGTTAGTTTAAATAAATTTTACAACACAAATACAAGAAAAAAAATACTATATTACATACATTTCAAACATTGGTTTGTATAATTACACGTGTAAGTACAATTTATCACAGACATTAAAAAACATAAATGTTCTTTTGTATTTGGACTTTGACCCCTAGTTATGCTATTAGTTTATGAACAAATGATCCCAGATCAAGAAAAATAATTCACTTGTATAAGAAAAAAATTCTTATGTTAGTAATACTATAATTAAATAAATTAAACACAAAGTGTCAATTTTAAACTAAAAACATATACTTTGATTAATACCAAGAAAACCATATATCAGATTGAGTTATGATTGATTCTTACACCTCACAACATTTATTTTTGTCCTCAAAAGAAGGTTCTCTTGAATTGGATCACATTTGTATTGATAAAAAAATCACCACAGATGTTATTAAATTCAAGAGAATTTTATTTTTGAGAATAATCCTTAAACTATAATGCCATTTCTCATTATTCTTCAAGCATTATCTCTATGAAAATTAACTAAATAAATATTAGATAAAAATTATATGGAAATTAGTTAAGTAATAGAAGATAAAATGATTAGAAAACAATATAAGCTTATTATGTTTATCTTTTCCTATGTGATGCATGTTTTAAACTAAAATGGTATATATATATATATATATATATATATATATATATTAAAACACGCACTTTGAGTCATACCGACCACATCGGGTGTCAGATTGATGTGTGGTCAATTCTTACATGTCACAAATTAATTATTGATCATTTTCCTAAATCTTGAAAATAACCCGATCTATTTTTATTGGTTTTAGTGACGTGACACTTGTTTTTAAACTAAAATGACACTTTATATTTAAAACACACACTTTGAGTCATACCGACCACATCGGGTGTCATATTGATGGGAAGTTGATTCCTACACATCAAAAATGAATTACGAATCATTTTCCTAAATTTAGGAAATAATATAAGCTCACTTTCTTGGTTTTTTCTATGTAATGTGTTTTAAACTAAAACAAAACTTATATTGAAAACACATACTTCAAGTTATACCGAAGACATTGTGTTTGAAATTGGTGTACAATAAATTACTACTTGTGAAAAATGAATTATGGATCATTTTTCCAAAGTTTGAAAATAATCTAAGATCATTTTCTTGGTTTTGCCTATACGACATGCGTTTTAAACTAAAATGACACTTTTATATTGAAAACATGCACTTTGAGTCATAACAACCACATAGGGTGTCAAATTGATGTGCGGTTGATTTATACATGTCACAAATGAATTATTGATCATTTTACTAAAGTTTAAAAATAACCTAAGCTTGTTTTATTAGTTTTGGTGATGTGACACACATTTTAATCTAAAATGACACTTTTATATTGGAAACACGCACTGTGAGTCATACCAACCAAATCAGGTGTCAGATTGAAATGAGGTTAATTCCTAAATATCATAAATTAATTATGGATCATTTTACTAAAGTTTGAAAATAATCTAAGATCATTTTATTAGTTTTATCTATGTGATGTATTTTTAAATTAAAATGACACTTATATTGAAAACATGTACTTTAAGTTATACCAACCACATTGTGTGTTGGATTAGCGTGCGGTCAATTACTACATGTGAAAAATGAATTATAGATTTTTTCCTAATGTTTGAAAATAATATGCACTTGTTTTATCTGTTTTGGTGATGTTACACTTATTTTAAACTAAAACGACCCTTTTATATAGAAAACACGTACTTCGAGTCATACCAAACACATAGTGTGTCAGATTGGAATGAGGTAAATTCCTACACATGAAAAATGAATTATAGATAATTTTACTAATGTTTGAAAACAATATGAGCTTGTTTTCTCATATCTGGTGATGTGACATGTGTTTTAAACTAAAATTACACTTTTATATTGAAAACACATGCTTCGAGTCATATCGACCACATTGGGTGTGAGATTGAAGTGCGGTTGATTCCTACACATTAAAAATAAATTATTGATTTTTTTTATAATGTTTGAAAATAATAAAAGATTTTTTTTCTTAGTTTTGGATATGTGACGTGTGTTTTAAACTAAAATGACACTTTTATATTGAAAACAAGCATTTAAATTCATAACAAACAAATTAGGTGTTAGATTGACATGAAATCAATTCCTAGACATCAAAAATGAATTATAGATCATTATAATAAAGTTTTAAAGCAATCTAATCTCATTTTATTGGTTTTTTCTATGTGATGCTTTTTAAACTAAAATGAAACTTATATTGAAAACATGTAATTCAAGTCACACCAACCACATGGTATGTTAGATTGTAATGCGATCAATTCCTACTAATGAAAAATGAATTATGGATCATTTTCCTAAAGTTTTAAAACAATATGATCTCATTTTCTAAGTTTTGTCTATGTGGAAGGTGTTTTAAGCTAAAATGACACTTTTATATTGAAAACTTGTACTTCGAGTCATACCGACCACATCATGTTTCAGATTGGCATGTGGCCAATTACTACATGTAAAAAATAAATCATGGATAACTTTAGTAAAGTTTGAAAATAATAAAATCTTTTTTTTCAATTTTGGTGATGTGACACACATTTTAAAATAAGCTGAAACTTTTATATTAAAAACAAACACTTTGAGTCATACCAACCACATGTGTCAGATTAGTGTGTGGTTGATTAATACATGTCAAAAATGGATTATCAATCATTTTCCTAATGTTTGAAAATAATTAGAGCCCGTTTTCTTGGTTTTGGAGACATGACACATGTTTTAAACTAAAATGACACTTTTATATTGAAAACACGTACTTCTAGTCATATTGACCACATTGGGTGTCAGATTAATGTGCGGTCAATTATTACACATCAAAAATAAATTATGTATCATTTTTATAAATTTGGAAACCAACATGACCTCATTTTCTCTGTTTTGGCTATGTGATATGTTTTAAACTAAAATGAAACTTATATTGAAAAACACACTTAAAGTTATACCGACCACATCATGTGTCAGATTGGATTGCAGTTAATTCATACACATGAAAAATGAATTATGGATCGTTTTTCTAAAATTTGAAAGTAATATAAGCTCATTTTCTTGGTTTCTTCAATGTGACATGTGATTTAAACTAAACCAACACTTTTATATTGAAAAATCACACATCAAATCATACTAACCACATCATGTGTCATATTGGAATGAGTTCAATTCCTACACATGAAAAATGAATTATGGATTATTTTATTGAAGTTTAAAAACAATCTGAGCTCATTTTCTCAGTTTTGGTGAGGTGAAACATGTTTTAAACTAAAATGAAACTTTTATATGGAAAACATACACTTTGAGTCATATGACCACATCAGGTGTCAGATTGATGTGCAGCTGATTCCTATGCACCAAAAATGAATTATCAATCATATTAATAATGTTTTAAAACAATACAAGCTTGTTTGATCAATTTTTGTGATGTGATACACGTTTTAAACTAAAATGGAACTTTTATATTGAAAACATGCACTTCGAGTCATACCGACCACATTGGGTGCCAGATTTATGTGCGGTCAATTCCAACACATAAAAAATTAATTATGAATCATTGTCAATTTTTTTGAAAACAATATGATTATGTTTGCTTAGTTTTGGATATGTGATGATTTTTAAAATAAAATGAAACTTATATTGAAAACACGTACGTCAAGTCATACTGACCACATCATGTGTCAGATTGGAATGTGAACAATTCATATATGTGAAAAATGAATTATGGATAATCTTAAAAATGTTTGAAAATAATACAAGCTTATTTTCTTGATTTTGGAGATGCAACACATGTTTTAAACTAAAAATGACACTTTTATATTGAAAACACACACTTTGAGTCATACTGACCACATCATGTGCCTGATTGTACTTAAGTCAATTTCTAAATGTGAAAAATTAATTATGGATCATTTACCTAAATGTTGAAAACAATAAAATCTATTTTTCACAGTTTTGTTGATGTGACACATGTTTTAAACTAAAATGATACTTTTATATTGAAAACATGTAAGTAAAGTCATACCAACCACATCAGGTGTCATATTGATGTGGAGTCAATTCCTAAACATCAAAAATAAATTATAGATAATTTTTCAGATGTTTGAAATGTCACGACCTGTTCCACAGGGCCTGTGCCGTGACTACCCCAAGCTCGCCTTCCATAGGACATGGGCTGGTGACTAGCACTGGAAAGGTGTATCCCTAAAATGGAAATACAATGCCTTTAAACCTGTACAAACACACAATCCAAGAACACAATAAGGAGAAAACACGAAAATTGCTATAGCAAAAAGAGCGCTGAAAGTAAAGGGCCTGGAAATACAAGCCCAACTGTAAAGTACAAGTATAACTAGAAAGTATAGATACAACTAAAAGTACAATCAGCTCCTGGATCATCCGTCGAGGATCCTACATAAAGGGTAGGTACATATCATCTCTACAACACTATACATCAGCTCGTCTCCTCCATGTGCTTCCTGGTCCTGGATCCCTCTAGACTCAGCTCTACTACTCGTTGTCTACACAAGACACAATAAGGTGCGGGCGAAGCCCATGCAGGGGTGAGTATGGAGATACTCATTAGGGACCCTGAGATCCCTTTAGGTCTCCTAGAGTTCCACAAAAGAAAAACCACAAAGCAAGACATCGACTCTACTTAGGTATATACCCATATATATACCTAAGTTATCAAGATATACTCATCTAATACATGAGGAAAGATTACCACAAAGGTAACACCATGAAGGTAGAATTACCACACAGGTAAAACTACACAGGTAGAAGTACCACATAGGTACACCATGAAGGTAAAAGTACACAACACAAGTCATCTCACACCAAGTATCACTTTATGTCTAGTATAGAAGGGTTATCACACCATAGAACTCTCAGCTGCTGGAGAATTTGTTCTCTATCGAGTATAGTGGGCCTACCGGGTCAGATAGAGCCACTTCCCACTAACCTTGAACTACTGTGGTATCCATCCCTAATGGGTACTGTGGGCATGCCGGGTCACACAAAGCCGCTTCCCACCATGGACATGCCGGGTCACATAGAGCCGCTTCCCACCTTGGCCGAACTGAGGTACTCCTCCTGTCGAGCACCATGTGTTTACCGGGTCACACAGAGCCACTCCCCACCGTGGGCCTGCTGGGTCACACAGAGCCACTTCCCACTGGGCTAATTGTCAAGAAGTCTTTAGGTCTGAGCCAACCGTAGGGTTCCATACGTAGTCTGATTGGGAGAACCGCTCCTCAAGACACTCATCGCATCTTGATATCCATGGAAGTCACAATAAGGTATATTCTAGGGTAGTAACTATAGCATCATCAGTCACAAAACTTGAACTCCTCAGCTACTGGAAAACTCCTCTATCGAGTACAGTGGGCCTGCCAGGTCACATAGAGCTGCTTCCCACTAACCTTGAACTACTATGATACTCATCCATAATGGGTACCATGGGCATGTCGGGTCACACAGAGTTTCTTCCCATCGTGGGCCTGCTGGGTCACATAGAGCTGCTTCCCACCAGGCCAACATTAAGTAGTCATTAGGTCTCAGCTAGCTATAGGGTTCTGTACATAGCGCATTTGGGAGAACCACTCATCATGCCATCATTCATATAACACATGGTACAAAGTCTCCCAAGGAAGTAACCCAATGTTTCTCCATGTCATAAGGGTTCCAAATTAATAGACGACGTGTCAATCGGATGCCTGGTCTATGCATTATTGGTATTTCAGTGTCAAGGGACTGGTTGGATTCGGGTGCGATCCAACCCAGCCGTAATCAAAATTTCTCAAAAAAAAACTCATGGAGTAAATCAAAAGGGCCATCTCGCTCTAAGGATCCCAATGCTGCAGACGGTTCATCAAAAAGATGTCCGATTATCAAGATAAGGCTCTTTTTGTGTTCCTGGGTAGTACTGGGTTCAGGTCTAGTCCACCTCGGTCAGAATGGCCTGACCAGGTTCGGCATGGGCTGAACCGGGTCGACCTGGGTCAACCCGGACCGACTCGAGTCTGACCCGACTCAGGTCAACCCGGCCCGCTAGGCCCAGCCCGACTCGTTAGGTCCAGCCCGGCCCACCAGAGTGTCCCGGCCCAGCGGGCTGGGTTGACCCAAGTCAGGTCGAACCTGAGTCAGGCCGAGTCAACCCAGGTCGACCTGGTTCGGCCCATGCCGAACCCGGTCAGGCCGGTCCAACCGAGGTGGATCGGACCCGGACCCAGTACTACCCAGGAACACAAAAAGGGCCTTGAGAACTAGACCTCCGTTTGATGAACCTTCTATGGCATTGGGATCCTTGGAGCGAGATGACCATTTTGATTTACTCCATGAGTTTTTTTTGAGAAATTTGGAGTAGGGCCGGGTTGGATTGCACCCGAATCCAACCAGGCCCTCGACACTGAAATACCAATAACGCAAAGACCGGGCGTCCGATTGACGCGCCATCTATTACGTTGGAACCCTTATGACGTGGCGAAACATCAGGTTACTTCCTTGTGAGACTTTTTACCAGTTTTAATATGAAAAATGTATTGAAGAGCGGTTCTCCCAAATGCACTACGCACAGAACCCTGCAGCTGGATGAGACCCGAAGACTGCTTGACAATGGCCCGGTGGGAAGCGGATCTGTGTAAACCAATAGGCCCATGGTGGGAAGAAACTCTGTGTATCCCAACATGCCCACGATAACCATAAAGGATGAGTACCACAATAGTTCAAGGTTAGTGGGAAGCGACTCTGTGTGACTCGACATGCCCAATGTACTCGATAGAGGAGGATTTATCCAACAGTTGAGGAGTTCGAGTTTTGTGACTGACAATTCTACGATTACTACCCTATAATATACCTTATGGTGACTTCCATGGATATAAAGATGCAGAGAGTGGCTGAGGAGAGGTTCTCCCAAGAAAACTACGTATGGAACCCTGCGGTTGGCTGAGACATGAAGACTGATTAACGATTGGCCTAGTGGGAAGCAGATCTGTGTGACCTAGTAGGCCCATGGTGGGGAGTAGCTCTATGTGACCTGGAAGACCCATGGTTCTTGACAGGAGGAGTACCTCAGTTCAGCTAAGGTGGGAAGCGACTCTATGTGACTTGGCATGCCCACGATGGGAAGAGGATCTGTGTGACCCGACATGCCCATGGTACCCATCAGGGATGGGTACCACAATAGTTCAAGGTTAGTGGGAAGAGACTCTATGGGACCTGGCAGGCCCACTGTACTCGATAGAGAAGGAGTTCTCCAGTAGCTGAGGAGTTCGATGGTGTGATAACCCTTCTATCCTTGATATAAAGTGATACCTAGTGTGAGTTGACTTGTGTTGTGTACTCTTACCTTCGTGGTGTACCTGTGTGGTACTTCTACCTATGTAGTGTTACCTGTGTGGTACTTCTACCTTCGCGGTGTTACCTTTTTGGTATTCTTTCCTCATGTATTAAATGAGTATATCTTGATAACTTAGGTATATGTATGGGTATATACCTAAGTAGAGTTGATGTCTTGCTTTGTGGTTTTTCCTTTGTGTAACTCTAGGAGACCTACGGGGGTCTCAGGGTCCCTACTAAGTATCGTCATACTCACCCCTGCACGGGCTTCACCCGCACCTTGCTGTGTCTTGTGCAAATGACGAGCATCAGAGGTGAGTCTAGAGGGAGCCAAGACCAGGTGGTACACTGAGGAGACGAGTTGACATGGAGTGCTATGGAGATGATATGTACCTACCCTTTAGGTAGGATCCTCAACAGACGATCCAAGAGCTAATTGTACTTTTAGTTGTATCTATACTTTCTAGTTGTACTTGTACTTTACAACTGGGCTTGTATTTTCGGCCCCTTTACTTTTAGCACACACACCCTGTTTACTATATAGTTTTACTTTGTGCTTATATCCTGCTTTGTACTTAGTTGTGTGAGTTTACAGGTTATAAAGGCAATGCCTTCCCAGTTTTGGGGAATACGCCTTTTGGTGCTAGTCGCCATCCCCTGGCCTATGGAAGGCGGGCTTGGTAGTTGGGGCCCTTGTTACGGGCTGAGCATCTTAGCATAGCGGTTCACCCGTGCGGAACCACAACCCCCTCCAAGGCAGATGGGGTTCAGCCGTCCAGCTCTTCATATATGAGGTTCACTGGTTTCATCTTGCCATGGACTCATCAAGAGAGTGGCCCCAACTCCCAACCAGTGGTGTCAAGATTGACACGCACCATCCTCCTCTTTGTCGGGGCGACTCCCATCTCTTAGATAGGGAAAACCCAGATGAACCACAACTTTTATGTTCTTGCTGGTGTGGGAAAAGACCCCCATGATTGGGTCATGAAATTCTCCCACCACCATTCCATCCATGCCCTCATGCATGCAAGATTGTGGCCTTCTGTGTGTCTGCAAAATGGTGCTTCCAACTAACCGACTACCAAGCATGGCCTCAGGGACACTCCTTCCTTGTCATTAGCATCAATGTCCCACCCACTCTCTGGTTCAAAAACCACCATGGTCCACCCTCTCTCTCAGGTTCAGAAACCACCTCCATGAGACCCACCCTTCATAGTGGAATCTCTGCATCTAACTTCTCTCGAGCGTGACCTTCTTTGTTGTGTCGCCTCCGCATGACACCCTGGGACTCCGCTACCACCACCAAGGTCTGTCCGAAAACATTCCACAACACCACAAGACACATTACCTATGATACTACTTATCACAGGCTGAGCATCTCATGATAGTAGTTCGCCCATGCGACACCCCATCCCCCTCCAAGGCGGGTGAGGTTCAGCCGTCCAACTCTTCATATGCAAGGTTCACTAGTTTCATCCTACCATGGACTCATCAGGAGAGTGTTCCTAATTCTCAACCAGTGGTTTCAAGATTGACACACAACATCCTCCTCTTTTTCGGGGAGACTCCCATCTATTAGATAGGGACAAACCAAATGAACTGCATCTTTGATGTTCTTGCTGGTGTGGGACAGGACCCCCATGATTGGGTCGTGACATTCTACCACCACCATTCCTTGCATGCCCTCGCGCATGCATGATTGTGGCCTTCTATGTGTCTGCGAAATGGTGCTTCCAACTAAGCGGCTACCAAGAATGGCCTTAGGGGACACTCCTTCCTTGTCGTTGGCATTAATAGACCACCCACTCTCTGGGTCGCAAACCACTGTGGTCCACCCTCCTTCTCAGGGTCGAAAACCACCTCCACGAGACCCACCCTTCATAGTGGCGTCTCTGCCTATGACTTCTCTTGAGCGTGAACTTCTCTATCGTGTAACCTTCGTATGAAACCTTGGGACTCTGCTCCCACCACCAAGGTCTGTTCAGAAGCATTACACAACACCACAAGGCACATTCCCTTTGATACCACTTGTCACAGGCTGAGCATCTCAGCATAGCTGTTTGCCCATTCGACACCCCAGCCCCTCCAAGGTGGGCAGGGTTCAGCCATCCAACTCTTCATATGTGAGTTTCACTAGTTTCATCCTACCATGGACTCATCAGGAGAGTGGCCCCAACTCCCAACCAGTGATGTCAAGATTGACACGCACCATACTCCTCTTTTTTGGGGCGACTCCCATCTCTTAGATAGGGACAAACTAGATGAACCACAACTTTGATGTTCTTGCTGGTGTGGGACATGACCCCCATGATTGGGTCGTGACATGAAAATAATATGAACTCATTTTCCTAGTTTTGGAAATGTGACACATGTTCTAAGCTAAAATGACACTTTTATATTGAAAACACACACTTCAAGTCATACCAACCACATTGGGTATTAGATTGACATGAAATAGATTCCAATACATAAAAAATGAATTATTGATCATTTTCTGGAAGTTTGAAAGTAATATGAGATAATTTTCTTAGTTTTGGAAATGTGACATGTGTTTTAAACTAAAATGACACTTTTTTATTCAAAAAATAAACTTCAAGTCATAACTACCGCATCAGGTGTAATATTGATGTGTAATTAATTACTATATGTCAAAAATGACTTATAGATTGTTTTTATAAAGTATCAAAACAATCTAAATTTTTTTATTTGTTTTGATCATGTGACATGTGTTTTAAACTAATTGGAAAATTAACAAAATAAGAATCAGATAAAAATGATAAGGAAATTAACTAAAAAAAGTAGATAAAATGATGAAAAAATTAACTAAATAACCAGTAGGAAGTCAGATATTCATGATGTCTATATACATTATGAAACCATTTATTCTTTCCATTCATTTCTAAAAAAATAAATTTCATTCATTATACTTCTCCTTGAGAAATAGATCAAAAATAATATATAAGCATTTTGATACTAATGATTCACATCAAAAGTGTATCTCTAAGGCCATAGGTCATACTAGATCATAGACAGAGTAGGTAATCACCTAAATTTTATATCAGTAAACATTCTGACACTATGTATGCCACCCACTAAACTCTAAACAATTTTAATAATTATTTTGAGTACATATATTGTTGTAAATCTTGGTAGTATTGAGAAAATATAGATAAATAAATGATTAATAAATATTTTTAATGAAATTATAAATAAATTTAGAAATTACCTATTTGGTGATGTTAGTTTTTTGATGGTATATAATATCTTTCATAAATTTTCAAACATAATATCCATAATCATTATTGTTATCTTACTTTATACACTACATAAACATTATCCAGAATAAATAAATTATTTTAAAATATGTTTTGAGGGTTAAATATCTCTATATATACCTTAATATGTTTCCATTTTAAGTAATACATAGGCTTATTATTTTCACTCACTGATCTCATACCATGATTTAACCTATATTTAAAAATCCCCTTACCATAAAAAAATTATTGTTAATATACAATCTAAAAAATATAATTCGATGTTTATTTATAAAATATTGATTGCAGTACATTAAAAATTTACAATACTCATCATGTGTGGTCATTTTGAAGGAAATCCATGCATTTGATCCAAAAATTAAATATTTGGGGTATATAAATTGATTGTGATCAGCATACAGTGATTTATAAAAAAAATAATCAATAAAAAAAATAAAAATATATTTTATATGATTATATTATTGAGTTTTACCCCTATATTATAGGCATAAAAAGATTCTATATTCTGATATTTTATTCTTAAACACCTCATTTAAATCATTTTTTTCTTATAAATTTATTTCAAATCCAAAGAAATTTCATCCGTAGAAATGATACAGGGATTATTGAATCCAAATCTTGCTTCACATAGTTTTACCTTTATATGGTAGTAAGATAAACACCTATAGAAAATATGAATTGTTATTAACTTTAATAAAAATATTAGGTCATTTTTTGGAGATAAATATTATGAAAATTTACCCTATCTATGTATTCAAAATTGATACTCCCAACCATTCAAACTTTAGAATCTCATTTATAATCTCAATACTGACCACATTTGTAATGATAATTCCAAGTATTTCTTCTTTATATTGAATGTAGGACACATGTCCATCTTTGAATGTGGTGTCTTCATGAATTTGTAATGATAATATATGTTGCAGTGGAACTGGTAGGGAGAAGGTACTCCCATAAGGTCTTTTTATTTTCTTGGTCAATTCATTGGTTTGTCTTGATCCGAACTTCAATTTCCCCATCATTTTATGCATCTATAATACCATACCTCACTTCATACCTTTTTAATCAATTGTTATAGGTTTTTCATTTAAAAAAATTTGTTAAAGACATACCTTATATATTTTTATAATATTATATGACCATGTTATGAAAGTTCCAATAACATCATTGACCATTGTAATATCCGGATCATCAAGAGGAATAGAAAACTCATTGCTTGGATCTTGAGATACTTCAATCCCCACTTTCATGTGATATTTTGGGAGTTATTTGTTGTGTATAATGTCTCTTAGGATATTATACACTGTACACCTCACAATAAGGTAATGCATGAGTGTTGATAGATAGAAATTACATGAAAAATTACCCTATTTTTTTAGTAATATAAAGTTATCAAAAGTTATTTGATTCACATTTAAGAGAAAGAGTAATGAAAAAAATGATAAAAATAGGATAAGGTATGTGCTTTAGGGGAATGAATAACCTCAAAGTTAGTGGGGTCATTTGGTTGTTCATGTGTTGATCTTTATTCCACCACTGGTTCATTCTGACCCTTTCACATATATTGGTCTGCCAAACCTGACCAGAAAATAATATCTTTCAAAGAATATATTTGTGCCTATAATAATTTCATAATTTGTTATGTATATTCTTGTGGTTTTGTCTTCTCAAAATATGTTCGAAGTGACACTTCAAAACCTACACCTCTAATGAAACCATATTGTTCCGGATGCTTCAAAGTTACTGAAAGTAGTTTTTCTTTAGGTATAGTCACTAATGATTCTTGTGTATAAACCGTATAAAAAATATGAACATAAATAGATATTTTTATGTAACACTATTATAAAGCACAATGAATTACTATTATGTCATACTTACACATGTTTCTCATACTACTTTTGTGTTTTTATCAACTAGTTTACCTTCTTTATTTACACATGCCTCCTTCTATAGCACATGATGTGCTATGGAAGTGGCTTCATATTTTGATCCATTAATCTGCATATAAACAAAGTAATATATGTTATTTCATATCACTTAAAATTTTTATTTTATATTTAAAATAAATTCCATTTTATTCTCTAGTGAAGGGTACCCCATCCTTGCTTTGGAATAGGGGTATATTATTTTTGAGGCATTCATAAATTAATTTTTTTGAATCAAATTGGATAAAATAAATAATTTAAAATAATATATTATCGACTACAATGCACCTAAAATGATTTCTCATCATGATTACTGATGAAAGAATTCCATGTTTCCTACTTTATAATGTGTGAATAAGTAACTGGTGGGTGGGGATTTACTTTCCCCTCAACATCCCTAAGATGAAACTTGGTAAGAAGTGTTCAGAAGCCTCTATGGGATTTTCTAGTGGCCATTAATACACATTTATTCGGTAAATTATCTAAAATAAACAAAATCTGTAAGGTATAATGAAAAGTAAATAAACATTTCATTAAATATTTTTTTCAGTAAAATAAAGAAAGTATATCATAACATCACCTTAATATCTTCCCAAAGGGGTTCCTTTGTTACATTCTAGACATGACACCATGAATCTATATGAATTGGAACATTCATTATCATTATGACCCCAATATAACAAATGAACATTGAATTTTTGGGGTCAAAAGGTTTTCCAGGTTGGTTCCATACAACCTTAAATTTTATACCCTTTATTCTTACCTTAATAATTTTAGTCAACATGGTAATGCTACGTCATTCTTGTTTTTTTCATCTATATATTGTTGATCCCCTAATAATTATATAGTTTCAACATCAACCATTTGTTCTTCCCCAATATTGCTAACATCATAATGTTCATAAGTCATTGTCTACATGAGTAGTCAAACATTTAATTTAGATTATGTTAATACATTAGAGAACACATAATATTATGAGGAAAAACATAGTATATTAAAAAAAACTTTAACCTACTCATTGAACTCTCTTTACTTTATTTTAAGGTTGAAGGGATTTAGATCCTCTATCGAGAATTCAAATCCCTTATTTGTGGCCCCCTTTAACATACAAGACATTGTCTGCATTGGGATCACCATGGAATGATTATGATATCCCAATGAAAGGGTCATCCTTGATTGAATTTTCATCTAACCCTATAGTTGTTTTAGTCTCTAGTAGGAAAATTGAAAAATTATCTTTTATTGGATTTGATACATAAAATACATGCACTTATTGTGGGAACATTATGAACAGATCACACTTTCCCCCTTATACACTGAAATTCACCTTTACAAATCCCATTTAATAAAATTTCACTGCACTCCTATTATAAACCCATTTGAAACAGAAAATCAGAACTCGAAATGTTGTATAATCCAACTCATATATCTATTTTATGATTCCAAAATATGACATATTTTCATAAATTAGATTTCTCTACTTGGAATTAGATATGTTCATTACTTCCACAACAAGTGTAAATCCACTATTTTTCATTGTATTGTGGTTATTGTTTTCTTTTTTTATAGAACATATAACCATTAATTACAAAAATAGTATAAGATATAACATTTTCATTTGGTCCCCTGGATAGCTATCGAATTCATTTGACAATTGAATTCAGATTTTTAGATAACTCCTTATAAATATGATCTCAGAACCATACTATAAACTATTTATTATTTGTATTTTATATCCATACTTCATACCTTTATGGATTAAAATGTATAATAATTTATTTTTGGGATTCAATGTATGGATAAACATATTCACTATTATGTAAAATTTAAAGGTTATATTACTCCCAGTATGTGATGGTAATTGTAACAACATTCTTTTGAAAACACCTTTATCCATAAGGCATCCTTTGTGATAAGACTTTGGGAGACCAATGCTATCAACATCTGATAAATAATTGGTATAAAATTAAACATCTTCTCCAACAATATATCTTTCTAAAATACAACCTTTTGGATGACTTTTATTCTTGACACACCCTTTTAATATCTTTATATACCATTCAATGGGGTATATTCATCTATAACGGATAAGAACCTATAATTTAACCTCTCTAACCAATTAAAACATAAGTTGGACCATTATATAAAAGAATTATGGTGGGAAGAACATATCTAATTCACATAATATGAATGTAACCTCCTTATTAATGATTTAAAACTCCACTGGGTCTATAAATTTACTATATATAGCTTTAAAAAAGAAGCAGATAATGGTTAATTTATGTTATGCATTTTTAAGCAGAATGTAATGTAAAGCGATGAGAATCAAATATTACATCAAATCACAACAATCATGTGATTTTAGTCCCTAAAACTTCAAATTAATAATTAACACAAAATTCTTGATATTTTATGAATACCCCTCTATAACTTTTACACTATTAAAGAAAATAAAAAATTGAAAATTTTCTTATCTGGATAAAGTGTAAGCTCCTGGAGGAAGAAAAGTCCACATTTTACCCTTCACTGGATCCAATTATTCCCTTATCCCCATGTCAATAATGTCCAACCTAACCTTGATGCCATATTTTATTTTTTCAGAAACATTTATTAATGTTACAATAGCACTATCAAATGATTTTTTTTCTACATGCATCACATAAATAAAATGTATGATGTGAAAAAAATCCCAGTATGACAATTCAAAGAAAATTATTTTTTTCCAACCTAATTTTTTAAGGTTTTTTGAAAATGGTTTACCGGAAATAGTGTCAATATATTTTATCTTATCGAATAGTTGATCACTTTCTAGTGGATATGGTTTTGTACCTTGTTCGGTATTCCCATCAAATTTTGTCATCAATAGTCGGTATTTATACTATCAAGGTAAAAATTTTCTATGTCCTAAACACACAGTATTTGAGGAATGTTTCAACTGAACTGAGTGTGTGAATTCTTCACAAATGGGACACCCCAACATTCCTTTAATGTTATAGCCCGAAAAATTTCCATAAGCAGGAGAGTCATTTATCATCCCTTAAAATATATCCCTCAATGTGAATTCTTCACTTCTATGAGAATCATACATTTCAACACTTGTATCCCACATCAATTTCAAATCTTTTATGGATATATAAAAATAGAAATCAATATCAATATCAGGTTATTTTGGTTTAGATATAAGTAGAGACACCATAATGTATTTGTGTTTCATGTATAACTATGGTGGAAAGTTATAATTTACCAACATAAATGGCTATATACTATGATTAATACTTTGTACACAAAAATAATTTATTTGATCTATAGATAACACAAGATGGAATTTTCTTGGTTCATTTCCATATTCAAGATACTCATAATAAATTTTATTTAATTAAGGAGAGTCTACTGGAAGATGTAGTTTATTATATTTAATTCTTGTATCTGTGTTCCATGTAAATTTTCTCATAGTTTCATGACATCTATATAGTCTTCTAAACCATGGAATGATAGGAAATTACTATACAATTTTCAATGGACTTGATTCATTTTTCTTGTATCGATTCATACCACTATTAGGGAATTTTATGAGTGATTCATAGTCTTTTTGAAACAATATACAATAATTTAGTCAAGAATTTATTTTTAGAGATCATTCTCATTGAACATAACATTCGTTTAATATCATATATTTGATAAGGAAGTTCATTTTCTTCTGGTAGCATATCATTTATAAGACCAAGTAGTTTTGTAAAGATGGTATTGCTCTATTGTCTACTAGCTTTAGAATTATATAACTTTAATATAGATTAAAATGTTATGTATTTAGTACAACCAATATAAAATTGTCTCTTAGTACAACTATTTAACTTCTAAAACAACTTTGTACAATCATGAAGGTTATATTAAATTGACATTTTCATTTCTTTCATATGATATCCATCATCATTTACACTGGTATTCATATCAAATTATCTATAAATTGTAGTATCATCCTAATAGGTGTTCACATTTATTTTTTACCCATGTTTAGTCTAAAATTTATAGATCTGATCCATTATGTGAAAAATAAAATATTCTTATAACTCTTATAGACTAATTTTTCTTGAATAAACACAATGTAAACACGAATAAAAGATTTGAGAGGGGTCAGATGCATGCTCTATTACAAAATTGATGAAATTTTTAACTCCACATTCATACTATTTTGTTATATGATTAGTGTGAATACATTTTCAATTCATAACCATCCTATTAAATTCTTAAAATATTCATTTTTAAAAATAAAATAAAATAAATACACATAATATATTCATAGTAAAAGGATAAAGTTATCGATAATCCTAATAATGGGAACCCAACATTTGAATGTTTCAAATAATTTCAGAATGATTTGAAGGAAATGAGTAATTGAATTTAAGAAAAGAATTACCCCACTGGTGGTAGGTTTTATCCTCTGAATTCATTCAAAATGATCACTGATACCCAACATGGGATGACTACTTCTCAGAGAAGTTCAAGAAACATAGGTGAATGTCCAGAAGAGAGTGGGGATGAGTCTCAGGAAAAAAAATGAAATAATAACTATTCAGGAGATGAAGATGATGAGGATGATAGTTGCCTCCATAAATCTAAATATTCTTGGGCTAGGGAGTTGGTTAAGCACTAGACAACATTTCTTAGTTTGCTTCCTAAAGCTGAAAAAGCAACAACAGTAGCATGATCCCTAAAAGGGGCTCCTTGATTAGTGTGACCCTAATAAGGCTCATCTGGATGGTCTTACACAAACTCATGATGAGACAACCATTGAGGTTTCACCATTCAAAGTAAGCCTTCAATTAATCCATGAAAAGGAAAATGAATTTTGTATGAGGAATGAATTTTATAAGTGCTTAGCTTCTTGTGAGGCCAAGGTTGTAGGAGTGGGGTCATGATGAATATACTATGGGTTGGATGGAGTTAGTGACATTCCCTTTCCATGGTGTTCTTATCAATATATATTATGTAAGAGGTGATATTCTATGTAACTAGGATATCTCTAAAAGTTAATATGATCATATAATTTAAATTGATGGTGGTTATGTATGAATAATTTTGATTAAAATAACAATTTTATGACAATGGAGTTGATAAATAAATATGGATACTACTAGGTGAACATATATTTCACTACCATTCTTAGCTAACATAGTGTTTATCTATAATTATTTAATTTTGGTATACATAGACACGCACAATAACCATCCTCACTACTCACCTTGATTCAATTAATTAAAAAAATTAATAAATAATATCATCTTAGGATTTAGAGTGATTTTTTATATTTAAGAGACAACCTTATTCAAAAAACCTATAAAAATTCTTAGTGTTCTAGAAATCATTGTTGATTTATGTGGCCCGTGACAACCTATCCCTATCACTGTTTCTAGGGATTCATAAATCTCACTAATTATTCATTGACATCTATTAATATTATTCTTAAATCATAAAAAATATAAAAAAATCAAATATGAAAAATATTATATTTTTTTGGAGTTCGTTAAATTGGCCAATTTTATTAGGAAGATGGAAATTCATTCCGAAAAAATCAGGTTGTTCTTTTTTTTTTGATGGCGATGAACATGTGTTTAGATATTTCATTAAAAATATTAATAAAATATATATAGTGTATGTCCTTGATCATCTATCAAATGAAATAAATATTTTTTTTCTAGATTTCACACCCTATTGATGGGTCGTTCTAAACTACTAGAAGAGGAACCAAAGATTAATATAGAAAATAAAATATTTTTGGTCATGTTTTGGTAAAATAAAAGAAATGATTTCCTAATTCATTAAATAAAATAAAATAAAATAAATGATTTTTATTTATCTTTATTTTTTTGGATTGAAATTTAGTAAAATAAAATAAATGATTTTAATTTCTCTCTATCTTGTTTGGTGATAAATTTTAATATAAAAGAATTTTTTTTTTGAAAATATGATAAAAATAACCCTTACTAAACTCTCTCAAGAAATTTTAAACACTAAAAAATACCTTTTATATGTGGCTTGTAGCTTTCAAAAATTAGTTTTAATGATTTTTACTCATTCCACCACTCATTTATTTAAAAATCATTATAAATTTCACGAGCATTCAACAACTCAATATGAAATTTTCACAAATCTCATTCAGAATCAATCAAACCAACACACTATATGCCTATTTATTTGTATTACATATGGTCCATGCCTCTAAATAATTTTTTAACTCTATATGATCCTTAAACTAATCTAGAATAGTCAAGAATCATATAAAATGTTTAAAATAAATAATTTCAAATTACTCTACTCAATAAAAACACATCCCAACTCTAAATTCAAACACAAACAAAATGGAAATCAATAATCAAATAAAAAACTTCCAAAATAAATGAAATAATCATTAAAACCCTTTTAAATTTATGAGTACAAACAAAAAAACAATATTAACTAAACAAAAGGTATATTTAAACCTAAACCATTAGAAAAAACTAAGTTTTGAAAATAGAAACAAAACCAAACAAGGAATAAAAACTCTAAAAAGTTCAAGAGAGCAGAATATGGATTATCTAATTTCTATTGATGGGGGAACCACCCCTATTTATAAGCTAGTTGCCTCACTCAGACCTATTAGTGCAGCTCACTCGACTTGGAAAATGAAACCTAGTTATACTTTCCAATAAAGATAACTCAAAACACCTCAACATGCATAATGTGAATTATCCAATTTCCACACCAGGTGAAGGAGGGACCTCCAAATTTGACCCTCATTATTCCAACCAGATCATATTTAGAGGGAGAATCACCCTAGTGTTGTCATTCTAGAGAGAGTAGGATAGAACCTTGATACTTGTGAAGTTTAGTTCACACCACGATTGAGTTTACAATATGAAGAGAGATGATTGACGACACAAATAAACAAGAGAGGATGAGAAAAAATAACATACCTTAGATTTGAGGGTTGATTCGCCCAAAATAAGATCTAGGGGGAGTGGCAACAGAGATGAACTTCTATGAGAGTTTGAATGGTGTAATGAAAATCAGTTTAGTTAGGATTATTTTTAAAATATTAGGGAGAATTTTATCAGTGCATCCAAAAAAACCTTGATAAAGATGAGTTTTATCAGCACTAAAATAATAAGCACTCATAAAAGACCTCTTTATCAATTTTTTTTAGGTGTTGATAAAGACCTATACAATTTTTTTTAATAATATAATTAATATAATTAATATAATTAAAAAATTTAAATGTATATAATTATAAATAAATAGAAAGATATAAATGTATATAATTATAAATATATTAAAAGAATTGTAAGTATGTATTTATAAATATAATTAAAGATATATATTTATATTTATAATTATAAATAAATACATTTGTAAATATATTTATAAATATTTGTATATAATTATAAATATATTTAGATCATTCTATATATTTATATAATTATATATGTATATATATATTTAATAAATAAATATAAATATAGTAAATATAATCATTATTGAAATATATTTATTATAATTTTATAATTAATTAAATATATAATTAATTATATATAATTATATAAATACCTTTTAAAAAAATTATATTTATTTATTTATAATTATAAATATATAATTTTATAAATACAGTAAATATAAATTTATAAATATATTTATTTATAAATATTTATATAGAAATATTTTTTAACATTATCAATGAATATATAACCTTAAATGCATGGATGTTAAAAATGAGTGAAATTGAATAATTAAAAACGAGTTGACTTTAAAATATTGAAAAAATGGATAAGTTTTATTAATTATACAAATTATTTAAATAAAATAAAATATGGATATATATTGAAATGAAGATGATTACATATTGAAAATATTAAGACATAATAAATAAATATGTATAAATAAATATTATAAAATGATTAAATTCTCCAAAAAATAAAAAAATAAAAAATATTAAAAATGAATAATTAATACTAACTGAAATAATATTTGAAATAAATAAATAAAATTTACCGATTAAAAACATAATACATTAAATATATTATGTTACTAAATGAAATTTTAAAATAAATATTAAAATTTTAATAAATTACATAAATATTAGGTTTATGTGTTTCTATATAAGATTTCATTAATTACATAAATATTTTTTCCTGTGAAATTAAGGTATATGTATATAGAAGTTTGATATATGTTAAATTTAACAATGACATTATATAATATGTAGCATCTATTAATGAATTAAATAATAATAAGAATGAATAAATTTTAAAAAAGAATAACTATTATCAATTATATAGATAATTTTAAAAAATTTAAAATGAATATTTATATATGTTAAAATGGAAATGAACACATATTAATTACATAAATTACTACCATATTTAAAAAATTAAATGTTTATAAAAAAATATGTATAAATAAATATTATAAAATGTATAAAATTACAAAAATATTGAACAATGAAAAAATGAAAAAGAATAAATTAAAAAAAATATTAAATATATTAATGAATAATTATGTATAAAAAATAGTAAAAATGAATAAATTACAAAAATATTAAAAGAATAAATATTTAAAATATATAAATTATAAAAAATGTAAGAAAACACTTAGCATTATCAATGAATAAATTATATTAAATGAATGCATGCTAAAAATGAGTGAAATTTAATTATATATATATATATAATTAAATAATCAACATACTATTCATAATTAATAAAAGTGAATAAAATTATAAAAAAATAATTAATTTAATTTATATATAGTAATAAATAGTATATCAATTATTTAATTTATATATTAAGTATTTAATTAGTATATAATGATAAATAGTATATTAATTATTTAATTAGTATATTTATTATTTAATAATTTTATTCATTTTTATTAATTATAAACAGTATATTAATTGTTTAATTATATATATAATTAATATACAATTATATATATATATATTAAATTTAATAAGTTTAATTATAAAAAATTTGGGGGTTGGCCCGGTCTAGCCCGTGAACCCACATGAATATATGTTTAAATAAAAATGAATATATATTAATTATATAAATTACAACTATATTAAAAATAATAAATACTAAAAAAAATTATTAAAAAATATGTTAATGAAATGTTTATTAATAAAAATGAATAAATTTAATATATATATATATATACAGTAATAAATAATATATTAATTATTTAATTGGTATATTAAGTATTTAATAAATTTATTCATTTTTATTAACTATAAATGATGTATTACTTATTTAATTATATATAATATTTTTGTAATTTATTAATTTTTAATTAAATAATTAAAATATTATTTATTAATATACGTCAATATATATTAATATATATTAATTTTTAATATATATCAATATATTTTTATATATATAAATATATATTTTTATATATGAAATAAGAATTTAATTATAAAAAATGAATAAATATAAATAAATATTAAAAATGAATAAATTTTAAAAAATATTAAAAAAAAATATTAGTATATATATATAAATATATTAAATATTAATATATATATATATATATAAATATATTAAATATTAATATATATATATATATATATATACTTAATTAAATTATTAATATACTATTTATTAATATATGTAAATATATATTAATATATATATATATAGTAATATATATTAATATATATCAATATATATATATATATATTAATATATATTTTTATATACAAAATAAGAATTTAATTATTAAAAAAATGAATAAATATAAATAAATATTAAATATATATATATATATATATATATTAATATTCATATATATTCATATATATCAATATATATTTTTATATGTGAAGTAAGAATTTAATTATAAAAAATTTATTAAGCTAGTTGACCCTCAATCTAAAGGGCCAACAATTTAGGTAGTCTAACAGAAAATATCTGTTGAATAGAGGGTAGACAAAAGCCCGCATAAAGAATAAGGTGGGCTAAGGCCTGCGTGGGCCCGTGCGTATAGTCACAGGGCCATATAGGTGTGTGTGGAGCGTGTATGCAGGAGCCAATCCCCACAGCAGGCTTCTGAAGTCGTGATGCCATAGAATGATATAAAAAGAAAGAAACCGACCGTCCGGATTTTTGATGCAGAACTCGTGGGTTAGTTTTATCATCTCTTTAAATATAACTATTAAATTTGACCTTTATCAACACTAGAAAATGAGATGAGAAAGGTTACCCTTTAACAATGTTAAAAAAGCACTGATAAATACAACCTTTATTAGTGATTTTTGCTAGAACTGATAAAAGTTAGCACTAAATAAACTCAAAACTATAGTAGTGTGAGGAAAAATCACACTAAAAGAATTGTGTTGGCATGTGGGGATAGTCATTAATTCGATAAGTGAACCTAGTGGGTAATAACCTATGGTGTGTTGGGAAATCAATCAAGGCATTACAGGAGATCCAAGGGGTCAAGTGATCAGGTTCTTGACCCGAGGGGGTTGGGTCATGGCACTTCCACCCTAGTTTCTTTTATTTTTCTTTAATAAAAATTACCCAATTTCATTCATGTGAGTGAGTTCTTCTAGATTGGGAGAATATTTTGTGTCATTGATTTTGATTTAATCATGAGATCCTAGGGTAACAAGATCTTCAATCATGTATAGTTTTCTTGGTCCTTTCTTTGCTATTTTTAATCTCTAATGTAGTTATGTTTGTTTTTTCATAGTGAAATCCCAACACCCCTAACCCATTCATGTGGGTCAATTTGACAAAAGCATGTAAAAATCATTGCGTCCTATTTACTGCTTTTCTATTTTTTTGAACAACATGCAATAAATAACTTTTGGTTCTTATTCTGATTCATTGTTGTAATTTCCATTAGTCTAGATTGGCTTGTGTTTATCTTGCACATTGAGCATACAATTTGTTTATTCTTGATATTATCTTATGAAATTGTTATTTTTTAAACCTGTTACATTGTTTTTTAGTTTTTTTGTCTTGTTTTTGAATTTTCCCTCAGTGCTACCTACTACTGTTTCTATTTTTTCATTTTCTTGTCCCCATAGATGGACTTATTATTGATTTTTTCTTATGTTATTGGATTTATATATCATTATTATTTGAAAATTTTTCATTTTAAGTTTTTCTAGAACCATCCATAAAAACAATAATTCATTTTGACCATTAATACATACTACCTTACAATGAAACCTGTAAAAAAAGGCATCAAATCCTAATTGACATTAGTGATAACATCATCAAAATTCAAAACCAAGAAATTGGGTAGAGAAAATGATTTTAGTTTATAAATAATTAAAATGATTGCCTTATTAGTTTAGTATGGTTGATTTATTCCTTATATTGTCCTAAGAAGAAGGTGACCATTCTTTTTGCTGATGGACTATAATGTACCATGATAAATATATCTTTATTTTATATTATTTCAATAATTTAAAAATTAAATCTCACACAATAATATAAAAATTCCCAAGAATTAAAGGATTAGTGTATTTGAGGATAAGCTACATGAGAAAATTATTTTAAAATACTTGTGAACATCTCTCCATAATTGATCCACACTAGAACCCCTTCTAGAATTATCATAAGTTATACTCATCTTCATAATCTAGGAAATAAAAACATAAGAAAGGGGTGATCTCAAACTCTCGATAGGAAAAAACCCATCAAAATGTTATCAAGAGTTGGATCAAAATAATATTAGAAAACATGATAAGGAGATAAATATATTATTAAAAAGAACATAAAACAAAAATAGTTGTCCATAAGTCGTGATAAAAGGGTGAGATGAAAATCATAGCGAGAGAATAATTAGAGTAACACATGATGGTGAGAAAACACATATATGTTAGGAGGCATAACATGATATCATAAATAGAATGATCATAACCAAGGAAATATATCCTAAGGAAATGATATCATAATACCATGAAATTATAAATATCCGGTAACAATATAAACTATTACATCATAAGCATAAGTCAAGGCTCACTACCAAGACAACATATCATAATGTGATTAGGATAATCACCCATGCACCATACATGGTATCTCATGAGATGAAAACATCACCCAATTAATTAGAGTCCTATCAGGGTATAACATTCATATCCATAACATGTACATGCATATGTGCACCACAGGAGGAAAAGAATCTATATAGAAATCATAAGCATGATAAAATCCATGTGAATGAAGTGGGTTTCATAATATTATATCAAGGAATGATCGAAGGTTATATCATAAGGATTCCCAATATTAGAAGGAATTAAATTATTTTGGATTCTCATATTTGAAAAAGAAACATAGTTCACGAGCATTGAGTTCCAATGGAGAAAAACTTATGATAAAGATTGGATAAGTAAGAATAAAAGTGAGCCACTTAGGAGACACCTTATGAAATGAGTAATGGAACTTTTAAAGAAATAATGGTCTTATTATTTCCCCTTAGAATAAAATTTAACTATGAGGGTTTTCCATAAAACAATGAGTGTTTTAAAAATATATTCATGGTTGAATTTTTTTTATGGATATGGTACTTTTCATGAAATAAGAAATTGGGAAGTTTCTTTAAATTGGGTTCACTTAAATGAGAGAATCATGAAGGGAACTTAAAACATATATTACCACCAATAAATAAAGTTATAGTATACTAGGTATATAAGGGCCCAGATCTATGTGGGTCAACCCTTTTTGTGTTTTTTAAGATTGATGTGTTCGGAGGAGGATGAGAAGAAGTTTAGAGAAGTTCGATTAAGTAAAAGATGGAAGTGGGGATTGCACATCGTGTAACTGAATTACATGACATAAAATCATATTTCATGGGTTTTTTCATGGTGTGAAAGAGGGGTTCATTGTGTGAAATAATTTAGGGTCTGAAAAATAAAATAAACTGAGGAGGTGATGCGTTTTTCAGCAAAAACCGAAACTAAGGGTTACACGATGTGAATGGGGATTACACATTGTGTAATCCCCCACTACTGTATGTTTTTATAAAATTCCATCCACTTGGTTATGTCAAAACCTATAGCTAAATATATACTACCTCTCATCCCAAATAACCCAGCATACCCCTATTTAGCATTTTAGAGATCCCTTCGATGGGAATCGATCTTGGGCTTCCATCTTTGATCCATCTTCGATCCAAGGTATGATCTACCTCTGTTCTTATGTTTTCTTCAATATGTTTCCTCCCATTTTCATTTCTATTTTATGGAACATGATCTTTATTTTTATAATGGATTTTATTTTGTTGTTGTTTGGTGTGGTTGTGCCGCAAAATCCTCGGGTGGATGTAGTTGTTGCAGGAGAGGTGATCATGATCTGTTTCATGGTTTATTCTCGTGTGAAGAATGTTTACAACATTTTGAGGTAGGGTATTTGATGATTATCTATATTTATGTGAAATTGTAGATTTAGAATGATTTTCCCCTTGGATCGCAATGAAATTGACCTAATTAAATACTTGAACTGGATTAAAGAATTGGTATCGATTGCATAGAGATGTTGTTTCTTGATACTATGATAATAGTTTTCCACTTTATTTGATAGATAGTGTGATATATATACTTTGATTTATTTAGAATGTAATTATTTATGGAAATTGGTAAAGAACATAAATCCAGAATTAATTGTTTAATTAATTGGATAAAAAATAAAGATGCGTGTTTAATGAATCCAGTTGTTGTTGTTGTTGTAATTTGATGATAACCAAAATGATATAGATATGAATGTTTAATTGAATTGGTTGATGAACCTAAAAAATGTTGATTATTATTAAGAAAAGTAGTAAAGTCATGTTAAATTAATTGTTTAATTAATTTGGTGATAGCTTGTGATAACTTTTTTCTTTGGTTTCCCATAGTTGTAACCTATGAATAATGAATTAGTTAATTCAAGATGGAAAAAAGAACCAGTTGTGTGATAAATATAATTCCTTGTTGGGTTTGAGTTACCCACATGCTTTTAAAGGCCAAGTGGCTTATGCTTGGATTCGTGAGATCTCATTATGTGTAAAGGCTGACTGACTTGTTTTAGGGATAAGAGCCCAGTTTCTATGTTGTTTGTTTCTTGCTACTTGTGTTATGGTGTGAGCCTGGGATAACTGAGTTGGGAGGGATATTATGGTACATGGGGTCATGGAGGGCTAGTGTTTGTGGCCATAGTTGACACATTTAGTAGTGATATGCATTTTTTATTCATGATGGTGTTAGGGAGGACACCAGGGATGATGGAAAGGGTTGAAGTCGGGCTTACCCATTGATATGAAAGTGGTTGTTGTTGAATCTGATGTTTGTTTATCTACTTTATTTTTTCCAATTTCTTGAGGAAGATGGTCTTTCTTACCTTCCTTACAAAAGATGCAAAGATGTGTGGGTTATTCTATGTGATTTCCTTGTTTAGCTTCTTGAGTATGGATGGGCCTGTTCTCCTACTATAGGTAGAAAAGACTCTATGGGTAGTTCATCCATTCACCGTGTTGATAACCTTGTGTTTGGTAGCTTAGAATGTTTTCTTAGAATACATATAATTATGAAAAAGTGATAATGATGGTAATAAACTATTGAATAAATGATGTTAACCCATGGGGTTGGAGCTTGTTGGGATGTAATGCCGAGGTCACAATTTAAAGGAACTGTGGACTTAGTTTGGTTGTGCCTAGAGGGCATGGAACTTTGTTGTGATACTAATGAAATGTAATGTGTAATTGATAATGGTTAATTAATGGTTAAAGAATTAATTAACCTAAACTAAAACTAATAAAAAGGTACAAGGTGATTTAATAAATATCTTCAAATGGTTGTGTGCTTATAAGATATCTAGTATTAGTAGTGGCAGTCAGGAGTCCAAGAGACGTTAGCTGCAATTGAGTCTAATACTAGGTTTTTACCATAGTGTGGCTGTGAGCTATCTTATATCATGTAATTTTTTGTTTATATATGATACTCCACCCTATCTTTTAGGGAAACTGACACCCCAGGGATTCTGAGCCCTGTGGGGGGGGGGGGGGGGGGTTCCCCAACATCTCGGTGGGAGGATGGATGACTGACTACCCCCTTTGGCCCTGCTATCTTCTCTTGGTAGTTACTTTTTATGGTATGCACAACAGTTAGTTTTCCCCATATATGTGTGTAGATGGCTGTAATGGCTTGTGGTTATTTCACACACACATATTCTGGATATAGTTTCCTAAGGACTACTATAGGTATAACGTGTATAGGTTGTGATGGCTTAAGGATTCTTACTCAGTGTATGGGATGTAATGGATCGAGGTATAATACCCGACGTATGGTACATGTTATGAGAGATGTGGTGGATCCAAAAATATGCCTGCTTACCTTGGTTACATGGACGTGGTGGTGTGATGCATGAGGTTCATATTGACGCATGAGGTGTGTGTTGTGGTGATTTTCCCAGATGTCTGCAGACAAGCCTTTTTGGAGAGAGATTCTCAGGATGTGTAATGTTAGGGAAAAGTGTAAAACCAGTGGGGAAGTGGTATCGGGGTACCCTTGACATTATTTATTATATTATATAATATTGTATGCGATACTTGGTGAGATTATCCATGGTGAGGATGAGAACTTAATATACCTGTTTAGGTGATGAGTTCTTTTCATTTGTTGTTCACTGTTCTTTAGCATGTTTTCTTTACTTTTGCATGAGAGGCTCTATGAAGGATCCTACTAAGTATATTGTTATACCCACCCTGTTTTATATAAACTATTTTTCAGGTCACTTGGAGTAGGTTGGATATTAGTCTAGTTACTACTATCTTGGGGGGTTTTCAGGTGCTGTTTGAGATTCATGGTCACTGTTGTTTTACTTTCTTTTGGCACTTACAGTTTTATCTTTTAGTTTTAGTAGTTTTTCATGAAATTTCATATGTGTACATGGGTTTTCTTTTATATTGTAGTTTGAGTAGGAGTTGGTTGATGTATTTCTTATCTCTCTCTTCTGCATGTTTTCTATTAGAGGGTAATGCCTCCCATCTGTATATTTATAGTACCCTCGATTCTAGTCACAAACCTAGGGCCTACTGAAGGTGGGAATCAGAGGTCATTATCTCTCTTCTCACATTGCCAGCCCAGGAGGGGTACACTTTGTGGGGAGGGGGTCATAAAAAACTGGTATCAGAGGTATGGTTGTGGGATAGGATGGTGTTTGGAGTTAGACACAGGTGTGGTTGAATAGGTTGGTAGGTCAACGATGTCAGTCAAGTTCATAAAGAACTATAAAACCTGGAGACTAGATGAGACACAAGTATTTAGAGACCCTTGTGATATGATGCACGAACCTTTAAGTTTGTGGTGGATACTAAATGAGATGATACTGGTTGAAGGGTAGAGACCTATTAAAGGATCATGCATCATTCTTATTTGCATCTGTGTTTGAATGGTAGACCTTGGGATAGGTTAACCTAAAATAAATAAAAGAAAGAAATTAATTAATGTTAAAATATTCCATGTTCTAGGTTTAGGAACTCTAACTATTTTTCCTTTTTGTAGGTATGGATCCAGGTCAATGTACTCATCAGGTTCACGTAGAATATGTTTAGTAGGTTACACCAGCAGATCGCCGCAGAGTAGAGGTTGATGATGAAGACACTTGGAAGAGGACAATTTGAGAGTTTAAGCACCAGAGTCTATATAAGTATGAGGGATATATTTCAGATGCAGTCATAGAAGACTTGTTGGAGGAGGTTGAGATAGTTTTTAGTTCGATCTATGCTCGGAAGGAGCAGTGGGTGTCATTGGTTTTAATGATGCTATGTGGGGTAGTAAGGAAGTAGTGGTTATTATTCCTCGAGGATCGTGAGGAGTTGGCAGTCTCATGGGAGGAGTTCTGATAATAGTTTAGAGTTGAGTTTCTTTATTTGACTGTGAAGGTGGTTAGTCGCCAGTCACTGCTTACCATTCAACAGGGGAGCTCTAGTGTGTGAGAGTTTGGAATCCATTTCAGGAACCTTTTAGGATATGCTTCGTACTTGTTTCCAGATTAGGAGGCCAGGGTGATGAATTTCTAGGAGGATTTGCATCCAAATATCTAGTTCCAGGTCATACCATTTATACTAAAGACATATCTTGAGGTGCTGGAAAGGGCAGAGGTCATCGAGAGAAAATTATCTAGAACCATATCATCACAATAGAGGAGTCGTTAGGATTCATCATGAAGTAGAGCTATGGTATGGGGTTCCCATTTTTTAGGGCAGACGAGTTTTTGTTTAGCCGAGGGTAGGTCCCATCCCTCAGTATCTTGTTTCTATGGGGGCAGCGGCTCTTAAACCTATTCTAAGGGTTCAATCACTTTTTCTTCTTATGGAGGCCTAGTTCATCAATAGTGATAGATCCCGACCTTTTTGAGAAGTCAACGTATGTTAGGTGTTCCACTTCAGGTTCCTCCATTGAGGTAGTTCTAACCGAGGCAACAACATCAGGTTGCACTAGTTTTGGATCCGTAGAGAGCATATGGGGATGGCATCAGACAACCCTGGGATGCTCCTCATCCTCAGATAGCAGAGCATGTCCATGTATGTGGCCACCGTCAGGGTTAGGGAGGTTGTGGAGCAGGTCTTGGTCAGTTTCACACATTAGCGTTTCTAGCGCCAGATGAGCCATATGTCGTTTGAGGCACCCTTTGATTGTTTTCTATTTGGGTGCATGCCTTATTTTATTCAGGAGCAATGAAATCCTTCATATCACCTGCCCTTGTACATTCTTTGGTACTTGAGTTAGATAGGCATCTAGTTCCATTGGATTTGACTATTCCAGTTGGAGGTCGAGCTGACTTGTTTGAAGTATGTAGAGATTGTGAGATAGTGTTGGGGTAGAACCGCTCTAGGAGAGATTTCCTATGTTTACAGATAAAACCACATGAATTCATCCTCAACATGGATTGGTTGTATTCTTTGTAGGCTATCATGGATTTCTTCATGAGGCAAGTGGTGTTCTTCGATACTGATAGAGAGCTAACAATGTTTGTTGGCGAGCGCGATCCTTGGATGGGTTGAAGGCATGTTCCTTTCTTATCATCCTTGATGGATGAGAAGATATTGATTTATTTAGAGGTTTAATAGTCTTAAATTCCTAGGTTCATAGAACAGTACCCCAATGTCTTTCTAGAAGAGGTTTTAGCTTTACCCCTTGAGGGGAGATCGAGTTTGGGATCAAGCTATATCTAGGCATGTCTCTAATCTTGATGTCTGCATGTAGGATGACGCCTTCTGAGTTGCGAGAGCTGCGTATATAGATTGATGGTCTATTTTAGTATGGTTTTGTTCAGCCGAGTGTGTCACTATGGGGTGTACCAATTTTGTTCATGAAGAAGGCTTCTAACAACTTGCAGTTGTGTGTCGACTATTGTCACTTGAACTGAGTGAAAGTGAAGAAATGCTATCTTATTCTGTAGATTGATGGTTTATTCGATCAAATAAAGGTTGCAAGTTGGTTCTAAAATATTTATTAGTGGTAAAGATATCATTATATGCATGTAAAGTATGAGGATATCCTGAAGATTGGTTTTTGTTGTTGTCATGGGCATTATGAGTTCGTTGTGATTTCGTTCGGTGTGATGAATGCTCCAACTATGTTTATATGGTTGATGAACATTGTGTTCCATGATTTCCTGGATAAGTTCATGGTGGTATTTATCATTGACATCATTGTGTACTCTGAATCTGAGGAGGAGCATGCAAAGTATCTACGTGCTGTTTTGTGAGTTCTTCATCAACATCAGCTGTTTGGGAAATTGTCTAAGTGTGAGTTTTGGGCTCAAGAATTCCATTTATTAGGGAATGTTGTATCCTGGTTGGGAGTAGTTGTGGATCTATTAAAGATAGAATAATTTTTGTCTTTGGAAGACCCCAAGATAGTGTTCGAGGTGTGAATTTTATTTGGTCTTGTAGGCTATTATAGGAGGTTTGTTACCAATTTATCTTGGGTTACGAATCCTCTGACAGTATTGACTAGAAAGGATAAGGTGTTTGTATGGAATGATCAGTGTCAGACATATTTTGAGTATATGAATGAGAATTTGGTCAGTGCTCTAGTTATTTTTATGCTAGTAGAAGGATTTAAATTTGAGGTTTTCTGTGATGCTTTGCGTTTGGGGTTAGGTTGTGTTCTGATGTAGTAGAGATCGGTCATTTCTTATGGGTCTCATTAGTTACAACCCCATGAAAATAACTATAGAACCCATGATATAGAGTTGGTGGCAATGGTTTTTCCCTAAATTTGTGGAGATATTACCTCATTGGTGAGAATTTCTTGGTCTTCACCGATCATAAGAGCTCGAGGTACATTTTTTCCCAACATGAATTGAACTTGAAACAATGTCAGTGGATGGAGTTATTACAGGATTTCAACTTCTAAATCTCATATACACTTGGTAAGGGGAATGTTATATCCAATTATCTAATTAGGAATTCACGTAGTGATGTATTGTATGAATCATGCGATTCTTGGAGGGTAATTGAAGAAATTTCTGAATTACATCTCAATATGGGAGAAGTTGGGGGCAGAGGTTGTATTTTTCAGATGACAGTGCAATTATTTATGGTGAATCAGGTAGAGGAATCCTAGTTGGGGGATCTTAAATTAGAGGTATGGAGATACTGAGTTTTTTTTAGTGAGGCCCTTGATGGTTGGTTTGAGGATGAATAACATTGAGTGTTGTTTCAAGGAAGGATTTTATTTCCTTTAGTGTTATGTGAGATGGTTATCATATAGTTCCATAGTTTTCCCTTAGTGGTACATCCTGGTGTGAAAAAGATGTACTGAGCTTTGAGGAGTCATTTTTGCTGTCCTGGGTTGAAGCATACAATTACAGTGTTTGTGTCTCGATTCTTGGTCTTTTAGAAGTTGAAAGCTGAGCACCGTGTTCTCGGTGGTTTTCTCCAGCCATTAGATGTTCCTCAGTGGAAGTGGGAGGACATATCGATGGAATTTTTTACCCATTTACCTCAAGCTCAGGGAGGCCATGAAGCTATATGTGTAGTATTGGATTGTTTGACAAAATCATCCCACTTTATAGAGATCAAGGAGTTAAGATTAGTGGAGGTTTTTTCGAGGCAATATCTGGAGGAGGTGGCGAGACTCCACGGAGTCTCAAGGATGATCATTTCTGATCAAGACCACTGTTTTACCTCCAGGGTGTAGAGATTCCTCTAGTATTCTTTCAGTTATCAACTGTTCCTTAACACTTCTTTTCATCTACAGACAAATAGTTAGATAGAGCGGACCATCTAGACTCTTGAAGACATGTTTCTCTCTTGTATCCTATATTTTTGAGGTTTATGGATGAGTCACATAACCTTGGTAGAGTTTTCTTACAAAAATATTTTCCACTCCACCATTAGTATGACACTGTTTAAAGCTTTTTATGGTTGGCCTTTCCGTTCTCTGTTGTGATGGACTGGGGTCGGAGAGTCTGCAATTCTTGGGCTGAAACTGGTACATAATTTGACAGAGATGGTTCATGTGATTCATGAGAGGATGAAGGCAACACGGGATCATCAGAATTCATATTTCGATCACAGGAGGAGACCTCTGGAGTTTGACATTGGGGATCATGTTTTTTTGAAGGAGACTCCCCATTGTGGGTAGCGAAGGTTTGGTCATGAGAGTAAGCTTTATCTCTAATTTTTTTGGGCCTTTCGAAGTGTTGGCTCATGTTGGAGCCATGGAATATTAGATATCACTTCTCCCAAAGATGAACATGATACATGATGTTTTTTATGTGTCACAACTCTATCGTTATCTTCATGATGACTCTCACATCATCGATTTGGGCGAGATCGGTGTTGACGATGATGCTACCTTCGAGGAGTGGCCTATAGAGATCCAGGACCACAAGGAGAAGGTGTTTCATGGGTGTTCTATCCCTTAGGTTCTTTTCTTGTGGTAACATGGTGGTGTGGAGGAGAGTACTTGGGAACACGAGTCGTAGATACATGCTCAGTACCCTAAGCTGTTTGATGTTTAGCTCTTTCCTTATAACGATGTTCATTTTGTGGTTGTAGACCTTTCCTGTTTATGGGATGGATTTATTTTGTTTCTTGTTGTGGATTGCTCTCTTTTGAGAGGTATGTCCCCTAATAGAGTGTTTAGAATCTATTTTAGGTTTTTTCATGGTTTCATGTTGTTCCTTTGAGAAGAAGTTGAGATCCTTTAGTGGCGAGAGCCTTGAGAGGTATCTCGAAGGGTGTTTGTTCAGACCCATTTTTCCATTTCATCTCTGGGTTGGTTTTAGATTATCAAAGATGATAATGTTTTGATAGGTATTTGATTTAAGGTCCTGGATCCATGTGGGTCAAACCTTTTCATGTTTTTAAATATTGAAGTTCTCAGAGGAGGCTCAGAAGAAGTTTGGAGAAGTTTAGTTCAGTAAAAGTTGGAAGGGGAGGGGATTACACGTCATGTAACTAAATTACACGATGTAAAATCTGGTTTCATGGGTTGTTTAATGATGTGAAATATGGGTTCATGACATGAAATGCTTAGGGGTATAAAAAATAAAATAAACCTAGTAGGCGATGTGTTTTTCAGTGAAAACTGAAACTAAGGGTTACACAATGTGAATGGGGATTACACGTCATATAATCCCCCACTAGTGTATGTTTTTTATAACATTCTAGATGCTTGGTTTTGTCAAACCCTATAGTTGCATCTCTACTCCCCCTCATCCCATGTGACCTGCGATACCCCTATTTGGATTTTTAGAGATCTCTTCAATGGTAATCGATCTCAGGCTTCCTTCTTTGACCCGTCTTTGATATGAGGTATGATCTACCTCCGTTATTATGGTTTCTTCGATCCGTTTACTCCCATTTTTCCTTTCCATGTGATGGAGCATGATCTCTATGTTTTTAATGGAGTTTCTTTGGTTTTTGGTTGGTGCGGTTGTGCCGAAGCATCCTTGGGCGGATGTAGTTGTTGCGGGAGAGGTGATCATGATCCATTTCATAGTCCATTATCATGTGAAGAACTTTGATGACCTTTTGAGGTAGGGGATTCAATGATTCTCTATATTTACATGAAATTGTAGAGTTATCATGATTTATCCCCTTAGATCATAATGAAATTGACCTAATTAAATACTTGAACTAGATTAAATAATTGGTATTGATCGTGTAGTGATGTTGTTGCTTTATAAAATGATAAAATTTTTCCTATTGATTTGATAGATAGTGTGATATATATGCTTTTCTTGATTTAGAATGTTGATTTTGATGGAAATTGGTAAATAACTTAAAGGCAGAATTAATTTTTTAATTAATTAAATAAAAGATAGAGCCATGTTTAATGAACTTGGTTGTTGTTGTTGTAATTTGATGATAGTCAAATTGATGTAGATATGCATATTTAATTGAATTGGTTTATGAACCTAAATAATGTTGATTCTTTTTGAGAAAATTAGTAAAAGAATGTTAAATTAATTTCTTAATTAATTTGGTGATAGCTTGTGATATCTTGTTTCTTAGGTTTCTCATAGTTAGAACCTATGAATAATGAATCAGTTAATTCAAGATAGAATAAAGAACCAGTCATGTGATAAATATAATGACTTGTTGGGTTTAAGTTACCCACTTTCTTGTAAAGTACAAGTGACTTATACTTGGATCCATGAGAGCTCGTTGTGTGTGAAGGCCAAATGCCTTGTTTTCGGGCCAAGAGCCTAGTTTTTATGTTGTTTCTTTCCTGCTACTTGTGTTGTGGTGTGATCCTGGGATAGCTGAGCTAGGAGGGATATTGTGATATGTGGGGGAATATAGGCCTAATGGTTATGGTAGTAGTTGATTCCTAGAGTGGAAAGATTCACCAATTTATGCCTAAGGGTGTCGAGGAGGACACCGAGGATGATGGAAGGGGTTGAAGATGGGATTACCCATTGATATAAAAGTGGTTGTTATTGAATCTGATGTCTGTTTATCTATTTTATTCTTTCCCCACTGCTTGAGGTAGATGGTATTTCTTACCCTTATTCAGAAAGAGGAAAAGACGCATGGGGTATGCCATGTTCTTTACGTGTTTATCTTCTCAAGGATGGATGGGCCTGCGCTCCTACTATGTGTGGAAAAGACTCGAATGGTAGTTCATCTACTCACTGCGTTGAGCCCCTTGTGTTTGGTAGCTTAGAATGTTTTCTTAGAATACTTGGAATTATAGAAAAGTGATAATGCTGATAATAAATTATTGAATAAATGATGTTAACCCATGGGTTTGGAGCTTACTAGGATGAAATGATGAGGTTACAATTTAAAGGAACTATGGACTCAATTTGGTTATGCCTGGAGGGAATGAAACTTTTTTTTGATGATAATAAAATGTATTGTGGAATTGGTAATAGTTACTTAATGGTTAAAGAATTAATTAACCTAAAGTGAAACTGATAAAAAGGGACAAGATGATTTAATAAATATTTTTAAATGGTTGTGTGCTTATAGGATATTTAATCTTAGCAGTGGTAGCTGAGAGTCTGAGAGACGTTAGATTCAATTGAGTCTAAGACTAGATTTTTCCCATAGATTGGTTGTGAGATATGTTATACCATGTACTTCTTTGTTTCTATATGCTACTACACCCTATCAGTTAGGGAAAATTAAACCCCAATGATTCTGATCCCTAGGGGGTGTTTTACCCAACATCTTACTGGAAGGATGGATGGATGACTACCCCCTTTGGCCTCATTCTCTTCTCTTAGTAGTTACTTGTGCTGGTATGCACGATAGTTAGTTTTCCCCATATATGTGTATATAGGGATGTAATGACTTGTGGTTGTTTCACACACATATATTTTGGATATAGTTTCTAAGGACTACTATAGGTATAACGTGTATAGGCTATTATGGCTTGAGGATCCCTACTTGATGTATGATATAATAGCTCGAGGTATAATACCTGACGTATGATACATGTTATACGAGAAGTGGTGGATCTCAGAATCTACCTAGTTACTTTGGTTATGTGGATGTGATGGTGTGATGCACAAGGTGAATATTGATGCACAAGGTGCGTGTTGTGGTGCTTCGCCCAGGTGTCCAGGGGAAATCCTTTTTAGAGAGAGATGCTCAAGACGTGCGACATTAGGGAAAAGTGGAAAACTAGTGGGGAAGTGATAGTGGAGTACCGTTGAAATTAATTATTATATTACATACTATTATATGTGATACTGGGTGAGAGTATCCTTGGTGTGGCTAGAAACTTAGTATACCTATTTAAGTGATGAGTTCATTTCACTTTTTGTTCACTATGCTTTAACATGATTCCTTTACTTTTTTATGAGAGGCTCTGAGGAGGATCCTACTAAGTATACTGTTATAATAACCCTACGTTATATAAAATGTATTTCAGGTCACTTGGAGGAGGTTGGAGATCAGGATTAATACTACTATCTTGGGGGTTTTCCAGGTGCTATTTGAGCTTCGTGGTCACTGTCGTTTGACTTTATTTTTGTACTTACATTTTTCCCTTTCGGTTGTAGTAGTTTTTCATGAAATTACATATGTGCACTTGGGTTTTATTTTATATTGAAATATGAGAAAGAGTTTTTTGGTGTCTGTTTTATCTCTCCTTTCTGTATGTTTTCTATTAGAGGGTAATTAATCCCATCTATGTGTTTTATATACCCTTGGTGCTAGTCTCCAATCTGGGGCTTATAGGAGGCGGGACTCAGGGGGTCATTATCTATCTTCTCGCATTGCCGACCCAGGAGGGGTAAACTTTTTGGGAAAGTAGTCATGAAAAGTTATATATGTAAGAAAAATTTATATATAATATCAATGAATTACATGATAATAATATAGAGTAAAATGAAGAAAAATAATGAGAAATCATAACCCAAAAGTAAGAAGAGTGGTTCAGAAGATCCCTTACCTCAGGTCTTGAATCGTTATGTGCATGTGTTTAACTTCCTAAAAAATAAAATTAGTTTTATTAAATACTTTATTAAGAATATTTTTAATCTATATTTAATTTTATAAGGTTTATTTATCATCATATGTTATATATTTACAAAATTGTTATTGCTTATGGCAGTTACTTGAGGCAGTTCGGTCAGTTTTATTGAAAATTCCTCAATATACTGACTGTGGTCAAAAGTGTTATAAAATAACTTCATAATTACCATAATTTTATATTTTTATGTATTTTATTATTCAATTAAAACAAATTTATATGATTTCATAGGGTTTCCAAAAATCGACTCAAATTAAGAGAGTTTCTTTGATGTGTTCGTTTAAGGTGGTTAAATTTACCATGACCATTTATTATTAATAGCACTCATAGAATGTAAAAAAGTATCATTAAATAATATTAATATTTTCATAAATATAATATTTATAACTTAAATATATATTTTAAATTCATTTATGTCAGGCGGTGATAAAAAAATAATATTCCATTCACGGAGGTGGTAATCCGCACGTAAGCATGACGATGCCTTAATTTTTTCAAATGGTTTTGAAGGAAGGAAGAAAAGTAATATTCTATTAGTATCACGGAATTTAAGCATATCAATAATAATTATTTTATCATACTTTAATATACATAAAATATTTGAGTGGGTAAAAGAAGATAATAATTAAGAGATCTCGGTTGAGACCATTACCCCTCCCTTTGGAAGTTCTCCCTCAGGTAACACCTTAAGACTCCTTAGCTTGGTATTTTGGAAAGACCAAGGATTCTAGGAGGTGGGAAGAGAGTTTAGAAGATACTATGGTAGATTTTGGGACAGTATATTTCTTTATAAAGTGTGAATAAATGTAGATAAAGTGATATCGCTTTTTAAGTGAAAAAATTGCATTTTCGTAAATACCCATTACTTTTTCAATGATAATATTCATGGGTAAATGTCTCTAAAATAAAAAATAATTGATTGGGGGGATTATTTAAGTTCTATAATACCTCATAAATTCATTTTTTCCATGTTTTAAACACATTTTTATCCTTTTACCATTAGGTTTTAACTTTTACCTTTTCGATTTTTATCTTGGTAACTTGTTTGTTTACCTAAGTAATAATTTTTTACTAAATATATAAGATAACCCCTATTAATTTTTTTTTTTAATTTTATGAACCTAAATTTATAATCCATTTAATATAAATCAATTTCTAAATATGTGAAAATTAATAAATAAAATAAAACATATAATATATAAAAAAACAGTTTTTGTAGAAAAATGAAGTTTAAAGCATTAAGCATTCTTAATCTTATATAAAATTAATTACCAATTAAATGAGTGATAATATATTTATATATATGTGTAAAAATCATATCATATTCATTATATAAAATATATTGATTAAATTTATTATATAAAAACTACACATCATTAATAAAACAATTCTTTGAAAATAACCCTTTAACCACGATCATGGTTATTAAATTTAATCTCCATAATCATATTTTTATGACTAAAAATTAAATTGAAATTATTAAATAATATGAAAAATTTGATATAAAATATGAAATCTATTTTTATATTAACTTTTATAAGTCATGAAAAATAATTTTTAATACAAGTGAATAAAAACATTTTTTAGTGTAAAATACTACTTAAGTTTCCAAAACTTTAAAAATGGGTTTTATAAATTCAAAATTATATTTTTAAATTATTTATTCTAATTTATAAATATATATTTTATATAAAAAATATTTTTATAACTTTTAATTCATTATTATATTATGATAATGTCATGAAAGTGATGGTATTAACAAAATTGATATTTTTTCATTATTCATCTAAAAATAAATTATTTCAGAAAAATCCCAAAAATTTATCATAATATATTATTTCCATTATAAGTACAAAAATGAATTTAATTTGGTCAAATTAGAATTATAAAATTTTATAATTTAACTTTTAAATAAAAATAAAAATATATTATGATTTTTTTCATAGGAATTTAATATTATTAAAAGAAATTAACTTTTCATATTCTTAATTCCTATAAATTTATAATTAGATTGGTGTTAATATATTATTCATATAAATATTATATTTATATATAATGTATATATCTTCCTAAAACAAATCAAATAAAAATAAAATTTTATAAGAAAATATATTTCTAGCATAAAATGATCATATTTGTTATTCAGCTTTATTAATTGAATTTTATCAATAGATTATTATTAAAAATGAACTTTATTTTATTTCTAAAATTATTTTGTAATTAAATTACCTCTATTTTACCCTACTTTTCAATATATTAACTTTAATGTTTATATAATGTTCCACAATTTGTTTTGGTTCAGTGTTGCGTGTGAAACAAGCTTTTGAATGCATTAGATTTTAAAATAAAAATAATTTAAAATCTCAGGATGTTAGATGACCCCCCTTAAATAAATTTAATCCTCATAATTTTAACTATCACTTACTAATGAAAAAATATAAGGGTTTATAAAGGATATACATGAATCAATATATAATTTATAGTGGGATATCAACCTTAAAAACTTAAGAAATATATATATTTTCCCTTAGAATAAGTCCATCCTAATTTTGAGTTTTTCTTCATTCATTTTAGCCACACTCCCATCATGATTAGGTATCATAAATACTATAATAGAATTACTTTTCTAAGAGAGATCATGGTTATAATTACACTGATAGGTGATTATAGGTTGGTTTGAAATAAGAAATGTGATTTCCCTATTTCATTGATTAATATGGATTCTATGTAGAGATTACCAATACATTTACAAAATCACCTCAAATTCATTTAAATGAGGGATAATAATACTTGTATGAATCATAATCCCACAAAACTTAAAGTATATTCATATAACATGGATACAATAATGATACCACTATGCATTTTTATTTATAATTCAATAGCTAATAGTTGGTGAAAACTTACACGACACAAGACATCCATAAATATAGAGTGAAGAATAAGTATACCTAACACCACTTAACTATCAATATCCATTTCAATATTAGTATGCATATTATTTTCCTTGTTCCCATGGTATAGTAGGTTTTTTTATGTTTATTGTAATATTAATATCTTGGATTAGTTCACTGGTTTTCATAGTGCCCATATTCCTTACATCTAAAACATCAAATTGCTAGCAGATCATTAGGAAGAATATTATTTTTCTCCCTAATGTTAACTGAAAAATTCAGTTTTCCTCAATTTATTGTTTCTATATGCCCTCCTTTACCACATATAAAACATCTTCTAGTCCCTTTGAGACATTCCCCTAGGCACCTCTTCCCATATTCTTAACACGAAGAAAATTGAATATTCTTTCCTTCATCATCTTAATCACTTTAACTTTTATAAGATTATATCTTTATCTTATTTGGTGTTACTGAAAAATAAACTAAGTTCATGTTTTTAATAATAATTTTTGATAGATAGTTTGATATAGTCAAAAGTTTTCTCACTCTAGATCTTATCCCTTATGGTTACTCATTGGGTCAATCTCTGTATTGTCTATGACATCCATTGTTAACTTGATTCCTTTAAGCTTCATCCATTACTAAAACAAAAAATGTCTAATATGAGTGATGAGAAATTAATATCATAAGATATTTTTCATTAATAATATCATGGAAAACTAAACCTTGAAATGTATTACCCTTTTAAACCTTCACATTAGCTTTTAGTTAAACCTAAACCACTCTTAGTTAAATCTAGGTTTCTTTAGGTTTTGTTATATCATACTCCTTAAACTAATTCCTTAACACAATAAATACTTTATAATGGATTGCAAAGATAATGTGATTGATCAAAGAATATCCCCTAAGAGTGCCTAGTTAAATGTGGAGTCTTAGGATCACTCATCATGCATCAAGTGAATATCAAGTTAATATACAACTAGCCTTTTAAGTTTATTACCCATAGGTGAATCTATACCTCAAAACATCCACTTTCTAGTATCTAAATAGTGATTCAATTTTTAGGAAACTAAATAATCTCTATATTACTAAAAGAATATAATGTTTTATTATACTTTGTCTTATCCTTAATATTTTTACAAATTTTTTCTCACCCTAATATCTAAAAATAACTAGTTATTTCTTTAATACCAACTATAAAAATCCAAGATAAAAATATTTTTATTTTACATCATTTCCATAATTTAAACAATGCGAATTAAAAAAAATCTCATAATTCCCAAGAATGTGTGGTTTAGTTTATTTAAGGACTAGCTACATGCAAAACTTATTTTATAATTTCTGTGAACCTTTCTCTATAATTGAACCACACTAGAATCACTTCTAGAATTCTCATAAGTTATATTCTTATTTATAACTTAGGAAATAGAAACATAATAAAGGGACGATATTAAATGCTCAATAAGGTAAAAACTATAAAGACCCCAAACCCGCACTCCTGAATTTGGTCCTAAAAATCTAAACATTACATTTTTAGCTTTGATACTGATAAATGTGACCCAATTTTTCCATCCACAGCTTAAAAAAAATATTGGATCACTTACATACCCAATTAATTTTTTAGGTTTAGAGTTTTAGAGAATTAGGAAAAACTGTTAACAACTTGGATTCATAAAAAAATGGTTCATAAAGATCAACATAATCTCCCAATATACCCAGCTTTTCATATTCCAAATTAAGTCTTCAACATCTCCCACAATTTTCTTCTCATATTAACCCTTTCTAGAATCAAATAATTTAACATCATTCTTCATAATCTAGGGAATAAGAAACATAAGAAGGATGAGATCAAATTCTCAGTAAGGGTAAACATAAACATTAACAATTGAATGTCACCAGTGAAATTAAGATGAGCATAGGGCATGATGACATAATAATAGTGCATGATCATAACATAAGGGAATTCATACTCATCAATACCTGACTCATCAATCAATAAACATGGAATAAATATTTAACAAAGGAAATAATTATCTCTTCCCAATAATTTTCATAAAACATCTCATTATAAATTTTAAAGGAAAAATAAAACTCATAAAGGTTTCTTTTCAACACATGAAAAACACATGAAACTTTTTTTTACAAAGATAATCACAAAATAAATATAACAATTATACTTGGAATAACCATCGTAGTATATTACCATAATCTCTTAGGATAAACCTAATATATTAACTCCATCCCTTTACCTAATGAATTAGAGATACATAACAGGCTCACCTGACCTTGGTTTATAATGAAGAACCTATAATCATAAAAAATTTACAATAAGAATAACATAAATAATGTACATAGACCTTTCATTTCATTATAAAACTCATAGAAACATCCATTATTGCTTTTATAACTTGATTAACCCCTGAAAATGGAACAGGTTCCATGAAAATCTCTTTAAAACAATCACAATCCATCCAAATAAATAATAAGGATGGTATCAATACAAAATATCCTAAGTAGAACATAATTATCATTAAGGGTTGTTGACATTGATGAATGGAAATACCATTAAAAGATCATTAAAATCATTCTTGAGGAAAATAACCTTTTCACTTTGAAAATAACTTTTAAAAAATAAAAAATTATAAAATATTGTGAAAATAATTTTCTTTGAAAATAACCTTGGTAAATTATAAAGTAATCTTCAAATAAAATAATGTTCATGACAGTGGGGAAGTAAATTCATTTTTTAAACATTGAAAATAAATATTCCTTTTTAATTTTTTTTAAATGGAGTCTAAAGTGACCCATTTGGTAAATGTTGAGAAATTTCCTTTTTAAACCCCTTTTAAAGAAGGATAAATAACCTATGAAATATATTTATTAAATAATTTATGTTTATAAAATATAATTTTTGAAAACATTTTATAAGACTTGGAACCTTGATCATAAACAATCCTAAAAATAAAGGAGATTGTAACATAAAGCCTTTTCCACATTGGTAACTTTTCAATCATAAGATCTATGAAAGAATAATGTTAAATGAATATTTAAATATTATGAGAATAATTATATTCATGATATAACATGTAAAAGGGGTCTTATATACATCTAATAAAAGAAGATAGGTGCATATCATAAACATATGTCCCAAAGAAAGAGAATTTGAGACGAATTACCATTACAAAGATCATATAATTGAATTTAGAATTAATCAATGGAGAAATTATGTGTAACACATTTAAACCCAAAAATTTGGAAATATATATAAAATTAATTTAGATATCAATTAACACAAAATTATTTCATAAAAAAGTCAATGAAAAAGAGTTATAACCCAATGAAAGGAAATTGAGTTAAGAAACCCTTTACCACTTGGTAAGTTTCAAATCAAATACCCATGGATAAAATAATTCAAATTAAAACTTAAAATATCATGAATTATAAAGTATTCATGATATAACATGAAAAATGGGTAGTATATACACCATATAAAATAAATTAGGTGCATAATATTAAAATATGCCTATATGAAAGGAAATTGAGATGAAATCCCTTACCTCGAGTCCAAATCATCATGTACACTATTTATTTTCATAAATAATAAAATTATGTTAATTATTTACATTATTGAGAACATTTTTAAAGTTAATTATTCCTTTTATCACACTTATTACCTTTTTATAAACAATTACTTAATCATTTAGGTTCACGTCAGATGTTTTCACGATATTTGGTTCATAAGTCCAAAATGATTTCAGTAGATTGAATATGGTCAGATAGGTCATTATTAAATCATATTAAAAATAATAATATTGAATTAATTATATTTTTTATACATTAATTATACTTTTAAATCCAATTATTAAATATGGATATGAAAATTGAACTACATTACAATCATAAAGCCGGTAGGCCGTACGTACGCATGAATAACGTTTCCATTTTTCAAAAAAGGAAAGTGTAATTTTATATTTGAATAATGATAATAATATCATAAATATCATATTATTTATTTAATTATACTTATATATATCATTCATGTGTTGCGGTGATGAAAAAAGAATCACATCACTTCGTGGAGGTGGCAGTCTACACGTACGCATGAATGATGTTATCATTTTCTAGTGTATGAAAAGGTAAGAAAATATGTGATATATTATATTTTAATAATGATAAAAATGTAATTAATATCATATATATAAATTAAATTCATCATTATAACCATCCACAAGATATGGTGATGGAAAATAAATTATATCGGTTCGTGAGACGGTAGTCCGCTGTACACACAAACGATGGATTCCTTTCCCATTTAATGGATGTTGGATATGTATATATGTTATGAAATTACAATAATAACATCTAAGTATATGGAGTATACTAGTGTTATTATTTTATCATGTTTTAAGAATATTTTAAGGAGGTTAAATAAGAAACAAAACTAAAACATGTGGATAAAAACTATACATATTATTTGGAAAATCTCCTTTTCTTAACACCTTAAGACCTATAAGATTTATATTATACCCAAAATAAGGCCTATATAACATGGGTATGAATTTTATAAAGGTATTTTGGTAGGTATTTTCTAAAAAATTTGTTCTTGATGTGTGTTTAAATGAGAATAAGAGGCACCCTTTTATAAGAGAGGGGAGGGGCACTCATAGAATTTCTTAAAATATTAAATTGATATAAATTAATTATGATGTAAAAATCGATCCAAATTGATAATATTAAAATATAATATAATGAAAATTCAAAATTATATCATCCAATAAAATTTGGATAAATTTGAATCATATTTTTACCCTAATATTTTTGTTTTAACCCTTCATTATTTGTTTCACACTTACTCCGATACCAAGGTTTTTTACTCTTTGAGGGTCAAGATAGTTACTATAAATAAAAAAATGGCCCATAAATGGAATATTTTTGATATTATAAATAATATCATAATAAATTGGCTGAAGATAATATTTTTAGGAATTCTATATCATTTAATAAAATACTATTTATCATAAAATATCATTAATGTTAATTTTAGAACTGTTTATTACATTAAATTTAATAATATCAAGAAAATAAAATAAATTAATTTTTTAATAAATAATTAAAATATTATATTAATATATAAAATTTTTGGGTCACCTTTATTATTTAAATTATACCACTTTTAATATTTTTAATATCATTTATTTGATTTTTTCATTAATTGAATAATTACTACATCAACATTGTGTAAACATTCAAGGAAATTATATCCTCACTAAAAATTGAAATTAAATTAACATGAGTAATTTATATTTAAAATTACTATTTATAACTGGAAGTATCCTCTATTTTTTCCTATGTTAAAAATATTATAGTTATTAAAAACAAGAGTGTGACATTTTTTACTTTTCTTTAAATAAAATATTATAAAAGTCATAATCTCATACAAATAGAAAAAAGTCCATATAAACAAGTATTGGATGATTATGAATGAAATGAAATCATCTAATTAAATTTAAGGCAAGTGTTAGAATCATTTTATAGTCCTTATCATATTATTTTTAACCATTAATTACCTTATTTACCATATACTGTGGTAACAAAAAATATTAAGGTTACTATTTATATTGACAAAAAATAAAAGGGAACTATTTAAAAAATTTGGATCTAATTATTCCAAATATTTAATATTTTTTAAAATTATAAACCCAAAATTATAAGAATTTAATTTAAAATTAAACTGTAAAAACGCGATGAAAAACATTTTTTTAGAAAAATACATTTTTTAAGTATAAAATGTTTTTATAGTAAATTATAGTATAAAATTAATTTAATCAACCATAATTGGATTATTTTAAATAAAATTAACTAATTAAATTTTAAAACTAATCCAAAATATAGTTTTACTTTAAAAATAATTTAAAAGAAAATAGCGCTTTCAATAAAAATTAGTATTTTTCATTATTCCTTGAAAAATCCAAATTTTCAGAAAAACATAAAAATTTAACCACAAGATAATTTTGATATGATGATTTAAAAAATGATATTTATTTTATAAAATAAAATTTATAAAATTTTTAGAAATTAATTATATTACTCATTCATAAAAAGCAATCAAAACCATTTTTGAAGAAACCATAACTTTGAAGAATAAAATTATTTTACCAAAACTCAAGTGATTATTACCTATGAATTAATAAATAAATTTTTATTGATTATAATCTTTTCATATATTTAAAAAACAATTCAATCCTATTCATAACCACTAAATTAACAGCTAGGTTATAACAAGTATATTTAAATAATAATTTTCATGGTTCGTTTAAGCTTGGTGTTGCGTGTTGTACACATTATCAAACATAATTTCCTTTTAAAATATTAAGAAATTATATTATCCCCCCTTTAATAATTTTTTTGTCATAACTTTAACTCAGGATCAAAAACTAGGGGTTTTACTTTTCAAAACACATTTATTAAAATCCCACATCATAAAAAGGATTAATAAAACTTCCACTTGAAAAGAGAGAAAAGGGAAGTATGAAGGTCATATGGAATAAAACATAACTAGGTTTTCATGTAGGAAAAAATTGGTGGGAAGTGAAGAAATGGAAATTTAATAAAAAAACTAACACCCAAGGAATGATAGAGAGTGATAGATAATATATTCAAGAGAAATTTGACGATCATAAAACCATAAATCTGTGATGGGTGAAGAGACCATTGATTTGTTGGTAATAAAAGTAAACAGATAATGTTTTTATTTCAATACCCTTTTCATAGAGTTGAGGAATTTATTTACCATATAGAAAATTAACATAATGAAATATACTTACTTGATAAGTATAATTTTACCCTTTCATCAATTTCCAGCACAATCTCATCTTTTTCTCCAAATGATGAGTATTCAAGATAGTTTTTCATGCCTAAATCACTATAATCAACTTCTAACGGATCACATAATCCTCAAAAAGGATAAACATACATCCCTAACATATTTATATATTAACCAAAATTTTTTTATAGAAAAAGGTAACATAATTCCCAAAAATGAATAAACCTTCATACATATAAATAATACCTCAATCTCTAAAGTTAAATAGTAATACCCAAAGTTCAAACTAAATCATTATATAAATAACTATCCTTAAAATTATTCAATATATTACTGAAGGAGAATAAAAAAAAAAGAATTATTAAATCACACATTATTCCAAAATAAATTTAATATTTATCTCCAAATAACATTAGTCACTCATAAAGTCATATAACCAAAATGTATATGACATAGTCATATAATATCCAAGATATACTAACCATTTCCCTAAATAACTTGAATAACCATAAATCCACATTAAGATCATATATCCTTACAAAAGGTAATCCAAACTTGACTCCTCAAATAATACTTTATGTTAAACCTGAGGGTTTCATATACCTCAATATAATAAAATGTCTCCCAAAATATAATTATTCACCTTAAAATTTCATCACTTAAAACCTAAAAAGGGTTGTTTAAAACTTTGAACTTATAGTCAAAATAAAACTTATAAACCCATGATGGTATCCATAAATCTTAATATAACCTCACATGAAAACATGCAAATATCTAAAGTTATCTAAACCCTCGTATAATACCAACTGTAAATACCCCAAACCCACACTCTCGGATTCGGTGCTAAAAACCAAAAAATTACATTTATATATTTGATACTGATAAATATAACCCAATTTTTCTATCCAAAAAATATAATGTCAAAATGAAATATTAGATCACTTACATACCCAATGAACTTTTTAGGTTTATAGTTTTAAAGAATTATGGAAAACACTTAACAACTTGGATTCATAAAGAACTGGTTCATAAAGATCAATATCATCTCCCATTATACCCAGATTTTCATATTCCATATTAAGTCTTCAAAGTCCCAAACAATTTTCTTCACATATTAATACTTTCTAGAATCAAATAATTTAACATTATTCTTCATAACCTAGATAATAGGAAATATAAAAATGGTGAGATAAAATTCTCAGTAAGGGTAAACATAAGCATTAAAAATTTAATGTAATTAGTGAGAGTAAGATGAGCATAAGGGTATGATGACATAATCATAATTCATGAGAAAAATAGAAGGGAATTTCTACCCATAAATACCTATATCATAAATCATGAAACATGGAATAAATATTTAACAAAGTAAATAGTAATATCTGATTAATAATTTTCATAAAATATTTCATTATAAATATTAAAGGAAAAATAAAACTCATGAAGATTTTTTTTTGAAACACATAAAAAACACATGAAAACTTTTTCACAAAGTTATACTTTTCACTTATATATGGAATAACCATCACATTTATAAATGGTGTAATTATCACAGTTACACATATATTAACCATCATAGTTAAATTTTGAGTAACAACCAAGACTATAATTGAAATAACTATCATAGTTACACTTGAAATAACCATCATGTTGTACTTATAATAACCATCATAGTATATTACCATAATATCTTAGGAGAAACCTAATTGGTTAACTCAGTCTATTTACCCAATTAATTAGAGAGCTATAATGGGATCAACCGACCTTGGTTTATAACAAAACCAAACATCATCATAAAAAAAACCAAGAACCATAATATAAATAAAGTATAGATCTTTCATTTCATCATAAAACTCATAGAAACATCCATTATTGATTTTGTAACTGGATTAACACATGGAAAAGGAATGGATTCCATGGAAAACTCTTCTGAAACAATCATAATCCATCAATAGAAAGAAAAAGAATGGTATTAATACAAAATATCCCCTATGTATAATAAGTATCATCAAGGGTTGTGGACATAGATGAATAGAAATACCATAAGATCATTAAAATCATTCTTGAGGAAAATAACATTTTTAATTTGAAAATAATTTTTAAAAACTAAAAATTTATAAAATATTATGAAAATAATTTTATTTGAAAATAACCTTGAAAAATCATAGAGTAAAATTTAATGTAAATAATGTTTATGATAGTGGTAAAATACTTTCATGTTTTTAATGTTAAAAATAAACATTCTTTTAAAATATTTTTTAAAAGGAGTCTAAAGTGACCCATTTGGAAAATATTGAGAAATTTCCTTTTTAATTTTTTTAAATAAGGTAAAATACCATGTGAAATAGCTTTAGAAAATAATTTATGTTTGTAAAATAAATTTTTTGAAATTTTTTTAGAAAGCATGGATATGGAAGAGAAAGATTTCCGATCTAAAATAAGATACAAGATCAGTATCACTTACAAATGACTTTCTTGATGTTTCTTTAATCAATAAGATAGGAAATGTAAATTAAAAATATAAAACACATTCATAAACATAATATAATAAAATATATGTGGTTTAATTAAATAATATCATATTATTTCTCCTAAGTAACCTAGATTATAAACAATCCCTAAAATAAAGGAGATTGTAACATAAAGCCTTTTTCACTTTGGTAACTTTACAATCATAAGCCCCATGAAAGAATAATATTAATTAAAACTTTAAATATCATGAAAATAAATATATTAATGATATAAAATGTCAAAGGGATAATATATACACCTCATAAAATAAGATAGGTGCATATCATAAATGTATATCCCAAAGAAACAGAATTTGAGATGAATTACCATTACAAAGATCATATCATTGAATTGAGAATTAATCAATGAAGAGATTATGTATAAAAAAAATAAATAAATAAAAACAAGTGTAAATACATATTAAATAATTTTTTTATCAATTAATACATAATTGTGTCATAACAATGTCAACAAAAAAGAGTTATTACCTAACAAAAGGAAATTGAGTTAAGAAACTCTTCACCACTTGGTAAATTTAAAATAAAATTACCATGGATAAAATAATTCAAATTGAAACTTAAAATATCACTAATTATTAATAATTCATGATATAATAGGAAAATGGGTAGTATATACACCATATAAAAGAAATTATGCACATAAGATCAAAATATGCCTTAATGAAAGGAAATTGAGATAAAATCATTTAACTCGAGTCCAACTCATCGCATACATTATTTATATTCCAAAATAATAAAATTATTTTAATTATTTACCTTATTGAGAAATTTTTTCAAGTTTATTATTAATTTTATTTCACTTATTACCTTATTATAAAAAATTACTTAATCATTTAAGTTCACGTCGGATGTTTTGGTGATATTCAGTTCAAAAGTCCAAAATTACTTCAATGGGTTAACTATGGTCAAAGTGGTTAAAATTAAATAATTTAAAAAATAATAATAATTAAATAATTATAATTTTTATACACCAATTATGATTTTAAATCCAACCATTAAATATGGTTATGAAAAATGAACTATGTTATAATCATTGAGACGATAGCCCGTATGTACGCATGAGTAACGCTTCCATTTTTCAACAATAATTATAGAAAGATGGTAAATATTATTTTATAATTAAATAATTATAATAATATATTAAATATCATATTATTTATTTAATTATACTTATATATATATATCTTTCATGTGTCATGGTGATGAAAAACAAATCACATTGTTTCATAGAGGTGGTAGTCCACACATACGCACATACGATGTTATTATTTTCCATTGTATAGAAAGGTAAGAAAATATGTGTTAAATTATCTTTTAAAAATGATAAATATTTTATAAATATAATATATATAACTTAAATATGTCATTATAACTATCCATGAGAGACAGTGACGGAAAAAAATTATATCAGTTTGCGAGACAATAGTCTGCCATACACACGAACGATGGATTACTTTCCCATTTGATGGATGTAGGAGATGGATATAGGTTATTCCATTAAAATAACAACATATAAGTATATTTATGATACTGGTGTTATTATTTTACCATGTTTGAATAATATTTTAATGAGGTAAAATAATAAACAAAACTAAAACACGTGGATAAAAACTATACCTCTTCTTTAGAAAATATCCTTTTCTTAGCACCTTAAGACCTATAATATTTGTATTATGGCAAAAATAATGCATCTAGAAAGTGTTTATAAAATTTATGAAGGTATTTGGGTAGGTATTGGATGAAAAAAATGGTTCTTTAAGTGTGATGAAATGAGAATAAGAGGTTCCCTTTTATAATAGAGGGGAGGGGCACTCTTAGAATTTATTAAAATATTAAATTAATATAAATTAATTTTGATATTCAAATGGTTCAAAATTGATACTATTATAATATAATATGAGTATTATTTAATAAAATTTGTGTTGAGTCAATAAGGTTTTCCTTATGACTTTTCCATTCCTTCTTGTTTCGAAAATCACAAACACCTTATCTTTAAGGAAAATCGCTTTTATAAGGAAAATTGCTTTTATAAGGAAAATTGCTTTTATAAGGAAAATCGCTTTTATAAGGAAAATTTCTTTTATAAGGAAAATTGATTTTATAAGGAAAATTTCTTTTATAAGGAAAATTGCTTTTATAAGGAAAATTTCTTTTATAAGAAAAATTATCCTTATCATTTTTTCATCCATATATTTCTTAAGTATAAGATTCAAATTCATTTCCATATTCTTGGAATCATTTGAAACCTTGATATGAAGCATTCTATTTTAGGCTCCGAATTCTGGATAATAACTATAATGAAGTTTCATTCCGAATTCTGGATACGAATTCTCATGAAGTTCGACATCTAATTCTCATTACGAATTCTGATGACGAATTCTCATTATGAATTCTGAGGACGAATTCTCATTATGAATTCTGATGACGAATTCTCATTACAAATTCTGATGACAAATTCTCATTCCGAATTCACCTATTAAACATATTCTGATCATCTTTGCTTTATACACTCCGAATTTATTTAGACTTTGAAAATTATTTTTGGTTAGACTCCGAACTTTCATTTTGCTTACACTTTTATAATTTGTCTACTCTTTAATATTTTGTTTACACTTCGAACCTTCACTCCGAACTTTTTAGTTAGACTTAAAATGATGTCGTACATTCTGTTACACTTGTTTTGTTATAAAACGATGTCGTCTATTCTGTTATAAACTAACCGTTGGTTAAGTTACACGTGTATAGGTCCCTCCGATTTTTAAGGAAAATATGACCGTTGGAAAGGAGGCCAACCTTGCCTATAAATAGGATCTCATTTGAAAGAGCTCAAGAGGTACATAGAAGTTGATCGATCTAGAGACCACACGCTGCTAAGGTGATTTCTAGAGAGATAAAGCTTTTTCATTCCTTGTGCGTACTGAACCACTCGTTCAATTTTTGCTTCGTGAGACTCCGAATGTTGGTGATTACATTCGAGGACTTCCGGGGATAGGAAGACAGAGGTGTCGACTACCTTGAAGTTCGAGGGATTCCTTGTTGAGGAAGATAGAGGTTGCCAACTACCTTGAAGTTGAGGGCTTGCGGGGATAGCAAGACAGAGACCCCGATCTTCGTATCGAGGGCTTACCCTGGTGTGGGTAAGACAAACTTTCTTGAAAGTATAAATCAAGGGACCTTTATCCAAGGTTGTTCGATACCCTTCTCTTTGGGTTAAAAGACTTATATCTTGTTACTTGTAGTTTTACTACTTGTTTGTTTCCGCTGCATTCTGTATTATAAGGAAAGTATAACTTTCTTATACTTCTTTACTTGCACTCTGTTTCATTTAGATTCTATAAGCTTTAAGGTAGAATCTCATATTGTAATCTTTAGTTAAGTTTCAATTTCCGGATCCATATTTTCGGAACCTACTTTCGGAATAACTAACTTTAAAGGTTCAAAAGGAATTTTTAAAGTATACAATTCACCCCCCTCTTGTATATTGAGCATCTACATCATTATTTCGATCCTACAATTGGTATCAGAGCAGGTCTCTGAAATACTTGTACTCACATATAAGTTTTTCTTGCTCACTTTTTCATTCCGAACTTTTTCATTCCGAACTTTGTCATTCCGAACTTTGTTATTACGAACCTTTTCTACTAACAAGTTTGTGTGCCAAAGGTTATTTTAAGTATGGTAGGAATTAATATTGGTTCCATTGATAATCTAAATCCTACAAGACCACCAATCTTTGATGGTAATGATTATGAGTACTGGAGAGATCAAATGAAGACTTTTGTTATCAATACTGGAGTGGACAACTTTTTTATGCTTACTGGTGATTATAAAATTCCTGATAAGGAAGTTAGAACTTTTACTAACCAGGAAAAGCAAGAGTATCAACTCAATTATAAGGTACAAAATACCTTACTATGTTCAATGACTAGAAATATATATAGCCAAATTTCTTCTTGTGAAGCAGCTAATTGTATCTAGAAGAAGTTAGAGGTTACACACTTTGGAACTTCTAAAGTGATTGAAACTAGGAGAGCTATTCTTAGAGATGAATACCATGGATTCAATTTTCCTTATGGTGAACAAATTTGTAAAGTTCAACAGAGATTTATAACCATCGTCAATAGTTTATAGTCTATGGGAGAGAAAGGGTTAGATGATGAAGCACTTGTGGACAAGATAATTGACATTATGCCTAATGAGTGGGAATACAAAAGAATTTCTATAGATGAGAACAGGAAGGTCACTCAAATTTCTCTTGATGAGTTATTTGGAACTCTTCTCCAACATGAAACAAGAATGAAGAGAGATGCTGACAACATCAAAAAGAAGAATGGAAATGGTACTGTTGCTTTTATAACAACATCAAATTAGATGAAAGCTAAGACTCTTGAGAGAGTAACCAGATCCAAGTCTAAGAAAGTCATTTTACAATCCGAATCTAGAGATAGTGAAGTCTCTAAAAATGAGTTAGAAAATCTTGCTCGAAGGATGAACAAGATAGCTGGGCAAATAAATTTCCAATCCAAGTATAAGAAAAAGGAAAGGAAAGACAAGAAAGATGGAGAAGTCACGTGTTATGAATGCAAGAAAGCTGGACATATTAGACCAAATTTCCCTCTGCTCAAAAAGAAAGAAAGGAAAGAAAGACATTTAGACAAGAACAAAAAGAAGTATTATAAATCCAAAGCTAAGAAAGTTCTGAAAGCTAATGACACATGGAGTGCCAGTGGTGGTGACTCTTCAGATGAATCTTCTGATTATGAATCTTCAGGATAGAAGAATCTTGGTATTATAGCTGGACTACCTATTGAAAATCATTATTTTATGGCTAAGGTATGAAATGCTGAATCATTGACCAATGTTTCTTTAAATTCTAATGATAGTAAGTATTATAACTCTTCTGATGAAGAATCCTCTTCTGATGAAGAAAATACTTTACCTACTTATGAAGAAGTTTCTAGGTTTGCTGAACTTCTTGAGATTAAGAATTACAAACTCAATAAGAAACTTGATAAGACAAACTCTAGGAATTCTATTCTTACAAAAGAGATATCAGATCTTTCTAAATATCTTGATAAGAAAAATGCTGATTTTGAAAGTATTTCAAAAAATCTTGAGGAAGTTCTGATAAGAACAAACTTTATAAAGAATTAGAAAAAGTAATTTCTAAGAAAAATGTTTTCAAGCCTAGATCTAGTTCTAAAACTAATGATTTTGAGGATAAAAACTTGGTTATAAAACTCAAGTTAAAATTTTTTTCCTTAAAGAAGTGTTTATCAAACTTTACCCATGGTAAGGAAAATTTTGATAAAATGTATTCCCAAATACGAACTTTAAGAAATAAATCTGGATTTGGTTATACCCATGAAAAACCTATTTTTAGTAACAATTATTTTGTTCCTCAAAGTGCCCCATTTTGTACCAAGTGTCAATGTGGTGGTTACTGGGTGAATAATTTTTCATTAAACAAAACCCAATCTCTAGGATTTCACAAAGCTTATTTTTCTAAGAAGATGTGGGTACCTAAAATTTTGTTATTTGGAAATCTCGGATCCAAACAAGTTTAGATTCCAAAAGTCTAATTTTCTTCTTAATTTCAGGAAAATAAAGAGAGTACCAGCAACAACACATGGTACATGGATAGTGGATGTTCCTGGCACATGACTGGTAACAAAAGCTATTTTGAAAAGATTATCAAAACGAAAGGAGGAAAGGTAACTTTCGGAGATAATTCTAAAGGAGATATTGTCGGTATTGGTAATATTGTTCTTCTAGGTAAAATCTTGATTTCAAATGTTCTTTTTGTTAAAGGTCTTAAGCACAACCTCATTAGCATAAGTCAGTTATGTGATGAAGTATACCTTGTGAATTTTAGGAATGATAAGTGCTTAGTTCACAATTCCAAGGAAGAATTTATTCTCTCAGCCAATAGGCAAGAGAATGTTTACACCTTAAATTTAGAAGACCTCAGGATCCAAGATTTACCTTGACTATGTGCAATGGAATATCATTCCTGGTTATGGCATAGAAGACTAGGTCACTGTAACCTTAGAAACTTATGTAAACTCTCTAAGAAGAAACTAGTTAAGTATCTACCAGAGCTTAGATTTGATTCTTCTAAAGTTTGTGATCCTTGCCAATATGGAAAGCAACATAAATCTAGTTTTAAATCAATTGGTGAAGTCTCAACAACTGATGCATTACAGTTAGTGCACATGGATCTTTTTGGTCCAACACAAATTGGAAGTATTGGAGGCAAATACTATGTGTTTGTTATAGTTGATGGTTACACTAGATTTACTTGGGTCTATTTTCTAGCAAAGAAATCTGAAGATTTTTCTTATTTCAAAAGTTTTAGAGCTCAAGTTAAAAATGAGAAAAACCTTCCTTTGAAAACTATTCATAGTGATCATGGAGGAGAATTTCAAAATTCTGATTTTGAAACTTTTTGTAGTAGAAAAGGTATTACTCACAATTTTTCAGCACCTAGAACTCCTCAGCAGAATGGTGTAGTTGAGAGAAGAAATAGAATTCTTCAAGAGATAACTAGAACCATGTTGAGTGAATATTCTATTGCTAGACATTTCTAGGATGAAGCTGTAATTACTTCTTGTTATACTATAAATCGAGTTTTGATTAGACCTTTTATTAATAACACACCTTATGAGTCATGGAATGGTAGAAAATCAAGACTATCCTACTTCAAGGTTTTTGGTTTCAAGGTATTCATTTTGAATACTAAAGATAACTTACATAAATTCGCACCAAAATCCGATGAAGGAATTTTCTTAGGTTATTCCACAACTTCAAAGGCTTATAGAGTTTTTAATAAAAATACTTGTACTATTGAAGAAACAGTGAATGTAAAATTTGATGAGTCTGATCCTTTTGTTTTTAAACCATCCCAACCTACATCCTTGGATGTGTTTTCAAAAACTGATTATCAACCTTTGATAAAAGATCCTTCTGATAAGGAAAATGTTCAAGAAGATACTTCTGAAACATTTACCCCAGAAGACTTTCTACCTTATGTTGATGAACATGATTTTCAAAACCCAAATCAGGTGTTTCTTAAGAATCATCCCAGTGATAGTATCATTGGTGATGTAAATCAACCAGTGAGAACTAGAAGTTCCTTAAGAAATGAAGTAGAACATCTAGAATTTCTTTCCCAATTAGAACCAAAAAGCACTGATGAAGCTTTAGGTGATGATGATTGGATCAAATCCATGGAAGATGAACTAAATGAATTTGAAAGGAATAAAGTATGGACTTTGGTTGAAAGACCTAAGGAAACTTCTGTTATTGGAGTAAAATGGGTTTTCAGAAATAAATGTGATGAAAATGGAGTCATAGTAAGAAATAAATCTAGACTCGTTGATAAAGGCTATAATCAGCAAGAGGGAATAGACTATGAAGAAACCTATGCTCCAGTAGCTAGACTTGAATCTATCCGTATTCTACTTTCCTTTGCAGCATTCTTTAATTTTAAACTTTTTAAAATGGATGTGAAATGTGCTTTTCTTAACGGTTATGTTCAAGAGGAAGTTTTTGTTGAACAACCTCCTGGATTTGATGATACAAAACATCCTGATCATGTTTTTAGACTTACCAAAGCTCTGTGTGGTCTTAAACAAGCCCCACGAGCATGGTATGATAGACTTACTAGATTTTTTCTTCAAAATAACTATGTTAAGGGAAATGTAGATCCAACCCTTTTTATAAAGAAAGATAAGAAATTTTTTTTGATTGTTCAAATTTATTTTGATGACATCATATTTGGTTCAACTCAGCAATCTTTAACTGAGTCTTTTGCAAGTTTAATGAAATCTGAGTTTGAAATGAGTATGATGGGTGAGTTAACCTTTTTCCTTGGTTTTCAAATTTCTCAAAAACCAGAAGGAACCTATATATCTCAACATAAGTATATTAAAGATCTTCTAAAAAATTATGGTTATAACAACACTAAGAGTATAAGTACTCCCATTGGTACCTCAAACTCTTTAGATCTTGATGAAGCTGGGAAACCAGTAGATCAAACATCTTTTAGAGGTATGATCGGAAGTTTACTTTACTTAACAGCTAGTCGACCAGACTTAATGTTCTCAGTATGCTTATGTGCAAGATATCAATCCAATCCTAAGGAATCTCACTTAAAGGCAGTAAAAATAATTTTTCGCTACCTTAAGGGAACCATGGATCTAGGATTATTTTATACTTCTGGAAATGATTTTATTCTAAAAATCTTTTCTGATGCTGACTTTGGTGGATGTAGAATGGATAGAAAGAGTACATCTGGAACTTGTCATTTCTTTGGAGATTCGTTAGTTTCTTGGTCTTTCAAGAAGCAACATTCTGTAGCACTTTCCACTGCTGAAGCCGAATATGTAGCAGCTGGAAGTTGTTGTGCTCAAGTGTTGTGGATGCAAAACGCACTCACAGACTATGGATTGAGTTTTACTAAAACTCAAATTTTGTGTGATAACACAAGTTCCATTGCCCTAAGTAAGAACCCTGCACATCACTCTCGTGCAAAACACATAGATATTAAGCATCACTTTCTTAGGGATCACACAAAAAAAGGAGATATTATTCTTCAGTTTATCGAAACGCAAGATCAACTTGCTAATATTTTCACAAAATCTTTTCCTTCTGATAGATTTGAATACATTAAACAGAAGTTAGGAATGATAACCGTAAGGTAATATTTCTTAATTAACTTTCTGTTGAAAAAGTCTCCTTATAGTAATAAACTCCTTTTCATAGGGGGAGTACATTTGATTGTTAGAGTAACTAAGTTTTTCAAAGTTTGTTTTCAAATTTTTTGGAACTCAATTCCGGAATGGAAATTTTTGGAATTAACATTTCCCAAAATAGATATGTTCGTATAAAAGACTTCTGGAATCAAAATTTTCATATTGAACACTTCCAGAATGGACAATTTTGTACTGGTATTTCCATAACGAGACTTTCGTACCGAGTCTTTCATAATGAGTTTTTAATATTCAATTTTTTTTAATGAATTTATCGTACTGAAATTCTTATAATGTATTTTGTACTACGTTTTCCGTACTGAGTTTGTTTTTTGTAGTGAGTTTTGTGATTTTTTTTCATAGTTAATTTTTCTTCAAATATTACCCATTACGAATAATCCTCCTAAGCCAATCCGAAAGGTATGATTTACTTACTCAAAGTTTTTCGTAATCATACTTTACTTGCTGGTATTTTCTTATATTTTGTTTTTGTATTTTAGTTTTCTTAAATCTTTTCTTTAATAAAAGCCTCAAAATATCGGATTCAAGTTTTCTTGAGAATTGGTTTTCAACCGTCAGATCTGATCTCAGCTTGTCACAACCGTTCGATCAACCGAGGGAGTTGAACCATTTTCTTGTTGCCTATATAAAGGGGACCCCAAATAGTTGTCCCACATCAGTTTTCAAGCTCCAACGTCCCGAATCTCTACCTCTCCGTTTTAAATCCATTCCGAACTTCAGCTTTCTCTGTTTCGAACTTCTCAGAGGTCTTCAGATCCTAATGTCTGTGGAAGTAGCTTCTCAAGACATGTATTCCTCTAAGCCGATTTTGAAGTGGTTAGTATATAGAGAAAGGTTGGTTCATCCCGATTTCTTCAACAAGTATGACTCTCTTATATCCAAGAATATTAAGCTTAACGGATGGGAAGATGTTGCTGTGTCGAAACCTGGGAATCAAGATGAATTGTATTCAGATTTGCTTATAGAGTTCTATGAGATAGTCTCCTTCCTTAAGGAAGATGGAAGGGAGAAGTTGTCTTTTAAGTCTTATGGTAAGACTTATAAGCTTTCGTATGCCAAGATAGTCAGCTTGGTAGGGCTGAACAATGAAGGAGAAGCTGAATTCATATCTCATGTGTTGCCGGATTCAAATGGAAGCTTAGACAAGGAAAAGGCATTGGAGACTCTCGGACTGTCATATGACAAGGCTCCAAAGATTGCTAGTCTGTCTACGAATTTTCAGATTCTAGAATTATGGGTACAAGGCCTTATCATACCGATAAAGGGTGACAAAGATAGTCTGAAGAAGAGTGAGATTTATATCCTAGATTTTCTGATAAATCTGAGGAAGTTTAATCTGATGAAACACATTCTTATTACCCTTGAGAATGTTAAGAAAGGGAATTTGAGAGCTCAGATCTTAATGTATCCAGCAATCATCTCAAAGTTGATAGTTCGGTGCCTTGAGTCTTTCAAGGAGGCTTACAAGTCTAAGCCAAGAGTTTGCAAGATTATGTTGGTGAGTGATGGTACCCTCAAAAGGATGGATGTAGTCTTCGACAAGAAGACTGGTCAGTTTGTTGATTTACATGCTCAAGAAGAAGCGGTTTCAAAAGTTGCTGAACCTGAATCTTCTAAGCCAGTGAAGAAGAGAAAGTTGAACGAAGTTGAAGGAGAAGAATAGAATCCCAAATCTAAGGAAGTTCATTCCGCACCTCCAAAACCGAAGAAGAAGAAAGCTTACCCTGATGAGGTAGTTGCTAAGTGGAGGGAAATCAAAGAAAAGAGAGTGCAAGGGGAACCTCAGTTTGGCTTGGATCCTGCGGAGTTTAAGGCCTTGAAGGAAAGAACAACGGATGAGCTAGAAAAACAAGCGAAAGAAAAGAAGCTCAAGAAGAAGATGTCTGAAGCTGAGGTGGTTCAGAATTTGTTAAAGTTTACTGAGATGGCTTCCGGAAACATTCCAGTTCCGAGATCTTTTTCCTTGGAATCTCTACCTGAGACTCTAGGAAGAAACTTTGTTGCTCCAGAAGATACTGTTGCTAAGCCTGTTGAGGAAGTTGAGAAAGTTGAGCAAGTGGAAGAGGAAGAAGCTGTTGCTGAAGGTAGTGGTGAAACCAGAGATGTTTTGAAGCAAGTAGATGATTATAAGGGGACACCTTCGGAACATTTGTCGCTCCGAACTTCAGAAGCTGAATCATCGAAGTTAGTCACTCCAGGAAAGGATGAGAAGGAAGGAGAATAAGAAGTAGCTTATCATGCAGAGGAAGAAAAACTTCTACATGATATTGCTCAAATGGAAAATGTAGATGATGGTGCTCAAAAAGCTTCTGATGATGAAGACAATGTTGTTCAAGTGTCTGACAGTGAAAAGAGAACTCCAGAACAGGACTCCATTCCGAAAAGGGACAAGGGAAAGAAACTTGTTGTTGATACCCCGAGCTCAGTGGTTGTAAAGAGAAAGGAAGTTGGTAGTTCTTCAAAAATAAAGCTTGAGCAAGTTGAAGAAGGAAATTCTCCAAGAAAAGTCTCAGATTCGGAGTCATCTTCGTTGGGGCATGACTTTGTTGTTTAATCATTAAAGAAGTTGGTAGGTACTATTCCGACTTTCTTAAGTATTGATTCAAGATTCCAGATGCTCCAACATGCTTTGAATCAGAAAACAGACTCCGTATCCATGGTTATGGACAAGTGTGTTGAGATAGAGGCTCAGTTCAAAACTTTATTTGTCGGCTATGAAGCCCACAAAAGATCTTGCAAGAGGATGACAAGTTGGTCGAGGAAGACTGTAGAAGAGATGAGTCTCTTTGATGAATTCCAAGATAATGTGAAGGATGCCTTTGAGATAGAAGATAGGAAGATAAATGAACTGAATTCGTCCTTTGAAGAAAAGTTGACAGATGAAAAGAATTTCTGGATTCAAGAAGTCAGAGATCTGAATGGGATGCTGAATTCTGTTTCTCAAAACTGGAAGTATGAAAGGGATCATCTGATTGAGTTTGAAGATAAGTTGTTAAAGAAAGAACAAATCTTGAAGGCTCAGGAAGAAAATATTAAAGCTCAGGAAGAAAAGCTTCAAGCCCAGGAAGAAAAGATTGAAGCTCAAAATGCAAGAATTGTTGTGTTAGAGAAGCAATCCGAGGAAGACCATAAAGACTTAAAGAAGATAAAGACTATTCTTAAGGGTCTCATGGCGAAGGAAAAAGATCCAAAATAGACAGATCCGATCTTTTGTTGTATCTTAACTTCTTTGTTGTTGAATTATCAAACTTAATGAAAATTGTGCTTGCTCGTTTCTTTTCTTGTTGCTACTAATTTTTCAGGTACTTTGTTAGATTTTCCATTCCCTCAAATTCTTTTTAAAAATCACAAAGGGGGAGAAGGAAAAGAACCCTAATAAAGGTGAAAAATAATCTTAACAAAGCGTGAGAAAAAAAAAACTCTAATAGAGTTTATCTAAGGGGGAGTTTTTTTCATTAAAGAAGACATTCTTATTATTAATGAGATATCATTCCGGAAATATAGAATACGATCCTTAGAGTTTCAAAGCCTAAGGGGGAGTTAGTCGTATTCATCTACATCCATAATCAAAGGGAGATAAGTCTTAATGTTTTCTTTCTTCGTAGAATTTATTTTTCGTAAGGATGTTTGTGCTTTCAAAAAAGGGGTAGATTGTTGAGTCAATAAGGTTTTCCTTATGACTTTTCCATTCCTTCTTGTTTTGAAAATCACAAACACCTTATCTTTAAGGAAAATTTCTTTTATAAGGAAAATTGATTTTATAAGGAAAATTGCTTTTATAAGGAAAATCGCTTTTATAAGGAAAATTGATTTTATAAGGAAAATTGCTTTTATAAGGAAAATTGCTTTTATAAGGAAAATTTATTTTATAAGGAAAATTGATTTTATAAGAAAAATTATCCTTATCATTTTTTCATCCATATATTTCTTAAGTATAAGATTCAGATTCATTTCCATATTCTCGGAATCGTTTGAAACCTTGATATGAAGCATTCTGTTTTAGGCTCTGAATTCTGGATAAGAACTGTAATGAAGTTTCATTCCGAATTCTGGATACGAATTCTCATGAAGTTTGACATCGAATTCTCATTACGAATTCTAATGATGAATTCTCATTATGAATTCTGATGATGAATTCTCATTACGAATTCTGATGACGAATTCTCATTACGAATTCTGATGACAAATTCTCATTCCGAATTCTCATTCTGAATTCACCTATTAAACAGAATCTGATAATATTTACTTTATACACTCCGAATTTATTTAGACTCAGAAAATTATTTTTAGTTAGACTCCGAACTTTCATTTTGCTTACACTTTTATAATTTGTCTACTCTTTGATATTTTGTTTACACTCCGAACCTTCACTCCGAACTTTTTAGTTAGACTTAAAACGATGTTGTACATTCTGTTACACTTGTTTTGTTATAAAATGATGTCGTCTATTCTATTATAAACTAACCGTTGGTTAAGTTACATGTGTACAGGTCCCTCTGATTTTTAAGGAAAATATGACCGTTGGAAAGGAGGCCGACCTTGCCTATAAATAGGAGCTCATTTGAAAGAGATCAAGAGATACATAGAAGTTGATCGATCTAGAGACCACACGCTACTAAGGTGATTTCTAGAGAGAGATATATTTTTCATGACTTGTGCGTATTGAACCACTCGTTCAGTTTTTGATTCATGCAACTCCGAATGTTGGTGATTACATTCGAGGACTTCCGGGGATAGGAAGACCGAGGTGCCGACTACCTTGAAGTTTGAGGGCTTCCTTGCTGAGGAAGAAAGAGGTTGCCAACTACCTTGAAGTTGAGGGCTTGCGGGGATAGCAAGACAGAGACTCCGATATTCATATCGAGGGCTTACCCTGGTGTGGGTAAGACAGACTTTCTTGAAAGTATAAATCAAGGGACCTTTATCCAAGGTTGTTAGATACCCTTCTCTTTGGGTTAAAAGACTTATATCTTGTTACTTGTAGTTTTACTACTTGTTTGTTTTCGCTGCATTCTGTATTGTAAGGAATGTATAACTTTCTTATACTTCTTTACTTGTAATCTGTTTCATTTAGATTCTATACGCTTTAAGGTAGAATCTCATATTGTAATCTTTAGTTAAGTTTCAATTTCCGGATCCATATTTCCGGAACCTACTTTCGGAATAACTAACTTTAAAGGTTACAAAAGAATTTTTAAAGTATACAATTCACCCCCCCTCTTGTATATTGAGCATCTACATCATTATTTCGATCCTACAATTTGGAAAAGTTTGGGTCATATTTTTACCCTTATCTTTTTTTAACCCTTCATTAACTCTTTTCACACTTACCATGACAATATAATTTTTTACCATTTGAGGGTTAAGATAATTATTATAAATGAAAAAAATATTCCACAAATGGATTTTTTTATATTATTTACAATATAATAATAATTTGGATGAATATAATATTTTTTTGAAATTTTATATCATTTAATTAAATATTATTTATTATAAAATATCATTAAAGTCATTTTTAGAACTATTCATATTTTGAATTTAATAATATCATTAAGAAAAATTAAATTCAACAAAAAAAATTTAACACATCCCTAACATGTTATATTCATCTATAAATTTTTTGGTCACCTTAATTATGTCAAATTATACTAATATTAATATTTTTAATATCATTTATTTTATTTTTCAATTAATTGAATAATTTCTACGTTAGCATTATGTAAGAATTTAAGTTAATTATTTATTAAATAAAAATTAAAATCAATTAAAATGATGAATATAAATAATTTATATTTAAAATTAATATTTATAACAAAACATATCTTCTATTTTTTCAAATTTTAAAAATATTATAGTTATTAAAAACATGAGTATGACCTTTTTTACTTTTCTTTAAATAAAACATTATAAAAAATTTAAAAATATAATCCCAGTGAAAAAGGTCATATAACTTAGTAATGTATGATTTTGGAAAAAATGGAATCATATAATAAAATTAATTCAAGTTTTAGGGTCATTTTATAGTCCTTATCATATTATTTTTAACCTTTAATTACCCAATTTACCCTTTATTGTGGAAACAAAAATTACTAATGTTACTATTCATATTGGAAAAAAATAAAAGGTAAATATTTACCAAATTTTTAAATAATGATTGTAAATATGGAATCTATTTTTTTAAATCAAAAAAATTATTAGTGGTAGTTTTTTTAAATTAAACCGAAAAAACATGATAAAAAAACAGTTTTTCATAAAAATGCCCCTTTTAAGTATAAGATATTTTTATACAAAATTCAAGCATAAAATTCATTTAAAAAACCATATTTGGATTATTTTAAATAAAAATGAACCAATTAAATTTTAAAACTAATCAAAATTATCTATTTAATTTAAAAATACTTTAAAATAAAACACATTTTTCAATAAAAATCAGCATTTTTCACTATTCATTGAAAAGTAAAAGTTTTCGGAAAAATATAAAAAATTCACCATATAATAATTTTTATATTTTTATTTTAAAAAATGATATTATTTTATAAAATACAATTTATAAAATTTCTATAAATTAATTATATTATTCAATCACAAAAAGCAATCAAAACCATTTTTGAAGAAAACATAACTTTGAAGAATAAAATGGTTTTACTACAACTTGAGTTCTTATTTTATAAGAATTAATCAATAAATTTTTATTTATTAAAATCTTTATATATATTTTAAAAATTATTTAATACTATTCATACCTAGAAATTTAATGGCTAGGTTGTAATAGTCATATTTAAATAATAATATTTTGTGTCCTATTTAAGTTTAGTGTTGGGCGTCATACAGATTATCAAACATAATTTCCTTTTTAAATATAAGGATATTAAAAAAACTCCTCAAAATTTCATAAAGGGTTAGATAAAAATCATATAAGAAAAATTTATCAATGTATAAATATATTATTAAAATGAACATAGAACAAATATAATTGTCTATAAGTCATGATAAAATGGTGATGTTGAAATCCCAATAAGATAATAATCAGATTAAATTGTGATGTTGAGAAAATACATATAAGTTAGGAGGAATAACATGATATTATAAAGTGAATCACTACTAGAAATTTAAGCTATAACCACAGACCTATAGCCACAATTTTATAGGTATATGGATATAGGTTGTTTATAGCCACGATTTAATTACCCATCCATGGCTAAACATCTCGGTTCTTTTTTTTTGCGATTCGCATCAGGTTCTCCTCTCCTCTGTTTTTTTTGCGATCCGTGTCGGGATCTCCTCTCCTCCACCCCCGATCTGCTGCGACCCTCTTTTCCTCTCCATCTACATCTCTCACTGTGGCGCCCTCCTCCAGATGCTTCCTATCAACGCCCTCTATGCTGTCATCATCCTCTCTCACCATGACCGTCCTCTCCAAGCCGTCAACCTCTCATGCTGTTCACAGTAGAATCCTCATCGCGGTGTCCTCCCCCGACTCTGCCACCCAACTCTACCATCCCGCAGACACTACCTCGAAACAACTGCCCCACCTCCTCCTCTGGTGCGCCTCTGATGTGGCTACCCCACCTCTGTAGATCATCCTCCTCCTCGGCCGGTCAGACCTCCTAATTACCCACCGAAGGTATTTAGGGTTTTAACCCCTCAAATTTCACTCATGTGTATTTTCTCCAATGGTTGGATATTAGGATGTACACCGGTTGTATACATCAAGAACACCTGTATGGTGGAAACCCAATTCACCAAGGGTGTTGTTTTCCATTATAGATTTACACTGTTATCATCGGGATATTTATTTAAGTATTATTTTTGGGTTGAGATTGTTATTTTTTGTTTGAATATTGGCATGGGGTGGAAATAGAATCCGAGTTCATGAATCGTACTTGAAATATAGGTATTTTTCTACATGTTCATGAATACTTGTCTATGAAAAATAGTTTTAAAAAAGGAAAGTCTGTTTAGAAAGTGGGTTTGAGAAAGTAATATTTGTGGTCATGTTTTTGGAAAATTAATTTGAAAGTGGTTTTGATTAATTAAAACATCAATAATATATGAATTGGTGTTTTCTAGAATAACCTATTGATGATGTATTAATTAATAGAATCTAAAATAGTGGTTTTCACATGTTTTTGTTTCATTTATGATATCTTAATCATGTTTATATGGTAGATGAAAACCTTTAGTTGGTTTGTTAGGATATTATATTCCTAGTAGTTTGGAGTATGATGTTTATGTATTGGGTATGGTTTGGATTTGTCTTTGGGGTTTGGGTTGGTGGTAATCCCCCAATTTGGTGGATCTTGTTGGGGGTTTTCTTGATGTTTTGATGTAAAACTCTCGATATAGGGAATTTTGGTGATTTGATTGTGTATTTTTATTAGGAAGTTTCTTGTTAGATCAGTTAAGGGGTGGATGGTTTCTTATTATCAGGAGTGAATGTGTGGGGTTTAGTTGTTATGCTTGGTGTGTAGGAGAGTAACCCTTATATTATTATGATAAACCTTAGGTTTGGTGTTTTGGAAATTATATTTTGTTATAAAGTATGGATTAAAGGTAGTTTCATGATTTTGTGGTAATAATGCATGCTTAGGATTGTGGCGCGATGGGTTTATAATTAGTAATGTTGTTATTACCGAATAATGTTGAGTCAAAATTCATCAAGAAAGCATCTAATTAGGATGGAATTATGTTCTCATGGGAAATATGATCAAGTGGTTGTTTCCATCATATTATGTTACAACTACTTTGATCCATTGACCAGGGACTTAGAAAAGAAAAAAAAATGGTTTTCTAAGTTATCCATGAGTTCTAGGAGTAGCAATATCTAATTTTCAGTAGTGATGTGGGATTGTAGGATGTTTAGAATATGTTGAAGAAAGTTTAGTTCCTATTTGAAAGGATTGGAACTATATAGGATATAAGTGTGAAACTAGAAGTTTCTAAATTCAAAAAAGATGAATCAGAATGGATAAATACATTTGATCATAAAATAAGGAATGAGGAGGTTTTATGGATCGAGTTTTAGTCCCTATTCTATGAGAGGCTATGGTAGATTTACAGAATAAGAGCATATTTTGGGAATTCATGGAGCTATATCATTTTTGGGCCAGGATATTCTATAGTGATCATAATGTGATATTAGGAACTAGACATGTGTATGTAGGATTGATGATGGTATCAATAATACTATAGTGGGGAGATTCATACTCATATTTTTTGAGTGAAATCTATATCAAGGGATGGTGATCATTATCAAGGTTGTGAAATGTATGAACTTAGATAGTAAATGGATGAATTTAGTGTCTAGAGTTAGATGTTGGATGAACCGTATTTGGTTCCAAGACCACACCAAAATTAATGATTTACCTATAGTGGTTGGTATATTTAGTGTGTTTAGTTAATTATGAGGAGTTTATATCGGTAAATATGCTATTTAGAGCTTCTGTATTTCTAAGATTTCATTCAGATCAATGTGTTGGGTTAAGTATCAATATTTGATATTGTAGTGGGCTAGTTCTTGACAATTTTAGTGTGGAGTTTGAAAGGGATCCTAAAAAGGGTACTCTAAAGGCTGTTGAAAGTGTGTGTGGAAGGGAAACTAAGTAGTCCAAATTGTTAAGAATTTATGACATAGATTCCATAACAATAATAATTGTTGAAAGATAAAAGGAAAGAACCAATTATCACATGTTCGGAAATAGTTTCTACAAAGAAGGAATATACAATCAAGAAGAAAGAAGTTCATGCACCAAAATATTGTCTAATCATATTAGCAAACTGGTTTGAAAAATCCAAGCGGATTGAGTAAGAATAAAAGAAGGAAAATTCTCTACTTTATAAAATTGATAAACCTATATAAACTAAGAATAAAGGTGAATTCTAGAAGAAGAACATGCTAAAAAATGAGGTTTAAATCTATAAAATTAATAAGGATATAGGCATGAAGAGTTTTAGGTATTTTATACATTCAAGGAATGGATTTTCTAGGTTAAGAACAATGTATAATCCCTATTTCTCACTTTTAAGTGATGATGGAGGTTTACTTTATTCTCATATTTTGGTGATTTTTGATTTTTGAATAGGAAATTGAAGGTGACATTTGAAAAATAAATAGCTTTATTAATGATCATGTTATTTATTATTGGGATGTACATATCAATTTGAATATTATTTGTTCATTGTTGGTTATGGATTCATGTATCATTTATCATGCACAGTTGACACACTGATCACATGTATATAAGAAGTTGTTATATCTCATTTCTTTTCCCACTATTTTCTTATAGGTGGTTTCTTATGATAAGATCACTTCTATCCACCACCATCAAAGACAATGAGTTCAAGATTTGGGTAAGTTTTATTCCGTTTTTATTCTTTGGCTCAATTTTAATTAGGGATTTTTTGATTTTTGGGTTCCTTATATTTTTGTTGTGTGTTTTGGATTTCGTTGAGGTGGATTTGAGTCGCCGTTGATGAAGGCTTACATGTGTATGCATAGGTAGGAATATGCATATATAAGTTCCACCTTTATATATATTCACTCATGGCAGTATGAATATATATATTGGGTCTAGGTGTGCTTATATATAGATATGAAAAATGCATACGCGTGTAAGTGTAAAAGGGTATATGAAAGTATAAATATATATCTAAGGACCCCCTTGTGCATATTTGGCCATGAAAATATGTACATAGGGGTTAGGTGTCCTTATATATATGTTAAGTTGCATATGCGTGCAAGCATAAAAAAGGAAGATTCGAGTTATCACCGTCAAAAGCAAACACGCCTTGAGGTTGAGGTAGGGTCCCTCTTCTAGCCTATTTAATTCAGGAATGTTTTAAATTGCATTTATTTGCCTTCTTAATTCTGCATGTTTTTCAATTCTTGAATAAGTGCAAGTTAAGATAATTGTTTTTCTTGATAAATAAGTCATGGTTTTGTAATAAAACCCCTCCAACGGAGGTGCACTGTTTTCAAAAACTCACAGTGGTATACCTTGCTTAACACTATTGCATTGATGTTTTCCTTATACTTGATGTCATTGTTAGTCATAAAGAACACATCATACTTGACCCTTTTTATATCCCTGTAGGGTGTTTCCCTCTTTTTATTAAAACAGTTGTTTGAACCAAGACACTCTTTAAGTGCCGTTAGACTTTTAAGATGGGTCCCATGTTGTGTGACCATGTCACATGGCATGTGATATTTAAATCCAACCAAAAGCCTAGTTACACATCCCAAGGGTCCCACAGTACCAGTAATGTCAGATTACATGTTATGTAACCTGTGATTTTCCTGATCCCATGGGGTATTCCTCTAGGTATTCCTACACATTGATAGATCTCCAAACCTCACTGAATTAGGTATATCAGGGGTCATCCAATCCTCTAGTCATCACAGATTAGAATTCATTTCTTTAAATATTATAAGAAAACATCCTCTCATTCCATCCATATCATACCATTTGAAACTAAGTAGATAAAATACTCCAATTCCATTCTAATCCACCTCCAAAATCCATGATAAAAATGTCATAAATTGCCCTTATGAAAAACAAGGTCAAGGAAGGCACTGATTACCCAGTGGAAAACCACCAACCGATCAATGGCCACAAAATTTTTGGTTACAACCATCAACCATCCAGTAGTTAGTCTAGATCCAACCCTCCCCCACTATCACTATTAATATGTTCATGGTGCTTTATAATAGCTAACTGGTGGCCCCATCTACTGCTTTTTTGGAACACCACATACTTCTTCCCCCCTTTACTAAATCCATCCACCCGAAACATAAAATTTCAATTAAAACTTAATCATTTTAATTAGAAATCACCAAAATTAAATTTTAAGAACCCAAAAAAGAAATCCATAGTCATTACAAACTATCCACTATACGATTTATCATACATGAGAAACATTACTAAGCATCACTGGTGACTTGAGGTTTCAGGGGTTTGGAGCTGCCTTTGGGCCTACTCCTTCCCTTCATAGTTTCCCATCCTTCACCTTATCTATTATTCCGTACCTTGAAGTCTCATTTACCTTCTTCTTATATGTATTTTTTCCTGGGGTTTGACATGTATCAATTTTGAAATCACTTCTTTCAAGATCGATCACTAATATTTAGGTTAAACAGAATGTTTCAGTATTTTTCAAATGTTTTCTAGAAGTTGAACATTATTCCCTCAAATTTGATAATTATTTACTTCCCTAAGAGAATAATTGATCCACCATAGGTGTACTGAACTGATTTCTCATTGATTCTTTCTCAGATTGCATGAAGTGGTGGATATGGCTTTGTCTTTGTCCAAATATTCATGTTCCTTCAACTGTTAACCATGTTTCCTCTACCAGTGGAACCTAATTGTTCACTCTAGGAGAGACTCTCAGTTTTCATCCCAATGGATTTATATTATCAGATTGCATCTGCCTTTTTAAAATCCTTATTTTCATACTATTTGCAGCAAAATTATTGGAAATATTTTAGGTCGATCAGAAGATGATTAAAGGGAAACATATCATTCATTATTTTGTGTTTTTAGAACTTGACCTGTATAAGAAACATCTAGAGTTTATTTGGTTCTCTGCTGAAAAAACGATTCAAATTTAAACAACACATTGTCTAGGAAACATAAGAGGAGTAATTTTCTTTCTATTTTCTTTAAGGTAATTCCATAGTGAACCACTAGAGTCTCAGTCCAAAGGTATATTAAAAGCTTAATCTAGCACTCATCTTGATGGGGAACATGTGTTTTATGCTTCTCTAGCTAGTGAGTCACTGGATACCAAGGGTCCTTTGACACATGAAGGGGAGGTGAGGAGAATCATCTAGTCACAGTTTCCTTTAAACTCAATAAGGGTATAATTCTCGGAAAGTTTTGAAGATCATCAGGTACAGCACCCCTGTGCTTCAGATAAAAGTATTCCTAAGGAGGGACGAGTGTCTCCTACTTCTTTTTCTATTTATAAATCAGGCACCACAGTACCTAAGAGATTTTCAAGGGTTGTAAGAAAGAATCCTGAAACATCTGAGATAAAATCCAAAGAATGTGAGGATTATTTGGCCATGAAGACTATGGAACCTATTAAGGAAGAATCCCATGTGTGTTTAGGAGATCATAGTCTGCAATATGATCATGTGCGGGGGGTCAGGGGGAAGGGGGTGGGTGGAGGGGGGCAGGGGGCAGGGTGGTGGGGGGCAGGGGGCAGGGGGGAGGTCTGTAGGGAAGCGGGGCAGGGGGCAGGGGGTGGGTGGAGGGGGGCAGGGGGTAGGGTGGAGGGGGGCATGGGGAAGGGGGCAGGGTAGGGGGGAGGGGGGATGGTTGGAATGTTGCCCCACCTCCTCCCGCTCCCTTCTCTCCTGGCTGGAAGATGCTGCCCCGCAGATTTCGTTGGACTAGGCCAACATGCTACGGTCATGCCGTGGTCAGGCCAAGGTCACACCGCGGTCATGCCGCGGTCACGCCGCGGTCACGCCGCGGTCACGCCGCGGTCACGCCGCGGTCACGCCGCGGTCACGCCGCGGTCACGCCGCGGTCACGCCGCGGTCACGCCGCGGTCACGCCGCGGTCATGTCGTGATTTGGCCCTGCTTTAGGACGACACCCCGTGGCAGTTCGTAGTGATAATATTCCATGAGTCTTGTAATCAATGTTGAGACTGACTAATCACAATTTCTGCCAGTGGGATGACGACCGGAATGTTGCCCCGCCTCCTCCCACTTCCTTCGCTCCTGGCCGAAAGATGTTGCCCCACGGATATCGTTGGACTGGGCCAACATGCCGCAGTCATGCCACAGTCACGCTGCGGTCACGCCGCGGTCACGCTGTGGTCACGCTGCGGTCATGCCGCGGTCACGCCACGATCACACCACGGTCACGCTGCGGTAATGCCGTGATTTGGCCCTACTTCAGAATGACACCCCGCGGTGGTTCACAGTGATAGTTTTCCATGAGTCTTGTGATCAATGTTGAGACTGACTAATCACAATTTCTGCTGGCGAGGCGACAACCAGAATGTTGCCCCTGGCTAGAAGATGCTCCCCTGCGGATGTCGCTGGACTGGGCCAACACGCCGCAGTCAAGCCGCGGTCACGCCGCGGTCACACCACGATAATGCCGTGATTTGGCCCTGCTCCAGCCACTTTCAGTCCACACCAACCCCCTTCCTCCTTCATTTCAGCCCGCTGCCACGAGCATTCCAGCCCGCAACAGCCCCCCTGCCACCTTCAAATCAGCCCGCACCATCCCCCCAACACCTACAACCGTCCCCCTTCCACCAGTATTCCATCCCCCTTCCACCTACATTCAAGCTCGCACCAGCCCCCAGCCACCTGTAATCCAACCCGCACCAGCCACCACACCAGCCACCACCCCCCATCCCCCTGCAAAACACACATGCTAGCCCTCTGCCACCTGAAAAACAGCCCCATACACCAGTTCCAACCCTCACTAGCCCCCGACCTCCTACATCCCAGCCCGCACCAGCCCTCCCACCTGACCGAATCAAAATCCTTGAATAAATCGATCCTAAAGGCACACCTAGGAACCCCAGAATCAAGATGGTATCCCCACAATAATTCCTGGGTAACGAGATTCTTAGGATGAATTGGTTTTGGTACTGAAGGTTGAGGATATTTTTATCCAGATTTATATTTATGAGTCTCTTAAGGTTATTTTTGTAACCATACTACTAGAGGGTCCGAGTTATAAGTGGTGGAAGTCTATTATTTAGACTAAGCCATACAAAGACTATTCTTGGAAAAGTTTTAAGGCATTGTTCATTTATCATTATTTTATAATGAAGTGAAGGTACTGATGGCTATAGAATTCTCTAAGAGGGGCTGTCCAGGTGGGGTGTCCAAGGGCTGTCTGGGGGGGGGGGGGTGCCGAGGGGTCTGCAGGGTAGGGGGAGGGTGCAGGTGGGGTGTCTAGGAGGGGCTATCCAGGGGGGTGTCTAAGGGCTGTCTGGGAGGGATGGGTCTGCAGGGTAGGGTGTAGGTGGGGTGTCCTAGGGCTGTCTGGGGGGGGGGGGTTCCGAGGGGTCTGTAGGGCAGGGGGGTGCAGGTGGGGTATTTAGGAGGGGCTGTCTAGGGGGTGCCCAAGGGATGAACAGGGGGGTTTAGGGGGGGATCTGTAGGGTAGGGGGCAGGGTGTAGGTGGGGTGTCTAGGGGGGGTGTCCAAGGGTTGTCTGGGGGGCTGATTTGAAGAGATAAACCCACGAGCAATGGGACCTAACCTCATAGCAATAATTTTGCTAATGATTTTTGGAAAGGTGTTCCCAATAGCAATAGGTCTGAAATCCTTTATATCCACAACATTTTCCTTCTTTGGGATCAGGGTAATAAAATTGGAGTTGATTCCATAGGGCATTAAGGCATGGTTAAAGAACTCCCTCATAGCGTTAAGGAGCTCATCACGAACTATGTCCCAGTAGAACATAAAGAATTAATTTGTGAACCCATCAGGACCAGCCAAAATCTCAAGATTTAGAGAAAAAAGGGCACTATTAACCTCCTTCTCATCAAGGGATGCAACAAGGGAGATTGTTGGATTGGTGTAGCCCGATCTGATTGGGCCGAATGCTTGTGGCCCGCAACTGTTGCGGGTCGAGCTCACTGTAGCATCTCTGACTACTGTAGCGGAGCTGATCGACCAACACTGACAGGAACTGTAGCAGTGCGGACTTCAGAGTCAACTTTACTGTAGCGCTTTTGACTTCCAGCTGGTAGCCACTGTAGCACTTTTGACTTCCAGCTGGCCACTATTAACTGTAGCAACGCAGACTCACTTTTCGAACAGTGATCGTCTTCTCCATTTTTTATAGCCCATTTTCGGGATAGGGTTACGACTAAAAAAATCCTATGTAATTTTGTGCTCCTGAATAGTGAAATTCTACCTCTCCTGTGGACATAGGGATTATTCCCGAACCACGTAAATCGTTGTGTTCTCAATGTTTTCTTTTATTTTGCATTTCGTTTCGTTTCTCGTTTCTATCGTTGTGACTCCCAACGATTCTGCAACAACATGAAACCTAGACGTGAGGGAAGTTTGTGGTCGTAGTCACTACACCCAAGTATACAACCGCGCAGTCCACACCTATTTCGACAAGACAAGAAAGTGGGGGCTAATATGGGAGGATCGAGCCCGAGGGCACCACGACAAGGAATCCTAGGAAGACCCTACGACATCTGTCAAACCATGAATGAGAGGAAAGAAGAAACAAGGGGTTACATTTTAGGTGTGGAAAAAATTATAGTTCAATGAAAAAATGCCCAGATTCAATGATGAGAGTGATACTCTTGGGTAAAGATAAAGTACGCCGGGACAAGAAAGCATAAGTGACGATTGGGGTTATTGCACCAAACGAAGGGGTGTCCTAGGACGTGGCAGAATGTAAGGTTTTGGAGAATCATGGGATAAGAACCTAGTATCAATCCCAACATGGAGAAGACTTATAATCAATGAAAGTGGATGTTTGTGTTTCTGACATCCCCATTTTAATCCTAGTGGATAGCAGCGCAACTCATAATTTCATTTCACCTATGTTGGCTACACTGCTAGGCTTTGTCATCCTCAACACAAACCAACAATGTGTCGAACTCGGGGATGGGCATATAATGTGGTCCCATGGTCTATGCCAACAATTCAGTGATGCCCAAGTCCAAGATTTAGGAGGACTGGATTTAATTCTAGGAATTTCCGGGTTGCGAACTTTGGGCGACGTCCAAATTAATTGGAAGACCATGACCATGGAATTTAGTGTTGGGGGCCAAGTGTATACTCTTCAAGAAGTTGTTTGGGCATAGTAGGCAGTCTCCTTACATGTTCTAACCAGTCATCTCAATGGGGGGGGGGCAATATTCAAAGGCGGCAGGAAAATATAAACTCTATGGTAACAAACTTCTATAGAAGCAACCGCATGGCATGGAAACCTCACTCAACAATGTTCAGCAGCTTCAGCTATAGAATCTGTTCAGGAAACTACAAATAGTGTTTAGTGAACCCCGAGGCCTCCCTCTACGCTGAAAAAGTGACCATAAAATCAATTTGGTTCGGGGGCTAGGCCTGGCATCAGTTAGATCCTATCGATACCCACACTCTCAAAATAACAATATTGAAAGGAAAGTCCAAGAACTACTTCAATTAGGAACCATCCAAACTAGCACAAGTGTTTATTCTAGTCCGGTCTTATTAGTCAAAAAAACAAGATGGTTCAAGGTGGGTGTGCGTGGACTAATGGGCCCTTAATAAGGTAACAAGCCTTGACAAGTTCCCAAAACCAATTTTCAAAGAATTATTGGATGAATTGCATGGGGCGACTTATTTCACTAAACTAGACCTTAAATTCAGCTACCATCAGATCCGGATCCACGATGAAGATGTGGAAAAGACAGTTTTCCACATGCACAATGGCCACCATGAATACTTGGTAATTCCATTTGGACTCACTAATGTCCCATGAAATTTCCAAGCCACTATGAATGAACTATTATGTCCCCTACTCCATAAGTTTGTTCTTATATTTTTCAATGATATTTTAATTTACAGTCAGGAGTGGAACTCCCATTTAACACTTTGGGAATCCGTATTACAGATTTTGTAGGATCACCATCTCTTTTTCAATCAAAATAAATGTTCATTTTCTCAACATGAGGTTGCCTATATGGGTTACATTATTTCACCGGAAGGGGTTTCCATGGACCCCTCTAAAATTCAAACAATTTTGAACTGGCAGATGCCTTTTTTGTCAAGGGTGCCTGTAGGTCTATGGGACTCAGTGGGCATTAAAAAACGTTAATCTAGGGTTATGGAACCATTGCTCAACCCCTTTCAGCGTTGACTCGAAAGGAAAATTTCCATTGGATTGAGGAAATGCGACAAGACTTCAATCACTTGCAGTGTGCTATTACAATTACCCCAGTTCTCGCTTTACCCAACTTATCTAAAATGTTTGAGGTCCAGTGTGATGCATCCAACAATGGTGTGGGTGCAGTGCTCATGCAAGACCACAAACCTGTTGCTTACTTCAGAAAAGCCTTGGTCGAGTAGAATCTCTCTAAATCTACCTATGAAAAGGAGATCACAGTGTTAGATCTAAGCCATCCAACACTAGAGACTCTATCTGTTGGGCATGCCTTTTATAGTGTTTTCTAACCAGCGGAGCCTGAAATTATTTTTACAATAATGCATAACTACATAGGATTAGCAATGTTGGATTGAAAAATAGTCGGGGTATCACTTTGAAGTCAAATATAAGCCTGGAAGATACAACACAATCGTTGATGCTCTCTCCTGGAAGGAGGAAGCCCAATACAAACTCCACCTAAGACAATCTTGTCCAATGTGGCCTAAAGTAAATGACCTTTTGGTCAGTGTCCACAAAGATCCTTACCTCAGCAAGATTATACATCAGTTATAGTCTGGCGGCGAAGCCCCTAAAGGATTCACTTATTCACATGGAACGCTTCGGTTTAAGGGACGATTGGTGATATTGACTACCTCTCATTGGATTCCAACGCTGATAGAATAATTTCATGCCTCCCCCAAGGGGGTAATTCAGGTTACCACAGAACTTATAGGGTGGGCATGTGAGAAGTTTTGAATTATGTTCAACAGTGCAATACGTGTCAATGATGTAATTATTCTACCTCATCACCAGCAGGGCTATTACAACCCTTGGAGATTCCTGATGCAGTGTGGTAGGATATTTAAATTGATTTTATTACAGGGATGCCCAAATATAAGGGATTTAACGTGATCCTTGTAGTCGTGGACATACTCTAAATATGTCCACTTTGTTTCCTTGAAGCATCCCTTTATAGAAAAGGAAATAGCCGAACTTTTCATGGGGGAGGTTGTCCGGATTCATGGAATTCCCAAATCAATTGTTAGTGATCGCGATCCACTATTTCTAAGCCATTTCTGGGTAGAACTATTTCAGCTGCAGGACATTAAGCTTAAGATGAGTTTCACTTACCATCCGCAAATGGATGGCCAGATGAAATCAACTGGTTCTTAGAAACCTATATCAAAATCTTTTCTAGTGAGTATCCAAATGGATGGTCCTTATGGCTACCTTGGGAAGAAATCACCTACAACACTACTTGGCATGTAACCATCAATTACACTCTTTTGAGGTGGTATATGGCTGGAAACCCCCAAGCATCTTTACTTTACTACACAGTGAGGTACAGGTCGAGGCTATCACGTAGGCATTACTAGATGGTGATGAGACCCAAAAGCAACTCAAGAATCACCAATACTGAGCCCAGAATTACATGCAGCGACACGAAAATAAACTTCGTGACCTTTCTTTTCAAGTTGGGGACCAAGTTTATTTGAAACTTCACCTCTACTGCCAACAATCAGCCGCTCACCGCATTAACCAAAAGTTGTTTTCCATATGGTCCTTTTACCATACTTTAAAAAGATGGTATTGTAGCCTATAAGCTGGAATTACCTCCTGAAACACACATCATCTAGTTTTTCACATATCCCAACTTAAGAAAGTTATTAGCACTTGGGATTTAAAGTCCAACCTACCCAACGACTTAGACATGGACTCTATAGAAGCAATTGATCCCGAGGAAGAGCTCTCTAAACGCAATATTCTACATGAAAATTTGGTAGTCCCCCAATGGCTGATCAAATGGAAGGGGTGCCCAATGGATGAAGCAACTTGAGAGCACAACTACCTTCTTCGCAATTAATTCCCTTCCTTCTGTCTTGCGGACAAGACTGATCTTCCGAACATGGAGAGTGATAGGCCAATAGATCCCTCGGGCACCTAGAAAGTATATACCAGGAGGGGGGGGGTGTCCAGGTTCTGGGGGTGTCCAGGTTCTGGGGGGGTCTATCCAGGGGGTCTGTCCAGGGTCTATCTGGGGGGGTTTGTCCAGGGGGTCTGGGGGGTGTCTAGGTTTGGGGGGGGGGGGGGCTGGACTGGCAGGGGGGAACTAGCAGGGGGAGGGGGGGAAACTAGCAGGGGGGACTGGTAGGGGGGACTGACAGGGAGAGGGGGGTAACTGGAAAGGGGGGGGGGTGCAAGGGGTGGGGTGTCCAGGTTCTGGGGGGTGTCCAGGGGGATTTTTCCAGGGTCTGGGGGGTGTCCAGGTTTGGGGGGGGGGGGTTCAGGGTCTGTCCGAGAGGGTGGGAGGGGGGGGGGGGGTCTGTCCAGGGGAGTGGGGGGGTTTGTCCCGGGGAGTGGAGGTTTGGGATGTCCAGGGGGATCTGTCCAGGGTCTGGGGGGGTGTCCAAGGTCTGGGGGGTGTCCAGGGTCTATCTGGGGGGGGGGGGGTGTCCAGGGTCTGTCCGGGGGGTGTCCAGGGTCTGTCTGGGGGGTGACCTGGGTCTATCTGGGGGGGGGTGTCTAGGGTCTGTCCGGTGGGGTGTCCAGGGTGTGTCTGGGGGGGTGTCTGGGGGTGTCCAGGGGGTGTCCAGGGTCTGTCCGGGGGGTGTCCAGAGTCTGTCTGGGGGGGTGTCCAGGGTCTGGGGGGAGGTGTCTAGGGTCTGTCTATGGGGGGGGGGGTGTTTAGGGTCTGTCCAGGAGGGGGGATTTACAGGGGGGCTGTCCAGGGGGGTTTATATAGGGTGGGGGTGTCCAGTGTCCAGGAGGAAGGGGTCTGCAGGGGGGTGGGCTACTGCAGGGGGGGGGGTGTGCAGGGGGTGGGGGGCTATTTTTTTATGGTTTTCCAGACCATATAGCCACAATTTTTAACCGTGTCTATAGGTCTATTACCATGGTTACAAACCATAGCTAAAGGTCTAATTCCATGGGTTCTAACCATGGAAATAAACTTTATCCCTCCTCTAGTATAGCCACGGTTCTAAACTGTGGCTATAGGGATATTACCACGGTTTGAACTGTGGCTATATACTTATAGCCACGGTTTGAACCATGGCTGTAGACCTATAGCTAAGGTTCCAAACCATGGTTATAAGTCTAGGACTATAGCCACGGTTTGAGGACCTATATCCACGATTTTAAACCATGGCTATAGCCTGAATTTCTAGTAGTGAATGATGATAATCATGGAAACATGATCTAAGGAAATAATATCATATGATCATGTAATTATAAATATATGGAAAAAATATAAATACTGACATCATAATCATAAGTCAATACTCAACACTAAGTCAACATAACATAGTACACATAGGATAACCGCTCATGCACCATAAATGGTATATCATGTGATAAAAACATTAACCAATTATGTAGTTCTATAAAGGAACACCATTCACATTCATAACATGTACATGAATATGTGTTCCATAATAGAAAAAGAAGCATATATAAATCATAATCATGATACAATACATGGGAATGAAGTGGGTTTCATAATATTGTCTCAAGGCATAATCAAAGGCTACATCATAAGGATTCAAAAAAGAAGAATGAATTTAATTATTTTGGACATAGATATTTGAAAAATAAACAAATTTCTTGAACATTGAGTTCTAATGTATAAAAATTCATGATAAATATTAGATAAGTAAGAATAAAAATGAGCCACTTGGGTGATGCTTTATGAAATGAGTAATGGGTATTTTGAAGAAGGGAGGGGATTATTATTTATATTTAGACCAAATTTGAACCAAGATAGTTTTAAATAAAATAATTAGGATTTTAAAAATATATTAATGGTTAAAAAAACTTTATAGAGATTGTACTTTACATAAAATAATAAATTGGGGAAGTTCCCTTAAACTGGGTCTACTTAAAAGAGAGAATCGCGAAGGGAAATTAAAACATGTATTATCCAAAAAAATAAAAGAAAATTAAACTATATATATATATATATTTAATAAACATATATATATATATATATAATATGGATTAAGTATATGAGAATAATATAGAGTAAAAGGGAGAAAAAGAAATAGAGATCGTAACCTAAAAGTAATGAGAGTGTTTCAGAAGATCCCTTACCTTAAGTCCCAATTCATCCTATGTGCAAACTTAACTTCATGAAAAATAAAATTCTGTTTATTAAATACTTTATTAAGAAACTTTTCACATATATTTAATTTTATAAGGCTTATTTATTATCATATGTTATTTATTTATTCAAAATTTTATTTATAGGGTGGTTACTTGAGGTGGTTTAGTCAATTTCTTTGAAATTGCCTTGGTATATGACCATTGTCAAAAGTGTTGTAAAATATATTCATAATACCTATAATTTTATATTATTATTTATTTTATTATTAAATTATCATAATATTTACAAGGTTTCATAGGTTTTCCCAAAATGGACTCAAATTAAGAAAGGTGCCTTGATATGTTCATTTAAGGCAGTTAAATTTACTATGTTCGTTTATTATTAATATCAATTATAAAATTTAAAATATTTTATTTAAATAATATTAATAGTTTCAAAAATAAATTTTTTATAACTTAGATATATTTTTAAATATATCGATGTTATTCGGTGATGAAAAATAGAACACGCCTTTTATGGAGGTGGTAATTCGAACATACGCATGACGACATCTTCATTTTTTCAAATGGTTTTAGAGGAAGGTAGAAAATTGATATTATATTAGTATAATAAAATTTAATAATATTAATAATATTTATATTATCATACTCTCATGTATATAAAATATTTTATTGGGTAAAAGAAGAAAATAATTAAGAGAGATCGGTTGAGAGCATTACCGCTCCCTTTGGATGTTCTCCCTTAGGTAACACCTTATGGATACTTAGATTGATATTTTGAAAATAAAAAGGATTATAGAACATGTTTATAGATTTTATGAGATACTATGTAAGATTTTTTGTTGAGATAATTCTTTTTAAATGGTGGATAAATGTGGTGGAAGTGATTTCCTTTTATAAGTAAAGAAAATGGCATTTTCGTAAATACCCATTAGTTCTTCAATGATGGCATGACACTATTCAAGGATCAATGAATCAAAAATGAAAAATAATTACATTGGGGATGATTTAAGGTTGATAATACCTCCACCATTCATTTGGCTCCATTTTTAAATAAGTTTTTAGTCTTTTACCATTAGGTTTTAACTTTTACCTTTTTAGATTTTTTCCTTAGTTACTAGTTTTTTTACCTAAGTAATTAATTTTTTATAAAAATATAAGATAAACCATATTAATAAATTTTGTTTTTTTAACCTAAATTTATAATCCATTTAATCTAAATCAATTTCTAAATATTTGAAAAGTAATTTTTAAATTTCAACATATAATATATAAAAAAACTATTTCTGTAGAAAATGATGTTTATATAACCTTAATTACCAATTAAATGAGTGTTAATATAATTTTATATATGTGTAAAAATAATATCATAGTAATTATATTAAATATATCAATTAAATTTTTTAAATAAAAATTACACAACACCAATAGAATAATTCTTTGAAAATAACTCTTTCATCATTATCATGGTCATTAACTTTAATCTTAGTAATCATACTTTTATACTTAAAAATGAAATTAACCTTATTTAATAATATTAAAATATTGATCTAAAACATGGAATCTATTTTTTACATTTATTTTCTATAATTTATGAAATCTAATTTTTAATATAAGAGAATTAATATTGTTTTTAGAGTAAAATATTACTTAAGTTTCCAAAATGTTAATCATGGGTTTTATAAATTCAATATAGTACTTTTAAATAATTTATTTTACTTTACATAAATATATTATATGGAAAAAAAGTTTCGAAATATTTTAATTCATTCTTGTATTATGATAATATCATAAAAGTGATGGTATTGGAAAAATCAGTTTTTTTTTCACTATTCACCAAAAAATAAATTATTTTAGAAAAATATTAAAAATTTATTATAAGATAATATTTTTATTATAAGTCCAAAAATTAGGTTAATTTAGCCAAATTAAAATTATAAAATTTTATAATTTATATTTTAAAGAAAAATATTAAAATATATTGGAAACCCATTTCATAGGAAAATAACATTTATTTTAAAATTTTAACTATTTTTATTCCTCTTTGCTATAAGTTACTAATTTTATTAGTGTTAATCCATTATTCATATAAAAATTATATTTATATATAATTTATATAGTTTCTTAAAATAAATCACCTAGAAATATAATTTTAGAAGAAAATATATTTCTAGAATAAAATGATCTTATTAACTATTTAGATTCATTAATTAAATTTTATCAATAAATTAGTATTATAAATGACTTATTTTATTTCTACATGTATTTAATAATAAATTTACCTCTATTTTTACCCACCAATTTAATATATACACTTTAACAATTTTATAATGTTCTACAGTTCGTCTTGGTTCGGTGTTGCATGTGAATTAAGGAATTGAACAAATTAGGTTTTAAAGGAAAAAAAATTTAAAATATTAGGGTGTTACATGGATAATATTTTGTTTCATAAGATGTTCCCTATGATGAGTAATTTAAATCCCATAGTCTTGCTTTGTTTTTTCTGGGTGATAATTTTCTACTTTATGTGACTTATAAGACCATTACAGTTTCTATATGGGTTTTTCTTGAAATCCTCCACATAAAGAAATATCTTATTGGAATACTCTTAAGAAAGTTATATTTTTTAATTTTGAAATGAAATTTGTAACTTCCCATTGGTATCATATATCTGAGTTCAATTAAATTTTCCTAAACCTATCCAACTTAAATATTAAGGTTAAATATGTGGATCAATCCATCATCATTTTAAATCTATTAGATATTTCTTACTAGACTTTCTATGATTATATGATGTGTGATAAATAATATTTGATTTTAGAAGATGTTAATTCAAATCTTATTTCAAAGTAATTAAAAAATAATAATGATATGAAATCATAGGGAGAGGGTCTTAGAGATACAAGTTTAACATAACATAAGGGTCAATAGAGGAAAAATGATAAGGATAATAAGAGGGGTAAGAGTCATTCTAATGATCTAAAGTGATATTTTTGGGGAAAATAAGGTCATTTTAAGAAGTATTATCCTAGGATAAAAAACTCAAGTCCAATCTAAGAAACCATGTTTGTGTTATCAACCCCCCTCCTCATGGTCGCTGGATTTGCTGGCAGCACCCAACTATTGGATTCAAATTAAATGTTGATGGTTCTTGTTCATCAAGGGAGATGCACATAAGTATTTTAGTCTAAGATATTAATGGTTATTTAGTGTTTCATTCACTAATTATTTTTGTACTGGTGATTCACTTAGATAAGAGGCTCATGCTTTTCTTTAGGGGATAAAGATTTGTAATTCCAAATACATCAATTTGGAAGTTATTAAGATAGATTCTATGTTCCTTCATGAATCTATTAAGAAACAGATTTCCATTCCATGGGATATTATTTATCAAATTCAGAAATGTATGCAATTAATCACTGATCATGTGAAGATCCTCCACATGTGGCATAAAGGTAATCAAGCTACTGATTACCTAGATTCCAGAGATACTCAAGTTCACCCCTTCCACTCCTTTACTAGATTGGGCTCCCTTACCAATGATTGGACTAATATTGTGAGAGCCAATGCTCTTGGATTCCATTTTTACAGACCTCCTTGATTTGTTTTTATATTATGTATTCTTTTCTAATTTTTCCAACTTTCATTAGTAAAATTTATTATTATTGGTGGTAGGTAGAAATAACTCAAGGGGAAATGGAGTTCAACCTAATATAGTTGAGCCTCACTATGATGATATGAATGTTATGTAATATTTAGTGTGAATATAGGGGGTAGAGTTATGGGTTTAACTCTAGGTGTTTTTCCTATTTGTGTTCTAAGAGGGATGGTATTCTCGACATATGACCAGGTGTGAGAATAGTGATGTCTTGGGTAGTGGTTATAGAATCATGATCATGGATAAATGCTAGGATGACCACCATGCATCATGATGGTACTATTGGTATCTATCTAACTACATTGAATAGGTACCTAGGTATTTGTGTTGGGAGAAGAAACCTTGCACAACTATAATTTAACCAAAAATTAAACCACCATAAGCAAGATGTTGCATACATAGGATGTTCACCTCCACCAAACTTTATGCACATCATAAACGCAAACCTCCTAGACTTAAAAGCTCTAAAACTTAGTAAGTCTAATATAATATTAATTCACCACACTTAAAGTATACTGATAAGGAATCACACAATAATACAAATCAAACAAGAAATAATAAAACAAAGAACACTTTGGTTTTACATGGTCCAAATTTTCATCCAATATCTATTAGAGAACACTGAAATAGTTTCATTTCTCTGAAAGTATAAAGATTACACTGAGTGACTTATTATACAAGTGGATAAATATAAAAAATTATCTCATTAAAATTCCTGGTATACATCATTAGGTGGTCCCACCCTATATATATAGAGGAGTCTAAATAGTAAATCGGTTTCACAAACTTCACACTTTCATGGGTCACCATCCATTAACAACAGTGATTTCTAATCTCATGTATTAGTTCTTATAATTACTAGATACCTATGGTAGAATCATCTTTTCATAAACTCATGGATACCCAACCTCACTATGAGATTAAATTTCTATTGAACTCATCAAAACTTCATCATGAAAATCCTACTGTTGAGCTATAGTCTTCACAACCCATACCAAATTTTAATGAAATAAACCCTAAAATTATAGATAACTAATTCTAATGACTTAAATTAGATTCACAATTATATAAATATACCAATTGAATATTTCTTCAAGGACCATCCCTAGTTAACATTCAACACTTAGGCATATCCAAATTTCACAAACTTACTTATGCATTCATACAGTGATCTCTATTATCATTCTTATCACCCCAATCCTAATGAGGCACAATGTTACCTCAAAATTTCATGGATAATAACCTTAGGGAACATATATACTATATTTATCCTTCTAATAATATTTTTTATCTCTAAACCCACTTCTTCAAGGAACTAATGAATGCAATGGTATTTTAGGTTAATGTGTTAAATCCTCAAATGAAATACTAAATTCTTCAAAAATTGAATAAAACTCTAAATAATTTAGTAGATTATCCCACAATAATATCCATTTCAATTTTTTGTTAGTATATTCCTCAACCAAATCATATTTTTCATTTATTCTGTTATGACTACATATCCAGTTCTAATTTTTGAGAGAGTAACAATAAATTAAAACTTAGACATCCATTTTATTTTTGTTTTGAAAAATATAAACACAAAGCCCTATTTTAAAATTTCAAGTATCAGAATCACCAAAAAAATATGCGTCCACACACCCTTTTAATTTCTTAGATATCCTAAAACATAAGGCAATATATTCTATTCATTTTAGATATCTGATGACCCATTTCACGATTTCCAGATGTTCTTTCCACGAGTTTACTATATATCGGATAACAACTCCCACTGAAAATTAAATGTTAGGGTTAGTGAAGAACAATGTATACATTAAACTTCTAAATATTTAAATAAATATAACTTTATCCATGTATCTCACCTTATATTCTATTAATGTTTCTTTCCACTTTGACAATTTAAAGTGTCCGATCATAGGAGTTAAAACCAATTTTCATCTGATCACTATAAATTACTCAATAACCTTCTAAATATAATCTATTTGTGACAACACTAAACTACCTATTCTACTACATCTTTCAATTATCATTCCAAAAATCTTATTTGAAACACTTAGATCATTTATTTCAAATGTTTTATACAAATCACACTTTAAATCTTCGATCTATTCAATACATGGTTCCACTATAAGTATATCATCAACATAAAAGATAATGTTTATAAAGAGACCATCGTTACACACCTTTTTATAGAAATAGTGATATGTGTTACTTCACAAGAAATATTTTCCAACTATAAAACTTTCTAATTTATGGTTCTATTGATGCGGTTCTTGCTTCAAACCATACAAAATATGGTCACGTGTTTAACTATCTATGAAAATATCTTAGAGAAGTACACTACCAATTTCTATTAAAATAAATTCACCAATAAAATAAATTTATATCTTTAAACTTTATAAAATTATTCTTTTAATCAGAACACCCATTTATTCTCAAGTGATTTCATTCCTTATAGAAATTCTGTTAACTCCAAAGTCTCATTAGAATACAAAGAATCCATTCTTTCCACCATATCTAACTTCTAATTATCAGAACCACTAAGTGAATCTACCTTTTCTTGGTTTTTAGATTATAATTAATCCATTATAAGTATGTAATACAATTAAAAACCACATATTTCTACTAATCATCTAAATCTATAATACCTTCTCAATTCAATCAATAATTCTACTCCTTCAAATTCTATATATTCTGGTGCCTGAACTTTTGGTGTCTGAACTTACAAAGCTCTATTTTATGACTATGTAGATCTTGATAATTTTTTTCTATATCCTACTAGATTATTTTTTATACTTCTCAAACCATCATCTAAACAAACTGAAACTAATATACTTTTTATGTTCCCATCAAGAAAACCTGAAATTTTCTATATGAATCTTTAAGTTTAAATTTCACCTCTTCCAACTTCTAATCTTTATACAAGACCCTAAAATTAAAGAGAAAATTCCTAGATTTAACAATCTTATAACAATTATCATCCTAAAATTTATATCCAATGTTTTCATCTCCATAGTCTATAAAGAAGAAAATTAGAGACTTAGACTCAATATTTTACCTCTCTTTAGTGTCTATGTGAACATATGATAGGCTTCCACAAACTTTCAATTGATGAATTCCCAATTTTTTTTTGGACCATAACTACTCTAAAATATCATACCCCACTGGTGTCGATGGAATCATATTGACTAAGTATAAATTATAAATTGGTGATTCTGGACAAATTTCTTTAGTCATACTTGAATGAAACCTCATGCTTTGTGCCTTATTAGTCAGTGTTCTATTCATTTGTTCTGTAATGTTATCCCTTAGTTTTCAACCACTGTGTACTTCCTGAACTGGATAAGATACTATTGGAATTAGTCTTGCCTCCCCATATGTTATAGGCTACCAACTAGTAGTGAGGGTCTAGTGTGTTATCGTGGGGGAGACTATATCCCTATATAAGAGTTCATAATAGAAAAAAAAATAACTAAATGTCTCCCAAAATAATTAATTACAGTACGCGGAAGCAATAGAACATAACATGCTATATCAAATGAACTTGTAAAATAAAGTATCCATACAATCTCATAGGCATTCCATCATATAAAGACTGATCACCCACTAGGATGATCACTATATAAGTAAATAAAAAAATATAGGAGGCTCTATTGCATCCATGATCCATACCTTATCTTAGTATCCAAATCTCATTTGAGATATCCTTCTTGGACATGATATTCTAGACCTCTTACCAACCTAAACCCATGATTAGTTAAGTCTACTTGGGTAGGCAAGTGCCATAGACACCTGACCAGGGCATGAGTAAAACTCAGTAGGTAATCACCAATGTGATCCCATACATAACTAGTAAATATAGTGCATGTGTATGTAGAATGCATAGATGGATAAATAAAATAGCATGGAAGTATAAGTAAATAACCATCATTGATCCTCAGGTTCTAATGTGACACATGTAATAGACTATAACCACTTCAACTAGTTCAAAAGTGTCTCTAAGCAGGTCAAAAAATCATACCAATAAATATCAAGCACAAAACCAATTCTTAGGAGAAATTAATAGGAAATACAGTAGTATAAGGTTCAATAGATGGGTCCTAGGAGAAATTCCTAGACATATAATATCATACTGATCACTCAAGGGTCAATAAATCCCTCATGTATTATCTAAAAGTATACTAATTTCTTAGGGGTATTGTGTCCATCCCAGATTATCTTATATATACATATCTACGTAGGTGGGGGGGAGTGCATCCCTCCCATCCATCACACAGTACCAGAAACAAAGGCTATATCTAAGGATAACATCCAAGTCATCCCATATATATATATTTATCTTGGTGGTAAGTTCATCCCACCTAAATCATCCTATATAATGTAACTTGATGGGATCATTCATTTTCCCAAACCCATATCAAAAAACTGAGGTTGGCCTCTCAAGTGCATGACCAATCATTATCATATCCATAACATGATCACATCACCAATTAATGTTATAATGTGACACCCACAATCATATATTACCATCTATGTATACACCCTCTCAGGGGTATATATATCATTGTGAAACTGACTAAGGTTCCCTAGGTAATATATTTACAAAGACACCCTTTCCAAGTTCATCTATATTATTCTTAATTCTTGGGTCATCGCCCATCACTTAGGAAATCACGTCCATTGACATAGTCATAAACATGTTAAGGTCTTATTGGCCTCCTAGGAAAATCCACAATGGAACCAATCAGGTTATCAAATATAAAGGGGGAAGAAACACTCACCCCATGCTCTTCGTACTAGTTCAATGACTCTGAGGAATCTCAATTCCACTAAGTCATACTTGGTCTAACCATTTCCAAACTGACACCCTCCCCTACAAGGAGGGTTTATCGAAACCTATGCTAATGTCCACTATACTTACCCATATATTTGGATCTACACACCTCCTAGGCTTCATGTATCTCAAGGAAAATAAATATAATCAAGGCCCCAATCATCAATTCCCAAGGCATCAATCTAGTGCACAAGGGTATTTCATGGGCTATGGAAGTTTTTTTTAGTATATAAGAATTTCACTTCAATAAAAATATTTATTTAAGTAAAAATTTCATTCACCCTCAGTTGTGAGACCATACACCACATTCATACATAAATAAAATGCATTTACCCTAGGGGTATTATCAAGGGAGAAACCACATCAATTTAGAGTTATTCATTTTAAAATAATCTTAGCGACTATCTTCCAAGATTATATAATCCATCTATCCATCATCCATACACATAAGGACCTAACTCAAGACAAAAATGTAATAATTAATTATAAAAATTTATAACTAATTATTCAAATCAATTATAAAAATTTATAATTAATTTCTAAATTTAGTTCAAATAGTAAAAATACTTAGAATCTCACTGATCAACTGCATTGCACAAAAACCGCATTCAACCACTCACTAAAGTCCCGAAATGAACTCTTGATACCACCTTGAGAAAATTACTTAACACAAAACATTATTTCAAGTTCCAATTTAAATTTAATTTAACCAAAACACAAAATAAATCCATTTAGTGATGTAAATCAATAGAAAAATGTGTGATCATCACATTAGGACATGATCTATCCATTACATGAAAAATCCCCATCATATCAGGATGATTCCACTATAAATATATGGAATCATAAATCAAAAACCCTATTTGAAGAACTAGAATTATCTATGATACAGAAAAAGATGAATAGAAGGAGGAGAGGGAGACTCACCTCAAATGTCAGAAAATCACCACCAAACCACCACATTTCCAAGGGAGTATTGAAAGATAATAAGGGAATGGATCTCTTTCAATCTCCCATAGTTCATCACATGTGAGGGAGGAAGAGAGGAGGGGTATAAGTTTTTAGAACCAAAAGGAAAAAATGGGGTTTCCACTATTTTAAAAGGACCAGGGTGCACCACGACATTCCCTACATCATGGTGCGCCTCCCTTTAGCCCTCAAGGATCCCCCAACACATCCAATTACACACATAGATCCATCCATTTACACTATTTAATAAATATGAAACACTACCATTAATATATGAAAAAATGACCAGTGTTATGTTGAATCCATTCCCTTATCACTATTTTAAACCATGAGGCCTTTGAGATGAAACACCCAGCGGTTAGGGGCTGTGACATAATCAATCCCCGTTTCTCTCCTTAGTTCCTCATTCATGTAGGTTTCCACCATGGTTGAGTAAATGCTCATCATAGTCATTTTGGTCAAATCATTATACATCGGTTCCACCCATTGGAACCATGGGGTGCTCTACAGAATAAAGATCCCTATGTTCATCCAAAATAGCCAGACCAGGGGCACCACAACATAGCCTATGCCACTGTGAGCCTTTGTGCACCATGTTCCCACCTAAACTTAACCTAAAATCCACTTAATAACCTTTAAACCTATTTAGTATTCATTCCACATCCAAAAAAACATCTTATTGAGATGTAAAAAACACTCATAAACTTGATTCAATTCCTTATTCACAAAAGGAAACCCTCAAAAAATGAATCCACTTGGTAAAGAAAATGGTTCATTTCTGACTTGAGATTCCTACTTGTTCTTTAGATCAATCTTTTTCAGTTGATTTATGAAGTATACTGGAAAATGGAACAAATATTACTCTTCTTGGTTGCCTCTTTTATGCTATCTCTCTACAGATTCCTTTTGGAATATTTTGATCGAACATTTTGATTTATGATGTCTACTAGATCTTTGAATCATGTCTGGAAATTTGGTGATGATTTTTTTTCACCTTTTTGGATTCAGTGACTTATTGGAAGATGGCTCTTTGATTTGGATAAGTCTTAGGTTGCATGTTGTTAATCATGGGCCTTTGAGTCTTTTTATCAGGATTTTACTATCTTTAGGAGCTGTTTCACTTATGTGGGGTTGTATTCTTAGTGAGGTTATCAATTCCAGAAGTCTTATTTTTTACAAAAACTCATTTTATTACAATGTTATCTTCTATTGGTTTGTGATGTTTGTATTTTCATGAATTTAGTAGTGAAGTACTAGGGAAAAAAATCTGGGGTCCTTTTCATACTGTTTGTTAACCAAAATCTTTGAAAATTGATTCATTTTCTGAAGGATGCTTTACTTATTGATTGAACTTTTGGATGTCTGTTTAGAGTATGATTTTGATTTTGAGACCCATCCTTCTTTGGGAAGTCTTCATGTAATGTTTTGTTTCTATCCCTTTCTGTTTCACATCTTGGTGTCCGAAACTAACTGATCATGAGGGATTTATATACACATGGAGAAGTTTTCTTTGCTGAATCGGTGACTTCTAAGAAGGTGGCATGCTGTTTAGGTATGTTGTAAGCTATAATTTTTTAATCTGTCTTTTTTTTTCTGTTGAAATTGTACTTCCCTTAATTACTTGATGGTGTAAGCTTGTTACACCTCATTCTAGTACTATAAATTTTTTATTTTAATAAATTTCCCAGGGGCATGAATTAGGTGACCAATTCATGTCTCATTTCATTTAAAAAAAAGAAACCCCTTACAAAAAAAATTCAAATTTATTCTTAATTTCACAACTCATAAAGGATAATGGTTTTACAAAATACACACCATAGAAATCCTCATCCCCAAGAAAACTCAGTAGTATTTTAACCAAATAATTTGAACTATCTTGATCATCAATTTATAACCATATTATCACGTTCTACTTCGAAATGACAACTGAGATTTCACTGTGTAACTCCAAACATAAATAACACTATTCACCAGAGCTTGAGCCACCACTCGTTTCCATCTCCAAAACACTAAGATGATTCTTACCCATTCCCATATATACTAAGATACCATAGTTTCATAAATAAATTTATTCTGAGGCTCCTGACTCTCCCCACCATAAGACGGTTCTCATAACGGTCGATTTCGATCCATGGTTCTCCCCAACATCAAAATCACCTAGCACAAACACATTCTCAATGGTAAATAGACCCAATTGGTGTAGTTACTATACCACTACATCTAATTACATATGAAAGCATTGGTCGGTCCTCCTCTGAATGAAAATTATAAAAAACACTTGGCCTCACCTATCACTGTGCTATTATATACCCTAATCTAGATGCCTTAACCCTTGAAGGAATTACGAGATCATTAAAATACCCACACTGAAGTCCGAAACCAACTTCCAGTGTAATTATATGATCTGATCCTTGACTAAAAAAATTGGACGTTATTCTCTCACCCCATGCACTGGCATACCCCTGATACAAATCACACATAGATCATCTCAAAACCATTTCATGCCTAATGTCAACACACAAATTTCATCCAATAATAATATTTACCAGCTCAATAGTATCTAAACTCCACCTCAACCATACAATGACTAGTTTTATCATATCCATGAGCCTACTCACATGAGGGTCATACCTCTATGACCCATGCCCCATCCATTACCTCATATAATGACTAGATGTAGCTATCCCACTCATACTCAAGCATCCACATGAAATGTCAATTTCTACCCATTACAGACTCACCAGGAATACCAACCTTATAATCAACTTGAATTTAAATTATAACAAGGTCCAAAAACTCTAATGACCAATGGTGTGATGCCCACCATATAGATTTTCTTATAACATTCCTTGAGCATAACCTCAACAGGTTCCAACATCACACAAATGCTGCTCCCCCAGATCTAAACTCACCCATCTTGTAAATACCAGAATAGGATCAACCCAGACCATCCATTACACCACACCCAATCCATTTCCAATGTCTCCTTTTCTATGGAGGTACATTTCCCCTTTTTATCAAAACCCCAGGTAACCAAGCCCAAAAGTTTTTTTTATCAAAACCATCAGTCCACGACTCACACTCAGTTACTCACTAATTCTCAACTCAATAAGTACTTCATATATACAACACTTACTACTTTTATTTCATCAAAACCCAGTGGGTGTAAGATTCCATACCACCCAATCACATAACTAAACTCAAAATACCATGAGCTATGTCTCATTATCAAACCTGGTCTTATGCGCTTAAACCACCGACCCTGATCACAAAATTTCATCCTCATATGTATAGGAGAATCCTTAATAATACTCTTGGAAATTAGGCATTTCACTTATGTTATGGCGTACTACATGACTACTTATAAACTGATTTAATTTCCAAAACTAAAAGAATCTACCCGTGCTCTATCCATCCTATATCTGACCATCTGGGATCATGATCAACTCTCTTATTAGAAACTATACTTGAAGTCACTAGGGATAGGCATCCTACTGATCCATCCCACTAAAACCCACCTTGATACTAAAAGCACCTCAAGTTATTTACAAAAAAATAACAAGGAATTTCCATGGTTATTCCATAATATTGATATCATCACTACAACAAAACTTGCATCTAGCGGCGGTTGTTTAGCAGCGGTTCTAGGAACCGCCACTAAACCTTTTTTAAAAAAGGTTTCACAGCGATTTATAATAAAACGATGTGAAACACTATTTTTTTTAACAGTAGCGCCCCCCTCCCCCACTTCATATCCCACGACCCCTCTTCCCCCACGACCCCCCGACCCCGGTGACCCCGCTTCCCCCTACGACCCCTCTTCCCCCACGACCCCAGCGACCCCAGCGACTCCGGCGACCCCGCTTCCCCCGGACCCCGGTGACCCCGGCGACCTATATGAACCCTAAGGTTTGAAATTACTTTTTTTGAATCTTTTTTAAACTCAATTTCATTGCCAACCCAGGTTGGGTTCTTGAAGAATCGAGTAATGATAGAGGTATTAGAGTTAATTAGGAATGATATTTTGGTTGTTTTATTAAAACTTATGTAATTATAATTTTTAAATGAAATTGGTTATCACACTTGATTTATAGTTATTAAAATTCTGATTTTTGTTTGTTATCATTCATTTATTTATGATTTAATTGTGTTTAGTATTGATCCATTATACCACCATCAGACATTCAATGTTAGTTAGGATCCATTGGCGTATAGGGAGGTGCACATTAGGGCTGGTGGAACCTGGGCTTAGTTACTTATTAGTGAATATGACCCATGGCATGAAAAGTCTTATACTACATTTATTTTCTTTTGTCATTATATTATGTGACAATAGATAGGAAATTTATAATATGTTTTTACTCAGTAAACAACTCATTTCTAGGTCTATCCAACCCATACAAAAGACAAAACCCATGTTTCTAGTGATGTGACTGTATTTATGATATACATTATTGATGTTCATTCTTATTTTACCTTAGGATAAAGATATAATTCAATTAATTAATGATTTATGTGATTTACCTCTTTTTATTGTATTACATTGGATGATTTAACTATTTTCCCATTACGAAAATAGACAAGGATATTCATGACTCTATTTAGGCATAGAGGATTCGCATTTCATAGGAATGATTAATTGTATACCATGAATAATTGGTTATGTGTAATGTTTATCTGCATGCCATGTTTGTGTAATTTGTTAGTATGATTATTTGTAAAAAATTCTATCTTTATTTCCTAAATTGAATGATTGGGCTTCCTACATACATAGAAGACTCCCAATATTATAATAATAATTAATCTATGATTTAAAGGCTCATTATAATCATGATTGATGACTGGTTATTCATGTGCCTTTGTAAACATAAAATGTTGTTTCCCCTTATATCTTGATGACTAAACCTTAATTAACCATTCATGACATGTCTCACCCATTGAATAATATTTCAATGAGATGAAATATTAGTGGTTTTGAATTATGTGTGTTGAATACAATTTCAGAAGTGTATGGGAATTTATAATTTTGCTTTAGTGATCCATAAAATCAAAACACTATATAAGGAGTTGTTATATTTTGATATTTAATGTAACAAAACTTTTTCCAAGTTAGGAATTTATCTCTATGTAGATTCAATTTCCAAGACTTAGATGATAATTTAAGATTATTTTTTTCACATCATCATAATAAATTCATGTATTCTAAAACATTTCCTTATATAAGTGTAGGTATGTTAAATCACACTACCTACTTTACTATTGATCTATATTCATCAATTTTACTAAAAGGATAATTATTTTATTACTCATTATAGGATAAAGATTTTAAGTGATGCCTTAATGATAAATAAATGTTATATTGAAAAAGTGTTTCAATATTATATTGGAATGTTGTGACTTTTCGGGGATCACATGGAGATGTTTTTGAGTTGTGAATATGGTTGTGACTTTTTTTGGGAAATTTTATTGTGAGATAGTTCATCTAGTTTTATTTTGTATTTAAATTTTATTTGTATTTTCTTTCTCTATATGTTATCCAAACTAGATGATTTTTCATTAATATGTATAGTCTTGGTTGAAAGTAATCACTTTCATTGAATTTGTATCTTTTTATTTTTCATTATTTTTTGAAATGGATAACCTATTTATTTATAAGACGTACTTGACTATAATGAATTATGACACTTAGGTATGGAGTTACTTATACTTTTGATACTTCTGATTATCTTATTATGTTGTCCTGGATGATAGTACCAACACCCCACATTTCATCTCCAAATTCCCAACATGATTCTACTATGAATCTCCACACACTAAGCCAAGTCACATCAACTATTATTCAAATAACCTAGTTTGATCCCCAAACAACATCAGCCGCATCTTGAATGCCATTTCTGATGTGGTCTCCTCCTTACCACATAAATGTTTATGCAACAACACTAGAAAGTCCTTATCTAGATGAATTATACCAAAGGCGCTCAATCCCACCCACCAGTGCACTATCATATCCCGACCACGATGCCTTAAAACTCAACGAATAACAAAAATGTTCAATGCTCACACTGAAGTCTGAATCTGACTCTTAGTTCAAATCCATGGTCAGATCCTCAATTTTCACATTTAACCATAATTCTCCACTCATGAGCATTAACACATATATGACCCAAATCACCCTCAAGTCACACCACCACTCTTTTCTATGTGAATACACCAAAGAGAGGTCTAGGAATTCAATCCACACATGGTTCGTAGAACCTTAAAACCTAATCACCCAAGTTATTTCATCATACATTTCCATGAACACCACCACTTATCATGCCTCAAGACTACCATCCCTCATGTGGTTCTTGTCACTCCAAATTAACAATGTGTTGAGTTTTGTAAGCATCATAAGGGTTTCCATAAACACTATTTATAATATACTTATTCAATATTAGAGTTTTACATGAAGAATCTATAGAGAACTTAGGTTGGGGTTATTCCAAATTAACAATGTGTTTTGGTTTTCATGGTAAAGTAGCTACCATGTTGTTAGTACACTGTTTCTCTTTACCAAATAAACTTCCCCTATCCCAGACACTAAGGGTTCATATCTAACTCAGGGGATCATCTTTATTATATTATGTTTCTGTAATCTTATACTATCGTATATATGAATCTCTTTCTCTATTTAGTAGTAACTATGTGTTTTAATTTTTTTTATTATTGTGTAGGCACATTGTGATATACATGGATAAAAGTTGGATCAAATTACTGAGGAACACACCTCAGTATGTTAAGGGTTTGAATGAGTTTTTAGATTTTGAAATTTCTAATCGATTCGTTGAAAGGAGAATAAAATTTCCATGTCCTAAATGTAAATTTAGAACATGGTTAAAGAGAGATGAGGTTTATGAACATTTAATACTGAAGCAATTCCCTGATCAATATTTGTGTTGGATTTGGCATGGATAATCGAACATTACAGAAATATTGAGCACTGATTCTAATTCATAGAATGTAGTCCCAAGTTTATCGAAAATGGAAAATGAAATGCAAAACCTAATAAATGATGCATTCGGCACTGCAAGACACCACTATCATCATCAAAACATATTAGAACAACCAGAAGAGGGTGCTACAAATTGCAACGTGAAAAGTGATTTTTTGAGACTGTAACACAGGCATATCAATATTGTCACATATCATTGGATCCTCCTCCTGATTATGTAGAGCCAAATGTAAGATAAAACTTCACTGAGGAAAATGTGTTTCATGATTTAGTTGACGATGGAAATCAAGAGTTTTATTGTGGGTGTTTGAAATATTCATAACTTTCATTTCTGCTGAAGTTGTATCACATCAAATGTCTATGTGGAATTACAAATAAGGCAATGTACATGATATTGGAATTGATTCATTATTCATTTCCTAAAGAAAAAATCCCAAAATCTTTTTATGATATGAAAAAAGTTGTTAACAAGCTTGGTCTGAATTATAAAAAAATATATGCGTGTCCCAATGATTGTATGCTTTATTGGGGAAAGGATTCAAGTAGAAAAAATTGCAAGAAATGTTCTTCTTCTAGATGGCAGGCAAAGGGTGATGTTGGAAGTCTAAATGAACATAATTTCATGGAGAAGAAGAAAATGAGCACACCTACAAAGGTTTTGCATTACTTTCCTTTGAAGCCTAGATTGCAAAGATTATTAATGTCATCGAAAACCACCGAACACATGAAGTGGCATTCTGTAGATAATAAAAATGATGGGTTAATTAGACATCCATGAGATTCTCAATCGTGGAAGACATTTGATTCATTACATCTCGATTTCTCAGCTAATCCCAGGAATGTTCGATTGGGATTGGCTGCCAATGGATTCAACCCATTTGGGACTTTGAGTACCAATTACAACATTTGGCCAGTTGTTTTGATCCCTTATAATTTTCCTCTGTGGATGTGTATGCAACAAACATATTTTATCATTTTGATGATTATTCCTCGAAAAAAAATGCCTGGAAATGATATTGATGCATACTTATAGCCTTTGATTGACGAATTGAAAGAGTTATGGAGCAACGGTGTTGAGACATTTGATGCTTCTTCTAAAACAATGTTCAAAATGCATGCTGCTTTAATGTGGACCATCAGTGACTTCCCTGGGCTTGGGAATTTATCTGGTTGGAACACTTACACAGGTTTGGCTTGTCCCGTTTGTAACTTTGATTTTGATCCCAAACGGATACCTCATAGTAGAAAATGGTGCTTCTTGTGTCATCGGAGATTTCTCGATGCATCTCATAGATTTTAGCTGTACAGATCAAAATTTAATGGTTCCATTGATCATAGACCACCTCCAAAGTTGTTAAATGGTTTTGAAATATTGAAACAACTTGAAAATGTTGAAACAGAATTTGGGAAGGTTCATCATTTGAATGATAGCGGAAAATGGGTCTGAAGTGCATCATCAAGAGAAACCAGAACGCAACAATGGAAGAAAAAAAGTAAATTCTTCAAACTTCCGTATTGGGAATTTAATTTGTTGTGGCATAATCTTGATGTGATGCATATTGAGAAGAATGTTTGTGACAATTTGATTTTCACACTGCTTAATGAGCATGGAAAGTCAAAGGATCATCTCAATGCTCTCAAAGACTTACAAGCAATGAACATAAAACATGATCTCTGGCCAGATGAGAATGAAAAGTATCCTCTGACAATTTTTGCAATGAAAAATAGGGATAAAGATACATTGCTTAGAATATTAAAGAATGTTAAGGTATCTGATGGGTATTCAAGTAACATCTCAAGGTGCGTTGACTTGAAGAATCATAAGTTACATGGATTAAAAAGTCACGATTCACATATTTTGTTACAACAGTTACTACCATTGGCTTTGCGTACATTATTACCTGAACAAATTACTGCTGTTGTACTGCAGTTATGCACATTTTTCAGACAACTATGTGAGAAATGTCTACATCCATTTCAGCTTGACAACCTCCAGAAGAGGTTTGTATTGACCCTTTGCGCAATGGAGATGATCTTTCCTCCGCCCTTTTTTACTGTAATGATGAATTTAACTGTGCATTTGGTTGAGGAAGCTAAATTAGGAGGCCCCGTTCATTATCGATGGATGTATCCAATTGAGAGGTACTTTATTTATATGTTTTCCAATTAAGTAAACAATTTTTAGTACTTAATTAAATGCATAATTATGTTTATTTTATTTCAAAGATATCTTAGACATTTGAAATCATACGTGAGAAATAAAGCTTAACCAGAAGGCTCAATTGTTGAAGGCTATTTGGATGAGGAGTGTCTTACCTTTTGTTCTCGATACTTGGATGATATTGAGACAAGATTTAATCGAGTTGGACGTGTTGATGACACATTGACTCAATCTCAAATACATTAGAAATCCAAAATATTTCCTGCTATTGGCCGATCAGTTGGGAGGACCTCAAATGTGACACTGACTGAATTGGAATTATTACAGGTACATAAATATCTGCTGCTGAATAGTGACATTGCAGATCCATTTATTAAAGAGTTGAGGATACAAACAAAGAGACGAATGAGAGGCTGAACACGAAATGATAATGATATAACGAAAGCTATTAATAAAGATCTTGTAGAATGGTTTGCACGACCTGTAAGTTCATAAATATTTCAATAAATACGAATATTAGTTTGACACATACATTTTGTGAATCTAATAAAGTATATTTCTTTTTTCAGATCATGAATACTGATACTCGAGTAGAGGTGTCAGAATATTTGAAGTTTCTTTCTAGAGGTCCTCTAAAAGAAGTTAGAAAGTTCGACGCTTATAATGTGAATGGATTTAGATTTCGTACAGTCGATCGAGAAGTGGGTTTGAAAACACAGAATAGTGGTATATTAAGATTTGTTGTAGTGGAATACTATGGAAAGATGTATGATATTATTGAATTAAACTACCATGGACATTTTTCGGTTGTTTTATTCAAATACAAATTGGTCAATATTATCAAAGGTGTTAAAAGATATTCCTTGCAATTTACTTCTGTGAACTTCTCTCGCTTGATGAATGTTGGTGATCATGAACTGCATGATCCATATATCTTAACATCACAAGAAAAAATGGTATATTATGTGAATGATGTTGCCGATGAAGGGTGGAGTGTAGTTGCTCATGTAATAGAAAGAGATTTGTATGATATGGGTGATGAAGTGGAAAATTTGACCTATGAAATTTAATTTAATCAGCAACAGGAAGCAGAATTAGTTGTCGATCATGATATTGAAAATATTAGTCTAGAAAGGATGAATGAAGTGGATGAAGCAATGGAGCATAAAACCGACATGATTGAAGGGGAAAATGATTGTATGTACAATTATTTATTTATTCAGCAACCACTTGTTTCATTTCTACAGTAATTCATTATCATTGTTATATATATTTTGTTTGTTAGTACTGGGCATCTATTATCATTTTTAATTTTTTTTTTCTGCATAATTTTTTTGAAATATATATTCTGAACTTAATTTTATTTGATTAAATGACAGGAATGCCAAGGAAGAAGTGGTATATTGTTTCATCTAGTTCTGCGACAGATGGTGATCCATCTGTCTCCCTCCCCACGACATCTGAGACACCAGGTGCCGACACCCCTGCACCATCTCCCCCTGCACCATCTCTCACACCATCCGTGGATGTCCTAGTAGAGGGTGAGTCGTCGACTCCCCTTTCAGGGGGCTCAGCAGTGGGGCAGCGACGTGCCCCTTCCAGTTCATCCCGGACACACTAAAGTGTCACTATCATAGGTAAAAATTTTAATTAAAGAAATTTATTGCATTTTGTTTATACTAATTGTTTGCTCATTGAAGATGAAAAAAATGCAACCGTGGAGAAAAATATAAAAAGTGCAGATGTTTGGAATCTGAATGGAGAGAAGATTGTTGCACCATTTGATTCTTATAGGGTCCCTACGGATGATGCCGTGGGGTTACTTGGCCAGATTCTAGGCTAGCTGGCAGCGGAGCCCATTTCCCTTCACATTTCACATGACGATTGGAGACATATGCCTTCAAGCTGGAAAAATGAAGTGTTTGATTCTCAAATAAAGGTAAATTTATTACATTATGGTTTAATTGAATGTCATGTTACTAATATGTTCAAAATGAATTTCTGTATGCAAATGTTCTTCCACTTTACCGTTGATGATGTGATAGCATGGAAGTGGACGTTGAAAAATCTAAGTAAGAAGTGGAAAGATTTCAAATAGAGATTATGGTGTGATTTCAATGATACTTCTTTGACCACGCAACAAATGTATGAGAAGCTAACCAGTGGGGTACCGAAAGAGCAGTGGAAAGTGTTTGTTGACAGACATCATGATCAGAAGCAGATGGCATTGAAATATATATTATTATATTATCCTAATTTTACATTTATACATGTATATGAAAAGGACATGACATTCAATACATCAGTATTAAATTTCCTTTTATTTATTTCAGGATCTCTCAAGACAAAATGCATCAAACCGGGCTAAGCAAGTCATCCCGCACATTGCGGGCTCAAAAAGTTTTTCTAGAAGCCGAACAACATTGGTAATCTTTTAATTAGTTTAAATATTTATAAGACAATATTATCTGTTTAATATATTGAATTGTTGATTTATCTTTTCTTAATGCAGTCACAAAGTTTAGGGCATGAAGCATCCAGGACTGAACTGTGGTCGGATGTTCACAAGAAATCAGATGGAAGTTTTGTTAACGAGCCTGCTAAATAATTTGGGGTATGAAGTCAATTTTTCATCATAATAACTTATTATCAGTTTTTACTATGTTAATATATATTGATATTTGATTTATAGGTAAAAATTAAAGAGCTATGGGATGCCAATCCTGCGCAGTCCTACTCAGTCTCCCAGGATGACCCGGTTGCTAAGGTCCTTGGGAAGGAACATGCTGGGAGAGTGCGCGGGATGGGTTTGGGACCCGTACCATCTGAGATTTTTAGCAGGACATCGGGGATAATAGCTGCATCTACTCCTGACTTTAGTCATCCCATACCCGGAGATGATAAGAAAGATATTGTTTCTTTACGAAGCACCGTTCACCAACAGGGGGAGCAGATATCTGCATTGCAGAAAGAGTTGATTGAAATACATCAGAATATGAGCAGATATTCCCCCGGTGGTAGTGCATCGATTGGTGGTATGCAGGTAAATCACAAAAAATCAAAATCATTTAGTTTTCTAACTTTCATGGGTTTAAAGTTTTAATATAAATATGCAATCATATTTAATTTTCAATATAATGTTCTTACAGGTGATAGCACAAAGTAGAGATGAAGGTGGAGAGGGTGATGATGAATCATCGAACCCTGAGTAGTTGTATTGTTGATTTGTAATATGAAAACAGTTGGTTTGTATATGTAACATTTGTGGCACAAAGTTTCCACCACACATTTTCATGTCCTAAAATTTCCTTGATTTCTCATTTTCCTTTTATGCATTTTATTAATTTCTGATGTTTCTTTTTATGTCTTGATTTCTCGAGTGTGGTATACATCATTTAGGAATAAATTGTTTGACTAGCCTACTAAGAACTTTTCCAAGGGTCCTATATTATTATTTTTATGTGTTTGGTTATGACTACTTTATTTCTCATGGTTATGAGGAATGAGAACTTGGGGGAACACTCTTTAAAGATGAACAAACTAAATAAATATAGTAAACTATTCAAGAGTAAATTAGAAGAAAAAAGTGAGTTTCTTGTACTTTATGGATTTTCATGATATTACTATGCGTTGAATCTTATTGATTGACAATTGATGATATGGATTACTTCTTGTTTTTATCATTTAAGAAACTCTCGACCATTATAATAAGATAATTTTTTAAAGATGGTAGTAAAATTAATGACTAATGGTGAATGAATGGGGATTATTCGAATGTGGGACTCGGAAATACACAATAATAAAACTGGGTTTAACAGATTTTAATTTTAATGACAGACAGTGTGGGCAGGTCTAATATACAATCATGTTTGCCCTAGCCAGATCAAGATTTTCTTGCACAGTACTATGGTTTTCTCTCATGAGTTGTTTTTTAAATATGTTTACTGTGTATATCTATTGTTTCCCAGCTACATGAAATTGATGGGCATTTGGAAGAACTAAGAGAGATGGTCATTCAGCAGTGCAGGTTCTCTCGCTTCTCTCTTTGACATGATTTGTTTCAGTGATGATTTTGTTTTGGTTTTTTTATAGTAAAAATTAAATATGAATGTTATTGTCTTATTCAATTCCTTTCATCAATGGTTAAAAACCAATTAGATTTAAAGGGAATACCTTTTGAAAAATCCTCTTTGCAGGGACTACAAGAGGATTGATGCTCTCTTTTGATACTTATATACTATGTATCTCTATGTTTATGGAAATGTTTTTAGTTCATGAATGATTAGAGATTTTAATGTGTTTGGTTTCATGACTAAATTTGGATTTTAATTTTAACAAATGAAAATATCATTAAATGTATTATCATTTTGTGTTTTCTCTCATATACTGATCAGACCTTTCCACTTTCATTGAATCAATATATGATGATGTATACAAGAGAGGGATAGGATCATATATTGCTCAATATAGTTTCAGGTATGATATGTGTATTCTATCTATTCTCACATATACATATCAATATAGTTTTGATACTTCCATTTCTTATTTTATAATTCAACTGGGAATTATACATATCACTATAGTTATGATATTTCTATTTCTTATTTTATAATTCAATTGGTACTTAGAGGTACACGTAGACCCCTTAGAATGTCTTTAACTACTAGAGAATCATATTAAGGGTGATCAACTTATCAAATGAATTCTCTTGTAGTGTGATTTTTCTATAGGTAATTAGAGGTTCTATATGTGTTTCTAAAGGGAATTAGAGGTTCTATATAAGTTTTCATATGTTGATTATAATGGTAGAAGTGAATGTTTTTCATAAAGTTATATGTTTTATAATAGTCAATTAATTGAGTGAATGTGATATGGGATTCATCATATTAGATTTTACCACTCAATATTATAGTTGGGTTAGGTTTTATAGAAAATAAAAATCCTCCTATCATATGGTGTTATTTTATAGGAAGGAAAACTATTAAGAAATTGATTATGGGTTAGGGAAGATTTCAACCAAAAGGTTTATTATCAGTTGGGAGAAATGCCTTAAAAGGGATGTGATTTTTAATTAATTATTGTGGGATTCTAACCAATAGAATAATTATGGATTGTGTGAGAATATCATTGAAATATTGATTATAGTTTGGGGAGATCCCAACTGAGATATTCATTATTGTTTAGGTGATATTCCATGTGATGAATTTATTTTTTTAGAAGAGATTTAAACCATGTTATTGTTCCCTATGAATAGAGTTGGTGAATAAATTTGGAATTGAATGTTGTTCATGAAGTTATATGTTTTAGAAGTTTCATAGAAGAGGATCTAATGATTTTCTAGAAGTAAATTGAATATCCACAAATTGTTGAATAATAGGAAGTCTTTCTTGATGTGGTTTTTTGAAAGTGGATAAGAAAGTTTTATGCTCCATAATATAAGATATTTTTTGAATTATGTTTATGAGTATATTATGAAGATGAAAATGGATGTTACAATTTTTAAGGCATGTCATATTTTTAAAACATGGTTATATTCCTAATAAATTGGCTGATGAAATATTCTTAAGATATTGATACAGAGACTAGTGTGTTTCCAGGTGTGTGCTGCTTGGTAGTGGTCTAGATGGGAGTGGTTGGGGCTTCCATGTGTTGTAAAAAGTGGGAAATATATATAATAATTGTTTGAATATTATTACCCTTATTTGTGTTCACTTCTTGGAATATATGGAATTATTTTAGGGTTTAGTGGTAAGGTAGGGTATTTAGTATTTTAGGGATTTCTTTCTTCACTGCTTGGATGCTATTATCCTTATTTGTGTCACTGCTTTTGGCATTGCATTGTTTTCATGGATTTGTTTTCATGTATTATAATTGTTCTCTCTATTATATCTGGTTTGATTTGGTTTTCAGGGCAGTGGGGCAGCAGAATCAATTTTTTTTTCTGGGCAGCTTTTGGCGGCGGTTTTAACCGCCGTGAAATGTAAGTTGGCGGCAGGTTGGCGGCGGTTTAAACCACTGATACACGTTAAAAACCGCCGCTAAACTTAAAGTTTATTTTAGTTTTAGTGGCAGTTATAACCGCCGCGAAATAGTCACATCATGGATGTCTCATCCTGCGGCGGTTTTCCTGGCTTTAGTGGCGGTTTTATGGCCGCTGGATTTGAGTTTATTTGCGGTGGTTATAACCGCCGCTAAAACCGCCGCGAAATCAGACAGCTACTACGCTTTCCTTAAACTAACGCTAAATGAAAATAACTGTCGTGAAAAGATTGGTGACGCCGTATTAGGCGACGGTTTCAAGAAACCGCCGCCACACTATTTAGCGGCGGTTAAAACCGTCGCTAAACGACGATTCTGTTGTAGTGCATCTCTCATGCACTAATATAATAATCCCAAAAGCATATACCCATGATTCTTATCTCTAAAGAACTCACAAGATTAGGATAACCATTATCTTAGGTTACCCTCAAACATGTCACTCGAATCATCAATATCCTGAGCTATATCTCTAAGAAACGAGCTACCCCACCTATCCCATAAACTACATCTCACATAGGTCATAACTCATGGAAACACATATCTATTATTGTCTCCAATATCACATGAAAAATCATGTGCTAAAAAATCATATATATATATATATATAAAGTATCCCATTCCAAGTCTCCAGCCTACTTGGGAACTGATCCTCACTGGGCATCTGTATACTAGACTACCCCATCAAGGACTATAATCTCATTGATGCACACACAAAACACACACATAATGAAATCATATCATGATGATTTTTACTGAGTAAAATCATAGTCATACATTTAGTTTAAGTATAATGAAACAAATAATCTTTATGAAAAAACACCATATAGGTTGTTGTTAACACTTTAAATAACCAAACATATTTATTTTCAGAACCAATTAAAAGGAATCAAATGTATATGAAAACCTACTAAGGGTCACTATACATCTATTAGAAGAGGGACTATATAGTCATATTCATCAAGGATCAACCCTCTAAAGAATCCAAATGACCAATTATGAGAAGAAAGATATATTATGGTTCACTTGAGTATATTTCCACCAACCAGTTATATGAGAAAATTCTATATAATTTTTTATTGAAACTTTAAGTAAGAAAACCCTCTATATTTAGTGATATCTATAACACATAATAAGACACATGTTATGTGAATCCTACTTGAAAAATATGATCCATAAACATCGGCCTCTTGATAATGGTCCAAGAGACAAAACCTAATAAATCATAAAATCCAAATATCAATGTGTGTCAAACGAGATGAAATCATACAAATGTAAAAGAAAAACCAAGAAAAATAATACTATACCCTTAGTAATCTGGAATTCCTATAAGAAAGGCGTTTGTGATGCACTGGTCTAATATCCATCATAAGATCTGACACATCCCTAATCCCTATATACTATATCCTGAATATTAATAAAAACAAAAGGACACTCTAATACCACTTTGTATCATCGTCCCCTAGTTCATGACCATTGAGAGGTGACTAGACTGGAGGAGTCTCTACTGGACCTCAGACATACCCGCTCGTATGCCAGAGGCTGCTAACTAGTAGTGAAGGTTTAAGGTGTTATCATGGGAAGACTATACACCCATATCATAGTGCACAATAATAAACAAAAACAACCAAATTTCACACACAATAATAAATTAGAGTATGCATAATCAATATAATATAACATGCTATAAAAAATTAACACGTGGAGGCAAACAATCATATAGAATTATGTTTATTCCAGTATACAAGGATTGATCACCCACTAGGTTGATCACTATATAAGTAAATAAAATAATGAAATACAAGAGGATATACTACATACATGAGCCATAACCTATCCCACTATATAAATCCCATATGATATATCATTATCAAATAAGAAATACCAAGCCTTTATTCAACCTAAAATCATGATCAATGAAGTTTTCACACGTACATAAGTGCCATGGTCACCCAAAAAATGTGCGAGTACAACTCAATAGGGAACCACCAACATGGTCCCACACATAACTAATAAATACATTGTATATGCATGTGACATGATCATATGGATAAATAAAACAATGGGGAATCATAAATAAATAACCATCATCAATCCTCAGGTCTAAACATGTTACCTGAGATCAACTATACCAACTTTGGATAGTGTAATATTATCTCTAAGAACATTATGTAACCATGCCAACCAATATTAGGCCCACAAATGATTCATAGGAGTGATTTATAGGCAATACTTTAACATCAGGTTTAATAGTCGGATCATAGGAGAAATTCCTAGGCATCTAATATCATACCAATCACTCAGGGGTAGTGTGTACCTTCCGAACCATCACATGTATACCTCTCATTAGGAGTATAACATACCAAATGTATCATCTCCCAATATACTGATCACTTTGGGGGTAGTGCATCCCTATCGGATCATCTCACATATACATATTGGGGGGGGGGGGAGTGCATCCCTTATATCTATAATATAGCAGTAGGAATAAAGCACAGATCCATAGAGAATATCCAAGGAATACCATGTAACTATATACATGTTGGTGGGTAGTTAACCCCACATGAATTATACCATATAACACAACTCTACAGAGTCATCCATCTCCCCAAAATCATCTCACAAACCCAAATTCAGATACTCAGGTGCACGAACCACCATTATCACACCATAACAGGCTCAAATAACCAATTTAGATACTAATGTAACCCTAAAAATCATTTATACCCATAAATGCATGAACTTTCTCAGGGATCAACATTTCATTAGGAAACCCATTGTGGTCCCCTAGATCACATCTCCACCAAGACACCATTCCTAGGTTCCTCCATTTTAATACTTCTTGGGTAATCACCCATTACTTAAGGCATCATTTCACTTGATATAGTGATAAAAATCTCAAGTAATCCTTATCCTCCTAGGAAAATATGCACTTTCACCACTCTATGGAGATGGCATAAGGCCCGTATCATATCCCAAGTCATCACTAGGTCAGTCTTCATGTACTAAACCCATCCAAATCTTATCCAAGGCACACCTTCATAGGTGGTTACATCTCAAGGGTGAATAAACACTCACCCCATTCTCAACTTATTATCCCAACAACTCCAAGGCATCTCAAGTCCACTAAGGAATACTTGGGCCAACCATTTCCCAACAAACACCCTCCCCTATATGGATGGTATAACGACACCTATTCTAAGATCCACTCTACTTACCAAATTATTTGGATCCACACCCCATCTAGGGTCTATGTATCTCAAGGTATAAAAATATAGTTAAGGCCTCAACCATCAGCGATTGAGGTATTATGACAGTGTATACAGATCCATCATGGCCCTTAACACTTTGTTCACTCCATAAGTATTTTACTTTAATACAATAATTCATTTAAATAAAAAGTTTGATTTACATTGATGGTAAGACCATACAACACATTCATACATAAATAAAATTCATTTACCCCACAAGTATGCTAAAGGTACCACCTACCTCAATTCAAAGTTATTCTCTTTCAAAGTAGATAAAAAAATCTAATCAAATCTTTTCCAAGTCATTCAACAATCGTCCATACACACAAGGGCATAACTAAATCCATGCATCCAATAATTAATTATAATTAATTATTGAAACAAATTATAATAAATTATAATTATTTTCTAAATTTAAATAAAATAGGAAAAATGTCAAGAATCTCATCGAGCAACCTTGTTGCACTAAAACTACAACTAACCACTCATATAAGGTTTTCAACGCACTCCTAGAACCACCCCAAGAAAAATCCCCAACATGTGACATCATTTAAAAAACTAATTTTAAATTTAATTTAATTAAAAATTAAAAATAAATTCATCTGGTGATGCATGTCAATGGAATGATATAAAATGACTTGTGATCATCACCACGAGATATCATTTATCCATTAAACACAAATGTACCATCATATCAGGACAATTATACTATAATATGGAGGAATATTCACTCAAAATCTCTATCCAAAGAACTAGAATCAGTGGTGATACAAAAGAAGATGAGTAAAAGGAGTATAATGAGACCCACCTCAAATGTTGTATAATCACCATAAACCACCCCATTTTCTAAGGGTTATTGAAAGAAAAGAAGGGGAGGAAGCTCCCTTGAGATCCCATGGTTCTTCATCTGTGAGGGAGGAAGATAGGAGGGGTGTAGGTTTTTAGAACAAAAAATAGGTTTTCCCCATTTTAAAAGGATTAAGATGCACCATGGCCTACCCTACACCATGGTGTGTCACAAAAAAACCTGATCCACCCATCCATTAAATACCCATGCTGACCTGTGATAGGGTCCGAAAGGAATTTTTGATCCCCACAGGTTGGCACAAGTTCCTAGGCATCTAGGAAGAACCATTTGGGAATTATTTCACCCTTAAAATTAAGGATAAAATCAGTATAAAATTTATTAAAATTTTTATATGACCCATCCATAATTCATACATCCATTCCAAATAAAATAAGTAGGAAATAAAATAATCAACATGATATTAAAGCAATATTTTTTTTAAACAAGCTAGTCCCTTACTCACCCTCTAACACCCTCCATAGAAAAAACTCTGAGTCCCATTGTGACCACTATATATATAATGTGATCCACCAATAACTATAATTTAAAGAAGTAAAGGCATACTTGGATGGTTCAATAAACAAAGCTAAAATAAAACCATACAAATGACATAACTATATGTAAATTTACAAATCACTATATAGTATTAAAACCTTAATGCTATATGAGTGGTAATAAAAGGTCTAGAACCTAAAACTAAAATATAATAGTTAGGTGAGAGTAATAACCTTAGTAGGAATTCCAAATAGAAACTACACCTCATGCAACATCTTTAAATAAAATATCCACATCATTCTAGTTTGAAATACAATATCAAAAATAGTTTTTATATTCCTAATCACATAAAATCTAATATAATTTTATAAACTTTACTTTTAATTTTATTTAAATGAAAACCATCACTTAGAAAACATTTCATCAGCCTATGTTGTAGTTATTAAAAAACTAATTTTTAAAACATTTTCAAAATCCATTTTAGAAACACCCTTTTCTAAAAGACTTAAAATGTTAAAATAAGTGAGGAAACATACATCATTATTTAGAAATTCATTTAAAGTAATCCAACTACATACTTTTAAAACTTTATAAAAGATAGAAATTTCCACACTTTAATAATTTTATAAAGGAAGTAAAGTACCATAAAAAATAACCATTTCATAAACATGTACCATGGGTAAATCCCTAGGTCATTTAGGGTTAGTGATCCATTTAGTTACTCATATCAACTAATTATCTAATAATTCAGACATCTAATGCATGTGATAACTTCTAAAGATAATATTCCATGTCCTAGTGGCATGGTGACATCTGCTTATGACACCACTTCCGTCAACCACTAAGGAGTACATGCCTTAACCCAGCTATGTGATGGTTTCCTTCCATGGAACCAAGACCTTTATCCAAGTCTATATGTTTAGTTAGTATGGAAAAATATAAAGGGATACTTAAACTATTCTCTCCCTTAGATACCCTACTTCCCATGTTACTAGCCATTTCAAAAGCATCACATTCCAATTAAAAAAGGAATATTTATCAACCAATAACAATATATTTCAATCATAAAAAGAAAACATGATACCTTAAACCATTTCCTCATAAAATTCAAGGGAAAAATTTAAATAAAACCATGAAATAAATAATTTATCATCTAAAACTATCATATCATGGCTTCATTAGATCAAAACATCATTTTAAAAACATAGAAATCCATGTAAAACATTGCAACTAGGAATTTACAATTTATTTTAGAAATCCATGTCAAAACATAACTGAAAACCATGATTGAGTATCAAATATAAATTACCACATTTTTATTCCCAACTAATCTTGAAATAATTTATTAATACTTAACATTTCAAGTAGTACTTGAAATTCCAAGTAAAACTTAGGAGCCACATTGAAATTCACTTCAATAGAAAAAACACCTTTTAAAATAATAGAAATCACTTTCAATGGTTATTTAGGATTTTCTCAAACAAACGGTATGTGCAGTCATGTTAAACCCACTTAAATAATTCAAATATACTTTATTAAAATCATTTTGGTTGTTTATGAAACACTATAGGTGCATGTTTTATAATTTTCCTATATATTTTTTTTCAATTTGATAAATCTCTTAATTTGAAATTAAAATTATGTGAAAAATGATTTTCCTTTCAAATAGCCTCTATAAATATTTAATATTATCAATTGATAACAAAAAATGAGAATAAAATCACAATAAATCAAGGTTAAAAAATTTAAAAACCAAATACAAGGGGAAAGCTACCCTAAACTGAGCTTAACTATTCTCCATCAATGAGCATCAATAGAAAATGATCTATGTCTATCCCCACAAGACTAGGGTACCAAAAACCATCAATTAAAAATATCCCAATCCATTTAGGGTTATAATAGGTAATTCACATCATGATTGAGGGAGAAGAAAATAAGAATAATGGATAAATAGAAGAGGGTAGAGGAAAAAACCCTAACCTATGAAGATGATTAAAAAAATTGTAAGGAAAAATAGTTTAAATTCATGATAAAAGAGGAGGGGGATTCACTCTATAGGGTGTTATATACTAAGGTCCATGTGAACAAAAGAAAGGGAGGGTGAAGGTTTAGATTAGGTAAGAATAATAGGGGAGTATTTAGGCAATTTCCATTTTTGTAAGTTCTAGGAACTGCACACGATTTGTATACATAGTTGGTCAAATCACATGCCAATCATGTAGTTCCCACTGGAGGGTCTAGAACACCCCACATGGGTAGGATTCATGGTCATATAAACCCTTCACTAACCATGAATTTTGTCTCTATAAAATGATATAAGTAAATGTATGATTAATGTATAATTTCTACTAACTGTGCACCCATGCTGAAAATATAAAATTCCAAAAACTTAAACTATTTTTGCCTTGAATATGAGGACAAGATAAAAATTAATTAATTAAATAAAAAAAGAGGAAAAACTAGGGTTGGGGTGTGATATAAATTCCCACCATAATTCTTTATTCCCAAAAAAATCCTTGGTTGAAGAAGTTTATTCAAAAAGAGATGGGTTATAAAACCCATACTAAGGACATGATTCAAGAAAGCCAAAGAAAAAAAACTGCCAATGATTAATGAAACCATACTCAGTATGGAAATGAGATACACCATAAATTTGAAATTCCCACACCAAAAAAAATCAATAAAACTCTAAATAAATTAATTAAATCACAAAGAAAGGGATTATTTTTCTCTATAAAGAACAACCTCAAGATCTAATAACACCACAACTAAAAATCAGCATGAAGGAAATGATCAAATGAAGCTCTATAAAATAAAACCAGATCTCCACAAATGAATCATCTATGATGTTCTTAACACTATATTATAATTCCACTTATACACTCACTCTCCAAACACACTCAATATTGAGAAATAGAAGTATAAATATCATTACAAGGAAGAAGAAAACTCAATAGGAAAAGAAAAGGCTTATAAGGAACATCACAATACACACACAAAAATTAAGATCTATCATAATGGAAGTTCACATCCAAGAGTTAAAGGAAAACCATCATCTTTAAGAAGGATAAACAAGATAATTTGGTTAGGATAATAAAATAAATAGGTAAGAATACCTCAAACAAGAGTGCCTCAACAAGAAAAAGAAGGGAATAGTCATGGATTAAGAGAGAGATAGAGAGATAGAGAGAGTAACCTGAGTTTTTTATTCTAGAACACTGAATCTTGGTGAACCCTACCATTAAAATACAACATAACACTCATCCCAATCACTCTCACACTCACCCAAACCTCCCAATACATAACCCCTCAAAGTAACAGCCACATCATTGGGATAATATCACATTAAAGACAAAAATGGATCAACCAAACACTAAGTAAGATGCATAAGACCAAACAACAAGACTAGAACCCTTTCTAACTTATCAAAAATATAACTAAAAATAGAATTAAGAAAAAATACATGTATATCAACACCCCATTGAGTAAAATAAAGGAAAAACATAGAGTCACATCAACCAAGAACCACTTGAGAAACTCTATTGAATTCAAACTCAATATGATCAAATCCCAAGAGAGATAACCAAAAAAACTCTAAAATTTGTGTTCACCTAGACTAAAAAATTAACACACTCACCCATTTCATCCATACCTTTATGTGAGGCCAAAAAAAAGTAACACATGACATAGTCTTAACTATTATATATTTCACAATTCAAAACAAATAAAGGGACATTCCTATAGAAACCAACCACCAAATTAAAATACATTTACAAAGTCCTCTTTTTAAAAGAAAAAACTAACCCTAAAAATCTCATTAAAAATACCAAGAAAAATAAATTTATAAAACTCTACCTTCTCCCACATTTTGAAACTAAACTTTTAAAACATCACCCTTTGTATTGGTAAAAAATCCATCAAGGTAACATTTAAGTGTTTTTGGGTCGACTATGTTTGTTGAAAAATAAGGTTTCCATGGTTAGTTTTGAAGTTCCAGAGATATTTTTGACATGGAATGTTGAAAAATATCTAAGAAAAAGGAATGGATTCTATAGAGGTGGTATAAAAATATCATATACAATGTGTTTATGTTTCCTAGTGTTTTCCAATTTTTTCGGTCCAAAATCTGGAGAATGGAAAAAAGTGTTTTTGGAAAAGGAATTTGTATACAATGTTGAATCTAGTTTGTAAAGTTATGCACAAGACATGTTTGGGGATCACCACATCAAAATATGGAAAAGTAAAGAAGTGCATGGAATATTTGAATTCATGTTAAATATGAGTTTGCATGAAAGAGTCTTACACACTCAATAAAATGTCAAATATAGTTTTACATGCTTGGGGGAGAACTTGTGTGTGGAGTGTAAGACACATAAGGATCTTGTTCACAAGGTGTTCCAAGTCTATAAATAAGCACCTACCCCCCTCAGTTCAATTGTTCAACACTTAGAGAAATCTAAGGCTCTGAATCACATAATAATTGCGTGCAAAGGGAGTTTCACATAAAAGGGAGCTGTGTGTAAGAATAGAGTTGCATGTAAGAGAAGGTTTTGTGCACATAGAATAAAACTTGCATGCAAGACACTGAAAGGTTATGCAAAAGATTGAAGATTACCAGTAATAATGTGGTAAAGGGGTATTCATCAAGTGAATGAAAGTGGAAATTATTGATACAATAAATGAGGTGTAAAACATACTGATTCAAGAGATCAAATTAGTTTATTAAGAAGTATAATTGATCACACTTCAGTTGAGAGAGAAGTGAGCTTTAAAATTGCGATTGGTTGTAAACCAAGGGGGGTAGTGAGTCCACTAAAAACATTGTAAAGGTAGTGAGCATGGGCATAGAAGTGATCTAGCCCAAATCACTTTTTTGGCAGTTAGCCTTAGTAGATTTGGTATATTGAAACACCATCATTTTATGCTCCTTGGATGTAGCCTAGTGAGGGTGAACCAAGTAAAATTGCAATTTCTCATGCATGATTTCATTTTTTTCATACATTTCTATGGGTGATAGAGAGAATAATGTTTTTTAATGAAGAAACAAGGTTTTAAGGGGTATTTTTTTTAATTTTTCATACTCTGATTCATGCCCCTATTAGGGCATTTAACCTAGTTTTACAAACAATTAGTATCAAAGACAAAGTTTAATTTCAATATTTCTCTCTAAAGGGGTTTAATGGATGTTGTCAATCATAAATGGATTTTGATATTTAATGGATTTTTTTTCAATTATTGAATAATCAGATGCAACACTATTTCCAATCTTTAGGTATAAATGTCTATACAACAACAACACATGGAATTACGAATAGTGTAGATATTAGTGTTTTATCAGAAAATGACAAAATGGAATTGGATGTTGACACCAGAGGAATAAATGCATTAAGGGAATATTTTTCCAATGAAATCTATACAAAGATGATGTCATGTAAGTCAACTCATTCCATGTGTAAAAATATATTAAATATCTATGAAGGTGATTCAAATGTTAGAGAAGAAAAAATATAGGTTCTGTGGAAAAAATATGAGGATCTGAGAATGAACCCCAATGAGACTATTGATGCATTATTTGATAGGGTGAATGTTTTTGTGGAAGACATGCATGGTCTAGGAGAAATTATTAAAGATGTAAATATTTTTAAGAACATCTTGAGAATAATTACACCATGGTTCAACCCAAAAGTTTTTATGTTGGAGGATAAAGATCCAAAGGTGTTGACATTGGATAGCTTGCATAATACTCTTGTCATATATGAGATGAGAAATGAGGAAATTAAGCCTATTTGAAAAGGTAATTCCAAAGAGGTGGAATTCAAGACCATTAAGAATATCACCATAAAATATTGTTAGGTAGAATAAGAGATGGATGAGGTAATTTCATTCCTTTCCTCAAATCTTCAAAGAGGAAAAATAAAGTTCAAAGGTAAACTCCCACTTTCATAATTTTGATGTGGAAAGGTTGGACATCTTGTAGTAAGGTTCCCTAAGAAGTTTCAAGATAATGATGAGGATGAATTTAAAATTCATATGAAAAAGTATTCTTCCTATGTGAAAGGAATGAAAAAGTTTAAGAGGAATTTATTCAAAAAGAAGAATCTTCTTTCATAAGAAAATGATAGTTTAGATGAATATAAGGTTGAATAGGTGGATATATTCAAAGACTGTAGAGATAATTATATGGTGGAAGTTATAGGTAAATACTAAAAAATAGGAATAAAGTGAAAATTATGAAGAATAAGTTGAAAGAAGAGTCGATATGTAAGCTGAATTAGAAGCCATTTTTGAAGAGATAGATGTTTGGAGAGACAAAAAGAAGAAATCCATTAAAGTGGTTCATGATGCCAAAATATATATTCAACAGCAAGAAGAAAAGAAGTCTAAGCTGAAGGAATAAATTGAAAAACTTAAGTATTCATTTCTAGTGGACTCAGAAATAGTTGGTGAGCATAACCTCAAAGTTGAAGAACATAAAAGGGTGATCAATGGTTTGAATAACACAATGGAAGAACAAATTAAACCCATTAAAGAACTTGAATATAAATTTGTCGACTTGTGATGAAAAGTTAAGGATCAATAAAAACTCATAATTACTATTATTTTGTCAAGAAAGTAGATCATTTATATGATAGAAAAGATAAAAGTGGAGTATATAGGTACAACAAAACAAAAGCAACAGTCAAGTACAAATGATAAGGATGGTATGGGGATTGAATAAAAATATAAAGTAATCATAGTTTAAGTCATACCACAAGAAATTACTCTAGGATTGAAGATTGATTTGGGTATGAAGAATAATCATAATATTTAGAGAACCCAAGGTAAAACCAATGGTGTATAAGTGACACATAGGAATGAACCCTTCATCAAGAGTTATTGCTGTGTAAAGATGGGACACTAAAAAAATGTGTATTCCATATCCAAGAGATATATAATGAAAGAAGAATAATAAAGGTATACAAATAGAGATCAATACTCTAGGATATATTTTTAGGGTTATTTTTTTTGGTGTGGATGATTTGGAAACATGGTTAGATATTGTACATCAACCATGTAGAGGAATGTGCTGAAGCAGAACCAAATTGGTCGCAAGCAGCAACTCAATGAATGATCAGGTGAGGTGAAAACAAAAAACTGATTTGAAGATATTAAAGATGAATCTGATCCATCATACTACGATGAAGATCAATATTATCAATATGTACTAGGTATAAATTAAAAAACATGGATAAAAAAGAAAAGATATGATCATACAATGGTTTCAAAAATTTCCCTTAAAGCATCAGATCATTCTGGTGTATGGATCCTTGATAGTGGATGCACATCCCATATGACAAGAAATAATGATCTTATTAATGGAATAAAATATAACAAGGAAGGTATTTTAGAATTTGGAAATGATGAAGGCCTGGAGATAACTAGCTTGGGAAAATCCAAGTTTGGGGGTAAAGAAATGAGATGTGTTGATGTCTTAGTTTTTGAAGGTCTCAGTCACAACTTTATTAGTGTCAGTAAACTATGTGACTTGGGGCATGCTATAATATTTAATAATAAGATGTGTATCTTCAAAGGAAGATATGGTTTAGTTGTTATATGAGGAAAAAGAACAAAGGGGAATCTCTAACTTGTAAGTGGAGAAAATGATATGTGATTTTTATCTAGAGAGGAAGAAAATAGTTTATGGAATAAATGAATTAGTCATATTTTCCAAACATGCCTAAAAGTTCTAGTAAAATGTGATGTAGCTCTAGAAATACCTAAGATATCACATGATCGTACTCATACATGTGATTCTTTTCAACAAGGGAAGATCATCAGAACAACGTACAAGGGAAAAAAGAAAAATTCAACTAGAGTGCTTGAATTGGTGCATGAAAATGTATGTGGACCTATCTCACCAAGAGACATTGACGTGAATAGGTATTATATTATTTTAATTGATGATTTCAGAAAGATAGCATGAGTATTTTTTATTTTACACAAGTATGACATGTTCAGTTGCATAAAAAATATCAGAGGGAATATGAAAGGATGCTTGGGTAGAATATTTTGAAGTTTCATACTGATAACGTTACAAAATTAAAAATCAATCAAGTGGAATATTATATCAAGAAACTTGGGATAAGGCATCAAGTTTCATCCATAATAACTCCTCACCGAAATGGAGTGGTTGAGAGGAGAAATATGATCATGAACAACATATACAAAACAATGATTATTGAAAAGGACCTACCCAAGAAAGTTTGGAAGGAAATAATCTTGACATTGGTCTAAAAATCTAATAGGGATATGTTGTTTTCAAAGAAATAAAAGACTCCATGTGAGATGTGGCACAGAAAGAATCCAAAATTGAAATAATTTCGAATCTTTGGAAGTAAAATTTTCATTCTCAATAAGCAGAATCATAGGAAATTTGAATCATGTGGAGATGAGGGGATATTTCTAGGATATTCAGGAAAAAGAAAGGCATATAAATGTTTCAACAAGTGGATTGGAAATATTGTTGAAAAAAATGATGTCACTATACTATAGAATGAACAAAATCTTCAACAATATAGTGACCAGTTGCATGATGAAAGTGATGAGGAGGTAAGCACCTCAAGGGAAGTTGAAGGGGAAAATTCTGATTTAGAAGAAGATACTGATGATGATAAATAGAAAGTCAAATCAATAGATATACAAAAAATGAAGAGTCAATATGATATTGATAGTCAGAACGTCATTGGTGATCATAAATCCCTAGTTCAAACATGAAGAATGAAGTATTTATAATAGGCATCCATCTTATATTAGGTATAACCTAAATGTTTTTGATGAAGTAGTTAGATATGACACTACTAAAAAAGCGGCCTTTAACAATGCTAGAATATGCCTTTATCAGTGCTAGAAAAGTGCTAACTACCTCAGTATAGTTAAAAGGCCAAGGATTTTATCAACGTTAGAAAAGTGCTGATAAAAGGTAGCTTTATCAGTGAAAATAAAATAATTGGTAAAACACACCATTTATCAGCACTTTTATTTAGTACTGATAAAGTGACCCTTTATCAACACTTTTAGAAACACTGATAAAAATGAAAACTACAGTGTGATGCAACAACACACTACAACACCAGAAACGGGGAATGCAATGTACTGTAACAACACACTGAATCACCATAAACAACAAAAAATTACCAAAATAAGATAAAAATACTAAATTTAAATGCAATAAAATTTATAACCAAAATACAAGAAAAAATAAAACACTATTATAGACTATGTTAGTTGTTTTTTTACTAAAATTAATGTATATTTTGAATAAAAAGGTGAACTTGGAGTCATACCAGTCACACCATGAGTCTAATTGAGGTGTGACTGATTCTTAAATATCAAAAATGACTTATGGATCATTTTCATAATGTTATAAAACAATCTGAAGGTGTTTTCTTGATTTTGAGTATGTCAGTTTTTTTTGATTAAAATTAATGTCAGTTTTGAATAAAAAGACGCACTTTGAGTCATACCGGTCACACCATGTTTCAGATTAAGATGCAGATGATTTATACACATCACAAATGACTTATAAATAGTTTTCCTAAAGTACCAAAATAATATGAATTAATTTTCTTGGTTTTGAGTTTTTAAGTTGTTCTTTTTCACTAAAATTAATGTCAATTTTGAATAAAAAGACACACTTGGAGTCATATCGGTCACACCATGCATCATATTGAGGTGAGAATTATTCCTACACATAATAAATGACTTATGGATTGTTTTCATAATGTATAAGAATAATTAGAATGTATTTCTTCAGTCTTGAGTACGCCACTTATGTTTTTTACTAAAATGTCATTTTAATCTAGAAACATGCACTTTAAGACATACAGGTGGAATTATGTGTGTGTTTGAAATGAGACTGATTCACACATATATAAATGAATTATGAATCATTGTCCCAAATTATCAAGACAATCTGAGTGTTTTTTCTCAGTTTTCAATGAGTGACATTTTTTTTGTATTAAAATGTCAATTTTAAACTGATAACAGACACTTGGAGTCATAACGGTCACACCGTGGATTGTATTGAGGTGCGACTAATTACTACATGTAAAAAATGAATTATGGATTATTTTAATAAAGAACCAAAACAACATGAATTCTTTTTCTCAATTTTGAGTATGCTAGCTATTTTTTTCACTAAAATTAATGCCAATTTTGAATAAAAAGATGCACTTGGAGTCATACTGGTCACACCGTGTGTCAGATTGAGGTGAATCTAATTCCTACATGTCCCAAATGAATTATGGATATTTTTACTAAATTATAAAAACAATCAAAATGTGTTTCATTGGTTTTTAGTACACCACTTGTGTTTTTACTAAAATGTCATTTTAAATTAGAAAGATGAAATTTGATCCATATAGGTGGAATCATGTATGGATTTGACATGATAATGATTCATACACTTCAAAAAATGAATTATGAATTATTGTCCCAAATTATCAATACAATACAAGAACATTTTATCAGTTTTTACTGAGTAACACTTTTTTGTATTAAAATGTCAATTTTAAATTGATAACGAACACTTAGAGTCATACCAGTCATACTGTGCATTGGATTGATGTGAGGTTGATTCCTACATGTCACAAATGACTTATGGATCATTTTCCTAAATTTAAAAAACAACCCGAATGTGTTTCCCTAGTTTTGAGTATGTCAATTGTTTTTTCACTAAAATTAATCTCAATTTTGAATAAAAAGATGCACTTGGAGTCATACCGATCATACCCAGCATTTGATTGAGGTGAAAATGATTCATACATGTCCCAAATGACTTATGGATAATTTTTCTAAAATATCAAAATAAGCATAACGTGTTTCAATATTTTTTAGTACGCCACTTTTTTCTCTCTAAAATGTCATTTTAAACTAGAAACCCACACTTTTGAGCCATACAGGTGGCATCATGTGTGGGTTTGACATGATACTGATTCATACATGTTAAAAATGAATTATGAATATTTTCCCCAAATTATCAAGACAATATGAGCATGTTTTATTGGTTTTCAATGAGTGACACTTTTTTTGTATTAAAATGTCAATTTTAAACTGATAACGGATACTTGGAGTCATACCGGTCACACCGTGCATCAGATTGAGGTGCAGATACATGTAAAAAATGAATTATGTATAATTTTAATAAAGTAAAAAACAACCCAAATTATTTTTCTCATTTTTGAGAATGTTTGTTATTTTTTCACTAAAATTAATGTCAATTTTTAATAAAAATACACACTTGGAGTCATACCGGTCACACTGTGCATTTAATTGAGGTTCGATTGATTCCTATATGCCACAAATGAATTATGGATAATTTTTATAAATTATAAAAATAATTATAATTTGTTTCCTTAGTTTTGAGTATGCCACTTTTATTTTTTACTAAAAATACATTTTAAACTAGAAACACACACTTTGAGCCATACTGGTGGCATAGTGTGTGGGTTTGACATAAGACTGATTCATACATGTCAAAAATGAATTATGAATCATTATAATAAATTATCAAGACAATATGTTCATGTTTTCTTGTTTTTCAGTGAGCGACACCCTTTTTTGTATTAAAATGTCAATTTTAAACTGATAATGGACACTTGGAGTCATACCTGTCACACTATGCATCAGATTGAGTTGAGGATGATTCCTACATGTCAAAAATAACTTATGGATCATTTTAATAAAGTAATAAAACAATATGAATGCATTTTATCAGTTTTGAGTATGGCAATTGTTTGTTTCACTAAAATTAATGTTAATTTTGAATAAAAAGATTCAATTAGAGTCATACCGATCACACCGTGCATTATATTGAAATTCAGATGATTCTTACATGTCCCAAATGACTTATGGATCATTTTACTAAAGTATAAAAATAATCAGAATGCGTTTCCTCAGTTTTGACTACGCCACTTATGTTTTTTACTAAAAGTACTTTTAAACTGGAAACACACACTTTGAGCCATATAGGTGGCATCATGTGTGGGATTGACATGAGACTGATTCATAAACATCACAAATGAATTAGGAATTTTTTTCCAAAATTATAAATACAATCCAAGTGTTTTTGCTCAGTTTTCAATGGTTGACATGTTTTTGTATTAAAATGTCAATTTTAAACTAATAACAAACACTTTAAAACCAACCCTCCTTGATGAACATGATACATCAATGCTAGTTTTCCTCCAATAGTTCTTTAATAAACCTTTTGACTTTAGTGGTTTATTACACACATATTTATTCAAACATTTAAGTTGTATTATATACATGTTTGATGATTGGGAGTTTTACAAATGTTGATTCAATAACAATAGTGGAGAAATTGAAGCCTCTAACATAGAATGATCTTATAAGTGGATTACGACCCTGTATAAAATCACTTAAACAAGTGGTGGAAAACATTATTTCAACAATATTCTTGAAACACTTGCACAATGGATCTTATCTTAAGTGGAAAGTGTTTTGTTCAATTTAAAACAGTTTTTTTCAAACACAATCATGGTATGATCCTCATTCTACTTCATTACCCAAAAATTTTATTTTTTACAAGCCAGTGCTTCTTATCACCCCCTCCTAGGACTCTATCTTGGTCTTTGCCTCTGCCTCCTCCTCCATGTAATTCTATGACTCCAACTCTTCCTCCGAATATGCCTATGCTTTTACCTCTGCCTCTACCTCTACCTTTGCCTCCGCCTCCACCTCCACCTCCGCCTCCACCTCTGCCTCTGTCTTCACCTCCATGATTTCCTAAAAATTTTATTTATTATAGGAAAAAACTTCTAAACAAATTGATTTCATACATTATACTTCTCCTTGATAAATAGATCAAAAATAATATATAATCATTATGACACTAATGCTTCACACCCCAAATATATTTCTAAGTTCATACCTCGTACTTGATCACAAACATAGTAGGTAATCACTTAAATTTGTTGTCTTCATATATTCTGACAAAAATTACATTTCCCACTCATCTCAAAACAAATTGATTTCTTCTTTTGAGTAACTAGGTCGTCATAAATCTTGATAGTACTGAGAAAATATAGACAAACATATGATTATGAAATATATTTAATGAAATTGTAATTAGCTTTAGAAATTACCTGTTGGGGGATGCTGGTATTTTCATTATCTATTATTTCTCTCCTAAATTTGCAAACATAATATCCACAATCAGTGTCATTAGCTTGTTTCAAACACTTCAAAAACATTGAAAAAAATAAGTAAATTTTTTTGAAATGTTTTTATAGTTAAATATTTCTATATATACATTAATTAGTTTCCATTTTCAGTAATCCATGGGCTTTATCCATCCAAAAACCGACTCCATGCCATGATCTAGCCTATATTTAGTAACCTCCCTATCATAACAAAATTCTTGTTAAAACGTAGACTAAAAATATAATTCTAAGTTTATCTATAAAATGTTGATTGTAGTGTATTACATATTCATAATACACATCATGTGTGGTCGGTTGGTTGCATATCCATGCATTGGATCCAAAAAATAAATATTCAGGGTGTCCAGATTGACTGATATGAGTATCTAGTGTGTCCTAAAAAAACAAAAAAAATTATGTAATGAAAAAAATTAAAAATATATTTTATGTAATTGGATTGTAGAGTTTTACCTTATCATTGTAGACATAAAAAAGAGTTTTTTTCTGATACTTTTTTATTAAACGCTTCAAGTAACTCATCTTTTTTCTTCTTAATTTCTTTCTCATTCAAATTAAGTTCTGTCATAGAAATGATACATGGATTAATGAATCCAAGTTGTGATTATCATGATATTACTTTTATATAGTTTTGATATAATTTTTTATACAAAATATGAATAGTTATTAACTTTAATAAACATATTATCTGACTATTTAGACAAATGTAATATGAAAATGTACCTTATGATTATATTCACAATTGATATGACCAACCATTCATGCCTGAGAATCTCATTTAGAGTCTCAAGAACAATTCTGTCCATCAAGGAATCTCCACATATTTCTTTTTTATATTCAATGTAATACATAGTTTTATCTTTTAATGTGATATCTACATAAAGTTATAATGATAATAAATGTTTCTGTGGAACTGGTGGGGAGAATGTACTCTCGAAAGTTTTTTTTGTTTTCTTGGTTGATTCACTAGATTTTCTTGATTTGAACTTTTGTTTCTCCTCCGCTTTATCCATATGTAAAATCATACCTCACTTCAGACCTTTTATCATCAATTGTTACATTTTTTTCATATGAATTTTTTTAAAGTCGTACCTCATGTATATTTATAAGAATATATGACCATGATATGAAATATCCAATAGAATCTTTGATAGTTGTAATATCCGAACCATCAAGTGGAACATGAAACTCACCAGTCAGCTCATAAGATACCTCAATACACACTCTCATGTGATATTTTGGGAGGTCTTGATTGTGTAGCTAGTCTCCTAGGATATTATACACTATACCCATCATAACACTGTGGTACATGGGTGTTGACAGATACAAATCACATACAACTGTACCCTATAGAATTTTAGTAATGTAAAGTTATCAAAAGTTGTTTGAATCAAATTTAAGAGAAATAGTAATAAAAAAATTTATTACCCTAGGTAAGGTATGTGGTTGAGGGGAATGACTAGATTTAAAGCTAGTGGTATCATTTTGTTCATGTGAAGATCTTTTCTCCACCGCTAGTTCACTTAGATCCTTTCTTATACATCGTTCTACCAAACCAGAACATAAAATGATATCTTACAGTGAGCCTATTTATGTCTGAAATCATCTCACCATATAACATGTATCTTTATGCGGTTTTATCTTCTCAAAATATATTCATGGAGAGACTCCAAAACCTAATCCTCTAATATGATGATATTGTTCAGACCACTTCAAAGATACTGAAAGTAGCTTTTCTTCTAGTATGGTCGTTACTGATTCTTGTTTCTAAACCATATAAAAAATATGAACATAAATAGATATTTTTATGTAATTTTTTTATAAAGCATAACAAATTACAATTATGTTACACTTACACATTCTTCCCATTCTGTTTTTGTGTTTTCATCAACTAATTTACCCTCCTTATTTACATGAGCCTCCTTCTATAGCACATGACATGAGATGGAAGTGGCTTAACATTTTGATTCATCAATATGAATATAAACAAAGGAACCTATATTGTTTCATATCACATAATTAAAATTTTATTATTGATTTTAAATATATAAAAATTTCTTCTTGAATGAATCATACCCATCCTTACTTTACAATAGGGGTACATTGGTTTTCATACACATTATGTATTTTAAGTACTCTTTTTCTATTTCGTAATTTAACAATTTTGAATAAATTTAGATAAAATAAATAATGTAAAATAATATATTATCTAATGGAATTTACTTGAAATGATTTATCATTGTGATGATTGATAAAATCAGTCCATGTTTCCTATTTTATAATGTGTTCATAACTAAGTGGTGGGTGGGGAATTATTTTCCACTTAGAAACCCTAAGATATAACTTCATAAGAAGTGTCTAGAAGCCTCTATGGGATTTCCAGTGGAAATTAAAAAAATTTATTACATAAATATTCTAAAATAAATGAATTCTATAAGGAATAATGAAAATTAAATCAACATTTCATTATATAAATTTTTAGTAAAATAGGGAAATTATATTGTAACATTACTGTTATATCTTTCCAAAGGATTTCCTTCATCACAGGTTGTATGTGGCACCATGAATCAATATAAATAGAGACATTCATCCTTATTGTTACCCAAATATAACTAATGAATATTGAATTTTTGGGGTCAATAGTTTTTCCATGTCTATTCCAACCAACCTCAAATTTTATACCCTAAATTATTGCCTTGATAATTTTATTCACCATTGTGATGCTGCATCGTTGTTTTTTTCATAAACTTGTTGTTGATCCCCTAATAATTCTATCATTTCATAATCAATAATCTATTCTTACTTAGGATTGGTAACATCATCATGTGTAGAAGAAATTTTCTTCATGAGTAGTTAAACATTTAATTTTTCTTGAATAACAATAATACAATACACTCCATGCATAAAAGTCCACAATTGCATGCATATTGCATGAAAATTGTTACTATCTTGAACGTGGATATAATAATTCAATAATGAAGTACAACTAACCTTTACCACCTTTATTTAATCCATCCTCAACCATTGATTTCATTCCATATCTTGATGATGGATTAGACTCCCTCTTTCAAACTAGCCTTCCTTCCATCATTATGGTTCCAAAGTTCCTTGATGACATACCTCCCAAACAATTATTATTGAATTTTTTGTTTGATATTTATCTCCCATATTTTATGGACATCCACCTATGTTTATGGATATAATATAAACAAAATTAATCCCATACCGTGTATTGGTGACCATTTTGGATGACTACTTCTCAGAGTAGTTAAAACAATATAGAAGATATGGGGGATGTTTCTCAAGAAAAAAAATGAAATAATAACTATTAAGGAGATGAAAATCAAGTTTCCACTGAGTTTTACTCATCTTAGTAGTATTCTCATCCAAGTATGCTTAAATACAGAGTTTTAATAGGATCCAATGTAACCACACTCAAAATAAAAGTTAATTTTAATGAAGTGTTGTAAAAATTAACTGAGTGAGTTGTATAAGAAAATTCATATCAAGAAACCAAATAAATTAATTCATTTGGTTTTAATTAATTTTTTAGTGTCATTTTTTGTGTTCTTAGGAAGTAGTAAATGGGGAGGTTGAAAGGATAAAAGAGTTGAAGAATGAGTTGAGACATGCAGTATTGAAATCCATGGTAGTGGATTTGATGGATATTAATGAATAAAATCTAAGTGGGAGGTATGTAATCAAGGATCCTTATAATTATAATGATGGGAGGAAGGCTAGTTTAAAAGAGGTATTCCAATTCATCATCAAGAGATGGAATAAAATCAATCATCTGAGGACGAATTAAATAAAATTAGTGATGGTTAGTTCTATTGTAGTATTGAAGTATTATATCTCTGTTTAAGACAGTAACAATTTTCATGAAAGATGCATGAAATTGTGGACTTTTATGCATAAGTTTATTGTATTGTATATCTATCTTACCAAAATTAACCCTTATTTACACTACCTTATTTGTGAAACCCATGGTCCCTTTTTATGAAAAGTTATTTAGGTTGCTTATGACTATTATGTGTCATATGATTCTTTCACAACAGCGGATGGAGATGTAGTTCATAGTGGTATTGTATGAAGTTGGAATGAGTTTATAGAGTAGGGGTGTCATTGTGTAGGTATAGGTAATTGAGAGAGAGATATATTGTGGTTCTTATGATGTTCAGAGATTGTGGTTCCCATGTGGATCCCCATAGGGATTATGCACTTGGATCCAGCAGTGCAGAAATAGTATGAAATATTCAATTCAACATAAAAATGAACATTCTTGGATAATTTTCAAACCCCAAAGGCATTATTATGTACTAATATGACCATATCATCTTCAAAACATGATCGGGTATGACTCAAAGTTGATAATTACCATATCATAATTTGATCTTTGAAAAATATTTTATTCCCTTCAACCGATCAAATAAATCATTGATTCTAGGAAAAGGAAAGTGTTCCATAATAGTCACTCTATTCAAAATTCAATGCTCTATATACAAATGTTAACATTCATCACTATTCCTAGTAAAGAGGAATAGATCTCCCCAGGTTGAGATACTAGTTCCAATGAAGCTATTGTATTCAATCTATTCCATCTATATTTTTATCTTTAAAAATTTAGTTTGAGAAGTTTTAATATAAATTATCTCTCTTTTAGCCAATATATTGATAGGGATTTCCATCTCTCTCTTGAGAGGTATCTTATAAAAAAAATCAGGGAACACATGAAAAATGATCAACCACTAAGGGTAGAACATTTGTTTTTTCATCTTTAACCCCTCTAAGCACCATACTAGTCATTTATATGGTAATAAACCCAACCTTCTCCTAATTTGATCTCACATAATCTGCATTGAATTCCCATTATCCAATAAATTTATACAAATCACCAATCTAAGATGATAATGGAACATTCCTTTTTATGAAAATCAACATGATCTCAAAGCTGGATTCACTGGTCCATATGAAAAATAAAATCAAAATACCTTATAATAAGGATATAAAAATATTAAAATGACTATATATACCCATTATAATATCTAAATTTATAAATATACTATATATTACATCCATATTATCTAGGTGTATCAATACTCATCAACTTTGAGGAAACTGTCACTTTCAATTTAGGAAGATATACCCACTTGTGCTACCACTATTGTATAAAATTGACACTGATTACTCATTTTCCATATGTTTACTTATAGAGAATATTGATGTTAATAAAATTATGAATAAGTTCTAATAGAAATCCTAGATCAAATATAAGATACTAAAAAAATAAAGAATAGGAATATTCTATGTCCTAATACCATAAAAAAGAATATAATATTCTAGGATTGTACCTATCACTATAGAAAACCCCTATCTAGAATCATCCATAGACTACTCTTCCATAAATAATCTAGCAGTCATATCTAATGACCCTACATAGAAGGAATAGCTCAAAAGGACCATTGGAGGTTTCTCAAATAACCAAATTGATATAAATATTTCAAATCAATGAGGAAATAAGGATTAAAGTGTCCTAAGAACCTGCACTCATGGAATCACTCAAAAAGTATCCTTAATTGAAGGTGAATTGGAATACCTCCACTCTAATGGTATTGAAGAAATAAATCTCATCCCACCTACATTCGATATCACTTCAGTCCATTCAAGGATTCTTCACTTTCTAATTTTGGATATTTTTTTAATCCACCATAAGATCCCTCTAATAACATACATCCCTTTAAAGGATGAATTTTTCAACTTATGCTTAGTATTGATTTAGAATTTTTTACTCTTATAAATGAAATGAATCTATTCAATGTAATCCTAAATTTATTATTGTGATATATTATCATAAAATCTTAGAGGAACCATATATACCATATATTCCCGTCATTGAAAATTATACCACATAGCTTGAAGTATATCTACAATTACCTCTAGGACATGAGGATAAATATAAGTTCTAAAATACAAAGGATGTTCATTGGCTCCTTTATATAGAGATATATGGGTTATAGTGGTGACATATTCTATATTAATGTAGATATTCACATAATTTCCCGCTTAAAAAAATATTTTTTCAAAAATAGGCACAAAATAATCTATATTAAATGTGAACCCCCTACCCCTCTATCTCATTCAATTACTTTTTAATAAGCCTATTCATACTTTAAATATAATTTAAAAGATTTTGGAATATTTTTTTTAAATATAAGTATGAAACAACTGACTTATAGTATAAATAAAGGGGATTAATAAATAAACTTAATCAACTAATAAGTTATATAAACCTAATAATCACTAATAAGTAAATAAGAACACACTATTTATTTATTATTCATGTTTCTATTAATATAAATTTACAATTTATTCTATAAAAAAATTAAACAAAGACAAATAAGAACATGAGATTTAATATATTCTTACGGATTCCTACCCATTAACTCCTAATTAAGAGGTATGAGAATCGAGAAGATAGGTCAAGGAAAAAATAAACAAAAAACAACCTAGACTTCATATGGTAACTCAAGTATCCAACATAATTATGTTATCCAGACATATTTATGGATTACTTATTATGTTTGGAAAGTTTTTTCTTTTGGATATAATCAATACCAATATCCCTAGTTTCATTCTCATTCCATTTTGTAACATTTTTGACCTAGTAGACCTAATTAGTTTCCAATTTAGATAATAAAATCACCTCAAACACACTTCCTGATCGCTAAAGTCTTATGTCAATGCTAAGGGATATAGATAACATGATTTAGAAATGGGTTAACCTCTTCATTTTTAATTAAACTCATTTTGATCATGCTATAAATCCAGCATTACCTTTGCAGTAGCATGTGGTGAAATATCTATTTTATTTATCCATATAAGCCCATACACATATGTTGACTGAACTTACCATATGAAAACATCCTTCTATTTCTTAGAAACCATTGTTTATGGAGTAAAAATATGATATAGAACCACTCGTTGTATTTTAGTGGCGAGGAGATGAGATGTAGGTTTTGACATTGTTAAGAATAGTGAAAAAACACAAAAAGCAGAACCCGAAAAATCAAACAACTATAGAGGAAAAGTAGAAAATAATATACATTTGATTCTAGCCTTGATTTTCCCAAGGGAACGTAGAGGAGTCGCACCAGTAGTAGAGGAGTTCTACAAGAGATCGAGAATCCTGAGTGACTAAGTTGTAATGGCCCAGGTTTTTGGGGGTCTATTACCTTGTGAAAATATGATGTTGGGTGTTCTGGGTAGTTTGGGAATCTCTGTGAAGTTTGACCCTAACAGTAGGCTTAGCCTATCGGTAGCAGGCCTACCGGTAGCTCAGTCTACCGGTAGCCGCAACCTACTGGTAGCTCTGTCTACCGATAGCTCGGTCTACCGGTAGCTCGGTCTACCGGTAGCTTGGTCTACCAGTAGCTCGGTATATCGGTAGCTCGGTCTACCTGTTTCCGTAGCCTACCGGTAGCTCGGTCTACCGGTAGCTGCAGCCTAGCGGTAGCTCGATCTACCGGTAGCCGCCGCCTATCGGTAGCTCGGTCTACCGTTAGCTGCCACCTATCGGTAGCTGTCAGCCACCGGTAGCTCTCAGCTACCGGTGGCTCTCACCTACCCCCACGGGGTTTTTCTAGTAGCACCTCCTAGTAACGCCATAAATGTCCTTTAATTAAATATTTAATGAATTAACTTGGTGTGTGCGTCGGTTTAAACCGCCTGACCTTTAATGACGTGTGGGGCCGCGTGGTCAACCCACGACCCTACTCCTTACGTGGTTTTGCGTTCTTATCTCAACCGTCCCCAGCCCTTATAAACTAAAAGGGTGCCCCTTAGGTTTCTTTTCTTGATCACCCTCCGATCGATTCGTCTATTCGTCTGCTCATGCTTGAATTACCGACCCTGGAGTTTTGCGCATCCCCTGTTCCTGGTCGCGTAAAGATAAACTTCGATCATTGATCAATAGGTAGGGAATATATCTATCGTATCTCCTTTTGTGTATCATGCGGGGTGGGTGTGCTACTGGTTCTGTATAATTGGATGAACCAAACCCTAATAAAGATATAAACTGATTCTAAAGAATGAAATGGGAGGGATGTGATGGATGATGTTGCTCTGTTTCTATCTTTTGATTAATGATTTCTGAATTGCGCGGGCTTACGCCTACTAAAAATCATGGCTGTTGGTGGTCTTTATCTATGCACTAATGAACCCATGGTGATGTTTTAAATGGCTTTTTTGTAGTTGTGAACTCATGCTGTGAAAAGAAATTTGGTTAATCACGTATATCCGGCTAGATAAATTGAAAGCACCAGGATCAGTCCCTTGTGTGATAACCCCGGTTAAGGCATGAAAATTGAAATCATGGAGTGTGTTAAATCTTATAAATATGAAAATAATGGCATGGGCCTGCTTTGTGCTGGTGGTGGTGGTCTGGTTGTTTTCCTTCACGGGCCATTTGCTGGGTGATGTGGGTGGGGATGGGATCCCCTGTTGATATGGATTCAATGGTTGTGAATTTTAATACCGGGTGGTTACCTTGTTTATATCACAAATTGGGGTGGGATCCTCTGTTGATGAGAAACCATTTGGGGGGACATGGGGCAGTGTCTCGGGGTTTCCTTTGCTTCCATTACTTCGAGGGATTTCACTAGCCCCCTTGGTTGTAGAAGGTGTAGGCAATATCTTGGGGTTTTCCTTGATTCCAGTACTTTGAGGGATCTCTTACCCCTTTTTTTGTTGTGACTTTACAAGAGAACTGGGTGTGGATGTGGTAGTTAATGCTTGACTATTTGCTTTCCTTGACTAGTGCTTATGCTTACTAGTTGCCCAAGTAGGTGCAGAAACTTATTTAAACATCATTACTGAACATGAAAACAAGGATGGGACAAATGGGGTTTTTTTAGTGTGAGTTGTTACGTGGACATGGGTACTGTTTGTGTTCTTTAGGCTGGATGAAGAAAAACCTAAACTTTGGTGAGTTCTTATTACCTATACATATAATTTTAGTTTTGTGTTTTTTAATCACGCCCCACCCAAGTTGAGCACTTAGTGCCAAACACCCCCATTTCATGGGGGAGGGTATTTTTCCCAACACTTCTATTAGTGTCTGGTTATTAGCTCCTTTCTGCTCCCTCTCTCGGATATCCCAAGTATCTTTGGGCAGGCTGTGATGGCCTGGAGTCCATTATTAGCCCAAGAACCTTCGGGCATGGTAGTGTGGTGGTTAGCCTAGGTGTGTGCGGGCAGGTGGTTTCCCAAGTGTCTTCGGGATGAGGCCCAGGTGTCTTCAGGCGTGGCAGTGGATCTTCTAGCCCAGGTGTCTTCGGGCGTGGCGGTGGTTGTTCTGGCCTAGGTGTTTGTGGACGTGGTTACGTGTGACAGTTGTGGCCCAGGTGTCTTCGGGCGGGATAGTGGTAGTGGCCCAGGTGTTTGCGGGCAGGGTTGGGCAGTGAGACTACGTGGGGATATGGCCCAGGTGTGTGTGGGCGGGGTGTGTCAGTGGGACTGCGGTGAGAATGACGAGATTGGTTCGATGCATAATATGTCTTCAATAACCAGTGGGAAAGTGGTGCGGGGTACCCAAACATCGATGTGCTCTTATTATATATTACTTGCTTGTGTTATTTGGTGAGTGTGGACGGTGAGTGGGATGGATGAACTCTTTGATAGTGTTGGTTGTCTGCTTCTCATGATACTTTAGTACGTCTCCCCACTTGTGCACGAGAGTCTTTGGTTTTTCCCCACTGAGTATACTTGTATGCCCACCCTATGTATATAAAACGGCTTTCAGGTTTCTAGGAGGACTTCGGGGATCGCGCGAGACTATACTAGCTCGGACCTTTGGGGCAGTTGCTGTTGCCATTTTTCATTTTCTTGGTAACTTTTGCCTTGGGGGTTTTTTTGTGGCTTGTATAATTTACTTTTGAACATGCATGTGGGAATGATTTACCCTTTTGGCCCTTACTTTTCTTTCAGTTTTGGTGTTGTTGGGTTTCATCATCTTATCTCCTGATCCTATAAAACAAAAATGGTAATGATTTCCATTTGTGTGTGAATTCCATACCCTTTGTGCTAGTCACCACTCCGGGACCTATTGAAGGCGGGTTTCGGGGGTCATTATCTCTTCTTCAACTTAAATAAGGAAGGGTTTGGCAATCTGTTGACCCTTCCCTCCTTTTAGTGAAGGCAGGTCGTGATAGAATGGTATAAAAGGGAGGTTATGGTCGAGAAATAGGATGGAGTCTGGAGTGAGGCACAGTAAGGATTGCATGGGATGGTAGGGAAACAGTGTTGGGTGACCTTGGTATGTGAATTAGGCCAGGGAAGACCGGCTAGGACATGGGATTTTAGGGCCCCCCGTGATCTGATGCAATGACTCTAGACCTACCGAACGACCAAGTGAGGCCACACTGATTGCAGGGTAGAGACCCTAGGAAAGGTAAATGCATCATAATGACTTGTGTTCTCGTGTTTCATGGGTGTTTTGGGAATTGAAATCAATAATAAATTTAAGAAATTTTTTAAGAACAATATTCTTCACTACTTGGGATTAGGCATTCCTTGTTTACCTTGCAGCTATGGAACCTGGGAGGTGACCACGTGTGGTGTGGGCGATCGAGGCCCCAGAGACTACCTTGGACGATCAGCAGAGAGCTGATCAAGAGGAGGAGGAAGAACAGTGGCAGAAGACACTTCGGGCCTTCCAGCGACAGACCCTCGAGAAGTATGAGGGAAGCACCTCTGACATGAAGTCCGAGAGCTGGCTAGAGGAGCTGGTGATAGCCTTCAGCCTGATTCGGGCCCCGATCGAGTACTGGGTTCCTCTGGATGTAAACTAAATGTGGGGAGTAGTGCATCAGTGTTGGATGCTTTACCCAGGGGATAGGAGAGAGGCTGAGGTGGCATGGGCTGATTTCGAGAAGGAGTTCTGGGCGGAATTCCTCTCTTCTACGATGAAGGCAGAAAAGAGGCAGGAGATACTCTCCCTCCAGTAGGGGAGTATGTCAGTAAGGGAGCTCGGAATCAAGTTCAAGGACCTCCTACATTTTTCTCTGTACCTCTTTCCAGATGAGGAGTCTTGGGCAAGACGTTTAGAGGCGGCGCTCCGACCCTCCCTCTAGTATGCTATTACCCCCTTTACCCTGCTAACGTACTTGGAGGTCCAGAAGAAGGCTGAAGTGGTAGAGAGGATGCACGCTCTTGGAGGTGTGTCACGAGAGGGGATCCAGTTGGGATCATCTAAGGGGAAAGACTTCAGCACCAGGCCTCCATGGTCGGGACCCTCCATGTTCCGACCAGTAGGGAGTAGACCGCAGCAGTTCCAGTTCCGGTCCCCCAGTCCTCGCCCTTTACTTTCAGGCCTAGGACCAAGGTGATTCGTCTGTGGGAGCCATGGAAATCTCCAAAATCGGTTCCCAGACTGAGTACAATACGGTGGTGGTGGACAGGCCCAACGCCCGCCCCAACAGCAGCTTCTAGCCAGGCCTTTCCAGCAGCAGCAGCAGGGACAGCGAGCTCCCGCTCCTCCGAGGGCAGGCGTTGCAGGAGGAGGCCGACCTCAGGGTGCTCCTCAGGGACCTCGACCGGGGCATGGTCAGGGAGGTGGCCGACAGCCGAGGGGCAGAGGAGCTGGGCGTGGACATTTGCAGGCCGTGGAGGCAGCAGTTCCAGTAGGTCCGGAGGTCGTTCAAGGTACAATCTGTTTTTTATCACCCTTGATTATGCCTTGTTCGATACCGGAGCTTCGCACTCCTTCGTCGCACCTAGTCTATCCCATGCTTTGGGTCTAGATTTCGAGAGAATTCCAGTGCCCCTGGTGCTGAGCACACCAGTCGGAGGTCAGACCGACTTGTTATATGTTTGTCGAGGATGCAGACTGATGTTGGGGCCACATCAGTCGGTTAGGGATCTTCTTCTGCAATATATACAACCATACGATGTCGTACTAGGCATCGACTGGCTGTTCTCTATGTGTTCCATCATTGACTGCTTCCGGGGAAGGGTTGTGTTCTCAGAATTTGGCGGCCAACATGCTACTTTAACCGGCGAGCGGAGCAGTCAGAAGGGCAGCAGGCTGGAGGAACCCCTCCTCTCCTTATTAGCCAAGATGTCAGTAGGGTCAGTGGATGCTGAGATGGTGGAGGTGCTAGGAATTGTTAGTGAGTTTATGGATGTCTTTATTGAGGAGGTAACGACTCTACCCCTCGACGTGATATCGAGTTTGGGATAGACTTGCAGCCTGGTGCTCATCCCATTTCGATGGCTCCTTACCGGATGGAACCTTCAGAGCTACGAGAGTTGCGGATTCAGATTGACGATCTGATAAAGAGGGGTTATATTTGACCAAGTGCGTCATCGTGGGGTGCTCTAGTCTTTTTATAAAAGAAGGAAGATGGTGGTATCAGGTTGTGTATAGACTACAGGAGGCTGAATCAGGTGACGATCAAGAATCGCTACCCTCTTTCGAGGATAGATGATATTTTCGACCAGCTGAAAGGCACAAGATGGTTCTCAAAGATCTACCTACGGTCTGGGTATCACCAGTTGAGGGTGAAAGAGGGAGAAATCCCGAAGACGGAATTCAGGTGCAGATATGGACACTTCGAGTTCGTGTTTATGCCCTTCAGTGTTACGAACACCCAACTTTGTTCATGGGGCTTATGAACTCCATCTTCCGGGAGTACCTGGATCGGTTCGTAGTTGTGTTCATCGATGATATCCCGATCTATTCAAGATCAGAGGAGGATCACGCGAAGCACGTGAGGACGATTTTGGAGGTCCTCCGACAGCACCAGATCTATGGGAAGTTGTCGAAATGAAAGTTCTGGATGCGAGAAGTGCACTTTCTTGGGAATGTAGTGTCCAAGCAGGGGGTATCAGTGGACCCATAAAAGGTTGAAACAGTTGTTTCTTGGGCAGCACCCAATAATGTGGCAGAAGTTCGTAGTTTCCTCGGGCTGGCAGGTTACTATCAGAGGTTCGTACCCAACTTCTCCCGAGTTGCAGCCCCTTTGACAGCCTTGACCAAGAAGGACCAAGTTTTCATGTGGAGTGAGAAGTGCGAGGAAGACTTCAGCTATCTGAAGGAGAAGTTGGTTAGTGACCCAGTTCTGAGGCTACCAGAAGAAGGGGCGGCATACGATGTGTTCTGTGATGCTTTAGGGCAAGGACTGGGATGTGTTCTGATGCAGCAACAATGGGTGATCTCTTATGGGTCTAGGCACCTATGCCCTCATGAGCGTAATTATGCCACCTACTACCTGGAGCTTACAGCAGTCGTTTTTTCACTAAAGTTATGGCAACATTACCTTATCATAGAACGCTTTGTGGTCTTCACAGATCACAAAAGTATGTGGTATATCTTCTCCCAGCGGGACCTAAACTTGCGGCAGTGAAGGTGGGTGGAGTACCTCCAGGATTACGACTTCGAGATTTCCTACACTTCAGGGAAAGGGAATGTAGTGGCTGATGCCTTGAATAGGAGGACACAGAAGGATGCAGTCTGAGAGTCGGCAGATGCCTGGAAGGCGATGGAGGAGTTGGCTGCCTTGCACCTGGATGCGAGGATGGATAACAGTAGAGGTTGCCTGTATCAGATGATAGTGCAGTATTCTCTATTGCAGCAAGTGGAGGAGTCTCAGTGGGGAGACCCAAAGTGTGAAGTGATGCGTGACCGAGTTAACAAGAGGAATGCTCCGGAAGGGTGGATGGAGGATGGTCAGAACCAGATGCTATTCCAGGGAAGGCTGTTTGTTCCAGAGGCAATGCACGACAGGGTTATCTGTGACTTCCACAACTCACCCCTAGCAGTACACCTGGGAGTTTCCAAGATGTACCAGGGACTGAAGAGACAGTTTTGGTGGCCCGAATTGAAGCGAGCTGTGGTAGAGTTTTTGGCCAAGTTCTTAGTGTGTCAGCAAGTGAAGGCTGAACACCGAGTTCCAGGTGGCCTAATGCAGTCTCTAGATGTCCCCGAGTGGAAGTGGGATGATATATCGATGGATTTCATCATGGGACTATCCAAGGTCCAAGGGGGATACGACACCATCTGGGTGGTAGTGGACCGTTTGACGAAATCAGATCACTTTCTGGCGATTAAGGAGTCGAGTGCAGTGGACGCTTTGGCATGAAGGTATGTGGACGAGGTGGTGCGGTTTCATGGAGTTCTGAGGTCCATAGTCTCGAATAGGTATGCATGGTTTGCCTCACGAGTCTGGGGAGGATTGTAGCATGATTTTGGCACCCAGCTACATCTTATCACAACTTTCCATCCCCAGACAGATGGACAGACAGAGCGCACCATCCAGACCTTGGAGGATATGCTGCGGGCATGTGTTCTGGACTCAGGAGGATCATGGGTGCGACACTTGCCTCTGGTAGAGTTTGCCTACAATAATAGCTATCACTCTACCATTGGTATGGCCCCATTTGAAGCCTTGTACGGGAGGCCATGCCACTCACCTGTGTGTTGGACCAAAGTAGGAGAGGCATGTATTCTTGGCCCGGAGGTGGTGCGTAGAATGATAGAGAAGGTCCAGCTTATATGGGAAAAGATGAAGGCGGCCCAGGACTGACAGAAGTCGTATGCTGATACTAGGAGAAGGCCCTTGGAGTTTAAAGTTGGATACCACTTGTTCTTGAAGGTATCCCCTCGGCGTAGACAACAGAGGTTCGATAAGGGGAGTAAGCTTTCTCCTAGGTTCATCGGACCCTTCGAAGTGTTGCGGCGGGTCGGCGAAGTGGCTTATCAGCTAGCATTACCACTGCTACTACTGAGGATACATGATGTCTTCCATGTGTCCCAGCTTCATCGGTATCTGCACGACGATGTTCACGTCCTCGGCTGGGGAGAACTAGACATCGAGGATGACGTGACCTTTGTGGAGAGACCAGTGATGATCGAGGATCACAAGGAGAAGGTGCTTCGTGGGAGAACCATTACCTTGGTTCATGTGTTATGGAGACATGGTGGGATTGAGGAGAGTACGTGGGAGAGGTAAGCACAGATGTGTGCCCAGTAACCATAGTTGTTTTAAGTTTTGTGATGTTCTGTTATACCTGTTGTGGTAGAATGTTTTATCTTTCTAGCTATGAAATATGTGGTTTTCTTTCCTCTGAATGTGTGTGAAAATTCTTGGCTACGGAGAGGGGAGGACCTGATCCCTAATCAAGACACATTAAGGTGGATGCGATTAAACCCATGCGGGCGAGCCAGTTCCGCCCAAAGCGGATAGTATCTTGACATGGGGAAGGATACTCCCCAACCCACATGGCTAGGTAGTTGGCATGGTATATTTCTTGGTTCTTGACAGGAAGGTGTTCTTAGTTAACAATGAGGTTCACTCTTGAGAGGTATCTTTCGAGGTGGTTGTTTAGACCCTCTCTTTCCTTCTAGGTTGTTTTGATTCTCGAGGATGAGAATCGGTTGAGAGGTATCTGATGTAATGGCCCAGGTTTTTGGGGGTCCATTACCTTGTGAAAATCTGATGTTGGGTGTTCTGGGTAGTCTGGGCTCGGTGAAGTTTGACCCTAATGGTAGGCTTACCGGTAGCCTTAGCCTACCGGTAGCTCGGTCTACTGGTAGCCATAGCCTACCAGTAGATCTGTCTACCGGTAGCTCGGTCTACCAGTAGCTCTGTCTACTGGTAGCTCGGTCTACCGGTAGCTGCATCCTACCGATAGATCGGTCTACCGGTAGCCACAGCCGACTGGTATCTTGGTCTACCGGTAGAGGCAGCCGACCGATAGCTCTCAGCTACCGGTGGCTCTCGCCTACCCCCACGGGGTTTTTCCAGTAGCGCCTCCCAGTAACGCCATAAATGTTGTTTAATTAAATATTTAATGAATTAACCTGATGTGTGCATCGATTTAAACCGCCCGATCTTTAATGACTTGTGGGGTCGCATGGTCAACCTACGACCCCGCTCCTTACGCAGTTTTGCATTCTTATCTCAACCATCCCCGACCCATATAAACTAAAAGGGTGCCCCTTAGGTTTCTTTTCTCGATCACCCTCCGATCGATTCGTTTGTTCATATGATCATGCTTGAGTTCCCAACCCTGCAGTTTTGCGCATCCCCTGTTACGGGCCGCATAAAGATAAACTTCGATCGTTGATCAAAAGGTAGGGAATATATCTACCGTCTATCCTTTTGTTTATCATGCGGGGTGGGTGTGCTACTGGTTCTGTATAATTGGATGAACCAAACCCTAATAAAGATATAAACTGATTCTAAATAATGAAATGGGAGGGATGTGATGGATGATGTTGCCCTATTTCTATCTTTCGATTATTGATTTCTAAATTGCGCGGCCTTATGCCTACTGAAAATCATGTCCATTGGTGGTCTTTCTCTGTGCACTAGTGAACCCCTGGTGATGTTTTAAATGGCTTTTTTTGTAGTTCTGAACTCGTGCTATGAAAAGGAATTTGGTTAATCATGTATATCCAGCTAAATAAATTAAAATCACCAGGATCAATCCCTTGTGTGATAACCCCGGTTAAGGCACGAAAATTGAAATCATGGAGTGTGTTAAATCTTATAAATCTGAAAATACCAACATGGGCCTGCTTTATGCTGATGGTGGTGGTCTGGTTGTTTTCCTTCACGGGCTGTTTGCTGGGTGATGTGGGTGGGGATGGGATCCCCTGTTGATATGGATTCAGTGGTTTTGAATTTTAAGATCGGGTGGTTACCTTGTTTATATCACGAATTGGGGTGGGATCATCTGTTGATGAGAAACCATTTGGGGGGACACAGGGCAGTGTCTCGGGGTTTCCTTTGCTTTCATTACTTCAAGGGATTTCACTAGCCCCCTTGGTTGTAGAAGGTGTAGGCAATATCTTGGGGTTTTCCTTGGATCCAGTACTTTGAGGGATCTCTTACCCCTTTTGTTGTTGTGACTTTACAAGAGAACCGGGTGTGGATGTGGTAGTTGATGCTTGACTGTTTTCTTTACTTGACTTGTTCTTATGCTTACTAGTTGCCCAAGTAGGTGCAGAATCTTATTTAAACATCATTACTGTACATGAAAACAAGGATGAGACAAATGGGTTTTTGTTTGGTGTGAGTTGTGACATGGACAAGGGTGTTGTTTGTGTTCTTTAGACTGGCTGAAGAAAAACTTAAACTTGGGTGAGTGCTTGTTACCTATACATATACTTGTAGTTTTGTGTTTCTTAATCGCTCCCCACCCAAGTTGATCACTTAGTGCCAAACACCCCCATTTCATGTGGGAGGGTGTTTTTCCCAACACTTATATTAGTGGTTTGTTATTAGCTCTTTTTTGCTCCCTTTCCCGGATAGCCCAAGTATCTTCGGGCAGGCTGTGATGGCCTGAAGTCCATTGTTAGCCCAAGAACCTTCGGGCGGGGTAGTGTGGTCCAGGTGTGTGCGGGCAGGTGGTTTCCCAAGTGTCTTCGGGATGAGGCCCCAGTGTCTTCGGGCGTGGCAGTGGATCTTCTAGCCCAGGTGTCTTTGGGCGTGGCGGTGGTTGTTTTGGCCTAGGTGTTTGCAGGTGTGGTTACGTGTGATAGTTGTGGCCCAGGTGTCTGTGGGCGGGATAGTGGTTGTGGCCCAGGTGTTTGCGGGCAGGGTTGGGCAGTGGGACTACATGGGGATATGGCCCAGGTGTGTGCGGGCGGGGTGTGACAGTGGGACTGCGGTGAGAATGGCGTGATTGGTTCGATGCGTAGGATGTCTTCAATAACCAGTTGGAAAGTGGTGCGGGGTACCCAAACATCAATGTGCTCTTATTATATATTACTTGCTTGCGTTATTTTGTGAGTGTGGCTGGTGAGTGGGATGGATGAACTCCTTAATAGTGTTGGTTGTCTGCTTCTTATGGGACTTTAGTACGTCTCCCCACTTGTGCACGAGATTCTTTGGTTTTTCCCTACTGAGTATACTTGTATGCTCACCCTACGTATATACAACTGCTTTCATATTTCCAGGTGGACTTTGGGGATCACGTGGGACCATACTTGCTCGGACCTTTGGGGCAGTTGCTGTTGCCGTTTTTCTTTTTCTTGGTAACTTTTTCCTTGGGGTTTTATTTGTGGCTTGTATCATTTACTTTTGAACATGCATGTGGGAATGGTTTACCTTTTTGGCCCTTACTTTTCTTTCTATTTTGGTGTTGTTGGGTTTCATCATCTTATCTCCCGATCCTATAAAACAAAAAGGGTAATGTCTTCCATTTGTGTGTGAATTCCATACCCTTGGTGCTAGTCGCCACTCTGGGACCTATTGAAGGCGGGTTTCGGGGGTCATTATCTCTTCTTCAACTTAAAGAAGGAAGGGTTTGACAATCTGCTGACCCTTCCCTCCTTTTGGTGAAGGCGGGTCGTGACAAAGTCATGGTTAGGGTTCCTTTAAATAGTTCAGGGACACTTTTAACAATGCTTTCATAAAAGTGCTGATAAAAGACATATTTATTAGCGCTAAAGTTTTAGCACTGATAAAGATCAATCTTTATCAGCACTAAAAAAGCATTGATAAATATTCCTTTTTTTAGCCCTAAAACTTTAGCGATGATAAATGATTTATAATTATAATTATTTAAATAAATTTATTATAATTTTATAATTATTTAAATATATATAACTATTTATTTATAATTATATAAATACTTATTTAAAAAATAATAATAATTTATTTATAACAATTATAAATATATAAATTTATGAATATAGTAAATATAAATTTATAAATATATTTATTTATAAATTTTTATTTATAAATATATTTTTAACATTATTAATGGATATATAATCTTTAATATATGTATTTTAAAATTGAGTGAAATTGAATAATTCAAAATGAGTACACTTTAGAAATATTGAAAAAATGGATAAGTTTTATTAATTAAATATAAATTTTTAAAAAATATATGTACATATATATTGAAGTAAATATGAATACATATTGAAAATACTAAAACAATGTAAATAAATAAATAAAAATAAATAATTATAAATGATCAAATTCAAAAATAAAAAGATATTAAAAAGAAGTTAAAAATGAATACCCTAACCGTAATAGTATTAAAAATATAAAATAGAATTGAACGATTAAAAACATAATATATTAAATGTATCATGTTATAATGAAAGTATAAAATATACTAAAATTTGAATAAATTTCATAAATATTAGGTGTATGTGTTTCTATATATTTGTGTGTTCATTTGTATATAAGAATGCATTAATTACATGTATAAATTTATGTGAAATCGATGTAACACACGATGTTTGATATATGTTAAATTGAAAAATCAAACAACATTAAAAACGAATAAAATATTAATATGTTTTTAATTAACATTCTATTCATTATATATATATATTTAATATATATTATTTATTACTATTTATAATTAATATATATATATATATATATATTATACTTATTAATTTTTATTAATGATTGTTTCATTAATAAAATTTTAAACAATTTTGTAATTTATTCATTTTTAATTTTTTTGTTTAATTATTACAACTTATTCATTTTATATATCTATATTTAATATACACTATTTATTAATATTTATAATCTATATATATGTATATTAAATCTATTCATTTTTATCAATAATTATTTAATTAATAAGATGTTTAATATTTTTCTTAATTTACTCATTTTAAATTTTTATTTGTTTAATTATTTAATTTTATTCATTTTACATATCTATATATTTAATATATACTATTTATTAATTTTTAAAATGTATATATATGTATATTCAATTTATTCATTTTTAACAATAATTATTTGATTAATGAAATTGTTAATTATTTTTATTTTTATTTATTTAATTATTTCATTTTATTCTGGACCTTTATTAGCACTAAAAAAAGCACTGATAAAGGGCATCCTTTATCAACACCAAAAATAAAGCACTGATAAAGGTTAACCTTTATTAGCACTAAAAAAAGTGATGATAAAGAGTTCCCTTTATTAGCACTTATTTTTAACACTGATAAAGATGAGATTTATCAGTACATTTTTCTAGCCCTGATAAATGTCAGTACTATTAAAGGTGTTTTTTTTGTAGTGTGAGAATTGAGTTTAGGCTATGAATGAAGAACTTGACCAAATTGAGAAGAATCAGACATGAGAGATTGTTTCTAGACCAACAGATAAGAATATTGTCAGGACTAAATGGGTCTTTCACAACAAGATGAATGATGATGGTGTAGTGATTCAAAAAAAATCACGAATGGTGTGTAAAGGGTACTCCCAAATAGAGGGTATCAATTTTGATGAGATGTTTACACCTTTTTCAAGGTTAGATACAATTAGATTATTCTTGTTCATAGTAGTGTAAAGAAAGTTCAAGGTTTTATAAATGGATCTCAAGTCATCATTTCTGAATGGGGTTCTGGAAGAAGAAGTTTATATTGAGAATACAAATGTTTTTCTCATTCATAAAGATGAGAATAGAGTATTTTAGTTGAGAAAGGATCTATATGGGTTGAAGAAAGCACCAAGATCATTGTATTCATGGCTCAATCAATTTAAAAAAAAACCAGTTTTCAGTCTGTTGGAGTTGATTACAATATCTATGTTAATAATGATAGTAATCAAAGGATGATGCTGCTAGTATATGTCGATGCCATAATATTTGGTGGATCAGATGAACCACATTGTAGACAGTTTGAAAAATTCATGAAAAGTGAATTTGAAATGTTAATGATTGGTGAACTGAGGTTTTTCCTTGGTTTATAGTTGACATAAATAAAGAATTTCACATTCGTTTCTCAATCTAAATATGCCAAGGAGGTTTTGAGAAGGTTTTTAAAGGATAATTCCAAGTAGATGATGACTCTTGTGGCTACCTGGATGAAACTGTCACAGGATGATGAATGAAAAGTGGTTAATGTCACATAATACAAGAAGATCATTAGAAGTATATTATACTTCATAGCGACATGACTATATATTGTTTTTTCCACATGACAAAAAACATGGTATCAATGCAATCTCAATTAAAGACACTTTCTTATAGTGAAATAATACTTTGTTGTATCAAGGTAATGATGGATTTTGGTTTACTATACAATGAAAAATCTTAGCAAGAGTTATTGGGTTATACATATGCAGATTGAGATAGATCAGTAGATGATATAAAATCAACGTCAGGTGGTGCATTCTATCTTAGAGGATTGTGTATTTGTTGGCTAAGTAAGAAAAAAGAACACATTTAATTAAGCACCGCATAATCAGAATATATTACAGCTACTCAAGTGTACACACAATTATTATGGATGAAGCAATAACTTAATGATATGGGAGTTGAAGTAAAGTCTCTATTAGAATCCATTGTGATAATTAAAGTGTTATAAATCTTAGAAAAAATCCAGTATATCACTCAAGGACAAATTACATTGAAATCAAGTATCATTTTATCAAGGAGAAGGTGGATCTGGGTGTGTAAAGTTGGAGTATGTGCTTACAAAACTACAGGTTGCATACATTTTGAAAAATGTTTTACCCAAAGAAGCATTTGAATGACATTGTCTAGATCTGGGAGTTCAGTCATCTCCACACACTTAAAAAAGTGTGTATTTGGGACCACCTCTTCCCAAGGTATGGTGTGTTTTTCCCAAATGTGATGATCTGTGTACTTTAATCTATTGCAGACCCCAAAGGAGAGACTTTTGAGTTCATTGAAAAAGGGTGATAAATTATGGATAAAATTAGATAAAATGTATTAATCAAGATAGGGGAGAAGATGATAGGGGGAGAAGTGAAGCATGGGGAGTTTTAAATCTGACGATGTTAAAGCTGACCGATAAAATTAAATATATCATGATAGAAGAAGTTCATGATGAAAGCAGTTGAGTGGTTTTTGAATGAAGTGGTTCATTGATGAAATTTTAAAGTTACTATTGTTTCTCACACTGAGTTGGATCATGTGGGATTATAGTATGTGTTGAGTAAATATTTGATCGCTATATAAATTTTAAGAAGAGAATAGTGGTAGAAGATGGAATAATCTTTAATTATGTATCAAAATGTGAAGAGTTTTCAATAAACCCAAAGGGGGAGATTCTCGGGAAAAAATCCCTCAAGGTAACATTGTAGTGTTTTTGGGTGGATTGTGTTTGTTGACAAAGAATTTTCCTATGGTTATTTTTGGATTTCCATATATATTTTTGACATAGAATATTGAAAAATATCTAGGAAAAAGGAATGGACACTCTGGAGGAAGTTCAAAAAGATCATATATAAGGTGGTGTCATTTCCCAGTGTGTGCCAAATTTTTGGGTCCAAAATATAGTTAATGGAGAAAAGTGTTTTTGGAAAAGGATGTTGCATACAAGATTGAACGTGGTTTTTAAATTTGTGCACAAGAAATGTTTTGGGATCACTACATAAAAATATGGTAAATAAAATAAGTACATAAAAGATTTTAATTCACATCAAAGATGATTTTGTGCGAAAGAGTCTTACATAATCAATGAGATTTCAAATATGGTTTTACGTGCTCGGGTAATATCTTATGCATGGAGTAGAAGATGCATAAGGATCTTGTGTGTTGGGTTAGACGAGTCTATAAATAAGAATCTAACCCCCATAGTTCATTAGTTCAACACTTAAAGAAATCTAAGGCTCTAAATTGCGTAAGAATTATGTACAAAAGGAGTTTCACATAAAAAGGGAGTTTCATGTAAGAAAAGAGTTGCGTGTAAGAAGAGGTTTTGCGCACAAAGCATAAAATTTCATGAAATACACTCAAAGGATGTGTGGAATATTGATGTTTCTTAGTAATACTGTGATAATGGGGTATTCATCAAGTGGATTAAATTGGAACTTAATAATACACTAAATGAGGTGTAAAACATACTAGTTTAAGAGATCAAAATAGTTTCTTTTGAAGGAGAAGTGAGCACAATTCAGTTGAGAGAGTAGTGATATTTTAGATTGTTATTGGTTCTAAACTAGAGGGGATAATGAGTCTGCTCCAAACATTGTAAAGGAAGTGATCCTGGGCATAGAAGTGATCTCGCCTAAACCTCTTTTTTAGCAGTGAGCCTTAGTGGATTTGGTACATCGACACATCACCATTGTATGATCCTTGGACATTTCCCAATGAGGGTGATCCAAGTAAAATTATTACATCTCATTCATTATTTCATTTATTTTCATACATTTCTATGGGATAGAGAGAGAAGAGTGTTTTATTTAATGAAGAAAAAAGATCCAAAGGGGTAGTTGTTTTAATCTATCATACCCTAATTCACCCCCTATTAGGGTATTTAACCTAGTTGGGATAACACTTTTAAAGTTAAACCATAATTTATTTAACAATAAACTTTTTAAAAAATAACCCCCACATTTCAAAACTAATGATTATAAATTTCCAAAAGAACCCCTTTTCTGCTTTAAAATCATTTATTAGAGATCCAATGGTTAAGTTTATCTTTTTTTTAATTTAATTAAACCCATTTTTTACTTTTAAAATCAAAACCTTACCATTTAAAACCAAGGTTTTAAAATTAAAACTATCACTTTACCCAAACAACACAACATGACCAAGTCAAAAACAAATTAAAATTAAAGGAAGTCCAATACATGATTCAACAGAAAAATAATATCTCTATGAATCCTAGATTCATGGATTGTTTGACCATGTTAAAACTTCCAACAAGAGTCATTTTGAACCATATACTCAGGATCCACATAGATTTACATGCCTTGTGAGTTCACTGGGTACCACTAGTTCACTCCAGTTATCATTCCCAACTTTGATAACATTTTTTCATGGACCCATCGAAGCTGTCCATCCATAGGATTCTCGGTCTAGCTCGTGATAGGGATTTAAGGGAATTCCTTATCCCCATGGGCTATCCCAAGTGTCTAAAAGCCTAGTAAGATCCACTTAGTAATGAATTTTCATTAAAATTATGAATACAAGTAGAATAAATTTAATTAAAATTTCAGAATGACCCATCTGTAATTTAGATATCCACACCAAATTAAATAGGTAGGAGATAAAATAATCAACATGATATTAAATAAATAAAACTATTTAAATAAGGTAACCTATTTATTATCCTCTAATTCCCTCCATAGAAGCATCTCTAACTCCCACTACGACCTCAATAGATATAATATGATCAACCAATAAAAATAACTAAAGTTATTAAAGGATTAATTGGATGGTTTGATAAAGAAAACTAAAATAAAACCATAAAAATAACACATCTCTATGTGATTTTATAATTCACAAGCTAGTAATAAAACCACAAAACTCCATGAGCAATAATAAAAGGGCCATAACCTGAAATTGAAATGTAATATACAGGCATGATAAATAAGCTTAGTATCATACAACAGCCCGAAGGCCTTCAAATTTTTTTATTTTAAAGCAAAGCAGCCCCCTTTTAAGGGAAGAAGGGGGGGGGGGGGACCCGAACAGACATCATCGACATAAAACATTCACAACCCGAAGGTCAGGTGAGATAAACCAAACTAACTACATGAAGCAACCCCTCCCTAGAAAACGATAATGAAAAACTCTCCACCGGTGGAAGGATGAATGGAAAGCAAGTGTCATGTGTCAAAGCACAGGCCCGATCCAATGGCTTGTGCCATACCCTCTCAAATATCCAAATCCATAAAGCACTGCAACGATGAACAGAAATCTCTAGAACCTCCTCTGGGGCCTACTCCACGTGGTCGATTCCGAAAGCAACACCAAACCAACAGGTCTTGCATACCCTTCTGCCATTCTGAAAAGCCCAAACCATTGAACTCCAAACATCGACCATCCTGGGCCAACCCCGCTGTCCTACTCAAAACACTCCCACCAACGTAGCCATAGAAGACCAGAAGACAGTTCAAACACCACGAGATCAAGCCATCGTCACCTAGGACTGGATGACTCAACCCCGTGCTAAGGGAACACCACCGATAAGAGAATCAAGGTCTTCCTGAAACAGAAATGTCGCTCTGGGCATGGATCTGCTTCGATCAGAACCACGATAAACCCTTACCAGGTTCCGAAAAAAGCCTCCCGGTGACAAGGAGTGAAGATAAGAGCCAATGATGTTGAACCAGGACTGCCACAAACCAGATCCTTCCAGAAAACCAGAATCATACATAAAACAAGATCCCAGAATCACCGAATAAACAAAATGTCAAAACTCATAGGATATGAGATGAAAAACTCCCCCCTCCGTATCACGATAGATATGGCCGAGCTGCACGCCTGGAAATACCGCCGAATCACCGCCCAGAATGCTGAACGCCGCAATGGGAGACTCTGCCCTGACCTTCAAAACACCACCGAGAATCGAGGCACCTAACCCCGAAGCCCCGCGAGAATCAGGAATGTTGACCATGTCACACCGTCGGTCCCGCATCGAGCCATCCTCCGAAGAACCACTGAGAACCGCTGCTTCTACAGAAGAAAAAAATCCCTGCCAAAAGAGGACGCCGACCGCTGCACACCGTCAGACCTGTGCTGAGCCGTCAGTATAAGCACCATTGAAGGGAAGCGCCGACACACCAGTGACGATGTCCACGATGAGACGAACCAAAGGCGCCACAAGATGATCCCAGCCAGAGGGGGAAGGAAGGAAAAAAAGGAGAAAACCCTAGATCCACAGGGGAAGGGGAAGAGGCCGCTCTGAGGCGTCGATAAATAAGATTAGTAGGCATTCCAAAGAGAAACCACATCCCATGCACCATCTTTAAATAAAAAATACATTTCATGCTAGTTTGAAATACATGTTTAAGAATAGGGTTTAAATGCATAATAAAATAAAATAAAATAAAACATCACTTTATTAAATTTCATTTTTATTTTCTTTAAATGAAAACAATCACTTAGAAAATGTTTCTTCAACCCATGCCACTATTCTTAGAAAACTGATTTATAATACATTTTGAAAATAAATTTTATCAATACCCTTTTCTCAAATATTTAAAATCTTTAAATAAGCGAGGAAACATAAATCATACTTTAATAATTCATTTAAAAAAAATACAATGAAGTAATTTAATACTTTATAAAATAAATAAAGTACCACACTTTAACAATTTTATAAATAAAGGAAAGTACCATAAAAATAACCATTTCACAAACATGAATCATAGGTAAAGCCTTAGGTCATATAAGGTTAGTGGGCCCTCTAGTTCCTCATATATAATTGTGATCTAATCAGTCAAAAATTAAATACACACACTAACAACTAATTAGAAGATACCGCATACTAGCAGCGTGGTCACATCGACCCATGATACACATTTGTAAACCACTAAGGAGTACATGACTACACCTAGTGGTGTAGAGATGACCTTACATATCACCATGAAATTTATCCAATACTAAATGTTTAGTTAGTATGAACAAATTAAAAGGGATACTTAAAATATCCTTCCTCCCTTAGATACATGGATTCCCATGTGCTTATCCATATCAAAAGTGTCATATTCCATTTAAAAAGGGTCCATTCATGAACCCATGAAAATCTATTTCATTAATTAAAATTAATCATTACAATTTAAACAATTTCCTCATCAAATCTAAGTGAAGAATTTATAGACAACCATTATATACAAAATTTATCATCCAAAACTATCATAACATGGATTTAGTAGACCAAAACACTATTTTTAAAACATAGAAATCCATGTAAAACATACCAACTAGGACTTTGTAATTTATTTTAGAAATTCACTTCAAATATAATTGATAAATGAGTTTGAGTATAAAATTTAAATTCCCACATTTTTATTCCAAAAAAATATTGAAATACTATATTGATACTTGGAATTTCAACTATTACTTGAAATTAAAAGAAAACTTTGGAGCCACGCGATAATTCAATTTAATAGAAAAAACACTTTTTAAAATCTAAAATATCAATTACAAAGGATGTTAGTGTTTTTTCTTAAATAAAAGGTGTACACAGTCAGGTAAAACCCACTTAAATAATTCAAATCCAATTTATTAAAATCATTTGGGCATATTATGAAATATTAGCATTGTACGGTTTTATAAAGCATAATTTTTATATTTTTTCAATTTGAGAAATATTTTTATTTATAATAATAATCAATAGAAACTTGATTTTCGTTTAAAATAATCTTTATACATATTTAATATTATAAATTTATATCAAAATAAGAGATTAAAATAAAAATAAATCAAAGTTATAAAACTTGAAGAGAAAATAAAAGGGGAAACCTACCTTAAATTAGAAGAAACTCATCACCCATGATGAATGTCACTAGAATATAATTCGAGTCAAGACTCACAAGCCATAGGTACCAAATATCATCAATTAAAAACACCCAAATCTGATTAGTGTTTGACCAATCAATGGACACCATGAGATAGGTAGAAGAAAATAATAGGAAATGAGAAATAAAAGAGGTTGGGGGAAGATAAACCCTAACCTATGAATATATATCATGAAATCATAAGAAAAAATGATTGGAATCCATGGAAAAGTAGGAGGATGAGTCATTCTATAGGGGGTTATTAGTCATAGTCCATGTCCACAAGAGATAGGGAGGTAGAGGTCTCAAATTAGATAAAAATATAAGGAGTTCATTTAGGTAATCTAATTTTTTTAAAGTTCTAGGAATAATGAACAATTTGGCCACATGGTTGGTCAAACCATGTGCCAATTAATAGAGGGCCTAGATCCCCCCACATGGTTATGATTCACAGATAAACAAACTATGCGCCAACCATGCATTTTGGATCTATAAAATAATAGATTTAAATGCATGGTTTATATGAATCATTTTTCTATGATGAAAATCCAAAATTATAGAAAACTGAACTAGTTTGGAACAAAATTTTATGATATGATAAAAAATAATTAATTAAATAAAAAAAGAGGAAAAATCGAGGTCAGTTTGTGATATGGTGCACCTCCTAGAAGCCCCCGAGGAGCCCCTGACATGCCCAGTTCTATAGAAATCCTCCTCTTTCCTCATTGTTTTGGACAACCACACCACCCTTATACCACATTGGAAATTTCCTAGCTCCATGCCGAAGCCCCTAATTTATCTCTATTTTTCACCATGGGGCCTTTTATCTGAAATTATAAGGCCCTAGCCTTAAACCTTACTTATTATTGAGATAAGTCAATAATTTGACTTTAATTAACATTGATGATCTTTTAAGGTTTATATATTTAGAGAATTAGGTCATAAATTATACATAACATATTGAATATTACAAGTAGACACTTCTACTCACTATCCATTTTTTTTCATAAAACAAAAACTCTTTAAAAATAAACAAGACATAATTTCATGTTTTAACAGCATAACTTTTACTTGATCCCATCATTGACTCTATTATTATTTATGTCCTGTGAAAAACATTTCAAAACTTCGGATGAGCATAAAAAGATCAGTAAGTGATACATAATGAAAGAAAAATGTTAGTCTTGGGATAACATGAAAACCATGAATACTTTATCATAAAGTAATAATTTTCACCTTTAAGAAGTAGCAAAAACACTTCACTAAATATAAGATCATTGCTGAAAATTTTTGTAACCAAAGGATTACCATAAACCCCATATAAAACAAAAACTATTCAAAGTATTACAAGTAGACACTCCTACTCACTATCCATTTTTTTATAAAACAAAAACTCTTCAAAAAGAGACATGTCATCATTTCATATTTTAATAACATAACTTTTCCTTGATCCCATCCTTGACTATATTTTTCTTTATGTCCTATGAAATTTTTTTCAAAACTTGGGATGAGTATAAAAAGCTCAGTAATGGATACATAATGAAATAAAAATGTTAGTATTGTGATAACATTAAAACCATGCATACTTTATCATAAAGTAATCCTTTTCACATTTAAGAAGTATAAAAAACACTTCACTGAATATAGGCTCATTTCTAAACCTTTTTGTAACCAAAATATTACCATAAATCACATAGAAAGAAACATATATCATATAAAGGTATCTTGAGACATAAACATACTTAAATGGAATAACCATACGGTCGACTTCCACACATATCACTAAATGGAATATCCATACAATCGACTTTCATACCCAATGCATTGGAGGTTATAACGTAACCACCCATCCTTGGTTTATCACGGAACCACCCGTCATTTGGTTTATCCTGTAACCACCTATCATTGGTTTATCACGTAACCACCCATCAAAAGTAAAATTTCCATTATATAATCATAACACATAAAATATTTCAAATATCAACATTTCACTAATAACATTTCATTTACAATCACAATAAATCATTTCAAGATATTGAAATACTTAATCCATTTTAAAAACCATTTAAAACATTTAATAAAGATAATTTTGAATCAAAGTGTCCCATACCACCTTGAAACTTTTGAAATAAATTATCACTTTAAAACATTCATGTACATATAAATAAATTCTTAAAAACCATTTTGAAAACATGGACATGAAATAGAAGGTTTTAAATGAATAAATCTTTAAAACGTTTGAAATGTTATTTTAGTTAAAGAGTACCTTACCACTTGAGAAACAATTGAATAAAAATAATTAAGGAATAACATTAAAAAAAACTTATAATGTCATTAGAATCATAAGATTCATGATATAATATGTCAAAGGGTAGTATATACACCATATAAAAGTGAATTGGTGCATAATAACAAATAAGTCTCAATGGAATGTAAATTGAGACGAAATCCCTTAAAAAGATCGTATCATTAGATTAAGGATAAATAAATTACATAATTATGTCTGAAAAATATAAATAAACTTAATATACATGGATATTTAGTGTAAAAAAATCACAGTTCATTCACACATATTCTTGGAAAACAAAACCAATGATATGGATATTTAACTCAATGAATGGAGATTGAGTTAAGATTTCCCTTACAAAGTTCATATAAATGATGTAAGAATTTTTAAATGGGGTGATTATGTGTAGAAATAGTATACACACACAAAGTGAAGTGTAAATTACAACATAAATAAATAAACAGGGATTCCACAGATAATATTGGCTTAATATAAACAACAAAGTATGCGTAAAACCCAATGAGAGGAAATTGAGTTTAGAAATTCCCTTACAAAGATCACATTGTTAATAAAATAGATTGATTATGTATATTAACTATAAATCCACATAAATAAAGTATAAATACTATATAAGATATCAAAATTAATTTCTCACATAATCACAGAATGACATAATCAAGAAGTAGAAGATTAACCCAAAGAATGGAAATTGGGTTAAGAAGTTCCCTTACCTTGAGTCCAAATTGTCTTGTTCATTATTTATATTCTTGAATAATAAAATTAGGTTAATTTATAATTTTATCAGAACATTTTTCAAGTTTATTATTAATTTTATATTACTTATCATAATCTTATAAAAATGACCTAATTATTTAAGTTCATATCAGTCGTTTTGTAGATATTCAGTACTTGAGTAGAAAATGAACTTGTTTGATGTAAATTGTCCATGTGGGAAAAATTAAATCATCTACATAATATTATTCATGATATAGATATAATATATATAATATATATCGATTATATATGTATTTATAATAGTCCATAACATCTGAAGATAAGAAATTAAATGCAACGTTCATGGAGACGGTAAGCCGTACGTACGCATGAATGATACCTTCATTTTTTTCATATTTAAAGGAATGAAAACTAAATGATACATAGGTATATTATAATTAAATTATAATATCATATTTTATATACATTTCAAAATTTCATTAAATCCATACTTTATACATTCCATGTATGTCATGAATGAGTCATATCACATTGATGGGGTGGTAGTCCCCACTTCCTCAAATGAAATTATCGTATTCATACATTATGGAAAGAATAAAGTTATACTATAAATAAAAATTATAGAATCATAGAGACAATATAAATATAATATATATCATATATAAAGACAGTGTCATCATAATGGTCACCATGAGAGGTGGTAGGGGAAAATAGAACAATCATTGTTTCGTGAGACAGTAGTTCGCTGTACACAGAAATAGAATGTTCGTATCCATTAGATGGAGGTGTGTGTAAGTTTAGTTAGAATACTTATAATAAAAACATCCTAGTATATTGAGGATACTGGTGTTTTTATGCAATTAAATAATAATAAGATCATATGGAGTGGAGAAGGAAAATAAAGGAAAGGAACTTGAGATAAGACATTACCTCTAAATCGGGTAACTTCTTTTTATTTGAGCCAAAAGGATTTGTTGAATTGACTTATTCCCAAGGTAAGGCTTCTAGGAGAAAGGGAGTAATTTTGGGAGATTATTTGGGTAGAATATGGATGAGCCAAGGGTAAGAACCTGGTTCTTCCCTTGAGGTACGAGTTTCTTTTTCTTTCAATTTTTGAGCTGTTTTTGAGAAAAATGGGAAAAATGGGAAGTTTTGGAAATTTTAAGGTTACACGCCGTGTAATTATAAGTAAAAACTATGTAACCTTGGCCATGTGTGGATTCCATATATGTAGTGTGGTTGTGTTGTCTAGGTAGAAACGTTAAACAAAGTAAACATCTTGTACTCCTCATAAACTCCTTGTAGTCTAGCCATGTATGAGGGATATACATGGTGTGTGGGGAAGTTGGAGAGGAAGAGATGAAAAAACAAGTACATGAATTGTAATCATGTAATCAAGATATGGAATGTAAGTTGGTGGAAAGTGGCCGCCAAATGAATAGTTAAATAAGTCACACAACATGTAGTCCTAAGTACACGCTGTGTATTTTCTTTTTTTTCTTAAAACAAAAATAGCCTCGTTTTGAGGTTCTGGACATAACCTCTACACCCCAAACTGATAGATATTCATCTCCTTCTCTAGTCTTCATCATAACCCCGATTCATTCATCATCAGATACATTATAACCCCCTCGGTAGGGCCTCGATTCATCTTGATCCATTTGTCTTGATTTCTGTTGTAAACCAAGTTATGTGGGTTTGAGATTTTTTGATTCTTTTGTAGATATACCTCAATTTAGACTGAATTAGAGGTTGTTATCGAAAGAGGATCATCATACATGTATGAGGTAGGTGGTTCATACCTTGTTTTGTGTTTTCGTGGACCTTTGGGTGGTGCGGCCTTTGGCACGTCTTTGGGAAATTTTGAGCGGGACCCGTTTTATCTGCTATTGTATATTGAATTAATTGTTAGACCCAAGGGATGACTTTGGGACTACCCTATTGCCTAAATTACTTGAGAAATTCTAGGAAAGAGGTCGACGCTCATTGGGACATTTTGGCTTGGAGTTCCAAAATGGTTATAATTGGTCTGCTTTGTTTTTAAACTGGTATGTTTAATTTGGTAAAGCATGATTAGGATTGTTAAAGTCATTCAAGACCTCGGTGCTACTGTGTGATAGCCATTGGTCTAGTGTAATTCAATTGTTTAGATTGTTTTTCCTATTTATGTGATTTGTTTAAATGTGATAAATATGTAATTGCTGAATTGCATATGCTGTAACCTTTGGGTTGTGTTGGGCATGGTCTGAATATTCTTAAGTGATGTTGATCACAGGTTAGGCTTGACCCAGATTACTTGAATGGTTTGACCATAGGATTGGGAATCATGGACATTAGATTAAGGTAGTGTGGCTATCAGGTTGGGCATGGACCTAATTACTTGGATGGATAGGCCATCTGATTCTGAGCGACATGGTCGCAGGGGCATGACGTGCTAGAGAGGTTGTGGCTTGGGTTCTATTTTTGGTGATTACCACTCAACTGTGATTTGAGTAGTGTGAACACAAGTAGACTCCATGATGAGGTGGTTTTGACTGCTCATGTGATTAGAGGCCCTTGATAGTTATGGTTTAGGTACTATTGGTTTAGGGGTGCTTTTTGTAGGAAGCCATGTGGAAGGCGAGGAACCTTTGGGAGATAACGATGAGGCTATTAGGTTGGGGGCTAAGGCTTGCCGTGATTGAGTCCATGGGCCAGGACACTTTATTTGAGTGAAAATATAGCTGTCTCTCTAGGTACTTTATTTTAGGGCATACATCACTATCCCTATGGTTACTTTATTTGAGGACAGACATCGTTGTCCCTCCAGTTAATTAATTGAGAGAGAGAATCACTATTCCTCTGAGTTACTATTGTATGGGTGTGCCTATGTTATGTTGGTACTTGAGACACGAGGTGTCAAGAAGCACATGGTGCCAAGTTACTATTACTTGGGCATGCCTTTGGGATGCCGGTACTTGAGACGGTCTATATCAGGAGGCACATGGTGCCGGGTTACATAATTGAGATTCCGGCATTGGCTGAAGCAGGTGATACTCCATGGTGGATACTGAGCACCCGTGGAATTTGTGTTTACATTGTGCATTGTACTATTTAATTTCCTTATAGATGCATGCCTGCTTAAACACCTATACTAGGTATGCACCATTGGGTGATATCCTATTGAGATTTGTCTCACACCCTACACGGGCCCTTCAGGACGCGTGTGGACTTTATGGATTTATGTACAGGAAAGAGACCAACTTCTAGAGCTAGATCATATTACCTATTTCATGGAGATGGTATGGAAATTAAGGTAATGCCTAGAAAGAGTTTACTTTGTTTAGTTTCCATTTCCTATATCATCATGCTTACTTGTTTTGTAGCTACTATTGGTTAGCCATTGGGAACCTTTTTATATTGACATGTATTCCCTATTTGTTCAGTAGTAGTTTCAAGTGGTTTTAGCATGCTGGTCTTTTATTTTCCACTACAGGTATATTTATTTTGATTCCCCTGTTTAATGATATTGAATGTGCTTCCACTCTGTGGGTATGGTTCGAGTATACTAAGTCATCTATTTCCGCTACATGTTTATTTTTTATGCTCAGGATAGTACCATTATTTTCCTCTGAGAGGGTATAACCTCCCCACTATACCGCTTACACCCTCATTCCTAGTCGGCAGCCTTTGGCATTCGAGGAGGTGCGCCTAAGGTAGTAACACCGGGCCTGTTTTTCACTGTTCAGGTGGCTGTTCGGGTCGGGACATTTCAAAGTGGTATTAAAGGAATTATTGACAAGGATTTATTAGTATTTCTTTACTGGATACTAATGATATTGAGACTTATCTTTTTTATTTCTGATGGTTTACTATTTGGGATTTGGTATGTCACGAACCGAATCTGGTCTCCACCAAAACCGGCACCAAACCCAGCCCATGATAAGTCCTGAAGGGCGTTCCCAATCCCCATGGGCTGGCACAAGTGCCCGAGTATCATAAAATGAGAATTGGGAACGATTTAACCGAGTTTATAAACTTAAAATAACAAAAGAACACAATAAAACGAATCTAGATTTTTCAACTAAAACCATCTTTTACAAAATTCAGAACAGAATTAAATATTTTAAAACAACTCAACAAGACTATAAAAAAGATACAAAATCAAAAGGAAACACCCCAAGTACCCTCATGTCAAGGGGTACCGCCCTCAATCCATCTCCATAAGACTTCAGCACCAAGGACCTGCTAGAAACCCGAACCACTAGAACTAAAAAATTGTACCCAACCTGTGACAACAAAAATAACCAAGTCTACTTACAACCAAAGGTGTAATTAGGGTGTTCACCAATTCCTAGTAGGATACCAACACTAAGATATTCCATGGGATAAACATTCAAAGACGAAAATCATGCAAGTTTTCAAAAACATGTAATTTCTAGTTACAATTTCTAAAAGATGCAACTTAAAAAAAATAGTTTTCAAGTGGGATAATTTAAAGAATCAACACTTTTAAAATAAATTCCAAAGAAACTGAATTTTCCAGCTAAATATACCGTATGAAGATGGTAATTATAAATAATCTAATGAGCACAAACAATAGGAAATAACCCCTAGGCACTAGTTTGTTGTGGGTCCCAGGTACCTCATATCTTGGTGAGAGTAACCATCAAAAATATCCATTCTCATGCAGGAGCCACTAGTAGGGAACATACCCATAACCTAGTGGTCCCAAATCATCATCATCATAGTTTAGTTAGAGTTTTTAGCGTCAATCTTTCTAAGTGAAACTGAGGCCAAACCCCACAGATTCACTAGCATACTAGTACACGTCCACCCACCTAGATACCTGGGTTTTCCCATTGTGCTCAAACAAGTTCAACAAGTCAAAAAATATACTTTTCACATGAAAATATCATTTCCATATCAAAAATTCATCAAACAATCCACATGTATACCATACAAGTCACAAAAGTCCACTTTTCATTCAAATTAATTTTGAGATCCGACTCACACCAAAATAGCCAACAACACTTTTCAAATTTCTTTAACACTTCCACAAATCATTTAAACAATTTTTATAAACCATTATAAGACATTCAAACTCACATAACATCCCATTCAAATATCATATAATACCTCTTTCATCAATAAAATTCATTTTTCACAACACACTCACACAAAACAGCCCACAACCATGTTTTGCAGCTCTCTTTCCATTTTCTAAAATATTTCAGCACTTTATAAAACATTCTAAAAAAATATTTGACTTCTTAAATAACCACCTTACCTTTAAAAAACCCCTATTAGGTGAACACACCACCCAAAAAGTACATATACACCTTTTACCCACTTTGTTTAACCAAACAAAACATTCACAATTTTCATAAAACAAACTCAAGGGGTGTAACTATGTCTTGCACACAAAACCCATTTCAAAACCAACATTTAAGACCAAAACCATACCAATTCCTATCCAAAATAGAATTTTCATCCCTAGATACATTTATAAAACCACATTCATGTGTTATTAAATAACCTTGAATAATACCACAAAATATACAAATGAAAACACACATTTTCATAAAATGATCTCAAGAAGTATAATAATATTTTACACATCAAACCTATTCAAAAAACTTATTTTTAAGACCACATGACACTAATAAATTACCAAACCATAATTTTCAAGCCAAACATAATTTAGTAAACCAATTCAATAATTTATAAAATACACCCAAATAATACCCCATGATTTACACATGAAAACACCCAATTTTAAGTTAAAAAGAAACTATAAAATTTAACACTTAACCAAATCATTCATAAACAGTTTTCAAACCACACCCAACATATGAGGAATATGAAAAATGAGTAAATACAGCATGCTAACGCATCAATAATTGTTTACACATTGAACCACCTAACTTTTGAATCAAAACCCTTGAATCTTGGTGCAAAACCTCAACCGCACCTCCGCCGCACCACAAGAAAGTGAAAACAAACCCTAAACCATAATATTTAACCAAATATACCCCAAATAAAAGCCTAGGTATAAACCCTAACTTCTAGAAACTCTATAAATTTATGAAAGAGAGAGGAAACCCTAAGGAGAAGGAAGGAATTGAAGAGAGAAACACTTACCCAAAAAAATCTTGATGAAAATGACCCAAGCTCTACCAGAATCTGAATTTTAAAACAGATAAAAAATTAAGGGAGTTTAGAAAAAAGATGAGGAGGTCATGTAGGAACTTTAATGGGGAAAAAATAGTAAAAATCGATGGAGTTATGAAAGGATCAATTTACCTCTTTAAATATGGGCGATTTGTGAAATCCAGAGAAGTTTCGCCCCATTTCGTGATTCTATTGAACTCCAAATTGGGGGAGGAGAGAATGGGGGTGCGCCTTAGTTAAGTGGTCTCGGATGGGAGTTAGAATCACTGAAAAAACTTAAAAATAGGATGAGTTATTAAATAATTAAAAATTATTTTTAATACAATAAATGGGATTTCGGGTAGGCCCAATCCCTTAAATAAAAACTAAAATCCACCATGATTATAGATTTCTAAATGGTCAAAATTAATTTCGTGGTGCTCATAGGTTAGGGGATGACAAGTTGTAATTGGAATGGATGAAAAATGTTGAAAAATTAATGAGTTATAAAAGAAACAAAATTTATTTTTAAATCTAGAATTGGGCTCACGGTTTGGCCCAATTCATGAAAACTCACCCATTCATCCATAAAAGCTTGGGAAACCCTCAAAACAAATCCTGAATGGAAAATAAATTAAAAATACCTTTAAAATAAGTTATTTATTTGAAAATTCTCCCCACCATGAAAACTTTCCACCCCGGAAAGTCACAACAAGATCAAAGCGTCCACCAAACCCAACTGAGAAACCAAGAGGTACTCCCTTGCCAGGTTTCGCCCCCAAAGACCAAAACACCTCCAATGATCAATTAAGAAAGGATTACTCTCACAACCCAAAGTTACACCACTTTACTGAAATTATCAATCAAATTAATAATTTATCCTAAAAGAAAACTCTTTAAACACTATCTAAACAAGACTTAAGCAATTCACCCAAACGAACAATAACTTTGAACAGGGTTACACTTAGCTTACTTTATCTAAACCATTGGTTGCTCCCAAATCCCAATGTTTTACTCAAGGAAGATTTTGTTAGCTAGATAGCCTAGAACGATACTATCTACCTCTAAGACAAGACCATGGAAAAAACTGAGTTACTGGTATGGGGAGATACAAATGGGCTCCCCACCATAAGAGATAAATTAAAATTTTACCGAGATAGAATCGGGACACTAACTGGGGGAGTCCCGAACGGAATCCTGAGTACAAGGGGTAGACATATATTATACATTTCCAAAAGAACATACATGAGACCCACATTGGGTCTCCCCACCATAAGAACCAACCATCTTAACTGAACAACATTAGACGACACATAAAGACCCAATTTTTTTTAAAGATTTGGGAAGGGCGTAGGGTTAGTCTGCACGGTTTGGGAAACCGTGCCCTAACTATGCAGATCATTCTTTTCACATGGCTTCCTGGCACACAGTCACTACTAATCATGCAAAAACTATGTCCTCAACACGTCTATCCAAATTTCCAAACATTCTCTAATGACTCAATGGAAACCAAAGGGGGGGAATAAAATTAGGTGATGACATGGGTACAAGGCCCTCCACCAATTTCCACTGAACAGGAACAACAGAAGAAATATGATGAAACCAGAGGTTTAAAATCTTCCTATCTTTCATACTAAGGATAGGACATTGCACAAGGGTTTAAAAAACCCTGGGATTTCCTCTGACTATGAGCCAACTTCTCTCTGAGACCTATGGCTGGAGCTCAAATGATTGAAGCATCTTCAGCCTCACAGTTAGACTTTGAAAGCCCCCTAAATGAGAATTCTTCTTTCAGTTCCACCAACAACTACACTGAAATCCCCGATAATATTTCCAAGACATAACACATTCCAAACTCACTTTACCCTAACCCGATATTTCACTGAAACAAGGGTTTATAAGATGCACACACATCACACCCTATTTCTTCGGGTGAGAAACAATAGAAGTAAAGAACAACTATACTCACCTTCCTATAAAATGGAAGATTTTGAAGTTTTTCCAAGGGATACATTCTCCCAACATAATAGGTACTCTCAGAGGATTGTACAACTTTCACCTTTACAGTCAATCAAGCACATGAAATCACAAGGCATCACCGAACAGGACCATGAAAACTGATATAAACAATTCATGGAGAGGGACCTTATAAAAAATCCTAAAACAACACACAATTCTAGAAAGTGGACACAATATCCTCTCATGACCATATTTCCCACACTGGTAGTTTAACGTGAACTCATTCTTCGAGGAGACTACGAAGGACCCAGAGGCCCACTTAGACACCATCTGGATACTCATCCATGCTAACAACCCCAGACCACTTCCACCTTTGGAAAATCAGAAAACATAAGAAGCTAAGGTCTATTTCAACCTTCCATGATCACTCACCCGCTACAAAAGGATACACCAAACCATGAAAGGAAAGGGTGTAGACTCAATCTAAAAAGCTCAAGAATAGGATTCCATATATTGATCAACTGGAGGGTCTTCAAATGGAGAAACAATCTGGGTTGCACTTCAGTTGAGACTAACCCTTAATGGGGAGTAACTTATCCAATGATTGAACCCAAGGACATAACCAAGATGGTACATTGGTCAAGATATACCACAAAACAGATCCCAAAACATGAAGGGAACCACCGTAAAGGCATCCCAAAAAAATTCTTAGAAGAGAACACTAACCAACCATTCAACACAGATTATCGACCAAACACAAACCCAAAACACAGTTCAAACAGGAGGGGTTCTTGGAATCAAAACATCCCACAACATCAACATTTTCAAAAACACATAATACACACCATCCCAAACTAGTCATAAAGACATCAAGTTTTTTCTTTAAAATCGACTTTTTTAAAATAACTAGTTCAGCGGTTAGAGTATCCACCAATGGTACCCCATGGGCCTCACACATTCATGTTTCTATGCCACACCGAGCACCCTCCTCATATCCATCCCAAAACTCATCCAGTCATACCATTAACCATACAACATCCCATATAACCCCATGCATGTGTTCACTCATGGAAATACCAAATTTTAATATAAAAACCCATTCCACTTTTCAAAACCAAAAAAAATCAACCAATACTTCCTTTTTCTGATGACCACTAACCACGAAATCGAACCAAAATTACCGTATTAAAAAAAAATTTCAGAAAGGCTCAATCATTCCAATGAAAACTCACTTTCAAGTTATTTACATAAATTTAAAAACATTTCATCCCATTAAAACACCTTTCAATAGTTTATAAAACTCTATGGGAAACACTTTTTCAAAACCAACCCTGACATAGTTCAAGCTTTCAAAAGAGGTGAAAACATACCATTTTACATTCTAATACAATTTTGAAAATTCAGTTCTCAATTTTTAAAAATCTTACCACTCCCTCTTTATTAAATAATTATTTCACAAAAACTTTACCCTTATTAAAAAAAAGTTAGTTTAAAACCAAATTTCCAAGATTTCAAAACTAAAGAACACAAGACAATGCGAGAGGAAACTAGTTTCAGTGGGTGACATGGACATATGGTTGGTGGTCATATTCCAATAACTTCACCGCCAAGGAGAGTGTTCTAGAGATATATCCCTGGCTCCACATGGATTTCCAGACCCAACAAGCTCACTGAGACCATTAACCCAACTCTCTTTTCATTTCCACTAATCATCATTAAACCAAGAAAACCAAAGGACTTAGAAAAGTCTCGACTTCCCCTGGCGACTTGAATCCCATAATTAGGTTTGGCGATCATACACACTACTCTTAACTATAATTCCAAGTTCTGAAAATCCTAACCCCATACTATCCCGACTGTTCCCCAAATAATATGACCCAAAGAGAGCGAACCCCCTCTGATACCATTTTCTCACGAACCGAATCTGGTCGCCACCAAAACTAGCACCAAAGCCAGAACGTGACAAGTCCCGAAGGGCATTACTGATACCCACGGGTGGGTACAAGTTCCCGGGTAACATAAAATGAGAATTGGAAATGATTTACCCAAGTTTATAAACTTAAAACAACAAAAGAACACAATAAAACGAATCTGGATTTTTCAACTAAAACTATCTTTTAAAAAATTAAGAACTGAATTACATATTTTAAAACAACTCAACAAGACTATAAAAAAGGTAAAAAATCAAAATGAAATAGCCCAATTACCATCATGGCATAGGGAACCGACCTCAAGCCATATCCATATGACTTCACCACCAAGGACCTGCTAGAAACCCGAACCATTGGAACTAAAAAATTGTACCCAACCTGCGACAACAAAAATAACCATGTCTACTTACACCCAAAGGTGTAATTAGGGTGTGAGAAAATTCTTAGTATGATACCAACACTAAGATATTCCATGGTATAAACATTCAAAGATGAAAATCATGCAAGTTTTCAGAAACATGTAATTTCTAGTTACAATTTCTAAAAGATGCAACTTAAAAAAATAGTTTTCAAGTGGGATAATTTAAAGAATCGAAACTTTTAAAATAAATGACAAAGCAACTGAATTTTCCAGCCAAATATACCATATGCTGACGGTAAGTATAAAGAATCTAATGAGAACAAACAATAGGAAATAACCCCTAGGCACTAGTTTGTTGTGGGTCCGAGGTACCTCGTAACTCGGTGAGAGTAACCATCACAAATATCCATTATCGTGCACGATCCACTAGTAGGGAACATACCCATAACCTAGTGGTCCCCAATAATCATCATCATAGTTTAGTTATAGTTGTTATCCTCAATCTTGCTAAGTGAAACTGAGGCCAAACCCCACAGATTCACTAGCATACTAGTACACGTCCACACACCTAGATACCCGGGTTTTCCCTTTGTGCTCAAACAAGTTAAACAAGTCAAGAAATATACTTTTCACATGAAAATATCATTTCCATATCACAAATTCATCAAACAGACCACATGTATACCATATAAGTCACAAAATTCCACTTTTCATTCAAATTGATTTTGAGATCCGACTCACACCAAAATAGCCCACAACACTTTTCACATTTCCTTAACACTTCCAAAAATCATTTAAAATTTTTTTACAAACCATTCCAAGATATTATAACTCACATAAAATCCCACTCAAATATCATATAATACCTGTTTCATCAACAAAATTCATTTTTCACAACACACTCACACAAAACAGCCCACAATAATGTTTTGCAGCTCTCTTTCCATTTTCTAAAACATTTAAGCACTTTATAAAACATTATAAAAAAATATTTGACTTCTTAAATAACCAACTTACCTTTAAAAAACCTCTATTAGGTGAAAAAACCCCCCAAACAGTACATATACACCTTTTACCCACTTTGTTTAACCAAACAAAACATTCACAATTTTCATAAAACAAACTCAAGGGGTGTAACTATGTCTTTCACACAAAACCCATTTCAAAAAACCCATTTAAGACCAAAACCATAGAAATTCGTATCCAAAACAGAACTGGCAGACCTAGATAAATTTATAAAACCACATTCAAGTGTTATTAAATAACCTTGAATAATACCACAAAATATACAAATGAAAACACACATTTTCATAAAATGATCTCAAGAAGTATAATAATGTTTTAAACATAAAACCTATTCAAAAACATTATTTTTAGGATCACATGACACTAATAAATTACCAAACCATAATTTTCAGGCCAAACAAGATTTAGTAAACCAATTCAATAAGTTATAAAATACACCCAAATAATACCCCATGAGTTACACATGAAAACACCCAATTTCAACTTAAAAAACAAATATAAAATTTAACACTTAACCAAATCAATAATAAATAGTTTTTGAACCACACCCAATATATGAGGAATATAAAAAATGAGTAAATACAACATGCTAACTCATTAATAATTGTTTACACATGGAACCACCTACCTTTTGAGTCAAAACCCTTGAATATTGGTGCGAAACCTCAACCGCACTCCCGCCGCACCACAAGAAAGTGAAAAAGAAACCTACACCATAATATTTCACAAAATATACCCCAAATAAAATCCTAGTTATGAACCCTAAATTCTTGACACTCTATAAATTTATGAAAGAGGGAGGAAACCCTAAGGAGAAGGAAGGAATTGAAGAGAGAAACACTTACCCAAACCAATCTTGACGAAAACAACCCAAACTCCACCAGAATCAGAATTTTAAAATAGATAAAAATTTAAGGGTGTTTTGAAAAAATATGTGGAGTTCATGTAGGAGCTATAATGGGGGGAAATAGTAATAATCGAAGGAGTTATGAAAGGATCACTTTACCTCTTCAAATCTTGGTGATTTGTGAAATCCATAGAACTTTCACACCATTTATCGATTCTATTGAGATCCAAATTGGGGGAATAGATAATGGGGGCGCGCCTTAGGTAAGTGGTCTTAGGTGGGAGTTGGGATCACCGAAAAAACTTAAAAATAGAATGAGTTATTAAATAATTAATTTTTTTTAATGCAGGAAATGAGCTTTCAGGCAGGCCCAATCCATTAAATAAAAACTAAAATCCACCATGATTATAGATTTATAAATGGTAAAAATTATTGTTTTGGTGCTCATAGGTCAGGGGATGACAAGTAGTAATTGTAATGGACAAAAAATGTTGAAAAATTAATGAGTTATAAAAGAAACAAAATTTATTTTTAAATCTAGAATTGGGTTCACGGTTTGGCCCAATTCATGAAAACTCACCCATTTATCCATAAAAGCTTGGGAAACCCCCAAAACAAATCATGAATGGAAAATAAATTAAAAATAACTTTAAAATAAGTTATTTATGTGACATGGTAGACTATAGATAAGTTTTTATTTGAATTAGGCTTCTAGCTTGTGCTTGGGTGCCTGTAGCCCCAGGTACAAGGGATAGACCAAGTTACCTTGGGTGAGAATTTCTATTTTGATTTTTCTTAGATTACTATTTATATGATTTCCACCTTGATGGCTCAATTGGTTTGTAATAATTATTTTTTGTGATATGTGACCCTTAACTCGGTGCGGTAAGGGAGAATTGGACCTTGGCTCGGTATGACAAGACAAGATTGTTTGGCTTTTGATAGACACATTTTTAGGGTATTTCAATTTCATAACTGCATGTATACTTTGTGAAGTTATAATACCATGTGAATAGTATCAAATTCCATGCTTTTAATGCTTTTGAAATGTGATAGGTAAAATCCCTGATTGAATTTCTAGTTTATTATAATGTACTATGCCATGATTTATATATTGTGAATTGCATGGGGCATGAAATTTGGGCCTGACTAGTATGAGAGAAGGTAGGTACTATGGTTGAGGTGATTTTGATCACCAGGATTGGGTGACTAGGTCGTTAGGTTGAGGCAACGTTGGTCATTAGGACGGGCATGACCCAAGGTACTTTTGGTGGGTAAGGAGGCCATGAGGCTAGGATGCGTGGGCATGGTTGCAGTGGGGGAGAGTAAGGGTAGTAGTTATGCACTGCCTATTTACTACTTTCCCTATTTACGTTATATATATATTGTTATATATGTGGGACGTCTAACCATTTATGGTATTCAACGAGTTCTTTATAGACGGTTCAGATGGAGCGTCAAGCGGGTGATAATACAGTGTCATAGGAGCATGATCAGGTTTATACCCCTGAGGGTTAGGAAGAGCATGAGCTGCTGATATAGGTTCAGGGACAAGATCAGGTTTAGAATCTAGTGCAGGAAGGGTAGCTTCTGGTTTTGATAGCGTTCGGGCCATGGCTCGATGAGCAGCTTTGATCTAGCCTGGTACGTGTTTTACATGGGATCGACAAAGACAAATAGGGAACAAAGCCCTCTATGGAATATATGACAAGGGAGTTCCAATCGCGACACCCACCACTTTTTCAGGGTGAGGGTTATCCACAAGTGGCTGTGAACTGGACATAGATCATGCAGATGATCTTCGAGTAGCTCGAGATGCCTCCAGGGCAGAGGTTTAAGCTGGCGATGTAAATGATCATAGGACCAGTGAAGCGCTGGTGGGATTTGTAGGTCTAGGCTTGTATATATGAAGGACTGGCTTAAAAGGACTTCAATGACATGTTTTTCTAGTAATTTTTCCCAGAGAAACTATGGGAGGAGAGAGCTCAGGAGTTCTTGAGCCTTCAGAAGGGTGACATGTCCGTCATGGACTATGAATCTACTTTCACTGAGCTGTCTCTCTTTGCACCAGGTATGGTAAGCGATGACACCTCAAGGGTGAGGCACTTTGAATATGGCTTACTTCACACCATCTAGGTGCAGGTAAACATCTTCAGGTTGGCCTCATTCTCAGATTTAGTGAATTAGGCACTCATATTTGAGGTAAACTTTATGGATAGGTCCCGTTTGAGCCTGGTGATGGCTTCAGGTGATGGTTCAGATAATAATAAATGAGTTCGGGATGAGTTTCAATAGGGAGGGCAGGCCAAGGACTTAGCTAGACCACCTTGTGGTAGTTTATTAGTGGTTTGATTTCAGTGTGGGAAGCCAGGGCATGTCCAGACTCAGTGTGGTAGGCCTCCAAAGGAGTTTCGGGCATGTGGATAGGTTGGGTATCTCGAGAGGTTCTATAGGAAAACTTATCAGATGGCCGGTAATTAGAGACTAGGATAAAATGTGCCATCTGGAGTTGGTTCAGGTACGGTACCAAGAGAGGGTAGCCGAGTTTCAGCTGCATGTGGAGGAAACGACAGAGATAGTAGGACCCAGATGAGGGGTCAGTGGCCGGTGACTGGTGTAGTACCGCAGGGAGGATAGGATTCAGGTAGTCATGTGTTAGGCCAGGTGCACGCCATAGAGTTTCCAAGGGCTGAGCTGGCTGGTGAGATGATGATGGTTAGAGGTACACCATGGGTGTGGCCATGATCTATTTTGTTTTTATTTGTTTTGGCATGGCCTTTTGGGGCATGTCCGTTTTGAGTGCACGAGGTGCACATGATATATGTGGACTGACCAGATGCTGGTAAGTGGGATTGATACCATATCAGGTGCGTGATATTTATATATATGTATGAGGTTCCATGGGCATCGGGGCATCCATGATATGCATGTTTCTTGAGGTGTTGTGGGAATTGGGGAAACGAGGATGCGGGTTACTTGAGGTGAAAGGCACCAGGTTTTGTTTTGACCATACATGGGATGTAGGACCTCATTGATGTAGACACCGATGCGGTTCAGATGCGTTTAGGTTTTGGAAGCAACATGGGAGCACCTAATGAGGTGCAGGGGTGACGATGCATCATAAGAGGACCATGAGTCTGGAAACAGGTTAGTGAACCTTTGCTTGAATTGAGTTTTCGACTGCTGTTAATCTGAAATGTTTTCTTCAGCACCCTTGGAAGGGAAATTCAGGGAAAAATTTCTTTAAGGGGGGAAGTTTTTAAGAACCCATTTCTTTCTTTGAGTTACATGTTTCTTTGTTTTTCAATTTTTGAGCTGTTTTTGAGAAAACTGGGGAAAATGGGTAGTTCTAAAAATTTTAGGGTTACACACCGTGTACTCCTAAGTACACACTGTGTACCCTTGAACATGTGTAGATTCCATACATGGCATGTGGGTGTGTTGGCCATGTATAAATGTTAAACCAAATACACACAATGTACTCCTTGTTCATGCCATGTATTCTAGCTGTGTACGAAGCATATACATAGTGTGCGGGGAAGTTGGAAAGGAAGAGATTAAAAACCTAGAACACATCATGTACTGCCTAGTACACACCATGTAATCATGTCAGCAAGATATGGAAATTAAGTCAATGGAAAGTGGCCACCAAATGAAAAGTTAAATAAGTTACATGACATGTAGTCCTAATTACACACCGCATATGTTCTTTTTTTCACTTAAAACATTCAATAGCCTTGTTTTGAGGTTTTGGATAGAACCTCCACACCCCAAATGTCTATATCTTCCTTTACTTCTTGAGTATTCATCCGAACCTTGATTCGATTGCTGTCAAATGCATTATAACCCCCTCTGTAAGGCCTTGATTCCTCTTAATACATTTGTCTTGATTTCTATTCTAAACCAAGTTATGTGGGTTTGAGTGTTTTTGGTTCATTTGTATATCTACCTCGATTTAGACTAAATTAGAGTTTGTTACCAGAGTAGGAGCATCATATATGTATGAGGTAGGTGGTGCATACCTTGTTTTGTATTTTTGTGGACATTTGGGTGGTGTAGCCTTTGGCCCGTCTTCAGGAATTTTTGAGCGGGACCTGTTTCATCTATTATTGCATATTGAATTAATTGTTAGACCCAAGGGATGGCTTTGAGCCTACCCTATTGCCTAAATTACTTGAGTAAGGTCAGGCGAGAGGTCGATGCTCATTGGGACATTTTGGCTCGGGGTGCCAAAATGGTTATAATTGGTATGCTTTGTTTTTGAACTGGTATGTCTAATTTGGTAAAGCACGATTTGGCTTGTTAGAGGCATTCAAGACCTCGGTGATGCTGTGTGATAGCCATTGTGCTAGTTCAATTCAACTGTTTAGATTGTTTTTCCTATTTATGTGATTTTTTTAAATGTGATAAACATGTAATTTCTAAATTGTAAATGCTGGAAACTTCGGGTTGTGTTGGGCATGGTACAAATATTATTGAGTGATGTTGGTTATAGGTTGGGCTTGAACTGGATTACTTGAGTGGTTTGACCACAAGATTGGGTGTCATGGATGTCAGATTGAGGTAGTGTGACTATTAGGTTGGGCATGGCCCGAGTTGCTTGGATGGCAAGGCCATTAGATTTTGAGTGCATGGTCACAAGGGCAAGAGGTGCTAGAGATTTTGTGGCTTGGTTTTTATTTTTGGTGATTACTGATCACCCATTATTTGAGTTGTGTGCACATAGGTAGACTCTGTGATGAGGTGGTTTTGACCTCTCGTATGAGTAGAGGCCCCCAATAGTTTCAGTTTAGGTACTATTGGTTTGGGGGTTCTTGTCGTAGGAAGCCAAATGGAAGGTGATGAGACTTCAGGAGATAGTGATGAGGATATCAGGTTGGGGGATAAGGCTCTATGTGATTGAGTCCATGGGCTGGGACAATTTATTTAAGGGGAGGTATAACTGTCCCTCCGAGTACTTTATTTGAGGGCATACATCGTTGTCCCTATGGTTACTTTATTTGAGGGTAGACATTGTTGTCACTCCAGTTACTTAATTGAGGATACGTATCACTGTTCCTATGAGTTACTATTGTTTGGGCGTGCCAATGGGACATCGGTACTTGAGACACGAGGTGTTAGGAGACACATGGTGCTAGGTTACTATTACTTAGGCATGCCTTAAGGACATCGATACTTGAGACACGACGTGTTAGGAGGCACATTGTGCCAGGTTACATGACTGAGATTTTGGCATTGACCAAACCAAGTGATACTCCATGGTGGATATTGAGAACTAGTGGAAGTTATGTTTACATTGTGAATCATACTATTTACTTTACTTATAGATGCATGTTTTCTTAAACACATATACTAGGTATGCACCATTGGGTGGTATCCTACTAAGATTTATCTCACACCCTACATGTTCCCTTAGGGACACGTGTAGAATTTATGGATTTATGTGCAGGAAAGAGACCAACTTCAGGATAAGGATCATATTATCTATTGCATGGAGATGGTTTGGACCTTGTGGTCATTCCTAACAGAAGTTTACTTGTTTAGTTTTCATTTCCTATATCAGCATACTTACTTGTTTTGTAGCTACCATTGGTTATCCATTGGTGCCCTTTTTATATTGACATGTATGCCATGTTTGTTCAATAGTAGTTGAAAGTGGTTTTAACATGCTGGTCTGTTAATTTTCCACTGCAGTTATATTTATTTTTCTCCTGCTGTTTAGTGATATTTAATGTGATTCCACTCTGTGGTTCTGGTTCAAGTCTGCTGATTCATCTATTTCCACTAAATGTTTATTTTTTATGCTCAGACTAGTACCATTATTTTCTTCTAAGAGGGTATATCCTCCCCACAATACTTGTTACACCCTCACTGTTAGTCGGTAGCCTTTGGTGTTCGGGGAGTTGTGCCTAAGGTAGTAACACCGCGCCCATTTAGCAATATTTGGGTGGTTTTTCGGGTTAGGATGTTACCCTAAGGGGATTTAGAGGTGTGAGTTATGTGGGTAGAGGTGGTGGCCTTTTATAAGAGGGAGGAGGGGTACTTTAGGAAAGTTTAGAAATATTAATTTATTATAAATTAAATTTCGATTAAAAATGGTCCAAAACTCATTTAATTAGAAGATAAGATAATTATTTTTCAAATACCCATCATCCAATAATTTTACAAAATATTTTAATATTTTTTTATCCTTATGGTCTAACCCTTATTCTACCCTTTTTAATCTTATAGTAATATCGTGTTATTTACACATTGTGGGTTAATTTAATTACCATATCATGTCAAATGACCCACAAAAAAGTAATTTATGAAATATTTGGAATTTTCTTAATAATTTTTATAAATCTTATATTTTTAGGAATTTAATATCATTTAATAAACTATTTTATATTTTAAGTTATGAATTATATCAATTTTGGACACTATTCATACTTGACTTTTTTATAAATTCATAACAACCTGATTCCTTTGAACAAAAGGAATTAAATAAAACTTAATATGTCAATATCATTATAAAATTTGAGGATGAAATCAAAATAACCAAGTTACATTTATTTTAACATTTATAATATCATTTATTTGAATCTTTTATTAATGAAGGAATCACTACATCATCATTGTGTCATAATTAAATTTATTTATTTCATGTCTAAAAATTATAAATAAAATATCATGATATATGAAATATTTTTATATTTCTAATGAATATTTATAGTCTAAGATATAAATTATATAAACCCATATAAAAATTGTTTTATTAAAAGATACATGTTTATGTTATATTTCTCTTTACTTTAAATTAATTAATATAACATGACATTATCAATCCCAAGTGGATCCATGGGGTCCCAAAATCAACCCAAGGATAACCATGGTCGGACATATCTCATCCAAGCTTCCAGCTATGGGGATTATATTCATTCAATTTAAATGAAACTTTACTCAATTTCCAGAGTATAAAACTCTCATAAGTTCTGATGTCGGTATGATCAACCATTAATCCACCCTTTTCTACTAGATCTTTCATGTTCTTATCACTAAGATGAACAATACAATTATTCCATAACTCCATACTTCAATTAGTTATAATTCTATCCATTGATCACCTATCTAAAATTTCATTTAGATACAGGGTCCCATATTTAACTCCTCTTTTTACAACCATTGATCCTCAAGTGAATTTCCATACATAATTAGTAAAAGTTATACCATATCCATCCTTATCCAATTGTCCACCAGAAATGATATTTTTCCATAAGTTAGGGATATTATGAAATTATTTTAACTTCATCATGTGACTATTAAACATCCAGATATTCACATCACCCTTACCAATAACTTCCAGAGCCTCACTATCCACCAAGTGCACCTTACCGAATCTTCTAGATACATAATTCTACATGCACCCTTACTCTGATGTTGTATGTAATGATTCTCCAAAATCAAAAACCCATGAATAAAATAGATCACAAAAACTAAATAACAAGTTACTATTTTCTACTAAATTCAAATAATTGGACCTTATGGAAACTAATTTTATAGAATTTTTTCCCATTCTTACAATTTTCTTGAGATACCCCCACTTAATACAATGTTAGGAAGTAGGTATGAGTTTGGTAAAATTACATCTAATATCATCCATGGTATTATTTTTCTTTCTTTCTACTCATATTATAGTTGTGTGATCTTCCTCTATCTTCTACATTCAATGTATTTTGGTTGGTTCCTAGAATTCCCTCCACTCAAGTTGTTTATTTATGATTAAATTATTGACATATTCAAGGTTTAAGTATGATTTTTAGATAAAAGTAATGAAAATAGTGACCATAACCTCCCAAATATTCAGTAGTGATGAAAAGATAATAAATTCCTAGAAATCATCCATGAAAGTTAATTTCATTATCTTGACCATAGTTAAGATCATGTTAAAGTTATTAACATGGTTTTTGGATAGTCTTACTTTCTAAAATATCATACCAAACTGTTAGGGCCAATAGGGGCCTATATACCCTGAGAGGGGGGGGGGGGGTGAATCAGGGTATGGATATTCTTTCGCAAAGTTCCTCCTGCCCCACTAGATCTTGACCTCTCTATTACAAGGGTCACTTTGTTTGCACTCGTGTGATTATTATGACCAATTCTTTTCTTATTTATCTGATTATGATACTTTGAATGTAATGTAGGGAAGCAAACAGGCAGACACAAAGATTTTTACTTGGTTCACCCTCACTGGGATACGTCCAAGGAGCATATGCCGACAAGTTTCCGGTCATACCAAATTCCATTATTCTTCACTAGATGTGGATTGCAATGTTTGGGCTAGATCACTTCTATGCCCAGGCTCACTGCCTTTACAATGTTTAGGGTCAGCTCACTGCTTCCCCAAGGGTCACTCCCTATTTCTCTCTCTCTGGCTCACTGCTGGTGGAGAGGATCACCTTCTTTCTCTTCCTTTGCTCACTGCTCTTGGAAGGAATCCACTCACAGTTTATAGACCTGTAGGTCTCCTCATTTGCATGAAGGAATGCATCTTCCTCTGTAAGTAGATGCTATGTTGAAGCCCAATTTTCACCCGTAGATGAATATCTCTTTGCACCGAAGGAATCAGGAAAAATTCCAGCTTCCACACAGCTCGAAAATCACTTCTGGAAATAAACATTACTTGGCGCACAAGTCAATCGCGGCGCGCAAGTATCGGCGTGCAAGTTACAACGGGCGCGCAAGTCCTCAGACACTTTCGCGACTCAAGCTTCCTCAACTCTTAACCTACGCAACTCACTCTCTTTTACGCCCAATCCAATATTGGAACACAACTCTACACTAGCGCGCAACTTCAAACACTGGCGCACAACTATCACCCTGGCGCGCAAGTCCCACCTGCGCGACCACACACACCACTTGTGCGACCACCACACCTGCGCGACATGAGCTCTGATTTATCAAAGTGTTGAACTCCAGTGTGGAATAAAGAGGGGTGGTCCAGTATTTATAGGGAAATTGACCACCCTGTGCGACGATGCGCAAGTCACCTGCACGACCCAGTCTCGGCGCGCAAGTCGTCTCTCCTTTTAGACACTTGCTCGACCAACTCCCAAACTTGCGCGAACCGATTTCCTTATCCATATTTTGATCTTCTGATCTTGAAAAACATATGGCGCGCAAGTTTCCAATACTCCAAGTCCTCGGCGTGCAAGTCCCTTTTCCAAAAACACTTTTCTTCATTTGTCGATTTTCAGGCCCAAAAATTTGGCAAACACTGGAAAACGACGCCACCTTGTATCTATTCTTTTATACCACCTCCAAATCATCCATTCCTTTTGTTGATGTTCTTGAATCAAATATGGATCGTCGACCTTAGCTCTTTAACTTGACATTCCATCATGAAATCCTCTTTGTCAAAAAATTTGTATGTCATTGTTTTGCTTTGTCAACAATCACCACTCAGATGTCCACTTTGTCAACAAACACAATCACCTCAAAAATGCTTCAATGATGACTTAAGGGATTTTTTCCCAACACAAACAACCTACATATCATAAACACCTTTTTTAATGCTTTTGTTTTTTATAAATGTCTATTATAAAATCCATTAGTTCTGTAGTTGTTTTCTTCTCTTGAATGTTGAAAGAAAAATTTCCTAGAAAAGTCATTCCCACCATTCGAAGTGCCTTAAAATCAATCCATTCCTATTCATCTTTCACCATATTCTCTGGTTTAATTCTAGTTAATAGAACATCCTAGTACTTTTGGATAATATAATCTTCCATATAAATCCTCCATGATATATAGTCCCTTCTATCAAACTTATCAACCCTGATCTTTCCATACTTTGATTCCATTATACCAATGCAGTAACTCCCACCGAATCTAATAACATCAAGGAAAAAACTGAAATGAATATGCCCAAAGTATATTGAGTGAAACCACTTTTCATGAGAAAAGATCTGATACCACATGTTGGGAGGAGAAACAATGGGAAATAATGAGTTTATAAGAAGTTAAAAAACCAGAAGAAATATATTTCACCCATTAAAATTTCACCACCACCATACTTCATGCACAAAAGATATGCTAACCTCCAAAGCTTAAAATATTCAAAACTTACATATCTTGAGAGAACCCTAAATCACCACAACTTAAGTATACCAAAAAAAATCACACAAGAATACAAATAAAGTAATAAATAATAAAATAAATAACACTTTGGTTTTATGTGGTTTAGATTTTTATTCTACATCCATGGGAGAACATTGCAATAGTTTTATTTATCTGGAAGTATACATATTACACTGAGTAACTTGTGAAACTTTTGATCACTATGAAGAATAATATTGTTAAAAGTCATAGTACACATCAGTAGGTGGTCCGACCCCATATATATAGAGGACTTCAAATGATAAATCATTTTCACCAACTTCCTACATTTACAAGAAACTATTCATTCACAATAATATTTTCCAATTTCCTATAGAATTCCATATAATGTATGGATACTTTCATTAGACTCATCAAATAACATACTCATGGATAATTGACCTCACTATGAGATTCAAATTCTATTTAAATCATTGTAATTTGATCCTGAAAGTCCTTCTATTGTGTTAAATTCTTCACTTACCTTGCCAAATTCTAATGAATTGAACCACAAAATTTGATAGAACTGATTTTTATGACTTGAATTGGATTCATAATCCAAATAATTAGGAAACTGATGTAATCAGTTATCTATATTCAAGGTATTTTATTTAGGTAGATAGCTAGCTTCCTTTTCTTGATGGTATAGTTTTCTCATGGTTATGAGATGGCCTTTAGGACAAGGGATGTATGGGTTTTAAAATTATATCAATTAGAATGTGGGACCCCCTACTGCATAGTTCTAGATAGTGTATTCTCTTTAGGTGGAGAGTGTTTTTGGGTCCATATTAGATTCAAGTTAAGTGATTTCCATGTTCACTACAAGCCTTATAGATTAGTTTTTGTTTTATTTACATTCCATATAAGTAGTTATTTATTTTCTATTATTTTTTGTATATGAACTGTTTCAGTTTGAGTTTATTTTTATACTTTTATGTTACTATTTTATCATGGGTTTATTTTAGGATCATTAATTCTCAATTTTTGGTGTTCAGTAAGAACTAGAGTAATTCTAGGCACCTATGATTGTCATGTGATTAACAAGGAGTCGATTTATGTGAATCAGAGTTCTTTTTATGCATTTATATTTAGAATGTTTTTATTTTTGAGCTCATTATAGTTATAAATTATATATCATTGATATGGGATAGTGTGTATAAATGTTTTACACATAGAAAATATTGGGACAAATTTACTCTTATTTTTAATGAGTCTTACATGTTTTCATGAATTAATAGGATATGTTAGGTGGTGTCAGGACATTGAATGTTTAGGTTTATGTTTTTATTTTACAAGGTGGGGAATATTAATTCACTCAATTTGTAAAATAAATGCATTTTATTTTATTTTCCATTATATATATAATGATATTTGTTTTATATGGGTTGTATTGTATATTTTTTATTGGACCTTTATTTTCAATTGACCCATGTTGCACTACTACTAATGTTCTCAGCTTATTTTTTTCCTAGATTTTGGTCCCTAATATCTTATAACTTCCTTGTTTTTGTGCTTATTATTAGATTTGGTTCCCTAGAACCAATGAATTTGTACTTTATATTTTCTATATATTCAAATTCTTGAAAATTAATAAATTTATTATCGTAAATTTAGTATTATTTTTTCATAAAATTATTGTTATAATGTCCTTAGAGTATTTTTCACACCGAAAGGTTATAACCGTGTCTCATTATAACAAGATCCTTAAAGTTCTATGATAATATTATAGAATGCATAAGTCTTATGGTCAAATGAATTCATATGATGGGGCACATATGATGCAAACTATCAGGTTCTTGATTCTCATAAACAAATAGGGATTCATCTCAGGAAGTTTTCACTTAGTAATACTCTAGAAAAGAGATTATATGGAAAAGCCCACAAGTAGGAATTCCATATGTTTTGTGTCACAATATATTCTTGTCTCTGAATGTGTGTATTGTTCCTTATAATTGAGATTATTATTAATTTATATCATAATTTTTGTACTTTGATGTATTTCCCGAAAAAATGATGACCTATTTCTGAGATGAAGTGGGATCCATTGGGTGCATCATAAGTGATATGACATTATGAATAAGACAATAAAGTTTTTTCCATTTTAAGATAGGAATATGATATCTTGACCCATTTATTGGAATATAACTTTCAAACCAAATTCCATGGCCATGGTGATTGATGGGTTTATTTCAGAAAGGAAAAGAAAGATATATCAATATCATAGGTTGGTGAAACATGTATGCAACCCGCTTGATGAGATATTGAGACAAATGGATTATATTACATAGTGAGTGTTTGTATGTGGTCATTATCATTGTGATATTAAATTATTCCTCTATGGGTTCCCTTACACATTTCTATAGATTGATAATGGACTTTAGACAAGACTATTAATGACACTAAGGAAGAGGCCTTGAAAGTCACACACTTAGTGTAACCACTGATCTCAGTTAAATTCTATTTGAATTTAACAATTGGAATAAATATTATTCTTAAGATCAAGAAACAATATTTATTCAGTATTTATTAATCATAAATATTCAGTCACCATATTTATATGTGAGTTTAATATTAAACGAATATTTATTCTCAAGATGGTGGAAATAATATTTATGTATCAAATGAATAATATTTATTATTTTAGGTTTAGTAAATTCTAAGGAAACTGGACAGACTGAGTTAAGGTCTTGATAATAGAGATGATATAATCTTAAATATCATTTAAATAAATAAAGAATTATTTATTTTATAATTATGATATTATTTTTTTAGTACATAACACTCCATGATAAAACAACAACAAAAACAATATATTAGTTTTATTATTGTTATTAACATGGAGAATATATTATATTTATTATTTGATTAAGAGCCTTCGTGTAATTATCAATCTTAAACCTTATCTCTATATATTATCACTTATATCATTTAATTGTGTGTGGAAAATAATTTTTGTTTCATATAACACATCCTATCCCTATATAATTATCTCAAGAAAGAATACCTTTAGGGTTCCTACCCAGAATAGGATAATTTCTCTATCTCATTTTCACTCTCAAGATTGAGATAATGAGAGAGACATTCCATCAAGGCTAAAGGATTTTTTTTAGATCAAGATGAACAATGGAAGATGATTGGATCATCCACACTATTGGTTGGAGTTCCATCAGTGTTGTTTAAAGATTAAGGAACACATGTGGACCACTAATAAAGGATTATACTTTAGAACGTCAGTGAAACAATGATATAAATCGATTAAGGTTTAAATAATCAATATCTTCATCAAATAAATAATCTCAAAATAAAGGTATTTTTTGATATTAAATTAATTAAAAATTTAATATTAAATAATCCTCTTTGTGTTATGGGATTATTTTAATATATTTTTATTTAGTTATATTCATTATACATGATTATTATTCATCATATTCTTATGTATTATCCATTAAATCTAACAAAAACCCATTTTTGGGCATGGTCTCAACCAGCTTCAACTGTGTTCAGAACCTTCAGTTGGTATCAATGTGGTTATGTCCAAATATATGATTATTCAAATTTGTTGATCGATCTATCATGATTATTTTTCTAGATTATTGTTTTTTTCATTATTAATCCATTAATATGAGATGATGAGTCCATTCACTATCATATGACTAAGAATAGGCTAAAAAATCATGAAAAATTAATGGAGATACCATTATGAGGTTCTATAGATCTTGAATGTATGACATGATTATATGATGTGTAATCTAATTGCATGACATGTAGTCTCATTCAAACACATGGCTACATGGTTTCACCAATCACATTTGGTCACGTGGGGGTCTATTACATGACATGTAATTAAATAGTGTATTGAATATTATAGTGGGACAAAATTTATAGGGTTATACAACACATAACTTCTGTAAACTCCATGCAACACCACATGATTTGGTGGTCAAAGGAAATTACATGTAATTAATATGTTGTGTGTTGACTTCCAGTCGATCGACACACGGCAACTATCTTACATGAAATGTAGCTGACATACATGTCGTGTAACATGGTATTATCCTATATGAATCACATGCTTATTCCTTAGTAATGTATCCCAAACTACCATAGAAAGTTACACACAGTGTGTAGAAGGATGTACATGTCATGTGATTCATACACATTTATGTGTATTATATTCCAATCCAAGTTTCACATTGCATAAATTAATTATATAAAATAAAAATTAATTAGAAAATTAAACCAAACTACACAACATGTAGATGGGGTACACATCTTGTGAAAAGGTTTTGTTTAATCTTAAATGCCTAATTAATTTCTATGTTATTTGGAACTACATTCCATGTAAGGTCATTGTACACATCGTTCACTTCATGAGAAATAAAATTGGTATATGTTGTGTGTATTAATGTGTGTCATGCATCATAAATTCCAAGTTGATTACTTATATTGACATATTAAATTGAACACTATGTAATAACATGACATTCCATGTATGTTTCATTTCCATGTAAGAACATAGTATAAGACCAAATGGGACATAACATAGTATATATGGGTATACGCCATGTTACCTCCATGTACACATCATGTACTTAATTTTGAATAAAATTAATTTATTTTAAAATGATAGTGGACAAGAATATTATGTATCATAAGGACTACTTGGATTAATAATTATGATATAAATATTAATTAATCAATAAACCCATTAATAATTAATTCAAAATAAATTTATCTTAATTAATATAATGATTAGAAATGAATGAAATAATTTATGAATTTGATGTCATTGTATTTATGTGATTGATCATGAGGTTGACTAACCACTGTATGTGTTGGGATTATGTTTAATTTAATATTATTTTATGAGTTTTTATATATAAATTTTTTTTATCAAATTAAATTTTATGGACTTTGTGTTATCCCTCCCACCTTTATTATGTTGGACTTATGCGTACATGGTTTATTTTATTTATCCCATATCCCTATTTCTCCTCACCCACATGTCAGTAAAAAAATATAAAATGACGAATCTCCAAGGAGAGGAGGAGGTTCATGACCCCAACCAAGGTGAAACCAATCAATAAGATACAAAGATCGATTGTGGAATTATATAAATTGATCCCATACCAGCTCAAATTTTCCCCCCTAGGAACATATATTGAATTATCATTTTCTCAATAAATCAACCATTATAAAAGATTTGGATCAAGTCACATTATTACTTTATTTTTTCAAGGTGAATGGTTATCTATATTATAACATGTATGATTATATGATGTTAAACATAAACATATAAACTAAATAAGATCAAAATACATTCAAGATAAAGTAAAATAAATAAATTATACATAAATTATTTTATAAAAACATGGTCAATTAGTTATGTAAAATCCACATAATATTAACAAGAAATGTAAATAGTAAAATTATTAAATTTATGGATAAATAAATAAAATCCCTCAAGGATGTATTAAGTCAAAATAATTATGTTATATAAGTTAATATGGACCCATAGTTAATGTGTTGGTTATACTATATTCATGGGAACTTTTAATTATTGAAGAGTATAAACAAAGATCATGGGTCGACTTAATGAAAGTTGTATTGAGTGTAATGAACGTAGTTTGATCAATAAAAATTTAGAGGAAAGTGTTGAGGAAATTTGATTTAGGATTTCAAGATTTAGGATTCCACTAAATGGATCATTGAGCTATAAGTTAGTAGTTATAATGACCATCTACCTAAATACCTTTTTATGATTTTTATGTCCATATTTTGGACCATGAGAAGGGGAATATAGATTATTACCACTATAATTCCCACACTATAGGATATTACTAGTCTAATGGTGAGGGTTATTGAGAATGGTTAAAATAGTGGGTGATTAAAAAGATAATTAAATTTATTTCATCTCACATATTTTGGTAATCAAGAAAAAGTATTCAATTTTCTTTTATTTTTTTGTAGAAAAATAGAATTTTCATCGATATATCTATGATGTATACTAGTGAAAGACAATATTCTCTATGGTAGTAAATTCTAGGAGTTGTATATTAACTTATATATTTTACTATGTTAGTAATAAAATCTTTACATATTAGAGGCCCCATTTCTTGATCTTTTATCTGAGGAGGTGAGTGGGGAAGAGTTGTTTGTCTACTTAAAATTATTGGATGATGTAATAGATTTCCAGTGTCTGATGTTTTCATCCATGTTTGATGAACTTAATAAGCCGTATAAGAACATTGATGTATATACTATGCTCAAACATCATTATAATACATATCATGATATAAATATATAGGAGTGATATGTGATTTCCTAGGATCATTTTACATGAAAACTTGGATATAGTGTAATAGATGGGCCTCATATAGTCAAGATGATTAGGTTACATGAGTGTTCATATATTATTATTTTTAAGGTTCCTAATGAACTACAAATAGATATCATACTTACCTCACCCACTCATAGATTCTAAAATTTTATTGTGAATTTTAATGTAAAAAATTGACAAGTCTCTCCCAAATATCCTTACTTTGATTCACCAGGTAGATAAGGATATAAATCACGAGAATCCTTTAGTAATTATGGTGAAAAATAATAATGGAAATATGAAAGTATCCAAGAATAATTTTAACTATAATTCCTCTTCACAATTCTCATCTAATAGGAGGAAGATTAAGGTGGAAGAAAGGGAATAAGAAGCTGCCTATTTTTCATGTGGAAATAAGGGACACTCGAAGAAGAACTACACCATGGAAAAGAATTAAGGTGAAGCTTAAAGTGAAATTTTTATCAACTGAAATATTTCTATTTCTATAAATTTGGTTTTAGATACAACTTATGGTGCTCACATTTTTATTTAATTATTGGAAAAAAGTAGATTTAAAAGAGTTTCTTGAGGTGAAGTGGATCTATGATCTACTGATGGGGCAAGACTCAATTTAGTGTCTGTTGGATACTACCACATAAAATTACCAATAGGATTGATCTTAGTCTTTTAAAACTATTATTATGTGCCAAGTGTTACTAAAAATATTATTTCTACACCCAGTCTTGATATATATGGTCCTTTTTCAAAATTTTCAATAAAAGTTTCTACTTTTACAAATATAACATGTGTTATTATAATAAATATCTATATAATGTTATTTATGTATTGGAATATGAAGACCATGTTTTGGAAATTGATAATGAATCTAGTTCACATGACTAATATCACACCCAATTGTGACATCACCGGCTAGGTTATATAACTAAAAATTGCTCGAAAAAATTATATCAAGATGGGTATTTATATTTTTTTGAACTAAAATCACATGGTATATGCCACACTTGTTTACAAGGTAAAATGAAAAAAGATCCATTTAATAGAACGGGTAAAGGGCCAAAAGTTTCTTTAATTTGTTTATACATCTGTATGTGGAGTATTTCCTATTGAAGCAAGGGGTGTATCCTCATAATCAATAACTTTTACTAATGAATTTAGTAGATATGGATATGTACACTTAATGATGTATAAGTTATATTACTTTGAGAAATTTAGGGAATAAAATAATGAAATTAATAAACAAGTTGGAAAAAAGATAAATAAAATTCACTTAGGCTATAGTAAGGAACATATTAACCAATAGTTCATCAATTTTCAAAATGAGTTTGAGATCCTATCTCAACACACACATCCTTATAAACAATATTGGAATGGTTTTGGTGAAAGGAGGAACCAAAAATTTTTAGATATAGTGAGGTAGATGATGAGTCTTATAATTGTTATATTATCCCTTTTTAGATATGTATTAAAAATTATGGTGAACATATTAAATTGGGTTCTAATTAAAGCAAAAAATAGTATTCCATATGAGCTTTGGTATGGAAGTAAATCAAGGTTGTCACATATATGAGTATGGGGTTGTGAAGCATTTGTTAAGGCTACCTCTAGAAATAAACTTGAAACTCAAGGCACAAAGTGTATCTTTGTGGGATGTCCTAAGGAAAATAAAGGATATTAACTACATGGACAATAAAAAAACAATAATTTCAATTAATATACATCATATATTTATTTATAGGGAGAACATATCCAAAAGATATAGTGGGAGTGAGATATAATTTTTTGAAGTCCAAGATTAAGATACAAATGAGTTAGCATAGGAATAGGTTCCAAAAATCTCCATTAAAGAGGATGTTCTAGAGACAAAAATACTATGTATGAACACTAGAGAGGTTAGAGAACCAAATATATATGTTTTTCTAATCACTGAGGTTATTGAATCATTATCAGTTGATAATAATGTATATGTGTCCTATAAGGAAGAATTAAATGGCATAAAAGATACTAGATGAAAAAAATCCATGAATTCTAAGATGGATTCCATGTAACAAAACCAAGTCTGGATTTTAGTTGATCCTAAAATGGTTATAAATCCCATTGGTTGAAAATGGGTATTCAATAAGAAACTAGATATAGAAGTTAACATCAATATTTATAAATATATATTGGTAGTAAAAGGGTTTAAAAAACATCTTGGCATTGACCATGATGAAACCTTTTCTCCAATTTCTATACTGAAATCCATTAGAATTATACTTTCTATGACATCTTACCATGATTATGAAAATTTTAATATAGATGTCAAAATATCCTTCCTTAATGGTAACCACATGGAAGATGTCTATATGGAATAACCATAAGGGTTTTTGACTCTAAAATATGTCTATAAGGTATAAAAGTTGTAGAGATAAATTTATGGGTTGAAGAAAACATCCATATTATGGAAAATTTACACTGATGAATCCATAAGGAATTTTATATCATAAATAATGAATGAGATCCTTGTGTTTATAAGAATTTTAGTGGGAGTGCATTCATTTTACAAATAGTATATATTGATGGCATAACACTGATTTTAAATGAGATACTAGTCTCATAGTTTGTTAATATGTGGCCAAACACATGGTTCTCCATAAAGGACTAAGGTGAATCCATATACAATCTTGGGGCCAAGATCCATCATGATAGATCTAAGAGGCTACTTAGACTATTTTAAGGAACATATATTGGGAAAATACTAAATAGATTCAGTATGGAACAATCTAAGAGGGGATTATTTCCAATTTTGCATGACATACTTCTCTCTAATAAAATGTATCCTAAGAAACAGGAGGAGTGACAGAGGATGAAAATGATATCTTATGAATTAGCGATAGGGTCATTCATGTATTCCATTCTATATACTGGGCCAGAAATTTCCTACTCCTTTAGTGTGGTGGGAATATATCAATAAGATCTAAGATATTGCTATAGGATGGTAGTCAATACTATCCTAAAGTATTTTATGCATACTAAAGATATATTTTCACCCTTAATGGAGAAGATCTAAGTTAGAAGAGCTCAAAGATTCTAGTGGTCACTGATTCTATAGTAGAGTACGAGTATATTATAGCTTATGATGAAATAAAGGAAGTAGCATGGATACAAAATGTCATCTAGGATCTTGATTTGGAACCTAATAGTAAAGATACTATCACACTATACTATGATAATATTTCAAAAAATGGATCTTTCCAAGGATACAAGGTCACATCAGCAGATGATGCACACACTTCACAAATATCATCTCTTGAGGGATTTTTATCATAGAGGAGAGGTTGTAGTAAGTAGTGTTTCAATGGATAATAACATAAAAAACCTATTTAATAGATCCTTATCTAAGAAGAATCACAAATATCATCTGAGAGATAGTGAACTAAAAGTCATTAGCAGTTAGTTCCAGTGTAAGTGGATGTTTTTTGGAGTTGATTCCATAGTACTAATGAATTTTTCACATTAGATTGATTTCATATTTAAAGATTTTAATATTAATATATTTCTTAGAAAATATTTATTATTCTTCTATGTAAAATTAATGTGATAATATCCTTAGAGTATTTATCAAACTAAAAGGTTATAATAGTTACCCACTATGATGATAACCTTGAAGCACTATGACAATATTCAAGAATATATAAGTCCTATGGTTGAATAAGACCATCTTATGGGACATATATGATAGATACTATTAGCTTCATGATTCTTGTATGTGTCCGAGGATTCATTTCATGAAGTTTTCACTTGGTAATCTCCAAGATGGAAGATTATAAGGACATGTCCACAGGTAGGAATTCCACATGTTCAATGTCATTGGATATTCTTATCTACGAATGCGTGTATTAGTCCTTACACTTGATATTATTATTAGTTCATATCATGATTTATGTACTTTAATGTATTTACCAAAACTTTGGTGACCTATGTTCATAGTAAGGTATAATACATTGGGTGCATCACAAGTGATATGACATTAATGAATATGTATTTAAGGAATTATCCCTTGTAATACTAGAAGATGATATCTCAACCCTTTGATTAAAATGTAAATTTAAAACTACATTCCATGTCCATGGTGATTGACAGGTTAATTTTATAAATTTAAAGAAAAATATATCGAGGTTATAGGTTGGTGACATGTGTAAGCAACATTCTTGTTAAGATATTGAGACAAAGAGATTATATTACACATTGAATATTAATTTGTGGTTTTTTTATTATTATATTAACTTGTTTCTCTATTTGTGCCTTTATATGTTTCTAGATATTGATATTAGTCTTTAGTCAAGCCCGCTTAATTCCACTAAGGAATAGGTCAAGAGGGTCACACACTTAGTATATCCATTGATGTCAGTTAAATTATATTTTAATTTAATAGTTGGAATAAATATTATTCTCAAGCTTAAGAAATAATATTTATTCAATATTTATTGATAAAAAATATATAGTCACAATATTTATATATTAATTGAATATTAAATAAATATTTATTCACAAGATTATAAATATAATATTTATTATTCAAGGTATGGTAAATTCCAAGAAATGTGGGTGAGTTGAGTTAAGGGCTCAGTAATGATGGTTCTAGACATAGTAAAAGTGCCTATTGGGCCTATGGAGCACTAAAATTTTGTTAGATTCAACAGATCATTTAAAATGTACATGACGATGAGCAGTTATATGTTTTGAATAATATTAAATTTTTTTTGTAACCAAATGAGAATATCTTTTTCATGTTAACTTATAATTAATTTTATAGAATAAAGAAATAGCTTGGTCTAAAATTCATTCTTAAATTTAGGTGTTGATCATATGAAGGTGATTTAGTTATATTTTCATTGCTTTGATGAGGTCCCAAATTAGATCCCATCTAGCGGTGATCTAAAATTTCTGCTTTGATCACAAAATGTCACTGATGGAACTCTAGGTGCTAGAATATTGGTGCTAATCATTTTTCATTTATCCCTTGATTGCAACACATTCCTTTAGGCATGAAGGAATCTCTCTTGATCACTTTGTCTTGAGAGGGACAAAAGGAGGAAGAGATAATTTCTTGATCTTGAGAGAAAACCCTAGAGGCGTTCTCATTTAGATAGAATTCTCTAGGGAGGAGAATGTTGTGCACAATAACCAACCCCTCACAATTCTTATAATTGTATATTTATAGACCTTGGGTTAGGGTTTCATATTAATTAATTTCCCAAAGGACCTTAATAACATGTTAAACCCAAAAGGAACCCCATTCCGTGTAAAATAATAATAATATTATTATCTTATTCTTTGGAATGTGATAATCTACACAATGATAAATATTATTTACAGTCTGGTAAATAAATATTTATCACTAGACCAATAACCGAGTTTACTCATCCTCCTTGACATTTATTGAATTATTGAATAAATATCATAAATAAATATTATATTCATGTCCTAGAGAATAAAATAGTTATTCTAATATTCACATAATTGAATAAATAATTATTTATTAACTTTCTTATAATAAGAGAAATGTTATACATTCAATAAATAGATAAATATTATATTAACAGTTTGGAGAAAGAAATATTTATTTTGATATTTGTGTAATTAAATAAATTATTAATTAATTAATAAATAATTATTTATTACCTTGTGAATAAAAATTCATAAATAAATATTATATATTCACATAATTATATAGTTTCCTTGTGAATAAATATTATTTAATATTTTCAATCATTTAATAAATCTTGAATAAATATTATTTATTGGTTTAGAGAATAATATTTATTCTAGCTGTAAAATATAATATTTATATTCGATCCAAGGAAATACTTCATGTGTGACCCTCTAGGCCTCCTTCTTAGTGGCATTAGGTGGACTTTCCTAAAGTCCAAGATTACTGTATATTAGCAATCCACAACACCCATAGAGGAAGATGATACGTTGCAATGGAAATAACTATATATGAATATTCACTTTGTAATATAAACCTTTTTTCATGATATCTCATTAAGCAAGATGCACACCCATGTCATCAACTAATATTATTGATACAAATTTCTTTGAATATTTGAAATAAACACATCTTTACACCATGACCATGGAATTTAATGTGACTATAACATCCCATTACCTTGTTTCATGTACTTATTAACCCTTTGTTGATCATACTTTATTTAGTTATTATCTCAGGTTGTTTTAGGTGAAGTTTGATTTTTTTTTTGAAATTTTGGGGCTATGCATGGTTAGTGAACAACTAGGTAAAATCATGTGGATTGAATCAGGAAACCATGCGACTATATATGAGCCACTGGAAGGGCGAACCCAGTTTTTTCAAACCATGTGGACACCCCTCCAAACCATATGAACTTGGGTAGTTGGGGTTTACATGGTTTTAACATGAGTATAATTTCTATGTGGCCAAATCGTTCACCCTTTATAGAAGCCCAAGGAGCATGCACAATTAAGGAACACGATTACTACTCACCGTACAACCCACCCGGTAAAACGATCTCAGGGTTTTTAATTCCACTAAAAATTTAATAAAAAATACCAAGACCCGTTTTTAAGATTATAAACATTTCCATTCAACCCTAAATAAATTCCTTGGTCTTTAGAGGCTCTCAAGAATCATTTTTGACTCCCTTAACCCTTTCTCCCAAAAGATCTAAGTTTCGATGATCTCATTTGATCTCCTTCTGGTAAGTGAATAACCTATCATGTAGTTTCTACCAATCTCCTTATTATATTACTTTTATAGAGTTATATATAATTATTTTATTGATGGATATAATCTCTGTTTTTATGGATCTTGATTCTTGGTTTTATTTCATGATCTCCTTCACCTCCATTCTCATTGGTGTTACCGTTGTGGTTGTTGAACTTATCCCTTGATTAAAGGTAGGTGGTTCCATAAGAATTTACCCTATAATTAAAACCCTATAATGATTGATTTATTTGAAATGAATTTTTAATTGATTTAGAAACCCATATTTGAGAATATTTGATGTTTGATTTTAAAAGGGAATGGAATTATGAAACCCCCAATTTCAATGGAATTGAAATTTTTGGGTAGAATTTGAGAAAAAATTATGGCTTTAATTGAAAGTGTATTTCATGAAATGAATTTATTTTGATTCTTTATAAAATTTTCTTAAAATGAAAGATGATTTGAAAAGGCATGGATTTGATGAAAACTTATGATTTGGTTTTGAAATGAAAAGGTATGTTGAGAATAAAATTGGGAAATTAAATTCTGAATGATGAAATGATTTGAAATGGTTTATTTTACCATGATTGAATGATTGATTGTTTGAATCACATGTGATACTATGTAGTTAGTGGGTGATTAGGACAAGCACACTAGGATTCTGATTCCCTAACAATGGATTGATGATGAAAACACTAATTAAACTATGTTTGACATGATTTTTTAGGATGGGTCCCCTAGTGGAGTGTAAATTTATTTACCATAATGGTCCCCTTAATGGGGAATTGATTTGAGTGTGTACAGATATATTGAGTCATGATGATAATTAAGAAGTGTGAGGATCCTATTACAAGAAACTAACATACCATAGGGTTTATAATCACAGTTCTTTGTTTTTTTGACTTGATTATACATAACATTGATTATAGAACTATTTTATTCATACAAAATATTTTATATTAATTTTTTATATAAAATTTTCATTTAAGAATATTTTTATACATCTTCCATCTTTTGAGTTGAAATTGTTTTTTGTTGAAAATATGTAAATGCATTTACATGCCTTGTTTTACTTAAATTGAAGGCATTAATGGTTTTTTGTTATGGAATTTATTATAGAACACTTAGTGAGAACCTATTAGGATATTCAACTCACACCCTACCTTTTCCTTTGGGAATTTGAATATTATCTTATTCCAGGTCCAAGAAAAGGGAAATTGACACTTATAGATGGTGGGTGTGCTTGATTCATGGGACCTGGAGTGATGGAGGTGACTGGTGGATATGTGATCCACCTATTACATAGGTTTTTTGAGCCTTTCATTGATAGATTTCATGCCTTTTGATAATGTACTATTTGAGTTTTTTTTACTTGTTTGATTCTGGTACTTTCTCCTTGAGGAGTGTTGGCATACTGACTTGTATCATTATCTTCCACCATGTATTGTGGAAATATAATTTCCTCTTGATCTTGATATGATTATAGGTGCTAGTCCCCAACTCATGGGGATTTGGAACACCCTTCGAGCTATGTGAGGATCGGATCAGGTATCAGTGTATCAGGGTATTCAGGATAGTTCATGAAAAAGTGGTATCGAAGGGTTACATATCTTTCTTTGACATCAGTATATAGTTCGGGTTGTCATATTAGATAGAAGGTATTAATTTTGAGACTTAGGAGGTAGTTGCGATAGAGTTCCTAGCCAGATCTCATCATAATCATCCTTAAGACACCACATGTGTTTGGGAAAAGTGAACTTGTAGAATAATTTTATCTAATTCTAATATTTTCAAAGTTTATCTAAGATCTTAGAAATCCCTATAACTCTTGATTTATTTGATGACCTGAGTATTATTGCTAATGCTTCAGTGTTTTCTATTTGTTTAGTGTAGTATTATGCCTCTGAGAAGGTGTTTGAATAGGCCGTGGGAGGAAAGTGAACCATAGTAAGATAATCCTCCAATGGACTATAATATTGCTGATATAGTGGTGCATCCTATCCAAGGTATGGGATAGGTACCTGCACCCATTTCTGTTCAGGATTAGGTAGTGGAATCTCAAAGGGATGAATCTAAAAACCATGCTCAAGATTTTCTTTAGTAGAATCTACTAACTTTATAAGGCTCTAATAATCATCAAGAGGCATACGATTATTTAAAAAATATAGAGCTTCTTTTTGAGTTTTTAGAAATGCCAGATTCAATAAAGATGAAGTGTACTACCTTTAAGTTTGAAGGAACTAGTAGGAGATGTTGGAATTCAATGGTTATGGAGAAGAAACATGATGTATTAGAGTGTAAAGAATTTAATGTTATTTTAAATGATCAATTTTATCTATAATATATGGTCTTGGATAAATATATGGTGTTTCTTTGTCTCTAATTGGGTGATATGACTGTAAATCAGTATGGAAACCGTTTTTCTGATCTTGTTTAGTTTTCTACTGAGGTAGTGATAAATGAGAAACTAATGGATCAAATTTTAGAGATGGGTCTTTGATCAGACATTCAATCCCTAATTATCATACTGAATCTCACTCCTTATACAATGTACTGGATAGAACGTTGATGGCTGAGCTTTACCTGGCTGGTAATTTAGGGTTGATAGGAGTTCATTTTTATCCCAATTGTAGTTTTTGTTATTTAAAGGAAAGAGAAATTTTGATGAGTATCATGGTTGATATTTATAGAAGGAATAATCTAGAACTCCCACAGTTCTTGGAAGAGTCCCTATAAATTTCATTTAGTGTGGAAAGGTTTGGAATCCGAAACAGGTTTTCACTGAGGCACCCAATATCTGTAGCTCATGTGGATTCTAAGGTCACTTATAGAAGTTATTATATATATTTTCTACTCCACATAGTGTAACATGCTCATCATCACTAAAAATTATTATGATGAAATGATATGATTCAAGAACTAAGGGGTTCTATCCATGATCAACTAGAACAAAGCTTCTTCATGAAGTGGCAGATTCTCCAGAGGAAGTTGATGCTGGTCCAATGTCTTTTAGAGGTACCATCACTATAGCTTCATCTTTAGTGAATTATTTATTTAATATTGGTGTATATCACCCATTTATATCAACTAGTATTGTTAACCTTATAAAACTTTCTATAGATCTTTTGTCTCATGTGATGGATATTACTACTCCCCTCATAAAGAAGAGAGAACATGGTACTCAATGTCCATCTTCGGTTTTCTCTCTTCTAAAGATTGAGCTCACTTGTAATTTTCTGGTTCTCTACATGAAATATCTTTACATCATTCTTTGGATGGATTGAATAATTTTTCATAAGGTCCAGATTGAATGTTATATTCGATGGGTATCCTTTACTGTGTCTAATAGGGTGTGCTATGTTTTTTTAGCAAGAACAGACCTAAGGACAAATAGAATTGGACCTTATTTTCTAGATTTGGGTAGGGTAATATCACTATTTTATTTTAACTTGGAGTAGGGATCTTTGATGGTGATATCCCTCTATTTTTATTCAATTTTCTTGATGTGTTTCCATTTGATTTCTTTGGATTTCCACTGATAAGAGATGTGGGGTTATCCATTTATTTAGTACTAAGAACTCAACCAATTCCTATTACTTCTTAGTAGATGGAACCAGTTGAATTGAAAGAGTTATATACTCAGTTGGATGAATTTTTGGGAAAAGGATTTATACACATGAGTGTGTCATCTTGGGTAGTGCCTATTATTTTTTCAAATAAATCTAATGCAACACTTCACCTTTATATTGATTATTGAAAACACATTCGAGTTATGATAAATAAAAATTATCTATTTACCATGGATAGATGATATGTTTGATTAGTTGAAAAAGGAAAAATGGTTCTAAAAAATTGATCATTGATTTGGTTATAACTATCTAATAATTAAAGAATCTAATATTTAGAAAAACACTATCTGGAGTATGAATGATCATTGAGAGTACCTTGTTATGCCTTTTGTTCTAACCAATGCTCCTATAGTTTTTATGTAAATGATGAATAATATATTCCATGAGTACCTCGACTCATTCATGGAAGTATTTATAGATGAAATATTGGATTACTATAAAACTGAGGAGGATACATTATGTCATTTGAGAGTAGTTATAGAGATTTTGTGAAATCATTGAATTTATGCGAAGCCTTCAAAATTTAATTTCTTGATTTGGGAAGTGAAGTTCTTGGAACATTTGGTATCAGAACTTGGTATTTCAGTCAATCCTGAGAAGCTGGAAGGTGGTATGACATGGGAGAAACCACATAATTTTTTTGATATTTGGAGATTCTTTGGCTTGTAAGGGTATTAACATAGGTTCATTATATATTTCAGGAATTTGGATTCTCTAATGACCATTCTCACTTATAAGGGAGAGAAGTTCATGTGGGATGAAAAATATTAGAGTTAATTTTAGTATTTGATGTGTCTTTTTTTACTTCTATACCAGTTTTGAATCTTCTAGAGGCTGGTTAGGGCTATGTGGTGTTTTTTGATGCATCAGGTTTGGGATCGGGATGTATAATTATGTAGGGAGATAACATGGTAGCCTATGGTTCTGGATAAATTAGTCCACATGAGAAGAATTATCCAACCCATTATCTTGAAATCATAGCTGTGATGCATCCTATTAATAGTTTTTTGCATTAACTTTTTGAAGAAAGGTTTACCATTTATTCAGACCATAAAATCTTGAGTTATATCTTCTCATAAAAATATTTTAACCTCTAGTAGAGGTGTTGGGTAGAGTACATAAAATCTTTTTATTTTGACACTGCTTAACCCCCTGATAAGGTTAATGTCATTGATGATACTTATGTATGAAAATTCATACCCCGGACATAAAAGAATCATTAAAAGAGTGGAATATAATGGATCTCCTCACATAGTTTCATTTGGGAGTCTGAGAGGATCTGACTGAGGTTTTTTTGAAAAGCATTCAGTTAACCTCCACCCTTATGAAGATCATTATTTAGTAGAAGCTTTTTGATTATGAATTCCATGGAATTAAGGACTCTCTTTATGATGGAGAGATCATTGGTGCGTGGTTTTTCTACTCTAATGGTATCCTATGTTTCTGTAATAGGTATGTTGTACCTTTACCTATGAGAAAGGATGTGATAGAGGATTTTAATAATTCATAGTGGGAAGTGTACCCTATAAACATGAATATTTTATATGATATGCGATGATAATTATGGTGGCCATGTATGGGGAAATACTTCATTGATTTTTTTTCTTGTTGTTATACTTACCAACAATTCAAATCAGAGCACCAGAAACCTTCATGTTTTCTTCAGACACTTTCTATTTCAACTTGGAAGTGGTATGAAATTTATATGGATTTCATGGTTGGATTTCCATGTACCCCTCAAGGGAAGAATTATATTTGGGTTTTGATCAATTGGCTAACCAAATTTTCTCACTTTATACCCATTCAAGATACAAACAAAGTAGAGGATTTGGGAATTATCTATATGAAATGGATTTTCCATTTATATGGAGTTTTATCTGTTATATTTTATGATAAGAATCCATGTTTTACTTCTTGTTTTTAGAAAGTCCTTTAGGGGGATTTGGGATCCTAGGTTAGATTGATAATGACATATCATCTACAAATGGATGACCAGATAGAACAAGCTATACAGATCCTTGAGGACATGCTACGTTCTTGTATTCTCAACTTTTGGGGATATCAATATGTCCACTTGGGACTAGTTTAGTTTTATTACAATACTAGTTACCTATATACTATTAAAATGGATCATTTTTAGGCCTTTTACGACCATCCTTGTAGGTCTCTATTATGTTGGTTGGAGATTGGTGAAGCTTCCTTGGTTGGACCAAGTTTAGTGAAAGAGATGTTGGTGAAGATATAGTTGATTCATCAGATAATAGTGATGGAATAAATATGGTATAAATCCTATGTTGATCTTTATTAATGACCATTATATTTTTTAGTGTGTGACCAGGTGTTCTAGGGATTTTCACCTCAATTGGGTTACCAATGACCTGGGAAATAGGGAAAGCTTTCGCCAAGGTTTGTGTGTCATTTTGAGATTATTAAGAAGGATAGAAAGGTGTCCTACCATTTGAAACTTACACTATATCTAACCTCAATCCACAATATGTTTCATGTATTCTAGCTCAATAATTATCTTTTTGGGCCTTATCATGTCCTGAGCTGGGAAGATCTTTATATTGAACTCTATTTATCCATGATTGAAAATCCAGTTAGGATTTTTTATTCTAATACAAAGGATCTTTATGGGATGATGATTACTTTGGTATATGTTCTATGGAATTATGGTTTTGATTCACATGAGACATGGGAGCATGAGGCACTGATGAGAGGTCAATGGACTCATCTCTTTGATATGAAATCTTCTTGATAGGATTTATGGGGATAGAAAGTGTTTATGGTGGGGTGGTTGTAGCATCCCGTTACCTTATTTCAGGTAATTATTGAACCTTGTTTTGATAATAATTTTTTGGGGAATGACTTGGTTTTTTTAAGGTTAAGTTTGATTTTTTTGGAACTTTTGGTGTGGTGCACGATTGGCGCACAGTTAGGGAAAACCATGCAATTTGACCTAGGAAACCATGCGACCATATATGATCCATTGGAAGGGGGAACACAGTTTATCTAAGATATGTATCCCCTACAATAAATTTGGACTTGGATAGTGGGGGTTTTCATGATTGGTGAATTTTTAAACTAACCCTATATCCAAACCACACACCCTTTCCAGAAGCCTAGGGAGGGAATATAATTAGTGCACACAATTACTACTAACCACGGTACCCTCCCAACAAACCATATACACAGTTTTTAATTCCCATGAAAATTTAATTAAAAACATTTAAACCCACTTTTAATCTGATAAACACCCTCATTTGGCCCTAAATCAATTCCTTGGTCTTTGGAGGCTATTAAGAAGCGTTTTTGACTCCCCATTCTCTTCTCTTGGCAGATCAAAGTACCAATGATATCATTTGATCTCAGTCCAATAATTGAATATCCTATCATGTTGTTTCTCACCATATACATCTATTATTTTTAGTGAGTGACAGATCATCATGTTATTGATGGATTTAATCTTTTTTTTGATGGATCTTGTTTCTAGGTTTGATTTCTTTATCTCCTTCACTTGTATTCTCATTAGCGTTCTCATTGTGAGTGTTGAATTTAGAACATGATTAAAGGTATGTGGTTTTATAATTCTTTACACTATAATTGAGACCCTCTGTTTTTGATTTATTGTAAATGAGTTTTTAGTTGATTTAAAAACCTTTATTTGAGATGATTTTATGTTTTATTTAAAAATGGCATGGAATTGTGAAAACCCCCAATTTTAATGGAATTGAAATTTTTGGGTGGAATTGATAAAAAATTATGGCTTGAATTGAAATTTTATTTGATAAAATAAATTTATACTGATTCTTGAGAAAATTGTCTTAAAATGAAATATTATTTGAAAAGACATGAATCTGATGAAAACCTATGATTTGGTTTCGAAATAAAAAGGCATATCGAAACTAAAATTAGGAAATTGAATTGTGAATGCTGAAATGATTTGAAATGATTAATTTGATCACAATTGGTTGATTTATTGTTTGAAGCACATGTGATCTTGGGTATTTAGTGGGTGATTAGGACAAGCATGCTAGGAATCTAACTCCCTAGAAATGTATTGACGACAACAACACTAATTAAATGAGCTTCAGAATGATTTCCCATGATGGATACCCTAATGGGGTGTAGATTGATTTTCCATAATGGGTACCCTAATGGGGTTTTTATTTGATTTTACACACATATCTTGACCCGTGATGGTAATTGAGAAGTGTGAGGATCCTATTATAATAAACTAATGTACCATAGGGATTATGGTCATGGTGATTTGTTTTGTTTGACTTGATTATACATGCCACTGATTATAGAACTATTTTATTCATGCCAAATATTTTATATAAATATTCATTTAATATAGTTTTAATATATATTCCATATTTTAAGTTGAAAGAATGTTTTTTGAAAACATTTAAATTCATTTTCATGCATCATTTTAATGAAATTGAAATCATAAATGGTTATTTGTTATGGAATTTCGTATGTGTAAGACCAACTAGGTAAAATTTCCTGGGGGGGGGGGGTGAATTAGGGTATGATAGATTAAAACACACGCCACTTAAAATCTTGTTTCTTAATTAAGAAAACACATTTCTCCTCATTTACCATAGAAATGTTTGAACAGAAATTAAAAAATTCATGAGAAGCAATAATTTTACTTGGTTCATCCTCACAAGGCTACGTCCAAGGAGTATACAACGGTAATGTGACGATGTACCAAATCCATTAAGGCTCAATACCAAATAATTTTTGGGATAGATCAATTCAATTCCCAGTATCACTACCTTTACAAATTTTGGCGGTATCTCACTACTTCCTAAGGGTCACTCAAACAATCTTTCCTTCGTGGGCTCACTGCCAATGGAAATGATCACTTTCTTCCATTTTATTTTCTCACTATGCTAGAAAGGATCCAAACATAGTTTATAGACATGTAGGTACCTTCATTAGAAATAATTAATTCATTCTCAATTGTAGGTAGATGCTCTATTGAAGTTATACTTTTATCCACTTGATGAATACCACTTTACCACAGATTCACTGGGAAATCCTTTCCAAAAACTTTTGCGGTGCTCACTACCTTTGTAAAGCTCACACAACTTTGTCTTTTGCGCAACCATTGGATGCCTTGTGCAAAACTTTACCACCATGAACACAATATTTATTTTTTTGTGAAACTACCAACTTTTTTACAACTTTTGGATTGTCACTAAAATTCCTCTTGCACACAACTCTTATACTTTTATTGTAAACTCCTTTTCCATTTAAGACACAAGTTCTTCTCTGCGTGCAACAAACATTTGAGTCATTGCTTCATGAAACTCTTATTGTGTAAAATTTTTATGATTTTCATGTAACTATTATGTGATTTAGAGCTCTGATATTCTATAAGGGTTGAGCTACTGAAATGAGGGAGTGTCCACCTATTTATATACCTAGACAACCCTACGTGCAACTATCTTATCCGCCTTCCACTTTGCATACAAGAAATCCATTTTTCCATGGAACTCCTACCTTTATCACAACTTCCTTTGAGAAATGAACTTTATGTTTTGACATCATATTTTTCATATAATCTTCTTGTGAACTTACTACTATGCACAACTCCTTTGTTGTGACAATCCCATCTTTTGATCAATTTTGGATTTTACATGAACCATTTTACTTAGTCTTATTTTAATGCAGTGACCTCGAATATTGACTTGAGTGAAACTTTTCTAATCACCATTACCCTTTCATGAAACTCTATAATTTCACATGAAATTAATTCACCAAAAACACCTTTTTTACATCCTCAAGATTTTGGACCCCAAAAAATTTGGAAAGCGCTAGGAAATGACGTCACCATGTATACCCATATTTCTGTATCACCTCCAGATCATCCATTACTTTGTATTGGATATTTTTCAACACACCTTGTCAAAAATATATCTATAACTCCACAACTTACCATGGAAACCAACTTTTTCAACAAACACAATCAACCAAAAAAATACTACTATATTACCTTTAGGATTTTTGCTAAACAATCTCCCCCTTTAGGTTTGTTGACAACTCTTCACATTTTGATACCTCGGGAAATATTCTTCCATCTTCTTTTAAAATTTTCTTCTTGTGATTCAGATAGTGATCAAGGATTTACTCAACACACACTCTAAGACAACATGATCCATGCACAATATAAGAAATAAGAGAAGCTTGAAAAGTGAATCAATAAATCACTTAATCCCTAAAACCACTCAATCTGTCATGCTATATATCATTTGATTGGTCATATTTAGAATTATCATATTTAAAGATGCACCTACTTAAATACTCCCCCTATCATACTCTCCCCTATCTCTATTAATAAATTTTCTCCCCCTTTCATATCTACAACTTCTCCCCTTTTTCAACAAACCTGGAGGTCGCTCCTTTGCGGTCTGCAATAGGGTAAAGAACACATATAAGCACATTAGGGAAAAACAAACCATACATCAGTGAGAGAGAGTCCCACATCCATACTTTTTAAGTGTTGTAAGTTGAATAAACTGCAAGAGCTAGTCGATGCCTTTCCAATGCCACTTTGGGTAAGGCCTTCATTAGAATGTCTGAAACTTGTAGTTCTGTAGGCACATACTCAAACTTCATAGGCCCTTGATCCACCACCTCCATGATAAAATGATACTTGATTTCAATGTGCTTTGTCCTTGAGTTATGGAATGTATTTTTTCTAAGATTTATATCACATTAATTATCATAATGGATTATGATCAGATAATTCAATAGATATAACGACCCATACTTTACATACATTGTTAATACTTCAAAATTTAAGCACACTTATTACAACATATGACAAAACCACAAAGGACCGTATAGGTATAGTGTCTTTAGAAACTGGGAAACATAAACAACTGGTTCATAAATCTTTTACAGTGTCTCCCATTTATTTCATCATATCTAGGGTCCCTTTTAGCATATTCTACTTAATATCCATCTTCCTGACCTGGTGAAAAGAAAACATAAAAGGGTGAGCTCAAATGCTCATCAAGGGCAAATAAAGGAAATAAAAATCATATCATATCTTTTTGAAAATCATAACCTGCAAAAGAGATCATAATATCTTAACATGGAATAAATCATAGAAGTGAAAATGAGATCCCCATAATCATAACATAAAACTTGAAACCTTGTGTCATGTACACATAATCATGGAAAATCATTTCTTGTTAGTCATGACTCATTGCCAAGACTATCTTAGCGGACAAAGTCCATTTCTGAACCGAGTTCACTCCTCGTTTCAGTCCTGTATCACTGAACCGAAATAACCTTCCGTTCCAGCCATGTCTATCTCATGAGATATAAATCTTTACCCAATGCATTGGATGGAGATATAGGTCCCACCCATCTTATAATTAATCCTTTATTATGTGTGCCACATAATCATAAATCATACATCATCGCATAACACATGTAACAAAAATGGGATTCTTGAAACATCATGACATCATAAAACAAATCATATAAGGTAAATGACTTCATAAAAATAATTCCCTCAAAACATAATCAAATTAATGTAATAATAGGGATAAAAACAGAACCCTTTATTATCTTAGATGGAAAATAATTTTGATAAAACACTTGAACTCCATTCTTGAGGAAAATATCCTTTCTTCTTCAAAAACATTTTTCCTTTCTTAACATGTCATACAAATTTAAACTTAAAGAAGTTGATTAAAAATAAACTTGAAAACTTGTAAAGGAAGCTTCTTGGAAATAATGTTTTAAAAGTCCATTCATGCCGTATAAGTTAAAAAAATCATTCTTCGTACTTTTGTCGGAAAAGTCAAAAAGTACCTCGTACGAAAAACGACAAAAGATTCCTTTCATATATTTTACTAAAAACACACCGAAGGGTAAAATTGGATATAAACTATTGTAGAAGGATGGAAATAATATTACATACTGAGGGAACATGGATGTGGATGATAAAATACACCCCAGTAATTACCAAAGTAAAAACAATCTCAGATAAAAGTGAGATTGTGATATTTTCCCCTACCTTAGGTCCGATTTGCTTTGTACGTGTCCAAAGATCCTGTATAATGGTTTAAATAATGTTATTGACTTATTCCAGAATCATACATATTGATATGATATCATATATGGTCATATTCTTAGCTTCTTGTCAGTAATATTTCATTGTTACTTGTTACTCGGGTCTTTATTGCCTTTTGTTCTTATGCGTGTTTTGCCGAATAAATTCCTATTATTCTCTTAAGGTTATAGATACCTTATATCCAGAATGGTATTAGTGTAACATATATCATATTTATTCATTCAATTCATTTATATAATTACTATGTAATGATGATCATGTAGAACGAGTCGCATCACATCGTGGAGACGGTATTCCGTACGTACGCACGAGTGATGATATCGTTCCTATGATCGTGGAATTGTATTGGAGTATATATATATTATTTCAGTATCAATATTAATTTATAATAATCATAAATAGTTACTCATTACACCATTACACCCATCCTTGTAAGGTGATGGTGGAAAATAGATTACACCACGGTGTGGGGACAGTATTCCGTACGTACGCACGCGCGGTGATTTCATTTTTCCGTAGGATGGATAGAAGGTGAATTAGGGTTGTTTCATATTTATAATAACATATCAGTATGTAAGTAATACTGATTTTATTACTTTATCATGAAAAAACTAAAGAAGAAGAAGTTGAAGAAGAAAGAAATTGAAAAGATCGGTAATAGATATTACCTCTTCTTTGGAACGCTTCTTTGAATCCTCCACTTAGGGAACTAAGATTGGTCTTTGAAGAAGACCAGGACCTCTAGGATTATTCTAGGGAAGTGGAGAGGAGAACATGGCAGGGGTTGGCCGAGCTTGAGTGCTCAAATTGGTGTGAGGAGGAGGGGGAGGAGGTGCCCTTTTATAAGGGAGGAGAGGGGCACCTTAGGAATATCTCAAAATATTATTTTATATTAAAGTCAAAATCGGTTTATAATGGTTCCAAAGGGTCTTATTTCGAATCTAAAGTGGGTAAGGGTCGAAATCCTATCAACCAATAGGATTTAGACAAGTTTAGGGTATTATTTTAACCTTATCAATTAGATTTAACTCTAAGTTAAATAATTTAACTTTTACCGTGTCTTTTTGTTTTCTTTCACTATATGGTTAATACACTTACTATAACATGCCAAACGAACCCCAAATTATTTATTATTAATATATATATCCTTATATAATTCATTTAGCCGAACCTTATATTTTTAGGAATAAAATAACAATTAATAATATAATATTTGATTTAAAAACTATTTTGTGTCAATTTTGACACTATTTGATATATGATTTTTGTGAAAGTCATAACAGAATTATATGTTCGAACCAAGTTGATTAAATCAAAACTCATATATCATAGTAACCTAGAAAATTAGTGTAATTCATAAAAAGTCTCAAATTACATTTATTTTGGTGTTTATAACATCAATTATGTCAATATTTCATAAATAAGATAATTACTGCATCATAATTGTGTCATAAATAAATTAAATTATTTAATGTCTAAAAATTATAAATAAAATACCAATATGTATGAAATCCTTTTAGCTTTCTAATTAATATTTATAGTCGAATTTAGCTTATGTATAACCCCATATTAAAAATTATTTACCTATTAAACATTGATTTTAACTATTTTAACCCTTCTTTAAATAAATTAATAATAATTGTCCTAATCTAACCCAAGTGGGCCTAAATGGTCATATTTTATTCATAAGGTTGTTTTTGGTCTAATTACACTTATCAAATAGAATTAGGACATGTGTTAGGGTAATAGTAATATCATATTTACCCCTATTTACTATTAACCACGGTAAAAAAAAGTAAAAAGTTACTATTCACCAAAAAATTATTTTTATCTCATTGAACCACATTTTACTTACTGATATCAACCGTGTCTGTCGGATTTTCGAAATTCCATTCACAGAAGCGGTAAAATTAAGTTTTATGCAAAATTCAGTTTTTAACCTACCACTTAGTGGTTTCACTATTCATCAAAAATTGAAAGTTTTTAGAAAAATACCAAAATTTCACCCTAGGCTAATTTCGGTATTCCGAATCCAAAAATGAAGTCCATTTTGAAAAATAAAATTTATAAAATTTCAAAAAGTGGTTATTACTATTCATAACGGCTAGTTTTAATAATATTTTAATAACATATTGTTGTTTAGTGAAACTCGGTATTGCGTACGACGCAAGCTATCGAGGAAGGTCGCGATTGCGTGTAAAGTAAGCCAAGCTAGTATGTAGTGAAAGATTCCTTTGATGATATATAAAAACAAAATATTACTCATAAAAATCTCGGGTGTTACATTCTACCCCCCTTAAAAAGAATTTTGCCCTCGAAATTCGTCACTTTGTAACAAACAGATGAGGATACTTCTCCCTCATCATATCCTCAAGCTCCCATGTAGCTTCTTCAAGTTGGTGGTTCCTCCATAAAACTTTCACCAATTGAGTGGTCTTGTTTCGTAGGAATTTTTCGCTACGATCCAGAATCTCTATCAGTTGTTCTTCAGAAGAAAGTTCTTGCTCCAGCGGTACAGCTTCTGAGCTGAGTACATGTGAAGGATCAGGTATGTACTTTCTACGGAGAGATACATGGAACACATCGTGAACTTGAGAGAGATTCGGTGGAAGCGCCAACCGGTAAGCTACCTTTCCAACACGATCTAGTATTTCGAAAGGACCGATATATCTAGGGCTCAACTTCCCCTTCTTTCCAAATCTCATAACCCTCTTCCAGGGAGATATTCGTAAGAACACTTTATCACCCACTTCAAACTCTAGGTCTTTTCTTCGGTTGTCAGCATAACTTTTCTGTCGACTCTGAGCTGCTCTTATGTGTTGTTGAATAGATCTGACCTTTTCTTCCATTTCATCAACGAGATCAGGTCCTAATAGCTTTCTTTCCCCAACTTCATCCCAGCATGTTGGAGTCCTGCATTTCTTTCCATAGAGGGCTTCATAAGGAGCCATCTGAATACTGGAGTGAAAGCTATTATTATAAGAAAATTCCACCAAAGGTAGGTGTTGATCCCAACCTACTTTGGCATCCATAGAGCAAGCTCTCAACATATCTTCTAGGGTTTGAATAGTTCTCTCAGACTGACCATCTGTCTGGGGATGATAAGCAGTGCTGAAACTCAACTCTGTATCCAGAGTATGCTGAAGACTTCGCCAGAACTTCGAGGTAAATCTCGGATCCCGATCAGATATAATAGAAAGTGGTACTCCATGCAATCTTACCACTTCCTTTACATATATCCTGGCAAGCTGATCTAGAGAGAAATCCTCTCTAATAGCAATGAAGTGTGCAGACTTTGTAAGACAATCAACTATGACCCAGATAGCATTATTGCCTTTGGATGTTTTAAGAAGTCCTGTGACAAAGTCCATAGTGATGTTTTCCCATTTCCATTCGGGTATGGGTAATGGTTGTAACATCCCCTTAGACTTCTTTCTCTCAGCTTTAACTTGTTGACAAACCAAGCATCGAGAGACATATTCAGCAACATCTCTTTTCATGCCATCCCACCAGAAGTACTCTTTCAGGTCCCTATAAATCTTCGTGCTTCCAGGATGAATAGAGAATGAAGAACTATGAGCCTCATCCAGCAGCTCCTTCTTTAATTCGTGGATGGGAGGAACACAAACCCGATTCCTGAACTTTATTATCCCATCACAATCAAGGTTGAATTCAGGAACATTTCTCACCTTCTTTTGTAACTCTACATCTTCTTTCTGTGCCTCTTTAATCTTCACATGTATAGATGGTTAAACATTCATTTGAGAAAGATAAGATTTTTCCCCTTCCATTATAATTCCAAGATCCATCCTTTGTAAATCCATAAATATTGGATCTTTTGTGATCCTCATCATGGATAAACTAGCATGTTCTTGTCGACTTAATGCATCTTCCACCTTGTTTGCTTTCCCAGGGTGGTAATGGATTGAGCAGTCATAATCCTTAATCCGCTCCAACCATCTTCTTTGACGCATATTCAACTCCTTTTGTGTGAAAATATACTTTAAACTTTTATGATCAGTATAAATATAACACCTTTCACCATAAAGGTAATGCCTACAAATCTTTAATGCAAAGATTACCGCAACCAACTCCAAATCATGTGTTGGGTAATTTTGCTCATGGATTTTCAACTATCGTGAGGCATAAGCTATCACCATATCATTTTTCATAAGAACACACCCCAATCCCTTCTTGGATGCATCACTGTAGATCAAAAACCTTTCTCCACTACAAGGCAATGTGAGCACAGGTGCACTGGATAACCTTCTTTTCAACTCCTTGAAATTCTCTTCACATTCCTCTGTCCAAACAAACTTAACTCCTTTCCGAGTCAACTTGGTGAGTGGATTAGATAATAGTGAAAAATCTTTTACAAAAAGTCGATAATATCCAGCCAAACCAAGAAAACTTCGGATCTCAGTTACTGTTGTTGGTCTTGACCATCTTTTGATAACCTCTGTTTTTGCTGGATCCACAGATATCCCCTCTTTTGAGATTATGTGACCCAAAAATGCAACTTTTTGAAGCCAAAATTCACACTTGGTAAATTTGGCATAAAGCTTCTCCTTTATCAGGGTCTTCAATATAATTCTCAAGTGATCTTCATGCTCTTCCTTTCTCTTTGAATAGACAAGAATATCATCTATAAAGACTACCACAAATTGATCAAGATAGTCTCTAAAGACTCTATTCATTAGATCCATGAAGATAACAGGAGCATTAGTAAGACCAAATGGCATCACTATAAATTCATAGTGTCCATACCTTGTACGGAAAGTCGTCATTGGTATATCCTCCCTTTTGACCATTAATTTATGATACCCTGAACGAAGATCAATCTTGGAAAATTATTGAGCTCCGCGTAGTTGGTCAAATAAGTCATCAATGCGTGGGAGAGGATATTTGTTCTTGATAGTGATCTTGTTAAGTTCTCGATAATCAATGCAGAGTCTCATTGATCCATCTTTCTTCTTAACAAATAGAACAGGTGCTCCCCAAGGTGACGCACTAGGGCGTATGAATCCCTTATCAAGATTATCTTGGAGTTGCTTCTTCAATTCCTGCAACTCAATTGGGTCCATTCTATAAGGTGTCTTTGAAATAGGCAAAGCACCCGGTACGAGTTCTATTGAAAACTCAACTTCATGATTTGGTGGAAGACCTGGTAATTCCTCCGGAAAGACATCATCAAACTCCCATACGAAGGGCATATTCTTAATCGTAAGTTTCTCACCAACCATTTGAGATAAATAACCTTCATTTAGTGGAATCAAGACCCATAAGATGGAAGGAATTTCCACTGGAAGGTTATATTCATCCTTGCATCGATAGACGATCGTAGATTGATCTAGAATATGAAATGTGACTTCCCTTCTTTGGAAATTGATATGAGATCCACGTAGAGAAATCCAATCCATGCCAAGAATCACATCAAATTACACTAAAGGAAGGATCACAAGATTTTCAGGAAGCACTTTCCCACAAACTTCGATCGGAGAAGAATTATAAACTTTTGATGCGACTATTGTGCCATTAGGTGTTGTCACAGCTAACTCAACATCTAATTGTTGAGGTAATACGGTGATACCCTTAGAAAATTTTTCAGAAATAAAAGAGTGGGTGGATCCAGAATCAAATAAAACATTTGCTACTTTAGAGTGGATGGTAAGTGTACCTTTCACCACTTCGTTATCGTACTCCACATCGCTGATAGAAATTGCATGTGACTTTCCTTTGTCTTTAGCCTTAATATTTTGTTGACGTCGACCATCATCATCAACCCTTGGATTTGGGCATTGATTGGAATAATGCCCCATCTCCTTGCACTTGAAACATTGAAGTGTAGTAGGTTCATTCTGTGGATCCCTTCCTTTGTTTGCATCATTAGACATCTTCTTCCCATTATCGCGGCATTCAAATGCCCGATGACCTTCCTTTCCACATTTGAAACATTTACTTGTCCCTTTAAGACAACTCCCTCCATGTTTCTTTCCACACGTTGAGCATAAGGGAAAGCTCATATTCTTTTCAGTGTGCTCTTTAGATTTTCCTTTGAATTCCATCTTCCTCTTTTTATCAAACCCATGTGACTGATGGGTTACTCCAATCTCCATCTCGACTTTGAGAGCACATCGAACGATTTCCTCGTAGCTATTGAAGTCCCTTATGTCTAACGCCCTTCGAAGACTTGGTTTTAAGCCACTAAAGAATCGATCGATCTTACTCTCAGGTTGGATAATAATACCAGAAGCGTACCTTGCAAGTCTTGTAAAATTTGCTTCATAGGTACCAACAGATTCCTCATCCCTTTGCTTCAGTTCAAGAAACTCTTTCTCCATATTTGTTCGGAGAATACGAGGGAAGTACTTATTGAAAAATAAGTTCTTGAACTCGTCCCATTCCATAGACTCAATTTCATCCCTTTGCCTCGTATTCTTAATAAGATTCCACCATTGATCAGCATCTCCTTCCAAACGATACACTGCTAGGATGACTTTATCATGTTCAGAACATTGAAGAACTGAAAATATCTTTTCATTAGTACTAATCCATTGTTCAGCAACTAATGGATCAGTAGACCCGCTGAAAGAAGGTGGACGCTGCCTCATGAAGGATTCAACAGAATGTTGCTCCTTCCTTTGCTCGTTTGGAAGTCCTGCATGATTCATAGCTTGAGAAAGTTGTGTGAGAATGGCTACAAGATTTTGCATTCCAGCTCCCATATCGTTTGGTTGCTCAGGGGGACAATCATTACATTGCCCATCGCATTCCGCATTAACACGATTCCTTCGGGTTCCAGCCATTGACTAAAACCAAGAAGAATAGTGTGAGCAACACTAATTATAATAGGAAAACCACATAATCAAGGATAAAATTTCACACTTAAGGTCTTATCCTAGGGTATTCATGGCCATTTCTAAAACACTAAGATTGTGTTCTATGCTTAGACTTATCCTTAGGGTTCTTACTAAGACTTTCACATCCTAGATTCCAAAGGTTGACTATAACTTTCCTCTGATACCAACTATAACGACCCATACTTTACATACATTGTTAATACTTCAAAATTGAAGCACACTTATTACAACATATGACAAAACCACAAAGGACCGTATAGGTATAGTGTCTTTAGAAACTGGGAAACATAAACAACTGGTTCATAAATCTTCTACAGTGTCTCCCATTTATTTCATCATAACTAGGGTCCCTTTTAGCATATTCTACTTAATATCCATCTTCCTGACCTGGGGAAAAGAAAACATAAAAGGGTGAGCTCAAATGCTCAGCAAGGGCAAATAAAGGAAATAAAAATCATATCATATCTTTTTGAAAATCATAACCTGCAAAAGAGATTATAATATCTTAACATGGAATAAATCATAGAAGTGAAAATGAGATCCCCATAATCATAACATAAAACTTGAAACCTTGTGGCATGTACACATAATCATGGAAAATCATTTCTTGTTAGTCATGACTCGTTGCCAAGACTATCTTAGCGGACAAAGTCCATTTCTGAACCGAGTTCACTCCTCGTTTCAGTCCTGTATCACTGAACCGAAATAACCTTCCGTTCCATCCATGTCTATCTCATGAGATATAAATCTTTACCCAATGCATTGGAGGGAGATATAGGTCCCACCCATCTTATAATGAATCCTTTCTTATGTGTGCCACATAATCATAAATCATACATCATCGCATAACACATGTAACAAAAATGGGATTCTTGAAACATCATGACATCATAAAACAAATCATATAAGGTAAATGACTTCATAAAAATAATTCCCTCAAAACATAATCAAATTAATGTAATAATAGGGATAAAAACAGAACCCTTTATTATCTTAGATGGAAAATAATTTTGATAAAACACTTGAACTCCATTCTTGAGGAAAATATCCTTTCTTCTTCAAAAACATTTTTCCTTTCTTAACATGTCATACAAATTTAAACATAAATAAGTTGATTAAAAATAAACGTGAAAACTTTTAAAGGAAGCTTCTTGGAAATAATGTTTTAAAAATCCATTCATGCCGTATAAGTTAAAAAAAAAACATTCTTCGTACTTTTGTCAGAAAAGTCAAAAAGTACCTCGTACGAAAAACGACAAAAGATTCCTTTCATATCTTTTACTAAAAACACACCGAAGGGTAAAATTGGATATAAAATATCGTAGAAGGATGGAAATAATATTACATATTGAGGTAACATGGATGTGGATGATAAAATACACCCCAGTAATTACCAAAGTAAAAACAATCTCGGATAAAAGTGAGATTGTGATATTTTCCCTTACCTTAGGTCCGATTTGCTTTGTACGTGTCCGAAGCTCATGTATAATGGTTTAAATAATGTTATTGACTTATTCCAGAATCATACATATTGATATGATATAATATATGGTCATATTCTTAGCTTCTTGTTAGTAATATTTCATTGTTACTTGTTACTCGGGTCTTTATTGCCTTTTGTTCTTATGCGTGTTTTTCCGAATAAATTATTATTCTTATTTTAAGATTATAGATACCTTATATCCAGAATGGTATTAGTGTAACATATATCATATTTATTCATTCAATTCATTTATATAATTACTATGTAATGATGATCATGTAGAACGAGTCGCATCACATCGTGGAGACGGTATTCCGTACGTACGCACGAGTGATGATATCGTTCCTATGATTGTGGAATTGTATTGGAGTATATATATATTATTTCAGTATCAATATTAATTTATAATAATAATAAATAGTTACTCATTACACCATTATACCCATCCTTGTAAGGTGATGGTGGAAAATAGATTACACCACGGCGTGGAGACGGTATTCCGTACGTACGCACGCGCGGTGATTTCATTTTTCCGTAGGATGGATAGAAGGTGAATTAGGGTTGTTTCATATTTATAATAACATATCAGTATGTAAGTAATACTGATGTTATTACTTTATCATGAAACAACTAAAGAAGAAGAAGTTGAAGAAGAAAGAAATTGAAAAGATCGGTAATGGATATTACCTCTTCTTTGGAACGCTTCTTTGAATCCTCCACTTAGGGAACTAAGATTGGTCTTTGAAGAAGACCAGGACCTCTAGGATTATTCTAGGGAAGTGTAGAGGAGTAAATGTCAGGGGTTGGCCGAGCTTGAGTGCTCAAATTGGTGTGAGGAGGATGGGGAGGAGGTGCCCTTTTATAAGGGAGGAGAGGGGCACCTTAGGAATATCTCAAAATATTATTTTATATTAAAGTCAAAATCGGTTTATAATGGTTCCAAAGGGTCTTATTTCGAATCTAAACTGGGGAAGGGTCGAAATCCTATCAACCAATAGGATTTAGGCAATTTTAGGGTATTATTTTAACCTTATCAATTAGATTTAACTCTAAGTTAAATAATTTAACTTTTACTGTGTCTTTTTGTTTTCTTTCACTATATGGTTAATACACTTACTATAACATGCCAAACGAACCCCAAATTATTTATTATTAATATATATATCCTTATCTAAGTCATTTGGCTGAACCTTAGATTTTTAGGAATAAAATAACAATTAATAATATAATATTTGATTTAAAAACTATTTTGTGTCAATTTTGACACTATTTGATATATGATTTTTGTGAAAGTCATAACAGAATTATATGTTCGAACCAAGTTGATTAAATCAACAATAATATATCATAGTAACCTATAAAATTATTGTAATTCATAAAAAGTCTCAAATTACATTTATTTTGGTGTTTATAACATCAATTATGTCAATATTTCATAAATAAGATAATTACTGCATCATAATTGTGTCATAAATAAATTAAATTATTTAATGTCTAAAAATTATAAATAAAATAAAATTATGTATGAAATCTTTTTATATTTCTAATGAATATTTATAGTCGAATTTATCTTATGTATAAACCCATATTAAAAATGATTTACCTATTAAACTTTGATTTTAACTATTTTAACCCTTCTTTAAATAAATTAATAATAAATGTCCTAATCTAACCCATGTGGGCCTAAATGGTCATATTTTATTCATAAGGTTGTTTTTGGTCGAATTACACTTATCCAATAGAATTAGGACATGTGTTAGGGTAATAGTAATATCATATTTACCCCTATTTACTATTAACCGCGGTAAAAAAAAGTAAAAAGTTACTATTCACCAAAAAGTTATTTTTATCTCATTGAACAACATTTTACTTACTGATATCAATCGTGTCTGTCAGATTTTTGAAATTCCATTCATAGAAGCGGTAAAATTAAGTTTTATGCAAAATTTAGTTTTTAACCTACCACTTAGTGGTTTCACTATTCATCAAAAATTGAAAGTTTTTAGAAAAATACCAAAATTTCACCCTAGGCTAATTTCGGTATTCCGAATCCAAAAATGAAGTCCATTTTAAAAAATAAAATTTATAAAATTTCAAAAAGTGGTTATTACTATTCATAACGGCTAGTTTTAATAATATTTTAATAGCATATCGTTGTTTAGTGAAACTCGGTATTGCGTACGACGCAAGCTATCGAGGAAGGTCGCGATTGCGTGTAAAGTAAGACAAGCTAGTATGTAGTGAAAGATTACTTTGATGATATATAAAAACAAAATATTACTCATAAAAATCTCGGGTGTTAAAATAGAACTCCCATATCATCAAACTATTGCTCCATCCATAATAATTGTGTACAAGCTTGAGTGGCCACAATATATTAAACTTCTGAGGTGATCAATTAAATGAAATATTGTTTATTTATTATCCAAGAAATAAAAAAATCCTCCAATATAGAATGAACCACATGATTTTTATTTTCTATCACCTGTTGATCAAGACCTATCTATAGCTGTATAGCCCAATAACTATTTCTGAGATTTTTCATTATATAGAAAACTAAAATCCACCATGCCCTTGATATATCGAAGTATTATTTTAACTAAAATTAAGTGAATTTATTTAGGATTTATTTTATTCCATGCTACTTTCCATGTGGAAAAAACAATATCTAGTCATGTTGCTATTAAGTACAATAGACTTACAATGATTTTCCTGTATTATGTAACATTAATTGCTTTGACTTCATCATCCCATGATAGTTTTATCTGGGTAGCCACTGAAGTCATTATATCGTTGGAATTATCCATTTAAAATCTTCTAAAAACGTCATTGGTAAATTTATATTGAGAAATAAATGTTCCATTCTTTCCTTATGTCACCTATAAACCAAGGAAAAAACATTATTTTAACAATAATTGATATTTAAAATTCAATTTTCATGAAATCTGTGAACTGTCTGCACTATGTTTCATATCATCTACTAAATATTACATCATAAACATAAAATAATACCATAATCCTTTGATTACTGTCATAATTGACATAGATATTGTAATCAACTTCACCACGCTAAAAAAAGTATTCTTAAAAAATGGATCTAGTCTTGAATACCATGCTATTGGTGCTTGCTTGAATCCATATAGTACCTTATTAAGTTTAAAAAATCTATTTTCATCTTCATGAATGAGAAAACCATCTGGATGGTCAATATAAACTTATTATTCTAGAACCCCATTCAAATTTTTTTGACTTAACATCCATCTGGAAAAATTTGAACCTTCTTTGTATTGCAATGTTCATGAATAATATGATTGTCTATAGCCTCATAACAAGTGAAAATGTTTCATCAACATCAATACCCTCTATTTGGGAGTACCCTTTTCAAACTAATCATTAATTTTTTTGAATAACTATTCCATCTTTATTCATCTTGTCATGAAAGAACCCTTTGGGCCCAATGAAATTATTATATATTGGTCTCAAAACAATCTCAAATGTCTAATTCTTTTCAATTTAGTAAAGATCTTCATTCATAGCTTGAACCCAATTCTTATCTTCAGATTCACCATCAAAACATTTAGGTTATACTTGAGATATGAATTATTCTTGCTGTAATGACTTCATTCTTCATGTTTGAACTGACGTTTCCTGATCTCTGATGATGTTCTTTCTTTCAATTTATGCTCGACTCTTCAGTTTTCATGTAGATATAGATTTGAATTCTTATTGTTCATCATTAGTGTTGACCTCACCTATTTTGATAATCCCAAATAATGTTTATCTTTATAATAATTATTCTTTCAATATGTGACATCATATTATTAAGTTGATAAAATATCAAAATGATCATTGGAAATTTCTTAATAAATGGTTATCTATGTTTATAATTGTTTTGAAATAATACTAACTCTATCTGGATATGTTTTTCATATAACAAATTAGTATTCGAGTCACTAATGTAGACCTACCGATAGAGTAAGTCCACTAGTATGAATAAGTCCACCAGTATGCATAATTGTCACTGATACAGACCTACCGGTACATAGTCTATCGATAAGTAATGGTCACTGATAGACCAAGATTCCTGTGACACAAGGACACTGGTACATAGTTACCAATACAAGCTACCGATACAAACAGACAGACAGACAACTACCGATATGAAGTCCACCGATACAGAAATACAAAGTCTACCGATACAAATCTGCTGATACAGACAGACGGCTATCTTTACAAAGTCCACTGATACAGACAGATACCAATAGACAACTACCGATACAAGTCTTCTGATACAGATAGACATATACCATTACAAAAGAGCTACTGATAAAAGGAGATACTAATGGAAAGAGCTACCGATACATGGAGATACTATTATAAAGAGTTACAGATAACGACAAAATTTCACTGATATAATGATCCACCGACTGATAGAAGGAGCTACCAATAAGAGGAGCTACTAATAGAAGGATCTACCGATAGAAGGAGAGACCAATTCAAGCAAGTTACCATTACAAGGAGTAACAACTACCGATGGAAACCAGTAACTGTTTCCTTAAACTTATTTCTATTTATTTATTTAGCAACAGTCATATTTGATGTTTTTAATGAAACTTCTATTAATTAATGAGTCTTGTTGGCATGTCAGGGAACCATACCTCATACCTATAAAAAGGTAATCATTCCCATTGTCAGAGCTCAAGGTATAAAAGGAAGATCAAGCTAATGAAGAAAGTGTGGAGGAATATATGTGCAAGTGTGTGACACCTGAAGTGAAATTCATAAAGAAGAACATGAGAAGAACTCAAAGAAATATCATACACATCAATCAGAAGTTGAAAATAAGAAGCTCAATTGTTACAAAGAATACTCTCTTACTTGAGCTGATCAACCTAGACCTGGAAGTCAAATACAAAAACGACACTCTGTTTCTCGACAAAAACCAGAGAAGGACTCAAAGCCTAATCTACATCAATCTGAGGAGTCTAGAGCCTCACTCAAAACACATAGAGAATTCTAAACTCATCTCTATCTATTTAGATCTATTGTGTTTCATTTATTTACATTTTGAGCAGTGTGTGTGCTCTGTATTTTTTTAGACACACACTGTCTCTTGTGCTGAACTGGAGGATTTATAAATCCTCACTAAATCTTTCCCTTATACTCTTATATCCCACTGTGGATAGTGGTAGAGGTCAAGTGTGACCTTGATAGCCTGTGTGATATTGTTTTGTTTTTCCCATGAAGAACTGTGGTAGAGGGAATAAGACCTGGAAAGTCTGAGTACTATTGTAAACCCCAATCCAAGGTGTGGATCATAGTTTATATAAAACTATTCGAGTGGACTAAGTCTCAGCTTGAGACTGAATCTCTTGGTTAAAACTGCTGTGCTTGTTTATTTTGTTTTAAACCCTATTGAATATTTTGTTGCTAAGTAATTTAAATTCAAATTTGTTTTAAAGTAACTCTGATAGTTAAACTCGCAAGTGTTTGTATATATTGTAAAGAATTAGGTTAGTTTCAAAAGCTAATCAAATCTTCATATTAGATTAACTAAGAACTAATAAATCTCTTGAGAACCTAAATGGCCCTTTACTGTATTACAAATTCACTATAGTTCAGCTTGTTATTTAATTTGGGGGATTTTTAATAGAAATATTTTTAACAGAAATTTTTAATTGGAACTCAATTCACCCCCCTCTTGAGTGTCCACTCCGACCAACAATAAGTATCTTATTCTGAATCATAATTTCCACTTCAACTCCTCCTAAGGTGATTACCAAATCCTCACTATCCCCCTAAAACTGATCATGTATTTTCTGAAGATTCTATTCATTATATACTATAGTGACATCATTTCCCTCAACTACCTTTCCAAGCCTCTTGTTTAAGTATTTATATGATTTTATTTTTCCTGAGTATCCAAGGAATATCCCCTTATCACCTCATGATTAAAATTTCCCATTTTTCTATTTATTAATAATAAAACATTTACTTCAAAAGATTAGAAAGTATTTAAATGTTGTATTTTTTTCCTACCACATCTCGTATAGAGTATTTTCTCTATTAAGATGAAAAAATCCCTGTTAGATATGTAGATCGATGTCAATACTGATTTCTTCTATAATTTCTCTGGTCGGTCCTTTTCAATACAAATTGTTTTGGTTATATTGTTGATGATCCTATTTCTACCATCAACCACTCCATTTTTTGAAGAGTTATTTCTACTAAAACTTGATAACTTATCCCATGTTTCTCGAGATAACATTCTACTTGATTGTTTGTGAATTATGTACGATTATTAGTACAAAACATCAAAATCTTATATCTAAGTATCCTTTCAGATTCCTTATGATATTGTTTTATGAAACTAAACACATCAAACTTGTGTTAAATGAAAAATACCCATGAAATACTACTGAAATAATAAATTAAAAGAATATAATACCTCTTTCCATCAATGTATCTTAGTGAGATAGGTCCACATTCATCTTCATCCACCGATTCAATCACACTGGTTGACTTTTTCTCTTTTTCCTTGTACATCTTTCTGATGATCTTACCTTATTGAAAAGAATCACACATATGAGTATGATCATGTGATAGATTAGAGAGATATAAATTTTCATCACATTTGAACAAATCTTATAGGGATAGTTTGCAATGATGGCTGATCCATTTATGCCACAACCTATTTTCTTCCTCTCTGGATAAAAAGCAAATATCTTCTTCTCCACTTACAAAGTAGATATTTTTATTTGTTCTTTCTCCCTATATAAAAACTACACCATGTCTTCCTTTAATAATAAATATATTATTAGTAAATCTTATAGCATGACCTGAGTCATATAATTGACTTACACTAACCAAGTTGAGATTAATACCTTCAACAACTAAGTCATTAGCACGTCTCATTTCATTACCCCCAAATTTGGGTTTTCCTGAGAAAATAATCTTTAGGACTTGATCATTTCCAAATTTAAAAACATATTCTTTGTCATATTTTATTCCTATAACAATATCCTTATTACCTTTTATATGGGATGTGTATCTACTATCAAGGATTCATACACAAGAATGATCTGATGCTTTAAGATCATTATCCACAACCAATACCTACTCTAATATTTTATTTTTGATCTATGTCATAGACTTCATACCTATTATGGACTAATGTTCATGATATTACTCAAATTATGGTGGATTGAATTCATCTTACAGAGCTTCAAATTGATTTTATGTTTTCATCTCACATGATGATACATTGATTTTTTCTTATAAAAAATTTGGTTTTACTTAGGAACATTCCTTTGAATTGTTGATGAGTAATTTCTTACCATATGTACAAATCCTCCACACCAGAAATAGTGGCCATCAAATGATATCCTAGAATATTGAGCTATGTATGGATGCCTATGTTGGTATTTTTCCCTTCGGTACCTCTTAGCTATAGAACACACATTTTGTGAGTTCCCCATCTTTACAAAACAATAAAATCTCATGCGGGTTTTATTCTTATGTGTCAATACTGCACTACTGTTTTTCCCTTGGGTGCTCTAAATCTTCTAGTTTTGATTTGTACCTAAATCAATCTTCAATCTTGGAGTAGGTTCTTATGGTATGACTTCAACCAGTACAAATTTTTTGTTTCGATCAAGCCACTTGCCAACCATATCATTTGGATTTGACTGTTGTTTCTATTTTGCTGGACCTATATGCTCCACTTTCTTATTTTCTATTTTCTGAATGATCTTCTTTCTCAATGTCGTATCGAGAGTCAATAGTTTTTCCTGATCCTTAACACTTTGTCACAGGTCTATGAATTCCTCTTCAAGTTCTTCAATACTTTTTATTTGATTTTTTTCATTGTTAGAAAAATTATTAATTTCTCTTTTTTGTTATTTGATTTTGATCTTGTACTCAAAATCCTTTTCTGAGCTCTCTAACATTGATGTCTTTAGTTTTTAAATTTCTTTATTCAGCTCAAACTTCTATTCTTTTTACTACTACATATAAAGTTTGTCATCATAAACCACTTTGTTGGATTTCTTCTTTTTGGCTCCCCAAAAATCTATCTCCTCAAGAGTGGATTCTTGTTTATCTTTCATATCAACTCTTCCTTTGAATTATTATTCATCATTGTCACTTTCTTCCTTTTTTTGGAAGCTACCGACAATTTCCACTATAGAATTTTCTCCATGATATTTACAGTTATCTATCTATTTAACCTCAGATTCTTCTAAACTATCATTTTATAATGAAAGAAGATTATTATTTTTGAAGAAATTTATCTTGAAATCTATCTTACCTTTCACATGGGCTAAATAATTCTTCATGGGAATTTCGAATTCATCCTCATCATCATCTTGAACCTTCTTGGGGAACCTTTCTACAAATTTTACAACCTTTCCACATCTAAGGAAAGAAATTATAAGTTTACCTTTGAAATTTAATTTTCCTCTTTGTAAATTTGATGAAAGGAACGATATGAAATCATATATCTCTTCATCTTCCTTCCCATATTTAATATCGAACTTATTCATATCCTTGAATTCCACTTATTTAGACTTCCCTTTTTCCACAGACTCATTTTCATCATTTCTCATCTCATATGAAATAATAATACTTTTCAATCTATCTAATGTTAGCTCCTTTGTATCCTTATCTTCTAATAAATAAACTTCTAGATTAAACTGAGGTGAATGTATTATCAATATACACTTAAAAATATTTACATATTAAATAATTTTTCTAAGACCACACTTGTATTCTGAAATAGCATTCACCCGGTCAAAGAACGAATCAACAAAATCATTAGGGTTCATTCTGAGATCTTCATACTTATTCCATAGATACTAAATCTTTGATTTTATGAATTTTGAGGTTAACTTATAAATATTCATAAACTTTTCCCATATAGAATGTTATGTTTTACATGACATCACCTTATTATATATTTCATTGGATATAGATCCCACTGATGCATTGATTCCTTTGGTGTCAGCATTCAATTATGAATATTCAGCTTCTGATAAAACTCTATTCTCCATATTGGCTGAAATTCCATACATTGCAGCTCTAAACACATCCATACCTAATGATCAAAATAAGTGTTGCATCTAATTCTTCCATAATTTATTTTTTTTTTCATCGAAGATCAGAATCCATTTATGATTAACTCCATCCATTGAATCCCCTTAGAGAGAAAAATTGAAATTAACCTTTGGATATGAAACCAATTATTAGCCTAACTAGGTTAAATACCCCAGGGGGGTGAGTGAGGGTATGATAAATTAAAACACTTACCCCTTCAGATCTTTTTTATTCATTAAAAAAACACTCTTCTCTCTCTTTCCTATAAAAATGTATGAAAATAAATGAAAACATACATGAGACACAACAATTTTATTGGGTTCACCCTCACTGGGATACTTCCAAGGTGTAAGAAACCAAATCTTCTTTTCAGGTATGGATCTTGTTTTCTGGTGTTTTTGAGAAAAATTGGTGTTTTTGGAAATTTTAGGAGTACACGCCATGTACTTGAGAGTACATGTCGTGTACCAAGTTGATGTGGGTATCCATGTGCTAGCCATGTAACGACCAAGACATGGCCGTGTGGGATGACGTGGAAGACCGCTAATGTCCAGATCTGGTTGAGGCAAATACACGGTGTGTTCATTAATAGTACACACCTTGTAATCTTTCTTTTATTTCATTAAAAATACTGAGGTCACATATAATGCCTAGAAACATATTCTTCTAGCCTAGGTTCATCCAGGAGCATCCGAGAGCGACGATTATTCTCTGATCCACTGATCTGCTATCCGTTCTCCGAATAGATCACCATCAATTGCATTGGAATCCCCTTAGAAATTTCTTCCTTCTTCTAGAGCCTCTCCTCCTGATTTCTCTTCTTTCATGAGATATTCTAGGTTTAGAGTTTTTGACATTTTTGTAGATCTATGACATTATAGGTCAATTCAAAGGCTAAGGTCCAACTATATTGATCATAAAACATTGAGGTAGGTGGTTTGTAACTTTCCCCAGTTGTCTTTCGATTATATGTGAAAAAACTGCTGAATACCCTAGTTTAGTGTATTGCTTGTTTTGGAGATTTAACCCTGTGGATGTGTTCTCTATTTTGGTTGCTTGAGAAAGGGTTTTTGATTATGATTTAGGTTTATTACCTTGTTTATGGATGTTTTTTACCATGTTTTTTAGGACCAATAGGGACCTATATACCCTAAGAGGGGGGGGGGGGGGTGAATTAGGGTATGAATATTCTTTTCAAAATTCTTCCTGTCCCACTGGATATTGACATATTTATTACAAGGGTCACTTTGTTTGCACTTGTGTGTTTATTATGAACACTTATTTTCTTCTTTATCTAATGATGATGCTTTAAATGCAATGCAGGGAAGTAAACAGGCAGACACAAAGATTTTTACTTGGTTCACCCTCACTGGGCTACGTCCAAGGAGCATAAAACAGCGATGTGCCACTGTACCAAATCCACTAAAAGAACACTAATGTTTAAAAGGTTCAAGATAGATCACTTCTATTCCCAGGCTCACTTCCTTTACAATGTTTAGGGTCATCTCACTACTTTCCCAAGGGTCACTCCCTGTTTCTCTATCTCTGGCTCACTTCCAGTGGAGAGGATCAACTTATTCCTCTTCCTTTGCTCACTGCTCTGGAAAGGATCCAATCATAGTTTATAGAACTATAGGTCTCTTCATTATCACTAATGAATACATCCTCTATTGTACATAGATGCTCTGTTGAAGTCCAACTTTCACCCGTAGATGAATCTCTCTTTGCACCGAAGGTATCGGGGAATCTTCCAGCTTTCACGCAGCCCTGAATCACTGTCGTGAATCAACCTTACCTAGATCCCTTCTCTAAGTCAGTGCACAAGTGCAAGTTATAACTGGCACACAATTCCACCTCAACCACTTGCGTGACACAAGCATCTACAACTCCAAACTTGAACGACTCACACCCTTTTACGCCCAAACCAATAATGGCGCACAACCAACAACTTTCTCACTTCTTCAAAACTGGCATGAAAGTTCACCTCAAAAACTTTCACGACACCCCGTTAGTCAACTCAAGACTTGGGAAACTCACTTCCTTCCTTGCCCAAACCACCTTAGGTTCACAACTATCACCTGGCACACAACTTCTACTTGCGCGACCACACACCACTTGCGCGACCACCACACATGCGCGACGGGAGATCTGATTTTTCTATGTGTTGTAATATTCACCGAATGAGGAGGGTTAAAACTATATTTATAGGCATTTGGATGCCCTTCACAACAGCGTGCAAGTCTCCCCTTGGCGCGCAAGTTTCGGCGCGCAAGACTCTGCCGCGCAAAATCACTTGCGCGACCAACCCTAAAACTTGGGTGCCCATTTTCCCTTTACCATATTTTGATGTTCTGATCTTGAAAAAAATATGGCTCCCAAGTTTCCTCTACTTCAATACCTCGGTGCACAAGTCCCTTTTCCCAAAACACTTTTCTCCATTTGTCGATTTTCAGGCCCAAAAATTTGGAAAACACTAGAAAACGACGCCACCTTGTATATGCTCTTTTTGTACCACCTCCTGATCATCCATTCCTTGTTCTAAGTTCTTGAATAAAAAATGGATCATTAAACACATCCCTTGAACTTGACATGCCATAAATAAATACCCTTTTTTGACAAATTTGTATGACATGGTTTTCTTTGTCAACAATCAAAACATAGATGCCCACTTTGTCAACAAACACAATCACCTCAAAAATGTTTCAATGATACCTTGAGGGATTTTTTCCCAATAGTTTGATATTGGAAATTGGGTTTAGAACTTCCTCTTAGGATATTTTTTTCCCATTCATAGTTTTCTTAGGATGAAATTGATATTATATGACATGCTTGTTATATGCAGTTTAACTGCTTAGCCTTATAGTAGATGATATTACTTTGGCTGATGGATATTGTTTCTGCACGATTGTATTACACATGGCTGTGAGAAATAGGTGTCGTTAGACCATAGGGGGTATGGACGTTGAGTTCTCCCTCAGAGTGTTTATAGTATACCGTTAAAAGACCATAGGGGTAATGTACATTGAGTGCTTTCTCAGAGAGTTTGTAGTATATTGTTAAAAGATCACAGGAGGAATTGGTGGTGAGTACTTCTTCAAAGAGTCTTTGTCTTTGTGAAACCAGAGGGGTTAGACTATGAGAACTTTCCCAGAGGGTTGTTTGTAAATGATTGTTTGAATAATTAATAAATGTAAATGAATGTGATTTGAATTGTAGGATTGTTTACTTTTGAGTACTTCCTTGTTTATTACTTCATTTTTTCATTTTGACTGATATATATATATATATATATATATATATTCACTAATAGTTAGGCATAGATATTTGGGTGGTTGACTACTGGAATTCATCTCACACCCTATTTGGGTCATGATTTTGGGCCCAAATAGATTATATTGTTGCAGGTATAGATAAGGGAAAGCGCCCTTCTACTTTAGGTACTTGATTACTGTGGAGCTGGAGAGCATGGGACTAAGTTGAGGCTTGCATTTCTATTGGAGTTTATTTACTTCTTAGTACTTTGGTTTCTATTTTGTATTTCAACATTGTGACTTGTTTGGCTACTTTCCTAGACATATGTGACTTGCATCATTTATATATGTTCTCTAGTTGTTTATTTACTTCCAGTCTTATGTTGTTTACTTATTTTATGGTATTACTACTTCCAATATTGTATATTATTGTTATTCCACTACATTAATCTTACAATGAGGGTATAGTTTCCCCACTATCACACCCAAGGCCCTCGTTTCTAGTCGAAAACCTCCAGCGTTTTGGGAAATTCACTTGAGGCCATGTGAACAACTGGATACGGGGCACCTTTGGGTGGCACTCAGAACTGGGACGTTACAAAGTGGTATTAGAGGGAATTATTTTCTTCTTTAAATTACTGTTTGGAGCCTATAGATAGGGATAGGAAAGAATAGTTATTTGGTAATAAACTGTGCCTAAGATTATCTATCCCATGTACATGGAAAATCCAATATGCCTCGATTATTGCAATTTTCTGGTTTTGAAATTTTTACAGTTGATTTGATTTTACCGTTGGGTGATTCAAATGTTTTGTTCTATTATCGTTGATATTATTGAGGTTTTATTTCTATTACAACCCAATGAGACGAGGGTATGTCATCTCATGCATCATATAGGCACTTTCTAGAGATCACATGTCATGCATTCTTTTCATGCCATTTAGGGTGCATTCCTAATTGAATATTGTTGTGATAGATTTTTTGCTAGGTATGCATGCTGTTGTGATAGATGTTGTGGTAGAATACCTTCCATTTGATAGGGTATTGCTAATGTGTAAAGTTTCAATTGAATGGGCACCAAACTTTGGTCCCTGAGGTGTTATGGACCCCCATGGATTGAAATTTGGTGGATCGTGTGATGGATTACACTATTATACTTTGTGATATACATGAATATGATGCCAGGTTTTGATTCAAAAGGAGTATGGTCCCCAACGGATCAGAATTTGGAACTTTAATGTTTGTTTCAATGTATTTATGGGGTTGTAAAGTAGTTTATGAGGCTTACTGTCAAGAAAAACCTAGAATACACAGTGTGTAATGATGAATACATGCCATGTATCCTTCTGTTCGATAAGGAAAAAATTTTCTTAAGTACATGCTGTGAACTATATGTACACCCCATGTAGTCCTTAATAGTGTAACTGGCTATGTGGGTAGAGACATGGGGTTGAGAAATTTTTGGTGGCACACATCGTGTACTTGGAGTACATGCCATGTTGTAAGGACCGTGTATCTAGCCACGTGACTAACGACATGGGTGGTTAAAACTTAAGTGGTACACGCCGTGTCTAGGGCGAACACGCCATGTTATAGAGACCATGTATCCGGCCGTGTGACTAACGACATGGGTTAGTGAAATAATTCTAGTACACACCGTGTATGGCATTAACATGTTGTGTAGTTTTGTTCTAAGAGAACCATGTGGCTTAGCTGTGTAGAATAAATCGGGTAGGGGGAAATATTCAAGTACACGCCGTGTCAAAGGAGAACACGTCGTGTGTATGGGGTGTTACATGACCAGGGTTGGAAGAAGTACATGACCATGTAAAGGATTTAGGGAACACATCGTGTAGGGGTCATACAGACCATTTATCCATTTTTTAAAAAACCTAAATGTTTTCTTTCTCCTGTTCCTTTCCTTCACTTCTAAGTTTCAGTCCTTGATAATCTTGAACTAAGGTGTGTGTTTGACCTTGCAGATTCATGCCACCGAGACGTCCTCCGGCTGTATGCCAGATACAGGGTAATTATTAGACACCAAACACAGTAGATTAGGGGATACTAGAAGATCCTCCTGTCATTACTTCCTTGGAACCAGCCATCATTCCAGATATAGGTTCCAATTAAAAGTTCCGATAAGGCTTCATGAGGTTTATGTAGGCCTTCCAGGGAGCCTCGCATCCTGCCTTGTCTATGGCAGTGTTGACGTGGGTTTTTCAGCAGTATCACCCTCCCACTTTCTCAGGGTATGGAGGACCTCAGGATGCAGAGTCAAGGTTAGAAGAAATTTTGTCTATCTACGAGCATCTAGATACACCTCCAAAGAGGAGGGTGAAGCTCTCTATGTACATGCTTTGGGATTCCACCAAGATATGGTAGGATGTCATATCACAGGTGGGACACCAGTGAGTTATGATATAGGATGAGTTCTAGCATACCTTTTATAACTATTTATACCCGGAGTCCTTGAGGGTCAACCAAGCCTAAGAGTTCATGAGTTTGGAGCAGGGTACTCTCTCAGTCATGGAGTATTCATCCCGCTTCACAGAGCTACAATGATTCACACCAATTCTAGGGGGTGATGAGTTATTTCTGGAGAGAAAGTTTAAGGATAGTATCAGGCATGACATTCAATCTCAGGTGAAATTATTTAGGTTGACTTCCATATCTTCTATAGTCAATGATGCACTAATCACTGAGCACAACTTGAGGGATTTTGGAGCTGTAAGCCAGGTCGGCTCGACATCTGGAGTTGGTACTTCTCCGACTGATAGTAGGAAGCACTGCAGGGAGTCTATAGGTGAAGATCCAACTAGTCGGGATACTGCTTCATGTATCTAGGTGGTATGATACCAGTGTGGGAAGAGTAGGCATATAAGGCCACATTTCCCAAGACACCCAGTTGAGTGCCTATATTTTGGAAAGATGGGTCATCTTCAACATTTCTATCATTTTTTCTCACTAGAAGCTGGGGATAGGGGTTTTACTATGACTCCATATCTAGGATAAAGACTACCAGCTTCTCATTAGTAAGGGAACTAGTGTTCGTTCAGCCATTCAGGTCGAGGTGGAGGTCATGGTCGTAGTGTTTAGACATAGGCTTTTTGACAACCATATGGTGGATCAACTTAAGGATCACATAAAACATCACCGGGCTGCAGCATAGGTCAGGATTTTACATTGGAGAAGACCTAGCAGGAGCAGTATCTCAAACCCTCTATAGTTAGAGGTATGATTTGGGTTTCCTCAGTTTTATCTTATGATCTTTTCAACACAGGGGCTTCCCATAGTTTCATATCTGTGCCTATTGTGGAGATCCTTGGGCTTTGTATCTTTACTTATATTGATATCTTGATGTTGGACACACCGTTTGGGACTAGAATGGCTAGTGTACGTCAGTGCAAGGAGTTCCCTCTTGAGGTTGGTGGGTGTCTCTTCTTATGGGACCTTTATGTCCTAGAGATGACACACTATGATGTCATTCTTGGAAAGGACTGATTAGTTGCCTTCCAAGAAGTTGTTGATTGCTATCTCTGTAGGGTGAGTTTCATATCACCATAGGGCAGGTCCTTTATACACAAGGGAAGTGGGATGTCTAAGTGAGTAGAGCTGGAGCCGAGCATCATGGGTTGGGAGGAGTCACAACCCATATTGTTAGTTTGTATCTGGATGACTAGGCGACATCATAGATGGACTTTCCTCCAGTGGTCGATCACTTTAGGGATGTATTTCTAGATGAATTTTTAGGTTTTCCTCTGGAGCGATAGGTAGAATTTTCTATTGAGCTTGTGCTAGGGGTATTACCGGTGTCCATTCCTCCTTATAGGATGGCTACACTAGAGTTTTAGGAGCTCGAGAATCAGTTAGAGGAGTTTCATACAAAGGGTTTCATTCGACCCAGTACGTCTCCTTGGGGTTCACTTGTCCTATTTGAAAAAAAGGAATATGGAACCCTCAGACTCTTTGTAGATTATTGGAAGCTTAACCAATTGGTGGTCAATAACTGATATCCCTTACCGAGGATTAATGATCTATTTGATCAGATTCAAGGATCTTGGGTGTTCTCAAAGACTGAATTGAGATCTAGTTATCATTAGTTTCACGTTAGACCATCAGATATACCTCTTACAACCATTTAGAGCAGGTATGGTCTATAAGAGTATGTGGTTATGTCGTTTGGTCTCATGAAGGTGCCTACAGTTTTTATGGAACTGATGAACCGAGTGTTCCATTCATACTTGGACTCCTTTGTGGTGGTTTTTGTGGATGATATCTTGATGTACTCTCACACTCGACATGACCATGCTACCACCTTGAGATCATTTTGAGTACACTGATAGAGAATCAATTATATGCTAAGATCTCAAAATGACACTTTTGGATGGATAAGATTCACTTCTTGGGTCATGTTATCTCAGAGACATGAGTATCGATAGACCCGGAGAAAGTGAGAGAAATAGTTTCTTGGGAGCATCCGAAGAATTTATTTGAGGTACAAAGTTTCCTAGGGATGGATAGTTATTATAGAAGTTTTATATAGGCCTTTTCACACTTAGAAGTGCCACTAACAGGCTTGAATAAGAAGTGTGTGAAGTACCTGTTGATAGATTATTGCGATTCATCCTTTCAGAAGCTAAAAGGGAGGTTGACTTCAACACTGATAATAGTTTTTCCAGATCTGGGAAAGAGTTATACTATTTACTATGATACATCAGGTATTGGGCTTGGAGCATGCTTATACAGGGGAAAGTTTCACTGCATATGGGTCTCGGCAGTTGAGCCCACATGCGAGGAATTACCCGACACACAATCTCAAGTTAGCTGCAGTTGTGCACGCTTTATGCTGTTGGAGACATTATCTTTTGGGATAGCACTTTGTGGTTTTCACTAACCACAAAATTCTCAAATATATATTTACTCAGCATGATTTGAATTTGAGACAGTGAAGATGGGTTGAGTACTTTTAGTCCTTTGACTTTGAGCTTGCCTACAAGCCTAGGAAAGGCAACATAGTGGCTGATGAGTTGAGCCAGAGGACTCAGATACAGGAAGTTTAGGAGGCCAGTAGTGAGTGATAGATTATGTCTATGTTCTCTAAGATGTATTTGGAGTTGCACAACAGACATAGGCATACATTTCTTTCTTCTTTAGCTGTTACCTCTACTATACTTGATCGAATGCGAATGAGGAAGCTATTAGATTATGAAGGCCTAGTTCTATAGGAGAGTGTGTTAGGAGAGAACCCTATTTCTAGATGGACTGTAGGAGAGTATGAGATCTTATATTTTCATGGGTGTGTGTGGGTGTCAGTAGACATACACGAGGAGATTTTGTGGGATTTTCATTCCTCAGGTTGGGAATTTCATCCTGGTGTCACCAAGATGTATCGAGATCTACACCATCAGTATTGGTGGCCCGGTATGAATAGAGATGTTTCTGGTTTTGTGATGAAGTGTTCCACCTGTTAGCAGGTAAAGGCAGAGAATCAGTGACCAGCAGGGATTTTGCAATAGTTACCCATTCCAGAGTGCAATTTTAATGATGTCATGATGGATTTTGTGACAGGGTTACCGAGATCTCCTCGAGGGAATGATGCATTTTGGGTCGTCATTAACAGACTCACAAAGGATTCACACTTCTTACCGATCAAGGAGGCCTTCAGTGTTGATGATACTAAAAGTTTGTACATCCAAGATATTGTATGTTTAAATGGGGTTACGCACTCTATAATTTTAGACATGGACCCCCGTTTTACTTCTCGAGTCAGGAAGGGACTACAGAGGGCTTTGGGTACACATGTACTTCTGAGTATAGATTACCATACCTAGACAGATGACCAGTCCGAGCATACGATTTAGGTGATGAAGGACATGTTTCGAGCATGTGTCCTAGATTTTGGAGATTCTTGGGAGAATCACATACCCCTGGTGGAGTTTTCCTACAATAATAGTTTTTAGGCGACAATTCATATGGAACCTTATGAGGATTTGTATGATAGGCCATACCAATCAACCCTATGTTGGCTGGAAGTAGGAGAGATAAATATAATATGACCTCATCTTGTCTAAGAGAGCAAAAAGTAGGTGGAGTTGATTTAGAAGAGGATGGCTACTACATAGTCACTGTAGAAGTCTTACACTAATAGAAGGAGATGACCTCTGAAGTTTGAGATCAAAGATCAAGTTTTCTAATGTGTCACACTGAGGTTGGGACATAGGAGGATTAAGAGACATGGAAAGCTTTCACTGAGATACATTGGGCCATTTGAGGCTTTGGAGAGAGTCAGGCCAGTTTCCTATCGAGTGTTTTTACCTCATAAGTATCGATCTATGCACGAGGTCTTCCATGTTTCTTAGCTCTGACATTACTTCTCAGACTCGCCTCATGTTTTTTAACCCAAGGAGGTTGAGTTGGAGGTGGATGAATCATTTGAGAAGCATCCTATCTAGATTATTGATCAAAGCGCAATGATTATTTATGGATGGTTTGTTCCTCTCGTACGAGTGTTATGGCAGCACAGGCGAGTATAAGACGAGACTTGGGAGAGGTAGACCGATGCGAGATTGCAGTGGCCAGAGCTATTCAAGAATTCTTCTTTGCCACCTTCTTAGGGAAATTTGGGGACAAATTTCTTTAAGGGGGGAAGTTTGTAAGAACCCGAATATTCTTTTTAGGTATAGATCTTGTTTTCTGGTGTTTTTGAGAAAAAGTGGAGTTTTTGAAAATTTTAGGAGTACACACGGTGTACTTGAGAGTACATTCCATGTACCAGGTTTTCATGGGTAGCTGTGTGCTGGCCGTGTAGTGTCCGAGACATGGTCGTGTGGGGAGATGTGGCAGACCGCTAATCTCGGGGGCCGGTTGAGGAAAATACATGACATGTTAATTAATATTACATGCCGTGTAATTTTTCTTTTATTTCATTAAACAGACCAGGGTTATGTCTAATTCCTAAAAACATATTCTTTTGGCCTTGGTTTGTCCAAGAGTGTCCGAGAGTGATGATTATTCTTCGAGACACTGATCCTCTATCCATTATCTAAATTGATCACTATCGGTTTCATTGGAATCCCCTCGACGAGTTCTTCCTTCTTCTAGATCCTCTCCTCCTATTTTCTATTCTTTCGTGAGATATTTGAGGCTAAGAGTTTTTTATGTTTCTGTAGATCTATGATGTTCTAGGTCGATTCAAAGGATAAGGTTCGACTATATTGATCGTACAACATCAAGGTAGGTGGTTTGTGCCTTTCTGTAGCTGTCTTTGAATTATATATAAAAAAAGTTCTGAATACCCTAGTTCAGGGTATTAAGTGTTTTGGAGATTTAACCACATTGATGTCTACTATGTTTTAGTTTCTTTAGAAAGGGGTTTTTATTATGATTTAGGTTTATTACCTTGTTTATTGATGTGTTTTCCCATGTTTTTTTATATTGTCTTTTGGGTCTAGAACTGCCTGTTAGGCTATTTTGTTTCCATGCCTAGTGCTATTAGGATGGAATTGATATTACATTACATGATTGTTATATGAATTGTATTTTCTTATCCTTGTAGTAGATGACATTACTTTGGATGCTGGATATTGTTTGTGCACGATTGTATTACATAGGGCTGTGAGAACCTAGTGTTGTTAGACCATAATCAGAATTGGCGTTGAGGGATTCCCCAGAGTGTCTATTATACTTGTTACATTGCAAGACCATAAGGGGGATATACATTGAGTGCTACCTCAGAGTGTCTATAGTATACCGTTATGAGACCACATGGAGACTGGATGTTGAGTTCTTTCTTAGAGAGTCTGTAGTATATTGTTAAAAGACCACATGAGGAATTTATAGTGAGTGCTTCCTCATAGAGTCTTTATATTTGTGAAACCAGAGGGGTTAGACTATGAGAAATTTCCCAGAGGGTTGATTGTAAATGATTGGTTGAATAATTAATAAATTTAAATGAATATGATTTTAATTGCATGATTGTTTACTTTTGAGTACTTCTTTGTTTATTACTTAATTTTTTCAATTTTACTACTATATATATATATATTCATTGACAGTTAGGCATGAATCTTTGGGTAGATGACTACTGGGATTCATCTCACACCCTATTTGGGTCATAATTTTGGGCCCAAATAGATTATATTGTTGCGGGTATAGATAAGGGTAAGTGCCCTTCTACTTCAGGTACTTGATTGTTGTGGAGATGGAGAGCATGAGACCAAGCTGATGCCTGTGATGCTGTTGTAGTATATTTACTTTTCATTACTTTGGTTTATGTTTTTTATTCTAGCATTGTGACTTGTTTTGATGCTTTCCTAGAAATATGTGACATGCATAATTTATATATGTCCTTAAGTTGTGTATTTAATTTCAGTATTCCGCTATTTACTTATTGTATGGTATTACTGCTTCCACTGTTTTATATTATTGTTATTACATTGTGTTACTCTTCCAATGAGGGCATATTTTTCCCAGTATTACACTCAAGGCCCTTGTTTCTAGTCAAAAGACTCTGGAATTTGGGGAAATGTGCTTGAGGCCATGTGACCAATCGAGTACGGGGCACCTTTGGGTGGAACCTGGAACTGAGACATTACACAAGGAGAATACAATGATAATGTGATGATGTACCAAATCCACTAAGGCTCATTGAAAAACAAGTTCAGGAAAGATCACTTTTTTTCCCAGACTCACTGTCTTTACAAAGTTTACAGACAACTCACTACTTCCCAAGGGTCAATCCCTCAATCTTTCCTTCACTGGATCACTCTCAATGGAAAGGATCACCTTTTTTATTTTTATTTTTCTCATGACTTTGGAAAGGATCTAAACATAGTTTATGGACATATAGGTCTCTTCATTAATAATAATAAATTCATCATAAAATATATATAGATTCTCTATTGAAGTTCTACTTTCATCCACTTGATGAATACCAATTTACCAAAGATTCACTGTGAAATCCCTTGTGAACACTTTCACGATGTTCACTACCTTCACGAAGCTCCCACAACTTTTTCTTTCATGAAAAATTTAGATTCCTTTCATGTAACTTTACCACCTTGTGAACAACATTTAAGTTTTTTCATTAAACTCCCAAATTTCATGATACTTTTGTATTTTCACCAAAATTCCTCTTGTGCGCAACTCTTACACTTTGTGCGCAACTCCCTTGGCCTTTTAAGGCATAGGTTCTTCTCTGTTCGCAACAAACATTCGAGTCATTGCTTCATGAAACTCATCTTGTGCAAAATTTTTATTATTTATGTGCAACTCTTATGTGATTTAGATCCCTGGTATTCTATAAGGGTTGAGATACTGAAACAAGGGGGGGGGGGGTAGCTACCTATTTATAAAACTGTATAACCCTAAGAACAACTTTATTTTGTGCCTTCCACTGTGTGCACAAGAAATGCATTTTTACATGGAACTCTTACCTTTCAAGAAACTTTTTTAGATTACTGAACTTTACATTTTTATGTCATATTTGGTGAATAAACTTCTTGCATGCCTACTATTGTGTGCAAATCCTATGTTGTAAAAAACTCATCTTGTATGAAATTTTAGATCTTATGTGCACCTTTTGCCTTAGACGTATTTTGATATGACAATATCAAATCTTAACTTGAACATAAATTTTCTAATCACCATCACCTTTTCATGAAACTTTTTACTTTTATGTGAAATTAATTCCTTCTCCAAAAAACACCTTCTTCAATCCTCCATATTTTGGACCCCAAAAAATTTGGCAAACACTAGGAAATGACATCACCTTTCATACACATATTATTGTACCACCTCCAGAGAATCCATTCCTTTTTCTAGGATCTTTTTCAACACACCTTGTCAATAATCTCTCTAGAACTCCACAACATACCATAAAAACCCTCTGTTTAAACAAACACAATCAAACCAAAAATACTACAATGTTACCTTGATGGATTTTTCCCAACATTATAGAACACTTGGTGAGACCTTACTGGGTTGTTAGCTCATGAAGTACCTTTTCCTTTGGGATTTTTTATATTATTTTATTCTAGGTCCATGAAATGGGAAAGATCCACTTGGAGGTGGTGGGTGTACTTGATTCATGGGACCTAGAGTGATGGAGGTGAATGGTGGAGATGTGACCCACATATTACATGGGTTTTATAAGCCTTTATTTAATAAATGTTTTGTATTTTAATGATGTACTATTTGGGTGTTTTACCTATTTGATGTTGGCACTTTCTTTTTGAGGAGTGTTAACATAACAACTTGTATCATTATCTTCTGTTGTGTCTTGTGAGAAAATCATTCTCTCTTGATCTTAATATGATTCCAAGTGATAGTCTCTAAACCATGGGGATATAGAATTCCCTTCTAGATATGTTAAGACCAGCTTAGGTATCAGCATACCTGGTTATATAGGATGGTTCATGACAAAGTGGTATTAAATGGATGTTCATAATTCCTTGATGTAGGTATGTATTTTGGGTTATTCTAATAGATGGGAGGTAGGAATGTTTAGTATTAGATAGTAGTTTAGAGTGAGTGTCGGACTATATATTTTTATAATAATCCTTAAGTCACCATGGGTGTTTAGGAAAATTTTCCTTGAGGAATAATTTGATCTAATTGTAGTCTTTTACCAGTTAATATGAGTACTTTGATATCCATATAAATCTCAATTAATTTGATGATATGAGTATTATTTTTGATGTTTCAATTCTATATTTTGATGTTGTGTGCCATCATCTCTCCAAGAAGGCATTTGAGCATTCCATGGGATGAATATACTGGTGAAACATAGAAGGAAAATATTCCAGTGGACTATAATATTATTAAGATAATGGTGCATGCTATCTAAGCTTTAGGATAGGTACCTGTATCCATTATTGTTCAGTATTTTGTAGTGGAACCTCTAAGGTATGAATCTCAAAATCATTCTCAAGATTTTCTTCACTATAAACCACTATCTATATATAGATCTAATGATCCTCAAGAGGTATAGGATTAGTTTAAAATGATAGAGATATTTTTTGAGTTCTTGGATATGTATGATTTGATAAAGGTGAAGTGTTAAGATTTAAATACCTAGATGGAGATGGTGGGATTCAATGTTTATAACAAAGAATCATGAGATCTTAGAGTTTAATCAATTTAGAGTTCTTTTCACTGATCAATTTTATCATGAATCTATGGTCTTGGTGAAATATATATAGTTTCGTAGCCTCCAGTAGGGTGACATGACTGTGACTCAGTATAAAAAAAATTTCTATTTTTTTTTCAATTTTCCCTATAGGTAGTGACCAATGAGAAAATTTGGGATCAAGTATTTTAGATAGTTCTTAAATAAAACATTTTATCCAAGTTTTTCATATTGAATATCAATTCTTACACTGACATACTCAATATAGTGTTGATGGATGATATTGACCTGGCTGGTAAGCCAGTGTTGATGGGAGTGCCTTTTTCTCTTTGTGGTAGTTTTGTTAGTTAATTTAAAGGAAAGATAAATAATGATGAGTATTGTGGAATATCTTGATAATTGGAATCATCCAAACCACCTCTAGTTCCTAGAAGAGGCTCTATTACTTTATTTAATTATGGCAAGGTCGGGCATTCAAAATGGGTTTGCACTGAGGCACCCAAGATCTATAGTTCACGTGGATGCTCATGTCACTTTCATAAGTTATACTATATATTTTCTACTCCACATAGTGGATCATGATCATCAAATCTAAAAATTAATATGGTGAAAATATATGGTTCAAGAAGTAAGGGGTTCCAACCACATGAATCTAGAATGAAGCTTCTTCACACAATGGAAGAGTCTCTAGAGGAAGCTGATGCAGGTCCAATTACTATGACAGATACCATCACTATAGCTTCATCTTTAGTGACTAAATTATTTAATAATGGTTGATCTCACTCATTTGTATTGACTCATATTGTGAACCTGCTAAACCTTCTAAAAAAGCTTTTGTATTATGTGATGGATATTACTACGCCCCTCAAAATGAAGAGAGACCAAAGTATTTGATGTAAAACTTAGAATTCTCTCTATTAGATATTGAGCTCACATATAATTTTTTTGTTCTCAAAATTAAATATCTTGTCATCATTCTCAGGATGGATTGGATGATTTATCATAAAACTCAAATTTACTGTTATATTCGGTTTAACTCCTTTATTTTTCCTGATGGGGTTTTTTATATTTTTCAGGGAGAATGGGACCTGAGGTCGAGTAGAGATGGACCTTCTTTTCTAGATTTGGGAAGGGTAATATTAGTGTTTATTTTTGACTTAGTGTGGGAATATTTGATGGGTTATCTCCAGCTATTTTTCATTGAGTTTCACGACATGTTAACATCTTATTTCTCTAGGTTTCCACTAGTAAGAGACGTGTAGTTCTCCATTGATCTAGTACAAGGTACTCAGAAAGTGTCTATTCCTTCTTATTGGATAGTTCTAGCTAAATTTAAAGAGTTAAATAGTTTGTTGGATTAATTGTTGGAAAAATTATTTATAAACCCAATTGTGTCACTTTGAATGGTTCCTATTATTTTTGAAAATAAAGCTAATGGGACACGTTGAATTTTTGTTTGTTACCAAAAACTTAATCGAGTCATAATAAATAAAAAATATCAATTTTCAATGGATAAATGATCTATTTGACCAATTTAAAGTGGTGAAGTGGTTCCCAAAAATTTATCTTCAATCTGGTTATCACAATTTTATAATTAAAGAATCTGACATTCAAAAAAATTCTTTCAAGATTAGGTATGAAAGTTAAGATTACCTTGTTATGCCTTTTGGTCTAACCAATGCTCCTGAAATTTTGATGGAACTGATGAATAGGATATTCCATGGGTACCTAAACTCATTCATGGTAGTATTTATGGATGACATACTAGTTTACTCTAAAACCAAGGTGTATCATATGAGTTTTTTTAGAGTAGTTCTCCAAATATAGAGAAATTACCAAATTTAAGAAAAGGTTTCAAAATATAATTTCTAAATCTAGGAAGTGAAATTATTGTGACATGTGGTCACAAAACATGGTATTTTTGTCAATCCTTAGAAGGTGGAAGCTATCACGACATGGGAGAAACCATAAAATGTTTTCAAGATTCAAATATTCTTAATTTTGGTGGGGTATTACTGTAGGTTCATTAAATATTCCTTGAATTTGGATTCTCTGATGATCAATATCACTCAAAAGGGAGTGAATTTCATTTGGGATGAGAAAAAACTAAGTTCATTTGAGGAGTTAAAGAATCTTTTAACCATTTCTCTAGTGTTGAGTCTTTATGAGGATTAGTATAGGTATGTGGTATTTTGTAATGCATTAGGTTCAGGTTTAGGATGCTTCCTTATATAGGGTGATCACACAGTAGTCTATATTTCTAGAAATATTAGGCAACATGAGAAGAATTATCTAACTCATGATATTGAACTCATAGCTGTGATTCATTCTCTTAATAGTCAGCATAATTACATTTTTTGGGAAATGTTTAATGTTTATTCAGACTAAAAAAATCCTAAGTACTATCTTCTCACAAAATGATTTAAACCTTTAGTAGAGGTGTTGGGTGGAGTATCTATAGTCTTTTGATTTGGAAATTTTCTACACCCCCATTAAGGGGAATTCCATTTATTATGCTTTAAGTAAGAAAATTCTAACCCAGGATATAAAATAATCATCATAAGAGTGTAATATGATGGATCTATTTTCACAGTTACATTTTAGAGTATGGGAGGATATGACCGAGGTTATGTTGAAAAATGTTCATTTTACCTCCACCCTTCTTGAGATGATCCTTCAGGAGATGCATCTTGATGATGTAATCTATGTCATTAAGGACTCTATTTATAGGGGGGTTCCATTGGTGAGTGGTCATTCTCTTATGAGGTTATCCTATGTTTCTAGAACTGGTATGTTATACCTTTACCTATGAGAAAAGGTATGATGGTGGAATTATATAATTCCTAGTGGGTGGTTCACCCTAGAACTATGAAGATGTTCTATGATATGTGATGATGATTCTGGTGTCCATGTATGAGGTGAGAAATTTATGACCTTTTTCTCATTTTTATACTTTCCAATAGGTCAAATCCAATTAAGAGGAACCTTTAGGTTTACTTCACCCACTTCTTGTGCTAACTTGTAAGAGGGATGATATTTATATGGATTTTTTGGTTGGGTTTCTAAGTACCCATTGAGGGAATATTTTTATATAGGTTGTGATCGATCATCTAACAAAATCAGATAACTTTATACCCATTCTAGATACAACCAAAGTTGACGATTTGGTAATTCTATATATGAAAGAGATTTTCCATTTTCAGGGACTTTCATCTATTATAGTTTCTGATAGTCATCCCCATTTTACTTTTCATTTTTAGAAAGGAATCGAGGAGGCATTCAGATCCCTAGTTAGATTGATCATGAGATATCATCCATAGATGGATATCCAAACAGAACGAGCTATATAAATCCTGGATCACATGCTATATGCTTGCATTCTAGACTTTGGTGGATCTTGGGATGTCCATTTGGTATTATTTGAGTTTACTTACAACAATAATTACCATTATGTTATTCAAATGGATCTTTTTGAGTCATTGTATGGACAATGTTATAGGTATTTTTTGTGTTGGTCAGATATTGATGAATCTTCCTTGGTTGGATCAAGTTTGGTCCAAGAGATGACAAAAAATATACAGTTGATTCATCAAATAATGGTGATGAAAAAAATCCAGTATAAATCCTATGTTTATCATCATCAATGGCTGCTAGAGTTTTCAATGGGTGACCAGGTGTTCTTGAGAGTCTCACCTTAGTTGGGTTACCAACATCTTGGGAAATAGGGAAATATTTCATTGAGGTTTGTGGGTCCTTTTGAGATTGCAGAGCAGGTGGGGAAAGTGGACTACCATTTGAAACTTCCACTATAGTTGACCTCGATCCACAATGTGTTTCATGTATAATAGCTCAAGAATAATATTTTTTACCCATCTAATGTACCATGTTTGGAAAACCTTGATGTTGAGCCCAATTTATCCATGACTAAGCATCAAGTCAGGAATATTGTTTTTGATACAAAGGTTCTTTGTGAGAGTATGATACCTTTGGTATGTGTGATATGGTAGAATCATTCTGATTCAAATGAGATTGGGGAGCATAAGGACCTAATGAGATAGAAGTTGTATCATCTATTTAATATGTAATCTTCTTGACAGGATTTTTGGGGACAGAAAGTGTTTATGGTGGGGATATTGTAACATCCTGTTACATTCTTCCAGGTACTTCCTGACCCTTGTTTTGATCATAATTTGTTTGGGTCTTGTCTTGGGTTATTTTAGGCGATGTTTGATTTTTTTAGAAATTTCGGGGTTATTCATGATTGGTTAATGGTTAGGGAAAACCAAGAAATTTGACCCAAGAAACCACATGACCATATATAATCCACTAGAATGGGGCACACAATTTTTTCAAACCATGAAGACACCCCTCTAAATTGTGAATCCTTGGACAATGGGGATTTACACCATTGGAACATTATTAAACTATTAATGTGGACAAACCATACACCTTTCCAGAATCCGAGAGAGGGTACATGGTTTGGGCACATGATTACTACTAACTGTGTTGCCCACCCAGCAAACCATGTACACAGTTTTTAATTCCCCTGGAAATTTAATTAAAAATACCGAGACCCCCGTTTAATATTATAAACATGCTCATTAACCATAACTTGATTCCTTGGTCTTTGGAAGCTCTTAAGAATCATTTTTGACTCAACAACCTCTTCTCTTGAAAGATCGAAGTGTCAGTGATCTCATTTGATCTTATTCTTATTAGGACCACTTTTTGTATGAGGTTTTATTTGTTGTCAACAGTTGTCAATGAATATTGAAATGAAGAAGGAGATGATGAAGAACTCTAAAGTTATTGAGAGTAGTAATTCAGATGATTGTTGAACTGATATTAAGTTCAAAGTACATTTATCAAATGTGATACATTGTCTAAAACAATGAAACCATATCATAGAGTGTTGAAGGGATTGAAGTTATAAAGTGATCATAAAACATCTAACTGTTCAAAGAGACCATGAAAGAGACTACTTGAAGAGACATGCATTATTTCATGAGGGGTCATGTGGAGATTTGAAGATTTAAGAATGATCATTCAAAGATGAGAAGATGATGATAGTTATATTCAGTTTTGACTAGAAATACTAATGTTTCTAGAAGATAGGGAAGTTACAGTACTTTCCCTAGATAATCTGACAATGTTGAAACTAATCATTCAAAGAGTATATATCACAGTGGAAGGAGTTCGTGATGAAAGACGATGACTATTGAAGAGGCAATATGATAATGAAGAATCATGAGTGTTCTTACCAAAGAAAATATTCAAGGTGGTATCATTTCCCAGAATTTTCCAAATTTTTAGACCTCCAAATTGGGATTTTGTTTTTGGTAATGGAATAATATATTCATAGGAGTGAATGAGATGTGAAATGGTGAAGGAAATTGGTAATGGAATCAAACCACGTACCTTGGAACATGGACCACATACCATTTCTGGAAATGGTTCATGACCACGTACCTTGTAGAGGGAAAGGTATGTGGGATGGTTCACAGAATAGGTCACGATACCGAAAATGGTATATAGCGGAAGGAGTTGTGGTAAGTGGGATAGATCTTTGTTGGAAAAAGATATGTAGTATATGGACCGGTAGGCTTACGGTATGTGTAAGGTTAACGGTACATAGTAAAGGATCAAAGTATGCAGTAGAGTCTTATAGTATGAAGATGGAGTTCAATATGCGGTGAAGATTGTCCCACATTGAAAATTTTGGTAAAATAGATTAGAAAAATTTGTAGTGTTATTTTCCTATATAAGGAGTGTTTGTACCATCATTAAAGGAAGAGTGAATTTGATAAGAAAATATCAACACTGTGGAAGAACTCGGCTAGGTCTGAAAGTGGTACATGGGAGAGATTTCACATACGATGAAGCAATACATGAAAGATGAAACAATTCGCAAAATTGAAAGGAGCGGTCCATGGAAGAGATTATGCATAAGAAAAAGTGGTACGTGGGAGAAAAAAATAATTCACATAATTTGAAGAAGAAGTATGTAGAAGGAAGAGGTGGTATTCAGAGGGGTACGCGGAGGCGGTACACATAGGCAATACGCATAGGCAGTACATAGAGGGGGTACACAGTGGAGGTATGTAGAGGTGATACATGGAGGTGTTATTTGGAGGCAGTATGATGAGCATGTGTGGTACACAGATTAGGTGTGGAATGTAGAGCAGGAACGGTATGCAGAGTAGGAGTGGTACGCAGAGAAGATGCGGTACACAGAGTAGGTACGATACATAGATCAGGCATGATACACGGATCAGATACAATCCACAAAATCAGGGACATTTTACAAAAGAAAAAACATCATGAAGTGAGTTTGTGATTCTAGTGAAAAGAATAAGTTTTAGTGAATTCAGTAATTACACTAAAGGATGAAACTCAATATAAAAGAGAATCAATTGAGGACATTGATTCAAACCGTGTCTCTTGCTAAACAAAGACAAATACTTTCATTCCAATACGTAGAAGCGACCTTAAAGTTGATAAACTGAGTGAAGACCTCTCCAAGGAAGTGAGCTGGGGGAATCTGCAGAAGTGATCCAAGGGAAGCAGTGAACTATCCTTGAACCTTTAGAAAGTGTTCCTGGGATAGAGTGACAGTGACTGAATCTTTGTAATCCACAGCTAGTGAAGATTAGTGGAATTAGGTACGATTAGAAACCTGTCGGCATATTCTCCTTGGATGTAGCCCTTAGTGGCGAACCAAGTAAAAGTGTTGTTCAGTCCTTCTGTAGGTGAATGTTTTAATTACTTCACATATCCATCATATAGGTTTAAATAAGTTCCTACCAATGTGGGAACAAGATCCAGTAAAAAGGAGAAAAAGGTGAAACCCTGATTCACCCCCCTCTCCAGGTGGTTTAGGGTCCTTCACTTATGGTAAGTGAGTCTTATATAATGTGGTTTCTTATAATCTCCTTATTCTCTCATTTTTAGAGAGTGATAGATCATCATGTTATTTGTGGATCTAATCTCAATTTTGATAGATCTTGATTCTAGGATTGATTTCTTGATATCCTTTTCCTCTATTCTTATTGGTGTTCCCATTATGGGTGTTGAATTGATCGCCTAATTAAAGGTAGGCGGTTCCATAAGATTTTACCCTACAATTGAAACTCTATGTTTCTTGATTGATTTTAAATGAGTTTTTAATTGATTAAAAATCCATATTTGAGATAATTTAATGTTTTATTTAAAAAGGTAATGGATTTTTAAAAACCACCAATTTCAATGGAATTGAAATAATTTGGTGGAATTTGAGAAAAATGATATCTTTAATTTAAAGTGTTTTTGATGAAATGAACTGATGTTTATTATTGAAAAAATGGCTTAAAATGAAAGGTTATTTGAAAAGGCATAAATTTTATGAAAAATTATGATTTGGTTTTGAAATGAAAATTTATGTTGAAATTGAAATTGGGAAATTGAATAGTGAATGATGAATTTATTTTAAATGATTGATTTTCCCATGATTAATTGATTAATTATTTGAATCAAATGTGAGCCTGGGTAGTTAGTGGGTTATCAGGACATGCATTCTAGGACTCTGACTCCCTATAAATATATTGATGATAACAACACTAACTAAAACAGGTTTGGAATGATTTCCTATGATGTGTCCCCCAATGGGGTGTACATCTATTTCTTTTAATACCCCCTAATGGGGTGTTTATTTGAGTCTACACACATATCTTGAATTGTGATGATAATTAAGAAGTGCGAAGATCATATTACCAGAAACTAATGTACCACATGAATTATGATTATGGTGATTTGTTTTGTTTTACTTTATTATAAATTCCATTGATTATATAATTATTTTATATAATTTTTTCATATGAAATGACAATTTAATCACATTTTCATACATATTCCATATTTTGAATTGAAAACATGTGTTGATAAAAATATGTAAATGTATTAACCTAACTTTTTTATTTAAATTAGAATCATAAATGGTTCATTATTATGGAATTGATTTTGGAAAACTTGGTAAGACCCTACTGGGCTGTTTATATCACACCCTACCATTATCTTCAGGTGTTTTTAGATTATCTTATTCTAGGTATAAGCAAAGGGAAAACACCACTTATATTTGGTTAGTGTACTTTATTAAAGGGACCTGGAGTGAGTGAGGTGACTAGTGGAGATGTGATCCACCTATTAAATGGGTATTATGAGCCTTTCTTTGAAAGACATTATGTCTTTTGATGATTTACTATTTGGTATTTGTTTTACCTATTTGATTCTGGTACTTTATCTTTGAGGAGTGTTGACATACTGACTTGTGTCATCATCTTTCATTGTGTCTTGTAAAAAAAACTATTACCTATTGATCTTGATATAATTCTAGGTGCTATTATCCAACCCATGGGGATCAAGAAATAACTTTAGGCTATTTCAGGACCATCTTGGGTATCATTGTACCAAGTTATTTAGGTTGGTTCATGAAATTAATGATTCCATTTCAATTAAAGAGATGATATATCAACTTCAATAAATGTGGAAGGGAAAAATCATTCCTCGAATTATTCATTAATAATATATAACTCATGATGCACCTAACGTACCCAATGTACCCAACTTATCCACAATCATATGTCATCATAGTTTATGAAAATACATAAAAGTGAATGAGTCATGAAATGTATTAATAATAATCTTAAATTCAATGTATCATTACACATGCTTGCATATAGTAATATCCAAGGACAAATAAACATGTGGATTTCTTATAGATGGGTCTGTTCTCATAATCTTATGTCTTATAGATTACCAAGTGCTAACTTCATGACATAAATTATAATATTATTATGAGTAATCTCACATGAAAATCAAAATACTATGCATCCCATCATAGGATGTTATCTATTTATAGAAAAATATTTATGAATATTGTTATGACACTTCAATATTCTCATCACAATGAGGAAATAATATGACCTTATTAATGAAAAAAATATTCTATAACATTATCACATTAATGTTATATATAATAATAATAGTTATATGATATGGTATTTATTAATACTCAAATCCATGAATATATAAGAAATAAAAATTATAAAGTAGTTGGTTCTACGACACCCTATCCAATATATTCCCACTTCTACTAGATCCAAATGATAATGCATGGTTACTTTCCACATGTTAAACATGTTTATATTAAGTATGGATATAATTATTGGGCCTAAAAAATTTCCATGGATAGGGTTGGTATATCCACATGACTGTGTAATGAATCTATTTATTGTGACATCACTACCTTGAGAAAATCACTCGAGTAGTGATATTACCAAGTATCCACATCTTATTCCCTTATTGGAATCCTAAAATCTTGATTAAGTTTATAGTCAAAGCTTATCATAATAATGGTAAAACTATTACTTTTAGTATAATCCAAAATAGTAATAGGAAATTTCTAATGTTCTTCTTATGCTGCATCAAAAGCTTTAACATACTCAGATAGTTTAGATTTAGAAAACATGGGATGTAATAATCTTGTCCTACATATTACCTTAGAATTATTGTTATCTTAGATCAAATTGAACTAAATTAATACAAAATTTTAATTCCCTTGACCACTAGTAATCACACTCCTCCAAACACCTAGAACTCACACAATTATACTTTATCAAGTACTATTAGATAATTTTTACTGCAAGTTAGTGTAGTTATGTTGGATCTATTTGGTATTCACCTGTTATGCATCATGCATTAGTAATATCAAATGTTAGTACATATCATGGTATATGAGATAAATTCCTAGCACTTAAGCTTGTGAAATTATTTTAATCTTAATAATCTCTTTATATTACCATGCATATTCTACTAGAAATATTATATTCCAACAAAAATTTGGTCTTTAATTGTTTTAACTTGTATTTTTCAATAATTTTTCAATATATGTACTATGACAAGATTTTGAAAACCCATGTATCTATTTTATATATCTTTTTCCCTAGGAAATGATTTCAAATTTAAGTCATTATTGGATAAATTCATTCCTTAATTTTAACAAATGGGTAATACATAATATTTATTTCCCATATGTTATCAACATATCTATCTTGAAAACTTGTAGTGCTCCCACTAACATGTTAGAGACACATGAAACTCATTCAATTGAAATGAATATTCTATGATCATTATGAATGATATATTTTAAAATAATTTTTTTAAATTTCATATATTATTGGAATTTATTGATTTCACTAATCATTTTTAGTAATTTCATATAGACATATACATAGGGTATCATTTTGGCTATGTTATATAGATATAGTTCACAGGGTTTCCTCCAAATGAGGTGTCCATGAAAATAAATGGCCTAATATGATGATCACAAAATTATTATTCTGAAAATTATAATTCAAATGGATTTTATTCATGATGATTGGTGTATAGGTTTTGTCATAGACTAAGATTTTCAATAATTAATCATGTTTTTTGGTACTAGATCATACCATCCATGTCTAGTTTCTATTGAATACTTACCAAAAATATTAACTCTTATAAAAATTAAAAACATGAATCCCCATAATCTTGATATATGGTGTTAAGAATACTAAAGGATTGTGTTGGATTTATGGACACTAAGGAAGAAAACCTTGATAGTAAGGAATAAAATTTTCAAGATGACACTTAGAGGGTTTTTTATAATGATCCTGATTTCTTGATGCTGGATTTATTGAAAAGGTATATTAAAGGTTTTTGTGTTGAATTCATTGTACTCATAAAAATAATGGAGTCTAGAGGCAATCAAAAAGTGTGAATAAATTTTATATGGATCCTACAAGGTTAATAATAGGTTCAGAGATATGCTGAAGGCATCTTAGATAAAGTCTAAGGAGTATTATTTCATAATAAAAGATATGTTATCATGTTGTTTTGAAGTTTCCCAACATATTAAATACCATGTCTTGGATAGTGGGTGTAGATAAGATCAAAAAACATGTGATACCATGACATGGATTATAGATATGGTTGAGAAGAAGATGTCTAACAAAAGAAATATGGAATGAGACACACTGCAGTAGTCCCTATGGTGGAATTATAAAGCACCTATGAAAAATAAAGAAGCTCATCTGTAGGTGTGTTGATTATGGAAAGGTATTTCAGTGTAATTGAAATTTATTAAATACTTGGAGGTACAAAATTGTTAGTTGAAGGTTGACCACACCATGGTGCACATCGTAGTGAGTGAAACATGGGAAAAGTTTTTGTTCTATACCATATAGGAGTTGTTACAGTTGAGTGATTTTTCTAAATTGATGACCTAAAGATAGAAGTGTTCAACATGACCAAGGGAGATGAACCATTCCATGTTGATGGTTGTGGTGTATTGAGATACTATTTATGATCCATGGGAAGGACCATCATGTTCATTATGGTGGTTGTGGTTATGTGTTTTGTTCAGACAATGGTAGTGGTGGTTCACATTACTAAAGGAGAATGAAAAATAGGAAAAAATACATGGATTTAGTCATTTTGAAGGGTGTTTTATCCTAGAGACACATATAACACATTGTGGGGTTTGAAGGAAATCCTTATTAGTGGGCGTGTCTATAGGAGACACACCAAATATAGAGTATTTGACTATAACAATGCATGAATTATTCATTAATTATTTATCAATAATGTTTTTTAGTTTTAGACCAAGATACAAGCTCGAATAGAAATGATTTTAGAATATTCACATGGTGAATTAATTGATAATTAGTTCACACTTTAAGGGAGAGAGAAATAGATTCATGAAGAAGTCATATGTTGATTACAGTTACATAAATCTTAGAGTTATGGGTGGTTTTCATAGCCTATAATGATACTGAAAAGTATTCTATTTGTTTGGTCTCAATCCCTTATTTTATAATTGATTGACTGGAAACAAGAGATACAAGAGAGATACTCAAGAATATTTAATATCTGAACTCAAAGTAAAGATAAGTGTTCCAAGATAGGGGTTGGATGGAAGTAAGAGGTGTTGGAACCTGTTGAAGAATATTATAAATAATATGAAGGAATTTATGAGAAAAAACAAAGAGGATAAGAGTTTCAGTTACAATACTAGAAGAATGGGTGTTACAATGAGGAAGTATTCATAGATCATAAAGGAGTATCCCGGTGGAACTACAATAGAGAATCTATATATATACTTGAGGATTCATACTAAGAAAGTGAAACCAGTAAAGGGACCTGGATTCCCATTAACCATGTAGAGATATTCCTAGAGTAGTGATCTATTAGTGAGAAATGATAAATAATGAATTGATCCTAAAATTTTTAAGGCAGTGATCCTAGGAAAGGATTGACCTACCCTAAACCCCATTTGAAGATAAATTCAATTTATACTGATTTTGTGCATGACATATTACCAATGTATAATCCTTGGAGTATCCTAGTGAGGGTGAACCAAGTAAATTATAGTGTCCCTATTTACCTTATGTATGCACACTAAAAGTGGGTAATAATAAAAACATATAATGTCTGATAAAAGGGATCGTTAAGTGAATCAAATCAAATAAATGTTTAAGGAAAAGTTCATAAAAATTTACCCTCAAGGTTTAAATTTCAAGATCCATTTAATGGTAGTTAGAGTTAAAGAACAAAGTTTTTTAATTAAATAAGCATTGCATACCCCGATTCACCCCTCTCAAAGTAATCTCACTCAAAGATAATTTAGGAAATAACAAGTGGTGTCAAATGGAAGATTCATTTATCTTGTATTTTTTCTTGATCTAAATTGATTTAAATTCGTTAAAATGAAATTTAATCCATAGTAAAATCTCTCATTTTTTATGTAAATCATTTTAAAACATAGATAAAGGATTTTATTGCCTTTATGGAAGATTCACTTTGAGTTTTATGAGAAGTTGTGGAGTAAGGCATTATTCTGCTTTGTTGATACCAAGTTATCTTTTAAATAGACCAAAGAAACATTGAGATTGATGCCTCAATCATAAAGGTATTAATGGGTGATCATAGAGAATAAATATACAAGGTGGTTGTATGTGGAATGTTATCCAAATATATATGGATGAAATTTTAAGAACTCCATGACAAAAATGTTGAAGAGTATTGTAGAAGGTATCATAGCTGTTACTGTAGTAGGTATTGTTCGGTACTATAGAAGACAGAATTATTCACCTTTAGGTCATTTATTTGGTCCTTGAGTCCTTCAAGGCCTTTGGGTCACCTAGGAATTTAGTTTAGTAAGGATTTTAGGCCACTTTAAGGCCTTCGACCCACCTCAAGGCCTTTATACCACCTTAAAGCCATTGGGCCACATGATGTGTATATGGAAACCAGATATATTCTATAAGTAACAGGCTCCAAAGGAGGATTTATAAAAGGTGTATTCACATGATAAGAGCTATTAGATTTGGAATAATGAGATGGTATGACAACTATCATCAGTACCAAGCATGTGCATCTTTGAACGGGGAAACTAGCCAATCAACCATTTGAAGGTGGAGAGCTGATCATGATGTAGATGCTAGGGAGGGGTGGTTCCAATTATTTATAGTTTAAGATGAATTCCTATAAGACCTTCAGGTAATGTAATATCACAAAGCCTATGAGCCATGTAAGGTTTCCCCTTCAACCCTCAAAAGGGGGATTATCAGAAATGAATAAAAATTAAATTGAATAATAATAAAGGAAAAAGAATAAGAAGGATCTTATAAGAATGAATTCTCCTACCAATGAAATAAATTTTAAACCTAATGTATCATATGATTATAACACTAGTTTGGAGAAATAATTTTGTGTTTCAGACTCAATAATGGAGCTAGAAAGAAAAAATAATTCTAGTTGTAAGAAGGAAACAACATCTGGTTTCCATGATAGAAGGTGTTCATGCAATGAACAAGATGTGATCCCAATTCTGCAGGAGAAGGTAGAATAATGGAAAGTCATGCATGAAGTGTATTTTTAAATTATTGAATATTTTCCCTTAAAAAATAAAATTCTAAAGATATAATGAATGGAATTTAATTTCATTATATAGAAAATGGGAACAAAGATTAAGGAACAAAGCGACCCGATTGAAGATATTTCCCTTAGAATTTTGAAGAAAATGTATATAGAGAAGGAATTAAAGGAAATAACCATTCTACTTGAGGATAAACTTGAAGAAATAATAAAATTGATGTTTATTCACATATAATGGAGATGGATGATAGTTGAAATAAAAATACAATAAGATTATAGAACTCGAGGAAAGGATAAAAACCTCAAATGAGAAGATGAAAACCCCTATGAAGATAACCTCAATTTTAACGACAAATCTAGATAAAAAATCTATAATAAGAGTAGAGTTATGTGTAAAATATTAAAGATAATTTCCAAAAAATAAGGTGTCACCAAAATAAAAATATTTTGGAATAATTGGGTACATTATAAGTAGGTGTTTCGAATCCACTAAACCCAAGGATGAGAGAAGAACTTTAGCAGTCCTGAAATATCATTCAAGGAGAGACCATATAAGGTGTGTTTATTTTGGAAAATGAATTATTTTTTCTAACCTCAATCACATGTAAAGTTGTTTTGATTGGATGAATGAATTTAAGGAAATATAATTCATTGGGAGACACTCCACTCCTATGATGTAAAAGGAGAGAACATATTCAAATGAAAGTCTTATTAAGCTAGAAAAAAATTTCAATGTTTTATAGAATAAATATAAGCCTAAAAAAAGTGTGTATCATACACTAAGATCCAAATAATCACAAATACTCTATTGGAAGTAAATAAGATAAGTATGGAAATAAAATTCTATAGTTGGTCCAACAATGAAAGAGGTGGAAGTAAAGAAGATCCCACAATGTAAAAAGGATTCCAATATGGAACTCATGGCTATAAAGTATGAGAAATTCCTAAGTTGTATTTCAAAAACCACTAAAAGGAAAAATATGAATATTAAATTGAGAAAAAATCTAGATATGAGATCCAAAAATGATGGAACATAATAAGATATGTTATCAAGTGCGATCGATGCCAAAATAGTGGACAAATCCAAGCCAATTAATGAGGATAATCCTCATATACACAAAGATAAGTGTGTGAGTGTTATCACACAAAGTAGATCTTTTGGGAAGTGGTTGAGAAGGCTGACTACAAATTATGATGAAAAGGTTGAAGTGATGATTTTATCCCTTACACAAAATATGAAAAAGGAAAAAAGAAAGATAGAAGATGAAGGGATGGTTCATCCTGACCAACCCTATTCCTATAATTGAGGAAGTTTGAGGTACCCCTCTCCCTATATTCTATATTATTACTAACTATTTTTTAATAGTAACATAATTAAGGGTAGATATTATCCATGGGGAGATATGATCTAGGGATGTTTTTTTCTATAAAATAACATGCATGTTGAAATCATCAACACATGAATTTCACATTAATATATTTTTTATCTCTAATAATTTGTATCAGATGTGATTGATTTATATGATTCCAAAAATTTATGATATGGAAGATTTATTTTTATAAGTGTTATCCTAAAATTTATCTACAAAAATTGGTGTCAAGATATAAATTTTGAGGGGGAGTTATAATTAACTTCAAAGGTTTCTTATTATTATCCATTTTTTAAACAATCCTATGAATTAATAAAGTAGATATGAGTTCAATTAGTATAATTTATTCGATTTTAAACAAGTGGTATGAAGTAAATATTTAAGTGGTATTATCCTCACATAAATTACTTTAATTTTATTTCACTAACATTGTATAGTAAATGTGTGATGGAGATTGCTAGTTGTACATTGAAAAGTGGAAAAGTTCCAAAGATGCTATGAGTTTTTAATTTGTATTGATGAGTGACATGGTTATAATTATTGTTGAATACAAAAATTGTTATTTCCTACATCGAGATTAATCTTAGTATTCTTAGAGGATTTGTTGACATTCCAAGTTATAAGTGGTAAATTCACTAAATGAGTTTCTTAAAAAAGATGCAATTATCTTGGAAATGGATTTTTTGGAGTTGGAAAACATAACAAGAAATGGTTCTCTTAATTTTTAGATAATTTACTTAATTAATAGGTGGATGAAGCGAAATAATAAAGGTATGTTAACAAGAATATCTAACATAATATGTGGAAGTACTCCCTATCCTCAAAGGGGGAGTTGGAATCCATGTGGAATCCCTCATTAAAGTTGAAGAAAGAGGGAGATATGATCTTTATTGGAGTTTCTTCCCACACATAAATGGGGAAAAGGTTTGAAGATGAAAGTATATTACACTATTATAAGTAAGAGATTTCACTTAAAAGGATATTACCAAACATTTTATAGAAGAGTAATTTTTATTTTTATTTCATTTTCAATAGGGGGTTTGAAAATAATCGAAATAGGTGTTGGATATTTTCAAAAAAATACAAAGGGGGAGATTGTTAGGAATCCTAAAGGATTGTGTTGAATTTTTTGACAATAAGAAATATTAACTTGACAACAAAGAACAAAATTATTAATATAATTCATGGAGTTTTGTTAACAATGAAATTAATTTCTTGATGTTGGATTTATTGAAAAGGAATTTTTAAGGTTATTGTTTTGGATTTATTTTCGACAAAAAGAGAATGAAGTATGGAGGAAATTCATAAGTGTTAATGAATTATACAAGTAACCTTCATAGTCAAGATAAATTCCATAGATATGTTAAAGGCATCTTGGATAAAATCTGACGAGGTCCATGGAATAGCAAAAACCATGTTTCCATGTTATGTTGAAGTTTCCCAATATGGGAAATACCACACCATGACTAGTGGGAGTGGTGAAGATAAAGAATAATATAGGTTTGACCATTCCATGGCTTATAGATATGGTTGATAAGGATATTACCAACACATGAAAGATGGAATGGAACATGCCATGATGGTCCTTTTGGTGGAATTCTAGATCACCTATGAAACCCAACCCATACATGGGTGTGTTGATGGTGTAAATGTGTTTCAGTGGACATGGAATTAATTAAAGACCTAGTGGTGAAGCATGGTTAGCTGAAGGTTATCTATTCAAATGAATATTCCATGGTGAATGAAAAATGGGAAAAAAATTATGCCATTCCATAGAGGATTCATCGTGGTTGAGAGGTTGTATGACAACCCAGATCTTTTATTACACAAGTAAACATAATTTATTACATATAATTAATTTGATAAAACATATAAGATCGAGAGGTATTGTGTATTTGAGGCTTAGGATCATTACATAACAACTTAAAACATGAAAAAATATATATTTATTGAAAACTTCCTTTACATGACCACTACATTCCCTCATACTTAGCATTGCATGGGATAACCTGAGGACATGCATAAGAAAAGGGTGAGATATAAAGCCCAGTAAGGGAATAAACATGGAGTAAAATGAGGAATACAATACATTTTAGACAATAGAAATATCATTATAGAACAGGGGTAGCATAAACATAAAGTCGTGATAAAGCATGATAAACATAACATGGAAATGTGGCAACAACACTTAACAGGGAATTAGCATGAGCCATGGCTCATTGCACATGGATCATGAGTAAATCCTCATTGCACATGAATCAAGAGAAAAAACTCATTGCACTTTAATTATCATGAGTAAAGACCCATTTCACATGACATATCATGATACTATACTTTACCCAATGCATTGGAGCGCTATAAGGGCGCACCCTTCTTAAACATTTCATTTCATGCATAAGTGTGCCACATGGATCATAAAAAACAGAATCATTCAACATAATATTTTATTACATGACAAATGAATGTGGAATAAATAATTGAAACTCTTTAAAAAATAAGTAAATGTTCATAAAGATGAATACCCTTGATAGATAAATGAGCATGATATTCACTACACAATGACTTTGGCTTGGAAAAGCCCGGTGCAATTTCAGCAGCATAACGACATGACATAAGAACTCACAAAAATGGTTGATGAGAGAGAAAGGGGTGTCTTATAAAATTTACATGACATGGATAGTAAGGGGGTCATATAGATACATGTCCCAAGAAATGTAATGGAATTTAGATTCAGGATACAAAATAATTGCGTGAATGTAAATGAGGAGAGAGAAATTCCTTTTGGAATTTCGGCATAGTAACGGGTGTACATGGTAGGAATTTAATGAGATATAAAGGGGTATCCCATCATTAAAACATAAAGAGGGTAGTATGGGGGATGTTTGAAACCATACACCAACATTTATAATTGAAATTAAAAGGGTATAACAACTTAAAGAATATTGGACAAAAATGAGAAAGGAAGAAAAACTCTTACTTGAAAGTGTGCTTCCAAAGGCTTGAGAGAGGCTTGAGAGAGGCTTGTTGGGGGATTGGGGCACCATGGGAGGATTCTAGAGAGATTAGGGCAGATTTGGGATGAACTCAAAAGGATTTGAGTGAGGAGTAAGTGGGATCTTGGGTGGGTTTATATAAGAAAGGTGAGGGAATTCTTTATTATTTAGGTTTGGGACACCTCACATTAAACTAATCCAAAACACAAACCAGACCATGGTTTTTTACCATGGTTTTTGGAAAAGGGAAGTGGAAAACAATATTCTATATGGACAAAGTCCGAACTTCTTAAAATAATGGGGTTAATTACGTGGAGGTGAGCCACACTCCCAAGGAAAACAATTTAAAAAGACAAGATGTTTAATAAGTCTTGAAGGGTCCATTAATGCTTTGTAAAATAAGTCAAACAAACCCAAAATCAAATTATTTTAATGGTAAAATATATATTTTCTAAACATAAAGATTATAGTATTTTATTACATCACTATTGTGTCATTATGATGTCATAAAAGACATTATATATTTAAACGGTATTTAATTTTCACCCAAAAATTTTTCTGTCTTAGAAAATTATGAAAAATTCACCGTTGGATACTTTTGACTTGCTCATTCCAGAAATAATATTTAATTTATCTAAATAATATTATAAATATGTTAATTTTCACTTTTAAAATAAAAACATACATTTATAAAAAATTCACGGGTTTTGACAAAAATGGATTTCAAACCTTAATAAAAATTACGATTGCATTCATAAAATTATATGATCATTTATATTTAATAAAAATTAATTTAATAATAATATTTTATTAAAATTTTATTTAATTCAAAAATCCTTTAATTCATCAAAATAGATTTCTTAGTTGAACTTTAACTAAAAATACTATTTGAGATTTAAAAACTATTTACTAGGTAACAATAATAAAATGAAAGTATATTAATTATTATATACAAAAAATAATGTACATAACCATAGTGCTATGGTCTTGTTACATAACCCCTTATAACACCCGCATAAGACTGAAGAGTAAGGTGTGCGATGGTGATAGACTTTTGGGGTGGCTCAGATAAGATTGCTCGGGTGGTAACCTCTATAAACATCCATTTCTGTCATAGGAGGTCCCGCTCGAGCTTAAAATATTCAAGCTCAACTTGGAATTGGTCAATAGAGAAGCCCAATGACACCACCTCCTTTCCGAGCTCTAATAAATGGGCTTCGTTTGGGGCATGTCTACTGGATGAGGCCATCACTTCCTTTATCTGATTAAATTGGATTTGTTAAATCCCTATATTTATACTAATCATGTGATCACTGTTCAACGACTATATTAGCAAAGGTCACAATTATTAACAAAAAACCAAAGAAGTTGACATTTTATATAAAAATTTTACATAAAGAGACATTTAATTAGATCAAGGGGGATTTCCATTAATAAAATTTTGGGCCATTACAATCATCCCCCATTAAAAAATTTCACCCTCAAAATTTTATTTTCCCACACTAAAATAGATGTGGGTAACTCTGCTTCATCATTTCCTCTAATTCCCTCATTGCTTATTTAAACTTGTGGTTTCACCACAACACCTTGACGAGGGGAATTGTCTTATTTCGTAGACCTTTTTCTCTACGATCTAAGATCTTTACTGGTTGCTCCTCATAAGAAAGATCATCCTCTAACTGTACCACCTCTGAAGAGAGTATATGTGAAGGGTTTGGTATGTACTTCCTTAAGAGGGATACATTAAAGACATCATGTACTTTGTCCATGGCAGGTGGAAGTGATAATTTATAGGCCACAGCCCCGACACAATCAAGAATCTCGAAGGGGCTGATGTACCTTGGACTTAAACTTCCCTTTCTTTCCAAACATCATGACCTTCTTCCATGAAGATATGTGTAGAAATACCATGTCTCCAACTTTAAACTCATGGTCTCATCAACGGTTGTCTGCATAACTCTTTTGTTGACTCTGGGATGCCTTGATATGCTGCTAAATGGTTTTCACCTTCTCCACCATTTCTTCGACCATTTCTGGTCCAAGTAGCTTACGCTCACCAACCTCATCCCAACACGTCGGTGTTCTGCACCTTTTCCCATAAAGGGCTTCATATGGTGCCATTTAGATGCTCAAGTGGAAACTGTTATTATAAGAGAACTCAAACAGAGGAATATGTTAATCCCATCTTCCTTTAAAGTCCACTGAGAATGCTCTCAACATGTCCTCAAGTTTTTGGATAGTCTACTCGGATTGGCCATCAGTGTGAGGATGATAGGACATACTGAAGTTCAGTTTAGTATTCAGAGCATGTTGAAGACTCTTCCAAAACTTAGAGGTGAATCTTGGATCTCGATCAGAAACAATAGGTAGTGGTGATCCATGCAGCCTTACCACTTCCCTGATATATATCCGTGCAAGTTGATCCAATGAGAAATCCTCCCGAATAAAAATGAAGTGTGCAGCCTTTATAAGATAATCCACAACAACCCAAATTGCATTATTGCCTTTGGATGTCTTTGGAAGTCCAGTGAAAAAATCCATGGTGATGTTCTCCCATTTCCATTATGGTATGGTAAATGATTGTGTCATCCCATTAGACTTCTGCCTCTCTTCCTTCACTTGCTGATACACCAGGAACTTTGATGTATATTTAGAGATCTCCTTCTTCATATTATCCCACCAATAATGATCTCAGAGATCTCGATACATCTTTGTGTTTCCTGGGTGAATAGAGAAATTTGAACTATGTGAATCATCTAAAAGTTCCTTCCTCAGCTCTGGACTTTATGGAACGCATAGTATTTTCAAAAATCTCATAATTCCTTCTTCATTAACATTAAACTCTGAGGATTTACCTTTTCTGATAGCTTCCACTTTTTCCTGAATTCCCACATCATCATTTTGAGCATCCTTTAACCTTTCCAAAAGAGATGGTTGAGAAATCATTTGTGAAAGGATTGATGATGTTTCCTTCGTTATTCTTCCCATGTCCATCTTCATCAAATCTAAGAAGATTGGATCCTTTTCAATTATCATCAATGATAGAATCGTTGGGTCCTTTATACTTAGGGAATCCTCCAACTTGTTCGCTTTCCTAGGGTGGTAATGGATTGAGCAGTCGTAGTCTTTGATTAGCTCTAACCATCTTCATTGGTGTATGTTCAACTCTTTTTGTGTGAGTATATACTTGAGGCTTTTTTGGTCCGTATATATTTCACACTTCTCCCCAAAGAGATAATGCCGCCAAATTTTCAAAGCGAAGATCACTACAACCAACTCGAGGCCATGTGTTAGATAGTTCTATTCATAAAATTTCAATCGCCTTGAATCATAGGCAATGACTTTGTCATTTTGCATCAGGACACATCCCATGCCCTTCTTTGAAGTATCACTGAATACCACAAAAAGTTATCCACTTGTGGGTAAAGTAAGAACAAGTACAGTGATAAGCCTCTTTTTAAACTCCTTGAATCTTTTTTCACATTCATCACTCCAAGAAAACTTTACTCCCTTCCAAGTTAGCTTGGTAAGAGGGTTGGACAATCGTGAGAAATTTCTCACAAATCGTCGATAATATCCAGCTAACCCCAAGAAGCTACGGATATCTGTTATTGATGTTGGACTCTTTAATCCCTCAATTCCATCTGTTTTGGAGGGATTTATAGATATCCCATTGATTATGATGATATGACCCAATAATGAGACCTCCTTCAACCAGAACTCACACTTGTTTTACTTTTCATAGTGCTTCTCCTTCCGTAAGGTCTCTAGTACAATTCTCAGATGGTCCTCATGATCCTCCTATGTTTTGGAGTATTTCAGAATATCATCTATAAATACTACCACAAATTTTATCGAGGTAATCTCTAAAGACTCTATTCATCAAGTCCATGAAGATTGATGGAGCATTAGTGAGTCCGAAAGGCATTACTATGAATTCATAGTGCCCATATCTTGTACGAAAAGCAGTCTTGGAGATATCTTCCTTCTTCACCCTTACTTGATAATATCCCAACCGCAAATACACCTTGGAGAAGTATTGTGATCCACGTAGCTAATCGAACAAGTCATCTATTCATGGGAGAGGATACTTTTTCTTTATCATGATTTTGTTAATCTCATGATAATCTATGCAAAGGCACATTGACCCATCTTTCTTCTTGAAAAAGAGGATTGGTGCACCCCATGGTGAAGCACTTGGGCATATAAACCCTTTATCCAGATTCTCCTGTAGTTGTTTCTTCAGCTCCTCAAGCTCCACAATATCCATTCTATATGGAGTCTTGGATATTGGTAACACCCCAGGTATAAGATCAATTGACAATTCAACATCTCTTCTAGGAGGAAGACAAGACAATTCCTCAGGAAACACTTCAGCGAATTCCCTCACAATAGGCATGTCCTCTAGGATGGTTGCCTCCTTAGAATCAATCATCTAATCCAGATACGCGTGCTCATAGGATAGTAATATCCATATTTGAGATGATGGAGCTAAAGAAGATTCATCTTCCTCCTTGCACTTGTAAAGAATCGGGGGTCAATTCTCCACATGGAGAGTGATTTACCTCTCATGACAATTTATGTTGGATCTATATAAGGAAATCCAATCCATGCCAATAATTGCATCAAATTCCACTAGAGGGAGTATGCCAAGTTTCTTCGGAAAGTTTAATCCATAGATTATGATTGGGGAGGAGTTATATTCATGGGATTCAATGATTTCCCCATTTTCTGTACTCACCGACATCTTTACTTCCATGATTTGTGGTGGTAATGGGATTGTTCTACTAAACTTTTGAGATATAAAACAATGCATAGAACCTGAATCAAAAAGTATGTTTGATATTCTTGAATGAATAACAAGATTACCTATCACCACTTCGTTGTCGGGGTACACTTCGGCAGTAGTGATGGAAAAAGCTCGCCCTTTCTGCCTTGGAGGTTGTTGGTTGCCTTCGAAAACCCTTGACTTTAGGGCACTGATTTGCAAGATGCCCTGGTTATTTATATTTGTAGCAATGAACCATGCATAGAGGTTCGAACGGAGCGTTCCTCTCCTCTATCGCAGCCGTGGGTCTTTCTTTCCAACAGTTAACAGCTAGGTTCCCTTCTCTTCCACACCTAAATCATTTCCTCATCCCCTTCAGGAAATTTCTAGGGTGCTTCTTTCCGCACCTATGGAAAGTGGGGTGATAGATCTTCATAGCACCGTTGGATTTATACATCAGACCACCAACATTGAATTCCACCTTACACTTCTTATCCCTATGATACCCCTAAGATTCTAATCTCTTTCAACCTTGAGGGAACATTGTACAATTTCCTAAAAGCTGTCGAAGTCACGGATTGCCAGTGCTTTCCGCAGGCTAGGTTTCATCCCACCAAAGAAGCAGTAAACCTTTCATTCGGGGGTAATGATAAATCCAAAAGTGTATCATGCAAGACTTTTGAAGTTTTCCTCGTACACTTTAATAGATTCTTTATCTTTTTTCTTGAGGGAAGTAAGTCCCTTTCCATCTTAAGCCAGAGGGTGCACATAAAATATTTATCGAAAAACATCTTCTGGAAAGCCTTCTATTCCAATGCCTCGATATCCTCCTAAATCTTTGTATTTTTGATCAATGTACACCATTGATCATCTTCACCCTCAATATGATAAGCAGCCAGGAGAACCTTCTCTTGTTCAGAACATTGAAGGATGGAGAAGATCTTTTCAATGGAGTTGATCCATTGTTCACCGATTGAGGGATCGAATGATCCATTAAAAGTAGGAGGCCTTTGTCTCAGGAAGCTCTCAATAGTGACTTTTTCTTTCTTAGGGGGGGTTGAACATTCCTCTTGACCTGTGTTTCTATTAAAATCTCGAGTTAGCTGAGAGAGAAGCATGGAAAATTTCTCAATTCCTACTCCCATTGGATTGTGAATCTCATTAGTACAATCATCACTTTGATCTTCACATCTATTGTTAGCCCGAGTCCTCTTATTACCGGCCATTGGTTGGAATAAAAGGAAAGTTAGGGGTAACAAATAAAAGGTAATCCAAGAAAAAACTAATGAATTATAAATAAATTTTATTTCCTTAACATATGAATCTATTGGCTTCAGTCTATGTTATCCATGATCTACTTTCTAACATATATTCTCATGGCATTTTTTTGCCCCTTAATAATGGTTCATACTAAGCTTGTGAATTTACCAAATAATATCCCCCAGGAGTGTTGTAACCAAGAGTGTAGAAAGGCCCATTTTCATGCACCAGTTCCCGTTTGAGTCTAGCTCAAAGTGGTATTTTCGGTTTTTACCCCTAGGATACATTTGTGCCAGAGCCACCTCTACCTACTTGTATCCAGACAGAGATGTATTTTCTTGATAAACCACTTACTAAATAATCACCAAAACTTAGGGATGTTTTTATTATACCTATTCTTGTCTCTAAGACTTCACTAGGGTTTTCTAATCCAAATCCCAAAAATAACTAAACCTATCCTTTGATACCAACTATGACAACCCTGATCTTTTATTACACAATTAAACATAATTTATTACATAAACTTCATTTGATAAAACATAGAAGATTGAGAGGTCTAGTGTATTTGGGAATTAAGATCATTACATAACAACTTAAAACATTAAAAACAACATATTTATTGAAAACTTCCTTTACATGACCACTACATTCCCTCGTACTTAGCATTGCATCCGATAACTTGAGGACATGCATAAGAAAAGAGTGAGCTATAAATCCTAGTAAGGGAATAAACATGGAGTAACAAGAGGAATACAATAAATGTTAGACAATAGGCATATAATTATATCACAAGGGATGCATAAACATAAAGGTATGATAAATCATGATAATCATAACATGGAAATTTGGAAAAACACTTAACATATAATTAGCACGAGCCAAGGATCATTGCACATGGAGCATGAGTAAATCCTCATTGCACATGAAAAATGAGTAAAACCTCATTGCACTTGAATTAGCATGAGTAAAAACCCATTTCACATGACAGATCATGATTCTATACTTTACCCAATGCATTGGAGCTCTATAAGGGACAACCCTTCTTAAACATTTCATTTCATGCATAAGTGTTCTACATGGATCATAAAACATAGAATCATTCAACATAATATTTTATTCCATGATAAAATAATGTGGAATACATACATGAAACTATTTAAAAAATAAGTAAATGTGCATAAAGTTGAATACCCTTGATAGAGAAATGGTCATGGTATTCACTACATAATGACTTTGGCTTGGAAAAGCGCAGTGCAATTTCAGCAGCATAATGACGTGACATAAGAACTCATAAAAATGGTTGATGAGAGAGAAATGGGTGTCTAATCATATTTACATGAACTGTACAGTAAGGGGTTCATATAGATACATGTCCCAAGAAATTTAATGGAATTTATATTCATGATACAAAATAATTGCTTGAATTTAAATGAGGAGAGAGAAATTCCTTTTGGAATTTTGGCATTGTAACAGGTGCACATGGGAGGCATTTAATGAGAGAGAAAGGGGTATCCCGTCATTAAAACATAAATAGGGAAGTATGGGAGAGGTTTGAAACCATACCCCAACTTTTATAATTGAAATTAAAAGGGCATAACAACTTAAAGAATATTGGACAAAAATGAGAAAGGAAGAAAAACCCTTACTTGAAAGTGTGCTTCCAAAGGCTTGAGATAGGCTTGAGAGAGACTTCTTGGGAGATTGGGGAACCTTGGGAGGATTCTAGAGAGAGTAAGGAAGAGGTTGGACGAACTCCAAAGGCTTTGAGTGAGGAGGAAGTGTGAGCTCAGGTGGGTTTATATTGGAAAGGTGAAGTAATTCTTTATTATTTAGGTTTTGGACACCTCACATTAAACTAATCCAAACCACAAACCAGCCCATGGTTTTTTCCCATTGTTTTTGTAAAAGGGAAGTGGAAAACAATATTTTATAAGGCCAAAGTCCGAACTTCTTAAAATAATGTATTTTATTATGTGGATGTGAGTTACACTCCCAAGGAAAACAATTTAAAAAGACAAGATGTTTAATAAGTCTTGAAGGGTCCATTAATGCTTTGTAAAGTAAGTCAAAAAATCAAAATCACATTATTTTAATAGAAAAAATATATAGGCCGAACATAAATCTTATAGTATTTTATTACATCACTATTGGATCATTATGATGTCATAAAACACATTATATATTTAAATGGTATTTAATTTTTACCCGAAAATTTGACTATCTCAAAAAATTATGAAAAATTCACCGTTGGATAATTTCAACATCCTAATTCAAGAAATAATATTTATTTTATCTAAATAATTTTCTAAATATGTTAATTTTCACATTTAAAATAAAAACCGACATTTATCGAAAATTCACGGGTTTTGACAAAAATGGCTTTCAAACCTTAATAAAAATTATGATTGCATTCATAAAATTATACGATCATTTATATTTAAAAAAATTAATTTAATAATTATATTTTATTAAAATATTTTTTAATTAGAAAATCCATTAATTCATCAAAATAGATTTCTTAGTTGAACTTTAACTAAAAATACTATTTGAGCTTTAAAAACTATTTACAAGGTAACAATAATAAAATGAAAATATATTCATTATTATATACAAAAAATAATGTACATAAACATAGTGCTAAGGTCTTGTTACATAACCCCTTATAATACCTGTATAAGACCGAAGAGTAAGGTGTGCGATGGTGACATACTTTTGGGGTGGCTCAGATAACATTTCTCGGGTGGTAACCTCTATCAACTTCTATTTCTCTCATAGGTGATCCCACTCGAGCTTAACATATTCAAGATAAGCTTGGGCTTGGTCAAGAGCAAAGACCAATGACACCACCTTCTTTTCGAGCTCTGAAAAATGGGCTTCGTATGGGGCACGTCTACTGGATGAGGCCATCACTTCCTTTGTCTGATTAAATTGGATTTGTTAAATCCCTATATTTATACTAATCATGTGATCACTGTTCAAAGACTATATTAGCAATGGTCACAATTATTAACATAAAACCAAAGAAGTTGACATTTTATATAAAAATTTTACATAAAGAGACATTTAATTAGATCAAGAGGTATTTACATTAATGAAAGTTTGGGTCGTTACAGGTTGTGCTACATTGAATACCTGAATCTTGAATTGGATAAAATAACCAAGGGAGATGAACCACACCATGTTGATGGGTGTGGTGTCCTGAGAGTCTACTTGAGAGAAATGAGAACAATTTTTATGGTTGTGTTAGAGGCCATAGTGATGTGTTTTTATTGGATGAGGGAATTGGTGGTTCACATTACTACAAGAGAAGGAAAAATATCTAAAAGGATGTGGATCTGGGTGTGTCAAATCATGTTTTATCCTAGATATATGTATACCACATCATGTTGTTCAAAGGAAAAACATTTTGGTGGGCATGTTTATAGGAGAAACACAAAATATTGAGTATTTAACTATTAATATGATTGAATGGATCATCATTTATTCATACATCATATGTCTCAGTTTTAGACCTTGATCAATCTTGAATCGAAGGGAGTTTATAGTATTCATAAGGTGAATTAATTAATAATTAATTCACACCAAAATAGAGAGATAAATATATTCATAAAGTAGTTATATGTTTAATGTGGTTATTGAAATCTTGGAGGAGTTATGGATTCATTTCTAAGGCTATAATAATGTTGGGAGGTGTTTGATTTTTTGGTTATTATCCCTCATTTTATAAAGGATTTAATGAAAGAAAGATATATAAGAGAGTGTCCTAGTCATATTGAATATTTTAACTCAAAGAAAAGAGAAGTGTTCTAGGAGAGGGTCTGGATGGAAGAAGAAGGTGTTTGAACCAATTAAAGACTTTCAAAAAAGAGGAAGGAATTACTATGTAAAAACAAATAGAATATGATTTCTTGTTGTATACTAGAAGAAGAGGTGCTGCAATGAGGAGGTTTTCAAAAATTGTGAATTAGTATCCTAGTGGTACCACAAAGAGTCTCTATCTATACTTTATAATTCATTAAAATCAAGTAAAACTGGTGAAGGGATCTGCATTTCCATAAACTATGTGGAAATATTCATAAAGTAGTGAGTGAAGGAGAAGAAGGGAAATGAGACAATGGTGAGCCTTGGGTGATAATGAGTCGACCTTGAAATTTTTCAGGGAGTGATATTATGCACAGAGTGGCCTATCCCAAACCCCATTTGAATATTAGTATGATTTATAGTGATTTAGTTCATGAAACATTTCTGACGCATGATCCTTGGAGTAGTCTAGTGTGGGTGAACCACTTATATTTGTGTGTCCATATTTACCTTACACATGTGTACTAAAAGATGGTAATAATACAAAGACATAATATCTGGTAAAAGGGATGGTTAAGTGAATTTAATCAAATCAACCTATAAAGAAAATAGCATGGAAAGTGACCCTCAAGGTTGAGAGGCCAAGATCCATTTAAGGACAGTGAGAGTTAAAGGAAAATTTATTTTAATTACATAAGCATTTCACACCCTGATTCACCCCCCTCAAGTTAAAATCACTCTAATACCCTTTTGGGAATAATAAATGGAATCCATTACTTCAATCCATACATAATTTCTAACCTTAACATATTTCAATTTATTTTTTATTTATTGGATTATTTATTCTGAAAGAATAATATATATATCACCCACTATGGTGAACATAAAACACCTCTTTGGTTTTGAATTACAATGGAATATGTCTCTAGAAATACTCCTCCAATTGATCTTATAGGATTATATCAATCATGTTCCAACTTGTGTGTATCTAGAGCCTTAACCCATTGAAGTTATGTCTTCTCCAGTTATCCTTAAAGTGATAGTTTTCCTTTATGGAAACATAGTGAGTCTTGACTAGATGTTAATATCCTTTATGGATATAAGATTATTAATTGATATTAGATAATTTTTTATGTTAATTTGAAGTTAAAATTGACCTTTAACAAATGGTTTTTAATAAACAAGTGATATTGTGTCCTAATATATTATTATAACATTATAATTGATATGATATCCATTAGTTAATATAGTTGGAACATGGTTATTTGTTGCACTTATATTTGAAAAAACATGTCTTGGGAGAAATTATGGATGATTTTCAATAAATATAAGTATCATATTGATCTTCCTTTAATTACCATCATGATATTGATGTGTTTAAGTAAATGTGAGTTTGGGAATACCTTTACACCACATGTATGATCAATGATTACTTAGATAAGATGTTTCCTGAGAATCCAACTTGGAGGTTCTTATTTATTTACCAAGTACACTCATTTAATTCACTAATTTCTAATATTTTTAAAGGAATATCACGAAGTATATAAATTTACCTCTAGACTAAGAATAATTCTTGTGGCCTTCTTGAACTAACTCTAAAATCTTTGCGGTGTACCTTTATTTCTAAAGTTTTCTTTATCTAAAACCTGAAAAATATTTTGTTAATATATCTAGCATATTATCTCAATAAAGACTAATAAACTTTTTTGGGGTATAAAAAATTCAATTACCTTCAGGTATATTTTAAAAAAAATTAAGTTGACAAAATTGGGTAAGAGTTTTATATTTTATATTCATAATTTATTACAATGGATATTAGTGATTCAAGAGTTACTAAACTATTAATTTAGAATGAAGTACCATAAAATCAATTATTCCAAATGTGAAATAATTAGTTATTGCATATATATGGAAACTAAGATAAATGTTTTGGTAAAACTCATTAAAAAACCAAATCAATCATTTCTAGAAATTTAGAAGTTGAGTATTCTCACTACTGACATAATAATATCTCTTTCTCAACCTTTGGGAGAATTCCCCCGACTTATTATTCTATTTATGAACATTATTAATTCTTGAATTAGAATATATGTAAAATATATTGTATTTAATTACCAATAAGTCCAATATAAATATTATATTCAGTGATGAATGTTCAAGAAGTTTATAACCGCTTCTACTTTTATTTATTACAATTCTTTCAATAACCATTTCTTTCCATATGAGAAATAAATAACATTTTTTTATTTAACTCCCTCTAAATCTTTTGTCTCTTTGAAGGATGTTGTAAGGAAACCATTGGATTTAATGTTCATAGTATTCTCAACCTTGTATTTTATTCTTTTCACCATAAGGATCTAGGAAATAATTTTCTACCAAACCTTATTTTTTGAGTGAAGTATAAACAAAAGGATTTATGAGATATTTCTCTATAATTTTCATCCAAAATTGGATATATATGGAGAACATTAGTAGAAAGTATTATCACATTATATTCATGGATAATCTCTAATCCAAATGGAATCTTAAAATTAAATAATGTACTTAAATAATTGAAGACATTATTATAAGCTAAGAACCCCTTTATAGTTTTCACTAAAATAGTGTAGTGAGAATCATATTTATTATTAAGCATGTATTTATTATTATAAATAGATAAAATATAAGATATTATAGAGGAATCACCCTCTCTATATATTTTTTAGGAATCATTTTTCACCTCCTCTTTGTCGGAAAATGATCAATTTTAGGGAATTACAACACATAGTACTAATTCTCCCACCGTAAAGTAGTGTAAAACATTTATAACACTATAGGAAATATATTCCTTTGAGAAAATGCACTAAGTTAAGGAATGGTCATAGAGTTTTCATGGTTTTAATTTCATTTTTTTATAATAATTAAAATAGAATATTATTACTTTACTTGATTACAAAATAAGTGATATAAAATAATTTATTTATTTTATTAAGTCTCAATTTATTTTATAAATTCCCAATTTTACTCACCATTGAACTCAGATTGTCCTATCACTTGGAAATTATAGTGTAAAGGATCCATATTTTCCTCATTTTGATCTATATTAAGGCCATGAAAACCATAAGAAGGTGTTTAGGTAGGTGGTATTTCTAACTTCGGGCTCGTAGTTCTATGTTCCACTGAGTGGAACCCCCAATCTAGAAATCCTAACTTGGATTTCCTCAACACTTTCTTCCAAATTTTTGTTGAGAAAACTATGGAAAATAAATTCAATACAAGTTTGGTTAAGTCATTCCAAAACCCTTATGAGAACCACTACGGGAAAAAGGAATTTTTGCGACAAGATTTATTCCCCCCACAAAAAGTCCATCCAAGAGGTTATTTGCGATGGGATTTCATCTCCTGTCCCAAAAAGTTTGGCGTGGGTAGTGCGCCCAACAGCGCGAAGGTTATTTGTGATGGTGGGATCCCACCGTCGCAAATACTTGGCGGCAGTTAAAAGCCTTTTGCGACAGGATGTCATCTCGTCGCAAAAGGTGTGTTGGTAGAGACTATTTGCGACGGGACCCGTCACAAATAGCTTTTTAACCGTCAATTGTAATAAATGCGGGCGTAGGTATTTGCGACAGGTCCCATCACAAAAGATACTATTTGTGACGGGTATCCCATTGCAAATGGTCCCGTCGCAAATAATCTAACCTATATATACCCCCATCCGTTTTTCCTCTTATTCCTCTCAATTCTTAGATCCCCTTTCTCTCTGAACTCTGATTTTAGAGGGAAAATTTTTCTAAGTTAATTTTTTTGTTCACGAAGAAGTTGTGAAGTTGTCTACATCAATAGAAAATCAAGCTTAAAGTTATTTATGTTTTTTAATTTATTCTTTATTTCATTTTTATGTTAATTTTTATTATTGTTGATTAGTTTTAATTAAATTAAATTTAAATTGTTTTGTCATTAGTATTTATTTGTACTAATAAATTGAAATTTTTAGTACCAATTTTTAATAATTAGTAATAATTAATAATTATTAACGATAATTAGTAATAAATAATAATAAATACTAATAATTAGTAATAAATATTAATAATTATTAAAAATAGTAATAAATAGTAATAATGAGTAATAAATAGTAATAATGAGTAATAATGAGTAATAATGGGTAATAAATAGTAATAAATTGTCACAAATAGTAATAAATTGTAATAATTAGTAATAAATTGTAATAATTAGTAATAAATTGTAATAATTAGTAATAAATTGTAATAATTAGTAGTAAATTGTAATAATTAGTAATAAATTGTAATAATTTGTAATAAATTGTAATAATTAGTAATAATTAGTAATAATTAGTGATAAATTGTAATAATTAGTAATAAATTGTAATAATTAGCAATAAATACTAATAATTAGTAATAAATAATAATAATTATCAATAAATACTAATAATTAGCAATAAATACTAATAATTAGCAATAATTACTAATAATTAGCAATAATTACTAATAATTAGCCATAATTACTAATAATTACTAATAATTAGCAATAATTAGGAATAATTAGCAATAATTAGGAATAATTAGCAATAATTAGCAATAATTATTAATAAATAGCAATAATTAGTAATAAATAGAAATATATAGTAATAAATAGGAATAATTAGTAATAAATATGAATAATTAGTAATAATTAGGAATAATTAGGAATAATTAGTAACAAATAGGAATAATTAATAATAATTAGTATTAAATTGCAATAATTAGTAATAAATTGTAATAATTAGTAATAAATACTAACAATTAGCAATAATTAGTAATAATTAGCAATAATTAGGAATAATTAGTAAAAATTAGAAATAATTAGTAATAAATAGAAATAAATAGAAATAAATAGGAATAATTAGCAATAAATAGGAATAATTAGTAATAAATATGAATAATTATAAATAGTTAGTAATAATTAGTAATAATTAGTAATAATAAGTAATAATTAGTAATAATTAGTAATAAATAGGAATAAATAGGAATAAATAGGAATAAATTTTAAGAACTTGGCATAATTTCCAGTGGATTGATGACACTCCTTTTGCTCGATGACTTTTCTCCTTTCAACTCGTACCGACTCAAAAAATTATTAATAATGTGCTGCTACATAGGCATATTCAATCTCGTATGCATGAGATTGGATATGCATTCGTAGGATCATATTTCTTATAATGTTTTCAGGCGGTGACAGTTGGAAGAATACGATTCATCGACAAAAGGGGGCTCTTTTGTCTGTCAGCTCATTTACTTGCATCTTTCTCACACTCAAATCACAATGAAGAATCTGGTCGAAGATACACATATTCATTCTCGTGCATACAAGAATGAATATGCGTATCTCCGACCAGATTCTTCATTGTGATTTCAGTGTGAGAAAGATGCAAGTAAATGAGGCATCAAACAAAAGAGAATATGTCAATCCACTAAAAATTGCATCGCCCTTAATTAATGGTAATTATTAAGTAGTATTAGTTATTTATCTTATTTTTTAAGATAATGTTTTTATAATTTAAAATTATTCAAAAACAGTGATGATTTTATATTTTGTAGAAAAATATGAAACAAGGAAGTCAACATCAGTCATTATTAGATGATCACGCTTTGATAAATTAGTGTAGAAATCCAAATGGTTCTGGTTTAAATCCTGTATATATTGAGGGTATTGAAGATTTATTAGAATTTGCATCATCAAAACTAGAATATGTTTGAGAAGGCACAATTAAGTGTCCTTATAAAAAATGTGCTCTGAGAACGTTTGACACATTTAAAAAGGTTGGGGGACATCTCTTGTAGGTTGGTTTTCAACCAGATTATGTTTTTTGGTATCAACACAGTGAACACAGTTCCAGAGAAGATACTAATAACTTGATTCTGGATCTATCACGGTTCCAAAATTTAGTACATGATGTTGCAGGTCCATCTGTTCAACAAACTGAAACTCACAATGAGTTAGAACCATATGAATTTTATGAGTTGTTGAGGTCTGTTGAGGATACATTATATCCTGGTTGCAGGATAAGAAAATTAGAAGCGGTTGCAAAATTTATGGATATTAAATCAGATAATTCAATGTCAAACAACTATTTTGATAAGATATTTTCTTTGTTTAAAACACTGTTACCTAAAGGAAATGTGTTGCCTGCAAATTACTATGAGAGCAAGATGTTAGTTCATAATCTAGGCCTTAGTTATCGGAAGATTCATTCATGTGAAAATGATTTCATCTTATATTCTGGTGAAAATGAGTTGTTGGATAGTTGTCCCACATGTAGACAATCAAGGTATTAAGAAGCTCAACCAGGGTAGTCTGGATCGATTCTTGTAAAACAGTTGAGATATTTCCCCCTTACACCCAGACTACAACATTTATTTATGTCTCATAACATAACATCAATGATGTCATGGAACAAAACCAATATTTCAACTGGTAAAAGCTTAAATCATCCAGCTGATGGTGATTCATGTAAATATTTTGATCGTCTGCATCCGTCTTTTGGTTTAGATGCCTGAAACATGCGATTGGGTCTTTCTACTGACAGTTTATATCCATTTGGTTCTTATGGTAGTCAGTATTCATGTTGGCCTATCTTTATTACTCCGTAGAATCTACCTCCATGGATGTTTATAAAGGATCCCTATATCTTTTGACCTTATTAATCCCAGGACATCTGAAAAAGAATATTGATGTTTATTTGAAACCATTGATTGATGAGTTAAATTCATTATGGAGTAATGGTGTTAGTACATATGATATTGCAGCAAAAAAAAATTTCACATTAAAAGCTGCATTGATATGGATGATTAATGACTTTCCGGCATATGGCATGTTATCTGGCTTGAGTACACAAGGTCCAAAATCATGTCCTTACTGTATGAAAGACAACAAAGATTTTATGCTCATCAATGGAAAAAACCTTTCTATTTTTACTGTCATCACAGACTTCTTCCAACCGATCATCCTTTTTGAAGGAACAAATCTCATTTCAAAAAAGGAACAATTAAAAGGGATGAACCTCCAAAAATGATCTCAGGTACAGAGTTAAAATCAGTTGTATTTTCATTACCTCCCATCACATTTGGACCAACAGTAAACCAAAAGAAAATTCATGGATTTGGGAAAGAACATAATTGGATAAAACGAAGCATTTTTTGGGATCTCCCATATTGGTCTGATTTTTTGGTCCGTCACATGTTGGATGTCATGCATATTGAGAAGAATTGTTTTGATAATTTATTTCATACAGTTTTGGATAAACTAGGTAAGACCAAAGATACGTTAAAACCACGATTAGATCTTGCCCAAATTTGTAGGTGAACAGAACTTAAACTATTTGAAAATGTCAGATCACAGATGTTAATGAAGACAAAAGAAGCTTATACACTGTCCAAAGAGAGTCGCTTATTATTTTGTCAGTGGATTGCAGATTTGAGACTTCCAGATGGGTATGCTTCCAATTTGGGAAGATGTGTTAAGAATGATCATATTACTGGATAAAAAATACATGATTGTCATGTTATAATGGAAAGGCTTATGCTTATTAGATTCAGAGGTTTGTTGAATTATATGATTTTGGATTTGATAACAGACATATCATATTTTTTTTCGAGGCATTTGTGTAGTGACAACAGACTATGATGCTCTAAGAAAACTGGAAGAATATGTTGATGTAATTATATGTAAACTGGAAAAAATATTTCCGCCTGCTTTCTTTGACTCAATGGAACATCTGATATTAAATTTTCCTCATGAAGCTAAATTTGGAGGACTAGTACAGTTTCGATAGATGTACCCATTCAAGATATGTATGCAGAAATTGAAGAAAAAAGTATGTAATAAAGCATCAGTTGAAGGCTAATTTACTGAAGCTTATCCTCACTATTTTGAATCTGAATACCCCTCAAAACAAAACTGCATGGGACGGAACAAGGGAAATGTTAATTACGAAATGGACAATCAATTATCAGTTTTTAATCAGCTAAATCTTGGCTTCGATGGAGTTCAAGAATGATGGATTTCAGATGATGAACATCATAAAGCTCATACATATGTTCTGCTCAACTGTGAAGAAATGACAACATTTGTACTATGAGTGCTTCTATCAATTATTCTATAATTTCTGTTACAGTATGTAAACTTATCTTATTTTTAGGTTATATGATAATCATATCAAGAAACAACTTCCACAAATTACAGCAGCTGCTTTTGAAGAATGCAGACAAAAAAAAAATCTCAATGGTTTCAAGAATTGGTAACATAAATTATTGATGGTTTAATATCAATTAAATTTACTATTTACTATATTGATAATTGTTTTACAAATTTTCAGGTGTCTCAACATGCTGATAAAATTGATAAGAGACTGTGTATATTGAGTAACCCACCATCCAAAATGCTTAAATCTTATAATGCATATGTGGTGAATGGTTTTCGATTTCATACACGTGCATATGGGGAATAAAAAAAAATGAAAAATGGAGTTTTTTTGAGAGGATCGCATCATAGAGAAACTGAAGTTTACTTTTACAGTATTCTGGATGAAATTATTGAGCTATGTTATATTGGACAAAATTATATAACGATGTTTAAATGTTGGTGGTTGGATAATGAGAGAGGCTCTCATGTTCATCCGACTCATGGAATCATCGATATTAAATATAAAAGTATTCTTGTAGTAAATTAACCATATTTACTAGCTCAACAGGCACATCAAATTTATTACGCAAAGTACTGTGCTACTTCAAGAGACTTGAGTTATTGGTGGAGCATAAGAAAAATGAAATCTCGGGAAAATCAATTTACTCAAACTGAATGTGGTTCTGCTGAAGTGGAAGGAATCTAAATTTTTCAAGAGACTACTCAAAATCTATCTTTTTCACAAAGAAACATGAATATTAATGATGAAACCCCACAATTAAGGGTCGATGGTGATGAAGATGTTAATGATGTTACAAATGAATTTGAAATGACAAGGGATAGTGAAAGTGAAACTCATATGAATATTGATGATGTCAAGGAGGAATATGAATACATTGAAATCATCAGATATGAAGATGATGATGAAGGTGAACATTGACACAGTTAAATGCTGGTTATGATCATAACTAATATATATCTATATATAATAGTTATTTTCAACTATCTGCTAACAACACTCATTTTGTGTTTCAGATGGACTCTGATCTATTATGTGAGTTAGAGAAGGCTGATCTACCTTTGGATGAGGGGGATGTGGGATCATCTAACCCTTAGCCTACTGGTGGTTGAGGAGGTACGCGGAGGGGGTGCGGACTTGCACGACTGATGATTCCTGACCCTATCCTTGAGCAATGTCCACATCTTGGCTTCGATCCATGCACACAGAGGTATGGTAACCTGTATATTTTAGTTAGCTTTCATTAATTTATTTATATATATACTAATTGTTTAATTATTTGTTCTTTTTTCACAGTTTTGCGCATGTAGTTGTTGGACAGGGGAGTGCTATCTTGCGCAATTATTTTTCTCACCCATTGATCACATTGGAACAGATTCCTGTTGATGTGCAGCTCGACATGTACAATCATTGGCTGGTACATAAATAAATAATTTTTATTTTGAAATTTATTTTATTAATAACTTGATATTATAAATTATTTTTAGGGTTTATGGTATCACATCGATGATAGCATGCGTGACACTATCCATGAAACATGGGAGATGGCTATGCGTGAGTATTCATGTCAGTTTTGGCACAATTTGAGAAAGACGACCATTAAGAAAGCAGGAGCGAAAATACTTGATGAGTCTTGTAGAGCCCACCGACCAGAGTACATTTCATCTCAGGTTTGGGATGGATTATGTGCAAATTGGTTGGGTGGTGGATTTCAGAGTAGGTTTTCATTGGGTCAGCAGAACTGGGGGAGACAAGAGGTGACACATCGAGCTAGTAGCCGTACATTCAGTACGCATAAAGAGTATCTGGTAAGTACTTTTTTAAAATATTTTATATAAATTCAAATATAAACAGTTTATTTTATATTCATATAGACATTCGAGCATCCCGATAGTACAAAGTATGATGTTTATCAGAGGATGTACAGTGATCCACCCACCAGAGAGATTAGAGGTGATCACCAGCATCGGATTGTGGTTATTCTTATTTTTTTTTTTAATTTTGAAAATTAACTACATATAATATTTTCACAATTTTAATTTAAACTTGGAATTGAAGGAGTCATATGAGGTTGCAACCTCTCAGACACAGGCTGAGGGTCAGGACGAGGTGACTGATCAGACTAGTGCCACCATTTCGACGAGGCGACATGGATGTAGGCGACTCAGTATGGCTTTGAGAAGGGCCGAGTAGTTGGTATCAGATCTCATGTGACTCCTGGTACATATTATGGTACTGCTGCAATGTCAGCATCCAACTTGAGAGGAGCTCGTGGAGAGACATCATCTTCTGCCTCACAGTATCAGGAGCAGTTCTGAGCTCAGAATGACCTTATAGAGAGTTTGCAGAAGTAGCAAGAAGAGATGCATCAGCAGCAGCAGCAGCAGAAGCAGAATCACAAGGAGGAGATGCATCGATGGCAGCAGCAGCATCACAAGCATATAGAGTACATGCACCGTCTGACTTGTAGTTTAGGGATGGAGTTTCCTCCACCACCTCCTTCAGCTCCTCCACCTCCTCCAGAAGATGACCCCCAATGATTTTTTATGTTAAAAACATTTGAATTTAACATTTTTTTTAATATTAACTATTTATTGTTTCTCTCTTTTTTATCGGTACGAATATTACATAATTTAATTTTTAATATTTTATGATTTTTTTGTGAATATTGAGAATTTTAATAATTTTATTTTTTTATTATTTTAGTAATAGTAATATCATTGTTTCATTAATCATAATTTTATTAAATATATTTTTTCAGTATTATATTTTTTAATGTTTGTTTATTTTACTAATAATAATAATAATAATAATATTTTAGGATTTTTCTATATTTTTTTGTGAATATTGAGAATTTTAATATATTTTTTTTTATTTTTATAATATTAAAATTAATTTTTAAATAATCATAATTTTTTTAAAATTTATTTTTTAAAAATTTATTAATTATTTGCGACGACATCTATTGCGACGGGTTCCCGTCGCAAATAGCCTTAATATTTTTTTTAAAAAAAAGCATTTGCGATGGGATTACAGTCCTATCGCAAAAAGTATTTGTGACAAGCCTGTCACAAATAGTCTAAATAAATATTTTCAAAAAATTATTTGCGACAGGATTACTGCCCCGTTGCAATAAGTATTTGCACCAGGTCCGTCGCAATAAGTATTTGCGATGGGCCCGTCACAAAAAAATGTATATATATAAAGTATATAATTGGAAACTTATTTGCGACGGTGAAGTTTCCCGTTACAAAAAATATTATTTTTGATGGGCCCATGGAAAATAATATTTTTTGCGACGCCATTTTCTACAACGGGCTATTTGCAACGGGACCCCGTCGCTAAAGCTTATTTGCGACGGAATCCCATTACAAATGACCCGTCACAAATATTTAGAATTCTAGTAGTGAACCCCCCAATAAATGTCAGTGTCTAGAATGTGGCTATATAAACACTTAGTTCTATGCTTGCATTCTTAATCAAGTAGTATAAGGATTAGTATAACTTAATATATAATTGAGGTATTTTATTTTTTATACATAATTTTTTCTTATTTTATCCCTTTACATGACTGTATAATATTAAGTGGATTTCACTTAAGTGATTAACCATGAACTGATAAAATATTTAAACACAATCCTTTTATTTGAATTCCATATTTTCATTTTAATCCATTTATTTATGTGATCATGGTCTTACATCCATAAAATAAATCATGTATCAAAAATTAATTAAATAAAGAAAACATGTCATGATCATGAGCCTTTATGAAATGTTTGTTTATTTAGTGGATAATAAACAAAACATTGATCCTAGGGGGAAAAATCCTTGAGCTAGTCTAGGATTGGGTTTGTAGCATTCCACCTCTATCCTATAAATCTCATTGTTTTGGTTTCAACTTGGCTCCATCTTGAACCAAATCCATGCACCTGAGAGATTCATCCTTAGAATGCATTTATTTGACTCACCAGTGAAGGGAACTAGAAAGGTGGTTTACATAAAATAAATTGTGGGAAGTCAGGACCATATATAATAAGGAGGGAGGTATGGCATGTATGCAATAAATTTAATTTAATAAAAATAATCCTAAAAACCCATAAAATAATTAAATTAAAAGGAACCATACATATAAACATGGTAGTCTAATCTTATGATCATCCACTTGTGTGATACACACTTAAAATAACTGACTAACATTCATTTTGATTCATTAATTTCTTTAGATAAAATGATTGTGAATTAATCTGATTAATTAATTTATTCATTTTATCTTAATCTCCATACCAATATTTCTTGGATATATCTATTTACTCTGATTTTAAATAAAATATGTACACAATTTATACTTATAAGAAACTCAATGAGTACTTGTTAAACCTACTTGACATATATTGAAATTGTATATAGTCTACTCAACTAGAATTTGGCATACATGTTTCATCACATAATTATATGAAATTTATTTGTTAATAAATGACACATAAAATACTTTTTAATTAACATATCATGAAATTATTTTAATGTATATGGAATGGTCAATGTATGACAACTATACATGGTATGTTGTTCATATTTTTATCCAAAAAATTAATTATGCATTAAATATATATAAAACCTCTCACATAGCATGCACTAATCAATAAATTACACAAAAAACACATAAAATTTATCTTAAAAGGAGTAATAAATTAAATTTTAATTTTCAGTGTAAATAGGTTGGGTAAACGACATGTACATCCAGCCAAATGTCTTGTATCTTACTCGCCATATGTCTATGATACACATATATTGACCAGGTGTGTATTTATGCATGAACATTTATAAGGTACATTATGCGTACAACTGATACATTCCATGTAACATCTTTATTACATGGTTTTTAGTCCCCATGTCATGTAATAAATGCACGACATGGATTGGATCCCATGTTTTCCATCGTGAAAACATGTGGACTACACACCTTATTGTCTAGTCAACCGTGTGTCAACCAATCCTCATCAACATGTGATGTTAATTTAATACACACCAAATTTAATTAATTCATTACACTCTAAATTAATTTAAGAGTTATCTTGATGCATTGAAAATGGTTACATGAAATGTACCTTTGGGATAAATTCCTTACACTCTTGTGTAATCTAGCCAGAAACCTTATCACCTATTGATGGATTTTTTCATATTTTATTCATTAATTATTAACCCTATTTGGATTATATGAGTGATACAAATAGATAAGAAGAATATATCTCTATAATCAGATTAAAAGAATAAATTTATTCAAATGAAACTAAATTTGAAATATATTAAGGATCAACAATCTATAAATAATTATAAATTAAACTTAACAACTATAATACCACTTGATGATTCCAAATACAGTGGAAGAGCCTATTGGGCCTATGAATAACTAATATTATTTTGGATTCAACATATCATTCACAATGTATATGATGATGAATGTCATGACCAATGATTTTTTTCAAGAATATTGAAAACCATTTCTAGAACCAAAAGAGAGGATCTTTTTCACATTAATTTATAATTTATTTAATATCATGAAGAAATAACTTGGTCTTGAGTTCTTTCTTTGTTGTAGGTTTTTATCATCCTAAGGCCATTCGGTTGTATTTTTGTTTCATTTATGAGGATCTAAAGTAGACCCCCTCTAGAAGTAATCCACACATGCTCCTTTGATCTTGGAACATCTTCAATGGAACTCCAAGTGCTAGCATGATAGTACTGATCATCTTGAATTACTCCCTTTATCACAATTCATTCCTTTGGGTTTAAATGAATTTCTTTCGATATCTCCAACTTGAGATAAAGTAAGGCATAAGAGAGAATCTCCCGAGCTTGAGAGAAAACCCTAGAGATGTTCAAATTATGGGAGAATTATATGGGAATAGAATGTTGTGTATAATGACCAAACTTTTAAAATTATCATAATTATCTATTTATAGACCTAGGGTTAGGGTTTCATATTAATTAATTTCATAAAGTCCTTTAATAATGTGTTAAACCCAAAAGAAACCAAATTCCATGTAAAATAATAATAATAATAATCTTTTATTCTATGATGTGAACTAATACAAATAATGATAAATATTATTTATAGTTTGGTAAATAAATATTTATCATCAGACCAATAATTGAGTCTCCTCTTCCTCCTTGAAATTTATTGAATACTTGAATAAATATCATAAATAAATATTATATTCATGGTTTGGAGAATAAAATATTTATTTTAACGTTCAATTAATTAAATAAATGATTTATTAATAAATAATTATTTATTATCATGTTAATAACAAGTGATAAATATTATACATTCAATAAATAAATAAATATTATATTCATAGTCTAGTGAATAAAATAATTATTTTGATATTCATGTAATTAAAAAATTCTTTATTAACGAATAAATAATTATTTACTACCTTATGAATAGTAAAATATAAATAAATATTATATATTTATGTAATTAAACAATTACCTTATGAATAAATATTTATTTAATATTTATGACCATTTAATATATCCTAAATAAATATCACTTCTTAGTTTGGATAATAATACTTATTTTAGTTTTCAAATATAATATTTAACTAGGATCAAAGGAAACAGTTTGTGTGTGACCCTCTAGGCATCTTACTAAGTTGCATTAGTTTGGCTCACTTAAAGTCTAAAATTACTATTTATTAACGATTCAAGGTACCTATAAAAGATGGGGATATTTCTTAATGACAGAAGCCTCACATGAAAGCTCGTTGTGTAATATAATTCTTTTATTAAGATATCTCATCAAGTGGGTTGAAAACTCATGTCATCAACCTATATGATCGATAAGTGATTCTTTGAATATCTAAAATAAACTCATCATAACACTATGGACATGAGATTTAATATGATGGTTCCATTTAAATAAAAGGGCCAAGATATCAACTTCCATAAACATGGAAGTAAAAAAAATAATTACTTGATTTATTCATTCATAACATATCATTCACAACACATCCAATGTACTCAAATTTACCACAATCATATGTCCTGAAAGTTTATAGAAATATGTCAAAGTTCACAAGTCATGACTTGTATTAATAATAATCTTAAATTTAAAGTATTACTATAATGCTTATATAAAGGAATACCCAATGACACATAAACATATGGATTTCCTACAAATGGGTATTTTCTCATAAGCTCCCATCTTGGAGATTACCAAGTGAGAACTTCATGGGATGAAGTTTCATATGCTTATGAGTACTTAAAATTGACAATAAGTATACTATGTATCCCATAATAGAATGTTATCTGATTGTATAAAAATATTTATGAATATCATCATTACACTTCAAGGATCTCATCATAGTGGGGAGCTTCTATGACCCTCTCAATGTGATAAATATTCTAGGACATTATCACATTAAAGTTAAATTGAAGAATAATAAACATTGATAAGGTATTTATCAATATTCAAATCAATGAATATACAATTAATCTAACGTAAAAAGTAGCTGGTTCTATGGAAACAACTCTAATAGGTAGTATAATGATACAATCCTAAATATCATTTAAATAAATAAGGAATTATTTATTTTATAATAATGATATTTATTTGCAAAGGATAACACATGCCATAATTTAATAATAATATTTATTATTAATATTATTAGAATAGAGAATATATTATGTGTATTATTTTATTAAGGTCCTTTGAGAAATTATCAATATTAAACCCTAGATTTATACATACCTACTTATATCATTTTATAGTCCGTGAAAAATAATATTTGTTATGCACAATGCATCCTATCCCAAGAAAATTCTCTTAATGAAGAACAACTCTAGGATTCCTCTCAAGACCAAGAAAATTTATACAACTCCTTTTCCCCTATCTGGATTGAAAAAAAGAGATAAAATCCATCAATCCTAAAGGAATGTGTGGAAATTAAGAAAAACAATGCAAGATGATTTGGTCATTCATTCTAGTACATGGAGTTCCATCACTATCATTAATATATTAAGGAACACATGTGTATCATCAATAAAGGTATTCTAATTTGGATCTTATTAGTGAAATGGTGATATAAATAAAATGAGGTTTGAATGATTAATATATTCATCAAAGAAAAAATCTCAGAACTGTGTTAATTATTGTTATTAAATTAGTTATAAATTTCTTGTGAAAATATAATCTCTATGTTTTAGTGTTACTTTCATCTAGTTTATTTAGTTATATTCATTGGAAATTATGATTATTCATTATACTCTTATGGATTACCCATTCAATCTCATGAAAAAAACCCATTGGGAATTGGTTTTTAAAACTTCTATTGTGCCTAGAACCTTTACTTATCACTTTTTTTTACCATAGAGTATTTTATTAGATCCTCTACATGAGTAGTTTCCTTATATCCCATGGTAACATGCATATTTTAGATCTACCTTATATTTATCTCCATACCTTCAAGAAAATATTGGTCATACACATGTTCAAATAGATCTTTGTACATTATAACTATACAATATTCCCTATTATCCATGAAACTCATTGGTATTTCAAATGATTCATTCTCTACTAGGGGTGATGTCCATTTGTTAAATGAAGAGGTAAACTAGTGGTTATTTCTACTTTGGATATTTTAGAGGTGATCAAAGGGGGTTTCAAGATATTTTGAGGGAGAGGGACCTATTTTGTTGGTTGATGCTTTGAAAACTCATTAGAGCTTGATCTTGGAGTAATTTTAAGTCAAATAAGGGGATAATATTGGATCATGGTATATAAACCAAGGTACTAGAGAAGAATCACTTCTACTACTAGCTTGATCATGGAGTTTCCTAGATAGATTCATCCTTTTACACTACATATGAGTTCTTGGTTAATTGAAATTGATATTGTAAGCTAGTTTCTTGTTTCCTCCCTAGTTTATTTTATTAATATATTGTATAAATTATAATTTCTTTGTGTGTGAGTGATTATTTATAGATTAAGAGAATATATTACATCATTAAGATTGATTTGATCATGAGATTATAGTGTAACAAGATCTTCAATATCAGATAGTTTTTTGGTCCTTTAATTACTATTTTAATATCTTTTATATTCCTGATTGTTTTTTCATAATGAAACCATGGTTCCATACCCTATGAATTTAGGTCAATTTTACCAATTCACATAAAAATATATGTCTTCTTTACTGGTTTCATTGTTACTTTTGTGAAATAAATGTTGTAAATTTATTTTGGTTCTAGTTCTTATTAAAGTATTTTATTTCCATTAGTTAAGACTATATCATGTTTAGATTTCACATTGAGTTTATTATTTGATTATTCTTTAGATTTTATTATGATAATATTATTCTTTGAACTTGTGTTGCTCAATTTTTGCATCACATTTTTGAATATTTCCTCACTGATACCTGTTTCCATTTCTATTTTTTCATTTTCATTTCCCTATAGTTGGACTTTTTATTAAATTCAACTTCTAATATTGTACTTATATAATATTTATATTTTAAATTTTTAAATTTTAAATTTTTTATTGAACCATACCTAAAAATAATAATACCTTTCGATTGTTGAATACATACAACCTTATATGGTTCCTAGGTGAGATAATTTTCCCCAATGTGTATGATTTTGAAATGTTATGAGGTGAGATAAGTTTCCTCAATGCACATATTTTTTATATTGTTTCGATGTGTGATAAGTTTCCTATGGGTGTATGTTTCTAATATGTTCCTAGTATTAGAAGATATTCCCCTAGGTTTATGCTTTCTTATATGGTTCTAGGGTGTGTTAAGTTTCCCCTGGGTGTATGAATTTCTATATGGTTTTAAGTATGGGCCTAGTTCCCTTGTGTGGTATGTTTTATGCTCAAAGACATTTAACACTAGTCAAAGTTGGTATGATATCAAGGAATTGGTTCTGGGATAGGACTTCTTCCTCTTAAGGGATGTTCTAAAGAGTTTATATGGTATGACATGGTTTGTCCCTAGGTGGTTGGTGTGACATGCTTAGAGATATATGACACTAGATAAAGTAGGTTTGGTCAATATCAGGTGTCACTTTTAGACTAGAGGACCATAAATTATTATTTTATTAGGATTATGTAGTTTATTTTACTATACTAATCATATTAAAAGTACACGAACTAATTTACTAGTTATGTTAGGGACAACATTGGTGGTAACCAAATGAGTTGTACTCACACCCTTCTCAGGTGGACATGGTGCATTTGTACCTGAGAAGACCTCATTGTTCAAATATCTAGGTAAAATAGAGGCCCTATGTTGTGTGATTATGTTTGAGTATCTGAGTGGGGATTTAGAGATCAAGATGTAATGAGGCTCAAGGATGGTACAAGAGCCTATTTTTAGTTTTATTTATTTTGGTTGATTTTGTATATGTTATTGTTCTAGTATGTGACCAGTTGGGGTTTATGACTACATGATACATTTCATTTGATATAGAATGATTCTTTTTTATTGATTATATATACTCTAGTTATCATTATTTATATTTTTTGGGTTTTTTGGTTTCTTAGCTCTGGTATGACGGTATCACCTCCCCATAGTAACACCTTAGACCCTTACTACAAGTTGAAAACCTCTAGTGTATATGGAGGCATACTTAAGGTCCGTATTGCATCACCAGTTTGGAAAATGGTGAGTGGTATCAATAAGAGGATGTTAAAAAGTGGACTAGACCATCTTTTCTTCTCTTACCATTTAGGGTATGATATACATGTAATAAATACATTTCAAGGCCTATGATTGACCTCACACTATTGTTCCATGAACTTATTTTTTTATGGGAAGTCTAGGTTACCTAGGTTGTGGGATTACTATTTTTGGTTTTTAGTTATTACAATTTTGATATGATTTTTTCCAAATATTATGTTTGAGTATTTATTGATTTATGGTTTTGGATCTTAAACCATTGGAAAGAGGCATTAGTATTTGCATGATTTTCAATATATAATATTCACATAAAATATGTGTGATTTTTTGTGACTAATATCACTAGTGATAGAGGGTTAAACTATTTAAAGTTCCAATAAAAACGTATTTGGTGTTTTACAATATAATTTGTTGGTGTTGTTATAATTAGTTAGATTATAGTATATTTTCTTTGGTGGCAGGTCATTTGGATCCCAACATGGGATGTTCCCTAATGATGATTATATAGTCCCTCCATGAAGGATATATATAGTGACCCATAGTGCATCGGTATAGGAATTGGATGCCATAGTGATGAACCCCTTTTCTTGATTGTGATGTTGGTTCAACAATTTAAAATTTCAAAAACAACATATATAGTGTTTTACCATATAAATTCTTAATGTAATTATACTTAACCAAACTATATGGATATGGTTTTACTTAATAAAAAACTTCATGGGAATATGTCATTATATACACATGGATATGACTTAGTCCTCCAGGTAGTAGTTTGGTATGCTAATACCCGGTGAGGATGGGTGCTCAAGGAGGGGCGGTTGATTAGGCATGTGATTTCTAGTATATATATATGAGAGAACCCTAAATTTGGGGTGTTGGAATGTTATTTGACTAGTGATATTTGAGAAAATACCAGAGGTGTCTCCCCATGGGTGGTGAAAAATGTGAGATAGGGTTTATGGACTAGGTGGGTGAACCTAGTGCATTTGGGATGATTTGTTATATATGAGGGTAACCCAAGAGAGGGGTTTGCTCAAGCTTTTGAGATCCCTAGAGACAGGAAGTATGGGATAATGCTTTGGGTTATGAGGTTGGTGAATGATATGTTTGATCAATTATGTGGTAAATTCATGGATATTCCTTATATATCAAGGATAATTACCATATATAGTTAGATCTAGTGTAGATAGAGTGTGGTTAGATGATTCTAGTTTTTGGATGATGTATGGGTGGTGGATGTTTGAATAACTACTTTTTCATGAGTGGGATCCCTTTAGTTTGTTGCAAATTAAGAATTAGGGTGCTTATGGTTTGATTATATTAATATTAAGTGGATCATGATTAATGGTTTAGGAATGTGGGCCTAGTTTTGATGACATTCAACTCATGGGATTATGAGTCGGGATATTCAGGTGGATGGCATGGGAGCATATTACAATTGGTTTCAGATGATTTCATTACGAATAATGGATGATAAATTTTGAGGGGTTTCTTAATGGATCACTCTACCTTAATATGGAGAGTAAATGTTAGCTAGAGGGTTAGTGCATGAGTGTTATGCATAGTGTCCATTGGGATATGGATTAGTGAGTTTCTGTGTATAGGATGAGGACTAATGTGATTGATGGTATGATTGTGGGAATATAAGATCATAGTTTCGATAGGTATGGGAGAAATTGCCTCTATAATGGATGGTGATATCATAGATGGATTGAGGTACAATAGAATGGTCAATCTGACCATGTGTCACAAATGGGGTTGAAAGAAAGGGTGATTATGTCTCGGGAGGAGTGACACATGTGTGATATTGGTTCTTTTGGGAACTATGCTTGAAGAGAAATATAAGGAAATCGATATTATGGAAATATTATAAAACCCAATTCCATTATGGGTTGTGAAATCCAAATTTAGTTTATTTTTTTCTGAAGTAAGGGGTGTTTTGAGAATCAGAATTTGGATCATGATTCTAAGGGTTGGAACATCTCAAGGAGATGTTTTCTTGACATGGATTGAGGGATAAGTAGTGATTCAGGTGATTGGGTTAATTATATAATAGGGTTTTTGCAACATCATTACTGATTTTAATTGTAGGTGGATCATCATGTTGTGATGGGTGAGGGTTATTCTATGATGAGTGTTGAGTGGGAGATGGTCATTCTATGGAAGAGGGATTCCTGTCATAGAAAATTTATGTGGATTTTGGATAAGGAAATGATCCTCATGAAATGGTTCATGCTACGAATGGGGTGTCACACCATGAAGATGGATATTAAGAAGGTTCAAGGACTCTTATGATTTTACTTATTTTTTTCGTGGAGGAAAGACCAGTCACACCACATTCCTTAGGTCATCTTGTGATGGCCTACATGGAGGTGTTGTAATGTGTAGCATGGGGTGCCACACCATGAGATAAGATTCCTTTATTTAGCCTCCCCTAGGTGAATCATGTCATGTTGTAGCTCATAGGGTTCATGTCATGATGGATACAAGATGATGGATGGAACCCATGCTTGAGAGTGGTCACACTCTGACCCATAACAATCATGCCATGATGGAGGTTGGTTAAGGGTTAAAACCTCTACCTGGGGTGGATGTGCTATAAACTAGAAGGGACACTTCATGATCTATAAGGTCTATGCCATTATATATTTTTGAAAGGAGTTGTCACGCCATGACACTCATGGGAACACCATGACTAATGTATGGGGTAGTTTTTTTAGCAGGAGTAGACTGGTAATTTACCAGCCTCCCCTTGGATTCAAGGTAAAAAAAACAATATAGAGGAGTCCATTTCATCTATCCCCCCATATATTCCTCTCATATAATTCCCACTTTATATTGGTGGATCTTGAGTCGTTTTCACAATGATTTACGGTATGTTATATATCCATTGTCCCTTAATTTTATTTTACCATAATCACTGCTAATTTTGGTGTCATTTGAGATAGGTTTTTTTCACATATTCCACCAGAGTGGGTGGAATTATGTGTGGTTAATGGGGATTTTGCATGATATGGCTAGAGGACATACCCATAGGACTATCTCATAGTGTTTCTCAATATTTCATTGGAGGAAATTCACTCTATGAATTTTATTAAAAGTTTGGGATAAATTGTGTTAGATTTACCTTTAATTCAAGTAATTAAATTTGGTTTTTTGTATCTTAGGTTTAGGTGTGTGTCAGGAGTATACCTCACCTTTTTTGAGGTTTCAACAAGAAAGTTTTTATAAGAGAGATTTTAAGAAATTATACCTATTGAGATTAAATTGAATAATTAATTATAAATTTTTTTAATTAATTATTCTGGATGTTTTGGCATGAGGTAGGAGCTCATATGATGATACAAGGATTAGATAATCTTGGGTGGTGATGACCGAGCTTGCTTAAGGGAAATAACTTCGAATGAGGTAGGTGGTCCTTGAAAAGTTTCCCTAAATATATGACTTATGTTTATGTGCAAGTGGTATGAAATATCATCATCGTTGGATGATTGAAATTAAATTTAAAATGAATTATATTATGAAATTTCATGAGACTAACGAAGTGTTAAAGGCCACAATAGACCATTAAACACTATATTGAATCCTTAACCACCAATGAAAAAGGGCTTGGATATAAAAGTATGCCTCATGAAATAGTATCCCAAGAAGGGTATAATCCCATTGAATAAACATAGATGACCTTGGTATAGGTACCCTTAATTACATTCAGTAGGGGTGATCAATGGATGGGGAATGGTTGGATTGGGGACGAGCTATATAAGATCCTTGAGATACCATATAGTATTTGGGATAATTGACTAGATAATGGGGTGATTGTTTCCCACTGGTGTGTGAGTACCTAGGTGGGTATTCCAAGGGTTGGATTATTGAAAGGGTTGGGTGATAGGACTAACCTAGGTTGATTGGGATGTGAGATATTAATTATTCCATCTCTCTAGTGGGATATTGGGATGGTATGGACTATGAGGCCAGTTAAACAATAAAGAGCGTATGTCCAGTAATGAAGGTTCCAAACATAGAGTTAGCCCCTATTGGGCCTATGAAAAACTTAGATTTTTCTGGATTCAGTAGATAATCCATAATGTACATGTCGATGAATTCCATGACCAATGAAATTTTTATAAATAATATTGAATTTGTTTTTCACCGGAACCAAGATAGAGGATATTTTTATTATTAATTTATAATTAATTTAATATCAAGAAGAAACACCTCAATATTGAGTTCTTTCTTCAATGCAAGTGTTGATCGTCTGAATTCCTTTCAACTGTATTTTTTTTGTATTTATGAGGACCCAAAGTATACCCATTCTAGTGGTGATACAAACATTTTCCTTTGATCTCAGAACATTAATGATGGTACTCTAGGTGATAGTGTGACGATACCAATTATCTTGTGTTAGTCCCTTGATTACTACCACAATCCCTTTGGTTAGAAAGGATAATATCTTGATCTTTTTATTTTGAGAGGATAGTAAGGAGTAAGGGATAATCTCTTAATCTTGAGAGAAAACCCTAAATACAATCATCATTGAGAGAGAATTCTCTAGGGAGGATAATGTTGTGCACAATGACCATCTTCTCACAATTCTCACAGTAGTCTATTTATAAATCAAGTGTTAGGGTTTAATATAATTAATTAATTTTGAAAAGGATCTTAATAATATATTAAAACCATAATTAACCCCATTCCATATAAAATAATAATATTAATATTTTATTTCATGATGTGTACTAAACCGTGCAATGATAAATATTATTTTATATTTTGGTAAATAATCATTTATCACCAGACAAGTAACCGGTCCACTTATCTTCCATGATATTTATTTATTTCTCAAAAAATTACATAATTAAATATTATTAATTCAATAATTAAATAAATTTATATCCGTGTACTAGAAAATAAAATATTTATTTTAATATCCACATAATTAAATAAATTATTTATAAATAAATAAATATTTAACACCATTTTAATAACATGATAAATAAATAAATAATATATATTCATGTAATTAAACAATTACATTATGACTAAATTTTTATTTAATATTTTTAATCGGTAAATTATGAATATATATTATTTCTCAGTATGGAGAATAATATTTATTATAAACCTTAAATATAAAAAATATTTAAATGAGATCCCTAATTTTTTTTGTGTGTGACCCTCTAAGACTCTTCCTTAATGACATTATTCATCTTTGCCTAAAGTACAAGATTACTATCTAACAACAGGTCAAGACACCCACAATGGAAAAATATATGTCAAAATGAAAAAATCACATATGAACGCTCATTGTATAATATAATCCCTTTGTATTGATATCTCATCAAGAAGGTTTCACACCTATGTCATCAACCTATACGATTGATTCCACTTTCTTTGAATATCTGAAATGAACCTATCAATGTACCATAGCTAGGAAATTTAGTTTGATGGTTTCATTCCAATCAAAGGTTTGGGATGTTAAGTCTCATAAAGATGGAGGGGATAAATTATTTCTCAACTTATTCATTAACATCTTATCATTCATTACGTACCCAATATACCCAACTTAATTATAGACATATGCCATCATGGTTTATGAAAATTCATAAAAGTATGTGAATAATGATATATATTAACAATAATATTAAAGTATAAGGATCATTACACATGTTTTTATACATGAACATCCAATGACATGTAGACATGTGGAATTCCCATTGGCAGGCCTATTCTCATAATCTAATATCTTAGAGATTACCAAGTGAAAACTTTATGATATGAAGTCTCAAATTCTTATGAGTACTCATACATGACATCCAACATGATATGTGTCCCATCATATCATATTTGACAATAGAACAATATTTAATAATATCATTATAAAACATCAAGGTTCACATCATGATGAGGAACAACTATGAACTTTTCAATGCGATAATCATTCTAGGAAATTATCATATTAATGTTATATATAAGAATAATAAACATGTGATAAGGTATTTATTAATATTCAAATCCATTAATACACATGAAATATAAAGTAAAAAATATTTGGTTCTAGGGAATTGACTCCAACATATTCCTAATTTCACAAGATTCAATTACTAAAAAAATTTCCAAGATTTTATATCTCACATGTTATACATGCTACTATTGAGTATAATTATAACTACTAGGCCTACCATGTCATTCCATGGAGAGTGTTGGTTTCTTAACATGCCTTCATGGATAATCTATTTATTAGGATTTCAAATCCTTGAGAAAATACCTCAAGTAGTGATATTACCAAGTATCCACCTCTTGTTTCTTTGTCAAAAACCATATATATATTTATTAATTCTATAGTTAAAGTTTTTTTATAATAGTGATAAAACTATTATTTTTGGTATAACTTAAAATTGGAACATAATGCTTCTAAATTGTTTCTTAAGCTGTATTAGAAGTCACAATGTACTCGGATATTGTATATTTGTAAACCACTAGTTATAATAATCTTATCTTAAATATTACCTTAGCCTTACTATATTACTAGATCAAATTCAACTAAATTAATACAAGTGTTCAATTAACTTTATCACTAGTATTATTACTTTTATAAAACCCAAGAACTCATCTAGTTCTACCTTTTTCAAGTAACATCAGATAGTTCTAACTACAGGTCGACAGAGTTATATTGGATCTATTTTATATTCACCTACCATGATTCATGTATCAGTAATACCAAAAGTTAGAATATATTATGGAATATGAGATAAATTTCTAGTAGTTAGGATTGTGTAATTATTTTATCTCAATAATCCTTTATTATGCCTACACATATTCCACTAGTAGGATTATATGCCCCTAAAAATTAATTCTTAAATTGTTTTAACTTTTATTTTTCAACAATTTTTCCATATATTTAGTATGAATAGATTTAGAAAAATAGAGATTTATTCTTTAGATCTTTTTCCCTAGAACTTGGTTTCTAATTTAAGTCATTCTAGGTTAAATTCATTCCTTATTATTAACAAACTTAAAATACATAACATTTTTTCTTTTATGTTATCAATATATCCATACTAAAAACTATAGTACTCCTAATAACCTATGATATGCACTTGGTTCTCCTTCATTTCGTAATAAATATTCTATGATAACTATGCATGATTTCTCCATAAATTAATTTATGCAATTTTTATATCTTATTGGAATTTATTGATGTCACAGATGCTTTCTAGTTATTCCATATAGACTTAAACCTTAGGTTATCCTTTTGGTCACATTATAGACATATTATATAAGATTTCATCTAATATAGTTGGAATAGACTATCAATAACCTAATATGATGATAATAGAATTTTTCTTTGACAATTAGAATTCAAAAATATTTTTTCATGATGATTGGTGTATATGTTTTTTCATAGACTAATCTATTCAATAATCAATCATGTTTTATTGGTACCTTCATGTACCATCCACTTCTAGTTTCCCTTCAATAATCAATAGTAGTTTCAAGTATTAAAAACATCAAAATATATATTCCTTAAATCTTGATACATATTATCCATCACTTAATTCACAAAAACTTTTAAATCTTATCATGTTTCCATTTACTACTTCTTTGTAAGAATCATTAGTCTAAAAAATAATATATATATCACTCACTATAGTGAACATAAACTATCTATGTGGTTATGAATTCCAATATAGTTTTTTCTATGGAACTAATCCTACAAATGAGCTTAGTAGAGTCTAGTATTCATATTCCAACTGATGTTTATCTAGAGCCTTTTTAATTCCCTGGACTAGGAGCCACTAATCTAGTAACCTGAGCTGGAATGCCACATAATCTCAGAAATGAATCCCCTTACGCCAGAGGCTTCTAAACTGCAATGAAAGTCTAATGAGACATGTGGGGATACTATACCCTCTTTATCAGAGTAAGATACAATAGATAAAATAAGAACTAATGGAAATAGTATAAATAATAGACATGAATCAAAAAACAATTTCCCAAAATTGGGTACCATCCTAAAAAAAATAGTAAAATGTGATGTCATGTCTACAGTTACAAGTGTAATTGAAAACCAAAAATAAACACAAGATTAAGAATCCCAAAAATTGGTCCTAAAACCTAGTCTAGATTCCTCATCCAAGCATATCCCTAAGCCCAAAATTAGTCCTCTAGCATAGGACCATTTCCCTTATCCTGATGTTGGGAAAAAATACCTCAAGGTTCCATCTCAGTGTTTTTGTAATGATTGTGTTTGTTGAAAAATACATTTAACCACATTATAGTATGATTGGTGTTATCTAAGTAGATGTTTTTAAGGAGGCAAAATTTTCCAGTGTTTTCCAAATTTTTGGGCCTTAAAATTGGGATTTGTTTTATGGAAAAGGATGGATTTCCATATAGTATTTTTGGAGAAACAAAAAATAATTTAAAGGATTTTGAGGACCTCAAAGTGTGGAGTTCACATACTACAAAGTGATGATATGTGTATAGTAAAGTAATTCAGTGAAGGAGTTCATCACTTTTGGATGAAGGTGGTGAATTAAGGCTGCCACAAAGGGTCGTTTGCTATGTGAACCACATAGCAAGATCAGTTCATGGGGAGATTGTTGTTTGTATAGTTAAAGAGGTGAATTAAGTCCACCAAAAAGGGATAATAATTTGTGGGAGTGAGGTAGTGATTTAGTATGTGATGTGAATGAATAAATTCATTATGCATACCTCATATAAAGTGTAGTACACAGTGATGGCTAATCCTTAAAGGAGTTTTTAGTAATTGTGATTATAATGTTTTCTGGGATTTATTTCCTATATAATGTACCCTATTCACAACATTAGTTTTAGTGAATTTTATAAAGTAGGATTATATTTGGAATAATTTGGATAATTATGAAGTGGTTTATGAAGAAGGAATTCTAGAAGGAAGTGATTCGCGAAAGAGGTGATTCACAGACTAGTCCATAAAGATCAGTTCACAAAGGAGGTAGTTTGCGAAGACAATTTGTAAAAAGGGTTTGTGGATTACTACAGATCACAAAGGAAAAGGTGGCTCAAAGCATCATCCATATGTAGAGAAAATGTAGTCTATGAATCAAGGAGATCTATGAAGCACTCGTTCTACATAGTGCAAGGTAGTTCATGAAGTGATTAAGGAAATTTATTAAGGGACTAAAAACAGTTCATGAAATCAATTTCCACAAACAAGTAGTAATAAAAAAGTGGATTTCACTTAATAGGTGAATAAAGGACTTAATTGAACACTCATATATGTGTGAAACAATTTTGAGGTGATTTAGAACAATAGAAGATTCCTCTGAATAGAAATGAGCACACTTTAGTGGAGAGGACATTGAGCTTTCAAATTTTGATTGGTTGTAAACCAGGAGGGATAGTGAGTCCACTCTAAACCTTTTATCAGTAGTTATATTTAGTGGATTTGGTACATAGTAAAGTTTCCAATGTATTCTCCTTGGATATAGCTCAGTGTGGGTGAACCATGTAAAATTTCTATGTCATATGAATGTTTTATTTTCCATATTATTATCTATTATGGGAAGGATAGATAAGAGTGTTTTGTTCAATGAAGAAACATGATAAAAAGAGATAGTTATTTTAATCTATAGTACCCTAATTCACACCCCCTGCCAAGGTATTTAACCTAGTTGGAATAATAATTGGTATTATGGATAAAGTTTAAAAGTAATTGGTTCTCTATCAGTATAATAAATGAAAGGTGTTAATCATAAAGGGATTCTGATCTTTGATGGAAAAAAATTTCAGCTATGGAAGAATCAGATGTAAAAATTATTCTTATTATTGGGTATGGATGTTTTTATAGCTGCAATATATGTTATTTCTACTAGTATGGATAGTGATGTTTTATCAGAAGTAGAGCATATATAATTGGATGTTGATGCTGAAGAAATTAATTCTTTAGGGGGATCCTTATCCAACACAATATATACCAAATTAATTCCATTTAAGTCATCACATGATAAGTGGAAAAACATTATAAATATATATTAAGGTGATTCAAAAGTATGAGAATAAAAGATGAAAGTTATATGAAGAAAATATGAGGACTTGATAATGAACCCCAACGAGTCGGTAAATGCATTGTTTGATCGAGTGAATGTTATTATAGAATACATTTTTAGTGTTGCAGAAATTTTTGAAGATGTGAAGATCATTAAGTTCATATTGAGAATACTCCCACCTCATTTCAATCCAAAAGTTTCAATACTAGAGGATAAAGATCTTAAGGAACTAACATTGGATAGCTCACACAGTACTTTTGTCACATATGAGATGAGAAATGATGATAATGATGTAATGGAAAAGGGTAAGTCCAAATAATTGGAATTCAAGGCCATTAAGAAAATCACAATGGAAGATAGTCCAGATAAGGAAAATTTGGATGAGGCCATTTCATTATTCTCCTTAATTATGCAAAGGGTAAGAGGAAATTTCAAAGGGAAACTTCCTATTTAATGCTTTCAATGTGGAAATACTGGACACATTGCAGAAAAATGTCCTAAGATGTTTCAAGATGATGATGAAGATGATGATAAAATTCTTGAGAAGAAGTCTGCAGCTAATGTTAAAGTTAGGAGAAGTACCAAGAGAAATTTATTTAAAAAGAAGAATCTAATTTCAAAATAAGATGATAGTTCAGAAGAATATGATGTAGAAGAGTTAGAAGACTACATGGATCATGAAGCAAATGGTATAGTGGCAGTTGTATGAAATTTAAAAACAAGGGAAGAAAGTGAAAATGATGAAGGATAAATTGAAGTAGGAGTTTATCTTCAGATAAAATTAGAATCCACGCTTGAAAAGATAGATGTTTGGAGAGGAAAATAAATAAATAAAACAAGGTGGTTAATGATGAAAAAATCCCTATAAAATTGTAGGAAGAAGATAAATATAAATTGGAAGCTGAAATTGAAAGGCTTAAATATAAAAATATAGAAAAATCAAAGAAATTCATTAAATAAAAGATCAAAGATAAATAAAAGACAAGAATTTTCAATATTCTAACCAACACGGTAAAATATTGAGTCAAACGCATCAAAGATCTTGAGGACGTGGTTTTCAACCTATGAAGAAAGGTAAAAGATCAATAGAAACTCTTGACTCTGGTAAATAAGGATACACAGTCAATAGAAAAAGGAAATGTTAAATTTAGAGTTCCAATGAAATAGAAAAAGGAATATCAAGAGAAGAAAATGATAGATTAGAATGATACAACTCTTAAAGGTATTGATCTTAAATAGAAAGTAGTAATGGTTGAAGTTAGACCATAATCACCCTCTCTGAGGCTGAAGATTGATTTAGGTATGAATTAGAACCAGAAGAACCAAATAACCCATGGAATAACCAGTAGTATTGTAGTCACACACATGAATTCACCCCACATTAGATGTTATTACTGTGGAAGGATGGGACACTCACAAATTTTATGTTCCATATTCAAGAGGTACCAATGGGAACAAAAAAATTGAGGTATCAAAAAAGAGATCAATATTCCAAGATATCATTTAATGGACATTGTTTCTGGTGTGGATGATTTGGAAACATAGCTAGATATTGTAAATCTACTAAACTAGGGAAAGTTCTAGAACAGAATCAAAGTGGTCTTAAGAAATAACTCAAGGAATCATCAAATGAGATGAAAATTAAAAAGAAATTTTCACCATTGAAAGATTAAAGTGAACCATCATTCTCTATGGAAGACCAGGAACATAAATATAAGATATTGATCATAAAGAAAAGATTTGATCATGTAGTGGTTAAAAAAATTGATTTTAAATCATCATATCACACTATAATATGGATCATTGATAGTTGATTCACATATCATATGATAGGAAATAAGGATCTAGTGATAGGAATATGATATGAAAGGGAATTTATTCTAACATTTGGTAATGATGAAGGCCATAAGATTATTGTCTCATGAAAAACCAAGTTTGTGGGAAAAGACATGAGATGTGAAGATTTATTGGTCATTGAAGGTATCAATCCCAAATTACTAATTTTCAATCGATTTTTTGAATCAGGGAATTACATAAGATTTTTTAAGAAATTATGTATCATCAAGGAAAAATATGGTTCAACTATTTTTTTGGGAAATAGTATGAATGAGAATCTCTACCTTGTAAGTGGAGAAGAAGATATATAATTTCTATTCAAGGAATAACAAAATAGGTTATGGAATAAATGTCTTGTTCATTTAAGAAAAATATTCTTGGAATATATGGTGAAATGTGATATTTATTGATATCTCCCTAGGTTATCATGTGATTGTTACCATATGTGTGATTCTTATCAATAGGGGAAGATCATTCGAAAGATTTATAATGAAATAGAGAAAATTTCAATAAAATTTCTTGAGTTGGTGCATGTTGATGCGTGAAGACCTATTTCACCAAGAAATATTTATGGGAGGAGATATTATGTTCTCTTTATTAATTATTTTAATAGAATAACATGGGTTTCAATCATTACCCACAAGTCTAATGTATTAAATTGCATAACATGTTATTAAAGGGAAGTAGAAAAGATGCTAGGTTAAAAAATCTAGATTTTCTGAATAGATAATGGAATAAGGTTCATGAATAGTCAAGTGAAGGATTATCTTGAGAAACATGGGATAAGGCATCAGATTTCAGTAGTAAGAACTCCATAGAAAAATGTAGTAGTTGAGAGAGGAAATTGAATTATCAATGACATGGATAAAATAATGATAATTTAGAAAGGCCTTCCAGAACACTTTTTTAAATAATAAATGATGACATTAGTATACACATCAAATAGATCCTTATTATGTCCAAAAGAATAGAATAATTCATATTATCTATGATATAGAAATAAGACAATGTTAAAATACTTTCGAGTATTCAGAAGTAAGTGTTACATTCTCAATAAGAAGAAACATAGGATGTTTGAATCTCATAGAGATGAAGGGATATTTCTTGGTTATTAAATAAAAATCAAAGCATATAAATGTTTCAATACGTGTATGGGAAAATTTATAGAAAGTAATGACATGGTTGTCATAGAAAATGAGAAGAATATTCAGAAAATACATGAATAGTTTTAGGAGGATAGTGATGAAGAGATAATAAGCTCAGGGGGAGTTACAGTATAGGATAAAAACTCATAAGAGGATTCTAATAATGAAAAGGATGAACATAAAGCTATATTTTCACAGAGATAGAACAGTCAAGATAAAATTGATAGCCTAATATAATCAATGACCAGACAGTGTCAATGCAGACAAGAAGGATGAATACTCTACATAAAACATATTTATGATTGTAGGTAGAGCCTAAGTGTTTTGAAGAAGCATCAAAAGGTGATATTCGGGTTCAAGAAATAAATGAAGAACTTGACCAAATAGAAAAAACCAGACATGGGAGATTTATTTGATATTATAAAATAAGAATGCCATTAAGACAAAATGGGTATTTTAGAATAAACTACATGACGATGTAAAAGTGACTCGAAAAAAAGTAAGAATAGTGTGAAAATGGTACTCCTATACAAAGGGAATCTGTATTGATTAAACATTTTCACCTGTTCAAGGCTAGAGAAAGTCAGACTATTCTTGGCCATAACAGTGAAAATAAAGTTTAAAGTTTTCTATATCAATGTAAAATCATAATTTATGAATGCGGTTCTATAAGAAGAAGTGTATATAGAGCATTCAGATGGTTTTTTCATTCATTAAGATGATAATAAAGTTTGTTAACTGAGGAAGACACTATATGGGTTAAAAAATCATCGAGAGCGTGGTATTCAAGGCATGATCGGTTTTTGAAGAAGATTGTTTTTTAGTGTGGTGGAATTGATTACAATATATATATCAACAATGATAGTAATAAATGGATGATTATGTGAGTGTATGTTGATGATATAATATTTGGTGGATCAGATAAATAATAGTGAAAAAATTTCTCATAATTCATGAAAAGTGAGCTTGAAATGTCAATGATTGGTAAACTGAAATTTTTTCTTGGTTTACAGGTGAGATAAAGAAGGCATGACATATTCATTTCTCAATCCAAACATGATAAGGAGGTTATAAGAATATTTGGAATGGATAATTCCAAGGAGATGATGAATATGGTGGATTCTTAGATAAAAATCTCAAGAGATGATGAATGCAAATATGTTAATGTCAAAGAATATAGGAATATCATTGGCAGTCTATTGCACTTAATATTGACATGACCCAATATTGTTTTTTACACATTACAAATAGCACAAAATCAAAGTAATACCAAGTAAATACACTTAATTTTAGTAAAAATAATAATTCATTATATCAAGGGAATGGAGGATTTACGTTTTTTATACTATGAAAAATCACAACAGCAGTTATTGGGTTATACAAATGCAGATTGGGCCAATTCAACAAATGATATAAAACCAACCTCAGGTGGTTCATTCTATCTTGGTGGATTTTTTATTTCTTTTCTAAGAAAGAAATAAAATTGAATTTCATTGATCACCGCAGAAGATGAATATATTGTGGATAATCAAGATTGCATGCAGTTATTGTAGATGAAGAAACAACTTGATTATATGGTAGTTGAAGTGAAGTCTTTGGTTAAAATCTATTACAATAATTCAAGTTATATAAAACTTATAAAAAATCCATTCCATCAGTCAAAGAAGGAGAACATTTAAATTAAGTACCATTTTATCAAGCATAAGGTGGAGCATGGGCTTGTAAAGTTAAAGTATGTACCTATAGAACTACAAGTTGTATAAATTATGAAGGCCTTTCCCAAAGAGGTATTTGAGTGGAATTTACTGTCTCTTAGAGTTCAGTCAAATCCCCACACTTGAAAAGGTGTAGATGTGTGACCCCCTATCCCCAAGACATAATGGAGTTACCTTTGTGTTCATTGAAAAAGGGTGAGAAATAGGTAGGGGAGAAATGATGTTGGGGAAGTTATAAATTGGACAATGATGAAGATAATCAATCAAATTTTTTATATCATGAGAGAAGTTCATGATTCTATAAGTTTATAGTATGTGAATAATGAATGTTCTATTCTTGAGCTTTATATGTAGTGTTACAATTGGTATCAAGAAAGGTTCATCAAGTGGTATCAATAAAGAAGTGATTACTTGATAAACTTTGCATGCTAATCTTGTTTCTCATGATGAGTATGGATCATGTGATTTTAGAGTATGTGTTTATTAAATATTTAATTACTATATGCTGCCATACATTGTGAGTGGTGGATTGTAGAAGATAGTGTCTACATGCTTATCGGTATAAGTGTATGAGCAGTTTTGAAGTGTTGTCAACGAACCCAAATGGGAATGTTGTTGGAAAAAATCCCTTAAAGTGTCATATTTATGTTTCTGGGATGTTTTTTTTGTTGAAAAATCCAATTGACCACCTTAAAGTATAGTTGGTATTGCTTAATCATATTTTTAAAGGCGGTGTAGTTTCCCAGTGTTTTCCAAATATTTGGGCCTCAAAATTGGAATTTGTTTTATAGAAAAGGAAGTATTTTCACATATAATTTTTTGAAAAAATGTAAAGCATATAAAGGACTTCATGGACCAAAAAGTGCAGAGTTTTTAGACCATAAAGCGATCCTATGAAAACCAAAAGAGAATTATATGAGGGAGTACATTGTTTGCGGATGAATATGGTGAATTAAGGAGCCACAAAGGGTCATGAACTATGAAAACCACATAGAAGGATTAGTTTACAGGGAGATTATTGTTTCTATAGTGAATGAAGTGAATTAAGTCTGCCTAAAAGGTCCCTTTGTTTGTGGTATTAAGGAGGAAATTTAAGGTGCTCCATGAATGAATAAATGTACTATGAGGACAGCATAGAAAGTGCAGTACACAACGATGGATAATCTATAAAGGTGTGTTTGGTAATTTTGATTAGTGGGTTTTATAGGATTTATTTTCCTATATAAATGACCCTAATAACATCATTAGTTACAGTGAATTTTATCCGAGAGGATTATCACAGGAATAATTTGGCTAAGTCTGAAGTGGTTCGCAGAGGAGGCATTTCGGAAGGAAGTGATTTACGAAAGAGGTGATTCAAGAAGTAGTCCATAAAGGTTAGTTCATGAAGGAGTTATTTTGTGAAGATATATTATAGAATGGGTTTTTGGGGTACTATATCTCTCGAAGGAAAAGGGTTCTTGAAGAATCATCCATCCACAAAGTGAAGGTTTCCCGCAAAGAAAGGCGATCGACAAAGCATTCACACCACACGATGTATGGAAGTTTGTGAATTGATTAAGGCAGTTCGTGAAGGGACTAAAAATAGTTCACGAAAGAAATTTACATAAACCAAAAGTGTGAAAAAAATAAATTTCACCTATGAGGTGAAAACATGACTTCATGGAACACTCATATATGTGTGAAACAATTCTAAGGTGATTCGGAACAACAAAAGATACCTTTAAAGAAGCAGTTAGAACACCTCAGTAGATTGTGTAGTGATCTTTAAAATTATTATTGGTTGTAAAATAGGAGGGAATACAAGTCCAATCCAAACCTTTTATTAGTATCGAGCTTTAGTATATTTGGTAAATAGGAAAATTTCCTTTTTATGTTCCTTATACGTATCCTAGTAAGGGTGATCTAAGTGAAATTGTTGTGTCATGTGCATGTTTTAATTATCATATTATTCCCTACTGTGGGAAGGATATAGAATAGTGTTTTGTTTAACTATGAAACAAGATTCAAATAGATAGTTGTTTTAATTTGTTATACCCTGATTCAGTCCCCTCTCTAGGTATTTAACCTAGTTGGGATAACACCTGACCTACAACCATGAAGTCTGCTCGGGTATCCAATCGCGAACTAAGTAGGTTGTGAGTACAACCCAATAATCCACCACCAATGGGGTCTATAAAATATATATTCTAACAAGATAGAGTTTTCATGATTATGGTAAACAATAAGATAAACAAAACATAAACAATGTTCCATTAACTAACCCGAACTACATTACCCACTTTCATCATTAGTTCCATGTGTTACTCGTGTTCATTAAAAATACCTTAGCCTGTGAGGATAAGGTAACAACATATATCTTATTAACTATGAATAAGTGAAGTCAAGTTACATAAAACATAGAAAAAATTAGTTTCAAAAAATAAATTATAAAAAACTTACCTTGGAGCCTCCATCTAGGTATCTTATTACATTCATTCGTTAGGTGCATAGATCCTCATTCTGACACCCTAACCCATGCAATAAAGGGGTGGGGACTAGAGACTTAGTCTATCCCAACCCATGTGATTAGATCCTCATTACAATACCCCACACATACCAATTTTTCATGTGATCATGCTTCACTAACCATTTAACACATTAACAATTTACGTGCCATAACTCATTTAACACATTCATGTTAAGATAAACACCCCCTTATTCCATGTCAACAAGCTAAACACAATTATTGTTGGTTTCATTTCATAAAACCATTTTACATTATAAAGATAATTATCATAGGTTCTTTATCATAAACACCACAATTCCTTATTTAACAAACCATTTCCATGTTCATGGGAGTGGTACACCCCATGGGTGTCCTTTAGCCAAGTGTAATCAACTTAGACAGATACCAAGAGGATCATGAGGGGTTTAATTCATTGTTTAATTAAGAAAACTCTCATATCCTACCAAGTAAAGCAAATGGACAACAAGAAGGTACCACAACATAACCACATACACATAAATTAGGGCATCAAGACTGTGGTATATAATTATAGACCTCCTACCTCAAGATTGAAGACGAACACTCACTTAACCTTATCCCATGATTTGAACTCAAACAACATTAAAATCCCTAACATAGAATTATTTGTAAAAAGAGAGTTTAGAGTATTCAAAAGGAGAAAAAAACACACAAGGTCTCTTATATAATATATAATAAAGATGAGTGTTAGACTCACCAAAGCTTTAATCCACACCCTTCAGTGCTCCAAATGGCCAAAAATAAAAGGAGAATCATCCCTTGGAAGATTGGGAGGAAAGGATTCACCACCTAGGCTACTGGAAGAATAACGGGAAATAAAATCATGTTAGAACCCTTAAATCCCGAGGGTGAAAATTCCGAATTCCCCCTTTTAATGAGGCACATGGTTTGGATGCACGGTTGGAGAAACCATGCACCAACTATGTGCCACCCTCTATCCAAGAGGGTCCAGATCACACAGTCTCCTAGGGAGCCTACAAAGTTTAAAAAACCATGCGGTGGATATGAAGAATAGATATTTCTAAGCCCACATGATTTCAAACTTCACCCTTGCATGGTTCCTCAATCGTGCACCTACCTCCTCCAGGCCGACATGATTATAGCGCATGATTACTACTAACCATGTGAAACTGTGAAACATGCATTGTATGGCCTTTCCTTTTCCCTTTCATGTTCCAAAACCCTGATACACCCTCGAGACTCCTCATACACCCAAGAAACAAACCATTAACCAAATTAAAGAGAGTTTTACAAAAACTTAAAAAAGTAAGTACCTCACTAAATGTTTGGGATCTTATAACCTCCACACCTTATAATGGATCATCCTCATGTCAGACTCCCAATCATTATTGAGTCTCCAAAGTAAAAAAGTTTGGTCCACTAGGCCTTCATATCCATATCCCTCTCCCAAGTTTCCTCCTAAATATTTCCATACTCCTACAAAACTAAGACAAATGACACAGTCTTACCCCACAATACTTTATCACTGTGATCCATAATATGAATTAGATGCTCCTCAACAGATGAATCATCCTAAAGATATAAATCATCAACATCGATCACATGAGAAGGTTTGAGGTGATATTTCTGAAGCTGGTACACATGAAACACATCACACGTGAAACTATACCACTATATAAGAGCCAATCAGTATGCCCTGGTCTGATCCTATCTACAATTTCAAACAACCCCTCATTCCTGGGTACCAACTTACCATGTTTATGAATATGATGGTGACCCAACATTGGAAATACCCAACGGAGCACAAGATCACCCACCATAAACTCAAGGGGTCGATAATTTTGATCATCATATGACTTATCCAAACTCTTATCTGTAGCCATACATTTCTAAATCAACTGAACCCTATCTGATGTCTCCTACATGATACTCGACCCCAACCACTACGATTCCCCTACCTTCATCTAACACAACATAGATCTATAAAACCTAGCATAGAGCACCTCATATGGTTCCATTTTAATAGTATCCTAACAAATGTTATTGTTACTGAACTCAACAATCTCCAAGTTTTCTCCCAAGATTCACCAGAGTCTAGGAAATATTCTTTCAACATGTCCTCCATCACCTGAATTGTACACTCTGACTTCCAATTTATATGCGGGTGAAAATCCATACTAAAAAAACATGGGTACCAAGCACCTTTTTAACCCTTTCAAGAAGTTCAAAGTAAAACATGGATCATGATATGAAAATATAGTTAATGACACCCCATGGAACTTCAATATCTCTCTAACAAATAGATCACCCAACTAGTCCATGATAAAAGTCTCTCGAATCGGTAAGAAATGCGCTACCTTGTTCAACTGATCCATAATCACCCATATTGAATCATTCTTCTAAGGAATACTTAGAATATCAACCAAAAAATATTTGGTGATTTCATCCCACTTACATCATGGAATGGGAAATGGCTGTAGAAAACCACCCAGCCACTGATGCTCTACCTTCACCTACTGACATGTGTATCATCATGTCACAAAACCCACAAGCATTTTTTTCATATCTATCCACCAATACTATCTATGAATATCATGTTACATCTTGGTCAAAACATGGTGCACTTCCCACTTTGAATCATAAAAATCATTCAGCATCTCTTCCCACATACAATTAGGTGAAACAACTCAGCCACAAACATAAACGATCTCATCTCTATCGATAGTCAAGTCAGAAGGTAACTCCACACATTCGAGGATTTACCTCAAGGTGAAACACTCTGTATCCTCATATTTCCTCTCCTTGATCTAGCTCATAAGTGTGGACTCAACTGAAAAATAGATGAGGTTTATTTGTATTTGGCCCTCCTAAACCTCTATATTCATTTCAACGATCAAGGCCATCATCTTCCACTCAATACTAGACTCTTATACTTCTTAATTATTTTTCTATCAACTTAAATAATTTTCAACATGGTTTCCATTATAAGTCATATAATCCAACTCGAAATTGAAATATTGTATATAATCGACCCATATATACCACCTAATATTTAAATATCACTAAGAAAAGATGTACTTTAAGATTTTATGGTCATTATACACAACAAATCTTTCTGAAAAAAGTTAATTACACCAATAGTTCAAAGAATAAAAAATCATGAATAAATCAAGATCATGCGTAAGATGATTACATTCATGTGGAATAAAATTTCCTGACCCATAATCCATGAATTGATCTACCTATATCAACACTTCCCCAAGTCCAATACTAGGAGGATCAAAAAACAAGGTATACTCCTTGATCATATGAGGTAGGATAAAAATTGGTGCGGTAGTCAAACAATTATTTAGCTCATGGAAAGTATTATCACATGATCCAAACTACTAAAATTTTTCATCCTTATTGGTTAAGCCTATAAGTGGGGATTCCAAGAGAAAATAGTCTGTAATGAGCCTTTAGTAATAGCATGACAAACCCAAGATGCTTCTAATGTTAGAAAAATTCTTAGGCTACCCCAAGATACAACTACTTAAACTTTATCTAGCTCCACTAACACAACTTCCTCAAATATGATGTAACCTATGAAATGTAACATGTTGATCCAAAATTTACTCATAGAAAACATGGCGTATAGTCAATTATCCCTTAGTGTACTCGGGATGATGTAAAGATGTTGGTCATGATCATCAAGATTCTTTGATCACACCAAGATTTTATCTACAAAAAACTATAAATTAATCAAGGTATGAATGGAATAATATGTTCATTAAGGCCATAAACATAGTAGGAGAATTTTTACACCTGAAACCATTACAAAGAACACATACAACCCATACCTACTCATGAAAAAATTACATGGTATATCAGAAGGTCTCACCCTCATCTGATAATACCCTGACCTCAAATTAGTCTTAGAGAACAAAAAATAACCTTTCATCTAGTAAAAAATATCGTTGATACGAAGAATAGGATATATATTCTTAAACATCATATGATTAAACTTGTGGTAATTGATACACAACTGCAACATCCCTCCGTCCTTCTTATCAAACAAAACTAAATATCCCTAGGGTGATTTAATCAGATGAATAAACCCTTTATTCTCAAATTATTTCAGTTGAGTCTTAAGTTACTAAATTTATTCCAATGTCATTATATATAGTGGAATGGAAACCAGATCAGCTCCAAACATTAGCTCAATCATTAACTCAATCTATCTCTTAGGTGGCAGCCCTGATAAGTCATCGAGAAACATGTCTTGAAATCAATTCACCATTAGAGAGTTTTCCCCTATCTTCAAGAAAAATTCATGCCTCTTGAGTTGTAATTTCACCTAAATACTAACATATCGGCTCTATATGACTTTCTAGGGTATCCCATTACCCATGGTGAACATAAGTGTCACCTTTAGGAGACATGAAACTCACTATCTATTGGTAATAATCAATATGGGATCAGTATAATTCTAGCCAATCCATCCCTAATATCAATTCAAGACCTAGAATCTCTAGAACAAAAAAATCCCAGTGGAATTTGTACCCACCAACCTCAGGAGAATACTCCTTACATTGAAAAATATTTTCTACTCATACTTCTAATGGTTTTTAATCCATATAAACCCACACATATATTCCACTTCTAAACCCAACACACTCACAAACTGAGAAGATACAAAAGAATTTGAGTCCCATGTATCAAATAAATCACCATAAATCACGAAAGTTATAATAATTATAGCTTGAACCATTGATTTTAAATCCTCTCTACCACTTAGCGCAGGTTGAACTGCATAAAGATAACCTACCCCTTTACCATGGACTCCGGTCTGAGTTCCTTATGCTATACTACCTTTCTGATACAAACATTCTTGTCCTAGAGTATCACATATTCATACCTGACCATTATGCCTAGTAGAACTCTAACAGCCAGCCTGGTATAGGGTAGTATTCCCCCTTCCTACACTTTGTATCAATCTTTATCCTCCATCACTACCTACCTGCTGAGGGTTCCTGTAGAACCTCTACACATGACCCATTCCGCCACAAGATCAAAACTCAAATGGTGGTCGGGGAAACTGACCATGCATGTGTCATGAACTGCCACACTAATAACAGATCACCTGATCACCACCCTAAGAGATAAACCCCTTACCTAGCTACTATATCTTCCAACACCCTAGTGAAAACTCTCAATATGTTGTTTCATGATATTTTAAGTCACACTAGTAGACCACCCAACTAAAACCACATGTCTACCACTAGAATCCTTCTTTAGGTTACCTTATTAAATGAGAGCCTAATCTAACAATTTAGAGAACCTCTTTAAACAAAATATATTCCCTTGGGACTTGATATCATAACAAAATCCTTAAAAACATCTCCCCATAGCTGCCTCATCCACAACCAATGTTGGAACAAATCATTGTAGGTTGGTGAAGAATCCAACATAATCAATCATAACCATTGTCCCCTGAGTTAACCTCATAAAATCCATAGTGAAATTCTATCTTAGAGTCTCTAGATAAGAATGATCCAAATATTTTTCATGGAAATATTTCCATAATATACCATCTGTTTGATCAATCTGAACCAGAATATCCCACCAGTGCTTTGCCAATCCTCACAATATGTAAGATACCAACTTGAATCTCTTATTAAGAGAAGTATCTAAATTATCCATAATAATCTATATGGAATCTATCTAGAACTCAGATTCCTCAAGTCCACCCTCTCTAGAAAACATCAGAGGGTGCTGCAACTGAAACTCTATAGTCAGATCAAACATACTCTGTTTAACCCACCCTAGATCTTGATCCATAAATTTCATAAAAAGAGAAATGTTCTGATGGAAAATATCTTCCCCTATATCATATGGAAGCAATGAGGGCACTTTTTCCACAACCAGATGATCATTCTTAGTGATATAATCATGTCTCCCAAGTGGTAGGCATCATCATGGTGGGATCTCTCTACAATTCCAAACACACATCTCAAAACACATTACATAAAGTTTCCACAATTTATACAAAAGATGGCTCACATAAACAACCCATTACACATAAACCATCCCAAATAACATAATTTCTTCTCTATCACAACCCTCACCCATACCCATAATGGGTCACAGATAACACCGGGCAACCAAACATTCAATTTCATATTTATGTTAAACACCACACTAAATTTCTTCAGTTAACATCCTTTCATTATGTAAATAGTTACAAATTCATAAATAGGCAACATTTTTAACCATTAAAATATATTTTTTCAATTATTTACACAATTATAACATTTTCATCAGACACTTTTCCTTAAAATAACAACATAATTAAAATTCAATTTCAGATCACATACCTAACCATAACATGTTTCTCCCACATTTCCCTAACATGATGCATGTCACATAACTTACTAAATGCATATAATGATTCATGTATGAAAAACCTCATGAAATTATGGACCACAAGTAAAATCATATAAAAAAGTAACACCACACAGCAAGTGCATCAACTAAGGTGAAAAAACATTAAACTATAATAACGAACATCACGAACAACAATCCCACCCTAGGTACTCAGGTTTCCCCCCATAAATGGGTTAGCCACTCCCATACACAAGCTCATTATCAAGTCTTGACACATAATAATCTCCCATTTACCATTCCAAAATAGTAAAATAGTCAAAAAGAGATAAAAAACTCATCGAATACCACTTTGTAATGCCCTGGCCTGGGAGCCACTAATCTAGTACTCTGATCTAGAATGCCTTATGACCTCAGGCATGCCTCTCCATATGTCATGGGTTGACAATTAGTAGTGAAGGTATAATGATACATGTGGGGAGACTATAACCTATTTATCAGATTAATCCACAATAGATAAAACAAGAAATAATGGAAATATTATAAAAAATAAACATGCATCACAAATCTATTTCCCAAAACTGAGTACCTACTGAGAACCAAATAGTAAATATATATGTCATGTCATGTCTATAGTTCCAACTATAATAGAAAACCCAAAATAAATACAATATAAAGAACCCCCAAAAAAATTCCCAACACCAAGTTCATTTTCCTCATACATGCACATCCCTGAGCCCAAAATAATCCCTATATCATAGGGTCTTTTACCTTATCCTGACCTGCAACCATCAAGTCTGCTCTGGTACCCAATGGTGTCCAGAGTAGGGTGTGAGTAAAACTCATTAGGAAAACACCAATGGTGTCTACAAAATATCCAGACTAATAAGATAGTGTATGTAATATTATGATAAACAAAAAGATAAACAAAAGATAAACCAGGTTCCATTAACTAACTATAACTACATTAAACACTTTCATCATTAGCTCCATGTGTTACCCATATTCATTAAACATACCTCATCCTATGCTGACCAACTAACAATATACATATTATGAACTATACTTAAGGGGAGTACAGTTCCTTACATCATAGGTACAATTCATTTCACAAAACAACTTGTAAAAAATTGACCTATAATCTTCCATCCAGGTATCTTATCATGTGCTTTCTTTAGGGGAATAAAGCCTTAGTTTGACACCCTAACCCATGAAATAAAAGGTTGGGGACTAGATATTCATTCTATATCTACCCATGGGATTATAGACTCATTCCAATACCCCACACATACCACTTGTTCATAAGAGCATGATTTATTAACCATTTAACACATTTAGCATTTACATGCCATAACTCATTTAATACATTCATGTTAAGCCAAACACTGACTTATTTTATGTCAACATTCTAAAAGAATTATCAAAGGTTTAATTTCATAAACCCATTTTTACTTTCTAAATGTAATTATCATAAGTTATATCTCATAAACCCTTCAATTCCTTATTTAACAAGACATTTTCATGTCCAAGGGAGTGGCACACCCATGGGTGTCCTTTAGCCAAGTCTAATCAACCTTGATAGATCCCATAGGGATCATTAGGGGTTAAATTCATCATTTAATTAACCAAATTATCATTCACAACCAAGTAAACCAAATTTACAAAAATAAGGTACCGAAACTTAACTACATACATATAAATTAGGTCATCAAGACTATGGGATATACTTTTAGACCACCTACCTCAAGATCATAGATAAATGATTTCTTAACCATATCCATTTATTCAAAATCAAAAAACCTTCAAATAACCAACATATTATCTACTATAAAAAGAGGGTTTAGATTCTTTTTAAGGAAAAGAAAAACTATACAAGTCCTCTTCCAGAAAATATAAGAAAGAGGAGTGTTAGACTCACTCAGAGCTTCAATCCACACCATAAAGCACTCCAAACATCCAAGAATCTAAGGATAATTGTCCCTTGGAATCTTGGGAGGAAAGGGTTTTTCACCTAGGATGTTGGAAGAAGAATGGTGAAGAAAATCGGGTTATAACACTTAAATTCCAAGGTGGAAAAATTGTGAATTTACCCTTTTAATGAGGTGCATTATTTGGCCACACGGTTGGCTAAACCATGAGCCACCCTTTTTCTAGGAGGGGCCAACTTTCACGGTAACTTGGGAATCCCGTATGGTTTTGAAAAATGATGTGGTGGATGTACAGAATGGATCTATCCAAGCCCTCATGGTTTTAGGCTTCCCCCTTGTATGATTCCTAAACTGTTCACCTAACTCCTCTAGGACTGTATTATTATGGTGTACTGTTAATAATAAACATCCACCAACTATGAAATATGACTGGTATGGGATTTCTTTCTCCATTTCATGTCCTAAACCCCTTATAATCCCCTAGGGACTCCACATGCACCTTAGAACCAAACAGTTAACCAAATTAAAGGGGGTTTAACTGAAACTTAAATAAGTACGAACATCATCAGAATTTTGGGATCTTATAGACTTAACCCATATAAGTAATGTATCATCCCACTATCCTTACAGAGATAGGTTTCCATTATAAAAACATAGTCAATGTTGATCATATGTTAATATTCTCAGTGTCTATGAGATTATTAACTTAGAGGAACTAAGTATTTGATTTTTTTATAGCTAAAATTAGATTTTAAAAAACAGTTTCTAATAAAAAGTATAGATTGTGAACTAATAGATTTTTATAATATAACAATTAGGAAATATATTATCCAATATAGTTATTATATGGTCAGTTTTTTTATTTATATTTTCAATACTTGTCTTGGAAGAAATTATGGAAGACCTGTAATATATATAACACTCATTATTGACCTTACTTTTACTATCATTATTATCTTGATTAATATTAGGAAATATGACTTTGGGAATACCTTTACTTGACATGTAAATGATCAATGATTACTTGGTTAATATGTTCTCTGAAAATCCAGCTCAGAGGGTAATCAATCTTCACTAAGTGTACTCATTTAATTCACTAAGAATTTTTAAAATTTCTTATAGGTATCTCATTGAGTATATTAATTTACCTATAGTAATAGAATAGTTCATGTGGGATTGATGAACTAAATCCAAAATCTATATAATGTGCCTTTATTTATAAAGGTTTCTTTATCAAAAACATAATAATTATTTTGTTATTACACTTCATATATTATCTCAGTAGAGACTAAAATAGTGATATGGATATAAAAAATTAAACTAATATCAGTTTTTATTGAATAATAATTATCTTACCACTATTTGGTAATTAAATCTTATATTACTCATAATTTATTACTACATGGATATTTATGATTCTAGAATTACTAAAATAGTAGTATATTATTAAATACAATAAAAATATATATTTAAAATATTAAATAATGTCTCATTGTGTTTAAAATATACACTAAGATAAATATTTTTGGTAATAATCAATACAAAACAATAGTTTGAATTAAATCATTCCATTGTGAAATCTATTAGTTGTGTGTTTCTTATTATAGATCTTAGAATCACCCTTATTTAGTTCCTTTGAGAATGAACCTCACTTCTTGTAAAATTTATATACTTAATTATTTCATGTATTTTGAATACATATATATGTGAATCCATATACCCAATTAGTAACTCAAAAAAATTAATTTGAATGATGAATATATTCTATGTAGAGTCTTCTGATTACTTCTTCTCCAATTCATTACATTCATTCTTCTAATTACCTTTCTTGACACATGAGAAGAAAATATCCTACTATTCATTTCTTTCTCATTTAATATTTTTTCTCTTAAAAGGATGTTTCAAAGGCACCATTGAACCTAAAATGTATATGATATTTTTGACCTTGTCCATTTGTTATTAAGAAATTAGAAAACATGTTACATCAAAACCTTATTTTTCTAGTGAAACCATGTAATAAGATTACTAAGTGATTTATCCATACTTTTCATTTGTTCTTGGATGAATAAGGATAACTTGATAGTTAGGGTGATAATATTAGATTGGTAGATAATTTATTATCTAAATGGAAGCCCAATCATGCTAACTTATCAATATACGCTAGCATTTTTAATGACAAGATAAATAACTAGTTTTCCATCTTCTAGTTTACACCGATGAAGTGTAATGAAAATGTCATATGTTTAAAGTACCTCTTTCTATCTTTTTGAATCAAGGATATGAGACTTCATGCTATAAGAAATCATGTCCTTATATTTCATTATCATCTTAATAGGTATAACTAATAGTATAATTCAATGAACTTATGAAGAACCCCCATGAATCACTTATAGACATCCTTCTCACCACCGCACACTTAATAAGGTAAAAAATTAGGAATAGGGATTCCAACAAATAGTAAAAATTCTATAATAGTAAATCAGTGTAAAACATTTATCCCACTCTAAGAAATTTATATCTTTGAGGACATGCCATGAGTTTAAGGAATAGGCTCAGTGTTTTTCCATGGTTTATCATCATATTTTCACTACCCTAATTAAAAAAAATATAATAGCACTTTACATGATTTCAAACTATGTGATATATAATATTTTTAATTTTATTAAGTCTCCCACTATTTTATCAAGACTCAATGACCCTTACTAATGAACTCATAGTGTCTCATAACATAGATATTCTAGTGGAAAGGATCCACATATCCCTTATTATAATCTAGATAAAGTCCATGAAAATTATAAGAAGGTTTTTAAGGTAGTAAATATTTCCAACTATGGTTGAAGCTCCTTGTTTCATTAATTTGACTCCCTAATCTAGAAATCCTAACTCAGATTTACTAAAAACTTGCCTCTAAATTTGTATTAGATAGACAAAGGTCATTAAATCCGATACAAGTTTGGTTAAGTCAACCTACTATCTTTGTTTAGATTCCTTGATAATTAAAAGTTCCCCTAATAAATTCCCAGACCAAAGCATTAAATATGGGCCCATATTAACTGAAATACTATAAAGATAATGACTTAATATTATCTTGAGGTATTTTTTATCATGTGTATATTTTTATTATATTATATTTTAAATGTATTTTTAGTATTAAGTGGTTTTTACTTAAGAGATTAACCATACGCTAATAAAATATTTATGCATAACCCTTTTAATATTTGCATATTAATACATTTATTTATATGATTAGGGTCATATATCCATAAAACAAATCATGCATCAGAAAAAAAAACATGGCATGATCACGAGCTTTAACTAGTGTTTTGTTTATTGAGAAAAAAATAAAAAAATAATTAACCATAGGGGAAAAACTCCTTGAGCCAGTCTAGGATTGTGTTTTAACATTTAACCTCTTTCCTGTGTATCTCCTTGGATTTGTTTCAACCCATCTACATTTTGAAAAAATAATAATACACTTTATAGCTATATCCTTACAATTAATTCAATTCACTTGTAGGCGAAGGTAACAAGAATGAGGGTTTACCTAAAAGCAATCATGTTCATGCATGACTGTACATAATAAGGAGGGTGGGACAACTCATAGGTCATTAATTTAATTTAATAATAATAATAATTGAAAAATATCATGTTATAATTAAATTAAAACAAACAATACACATACACAGGTCAGTCTAATATATTGACCATCCACTTTTGTAATGAAACACATTTAAAATAAATAGCTATAATTCATTTTTATTCAATATTTCATTAATATAAAACATGAAATAATTAATTTGATTAATTATCTTATTAATAAATTGATTCATTTTATCTTAATCTCCATCCAATCCATATTGGAGATACCCATCTAATGTGAATTTAAATAAATTAAATAGATTAATTTTATTTTAATTTTAACAAAATAAATACATAACATTTACTTATAAGGAACTTGGTGAGTATTATTTTGAAATACTCAACATGTATTGAGATTGTATATAGTCTATGTATACGGTATATGGAAGAAATGTTTTTTCACCTAGTTACTTTGCATGTATGAGTCAGTAAATGACACATGAAATGCATATTAATTAACATAGAATGTACTGATTTTAATGCGCGTGGAGTAGTCGATGTATTGTGACTATACATGGTATATAATTTATAATTTTATTTATAGATCTGTAAGTAGTTAATATATATAAATCCTATCACAAAATGTGTACAAGTTAATAAATGATACATATAACACATAATGATGAGGTTTGTTGAGTAATAAATTAATTTTAATTTTTCTATGTAAGTAGTATGGGTGTACACAATGTGTACATAAAGTTATACTCTATGTATCTTTATTGTCATATGTATGTGGTATAGATCTAGGAGATGGGTAAGTATTTCTATATAGAAATTTCTAAGATACATGGCATGTACAACTGGTGCACATCCTTTAACCTCCTTGATACAAGAGTTCTATTCCTTATTCATCGTTCAATTAATACATGACATGTTTTTGACCACACATTTTCCCTTGTGAAAACACAAGGACTACACGGAGTGTAACCCATTTAAATGGAATGTAGTTTGAAACGAAATATTCTAGCATATTTTAGTCAACACATAGAGTGTATTTAATATATTAATTTGTCTTTATATCATTATGATCTATATAAATCATGGTTCATCCTGGTGCAATATATCGGGATACACAATGAGTACCTTTGGGATATACATTGTGCACTCCTGTACTATTCAATCAAAATCACCAGCACCTCATAATAGTTTATTTTTAATATTAGTTGTTAATTATTAACTAGAAATGGGTTATATGAGTTAGAAATGAATAGATGAAGAATGTTTCTTGATAATCATCTTACAATAATTAATTTCTTTAAATGAGAACTAAATTTTAAATACGTAAAAGATCAACAAGAAATAAATAATTATAAATTGAATATGACTACTCTGATATCACTTAAAGGTTCTAGATATAGAGTAATCACCTATTAAGATTATCTACAATAGATTTTTTTTGCATTCAATGGGAAAATCATAATCTACATAATGATGAACGTCACGACCAACAATTTTTTTTAAAGAACATTGACAAAAATTTTCAGTAGAACCAAGAGAGAGGATCATTTTCAAATTAATTTATAATTAATTTAAAAGAAAGAATAAATACATATTTTTTTGAGTTCTTTATTTGATGAAGGTTTTGATCATAAAAATTCCATTCTATAATATTTTTATTACATTGATGAGGACCCAAAGTAGATCCACTTTAGCGGTGATCCACACATGCTCCTTTGATTTCAGAATGTCACCGATGGTACTCAGCATGCTATCACAATGGTACCAATCATCTTAAATAACTAAATTTATTTCTACCATGATACCATCATCTTGTAATAATCATATCTTGGTCTCCATGGCTCGATAGGAAGGAAATGTGGAAGATATAATCTCTCTATATTAAGAGAAAACCCCGAAGACGTTCTCCATTGAGAGAGAATTCTCTATGGAAGAGAATGTTGTGAACAACAACCAACCACTCACAATTCTCATTGAAGTATATTTATATACCTAGGGTTAGGGTTTAATATATTTTACTAATTTCACAAATTCCCTTAATAATATATTAAACCCATAATGAATCCCATGTCATGTAAAATAATACTAATATTATTTTATTTCATGGGGTACACTAAATCACACAATGATAAATATTATTTTAATGTCTAGTAAATAAATATTTACCATTGGACAAATAACTGGGTCTAAATATCCTCCATGAACTTTATTTATTTCCCAAATAAATATTTAATTAAATATTATTCAGTAAATAAATATATATTTTATTCATAGTTTGGTAAATAAAATATTTATATAAATATCCACGCAATTAAATAAATTATTTAAAAGTAAATATTATTTACTGCCTTACAAATAATAAAGTAACTTAATAAATATTATATATTTACATAATAAACAATTACATTAAAAAAATATTTTTATTATATTTAAAATTAATAAATTCTGAATAAATATTACTTCTCATTATCTTTAATAAAATTTATTAAATACATTAAATATAAATTATATTTAACTAAAATCAACAAAAATACTTTTTGTGTGACCTTTTAGGATTCTTCCTTATTGGAATTAGGTAGGCTTACCTAAAGTCCAAGATTACTATCCAGCAATAGGTCAAGGCACCCACAAAAGAAGAAGATACATCACAATGACACAAACCACATATGAATAATTACTGTTTAATATAATCCTTTTGTCTCGATATCTCAGAAGGTAGGCTACACACCCATGTCATCAACCTATATGCTTGATACATCTTTCTTTTTCTGTCTAAAATGAACCTATCAATACACCACAACCATGAAATTTAGTTCAATGATTTCATTCCAATCAAAGGGTAGAGATATCAACTCTCATAAATATAGAAGGGACAAATTATTTCTAGAATTATTCATTAATATCATTGTTGGTCAGAGTGGATACTCAAGAGGGGGTTAATTGAGTTCCAATTAAAAATTTTTGTTTAAAAGATTTATATTGAAATCCCCCAATATAAATAACAAGCTAAACTGTAGTGAATTTGTAATACAGTAAAGGTTTAGTTAGGTTCTCAGAAGATTGATTAGTTCTCAATTAATAAAATCTGAATATTAGATTATCTTTTGAAACTAACCTACTAGTTTACAATAAATACAAACACTTGCTAGTTTAACTATCAGAGTAAATTTAAAATAGATTTGTATTTAAAGTACTTAGAATCAGAATATTCAAAATAGTTTTAACTAAAATAAAAATGTATAGAAGTTTTAACCAAGAGGTTCAGTCTCAAGATGAGACTTAGTCCTCTCAAACAGTTTATATAAAACTTTGATCCACACCCTGAATCGGGGTTTACAAAAGTACTCAGACTATCTAGGTCCTGAGACCTCTACCACAGTTCTATGTGGGAAAGCAATAATAATAATAGCTCATAGGCTGTCCAGGTCCTCATACCTCTACCACTATCCACAGTGGGATATAAGAGTGTAAGGGAAATATTGAGTGAGGATTTAGAAATCCTCCAGTTCAGCTTAGGATTTAGTGTGTGTTCAAACAGAGAGAAGCACACACTTCTCGTAATGTAAAAAAAGGACGATCACAGTCGAGCAAGAATATAGAGATGAGTTTAGGATGCTCTTGTGTGATGTCAATGCAGTTCTGGACACCTTTGGATTGAAGCAGATGAATCTTTGAGTCCTTCTCTGGAAGTTTTGTGTAAAATAGAGTGTCGCGATTCTGCTTGTGTTCTCCGTGAGGTTCAGTCGAGTGAATATGTTCTTTAGGCTTCAAATATGCTTTGTATGTTCAGCCGTGTCGAGTTACATGTAGTGTTCCTTTCTTCTAAAACTTCCTCCAAGCATGTTCTTCAATCTTGTCCTCACTGCCTTACTTTTTTGTTTCTGTATTGCACGTGATGATTCTTGGTCACACTTCACTTTTAACTGGGAATGCACGTGTTGGAGCCGATAGGTTTCATGTGTTCTGTACATCATACCTCGTACTGTTTGATGATATGTCTACAATGAAACATTACTTATGTCAGTGCATTAAAGTAATCAAATATGACTATTATAAATTAAATTGAAAAACAAAAAAAGTAGTTTAAGAAACGGTGTCATAGTAAGTCATGGAAACGGTGTCTCCTTCACACGGTGTCTAGGTTGATCATGGTTTCTGAGTGTCACGGTGTCTTGTGGTCACGGTGTCTCATGGTCATGGTGTCTCTTGGTCATGGTGTCTCATGGTCACAGTGCCTTGATTCACGGTTTCTGGCTTCAGGGTGTCTTGCTTCGTGGTGTCTGGCTTCACAGTGTCTTACTTCACAGTGTCTGACTTCACGGTGTTTGGCTTCACAGTGTCTCAGACTTTCCAAAGTAACTATGTGCAGACTTAAATAAAGATAATAATATAATGGATTAGACTTAAGCATTTGTTAAAGAAGGTATTCTAAGAGTAGATAAAAGATAGTATAAAGTAAGTAAACTGAATATAGAGAAATTAAGATCTTGCATGGAACTTCTTAAAGCATGAGAAAACTTTAAACATAAATACACATTATCTAGATTGAATAAGATGTGTGATCATTAAAAAATGATTAATACATGAGGATTCCAACAATATCCCCCTTTTTGATGATCACAAATCATATATAGTTAAAGAGTATATAGGATTCAACTATAAATATAAATTGATAACATAATATATAGAAACTTCTCCCCCTTTTGGGATTATCAAAAAGATGAACTAAGAGAGGGAAAAAGGGTCACAGTCCATTAAGAGCAAATAAGTGAAATTACACAAAAACAATAAGCAACCAATATAATTCTTATAAAAAAGAGTACATACTGTTCTTCTTTAAGGACTAGCATTCTCTTTTCCTTTTTCAGTAGCAGAAGAGGAATCCATAGGTGCAGTGGTTGAGTTAGAAGAAGGAAGAGATGTGGTTGACAAAGAGGGTAAAGGAAGGCCTTCAAATACTGAGGGATCTAAGGTAGGAGCAGTAGAAGATATAGGCAGCTGCTGATCAAGAATCACAGGCCTGATCTGACTGAGTGGTTGGCCGACAAACATGGTGGTTGAGACTAGGGCAGAGGTGAAGGTAGGTAGCCTAGGTCTAAGAGGTGCATCCACTTGAGCAAAAATGACTGTACTCTAAACATGAATATAGGGCCGAAGGAGTTTGATGAAATCGGTAATGATCTCCCCACCATACTGTATGGATTTCTCAAAATCTTCCTTATTCTCCATAAATTTGTCCAGTAAACAAGTAAACTCTGTGAGTTTCTGGACTTGGTTCTTGAGAGCTTGAGTCATAGTAGGAATCCATCGATTTTCTATTGGGTACTTGAAATGGTTTGTCATATAGGTCTTGGAGAAAAATATACTGAAGTAGAAATCCACTTTCTTGGAAATCTCATGATGAGCATGATTAGCAATTTTGGAGTGGATTTATACTAAGTCAAGAACTCTATCACTATTTTTGACTACTTCAGATAAAGAGTCCGCATTAAAGCCACTAAAGACATTCTGAAGCTCTTCTTTAACTACATATTTGAGCAGATCACTATCCAAGGAATGTTTAGAGGATTGATTAGATTCTTTGATAGCTTTAGTCAGAGATTTTAATTGACTCAACACCTTTTGAAGACATCTTGTGTACTCATCAGTGAGTTTATTGAGGTTGGAAACAAGATCTTTCATTTACTTCACAATTTTATTGTTCCTTTCAACAATATTTTCATCTACGGATGCAAGATAAGTTTGAATGTGAGACACACCAACTTGTGAGATTTGAGGAGCAACAGGTTCTATAGGAGGATAAACAGATTTAGATCTCTAATGAAACTCTCTCTTTATGTCTTCAACCATACTTCTTAGGGACTTAACTTCATTACCGAGCAGTATATTTTCAACTCTTACCTCTTGAATCTGATGGAGCATTTTAGTTTGTATTTTCCAAATAATCTTCTTCAATAATAGTGATGCATCTCTCTCACTTAAATTTGTCACAGGACGAGATTGGATATTCATGAGTTTCTCAAATCTAGATAACAGAGTATCTCCAAATTCCTTCATATCATCCTTACTCACAAAGGATGGTTTTTTAGATAAGGGTTTAGAAGTAGGAACTGGTACAGGTTCAAATTCCTTCTCAGGTGAAAAACTGGAGACTAATTTTAACTGAAATAGGGAGGAAATATCAAGACCGGTTACTGTAACCTACTTAAATTCATTCACATCATAGAAACTAGAAAATTTGTACTGAATGTCTATAAGACTTGAATCAGTTAGATGTGAGGCTTCAGGAGCAGGAACTTCTTCTTCAGGAACTTCATGAGAAACAGTAGTTCTATCTTCCTCAACAACAATAGCCTCCTTAGGTGGCACTTCAGCCTCTTCTTCCTCTTCTTTAGGATACTCAACAAGATCATCTGGTTCCAAACCAGGATCAGAAATGTCTTTCGACCCTGAGGGATAATCCACAGAATTGAATTTCTCATAAACCTTATCATTGTCTTCCACCCATTACTTTTTCCATGGATTTCAGTTTATCTTCATTCTTTTGATAGTAACTTTTGAGAGACAGTACTCATAGTCCATAATCACTTCCTCATTAGGTCCAACCACACCTTTTTCAAGAATCATGGATGATATAAGCCGAGATTAGAACAGATAAGTTTACTTGGATGTGACTTTGATCAACTCACACATGTGGTGTATGATATACTTGCACATGTTGATCTTTTGTCCATTTTTCATGAGGTGAATAAAAAAACATCTTGATATTTTAACACAGTAAAATCACCTTTTCTTGGACTTACCAAATTCTGTACAAACTTAAATAGAAGCCTTGTTTCTCCATCTAATTAAGTAATGATGGATCTTCTCTGGGTGCCATTTCCAATTAGGGTTTTCATAGCATCTTCTAGATCGACGAAATTGGTTAAAGGTGGAGGTCCTCTCTAATAATCCTCACATATACCTTCATGAGGTATCCTAAGGCATGCAGCCCATAACCTCAAAGAGAAAGAACATCTCTGGCCATTGACCCAGCTCCTTACAACATAAATTTTACCCGAATCAAATGAGAACTGTACGTACTAGTAAAACTGAGCCACTGACCTAGGATAGATGGGTCTATCCTCTTTTGAGAACCATTCTAACCAACCTTGTTGTTCTAACACTTTCAGTACTAGCGACTTACTAGGCAGAGGCCACTTGGAGAAAATTTCTTTCTCAAGTACAACACTGTGGTTTACCAGATTCAGATTTAAAGTCTTTTTAGGTGTCAGCTTAGGTGCAATCTTCTTCTTCTTCGAGTTGCGCTTCTTAGGTGTCGATGATGATGGATGCTTCATCCTTGGCATTCAATGAAGGTTTGAGAAAGAGAAAGGTTTCAAGGATGAAGAAGGGTTCGAAAAGAGTAGGTAGAAGAAACCTTGAGTGAATAATCGAGTGATACTTAGTGTGTTTTATCATTTAGGAATAACGAACTTCGCTAAAATAAAAACGCGGGAAACATAAAAAAGGTGAAATAATAATTACCGCTATATGGGTTTAAAGAAAAACATAAATAATTTTTTTACATTGAGACCGTGAGTGGTCATTACGGTGAGACAGTGAGTGGTCTTTACGGTGAGACAATGAGTGAGTTTCACGATGAGACCATGAGTGAGCTTTTTAGTGCGCGTTACAGTGAGACAGTAAACATCAGATCATAAGTAAAAAATGCTAACGGTGAGACCATAAACATAAAACTTTATAGTGAGACAGTAAACTTCAGAGATACTAAATGAGAAACTGTAATAATGAAATAGTAAATTATAACACAGTAAGATATCGCACAGTAAGACCTAAAATAGTAACAAGCAGGGTCTCTATTTGAGATTTATCATGCCTAGTTCATGTATGATGTAGTCTATTCTCTCATAATTTAATGGTTTAGTGAATATATCAGCATGTTGATATTCAGTACCAATGAATTCCAAAGTGATATCACCTTTTTGATAATGACCTCTCAAAAAGTGATGTCTTACATCAATATGATTTGTCCTAGAATGTGAAATAGGATTCTTCAAGATGTTAATAGCACTTCTGTTGTCACAATTTATAGGTACATGTCTGAATCGATATCCATAATCTAGTAATGTGTGTTTCATCCACAAAATTTGTGCACAACAACTTCCAGTAGCTATGTATTCAGCTTCTACAATAGATAATGCAACAAAATTTTGTTTCTTACTACACCATGATACTAGTGAATTGCCTAAAAGGTGACATGTTCCAGAGGTTCTTTTTCTATCTAAATTATAGCCACTGAAGTCAGCATCAGAATAAATAACTAAATCAAATGTTTTTAATTTCGGATAAAACAGTCCTAGATTGGGTGTATGCTTGAGGTATTTGAAAATTCTTTTTACAGCATTCAAATGAGATTCCTTTGGATTTGATTGAAAATGAGCACACATACACACACTAAACATAATTTCAGGACGACTAGCAGTTAAGTAAAGAAAACATCCAATCATTCCTCTATAAGTGGTTTGATCAATAGATTTTCCATCTTCATCAAGATCCTACTTACAAGTGGTACTCATGGGAGTGTCACTACTTTTTGTGCTATCCAATCAAAAAAGTTTTAAAGGATCCTTTTTATATTTACAATGATTTAAAATAATACCATTTTCATTTTGAAAAACCTTAAATTCAAGAAAATATTTGAGTTCTCTAATTAAACTCATTTCAAATTCGTTTTGCATCAGTTTAGAAAAATCAACACACAAATAATTTTTCAAAGATCCAAAAATAATGTCATCTACATAAATTTGAACAACTAAAACATCATTAGAAACTCTTTTTATAAAAAGATTAGGATCATCTATTCCTTTTTTAAATCCTTTTGAAATAAGAAAAGTACTCAATTTATCATACCAAGATCTTGGAGTTTGCTTTAAACCATATAAAGCTTTTGATAGTTTAAAAATACGATTTGGAAAATGAGTGTTTGTAAATCCAGGGGGTTGTTCAACAAAAACATCCTCAGCTATATACCCATTTAAGAATGCACTCTTGACATCCATTTGATATAGTTTGAAATTCAGATGTGCAACATAGGCAATCAGGATTCTGATGGCTTCAATTATGGCTACTGGTGAAAAGGTCTCTTCATAGTCAATTCCTTATTCTTGACTATAGTCTTGTTCAACTAGTCTAGCCTTATTTCTAACTATGTTACGAGCTTCATCAACTTTATTCCTAAAAACGCACTTAGTGCCTATGGTCAAAGTGTCCTTAGGTATGTCTTCTAATTATTAGACTTTATTTCTTTCAAATTGATTTAATTCTTCCTACATATACATCACCCAAAATTCATCATTGATTGCATCGTTGATATTTTTAGGTTCAAGCTGTGAAAGAAAAGATTTATGTTCAACCTGATTTCTTAGAGAAGCTCTATTTTGTGTTCCTCTATCTAAATATCCTACTAAAACATCTAAAGGATGGTTTTTAAGGGTCCTAGTTGGTTTAGAAAAGATAGGTCTAGATATTTCAGGTCCATTTACAGGTTCAGGTTCAACAGTAGCAGATTCTAGAACATTTCCAGATCTGGTTGTCTTAACAATAGGTTCATTGTTTTTGTCATTAGGGTCTAGAGTGGACATATCTTCTTCAAGATTTTCAAGAGGGGTCTTAGGTTCATGTGGACCAGTTTTATCAAATTTGATGTGTACAGATTCTTCCACACATTTGGTTCTCTTATTGAATATTCTATAGGCTTTACTTGATATTGAGTAACCAAGGAAAATTCCTTCATCAATTTTAGAAGCAAATTTGTCAAGATTATCTTTAGTATTAAGGATAACAAATTTGCAACCAAAAACTCTAAAGTAGTTAACCTTAGGCTTCCTATTGTTCCAAATCTCATAAGGGATCTTTTTAAGAATTGGTCTAATCAAGACTCTATATTGATAATGTTACAAGCTGTATTAACATCTTCAGCCCAAAATTAAATTGGTAAATCATATTCATTGATCATTGTCCTAGAAATCTCTTGAAGAGTCCTATTTCTTATTTCCACTACACCATTTTGTTGAGGTATTATAGGAGTAGAGAAGTTGTGACTATAGCCATTATGTGAGCAATAAGATTCAAACTCTTGATTTTCAAACTCATGACCATGATCACTTCTCAAGGTCTTGATCCTAAGTCCACTAAGGTTCTCTACAGACCTGGAATATTTAATAAAGTAATAGCAGGATTGTAAAGACCCGTAAAATTCAAGGGAATTTTTTTCTCAATTTTCCTTGGAATTTTACAAGAACGCGGTTTCTGACGGCACCTGATTCCGAGGCCCGGTGTGACCGGAATCAATTTCCGAAGTTTGGCTCGGGTACGTTCAGTGAACGAACGAGCGGGAATTTCTAACTTTTGAACCGGAGCCCGGAATCGAATTCTGAGTGCACCGATAGAACCGCATCACCGGTAATTGCTTAGGAACTCCTGTTCTGGAGTTACGTTTACATGAGTGTTGATGATAAAAATTGTGGAAGTTTATTTTATTTACTCTACAATTTTTATTATTTTTACTCTAAGTATTAGTTCTTGACAGAAGTTGGGTAACCACCCAATATCCCTTGGGAGGTTATGAGGGTGGTGGGGCCCACACGAAACCCACCCCTTCATATCCTCTAACCCCCCTCAACTCCCAATTTAATTTTGTTAACCTAAGTTATAACTTATGACTTAAATGTAATATGTTTAATGAGGTGAGTTGTGTGTAGATAAATTGAATTTCAAACTCTTGAAATTCAAATGGTTAGGTTGTGTTAATAAAATAAGACTTGGTCTTATTTTATTTTTGTTAGAGTTCTGCAACCTTGATAGGATTGGGAAGCGTGAGTCTTCTTCTTCTTCAACCTTGACGAAGAACGCGAAGAACACCTCCGCTGAATAATGCGACGTCTCTTTCCGAAACGGTTCTTCTGCGACGCCGTATCCGCGACGCGATGTTCTTCTTCCACATCGTCTCTTCCGCGACGGTTTTCCATGACGAAATCTCCGTCAATGACTTTGAATCCTCGCTTCGTGACGTCAACCCTCTTTTTCTGCGACGCCCGACCTCCACGGCGCTCGTCTTCTGCAGCTCGTTGACGAACACCACTCTTGAAACCGAGGTAGGGGTTTGTTTAGTTATTTTGTTGTGAATATCAACTTGTCGATCTTCGTGGATTTTAAACCATTTGTTATCGAATAACGCAAGGGGTTCGGACCACACAAACACGACCGATCCTCCTCCTTAATCTTCGTGATGATTCCTTGTGGATTGGTTCGGGAAGGTGTGGTGCCGTCGCACCACGTGGATTCAAGCGAAAGGAAATGCACGACGTCGTGGAAAGAAGTCTAAGAACGCGACGCCGTCGCGCCGCGTCGAAGAAAATCGAAGGCGCTGCGACCGGAGCGGGGCCGCGGTGGAGGGACGCGGTGCCGTCACACCGCGCCGGACGACAAGGGCCGCGGCCGGTTCTGGGCCGCAGCGGAGCAAGGTGACCGGCGACCGGACCGGGCCGCCGGTGTCGGGCTGGAAGGGGACCGGCCACCGCCGGTCCCGTTGAGAAGGAACCGGCCGGCCAGGTCGGGCCGACCGGAAAGGGGAGGAGCCGGGGGAATTAAATTCCCTCGGCCGGCTCAAACGGCTGCCCATAAATGGGGGGGGGGGGGGGTTACACAGGGGGCAGGCGCCCCCACTTTGCCAAAACGGCTCGGCCAAAGGCCGAGCCAGACAACGCGCTGGGCGCGCTGTCCCCAGCCAGACCGACACCTAGCCGGTCAGCCAGGCCGGGCCGCGCCACGCCGGGCCGGGCCAAGCCGGACCGGGTCAACTCGGTTCGGGCCAACCCAGGGGGTCTCGGGCCGGGTCGGTCTGGGCCCGAAACCCCCGTTTCCGGACCGTTTGGGTTCAAATGCCCATAACTTGGGCTATGGACCTCTGATCGACGCAATTTCAGCGGTGACATGATCCTTGGAACGAGACGGTCGTTTCTACATATCGCACTCATGGTTTCAGATTACTTTGAGTTCGGCCGGGTTGGTTCGTACACGAAACCAACCGGGCCATCGGAGCAGAAACGCTAATATCTTGAGCTATGAACGTCCGATTGACGTGCCGTCAACTTTGTTGAGTTCCTCTTAGTGAGACGGATCTTTTGGCTTACTCCACCCGAGGTTTGGACATAGGTGGAGTACAGTCCGGTTGGTTTTTCCTTAAAAACCAACCGGGCCCCTGGGACGAAAAAGCCAATAACTCTCAGACCGGGCGTCCGATTGACGCGCCGTCTGCGACGTTGAGTTTCTGTTGACGATACGGAACTTTTGGATACATCAACTCTGGACTATGTGTCAGTTGATGTATTAGACTCTCGGCTCGTGGAGCGGACCCTCCCGAACGAGCTTGTTGTGTGCGGGAACCCTAGAGCTGGCTGCGACTGCTACTGTGACGACGACGACTGTGCAGAGATCCTCAGTGGATTCGACGACGACGACTTCAACACTCAGTGATCCTATGTGGATCAGTGCTACCGATCCTGTGTGGGTCCGATCGTGTGTGGGTCAGCGCTCAGCGGTTCTGTGTGAGCCAGCACCTACAGATCCTGTGTGGGTCCGATCCTGTGTGGGTCTTTTCGGGGGTTAGTACCTATCAATCCTTTGTGGGTCCGGCGACTTAGATAGATCAGTGATCATCTCTATCGTCTTTCGAAGAAGTATACCTGTGTGAGCTGAATCTTGTTTTCTTTCCTGTGTGGATTGTGTTGTGCTATCCTGTGTGGATTACGTTTTGCTTTCCTGTGTGGAATACGTATACTTTCCTGTATGGACTGAGTTTTACTTGGGCTCGGAGGTTAGAGCGTATTGGAATTGATGACTTAGGTATATGTATGGGCATATACCTAAGTAGAGTCGGTTGTTACTTCGTGATTGTATATTTCCTTTGTGGTTTATCCTTTGTGGATTTTGGAAGACCTTCGGGGTCTCGGGGTCCCTACTGAGTCTCTTATACTCACCCATGCACGGGCTATGCCCGCACTACGTTGTGTTGGTTGCAGACGACGGACATCGTTGATCGTGGTTGAGGCTTGTAGAGCTGGACGGTACCTGGAGGTGGATCACTGGGCGGGACATACTCGGAGTAGACGGAAGGACCCGAGGAGCAGTGGAGCTATCTGTACCCACCCTTCAGGTGGGATTTCCAGTGGACAGCTCGTTGTAGCAGCTTTACTTTACAGTTGCTGTTTTCCCTTTCGAGTTGTACTTTACAGTTGGGCTTGTATTTTCGGACCCTTTTACTTTCTACACTTACTGTTGTACTCAGTTTTTACTTATTGTTTACTTCTTCCGCTTGTACTCTGTGGTGCTTGTTTAGTTTAAAAAGGCAATACCTTCCCTTTTTACCGGGATTGACGCCTTGGTGCTAGTCGCCAGCCCCTGGCCTATGGAAGGCGGGCTTGGGGTAGTCACGGCACGGGCCCCAAGGACGGGTCGTGACAAATTGGTATCAGAGGAGTTCGGTTCTACCGCAGACTCTAATCTTTCTTCTATGTGAAGCAATAATGTTAAGCGTATTGGGTGTGGTTATCAGTCCAGGGAGTCCAGTGTTGGTGCGGCGGCCGACGTATCCGTACACCAGGACCCTGACTTCTGATTTACGACTTAATGCATGAAAACATTGATTGCATGTGTGTTTCAAGTTTTCTTTGTGATTACTTTATATCAGCTCACCAGGTATACTGTTTTGACCGTGGCAGACCTGTTTCCTTTTAGGATGGTCCCACGACGGCAGCCAGCTAGGGTTCCGAGAGTCGAGCGTGACGACAGCCCACCGAGCGACGAGGCCTCGGTGCAGGGCCCTCTGTCAGCAGTGGCACCAGCGGTAGCTTTACCCACCGAGCCACCGATACCTCCAGCACCAGCCGCTGATGATGCACGTCACCTCAGTGCACTGCATGAGTTCCATCGCCAGCGACCACCCAGGTTTCGTGGGGAGACGGACCCCAGGCAGCCGAGGACTGGCTGGAGGCAGTGGTACGTGTGTTTCGGTTAGTGAGGACACCAGCAGACCTCATGGTGATCCTCGCAGCGAGCCTACTGCACGCAGTAGCGGGCCGATGGTGGAGCTTGATGCTCCAGGTGAACAATGAGGCATCTCTACTTTGGACAGACTTTGAGATCCTCTTCCGCTTAGAGTTCGTCCCAGCCACCCTCCGTGCGGTGCGCATTCAGGAGCTTCTTCAGCCACGGTAGGGCAGCATGATGGTCGCCCAGTACTCGGCGAGATTTACCGATCTCTCGCGCTACTCGACCGACATGGTACGGGACCCATTATTCCAGGCCCAGACCTTTGAGAAGGGATTGAGACATGAGATCAGGGCATCACTGATCTCCCTCAGCATTCCGAATCAGACAGGAGTACTAGAGCGGGCCCTTTTGATCGAGAGCTTTCTTGTTGAGTCTACACCAGCGCCGAGACCCACCGCAGGGCGGCACGCAGTAGAGTCTTCTGTAGCAGGCAGTCGAAGGATGACTCAGGGGTCCAGGCAGAATAGACCCTCAGGCAGACAACCTCCGGACACTGGCTCAGCAGTGCGGGTCACACAGCGCGGAGCCAATCTTTCAAGAGACAGATAGTGCTACTCGTGCGGCGGGCAGGGCCACATGGCTCATGACTGCCTGACTCGCCGTGCCGAGGAGCAGCAGACAGTTGAGGGACCACCGAGGCAGAGTCAGAGGGTCGACCGTGGCGGTCCGCAGGGAGGAGGCAGAGGAGCTGGCTGAGCAGCAGGTGGTGGGCGACGCTTTGAGGCTCTACCACCACCACCACCAGGAGGTCCACCCCGACCACAGGGAGCTGGCGGGCCGAGACAGACACAGCTTCAGGCAGCAGAGGCCTACGACCACGGCGCGCCCGAGATGATTCGAGGTACTATCTGGGTCTATTCTACCCTTTATGAAGTACTTATAGACACAGGAGTGCGTCACTATTTCATAGCCACTGCCCTTGTTCGGAGCTCGGAGATTCCGACAGAGCCGTTGGCTCGATCCTTACGGCTAGAGACTCTTACGGGAGCAGACTCAACGATTACGCACTGGTGCTGGCAGTGTGAGATTACTCTAGGAGGCGAGAGCTTCAGATGGGATCTTCTTGTAGTGGCGTCGAGGCCTTACGACGTCATCTTGGGCATGGATTGGTTATCTACGGTCCATGCACAGATTGACTGTTTTAGGCGCAAGGTGCGATGTGTACACACCGATGGGAGCAGGTTCACCTTCACCGGCGAGAAGGGAGCCTTTGCAGCATAGGATGGACTTCAGTGGAGGAGAGGACAAACCATCACTCATCAGTTGGATAGCCTCATACTAGGAGCAGTTGACATGCAGAGTCCTGGTTTTCCTGCAGTGGTGGATCAGTTTGCAGACGTTTTCCCCGACGACGTTCCAGGACTACCTCCTCGCAGAGAGGTAGAATTTTATATTGAACTGTACCCCGGAACAACCCCAATATCGACTCCAGCATATCGGATGGCCCCCGCCGAGCTTCGAGAGCTACGGGTACAGTTGGAGGAATTTCAGGGAAAGGGGTTTATCCGACCCAGTGTTTCACCCTGGGCTTCCCTGATATTGTTCGCCAAGAAGGCGGATGGGAGCTTGCGACTGTGTGTCGATTATCGTCGCCTGAACCAAGTGACAGTGAGAAACAAGTATCCACTACCGAGGATTGATGACCTCTTTGATCAGCTTGAGGGAGCACGGTGGTTCTTGAAGATAGACCTCAGGTCAGGCTATCATCAGCTCAGAGTTCGAGACGAGGACGTGCAGAAGACAGCCTTCAGATGTCGGTATGACCACTATGAGTTCTTGGTTATGCCTTTCGGTGTAACCAATGCTCCAGCAGTGTTCATGGCCCTCATGAACAAGATCTTTCAGCCATACCTCGATCAATTTGTCGTGGTTTTCATCGACGACATTTTGATTTACTCGACGACTGAGGAGGAGCATGCCTACCACTTGCGGGTTGTACTAGACACGCTCCGAGAGCACCATATTTATGGTAAGCTCTCAAAGTTCCAGTTCTGGATACGTGAGGTCCACTTCTTGGGGCACGTCATCTCTGAGGTGGGAGTTGCAGTGGATCCTGCGAATATCGAGGCAGTGTTAGCTTGGGATCCACCTAGGAGCGTGATGGAGGTGCGGAGTTTCTTGGGACTAGCTGGATTCTACCGGATATTTGTGCCAGACTTCTCCAGAGTTGCGGCACCACTCTCAGCTTAGACGAAGAAGGGGAAAACTTTTGTGTGGTCAGACAGATGTCAGCAGAGCTTCCAGGAGTTGAGACAGAGATTGACCAGCGCGCCTATCTTGAGGTTGCCTGAGGAGGGAGTTGGATACGTAGTCTACTGTGATGCATCAGGGACCGGACTCGGGTGTGTCCTGATGCAAGATTAGGCCGTGATTTCCTACAGATCATGTCAGTTGAGGCCTCATGAGCAGAACTACGCCACCCATGACCTGGAGTTAGCAGCAGTGGTCTTCGCTATGAAGACATGGCGACACTATCTGATGGGAGAGTACTTTACAGTCTTTTCTGACCACCAGAGTCTCAAGTACATCTTCTTGCAGAAGGATCTGAACCTGAGACAGCGGCAATGGCTCGAGTTCCTCCAGGAGTATGACTTTGAGATAATCTATACTCCTGGGAAAGGGAACGTGGTAGCCGATGCCCTCAGTAGGAGGACGAGCATTCAACTACTTGAGGAGGCGACAGAGCAGCTAGCCTCTTTGTAGATATCCTTTGTGGATAGAGATGGAGTAGTCTTCCTTCAGTCTCTCACAGTCACGCCTCCACTACTACAGCAGGTCAGAGAGGCACAGTGTGGGGACACTGACTGTGAGATGCGGCGTGCACAGATATCCTCATGATAGGCACCTGATGGTTTCTCCTTTGGAGCAGAGCACAACATCCTTTTTAGAGGACATACCTTGGTACCAGTTTCTTTATGGGAGGAGGTGCTGAGAGAGCTTCAAACTTCTCCCTTGGCGGTACATCTTGGAGTGGCGAAGATGTACCAGGACCTCAGACGACACCACTGGTGGCCGGGCATGAAGAAGGATGTGGTAGAGTTCGTTTCTCGATGCCTCACCTGCCAGCAGGTGAAGGCTGAGTATCAGGTACCAGCAGGCTTGGTACAGCCCTTGGAGGTCCCGGAGTGGAAGTGGGACGACATATCTATGGACTTCGTGACTGGACTTCCACGTACTTCCAGAGGTCACAACTCCATTTGGGTGATTGTCGACCGACTCACCAAGTCGGCACACTTTTTACCCATCAGAGAGAAGGTCTCAGTAGAGAGCTTGGGGCGTCTTTACGTTCAGGAGATTTTGCGGCTTCACGGTGTGCCATCATCTATCGTCTCCGATCGAGATACTCGTTTTACTTCCCGACTATGGAAGGGATTGCAGGAGGCATTTGGGACGCAGCTACGTCTGAGCACAACCTTTCACCCTCAGACGGATGGTCAGACGGAGAGGACCATTCAGACTCTCGAGGACATGCTCCGCGCATGTGTCCTCGACTTTGGTCGTAGCTGGGAGGAACACCTACCCTTGGTGGAGTTTGCGTACAACAACAGCTACCACTACACCATCGGGATGACACCATACGAGGCGTTGTACGGCCAACCTTGAAGATCTCTTTTGTGCTGGACAGACCCTGGGGAGTCAGCACTTGTGGGACCAGAGATGGTCCAGGCCACGATAGAGAAGGTCCAGGTAATCCAGGAGCGGATGAGGATAGCTCAGAGCCGGCAGAAGTCATACGCTGACAGGAGGCGGAGGCCACTAGAGTACGAGGATGGCGACCACATCTTCTTGCGTGTCTCACCTAGACGTGGATTATAGAGATTTGGCCGAGGCGGCAAGTTATCTCCACGCTTCATTGGAACCTTCCAGGTCCTCAGCAGGATTGACGAGGTGGCTTATCGTCTAGCTCTACCACCTCTGTTGCACCGGGTGCACGACGTCTTCCACGTATCTCAGATGAGGAGATACGTGCACGACCCGACACACATCATTGACCATGGGGAGCTTGACCTTGACGATGGGGCGACTTTTACGGAGGTCCCAGTGGAGATTGAGGATCGACAGGAGCGGGTCCTACATGGACGGTCGATTCCTCTGGTGCGCATCAGATGTCAGCACGAGAACCTCCAGGAGAGCACTTGGGATCGGGAGGCTCAGATGCGTGCTCAGTACCCACATTTGTTTCCCTAGTTTGGATGTATCTTCACGGGGATGTAAAGCCCTGAGGTGGGAGTAATGTAAAGACCCGTAAAATTAAAGGGAATTTTTTTCTCAATTTTCCTTGGAATTTTACAAGAACGCGGTTTCTGACGACACCTGATTCTGAGGCCCAGTGTGCCCGGAATCAATTTCCGAAGTTTGGCTCGGGTACGTTCAGTGAATGAACGAGCGAGAATTTCTAACTTTTGAACCGGTGCCCGGAATCGAATTCCGAGGGCACTGATGGAACCGCAGTGCCGGTAATTGCTTAGGAACTCCTGTTCCGGAGTTGCGTTTACACGAGTATTGATGATAAAAATTGTGGAAGTTTATTTTATAATTACTATACAATTTTTATTATTTTTACTCTAAGTGTTAGTTCTTGATAGAAGTTGGGTAACCACCCAACCTCCCTTGGGAGGTTATGAGGGTGGTGGGGCCCACACGAACCCCACCCCTTCATATCCTCTAACCCCCCTCAACTCCCACTTTATTTTTGTTAACCTAAGTTATAACTTATGACTTAAATGTAATAAGTTTAATGAGGTGAGTTGTGTGTAGATAAATTAAATTTCAAACTCTTGAAATTCAAATGGTTAGGTTGTGTTAATAAAATAAGACTTGGTCTTATTTTATTTTTGTTAGAGTTCTGCAACCTTGAGAGGATTGGGAAGCATGAGTATTCTTCTTCTTCAACCTCGATGAAGAACGCGAAGAACACCTCCGCTGAAGAACGCGACGTCTCTTTCCACAACGGTTCTTCCGCGACGCCGTATCCGCGATGTGACGTTCTTCTTCTGCATCGTCTCTTCCGCGATGATTTTCCACGAAGAAATCTCCGTCAAAGACTTCGAATCCTCGCTTTGCGATGTCGATGTTCTTTTTCTGCGACGCCCGACCTCCGCGACGCTCGTCTTCCGCGGCTCGTTGACGAACACCGCTCTTGAAACCGAGGTAGGGGTTTGTTTAGTTATTTTGTTGTGAATATCAACTTGTCGATCTTCGTGGATTTTAAACCATTTGTTATCAAATAACGCGAGAGGGTCGAACTGCACAAACACGGCCGACCCTCCTCCTTAATCTTCGTGATGATTCCTTGTGGATTGGTTTGGGAAGGCGTGGTGCCGTCGCACGACGCGGATTCAAGCGGAAGGAAATGCACGACGTCGTGGAATGAAGTCTAAGAACGCGACGCCGTCGCGCCGCGTCGAAGAAAATCGAAGGCGCCGTGGCCAGAGCGGGGCCGCGGCGGAGGGACGCAGTTCCGTTGCACCGCACCGGACGACAAGGTCCGCGGCCGGTTTTGGGATGCGGCGGAGCAAGGTGACCGGCGGCGGACCGGGCCGCCGGTGTCGGGCTGGAAGGGGACCGGCCACCGCCGGTCCCGATGAGAAGGAACCGGCCGACCAGGTCGGGCCGGACGGAAAGGGGAGGATCCAGGGGAATTAAATTCCCCCGGCCGGCTCAAACGGCCCCCCATAAATGGGGGGGGGGGGTTACACAGGGGGGTAGGCGCCCCCACTTTGCCGAAACGGCTCGGCCAAAGGCCGAGCCAGACAGCGCGTTGGGCGCGCTGTCCCCAGCTGGACTGACATCTGGCCGGTCAGCCAGGCCAGGCTGCACTGGGCCGGGCCGGGCCGAGCCGGACCGGTTCGACCCGGTTCGGGCCAACCTAGGGGGTCTCGGGCCGGGTCGGTCCGGGCCCGAAACCCCCGTTTCCGGACCGTTTGGGTTCAAATGCCCATAACTCGGGCTATGGACCTCCGATCGACGCGCTGTCAGCGGCGACACGATCCTTGGAACGAGGCGGTAGTTTCAACATATCGTACTCAAGGTTTCGTATTACTCTGAGTTCGGCCGGGTTGGTTCGTACACGAAACCAACCGGGCCATCGGAGCAGAAACGCTCATATCTTGAGCTACGGACGTCCGATTGATGTGCCGTCAACTTTGTTGAGTTCCTCTTAGCGAGACGGATATTTTGGATTACTCCGACCGAGGTTTTGACGCAGGTGGAGTACGGTCGGGTTGGTTTTTCCTTAAAAACCAACCGGGACCCTGGGACGAAAAAGCCAATAACTCTCAGACCGGGCGTCCGATTGACGCGCCGTCTGCGACGTTTAGTTTCTGTTGACGATACGGAACTTTTGGATACATCAACTCTGGACTATGTGTCAGTTGATGTATCATCCTCTCGGCTCGTGGAGCGGACCCTCCCGAACGAGCTTGTTGTGTGCGGGAACCCTAGAGCTGGCTGCGGCTACTACTGTGACGATGACGACTGTGCAGAGATCCTCAGTGGATTCGACGACGACGACTTCAGCACTCAGTGATCATATGTGGATCAGTGCTACCGATCCTGTGTGGGTCCGATCCTGTGTGGTTCAGCGCTCAGCGGTTCTGTGTGAGCCAGCGCCTAAAGATCCTGTGTGGGTCTTTGTGGGGGTTAGTACCTATCGATCCTTTGTGGGTCCGACGACTTAGATGGATTAGTGATCATCTCTATCGTCTTTCGAAGAAGTTTACCTGTGTGAGCTGAATCCTGTTTTCTTTCCTGTGTAGATTGTGTTGTGCTATCCTGTGTGGATTACGTTTTGCTTTCCTGTGTGGAATACGTATACTTTCCTGTGTGGACTGAGTTTTACTTGGGATCGGAGGTTGGAGCGTATTGGAATTGATGACTTAGGTATATGTATGGGCATATACCTAAGAAGAGTCGGTTGTTACATCGTGATTGTATCTTTCCGTTGGGGTTTATCCTTTGTGGATTTTGGGAGACCTTTGGGGTCTCGGGGTCCCTACTGAGTATCTTATACTCACCCCTGCACGGGCTATGCCCGCACTACGTTGTGTTGGTTGCAGACGACGGACAACATTGATCGTGGTTGAGGCTTGCAGAGCAGGACGGTACCTGGAGGTGGATCACTAGGAGGGACGTACTCAGAGTAGACGACAGGACCCGAGGAGCAGTGGAGCTATTTGTACCCACCCTTCAGGTGAGATTTCCAGTGGACAGCTCGGCATAGCATCTTTACTTTACAGTTGCTGTTTTCCCTTTCGAGTTGTACTTTATAGTTGGGCTTTTATTTTCGGCCCCTTTTACTTTCCGCACTTACTGTTGTACTCAGTTTTTACTTAGTGTTTACTTCTTCCGCTTGTACTCTGTGGTGCTTGTTTACTTTACAAAGGCAATGCCTTCCCTTTTTACCGGGATTTACGCCTTGGTGCTAGTCGCAAGCCCCTGGCCTATGGAAGGCAGGCTTGGGGTAGTCACGACACGGGCCCCAAGGACGGGTCGTGACAAGGATTCAATTTTGTGATCTAGGAAATATACCCAAGTGTATCTAGAAAAGATATCTACAAGAACATAGACATAGTGCTTCCCATTTAAGTTAGAAGCTCAAGATGGTCCAAATAAATCCATGTGATCCAACTCGATAGGTTGAGAAGTAGAAACTTCTTTCTTTGATTTGAAAGAAACTTCATGTTGCTTTCCCTTTTGACAGGGATTACAAACTTTGTCAGCTGTGAATTCAAGTTTAGGTAGGTCTCTAACTAAGTTCTTCCTAGTCAGTTTTCTAAGTGAGTTTATATTGCAGTGTCCTAATCTTCTATTTCAAAGCCAAGATTTTTTATGAAAAGCATTTAAACAGGTAATATTTTGTTTATCTAAAGAATTAAAATCCACATCATAAACATTTTCATTTCTCAATGTAGTAAATACCAGAGCATTTTTAGAATCAAACACATTGCAAGAATCATTTTCAAATTTAACATTGAAAACATCATCACACAATTGAGAAATGATTAATAGATTATACTTTAGTCCATCAATAAATAAAACTTTAGAAATTAAGATTGAATCAGAGTTACTAATCTGGACTAAGCCGATGATCTTTCCTTTTGAGTTATCCCCAAAGGTGACATATCCTCCATCAACCTTGATTAAGCTTTTGAAGCATGAAAAGTCTCCTGTCATGTGCCTTGAGAATCCGCTGTCCAAGTACCATGTCTTCCTATAGTAACTTTTTTAGCAGGTTTCCTACAATATAATTTTAGATAGAAAATGATTTTGGTACCCAGATTTTCTTGGGTCCAGAAAGGTTAGTAAGCAGAAATTTTGGTACCCAAATTTGTCTAATGGTTTTCATATAATTAGTAGTTTTAAAAGATTTTGAAAGATAAAATTTGTTTTATCTATAACTATGTGAGTAGCTGGTTGAGACATAAGAATTTCTAGAACTGGAACTACCAGCATACTGTCCATATTTAGGAATAAATATATTCTTTGTAATTTGTCTTTTCTAGGCTGATATCCTAAAACAGTAGTATATTTTGGTGCTAATTGTTTTCCTAGAATCTGTGTAAGAGTGTCCTTTCCATTAGTAAATTTTTCTAAATCTTTGTTGAGTTTCTCATTAGATAATTTCAGTTCAGTATTCTCTTTGAGCAGTTGAGCATTATTTTTCTTTTCTACTTCTAGTATATATTTGACAGTACTAGTTAAAGCATGTTATTTCTTTAATGCTTTATACTTATCTTTCATCTCATTGCAGGTATCCTCTAGCATGTTACAGTATTAAAATAATTCTTCACTAGACATGTTTTCAGCATCTGAATCAGAATTATCTCTAGAATAATAATATTTTAAAGAAGGAGTATCCAATTTTACCTCAGATGTGTTTGTCATGAAACACATATTGGCTTTTTGAGATTTTTCATCCTGAGTGGAATCAGAATCACTTGAACTCTCTTCTGAAGCACTCCAGGTTTTTTTCATATCTTTCTTGTATTTTTTTCCTTGTACTCATATTTCTTCGTTTACTTTAACTTTGGACAGTCACCTTTCACATGTCGTTTCCTCTTGAATTTGTAGTAGACTATGTCATCACTTTTATCAGTCCTTTTCCAATCCTTCTTCCAATGACCTTTATTTTCATACTTTTCCTTGTAAATTGATTTTATAGAAAAATTATTTTTTCTATAAAACTTATTAAATCTTCTGGCCATCTGAGCTACTTCAGCATCAATGTCAGATGCACTCTCTTCACTACTAGAACTATCACTTGCAACTTGAATTTTCTCTTTGTCCTTGATTTTTGAAGTAGAGGTATTGAAAGCTACTGATTTATTTCTTGGTTCATCATATTATTCTTTGTTTACTTTCAATTATTCTTCATAAATCATCAAATTACCAATCAGCTCCTTGATTGGTAGCATGCCAATGTCACATTATTCTCTTATTGAGACTGATGTGCCTCTCCATCTTTCTAGCAGATATCTTAGTATCCTCATGATTTTATCCTTTGCTGGAATAGATTTTCCCAGTGATCTCATTGTATTAACTATTTCATTAAAACAGAGATATATATAAGAAATATATTCATCAAATTTATTTTAAAATTATCATACTTAATTTTGTATGTATTTAGTCTTATTTACTTGACATTGGTTGTTCCCTCAGGAGAAACAGCCAAAGTATCCCATATTTCATAAGCAGTCTTACAAGTAGATATTTGATCAAATTATTTATCTCCTAAAGCATAATACATGTCATTAATTTCTTTACAATTATTATTGTAAGCAGCTTTAATAGGTTCATCCCAAGTAGTTCTAACAGTTTCTGGAATCTTATACTGAGTCTCTATAACAATCCCAATGTCAAATCCCATACTTTCTAAATGAATTTTCATTTAAATTTTCCATTGGGCATAATTTACACCATTAAATAAGGGTGTCATGTTGGTAGCTAGACCTTCTAGTCTATTATCCATAATAAGATTTTTGAAAATATATTTAAAGAGATAAAATTCAGAAATAATAGAAATTTTGAGATCTTTAAGATACAACTAAAATCACAGTTGAAAACTTTTCACAAAAAGAGAATTTTGAAAACCTTTTAACAAACCTCTGATACCAAATGTTGGTCAGAGTGGATACTTAAGAGGGGGGGTGAATTGAGTTCCAATTAAAAATTTCTATTTAAAAGATTTATATTGAAATCCCCCAATTTAAATAACAAGATAAACTACAGTTAATTTGTAATACAGTAAAGGTTCAGTTAGGTTCTCAAGAGATTGATTAGTTCTCAGTTAATCTAATATGAATAATAGATTAGCTTTTGAAACTAACTTACTAGTTTACAATAAATACAAACACTTCCTATTTTAACTATTATAGTAACTTTAAAATAGATTTATATTTAAAGTACTTAGAAGTGGAATATTCAAAACAGTTTTAACTAAAATAAACATGCACAATAGTTTTAACTAAGAGGTTTAGTCTCAAGATGAGACTAGTCCTATCAAACAGTTTATATAAAACTTTGATCCACACCCTGGATCGGGGTTCACAAAATTACTCAGACTGTCTAGGTCCTCAAACCTCTACCACAGTTTTATATGGGAAATCAATAATAACAACAAATCACAGGATGTCCAGGTCCTCATACCTCTTCCACTATCCAATGTGGGATATAAGAGTGTAAGGGAAATATTGAGTGAGGATTTAGAAATCCTCCAGTTCAGCTTAGGAGTCAGTTTGTGTTCAAATAGAGAGAATAAAACACTGCTCATAATATAAAGAAAAGGATGATCACAATCGAGCAATAATATAGAGATAAGTTTAGAATTCTCTTGTGTGATGTCAATGCAGTTCTGGACTCCTTTGGATTGAAGCAGATGAAGCTTTGAGTCCTTCTATGGATGTTTTGTGGAAAACAGAGTGTCGTGATTCTTCTTGTGTTCTCTGTGAGGTTCAGTCGAGTGAAGATGTTCTTTAGGCTTCAAATATGCATTGTATGTTCAGTCGTGTCGAGTTACATGTAGTGTGTATTTCTTCTAAAACATCCTCCAAGCATGTTCTTTGATCTTGTCCTAACTGCCTTACTTTTTTGTTTCTGTATTACACATGATGATTCTTGGTCACACTTCGCTTTTAACTGGGAATGCATGTGTTGGAGCCGACATGTTGCATGTGTTCTGTACCTCGTACCTTGTACTATCTGATGATATGTCTAGAATGAAACATTAATTATGTCAGTGCATTAAAGTCATCAAATATGACCATTATAAATTAAATTGAAAAACGACAAAGTAGTTTAAGAAACAGTGTCACAGTAAGTCCTGGAAACAGTGTCTCCTTCACACGGTCTCTAGTTTGATCATGGTGTCTGAGTGTCACGGTGTCTTGCGGTCACGATGTCTCATTGTCATGGTGTCTCATGGTCATGGTGCCTTGCTTCATGGTGTCTGTCTTCAGGGTGTCTGGCTTCACGGTGTTTGGCTTCACGGTGTCTTACTTCACAGTGTCTGGCTTCACGGTGTCTCATACTTTCCAAGGTAACTATCTTCATACTTAAATAAAGATAATAATAGAAAGGATTAGACTTAAGTATTTGTTAAATACGGTATTATGAGATTATATTAAAGATTAATAAAGTAAGTAAAATGAATATAGAGAAATTAATATCTTTCATGGAACTTCTTAAAGCCTGAGAAAACTTTAAACATAAATACTCATGATCTATATTGAATAAGATTTGTGATCATTAAAACATTATTAATATATGAGGAGTCCAACAATCATATCATTCACTACACACCCAACTATGTTGTAGACATATGTCATCATAGTTTATAAAAATTCATAAAATTAAGAGATTCATGATATATATTAATAATAATATTTAATTATAATGATCTTCACACACACTCTAAGACAAGAATATCCATTAACATTTAAATAGGTGGAATTATTACTGGCAGGTCTATTATCATTATCTCTCATTATGAAGAATACCATGTGAAAATTTTAGGAGATGAAGTTACATCTTCTTATGGGCACTCTAACCTAAAAATAAACATTCTATGTGTCCTACCATAGTATGTTATCTGATTATAGAACATTATTTAAGAATATCATCATAGAACTTCAAATCTATCATCATAGTGGGGAATAACTATGAGATTTTCAATGTGAAAAATACTCTAGGATATTATTATATTAATGTTACACAGAAGAATAATCAATATTTGATAAGTTATTTATTAATATTAAAATCCATGGATATAAATGAAATATAAATTTAAAAAATATTTGGTTTTAGGGAACCAAATCCAATGAGGACAAGAGATGCTGTGACCCTTTGAGTGATGATATTAACCCAAGTGATGGGAACAAGATAGAGGATCCCATGTAAGGTGTCCAGACTATGTGGTGACTAGTGGACCTTGGTGGGTGCCTTAGTTTAATTGTAACCCTAAAGAGGGTTAATGTGGGGAGGAAAGTGGTGTTGATTCCAAGAATCACCTTAGAGATCAAGGATCGATGAGGATAACCTAGAATGGATGTAGTAATGAGGATGGGTTTTTCACTTGAGAGGCCGACCTAAGAGTCATGCACTGGGTTCATGTGGGTGGCCTACCCATGGGGTATATCATGATGTCTCAAGGAGGATGTACCCTTAGTTATATGTGATATATATATATATATATACATGTGATGTATATGATATATGAAGTTCTGGTGAGATGTGAACCCAATTATATGGCACATGTATGTGACTGAGTGTTTAGGTACTGGGTGAGGGATGTGATCCCCTGGTAATGGAGGCCCAGTACCACTCCAGGGTGGGGTGAAACTCCCTAGGTTAATGTTATATGTTTTTTTATTGAGATGAATTTCCTTTGTATGTATAATTCTAATATGGTTTTGGGGTGACTTGAGTTGAATCCAGGTGTATGATTCAGATATGGTTATAGGGTGAGATGAGTTACCCCAAGGTGTATAATTCTTATATAGTTTTTTGGTGAGCTGAGTTCCCCCCATGTGTATGCTCCTAATATGGTTTCAAGTTGAGATGAGTTCCCCCTAGTGTATTTTTTCTTATATAGGTCTAGGGAGAGTTGATTTTACCCTAGGTGTATGAATTTATATATGGTTCTAGGGCCGAACATGTCCCCCCTTGGGTGGTATGTTTTATGTTCGGAGACAATCTGAAACTAGACAAAGTGGGTATCATATTTGGGTATTGGTTTTATGGTAGGACTTGGTCCCTCTAGAAGATGTTCCAAAGTGGTGTTGGTTTAGGAAATGGTTTCCCACCAAGTGGTTGTTGTGGCATGTTTAGAGATAACCGATACTGGATAAAGTAGTTATGATTGATCCCAGGTGTCACCTTAGAACCCAATGATTGACACTTATTATTTTACTATACTTCCATAGTTTATTTTACTATGTTGAGCATATCACATGTTCATACAATTATTTACTTTTTATATTAGGGACACCATTAGTGGTGTCCTCCTAAGTTTTACTCACACCCTAATTGGGTGGCCATGACACTTTAGTACTTGAGAAAACCTCATTGTTCATAATTACAAGTAGAGTAGAGTCCCTATAATGCATGTTTGGGATGAATCAACTTGATAATGATTTGGATACTGAGATGTGACATGTCCCATGGATGGTTGTGGAACCTCTTTTTATTTTTATTTATTTTAGTTTGTTTTTTATTTTTAATTATCCCAATGGTTGATTTGTTGGGATGTATGACTGTATGTTACATTTAATTTGATATAACATTATTGTTGTTTATTGATTGTGTGTACTTTTATGAAAAAAAACCAACACATTGGATCCCTACTCAAGATGATAGTAAGTTGAGTGTACCACCCTAAGCTTGAATCCAAAAGGCCATGAGTTAGTGACTAGCTTTGAGTAGGCATATATCACAGTATGGGATGCCTTATCATATGTCAACCTATAACTAATACAAAACTCCAATTAATAATATGTCTATAAATACCCATAGAATACATAAAAAAATAGTTGAATATAACCCATACATGAGATAACCAATAAGATCCAAAAAGATAACCAGTACATGATATATAATGAAAAGGGGTAAAGAAACATGCTCAATAGCCCAATAAAAAAATTTAAATAAGAAAATAAGATAAAGATATCACAACAATATGTCTCTAAACACAAACACCATCTAATAATATCAACCCTCAACACCAATAATCTCTGATAACATGAAATCCACCAAGTGTTATCTCTGAATAATACATACCATATCCCCGACCACAAAGAAAATCTCTAACCCATACGTCAAAAACATAGAAAATATATGTGTGGGCACAAATCCTATATAGGGGTGAGTATAAACATACTCAGTCAGACACCCTAAACCCACAATAGAAATATGAACAAAAAAGTTAAATCAAAGGCCCCCAGTATGAGAGAGTATTTCAAGGAAGGTAAGAGAAGGTAATCTATATATGCTTAATAATATTAAGTTCTAAGGACACATATAAGGCTTGATAACTTACCTCCAAATCACGAAGGTTCACATCTCACAAGAAACCAAAGATGATCTAAGTAACAAAAATCAAACTAACCATGAATTTAATATTTGAACCATACATAACACCTCAAAAGTAACTATGGGTTTATATAGGAGTCACAAGAATCAATGTATTTTATATTTCTAGCCTTTATTTCACACAACCATTAGAAACCAACAAGAAGGACTAACTCCTCTTTGATGTATGAACATCAATCAAGGAAGTACTATATCATATCATTCACAACAATCTATACCCCATCATTGATCTAAGAATCCATAGGGAAGCCTGAACCTAGACTAGGAATAAATGTTGGTTAGGGATAAAATAACCTCAATAATTGTAACTACCCAAGTTATGAGAAAACTCACATCACATCACATTGGAATATATTGGAATAATAATGCCTCGCTAAGGGAAACACTATAAGATGAGGGGGATAACTAAACTGAATGGAAGAATCATGCCTTTTCATATAACATCTAGTAAATAGGGAAATTTTATGATTTCATAGATAGAGAACTCACACCCTTATTAGCAAAAATAAAGCACACAACTGATAGGGGCATCACACAACTGATGTGAGGAAGGGAGTTTAATTCATTATAAATATGGGAACCCCATGTGACATTACATGAAATATAATTGATAAGTGTGAAACATAGTAGTTAAAAGAGAGGTACTAAACCTTTGAAGGATATGATCATTACATCCGAACCCTATTGAGGGTCCAACATGGCTCAATTAAAAATTATCTTATCTCGCATTACAAATAGCTTTATATGGAAAAATTAATCACACCATTTCAATATATGTGGAAAAATCAGTATAGATTATTTATTTATTTAAAAAATGAATCAAATGAAAAATATATATTTTATTATATCATAGATAAGGACATTACATGATGGGACCTGAGTCCTATGCCATGATTTATATTTATATATCACATATGGGTCCTAAATCATTTTTCTTAATGTCAAGATCACAGTTTCATCTCTCCAATCAAGCCTCTCTACCTAGCCTCTCCAACCAGGCTTCCCCTTTTACTTTTCATTTTTTTAATTTCCTTTTTAATTTTATTTTATTTTCTTATTCTCCAAATAATCCACACACCCTTGAAACATGAACTAAAATCCCCTCTAATTACACACTACACCACTTGGAGCCTCCACCTTCAATGATGTTGGATCACCTCATGTCGCACTATACTGAACTACTTCACACTGCATAGCCTCATGGAACACCCTCACCCATATCCATGTAATTCTAGGTTTCCTAACATTATGAAACCTTGTGGTATGGCCCATCCCTAGTACTTTATTTTACTTTTATCTACCACCTCTTCTCATGCTAATCTACTCACAATGTCCACCACCATTATCACCGATGACCTCCTCAATCCCGCACCACTAAAATCACACTACCACCAGCTACTAGAAGGGTCAATGGACTCCGTATAAATATGATATTAGGATATGTGACAATGGGGAAATAGAGTATATAATAGATATGGGATAATGAGATAGGATATGGCTAAAAATTATTTTCTGATCTAGTAAGTCTATTTCTCAATTGATAATCAATGAACATGAAGAATGAATTGATCATGAATAAATCATGATAATGGGAAGAAACAATAAAATCCAAAATAAAGATATGATAATTGGGTTAACCAAAAAATAAATTCAATAATTTTACTAGGGATTGAAATCAAAACCCTATATTATTAAAATGAAGAATAATGATGGAATAAAAATATGAGTTCTACTTCGACAGAAAATCATCCTCACTTAATATATATCAAAGACAATGTTTTATTCATTGATTTCACCCTTTAATAAATAGATATAGTTCACCATCATCTATTATAAATATCTCTATGTTCAATATCCCTAGTTTTTATGATTTTTTTTGAATAAAATAAAATTCTTTGACGGATTTCATTTCATGGTAAACCATGTTAATATTACTTTATGCACAACACAAAGATTATATTTCACTACAAAAAAAATTATATTAGCTTTAAATACAAACAATACTTTGTTTTTCTTATGTTACACATAATTTTGAGTTTCTTCGATATCTTGCGTTAGAGACAAAACCTAGTTTTACCGAACTATAATATACTATTTATATTATTAAAATATTATTATAGTTATCACCTAATCATTGGGTTGGTGGGTATGAAAGGGATTAACTAAATAATGAAAATATGTTTTATGCATGTTTATAAAATGAATTCTTTGGTAAAAAATTGATTATAAATGAGAGTATAAACTATTTTAAAATAAAGAAATTCCTTTTTTGAAAAAATATTTTCCATGCACAAACATGTTTTATCTCAATAAATTAAACAAAATAATTTTTTATAAATTATTTTAATGTAATTTATATATTATATATTTAATAAAATATTTATCATTCATATTATGTATTTTCTAAACAAGAGATAAGAATAAATATAATTTTGGGCATAAAAAGATATTTATTTTTAAAAGAAAATTTTATTGACTTTTAATGAAAAAACTATTTTATATATAATTTTTGAAAAATTTATAAATTAAATTTGAAAAAATAAAAATTATTTTTGAAATATTAATACCAAAATTTATTTTGGTTAAATTTTTGGTATTTTTCTGAGAAGTCTCATTTTTTGATGAATAATGAAAAACACTAAATTTTAATTGAGAACTGCATTGTTGTATAATTTATTTTTATAGGTATATTATATTTTAAATATTTTTTAAAGTATATTTAGATCAATTATAAATATACTAATACAATTTTGGTCATTTAAATCATTTTCACATTGAAATTGGATATAAAACCATTTCAACCTTTTGAACATTTTCACTTAAAAAACTCATTGTTTTGTCCCATCTACGGGATTATTTTAAATTAATTTATTCCACTTATGGGATTAGAATTTATAAAAATGGATTAAATATTTTTAATAATAATAATTTATAATTTCCCATATAGAAAACTTATGTTTTTACCAAAAATATTAGTGTAATTAATTACAATGATTTTGGTAAAATGAGAGTACTAATTGGTTAAACTTTAATCTTAAGGGGCCAAATGACCTAGAAACTTTTCAAAAATATATTTTATAAAAATATTTAGACCATATAATAACTTTTATATATAATTTATCATTATTTAGGCACATTATGTAAATAAACATCTCAATAGTGTTTACCTTTTTGTATTTACAATAATTCCACTCCTCCTCCATTATAAAAGGGCACTCACCCCCATCACTTATTCACACATCAAAATCCTATTGTATTATACAAAAATTAAACAAATAATATTAAAAAATACACCCTCTCATAATAAAATCCTAAATTTTGTCATAAATCCATAGTAGGAATCCATTTGGTGCAAACTAAAAAGAGTTACCTAAAGAAGACGTAACGTTCTTCAATAAGAAATTTTTTTTATTTCTTTCTCCAACCATTCAATTATTATTATATCAAGATTATATAATAAAATAATTATAATAAATATACTGATATTTTTTCTATGTTAAGGTTTTTGCCTAAACATTCACACACTTCCATGAAATGGGATACACAATTATCATTTGTGTGTATGGTGGACTATCGCTTCGCAAACCGATGTTGTTCATTCATCCATTAGAACCTCTCAAGATTGGGAATAATGATGTAATTAATATTTTTATATGATATATATGATATTTTTTTATTTTTTATTTTTTTGGAATTATTATATAACACAAAAATTCATTCTTTCCATTTTGTGGGAGTTTGATAACTTTGTTTGTGGATGTGTGGACTACAGCCTCCTCAAAGCGATGTGATTGGTTCATGCTTTACATGGAATGTATTAAGGATGTGTTTAATAAATATATGTGATATATATGAAATAATAATTATATTGAAAATAATATATATATATAATTTACTTTACTTTTTTAAAAATACAACAAGAAAATGGAAACAACGTTCATGCGTACTTATGGCCTACCATCACCGTGAACTGTGTAATTTATTTATTTATTTTATATACTGTTATAAATACTTATATAATGAATATATATTATATTTTTATAATTTTTTAAATTATTAAAATAATTAAATCGTGATCTCAGTAAGTGGATCAATAATAATAAGTCAAAAAATATATGAAAAACAAAGCAGTTATTACCCAAAATGTAATTTTAACATGAAATTATTAATAAAAAAGTAATATAAAATTATTATAAAAACATATATGGTATGATATATGGTAATATGGTTATTTTATATATTTATAATAAACTTATATGTATTATATAAGAGTTTTTAACATGTGTGATGAAATTAAAGACATAAGGTAAGGGTTTTCTCGTCTCACTTTTATGTTTGTGAGATATAAGATATATTCACCACTTATTCTTATTGTGTGGTGTATATAATTCCCTATGAAATGTTTTATCATTATTATAATTTATTTCATTACATTAAATGTTTTAATTTATGTTATTATTTCATGGATCTCACGATTCAAAAATTACTCCAGTAGTAAGGGGTTTTCTAGTCTCGCTTTTATTTTTGTGATACTTATGCCATATTCACAACTCGTTTATTTTGTGTAGTTTATATAATAACATATGACATGTTATATCATGAATTTAATTTATTTATGGATAATAATTTTTTTAATTTTTTCTATTCTTTCAAATATCTCATGATTCAAAAGTTACTCAAGTAGTAAGGGATTTCTGTCTCACTTTTTACTTCCGTGAGACACATGTAAAATTCACCACCTGTTTATTTTATGTGGTTTATATAATGAACATTAATGTATTTTAAGATTATTATAATTAACATTATTGGTATTTATTTATCCATTTTATGATCTATATTTTATGGATTTTGTGGTTCAAAAGTTCCCAAATGTGTAAGGGAATTTTGTCTCAATTTTCTTTCTTTGAGACACATGTTATGTTATTCACCTATACTATTTTACAAGGTGTATATAATACATATTTTACATATAATATCATTAATATACTAATTTTAATGCTTTTTTGAGATTCATCTGATATTATTATTTCATGGGTATTATGATTCAATGTCACCCAAGTGGTAAGAGTTTATTGTTACAATATCATTGTTTATCGGGATTATTTATGATTATGCTTCCATTGATGAAATATTATGATAAATATCTCAAGAATTATCATGAATTTTCTTCTCCTATAGTTATTAATGATATATTTATTTAACAGTTTCATTTCCCACTCTTTGGTACATTAGATAATTGAGAAATAGTTTTTAGGAAAATCTAACTTTATTTCTCTCTTTAATAAGAAATATGTGTTCTTTCAAAATAATTTTTTATATAAATTTTTTTAAAAAATATTGACATTTTAAGATAATTTTCAAAGAAATTTATTTTTACAGTCTTTTATGTTTTAAAAAGTTTTTAAAAATGGTTTTCAAAGATTCCTTTATAAGTTTTCAAATATATTTTCAAAGAAAAACGTTTTCAAAGTGTTTTATGTTTAAAAAAGAAATTTTCATAGATAAAGGGATATTTTTATCAGGAAATGTTTTAAATGTTTTTTAAATATTGCTTTATAAGTTTTAAAAATGGTTTTCAAATAAAATTATTTTGAAAATATTTTATGTTTTAAAAATTGATTTCAAAGAAATGTTATTTTCCTTAAGAAATTCTCAAAGCGATACTTTATAATCCTTCTCCATCTAAGTTGAAATCCATTGATATATTTTATGATTTACTAGGGATATTATCTAAGTAAACCATTTTTATTATTTATTTTAATGGTTTGTGTTTAATATTAAAAGTTGTTCATGAACCCCTTTTCTCTTTCATGGGTTATACCATGTTTAAAATGATTATTAAAACTGCTTCTACATTGAAGTTCTAATGTATTTGAATTCAAGGACTATGTTATATGAATCATGAAGTATATAAGGATTTATTATAGAGTTCTTATTTAATAATTTTTAAGAATATGTTAAATGATACTGATGAACTAGAAAATTTATTTAATGGAAAAGTTAAATTAAGGGAAGGTAACCCTTAACATGTTTATAAGGATGAGAAAATGATATTTAGTATGGATAAAGAGATTATGATATGAATAAAGTAAATTAGATAGTATTTATGACCTCAAAAATCATAAAGGATTTATTTAAAATGTGATTTATGCTATCGTTGATGAATTTTACAACATTTTTGGATTTAAGGAATATATCTAATGATCTTTGGAATAAGAAAGAATTCATATTTTCAATAAGGATTTATGTTAATTTAGTTTATTACTATGTTTTAAGAGAATACATTATTTTTTATTCACAAGTTTGGAATGTTACAACAATGAGATAATTTGTGATATATGGGGGATCAATGTTAAGCTAATTTTTATAAATTTAGGAACTTTATTTCTAAAGTTTTGTAATTTCATCTTTAGGAAGGGTTTCAAGGTTGACCATTTAAGGAATGTTTTAAGTTAAAATTAAGATGAGGTTTTAGAGATTAAAGTGTTATCTTTCCATTTTAGGATTTATGAATATTGGATAACCTATGCTAACCATTTTTCTGTGATGATAACTAAATATATATGGAATGAATTATAATTTTATTTATGGATCTTATAATTCATCAGTGCTTCAGGTATAACAAATTATCCTTCATTTTTGGGGTAAGATATAAAGTAGAAATTGGTCAAGAAACAACCAAAGGGTGAGATTGTATATATGAAATGGAATGCAATCAAGTAAGTATATCTCCTTGTGAAAATTATTCAACTTTAGGAAAATGATCTTGAAATAAAATATTGTCCCATTATCATCATTTTTTATGAAATCAATGAAGTTTTTAAAGAATATTTGGTTTATGGATTTTTTATTTCTAAATTTATCATAACAATGTTCTCTATCATTCTCCATCTGAATTTGATAGTTATATTTCTATTATATCCCCATATTTTAACTTTCCACCTATGTTCCCCTATGTGGAAACCTAGTTATGAGTTACTATGGGTAACCATTATGTTTCCAAATTTTCCTTTTTAAAGGAAGTTTTAATATTAATTTTTACAATGTTGGTTTCTATGAAAGGAACTTTCAAGTATTGAACCTTTGATAAACCAGAAGAATTTTGAGGTTTAAATTCATTGTAAGGGGTGTATAGGGTAACACCCTGATTTTTTATGAATTATTATTTTTGAATGAATTAAAATTATTTGATGGCTTTCATTGCACGCTACAGCATTTTAAACTTTATTTATACACAACACCAATATTATATTGTGATACATGAAACACTTAGATTATATTTCAGTACACGCAACACTATGTTTGGATTTTGTTACACATAATTCTATGTTTTTTTTGATAGCTTGTATTACATGCAAGACCAAGTTTTACTAAACTACAATATACTATTTATATTATTATTAGAATATTATTATAGTTATAACTTAGCTGTTGGGATAGAGGGTATGAATGGGATTAAAAAAATTATAAAAATATGTTTTATTCATGTTTATAAAATGAATTATTTTTTAAAAACTTAATTATGAATGATATTAAGAACCATTTTAAAATAAAGAAATTCCTTTTCTAGAAAACTATTTTCTATGCACAAACATGTTTTATCTCAATAAATTAAGAAAAACACTTTTGATGAATTATTTTAATTGAATTTATATACTATATATTAAGAAAACTATTTAAAATTTATATTATATGTTTTCTAGACAATATATATGAATAAATACAATTTTAGGCATAAAAAGATATATTTTTTTAAAAGGCAGTTTTACAGTATTTTAATGGCACACCTATTTGAAATATAATTTTTGAAACTTTTATAAATAATATTTTAAATAATAAACTTTTTTTTAAAATATTAATATAAAAATTTACTTTGTGTGGATTTTTAGTATTTTTATGAGAAGTTTCATTTTTAATAAATAGTGAAAAACACAGAATTTTAATTGAAAAATGCATTTTCGTCTAATTTATTTAAATAATTAAATTATTTTTAAAATTATTTTTAAATTATATTTATATAAATTATAAATATATTAATACAGTTTATGTCATTGGAATCAATTTTACATTGAAATTGGAAACAAAAACATTTCAATCTTTTGAAAATTTTCACTTTAAAAACCCATTGTTTCATCCCATCTACAAGGTGATTTTAAATTAATTTATACCAATTATTTGATTGGAATTTGTAAAAAGTCTACCATGTATTTATAATCATCATAATTTACAATTTCTAGTTTGGTAAAATTAGTTTTTTTACCAAAAATATTAGTGAAATCAATTAAAATTAATTATAGTGATTAAGGTAAAAACAAGTTTACTTAGTGGTTAAATTTTAATCATAAGGGGCCAAATAGGATATAAAATTTTAAAAAATCCATTTTATGGAAATATTTATATCATAAATCTACTTTTATATAAAATAGACCATTATTTAGGAACATTATGTAAGGGATACCTCTCAATAGTGTTGACCTTTATTGTATTTATAAGAATTCCACTCCTCCCCCACTATAAAAGGGCACTCACCCCCCTCACTTATTCACAAAACTGAAGACATTTTTAGTAGAAATAAAATACTCTAATAATATCCTAAAATCCCAAGTCAAATCTTAGAATCCTCACTTTGGGAATAAATCCATCCAAGGAAGCCCTTTGGTGCAAACCAAAATGAGTTACCCAAAGATGAGGTAATGTTTTTCAACGAGCACTTTTGTTTTATTTCTTTTTACACCTATTAAATTATTATTAAATCAATATTATGGAATAAAATAAATATAATAAATATAATAAATATAATGATATTTTATTTTGTTAAGGGTATGACCCAAACCTTTACACACTTCCATCAAATGGGATACACAATCATCGTTCGCGTGTACGGCGAACTATCGCCTCATGAACCAATGTCGTTCATTCTTCCATTACCACCTCTCAAGGTTGGTAATAAATATGGAATTACTATTATTATATGATATATATAATATTTATGATGTATTTATTCTTATTTAATTATTATATAAGACATACCTTCATGATTTCCATTTTGTGGGAATATGATAACTTAGTTTGTAGACGTGTGGATTACCACCTCCTCAAAGCGATGTGATTCATTCATGATTTATATAGAATTTATTAATTATGGGTTTAATAAAAATATTATATATATGAAATAATAATTTTAATTTAGATATATATATATATGTCATTTATTTTGTTTTTTTAAAATACAACCTAAAAATGGAAGCAACGTTAATGCGTACGTATGTCCTACCATCTCTATGAACGGTGTATTTTATTTCATATTTATATATTTTATAGATCATTATAAATACTTATATATTGAATAAATATGATATTTATTTAATTTTTTACATTATTTAAATAATTAAATCATGATATAAGTTAGAGGATCAAGAATAACAAGTAAAAACATATATGAAAAACAAAGCAGTTATTACCCAAAACGTAACTTTAACATGAAATTGTTAATAAATAGGTAATATAAAGTTATAATAAAATAATATGTGGTATTTTATATAATAATATGGTTCTATTATAGATGTATAATAAACTTATATTTATTATATATGAGGTTTGAACATGTACGAAGAAATTTAAGACTTAAGGTAATGGTTTTCTCATATCACTTTTATTTCTGTGAGATATATTCTATATTGTACACGTACTATTTTTGTGTGGTATATATAATACCATATGAAATTTTATATCATGAATTTAATTTATATAATTATATTAAATTATTTAATTGATGTTATTTTTTCACAGATCTCATGATTCAACAATTACTCATGTAGTAATGGGTTTTATAGTCTCACTTTTATTTCTACGAGACTTACGACATATTCACCACTAATTTCTTTTGTGTGGAGTATATAATTCCTTATAAAATATTATATCATGAATTTAATTTATTTAATTATATTAAAATTTTCAATCAATTCTATTCTTCTTTATATCTCATGATTTAGAAGTTACTTAAGTTGTAAGGGATTTTTGTCTCACTTTTTTTACTTCCATTAGACACATGTCATATTCACCACCAATTTATTTTATGTGGTGTATATACTTTAAATAAATGTATTATATAATGACTATAATTAAAATTATTGGTATTTATGTTTCCATTTTATTATCTCTCTTTCATGTAGTTTACAGTTCAAATTTACCAAATTGGTAAGGGAATTTTGTCTCAATTTGCCTTATTTGAGACACATGTTATTTTATAGAACTATACTATTTTATGAGGTATATATACTGACAATTTTAATTTTTATACCATAAATATCCTTATTTTAATGATATTGTAAACTTAATATGATATTATTCTTTAATGGGGTTATGATTCAAAAGTTACCAAAGTGGTAAGAGTTTATTGATACAATATCAATGTTTATCCAGATTGTTTACGATTATACATACATTGATGAAATATTATGATAAAAATGTAAATAATTATCATGAATTTTCTTATTCCATGGTTATTAATTATATCCTAATTTAATTGTAGAATTTTTACACTCTTTGGTACTTAATATAATTAATAATTGTTTTTAATAAAATCTTACTTTATTTCTCTCTTCAGTCAGAAATCTTCATTCTTTCAAAATAAAGTTTTATATAAATATTTTAAATATGTTTTAAATGGTATTTTAAGATAATCTTAAATGAAAATGTTTTTTATTTTTTTATGCTTTAAATTTTTTTTAAAACGGTTTTCAAATCGTCCTTTATAAGTTTTCTAAAATATTTTCAAAGAAAAAGGGTTTCAATGAATTTTATGTTTTAAAAATAATTTTTCAAAGAATAAATGATATTTTTATCTATAAATATTTTAAATTATTTTTAAATATTACTTTATATGTTTTCAAATTGGTTTTTAAATAATTTTTTTTTAAAAATTAATGTTTTAAAAAGTGATTTTCAAAAAAAGGTTATTTTCCTTAAGAAATGATCCAAGTGATCTTTCAAAATCCTTACCCATCTAATATGGCATCCTTTGATATAGTTTTTGATTTACTGGGTATATGATCCAATTAAACCATTACTATTATTTCTTTTAATTTTTTATGTTTAATATGAAATAGTTGTTTATGACACCCATTTCCCTTCCATGAGCTATACCATGTTAAAATGCTTATTAAACTCACTTATTCTCACGGGTTATGCTATGATTTTGAAACATGTACCTTTTAAATAGGTTATGATATTATTAAAAGTTTATAATAATAATTTCATTTCATTTTTTACGTTATGATTAATGTTTTATGATCTTTTGTCACACATAAATATGATTTTCTATATGAGATGGGTGAGACCTATATCTCCCTCCAAAGCATTGGATAATGATAAATGGTATCTAAGCTTAGAGGGTACACAGGTTATAACCCAAGACTAAAAATAATAGGATAAATGGGTTTTATCCCAATCCTAAAAACAAAATGCAATATGGGTTCTATCCCAATCCCAAAAACAATAGGGTACATGGTTTATATCCCTATCCAAAAAACAAGAGGGTACACGGGTTGTATCCTATGCCTGAAAACAAGAGGGTACATGGATTGTATCCCAACCCTAAAAATAAGAGGATATAAAAGTTTTATCCTAGGACTAAAAACCAGATGGTACATGGGTTATATCCCAAGATAAAGAATAAGAGGGTTTACAGGTTGTATCCCAAGACTGGAAACAAGAGGGAATATGGGTTGTAGCCGAGGCCTGAAAACAAGATGGTACAAAAGGTGTATCCCAATCCCAAAAATAATATGATACATGGGTTGTATCCCAAGCCTGAAGTAGGTACACAGGTGATTATCCCAAGCCTAACATGTTATGAAGGTCTTGGTAGTTATCCTTGAGAAAATATATCCTATTATTATGTGCATGCCAAAATTCAATGTATTATTACTATGATTTATCTCATGGAGTATGCTATTGATTCCCTCATTATTCATTACTTATGTACTGCCAATATTTATGTCATGACTCATGATTATGATCTTTTATATGAAGGGTGTTATCTTAAAATTTTATGATCATGTTTTCATACCCTTATTTCCATGTTATGCTTACGTATCCCCATTATTTTTACCCTTACTGAGCATCTAAGCTCACCCTTTCTAATATTTAATTTCCATAGGTTATAAAGAATGGTTTTAGTTAGGAGTAATAAAGGGTAATATCTTTTTGGGATATGTTGAAGATATTTCACCAAATTATAATAACATGTTCCATGTTTCCAAAGACACTAAACTATTGTGGTCCTCAGGCATATACTTTTGTAATGTGATAAATATTCATCTAAAATGATGCAATATAGATGTATGTTAAACCTATCCTGTTATACTATCCCTGTCCATCTAGGGTTCCTATCTACTAACCTATAGAGTGTAGGTTAGAGATGAATTATTAAGGGAATTAGAGTTAGAGATAATTAATTAATAAATAAATTATTATAATTAATTAATCTAATGAATTCTCCATCCGTGATGGAAAAATCCTTAAACCATAATGTGGAATCAAATTATAGAATTACTAGAATAAATCTACATTTTAGGCTCATTAGTAGCCTCATATTTCCCACACAAGGATTCACTTTAAAGAAAAATCATAATTCCTAAAAATACACATGCACAAGATAAAAATAATTTTTTCTACTTAAAATATCATTTTCAAGGTTCTAAAATGTCATAAAATTCATGATATCCTTGAACAAGGGTAAAACACACACTCTTAAATCAATGGAAGTATCACATAATTTTTTTAGGTCATTTTCTTGGATAAATTTATTGATTTACCCCTAGAGAGGGTATCAGAACTCTGAAACCCAAAATAGAGCCAAGTCACACTCGGAAAAAACATAGGTAACTATATCCTCCCAACCTTAAGAAATTTTCATCCACAAAAGGGAGAAAAATATGGATCCACAATAAGGGAGTTCAAAAAACAACCTCATATAGAAAACAGTGATCCTCTCATGAACCTCTTTCATCTATAGGGCTTCAATCTCTAAGGGAGCATAATAATCTATCATATGGGAAGGTAACATCCAATTTCATGCATAAATCTATCATATACATATCACTATGAGGAGTGTACCCAATGGAATCATGAAAACGCTCCATGGAAGTTTTTCCAAGACACTGTAGCCAAAATATTTTCTCATTAGAAAAGTATCCTTGTCATATAGGACCCAATGAATCCACCAACCATTGAGAATGTCCAAGCAATAGTTCTTCTCCAAGGATATAATAAGTGGGATCATTTCATTACCTATATTAAAAGATTGTTCTAAATGGTAATATCTTGAGAACATCCCATCAATTCTGCAATCCACCACTAATCACTTCACAAAGATTTCACATTATCACTAGTGGCGTTGTAAGACAACATGCTACCTAGGTCCAACTTCTTCACTCAAGGAAACAGCTCCAATGTCACTTCCTCATGGAATAATAGAAACACGAGTATTCCTTCCCCAAATCCCCACAAAAACCATTTGCACGAATCCTTCATCCACATCCCAACCACCAATAGGTTTTTGTTCACTATTAAATATAGTATGATTATATTATCATCTCTTTTCATGGAAGATTCCAATGATCACATTAGGAAAACCATGAATCTCCTAAAACTACTTATCATCACACAACTTCCAATTAGGTGGATTAATCTGCCAAAATCTAAATCAGACAATCCTGACCATTGAAATGGCCTCACCCTATTAGCCCTAACCCCAATATAACACCAGAATGGGCGACCGACATCCACAAAATCCTGAGAATAACTCCTTATCCACCATATAGTAAAATTTTCTATGTGATGGTTATATCTACAAATATTCACTAAACATACCACATCGATAGTCATGCTACATTAGGTCATACACTAATCAAGATGTTAATCATAGTACTTAATACAATTTCTAAGAGGGACCACTCTCCACCTATGGAAGTAGATAATGTGCTCCCCAAATTTTGAAAAAACCTTTAGGTATAGCACATGAGAACATATAGTCACATGGGTTAACTAATTGAACATCACCACCATGGACCTCTAACACACAAAGAAAGAGTGTGGGGATACCACCATTAATTGAAGGTGAGAATCGTCTCTATCTCTACATAAGGATTATTACTTTAAAGATAGTGGATCAAGCACTTTCTCCCTCATCTGGACATAGATTCCTTTGTTTGAAGCATCAACTACCTTACTTCTTGATTTACCAATAATATTTTACTGACTTACATGAATAAAATTACACAAATTCCAATTTCTATCCACAAATTTTGATCTCACACTATGAGAGGTTACTTTACATTTGAAACTCTCATGGTAAGACAATAGTAAATCCATCAAACACCCAATATATTCATCTATGAATAGATACAAGGGATAGTTCAATATATATTACCAAAAATTCCATATGTGTGGATATCATTTTTCTTATAAATATTGGGTCATCATACTTGGATTGCAATCTAGTGCACAACTCAACCTCTCGAAAAGGGTTAACTAAGAGTCACCCTTATAAAGAATCAGTGCATTCATCAAAATACTTGGTAACTGAATTTATTATCCACATAATTAGTTCATAAATTCCTTTACTACCATATAATGGGTATCAGACCATAGCTTTTTAAGTATAAGATTCAATTTTTTTTCATCTGATGAGACCTCACTCACTACTCGGGGTGAACCTTACCTTGTTCAATCAATTGATTATCACAGCATAATAATATCACTAGTTCCCAATCCATACTAATTAAATTACCATTATAAATATTCTCTACCATAATGGATTCTCACAAAATACCTCTTTCTCTACAAAGGATAAAATCACTTTATAAGAAGAAGTGAGTGAATGATGGTCACCAATAGTGATATCTTTCTATGTAAGGACCCAAGTATTTCCTCAAATAAATACTGCATTCAGTGTACTTTTCCACATAAAACACAAAAAACAAAAAATATAGACCATTATAAGGTATTCATAGAATTGGAAGGTATAAATAGTGGTAATAGAATTATGAAATATATATATATACAAAGAAGAGAAAATAAATAAAATTCGCTTTAAATATCTAATATTTTAGTACAACTAAGTAACTAATAAAATATTATTATGAAAATTTAATTCCTTCTAAGTATAATATATATTTATATGAATAAATTATTAAAAATTTATGAATTTTTAATTTTTTTGGAAAAATAATAGTTAATATACCAAAAGTCATTTTCATATAAAAATAGTTTTTTACTATATATTTTGTTTTTAATTAAAAATAAAATTTATAAATATTATGATTTGAATTTAAAAAAATTACAATAATTTTTGGATTTATCATGGGTATATTAGATTAAGATTTATTTTTCTTGAATTTTTTTAAAATGATTTATTTTTAGGTGAAGAGTGCAAAATACCTTTTTAACCAATAATGCGAATTTTATGACATTTTGAATTGTAAATTAATGAAGTATTTTTATAATAAAAATATTTATTTAATAATTTAAATTATATTTTTAAAAAATTTTATTTAAATTAATAAACCTGTATTTTAAATTTTCAAATTTTAGTTATATTTTTACAAAAAAATTGTTTTTAATATATTATACATTTAGTATTTTAAAATTAATTTTTATCACTTTTAAAAATTGAATAAAAAATGGATTTCAAATTTGAAGTCATTAGGTATAAATTATATAGTAAGGGCCATTTTATTTTTGGTCATAAAGAAGAAATTACCTATGTAAAAACTAGTTATAGCGGTGAAAACCAACATGGTAAAAATGAGTAACCTAAGAGGTAAAAGGAAAAACATGTTAAAAACATGTTTTAATTGAGTGATTGAGTTTATATTTACCATATCTATTCTAATATATACTATTTATCAATTTTTCATCCATGTTACTTGAGAGTGACTTCCCATTATTGAAAATATTTTGATATTTGAAAACATTCCATCCCTTTTCACATATAAAAGTAGCTCTCCTCTCCTCACTTCTCCTCACACCAAAACCCCTTAATTTTAGAAAAAAATATACACAAACCACCCCTAAAAAATCCTTTAAAAATTAATGATTTTATTTTCTTCTTAAAATACCATCTCTTGAAGGTTTTATCCTCTTCGTAAAGGAGATAATCCAAGAAGAGAAGTATAATCTCCCAACCTTTGTTTATCTTTCCTATTTGTTTATGTGCTTTTATTGCTCCTAAAATTTCATTAAAACATCTTAAAATGATAAAAATAAGTATCATTATTATACTATTATGTTATATAATGATGTTATTAGTATTAAACATTATCCCTTTTTTATTAAAAAAATGAAAAAAATGAATCGTGCATCGTACAAACAACCACCTCCACAGAAAAACATGTTTCACTTTCCTTCACTTGCTAACATAGATGGTTTTAGTTTATATTTTATTATTATTTATTATATTTATAAGTAATATCTCTAATTAATATAATTATTTTTGGATAATATAGAAATTAATGATTATTATAAGGTAATCCATTAATATCAGTAAATAACCCAAAACTAGTTCATCAACATTTTCATCATCATGAAACATGACTAAAACTCCCACGTAATGGAATTGTAACAATCTAAGTATTTATAAAATATCAATTCTAGTTCCTTTAATAGATTTTAAATGATTATATTTTGGAGAAAAATCAAGATCAATAATGATTTTATGAACCTAGTTCAAAATGGTCAAGATTATTAACACTGGATGTTGAAAAGTGATTATAAAAATCTAATACATGAAGAGAGTTTTTATTAATTTAGAGTACTAATGTAAATGTATATAAATAATATTATAAAATAGGTAATTAATATTTTTATCTTTACAGTACTAGAGGTTAAATAACTTTCATGGAAATCAAGGTTAAATGTAAGGGACTTGGTAACTCAAACTTATTTCTTTGAGTTATACACTTTCTTCCTGATTTTATTTCCCATATGTTCAATAAAGTTTCCATTTCAAATGAAATTTTCTCATTATTTATGGAGAAAAAGTTTTTTTATCTAAATTTATTTCTATAAAATATTATTATTTTCACTTATATAAAGATACTTTTGAAAAGAGTCTCATAATAATGAATTTTAGAACAATGACTACATTTTTTTTTCAAAATTCTCTTTTTGTGACTTGGTTTTCATTATCCTAAAATGATATATATCACAAAGAGTTATGTTTCATATTTCATCCTATATTTTCTTTTATTTTGTGATTATTTTGGGTAATCAATTTTTTAGTATTAAAATATTTAATTCAGGATGTTATTTTATACCATTTGGATATTTTATGAAACTCATTTTATATCTATGGGTTCTTTATTAAAAGTGAATGATTTTCAATTGGAAGTTTATGAAACCCATTATTTTTTTATGGTTTCATTAAGATATGTTTATTTTTTATTTTATGTGGAACATATATGTATGGATGATAATGAGTGGGGTCCTATATCTCCCTACAATGCATTAGTTTAATATTATATCACATGAGATAGTTATGGGTTGACATAATTATTTTGATTAAATAGGCATGGGTATGATGTTTTTGCCCACATTTTTAAGTGTGGAAATAATTATTTTGTTCATATAGTAATAGTAATAATTATTTTTTTCAAAAAGGTTATCTTATTCTTATGGTTGTGCCGCATTTTCAAACTTTTTATTAAGTTATGCCAAAATTTCAAGTTACATTTTATTTCCATGAAATTCCATGTTTTCATGTTTATGCCTTATTTCTATATTATTCTATACTTTTATATCATGATCATATTTTTTATGATTATTTAGATGTGTATTTATCTAGATTATATCTTTATACTTCCTTAATGATCTTTCTATGATCTAATTTTACTCTAAAATATTTTATGATTATAATATACGTCATTTTTATCTTTTATTATGATATTTAAGTCTCACTAATATTCTCCTTCATGTTATGATATGTTTTTACCTTAATAATAATTATATCTCATCCCTTTATTATGTTCTAATTCCCCAAGTTATGATGATAAGTCTTATTAGAGAGATTTCTAGAATATGGTCTAGTATGGTGTCTTTTAAGAGAAATGATAATGAGTTTTGTAAAATAATATTATTATGTAGAAAGTCTCTAAAGAAACTAAACTAATCAATCCATTGGATATTATTATTTATTAAATATATTGTTTTAAATCATTTAAAGTATGTAACATGAAGGTATGTTTACATTAGTTTGATTTAGTTGGAATTAGAGTAGGGTTTAGTTATTTTTGGAGATTAGTTTAGTTGCCTTTGACATTATGGTTAGAGAAACTTAGTGGGAAACACTATAGAAGAGTCTATGTATAAGAAGATATCCTGAAATATTGGTGATGTCCTGAGTAGGTGGTTTTCTAAAAAATATTTCCCTATATATATACTAAAAGTGGATACATTCTGTAAAAAAATGTACCTAGGGGTAAATACGCTAAAAGGGAATTTTTGGTATTAACTCAATCATCACTCGGTGCCTGAAAAAGAGGAATAACTGAACACCTGGTTTGAAAAACCTAGGGTATATGATTTGGTTGTTCTAATACTCTTTATGAACTGTTTTTAAGGATTGATTTCCTAGTTAATTTGAGGGATTTATATCTTAAATGACCAGGGATAAAGTTGGTAATGATGACATGTTTATTGTATAGGAATATAATAATTCATTTTCGGATGAACTGCATGGTCTTCCACTAGAGCATGAGGTTGAGTTCTTGATGGAACTTACACCTAGATCTATGTCTATCTTAAGGAGTCTACATATAAAAGATCCCATTGAATTATGGGAATTAAATAAGTAGCTAAAGGATAATTTGGTTAAGGGTTTTATTTTCCCCAATTCTTCACTATGGAGATCTCTAATCCACTTTTTTAAGAATAAATATAGATCAACATGAATTTTCATTGACTATCAGGAGAATAACAAGATAAAAATTAATAATAAATATCATTTACTCTATATCCATGACTTGTTCGATCAACATATAGGTGATCAAAACTTCTTGAATACTGATCCTAAATCTATATATCTTTAGTTAAGGGTTAAAAGGGATGATATTTCAAAAATAAAAATTCCAAATGAGGTATGAACACTATGAGTTTATAGTGATTACATCTATATTTAATAATTCCACCACCATATTTATAGACATAATGAATAAAATATTTAGAGAATTACTTGATCATTTTGTGGTTGTATTTATAGATTATATTCTTATATACTCAAAGGGTAAGGAAGAGAATGAATATCATTTTCAGATTGTGTTGATGACCTTAAAAAAGGATAAGTTGCATGTAAAATTTAATAAATGTTAATTCTGGATACAAAAGGTATTATTCTTTGTTCATGTAATAAATATAAAATGGAATATTCATTGGTCCTTCAAAAAAAGAAGTTATTGAGTAACAGACTAAGCCAACCACAATAATCGAGATCCTTCGTTTTCTCAGGTTAGATGGATACTATCAATGATTTATGAGAAATTTATAGTTACTATCAAATCCAGTAACCATGTTAATAGGAAATGAGTGAATTTCCATTGGATGAAGGAACGTGAATAATTTTTTAAGGAACTAAAGAAGATATTGGTCACAACACTTGTACTTACATTACCCTCCAATGAGGAAGGGTTTTTAATATACAGTAATGCCTTGAAGAAGAGTTTGGGATGTTTCCTCATACAAAATGAAAATTTAATATATAATGCTACATGAAAATTAAAAATTCATAATAAAAATTAATTGACACGTGATTTAGAGCTAGAAAATGATATTTTCATTAGATATTTGGAGACATTATCTCTATAGAGAAAAGTGTGATATATATATATTGATCACCAGAGCTTGAAATATATATTCACATAAAAGGATTTGAATATGTACCAAAGGAGATGGTTAGAATTGATAAAATATTATGAATGATCAATACATTACTACCCAAGGAAGGAAAATTAGGCGGTTGATGTAGTGAGTAAGATAGACCATGTTACTCTATCCCTGATGAGGATTGAAAAAGACCGTTATACTCATGGATTTACAGAGTATGAATCTTTAAGTCATAATGGGAGGAGATAAATCCTATCATTACAAAATGACTTCTCAAACTTCCATTTATGTAAAAATAAAATAATCTTAGAAATATGATGTAGATATATAGAAAAATGTATAAAATATTCTGAATTTCAACTTTGATAAAGATAGAGTTATAATATTTTGAATCTGAATATGTTCCTCTGAAAAATTAGAATTGAATAAGTAACTTTTGGATGATTCACATTGATCATACTTCCCTATCTATCAAGTAATAAAAAATATGTATAAATATATGAAATAAAACTTATAATGGGATAACATGAATAGGTATATCTTTGTGTATATATCTCAATGTTTTATTTGATAGAAAGATAAGGTTGAAGGAAAAAATTAAGGGTATGGTACCACCATTCCCATACCAGTATAGAAATAGGAAAATATCACCACATAATTCTTTATAGGACTTGAAAAAACATCTAATGGTTGTAATTATATTTTGGTCATAGTCGATTTACTTATAAATTTAGAAAATTTATTATCATTTAGGAAGATTTACCTCTTAAAAAACTTTCCAAGATATATATAAGGTAAGTGGTGAGGCTGCCTAGAGTACCAATATCCATTGTATCTGATTGGGATATAAGGTTTTTATTGAGGTTCTGGAGAATTAAATAGAAATATTTGGATATAGAGATGAGTTTTAGCAATTCATATCATCCTCAGATATATGGAAAGTTTGAAAGGCCAATTCAAACTTTATAGGATATGATGAGATCTTATTAGATGGGTTTACAAGGATGTTGGGATAAATATATTCTCATAGTTGAGTTATCATATAAAAATATATTACATTCTAGTATTAAAGTGGCATTATATAAGGCTGTGTATGATAATAGATATAGGACTCCAATATACTCAGATGAAGTTGGAGAGAGAAATCTGATAGGTCCATACTTTGTCCAAGAAATGATAGATAATGATCAAAGAATTTAACGACATATGAAAGTGGAAAAAATTTGATAGAAGTGTTATGAAGATAATTGTTTATGATATTTAGAGTTTTAAATTGGCAACAATATGTTCTTTTGAATATAATCTTATAAGTGCATTATGAGATTTGGTAAGAAAGGGATATTGATCCCTAATATTATCGATCCCTTCAAGATACATGATCATGTTGTGGATATTGATTATCACTTATCAGTCCCACCTGATCTCTCCCAAATATATTATGTGTTCCATGTATCACTTTTGAGGATACATATACTAGAACCATCACATGTAATGAACTTATAATCCATGCAACTTGAACATGATCTCTCATATGTGGAACCACTAGTAGAAATTCTAGATTGAATAGATAAGGTGTCATAGAACAAGACCAATAATTTGGTCAAAGTTATATGGATAAATAATAATTTTTAATAGGCTATATGGGAACCTAAGTATGTAATTATATAGAACTATCCTTACCTATTTTATCTCATGTAATAAGATTTCTATGAAGAAATTCTTTTTAAGGGGGTAAAGTTTAATTTCCTGGGTTTTTCCTCCTTAAATAAATAATGTGTTTGATGGATTACTCCACATAGAATAATATATATATATATATATATTGTTTTAAGGTATCCATAGAACTATCAGGTATAAAAAATTCTAACATAATTATGAAATATATATATATATATATATATATATATAAATAAGAACATAACAAAATAAATTCACTTTAAATATCAAGTCAATTAGTAAAACCAAGAAACTAATAAAATATTTTTATAAAATTTTATTATTTCCAAGTATAATATAAATTGATGAGTAAATTATTAACACTAGATTAATTAGTAATTTATAGGAAAAAGAATAATTAATATACCAAAAGTCGTTTGGCTATAAATATCGTTTGTTGCTATATTTTATGTTTTTAATTAATTTTTTTATAAATTGTAGGATTTTAGTTTTAAATAACTGTCATCTTTTTTTCATTTATTATGGCTATATTATCATAAGAATTTTTTTTAATTTTTCTAAAAAGATTATTTTTTCGCTGAATAGTGAAAAATACTATTTTTAAAAATAACATGACATTTATTAAATTATGAATTAAAAATTTAATTTTTTTAAATACCAAATATGTATTTTATTTTGACATTATAATTTTAAAAATGTGTTTTTTAATTTATAAACCCATATTTGACATTTTAGAACTAAAGTTATATAATTATAGAAAAATTATTTTTAATACATTATAAATTTTTTATTTTAAAATTAAATTTTATCGATTTTAAAAATTGAATAAAACTGGATTTATAATTTGAAACCATTATGTCCAACTAATTTAGTATGGAACCTTTTTAGGCATAAATGACAAATTACCTAATTAAAAACTAGTTACTGTGGTGGAAACAAAAATGATAAAGATGAGTAACTTAAGAGGTAAAGGGAAAACATGTTTTAATTGAGTGGTTGAGGTGTATCTTGAAATAAAATATTTTACACTCTATTATTTCTCAATTTTGGATCCATTTTACTTAAGTGCGACTTCCCATTATTTAAAATTTTTGGGTATTTAAAAAAAGACCATCCCTTTTCACTTATAAATGGGTCTCTTCTATCCTCACTTACCCTTACACCATAAACCATTAAGTTTTTCCCAAAATCTACCCAAACCTATCCTCAAAACTTTTATACACCTTAAATAGGTTTTTTTATTCTCAAAAGACTCACCATAAAGGTTTAATCCCCTTTTCAAAGGAGATAATCCAAGAATAGAGGTGTAAGTTCCCAACCTCTATTTCTCTTTCCTGTTTATTTATGTATTTTCTTCTTCATTTAATTTCATTTCCCTATATTAAAATTATAACATATGTATCAATATTATAAAATTATTTTATTATAATTATCGTACGAGTATTAACCACCCTCCCTTTTTCCATTCAGAAAAATAAAAACGTGAATCATGTATTGTGTGGACTATTACCTTTATGGACAACCATGTTTCATTTTCATTCACTTAGAAACAAGGATTGTTTTAGTTTCTATTTTATGAGTACATATGATATATATAAGTATCATATATCATTAATATGGTTCTTTTTGTATAACACAAAAATTAACCATCGTTATACGGTAAACCATCAATATCGGTAAATAATCCAAAACTAGTTCATCACTATTTTCATCTTAATAAAACATAACTAAAACTACAATGTAATGGAATTATAAAAGTATAGGTCTTGATAAAACATAAATTCTATCACCATTGATTATTTTTAAATGATTATGTTTAAGAGAAAAAGGAATATCAAGATTACTTTTATGGACCTAGTTTAAAATGGTCAAGATTATTAATGCCTAATGTTGAAATGAGATTATAATATTCTAATACATGAAGAGAATTGTTATTAATTAAGATTATAATAAAAAATATATGAATAAGGTTATAAAATAGATAATTATAAATTTTTACATTTATGATACATGAGGTTAAAGTACTTCCATATAAATCATGGGTAAAGGTAAGGGACTTAGTAACTCAAAACATTTTCCTTTGATTTATACGATTTCTTCTTGATTTTCTTTCCCAAATGATCACTAACTTTTTCATTTCAAATGATTTTATCCCTTTATTTTTTTGGTATATATTTTTTATACTATATTAATTTCCCGGAAAGGTTTTATTTTTGATTAATTTTAAAAAAGGATACTCTTAAAAAGAGGCTCATAACAATGATTTTTATACTCATGAACAAAAAATATTTTCAAAAATATCTTTTCATGATTTTGTTTTTATTATCTTCAAATGATCTATCTCTAATGGAGTTTTGTTTCACTTTTTATGATATATGTTATTATTTTTTTATTATTTAGGGTAATTAAGTTTTTAGAATCGACATATTTAATTTATAATGTTATTTTATACCATTTGTATGTTTTATGAAACCCATTTTATTTCCATGGGTTCTTTATGTAAAATTAATGATTTCTATTGGGATATTTATGAAACATTTTCTTTTTTGATGGGTTCATTAAGATATCTCTATGATTTATTTTAGGTGGAACATATATTTATGGATGATGAAATATGGGGTCCTATATCACCATATAATTCATTTGTTTAAGTTTATATCTCATGATATAACCAGACATGAACATAATGAGTTTATTCATACAAGCATGAGCATGATGGGTTTACTCACATTTTCAGGTATGGACAGAATGAGTTTATTCACATAGGAATGTACATAATTGGTTTTTTATATAGGTTTTCATATTATTATTATTTTGTTTAATGATCTAGGATTTTCAAACATGGATATTACATATTTTTAGATGAATATTCATTAAATTACCCAAACACATGCCCGAGGACTATAATAGTTTAGTGCATTTGGAAAATTGGAACACATTATTATAATTTGTGAAATATATTAAATGTATCCAATAAATATCTCCCCTTTAATACTCCTACCTAAAACTTTTATTTATAACCTAGGTAAAGGAAACATAAGAAAGGTTTATCCCAGATTCTTAGTAAGGGTAAACATGGAAGATATGTAAGCATAACATAAGCATAAGGGTATTAAAACAGGAGCACAACATTTGACAAGCATAACCTTCATATCAAAGATCATAATATTGAATCATGGAATTAAATATTAGTAGTTCATAAGACACGAATCATCATATAATCAAAGCACATGATCCATGAGAGTATAATAATGGCATAAAACATGGAATTTGTGTCGTACACATAGGATTTGAATATGTTATGTCAATGATATCAACCAAGACATTCATAGTATGTTAGGATTGGGATAATCACCCATGAACCTACTTTAGGCATGGGATGACCTACCTTGTACCTTCTAGTTTTAGTCTTAGGATGACCTCTCGTGTACCCTCTTATTGTGGGCATATGATAACCTCCCATGTACCCTCTTGTTGTAGGCCTATGATGAACTCTCATGTACCCTTTTAGATCATAGAACATTTATCATTACCCAATGTATTGGAGGTAGATATAGGTACCATACATCACTTAAATAAAATTATACCTATATGTTCCACATGACCATAAATCATTCATCACATCATAACCCATGTAAATAAATTATTTTCATAAACACTTCATCATAACACAACGCATGTAAAAGAAATAGTTTCATAAATACCATACGATCATAAACATAAATCATTTATAGAAAGAATAATAATTTTATCCTTGGGTCATATCCCCAAAAAAGCATAAGTAACACCAACTAAATTCATATTATATAGAAAAATTATTTTTTGAAAGATTGCTTGAAATAATTATTGGTTAACAAATCATTTCCTTTATGAAATCTTTTTTTAAGGATCCATGTAATTATAAAGGAAAAAAATTTCTTTTAAAATAACATTGTAATATTGTTAAGTAAACTTCAAATCATTAAGGTATAATTATGGTGTGAAAATATTCACATTTTGTATAAGTTAAAAAAATAATTCCTTCCATATTTTTATTGGAAATGTCACAAAGAAACTTTTTTAGAAAATCAAAAAAATGATTCTTTTAATTTTTTTGTAAAAAGTAAAACATCGGTAAAAATGGATTTAAATATTCATAGGATATTATTAAAAAAACTCTTTGAATTTTTTTAATAAACAAGTAAATTAGAGATAAATAGTCCCTAATATAGGCTTAAACACAAACAATCTCAAATAATAATGATATTAAGAAAAAAATGATTACCACTTTATAATCAGTCGAATTGTATGCCCCATGAAAGAAAGAAAATTATATGGATATGTAAATTCCACAATATTCCAGAAAAGGATCTTAAAATACAATCATGGTATGTAAATACACCACATAAATTAATTTAGTAGTGTATAAGGCATGTGTCCCACAAAAAAAAGTGAGACAAAAATCCCTTACCATAAATCTTTACCTACTCAGTACACATTAAATCCTCATGTATAATAAATATAATATTATTATAAATCTACCAAAAAAAACATATTAATATATATAATACTATATATGATTTACTTATGACTTTATAATACCTATTTATTATCAATTCCATGTTACAATTATGTTTCGGGTAATAATATCTTTGTTTTACATACAAGTTTTGTCTTGATAGGTTTTTTTGGTCCTCATACTTAGATCATGATTTAATCCTATATAAAATGATAACTATGATATAAAAATTATATATATTAAGTATATAATTATTTATGGTGTTTCAAAAATAATAGAAAATAAAATACACCATTCATGGGGACGATAGGTTGTACGTACGATGAACGCTATATTCATTTTTTATCAGATTAAAAAAAGAAAAGTATATAATATATTATCATTAAAAAATAAATTTATGTAATATATATCAAATATTTTTATTAAAACCATACTTAATAAATTCCATGTAAATTTTGAATGAATTACATTGCTTCGTTAGGTGTTAGTTTTCCGTACACACAAATGACTTTATCGTATTCCCACAAAATGGAAAGCATGAAGGTATGTGTGATATAACAATTCCAAAATCATAATAAAATATTAAAAATAAAATATATTTATATATAACCTATAAATAAATCATTATTCTTAACCTTTAATGGTGGTAATAAAATAACGAATGAAATCGGTTCATGAGGAGACAATCCATCATACACACGAATGATGATTACGTATCCCATTTGATAATATTCATTACTTTGACTTTAAGAAACTAAATACAAAAATATATATTCAAACCAAATAATTTAATACACACCTAATATATCATAATAATCTATAAAATCTATATAAAACCTTAATTAAGTCAAATTATATTTCTTTTAATATTTATAATATCATTTAATTAATTGTTTCATTAATTGAATAACTACTACATCATCATTGTGTAATTATTTATGATAATTATTTATTCACTAAATTTTAAAATAAATTTCCATGATGTAGATAAATCTTTTATATTTTATAATAATATATATATATTATATAATATCTTCTATTTTACCCCATATTAAAAATATTATACTTATTAAATGTAAGAGTGAGGCATATTTTCACTCTCTTTGATTTTAATAATATCTAAGTCATTTTCATAAAAAAGTGTGCATTAAATAATTAAATTTAAAACCTTAGGTTTTAAGGGTTTAATTAAATTCATCCAACAATATTTTTTCAAGTTCTATGGTACTTTTATAGTATTTATAATATTATTCTTACCCTTAATTACCCAATTTACCATTAACCATGGTCAAAAAAATTAATAATGTTACTATTCATATTTTCAAAAAAATAAAAGAGACCTATTTACTAAATTTTTCTCTTATGATTAAAAATATGTAATCCATTTTTTAAAATTAAAAACACATAAATGGATAAAAATAATTTAAAATTAATCCCATAAACGGTGTGAGAAAACAAGTTTTTAAAGGGAAAATGTTCAAAAGATTGAAATGTTTTTATATCCAAATTCAATGTGAAATTTATTAAAATGACATAAATTATATTAAATTATATAAAATTGATTTAATTATAATTAAAAACCAATCAAAAATATAATTTAACACTATAAATTATTTAGAAGAAAAAGCTATTTTCAATTAAAATTTAGTATTTTATATTATTCATCAAAAGATGAAACATATCAAATAACTACCAAAAATTTAACCAAAGTAAATTTTGATATTAATTTTTAAAATAATATGTTTATTTTTTCAAATATAAATTATAAAATTGTCGAAAACTATATTTAAAACAATTGCACCATCAAAAGGTGACAAAAACATCTTTTATGAGAAAATTTGTTTTTGATATTATATAGTGTCTAGAAAACACATAATATGAGTGTTAAATATTATAATGAATATATATATTATTAATATAATCCAATAATATTTTTTCTGTTGGTATAAAATGAACTTGTTCACATTTATATAGTTTTTTAAAAAATCCTTTTATTTTAAAAAGGATTTTATTTTAATTTATAATTAATTGGTCACTAAATAATTAATTATATATACATTTATAAACCATATTTTCATAATTCATTTAATCTTGTTCATACCCACAATTCTATCGACTAGGTTCTGATTGTCTTATTTAAATAATTACAATAATAAAATAATGTTTCTTAGAAACTCAGTGTTGCATGTAATGAAATATAATTCACTGTTGTGTATACTGAAATACATCAAATAAAAAAAAATTTATTTCCTTAAAATATCAGGGTGTTACATTCTACCACCTTAAAATGAATTTCTCCCTCGAAATTCTTCAAGGGCATCAAAGTTTTAATTCATGAAAGTTACTTTCATAGAAACCCATATTACAAAAATGAATACTAAAACCTCCTTTAAAAAATGAAAGTTGGAAACTTAATGGTTACCCAAAGGAACTCATAAATAGGTTTAAACATAGGAGAAATAGGTGTAAATTGAAAACATGGGCATATAAGAAAAACTAGCTGTCAAGTTATTGATGGAGAGTGATAGATAATATGGTCATTAGAAAGTTAATGACCACAAAACCATGGAAAATAGATTTGAAAAAAGTTATTGATATCATCATAAATGATGATAATAGCATAAAATTTTATTTCAAAATAAATTGAGAAAAAATAATTACTTTATTTCATCCCATAAGTACAATCTCAATCTTTAGTTCTGCCTTGATCAATCTCTGCTTCATTTCTTAATCCAAGAAATGATGTTGAAATTTTAATAACTATAGAACTATTGGATCATATGATTCATAATAGGATGGAAAATCATTACTTCTATTTCTAGTTATCATCATAACAAAATGGTTATCATAGGTTATCTAATACACATAAATCTTTACAAGGTTAAGAAAAACATTAATCTCTAAAACCTCATTTAAAGGTCGATATAAACCTATTCATAAATTGCTAACCTTATAACCATTTCAAAATTCAAAATTTATAAAAAATGTTACTGAATTTCTCAAAATCAACTTAAAATTAATCCACCAAATATTATAAGGTATCTCTTTATTTCCACATACCAAACATTTGAATAACTTCATCATGTATTCTCTTAAAACAAGGTAATTACATGAATTACCATAAAACCATATTGAATACATACATGCTTTTTCATTCCTTATATAATCTATTTTATTATAAAAAAAATTTCATGGAAATATTGGGTTCATCCTTGTACCAATCGTATATGTGATATCATTATTCCAAAATCCAAGTAGATAATCACATGAAATTTCACTAATGGATAAACAATAAGATTTTCATAGGGTTCATTCATACAAAATTAGACATGAAATCCACAACTAAGTAGAGAAAGACAAGTATTCCCTAATTATCATGTCTTACATCATCCATTATGATAGCATAATATTTCCCTTTTTCCTTTTTTCCTCATAGGTTTTTGTGGCTTATCATTCACATTAATCCTTGGATTTGGGCACTTGTTAGTATAATGCCCAAACTCATAACAATTGAAACACTAAAGTGTGAGAGGTGTATTTTATGCTTATTTATAATTATTCAAATAATTATCTACCTTTTTCCCATCACTTTAGAATTTATTTTCTCAATGACCTTCCTTTCCACACATTCAACATCCTCTTTACCCTTTTAGAAATTCACCTGAGTGATTCTTCCCACATTTTTGGCAAACAAATACCTAAACTTTCGTTCCACCATTTAAGTTTTCATGAGACTTAATATTTCTTTTATTATCAAAACTAGAGGAATGGTGGTAATATCCAATTTTTATTTCTACCTTTAGTGCACATCGAATGAATTCTTCATAGCAACTAAAGTATATTATATCCAAGGCCTTTTGGTGAGTTTGTTTTAGGATACCAAATAATCGATTAATTTTACTTTCATGGATTATGATTAACCCAGAAACATACCTTTAAGGTCTTGTAAAATTATATTATTAAGTACCAATAGATTAATCATCCTTTTTCTTAAGATCAAGGAATTCATTCTCTATATTTTTATATATAATACGAGGGAAGTACTTACTGAAAAATATCCCCTTAAACTCTTCCCATTATATAGATTCAATTTCTTATTGTTCCCTCATATTATTAATAAGATTCCACCATTGATCAGATTACCCTTACAAATGATAAAAAACCAAAAAGAATTCTTCATGTTCTAAACACTAAAAAATATAAAATATAATTTTGGTGGTACTAATCCATTTCTCGAAAACTAGTGGATCATTAGAACCAAAAAAATAAGGTGGAAATTTCCTCATGAACGACTCAATAGAACATTGTTTCCACCATTTCTCATTTGGAAGTTCAACATGATTCATATCTTGAGAAAGTAGTGTGAGCATAGAAACAAGATTTTTCATTCATACTCTCATAACACTAGCTTACTCAGGAGGATGATCATTGCATTTCCCATCACATTCTATATAAACATGGTTCCTTTGGGTTCTATCCATTGACTAAAAACAAAAAATCATAGTGTAATCAACACTAATCACAGTCTTAAAACCACATAATAAAGGGAAAATTCTTATAAAATTTCAATATATTTTACCTTAGGTTTAATCCTAGTTTATTCATGATTTTTAACAAAACTCTACAATTGTAACTTATAATTAGACTTATCCTAAGGGATATTACTAAGGTTTCATCATCCTAGTTTCCAATATTTAAATAAAAATTTCCTCTAATACCAACTATAACTATCTAGGATTTTTAAACATGGATATTAAAATTTTTTAGATTGATATTCATTATATTACACAAACAAATGCCCAAGGACCATAATACTTTTGTTCCTATGGAAATTTGGAACACATTATTCTAATTTTGGGAAGATCTAAAACATCTACCTTATAGATCTTCCCCTTTAGTAATCCTACTTAAAACTATTCTTTATAACCTGGGGAAATGAAACATAATAAAGGGTGAGCATAGATTATTAGTAAGGGTAAACATGGAGGATACATAAGAATAACATGAGCATAAGTGTATGAAAACAAGAGTATAATGTAAAGACCCTGACCCCAATAGCCTGGATCTATTGTCTTGTGTTATTACATTGGTACCAGGTAAAATTGATTTCATACCAAGGGAAATAATAGTTTATTAGTTATGAAAAAACTAGATACAAACATAATTTTTATATTACAACATAACAGGGATTACAATAGAGAAACTCAATTGGAAACATCTTGATTCTCCTAGATTACCCCTATATATCAGTCATAAAATACATCATGGAATCCTAGGGAAAAAACATTAGAAATTGGTGAGATTAGATTCTTATTAATGATTTATATACAATGGAAGATATCATAAATAATTATAAACATTAAGTCAAGGTGAAAAACATACAACACATTTCATTAAAACATAATCTTGAGCATAATATAGTAGAAATAAAATCTGATAAAATAACTCCATATAAATAATCACATGAGAAATAAACTTAACCATGGATATTATACTATTTTAATAATCAAATGGATTATCATTAAATAATACCATAAATAGGTAATACATAATACATGACATCATAAACATACCGCCAAGGCTTTGGAAAAGACAACATACATAATAGGGTAATACATTAGCTAAAACCCAAACTAGTTTGTCTCATGGTACCTACCAATGCATCATGGAGATATAGAAGGCCCTTCTCAACACTTAATAAGTTCAATTTATTCTTATTGTGAAAGGGGTGAAACATAACCAACATAAACAATCATATTAAAAAATATCATATGAAATATGAATACTTTAACCATAAACTATAAATGGTATCAAAATAGCGCATCCACAATCAAACTGAATGACAAACCATTCAATTAAATATTTCAAATGAAATCATAAGATATCAAACACAATTAAGAATAATATTGAATAGTTAATGTTGACATAGATTAAAATAATCTAATAAAATAATTGATATTTTTTTGAGAGAAATGCCCTTTTTTACTTTGAAATCATTTATTTTAAAAAGCTATGCAATTATAAATGAAAACAATTATTTGAAAATAACCTTGTAAACTAGTAAATTAATATTTTAAACATCAATTTATCATGATTGTGGAAAATATTTCATACCAAATATGTTAAAAAACATTCCTTCCATTAAAAAAGTCATAAAGTACCACATTTGGAAAACAAAAAATGATAACTTCCAAACCGTTTCATAAAAATTAAAACATGAGTAAAAAGAATTTAAATATTTTAGGATAATATTAAAAATATTTTTGAAAACTTTTTTAGAAAACATGGATATGGAATAAATTTTTTCCATATTAGAGACTTAAAATTAAACAATCCCTAATAATAATGAGTTTGTGAAATAACCCTTACCTTAGGTCTGATTTTAGTTTTACGTATATGAAAATTCTGTAAAATGGTTCAAAAAATGTTATTAATTTATAATAGAACTATATTCATATTTATGATATCATATATTATCCTATTATATTATCTTATCACCCATTATTTAATAATATTTCATTATTACCCTTGTTTTTGGTGTTAACTACTTCATTTTTCTATACAGATTTCTTCATGTAAGTCCTGATTCTTGTGAATAGGATATAGTTTCATCATATCCCAAATGATATCAAGGTCATAGATATCATATTTATTTAGTATATAATTTTTTATAATCACTCTTGAATGGTGAACATGGAAAATTAATCGCATCACATCATGAAGATGGTAGGTCAAACGTACATACGAGCGACGATATCATTTCCTTAATGGTTAAACAGAATGGAATCTTATGATATATTAATTATAAATAATAAATATCATGTCATAATTAATATATATATCCATTATTTTTGTCATTATACCCATCCAAGTAAAGTGGTGATGAAAAAAAATTACACCACTTCGTGGAGATGGAAAGTCATATGTACACACACGTGGTGCTTTAATTTTTCATAGAATAGATAAGAGGTGGAATATGATTATACCAAAATCATAATAAAATCTCAAGAATATATATTATACTATATTTATTACTTTATAATGGAAAAAAATAATAGTAAGTAAAACAATAAACAAACTTGAATGAGTTGGTAAAAATGATTACCTTCTTATTCGGTTGACTTACTTTATATATCTTCTTAAGGAATCTAGAGTTAGAATTTTTTAAAGACCAGTACCTCCAGAACTCGTCTAAGGATGTTGGTAGGAGAAATGGGAGGGTTTTGGGGGATCTACAACACTCAAAGTGGGGTGATGAAGTGGATAAGGAGGTGCCCTTTTATAATTGATGTGAGAGGCACTTTTGGAAACCCTCAATATTTTAAATTAATATAAATTAATTTTCAATTTCAAATGGATTAAAAGTTATTTATTTAACAATTAATATGAGTATTGGTTGAAATAAACTAATACAATAATTTTTATACAATTTTCGGTCACATTATTACCATTATCATTTGGGTTTAACCCTTATTTAATCCATTTAACTCTTACCATAACAACATGTGTTTCTACTCTTTAATGGTTAATATAGTTACTTTAAAATTAAAAAATAACCATAAAAAAGTCATGGATGACATTTTAAACTTTATCCCAATAATTTTTCCTAATTTTATATTTTTATGAAATTTATATCATTTAATAAAATATCATTTAATTTAATATAACATTAATTCCAATTTTGATACTATTCATTACTTTGAATTTTAACAAAATCAATAAAACAAGATATATTCTAAATAACACTTATAAAATATTAATAACATGTAAAATATATCTATAAAATTATTTTATGACATTAATTATCTCATATTATATTTATTTAAATATTTTTAATATTATTTATTTGATATTTGCATTAGTTAAATAATTACTACATCATCATTGCGTAATCCTTTAAGGTAATTATTTATTTCTTAAAAATTTAAAAAAATTATCATGATGAAGATAAATATTTTATATTTAATTTAATATTTATAGAATAATTTATCTTCTTTATAACCATATATTAAAAATTATATAGTTTTTAAAAATATGAGTATGATATCTTTGACTTTTCTTTAAATAAAATATAATTATGGTTATACTCTTGTACAGGTGGCTTAAAAAGGTTATAATATCATCCCAAGGATTATATTTATTAACAACCACTCATAAAATAAAATTTTGATAAGTTTTAGGTGAATTTTATAATATTTATAATATTATTTTTACCCTTAATTACTCGGTTTACCTTTAACTATGTTAGTAAAAAAATTACTAAAATTGTTTTTCATAATATCCAAAAATAAAAGGAACCTATTTATATAATTTGTACCCAATTATTAAAAATATTTAATCCTTTTTTTCAAAATTAAAAACATAGAAGTTTTAGTAATTAATTTAAAATTAATCCCATTGACGGAACAAGAAAATAAGTTTTTAAAGTGAAAACATTCAAAAGATTAAAATGTTTTTATATAAAAATTCAACGTGAAATTGATTATAATGACCTAAATTGGATTAAATGGTATAAAATTTATCTAATTATACTTTCAAATAAATAAAAAATATAATTTAATGCTATAAATTATTTAGATGAAAAAGTTGCTTTCAATTAAAATCCAGTTTTTTTCGCTATTCATAAAAACATGAAACTTAGTAGAAAAATACCAAAAATTCAAAAAAAGTAAATTTTTATATTATTATTTAAAATAAGAATTTTATTGTTTTCAAATAGAATTTATAATGTGTAAAAAAACTAGATTTAAAATAAGTGCTCCATTAAAAAGAGATAAAATCGCCTTTAGAAAATTATAGATTTTTATGATTAAAATTGAATTTATTCACATATTTTTCCTATAAGCTATTTTGGATAAATGTCACAAAAATTCATGAAATATATAAATCTTATAATTTGGTTGATACTATTCATTCCCACCATTTTAACTGCTAGGTTATAACATCCAATAGATCGGGGTGCATTTGAACTCAATGTTGTGTGCATCACAACCTATTAAATTTATTTAAGAAAACATACCATAACATCTTGGGGTGTTACTTTCTTCCCTCATTAAAAAAATTTTCATCCTTAAAATTTATAGAATATCACCTCATAAAAATATTTGGGTAATTCTTCATCATAATTTTCTCAGGTTTCCATATCACCTCTTCTATTTTGTGATTTTTTCACAGTACCTTTACCAGCTGAGGCATCTGATTCCTCAACACTTGTTTGATAGTATCCATAATCTTGATTAGATCTTCACAGTAGGATAAATAAGGTTCAAATTCTATTTCTTCATAAGTGAAAACATATATTGGTTTGGCATGTACTTTCTTAGAAATGATGTGTGGAACATATCATGAACTTTGGAGATACTTGGAGGCATTGCTAATATGTAAGATACAGCTCCAATTCTTTCTCGAATTTTGAATGGTTCGATATACATGGGGATTAATTTTCGTTTATTATTGAATATTATAACACCCTTATATGGAGATATATTCAATAAAACATGACCTTCCACTTGAAATTCCAAATCCTTATTTTGGTTAACGGAATATATCTTTTTCCTACTTTGAGTTGCTTTGATATGGGTTTGAATAGTATCTAAATTTTATGTTTTTCGCTCCACATGTTCAAGGAATATAAGTTCCCTTTCACCAAATTCTTTCGAATAAGTTGGTGTACAAAATCTCTTTCCACATAAAATTTTATACGATGCCATTTTAATAGTGTAATGAAAGATATTGTTATAGGAAAATTCTACCAAAGTTAAATATTAATCCTATGTACCTTGAAATTCAAGTGAGAATGACCTTAACATGTCTTTTGAAGTTTGGATAGTCCTTTCTGACTACCCATCAGTTTTCAGGGTTGTAAGCAGTGCTCAAATGAATTTTGGTATCAAGGATTATATGAAGACTTTTCCATAATTTTTATGTAAAACAATGATCTTGACCAAATAAAATTGATAGAGGTTCACCATAAAGTCTTAAAACTTCATTAATATAGAGTATTTCTCAACTTTCAAGAGGAAAATATTTTCTTATATAAATAAAATGTGCTAATTTGGTAAGGTGATAAAAAATAACCCATACCACATCATTCCTTCTAGGATTCCTTCGTAGTCCTGGGACAAAGTACATCATAATATCATCCCATTTCCACATAGGTATAGGAAGAAGTTTCATGACACATATAAGATTTTTTTTATCAGCCTTCACTTGTTGAAAAACTAGTCATCTTAACACTTAATCAACAATTTCCCACTTTATATTATCCCACCAAAAATATTCCATCAATTCTATATACATCTTAGTTCTACTGGGGTGTATAGAGAAATTTGAGTTATAATAATCATCAAATAATTTCCTTTTTAGATCGGGTATAGAGGGAACATAAAGTCTCTTTCAAAATCTCAAAACACCATCTTCGTATACGAATTCTGCCAATTTTCCATCACTTACAACTTTTATATTCTTTTGGAAATTATTATCCTTAGACTGGGGACTATTTATCTTTTCTAACAAATATGGTTTAGAAACCATTTGATAAAGGAGTGATATTTCACCTTCCATGATAATTCCCATATCCATCCTTACTATATCCATGAACTTAGGATCCCTTTAAATTCTCATTTTCTTCAGAACTCTACAAACCTTCTTATTCAATTTATCTGCCACTTTTTTTCCTTCCCTGGGTGGTAGTGTATTGAATAATAATAATCCTTGAGTATATTGAGCCATCTACTTTACCTCATGTTAAGTTATTTCTATGATAATATATATTTCAAACTCTTTTGATATGTATATATCTCACAAATTTCACCATAAACATAGTGTCTTTGTATCTTCAGAGTAAAATATTAGAGCTACTAACTGAAGATCATGAGTTGGATAATTGTATTCATGAGTTTTTAACTACCTTGATTCATATGTAATAACTCTATCATTATGAATAAGAACACAAACAAGTAATTTTCTTGATGAATCACTATAAATCACAAATCCACCATTTCCAGATGGTAAATTCAAGATCACAACATTTACTAATCTTCTCTCCAATTATTCAAAATATTATTCACATTCTTTTGTCCATACAAACTTAACCCCTTTATGTGTGATCTTGTTTAATGGGTTATACAAATGGGAAGAATTCTAAATGATATGCTAATAGTGATCTAATAAACCAATGAAACTATGTACCTCAGTTATTCTTGTTGGTGTAGGTCTTTCTTGGAAAAAATTTATCTTTACAAGATCAATAGAGATTCCATCCTTGGAGACAATATAGATAAGAAAAGAAATTTCCTGAATCCAAAATTCACACTTTCTAAATTTTCCATATATCTCTTTCCTTATGAGAGTCTTAATAATGATATACAAGTTATTATCATGATCTTTATAAATTTTAGAATACAACATAATATCATCCATGAATACCACAAAAAATAATCAAGATATTCCTTGATTACTTTGTTCATTAGATCCATAAAAATCCACTATGGGAAATATAGATATTTGCGACGGGTCATTTGCGACGGGATCCCGTCGCAAATGGCCTTTTGCGACAGGGCCCGTCGCAAATCGCCCGTTACAGAAAACGTCGTCGCAACTAATTTTTTTTTTGCGATGGGCCCATCGCAAAAACACTTATTTGCGACCGGAAATTGGCCCGTCGCAAATAGGTTTCTGGTTTTTTTAAAAAAATCTTTTGCGACGGGACTGTCGCAAAAAGTATTTGCGACGGGCCATATTCCCGTCGCAAATGGTTGCTTCAAAGCGGGTGTTTGCGATGGGCCCATCGCAAAAAAGTATTTGCGACGAGAATATATTCCCATCGCAACTAATAATAAAAAAATTTAAAAAAATTTAAAAATTTATTTATTATTATATAAATCAATAAACCTATTTATATTGATATAAATATAATATTTATTTTTTAAATATGTTTTAGAAAGGAAGACTGAAAATCAAATATGAATGTATAAGATGTTCAGTAAAAGAGGCTTATAAAATAAATTAAAAAATATTTTTAATTAGTAATTATGTAATTTTTATCAATTAATAGTCATTTAATAACTCTTTGAATATAAAAAAATAAAAAAATTAATGAAAGATGGAAAATAAGTTTAAAATGAAACCCAAATTTCAAACGGCCATAACCTTTGATCCGGGACTCCGTTTGAGCTCCACAACATATCAAATCGAAGCCTGCGACGAGATATACAGCGCTATAGACTGGTGGAACCTGTCCAAGGTTGCTTCAAGGCCAAAAAAGGCCCAGAAGGCCTCCAAAACTGAGTTTTTAGTCGGGGTACCCCGGTTTTTCACCGTTTAAACAGCTATAACTTCTGCTCCCGATGTCCGATAAACCTCTACCATATATCATATCGAAGATCGTTTCATGTTCTTCGATTTGACTGATTGTGGAGCTGAAACGGACTTCTGGATTAGAAGTTATGGTTGTTTAAACATTCAAATGGCTATAACATCCGATCCGGATGTCCGTTTGGCCTGTACCGCATATCATATCGAAGATTGTTTCATGTTCTTTGATTTGACTAGTTTTGGAGTTGTAACGGACATACATATGAGAAGTTATAGCCGTTTTAACATTCTCGGTGGATTTTCACCCCCTCATTCCTATGTATTCATTCATAACTATATATATATATATATGTGTGTGTGTGTGTATCTATTGTGTATATGTATTTATTTATTTATTTATTTATTTATACATATACATAAAAACCCATATTTTATAAATTTATTTAAAACTAATCTTATAAATATATATTAATTAATATACAAATAAATATACGAATAAAAACTTATAACTATATATATATATATATAGAATAAATATATATATTTATTTATATAACCAAATATATTTATATTAATATAAATCTATATTAATATACGAATAAATATAACTATATATATATATAGATAGATCATTAAATGTATAAAAAAATGAAATGGATTAGTTGTAAAGGTTAATGCGCGCATGGGGGAGGTTTATTCCTATTTATTATTAATTATTATTTTTTATTATTAATTATTTCTAATTATTATTAATTACTACTAATTACCATTAACTATGAACAATTAATACTAATAATTTAAATTTATTAAATAACAAAACAATATAAACACAATTAAATTACAACTAATTAAAAATAAATAAAACTAATAAAAAATTTAAATTAAATATTAAATTAAAAAGAAAATAAATACCTTTAAAATTGATCTGAGGTTGATCTCCGATAATTGTTGAAGACATAAATATCAAATCTGGAAATAAAAATTAAACTTAAGAAACTATGAACTCTAAAAATAGAGTTTTGAGAGAAGTTGAGAATGAATGGAAAAAAGCGGGTGGGGGTATTTATAGGTTAGATTATTTGCGACGGGAGTATTTGCGACAGGATACCCGTTGCAAATAGTATTATTTCCTACAGGACCCATCGCAAATACTTGAGCCCGCATTTATCACGGTCAACGGTTAAATAGTTATTTGCGACGGGTCCCGTCGCAAATATTAACCTACCGACATACTATTTGCAACGGGGGGTATATTCCCGTCGCAAATAGTTTTTACCGCCGCCGGGTATTTGCGACGGGAATATACCCCGTCGCAAATAGTTTTTACCGCCACTGGTTATTTGCGATGGGTGGTAACCACCCGTCTCAAATAACTTTCCCGCGGTTTGGTGCGCTTTGCGCGCCAAGCCTTTTACGACGGGTGAGATTTCCCCATCGCAAATAAGTGGTTATTTGCGATGGGATTTATTCCCGTCGCAAATAAACCATTTCAAAAACCCCTTTTCCTGTAGTGATCGAGGGTTCATTAGTCAATCCAAATGGAATTACTATAAACTAGTAATGTCCATACCTCATTTGAAAAGTTGTCTTCAAAATTTATTCCTTCTTTACTCGCAATTGATAATATCAAGAATGATGTCCAACCATAGAAAAAAATAGCTATGTGAAGTTGATTAAATAAATCATCAATACGTGGAAAATGATACTTTTTATTTATTATAATGGAATTGATTTCTCTCTAATAAATACATATACTCAAAGATCTGTCTTTCTTCTTAATAAAGAGAATAGGGTCTCCCCATAGAGAAACACTAGGGAAAATAAATACCTTTTTACCCAAATCCTCTAATTTTTTATTCAGCCCCACTAATTACACTATGGCCATTCTATAGGGATTCTTTAATATTGGCCTTCCATCAGGGATTAAATCAATTGAAAACTCAACTTCACAGTATGGGGTATGTCGAATTAATTTATCAAGAAATACATCAATGTATTCCTTTACAATAGATACATCCTCAATTTTAAGATTAATTTATTCATCCATAGATGTCATTTTCTATTACTCACTAAGAATTTCATTCAATATAGCTACTGGGGTGGATCTAGATAATAATTAGATGATAAATTTTCTGCTCTAAAAATAAATAATTCTATATGTTCCTCACAAATTTAAATTTCCTTCATCTTGAAATAATTTTTGGCATCATATTTTAAAATCCAGTTCTTACCGAGGATTATATCTAAGTCAAACATAGGAATGATGAAAAGGTCATCAATTAAATCACGTTTATGTTTCATAAAGGGGACTACCTAACACATCTTTGTTGTAATGATACTTTTCTTAGAAGTTTTGATTGAAAACTCCTTTATTAAATCATAAAAATGTCTCATTTTCTTGGAAAACTAGGATGATATAAAAGAATGCAATGATCCAGAATCAAATAATGTATTAGATAAATTTGATAATATGATTAAATTACCTTCCACCACATCATTAGAAACTTTAACATTAGTTTTTGTAATCACAAAATCTTGTCCTTTCTCCCTTTGAATTTTCTAGGGTAAGTTTCCTTGATACTTAGGACATTAACGCGAATAGTATCATATCTCTTTACAACTGTAGAACTACACATTATTGGATTCTTTATTTCCCTTATAATCATAGTTTTGGTGGCCTTTTGCCCCACACTTTTAATAATCTCTCGTTCCCAACAGGCATGTTCCATGAAGTTTCTTTCCACATTTATCATAGGATAGAAACAATACTATTCCCTCACCCCTCACCTTGTTTCCTTTTCTAGAGTACTGATCAGCGCTCTTCATCTCTTTATTTCACTTAAATTCATAAGATGTAGATAATTATTTCTCTGTCTGGATAGAATATGAGACAATATCTTCATATGATGAGAAATTTTGAGAGATCAATGCCCTTTAGTGGAATGATTTTAACCTATTAAAGAATCGATCAATCTTGATATTTGGATTACGTACATAGTCCATATCATGACTATGTAACCTTGTAATGTTGGTTTCATATTTAACAACATTCTTATTCTCATTTAACCTCAGATTCAAGAATTCTCTCTCCATATCCAATCACTACTCATAGGGGAAATACCTTTCCAAAAAAAGTTCCTTAAAATCATTCCATTCCATATTTTCTATTTATTCCTCATACTTTGTATTTTAAATAAACGACCACCATTGATCCACATCTCCTTATATATGATAAACTATTATGAAAACCTTCTCCCTTTCATTACATCCAAATGAAAGAAATATATTTTCTAAGGAACTTATCCCTTGTTTAGCTATAAATGGATTATTAGCCCCATTGAATGTTGGAGTTTGTTTTCTCATAAAGTGTTCTAACATTGTTCCTCTACATTTTGGATTAGGATTATCTATATAGGTAAGGTTATTTCTCATAACCTGAGTCAGATATACCATTATAGTTATAAGTTTCTCAGTATTAATTGCAAATTTAGTTCCAACATCATTATCTTACGTATGAGGGAAATCCCTATATGGATTACATGCATTGATACAGTTTCTATTACTTCTACTATTCCCAATTTCTAAACAATGGAACACACTATATTAGGTTCTGAATCATAATGCATGCATTTTAACATGAAAAAAACATAACTTAAATTGAAAATTTATATATAGATAATCTCAAAATCATAAGAATGGTTACTTTAGGTATATTCTCAAAGTTCGTTATAGGGTTATGTTACCCTAAAATATATTTTCTAAATCTAGTTTCCAAAGTTTTTACTAAACTTACTATGATAGCAACTGTAAATACCCCAAACCTAGTATCCCAGATCCTATGTCTTGCTTTATTACATTGGTACTAGGTATAAGCGATCACATCCTAAAGGAATGAATAGTTTAGTAGCTTTGAAAGAACTAGAAAAAAACATAATTTTTACAATACAACATGAAATGGAATACAAAATAGAAACTCCATTGGAAATATACATATTATCCTAGAAAACCCCTTCACATCAATCGTACAATACATCTTAGAATCCTAGAAAAAAATAATAATAATAAAGGGGCACGATCAGATGCTTAGTAAGGAGAATCATACAATAGAAGACATCATAAATAAACATAAACAGTAAGTGAAGGTGAATAACAAACAAAACATTCCATTAAAACATAATCTTGAGAAAAATATTCTAGAAATAAAAGATGATCAAATAACACCATCTAAATAATCACATGAGAAAGACACTTAACCATGGATATTATACTAGTTGAATAATTACATGGATTATCATTAACTAATTTCATAAATAGGAAATTCATAAGTTGGGACATCATAAAAATACCATCATGGATTAGGACAACACACCATACATAATTGGGTAAGTAATTAACCAAAACCCAAAATAGTTTGTCTCATGAGACCTAATGATGCATTAGGGGGCTAAAACCGGCCTCACCCAACACTTTCTAAGTCCAATACATTACTCTTATGAAAGGGGTGAAACATAACCAATATAAACATTTGTATTAAAAACTATTATATGAAATAAGAATACTTTTAGCATAAACTATGAATGGTATTAAAATAAAATATCTACAGTCAAATTTAATCATAAAACATTCAATGAAATATGGTAAATTATATCCTAAGATAGAAAAATAAATTAAGAATAATATTAAATAGAGGATATTTACATAGATTAAAATAATCTAATAAAATCATTGATATTTTTTTGAGAGAAATACCATTTTTTACTTTGAAATCATTTATTTTAAAAAACTCACAATTATAAATGAAAAAATTAATTTGAAAATAACCTTGTAAAATTGTAAAGGAATCTTAAAAACTTCACTGCATCATGATAGTGGAGAAATTTTCTCACGCTGTATAAGTTAAAAAAATATTCTTTCCATCGAAAAATTAATAAAGTACCTCGTTTGGAAAAAGAAAAAAGATTCCTTTAAAAAAATTATAAAAAGGAAAAAAATGGGTGAAAAAAATTTAAAAATTCATTGGATAACTGTAATAATATTTTTTAATATTTTTGGAAAACATTTATATGGAAGAAAAATGTTCCCTAGTGGAGTCTTAAACTTAAACAATCCCAAATAATAATGAGATTATGAAATAACCTTTACCTTAGGATTAATTTCGTTTGTACATCTATAAAACTATTGTATAATGGGTTAAATAATGTTATTAATTTATAACAGAACCATATTAATATTTCTGATATCATATATGATCCTATTATATTTTCTTATCACCCATTTTTAATGATATTTCGTTATTACCCTTGTTTTAGGTGTTAACTGCTTCATTTTCCTATACACGTTTCGTCATGTATGTCATGATTCTTGTGCATAGGATATATTTCAATAATATAAATCATGATATTAATGTCATAGATATCATATTTATTCATTATATAAATTTTTATAATCATTCTTGAATGATGAACATATAAAATTAATCACATCGTGTCGTGGAGACGTTATGTCATACCTACGCACGAGCAACGATATCATTCTTTTAATGGGGGAAGGGTAAGAAATTGTATGGTATATTAAATATAAATAATAAATATAATTTCATAATTACTATATATATCCATTATTTCCATCACTATACCCATACAAGTAATTTGGTGATGAAAAAAAATTATACCATGACGTGGAGACAGTAAGTTGTACGTACGCACACACAGTGATTTTGTTTTTCAAAGGATGGATTAGAGGTGGAATATGGTTGTCCCATAATAATAATAACATCTAATCATATATATTAGACTTGATTTATTTCTTTATAATGTAAAAAACATGAATAGGAAGTAGAAGAAGAAATGTACTTGAATGAATTGGTAGAAAAGATTATCTTCTTCTTTGGTGGACTTCATTTAGATATCTTCTAATGGATCTAAAATTGGAATTTTTTGAAGAAAAGGACTTCCAAAATTTGTATATGAATTTTTTTAGGAGAAATTTTCAGGGTTTGGTCAATATATAAGGCTCAAAGTGGTGTGAGGAAGTGAGGATGGAGGTTCCCTTTTACAATTGAGGTGAGGGGCACTTTTGGAAACCCTCAAAATACTAGATTAATATATATTAATTTTTAATTAGAAATGTATAAAAATTGATTTATTTATAATATAATATTATTATGGGTCTAAATAATCTCATCCAATAATTTTTATACAAGTTTAGGTCACATTATTACCCTTATCTTTTGGTTTTAACCCTTATTTAAACCCTTTAACTCTTACAATGAAAACATGTGTTTTTACTATTTGAACGTTAATATAGTTAATATAAAATGAAAAAATAACCATAAAAAAATCATGGATAAAATTTTAAACTTTATCCCAATATTTTGGCAGAATTTTATATTTTTATAAATTTTTTATCATTTAATAAAATATTATTTATTTTAGTATAACATCAATGACAATTTTGATACTATTCATTACTTCGACTTTTAAAAAAATCAATAAAATAAGATATCATATAAAAACACTTATAAAATATCAATAACATGTAAAATGTATCTATAAAATTCATGGATGACATTAACGATCTCGCATTATATTAATTTTAATATTTTAAATACCATTTATTTGATATTTCCATTAATTAAATAATTACTACATCATCACTGTGTTAGCCTTTAAGGTAAATATTTATTTATTAAAAATTAAAAATAAATTTTCATCATTAATATAAATATTTTATCTTTAAAATTAATTTTTATAGTTGAATTTATCTTATGTACAACCCTATATTAAAAATGATATAATTATTAAAAATATGAGTATGACCTCTTAAACTTTTCTTTAAATAAAATATAATAAATGTAATACTCTCATAAAAGTGTCTTAAAAAGTTTATAATCTCATACCAATGATGATTTCTATCAGAATAAAATCATCCAATGAAATTTGGAAAAGTGTTAGGATAATTTTATAATATTTATAATATTATTTTTACCCTTAATTACTCAATTTACCTTTAACGATGTTAATAAAAAAATTAATAAAATTACCATTCATAATGAAAGAATATAAAAGGAAACTATTTAAATAACTTGGAACCAATTATTAAAAATATTTAATCTATTTTTCAAAATTCAAAACATAGATTTTTCAGTAATTAATTTAAAATTAATCTCGTTGATGGAAAAAGAAAATAAGTTTATAAAGTGAAAACATTCAATAAATTGAAATGTTTTTATATAAAAATTAAATGTAAAATTGATTCCAATTACATAAATTGGAATAAATGATAAAAAATTTATCTAATTATAATTTAAAATAAATCAAAAATATACTTCAAAACTATAAATTATTTAGATGAAAAAATCTGTTTTCAATTAAAATCTAGTATTTTTCACTATTAATCAAAACATGAAACTTATCAGAAAAATACCAAAAATTCAATCAAGGTAAATTTTTTTATTTCTATTTATGATAATAAGTGTTTTTTAAAATATAATTATAAAAGCTTCAAAAACTATATTTAAAAAAACTGATCCATTAAAAGGCGACAAAATTGCCTTTAGAAATCATAGCTTTTATGATTAAAATTGGATTCACTCTTATCTTGTGATAATAAAGTCTTTTGGATGAATGTTAAAACATTTGATTAAATATAGAAATTTCATAATGTGGTTAATACTATTCATTCCCACCATTTTAATTTCTAGGTTATACAAGTCAATAGATCGTGATGCATTTGAACTCGATGTTGTATGGAACACAAGCTATTAAATTTATTTAAAAAAACGTACCATGAAATCTTGGGGTGTTACACATAAAATTTAAAAAAAATACCCTACATATAAAATATCATAATCTTGAACCATGGGATTAAAGATTGGTAGTTCATAATAAATGAATCATAAGGTAATCTAAGCACATGATCCATGAGAATATAATAATGGAATAAAACATGGAATTTGTTGAATACAAAAAGGTTAGGATATCTTATGTCAATGATACCTACTGAGAAATTCAAAGTATTTTAGTCTTTGGATAATCAACCATTTACCTACTTCAGGCTTGGGATGACCTCCCATGTACCCTCTTGTTGAGGGCTTAGGATGACCACATGTTTACCCTCTTATTGTGGGATTGGATGACCTCCCATGTATCCATTGATTTCATATAACATTTATCATTTCCCAATGAATTGGAGGAAGATATAAGCCCCAACCATAACTTAATTAAAAATATACATATGTGTTCCATAGGACTATAAATCATTCATGAAATCAGAACCCATGTAAAGAAATGAGTTTCATAAACACTTTATCATAACAGAACTCATGGAGAAGAAATAGATTTCATAAATATCATGCCATCATAAACATAAAACATTTAGAGAAAGAATAAAAATGGTATACTTAAATGATATCCCTATTAAATCATAAGTAACACCAACATAATTCATCTTAGATGGAAAATTTAGTTTTTGAAATATCACATTGGAATAATTCTTGAGGAAAATATCCTTTCCTTTATGAAATCATTTTATTTAAAGAGCCACACAATTACGGAGGAAAAAATTTTATTTGAAAAGAACCTTATTATCTTATAAAATAATATTTAAATCATTAAAAAGTCATGGTAGTGGGGAATTTTTTGCATTCTATATATGTTAAAAATACATTTCTTCCATATTTTTGTTGGAAATTTCGTTAAGTACCTTGTTTAGGAAATGACAAAAAGATTATTTTAAAAAAAAATTGTAAAAATAAAAACATGGGTAAAAATGAATTTAAATATTCATAATAAATTATTAAAGAACTATTTGAAAATATTTTTAAAAATAATTACATGGAAGATAAATATTCTGCAATGGAGGCTTAAATATAAACAATCTCGAATAATAATGAGATTGTGAAATAAACGCCTACCACTTTATAATAAATAAAATTGTATGCCCCATGAAATAAAGAAAATTATATATATTTTTAAATACCATAATATTTAGGATAAGACTCTTAAAAAACATTCATGGGAAGTAATTACACCACACAAAAGAAACAAGTAGTGTATAAGGCATGTGTCCCCAAAAATAAAAGGGAGATAATTTTTTTTACCTTAAGTCTTGAATTCCTTCATACACGTTAAGAAATCCAATATAGTAAATATAAGTTTATTATACATATAAAATAAAAACATATTCATATATATAATTCCATATATTATTTACTTATGACTTTATAATACTCATTTATTAACAATTCCATGTTAAAGATTTGTTTCAGTTAATAATTGCTTTGTTTTTCATAAAAGTTTTGACTTGTTATTTATTTATCCCTATTAATTAGATAATTATTTCATCATATATAGAATTATAAAAATGATATAAATATCATTTATATTCATTATATACATATCTATGTTGTTTAAAAAAATCAGAAAATAAAATTCACTGTTCATGGAGACAGTAGGTCGTACGTATGCATGAACGCTATTTTCATTTTCTTATCAGATTCTAAGAAAAAATGTTATATAATATATTATAATTACAAAATAATTTTTATGACTTATATATCACATATTTTTATTAAAATCCTCTTTAATTAACTCCATGTAAAGTGTGAATGAATCACATCGCTTCACGAGGTGGTAGTCTGTCATATACACGAATGGCATTATCGTATTCCCACAAAATGGAAAGTATGAAGGTATGTGTGATATAAAAATTACAAAATAATAATAACATATTAAAATATGTTCATTCCATATATATCATATCTTATGTCACACTAACATGTTTTATGATCATCATTTAAGGTATTTTGATCATTTATTATGATATTTAAGTCTCTATCCTGTTCTTCTTCATGTTACAGTATGTCTTTCCCTTACTGGTCATTTGAGATCACCCATTACTTATATTTTCATTACATAGGTTATGAGGATGAGTCTTACTAATGAATTTTCAAGAGATGGTTGAAAATTTAGAATGAAAATTTAATTTATAATGCCACATCAAAATTAAAAATTCATAATAAAAATTAATTGACACACGATTTAGAGCAAGAAACAATGATATTTTCATTAGATATTTGGAGACATTATATCTAAAGATAAAAGTGTGATATATATATATATTGATCACAAGAGCTTGAAATATATATTCACATAAATTTAATTGAATATGTCCCAAAGTAGATGGTTCAAATTGATAAAATATTATGAATGATCAATATATTACTACCAAAGAAAGGAAAATTAGGTTGTTGATGTAGTGAGTAAGATAGACCATTTTACTCTATCCATGATGAGGATTGAAAAAGACCGTTATACTCATGGATTTACAGAGTACGAATCTTTAAGTCATAATGGGAGGAGATAAATACTATCATTACAAAATGATTTCTCAAACTTCCATTTATGTAAATATAACATAATCTTAGAAATATGATGTAGATATATAGAAAAATGTAGCAAATATTCTGAAGTTGAACTTTGATAAAGATGGATTTATAATATTTTGAATCTGGATATGTTCCTCAGAATAATTAGAATTGAATAAGGAACTTTTGGACGATTCACATAGATCATCCTTCCCTATCTATAAAGGAATCAAAAATATGTATAAATATATGAAATAAAACTTATAATGGGATAACATGAATAGGTAAATCTTTGAGAATATATCTCAATGTTTTATTTGCAAGAATGTTAAGGTTGAAGGAAAAAAATATAAGGGTATGGTACCACCATTCCCATACCAGTATGGAAATAGGAACATATCCCCACATAATTCTTTATAGGACTTCCAAAAACATCTAATGGTTGTAATTATATTTTTTTTATAGTCGATTTCCTTACAAATTCAGAACATTTTATTATCATTTAAGAAGATTTACCTCTTAACCAAATTTCCAAGATATATATAAGGTAAGTGGTGAGGCTGCATAGAGTACCAATATCCATTGTATCTGATTGGTATATAAGGTTTTTATTGAGGTTCTGGAGAATTAAATAGAAATATTGGGATCTATAGATGTTTTTTAGCAATGCATAACATCTTCAGATATATGTAAAGTTTGAAAAGACAATTCAAACTTTATAGGATATGATGATATCTTCTTAGATGGGTTTACAAGGATATTGGGATAAATATATTCTCCTAGTTGGGTTATCATATAACAATATGTTACATTCTAGTATTAAAATGGCATTATATAAGGCTGTGTATGATAATAGATATAGGACTCCAACATAATCAGATGAAGTTGGAGAGAGAAAGCTGATAGGTCCATACTTTGTCCAAGAAATGATAGATAATGATAAAAGAATTTAACGACATATGAAAGTGGAAAAAATTTGATAGAAAAGTTATGAAGATAATTGTTAATGAGATTTAGAGTCTGAAATTGGAAATAATATGTTCTTTTGAATGTATTCTTAGAAGTGCATTATGAGATTTGGTAAGAAAGGGATATTGATCCCTAGGTTTATCGATCCCTTCAAGATACTTGATCATGTTGTGGATATTGATTATCACTTATCACTCCCACCTAATCTCTCCCAAGTATAATATGTGTTCCATGTATCACTTTTGAGGATTCATATACTATAACCATCACATGTAATGAACTTATAATCCATGCAACATGAACATGATCTCTCATATGTGGAACAACTAGTAGAAATTCTAGATTGAAGAGATAAGGTGTCATAGAACAAGACCAATAATTTGGGTAATATTATATGGATAAATCATAATTTTTAAGAGGTTATATGGGAACCTAAGTATGTGATGATATAAAACTATCCTAACCTATTTTATTCCATGTAATAAGATTTCTATGAAGAAATTATTTTTAAGGGGGTAAAGTTTAATGACCTGGGTGTTTCCTCCTTAAATAAATAATGTGTTTGATGGATTACTCCGCATAGAATAATATATATATATATATATATACATATATATATATATATTGTTTTAAGGTATCCATAGAACTATTAGGTATAAAAAATTCTGACATAATTATGAAATATATGTATATATATATATATAAGAACATAACAAAATAAATTCACTTTAAATATAAACTCAATTAGTACAACCAAGAAACTAATAAAATATTTTTATAAAATTTTATTATTTCCATTTATAATATAAATTGATATGAGTAAATTATTAACACTATATTAATTAGTAATTTATAGGAAAAAGAATATTTAATATTCCAAAAGTCGTTTTGCTATAAAAATCATTTGTTGCTATATTTTATGTTTTTAATTAATTTTTTTTATAAATTATAGGATTTTAGTTTTAAATAACTATCATCATTTTTTCATTTATTATGGCTATATTATCTTAAGATGAATTTTTTTAATTTTTCTAAAAAGATTATTTTTTAGCTGAACAGTGAAAAATACTATTTTTAAAAATAACATGACTTTTATGAAATTATGAATAAAAAGTTTTTAAAATTTTTTTAAATACCAAATATGTATTTTATTTTGACCTTATAATTTTAAAAATGTTTTTTTTAATTTAGAAACCCATATTTGACATTTTAGAACTAATGTTATATAATTATAGAAAAATTATTTTTAATACATTAAAATTTTTTTATTTTAAAATTAAATTTTATCAATTTTAAAAATTGAATAAAAATGGATTTAAAATTTTAAACCATTATGTCCAACTTATTTAGTATGGACCTTTTTTAGGCATAAAGGAAAAATTACCTATTTAAAGACTAGTTACTGTGGTGGAAACCAAAATGATAAAGATGCGTAACTTAGGAGGTAAAGGGAAAACATGTTTTAATTGAGTGGTTGAGGTGTATCTTGAATTAATATATTTTACTCTCAATTATTTCTCAATTTTGGATCCATTTTCCTTAAGCGTGACTTCCAATTATTTAAAATTTTAGGGTATTTAAAAAAAGACCATCCCTTTTCACTTATAAATGGGGCTCTTCTATCCTCACATACCCTTACACCATAAACCATTAATTTTATCCCAAAATCTACCCAAAACTATCCTCAAAACTCATATACACTTTAACTAGGTTTTTTTATTCTCAAAAGACTATCCTTAAAGGTTTAATCCCCTTTTCAAAGGAGATAATCCAAGAATAAAGGTATAAGTCCCCAACCTCTATTTCTCTTTCCTGTTTATTTATGTATTTTCTTCTTCATTTAATTTCATTTCCCTATATTAAAATGATAACATATGTATCAATATTATATCATTATTTTATTATAATTATGGTACAAGTATTAACCACCCTCCCTTTTTCCATTCAGAAAAATAAAAACGCGAATCATGTATTGTGTCGACTATCACCTCTATGGACAAACATGTTTCATTTTCATTCACTTCGAAACAAAGATAGTTTTAGTTTCTATTTTATGAGTATATATGATATATATAATTATCATATATCATTAATATGGTTATTTTTGTATAACAGAAAAATTAACCATTATTATAAGGTAATAAATCAATATCGGTAAATAATCCAAAACTAGTTCATTACTATTTGCATCTTAATAAAACATAATTAAACCTACAATGTAATGGAATTATAAAATTACAGGTATTCATAAAACATAAATTCTAGCACCATTAATTATTTTTAAATGAATATCTTTTAGAGAAAAATAAATATCGAGACTAATTTTATGGACCTAGTTTAAAATGGTCAAGATTATTAATGCCTAATGTCGAAATGAGATTATAAAATTCTAATACATGAAGATAATTTTATTAATTAAGAGTATAAATAAAAAATATATGAATAAGGTTATAAAATAGATAATTATAAATTTTTACATTTATGATACATGAGGTTAAATTACTTCCATATAAATCAAGGGTAAAGGTAAGGGACTTAGTAACTCAAAAAATTTTCCTTTGATTTATATGATTTCTTCTTGATTCTCTTTCACAAATGATCACTAACTTTTTCATTTCAAATGATTTTATCTATTTATTTTTATATATATATATTTTTTGATCTATATTAATTTCCATGAAAGGTTTTATTTTTGATTAATTTTAAAAAAGGATACTTTTAAAAAGAGGCTCATAACAATGATTTTTATAATGATGAATAAAAAATGTTTTCAAAAATATATTTTCATGATTTTGTTTTTATTATCTTTAAATAATCTATCTCTAATGAAGTTTTGTTTCACTTTTTATGATATATGTTATTATTTTGTTATTATTTAGTGTTATTATGTTTTTAGAATCGACATATTTAATTTATAATGTTATTTTATACCATTTTTATGTTTTATGATACCCATTTTATTTCCATGGGTTCTTTATGTAAAATTAATGATTTCTATTTGGATATTTAAGAAACATTTTTATTTTTGATGGGTTCATTAAGACATCTCTATGATTTATTTTAGGTGGCACCTATATTTGTGGATGATGAAAGGTGGGGTACTATATCACCATAAAGTGTATTGGTTTAAGTTTATATCTCATGATATAACCATACATGGACATAATGAGTTTATTCACACAAGCATGAGCATGATGGGTTTACTCAAATTTTCAGGTATGTAATGAATGAGTTTATTCACATAGGAATGGACATAATGGGTTTTTTCATATAGGTTTTCCTATTATTATTATTATTTATTATTATCTAGGATTTTCAAACATGAATATTACATATTTTTAGATGAATATTCATTATATTACACAAACATATTCCTGAGGACTATAATATTTTAGTGAATTTGGAAAATTAGAACACATTATTATAATTTGTGAATGATATTAAATATATCCAATAAAGATCTCCCCCATTAATACTCCTACCTAAAACCTTTATTTATAACCTAGGTAAAGGAAACATAAGAAAGGTTTATCCCAGATGCTTAGTAAGGGTAAACATGGAAGATATATAAGCATAACGTAAGCATAAGGGTATTAAAACAGGAGCACAACATTTGACAAGCATACCCTTCATATAAAAGATCATAATATTGAATCATGGAATTAAATACTAGTAGTTCATAAGACATGAATCATAATATAATCATAGAACATGAGCTATGAGAGTATAATAATGGCATAAAACATGGAATTTGTGTCATACACATATGCATTGAATATGTTATGTCAATGATGTCAACCAAGACATTCATAGTATGTTAGGATTGGGATAATCACCCATTAACCTACTTTAGGATTGGGATGACCTACCGTGTACCTTCTAGTTTCAGTCTTAGGATGACCTCTCGTGTACCCTCTTGTTGTGGGCATATGATAACCTCTCGTGTACCCTCTTGTTGTAGGCCTATGATGAACTCTCATGTACTGTTTGTGATCATAGAACATTTATCATTACCCAATGTATTGGAGGTAGATATAGGTCCCATACATAACTTAAAGAAAACTATACCTATGTGTTCCACATGACCATAAATAATTCATCACATAATAACCCATGTAAATAAATGATTTTAATAAACACTTCATCAGAACACAACTCATGTAAAAGAAATAGGTTTCATAAATACAATACCATCATAAACATAAATCATTTATAGAAAGAATAATAATTTTATCCTTGGGTAATATCCCCAACAAAGCATAAGTAACACCAACTAAATTCATATTATATGGAAAAATGAATTTTTGAAAGATTACTTGAAATAATTATTGGTTAAAAAATTATTTCCTTTATGAAATCATTTTTTAAAGATCCATGTAATTATAAAGGGAAAAAATTTATTTTAAAAGAACATTATAATATTGTTAAGTAAAATTCAAATAATTAAGGCATAATGATGGTGTGAAAATATTCTCATTTCGTATAAGCTAAAAAGATAATTCCTTCCATATTTTTATTGGAAATTTCACAAAGAACCTTGTTTAGAAAATGAAAAAAAATGATTATTTTTTTTTAAAAAGTAAAACATCGGTAAAAATAGATTTAAATATTTATAGTATATTATTAAAAAAAACTATTTGAATTTTTTTAAGAAACATGTAAATGAGAGATAAATATTCCCTAATATAGGCTTAAACACAAACAATCTCAAATATTAATGAGATTATGAAACAAATGATTACCACTTTATAATCAGTAGAATTGTATGCCCCATGAAAGAAAGAAAATTATATGGATATGTAAAGACCACAATATTCTGGAAAATTCTCTTAAAATACAATAATGGTAAGTAAATACACCACATAAAAGAATTAAGTAGTGTATAAGTCATGTGTCCCACAAAAATAAAAGTGAGACAAAAATCCCTTACCATAAATCTTTAACTCCTCAGTACACATTAAATCTTCATGTATAATAAATATAAGTTTATTATACATCTACCAAAAAACCATATTAATATATATAATACTATATATGATTTAATTATGAATTTATTATACCTATTTATTAGCAATTCCATGTTAAAGTTATGTTTTGGGTAATAATATCTTTGTTTTTCATACAAGTTTTGTGTTGATAGGTTTTTTTGGTCCTCATACTTAGATCATGATTTAATCCTATATAAAATCATCACCATGATATAAAAATTATATATATTAATTATATACTTATTTATGGTGTTTCAAAAAGAATATAAAATAAAATACACCATTCATGGAGACGATAGGTTGTACGTACGATGAACGCTATATTCATTTTTTTTATCAGATTAAAAAAAAGAAAAGTATATAATATATTATCATTACAAAATAAATTTTATGTAATATATATCAAATATTTTTATTAAAACCATCCTTAATACATTCCATGTAAAATGTGAATGAATAATATTTCTTCGTGAGGTGGTAGTTTTCCGTACACACAAATGATTTTATCGTATTCCCACAAAATGGAAAGCATGAAGGTATGTGTGATATAACAATTTAATAATCATAATAAAATATTAAAAATAATATATATATATATATATATAACCTATAAATACATCATTATTCTAAAACTTTAATGGTGGTAATGGAAAAATGAATGAAATCGGTTCACAAGGAGACAATCCATCATACACACGAATGATGATTACGTATCCCATTTGACAATATTCATTACTTTAAATTTAAGAAACTAAATACAAAAATATATATTCAAACCAAATAATTTAATACACACCTAATATATCATAATAATCTATAAAATCTATATAAAACCTTAATTAAGTCAAATTATATTTCTTTTAATATTTATAATATCATTTAATTAATTGTTTCATTAATTGAATAATTACTACATAATCATTGTGTAATTATTTATGATAATTATTTATTCAAGAAGATTTTAAAATAAATTTCCATGATGTAGATAAATATTTTATATTTCATAATAATATATATATATTCTATAATATCTTTTATTTTACCACATATTAAAAATATTATTCTTATTAAAAGTAAGAGTGAGACATATTTTCACTCTCTTTTATTTTAATAATATATAAGTTATTTTCATAAAAAAGTGTGTATTAAATAATTAAATTTAAAACCTTATGTTTTAAGTGTTTAATTAAATTCCTCCAACAATATTTTTCAAGTTTTATGGTACTTTTATACTATTTAAAATATTATTCTTACCCTTAATTACCCAATTTACCATTAACCGTGGTCAAAAAAATTTCTAAAGTTACTATTCATATTTTCCAAAAAATAAAAGATACGTATTTACTAAATTTTGATCTTTTGATTCAAAATATGGAATCCATTTTTTAAAATTAAAAACACATAAATGGATAAAAATAATTTGAAATTAATCCCATAAACGGGGTGAGAAAACAAGTTTTTAAAGGGAAAATGTTCAAAAGATTGAAATGTTTTTATATCCAAATTCAATGTGAAATTTATTACAATGATATAAATTATATTAAATTATATTAAATTGATTTAATTATACTTTAAAACCAATAAAAAATATAATTTAACAATATAAATTAGTTAGAATAAAAAGCTATTTTCAGTTAAAATTTAGTATTTTCTACTATTCATCAAAACATGAAACATATCAAATAAGTACCAAAAATTCAACCAAAGTTAATTTTGATATTAATTTTTAAAATAATAAGTTTATTTTTTCAAATATAATTTATAAAATTGTCGAAAACTATATTTAAAACAATTGCGTCGTCAAAAGGTGACCAAAATATCTTTTTTAAAAAACATCTTTTATGAGAGAATTTGTTTTTGATATTATATAGTGTTTAGAAAACACATAATATGAGTGTTAAATATTATAATTAATATATATTTTATTAATATAATCCAATAATATTTTTTCTGTTGGTATAAAATGAACGTGTTCACATTTATATAGTTTTTTCAAAAACAATCCTTTTATTTTAAAAGGGATTTTATTTTAATTTATAATTAATTGGTCACTAAATAATTAATTATATATAAATGTATAAACCATATTTTAATAATTCATTTAATATTGTTCATACCCACAATTCTATCGACTAGGTTATGATTGTCTTATTTAAATAATTACAATAATAAAATAATGTTTCTTAGAAACTCAGTGTTGCATGTAATGAAATATAATTCACTCTTGTGTATACTGAAATACATCAAATAAATAAAAATTTATTTCATAAAAATATCATGGTGTTACATTCTACCACCTTAAAATGAATTTCTCCCTCAAAATTGATCAAGGGCATAAATGTTTTAATTCATGAAAGTTACTTTTATAGAAACCCATATTATAAAAATGAATACTAAAACCTCCTTTAAAAAATGAAAGCTGGAAACTTAATGGTTACCCAAAGGAACTCATAAATAGGTTTAAACATAGGAGAAAATAGGTGTAAATTGAAAACATGGGCATATAAGAAAAACTAGCTATCAAGTTCTCGATGGAGAGTGATAGATAATATGGTCATTAAAAAGTTAATGACCACCAAACCATGGACCAAATAGATCTGAAAAAAGTTATTGATATCATTATAAATTGTGATAATAGCATAAAATTTTATTTCAAAATAAATTGAGAAAAAATAATTAGTTTATTTCATCCCATAAGTACAATCTCAATCTTTGGTTGTGCCTAGATCAATCTCTGCTTTATTTCTTACTCCATGAAATGATGTTGAAATTGTAATAACTATAGAACTAGTGGATCATATGATTCATAATAGGATGGAAAATCATTACTTCTATTTCTATTTATCATCATAAAAAAATGTTTATCATAGGTTATCTAATACACATAAATCTTTACATGGTTAAGAAAAAAATTAATCTCTAAAACCTCATTTAAAGGTCGATATAAACCTATTCATAAATGGCTAACCTTATAACCATTTCAAAATTCAGAATTTATAAAAAAGGTTACTGAATTTCTCAAAATGAACTTAAAATTAATCAACCAAATATTATAAAGTATCTCTTGATTTCCACATACCAAACATTCGAATACCTTCATCATGTATTCTCTTAAGACAAGGTAATAACCTGAATTACCATAAAACCATATTGAATACATACATGCTTTTTCATTCCTTATATTATCTATTTTATTATAAAAACATTTTCATGGAATGATTGGGTTCATCCTTGTACCAATCGAATATGTGATTTCATTATTCCAAAATCCATGTAGATAATCACATGAAATTTCACTAATGGATAAACAATAAGATTTTCATAGGGTTTATTCATACAAAATTAGACATTAAATCCCCAACTAAGGAGAGAAAGACAAGTATTCCCTAATTATCAAGGTTTACGTCATCCATTATGATAGCATAATATTTCCCCTTTTCCTTTTCCCTTAGAGGTTTTTGTGGCTTATCATTCACATTAATCCTTAGATTGGGGCACATGTTAGTATAATGCCCAAGCTCCTAAAAATTGAAACACTAAAGTGTGAGAGGTGTATTTTATTCTTATTTCTCATTATTCAAATAATTATCTACATTTTTCCCATAACATCAGAATTAATTTTCTCGATGACCTTCCTTTCCACACATTCAACATCCTCTTTACCCTTTTAGGTGTTCACCTGAGTGATTCTTCCCACATTTTTGGCATACAGATACCTGGACTTTCTTTCCACCATTTAAGTTTTCATGATATTTGATCTTCCTTTTATTATAAAAAATAGATGAATGGTGGTAATATCCAATTTTTATTTCTACCTTTAGTGGAAATCGAATGACTTCTTCATAGATACTAAAGTATCTTATAGCCAAGGCCTTTTGGAGAGTTTGTTTTAGGACACCAAATAATCGATTAATTTTACTTTCATGGATTATGATTAAACAAGAAACATACCATGAAGGTCTTGTAAAATTAAATTCTTGGGTACCAATAGATTAATCATCCTTTTTTTAAGATCAAGGAATTCATTCTCTATATTTTTATATATAATACAAGGGAAGTACTTACTGAAAAATATCCCCTTAAACTCTTCCCATTCTATAGATTCAATTTCTTCTTGTTACGTCATATTATTAATAAGATTACACCATTGATAAGATTCCCCATCCAAATGATAAAAAATAAAATGAATTTTTCATGTTCTAAACACTGAAAAATATAAAATATATTTTTAGTGGTACTGATCCATTTCTCAAAAACTAGTGGATCATTAGAACAAAAAAAAGAAGGTGGATATTGGCTCATGAAGGACTCAATAGAACATTGTTTCCACCTTTTCTCATTTGGAAGTTCAACATGATTCATATCATGAGAAAGTAGTGTGAGCATAGAAATAAGATTTTTCATCCATACTCTCATAACACTATCTTACTTATGAGGATGATCATTGCTTTTCCCATAACATTCCACATAAAAATGGTTCCTTTGGGTTCCATCCATTGACTAAAAACAAAAAATCAGAGTGTAATCAACACTAATCACAGTCTTAAAACCACATAATAAAGGGAAAATTCTTATAAAATATCAATATATTTCACCTTAGGTTTAATCCTAGTTTATTTATGATTTTTAATAAAACTCTATGATTATAACATATAATTAGACTTATCCTAAGGGATCTTTCTAAGGTTTCCTCATCTTAGTTTCCAATATTTAAATAAAACTGTCCTCTAATACCAACTATAACTATCTAGGATTTTCAAACATGGATATTAAAATTTTTTAGATAGATATTCATTATATTACACAAACACATGCCCAAGGACCATAATAGTTTTGTTCCCATGGAAATTTGGAACACATTATTCTAATTTGTTGAAAGATCTAAAACATCTCACATATAGATCTTCCCATTTAGTAATCCTACTTTAAACCTTTCTTTATTACCTGGGGAAAGGAAACATAATAAAGGGTGAGCATAGATTATTAGTAAGGGTAAACATGGAGGATTCATAAGCATAACATGAGCATAAGTGTATGAAAACAAGAGCATAATGTAAAGACCCTGACCCTAGTACCCTGGAGCCAGTGTCTTGTGTTATTACATCGGTACTAGGTAAAATTTATTTCATCCAAAAGGAAATAATAGCTTATTATCTTTGAAAAAACTAGATACAAACATAATTTTTATATTACAACATAAAATGGAATACAATAGTGAAACTCTGTTGGAAACATCTTGATTATCCTAGATTACCCCTATATATCAGTCATAAAATACATCATGGCATCCTAGGGAAAAAACATAAGAAATGGGTGAGATCAGATTCTTAGTAATGATTGGTATACAATGGAAGATATCATAAATAAATATAAACATTAAGTCAAGGTGAAAAACTAACAACACATTCCATTAAAACATAATCTTGAGCATAATATGGTAGAAATAAAAGATGATAAAATAACTCCATATAAATAATCACATGAGAAATAAACTTAACCATGTATATTATACTATTTTAATAATCAAATGGATTATCATTAAATAATATCATAAATAGGGAATGCATAAAACAGGTCATCATAAACATACCACCAAGGCTTTGGAAAAGACAACATACATAATAGGGTAATACATTAGCTAAAACCCAAACTAGTTTGTCTCAAGGGACCTACCAATGCATCATGGAGATATAGAAGGCCCTTCTCGATACCTAATAAGTTCAATTTATTCTTATTGTGAAAGGGGTAAAACATAACCAAAATAAACATTCATATTAAAAAATATCATATGGAATATGAATACTTTAACCATAAACTATGAATGGTATCAAAATAGAACATCCACAGTCAGACTGAATGACAAACCATTCAATGAAATATGTCAAATGACATCATAATATATCAAACTCAATTAAGAATAATATTCAATAGTTAATGATGACATAGATTAAAATAATCTCATAAAATAATTGATATTTTTTGAGAGAAATGCCCTTTTTTACTTTGAAATCATTTATTTTAAAAATATATGCAATTATAAATGAAAAAAAATATTTGAAAATAACCTTGTAAACAGGTAAATTAATATTTAAAACATCAATTCATCATGATTGTGGAAAAATATTTTTATACCAAATATATTAAAAAAACATTCCTTCCATCAAAGAAGTCATATAGTACCACATTTGGAAAAAAAACGATTCCTTCCAAACCATTTTATAAAAAGTAAAACATAGGTAAAAAGAATATAAATATTTTAGGATAATATTAAAAATATTTTTGAAAACTTTTTTAGAAAACATGGATATGGAATAAATTTTTTCCCTATTAGAGAATTAAACTTAAACAATCCCTAATAATAATGAGTTTGTGAAATAACCCTTACCTTAGGTCTGATTTTATTTTTACGTATATGAAAATATTGTATAATGGTTAAAAAATGTTATTAATTTATACTAGAACTATATTCATATTTATGATATCATATATTATCCTCTTATATTATCTTATTACCCATTTTTTAATAATATTTCATTATTACCCTTGTTTTAGGTGTTAACTACTTCATTTTTCTATACACATTTCGTCATGTAAGTCCTGATTCTTGTGAATAGGATATAGTTTCATCATCTTCCAAATGATATCAAGGTCATAAATATCATATTTATTTAGTATATAAATTTTTATAAACATTCTTGAATGGTGAACATGGAAAATTAATCGCATCACATCACAGAGATGGTAGGTCAAATGTACATACGAGTGACGATATCATTTCCTTAATGGTTAAAGAGTAAGAAATTTTATGATATATTAATTATAAAGAATAAATATCTTGTCATAATTAATATAGATATCCATTATTTTTATCATTATACCCATCCAAGTAAAGTGGTGATGAAAACAAATTACACCACTTCGTGGAGATGGCAAGTCATATGTACGCACGTGTGATGCTTTAATTTTTCATAGGATGGATAAGAGGTGGAATATGATTATACCATAATCATAATAACATCTCAAGAATATATATTATACTAGATTTATTACTTTATAATGGAAAAAAATTAATAGTATGTAAAACAAGAAACAAACTTGAATGAGTTGGTAAAAATGATTACCTTCTTATTCGGTGGACTTCCTTTAGATATCTTCTTAAGGGATCTAGAGTTGGAATTTTTTAAAGACCAGTACCACCAGAAATTGTCTAAGGATGTTGGTAGGAGAAATGGGTGGGTTTTTTGGATCTACAAGACTCAAAGTTATGTGATGAAGTAGATAAGGAGGTGCCCTTTTATAATTGATGTGAGAGGCACTTTTGGAAACCCTCAATATTTTAAATTAATATAAATTAATTTTCAATTCCAAATGGATAAAAAGTGATTTATTTAAAAAATAATATGAGCATTGGTTGAAATAAACTAATATAATAATTTTTATACAAGTTGAGGTCACATTATTACCATTATCATTTGGGTTTAACCCTTATTTAGTACATTTAACTCTTACCATGACAACATGTGTTTCTACTCTTTGAAGGTTAACATAGTTACTTTAAAATTAAAAAAGAACCATAAAACAGTCATGGATGAAATTTTAAACATTATACCAATAATATTTCCTAATTTTATATTCTTATGAATTTTATATCATTTAAAAAAAATATCATTTAATTTAATATAACATTAATGCCAATTTTGATACTATTCATTACTTTGAATTTTAAAAAAATCAATAAAACAATATATATTCGAAATAACACTTCTAAAATATGAATAACATGTAAAATATATCTATAAAATTATTTTATGACATTAATTATCTCAAATTATATTTATTTAAATATTTTTAATATTATTTATTTGATATTTTCATTAATTAAATAATTACTGCATCAGCATTGCGTAAGCCTTTAAAGTAATTATTTATTTCTTAAAAATTAAAAAAAATTATCATGATGAAGATAAATATTTTATATTTAAAATAATATTTATAGAATAATTTATCTTCTTTATAACCATATATTAAAAATTATATAGTTTTTAAAAATATGAGTATGACATCTTTGACTTTTCTTTAAATAAAATATAATAATGGTTATACTCTTGTACAGGTGGCTTAAAAAGGTTATATTATCATCCCAAGGATTATATGTATTGAAACACACTCATAAAATAAAATTTTGATAAGTTTTAGGTGAATTTTATAATATTTATAATATTATTTTTACCCTTAATTACTCGATTTACCTTTAACCATGTTAGTAAAAAAATTACTAAAATTGTTGTTCAGAATATCCAAAAATAAAATGAACCTATTTATATAATTTGGACCCAATTATTCCAAATATTTAATCCATTTTTTCAAAATAAAAAACATATAATTTTTAGTAATTAATTTAAAATTAATCCCATTGACGGAATAAGAAAATAAGTTTTTAAAGTGAAAACGTTGAAAAGTTTAAAAAGTTTTTATATAAAAATTCAATGTTAAATTGATTACAATGAACTAAATTGGATTAAATGGTATAAAATTGATCTAATTATACATTAAAATAGATCAAAAATATAATTTAATGCTATAAATTATTTAGATGAAAAAGTTGATTTGAATTAAAATCCAGTATTTTTCGCTATTCATCAAAACATGAAACTTAATAGAAAAATACCAAAAATTCAACAAAAGTAAATTTTTATATTATGATTTAAAATAATAATTTTATTTTTTTCAAATATAATTTATAATGTGTAAAGAAAATAGATTTAAAATAAGTGCTCCATTAAAATGAGATAAAATTGCCTTTAGAAAAATATAGATTTTTATGATTAAAATTGAATTCATTCACATATTTTTCCTATAAGGTATTTTAGATAAATGTCAAAAAAATTCATTAAATATATAAATCTTGTAATTTGGTTGATACTATTCATTCCCACCATTTTAACTGCTAGGTTATAACATCCAATAGATCGGGGTGCATTTGAACTCAATGTAGTGTGCATCACAACCTATTAAATTTATTTAAGAAAACATACCATGACATATTGGGGTGTTACTTTATTCCCTCATTCAAAAAATTTTTATCCTTAAAATTTATATAATATCACCTCATAAAAATATTTGGGTAATTATTCATCATAATTTTCTCAGGTTTCCATATCACCTCTTCTATTTTGTGATTTGTCCACAGTACCTTTACCAACTGAGGCATCTGATTCCTCAACACTTGTTTGATAGTATCCATAATCTTGATTAGATATTCACAGTAGGATAAATTATATTGAAATTATATTTGTTAATAAGTGAGAACATGTATTGGGTTTGGCATGTAATTCCTTAGCAATGATGTGTGGAACATATCATGAACTTTGGAGATACTTGGAGGCATTGCTAATATATAAGATAAAGCTCCAATTCATTCTATAATTTCGAATGGTTCAATATACACAAGGATTAAGTTTCCTTTATTATTGAATCTTATAACACCCTTCTATGGAGATATCTTCAATAAAATATGACCTTCCACTTGAAATTCCAAATCCTTCCTTTGGTTATCAGAATATATCTTTTGACTACTTTGAGTTTCTTTGATATGGGTTTGAATAGTATCTAACTTTTATGTTTTTCCCTCCACAAGTTCAAGGACTATAAGTTTCCTTTCACCAAATTCATTCGAATAAGTTATTGTAGAACATCTCTTTCCATATAAATTTTCATATGCTGCCATTTTAATAGTGTAATGAAAGCTATTGTTATAGGAAAATTATACCAAAGGTAAATACTAATCCTATGTACCTTGAAAGTCAAGTGAGAATGTCCTCACCATGTCTTTTGAAGTTTGGATAGTCCTTTCTGACTACCCATTAGTTTTCAGGGTTGTAAGCAGTGCTCAAATTAATTTTGGTATCAAGGGTTATATGAAGAATTTTCCATAATTTTGATTTAAAAAAATGATCTTGAGCAGATATAATTGATAGAGGTTAACCATAATGTCTTAAAACATCATTAATATAGATTCTTTATCAGCTTTCAAGAGGAAAATATTTTCTTATATAAATACAATGTGCTAATTTGGTAAGGTGATAAAAAATAACCCATACCACATCATTCCTTCTGGGAGTCCTTCATAGTACTGGGACAAAATACATCGTAATATCATCCCATTTCCACATAGGTATAGGAAGAAGTTTCATGACTCTTATATGATGTTTTCTATCAGCCTTCACTTGCTGACAAACTAGTCATCTTAACACTTAATCATCAATTTCCCACATTATATTATCCCCCCAAAAATGTTCCATAAATTCTATATACATCTTAGTTCTACTGGGGTGTATAGAGAAATTTGAGCTATAATAATCATCAAATAATTCCCTTTTTAGATCCAGTATAGAGGGAACATAAAGTCTCTTTCAAAATCTCAAAACACCATCTTCATATATGAATTCTTCTAATTTTCCATCACTTATAACTTTTATATTCTTTTGGAAATTATTATCCTTAGACTAGGGACTATTTATCTTTTCTAAAAAATATGGTTTAGAAACCATTTGATAAAGGAGTGATATTTCACATTTCTTAATAATTACCATATCCATCCTTACTATATCCATGAACATAGGATCCCTTTAAATTCTCATTTTTTTTAAAACTCTATGATCCTTCCTGGTCAATTTATCTACCACCTTATTTACCTTACCTAGGTGGTAGTTTATTGAACAATAATAATCCTTGAGTATCTTGAGCCATCTAAGTTACCTCATGTTAAGTTCTTTATATGATAATATATATTTCAAACTCTTTCGATATGTATATATCTCACATCTTTCACCATAAATATAGTGTCTCTGTATCTTTAGAGAAAATATTACTGCTACTAACTCAAGATCCTGAGTCGGATAATTCTATTCATGAGTTTTTAACTACCTTGATTCGTATGAAATAAATCTATCATTATGAATAAGGACACAAACAAGTAATTTTCTTGATGAATCACTATAAATCACAAATCCAACATTTCTTGATGGTAAATTCAAGATCACAACATTTACTAATCTTACCTCCAATTATTCAAAACATTATTCACATTCTTTTGTCAATAAAAACATAACCCCTTTATGTGTGATCTTGGTTAATGGGGTATCCAAATGGGAAGAATTCTGAATGAGATGCTATTAGTGATCTAATAAACCAATGAAACTATATACCTCAGTTATTTTTGTTGGTGTAGGTCATTCCTGGACAAAATTTATCTTTACAAGATCAATAGAGATTCCACCCTTGAAGACAATATGGATAAGAAAAGAAATTTCCTAAAGCCAAAATTCACACTTGCTAAATTTTCCATATAACTCCTTCCTTATGAGAGTTTTAAGAATGATCTGCAAGTTATTATCATGATCTTTATAAATTTTATAATACAGCATAATATCTTCAATGAATACCACAAATAATAATCAAGATATTCCTTGGGTAATTTGTTCATTAGATCCATAAAAACTGAGGGTTCATTAGTTAATCCAAATGGAATTACTATAAACTAGTAATGTCCATACCTCATTTGAAAAGTTGTCTTAAAAATGTATTCATTCTTTACTCGCAGTTGATGATATCAAGAATGAAGGTCAATCTTAGAAAAAAATCTAGCTACCTGAAGTTGAATAAATAAATCATCAATACGAGGAAAATGATACTTTTTATTTATTATAATGGAATTGAATTCACTTTAATAAATAAAAATTCTCATAGATCCGTCTTTATTCTTAATAAAGAGAATAGGGTCTCCCCATAGAGAAACACTAGGGGAAATAAATCCCTTTTTACCCAAAACCTCTAATTTTTTATTCAACTCCACTTATTCCACTATGGACATTTTATAGGGATTCTTTAATATTGGTCTTAGATCAGGGATTAAATCAATTGAAAACTCAACTTCACAGTATTGGGGATGTCAAATTAATTTATCAATAAATACATCAATGTATTCCTTTACAATAGATACATAATCAATTTTATGATTAATTTCTTCATCCCTAGATGTCATTTTCTCTTCCTCACTAAGAATGTCATTCAATATAGATACTGGGGTGGATCTAGATAATAATTAGATGATAAATTTTTTGCTCTAAAAATAACAAATTCTATATATTCCTCACAAATTGTAATTTCCTTCATCATGAAATAAGTTTTGGAATCATATTTTAAAATCCAGTCCATACTGAGGATTATATCTAAGTCAAACATAGGAATGATGAAAAGGTGATCAATTAAATCACGTTTATGTTTCATAAAGGGTACTACCTAACACATCTTTGTTGTAATGATACTTTTCTTAGAAGTTTTGAATAAAAAACTCCTTTATTAAATAAAAAGGAAAATGTCTCATTTTCTTGGAAAATTGGGAAGATATAAAAGAATGCAATGATCCAGAATCAAATAATGTATTAGATAAATTTGATAATATGATTAAATTACCTTCCACTACATCATTAGAAACTTCAACCTCAGTTTTTGTAATCACAAAATCTTATCCTTGCTCCCTTTGAAATTTCTAGGGTATGTTTCCTTGATACTTAGGACATTAACGCAAATAGTATCATAGCTCTTTACAACTGTAGAACTACACATTATTGTCTTCTTTATTTCCCTTGTAATAATGGTTCTGGTGGCCTTTTTCTCCACATTTGTAATAATCTCTCGTTCCCAATAGGCATGTTCTATGATGTTTTTTTCAACATTTATCATAGGATAGAAATTCAACTATTCCCTCCCCCTCACCTTGTTTCCTTTTCTAGAGTACTGATCAACACTCTTCTTATCTTTATTTCCCTTAAATTCTTAATATGTAGATAATTATTTCTCTGTCTTGATAGAATATGAGATAATATCTTCACATGATGAGAAATTTTGAGAGATCAATTCCCTTTAGGGGAATGATTTTAACCCATTAAAGAATCGATCAATCTTGATATTTGGATTACGTAAATAGTTCATATCATGACTTTGTAACCTTGTAATGTTGGTTTCATATTTAACAACATTCTTATCCTCATTTTACCTCAGATTCAAGAATTGTCTCTCTATATCCAATCACTATTCATAGGGGAAATACCTTTGCAAAAAAAGTTCCTTAAAATCATTCAATTCCATATTTTCTATTTCTTCCTCCTACTTCGTGTTTTTAATCAATGACCACCATTGATCCACATCTCCTTAGATATGATAAACTATTATGAAAACCTTCTCCCTTTCATTACATCCAAAAGAAATAAATATATTCTCTAAGGAACTTATCCCTTGTTCAGCTACAAATGGATTATTAGTCCCATTAAATGTTAGAGTTTTTTGTCTCATAAAGTGTTCTAACATTGTTCCTCCACATTGTGGATTAGGCTTCTCTATATATGTAAGGTTATTTCTGATAACTTGAGTCAGCTGTCCCATTATAGTTATAAGTTTCTCAGTATTAATTTGAAATTTAGTTCCAACATCATTATCTTACGTAGGAGGGAAATCCCTATATGGATTACATGAATTGATAAGGTTTATATTCCTTCTACTATTCCCAATTTATAAACAATGGAATACACTATATTAGTTTATGAATCATAATGCATGAATTTTAACTAGAAAAAAAAACATAACTTAAATTGAAATTTTTTGTATAGATAATCTCAAAATCATAAGCATGGTTACTTTAGGTATATTATCAAAGTTCGTTATAGGGTTATGTTACCCTAATCTATATTTTCTAAATCTAGTTTCCAATTTTTTTACTAAACTTACTATGATACCAACTGTAAAGACCCCGAGCCTATTATCCCAGATCCTATGTCTTGCTTTATTACATTGGTACTAGGTATAAGCGATCACATCCTAAAGGAATGAATATTTTAGTAGCTTTGAAAGAACTAGAAAAAAACATAATTTTTACAATACAACATGAAATGGAATATAAAATATAAACTCCATTGGAAATATACATATTATCCTAGATAACCCCTTCATATCAATCGTAAAATACATTATAGAATCCTAGAAAAAAATAAAACATAATAAAGGGGAAAGATCAGATTCTTAGTAAGGATAAGCATACAATAGAAGCTATCATAAATAAACATAAACAATAAGTCAAGGTGAATAACTAACAACACATTCTATTAAAACATAATCTTGAGAATAATATGGTAGAAATAAAAGCTGATCAAATAACACCATCTAAATAATCACATGAGAAAGACACTTAACCATGGATATTATACTAGTTGAATAATTACATGGATTATCATTAACTAATCTCATAAAGAGGGAACTCGTAAGTTGGGACATCATAAACATACCATCAAGGCTTAGGAAAAGACACCATAAATAATTGGGTAAGTAATTAACCAAAACCCAAAATAGTTTGTCTCATGAGACCTAATGATGCATCAGGGGGCTAAAACGGGCCTCACCCAACACTTTATAAGTCCAATACATTACTCTTATAAAAGGGGTGAAACATAACCAATATAAACATTTGTATGAGAAACTATTATATGAAATAAGAATATTTTTACCATAAACTATGAATGGTATCAAAATAGAATATCTACAGTCAAACTGAATCATAAACCATTCAATGAAATATGGTAAATTATATCATAAGAGATCAAAATAAATTAAGAATAATATTCAATAAAGGATATTGACATAGATTAAAATACTATAATAAAATCATTGATATTTTTTTGAGAGAAATACCATTTTTTACTTTGAAATCATTTATTTTAAAAAACTCACAATTATAAATGAAAAAATTAATTTGAAAAGAAAATTGTAAAATTGTAAAGGAAGCTTAAAAAATTCAATGCATCATGATAGTGGATTAATTTTCTCACGCTGCATAAGTCAAAAAAATATTATTTCCATCAAAAAATTAATAAAGTACCTCATTTGGAAAAATAAAAAAGATTCCTTTAAAAAAATTATAAAAAGGAAAAAATGAGTGATTTTTTTTTCAAAATTCATAGGATAACTGTAATAATATTTTTTAATTTTTTGAGAAAACATGTATATGGAAGAAAAATGTTCCCCAATGGAGTCTTAAACTTAAACAATCCTGAATAATAATGAGATTATGAAATAACCTTTACCTTAGGTTTAAATTCCATTTGTACATATATTAACCTATTGTATAATGGGTTAAAGAATGTTATTAATTTATACCAGCACCGTATTCATATTTATGATATCATATATGATCCTATTATATTTTTTTATCACCCTTTTTTAATGATATTTCGTTATTACCCTTGTTTCAGGTGTTAACTGCTTCATTTTCCTATGCACGTTTCATCATGTAAGTCATGATTATTGTGAATAGGATATACTTTTATCATATAAATCATGATATTAATGTCATAGATATCAAATTTATTCATTATATAAATTTTTATAATCATTCTTGAATGATGAACATAGAAAATGAATCACATCGTGTCGTGGAGACGTTATGTCATACCTACGCACGAGCGACGATATCATTCTTTTAATGGGGGAAGGGTAAGAAATTGTATGGTATATTAAATATAAATAATAAAAATAATTTCACAGTTACTATATATATATCCATTATTTCCATCACTATACCCATACAAGTAACGTGGTGATGAAAAACAAATTATACCATGACGTCGAGACAGTAAGTTTAACATACTCACACACAATGATTTCGTTTTTCATAAGATGGATTAGAGGTGGAATATGGTTGTCCCATAATAATAATAACATCTAATAATATATATTATACTTTATTTATTTATTTATAATTTGAAAAACTTGAATAGGAAGTAGAAGAAGAAATGAACTTGAATGAACTGGTAAAAAAGATTATCTTCTTCTTTGGTGGACTTCATTTAGATATCTTCTAATGGATCTACAATTGGTATTTTTGGAAGAAAAGGACATCCAAAATTTGTATATGAATTTTTTTGGAGATATTTTCAGTGTTTGGTCAATATATAAGGCTCAATGTGGTGTGAGGAAGTGAGGATGGAGGTTCCCTTTTACAATTGAGGTGCGGGGCACTTTTGGAAACCCTCAAAATATTAGATTAATATATATTAATTTTTAATTAAAAATAGATAAAAATTGATTTTTTTTATAATATAATATTATTATGGGTCTAAATAATCTCATCCAATAATTGTTATACAAGTTTAGGTCACATTATTACCCTTATCTTTTGGTTTTAACCCTTATTTAAACCCTTTAACTCTTACAATAAAAACATGCGTTTTTACTATTTGAAGGTTAATATAGTTAATATTAAATGCCAAAATAACCATAAAATAATCATGGATAAAATTTTAAACTTTATCCCAATATTTTTACGAATTTTATATTTTTATAAATTTTATATCATTTAATAAAATATTATTTATTTTAGTATAACAACAATGACAATTTTGATACTATTCATTACTTTGACTTTTAAAAAATCAATAAAATAAGATATCTTATAAAAACACTTATAACATATCAATTACATGTAAAATGTATCTATAAAATTCATTAATGACATTAAAAATCTCACATTATATTAATTTTAATATTTTAAATACCATTTATTTGATATTTCCATTAATTAAATAATTACTACATCATCACTGTATTAGCCTTTAAATTAAATATTTATTTATTAAAAATTAATAATAAATTATCATGATTAATATAAATATTTTATCTTTAAAATTAATTTTTATAGTCGAATTTATCTTCTGTACAACCTTATATTAAAAATGATATAGTTATTAAAAATATGAGTAAGACCTCTTAGACTTTTCTTTAAATAAAATATAATAAATGTAATACTCTCATAAAAGTATCTTAAAAAGTTTATAATCTCATACCACTGATGATTTTGATCAACACAAAATCATCCAATTAAATTTGGAAAAGTGTTAGGATAATTTTATAATATTTATAATATTATTTTTACACTTAATTACTCAATTTACCTTTAACGGTGTTAATAAAAAAATTACTAAAATTACAATTCATAATCAAAAAATATAAAAGGAAACTATTTACATAACTTGGACCCAATGATTCAAAATATTTAATCCATTTTTCAAAATTCAAAACATATATTTTTCAGTAATTAATTTAAAATTAATCTCGTTGATGGAACAAGAAAATTAGTTTATAATGTGAAAACATTCAAAAGATTGAAATGTTTTTATATACAAATTAAATGTAAAATTTATTCCAATGACCTACATTAGAATAAATTATATAAAATTTATCTAATTATAATTTAAAACAATCAAAAATATAATTCAAAACTATAAATTATTTAGATGAAAAAATCTGTTTTCAATTAAAATCCAGTATTTTTCACTATTAATCAAAACATGAAACTTATCAGAAAAAATACCTGAAATTCAATCAAATTAAATTTTTGTATTTATATTTATGATAATAAGTGTTTTTTCAAATATAATTATAAAATTTTCAAAAACTAAATTTAAAACAATTGATCCATTAAAAGAAGACAAAATTGCCTTTAGAAAATATAACTTTTATGATTAAAATTGGATTCACTCTTATCTTGTGATAATAAAGTCTTTTGGATGAATGTCAAAACATTTTATTAAATATATAAATTTCATAATGTAGTTAATACTATTCGTTCCCACCATTTTAATGGCTAGGTTATACAATTCAATAGATCGTGATGCATTTGAACTCGATGTTGTATGGAACACAAGCTATTAAATTTATTTAAAAAACATACCATGAAATCTTGGGGTTGTTACACATAAAATTTGAAAAAATTAACCTACATATAAAATATCATAATCTTGAACCATGGGATTAAATATTGGTAGTTCATAATAAATGAATCATAAGGTAATCTAAGCTCATGAGCCATGAGAATATAATAATGGTATAAAACATGGAATTTGTTGAATACAAAAAGATTAGGATATCTTGTGTAAATGATACCTACCAATAAATTCAAAATATTTTAGCCTTTGGATAATCAACCATTTACCTACTTCAGGCTTGGGATAACCTCCCATGTACCCTCTTGTTGCAGGCTTAGGATGACCACATGTTTACCCTCTTATTGTGGGATTGGGATGACCTCCCTTGTATCCTTTGATTTCATATAACATTTATCATTTCCCAATTAATTGGAGGAAGATATAGGCCCCACCCATAACATAATGAAAAATATACATATGTGTTCCATAGGACCATAAATCATTCATGAAATCCGAACCCATGTAAAGAAATGAGATTCATAAACACTTTATCATAACAGAACTCATGGAGAAGAAATAGATTTGATAAATATCATGCCATCATAAACATAAAACATTTAGAGAAATATTAACAATGGTATACTTAAATAATATCCCTATTAAATCATAAGTAACACCTACATAATTCATCTTAGATGGGAAAATGATTTTTTGAAAGATCACATTGGAATAATTCTTGAGGAAAATATCCTTTCCTTTATGAAATCATTTTATTTAAAGAGACACACAATTACGGAAGAAAAAATTTTATTTGAAAATAACCTTATTATCTTATAAAATAATATTTAAATCATTAAGGAGTCTTGGTAGTGGGAAAATTTTTGCATTCTATATATGTTAAAAATACATTTCTTCTATATTTTTGTTTTCAAAATTTCGTAAAGTACCTTGTTTAGGAAATAACAAAAAGATTATTTTAAAAAAAATTGTAAAAATAAAAACATGGGTAAAAATGATTTTAAATATTCATAATAAATTATTAAAAAACTATTTGAAAATATTTTTAAAAATAATTACATGGAAGATAAATGTTTTGCAATGGAGTCTTAAATATAAACAATCTCGAATAATAATGAGATTGTGAAATAAACTCTTACCACTTTATAAACAATAAAATTGTATGACCCATTAAATAAAGAAAATTATATAGATTTTAAAATACCATAATATTTAGGATAAGACTCTTAAAAAACACTCATGGGAAGTAATTACACCACACAAAAGAAACAAGTTGTGTATAAGGTATGTGTCCCCATAAATAAAAGGGAGATAATTTTTTTTACCTTAAGTCTTGACATACTTCATACACGTTAAGAACTCAAATATAGTAACTACAAGTTTATTATACATATTACATAAAACCATATTCATATATATAATTCCATATATTATTTACTTATGACTTTATAATACTCATTTATTAACAATTCCATGTTAAAGATTTGTTTTGGGTAATAATTGCTTTGTTTTTCATACAAGTTTTGACTTGTTATTTATTTTTCCCTATTAATTAGATAATTTTTTCATCATATATAGAATTATAAAAATTATATAAATATCATATATATTCATTATATACATATTTATGTTGTTTAAAAAAATTAGAAAATAAAATACACTGTTCATGGAGACAGTAGGTCGTACGTATGCATGGAAACAATTTTCATTTTCTTATCAGATTCAAAGAACAAAAGTTATATAATATATTATAATTAAAAAATAATTTTTATTCCATATATATCATATATTCTTATTAAAATACTCTTTAATTAATTCCATGTAAAGTGTGAATGAATCAAATCGCTTCGCGAGGCGATAGTATATCATATACACAAATTACATAATCGTATTCCCACAAATGGAAAGTATGAAGGTATGCATGATATAAAAATTCCAAAATAATAATAACATATTAAAATATGTGCATGTCATAAATATCATATCTTATGTCACTCTAACATGTTTTATGGTCATCATTTAAGGTATTTTGATAATTTATTATGATATTTAAGTCTCTCTCATGTTCTTCTTCATGTTACAATATGTCTTTCCCTTATTGGTCAGTTGAGATCACCCATTTCTTATATTTTCATTCCATAGGTTATGAGGATGAGTCTTACAAATGAATTTTCAAGATATGGTTGAGTATAACAACTTTAAGGAGAAATCATTGTGAGTTTTATAAAATAAGCTTATTATATTGCTAGTATCTAAAGACAATGAACCTATCAGTCCTTGAGATATTATTATTTATGAAATGTATTGTTTTAAATAATTTAAAGGATGTAAAATAGAGGCATGATTAATTATGTTTCTTTACTCTAGCTAAAAATGGTCAGGATAGTGCTCTCACTAGAATTTTTAACTCATGAACATCTGTTGTGGAAATAATAACTCATGTATATGAAATATAATATGAGGGTCCATGAATAAAGGACTTTAATTTTAATCTAATATGCACAAATTAATTCTTAACCATAACCATCAATCATGGGAATATTCCCATAGTTTTTACTATCAACACTCCATTCTCGGTGGGAACTAGACAAAGGTGGTATTCATGGGAGTCGATTGATGTATCATCCCTATTTAGCTTACCTTACACCACTAGATAATATTATAAAAAAATACATGGTAGAAAATATGGCCTAAAATAGGGAGATATCTAATCTAAATACTATCTCCCACTTGGATATTTTTTCACGACACCACTCTTGTTTTCATTAGGAAAAGCTCTATCCTTTCCCCAAATACATGGTGTATTCCAACAATAATCTTGAATAACCCAATGATCTATAAATGGAATTTATTATATGTAGTTTTTTATGGAAACATAACAACAAATTGAAAATTTATCCCCCAGAACCACCACATAAACTTCTAAAATTTGAATAATTTCACTCTAAAATGTGTCCAGGAAACAGCTTATGTGGTCTGTGGGCCTCAAATCATACTTGAACATGGTCACACCACATTGTGGAGGATCCAAAATCATTAGATAAGAATCAATCCCAAACAAGAGATCATACTCTAGCCATAGTAGATTAGTCCCATCATATGTTTAAGAGAAACATCATCAACTATCGTATTGTTATGATGTATAGAAATATCAATGTAATAATCATTATATAGTTATTTAAAGTACAAACCAGATGGAAATGTGAGTCCTTGAATCCATATAATGCTTCACCACTCAAGGACCAATCTTTCCTTGGAAACTCATGAGGCCTATATCATTAGAATTCAAACAATATACATAGTACACAGTTAGTCTCATCTAACTTAGCAGAAGCTACTATCTTACCTATAACAATGTCATGCACTGAGAGAAATAGGGAGATGAGCTTCCTCATATCACAATTCAAGGATGTATCTCAACTCGGATTTTAAAACAATTCCTCATCATATCAAGAACAACAGAATCTATAGATAGAAGTCCCAATTCCCAATAACTAGATAGTATCCAAGGGGATTATCGTCTCTACTATAGTATAGGAATCCACACCCTGTTAGGATCAAGGGAGTACTGACCCCATGCCCAAATGGAGGATCTAAAACACTAATAGAATTTATAGTATACAAAGATATCTATAGGATATTTGAAACATAGTTTCGAGAATAAAATTACTCATCTAGAATAACCACATCGCCTCACTAGAGTCATAAAGAAGATCCTATGCCTCATTGAATATCCCAAAATAGATGGTAGTGGTACCATAAAATTAGTAGAATAATGTATATGAAATAGGTATCAACATTTTATATTTTTAGGGGAGTTTTTAACTCTATAAAATCCTATGGGAAATCATTCACCCTAGTATCCACACAGTTCCCAGAGGGATTACCAACCCCACAAACTAATATCCACACATTTTCTAGGGGAATTACTAACTCCTCACCCTCTTAGGGGAATTATTTCTCCACACCCTAGTATCCACATAATTCCTAGGGGAATTAAAAACTACACACCTTGGTATCAAAAAAATTCATAACAGTATTATCGAGGCACCATCACCTAGGAATATAACACATCCATGAGTACCACAATTTCTCTCATCATCTATAGAGGTTTTATCCCATGCCATTATAGAAATATTTTCTATGAGGGAAATATCCATCTTCACTAATAGAGGAAATTTTAAAAAGTAGGATATCACACCATGAAACCAATAATACACTAATCACAGATGATGCATGGACCAACTCAATTATACCCTATAACCAATTTCTTAAGTTCTTAAGTTATCCAACATATTATTAGAGTCCTTGGGTAGGAATTTATTATTCTCCACAACCTCACTGGGTTCTCTAGTCTGTCAAATTAACCTATACACCTCCATAAATTTCTCCTTATAGGCCCCAAACCAAGCTCACAATATTCCTAACTATAAAACTCCATCCTTAGGAAAAATACTATTTAATACCACTTTGACATGACTAGACTCACTAGGGACCTGATTGGGTTAGTAGTAAGTTGAGTGTGCTACCCTAAGATAGACTTTGATAGGCCAGGAGCTAGTGACTAGCACTAAGTATGAATATATCAAAGTGTGGGAGTCCTTATCTTATATCAACCTATAACAAATACATAACTACAATGAATAATATAACCAATAATACTCACAAAAAATATATAAAAAACATAAATTTTTACAACCCATACATGATACAATCACTAAAACCCACAATGAGTACTAATACATGATCCATAATGCAATGGGGGAAAGATACATGACCAACATCCCAATATGAAAAGAAATATAAGAAACATAGATGAAGAATTCACAAAAATCTAGGTCCAAGCATCACTACTACAAAATTTCCACTTAACAGTGCTAGAAATAGTCCTTATCAGTGATAGAAAAGCACTAAATACATGAGCGATGTTAAAAGCCTGGGTCTTTTATCAACACTTTTTTTAGCACCGATAAAGGACCTCTTTATCAATTATTTTATTTAGCACCACTAAAGTCACCATGTATCAGTGCTTATAAATGAGCTGATAAAGGGCCATATTGCAGTGTATTGTAATAGCACACTACAACACCACTGGAATGTGTTGTAATAACACACCTTAGCACTAGAAACACACCAGATATCAACAAAAACAAGTCCCAACATATTATTTAAATGAAATGAAATTTGAAACACAAATATAAGAAAAAAACACCATATCATAGAAATTTCAAACGTTGGTTTATAAAATTACATAAATACAAATTATTACACACATTCAAAAACATCAATGTTACTTTATCTTTTAATCCTGACCCAAATAATTTTATTTCCAAACAAACCACCCCTACTTGAGCAAAATAATGCACCTATATAAGAAAAAAAATCTTATGTTAGTAATAATATAAAGAAATAAATTAATAGAAAGTGTTAATTTTACTAAAATTGATGTAAATTTTAAATAAAAAGACACACTTGGAGTTATACCAGTCACACCATGCTTCAGATTGAGGTGAAGATGATTCCAATACATCACAAATGACTTTTGGATCATTTTCCTTAAGTAGAAAAAACAATCAGAATGTGCTTTCTCAATTTTGAGTACGTTAGTTGTCTTTTTTACTAAAATGTCATTTTAAACTAGAAACACAAACTTTTGACTTATTATGATCATGTCATGAATTAGTTTCATGTGAAATTGATTCCTAGACAATGAAATTGACTTATGAATCATTTTCTCAAATTATCAGGAAAATCTGAGTGCGTTTGATTGGTTTTAAGTGAGTGAAACCTTTTGAACTAAAATGTCAATTTCAAACTGATAATAGACACTTTGAGTCCTACTAGGAACATAGTGTATTGTATTGAGGTGTAACTAATTCCTACACGTCAAAAATGACTTATGTATTGTTTTCATATAATATTAATACAATCCAATTGTGCTTTCCCAGTTTTGAGTAGAACAATTGTCCATTTTACTAAAATTGATGACAATTTTAAATAAAAAGACCCACTTTGAGTCATACTTATCACACCATGAATCAGATTGAGGTTTCGTTGATTCCAACATTCCCCAAATGACATATAGATTATTTTCCAAAAGTATAAAAACAATTTGAATGTCTTTTCCTAGTTTTGAGTATGTCACTTATCTTTTTTACTAAAATGTAATTTTAAAATTGAAACATGCACTTTGACTCATAATGATCACATTGTGTATCAGATTTAGGTGAAGCATATTTATACACAATAGAAATGACTTATGGATCATTTTCCTAAAGTATTTAAACTATTTGAATGTGTTTTCTTAGTTTTGAGTAGGTCAGTTGGCCTTTTCACTAAAATTGATGTCAATTTTAAATAAAAACATACACTTAGAGTCATAATGGTCGCACCGTGCATCATATTGAGGTGAAGAAGATTCATACAAGTCTAAAATCACTTATGGATCATTATAAAAAAGTATCAAAACAATCTGAATGTTTTTTTTCATTTTGAGTAGGTTAGGTTTTTTACTAAAATTGATGTCAATTTTAAATAATGATGCACTCTGAGTCATACTGGTCACACTGTGCATTGTATTGAGTTGAATATGATTCCAAAACATACCAAATCACTTATGTATTTTTTTTATAATGTATCAAAATAATATGATTTTTTTGCTTAGCTTTGAGTTTGTCACATTTCTTTTTTATTAAATGTCATTTTAAGCTTGAAACACACACTTTGCTTTATATGGATCCCATCGTGTATCGGTTTGATGTGAGATTGATTCATACATTTAAAAAAAGATTTATGAATCAATACCCTAAATTATTCAGAAAATATGAGCATGTTTTCTAGGTTTTCAGTGAGTGATAATTTTTAATGTCAAATGTCGATTTTAAACTGATAACAGACACATTGAGTCATATCGGGAACATTGTGTATTGGATTGAGGTGCGATGGATTCTTACATGTAAAAAATGACATATGGATTCTTGTATTAAATTATCAAAACAATATGAATAAGTTTTCTCAGTTTTGAGCATGTCGGTTTTCTTTTTTTACTAAAATTAATGTCAATTTTAAATAGAAAGAAGTGTGTGGAACCATACCAGTCAAATCGTGTGTTGGATTATGGTGAGGCTGATTCCTACACATCTTAAAGTATCAAAACAATCCTAACTATCAATGTTACCATGATTTCCATTGAAATTATTTATCTAACTGCCAACAATGCATGTGCAGCTTTGAACAAACCACATCAACTCAAAAAAAATCCACCTGTATAAGAAAAAAATTATTATGAGTAACAATAAAAATAAATTAATTAAACATAAATATGAAATAATACATTAATTATATGGAAAATTATTTTACTGTTAAAATATCATGATTACCTCTGTGATTGAGTAGTTGAGGGAATTTGAAAGAAAGTGAAAAATGTAAACACTATAGGGGTGAAAGGTTTTGAGGGAGAAGTCTGGGGAAGTTTTGGTGAATAAATACATGAAAGATGAATGGATCACCCCAACTCGAACAAAAGAATCATCCTATATAAGATAATAATTATTATATGAGTAATACAAAAAAGAAATAAATTAAACATAAATATGATACAATTCATTAATTCTATGTACAATGATTTTACTGTGAAAATATCAAGATTTCCTATGTAATTGAGTAGAGGCAGTGTCATTTCTCTTCCTATAAAGAATGTAGAGAGAACTTGAAAGAAAGTGATAAATGAAACACTTTAGGGGTGAAAAGGTTTTGAGGGAGAAGAAGTCTGTGTAATTTTTGCTACAGAAAGGCATGAAATATGGATAGACCACCTCAACTCGAACAAAAGAATCCACTTATATAAGAAAATAATTATTATGTGAGTAATTATAAAAATAAATAAATAAAAAATAAATATGAAATAAGAAATTAATTATATGGACAATGATTTTACTGTGAAAATATCAAGATTATCTCTGTAATTGAGCAGAGGCAGCATATTTTCTCTTCATACAAAGGAAGTGGAGAGATCATAAAAGAAAGTGATAATGAAACACTGTAGGGGTGATAAGGTTTTGAGGGAGAAAAATTCTATGGAAGTTTTAGTGTAGAAAGGCATGAAATATGGATATACCACCCCAACTGGAACAAAATAATCCACCTGTATAAGAAAATAATTATTATGTGAGTAATACTAAAAAGAAATAAATTAAACATAAATATGAAATAATAAATTAATTCTATGGACACTAATTTTATTATGAAAACATAAAGATTACCTATGTGATTGATCAGATAAAACATTGTTGTTCTTCTTACAAAGGAATTACACATGGATAGAAATATTCTAAAATAAACAAACTCTACAAGGAATAATTAAAATTAAATAAATGTTCCATTATATAATTTTTCAGTAAAATAGAGAAATTATATCATAACATTACCTTTAAATCTTTCCGAAGGGTTCCCTTCATTATAGTTTGTTCTTCCAAGGGGTTGGTAACATGATCATGTGTAGAATAAATTGTTTACATGAGTAGTCAAACATTTAATTTAGATTATGTTAATGTAGTAGAAAACATATAATATTATGAGGAAAAACATAATTTATTAAAAAAAAATTTAACTTGTCCTTGAACTATATTTATTTTTTAAAAGGATTAAAGGATTTGGATCCTCTATCAAGAATCAAAATCCCCTCTAGCGTACAAGACATTGTCTACATTGGGACCGATATGAACATATTGTGATGTCCCAATGAAAGGGACATCCTCGATTGAATTTTCATTTGACTCAACATTTGTTTTAGTCACCAACAGGACAATAAACCAATTATTCTTTATTGGATCAGATACATAAAATACTTTCACTTATTATGATTCCATTAGGAATGGATCATCTTTTCCACTTCAACAATGAAATTGACCTTCACAAATCCCATTTCATCAACTTTCACACCATTGATATTATAAACCCATTTGAAATGGAAAAGAAGAACTTTAAATGTTGTATAATACGACTCGTATATCTATTAAATAATTCCAAAATATGACATATTTTCATAAATTGGATTTCTATCCTTGGAACATGATATGTTTATTACTTCAACCACAAGAGTAACACCACTATTTTTCATCATACTGAAGTCATCATATTATTTTGTATAGAATTTATAACAATTGATTACAAAACCGGTGTAAGATATAAAATATACATTCAGTCCTTTAGATAGCCATTGGAGTCATTTGGGAATTGAATTCATTTTTTAGATAACTAATTATAAAATTGATCTCTAAACCATCCTATAAACTGTTGATTATGTGTATTTGATATCCATCCTTCACCCCTTAGTGGATTTAAATATCTAATAATTTCTTTGTGGGATTCAATGTATGGATCAAAATCTTCACTATTATGTAATATGTAAAGGTTTGATTGCTCCCACTCTGCCAAGATAATTATAGAAAAATATCTTCTATAAATCACTTTTCCTAGAAGGCATTCGATGTGACAAGACTTTGGGAGACTGATGCTTTCAAAATCTTATTGGAAATCGGTATATAATTCAATATCTTCTTCAAAAATATATCATTCTACAATAAAATATTATGGGAGACATTGTTTCTTGACATACCCTTTCAAAATCTTCATATACCATTCAACCAGGGCACATCCATCTATAAAGGACATGACCACATAGTGGAAACTATCTAACCAAGTGAACCATCAGGTAGACCATTATATCAAAGAATGATAGTGGGAATAACATCTCCAATTCACATAATATGAAAAAAATATCATTATTCATAATGGAAATTTTTTCAGGGCTACAACTTTACTACATATGTCTTTGAAAAATAAGTCAAGTCAATTTAATGTATGTCATACATTTTGAGTAAAAATGATACGGAAAACAACAAGTATTAAATCTTGCATCAAAACATGACATTCGTATGATTTTATTACTTATAACATGAAATTATTCATTGAGATGAAATTATTGATATTATATGAAAACCCTTGCGGAAATTTTACACTAGTAAGTAAAAGGAAAAATTTAAATTTTTATTGTTTGGATAGAGTGTAACCCACTAGAGGAAGAAAAGTCTTCCTCTTACCTGTCACTGGTGCCAACTCTTCCCTTATCCCCATTTCAATCAAGTCCAACCTAGCCTTGATGCCATATTTCATTTTTCTAGGAACATTTAGTAATGTTCCAATAACACTATAAAATGCATTATTTTATACATGCATGACATCAATAAAATATATGACACACAAATGATTCCAATATGGAAATTAAAAGAAAATTGATCTCTTCTTCCAAACTGATTTTGTAAGGTTGTTCGAAAATGGTTTATCAAAAATAGTGTCAATATTTTTTACATTATTGTATAGTTGATAGCCTATTATTGGAGACAGTGTTGTACCTTGTTTGATATTCCCATTTAATTTTGTCATCTAGGATCAGTATTTATATCATCGAGGTAAAAATTTCCAATGTCTTAAAAACACGGTCTCCGAGGAATGTTTCAACCGAATTGAGTATGCGCATTTTTCACAAATGGGACACCCCAAAATTCCTTTAATATTATTTGCCAATAAATTTCCATAAGAGGGGAAGTCATTTATCATTTTATACAACATGGACCTCAATGTTAATTCATCACTTCTATGAAAATCATACATTGTAACACATGTATCCCACATGAATTTCAGATCTTAAATCAATGGAGCCATATATAAATCAATATCATTATTGTTTAGCTTTGGTATAGATATAAGCAGAGAAAACATAATGTATTTTCACTTCGTGCATAACCATGAAGATAATTTATAATTTACCAACATGAAAGGCTATGTACTATGAGTACTACTCTATACACCAAAAGGATTTATTCCATCTGCAGATAACACAAGACACAAGTTTCTTGGAATATTTCCAAATTCATGAAACTCATAATCAATTTTCTTCCACTGAAGAGAATACGATGGATGATGTAGGTTCCCATATTTAATTCTTGTATCTGTATTCCATGTAATTATCTTGAGGTTTCTTTATATCCATATAGTCTTTTAAATCGTGTAATGATAGGAAAGTACCATACTTATTTCAGAGGACTTGATTAATTTTTCTTGTATCGATCTACATCACACTTAGGGAATTTTATGAGTGATTCAATGTCCTTGAGAAACAATATGAAATCATTTGGACAAGAATGTATTTTTTAGATATCATTCCCATTGAAAATAACATTCATTTAGCGTTATATGTTCATCATGGTAGTTTATTTTCTTCTGGTATCATATCATTCAGGAGACCAATTAGTTTTTTAAAGTTTGTGTCACTCCACACATTTCCATATTTCAAATTATATAACTCCAACACAACTAAAAATGTTGTGTATTTAGTACAACCAGTATAAAATGGTTTCTTGGAACATCTATTAAACTGCTTAAACAGCTTTGGACAATCACGAAGGTCATATTTAATTTCCATTTTCATTTCATCTATGTGATCTCCATCATCATTTGAAAAGGACTTCATATCAAATGATTAATAAACAAAAATATCATCCAAATCAGTGTTCACATTCATTTTTCCCCATGTTTAGTCAAACATTTATAGATTTGATCTTTTTCGTGAAAAAATAAAATGTTTTTCAACTCTTATAGAGTAATTTGTCTTGAATAACAACAACATAAACACAGATAGAAGATTTTAGAAGGGTCGTCTGTATGATCTCTTGCAAACTTGATGAACTCTTTAACTCCATATTCATACTCTTTTGTCAAACGATTATTGTGCATCCATTTTCGATTCATATCCATCCTATTAGGTTTATAAAATATTAATTTTTTACAATATATAAATAAATACACATAAGATATTCATTATCAAATGTGACAGTTATAATCAATTCTAATAAGGGAAACTCAACATTTAATTATTTTAAAGAATTTATGTATGTTGAAGAAAATGGTTAATTAGATTTAAGAAAAGAATTAATCCACTATGGAAGGTTCAATCCTTTGAATTCATTCAAAGGTTAAAGTTAGAGAAAACTCATTCTCATCGCCTCATCTCCCAGACATTAATCATTATATTTTTTTTATTTGACACATTATTCATCTCTTGTGGACATGCAACTATATTGCTTTAAATACTCTACGAAATAGTTATACATGGGATGACTAATGCAAAGAGTAGTAAAAGAAACATAAAATAGATCGGGGATGGGGTTCAATCAATAAATTGCAATAATGGTTGTTCAGGAGATAAAGGTAATGAGGATAACAATTGTCTATAAAAGATATGGGGGGTGAGTCTCAAGAAACAAATTTCAATAATTTATAATATATAGAATTTTATAACTTCCATTCTTTTTTTTAGAACAAGTGATGTAGCAACCCCAAAAATTATTACATTTAAAATTAATTGTATATTAAATATTTGAAAACATATTAAGATTCTTAGGATGAAATATCACTACACCGACCTATCTCCCAAGGATTCTTGGGAGGTTGTCACATTAGATCTACCCATATGAAGGATTATAGGGAGGAAATATAATACTCATTGACCCATCCTTGAGATTATAGGGATTTCATAAATAACTTGGCATAAAGAAATAATACAAATCAACAAGATATATCACAAAAAAGGGAGAAAAACACACCAACCCTTGCAACGTTTATCCCATACACATTTAAACAAACACATATATATAACCTGAAATTTATAATACACATAATTAGAAACAAATTCACATTTAAACATTATTTTTAATTAAAATAAATATAATCTCTTCTTAATTAGGAAATCCAGAACCATAAGATGTGAATAAATAATTATAAAATCACCCTTAATTTATAAGTTCTGAAAATTCATATAAATAGATAGAAAGATATATATATATATATATATATATATATATATATATATATAAATTGGTAGTGGCTTTGTAAGGTCTTGGTGAGGTCTCAGGTTCGAGTCTCGCCAAGTTATTCCCTGCTGGTGTAGAGTAGTATTTTCATTGTATTCCCCCTCCCCGAACTATTGTAATTATATATATATATATTTATAAAATAAACTTAAATTGATAAAATCTATGTAACCCTTATAGGATAATATCACAACATAGTAAAATAAATACAACCCCAAACTAATTTTGAAAATGGAGAGACATTGAAAATAAATAAACATGGTATCACCCTTACTAAGGTTTCTCTTTAAATAAAACAACACAATTATCATCAAATTTTTTTCATGGAAAAAACCTTACACCAAAATATTTTAACAGAATTTAAATATATGAATTACCTTACATGAATTGTATAAAATCATCTTCTATTGTTACTTCTCACCATCAAGAGACTGAGAATCAGTTTTCTAAATAAATTTTCTTGGTCATTTAAGGTTTTCATAACCAAAACCTACACTATCTATATAGTGGTATAAATAATTATTTAATTGGTTTATCTGTGGACCAGAGGTGATTTTCTAATATTTCAAAATAGCAACAAAATTAAGCTTGTATAGAAATCTGGGGTAAATTTATAGACATCGAAGAAAATTAATTTAAAACAACATTTTAAAAAGAACAGAATAGGATATTTAAATTAGTAGTCAATCAAACAAAAAATCATAAAAAATTGTTCTATTTATAATCTAAAAGAAAAATAGTATACAAGGATCAAACCAAAAATAACTAATGACATCGTTGAATAGGAAATAAAAAACAAACCAAAAACACACAAAGAAAATTGCAAGGTCTACCTCACTAGGGTGAAGAAATTACACTTTAGAAACCCTAACATCAACCGAACACTGAATGTACAATGATGTTTAAGAAACTTGAGGTAGTCAAGTGGTGTGATTCAAGATTTGATTCACTGAGGAGGATCACTAACAATGGGTGAATTCTGTAGAAAACTTCTGATATCACGATGGGTTCGCAAATGGTTAGGGGTTTAAAATAGATCATGAAATTTTTATCAGCACTTACAAATAGGCACTGATAAAGAGTCCTTTTATCAGTGCTTAAGTAATAAGCATTGATAAAATGAATATTTATCAAAGGTTTTTTAGAATTGATAAATGTAGGCCTTTATCAGCGCTAATGTTTTAGCATTGATAAACATTGATTTTATCAGCACTATTTTTAGTGCTCATAAAGCCCCATCTTCATCAACGCAAAAACAATGCTGATAAAGACATACCATTATCAACACTTATTACTTAAGCGCTGATAAATGATTTATTACTATAACTATAAATAAAAAACTGTATATATATACTTAATAAATATATATAAATATAAATATAGTAAATATATTCCTTTTTAAATATATTTATTATAATTTTATAATTATTTATTTATAATTATAGATTTTTTTTAAAAAATAATATTTATATCTAATTTTAAGTGATTGCATGCATATATGTTAAAAATTAGTGAAATTGAATAAATTAAAAATAAGTACACTTTAACACTATTGAAAAAATAGATAAGTTTTATGTGTCGTCATTTTATAAAAAAATGCATTAATCACGTATGTGTGAAATCAATATGACACATATTTGATCTATGTTAAATTGAAAAATCATATGACACGTTCAATTATATGTCCACTACACTATGAAATTAGTCAATATTTTTACTTCATATTAATTTTTAATTATAAACCATTATTCAGTAAATATTTGATGATTTAATGTAAAGCACATAAATATTTGGTAATATATAAATCATATTTTTATACATTAATATATATATCTATATATTTAATATATAAAATTTATTAACATTAATTATCATAATTTTATAATTAATAAAATATTTAATATTCAATAATGTATAATCAATTTATTCATTTTTATTAATAAATATTTAATTACTAAAATTTGTAATATTTTATTTAATAAACTCATTTTTTATTTATTATTTATTTCATTATTTCATTTTATTTATTCAGGCCTTTATTAGCGCTAAAAAAGTGTTGATAAAATCTATCTTTATCAGTGAGAAAAATAAAGCACTAATAAAAGGTTAAATTTATTATCACTAAATATAAAGCACTAATAAATCATACCCTTTATATGTGCTAACAAAAAATTGATGGTAAAAATTTCATTTATCAGTGCTTTTTTGTAGTACTGATAAATAACAACACCATTAAATGTGGGTTTTGTAGTTGTGCATAAATTATTCCCACTACTATCAACCCCCAACACCACTAAACTCCATCAACATTACATCCCCTAAGTTCACCACTAGTCATTAGATTTAAATAATCCACACTAGCTCCATGTTCACCAACAACATCTCTGACTTGTGCATTGAATGAAAATACACAAATCATGTGGGTATAAAGTCAATGTAGGGGTGAGTATAATCATACTTAGTAGGACACCCCGAAACCATGAAGGAAATATTAGTAAAATAGTTAGCTCAATGGCCCCTGGTATCATATAATATTAAAAGGAATACAAGAGAAGGTAATCTAGATATGCTCAACCACAAGATGTTCCAAATACATAGAGAAGGATCGGTAATCTCATCTCCAACCCATGAAGATTTTCATCTCATAAGACACCATAGAATTTTGGTGTCCTAATAATGCTACTAAGTATTAATTTTATATCCCAACTATACATCATACCTAAAAGGCATCCTCAGGCTACACTAGGAGTCGTTATCCTTGAAGTATCTGATCTTACTAGCCTTCTTTTCACACAAACACTAGAAACCACCATGAAGGAATGTCTCCTCGCTGATGTATGAGTGTTATTTAAGGGAGTATTGCATCCTAATTTTCATAATAATTGATATCAAATCACTGATCTTGGAACCCATAGGGAATCCCTGACTTGGATTGGGGATAGATGTTGGTTAGGGATTAAATAACTTTAAAAACCATAACCACCTCAGTTATGAGAAAACTCACACCACCTCACGATGAACCATAGTGGGGGACCCATGCCTCATCGAGGGAAAATCTATTGGTCAAGGGGGAAAACCAAAATGATTAAAAGATCTGTACTTCAACGTATAACCCAAAATAAATATGGAAGTGGCCAAACTTCATTAATAGAGAACTCACATCCCATGTAGCAGGAAACACACACACAATTGATAGGGGTAGTGTATATCTAGTATGACAAAGCAAGTTTACTCCATTATAAATATAAAAAACCCGTTTCTTTTCTCCTAAAACACAGCTGATAAGGGTGATATATAGTAGATTATAGAGAGATATTGAACCTTTGAATGCTTTGATAATCATAATGTGACCAATCATGATACCTATAAGGATAAATTCATAATCAATCTATCTTACCACACAAATGGCATTGAATAAAAAAAGGGACCACTCCATTATAATCTACATTAAAAAACACTCAGGATAGACTCTTTATTTATTAAAAATGTGCATCGATCAAAAAATATGCATTTTATCATACCTTAGATGAGAGGCATTACAAGATGGAACCTGAAGCCTATTCCTTAATTTAGATTTATATATCAAATATTGATCTTGGATCATTCATCTTAATGTCTTGATCATGATTCCATAGACTTACTATCAATCCAACATCTCAATTGGAAGATACAACCAAAAATAAGAATTTATAATAATAATAATAATGATAATAATAATAATAATCATAGATGGATCAAATAGTGAGTTGGAGACCCAAATTACCCCACAAACATTTATCAATAAAAATTGAGTACAAAAGTGTACACATGAGGTGAAAAGTTCTCTCACTAGCTGTGAATAAGTGATACATAACAATTGGTAAAAGAAAATACAAACAAAAGTTTAACATTGAGAATGTGCAGATGAAACGAGAATAAAGCACCAAATTTACATTTATAGAAATATAAAGTCATCCAGTATTCCATCATGCATTTCATTCAACTATATTCCTTACTCTTCATTGAATAAAAACTAATGAAAACTTGAAAATTTAGTAAGAATGTTTGAGTTTGTAGATTTAGTATATGGAAAATCTGGTTAAGACATGAATCAACTATCTCAAATTCATCAGCCTTCATTTATAGCATTCAACTGTATTCCTTACTCTTCATGTGTTTTATCTTGTGGGTATTTGGACTTTTTGTTATTTTTGGTTCGCATTGTTTTTTCCAATTTTTGGGTTTGTTGGTGCTTTTTTTGCTGCATGATTGTTGTGTTTCACTGTATTTCTATTTTCTTAAATAATTTTTTTGGACCGAGCTCGCTTGAGTCTGGAATTTTCCTAATAAATAAATAAATAAATAATAAATAAATAAATAATAATAAAAATTCTCATATATGACTTCTAAGGGGAATTCACTTAGCGCTTCCCTCTCCAATCAAGCTTCTCCTCCTCACCTCTCGAATCAAGCCACCCCCTTTCCTTTTAATTTTTTGATTTCTTTTTGATTTTCTTTTATCTATTTATTCTCCTTAAGACATCTCATTCCCTATAAACAATAACCACTTTTCTCCCTAACACTACGTCACACTACCCAGAGCTGCCTTTATATACCACACCAGCTCTCCTCGCGTCGCACTATGCTGGACCACCACATGTTATACCCACACACCTCATCATAATGCATTAGGCCACCTCATTCCACATGACCTTGCACTATGTTCCCACTTCCGGATATGGTCATCCTTCAACTGATCAACTCTACTTACATTGATTCACTAAAGATGACCAGCATCACTCATGCCAACAACTATCTCTATGTACACCACCAAATTCAGGATATTACCAACCATTGAAAGGAATGGTGGCCTCCCAGTCTCTTTAAAAGAGGGAGACATGGGGGATGGGAAATAGGGGAAAAATAGATATTAGAGATGTAGAGGGAATATGTATGGAAATTATTTTTCACTCTCACATGTCGATCGCTCAATCAATTTTCAATTAAAGTAAATAGTTTGTTGTTCACAAAGAAATCATGATGATGATAAGAAACACTAAAATCCCCAATGAAAATCTGATAGCCAGGTTAACCAAAAATTATATTCCTCAATTATACCAAGGGATTGAAATCCAAACCCTAGATCATAAAAATAAAGAGTGAAGATAGAATACAAAATACAATTCCTAAATCAAAGGTGAATCACCATCACTCCATCCACATCGAAGCTAATTTTCTATTTGTCGATTCCACCCTTAAAGAACTTGATTCGTTCCACCATCACCTCCTCTACCACCCCATCTCTATCCACACTACCTCAAAAATAGCTTTTCATAGTTCCACACTTTAATAATTCTTTTTTAGGAGCACTAATAAAGAATCCCCTTTATCGACGTTTTTTACTAGCGTTGATAAAAAGTATATTTCAAAAAAATCATTAAAAATAATATATAAATATATAAATATATAAATATATAAATATATAAAAATATAAAAATATAAAAATATAAAAATATAAAAATATAAATATATAAATATATAAATATATAAATATAAATATATTTATATAAATATAATATATTTTTTATATATTAGGTGATTGGGGGTACAATTACATCAAACACACACACTCACCACACACAAACAGGCCTGATATCCCCCCTAAGGGATAACCCACCCAACCATCCACTTTATTACATTATATATAATTTTCCCAAAGGCCCAGTGGGCATGTAGCCAATTACATGGCCCGTAGGCCCGAATTTTTTGGCCCAAAGCCCATTCTGTGAATAGTGTAGCTACAGTTCCTTGACTGCTACAGTACTCGCTACAGTACCGCCGCTACTACAAGTATAGTTCATTCCTTCACTATAGTGTCGTCATTACTACAATGCATCTTCTACTACAGTACTACTACAGTAATGCAACAGTACCTACATCTAATGGGTTTTAAACACCCATTTTTATGTAGGATTACGGGGTTCTTACCACTAATCCAAACCCTAACTACTCTTTTTTAATATGTTTTAGATAATTCTAAATAGACATTTACTCTTAATATATAATATAATTAGTGAAAATGAATTATAAAATAATTAAAAATACTTTTTAATTAATAATTTGATAATTATTATTGATTAACAATCATTTAATAACAATGTGAATATAAAAAATCAAAAAATTAATAAAACATTGAAAATAAATCGAAAACGTAACTCGAGCTTCAAATGACCATAACCTTTGATCCGAGTGTCATTTTGGGCTCTACCACATATCAAATCGAATTCTATAATGATCTCTACACCCTAGTGATAGAGGAAAACCCTATATCACATTTTTGAGGCCAAAAGGCCCAGAAGTCCTCCAAATTTGAGTTTTTAGTTGAAGTACCCCAATTTTTAAACATTCGATGGATTTTCAAGCTCGTTTAAGGGGGGTCTTTTGCCCTTTGTCAATGGGGAATAAATTTATTTAAGCATCTTACATTCATATTGATATTATTGATTTGAAAATTTATTGTTTTTCATAATGTATTGTTATTTATAATCAAATATATAACAATATATATATTTTTAATATATTTGTAAATAAAAATTTAATTTTATAAAAAAATAATTAAATATATTTACATATAAAATATATTTCTCAATATATAAACCTTATACAAATAAAAAGTAATATCCATTTTATTTAAAATAAAAATGTATGAATATTTATATACATATACAATTAATTTATTATAATGTTTATATATATATAAATATATTTGTGCATGTGTATTGACGAACACATATATATTTATCTATATCTTCTAATATATGTAAATAAATATAAATATGTATAATTATATTTATAGATGCACACATATATTTAAATATATGTATGTATGTATTTATTAACACACACATACACACACACAAAACAAATTTTATATATGTATTTAAATAAATAAATATATATATATATATATATATGGTTAAAAAATGTAATGAAATATATATAAATATATAGATATATCATAAAATAAAAAAAATAATATAGGTGAGTGGAAGAGTTGCGGGCGCATGAGGAGGATGTCTCAGGTACGAAACCCAGAAAAGGAAAGGGCGTGTGGACAGGTGAGCAGGTGCCTAGCTAGAACTATTAAGGGGGGGGGGGGTTAGAACTATTAAAGGGGGTGGGGGAGTATAATTTTGTTATAAGGTGATTGAGCGCTGCTAAAAGGGGGTGGTCTGCCCTTCGATTTGCAGAAAAAATTGCAAAAAAATGACTTTTATCAGTGCTAAAAAAATTGCTGACAAAGGACCATTTTATCATCTCTTTTATAGTGCTAATAAAAGACCCCTTTATCAATGTTTTTTAGAGCTGATAAAATGGAACCCCTTTTAATAGAACATCAATTATCAGTGTTTTTTAGCACTGATAAAGAATTTGTTTAGCGCTGATAAAACTCTATTTTGTGGTAGTGAGAGGGTTCGTACTCACTGATATTAGAGAGAAGATTTATAGATTAATTAATTGATTAATAGGGTTAAGGATAATTAATATATAAATAAATTATTAAATTTAATTAATTTATTGAAATCTCTTGTGACAGATCAAACCAAAAACTATAGTGAAAACTCAAAATATAACATTACTGGGGTGAAAAAAAATTCCAAAATTAATAAAGGTTTCATATTTCCCATATATATATATATATTTATGGAAAATAATAATTTCTAAAAAATTGTGCATACGGGCTAAAGATAATATTTTTATAATTAAAGTATTATTTTTAAGTCTCTACAAAGACCATAACTTTTCAACAACCTTAACTAGGGGAAAACACCACACCTGGTTATCAACAGAACTATAAAATAATTTGTATGAGGTAATTTGATAGTTTAAATTTACCATTTTACCCCAGTGTATGGTCTAAGAAATCTAAAACAAAAAATAGAGCCAAGTCACATTCAAGAAAAAACCCGGGTCACTATATCTGATTATTGATATATATGTTGTTTGGTTATTTCCATTAGTTTATTCACTCTTATATGAGGTTATAGTCTCCCCATGGTAACACCTTATAAACTCACTACTAGTCAAACACCATTGGTGTACACAGAGACATGCATGAGGTCCTTACAGTATCACTGGTCTGGACATTGGTGACTGGTCTTGGGTTAGGGATGTTACATGGGTTGTCATAGAATATGATAACACTGATTCATGTTGGTAAAATACTGCATCATATCACTTTGTTAATAATTATGAAAATCATAAAATATGATTCCCCATTGGTTTAAACTCACAAAATGGCCTATAATAGGTTATGATCACTACTAATCCAAATTAAAATTACACACATAATTTTTTACACTTATATAGATACCACGCTACATGGGTTATTTCTATATAGTTTAATATCATAACCCATGTGCATGGGGTTTAATCCTATACAAGTTAATGAGTGCATATTATTTTACATAGGTAACTATCATAAATTGTGATAATAGGGATCATTGATTTTTCTTCTACATAAAGGTTTATTATGGGATACGATATCCAATCATTATGTTATCAATCATAAAATATGATTTACAACACTAAACGGTTTAGTGCATTGTGGCCTTATTTATCACTGGTTATAATATGTATGATATCACCTAATATGACATGTAAGAAATATTGTTTTGTATTATCAATTATGAATTGAATTAAGTGGTTTATAAATTCTTTATAAATAAAATAAAAGGGTATTTTTGTATATTTATTTAATTTATAAAGGTGATTATATGTTAATTAATTATAAATTAATTATAATTAATTAATCAATTGTTTATGAAACATATAAAAAATAAATGTCCATAATATTAACTGTTAATATTAAATAAACTTTTCAAATTATATGGAATGAATAATAATTTAGATGTAACATTTTTATATGGAAATTATAAGTCTAATTTATGAAGTATTTATAAATTACAAAATAAGGTAAAATATACAGGGGTTTATATTTAAATTATGAATTATTCATAATTTTTTATTTGAATTTTTAAAATGAAAGGCCTTATTTGAGAAATTATTTAAACCATATCAAAATAAGATTCATGAATTTATTCGATCGAGGTTTAAATAATATAAGCATGTGATATTTTGACTATGTAAATTGTTTACATAATAAAATTGAAATATAAAATGTTTATAATTCATGTAAGTTCATATATTTAAATTCAATACCATAAAATGAATAATATGAAAGGGTTTATATTGAGAATAATTATAAAATGTATATATTTATTTAAATAATGAAATGTTGTTAATATATGGTTTAATTATAAAGTGTTTATAATTTTTTATTTATGAATTTTTCATATATGGTTCATCTCATGTTTAAATATATAAATTGTTTATTTATTTAATTATTCTATTATTTATTATTCATAAATATAATTTTTATTTTATAAATGGATGTATTCTTTAGTTTAAGTTGTTAATCAACTTCTAATTTATCATACATGCCTATAAGAAGTTTCATGCTAGGAATGATAATGGATTTAGTTTTTTTCTACCATAAACTTGGATTATATTAGGTTATAAGTTTGAATTTAAAGGTTAATTAAAGTTTATAGATATTATATGTTAGAGTTATGATGGAATTGGGATCTCCCTTGAGTAAATCATCCTTAGGTAGAGGGAATTTGGGTCAAACTGCCCACTGGCTTGGCAGTTTGTGCCTTGCCTAGAAAAGTGAGGGTTGACTATCTGTGGCTCTGGGATTACTTTTCTAGGTATTTTTATTTTTATATGACTCTAAATATTAACATGAAAAGATTTTATATACCATATTCATATTATGAATTTGGATATATATGAATATAGTTGGATTTAAATTTGTGTTAGTTACACTGATAGTGAGTCGTGTAAAGAGTTACACATCAATTTGGTTTGAATATATTTGTTTGGTGGAAATAATAAGATTATAAAATAAAACATTAGATGAATGCATACATTAAAGCGAATAACATAAGAAAATATAGTGAGATTAAACCCCTTTTAAAAATACTAAGTGTTGGATCCTTCCAAATTGACACTTATCAAGACCTCGATTATCCAACTAGGAAGTTCATTCCGTAGTTATGTTCCCTATATTATCTTATATAAGGAAAGTAATGGATGAACCTAATAGATTTTTTTTTTCATATGATGGATTGTAAAATGAGTTTATACTCAGCTATACCAAATTCATATATGTTATGATTTGGATGATGAAATACCTAAATAAATATGTGATGAGAGAAACACTATAACAAAGTCATTGTTTTGTGAAATATGGATCTGGAACTACTAATTTATATGATGTATTTTAAAAGGATTAATTATTTTAGTGGGGTCACATTTAATAAAATTCCTTATTAAACAAATATAAAACTTAATACTCATATAATAAAGGATTCTATTGTAGATAAATGAAATCATCATCATCTAAATTAAATTTGATATAAATCTTTAGAGAATAAGAAACTTAATATAAGAAGTTTATTATACTGGTATAAAACTTAAGAACTATTCTTACGATAATTTTTTATATGTCTTTTAAAAATTCCCTCCCGAATAACCAAATATTGATGTTTTCCAACACTTTGAATATAGATGCTCATGGGAAGCATAAAATGACCCACTTGTGACTTAAAATGAATTATATTTATATGAATAAAGAAACTTTATTCACCTCTTGTCATGGCCCATCCCCTGGGGCCCGTGTCATGACTACCCCAATCCCGCCTTCCATAGGCCAGGGGCGGGTGACTAGCACCGGAAATGCATATCCCAGAATGGGATGGTATTGCCTTTAAACCTATACACACACACGCCCAACCAAATTCCATCAAATTGAAAGAGGGAAAAAGTATACCACTAAAACAAGGCTGAGTACAAGTACAAAGTAAGTGAGAAAGAATACAAACCCAATAAGGAAAGGAAAACAAAAAAAATACATAAGGAAACTTTGATGTCCATTCCTGGAAAACCCCACCTGATCGTGAGAGTAGTGACGCTACTAGAAGCCAAAGTAGTATGTACCGACTGACCATTCCTACTGGGCCCCACATGGTCCTAGGTCCCCAAGTTCACTGTCATAGCGTCTGTCAATATCATCCCCCTAAGTACTTATATCGAAATGTCGATCGTCTGCACCAGACAAAACATGTGCGAGCAAAGTCCGTTTAGGGGTAAGTATAACAATACTCAGTTGGGACCCCGAGAACCCAAAGGTTTGTCAATAATACATGAATCAAAACACCACAAATCAAATACCACAGAGGTAATATAACCAAGTAAGATCTCAAACACATAGCACAAAGTAAAAGATGCAGCTCACACTAGGTATACATTTAGTGTAGTGATAGTAGCATCATCAGTCATATCATTGAACTTTTTGATTTCTAGAGAAATCCTCCTCTGTTGAGTATAGTGGTACTTGTGGGCCACACAGAGCTACTTCCCACTAAACATGTACTATTTTTGTACTCATCCCTGATGAGTACCATGGGTATGCTGGGTCACATAAAGTCGCTCCCCACCGTGGGCCTGCCGAGTCACACAGAGCCACTTCCCACCTTGGCCGAACTGAGGTACTCCTCCGTTCAAGTACCATGGGTCAGTCAGATCACACTGAGCTATTCCCCACCATGGGCTTGTGAGGTCACATAGATCCGCTTCCCACTGGGCCTTCGTCGAGCAGTCTTCAGCTGCCAGCCAACCGCATGGTTCCGTATGTAACGCACTTGGGAGAACCATTCCTCAAACCATTCGTCACATATCAATGTCCATAAAAGTCACCAAAAATTATTAAAAAATATATTCCTCATCAAGAGGTTCCCAACGACACAAACAGATCGTCAATTGGATGCACAATTTGCAAGATACAAGCATTTTAGTAAACAGGGGGCCGGTTGCGAAAAGACCCGGTCTGAACCTATCAGACCAACCCAACCAAACCGGACCAGGGGTACCACATACATCTATTTAATTTGATAGACCCGACCTTACCTAGTTCGGGTTAGGGTTGGTATGGTCTGTCCAGGCCAGTGGGCCAGGACCAATAGGCCTTGCTGGACCCGGTCCGATTTGGTCGAGGGTCCAGCCTGCCGAGTCACCCGGTGACCCGGTCTAGTCCATCTCAGCCTGCTGGTGCAGGACTGGACCACTTGGCCATGGGTCCAGGCCGCTGGGCCTGATTTTGGCCCATCGATGTGGCCTACTAGTCTGAGGGCATGGCCCGCCAGTCCGTTGACCGGCAACGTGGTGCGGCCGGTGGGAGTTCCTGGTCGGGACGTGGAAACCAACCGTGCCCGATATCCTTTGCCCCATGGGACACCACGAGGCCACCTCCTCCATCCACGGTCGATGGACCATGTACCATCCAGCTGAACCGGGTGGCCTAGATGTAGGCCACCCCCTTCTTGTGGCGCCTTCCTAGCGTCGCGACTCCTGTTGTCGTGACCAGTTGGCCGCAGCAACCTACCGCTGCGATGCGTCGATGGGCACGCCACCATTATACAGCATGGCCGATGAGGTTAGAATGCCTCAACTGTTGTCACGACACTAGGTGGCGCCTCCCCCTTCATGCATCCAGCATGGGCCGGCTACCGGTGGCACCTTCTACAGGCCACCAGAGTTGCTCTGGTGGTCCATTTTCTGATCCATCTATGCCTATGGGCCTCTCAGGTCGTCGTCATCCCTACTCAGGACCTTGAATCACATTTCTCCCACTTCGAGAATGTGGCCACCAAGAATGCATGACCAGAGGCACTCGAGCCTTATTCGTGTCAGCCTGGGCCCTCTGCGTTAGAGGTTTAAATCATTGGGGGAGGTTTGGGGACTGTAGTTCAACCATTTCATGCAAGGTTTGAATCCCGGATGATAAATCCCCAAGAAAAGTCACCCTCCCACATAAACGCTTGAATCGAAGGTCAACTTGTCAGTGGGTTGATCTGTGTTTGTTGTTTCTAGAAAAAGAAGAGCGGGTAAGAACTATGAAATAAAAATCAAACCCATACCTCATTGATGTTTGATGCCGAAGCATTCATCCTCGAGGTTTTAGGATGTCGATGTCACTTCCGACTCTATTCTTCAAGGCACATCTAAGATGATGAAGTCTTGTCGGAATTCTTTGTTCTTTATTATAGAGGAAAACTATCGGTGGTTCATCCGAGAATCCCCACATTTTAATTCCCCATTCTCCCACGTGTTGGTTTAATAAAAAGAATCATGTCGTAGTGTTTCTGTTACACTGCGACGTTGCATCGTTACGCTGTTCTGCTTACTTTATTGCATCATTATGCTACATGATATAGGCCATTAATGAGCCTCATTAGTGCACACTGTCACCACTTGGTCACTGCACCGAAACATCACCGTCCACCAACCAATGGTGAGAAAAGAAATAAAATAATTATTTTAAATTATTTAATTATTTTTCTAGAAAAGTACGACAAATAAATTTTCCGCTCAACCATTACCGTCCGAAGTTAAGTTATTTCTAGGGGAATCCTGGGATTTTGAGTTCAACGGTGCCCTCAGATTTACGATCCAATAACCAGTTCAAAAGATTGAAAATCCCTCTTGCATATTTTTTTAAATGAACCTTAAAAAAAGTTAAAAAATTAACTTTTACCCTCGACCCCCACCGGTCGAGGTTAGGATTTTCCTAAGGGGAACATGCCCTCATGAGTTCAATGGTACTATCTAATTTTCAATCCAAATTACAATTTAGAAGTTATAAGGATTTGAAAATAAAATAATTGTTACTTAATTATTTTATTTATGGAAAAAAACTAACTTCTGATGTCGGCCCACATCGGTCAATGTTTAGACCTGCCTAAGGAAAGAATATCGTCATGAGATCATCAGTGGTATCATGTTTTTAATCTGAGTCACCATTCGTGATTTATAAGCATTTGAAATATAAAATAATTTTATTTACTATTATGCCATTTTTGGGTTTTCTCACTGGAGGACTGTGCTGGTTAAACATAATTCGCTCCTAGGGTAAACCCACCATCTTGAATGAAATAGTTCCCTCATATTTCTAATCTGGAAACCCTTTTAGGAGTTATTACACTTTTTTAGAAAAACTGCTCACACGTGCTATTTAAAGCTAAAAATTTTTGACGGATCATTCGGGTACTCCGGGACTTGGAATCGCATGCTTTCTCAATGCCTGGTCTCAAAATAATTCCATATAATAAAAAATACACGAAAATTATGGAAAATTACATTCTCCCCACCTTAGGAATTTACATCCCCAAAATCCAAAAAAAGGATAATTCATCAAGTGGGGGGTTCTGAGCATGAATCTGAGCCTCCTTCTACAATGTGCTCTCTTGGAGATTCCTGTACTGACATAAAAAATGCACCATAGGAATTGACCGTCCACAAAGGACCCGCTCCTATAGATCCTCTATCTCTACAAGGAACTCTGCAAATGTCGCCCCATCATCAATGTCTAGCTCTCCCCATTCGATGACGTGTGATGGATCATGCACGTACCTCCTCAGCTGCGACACGTGGAAAACATCGTGCACTTGGTGCATCTGTGGAGGAAGATCTAGGAACTACGCCACCTCAAAAACTCTTCTGAGGATTTGGAAAGGTCCGATGAACCTTGTAGATTCCTTGTCGCCCCACCCAAATTTCTGAAAACCCCATCGAGGTGAGACCCGAAGGAAGACATGGTCTCCCTCCTCGAACTCCAAGGGTATTCATATCCTATCAGCATATGAATTATTACTACACTGTGCAGTCTTCATCCACTCCTAGATGATCTAAACCTTCCCAGTGGTAGCCCATACCAACAATGGACCCATGAGTTCTGACTCCCCTGGGTCTATCCAGCATAGAGGTGATTTGCATGCCCACCCTTACAAGGCCTCAAACGGTGCCATGCTGGTGGTGGAGTGATAGCTATTGCTATACGCAAACTCCACCAGTGGTAGGTGGTCCTCCCAACTGTGACCAAAATCTAGGACATACGCATGAAGCATGTCCTCCAAGGTCTGTATGGCCTGCTCCGTCTGACCACCTGTCTGGGGTAAAAAGATGTTCTCAAGCGCAGTTGATTCCAAAATAACTCCTGTAACCCCTTCCACAATCGGGATGTAAAGTGTGCATCACAGACTGATACTATTGTCGAAGGAACCCCTTGAACATGCACTATCTCCTGGACATATAGGCATCCCAATCCCTCTACTGATCCCTACTCTCATATGGGTAGGAAGTGAGATGACTTGGTGAGTCGGTCCATGACCACTAGATTGAATCCCCCTAGATGTCCATGGTAATCCCATCATGAAGTCCATTGAGATACCATCCAACTTCCACTTCAGTACCTTAAGTTGTTGTTCCAAACGTGTAGGAACCTGATGCTTATATTTAACTTGCTGACAAGTGAGGCATTGTGAAACAAACTGTTCCACCTCTTTCTTCATCCCTGGACACTAGTACTAACTTCGGAGGTCTTGGTAAATCTTCGTCACACCAGGATGTTCCTCTAAAGGGGAATTATCGATCTCCCTCAATGCCTCCTCCTATAACGTCACAGGTACTATGGTGTATCCCCTTAAAAGGATGATATGCTCCCCACCTATCGAAAATCCATCAAGAGCCTATCCTGAGGATATCTGAGCATGTCGGGCCTCACTGTCAACATCCACAAGTTGGTCCTCCCTAAATCACTAAAGGAGTGGAGGAGTGACATTCATAGACTGAATTTAAGGTTTTCCATCATCATCCATGAAGGATATCTGCATCACAGCTAGCTGCTCTGTCACCTCACTCAACAGTTATAAACTAGACCTCAGGCTAAGCACGTCTGCCACCATGTTCCCCTTCCCAAGTGTATAGAATATTTCAATGTCATAGTCCTAGAGGAACTCCATCCATCACCATTGTCTCAACTTCTGAAAATCCTACAGGTACCTTTCCATCCACATGAAAGGATACCCATTTTAACTGATTGATGTTCCCATTTACCCTTTGGTAGTGGGTACACGTTCTCCACGACCACATGGTTAAAGTGTCATTAATCCACACATAACCTTGAACACTGGTTCTTACTAAGCCCTTTATCTGAAAGTCCCCCACCTATTCCCCATGATCGTGAAGCTCTACTAAAGCCCTAAAATATATTAATGCTAATATCAGTGCCATATCCGGGTGTAAAAGGATACAAAAGTCCCTCTCCCTAAGGGGAGTTAATTCTGGAAAATATTTTGAAAGGAACTTCCCACACTCTACCACTACTATTGGGAACTAAAAACTCAAACCATCCACTACCATGAGGGTAAGGCTAGATGACTCAAGAGTGATCGTCTTCACCCTCCTATGCATCAGTCTATCCCATGCTACCTTGGATTCCTTATTTTCACTGACTAAAGAAAAACCCATTCCAATGTAGTGGATATACCGAATATTTTTTCCTAAAACATTCAATCTGAGCATGAATTATGGATGAATAGTCCATACCCAAAATAATGTCGTAAGGCCTTGATGCAACCACCAAGAGGTTCCAACCAAAACTCTCGCCTCAAGGGTCAGATCACACAATCGGTATAATTTTGATTATCGATTCTCCTCCCATAGGTATCTCCAAATGTAAGGATCAAGTCAATAGTTTAACCAGAAACTCTAAGTCTTGAACAAGATCTATGACAAGAAGGAATAATTATCACCTATGTCTATTTATACGATATCTATAAGTAAACACAGACCGTACCTCGAATCATTTCTAGCACCCTCAGGTCATACTCCTTGACTACATGCAGTTACTCTCTTACCCAATCCACTAGCCCCGGAGCATGGTGTGGACCAAATTGGGATGGTAGTTGTAACATGTCGAAATGTATAAAACCTCCTTATTCTCTCCAATCTTATCTTCCACATATACTACCCAACAGATTCATTTGTCCCTATCACTTCCTCTTCCTGAAACATTTTACACATCCAAGCCTCTGAGATTGATGTCAATTTCTTTCTTTCCCACTGTTGACATTCACAGGCTATATCTGCTCATACAAATAACCTTCAACCACAAAGGTTCTCTCTAGAACCCTAAAATAAGTAGGAATGTATAGTGGAATAGTGCTAGCATAGATGTCCCTAAACACATCTTGCTCGGAGGTCTGAGCCCTGAAGCACTGGTCGTATCATATTCATCAAGTATCTAAAATAGTATGTATTGCTCAATGAATACTTAGATACCGACATGTCGTCCGGCCGAAGCTGTAGAAGCTCTTAGGAACACATACCATTATCTTTTTATAGAAATATACCCCTTCTCTAAGAAAGGTTCTCAAGCTCTATCCACTGAAAATTCACCTCTTCATGAGATCAAGGTAATCTAAACCCTATAATCACCCTACTAATCCATGTATAAGGCTCAATTCCAGGACCACAATCTGATCTAATAGTACCCTAGCTAGATGGAAACTTGGTCACCATCTCAATCCAGTCCATAGCCGCCTATGAGTTGGGCATGCCTCAGAACTTGAGGGGTATTTGTTGCTGAAACTCGTGTAAGGAAATAATCCTACATATGTCCTCTACTGGTACAAGAAGCCAAAGTAGTATTTCATGTCCGCTCATTCCTACTGGGCCCCACCTAGTCCTAGGACACCAAGTCCACCATCGTAGTATCCATTATTCTCTTCCCCCTGAGTACCTCATCAAAACATCAATTTTTTTCACCAGAAACAACATGTGAGGGAGAATACCGTGTAGGGGTGAGTATAATAATACTTAGTAGGGACCCCGAGACCCCGAAGGTCTCTCAGTAATATATGAAGGAAAACACCATAAAACAAATACCACATAGGTAATACCACCAAACAAGATCTCAAACACATAGCACAAAGTAATAAACACAGCTCACACCAGGTATACCTTTAGGGTAGTGATAGTAGCATCATCAGTCATATCAACAGACTCCTTGGCTATTGGAAAACTAATCCTTTATTGAGTACATTGGGCCTATCAGGTTACACAAAGATGCTCCCTGCTATGGGCCTGGCGGGTCACATAGAGTCTCTTCCCACTGGGCTGTCATCGAGTAGTCTTTAGGTCTCAGCCAACCGTAGGGTTCCATACATAGCATGCTTGGGAGAACCGCTCCTCAAGAAATTAGTCACATATAGATATCCATTAATGTCACCAAAAATCATGCCAAAAGATCCACTTAATCAAGAGGGTATCAATGCTACAAACAACTCATCAATCAGACGCAAGGTTTGCAAGATATGAGTGTTTTAGTAAATAGGGGGCCGGTTGCAATAGGGCCGAGTCTGACCCTGTTAGAATGACCCGATCAACCTAGCCTAGGGGTCCCACATACCCCAGTTTAATTTGATGGACCTGACCTAACCGGGTTCATGTTGAGGTCGGTATAGTCCAGCCTGGCCAGTGGGTGAGGCTTAACAGGCCTTGCTGGACCTGGACCAGTTTGGCTGAGGGTCCAGCCCACCAGGTCGCCCGGTAACCCAGTCTCGTCCAGCTTTCTAGGTGCAGGTCTGGCCTACCGGTGTAGGACCGTCCCACTGGGCTGCGAGTCTGGCCCGATGGGCCTAGGTTCGGCTTGCTGGGCTGAGGGCGCGACCTGCGAGCCTTTTGACTGGCCGCGCGGTGCGACTGATGGGAGAACCTGGTCGGGACGTGACAATCGGCTGTGTCTTTTCTTCTCTACCCCATGAGATGCCATAGGGCCTCCTCCTCCAGCAGCGGTCGATAGATTGAGTCTTGTCCAGCCGAACTAGGTAGCCCAGACATGGGTCACCCCCTTCACATGGCGCCCGCCTAGCCTCGTGACTCCCACCGCTGTGACGCACCGACGGGCGTGCTACCGTCCTACAACATGTTTGGAGAGGGTCGGACACCTCCACTATTTTCGCGAGGCCGCCCCCTTCATATGGTCGGCGTGGTCCGAACGCTGCCACCGATTGTGGGTGCCACATTCCATAGGCCACCAGAGTTTCCCTAGTGGACTGTTTTCCAATATGTCTGTGCCTATGGACCTCTCAGGTCTCCGTCATTCCAAGTCAATCCCCTGAATCGAATTGCTGCCACTTTGAGAATGAGACAACCAAGAATGCATGAGCGGAGGCTCTTGGGCCTTGTTCGTGTCGGCCCAGGCCCTCCGTGTTAGAGGTTTAAATAAAGGACGAGTTTTAAGGATTGTAGTTCAACCATTTTATGCAAGGGTTGAATCTTAGATGATAAATACCCATGAAAAGTCACCCTCCCACATAAAAGAAAGAATTGCAGATCAAATTGTTCATGGGTTCATCTGTGTTTGTCGTTTCTAGAAAAAAAGAGTGGGGAAGAACTGTGAAATAAAAATAAAACCCTTACCTCATTGACGTTTGATGCTAAATCATTCGTCCTCGAGGTTTCAAGATGTTGACGTCACTTCCGGCTCCATTTTTCGAGGCACATAGAAGATGATGAAGTCATGCTAGAATTATTCATTCTTCGTTGGAGATAAAAACCGTCGGTAGTTATTCAGAGAATCCCCGCAGTTTAATTTCCCATTCTCCCACATGTTGGTTTAATAAAAAGAATCATGTCACAATTTTTCTGTTACGTTGCGACATTGCATCATTACGATGTTTCATTTATGAAACAACATCGCTGTTATGGTTACTCTATTGCATCATTACACTTCATGATATAGTCCATTAATGAACATCATTAGTGTGCCTCGTTTTCGTTTTTTCACTGTACCGCAACGTCGCAGTCCGCCACCAAATGGTGAGAAAAGAAATAAAATAATTCTTTTAAATTCTTTTATTATTTTTCTCAAAAAGTCTGATAAATAACTTTTCTGCTTGGCCCTTTCCATCCAATGTTAAGTCATTTATAATCGAATCCTGGTGTTCCAAGTTCAACTGTGACCTCATATTTACAATCCGAGCACCGGTTCAAAAGATAGAAAATCCCGCTTGAACATTTATTTAAATAAACCTTTAAAAAAGTTCAAAAATTAAGTTTCACCCACGAACTGTATCCGTTGAGGTTAGGCTTCGCCTAAGGGTAAAACGCCCTCACGAGCTCAATGGTAATCTCATATTTTCAATTCGAGTTACCATTTATGAGTTATAAGGATTTGAAAATAAAATAATTGTTAATTATTTTATTTATGGTCAAAAACTAACTTCTGATGTTGGCCTGTGCTAGCCAATGTTAGGATCTACCTAAGGAAAGCATATCGTCATGAACTCAACGATGGTCTCAGATTTTTAATCCAATTCGCCATTCATGAGTTATAATCATTTGAAAAATAAAATAATTTTATTTAATTATTTTATTTACGATTATGCCATTTTCAGGTTTTCTCACTAGAGGCCTATGCTGACTAAAATTAAGTCTCACATAAGGCAAACCCGCCATCCTGAACGCAACGGTGCCCTCATATTTCTGATCTAGGCAACTGTTTAAGAGTTATTCCACTTTTTTAGGAAAACCGCTCATGTGTGGTATTTAAAGCTTAAAAATCTTTGAAGGATCATTCCAGGCACTCTGAGCCTTAGAATCGCACTCCGTCTCAACACCTGGGCTAGAAAAAATTCTATATAATTAAGAAAAATTATATGGAAATTCTGAGACATTAAACCTCTCCTATATTCAATATGATTGTTCATGTTAATGACTTGGAGAGATCTAAAGTTTTATTAAAGGTTTTTTCTGGATTTGAAAATTATTATAATTTCATCAATGAGCATGTTTTGTAAATTTTAATTAATTTAAGAAAATTTTAGCTGATATTATCAAAATGTTTAGGATGGATGGATGGGTAATGTGATGTACTAATTTTGATGATGTATGGATAGTACACATGGGAAACTGTTAAAACTGGAATAAAAAAAGATTGTATGAAATTCAAAAAATGTTTCTTCTAGTAGTTAATAAATTTCATTGAAAACAAGAGTTATTATAAAGTAGTATTAATGTTTTTATATAATGTAATTATCCAACACACTAAATGGGGTTTAAGAAACTCTATGGAATTTCTATGCGAGGTGTCTATGTTTTGAAAATTAATTATTTTATTTTTAAGGATATATGATACAAAGTGTATAATTTAAAAATTATGTAATTATAAAGGAGTTATAAATACAGGGAATAATTAATAAATATTTTATTTTTCATTCAAGTGATGAAGAAAAGAGTTTTTATATCAAATATTTGAATGTAATTGAATATATCAAGTTTAGATGGATCTGAGTAAATTATTTGTATATTCATCTCATTTATATTATATGATAAGAGATTTTTTTAATAACAAAGAGTTATTACAAAAAATATGATATTGTTGATTCAATACATATGGATTATGATTCATTGGATTTTATAGTATACTTGAAATTGAGATAAGTTTAAAAAAACTATTTTATCCAGAATAAAAGTTTTTATCTAGATGTTAGTTAAAATATGAGGGATTTTATCCACAAACTTACATGGAATATTTTAATTAATAATATTCTTCTTAAGAAAATTATCCAAACACATAGAGTACCAGACATGATATAGAAAAAATAGTTTGTTTGTAAAATATTCCAATTTAATGAAGCAAGTGTTATTTGCTAACATAATGAAGTTTTATGTATCTTAGTATGATATTATAAAGATCATATAGTGTATAAGAAGCTATTTGGAGTGTGGTTTGACTTAGACATGTTCAAAAATAAAAAATAATAGATTATATTTATCAAAATATTAAGTCAATGTTGTTTTATATCCTAAAGTAGTTGAAGACATGTTGGAAAATATAGAACAATATAAAGAGTTACATTAGTTTCTAAAATATTTAATGGGGAAATTTTTATGGAAAGGGTTCCAAGAATGATTATGATGTACTTATAAATATTTATAAGTAGAAATAAAAATTTATTAACACCAAAAAACTTATTATTGTGATGTTAAGAAGTTTGAATAGTTGTTCAAATAGTTAAACATTAGGAATACAATTCCTAAAACTCACCATTATATGAAATGGATTACTTCATAAATTTAACTCACTAAAATAGTTTAGTGGGAGGGTTTTATTAGATAGTCAAATAGATATGTTTCATTAATTACATATATATTTAATGAATTTATTAAAACCCTATGTAGAAAACTTAAGGCTGGTCTGGTGGTGTTCCATTTACGATATGATTAGATGAGTGATTATATAAGGTTTTTTAATGTTATTAAATAAGTTTTATGAATATAAAATGTATCTAGTCAATATAAAAGGTAGTCCCCATATTTTCACATTGGTTGTATATATTACATGAATAAACTAATCAAAGTATGACTTTGAGTTATCCATAATTTATGCTCATGATATAAAATTATAGGTTGTGATGAAATATTAAGTTTAACAGGAGTAGGATCTCATATAGAAATAAAAAATATGCTCATGATGCACCCAAGGATTTTTGTATGTTGGATAACCCCAAGGTATACTACATGGATCTCTATGTGGTATGTATTTGGTATAATAGGTGTGCATGTTTCATATTTTGATTTCCTTATACCTGAGGTAGTTGAGATACCTAACATGAAAAACTATATACTTTGATACCTTTATTATAAAAGCCTTAAGTATTTTCTAATTAGGGGTGGTTGGGTATATTTTTGGTCATGTATTTGGTTAGAGGTTAACCAAGATAGGATTTTCCCTCTTATATGATGAGTATGAAATAAGTGCCCTCAATTGAGATAGATCGAAGAAGTGTATGACCATACCTAGATAGTACATATAATGTTCTTATCTTTTGGATGAGGGGAATGTGATGTGAAAATCCATTAAGGAGAATGAGATGTGATGTATTAATTGATTTTTTCAGTATATATTTAGAGAATAAATAACTTATGAGTAGGCTATATGTGGTTGACATACTTCGTGTCCCATGTTTACTCAATTTCTTAGATGAAGGGATCATATTAAAATGAATTCTTGCATATGACGCAACTGGTGGATATTGATATAAAGATACATGTGTTTGATAGAGATCACGCTTGAACCCTTTTTAACTTTAGTAACACTAATTATTTTATAGATTACTCTATTTTCTTACATTTATGAGTTTGATAATTCATATTTATTATCAATGCTACAAATGTTTGTGGGGTTACACTTTGTAGTTGAATGAATTGGGATTGATTTTTACTCATAGAGCTAATCTAAAAGTGTTTTTGATTTTATCTAAAATGTGTTTTGGATGGGTATTCACAAGGTATTAGATATGATGTGATGTAAGGGAAAATTAATAATAGTTTTCCAAAAGTATCTTGGAAAATATATAAAAAATAATTTTTGAGATATGATTTCACAAGTTATTGTATATGGTATAATATAAAGTGAAATTTCATAAAGTCTATGATTCTTTAGTGAAATTGGGAGATTAAAGGAGATATTCCCTAAATAATTAAACTCATATGATGAATTTTGGCCATATAATATAGTAGGATAAAGGTATATAGTTAGTTTTGATATAAGATATTTCAACTCTACTGCTTTTTATATTTTATGTGTTATGATATATTGATATTATAATGAAAATATATACATGAATTATTAAAGGATGTATATTTAGATTAATTCCCACACAATATATCATTAATGTAGCATATGGAGAATCATAATGCCTTCATATAATGAGTTCATGTTCAGAAATGGGTTACAAAAGAGTTTTGTAACCATATTCATCAAATCATAGATTTTGTAACATATGAGTTAATGATGTATAACTGACGGTGTATCCCCAAGGGTTTCATAAGAATATACTTCCATTGGGTTTAGGGTGATGGTTCCAACCCATGATCCTATTGACTCTCCCTCTCCATAAATCTCTCTCTTCATCCCTCATTTTCCCTATGACACACTAGCATGTCATGGAAGGTAGGAGAGTCTCACCCATGCGATGGGTGATTCATATCAGCCCGTAGATACACCATGGAGAGGGGAGTCAGATGGATACCCTTAAGGGTACTTCATTAACCATAGGATTGAATATTGAAATTGTAACTTTCTTTGGTGAAAGGTATACCATAAATTGTTCTTTATTATATTTTATGAAATATTTTAGTTTGCAAACCATGTAAGATCTTGTTTTTTGGTTTTATATGTGTTTCCACTACATTTTATAATTGTTATATGATCTGAATAAACTCATTAGTTTAGAATATTCCAACATTGTCTTCTTAGAATCTCATTAAATTAGAAGTATATTAGTAATATTTTCGTCCATCTATTTATAAATAATATCCTATGCCCCCGTAGATTTTAATAAATTAACATACTTTATAAAACTTTGATACATTTTCACAACTTTCTATCCATGTAAGAAAGAAAAATCTTGATAAAAATAACAAACTATTACCCTTCTCATTTCTAGAAATTTAGATGTTTTAGAATGAGTAATGTACATATTCTTCCAAATTCCATTAATAGTCTCACATGATGAAATATGAATATATATATATTCCTTATCATATAACATAGTTGAGTTTTTTGGAATTTATAATTCAAATAAAATTTTGAATTCTGATCTTGTGATAAATTCATAATGGATTTATTTGGAATCTTGTACTCACTAACCATCACCTATTAATTATCAAATATATTATTGATAACATAAGAATTTATTCCATATCAACAATATTTATATTAAAAACCAAAAAATATATGTGGATAATTAGTATTTTTAATATCTAATTTCCATCTAGAATATCATCTACCATAATAATTGTAATTCCTTGACTAAAACCACTCATCAGTGTCCTAGTTGGTGTGCCATGTAACCTCGCACTACTAAAAATTTAGCCTATATGCATGGTTTAAAACCATGGATATACATCCAAAAACTATAGATATAGGTTATAACCATGATTTTATGAACCATGGATGGTATTGGCATGACTATAGGGAAAGACCTATAGCCAAGGTTTGAATCATGGCTGAATACCTAAATCCAAACTTTGATTGTGGCAGCATCTTAAGTCACATAGGGATATATACATGGTTTTAAATCATGGATATAGGTATATAATTGTGGTTCAAACCGTGGATATAGGTCTATATCCATGGTTTAAAACTGTGGCTAGAGGATTTCCCATTTCATTAAAAAAACACCCCCTCCAGCACCCCTTCCCCCATGAGAATCCACCCCCCAATCCCCTGGACACCCCCCCTTGGAAATACCCTAGACACCCCCAAGAAAAACCCTGGACCCCCTCCTGGACAGACCCTAGACACCCCCCTGGACAGACCCTGGACCCCCCTCCTAGACAGACCATGGACACCCCCCCTAGACAGACCCTGGACCCCCCAGACCCTAGACACCCCCAGACAAACCCTGGACAGACCCTGGATAGACCCCCCCCCACCCAGGACAAACCCTGGATAGACCCCCCAGGACAGACCCATACCTCCACTCCCCTAGACAGCCCCCAGACCCTGGAAAGACCCCCTGGATAGCCCAAACCTCCACTCCCCTGAACATCACCCCCCAGGACAGACCCTGGACACCCCCTCACCCCCAAACCATGGACACCCTCCAAACAAACACTGGAACCCCCCCCCCCCCCAGGAGAGACCCTGGACAGACCCCCCCATACCATGGACGCCCCCCCAGACAGACCCCCCTAACCCTAGACACCCCCCAAACAGACCCCCCCTAGGACAGACCCAGACCTCCACTCCCTTGGACAGCGCCCCTCTTAGATAGACCCTGGACACCCCACAGACCTTGTACAATCCCCTAGATAGACCCCCCCCCCCAGGACAGACCCTGGATAGACCCCCCCCCCCCCTTGATAGACCCTGGAGACCCCCTCACCCTACCCCCATGCCAGTCCCCCTGCCATCCCCCCCACCCCTGCCAACCCCCCATGGTTAAGCCATGGATCTTGGTCCCTAATAACACTTTCAAAACCATGGGAAATAGACCCTACCACCATAGTTAATAACCATGTAAATTTATTCCTACCCAGCTATACTTAATCACCAAATGCTTCCATAATAACTGCACCTTATAGCAGTACTCACATCCTCTAGATACGTACAAAAAAACACCACCTTCCAAATAAAATTGTACTCAAGCATAATACAATATATATCATAAGAATTAAAACTCTCTCTAATATAAACAATATAAAATTTCAATATCAATATCATCATAATAGAAAGAAATATTTGATAAAATTAAATGTATATACCAAGAATAAAATTTACATCTGAAATGTACCTCAATATCAACATCACACAAACCATCATGACCCTCATCATATCCTATAGAAACACCAACATCATTATCACCTCCTCTCAAACCACCACCACCAACATCATCATTATCATTGAAATATTCATTGGTTTATGCACCTAAATCAGTGTAATGAGCAAATAATCATAATAAACATAATGCATACAAATGACAACACATTTAATTAATGAAAACATTCAGTGTTCATAAGGTGATTCATATAATATCATTATGTTACCAATAAAATACTCTAATAAACATAATGCATAAAAATGAGAACACATATAATTAATGAAGAAATTGAAATATTCTTGTGTATGATGATTTTTGAACATAAAATTGAAGAGAAATAAGAAGGATGTTTAGAATATAGAGCAATAGTAAGATTCTTATGGTCTAAATATAACAAAATAATAATGAGAGTGTAATAAAGTTTAGAGATGGTTAAAATATTAAATCATATTTATTTAATGATGCCCATCCCCTTGCACCCCCCCTTTCACCCCACCTGCACCCTCCCCACTACCCTGTAGACCCACCCTGCCCCCTCCCCCCAGAACCATCCCCCCACTTGCACCCTCCCTACTACCCTGCAGCCCCCACCCCTCCCCCCTACATCCTCCCCCTTTCACCCTCCCCCCACTTCCCCCCATTTCACCCTCCCCCCACTGCCCCCCTTGCACCCCACCTGCACCCTCCCCACTACCATGTAGACCCCTTGCACCCTCCCCCCATTACCCCCCTTTCACCCCACCTACACCCTCTCCACTGCCCTACAAACCCCCCTTCCCCTCCCCCCTTCCCCTCCCCCCCCACACCCCACCTACACCCTTTCCACTGCCCTGCAGACCCCCCTGACCCCTCACCCCTGCACCCTCCCCCCACTTTCCCCCTTGGACCCCACCTGCACCCTCCCCACTACACTACAGATCCCCCTTCCCCCTTCCCCCTTCCCCTCCCCCCACTTCCCCCTTTCACCCCACCTGTACCCTCCCCACTGCCCTGCAGACCCCCCTGCCCCTGCACCCTCCCCCCACTACCCCCTTCCACCCCACCTGCACCCTCCCTACTGCCCTGCATACCCCCTTCCCCCTCCCCCTGCCAATATTCCCTTCTCCCACTGCCCCCTTGCACCCCACATGCACCCTCCCCACTTCTCTGCAGACCCCCCTACACCCCACTGATGGGTAAAATTACGGAGGAAAATAATCATTTTGGATGATGTAAGTATGTTAACCACACTCTAAAAAATTAATGACATGATTACCTAGGTATGAGGAACTGATAAATAAAAATAATATTTTTTAATAAGTTATGAAGGTTACTGTGAAATAATAATAACAATGTAAGAAGAAAAATAAACATATTCTGAAGGGTTTCATGGATGGATAGATAGAAAAATTTTAGTAATCAATGAGTTTGGGTGAAAAAGAAAATAAGGATGAATGTTCATTTTTAGAGTAAATATAGAAGAAAACCCCCCATAAAAAAATAAAACATAGAAAAAGAAGTCTATGAAGCATACGAAGATTAATTTCTGGATAATCAAGGATGGTCACATGAAGAAAGATGAAGCTAACATGAACAATGATTTTTTATTGAGATAATAATCTCAACCCTATTACTCTAACTAATAAGGAAAGGTAGATTGACTTTATTCCCTACTAGTTTTTGATAGTTTTTCTAGTTTTATTTATAGTAATAATAGGTTTGATGGGCTTGTATATGGAATAAATTAACACTACAGAAAAATTTCAATTTCGCGGTGGTTATTTTTGGATATGGAAGTGGTTTAAACCACCAAAATATGCTTCTATGGCAGTTTCCAAAAACCACCACTAAATTGCGTGTCGGGAAACTATTTCCGGCGGTTAAATCAGCGGTTTATGGGAACCGTCATAGTTGGTGTATTTTCGTGGAAGTTATATTGTTTCTCACGGCGGTTTTTCCGGGAAAGGGATTACTTTTTTTAGCAGCGGTTAAAACCGCTGCTAAAAAATTAATGGACTTCCGGGACAAACCGCCATGACAAACAATATAACCGCCACGAAAAATCACAGAAGATGGGCCACTATAGTGGAAGTTAGAACTGCTGCTAAATTTAAGATCGTAGAGGTGGTTAAAACCACTATTAATAGAAAAATATCGACATTTTGTGATAGTTAAAACCACCTCTAAATGAACTTGTTATAGTTAGTGGTGGTTAAAACTACCACTAAATAACATATTTACAAAAAAAAGAACCAATTTCTGGAGCCCTTGTAGCAGTGCCCTGAAAAAAAACCATTCCAAGAATACCAAAACACCAACAGAATACATAAAACAGTCAATATGAAAAGATATTCTTAACTAAGAACAACCAAATGCATCGTTTAGTTTGTAAAGGAATGCAGATAAACATATCACATTGCATAATCCTAGTATCCAATAAAATTTTGTGGTGAATTTACAAGTTTACCCCTCTCTTATTCTTATAATAATTTATCTTTTCTATTTCATCTTCCAGTTATTTTGAATTCTTTATCCTCTTGTATAACTCAAAATTTTTTAACATAGGTTCATCCATATCTCTATCATTAGACACCCAATTAAAGATCCAAAGGACGCATTGGATAGCTCAACATAAGGTAAACCGCACTCATACATCCTATTTTAGTTTCCCATTGGATCCTTTGTGTTGTATAGGCATAGGAACATTTTCCATACTATAATGAAACTAAACCATTTCTCATATTTCTCCCAAAAATCCTGAAATATGAAGCTCATATCGAGAGAGGCATCATCTATGACCTTTAGGTTGGTAGTCACATTGTTTTCCCTTTGGGGTTCGATGTTTCATAATTAAGCCACTGTTTGGCACACCATATTTGGTCAAGAATCTCTATTTAAGTGATTTATGTATTTAAAATTTACCATTGCAGACTCATATGTACTATTTGTTCCTTGATTGGATGTTCACATGTCGTGTGCAACTTATATGATCACCCATTGAGTGATCTAGGTGAAATGGGACAATATGATTTTTTTCAAATGTTGGTACTCCCACATATCTTCTGGAATTGTTCAAGAATGTAATATCCCTTTATATATGATTACTTGATAGAACCCAAGGCATCCCTTAGGTGTTTAGACACTTATATTTAGAATTTCTAAAGTGGGAAATTTTCTAGATTATTATGTCACCATCTAAGTAACTCCATTGAGATTATATATGGGTTTCCCATGTTTTAATGAATTGAATGAGTTAAATGTAACTGATAATGTGAAATGGATAATTAATGATGGGTTTCCTTTCTTAAAATAAATCAATTGGTTTTAAACGTAATGACCCCAAGTAATTTTAATGTCATTCTCTTGATTTATGCTTTATAAAATGATTCATATGAATTGTAATATTTTAAATGGGAATTGAACATGGATAAAGACATGAATAAGAGGATATTCCTTATCTATTACGACACAAATGATTAAGCCTTTATTATGTATATGGTGTAGATAGAAAAGATGGATGTGAGCTAATTCCCCTTGCTAGTTATATTTAATATATGCCTTTATAGATGTTGTGGTATGATGGTATGAGATTGTTGAGCAAGGAGATATCACAATTTGTTACATCAGGTGTTGAGCATGGTGTATCAAAAAAATGTTACTATACAAGTATTTTGATTTACTCACCACATTCCATGACTAGAATCTGGACCTGATGGAACACTAAACATCCCATGTGTTGTTTCAGGGTGTCTCTCACTCTATTGGAATATAGGGCATATACCCAATTACATGAGCACATAGGCTCATTAGACTGGTTAGGGATGTATGAGTTATGCCATGGTCTATTGATCAGTATTATTATAAGTATATGGCTACATACATCTTCACATACCTTGGAAATATAGGTGGATGAAATATATATAAACTAAATATATATTACTACTATATATATAGTAACTATTTAGATTTATATTCCATCTATGTGTTGATAAATTTAAACCCTCTTACAGTCCTTTAGGAACATGATTGGGTGGTTGTTTATTTATTCCATAGTTACTCAAAAGATGTAGGGTGTAGTATGTTAGTGGTAGAACCTTTATCATGAGAATAATGATATGGTAATATTTTCATGGGATTAATTTATGTTGGCGTTCCATGTGGAATTATTATAAATGAAACATAACATAGGAATTAGGTAAAATCATCTCTCGCTTGGGTTATTCCATGTGGAATTATTATACTTGACACTAAAGATAAAAAAAGGTAAAATCATCTCTCCCATGGATAAGGGTTCCTAATTTTTTTAGAGTGATGGATTAGGTTCAAGTATCATATTTGTTTTAATCATGTGATTTCTTTCGAAAAGGAGTCTTTAGTGTGGTTTCCTTAGAAGTAATGGAATCTGGATCCTAATATATTGTCACTCCCATTATGAATCCTAGTTATTTTGATGTGAAGAATATAATAGAAGTGATTAGGCACATTCCTTCAAAGGGAAGAGTGTCTCATGAAGGGAGTTGATATATTCTATAAAGGAATATGGATGCTTATAACAAATTATTTGTGATAGGAGAGTTGATGTTATGAATGGTAAGTAATTGATCATGTAGTCTATTTAACATTTTTCTAGGGAAGGGGTTTCTAGAGAATCTACTGGGAGTTTCCCATCAGCATGTCATAACTACTAAGATAATGGACACTGTCATTCACACTGCATGACTATTCTTTGAGGCCACTCTGGAAATGGTGGGAAAACCCCATTTCATATAGTGTAGAAAAATTTCCCATAATCTCGTATCAGTATCTTTGGATTCTAACTATTTTTTGAAATTTTGGATACTAGTATTATTCCACACTAAAGGGTGATCTATCTTAAACATGTTAGCGAGACACAAATTCTCATACCTAGGGATTGATACAAGAGCATAACTCAGAAGTACTTCTTAGAAATAGAAATGTAGTGGTAAATTCATTGGGCTAGAAAATTTAGGATAAGTTATTATAATGAAAAAATGAATTTAGGAAAAAATAAATCATAAAAAATGAATCATCAGAATAAAGATTCAATATATATGGTTCAAACCACACTCGATAAATCAAGACATAAAAGGAAACATCAGAAATCAATAAAATACATAAAAGGAAACATGAGAAATCAAGAAAATGTTAGGTCATGAAAATGTTTGGAGGAAACTATGTGCCACACATGATACATATACAAACCGACTGTTACAATATTTGTCCACATATCAACAATAATACTAATCATTGTTCTATGATGAATAGATATCGTCACCCTCTCCACCTCCATCTCCACCTCCTACTACCACCTGTAAGAACATTATATTGAAATTTAAATAGTGTTGCATATTAATATTTAAAATTAAAACCAATAAAAGTTTGAAAACTAAATGATTTTAAATTTTTGTAATTTACCTGCTCACTACTAGTTGATACAATACCACCGGGGGGAATCTACTCATCTACTGACGTATATCATTCAACGCTTTCTGCAAAGAGGATATCTAAGCACCCTGGTATTGAACTGTATTTTGTAGAGAAACAATCTCTCTCTGAGCATCTCTGAGTATGGACTGATTACAACTAGGAGTAGATGTAGCTTCAATCCCGGATGGCCTTCCAAAGACGTCAGATGGTACGGGTCCCAAACCCATCTCGCGCACTCTACCAGGATGCTCCTTCCCAAGGACTTTAGTAATCGGGTCATCCTGGGAGACTGAGTATGACTGCCCAGGATTGGCATCCCATATTTCTTTAATTATAACCTATAAATCAAATATCAATATATATTAACATATTTTAAACTGATAATAAGTTATTATAATGAAAAAATGAGTTCATACCCCAACTTCTTTTCCAGGTTCATTATCAAAATTTCCATCATATTTTTTGTGAACATCCAACCACACTTCAGTTCGGGATGTTTCATGCCCTAAACTCTATGATTGAATTAAAAAAAGATAAATAAATAGTTTAATATATTAAAAATATAATATTGTTTTATAAATATTTAAACTAATGAAAATATTACCAGATTCGGTCGGCTTCTAGAAAAGCTTTTTTACCCTGCAGTGTGAGGGATGACTTGCGTAGCCCGACTTGATGCATTCTTTTTTGAGAGATCCTGAAATAAATAAAATGAAATTTAATATTAATGTATTAAATTTCATCTTCTCTTCATATACATTTATAAATTTGAAATGAGGTTAATATAATAATATATATTTAAATACCATCTGCTTCTCATCATGATGTATGTCAACAAAAACTTTCCAATGTTCTTTGGGTACCCCATTGGGTAACTTCTGATACATTTATTGTACGATTAATGAAATATCATTGACATAAATCCACAATCTCCATTTTAAGTCTCTCCATTTCATACAAGGATTTTTCAACGTCCACTTTCGTACTATCACATCAGCAACTGTAGAGTGGAAAAACATCTGTATACAGAAATTCATTTTGAATATATCAATAACATGACATTAAATTACACCATAATGTATTAAAATTACCTTTATTTGGGAATCAAAAAATTTATTTTTCCAACTTGGAGGCATATGTATCCAATTATTATAAGAAATAGGAAGGGAAAGGGGCTCTGCTGCAAACTGTCCTAGAATTTGGCCAAGTAATCCCGTGGCATCATCCACAGTAACCCCATATGAATCAAATGAAACAAATATCTTCTCTCAATTCATATTCAACACATCTTCATTTTTTATATTTTTCTCCACAGTTTCATTTTTTTCATATTTAATGAACAAACAATTAGTATAACAAAGTGCAATAAATTTATTTATATTAAAATGTGTACCTATAACAGTGACCCTGTAGTATGCCCGTGATGAACTAGAAGTGGTGTGTCACCACCCCGCTGCTGAGGCTGCTGAAGGGGGAGTCGATGACTCATCTTCTAAAGGGACGCTCGTAAAGGGTATGAGAGATGGTGTAGGGGGAGATGGTGTAGGGGGAAAGTAGATGGTGGCTTCGATGCCATAGGGAGGGAGACAAATGGATCATCATCCATTGCAGTAGTGGATGAAATAGTGTATCGCTTCCTCCGTGGAATTCCTATCATTTAATAAAATAAAATTAAGTTCATAACATATATTTCAATAAAATATGCAGAAAAAGAAATAAAAATGATAATAGATTCCCAATACTAACAAACAAAATATACATAACAATGATAACGAATGACTGCTCAAATGAAATAAGTGTCTGGTGAATGAATAAATAACTATACATACAATCATTTTCTCCTTCAATCATGTTGGTTTCCTACTTCATTACTTCATCCAATTCATTCATACTTTCTAGACTAATATTTTCAATATCATGATGGACAAATAATTTTGTTTTTCTTTGTTGATGAGGTTCAATTTTAGAGGTCAAATCTTCCACTTCATCTCCCATATCATACAAATCTCTTTGTATTACGTGAGAAAATACACTCCACCCTTCATCCACAACATCATTCTCATAATATACCATTTTTTCTTGTGTTGATAAGATATATGGATCTTGTAGTTCATGATCACCAACATCCATCAAGCGAGAGAAGTTCACATAAGTAAAATGCAAGGAATCTATTTCAACACCTCTGATAATATCGACCCAATTGAATTTGAATAAAAAAACTAAAAAAATGGATGTGATAGTTTAATTCAATAATATTAGTCATCTTTCCATAGTATCCCACTTTAGAAAATGTAAATATACCACTATTCTTTGTTTTCAAACCCCTTTCTCGATCGACTGTATGAAATCTAAAGCCATTCATATTGTAAGCGTCGAACTTTCTAACTTGTTTTAGAGGACTTCGATCATGAAACTTCAAATCTTCTAAAAACTTTTCTCGAGTATCAGTATTCATGATCTAATAAAAGAAATATACTTTATTATATTTACAAAATATATGTTTCAAACTAATATTGGTATTTATTGAAATATTTATGAACTTACACGTCGTGCAAACCATTCTGTAAGCTCTTGATTAATAGATTTCGTTATATATTTCTCATTTAGTGTTCATCCTCTCATTCATCTCTTTGTTTGTATCCTCAACTCTTCAATAAATGGATCTACAATTTTACTATTCAGCAGCACATATCTATGTGCCTATAATAATTCCAATTCTTTCAGTGTCACATTTGAGGTCCTCCAAACTGATCGGCCAATAGCAGGAAATATTTTTGATTTATGATGTATTTGTGATTGAGTTGATGTGTCGTCAACACGTCCAACTTGATTAAATCTTTTCTCAATATCATACAAGTATCTAGAACAAAAGGTAAAACACTCCTCAGCCATATATCCTTCTGTAATAGAGCCTTCTAGTTGAGATTTATTTCTCATGTATGATTTCAAATTCCCAAGATATCTATGAAATAAAATAAACATAATTATTCATTTAATTAAGTTCCAAAAATTGTTTACTTAACTGAAAAACATAAAAATAAAGTACCTCTCAATTGGATACATCCATCGATAATGAACGGGGCCTCCTATATTTACCTTCCTCAACCAAATGCACAGTTAAATGCATCATGACAGTAAAAAATGACAGAGGAAAGATCATCTCCATTGTACAAAGGGTCAATACAAACCTCTACTAGAGGTTGTCAAGCTGAAATGTATGTAGAGATTTCTCAAATAGTTGTTTGAAAAATTTTCCTAATTGGAGTACAACAGTAGTAAATTTTTCAAGTAATAATGTACTCAATGTCATTGATAGTAACTATTATAAAAAAATATGTGAATCATGACTTTTCAATCCATGTAACATATGATTCTTCAAGTCAACACACCTCGAGGTGTTACTTGAATACCCATCAGATACCTTCACATTCTTTAAAAATAGATGGAATGTATCTTTATCTCTGTTTTTCATTGCCAAAATTGCTGGAGCATACTTTTCATTCTCATCTGGCCAGAGATCACATTTTATGTTCATTACCTGTAAGTCTTTATGAGAATTGAGATGATCCTTCGACTTTTCATGCTCATTAAGCAATGTGAAAATAAAATTTTCACAGAAATTCTTCTCAATATGCATTACATCAAGATTATTCCACAAAAAATTAAATAGAACATCATAATATGTTTTAAGGAGTTCACTTCCAAGCTAACCACCACTTTTGGAGTTTATTAACAGAAAAATAGGATAGTTTGGTGGGTGGGAAGCTTTTCTGACCATGGGTACAGGTTTAAAAACATAATTAGTAATGCAATATACCTTCACATTGGTATTGTTTTTAGTTCCTCCCATGATAACATTTCAACTCGTGTTCAAATCAGATCGGTATGGAGCTACATAATCAAATGTTTTCAATGTAGTTAACAAAGAAATAGAAGCAGCTCCCCTCAGTTTTCATCAGGAAAACACCACATGTTAACTCAATGATAGGAATCAGCAGCCATATATAGAAAATTTTGAACTCCTTCAAATTTGAACCACAAGACACGCTAACAAGCTTATCAATGAAAAAAGTAGCATTTAATAAAATAAATAGAGAACATCATATGAGGATAAATAAAACCCAACATCCCCAATTACTTGGAACACAAGACAAAGGGGGATTTCATTTAATGAACCATGTAAGCATAGGTTCTCTGGGAAAAAAGATAACAAAGTGATAAATGAAATAAGCATGAGATGTAAAAGGAAAACCAAATACAAATTAACAAACTGCTTCCAGCAAGTAAGTTCACCTGAAAATAAATGAATCAATAAAAAAAATCCAGAGGTGTGTGGAAATTACAAACAATCCATCGAATCTAGTACCACACGAATCCAAAAAAACCCGCCCAAGCAGATAAAATTTCTGTGACCAAACAAAAACTAAACGCAACTTCCAATGACTAAATAAATCGAAATGGTGATCATAAATTCCCAACTGTACGGGATGTGAAAACCGAATATGCTCTATCTTACTCCCCCAACTCTCTATAGTCATATGGGCCATGTGATTATCATTCCATAATGGAAATAAAAAAATAGAACACCGTCCATGGGTGGATGATGCTTCTATCGAAAAAACTTAAGAGGTTTATGGTGGGAGGGAAATAGAAGGAGAGGGATTCAGAAAGTACACAGATATTGCAAGCTTAAGGAAAAATGGATTCCTCCTTCTGAAGGGTCATCATGAATAGCATGAGAGAGTTTGTGAGAGAGGTCAACAGTTCGGAGAGGAGGATCGCGATGAGAGAGGTTGACAGTAGGGTGAGAGAGTGCATTGATTGGGAGCATCAGGAGGAGGGCACCGCGGTGAGAGACATAGATGGTTTTGAGAGGAGGGTCATAGATTGGGAGAGGAGGAGAGGAGAGGCCAACACATATCGGAAAAAGGGAATGTTCATGTTTAGCCACCTTTAGCCATAGATGTTTAATTAAAGGGTGTCTATAATCAAACTATAGCCACAAACCTATAAAATCATGGCTATAGGTTCGTGACTATAGCTTAAATTTCTAGTAGTGTCAAGCATTCCTCCTCATATACCAGAGGATATCAACTAACAGAGAGGGTATAAATCTTGTGTTTTGGAGAATATTACTTATAAATCATAACCATAAATAAAAAATAAATAACTAAAAACATATACAATAGATAATCAGAGTGCGAATAATTTACAAAACATCAATGATATTACAATTTAATACATAGTCACATCGCTATACATCCCCATTGATCGCCCACTGAGTTGATCACACATGCATAATAAATAAAAGAAAAAAATATAAAGATACTATACTACCATCCTTGTGCCTCACCTTAACCCTTTCACCAAATTTATATTGCGATACTCCATCCCAATCCTTTATACAACCTGTTCTCAAATCAGTATAACAGACATATGGTCAATATACACACCAAAGATCCAATGTAGGGTGTGAGAAATACCTCTCAACAGGGTCTCAACATGTACCCCTAATATACATTTCCATATATGTGTGTGTGCGTGAGGGAAAATAAATGATCGAAGCAAAACAAACAAGTATGGGTGTTTGGTCAATGTGTGATGACTATGCCATCAATACACCTAACTATACCCACTTCAAGTTATGCCATAAAATAATTCACCTCATTCCATTCATCCTGACCTATAACTAAAGAATCAAGGTTTGTTGCCATACCGCATCTGACCACTACCCTCTTACTTAAGTTAGGTCCCATTCCAAATTCCCAAATTAGCTCCTCTCTAGGGAGGTTAAGCATCAAGTACCCAAACTAGACCCTCTTAGGGGAGGCCACACATCAATTTCCCAAAACAGAACCTATCATGGGAGGTTACAGATAAAGTACCATGATCAACCCGTATCAAGGGAGGTCACACATCATGTATCGCAACCATACCCTCTCATGGGAGGCCACACATAAATTACCAGACTATCCCCTATCAGGGGAGGTCTTAGATAAAGTACCCAAACTAGCCCCTCTGAGGGGAGGTATGCATCAATTACACCATTCGCCACATTAGACTGACCACTCCCCTCTCATGAAGTTTGTCTCACAAGACGATCATAACCAATACCTTCTCACTCAAGGTATGGTAATACTGACACCTTTATACTTAATTTAGGTCCAAATGTCCGCATCATACCACATCACATCATAAAGTATACACACATCCTGCACACACGTGAAACAAAAAAATGGAATAAGAAACATCTCTCATAGTATCCAAAACCCGTACATCAAGGCCCAAGCTCTCAACTAACCTCCCATATTGTTAGTACATCTATTACCCCACCAGCCTCTCTTTCTAACATTTTCAATACCATCTCAGTCACACAAGTAGAACATGATGAAACCATCAACATTCCCATATCACCAATAAGGGAATCTACTAGAATCCTCATACCCAAATCAATCTCCACTCACTATCACCAACTTTTACCCATCATCCCATGGTGATATCCCACCCCATAGGATATACCTGACCCTAGCCCTAATAGGCTAGGTACCCATTCCATCTAATTTCTTCATAGAAATATAAATATCATAACCTAAGGACCATCCCAACTAACTTTCATAAAACACCCTTGGTATCCTAATGCCAAGTCACCCAGAAAATTCCTATGACCCATGACTGGGTTCCATCCCATATATCCCTTGGAGATATCTCAATACCATCATCTAGTGGTAACCATCCTTGACATAAAATGTCTATCCCCTAAGGGCTTATACTGCTCATGGAACCCAGTGAGATTCTCCTCCATCTTTATGAGGGTGTTTCTAACCAAACATGAGATGTACGACCATCTCACCCACTACACCCTGACCTCAATTTTCTCTTTTATTTTTTTTATTTTTTAGTATACATTATTTATATCTCTTTAAAAGTGGTTTATATTTAATATTTGATGTTTTTAGGAGGTTCATTATGTGTCACATGGTTTAATCTAGTGGTTAGTACTAACTGTGAAACTACCATTTGACAATCACTATGGTTTTCACAAATCCAAATGACATGGTTGGAACATAGTTTATCTAATTGTATGGCCTAACCATGCTGGTTCCAAGAATCTCTAGTATATGGTGAACAGTTGGCACATATGTTTTCCAACTATGTGGCCAAACAGTTCATAATGCATATGTTTATTAAAAAAAAGGAATTTTACCATTATACTACAGATTACATTTAACCCAAATCGAACCCCTTCCCTTATTTGTCTTATACGACCCTTATGGATTCTCCCTCTCATTTTCCTCCTCTACCTTGGTGTATTTTAGGAGTTTATTCTTGTTTTCATCCAGATTCATCAAGGAAAATCACTCATTTCCCCTTAGTATTTCTTTTTTTATGTTCTTCTCTATTCCCTATAACTCTAGCTCAGTCTAATGACCTATAGTTTCCTTGAGATTGAGTTTTAATTAGGGATTCCTTATCTTTTAGTTTCCTCATGATCTTTTAGGGATCTTTTAGTTGGGTTGATGTGGAATAGTATCACTATTTAAAAGAGTGAAAGGTTTCAATGTAGGTGGTCCTTTGCATGACTCATTAAATTTAGAACTATGAATTCATATTATTTTAAATGAATGTTTTATGTGTTATAAAAATTATAACAAGTATAAATAGTGTAATTTTTTAAAGAGAGGTTATTCCTATTTGGTTTTCATTAAATTTTCATGGATTTTCCTTTTTTCCCTCAAAGTATAATGTTTATTTTAGAAATACATGTTTATTGAGTTTTTTTGTAAATAACCGATGGATATTTAAAATGTTTAGTTAGATTATGAAATTTATTTTGGGTTTAGGCATGGTTTTATAGGGAATTCACAATAGGCCCAATTGGAACATTCAAAATAGATTATCTAGAAAATGAAAACCCCTTGAAACATGCCCCAAGTGTTTTAGAATTTAAAAAATTACTTTTATTTTCATTTTATGGTGCCCAATGAAGGGCCTTGTGTATTATATATATATATATATTCATGATGGTATTGAGGAAATTTCTTACAAGGGTGTTATAGGTTAGGGTGTGTCTTGTTTTTGAATTATATGATATATATATATATATTTGTATGTATATTGTTTTAATATGGATTCATGAATCAAATCCATTTGATTCATGGGTAAACATGGGTTCTTAGGCAGGAAATCCTCGTAGACATACTACACTAGTTTAGAATAATTCTATGATTATTGGCCCAAAGATAAATTTTATTTTAATTATGGGGTTCTCCCTTGGTTAATCCAATAAGGGAAATACTAGGTGTTAGTTAAGGTTGTTGTTATCCAATGTTGATCTTATTTAGTAGTTTTTTCCTTGTACTAGATTTACCCCATAGATCTTAGGTTCCCATAATGAAAATTTTGTTTGTGTTCATTTTTAAATTTCACGGTAACTCTATTTTCAAAATGTTCTTTCATACTATTCTCTCCCTTCTACCCCTTTTAAAATTCTATCATTATATAAACTTCTACATTTTTTAAAAGGATTTTAGAATGGATTTTCTTAAAAAGTGATTATTTTAAAATTAGAATTGGGAATATTTCTAAAGGACATGAAATATGTTACTTGTTTTGAATAAATGGAAAACTTATTTTTATATCTATTTTCATACCAACATGAAATAAATCTATTTTTTAAAGGTTATGCATAGAAGAATGGGTGGTTCCCTATAAGGATTTTTAGCACATGTCAACCATCATTTTAGGTTTAGATGGTTTAGTATAGATGCATCTAGTTGGATTTAGATTCCTAGTTTAGGTATGGATGGAACCTAGTTGAAGTGTTTCAATTGATTCATAGAGATAGTAGATGAGGTTTTACTCCTCTTGTCTTATTTTGGGATCTTTTTTTATTGACCATTTAGGATTTTGTTTTCACTCTGACCATGTCCTATTTTATTCATCATGTGTTGGATACTTACTATTTTTTCCTTGTTTTTTTTACATTTTCTAGATTTGGTTATCATCATTGTTATGCATATTATTCTTATTTCTTAGTTTGTTTTTGTCCTAATTTTTTAATTTCTTATTTCAATGACATGAAACTCTAAAGTATGGAAGGGTCATGATAGAAGTCTAGTATAATTATTTGGTTTTTATCAGTTCTCTTCAAAAAATAATTCCATTTTGTACTCTTATTATGCCCTTAGTTCTTATCACCAGCTTAGGGGGGATTGATAATGCCTCCCGGGTATGTCATTGGCCGAATTCGGTGCCCGACCAAAGGTATTTCTAAGGAGTATTCATGAAAAAATCATATCATATCCTAGGTTGTTGTGAAGGTCATGGTCTTAGAGTATCCCTTGCTATTTGGGATGTTCAGTAGTGTGGAAGGAGGTTCATTGGAAGTTTTTGGTTACGAGTATGGTTCTTTATCACCACCTCTCGAGATAATGCTTGGGTTATCAGTGTAGTCCAAGATGTGTATGTCTCGAATTAGAGTTTGGTTCTTATATGTTTTTTGGATTTTTGGATCTTATTTAAGTTTTTATTTATGATATTGAGAATTTATGGGTTATTTTGAGAAACACAAAACATTATATTGGAATTTTTAAGTAATTTAGGAAACTATTTATAGACCATGGATGCCCCTTGAGATAGCTTTCAGTGAGATTCACATGGTTGGTGTATAGTCTACCAAATCACATGTAGCCATTATTTTCCTTTTATTTTTGAATATTTTATTTATTTATGCATTTATTTACATTTTACCCTTCTTTATATTGATTTAGGATGATTTGGGATGTTTATTTTTATGGATAATGATTTTATGATTTCATGAATTTAATTTTTTAAATTGAAACCATGGTTTTGATTTTGAAAAAGGGGATGAAAATTTCAAAACCATGGAGCTTTTATTAAATTTTATAATAATAAAAATAAAACCGGGGATAGTAAATGTATCGGTTTTCTAAGAAAATATTTATTTTATAATTTTTTAAAATGTTTTAAGAATTATTTTTTGAAATTCTATTTTAAATTTATTTTTTAGTTATTGAATTGGAAAAAATTATAAATTGAAAATGTTTTAAAAATAAATGAGTAAAAATTTAATGAAATTCCATAAAGGACACAAGTTATTTTAAATTTTATTTTTTAAATTAAATGATTAAATTTGTTTTATCATAAATCTATGAAATTTTTGTGTGTTTTTAAATTATGATGGATGGGTATTGGTTTGGTGTTTATTTTTTATGTTTTTAGATTTACACTTTTTTCTGTATTTGGTTTTGAATAAGTTTTTGATTTTAGGGTTATTTTAAATGATATTTTTAGATATACTAGTAAATTTATATTTGGAATTGTGGGTTTGAATCTATAGTGTGTTTTTATTTACTTTTTTGTTTCTTTCTGCTAGAGTACACCCCAATCAAGTCCAAATGGATTCATGAGAGGGATCCATGGGTGATTTAACATAAGAAAATTCTATGGTTGATCACTATTTTTCAGAGTATTTCCCTCCATTCACCCAAGCTATAGAGAATAGTGTTTTTTATCTTTAAGATCAACCTCAATATTTTAATAGAGTGTTACAAAGTTCAAATTCTCCTCATTTCCATGGGAAACTATATTCTAAATAGGTGCATGAATGGTTATGGAGTATTGGGGGGATATTTACCCAAACTGAGCTTCCTAATACTATTAAACTTAATTTTTCTACCTTCATGCTAGAAGGCCCAAGTTGGCAGTGTTGGATGTACACTATCTAGACAAAACCACTTATGGAACTTTCCTAGGAGGTCTTTAAGGAAATATTTACCCAATAGTTTTTTCTCAATGCATTTAAAGTATAAAATGAAATGGAAATATATTACCTCTAAAAATGTGATTGATCAGGTATGGAATACACAAGTCAATTCTACAAGTTAGTTTCATACCTCCCTGAAAAAGTTATAGATAAATTCTTGAAGGATTGGTTTTTTGAAAGGGGCCTTCAACCATACCATCTTTGAGTGGTGTTTCCTCTGGGAATCAACACTTATTAATGTGTGGTGAAGTAGAACATGTGGATTGATGTTGTATTAGTAAGGATTCCATAAGAAATAAATCTTTCTACCATCATTGGGAGTAGTGGAGGAAGCTCAGGTAAAGGGGTGGTTTGCAAGTCAAGACTAGGCAGTCTGGCAGTGGCATCAAACAACCATCCAGTTTCTTCACACCAAACTATTATAGAATTTGTTCTTTGATGTGCCGCCATTATATAAAGGTAGGGAATAAGAAGCCTTAATTTTAAGAATCACCAAATAAACATCATATCTATGGTCATTTGGGATATTTTAAAAGGTCATATCAAGGTATTTATCATAAGAAAGGCAGATTCGAATCTCCCCCTTTGATAGATTGGTAGGTCATACCCGCTGATCCTAATAGTGAAGTAGTATCTGTTTTAGGTATTTTTTGTTATCCTATAATTTTATGGTATATTATTCATAGTTTTATGATTTTTCGGATTATAAATTTTATGGATTCATGGGATTATATTTTAATATATATGTCTTATTGTTGTTTCTGAATTTTAGTTGTGATGTGCAGTGAATCCTGTATTATTCTCCCCTTATCTCCCATCTTGATTATTTGGGTTTTTTGGTGTTTTTAAATATTATTAAAACTTTATATTAATGCATATAATTTGGGAATTTATCACTATTTATCATACTTCTTATGTTTGATGAGGCTTTGTAAGTGGATTCTATTTTTAAAGGCTAAGGTTCAATGAGAATTCTTAATATGGTAGGGAGACCATCATAGAAGAATTTTTTACCAAAATCAATGAAAATTTCTACCTTTCTACCTTTTTATGAGTTTTGGATTATAATTTTTTGGACAGTTCTTTTTCCTCACCCAAAACAACCCTAGTTTATTTTTGGCTAGATTTTGGTCTTGGATTGTGTTGTGGATACCCCCAAAGATAGAGAGAAAACCATAACAACTTTATTTTGTTTAGTTTGTGTTCAGGTTGGTTGCTTAGTATTTTTAGAATCTTTTTTTGGGGGAGAAAAAGTATTTATATTTAATATGTCATTTATTCTATAGTGTTTCAACCATTGGTGTATCACTCTTCTCTCTTCTTATGTGACTTATATGTTAGGATTTGTTACACTTGGGATGCTCAATTTTCTTTTGGTGATCAATCTGGTTATTCAAGGATGGTTTCTTTAGTCTTGTGGTTTTTGTTTCTTTAGTAATTACTTAATTATAAAATATTAACCTTCAGTCCGAATTGTATCATCTACGCATTCTTTTACTTTTTGGGGGTGGGAATATTTATAGTGGGTATAATTGTTACACCTCAACCTCGCCTTTGTCTTTAATTCTATTTATTTTCAGTCTCCTTTGTTTCTGTCTCTTCTTGAGTTTTTTTCCTATAATTTTTTTAAGAGGTTTAGTTTATGAATCATGATTAAGTCACATAGTTAGTACTAAGTACACAACAACCGTGTGATAGGTATTACAATTTTGATAAATCCAAATCGCACTGTTTTCATATGTTTTGTCTAACATCGAGGCATTCCCATGTGGGTACCGAAGCTCTCTTCTAGGAGGCACATGTTTGGTGCATGGTTTGGCCAACTATGTGGAAATTTTTTTCATAGTTCCTAATTTCATTAAAAAATATATAATTTTACCATTATACCCATACTCAGATTTACCCCAAATTACAGCCCCTTTTCCTTATTTGGCTTGCGTGCCCCTAGAGATTATACCTCTCCTTTTACACTTTTACCTTAGTGTATTATTGGAGTTTCTTTAGTTTTTGAGCTATATTATTCATGGTAAACCACTCATAGAACCTTCCACATTAATTTTTCTCACTTTTCTCTCTTCCCTCTAACTATAGCTCGGTCCAATGAACAAGGGTTACCCTGAGCTCTTTTTTTAATTAATAATTCCTTATCTTTTGGTTTCCTCTTGGTATTTGTGGATATTTTTTTTGGTTTTATGTGTAATAACATAAATGTTTGAAAAATATAAAGGATTCAAGCTAGGTGGTCCTTTGCACAACTTTTTGAATTTAGAACTATGACTTCTTGTTGTTTTCAATACATGTTTTATGTGTTTTAATAATTCTAGTAAGTATAATTATTAGAATTTGTGAATTATTGGTTGTTACTCTTTGGATTTAATAAAATGTTCTTGGGGTTTCCTTTTGTTCTTAGAGTATAAATTTTAATCTATAAATCTATGCTTACTGAGTATTTATATAAATTCCTAATTGTCACTTTGAAATTTTTTATAGGATTATGAAATCCATTTTTGGATTTTAAATCATGTTTTGTATCTTGGTTTTATAGGTAAATATAATTAGGCATGGTTGGAACTTTTTAAATGGTTTCCCTAGAAAATTAAAACCCATTTAAACATGCCCCATGTGTTTTGGAAAAATAAAATATTATTTTTATTTGTATGCGATGGAACCTGATGAAGGGGATTGTGTGTTTTATATATAATAACAATGTTATTAAGGATATTTATTTTGAGGTTTTAAGATGTGAGGGTGTGGATTTTTTTGTAATTTTTTGATTTATATATATATATATATTAGTTTTGATGTATATTTTTTTGAAATTTTTTCTTGAATCACCTTTATTTTTATTCATGGGTAACTATAGGTGTTTAGGAGGGAAATCTCGGTGAACATGCTGCACTAGTTTAGAATCATGCTCTAACTAATTGTCCAGAGATAAATTTTATTCTTCTTATGGGGTTTTTTCCAATTGGTTAGGCTAATGAGTACAATACTGGGTGTTAGGGGAGGTTTTTTTCATTTTCCACTAGTCTTATTCTGTATTTGTATTTCCTTGTCCTAGATTTTCCCCATAGATCCTAGGTTTCCATGATGAATATTTTGTGTGTATTGGATTTTACATTTCTTTGTAAATCAATTTTAAAAATGGTCTTTTATATTATGATCTACCTTTTTCTATTTTAAAAATTATCTTACTATATTACCCAGCACCATTCTTTGAAAGGATTTTAAAATGTTTTTTTCTTAAAAATTGATTTTTTTTAAAATTATAAATCAGAATGGTTTTGTGGGACATGAAATAAATTACTTATTTGGAATAAATGGAAGAGCTATTTCATGTCTATTTTCAAACCAATATGAAATAGTTATATTTTTTAAAAGGGAATGCATAGACCATAGGGTGGTTTATTACTGAAATATTTATCTCACACATATCATCATTTATGGTTTAGTCAGTTTGGTATGGATACAAATGGTTAGACTTAGATAATTTTTTTAGGTATGGATTGTTCCTAGTTGAAGTTTTTCATATGATTCATGGAGATAATAGCCAATTCTTCGGTCCTCTTGTATTATTTTGGGATCTTTTTTTCATTGTACTTTTAATCTTTCCACTTTTCACTTTGACTTTGTTGTGTTATAGTCTTTCTATGTTGGATGAATTTTGTTATTCGCTGTTTTATTTATATTTTTTGTATTTGGTTATATTCATTATTATTTTGATTCTTCTTCTTACTATGTTTTTTTTATCCTTATTTTGTAACTACTTATTTATGTGACATGGAAATCCAATGTATGGGAGGGTCATTCTAGAATTCTAGGTAGAAGTATTTGGATTTTTATCAGTCCTTTAGGGGAAATCATTACCTCTATTAGTATTATAACCCCCCTGTAACTTGTCACCATCTTGGGGAGAATGATAATACCTCTCAGGTATATCACATTCCAGCTCGGGTGTCGAACCCAATGGGTGGCCTGGGTTGGTTCCTGAGATCACCCATCATTCCTTGGCCTAAGCCTCTTATTCCTACTCAACCATCTCAAATAGGTCCAAACATGGTTATTTTCAACTCTCCCCAACTCCCATGAATTACCCAGGGCCTCTATTAAACCCAACAAATATATTTTTCACTTTTGTAACATAGTAACTAGGTGATTCCAAAATACCATATGTTCAATAGAGCCATCACTCCAGCTCTAGGAGATTCAATGCTCTCCTATCTCTTTACCTTGGGTTATATTCATCTATATCCCTTTCACTTGAACACAAATTTCATTCATGTATACCCATTCATGAAAAAAGAAGCATATTTTTTTGGTATCATGGGTTCCACATACCTTGATACTGGAGTTAAACCCTTATACAAGCCCTTCCATACCATGTCCAATATTATACTATGCTCGACCATGATCCCATGATCCTATCTTAATCCGAAATATCAAAATAATTAAATATAAAATTTTATAATTAATTATTTAATTAAAATAGAATATGAATAATGGATAAAAACTCATCGAGTAACATTACATCATTGAATCCACACCCAACTACACATGGAAGATCCATAGTAAACTCCAAAACAACTTTAAGAAAATACCCATTATACAGAACCTAGCCATTGACCAATTTCATACAATTTAATTAAAAACCCTAAATAATTCCTCATATGATATAAAACAACAAAAAATGTCAGAAATTGAGTGTGTTCATCCTTTTGGATGTCCTCTATCCACTACATGAAAAATCCCCATAATTAGAGATGATTTTCACCATGATCTAGTGGAATTTACATCAGAACCTATCCCAAAATTTTCTAAAATTAGAGGGAATGAAGGGAAATAAGAATGGAAGGGATAAAAAGAAAAAAAACACCTCAAATAGCTATAAAGGTGACCAATAATCACCCCTTACCATGGGGGATGGGATTCACCCAAAATGGACTCTCATATCACTATCATTTCTTCTAAATTGAAAAGGGGAAAACCTAGAAAATACAAGACTACCTTTATTTTTTTTTGTAAAAGTGGGTGCACTAAAACCAAATTTATTAGTACTTTTGATTACTATATCATAGATAGAATAATTTAAACACAATTTTTACTTACCATTTTAGTTTAAACATCTCAGCATCAACTATTAAATGGTAATGTTCATAAATTAATTATTATATCAGAAGGTTATATAATATCCATGCTATAATGAGAACCTCAAGAAAATATGAAATTAATATTAAATAAATGTTCTATGGTCTAGATATATCATACGGACTGGACACAGTTGACGTCTGACTATCAAGTAATGTGGGATCATAAGCATTGAGACTTATTGTCATGAAATTTTCACATGGTGATCTCTAGTAGTTGATATCATGAAATAATACCCACCAATAAGAACACCACATGTTTTGGGTGTTATTGGATGACCCTATTTACACAGATGTGTATTGGTCTCCTGACTTAATTTCATTATCAATGTGTTCTATTGGATCATGTACTTTGATTCAAGAAAAAAACCATGATAATGAAATCATGGTGAGGTATCTTATATTGGGTGTGTCATTGGTGGTATGACATTTATTGAATTGTCAAGATAGAATTTGTCCCTTATGATTTGAGGAAGTTATATATTGGGATTGGTTGATCAGTATGGTAGTACCTTCATAAATACATGTCTATGGTAGTCAAGGGAATATCCATCTAGATTGATCAATAAATAATAAATCAACCAAGGATGACGACACACGTGTGCATCCTGCTTTATGAGATATTTAAAGACAACGAAATTATATTACACAGTGCATGTTCATTGGATGGTTGTTGTTGCTTTGACTACTCCTCTCTTTAGGGGCCTTGATGGGTTGCTAGACTCTGCTCTTGATATGTGAATATTATTCACTACTATCAAGATAAGGTCCTAGAGGTTCAAACATAATAACATATTCAAGAATCTGCCCTATTTTGGTGAATATGTGTATTGTACATGATGGGCCCCACCACTGGGGTCCGGGATATGTCTGATGATACATGATCGACAGTGAATAATTAAATTCATATTATTTTAGTTCAGAATAATTAGTATTAAATTTATTTATTAAATGTATTTATAAGTATTAAAGTAAATACATGGAGAATATTATTTGAATGAATATTATTTTAATATTCAAGGTTCATTTAATATTTTCAAGAATGATGAGATGAGTTTATATACTAGTTTTTATCACATAATATATTATATTACAAGAAAGTGATAAAAATATAAATGATATTTATGACATAGTATAGTTTTCATAATATATCATTTATATAGTGTGTAAAAATATATGAGGGTCGGGAGCCTTTTCTAGGTAATTTCATAACACACTATATATAAGAGGAGAGAGGATCACACATTCATAATATTCACTATGAATTATTTAGTGCCTCTCTTTGCTCTATAGTTTTTAGAGAGAGAATGTTACGACCCATCCCCCGGGGCCCATGTCGTGACTACCCCAAGCCCGCCTTCCATAGGCCAGGGGCTGGCGACTAGCACCAGAAAGGCGTATCCCTAAAACGGGAAGTCATTGCCTTTAAACCTGTATAAACTCACATAGTAGAATTCAACAAGGGTCATTTATAGAGACTTGAACGCAATAAAAGAAACTCTGAAGTAAACTTCTATAGTAATGAGTGCTGAAAGTAAAGGGGTCCAGAATACAAGCTCAACTGGAAAAGTACAAGTACAACTGAAAAAGTACAAAACTACTGAAAAGTGAAAGGAAGCTCCAGATCATCCACCATAGATCCTACCTAAAGGGTAGGTATAGCTCACAGTCTGAAGTCCCTATGCCACGTCACACTAACAAGGTCCAGCTCTATGAACCGCCCAGTCCTAGCTCCCTTAGCCTCAATCAATGTTGTACATCGTCTGCACTAGACACAATAAGGTGCGGATTAAGACCATGTAGGGGTGAGTTTAATGATAATCAATAGGGAACTTGATACCCCCATAGCTCTCCTAGAGTTCCACAGAGGAAAAACCCAAAAATCATGAGGCAAAAGTACACAACACAAGTCAGGACACACCCGGTATCACTTTAGGTCAAGGGTAGAAGGGTTATCACATCATCAAACTCCTAGGATGTTGTAGAACTCCACCTCTATCGAGTAAAATGGGCATGATGGGTCACATAGAGCCGCTTCCCACTAACCATGAACTATTGTGGTACCCAATCCAAATGGGAACTATGGGCATGCTGGGTCATACAGAGTCGCTTCCCACCGTGGGTATGTCTGGTCACACAGAGCTTCTTCCCACCTTGGTGGAACTGAGGTACTCCTCCTGTCAAGTATTTTGGGTCTGTCGGATCACACATAGCCACTCCCCACTGTGGGCCTGCTGGGTCACATAGAGCCACTTCCCACTAGGCCAACCATCAAGCAGCCTTTAGGTCTCTACCAACCATAGGATTCCATACGTAGTCTTCTTGGGAGAACCGCTCCTCAATACACTCACTGCATCTTGATATCCATGGAAGTCACTATAATGTATATTCTAGGATAGTAACTGTAGCATATTCAGTCACAAACCACGAACTCCTCAGCTGTTGGAGAACTCCTCCTCTATCAATTACAGTGGGCCTGCCGGGTCACACAGAGCTTCTTACCACTAACCTTGAACTGTTGTGGTACTCATCCCCAATGGGTACCATGGGCATGTCAGGTCATACAGAGTTGCTTCCCACTGTGGGCCTGCTGGGTCACACAGAGCTGCTTCCCACCTTGTCCATCTTCAAGCAGTCTTCAGGTCTCACCCAGCTACAGGTTTCTGTATGGAGCGCGCTGGGGAGAACTTCTCCTCAAGCCATTAGTTGTATTATAACTGGTAAAAAGTCTCACAAAGAATTAAACAGATGATCTTCCATGTCACAAGGGTTCCAACGCAATAGAAATCGCATCAATCGGACGCTAGGTCTGTGCATTATTGGCATTTCAGTGCAGAGGGCCCAATTAGATTATGGTGCGATCCAACCCAGACACACTCCAAGTTTCTCCAAAAATCTCATGGAGTATGTCAAAATTACCGTCTCACTAAAAGGATCCCAATGCCATAGACGGTTCATCAAATGAACATTCAGTTCTCAAGATAAGGTCCTTTAAGTGTTTATGTGCCCGGGTCCGGTCCGACATGGTGGGACCAACCCGGCCTGACCCGGTCTGAGCTAGGCCACAGAAGACTCGACCTACTGGCCTGAGGTTTGGACCGACCCGCAAAAAGGGCTGATTCACTAGGGCGGCTTGGTTTGTATAGGGTGGGGCCCGCAAAGGGGCGGCCCGACCCTCTAGAGGGTGACCCGGCCGCGAAGGGTGCGGCTCGGGGGAGATGCTCCCCCTGAGATCCCAAATGGCCAAAGGCCATTTGGTATTTGAAGAGGCGGCGCCATGTGGGTGCCGCCCGATCACCACGGAACCTGTGGAGGTGTGGGTTTCTCCTCCTCCACCGCGACTTCAGTTGCAGTCTCCTAATCTCCTGCATCGCGCGACGGCGCGCCACCCTTCTTTTCCGCGGCCGGCCGATGAGCTGGCCACCTTCTCCGACTACCGTGGCTGATAAGCCACAACCTCTTTGCAAATAGGCAGTTCACCGCACCTCCTCCGCGGCTAGCCGATCTCGGCCACTCCAACGACCACTGTGGATTTTTTCCACGACCTCCTCTTGTTACGTGCGTCGATGCGCTTCCCACCACATAGCTGGTCAGTTTCGTTGCGTTTCTGATCTTTTGTGGAGGCACAAGGATGTAGAAAAGTGACAGAGTGTTTGGGACATGATCATTAGACCAGTTCCCTCTTCGTTAGATTGTAAACAAGGGGGGAAATTTTAAATGGGTTGAATAAGGAATTGAATTAAACAACAAGTTAAACCCCACAAGACTCCCTGAAACAACCTACCACAAAGATGAATGAATCGTAGGTCAACCTGTTAGTCGGTTGCCCCACGCTATTTGAATAATTTCAAGAATGGGGAAGAGGGAATAAAAAATGCACAAATGAAAATAACCCCTACCTCAAAAACCCGTTGGAGAGCATCCGTGCTTGAAATTGGGTCAGCATTCTTCGTCCATGCAACCGGTTCCCAATGACACCACTCGTACATCGCCTTTTGGTTCATGGTTTGGTGTTGACTGTCACCTCCCGTTGGGTCAAATCCATATTCTAAGGGTCCGACGTCGTGGATCTCCTTCAACACTTCGTTTCTTGGAGAAGCTGTGCCGGTACCTCCCCCCAAGCTCTATATATATAGGAGAGGGGGAGGGTAGGTAACGACGTTGGAATTTAATGGTGGCTTCTAAATTAGGAAGCTTCCTAATTTCCCCCAACGTTCCTATTACTTAAATTGGAGGGACAATCCATTTATTGGATTGATATGTCTTCGTTCCCACCTTACTACTTGTCCATTGGAGGAATAGAATAAAAATAAAATAATAAAGTTATTTTTATTTATTATATTAGAATATCCACAAACTAGCATTTTCTGCAAACCTACTGCGGTTGAAGTGAAGCCTCCCTTAAGAAAATTCTAGAGTTGTGGATTCAATGGTTCCCTAATATTTTTAATCTGATCAATTGCTCAAAAGTTATAAAATTTCGCTCGTGAATTTACTGAACGTACCCGAAAAAAAGTTCAGTAAATTATTAACAGTCACCCTCGACCCGCGCCGGTCGAGGTTAATCTCTGCCTAAGTGAAACACACCAAAATGAACCCAATGGTACTCTTAGATTTCCAATCTGAGTTACCATTTAAAAGTTAAGGATTTTTACAATAAAGTAATTGTCACTTAATTATTTTATTTACAGTCAAAAACATACTTTCACTGGTGGCCCACGCCGACCAATGTTAGTATCTTCCTAAAGAGAGAATACCCTCAGGAGTTCAGAAATGGTATCAAATTTTTAATCTGAGTTACCATTCGTGAGTTATAAGCATTTGAAAAATAAAATAATTTTAAATAATTTTTTTATTTATGGTTATGCCATTTTCGGGTTTTCTCAGAGGTGGCCCACACTGACTAAAATTAAGTCACACCTAGGGTAAACCCTCTATCCTGAGCGCAATGACACCCTCGGAATTCTTATCCGGGTAACCATTTAATATTTATTCCACATTTTTAGGAAAACTACTTATGTGTTCTATTTAATGTTTAACAAAACTTCGACAGATCATTCCGGTCACTCCAGGCCTCGGAATCACGCACCGTCAGATTTTGAGGTCTCGAAATAATTCCAAATAATTAAAAAAATTATACGGAAATTCTGGGACATTAAATTCTTCCCACATTAGGGATTTACGTCCCCAAAAGTCAAAACATAGACTAAGGAAACAAATGAGGGTATTGAGCATGAGTCTGAGCCTCCCACTCCCATGTTCTCTCTTGGAGGTTCTCGTGCTGCTAGAGAACGTGCACCAGAGGTATCGACCACCCACATAGGATCTTCTTATGTCGATCCTCAAACTCCACCAAGAACTCCGTAAAAGTCACCCCATCGTCAATGAACTATTCTCCCTAGTTGATAATGTGCGATGGATCATGCACACATCTCCTTAGCTGTGACACATGGAAAACATTATGCACTCAGTGCATCTGTGGGGAAAGAGATAGACGGTACACCACCTCTCCCACTACGCTGAGAATCTAGAAAGGTCTGATGAACCTCAGAGATAACATTCCCCCCTGTCCAAATCTCTACAAACCTCATCGAGGAGAGACTTGTAGGGAAACATGGTCTCCCTCCTCTTGTCGACATAAGACTTATACCGTTTCTGAGTAGTTTTCACTTTCTAACAAGTGAGGCATTATGATACAAAATTTTCCACAAATTCCTTCATATCGGGACATCAGTAATGATGCCGGAGGTCCTGGTACATCTTCACCAGTCCAAGATGTACCGTTAAATGGGATTCATGGATCTCACTCAACACCTCCTTTCGAAGCATCACTAGTACCATGGTGCATCCTATGAAGAGGATGATGTGATCCCCACCTTCCAAAAATCATTCAAGAGACCGTCGTGAGGATATCTGAGCACGTCGGGCCTCGCAGTCAACATCTCAAGTCGTGCCCCCCTGAATTTGCTGAAGAAGCAGGGGTGTGACTGTCATAGACTGAATGTATGCTGCTCCATCTCTATCCACGAATGATACCTACAACGCAGCTAGCTGCTATGTTTCCTCATTCAGCAACTGTAGACCAGAACTCCAACTGAGTGCATCTGATACCACATTCCCCCTCCTAGGAGTATAGACTATCTCAAAGTCATAGTCCTGGAGGAACTCTAGCCATCATCGCTATCTCAAGTTCAGGTCCTTCTATGAGAAGATACACATGAGACTCATGTGATCAGAGTAAATAGTAAACTGTTCACCCATCAAGTAGTTCCACCACCTCTTCAGTGCAAAGACCACTGATACTAACTCTAGGTCATGGGAAGCATAGTTCTACTTGTCAGTCTCTGTCTCATCTCCTGAAAGCCCTACTGACACTTCTCCATCTACAGAAAAGGCTCCCACTTTTTCTTCAAAGCTGACATGGGTGTCACTACCTTAAAGAAGGCGGGAACAAATATCCAGTAGTACCTAGACAAAGCAGACATCCCTCTCCCTTTGGGGAGGTAATCTTGGAAACATTTTTGAAAAGATGTCCTCATGCTCTGCCACTCCTTCTTGGAACTGAAAACTCAAAATTCCTGCTGCCACAATGGTAATTCTGGCCGAATCAAGAATGATCAGTTGCACCCCCTTATGCATGAGTTTATCCTATGCTGCCTGGGTTTCCTTTTTTTTTTTTCACAAACCAACGAAAACCCCATTTCCACATTGTAGATAAACCATAATCTTTTTTCCCAATACTGTTAATCTGAGTATGAACTGTGGATGCCCACTCCATACCCAAACTAACGTCGTAAGGCCCCGACACTGCCACTAATGTGTTCCAACTGAAATTCTCACCTCAAGGGTCATATCACACCGTTGGAGTAAGTGTGATTATCAAGTATCCTCCCAAAGGAATCTACAGATGTGAGGGTCAAGTCAACAACTTAACTGGAAGCTCTAGGTCTTGGACAAGATTCGTGGAAGGAAGGAATAATTGATACCTATGTCTATTGATATGGTAGCTATTAGTAGACACAGACTGTACCTCTAATCATTCTTGGAGTCCTTGGGTCACACTCCTTGACCTCATGAAGATACTCTCTTCCCCTGTCCTCTAACTACCTGAGCCTAGTGGGGACCACATTGAGGTGGTGGTTGTAACATGTCGAAATGTATACCACCTCATGCTTCTCTCTTAACTCCACTTCCACATTGGATTCCCTATAGATTCATCTATCCCTATCACTTCCTCATCCTAAAACATTTTACACGCCCAAGTCTTCGAGACTGTTTTCAGTTTCCTACTCTCATACTGCTAACATTCACTGGCTATATTCACTCAGCCAAAGACCATTCAACCACAAAGGTTCTCTCTAGCACCCTAACATATGTAGGAATACATATAGGATTAGTGCAGGCTTGGATGTCGCTAAACACACCTCGCTCGGGGGTCCGAGCCCTGAAGCACTGATCGTACTGTATTTATCGAGTACCTAGGATGGTCGGTACACCTCGATGTATACTCAGCTACCGACATGTCATCCTGACGAAGCTATAGAAGCTCTAGGGAACTCTCAACCACCTCCTCAAGATAGTCCTTAGCTGCTTGGGAGTCAGTCTCACCTTGGAACCTGAGGGGCATCTGATGTTGAAACATGTGTAAGGCACTAAGCCTGAATGTATCCTATACCGCTACCACTAGTTGTAACTGTTTACCAATGGGAAATGTTATAGTTGACACACTACCCGAAGGTACCATCTCGCGCAACGGTTCATGACCCAAAGCATTATCACCATCTAATCTGATGGTGTCCCAACTAGGCAGAAAACTCTAGCCACAGCCTCCAACCAGTCCTTAACTGCCTCGGGATCTATCTCACCTTGGAACCCCAAAGCTCTCTACCACTGAAACTCGTGCAACACACTCAGTCGGCGTGCACCCTCTGTTGGTGGGGCTGGTGGAATCTGCTACCCAATGGGTGGTGGCGCTATTGGTGAACCACCCGAAGGTTCTAACACTATAAGAGGGACCTACACCGAGGCACCACCACTCGGTGGGCCATCATTGCGTACTCTCTTGGGAATCCTAGATGGCTGTCTATACGGTGGTATCCTGATAATGAATAGGTGTTCCAGAGTCATTAAATTATACTTAGTGAGCTGACTCCAAAGAATCACAATAAAAAATCTTCAAAGACACACGCAATCAGTGTTTCCATGCACTGAATTGGAAATCAGAACTCAGTGTCCTGGTGTATGGATACGTCGGCCGCCGCACCAACACTGGACTCCCCGAACTGAAAACCACACTCATAACACTTGACACTATTGCTTCATTGAAAAGATCAGAGTCCTAGAGCTTCGATAGAAACAAACACCTCTGATACCACTTTGTCACGACCCATCCCCCGGGGGCCATGTCGTGACTTCCCCAAGCCCGCCTTCCATAGGCCAGGGGCTGGCGACTAGCACCAAAAATGCATATCCCTAAAATGGGAAGGCATGGTCTTTAAACCTATAAAAATTCACAGAGTAGAACGCAACAAGGGGTAATCATTGAGACTAGAATGCAACAAAAGAAACCGTGAAGTAAAATGTTTTAGTAATGAGTGTTGAAAGTAAAGGGGGCTCGAATACAAGCCCAAATGGAAAAGTACGAGTACAAACAAAAAAGTACAAAACTACTGAAAAGTGAAAGGCATCTCCAGATCGTCAACCACAGATCCTACCTGAAGGTTAAGTACAACTCACGATCTGAATTCCCTACGTCACGTCATGCCAATAAAGTCCAGATCCAAGAACTGCCCAGTCATAGCTCCCTCAGCCTCAATCAATGTTGTGCATCGTTTGCACCAGACACAATATGGTGCGGGCAAAGCCCATGTAGGGTTGAGTATAAGGATACTCAGAAGGAACCCCGAGACCCTTGTAGGTCTCCTAGAGTTCCACAAAGAAAAAACCACAAAGCATGAGGCAAAAGTACACAACCCAAGTCAGCTCACACCAGGTATTACTTTAGGTCAAGGGTAGAAGGGCTATCACATCATCGAACTCCTCGGCTGCTGGAGAACTCCTCCTCTATTGAGTACAGTGGGCCTTCCAGGTCACACAGAGCCACTTCCCACTAACCATGAACTGTTACGGTACCAATCCCTGATGGGTACCATGGGCATGCTGGGTCACACAGAGTCTCTTCCCACCGTGGGCATGCCGGGTCACACAAAGTCGCTTCCCACCTTGGCTGAACTGAGGTACTTCTCCGGTCGAGTACTGTGGGTCTGCTGGGTAACACAGAGCCACTCCCCACTGTGGGCCTGCAGGGTCACATAGAGCTGTTTCCTACTAGACCAATCGTCAAGCAGTCTTCAGGTCTCAGCCAACCATAGGTTTCCATACGTAGTCTTCTTCAGAGAACCGCTCCTCAAACCACTCGCTACATCTTGATATCCATAGAAGTCACCACAATGTATATTCTAGGGTAGTAACCATAGCATAGCCAGTCACAAACCTGGAACTCCAGCTGCTGGAGAAGTCCTCCTCTATCGAGTATAGTGGGTCTGTCAGGTCACACAAAGTTTCTTCCCACAAACCTTGAAATGATGTGTTACTCATCCCTGATGGGTACGGTGGGCATGCCGGGTCACACAGAGCTGCTTCCCACCATGGGAATGTTGGGTCATACAGAGTTTCTCCCCACTTTGGCCATCATCATGCAGTCTTTAGGTCTCATCCAGCTGCTTGTTTCCGTATGTAGCGTGGTTGGAAGAAATACTCCTCAAGCCACCAGTCATATTACAACTAGTACAAAGTCTCAGAAGAAAGTAACAAAATGATCAGCCATGTCATAAGGGTTCCAACACAATAGACAATGCGTCAATCGGATGCTCGGCCTGTGCGTTATTGGAATTTCAGTGTCGAGGGCCTGGTTGGATTCAGGTGCGATCAAACCCAGACATACACCAAGTTTCTCCAAAACTCTAATGGAGTAGGTCAAAATGACCGTCTCACTCCAAGGATCCGAACCTCATAGAAAATTCGTCAAATGGACATCCAGTTCTCAAGATAAGGCCCTTTAAGTGTTTATATGCCCGGGTCCGGTCGGACCCGTTGGGACCGACCCAGCCCGACCCGGTCTAGGCTGGGCCGCAGCAGACTAGGCCTGTTGGGTCGAGGTCTAGCCCGACCTGAAAAATGGGTGACCCACAAGGCGGCCCGGGTTGTATAGGTCGGGGCCCACTGGCAGCGGCCCGCTGGAGGGAGGTTCGGCCGCGAAGGGCGCAGCCCGCGATGCTTCCACCAGGCGGCTCGGGGGAACCCGCTGGAGGTGAGGGTTCCTCCACCATTGTCGCGGCTTCGACCGCGGTCTCCTGCTCCCCGGCGGTGCACGACGGCGCGCCGCCCTTCTCTTCTATGGCTGGCTGACAAGTCGGACGCCTTCTCCAACTGTCACGGCTGACGAGCCATGACTTCTTTGCACACCGGCGGCGCGCCGCACCTCCTCCGCGGTCGGCCGATGTCAGCCGCTCTGAGGACCGCCACAGCTTTCTGTTGTGACCTCCTCCTGCTACGTGCGTCGACGCACTTCCCACCACGTAACCAGTTAGTATCATCATGTTTTCAGTCTTCCGTGGAGGCATAAGGATGTAGCAAAGTGACGGAGGGTTCGGGTCGTGCTCGTTAGGTCCGTGTCATCCGCGTTATCTCATAAACAAGGGGGATAAATTTAAAGGGGTTGAATAAGCAATTGAATTAAATAACAAGTTAAACCCCACAAGACTCCCTGCAAAAACCTCCCATAAAGAAGAAGGAATCGCGGGTCAACCTATTAGTTGGTTTCCCCGCGTTCTTCATATAATTTCAAGAATAGGGAAGAGGGAATAAAAAAAATGCACGAATGAAAATAACCCCTACCTCAAAAACCCATTGGAGAGCATCCGTGATTGAAGGTGGGTTGGGGTTCTTCGTCCGTGCAACCTGGTCCCAATGATGCCACTCATACATCGCCTTCTGGGTCATGGTTCGGTGTCACCCATCACCTCCTGCTAGATTGGATTCGTCTTCTAAGTGTCTGGTGTTGTGGCACTTCTTCAGCACTTCGTTTCTTGGTGAAGATGAGCCGGTACCTCTCCCCAAGATCTATATATATAGGAGAGGGGAAGGGTAAGTAACGACGTTAGAATTTAATGGTGACTCATTAATTACAAGGCTTCCTAATTCCCCCCAACGTTGTGTTACATAAATTGGAGGGTCAATCCATTTATTGTCTTGACACGTCGTCGGTCCCACCATACCACTTTTTCAATCGAGGAATAGAATAAAAATAAAATAATAAAGTTATTTTATTTATTCTATTAAAAGTTCCAAAAACTATCATTTTCTCCGGACCTACTGCAGTTAAAGTGAAGCCTCCCTTAAGCGAATTTTGATGCTACAGATTCAGCGGTGCCCTCAAATTTTTAATCCGAGCAACGGTTCAAAAGTTAGAAAATGCTGCTCATGTGTTTACTAAACATACATGAAAAAAAGTTTAGTAAATTATTAACAGTCACCCTCAACTCACACCGGTCGAGGTTATGCTCTGCCTAAGTGAAACACGCCTAAACGAACCCAACGGTACTCTCGGATTTCCAATCCGAGTTACTGTTTAAGAGTTATGGATTTCTATATTAAAATAATTATCACTTAATTATTTTATGTACAGCCAAAAACTAAATTTCACTGGTGGCCCATGATGACCAATGTTAGTATCTGACTAAAGAGAGCATACCCTCACAAGTTTAGCGATGGTCTCAGATTTTTAATCTGAGTTAACGTTCGTGAGTTATAAGCATTTGAAAAATAAAGTAATTTTAATTAATTATTTTATTTACCCGAATGGCCCGAAGGCCTTCTTTTTTATTTTATTATAGATAATCCCCCTTTTAAGTGATGAAGGAGAACCCGTACATGACCCGTAGGCACATAGCACAAGGCCCGACATGACTCGCAATACATGACCCGAAGGCCCAGAGGCATACTATGCCCAATAAATGACCCATAGGGTAAACCCGCCATCCTGAGCACAACGACACCCTCAGATTTCTAATCAGTGAAACCGTTTCAGAGATATTCTACTTTTTCAGGAAAACTACTTACACGCGCTATTTAAATTTTAACAAAACTTCGACGGATCATTCCGGGCACTCCGGGCCTCAGAATCACGCGCCGTCAGATTTCGCGGTCTCGAAATAATTCCAAATAATTAAAAAATATATACGAAAATTCTGAGTAATTATAGAGAATATCTCAATCCAAGTGATCAGATCGAGTTCTCCCTCATGCATCACAATAATATTGATGTAGTGATTTTGGGGACATCAAATACATCATTGGATATTCGTGCTAGGACCCAAAATTGGACGATTGATGTTCTCGTAGATTTTTTAAGTTCTCGTGGATGATATAATGGAATTAAACTTTAGATTCTTCAAGAAACAATAAATGGTGACGATTGAAAGATGAACATGCAGCTTCAGATCAAACCAGGTATTTTTTGTTTATTTTTGTGATTAAATTTATTCACACGTGACCCTTGTGTTTTAACCAGCGTAGTGGTTTGTTGATAATGAAATTATTGCATCGATTTCCAGTAAAAAAATTTAAATCCCCAGCCCACTGGATTCTTCTATGTGCCCTTTTACCATCAATTGGTATCAGAGTGATGTGTGATGATTTCAAGCCAAGAAAAAAAATTAAAATTACATTAAATTTAGAAGAGGGCATTGTTTCTATCCTAAATCCACAAATTACATTTCAATCCGACCTCGGATGACCAGTCAACGACTATCCAAAGTTTTAAAATACAAATTGAAATTGTTTAATTGGTTTTAAATCAAATAAAATATATATTTATTTATATGTTGAAATACCCAAAGGAAGTCATCTTGGGAGATTTCCAGTTAACCCGAACACCAACCAGATTGCCGACGACTGAAACAATATTTTCCAGCCAGACAGATTTTCCACTAGTGATTATTTTAATAATAATAAATTTTTTCTAAACCTAAATATGTAGGCTATGGATTTTTTTAAATGAAACAAAATTAAATGGTTAAAAAGTGGTGAAAATGGCTGGATATTTTCAATAGTTGTATCTTTGGTTGGTTGGGTCAGAAAATGACTAAAACAAATAATGAAAAAAAATAAATGAGGAAGACCCATGGGTATTCTTTTTCACATACATGACACCACTATTGGGGCATTACCCTTGGCCAGTTGCACCCCCTGGAATCCAGATCCAACGTCCATGCTTCCTTCGAGTTTTTTTAATACATTTTTTAATTTTTTTGTTCAAAAAATAGTTAGGTCGATTTGTTTTTCAAAATGCCCCTCAAAGGCGACATCATGGATGCCGCCTTTGCATTAGGGGTGAAAGGCGGCATTGTGGATGCCGCCTTTCCACTGGGGCTGAAAGGAGACACCCGCGATGCCGCCTTTCACCTAAGAAAAAAATTGATTTTTTTGTTTTGTTTTGTTTATATATTTATTTATATACATAATTCAGAAAAAATGTTCAGGAGGATTCTGCCTTTCACCTAACAAAAAAATTATTAGTTTTTAAAATTTTGTTTTAAAATCACCTACATGAAAGTTAAAAATGTTTCAAGTACGTGACTTTGAAAGACTATCAAATATAAACCATAAGACCAATCTAAACGAAACTTTAAAAATTAATTAAACATATAAACAATTGTTGTAAACACAAATCATTTCATAACAAATATTCATGAAAAATAATTTATTAGCATTCAAAACCACCTACTTGAAACATAGAAATGTTTCAAGTACGTGACATTGAAAGACTATAAAATATAAACCATAATACCAATCGAAATGAAACTTTAAACATTCATTAAACATATAACCGATTGTTGTAAACACAAACAACTATTCATGAAAAATAATTCATTAGCTTTCAAAACCACCTACTTGAAAATTAGAAATGTTTCAAGTACGTGACTTTGAAATACTATAAAATATAAATCATAAGACAAATATAAACGAAAACATAAACATTCATTAAATATAAAACCATTTTTTGTAAACACAAATCATTTCATAACAACTGTTCATGAAAAATAATTTATTAGCTTTCAAAACAGTCTACTTGAAGCTTAGAAATGTTTCAAGTACGTGACTTTGAATGAATATAAAATATAAACCATAAGAACAATCTAAACGAAACCTTAAAAATTCATTAAACATATAACCAATTGTTTTAAAAACAAATCATTTCATAACAACTGTTCATGAAAAATAATTTATTAGCTTTCAAAACCGCCTACTTGAAACTTAGAAATGTTTCAAGTATGTGACTTTGAAAGACTATAAAATATAAACCATAAGGACAATCTAAACGAAACATTAAACATTCATTAAACATATATGAGTGAAACCCACATCAATAGGATTCACGGTGACTTGGATCCTCCAGCGCGGCGCCGGTGAGGCCGAAGGGACCGCTGCCGGAGTGGGCCGCGACGGAGATGCGTGACGCCGTCGCACCACGAAAGATATGCGTGGTGCCGGAGGAGTCGAGGGACGCCGCGACCAGGAGAGGGCCGCGGTGGAGGGGCACGACGCCATTGCGCCGTGCCGGAGAGAAGAGCCACAAAATAAGGCCGCGGCGGACAAGCAGGGGCGGCCGGGCTCGGCCGGCCGCCGGCACTCCTGGAAGCAGGCCCCCCGCTGGTCCCGCGACATCTCAGAATCGGCCGACCATTAAGGTCAGCCGTTATCCGAAACAGGGGGGGTGTGTAACCCCCTGTTTTGACCTCCCTAGGGCGGACCCCACAAAGGGGGCCTCAGTTTCTGAAATAAAGGAAGCCGCACCCCCTTCGCACCCCGCTCGGCTAACAGCCGAGACGCGACCGGCTTCCGAGCCGGGCCGTAGGCCGCACCGGGCCGGGTCGTGCCAGCCGGGCCACGCCGCACCCAATTGGGCCGGACCCGGACCCAGGTTGGGTCGACCCGGTTTGGGCTGACCCAGGGGGTATTGGGCCTGGTCTGACTGGGCCCAGACCCCTATTTTCGGATCAGGTTTGTTTAAACGCCCATATCATGGGATACACACCTCTGATCGACGCACCGTCAGTTGTGTAGGGATACTTGGTTCGAGAAGATCATTTAGGTATATTGAACTCCAAGTTTTGGTGAAGTTTGGGTATGGCTAGGTTGGTTTGACCCGAAACCAACCGGGCCCTTGGAGCGGAAACACTTATAACTTAACGACCGGATGTCCGAATGATATTCCGTCAATCACGTTGAATTCCTCTTAGTGATACGGTTATTTTGGATTAATAAAAATGAGGTTTGGATGTAGCTGGATTACGGTCGGGTTGGTTTTATCTTTAAAACCAAATGGGCCCCTAGGATGGAAAAACCAATATCACTCAGACCGGGCGTCTGATTGAGGCACTGTATGTCGCGTTGAGTTTTTATTGACATGAAAAAACTTTGGGATACATAAAAACTAGACTTCGTGATAGTTGATGTATCGAACCCCTTGGATCATGGAGTGGACCCTCCTGGAATCGAGCGTTCTGTGTGCAGGAACCCTAGAGCTGGCTGCGACTGCGACGACAATAGCGACTGTACTTGGATCCTACGTGGGTTCTGCAGTGAGGAATACTGTACTTAGATCCTCCATGGGTTAGGCAGCGATGAAGTCTTTACTTGGATCCTACGTGGGTTCAGCAACGATAGTTACTGTACTTGGATCCTACATGGGTTCGGTAGTGATGACATCTGTACTTGGATCCTACGTGGGTTCGGCAGAGGAGATGATTCAAGGGCTATATCAATCATCTCCACCCTTCTTCATGAGTAGTTTACCTGTGTGAGCTGAGTCTTGACTTTCAATCTATATCATCGATTTGATTGACTTTCATTACTGTGTAGATTGTGTTGTGCTTTCCCGTGTGGACTGGGTTGTACTTGGGCTCGTGGGTTGGAGCCAAACTGGAATTTATGACTTAGGTATATGTATGGGCATATAACTAAGTAGAGTTTATTGATACTTCATGTTTGTTTTTTTCCTTTGTGGATTCTGGGAGACCTTTAGGGGCCTCGGGGCCCCTACTGAGTATCGTATACTCACCCCTACACGGGCTATGCCCACACTATGTTGTTTTCGTTGCAGACGACAGAAAGCTTTGATCGAGGTGGAGTCTTGTGGAGCGGGACGGTACCTGGAGGTGGACCACTTGGCGGGACGTACTCAGAGCGGATGACCGAACCCGAGGATCCAACGAGACTATCTGTACCCACCCTTAAGGTGGGAATTCCAGAGGATGACTTAGTGGTTGCTGATTTAATTTTCAGCTGTTGTACTTTCATTTCTTAGTTGTACTGTACTTACAGTTGGGTTTGTATACTGACCCATTTACATTCCAGCACTTACTTTTGTACTCAGTTTACTTAGTGTTTACTTCAGCTTGCGTACTCTGTGGTGTTTGTTTTCTTATATAAAGGAAATGCCTTCCATTTTATTGGGATTTACGACTTTGGGGATAGTCGCTAGCCCCTGGCCTATGGAAGGCGGGCTTGGGGTAGTCACGACACGGGCCCCGAGGATGGGTCCTGAAAAATTGGTATCAGAGGATCCGGTTCTACCGTAGAACTTAGGACTCTGATAATTTTTTTTCTGTGAAGCAATAGTGTTAAGAATATTGAGAGTGGTTATCAATCCAGGAAGTCCAGTGTTGGTGCAGCGGTCGATGTATCCATACACCAGGACCCGGACTTCTGATTTCTGACTTAGTTCTCGAAAACAATGATTGCATGTGTGTTTCAAAAGTTTTCTTTGTGATTAATTTGTGTCAGCTCACCAGGTATACTGTATTAACCGTGGCGCACCTGTTTCCTTTCAGGATGGCCCCACTATGGAAGCCGTCTAGGGTTCCAATATTTGTGCGAGATGGCATCCCACCGAGCAACGAGGCCTCAGTGTAGGGACCCATTACAGCTGAGGCACCAGCGGTACCTCTACCCGCTGGGCCACCGATACCACCAGCCCTGGCAGCGGAGAGTGCACGTCGCCTGAGTGCACTGCACGAGTTTCAGCGTCAGAGGCTACCCAGGTTCTGCAGAGAGGTGGACCCTCAGGTAGCTGAGGTTTGGATGGAGGCTGTTGTTCAAGTCTTTAGATTGGTAGGGACACCAGCAGATCTTATGGTGATCCTTGCGGCGAGTCTCCAACACGCGACAACAGGTAGATGGTGGCGCCTAATGCTCCAGGTGCACGATGAGGCTTCTCTAATTTGGACGGAATTCGAGAGCCTCTTCCACTTGGAGTTCATTCCAGCCACCCTCTGTGCGGTGCGCATCCAAGAGTTACTACAACTGTGGCAGGGAAGCATGACAATAGCCCAGTACTCGGTGAGATTTACCGACCTCTCGCGCTACTCCACGGACATGGTACGTGACCCATTCTTCCGGGACCGGACCTTCGAGCAGGGAATGAGGCATGAGACCAGGGCTTTGATGATCTCCCTCAGTATTCTGACACATGCAGGAGTATTGGAGAAAGACTTACATGTGGAGAGCTACCTTGCTGAGCCTACGGCAATAACGAGGCCTACCGCAGGGAGACACGTGGTAGAGTCTTCTGCAACCGGCAGTAGACAGATGTCGCAGAGGTCCAAGCGGACCAGGACATTAGGTGGGAGACCTCCGGATATTGGTTCGGAGGTCCGGGGTATATCCAGTATAGCTAGTCATACGAGAGGCAGGAAGTACTATGCATGAAGTAGGCATGGCCACATGGCTCATGACTGCCTGACCTGCCATGAAGAGGAGCAGCAGACGGTTGAGGGACCACCCAGGCAGAGGTAGAGGTTCGACCATGGCGGTCCGCAGGGAGTAGGTGGATGAGGCAGAGGAGCTGGATGAGTAGCGGTTGGTGGGAAACGCTTTGAGGCTCTACCACCACCACCACCACCAGGAGGTCCACCCCGACCACAGGGAGCTGGCGGACAGAGGCAGGCTCAGCTTCAAGCAGTGGAGGATTACGGCCACGGCGCACCTGAGATGATTTGAGGTACTATTTGTGTCTACTACACCCTTGCTTCAGTTCTTATAGACACAGAAGAGAGTCATTATTTCATTGTCGTTGCCCTTGTACGGAGCTCGGAGATTCTGACAGAGCTGTTGGATTAACCCTTAAGGCTAGAGACTCCTACGGGAGCAAACTCAATGATTACACACTGGTTCCGGCAGTGTGAGCTTACTTTAGGAGGCGAGAGCTTCGGCTGTGATCTTCTTGTAGCGGCAACGAGGCCTTACGATGTCATATTGGGTATGGACTGGTTATCTACAGTCCATGCCCAGATCGGCTGTATTAGGCACAAGGTGCGTTGTGTCCGCACAGATGGGAGAAGGTTAACCTTCACCGGTGAGAAGGGAGCCTTTGCAGCGCAGGATGGACTCACATAGAGGAGAGTAAAATCGATCACCCATCTGTTGGCTAGTCTCATCCTAGGAGCAATTGATGTTCGGAGTCCGATTTTTCCTGTTGTGGTGGATCAGTATGCGGGCGTTTTTCCTAACGATGTTCCAGGACTACCTCCTCGCAGAGAGGTATATTTCTATATTGACCTATACCTTGAGACAACCACGATATCTACTCCATCATATTGGATGGCTCCCCCTGAGCTTCATGAGCTACGGGTATGGCTGGGGGACTTGCAGGGCAAGGGATTCATCCAACCCAGTGTTTCACCCTGGGCTTCTCCAATTTTATTCGCCAAGAAGGCGGATGAGAGCTTGAGACTGTGCGTCGACTACTGTCTCCTGAACCAGGTGACCTTGAAGAACAAGTATGAACTTCCTAGGATGGATGACCTCTTCGATCAGCTCAAGGGAGAACGATGGTTATCGAAGATAGACCTCAGTTCATGCTATCATCAGCTCAAATTTCGAGTGGAGGATGTGGAGAAGATGTCCTTCAGGTGTCGGTATGGCCACTATGAGTTCTTGGTTATGCCTTTCAGCGCAACCAATGCTCCAACAGCGTTCATGAGACTCATGAACTGGATCTTACAACCTTACCTCGATCGATTTTTCATAGTCTTCATCGACAATATATTGATTTACTCAACTACTGAGGAGGAGCATGCATACCACTTGCGGGTTGTACAGGATACCCTTTGAGAGAACCAGCTTTATGGTAAGCTCTCGAAGTGTCAGTTCTGGATTCGATAGGTCCACTTCTTGGGGCACGTCATCTCTGAGGTGGGAATTTCAGTGCATCCTATGAAGATCAAGGCAGTACTTTCTTGGGAGCCACCCAGGAGTGTGAAGGAGGTGCGGAGTTTCCTAGGTATGGCTGGGTACTATCAGAGATTTGTGCCAGACTTCTCCAGAGTTGCAGCACCGCTTTTTGATTTGACGAAGAAGGGGAAACCCTTATTTTGGTCAGATAGATGTCAGAAGAGCTTCCAGGAGCTGAGACAGAGATTGACCAGGGCACCCATCTTGAGGCTACCAGAGGAGGGTGTAGGGTACGTAGTTTACTGCGATGCATCAGGGACCAGACTCGGGTGTGTCCTGATGCAGGAGCAGACAATGATCTCTTATGGTTCACGAAAGTTGAGGCAACATGAGTAGAACTACGCTACCCATGACCTGGAGTTAGCAGCAGTGGTCTTCGCCTTGAAAATTTGGCGGCACTATCTGATGTGTGAACACTTTACAATCTACTCTGACCACCAGAGTCTCAGGTATATCTTCTTGCAGAAGGACCTGAACCTGAGGCAGTGGCGATGGATCGAGTTTCTCCCAGACTATGACTTTGAGATAGTCTATACTCCTGGGAAATGGAATGTAGTAGCTGATGATATTAGTATGATATCAGGTATTCAGCTACTTGGAGAGGCGACAGAGCAACTAGCCGCGTTGCAGATATCCTTCATGGATAAATATGGAGAAGCCTTTCTATAGTCACTCACAGTCACTCCTCCACTACTTCAGCGGGTCAGAGAGGCGCAACGTGGGGATTTTGACTATGAGACGCGACATGCACAAATATCCACAGGACAGGCACATGATTGATAATTTGTAGGAGGAGAGCACGTCATCCTCTTCAGGGGACGTACCATGGTACCATCTGCATTACAGGAGGAGTTCCTGAGGGAGTTTCACACTTCCCCTTTGGTGGTACATCCTAGAGTAGCGAAGATGTACCAGGATCTCAAACGACAGCACTGGTAGCTGGGGATGAAGAAGGCTGTGACAGAGTTTGTTTCATGATGCCTCACCTGCCAGCATGTGAAGGCGGAGCACCAGGTACCAGCAGGCTTGGTACAACCCTTAGAGGTCCCAAAGTGGAAGTGGGGTGGGATATCCATGGATTTCATGATGGGACTCCCACGTACTTCCAGAGGACACGACTCCATCTGGGTGATCATCGACCGACTCACCAAGTCGGCCCACTTCCTACCTATCAGAGAGCAGGGATCAGTGGAGATCTGGGATGCCTCTAAGTTCAGGAGATCATACGGCTTCATGGTGTTCCATCATATATCTTCTCCGATCAAGACACTCGCTTTACTACCCGGCTTTGGAAGGGTTTGTAGGAGGCTTTTGGGATGTAGCTATGCTTGAGAACCGCCTTTCATCCTCAGACGGATTGCTAGGCGGAGAGGACCATTCATACTCTCAAGGACATGCTCCGTGCATGTGTTCTCGACTTTGGTCGTAGCTGGGAAGATCATTTACCCTTGGTGGAGTTTGCGTACAACAACAGCTACCACTCCACCGTTGGGATGGCACCATATGAGGCATTGTACGACCGATCATGCAGATCACCTATGTACTGGACGGACCCTGGGGAGTTAGCACTCATAGGACCAGAGATGGTTCAGGATATGACAGAGAAGGTGCAGATCATCCAGGAGCGAATGAGGACTGCACAGAGCAGACAGAAGTCCTATGTTGATAATAGGTGGAGACCACTGGAGTTCGAGGATGGAAACCACGTTTTCTTACGGGTCTCACCTCGATGTGGATTACGGAGATTTGACCGGGGTGTCATGTTATCTCCATGCTTCATCAGACCATTCCAGGTTCTCAGTAGGTTAGTCGAGGTGGCATATCGCCTGGATCTTCCACCTCAGTTGCAACTGGTGCATGACGTCTTCCACGTATCTCAGTTGAGGAGATATGTGCACGACCCAACGCATATCATTGATCACAGGGAGCTGGACATCGATGACGGGGAGACTTTTGTGGAGGTCCCGGTGGAGATCGAGGATCGACAGGAGTGATTCCTATGTGGACGGTTGATTCCTCTAGTGTGCATCCGTTGTCAGCACGAGAACCTCCAGGAGAGCACATGGGAGCGGGAGGCTCGGATGCGTGCACAGTACCCTAATTTGTTTTCCTAGTTTATGATGTAGCTTTACAGGGATGTAAAGCCCTGAGGTGGGAGTAATCTAAAGACCCATAAATTTCAAGGAAATTTTTTTCTTAAATTATTTGGGATTTTACGAGTACGCAGTTTCTGACGGCACCTGATTCTGAGGCACGGTGTGCCCAGAAACAATTTACGAAATTTAGCTCGTGTTTGTTCAGTGAACGAACGAGAGGGTTTTCCTATCTCTTGAACTGGTGATCAGAATTGAATTATGAGGACACCGATGAAACCACAGCACTGGTAATTGCATAAGAGGACCTTTACCGAAGATACGTTTGCTTGGGAGGAGTTGTTAAAAAAGTGGATTAAATAAAAAGGTGAATAAAATTTGGGGTACAATTTTATTCCTAACTAAGGTGGTTTTATCGTATATGGGGGAGTTAGGTTGGGACCCAATGACATCCTAACTACCCATGTGAGGATAAATGTGAGGTGGGGCCCGCACGAGACCCAACCCTTCACATTCCCTTAAACCCCCCATTAAAACCCTTGTATTTAATTGGGTGACTTCTCCTATCCCACATTTATAATGCCAACACACATGAATTTAATTAATTGAACCTCTTCAATTAATTGAATTAAGTGTTTGATTTTTGAGTTTTTGAATGCATGGAATGTTTTAAAAAAATAAGGAGGAGCTTTATTTTATTTGTTGGTTGGATTGTTGTGTTGAGAATTGGAGGAGAGAGCTCTAGTTCCTTTTGAAAAACTTCATCTTCAATGAAGAACACCAACTCTCCAATGAAGAACGTCATCTCGGCGACCCTAGTTTCTTCATCCTCTTCTTCCTCTGCGACAAGGGTGGAGGCACAGACGATGATGGAAATGACGCCATCATATGTGGAGCTTGAGAACCGAAAACTTCATTTGAGGTAGGGGTTATCTTCATTCAGGTTTTATTTATCAACCTTCGTTGATGAAAATTTGGACGCTTGTTATCATCATAACAGGAGGAGATCGTACCACACAAACATGGACGATCATCCTCCCCTTTTCTTGTTAATATTCATTGATCATTGTGGTGAAGGCGGCACGATGTCGTTACACCGCGCAGGGATGAAGAGGACTACAGCTGGAGCGGGCCACGGTGGTGGTGCGCGGTGCCGTTGCGCCGTGCCAGTGAGGCCGAAGGGACCGCGGCTGGAGCAGGCCGCGGCGGAGATGTGCAGCATCGTCGAGCCGCGCCGGAGGAGCCGAGGGGGGCTGCGGCCAGGAGCGGGCCGCGACGGAGGGGTGCGGCGCCGTTGCACCGCGCCGGAGAGAAGAGTCCCGGCCTAAGGCTTCGGCGGACCAGAAGGGGCGGCCGGGCTCGGCTGGCCGCCAGTGCTCCAGGAAGTGGGACCCCCACAGGTCCCGCGACAGCTCACAATCGGCAGGCCATTAAGGCAGACCATTACCCGAAATAGGGGGGTGTGTAACCCCCCTATTTGACCTACCTAGGGAGGACCCCACAGAGGGGGTCACCATTTTCGAGACAAAGGGGGCCGCACCCCCTTCTCACCCCGCTCGGCTGACAACCGAGCCACGACCGGCTTCCGAGCCGGGCCGTAGGCCACGCTGGTTTTGGCCGCCCGCACTGGGCCAGGCCACCCACGCCGGGCCGGACCGCCCGCGCCTGGCTGGGCCGCGCCAATCGGGCCATGTCGTGCCCAATCGGGCCGGGCCCAGACCCGGGTCGGGTCGACCCAGTTTGGGCCGACCTAGGGGGTATTGGGTCGGGTCGGACCGAGCCCAAACCCCTATTTTGGGATCAGGTTTGTTCAAACATCAAGTACCCAGACCTATGACTCCCATGGGAGGTATCACGTCAAGTAACAAAACCAGTATTCTCATGAGAGGTCACACATAAAGTACCCATCCAACACATGTCATAAGAGGTCATATATTAACTACTCAAACTACCTTCTCTCTGTGGAGGCCACACATAAAGCCTGTCAACTACTATATCAAATTGATCTCTCCCCTATCATAGAGAGGGTCTCACAAGAACACCCTAAACACTACCTTATCACCCAAAGTAGGGTTATTCCAGCACCTTATCACTCAAGGTTTGGATAACCATACACATCCATACCACATTATATCATAAAGAATACACACAACCTACACACTCTTACAAAAAACAAAAATGGAATCAAATACCATCTCCCATTGTAACCACAACCCACACATTGAGGACATATCTCTCAACTAGACTCTCATACCATAAGAATATCTCTTACCCTACTAGCATCATTGACTAACCTTGTTAAGACCATCTTAATCACATAAGAATCATATTCCAAACACATCGACATTCCAATCATTCCCATAAGGGAATCTACCAGGATCCTTTTACCCAACTCATTATCAACTCATTATAACCAACTCACACCCACCAACCCATAATAACATCCTAATACATTGGATATTATTAACCATATCCCTAATAGGATAGGTCCCCATACCATTAAATTCTCACATTGAAGCACCAATCCCACTACCTAAGGATCATATGATCAAACTGACATCAAACCCCCATGGTAAACTAATTCCAAGACACATAGAAATTTTTTACATCCCATGAATGGGTCCCATAATATATCTTCCCTTAGAGATATTTCATGAAAATCGTTTAGAGTTAACCCTCACCTTCACACTAAGTCAATCCCCACATGACTTATCTTTCTCATAGTTCCCACTAAGTCTCCCTTCCTCCCAAATGAGGGTTTTTCCATCCAAGCATGTGACACACAACCATATTACTCATCATTCCCAATACCAAGACTCCTATAAATACTCAAATATTCCTAATACTTCCAAAATAGTTTATCCACATATCACCCAAGTATCGAGAATTATTCATAGCCTCTCATAACCCATCTAACATCTTCACCCCCTTGGTGATATAATAACTACGAGATTCCAAAATACAAAATGTTCAACGGAGCCCTAAGTTTTCCTATAATAGGATCAATAATATAATATATTTTTATGTGGGGTACCCTTATATCCTATACCTTTCACTTGAACACTTATTTCATGAAATAATGTATAATCATGAATAAAAAAGCATACAATTTGGTATCATATGGACCACCTACCATGATATCTGAGTGACCCCCATAGACAATATTGTCCATGGATCATCCAAGATCATACATAAATCCACCATACTCCTAATATCCTATTTAAATTGAAAAAAATGAAAATAATTAATTAAAATAATTTATAATTAATTATTTAACTTAAACTGAAGAGGTATAATGATAAAAACTAATCAAGAAATGTTGTATCATCAAAATCACAATCAACCACATGTGGGATGTCCATAGAGCACTCTGAACACCACTATGAGAAAAAAACCATCATATAGAACTTATCCCCACACTAATTTCATATAATATATTTAAAAACTCTAAATAATTCATTAAATGATATACCTTAACCTAAATGGTAGGAAAAAATATGTGTTGATCTTCTTGGGATATATTCTATCTACTGTATAAAAAATCCCCATCATTTGGGATGATTTATTCTATGATATGATAAAATATTTATAAAACCCTAGCACCAAATCATCTTAAATTAGTGGAAATGAAGTGGACCAAGAATATAAGTGATAAAAGCGAAAAAATCACCTCAAATTATAATAGAAAATTCCCAATAATCACACATTACCACGAAAGATCGAAGAGAGGAAGAATAGAGGGAAGAATCTAGATGAAATAGCCTCTCAAAATGCTCCTTTTCACATAAATCACAAATAAGATGAAATAGAAACAAGGGGTCTGCCCCTAATTTTTAAATAATAGAAAAGGACCTCATTACAGTGAGAAACATAGAGATCACAAATTGATTCCCTCCACCAAACATCCCTCACATCATAGACCCTTGAATAATGAAATGGTATAACTCCCCTAGATAGAATCAAAACCCTACTTCCCAACCTTTATTATAAAACACCACACCCATGGTCACCCCTCAAAGAATAATCTCTCTGGGAAATTTGTGAAACCCTGCCTCCAGATAGAATAAAAAAACCCTCGATCAGGCCCTCATGATGTGGAATTAACTTCTTGCCACAAAAATTAATCATGAACCTCATCATTATGTGACTCTTAATTGTCATGGTGAGACCACCCATCTCACTGATATTTTATAAATGAAATACCTAAAGTTTCCTCCACAGTTTGATTCCAAACTCTATGGAATGAATATAAGTAAGAGTCTTTTACTTAATTGGAAAACCATAAAAAATATTCCATAGAATGATACCCACTGGTCACTCCATGAACTGGTGCATTCATATTACTATTTCTACATGGCTACAACATTATCCCTTAACTATCCCCTCATCATGGCACGAGCCTCACCTACTACAACATGAAAAGATACCTAAAGAAAAATTTAGTTGCAGGGAAAACTTGAGCCTAATAAAATATTCACTCAAGCACCCCAAATACCTCATGGGCCTCTGAAAACATCCAAAAATATCCATTTTAGATGTTCTAACACACAAAATACTAATTTCTGTCCCAATTCTCAAAAAATACCCTAATATGGAATTGAAAATTCAAATTTCTTCCGAATTTCACAACCCATAATGATATAGGATAATATAAGATATTTTATCTATTTAAACATTAGTATAATTACAAATATAGAGTCTTACTCTATTACAAAGTTCCTTCCTGGATAGGAAACTTCAAGAGGGGGGATTAAAGATTTTAAAATCTTACTAAAAACCCCCCTCTTAAAATTAGTAGTTTGAAAGGACCAAAATTATTATCACTTTGAACTCAATAAATTTTAACTAATAAAATTAATGTATAATAACACAATAGGATATAAAACTAGAAATTTTAAAGATTAACATATTCCAAATTAAATAGTTTATAAACTATAAAATAAAATGCAATAAAATAAAAAGAACAAAATATAAGCAATTCAATGTGGTTTAAATAAAAAACTAAAAGATACATAGTTTTTTTATTAAGTAAAGGTTATACAAGTTCCTATAATAAAGAATTATTTACTTTTAATCCAAAGTGAAAGGAGAATCAAATGCTAATTTAGTAGTATTAGGTTCTTAAATATGACATATTTAATCAAAATATTAGAATAAAATTCTCTTATCCCTAGATATTATTTGATAATAAGATCATAAGATCAAGTCCTTTCCCTAGAAATTCTTCAATCACATAATATTAGAAAAAAATGATAAAAAAGGAATCAAAACATTTTAAAAAACCTCACTGAGGTAGAGTTAATTTGAAACCTAGATGATGATTTTTTATTTGTTTTCAATGCATATTTTATGTTATGATTGAGGAACTGATCTTAAAATAAACATAGAAATGTGTTTATTACTATCTAATTTTTTTTATAAAGATCTTGATAAGTCCTTGAGTTTAGTTGAATAAATTATGAATATGTTTGAGGTGGATGGAGTCTATTTAGAAAATATGAGCACCTATATAAAGGTAAATCCAAAACTATTTTGGCTAGATAAAGGTAATTTAATACTTTTATAAAGGTTATCTCTGTATGTGTACAGGTACATAAAAAATAAAGGGACATATATAAAGGTAAGTCTTGGAGGTGTGAAATAATGTGAAGGTAATTTGACTCATGCGTGAAGGTTATTTGTAATCTAAACTTGTTATGAAAACTATCTATAAATTTCATAAATGTATCCTGGAGTATATGTATATGTAATATTATGATTTCATTAGATGAGTTAGGGTAACCATGAAACCTAGAAACTTTTTAAGGTCTTTTTGATCCACATAAAGGTAAAAGTTAGTTTATGTGAGGGAAACACTAAAATTTTGTGGGCCACAAATGGTTCTAGATAAATAGAATCGAAGAATGAAGATGTCCTTAAAATCATAATAATTTAAGAATCAATATGATTTTGATTATTTAAAGGTGAGTAAATCCACACTATAAATATAAATATCATGCTACAAAGAATAGTGGTGAGAAAAATAAAAGACACTGAAACTCAACTAAATTTTTGGAAAAAATAAGTGAGTGTTTAATGTGATGTTTACACCTGTATAAATTGATGACTCATTTATACCACTATGGTTTAAAATTTCATACAATATGAGACCATAATATAGAGTATTTTGAGTGGGTGTTTTGGTTATTATAGATGAGTTGCAAAAATTAAGGAATAGAATTGCTAAAATGGAATAAAATATATAGTACAACATAGTGATGAACATGTTATGTCAAAAAATCAACTATTAGAAATGAAAAGTCACCACTATATCATAGTCAATGTTGTAGTGACTCAACACTAAGGATAAGTACTCCATGAGGTTAAAGGATAACTCTACACCACAAATAATGGAGCCTTTCTGCATTAGTTTTATTTCATGATCGCATGTAGTTGCAAAGATTTAAATTTTATGTGGAATTTTTGGAAGCACTAAATGAGATATGAATTTACAATTTATTCATATACCATAGGGAGTATAAAACCAAGAATTTAGGTGTATTAATCGAAGATACATGGTGATTTTAATGAGATATTATCTGAATGTGATAGATAATGATACGATCAATTATAATGATCAGGTGGGAGTTATTTATCAATATTTTAGGAGTTTTGAAAATTCCTAGAAATTTGGAAATTATATTCACATGGCTTGTGAATTTAAATAAAAAAATTAATAAAGGGAAGGAATTGATAATTATAAGTGAGTAGAATTGATATTCTATCATATTAATGAATAAGAACTAATAATTGCTGAATAATATTGTTATAAAATTAAAAGGAATAAGATCTACATATGCAGAGTTTGTGATGAGGATAATAAATTTATCAATGATCATTATTCGAGGTGATATTTTTGTTTTATGGAAGTGATATTGTAATTGGTTGGTTCCAAAACTTTAAGCAAGTTTAATACCACATTCTTTCCTATAGAAATTACTGATAATAAAATTAGAGCTATGTGTGCATGGGATAGAAACACCACGCACTAGGTCTATAGTCATCCTTTGGGTGGTGAACCTCATTAACAAACATGCCATGCTATATTTCTTATTTTAATTGTTTGTTTGGTGAAATACCCTCTAAATAAGTGGAATGGATTATAAGTTATTGAAAAAGAAAATATGGTGTGCTTATTCACCCCTAGAATACCTATTTACACCTATTTGATACAGTTAAATTAGTATCAAATCCAAGCACACCCATGAAGATATTTTGTTTGTTTACAATGGATTCTCACAACTCAGTTAATTTCGAAGGATTTTCTTCCATTTATGGAAAATGATTTAACTTATAGAAGGATATGATGATTCCTTATTTTTTATCCCTAGGATTTAAGGTTCTTGATAATGATCTTCAAGGTTTCACCATGATATATGAAATTGAATCTTAGACTTACAATGAAAAGAGGAATGCTGGGAATAATGGGAACATAAAAAATGATTCAATCTATTCATTATAAAATAAATAATTAACAAAGGTTATGGGATGAAATACTATTATTGATGAGTTTACTATTTATGATCTGAATAACACTCATATCAATTATGAAATGATAATAGGAGATTATATTAAGAGAAAAGGAAATAAAGAGAGATGTGTCTTTCAAATACCTCAAATAGATGAAGATCTATGATGAATTAATTTGTTCATATGGATAATAAAACATGATAGTATATATTAAGAAACTTTTTCTAATTACAAGAAGATTTACTAGAGGAAGATAAGGTAAGTAAAAAGTAAATCTCCCTTTCAAATTCTTAAATTATGTGAAAGTTGATCACTTATCTACTAGTCATCATAGAAAACATAAAGACGATGATGAAGATAAAGAAACTAAAAAAGTTTCATCCTTTAAAGGAACATCATAATGAATAATCAAATCATAGTTTAAGGGGAAGAAGAAAATCACCCCAAAAATTTTCACAAGATTTCTTATTGGTTAAAGAAGGGGTTTCTAATAGCGATGATTGTAATGATGATAATGAACATTTGGAACTTCCTATTAGAGTTATCATTTCTCAAGACAAGTAAGAAGATAATATAAAACATGGCGATTCACACACAGATAATGAATATGCAACCAAAGAAGGTGATTCATCCAAAAAATACACAATAAGGATGGAAAATAAAATTTTTCTAAATAAAATTTTAATATTGAGAAAAAAAATCACTTATATTAAAAAAATAAACAATGAATTAAAAAAATTCAGATTGGAAAAGATAATCTTATTGAAGAAATTAAAATATTGAAGCTTAAGAATATAAAAAATAAGTGGAATATTGATGATATGACCTATATTATTATTGTCAAGGAAAAGAAGTTTAATATGTTGAAGTATAAAATTATCAACTTTAAAAATTAGGAAGAGAAAAATGAACAAATATTTAAAAATTATACTAAAGTATAAGCAACCAAAATCTATTAGATATAATATTGAAGTTGGTGAAATTGGTATTAAAATTCCAGCTAAAATCTCATTACTGATAGAAGTATTGAGTTCTCAATGTATCAGGAAAAAATATAAACATATTATATCAAAAAAATCATAATAAATTGAAAATATTCCCATATATAGAAAGAAAACAATTCTTCAAAAATATCCATTCCAGCCCCTAATATACATAGAATATGTACATAAGAAATTTTGGTGAAAGCATATCAACATAGGCTTGAAAATAAGAAAACACAATTTCTTATAAAGAATCATAAATTCTATTATAGGATAATATTTTTGGTTTATTGTTGGGTATATGGTGTTCTTGGAAATATTGCATAAAACTTTTGGTATAATATGTCTCTTCTAGGTCTAAGGATAGAGCATGTTTCATGAGAGTGATATTTGTAATAGTTATAAAATATATTCAATCATCAACAAACTGAACAATATACTAAGATGAGAAATTTATTTAGGTTTTTTAATGATTCATGTGGAATATGTGGTGAATATGGGAACACATAGAATGATTATGTCAATATTAACTTAGCTCAACTTCAATTTTTTAGAAATTTTGGAAATAAGTAGATTCAAAACCGACAATAAAATATTATGAAGGGTGATTTTAAATCATGAATAACTGAGAATCCAGGGACAATGGATAATGTCTGTTCATCTCATATGACTGGTGTAACATCCTATAATGTTAAAGTGTTAAATTACTAACATTAAAAAGGCTTGTCCTAGAGTATTTTTAAGTTGTGAGACCTCTAGGGAAGTTTCTTAGGGTGTGTGTGAGTGATGACAATGAACATTGAAAGAACATGTGTTGGAATGTGGGGACAATCATTATTCTAATGATCTATTCAGGCATGTGGGTAGCCTCGAGGGGGGGGGGGGGATAACACATGTGTGTACAAAAACTGGTGGCACTTAGTGAGCTATGACCTGATGAACATATTAAAAATATGGCGTGTCTGCATTGTTAGTTTTATAGTGGCATTGAGAAACACCCTACCTGAAGTGTTGTAGAATCACCTGGGTTGAAATATAGAGTCCACAACAAGGATGTTGTGATATAAATGGTGTAGATATAATATAACACCCTATAATGTTAAATGGTTAAGAGAGTAAATGTTAATACCAATTTCAACAAGGTACAAAATTATTTTCATGTACCTACTTGATTAAAACTTCATAGTTAAGAAAACTTGTCCTGGAATAGTGTAAATATGGTTGAAATCCATGGAAGTTTTCCAAGGTGTGTGTAAGTGAAAACAAAGAACACTAAAATAACATGTGTTTTCCCATTGTAGAATCATTAGTTTGATGATCCATTTAGGCATGTGGGTGGGGCCCTTGGGGAACACCAAATGTTTTTGGGGAAAATGGTGGCACCTGTAGTGCCAAGACATGGTGAAAATATTAGAAAAGTGGGGTGAATGTGATATCATCCAGGACCAATTATTACAACCAGAGATATGAATAACCTAAATAATGTGGATAAGTATTAGGGAGGTGTAGTCACTATTGGAAATGGAAACTCACATAAAATTAAAATCATTAGAAAAACAGGATTGGGAAGAATCATATTAGTCATAGAAATGTATTATTTGTTTATGCCTTAAAAGAAATTATATTAAGTGTATAAAAACCTTGGGATTATGTAAATGAATTTATTTTCAGGAAAGGTGGATGTCTTGTGTTGAGAATCAGATATGCAGTTGTTATCTCAAAGATAATTAGAACACAAGATAGTCTATTTTAAGTTGGGGAAATAAAATCAAGTTTTTATCTGAGTTAGAAAGCTAAAAAAATATTATGGCATCAAATATTGGGCCATCTTGGACAGAAGAAAATGAAGAAGTTTTTCAAATAAGAAGCTATTAGAAATATACCCATACTAAAAAAGAAACTACCAATATTTTTAGAAATTTCAAGAAAGGAAAGATAATGAAAAAACTCACAAAGGAGTTGATATTCAAATAGAGTAACCATTATACCTAGTTCATACTAATGTGTGTGGGTCAATGAAAAATAAGTAACCAAGTGGAGATAGAGTGTTTTGGAGTTAATATTTGATCCGAAGGAATGGAAAAAAACTAGAATTAAATTGGATGATAAAGCTAATGAAGGAATATTCTTTGGTTACTCACCAAATGGAAGTTCAAACTTATTTTATAATGATAACTCATATAAAATTGTTGATTTTGATGATGTTATTGTCATTGATAATTAATAATATGTCTAGAAGTATGTTATTATGGTTAATAAGGATTATTTTTTGATGCCGAATCAATAGAAGTTAAATAATAGAATTCATAGTCATATGGAATTGATACAGATCTTCTATATACTGACGATGAATATAGAAGAAAGAAATTCAAAAATACAGGTTCATGGAAAATAAAGCATGTTGATATTGAAATTATAATTTCTTACCAAAATCTAGGCGTTCCGGATTGAAAGAGATTCATGGGAACAAGTCACACCAACTTTTTTTCCAAGGTTGAACTCAAATGTGATGAAATTTATTTTGAACACATATCATTGATCCAAGCCATGAATGACGAGATGTATAAAATAGAGAAGAATGATACATGAGAACTAGTTCCAAGATCAATTGAGAAAATTATCATTGTAACTAAATGGGTTTTCATAAACAAAATTAATGAGGATGGAAGTGTGGAATGAAATATAAAAAACATGTCTGTAAGAGATATTAATAAGTAAAGGGAATTTAGTCTGAAGATAGATTTTATTTAATGGATATAATTCAATCTATAAGAATGTTTCGTTCAATTTTTTCTAAAAGAAATTTGAAAATTTTTATATGGATATAAATTCCACTTTATTAAATGTAAAACCAAATGTGAAAGTATATATGAAGAAATATGAGGGATTTCATTTTGATGATGATGGAAATAATTTTTGTAAATTAAAGAAGTATTTTTATGGAATTAATAAATCTCTAATAGCTTGTTACTTCAAGATTGATGAATATTTGATAAAAATTAATATTAAGAAGGGACTAATGGAAAACAACCAATATACAAATAAATTCAACACCACACCACTCATCATGATTTTGTATACTGAAGATATAATTTTTTCTTATGACAAAGAAAATACATATGATGATTTATCGACTCAAAATAAGAATAATATTTAGATGTCACTTCTTAGTGAAATGAAATTTTTCTTGGGATTAAAAATTACCCAAGATACTTTTCATATTTTTATTTCACAAGAAAATTATATAAATTATATGTTAAATAGGTTTGGAAAGTTGGAAGAATGAGAAGATTCTACTCTTATAAAAATTGGAGTATTACTATGAAAGGATAATGAATGAAAAGTTGTGAATGAAATAGAATTCAAAAAACTCATTGGAAGTATCTTGTATCTAACTAATGCAAGGTTTTATATAGTATTACATAAAACAATTTCTATATATATATATATATAACACTTCCAACCTTGGATTGATATATAAGAAAGAAGGTAGTTGAACCTAAAAGGTTCTTCAGATATTGATTGGGCAGGAGTTGTGGATGAAAACAAGTCTAGTTCATGTTGAATATTTTTTTGATATTAATAGATGTGTGGCTGGGAATTAAAAGAAGGCAACATTAGTCACTATAAGTTCTAATAATGTAAAATATATGGATACATCAAATTCATATACTCAAATTTTGAGGATAAAGACTCGTCTTGAGGATACTAATGTCTAAAATGGATACCCATTAATTATTAACTATGATAATCAAAGTGACATTAATCTGTCTAAAAATCCAATGCATCACTAGAAGTCAATAATTATAAGCATAAAATAAATTTTTTTGAAGGATAAGGTGGCCTATGGAGTTTTGAAGACAATTTTTTCCACTTAAAAATAAAGAACTAATATTCTAATAAATCCCCTCACAACTAAATTATTTTAGAGGTTTGAAATTTTTCGAGGTTCATCCTCAATTTTTTTCATACATAATATTTTTTGAAAAAATCTTGTTTGTAGGGGGAGGAATTTTTTCCCCTTGTTTGTGAGATATTTATATTTATATTTTGAGTGATGTAGGAATGAAATATGTGACTCAATTTTTTTTTTCATTTGGTTGATCATGTAAATTTTAATGTTTGAGATGATATTTCTTTTGGAAACCATTGATGATTAATTTAGTCACTCTTATTTTTTACATATATCTAGCTCAAATAGACTTAGAGATGATTATTTAATATATTTTGATTTGAAAAAGTTGATCTGTCTCTTTCTTTGACGTTTCGTTAAATGTCAATAAAGGGGATAAGAATGAGATTTACTAACAAAAAATACAAAGGGTATATCGTTAAACCACATATAATGATGTTTTATTTTTTTTAAATATATGTTTTATTTAATTATTGATGTACTAATTTTAAATGAAACATAAATAAGTGTTGGTTTATTTATATAATAGTTTAGAAAGATTTTTATAAGGCCTCAAGTTAGGTTAACGATATTATGAAGATATTTGAGGTGGATGGAGTCTATTTAGAAAATTTTAGCACCTGTGTAAAGATAAATATGAAACTATTATGGTTGGGTAAAATTAATTTGATATTTTATAAAGGTTACATTTTCATTTGTTAAGGTAAATTAGAAATCTAGTGACTTTTATAATGGAAGGTCTTGGAGGATTTGTTTGTTCTATGGAAGCAAGATTGTGACTTGATGGTTCTAACACATGTAGAAGGTTTAAGATCATAATTTTTCTTGTATCTATTCTTGATAAAAAAGTATAACTATGTGTGAATGCGATAAAATCCACCATACACTAGGGACGTAGTTATCCTTATAGAAGAGAAGCTCTTTAAAAAAATTTGTTGTTCTATATTTCTTATCTTCTTTTCTTGTTTGGAGAGATCTCTAGTGAATAGGTAGAAGGGATTATATATTATTGAAAAAGAAAATATGACGCACCAATTCAACCCCTCTTCCAGTGCCTATCGATACCTATTCGATCCACATCAAATCACTAACTAAAATAATAAACAAACAAAAATGATCTCAATCATAGAGATAATGATCAGTAATTCATAAATTTTCCATCTCTACAACAATCATACCCATGAGTCTTGGTTTTTATTTATAGATTTTTTAACTAACTTCTTGATATTTTCAAGATAACATTTATCTCTCTAACAAATTTGGATGCGCCTTGTGTAATTTATTCTATTTGAACATGAAATAAGATTTTATTTGAAAAATTCCATAATGTTTATGATTTCTAATCTATATTATTCAAATTAGATAATAATTCAGAAATATAGTTTATAAAAAATAGAACTGAAAAAAACCTCATGTAAAAATTAGTTAAACTGGTAAAGTATATTGTTATTTATTGAAACTATTATTTAAAAGATTTAATTTTAATAAATTACCCTACACCAAATTTATATAATGTAATATAATATTAATGACACTCCAATGATAACATAAATAACTATAAGTAGTAGTATAATCTGAATATATAAGACACTGAATAACCAGAATAATGCTCTATAGGTAAACTCCAAAGGGAAAAAAAATAATTTCAAACAACATATCAAAGTGTGGAAGACTTATGAAAACATACTCCTTGAAATAGATCTATATATGGTATCTAATAGTAACTATCACTATCAAGAACCACTAAGCACTAGCTCCACCTGCTCTATTCCCACTTAAGTATCTTCTAAGTTATGCATTTTTTTCACAAACACAACATGTGTGGGCATGAAGGCCTGTGAGGGGACGAGTATAAAAATTCTCAGTAGGGAACCCAAAAAAAACAAGGGAGGATAAGATGAAAATTCATTTTAAAACCAAATTTAGGGAAAACAAAAGAGGAATCCCATATATGATTTTTGGTTTTTGAAAAACAATATTGTTGTGAAATCCAAAGTCGACATCCTAGTTATAATTTATATATTCAAGGTAACCATGGATTCATGATATGTTGTAAGAACCATATCACCTAAACTATCCAAATTTCTTAACTTTCATTTCACCTGAATGAAACTATAGTGGCATTCTTTCATTGCCAAGGGAGATGTGTATTTATGAAGGAAGTATGTGACCCCTATAGTGAATTTTACTTTGACACAAGGGAAAGAACTGACTACATGGATGAATAAATACACCATAACACATAAGGGAGTAGCTAAAATCCATCAACCATATGGGGGACTTCACCCAATCGATCATATCACTAGAGGAGTACTTAAATCCCAATGGAGGACTCAACCCCAACACACAGGGGATTTACGACTACATGACTTCTTTGAATGAATTTCTCAAACCCTGTCATCATCCCTATATAATCAAGATCCTAAAACTACCCAGAAAACCTCGCACATGATATTTTATGATGGATAAGATCACACCATTATTTACTAAGTAGAAAAATGATCAGGATGGACTATTTATTTTACCAATTCTAACACTTGGTAGAGAAGTTATGAAAAATAAAAAGGATGGCATAGTACATAGTTTATACTATCTCAGACATAGTGTGTAATCCTTGGGTAGTAGCTAGTTAGGTATTTTCATCATTCTGGTCATATGGGCTCAATGTACACAACATACCCCTTAGGTGACATGGTGAGTGTGACTCAAAAGTTGACCAAGCGTGCACCACATAGTCAAAGAGTCCTATCACCCCTAGAAATATCCTATGGTACACAAAATCTAGATGGAATTATATCACAGAGACCAGGATTCATGTTACCCATAGATATAGTGTGTCCCTTGGCCCACACGACATGTGCATCCATGGGAATAATTGGTAATTTACTTCAGTATAGCTCGATACAAGTATTCAATCCCAACATCAAGTGTGCTTCTATGCTACACATAATGATACATTTATATTAGTCTTGGAAGCCCTAGTTTCCAGTCAATGCAACACACTCGAGGTGTAACACCCAAAAATTTTAGTATTAATTTTACATTGAAAAAAATACTACATCGAATATCCTATTCTATATACAACAATGAAATGACATGAAATGAGATTAATTTTATTGAGAACAAATATTATAATTCTAAATAAAAATTAATAAAATTTTGATGATGAAAAAAAAGAAAAAAAGTGGAATAATTGAAAAAGTATATAAAAATACAATGAAATGATAATTTTTATCCTCATGGTTCTCCATCAAGACTTTCACCTCGACCCCAACTACAGAAAGAAGACTAATAACTAAAACTATTATAGGCATTCTGAGAAAAAAGTGAATGATTGGGATAAATAATCTTAAGATATATATTTAAATGAAACCCAACCATTAAAATATAGTAATTGGATATACATGTATCCAATAGGTATATTGATGTTTTGTGTTATTAGTAACAAATTTAAAGTAATATAATGAAAAAATATTGTATTTAATTAAAATATTTAATATTACAATATTTTATTCATTAAAATATAAATATTTTTAAAGTATGATATGATGTATTTATAAAATTCAATGAAATATTTTATTATTAATGTATTGATAAAATTAATTTCTTTTTGAAAATAAATAATTAATTTTAATGGTATTTGGTGAAGATTATTTAATATAAAATTATTATTTTTTAAATAATGATTTTTAAGTGTTGAATATTTTTAATTACTCTTGACTAAATAATTAACTTAATGAAATTTATTGATAATATTTAATATTAAATAAATTAACAACCATCAAATAATATTACTAGGAAAGTAATAAGAATAAATTAATTTAAATATTAAAAATGTATTTTACTAAAAATTCCTTTTTTACGTGCTACACATCTTTATTTTAAGATACTAAATATACTATGTTTAAATGATGATGACATATATTTTTTATATGAATAATATATTAACACTAATTTAATTACTAATTGATATGAAATAATAATAATAATATTTAATATTTGTGAAATCCATTTTCCTATAAAAAAAGTTTTTTATATTATATGTTCCCATTTAACAGTTAAATTCCCAAATTTTATTATTTTAATTTGAAAAATGAAGTCCATTTTTTATTAAAAAAATATTAGCTTAGGATTATATATTTTTTTCTAAAAAAAATTATTTATAGGAAAATAGTGAAGAATAACATTTTACAAATACCATGAACTTTATGACATCATTAAGATATAATAATAAATTAAAATTTATGAAATATCTTTCTTGATAAAATATTTATTTTATAAGTAAAATTATACATTTAATAATATTAATTTTAATTTACAAACCAACATTTTTCATTTTAGAATTCCTGTTATAATTTTCTATAAAACTATTTTTAATGCGTTATACATTTATTATTTTTGAATTAATTTTAACACTTTTAAAATTTCTATATAATTAAATAGATTTCATATTTTTAATAAAATTATAAAATTATGGAACATGGTCCATTTTATTTTTGGGAATAAAAATAATTTACTTAGCAAAAAATTAGTTTCCATGGTAAAAGTCAAAATTATAAAAGGGTTAAATAGAAGGGGTAAAAGTCCTAAAAAATGTTTAAAACATATTTAAAAATGCGTGTTTAAGGGATTTATATAAATTAAATTATTCTAACCTCATTTATTATCCACTTTCCCTTATTAAAATGATTTCTTTTTTATATTAGAAAATTATATTTACAAAATGTCAATCCCTTGACTTCTAAAAGAGTCTCTCACAAACCCTTCAAAGCAACATTAAAAATATATAATTATCCCCTATAATATTCCAAATTTCCTTAAAAAATAATCATCTCCCATGTTCTTGAGAATAAGATCTCTAGATTCTCCCTAAATCACTTCTAAGTTGAGAAGGTTTGGAAGAAGAAATAAAATTCTTCTATATAAGTATTTTCTCATCTATAATCATTCTCCCATTCATTATTCTTCTACCTATTATTAAATATATTTATCCCAATATAATATAATTAAATAATTATTTTTATTACACTAATTTTTTTATATTGATGTAATAATCAATATCTACCTTTCCCATTTACATAGAAAAACAAAAATGGTGTTTGTGTTATGTGCAGACTACCACATCCATGAACATTTTGTTCTATTTTTCATCACCTCCTTAAATGTATGGATAAAAAAGTGTATTTAATGAATACATATTATTATTATAAAATTATTAATATTTTAAAAAAATCAATCAATTTCTACCTTCTTCCTGTTCTTTGGAAAACAAAAACGTCGTTTGTGTGTACGTGCGGACAATCGTCTTCATGGAATGAAATATTTTTTCTTTCACCAAAAAACTACATGGATGATTATAAAAATGTAATTAATGAATTATAATCATTTTTAGGAAATTATTAATCTTCTAAAAATTTTATATTAAAATTTAACTCTTTATTAATATACTAACCTTTGTTTATAAAAAAATACTGAGATAAGCTCGTCACTGATTCTGTATTCACAAATCGTGACAAAATTTCTCATAGAATGAAATTATAACTTTATAAAACAGTATAAATAATTTATTATAGTACCTATTATAAGATATGAATTATTAATTTTTTTATCACATAATGGGGATTTACATCTATATTTTAGATAATGTGAAAAAAATCAAAATTGCTAACAATTCAATACTGAAAATAAACTATAACTAAAAAATAAATTTATAATAACTGATTAATAATTAAAGAGTATATAGGGTAAAATATATTAATAATGTTATTAAATAAATTATTAATATGGATATGTTCATTATAAATAAAGTTAAAACACTTTCTTGGAAACAATAGGAATGGTAAGTGTTGTTTACTCTCTTGATTTTCCTTCTTTGAGACGTATGCGATATTCACCACCTATTTTATTTTATATGATATATATAATTCCATATAGATGATATTTTTCATACCCTTCATGAAAATTAATTAATTTACAAATCCATAAAAAGTTCTATTTTTCAAGAGTTTTTCGATTCACGTATTACTAAAGTTGTAAGGGATTTTATAAACTCAAATAAAATTTATTTAAGTTATATGTTGCTTATTGAACTTATTTATTCTATTATTGGTTTATTAATACCTAAAATTTTATTATATGGTGATTTATATTTCCATCTAGGGAAATTTACATTTTTAATCCAAATATCCTTCCTCGAAGAACTTATTTCTCATAAAATTATAATGTTATTAATAATAATTCCCATTATCTTTAAATATTTTTTTCATTTATATCCATATTATTTCTCCAAAACCATGTTCTCATTACTTATATTAAAATTTAATTATGTATTATTTCATGTGATTTTATATCAATATTTACCCATTTTTGATATAAATTTTATTAACACATTTTATAACGTGGGATTCAATAAAGTTTTTTTAAAAAAAATTGAAAAGGTTTTTACTTTCTCAATCATAAATTTTATTCTATAATCAATATTTACTCTAAAAATAATTTATGTGTTTTTAAAGGCTCTAATATTGACATTAATTTCCTAATAGTGTTTGAAATTTTTTTATGTCAAGTTCTTGAAAGAAGTTGTTAAAAATGAACCAAAAATTCATTTTTTAAAATAATGTTTAAATTTTTTTATAAAATATTCTTTAATGATTTTTGTTCCATTTTACCCTTTATCTCCAAAATATCCATATCCATTGTATTAATGTTTCATGAATAACCCTCTAAATTTCCTTGTGAAATAATCCTTTTGGGTGATTGATTTTTGTGTATCAACTGACCTAATTCTTGAATTTATTTTATGTGATACCATAGAGAAATATTACGAAAACCCATTTTATTTCCATGGGTTACTTGTGATATGATAAATGAATAATTTCATATGGAAGACATATGTATGGATATTTATGGTTGGTTTCCTATATCACTTTTTAATTCATTGGTTAAGGTTCCATATCACATGAGATAAAAATGGGGCATGAGTTATGATACTTAAGTCACTAATTGACCGTGAGTTTTGTTGAAAGGGTCACTAATGGTTCATAAGAATTAATACGAGAGACACCATATAATGGGTCAGAGGATTTTGATACTTTAACCACTATGTAATGTTTTTTCTATGATTATGTTTATTCCATATTTCCTTATTATTCCATGTTCCATGACATGACACATTTTAATGTCATATGCCTATAATTATTCTCCCTAATCGAGGTTCATTATCTCACCCTATTATTCCATGGTACATGTTTTTTCACATGATATTATATTTACAAGTATCATTACTCATGTTCAACCCTTATTGTTCCTTGTTTTTTTAATAATATATTTCTCCCATGATCATGTTTATCATATACTTATGATCTAACCCCTGACGACCTACTAATATGTTTTTCCCTTACTGTTTATTTGAGCTCAACCCTTTATTATGTTTCCATTAATAATATTATAAATATGAGTATAACTTATTTGAATTATATAAGGGAGTATATTTTGTTTTTATTATTGAGAAATATTCTTAAGTATTGTGAAATAAGTTTCTTTTGTCGTTAATACTCAAAGACAATAAAACTTTAGTTATTAGGTTTGTGAGATTATTTAAAGGATATAATGTTTAACTTATAAAAATAATGTAAATAAAGATATATTTATATTGTTTTTCATAATTTGGTATCAGATCTAGTATTTAAAGTATTTGTTTTCAAAACTGGACCTAGGAGTGCAGGTTTGGGGTGCCTTAGTTAGTATCAAAGAAGAGTTTAGTTATTTTTTGGGATTATTATGAGAGAAATTTAATGAAAAACATAAGAAAAATTATAAGTATAGGATAAAATCTTGATGTTTTTTTAAAGTAGAGATTGTGTGGTTTCTTATAGGTGATATCCATACATGGATAAAAATTATCCAATGTAGGCTCTGATACAAATTAAACTAGGGGTAATAATCTTGAATAGTATATTTGGGTATTAACATGATATTAAATTGATGTATGAAAAAAATCCCTAACTACACACATTGTTTGAATCTCCTAAGGGATATATTTTGGTTATTCCTATGCCCATTATAAATTTTTATTAAGTATTTGAGCACATTTTTATGGAATGGTTAGAGAACCTAAATATGGATGTGGTTTATTTCGACAATATCTTCCATGTGTAGGACCCCATATTAAGGGCAGGGGGGATTTATTATGGACACCAAAATAATGGAAAAATGGAAAGTTCATGGTAGATTGGAAATGATGTGTAATGGGTGGTGGATGTTTGGGGACTCAGGTTCCAGAGAGTGTGATGGACACCAGAAGACTGATGTTAGGTTGGATGATAACGATGAAGATTAAGGGTGGGGTGAGGTTGTTTAGAAATGATGGTAACTAAAGGTAAAGGGTTTGATCTTTAGGTTGTGATGAGAGAATACATTATTTATTATGTTCATAAGAGTTATAGGGCGGGGCAATGTTGATGGATTGGTTCTAGAAATTTTCCAGGATGATGGAAATGTCCTTTCAGGCTAAGTCCTTATGTCTATCTTCTGGGCCTATGGGAAATGGTTCATCTGGACCATGTTAGATATTTTAGGCCATTTATTTACTAGTAATATGTTCTTATAGGCCTATGGGAAATATAATGGGTTCCCTATAAACCTAGTTAATTTAGGGGTTCTCTTTGCTTAATAAAAATGGGTTATACACCAACCTATTTGAATAATAGGAAATATACATTGAATAAACTAGATTAAAACCTAGAAATTTATAAGTTAGGGTACATATGACATTTATGATTTATTACTTTTAAGTTAATAGCTTTCCTTTTTATAATATAATCAAATTATTATCTTTATCATTCCTTTATGAAATTAATGGACAGAGAAAGGATAAACTATGTTAACAATAGGTCTGATGGGTAATGCCATGATTGAAAAATGAGTAACCAAATAGGATGGAAGATAATATAAAAAATATTATAGTTTTTCTTAAATATCTATCTCAAGTTATTATCAACCATTTTAACCTATTTGAATTCAAAAAATTACCAAATAAGAGAAGGTTAAAGTTTCATGGAAGTTAAATTGATAAAGATCATGGAGGAAATAAGATTCAATTTCCTACATGTCAAGAATGTGAGAATAAACACATAGGGAATTGTCTCAAAAGAATGGGAAGATGTTTTATAGTGGTAAAGGAGGTCATAAATAATCCAATTACTAAGAAAAAATAACATGTTTGATGTATGGAAATAAAGTTCAACCTGAAGTTCCACTAATAGTTTAATGTACTAAATACAAGGAAGTCAAGTATTGTCCAAGTTAATGACCTAATCCAATGGATAACAAGGATGGTGAGAATCAATAACATCCTATACTAAGTGAAAAAGGAAGGGCCTATACAATGACAATTGATAAAGCGGATCATGATAATTAAGGTACACTTATCCTCTACTCCAGAGTTGTGGATGTCTTGTTGGACTTTGATTCTAGGTACCTGAGTTTAGCTAGAAATTTATCTAATAGCCTTTAATCACCTCCTAGATGATTTTATTATCGGATAAAACTTCAATCTATTTAGTTATTTTTTCACAAGATAAAATTTATTGGATTATTTCTTCATGTAAATACTATTAATTCCTTTTTATATGAATTTGAAGTGATTTTTTTGAAATTAATTGTATATCATCCCTTAGAATCCATTTTAATTACCAAAATAGGAAAATAAAATTTCCTATTGCATACCAACATATGATCATCAATTAGTGTAATACATACTATAACTCTATAGGAAAAAAATTTCTATGAGTAATGATACCATATCATTAGGGATGTTTAGCTTAAATGATCGGAGGAAAACTCAATATCTGGGATTAACATATTCTATGGAAAGAAGAAATGTTTCTTAAGTTTTTAAGGTTGATATATCATTATAAATTATATCTTGAGTCATGATAGTATTTTAGATACCCATATATATTTTAATTAATAGTTAATAATTAAAATTTTGAGGGTGTAATTTATTTAAGTGGGGAGAATGTAACACCCCATAATTTTAGTATTATCTTTCTCTTTAAATAAATACTATGCTGAATAGTCTCTTTCACATGGAACAACAAACTAAAATGAAACATGATACATTTTATTGAGATAAAATATTATAATTACATATCAATATTATATCATTATGATAAAAAAAATAAATAATAAAAAATATACAATAAAAATAAATGAAAATGTATATAAAAAATTCAACAAATGTATAATATTTATCGTTTTGGTTCTCTATGAAGATCATAACCCAAAAAACATCTATATAAAGTCTAATAAGAACTAAAACTACTATATTCATATTGATAAATAAGTTAGTGAATGCGATAAATGATCTTGGGATATATATTATAATGAAATATAGTCATTATAAATATGGTCATTGGAAATATAGTCAATGAGAATATGATCATTGGACATATTCTCATTTGAAATATGGTGGTTGGATATAAATATATCCCTTAGGTATATTGATTTTGTGTGTTGTTAGTAAAAAATTTAAAATAATACAATGAAATAAAAATATAGTATTTAGGTAAAATATTTTATTTTACATTTTTTATATGTTAAAATATAATTATTAATAAAGTATGATATGATGTATTTATGAAAATAAAATAAATATTTTAATATAAATTGATTGAAAAAATTAAAATTTTAGAATATAAATAATTTATTTTAATGATATTTGGTGATAATTATTTTATATAAAAGTAATATTCTTCAAAATAATGGATTTTTAAGTGTTGGATATTTTTAATTAATCTTTACTAAATAATTATTTTAATGAAATTTATTGATAATATTTACAAGAAAAAAACTTCACATCCATTCAATAATATTACTATGAAATTAATAATAGTAAATTAATTTTATGCTTAAAAATGTATTTTACTTAAAATTGCCTTTTTATGCATCATGCATTTTTATTTTAAGAAACTAAATATACTATAGTTAAATAATGATAAAATATCTTATTTATATTAATAATAGAATAAAATTAATTTTATTAGTAATTGAAAGGATATAATAATAAAATAGTTATTATCTAATAAATTCATTTTCCTATAAAACATTTTTCATTATATTTTATATTTCTATTTAATAGTTAAATTCCTAAATTTTATAATATTAATTTGAAAAAATGAAATTAATTTTTTATTCAACTTTAAAATATTATATTATGATTATTTCTTTTGTTTCTTTTGAAATGATCGATTTTTAGATTAACAGTACAAAGTACTATTATTTCAAAATCTATAACTTTTATAACATCATTAGGGTATAATCATAACTTAAAATTTATGAAAAACTTTCCTTGACCAAATTTTTATTTTATAAGTAAAATTATACATTTAAAAAATATGATTTTTTATTTTATAAAAATTCATTTGATATTTTAGCTTTTATGTTATATTTTTCTTTAAAACTATTCTTAATGTGTTATACATTTATTATTTTAGAATTAAATTTTGACTGTTTTTGAAATTATTTATAAAAAAATGGATTTCATAACTATAATAAGAAGCCTCAAATTATTTAATAAATTCTATTTTATTTTTAGTCATAAAAATAAATTACTCGTGTAAAAATTAGTTACCACAATAAAAGTCAAAATGGTAAAAGGGTCAAATAAAAGGTGTAAAAGACCTAAAACGAGTTAAAGAAATGTATCCAAATGAGTTTTTTTTGGTATTTTCAACCTTATCTTAGAATAACCTCCATTATTTTCAACTTTATATTGACTTTCCATATTGAAAATGATATTTTTTATATCAAAAAATTATATTTACAAAAATAGCATTCCCTTAACATATCAAACGAGTATCCCACTAACCCTTCAATTATAAAAAAATTAGAATTATACCCTATAATATAACTACTTTACTTCAAAAATTATCCTATCCCATATTATTTAATTTATTTTTCCTATATATTTCCTAAATTCCTTCTAAATTAAGAAATTTTCGAAGAGGAAATCAAATTATTTCACATAATTATTTTCTTCTCTATAATAATTCTTCCATTTATTATTATTATAAATCTTCTTAAATATATAATAATAATAATAATATAATTAAATTATTATTATTATTATACTATTTATTAATATTTATAGAATAAAAATTATCTAGCTTTCTCTTTTCCTTTGAAAAATTTAAATGTTTCCCGTGTTACATGCTAACTACCACCTCTTTGAATGATGTGTTTTATTTTTAATCACCAACCTACATGGTTTATTAAAAGGGGGTATTTAATTAATAAATGTTATAATTTTAAAATTAATAATTTTTTTAAATGATAAATAAATTTATAGCTTCTTTCTATTCTATGAAAAATAAACACATCATCTATGTGTACGCTGTAAAGACCAAGAAATTTCAAGGATTTTTTTTTTCGTAAATTCTTTGGAATTTTACGAGTCTGCAGTTTCTGACAGTGCCTGATTTCAAGGCCCGATATGCCCAAAATCAATTCCTGAAGTTTTGTTCAAGTATGTTCAGTAAACGTATGTGCGGGTTTTTCTATCTTTTCAATCGGTGATCGGAATTGAAATTCGAGGATACCGATGAACTCACAACATCGGTATTCGCTTAAGGAGACCTTTACTTTAGTTACATTCAGTTGAGAGCAGAAGTTAATTTTTGGGGTTAAATAAAATTTATGTATTACATAATTTTATTTTTTATGTGGTGGTTATTTCCTTCAAAGGGAAGTTAGAGGTGGGCCCCACACCCTACATAACTTCCGATGGGAGGATATTTTTTGGTGGGGACCACATTAGTTCAAACCTCTCAACTCCTCTTGAAACTAACTTTAACTCTTTAACTCCCCTTTAATTTATTAAGGCCAACACCCCTCATTTATTTTGGTGGAGTCTGTCCACCTCCCTTCCCTTAATTGTGCCAACACAATTAATTAATGCCATAATTAATTAATTTGTGGTGTGATGAATTATTTTGAATTCATTTGAATTTCATGGAATCATTAAATGATTAGGGAGCCTATTTTTTTATTGGCTTGGAAAATATTCTGTTGGGAGGCTTTGGGAGAATTAGAAAGAAAGTGTTCTTCCATGAAGAACATCTCCAACGAAGAACGTTGTCTTCTCTCGACGAAGAATGCCGATTCCACCAAAGAACAACGACGTGTCTTCCTCCTCTCCAACTGGGACTAGCAAGGGAAGATGTCGCCCACGGAGAACATCACCAACAACGATGCTTCCTCCTCGGACGCACCCTGGTGTCAACGAATCGACACCATCATCAACGAAAGAACTCTGAATCAAGGTAGCGGGTTTTGTATAATTTTAAATGAATAAAATTATACCCTCATTCTTGATGATTGATTTGGTTCATATTTGGCCATTTGATATCACCTAACATGGAGGGCGCAGGCCAAAAAAACATGGCCCGACAACCCTCTGTTGATTCTTGATTGTTTTAACAATAGAGGAACAGCCGGAAGGGCGCAGTGCCGTCGCATCGTGCCGGAGGAAGAGGCCACAACCATGAGTCGATGGTGAATGAAGGCGGCGACAACCGAAGTCTGCGGCCGGGACGGGCTACGGCGGTGGGGGACCGGCGCCGTTGCACCCACCACAAGAAGGAAACTGCGGCCCACATCTGCGGGCCGCTCAGACGAACCGAATCGGCCGACCGCCTGCGGGTTGGGCTGGAGGACCGCAGCGCCACGCTGTGGAGAAGACCGCGGCCTGCAACCGAGGGCCACTCGTCAAGTAAACTGACCAGCTGCCTGCTGGCTGGGCTGAAGAAACAGCGACACCACTTGGCACCCCGTCAGGAGAACAGCAGCCCGCTGTGCGGGCCGCTCGCGTCGGACAGAACCGCCCGGGCATGGAGAGGCGGTGCCGCTCGGCGGCGCTGGGAAAACAGGACCTGCCCGCTCCACAGGCCGGGTCCGCATATGGGTTGTGCCCCACCGGGTCGGAACCACCAAACCGGGTCGGGCTGACCCCCAGCTAGGTCGGACCCACCGAGTCAGGTCGGGCCGACCCGCCAGCCCATTTGGCTTGACGTGCTAGGCCCGACATCGCCTAAATGCGAATATCTTCAAGACAGCGCATACGAACGACGCACCATCTGCAGCACTAGGAACCTTGAAACGAGGCAATCATTTTGCGATACTCTAAGTGAGTTTTGTATGACTTTGGAAAATTACTGGGTTTGGATCGAGCGTAAATCCAACCGGGCCCCTGGAACGGAAAAGCCTATAACTCTCAGACTGGGCATCCGATTGACGCGCCGTCTGTTGTGTTGGCTTTCTTTTTCTGAGACGGAACTTCAGGATACATCAACTCAGTACTTCATTATAGTTGATGTATCGACCCCCTTTGCTCAAGGAGCAGACCCTCCCGGAATTGAGCATGTTGTGTGCGGGAACCCTAGAGCTTGTTGCGACTGCGACGACAACTGTACTGGAATCCTCCATGGGTTCGACAAAGACGACTACTGTACCAGAATCCTCTGTGGGTTCAAAAGTTCTGTCTTCTATTCCTGTATCATGTGTGGGTCCGAAAGAATTGCTGGCATGTATCCTGTGTGGGTCCAACAGCTTAGCTGACCTGTATCCTGTGTGGGTCTGACAGCTTAGAAGAGATAGTTGGCCTGTATCCTGTGTGGGTCCGACAACTTAGACAAGATAACTGGCCTGTATCCTGTGTGGGTCCGACAGCTTAGAAGAGATATTTGGCCTGTATCCTATGTGAGTCTGATAGCTTAGACGAGATAACTGGCCTGTATCCTATGTGGGTCTGACAGTTTAGCTGGTCTTGTATCCTGTGTGAGACCAACAGCTTAGATGATCCTTTGGCAATATCTGATCATCTATATCTCTCTACTATTGTGGCATAACTGTGTCAGTTGAGTCATTTCTTTCAACTATTATCATTGTGGTGATTGACTTTACTTCCTTTGTGGAATTGGTTTGTGCTTGGGCTCGAGAGTTGGAGTCGGACTGAGATTCGTAACTCAGGTATATGTATAGGCATATACCTAAGTAGGGTTGGTTTATACTTTGTGATTGTATCTTTCTTCTTTTGTTCATCCTTAGTGGATATTGTGAGACCTTGCGGGTCTCGGGGTCCCTACTGAGTATCTTTATACTCACCCCTACACGGTTTGTGCCCGCACCTCGTTGTGTTGGATGCAGACGACGGACAACGTTGACGGAGGCCGAGAGCGCCACGACTAGACGGTACCCAGAGGTGGAACTTACGACGAGTCGACACATGGAGGATACTGACAGATGTGAGTGATGAGGTGGCCATCTGTACCTACCCTTCAGGTAGGAATCTCGGAGGACGATCTAGGAGCTTCTCTTTACTTTCAGCTGTTTGTCCCTTTTTACTTGTACTTGTTCACTACTACAAAACGGCCTATATCAGTGCTAAAAAAGGGCTTTAACAACACTAAAAAAGCACTATAAAGCTCAACGCTAATATGGGGGGGGGGGTCCCTTTTATCGGCACTCCAAAAAGAACTGATAAAGGCCCCTTTTATCAGCTCTAAAAAAGCACTGATAAAAGAGCCCTTTATCAGCACTTTTAAAAAGGGCTGATAAAGGTCAAAAAATATAAAAAAATATAAAAAAATAAATATAATATGGGGGGAGTGCTTTTATCAGCGCTTCACACCCACTTTATCAGTTCTAGGATGTCTCCCACGCGCTGCCCTTCCCACGCATCCTCATACGTCTATCCCGCACATCCTCATACGCGCGCACCCCCTTTTCTTCCACCCGAGCTCGAACCCAAGACCTCCCCCCTTTTGCTGCTGCACCTTTACCACTATTCCATTTCATTTTTTCTCTATTTACTGATATATCTATATATATAGTTATATTTGTTCATATATTGATTCATATATTGAAATAGATTCATATTAGTATAAATATATTTATTCATATATTAGTATATATATATTAATTCGTATATTAATATATTTATATATATATATTTAGTTATAATTTTTTATATGTATATTTATTTGTATATTAATATATACATATAAGATTAGTTTTAAATACATTTACGAAAAAATATGTTTTTTATGTGTGTTTATAAATAAATAAATACATGCATACATACAAAGATATATACAACACACATTCACATATATATTCAACACACAGACACACACAGAGACACACACACACACAGACAAAAACACATTTATATTTACGAATAAATACATATATATGGGTATTTGAAAATCCATAAAATGTACATATAAGATTAGTTTTAAATGCATTTATGAAAAAAATATGTTTTTGTTGTGTGTTTCTAAGTAAGTAAGTAAATAAATACATATATACATATATACAACACACAGACACACACATAGACACCCACACACACACAGACACATATATATTTACGAATAAATACATATATATGTGTATTTGAAAAGCCATAAAATGTTAAAACGACCATAACATATAATCTATAATTCCGTTTCAACTCCACATCCAGTCAAATCGACGAAAATGAAACAATATTCGATATGATATGTGGTACAGGCCTAACTGACATCCGGATCAAAAGTTATACTTGTTTGAATGTTAAAAAATATAGGTACCCCGACTAAAAACTCAGTTTTGGAGGCCTTTTGGGCCTCTTTTGGCCTCAAAAAACGCCTGATCGGGGTTTCCCCAGTCACAGTGACGTAGAGATCATCGCAGGCTTCGATTTAATTTGCTGTAGAACTCAAACGGACACCCGAATCAAAAGTTATGGCCGTTTGAAGTTTGAGTTACATTTACAATGTATTTTAGATCTTTTATTAATTGTTTTGATTTTTTGTGTCCTAAAATTGTTATTAAATTATTTTTAATAAATAATAATTAGAAAATTATTGATTAATAATATTTTTTTAAAATATTTTGAATCCATTTTCACTAAATTTATTATATATTAAATGTAATAGTATATTTATATGTATCTATAACATATTTAAAAAATATATATTGTATTTACATGAATATAAATATACTTATATAACAAAATATTATTTTTCATGAATTTTTTTTGAAACTCAACATTTATCAGCGCTCGGGAAAAGCACTGATAAATCCCTCCTTTATCAGTGCTACTAAAAGAAGCGCTGATAATGGGGTAATGCTTCCCTTGCACGTTTTTGGCGTAGTGGTTATTCATTTCGGTTTGTATACTGGCCCATTTACTTTCCAACACACTCTTTTGTATTCAGTTTTACTTAGTGTTTACTTCCTATTGAGTATTATGTTGTGTTTGTTTACTTTTTTAAAGGCAATGCCTTCCCAGCTTAGAGATTTACGCCTTTGGTGCTAGTCTCCAGCCCCTGGGCTATGGAAGGTGGGCTTGGGGTAATCACGACACGGGTCCCGAGGACGGGTCATGACAAATTGGTATCAGAGGATTCAATTCTACCATAGAACTCGGGACTCTGATCATTATTTTCTATGAAGCAATAGTGTTAAGAGTTTGAGTGTGGTTTTCAGTCCAGGGAGTCCAGTGTTGGTGTGGCAGCCGACGTATCCATACACCAGGACCCTGACCTATGATTTCCGACTTAGTGCATGAAAACATTGATTGCGTGTGTATTTCCTTCTAAAAAGTTTTCTTTGTGATTACTTTGTGTCAGCTCACCAGGTATAATGTTTTAACTGTGGCACACTTGTTTCTTTTCAGTATGGCCCCATGAAGGTAGCCAGCTAGGGTTCCGAGTTTCGTATGAGATGGTAGCCCACCGAGCGACGAGGCTTCAGTGCAGGACCCCATCACAGCGGATGTACCAGAGGTACCACTACCCGCTGGGCCACCGAGACCACCAAATCTATCAGCAGAGAGTGCACACTGCCTGAGTGCATTGTACGAGTTCCAGCACTAGAGGTTGCCTAGGTTCTGGGGAGAGACATACCCACATGCAGCTGGGGATTGGATGGAGGCTGTCGTGAGAGTTTTCAGATTGGTAGGGACACCAGCCGTCCTCATGGTGATCCTTGACGCGAGTCTCCTACATGAAGCAACAGGAAAATAGTGGAGCCTAATGCTCCAGGTTCATGACGAGGCATCATTACTCTGAAAAAACTTTGAGAGTCTGTTTCGCTCAGAGTTTGTTTCAACCACCCTTCGTGCGGTGCGGATTCAGGAGTTACTACATCTGTAGTAGGCCAGCATGACAATAGCTCAGTACTCAGCGAGGTTCACCGAACTCTCACGCTACTCCACAGATATGGTGCGGGACCCGTTCTTCAGGGCCCGAACCTTTGAGCAGGGACTCAGGCATGAGATCAGGGCTTCAACGATTCCCCTCTGCATTCCGATGCAGGTGGGGGCACTGGATCGAGCCCTTCTAGTGGAGAGTTTTCTCACTTAGCAGTCACCAGTGGCGAGAACCACCATAGGGCAACATGTAGCGGAGTCTTTTGCAGCTGGAAGTAGACAGATGGCGCAGAGGTCTAAGCATACCGGGCCATTGTGGGTGACCCTAGGATACAAGTTCAGTTATGCAGGGCACACAAGACAGATTCAACTATACAAGGAGCATATAGTGCTATGCATGCAGTGGGTAGGCCCACATGGATACTGACTGCCTGACCCACCATTTTGATGAGAAGCAGATAGTAGAGGGACCTCCCAGACATAGGCAGAGGTTCAACTGTGGTGTTCCACTGGGAGCAGGCGGATGAGGCAGAGGAGCTGGCTGAGCTGCGGGTGGTGGACAACGTTTCGTGGCTCTACCACAACCACCACCTGGAGGTCCACTCCGACCACAGGGAGATGGCAGACAGAGGAAATCTCATCTCCAAGTAGTTGAGGCCTATGACCACAATGCACCTGAGATGATTCGAGGTACTATCTGTGTCTACTCCGCCCTTTTTGCAGTACTCATAGACTCAGGTTCTAGTCATTCTTTTATTGACGCTGCCCTTGTTCGGAGCTCTGAGATTCTGACAGAGCCATTGGATCGATCCTTACATCTAGAGACTCCTACGGGAGCAGACTCGATGATTACGCACAAGTGCCGGTAGTGCGATCTTACTCTAGGAGGTGAGAGCTTCGGCTGGGATCTGCTTGTAGCGACGTCGAGGCCTTACGACGTCATCTTGGGTATGGACTGGTTATCCACATTTCATCCTCAGATTGACTGCATTAGGTGCAACGTGTGGTGTATCCGCACAGATGGGACCGGGTTCACCTTCACCGATGAGAAGGTATCCTTCGCCGTGCAGGATGGACTTATGCAGAGGAGGGGGCAGCCTATCACACATCAGTTGGCTAGTCTTATCGTCATAATAGTTGATGTGTGGAGTCTAAGTTTTCATATTGTGGTGGATCAGTACGTTGATGTTTTTCCTAATGACGTTCTCGGACTGCCTCCTCACAGAGAGGTAGACTTCTACATTGACCTGTACCCCATGACAGCACCGATATCTACTCCAGCGTATCGGATGGATCCCACCGAGCTTCGTGATCTACGAGTACAGCTGGAGGACTTGCTGAGGAAGGGATTTATCTGACCCAATGTTTCACCCTAGGCATAACTGATTTTGTTCTCCAAGAAGGCAGATGGGAGCTTGATACTTTTTCTCGACTACCGTCACCTGAATCAGGTGATCGTGAAAAACAAGTACCCAATCTCGAGGATTGACGACCTCTTTGATCAGCTCAAGAGAGCATGATGGTTCTCGAAGATAGACCTCAGGTCAGGCTATCACCAGATCAGAGTTCGAGACGAGGATGTGTAGAATGCGGCCTTCAGGTGTCGGTACGGCCACCACGAGTTCTTGGTTATGCCCTTCGGCGGAACCAACACTCTAGCAGTGTTCATGAGTATCATGAATAGGATCTTCTAGACTTACCTCGATCTCTTTGTCATAGTCTTCATAGATGACATACTAATTTACTTGACTACTGAGGAGGATCATCCCTACCATTTACAGGTAGTACTAGATACACTCCGAGAGAACCAGATTTATGGTAAGCTCTCAAAGTGCTAGCTATGGATTCGAGAGGTTCACTTATTGGGACATGTCATCTCGGAGGCTAGAGTTGTAGTGGATCCAACGAAGATTGAGGCAGTACTTTCTTGAAAGCCACCCAGGAGTGTGACGAAGGTGCAGAGTTTTCTAGGACTAGCTGGGTACTATTGGAGATTTGTACTAGACTTCTCCAGAGTTGTAGCACCGCTTTCAGCATTGATGAATAAGGAAAAACCCTTTATGTGTTCAGATAGATTCCAGTAGGGCTTTCAGGAGATGAGGCAGAGGTTGACCAATGCACCAATATTGAGGCTACCGGAGGAGAATGTAGGGTACGTACTTTACTACGACGCATCAGGGACTGGACTTGGGTGTGTCCTGATGAAGGAGTGAGCAATGATCACATATGGTTCATCACAGTTGAGACAGTACGAGCAGAACTACGCTACCCATGACCTGGAATTAGCAGCAGTGGTCTTCGCCTTGAAGATGTGGCGGAACTATCTGATGGGTGAGAGTTTTACAGTCTACAATGACCACCAGAGTCCCAGGTACATCATATCACAAAAGGAACTGAACCTGAGACATCGGTGATGGATCGAGTTCCTCCAGGACTATGACTTGGAGATAGTCTATACATCTGGAAATGGGAATGTTGTAGCAGATGCTCTCAGTAGGAGATCATGCATTCAACTACTAGGAGATGTGACAGAGCAGCTGGCCTCATTGCTGATATCCTTTGTGGATAGAGATGGAGCAACCTTTCTTTAGTCTCTCACTATAACTCCTCTACTTCTTCAGCGAGTCAGAGAGGCACAACGTGGGGACATTGACTGTGAGACATGACGTGCTTAGATATCCTCAGGGAAGACACCTGATGGATTTTATGATGGTGGGGAGCACATCATTCTCTTTAGAGGGCGTACCATGGTACCAGTTACACTAGAGGAGGAGGTGTTGAGGGAGTTCCACACTTTCCCTCTAGCGGTATATCCATGAGTAACGAAGATGTATCTGATCCTTAGACGACATCACTAGTGGCCAGGTATAAAGAAATCAGTAGCATAGTTTGTCTCTCAATGCCTCACTTGTCAGTAAGTGAATGTGGAGCACCTAGTTCAAGGAGGCTTGGTTCATCCCTTGGATGTTCTAAAGTGGAAGTGGGATGGGATATCCATGGATTTCATGATAGGAATTCCACGTACATCTAGAGGACAAGACTCTCTCTGGGTGATTGCAGAATGACTCGCTAAGTTGGCCCACTTCCTACCGATGAGAGAGTAGGGCTCAGTAGAGATATTAGGATGCCTCTACATTCAAGAGATCGTATGACTTCATGGTGTTCCATCGACTATTGTCTCCGATCGAGATGCTTTCTTCACTTCCTGGCTATGGAAGGGGTTACAAGAGGCTTTTGGGACGCAACTTCACTTGAGCACCGCCTTCCATCCTCAGATAGATGTTCAGAGTGAGAGGACCATTCAGACTCTCGAGGACATTCTCCGTGCATGTGTCCTCAACTTTGGTCGTAGCTAAGAAGAAAAATTAACCTTGGTGGAGTATGCGTACAACAAGCGCTACCACTCCACCATCGGGATGACCCCTTACATGGCACTGTACGACCAACCGTGCAGATCACCTCTGTGCTGGAATGACCCAGGGGAGTCAGCACTTATAGGACCAGAGATGGTGCAGGCTACGACAGAGAAGGTGCAGATAATCCAGGAGTGGATGAAGACTCTACAGAACAGACAGAAGTCCTATGCTGATAGGAGACGATGACCACTGGAGTTTGAGGAAGGTGACCACGTCTTCCTATGGGTCTCACATTGATGAGGTCTATGGTGATTTGGCCGAGGCGACAAGTTATTTCCGCAATTTATTGGACCATTCTAGGTCCTCAGTAGAGTAGGCTAGGTGGCTTACCGCCTAGCCCTTCCACCTTTATTTCACTAGGTGCACGACGTCTTCCACTTCTCTCAGCTGAGGAGATACGTGCACAAATCGTCCCACATCATCGACCACGAGGAGCTGGACATCGATGACGGGGTGACTATCACAGAGGTTCTAGTGGAGATTGAGGATCTAAAGGATCGGGTCCTGCAAGGATGGTCGATTCCTCCGATGCACGTTCACTGGTAGCACAAAAACATCTAGGAGAGCACATGGGAGCAGGAGGATCAGATGCGTGCTCAGTACCCCTTTTGTTTCCCTAGTGTGTGTTGTAGCTTTACAGGGATGTAAAACCCTGAGGTGTGGGTAATTTATAGACCTAAAAATTTAAAGAAAATTTTTTTCTTATATTATTTGGAATTTTACGAGTCCATAGTTTTTTACGGTGCCTGATTCCGAGGCCCGGTGTGCCCGGAATCAATTCTTGAAGTATTGTTCGGGTACCTTCAGTAAACGTACATGCATGTTTTTCTATCTTTGGAACTGGTGCTCAGAATAGAAATATGAGGACACTGATGAACTCGCAGCACTAGTATTCTCTTAAGGATACTTTTACCGCAGTTGCAATTGGTCGAGGGTGGAAGTTAATTTTGGGGGATTAAATAAATTTATGTCTTACATAATTTTATTTTTTAGGTGGTGGTTATTTCCTCCAAAGGGAAGTTAGAAGTGGGACCCAAACCTCACATAACTTCCCATAGGAAGATATTTCTTGGTGGGGCCCACATGAGTTCAAACCTCTCAACTCCCCTTGAAACCCCCTTTAACTCTTTAACTCCCCTTTAATTTATTAAGGCCAACACCCCTCATTTATTTTTGTGGAGCCTCTCCACCTTCCTTCCCTTAATTGTTCCAACAAAATTAATTAATGCCATAATTAATTAATTTGTGGTGTGATGAATTCTTTTGAATTCATTTGAATTACATGGAATCATTAAAAGATGAGGGAGCCTATTATTTTATTGGCCTGGAAAATATTCTGTTGGGAGGCTTTGGGAGAATTAGAAAGAAAGTGTTCTTCCATGAAGAACATCTCCAATGAAGAATGACATATTCTCTTGATGAAGAACGCCGATTCCACCGAAGAACGACGACGTGTCTTCCACCTCTTCAATCGGGACTAGAAAGGGAAGATGTTGTCCGTGAAGAATGTCGCCAACAATGACGCTTCCTCCTCGGACGCACCCCGACGTCAACGAATCGGCGCCATCGTCAACGAATGAACTTCGAATCAAGGTAGGGGGTTTTGTATAATTTTAAATGAATAAAATTATACCCTCATTCATGATGATTGCTTTGGTTCATCTTTGGCCATTTGATATTGCCTAACGTGGAGGGAGAGGGCCAAACAAACACGGCCTGACAAACCTCCGTTGATTCTTGATTGTGTTAACAATGGAGGCAGAGCCGGAAGGGCGCGGTGCAGTCGCACCACGCCAGAGGAAGAGGACACGACCATGAGGCGGTAGTGACCAAAGGTGGCGATAACTGAAGGCCGTGGCTAGGTCGGGCCGCGGTGGTGGAGGACCGGTGCCATTGCGCTGACCGCGTGGAGGAAACCGTAACCCGCATCCGTGGGTCACTCAGACGAACCGAACTGGTCGGCCACCTGCTTGCTGGGCTGGAGGACCGCGGCACCACTTGGCATCACGCTGCGGAGAAGATCGCGGCCTATAACTTCGGGCCGCTCAGCGGGTGAACTGACCGGCTGCCTACCGGCCGGGATGAAGAAACCGCGACGCCGCTTGGTGCCGCGTGGGGAGAATAACATCCCGCTGTGTAGACCGCTCACGATGGAGAGAACCCGCCGGCTTTGACCGGCCGGGCCGGGAGAGGGGGCGCCGATCAGCACCACCGGGCAAATCGGACAGGCCTGCTCTACGGGCCGGGTCCACAGGTGGGCCGCACCCCACCGAGCCGGGCCAACCCCCCAGCCTGGTCGGACACGCCAAACTGGGCCGGGCTGACTCCCAACTGGGTCGGACCCGCCAAGTCAGGTTGGGCCGACCCGCCAGCCCACTGGGGTTGACGGGCTGGACCTGACATCACCTAAAAGCGAATATCTTCAAGATCGCGTGTCGGAATGACACTTCGTCAGCAGAACTGGGACCCTTGTGATGAGATGGTCCTTTTGCGATACTCTAAGTTATTTTTGGATGACTTTGGAATATGGCCGGGTTTGTATTGAGTGTAAATCCAACCGGGCCCCTGGAACAGAAAAGCCTATAACTCTCAGACCGGGCGTCCGATTGATGCGCCGTCTGTCACATTGGGTTTCTTTTGATCAGACAGAACTTTAGGATACATCAACTCAGGACATCGTGATAGTTGATGTACCAACCCCCCTTTGGTCGAGGAGTGGACCCACTTGGAATCGAGCGTGCTGTGTGCAGGAACCCTAGAGCTGACTGTGACTGCGACAACTATTGTACTGGAATCTTCTGTGGGTTCGACGACGACGACTATTGTACCAGAATCCTTTGTGGGTTCGACAATTTTGACTTCTATTCTTGTATCCTGTGTGGTTCTGAGAGAATAGATCACTTGTATCCTGTTTGGGTCTGACAGCTTGGCTGGCCTATATCCTGTGTGGGTCCGACAACTTAGACGAGATAGCTGGCCTGTATCATGTGTGCGTCCGACAGCTTAGCTGGTCTTGTATCCTGTGTGGGTCTGACTACTTAGATGATCCAGTGGATACATCTGATCATCTATATCTCTCTACTACTGTGGCATACCTGTGTGAGATGAGTCATGTCTTTCAACCATTATCAACGTGGTGATTGACTTTAGTTTGTGGAATTTTTTTGTTCTTGGGCTCAAGCATTGGAGCCGGACTAAGATTGGTAACTTAGGTATATGTATGGGCATATACCTAAGTAGGGTTGGTTGATACTTCATGATTGTATCTTTCTTCTATTGTTCATCCTTAGTGGATATTTTGAGACCTTGCGGTTCTTGGGGTCCCTACTGAGTATCGTTATACTCACCTCTACAGGGGCTATGCCCGCACCTCGTTGTGTTGGATGCAGACGATGGAGAACACTGACGGAGGTTGAGAGCACCACAACTGGACGGTACATGAAAGTGGACCTTGCGATGAGTCGGCACACGAAGGATACTAAAGGACGTGAGTGCTGAGGTGTCCATCTGTACCTACCCTTGAGGCAGGAATCCCAGAGGATGATCCAATATCTGCCCTTTACTTTCAGCGGTTTCTCCATTTTTACTTGTACTTGTTGTTCAGTTGGGTTTGTATACTGGCCTATTTAGTTTCCAACACACTCTTTTGTATTCAGTTTTTCTTCCTGTTGAGTACTCTATTGTGTTTGTTTAATTTTTTAAAGGCAATGCCTTCCTAGCTTAGATATTTACGCCTTTGGTTCAAGTCACCAGCCCCTGGCTTATGGAAGGCGGGATTGGGTTAGTCACAGCATGGGCCCCGAGGACGGGTCGTGACATACGCGCAAACTACCACCTCAATGGAATAACATATTTCATTATTTACCACCAACCTAATTAGACGATTTTAAGAATTTATTTAAAGAATGAAAATTATTTTTATGAAATTGTTAATGTTTTGTAATTGTTATATTAATATTTAATTCATTATTAATATACTAACTTTTGTTTGTAAAAAATTACTGAAACAAGCTCGTCATCGATTTCATCTTCAAGAATCATGACTAATATTCTCATGAAATTAAATTAGAAAATTTTAAAATATTTTAAAGTGTATATTAAATTACCTTGTATAATCTAGTAATTATTAACATAGTATCAAATAATAGGGATCAACATGACATTTTAAATCATGCATGAAAGAATCGAAATCGCTAATAATTCGATGACAAAAATAAAATGAAACTAACTAATAAACATATAATAAATAATTATAATTGAAAATAATATAGGTTAATATATATTAATAATTTTATAAAATAATATTTTAATATTTTTATGTTTATTATATAGTAATCTAAATCACTTTAATATAAATTTGAGTAATGATAAGGTTTTTTTCTCATATCAATTTTTCTTTTTTGAGACATATTCAATATTCAACACTTATTGAATTTCGTGTGGTGTATATAATTATATATGAATTATTTTTATAATACCTTTAATTAAATAACCATTATATATATTTCAAAGATCTATTATTGATATTCCATTCCAAATAGTGTTTTAAATTTTTATTCATTTTAACTTCATGAAATTAACTGTTGAAAGTGGCCTATAACTTCATCTTTTTATCTCTAAAATATCTATCTCTTTCAGAGTAATGTTTCATGAATAAAACTGTAAATTTCATTATGAAATTCTCCTTTTATGTGAATGAATTTTGGGTATATTCTGATCTAATTACTGAATCCATTTTATGCGATCCATTTGGAAATGTTATGAAACCCATTTTATTACCATGAGTTTCTTATGATATTATGATTGAATGATTTTATATCTCACACATATGTATGGATATTGATGGGTGAGGACATATATCTCCCAAAAATTCATTTTTTAAGGTTATATATATCATGAGATAATAATGGTTTACTAGTTATGATAATCAAGTCACAAATGGATCATGAGTTATGATGCTTGAGTAATTATTGGGCCCCATAAAGTAGCTCTTGATCCACCATATAACGGGTTAGAGGATTTTTTTCTTGAACCACTATGTAATGTTTTCCTATTATTATTTATTTTCCATAGTTCCTTGTTATTCTATGTTTCCATGACATGCCATATTTTTATTTCATATGCCTATGATTATGCTCCCCAAATCATATTCATTATCTCACACTCTTATCCCCTGATACATGTTTGTTCATTTGAAATGAAATTCCCTTCTATAATTACTTATGGGAAAATCTTATTGTTCCATGTTACTTTTAATAAGATATTTATACCATGATCTTATTTTATCCCCTGATTATTATTGTAGCCTTGGTGATATGTTGATAATTTTTTCAATTACGGATCATTTGATCTCAACCCTTTACTATGTTTCCATTCCCTAGGATATAAAAATGAATATAAATTATAAATATATATAGGGGAGTTATTGTGGGTTAATTATAGAGAAAATTTTCCATGTATTTTAAAAAAGTTTCTTTTTTAGATAATCCTCAAAGGTACTAAACCTTTGGTTCCTAGGATTATGAGATTATTTGTGAGGTGTGATATTTAACTTATGAAAATGATGCAGAAAAAAGATATGTTTAGCTTGGGTTTCCTCATTTGGTATTATATTTAGTATCTAAATTATGTTTTTTTCACACCAGACCTAGGAGTGTGGGTCTAGGGAACCTCACATGGGTAATACTCCATATACTTACCTCATATACATTGCACCTATTATTCCCCCTTCACTACTACCTCACCTAAACATTGCCACCCTTGATTCGTTGCTAACTAAACTACCATACCAGGACACCATCATCATACTAAAAACCATTAAAAATGAAAAAAAATGATGTTTGTATTTATAAGGGAGAATAATGGTAGTGATATTGTATAATTGGTGGCTTTTGAAACTATGGAAACCTAAAGTATCATTCTTAAAAACATTCCTTTACAAACACACAAGGGCCGATAATGATGATGATATTGTAATAAATAAAATGTAGCTTCTAACTTTCAAATAATAATAATAATTCAAAAAATAAATTCTCAATTGAAATATAAGAAATAAATGACCATTAAATAATATTTGAAGTCCCATATTAATGGTGGATAACCGTCACTTCAAAATTCCACCCTTGAATTCTAAATCTATCAAATACTTGTGGAATTAACCTCTAAATCATCTTTTAGGTTGAGAGTTTCCAATATTGGATAATAATCTAAAAATAGGATTAATGAAAAATTTATAATTCTCAATTTAGTTCAATCAATGATTTAATTAAAAACCAAAAACCATTTGGTTTAAATCTCGAACCCCAAACAAATAAATTACACCTCTTCTAAGTGAACACCCCATTCTAGACAAAACCTTTGTGTTGGAATATTTATTCAATGATATTTTTATGTAATAATAATTATTTAACTCATTTTCATGTGTATGGGATAAATATGATATTTTAAAATTATTATATATTTTTCAAATACAAGAGACACATATAAAAATGATCCATCCAAGAAACCATCTTAATTATTATTACTAAAAATATACCAATGGGTTCTGATAAAAATATAATTCACTACATCCACCTCCCTTTTAAGAAATTTTATCCTGAAATTAAAAAATCACTCAAATAGGTGAGGTTATTGATCTCTCATATAATTATTAAAATCCCATGAGATCTCCTGAAGATTATCATGTTACCCATAGACATTTACCAATAGAATCCCTCACTCCAAATGGTCCTATCCTACCAATCCTTGATCACTACTAGGTACTCAAAAGATAGAACTATCCTTGATATTTATCTCACACATATCAATAATGTGCAATGGGTTATACACATATCTCCATAGCTATGGCATGTGGAAAACTTTGTGAACTTGATCTAACTACAAGGGGAATTCTTGGTGATAAGGAACCTCAAAAAACCTGTGAAAAATAAAGAACAACCTAATGAACCTAGGGGATAATTTTATTGCATGATAAAATATCTTTAAGATACATCCTGGTGATACCTTAAATAACACATTTTCTACCTTTTCGAACTCAAAAAATTTCAATTTTCAGTCCATATAGGACTTACAGTGGATCTAAGTTATCCTAATTCACTATTGGATCACTAACACATTCTACATCATTAAACACACTGGTTTGATCCCCATTAGAGATGAATCAATCATATATTTCCAAAAATGGGGTTCCTTGTAGTGTCTCCTATATGAAGCCTTATAAGGTTTCATAAAAATTATGGTGAAATAACTATTTTTTATAAAAATACCAATAATGGTAGGTGATCTACCAAGATACTACCAAAATCTACCCCTCAATACCATAATATTTACATGAGAACCTAAATGTACCTCTATCTATCTATCCATTTATCTTGGTATTGAAATCCAAAATAAATCAAAATTGAGTCCCAAATTCCTCCTATAATCTTCTCTATAAGAAGGTCATGAATCGAGAATATCGATTGGAAATTATCCATGAGGGTAATTCATGAAACCATATGATCTCATCCATGTATAATCATCCCAATATCACCATCGAATCCTAATCCTAATTGAAAAAAGGTGATACAACATAGTCAATCAATCAGTGATCACCCAAACAACATCATGAAACTTCTCCAAAAATTTAAGTACTGTCACAATATCTATCAATATACTATTACACTTCCACTTAGAAATATTTTGGGGTTGGAACAAACTAGTTGGGACTTGGTACCTAGTCTTTTCCCACTAACAGGTGAGGCACTGCAATATAAACACTACATCACTCTTCTTCATTCTTAGACACTGATACTGATGCTTAAGTTCCTAGAACATATTCATTAAACTAGGATGGGCCAAAAATGTGGTAATATAGAACTACCTCAAAACCTTCTCTTATTCCTAAACTAGAAACATAGTTCACCCCTATAAGTGAATAATATCCTCCCAACCATTAGTGATTACATAATAAGAATTTCCTTAGGATATCTGGTCATAAAAAACCTTAAAATTAATATCTATAAAAAATGACTCCCTCACTTGATAAATAATTTTGGGATAAACCATAATTGATTAGAGGTAATCAATATATATCTCTTCCACCAAAAATAACAACATAAAGGATAACTACTCACTCATATCCAACACCAACTGAGAATGAGATATCTTGTTAATGGAATCAACTATTACATTGAACTTTCATAAATTATAAAGTGTCTCAAAGTCATATTCATGTAGAAAATATAACCTTCACATCTACCTGAGGTTAATAATTCACTAGGAGAAAATATACTTGAGACTATTATGATTTGTTTAAACCATGAATCACTCATCAAGAAGGTGCTATCTATAGATCTTCATGGTCAAAAATACTAATGAAGTCTCTAAATTATGGGTCATGTGGTTTTTCCATTGGGGTCTTAGATTCCTAGACCCATACCACTATATCAATGCACATATGGGCTAGCTCTAGAGGTATAAAAAATCACTACATAATCAACTCCTTTGTTTGGTAATTATAGAACATGATCAATGATAAACCTCTATATAAACTATTCAAAGTCCCTATAATATTCCTTGGACCATATAAAAGGCTTCCCCTTTTGGGTAAGGGTTTTCATGGGAGCCCAATTTTAGATAATTCTTCCATGAATCCATGGTAATATCCTTTTATTCCATGAAATATTTTTTCCTTGAACACATTATTGGGAGGCTCCAAATCCATAAAAACCTCAATATTCATGGTTTGACCACTAATACACCGTATGTGATGAAATTACCTATGAAATGGAATTACCAAATCCAAAAATTGTTGTTAGTGATTTTACTACACAATTGATGCTCCTAAAAAAAGTCCATGACAATCCTCGATGCTTGACATAACTTCCTTTAATACCGAGTAAATGTGGATGTCATCAATAAATACCACCAAAAACTAGTTCAATAATGTATGGAGGATACAATTCATGAGTCCCATGAACATATCAGGTCCATTACTTACTTCAAATGACACCACTAGGAACTTTTTTAGCCCGTAAGAATACTACAACATCATCATCATATATGCTCTTAACAAAGGAAAAATATTGATACATGGAACTATGATTGATCTTTGAGAACCACATACATCCCTTAAGTTGTTATAAGTGGTCATAGATCCTTAGAAAAAGGTATTTATTCTCGGATATCACCTTGTTTAAGCATTGATAGTTAATAAATATCCTTAGAATCTTGTCCACCTTCTTGGAAAACGTAATAGTAGACACCCAGGGGGACACACTATGCTTAATAAAAAATTTATAAAAAAGTTCCTCTAACAACACCTTTATCTCCTAAAACAGGTTAGGATTATCAGATAAGGTATAGAATATATCTGTGTGGTTTGAGGATGCACGTAAATGATGAAATGAATCTCTCAATAAGGGGAAAAACCTAGGAAATCCATTGAAAAAACATCAATGTACACATCCACTATAGTAGTAATATGAGCCTCTAAAGTATTCATAGCACAGAAATCCAAGCTCACTAACTAGTGGGAAATAAATAGTAATTTTCTAAGGTTTTTCCTTAATAATTTCACATAATGTTACCACTCACTTGTAATGGTAAACTTGGCCCATCTTCTGGACTAAAAATTATCCTATGATGATATCAATCCACATAAGACTAGAATATGTATAATTGGTCTATAATAAGAATGAATTTAGAGGGAATCATCTTTTTAATGAATAGATACCAATAAAACCTCTCTCTAGCTAGAGAAATCTCACACTTAAAAAAGTATGGGTGAGGAGATGATCACTTACAATTGGATTCCCCATCCGAATAGGCCAGGATAAAGTATTTAATTTTATCCCTTACTCTAGGATTAACAATGTGGTAAAATAAAGAATAGTCCAAACTACTATTGATAAGTTCAAATTACATAGTATAGAATACATATATCATACCTCAAAATATATTTGGAAACACCAGATTATATCCCTCTATCACATGAATCTACCCACAAAATTGTTAACCAACACCCTAAGCCTTTTGTAGACTAGTTGGAGGTAGTGGTGGGAGTAAATTGAAGCATATACCACCTCTAACTTCCCCTAATACACCATCCACTCTTCTACTGAATCCACATTCTACAGGGATACCCTACATATCATTGGGATGTTTTTAATCCTAATTCTACCTTTAGAATGTAAGTCCATCCATGTTACCCCATGGGTACCCTAAACAAATCTCCTATTCATAAATTATTGACCCATATGTACTCTACCCCTACAAGAATAATGAAGACCATCTCCATATTGGTTGGACCACTATGAGACCCAAATATTATTAATACCCTCTATTTGGATCATAAATTATGATGCATTTGATGACTGGATCTTGATGGATGATATTAGTTAGATTATGTTAATAAATATAACTTAGAGATACTGGACCATACCCCAGATTTAGATTGCATCTTCAGAAGGAAACTCCTAATCCCAAGGGTTATCTCTAGAACTTTTATATAGGTTGGGATTCATATTGAAACAACCCCAAATTCAATCTCTCTCTAAAGTCCTATATTAAACTTCCGAGCTCACAAAAATTCACCAAGAATCATGTCCATGGAGTAAAACATGAGTTATATGACCCTTAATTCATACTCTTCAACAATCATGATTACATTATGAAGATCAAGAATCTCTAAAAGTCATACCATACTCAACATTTTCAGATGGTAGTCCAAAACTAACAATAATTTAAATAATGACTAAGGTATAGTGGAATCATCATGAGTTTGAGTAGTCAACATCGAATATTGGCTACTTATTCTTAAATAAGACTCGTCCCAAGAATCAATATTTGTTTGATGAGTTTCTGTACTAGATAGATTATGTGAGTCACTAAGTCTATCCAATAATAAACTACCTAATTATTAGTCTCACCTCAAATCATAGAAGGCCTATAGCACTAAAACTATTACAACATACTTAACCCATGGGTAGTCTCATCCAACTCAGTGGGAACTGCTATCTTCTCTATAAGTGGAGGGTATAATATCTTCACTATGGGTGGAGTATTTCCGTTCTACTCTTGTGAGTAAGACACATCCTATTTGGGTCGATAAAACAATTCATCATCACTTAACTGGTCAATGAATGGAGGCTGAAGCACTAGTATGGTCTCACCACAACCCTGCCTCTAAATCCCAGGTGGCTATATGTGGGGTGGAATCTTATATTCAATATTATTATTCCTTGTTTATTAAATCAATAGTTTAGTTGAATGATGAAGTAAATGTAAAAAAACATAGCTAATAAGTTACGTAAATCATGCACCATTTTATTTTACCTTATAATAAATTTTTGAGAGTTCTAATTCAATTTATATAGTATTATTGCCCAGGGAGAAGGATATGTTGCACATTTGTACCTATGATGGGTTTCCTAGTTTTTTAACCATACTCAAAGACACCTTTAAAATTTTCCCTAAGTTTCCCAAACCAAACATCACAAGAATCATAACTAAAAACTCCATCCCTAATACAAACATACTCTGATACCACTCTAATATGTCATGACCCATTGGGACCCCATTGGGGTTGGAAAATAAACTGAGTGTGCCACTCCAGGATTACCACCAATTGGATATTGGTAGGGGAATATCACTAATAAGGCAAGCCACACATATGGGAGGCTTTAGTGTAAAGTTAACCTATAATAAACCGTATTTCTCTAACACAACACAATATAAAAAACAATATAATAATAACATAAATAATAGAAAAACTATAGTATAATGTGCATGAATAAGAATGAGTAACCAAAATAACACCACATACATAAACTATAAATGAAAAAAGCATGGAAATAATAAATTAGAGGATTAAACTATAATAAAAGTGTAAAACACCTCCTCACTTCATTGGTTTTAGGTACAATATCCAATTGAAACCATCAATGTTAAAAACCATTATACACTAACTCCACTAGTACCCTTTTTAATGAAGTCTCATCTAAACCATTCGTCATATACACAACCACAAAACATGTGGGAATAAAGGCTCATTCATGGAAGAACAAGTTGGATAGGAAGACCATTCAACTTAAAATCAAAGTTAGATAAAACATAAATGGAATCCTAAATATGTTTTAAGGTTTCAGAAAAAAAATTCTATAAAGAAACCTCAAGTTAATAACCCACTTATAAGTCATATATGTAAGGAAGCCATAGATTAATAACATGATGTAATACCCACAACACCAAACTATCCTGATTTTTTTAACTTCCATACTAACTCTAGGAAACTGTAGTTGGGGTCATGCATGCCTCTTAAAGGGATATATGTGTCGATTGGGGGAGTAAATGACCTTTATGCGAGACTATATACTAAAACATAAGGGAGTACTCAATCCATGGATAGAGGACCATAACCCAATACATGAGGGTGTAAATGAAATCTATCAGTTTTATAGGGGACCCCACCTTGTTTATAATGACTCAAATGGAGTGCCTAAATCCAATGTGAGACTGTACCCTGACACACATGGTGTATCAACTCCATGGATTCTTAGAACAAATTTTCTGAAACCATTGATAACCACTACATGGAAAAGGTTATAAAACCACCAAAAATACTCACAATTAGTCTACGATGACAAATATTATTGCACCATTTCACTATACATGGAAAATTTTTCATAATTGATTATTTATTTTCTTTATTGTAGCATCCAAGTGAGAAATTATGAAAGAAAATAATGAATTAGAAAACACATGACATGCACTATCTCAGACATGTTGTGTGAGACTTTAATAGTATATAGGTAGGTAATTCCAACCAATATGGAATTCCCCTTATGTGACATGGTGTGTGGGACTTTTAAGTTAACTGGGTACATACTATAGATATTCAAAGTCATTTCACCCCATACATGGTGTGTGGGAATTGAGAAATGGTTATCCATGTATCTTAGAGACTTGTTGTTGTGTCTCCCATAAATAAAATGTTTATGATGGATTATAAAACATGTTTATCAAGGGGAATAAAAAGTTTTATACTCAAATATATCCTAGGTCATTAATTCAAGATTGATAAGAAAAATTTGTTTCAAAACAACACACCGTGTAATATTTTTCTTATTCCTAAAAACCCTAGTAACCAATCAAAGCTAAAAAATGTGTTCCATGATAATAAATCATCACGTGATCATAAAAATGGACTAAAAATCCCTAAATTCCAAAATATTTTTCCACTATTTTTTTGTGATCCTCATCGTCATCTGTTCCTATCACCACTAGCCTTCCTACCTCTAGTTATTTCCCCATAGCCCAACACTATCACTAAAAAATCACTCTGCATTGAATCCTTTCCTAATATAGTATCTGGGAGTTCTTTTTTGTTGAAAAAAAATATATCAAGGTGTTATTTTGGAATTTTTGGGTTTTTTGTGTTTTTTTGAAAAAGATGTTTGACAATGTTACAACATGGTTACTATCAAAGAAAATGTTTTTAATTTGGAATTGTTTCAAAAAGTTTACCAATTTCGTGGGCCTCAAAATTGGGATTTATTTTATGGTAAAGGAAGGATTTCTACATAGCATTATTGGAGAAAAAAAATCATCTAAATGAGTCTAAATACTAAATAATGTTTAAATGATATTTCATAATCAGAAAGCATCTAAATTATTTCATGGAACATAAAGCATATAAAGATGTTTGTGGAACCAAAAAATAAAAAAATTACATTACACATAGAATCTATGAAAACCATAAAAGAAGTCAATAATGGAGTTCAATGTTTGTGGTTAAAGTTGGTGAATTAAAGGTCACCACAAAGTATTCATGTTACTTGTGGGTGAAGGCTTTGTTTTAGATCTCATTAAAAATTAATAATAAACTATGTGAACCACATAGTGGTTATAATATGTAGTGAAGGCCAATTTGCAAAGGAGTTGAAGAGAGAAAATTTTATTGAAGAATATTATAACTAGAATAATTTGGTAAGTCTGAAAGTGGTTTGAGAAGGATGTATTTTGAGTAATAGGTGGTTCGTGAAGAAGGAAATATGTAAATAAATCTTAGTTTGTGGAAGGTGTTTATGGGCACTGTATCTCGCAAAGAAAAAGGGTATCATGAGGAACCAACCATATGTGAAGCAAAGTCAATATGTAATGAAAATATAGTCCACAATGAATTCATGATATGTGGTGAAAGGGGTTTCATGGAGGACCTTAATTATCTTGAGAAAGAACAAAAACAATTTGTGAAAGGTATCTTCGTAAAGAAATATCCATATGGTTAAGTATATTTCATATATTGGGTGAAAACATGGCTTCATGTCACACTCATGTGTGAAAAAATTATAAGGTGATTCAAATTATTAGAATATTCCTCTGAAGAAGTGGTGAGCAAACTTTAGGAGAGAGAGTAGTGAGCACTCAAACAGTGATTGGTTGAAAAACAGAAGGGACAATGAGTCTACTCCAAAATTTGTAACAAATAGTGTACTTTATTGGATTTGGTACATAGGAACATTTCATTTTTATGCTCCTTATATTTAGATTAATGTGGGTGAACCAAGTAAAATTTCATTGTCTCATGCATGCTTTCATTTTTTTTCATATATTCCAACAGTAAATAGAGAGAAGAGTGTTTTGTTTAATGAAGAAACAAGATATAAAATGGCTATCTATCTTAATATGTCATACCCTAATTCATCCCCGAACTCAGGATATTTAACCAATTTGGGCTAACATTTTTCACACAACACCCTTTTCTACAACACATTAACAATTCCCCAATTGTTTTTGCATCACCCGACCGAAACCTGCCTCACCTCATTGTAAAAAAACCTACCTTCTCATGATTCCATCATTAAAACATTGGTCATTGCAATGTTTAAAGGCGTTTTAACCATGAAAAAAGAGAATAATGATATAGATATGAGAGATTTAGTGGCCGGTTTGATTCTAGACACCCAAAACCTCATTTACAAACACATTTCTCGATGAACACATAAGAGTTGAGAATCAAGATTCTATTGTGATAAATAAAAATAGGATTTTCACTTTCACTTAATAATAATAAGTTAAAAAATTAATTTTCTATAAAAATAAAATTAATTAATAGATTATAAAACAATATCCAATGTCCTACCTTGATAGAGGATCATTATTTCATTAAAATTACACTCTTACTTCATGAAATTTTCAAATCCTAAAGAAAAGATCATCCAAATCTATTCTTAGGTTTAATGTTTCCAAAAATGACTAATCCTTTCAAAATAAGGAAATTGACCAATTTATTATTCTTAATTTTGGCCAACTAATGATTTAACTAAAAACTTGAAATGGCTCAATCTAGGGACTAAAACTTAGACAAAAATATTATACCTATCCTATGTAAACCCCCTGGTCTCAGACACATGAAATATTAATTATTTAACTCTACCTCTATTTTATACATTACAGAAATAATATTATTAAAATATTAAATAAATTTTAAAGACCCGATGCTTCTAAAAACAAACCAACCAAGTTTCTATATCAATACATACTATTAAAAAATTCAAATGGATTTTGAAAAAAATATAGGAAGGTAAATTCTTAATATTCATTTCATAATAATTATTTTTTGAGAGTGTGAAAAATGAAAAATAAAATTAATTTTACCTTGTTCATTTTAAAATAATTTTCAAAACATAAAAATTATATTTAATAGTGTTTTTTCACTATATAGTCATGTATTTTATTTATGTTTCCTTATAAATGAAAATAATTAGCATACAAAAAATAAAATTTACCACATATAAAAGGTAGAATAAATTTAACATTTAAAAAATAATAATTCCTTTCAAACTACTGGAATTGTGGGCTACAAATACACGTATATACCCATGAATTTATATAACTATGTTTATAGAGGTCCTTATACCAATAGTTTAAATAAAATTTTTGTATAAAGTCAAAACCAATAACCTATACTAATGGTTTTTTAAAACAATTTGTATAGTGTCCCTATAAAATTTAGTTCATGACCTTATCTACCCTGTGATCCCTAGTTTCTCCCCATACCCATGTAGTCTCCCCTTATTATCCCTAGGATAACCCCCCCTATATATCTATTTATTGATTCAATTCTTCTGCAACATCAAATTGGTGGGTTTTGGGTCCATGATCTATTCTGCTGAGTATTAGTTTCATTTTTTATCTAGGTATCAAAAAACAACATAAATCCATTTTTTTCATGATTATTCTAGATTCATTGAACTGAGTTTCATTTAGATTATATTTTTAATAAAATTTCATAATAAATGTGATCATGGATAATGTTTTTTTATTTAGTTACTCATTTACCCTACCTAAAACCAATATTTTTTTGTGAAATATATATTAGGGGATAATATAATTAATCATTATAGTAATTTTTTTATTGATATATTAAGGGGTTATGAAATAATGTATTTAAAAATTTTATTTTTAATTAATGAGATTTGTAAATTTTGGTGTAATCAAATTAAGTCTAATGTGGTGTGATATGTTTTAATAATCATGATGGTAATTGTAAAGATATTATCTAAAAGTAAGTTAAATTAAATAATATGATATTTATAGATTGTTTTGAAATTTATTGACCATAATTATATTTTTCTAGGCATTATGAAAACATGTTTGATAGTTTGAATGATATTATTTAGTAAGCATAATTAAATGGAATACGAATTATGAGGAAGAGGTACAATATAATATTATGGATTATATTATAAGTTTTACTTGCATGGATACATTTTCAATTATTTTTAGGAGAATGGTGTTGAATGAGTAAATTTGTTTTTCATAAAAATCTATGTAGAAGTGAACATTTGGTATATAAATATGATTTTTTGAATGTGATGTTAACTTGAAGATTTAATAATGATATATTAAATGAGTTAAATTGTTTTTTATCCTTATTGGGTGTCGTACGAGTTTCTTATTTAAAGTGGAATTGTTATAAAATCATTTTTTAGAAGGATGATGTTATTTTTAATGTATATTTAGTGTTAATTATGTTTATAAGGGATGTTATTATTTCAAAATTTTGTTTAAATGAGGTACATTGAACAATTAGTTTTTTTTGTGAAATATATATTTATGGAATATGTAATTCAGGTATGGGTTTGTTCTTAAACCACACATGAATTGTATAATACATTATGTGTTGAAAACAAACTCTCTAAAGGCTTTTAAGTTTTAATAATTAAATCATATTTCTCTATTATAACCCATATTTGCGTCCTTTAGTATATCTTAGGAGGTAATAATATTTTATATAAATGAAAAATTTATTATGTTGAAAATTTTCAATGTATAATTTTTTTTCCTTGGATACTATCTATATTACTAAATAAATGTTTTCCTATATTATGTTTTAAAACTTTGAGGACATATTTTTGTAAGGAACATACATTTTTTTAATAAAAATATATTTCTTGTTTCTTAATCCCAGACTTACAATTTTATTGTAATGATTCTAGTGTATATTAATTATTTCATATTCTATGTCTTATAAATTTTTTGGTTCACTACTAGTATGAATTATTAATAATATATTTCATCTATTATGATTTTTTGATTACCTACTAGTATTATTTAATGAATTTTATATTAAAATTGGTATTTGTGTTACCTTATTGGATATCTTCGATTGACATGTTATATTGAATTATGTATTTCTTCAATTTTTAAATTTTACCCCAATTAAAAAATATGTATTAAAGACATGGATTTTCATGTTGTGTGGAATAATATATTTCTTTAATAAATTTTTTCTTTGAAAAAACATTTCTATTTAGTTGTGGAATTATTTTATTATCCAAATATATATTAAAGAAATTCATAACTGTCATGAATTTTCTAATTATATCACACTATATTGATTTCAGTGGAAAAGTACTTTTTAATTTAATGTATTAGAGTTGAATGTTTGATACTAATTTAATATCAACTATGTTTCAAAATAAGGTGGATACTTTTTAGATTTTTCATTTAACAATTATTCATATGGTGGAATTATATGCTTACCTTGTTATAATTGTATAAAAGAACCTTGGTTAAGTCAGGAATAATTTAACCACCATATAAAAAGGTTGTTTTTCAAATAAACTATTATGTATGGAATCATAATGGAGATAAAGAATAATCTTAGATTGTCCATGATTGAAATGAAAGGAGTATAATGAAGAATTTTATATTTTATCAATTTCAATTTATTCATTATATCATGAAAGAAATTACGATAATGAAAGATGAAAATGGTATGCGTACAGGTGATGAAATTATTGAAAATAATGATTTTAGGATAATGAAAAATTTATGGATGATGAAAGGACTCATGTATATCGGCCATCTAGTGAAGTGGAAAAATTAGAATTATTAATTTGACTGTATCATGGGAAAACCATGTATGAAATTTATAATACTATAATCAATTATCTTCTTAAATTTTTGAAGTAATTACTTCATGATGATACAAATATTCTCTTAAATCATATATCAAACTAAATTTAATTGATCATCTAGGATGTTTGATTGATAAAATTCATGCTTTCCTAAAAGTTTTTAGCTTATATTAGTAGTAAATCATTGGCTTAAATGATCGTAATTAATGTGGTATATCTTGAAAGAAGACAAATGTATATAGAACACCATATCATGTTCCATATAAGGTAATTTTTCACTTTCCATTGATTCATATAATACAAATTCTTTTCACATTTTATGAAATATAATTAAATATATGATAGTATGAAACTGATAAAATTAAGGATAATAATGAGTTTTTTCATCCTATAGAGGGATTATTTTGGTAGAAATTTGATTTATTCCATCCCGATTTTTGTGGAAGAGGATCATAATGTCAGGTTGGGATACCATGTGATGGTTTTAATCTATTTAGAAATATTCTTACTTCACATAACATATGAACAATTTTTATTCACATTTATAACCTTCCACTATGGATATGTATGAAAAATTCATTTACTTTTTTGAGTATAATCATACCCAGGCCTTATAATCCCAACAATGATAGAGACGTGTTCTTGAAAACTTAAATAAAAGACATGAAACTTGTTTTTAATGTGGGTATATGCCCATATGATGTTTCTTAAAAAAACACATTTCAAATGCGTATAATGATTATATGGATGAGAAATGAGTTTACTTATTACAATGATCTATGGATAGGGCATAAAGGGTAAAATATTATATTCTATTTTTATGAAGAATAAATGATCCAAAAGGCATAAATATCATTGTGGTTTTAGTTTCATAACCCATTAATTATTATTTCCATTGGATCATGTTTACATGAAAATCATAAAAGGTTTAACAATACTATGGAGATTGAGGATCCACCTAAATATATATTTGGATATAATGTGATTAAGTAATTAAATTATGTCAGTTTTACATTTTTGAAAGTTTATATGAAATATACAATTAGGAAGAATTTTTTCACTAAATACAATTAAATTTCGAGGAAGAAAAGTGTCATGTTTGATTTATATTATTAGTAAACCAATTTATTATGTCAATGTTTTGATGTAATTAATATTCAGAAAAAATGTATGTGAACTATTTCTTTAAACCCTTCTAAATGTAAAAGGTAATACAAAATAATATTTATGATCTTGATGTGACTTGATGGATTGAGGTAAAAGGCCATAACTACATTATGAGTGTAATGGTCCAAATAACTAAAAATTTACCTATGATTTTTATGTGATGATATTTTTTGAGATAAAAAAATATTTGGTAATATGAGATACTAAATTTTTTACTGATACTAATTCAAGAAACATATCAAAACGGGTTAATAGTGGAAAGGTGAAACTAACATATATGAAAACTCATGACTATATGTCCTTTTTTCTGAATTTATTCCAATAACAATCTTCCATTTACTATCAAATTAAATAATGTTGAATATTATTATATTGTACCATTTTTATAAATAACAATTTGATAAAATATTTTCCAAGTGTTACTAAAAAAAGAATAGACACTGTTAATTATGAGTGATTTAGAGAAACTTTTCCCTCTATTTTTTTCTATTTTCATGTCATAACTAATTATCCATATTTTAATTTAAATACTTTTTTGAGGACCCATTTATTTTTATTGGATGTATCCAATTGAAATAAATTTGAAAAAAATGAAGTATTATTCTAGGAATATGAATAATCCCAATAGATGTATTGAAAATGGTTATTTAGATCAAGAATGTGTTAGTTTATGTTCAATGTATATGGATGATGTGAGTATGCGACGTTATCGAAAAATGAGAAATGAAGATTATGAGTATGAGAAAATTAATCGTACTTTTCCATCACATTCCCAAATAGTATAATTCCTAGATCATATATAATGGATACATTAATCATTGAATATCACGAGATGTAACATCACATGGTCTAGTTCAAAAGTGATTTGTTTGATGAATACATTAAGTAATTTGAGAATATATATGTTACGCCACCAATGGAAATGTATATATATATTTTAAAATTTTATCATTTTTTATGTAGGGAACATAAATAAATTATAAGTAGAATTAATCACTCATTACATTTGAGAATAAGAGAGAATTTTCATACCAAATAGTTTCTTGTTTGGTTGAAATCACAGGTAGAAAAATTACTTTTATAAAATAAAGAATAAATATTCATTTAATTTTAATATTCATATATATATATATATTAGTTATTTAGTTTCTCTGTTTATTTTTTCTCTTAATAAATAAGAGTGTTCTTCTTTGGTCCCATTAATTTTTTTCATGAATGCAAATCATCAGTGATCAATGACTATAAATTTGTTAGAACTATTTGAGTAGTGAACATGAGATTACAACATAAAGAAGTTATTTAACTTAAATGATATACTATTATTCTAGTGTATCAAATTTCTAAACTCAATTTTAAAATGTGGCTTATTATGGTTTTTTTTAGAAAATAATAATATTTTATTATTACTCACTTGGTCGGGTCACTATAATGAGATTCAAGTGGTTTGATTCAATGACACAACAGGGAACATTTATTAATGATTATGGATTTATATTTATTGACATGAGTCTTTTCCTAGAAATCATCAAGATATATATTTTATCATAAATTGAGAATAAAGTGTTTTATATGAGTGATCCTATAAAACTTGAATTTGGTTTCATTAATTTAGTGATCCCAAGACATATTTTCAATGATGGTGGAGATGAAATTGAGACCATCGTTGTCCCAATTAGTCTTGATCAATATGTTTCATATGATGAATCAAATAGTTAAATTGTTAGAATATTATGTGAATCTAATTTAATGGTGGGTAACATATAAAAATAACAATATGTGGTCTCAGTTCATTTAGTTTAATAAGATTTGAATATTTCAGGTTGGTATTATTCAAATTTCTTTTATTTAGATTAATTTGATATATCTTGGAAATGTTCATATTTTGTCACATTGATTTCATTTTTAATGAGTAAGTTGGTTTTGGTTTATTTATTTTGGTTTAATTTAATTATATTTTAATATAGTTTATTCAATTTTATGAAATGAATATATGACCAAATGACCAAATGACCAAATGACCAATTGACCAAATGACCAAATGACCAAATGACTAAAAATGAAGAAATAAACAAATAACTAAAGAAACAAATGATCAAATGACAAAATTAAAAAATGAACAAAATACCAAATACACAAATGACTAAATTCGCAAATGACATATATTAGAGCCTCTAAATAATTTCTCTATATCAATATTATAAACTCTAAATATCTTGACATTCATATATTTAGAACAAAATTAGAGCCTCTAAAAAACATAGCCATCTTTTAGTTTAGTTTACCTATATTTAGTAAAATACATTATCTTTCTTATAGATCAAGTATCTCCCAAATCTATCTTATTTATCTTAAGATATCATTGAAAAAATATTATAAAATAAAATATAAAATAAATAAAATTATTATAGAAACATTATAGTGATTTTAGACCAAATTTATTATATCCAAACTATCGATTCAATATTCCTTTTAGTTAAATAATATTTATATAATCTTATTAATTATCCAATTTAATATAAATCATTAAATTCAATGGTATGTAGCTAAAGTTATGATCAAAATACACTAATCTTTATAAATATAAAAATTTATTTTTATAGTTTGAGCTTAAATTTTCCCATGTATTCGGATCATGTGATATACTATTAATTTATTAGATGTTAGTAAAATTTATAATAATATAATTTGAATGGTAACTATAAAAGATACATAAAATGGGTATATTCGTTTGAAATTTATGCCACCATGTATAGTTTATGTATGATTTTAGACTATGTTTTGTGTTATGTATACGTTATAATAGTTAGCTAAGTATGTTGACTTTTTTTTCGAATGAAGGGCATAGAATTAACATGGTATTTTAGTTATTCAGGGATATTCTATACAATATTTAAAATATTATTTCATATTGATATGTTTGTTATAAGAATAGATATTTATTTAAATACGCGTTTGTATTAAATTTTAACCACTTGGACAAATTAAGAAAGGTGTGAAATGCACCCGGATAATCAATTTGAAACAAAAATAACATAGTGAAAAAAATTGAAACAAATCATAATAATATATGATCAATACAAATGAATAAAAACAATAAATATTAAATATTAAACAAAAAAACAAATAAACTGAGGAAAAACATTATAAGATACTTTAAACCAATAAAAAAAGAAAATTTAACAAATAAACCAAGAAAAAACATTTTAAGATATAATTAAAGTGAAAAAAGAATAAATATATATAAAAATTGAACAAGAAAATGAAACATACTTTAAACACAATGAAAAAAATACAATAAAAAAACAAATATATAGAATAAATATACAAAAAACAAACAATGGGAACAAAATAATAAAACCCCAATAATATTAAAAATAAGAAAAAAAGTGAAACAAAATTTCATCAACACAAAGGGAAAAAAATTGAAAAAAAATAAACACAAATAAAAAATATATAAAGAAAAAATAAACATTAGGAATATAAATATATAAAAAAATAAAAAGAAAACTAATATTAACAAAGATATAATCAAATTGAAAAATGTTGTCGAGAAATACATAAAGTAATCCACATTCCTGAAGAATAGATAAATGAAAAATAAAAAAGAACAAATAAAAAAAGTGAAACATGGATTATTCAATAAGAAGGAAAAACAATGAATAAAAATATATAATGAAAATATATATAAAAAAATACATAAATTAAAAATACAAAAGAAACAATTACTTAAATAAAGAACAAATAACATAAAAAGAGAAGAAAGAAAAAATAAATACATAAAGAAAAAATATATACATAACAAATAAATATTATAATAAAAAATAAATAAAACAAATAAACAAAGAACAATGAACAAAGAAAAAAGAAAAAAGGACAAAAAGTAAAGATAAATTATGCAATGAAAAAACAAATACATTATAATAATTAAGAACAAAAAAATATTATAAACCAAGAAAAAATAAAAAATTCATAAAAAATTGTGAAACAGAGAAAAAATGATCAAAAAATAATAAAAAAATTGAAAAATAAAGAAAAAATAAATTTAATAAAGTTAAATAAAAAGAACAAATAAATAAACACAAAGAACCAATAAATAAAGGAAAAATAAACAAAAAGAACAATGAAAAACAAAAATAAAAACACAATGTGAAAAATAATAATAAATGTAACAAAAAAAGGAAATGATCTACACAAAATACATAAAAAAATAAAAAAAATTGAAATATAAACAAATAAAGAATTTAAAAATAATAAATAAATTATATAATCAAAGAAGAAATAAATACATAAAAATATAACAAATATATGAAATAAACAAAACAATATATAATGTAATCAAAAGTAATAAATAAATACAAAAAATAAGTAAAGAAAAAATAAATGATGAATAATCAATGTTAGATGAGGGATAAGTAGTCATCTTAATATAAATAAAAAAAACAATATAGCCACTAAACATTCAAGTAAATTATTTAATATTTAAATGAGATAACTACCTCACCCAACAAAATTTAACCAAATTGAACATGAATCAAATAAATGTAAACCAAATTGACCTAAAATCACATCTACTAAACCCAAATATCTTAAAAATAACCATGATGAACAAAAAAACTCAGGAATAAGTAAAATAGAAATAAACCAATACAAAATAATAAAATTGAATCAAATTAATCCAAAATGAATTAGACTTAATTGACCATAAATAAATAAAAACATATCATACCCTTTTTTAACATGATAATTATTATATGATGGTTATATTATTCCACACATTTTATGCTTTTTTCTTCGCACTAAATTTGAAAGGATTTTGTTATATCACTAATTATCCATTTTATGGATTAGAAATTGGTATACCTTAATTATTTCATGGAAAAAGTTTTATATTTCCCACTTTTAATTGTACCAAATATCACATTACCATTAGGTTTTAGAACCACCTGAAATGGAAACTTTCTTGGGTTCTTGGAAAATATCTATACATAACATCCAAACTAGTTCTCCAACTCCCTCACTTCATTACTCAACTCCTCAACCTCTGATCCTTATAACTACTGGAAAGTTAGTTTTCAACTAATAGAGGGTTATTTAAGAGGTTTATTTTTTTGAATTAGGGTGATTGGTAAGATAATAGACTAAAAGGTTTTTTTGTATGGTTTTTGAAAGGGTGGATACTTTTTCTATGATTACTGATTAAGTGGTTTAACCTAATTTTATTGTTTCCTATATCTAAATTATACTTTTAAAGGTTATATCCCTTCTAAATTTGGTTGCTAAAACTAATTCAACTAGTATGATACCACAATGATTTCATCTCCTTATACCCCAACCCAATGGTTAGTATAATGATTAGGAAAAGAATACAATCCATATACATTAACTGGGTCTTTATGTTCACTTTATTATTTCAAGTATGTTTTTATAAAGAAGGTAGTTTATTCCTCTAGATTATATTATAGTGGGTGATGAGTTAGAAGATATAACATCATTCAGCCCTTTGGTACTAGTGCCTCTAGTGCAATAATATTAGGAATTCTACTCTATATTTTCGATCAATCCTCTTACCTCCACTGGTGATTTGTCAATGAGAGCTCCTCCTAAGGATGCACCTAGTAGATTCCTATCACAATCAAGTAATAATTGATACAAAAATACTAGAATGTGATTCACTTAAATTTATTAGTGTGGGATACTAGCACAAATCTAATTTAATTTCTCCTAGTAATCATATAGAGTCTACCTTGAAGCTTGCTAAATGGTATATATTTCCTTCCCTATTATTGTGATTAGGAGGTAAGGAAAAAACGTTATAGAAAAATACTTTATAGGTCATCCCAATATTTTTTTACCAGATTTTAAACTATATAAACACTCATTTTGTACTCCTTACATTTAGAAGGTAAAATATCCCCACTTCACTTTATCTTCAAAAAATCCTCTAGACTTGAGTGTTAAATAGACCAAGGTATAATACTTAATGTTATTATTAGGATCCTCACTTGTAAGAATATTGAAACTTGGAAACAATTTTATTGATCCAATTTTCAATAAAAATTTATTTCATAAAGTTTTTATAGTAATTTGGTTATTTTTATTTACATTGTTTGGTGCATAAAGGTACCTAAGAATTTGGTTAGGGTTTCATAACATGGTATTAGGATCATAGTGAACAATTTGGGTTTAATTATAGTCTTTTGGGGTAATGGATTCAATGTTAGGGTGTAAATCTAGGTTACTAAGTTTATTAATAAATTTATCTCTATCTATAGGAAAAGTGATAAAAGTTAGTTACTATTAGATCCGATCATGCAATTTAAGAGTTAGTATTTTAGAACTACATCCTTAGTAATGGTTCTGAGTTTTAGACACACTTGTGTTATGGTAGTTCAAAAATTTATTTAAATCCTAATTTAATATTTACTATAGTTTAAACCTAGGGTTTCTACAAATATGGGTGATCAAAATGAGTTTTCACCTTTTTAGTTAGAATAAATGGGTTTATTTGATTTTTTAAGGTTTGAAATAGATGAAAGGAAATTAAAAAAAATGATTGAAATAAGGTTATTTAAGAGTGATGGGTTATATGGTGGATATCCAATAATAATTTATTCATATCCTTCAAATAGTTTACTCATATTATTCTTTACTGATGAATAAGAGTTCCTAAAATTATTTCACGTATCACCCCTAGTTTAATAAATGTGGTGGAGATTAACTCAACAGAAATATCTATTGTGTTTTTCCCACTTCTTATTTTTTTTAAAATTACATAAATTACACCTAACCATGAAGACCTCTTAAATCACCCATGAAATACCCAATCAAGTTTTGGTGTTCCAATAAAACCCAAGAGTATTCCACTTTCTCCACACACAAGATATAAATCAACAAATATATCACCACTCAGCCTAGTATATTCCATCTTATATAGACTAGGTTGTATAGAGGTAAGTAAATGATCATTTACAAAAAGAAATATAAAATGGATAGAAATAAATCAAACACAATCCCATTCAAAAATATAAATTTTCACTAAATACTAAAACGAAATAATTGAATAAAGGGATATTATTAATTAAAGATCAAAAATAAATCATTATAATTTAATTTCCTTCCATTATTTGATTACCTAAAGTCTTTACCACTCCATGCAAAGGATAATAGTTATTATAAGAGAATAAGAAAGAATTTAGACACTAAAATAAAGTAGAAAATAAAACCAACGAACATTAAAATAGTAACATCAGAAAATATAAAGGTAGATATATATATCATCTTTCTTGACCTTCATTCTTTATTATTGATCCTTCTTATCCATTATTTTTTAAACAGTCACAATCTTATGAGATCTTAGAAACTTTTAATTTTTAAATGTTTCATTTTTCCATGAGATCATACTTCATAGTTGTGATTTTTTATTTCACAAAATCTATATCTTGATATCTTCCATAATATCATTCATAAATTATGATTGAAATTATTCAAGGTAATCCATGTAGATGAATATAATTTAACTTAATTCATGCTGATGTGGTGAAAATAAACCTCATGAAACATCACTACTTTTGTATGAATTTCACCAAGTATTTTTTTAAAAATCAAATATAAATTCTTATACACATATAGAGAATTCCCTAATTTTTCTAGTTTTTGTCCTGTAAAAATATCTCAGTAAGAATTTATAAGTCTTATAGTTTCATAGAAAGTGTTATAAACTTTTAAATAGTCTTATGAAATATAGTTTTATCTATGTAAATATTCTGTAGGTTGATCAATTATCTTAAGAAAATGTTGGGTATCTTATGAAAATACATAATGTCTTGAAACTTATTTATCCCTTTTCCATTTACATTATATAAAAAGTATTATGGATTCTCACAAAATTCTTATAGAGTAAATTATTTATCCATTTCCTCAACTCAAAACACCAATTTCATATGTAATTTCATTTAATTATCTAAATTTCACTTCTCATCTACAACTATGATCCTTTCTCTTCCATAAATTAAAATAATGAGAAATCAATATCTATCCATCAATTTATTCTAGAAATTTTATAAATAAATTAAATAAACAATTTGACCATTTTAGGAAATATTAATAAATTCAAATAAAATGGAACTTTAATTTCAAAACTCCTTAAAAAAATTGGTCCATAAATTTAAATGAAGGATTTTATGGATATGGGACTCTAGGAAATGTACTTTGGGATTTAGATCCATGTAAGTGTTCTATCACAACCTAGTTAAAAATTCTATTATTCAAAATAATACACATTAAAGACCTTTAGGGTAGGGTCATGGGATATAATAAACTTAATATTAAAAAAATATAATGAATTTATTGAATATATCACAGAAAAATGCCTATAATTACAATCTAGAGTTGGATTTCTAATTTTTGTAAGTATAATGATAGAAAACCTTTCTATGTTTATGGAAAAAATGAACCAACTCTTCTCAAGAAATTATTAATAAAGCATTTTTTTTAAATTTTGGGTTTTTTCTAATCTTACCATGAGAGTACCGACCAAGAAATAAAGATTCATAGTGAAAGTTATGGTGTCATTGAGTATCTGATTTGTTGAATTTTTATTTATTGGTTATAATTGTGATTAGACTTTGTGAAGTTTGAGGATGTAATATTTTTTTGAGATCAAAGTTTCTCAATAGTGGCATAGTGGATGATGCCCTTGGTATGAGATCCGATGTTCATTGTATATAGTTGATAGTTAAATAGCTAGACTCAAAGTGATGGATCATAATGGGGTAGGGGGAGAAATAACTCAACATTAGTAAATAGTGGTGATTCTGCACCGTTTTGTGGGAGAGTTCTATAGTGGTAATATCAATTTAATGGTATTTCATGATATGATATTTTTTATGAGATGAACGTGATGTTTTTTCTTAAATGTGGGAATCACGTTATCTACTTACTTATCCAAATAGCAGTCCTCCCCATTGATTTCCACCTTATATATCATGATAAATGTTTTGGGAAAGGATTTACCCAATTAAAGATAATCATTAGTGTGGAATATCTAGCCAATATTTTTATACATTCTCATCAAATGGATAATTTGACTATATAATGGAGGATTTTTTCTCTAAAGGATATCGTTTATCTGGCCACTCGAGTTTTTAAATATGTTATCATGGGGTCTGTAGATGGCCAAGTAGGGTTATATGAATGGTTAGGATCATCCACTTCATATTATGGAGGACTGTGCCATCAAAGAGTAGAGGTATGATATTGGTTAGTTTTAGGAGGCTATTATTATTTAATGATTTTCTCATCAACATATTTCCTAAAGGACCAACAATAAAAAATTTGAATTTTTTGATTGTATATGTGGTACTTTTTGGAGATCAATGTGTGGATAAAACGTTCCCTTAAATAACTAATGAGACATTAAGTAAGAAGTTCGATTTTGTATTTATTACTTTATGTTGCAGCATATGTTCCCTTGCCTTGTTTTTAGGAGATGGTGGAAAATATTATCTAGATGATAAAGAAAACACATCCTTGTTGTTCATTGAGAATTAGTGTAGAATATTTATATCCTTCTTAGTATAGGAGTTCAATACAAATAGATTGATCCCATGTGACAATTATCTAGTATTCTATTTAAAGGTAGGGAGCATAATTCCCCCACATGAGGTATCTTTAAACATAATCCATTTTAAGGTATATGTTAGTGTATTATTATTAAATTTTATTATATACATTGGGATAGACTTTAGGTAAGAAAAGGTTAGGGGTGTGGAGGATTGGAATGACTCACATTATACAATATTTAACTGTTAGTGAGAAATTTCTTCAAAATATTTGGTGTCTATATATATTCGGTTAAAGTGTATACCTAGAGATAGAAGTAAAAATTAATGTTATGAAATAATAATGTTAATTTACTATATAGTTTTGCATTGATTTATTCTAGAACTTGGACCTACAAAGGTGACATAAGTACATTCAAGGGTGGATTATCTTTCCTTATGTGATTTTTTATAATCCCTTCTTTAGTAGCTCTAGTTTTATTCTTTTTGGGGGATGAAAATATTTAAAGTTGTGGAGGATGTTGCAACTATGTTTTTTATAGTCCAAACCCTTAGAATAATTTATGGTTTGGTCACTATACCATTTAGTTTTGATTAACATCACATGTGATTGAATATGTTATATTTAATATAATATATAATTTCTAGATCATATGTATGTACTTATGTAAAATTTATATTTCCTCTTAATAAAATCTCTAGATGGGTAAATTGATGCTACATTTTTATCTAGAATATGGGATTTTCCTTAGTGGTGACAAAATCATGGTTCTCAATTTGGACCCTAAGATGGGCCATTGCAGGTGTTTTATTTAATAAAAATAAATAAATATATAAATAAATCCTAAAAAACCGTAATTTTTCTTTTATATTCATCCTTAACCACTCTAATTAGGTCTAGTCACCATAAACCCAACATTATATAGAGAGGGATTGAGATAAGTAGGATATATGGAGATTGGTGAACTATTATTAAGGGATATCAATAAAAAACCCAGTGTGAATGTGATCTTCATCAACCGTTGATATTTAATTTAGGTAGTAGTCATTATATCCATTTTCTCACTCCACTCATCATGAATTCCATGTCTAAATTTATGTTCTTAATTTATTTTCATGATTTTCATCCCCAAACATTTATCTATTTATAGTATTATTGATGTGAATATTCATTTTCCCATGTGTTCTTCATTTGTTGGTGTTCAATCATGATGATGTTTTCATAGGTTGAGATAGCTAAATAAGTCAAGTGGGGGGGGGGCATGAATTTTATAGTTTAAAATTAAAAATAATTTAATTCATAGTTAAAATAAGTTTGTAGATGCATTTCTAGAAGAAAATAAATAATGAACACATGAATTTGTATTATATTTAGGATAAAAAAGGATCCTAAATTCACACTTCACTTATCTCTGCTCAGTGAGATAAATGGAATGTCACGAACTAGCATGGTCTACCATCTGACCTAATGCCCGACCTAACCCATGGCATGGCCTGAAGGGTGTTCCTGATCCCCATGGGCTAAAAAATAGTTCTTGGGAATCTAGGAACTCCTTTGGGAATCATTTTTCCTATCTCAAATGAAAACATAAACATAAATCATGATAATATCCATCCATCTTAATAATAGACATCAATAATAATAATCAAAAAATTCATCTATAAAAAATATAGAACAAAAGAACCATATAAACTTTTATCAGTTACATCCAACCTTAGGTGGAAAATGAACAAAATAAAGATAAAAACAAAAGAAATAAAAAATATCCTCATTAAAGAAGCGGAAACCACCCATCATTACTCCAAAAAAACCTTTCCCAATAGGAAGTACACAAGAAATAATTTCCACCACCAACATATGAGGCCTTTCCTTTACTTGATTCTGAAAAAATAAGGTCTACAGACACACATTAGGTGAATTTAGGGTATGAGCTCACATGTCCAAAAGGATCCCACCATGTGCTATATGAATATCTATTATAAGTCAAATAAATACATTAGTTTAAATAAACAGATTAATACAATTTTTAATTTAAAACCTGCATTAAATTTTCAAGGATATTAAAGAAAACTTGTGTCCCTAGAAATTTGGTAAAAATAAAACACAAGAACCATGGTAAGTACGCAGGTATCTAGGGTCAATGGGGACATAGGATCCATGTACTCTTAGTGATCATAACATAGATGTGAAGGTTAGTTCCCATGCTTGATCCATCTACAAATCACTTCATCATCAATAGTTAGTTATTATTATAATATAATATTTATAGGTGTATGTGTATATTCCTAGAATACTTTTCCTAGTCTTCCATCCTAGTAACATAGTATTCCCTTTTGTTTTACCCCATTTTCAAACAAGAAAAATCCTATTTCATCACAATCCAACCATCACATTCCAAAGAACAACTTTTAAAAACATAACCATATGGAAAATCCATTTTAAAATCATTTAACACACACAAAAACACAATTGAAACTACCCATTCACACACACAAAAACATTTATAAAATCATTGGGTTTAGAAGAAAGAAAAATTAAATTGGAAAATATTGGCACAACATATAACCATATACCTTTTTCTTTGAAACCACAAGGAATTGGTTGAGAATCACAATCCAAGAGGATATGAGACCCTATGGAAGAAATAAAAAAGCTAAACATCAATAGCCAGGCTAAATGGTTATGATTAAACTAACCCTAGGTTATCCCAACCATCAGGTAGAAGAAAACCCATGAAAAATAGACTAGAAACCATGTAGAGAAGATGGGATTCACTTAATTGGAGTTTCCTTGAGGAATCCAAGAAAAATCAACCCAATATGGGAGACGATAAGGGGGATGACATGCCTATGTATAGAGGTTTTGGGAGTGAGGAAAAATAATTAGTGATAGGGTTTAAATAGAGGAGGGTTAGTTTATGAGATTCAACATTTTTGAAAAATAGACAGACCACATGGTTTGGAAAACAATTTCCAAACTATTTTACAACCATGGTAGAGATTCTATTCTTAATGTAAGAGGTATCATGTCTTGGGTAACATTGTTTCACAAACCATGTCCCTAATCATGTGGTCACTCTGATGCCTCTGTCCTATCTCACATGGTTTGTTAAGGTTGGCGCACAGTTTCTGCTAACCATGTTCCTACTATGCACCAAACACCATATCCCCAAAATATCAAAATTTCAAAATGAAAGACCTATAAAATTCATAGATGATATAAAAAACCAAAAAATAAATGATAGATACCTGAAAACTGCACTGTGGGTGTGAAAATTCTCACCACCATGTCACTTTCCACCCCTAGAAAGTCAATCCATAATCTGATCAGAAAGTAAGTGAGGCCATTGGATTTATACCCAATACATTTATTCCCACATATCATTATCATCACTCCGATATTTCCATAAAACCCTAAAAAATGGATTAGATTTCTCTCAAAGCAATTTTACTTGGGAATCAATAATCCAAACATTTTTCTCGATCATAGAAAAATCAGGTTGAAGCTCAAACTCTTTCTAAATAAACACATGTGAAGGATTCAAATTATGCCTTTTCATCTAAGAGACATATAAAATGAACTGAATTGATATAAAATAATAAGGTAATTCTAATTGTTATGCAACCTTAATGGTCCTCTAAATGATATCTAAGGGTTTAACATACCTTAAAGTAAGATTCCCTTTCTTTCTAAGACAACAATGACCTAAATGAGGTGTCACCTTTTGAAAAATCATTTCACCTAATAATAACTCTAATTATCAGTGTTGATGATCGATGCAAGACTTATAATGTCTCTATGTTTTCATCAAATTACACCTAATCATCTAAATCTTGTTAGTAGTTTCTTACACAATGCTTAGTCCCACTACGGAAGTCTAATCGACTTCTGTACAACATAAATGGGAATGATATGACCAACAATATAGAGACTTAAAGGGAACCATATTGATGTAAGATTGTAACTATTATTATAAGAAAATTATACCACCTCCATATGGTTATCCCACAAACCTACAAAATACAACACATAGGGGAAAATCATGTCTTCTCAGATTTGGTTCACCCATCTTGTTTGGACATTTTTTAGGGATGGTATTCCATTATAAGATTGAAATATGATCCCATTGAATTTTGAAGACCTTCCTAGAAAAAAGAGTTAAAACAATGGTATATATTAGAAAAAATAATATAAAACACACCATGAATCTTTACAATCTCTTGAACAAATAGATTTCCAATATCTTATAATTTGGTGGTGTCTTTGATTAGAATAAAGTGAGTGAGAGAGTTTTGGTAAAAAATCAATGACCCCATATGAATTATTCTTTCTTTGGGGTGTATGGTGGTATCCCAATGAGGAAATACATGGATACCTCATACTACTTCTAGGTAGGAATAGGAATAGGTGAAAGTAATCATGGGGGCCTCTGATGCTCAAATTTAACTTACCAACAAGTGAAACATCCAGAAACATGTTCAGTGATGTCACACCATATACCTAGCCACTAAAACCAATGTAATACATCATAAAAAATAATAGTGGAACCAGGATGGATAACCCATTGAGATTGGTGACAATTCTATATTAATACCTTCCTCAGCGACAAAGGTGAAACAACACAAACCATGAAGTAAAGAACTCCTCTAGAAGACAAAGGCCATTCACTGGACACCTATACACCATTTAGGAACTGACTAAATCATTTACAGAACACATATTTTGGATGATATTTTTGGATTAGATCTATAAGATAAGTAATCAACTATATTCTAGCCATGGACATACCACCTTTCTCTTATTTATCTTCAATATAAATCCTAGTGAAAACTCCCAATAGATTCTAATCAGTGATGGAATCCTTCAGAGCATGACTTAGAAACTTGATTCTTAAGGCATCAGTGACTACATTAACATTAATTAGGGTGAAGATTATTTATAAGTCAAAATATTAAAGGTACTCTATCCACTATCTCTGTCTTAGGTATAAATATTTCTAGTCTAAGATATATCTCAAGATTTAATGTTTTGAGTAGGCCACAAAACATTCCACAAAAATATAATGGAATTAGTACTTGAAAGAATGCATCATAGATGAAATCTAAATTTCATGGATTGGGTAATTCCTCTCATGTGACCACAGTTGGTGAAATCCATATGCCACCACAAGGTTTTCCTGTATAAGCATGTAACCCAAACCCACACATAACCTTGACCTACGTCACGTAAGACAAAGATAATGGTGGTGTTCATCTGCTACATAAAATCCTCAAAGATACTTGGCATTCCATTATCCTATATAACATTACCACTTTTCAGTTAGAATTGTTATAAGTGAGGTGAGTCAACAAAAATATCTAATGAACAACATTTGGTACCATTCTTGGACCAAAAGTTTCTAATCTTCAAAAAATTCATGGAATCTTTCCATTATATAATTTTCATAACATTATATGGATTAATTAAAATCCCATTTTTGTTTACAAAATGACCTAGAAATTTAGCTTCCCAGAAAAATAAGCTTTAATTTGATAACTTGGATTAAAGATTATGTTCCCATAAAGTCCACAAAAAATTACTAAAATGTTTTCCATGTTCTTATTCCATTTTTCAAGTAGACAAGAATTTCATAAAAAAAACACCATGAAAATGTGTTGAGTTATATATGGGACACTCAGTTCATAATATCCTTGAAACCCAAAAAATAATTCATTAACCCAATAAATATTACAAGGTATATTCAATGTGACCATAACTGATTTAGAAAGCATTCTTGGGAACATCGACTTCTCTTACTTGGACCTAGTGATACCATGAATGGAGGTTTATCTTCAACAACTATTTTACCCTTTAATCTTTTCAAATTTATAATATATGTGTGGAAAAGAGTATTTTTTCTTTATTATGACCTAATTCAGCTTATTATATTTAATTCATGTCCAAAGAGACCCATCAACCTTCTTAGAAAAGAGTACCAGAGCTTCCCATGGTGACATGCTCGGATGAATGAACCCTTTGGACTCTAAATCATCCAGCTGAACATTTAAATCCCTAAATTTAGTAGGGTATATTTTATAATAAGGAATATATATATACTGTTTCCCTGAAAAAAAATCAATAGTGAAATCCATGTACCACTTAAGAGGCAAAGCTGATAAATCCTTTTGGAACACTTCTGGGAACTCACCAACTATGGAAGATAACTTAATCCTTGAGCCTCAATAATCTGTTTGCAATAATATAGAGGATAAATAATAAGAATGACTACCTAAATCCATAATTATTGGCCCTTATCATCCATACCACTAATACCATTCTCCCAAAAATCCCATGTTCTCCCATCAGAGGTAGTAAGGGTCACCCGTCGATGGTAGCAGTCGATATTGGCCTTGAAAATTTCATCCAATCCATCATGAGGATCAATTAAAACAGGTACATAAACATGAAAAGTAAATCATACTTTATCTTAACTTCCCACAAGGAGACAACACAATAATTTAACCATAATCCATTCTCCTTACTATTTCTAATAGGTTTATCTATCTCTATATAAAATGATATAATCTCTGTTAGGAGTTTTAACAAGTCAACTAGGTGAGAATATATGAAAGAGTGTGAATAACTTGTATTGAAAAAATTAATTAATATGGAAGATTAAAAAATAGAATCTCTAATTTTCATAAAACCTACAATTGATTCAACTAGTTCTAGATCCATAGATTTCCGATATTTTATCTCTGCCTGAACCCGTGGTAAACAACTAACATGTGGCTCTAATTTAAGCTGAGTCTACCAATAATCAGATTTGAAATTTCCACCACATATACCATATTTATACCCCATATTCATTGAATAATTAAACTAATTTTATCTTCCTTGATGATATATAGAACCTATTTCACTATGAGAAGGAGGGGAACTCCTACAAAACCTTTATAGATGTCCCATGCATCCATAAAGATGGAATTCTCTAGGTGGGACTTTTTTTATAGACCAAATGTTCCCAGAACATCCACACTAATGGCACATAACTATCCTTCCACCTAAAGGTACTAATGGAGGTTGTCAGGTTGGATATCTAGAGCTACTAACACTCTTCTCCCCTTTCTCCTATCATTTACTCTTCATTTCCAATGAGATAATCCCACTCTAGAATGACACTAGAATCATCCTAATCAAAACTAAGATACTTTCATGTTCACTATCCACCATCAATGAATAATAAACCACCTCATCATAGGTTTTCTACTTAAAAAATAGACTTAAGATCAGATATACGGATCCAACCCCATTTTAGACCATTAAGATTTTATCTTTTCATTGGTGATTAGATCAAGAGAAAATTGGACCATATCTACAAAGTAGTTGGCATACTCTAACACAGAGTAGTACCCACGGTGAATGGATAAGAAATATTAGGACTTAAAGAGGGCCAAAGTCTTAGGTAAGAACTACTTGATGAAGGCAGATTTGAAACTGTTCTACTCCATCTACTCATGATTCCTATCTTGAACCATAGTCTCCCAGCACCTGCAACTGGGGACTTCCCATAAAAAAATACCTTAATTTAATAGCATCATGATTTTAAATAAACTTAAATATCCTATCAATTTTATCCACTTGGTCTTTAGATTCTTGGGAGTTAGTACTTCCTGAAAATTAAGGAGGCTTATGAATAAGGAATCCCCCAGTCTGATCCTTCTATATCCCTAGTTTTTCTTCCTTATCCTGAGTAGGACCTGATCCCACTCCTTAATCCATGTCTCAAATAGCCCGAACCACTACCACTTTAACTATATGATCAACCGATGGGTTATACAATAGAGAACTATCTCCAACCTCATTCTGTGGCTATGTAAGGTATGATACTACACAAGTGACATAAAACAAAAAAATGATAAATACACTAAACCATAGGAAATAAAATAAAAGATATAATAAAGAATTCACATAAATCAAAATCAAACTAAAAAAACTCAAAATAGTCTACCATAACCTGGTGCCATTCCCAGTATGCATCTTATTCATTAACCCTTAGGGAGGAGTTAAACTACGTTCCAAACATCCCATGGAATCCAAATTCCCGTCATAAGGTATGTTGGTTAGAAAACCCACTTGCAACTAGATCCACAAGACCTTACATTACTAGCTTGTTTCAATCTAGAATATACTAAATCACAAGAACCAAGGAAAGGTAAAACCTCCATTGATACAATGTTTTCATGAACAAACTCGATATTACATCCAAAATGATCCCCAAACTATCCCATGACATGGACCAAATGGAATTCCTGATCCCCATAAGATATAAACTAGTGCTCGGGCATCTAGGAACTCCATTGGGAATTATTTTCCCATTACAAAAAATTGTAAACAAAATTCGTGATAATAACCATCCATCATAATAATCAAAATCATCAATTATAACCACAATATTCATCTATACCGAAATAAAGAACAAAGTAACCATATAAAATTTTATCAGTTACTTTAAACCTCAAGTATTAAAAAATAAAAGTAAGAGACCAAAAATAGAAAAAAAATATTCTCATGATAAAAAGACCAACCACCCATCATTTCTCCACTAACACCTATCCCAAAAGGAATTCCACTAGTAATGATATCCACTGCCACCATATGACGCCTTGTCTTTACTTGAGTTAGAAAAAACAAGGTCTAAAAACACCCATTAGGTGTATATAGGTGGTGATCTCACAGACCTTGTATAATCCCACCATGTTTACCATGAATCTCCATTATAAGACAAATAAAGATGAAATTTTTCAAAAATTAGAGGAATAAAGTTTTGAATTTAAAACATCATTTAACTTTACAATGAAAGTAATGAAAATAGGTGTAATAGGAGTGTAGGTAAAAATAAAATACAAGAACCATGAGCAATCCCTAAGTAGCTAGGGTTATTGGGGACCAATGATCCTTATACTCTTGGTGATCATACCATGGATACAGAGGTCTATTTCTATTCATGAGACCTTTATAAACCACATTATCATCAATAGTTTATTTAGTGTCATAACATAATCAAACTAAGTAGGGTGGGGCATGCCTAGTGTATTTTTTATGGATTTCCCTCCTAGGTACCCATGATTCCCTTGTAATTTTCCCCCCTTTAAAATAATACAAATCATATTTTATCACAAGAAAACCATCACATTCAGAATAGAACATTTCAAAATATATCTATAGGGTAAATCCATTTTACAAAAAATTCACACATACCAAAACACCCTTGAAATTACCCATTCACACACACAAAACCATTTAGAAAATCATTGGTTTTATAAGAAAGGACAATTAAATTTTCAAATAGTGGCACAACATGAAACCAATTAACTTTTCAATTGAAAACACCAAGAACTGATTTAGAATCACAATCCAAGAGGATATGAGACCATATAGAAGTAAGAAAATACCACAATCATCAATACCCATGCCAACAGGTTCTGATTCGACTAAACCTAGGCCATCCTATCCATCAGGTAGAAGAAAACCTTAGAAAAAATAAAGGATAAGCCAAGGAGATAAGAGGGGAGTCACTTACATGGAGTTGTCATGATATATCTAAGAAAAAAGATACCAAAAAATCAATCCAAAAGGGGAGACAAGAAGGGGAATACACACCAAGGTCTAGGGGAGTCTGAAGTGAGTAAAAATAAAAAGCAAGAGGGGTTAAATCAGGTAGGGGTAGTTTAAGAAATTCAATATTTTTAAAAACCGAGAATACCACAAGGTTTGGATGTATAGTTTTCTAAATGGTGTTCTATGAAAGTGCTTCTGGTTTTACTAGAAGAGGTCACATGGTTTGGGTCACAAGGTTTTAAAAACCATGTTCCTAACAATGTAAGCACTCTAGTGACTCTGTCCCAAGTTGAATGGTTTTATAAGGTTGGAACACAATTTCCCTAGTTTCACACAAATCATGCTCTAGCCTATATTTACCCAGAAAACTCCAAATTTCTAAAGGAAAGGCCCAAAAATTCCATATATTAAATAAAAAACCAAAAAAAACTAAATGTTAAATACCAGAAAATGGAACCGTGGGTGTGACATAGAACACACTATAATACTTATAATTTTTATAAGAGTGAAAACTCATTTCAACCTCTCTTTTCAAGTGGATACATAACTAAACAATGCACCTAACTTTTAATGGGGATTCACAATAAAATACTAATCTTACCTTGTTAGTAGAGTTATAACTAACACACTCATACATTTTAATGGAGGTATAACCAAATAGTTTCATATTTTAAATGAAAAAGAATAAACTAATATAAATTCACACACAAAATAAAGGATAAAGAATTATGTCACCACAAAACCAATGATAAATAGTTAAGGACTGGGATATCATAGAACATTTCGATCACTTCAAGTAGTTAATTTCTTGAGGATGAAGTCTAGCCCAAAATTCCTAATAGTGATCAAGTATATATGGAACCACACCATTCCTTCTTAATTTTATGATTCAAAAGTTGTTAGTTGTTAGGTTTAATAAATCACAATTTATACATATTTTTTCCTTCTTTATCTCAATAAAATTATTTATAATCATTATGTATTTTATTTCTAAAATATCAGCCATAATATTATATATGAAATGATAATGAACTAATTCAGATTTGATAAATCTAGCTCTAAGATCCATATAGTGATTAAATATCTTTGTAAAAATATCCATGATAATTGGTCTTTAGTCTTACTAAAATATCATGAAAAATAAATCCATCAAAATATCAAATATTTGATTTTGAAAAACATAGCCAAATTATCAGCTATTGAATATGATAGATAAATTTGCAATAAAAAATAAATAAATATGAAATACTTATAAAAATATAGTTAAGTAGAAAACATAAGACTTACTTAATTTCATAAGTCTTTTATTTCATGTTACTTTTATAAAAAAACATGTAAGACATTTATTTTTTATAATTTTATAAAATCACATAAGATTTTAATTTCCCTAATACTTTCACAAATATTAGAATGACTTTCATTTCTATAAGATTTTAATAACATATAAGACCCTCAGTTTTTAAGACTTTAATAAAAATGTGTATGAATGATATTTCTATAAGTCTTTAATTGGATTCATATGGATTTATAACATTTGTTAGATTTTAATTATATTTGATAAGGAATTTATAATTTCATAGTACTTTTATTTCAATTTGTAAAGATTATGACATAGTCAAATTTTTTGGTCTTTATTTTTAAAGGATTATTCATAATTGTGTAACACTTTAAATATTATATAATATTTATCAACTAAACTTAATAAGACATTACTCTAGAGTTTTTTTATTTTTTTATTTTTCTAAATCAAGAACTTTGAAAAATGTAATACTTTAAATATAGAACAATAGTCATAAATAACATATAAAACTTTGTGATAATTTCAATTCATTAGTGGTTATATTTAAAAAAATAAACACAATAAACAAGAAGTGATACATTATAAAAAATCAATATGTAAGTGTTATAAAATGAATAAAAAATGGTTCATAGTTCATACATAAGAGGATATTTAAGAAAAATATTTGATATATAAAATTTGAGAATTGAAAAAATATTAAAACATAGAATATTTAAAATGCTTAGTATTCAATAATGATATAAAACAAATAATACTTAGAGAAATTATTTAATATTAAAGTATAAGAAACAAATAAAATAATAAAGTTTAAAAAATAACTCATCCGAGTCAAAATCATTCTTAAAAATAAAATAATAAGTTAAGTACAAATATTTAGGGGGGAGTTTTGTAATTATAAAAAAAGGTAATATGGAAAGGCTCCACTCCAAAAATCAACAAAAAATATCAATAATTTATCCATTTTTTGTAATTTCAAAACCAATCAACTAAAATTTCACAATTATCCCCTATTTTTTTAAATATCAAAAAAGATAAAATGAATTTAAATAACTGATCTTAAAAAATAGTTTTCCCTCATTCAAAATAACTCTCGCCAAAGAACTAAATAAAACCCTAAACACTTAAACATGATTTAAGATAGTAAAAAGATTCACAGCATGATGAAATTGAAATAAAACAAACATGATAAATATAAATAGATGAACAGGATGGATGGATGGTCTAAGATCTAATTCCTTTACTCGATTTTATACTCCCGCTAAATGAAGGTTTAAATACTTAAAATGTAATATCTTTCTTGAAATTATATATATCTCTTTATGAAATAGATATAGTAGAGTGTGTATAAAATATTTAACTTCTATTTTAAATTATATAATTGAACATTATAAAGGATCCACATAAACATCTATAGATAGAAAATAAATATAAATTTATCAATATCTCTATTGTATAAAATCAAACATCCATAATTCTAAGTTCAATATAAATATTCTTAAAGATCATTATATAAAATGGTTTAATAAAAAAATCCTAACTAATCATTTTATCCCTATCCTAAAGGAATTTGAATTTTTATATATAATATCTTATGTATCAACATATTCCAAACTAGTATCTCCTTTCTAACCATGATCTCAAATAAAATGACATATTTTTTTAATAATATTTTTTATAGAATGCTGTAACAGATTCTTAGAAATAGAAATAATATAATACTTTTAATATTAATGTGAATCCTTTAAAAATAAAAATCAAATTCTAAAAAATTATATATAATATATAATAAATGATCATAATATCTTACAAATTCTGAATAATCATCATCAATTTTATACAATGAAAATTTTAATGGTTTCATTGAACACTAAGAAACTAAGATCTTGGAAAATATTGAAACATAAAACATATAATATTTAAGTAAATTTTTAATTCTCTAAAATAAAAATCTGAAGAACTATTTAATTAAAAAGTGTTTCTACTAGGTAAAACCAAACAAGATTTACAATTAATTTAATATACCTAAAAATAATTTTAACTATTTTAAAATGTTGTTCCTTTAGGTTAGCTCAAAATCTAGCAAACACAATTACATTAAATATAATATTACGTTTAATATAACTAAAATAAAGTAAAATTCAAATAATTCACTTGAAAAATTTAATATCAACTAATTTACCCATGACATCAGTATCTAATCTATAAGTAGTACTCATAAGGGTTATGACAATTTTAATAGAATTAAGCCCAAATATCTTAAATAATTATATAGTATACTTAATCTTATTGAGAATTATTCCATCATCTCTTTCAAATATCGGTAATTTTATTTTTTTCTCCCATAAGAAGCTTATAAAATTGAAAAGTCATAAAATTTTAAAATTCATTACATATAGATTCACTAGATAATACAAAAAATATATCAACATCATAAAATTGAATAATAAAAACAGGTTTAAAATATTTCTTAATAAATAAAATGGGGTCAACTTTTCGTTTCACAAAACCATTCTTAAAATGATATTGAGATAATATTTTACACAATGATCAAGGGGATTACTTAAGCCACTAAAAATTATTTGAATTTTGTAAAAGAATATTGGATTTATTATATTGTATAAAACCTAGTAGATATTTTACAAAATCATATTTGAAATAATTTTCTTTAAAAATAAACTTTTTACATCAATTTGAAAATTATTAAATCCTTGATGTGTTACATAAGACAATAAAATTTTAATAGATTCTAATTTAGAAATAGGTGAAAAATACCCATGACAATCCATTTCTTCTTCTTGAAAAAAACATTGAGCAACCAATCTATCTTTATTCCTTATAATATGTTAAGTTTCATTAATTTTATTTCGGAAAATATACATAGTTTCATCAATATGTGTATCTATAAAGGTTTAAATTATAATCCAAAAATTATTTATAGAAATATGAATAAGTTCATTATGCATAGATAATATCTAATTTGAGTCTTAAATATCTGAAGATATAATTTGGAATAAAATTATAAATTAATGAAGAGTTACCAAAAAAGTTCCTTAATGAATTTATGGTTTTCAATATTGAATAAAAATCTCCGATAAATATATAAAGAGGGTGATATCTATAGGTTTTGTAAATTATTTTAGGTTTAGGTTGATTATCTTCTTCAATATTTTGAGTTCTATTTTCTCCAAAATAAAATTCACAATTTTGTTCTTTAATATGAATTTCTATAGAGTCTTGTTATTTTAAATATTTCACACCAAAATTTAGATTAAAAATTTCATCAATGACCATATTCATTTTATTATAAACTTTTTATTATTTTCTTATATTTTAATAACATAAAAATATTCCTTGATCTAATTTATCCTCAAACTTATCCAAACTATCCTTAGTATTATGGATAAAGAATTTATAACTAAAAACCATAAAATATTTAAATTTATGATTCATTCCATTTTATAATTCACAAGGGTTCATATTTAAAATATGTCTAACTAGAATTATATTGAAATATAATATATGGTATAAAATGATTATTCTTAAAAATACTTAGGTAAACTAAATTCATTCACCGTAGTTCTATCCATTTATTGAATAATTATATTCTTCCTTTATACCACTCTATTATTATGAGGTGACATAGGGTTGATAAACTATGAAATTTACCATTATATTCACAATAATTCACAAAATACAAATTTTTTTAGTTTCAATCTTGTATAACTATGAATAGAAATAATCCAATAACCTTTCCCATTCCTATTTTTTTACTATAGGTAGAAAACCATTATAAAGTTTCAATTTTATAAGATATAAAATAAATACTTGAGAATACACTAAAATCATCATTAACAACATAATTATATTTCTTACCATGAATATTTTCTATTTGAACAAGTGAAAATAAATTTAAATAAACCAGTTATATTGGTCTTACAGTGTAAACATATTTAACTTTTTTGAAACATTCTTTTTGATGCTTTCCATTTATAGAATAATCACATACATGATTTTTGTTCACATTAAATTTAGGAAACTAAAGATTTGATGATTCTTTGAAAACTTGTGTAGAAAATGGAAATCCATATGGCCAAGACTCTCATGTTATAAAATATCATTTGTCTGTATAACATTTCGACAATTCACATTTTTATTCGTTAATGTAGAAAATAAATAGAATAAATATTATCCTTTTGGTTATCATAAAACAACATAGATTCATATTTGAAAGTAAAACTTATATCATTTTGAAATTCCATAAACATTTCATCATTACACATTTTATAGATACTAATGAGCTTATTCCTTATCCCTTCAATATATAAAACTTTAGATATAACCATGGATTTAGAAATACTATCTTTACCAAAACCTTTAACCTTTCCTTTTTAATTGTATCCAAATATAAAAATTCCTCAACTACATATATATTATTATAATAAATTTTAAGTATCTCATTTCATGTTCCTAGATCAACCACTTTACAAGTACTAAATTTAATTCTTTAGATATTTGAGGAATTTTTCTTAAAAATTCAGTTTCATGAAATTTTTTTCACCCATGAAACTTTAGGTCCGACGAGGTTAATAAAATAATTATTGGGAATAAAAATAGATTTGAAACATGAATTAATAATTAATACTTAATATAAGGGTTTTTAAATAAATACTTTAGTGTATCCCAATGATTATAGAAATATAATAGAACATTCAATTTCATAATTACCATTCATTATACATCTAAAACATATTACCATAAAGATACTTCCTTTTTTGATTTTAAAAAATTAATTTTGGTGTATCTATGGAATTTTTTGATCATGTCCAACACTACAATTTTTATCGTTCACTTTGTTCATAGATATCATTTTTTCATAACTCCCATTTCATTATACAAAAGTATCCAAACATTTTTTTCAAAATTGAAATATAATTTCTTATCCATTCAGTGACCATTTGAGAAATCTCGTGATTTTCATAGACCTTATCATTTTAATTTGAATCGACATTCTTAAATTTTTAATTTCCCTCGATAAAAACCTTATTTTACTCAAAAAAATTCTTATCATTTATTTTTTAATGTTATACAACTGCATTATTATTATGATATATATTTTAATTTTTTCAATCTTTTAATTCAGTTTATAAATATCAGGCTTTTGAAAACCAAAATCAATATTAGAATAATAATGAAAATAAAAACTAAAATCATAAATAAACTCATTTAATGAAATGTTAAAGCATGTGTTAGTGGGATACTTTTCTATAAAGGATTATTCATTTGAATATGATTAATCATTAAAACCCCACCCAATAGGTAAAGCTATGTTATACTTTTTATTACAATTTTTTTCCTTTATTTCATTATTTAATCAGGGACAGTCAATCTTAATATGTGATTTCTTTCTGTATTCATAGAAATTAATATCTGAAGAATTATTATAAGTATAGTTACCTTTCTTGTTATCTAAGTGTACATATATAGGGTAATCCTATATAAATATTATTGATAGGCCATTAATTATGTTTTAGTCCTTATAGACTCCTTTCACTAATAAATAAACAACATCTTTATTAGTTCTCTAGATTTTAGAATTATAATAGTAAGATGTAGCATTTATATTTTAATCAAAAGAAACAATTTGTTTTATTTTTAGTCTCCTTATAAAAATTTTGTTGATTTCTAGATGATATTTCAGTTTTGAACCAGTGTGTTCATAAACTTTGTTCTATTTTAAGTTTCATCTTTTATCAATCAAAACTTTATTTTCATTCTATTTCATTAGTAGGGATCTAAAAACTATTTCAATAAGAATTACATTTTCAAAGGATTCAGAGAGAGAAATTATTCAATTTATAATACTCATGAATGTTCAGAACATATGGTGAAAAAATTCTTCTTATACCATATTTAATTATTGATGTTCATCTCATAAAATTACAAGTTTAGTTCTTTCAATATTTTGTTTTCTAATATTGTGAAAATTGAAAAATTATGAAAATATATAGATAAGTATATCATATATATACATGACTAAAATAATTTCTATTTATAACAAAATATAAAATATATATAACCTTTCAGTTTAACATCTACTTTACCACATCATTACCAGTAATAAACATTGGGTTAAAATGAATTAGTTTGTATGGTTTTACAAAAACAGTCCAATGTTCAACACTCAAGTTCTTAAGATAGGATTCCATTTTGGATTTACAGTATCCTTAATATTTTCTATCAAAGTAGGGTGGTGTTTGAGGAATCCATCCATCATTATAGTTTAAACCCTCCATCTCAAAAACTGTTAGACTATTAAGCCTAAGATATTATTAGTAACAAATATATATCCATAATAACCAATTATTTGAAGGGAATGGGTTTGATACCAATTATTTTTCCAAGTTAAGATAATAGAGTAGGTCAGTAGGGGGTGAAATGACAAGTTCAAAATTTAAATTAACTTAAATCAAAGTGAAACCGATATTATAGAAGAATGTGAAGTGAAAATAATTATAGAATATAAGAATTTTTTATAATATTTTGGATAAAAAAAGATCATACATGTACTCTTAACTTCTTCTACTCAATTATATAAATAGAAACCACTTTAATAACTAGATCTCATATGAGTTTCACAAATCATTACAACCAAATTTTTATTTGGAAAGTACAATTTCAAGACACTGATAACTTTGAATGGGGAATACTAACCCAATACAACATACACCATTTTAGTGGAGGTATAACCAACACACTTATACCATTTAATAGAGGTATAACAAAACAAGTTTTTAAATTTTAATGAAAATTCATAAACTAAAAAAACACACACACACAAAATTATAAAAAATTAGGTCACCCTAAAACCAAAGTAAAACAGTAAAGGATTAGAACATCATAGTATCTTTCAATCACATCAAGATGTTTTCTTTACAATGAATTCTAGACAAGTAGTTATTGTAGTTATCAAGTTTATATGGAACCACATCATTTATTCTTAATTTTATCATTAATAAGTTTACAATTCTTTGGTTCTATTAATCTATATTTATAGAGATCCTCTCAATCATAATTTCATTCAAATTATTCACAGCTATTGAATTATTTATTCCTAAAATATCAGTCACAATATTCTCCATGAATTGATATTGAACTATATCAATATTTTTAAATCCATTTTTATGATCCATATAGTTAGTAAATAAATTAACAATAATCTCCATAATAATTAGTTATTAATCATCCTGAAATCTTATATAAAATCCTTCAAAATGTCAAATATTTAAATTTAAAAAACTTAACAAGATTACCAGTCATGGAATATGATAGATAAATTCATAGAAAATGATAAATAAATCTGAAATACTTAGAAAAATTCAGTTAAATCCAAAACATATGAATTCCCATATTTTATAAAACTATAATTTGATAATACATTCTTAAAAATCAATAATACATTAATTTTATAAGTATTTCATAAAAATTAATAATGATTTCATTTTCAAAATACTTTCAAAAAATTTTCAATACTTTCATTTACATAATACTTTCATAAGAACACATAATAATTTAATAAAAATGTTTAAGACTTTTATTTCCATTATACTGTCAAGATCGAAAAGGGATGAACCAACACTGGGGGTGGGGGTGAATTAGTGTTAGTAAAATGTTATCAAATTTAACTTTTTTAATCCCTCAATACCTCTTCACTTATTCAATGAATGAATTTATCTTTTCCTTATCACTTCATTGGTCAGGATGCACGCATATATTAACTAGGGAACATCAAAACAAGGACACTAGGGTTTGTTGATGAGTTTTTACTCCTTGAAGATGACTATATTATTAGTACATCATGGTTATTTCCCCACAAGAAAACTTCCTTTTTTACCAATGAAAAAATGATCAATTGTACGACCTTGAATTCATTATCCTAGCATCGATTAGGTACAAGGAAAGGAAGGAATTACTGCCCCTCTATACTAGAAAAATGTATTGTACTTACTTAAATCAAGATCACCTATAATGGAACGAGTCCCTATTATACTATATAGATTGATATTATTAATCTAGTTTTATAATAAAATGGGATACCTCTAATTTATTCATACATATACATTATATAGAAAATTTATCTTGTCTATATCATATTCTTGGCCTAAATATAGTATCTAATATATGTATGCCACACTCTTTCTCTTCTTTTTCTTCTTATTAAGTGTGTATGTAATGAATCCTTGATGAAACATTGTAACACATTCTATATCACTCTCTTTGATTCTTCAAGGTTTGAAACAAATTTTTTATTAGGTATCTCACTTAGTATTTCTCTTTTTACTTGTAGAATATTTGTATTATACATAGACAATCAAGAACATCAATTTATTTCTATCTTCTTATAATATATATTCACTATATTTCATGAATATTTTATCTCAAAATTATTACACTTTGAAACACTTAAAATATCATAATTTAAATATCCTTATTATTTGATATTCTTAGAGACTCAATATTCTTAAATTCCTCTATTATCATAGTTTACAGAACTCAACATCTTCATTATTCATCTCATTTAACCCTTTATTTTAATCTAGCTCAAGATTCAACCATATTTTCCCCATGTGAATTTTGAATTATAACAACCCCCTCTTCCAAAAAATCCATGCATTTATTCCCTTTGTAAATCCTCTGCATGTGAATGAATTTACTGAATATTTTAAAATAATGGTTTCTCCATGATTTGCGGCATATGTCTTTTAAAATATATTTTCTTTCCATCTTCTTCTAGAATCTCAGCTTGAACTGAATGTTCATGATATCTTGAATTTGAACAAATGACAAATCATTTCCATGTTTAGATATCATATGTCTTTAAAAGGAGTATAAACTGAAGTTATATGATCTACACATAGAGACATATGATGTAAATACTCACTCTCAGAGACATAAAATAAAATTCATACATTAAAAAGTTATACAATGACCACATAAGACATATAATATCAATATAGAAGTCATACGATGATCGTAAGAGTTTGTGAAATTCATATGATATGAAAGATGTATGCTCATACCTACCTTTATTTTTATCATAGGATACTATATGACATTGAGAAACCCCCATTACCATTTTCCAATGGACATAAACTTCTCCATGATGCGGTGTCCTATCCTATAAAGTGAGCAATCCTCATAATATTAAACTAGCTCCAGTTGATAGACCTTCCATATTTATTCCCCACCATCAAGTTAATCTCAATATAAATAATGAATAATTAGTATCATGATAAATCCACCTTGATCATGAAGTATTCTTATCATCATATTTAATCACCTTCTTCAGAATATAATAATTTTGGATTATCAAATTCTCTTTTACGTTTTTCAATTAATCCTTATGATAATTCCCTATCAACATTGGAATCACCTTTTCAAAGCGTTAATGAACTTTACACAACTATTATGTATTTTAGATTATCCTTACATATTAATTCATAACTATTACATAGGTTTAATATTACCTTCATGTATCTATCTAGATCTTAGCATTACCTATATGTTAGTGAAGATAACCTTTACAAAAATTCTCATTTCCCTTATGCAGATGATTGGATTTTCTAAAAAGACTCTATCCACCCCAAATAACCTTAATTAAACTTGAGGCTTCCTCAATAATTCCATCAGTTCATCCAAGTGTTTTCAATATTTATTTTAATATATTTCACGCTCACTTATCCAAGCATGGATTCTATTTTACAACATATATAGGAATCATCAAGATATATTCATTGGAATAAACTTCATCATCATTTTCCTTTTCCACCAAGTGATTGAATCCCTAATAATACAATGGAATAAATTTCCTCACACCTTTTGTCATATTACAATGACAAGAAAGTAGATATATTTTCCACATAAGTGGAGGAAAAATATAACTTCCAAGATATAAATTAATAGTTAAATTATCATGTAATATCCACAAATTAATATATAATATCACCCTTTATTGGGGAATTATTCTTTTTCTCAACATTCTTAGGTTATCCAACTACTTTCAAGCCATGCTCCATCAACATATAGTAATGAAATAACTCTTTACTTATTGATAAAAAATATCTCCCAAACACAAGGTGGGATAAACCCCCCCTTGTATTGGCTATGAATAACAACTAGAAAATGATATGTTACTATATTCTTCCAATTCTATTTTCCACTCCCCTACTTTATATTTTTCAATTTAATTTTATTATCTCCAATTTATTTGTGACAAATACAAAGTTCATGGAAGATGTTGGTATCAATTAATACATAATTTATGTCCAATAATTTATCCCACTCAAAGTATACATCATCCATGATCTGTTCAGAATACACAAGGGAAAGTATTAGATAAAAAATCCATCCATCGATCAATCATAAAACGAAACCAACAAATAATAATTAACCCAAATCCTATATAGGATGTGAATATATACTTAGGATGAAACCAAATGATTCTAATTAATGTTTTCTTTACTTTTGGAATAATCCAAAGATCCTATAATAATTTTAATACAATGATTAGAAACATTCAACCACATGTAGAGGGATTAAGAAATAATCCAAGAGATCTCCTAAAACTCTTAAAATTATTAATATTTATTAAATCAGTTTCTACCCCTTACTATAATAATTTATTCCTGAGAAAACAAGGGTGATATAATAAGCATTTATAAATATTAATGAAAAACTCACAAGAACCTTATTGAATTCAAATATACATGAAGTATGAACTATGGAAGCTTCTTAAGTACTTTCTACACCCCCCTCAAGGAGATACTTCTCATAATCTTAATCTTGGTAGTTATATTATTCAAATATTATTTTTGATTATAAATATTAAATCATACTGAGATTTTGGATTCTTTATATCTATAAATATTATTATACCTTACTTCACTTTATTAGTTTTATATTTGAGAACTATAATCAAATTTAATTCCCTATACGATTAACAAAAAAATACAACACAAAGAATTATTGAATAATGTGGAACCTCAATTTATACATAGTGTGAGAAAAAATGATGATAATCAATTTTTAACCCTGATATCCTTTTATTTATACTTATTCTTTTAGAGTATCAATCATGAAAGATCTTTTTTTTTCAAATTAGAATTTACTTTAAGTAACATGTGTAATTTTCTTCTCTTTTTTTGTGAGATATTCTCATGATCCATCAAGGAACATGCATAAATTGGTTATTGTTTCATATTATTTGATATTTCATCTTGAGCTGTGTGATTGTTACATAATCATTAGAATTATGTCTAGCCTAAGTACACCTCCCACTCTTCTCATCTAAAATTATAGGTTTTTATTTTTTGACAGAATCTCATGAAATTTGACATCTTTATGTGAATTTTATTCTTTTACTTTAGTACTTGATTTTATTTGTACTTCCTCTATATTATTACATCTTTAAAAATCAGCTATCAAAATTACTAAAAAATATTTTAGAGCATCAATGACTTCTTTAGTGTTTCCACATGGGCTACTTTAATTAAATTTATTCATATCAAATCCCCTTTTTATACAACACTTATCTTAATCTTCATGGGTATGTTAGCTATGTAAATCCCATAAAAATTATTTAAAATTTTATTAGTAGTATTAAAATTCTAAATTTTCTTCAGTTTATTTCATAAGGTATTCCTTCCATCCTCCATTATAATTTAGGGTATTCTTTCTCCATTTAGTTTTGATACATTCTTTTTTGAGAATGAACCATTTCCATGACCAAACAAATTATAATTATCATAGATATTTCAAAGTTATTTAAATATATTTGAATAATATATATTCCTCATATTATATAGATGTTTCTTATATACAGGATTAATCACCCTATAAAAAGTGTGTTTTTTCCTCTAAAATTTAAGGATTATACCTGAAATCCAATTAATTATTCCTAAAATGGTTTTAGCACAAAAACTTTATAATAAACCTTTTCATTTTTCTTTTATTTGGATGATGTCCAAAAATGGGAGGCAATTATTTTATGAATTTTTCAATAACTAGTTTGGATATTCTTAAGGAACATATAATCATAATACTTTTATCCACAATAAACATAGTGGTAGGATTATTTATGTTTTCATCATCTATTTTGGTAAAGGTGACTAAGTATTTTAATCTATAAATTATTTTTAACTTATTGACTCATGTGATATCCTACACTTACTTCTCTAATCTAAAACAAGTTTCTCTTGGTTCTCAAACCCTTTATAAAAGCAACATAATATCTTATTATTTTGACTATGTATCCATTTTTCTGAGGATAACCGAATTTAAAACATCACATATTTGTGATACACTCAACAAATATTTCTTTATCCCATAACAAAATAGTATACTATTTGAACTGATTTTATTTTTACCAATTATTACTATTCCAATACCTTTAAAATTTAATGAAATATCATGACCAAATTTTACTACTCCTCCTTATTTATCTACATTTTTATGGTTTTTAAAATCATATCCAATGTGAAATGAAAACCTAGTGTCCATTATCCAAGGCCTTTCAGATTTTTAATCTTTAAATGCAACTTCATCCACATTTTCCTATAGCCCAATTTAGATTTGATTCTCATTATTTACAAACCAATGACATATATTAGACTAATTTGGGATACAATAAACACACATATCTAGGTTATGACTTTATTAATAACATATTAAATAGAATTATTTTATCCTTTCAAAAATGTTTATCACGTTAACTTTATACTCAAGATATTGTATAATTTTCTATGTTCTCGTATATTATTATTGTATCCCCATTAATTTCTAATTATTGAAATTTTTTTATTTACCATGAATATTCCCATTTCTCTTAGAATTTACATATTAAATATTTCTTTCATGTGCCCTGAGAAAATACACATAGCTTAATGAAACTTACGATCAATTAGAATACACCTACATTAACATGCATTTTCTAAATTATTCAAGTATGCTAAGGTTTACATGTTTTCTAGTGTATGATGAAACCTATGTTGAATCTCAAACACACTTATATATATATAATTACACATAATCTTAGGAAAAATAAATTATTTTGGTAGTCCTTTGTGAATGTTTTATCACTAATCTTGAATCCCCTTAATCAAGATCAACACATTTTAAAATCACCACCATGGCTTTGAGGGACATTAAAAACACTTGAAATATGATGTAGATAATGAATTTACAAACAACACAGGTATTTTTACATTAATATCAATAAATTAATTATGACACTAAAATATGAATTTCTGAAAAATACAACATTATTACCAAAGGTTCAACAAATACTTTATTTTTGATTCTTATGAATGTTTAAAAATTTATTTACATTTTCATTATATTTTTAAGGAATTAATTATTACATAATATGTTCACTTGAATTAGTAAGATTTATTTCTTAAGAAAATTTCTAGATCTTTATTTTTTAATAATTCTTCAGAATTGGGTACAATATTAAAGATAAAGTAAGACTTCTAAAATGAACGTTTCATGACTTTGATCCATAATGTAAGACTCCATCCATTTTAAAAATATATAACTTTTAAAAATTCAAGAAGTTAAATATAGAACATGATTCATATGTAATATATATAACTTTCAAAAAATTTCAATATGTAAGAGGTTATATTTAAATATAAGAAACATAATACATAATAAATGATACTTTTTAAAAATTCAATTTGTAAGAGGTTTACAATCAATACAGAAGGGGTCATAGTTCATATGTAAGAGGAGATGTTATAAAAATAGTTTATACATAACATTTTAGAATTAATGAAAATAATGAAATAGAGAATATTTAAGAATTTTAGTATTCAACAATGAGATGTAAGAAAAAATACTTAGAGAATTCCATCAACATGAAAATGTAAGAAAAAAAGAGAATAATAAATTTGAACAAATAACTCATTACATTATATATCATTATAAAAAAAATAAAATAATTAAACTTTTATACACATTTAATGAGTGAGAATTTTTACTGACTAAAAATTAATTTTTTATTATCCAAACACCATTGAGGAAAAAGTGAGAAACCATACAAGAATTCAATGACCTAAAAACAATAAAACCACAATGGTAAAAAGTTGTAGGACAAAAAACTCACAACCTACAAATAAGGGCCCCTAACTAGAATCATAAACATAAATAGAGAGATGATTAAATCCAATAATCTCAACATATGAATAGTATTCAGGCCCTCACACTAGCTACTAAACCCTCATTTTCTCTAAATCTCCATCCCCTTTTTCTTTACAAATTCAATTTCTTCCATCACTATAGATAATTTTTAAACCATCAAGGACCCATAAGATTAAAAAAACTATTTAATTTAATAGATTGACAATTTCAATCATAAAAATGGTGAAAGGGTGAAGTGAGACATATGATAGGTGAAAATGGGTTTTTGGAGGAACAATGGTATGATTTCGTGCAAGTGGTAGTAAGCAAGGGTGTCAAGGATGTAGTGTGAAATATTTTTTTGGCTGTATATTTAATGAAGGATAGTAAATGTGACCTTTTTTGAGGGATAAAATTACCACCAATGGTGTGGTAGTGATGACTGAGCTCTTTGATCACAATTTAGGTTTAATTTGGAGTAGATATGGTGGAATCAATGGTTAGAGTGGTGAAAATAATGAAAATGAAAAAATATAGAAATTTTCCAATAATTAGGAGGTTAATTTATAACTACTTGACATGTAATATATTTTATGGTGGATAGGGTTTATGTGGGATAAGAAAATCATATAATGTGTAAATGTAAAGTACATACTTTTTATGATCATTAGGGTTTTCTATATTTTACTTTTTGAAGTTTTAAATACCACATGGTGAGTAGACTATAAGTAAATATCTTATATTGATAATATATTTCACATGGTGTGTCCTAGATCACACACCCAACCATTAAATGGATGTAAGTTCACCCCATATACTATTCTATATGTAATATACTAGAGTACACACATAAACAGTACATGGTGTGTATGTACACCCAGTATACTATTTGACATAGTGTGTACTAGATTACACACCCATATAGTCTATGATATATACATGGTTTGTACTTAAAATTATATGTCATTTAGTTCAACGCTACATGGATTGATGGTGGTAAAAAATTTCCATGATGGACTGTATGAAATTCAAACGAAAGTACATTTAGTTTACTATGCATCCTTTAGTGTTTTTCAAATATTTTGGAATGAGTGTAAGAATTTAAAAATTAAATAGTTCATTATAATAATTTTTTAAAAATTAATATCATGGTGTGATTATCTTTTCCATAACATACTATTCATATGGTGTCTTGGATAGTATATGTATGTTATCTCCTTGAGGCAATGAGTGGGTATGAGAGAGATGAATTGATCAAATATAGGGTTGGATACTCCCCTAGTGATGTGTTGATTATAAGGAATGAGTCCCCCATATTGTTCTTGAAGTTTGGTACTCCCACGAAATTATTATGGTGTAGGTTCTCTATATTCAGCTACGAGTTTAGTACTCCCTTATGCCCAAAAATGTGTGGGTCCCAAATGTGATGGATAGAGTTAAGAACTTCCTACTAACATTGTGTGGGTCTTTTATCTATAAAGTTAGGTACTTCACCTTTTGGGGGGACTTTATAAATGAGGCATGGGTCATATATTGGGGTTTGGTACTACCTTGACTAACAAAAATTCTTTGGTGAGACATGGATCATGTGATACAGATTTTTTGAGGTACATGGGTTTTTGCATGGATAGGTAGTTATGGAAAGCTGGGGTCAATACTCCCTTGATTGATAACTATTCATGGAAAATATATTGGTTCCCAAATATTTTTTAGTAATATTGGAATATTTTTAATGGGTAATTGGGTACAATACTCATTTTAATTCCACATTTAACACATTGAGGCACAAGTTACCCTTAATAATTTTTGGGTGATAGCATTTAATGGAAGGATAACATGGATTTTACAGGCATTAATATTCCCAAGTAATTCTTTATGTCCTTCAATATATTACTTGAATCTAGGCTATAGACTTCAAACTTTTTGTGAATTTTATTATTATGAGAATCCCTAGTTATTAATAAGAAATTAACCTTTATTGGGTAGAGTTTAGATGACTTGTACTCCCCTATTCCCCTAAAAATTATAGTGGTAGAGAATATATGAATTTTTTCCTTCTTTATGGTTCCACTCCATTTTTGGAGTCTATTTTTTAATTCGTTTTTTATTTATGTTATGGGTCCTAGGTTTTATTGAGTATGTTTGTACCCACCCCTTCATGGGCTTCATGTCCACATGTGTTGTGTCTGTAAAGACAAAGAATAGTTCGAAGACAATCTCGATGGACACCGAGTTGTTTCAGATTGTTTAGAGATAATTATTTATATATCTTGGGGGTTTATGATGGTGGATGTGACTACTATAATTGGAGAACATTACAAGTGTCCTTATAGTTCCTATGGATATTTCCTATGTGATGTTATAATTATCATGTGATATCTTATGCTTTCATTGAAAACTGTTCAATTGTTTATATTTCTATTTTTGGTGTTATTAGTTATTTTTCATATTAGAGATGTATTTTTATTGTGGTTTATTATAGGAAAGGTCCTTTAATTTATCTTATGCCTTATTTATTCTAGTTTATATCCTTTATCCTATTCTAGGTGAGCTTTGGGTGGCACACTCGACTTACTACCAATTGAGGTGGGTTTTTGGTGGGTTGAGTCTTTTCATTTGTTATTTTTTACTATATATATATATATATATCTTAAATTATATTTCATGATTACAATTTTTACCAAAATAAATATTTTATATATTATATATTCAACAAGAATTGTGAGTGATGACTTTCTTAGTTATTTATGTGATATATAAAATAAACATACAATGTGTTCCATGTTGAGTAAATACTCTATTTTATCCCCCATAACTCATCTATGTTGAGTATATTTCTACATTTATTTAACAAATGACCATGTTTTTTTAATGAAATAAATAATTTATTGATATTTCATTATTTCATCCAAAATAATTCAAACACTATTTTATAAAATCTGTTTCTTATGGAAAAGAATAAATTATATTTTATATGAAAAATACAATTTTGGTTTTTTTAGCTTATTCTCGACTAAATGTAGGTGCTAAAAAATTCATACAATACACTTTCTAATGACATAAAAAAATATCTGTAATTAATTATCCATCCAAAAAATTTTCATTCTTATTTATAATAAATTTATTTCTTCAATGTTTCAACACACACTTTTACAAAGACCATTACATGATTACTTGACCAATATAACATGATAACTTGAATTTGTTGATTCATAAAAAATTCAATGATCTTAAAAGTGTCTCAAACCAAATTTCATCAACCTTTTCCCATCACCATACATATTCACTCATATTAGAAACATATTCTTCTAAAATTCCTTTCATATTTACATATTATATAAGTGTACACATAAAGTCCCATATACCACTGTGAGATGAAAAATTAACTACAATACATTAAAATTTGTAGAATACATCAATTTTATGTGATGAAAATTAATAAAATAGTCATAAATAAAAACATCATTTATTTCATAACCATATATTTTCTGAAGTGTAAATAATTTCTCATTTCATTACTTATTGACATTGTTAATGATTTTAGAAACTCAAAATACATTAATAAAAATAAATAAAATCATCATAATTATATAGGTATTTAATCCCCCTCTATAGATTTGTTATTAAAATAATAAATATAATTGTTCACCAAAAATATATATGATTTATTTAGATTTCAAACCCTTTTAATCAAAATTATATCCTTTTCTCAATTAAAATGATTCCATATATTTTTCTCATTGAGAAACACATAATGTCACATCATTGGATTGAGTGATTTTTTTTAGGAATCTTAATTCATAACAAGCCAAATTTTTTTGGATTATGGGGTTTATTATTTTTCCCAAAGTCTCTTCTCCTATTTTTTTTCTTACTTAATAAGATCCCCATTTATATTTTCCTATCTAATAAAATACAATATTTAAATACCACTTAATATTTATGCAATTACCCCTTATAACGTAATCCAAAAAATGGAAGTGTTCCTTATTCGTTGATAACGACTTAGCATATGATAAGAATTTGGAATTGGTTTTGGTTTTATTTGATTAATTGGTGTATTTATTTATTAATTGGTGCCTTTTTATGATTTAATTTTTCACTATTAAAAGTTTGGGGAAAGAAAATGTAACTGGTCACTAAGAGGATAACACTCTGAATTTTGATTTTAGAAAGATTAATTTTCTAATAATTATTCTACACCTGAACTAGTTTTATTGGATTATTAATGTTCTATTTTCTTAATTTGGGTCCCTTGATGGTTTGGTTTAGTTTCCCATGATGTTATAAAATGAAACACAAGTATGGGAACTACTATAAAATAAACCCTACAATGCCCTGCCCAGGGTGCTAGAATGGTGCCCGAGTAGGTAACCAAATAACCTTAGGTGCACATTCCTACATGCCAAAGGCTGATGACTAGAATTGATGGTTAAACATAATTATAGGGAGATTATTCCGTCTAAAATAACAAACATGGATCATTCCCAATTATAATAAAAATTTAACAAGGCCTATCCATATATTGGATGTCCCTCCAACCTATAAAATTGAAATGAGGATCCCCACAAGCCCCCTTAGTATAGAATATAAAAGAGGGAAATCTATATGATGAATAAACCACATATAGAGTAATTGTAGTAGATAAAAAATAGACGTAATATAGAATAAATGGACCAGAAGCTTGTAAATGCCAAATTTAATGAAAATAATAAATACAATAGCCTCCAACCCAACTCATGTAACATTTTTCTATATCCACAACCTCCATGACCAGATGACCTATACTATGAGTCCACCACCATGTGGTGATTATTTTATGAGGAAAAAAGAGTAAACCCTTGTACACTATAACCCAAGATATTTACATAGACACGAGTTGAGTACAATGATGTTAGAAACACAAGTAACCTGGTGTGTTCCATGCCCAATGCACCCCTGAGCCTACCCTAAGAAAAATACCCAATTTCACCATATAAATTATTTTCAAATTAAACTCAATTTCATCTAAAATTCTTCAAAAACTCACTATGAAACAAACCTTATGTAAAATGATGAGTTATACCATGATTTTAACCTCTCTAAATATCCAATACACGCCACACAAAAAATCCCCTTAATGATCAATGAATTAACCATGATTCATGGATATAATCATTCTAAAACATTTCCAAATTGAATAAAATTAATTAAGGAATGGAGGAGTAAAAAATTGGGGTTAAGAGAGGATACCTTATCTAAAAATAACACACCAATTCCCTCAAGAATCACATAGATTGAAGGCACACCATAAAAGGGAAATAGATAGAAAAGTGGGGATCTTACCATTATGTTCATATGGTTAGAGGATAATAAAAATGAATATATTAAAAATAGGAACACCTAGAAAAGAAATGTCTTCCCCTTATTAAAATGATGGTTCCTAGACCCCATTGGTCGGACAATGGGGCTCATAGGTGAGCCGGTGGGTTCAAACAATGTGATCAAAACAATGTCCATCCCACCAGATGGTTGGTGGTAGTTCACTGTTTAGCTAGTGTGGCTAGACAGTGTTCCCAACACACTTTCCATTCCACCAGATGGCTAGTGGTAGATCACCCGCAATCTGATGAGCCTAAACATTTTCCAAACACATTTTCTGGTGCACAAACTTATTGGTGAAAATATTCTTAACTTTAGCATCCTTACCACCCAACCACCACTCTAACACCAATTAAAACTACCTCATAGACATACTTCATTGTGAAAGAATATCCCTTAATATTCTCAAATGCTCGTAATGCCTCTTTGAGAATCTTTTCTTAAAGAGGACCCTCTTAAAAAACTATGAATTCCATTGAGAATTTAAAACCTATAACAATGGATGATGTTATGAAATCACCACTATAAATCTTATTATCCTCTAGAAGTTTTATTAATCTCAAACCCCATCTCCCAACCTATCAAAATCTTCAAAGTAGTGAGACTTTTCTATGTTTCATCTTCAAATGCCTAACATTCTTTCACTATACAACTCCAAAAACTAATCCCCAAAACCTAATCTCACTTCCAAAATCCCCGGTTTGATGCTCAAACCTCATAAAAAATGTCCTAAATTATGCTTCTTATGTAGATTCCAAATCACATCATCTGATTTCACATGATATCACTAGTCATTCCCTCCTCAACCAACATTCCTCGAAACCCCTTGACCTCACCTACTGACACATCACCAATGACCTCGGATCCTGATGCCTAACTGCAAAGGCATATTGTCAACATATAAACATGCACATCATATTTCAAACACAACATATAGTTCCATCTCTAAATTAAAATATCAATTGATCAAACCAACTACATCAACCTTACTTTTTCTTACATTACTATTACATCATTTTAAAGATAAAAAACATAATAGCATTACAAAACTAGGATCAAAAGGTTTAGTATCATTGTTAATTTAGGCCCATACAACATTTATACCTAATAAAAATAATCCTTTATTTCAAATCTTCATCTTTCTCCTTATAAATCTCTCTTTCTCCTTAGATCATGTAGTCACCTGGGGATATACATCAAAGAAAGGGGTGAGTTAAAAGCCCAGCAAGAGGATAAATAAGTACATGAATCGATATAACATGGGTGAGAAAAATAGTAACCATAATAAAATAAGTATAGTAACATAATAATAATAATGAGATGAATCATTAGATAATGGAATGGAATGTTTCAATGCATAAAAATGAAACATTGTGTCTTAGTGGTCAAGTACCATACATAGTTGTGAACAAAGATAGCATCATGTTCATCCATAAAATTTGTATAAAATAATAAAATCATCATTTTGAACAAATATAGAATCAATTTTATTCATATTTCAAATTATTTCATGAGATACATCATATTACCCAATTCATTATAGGGATATATAATTCTGGTCCCACCTATCACATCATAACATTTATATAATCTTGTATGACACATAAAGAATATATCAATAGTAGTCATAAAATAACCCATGTTAAGGAATGAGTTTCATAATAATTTCATAAATAAAAAATTCATGAATAAAATTTGGGGTTACCAAATGAAATAGGGAAAAACATACTTGGTATAATAATCAACAATCTTGATTGAAGAAAAAACAATCTCAAGAGGAGTGAATATGTGTTTTTGAAAGAAGAGTTCTTTTGGAATTTTTCTTTATCTTCCATAAAATTAGATTTAAAAAATGTATATAAATGGAAATAAAATGGAAGAACAATGAAGTTATATTTTAGGAATATTAAAAGAATATACACACTAAATTTGACTCGATAAAGGAATAACCCCAAGAAAGGGAGTTGGGTTTGAGAATCCCCTTGCCTTATGTATGAATGATTTCTTCACATTAATATACTGTATAATCAAATTAGATTAATTAATTTCTAAATAAATAATATATTATACATTTATTTAATTTATTATAGTTTTTTTAGGTTTTTTTATGGACATCTTGATGATTTATAGAGTTTAATTTCATCATTTCAAGAGCATTTTTTTCATGGTTTCATGGTCGATTTAATTTTATATAATTATGGAAGTTAATGTAAAATGAGAATAATTATCAATAAGTGAAATTATGTATTATTAATGAAATTATAGAATTTAAAATGGTCCCATATATAATTTTTTTTATATTTTATGATGATGATTCATTAGATAAAACATTAATGAAAAGTTTTAATTTATTTTGGATATTTTTACAACCATCATGAACTTGTGTCATTTTATTTAATATCATGCTTATATATTGGTTACAATATATGATTAAAGTTCTAATATGTATATAAAAATTTTATTTAACGATAATAAATATTTTTTGACCATCCCTAAAGGTGGTAATGGAAAATGAAAACTTGTCATCCACGAAGGCGGTGACTCGACACATCACTGACGATGATTTTATTTTTAGAATAAAAGGAGGATATAAGTGATTTAATTATGGATAATTCCTTAAAATAAAATACAATTATAGTATATATATGATACTTGAGTTATGATTCATATTTGGATACGGTAGGTGACGAGAGAATAAGAAATAAAATAAAATTAAAAGATAACAAAATATGATTTTACCTCTTGAATTTATTCTCTTTGAGAACCTCATTAAGGGACTTGGGTTTGGTGGTTTTTTATAAAAAAAGCTCTTGGATGTGGGGAAGAGGATTGGTAATGTAATTGAGTATAATTTAGAAAATATTAAAGCCCTATAAGTTGTGAGGATAAGAGGTGGTGTGGGGTGGTATTTATTGGGAAGGAGAGGGGTGTTTTTTTATTTTATCCATTAGTTTATTATTTTGGCTCAAGACTATAAATAGTGATGATTATTGTGACTAAATATAGTAAAATGTTTAGGATAGTTTAAACCAATGAGTTAATACCTCATCCATGAATCATAAATGTCTTAATAATTCATGTATTTAGCTTATATTGTAAATTATCATATTTCACTATTCACAAAAAACAACTATTTTAGAAAATCCCAAAAAATAACTCTAACCAATTTTCAATGTGTAGAATTAAAAAAATGGACTCCATTTTATAAAAACAGTTTTCTAAATAAAAGAAATTTTATTTTTAATTAAAATCATCATTTATTTTAAAAACAAAGATTTTAATATTATAACTGATTTTATGACATTTTGAAAAATTATTTAAAGTCTCATAAAAGTTTCATATAATAATAATATAACAAAATATTAACTTATGAATATATTTTATGAAAATAAATTTTCTTTTAGATCAATATATTATTTATAAAATTGTAAATAAACATTTATATTCCATAAAAATACGAACACTTAAATTATCATTTTTAAAACATTTATTTACTTACACTATGATATAATCATTTCATATTTTCATTTATAGATACATAAGTTTTATTTATACTTTCATAGGCGAGGAAACTATTATATTTGATAGATTACTATCCACAATTGTTATTTTTCTTTTCCAACAGCCAAGTTACTATTCCATTAGTATAGGTTCCTTAATTTCTATAAATATTACTTATTTATTTATTTATTTATTTATGAGAATGATGTTTTTATGGGGATATATATGTCATGAAAGTGTTTTATAAATATAATAATGGAAATTATATTGATAAATTTTGTGTTGTTACATTCTCCCGCCCTTTTTAAATTTCTCCTTAAAAATTTTGTTTTAGAAATTAAGGTGAAAATAGGTGATGGTACTTCTCCTTAACTGTTTCCTCTAGTTCCCATGTCACCTCTTCATACTTATTATTCCTCTACAACACTAGGAAAAAGTGAGTTTTTTGTTTAATAGGACTTTGTATCTTCAGTCCAAGATCTTTACCGGCTTCTCTTCACACGAGGGGTCATTATATTGTTGTACCACATCCTTATTCAATACATGTTAGGGGTCAGGTATGTACTTCCTCAGGAGAGATACATGGATCATGTCGTGAACTTGATCCATATTTGGTGGAAGTACAAGCCGATCAGCCACTTATCCTATGCTATCTAGGATCTAAAAGGGGATAATGCACTTTGATCTAGCATTCAATTTCATTCCAAACTACATGATTCTTTTCCATGGTGATATTTTAAGAAATAATTTTTCTCCAACATTGACCTCCAAGTCCCTTCGATGGTTGTCATCATAGCTATTTTTTTGACTCTAATAATCTTTGATATGTTGTTGGGTAAATTGAACCTTCTATTTCATTTATTTCACAAGATCAGATATAAGTATCTTTCATTCACCAACTTCATCCCAATAGGTGGGAGTTATACATAGATTCCCATATAAATCTTTATATGGAGCCATCTGAATACTTGATTGAAATATTTTGTTGTATGAGAACTCAACCAATGTGAGATTATGATATGATCCACATTTTAATTCTATTGAGTAGGCTCTTAGAATTTTCTCGATCATTTGAATAGTCATTTTAGATTGTCCATCAGTTTGGGGGAGACAAGCCATGTTGAATTCAATTCAGTACACAAATCATATTGAAGACATCCCCAGAATTTAGATGTGAACCATAGATCCTAATCATGGATGATCTAAAGTGGAACCCCATGCAGCCTCACCACATCCTTCACATATATCTTGGAAATTTTTTCAAGTGAGAGATCTCCCTAAATAGAAATAAAGTGGGTAGTCTTGGTTAGTAAATCCACCACAACCCATATCACATTGTTTCATATGGATGTCTTCAAGAGGCCAGTGAAAAAGACTATAGTGACATTCTACCACTTCAACATGGGTATAGTCAATGGTTTTTTCATCCACGTGGAATTCTGTCGCTTTGATTTAGTTGTATAACATACCAGGAACCTTGAGATATAATACAAAATATAATTCTTTATGTTCTCCCTCTTGATTATCTCTCGAAGATCATGGTATATCTTGGTACTTCTAGGATGGATGGATAATGGTGAGCTATGTGCATTATCCAATAGCTGATTCTTTTCTCAGTTGATGAAGGCACACACATCCTCATTCCAAACCAAATTAAACCATCATCATCAATATGGAACTCATTTATCTTTCCTTCCTTTAATACATTCACCTTATTTTGTAACTCTAGATCACCCCTTTTTGCCTCCTTAATATTCTATTAGATATATCGGTGGGAAATAATTTAGGCAAGGTATTATGTACTCCTTTCCATTATGATTTCCAAATCCATCCTTTTCATATATATGAATATAGGGTCTTTCTCATTCCATATCAAAGATAGAGTAGCAGGTTATTTTCTACTAAGATAATCGACAACCTTGTTTGAATTTCCTAGATTGTAATTAATATAGAAAACATAGTCCTTGATTAGATATAACCATATTTTTTATTCATGATGAGTTCATTATATGTCAATATATGCTTTAGATTCTTTTCATCATTATATATGTCACACTTCTCACCATAGAGATTACACCACCAAATATATGGAGAGAAGTTCATAGTTTCTAACTCTAGATCATGCATTGAGTAGTTCTTCTCATGGATATTAAACTACTATGAGGCATAGGCTATCCCTTAATCATTCTACATGAGTACACAACCAAATATTTTCTTTGAAGCATCAATTTATATCACAAAACTTTCTCCACTTGTTGGTAGTGTGAGTAATAGTGTAGTGATTAGACCCTTCTTTAGCTCATTAAATCTTTCCTCAAATTCATCCATCCATATATACTTTAGACATTTCCTTGTTAACTTAGTTAGAATTCCAAACAATGATGAGATATATATCAAAAAAACATCAGTAGTACCCTACTAATCTATGAAAATTACGGATTTCCATGACAGTAGTGGGGATGATCCATTCCTCAATTGCAATTATTATTGAAGGGTCCATAAAAATTCATTCATTTCTGATCATGTGTCCCAATAATTTGACTTACTACATCTAAAATTCACAATTTCTGAACTTGGAATACAATTAATCCTTCGTTAATGTTTCCAGAACAAACTTTATATGTTCTTCATGTTCCTATTTTCTTTTAGAGTAGATGATAGTATCATTGATAAATGGAACCATAAATTTGAAAAGGTAGTTTCTAAAGACTATATTCATAAAATCTTTGAAGATTTCAATGGAATTTGTATGTTTTAATGGAATAACTAGAAACTCATAGTTACCATAACATGTAAAGAAAGCAGTATAATGTATATCTTCCTTCTTCAACTTCAGTTGGTGATATCTACAATGAAGATACGCCTTTGAGAAGTATTGAGATCCTAAATGTTGATGGAACTAGTCATTAATAATTGTAGGAAGATACTTGTTTTTATGGTGATATTAATGAGTTACTGATAATCAACACACAACCACATTGATCAATCCTTTTTCTTTACATAGAGAACTGTTGAACCCTAAGGAGATGTACAAGGGTCAATAAACCCTTTGTTCAAATGCTCTTGCAGCTACTTCTTTAACTCAACCAGTTCAATCGAGGCCATCCTCTAGTGTAATTTTGAGATAGGAGTGGATACATGTATAATTTATATTACGAAATCTTCCTCATGATCTGGGGGAAGTCCAGGTAACTCTTTGGGAAATACATCACCATATTCCCTCATGATGGGAATTTCCTCTAGGTTGATTCCTTCCTTCAACTCAACCATTTCAGTGAGGTATTCTTCTTCAAAGAGCATCAACACCCACAATATTGAGGAATATTCCAAAGGAAATTCATGGTCTTTCTTGAATTTGAAGATGAGTATGGTATGGTTCAGAGTTTGAAAAGATATTTACTTTCCCTGATAGTTGATGTGTGCTATATATAACAAGATTTATTCCATGCCCAGTATAGTATCAAATTCCACCAAGGGAAGTATTATGAGAGTCAATAGAATAATATTCCTATATATTCCAACATGAGAAGAGTCCAACACTTTATTTTCAATGATCACAAAACTATGTGTTTTTACATATATCTCTACTTCAAGGCATTAGGGATTATATTAAATAGTTATAGAAAACTTGTAGGATATAAAGGAATGCATAGAACCATAATCAAATAATAATTTTTTGAATTCAAGAGTGAATAATAAGTATAACTTGTAAAACATAAGTTTCTTACTCCACTTTAGTTGTAGTGATGGAATAATATTTCCCTTAATACTTTGTATTTGGTGAAGTAGATTTTGATTCCCCTAAAGGAGTTGAGGTTTAGTGCTATTGCTTGCATAGTTCCTTTGCTCCCTACAATTTAAGCATTGAACCATGTGTGGTTCTCTCATTTTTTCCATAATATTGGTTATATTCTTAATCTCTATTCGGAATTCATGAACTTGGTGACCATCATTCCCACACTCGAATCATTTCCCCATACCTTTGAATAAATTACCATGGTGCTTCTTCCAACATTTTTGAAATGTGAGTGGTTCAGTTTTGTTTCCACCTTTTTCATTAGATCCTCTATCTTGAAACTCCATGTTTCATTTCATATGTCCATATCCATGATACCATTCTCCAAACTCCATCCCCACTTTGAGAGAACATCGAAAAAATTCTTCATAACTCCCAATTTTTTGAATATCTAGATCCTTTATAAGGTGTTTTTTATACCACTAAATAATCTTTATATTTTTCTATCATTTTTGATTAAAAAACCTGAGGTGTACATTAAAATCCTTGTGAAATTTGATTCGTAATTCAAAACAGATTCACCTTCTTTTTTTGCTTCATCTCTATGAATTCTCTCTCCATTTTTGTAGAAAGAGTTCAAGGGAAATACTTGCTATGGAATATTTTCTTAATGTATCCCCACTCCATATATTCTATTTCATTATTTGGATTAGTGTTCTTAATCAAAGTTCACCATTTACTAGACTATCCCTCTAAACAATTATTGGAAAGAGTCACATTATCCTTCTCAGAAAAGAGAATAATATAAAGGGTATTCTCCATTGAGTTGACCTAATATTCCATGATGAGTGGATTGGAAGATCCACTAAATATTGGTGGTCATTTCTACATAAAATATTTCATAGCCAGTTTCTCCCTATTTGGTGAAGGTGAAAATTCCACATTATTTAGTTTATTTTTCATATCTTAATATAGATGAGTGAGAATCACCATGAAATTTTGAACTCCACCTCCCAAGGCATTGGGGACATCATTCGGGTAACTGATGCATTGTCCATCACATGGGTTTTTGGATTGGTTTCTCCTATTTACCATTATTTTCTAGAATTTAAAAGGTTTGAAAAAAACATAAGTCAACATGTCATGAATAAAAAATTTATTACTTTGTGTAATTAACTCTAAAGGAATATCTTGTGGGATCCCTATGTTTAGCATTTTTATCAAACAATATTCTTGGATGTTTACATATACATAGTCTCATAATAAGGTTTTTCACTAATTTTCAATAATCATAATTACAAAAAATTAACTAAACTATGATTTGATACCAACTATAGTGACCCTAATTTTTCTTACATGACTATTACATCATTTTAATAATAAAGAACATAATAGCATTACGAAACCAAGATAAAAAGGTTTAGTATCTTGGGAAAATTAGGACCATACATCACTTATGAATAATAAATCATAATTATTTATTTAAATTATTATTATTTATCCTTTTAAATATATAATTCTTCTTAGAATATATAGTCACCTGAGGATATATATCAGAGAAATGGGTGAGATAAAATACATGTAACTGGATAAATACATACGTGAATTGATATATCATGGGTGATAATAATAATAATCATCATAGAATACTCATAGGATCATCATCATAATCATGAGATGAAGAATTATATAAATTCATGGAATGAGGAAATTCATAAAAATGAAACATCATGTCTTAGTGGTAAAAAACCACACATAGTTGTAAACAATGATAGCATCATGTTCTCACTTAAAATTTTTACATAATCATAACATCATAATTTTAAATAGATATATCATCAAGTTCAAACATATTTCAAATTATCTCATGAGATATATCACATAACCCAATTCATTATAGGGATATATAATTCTAGGAACACCCATCACTTCATAACATTTAAATAACCATGCATGTCACATAAAATGTGTATCAATGTTAGTCATAAAGTAACCCATGGAAATGAATGGGTTTTACAATAATTTCATGAATCATGAATTCATGAATAAATTTTGGGGTTCCCAAATTAAAAATTGTAAGATATAATTGGTATAGGAATAATCAATCTTGAGTGAAGAAGAAATAATCTCAAGAGTAGTGAATATGTATTTTTGAAAGATTAGTTCTTTGGGAAAATCGTTGTATTTGTCATAAAATTAGATTGTGAAAATTTATATCACTAATAAGAAAAGGTAAGAACAATGAAATTATATTTTATGAATATTAAAAGAATATCCATACTGATATTTTTCATGAAAGATAAATAACACAAAGAAAGGGAGTTGGGTTCGAGAACCCCCTTACCTTATGTTTGAATGCTTTATTCACATTAATATCCTAGATAATAAAATTATATTAATTAATTACTAAATCCAGAACCTTTTATACATGTATTTTTTTATTATAATTTTATTAAGTTTGATTAGGGATATTTTGATGAGTTCTAGAGTTTGATTTCATTATTTTAGGATCATTTGTTTTCATAGGTTCATTGTCGGTATACTTGTATATAATTATAAAAGTTCATGTAAAATGAGAATAATTATCCAGAAGTGAAATTATGTGTTATTAATGAAATTAAAGAAGTTAAAATGGTCTCATATAGAATTTTTTTATATGGTATGGGTCTAATTTATTAGATAAAACATTGATGAAAATGTTATAATTTATTGTGCCTCTTTTTACAACCATCACATAATTATATCATTTTATTTAATATCATGATTATATATTTGCTAAAATACATGATAAAATTTATAATATGTATATTTAAATAATATTTAATCATAATAATGATTTTATAACCTGTATTGAAGGCGTTAATGGAAAATGAAAACTCATCCTCCACAAAGGTGGTGAATCGACACATCACGGATGATGTTTTAATTTTTAGAATAAAATGAGGATAGAAGAGGCTGGATGATGGAAATTACATTAAAAAAATAAAATTACATTATTTATATGATAGTGGAGTTATAATTACTCTTTGGATAAGAGAGTAAATGATAAAATAGTAAAATAAAACATATTAAAAGATAACAAAATAGGATATTACATCTTGAATTTATTCTTCTTGGGAACCTCCTTAAGGCACTTGGATTTGGTATTTTTTTGAGACGAGTAGATCTTGGATGTGAGAAATATTCTTGGTAAGTTAATTTGGAAAAATTTATAAAAGCTTAGAGTCTTACAATGTGTGATTAGAAGAGGTGGTGAGTGGTGGTATTTATAGGGGAGGAGAGTGGTGTTTTTTTATTTTATCCATTAGTTTGTTATTTTGGATCAAGAATATCAATAGTGTCAATTATTGTGAATAAATAAAGTAAAAGTTTTAGTATATTTAGAAATAATAGGTGATTACACCATACATACATCATCCATGACTCAATAATTCATGTATTTAGCTTATATAACAAATTATTGTATTTCACTATTCACAAAAATTCAACTATTTTAGAAAAACCACAAAAAAATAACCCTAAAATTTTTTCAAAATGAGAAATTAAAAAATGGACTCCATTTCATGAAAATAATTTTATAAATTTGGGAAATTTAATTTTTAACTAAAATCCTAATTTATTCAAAATATGTTTATTTTATTATTATAACTGATTTTATGTCATTTTGAAAATTTAATTAAGGTCTCATGAAATTTTCTTATAATTATAATAAAAAGAAATATTAATTTATGAAAATATTCTATGAAAATAATTTTTCATTTAAATCATTATATTAATTTCAAAAATGTAAATAAACATTTATGTTTCACAAAAAAACCAACACTTAATTTATCATTTTAAAACATTTATTTACTTACACTATGATATAATTATATCATTTAATTTAAAAGATATATAAATTTTATTTATAATTTCTCAGGTGAGGTTACATATCTATTTGTTATATTACTATTACTAATGGCCATGATACAATTACAATGGCCAGGTTACTATTCAATCGGTATATGTTATTTAATTTCTATAAATATTACTTATTTCATTATTAATTTATGAGAATGATGTTTTTATTGGGATATTTATGTGATTTATGTGTTTTGTAAATATAAGAAGGGAAATTCCATGGAAAAATGTTTGGGTTGTTACACCAACTATCATGTTATACTGTGATTACTGACACATCATCTATCTGACTTCCACTCAAACCACCTCTAACTACCCTGATATCGATGCTAGTGCACCAAATCCAACCAAAAACACACATGAACTCCAAATTTGGTATTTACTAAGGAACCATAATTACTTGATTTCTCCCATGTGTCATCACTCTGATGTTTTATTAACCTTCCATGAAATGTATCACCTCCACGACCCTTTCGACACAAGCTCTATAAACCGATGACCGATACGATCCTCCCCACTATAGGAGCATCATTATCATTTTTTGTTGAACCAACCACCAAAACTCCAGGACCTATGCTTTATCCATCACCATGTGTAATGACTGGATGTGGCTAACCCACTCCAACCCAAGTACCACTTTGAATTCCAACCACCTCCCATTCCCACTTCATTAAAACATCATTATTGATACAACAATGGCTCAACCAAAAGAAAGGTCACACCCTCCAACCAGAAAATGGTGCACTCCCCACCATATGGAATCCATTATACTAATTTTCAAGCACTAACCTAAAACTTCCCCCCAACACAACACATATAATTCTCCTCCTGATCCATAGTCACCCCTCTATAATAAATCTTCTTAGAGACCAATCTCTGATTGATCATACCAGTATATACCAATCTATCTCCAATGTATCCTTTTGAAGCCATGGGATGTTTCTCAAATCCCTCAAAAGCTTTTGGCCACCTTGCCCACACCCATCTCGCTAACCGTAATCACACTTGAATTCTGATGACTAGATTTCAAGCATCTCAATATTCACCACCACCATGAACTGAGATGGTTCACTAACAAACTCATCAATTCCAAAACCAAAAACCCTTAAAAAACAAAACATCCCATGTCTTATGGTTCTCTCAACCATAATAATTCATTACATATAATCAATTCCAACTAGTTTTCTTCCCACCATTGGAATCACCAACCAAGGTCACACATCAACCACTCCCACTTGGGGATCCAGACCAAGTAAACATTAAGTGATCAAACCCACAAAATCCATAAAATAACATCAAACACACATCTTAGGTTTAATCCTTAAATCTGAAAAACCACATCCATCTCCCCAAGAATCATATCAACATCCATGATCCCACCACACACAGATCCCTTAGAGCATCATGTCACAATCATTCCACATCATCTCCCATCAAACAACTATCCAATTACGCCGTCAAAATAATCTATATGAAACATCAATGATATACTAAATAAATTCACAATACAACCACTAGACATCTCCCATGAAACCGCTAAATATCTAACAAACTAAACTAAAAAGGCACTGATTTCTCTCTGTATATCATGCCAAACCAAAAAAAACCACTGACCCCACTCAATATTTCCCAAAAACCTTGAAACACAAGTTTATCACACAAATAAAGCATCTAGATTATCCTCAATCGACACAAAAAGCCATATAAATCAGTTCTCATAGGTTCTAGTTTCATAATTTCAAAAAAAAATTTCCAAAAAAAATTAACATACCAAAACTCCATGAGTTTTCAAAAAACTCATTGGCGTCGAAGGGTTTTCCATTAACACAAAAAATCACAGAAATAACTTACCAATCCAACCAATTTTTTGAAAACTTATCATGTTTCTAATGTTCTCTTTATTAAAAAATTCCAAAAAAAAACATGAAATTGAATTTTAAAACTATTTTTAATTTCATTTCAAACCCAACTTTTCCGTATGTTTTTTCAAAAAACCTAAAACTCACATTTATTTAAATATTCTCAACTTTATGAGCCATTTTTCAGAAATACATTCCACAAAAAAATTTATGCATGCCTCATGCCACTAAACAAGATTTCCATTTAAAAAATATATTTATAAAAAACCAAAATTTCCCAAATCTGTTTCCCTATAGATGCCAATAAGAACATCCCCATTAATAAATCATGCCTCTAGTATATATATTAATTTCACCACCCCTTTTAATATAGGTAAGAATACATAAATTATATTATATGTTTATTCAATTAATATGGATTTTGACAAGGCTATCATGACAAAAAAACCCACCCATAGGAATGTTTATGATTCTCCCAACATGACATTATCCTGATGCATGTATAAATCACTAGCTCCTAGCCAAGCCCTATGAATCATCTGGAGTCTCATCCATCCAATGTTGGGATTCTTAGTCCAACCAAACACCTGAATCATCCTAGAATGCCTAATACCAAAGCTGAATGTCCCTTGGAAACTTTATTTTCAACCAATTTAATTCAATCCAACTGTGCACCCGATCTACCACGTGAGTCTCAGTATCCTAAATCCACCTATTACTTCACTATTCCATACCAATTCATGATTTGAAACATTTTTGTAATGACTCAGATTAGGGCGCTTGAACAGTGCCAGAGCAGGGGTGTCCTTATAACATCAGGTGCACCTCCCCAGACACCAGAGGCCTCTGACTAGTGAAAAGGTACTAACATATATTATGGAGATATTATTCCCTATAAAAACGTATTAGGGGTAATTCCTAATTATATTGAAAATTTGGCATGAACCATCAATATAATGGATCTCCCACTAACTGATAGACATGAATCTGAGAGCCCCATAGCCCCCTGCAGTCCAGAATATAAAATAAATAAATATATCTGATACATAAACCATAAATAGAGTATAAAAAATAGATAAAATAAAATAGACATCCCATACAATAAATTTAATATTATACATTTCATGCTATACGGTGATTGAAAATAAATACAACGGATTTTCGCTCAACTCATGTATCATCCTACCATATCCATAGCCTCCTCAACCATCTAACCCATACCATGAGTCAAACTCTATTCGTACCTATGTCTTGAGATAAAATATGATAGTCTAGCCTCATACGAAAAATACCACACTGTGTACATGGATAAGGTTGAGCCCAATGATGTCAGAAACATGAGCTACTAGGTGTGTCCCACTCCCAAAGCACCCCTGATCCTACACCAAGTGAAATCCATAATTTTACAATCCAAATTAAAGTCCAATTGAACTCAATATCATCAAAAACCCTTTATAAACTCAATGGGGAACATACCTTATGAAAAATGATTAGATACAACCTGATTTCAATGTCTCAGGACATCCTCTAAATGTCAAACACAAAATCTTATTAATGAGAAATTATTTTTCTAGGATTTGGTGAAATCATCCATCCAAATCATATCAAAACCGAATTAAATTTTGAAATTCATAGAGGAGGATAACAAGGGGAGAAAATAGGAGATCTGACCCTGAAATTTCATGTCAAAGACCTATAAAACCACCCAGACCGAAGTTACACCATGGGAGGAAATGGGAGATCCAAAAGTGGCTCTCTATCTTATGTTCATGTAGATGGAGGAGAAAAATGAAGTGGTTCAAAATATGAACACATAAAAAATAATAAAAGTCCACTCATTAAAATGAGGGAACCTAGTTCCCAGTGGCTAGCTAGTGGGGATAACTGGTCATCCAGTGGGTTAAGAAAGTGTGCCTAATACAATATTTTTTCCTCCAAATAGACGTTGGTTTCTAACTAGCTAGCATGCGATACTAGATAATGTGTATAACGAACCATACATTACATACATTGTTAATACTTAAAAATTGAAGTACACTTATTACAACATATAACAAAACCATGGAAGGACCATATAGGTATAGTGTCTTTAGAAACTGGGAAACATAAACAACTGGTTCATAAAGCGTCTACACTGTCTCTCATTTATTTCATCATATCTATAGTCCCTTTTGGAATATATTACTTAATAACCTTCTTCCTGACCTGGGGAATGAAAACATACAAAAGGGTGAGCTCAAATGCTCAGTAAGGGTAAAGAAAAGAAATATCAATCACATCATATTCATAAGAACATAACATTTTGGAAATCGTACCCTACAAAAGAGATCATAATTTCATAACATGGGGGAAATCATGGTAGTGAAATGTAATCACAATAATCATAACTTAAAACACGAAACTTTTTGGTATACACACATAATCATAGAGAATCATTTCTTATTATTCAAGACTCATTGACAAGACTATCTTAGTGGACAAAGTCCATTTCTGAACCGAGTTCATTCCTTGTTTCAGTCCTGTTTCACTGAACCAGTTTAACCTGCCGTTCCAGCCATGTCTATCTCATGAGGTATAAAATCTTTACCCAATGAATTATAGGGATATATAGGCCCCTCCCATCTCATAAAGATACCATTCTTATGTGTGCCACAAAATCATAAACCATACATCATAGCATAACCCATGTAATAAAAAAAATGGGAATCTTAAACATTGTGACATCATAAAACAATTAATATAAGATAAAGGAATTCATAAAAATATTTCCATCACAACATAGTCAAATCAATGTAATAATAGGGATAGAAACAGAACCCTATATTATCTTATATGGAAAATAATTTTGATAAAACACTTTAACTCCATTCTTGAGGGAAATATCCTTTCTACTTCAAAAACACTTTTCTTTTCTTAACATGTCATACAATTATAAACTAAAAGAAGTTGATTAAAAATAAACTTGAAAACTTGTAAAGGAAGCTTTTTGGAAATAATGTTTTAAAAATCCATTCATTCCGCATAAGTTAAAAAAACATTCTTCTCGTACTTTTGTCAGAAAAGTCAAAAAGTACCTCGTACGAAAAACGACAAAAGATTCCTTTCATATCTTTTACTAAAAACACAACAAAGGGTAAAATTAGATTTAAAAAATTGTAGGTGGATGGAAATAATATTACATATTGAGGAAACATGGATGTGGATGATAAAATACTCCCCAGTAAATTTTGAAGAATAACCAATCTCGGATAAAAATTGAGATTGCGAGATTGTCCCTTACCTTAGGTCCGATTTGCTTCGTAAGTGTCCGAACCTCCTGTATAATGATTTAAATAATGTCAGTGACTTATTCCAGTTTCATACTCATTGTTATGATATCATATATGGTCATATTCTTTGCTTCTTATTAGTAATATTTCATTGTTACTTGTTATTCGGGTGTTTATTGCTTTTTGTTCTTATGCGTGTTTTGTCAAATAAATTCTTACTCTTCTTTTAGGTAATATATTCCTCATTTACAGAATGTTATTAGTGTAAAATATATCATATTAATTAATTAAATTCATTTATATAATCATTATGAAATGAATATCATGTACAACGAGTCGCATCACATCGTGGAGACGGTAGGCCGTACGTACACACGAGCGATGATATCGTTCCCATGATCATGGAATTGTATTGGAGTGTATGTATACTATTTAAGAATCAATATAACTTTACAATAATCATATATAGTCATTATTTACACCATTATACCCATCCATGTAAGGTGGTGGTGGAAAATAGATTACACCACGGCGTGGAGACGGTATTCTGTACATACGCACGCACGGTGATTTCGTATTCCGTAGGATGGATAAATAGTTAAATAGGGTTATTTCATACTTATAATAACATATCAGTATATGAATTATTATCATGTTATTACTTTATAATGAAAAAACTAAATAAGAATAAGTGGAAGAAGAAATAATGTTGAAAGAATCAGTAACAGACATTACCTCTTCTTTGAAGCACCTTTTTGAGACTTCCTCTTAGGGTACTAAAATTGGTCTTTAAAAAATACCAGGACCTCTAGGATGTTTCTAGGGAAGTGGAGAAGATAATTTTTCATGGGTTGGCCGATCTTGAAGGCTCAAAGTGGTGTGAGGAAAAGAGGGAGGAGGTGCCCTTTTATAAGGGAGGAGAGGGGCACCTTTGGAATAACTAAAAATATTATTTTATTATAAAGTAAAATTAGGTTTTTAATAGCTCCAAATTGAAATATTTAGAAGCTAAGGTGGGGATGGGTCTAAAAAAATTCATCCAATAGAATTTAGGAAAGTTTAGGTTCCTATTTAACCTTATCATTTAGATTTAACTTTAAGTTAAATAATTTTACTTTTACCGTGTCTTTTTGTGTTCTTACAATATAAGGTTAATAAACTTACTATAACAAGACAAACGAACCCCAAGTTGTTTATTATTAATATATATAACTTTATCTAAGTCATTTTTCTGAACCTTATATTTTTAGGAATAAAATAACAATTAATAATATAATATTTGTTTTAAAAATTATTTTATGTCAATTTTGACACTATTAAGTAATTGATATTTGTGAAAATCATAAAAGAATGATTAATTCTAAATTAGTTAATTAAATCAATACTAAAATGTAATATTAGCCTAGAAAATTAGTGGAATTCATAAAAAGTCTCAAATTATATTTATTTGGGTATTTATAACATCAATTATGTCAATATTTCATTAATAAGATAATTACTACATCATCATTGTGTCATAAATAAATTAAATTATTTAACGTATAAAAATTACAAATAAAATATCATTATGTAGGAAATCTTTTTATATTTCTATTTAATATTTATAGTCTAATTTATCTTATGTATAACCCTATATTAAAAATTATTTACTTATTAAACTTTGATTTTAACTATTTTAACCCTTCTTTAAATAAATTAATAATAAATGTCCTAATCTAATCCAAGTGGGCCTAAATGGTCATATTTTATTCCTATGGATGTTTTTGGTCGAATTACAGTTATCCAATAGAATTAGGACATGTTTTAGGGTAATAATAATATCATTTTTACTATTAATTACTCTACTTACTTTTAACCGTGGTAAATAAAAGTAAAAAGTTACTATTCAACAAAAATTATTTTCATCTCATTGAATCAAATTTTACTTACTCACATAAACCGTGTCTCTAGGATTTTTGAAATTCCACTCATAGAAGCTGTAAAATTATGTTTTATGTAAATTTGCAAATTCTCCTAGGAGGTGGGTAAAAGACGGTGAAAAGTTCAATAAAATTTTTATATATCTAAATTTATTATAAAATTACTTCAATGAATTACATTGAACTTATATAGGTATTATGTATCAATTTTGACCGAAAATAAATTTAAATAAAATAAATAATTATTTAAATAAAAAGTCGGTTTTTAAATAGTAACCCAGTGTTTTCACTATTCATCAAAAATTGAAAGTTTTAAGAAAAATACCAAAATTTCATCCTAGGATAATTTCGATATTCCGACTCCAAAAATGAAGTCCATTTTGAAAAATAAAATTCATAATGTTTCAAAAAGTGGTTATTACTATTCATAATGGCTAATTTTAATAAAATTTTAATAGCATATCATTGTTTAGTGAAACTCGGTGTTGCGTACGACGCAAGCTATCGAGGAAGGCCACCTTTGCGTGTAAAGCAAGCCAAGATAGTGTTGTGTGTAGTGAAAGATTGCATTGATGATTTATATAACATAAAAACAAAATATTTCTCATAAAAGTCTCGGGTGTTACATTCTACCCCACTTAAAATGAATTTCGCCCTCAAAATTCGTCACTTTGTAACAAACAGATGAGGATACCTCTCCCTCATCATACCCTAGAGCTCCCATGTAGCTTCTTATAATTGGTGGTTCCTCCATAAAACTTTCACCAAGGGAGTGGTCTTGTTCTGTAGGACTTTTTCACTATGATCCAGAATCTCTATCGGCTGTTCTTCATAAGAAAGATCTTGTTCCAGCGGTACAACTTCTGAGCTGAGTACATGTGAGGGATCATGTATGTAATTTCTCAGGAGAGATACATGGAACACATCGTGAACTTGAGAGAGATTCGGTGGAAGTGCCAATCGGTAAGCTACCTTCCAAACACGATCTAGTATTTCGAAAGGACAGATATATCTAGGGCTCAACTTTCCCTTCTTTCCAATTCTCATGACCCTATTCCAGGGAGATATTCGTAAGAAAACTTTATCACCCACTTCAAACTCTAAGTCTTTTATTCGGTCGTCGGCATAACTTTTTTTTCGACTCTGAGCTGCACTTATGTGTTGTTGAATAGATCTGAACTTTTCTGCCATTTCATCAATGAGATCAGGTCCTAATAGCTTTCTTTCCCCAACTTCATCCCAGCAAGTTAGAGTCCTGCATTTCTTTCCATAGAGAGTTTCATAAGGATCCATCTAAATACTGGAGTGAAAGCTATTATTATAATAAAATTCCACCAAAGGTAGGTGTTGATCCCAACCACATTTTTAATCCATAGAGCAAGCTCTCAACATATCTTCTAGAGTTTGAATCGTCCTTTCAGACTGACCGTCTGTCTGAGGATGATAAGCAATGCTGAAACTCAACTCTGTATCCAGAGTATGCTGAAGACTTTTCCAGAACTTTGAGGTAAACCTCCGATCCCGATCAGATATAATAAATAGTGGTACTCCATGAAATCTTACCACTTTCTTTACAAATATCCAGGCAAGCTGATCCAGAGAGAAATCCTCTCTAATAGCAATGAAGTGTGCAGACATTGTAAGACGATCAACTATGACCTAGATAGAATTATTTCCTTTGGATGTTTTAGGAAGTCCTGTGACATAGTCCATAGTTATGTTTTCCCATTTCCATTCAGGTATGGGTAATGGTTGTAACATTGCCTTAGACTTCTGTCTCTCAGCTTTAACTTGCTGAAAAACCAAGCATCGAGAGACATATTCAGCAACATCTCTTTTCATGACATCCCACCAGAAGTACTGTTTCAGGTCCTTATACATCTTCGTGCTTCCAGGATGAATAGAGAATGAAGAACTATGAGCCTCATCCAGGGGCTCCTTCTTTAATTCAGGGATGAGAGGAACACAAACCCGATTCCTGAACTTTATTGTCCCATCACAATCAAGGTTGAATTCAGGAACATTTATCACCTTCTTTTGTAACTCTACATCTTCTTTGTATGCCTCTTTAATCTTCACATGTATAGATGGTTGAACATTCATTTTAGATAGATACGATTTTTCCCCTTTCATTATAATTCCAAGATCCATCCTTTGTAAATCCATAAATATTGGATCTTTTGTGATCCTCATCATGGATAAAATGGCATGGTCTTGTCGACTTAATGCATCTACCACCTTGTTTTCTTTCCCAGGGTGGTAATCAATTAAGCAGTCATAATCCTTAATTAGCTCTAACCATATTCTTTGGACCATATTCAGCTCCTTTTGTGTGAAAATATACTTTAAACTTTTATGATCAGTATAAATGTCACACCTTTCTCCATAAAGATAATGCCTCCAAATCTTTAATGCATAGATTACTGCAGCAAACTCCAAATCATGAGTTGGTTAATTTTTCTCATGGATTTTCAACTGTCGTGAGACATAAGCTATCACTATATCATTTTTCATAAGAACACATCCCAATCCCTTCTTGGATGCATCACTGTAGATCACAAACCTTTCTACACTACAAGGAAGTGTGAGGACAGGTGCACTGGATAACCTTCTTTTCAACTCCTTGAAATTATCTTCACATTCCTCCATCCGAACAAACTTAACTCCTTTCCGAGTCAACTTGGTGAGTGGATTAGATAATCGTGAGAAATATCTGACAAAACGTCGATAATATCCAGCCAAACCAAGAAAACTTCGGATCTCAGTTACTGTTGTTGGTCTCAACCATCTTTCGATAACCTCTGTTTTTGCTAGATCCATAGATATCCCCTCTTTTGAGATTATGTGACCCAAAAATGAAACTTTTTGAAGCCCAAATTCACACTTGGTAAATTTGGCATAAAGCTTCTCCTTTCTTAGGGTCTTCAATATAATTCTCAAGTGATCTTCATGTTCTTCCTTGCTCTTTGAATATACAAGAATATTGTCTATAAAGACTACCACAAACTGATCAAGATAGTCTCTAAAGACTCTATTCATCAGATCCATGAAGATAGCAGGGGAATTAGTAAGACTAAATGGCATCACTATAAATTCATAGTGTCCATACATTATACGGAAAGCCGTATTTGGTGTATCCTCCCTTTTGACCCTAAATTGATGATACCCTGAATGAAGATCAATCTTGGAAAAGTATTGAGCTCCGCGTAGTTGGTCAAATAAGTCATCAATGCATGGGAGAGGATATTTGTTCTTGATAGTGATCTTTTTAAGTTCTCGATAATCAATGCAGAGTCTCATTGATCCATCTTTCTTCTTAACAAACAGAACAGGTGCTCCCCTAGGTGACGCACTAGGGCGTATGAATCCCTTATCAAGATTATCTTGGAGTTTTTTCTTCAATTCCCGCAACTCAATTGGGGCCCTTCTATAAGGTGTCTTTGAAATAGGAAAAGCTCCCAGTACGAGTTCTATTGAAAACTCAACTTCACGATTTGGTGGAAGACCCTGCAATTCCTCTGGAAAGACATCATCAAACTCCCATACAATGGGCATATTATTATTTGTGAGTTTCTCACCAACCATTTTAGATAAATAACCTTCATTTAGTGGAATCAAGACCCATAAGATGGAAGAAATTTCCACTGGAAGGTTATGTTCATCCTTGCATCGATAGACGATCATAGATTGATCTGGAATATGAAATGTGACTTCCCTTCTTGGGCAATTGATATGAGCTCCATATAGAGAAAGCCAATCCATGCCAAGAATCACATCAAATTCCACTACAGGAAGGATCACAAGATTTGCAGGAAGCACTTTCCCACAAACTTCAATCGGAGAATAATTATAAACTTTTGATGCGACTGTTGTGCCATTAGGGGTTGTCACAACTAACTCAATATATAATTGTTGAGGTAATATGGTGATACCCTTAGAAAATTCTTCAGAAATAAAAGAGTAGGTGGATCCAAAATCAAATAAAACATTTTCTACTTTAGAGTGGATGGTAAGTGTACCTTTCACCACATCGTTATCGTACTCCACATCACTGATAGAAATTTCATGTGACTTTCCTTTGTCTTTAGCCTTAAGAGTTTGTTGACGTCGACCATCATCATCAACCATTGGATTTGGGCATTGATTAGCATAATGCCCCATCTCCTTGCACTTGAAACATTGAAGTGTAGTAGGTTCATTCTGTGTATCCCTTCCTTTGTTTTCATCATTAAAAATCTTATTCCCATCATTGCGGAATTCAAATGCCCTATGACCTTCCTTTCCACATTTGAAACATTTACCTGTCCCTTTAAGATAACTCCCTCCATGTTTCTTTCCACACATTGAGCATAAGGGAAAGCTCATCTTCTTTTCAGTGTACTCTTTAGATTTTCCTTTGAATTCCATTTTCCTCTTCTTATCAAACCCATATGACTGATGGGTTACTCCAATATCCATCTCAACTTTGAGAGCACATCGAACTATTTCCTCATAGCTATTGAAGTCCCTTATGGCTAACGCCCTTCGAAGACTAGGTTTTTAGCCACTAAAGAATCGATCGATCTTACTCTCGGGTTGGATAATAATACCAGAAGCGTACCTTGCAAGTCTTGCAAAATTTGCTTCATAGGTACCAACAGATTCATCATCCTTTTGATTTAGTTCAAGAAACTCCTTCGCCATCTTTGTTTGGAGAATATGAGGGAAGTACTTATTGAAAAATAAGTTCTTGAACTCGTCCTATTCCATGGACTCAATTTCAACCTTTTTCCTTGTATTCTTAATAAGATTCCACCATTGATCAGCATCACCTTCCAAACGATACACTGATAACATGACTTTATCATGTTAAGAACATTGAAGAACTGAAAATATCTTTTCAGTGGTACTGATCCATTGTTCAGCCACAAATGGATCAGAAGACCCGCTGAATGAAGGTGGACACCGCCTCATGAAGGATTAAATAGAATGTTGCTCCTTCCTTTGCTCATTTGGATGTCCTGCATGATTCATAGCTTGAGAATGTTGTGTGAGCATGGATAAAAGATTTTGCATTCCATCTCCCATAACGTTTGGTTGCTCAGGGGGACAATCATTGCATTTCCCGTCGCATTCCGCATTAACACGATTCCTTCGGGTTCCAGCCATTGACTAAAACCAAGAAGAATTGTGTGAGCAACACTAATTATAATAGGAAAACCACATAATCAAGAATAAAATTTCACAGTTATGGTCTTATCCTAGGTTATTAATGGGCATTTCTAAATCACTAAGATTGTGTTCTATGCTTAGAGATATCCTTAGGTTTCTTACTAAGGCTTTCACATCCTAGTTTCCAAAGGTTGACTATACCTTTCCTCTGATACCAACTATAACGACCCATACTTTACATACATTGTTAATAATTCAAAATTGAAGTACACTTATTACAACATATTACAAAACCATGGAAGGACCGTATAGGTATAGTGTCTTTAGAAACTGGGAAACATAAACAACTGGTTCATAAAGCATCTACACTGTCTCTCATTTATTTCATCATATCTATAGTCCCTTTTGGAATATATTACTTAATAACCTTCTTCCTGACCTGGGGAAAGAAAAAATACAAAAGGGTGAGCTCAAATTCTCAGTAAGGGTAAACAAAATAAATATCAATCACATCATATTCATAAGAACATAACATTTTGGAAATCATACCATACAAAAGAGATCATAATTTCATAACATGGGATAAATCATGGTAGTGAAATGTAATCACAATAATCATAACATAAAACATGAAACTTTGTGGCATACACACATAATCACAGAGAATCATTTCTTATTAGTCAAGACTCATTTCCAAGACTATCTTAGTGGACAAGGTCCATTTCTAAACCGAGTCCATTCATCGTTTCAGTCCTGTCTCACTGAACCAGTTTAACCTTCCGTTCTAGACATGTCTATATCATGAGATATAAAATCTTTACCAAATGCATTAAAGGGAGATATAGGTCCCACCCATCTCATAATGATACCATTCTTATGTGTGCCACAAAATCATAAACCATACATCATAGAATAACCCATGTAATAAAAAAATGGGAATCTTAAACATCGTGACATCATAAAACAATTTATATAAGATAAAGGAATTCATAAAAATATTTCCATCACAACATAGTCAAATCAAAGTAATAATAGGGATATAAACTGAACCCCATATTATCTTAGATGTAAAATAATTTTGATAAAACACTTGAACTCCATTCTTGAGGAAAATATCCTTTCTACTTCAAAAACACTTTTCTTTTCATAAAATGTCATACAATTATAAACTAAAAAAAGTTGATTAAAAGTAAAATTGAAAACATGTAAAGGAAGCTTCTTGGAAATAATTTTTTAAAAATCCATTCATTCCATATAAGTTAATAAAAAACATTCTTCTCGTACTTTTGTTGGAAATGTCAAAAAGTACCTTCTACGAAAAACGACAAAAGATTCCTTTCATATCTTTTACTAAAAACTCACCAAAGGGTAAAATTGGATTTAAACAATTGCAGGTGGATGGAAATAATATTACATTTTGAGGAAACATGGATGTGGATGACAGAATACTCCCCTGTAAATTCTGAAGAATAACCAATCTCGGATAAAAATTGAGATTGCGAGATTGTCCCTTACCTTAGGTCCGATTTGCTTCGTAAGTGTCCGAACCTCATGTATAATGATTTAAATAATGTCAATGACTTATTCCAGAATCATACTAATTGTTATGATATCATATATGGTCATATTCATAGCTTCTTATTTGTAATATTTCATTGTTACTTGTTATTCGGGTGTTTATTGCTTTTTGTTCTTATGCGTGTTTTGTCGAATAAATTCTTTTTATTATTTTAGGTTATAGATACCTCATTTCCAGAATGTTATTAGTGTAATATATATCATATTAATTCATTCAATTCATCTATATAAACATTATGTAATGAGGATCATGTAGAACGAGTCACATCACATCGTGGAGACGGTAGGCCGTACGTACGCACGAGCGATGATATCGTTCCCATGATCGTGGAATTGTATTGGAGTGTATGTATACTATTTTAGAATCAATATAACTTTTCAATAATCATATATAGTCATTATTTACACCATTATAACCATCCATGTAAGGTGGTGGTGGAAAATAGATTACACCACGGCAAGGAGACGGTATTCCGTACGTACGCACGTGCGGTGATTTCGTTTTCTGTAGGATGGATAGATGGTGAAATAGGGTTGTTTCATAATTATAATAACATATCAGTATATGAATGATACTGATGTTATTACTTTATAATGAAACAACTAAATAAGAATAAGTGGAAGAAGAAATAAAGTTGAAAGAATCGGTAACGGACATTACCTCTTCTTTGAAGCGCCTCTTTGAGACTTCCTCTTAGGGAACTAAAATTGGACTTTGAAAAAGACCAGGACCTATAGGATGTTTCTAGGGAAGTGGAAAAGATAATTTGGCAGGGGTTGGCCAAGCTTGAAGGCTCAATGTGGTGTGAGGAAAAGAGGGAGGATGTGCCCTTTTATAAGGGAGGACAGGGGCACCTTTGGAATAACAAAAAATATTATTTTATTATAAAGTCAAATTCGGTTATTAATAGCTTAAAATTGATATATTTCGTAGCTAAGGTGGGGATGGGTCGAACACTTTTCATCCAATAGAATTTAGAAATGTTTAGGTTCCTATTTTAACCTTATCATTTATATTTACCTTTATGTTAAATAATTTTACTTTTACCGTGTCTTTTTGTGTTCTTACACTATAAGGTTGATAAAATTACTATTACAAACCCAAAGAACCCCAAATTTTTTATTATTAATATATATAGCTTTATCTAAGTAATTTTGCCGAACCTTAGATTTTTAGGCATAAAAAAAAATTAATAATATAATATTTGTTTTAAAAACTATTTTATGTCAATTTTGACACTATTTAGTAATTGATTTTTGTGAAAATCATAAAAGAATGATTAATTCACAAAACGTTAATTAAATCAATAATAACATGTCATATTAACCTAGAAAATTAGTTTAATTCATAAAAAGTCTCAAATTATATTTATTTGGGTATTTATAACATCAATTATGTCAATATTTCATTAATAAGATAATTATTGCATCATCATTGTGTCATAAATAAATTAAATTATTTAATGTCTAAAAATTACAAATAAAATATAATTATGTAGGAAATATTTTTATATTTCTAATTAATATTTATAGTCTAATTTATCTTATGTATAACCCTATATTAAAAATTGTTTACTTATTAAACTTTGATTTTAACTATTTTAACCCTTCTTTAAATAAATTAATAATAAATGTCCTAATCTAATCCATGTGGGCCTATATGGTCATATTTTATTCCTAAGGTTGTTTTTGGTCGAATTACACTTATCCAATCGAATTAGGACATGTTTTAGGGTAATAATAATATCATTTTTACTCTTAATTACCCTATTTACTTTTAACCGTGGTAAATAAAAGTAAAAAGTTACTATTCACCAAAAATTATTTTCATCTCATTGAATCACATTTTACTTACTGACATCAACTGTGTCTCTAGGATTTTTGAAATTCCACTCACAGAAGCTGTAAAATTACATTTTATGTAAATTTGCAAATTCTCCAAGTAGGTGGGTAAAAGACGGTGAAAAGTTCAATAAATTTTTTATATATCTAAAATTATTATAAAATTAATTCAATGAATTACATTGAACGTATATATGTATTATGTATCAAATTTGACCTAAAATAAATTTAAATAAAATAAATAATTATTTAAATAAAAAGTCGGTTTTTAAATATTAACCTAGTGTTTTCACTATTCATCAAAAATTAAAAGTTTTCAGAAAAATACCAAAATTTCACCCTAGGCTAATTTCGATATTTAAAATCCAAAAATGAAGTCCATTTTGAAAAATAAAATTTATAAAGTTTCAAAAAGTGGTTATTACTATTCATAACGGCTAGTTTTAATAATATTTTAATAGCATATCGCTGTTTAGTGAAACTCGGTATTGCGTACGACGCAAGCTATCGAGGAAGGCCGTGTTTGCGTGTAAAGCAAGCCAAGATAGTGTTGTGTGTAGTGAGAGATTACTTTGATGATTTATATTACATAAAAACAAAATATTTCTCATAAAAGTCTCGGGTGCTACAATGTGCCCAACACATTGTCCTACCCATCAGCTGGCTGATGGTGAGCTTATGAATTTCAGAAGCTCGACCACCTGGCCATTGCTCTATCACCCCTTTGAACCTCTTCCAATATGTCATTCCTTTCCAAAAAAAACATCCCTTGTGATGCTTAAATTCTCTAAACACATGTTTTATCCTTGGTTCTCAAAAAAATACACAACAAATGAAATGTTTAAATTCGCTTAGGAATTTCTAACACATAACGATGGGTGTCATTATAGACCCATTGCCTCAATTTTTTTTACCATGACTAGCCATGATTATGGTAGTAGGGAGCCTATGGCTATCGTTAAAGTCAACATTGGTCGTAGGTCCCATACAACCCCCTTACCGCTATGGCCATAAACCCCCTAAAACCATAGTTATTGTTGACCACGAATATAGGGTGGGACATAGTTTTATTTAGGTATGTAACAAAAATAACTTAAAAATTTATAATTTATAATTAATTTTATAAATTATTAATTAATTAATTATTAAATATTAATTTATTATTAAATTTAATTATATATTATTATTTATTATTTATTTATTTATATTTTTTAAAATATTATTTAGTAATTAAGAGTTAATAATCAACATATATTAAATGTCAAATATCAATTATTTAGTAAAAAATATTATTTATTTGTTTTTAATTAATTTATAGATATTAGTTATTAGTTATTATTTAATAATTAATAATTATTAATTAATTAGTTATTATTAATTATTAATTATTAATAGTGATTATTAATTATTTACTATTTATTATTTATTAGTTAGTAAATAATTTATTATTATTAATAATTAATAATGATTAGGTATTTATGTTTTAAATATCAATAAACATTTATGGTTAATTATTTATTAATCTATAAAAATAATTAACAATTTAAAATTACTATTAAAAAAAATTATTATTAAATAATTTTTATAATTATAAATTATAAAATATTAATAAATCACTAATAATAATTAATTGATAAATATTATTTAGTAATTGATTATTAATTATTAATTAGTATTTATTAAATATTAAACATTTAATATTAAATATTGATTTTAAAATATTTATTATTAGTTATTAAATATAAATCATTAAAAATTAAATATTATCTAACATATTTTAAATTTAATATTAATTATTAATCCCCAATCAATGTAATTTTTTTATTATATTTAATTTTTAATTATTAAAAATTAATATTTTTTAATTAATAATCATTAATTAATAATAATCAACTATGAACTGATTCGTAAGAACTATTAAAAATAAATAAATAAATAATAATATTAATTAGGAAATATTAATTTTTAAATATTTATTAGTAATTAGTAGAAATAAATAATTATTTATGGATTATTAATTAAATTTTTATCAGTTATTAATTAATAAATAGTAACAATGAATAATTAATTTTTTTTAATTATTAATAATAAGTAATTTATGAATAATAATAATTAATTATGAATTAATAATTTAAAATTTTATCAATTAGTTATTTAAATAATATATTATATTTATGAAATAAGTTTATTAACTTTTTTAGCATACTGATAATAATATAATTCATTTAAGGTTGTTGGAATTATTTTTTATTGTTATACATGCTTAGGTGAGTGTACTATAAGGAAGGGAAGTATCTTGGGAGGTAGCTGCATTGTGTATAAAAAAAGAAATATTGAAAAGAAACAGAATTTTTTTTGTAAATAATAAAAAATCAATAATTGATAATTAATTATTGATTATGAATAAATTTAAATTAGTAATTTGTATTGAAAAATAGATTTTATCCACCTATAGGGCCAAGTTCATTGATCGTGATCATATCCCAAGTGCCACCGTAAATCCATTGAGTTATAGGGTAATTACCATGATCGGTGACTATGGACGTGGTCACCTTTGACAATTTTCTTTCATTGAATGTTTCTATAACAATATGTCAATGAAAATAGTGTCTACGGGCGATATGACTATGGATATAAGTGATGACCATGGTTTGAGGGATTATTTCAACTGTTTTGACCCTTATAATAGACCCATTTTCTAACAGTGTGGACTTCTTCCCCCACTAAGGGATAACACATGAAATTCTCAAAAAATAAGTGTTGGAATGGGAATCATTAGTCACCTTTGATATTTAGATGAGGATATTTTATTTGGGTGAGAATTTGGAGTCAATTCGTGATCATCAAAATTTAAAGTGAATTAAAAAACTAATAATTTATATATTGGTTATTAAATGATATTTAATATAATAATCCTTTTTTACTTTCTATTATCTTCTTTATCACTCTCATGGAGGTAGCCTTAGAGTTAAGAACATGTTTGGTTTAGGAAAATTCATGCCAAATCGATGGTGGACGTATGGTTTATTGATTTATCCCATGGTTTACTTATACTTGATATAATTTTATTAGTTATTAGTCTATGATAAATCTATGAGGCTATAAGGAAATTCATGTTTAATGATATAAATGAAAAAATTTATCATAAAAAATAAATTATAATTATATTAAGATCATGTTGATCAGGAACATAGTCTAGAATAAAATTGAGAGTGAATTTTTCGTTATGTTTGGGATTCTCTCCAGAATTTGAGTCGCTTGACTACTAAATTTAAAAAATAGAGGCAATATCTTGAATTAGGATGATGAAGTGAACATTTACTGAAAATTTATGGAATATTGTATATGGTCTTGATCAATGGTGATGGTGACTAGATATCGACTATGGTAGCACTATCTTAATTAAAAAATAGAATAAAAAATTTATTACTATTTTTAAAAAGGGTGGGTCTAGCCTAATGGATGACTATATTCTAAAAAGATTAAATTGAAAAATTGTTTAGTGGGGTATTCCTCCAAATCCTTGACACACACACACACACACACTTTATTTAATATTTTCTTAAATAACTTCTTCATAAGACATCATTTCATGATCTATATGAAGGACTATAGTTATGACGTTGAGATAAATAATTCAAGACCAATATTTTCTAGGAAATCCTAACATGTAGCATGGTCCTTAGCCCCATAACATGATCCCCTTCTATATAAATTTCAAATATATATATATATATATATTTTATCTAATATATATTTGAGATAAATGATTAGTACATTATCTAATTTTTCCATGTAAATCAAGATGATGATATTTTTAATTCCCTTAAATATGTTTATGGGTTGTTTTTTGAATTATAAATATTTGGAGAATGATATTGGATCTACGTGAGAACATTCAAAGGGAAATTTTTTATATATTTTATCTTATAAAACAAAATGATATCTTTTATTTATTAATATGGAGGTCTTAAGATAATAAATTTTCTAAATTATTAATTTGGACCTAATCATGTGTGACCATGTTTTGATGAAAATTTTAGTATTAATGACATGTGTGGTGCTTCTGGTGGGTCCTGAGATCTTGGGATTGACTATGATTACCCTTTGATATGGATGATTCGACATAAAATAATGTTTTGAAAATATTTTTTACAATTATAATCAGTGATGAATAATTAAAAGTTTTACTAAGATACAAATCTTTAGTGATTATTATGAGGTAATAATTTATTATCATGGACATCTGAGTCGGTGAACTAGTTTTCAAGTAATAGTTGACATTACGAAAATTTTGTTTGCAGCATTTACCTTAGAGGAATAATCAAGTTCTAAAATTATCACATCATGGTATTATATTATTAATATATCCAAGGTGATGATGTGGAATTTTATTATTAAATATATGAGTGTTTCATGATGATGTGTATTTTTGTGATTATGATGTAGGCTTTTTATGGTGATTTAATGTTCATGTCAAGGGGATAAAGTATAATTTTCATGGTGGTGTGATATAATTGGGTTCTGATACTCTTATTTTAATGTGATAACACATTATTATCCACTCATAATATTTAGTATTTTTGTGATGAATTCAATAATATTGTGAATTTGGAATCAGATCTTCTTTCTTATCCACTACTATGGGTTTTAAGTTGATTACACATAGATATGAATCTCTAGTAGAAGGATAGTGGTTGTTCTTGTGGAATGATTTTTGGGATTGATTTGATATATTATTCCTGAAATTTCATGTTATTTTAGTGATTATGTTACATTTTACCAATTCCTAGAGTTCTTCTCATCGAGAACATAACATTAGAATAATATGTCAAATGATTATCCATAAAGATTGGGTATCCATAGAATTTTGGGAATTCCTTTACACATCACTATGCTTTTCATTATTTGATCCTCCATAAAGTATTTAGTGATGTTTAACACTACTTTTTATAATACACCCAGGATGATGCATGATCATCCATCAACTGACATATAAAGATGGGTATTCTTTTACATCCATTTAAGATTTTCACCACATGATCTAAAATTATAGGATTTTAGTATTACTTCAGAATATTTACATATAATTCAATATTATACCCTATTTAATTGATGACATTATTTGATATAAAAGGGTGTGGTGGTTTTGGACCCAATTTAGTGCCCGTGTCATTACATGATTTAATATTTAGTGAGATATTATTTATATTGATCCATAAAAAATTTGAATATGAAACAAAATATACTCTTTAAAGTTATCATTATTAGGATTTCTATTTTGGAATAGGATTTTGAGACTTATAGGATTCAGTATAAACTTATATATACATTACATCAGGAGAACACACATAGTTAGCGTCGTTATATGTGGTTCAACTTTTTATCTAGGATTACTATGCTATGTATTATTTCTCACCCCTACAAGAACACTTTTACATTTTTATCTTATGTTAATGTATATCAATAGGTGAAACTATGGAATGCGGTTGGATGAAGGACACTAGATAGGAGCTTTGGTTGCACTAACTTAGAGTATTCATTAGGTAAATCACATTAGTATCACTCATGTCATGTTTTTATTTTCATGTATATTGTGAATGATAAGATATGAATTTTTGGGTATTATGAAAGTTTTTTATATGTTTTTATATCCTAATGATATATTTCATCCATTCATATCTTACATTTCACATCCATATATTAATTAGTCAATTTGTATTGTGGATGAAATTTCATGATTTTTAAGGGACATATGTTCATAAGAGGTAATTATTCCTGTTATGTGTGTGGAATTTTCAACACTAATCACTATATCATGGAATAATAGATGTGGTATTGATGAGTTCACTTACTAGCACCATCAGTCTACCCTAGTGGGATCACCAAGATATAGATAAGGAAAAAAATATAGGAATGTGATTTTAGCACATACTATAAATATTTTGAGTGGAATATTGAGCATTTATTTTTAATATCAATTCTTAACACCTTTAATTTTAATGAGACTTTATGAAAATGATAGAAACTTTATCATGAGGTAATATGTATTCATGATCCCATCTTCAACCATTTCATTGATAAAATGATACTAGATATCATTATGTATATACCTAAAATGTTTCACTGGATTTTCAAAAAATTCAATTTAACTTTTATCACCACATCCACTCCTTATATGTTACATTATATTATCCTTCAAGTATTTATGTCTTTATTTCATCAATAATATTTATATACATGTCTATGTGATAATAACAAACTGAGATTTTATAGTGCTTAGTGTATCTTAATTTTTCTTCTTATAATTAAAATTGAGACATGTCACCCATCAAATTCACCAATTCTTATTATTTTATTTATTTATTTATTTTTATTGAAATGGATGAGTCTTTGATTTATTTTTTATAAGTTTTGGATTTTTTTGTGTCACACGATCATGCATTGTCTATACGAGGTTTTTAGTAACTATTTGGTATACACTGATGTGTGTGACTTTGAGTTTTATGGTGGAAAATGATTAGGGTTAACCATGAATATTAGACTTACATGGTTAGAATTAAAACATGTGAATGGACCTTATGTAAGGTAGGTATTATTTAGTGGCTACAACCTGGGTTGAACATAGGAATAACTGTGAATCTTAATCATGTGGTGTGCACTACATAGATCTAGTGGTTATTGTGTGGTTTGGGTTAAACCATGCATATGGCCATTACACTTGAAGAGAATTATTCAGTGTCTACCACATGGGTTGTTCATGGTTAATAGTAACCATGTAGCTTAACCATGTGAGGTGTACATCTTGGATCTAGTGGCTGTTTCATGGTTAGTGTACGGTCGACCAAACCATGAATCCAAAACATATAAGATGATGAATTTTAAAAATATGAATTTACCCTATTTCCTTTGATTAATTTTAATCCATTTGGCCTCATATTTTCTTCTCATTATAACCCTTATGGGTTTGAGTGTTATCTCACTTTGATTCTCCTTCACTTTGAGCTCTTACATTGGATTACCTTCCTCTTTAGTTTAAGATTGTTTAAGATAAAATCATCTAATTGTCTTCATCCATTTCCTTATTTCTTATCTTCTTTCCAAGACCAAGGATAATCATGGAGGCCTAAGGTTTATTGACACTCAATTTTTATTTGATATTTTCATGATATATGGATCATAAAGGGATTATAAAATATTCCCTATCCTTATTATTATGGAATAACACATTTATAAACAGATTCAATGATTTAGGTAGGATACTCCATTTATAACCCTTTTAATTTAAGTCCATGAGTTCTTATATATCTTTAATAATTTTTTGAATCCATTAAAAGGTATAGTATGCATATCTAACAATTAATTTTCAAATTCATTTATTTTTCTCTTGAATTTTCATTTTTAAAAAGTTATTTGTCATGTCTAAATGCATTAATTTTGTTTTTATATAAACCATGCGCAATAAGTGTTTGTTTAAATGCTTGAGAGGATATTTTCAAAGTATATATTTTTTCAAACTATGGGGTTTTTACGTTTTTATATAACTTATTTTAAAATTATTTTATTATTTTTGGTACTTTGATTATATTTGAGTGTTTTGGAACATAAAAAAGGGTCTTGTTTTTTCTCCTTCTCCCTTAAAGTGACCCCTTAATACTGTTTTCGTAAAATTTAGATGTTATAATGATAATATGAAATTGATGAATTAATCCTAGATATATTTTATTATTGTTATTATTATTATTATTATATGTTATTCTTGCATAAGGGGTTGCTTTTATTAAGTGTATTCATATATGTGGGTGTGGTAATTATTTGTCATTATATATATATACCCAAACACATTTCCTTGTTTTATATACTGATTTATTACCTCTAATTATATGTCATGGTAATACTTGGGTAACTAGGTGGGAAGTATAGGTATGATTACCATAATAGTTTATGATTCTACTATGTCTAGTGTCCCATAATAGGGAATATGATCTACTTAGGGGGGATTTGACTCTCCCTCTGGCCAGGTTGGGTGAAATTGATTCTTAGGTAGTTAAATATAATTATTTTCCAATTAGATGGATTCAATTTTTGTTTTGTCCTAGATTGTATCTTAACAGTTCTTAGTTGTTCCCATGATGGTTTAGTGTCAACATTTTTTATGATTATTAATTATATTTATCTCATGATATTCTCATATCATTATTATTTTAATTATTATGTTAGAAATTATTTTCATTACGTTTTTTTTAAAATCATGGATTATTTTTTCATTATTTTAAATAATAAATATGAAAGGTTTTATAATGCATAAAAATGATATTTTTTTCTTGTAACATTAGAAATTATAGTGTAAGGATTTGAAGCCATTTTATTTACTTTAAATTCCATTATTTTAGAAATGTTTTAAGGATTTAATATGATAGAATTTTAAAATTGTATTACGTGGTTAAAATTAATTTAAATAATGATATAATTTGACATTTTTTAATTAAAATGAAAATATTACCTTTATAGTTGTATTGTCATACTAGAATAAAATGGATTTATAGTTAAAGGTTATACATGGTGTGTGGAGATGATGCCTACAAGGTATTATTTTCTCATGTATATCTTATTAAATTTTTATTATAGGGTTTTCTAGGATGCAATATATGGTTATTTTATTTTTTTAGTTTTGGTGTATTGAAGGTGGTAGGTGTAGAAGTTTTCTTGAAACATTGTGGGTTTTTTTAGGATAATAGTGGTTTTTTTGTATTCTACCCATATTATTTATAATGCCACATTTATATCCTAATTATACTTCTTCATGGTTTATGTTGGTATTTGTATTAAAATTTGACATTGGTTATGTTGAAATTCTTTGGTTATGTTCATTAGTTCTAATTTTGGATAATGAGTTCATTTGTGTTCTTTTGTCCTATTTAGTTCAAATTTTTATCGGAAACTGCTAAATTTATATTCATATCTCTCAAATTTATGAGAATATCATTCTATAAATTTAAGAATAAATCCTATTTATTAATTTATTTATTGCAAAAAATCATTCATAGTAATGTATCTATTAATTCCCAAACATTAGTTTCAAGCCCCTGAAAATAAGGAATGCGATTTAGGATTTGTCATAAGTTGACTTGGGTATTGAGTATGGATAACATGGGTTGATTCATGAAAAAATGATATTTGATCTTGGTTTTTATTTATAGAGTTATGATACACAGGATATATGATTATCCGAGATCAAGGATTAAGTTTGAGGAAGCATATAATCAACAATTTTTTCCATTTAATCTTGAGTTTCTAGGGGTGTTAGGGGTTTTTATATCTAATATTTGGGGTTTTTTCTTTATTCTTATTGATATTTTTAGTCTTAATTAGATAATTTATGTTTTATAGTGAATATTCATGAGTTTTTTGAGAAACTCTATGTTCTAGAGAGGAAAATAGGAAGAATACTAGGGTCTCATGGTTACTGTGCATGGTGTGAGAAATCACACATAGAGATTGTTTAATGTTTTGGGTAATTCATAATGAAATTTTCATAGTATGTTCACAGTTCTCTCTAATATGTAACCAAACTATACACAGTTTTAAAATTTTCAATTTCTCAAATTTTTATTCCTTGTGATCCATATTTTTAACATCATTTATTTAAGGTTTTTTGAGGTGTTATTTATGGTTTTTTACACAATTTAGATCTGTTGAATTTATTTTTTATGAGTTTATTTTGACACTATCCCTTTAGGTGTTGAATTTTAAAATTTTGAAGATATTTTATAAATTTTTTTTATGAATTATACGAAAGGGTTTTATAAAATTATTTGAAGTATCAAATTTAAAATATTTTGAAATATTATTTTGCATATAGGTAAGTTATAATAAATTATTTTAAGTTATTTTTTCATGAAACCTATTTGAATAAAGAACAATTAAGATGATTCTAAAAGAATAATTGGATATTTTTCATATATTTATAAAATTGGTATGTAAATTTCAGGTATTAGAGTTTTGTAATTGGATTTCAATAGTATTTTCAAATTGATTCATTTTTATATTTTTATTTTAATGTTTTTTTGAATCCTGAGGTTTATTTTGATCATGTTTTTAATTTATTATTATTTTAGAGTACGCCCCACCAAGTCCTTATAGAACTTGAATAGGGATATACATGTGGTTCTCTACAAGCAAACACTATGGCTGATCAAAGTTTATCTAGGTCATTTATTATGTCAGATTCATCTATGGATCATAGTGCTCCCACTATTCAAGCACAACATAAATACTATAATTATAAGTTTTAGAACTCAAACCATTCCCTCATCCATGGGAATATAAATTTCGTTGAAGTGGGGGAGTGGTTGTGGGATATTGAGAGGATTTTCAACATTATTGATCTTTAGAGACACTTATTATTATGTTTTCTATGTTTCTACTTGAATGCACTAGTTTCTAGTGCTTGAAGTCCATCATTCAAACAAATACACAAATGGAACATTTATGGTAAGGTTTCATGGAATTTTTTATTCAATAATACTTCCCTAAAACATGAATGTATCCAAGGTGGTGGAATTGTATTTCCTTAAGAAGAATGAGAAATCATTATTGGAGTATTATTTTTGGTCTGCTGAAATATTTTCCCATATAATTTAGATATATTTAGATGATTATCTAATAGATTAGTTTTTTAGAAGAGGCATTTATTCATAAATTTAGTTAAAAGTGTCCTCATTTGGTGAAACCACTTCTGTAGAAGTGGTGAAACATTTCATCTGTATTGAGGCTATTATAGATAAAGTACTTAAAGTGATTTATTTTTCCTCTTTTATTAGTTTTGGATAAGGGAAATCAGATCGTGGAAGGTGGAAATTGATTTATTTCTACTATATGGGTGGCAATGTCAAGAGGTCGTCCTATTTCTTCACACCAATTTCTCACTAGTGTAATTCCATGGTGTTCAAATAGTGCAGTAAGTTAGGTTGGAAGTGTAACAGCCCAAGATTTTATGAAAAATATTCTTTTTAATTTCATTAATGTCTTGTGTTGTACGCTACACTAAAAGGAGCTTGCTCAACATGCATCCTTGACTTGCCTTGCATTACACGCAATCACAAACTTCCTCGATAGCGTGTGTAGTACGCAATACCGAGTTTCACTAAACAATGATATGCTATTAAAATATTATTAAAATATTATTAAAACTAGCCATTATGAATAGTAATAACCACCTTTTAAAATTTTAGAAAATCTAGCTCTCAAAATGGACTTCATTTTTGGATTCGGAGTATCGAATTTACCCTAAGGTGAAATTTTGGTACTTTTTGGATAACTTTCATATTCTGATGAATAGTGAAAATTACTAAATTATAATTAAAAACAATTTTTTTAATCGAAATAATTAATAGTGATAAATTATTAATTTTAGTGGTTTTAAATTATATTTAGAATATATTTTTACAATTTAATACAATGTTGGTCATTGGATGTAATTTCACATTTAAACCAGTCATAAACAAGTGTAAATCTCTTGATAGTTATTATCTCTTAAGAAAACGCTATTTGTTTTGACGACGGGAATTAATTTTTAAATTAATTAATGCAAATGATATGTTTTGAATTTGATAAAATAGACATCATTTTTGAATTCATACTATCAAATATAGCTTAGATCTAATTTTTGTTATTTTTCTGGAAACTTTCATTTTTTGATGAATAGTGAAACCACTAAGTGGTAGTTGAAAAACTAAATTTTTCACAAAACTTAATTTTACTACTTCTGTGAGTGTAATTTCGAAAATCCGAGAGACACGGTTGATGTCAGTAAGTAAAATGTGGTTCAATGAGATGAAAATAATTTTTTGGTGAATAGTAACTTTTTACTTTTTTTTACCACGGTTAAAAGTAAATAGGGTAATTAAGGGTAAAAATGATATTATTATTACCCTAACACATGTCCTAATTCTATTGGACAAGTTTAATTCGACCAAAAACAACCTTAGGAATAAAATACGACCATTTAGGACCACCTGGATTAGATTAAGACATTTATTATTAATTTATTTAAAGAAGGGTTAAAATAGTTAAAATCAATGTTTAATAAGTAAATCATTTTTAATATGGGGTTATACATAAGATAAATTCTACTATAAATATTAATTATAAAGCTAAATAGATTTCCTACATAATGGTATTTTATATGTAATTTTCAGACATTATATAATTTAATTTATTTATGAAACAATGATGATGCGGTAATTATCTTATTAATGAAATATTGACATAATTGATGTTATAAATACACAAATAAATATAATTTGAGACTTTTTATGAACTAAACTAATTTTATAGGTTAATATGACATGTTAGTATTGATTTAACTTTGGTCAAAGTAATCCTTCTGTTATGATTTTAAAAAAAATCAACTATTGAATAGTGTCAAAATTGACATAAAATAGTTTTTAAAACAAATATTATATTATTAATTGTTATTTTATTCCTAAAAATCTAAGGTTCGGACAAATGACTTAGATAAGGTTATATATATTAATAAAACACAACTTGGGGGGTCTCTTGGATGTATATGGTAAGTTTATTGACTATATAATACAAAAATACAAAGTGACATGGTAAATGTCAATCTAATTAACTAAGAGTTAAAACTAAAAGATAAGGTTAATATAATGACCTAAACTTGTCTAAATTATATTGGATGAGAGGATTTCGACCCATCCCAACCTTAGCTTCGAAATAAATCAATTTGGATCTATTTAAAACCGAATTTGACTTTATAATAAAATAATAGTTTTAGTTATTCAAAAGGTACGCCTCTCCTCCCTTATAAAAGGCCACCTCCTCCCTCTATTCCTCACACCACATTGAGCCTTCAAGCTCGGCCAAACCCTTCCATTTTCTCCTCTCCACTTCCCTAGAGACATCCTAGAGGTCCAGGTCTTCTTCAAAGACCAATTTTAGTGCCCTAAAAGGAGGTCTCAAAGAAGCACTTCAAAGAAGAGGTAATGTCCGTTACCGATTCTTTCATCTTTATTTCTTCTTCCACTTCTTCTTATTTAGTTGTTTCATTATTAAGTAATAAAATAATTATCACTAATATACTGATATGTTATTATAAGTATGAAACAACCCTGTTTCACCATCTATCCATCCTACGTAAAAAGAAATCACCGCGCGTGCGTACGTACAGAATACCGTCTCCACACCGTGGTGTAATCTATTTTCCACCACCACCTTACTTGGATGGGTATAATGGTGTAAATAATGACTATATATGACGATTATAAAGTGATATTGATTCTGAAATTGTGTACATACACTCCAATACAATTCCATGATCATAGGAATGATATCATCACTCGTGCGTACGTACGGAATACCGTCTCCACGATGTGATGCGACTCGTTCTAAATGATCTTCATTTAATAATGATTATATAAATGAATTGAATGAATGAATATGATATATATTACACTAATAAAATTCTGGAAATGAGGTATCTATAACCTAAAGAGAATAATAAGAATTTATTCGACAAACACGCATAAGAACAAAAAGTTATAAACACCCGAATAACAAGTAGCAATGAAATATTACTACTAAGAAGCTAAGAATATGACCATATATGATATCATAAAACTAATTATGATTATGGAATAAGTCAATAACATTATTTAAATCATTATACAGGAGGTTGGGACACGTACAAAGCATATCAGACCTAAGGTAAGGGGAATATCACAATCTCATTTTTATCCGAGATTGTTTTTACTTTGGCATTTTATGGGGTGTATTTTATCATCCAAATACATGTTTCCTAAATATGTAATATTAATTCCATACACCTACAATTTTTTAAATCCAATTTTACCCTTTGGTGAGTTTTTAGTAAAAGATATGAAAGGAATCTTTTGTCGATCTTTGTACGAGGTACTTTTTTGACTCTTTCGACAAAAGTATGAAGAATGTTTTTTTAACTTATACGGAATGAATGGATTTTTAAAACATTATTTCCAAGAATATTACTTTACAAGTTTTCAAGTTTATTTTTAATCAACTTATTTTTAATTTAAAATTGTATGACATGTTAAGAAAGTAAAAGTGTTTTTGAAGTAGAAAGGATATTTTCCTCAAGAATGGAGTTCCAGTGTTTTATCAAAATTATTTTCCATCTAAGATAATATAGGGTTCTGTTTCTATCCCTATTATTACATGGATTTGATTATGTTGTGATGGAAATATTTTTATGAATTTATTTATCTTATATGAATTGTTTTATGATGTCGCGATGTTTAAGATTCCCATTTTTATTACATGGGTTATGCAATGATGTATGATTTATGATTTTGTGGCACACATAAGAATGGTATCATTATGAGATTGGTGGGACCTATATCTCCCTCCAATTCATTGGGTAATGATTTTATATCTCATGAGATAGACATGGCTGGAAAGGTAGGTTATACCGGTTCAGTGAAACAGGACTGAAACGAGGGTGACTCGGTGCAGAAAGGGACTTTGTCCACTGAGATAGTATTGTCAATGAGTCTTGACTAATAAGAAATGATTCTCTATGATTATGTGTGTATGACACAAAGTTTCATGTTTTAAGTTATGATTATTGGGATTTCATTTCACTACTATGATTTATCCCATGTTATGAAATTATGCTCTCTTTTACAGGTTAAGATTTCCAAAATGTTATGTTCTTATGAAAATGATGTGATTGATATTTCTTTTGTTTACCCTTACTGAGAATTTGAGCTCATCCTTTTATGTTTTCTTTTCCCCAGGATATAAAGAAAGGTTTTATGTAAAAAAAAGGAAGATCTTTATGGGAGATATTGAAGATCTTTCACCACGATTAGAAGATTATATTCCGAGTTTCCAAAGACACTAAACTATTACGATCCTTGTGTGTGTTTTTTTTATGTACTAAGTATTATGAAAAAGTAATGTAATGTCCATGTATGTCAAGCTTCGGGTCTCTACAGTTGGTATCAGTGGAAAGTTTTAGTCAACCTTCGGAAACTAGGATGCGAAAACATTAGTGAGATCCCTAGAGATATATCTAAGGTATGTCTAGGGATGTCCCTAAGGATAATTATACGTATAGGATATAGTCCTAGAACTATGGTAAAGATATTAGATTTAACCAAAGATGTTAGATATTGAAGTTACTCCCCCTTTATTATGATTTTTTCCTCTCACACTATTCTTTTTGGGTTTTAGAAAATGGATGGAAACAAGATGATTCACGATAATGGAGGATATGATGGACAATGGAATGATATTCTTCATGAGCAACCAAATGAAATGGGATTTGGAAGTCCAAACATCATTATTATGCCGAATAAGCAATCTCATAATATGATCAATAAAGTAAAATTTGTTAAGTTTTCTGACTCAGCTAATAAGAGAAAGATGGAGTTTCATGATGATCATAGAGGAATGAAAGTTCAATTTCCCCTATGTAAATCATGTGGGAAGAGGAATCAAGGAGAATGTTTCAAAGGAACTGGAAGATGCTTTGGGTGTGGAAAATAAGGACACAAAGCCAGTAAGTGCAAAGGAAAAGGTTCAGTTAACATCAGGAATGAGGATAATGGTATTGCTACGACATCAACAATGGTTAAATGTTTTAAATGTGGAATGTACGGGCATTATGAAAACCAATTCCCTAAGGGAATGTCTCATGAATAGAATCAGTATGGTCGTATGGGTAGTATTTATGTGGATTATGATGAAGAGACTACAAATGATATGTGAGATGAAAGAATTGTTGAAGCTCGGTCAATGGTTTAAGAATGTAGTGGAATGATTACATTTTTATCATGTGTAATGTTGTATAAGTAATCTCATGGTACTATGGAATAAAGAGACATCTAAGGATTGTTACAATGTTGTCTTCCCTTGAGTTTTGAAAGTGTATGATTAATGTTACCAGTATCCATGAAAGGTTATTCAGATATTTTTGGAATGTAGATGATATGCACATAATGAAGGGATAAGGAGAAAATTAAATGTTTGATGGTACTCATGAGCTCATGACTGATATAAGGAGAAGGTTATATCATGGTTTGAGTATGTAGAATTTTTGGATTTTGGTATGTGGAAAGAGTTAACTTTTGACATCATTCATGTTTTCACTAAGGTTTAATGGGTATTAATTTTTCAATAGAATACATCATTAAGGTATTCACATGATTGGAATGTTACCAAAAAGTTATATGGGGGATAAATGAGGATATTCACATGCTTGGTTGACGACATTTCAAGTTATCGTTTTCTTTATACTATGAACTTGGACCGAAGTATTTTATATAAGCCTAAAGATTGGAATGGATTATGTTGACCATAAGTTAGTATTGTTTAAGGATAGAACTTTTTATGTGATGTTATAGTAATGTAGTTTTAGAAAAAAGGACAACCTGAAGGACGGGCGACAGCCCATCGCGTCAGACAAGGCTGTGGGAATCAAACCCACAACCGAAGTGCGACTGGCCTTTATCGCCTACCATTGGCCTACAGGAAGTCCCTGTTTAGTAGAAACTAGTTTTATTATATTAAGCAGCATGATATATGAACTATAAGTCCATTTTAGGAACCATATATCATTAATCTCACTATAGTTGGACTTATGTATTTTTTGATAAATTTTCTAACCTTTTGTTTGAGACAGATGGAATGACCCATTATTCTATCACATGATCTACTAACACATCACGAATGACAAATTCAACTTCATTTCTTTAAGAGATGAAGTGGAAATTGTCCAAAGAACGACAAACAGTGAGGCTAAACCAAAATCACGTAAGTATTTATTCTAATTCCAATTTCATCAACTTTAGGGAAATGATCTTGAAACACAAAATGTTGTCCAAGTGCTCTTATATCTGATGAATCAGATGGTACCTTATATCGTCAAAAATTTATGGCTTTGTGATTGCTGGCTTTTCCATAGACATGTTCTCTACCACTGTCCATCAGAACATGATGGTTAGATTTCTCTTCCATATCCATATTTTCACCTATGTGGAAACCCAGTGATTAGTTTATTTGGGTAATCGTTACATTTCATATTTTAGTTTTTAAAGCAAAGTTTTGGTATTCCTTTTTACGATGTGGGTTTCTATTAAAGAAACTTTAGAGTAGTAAACCATTTATAACCCCGATGAATTTTGAGGGAGAAATTCCTTTTAAGGGGGGTAGAATGTAATAGCCTGAGATTTTATGAAAAATATTCTTTTTAATTTCATTAATGTCTTGTGTTGTACGCTACACCAAAAGGAGCTTGCTCAACACGCATCCTTGACTTGCCTTGCATTACACACAATCGCAACCTTCCTCGATAGTGTGTGTAGTACGATATACCGAGTTTCACTAAACAACGATATGCTATTAAAATATTATTAAAATATTATTAAAACTAGCCGTTATGAATAGTAATAACCACCTTTTAAAATTTTAGAAATTCTAGCTCTCAAAATGGACTTCATTTCTGGATTCGGAGTATTGAATTTAGCCTAAGGTGAAATTTTGGTACTTTTCGGATAACTTTCATATTCTGATGAATAGTGAAAATTACTAAATTATAATTAAAAACAAATTTTTTAATCAAAATAATTAATAGTGATAAATTATTAATTTGAGTGGTTTTAAAGTATATTTAGAATATATTTTTACAATATAATACAATGTTGGTCATTGGATGTAATTTCACATTTAAACCAGTCATAAACAAGTGTAAATCTTTTGATAGTTATTATCTCTTAAGAACACGCTATTTGTTTTGACGACGGGAATTAATTTTTAAATTAATTAATGAAAATGATATGTTTTTAATTTGATAAAATAGACATCATTTTTGAATTCATAATATCAAATATAGCTTAGATCTAATTTTTGGTATTTTTCTGAAAACTTTCATTTTTTGATGAATAGTGAAACCACTAAGTGGTAGTTAAAAAACTGATTTTTTCATAAAACTTAATTTTACCACTTCTGTGAGTGTTATTTAGAAAATCTGAGAGACACGGTTGATGTCAGTGAGTAAAATGTGGTTCAATGAGATGAAAATAATTTTTTGGTGAATAATAGCTTTTTACTTTTTTTTACCACGGTTAAAAGTAAATAGGGTAATTAAGGGTAAAAATGATATTATTATTACTCTAACACATGTCCTAATTCTATTGGACAAGTGAAATTCGACCAAAAACAACCCTAGGAATAAAATATGACCATTCAGGCCCAGTTGGATTAGATTAGGACATTTATTATTAATTTATTTAAAGAAGGGTTAAAATAGTTAAAATCAAAGTTTAATAAGTAAATAATTTTTAATATGGGGTTATACATAAGATAAATTCTACTATAAATATTTATTAGAAAGATAAAAATATTTCCTTCATAATGGTATTTTATTTGTAATTTTTAGACATTATATAATTTAATTTATTTATGAAACAACGATGATGTAGTAATTATCTTATTAATGAAATATTGACATAATTGATGTTATAAATACCCAAATAAATATAATTTGAGACTTTTTATGAACTAAACTAATTTTATAGGTTAATATGACATGTTAGGATTGATTTAACTTTGGTCGAAGTAATCATTCTGTTATGAGTTTAAAAAAAAATCAACTATTGAATAGTGTCAAAATTGACATAAAATAGTTTTTAAAACAAATATTATATTATTAATTGTTAGTTTATTCCTAAAAATCTAAGGTTCGGCCAAATGACATAGATAATGTTATATAAATTAATAAAACACAACTTGGGGGTCTCTTTGATGCATATGGTATGTTTATTAACTATATAACATAAAAATACAAAGTGACATGGTAAATGTCAATCTAATTAACTAAGAGTTAAAACTAAAAGATATGGTTAATATAATGACCTAAACTTGTCTAAATTATATTGGATGAGAGTATTTCGACCCATCCCCACCTTATCTTCTAAATAAATCAATTTGGAGCTATTTAAAACCGAATTTGACTTTATAATAAAATAATAGTTTTAGTTATTCAAAAGGTACCCCTCTCCTCCCTTATAAAAGGGAACCTCCTCTCTCTCTTCCTCACACCACTTTGAGCCTTCACACTCGGCCAACCCCTACAATATTCTACTGTCCACTTCCCTAGAGACACCCTAGAGGTCCTGGTCTTCTTAAATGACCAATTTTATTTCCCTAAAAGGAGGTCTCAAAGAAGCACTTCAAAGAAGAGGTAATGTCCATTACCGATTCTTTAATCTTTATTTCTTCTTCCACATATTCTTCTTTAGTTGTTTCATTATGAAGTAATAACATCAGTATCACTAATATACTGATATGTTATTATAAGTATGAAACAACCCTATTTCACCATCTATCCATCCTACGGAAAAAGAAATCACCGCGCGTGCGTACGTACGGAATACCGTCTCCACGCCGTGATGTAATCTATTTTCCAACACCACCTTACTTTGATGGGTATAATGGTTTAAATAATGACTATATATGACTATTATAAAGTGATATTGATTCTTAAATAGTATACATACACTCTAATACAATTCCACGATCATAGGAAAGATATCATCACTCATGCGTACGTACGGAATACCGTCTCCACGATGTGATGGGACTCGTTCTACATGATCTTCATTTCATAATGATTATATAAATGAATTGAATGAATGAATATGATATATATTACACTAATACCATTCTGGAAATGAGGTATCTATAACCTAAATAGAATAATAAGAATTTATTCAACAAACACGCATAAGAATAAAAAGTTATAAACACCCGAATAACAAGTAGCAATGAAATATTACTACTAAGAAACTAAGAATATGACCATATATGATATCATAAAACTAAGTATGATTCTGGAATAAGTCAATAACATTATTTAAATCATTATACAGGAGGTTCAGACACATACAAAGCATATCGGACCTAAGGTAAGGGAAATATCACAATCTCATTTTTATCCGAGATTGTTTATACTTTGGCATTTACTGGGGTGTATTTTATCATCCAAATCCATGTTTCCACAATATTTAATATTATTTCCATCCACCTAAAATTGTTTAAATCCAATTTTACCCTTTGGTTAGTTTTTAGTAAAAGATATGAAAGGAATCTTTTGTCGTTCTTCGTACGAGGTACTTTTTTGACTTTTCCGACAAAAGTACGAAGAATGTTTTTTTTACTTATACGACATGAATGGATTTTTAAAAGATTATTTCCAAGAATCTTCATTTACAAGTTTTCAAGTTTATTTTTAATCAACTTCTTTTAGTTTAAAATTGTATGACATGTTAAGAAAGTAAAATTGTTTTTGAAGTAGAAAGGATATTTTCCTCAAGAATGGACTTCAAGTGTTTTATCAAAATTATTTTCCATCTAAGATAATATAGGGTTCTGTTTTCATCCCTATTATTACATGGATTTGATTATGTTGTGATGGAAATAATTTTATGAATTACTTTATCTTATATGAATTGTTTTATGATGTCACGATGTTTAAGATTCCCATTTTTATTACATGGGTTATGCAATGATGTATGATTTATGATTTTGTGGCACACATAAGAATGGTATCATTATGAGATGGGTGGGACCTATATCTCCCTCCAATGCATTGGGTAAAGATTTTATATCTCATGAGATAGACATGGCTGGAATGGTAGGTTATACCAGTTCAGTGAAACAGGACTAAAACGAGGGTGACTCGGTTCAGAAAGGGACTTTGTCCACTAAGATAGTCTTGGCAATGAGTCTTGACTAATAAGAAATGATTCTATATGATTATGTGTGTATGCCACAAAGTTTCATGTTTTAAGTTATTATTATTGGGATTTAATTTCAATACTATGGTTTATCCCATGTTATGAAATTATGCTCTCTTTTGCAGGTTAAGATTTCCAAAATGTTATGTTCTTATGAAAATGATGTGATTGATATTTCTTTTGTTTACCCTTACTGAGCATTTGAGCTCATACTTTTATGTTTTCTTTTCCCCAGGATATAAAGAAAGGTTTTAGGTAAAGAAAAATAAAGATCTTTAAGGGAGATATTGAAGATCTTTCACCACGATTGAAGATTATATTCCGAGTTTCCAAAGACACTAAACTATTACGATCCTTGTGTGTGTGTTTTTGTTATGTACTAAGTATTCTGCAAAAGTAAGATAATGTCCATGTACGTCAAGCTTCGGGTCTCTACAGGAAGAAGCCATAATTTCATGAAGCTTATAAAACTAACCCTATTTATTACCATTTAGGTAATCTAAAAAGGCTTGGTAATGAAGCTGTGTGTAAAAGCGTTGGAGCTAGATCCACTTATTTAAAAGATCATAAGGATAAACATGGTGAACTTGATAATGAAGTGACATATTATTGAGGTACTTTATATTTTATTTTTTATTTTTTATATATCTTTATCTATGAGTACTTTTATTTAAGATGATGGTATTTGTTGGAAATGGTATTTACATGCATCTAACTTTGGTAGGCTATTTGATGCATGTTTTTTGTAGTGTTATTTTATATTATTTTTAGAGCATTAATAGAATGTTTTTGTAGTTATTTTTGATATTTTGGTGTCTATAAATGTTATGATAGTGTCTTCTTACTTGGGTGATAGAGGAAATTTCTTAGTGGGACATCTTTTGATCCTTTATATTTTTTATCAAGTCTCTAGGGATAAATAATGACTTTGGGGATTAGTGTATTGGTGTAATTAAAAATATAATGGTGATATCACCATAGATAAATTAATTGTGGGGAGATGATATATTTCATAGCATATGAACATGATAGTTCATGGTATCCCTTGACTAGTGTATTCCTTGTACTTATACCCAATATGGGTGCACGGTAGGGAAAGATGAAATTTTTCCATCTTAATTAATGTAAAAAATTATATATGCATTGTATATATTGATAGTTTTTTCCACCCATGTATCTTTATTTTATTCCTGGACATGGTAGTGATATTGGTCTACTAGGTTCGATATTTAATTCTTGATCCCAACCATACACAACGAAAGGTAACATATTCTTTCAATTTGAGTCTTTTTAGTTAATTCATTTTTTTATTACAACCATATATGTTTTTGAGGATTGTAATATATCCCAATACATATTAATTACCTTTTTTGGTGTTATAATGTCTATTAGTTCTTTGTTTTTATTGATCAATTTAACCCAAATTTATTTTTTTGATAAATTTCTTTTAAAAATATTTTATTATGGAATAAATTAATATGGTGGGGAGATTTTTCACACATCAACCCCACTTTTCCTTATTATATTATTTAGAAATTGATTTTTACAGACTTGGAGGAGTTTGGGTTTAATGTTTTTTAATATTATGGAATTTTTATGTGTCACATAGTCAATGAATAGTCAATACATATTTAGTAGTAACCACATTGTCTAAACTAACATGTGTACCATTGGCTTTCATAATATTACACAATTAGTTTATGGTTTGGAGTAATTGTGTATATTAATCATAATTGTATAGGATTAAATAATATATATGACACTTTAATATTGGCAATATTCTTTAATGGATTCTGAATAGGCTTTGTATGGTTAGGAGTAACCATGTAGTATAACTGAATGGGGTGCACAACTCATATCAAGTGGATATTTAATGGTCGATGTAATGTTACAAGTAAACATTGTAGATGATCCTTATTTATAGTGGGTATTCATATATCGATACCATATGAGTTTTTTACTATTAGGAGTAAATGCCTAACAAAACTATTAGGGACATATAGCCCAGATATAGTGGATGTATCACAGTTGGCACAGGGTTTTAAAAATGTGAATTTACCCTATTTACCATACTTGATTTTAATCCCCTTGGACTCCTCTTTTCGTCTCATTAGAACCCTCCAAGATCTGAGAAATTTCTCTCTTTGTTTCTTCCTATCTTTAATCTCTTACTTGATATTTAGTCTTATCATTGATGATGATTCATCGAGGTAAACTCATTTAAATATCTTCCACCCTTTATATATTTATTTTTTATCTTTTTTCCTAGCCCAAGGATGACCATGGTTACCTACGTTTTTTTGTTTTTCTATTTTTATTTGATATTTTTATTAATTTAGGATTCATAATGGGTTTTTAAAAGGGTTATATGTCCCTATTATGGGGGAATAACACATTTATGAATATATTCAATGATTGAGGTATATTTCTCTATGCATAACTATTTAAATTTAATTCACTAAGTTCTTCTATATTGTTAATCCATGTTTTTAATTTTTTGAAGGTCATAGTATATTTATCTATTGATTCCATATCAATGGTATATAATTTTATCCTTAATTTTAATTTGTCATAAAAAGGTATTTCTCAAATTTAAATGCATTAAATCCATTTTTATAAGAACTATGTTCACAATGTTTTAATTTTAATGTCTCAGAGGATATTTTGAAAGTATTATTTTAAAATTATGGGGTGCTTAATATTTTTAAATATATTCATTGAGAATATTTAATTATTTGATATGCTTTTATGATATTTCCAGGGAATTTAAAGAAATTATATTATAAATCGGTTTTTCTAAAGACGTTCCTAAGTATTATTTAAAACATTAGAAAAAGGTTTTCTTATTGCATGTGTTCCCATAAAATGATCCCCTTGTGTAGTTTTCTGTAAATGTTAAAGGTGATAATGATATATTGAAATGAATAAATTCATTTTGGATAAGGGTGTTGTTATTATATATTATTCGTCGATAAATGGATATTTTTATAAAGGGATTTCAAAGTTTAGAGTGTGTTATAATTTTTATTCATTAAAAAACATATATTTCTTTGTGATATATATTGATTGTTCACCTATAATTTTATTCTATGATAAGCCTTTATTAGCTAGGTGGTAAATCTAAGTATGATTATTGAAATAGTGTATGATTCCACTTCACCTAGTGGCCCCTAGTATGGAATATGATCTTCTTAGGGAGATCTTCCTCTCAGTTAGGACATGCACGGTAAAACTAAGAGTTATGAAATTTAATTTCATTACGTATAAATTGGATGTAATATAATTTTATTTTTCATATATTTTATCCTGATAGATCCTATGTGTTCCCATAATGGTTGATTTTTAATTAATTTTATGATAGTTGATTTATAGTTATCTCATGTTATTATCATATTAATTTCATTGAAATTATTATGTTAGAATTTATTTTCATTGGGTTTTTCCTTCTAAAATCATTAATTTGTTTCTCCCATGTTTCCCTTATTCAATATGAAAGGTTTCATAAAACTTGGACTATGTTTTTTCTTCCTCTATAACATGAGTATTTATAAATTAAGGTTTTGAATAAGTTTTTTTACTTAAAATTCCATAATTTCATGAAATGTTTTAACTCTTGACTATTTAAAAATGTGTAAAATTATATAACTTGGGTATAAAAAATTTAATTGATTATCTTATATAAATTGTTTTAATTAAGATGAAAATGTTACTTCCATATATTTATTTTTAAACTAGCATAAAATGATTTTACTTTTAAAGGTTATACATGTTGCATAAAATAGATATGTACTGGGAATTATGTTTCCATATTCCTATATTATTATAGGTTTAGTACAATATCTTCTTGGATGTATCATATGGTTGTTTGATTTTCCTAGTTTAGGTGTATTAGAGGTGGTTGTGAAAATGTTCATCTGATACATGGTGGTTGATTTTTGGGGGATGTCATGGTATTTTTTTATTTTAGTATTATATTCATCTTATATATATTTTTACTTTAGAATACTTATTTTGGTCCATCTTAGTTTATGTTTTGCTCTGTATTTAAATTTGGAATTTTTTTATGTTGAAATTATTTTATAATTTTAATTGGTTATACTTTTGGTTGATTATTTTTATTTTAAGTTCTTATACACCACTTTATTCTATTTTTTATTGATAACTACATAATTTATATGCTTATATCTTGGATATATGAGAAGTTAATTCCAAAAAATCAATTCGAAGTCCTATTTTTCTTAATCAAAATACCTAGATAAATAATTTCCAATGATTTATATCTTGATTCTTAGGAACTAGTTTTTAGATCATGGTGATCAAGAATGAGATTTATAACTAATCATGGGCCTACTTGGGTGTTAGTTCTAAATAGATTAGTTTGGATCGTGGTAATATAATTTCCACCAAAAATCAATTTTCTAAAATATATGGATTTATTATCATCAATATTTCAATATTAAACGACATTATTAAATCAAAACAAATCATTTTGATATTTTCATCCATATAATGACCCATAATTAGAAGTATTTTTGAGAAATATGAGAGTTCTATTTATATCTTTTAAATGTACTCCTTTAGACAACAATAGAATATTGGAAACAATATAAGAACATAAAAAATATTTGGGCTCACATTGATTAAATAAATAATATTTTGATTGATCTTTTGAATTTTATTTGATTAACACTTTTACCTTTATCATACTTAACTAACTTCACACCAAATTTCATGGGTGCAGATACTTATTTGGATCCTTCCATAGTAGATTTATTTAAAAATAACATGGAATATTTTTCCCAAGGGGAAAAATATATAATTCTACTTTTTTTAAATTTTAAACCCCATGAAATGTTGTATATGAACTGGCATTGAAATTTTAAAAACATTCTTCATTTTATCAAAAAAAATCTATAAAAATTCACTCCTAATCTCCTAAAAAATCATTCCATACACATAAATAATTAAAATTATAGTGAATAATTTTATTTCCTTCACATAAATATTATTTTATACTTTTCTTTTCATTAAATTCATTTATTTCAAATAACTATCCAACTTAGAATATTATTAACATTTTGATTATTTTAAACCCTATAAGACATTTTTTTTAAATTAAACACTTTTGTTCTATCACCACAAATAATAAAACATTATGGTTTAAGGAAAAAATATCATCCTAATTCTTTATTTTGGAATGAAAATTTGATATATATTTGATACACTTAGTATATTTGAGATAAAACAACAAAAACCATTAAAATTAGTTAACATATTTCGACATAAGAAACCGTTCTTGAAAATAAATTCCTTAAACTTGGGAGTAATCATCTCATACAAATCCTTCCAAATTTTTTATAATTTGACATTTTTTATTTAATTTCATCATGAATACCAATTTCGTTATAGATATTCTTTTCCACTTTTATCTATGGAAAAGATCCCAATTATAATTATTTTCAATTTGATTATGTACACCATTCATGTAATTATTTTTTATGTTAAATAGTCTCTTCATCTACACTTAGATCAATTTGAGTCATATGAGTTGAAAGGATTATTTTTTTCAATTTTATTTTGGTTTTAACATACTCACTATGATCATAAATAATATTTTGAGCTATTTAATGACTTATTCATTTTATAACAAATTTTAGAGCCATTCTCTTCGAAATTTTCATCATAAGTAGAAGAAGAATCAATATATTATACAGGTTTATTATCATAAAAATGAATTATAATTCATTTCCAGATAATTTTTCATTGAATTATACTATTGATTTTCTTCATATTTAATATAATTTTCACTTGTTAAGGGTTTATTTTAAATGTTTTTGACATCATAAATATCAATATTTTTTCATAATATCTTATAAAAAAATATTTATCCTCATAAAATGGATAAATATCCCATAAATATAAAATTTTCAATCTTTTTATTAAAATTTAAATATTTGTCCTTTACCCTTGACCAGATAGAAACTTTTAATCATTTTAAAGTACTTAATTGGAGGTATATATTTTTTGAAATATCATAAAGAGTCTTATTTTAATTAGATTTCATCATACATATATTTTATAATTTCATAAATATTGAGATAAATTATCTCTAAAAGTGTTTTAATTTTTTAACTAACATTTTTATTCCCATATAAAACTAACATATGTTATTATTTTTAGTAACTCTATTTTTTGTTGGTGTATATGGCGTATTGAACGTGTTGTCAATTTCTTTTTTTATAATTCAGTTTTCAAAATCATTTGATCTATAACCCCTTCAATCATCTATTTTCAACTTATTCATGGATAAACCAAAATAATTATTAATATTTATCTTGAAATATTTAAATTTATCAAGTTTAATTAAGTCATGATTCTTGAACATTTCTTATCTTAACATAAATAAATAATTAATAAAATTTATAATGGAATAATCTCTTTATGATGATTGATTGGTAAAAGGTCTACATATTTTAGATTTAATTAATTAAAGTTGCCTTTAGGATTGAACTTATATTCTCTTGTAGCTTCTATGAAGCATTTTTTCCCATTTTTCATGTCTTATAAACAATAAATTTCTATCTTTAAAGTTTGCGAAGGTGTATTATTACTAATTTAATTGTGATTTTATTCATAATACTTTATATAAGGTTTCCCATTCATATATTTCCAGATTTATTTTTAATTTTTCCCGAAAAACATTTTTTAGTATTTTCAATTTGAAATAGATTATCATCAGTTCTCTCACCTTTATTGAGAACTTACACATACTTAAATCTCTTGATGATTTACCCATTATTATCAAATACAAATTAGTTTAAAATAGCAGACTATTTGATAAGACTCAAAAAATTATGAATTACCCCTTTAATAATACAATATCTTTTGACATTACTTTTTAGCCTTTAATTTTTGTAGTGATAATACAATATATTTTTAATAAAAAATCATTGAAAAAATTCATTTATATTTTAATTTGTTACGCAAACTTGTTTGATTTTTTTATATTTATTTTTATATATGAAGAGTAACTACTATTAATTATTAATGATTTTTCATTCCTAGAGGATTTCAATTAAACATCAAATATAAAAATATTTTATGTTTTCTTCTTCTATGAATGTTAATTAGTCCAAATTATTTCAATAAATAAGAAGGAATAATAGTTAAAAAATATTTATTACTATGACCATGTTGATAACATTCCCCAAAAACTTCTTGAATTCAATAAAATTATTTATAAAATTTGAAATTAAAATTCACTTTCTCCATAGGCCTTTTCGGATTTATACATGTTATTCTAATTTCATACTAACCCACCAAAACACTTTAATTTTTTACATTATTTAAAATTATATATTAAACCAAAAATAAATGATTTATGTATATAATATCCATTACACCAGAATTATATATTAAATTTATAATTCCTTCAACAAAACATATTTTATCTTGTAGAACTAAGTATCACTTTTAGGGTATTTGGAGTCATATATTTCTATGAATTTAAACAAATGAAATTTTTAGTATTATTTCTAACTTTATTTGATAACGATATTAATTTATTACATTTTTTTCTCTACTTATATTTTCCTAAAAGATAATTTTGAACCTATATTATTAGTAATTGTTTTTTTGGAAATTTGGGATAATTATAGAAATTATTTATTTAATTTTTAAAATAATTTTTTTATAAAAATAAAATCTATAACTACAATAATATTTAATAATTTATAAAATAATACACCCATTATGTTTTTTTAATTTCATTAAAAAAATTCTCCACAACCTTTGAAGATTTAAGTTTAATTTCCTTAGCTTGTTTAAAAATAATCTTCAAATTTTCATGAGTACTTTAAGCTCAAGATTATTTGATAACACCTTTATTATTTTCTTATCCTTGATACTTAAAAAATCTTTAAAATCTTATATGATTTCCTCAAGTTCAGCCACATTAACCTTTAAAATTTAGACTTCTTATAATTTTTTATTGATTATTAGAGAATTCAAATTCATTATTAAATAAACTAGATTCAACAAAATTATTATTTTCAATCTATTTATTATTTTTCATAAAATAATTTTAAAATTAAAAATTTTATTCAAGATAATAATATAATTTTTCTTTGAGAATGATGTTTGAACATGTTTATTTATTTACTTTATCACTTAAAACCACTTATTATTTTAAAAAAAGTCTATAAAATGTTTTTGTATTATTTTAATATCATCATACACAAAATAATCAATTTATACTATTAAAATATCTTCCTTATGTTTTTACTTATTTTACATCATTTTTTTATTATTAGAGAAATATTTTTTATCATTATCCATTTTATTTACACATTTGAATTTCAAAATTCCAATTATGTTTTTTCCACTAATATAAATCTTTAGGTTAAAGAGCTTTATTTTTAAGAACATTACTTGATAAAGTGTCATATTTCACCATAATTGAATCATTTAGATGGAATTTTACCTTTTTTACTTCCCCTTAACCTCTTCTATTTTTTTGATATGAGAGATATAATTTTTCATGGAATTGATAATCAAATATTTTTTAAGAGTTTGTTAAATTATATTTACCCTCCTCCTTCAATTTTATATTCATTATTTCATTTAATGAAATTTCCTTCTCTTACTTGATATTCTTTTTATATATATCTCATTCAGTTATATATCTATAAGATTTTGAACTTTGAAATTAATCCTTTCCGGAAGTACTTCCTTTACAAATTCAATATTGTATTATCTAGAAAATAACATTTAGGGTTTTAGTTGGAATCCTCATAAAAAATAGACTTGAAATCACTTTAATAAGAAAAAAAGTTCCTCCCCCCCCAAAATACAGAAACTACCATGAAAACATGGATACAACATACTAAATTTAGAACCATACTGGATGAACTCTGTAGCTTAAAAAATCTAAATAACCTTCTCAATCAAATGAATAAAAACAATTGACACAAATCCTACAGTACACCAAACATTATTCAATAAAATAAAACTAGATGTGGATATGAGGCATTCCAAAACAACCAGTTATCACATATAAGAGGCACACGTACAATAATCAATTCTAAATAGATTCCATAGTGGGGTCATCTGAGTACTTCCAAGCTAAATACTTTATATTAGAGTTGGGATGACACCAGAGATAACTTTAAACCATGTATACTAAGAATTTAGAAATAACTAGGTAGAAATCACTATTGAACAGAGAAATTCCTAAATCTTGAAAAATGAAATTGTGTTGTACCAAAATATATTGCTCTTAGTCGAGAACCTAGGATATATCACCATCCCTATTCTATCTAAATACTCTAAATTTATATCAAGTTCAATTTTATGTAGAAAAAAAAAATTCTTATCTATAAGCCTTACCGAACTTATGATAAGATTATATCATCACTATGGAGAAGAATGAGAGAAAAGAGAATCCCCTATATCCAACTCTTATAATTACTATACAACCTTCTTTAAACATGAATAATTGAAATATAAGGAAGGATGACTCCCCCATTTTATAATATATAAGTATTATATCAAGGAAACTATGCATGGATCCTTGGGTTCTTTAGAACTCTAATGTAAATCTCCCTTAGGATATCTAATATTTCTCAATGATCTTGCCATCATTGTCTTGGGAAAATTTGATTAATCATACCACTATTAATACTTATTTCTAGTAGCAACTGAATAATCCTCTGAGGATATGGAATATATTTTACATTCTTCTTTCTAGAATAAAAATAGGATTTGGCCTATATATCCACTTCATAACCTGAAGAATCTTGAGTATCTACATCATATCCTCTTCCATCCTCAAGGATATATTTTTCTTGGAAGATACCAATTTAGAGTTACTTTACACAATATTCCATATCATCCAGAATTATGATCTTATTCTTCCAAGATCCTATAGTTAGTTAACCTTCATTATCAGCAGTATTCATCTCAACTATCCCCAAGATCTTGAACTGATTCAATAAACCCAAAACACTCAAAATATAATGATTATCATCTAGAAAAAAATCTCCTTACCCTTATTTAGATTCTTGTTCATATAGATTGAGATAGCACCATGACTACCATCATCATCAACCTTATAACTTTGGTCTCTCAACACCCTAGATGTGACTAATGACGTACCAATACTATTTTCATCCAATGTTAGATCATTAATTACTTATAAATAAAAACTTTACCAATTAATAATGTTATACACCTTGGGATCTGGAAAATGAAAAATTGTATCCTTTCCAACTCAAATATAGGGACATCCAGATCATCTCCACTAGATTTATCTATCATGGAACCATTTGTAGGTTGCTCAGGAATATAAACATAATATCATACCACTAAATGATAAATACCATATCACTAGTAGAAACTAAACCCAAAGGCACAAAATACTAGTCCTAATATTGGATAGTGACTACCCAAGATCCAAATTATTGTTTATCAACAACAATAGGATGAGGTCGCACCTCCTTCACACCATATATTACTATGTTCCCAACTATGTGGTGAGTTAATGATCCATCATTTGGGGAAAAACAAAAACTCACTATTGTCTATTGAACATTATTCCTTACATAATCATTTTCATTCACTACTATCATAGTCCCCATATTTAATGAAGTAGGTAGGATCTCAGTAAAAAAATATCATCCTCTAGTCTTGCTGAAAATTCTATCAATTATAATGAATAATTCAACAACTTTATAATAATCTTACATATTTATCCAAAAAAAGGGATATAACCTAAGAGGAGGGGTGGTAAATTAGGTTATGCTGATTTTATTCAAATGAACCTTGCTAATTATTTTGTTCCACTATTAGTAAGAAAACATCTCCCTCTCATGAATAATATGAAGTTAAAATGCAATTAATTTGAGATATAATAAATTTTTAATTGTCACAAATACCTTGGGATATATCCTAGGATCACACAATGATGATGAAAATATGTTCCAAATATACTAAACACACTACTTGTTTGTTACAATTTCGAGAAATCAGGTTGAACTTATAGGTTTTAGACCCTCACTAAACATTGAGAACTTACTATACTCATCATAATAAATAACACTCCACTCCTTCAAGTGGAATTTAAAATTCTTCAAAAATAATAATTGAGATCATACCAATGGTGGTGAAATGTTTAACTCCTCCTCCATGTGATAATCTTTCTTAATGTTCTAATGTAGAACATGATAGGCCCCTATTTATCTATTCCTCTCTAATAACCATTGACCCAAAATATCTCTCCTTTCACTCAACCTTTCTAGTAATTTAATTGAATGAGGAACCTATCGTTATTATTTATCTTCATCCAATTTTTTTGAAGAGGTTTAAATTATCTATAAAATAAGAGGATCTACAAGTTTCCTCTAATCATAGCCTTTGAATATCCTTTATTTTCTGAAATAATTCATCAATAAATGAAATATCAATTTGAGTAAAATTATACCTCTTCAAATTATGGAATAACAAATTAATAAGGGGGATTTAAAATCCAATATTTAAATTTATACTCAACTATCAATGGAATGTTTCATCATAAAACTTCCATTTATAAGGCTTGGTCAACTTTTAACCATTAACATACCCAATTCCTAATTTTAATCCTAAAAAAATTACGATTTCTATAAATAATTTATCATTATGTTGACAATCACCACGATCTACCCCTTTCTGAAGTACCTGTTTTTTATATGACTTTGACCTCACTATAAAACCTCCTTGAATATTTACTAGATGTTCATTCGGAAAAAATACTTTTGATAAAACTTTATCTAGGTGAAAATTTCTCATTTTTTTCTAACTAGAATGATCAATGATCAAAATTACATCTAAAACACCATTTTTGATGGATTCAATCAATTTCCATCTCATATCTAAAAAAGATGAAAAAGGCCATATAATATGATGTTTTCCACACCAAATCACTATTTGTACATGCCATATGTGATTCCACTATGATCATAACCATGAATGTTCCATGATTTACCTTTTCCAAAGGTTTTACTATAAACCATAATAGTACATGAAGTGCTGATTTCACTGCTTAGTTTGGTATTTTCGGTCTGATTCTATTATATGACTTCCACTCCATCCATTTTACATGAACATGGTAAATAACACTCCATAACTTTATTTACACCATGAATTGTATGGATTTGTTCCTTACTCTATAATTCCTCTAAAAAACCCTATTATTAATATGATGAAACTTAATTAAAATTTTGAGACTTTTTGATGAATTTCTTTATACATTGTTAATAAAAAAAATTAAAAACTCTTCAAGATTATTTTTTTAACTATCCCCACTTTAGGATTGTCAAAAATATTATAACAACATTAAATTAAAAGCTTTTGTTTTATTTTATTCCTCCATATAATTTATCATTGATTCATGAATCATTCATTCTAGGATCCCATGAGCAAATTTTGATGTGAGAAATAAGGGTTAAATGATAATTTACCTTAGAAAACACATATTTGATCATCATTCACATTAGATATATTAGAATAGAAATTATGTGATCTCTTTACAAAGAATTATTTCTTAAAATTGGATTATACATCTCTTAATCATATAAAAATTCTCTCAATTTTTCAATAAACCAAAAAATCTCTTCTCTGAGTGTCATAAGAGGATTAGAAATCCAAGAAATTACTCCATATAAATCATCATGCTTGGACATGAACCATGAGTTATGTGGGAGAAATGAATCTTAAACCATTGAAAAAACTCCTTTGAAGAGTGAGGGTCTCTTCTATATGATATCTTACTAGATAGTGATGATTAGACTTAAAAGTTAACTAATGAATTTTAAAACAATCCTCGGGTAATGCCATTATCATTATGTATATAAATTTTTTTTGTTGATAGATACTCAAAATTCACTTATTATCATTCAACTTTATCCTTTATAATGTAATATTTTATTAGAATGTGCATTGACCGTGAATGACCGATATGGGTTTTTTTAATATTTATAGCACTTGAGTTGACATATTTAATTAAAATATGAGATCCCACATTAAGTATAACTTCCTAAAACTATTTCTTCATACATATATATTGAGAAAATACTTTATTAGTCACTATGTACTCAACTTAAAATATTTTTAATGAAATTAGATATTTCTTATTTCTTAGAAATTAAATACATCCACTAAACTAACCCAATATGCTTCCATAAATCCCAATAATCTCTTCTATAAACTATCCTTGTACAATAGTCCAAAATTCACCATGACTTTGACATAACATGGTATTATATTTATTTCTTTAAAGTGGTTTTCTTTGGGATTTATTTTGAACTATATGGGTTTCCAAGAAACAAATAAAATTCTAGGACATGTAGCTATCAAGTACAATAATCTCCTAAATATTTGACTATATTCCATTAAATCAACCAGTTTTACATCATCATCTCTTGAAAATATCATCTGGGTAGCTACTAGTTTTTTCAATTCATTTTAATATTCCATTATAAATCTTTTGATTACATCCTTTTTATATTTATATTGATAAATAATTGTTCTAAGACTTACTTTATTTCCTATAAACCAATAAAAAATTTCATTCACCAATCATAGACATGTTAAACTCGTAATTTATGAATTCCATTAACTTATTGAATTCTAAATCACCAATTCCTATATATATTTTTTCTTTAACATCAATTTGAATCATCATCCATTTATCATTCTAATTTTTTATTTATATGTTATGATCAACTCCTCCTTATTAGAATATATGATTTTTATTTGTAGATCAATCTTATAATAGAAAAACCATGGTGCTTACATTATCCCATTTAAATCCTTATTTAATAGAAATAATTTATTATGATCTTCTTTAATGATAAAACAATCCAATTTTCAATTTATACACATTACCCAAGATATACATTAAGCAATGATGATTTGAAATTCATTCAGAACACCTTGAATCCCCTTTCCAGTATAACGCCATATAAAAATAAAATTTACTCTATCCATGTAACAAGAGTAAACATCTATTCAACATTAATCTCTTAAATTTGAGAATATTCTATTAACACCAGTCATTCTTTATTTTGAACTACCTGGCTATCTTTATTGAGTTTTTTGTGGAAAACTATTTAGTTCTAATGAAAATTTTATCTTATATCCATGAAACAATTTACCAAGTTTGGTTCTTCTCAATCCAGCTATGATCTTCATGAATGACTTTGATACAATTCATATCATTACAAAAATAATAAAAGTTATTTTTCTCTAATGATATAATTTTTTTTATTGATTTAAAGATTATATCCTTCTTGTTTTATAAAAAGTTATCTTGTCACTGATGATGTTCTCTTCATCAATTTTACCCGTGCTTATTTATTAACTTATAGTTTTTATTACTTATTCATTTACCACATAATTATTATATACTTTATAATCATACATAGCTTATGAACCCCTAAGTTACTCACTTTATCATCACTTTCTATTAAAACTTTTTCACTAGTTTTGGATTTCTGCACATTTTCAACATTAGTGATGTCTTAAATTTCAATAATTGTTAAAAATATTTTTCTAAACATGTGAATAAATTTATCTTAGATGATTATGCAATAAATACACCTTCATCTATATGATATTTAAACTTATTTTTGTTTTTATCTTTAATAATAAAAAAAACTTACTTCAAAAAATTCAAAAGTATTTAAATGTTAAATTCTTCCCATACAACATCTCATATGATGTATTATGTTCACCCAAACACAAAAAAATCCCCAATATTAATGTAGAATGATTCCAAGACTACTACCTTCAAATATTTCTTTAGTAGGTCATTCTTAATGAGTAATGCCCAAGCCATGTTGTTAATGATCCAATTCCTCCTCTCAATGACACCATTTTATTCAGGAGTCCACACCACTAAAACTTAGTAAACTATTACATGAATATTAAGACAATATTACACTTGATTATTGGTAAATTAAATCCTATTATCTGCATATATTTTTTGAATATTTTATCCTGGTCATCTTCTGTGTCAAACTTCGAAAATATATAATATATTTAAAAACCTCAGATTTGTGAGAGATCACTATCAACCAAGACATACTACAATAATAATGGATGCGTAATACATATTACCTTCTTCTATTCGTGTATTTAGGTGATATTTTTGGAAAAAAATAAATATATACACTTACTCAAGAAAATTTATTAACTCTTTAAACCTCAACATGTAATTATTCTAAGTAATCTTTCCCCTTTGAAAACTATGATGCATGTGAGTATGACCACATGAAATTATTGGGATATCACAGGCTCCATCACTCTTTATAAAGTATTATAAGGATTTTAAATCAAGTGGAAATGTATTTTGTCACATAACATGTTCTCATATTCCTTAGAAAGAAAACACATTTCCTTTATCTACTAATGAGGTATATAATCCCCATTATTTACTTCCCTTTCACAATAATTGTACCATCTATTCCTTTAAAAATGAAAGTATTCTTTATGAAATTAATTTTATACATTGAGTCACATAATTACATTACAATCAGTATGTTTTGACTAAGGATATTAACTACCAATAGATCCTTGTAATTCATGTATTTTCCTTCAACTTGGATTACCCAAAGCCAATGATCTTCAGACCTTTATCATTTACAAAAAAAATAAAACCTTATTTTTCAGACCTTATATCCATGAAATGATCATTGTTACATAGCATATCAAAATTACATCCACTATCAGAAATCCACACCTTAATATGGTCCATTTCCTTCAAATAAGTCTTTATGACATTAGATTTCTCAATTATTCCTTTCTTAATCAACATCTACTACATCTCCTATCTATATGATGAATATGATTATTCTTCCTCTTGATATGATGAATAATCTTTAACTTTCAAGGTTTTTTTACATTTTCAGACCTCTTTATTATTCTTCTAACTATGGAGAATTTTCCCATTAGGTCTCCTTTGAATCACTCATTTAAATTTTTAATGAGTAACTCATCGCTTTATATCCATAACATTCACACCAAAACCAATAGCTTTTAAAAACATACCGGGTGGAAGAATTATTTCTCATATATTTTTTAATCTTATTCCGTGGCGTTTTAATTTATAAGGGAACATAAATATTGTATATACACCATATCTCCATCATAATTACATAAAACATGTGGTGTATTATTGTTTGTTTTCATTTATGGTCTAATATAATTTTTTTTTCTATGAGTCAACCAAGTCGATCTTCCTCTAGGGTGTGTGTGCCGATGAATTATCATCAACTATTTATTATTTTTACTTACAGTCAATATTTACTTTATCTTTGAGCCTATTTTTAAAATATATATTTATGGAAAATCCTAAAAATGTTTAGTTAGATAATTGTTTTTATTATCTAATTTTTCTTTATCCCACACTATCTAGATTCCCAATGCTATACCGAGATTCAAGAGTATCATTTTATCTTTAATATTTCACTATAAATCTACAATTTATACTTTGATTTCATTTATCAATATAAATTTCTCCCTCATTGTGTTTGTAAAATAATTAATGATTCAGGCCCATTATTCATTTTTTTCTTCTACATGACATTCTTCTCTAATTCTTTTGAATTTATATATTTGATATGTTTAAGTTACACATTAAAATTTCATTTATCCACTTCATAATATTATATAATGTTTTTAATCATGAAAACCAATATTTTCCATCTTCTATTGTCCCTCCAACCATAAATTTATTCAAGTGTAACTTATAGATCTACTTTTAGTTCTAATATTCTCCTAACAACAATATCTTTAAGATCATTTTCCTATTCTTGTAGTTTTCCATTGAAAAAAAGAAATTATTCATTGAGTTATTTATATCCCTCAATTTATTTCACTTCTATATTTTCTAATCTAGTATCCTATTTTGAAGGAAGTTTTTTCTTATGGAATAGTTTATTTTGTAAATTCGTATTTACATTCACATATTTTGATGATTTATTCATGTATGGTTTATCTTCATCAACATCTTAAAACTTATTTAGAAACTTTTTAGTGATTTTATTAACCTTTCCACATGTAAATAAATTGAGTGTAACATTACCCATATTCAATCTCTCCTTTTCATGTCTATGGAAAGGAAATAAATTAACTCTTCATCATCTCTATCATCATGATCATTTTACAATGAGAGTTTATTTATTTCCTTAATTTAATAATCCAAATAATTATCCTTATAAATTTAATTATTTTCATTGTTCCTCATCTCATATACAATGATATTTATTCAAAGACTATCCAATGTAACTTCCTTTATATCTTCATCTTCTAGTACCAAGATCATTACATTGAATTGCAGTGGAAATATTCCAAGGAATCTATTAACAATATTTATAAAATTGATAGATTGTATGAGTCCAAAAATTTACTATAAAATCACATTCAATATATTGAATAATTCATCAAAATATCCATTCATATTCATCCTCAGGTCATCATACTTATTTCAATTAAATTAAAGTCTTGCTTCAGGTACAGTGTAATTTCCTTTATAGAAAATGATAAAATTTTCCAACATTATATGTGATGATGTATAGATTATCACCTTTGTATATATTTAAATTTAAAAATATCCCCAACATATTAAATTATTTCTAATTGAGATACAACTCTCTCTGGTATTTCTCTCATTTTGAATGTTATCCCATGTTTAGTATCCATGTAGACATCCATTCACAATGATCATAAATAACCTTTCTTCTAATTCATCCACAATTGGATATTTTTGTTATCAAAGATTTGAATTCCTTTATTTTTGATGAAAATAAATATGTATTATAAGATTTATTTTCACAAAATAATAACCTTTGGTCTGACACCACTTGTTGGTCCGAAATAAGGAAAATACCCTAATTGGGGGGGGGGGGGTGAATCAGTACATTAAATTTTTATTCAAATGAACCTCAAAAATGATCTTGTTCCATTATTAATTTAATGACTTATATCCATTATAATTAATAAAAATTGATAAATAAATTAAATATGGATATCTAAAATTTTTACTTGGTTTAACCACAATGGGATACATCTAATTAGCAAACAAAAATGCTATGTTGATGCACCAAATTTACTAAAAACAAAGCATGTTTGTAATAATTAGAGTTGAAAAAATATAGATTAGAAACCAACAATAAAATTATAAATTTCACTAAAATAATCATAATAATGAACACACTACTCCTTTGAGTGAAAAAACTAATTCAATAAAAACCAAAATTTAGATAACACCAATGATGGTACAATTATCAGCTCATTCATCATCAATGTGAAGAACTTCCTTGTTTGTTAAAAATGGAAGTTGGAAAGCCTCATAATTCTATCTTATTCTACAACAATCACTGATCTATAATATTTCTCATTTCTCTCGCAATTTCTGAAAATTTATCTAAATTGGGAACCTCCCCTTATCATTTATCTTCCTTTACTTTTTTAAGATATTAATACTGTCTAAACCCTAATAGATTCTCAAGCTTACCCCTAATGAAATCCGTTGAGTACTATTTAGTTTGAGGGAAAATTCATCCACATATAAACACACAAATTTATTCAAATTTATTTTTTTATTCATGTAATAACAAACGAAATATAGGAGTTTTATATCCAATATTTAAACTACAGATCAACATTCCATGAAATGTTGCATCCCAAAATGCCCATTTTAATGTCTTAGTCAATGTTTAAACATTCAATCAAATGGCACCAAATATATAGCTTCTAAAAACCTAACCATTTCTAATAATAATTTCACCATATATTAACCATCACCACAAAATATTACTTCTATAAATGACCATTTTATAAACTTATAAACATAAACAATGTCGATGAGAACCCCTTGACCACTTTTTAACACATCCCTAAGAAAATAATCTTCTAATATTACATTCCCCATTTATAACCAACAGGTTTTTATTCTTCCTAGAATCCTTGATGACTAAAAAATATTCTAAAATTATTTTTGTGATACATTGAACCCATTTATTTACAAGATTCACAAAACAAGGTGGATAAAATTCCATGTAATATGACGTGTTTCACACTAAATCACCATTTTGACAAGTCACATGTGAGTCCACCATGATTAAAACCCCAAAAAATGAACATATTAATTTATCATAGATATTTTCTAAATCCAAGAAGGATTATGAAATACATATTTCACTGATTATCTTTTCATTTTGAATATTCTTCTATTCTACAACTTTTACTCCAGTCATTTCACCTGAAGGTAATCACTTCCACACTATTTTATTATCTAAACCACAAAATGTATGTAGTTCTTCCTTACTCCATAATTTCAATTAAAATCTACTTATGCTCTATATAATGGAAATCTATTAAACTCTTGGGTCATTTTTAAAATTTCCATCATAATTTAATAACAAAAACAACCTAAAACTCTTCAAGAGGATTTTTATAATAGTACATTTTAACATCATAATTTTTTTCACTATAAGTGTTATATTTTTTCCTCCACCATATTATTATTATATTAATATATATTTTCATGTTTTTTCAAGATATAATTTGAAATTTGATATCATAATACATTTTAAACCCCATATATGTTCCTAGGAAAATAATGAATGTAACATTTATTAGGGGGTGAATTAATGTTATTTTTTAAAATTTTATTTAATTAACCACAATCAACTTGTTAAATTAAAATGATCCACTATTTTGTTTTGTAGATATCTACCTCATATAAAAATAAATATAGGAAAATAAAAGTGAAAATTATATAAAAGGTTTATACCCGGTGAAAACAAAATTTTTCTTTATTGTGTCTAATATTATGCTAGTCATAAAGGATCCATTAATATCATAAAAAAATTGAAATAAATCACGGGAAAGTATAACACATAATCCAATATATTTAAATCCCACTAGTTCTAAAATTTTCTCACATGGTTACAAAGTGAATATCATAGAATATAATGATCATAAATAAAATTGAGGATATTTTTTAACAATAGTAAGATAATATTATTCTAAATGCATGGAATTTCTAACAGATTCCTTCGATGTGTGAAACAAAGTTTTGATAAAAGTACCCCTTCTTGAGAAACACAATATCTTATTTCTCTTTGGTCATTGTTAATGAATATCCACTATAATATAAGGATATTTTATATTTTAATCTATGGTATTCAGTTAAAATATCAATCAATTTTATCTAAAACATATCAATGTATATTATTCTTCTTGATTTTGAATTCCATTAGATTTTTTATTATTCAATTAATTTAAATTTTTCTCTAACCATATTTTAATTAATAGTTCATATGAAAATATTCTTTAACCTTATAAAAATATCATCTATGATCCATTATTTATATTTTCTTTAAAATGATAATAAAAATAAATATATGAAAGAAAATCCCAAACTCAATAATTGACATGACCCAACCCACTAGAATAGTACTTGATCTAGTGATGATTCATGTGTTCCACCCCAAGAACACCAATAATAGGATATGGGTTGATTACTAACACCAAGAATATATAATAAAGCATGAGGTTATTTATCCTAAAATAATTTTCAATCGTTATAAAATGAAAATTTTGAATATAGATAGAAACTAAAAACAACATTAATTGAAAAACTGAACCGGATAAAAATTGATGCATGAATAAAAAATATTTAACACTATGAAACATAAGTAAACCTAAAATATTATTATTTGAAAAGAAAATACCACCCTTTAAAATTAACTTGTTTAGAGTAAACACAAACTCCTCATAGTTGGACATCATAAAAAAACAACCATGTTCAGTTGTATACCAAGGACTCCTGGTAAGGTCCTATAAACAACAATAACTAACTTCATAAAATAGTAAATTTGGAAAATATCCATTATATTAAATGTAATATAGGAAAAATAATTTGTGTAGATATTATACAAATATCTTCATTTAGAAGAATACCACATTATTATGGAAGAAGATAATTTCTAAGAGGTTTTATTTCCTTTTAAATCTTATCTTTCATATTTTATAAACTAATTGTTTAAATTACATTTCATAATTTTTTTTTCAATAACCTCATTAATTTTATATTTTTTTAATTTTAAATCACCAAAAGGTGATCAATTTTATTTTATAAAATTTTTACTTTAATCTTTTTATGAGTTTTGGTATCATCCTTATCTTGGTAAAAATTTATATAAACTATTAAATCACATAATATAAATGGTGAATGAATTTTCCTATATAAATAAAAGTGAACACAAGGTTAGTTTTCACTATTAACTATGAAGTTTTTTCAATTTTTAGACTCTAAATTCCATTTTACAAATAATTATTCCTAAAGCTGTTATGACATCTACTAAAGAAATTTCTAAAAGAGATATTTTCGATGAATGATAAAAAGATTCAGATTGGTTTAATAATAATGGGTATTTTATGAATTAAGTTATCATATTTTAGGGTTGGGAATCTATTGTGATTCCTAATATGTTTTATCAACTATTTTATCCTTATTGTATTCATGAGTTATACAAATCAGTATCGTTTTTAGACATAGATGCACTAAAGAAAGATAAATTTTCTATTAATAATCACGAGTTTATTATTTACATGAAAGATATTTTAAAAGTTATAGGTTTTACTTTGTAATGTGATTAAATATTTATATATTATAAACTAATTGAATATTTAGATATATTCAATAAGGATAGACCTGAGGAGAGAATTTTCCTAATTGAGGAAAATTCATAAAATGAACCATCTATATCTCGAAGTTTTGATATTATTTTAGTGGACACAATATTCCTTACTTCCAAGGATAGGGGATAAAAACAAATTAAAAAAATCAAGATACTTATGTTCTTAATTTCCTTTACGATATAAGGAAGTTAAATTTAGGTAAGTTAAATTGGGAGTACAATGAGGTAGTATGTGACAGAAAAATGTAGTTAGAGATGCTTCCTTATGTGGTAATTTTGAATAAAATCATTGTTAATATTTTGGAGAAGGAATGAATTTATGATTTTTAATTTTATAAGAGGGTTAAGTAGAACCCTTTAAACTCAAAATATATCACATGTATGATGATAGTATATCACCTGATGAGGAAATATCTTACTAAATGTGGATTAAAAGAAGATACTATGAAGAAGAATAAGGATATAATGAAGAAGTGAAAAACCTCAAAAGAATATTTTATAGGGAATAAAATACCTTATCAAAAGAAGAATATTATTTTAGATGAGAAGATAGAAAATTTTATTAAAATTTATGTTGATGATTGGAAAATAAAGGTGAATGAAGTCAGGAAAATGATTGAAGTGAACAAATCTGGGAAAATATATTTTTAACTTTATAAGGTAAAATTTAATGATATAAAGGAAGGTTAATTTCAACATATATAAGAAGAGAAAAAGATAAATTATTCACTAAATATTAGGAATTTACATGTACGTTCTCCCATGAAAACTAGAGAATATTTTAGATATGTACAATTGATACACAAGAGGAGTATAAAACTATCTGAAGATAAACATAGAAAGGGTAAATATTTTAAAAGAAGATTGAAAGGATACCAATTTTGATTTTGGATCAATCCTATATCATACTTATAAGACAAACAATATGTCCTAAGATGTGGATTCGATGACTCAAACTACTCCACCTATAACTCATTCAAAATTGAATTTCTCATGATTTGAAAACATTTATTCTTCGTCATCAAAATTTAAAAAGTATATAAACTCATTGGAATATGGATCCAAAAGGGATATATCATCATATTCAAATTGTTTTGAGAAATATATGAAATATATTATAGAACATACTTCTATTCAATATAATATAGTTGATCCTTTAGTTATAGAAATGGGAAATACAATTGGACTTAAAGATTAGAATGTAATCAATTTTGAGAAATTTGTGTAATCTCAATCCCCATGTTACATTGTTTTCATGAAAATTATATTTTAGAATAAAGATCATCATAAAGTAAATATGAAGTTTAAGGTGCTAAATCAAAACCTAGTTAGTATTTAGAAGAATCATTTTTAGAATATAGTATCTAGAGTGATAGGATTCGGAAGAAACACATGATGATTGATAATAAATTGCATTAGATGTTTAAATTTATTTCATTACATTCAATAATTAATTTAATATTAAGTCATATTCAAGAAAGTATGGTAGATAATCAAGATTATTAAATGTTAAATAATGTCCTTGATCAGCAGGTTGAGATAAAGTCTAATAAATTTGTTTTCAAAGGATATTGTAAAATTCATTTTGAGGACTTTGAAATGATGCTGAATTATGAAAAATATCATGATAATGAAATTAAGTATCTCTTTAATTAGAATGAGCGTTTGAGGAAAGAACATGATGATATTACTAGTGTTCATTCCCAATAATATTGAAAGTTTAAGGAACATGACTAGATATTAAGAGAGGAGGAATATAAATTATAGGATCAATATTGATAATAATAATTATTGAAAGAGGAATCTAATTGATAAAATAAGGATATGGAATCCATTAAGTGATCATCCAAATATCTAGAAAGGACAAATAATAGACTAGAAAACCTAATAACCCAAAATTCAAAAAAAAATTAAATTTCAAAATTTCTTATTAATTTATAAATATTTTAAATTATCTATGAGTTTTTAAAAATTAAATATCACACTATGATTAAAATTATTTTTGAATGTACTGATATTTTCATTTAATTTATACTAATTTAATGAATTATTTTTTTTCAAAAATTATACCCTTCACTCATAATAATTTCCAAAGAAGAAAGTTTGTCTGTGACTGACTTAAATAAGGGAGATCAATGAAAATTATACCACTTGAAATTATTAACCATATTACTCAATGAACATCTAAATGATGAAAAAATATCTAACTTATTTGAGTTCATTATAAAAATAAATTAGGATATTTACTTTCTTTTATTCTACAAACAATAATTATTATGAAATTCATCTTACTCATATTTTTATTTCAAAAAAAGGGGATGAAAATTTGGATGATTAAGATTGTTCTAGTTCTTTACTAATGTTTTTAATGTTCTTTTAAGAAATATTCCACAATGGTAGAGAAATTTCTCCATTAGGAAGAATTTGAAATAATAGTAAATCTTCTGCATGATAGTTTTCTCATGGGAATTTATGGTGATTTTTTTAAAATTATATCAAAAATAATTTCTTTTATTCATGTTTGTGATAGTCAATGTGGGGGAAATTAATAATTAAATGAATCATATTTATATTTGGTTTTGAAAATCACAATACACTAAGGATTAAATTTTATTTAAATTAATTTTTTGGTCTTTTTATTTTTGTTTTGATGTTTTAATTTCCAATAATTTTTGTTTTGATGAATTGAAATTAGTTATTCAAACATTCAGAACATGAAAGCATTGTGATCGAGTGATAATCAAATGATAATGATAAAGTTTAAATCCATCTAAAGGTAAATCATTGTGTTCAATGCTGTTGTAACTAAACCTATAGTTCTCAGAATTTGGCTAGTGGAGTTTGTTAAAGATAACCTATATAAATTGAACCCAAGGATTTTAGGAATGAAAGTAGTTTTCTGATTACATTTTCTAGTTAGTTTATTATGAGTGAATCTATGAAATCATCTTATTTCTATCGAGTGATCACATTTTAAATCTTTTTAAATGTGTGATAGGATATTAGTCTAGTGAGGTTTGTATTTTAAATATTTTTTAATTTTATTTATAATATTTGTAATATTTCTCTGTTCAATCCATCCTACTTGAGTAGGTATTGAGTCTAGGAACATGTGATGATTTGGATGTTGTCCCAATAAAGGCATACTTGGCTACTAAAATAGGTGAGGGGTGAATTATAATGAAAAACAGGTTGTACAATTATTTATACCACTCTACATTTTATTTTATTTAAAAATATACGCTTCTATCAATTTATAGTAATCAAAAAATTAAAAAATCCTATCAGAGATAATATAAAATTCAATAAATGTGATAAAGTATTATAAAATAAATTGAAAAAGGTAATAAAAAATGAGGTGTGTAGATTTAGATGACAATATAGAAACACGTAAAAGGATATTATTACCAAAATATCACAAAACGCATTCACCACAATGAAGAAAGTGACAAAAAACTGCTAGAACCTCCTTCTTCAAGTTGAAGGAGAGATAATGACCCCCCGAGTCTTGAATTCAGTAGGCCTCAGAGTGGCGACTAGCACCAAGGGTATAGAAACACACGTAATATGGAATGCATTACCCTTTTATAGAAAAATATCAGGATATAAGATGGTAAATCTAAACAACTCCAAATACAGAAAGTTTAAATAAAGACAAAAACCATTTTCCCACATGCATGTTTAGAATATAGTGCTTCGAATTAGTAGAAAACTCCAAAGGGAAGTACAAAAAGAATGGAAAGAAGCTAAGATGGCTATCCTGATGCCCTAGCTAGTAAGGTCTGACACGGTCTTCAAAGTCATCTTGGAAACTGGAAGCAGTTCTATATACATAGGGTGAGTACACAGGTATACATAGTAGGAGAAAACAAAAACTCTCGTGCAAAAGTGGGGAGAATTCTAATGCTATGTGAGGAAGTAGAGGAACCAAAAAACCTAGTAAGGAAAAATATTCACCCAACCTCACGAAGGCACACTCCACAAATAACACAAGTCAGGTAAAGTAATAGTAATAGCACATTGATATTAGGGTACCCCGCACCGCTTTCCCACTTGTTATTGAACACATCCAACGTGTCAGACCTCCCTCGCCATTTTCACTGCAGTCCCACTACCACCCCAACAACAACCTTTTGGGGCACCACAACCACGCATCCCGCCTTCAGACACCTGGGCCACCAAAATCATACTTAACCACGCCCGCAGACACCTAGGCCAGAATGACCACCTCTATACCCATAGACATCTGGTCCACCACAACCATATATAAACACACGTAGACACCTAGGCCAAAACAAACACCGCCATGCCTGAAGACACTTGGGCCTAATCCCAAAGACCCTTGGGAAACCAACCTACCCGCACACACATAGGAAAACCACCACAACTTACCCTACCTAAATAATGTTGGGCTATGATGGACCACAGAATGTCATAGCCTTTCCGAAGAGTCTTGGGCTACCCAGGAGAGGGATCAGAAAAGGATCTAACAACCAACCACTCATAGGAATGTTTGGAACAACACCCTCCCCCATGAAATGGGGGTGTTCGAAATAAAGTGCTCAACATGGGTGGGGTGTGTATAAGAAACACAAAAAATAAACATTTTAAATATAGGTAATCAAACAATCATCCCAACCTAAGGGTTCCATAGAACAACCACCCTCGTTACTATTCATACATGCACACACACAAAACAACCACAACCATAGCATAACCCATTTCTGGGAAACAAATCCCCCATTGTAGTTGTTATCGTTGTCACATTCAAGTTATTCCTTTTAAATATTCCTCCCCTACTAGGAAACTAACATATATAGCTGCAAGCCAAGACAAAAACTTAAGGAAAATATCCAGGAAACAATTTAAGCATTCACACCTAGTTCTTTTGTAAATTCACCACAACGAAAGGGATCTGTGAGATCACTCAATGTACTGGAACCAAGCCAAGCCCCAAAAATGACATATATCCACAAGAAATCAGCTGGACAATAGGAGATCCCATCCCTATCCACATCACCCCAAAAGAATTAATGAGATAAACCACACATATTACCATAACAGAGCAAGGAAGTTTCCAAACTTGTCCACACTATTCATTAAGTTCCTTCCTGCCATTTGATTAACTGGGGTGACCACACAAGGATTCTTATTCATTGGGTATCCATTTTATCAACCAACATTACGTGATTAACCAGTTTCCATGTTACATCCATTCAATCCCAAGTTTTTACAGAGAAACAGAGGTTCATTAGTGCACAAGAAAGGACCACCAATAGCCACTATTTTCAGTGGGCATAAGCCCATATAATTCAAAAAATATAAGTGAATATGGAAGAGTACAACAACCTAACCATCAATCACACCCCTTTATTCTTTAACCACAATTTATTGTCTTCATTAATGTTTGGTTTCATCCACATCCCAAGGGAAACATTTTCTTACCCACCCTGCATGATGCATTGAAAAGAGAGATGAAGGAAGAAAACCTACTTGAATGATCAATGATCAATGTTTTCTCCTCGCGTCAAGAACTGGGGATGTGCCACTTGTAGGGGAAGAACTACAAGGGCTCCAACATGGGTGTATGATTCATCTCCATAGTAAGTCTCTAGGGAGTACTTTAGATAATGGAAAGTAATTATGAAGAGAGGATATCAGCTTATGAAGAGGCCACATCCGAAAAGAAGGGAGATGATTTCAAAGTACTTAAAAGTTAGATCATGGCTCAACCACATGGGTGGGAAGTTACACATGTTGGGATTAATTGATATTTAATAATCCCATTTAGATATGGTGGATAAAATGGTCTTGAGTTAATAGATATCTTCTAAACATGGAGAAACCAAATAATATGGGTGAAATTGGAAAGCATAGAAAAAGGTGTCACACTGAGTAAAAAAGCCACACATATTGGTAACCCAAGGGTTTCCCAGGTATTGAGGTTTTAAAAAATATTTTATTGGCTTTAAATGGCTTTGAGAAAGGTATTAAAATGATTTTACGTCAAAAGATACATTACTGGGGAAAACTAGTGGGTCTTGGAAAAATAGGGAAGGACTCACCATTAGGTGAGTCACAGTTGCCCTGACACCATTCCCCTGGCACTATCACCCTAGCACTAATCCTGATTGGTGCTATAACAACCCATTAGGGCCACAGATAACCATCGGTGCCACTACCACCCATCGGTGCCACCGACGCCCATCGGTGCCACCGACGCCCATCGGTGCCACCCACGCCCATCGGTGCCACCCATTGCCTTTGGTGCCACCGACGCCCTTCAGTGCCACCGACGCCCATCGGTTCCACCGACGCCCATCGGTTCCACCGACGCCCATCGGTCCCACCGACGCCCATGGGTTCCACTGACACCCAACGCCCATCGGTTCCATCGACGCCAATCGGTACCAACGACGCCCATCGGTGCCACCGACGCCCATCGATGACACCAACGCCCATCGGTGCCACCGATGCCCATCGATGCCACCAACGCCCATCGCTGCCACCGACGCCCATCGGTGCCACCGACGCCCATCGGTGCCACCGACGCCCATCGCTGCCACCGACGCCCATCGGTGCCACCGGCGCAAATCGGTGCCACCGATGCCCATCGGTGCCAGCGACGCCCATCGGTGCCACCGACTCCCATCAGTGTCATGGACGCTCATTGTTGGCATGGATGCTCATTAGTGCCACCATTTGTTCAAACCTAAAATTTGGAAAACTCGTTAATGGGTCACCAATGGTCCCCAGGACACCCCATACACTAGAATTTGGAAAAGTAATGGACAAGGAGGGTCCGGTCCATTACAATAGATATTTCTCAAACTATTCTCATCCTCGATAATTCAAGGGTAAACCCAAAGAAAAGAGAGGGGTCCAAACAACCACCTCACAAGATACCTCTCATGGAAAAACCACCCTAGAGTGGTTCAAATTCCAGAACAAGCCTTGATACCTAAGAACACCTCTCCTTCATCTATCTACTAAACAACCATGGAAACACTGAGGCTTCATAAGGAAACCTCCTCAACATCCTAGGAACACCTCTCCCTCATACTGATCAACTTTAGAAGCACTACCAACCCTCACCCCCAAGAAACCACACAACCATATAAAAGTCACACCGTCCACACTTACGGATTAGGGAGTCTCCTCTTTCATGTTAAGATATTATCTTATTTGGGCGTCACTGACTCACCCGCATGGGTTTACTCACATCCTCATTAATGAGTCTTGATTAGGGATTAGGTAATCCCCTTCAAACATCGAGGAATTTACACACATTAAAGTAATAAGGAAAACTGGCCATCTCATATAAAACAAGGTTAACAATTACACCACGGAAAGGCACAAAGAAAACAAAAAACCAAAACTCAAAACTAATCTGGGTACTGGGCATGAATTCTTGCCTCCTATTCCCAGGTACATTCCTCAAGGACACCATTCCTCCATAACACATGACCCAAGGGAATGGTCTGCCCACGAAGCACCTTATCCTCACGATCCTCGATTCTTAGTGGTCGCTCCATGAATGTCACATCATCATCAATATCCATCTCTTCCCAGTCGAGGATATACAAATAGTTTTGTAGATACTGATGGATTTTAGACACAAGGAAGACGTTGTGGACCCTCTGTAGTAGTGGTGGTAGCGTTAGTTGATAAGCCACTTTACTGACCCATCGTAACACCTCGAAGGGTCCAACAAACCTGGGAGAAAGCTTACTCCCCATATAGAACCTTTGTTTCCCACAATGAGGGGAGACCATTAAGAACATGGGGTCCCCAACCTCAAAATCCAAGGGTCTCCTCCTATTATTGACATATGACTTATGCCGGTCCTAATCCACCTACATCCTCTCACGAACAAGCTAGACCTTTTCCGTTGTACTCTGCACCACCTCCGGGCCAAGAACACTTGCCTATCCAACCTCTTTCTAACACATAGGTGAATGAAATGGTCTTCTATAAAATTATTTGAATGGATCCATGTAAATATTATAGTGATAGATATTTTTGTAGGAAAAATCTACTTGTGGAAATTGTCTCACCCATGACCCCCTGAAGTCCAAAACACCTGCCCGTAGCAAGTCCTCCAACATCTGGATAGTCCTCTCTATCTGACCATATATCTGAGGGTGGAAAGTAGTGCTAAGGAATATATGGGTGCCCAAATAACATTTTAATCCCCTCTATACTTTGGATGTAATTCATGTATCCTGGTCCAAGACTATGGACCTCATAACTCCATGAAATCTCACCACTTCATCCACGTACCTCTATGCTAAGGCATCCACTGTAACACCCTGAGATCTTATGATAATTATTCTTTTTAATTTCTTTGTTTTATTTTGTTTTACGCCTCACCAAGATTAGCTTGCTCTATATGAAACATCGTATTAGCTTGTAGTATACGCAAAACTATTCCTGGCTTGTGATGCACACAATTTCAAGTTCTTTAGAATAAAATTCATTTTACACAACACCAATATAGATTTTGATCAATGTATAATTTAAATATATTTTGATTATGTTATACGCAACACCAAAGGAAGATTTCCCTACATGCAACCCTGACATGGATTGCATTACATGAAACAACGACCTTCCGGAATTGTGTGTGTTGTAAGCAATACCGAGTTTCAGTAAACAATGATATATTGTTATAATATTATTATGAACTAGCTATTATGAATAGTATTAACCAAATTTTAAATTTTATAAATTTATAATTCATATTTAACATTTTCTAGAATGAGGTATGAGAACAAAATCAATTTTTCGAATAAAAGAAGTATTTTTCAAAATATGTAGTTTTGCCGCCTTTTGATGGCACACACATTTTAAATATAATTTTTGACAAGTCTATAAGTTAAATTTTATAAAATAAACTTCTTATTTTGAATTAAGATATAAAAATTTACATTGGATAAATTTTTGATATTTTTCTGACAACATTCTTATTTTGATGAATAGTAAAAACACACTAAATTTTACTTAAAAACAACTTTTTCATCGAGATAATTTATATGGTTAAATTTTAATTATAAATTGTTTTAAAGTATAAATAGAATATATTTTTACCATTTAATATAATTTATGTCATTATAATTAATCTTACATTGAATTCATGGGTAAAAACATTTCAATCTTTGGCAATGTTTTAACTTTTAAAACCCATTTTCTTAACAATAGGGTTTAATTTTAAATTAACTATTGGAACTTCTATATTTTGAATTTTGAAAAATGGATTCCATGTTTGGATTCATTGGGTCCAAATTATGTTAATAGGTTCCTTTTAGTTTTTTATGTTATGAATAGTAACTACGATAATTTTTATTTACTACAGTTAAAGGTATATCGGGTAATTAAGGGTAAAAATAAGATTATAAAATTACCCTAAAACCAGAAAAAAATTCTATTGGATGAATAAAAGTCGAACCATATCATTTAAGGGTCTGAATAGATATTTCATGGATTTCTGATCATGAAAATTATATAATTATTATTAAAACCAAAGAAAGTGACAACATGTCAATCTGTTATATCTTATAAGTGTAATAGTTTAAATTTATTGATAAACCTCATAAAACATCGAATATAAATAGTCTATAGACATATAATAAAATTATATACATCATGAGAATTTATTTAAAATTTTTAGGGATTAAATAATTATCATTATTTATGACACAATAGTGTTGTAGAAATTATTTTATTGATTGAAATATCAAATAAATGGTTACAAAAATATTAAAATAAATAATATACGAAATAATTAATGTTCTCAAAAAAAAATTATAGATGAATATGAAATGTTAGGAGACTATTAAATATTTTGGTTCGAATATATCCACTGTTTGGATTTTATTTAAATTCAAATAAATGAATAGTGAAAAAATTGACTCTATTGTTATTTTATAAAAATAACATATTATAAAATTTTTTAAAAATAAAAAAATATTTAAAAATTATAAATTGAAATTTATTTGGTCTAAAATATCATAAAATATCCAATTATGTAAAATTCACAACACATAAGTAATTATTTATAACAATTTAAAATTTAGAATATTATTACCACAAATAAAATTAAAAAGATTAAATAAGGATAAATCAAGTTGATAAGGTTTAAAATAAATTACCAACATGTATAAATCTTATTGGCTGAATATATTACAACCCTATCTCATCTAATCTTCAGATTTGATTTATTTTTGGAAGGTTTTATGTGGGGATTGCGTTTATTATAAATTTATAGTTTAGAGGTTTCCAAAAGTGCCCCTCTCCTCTCTTATAAAAGGGCACCTCCTCCCTCTCCTCCTCACACCACTTTGAGCTTTAAATCTAGTCGAAAGCCTAAAAATTCCTCTTCACCACTTTCCTAGAAACATTCCAGAGGTCCTGGTATTCTCTTAAGACCATCTTTAGTGTCCCGAGAGTAGGTTTAGAAGAGGCGCGTTGAGGAAGATGAAATATCCATTACCGATTCTTTCAAGTTAATTTATACTTATACTTCCACTTATTTTGTTGTTTAATAATAAATTAATATCATAAGTATCACTCATATACTGATATTTAATTATAAATATGAACCAACCCTATTTTACCTTCTATCCATCCTACGAAAAATGAAATCACCGCATATGCGTACGTACGGAATACCGTCTCCACGCCATGGTGTAATATGTTTTTCCACCACCACCGTATTTGAATGGGTAAAATGGTGTAAAGTATAACTATATATGGTTATTATAACATTATAATAATTATGAGATATTATATCATCCACTCTAATTCCATTCAATAATTATGGGAACGATATCATCGCTCATGTGTACGTACGGATTACCGTCTCCACGACGCGATGTGATTCATTCTCCAAGTTAACCATTCATGAATAATTATAAAGTATATATATTAAATAATCATGAAATATTTTACATATTAATGATACCGGAATTATGTATATGTTATTTACTTACTCCAATTCAATTTAATAATGAATCGAAAACAACGTTCATGCGTACGTATGACCTACCTTCTCCATGAATGGTGTATTCCTTTCCATTTATGGATCTATTGTATATATGTATATTTTGAATATATATTATATATAAATCATGTTTTACATTCTGTAAGTAAGTAATAATGATCTAATTAATCATAAGAGTAATTACAAGTCAAAACAAGGATGATAAATGAAATGATTTTACCCAAAACGCTGCTTTAACATGGAATTGACAAATGAACGGGTAATATAAAGTCCTAAGTGAATCATATATGATATCATAAATATTATTATAGTTCTGTTACAAGTTAATAATATTTTTAAACCCACTATACAGGAGTCTCGAACACATTTGGAAGAAATTGGACATAAGGTAAGGGATACTTGTTCAAATCTAATTTTTATCCGAGATTGCTTATACGTAAGTATTTACTGGGGTTATATTTTTCATCCATGTATATAAAATGACTTTCATAGTTTTTAATATTATTCCATGTACTTTTGAAGTCATTTTTACCCCTCTTTTTCTTTTACATTGTGTTATGGAAGGAATCTTTCTTTTGTTTACCATATGAGGAACTTTTTGAATTTTCTAGAAAAAGTACGGGGATAATGTTTTTTTAAATTATACGGCATGAACTGATTTGTAATGTTTAATAAAGCCTAATATTAATTAATACTACTATAAAATATTTCAGGATTATTTTCAACAAAATCCTTTTCTTTTAAAATTGAATGGCATTTTGTGAAAATAAAATGATTTTGAAGATGAAAGGAAATTTTCTTCAAGATTTCATTTCAAGTGTTTTCTCAAAACTATTTTCCATCTAAGATTAAATTATTTAGTATGATTATTTTTAATGTATAATGTGTCTATTATTTACATGGGTTGACTCTTCTTATGATGAAATTATATCCATATGTTTTATATGGATTATGTTATGATGGGATGATGTTTATGAAACCCATTTTATTCTTTGGGTTATGATGAATGATTTATGTTTATTTTTTGGCACAAGTAAGTATGATTTCATTATGAGATGGGTGGGACATATATCTCCCTCCAATTCATTGGGTAAAGATTTATATCTCATGAGAAAGACATGGCTAGAATGGAATGTGAATCTGGTTTAGTAATATAGGGCTGGAACATCAAGTAAACATGCTTTAGTAATGGAATTTGTCCACTATGATGGTCTTGGAAACAATGCCTTAGACACTATGGAAATAATAACACATGATTAATGTTTTTACATAATTACATGTTTTATTCCCTTGATATTTTATCATGATTAATGTTCCTTTATGATCTACGCCTTATGTACTACCAAGATTTATGTCATTGCTCAAGATTTTGATGTTTTATGTTCATGTTTTAAGTTCAAATGTTTATGGATTGTTTTTATGTTCTCTATGTTTAACATTACTGAGCATTTGAGCTCACCCTTTTTATGTTTTCTTTTCCTCAAGATATAAATAAAGTTTTTAGGAAAGAAAACAAAAGGGGAAGATATTTATGGGAGATGTTGAAGAACTTTCACCATGATTAGAAGATTATGTTCTGAGTTTCCAAAGATACTAAACTAATATGGTCTTTGGGCATCTATTTTTGTTATGTATTAAGTATTATGAAAAATTAATGTAATGTATATGTACGTCAATTTTGGGTCTCTACAGTTGGTATCAGAGCTAAGGATTAATTATCCTTTGGAAACTAGGATGTGAAAACTTTAGTGAAATCCTGAGAGATATTTCTAAATTATGTCTAGGGATGTATCTAAGGTTAAGTATAAATATAGGTTATAGTCCTAGAATTATGGTAACAATATTAGAATTAACCCTAATATGTTTTATATTGAAGGTACTCCCCCATTATTATGGTGTTTTCCTAGCATGATTTTTGCCTCTCACACTATTCTTTTTGGGTTTTAGACAATGGCTAGAACCCGAAGGAACCGTGTTGATCAATGTAATGGAAAATGTAATGATTTTACTCCTGAACAAACCAATGTTATGGGAGATGGAGTGAAAAATTTTATTTATATAGTTACACAAGCTATGAATCATTCTGGACTTCCAAATGAGCAGAGAAGGGAACAATATTCTATTGAGTCCTTCATGAGGCAATGTCTACCTTCTTTCAGCGGGTCTTCTGATCCACTTGTTGTTGAACAATGGATTAGTACCATTGAAAAGATATTTTCCATACTTCGCGGTTTGTAATATGAAAAATTCATTTTGGCTATTTACTGTTTAGAAAGTGAACCAGACCAGTGGTGAAATCTAATTAAGAATATGAGGCCCCAAGATGAAATTGAATCCATGGAATGGGATGAGTTCAAGAACATATTTTTCAATAAGTACTTCCCTCGAATTCTTTGAACAAAGATGGAAATTGAATTCCATGAGCTTAAGAAAAAGGATTATGAATTTGTTGGTATATATAAGGTGAATTTTATAAGGCTTGCAAGGTATGCATCTGGCTTAATCATCCAACCTAAAAGTAAAATTGATCTATTATTTAGTGGCTTAAAACCAAGTCTTTGAAGGGTATTAGCTATAAGAGACTTCAATATCTATGAAGAAATTGTGTGTTGTGATATCAAGGTAGAACTGGAAGTTCGTTTTACATATCCATCTAATGGTTTTGACAAAAAAGGAAAGATGGAGTTCAAGGAAAAATCTCAGAACAATGGTGAAAAGAAGGTGAATGTTTCTTTATGCTCAGAGTGTGGAATGAAGCATGGTGGAGATTTTCTAAAAGGTACTATAAAATTATTCAAGTGTGGAAAAGAAGGTTATCAAGATGCTGAGTGACAAAGTAATGGGAACAAATTTCTAATGACATGAATAGAGAAAAGACCACAGAGAACGCTCCACCCACACTTCAACGCTTCAAGTGGAAGGAAATGGGGTATTATGATAATCAATTCCCTAATCCATGGGTTAATTATGATCGACGTGAGAAACCTCTTAAGGCCAAGTACAAAGGGAAGTCACATGTAATCACTATTTGTAATGTTGAGTATGAAAATGATGTTGTGGAATGATTATGTGTTTATGTAATGGGATTTAAAAATAGTATCATGGAATATCATTTATAGTATCGTGGAATTTTGGAATATCTATGTATTAGTTTTAAATAATTGTATGGTACCGGTAACCATGAAAAGTGATTGAAATATTTTTGGAAAATAGATGATATGCACATAATGAAGGGATGAGGAGAAAATAATATGTTTGATATTATTAATGATCTAATTACTGATATAAGGACAAAGTGACATCACGGTTTGAGTATAAAGAATTTTTGGGATTTAAGTATGTGGAAAGAGTTAACTTTTGACAGAATTTATGTTTTCAATAAGGTTCTATGGTAATTCATGTCGTAATAGAATACAATATTAAGGTATTCAAATGTTTGAAATGCGATCAACAAGATATATCTTATGATATATGGGGGATAAATGATGGTATTCACATGCTTAGTTGATGACATTTATAGTAATAGTTTTATTTATAATACGAGCTTGGATAGAAGTATTTTGGATAAGCATAAAGATCGGAAATGGATTTTGTTACACAAAATATAATATTTTTTTAGGATAGAATCTTTTGTTTTGATATTATTTCTGGAATGTTATAATAGTGTAGTTTTAGAAAAAGGAAAACCTGCAGGATGGGCGACAACCCGCCATGTTGGACAACGTTGCGGGAATCGAACCCACAACCGAAGTGCGACAAGACTTTATCGCCTACCACTGGCCTACAAGAAGTCCCTAGTTAGTAGAAACTAGTTTTATTTTATTAATAGGTATGATAGATGAAGTATAAGTCCATTTTTGGAACCATATACGATTAATCTCACCATAAGACAGGCATATGTGTATAACTTTTGCTAACCTTATGTTTGAGATATATGGAATGACCTATCATTCTATCGCATCATCTGCTAACACTTCACAGAAGACAAATACAACTTCATTTATTTAAGATATGAAGGTGAAATTGTTCAAGGCACAAACAATAGTGAGATTGTACCAAAATCAACTAAGTATTTCTTTTAATTAAAAAATTCTTCAACATTAGGGAAATGATATTGAAAAAAAAAAAAATTGTCCTAGTGCCCCCTTATCTGATGAATTAGATGGTACCTTAGATCATCACAAATTTATGTCTTTTTGATTGCTAGCTTTTTCATAGCCATGTTCTCCACCACTCTTCATCCAAACATGATGGTTAGATTTCTCATCCATATCCATATTTTCACCTATATTCTCCTATGTGGAAACCCAGTGATGAATTACTTTGGGTATCCATTATGTTTATAAAATTAATTTTTTAAATGATTATTTAGTATTCCGTTTTACGATGTGGGTTTATATTAAAGAAAAACATTCAAGTAGAAAACCATTTATAACCCTCACAAATTTCGAGGGTGAAATTAATTTTAAGGGTGGGGGGGGGGGTAGAATGTAAAACCCTGAGATTTTATGAGAATTATTCTTCTTAATTTCTTTGATATCTTTTGTTGTACTCTTCACCAAGATTATCTTGCGCTATACAAAACACCGTATTATCTTTTAGTATACGCAACACTATTCTTGTCTTGTGATGCACACAATTTCAAGTTCTTTTGAATAAAATTCATTTTACACAACACCAAGTATAGATTTTGATCAATGTATAATTGAACTATATTTTGAGTATGTTATACGCAACACCAAATGAAGCTTTCCCTACAAGCAACCCTGACTTGGTTTGCATTACACACAAGAGCGACCTTCCTCAATAGCGTGTGTTGTACGCAATACCAAGTTTCACTAAACAATGATATATTGTTACAATATTATTACGAACTATACATTTTGAATAGTATTAACCACATTTTGAATTTTATAACATTATAATTCATCTTAAACATTTTCTAGAATGAGGTATGAGAACAAAATCAATTTTTAGAATAAAAGAAGTATTTTTCAAAAAATGCAATTTTGCAAGATTTTGATGGCACACACATTTTCAATCTAATTTTGACAAGTTTATAAGTTAAATTTTAAAAAATAAACTTCTTATTTTGAATCAAGATATAAAAATTTTCATTGGATAATGTTTTGATATTTTTATGACAACGTTCTTATGTCGATGAATAGTAAAAACACGCTAAATTTTACTTAAAAACAACTTTTTCATCGAGATAATTTATATGGTTAAATTATAATTGTAAATTTCTTTAAAGTATAAACAGAATATATTTTTACTATTTATTATAATGTATGTCATTATCATTAATATTACACTGAATTCATGGGTAAAAACATTTCAATCTTTGATAATGTTTTAACTTTTAAAACCCATTTTTTTAACAATGGGATTAATTTTAAATTAATTACTACAAATTTTATGTTTTTAATTTTGAAAAATGGATTCCATATTTGTATTTAGTAGGTCCAAATTATGTTAATAGGTTACTTTAATTTTTTTGATGTTATGAATAGTAACTAGGGTAATTTTTATTTACTACAGTTAAAGATAAATCAGGTAATTAAGGGTAAAAATAAGATTATAAAATTACCATAAGACCTGCCAAAATACTATTGGATGAATAAAAGTCGACCCATATCATTTAAGGGTCGAAATAGATTCATTTCATGTAATTTTGACCATGAAAATGATATAATTATTATTAAAACCAATGAATGTGACAACATGTCACTCTCTTATATCTTATAAGTGTAATAATTTTAATTTAGTGATAAACCTCATAAAACGTCAAATATAAATATTCTCCAGAAATATAATAAAATTATTTACATCATAAGAATTTGTTTAGAATTTTTAGGGATTAAATAATTATCATTAATGATGACACAATAGTGATGTAGAAATTATTTTATTGATTGAAATATTAAATAAATGGTTTTAAAAATATTAAAATAAATGTTATATGAACTAATTAATGTTCTCAACAAATTTTCCAGAATAATATGACATGTTAGGAGCCTATTAAATATATTTTTTCGAATATATCCTCTTTTTGGATTTTATTTAAATTCAAATAAATGAATAGTGTCAAAATTGACACTATTGTTATTTTATAAAAATAACATATTATAAAATTGCATAAAAATCAAAAAAAATATTTAAAAATTATAAATAAAACTTTATATGGTATAAAATGTCATAATGTATCCAATTATGTAAAATTCACAACACATAAGTAATTATTTATAACAATTTAAAATTTAGAATATTATTATCACAAATAAAACTAAATAGATTAAATAAGGATAAATCAAGTTGTAAGGTTTAAAATAAATTACCAACATGTCTAAATCTTATTTTTTGGTTATATTACAACCCTATATCATCTAATATTTTTATTTTAGTCATTTTTGTAAGGTTTTAAGTTGGGTTTGAGTTTATTATAAATTAATATTTTAGAGGTTTCCAAAAGTGCCCCTCTCCTCTCTTATAAAAGAGCACCTCATCCCTCTCCTCCTCACGCCACATTGATCCTTAAATAAAGACCAAACCCTGAACATTTATCTTCTCCAGATTCCTAAAAACATACTAGAGGTCTTGGTATTCTCCAAAGACCAACTTTAGTGCCCTAAGTGGAGGTTTAGAAGAGGCGCATCGAAGAAGAGGTAATATACTTTACCGATTCTTTCAAGTTCATTTCTTCTTATACTTCCTATTATTTTGTTATATCATAATAAATTAATAACATAAGTATCTATAATATACTGATATGTTATTATAAATATGAACCAACCCTATTTCACCTTCTATCCATCCTATGGAAAACGAAATCACGGCGCGTGCGTACGTACGAAATACCATCTCCACGCTGTGGTGTAATATTTTTTTCCACCACCACGTTACTTGGATGGGTATAATGGTGTAAATAATAACTATATATGGCTATTATAACATGATACTAATTCTGAGATATTATATCATCCATTATAATTCCATTTAATAATATTGGGAACGATATCATCGCTCATGCGTACGTACGAATTAGCGTCTCCACGACGCGATGATATTCATTCTCCAGGTTAACCATTCAAGAATGATTATAAAGTATATATATTAAATAATCATGAAATATTTGAAATATTAATGATACTGGATTTATGTATATGTTATTTAATTAATCCCATTCAATTTAATAAGTAAACGAAAACAACGTTCATGCGTACGTACGGTCTACCATCTCCATGAACGGTGTATTTCTTTCCATTTATCAATCTATTATATATATGTATATTCTGAATATATATTATATATAAATCATGTTTTACATTCTGGAAGTATGTAATCATGATCTACGTAATGATATGAGTAATTACAAGTCAAAACACTGACGATAAATGAAACGATTTTACACATAACGCTTCTTTAACATGGAATTGACAAATAAACAGGTAATATAAAGTCTTAAGTGAATCATATATGATATCATAAATATTATTATGGTTATGTTACACATTAATAATATGTTTAAACCCACTATACAGGAGTCTGGGACACATACAGATGAAATTGGGCATAAGGTAAGGGATAATTTTGCAAATCTCATTTTTATCCGAGATTGCTTATAGGAAAGTATTTATTGTGGTTATATTTTTAATCAATAACAATAAAATTGTTTTTCATAAAGTGTTTAATATTATTCCATGTATTATTAAAGTAATTTTTACCCCTATTTGACTTTTACATTATGTTATGGAAGGAATCTTTCTTTTGTTTACCATATGAGGAACTTTTTGACTTTTCTGGCAAAAGTACGAGGAGAATGTTCTTTTAACTTAAACGGCATGAACTGATTTTTACAGTTTCATAAAGACTAATTTTCATGAATCTCCCTCTACAATATTTCATGATTATTTTCAAAAAAATCCATTTCTTTTAAAATTGAATGGCATTTTGTGAAAAGAAAATGATTTTGAAGAAGAAAGGATATTTTCCTCAAGAATTCATTTCAAGTGTTTTGTCAAAACTATTTTCCATCTCAGATGAAATTATTTAGTATGATTATTTATCATGTATAATGTCTCTATTATTTAAATGGTTTGATTCTTATTATGATGAAATTATATCCATTTGTTTTATATTGATTATGTTATGCTGGGATGATGTTTATGAAACCTAGTTTTTTATTTGGGTTATGATGAATGATTTATGTTTATTTTTTGGGACAAGTAAGAATGATTTCATTATGAGATGGGTGGGACCTATATCTCCCTCCATTTCATTTGTTAAATATTTATATCTCATGAGATAGACATGGATTGAATAGCAAGTGAATCTGGTTCAGTAATATAGGGCTGGAATGGAAAGTAAACCCAGTTCAGTAACGGACTTTGTCCACTATGATGGTCTTGGAAACAATTCCTTGGCTACTATGGAAATAATAAAAAGTTCTTAATGGTCTTCCATAATTACATTTTTTATTCCAATGCTATTTTATCATGATTAATATTCCTTTATGATCTATGCCTTATGTACTACCATGATTTATGTCCTTGCTCAAGATTTTGATGTTTTATGTTCATGTTTTTACGTTCAAATGTTTCTTTATTGTTTTTATGTTCTCCATGTTTAACCATACTGAGCATTTTAGATCACCCTTTTTATGTTTTCATTTCCCCAAGATATAAATAAATGTTTTAGGTAAGAAAAAAAGGGGAATATATTTGTGGGAGATGTCGAAGATCTTTCACCATTATTAGATGATTATGTTCCGAGTTTCCAAAGATACTAAACTAATACGGTCTTTGGGAATCTTTTTTTGTTATGTATTAAGTATTACACAAAATAAATGTAATGTATATGTATGCCATGTTTGGGTCTCTACATCCACCACACTTGACTCGTTGATTTCCAGGAAGTGAGATGATTTCATCAGCCGGTCTACCACCACCCAGATAGCACCATAACCTCCTTGAACCTTGTGTAGTCCTGTGATGAAATACATTGAGATGTCATCCCACATCCACATTGGTACATCTAAAGGCTACAAGAGACCACCCAAAACATGGTTCCCAACCTTCACCTGCTGGCACATGAGGCACTTTTCCACAAACTCTTCCACTTCCCGCTTCACTCTGGGCCACCAAAACTGAACCATTTTTGAGGTGAAGGATATCTCGAAGTCATAGTACTAAAGAAATTCCATCAAACACCACTGTCAGAAGTTCAAGTCTTGTTGAGAGAATACATACTTCAATGTCTTGTGATCTTTGAAGACCATGAAGTGTTTCCCAATGAGGTAATTCCACCACAACTTCAGTGCAAACACAACCTCTACAAGCTCTAGGTCGTGGGTGGCATAGTTACGTTCTTGAGGACATAACTGCCTAGAACCATAAGAGATCACTCTCCATTACTTCATCATCACACACCCCAATACTAGGTCATAATCATCACAGAATACTTCAAATGTTACCACTTCCTCTGGAAACCTCAGTACTGGGGCACTGGCCACCTTCCCCTTCAAATAACTGAAGGATTCCTTGCACTGATCACACCAAAAAAGATTGGTCTTTCTTGGTCAAGGTTTTCAATGATGTTGCTACTCGAGAGAAGTCGAGAAAAAACCTCTAGTAGTAATTTTACAGTCCCAAAAAACCACAAATCTCTTCCATGTTATTGGTTGCTTCCCAAGAAACAAATGCCTTGACCTTCGACAGGCCCACTACTATTCCCTGATGGGACACCATGTGTCCAAGGAAGCACACTTATCATGTCTAGAACTTGAACTTGGAAAAATTCTCATAGAGAGGGTGGTGTTAGAGGACTTCCAAAAATTTCGTTAGATGCTCAGCATGATGCTCCTCTGACCTTTAGTAGATTAAAATGTCATCAATAGATACGACTATGAATCGGTCTAGATACTTGTTGAAGATGGAGTTCATGATCGCCATGAACATGAATGGTGCATTCGTAACACCAAACGTCATGAAAAAAAACTCAATGTGCCCATATCTGCATCTAAATGCGGTCTTTAATATGTCACCCTCCTTTTCACTCAACTGGTGACAACCTGATCATAGGTCAATCTTGGAGAACCAACCTGCCCCCTTCAACTGGTCAAAAAGGTCATAGATCCTCAGAAGGGGGTAACAATACATGACTGTCAGCTGATTCAACCTCCAGTAGTCTATAAACATCCTAAGACCACCATCTAACTTATTTTAAAACAATACTAGAGCACCCCATGGTGACACGCTTGGTTAGATAAAACCTTTATTCATCTGGTCATCAACCTGGATCTATAACTCCCACAACTTAGAAGGCACCATCTGATAAGGAGCCATCGAAATCGGATAGGCTCAAGGTTACAAGTCTATCCCAAAATCATCATCACGTTGATGGGGTAGAGTCACCACCTCTCCTGGGAAGACATCCATGAACTCACTGAATATCCCTAGGACTTCCACCATTTATGTATCTACCAACTCCACTGATAGCTCAACTAACAAGGAAAGAAGGGGCTCCACTCGCCAGCTACCCTCCTGGAAACCCCACTCACCAACAAAACTTACACGCTAGCCACCCATATCTAAAAACATGACCCTACTATAAAATAAGTCAATAATAGGGTGTATAGAGAACATCCAGTTGATGCCTAGGATGACATCTTATGGATGTATTTCCAGTAGAGAGAGATCCCCAATGGACTGATGTAGCCCCAATATTAGTCTGCATCTTCTACAAACATTGAACAAGCTAGTCCAACCTCCAACTAGCATACTCAACACCAGGGGAATGAAGTGTCTCTCTACGTCTAGACTGATGTAATGGGATAGATCTTGTGCAAAAATGGAGTTTTAAGCTCCTGAATCAAACAAGGAACATGAATGTATACTAAACAAGCCGATCGTACAACCTCCGACCCTACTGGAACTACTGCCTCCATGATGTGTAACTACCCATGACCAGCTCCTATGCCCCTCAGCTGTCATTTTCCACCCCATCCATGCATAGGTTAGGGTCTCTGAGGAGCGCCCTAAGGTTGGCCTCCTCCTGCAATGTCTTCTCTCGGAGGTTTGAGAGCTCGTTGTCCCTAATGCTGCTACTGAAAAAGCCTGGCTGGAAACTACTATTGATGAGGTGGGTGCTAAAATTTCCAAGCTCCACAATACTGCACTCGGTCTAGGAACTAATTCTAGAGATTCTCACAGCTTCCAAAAATAAAGAACCTTAGTCCTAGGACCACAAATAAAGGGAGAGGAACAGGATATCGAAACTGGACCTGTTGTGGCCTACTCCCCGCTGGCCAAAACCTGGATGGACCTGATGCTGGAAGCCTGCTGCTAATGGAATTCCCCTTTGACAAGATCATCTAGATCCCCTCACATAGCACACCACCCAACGTTTTCATCCTCTCCATAACTTCATCCTTCTTCTAAACCTCTAAGTATGTTGGTAGGGTGAAGGGAGTAACTGCATACTGAAGGGAGGGTCGGAGCACCTACTCTAAGCATCTATCCCTTGACTCCTCATCCGGTAAGAGGTATGGATAAAAATGAAGGAGATACTTAAACTTGATCTACAACTCCCTCACCATCATACTCCCTTACTGGAGGGAGAATAACTCTTGTCTATTTTCAGCCTTCATCGTGGAAGAAATGAATTCTACCCATAACTCCTTCTCAAAGTTAGTCTACAAAACCTCAAATTTATTCTTCTCCCCGAGGTAGAGCATCCTCCACTGATTCACTACTCCCCGTATCTGGTTATCATCTAGAGGAACCCAATACTCTACCGGATCTCGGATCAAGATGAAGGATATCACCAGATCATCAAGAAATCTCTTCATCTCCAAGTCTAAGACGTTGCCCTCGTACTTCCCAAGGGTCTGCTGCTGAAAGTCATGAAGCATCTTCTGGAACTGGTCATCCTCCTCTTCTCGATCATCCCTCCATTGATCTGCCAGATAATCCTCTTAGGCTTTGATCACCCACACTACTCATGGATGTCATCTGGGTTCCATAACTGCAAGGAAAACAAGTAATTCCTAAGCCTGAGTAGTGTAAAATATTTCTTTTAAATTTTTTCTTAAGATCTCCATTCATTTTAAATTCCCAGAGCACCAAGAACACACAAGAAAATAATTCATTATGATTTATGTACCTTTCCTAGGGTCCCTACCCTATAATCAGTGTAGCTTCACTTGGTCGTTTGGTAGGTCCAGAGTCCTTGCATCAGATCACGGGGGGCCCTAAAATCCCGTGTCCTAGCTGGTCTTCCCTGGCCTATTTCACCCACCAAGATTTCCTGACACTATTTCCCTACCATTCCATGAAATTATAATTGTGCCTAACCCCAAGCCCCCTCCTATCTCTCAACCATCACCTTTGATACCATTCTGTCACGACCTGCCTTCACCAAGATGACGAAAGGGACATAAAACTGTCAGACCCTTCCTTCTTCAAGTTTAAGGAGAGATAATGACCCCCAAGTCCCACCTTTACTAGACCCTAGAGTGGAGAATGGAACCAAGGGTATATAAACACACATAATATGGAAGGAATTACCCTTTTATAGAAAACGATTGGGTGATAATATGGTAAATCTCAACAACTCCTAATACATAAAGTATAAAGAAAAACAAAACCCTTTCCCATATGCATGTAAAAAATAAAGTGCTAAAAAGTATATGAAAACTCCAAGGGGGAGTACCAAAAGAAAGGAAAGAAGCTACAACGACTATCTTGATGCCCAAGCTAGTAAGGTCCGACGAGGTCCTCAAAGTCCTCCTAAAAACCTGAAAGCAGTTTTATATATGTAGGGTGAGTATACATGTATACTCAGTAGGGAAAACCAAAAGCTCTTATATACAAGTGAGGAGGCATTCAAATGCCTTGGGAGGAAGTAGAGGAACCAAAACACCTAGTATATAAAACTATCCATCGCGCCTCACCAATGAACACTCCCCAGATAACACAAATTAGGTAAAGTAATAGTAATAGAACATCAATATTTGGGTACCCTAAACAACTTTACCACTTGTTATTTAAGACATCCTACACATCAGACCTCCCCCACAATTTTTACTGCAGTCCCACTACCACCCCAACAACAACCTTTTGGGCCACCAAAACCACACATCATGCCTACAGACACTTGGGCCACCAAAAACATACGTAACCACGCCCACAGACACCTGGGCTAGAACAAACACCACTACGCCAATAGACACCTGGGCCACCATAACCATAAATAACCATGCCCGCAATCACCTAGGCCAGAACAACGATTGCCACACCCAAAGACACCTAGGCCTTATCCCAAAGACACTTGGGAAACAAACATGCCCGTACACAACTTGTTCAACTAAAAAAACGTACCCTGGTTGAAGAATACCGGGCAGTAATGGACCTCAGGCCTTCACATCCTGCCCAAAGAGTCTTGGGCTACTCGGGAGAGGGAGCAGAAAATGAGCTAATAACCAGCCAATCATATGAATTTTTGGAAAAAAACCCTCCCATATGAAATGGGGGTGTTCGGCACGAAGTGCTCAACATGGGTTGGGTGCATATAAGAAACAAAAAAACTAAACATTTTACATATTTGTAATCAAACACTCATCCCAACCTAAGGGTTATGAAGTGAAACTACCCTCGTTACTGTTTATACATGCACACACACACAATAGAGACAACCAGAGCACAAACCATTTCTGGGAAATAAATCCCCCATTGTACTCGTTGTTGTTGTCATGTTCAAGTGATTTCATTTAAATATTCCTCCAATACTGGGAATCTAAGAGAAATAACCACAATCCAAGACAACAACTAAAGTAAAATATCCAAGCAACAATTTAAGCATTCACATCTAGTTCTCTTGTAATTTCACCATAATTAAAGGGATTCGTGAGATCCCACAAAGTACTAGAACCAAACCAAGCCCCAAAAAACGACACAGATCCAAAAGCCAATAACTAAACAACAAGAGATCCCATACCCATCCAAATAACCCCACAATCATCAATGATAGAAACTACACATATTACCAGAATAGAGTAATGAATTTTCCAGATTTTTCCACACCATTCATTAAGTTCATTCCTAAAATTTGGTTAACTGGGGTGACCACACAAGGATTATTATTCATTAGGAATACATTTTATCAACCAAATTTACATGATTAACCAGTTTCCATGTTACATCCATTCAATCACAAGTTTATACAGAGAAACAAAGTTTTATTAGTGTGCAATAAATGACCACCAATGACCACTATTTTCAGTGGGCATAAGCCCATACAATTCACAACATATAAGAGAAGATGAAAGAGTATAGAATCATCACCATCAATAACATCCATTAATTATTTAAAGTCCATTTATTGTCTTTTTAAGGTTTAGTTTCAACCACGTCCTGAGGGAAATATTGTCTTACCCACCCAACATGATGCACATAAAAGAGAGATGAAGGAAGAATCGCTACTTGATGATCAAGGATCAATGTTTTCTCTTCACGACAAGAATTGGGGATGTTCCACTTGCAAGGGAAGAACTCCAATGGCTCTGAGGATGAGCAAGAAGGGCTCCAGCACGGGCACACGATTCATCTCTGGAGTAAGTCTCTGGGGTGTAATTTAGAGAATGGAAGGGAATTATGAAGAGGTGATCTTGGAATAAAAAAAGATAGATCCTAAAATCAGGGAGACTATTTTGAAGTACTTAAAAGTCAGATCGTGGATCGACCACATGGTTGGGCGATTCTGCACACTTGGATTAATTTTTATTTAATAATTCCCCTAAAAATGGTGGAGAAAATGACTGTGTGTTAATATATATCTTCTAAACATAGAGAAACCATGTTACAAGGGTGAAACTTGAAAGTATGGGAAAAGGTGTGACACTGAGTAAAAAAGGCCACATGTTTTGGTAACCAAAGGGTCTCCCAACTATTGGGGTTTAAAAAAATATTTTAATGGCATTAAAAAGATTTTAGAAAGGTACTAAAACACTTTTACGTCAAAAGATACATTACTGGGGAAAAACTAGAAAGTCCAGGAAAACAGGGAAGGACTCATTGTTAGGTGAGTCACTGTCGCCTTGACACCATCACCCTGGCACCGTTTCCCTAACACCATGGCTTTGACACAATTTCCCTAGCATTGTTGCCCTGTAACTGATGCTGATTGGTGATATGGATGACACATCTCTGCCACCGATAACCATCGGTGCCACCAATGTTCATCGGTGCCACCAATGCTCATTAGTGCCACCAGCACCCATTGGTCCCATCGCCGCCCATCGGTGCCACCGATTCCCATCTGTGCCACCGACACCCATCAGTGCCACCTACGCCCATCGGTGCCACCGACTCCCATTGGTTCCACCGACACCCATCGGTGCCACCGTTCGTTCAAACCTGAAATTTGGAAAACTCTTTAATGGGTCATTGATGGTCCCCAGGACACCCCAAAAACTAGAATTCGGTAAAGTAATGGACCAGGAGGTTCCAAGACATTACAAAAAAACTTCAAATCAATATAATTATTTGATTCTAAACAAAATAGATTAGTGATTTGAAAACCTGAACCAATGTATCCATGTCCCAACACCATAACTTATTTGATTAATGATATTCTGTAGAGAAAAATTACTGACTATAAATATAATTGGTAGAAACAACAAACATAGGTCAGTCTATCCCCAAGAACCTCTTTGAACTAAATATCAACATGTCTACACTAGGACTTCATTGACTATAAATCTATCGGAAGGTACAATACCTTCTTATCCATGAATTTTTTTGATCCCCTTGATTAGATAAGTCACATGTTTCAAGGATAAAACCGCATATATATCATATGATGGGACAAATGGAAAACATAACTAAAGGAATCATAACTTCATATTGAAATACTCACTAGAGACTAGATCTTAGTGAACACTGAAAAACACTATAAGTGGAAGTACACAATCTAAAATTATATGATGTAAAATAATAATCACACTAGTGTAATTATTATGTGATTAATAATAATATTTCATTCCTCAGAGACACAGGTTCAATTTATAGAAATAAATTGTAACAAACTGAAATGGTCATATCCCTAGATCTTGGTGTTTATTTTCTATAATATTAGACAAAACACTCCATTTTCGGATTAAAGTTATATCTTCCAATAAATTCAACTCTACACACAATCACAAAAATAACATGTTTTGGTAGGTGTAAGAATCATTTTATTCTATTAGAAAATATAATTGGAAAATAAGTCTATATAAAATAACATTATGACCACCAACTTTAAGTTAAATAAAAATTTAAATGATGCTTATTGTGAATTTTAAAAACTAAAGGTAATAATAAGATAGATTAATAAAAAAATATCCTTAAATATATCCCTTTTTCTGAAAATAAAAAAATTATATAAAAAGTTAAGTTTGATAGTAATAAAAAAACATCCTTTAATATCTAAGGAACCTCCCTTCGATATAGTATTTTAGTAACTAATCATTTTATTTAATAAATAAAATAGGGATAGTAATAATAAATATCGCTAATAAATTTATAAAATAATCACCAATATATTCCTCTAAAAACTAACCTCCTAAATAATTTTTTTTGTTTCTAATATAAAGATAATCATTAAACTACAATTATAACTTTCTAAACATACTATAACTTCTCACCAAAATTAACTTCTCCAAAAAAATTAATAAAGGAAAATGAAAACTTACTAAATTATCCATTAATTATCCTTTAATAATAATAAAACATATCCCATTTTTTGATGGTAAAAATAGATCCAAGAAGAGAGAAGTTATTGAAAAGTATTAAATAATTTTAGTATAAATTAAAATATATAAGAAAAATGGAAACAAAAAAACATCCTTATAGAATCCATGAAAAGTAATTATAACTTATATTTCCTCTAGAATATACCTCTCACCATTACAAAAATTAAAATAATACAAGTACAGATAAATGTCTTTTTTTGCTTTTGTGATTAATCAGAGAAAAGAGAAAGGTATAAGAAAAAGAAACTCAAAAACATTAGTAAAATAGTAAAATACCATTCTTGGAAGTTATTTACCAATACCTACTGATGTAATTCTTTTAATGGACATGGATTGAAGTGTTGTATTGAAAGTACTTCCTTAACATACATAGTAATTCTCAGTAAATAAAATCTCTATATAAAAGTTATAAAGGATAAGAAATTATCAATTCTTCAAGGATTTGAAATAGTAACAAAATATACCAAAAAAAATAAAAATAATCTTTCATATGAGTGAAAATTTTCTAAATCATTAGATAATATAATAATTTGTAATATATCTATCATAATATTTCATAGAAACTTATTAAAAGAAATTTTAAAATATAATAAATTATATAAGTATAATTATCATTAAATTCACTAGATAAGGTTACTTTAGTTTGGAATACTTTCAGATGAATGATCATAGGATTCAAATATTAACATCAAATAAATATTTTGGAATTAATAAAAAATCTACATGAAAGTATAACACAATTATATATTAACATAAAATGTTCTCTTGAATTCTTAAAGGGTTATTAAATATTAGAAAATAATAAAATAAAAAGAAGAAATTATGATCACTTTTCATTAATTATACCTAAATTTTGTTTAATATATTCAAACAAATTAAAATTTAAGGGTTTAGTGAAAATGTAAAAAAGATGATTATGAATTCCAATAAATTTAAGAATTATATATCCTTTTCTATGACACCAAATAAAGTTGTGTATTATGTCTATGTGCTTTTCACTTGAGTGATGTTCTAGGGTTCTAGAAAAAATAGATAGTTCATATGATTTCATAATGAATCGATCTTTGAGTGAAACTAAAACCAAAGTCTATGAGTGTGTGATACATCTATAACACTTGAGTGTAATTATTTCTAGCCCCCACATATTTGGATTCAATAGCGGATAGTAAAACCTAGTGTTGTTTCTTTGTGGGATATGAAACTAAATACTTTCTTAAATAATTAAAAGTAATAGTTGTACTCTTAAAATCCGTCCTAAATCCTGAATATTGAATATTAGAATTAACTTTTAGAGTAAATTGTGTTTTGGATGAATAAAATAATCCCTCTATATAGTTATTTTATGTTAGTTGAATATTTTATTTACTTCTTTAAGATGGGATTCATTTATATTTTCATATAATTTCACACATAATCATACACAATATATAATTTCAGATTGACTATATATTAAGTAAACTAGGATTCTAATAACCCCTTTAAATATAGTTTTATCAACCAGTTCCAAGATTTATCAAGGTCAAGTTAATAGGAGCTATCGACTAGAGGTTTAATACTCAAAGCATTGTTAGAATAAAAACATTGTTAAAATCAAAAAATATAGGTAAATATCATATATAATTATATTTATTTATAACAATTATTTAGATTTTTTATGATATTTTGAAGATAATAAAATAATTAATTTAACCCATGATTCTCATTTCATACTCATTCTATATAAGCTATAGGAAACTATTAATAAAAATTTTCAGAGTTAAGATAAAGATAATGTTATCAATATAAATTTAAACAATGATATATAACTTAAAACAATTATTGATAAAAAGTGTATAATCACCCACTCCCTCATTAAATATTATTTTAAATTAAGATCTTGACAATTGATCATGTAGGGTAATTAGATTTTTTTTAAGTCTGTAAATAGACATATTTTGTTTAACTATGTTTTGGTAAATTTAAAAGTTCAAAATCAATATGTTTTTCAATATAGACCTCCTTATAAACATATTCATTAAGTAATGAACTCTTTACATCCATTTGAAAAAATTCAATGTTTAGGTGAAAAAGAAAGGCTAGTTGTATACTAATGGATTTGGTTTTAGCTACTAGAGAAAAAATCTCTCTATAACTTATTCAATCTTTCTACTTATAACCCTTAGTAATAAGTCTTACCATATCTAGAAAATAATTTCATTTTCAACAAATTTATTATGGAATACCCTTTTAACACATATAACCAAATGATCCTTCAGATTCTCATCCATGATTCAAACATTGTTCCTTTCAAATTGATTATGTTCTTATTGCAGGACTCTTATCCAAATATCATCACCCAAGGAATAAATTACCATTTTATGTTAAAATTGATATAGGAAGTAAGGATTATCATATTCAATTATATTATAACTTTTACTTATTATTGGTTTATCTAAACCAGAAATGATATTATAATATGGATTATTCCTTAATAATGACTAATTCCTAGGTACAAAACAAAATTTTTCCTCAACTACCATATGATCAAATTTGGTTAGTTTAGGTTTTCACATGATTGTTTCATTAACCAATTTTTTTTGAGTAACTACGAGTAGTTATGGTTTTAATTTTGGTGATAAAGTATAAGAATTTTCAAAAACACTATCTAGAGGATTAACTTCTGAACATTTTAAAATCACATAAGGACCAGTTTTATCAAACAAGACATGTATTGTTTCTTCAATGATATTTTTCCATTTTTTGAAACCACAATAAGACTTAGAAGTTGTGAAATTACTATAAAATATACCTTCACCAGCCTTTGGATCAAATTGATAAAGATGACCTTAAATATTCAAAATGAACCCTTTATTTCCTTTGACTTTTTTGTAAGATATTTTAGATTTTATTCTAGTCCACAACTCATAAAGAATTTTAAAAAATGGTTGATGTAAAAAACATCCATAGTTTAGAAAGTAAAATTCATGGCCTGAACCCAATTTTTTTTCAACTGAGTATTTAGATAAAAAATTATGGGTTATTTATTGAAGATTTATATTTATTTATTATATCAATTTTTTTACAATGAAGTTCTATGAGTTTAAAAATTATTTATAATATCATTATCACATTAAAATGTTTCAAAAATAGAATTTAAAATATCACCACCATGATCACTCTTGAGAGTAATCAAAGTCAAAATTTTCAAATTTCAATTAAAAGAATAAGATATTTTAAAATGAATGAGTTCTTCTGATTTAGGTGTTAGAAAATAGGTCCAAGTAAACCTACTGTAATCATCAACCAAGAAATATACAAAGTATTTTTATTTGATACTCATTGTTTTTGTAGATTCAAAAAGATTCATATGAACTAACCATAAATCTATAAAAGTTTAGATATCACTCGTAGGGATAAATATTTACTTTCATTTCTTACCATATTTGAAAAGATAAAAAACTTTGATGGAGTTAAAATTAATCTCTTGTAGGTCCCTAACTTGTCCTTTCCTAGAAATCATAGTTAAATTCTAAAAGTTTTAGTGTCACAATATTCCTTTTAAAATCCAAGAATAATATTTTATAGAACATAGAAAAGGTAACCTATAATTACAAGGCTCTTCTAAACCTATCATGTAAAAAATTTCTTGCCTATCGGAATACAACACTTCAACTCCAAAGAAAATTTTAATGGTTTATTTATCATTTCCAAATTTCATATAATAATAATCATCACATAATTGGATAATGATAATTACGTTGTTATTAAGTTCCAAAACATAATTGAAATTAGAAATTAAAAACATAATAAGAAATAAATCATTTATAATACCTATAATATGACCATGTTCAATGTCTCCAAAAGCGACTCTTATACACTTTAATTTTTATAAGATCTAAAAATAATACTTCTCCCATATTTTGTGTTTAGAACATATACTATTCATGTACTATATGTTCTTACTAATGGTACTTATTCTATCTTATTAAAATATTCAAGGCTTAATGTATAGTAACCAAAATTTATTTGGTTTGTTAATGATAGCTAATAATTATTTAGGAACACACATCGGTCCATATCTTATATTTTGTATAGATATAAGATATATGAAAAATTTAAGTCTTATGATTTTTAAGAGGTTGAACCTTTTTCAAAGGATAATTTTTTCTCCAATGTATTCATCTCTAACACTTATTAAAAAGGGTTCATTTTTTCTTACAAAAAATAATTTGATTAATAATAACAATTACCATAAGTAAAACCTATTTTGGAAGATATATGGTTTGATCTCAACTACCTTAAGGAAATACAACAAATTTGGGGTTATCTAATGCTAGCCTTTATCAATGCTGGTTAAAAGTGTAGATAAAGCCCCGAAATCAGTACGAGAAAAAAGTTCTAATAAAGGACCCCATTAGTCATGCTAAAAAATAGTCACTGAAAGGGGGGGGGGTCTTCAGAGCTAATAAAAAAGTGATTCAGAATGGTATATTTCAAAAAATAAATATATGTAATTAAAAAATATATATTAATATAAAAATATAATTATATTGGTATTAATAAAATATATTTAATTAAATATTATTTAGAGGAGGATAAATACAAATTTAACCTTAATATATATTATATTTAGTGAAAAAGGAATTATAAAATAAGTTTTGAAAATATTAATTAATAACTTGGTAATTATCTTCGAGTAATAGTAATTTTATAAAAATTGAATGATATAAAAATTCAATAAACTAATGAAATATCTATGATAAGTTGAAAACATGAATTGAACTTCAAATAAACATAAATTTTGATCCGGGTGTCCATTTGAGCTCTATCACTTATCAAATTGAAGCATGCAAAACATTATACATTGTGATGACTAAGTGGGTACCCATGTCACAATTTTTTGAGGTAAAAAAGTACCACAAGTCCTCTAAAGATCAGTTTTTAGTTGGGATACACTAATTTTTTTAATATTTAACAATATAACAACTTCGTTCAAGAGAGTCTTCTTGTACTTTTTTCAGTGGAGAATGAATTTATTCCCCCGGATTACAATTAGATAGATATTATGGTTATGAAATTTTATTAATTTTCATATTTTAGTTTTATACATATATTTCATTATATTTTATTATAATAAATCATTTCTATAAATACATATTTATACATATTTACATAAAAATTTATTTTTTTAATATATAAACCAAATTTAAATAAATATATTTTAGTCATTTTATTTAAAATAAAAAATTACCCATTTTATTTACCTTATAGAAATTAATCAATAAGTATATATACACCTATAAATGTATTCTATATATTTAAACATGTGAATGTCAATAAAAAACATTTATATGTATATTTTAACACATGAAAATAAATAAATAAATAAATAAATATAAAAATATATATATATATTTGTAAGTATTGATACCTATATGTGAGAAATATGAATGTATACTTGTGTGTGAAAATATGTGTGTGAGTATATCAATATTATATATATACATCATATATAAATGTATTTTTATAAACAAATCATTTTCATTATCATTAAATATAGTATATAAATGGATTTTATAGAAAATATTTATAAATAAATTATAAAAAACATATATGTAAATATACAATTATATGTGAAAATGTATAAATATATATGTACATACATAGACAAATAAAAATATATGTAATGTATAATATTTATATACAAATATACAGTATATAGAAATGTCCTAAAAATGTATTTAAAAAAATCTAACCATTTTTTACCTTATAAAAACATATGAATATATATATACTTATTCATGTATTTATATAATGTTTAGATATAAAAATGTGTGTGTATTAATATATATATATATATATTTATATTCTTATAAATGTAAATACAAATTAATATATAATATATTTAAATAAATATAGTTATATATATTTCACAAAAAACATATATTTTATAAATGTATTTAAAAATAATTATGTAAATATAAGAATAAAAAATATATATTTAAATAAATAAATAAATATATATATTATAAAAATATCAAAAAATAGAGAATCAAAAATCTTGGTGTAGTGGTGAAGTCATTTTAGTTTCAAAAGAGTGGTATAAGGATCAAATCAAGGTGAACGTGGGGTGAACAAGAGGCTGGGCACTAAAAAAGCACTAAAAAAGGCCCATTTTGAGCATTATTGTGGGGTGTGTAAAATAGGGTTATAAGTGGGGTGGGCTTGAGTGGGTGAAATATACTAACAGGGGGACTCCAAAAAGAATCCCCCATTATCAGTGCTGATAAAGGCCCAATTATTAGTTATTTTCTAGCACTAATAAAGAGATGCATATAAGAGTACTTTTATAGAATTGTTAAAGCCAATTTTTAGCACTGTTAAAATCAAAACCTGTAGTAGTGAGAGATCATTAAAAATTTTCCCACCAAAATTAAATTATATAGTGGATTATTTAGAATATAAATCATATACTTTAGTTTATAAAATAACTTCCCATAATTATAAATTTAAACATGTTTATAATTATCATCTATGTCAAAATTAAGTATATAAATTTTAGAAGTAGTTAAATTTTGTCTGCCACTTTAACAAAGTCTGATTTAGTTAAGTCTAAATCATTCTTCAAATTATTATTTTTATTTTTTAATAAAATCATATATCTATTCATTAATTCCAATGTTGGAATATCATCTTTATCTTCCGATTAAATGGAATTATTATTATCATTTGAATTATATTGTTAACTTGAATCTAAAATCAAATTAGTAAGAGATTTGGTTGTTACCTTTTTCATGAAAGACTTTTCATTCTAAGGATCATCAGTAAAAAATAACATAATCTTGTGACTATTTTCACCATATTCTAATGAACAATTAAAAGTATTGGATACCTCATTTCCACTCCACTTATCCAAAACCGTCACGATCATCGTACTTTTATATTTAGAAAATCTAATATCCTTTTTCCAAATCCTATTTAATCTAAAAAATCCAATCTACCATTATCGTGTTTTACATTCATAAAATACTACATTCAATGATCCCTTACTATCATATTTATCTTTTTGTTCCTTTTGATGATCATATAAAAAGTTATTCTTTACGTTGATTTTGTTCATTCCCCTTAAAATATGTGAATGTTCACATTCACTAGCCTCTATATTGATAAAATATTATTAATGTTTAGATTATTCTTTGTAGCAGTAATGGACATTTAGGTTTGAGAATCATAAGTTAGAACATTAGAATTTGAAGTGAATGAATCGCAATAATTCCATGTCTCCTTGTCAACATATATCTTAAAAATTTATTGTATTAAATAACTGACCAAATAAGATCCTCAAGAATAATATTTGTTAGATTATTATTATATTGTATCACCATAATTTTTGTTTCCTATTCCTTTGAATAATATCAATAACCTTTTAAAAAATCTTCTCATCAATAATTTCCTTCTCACTCAAATATTTTGGTCTATTAACTACAATCATGAAATATTGATTCATTTTTTCCAAAATTTCACTAAGTAGAAAATTGAATGATTGATAACCATCATAAAGAATGGATATTATAGTATTAGAAACATTGGATGTTCCAAAGTAAGTAATTTAATGATTCATTTAAATTTTATTCATAGATTCACAAAATGAAATCTGACTGTAGATAATATGAGTTATTGAGAAATTAAAATTATCTTAGATTTTATAATTCATTTGATAATATAACTTATCTTCATGAGTAATAACATATAATTATTTTTATATATTTATATAATTTAGGATCATAATAATAATGTTACCAACCACTATATTGTTAAAAACTATCTTAATTCTATACCACCAATATTTGTAATCAACACTATCAATGGTTGATGGTTGCATATGGTTTAGATTCTCAATTATTTAAACTGGATGTATTGGGATATGAAAAAAAACCTATTCTCTTTTATAAATTAGTATAAGGGATCTTTGATAATTTTTTATAAAATAACGAGTCTTCTCTGATACCAAATGTTTTCATAGTTAAGTTATATATGGATACTACCATTTTTGGAGGGTTAATTATAGTCCCAAAAAACATACATTTTATTATCTCACTCTAGTTTAAGTTTATCAGATAAATTTTTTTTGATCAAAATAGATTAATGACAAATTAAATGCAATGGAAAATAATCCTATTAGAGATAATAAAAAATTGAAAAAATTTAATAAATCATTGTAAAATAAAAAAATGAAATATGAAAAGATGCATTGAGTTACGGATGATAATCTAGAGACCCATAATTTATATTATTACCAAAAAAATCATATCAAGAGAAGTATTAACATTCAAACCAAATATAATGGTGATTAAATAACTTAATCCAAGGAATCTTAGTCCCAACATTGGAACTTACTCAACTAAATATCATCAATAGAAATAGATTCCGCATTGGGAATCTCCTTGGAAGAAACATTGAATATAAGTAGTTCTTATCAATGAGAACCTTTTTAGTCTTATGATTAGTATAAAGTATACAAAAAGACTTCATCAAATATAAACATATCTAATGGTAAAACAAAATATTATTCCTAGATTTTTTGATATCCTCAATCAAAACAAATCACTCATTCTAAGTCCAAAACCTATTTGATCACACAAGAACATACAAAGAATAAATACAACTAAAAGTCTAAGATATTTATAATGAAATCCTCCAAAAAAAATTATGTATTTTAACAAAGTGAAAAAAAACTACATGAATAAGTACTCAATTGGAAATGAGATGATGAACATCAATCTTTACACTAGAGTAATCATCATGTGATTATTAATATGATTATATTCATTAAAACCATAGGTTTAATTAAAATAAATCTATTGTTAAAAAACTACAATATATTGATTCCCAGATCATTGGGTTTAGTTGTGATATAATTAAACAAAACTTTACATATTTTAATATAAATTTAATCTATATGTGTTAAGATCTACATTTTATCACTATTATAACATGTTTTGGTGGATAGAATAATTAATTTAATACATCTGAACATAAAATCAGACAATAAGTAATCACGAAAAAACTCAAATAATAAACTTCTTGTAAAATTAAAATCCAAATGAAGTGTATTGGGACATTTCGAAACCAAATATAAGAAGAATTTATATTGATTCAGTGATCTCCATAACACATGCATCACCAATTCACTTATTTACACAAATTGTTCTTTCTCTAGGATCACTTATCCCATATTTGAACTATACATCATCCAGATGGAAAAAACAAATGTGGGAAAAAAATATCATACATGGGTGATTATAAATATAACAAGTAGTTTACCCCCAAAATAGAAATTTAGAAAAAAATTATTAGTTCACTCTAAACCCCAAGTACAAGAAGGTAAATTGATATGAAAAAACCTAAATATGCTTTATGTGAATGAAACAAAGGAACACATGGAAGTATCCTATCACTATAGATAAAATCATATTCTTGAAGAATCACATCATACAAGGTATCTTGGGCCACACATGTTGGTGAAATACATAGTTTATATGATGTCCATAAACCAGTTATAAGTCACACATTATTGGTGATTCAAGGAAATTAAAAGGAACCCAAAACCACCAGAGTTTGGATCCTCCTTGATGAAGTGATGATGGAACCCAAAAATATCATAGAATGACCTATTGTGTTCTAATTTCAAAAACTAGTTTCAAGTCATATAATATTTACAAAAACATCGTGATGTGCCCTATAATATTTTCATCCCCACCCAGAAACTAAGCACACAATGTGTCTTTCTTGTATCACCATGACTCACCTCATTTTCATAATGAATAAAATCATATAACGTATCAAGGGTCACATAGGTTTTTGAAAGACCTAGTGTGTTCTAATTCCACAAAATAGTTGCAAGTCATACCTCAATGGTGATCCAGGGTAATGGGGAAGATTATTAAACCAAAAGAGTCTAGAACCTCCTACAACAAATGTTGAATGAACCTAAGAAAAATATATAATCAATATCAACCAAACAATATAGTTCTCCATAATTATTTTTTCATCACCTTGTAAATAAGGAGTGAAAACATGACTTGTTAGTGAAAATTATACTGAACATCATAGCTCAGATTAGGGGTGGGGAAAAAACTACCAAAATAGAACCAAACCTCAAAATTAATAAAACCAAACTGAAATAATTATTTTGGTTAAATTTATGGTGTAGATTGAATAGATCCTTATGGGCTATGGTTTGTTTTGAGGACCAAACTAAACCACAATAATTATATAGAACTAAACCCATTGTTTTTTTGTTTATGATTAAGTTATTCTATTTCTATGGGAATTATGGGCTCTAATTCTAGGATATATTTCATTATGAACAAAAATTTTATTTTAAAATTGGATAAGGATGATATAATATCATCATATCACTGATTATATATAAATTATTTTCAAATTTTCATCCAATAACAATAAATTATCATGGATCCATATCAAGGATGTTAGTATAAAAATAGGTTAATATACAATCTCAACCAAACATAGCCACACATTTTTTTAGTATTTTTTTTAATCAAAACAAAAACATTTATAAATGGATTCATTTTTTATATAAAAACTAAACCAAAAATTTTAGTTTGGATTGGTTATTATTAAAAAAAACATTCTATGCACACCCCTATATCAGATCTAAAAATCCCTAACATTGAAAAGTTATATTGAGTACCTAGAGCACCACCAAACCTAGTGCTTCCAAAATATCTGACATATAGAACCTCTAAAATATCAATATAATTAGTAATGGGGGACCTATAACTAATTGTAAGAACTATCATTTGAGTGGGAAATAAACCCCTATGGGGGACCTAGACCTTGATATGTGTATTTTGAATCATCTAAGAGGGTTTATGACTCCATGAGTGAAATAAACATACCTCATCTTGATGACTGGATTACTTACTACATTGTATATATGATGAATCCATACCATACAGTCATATGTACCTTAAGAAGGTTACCCACCCCATGATTACTTTAGTGATCTACCTACACACATCAACATATCCATGAAGCTATGAAACAAGATCTACTTAAACACATCAATTATGAAATCTATGTGATGAAGATATTTGAACCATCACATTCATCATGAAAAAATACATAGAGTATACTACTAATATGTCCAAAAAAAGATTTTGAGAGGAAATATATAAAGAATATTGCATAATACCCAGTACATCAGATGTATAGTAGGGTGAGTAGTGTGTAAGTACACTCAATCAGGCTGGTCTAGTATTTTTTTTCCTAAATCACATGATTACAGGTTATAGAACATGTTTGGAGGGGTGCACAGTTTGTGGGTCTTCTTGATGGAATTTTTCATTTGATTTCAATAGTTCTTGAATTTTGTATTAAGTATACAACATGTTCTACATGTACATAACATGTAGTTCACATGAATAATATTATGTATGATTTAATTTTATGTATTTATAAGGCTGTTTAATAAATTATTACAAAAATTGGCATACTTATCATGTATAGATATTGTACATGGATCTTATGTCATTCCATTTTTCCTGGGTGTGTATGTTGGGTACACACCAAGACACTCAGTATAGTGATACATGATGTGAGAACTAGTGTAACATGACATATGTTTTTCAAAAATAATGCCTCACTAGTGTTTGTCATTAGGTGAGCCACATGGTATGATTTTCTATTATCACATGTAATGTGACCTTTATTTCATGTTGAAGATGAAATTTGGTGAAATACATAGTGTGTGACTTGATAATACATGTTTTATAGTCATGAATACCCCAAATAGAAAGACATAATATTCATTCTATAAATTCCACTTACACCATCACCTCATGACACACCACTATTATTGGCCAATCCTATTACCACTGATCTCATCATCGTACATCACGAAGGTGATTTTTAGTCAACCGTCAACTTTCATCCTTACTCATCAATGATTTTCACCATTAATCATGCATCAATTTCAACCATATGAGAAATATAAAAATAAAAATAATTATTATTATATTCATATTGAAAAACCTCATTAGAACAGAAAAACATAGAAGGATCTTAAGGTAATATTCTTGATAAAAATGAAGCTTTATCCCCATGTTTATCCTACTTAACTGAATAATTTTTCCTATAAGGTTTAAGAAGAAAATATTATTGAGTTACAAAATTATTTCCTTAACATGATGATAAAATAATATTATTCATTTTTTAACCTATTTATAAATTCTCATTCCATTATTATGTAATCTCATTCTATGTTATCTATTAAAATTTTTATCAAATAATTTAAATGAAAAAATATAATTAATTAAAATTATAAAACATAAGTATTTATGAAATATGAGTAAAAATAAATTTAATTAAGGATGATATAATTCTAAAAATGTTCCTTTTGAATAACCAAAAAATTATCCACTCTAAAACTTTCATCACATTATTCATTTGGAAAAACTCTTTTGAAAATAACTAATTTTTGGGAAGAAAAAAATATCATTGGTTATCAAAAAAATGTGAGATAAATTTTTAATAATTTATTAATAATACAAATAATCTTGAAAAAAAATTATTAAGATAAAAAACCTCTTTAAAAATATGATTTATAATTTTAATTAAATAAGGAATAATTTTCATATAATTATTATTAATGAAAATCATTTATTGATTTAGCATAAAACATCTAATCAATATTTGTGGTAAAAATATCTTAATTTTTATCAAATCATTTCTATTGAATTAAAGGTGAACCAACCATGAGGTAAAGAGTGAAAGACCACACAAAGAGAAACAAGGTGTAAAAAGGAGTTAAAGTTTCCTACCTCATTGGTGATAACTCAAAATACTCAAACATATCTTTATTGTTACACCATGATCATTCTCACGTTACAAGGTCAAAATTGCCTTGAGAATTCTACATTCATTTTTGTCACCTCTTATGTGGTAAATGTAGAGAACATAATGACCCATTCTTTGTTATAAAGAATGAGAGAGATGGATATTGACATTTATTCAAGGGTAGGTTTCTTCCACCCATGTAAAATGATAGGTATTTGATTGTGCCAATAGTGGATGAAATCCTTTTGTGGATGAATTATTTCCTCTATTATGGATTTCATTAATTATCTAATTAAACCCATGTGTAACCACCTGTTAAATATTCTATTACCTTTTTAATTAATCCATCTAATTATGGGGAGTCAACTCTCCCAAAATTACATCCTCTAGAATCTTACAACACCACGTTGTCACCATTAGGGCATGTGAACAACATGTCACTTCCAAGTGGCCATGCCAATTTCACCACACAACATAAAAAATGAATTATTTTAATAGATAATATGGTGGTTTATTTTATGATCTAAAAATTCTCAGTCAATAACTAATCATTTACCTCACCTAAAAAACCCTATTTTATACAAAACTGTGGTGTTGAAATTTTCATCTGATCTATCATTTTGGAGATACAAATATTCACACTTTTAGAATAAGTATTAATTATTCCATGAATTTTAGTATCCTGGAAAAAAATAATAAAATTAACCAAAGGCTAAACACCACATTTCTAGACCAATGAAATAATCATAATTGTTTTGAGGTTAAATACTATGGTGAAATTTACATTTTTCATTTTTATGGACTCAACACATAAAAAATAAAAAATGTGCTAAGTCTTGATCAAGTAAAAATGTGTTTTGATACATCCTCCACATATTTAAACATTTTCATTCTCAAAAGGAAAAAACATGAGCTTCCAACCAAGAAGCTCCTAAAACTACCTCATATAGAAAAGAAATCCATCCTTACACATGGTTAATCCACTTCTAGTGGAACAAGATATAAGAAAAATTTGATAAAACCATATACATAAGTAACATACTCTTACACCACACACACTAGAGATTTCTACCTTGAGTCACCATAACATCAAAAGTTTTTTTTGACTCAAGCTTGTCCCAAAGAATCATATTCGATAAAAGCATTAGGTTTCTTTATGTGAGTCTACAAAAACCATGCATACCATTTCCTCAACTAAATGTCTCATAAATTCATGAGGTATGGAAAAACCATAAAACATTGAAATAAACATAAAATGGTTTTCTTATAAGAGAAAATCTTATGGAATCATTACACTCCCTATATTTAAGATCAACTGAGATGACTGTTATATGAAAATAATAGGTCTACATAAAATACCCTAACCATGATTAATAATAACATTACATACTGACTATTAGAGAGATACTAGGTATCATTTTCACTAGGGTATACTATTTCTTTCACATCATATATTTCCAATAAGGCATATGGAACAATGTTGTTAGAGTATGACCTATGGAAAACACAACCTTCTTAATCATCTTAAGAGAAAACTCCACATTCATATTTTCAATCCAAAAATCATTGTTGATCAAACCACGAAAAGAACCTAGTTGTGTCATTGTCATTATTTTTAGAAAGATAATGATGATAAATTTAGGGAACACCACCAAACTAATCATGCTATCCAACCACATAAAACTATTTGCTAGTGACCAGTTCCACCACAATCTAAAGAGGACCATATTAACGGTATATGTAAGAATGCTCAGTTAGCTACATACCCCATGTTATCATCTACAAAACTCAAGAGTCAAAACCCACAACCATTGGGGATACATCCTCATTTTTATAGATTAAATAAAAAAAATTGGAAACTAACAGAGACTCTTCTAAATTTACATCATCGAGGATCATACCCCAATATGGAATATCATTTCTCAAACACCCATTGGTACACAAAAAATGGATACCATGGGAAAACCATTATTTTATAGAGGAAGTGGATGAAATGAATCCAATATTTGAGGATAACCCTTCGGTACATTTCCTTAATGTACTTGGTTTTGTAGGAATATTCAATTGATATCCTATGAATGAAATATACATCATAAATTCATCCCCCATCATGCGATAACCATTATTCACCCTTCAAAAAGTTTTCTTGCATCATTAATTAAACACAAAATGAGAATACTCTCATTCACATTTAATTAAAATAAGACAAAGTTACTAATTTATGGGTAGTTAAATAAAACTTACCAAGTCTTAGTTACTCTCACTATAGTTGGGGTGTATCAACCACCACTAGGGTGATTATCACCTCATCTTCTCAATTGCACATTACCTCATAATTCAAGAAAAGAGTATTCAATCCTTAATAAAGGTAATACCATTGGTTCTCACAACCATCATGATGGAATCCCATGATTGATATACACCTCCATCAAGGTTAAACTAACTTCATTAGCTGTGAGTGATATATGGTTTCCATTTTTGGATATTCTGGAATCAACATGGGTTATATTAGGAGTTATAATAGAATATCTATTCCTAGGGGAAATAACATTGTATGAATTACTTATGTCTACATTGAAAATCACATGGGTCTATAATGAGAGGATAAAAATTTTACCTTATACCGATAAAATATCACTTTACCATAGTCATTAATTTCATTCATATACTCATATGATTGACTATAATCACTCTTTGTCTGACAAAAATCATATAGTAGTAGTATTGGTGTGAGCGGATTAAAGGTTCATCCACCACTAACTGCTCATAAACTACCAATCCTTAACTAAAAAAATTCACAAAAAGTCATTATTCCAACATTATAAGGATCCCCTTTCTCATCATTATCTCTAAAATGGAGAATTGTTCATGAAATCACTATATCTATCAGAAATGAGAGTCTAGCTTATTCTAAACTGTAGATTTAATATCCTCTAGGAAACACTCAATTTACAATGCTAAATCAAGGAATCTAATATTTGTGTGGGAATTTAAGATAAAAAATCAGTAAAAAATCCTTTCTTAAAATATCTAGTTAAACCAATGATCTCAAAAGAAAATTATGAGTCATGTATAGGAAGTTCCTTGTGAGGTTTTCGATCCTCAATGGGTACTCAAATGTGGTCGTGATACCTTATGAATAGTCCAACATCCCCTGAACTCAAATCATTTTTACATTAGTAGATAAATACCTTTTGTAAAAAGTGGATTGAAATATAAACATGGTAAAGAATTATCATTGTAGATTTGAGAGAAAATTTATCCATTTCCATTCAATGTACTATAAGGGATCTCAGGAAACAATTTTCATATATTCAATAGGTTACTGGACCTGATAAATTTAATGTGTCACACTCCAACTAACCAAATTCCATCAGAGGATTAGGGTCATCCTATGTTTATTAAACCACTACAAATGTATCTCCCATAGCATATACTATAAATGGTTAGTATCAGATGACTCATAAAAACTTCCATATACTCTATAAAAATATTAACACTAGCCATAAAGGTGTATGAAATTTTATTATATTCATATGTGGAGATCTCATAATCAACTCTATGAATAAAAATATCTTTACTCAGCTAATCAGTTCCAAGAGGATCAATAACTAGCCCAAGATCATATAACCTTGACATTAAATAAAAGTTGGATATAAGCAAGTGTCACCCCTTATTAAATTGAATTAACCCATAATGATAAAGTATATCTGGGAGAGCTGATAAAATAAGAACATGAAGAATCACAACCGACAACTATATGATGCATGTACCACATAGATTTTCCCTGAAATTTATGATTTATGGTTTAAGTCAATAAAAAAATTATTAGGGTCATAGTGAATAGATAGGTTAGCTGCTACACTAATACTAGGATTCATGGCCTATTAGTCAAGAAAAAACTCCTCATTACAACTTCCCAATTTCCCAAACCAAACATTACTATACTATAAAACCCAACTTCTATCCTTAGGAATCAAATTATCTTAATACCATTATGATATGTCACGACCCACCTGGACCCCATTAGATCTACTGATGAGGCAAGTGTTCCCCCCTATGACCACCTCCAATTGGCTATGGGCTAGCAACTAACATCAAGAAGGTATAATTAAACATGAGAGTCCTTGGCTTATAACAACCTAAAATAAATATGTAATAAAAATCATAGAATATAAAAATGACCCAAAAATAATATAGGTATAAAATTTAATTAAATAATAATAGAAGATGAACAATAACTAAACATTTCTATGGTCCACAAGTAAACTCAACAGATTATCAATACACAGTAATGCACTGCCTATTGAAATAGATTTGTAAAAAGGAAACACTAACTCTTAAAATTAGGGAGACATGATAATAACCACCATTTCCACTATATTATATTGAATAATATGAAGTATCGTTCAATAAAAACTCATACCATCAGGTTTTACCATGCATCACCGTGAAACTACTTCACACAAATAGCTCTAGCTCCATAATCACTAATCCCAACTCTAAACTATGCTTCAGCTGCATAGACAAACAATCTATGGGTATATTAACCATTTAGGGATAAGTATAAATATACCAAATATTATATATTGAAATAATAATCAAAATAAAAATAAATAGTCAGCTTGAAACCCTGAATATGAGAATGTCACCAGGTAAGGAAAATCCCGTATATGCTTTACAGGAATGAAACATAGGAACATAGGAAAGCATTCTACAATCATATCTCAGGTCATATTCTGAAAGAATATCATAATATATGGTATATAGTGTTACACAAGTCAATTAAAGACCTTGTGTGTCCAAAGGTCACAATACAACTATAATTCACACCTTAGGGGTGATTTAGGGTAATACAAAAGATCCTCAAATAACTGAAGTTCATTAACCCTTTTCTTTATTGTTGATGGAACCAAAGAAAATTATAGAATATATTTCAATAAAAATATCTAGTGATCTATAATCCTCATGACACTACCTTGAAACTATGGAGTGTAAATGTTCCTCCTCTAGGAAAAGTGTTTCAAACGTGACGAATCAGCTTTATGGATGCCTAAAAATGGAAGGAGATTTATAATACCAAAACACTATAGAACCTATTGCTCACAAAATATCTCATATTTAACAATTTAATAACATACCTCAGTATAAAGATCATTGTGGTATGCATACCTCATTGGATTACACCACAGTTGAGAGGGTAACACACCCCTATGGAGGAACCACACCCTGACATGTACAGTATGAATCATCTTGGTGGGTTACAAACTTCATTAGAGGAGGACCCATACCCATTCCCTATGATAGGGTTACCTAATCTGTAACGCCCCGACCCCAGCTACCCAGAGTCGGTGCATTACTTACATAACATTGGCATGATCACAAGAAAGATCAAATCTCAAAAGACCGATTGGTTTAGTAGCCTTGGAAACACTAGATATATTCATAAGTTTTACATTACATCATAAAATCAAAAACTACTACAACAACATAATGTTTCCACAGTCCACACTACAATCCCCTCATAATATCCCTGCAGGTCATTTATAACTTACATCTTCACTTCCTGGGAAAAATAAAACATAGAAAAGGGGTGAGCTCAAATGCCCAGTAAGGATAACGATATAGCGGAAACTTTCATCAATAAGAATAAACATTTAAGGCAATGTATAACTAAAACAAAAGCCTTTTAAACATGAACTTTCAACATGGTATGGCATAAATAAAATGAAATAATGCCATTTACTTATTCACATGGATATTCCACTAATCGAATAATCACATGCAAAAATAAATAACCACTTTCATAATGTTGGAATGCATAATGCCAGACTATCATAACCACATAGCCAAGGCCTCGTGCCAAGACTACAAATAAGATTTTGTCAAGGCCTTGTGCCAAGACACTAGTTTGTCTCATGAGACCTACCGATGCATCGAGGAGCTATAGCGGGCTCCACCCGTCACTTATTAAGTCCAATGCATTCCCATATGAAAAGGTTTAAACATAACATAAACATTCGTATTAAAACTAGCATACGAAATGTCAATACTTTCACAATAAACTATGAATGGTATAAAAATAGCACATCCACAGTCAAACATAACACAAAACCTTCAATACAATATATAAGTTTTGTATCATAATAAATCAACTTCAAATAATCTTAAAATCCATCAAAGGATGTTGACATAGATGAAATCAAAATTCTTTTTAAAGAAATATCTCCTTTTATTTTGAAATCATTTAAGATCCATAAAAAATAAAACATTTTCTTTGAAAATATTCTTATAAGCTTGTAAGGAAAGCTTTGAAGATTTTATAACGGCGTAAAATAACCGCACCCGCCGTATAAGTTAAAAAAAACATTCTTACCTCAATTCTGTCGAAAAGGTTAAAAAGGACCTTGTTTTGAAAACGACGGAAAGATTCCTTTATAAACCTCTTATAAAAAGTCAAAAAAAGGTATAAATGACTTTAACCCATATTCTTGTAAATAGTAAAAATGTTTTGAAATACATTTTTAAGAAACATGGATGTGGATGATAAAGAGATCCCAGTAGATTATTACATATAAACAACCTCGGATAATGAAGAGATTATGAAATAACCCTTACCTTGTACTTTTCCTTGGTTGGGGTAGGTTAACCTCCTGTATAATGGTGAAATAGTTGTTATTAAATTATACAAGAATCATATATATTAATATGATATCATATATGATCTTTTAACATTGATTTGTTAATAATATCTTAGAATTATCGTCGTTTCGGGAGTTAACTTACTCATTTTCTTTTATATGTTTTGTTACATAAGCCATGGTTGTTGTATCTTATTCATATCCAGAATGATATACAGTCCTTAAACATCATTTTTAAATCATCAAATGATAATTATACTTGAATGGATACGATGGAGAATGAATCTCATCGCGTTCGTGGAGACGGTAGTCCGTACGTACGCACGAGCGACAATATCATTCTTTTGATATTAAAATAATATATAAATGGATGGTATATCATATATACAGAATCATTAACATGTTATATTTATTATTTACATGAGTTACACATCATTATTATACCCATCCAAATAATATTATATTGAATAACAATTACACCCCGACGTGGAGACGGTAAGCCGTACGTACGCACGTATGGTGACATGTTATTCAAAGGGTGGATAGAATACTGAATATGATTGTACCATATTTATAATAACATCACAGTATATGTGAGATACTGGAGTTATTATTTCAGAATGGTAAGAACAAAGGAAGAAGAAGTGGAAGAAGAAATGAACTTAGAAAAGGGTGGTGAAATCATTACCTCTTCTTCGGGTTCTTCCTTTTGATTTGATCAAAAGGGCTCCTTAGGTTGGCTTTCTGATCAAACTAAGGCCTCTAGGTTGTATTGAGGGATGTTGGGAGAGTATATGGGCAGAGTTTGGCCGAACCAAAAGGCTTTGAAGGTGTGAAGAAATGAGAAGGAGGAGTTCCCTTTTATAAGAGGGGTGAGGGGCACCTTTGGAAAAGTTAGAAATATTAATTTATAATAAATTCATATTCGGTTTACAAAGGCTCCAAAGTTGACTATTCAAAGGATGAGGTGTGGATAGGTCGAAAACAACTCATCCAATAGAATTTAGACAGGTTTGGGTACTTATATTAACCTTATCTTTAAGTATTAACTCTAAGTTAATTAGTTTCACTTTTACAATGTCTCTTTGTATTTTTATATAATATGATTAATAAACTTACTATATACATCCAAGAGACCCCCAAGTGGTCCATTAATGAGGAACCTATCATAATATAAGTCTCTTGGCCGAACCTTAGATTTTTAGGAATTTAATATCAATTAATAATATAATATTTGTTTTAAGAACTCTTTTATGTCAATTTTGACACTATTCAATAGTTGATTTTTGTGAAACTCCTAACAGATTGATTACTTCGAACAAAGTCAATTAAATCAATCCTAATATATCATATTATCATAGAAAATTAGTTTAATTCATTAAAAGTTTCATATTATAATTATTTGGGTATTTATAAGATCAATTATTTCTATTTTTCACTATTTTAGTAATTACTGCATCATCATTGTGTCATAAATAAAATAAATTATATAATGTCTAAAAATTATAAATAAAATATCATTATGTAGGAAATCTTTTTAGCTTTCTAATGAATATTTATAATCGAAAATCCAACATGTATAACCCTATGTAAAAATTGTTCTTCTAAAAGATGTAAGCTTATGCCATTTTTATTTTTATTTTAACTTTATTAATATAAAGTGTCCCTACCACATACAAGTGGCTCCAAGGGGTCCCCAAATTGACCAAAGGATGCCCATGGTCGGGTATGTGTCCACCAATAAGGTTAGGACACGTTTTAGGGTAATTTTTTTTTATTATAATATTATTTTTTTAACCCTTATTTACCGGATTTACCCTTTAACCATGGTAAATAAAATATTTACCACAGTAACTATTCAAAATGTCTAAAAATAAAAGTTACCTATTTACACAATTTGAACATCCTGATTCCAAATATGGAATCCATTTTCCTAAATTCAAAACACAGAAGTGGCAGAAATTAATTTAAAATTAATTCCCGCTGTCAAAACAAAAAGCGTGTTTTTAAGAGATAATAACTATCAAAAGATTGACACTTGTTTATGTTCGGTTTAATTGTAAAATTATGTCCAATGATAAACATTAAATTGAATGGTAAAAATATATTCTAAATATACTTTAAAACCACTCAAATTCATAATTTATCACTATTAATTATTTTGATTAAAAAAGTTGTTTTTAATTAAAATTTAGAAATTTTCACTATTCATCAAAATATGAAAGTTATCCGAAATGTACCAAAATTTCACCCTAGGCTAATTTTGATATTCCGAATCCAAAAATGAAGTCCATTTTGAAATATAGAATATATATGATTTCAAAAAGTAGGTATTACTATTCACAACGGCTAGTTTAATTAGTTGTGGTGTGTGTTAGAACTCGAGGTTGCGTACAACACACGCTATCGCATTATTCGAAGGGAAACGTACCGTAGAAGCTTGGGGTGTTACATTATCCCCTCCTTCAAATAATTGCGTCCTCGCAATTTCTAGGGTATTACTGCATAAAAAGACTCGGGTGGTTCTTCATCATAAGTTCCTCGGGTTCCCACATTGCCTCTTCCATCTTATGATTTCTCCACAAAACTTTTACCAGACGCGTCGTCCGGTTTCTCAGTACTTGTTCTCTTGTATCAAGAATCCTGACGGGCTCTTCGCAATAAGACAGATCGGGTTCCAGTTCTAATTCCTCATAGGTGAGTACATGCGTCGGATCAGGCATGTATTTCCTCAATAGAGATACGTGGAATACATCGTGAACTTTGGAGAGACTTGGCGGCATTGCCAATCGGTAAGCTACAGCCCCAATTCGTTCTAGAATTTAGAAAGGTCCGATGTACCTGGGACTCAATTTACCTTTCTTACCAAAACGTATGACTCCCTTCCACGGAGATACCTTTAGGAAAACATGATCACCGACTTGAAATTCCAAATCCTTCCTTCGATTATCGGCATAGCTCTTCTGCCTACTTTGAGCTGCTTTGATGTGATTTTGGATTACCTTCACCTTTTCCACCGTTTCCTCCACCAGTTCTGGGCCTACAAGTTTTCTTTCACCAACGTCATCCCAACAGGTTGGTGTACGACATCTCTTTCCGTATAACGCTTCATATGGTGCCATTTGTATACTCGAATGGAAGCTATTGTTATAGGAAAATTCTACCAAAGGTAAATATTGATCCCACATACCCTGAAAATCAAGTGAGCAAGATCTCAACATGTCTTCTAAGGTCTAAATAGTCCGTTCTGATTGTCCGTCTGTCTGAGGGTGGTAAGCAGTGCTCAAATGAAGTTCAGTATCCAGGGATTTCTGAAGACTTTTCCAAAATCTTGAAGTAAAACGGGGATCACGATCAGAAACAATCGATAGGGGAACTCCATGAAGTCTCACAACTTCATTAATGTATAGTCTTGCTAGACGTTCCAGGGGTAGATCTTCTCTTATAGCAAGAAAATGTGCTGACTTGGTAAGACGATCAACAATAACCCATATTGCATCGTTCCTTCTAGGAGTCTTTGGTAGCCCCATGACAATGTCCATCGTAATATTGTCCCATTTCCACTCCGGTATGGGAAGAGGTTGCATGACTCCTCCAGGCTGTTGCCTTCCAGCTTTCACTTGTTGACAAACCATACACCTTGACACAAAATCAGCAATCTCCCTCTTCATGTTGTCCCACCAAAAATGTTCCTTCAAATCTCTATACATTTTGGTGCTCCCAGGGTGTATAGAGAAATTGGAACTATGAGAATCATCCAGCAATTCCCTTTTTAGATCAGGTATATTGGGAACACAAAGTCTCTTCCCGAATTTCAAAATTCCATCTTCATACACAAAGTCTCTCAATCTCCCATCATTCACAGCTTTAATCTTCTTTTGGAATTCGTCATCATCGGTCTGAGAACTCTTAATCCTTTCTAGTAAAGATGGTTTGGCAACCATTTGAAAAAGCATTGATGTTTCACCTTCCCTGGTTATTCCCATGTCCATTTTCACTAGATCCATGAAAATTGGATCCCTTTCAATTCTCATATTGTTCAAAACTCCATGGTCTTTTCTACTCAAAGCATCTGCCACCTTGTTTGCCTTCCCCGGGTGGTAGTGTATCGTACAATCATAATCCTTGAGTAATTCAAGCCATCTCCTTTGCCTCATGTTGAGTTCTTTTTGTGAGAAAATATACTTCAAACTCTTGTGATCAGTATAAATCTCACATTTTTCACCATAGAGGTAGTGCCTCCATATCTTCAAAGCAAAGATCACAGCTGCTAACTCAAGATCATGAGTAGGATAGTTTTGTTCATGAATTTTCAACTGTCGTGATGCATAGGCAATAACTCTATCATTCTGCATAAGGACACAGCCAAGTCCTTTCTTTGATGCATCACTATAAATAACGAACCCATCATTCCCCGATGGTAGAGTCAATATAGGAGCATTGACTAATCTTCTCTTCAGTTCTTCGAAACATTCTTCACACTCTTTTGTCCAAACAAATTTAACCCCTTTACGTGTGAGCTTCGTTAATGGGTTAGCCAATCGGGCAATATTCTGGACGAAACGTCGATAATAACCTGCCAAGCCAATAAAACTACGTACCTCAGTTATACTCGTAGGTGCTGGCCATTCTTGGATTGCCTTGGTCTTAGAAGGATCAACAGAGATTCCATCTTTAGAGACAATATGGCCAAGAAAAGAAATCTCCTGAAGCCAGAATTCACACTTGCTAAACTTTCCATATAATTCATGCCTCCTCAGAGTCTTCAAGATAATGCGCAAGTGATTTTCATGATCTTCGTAGGTTTTGGAGTATACCAAGATATCATCAATAAATACCACCACAAATTCATCGAGATACTCCTTGAAAACTCTATTCATCAGATCCATGAATACAGAGGGTGCATTAGTCAATCCAAACGGCATTACAGTAAACTCGTAATGCCCGTACCTGGTTCGAAATGCTGTCTTCGGAATGTCTTCCTTCTTTACACACAACTGATGGTATCCAGATCGAAGGTCAATCTTTGAAAAGTATTGAGCTCCATGCAGTTGGTCAAATAAATCATCAATACGAGGTAGGGGATACTTGTTCTTTATCGTTATAGCATTGATCTCCCTGTAGTCGATACATAACCTCATAGATCCATATTTCTTTTTAACAAAAAGAACAGGGGATCCCCATGGAGAAACACTAGGGCGAATAAATCCCTTATTACTCAATTCCTCTAGTTGTTTCTTTAGTTCGACTAACTCTACAGTGGCCATTCTATAAGGGGTCTTCGATATAGGCCTTGATCCAGGAATCAAATCAATAGAAAACTCAACTTCTCGTTCTGGAGGATGTCCAGGTAAATCTTCCGGAAATACATCTACAAATTCTTTCACAACAGGTACATCCTCTATTTGAACATTCCTTTCCTCACCGACAGTTATTTCATTCTCTTCCTCCCCAATAATTTAATTAAGTTGAGCTACTGGGGGTGGGTCTAAATAAGAATTAGGTGGTGACGATTCTGCTCTAAAAATAAGGTGTTCCTTATCATTATCATCAAGAATCGTAACCTCTTTCTTCTTACAATAAATCTTCGCATCATAGTCCGAAAGCCAGTCCATACCGAGGATTATATCAAACTCAATCATAGGTATGACGATGAAATCAGCAGATAAAGAAAATTTATGTGCTCTAATGGGGACTGATTCACAAAACTTTGTTGCAACGATACTTCCCTTAGGAGTTTTAACTGACAACTCCCTTATTAAATCAAATTGGAAATATCTAATTTTCTTAGCAAACTGGGAAGATATGAAACAATGCGATGATCCAGAATCAAATAATGCATTTGCTAAACTTGAGGAAACCATTAAATTACCTGCCACCACGTCTTTCGGAGTTTCTACCTCAGCAGTAGTGATAGCATAAGCCTGGCCTTGATCCCTTGGCCTTTTCTGAGGTAAGTTCTCCTGACGCTTAGGACATGCATTTGCATAATGCCCCATCTCCCTGCAATTGTAGCACTGAACGTTGGTAGCTTCCTTCTTCCCCTTGCAATCATGAGCTTGGTGGCCTTTTTCACCACACTTGTAACATACTCCCATTCCCTTCAGGCAAGCACCGGGGTGTTTCTTCCCGCACTTACCACAAGATGGATATTCAACCTTTCCCTTCTTCCCCTTATTTCCATTCCCAGATTGATCAGCAGGTCTCTTCTTCTCTTGCTTTGCTTTAAAGTCATAAGACTTAGAGAATTCCTTTTCGGTCTTGATAGCACATGAGACAATGTCTTCGTACGATGAAAAGGATTGTGAGACTAATGCTCGACGGAGAAATGGTTTTAACCCATCAAAGAAACGATCAATCTTACTTCTTGGGTTGCGAATATAATCTCCAGCATACCTCGCTAACCTTGTAAAGTTAGCCTCATACTTTGTGACATTCTCATCCTCCTTTTGTCTCAGACTCAGAAATTGCCTTTCCATATCTGCTCGATGGTCGCGAGGAAAGTATTTTTCTAAAAACAGATCTTTGAACTCCCTCCATTCCATGTTTGATACTTCATCATCTTCCTTCATGTTTTGAATCAATGACCACCATTGATCAGCATCTCCAGTGAGGCGGTAAACTGCCATGGTAACTTTTTCCCTTTCACTACTCCCCATAGCCTGAAATATTTTCTCTAGGGAAAATATCCATTGCTCAGCTACTAAGGGATTTGTACTTCCATTGAACGTTGGTGGTTGTTGTCTCATGAATCGATCTAACATTGATCCTCCACGCTGCGGATCAGGGTGCTCCATACGGGTAAGGTTATTATTCATAACCTGAGTAAGTTGTCCCAGTACGGTGATTAGCTGATCAGCACCAGTTGCATCACCAGCCCCACTATAATTATCTTGAGCAGGAGGGCAATCCCTACATGGAGTGCGTGCATTGATACGGTTTCCATTTCTTCCACTAGGCGCCATTTCTAAACAATGGCATAAACTAGATCAGTTTATGAATCAAAATACATAATCCCATACTTATAAAACACTTAACATAAATTGAACTATCTATGGATATAATCCATAATCATAAATATGTTTTCTTTGAGGAAGTATATACTCATAAACCCTTCATAATGATTTGTAAAGAAAGTGAGAGTTATCCTAAGCATATCCCCCGGGAGTGTCGTAACCAAGAGTGCAGCAAGGCCCGTTGTCGTGCACCAGTTCCCGTTCGAGTCTAGCTCAAAGCGGTGTTTTCAGGTTTTACCCCTAGGTACATCTGTGCCAGAGCCGCCTCTACCTGCTCGTATCCAGACAGGGATGTATTGCTCGCAAAACTCACAAAGTCTCTACAATACCAAAATTCTAGGAAGTTCTTCTATACTAATCCTCAAAGTTCATCTTAGGTCTACGTGCTCTAATCAGAGTTTATATAAATCTAGCTTCCAAGGTTTGTACTAAACTTCCTCTGATACCAACTGTAACGCCCCGACCCCAGCTACCCAGAGTCGGTGCATTACTTACATAACATTGGCATGATCACAAGAAAGATCAAATCTCGAAAGACCGATTGGTTTAGTAGCCTTGGAAACACTAGATATATTCATAAGTTTTACATTACATCATAAAATCAAAAACTACTACAACAACATAATGTTTCCACAGTCCACACTACAATCCCCTCATAATATCCCTGCAGGTCATTCATAACTTACATCTTCACTTCCTGGGAAAAATAAAACATAGAAAAGGGGTGAGCTCAAATGCCCAGTAAGGATAACGATATAGCGGAAACTTTCATCAATAAGAATAAACATTTAAGGCAATGTATAACTAAAACAAAAGCCTTTTAAACATGAACTTTCAACATGGTATGGCATAAATAAAATGAAATAATGCCATTTACTTATTCACATGGATATTCCACTAATCGAATAATCACATGCAAAAATAAATAACCACTTTCATAATGTTGGAATGCATAATGCCAGACTATCATAACCACATAGCCAAGGCCTCGTGCCAAGACTACAAATAAGATTTTGTCAAGGCCTTGTGCCAAGACACTAGTTTGTCTCATGAGACCTACCGATGCATCGAGGAGCTATAGCGGGCACCACCCGTCACTTATTAAGTCCAATGCATTCCCATATGAAAAGGTTTAAACATAACATAAACATTCGTATTAAAACTAGCATACGAAATGTCAATACTTTCACAATAAACTATGAATGGTATAAAAATAGCACATCCACAGTCAAACATATCACAAAACCTTCAATACAATATAGAAGTTTTGTATCATAATAAATCAACTTCAAATAATCTTAAAATCCATCAAAGGATTTTGACATAGATGAAATCAAAATTCTTTTTAAAGAAATATCTCCTTTTATTTTGAAATCATTTAAGATCCATAAAAAATAAAACATTTTCTTTGAAAATATTCTTATAAGCTTGTAAGGAAAGCTTTGAAGATTTTATAACGGCGTAAAATAACCGCACCCGCCGTATAAGTTAAAAAAAAACATTCTTACCTCAATTCTGTCGAAAAGGTTAAAAAGGACCTTGTTTTGAAAACGACGGAAAGATTCCTTTATAAACCTCTTATAAAAAGTCAAAAAAAGGTATAAATGACTTTAACCCATATTCTTGTAAATAGTAAAAATGTTTTGAAATACATTTTTAAGAAACATGGATGTGGATGATAAAGAGATCCCAGTAGATTATTACATATAAACAACCTCGGATAATGAAGAGATTGTGAAATAACCCTTACCTTGTACTTTTCCTTGGTTGGGGTAGGTTAACCTCCTGTATAATGGTGAAATAGTTGTTATTAAATTATACAAGAATCATATATATTAATATGATATCATATATGATCTTTTAACATTGATTTGTTAATAATATCTTAGAATTATCGTCGTTTCGGGAGTTAACTTACTCATTTTCTTTTATATGTTTTGTTACATAAGCCATGGTTGTTGTATCTTATTCATATCCAGAATGATATACAGTCCTTAAACATCATTTTTAAATCATCAAATGATAATTATACTTGAATGGATACGATGGAGAATGAATCTCATCGCGTTCGTGGAGACGGTAGTCCGTACGTACGCACGAGCGACAATATCATTCTTTTGATATTAAAATAATATATAAATGGATGGTATATCATATATACAGAATCATTAACATGTTATATTTATTATTTACATGAGTTACACATCATTATTATACCCATCCAAATAATATTATATTGAATAACAATTACACCACGACGTGGAGACGGTAAGCCGTACGTACGCACGTATGGTGACATGTTATTCAAAGGGTGGATAGAATACTGAATATGATTGTACCATATTTATAATAACATCACAGTATATGTGAGATACTGGATTTAGTATTTCAGAATGGTAAGAACAAAGGAAGAAGAAGTGGAAGAAGAAATGAACTTAGAAAAGGGTGGTGAAATCATTACCTCTTCTTCGGGTTCTTCCTTTTGATTTGATCAAAAGGGCTCCTTAGGTTGGCTTTCTGATCAAACTAAGGCCTCTAGGTTGTATTGAGGGATGTTGGGAGAGTATTTGGGCAGAGTTTGGCCGAACCAAAAGGCTTTGAAGGTGTGAAGAAATGAGAAGGAGGAGTGCCCTTTTATAAGAGGGGTGAGGGGCACCTTTGGAAAAGTTAGAAATATTAATTTATAATAAATTCATATTCGGTTTACAAAGGCTCCAAAGTTGACTATTCAAAGGATGAGGTGTGGATAGGTCGAAAACAACTCATCCAATAGAATTTAGACAGGTTTGGGTACTTATATTAACCTTATCTTTAAGTATTAACTCTAAGTTAATTAGTTTCACTTTTACAATGTCTCTTTGTATTTTTATATAATATGATTAATAAACATACTATATACATCCAAGCGACCCCCAAGTGGTCCATTAATGAGGAACCTATCATAATATAAGTCTCATGGCCGAACCTTAGATTTTTAGGAATTTAATATCAATTAATAATATAATATTTGTTTTAAGAACTCTTTTATGTCAATTTTGACATTATTCAATAGTTGATTTTTGTGAAACTCCTAACAGATTGATTACTTCGAACAAAGTCAATTAAATCAATCCTAATATATCATATTATCATAGAAAATTAGTTTAATTCATTAAAAGTTTCATATTATAATTATTTGGGTATTTATAAGATCAATTATTTTTATTTTTCACTATTTTAGTAATTACTGCATCATCATTGTGTCATAAATAAAATAAATTATATAATGTCTAAAAATTATAAATAAAATATCATTATGTAGGAAATCTTTTTATCTTTCTAATGAATATTTATAATCGAAAATCCAACATGTATAACCCTATGTAAAAATTGTTCTTCTAAAAGATGTAAGCTTATGCCATTTTTATTTTTATTTTAACTTTATTAATATAAAGTGTCCCTACCACATACAAGTGGCTCCAAGGGGTCCCCAAATTGACCAAAGGATGCCCATGGTCGGGTATGTGTCCACCAATAAGGTTAGGACACGTTTTAGGGTAATTTTGTATTATTATAATATTATTTTTTAACCCTTATTTACCGGATTTACCCTTTAACCATGGTAAATAAAATATTTACCACAGTAACTATTCAAAATGTCTAAAAATAAAAGTTACCTATTTACACAATTTGAACATCCTGATTCCAAATATGGAATCCATTTTCCTAAATTCAAAACACAGAAGTGGCAGAAATTAATTTAAAATTAATTCCCGCTGTCAAAACAAAAAGCGTGTTTTTAAGAGATAATAACTATCAAAAGATTGACACTTGTTTATGTTCGGTTTAATTGTAAAATTATGTCCAATGATAAACATTAAATTGAATGGTAAAAATATATTCTAAATATACTTTAAAACCACTCAAATTCATAATTTATCACTATTAATTATTTTGATTAAAAAAGTTGTTTTTAATTAAAATTTAGAAATTTTCACTATTCATCAAAATATGAAAGTTATCCGAAATGTACCAAAATTTCACCCTAGGCTAATTTTGATATTCCGAATCCAAAAATGAAGTCCATTTTGAAATATAGAATATATATGATTTCAAAAAGTAGGTATTACTATTCACAACGGCTAGTTTAATTAGTTGTGGTGTGTGTTAGAACTCGAGGTTGCGTACAACACACGCTATCGCATTATTCGAAGGGAAACGTACCGTAGAAGCTTGGGGTGTTACATAATCCACTATATATATTGAGGACCCATACTATAGAGTTAGATGTTCCTAAAGAGGGTTATCTACCTTGTAGATTCTCTAATCATCCACCCACACACATCATCATCTCTATAAAGATAAATAAAAAAATATTCTTAGACAATTTTAATATGAAGTCTATATGATGAATATATATATACCATCATATTCTATACAAAAAAGAATCTATAATAGATTACTCATATGTCAAAAATTGGATTCTAGTATGAATAATATGAAGAATATTGTATACTACATAGTACCCAACAAGTCCTCTAGGGTTCTTGGTTTATAGGTATATGATAGAAGATTGGTCATGTACTACTATTTCTTAACTTTTTTGAAGAAATTTTATATGATATTTCATGAGGGTTATATATCCTATGGTTATTATTTCAAGACTCTGGAGTGTGATGTTTGTAGATCCCAACTTGTATATGATGTACATTTCATGTTCTTAGTACATGGCATGTGGTTCAAATGAACAATATTATATGTGATTTAATATAACATATACTGATTGAAAAAATAGTATTCTTATATTTGTTGGGATACATGGTGAGAAAAATTGATGTACACAATGTTCATGTCTTGTCTTATAGACTAGGAATGTATTTTTGTATAATATGTGACACTTGTGTTGTTGATAATAATTGTGTGACCCAAATTATCAAGTAATGTGATTCTAAAAATGGATAATCTAACTAATTCAAGTCCATTAATAGTTCACATGATAATATTTCTGAGGGTTACATGCCATTTTACATATATTTCATGTAGAAACTGAAAAAATGGAGGCATATGGGTCATGTGACTTTGGACTACATGGTGTGTAATCGTGAATCACCAAAATATAAAATCATAATATTAAAATAGTGAATTCCACTACCAACTTAACCTATAGACACACATTCACAACCGATTGAACCCATTACCTCCAATCACATCATAACACCTCATTAGGGTGACTTCCATGCATCCTTTTTTCATTTTAATTTTCTTTTAAATGATTTCTTCAATTCATCATGAATTATTCACAATCCCCTAAGAATAATAAAATTATTATTATTATTATATTCACTATGAAAAACCTTCTTTTAAAATGAAACTATAGAAATTTATTGAAGTGATATTTTTGATAAACAAATAGTCTTTATCTCCACATTTATTCTAATTAATTCAATACTCGAGCTCTAATGGTTGAATGATAAAATATTATTTAGGTATAAAAACATTTCCTTCACATGATGATAAAATATTATAATTAAAATGTTCAGTTGAATATTTATTTATAAATGTTCATTCCATTATCATCTAATATCTTTCCTTGTTATTGATAAAAATTATCTTTTAAATAATTTTAATAATGTTACATAATTAATTGAATTCAGGAAATTTAATTATTCAACAAACATGAGTAAAATATAATTTTAATGAATGATAATATATTTCCAATGAATCTACCCATGAATAAACAAAATATTAATACCTCTATAATCATGACTACATTTTTGTTGGGAAAAAATATTTTGAAAATATTGACTTTTTAGGAAGTGGAAAAATAATTCCTTTTATTTTCACAAAACATTTATATAATTATTTTAAAAATTAATTCTCATTAAAAAAAATTGAAAAAATAATTTTAAGAACAAAATAATCTTATAACCAATTGTTTATAATTTATATTAAACAAGGAATAATATTCAATGAATTATTATCAAAAAAAATCCTCAATTTATTTTATATAAAGGATATGATGAACATTCATGGTCAAAATATTCCAATTTTTATCAAACCATTTCCAAAGAATTCATAGTGATCCGACCATGTGTAATGGTGGGATAGAAAATACAAAGATAAATGAAGTATATAACTAAGGAAAATTTTCCTACCTCATTTCGGAAAAACACAAACACTTCAAAACCTCTTCATTGACCCATCTTCATCAATGTCATGTTTCATGGGTTTCATCATAATGAGACTTGTTCATTCATTACTGTCTAAACTATATTGGTGATAACAATAACACGAGGATCGATTCTTCATTTTGTATAAGAAGATATATATATATATATATATATATATAGACAGAAAGATTTATGTAAGGGAGGTTTTCTTCCATCTATGATAAATGAGAGGTATTTTATTCTCCTAGTGGTGGATAAAATCCTTTGGTGGAGGAATTATTTTCTTTATTAGGAATTTGCATCATTCTCCCATTAAACTGATGTGTATCCACTTATAAAATGTTTTATTACATTTATAATTAATCCCTCTAATTATGTGTAGTCAACTATACCAAAATGACATTCTTTAGAATCTTACAACACTAGGCCATCACAATTAGGCCATCCATACTCCACATCACGGAAAAATATTCATTCTAATACCACCACACCACATAAAAAATAATGGATTATTTTTATTATATTCCCTAATGGATTTGACATAAAATTTATTGGTCCATAGCTCTTCATCTGAGCATATAATTTATACGTAACATAGGAAAAAACCCCTTTTTATACAAAAATATTGTATCAAACTTTTAATATGAGATATTTAAAAAGAGATAAACATATTTTTACTCAAAAAATGAATAATTGTTAATAAATCAATATTAATTATTCTATGAATTTAGAATTTAGCTGAAGTGTAAGCACCACATTCTAATACCAATATAAAAATACAAAGAGCATCTAAGGTTATTTACTATGGTGAAATTACTATTTTACTATTTTTAATGGCTTAGGACTTAAAAACTCAAAAATGAGTTTTCATGATCAAGAAAAGATCCAGGTCACTACAATATTGTATGGATTAGGTAACAATGATTTTTTTTAATTTTAGTGTGGTAGAGATCATTGGAAGTATATTCATGTTAAATATTCTAAAATATTTTTTCTTTTAATTTTCATATGATGGATATTAAATTATGTTTCATTCAATCAATTTTCATTACAAAATCAAATTTTATTGAGTAAAAAATCTACCAACACTATGTGTGGTAACCTTACAGGTGTTTTATGTTATATGTAAATTGAGTATAATTTTCATGTTATATTGAGTAAATACTCTATTATATATCCTTTATCTTATCTACATTGAGTTGATTTTCTGGTTTTTATCATGCAATAACCAAGATTATTTCAAATTGAAAATCGTTTTTCAAATTTTTACCACTATGTTCAATAGATATTCAACACCACTTCTTAAATTTTGTTTCATGTTGTAGAGAATAAATTCAACTTCACTCATAGAAGTATTTATTTTTTTATTATAGATTATTGTTAACTTAAATAGAGAGTTTTAATATTCTTCAAAACTCTTCTAATAAATTTATAAGTATTATTAATTCCTTATTCATATAATTTTTTTGATCATTTATAATCAATGATTTTACTTTAATATTTCATTTCATAGTATCTTCAATTATACAAAAAAATCACATACCTAGAACAACATGAACACTTAACTTTGTTGTTTCATAAAAACTTCCATGATCATTAAAGAAATTTAAAACATATTTGATGAGCTTTCAACCATCATAAGAAGTCCTCACTCATATAAAAAACATATTATACTAAAATTCCATTCACATTTACACATTTGATGTATTCTCATATAAAATCACATACTCAAAATTATAAGAATATTTAAGAATTGTAATAAAATAAAGACATTAAGAATAGTTCAATTTCATATGGTGATAATTAATAAAATAATAAATAATAATCACTTTGATTATATCACCATTTCATGTTTTCTCAAGTGTAAAGAATTACTCATTTCATGATCTATCACTAAAAGTAGTAATTTTCATAACATAAAATATAATATGAAAAATAAATAAAATCATTACAATTCTATGAGTACATAAATTATAATTCTTTAAAATGTGATTTATGTTTCATTATTTAATTTTTGACTCTCGAATGAAGAAAAATAATGAACTTTGTATGTCTAAAATAATGTATCTATTAAATTTTAGAATGTTAATAAAAATATGTTTTAAAAAATAAATGATTTGGGGACAAGATAATAATTATTGACATTGTGACAAACTATCCTCGGATATAATATATATTGACACCCAACCCATCCTTCCATTAATCGAAAGGTAATTCCCAATACCGACATGAAATAATCTCGACTCGAGTACCCCAAAGATGGTGCTTAATTATTACATTGGTATGAGATGCAAGGGATCACATCAGCAAGGATCAATCAGTTTAGAGGTCTTGTAAATTAAATACATATATGACTTCAATATTACATTGAATGATAAAAAATTATCATGAAAAATATTCTTACATCCATAAATTTAATTCAAAGAAACCTTATTCATATCTTAGGGAATGGAAAAAAAAATAAAGTGAGATCTCAAATAATTAGTAAGGTTTACATATAATAGAAGATATCATGAGTAAATAAGGTGTGAACTGTATAGAATGGTAGATAATTAAAATAATTCCATAGAATCACAAAATTGATCATGAGATAAATCCATGGATAACATAAACTGAAAAATCACATGGAAAATAATAATGAAATAATAATGAAGGAAATGAATAATGTCATACATTCATGATATTACTATAAAGGACTCTTAAACAAGATAACATGAATATTATCAAGGCCTATCAACCAATACATCTTCTATAAATATGTATGTAATACACCAAAAAATAAAATATTATGATATGATCTGTAGAGAAGCAATTTAAACCCTATAATACTTTGAAATATTTTTATATATATTTCCAGAGTTGGGAACTGAGATGATGTGAAATTACAAGGCCTAATGTGCCTGTAATTAATTTTATAAAAATATTATGTGTATTTTATTCTAGGCACACAATGGAAATGAGATAAATCTTAAACAATAACTCATATTAGAAATCTGAGGCCACTATTGAGTCCATAACGTTCCATTTACCCTAGGAGGGGCATATCATTCATTGGCGTGAGGATTCTATGAAAAAAATACCCATGGGAAAAATCATATTTAAAATAATTAAACTTAATTATTTTTCCACTAATAGTGAATCAAATAAATTTTTAATAGGGACTCAGATTGGAAATCTTTGGCCTCCATTGAGTTTAGAATAAGGTCTTTTTCCTAGGCGCGACATAAAATAAGAGGGCACAGAGTTTTCAGATTTTGTGACTGTTTGATGGTTCCAGTGTTTCTCTATAAATATAAATTTTAGTCATTAAGATTATGGTTAGCCCCTAATCTCTCTGTCTATCTCTCCACCAAACCCTCTCTCTCATCTTTTCTTCATCAAATCTAGGAGTTTCTTAATTAGAGCCTCAGCGGATTTAAGCAAGAGCATAAAAAGAGCATCGACAGGGATAAACAAATCAATCGAGGTAGGATTACTATTTTTTTCAAACTCCAATTACCATTCTTGATTTATTCTTCATTTCGTCATCAAATTATTTGTTTTAACCGTCAAAGGGATAGGAAAACAAACATTTCAATCATCTGATACCCATTTTGAATCCCTATTTCACCTAGTTCTTCACTTTCTTCACTGTAAATTTTATCTATATTGAAACTTCAATGAATCATCGAGTGGAGGCTGGCGTTGTGAATCCATCAACCTAAGAATTACAAAACAGTTCTCGTTTCAATTTCCTGACCATCAGAGTGGTCGGCAGAGGGAGATAGCGGTGCAACTCTAGCTAGGGTGGCGATTGGTGGAAGAGCATGATGGCTAGGAGAGGGGTGGATGGTGGTGGGTTTGGATGGAAATCAGAGTATGTGGAGGTTGGTGGGATGTTGAGGCGGATAGAGGTGGAACTGGGGGTGGGGTGGTGAGCTATAGCGTGAGGCGGTGGTGCGCTGGGTGAGGTCTGTGCGACTAGGGTCATCTGGTAGTGTTCAGAAAATGGAGCTATGTGACGACCAAGATGGATGTGAGGCAGGGTCATGGCATATTAAACCAGGTGGAAATGAACCATGTGACTCATGTCACCACATTGACGAGGGGACTAGGTCAGTCGACCAGTGGGCCCCCCAAGCAATAAGCTGGGTCGCAACGTAGTGGGATGGGCCGTAGATGTTTTCCAGGCCAGGAGCAATTGGGTTGGGCTAGGTAGCTAGTCCTGGGGCTGGAAATGCAGGACTAGGCTGGTCAGAGTTGGCGGGTCTAGGTGAACAGGTCCGGTCAAAATGGGTTGGTCCATTTCGAATCAGGCATATAAGGCTTTAAAAAGTTGTATCTTCTAATTCGGGCATCTCATTGACGCCTCGTCTATGCCCACGAGTACATATCTTTGATATGAATATTTTTAGACTAGTTTGGAAATTTTAACCCTCATTTTCATGGATCAGTTCCACAAAACACTGGAATATAATAATAGTAATAATTGTTATTATTATTATCTGAGATTCTTATTGTAGACGTGGTTCCTACATACAGTGTCCAATTAACACATTGTCAATGGTGGAATGACCCTGGTACCTGGGAGAAATTTTCAAGATGAGTTCAAGGTGTTAAAACTAAAGTCGAGGTGTGGGACCCACATGGCCCACTTCACATACTTTGCGGTGAAAAATAACTTTTTCATCAATTATCCATTTTGGATGATCGAGTAGTTGACCCCATGTGTATTCCTGAGAGGATCGAAATGGTCTGATCCATATAATTACTTTTAGGAATGAGGTGTGCACCCCAAGATATGCATTTTCAGTGTACTGTAGTGATACAACACTTTTCCATCGGATGTCTGATTGGGGTGAGTGAATAGTATAACTTGCATGTTTTTTTCACAACAATAATGATAATGTGATCCCTTTAAATGTGCAGAGCCTTGTTCGTGACCGTGTTTTATGTGGAAGCATGAAAGGAATATTGGTGGAAGATCCTTTTGATGTTTTCCAAGATCTACGCTCAGACTAGTGGTGTTTGACCACTTCAACAATGAGATGACCTATTAGTTACTTCTGAGCGGAATGCCCTTGCTAGGTAGGGTGTGGGTCCTTGATGAATTAGAGTGGAATACCCATGGTGAATTAGGGTGTGGGTCCTCTATGATGAGAATAAGAGTGGAATCCCCCATCGACATGGGCGTGGGTCCTCTCTCTACTACTTCTGAGTGGAATCCACCTGATTCACTAGGGGGAGGGTACTCAATGAAAAAGAGTGGAATCCTTCTGATGTAATAGGGATTGGGTTATGTACATTGGGTTCACACCATTCACCTGTGGATTTATGATGAGTGTACTTTGATGCTACTTTGGACTCAAAAGTAAAAGGGGCACTTTCCACACTAAGAAATGTCCTTGTGATGAGACCTATAACCATACAGGAAATATAGACCCAACCAAAGAGGATAGTATCGAGGTGTGGTGTTTTATCCCCTTTAACTTACAATTTAGGGCAGACGCGAGGAATGATGGGTGTCAATGGTAGTTACTTCTGGGACTATTGGAAATTATTTTCTTGGGTTGAGCTATGATTTGGAAATCCCCTTACTCTCTCATTTGGGAATATTTATCCAAGAATATATATATATATTTACAATCATTTATATTATCTACTCCATGGTTTTTGGCTCTCCTTCCAGGAGAGGCAAAGACATGTAGGGTATGCCACGTTCTTTTTGTGTCTAGTTTCTTATGGTTGGACTAGTATATTATCCTACTGTAGGTAGCAAAGACTCAATGATAATTTCACCTTCTCACTATTTATAAACACTTATATTTTAATGAGCCTACTTCACCCTCTTGTTGGGTTGATCTGCACTTGTTTATTGTACTTTGTTCTATATACATTTTTCCTATCCTATTGTACCTCTTACTACTCCTCCTCCTTTTTGAGGTTTTATACTTAGTATGTTTCTACTCAACCCTACATGTGATTTTCCCACACGTATAATGCTTTATGAAGACGATGTATAGGTTTGATCAGGACATCAGGGAGCTCAGGGTCACAAATGCCTAGACCACATGCAGTGATCATAAATTAGTTTCCTAGAGTAGGGCTACCTCAGTAGTTTTACTTTTGGTTTTCTATTAGTTTGGGACACAGTTTTGGTTGGGTGTTTATTTTTCCCCATTTTCATTTCTATTTACATTACTATACTTTTACCTGCTTAGTGGTCCATGCATGTTTTGGTTTAATTATGAGATTTTGCATCTTTTACTTCTTTCCCTCGACACTTTACATCGAGTAGGCTGCATGTATGTGTGTGTGTACAGATACTTAGGAAAAGGCCTCCCTGAGTTTTTGCACCTTCAATTCTTGTCACCACCCCTAGCTTATGTATGTGGGATTGGGGTAGTTACAATTCGAGCCCCGACATAGGTCGGGTCCTGAAAAAGTGGTATCATCAGAAGTTCATTCCTTGGAACATTGTTCGAATGTTTACCCTTAAGAGGATTGGTTTCTTATTGGGAAATAGTATCAACATGTCTCGAGAGTGGTTCTTAGGCCAGGGAGTCTAGTGATGGTGTGGCGACTGATGTATCTATTCAACAGGATCCAGATTACCTACTTTTCAACTGATCATGTTGATACATTTGTTGCATGTTACTTTGGTACATGCATCATATAGGATTTATTGTTTGACTATCCTTGTTGAGTCTAATCTCCTTTATTGTTGTTATTAATATATAAATAAATATGATCATCTGACCATGGTAATCCTTAATAACTTTCAGGATGCCTCCATGATGATAACCAACTAGGATACCCACTCTAGTTCGTGACGACGACCTATTGAGAAATGAGGCCTCAATATAGGGGCCATCATGAAATCTTGTTCCTCTAGGTGGGATAGTGGAAAAATATCCAACTATGGGGAAGCAGTTAGTACTAGAATCACATGCCGAGTATGAGCATAGGCTGAGAACACTTTGTGAGTTCTTGTACTAGATGCTTCTAAGGTTTCATGGTGATCCATACCCTCAGGTGGCATAAGACTGGTTGGTGTTAATGGTCCACCACTTTTGGTTGGTGTAGATACCAGAAATCCAGTTGGTGGATTTAGCTGAAAACTCTTTTCATGAGACTACTGGGCGCTGTTGGAGTTTAGTTACCCAGATACACGATGAGTAAGCACTCTCATGGGATGAGTTCTAGTAGCTATTTTGTGATAAGTACTTCCCCTCGTGCTTGCGCTTCATTAGGATTCAGGAGATACTAGAGCTGATTCTGGGAGGCATGTTATTGGCTACTTATGCAGCCAGGTTTACAGACCTTACATGCTACTCCCTAGATATGATCTGTGATGGTTACTTTCAGGCATGGATGTTCGATCAAGGTTTCCACTGAGAGATTTGTGCCAGTGTAGTTCCCCCTTTTATCCCTAACAATGCTGGGGTGTTAGAACGAGCACTTGTGACATAGTGTTTCTTATCCTAGTGGTATCAGTTTAATGGGCCTAGTAGTGGTCGCTTTAGAGAAGAGACATCCATGATAGATGGAAGATGTCCGGTAACAGGGCCGCGATGCAGGAGGCTTCTCCATGATCAGGGTCGGGCGCGTGATCTGGTGGCACCTCGTCCACACATGGCTTTGGGTTATCATGGAGAGGGATGCTGCTACACTTATGATGGGTGAGGAAACATGGAACATGACTTCCCAACCCGATGAGCAAATAATCCATGGCAGGCTGTAGGTGGACCACCATGGAAGAGGCAACACTGTAATTAGGGTGGTCCCAAGGGAGGTAGTGATGGAAGAGGAACTGGTGGAGCAGGATAACCAGGTGGGGGGGGGGGGATGATGCTAGGAGATTCTCCCACAAACACCACAGGGTGGCCCATTCCATGCTCAAGGAGTTGGCGGCCATGGCCATTCATACCTGTAGGCTATGGATGTCTATGATCCTCCAACACATGAGATGATTCGAGGTACTCTATGGGTTTAGTATACTCTTTCTTCAATATTTGTATTTATATTATCCATTCACTCTTTTGTCTCATTGCTCTTGTTACGGGGGTTGGTGATCCTAGTAGATGTGCTATCACAATTGAATTGTCTTGAGGTTCCTATGGGAAGTGCCTCTTTTATATATTTTTTCTACCAAAAGTGTGAGATTTTGTTTGGAGGGGAAATGTTCATGTAGGACCTACTGGTCATCATGATGGAACCTTTCAACGTCATCTTGGGCATGGATTGGATTTCCATTGTTCGAGACGAGATTGAATTTCACTACAGGCCAGTCAGATGCCTGCACGCTAATGGGTTGGGTTTCACCTTTCTTGGTGAATGAGGCCTCATAGTAGGGTGTGCGAGTGTTGTTAACAAAAAACTCTATACGTTTTACCATCAGTTAGAAAATGTGACCCTTGGTGCAGTAGACTCTTTAAGAACTTGGGTTCCTTCAATTATGGATGATTACATAGACTTATTCCCTGAAGATGTCTCAGGACAACCTCTGAGGTGATAGTTGGAGTTTTGCATTGATTTTCAACTAGGGACAACCCTGATATCTTCCGCAGCATATCGTATTGAACCTAATGAGATCCAAGATCAAAATTTATAGTTGGAGGGCCATTGCGAGAATGGTTTCATTAGATTCAGTGTGTTCCCCTAGGTGACTCTAGTTCTATTTGTGAAGAAGGAAGATGATATTTTACAACATTGTGTGGATTATCATCTCCTGAACCAGGCCATAATAAAGAACAAATACCCCTTACCAATGATCGTTGACCACATCGACCAGTTGCGAGGTGAGAGATGGTTCTCCAAGATAGATCTTCAATTTGACTACCACGAGATATGGGTTCGTGAGGATGATATTACGAAGTTGGACTTATGATGTCGCTATGGGTATTATGGGTTCATAGTGAATGCCTTCAGCATGAAAAACACCCCCACCATTTTCATGGCTTTGATGAACTAGGTATTGCAGCCATACTTGGGACGGTTTGTTGTTTTCTTCATAGACGACGTGCTCATTTACTCAGTGTTAGAGGAGGAGCATGTAGAGCACTTGAGGATGTCTCTTGATTTACTTTGAGAGCACCAGCGTTATGGAAATCTATCGAAATATCAATTATGGATATACAAGTTGCACTTTTTTGTGGAATGTCACCTTTAAAGAGGGTTTTTTCTTGGATCCCAAGATGATTGAGGGTGTTCCTTCATGGGAGCCACCCAATAATGCATCAGAGGTGTGGAGATTTCTTGGTTTGGATGGGTACTACTAAAGATTTGTGTTATAATTCTTCTAGATTATATACCAATTAACCACTCTGAAATGGAATGGAAATCCATTTACCTGGTCTGAGAAGTGCTATAAGGTCTTCGATGAGTTGAGGTAGAGGTTGATGAGCGCTATATTTCTATGACTACCAATGGATGGCATTGAGTCCGTAGTGTATTGTGATGCCTCAAGAGATGGCTTAGTTGCATCTTGACACAATGATTGGTATTCATTGCATACATAACAAGGCAGTTGAGACCCCATGAGTAGAACTATGAAACTCATGACTTGGATCTCACAATGTTAGTCTTCACCATGAGGATGTGGAGACACCACCTCATGGGAGAGCACATTGTGGTTTACTCATACCACTAGAGTCTCAAGTGTATCTTTACCCAGAGAGATCTGAATCTGAGACAATGACACCGGTTAGAGTTCCTATAGGACTACAATTTTGAGATATTCTATACTCCTGGGAAGGGAAACATTATAGCAGATTCCCTCAGTAGGAAGTCCCAGGCTTGCCTAGTGCCAGAATCTTCTGATCAGTTAGATTCCTTGCAACAGACCCTGGTGGAGTTGGAGGGTACAACTTTTCTGTAGTCGCTGGTACAGACTCTTTCACTCCTTGAGCGTGTGAGAGAGTCCCAGCTGGGAGATATTGATTGTGAATTTATTCATGACTAGATATCCATAGGCAATGAACCAGATGGGTATTATGAAGGATGGAATTTTTATATCTTGTTATAGGGGTGAACAATGATTCGAATCATGAAGAGGGAGTAAGTAATGCGGGAGTTCTATCATTATACCTTAGCTATATATCCCAAGGTGTGGAAGATGTATAGATATCTTCAGCGGTAGTTTTAGTGGTCCAACATGAGATGAAGATTTTCTAAGTTCGTCTCATGATTCCTTACTTATTAGCAGGTGAAGGCTGAGAATTAGGTTCTGGTAGGTTTTTTGTAGCCTCTTGACATCCCAGAGTGGAAGTTGGAAAACATATCCATGAACTTCGTCCCAGGGATTCTGTGCACAGAGAAGGGCCATGATTCCATATGGGTGATAGTGGACTGACTGAATAAGTTGGCACACTTCCTTGCTATCAGGGAGCAGAGTTCAGTGGAGGGTATAGGGTGAATGTACATATGAGAGATCGCCCTCCTTCTTGGGGTACCCTCAACTATTGTCTCCAATAGTGATGGGCGTTTTACATTATGGTTGTGGATAAGTCTACAGGATGAATTCAGGACCCAGATATGGATGAGTACGACCTTTCACCCACATAACGATGGGCAGACCGAGCACACAATCTAGGTGTTGGAGGATATGTTGATGGCTTGCATGCTAGATTTCGGCCTGAGCTGGGAGGATCACATTCATTTGTAGAGTTTTCATACAACAACAACTACCAATATTCTATCAACATGAAACAATTCTAGACCCTATATGGGAGACACTTCAGGTCACCTCTATGCTAGAATGAGGTTGGAGAGTCATCCCTCATGGGCACAGAGTAAGTGAAAGTGATGAAGGAGAAAGTGCAGGTCATCCATGAATGAATAAAGATGACTTAGAGTAGATAGAAATCATATATAGACTGACATTTTAGGCCCTTAGAGTTTGAATATGGAGACCACATCTTCTTGAGAGTCTCCCAATGACATGGAATTCAGAGGTTTGGCTGGGGAGGAATGTTATCCCTGAGGTTCATTAAGAGGGTTGAGATCAGGAGAAGGGTTGGAGAGGTTTTCAACCACCTTTAAGTACCCCCATAGCTGGATAAGGTTCATGATGTCTTCCATGTTTGTTATATTAGGTGATACATGCATGATTATATGCATGTAATTAACTGGGGTGAGATGAAATTCGAATATAGAGCCACCTTTACAAGGAATTTAGTGACGATCGATGATCGATAAGAGAGAACCTTGTGAGGAAGAGTCATCCCCTTGGTTCTCATGCTGTGGCAGTATGAAAACATGCATGAGAGTTCTTAGGAACAGGAGATATAGATGCATGCATAGTATCCCATGTTATTTTCCTAGTTTTTTATTTTCAGGGATGAAAATCTTGAAGAAGAGAATGATGTAGAGACTCTGTTTTCTCCTTTAAATACTTTGAAACATTTTAATATATATTTATAGAGATAGGCACTGAGATGAAGTGCAATTCTGAGGCTCTATGTGGCCAAAATTAATTTTATAAAAATATTAATATATTTTATACTATGCATGCAAAGGAAGTAGGATAAATCATAAATGATAACTCATATCAGAAATATGAGGCCATTATTGAGTTGGGAAAATTTAGTTTACCCTTGGTGGGGCATAACTTTTGTTGGCTCCTGACATATGTGAAAAAAACCACCTAGGGAAAAATCGTAATTAAAATAATTAAACTTAATTATTTTACCCAAAACACCAAATCAAATAAATTAAAAATAGGGAATCAAATTAGAAAGTTGAGACCACCACTGGGTTTGAAAGGAGGTATTTTTCCTAGGTGCGACATAAAATGAGAGGGATTTGGGGTTTCAAGTTTTTTGACTATTGGAGGGTTCATACATTTTTCTACAAATTGAAATTTATGGGATTAAGATTAGGGTTATCCCCTAATCTCTCTCTCTCTCCACCAAACCCAATCTGTCATCCATTATTCGTCAAATCGAGGAGTTTCTTTATTGGAGCCTCAGTAGATCAAAGCAGGGGTGTGACGAGTGTGTCGATAGAGATAAACAGATCAATCGAGGTAGGATTCTTATTATTTTTCACACCCCAATTTACATTCATAGTTTTTTCTTGATTTTACCATAAAATTATTTATTTTGAGTGTCGAGGTGATGACCAAATAGACACAACCATTATCTAATCCCTATTTTGAATCCCTATTTTTCCATTTTCATTGCTATTCTTTGCCGTAAATTTTTACTACGTCGAAACCCTTATGAATGATCGAGCGAAGGCTAGCACTGTGAAGCCCTCAAACTAATGACTCCAAAATAGTTCTCATTTCTATTTTTCAACCACTAGAATGGTCCCGGTTGTATGCAGTGGGAGATGGTGGTGTGACTCCAGGTAGGGTGGCGTATGAGGGAGGGGTGGATAGTTTTGGGGCCAATTGGTGAGTGGATTAGTGCAAGGTTGGAAGGGCGTTTAGGTGGATGGAGTCAGAACTAGGGGTGGGCTGAGGAGATAGAGTGCGAGATGATGGTGCGCTGGGTAACGCCGATGTGATTAGGGCCGTCTAACGGTGTTTGGAAGGTAGAGTCGTTTCATAGTTAGAATGATGGAATGGATGGGTCATGGATCATAACTCAGGTGGAAGTTACCCAAGAGGCACGGGTCGTCGTGTAGAGGAGGGGACCAGGTCGGTTGGCCAGCGGGCTGCCCAGGCAGCAGGCCGAGCTGGCGGATGGGCTGGAGCGCAGCAGGCTGGGCCATGGATACAGTCCAGGCTAAGAGAAGGGGATATGGGCCATGCGGTTGGGACATGGTTTGGAAATACAAGAACAGACTGGCTAGAGGGGGCTAGCCCAGGCAGATGGGTTTGGTCAGATTGGGCCGAACCAGTTCGAATCTGGCCCATAAGGCTTTAAAAGGCTGTATCTTCTGATCCAGGCATCCGATTGACATGCCATCTGTGTCCATGTGACCCTCTATTCTAGAAGGCTATTTTTAGACTAGTTAATGAATATTAATACGTCATTTCATGTATTGGTTCTATGAAATGTTTTATTTTATTATTATTATTATTATTATTCAGGCTTCTTGTTTCAGACGTGGTGACTACGTGTAATTTTTGATTAATGCACCATAATCAATGTAAAAAATCTATTCCTTGGTAAATAATTCCAAGATTACTTATTTGGGTTTAAAATAAAGTCGAGGTGTGGGCCCCATGGGGCCCGGTTCACACACTTTGTGGTGAAACAGAACTATTTTACTGGCTATCCATTTTGGATGGCCGAGTAGTTGATCCCATGTGTTTTTACAAGAGGATCTATATAGTGTTATCCATATAATTAATTTGACTACTGATGTGTGGGGCCAACGAGATTCCTTGTGAGTATAGTGCAGTGTTACAAAACTTTTCCATTAGATGTCTAATTGTGGTGAGTGAATAGTCTACCTCATGTGATTTTACGCAAGGATCACAATGGTGTGATCCATTTGGATGTGTGGTGCCTTATTCGTGACCCCATTAAATGTGGAATCATGAATGTAATATCAGTGGAAGATCATTTTGATGTGTTCCATGATCAATGCTCAAACTATTGTTGTTCGACGACTGCAATAATGAGGCATCCTATTAGTTACTTCTGATTGGAATCACTATACTATGTAGGGTGTGGGTACTTGTTGAATTAGAGTGAAATTAACCCGATGCATCTGGTAGTGGGTCCTCTCTACCAAAAATAGGAGTGGAATCCCCTATTAATATTAGTGTGGTTCCAATATCATCTACCCCTCAGTGGAATCCCCTTGATGTACTAGGGTGGGGCTCATCAATGAATAAGAGTGGAATCCCCCTAATGTACTAAGGCATGGGTCCTCTACTTTGGGTTCACAACTTTCACCTATGGATCCATGATGAGATGTACTTTGACACTACCTTGGAATCACAAGTAAGAGGGGTATTTTCCCCCTAAGATGCGTCATTGTGATGTGACCTAAAACTATACAAGTGAGAAAGACCCTCCTAAAGGGGATAGAATCAAGGTGTGGTTTTTGAGAACCTTTATCATATAGTTCAAGGAAGACGTGAGGATTGCTAGGTATCGATGGTGGTTACTTCTAGGACTGTTGTTGACTCTATTCCTGGGCTGAGATGTGATATGTATATCCCCTTCTTCTCTCATTTGGGTGTCTTTATCTAAGCATATATATATTGACACCATATTTTAGTACCCACTCCTTGGGTGATGGTTACTCTCCATCTAGGAGAGGTAAATACATGAAGGGTATACCATGTGATTTCCATTTATAGCTTCTTGTGGTTGGATGAGTCTACTCTCCTGTTATAGCTTGCTAAGACTCAATGAGATTTTCTCCTTGTCACTATTTCTAGCTCCTTGTGTTTGGATTAGATATATTCAATCTCTTATTGGGTTGAGCTACATTAATTTACTATACTTTGTTCCATCTACTATTTTCCTTTCCTATTTTACCTATTACTACTCCCCTCCTTTTCAGAACTTTCGACTATGTATGTTTATAATCACCCTTGAATGGGATTTTCCCGCACGTATCATGCTTTTTGTGGATGAAAAATAGGTTTTATCGGGACATCAGGGATCTCAGGGTCATAGGTTCCTGGACCACGTGTGGTGGTCACATTTTGGATTCCTGAAGCAGGGATTCCTTAGTAGCTTTAATTTTAGATTTCTATCTGGTTGGGAGACTGTTCTGGTTGGGAATGTATTTTACCTCTTTTTACTTTCTATTTACATTAATTTACTCATACCATTTTAGTGGTCTATTCATGTGTTGGTTTACTTATAGTAGGTTTCATGTTTTACTTATTTCCCTCTACACTTTTCATCGAGTTGGTTGTGCGTGTGTACATGTACTTAGGAAAAGGCCTCCCTGAGTTTTTTTTCTATTAGCATTAGTTTCCACCTGGTGGCCTATGGAGGTGGTCTTGGGGTTGTTGTGGCTCGAGCCCCAACATGGGTTGGGCCGTGAAAAGATCTTATATCCTTATCCTTTATATAATTCCAAATTTAATTGTCTCATGAGAACTGTTAATTCATTAAGAGGATATCTATAACTAGGCCCCACAAGTCACTTACATATGTCCAATACATTTCTTATATATTGAATAAAAATATAATACATATGCAATGTTCATTACAAATCAATAAATATCCATATTAAATTAAGAATATTTAACATAATTATTTCCCCAATATATGAAATAAGTAAACCTCCTTCAACTAACACTATATACTGAAACGAAATATTGTTAAGAAAATACTGAATATATCGAAGACACTAAAAATATAGACATGAGAGAGAAATAAATAATTTCTAATGAAATGATGGAGAGTTATAAAGAATTTTATCCTGGTAAATTTAATGACTACAAAACCATAAATCTATAAAGGGTGAAATAAGACCATAAATTCATTATTTCATAACCCAAGGAGATGAAAGAAGTTTCCTAAATATTTCAAAATCACACAATCATAATCCATATATAGAAAGAACATATATTACATCCTTAGATTATTATTTTTTGTGAAGAATAAGAAACATCTAAGCATGTTTACATATATGAGAAATATATTTAAAAGAACAATGAATCATTTCTTTGAAAACTGATAAAATATCCTTTTTTGGTATCTTTAAAGACAAAAAATTTGTAGAATATTGAGAAAAACAATTTATTAGAATATGACGACAAAAACATGTGAAGTAATATTTAAAAAAATTAATGTCTATGATAGTGTGAAAATAATACCATTCAATAAATATTAAAAATATATATCCCTTTCTCAATTTTTGTAAAAAGTCCAAAAGTACCTCATTTGGAAAAAGATAAGAAGTTTCCTTTTAAAATTTGAAATGAAATTAAAATGTGGTTTAAAATTAATTTAAATAATAAATTAATAATAGAAAATAACTTTCTTCAAAACATTTTAAGGAATAAATACATATAAGAATAATTTGGTCGACCAAAGAGAAAATATGATCAACCTTTCATAAAAACATTTTATTGATCATTTTAAGTACCAAAGAGAAGAAAAATTGCAAGAATACGTGGAAAAACCATAAATAAATGGAATTGATTAAAATAAAATGGGTTTAAGGAGAATGGGCTATAAAATTCTTTCAATAAAAAATTTGACATAGAAAATCTCGATTAAAAATGAGATTGCCAAATAAATCCTTATTTATTTGGAAACTTTTGTATCCAAACACCATAAAAGGGAAAAATTGAATAATTTTTTTGAATAAATATAATAAAGATGAATTAATGATACATATAATAAAAGGGGAATTATATACACCATGTGAAATAAGTTAGGTGCATAATGTAAAGCATTTCTCATTAAAGTAGAAATGAGACGAAATTACTCTCTTGTGAAGTCCAACTTTCTTCGTATGTGCTCTTAACATCTTGCATAATAAACTTATGTTAAATATTTAATTTATTAAGAACCATTTTATTTTTTTACTTATCATAATCCCTTTTATTCCATTTTTAACATGTTTTATATAGTTACTAAATTGATTAAGTTCATGTTAGATGTTTTTAGGATGTTCCGTTTATAATCCAAAAACAACTTTAGTAGGTTGAACATGGTCAAAGTGGTTGTTGTTTCATCATATGAAAAATATTAACCATTATATAATTATCATGTTTATACATTAAATACAATTTTATAACCATTCATTAAAGTTTGACATGAAATAAAACTCACATTGCTTCATGGAGGAGGTAGTATACTAATATATATAAACAACATTACCAATTTCCAAAGGATAAAAATATAAGAAGGAAAGTAATATATTATATTTCAAGAATATTAATAATTTAATTAATATCATAAATATTCATTAAATATATCCTAATAACCATCCTTGGGAGGTGGTGATGAAAAATGAAGCACATTGCTTCGTGAAGACAATAGTCCATATGTATGCATGAGCAGTGTTTTCTTTTCACATTGCATGGAAAATGAGATTAATAAGGTTAAATCAATGTAATAAAATTTTATTATATTCAAGATAATTATTATATTATATTATCATAGTTATTATATATTTGAAGGTGGTATAATAAGAAATAAAATGAATTAATTTATTTAATCCTTCTTAATACGGTCTTAGGGGTAGACCAAGAGCTTCAAGTAGGAGAGAATGAATCTAGGAGGGTATTTTTTACTAATTATATGATTAAATGGAACATTATGCGTGAGTAATAGAGGAGAGTGGGTTCCCATTTATAAGTTAAGTTGGTTGAAATCATGTAAATACATGAATTAATAATTTATAACTTGTGTCTAACTCATGTATAAAGGATCTAAGGTTCCATATATTCGAAGATAAGGATAATAAGGTCAAAATAAATTAAACCAATAAAATTTATAAAACAAAAAGTGTAATTTTAAAAAATATATTTTAGTTTCACCACTTTTAACCCTACTTAACCTTAATCATGGTAAAACATTTTTCAATAGTTAATGGTCATAAAAGTAATTTATAAAATTACAAGTGATATATACATGGATTATTCAAAATAGGTTCAAAATATTCCCATCAATTTTAGTTATTATATTATTTTTTATTAATTTCTAATTATTTAAAAATAATTTTTAAACCTTTAATAACATTTAAGGTTATTTTCAGGACAACTAACAAAATTTGTCTTTAAAGTCATCAAGATAATAATAAAATTAAAATATAAATACTTTTACAACTATAATTATTTTATAATTATTTATTAAATTCTCATAGAATTATAATTAAAGGTAATTATAAAAACACTAAAAATTAATAATAAATTACTATAAAAAAATATTTTATTCATATTAAATATAAGTATTTATAACTATCTATAACTTCTTTCCTCATCAAATAAAAAAAATTAGAGATATTAAAAGAATAAGGGAAACATTTCGTATTTTTTCTTTACGTAAGGAAATATAATTTTTTTATCAAAGGAAAATGGCTAAGGAAATTCAATATATTATAATATAGGATGATTATAGTCTAAATAAACTCATAAAATAAAATAAAATAATTTTTTAGAGTGATCTCTAAGAATTAAACCATATTTTTAATATTGTTTAACCTATTTTACCCTTTATCACAAAAACTAATTTTTTTACTTTGTTTTCTATTCTTTATGACCAAAATAAAAATTAAAATATTTAAAAAATTTAAACCCCATAATTATAAATATGAAATCCATTTTAAATGATTAAATTACTATAAATGGTAGAAATTAATTTCAATATATGTATGAAAAACTCATCAAAAATAGTTCTTGGAAAAATACCTTTTTAAAACATAATAACGATTTTACACCAAAATCAAGTATAATGTCGATTAAAAAGGAATTAAAAGGATTATTTTTATTAAATTGAGAGTCATGTGAATTAAAATCCAATCTAAAACAAATTTAATTTTGGAATTAAAAGAAAATGAATTTTATTTTTCAAAAAAAAGGTATTTTTCACCAATCACATAAAAATCAATGTTTTCAAAAATATTAAAAAAAATTAATCATAAGATATTTTATACATGTTGATTTAAAAAATTATTTTAATTTTGTAAAATATAATTTATAAATTTATTATATATTTATTCTCATTAAAAATGTATAAAACACTTATAATCTATTTTTAGAAGAAAAGTTTTTTTATCAAATAAAATTAATTTTTTCATATTCTTTTCCTTATAAAAACAATTTAATGAATTCCAAATTTTTTGATTGAATTAATTATTTTTATTAAGGAAAAATTATCTTATATATACTTTATAATGTGATTTTACAGATTCATACCCACCAACCCAATGAATATTTTATAAAATAATATTATTTCATGGTTTATTTAAGATCGGAGTTGCATGTGGTGAACATTATCAGACATAGTGTTCTTTTAATAGAATATATAAACTAAAATATTGAGGTATTACAAAATGATATGGAATATGGTTCATGGGCATCGTGAGATACATCTTGGGAAATATTTCTCCCAGTATATCAATATAAAATAATCAAATAGTGAAAATGATAAACAAACAATCCAAACATGGAATAATGAATAAACATCCAAACGTGGATAAAAAACTGTAAGAAATATAATATTAAAGAAGATAAATAGAAAACCCACATGCTAAAAGGATAATATAACATCCCAATATAAAATCATAATGGGAAACAAAATAGAAACAACACAAAAAACACCACAAGAAAACCTAATCACTCATCACATCCCACTCATCCATCTATGGATGAACCTGAACCAAAGAACTGAAGTAAATATAGGTACTAGAAACTTAAAGAAGATCTATATCGGTATGAGATAAACATCCCAAAATGTTATGACTTGAGTATTTCTCTATAAATAAATACGGTGTTCCAAGATTTGCTTTACGTGTAAAATTGAAAAGAAAACCAATATAGACTATCATAGGGTATCCATATAATTAGAAGGTATAAAAAGTGGAAATGGAATTATAAAATATATACAAATGAATATATATATATATATATACATAAGAAAAAAACAAAATAAAAATTTCCTTAAACAATGACCTCAATTAGCACAACTAAGAATCAAATAAAATATATTTTTATAATTAAACTATTTTTAATTTTTTTTTTCAATTTTGATATATTTATTATTAAGAAAAAATTTTAGAAGAATATTTAATATACCAAAATGTTATTCCCTATAAGAAAATCTTTTCAATATATTTTATGATTTTATTTTAAAGTTAAATTTATAATTTTTTTGATGTGAACTTTAAAAAATTAATACCCTTTTTGGATTTATCATGATCATATAAGATTAAGATGAATTTTTTGAGTTTTTATAAAATAATTTATTTTTAGATGAATAATGAAAAAATGATTTTAATAATATCATGGATTTTGTAACCTAAAAAAAGGTAAAATTTAATTGACCCAGTATATATATTTAAAGTAAAATTACATATTTTAAAATATAATGTTTTAATTAAAAACCTATATTTTATATTTTTATCTATATGTAATATTTTCTAATTCTTTTAAATAAATTATTCATTAATATTTCAAAATTAGTTTTAAAAAATTGAATAATACGAAAAAGATTTTAAATTTATAATCAGTGGGTTTATATTAGCTAATAAATGTCACTTTATTTAGGTATGAATATTTAGTTACCTTGGCTAAATATTTGTTACCTATGTAAAAAGATTTTTTTGAATGAATAGTAGTTTTATAAATATTTTTTATTTTTAAAATTAAATGAATATATATTAAATTAAAAGACTAAAATTATTTTTAAAAATATATACAAATTAATTAAAACTCTTTTAATGAGAAATAAATTTTAAATGATACTAAGAACACTTAAGGATTATAATGAGATTTTTTCTAGAAAAAAGAGCCTTTTTCAACTGAATATATTCTTTGATTTCAAAGTTAATTATATCCTAATTATAAATTAAATGATGTTAAATGGATCCGAAATTATGATTCATCAAACCAAAATTTGGTAATAAGGGTCTACTATTTTTTTATTAATAAAATAATTGACGTGATAAATATTTTGTTAAGTGTAAGAAGACTTTAATTGACTAATTATGGTGGGTCAAATTTTCCTAAATTAAAATGACCATTATACATTCAAGAAAACATATCCATTATTTCAAATTTTTACCTACATTTCTAACTAACCTGACCTCTTCTAAATCATCTGGATTTCATGACTTTCCATTCTTACCCCTTATATAGCATTCTTTTCCATGGAAAAGTCCCTCTTTTTCACTTATAAAAGGGGGATCACTTACACCCATTAAATACTCCACTCCTATTTTGAAATTTTCTTGAGACCCTAATAAAAAATACTCTATGTTATGTCAATTACCTAAATAATTTACCTAGTCACTAAAAATTATCTTAATTACCATAAAAATAAGGCCTTCATCAAGAGGAAGTTCAAGGACTCAGTGTAGGCATACCATCTTTATTCTCATTTCCTTCTTATTATTTAATTTATAAACCAACCACAAAAACAGTATAATAAAAAATTATCACAATTTGTGTTTTGATATGTTATTATAAATATGTTACAACCATTATTAATTATCTTCTGTCTACTAAAAAAACCACAATCGTCATTAGTGTGTGTGTGTGGATTACCACCTCCATAAAGCAGTGATTTCAGTTTTTCATCACCACATCTCATGTATGATATTAATTACAGTATTAATGAATATATATTATGGATATAATGTTTTTCTTATAAAATTATAACTTACTCTCCACCTTCTCCCCACCAATTCCTTGAGAAAAGAAAATGCTAATCATTCGTTGTGCGGATTTCCGCCACTAGAAAGATTAATTTTTTTTATATTTTTATTATAGTCATTAATTATTTATCCAAATATCATCAAATATGGTTCAAAATAATATAAAAATAAAAACATTATCATTATTTTTCTATTATAATTATATTATGTCAAAATAAACTCCAATTTAATGATACTCACCAATCGGGTTAAAGTGTGTTCAAGTTTTAGTAGGTTTGAGCACAAACTAATATAAATTTATGAAATTATATCATGGTTTATTATGAAAAATTACTTTATGGTATAATATTACATAAATAATTAAAAAATTATTTTACCTTTTTTAAAGGATACATCAATATTTAACACAATAATTAAGAAAACACCCTTCATAGGGTGAAATTCACTGAAAAATGTGGGTTGTCGACTTCAACTTCTAGGATTAAGATTAAAGTAAACATGAAATGAACTTTAAAATTCATAAATAAATATATGTGATACATTAGATAAAAATTAATTGAATTTTAATGATGAAATTTAAGAGAATAGTGAACACCAAAACTTATCCTACAAAACTACTACAAATAGTCAAAACTATAAACTCCTGATGTGGGAAAATAGACAGAAATGTAATATACATGTTTATAATGATTATAAATGAAAAGTAAAAATAATTTTAGGTATTAATTTTTTTATAAAATATTAATTCAAGATATTAATGTTTTTACTAGAATTAAGAGTGAATTCATCTAACTGAGGAATCAAAGTATGGGTTTCATCTCAAGAGTTCTTTATTTGAGACACACATGTTATTTTATGAAAAAAAAATTCTTTTAAATGGTCTATATACTGCCAATTGGACATTTAATATCTTTTATTATTTTTATTAATGGAATTTTAACTTCAAATTTACTCTATATTCCTTTCAAGGGGTTTTTATTTGAATTTTTCTTAAGTTGTAATGGGTTTTTTCATAACTCACTATCCTTTCATTGAGTTATAAAGATTATTCTTGAACCCCACTGTTATAAGTTGAATTATTTTATGTTATTATTGTATAAAATTGTACTTAAACTTTATTTCCATGGATTCAAAATTATTTAATATGAATTATTTTCCAAAGGATCATTACTTCAAATATTGTGACATTCATAAGGGTTTCTTTGTCTCAAATTTGAATCCCTTGAGACATGTTCATTCTATACAACAGGTTTCATTTTTTATTGTGTAAATTCTACCCCGTTTTAATTTTGTGTAAATATTCCATTATATTTCATGATTTTGAATGTTTTTTTCCACGCTCACTGTCTATTTGGGTTTTTATTCAAAAGATGAAAATTTTGTAAGGGTTTTGGTATCAACTAATCTTCATTAAGACAATTTTTAATGTTTTGCGACAATTTTTATTTAGATGGTGTATATACAACCATATAATTTTTTTGACATACTCTTTGATTCAATATCTGGTATTTATATAACTATTTGAATTTCAATCTTCTATTGAGTCTCGATTAAAAATTTCTAAAGTTACATGGTGGTTTTCATGACTCAATTGTCTTCCTTGGGTCATAATCACTCATATTTATCTATTATCTTTCATGATTAATATATTCTATCCTATGATGATTTTAGTAAGTATTTCACCTTTTTTGGGAAATCATTTTTCGCACAAATTATTCTTCCTCAATTATTATAATGTTTCCTAATTGCTTTTTTATTAAGAATAATTCTCATTACTTTTAAAGGATTTTTCATTCATGTCAATATTTTTACTTCCCACAAATATTTAACTTTACCTATTTGAAAATAAATCTATTTTTTTTATCTCCAATGATCCATTTATTCCCATTAATTAATTTTAATGAAATTGTTTATTCATCCTTTTTAATGATGTCTGTTTTGGAAAAGGTCATTTGAAAATGTTCAAAAGGATATTATATCCTTTAAAAATAAAAGGTTTTATCATACACTCCACATTTTATTTTCATAAAATTTATGTCTTTATCAATTCTTAATATTTGAAGATTATTTTTTAAAGGAAAAAGTTTTCAAATTATATTCAATTCCCCTTTTTAAAAATATTATTTTTTCAAGTTTCTATTAGTAAGGATTTTTTTCAAAAGTAAAAGTTTTCAAAGTATTTTCAATCATCCTTTTTTAAAAATTGTATATTTTCAAGGAAGTTTTATTTGTACCTATTTATAATAATTTTTTAAAAAATTATTTTATTTCCCTTATCATTGTTTTTGTATGTAGATCACACTGTATCTCTTATAAAAATGTTTGAATTGGTTTTGTAAAAAAAATTATTTTCACTTCAATTTTCCCCCGAGGTTTATATCTCATGAAGTGATGTTTTTATAACAATACATATGTTATTATGTTATGAATCCTTTTGGGAAATGATATTTTGATGTCCTTTGATTTTTAAGTTCATGTTCTCTTATTTTTTAAGAAATCAATTCTTTTTCCAAGGGATATTTAAGATATGATAATGATTAATTTTAAGTGGCATGAATATATATGGATGATGATGGGTAGGGTACTATATATCCATACAATTAATTAGGTTGAGATTATATTTCATAGGATAGTTAGGTGTAGAAATAATGAGTCTTTTCCCACATGCATGAACATAATGAGTTTGCACACATTTTTTAGAGTGGAAAAAATTAGATTGTTCACATAGATGTGGGAATAATAGGTTTTATCACACTAGTTTTCCTATAATAATAGTTAAGTGTGGTAGAAATTTTATAACTTTTATGTATTTCCATTCTTACCCCTTACCATTCCTTTTAATGGAAAAGTTCATCTTCCTCAGTTATAAAATTGCTATCACTTCCATAATTTTTGTACTCAAATCCTATTTTAAAATTTACTTTAAATCCTATCCAAAATATCTTATCCTTGAATTAATATAAATTACCTAATTCCCTATGTCATAAAAAATTATCCCAATTTCTTCAAATCTAATACCTTTATTGAGAGGTAGTTCAATGTCTCAACATAGGCATCACATCTTTCTTTACATTTCTTTTTGATTTCTTCCTTTATAAAAAACAATAAATATAGTATAATAGAAAAATAATCATAATTATATTGTTTAAATATTATTATAATAATGGTAAAACCATTATTTATTCACTTCCATCAACTATGAAAAACAAGAATTGTAGTCAGTGTGTGTGTGCAGATTGCCGCCTCCACGAAGCGATGCTTTTGATTTTTCATCACCACCTCTCCTAGATAGTATCAATTGTGTTATTTATGAATAAATATTGTTTATAAAATTTATTTATTTTTATAAAATTATCAATCACTATCCTCTTTCAACCCTCTCATTTTTTGGGAAACAAAAACACTAATCCTGCATTGTGCGTACTACTACCTCTGAGAAGAATCATTTTTTCATTTTTCTTAGAGTTTTTTATTCCATATAAAAAAAATTAAAATATGTCTCAGAATAAAAGTAAAATAGAAATAAAATCATTATTAATATATTATAATGATATTATGTTAAAATAAACACCTATTTAACCATACTCACCAATCAAGTTAAAGGGTCTTCATGTTCGGGTCAGTTTGACCACCCACTTGAATAATGATATGAAATTATATCATGTATGATTATAAAAAAATAATTTATTGTATAATAGGAAATAAATATTTCAATAATTATTAATTTTTATTCTTTAGAGGATACGTCAATATTTAACTCATAAATTAAAAAAACTCACATCGCAGGTTGAAAATCCTTGAAAAATGTTCGTTATTGATTTTATCTTCTATGGTAAAGATTAAAGTACTCATGAAAGGAAATTTAAACATACTTTATCCTTTTAAATGATTAATTATATTCAAATTAATTAAATTTTAATGACAAACTTTGGGATAAGAACGAACACCGACACCACTCCTATAAAACTACTACAAATAGTCATAACCGTAAACACCTGTTTTGGGAAAATAAGAAAAAAAATATACATGTTGATATGATTATAAATGAAAATTATAAATAATTTTGGGTATAAATATGTTTCTAAAATATTATTCTAATATATTGATGTTTTTTTACATGAAGTGAGATCACATTTGACGAAGTGGAGAAACACGTTAAGGGTTTCATCTCAAAACATCCATATTTGAGACACATGTTATTTTATAAAACTAATTTATTTTAAATGGTGTATATAATAAAAATTTGATATTTAATGTCATTTATTTTTCTTATTCATGGTATTTTAAATTCAAATTCATGATCTATTTATTTCAAAGGGTTTTTATTAGTATGATTCTTATACCTTAGGTGTTTTTTTGTAAATTATTTTTTTCTTTAAGTTATAATTCATATTATTGAGACCCAATATCATAAGTTAATTAATCTATACTCTGATTTTATAAAATATTTTTCCAATTTATTTTTTCTATATTGATGATTTTTCCCCTATAATTCCCTTCCAAAGGATCATTACTTTAAATATTATTTTATTCGTAAGAGTTTCTTTGTCTCAGATTTGAATCCCTTGAGACATGTTCATGTTATACACCCTGTTTCTTTTTTGATGGTATAAATGCAAAACGATTTTTGTCTTTTATCATGATTTCATTGTATTTAATTAAGCCAAATTTTATGTTCTATTCTAATTCTCTATTGGGGTTTTTATGTAAAACATACAAAGGATGTAAGGGTTTTAGTCCCAACTTATCTTCATTGAGACATATTTTAAGGTTTTGAACATATTTATCATTTATATGGTGTGTATACTACCCAAGAATATTTTTATCATAATACATGATTTAATACATGGTATTTATAGAATCATATGATTTTGAAGCTTCCAATGAATATTTATTCTGAAATTACTAAATCCATAAGGTGTTTTTTAGTGACTCAATTCTCTTCCTTGGGTTATAATCACTCATTTTCTCTATTTTCATTCACAATTGATCTATTATAAAATATTATTATTGTAGGAATTATTCAATATTCTTTTATATATAAGTAATGCTTCACACTAATGTATTCTTCCAAAATGAATCTATTGTTTTAAAATTATTTTTTTCAAGAATAATTCCCACTACTTTTAACGGATTTTTATTCCATGTCCATATTTTTATTTCCCACCAATGATCTCTTTTACCTAGTAGAAACACAAACTATATTAACTATAATTACCCTATTATTATTATTGTTTCATTTCAAATCAATTATTTCATTATCATTTTTACTATTTGGGTTTTTGACAAGGTTATTTCAAACTATTTGACAGGTTCCATTACTAAAAAATAGGTCTTTAACAGCGCTAAAAATGGCCTTTATCAGCACTAGAAAATAACTGACTACCAGAGTGTAATTAAAATCCCTAGGGTTTTATCAATAATAGAAAAGAAAAAAAATAAAATGGTCATTTATCACCGCTTAGAAAAGCACTGATAAAGGACCCCATTTCTCAGTGATTTTATTTAGTGATGATAAATGAGCCCTTTGTCAGTGTATTTTGTAGCACTGATAAAGTGGAATATGGAAGTCTGATGTTACAATATACTGCATTGCTAGTGTCGTGTAGTGTAACAACACACTACAATACCAACAACAACATCATATTTCATCAAAAGAAAGTACTAATATAGAATTCAAATGAAATAAAATTTACAACACAAGTTCAATAAAACAAACTCTATATTATAGACACTTCAAACATAGATTTATATAATTAAATGATTAAATTAAAATTATCACATACATTCAAAAACATCAATGTTCTAATGTATTTTTCCCCAGACCCAAACTCATGTAATTACAAAACAAAACACCCGTGATCAAGAAAAATAATTCACATGTATAAGAAAATAATTGTTATGTTAGTAATAATATTAATAAATAAATTAAAAAGATAATGTTAATTTTAAACTAAAATTTGAGTCATACCAGGAACGTTGTGTATCAGATTGAGTTGCGGTTTTTTCTTACATGTCACACCATTTGTTTTTTTCCTTTAGCATCATCTTTGTAAAAATTAAAAAAATTATTATAATATAAAAATAAATATGAAATTAATTATGTAATAGCATATATAATAATGAAAAAACAATCTAGGATTTTTTTCTCGGTTTGGCGATGTGATGCAAATTTTAAACTAAAATGACACTTATTAAATAAAAAAGACAGAATTGGGGTCACAATTGTCACACCATGCATCCAATATAGGTTGTAATGATTCATACATCTTCCAAATGACCTCTAGATCATTTTTATAATGAATCAAAACAATCCAAATATGTTTTCTCAGTTTTGAGCATCTCTCTAGTCTTTTTTACTAAAATGTCATTTTAAATGGGAAACACACAATTAAAGTCATACCAGTCAAAACATGTGTTTTTTGACATGATAATGATTAATATACATCAAAAATGAATTGTGAATGTTTTTAATGTATTATCAAGACAATCAATTTTCATTTTCTTTGTTTTTTTGAGTAATTATTTTTGAACTAAAATGTCGATTTTAAACTAAGAATAGAAAGTTTGAGTCATACTGGGGAAATAATGTATCATATTTAGGTTATTATGATTACTAAAAGTCAAAAATAACTTATGGATTATTTTTATAAAGTATCAAAACAATAAAAATTCATTTTCTTGGTTTTCGGTATGTAACTTTTCTTTTTTACTAAAATGTCATTTTAAACGGAAAACACACACTTTGTGTCATACCAGTAAAATTGTGTTATAGTTTTACATGATAATAATTCCTAAACATAAAAAATGATGTATTAATTATTAAACTAAATTATAAAAACAATCCCAGCACATTTACTCAGTATTTAATTAGTGATACTTTTTGAACAAAAATGTCAATTTTAAACAAATAATGAACAATTTGAGTCATACCAGGAACATCATGTATAATATTGAGGGGATACTAATTAATATACGTCAAAAATGAATAATTTATCATCTTACAAAAGTATAAAAACCATATGAATGTGTTTGATAAGTTTTGAGTATGTGAGCTGTCTTTTTTACTAAAATTAATGTTAATTTTAAATAAGAAGACGCACATGGAGTCACACTGGTCACACCGTGCATTTCATTGATGTGATGATGATTTATACACATAGAAATGATTTATTGATCATTTTACTAATGTATTAAAATAATACTAATGACTTTCCACAATTTTGATCATGTCACTTATCTTTTATACAAAAAAATCATTTTAAACTAGAAACATGAACTTTGAGTCATACCAATCACACCATGTGTTAGTTTTATGTGAGACCAATTCATAAATTTCAAAAATGAATTATTAATCATTTTCCTAATTTATCATGAAAATATGATCTTGTTTGTTTTGTTTTTAGTGGTTGAAACTTTTAGAACTCCAATGTCAATTTTAAATGGATAAAAGACAATTTGATTCATACCATGAACATCATGTGTCATATTGAGGTGAGGTTAATTTATACATGTAAAAATGAATTATTGATCATTTTACTAATGTATCAAAATAGTAAAAATATTTTTTATTGGTTTTCAGTATTTTAGTGGGAATTTTAATAAAATTAATGTCAATTTTAAATAAAAAGATGTACTTGGAGTCATAACGGTCACACTGTTTATCATATTGAGTTGAGTTTGATTCATAAACATCCCAAATGACTTATTGATTTATTTTTAAAAGTATCAAAGTAATAAAAATGTGTTTTCCTAGTTCTGATTATTCTATTTATATTTTTTGTAAAAAAAAGTGGTTTTAAACTAAAAACATGCACTCTGAGACATACCAGTCACATCGTGTATCAGTCTAATGTGAGAATGATTCATGCACATATGAAATGAATTTTGAATTATTTTCATAAATTATCAATATAACCTGAGTTAATTTTATTAGTTTTTAGTGATTGAAACTTTTTGTACTAAAATATCAATAATAAAATAATACCAGACACTTTGAGTCATACTGGACACATCATATATCAGATTGAGGTTTGGATGGTTCCTACACAGCACAAATTACTTATGGATAATTTTACTAAAGTATCAAAAAAACATTTATTCCATAAATTCATTTACCCATAAGATGTCTTCTGTCATTAGACATTGGGAGACAGATGTTTTTGACATCTAATAGGTAATCAGTACAGAATTCAACAGCTTCTTCAACAATATATAATTTTTTAATACAAGCTTATTTCTGTCTTTTATTCTTTACACACCCTTTCAAAATCTTCATATACTGTTCAATGAGGTATATCCATCTGTAATGGAATGTACCACATAGTTTAACCTATCTAAACAAGTGAACCATCTGGTGGACCATTATATCAAAGAATAATGGTGGGAAGAACATCTAAAATTCACATAATATGACTAAATACTTCTTATTCATGATTGGAAACTTCATAAAGTCTATAACTTTACAACATATAACTATTGAAAAGAAGTAGAGTCTAGTTAATGTATGTCATACATTTATATCCATAAATAAATGAAAATCATTATGCATCAAATATTGTATAAAAAAATGATATTCATGTGATTTTATTCCCCATAACTTCAAATTTTTAATTGACATGACATTATTTTTATTTTAGGAATACCCATACGGAAGTTTTACACTATTAATGAAAAGTAAAAATCACAATATTTCTTGTCTGGATAGAGTGTAAGCTGATAGAGGAAAAAAATTCAACCCTTTACCCTTCATTGGTGCCAAATATTATCTTATCCCGATGTACGTAATGTACAACATAGGATTGATTCCATCTTTCATTTTTTCAGGATCATTTAGTATGTGACATCCCATGTATTTGGAGTATGTTAAATTCCAAACCAATTTTGATTTTTTTGAGTTTGGTGGGTAGAGAAAATTCATTATTATTGATCAGATCTTAATTATAAGTCTTCCTCTAACCCAAAACCTTTTTTGGATGTTTTTACAGGTTTTAAAAATTCCTTGGGATTTCAGATGGGTTTGAGATGCATTAGAGGCTTAAAGGCCCTATTTTGGAGAAGTGCAGGCTGAGGTGCAAAGTTAGATTTAAACATGCGGCCTCTTAGTGCAAACTGTGTAGCCCCTTTTTGCACTACCACATAGTTTTTTAAGACCAAGAGGAAGGGGGTACATGAACATAAAGGACCTATATTGTTTTTGGTAAGGTAATCCATATGGGTTGTGCATTTTGTTTCCATATTGTGAACAAGTCGCACTGTTAGTGCCATTTGGGTAGTACCCTTGCACTGAAGCATGCATGGTTTGAACATGGTTAGACCAAACAGTGAAGGATAACTATTTGTGGCTTGGATACTATGCATCAAGATACACATGGTTGTCACATGATTTGGAAAACCATGCACGCTAACCATGAAGATAATTAAAGAGTTGAATTTACCATTCTACCTTCTCTCTTATTTCTTTCTTCTCCCTTCCTTTCTCTATCTTGGTCATGCATAGTAGGTGGAACCTCTCCTTTATACCTCTATATTGGTATTTATCCATCTCCTTTTTCTAGAATATTTTCTTTAAGATGTTTTTGGTGTTGGATACGTCTTGGTAAGACTCTCCTCTCTCTTGTTTAAATTTCCCTTTTCTCTCTTCACACAGATAGCTAAATCCACATGAGTCTTTTACCTATTTTTAGGGCGTTCATCCAAAACGTCAATTTCATAGATTTTTTTTGGAGTTATAGGCTAATAACGGATGTGGCTATGTCTTTGAATATTTTGTAGGTGGCACTTATGTTTCATTGTGTTTTTAAGAGTGTTTTGGGGGTGCGTCTTTTAGCGTTCCATTGCATTGACCGAGCGAGACCGTTTTAATTTAATGGTTTCTTTTAATTAAGTAAATTTAACCTTATGAGATGATTATGGGAATTATTTCATGATAATATAAGTTATTTGAGTCATGTGAGAGGCTCTTGACCTTGTGCAGTCAGGTTGGGGTGTGTTTCATTGTATTAGATTGATTTAAATTGTTTTATTAATTTGAATAGCTCAATTAAATGTCATTTAACTGTTTTATTGAATTTTATTTATTAAATGATATTATATTTAATTGTTATGTGTATATATATATATTATATGATTGTGATGAGTCCCAACGGAATTGGATGGGCTTGGCCCTGAGGTTTGAGATAACACTGGCTATCAGTTGAGGCAATGTGATCATCTGGCTAGGCCTGGCCCAATATATATATATATATATATATATATATATATGGGTAGTATTGATCATAGGATGAGGTGAAATGGTCATTAGATCGAGTCACAAATATATTCAAGTTGTGGGTATGGCCCGTGATACATTATTTGAACGACCATCAGATTGAGTGATGTGGTCGCAGGGGCATGAGGTGCCAGAATTAGTGAGTCTTAGGTTCTAATTAGGGATTTTTACTCACCTGTGTTATCCAAAGAACTATTTTGAGTCATGTGAACATGGGTTAAATCATTTATGACATGGTTTTGACCACTCATGTGGGTAGATTCCCCCGATAGTTTCAACTTAGGTAAAAGGATTGGGGTGCTTGTGGAGAAATCCACAATGATGGTGAGGAATCATTATAGGACAGAATTGAGGCTATTTGTTGGGGGATGAGGATCACTATGATTGAGGCTATTAGGATCAGAATCATTTTTGAATATGTGTATCACCAATCATTGGGATGCTGTTTATTAAGCTGATTATGGCTATTGATTGAATACAGATGTTGCTGTAACTGTGGAAATAGATGGGTGATTTCGAGGAGAGGTAGAGAGACCAGAATCTTTTTATTGGTAATGAAATCATTACATCGATTACATGGTTTATGTCATGAGGTGTTGGGTGATATTTAGAGATGGAACTTTAGGGTTAATCTAGGCATAGTTGAAATTAGAGGATTCCTTGGGATACAATATAAGGATCCTCTCCTCTTTAGTCATTCTGGGGTTGGATGAAGTAGGTGATAGATTCCCGGTGGCCGTTGATCACCATGTAATCTTGTGTTTAATTAATTTTATGTGCTAAATTATTTTTTTTCTATATACATCTTCCTCATCACAAATTTATGGTAGTTACACATTGGTGGTGACCAACTAAGACTTGTTCTCACACCCTACACACGCCCTTCAGGATTCGTGTAGACTTCATAATTTTTCCTTCAGGAAAAGTCTCAGGATCAAGAGTTGGATATTAGTTGATATTTATATTAGGATGGAAGGAAAAGGAATGTTGGTTCTTTCCTTATATAGAGTTTTACTTTTGTTCCCTTCTCTATATCAGAAGGTTATATATATGTGTTACACTAAGGTCAGTCATGTGTGACCCTTTTTTGATTATTTATATGTATGACCTATATTAGAGTCATGTATTCTTAATATCTACAAATAGAATGTTTATATTGTTTATTTATTTTTAATACTTTGGTTTTTATTTCTTCTGCTATTGTATTCAATTTCATATTCTTCCTCTATGAGTGGGATTTGGTTTGATTCTTTTTGTCTCTTATTCTTCTGCTCTATCTATTTATACCATTATTATATCATCACTAGAGGGTATATTTTCCCCAATATCATCCCCTTAAACCCTTGTTTCTATTCGAGAGCCTTTGGGGTATGAGGAGTCATGCCTAAGTCCAGTGGTAGTCGACCTAAAACGCATTATTCAAGTGGCTAATCGGGTTGGAGTGCTTCAAATGGTATCAAAGAAGTTCTTGAGTGGTAATTATTAGTATCATGTGTGTGGATAATAATGGTACCAAATACTTTTATTTTTTATAGTCTTATTGTTTTGGTTATGGTATACTAGGGATTAGGTTGTGGTTGGAACTGAGTTTATAGCTCATGATTGGGTTCATGTAGCCACATGCATGGGGGATGGACCATGTTACCTGGGGTGGAAATTTTTGTTCTATTTTTCTTATTTTATAGTTGATATGATTTCCACCTTGATTGGTTAACTTGGAGTTTTATTGTTATCTTTTAGGACATGTGACATGTCACCATTGTTTTGGTATGACAAAGAAGTAGATTTGGACCCTTGACCTAGTGTAGAAAGGGGTGTTTTCTTGTTTAATGTTTTGATATGAATATAAGATTATATATATATGTTGGAAAATGTACCCATGATAAAAATGATTGAGATATGTGATGCTCATATATATGGTCTTGGATATTATAGAAGTAGGTAAGTACAATGAAATGGGGTGATGTCGACCACCACGTTGGGTGACATGGTTGTCAGTTTGAGGAAATTTGGTTCATCATGACTGGCATGACCTGAGGCATATATGATCCATGGATATTTTATGGAAGGGTAAGGAGGACATGAGGTCGATATGTCTTGTAATATGGTTGTAGTGGGGAAGGCTAAGGGAAGTGAGATCATGCTTCCTATTACACTTTCCTTATCTGCGATATTTATATATATGTTATCTAGGCTCTCTATCCATGTAATGGTATTTAGTGGGTTTCCACCTAGATGGCTCAGATGGATCATTAGACGGGTGATGATGTGATTTCATAGGATCATGAGAAGGTTGAGACCCCTGAGGGTCAGGAAGATCATGAGTCATAGGTATAAGCTTAGACATACGCTCAAGTGCAAGTGGGGTAGTTGCTAGATCTGAAAACTTTTGGACCATGTCTTAACATGCATCTCATGGAATGTCTGGTATGTATCACACAAGGTATTGATAGGGGAGCTTTGGAAGTAGTGCCTTCTATGGTGTATTTTACATTGGATTTCCAGTCATATAACCCATCACTATTTGATGGTGAGGGTGGTCCATAAGCAGCTACAAATTGGATTGAATCCATGTAGATGAACTTTTGAGCTAATCAAGACGTCCCCATAGAAGAGTGTAAAGCTAGAAACCTACATGATTAGAGAGATGGAAAAGCACTAGTGGGATGTTTATGTCCATAAAGGAATACATGAGGGATTGGCCTGGAAGGAATTTGAGACAAAGTTATTCAAAATTATTTTCCTGAAGATGATGAGGGAATAAAGGAATTAGGAGTTCTCGATACTTTTTAGGGTGACATATCCATCATGTAATATGAATTGATGCACAATATGTTGTCTTTATTTGTAGATGGACTGGTGGGTGAGGAAACCTCAATAGTGAGGTGTTTTGAGGATGGATTAGGACACACCATTTGGTTGTAGGTGTACATCTTTAGGTTAGAAACATTTTCAAAGTTGGTGAACCAGGCACTCCTAGCTAAGGGAAACATTACGAATATGTTGTACTTGATCCGGGTCATGGGGTCAGGTGGTTTTATAAATGATGCTTTAGATGGTTGGAAGGGATGCTGAGAGGAGTTCCAGTAGGGCATTGAGCCCAAGGACTTGAGAAAACCACCTTAGAGTGGATTTTCGATGGTGTGATTTTAGTGTGGGAATCCAGGACATGTTTAGAATTAGTATAAGAAGCCTCCATATGAGCGTTGGGAATGCGGGTAGGTTAGGAATCTTGAAAGGTTTTATAGGAATCCTTATTAGGTAGATGGAATTCAGGTACTGGGGCAGTCTCAGGGTTCTAAGATTAGATAGGGAGTGGTACTAGGTAATGGTAGTTGAGTTTTATCTTCATGTGGAGGTCATGGAAGAGATTTTGACACACATTAGTGGGATCAATGACTAGTGGTTGGTGTAGCACCGAAGGGAGTCTGGGCTTCAAGAAGTGAAGTGTCAAGCCAAGTGCACATTGTGGAGCTGTCAGGTACTGATCAGGCTAGTGGGCCAACAATGGTCAGATGTACAAAGTGGGAATGACCATGGTTCCTTTATGTTTTGTTTTGGCATGGCCTTTTTATAGGATTTTTCATTTTGGGTGCATGCAGTGCACATGATATATATACATTTATGGACCAACCAGAATCTTGTTATTAGGTTGGAATCATTCCATCATGCATTATATATGTATGTATGAGGTGTGTGGAAATAAGACCGATATTTGATCACCATTGTGTGCATGGTTATTAAGGTCAATAGTCATCGAGTAATTGAGGATATACGGGTTACATGAAATGTGTAGGAATCTAGTCATCTTTGTGATGAGGGATTTGACTAAGGTGTATGGAATTGAGACTTTGTTTTGAGGATCCACTAACATGAATGACCTTGATGGTACCATGTGAGTCATGGGAACGATGTGGGAATCATTGTGATGCAATATTCTGATTGGTGTTGAGTATGAAAAATGAGAACCCAATGAGGTTTAGAAGTAATGATTCATCACAATAGGAATTTTGAGTATTGGAATGATTGATGGACCACTTGTTTGATTTCATCTTTGGGTCTGGATGTGACCAGGGTAGATAAATCCTAAGGTTTGGATCCCCTTAAGGCAGTTAGGATATACCCTTAGACTGGGGTAGTCCAGGTTAATTTAAATGAAATGGGTATTCTTGGTATCATCTATGGGGTTTTTATATCTTGAGGATGATATATGTTAAGGTGGGGAGATTTTAATATCCCACGTATTTGGAGCGGGTCGAATTCCACAACCATTTTGATTTTCTGGAGTTTGGTGGGTAGAACAACTTCTTTATCATTGATTAGAACACAATTCCGAGTCTTCCATTAACCCAAAACATTTTTTTTATGGTCTTAGAGGTTTTTAAAGTGAATCAAGATTTCAGATGGGTTTCAGGTGCATCGGAGGCCCAAAGACCTTATTTTGGATAAGTAAAGGCTGAGGTGAATGGTTAGATTTAATCATGCAGCCTCCTAGTGAAAACTATGTGGCCCCTTTTTTCACTTAAACATAGTTTGTAATATCATGTAGGAGGGGGAACATGACTGTAGGGGACCTCTACAGTTTTAGTAGAGGGAATCTGCACAGTTCTCACACAGTTAGTGCCATTTGACATGTACCCTTGTACTGTAGTTTGCATGGTTAGGAATAACCATACGAGCTAACCATGTATCTCATTAAAGAGGTGAATTTACATTTTTTCACTCCCTACTATTTCTTCCTTCATTATTTTCTCATTTATTTGTCATGCACAGTAGGAGGGTCCTCTAATTTCTTCCTTCGGTAAGGGATTGATCCCTCTCCATCATCGAACCTCCATTCATCAAACCTTTTATATAATTGGACCCGTGTTGGTGATAATATCCTCTCTCTTACATCTATTTCCTTTTTCTAACACATAATGAATGCCTAAATCCATACGAACCATTTTTCCGTATTTTTAGGGCGTTCATCCAAAACATCGATTTCTTCCAAATAGGTCAAAGTTAGAAGCTAAGATCATATGTTCCAATGACTATGACTATGAGGTTAGTGGTAATTACTTTTATTTATTTTTTCCCTAGTGTTTTGGGGGTATGTCTTTTAGAATGAAATTTTATTGACTAATAAGTACATTTTTAATTTAATGGTTGAATTTTAAATAATTAAATTAATCCTTATGAGATGCTTATGGGAATTCTGGCATAAGACAACAAGAGGTTTGAGCCGTGTGAGTTGCTCTTGACCCTGGGTAGTCAAGATGGGATTCGATTCATTTTATTAGTCTTGTTTTTATTATTTTATTAATTTGAAATTCTCAATTCAATTTCATTGATTTTTTTTGAATTTGAGTTATTTAATTAAATTAAATTAAATTATTATATATATATATATATATATATGAAATTCTTATGATGAGTTCCAAGAGAACTGGATGAGATTAGTATGGGGATCAAGATAGTGCTGACTATCTGTTTGAGGTGATGTGATCATCAGGTTGGGCATGGACTGATATATATATATATATATATATATATATGGGTGATGTTGATCATAGGATGAGTTACATGGTCCTTAGATTGGGGAAGAAAGGCCTTCATGGTGGGGGAATAGCCCAGGATACTTGGGATGGAATGACCATCTGATTGAGTGATGTGGTCACAGTGGCACAAGGTGCTGAAATTTTTGTGGATTGGGTTCTAATTGGTGATTTACGCTCACCCGTGTTGGTAAATGAACCATTTGGACTCATGCACCCACATGTTGAATCTATGATGAGGTGGGTTTGACCACTTATGTCGGTAGAGGCCCCCAATAGTTGTGGAATAGGTAAAAGGATGGGGATGCATGCCCTAGAGAGCCACATGGATGTCAAGGAGCCATCAGAGTAAAACATTGGGGACTTTGGAGGATGAGGTTCATCGTTCTTGAGGCTATTATCTCAAGACTCATTTTGGAGGATGGGAATCACATATACTTGGGATGCCAACTATTTATCCAATTTTGGTTATTGATTGAGTAAAGATATTGTTGTACCTCCAGTCATCGGGCTTTGAGCAGATAGGTGCTTTTGAGTAGGGGTCTGAGGGACTAGATTCTTTTGATCAAGTCTTCCTTTAGGCTGTAGGTTACATGGTTGATGGATTTAGGTGTTGGGTTCCAGTCAAAGGTGGAACATGAGGGTTCATCTGGGGCTAGTTGACATCAGAGGATACCTTTGGATACGAGTTAAGGACCCTATTCTCTTCAATTATTTATAGCATTGGATGAAGCAGTTGAAAACTTACTTATGGATGTTGAGCACCTGGGAAGGTTGTTTTTAATTAATTTCATGCACTTTCTTTTTTTATACACCCACTAAATCACAAATGTAATGTAGGAAAATGTTGGTTTTGACCTACTATGACTCGTTCTCTCGCCCTACATGGGCCCATCGGGGCACGTGTTTACTTCATGATTTTGTGTTCAAGTAAAGCCTCAGGATCAAGAGATAGATATTGGTGGATATTTGGAATTGTATTCAAGGGAAGGGACTGTTGTTTCATTACTCATTTAGAGTTTTCCTTTTATTCTCTTTTCCATATCAGCATGTTATATATATGTGATACACTAAGGTCTACCATGGGAGACCCTTTTGTGCTTATTGATAAGTATGAATTGTATTGGGGGAATGTCTTATTAGTATCTACAAATGGCGTGTTTATCTTGTTTATTTATTTCTTCTATAATGTTTTATCTTTCTTTCACTATTGTATATATTTGGTTATGCTTTCACCATGGGCGGGTTTTGGTTTGAGTCTGTTGGTCTCTTATTCCATTGTTATATATATTTAGATCATTATTATATCATCACTAGATGGTATAATCTACTCACTATCATCCCTTTAAACCCTCACTGCTATTATTTAGCCTTTTTCTTATGGGGAGGCATGCTTAAGGCCAGTGGAACATGACTTGAAAATCATTATTTGGGTTGCCAATCAGGTTGGGGTGCTATATAGTAGTGTGCCAATAATGTAATGACCCAAAGTTTTATCAATTTAATTTCACTTATTATAATAATTCCATATAGTATAAATCACATTAAATCCCATAAATAATTCAATATAAATTATAAATTAATAATTAATGAAATAAGAAGTATTTATAGAATATATAGAACCAATATCGATGAAATAGTAACTTGACCTTTAGAATAGTAATGTGACCTTATGAATAGTAAATCAAACAATGGAATAGTAACATATCCTATTAAAGTATAAATAATATTTAGTCATCTAATAAATTGTAATATTATATAATTATATCATAGTATGAGTAAATAAGTGTTTTAATAATTATAAATTTAGTGTTGGAATTTTTATAAGTCATAATTATTTAAATATAATTTTGTGATTAATTTAATTAGTTAAAAGAAAATATATTTTCATAAAATATATCAATAAATTAATATTTTTTACTTATGATTTTAGAATAATTTTAGGTGACCATAATTAATTTTTCAAAGTTCCATACAATCAATTATAATTTTAAAATATGTACTTTTCAAGTAAAGGGTGATTTATTTAAAAATTTAATTTCACATATTTAGAAACATATTTTCATAAAATTTAGTTCATTTTTTAATTCTACATATTGAGAAATGGTTAGGGTGAATTTATTGGATTTTTCTAAAATAGTTAAATTTTTGATGAATAGTACAATACGATAATTTACAATAAAAGCTAAATACCGGAATTATGGAGTCATAGATGATGTAAGGTTGATATAAGATGAAAATATAGAACAATACATCATTATTTTATTATATTTTATGATAATTATAAAACTATTTATAGTCTTGAGCCAAAATAATAAATTATTGAATAAAATAATCTGAAAACACCCCCTCCTCCACTATAAATACCACTGTCACCACCTCTTCTCTTCACACCTCTCAATCCTTGATCTATATCCAAATTATGTTTAAATATCCTCCCAATATCCCCCCATATCCAAGTGATTTTTGTCCTTACAATAGACCAATACCAATCCCCTATGGAGGTTTTCAAGAAGAAGGAATTAAGAGGTAAAACCCTCTTCCTTTTCTTTTAATTTCTTTTCGAGTTCCATCCTTTTCTTTTTATCTCCTCACCTCCCCTAATAAAAATGGTATGATAACCCCAGTACCATAACTATACTATAAATTTATTATCCTGATGTAATAATTCATCATAATCTCTCTTTCCCCCTCCTTTTATACTAAAAATGAAAACAATATCTGTGATGTGTTAATTTATCACCTTCAAGGAAAAAAAAGTTTTCAATTTCAATTATCATCTTCAAAATTAGTCATTAAACCATTTTTATTGTTGATCCAAATTATAATATATGTATTCTATCTATTTTAATGTTCTATAATCATTATATACCTGTGATTTCAAATAATAGAACAAAAAAAGTTCGTTGTGAGTGAAAACTACCCAAAATAATCCAAACGATTATCACTAACATCTTATTTAATGATTCACCCTAAACCAAAATAACCAAATGAATTAAATTATCATTTAAAATTTTTTATGTTCATTAATTAATTATAAATTCAATTTTGTATTTCTATTTCCATTTTACATGAACATCCATACTCTTATATAAGTTAATCGATCAGGAAAACTAAGAAAACTAGCACTCTTGAATGATGAAATTGAACACTATAACAAATCAAAAAATTCATAGATAAAATTAATAAAATTATAAAAAATAAAATAAAATTAATAATGTTTCTGAATTAATTAATTAATGGATTTAATTTTATTATTCAGGACATTAATATCAAGTTAAGAACACCTTCAGATATAAGGCAAGAGATCAACACGAACCTCCATCATTCCTTCAGGTTAATCTTTCTCTCTTTCTACCCAAATTGAATTATATTTTATTTTTATGTAAATCTTATAAATTATATTTATATGTTCCAAAATCATGTATCAATATCCATCCATCCTTATTTTTTAGGGATATATTTGTTTTCAAAAGGTTCCCTACTCAATTCTTTTCGATATGTAAGCCTGAATTAAGGCAACTTCTTGAATTGTTAGACATTTTCAAGTGCACTCCATAGTCTATTTTAAGACACAATTATTTTTCTAAAATCACACATTTTATTATGAACAAATTCTTGTGTCACTTTTTGTTTTATGAAAATAATATTCCCTTTTTGATTTAAATTGTCATTAATATTATCCTTAAACCACACTAAAATGTTTTAATTCAAAAGTTTCTTAAATACTATTTTTACATGTTATCACTTCATTTTGACAGAACTTATCCTAATATATGCCTATTTTCCTTTATCTATGTCCATTTGTGATTTAATTACTTTATTTCATGGACACTTTTATGAAACACCCATTTATTATGCTTTATGCCATGATTTTGAAACCCATTTATTTCCATGGGTAACTCTTATGTTTATTTTTTATGTGCATCGGTCTTGGTGGTTACCCTTGAATTGTGATCCCTGTGAAAAAGTCTTGTTCTCTAGCCTTGAATCACATTCCTCCCTGTGAAATGAGCCTTGAATCATGCTAAAGTCATGTTTTATATTGCATCGACATTACAATGATTCCATGATTATATGATCCTAGATTCTATATGTTATGATTCTATATATTTAATCATGTTCCTTTCATTTTTATATCATTATGTTATGCCTTCTAACCCATATTCTATGATTTATTTTAATAGTTATTCCCTTAGGATGCTTTTTCACTCATCCCTTTGTACATGTTATCCCCAAGTTTTCCTATGAAGATGTAAGGGCTCAAAGGAAGTTAGGAGATCATAAGGGATTCTAAAAAAAATGTTTTATTTAGTCCCATGTTTTCAGTTTTGTGTACCTAGTCTTCCAAAGAAACTACTCTTTATGATCCTTAGATTTTAATTTGATAGTAAATTATTTTGAAAATCATGTAATAATATGTGAAATAGGACATGTTCTCTATAGTTTGTACCAAATGAAGGTCTAATTATTTTTAGAGATTAGTAATAGATAAATTTAAAAAGAACCTAAGGGTTAAGAATACGTCTAAGAAAACATTGATAAATTTTGGTAAATATAGTGTAAGTGTTTTATTAAGAAAATACATACACTTATAGATACAATAAGTGGATGTGGTTCTGGAACAGATGTACATAGGAGTAACAACTCCGACATGGTGTTCCAAAGCTGACTCGGGGTAATCTGGTACACACAAAAAAGCCGTATTTTAAACCTAGTTTGACACTACCAATGGATATGCTTTGCTAAATTCATAAGCTCATTATAAAGCATTATCAAGGGGAAAAAATCCCATAAGAAAATATATGTTTAGAAATATATCATGGATAATCTAGATTAAAACATAGGGAATAAAAAGTTAGTATATAATTTTCCTCAAAAAGTTTAACCTTTTATGAAAATGTTTCCTTTTATTATTCTTATTAATTAAGTATTAATGTCCCATAATTATAATTTATTTTTCTTATTCAATGGAAAATAAAAGAAGAAATTGTGCCAACAATCAATGTGATAGACACTGTTAATATTTCCCTAATGACATTCCAAATAGGATGGGAACAGGTGATCAAAACTTCATAACAATACTTTCTAAACTGGCTCAAGTTATGAATAATTATTTGAATTGCGTGTAATTACATCTTTATCCTAAGAGATAGAATTTTTTGTTTGAATCCTTTATGTGGAAATGGAATCCCATTTTTAGTGGATGTTCTGAGCCCCTCCTCACATAATAGTTTATTAACCCTATTGAAAATATATTCTCTATCCTTTAGTGCTTAGAAGAAGACAAAGTTTTGATGGAAGTATATCATTTTAATAGGGATGCTAATCAGTGGTGGACACTGATAATAAACACAATTTCCAAAGAGGATATTGATTCCATGGATTGAGAGGAATTCAAGAATAAAATTCGATAAATATTTTCACTGAACCCTCCATCTCAAGACGGAAACAGAGTTATTTATACTTAAAAAGAACAGGGATGAGTCTATTGGGGGATATGAAGATATATTTAAATATCTTTCAAGATACACATACATATTTTTCATGAACACCAAAATCAAGGTGGATCACTTCTTTATAGGACTAATGTTGAGTCTATGAAAATCGTTGGAAATTCAAGACTTCAAAATTTATGAGTAGATTTTCTACTATTCCCTTAAGGTTGACATGAAATTCTGAGACTCTCAGTGGTCTCATGGGACCAATGAAAAAATGAGGGAAATGGAGTCTAATATGGATGGATCACCAAATAAATACCATGATGGAAAGAAGACCGAGTCTCCCACATCTAAAAATTGTGGGAAGCAGCATCCTGAGAACTATTTAAAGGGAACTATTAAATTCTTAAAATTTAGAAGAATGTGGAATGTCTCTATGAACTACCGAAGGGATATGATGAATTCCACTAATTTGGAATAAGGAAAGAAGGTTCAAATAAACACTCAGTCTATATTGGAGTGTTTCAATGCCCTAAGATTTGGGTTGTTAGAGTCAATCAAGAACAACCTCCAAGGAAACGAGGAAGGGAATATATTAGCCCTACTGCTAAGGTGGATCTGAACAATGATGTGGTGATAGGATCAATAGTTATTCAATTAAATAATAGTGAATATACTATTTTATTTTGGTTCTAAGTATTCTTTCATATCTTGAATGTTTAGTAGATCTATTCAAACACCACCTCAAAATATAAAGGTTGAGTTATCTGTGATAATATAAAATGGATAAATTATTGCATTAAAATTATATAACACCTCATAGGTTAATGTTTGTGGATTGAACCTCTTAAAAAATCTCATCTTACTTCCGTTGGTGGAGTTTTATGCTATATTGGGCATATATTGGCAATCTTTATACAAAATCAACATCAATTGTTGGGAATGGGAGATCAATCTTCACACCCCGAAGCATCCTAAAATTATGTACATGTTTAAGTAAAATGATGAATATCATTTAGAATTATTTTCTTCAATTGTGTATATTACTTCCTTATGATAAGGAATATCTATATCAAATGATTGAGATAAAGGAGAGAATCAGGCTCGAAGACATGCCCATTGTAAGGGACTACACTGATGTATTCCCAAAAGAGTTACCTGGTATTCCTCTTAACCGAGAGGTCAAGTTATAAATTTAAATTATTCTTGGATGTCTCCCAATATGAAATACACCTTACAGAATGACCACCATTGAGTTGGAAGAAATAAATAAGTAGTTACATGAGAATCTAGACAAGGGTTTTATATGCCCAAGTGCTTCAACATAGGGTACGTTAGTCCTGTTTTTCAAGAAGAAGTATGAATCAATGAACCTCTACCCAGATTATTGTGAACTTAATAGATCCATGATAAAGAAAAATTATCCACTTCTACAGATATATGACTTATTTGATCAGCTATGTGGGTCTATTTGTTTCTCCAAGGTGGACCTTTGGGTAAGATAACACCAATTAAAGGTAAAGAAGGAAGATATTCCCAAGATTTCCTTTCGAATGAGGTATTCACACTATGAGTTTATAGTGATTTCCTTCAAACTCACTAATTTTCAAAAAATATTCATGGACATAATTAAAAAGGTAATTATATATTACCTCAAGAAATTTTTGGAAGTCATTATTGATGATATTAAGATATATCCTAAGAGCATGGAGGATCATGAGGAGCATTTTGAATACTGTTCTAAAGACTTTGAAAAGGGATAAACTATATGAAAAGTAAAATAAATGTGAGTTTTGGATGGAGGAAGTATCATTCATGGGGTATGTTATCAACAGAAAAGGAATATTTGTGGACCCTTCTAAGAAAAAATCAATCGAATAGTGTGCTAGGAAAATATCTCTAATAGAGATCCGAAGATTTCTTAGTCTATCTGGGTATTAAAGATGATTTTTGAAGAACATATCATGATTTTTAAACCCAATAAACAGGATGAAATAGAAGGGAGTGAAGTTTTTATGGACTCAAAAAAATATTCAGAAACCGGAAGACATGTAAGAGAAGTGTAAGAGAATTTTCTATGGACTGAGATAAACTTCAGTACAACCTATCATCCTCAAACTGATGACCAATCTTAGAAAAATATTCAGAAACCGGAAGACATGTAAGAGAATTTTCTATGGAATTCAAAGGAGGATGGGGCCAACATCTACCTCCAGTCGATTTCTCTTACAATAATAGTTTCCACTCAAGAATCCAAATGGCTCTATATGAATCCCTTTATGGGAAAAGGTTCAGAACCCCAACTTGTTGTGATGAAGTTGGTGAGTGTAATCTGTTAGGACCTGAAATGGTCAAAGAAATAGTGGAAAAGGTGAAAAACATTCAGTAATAGATTAAGGAAAACCATAGTTGATAAAAGAGTACAATCATCAATTAGACCTTGAGTTTAAGGGTAGATACATTCTATTCCTCTGTATATCTCTATGGAAGAGAATCATGAAATTTGGGAAGACAGAAAAGATATGTATGAGGTACATCATCCCCATTGACATTCTTGATCATGTCAGAGTTGTGGCCCATCAACTAGAACATCCAAAAAACATGTCTAAAGTAGATGATGTATTCCACGTATCTTTATTGATAAAGTGCATACTAAATCCGTCACATGTATTTAATTTAGAAGTGGTACAATTGGAGAATGATCTATCTTACAAGGAGCTGGTAGTGAAAATCTTGGACCATAGAGATAATGTTCTACACAACAAGACCACTCACCTAGTTAAAGTACGTTGCTGGAACCATAAGTATGAAGAGGAAACATGAAAACCATATAAAGTGATGAAATAGAAGTACCCACACTTTTTTTCACCATAGTGTGCAAAACAAAAATTTCAAGGGATAAATTTCATAAGGGGGAAGAATGTAACGACCTAAGGTTTTATTAATGTAAATTCCCTTCTTATAATTATTTCATATAGTATTAATCACATTAAATCACATAAATAACACAATAAAAAAAATTAAAATGAAAAATTAATGAAATAAGAAGTATTTCTAGAAGTTAAGGAACCTATATCGATGAAATTGTAACTTGACCTTTGGAATAGTAATGTGACCCTTATGAATAGTAAATCCGACAATGGAATAGAAACCACACCTATGAAAGTATAAATATAATTTAAGAATCTTATAAATGGTAATATGTTATAATTATATCTTAATATAAGTAAATAAGTGTTTTAAAAATAATTAATTAAGTGTTGGTATTTATATAGGTCATAAATATTTAATTTAAATTTTTTGATTAATTTAAAAATATGAAAGAAAACGTATTTTCAGAAAATGTATTCATAAATTAATATCTTGTTTCCTTATTATTTTAATATAAATTTTTTGACCTTAATTAATCTTTTAAAGTGTTATAAAATTAGTTATAATTTTAAAATCTGTATTTTTCAAGTAAATGATTATTTTATTTAAAAACATAAAATTCTAATATTTATAAAAAAATTTATAAAAAAGATATTTTTTTTGAATTTTTCTTGTCAAAAAATGGTCATGGTGAAATTTTGGTATTTTTCTAAAATAGCTGATTTTTTGGTGAATAGTAAAATACACAATTTATAATAAAATATAAATACATGAATTATGGAGTCATAGGTGATGTAAGGATGATTTAAGCACAAAATATCGAATTATCCTTCATTATATTATTTTAATTTATGGTAATTATCAAACTATTCATAGTCTTGAGCTGAAATAATAAACTAATGAATAAAATAATGAAAAAAACCTCCCTCATGCACTATAAATACAACCCTTCACCACCTCTTATCCTCACACCTCTCAAGCCATGAGACCTATCCAAATTCTACTAAAATATCCTCCAAAGACCCTCCCCCACATCTAGGAGATTTTTTTCCTAACAAAATACCAAAACCAATCCCCTAAGGAGGTTCTCAAGATGAAATAATCAAGAGGTAAACCCCTCTTCCTTTTCGTGAAATTTCTTTTCATGTTCCTTTATTTTCCTTTTCTACCCTCACATCCCCTCATAAAAATGGTATGATAACTATATTGACTTAAATACACAAGTCTTTTATTATGATAATTGAATAATTAATCATTATATCTCTTTTCCCCTCATTTTATACTAAAAATGAAAACATCATATGCAATGTGTTAATTTGTCACATTCAAGGATGACATAGTTTTCAATTTCAATTACCGTCTTCAAGGATGGTCATAAAACCATATTTATGGTTAAAACAGATTATAATATATACATTATATCTTATTTAATATTCTATAATCATTATATACACTTGATATTAAATAATAAAACAAAACATATTTGTTGTGAGCTAAAACCGCACAAAATAATTCAAATGATTACCACTAAAATCGTGTCTGGTGAGTCATCCTCACCCAAAATAACCAAATATGTTGTATGATCATTTAAAATTTTTTTATTCGCTTTAATAAATTATGAATTTAATTTTGTATTTATATTTCAATTTTACATGAACATCCATACTCTTATACAAGTGAATCGATCATGAAAACTAAGAAAACAAGCACTCCCAGGCGATGAAATTGAACACAGTAACTCATAAAAAATGCCATAAATGAACTTAATAAAATTATAATAAATAAAATAAATGTATAAAATATTATTAATTAATTAATTAAATGATTTAATTTTATTATTAATGACATTAATGTCAAGTGAAGAACACCTTCAGACATAAGGTAAGAGGTTCTACCTGAACCTCCATTATTCCTTCTGGCTACTCATTCTATAATTCTACCAAAATGGAATTATATATTCTTTTTTATGTACATATTATAAATTCTATTTATATGTTCTAAAATCATTTATCAATATCAATTCATCCATCCTTTTTAGGGATATACATGTTTTTAAAGGGTTCCCTACTCAATTCTTCATGATAAACAAGCCCAATTTAATGAAACTTCACAAATTTTTATCCATTTTCATGTGCACTCCATAATCTGTTTTAAGACACCATTATTTCTCAAAAATCCCTAATTTTATTATGAAAAAAAATTGTTTCACTTCTGGTTTTATGTATAATATTATTCCCTTTTTTAATTTAATTTATCTTTAATATTTTCCTTAAACCACACTAAAATGTTTTATTTATAAGTTTCTTAAATAATCTTTTTACATGTTATCAATTCAGTCTGACATGACTTATTATGATTTATACCTATTTTCCTATATTAATTTCTATACATGATTTCATTCCTTTCTATTATGGATAATTCTATGATACACCCATTTATTATGATTTATGACATGATTATGATACCCATTTCATTCCAAGGGTAACCCCTATGTTTATTTTTCATGTGGAACACATATTCATAAAAATGTTATGATGGGTAGACCCATATAGTGCTCAAATTAATTGGGTAATTTTTAGTCTCATGGGAAGTCGTGTGCAACGGTCTTGGTGGTTAACCTTGACTCGTGCTCCATGTGAAACAATCTTAGTGGTTTTCCTTGACTCATTCTCCCTTATGTGCAATGATCCTTGAATCATGCTAAAGTATTGTTTTTTTGTTTCTTCCACATTACTATGATTCAATGATTATATGATCCCATGTTATATATACTATGATTCCATATGTTTAATCTGGTTCCTTTCCTTTTTATATCCTTATGTTATACCCTCTAACCCATGTGCTAAAATTTATTTTAATGTTTATTCCCTTATTGGGATTTTTAACTCATCCCTTTGTTCATGTTATCCTCAGGTTACCCTATATAGATGTAAGGGACCACAAGATGTTAGGAGATCATAATGGATGATAAATAAATAAATGTTTTATTTAGTCCCATGTTTTAGGTTTAATGTACCTAGTATTCCAAAGACACTAGTCTTTACAATCCTTGGATTGAAATTTGATAGTCAATTATGTTTAAAATCATGTAATAATCTGTGAAAAATTCTAGGGTCACTATAAATAAAACTATCAATTATTTTGTTCTACATGTATTACATCATGTAAATGACTAACATATAAAAATTCCAATTCAATAATTCAAAGAAAATTTATATCTTCTTCCAACCTGATTTAATAAGGTTATTCAAAAATTGTTTACCAAAAACATTGTCAATATCTTTTACTTCATCAAACAGTTGTTCACCCATTAGTAGAGATAGTGTTGTACCTGCTTTTATATTCGCATCGAATATTGTCTTCCAATATCGGTATTTATATCATCTAGGTAAAAAGTTACGATATCATAAAAAATAGTCTTCATGAAATGTCTCAACTGAATCGATTGTGTGAATTTTTCACAAATGGGACACCCGAAAATTTCCTTAATTATATTTCCTAATAAATTTCAATAATTCAGAAATTAATTTACCATCCTATACAACATGTCCCTTAATGTGAATTCATAACTTCTATGACCATAATAAATTATAACACTTGCATCTCACATAAATATCATTTCTTTGATCAATGGAGAAAAAAAGACGTCAATATCATTACTGGGTTGCCTTGGTCCAAATATAAGCAGTGTGAAAATAATGTATTTTCACTTCATGAATAATCATTCCATAAAGTTATAATTTACCAAAATTATGGGATATGAACTATGGGTACTACTATATAGACCAAAAGGATTGATTCTATCTGTAGATAATGAAATAAGAAAGTTTCCTAAAACATTTCAAAATTCAGGATACTTGTAATCAATTTTATTCCACTGAGGAGATTTTGTTGGATGATGTAGGTTCACATATTTGATTCTTGTATTTGAATTCCATGTAAATTTTCTCACAGTTTCATAAAATCAATATTGTTTTTATCAATCATGGAATTATCGAAAATTACAATACATGTTTTGAAAGACTTTATTATTTTTTCTTGAATCTATGTACACCACACTTATAGAATTTTATAAGGGATTTATGGTCCTTAAAAAGCAATATTTAATCATCTGGAAAAGCATGTATTTTTTATATATCATGCCTATTTAACATTGAATTTTTTTTCATCATATGTTAGATGTGGATATTTATGTTCTTCTAGAAACATATTATTCAGGATACCAAGTAGTTATATAAAGCTGGTGTCACTCTATCTACTACCAGCTTTCAAATTAGATAACTTTAATACAGCTGAAAATGTTATGAATTTAGTACAATCAATATACAATAGTCTCTTAACATAACTATTTAACTTCCCAAAAAACATAGGACAACAATGAAGTTCATATTCAATTTCCATTTTCATTTATTCCATGTGATATTCATTATCATTTACACTATTATTGATATCAAATGATCCGTAAACTACAATATCATCTGAATCAGTATGCACATTCAGTTTTTACATGTGTTTAGTCCAAAATTTATCGCTCTGATCTATTCTATGACCAATAAATTTTTTTCCAACTCTTTGAGACTAATTTTTTGAAAATATAAATAATGTAAACATGGGAAAATGATTTGAAAAGGGTTTTATTCATGCCATATTATAAATTGATGAACTCTTTAACTTAATCTTCATACCCTTTTATCGAATGATTAGCATGCATCCATTTTAGATCCATATCTATCCTATTAATTTCATAAAATATTCATTTTGTACAATTAATAAGTAAATACACATAAGATATTCATAATCAAAGGTGAAAGATATAGATAATTATAAAAAGGGAAACCCAATATTTGATTGTTTTAATTAAATTCAGTTTGATTTGGAGTAAAAGGGTAATTGAATTTAAGAAAATAATTACCCCACTATGGTAGGTGTTATCCTCTGAATTCATCCAAAAGTTAATGTTATAGACCAATTTTATCCTCATTAGCTTCATATCCCAAATTATTATTGTTTTATTTTGTTTCTTGAGACTCATTTTCCATATATTATGGAACATCTCATATATTGTTTTAAATACTCTATGAATTAGTCATCCATGGGATGAATACTACTCAGAGTAGTTCATGAAATAGAAAATAGATATTGTATGAGTCTCAAGCAATAAATTTCAATAATAACTATTCATGAGTTGAAGTTGATGAGGCTGACAGTGGTACCCTATTATGTTCTCTAAAATGGGAAATGCCTCACATTTTGGATAATTACACCATTGGAACTAGTTATTAACTTGTGGCCTATTGAAGGTGGTATTTGGGGGGAATAAATGCTCTTGTATGAGATTCATGGGGTTTCAGTGTGGGCATGTTATGATATATGAACCCTTAGGGCCTCTATAAATAATATATTTATAGGAGAAATACAACTTTTAATACGTTCAATCCTCTAAATGAGAATGGTCCTACCTCTATTAAAATGATCCAAAAATTCTTTCTTGAATCACATAAAAAATTGAAAACATAATATAGGCAATTAAGGAGTAATAAGAAACCCAAATACGATAAAAAAATAAACTATCATTCTATCAAATAGAAGATATACAAATTTATTGATAAATAATTTTAATAAATAAAGAGTTATTCCATATATATGGATGGTAATCAGAGATTATTAGGGGAGGAACCAATAAATGTAGACCTAAAATGACGAATACCTAATAATATTTTATAATAATTATTCCAACATATAAAGAAATTGATAACCTCCATTCAATTTTTTTGAAAAATTTATGTATCAATGTAAAGAATGATTACATTTAATATTAATTGTATATCAAATATCACTAACTTCCCTAACTTCCCTTAATAAATATTTTCACCTTAATAACTGAAATTAATTGAATAGAGATACTTATAGACTCTATAAATATAATAGGGTTCTTGAATATTCTTCTTTATAACCATAATCCTGAATAATAATATATAATAATAAAATGAAATATTAGTCAGAAAAATAAATAAATCAATACAACCAAATAAAAAATATAAATAATCCGTCACATTATATAATGTATCAATATTAAATGTGGAATAGGTCAAAAATATTATACATGTAAAAAGTAGTAAATGATGCATTTGTAAAATTGGGAAATTCCAAAACATCATATGAGGTTACTTTATACATACTTGGGTTTGAACCACCCATAACCATGATGATGAGTTCATATGATTATAACCTACTCGAGACCCACAACTATCCTACCTTGTTAGACTCCCATATGGACTTTGATACAAGTGGGGAAATATACAATCTAACCAGGACTACATTGTAACTATCTCTAATCCCTCAATAAGATGAATATGATCCCTATTATGATAATAATGAGAGGTATGGTCTCCTTTTTAGAAAACATATCAATCAAAAATCAACATAACCCAAACATGTCTATTCAAACATCCCTCCAACACCCATCAATATGTTCCCTATATTTAAAATAATAATATCTTACCTCATGAAAACTAATATAGATATCTTCCATACAGGGTGATAAATTTTTATTATAACTATTTAATGGTACCAATAAGGCCATAACACAGGATACAACCACCAATTTTCAATGAAAAACTTATTTCATTCAACATTATTTAGAATAAAAAAGTGAGAATCAATGTAATTTTAAAAATTTTAAATTGTCTCAAATTCATAATTTTAAAAAATGCACACAAATAGTCTCTCTTGGAATTCATTTTTGAAACCAAGGAAAAAAATTTCTACTTTTTTATTGAATGAATCTTATCAATATTTCATATAACTACATATATATATATACATGAAATAATGTTTTCATATATATATATATATATATATTTCAAAATGTATATATATATGGTTGTACATATTGGATATCATGAAAAAAAAACAAAGAGATAACAATCAGAACATAAAATAAAAAACTCCTTGTAATACCATTGAAGCATAAAAATAGAAGAACCCAAACAAACCTCACCTCAACTTCAAAACATAATTACATAAATCCCTTTTTATTTATTAAATAAAAAACATGGGTGGGATTTTACCAAACACTATGTGGGTATTATTTCTATTGAAGTAAGTTAAAAAAAATTATACCTAATAACCTAAAAGGATGAAATCAGTGTGTTGAATTGTTAATATTTTACAAGGTAGTATGAAAATCCATAAAATGGCCAATATAAACCGAAAATCATAGAAACCCCTCATTAAAAATTCATTCTAGACGGTAAAGTGGTGATGGATAATGAAAAGGGAAAAAATGAAAAAGGATATCATCAAACAAGTAATCAACCAGTGAGGGGGAGGAGGAAATAACATACTTGGATTGAAGCTTTGAATCATCTGAGAAAAAGTAGAGATATCTCTAAAACAAGGATTCATTTGATCCTTGGATTCGTTTGACCCTGGAATCATTTGAGCCTTGAATTTGAGCCTTGGAGTTGTTCAAACCATGATTTTAGCTCAATTCAACGAGGAGGAGCACTGGCAGTATCTGGCTTATGTGGAAAGATTTGGATATCACAATTGGCTCACGCCTAATTAGGATTATTTAAATATATTAGGGGAACTATTATTAGTGTTTCAAAAAAAATGCAAATAATGATCCCTTTTATCAGTGCTAAATTAATAAGTGTGGATAAAAGAAATAGTTCTCATCCCTAATGTTTTAGTGCTCATAATGATGGCTTTTATTGGTGTTAAAACTTTAGTGGTGATAAAGGATTTATAATTATAATTATAAATAAAATATTTTTTAAATATATTTATACAATTATATATATATATTTAATAAGTATATATATAAATATAAATATAATAAATATTTTCATTTTTTAAATATATTTATTATAATTTTGTAATTATTTAAATATATATATATATATATTTATAATTATATAATTACTTTTATAATAAATAGTATTTATATGTTTATATCATTATATATATTTATATATTTATATCATTATATATATTTATATATAAATAATAAATATAGGTAAATATAAATATAAATATAAATATAGTAAACACATTACTATTTAAATAAAAAATTTATATTTTTATAACTATTTAAATATTTATAATAATTTATTTAAAATTATATAAATACTATTTTAAAAAATTACATTTTTTTTATTTATAATTATAAATATATAACTGTTTAAATATAGTAAATATACATTAATAAATGTATTTATTTTTAAATATTTATTTACAAATATATTTTTAGCATTATTAGCGAATATATAATCTTAAATGCATGCATGCTAAAAATGAATGAAATTGAATAATTAAAATAGAGTACACTTTAACAGTATTGAAAAAAGAGATACGCTTTATTGATTAAATTTAAGTTATTTAAAAAATATGTTATATATTGAAATAAAGATGAATACATATTGAAAATATTATAATATAGTACGTAAATATATATTATTAAATAATATAAAATGAATAAATTCCAAAATAAAAAAATAAAAAAATATTAAAAATGATTTAATACCTAATTTTAATATTATTAAAAATAAATAAATTCGATTTACTTATTAAATACATTAGATATATTAAATGTATCATGTTATAATGAAATTTTAAAATGAATACTAAAATTTGAATAAATTACATAAATTTTAGGTGTTTGTGTTTCTATATAAGATTTTATTATTTTCGTAAATATCTGTGTTTGTGTGTGTTAAATGCATTAATCAGGTATATGTATTTGAAAACAATGTAACACCCATTTGATATATGTTAAATTGAAAAATAAAATAACATTTAATTATGTCCATTACTCAATACAATTGGTTTTTATTTTTTTTATTATTATTTTTTAATTATAAACTATTCTTCACTAAACATATGAATTATTTAATGTAAAGAATCAATATTTTCTGTTATATAAATCTTATTTTAGGAAATATATATTAATATATTTCTATATTAATTGTATTAATTAAGAATTATGTATGAAAACCATTAAAAATGAATTAGACGTTAATATGTTTTTAATTATTATATTTTATTCATTTTCTATTTTTATATTTAATATATATTAATTAGTACTATTCATAATTAATATATATAGATATATATTCAGTTTATTCATTTTTTATTAAAATTTTTTTCATTAATAATTTGTTAATTTATTCATTTTAAATTTTTTGTTTAAATATTACAATTTATTCATTTTTAATTTTTTTAATTATTATAATTTACATATTTTTAATTTTTTTTTGATTTATTAAAATTTATTCATTTTATATATATATATTTAATATACTATTTACTAATATTTATAATCTTCATATATGTATTTTAAATTTATTTATTTTTATAAATAATTATTTAATTACTAAAAAGTTTAATATTTTCATAATTCACCAATTTACTAATATTTATTTATTTCATTATTTCATTTTATTCATTTTTCTTATATATATATTTAATAAATATAATTTATTACTATTTATAATATATATATATATATATATATTAATTGTATTCATTTATGTCAACAATTATTTAATTAATAAATTTTTTAATAATTTTTACATTTACTCATTTTTTATTTTTATTTTTTAATTATTCCTTCTTATATTAGACCTTTATTAGCACTAAAAATCACTAATAAAGTATACCCTTTATCAACACAAAAAATAAAGCTCTCATAAAGGGATTCATTTATCAGTTTTACAAATAAACCACTCATAAAAGATACCCTTTATTAGAACTAAAAATAAAGCACTCATAAAGGGTACCCTTTATCAGTGCTAAAAAAACTGTTGATAAAGGATATCCTTTATCAGTGCTCAAAAAATCACTAATAAAGGGTAGTGATTATCAGCACTAAAATAGTGGTGATAAAATGTCCCGTTTCTCAGAGCATTTTTTAGTCCCGATAAAGGCCAGCACTGTTAAAAGACTATTTTATCGTAGGGTTTTTCTACCATTTCAAAATAAAAGGTTTATTCATCCACTATGAATTTTCTTTTGATAAAATTTATGTCTTTATAAAATATTCATTATTAATGATTTTTTTTTAAAAGTAAAGGTTTTCACATTATTTTCACCTCCCCTTTTTGAAAAGATTATATTTTTATTTTAATTTTCCATTATTAAATACTCTTTTCAAAAGTAAAAGTTTTCAAATTATTTTTACTTCTCAATTTTTAAATCTTGGGTATTTTCAAGTATATTTTATTTATACATCTTTGTAAAAAGTTTCTAAAAAATCAATCTCTTTTCCTTCTCAAATATGTGTTTTCAAAGTAATTTACACTTTTTCTATTGTGAAAATGTTTATATATTTTTAGGAAAAATTTTGTATTTTCACATAAAATTTTCCTATAAGGTTTATCTATCATGAAGTGATGTTTTTATCAATAAGTATGTAGCCTTAAACATCACATAATATTGAATTAAGTTAATAATTCACATTGAGGATATTTTCAGGTTTAGAGTTTTAGAGAATTAGGGCATAATTATTACATTACATCTCAAAAATTTCAAAGAAAAAACTTCTACTCAGAATCCATTTTTTTCTTAAAATAAAAATTCTTAAAATAAAATAATAATTCTTTTCTTGATATAAATCTTCTTGAGTTCTTCCTTTCTATTACCCTACCTTATACCCTGTGAATAACATTTCAAAAAGTTGAGATGAGCATAAAAAATCTTAGTAAGGGTTATAAAATAAAGAAACAAAACATTAGTTTATCAATACATACATAATATAATCTCTTTAAAATACCACAAGAAGTCATAATATTTATGAATAACACATAGAAATCATAAATCATAAGGTTAACTCGTGGCATCTATATCAAACTTACATTATAGCTTTAATAGCTACATAGGGAGTTACATTTGGAATAACCATCGTAGTATATTACCTAAATATTTTAGAAGAAACATTCACCTTTACCTCCATCACAATACCCAATTCATTGGAGAGCTATCTCAGGATCACCCACCCTATGTTTATCACAGAACCACCCGGGTACGTAAACAATGACCAAGAATCAAATAACGCTCATGGTGGCAGAAAGGAAGTTGTCACCGCATATGTTAAAACGAAACATTCCTTTTTTCATTTAGTAAAACACTTAGAAGATAAAAGATTCCCTTTTAATGAAATTAAAGGTGAAAGGGTGTTTATACACCATATAAAATAAAGTCTTGTATAAATAAAAATTTGCCTCAATGAAGGAGATTGAAATAAAGCCCCTTACAAATATCATTTGGTAAATAAAATAGATAAATTATGTATATTCACTATAAGTACACATAAATAAATTATAAATAAATGATAAGATATTCAAATTCATCTCTCATGTAATTAAATAATGACATAAACAATAAAGAGAATATCAACACAAATAATGGAAATTGGGTTAAGAAGTTCCCTTACAAAAATTTATCAGCCTAACAGTGTCACTTAAAAATTCAAAAAATGATTTGATGAGAGAGAAAAATGGTTTCTCATAACATGGACATAAAATTTACATAAATAAGGACATATAAGAACATATCCCAACATTTTAAAATTGAAATTTATATACTTAACATAAAAAATTATTTGACAAAAAGGGGACAGTGAAAGGTTCCCTTACAAATATTGTATCATTAGCTTAAGGATAAATTAATGAAATAATTATGTGTGAAAAATATAAATACACCCAATATAAGTGGATATTAAGTGTAAAATAATAATAGGTCATTCATAAATATTCCTAGTTTGACATAATATAGAAGTATAAGTTTAACCGAAAAAATTGAAATTGGGGTAAGAAGTCCCCTTACAGAAATTCAACACCCTAACGAAATCACATTAAAATTCAGAAAATTATTTGATGAGAAATAAAAGGGTCTCTCATCATATGGAATTTTTTTACAGAAATAAGGATATAAAAGAACATATCCCAACATAATTAAATGGAAATTAAAAGACATGACACAAAAGAAGTCTTTGACTAAAAGAGTACAGTGAAAGGTTCCCTTAACGATTTGGTAACATATGAAACATACACCACCATTAAGGAAGGAACATACAATGAAGATATAAATACCAATAAATTAAAGTATATTACATAAATAATACAATCATGGTCAGTACATACACAACACAAAAGGAAATAGTGGCAAATATAGCATGAATATCACAGGAATAAAAAGTGAGATGAAAACCCCTTACAACGTTGTAATCAATTGAGTCGTAAGAACAAAAGTTAATAACCACCAAATTAATCACAGAATAAAATGAATATAAATATAATAATGATTATATATAACAAATTTCTGTACACAATAAACCACATGCAATAAATAAGTGGTGAACAATGGAAATATCACAGAATTAAATGTGAGATAAGAAACCCCTTACCTCGTGTCTGACTTGACTCGTATGTTCCATGTTTTTCGTGAATAATAAACTTAAGTTAATTTCTACTTCCTTAAGAACATTTTTCAATTTTATTATTCCTTTCATATCACTTATTACTTTGAAATAACAATTAGTTAATTATTTGAGTTCATATCAGACATTTTGTCGATGTTCGGAACTTTAGTCAAAAATAAACTTGTTATAATTACAAATTGTCCATGTGGTAAAAATTACATTATATATATAATTATATTCATGATTAATACATAATATATATCATATATATATCCGTTTGATGTGTATTTATAATATTCCATGTCATTTGGATTTAACAAATGAAATGCACCGTTCATGGAGATGGTAAGCCGTACATACGCATGAACATTACTTTAATTTATATTTTATATCTAAAGGATTTAAAACATAAAAATAATTAGGTATATTATAATTACAGTATAATATCTATGTTATGAAATTTAATTAACTCCATCCTTTATACATTTCATGTATGTCATGAACGAGTCATATCACTTTGATGGGGCAGTAGTCCACACTTCCTCAAATGAAATTATCATATTTACACATTATGGAACCAATAAAGGTATGATATAAATGAAGAATTTATAATTATAGAGACAATGTAAATATAATATACATCACATATAAATACATCACCATCTTAATGTCCACTATAAGAGGTGGTAGGAGAATATTAAACAATCATTATTTCATGAGGCAGTAGTTCATGGTCCATAGAAACAGTATGTTCTTTACCCATTAGACGGAGGTCTGTGTAAGTGTAGTTAGAATACTTATAATATGAATAACCTAGTATAAAGAGGATAATGGTGTTTTTATGAAATAAAGTAATAAAAATATTTTATGGGGTTGGAGAAATAAAATAAAGGAAAAGTATATAAGAGAAGACGTTACCTTTAAATCGGGTAACTCTATTTGGTTTGAACCAAAACGATTTCTTGAAGTGCCTTATGGATAAGGTAAGGCTTCTAGGTGGAATAGAGGGATCTTTAGAGATTATTTGGGCATAGTTGGGATGGGAAAATGGGCTTGAGAGGTGTAAGTAATGGGTTAGAGGTGAGGGATTATTATAAGGGGAAGAGGGGCTCCTTAGGAATGTTTGCAAATATTATTTTATTATATAATGATTTTCGGTTTCTAAAGGTCCAAAACATATTAAGGTAAAATATAAGATCACTATTTTTAGAAATAAAATCATCCAATAACAATTGGATTGGTTTTGGATATTTTTTTAATCTTTATAATCTTATTTATTTAAATCATTCATTAATGAGGCGAACACTACATCATTATTGCGTCACAAATAATTTTATTTATTTGATGTCTAAAAATTATAAAAAAATACCATAATGTAAGAAATATTTTTATATTTTAAATTAATATTTACAGTTAAAGAGATAACTTATATAAACCAATTTAAGAATTTATTTACTAAAATATATTTGTTTATGTCATTTTTGTCATTACTTTAAATTAATTAATATAAAGTGTCATTTCACTTTTAAGTGGTTCCATGGGGTCCCAAAATAGACCCATGGATGCCCATTTTCGGAAATGTATCAACCAGTTGGATTAAGACACATGTCAGGGAAAATTAATATTATTATTATAATATTATTTTTACCTTGAATTACCCTATTTACCTTTAACCGCGGTAAATAAAAGTCAAAAGATGCTCTTCACTAAAAATTAGTTTCATCATATTGAACTGAATTTAACCTACTAATAACAACCATGTATGTCAAATTTTAAAAATTCACTCCACAGATGTATTAAAATTTCATTTAAATGAAGAAGGTGGGTTTTTAACTACTACACAATGTTTTCACTATTCATAAAAAATTGATGTTTTTTCAGAAAAATACAAAACATTCAGCCTAAGCTATATTTGATATTCTGAATTCAAAAATTATTTCTATTTTACCAATTTAAAAACATTAAATTTGCATTAATTAATTTAAAATTAATTCTCGTTGTCATAACAAAAAGCGTGTTTTTTAAGAAATAATAACTATCAAAAGATTGACACTAGTTTATATTCAATTTCAAAGCGAAATTACATCCAATGACCAAAATTGGATTAAATGGAAAAAATATGATCTAATTATACTTTAAAACAAATTAATAAGATAATCTAACCATATAAATAAATTATATTAAACCATATTGGAATTAAGATACAATATATTTCACTATTCATTAAAAAATGAATTTTATCAGAAAAATTCCAAAAAATTACCCAAATAGATTTTGATGTCCCAATTCTAAAGAAAAATTTTATTTTTTAAAATAGAACATATAAAAGTGACTCAATCTATATTTAAAAAGGGGTTTCCATCAAAATGTGGTAAATCGACCTTTTAATGAATAGTAGAGTATTTATGCTTAAAATTAGATTCATTCACATTTTAAGCCTATTACTTTTTTGGATAAATGTAAAAACATTTAAGAAGCATGTTTCATCATAATATGGTTAGTTCTGTTTACTCCACCCAATACAATGGTTAGGTGTTAACTATCATTTAAAATAATATTATATTATTATTTTTCAGTATGACCCAACGTTGTGTGCAATGTAAGATTTCAAAGAAACCTGTTGTGGCGTATCGAGTACACCATCGAACATAGCATCCCCTTTAAAGTAAATTTAATATTTAATTCAAAAATATTAATAGATATGAAAATGTATTATTCTTTATTTACATGGAATTTTACATCATTCCTGACTTTTAGAAATTGTGTCCTAGAAATTTTAAAATTGGGCTTGGAAACTTATTTAAAAGTCCCACATCAGAAAAAGAGTAAATAAAAATATGACATTAAAATAAATAAAAAGAAGTAAAAAGGCCACCCAAGATAACACATACTAGGATTCCATGAAAACATGGATATGGAGGAGAAATTAAGTGTTAAGTTCTGATGAAGGGTTATAGAAAACATTATTAGGCGAAATTTAACCATAATAAAATCACAATCATGTGATAAGTAAAATGGTCTTTGGTTTCCCAGTAGGAAAAGTAAAAAAGACAAAAAAAATTTATTTTAAGTTCCTTTTCATAAAGTTGGAGAATTTGTTTATGCGGTTTAATAAGGACATAAGGAAATATACTTTCTTTTCAAGTCAAGTTTTATCCATGAATAATATTTTACCAAAAACTCATCTTTTCTCTAAATGATGAGTACTCAAGATGACTTGTTCACATATGGAGTTATAGAATCAACATATAAAAAATCACATAATCCACAAAAGATGAACTATATATTTTCCCAGTCTTTAGACATTAACCAAAACCAAAATGGTTAATACAATATCAGATAATCCAAAAAAAGATAATCCTTTAAAAAAGAATTATTATTCATAATCTCCAAAAATCAAAAAAAAATACCCAAAGTTCATAAAATACCATTCAATAAAAAATTGTCTATAAAATTATTTAAAGGAAATGAATCTAAGATTTAAACCCAAAACCCAGAAGGATTTAATCACATAGTCTTCCATAGTAAATCTTAACATCTATCTCCAAATAACATCGACTATTCTTAATGTCTCATACTGAAGTGTAATTAACCTAATCACATATTCTCTATGATAGGTTAATAATTTCTATAAATAAACCAAATATCCATAAAACATAGATTCTTCCAAAATAACATTTCAACCATTATTCCAAAAATTAAATCCCATAGTAATCTATTTTCCTTAGTCATATAGTGTTTCCTCAAAATAGATAATCCCCTAATCACCAAATCATTTTCTTATACTAAGGATATCCATTTGATATAACATAAGTTCCCAAAATCAACTTATTCTTGATCCATAAAATCATTTAACTAAAGTAATAACTCATACTAACCGAGGAATTCATGTAGGCCAGTGGTAGGCGATGCGCCCTTGTCGCCCTTCGATTGTGGGTTAGATTCCCAAGGCCTTGCAGGATGTGACGAGTTTCCACCCATATTACAGGTTGTCCTTTTTATAAAACTCATAAACAAACCTAACACATTTTAACATCAAAAGTGTCTTATACCTATAATTTTCATCCCTACTCATTAAGACCTCAACATATTAATGACGACTTATATATATTGCATTTTTTATTTCACCTCCATGTGATCAAATAAAACTATTCCCAAAAGAAAGAACATCATACCATTATCATAGTGTACACATGGTTTCATTGTCATTGTGTTCATGTAGGTAGAAGGTCCATGCATTGCAACAATTATTTATATATCCTTCAAAATCATTTCCTTAATTCATCCAAATACACCATGTATAACATGGGTCATATGGGTGTTCACAGAAAAATAGTTTCGGAAAATAATCATCACTACTACAAATACCCCTTTTATTAGCACTAAAAATGGCCTTTAACAGCGCTAGAAAAGCGCTGTTAAAGTCGGCGAAAGTAAAGGGGGGGGTCCCCTTTATCAGTGCTCCAAAAAGCACTGATAAAGAACCCTTTTATCAGCACTAAAAAAAAGCACTGATAAAAGGGGTCTTTTATCAGTGCTAAAAAGAAGCGCTGATAAAAGGATCCTTTATCAGCGCTTTTATTTTATCACTTATAAAATACCCCTTTTATCAGTTCTTTTTTAGCACTGATAAAAGTAAAAAAAATAATAAAAAATAAAAAAATCCTGCCAATCGGGGGGGCTTTTATAGCGCTTAATCCCCCATTTTTACAGCGCTTTCCAGCCCCTCCAGCGCCCGTACGCACCCCACTACACCCTATATAAGCGCTACACCAACCCCCTTTATCAGCGCTAGCCAGCGAAATCCACCCCCATGCGTGTTCCCTTGTCTCCACCAAGAATTGATCTCGAGACCTCTCCCTTGCATGCCTAAAGCCTTTACCACTCTGCCATATTGATTTGTTCTCCAATTAATGATATATCTATTTATTTATATATATATTTAGTTATATTTATTCATTTTGTAATATATAGTTATATTAATATATATAGTTATATTAATATATATATATATTTATAGTGATATTAATATATATATTTATAGTTATATTAAAATATATATGTAGTTATATTAATATATATATATATAGTTAGATTAATATATAGGAATATAAATATTTATATATTGGTAATTTAAATAAAATGGATATTATTAATTATTTAGATAAAGCTAATATATTTTATATGTAAATATATTTTATTATTTATATTTATAATTAAAATTTTATATGTGAATATATAAAAAATATGTATATATTGTTATATATTTGATTATAAACAACAGTGCATTATAAAAAATAATAAAATTTAAAGACATAATATCAATATGAATTTAATATCTTGGTATAAATTCAGTCCCCACAAAAAAACCAATAATACCCCCTTAAACGAGGCTGAAAATTCACAAAATTTTAAAAAATCGGGGTATCCCGACTAAGAACTCAGTTTTAGAGGCCTTATGGGCCTTTGTTGGCCTCGAAAAATGTGACAAAGGCTCTGACTAGTTCATTAGCGTGTACAAATCGTCACATTCTTCAATTTGATATGTAGTAGAGCTCAAACGTACATGTAGATCAAAATTTATGGCTGTTGGAAGTTTAAGTTGCGTTTTCAACATATTTTGGATCATTTTTTAATTTTTTTTAAATTTTTTTAGTCTTCAAATTGTTATTAAATGACTATTACACCATAATAATTACCAAAATATTAATTAAAAATATATTTTTTAATTTTTTTATAAACCATTTTCACTAAATAACTTATATATTAAGTGTAGCTGTATATTTATACTTATCTAAAATATATTTAAAATTTTATTTAAAAAATATATATTATATTTATATCAATATAACTATATCTATATATTTAAATATTAATATATTTTTTTAAATTTTTTTTTGAAGTAGACCCTTTATTAGTGCTTTTAAGAAAAGCACTGATAAAGACCCCCTTTATGAGTGCTACTAAAAAAAGCGCTGATAAAGGGGTACCCTTTAACAGCGCTAAAAAGTGATCTTAAAGGGGGTACCTTTATCAGCCCTAAAAAAGCGCTGATAAAGGGGTACTTTTATCAGCACTTTTTTTAGCGCTGATAATGGTACCCACCTTTATCAGTTCTTTTTCATTAGCGCTGATAAATGGTGGCGCTAGCCTTGCTCCGATTTGTGGTAGTGCATGTATGACATATAATTTCAAAACATCTGATAAAACTTGTATTTTATAAAACAGTCGGATTGACTTTGAGTTGAAACTTTCAATCGATGGTCCTTTTAAAATACTATAAGTATGCGCTGAAAGACTATAATTTAGAATAACATATAATTAGTTTGCGCAAGGGTATCCTTCTTCAGAACCTTTTTCAAAATCATAATATTCTTAAAAATCATGTGATAAGGTAAAATATTTGAAAATTCCTTGATAATATTTACCTTTCTTGAAAATATGAGAATATTGTTAAAATACGATTTGATTAAATAGAACCCATGATCCACGATGATATTGAGGTATAGTGGAGGTGTTTGATATCTCAAACAACTTCTTTCAAGTGAGTTGTATGCTATAAAATGTTTCAGAACCATATGAACATGACTTTTCAATAATTATTGCATGCATGTCATTAGGGGGAGATAGGAATGTTTTTTGAGATCCTCCTCCTTCCATTTGTAACTGAATTTCCTTGATCTGAAAAATTTATAAATCAAGGATTAAACTTAAAGAGTAGACATAGAGATTAACCATGTGTCTAAAAAAACTCATAATCCTAGAAGTTGTCTAAACCAACCTCTAATACCAACTATAAGGCCTCATCCTTAAACATTACATAATCTTGAATTATGTTAATAATTCACATTGAGGATCTTTTCAGGTTTAGAGTTTTATAGAATTAGCCCATAAATATTACATTATATATCAATAATTAAAAAGTACAAACTTCTACTCAGTATCCATTTTATTCATAAAATAAATTTTTTTAAAAGAAAACAGTAATTCTTTTCTTGATATAAATCTTTTTGAGTTCATCCTTTCTCTTACCCTGCCTTATACCCTCTGAAAAACATTTTAAAAACATGGGATGAGAATAAAAAGCTCAATAATGATTATAAAATAAATAAAGAAAACATTAGTTCATCAATATATACAAAACATAATCCCTTTAACATACCTCATGAAATCAAAATATTTATGAATAACATATAGAAATCATAAATCATAAAGGTAACTTGTGGAATCCATATCAAACTTACATTTTATCTTTCACAGCTACCTAAGGAGTTACATTTGGAATACCCATCATAGTATATTCTAAAATTCTATTAGGAGAAACATTCACGTTTACCTCCATCACATTACCCAATGCATTTGAGAACTATCTCAGGCTCACCCGCCCAAGGTTTATCACGGAACCACCTGTGTATGTAAACAATGCCCAAGAACCATGACATATTCATAACCCCTAAAAAATATAAAGGAAAGATAAAATTTCTACATTTCAATCACAATATATCATTTAAATATATTGACATAACCAATCTATTATCAAAAATATTTTCAATACCAAAATACATAAAAGAGTATATGGTATTTATTTTCAATTTAAAAACATTACGACTTGTTAAGAAAGCCAAAAATAAAATAATGATCGCGGTGAAGAAAATGTCATTGTCACCGCGTATGTTAAAAAGAAACCTTACTTTTTTCATTTAGTGAAACACTTCATAGAGAAAAATTCCCTTTGAATGAAATTAAAAGTCATAGGGGTTTATACACCGTATAAAATAAAGTTGGGTATAAATCAAAATATTCCTCAATGAAAGAAGATTGAGACAAAGTCCCATAGAAAGATCATTTTTTAAATAAAATAGATCGATTAAGTGTATTCACTTTAATGGCACATAAATCAAGTATAAATACATGATAAGATAAAAAAAATCATTTCTCACATAATCAAAGAATGTCATAAACAATAAAGATAAGATCAACCCAAAGAATGGAAATTGGGTTAAGAAGTTCCCTTATAAAAATTAAATAGCATAATCGCATCACTTAAAAATGTAGAAAATGAGTCAATGAGGGAGAAAAGGGTCTCTCATCACATGGATGTAAATTGTACAGAAATAAGGATATATAATAACATATCCCAACATTTGAAAATTGAAATTTAAATAATTAACATAGAAGAAGTCTTTGACAAAAATGGGACGGTGAAAGGTTCCCTTACAAAGATTATATCATTAGATTAAGGATAAATTAATGAAATAATTATGTGTGACAAATATAAATACACCCAATATAAGTGTACATTTAGTGTAAATCAATCAGAGTTCATTCACACATATTCATAGTATGACATAATAAAGAATTAGATGTTTAACCCAAAAAATTGAAATTGGGTTAAGAAGTCCCCTTACAGAAATTCGGCAGCCTAACGGCATCACTTTAAAATTCAGAAAATAAGTTGATGAGAGAGAAATGGGTCTCTCATCATATAGAAATAAAATTTATAGCAATAAGGATATAGAAGAATATATTCCATCATAATAAAATGGAAATTAAAATACATGACGTAAAAGAAGTCTTTGACTAAAAGAGTACACTGAAAGGTTCCCTTATCGATTTGATAACATATGAAACGAACACCCCTTAAAATAAGTATCATAAAATGAAGATGTAAATACCCATAAATTAAATTATATTACACAAATAATACAATCATGCATAGTACATACACCACACAAAAGGAAATGGTGGCAAATATTGCACGAATCTCACAGGAATAAAAAGTGAGATGAAAACCCCTTACCACGTTGTAATCAGTCGACTCGTAAGAAAAAAAGTTAATAAACACCTAATTAATCATAGAATTGCATGAATATAAACATAATCAAGATAATATATTATCAAATTTCAGTACACAATACACCACGAGCAATAAATAAGTGGTGAATAATGGAAATCTCATGGAATTAAAAGTGAGATAAGAAACCCCTTACCTCGTGTCCGACTTGACTCATATGTTCTGTGTAGTTCTTGAATAATAAACTTAAGTTAATATCTAATTCCATAATAACATTTTTAAAATTTATTATTCCTTTTATATCACTTATTATTTTTCTTTAAGAATTTTTTAATTATTTGAGTTCATATCGGACATTTTGTCGATGTTTGTAACTTTTTTCCAAAATGAACTTGTTATAATTAATAATTATCCATGTGGTAAAAAGTACATTATCTCAATAATGATATTAATGATTTAGATATCATATATATCATATATATCCTGTGCATATGTGTTTATAACATTCCATATCATTTGGAGTTAAGAAATGAAACACACTGTTCATGGATACGGTAGGCCGTACGTACGCATGAACGCTAATTTCATTTCTATTTTATATTTAACGGAATGAAAACTTAATAATAAATAGTTATATTACTATTAAATTAAAATATATATGTTATGTAATTTAACTAAATCCATATTTTATATTTTCCACGTATGGCATGAATGAGTCATATCACTTTAAGGGGGCGGTAGTCCGCACTTTCTCAAATGAAATTATCGTATTTACCCATTATGGAAACCATAAATGTATGATATAAATGAAAAATAAATAATTATACAGAAAATATAAATATAATATATATATATCATGTAAATAAATTTCCATCTTAATGGCCACCATAAGATGTGGTAGGAGAAGATTGAACAATCATCATTTCGTGAGACAGTAGTTCGCCGTCCACAGAAACAATACGTTCGTTACCCATTAGATAGAGGTGTGTATAAGTGTAGTTAGAATCCATATCATATCAAAAACCTACTATATTTATGATAATATTTTTTCTATAAAATAAAGGAATAAAAATATTTTAGGGGGTTTTTGATTTAAAAGAAAAGAAAAGAACATAATAGAATATGTTACCTTTAAATCTAGCAACTCCCTTTGGTTTGAACCAAAATGATTTCTTGAAGTGCCTTCTTCCTAAGGTAAGGCTTACTGGTGGAAGATAGGAATATTTAAAGCTTATTTGGGCATATTTTGGATGATACAAGGGGCTTTATATGTGTGAGTAATGGGTTAGAGGTGGGGGGTTTTCATAAGGGGGAGGATGTGCTCTTTAGGAAAGTTTGAAAATATTATTTTATTATATAATTATTTTCAGTTTATAAAGATCCAAAACTTATTAAAGTAAAATATAATATGACAATAGTTTGAAATAAAATCATTCAATAAGAATTGGACAGGTTTTTCATATTTGTTTAATCTTTATAATCTTATTTATTTAAATCATTCCTTAAAGAGGTTAACACCGCATCATTATTGTGTCTTAAATTTTTTTATTTATTTTATGTCTAAAAATTATAAACAAAATACCGAGATGTAAGAAATATTTTTATATTTCAAAAGAATATTTATAGTTGATGAGATAACTTATATAACCCCATCTAAGAATTTATTTACTAAAATATATTTGTTATTGTCATTTTTGTCATTACTTTAAATTAATTCATATAAAGCGTCATTATCACTCTTAAGTGGCTCCATGGATTCCCAAAATAGTCTCAAGGATTCCCAAGGTCATAAATGTATCCAAAAATAGGATTAGGACACATTTTATAATAATTTAATATTATTATAATATTATTTTTACCCTGAATTACCCTATTTAACTTTGACAGCGGTAAATAAAAGTCAAAAGTTACCATTCACAATTTTTTTTCATTTTATTTAACCATATTTTACTTGTTAAGAACAGACATGTTTTATGGATTTTCGAAATTCAATTCAAAAAAGCAGTAAAATTCTATTTAAATGAAAAAGTCAGTTTTTGAACTACTACTCTGTGTTTTCACTATTCATAACAAATTGAAGATTTTCAAAAAAATACCAAAAATTAAGCTGCAGATATATTTGATCTTCCAAATTAAAAAATAATGTCTATTTTACCAAATTATAAACATAGAAGTTTCATTAATTAATTTAAAATTAATTCTCGCTGTCAAAATAAAAAGCGAGTTTTTAAGAAATAATAACTATAAAAAGATTGACAGTTGTTTATGTTAAATTTCAAAGTGAAATTACTTCCAATAACCCAAATTGGATTAAATGGTAAAAATATAATCTAATTACACTTTAAATCAAATTAAAAAGATAATCTATCCATATAAATAAATTAGATTAAAAGGCTATTTTGAATTAAGATACAATATTTTTCACTATTCATTAAAAAAGGAATTTTATCAGAAAAATTCAAAAAATTAACCCAAAGTAAATTTTGATGTAACGATTCTAAAGAAGAATTTTATTTTACCAAATCGAACATATAAAAGTGATCAAAACTAGATTTAAAGGTGGTTCTCCATCAAAATGTGGTAAATTGACCTTTTAACGAATATTAGAGTATGTATGCTTAAAATTAGATTCAATCATCTTTTAACCTCTAAATTTTATTAGATAAATGTAAAAAAATTTCATAAACATGTTTAATCATAATATCATTAGTTATGTTCATTCTCTCTAATACAACAGAAATATGTTAACTACCATTTAAAATAAAATTATATTATTATTTTTCAGTATGACCCAACGTTGTGTACAAAGTAAGATTTCAAAGAAACGCGTTGTTGTGTATCGGGTATGCCATAGAACATAAAATCACCTTTAAAGTAAATTTAATATTTAATTTAAAAATACTAATAAATATGAAAATTTATTATTTTTTATTTTCCTAGGATGTTACATCCTTCCCCACTTTTAGAAATTGCATCTTCAAAATTTTAAAATTATGCTTGGAAACTTCGTTAAACGTCCCACATCGGAAAAAGAGTCAACAAAACTATCACATTAAAAGAAATAAATATAAGTACAAAGGGCACTCAAGATAACCCATACTAGGATTCCATGAAAACCTGGATATGGAGGAGAAATAAAGTGTCATGTTCTGATGGAGAGTGATAAAAAACATGATTAAAATATAGTTAACCACTAGAAATTCACATACTTGTGATAGGTTAAACGGTCTTAAGTTCCCCAATAGAAAAATGAAATATACAACATTTTTTTTTATAAGTTCCATTTCATAAATTTGGAGAATTGTTTTATGAGATTGACTAAGGACATGATGAAATATACTTACTTTTCAAGTAGAGTTTCATCCTTTGATAAGTTCCCACCAAAAATTCATATTTTCTCCAAATGATGGGTATTCAGGATGACTTGTTCACATCTGAAGTGCAAGAATCAACTTCTATAGAATCACATAATCCAAAAAAGATAAATTCTATATTTTCTCTATATTTAGAAATTAACCAAAACCACAATGGTTAGTAAAAGATCAAATAATTCCAAAAAAAGATAACACGTAAAAAAAGAAATATTATTCCTAATCTCCAAAATTCGACAAACAATACCCAAAGTTCAACAAATACCATTCAATAAACAATTGTCCATAAAATTCATCAATATAAACCAATCTAAGATTGAAATCCAAAACTCATAAGGATTTAATCACACAGTCTTCCATAGTAAATCTTAACATTTATCTCCAAATAACATCGACTATTTTTAATGTCTCATATTGAAGTGTAATTAACCTAATCACATGTTCTCTAGGATAGGATAATAATTTCCATAAATAACCCAAATAGCCATAAAACATTTATTCTTCCAAATTTAAATTTCAACCATTATTCCACAAATGTAATCTCATAGTATTCTATTTTCCTTAGGCATACAGTGTTTCCTAAAAAAAGAGAACGTCCTACAAAATAACCTTTATCACATAATCACCAAATAAATTTCCAGTACTAAGGATATCTATTTTATAAAACATAAGTCCCTAAAATCAACTTATCCTTGATCTATAAAATCATTTAACTAAATTAATAACTCATACTAACCAGGGAATTCACGTAGGCTAGTGGTAGGTGATGCACCCTTGTCACGCTTCGGTTGTGGGTTTGATTCCCATGGCCTTGTCGGATGTGAAAGGTTGTCACCCATCTTACGGGTTGTCCTTTTTATAAAACTCAAAAATATCCCTAACACATTTTAACCTCAAAGTTTTTCTTATACCTATCATTTTCATCGCAACTCATTAAGACCTCAAAATCTTAATGAAGACTTATATATATTTTCATTTTTTATTTCACCTCTATATGATAAAATAAAACTATTCCCAAAAGAAAGAACACCATACCTTGATCATGGTGCCTAGAGGGTTTCGTTGTCATCTTGTTCACATAGGTAGAAGGTATGTTCATTGCAACAATGATTTAGATATCCTTCAAAATCATTTTCTTCCTTCAAACAAATACACCTTGTACAACATGGGTCATATAGGTGTTGACAGAAAAATTGTTTCGGTAAATAATCATGTATAATATATAATTTCAAAACATCTGATTAAAATTGATTTTTATAAAATAGTCAGACTAAGTTTGAGTTGAAACATTCAATCAATGGTCCTTTTAAAATAACATAATTATGTGCTGAAAGACTATAATTTAAAATGAAATATAAATAGGTTGTGCAAGGGTCTCCTTCTTCAGCACCTTTTTCTAAATCATAATATGCTTCAAAATATTATGATGAGGAAAAATATTTGATAATTCCTTGATAATATTTACCTTTCTCAAAAATATGAGAATATTGTGCAAATAGGATTTGATTAAATATAACCCATGATCCATGACGATATCAAGGTATAGTTGAGGTGTTTGATATCGCAAAAAACTTCTTGTAAGTGATTTGTATGCTAGAAAAAGTTTCACAATCATCTAAACATGACTTTGGAATAAATATTACAAGAATATCATTTGGGAGAGATAGGAATGTTGTTTGAGATCCTCCTCCTTCCATTTTAACTGAATTTCCTTGATATGAAAAAGTTATAAATAAAGGATTTAAATTAAAGAGTAGACATAGAGACTAACCATGTGTCTAAAAAAACTATTAATCCCTAAAGTTATCTAAACCAACCTCTGATACCTACTATAAGTCCTTATCCTTAAACATTACATAATATTTAATTATGTTAATAAATCACATTGAGGATTTTTTCAGGTTTATAGTTTTAGAGAATGAGTCCATAACTATTACATTACATCTCAAAAATTACAAAGTAGACACTTCTACTTAGAATATATTTTTCAAAAAATAAAAAATCTTAAAAGAAAACAATAATTATTTTCTCGATATAAATCTATTTGAGTTCTTCCTTTCTCTTACCCTACCTTATACCTTATAAAAAACATTTCAAAAACTCCGGATGAGCATAAAATACTCAGTAAGGATTATAAAATAAAGAAAGAAAACATTAGTCCATCAATACATACAAAACATAAGATCTTTAACATACTTCATTAATTTATAAGATTTATGAATAACACATTGAAATCATAAATCATAAAGGTAACTTGTGGAATCCATATCAAACTTACATTGTAGCTTTCATACCAACGTAGGGAGTTACATTTGAAATGCCCATCACAGTATATTCCCTAAATATCTCAGGATAAACATTTACATTTACCTCTGTCACATTACCCAATGCATTGTAGAGATATCTCGGGCTCACCCTCCCTAGGTATATCATGGAACCTCCCATGTACGTAAACAATTCCCAGGAACCATAACATATTCATAACACATAAAAAACATAAAGGAAAGATAACATGTCTACATTTCAATCACAATATATCATTTAATTATATTGAAATAACCAATCCATTATCAAAACTATTTTCAATACCAAAATACGTAAATGAGTATATGTTATTTATTTTTTATTTAGAAACATTACATCTTGTTAATGAATCCAAAAATCAAATAATGCTCACGGCGGTAGAAAGGTCGTTGTAACCATGTATGTTTAAAATAATCATTACTTTTTTTCATTTAGTGAAACAGTTTGTAGAGAAAATATTCCCTTTGAATGAAATTAAAAGTCAAAGGGGTTTATACACTGTATAAAATAAAGTCGTGTATAAATAAAAATATGCCTCAATGAAAGGTGATTAAGATGAAGTCCCTTACAAAGATAATTTTGTAAATAAAATAGATTGATTATTTGTATTAACTATAAGTACACATAATGAAAGTATAAATACATGATAAGATATAAAAATTCATTTCTCATATAACCAATGAATGACATAAACATGAAAGATAAGTTTGACCCAATGAATGTAAATTGGGTTAATAAGTTCCCTTACAAAAATTCGACAGCCTAACAACATCACATAAAAATTTAGAAAATGAGTTGATGAGAGAGAAAAAGGGTCTCTCATCAAATTGAAATAAAATGTACATAAATAAGGATATATAAGAACATATCCCGACATTTTAAAATTGAAATTCAAATACTTAACATAAAAGAAGTATTTGACAAAAAGTGGATGGTGTAAGGTTCCTTTACAAAGATTGTATCATTAGATTAAGGATAAATAAATGACATAATTATGTGTGAAAAATATAAATACACCCAATATAATTGGAAATTAAGTATAAAACAAATAGTGGTCATTAATTCATATTCATAGTATGACATAATCAAGAAGTATATGTTTAACCCAAAAATTGAAATTGGGTTAAGAAGTCCCCTTACAGAAATTCAACAGCCTAACGATATCGCTTTCAAATTCAGAAAATGAGTTGCTGAGAGAGGAAAGGGTCTCTCATCACATGGAAATAAAATTTATAGCAATAATTATATAGATGAACATATCCCAACATAAGAAAATGTAAATTAAAAGACATGACATAAAATAAGTCTTTGACTAAAAGAGTACGATGAAAGGTTTCCGTACCGATTTGGTAACATACGAAACATACACCCCATAAAGGAAGGATCCTAAAATAAATATTTAAAAACACATAAATTAAATTATATTAAAAAAATAATACAATCATGGGTAGTATATACACTATTAAAATGGAAATAGTGGAAAATATAGCATGAATCTCACGGGAATAAAAAGTGAGATGGAAACCCATTTCAACGTTGTAATCCATCGAGTCGTAAGACCAAAAGTTAATAACCACCAAATGAATCAAAAAATACCTTGAATATAAATATAATCATGATAATATATATCAAATGGAATTACACAATACACCACATGCAATAAATAAGTGGCGAACAACGGAAATCTCACGGAATTAAAAGTGAGATAAGAAACCCCTTACCTCGTGTCCAACTTGACTCGTATGTTCTCTGTTCTTCATGAATAATAAACATAAGTTAATTTATAATTATTTAAGAACATTTTTGAAGTTTATTATACCCTTTATATCACTTATTACCTTTTTATAACAATTAGTTAAATATTTGAGTTCATATCGGCCATTTTTTCGATGTTCGGAACTTTAGTTAAAAATGAACTCATTATAATTTCAAATTATCCATGTAGTAAAAATTTAATTATCTCCAGAATGATATTCATGATTTATATATCCTATATATCATATATATCCACTTTATATGTATTTATAATATTCCATATCATTTTTAGTGAAGAAATGAAACGCAATGTTCATGGAGACGGTAAGCCGTACGTATGCATGAGCGCTACTTTCATTTATATTCTATATTAAATGGAAAGAAAACTTAATAATAAATATGTATATTATAATTCCAGTATAATATATATGTTATTTGATTTAATTAACTCCATTATTTATACTTTATATGTATGGAATGAATGATTCATATCACTTTTAGGGGGCGGTAGTCCGCACATCCTCAAATGAAATTATCATATTTTCCCATTATGAAAACCATAAAGGTATGATATAAATTAAAAATAAATAAGTATAGAGAAAATATAAATATAATATATATCAAATTTAAATAAAGTTCCATATTAATGGCCACCATAAGAGGTGGTAGGAGAAGATTTAACAATCATCATTTCGTGTGGTAGTAGTTTTCCATCCACAGAAACAGTATGTTCATTCTCCATTAGACGGAGGTGTGTGTAAGCATAGTTTGAATCCTTCTCATATAAAAAACCTATTATATTTATTAAACTAGTTTTGTTATAAAATAAAGGAATAAAAATAGGTCAGGTGGTTGGATAAGTAAAATAAATGAAAAAATATTAAGATAAGACATTACCTTTATATTGGGTAACTCTCTTTGGTTTGAACCAAAAGGATTTCTAGAAGTGCCTTCTACGTAAGGTAATGATTTTAGGTCTAAGAGAGGAATCTTGAGAGAATACTTGGGAAGATGTTGGATGAGCCAAGGGGCTTTAGAGGTGTGATTAATGGGTTAGAGGTGAGGGATTTTTATAAGGGGGAGGAGGGGCTCTTTAGGAAAGTTTGAAAATATTATTTTATTATATAATTATTTTCGGTTTATAAAGGTCCAAATCTAATTAAAGTTGAATATAAGATGACTATTGTTCTAAATAAAATCATCCAATAATAATTGGATAGGTTTTGGATTTTTCTAATCTTTATAATCTTATTTATTTACATCATTCATTAATGAGGTAAACACTGCATCATTATTGTATCATAAATAATTTTATTTATTTGATGTTTAAAATTTATAAAAATTTTCCATTTTGTACAAAATATTTTTATCTTTAAAATGAATATTTATATTCAAATAGATACTTATATAACCCCATGTAATAATTTATTTACTAAAAGATATATGTCTATGTCATTTTGGTCATTACGATAATTAATTAATATAAAGTGTCATTTTCATTCTTAAGTGGCTCCATGGGGTACCAAAATAGACCCAAGGATGCTCATGGTCGGAAATTTATCAACCAATAGGATTATTACACATGTTAGGGTAATTTAATATCATTATAATATTATTTTTACCTTGAATTGCCCTATTTAACTTTAACAGCGGTAAATAAGTCAAAAGTTACTATTCACCAAAAATTATTTTTATATTATTGAACAAAATTTTACTTACTAATAACAAAAATGTATGTCGTATTTTCGAAATTCAATTCACAGAAGCAGTAAAATTTCATTTAAATGAAAAAGTCAGTTTTTCAACTGCTACTCAGTGTTTTCACTATTCATCAAAAATTGAAGTTTTTCAGAAATATACCAAAAATTCATCCTAAGATATATATGACATTCAAAATTAAAAAATTATTTATATTTTACCAAATTTAAAGCATAGAAGTTTCATTAATTAATTTAAAATTAGTTCATGTTGTCAAAATAAAAAACGTGTTTTTTAAGAAATAATAACTATCAAAAGATTGACACTTTTTTATGTTCAATTTCAAAGTGAAATTACTTCCAATGACCAACATTGGATTAAATGGTAAAAATATAATTTAATTACACTTTATAACTAATTAAAAATATAATCTATCCATATAAATAAATTATATTAAAAAGCGATTTTGAATTAAGATACAATATTTTTCACAATTCATTAAAAAATGAATTTTATCAGAAAATACCAAAAATTTACCCAAAGTAAATTTTTATGTCCCAATTTTAAAGAATAATTTTATTTTTTCAAAGATAACATATAAAAGTGACTAAAAATAGATTTAAAGTGGTTACTCCATCAAAAGGCAATAAATCGACATTTTAAAGAATATTAGAATATTTATGCTTAAAGTAAGATTCATTCACATTTTAAGCCTCTAAATTTTATTGGATAAATGTAAAATCATTTAAAAAACATGTTCAATCATAATATGTTTAGTTCTGTTTATTCCCTCCAATACAACATCTAGGCGTTAACTGCCATTTAAAATAATATTATATTATTATTTTTCAGTATGACCCAACGTTGTGTGCAACGTAAGATTCCAAGGAAACTCGTTGTTGTGTATCAAGTACACCATCAAACATAGCATCCAATTTAATGTAAATATAATATATAATTCAAAAATATTAATAAATATGTAAATTTATTATTCTTTATTTACGTGGGATGTAACATTATCACCCTCCAAATGTTATTATTTCATGAATCCTTTTGGGAAATTGGGTATTGATATCATATGGTTTCTCACGTTATTGTTATTTTAATGTTACAAAATCTCATTATTTTTCCATGGGTTATTTAAGATATTATGATTCTTGATTTTTAGTGGCACACATATGTATGGATAATGATGAGTGGGGTCCTATATCAACATCTAATGGTTTTTTTATGCTTATATCTCAAGAGATAACCTTACATGGGCATATTAAGTTTGTTAACATAGGTGTGGGTGTGATGGGTTTGCTCACATTTTCAAGTTTGGACATAATGAGTTTGTTCTCATAGTCATAGGCATAAGGGGGTTTTTCAAACAAGCTTTTCTTTTACATATATTTGTTCCAAATTGTAAAGTTATTTATAAATTTACGCCAGTTTCCCATGTTATTTATCATGTTATATCAATTTTAAAAGATGCATTTTATTTCCATGAGATTCCATTTTTTCATGTTCATATCTAATTTTTAAATTATTCTACACTGTTATATTATGATAACATGTTTTATGATTATTGATATGTGTCTTGAGGCATGCCATATATTTTATGCTTACTTAATGGTCATTTTGTGAGATAATGTTTCTCCATAATGTTTTATGATTATGATACATGGTCTTATGATATTTTATTAAGATATATGTTTATTCCTATTATTCCCCTTCATATTTATGACCAAATTACATATAATACATATTTTCCTTTATTGAGATATTGATCTCACCCCTTTGATATGTTTATATTCTCGAGGTTTTAAATATGATTATATCAAGTGATGTATCTATAAAAGGGTCTAGAGGAGCACATTTATAGTGAAATGATCACAATTTGTGTAAAATAATATATCAATATATCTAGTCTCCAAGACCCTAAACCTTTTAATCCCTATGTTATATGACTTTTTTATGATGTATTATTTAAATCATGATATTATTGTATTATTTATGTTAAGTTTATCATGGGTCACTTCACAGTAGATGTCCACTTTTTGAGACTATAATGATTCTATTAGTAACAATATTTATAAAATAATAGTTTGAATATAAGATATAAAATAATATTTTTCAAATGATTTAAAAAAAAATATAATGGACATTACTCTTACACATTTCCAAAAAAACCTCCCTTTTTATAAATGACAACTTGGATAGTTAAATATTTTCATAAAAAATTTCAATCTTTGTAAAAATGGTCTTAAAATTTATAGAAAGAAATATGAAACACCATTTATCGGCCTTTCAAGATATTTCATGAGAACTCCTTTTAATAAACACGTTAAGGTAAAATCATTTGTTAAAAGTATTGAATAAATAAAAAAATCCTTTTTTAAAACACACTTTTATAATAATTTTACATAACTAACTTTAAATTAAACCAAATCACAGTAAAGATGATACATAAATCACAAATAGGCACCCAAGCATCAAGTAAACACATTCCATGATAACAATAAAAAATGGAACCAACAATAAAATGAACAAGGGAATGCAATAAAATCATGAAATGAAATCCCTTACAGTATCATAATAAGGACCTTGAATCATGAGACTAATTCATAGGATCTAGTAATAAAGACCTGAAATGGTGAAAAGGAACCTAGGATGGAACTACTGAGCCTTCCTGTATCCTTGATCGTCCCATCATAATATCTAAAAATAAATATCACAAGTGTTCCTTCACTACATCAAGCTATAAAAATGGTTTCTACCTTAAATAACACATACCCTTATTAGTCGAACCAAATATGTGTAGTTGGGCATCATTAACTATAAAAATCACTGCTGAAAACTAGGTACTTATCTCATATAGGTGACTGACCATCTACCAAGACTCCCATGAATAGTCAAATAGAGGTTTTTTCGAATAAACCATCACATCTATCAGATATAAATAATTTCAAATAACTCACTCCCCATATCTATCACCCTCACAAGTACCACCCCCTTGCACGTCCATGTATAATCAATATATAAGGAAATGATAATATAAAAAATCCCCTAATGGATTAAAAGCCACCATGTTTATACCATTAGTCACACATGGATAAAATAGGGTCTCAAACATTTATAAATACAATTTAGTTAATGTTATAACAATTCTTTTATAGATGTTCTTGGGAAGCCAATCCGTTTTCAAACAACTTGAAAACTTCATTTAAAATGTTCTTTCAGAATAAATTTTCAAAACATGCATTAATTTCCTAATTGGAAATCCAACCATTTCCAAAACTTTATTTTATAAAAACAACACACAATTTTCAATTATAAAGAAAATGGTGAAAAAAAAACAATTTTTAAAAGATAAATTCCATTATAAAAACACTTCAATCCTACATGATACCCAAAAATTTCAAAACCATCTAAAGTAATGAAGGTTAACTCCCATTATTTTACAAAACAACATTTAAAACACCACATACCCATTTATAATATACAACTAGACTTAAAAATAACTTTATAACATTCAAATCCCTTTCGTAAGGTCACTTGATATTTCAAAAAACACTTGAATGTGACATATTTCCCTTCCATGTTTTTAGACCACTTGAAATACATTTAAAAACTAAAACATGTTTTTTATGAAAATAAAATTCCATAAGACTCCATTTTGAAACATTAGAACTATATTAAAAGAGCCACTTGGGAATTTTAAGAAACACTTGGCACGTGATTTATGTGCACGAATTTTTTAAACAACATTAAATTCATTTAAAAACCAACATGGGTTGGCCATAAAAATAAAATACCATAAGAAATAATTTCAAAACACTCTAACCATTTTAAAAGTTCCATAGAGGAATTTTCACAAGTGCCTAGCATGCGGCATATATATGAAAAGAAGAAAATACATTTTAAAATCACTTATATCCTACTGTAGGCTTATAACATGCTTCTAAAATCATAATAAATCTTTTCAATACATGAAAAAAATTTATATAATGAATTAAATTATAATAAAAAATAGCAATCTACCACATTTAATATGGAACCATCCAAAACATGTTTCCATCTATTGTGAACGCACAATGAAGATAAGAACAACCACTTCAACCCTAGAAATACCAAATCCATATAATTTAAACATAAAAAAACCTTGATCTAAAGTAAAGAAATATATTTATAGCTTTTGGGAGTGAGAAAATAAAAAGGATAAGAGAAATAGAGAATAGAGGAAGAGAAAAGGATAAGAATAAAGGCTTACCCACTTGAAATCCAAGGAAGATGAGGCACCAAATAAAAAAGAAAGAAAGGAGAGAGATACCCCAAGAATACCCCATGGTCATCTAAGATAAAGGAGATAAATGGGATGGATAGGCCCAAAAATAATGAGGTGTAGAAAATACATTTCATGATTTTAATGAATTATTGGATGGCCATATGGTTTTCCAAACTGTGCACCAACTGTTCAGTGGACACCACCAGGGAAAACTAACCTTTCGTGGTTTGGTCACACAGTTCAAAAACCAAGTGAAAACCATACAAAAACCCTCCATAAAACCTAAAAACCTACTTGGATTCTTGTCACATGGGTTTCCTTGGGCCTCAAAAGTTTTATAATGAACCATGCACCACCCATGTGGTCAAACTATGAAATATAAAAAACAATTTGAAAATTCCCTACATAATGGTAGCTTCAGGGTTTTCTATAAACCGTGTTTGAAAACTATTCATATAGGTTAAAATTAAATATTTAATAATTTTTAGATAAATATTTCCATTAAAATAAATTAACCAAAGATATAATAAAATAATATAAAATAAAAGCTAATAGTGAAGCATGGGTGTCAAAAATATGGTTAAAATTAAGTAAATTTCATGTTTAGGATGATCATTATTTTGCATCAAATTAAATTTATGTAAGATAAATGTATAAAATTCATCAAAACATGGTTTAAACAATTCCATGAGGCACAAAAAAACATGTTCATAGTATGGTAGATATTAATTGATGGGATGTGTGTAAGTTAATACCTCATAACATTAAAGTATTGATCTCCCTATATTGGATTGCACATATTATGATAATATATAGAGAGGATATATATTCTAAATTATAGATGTTGAAATGTTTAAAATTTTATAAAAAAATGTTTCATTACCACTCCTTGAAAACCCATCCATCCAAGCTCTGATCTAGACAACAAAAAGACCCAAAGGGCATTACCGATCCCCATGGTCCGGAGACAGGCACCTTGGTATCCAACAACTACAAGAGGGAACAATATTCACAACCTAAAAAAATATACATGGAAAAAATGTATAGAAAGATAAAAACAATCAAATATTCTATAGTCATAAGAACAACACAAGTAGTGATACAAGCAAGGTAGAAAGACAAAATCAAGGTAAATGTCCAAAATAAATCAATAAATAATACTGAACTCAAAAACTAATCAATGTTATACATGGGAAACATACCACTATATCACCACTCACTACCCATTCCTAGATTAAATAAACTTCACCACATCACAATGAAACGTTTAACTTTCTTGTATCATAAAAAACAAGGTCAAAACACCCCTAAGGGAGTGATCATAGTAGGAGCTAAACATGCTCAGTAGGATCCCACACATGTGTTCCATAATAGGCCTCTTTCAAATGATCTCAATATGGTCAAGATAATAAAAACATGGTATGATAAAGAAATTATAATATTTATATCAAAATCATGGTAAAACAATTCCCATTTCTATATTTGTTACACAAAAACCTAATAATACTATTTCAAATAACATTTTCAAAAAACCATTTTACATTTTTCAAAGCATGTGTCATATATCATATAAAATCCTAGTCAATTTAAAACCAAATCACTATGGAGATCTCACATATGATAAAATAGTTTTTGGTAATATATGTCACTTGTAACTAAATAATCAATCAATACTAGTGAACTAAACATGTCCCAAATAAATAGGTCTTATAGAACAATGGAACACCCCCATGGATGAACCCCCTGCAATGTCAGAAAATTAGGTCTATTGGACACATGTCCTAGGGAATATAATAAAACCCCATGAGTATACCCCTTATAGAAATAATGAAAATGATCAATATTGTTCCTCCTCATAGGTACCCAAGGATCCCAAGTACAAAATATTTCAAATCAATTCCCATTTCCCATGACTTATCACAATTCATAAACAATTTCCATGCAACCTTTTTTCACAAAAAACATGTGTTTCACAAACCACATCATAATAATATGAAAACCATATTTCCTTTACCAAAATAAGTGGAAAAAAATATTTTATCAAAATAAATTACAATGAAATATCGAAACATCATGAATCATTTTAGAAATCATTTAAATAACCATTTAGAAAACCAAAAGCAAATACAGTTCACACAAAATAGGAAAGAGACAGAACCACCTACCTCACACTTCGGTCTCACACTAACCACAATGAGATCTATACACTCAAAAGAAAGGTAACACTTGATAAAATTGAAGGTTTCCCTAAAAATTGATTCTCACAAATCAGAAGAATGTTTCCATGAATATAAGGTTACCAAATAAGATAGATTAAAACATACCTCAATGGACACATGCATTATACCACAAACAAAATGAGGTCCAACCTATGATAGATAAAAAACTAGTGAATATATAATAGTTTTAGAAAGATCATAACATGATCAATATATTCCAACAATATAGCCTATAACTGCCTCCAATTCCAAGATAAATGGTGGAAATGAGAGGAATATGATCAAACTCAATAAAGGAGGAACAACGGATCGACTATTGATCTATTCACTAAGAAAATATGATGGAGAGAGACCAAGAAGTTCCTAGACATTCCATGTATTCATATAACAATATTCAGGGTCGAATGGGTTATTAGAGTTTTAAATAGGGGTTCTAGGGATGAAAAAGACTAATCTAGCATTGATTAATTCACCCAATCTTGAGGTCCCGATCTATCTAGTGGTGTCTGGCAGTGAGCCTGCACCACTAGAAGTCCCACTGACCATCCAATAGCCTTATGTAGAAAATATTCACCCCACCATGTATTTCCCCTCCCCTAAACACCCAACGTCCATTCTCAAACATTCAAACAAGTTCCAAAACACCAAGAAAGAGGCAAAAAAGATATTTTAAAGGCTCATACATGAAGTTAAGGTAGGATTTTACATAGTGAGTTAGTCAAAATACCATATATGAGATTAGAATTGGGTTGAAAAATTATAATTATTGATAATAATTTCATATAATTTAGAATATTACATTATAGATTTAACTAGTTCTATAAAAGGAGTACCAAGAGATACATTCGATGAAAAAAATATTAACTAACTCCTTACATTAAAGATCAAGTCACTATCCTCCTTTTATTTTTGAGGATCTAAAAGGTTGTAGGAAAAACAAGTACCCTATATATTTGATATGTGATTCTCAATATAGATGGACTAACCATAGAGGCATAATCTATATGAGTGATACTTTTAGTGTTCATTAAACATGGAGTATGGGATCATTAAATGAACTACAAGTTAAATGATGTTGTATTTTATTAAATTTACTGATTAATTTATTAAAATAATCTCATGGATTTTATTTTCTATTCTACATATATATTTAATATATCATAGACACCCAAAAAAATCCATTAGTGTCATCATATCTAACCAGTTAATAAAAAATATGATATGGATGTGAAAACCAAAAACCAAAAAGGAATTTTTTTTATTACCCAATTTGACTTAATATTAAGGATGTGGTATAAACTATGTTACTTAATTTAACATCAAGGATTTATTTTAGCATCATAGATTTGGTATTTCATAAATTGAAAAAATTATAACACTTTCATGAAATTCCATGGTATTTTTATTTATCTCATAATGATGTTATTTGGAAATTCATTTTCTAAATTACATTCATGAAAGGTTCTTGAGTTGTTAATTTAAAACTTCTTTTTATGTTTCACATCATATCCTTGGTTAAATATATGGTTTGTAAATTTGTTTTTCATGCATTAAAATTGTTTTTAGAATAATTTAAACCATATAAAAAACATCATTTTCAATATTTTTTAGTGTTTGGGCATAGGTTAAATATTACAACCTTCCCTTGTTGAGGAAACTACTAAGATGGTGAAGTGATAAAGAGGGACATCCCAAACCCATTCCCAATATTCCATGGGTAGGTTACTAGAAAATATTATATAAATATGTAAAATACGATACATTTACCATTAATAAAACTACCAAAACTCTACAAGAAATAACATATACAAATCAAAATCCAGGATCAAAGTAGATATCCTCAAACAAAAATAATAAATAATGAACATCATTAAATTTTTTTTCATAAAAAAACAAAAATTATAAATTATCCACAAACCAATCACCTAAAAATAAAAGTAAAATTAAACACTCAAATTCAAAATTTAATAAAAAATAAATCTGAACACCTCACACCTGAGTTAATATTTCCTAATTCCTCTCCCATTACAAACTTATAAATCTTTTAAATATTGAATTTTACTGAGTGGTGAGTACAAAAAAAACTCAATAGTTTATTCCACTAAAACATTATGTTTCAATGTTAGTAAAGAATATTAATGCATTCATATAGGAATTGGATGCCATTGAATAAAAAACACCCCAAGGTAGGTCCACAACACTATATCTACCCCATGAATTATATCATGAAAGATACCCAATACACATGATATAAGTATAATATAACTCATGAAAACATAAATATTTATATGAAAAAGGGTCCCTGCAAACCAACTCACACCCAATTCATTGCTAAAAGTCCTAATGTTGAACATCTTGAGGCTCTAATCACTTTACCACATCAATCATGAACCATAAATCACATCCATACCAAAACCATGTTTTCATAAACCACATTATCCTCTATACCAAATTATCATCTATAACACATCATATAAGGGATAACAGTAAGGATAAAGTAATTGTAAATCCAATACAACATGGATGTTTAGGTACACTTGATTCCAACATGGGCGGTGAATATATAGAAAATGAAGGAATATAATATCTACATCACAAAAATAATTAAATATAAAAATAATAAATTCTCAATTTTCATAATCCTAATTATCTCATCAATCATGTTTCTATCCCAACATCATTTTTCCATCCAAAATAATTCATTCAACCATAACCCACTATATATTCTAATAATGAAAAAATAACCACAACATATACCTATCCACTATTAGAGGTCATAAAGAGATGTAATTTCATAATTAATTTTTAACATATTCTAGTTATAAAAAAATTAATATCATAACCAATTATCATAATAATTTTATATAATTAAATATTCATAAAAAATATTTGAAATATAATGTATGATTATTAGAATCTATTCATTGGAATACAATATAAATTTAATCTCCTATAAAATATAACATTCATCCAACACTAGTTGTCACGACCCCCTCCCACCAAAGATGCCCCTCCTGAGCTGGCAATACTGAAAGGGAGATAATGACCCCCCGAGTCCCGCCTCCAGTAGGCCCTGGGTTGGAGACTAGCACTAAGGGTATGAGTTTTCACAAATATGGGAGGCATTACACTTTTATTATTTTTTTTAAAATCGGGAAATAGGACAAGTCAACCACCAAAAAAGAAAATAGCAAGTGTATAGAAATAAACCCAAACCAAGGCCACATGCATGTTTAAACAATTTTATAACAAGGTGCAAGTACAAGAATGCTCAAAGTATAATACCCAAAGAAAACAATAGTACAACAACTGCAACAACTCCAACTGTCTAACTTGTAGGGCCCCGCATGGACCTGGTAGTCTACCTGGAAACCTGAATGAAAACGTAGGGTGAGCATACAAGTATACTCAGTAGGGAAACCTAAAGCTCTCGTGAAAAAGTGGGGATACATACTAATGTCCCGTCAGAACAACAGAAGAAACCCAGCATGGAATTCTATCCACCCAACCTCACCAGCCACACTCACCAAAAACACAATCACAACAGGTAGTAGTATATAAGAAACAAGAGTATTGGGTACCCCACACCATTTCGCTTTAGTTAGCTGCTCTTCCTAACGGCGAACATCCTGATGCTGCCACACTCTCCCCGCCCGCACACCCCTGGTCCTCACAACCACGTATCCCGCCCGCACAGACCTGGGCCTCACCACCACGTATCCCGCCCGCACACACCTGGGCCTCACAACCACATATCCCGCATGCACACACCTGGGCCTCACCACCACATATCCCGCCCGCACACAATTGGGCCTCATCCCGAAGATTGATGGGAAACAGTAAAACCTGCCCGAAGAGTCTGGGACTAGAACCACCCCAATCGAAACCTACCTGAAGGGTCTTAGGTGTAAGGTTGCCTCAATCCATCACAACCTAAGGGATAAGGAGTTGGAAGGAGCTGGTAACTAAGGGAAAACACCCTCTCCCATGGAATGGGAGTGTTCGGCACTAAGTGATCAACATGGTTGGGGTGCGATAAAACACAAAGATACAGATATATATATATATATATATGTATACCAAACACACATACCAACCTATGGATTCTAAACAAAGAAACTGAGCATGTGCCTCAGCAGTGCTACTACAAAGCATGCATACAACAAACAACCCCAACCCCATTTAGGTTTTCATGTTTCCGCAGAATTAGTTTATTTAGTTCCTTAACTACTGGGAAACTATCCACAACCAACCACATCGATCGTTCGTAAAACATATCCCTGCCATCCACAAATCAAGTTAGGAAAACACAAGCAACACAACCAAGTCCCTTCTTATTAGCCAACCAACCCATTGATTATTAATCTCGTTCCATTACCATGACCCACCATTCATTAAATTTTATTATTCACAACCCATATTTCGTAGACATTTCAACCCATCCCTATAGCCCTGCTGCCAACTGCCATAACCACAACTACACCGTACATCATTATCCCTTTAATAACATTTATCGTAGCCCTGCTTCTCGTCACCAACATCACATTCACACCAACCCACAACCAAGCCAACCACAACCCACTACTCACCCAATTCACAACAACCCACAAAACACCCCCCATCACATGCCACGTATCCAAGCCAACACCCACATGTTCGTTATTCCATTTTTGTTTAACCGGGGTGATCATAGAAGGGTTCCATATTTTCATTCAATCGTCCAACTTTACGTGATTAACCAAATTTCCACATTCAACAAAGTTTCCATTCACAAACATGGTCTAGAATGATAGGGAAACATTTAATTGTGCAAGAAAAGGCTCCCAACGACTGTGATTTTCAGTTGGCATAAGCCTATTCAATTCACAACATAATATCACAGGATATAAAGTAACAGCAATCACAAGTTTCCTAACCCCGTTCTTTAACCAGTTATTATATTCATTTAATGGTTCAACTGTTTCTCATGAAAACAAAAGGATAACCACCCCACATGATGCAGAAATTTGAGAGGCGAAGGTAAGATCCCTACCTCAACAGGTTCTGATCACAACGCTCCCCTGAAACAACTTTAGAAGACGTCAGTCGGCGTCCATCACTTCTGTTGGGTCCCAGAAAAACCTCCTCGGGTGGAAGTCGGAAAGGAAAGGCTGAAGGAAAGACAACGGATCCAAGATCGGATGTTCCACCTCATCGTTATGATTTGGTGGCCGCTGGCGGATCGTAAATCAGAGCTCAGATGAAGAAGTTATGGGAGAAAGAGCCTTTGAGTCTCTTAGGAGAACTCTACTTAGAGGAAAGGGGAGGAGAGGGGTGAGTTGAAAAGGAGGAGGGGACCCCTCCTTTTATAGGCGAGAGAAGAAAAAGTACACGGCATGTAATTTATGGTACATGGCGTGTACTTGGTTATTTCACACAGTCTCCACGCGGCTTCCAACATGGCTCCACGACCGTTGACTGGTCAACACACGGTTTGAGGGTAACACATACGCGGGGAAGGACTACACGGCGTGTACCCATTTATTGCACACGGAAAGGACGCCACTCCAACACTATACACAACTGTTGACTGGTAACGCGTATGCAGGGAAGGACTACATGACATGTAGTACTGGACACACGTCGTGTACCCATTTATTGCACACGGCAGGGACACAGCCTGGAACATGGGGTATACCCGGCAAGGGGGTACATGGCGTGTACTTACACTACTCGGGGTGTACTCATTTACTTCACATGGCAAGGACACGGCCTGTAACACGGGTTATACCCGGTAAGGGGGTACACAACATGTACTTACACTACACAACGTAAACTAATTTAATTCACACGGCGAGGACACGGGCTGCAACACCGGGTATACCCGGAAAGGGGGTACACGACGTGTAATCAAACTACACGGCGTGTAGTTTCAAAATTCTGGAAGGTGTGGGAAAAGTCCATTTTACCCTCCAGAACACTTCGTGGCCTTCTTTTTGACAAAGGAATGGGCCGGAGAGGTCCGGGACATTACATCAGATACCTATGAAAACATTATCGTCCCCGAGAATTCAAAAACCAACCCAGAGGAACCCAACAAGATACCTCTTAGGGTTCTCATTATAACAGGAACCCAACCAACAACCCTAATCATAGGTGTTAGGAATTCCCCCTCCTATGTAGAGATATTATCCTCTTTAAGCGGCACTGACTCACTAGCACAGGTTTAATTGCATCCGCATTAATGTGTCTCGATTAAGTATTGGGACTTCCCACTTCCATATATTACGATTTTCCAACTTACACTACCCCCAACATCGTTCAACCCACACACTGCCCAAACACATGGCTTGGGGAATTCCTTATCCCATGTCGAGATATTATCCACTTTAGGCGGCACTGACTCACCTGCATGGGTTTAATCGCATCCACATTAATGCGTCTCGATTAGGGATTAGGTCTTCCCATCCCCATATGATAGGGCTCTTCACATACATTTAATTGAAAGAGGGAAACAACATAGCATTAAAAACTCTCAAAAACATGGTCCATGCCCAAATAATGAGAAAAAATAGTTCCAACAATGGAGTGTAATGCTCCCAAACAAAAAATAAAGGAGATTATTCAAGAAAACCCAAAAACATCTCTATCGATCCCTAGTCCTTCTAGAGATGCTACCTCTGATGCATGAAACTATACACGCCCAGCTCGTCTGCCACTCTGTTGATGTCTGCCTCCTCGACCATGTCCCGGTTGGGATCCTTGAGGAACTCCTTATGGCTGGCCACCACCTGCTCCATCTCCCCTCAGAGGGACTGGAGCCTGTTTGTAGAGACTCGAAGCTTAATGTACATGGACATTACATTACTTTTGCGGAATGCTTAGTACATAACAAAAACACACACACAAGGACCATAATAGTTTAGTGTCTTTGGAAACTCGGAACCTAATCTTCTAATCATGGTGAAAGATCTTCAACATCTCCCATAAAGGTCTTCTTACTTTTGTTTCCTTACCTAAAATCTTTCTTTTAATCCTGGGGGAAAAGAAAACATAAAAAGGGTGAGCTAAAATGCTCAGTAGGGGTAAGCATGGATAAAATAAAACATACCATATACATTTGAACTTAAAGAAAACACGAACATTAAAAATCTTGAACAACTACATAAAACATGGAAGTACATAAGGCATAGATCATAATGGAACATAAATCATGATAAAATAGCATGGGAATAAAACATGTAATTGTGGAATCCATTAAGCACATGTAATTATTTCCATAGTAGCCAAGGCATTGCTGCCAAGACCATCTTAGTGGACAATGTCCCTTTCTGAATCGAGTTCACTCCTCATTTCAGTCCTATTTTACTGAACCGGTTTAACCTGCCGTTCCATCCATGTCTATATCATGAGATATAAATCCTTACCCAATACATTGGAGGGAGATATAGGTCCCACCCATCTCATAATGAAATAATTCTTACTTGTTCCACAAAATAAACATACATCATTCATAAAAACCCAATAAATAAAATGGGTTCCATAAACATCATCCCATCATCACATAATCCATATAAAAGAAATAGATATCATTTCATACTAAGAGAAGTGAAACCATGCAAATCATAGAGACATTATACATGAAACATACACATATGAAATAATGTCATCTTAGAAGAAAAATGGTTTTAATAAAACACTTGAAATGAATTCTTGAGGAAAATATCCCTTTTTCTTCAAAATCATTTTCTTTTCACAAAATGTCTTGCAATTTTAAAAGAAAAGGATTTTTTTGAAAATAGAAATGAAATATTTTGGAGGAATCTTCATGAAACTATGGCTTTAAAAAACCGCAAAAATCCGTTCGTGCCGTATAAGTTAAAAAAACATTCTTCTCGTACTTTTGCTGGAAAAGTCAAAAAGTACCTCGTAACGTAAACAAAAGAACGATTCGTTACATACCATGTAGTAAAAGTCAAGAATGGTTAAAAAGGACTTTAAACATACATGAAAACACTTTTATAAAACATTTACTTGGATGATATAAATATCCCCAGTAAATACTTACGAATAAGAAATCTCGGATAAAAATGAGATTTTAGAATTATCCCTTACCTTAGGTCCGATTTGATTCGTAAGTGTCCGAACCTCCTGTATAATGATTTAAATAATGTTATTGGATTATTAAAGAATCATATTAATTGTTATGATATCATATATGGAACACTTATGACTTTATATTACCCGTTCTTTTGTAAATTAATTGTTAAAGAGCGTTTTTGGTAAAATCGTTTCATTTGTCGTCCATGTTTTGACTTGTAATTATTCATATGATTACTTAGATCATGATTACTTACATCCAGAATGTAAAACATGATTTATATATAATATATATTCAGAATATACATATATATAATAGATTGATAAATGGAAATAAATACACCGTTCATGGAGACGGTAGGCCGTACATACGCATGAACGTTGTTTTCGTTTCCTCATTGAATTGAATGGAATTAATTGGATGACATTTATATATACACATAAATCCAGTATCATTATTATGTCATATATTTCATAATTACTTATTATATATACTTTATAATCATTTATGAATGGTTAATCATTGAGAATGAATCTCATCGCGTCGTGCAGACGGTATTCCGTACGTACGCACGAGCGATGATATCATTCCCATGATCGTAGAATTTTATTGGAGTGTATGTATACTTTCAAATAATCATTATAAGTTTATAATAATCATATATAGTTATTATTTTCACCATTATACCCATCCAAGTAAGGTGGTGGTGGAAAATAGATTACACCACGGCGTGGAGACGGTATTCTGTACGTATGCATGCACGGTGATTTCGTTTTCCGTAGGATGGATAGATGGTGAAATAGGGTTGTTTCATACTTATAATAACATATCTTTATATGAGTGATACTGATGTTATTACTTCATAATGAAACAACCTAAGAAGAATATGTGGAAGAAGAAATATAGTTGAAAGAATCGGTAACGGACATTACCTCTTCTTTGAAGCGCTTCTTTGAGATCTCCTTTTAGGGTACTAAAATTGGTCTTTGAGTAAGACCAGAACCTCTAAGATGTTTCTAGGGAAGTGGAGAAGATAATATTGTAGGGTTTGGCCGAGCTTGAATGCTCAAAGTGGTGTGAGGAAGAGAGGGAGGGGGTGCCCTTTTATAAGGGAGGAGAGGGGCACCTTTGGAATAACAAAAAATATTATTTTATTATAAAGCCAAATTCGGTTTTAAATAGCTCCAAATTGATTTATTTCGAAGCTAAGGAGGGGATGGGTCTACATCCTCTCATCCAATAGAATTTAGACAAGTTTATATTCCTATTTTAACCTTATCATTTATATTTAACTTAAGTTAGATAATTTTACTTTTACTGTGTCTTCTTGTTTTCTTACACTATAAGGTTAATAAAATTACAATATCAAGACAAAAGAACCTCAAGTTGTTTATTATTAATATATATATAACCTTATATAATTCATTTGGCAGAACCTTATATTTCTAGGAATAAAATAACAATTAATAATATAATATTTGTTTTAAAAACTATTTTATGTCAATTTTGACACTATTTAGTAATTGATTTTCTGAAACTCGTAACAAATTGATTAGTTAGAAAAAAGTTAATTAAATCAGTAATAAAATGTCATATTAACATATAAAATTAGTTTAATTCATAAAAAGTTTTAAATTACATTTATTTGGGTATTTATAACATCAATTATGTCAATATTTCATTAATAAGACAATTACTGCATCATCTTTGTGTCATAATAAATGATAATTATTTAATCCCTAAAAATTCTAAATAAATTCCTATGATGTAGATACTTGTATTAGATTTCTGGAGACTATTAATATTTTAAGTTTCATGAAGTTTATCACTAAATTAAAATTATTATACTTATAAGATTTAAGAAAGTGACATGTTGTCACATTCTTTGGTTTTAATAATAATTAAATTATTTTCATGGAAAAAAGTCCATTAAATGAATATAATATTAGACTTAGGTGATATGGGTCTACTTTTAGTCATAAAATAGGATTTGTACATGTGTTATGGTTATTTTATAATATTATATTTACCCTTAATTACCCGATTTACCTATAACTATGGTAAATAAAATTTACCGTAGTTACTATTGATAATTCCCAAAAATAAAAAGTAGCTTATTAACATAATTTGGATCCACTGATTACAAATATGGAATCCATTTTTCCAAATTCAATACACAAAATTTACATAAATTAAATAAAAATTAATCCCATTATCGAAAGAAAACGGGTTTTTCTTTAAAACATTGCAAAAGATTGAATTGATTTATCCTACGAATTCAAGGTAGAATCAATGATAATGACAAAAATTATATTAAATGGTAAAAATATATTATATTTATACTTTAAAACCATTAAATATTATAATTTAACCATATAAATTATTGCGATGAAAAAAGTTGTTTTTAATTAAAATATAGCGTGTTTTTACTATTCATCAAAATATGAAAGTTACCAGAATAATATGAAAAATTTATCCAAAGTAAATTTTTATTTCATTATTATAAAGAAGAATTTTATTAGTCAAATTTAACTTATAAACATGTCAAAAACTATATTTAAAGTGGGTGCACCATCAAAAGGCGGCAAAACTACATTTTTTGAAAAATACTCATTTTACCCGAAAAATTTATTTTGTTCTTATACAATGTTTTAGAAAATGTGTAAGACGAATAATAATGTTATAAGATTAAAAATTTATTTAATACTATTCATAATGGCTATTTCATAATAATATTATAATAGCATATCGTTGTTTAGTGAAACTCGGTATTGCGTACAACACACGCTATTGAGGAAGGTCGTGATTGCATGTAATGCAAGCCAAGTCAAGGTTGTGTGATGTGCAAGAATCCTTCGTTGTTTTTTTATAACATAATCCAAACATATTTCATTTATACATTGAATATATATATATATATATATATATATATACTCAATGTTGCGTAGAATAACTATTATCAAAATTGTGTGTAACACGATCCAAGAATAGTGTTGCGTATACTGCAAGCTAATACGGTGTTGCGTATAGGGCAAGGTAATCTTGGTGTAGCATACAACACAAGACATTAATGAAATTAAAAGAATATTTTTCATAAAATCTTGGGGTGTTACATTCTACCCCCCTTAAAATGAATTTCGCTCTCAAAATTCGTCGGGGTTATAAATGGTTTACTACTCGAAAGTTTGTTTAATAGAAACCCACATTGTAAAAAGGAATACCAAAACATGGCTTTAAAAACAAAAGTATAAAATGTAACGGTTACCCAAATTAACTCATCACTGGGTTTCCACGTAGGAGAACATAGGTGAAAATATGGATATGGAAGAAAAATCTAACCATCAAGTTCTGATGGAGAGTGGTAGAGAACATGGCTATGAAAAATCCAACAATCACAAAGCTATTGATTTGTGATGATCTAAGGCACCATCTGATTCATCAGATATAAGAGCACTAGGACAACCTTTTTGGTTTTCAAGATCATTTCCCTAAAGTTGTTGAAATTGGAATTAGAATAAATACTTTCGTGATTTTGGTACAGTCTCACCATTGGCCTTTCTTTGGACAATTTCCACTTCATCTCTTAAAGAAATGAAGTTGAATTTGTCATTCGTGATGTGTTAGCAGATCATGTGATAGAATGATTGGTCATTCCATCTATCTCAAAAAAATACATAAGTCCATCTTTAGTGAGATTAATCATATATGGTTCCTAAAATGGACTTATACTTCATATATCATACTGCTTAATATAATAAAACAAGTTTCTACTAAACATGGACTTCCTATAGGCCAGTGGTAGGCGATAAAGTCCAGTCGCACTTCGGTTGTGGGTTTGATTCCCACAGCCTTGTCCGACGTGATGAGATGTCGCCCATTCGGTAGGTTGTCCTTTTTCTAAAACTACATTACTATAACATCCCATCAATAATATTGAACTAACTTATGTCCAACATAATCCATTCCAATATTTAGGCTTATCTAAAATACTTCGGTCCAAGATCATAGTATAAAGAAACGATTACTTGAAATGTCATCAACCAAGCATGTGAATACCATCATTTATCCCCCATATATCTTGTCGGTCACATTCCAATCATGTGAATACCTTAATCATGTATTCTCTTGAAAAATGAATACCCATTGAATCTTAGTGAAAACATGAGTGCTGTCAAAAGTTAACTCTTTCCACATACCAAAATAATCAAAATTATATATACTCAAACCATGATATCACTTAGTCCTTATATCAATCATGAGCTCATTAATACAATCAAACATCTCATTATCTTCTTATTCCTTCATAATGCGCATATCATCTACTTTACAAAAATATCTGAATAACCTTCCATGGTTACTGGTACCATTCAACATATACTTTCAAATACTTTTAGGAAAAAAAATAGTTTAACAATATTTAGATGATTCTTTATTCCATAGTACCATTAACTATACAACATTACTCTCGATAAACATACAATCATTCCACTACCTTCTAAAACAACTGACTGAGCTTCAACACTTCTTTCATCTCACATATCATTTGTAGTCTCTTCATCATCATCAACATAAATACTACCCATACTACCGTACTGATTCTCTTCATGAGACTTTCCCTTAGGGCATTGGTTTTCATAATGCCTGTATATTCCACATTTAAAACATTTAACCATTGTTGATGTCATAGGAATACCATTATCCTCATCCATGGTGTTAACTGAACCTTTTCCTTTGCACTTACTGGCTTTGTTTCCTTCTTTTCCACACCCAAAGCATCTTCCAGTTCCTTTGAAACATTCTCCTTGATGCCTCTTCCCACATGATTTATATAGGGGAAATTGAACTTTCTTTCCTCTATGATCATCATGAAACTCCATCTTTCTCGTATTAGTCGAGTCAGGAAACTTACAAAATTTGAGTTTATTGATCACATTATGAGATTTCTGATTCATCATAACAATGTTGTTTGGACTTCCAAATACCATTTCATTTGGTTTCTCAAGAAGAATATCATTCCATTGTCCTTCATATCCTCCATTATCATGAATCTTCCTATTTCCAGCCATTTTCTAAAACCCAAAAAGAATAGTGTGAGAGGAAAAAAATAATGCTCCGGAAAACAACATAGTAAAGGGGGAGTATGCTCAATATCTAACATCTTAGGTTAAATTCTATGATCATTACCGTAGTTTTGGGACTGTATCCTATACATATACTTATCCTTATGGACATCCCTAGACATACCTTAGAAATATCTCTAGGGATCTCACTAACGTTTTCACATCCTAGTTTCTAAAGGTTAACTAAACCTCCCTCTGATACCAACTATAGAGACCCGAAGCTTAATATACATGGACATTACATTACTTTTTCGGAATGATTAGTACATAAAAAAAATATACACATAATGACCGTAATAGTTTAGTGTCTTTGGAAACTCGGAACGTAATCTTATAATCGTGGTGAAAGATTTTCAACATCTCCCATAAAGGTCTTCCTACTTTTGTTTCCTTACCTAATATCTTTCTTTTAATCATGGGAGAAAAGAAAACATAAAAAGGGTGAGCTCAAATGCTCAGTAAGGGTAAGTATGGATAAAATAAAACATACCATATACATTTGAACTTAAAAAAACATGAACAGTAAAAATCTTGAACAACGACATAAAACATGGAAGTACATAAGGCATTGATCATAATGGAACATAAATCATGATAAAATAGCATGGGAATAAAACATGTAATTGTGGCATCCATTAAGCACATGTAATTATTTCTATAGTAGCCAAGGCATTGCTTCCAAGACCATCTTTGTGGACAAAGTCCCTTTCTGAATCGAGTTCACTCCTCATTTTAGTCCTATTTTACTGAACCGGTTTAACCTGCCATTCCAGCCATGTCTATCTCATGAGATATAAATCTTTAACCAATGCATTGGAGGGAGATATAGGTCCCACCCCTCTCATAATGAAATCATTCTTACTTGTTCCACAAAATAAACACACATCATTCATAAAAACCCAATAAATAAAATGGGTTCCATAAACATCATCCCATCATCACATAATCCATATAAAAGAAATGGATATCATTTCATAATAAGAGAAGTTAAACCATGTAAATCATAGAGACATTATACTTGAAACATACACATATGAAATAATGTCATCTTAGATGAAAAATGGTTTTGATAAAACACTTGATATGAATTCTTGAGGAAAATATCCTTTTTTCTTCAAAATCATTTTCTTTTCACAAAATGTCCTGAAATTTTAAAAGAAAAGGATTTTTTTGAAAATAGTCATGAAATATTTTGGAGTAATCTTCATGAAACTAAGGTTTAATAATACCATAAAAATCCGTTCGTGCCGTATAAGTTAAAAAAACATTCTTCTCGTACTTTTTCCAGAAAAGTCAAAAAGTACCTCGTAACGTAAACAAAAGAAAGATTCCTTACATACTATGTAGTAAAAGTCAAGAATGTTTAAAAAGTAATTTAAACATACATGAAAACACTTTTATAAAACATGTACATGGATGATAGAAATACCCCCAGTAAATACTTACGAATAAGCAATCTCGGATAAAAATGGGATTTGCAGAATTAACCCTTACCTTAGGTCCGATTTGATTCATAAGTGTCCGAACCTCCTGTATAATGATTTAAATAATGTTATTGACTTATTACAGAAACATATTAATTGTTATGATATCATATATGGTTCACTTATTACTTTATATTACCCGTTCATTTGTAAATTAAATGTTAAAGAGCGTTTTGGGTAAAATCGTTTCATTTGTCGTCCGTGTTTTGACTTGTAATTATTTATATGATTACTTAGATCATGATTGATTACATCCAGAATTTAAAACATGATTTATATATAATATATATTCAGAATATACATAGATATAATATATTGATAAATGGAAATAAATACACCGTTCATGGAGATGGTAGGTTGTACGTACGCATGAACGTTGTTTTCGTTTCCTCATTGAATTGAATGGAATTAATTGGATGAAATATATATATATAAATAAATCCAGTATCATTATTATGTCATATATTTCATGATTACTTATTATATATACTTTATAATCATTTATGAATGGTTAATCATTGAGAATGAATCTCATCGCGTCGTGGAGACGGTATTCTATACGTACGCACGAGCGATGATATCGTTCCCATGATCATGGAATTTTTTTGGAGTGTATGTATACTATTAAAGAATCAATATAACTTTATAATAATAATATATAGTTATTATTTAAACCATTATACCCATCCAAGTAAGGTGGTGGTGGAAAATAGATTACACCACGGCGTGGAGACGGTATTCTGTACGTACGCACGCGCGGTTATTCTGTTTTCCGTAGGATGGATAGATGGGGAAATAGGGTTGTTTCATACTTATAATAACATATCAGTATATTAGTGAAACTGATTTTATTACTTCATAATGAAACAACCTAAGAAGAAGAAGTGGAAGAAGAAATAAAGTTGAATGAATCGGTAACAGACATTACCTCTTCTTTGAAGCGCCTCTTTGAGATCTCCTTTTAGGGCACTAAAATTGGTCTTTGAGGAAGACCAGAACCTCTAATATGTTTCTAGGGAAGTGGAGAAGATAATTTATCCGGGGTTGGCCGATATTTATGTCTCAAAGTGGTGTGAGGAAGAGAGGGAGGGGGTGCCCTTTTATAAGGGAGGAGAGGGGCAGCTTTGGAATAACTAAAAATATTATTTTATTATAAAGGAAAATTCATTTTAAAATAGCTCCAAATTGATTTATTTCGAAGCTAAGGTGGGGATGGGTAGAAATCCTCTCATACAATATAATTTATACAAGTTTAAATTCCTATTTTAACCTTATCATTTATATTTAACTTTAAGTTAGATAATTTTACTTTTACCGTGTCTTCTTGTTTTCTTACACTATATGGTTAATAAACTTACTATATCAAGCCAAAAGAACCCCAAATTGTTTATTATTAATATATATAACCTTATATAAGTCATTTTTCCGAACTTTAGATTTTTAGGAATAAAATAACAATTAATAATATAATATTTGTTTTAAAAACTATTTTATGTCAATTTTGACACTATTTAGTAATTGATTTTTGTGAAACTCATAACAGATTGATTAGTTCAAAAAAAGATACTTAAATCAATAAATACATGTCATATTAACATATAAAATTATTTTAATTCATAAAAAATCTTAAATTACATTTATTTGGGTATTTATAACATCAATTATGTCAATATTTCATTAATAAGACAATTACTACATCATCTTTGTGTCATAATAAATGAAAATTATTTAATCCCTAAAAATTCAAAATATATTCCAATGATGTATATACTTGTATTAGCTTTCTGGAAACTATTCATGTTCGAAGTTTCATGAATTTTATCACTAAATTAAAATTATTATACTTATAAGATTTAAGAAAGTGACATGTTGTCACATTCTTTGGTTTTAATAATAATTAAATTATTTTCATTGAAAAAAGTCTATTAAATGAATCTAATCCGACCCTTAGGTGCTATGGTTCGACTTTTAGTCATCCAATAGGATTTTGACATGTGTTAGGGTAATTTTATAATATTATATTTACCCTTAATTACCCGATTTGCCTTTAACTATGGTAAATAAAATTTACAGTAGTTACTATTCATAATTCCCAAAAATAAAAAGTAGCTTATTAACAAAATTTGGATCCACTGATTCCAAATATGGAATCCATTTTTACAAATTCAATAGAAAAAATTTGCAGAAATTAAATAAAAATTAATCCTGTTGTCGAAAGAAAATGGGTTTTTCTTTGAAACATTGCAAAAGATTGAATTGATTTATCCTACGAGTTAAAGGTAGAATCATTGCTAATGACATATATTATATTAAATGGTAAAAATATATTCTATTTATACTTTAAAACCATTCAATATTATAATTTAACCATATAAATTATTGCGATGAAAAAAGTTGTTTTTAATTAAAATATAGCGTGTTTTTACTATTTATCAAAATATGAAAGTTACCAGAATAATATGAAAAATTTATCCAAAGTAAATTTTTATTTCATGATTCCAAAGAATAATTTTATTTTGTCAAATTGAACTTATAAACATGTCAAAAACTAGATTTAATGTGGGTGCGCCATCAAAAGGCGGCAAAACTGCATTTTTTGAAAAATAATCATTTTACCCGAAAAATTTATTTTGTTCTTATACCATGTTTTAGAAAATGTGTAAGACTAATAATAATTTTATAAGATTCAAAATTTAGTTGATACTATTCATAAAATCTATTTCATAATAATATTATAATAGCATTTCGTTGTTTAGTGAAACTCGGTATTGCGTACAACACACGCTATCGAGGAAGGTCGCGATTGCGTATAATGCAAGCCAAGTCAGGGTTGCGTGCTGTGCAAGAATCCTTCATTATTTATTATAACATAATCCAACCATATTTCATTTATACATAGAATATATATATATATATACACTCAATGTTGCGTAGAATAACTATTATCAAAATTGTGTGTAACACGATCCAAGAATAGTGTTGCGTATACTGAAAGTTAATACGGTGTTGCGTATAGCGCAAGGTAATCTTGGTATAGCATACAACACAAGACATTAATGAAATCAAAAGAATATTTTTCATAACATCTTGGGGTGTTACATTCTACCCCCCTTAAAATGAATTTCTCCCTTGAAATTCGTCGGGGTTATAAATGGTTTACTACTCGAAAGTTTGTTTAATAGAAACCCACATTGTAAAAAGGAATACCAAAACATGGATTTAAAAACTAATGTATGAAATGTAACGGTTACCCAAATTAACTCATCACTGGGTTTCCACGTAAGAGAACATAAGTGAAAATATGGATGTGGAATAAAAATCTAACCATCAAGTTCAGATAGAGAGTGGTAGAGAACATGGCTATGAAAAAGCCAACAATAAAAAAGCTATTGATTTTTGATGATCTAAGGTACCATATGATTCATCGGATATAAGAGCACTAGGACAACATTTTTGGTTTTCATGATCATTTCCCTAAAGTTGATGAAATTGGAATTAGAAGAAATACTTTCTTGATTTTGGTACAGTCTCACCATTGGTTGTTCTTTGGACAATTTCCACTTCATCTCTTAAAGAAATGAAGTTGAATTTGTCATTCGTGATGTGTTAGTAGATAATGTGATATAATGATGGGTCATTCCATCTGTCTCAAAAAAAATACATAAATTCATCTTTAGTGAGATTAATCATATATGGTTCCTAAAATGGACTTATACTTCATATATGACACTTCATAATATAATAAAACTAGTTTCTACTAAACATGGACTTCCTATAAGCCAGTGGTATGCGATAAAGGCCAGTCACACTTCGGTTGTGGGTTTGATTCCCACAGCCTTTTCCGACGCGATGGGATGTCGCCCATCCTGCAGGTTGTCCTTTTTCTAAAACTACATTACTATAACATCCCATCAGTAATATCGAACTAACTTATGTCCAACATAATCTATTCAAATAATTAGACTTATCTAAAATACTTTGGCCCAAGCTCATAGTATAAAGAAAGGATTACTTGAAATGTCATCAACCAAGCATGTGAATACCATAATTTATCCCTCATATATCTTGTCGGTCACATTCCAATCATGTTAATACCTTAATCATGTATTCTCTTGAAAAATGAATACCCATTGAATCTTAGTGAAAACATGAGTGCTGTCAAAAGTTAACTCTTTCCACATACCAAAATCCTCAAAATTCTATATACTCAAACCATGATATCACTTAGTCCTTATATCAATCATGAGCTCATGAATACAGTCAAACATCACATTATCTTCATATTCCTTCATTATGCGCATATCATATACTTTACAAAAATATATGAATAACCATCCATGGTTACTGGTACCATTCGACATATACTTTCAAATAATTTTAGGAAAAACAATAGTGTAACAATCTTTAGATGATTCTTTATTCCATAGTACCATTAACTATACAACATTACTCTCGATAAACATACAATCATTCCACTACCTTCTAAACCAACTGACTGAGCTTCAACAATTCTTTCATCTCACATATCATTTGTAGTCTCTTCATCATCAACAACATAAATACTACCCATACGACCGTACTGATTCTTTTCAGGAGACTTTACCTTAGGGCATTGGTTTTCATAATGCCCGTACATTCCACATTTAAAACATTTAACCATTGTTGATGTCGTAGCAATACCATTATCCTCATCCATGGTGTTAACTGAACCTTTTCCTTTGCACTTACTGGCATTGTGTCCTTCTTTTCCACACCCAAAGCATCTTCCAGTTCCTTTGAAACATTCTCCTTGATGCCTCTTCCCACATGATTTACATAGGGGAAATTGAACTTTCTTTCCTCTATGATCATCATGAAACTCCATCTTTCTCTTATTAGTCGAGTCTGGAAACTTACCAAATTTGAGATTATTGATCATATTATGAGATTGCTGATTTGGCATAATAAAGATGTTTGGACTTCCAAATACCATTTCATTTGGTTTCTCAAGAAGAATATCATTCCATTGTCAGTCATATCCTCCATTATCATGAATCTTTCTATTTCCAGCCATTTTCTAAAACCCAAAAAGAATAGTGTGAGCGGAAAAAATCATGCTAGATAAAACAACATAGTAATGGGGGAGTATCCTCAATATCTAAAATATTAGTTTAAATTCTATGATCATTACCATAGTTCTAGGACTGTATCCTATACGTATACTTATCCTTAGGAACATCCCTAGACATACCTTAAAAATATCTCTAGGGATCTCACTAACATTTTCACATCCTAGTTTCCAAAGGTTAACTAAACCTCCCTCTGATACCAACTATAGAGACCCTAAGATTAATGTACATGGAAATTACATTACTTTTGCGGAATTCTTAGTACATAACAAAAACACACACACAAGGACCGTAATAGTTTAGTTTCTTTGGAAACTCAGAACGTAATCTTCTAATCGTGGTGAAAGATCTTCAACATCTCCCATAATGGTCTTCCTACTTTTGTTTCCTTACCTAAAATATTTCTTTTAATCCTGGGGGAAAAGAAAACATAAAAAGGGTGAGCTCAAATTCTCAGTAAGGTTAATCATGGATAAAAAAACATACCATATACATTTGAACTTCAAAAAAAACATGAACATTAAAAATCTTGAACAACGACATAAAACATGGAAGTACATAAGGCATAGATCATAATGTAACATAAATCATGATAAAATAGCATGGGAATAAAACATATAATTGTGGCATCCGTTAATAACATTTAGTGATTACCATAGTAGCCAAGGCGTTGCTGCCAAGACCATCTTAGTGGACAAAGTCCCTTTCTGAATCGAGTTCACTCCTCATTTCAGTCCTGTTTTACTGAACCGGTTTAACCTACCGTTCCAGCCATGTCTATCTCATGAGATATAAATCTTTACCCAATTCATTGGAGGGAGATATAGGTCCCACCCATCTCATAATGAAATCATTCTTACTTGTGCCACAAAATAAACATACATCATTCATAAAAACCCAATAAATAAAATGGGTTCCATAAACATCATCTCATCATCACATAATCCATATAAAAGAAATGGATATCATTTCATAATAAGAGAAGTGAAACCATGTAAATCATAGAGACATTATACTTGAAACATACACATATTAAATAATGTCATCTTAGATTAAAAATGGTTTTGATAAAACACTTGAAATAAATTCTTGAGGAAAATATTCCTTTTTCTTCAAAATCATTTTCTTTTCACAAAATGTCTTGCAATTTTAAAAGAAAGGGATTTTGTTTAAAATAGTCATGAAATATTTTGGAGGAATATTCATGAAACTAAGTCTTTATAAAACCTTAAAAATCCTTTCGTGCCATATAAGTTAAAAAAACATTCTTCTCGTACTTTTGCCAGAAAAGTCAAAAAGTACCTCGTAACGTAAAAAACAGAAAGATTCCTTACATACCGTGTAGTAAAAGTCAAGAATGGTTAAAAAGGACTTTAAAAATACATGAAAACACTTTTATAAAACATGTACATGGATGATAGAAATATCCCCAGTAAATACTTATGAATAAGCAATCTCAGATAAAAATGAGATTTGCAGAATTATCCCTTACCTTAGGTCCGATTTGATTCGTAAGTGTCTGAACCTCCTGTATAATGATTTAAATAATGTTATTAACTTATTAAAAAAACATATTAATTGTTATGATATCATATATGGTTCACTGATGACTTTATATTACCCGTTCTTTTGTAAATTAAATGTTAAAGAGCATTTTGTGTAAAATCGTTCCATTTGTCGTCCGTGTCTTGACTTGTAATTATTCATATGATTACATAGATCATGATTAATTACATCCAGAATGTAAAACATGATTTATATATAATATATATTCAGAATATACATATATATAATATATTGATAAATGGAAGTAAATATACCATTCATGGAGACGGTAGGTCGTACGTACGCATGAACGTTGTTTTCGTTTCCTCATTGAATTGAATGGAATTAATTGGATGACATATATATATATATATATCCAGTATCATTATTATGTAATATATTTCATGATTACTTATTATATATACTTTATAATCATTTATGAATGGTTAATCATTGAGAATGAATCTCATCGCATCGTGGAGACGGTATTCCGTACGTACGCACGAGCGATGATATCGTTCCCATGATCGTGGAATTTTATTAGAGTATATGTATACTATTACAGAATCAATATCACTTTATAATAATCATATATAGTTATTTTTTACACCATTATACCCATCCAAGTAAGGTGGTGGTGGAAAATAGATTACACCACGGTGTAGAGACGGTATTCCGTACGTACGCACGCGCGGTGATTTTGTTTTCCGTAGGATGGATAGATGGTGAAATAGGGTTGTTTCATACTTATAATAACATAGCAGTATATGAGTGATACTGATGTTATTACTTCATAATGAAACAACCTAAGAAGAAGAAGTGGAAGAAGAAATAAAGTTGAAAGAATCGGTAACAGACATTACCTCTTCTTTGAAGCGCCTCTTTGAGATCTCCTTTTAGGGAACTAAAATTGGTCTTTGAGGAAGACCAAAACCTCTAAAAGGTTTCTAGGGAAGTGGAAAAGAGAATTTGGCAGGGTTTGGCCGAGGTTGAAGGCTCAATGTGGTGTGAGGAAGAGAGGGAGGGGGTGCCCTTTTATAAGGGAGGAGAGGGGCACCTTTGGAATAACTAAAAATATTATTTTATTATAAAGCCAAATTCGATTTTAAATAGCTCCAATTTGATTTATTTCGAAGCTAAGGTGGGGATGGGTCGAAATTCTCTCATCCAATAGAATTTACACAAGTTTAGATTCCTATTTTAACCTTATCATTTATATTTAACTTTAAGTTAGATAATTTTACTTTTACTGTGTCTTCTTGTTTTCTTACACTATAAGGTTAATAAACTTACTATATCAAGCCAAACGAAACCCAAATTGTTTATAATTAATATATATAACCTTATCTAAGTCATTTGGCCGAACAGTAGATTTTTAGGAATAAAATAACAATTAATAATATAATATTTGTTTTAAAAAATATTTTATGTCAATTTTGACACTATTTAGTAATTGATTTTTTTGAAACTCAAAACAGATTGATTAGTTCGAAAAATGTTAATTAAATCAATACTAACATGTTATATTAACATATTAAATTAGTGTAATTCATAAAAAGTCTTAAATTACATTTATTTTGATATTTATAACATCAATTATGTAAATATTTCATTAATAAGACAATTACTGCATCATCTTTGTTTCATAATAAATGATAATTATTTAATCCCTAAAAATTATAAATAAATTCCTATGATGTATATACTGGTATTAGATTTCTGGATATTATTCATGTTCAATGTTTCATGAAGTTTATCACTAAATTAAAATTATTATACTTATAATATTTAAGAAAGTGACATGTTGTCACATTCTTTGGTTTTAATAATAATTAAATTATTTTCATGGAAAAAAGTCCATTAAATGAATCTAATCCGACCCTTAGGTGATATGGTTCGACTTTTAGTCATCCAATAGGATTTTTACATGTGTTAGGGTAATTTTATAATATTATATTTACCCTTAATTACCTGATTTACCTTTAACTATGGTAAATAAAATTTACCGTAGTTACTATTCATAATTCCCAAAAATAAAAAGTAGCTTATTAACATATTTTGGATCCACTGATTCCAAATATGGAATCCATTTTTCCAAATTCAATACCCAAATGTTTCAGAAATTAAATAAAAATTAATCCCGTTGTCGAAAGAAAACGGGTTTTTCTTTAAAACATTGCAAAAGATTGAATTGATTTATCCTACGAATTTAAGGTAGAATCAATGATAATGAAATAAATTATATTAAATGGTAAAAATATATTCTATTTATACTTTAAAAAGATTAAATATTATAATTTAACCATATAAATTATTGCGATGAAAAAAGTTGTTTTTAATTAAAATATAACGTGTTTTTACTATTTATCAAAATATGAAAGTTACCAGAATAATATGAAAATTTTATCCAAAGTAAATTTTTATTTCATGATTCCAAAGAAGAATTTTATTTTGTCAAATTGAACTTATAAGCATGTCAAAAACTAGATTTAAAGTGGGTGCACCATCAAAAGGTGAAAAAACTGCATTTTTTGAAAAATACTCATTTTACCCGAAAAATTTGTTTTGTTCTTATACCATGTTTTAGAAAATGTGTAAGATGAATAATAATGTTATAAGATTCAAAATTTAGTTAATACTATTCATAACGGCTATTTCGTAATAATATTATAATAGCATATTGTTGTTTAGTGAAACTTGGTATTGCGTACAACACATGCTATCGAGGAAGGTCGTGATTGCGTGTAATGCAAGCCAAGTCAGGGTTGCGTGCTGTGAAAGAATCCTTCGTTGTTTTGTATAACATAATCCAACCATATTTCATTTATACATTGAATATATATATATATATATATACTCAATGTTGCGTAGAATAACTATTATCAAAATTGTGTGTAACACGATCCACGAATAGTGTTGTGTATACTGCAAGATAATACGGTGTTGCGTATAGCGCAAGGTAATCTTAGTGTAGCATAAAACACAAGACATTAATGAAATTAAAAGAATATTTTTCATAAAATCTTGGGGTGTTACGTTGTTGCTGCTGGAAGGGTCTTTCCAGCGACTGGTACTGCAGAGGTGGGCGCTGAACCTGCCCACCTCCACTGTACTCAGCTTGGGTCGGGCACCGATTCTGAATGTGCCTGAAACCTCCACAAGAAAAACACATCGTTCTTGGGCTGGTGAAAAAGGGACGAGGACTCGATGATCTGAACAGGAACTGCTGGGGCCTACTCCCTACTGGCCTGAAACTGGAAAGTCCCGTCACAGGAGACCTGCTACTGAATGCCTTCCCCTTCGACGAGCCCAGTTGGATCCCCTCTTGGGGTGAACCTCCCAGTGAGTGAATCCTCTCTACAACCTCTACCTTCTTCTATACCGCCAGGTATGTCGGAAGGGTGAAGGGGGTGACAACATACTAGAGCAAATGACGAAGCGCCTCCTCCAATTGTCTCCCCCAAGACTCCTCATCCGGAAAGATATTTGGGGCAAAGCGCAGGAGATACTTGAACTTGATCCCCAACTATCATACTGACATACTCCCCTACTGAAGGGAGAGTAACTCTTTCTGCTTCTCTGCCTTGATCATGGATGAAAGGAATTCCTCTCGGAATTCTATCTCAAAGTCTGCCCATGGAACCTCTGCCTCTATCCTCTTTCCGAGGTAGAGCGTCCACCACTGTCGGGCTGCACCTCTCAGCTGACTGACTGCCAGGGGAACCCAGTACTCCCTCAGAGCATGGATCAAGGTAAAAGCAATCCCTAACTCCTCAAGCCACCCCTTTGTCTCCATATCCGAAGTTCTACCGTCGTACTTCTTGAGGGTTTACCGCTGGAAGGAACGGAGAGTCTTCTGCCACTAGCTATCTTCCTCCTCTCGGTCAATCCTCAACTGATCGATCGCCTGAATCTGTTGGGCCTCGTCCGTGTGAGCCACCTGAGGACGATTTCTAGGTGCCATAGCTGTATGGGAAACAAGGATCGTCTAAGCCCAAGTAGTAAGGAAAAACTCAAGGTTCTATTTTTATCATTTTATTTCAATTTTTTCCCAGAACACCCAAATCAAGTAAAAAACAATCATGATGTTGCATGTACCTTCCCTAGGGTCTCTACCTTGTAATAAATGTAGTCTCACTTGGTCGTTCGGTAGGCTCAGAGTCCTTGAATCAGATCACAAGGGGACCTAAAATCCCATGTCCTAGCTGGTCTTCCCTGGCCTATGTCATGCACCAAGATTAACTAACATTGTTCCCCTACCATCCCATGCAATCCTTACTATGCCTAGCTCCATACTCCATCCTATCTCTCAACCATCACCTATGATAATATTCTATCATGACCCCCTCCCACCAATGATGCCCCTCCTGAGCTGGAAATGGGGAAAGGGAGATAATGACCCCCGACTCCCGCCTCTAGTAGGCCCCGGGTAGGCGACTAACACCAAGGGTATGAGTTTTCACAAATAAGGGAGGCATTACCCTTTTATTATTTTTTTAAGATCGGGGAAAAGGACAAGTCAACCACAAAAAAGGAAAATGGAAAGTGTATATAAATAAACCCAAACCAAGCCCACATGCCTGATTAAACAATTTTATAACAAGGTGAAAGTGCAGGAAATCTCAAAGTACAATACAAAAAGAAAACAATAGTACATCAACTGCAACAACTCCAACTGTCCGACTAGTGGGGTCCCACACGGCCCTGGTAGTCCTCCTGGAAACCTGAAAGTAAATGTAGGGTGAGCATACATGTATACACAGTAGGGAAACCTAAAGCTCTTGTGCACAAGTGGGGAGACATCCTAATGTCCCGTGAGAACATTAGAAGAACCCTAGCAAGGAATTCTATCCACCCAACCTCACCAGCCACACTCACCAAAAACACAATCACAACAGGTAGTAGTATATAAGAAACAAGAGTATTGGGTACCCCACACCATTTCCCTTTAGTTAGCTGCTCTTCCTAACGGAGAACGTCCTGATGCTACCACACTCTCCCCGCCCACACACACCTGGGCCTCACAACCATGTATCCCGCCCACACACCCCTGGGCCTCACCACCACGTATCCTTCCCACACACATCTGGTCATCACAACCACGTATCCCACTCACACACACCTGGGCCTCACCACCAAGTATCTCGCCCGCACACACCTGGACCTCACCCCCACATATCTCGCCTGCACACACCTGGGCCTCATCCCAAAGATTCTTGGGAAACAGTAAAACCTGCCCGAAGAGTCATGGGCTAGAACAACCCTAATCAAAACCTACCTGAAGGGTCTTAGGTGTAAGGTCACCTCAAGCCATCACAACATAGGGGAGAAGGAGCAGGAAGGAGCTTGTAACTAAGGGAAAACACCCTCTCCCATGAAATGGGAGTGTTCAACACTAAGTCCTCAACATGGGTGGGGTGCGATAAAACACAAAGATACCGATATATATATGTACACCAAACACACATCCCATCCTATGGCTTCTAAACAAAGAAACTAAGCATGTTCCTCGACACTACCACTACAAAGCATGCATATAAAAAACAACCCCAACCCCATTTATGTTTTCATGTTTCAGTGAAATTAGTTTATTTAGTTCCTTAAGTACTGGGAAACTGTCCAAAACCAACCACATTGATCGTTCATAAAACATATCCCTGCCATCCACAAATCAAGTTATAAAAACACAAGCAACACAACCAAGTCTCTTCTTATCAGCCAACCAACCCATTGATTATTAATCCTGTTCCATTACCATGACCCACCATTCATTAAATTTTATTATTCACAACCCATATTCTGTACACATTCCAACCCATCCCTGTAGCCCCGCTGGCAACAACCATAACCACAACTGCACCGTACATCATTATCCCTTTAATACCATTTATCGTAGCCCCGCTGCTCGTTACCAACATAACATTCACACCAACCCAAAACCAAGCCAACCGTAGCCCACTGCTCACCCGATTCACAAAAACCCACAAAAAACACCCCATCACATACCACGTATCCAAGCCAACACCCACATGTTCATTATTCCATTTTTTTAACTGGGGTGATCACACAAGGGTTCCAGATTTTCATTTAATAAGCCAGCTTTACGTGATTAACCAAATTTCCACATTCAAAGAAGTTTCCATCCACATAAACGGTCTAGAAAGATAGGTCAACATTTAATTGCACAAGCAAAGACCCCAAACGACCGTGATTTTCAGTAGGCGTAAGCCTATTCAATTCACAACATAATATCACAGGATATAAATTAACAGCAATCACAATATTCCCAACCCCGTTCTTTAACCAGTTATTATCTTCATTTATGGTTCAAATATTTCTCATGAAAACAAAAGGATACCCACCCCGCATAATGCACAAATTAGAGAGACGAAGTTAAGATCCCTACCTCAACAGGTTCTGATCACAACACTCCCCCAGAACAACTTTAGAAGACGTCTGTCGGCGTCCGTCACTTCTGTTGGGTCCTGGAAAAACCTCCTCGGGTGGAAGTAGGAAAGGAAAGGCCGAAGTAAAGACAAAGAATCCATGATCGGAAGTTCCACCTCATCGTTACGATTCCGTGGACGCTGACAGATCGTAAATTGGAGCTCGAACGAAGATGTTATGGGAGAAAGAGCCTTCAAGTATCTTGGGAGAACTCTTCTCAGAGGAAAGGAGTGGAGAGGGGTGAGATGAAAAGGAGGAGGGGACCCCTCCTTTTATAGGCGAGAAAAGAAAAAGTACACAGCGTGTAATTTATGGTACGTGGCATGTACTCATTTATTTCACACGGTCTCCACGCGGCTTCCAACATGGCTCGGTGGACGTTGACTGGTCAACACACAGTTTGAGGGTAACACATACGCAGGGAAGGACTACACGGAGTGTAGTTTGGACCCACGGCGTGTACCCTTTTATTGCACACGGCAAGGACACGACTCCAACATGGTACACGGTCATTGACTAGTAATGCGTAGACGGGGAAGGACTACACGTCGTGTAGTACTGGACACACGACATGTACCCATTTATTGAACACGGAAAGGACCCGGCCTACAACACGGGGTATACACAGCAAGGGGGTACACGGCGTGTACTTACACTACACGGCGTGTACTCATTTACTTCACATGGAGATGACATGGCCTGCAACACGTGGTATACCCGGCAAGGGGTTACACGCATGTACTTACACTGCATAGCATGTACTCATTTACGTCACATTGCGAGGACACAACCTGCAACACGGGGTATACCCGGAAAGGGGGTACATGGCGTGTACTCAAACTACATGGCGTGTAGTTTCAAAATTATGGAAGGTGTTGGAAAAGTTCATTTTACCCTCCAAAACACTTCGTGGCCTTCTTTTTGACAAAGGAATGGGCCGGAGAGGTCCGGGCCATTACATAAAATAGCTCTTAAAACATTATCGTCCCTGAGAATTTCAAAACCAACCCAGACTAACCCAACAAGATACCTCTTAGGGTTCTCGTTATAACAGGAACCCAACCAACAACCCTAATCATAGGTGTTAGGAATTTCCCCTCCTATTTCGAGATATTATCCACTTTAGGCGGCACTGACTCGCCTGCACAGGTTTAATCGCATCCGCATTAATGTGTCTCGATTAAGGATTGGGCCTTCCCACTTCCATATATTAGTATTTTCTAACTTACACTGCCCCCAACACCATACAACCCACACACTTCCCGAACACATGGCTTGGGGAATTCCTTCTCCCATGTTGAGATATTATCCGCTTTAGGCGGCACTGACCCACCTGCATGGTTTTAACCGCATCCACATTAATTCATCTCGATTAGGGATTAAGTCTTCCCCTAACCACATGACAGGGCTCTTCACATACATTTAAAGGAAAGCGGGAAACAACATATCATTAAAAACTCTCAAAAACAAGGTATAGGCCCAAATAATGACAAAAAAGAGTTCCAAAAATGGAGTGTAATGCTCCCAAACAAAATATAAAGGAGATCATTCAGGAAAACCCAAACACATATCTATCGGTCTCTGGTCCTTCTAGAGATGTTGCCTCTGATGCATGCAACTATCCGTGCCCAGCTCTTTTGCCTCTCTGTTGATGTCTGCCTCCTCGACCACATTCTGGTTTGGATCCTTGAGGAACTCCTTGTGGCTGGCCACCACCTACTCTATCTCCCCTATGAGGGACTGGAGCCTATTACTGCTGTAAGGGTCTTGCGGGCGACTGGTGCTGCTGAGGCGGGCGCTGAACCTATCCACCTCCACCGTACTGATCTTGGGTCGGGCACTGATTCTAAACGTGCCTGAAACCTCCACAAAAAAACACTTCGGTCCTGGGGTCGTTAAAAAGGGATGAGGAACTGAAGATCTGAACTGGAACTACTGGGGCATGCTCCCTACTGGCCTGAAACTGGAAGGTCCCGTCACAGGAGACCTGCTTCTGACTGCCTTCCCCTTCAACGAGGCTGGTTGGATCCCCTCTCGGGGTGCACCTCCTAGTGAGTGCATCCTCCCTATATCCTCTTCCTTCTTCTGTACCACCAAGTACGTCGGAAGGGTGAAGGGGGTGACAACATACTGGAGCGAAGGACGAAGTGCCTCCTCCAATCGTCTCGCCCGAGACTCCTCATCCGGAAAGAGATCCAGAGTAAAGCACATGAGATCCTTGATCTTGATCCCCAACTCTCATACTGACATACTCCCCTGCTGAAGGGAGAGTAAATCCTACCGCTTCTCCACCTCGATCATGGAAGAAAGGAATTCCTCTCAGAATTCCTTCTCAAAGTCTGCCCATGGAACCTCTGCCTCTATCCTCTCTCCGAGGTAGAGCATCCACCACTATCACGCCGCACCTATCAGCTAACTGACTGCTAGGGGAACCCAGAACTCCCACAGAGCATGGATCAAGGTAAAAGCGACCCCTAGCTCCTCTAGCCACCCCTCTGTCTCTATATCTAAAGTACTACCCTAGTACTTATTGAGGTTTTTCCTCTAGAAAGAATGGAGAGTCTTCTTCCACTGGCTATCTTCCTCCTCTCCGTCAATCCTCAACGGATCGATCACCTGAATCTAATGGGCCTCGGTCATCTGAGTCACCCGGGGATGATGTCCAGGTGCCATAGCTGTACGGTAAACAAGGATCTCCTAAGCCTAACTAGTAAGGAAAAACTCAAGGTTTTATTTTTATAATTTTATTTCAATTTCGTTCCCAGAACACCCAAATCAAGTAAAACAAAATCATAATGATGTGTGTACCTTCCCTAGGGTCTTTACCCTGAAATAAATGTAGTCTCTCTGGGTTGTTCGGTAGGTTTAGATTCCTTGCATCGGATCACTTGGGGCCCTAAAATACCATGTCCTAGCCGGTCTTCCCTGGCCTATGTCATGCACCATGATTAACTAACACGGTTGCCCTACCATCCCATGCAATCCTCACTATTTCTAACTCCAGACTCTATCCTATCTCTCAACCATCACCTCTGATACCATTCTGTCATGACCCCCTCCCACCAAAGATGCCTCTCCTAAGCTGGAAATGGTGAAAGGGAGATAATGACTCCCGAGTCCCACCTCCAGTAGGCCCCGGGTTGGCGACTAGCACCAAGGGTATGAGTTTTCACAAATATGGGAGGCATTACCCTTTTATTATTTTTTAAGACCGGGAAATCGGAAAATTAAACCACCAAAAATAAAAAGATAAAGTGTATATAAATAATACCAAACCAAGCCCACATGCATGTTTAAACAATTTTATAACAAGGTGAAAGTACAAGAAATATCAAAGTACAATACAAAAAGAAAACAATAGTACAACAACTACAACAACTCTAACTGTCCGACTAGTAGGGTCCCGCACGGCCCTGGTAGTCCTCCTGTAAACTTGAAAGTAAATGTAGGGTGAGCATACAAGTATACTCGGTAGAGAAACCTAAATCTCTCATGCACAAGTGGGGATACATCCTAATGTCCCACGAGAACAATAGAAGAAACCAAGAAAGGAATTATATCCACCCAACCTCACCAGCCACACTCACCAAAAACACAATCACAACATGTAGTAGTATATAAGAAACACGAGTATTGGGTACCCCACACCATTTCCCTTTACTTAGCTGCTCTTCCTAATGGGGAACGTCCTGACACTTCCACACTCTCCCCACCCGCACACACCTGGGCCTCACAACCACGTATCACGCCCGCACACACCTGGGCCTCACCACCACGTATCCCGCCTGGACACACCTGGGCCTCACAACCACGTATCCCACCAGCACACACCTAGGCCTCACCACCACGTATCCCGCCCACACACACCTGGGCCTCATCCCGAAGATTCTTGGGAAACATTAAAACTTTCCCGAAGAGTCTTGGACTAGAACCACCCCAATCAAAACCTACCAGAAGGGTCTTAGGTGTAAGTTCACCTCAAGCCATCATAGCCTAGGGGAGAAGGATCTGGAAGCATCTATAACTAAGTGAAAACACCCTCTCCCATGAAATGGGAGTTTTCGGCACTATGTGCTCAACATGGGTGGGGTGCGATAAAACACAAAGATACAGATGTATATATGTATACCAAACACACAGCCCAATCTATGGCTTTTAAATAGAGAAACTGAGCATGTGCCTCGGCACTACTACTACAAAGCATGCATACAACAAACAACCCCAATCCCATTTAGGTTTTCATGTTTCAACAGAATTAGTTTATTTAGTTCCTTATGTACTGGGAAACTATCCACAACCAACCACATTGATTGTTCAAAAAACATATCCATTCCATCCACAAATCAAATTATGAAAACACAAGCAACACAACCAAGTCCCTTATTATTAGCCAACCAACCCATTGATTATTAGTCCTGTTCCATTACCATGACCCACCATTCATTAAATTTTTTTATTCACAACCCATAGTCCATACAAATTCCAACCCATCCCTGCTGCCCTGCTTCCAACTGCCATAACCACAACTGCACCATACATCATTATCCCTTTAATACCATTTATCGCAGACCCACTACCTGACACCAACATAACATTCACACCAACCCACAACCAAGCCAACCGTAGCCCACTGCTCACCCGATTCACAACAACCCACAAAACACCCCATCACATGACACGTATCCATGCCAACACCCACATGTTCATTATTCAATTTTTGTTTAACCAGGGTGATCACACAAGGGTTTCATATTTTCATTTAATCATCAAACTTTACGTGATTAACCAAATTTCCAAATTCAACAAAGTTTCCATCCACAAAAACGATCTAGAAAGATAGGGAAACATTTAATTGTGCAATAAAAGGCCCCCAACGACCGTGATTTTCAGTAGGCGTAAGCCTATTCAATTCACAACATAATATCATAGGATATAAAGTAACAGCAATCACAAACTTCCCAACCCTGTTCCTTAACCAGATATTATCTTCATTTAATGGTTCAACTTTTTCTCATGAAAAAAAAGGATACCCACCCCGCATGATGTAAAAATTAGAGAGACGAAGGTAAGATCCCTACCTCAAAAGGTTCTGATCACAATGCTCCCCCGGAACAACTTTAGAAGATGTCCGTCGGCATCCGTCACTTCTATCGGGTCCCAGCAGAAAATCCTCGGGTGGAAGCCGAAATGGTAAGGCTGAAGGAAAGACAACGGATCCAAGATCGGAAGTTCCGCCTCATCGTTACGATTCCGTGGCCACTGATGGATCGTAAATCGGAGCTCGGACGAAGAAGTTATGGGAGAAAGAGCCTTCATGTCTCTTGGGAGAACTGTGGTTAGAGGAAAGGGGAGGAGAGGGGTGAGTTAAAAAGGAGGAGGGGACCCCTCCTTTTATAGGAGAGAAAATCAAAAGTACATGGCATGTACTTTATGGTACACGGCGTGTACTCGGTTATTTCACACGGTCTCCACGCGGCTTCCAACACGGCTCCATGACCGTTGACTGGTCAACACACGGTTTGAGGGTAACACATACGCGGGTAAGGACTACACGGCGTGTATTTTGGACACACGGCGTGTACCCATTTATTGCACACAGCAAGGACACGACTCCAACATGGTACACAACTATTGACTGGTGACGCGTACGTGGGGAAGGACTACACGGCGTGTAGTACTGGACACACGGCGTGTACCCATTTATTGCACACAGCAAGGACACATCCCGAAGCACGGGGTATACCCGATAAGGGGGTACACATCATGTACTTACACTACACGACGTGTACTCATTTACTTCATACGGCGAGGACACGGCCTGCAACACGGGGTATACCCGACAAGGGGGTACACGGCCTGTACTTACACTACACAGCGTGTACGCATTTACTTCACACGACGAGGACACATCCTGCAACACGAGGTATACCCGGCAAGGGGGTACACGACATGTACTCAAACTACACAGCGTTTAGTTTCAAAATTATGGAAGGTGTGGGAAAAGGCCATTTTACCCTCCAGAACTCTTCGTGGCCTTCTTTTTGACAAAGGAATGGGCCGGAGAGGTCCGGGCCCTTACAATAGTTATTTAAAATACAATATCCTTTTCATCTATACATTATCTAACCTATGTAAAACTACATGTAAATGGTTTTAAAGAATTTTAATAGATTGATACATTATATCTAATATATATGCCTTAATATAAATGAGAAGGAAGGATAAATAGTGCGTGATGTAAAAATTGTGTGAAATATCTATAGATTCATTCAACATTAGTGTATACTAATATAACTTTTTAAGGACCCCATAGTACATGATTGTACAGAAGTTTATTTACACCGGAAACTAGAATAACCCTTTTCTACATGGCATAACCACCATGTGTAAGGTCCCTTGGTTTTTGGTCCAATTGAATTCTAAAAGGAATCTGAGAATTTTGGTTGTTCAATGAACCAAACCTTTAAATAATACCCATAATATAAATTAAAGTTCTTTAACACTTTAAAGTGTTGTTTTTAGTTGTGGTTTAAGGAACAAAATGTATCGTAGAAGCCTAGATGAGTTTTTGGGAGCATAGGGCTTCGAAAACTCATTTTTGGGAGAGGAAGAAGTGGTCACATGGGTACAACACAAAGCTTGTTAATCATTGGTGTTTAATGTTCAGGGATGTGACTAGGTGGAAAGTGTTCCCCATATAGGCTATGCATGGTTTCTGAAACTGTGTGTCTAGTCGTGGGATGGGCCTATCCCTTGGATAGTATTTGTGCGTGGTATACGAAACCATGCAGAAACACCATGCCATTTTTAAAATATGGGGAAATTATTATTTTACCTTCCTCATTTATAGACTCCACATATCTCTTCTCTTCCCATCCACATGAAAAATCCCCCTTGTTTGGTGATTCTATATTTCATATCTACTAGGCATAGAGGGATCTCATCCATTTGAACCCAGAATCTGCCTTCATCAATTATGTTCGATATAACTTGAAATTTATATCAATTATATTTCTTATTTTCTTCATTTATATAACCCTATGAAATGTTAAATCAAAGTAAGCACATTTACCCTATTTTCAAGGTGTTTTAGAATTATTCTGATTTATTCCATTCCATCTTGAATAAAAGCCTAATATTGGATGAGTGGACCATCCTAAGCACAAGGTAGGTGGTCTAGTTCCCCTAAATGAATAATTTGTTTATGATATTTTATGTTGTTCCATACATAAGTTTTATCCACACCATGACATAGAATTGAATTTCCATAAAATATATGTTTGTTTTGAAGTTTAAATGTCCTAATAAACCCTATAATTATCGTTAGAGATCAATGATCTCAATATGAGAAGCTCCTTGGGTGTTCCATGCTTATTCCGACACTCCCCGTACACTTTATTATCCAAACAACCCATTGGAGTGTTTGGTTTGACTTCATCAAATGATTTAATTAATTTAAGTGGTTGAATTGATACCTTATAATTGGTAAAGTATTTTTTATAGGCTCTTATCACCTGAAATGGAATGTCAATAGGCATGAGACCTTCTCTAAGCCTTGTCATGTATAAATGAAAGGTAATGGATTAAATTAATTGAAATTACATGGTAAATGGTATGAAACCTTATATAGCCATTCATGAGTGTCGAGTTAAAAGGGTAGTGACATGAATTAAATAAAGTGAATGAATTGATATTATTAATTAGTTTTACATATATAATTGACCCTTTTCAATTGTTAAATAAATGTTAATGGTTTAAATTAATGAAACTGATACACTGGTATGATTATTAAATGGACAAGAGTATTTATTATACTTAAGGTGCCTAATATTATAGACTTTAAGCCTTGTCATCAATAAATTAAATGAAATTATATGAATCAAATAGAAGTAGTAAATTGGAATTATTATTATATGGATAATGTTACAATTCATATTCACATAATTGGTTCCTTTTCATGAACCATTTTATTATTATAGGATTGGTCTGACCTGAGATCAACTTGGATTCCTGAGTAAATTCATTGAGTACTCAGAGGAGGCCAACTAGATTCATTATGTTGATTATTGTGGGTGATACCCACCAAGGAATCCAATCCTTGTATTGTTATGTGAATACCTTGGCATTTTAATGGTGACTCACCTTCTTTCTATCTGAATATTATAATGACTTGGATACACACCATGGATTTATCTTGATGTATCTGGACACGCGATGCCATGGATTTATTATATTGGGTCCAATGATGATTAACTTATGATTTACTATGGATGAGCTCCATGGACTCTGTTAGTCAATTTTACAGTGGAATTCCTTTGGTGTACCCCTTGGATTACACTCAGACTGTGATATCATGACTACATGAGTTATTACTATGAGTTAGATCAACCCCTGAGTTCATGGATGCCTTGGTCTCACCTTAGATTATTTCATTATATTGTCTATGTTATGATGTTATATTTATAATTATAAATCACATGTCATGTTGACATTGTATGTGAAAATATAGGTACTAAACCATAGATCCATGTTTGTGTATGAATATCTGTGAAAATGATTTTCATGCCTATGAATATATATATACATGATGGAAGGTGTGCATAGACATTACAACTCAGGAAGAAATAGGTATGGTTGGCCCAGTTCCTTTGAGGAACCTGATCCCAAAATGTTATTATTTATTTTTACGACTTCATATTCATATGCATTCAAACTGATTATTTTATATTCACTAACTGGATAGCTTTAGACACCATTGGCGGTGGCCTATTGAGTAGATGTTACACCCTATTCAGGCCACCATTACACTGGGGTACCCGAATAGACCTCTTGTTTTTAGGTTCATGTTCACATTTTATGATTTTACATGGTATTTTAGGAGCACATGAAGGATCTATATAACATGAATATAATAGAGACAACCCTTGGGGATTTTTTATTCTCCTTGTGTATTTTTTAAATATACTTACTTTAAGTATATTACTATACATTATAGCATGCTCATGCATGATTGTTATTTCATTTCATTTTTATTTCTCTTCCCTTATTTATTATTATTATTTATGTGTTTATTAATGATCTAGTGGGTATATTATCCCCATTTTACCTCTATTAGACCCTTACTACTATCTGGAAGCCTTTAGCATCTAAGGAGGCTTTCTTGAGTCCATATAGCCAACTGGTTTGGGGAATCATATCAGTGGGTCCCAGTTCAAGACATTAAAAATTGGTATCATAGGTTTCTTTTCCTCTTTAGTCTTACTATTTTTCGATAGTAGATAAGAGACTATGAATGTGTCAGTATATGGTAAATAACATGTGTCTTTGTCCAGCCAACCCATTCACGAGGGAAATATCATGTTGTTAGGGATTTGACTATTATTCTATATTATAGTTGATTATTATTTCATATTGGGTGATTGTTTCACTATCACTAGTTATTGATTCATAGGTTTATGGATGTTTACCCTTATCCTAGTATTGAAATAACGTGTTGTCACATGCATTATTATAGGCACATTTAATTCACATGCCATGAATATTAAATTCCATATATATTTAATTGTTGGTATCTTGTTACATGATGATGTGTACAACAAGTTTGTGGGATTGTCAACATGATTATTTGTACCCCTATAAAGGTGATTATATAGCTTTCTTACCTATATTCTCTGCTTCTATAATAACATTCCATGAATACTACCATTCTTGTGTGATTATTATCATTCATTTTATTTAATGTTTATATATGGTTGATTAAATAAAGTGTCTTTATCAACCTAAATCGTGTTTGACCATATATCATACTAGTTTCTTTCTATTTAAGAAATTGATTATAAAATATTTGACCCATGAACCACTGATAAATGGGATTAAATGTTATTGGTTTTGATTAAATGAGTGTCTATAATAATTTATATAGTGTTTGGGCCTTTCTAAATGGTGAATGGTCACCCATATTATCAAACTGTTAAATATAGACTTGTTCATTCTGAAAAAAGTGGAATCTTGGTAGAAGCTAAATGAATGTCATTTCTAACTTATAAAGGAACATACTATTATAACATGGGAATGATAATTCACCTAATTATAACATGATTCAAAAAAAAATTCTAAATTATAATTATTATTGAAAACAGATTTCGTTATATAGGTTGGTACCTCTACTATTGGGCATGAAGGCTAGTATAATAAATCCTTAAATGTACAACTAGACCCAAGAAATTTAGTTGGGGCATGTTACTTATGAGATAAATTAGACTCGACCCAAGTAAGTTTGTCTAGGTGTATTGTTTATGAGATAAACCCATTAAGAGTGTTGAAAATTTTCAATAATATAAACTATTATTAGTTTAATTTAATTAAACCCAGGTTAAAATAAAGTGATACCCATATGTTTCTTTTTTTCCTTACTCAACAAGACCCTTTAAGGTTTTATTTTTCTTTTACAACTTAGTACTCGACCCCATGGGGGTGTGGTTATGCTAATGTGATGATAATTTTAAGTGTTTATAGCCATTTATATGGGGTCATATATAAACTGATGGAGGTATATTACATGACCATCTACCATAATTGAAAAACTCATTGAATTATACTTTTTAGATTTCTTATTGTGATTCATCAGTTAGATAAAATTCCAATTACAAACTAAGGTGTGTAATCCTCTATATATTTTAAAATTCAAATTTTCTTTGAATGAGACAATTGTGAAAACTCTTGAAATAAAAAAATTGTTAACAAGTAAAATATGGTATAATTTTCCCAATTCTGCATGAAATAATTTAAATAAATTGGATTGTATAGTTTATCTAACAAATTGTATTGATATCCAAGGTATATGAGCTATTTCAAGTATTGAAATGAATGATCATAATTTAATTTACTTAAAATTAAATAATTTAGAAGTTATTGATATAATGACCCCTACACATGGTTCAGTTTTAAATGTTTCCTTGAGAGTTTCCTTGAATGGTGAAATGACTATTTCTGTAGAACTCTGATTATAACTTCTTTGGATGAATTGAACCTAGAGGGTAGGAAATAAGGCATAATGATCATTTCAGGCATGACTTTTTTTTAAGTTGATGTATTTTGTATATATAGAGCTAGCCTAGTTATAGTAGTTCCTTATGACATTAAATCATTAATAAATGTTTCCTTTTAGTTTTTAGATGAGAGGTATTATTTAGGTTTTGATTGTCATGAGAAAGACTCAATGTAAAGAAAGGAAAGCCCTGGGTAGACGAGTAGTTATCTAGTAAGTTTAACTTTGAGTGGGTTATTCTTGTATATAGATACTATTGAGTACATTCTCTTTAATATTTTTATTAGAATTATACTCTTTCAATGAGAAATCCCCAAATCGGATTCTTGGTGACGATAAAGGCCTGATAGCCCAATGTTTGGAATGTTATTCCATCACACATATGACGATAAGTCCTGTCCTTTATAGGTTGATGCATCCTTACCTATTATAGTTTAAATACTTGAAAAAGTAGGTTTTAATGTGAATTATATGTTTTGTAAAAAATGAATATGAATGGGATGTGGTGGCCATGCTAGATATATTAGGTATAGGTGGACTGACCTAGATACCCTTACTTTTACTTAGAACCTAGCAGGCCAATGATACTATTCTGTTGAGAACAACCTGTAGAAGTGGTTGGTTTGGGACTATGATTGTATTTTGAAAAAATATTCATTTAATAAATTTTTTGGACCCAGTCATGGTATATTATCATTTATTTAGACTTTGGAATTATAATTCCCTTAATTTTGAAAATAACCTTAACTGATTATTTATTAGAAATAACTATATTGGGTAGGATAGTTCCGGTGCCTGTACTAGTTGACTAGTGCTTTCAAAATTGATAATTTATTTTTGGGAACGACACTATGAGATATTCGGTCATTATAAAAAATATGGAACATGTAATATTCCTAATTTTAAAGATAATTTGAATGTGAACTTGCCATTTATTCAAGTAATGATGTTCCATGTAGCATGGGTGGTTTAACCTTGTTTGTTGATGACTCTGAGAATTGTGAGTTAGGTTCATGAACTAGGTGGGATGAGATAGTACACTGATTATAAATGATAAGTCAGTTTTCATATGTTGTGTATAGATACCATTTATAATTAAACATTAGTGATAATATGAGTAAGATATAAGGATTGACAGTTTCCAATGTGATGCTTCTGGGAATGGTGACCCAGAGGTCATAATAAATTCAAATGAAGTTTCTAGAATGAGGGATAAACTAGAATGGACCTGGACATGCATGGTAGGTATAAGTGGTGTTTGACATTAAAAAATGGAAGGTGATTCATGTTTTATACAAGTGTGGCTCGGAGGAATTTATATATGCTTATCCATATAATCTCAGTGTACTCCTAGTAAGGAGGTGATAATGCCCCTTATCATGACATCACCCTATGTACATTGAGATATCATCATAAATATGAAGAGTTGTCTATTTAAGTAGATGTTTTGATTTTATGGATATCTCTCTAAGATTTATTCTCTATGAACTATTTTAAGAAAATCCAAATAGTGCATAGTGCACCACTGGCCTTTGGAAGGGGATGACCCTCTGTGTGTTTTTTTCCAAAAAAAAATCATAGGAACTATTCTAAAAAAATGGGAATGGGTGATGGGAGTTGTTACTTATCACATGGGAATGAGTGGGATCTAGCCTATGATAGTTATATGTCTAGGATGATGGAGGAATATACCAAGTTAATTAGTTTTATAATCATTTATGTGATGAAGAGTATGCTCCTATGGTGGGGAGTGGAAAATCAATTTTTGGGGGTGAACCACAGGAGATAAAGGTCATGGGACCTTGATACTGGTATTGTGATGGTTGTTCTGGAACTCATATTCTATATAATAGATTAAATAGTGTACTACTGAAATATTTTATAAATTCCAAGTGTGGGATCATTATGGATTTAGGTGAAATCCATATGTGGGTGTTAAGCCCAGAGTAGCTCATAGAAATCCTTGGATGTTGGATCAAGACAAGGTTAATTATGGGGTTATAGTATATTTTTGTTTTTTATTAGGGGATGGTTCATCAAGGGTATGTAACTATAATTTGTGTATGAGATTTGTTGAGTATGCTCAAAATGATATTGGTATTCCTTAGAATAAGGGTTTTCGAATATTCTCTTGTGTAACATTGTCCATAGAAGATTATAATTATTAAGAAATAGTTGGCCAAAGGTGGATTAACTTGTTTTCAATTTTTAGATGGATGTGGTTATTGATGAAATAAAATTGGTAATTCCATAAGGATTAGGTGGATGCAACATAGAAGATTGATGGTGGTTTTTACAAGGAAAAGCCGATGCAACCAGTTTGAGCTTGACCGATTGAAGTATGACCATTTCGATCAGATTGAGGATCATGGGTAGTGTCCCCATGTATAATTTGATAAATGTGGCGTGAGTGTTGATAATATTCTACAGATGTGTCTCTATAATACATTTCAACGGTGTACTTACCATGACTCATAATTGGCCATTTAAAACTAGAACCTGTTATTGGGAGATCCATTGGACAGATGATATAAGAGACAACAATGTGATCATTTCTCATGTTAGATGGGTCAGGTAAGTGATATATTAATGTTTCAATTCTAAATAAAATCATATTATTTAGTTTAACAGTTCAAATACATCATTATTTATGTTATTTCTGGAGGTGTTTTAGGTGTTGGGAAATGAAACATGACTATTTGAGTTAAAATTCAAGACCCAAGTAGGTTGGGTGATGTTTAATTTACATCCCCAAGGCTTCTAGGGGATGAAAAGTTTAAATCAAAGAGACTGTAAGGTCATGTTTTTTTATTTAATTCTAGAAAGAACTTGAAATTTTAGGTTACTGAATAGATCGAACCATTAACTGAGACTCAGAATATAAATTTGAGAATTTGATCATGCGAAAGTGTTTTTTATATGTGTTTTGAATCCAAAAAGGTGTCTCAGAAGACCATATGAGTTTTTGGAGCATCAACCTTCCAAAACACATTTTCAGTAGTAGTAACATCTAGTGAATGACTACGTCATATGATTTATTAAACTACGAGACTGACAATACACGGTGCTCTTTGGTGGAAAATGGCCACCTCATAGGCTTCACATGGTTTTTCAAACTTTGTGGCTAGCCTTTTGAGGGGCCTATCCCTTGGATAGAAGGTTCACATGGTTGGAATATAGTTTTCCAAAGTGTATGGTCATAACCTGTATACTTTAAAATAGGAAAAAATGATGATTTTACCTTCCACATTTAAAGCCTCCAAGCCTCTATTTTCCTCCCATCCTCACACATCATCCCCCTCATTAGGAGTGTTTCCTTTACCTCTCCTCTAGGAAAGGAGAGATATCCTCCACCCAGACCCAAAATTGGGTTCCATTAGTTGCATTGGATATACCTCGGTATGTCTATCAACGCTCTTGCTTATTTTATTCCTTTATCATTCCCTACATAATGCTAAATCCATGTGAGCTAATTCACCGTATTTTCAAGTCATTTGAGTATTCTTATTATTTCTTCTATTTTGTTATAAATCAAAGACTAATACTGGACAACTGAATTGTCCTGAGAATGAGGTAACTAGTCTGGTTAATCTTCCATAAATTATCTTTCATTTATGATGTTCACCATTGTCCCATGTGTTGGTTTTATCCACTCCTTTCCATAGAAATTTTTTTTCATTAAAATAGATGTTTGTTTTGAAGTTTAAATTTCCTAATATACCTTATGATTATCATTAGAGGTCAATAATCTCAATGTAAGATGCTCCTTGGGTGTGACATGGTTATTCCAATATTCCATTTATACTTTGTCAACCAAAACACATATTAGAGTGTTTGGATTGACTTCCTAAAATGATTTAATGAATTTAAATGGTTTAATTGACACCATATAATTTGGAAATCATGTTTCTCTTGAATCTCATCACTGGAAATCGAGTTATTATATATATTACACCTTCCATGTACCTTGTCAAGTATATATGAAAGGTAACAAATTAAATTAATTGAAATGACATGATAAATGGTATGACACCTTATATAGAAAATTTTCATTATTGAGTGAAAAGGTTAGATAAGAGATTTAAATAAAGTGAATGAATTAATATTATTAATTGGCCTGACATCTCATGTTAACACTATTCACTTTTTAATAATAGGGTAATGGTTTAAAAAATGTAATTAATACATTGGAATGAATTTTACATGGCTAAGAGTATTTATTAAAATTTATGTCCCTAATATTATAGATCATAAATCTTATCATCAATAAATAGAAGGTAATTATATTAGTCAAATAGAAGTAGTAAATTGGAAATATTATTACATGGCCAATGTTACACTTCATATTCACATAATTGGTGCCTTTTCATGTAACGTTTTCCTATTATAGGAGTGGTTAGACATTATATTACCTTGGATTTCTAAGTGAGTTCCTTGAACACTTAGAGGACACCACCCTGCTTCATTCAGCTAATTTACGTGGGTGATACCCACCAAATAATTTAACCCTTTCCTTATTACATGAATTACTTGATATTATATCAACAATTCACTTGATTTCCATCCTGATATTAGGATTCCTTGGATACACTCCTTGGATTCATCTTGATGTCTTTAGACACATGGATCCCTGGATTCACACCATTCCCCAATCATTATTAGCCATGGAATTACTATGGATGATCTCCATAGACTTAGGTAGACTCTTTTCCAGTGTAATTACTTGGGAGTATGACTTGGATTACACTCAAACCCTAATTTATAGACTGCATGAGTTATTACTATGAGTTGGCTCAACCCTAGATGTCATGGATGTTATATTCTTGCCTTAGATTCTTTCATTATATTGTCTATATTATGACTCTATTTTCAAATACCTAAGACACATGACATGTTGTCATACTATGTGGACACCTAGGTAGTAAGACACGGGTCCAAACCTATGCATGTATATATGTGAAAACTATTTTATTAAATATGAGAATATATACATGATGGTAAGTGTGTAGAGACATTCCATCTCAATCTGATGTAGGTATAGTCGTCTTGGAGTCTTCCAGGAACATGAGACTGAAATGTTGTTATTTATTTTTTTCCACTTAATTTTCATATACATGAACAATGATATTTAATATTAATGTATTGGATAGATTTAGACACCATTGATGGTGGAAAACTGAGTATATATAAACCCTATTTGAGCCCCCATTATACTGGGGTACCCGAGCAGGACTCTTGGATATAAGATTAGGTTCACAATTTATGCTTTTATGTGGGATATTAAGAGAGCAGTACTGAGCCAAATCTTAGGATACATATAGAGATATCACTTTGGGATTTTATATTTTCTTTATTTAATGTTAATTTATACATACTGTAAGTCTATTATTGTACATTGTAATATTTTCATTCATTATTATCCTTTCATTTATTATTTTCATTCACTGTTATTTTAATTCCTTTATTTTTTATTTCTTCTACTATGTTTATCATTGATACATATGGTATAGTGTCCTTACTATACCTTTATTAGAACCACACTACTATTCTACTACGTCTGGTATATGGGGAGGTACTCTTGGGGCTATTTCTCCCACTGACTTGAGGAATTGTGTCAGTGCCTCCCTAATCCGGATGTTACCCCATGAATGTTTACTACCTCATCATCCAAATGAGAATTATCCTCAAGTGTGTCGACTAGAAATTTCTATGGCCTCAATCCATCATTTGATAATAATTATGTATCACATTTTAACCAAATCATGATAAATCAAGGTTTATTACAAAGTCATATTTATAGGTAATAATGGAACACCATTATAAAATTTCCCAAAATTCCATATTTTTTTGTCATAATCAATTTCTATCATAATTTGATAAATAAAAATTATTTTATTTATGATTAATGGAAGGATACACATATGTTATTCACCATAATTATATTTTGTCATATTTAAATACCCCATTACATATTTTTCAAAAATAAATATTCATATTCCATTAATTTTTCATTCAAATCATGTAAAATAATTTCTATTATCATAACCACATGTCCGATCATAATTTCTATTTTCATGTACCCATGATTTTAATTAAAAATATAACATTATTGAATTAATCATACTAATTAATCCTAAAATTCTATCATGAATTATCTTATAATCATATAGAACATGTGGAATATTCTATAATTGGTTCATCAATAATTTAAATTCTCATTTATCGTGATCTTAATATTTATTTACTTAATACAAAATATCATGAAGAATATTTTTCATAAATATTTTTCAACATACTATAGTCCTTTTATTATAAAATTTAGCTTCTCTAAGTTTATCACGAATAATATAACCACAAAAATTATCAAATCACACTAAATAAAATGTTGAATGTCTAAAGTCACCAACCTCAAATAAATAAAGTACAACTATATTTCCCTTTACCTTCAATATAATAATTCTTTATCAACTATTCTTTTACATCTTCTATGGCACCAAATCTGACTAGAAACATCATAGATAGTTTAAGTGAATCTCGAATTTTATGATAAGTTAAGATTGGATTGATGTGAAGCATAGTGTTTATCAACACCTTTATTTATACACCATATTCAACTTCTATAATTAACTCAAAAAACATAATCTCTTTTTATAATATAAACCTTGTTATATACGATAGTGGACTATATAAATTCATTGACTTAAATATATTCATACCTACCACTATTTACATCGAATCCATTATATAAAATCGCCCAATAAATGTGTCAACATCACACTTTAAAATTTAAAATTTATAAAATGGACTATAAAAATTTTATTTTCCACCCATTACGAAAATAAATAAATAATTAAATCTAAAAAATATTTAATTAATCCTACTCTTATTTTAAAAAATCCTGTAAAATATTCCATTGAATTTTCTTTATAATCCACATTAAATCCTATAATTATATCACAAATCACATATAATAATAACTTAGACCAAAAGAATCTTTACCCCACATTGTTTTCATAAGCTAAGTTACCATTGATTCAAGAATTTGATGGGTCAAAAAATTAATAAAAAAATTATAAACCTAGAATACAGTCAGGGAGATATTTATAGTTATCTCTCTTGAGGAGCCTTGTTGATTACTTACTACTATAATTCACTTATTTATAATTTTTATTATTAATAATATTTTAAAAAAAATGAAATATTGGGGGATTTGATTTATGTGTGTAGAAAAAACATAAAATGAAAATTGGAAAATGACACAAGTGTTAGTGAGAAAGTGTAACGATCTTTATGGAGATATGTATTTCTTAATTGTATTATTTTTGTTACTTAAATTATCATTAACTACCAAATCAATATAATTAATTAATTACTCTCATTAAAAAAAATTGTTGGACATAACAAACATGAATGGTATCCTATGTATATCAAGCCTCATCACCTTCATAACAGAAGGGTAGTTTACAACTCAACTGAGAGTGAAAAGCCTTCAAATCATCTCAGTCAAATGTATATAATTCAACCTTTAACAACTCAAATCCATAATATAAAGAGTCATATGAGATAATAGAGGGATAATATATACAAAATATGATATTTAGATGATCCTTCAAAGAGTTAACAATGATGGTAACTAGCCCAACCCCATGTTTCCTTACTCCCCACTATGAAGATAAACGAAAAACATTGTAAAAATTTAAGAACACAACTCTGGGACACCAAATATTTACCAAGGATCTTATCCATCAATTATTAATAATTGATCAAGGAGTTATTGATGCTTATATTTGAAGAATCATATTAAAAAAATAGAAGAATAAAAATTGAGTGAAGAAGAAACTATGTTATTATATTAAAATCACATAATAAAAATTATATAAATAAATAAAAGTAATAAAACCCGACATACTAGGTATTTATAGATGAATTATAAGTGGGGTAAAGGGATAAAAAAAATTTGGGTGATAATGTGTAACCTTGATTAAGGGGTGCTCCCTCTCTTTTTTTAGGAATTATCATATATGTTCAAGAATACTCAGGGCAAGAAATTGATTTTATGTGTCAGTCAAATGCTGAAATTTCTACACAAACATGAGCTAAAAGATTATTCTATTTTTTTATTCCCCAAATATCATTTGTTCCCACTTTTTCATGGATGAATGACATATGGGATTTTTATTTGATTATTAGATAATTTATCCAAGCAGATCAAATGATAATATTCACCATTCATATCCTTGCATTAATGTTACATGAAGGGAAATAGATTGTATTAATTTATTTGGATGATTTTTTAATTTCTTGGAGAACTTGAAATTGCATTTCAAATAAAAATATCATTTTTTGGGATCTCATAGTGCACCCAATGGTGAATAGAGGCTCCATTAGATAGAACGAACTTGTTTCATGGAGGATACTTTATGTGTTAGTGTCTAAATGGATGCTACATTATGAGGAGTTCAATAACTATGTTAGTGTTCGATAATATATTGGGAAAGGCACAAATGAGTCAAAAAGGGGTTATAAACAGTGACGTTGGCCAAGAATATTTCCTTATACGATCTTATGAAAATACTTATGTGTCTAGTTGAATATCCGATTTAATATTATACAGGTCCCATTTAGTCTTATGAAAATGTGGTTTAATCATATGTAGAATTTGGAATTTTGATATTTATTATTATTCATCGTCTCCCAGCCTGAGATTATTTTTTATCTAACATTTTTAGATATTGATAAAATATTACACATCCTAGACCCATTCCCAGCTATTCTAATGAAACTCGCCAAGAGGTCTTATGTAGCTGTAGTCCGAGATAATGACACATAGTGTGGTCTGTCAGAAGCTATGAGATGAACATCACCCGACTTTCACGATATACCTCTAGCTTTGTTATGGATCCAAGTGGGAAGGTTGATAGATTTTTCGGTGGACTGACACCTCATCTGCGGATGAATCTAGCCAACCGGGACTACGATAGCTATGAGGAGATCGTGTGGAGTGCAATGAAAGTCAAGATAGAGTTTGGTGAGACACAGTGGTCTCATAAATAAAATGACAAGAAGAGATAGTTGGATCCTAGTTTTGGGAATACTTTTGATCAGGGAAGAGGTGGAAGGAAAATGCAACTTACCACATGTGATAAATGTGGGAAGAAGAATCTGGGTCACTTCTTGATCGGAAGTGGCAAGTGCTACAGGTGTGGAAGAGGAGGCCATGTTGCTCGGATTTGTCGTAGTAAGGTAAAGCCTCAACTCCCCAACACTAACGATAGAGGAAAGATTGTTCCGGCCCAACCCATAGTCAAATGCTTCAAGTGTGGACAGCCTGGGCACTTTGCTAATTATTGTCCAAATCCAAGGGCTGTGGAGGGGAATCACCATCAACCTCAGCAAAGGACATGGGAGCAAGGTCGTGCTTTTTCTATAACAACAACTGAAGTTGAAGCTCTGAATGACGTGGTAGTAGGTACTCTTGTTGTCCTCTCAAAACTGGAAACTACTTTGTTTGATTCCGGTTCTACGAATTCCTTTATTTCCACCAAGTATTCAATGAATATAGAATCAATGCCTAAACATCTTGATCTAGAGTTGTCAGTCAAGACATCAAGTGGGATTATCCATGAAACAACAGTCATTAGAAACTCTAGTGTATACTTTATTGGGCATAATCTTATCGCAAATCTAGTAGTCATTACCATGTTATAATTTGACGTTATACTAGGGATAGACTGGCTCTTAAAGTATAATGTGAAGACCAAATGCAGAAGTATGGAAATCTCAGTAGTCTTGAATGAACGACCTATGATTATCTTCCAAGGAGAGATATCCCGAAACGATCCCTATCTAGAAGCACCTCCTATATATTTCTTTATGGAGTTAATCGGTGATGATGAAGAAGGAAAAGGGAGTGTACAAATAGAAGATGTTCCGATTGTTCAGAAATACATGGATGTATTTCATGAGGAGTTACCTAGACCTCCCCCAGAAAGAGAGGTAGTGTTCTCCATTGAACTTGTACTTGGGTCTCAACCAATATCAATGACCCCATATAAAATGTAAAATGTGGAGCTACAAGAGTTAAAGAAACAACTCCAAGACTTTTTGAATAAGGGGTTTATCTGACTGAGTGTGTCTCCTTGGGGAGCACCAATTCTTTTTGTGAAGAAGGATGGATCAATGCGGCTATGCATTGATTATAGAGAACTGAATGAGATCACAGTTAAGAATAGATACCCTCTTCCAAGAATTGATGATTTATTTGACCAACTTTGTGGGGATCAATTCTTCTCCAAGATTGACCTTCGATCTGGTTATCATCAACTGAGGGTGAAGAAGGAAGATATTCCAAAGACTACCTTCCGATCAAGATATGGGCATTATGAGTTTACTGTTATGCCCTTCAGCTTGACTAATGCTCCTGCTATTTTCATGGATTTGATGAATAGAGTATTTAAGGACTACCTTGATAACTTTGTGGTAGTTTTTATTGATGATATTTTGATATATTCAAAATTTCATGAGGAGCATGAAGATCATCTGAGGGTTATTTTGAAAACTCTATGGAAGGAGAGGCTCTTTGGAATTTTCAACAAGTTTGAGTTTTGGTTGCAACAAGTGGCATTCTTGGGGCACATAGTAACCAATGAAGGAATCTCGGTTAACCCTACAAAGACAATGGTTGTGGAGGAGTGGCCTCAACCCGCAACAGTAACTGAGATTCGTAGTTTCCTTGGTTTAGCGGGATATTATCGAAGGTTTGTGAAAAACTTTTCACAGCTTTCTAATCCACTAACCTAGTTGACTTGAAAAGGGGTTATGTTCATCTGGACAAAGGAATGCGAGGAAAGTTTCCAAGAGCTGAAGAAGAGATTGGTTACTACACCTGTGTTAACACTACCCTCTATCGGAGAAGAATTCGTTATTTTTAGCGATGCATCTCTAAAAAGGCTTGGGTGTGTCCTCATGCAAGATGATAAGGTAATTTCTTCTGCATCTCGACAGTTGAAGATTCATGATCAGAATTATCCTATGCATGATCTAGAGCTAGCGGCGGATGTTTTTTCTCTAAAGATATGGAGGCACTATCTTTATGGGGAGAAATGTGATATATACACCGACCACCAAATTTTAAAGTATATTTTCATGTAGAAAGAATTGAAATGAGAAAAAGGTGAGGGTTGGAGCTTATTAAGGACTATGATTGTTCAATTCATTATCACCCTGGAAGAGCAAACAAAGTCGCAGATGTATTAAGCAGGAAAGATCCTGTTGTTCTGGAAACAATGAGGATCCTGGGAGATCCCTTGATTAAAGATCTAGTAAAACTGTACATGGGAATTGTAAGGGAAGGGACATCATCAACCTTATCCCAAATGATTTCTCAACCATCATTACTAGAGAAGATCAAGAAGGCTCAAAAAAAGATCCTTTACTGCAGGAGAAGTTTGAGGCTGTAAAGGATGGGAAGTTCCCTGATTTCAATATTAATCAAGAAGGTGTATTGAAATTTCGTACAAGACTATGTGTTCCATCTATTCCAGAGATAAAGAATGAACTGATGGATGAAGCTCATAGCTCTACTTTCTCTATACATCTCGGAAGCACTAAAATGTATAGAGACCTTCATGATCATTATTGGTGGGATAACATGAAGAGGGAGACTGCTTATTACACTACAAGGTGCCTAGAGTGTCAACAACTAAAGGCAGAATGACAACTTCCTAACGGGGTATTACAACTACTACCCATACCTTTATGGAAGTGGGATAATATCACTATGGACTTTGTAATTGGTCTCCCGAAAACATCCAATGGAAAAAATGTGATATGGGTTATTGTGGACCGTCTCACCAAGACCTCCCATTTTATCCCTATTCGGGAAGATTTATCTCTGGATCAACTTGCCAGGATATACGTAAAGGAAGTGGTAATGCTGTATCGGGTACCACTATCCATCGTGTCTGATCGTGATCCAAGATTCACATCAATATTCTGGAGAAGTCTTCAACATGCTCTGAATACTGAATTGAATTTTAGTACAGCTTATCATCCTCAAACTGAAGGCCAATCTGAAAGGACTATTCAGACACTCGAAGACATGCTGAGATTATGCTCAATGGAATTTAAAGGTGGATGAGATAAAAACCTCCCATTAGTTGAGTTCTCCTATTACAACAGCTTCCATTCGAGTATTCAGTTGGCACCCTATGAAGCTATGTATGGAAAGCGATGTAGAACTCCTACTTGTTGGGATGAAACTTGTGATAGAATGCTTCTTGGGCATGATCTTGTGCAAGAGATGACAGAACAGGTTCATTGCATCCAACAACACATAAAGGCTACACAGAGTCGGCAGAAGAGCTATGTTGACAACCGTCGAAGGGACTTGGAGTTTGGTGTTGGCAACAAAGTCTTCCTTCGAATTTCTCCACGGAAGAGAGTAATGTAGTTTGGGAAGAAAGAGAAGCTCATCCCTAGGTACATTGGAACTTATGAAATCCTTGACCGCATAGGAGTAGTGGCCTATCGTCTAGCACTTCCACCGAACCTAGCTCAAGTTCACGATGTCTTCCATGTATCTCTCTTGAGGAAGTACATACTCGACCCTTCGCATGTACTGAACCTATAGGTGGTACAACTGGAACATGACCTCTCTTATGAGGAGCAGCCAGTGGAGATCTTAGACTATAGAGACAAGGTTCTACAAAAAAAGACTACCCACCTTGTGAAAGTGTTGTGGAGGAATCATAAATATAATGAAGCGACTTGGGAGCTTGAGGAAAAAATAAAGAAAAAGTATGCCCACCTTTTCGACTAGGCCTCAAGTTTAAAATTTCAGGGATGAAATTTCTTAAGGGGGAAGAATGTAATGACCCAAACTTTTTGAATAGTATATCAACTTACTCTTAATGATTTAATAGAGATGTTAATGGTTAATGCTGAAATAGGGGCCGATGGCTTCATCCAGTAGACTCAAACCTTATGAAGCCCACTTATCAGAGCTTGGGAAGGAGGTGACATCTTTGAGCTTTGCTTTGGACCAAGCCCAATCCGAACTCCAGCGTGTCAAGCTTGAACAAAAACGCCGGAAGAAGAAGTTCAAGTTAGTAGATATTACTACTAGGGCAATGTTTTCTGAGCCTCCCTCAGATTCTCTCACCATAGCACACCTTACACTTAGGTCTTATGCTGGTGTTATAAAGGGCTATGTGACGAGACCGTAGCTTAATTGTGTTGTCCTTTGGAATGAATAAATTAAGATTTCCTCCTTTAGTGAAGTTTGTGAATTTCAAATGTCCGGATAATTTTAGGATGTATTTTATAGATGAATTTTGAAAAAAAAAGGATTTTTTAAAATATTTATGTAAACCTTAAATAATTTATGATGTGTAATGATTTTAAAAAAATGGTCTTTTACAATTATGTTCAGTACGAAATTTAGAGTCTAATAAGACCAAGTTAATTTTTTGATGAATAGTAAATTATGAATAGTGATTTTATGCTTAGGATTAGTAATGTGACCAAATGGATTAGTAATCTCACTTAAAGAATGTTTTAATATAATTTAGACACCTTGATGAAGTAATGAGAATCAATAAAATGGATAAATAACGGTTTCATAAATTATTAATCAAGTATCAGTTTTTTCAGGTGAATAGTGTTTTTTTATTTAAAAATTAAATTAAAAATATTTAGAAAATTATTTTTATAAAATGGACTATATTTTTGATATCATAGAATCGATATTATGTTATGGTAATTTTTTGGGATTTTTCTGAGAAAGATAATTTTTCAGTGAATAGTAAAAATGTAGTTGTAGGGTTTCGGTATGTTCAATGACATCATAACTGTGTCATGATGATGTCATGAGATATTTTAAGGGATGGTCGAATAAAGGGGATGAATTATTGTATGAGTTGTCCCAAGTGGCCAATACAATGGTCAAATACCATGGGCAAGCCCATGGTTTTTCCAATACCACTAATGAGGTGTCCCTTGGCCATTAATGCCTTGTCCCTTCACTTTCCCTATAAATACCAAGCCATCCTATCATCCTTTCGACTCCAAAATCATCCTCAATGATGTTATGGTCTCCTTACCTCCCAAGGAGTCCTCTCAATGTGTCCCCAAGCCCTCAAGGTCCCAACCGTTGAGTTTTAAGAGTTACGTTTAAGGTAAGGGATCCGACCTCTCTCTTTCTTTTCAAATAATCTCTTTTATGTCATTTCTTTTATGCTCCATGTTCTTATGTTGGAGGATGTTCTTTTATATTCATCTTACTTCCCTTTTTATGTTCATATGATGAGATACCCCATCTTTCTCTCATCAATTCATTTTAAGAATGTTTAAGTGGTGTCATTAGGCTGCCGATTTTTTAAGGGATTCTTTCACCCTTCTCTTTTTCAAAGTTCTACTTTCATTTAAAGTATTTGAAGTTCCTTTTTATTATGTTGGGTTATGATCTCTATATTTATCATACTTAAATATTATGTTCATATTATGATAGACCCTATTTTATCTTGTCAATTCATTTTTGGTTGAAGCTTAAGTGACGCCGTTAGGCTACAGGATTTTCATAAGAGAAATCTAATTTTTTTCTTCCTTCCATATTTTTCATTTAAAATTGTATGTCCTTAAAATTTCATTAACATGTTCATATATCCTTCATATTCTGTCCCTATACTGTTTTATGGGTCATTTATGAATGTTTGACCCATGTCCCCTCTCTTTTCAATGTTTTCTAAAACCTCGAAACATAGTTGTTATTCTGCAGAATTTCCGTCTCAAAATGTATCTCTCTTTTTCTAAAGTTCTTTTATTTTATTAGGTGAATACTCAAACCTCTCTCTTCTATATGGGTATTCACATATATACCAAAATGTTTTATTTTAAATTCAGGTATTTACATACATGATACCCACCTTCCTTTTCTGTGGGGTTTAATGTGACACAAAGATCATGTCTTTAAAGATGTTTTTAAAACATTATGATTATGAACTGAAACCCATTCCTTTTATGCTATATGGTTTGTTTTTGAAATGATTGATGATTATATATGTGGATCACATGATAATAAAGACATTTCATGGGTGCACCCTGATAGCGCTCCAATGCATTGGGTAAACACTTAATCTTTAGAGATGACTATTTTTAACGACGCCTTGGTGAATAACCTTGGTAATATTTTTTGACACTTTGGGGATGTACCTGGGTGAAACAGAAATTATTTTCAACATTCAATGTTGTAGCCACATCTTCATGTTATGAAAACAGTTATTTTTATTATGATATGCCTCATTATTTCATTCTCATGCCTTAAATTTCTTTTCATGACCTTATTGAAGTATCTCAAGTACACATGTAAAATGTTTCTCTTGTTTCCCTTACTGGGCATTCTGCTCACCCTTTCTTTTGATGTATGTCCCCAAGTTATGAGATGCAGTAAAAATCTTAGGATGAACTTAAGGAGAAGCCTTTCATGTGTTTAAGAAGAATATTTTATGTTGTTTTCATGTTTTATGTTCCTGGTTTCCAAGACATTAAACCTTAAAGATCCTCAGTTTTTTGTATTGTAATGAAGGTTTATGTAATAAAATGCGGGATGTTATATGTCCATGTTCATGGATTTAGATTGAAATTTTTTTTAGCAGTATTAGGAAAAATAACTTTATAAATAAGAAACATCTAAGATATTATTAAAAAAACAAGATATAAATATTTTAAAAATAATGTAGAATAATATTTTATTTTATAAACCCATTAAATCTTAGAGAGGAAGTTTTATAGAAAATGAAAAATATGGCACGAAATGGTGCTCGCATGGAAAATGTTAAAAATAGATTCCTTTTAGATTTTAATAAAAATAATCAGTACATAAAATGATAAAATTTTCATTAAAATATTTTTAAGAAAAAGAATTATGAAATAAAATCAATAAATTATTTCGGTATATATAAGGAAATATTCAAAATAATCTAATGAATTAGGATGCACAAAAAGGGAGGTTCCCAACTAAAAAAGAAGAGAAGAGATCAGTTCCACTTACAAGAAGAACATCAGGTAAAATACATGTCAATGGGAAATAAAATGTCAAGGGAACATATAAAACCCCATGAATATACCAATTAAATTATGAGAGGTTTTCTAAAGAGTAAAAATTCCCTATATTAATTATATTTCAAAAAAAATCTTGATTTGAAAATAATATTGGCAATAAAACCCTTATGGTTTGAGTAACATCTTGATTAAAACCACTTTCAAGATGGGTGTTTTTTGAATTGATGGAAATTTAAATAGATTACCTGATATATCCCTTCAAAAACCATAAATATCACATAATAAATTCATTATGTAGTAATAAAACTATATTAAAGGTATCATGGTGCACATTAAGAAATAAGTCTCAAGAAAATAAATTTAAGACAAATAGCCTCTTACGTTTATTCCCACTTAGTCGAATACACTCTAAATTCCAATAAAAACCTAAATATATTAATATAAAATCAAATATCAATATTAGTATAAGAAAATTTAGATAATTTTAATTTATAATCATTTTCTACATGTATATTAGTTAGTTTTTACATATTTTCCAACATCGATTGTCTATAGTTTTGACTGTTTGTTCTAATTTTGTAGGAGTGGATTTCGTATTCATTCTTATAGAAAATTTAGTCATTCAAACATCATTAATGTTTCAATAATTTTTGAATAATAATAATTTATCATGCTTAAATTTCCATTCATAAGTACTTTAGTCATTATCCTAGAAAATTAAATCAATAAAAAAACTTTTTTTAGTGATTTTCAGCTTAAGAAGGCTGTTTTCCTAATTAATTAATTAAATGTTTATGTATCTTTTCTCAAACCAAAAAATTAATCATCTAAATAATTAAATAATATTATACATTTAATAATGTTTTCATAATCATTCATAATATAACTTCATTACATTATTTATGTAAAGTCCCTGAAATTCTATATAATATTTTTTTTAAAATTATTTGGGATTATTACGAGTTTGAGAAAATTAACAGCGCTTGATTCTGAGGCCCGGTGTGCCCAGAATGGATTTATGAACTTTTTTAGGTAAGTACATTAAACGCGTGGGTGGAATTTTCTATATTTTGAACTAGGGCTCGGATTAAAAATCTGAGGGCACCGTTGAATCTGCAACGCCGTGATTCACTTAAGGGAAGATTCACTTTGTCCGTAGTAGGTCGGGTGAAAAAATTAATTTTTGAGGCTTTTAAAGAAATAATAAAATAACATAGAGATTGTTATTTTATTTATTTTTTTCCCTACCACCTGTTGAGTGGCGGTGGCGGGGACCACAGTGGTAGTCAAACATTTAATATGGGATATTAAATGTCCAGTTACACTTTGGTTGTGTAACCAACCCTCATATAATTAATGTTTCACATTAATTATATCAATTAATAAACCTCATTAATTCCTTGGTGTGATAATTACCCTTTCTACCCTCTATTTAAATGGGGCTTGGGGTATAGTTTTTTACACGACTTCATCAGGAGAGGAACCAATAGTGAAGTGACGTGACACCTTCCACTGACGGAGATGGAAGCTCAGGTGGAAATGAACTAGGATTGATGAATTCTAGTGGATTCATCAAATGTGAAATCTTCTTCCACCATTGTGATGTCTCCAAATAATCTCTAGGTAGTAGTTGTATTTAAATTCATGATTTTCCCATGATTCTTCTCTTCATTTTGTGGATGGTCGTCGCGGGTGATTTGAATGGGGTTTATCATTATTTTAATGTGATGTATATACTACTTCCACTTTTTATAATGATAAAGTGGAGGGAGTAGGCCAAACGAACAAGTCCCAGACCCTCCACCACTTGTTTTTCATTGAGTTCTTCGGAGGAGGGTTTTTTCAACTTGACGGAACCTTGAAACCGAAAGGCGTGCAACAATGGAAGCATCCCAGGAGGACTATAGGAACGTCAGAAAGGAATAATGGACCACCGAAGCTCTCCCAATGGCCCGAAGAAGATTTGTCGGCATGGAAGCGGTGTGGCAGCACCGGCAACTGGCTCCCACAGGCGAAGGTGGTGGTCGGCGCTTGCCGACCTCGGAAGAGGGCAGTGCCGCGACAGACCCAAATGCGCGGCCGACACTTGGTCAGCCATGTTTGAAACGCGTCGCGCTGTGGTGAAAGTAGGTCATGGAATCGAAGCTACGATGGAGTGGGAACCGCGCACCACAAGTCCCACAGACCATGTGGGGGCGCCACGTGGCGCCACACATTGAAGAGTTGAATGACTTTTCTTGAGTTGTTCAGGAAGTTGGGCAGCCACCTGGCTAGCGAGCCACACCAGTGCACCGAGTCGTGTCACTTGGCAGTTCGGGCAGGTCCGCGACCCTGCCCAACTGGGCCAGCAGAGGCCAGGCCGGGTCGGATCAGTCCGGCCAGGATGGACCAGACCCAGACCCATTCAGGCCCAGTTATGCTTAAATGACTGTATCTTGTAAACCAGACATCTGTTTGATGAACCGTCTATGGTGCTGGAATCCTTAGAGAGAGATGGTCCTTTTGAGATACTCCACAAGAGTTTTGGAGGATGTCAGAGTATGGTCATGTTGGATTGACCCCGAATCTAACCGGGTCCTCAGTACTAAAATGCCAATAACATACAGACTGGGAGTTTGGTTAATGCGCCGTCTATTGCGTTGGAACCCTTATGTCGTGAAGAATCATTGGGTATCTTCTTTTTGGGACTTCGTGCTAGTTGGAATATGACCAATGGCTTGTGGATCATTTCTCCCAGTTACTAGTGTACTCTGAGTGGGGATTCCTGTGACTATCTGAGACGTGAAGAATGAAGTTCGATTCTATATGAATCAGCACCCAATGATTTTGTGTGAATGAGAACCTATCAATCCTATATGGGTATTTTGGGGTTTAGTACCTATCGATCCTATGTGGTTCAATAGCAGTGCTTCTTGACATAGTTAGATGATCTATCCTTCCGGCTAATCGTCTATACTACTGTACTTTTGTTATACCTGGTTTGAGTTTTGTCTATTACTTTGTGATTTGTGATTTATCTCATGATTATGTTATTCATATGTGGAATTATGAGAGACCTTTAGTGGTCTTGGGCTCCCTTCTGAGTATTTTTATACTCACCGCTACACAGGCTTCACCCGCACCTTTTTCTGTCTTGTACAGATGATGAGAACCCTTGACTGAGACTCGGGGAGTTAGGACCTGATGGTGGATGGCAGTGACGGCTGACATGGTGAGCTATGGAGACGAGTTGTTCCTACCCTTTAGGTAGGATCCTCAGAGGAAAATCTCAGGAGCTATTTTTTGTTCCAGTTATAGTTCTATCTTTTCATTTGGGATTTTATTCTAGCCCCTTTACTTTAATTACACACTTTTACTGCAATAGTTTTACTTCATGGTTGCATCTTGTTGCATTATAGTATGTGTGTTTGTAAAAGTATAAAGGATATTCCTTCCCGTTTTAGGGATACGCCTTTTCGCTTCTATTCACCAACCCTGGGCATATGGAAGGTGGTCTTAGGGTATTCACGAAACGGGCCCTGGGGGATGGGTCATGACAAAGTGTTATTATAGGATTCGGTTCTATCGAAGAACTAGGACTATGATATTTTTAATGGATCAATAGTGTAAAGTATTTTGAGTATGGTTTCCAGTTTGGGGATTCCAGTGTTGGTGCGACAAAAAACGTATCCATACACCAGGACCTTGAATTATAATTTCTGACTCAGTGCACAAAAACAATAATTGCGTGTGTTTTGGAAATGTTTTTAATTTGATCACTTTTTAGTCTACTCACATGGTATAACATATTGAATGTGGTGAACCTATTTCTTTTAAGGATTTTTTTGCATAGACAGCCATCCAGGATTCCTGAGAGTACACGATGATGGCCCACCGAGCGAGGTGGCTTCGGTGGAGGGATCTCGTACTGTGTTGGCACCTTCGGGTGGTGTACCAGTGACACCACCACTCGGAGGCAACAATTTCCACCAGACCCACTAACGGACGGTGAACACTGACTGAATGCATTGCATGAGTTCTAGTGGAATAGACCTATGAGGTTTCAAGGTGAGACAGATCCCCAGACAGCTAAGGACTGACTGGAGGCTGTGGAATGAGTTCTACACCTAGTGGGGACACCAACAGAACAGATGGTGATCCTAACAGCTAGTCTATTCCAGGTCATGGAAAGAATATTGTGGAGCATGACACTCCAGTCACATGATGAGGTGACCCTCACCTACACAGACGATGAGAGCCTCTTTAGGGCGGAGTTCGTCCCAGTGATACTTTTCCCTCTACGCATTCAAGATCTACTACACTTACAGCAGGGCAGCTTATCAGTGGACCAGTACTCTGTGAGATTCACTGACCACTCATTATAATCCACCAACATGGTGCGGGACCCAATCATTAGGGCCCAGACCTTTGAGTGGGGTCTTCGACAAAAGATCAGAACATCAATGATATCTCTCAATTTCCCGGCATAGGCTAGAGTGCTGGAGTGAGCTTTATTGGTGGAGAGATTCTTAGCTGAGCACAACTGTGAGAGCCACCACCAGACGACAGGTAGCAGAGTCATATATAGTAGGCAGTAGGTAGATTACACAGAGGTCTAAGTGGACCCGACCTTCCAGAGGGTGACCCCAGGATGTAGGGTCGGTGGTGTGGAGATCACGAGGCATCGATGGTCAATAGGGAAGAATAGTGTGCTTCACGTGCAGCAAACAGATCCACATGGCTCACGACTGCCTGACCCACCATATGGACGATTATTAGTTGGCCGAGGAATCGTCGGGGAAACAACCATGGTTCAAGAGAGGAGGTCCGCAGGGCGGCAGATGTGGCAGAGGAGCAGGTCATGCAACAGGTGGTGGATGACGGTTTGATGTTCTACCACCACCACCCCAGGTGGTCCTCCCCAACCACATGGAGTAGGTGGACATGGGAGAGCATAACTACAGGAAGCTGAGGCCTATGACCACGGCTCTCTGAAGATGATTAGAGGTATGATCTGTGTCTATTCCACCCTAGTTGCAGTACTTATAGACTTAGGTGCCAGTCACTCTTTCATTTCCATGACAATCGTTCAAAGATCAGAGATTCTGATGGAGCCATGGCTTGATCCTTGTGATTAGAGACTCATACCGGACAAGATTCAATGATTACACACTATCGAATTTAGTGTTAGTTCACTCTAGGAGGTGAGTACTTCAGCTAGGATCTCATAGTATCAGTGTCGTGGCCTTACGACATCATCTTGTGTATGGACTAGGTATCCACAATCCATACTCATATTGATTGTTTAAGGAACAAAGTGTTGTGTGTCCATGAGGATGAGAATAGTATTACCTTAACCAGTGAGGAGGAAACCTTTGAAACATAGGATGGACTATCTTGGAGGAGGTTGTGTCCAATTACTCATCAGTTGGCTAGCCTCACCCTCAGAGCAGTTGGCGTGAGGAATTTGAGTTATCATGTAGGGGTGGACCAGTATGGTGATGTCTTCCCTAATGATGTTCTGGGACTACCTCCTTGTAGAGAGGTAAAAATTCACATTAACTTTTACGTCGAGATGGAAATGATATCTACACTAGCATATCGGATGGATCCCATGGAGATTCATGAGCTGAGGGTATAGTTTCAGGAATTACACAGAAAGGGGTTCATACGGCTTAGTGTTTCCCCATGGGCATCCCCAATCTTGTTCACCAAGAAGGTATATGAGAGTCTAAGGCTTTGTGTGGATTATCAGTAACTAAACTAGGTGACTGTGAAGAACAAGTATCCTCTACTGAGGATGGATGATCTCTTCGACCATCTGATGGGAGGCTGTTGGTTTTAAAATATAGACCTTAGATTATGGTATCACTTGCTCAAGGTACAAGATGAGGAAATACCGAAGGCAACCTTTAAATATCGGTATAGCCATTACGTGTTCATTGTGATGCCTTTCGGAATGACCAATGATAATATAGTGTTCATGGGGCTCATGAATAAGATCTTCTAGCCATATTTCGATCATTTTGTGGTGGTCTTCATTGATGACATCTTGATATACTCGACATTGGAGTAGGAGCACTCCACGCACATGCAGATTGTTCTGGATACACTATGAGAGCACCAAATTTATGTAAAGATCTCAAAGTGCCAGTTCTGGATATGGGAAGTCCACTTCTTGGGGAACGTTATCTCGCAGCCTGTAGTCGTAGTGGCTCTAACAAATATAGAGGCATTGATTTCTTGGGAGCCACCTAGGAGTGTGACCAGGGTACATAGTTTCCTTGGCTTGGATGAGTACTACCAGAGATTTATACCTGACTTTTCTAGGATAGCAGCACCCTTGTCAACCTTGATGTCAAATGGGAATCCTTTCTTGTGGAAGGATAAGTGCCAACATAGTTTCTAGGAGCTGAGGCATGCACTCATGAGTGACCCCATCTTGAGGCTACCAGAAGAGGGCGTTAGGTATATAGTGTATTCCGACACATTAGGGACCTAAAATGGGTTGTGTCCTGATGCAAGAGCGAGTGGTGATCACCTACGTCTCAAGACAATTGAGATAACACAAGAACAACTATGCTAGCCATGACCCGGAGTTAGCAGTAGCAGTCTTTGTGATAAATCTGTGGCATCACTACATGATTAGGAAAACATTTTACAGTATGCTCTGATCATAAGAGTCTCAGGTATATCTTCTCACAAAAGGACCTGAACCTGAGACAAAGACGATGGATAGTGGTCCTATAAAACAATGGCTTTGAGATAGTCTATAATCCTGGGAAGGGGAACATAGTAGTAGACACACTCTACAGGATCTCTGGTCTACAGCTGCAGAGTGAGGTGACACCATAGCAATCCGCATTGCAGATATCCTTTGTGGATAGAGATGAATCATCTTACTTCCTGTCTATGACTATCACTCCCCCACTTGTTCAGAAAGTTTCGGAGGTACAACTTCAGAACATTGACTACGAGGCCCGGTGTGCTCAGATATCCACATGACAGGCTCCTGAGGGATTTTTTGATGGTGGGGAGAACATCATTCTCTTCAAAGGACACATCATGGTACCAGTGATGATACGGGAGGAGGTGTTGAGAGAGTTTCATACATATACTTTAGTAGTACATCATAGAGTGGTGAAGATGTACTATGACCTCTAACGTCATTACTAGTGGCTAGGGATAAGGAAAGCAGTGGTGGATTTTGTATCCCGATGCCTCACTTGTTAGAAAGTGCAGGTCAAGCATCAAGTACCAGCAGGATTAGCACAACCACTTGAGGCACCAGAGTGGAAGTGGGATGGTATCTCCATGGACTTTATGACAAGGCTACCACGTATATCTAGGGGCGACAATTCTATCTGGATGATCGTTGACCAACTCACCAAGTCTCCCCACTTCCTACCCATCTGAGAGCAGGGATTAATAGAGGGTTTGAGATGCCTCTATGTGCAGGAGATTGTGTGACTTCACGGAGTTCCGTCTACTATATTCTCAGATCACGATAGACTTTTTACATCCAACTTGTGGAAGGGGTTGTATGAGGTGTTTGGGACTCAGCTACGCTTGAGCACTGCATTTCATCCTCAGACTGATGGTCTGATGGAGAATACTATACACACACTCGAGGGTATGCTTCGTGCTTGTGTCCTTGACTTTGGACAAAGTTGGGAGGACCACCTTCCACTAGTGGAGTTTGTATACAACAACAATTATCACTCCACCATTAGCATGGATCCATTTGAGGCCTTGTATAGATTACCATTCTAATCACCTCTTTGTTAGATAGACCTAGCGGAGTCAGCACTTGTGGGTCCAGAGTTGGTGCAGGCTACCAAAAAGAAGATACAGATCATCCAGGAGTGGATGAAGACTGCAGAGAGCTGGAAAAAGTCTTATGCCTATAGGATATACAGACCCTTGGAGTTTTAAGAGGGAGACCATGTCTTCCTATGGGTCTCACCCAGACAAGGGTTACAGAGGTTTGACAGGGGCGGAAAGCTATATCTGATGGTCAATGAACCATTATAGATTATCAGTATAGTAGGCGAGGTGGCATACCATCTAGCTATTCCCATAGATACACCGGTTGCATAATTTTTTCCTCTTTTCAGAGCTGAGAAGATACGTGAATGATCCATCACACATTATCAACTAGGGCGAGCTGGACATCAACGATGAGGTGACATTTTCAGAGTTCCTAGTGAAGATAGAGGATCGACATGAGTGGGTCCTTCATGGTGATCTATTCCACTAGTGAGAGTTCAATGGAAGTATGAGAATCTCTAGGAGAGCATGTGGGAGTAGGAGGCTCAGATACATGATTAGTACCCCAATTTTTTCCCCTAGTTTTTTTGTAGCATTTGGGGATGAAAATCCCTAAGGCAGGGATAATGTAAAGACCCTTAAATTCCATATAATTTTTTTTAAAATTATTTGGGATTATTAAGAGTTTGCAAAAATTGACGGTGCTTGATTCCGAGGCCCGGGGTGCTCGGAATGGAATTTTGAACTTTTTAAGGTATGTTTAGTAAAAACACAAGCGGAGTTTTCAGTCATTTGAACCTATGTACATATTAATAATATGAGGGAACTATTGAATCCTTAGTTCCAAGTTTCACTTTAAGAGAAGATTCACATTGACCACAGTAGGTTGGGTGAAAAATTTAGTTTTTGCGGCTTTTAAAGAAATAATAAAATAACATAGATATTGTTATTTTATTCCTACCACCTGTTGAGTGGCGGTGGTGGGGACCACAGAGGTAGTCAGACATTTAATATGGTATATTAAATGCCTAGTTACAATTTTGTTGTGTAAAAACACCTCTTGTAATTAATGTGTAACATTAATTATGTCAATTAATAATCTTCATTAATTCCTTAGTGCATTACTCACCCTTTCTCCCCTATATTTAAATGGGGCTTGGGGTAGAGTTATTGAAATGACTTCATCAAGTAGGGAACCACTGACAAAGTGATGTGAAACCTTCCACTAATAGAGATCGAAGATTAGGGGGAAATGAACTGGGATCGACGAATGCCACCAGCTTCATCAAAGGAGGAATCTTCCTCTAGCATCGTGATGTCTCCAAAGAATATCAAGGAAGGGGTTGTCTTTTAATTCATGATATTCCCCTAATTATTCTACTCATTCTTGAATTTACTAGTGGTCATTATGGGGGATTTGAATGGGGTTTATCATTATTTTAATGTGATCTATAAACTACTCACACTTGTTATAATGCTAATGCGGAGGGTGCGGGCCAAACGAATATGGTTCGGAGCCTCCTATGCTTGTTTTTCATTGAATTCTTCAAAGGTAGGTTTTTCTAGCTTGATAGAACCTTGAAACTGAGAGTCTCCCAATGATGGAGGCATCCTAGGAGGAATGTAGGTGTTTTTAGAAGGAAGAAGAGACCACCGGAGCTCACCTGGTGGCCCGTGGAAGATTCACCGGTGTGGCATCGGTGTGGTGGCAACAGCAAGCAAAGGCGGTGGCTAGTGCTCACTAGTTGCGGAAGAGGGTAGTGCCGCTCAGCACCATGGTGGACCTAAAGGGGTGGCCGAAAATCGGCCAGCTGCATTGCCGAGGTAGTGCACCGTCACATGCTTCGGTGAAAGGGTGTCGCGACATCGAAGTTACGGCGGAGGTGGACTCATTCCCCATGGGTCCCACGAACCACATGGTCGCACCATGTGGTTCTGCACATTGAAGATATGAATGGCTCTTCTTGAGTCGTTTGAGAAGCTGGGTGGGCACCTGGTTGGCGAACCATGCAAGCGCACCATGCCACAACATCAGGCGGGTCGGGTCGGTCTATGGCCTAGCGGGCCGAGCCCACCACACTCTACTAGAAATTTAAGTTTTTGAGCCCCATGGAATGGGCGACCGCCATTGGCAGTCGCTAGGATTAAAAAAATCACGTGGTATCGCCCCCCCCCCCCTCCTCCCTCATGCACCATACTCAGATAACCCTTCAGCTGACTTCGCCAATGCTCCTCTTATCCCTTTCCGAACACGCCTTCACCGCCAGCTCTAGCTCCCTCTTGGTTCAACTCCATCTCCCTCCTCAGATCCCCTCCCCAACTTTTCGTCAACCTCCCTCACCCGCAACTCCCTCTCTTTTCAGATCATTCGTCATCATGCCCGCACCGAGTGCCTCGCACTGCCCATCCTCCATAACTGCCACCCCTCCTTCACATCTCTCCCGGCCTTCGACTCCATGTCTTCACTTGGTTCCTTATTTTGAATCAAATTTGGTAATCCCTAATTTCTATTTTAGGGTTTTTATTGTTGGAACCTCAACCAATCAGATTTCATAATTCATTTCATTTGTGATTAGTTTGTTGTTGATTGTTCAGTCTTTGTAAAATGAAATTTGTTCTCATTTCTTCCCCATATGTATTTCAAATTTAGTATGAAAATAAAGCTATGTGGTTTTATGTGAATTAATGATGAAATGATTAACATTAATCATGGTAATTATAATATCTACACCACATGAAGTTAACGTAAGTAATTATCCACTTTTGATGCTACTATCGTACCAATTTTATAATCCGCAATAATTTTTTTAATAAAACTTCCAGGGTGGAAACTACATTGACTAAAAAACCATGTTCTTTGGGATATATATCTAGAACACTTTACATATTCTATATATACAAAAGGTATAATTTCATGGTCCCTTTATTTTATAGAAAATTGCATAATCATGAGGAAAAACATCAGTCTAGAGAAGGCCATTCTTATGCTGCTTTGCCATTTCAGTGCTGAAAATTTTAAATAAATATGTCAAAGATGATATAGATGCCTATAATTTTATGCATCTCGATTTAAGGAATATGAATTGTGTATTTTTTTCCTCATCGGGCATGTCTTTATTTGGTACATGCTTATAGGGGATTGGGTAGGAAGTTGATTTCTCATATGTTGGGTTACCTTAGTTGAAGGAGCATGGATGAAGCTTTCTTATGGTGGTTGATAAGGAATGGGATACTCATGTGTTAAAATCTCATTTTGAAATCCACAAGAATGGAGCTTTCTTATGTTAGAGAGAAGTTTTAAATTCACTAATTCACTTGCCTGTTATTTTTTTATAATTAATTTGATGCATTGATGAACGAAGAGAATAAAATTATAAGGGAATGTCTTAGATAATGTCTTTAATTTGTGAAAAATTATTCATTTTAGTGTATAAACAATGTATTAATTGTTGAGTTGGTTGTATAGTTTAGATCATTAGCGAGAAGTGGATCGAAATTTAAATCATTTTAGTGTATAAATGAGGCCTTTTGTAGTTCATTGGGCAAAAACTTATTTTAGCATGCCATTTATGCATGAGGACTAAATAGAGCATGAATGACCTATTCATGAGATGCATATTTTCTCAAAAGCTATGGAAATATGTTGGGATCCTGTTTGACATTAAGATTTGTAAAAGCATGCACTTGGAAGATCTCATGGATGACATCAACATGACCCGTTTGAGTGGATAGGTCCACAACCAAATGTTAACTATTGTTGCCTATTTTTTTCATTGTGTGGGCAGCAAGAAATGTTTTCATTTTCAACAAACAATCATCTACCTTCCTTGAGGGAGTCATCACATAGCACCCAAGTTAGCACTAAGAGAGGCAGACCTATCTAGGAATGTAACAAAGTAGTATCACCTAATTTGAGATCCTTGGACTCAAGGTACATTTTCTTTCAGAATACATTTAAATTTTCGTTGAGCCTGTAAAAAACACCAATAATGTATTAATTTATGATTAAATTTATTTATTGTAGATGTAATTCATACTAATTAAAATTTCAGTCATTATTTTTCAAATTAAATTTTTTTCTTTATATAATTTTCTTTTTATTAGTATTAAAGTATTGAGTATAAATCTCTTGGTCATTATTAATATCAGATGTCATATTCTTAAATATATTCTCAGCATAAATTAACTTAGATTGAGTCTCTATTTGATAAGTTCCCTTAGTAACATACTAAAAATAAAGCTCTTATTTATCAAAACTATATTTGAACTTAATGAGGACGTCTGGGTTAGATTTCATGACTAAAATGGATATATTATAATGACTTCAGATGAGAAGAATAGTGAGTATAGCATGAGCCTTCTATGATTTTATTCAACCGTTGAAGGCATAACATCTTTTTCCTTCCCATGATCTTGAATTCATTCCCGAAACATTAAGCACATACATAATCATTACATAGATTCATGCATTTCCTTCTATGAAAATACATTTGGTGATCATCCAATAATCATCAAGCTTGGATTTTAGTATCTCTTATGAAAACATTACTATATTTTTTTTATGAATTATTGGCTTGTCATTTGAATTTATTAGAATATATTTTTACTCATATTTATTGCTTCAGCATGAGTTGTGGTTGAAATATCTTCCAATAACACCTTCTTCCAATCAGCTATATCAATATGATATTTTCCATTATCATACTTCTAGTGGACTTAATTCTCCAGACTTACTTTAACATAGGTATCTTCCGGTCATGGGAGACTGAATTTTGTTCATCTTAGGTGAGTTATAAAATAAATTTTTATTCCACTTAATCCAATGACATAGTCACATTGAACATTTTTTCATGCACTTCTATTTTTTGTAGGTTGTTTTTTTGGTTCTTTGGCTGTTGTCAAAATGCAGCATTTTTTTTTAAAAAAAAAATCCCAAGCTAGAGACCTCCTTAGGCGGTCGCTATTGGTTTCATTTTTCAGAGCATTAGCGACCGCCGAAAGCGGTCTCTAATAATCCTCCCAGCGACTGCCATCATGGTTGACCATGGACCACCTAAGGCAACCGCCATTGGCGGTCGGTCTTGGATTTTACCAACGGGCCAAATGCGACTGCCATTGGCGGTCCCTAATGGTCAAATTTGTAGTAGTGATGACACCGCCCAACCGAGCCAGCCCATTCTAGTTTCAACCAAGCCGGGTTAGACCCAAACTGGTTCGGGTTAGGCTGGGTCAGTCCGACCAGGTCGGACCAGACCCAAACCCATTAAGGCCCAGTTATGCTTAAATGACTGTATCTAGAAAACCAGACGTCCGTTTGATGAACCGTCTACGGTGATGGAATCCTTGGAGATAGATAGTCCTTTTGATTTATCCTAAAAGAGTTTTGGAGGAATTTGGAGTACTGACAGGTTGTATTGAACCTATATCCAACCAGGTCCTCAGCACTAAAATGCCAAAAACTTACAGACCGGACGTCTGGTTTACGCGCCGTCTGTTGATTTGGAACCTTTATGAAGTGAAAGATCATTGGGTAACTTCTTCGTGGGACATTGTTCCTATTGGAATCCAAACCATGGCTTGAGTAGTGGTTTCTACTAGTAAAAAAAGAGTACTATGAGTGGGGAATCCTGTGACTAGAAGATTTGTGAATAATGAAGATCGATTCAGTGTGAATCAGCACCCAACGATTCCGTGTGAATCAGCACCCATCAATTCTGTGTGGATCAACACCCAGCAATTCTCTATGAATCAGCACCTAGTGATTCTATGTGAATCAGCACCCCATGATTCTTTGTGATTGATATCATTCTTGTGTTATTCCTATATGGATTTCTGAGAGACATTTGGGGGTCTCAGGGTCTCTATTGAGTATTTTTATACTCACCCTTACATGGGATTCGCCCACACCTTTTGTGTCTTGTGAATACGACAGACATCCTTGACTGAGACTTGGGGAGATAGGACCTGATGGTGGATGACGATGATGGTTTACATGGAGATATATATATATGATATGTACCTACCCTTTAGGTAGGATCCTCAGTGGATGATCTCAAGAGCAGTTTTCTATTCTAGTTTTAGTTTTTTCTTTTCAGTTGGTCTTATATTCCAACACCATTAATTTCATTACACACTTTTACTATAGTAGTTTTACTTCGTGGTTGCATCTTATTGCATTATAGTATGTGTGTTTGTACAGGTTTAAAGGCACCGCCTTCTCATTTTAGGGATATGCCTTTCCAGTTCTAGTCGCCAACCCCTGGCCTATGGAAGGCATGCATGGGGTAGTCACGACACAAGCCCCAGGGGAAGGGTCGTTGTAGAGACCCGAAGCTTGACGTACATTGACATTACATTACATTTGCGGAATACTTAGTACATAACAAAAACACACACACAAGGATTGTAATAGTTTAGTGTCTTTGGAAACTCGGAATACAATCTTCTAATCTTGGTGAAAGATCTTCAACATCTCCCATAAAGATCTTCCTTTTTTTTATTACCTAAAACCTTTCTTTATATCCTGGGGAAAAAACATAAAAGGGTGAGCTTAGATGCTCAGTAAGGGTAAACAAAAGAAATATCAATCACAACATTTTCATAAGAACATAACATTTTGGAAATCTTAACCTGTAAAAGAGAGCATAATTTCATAACATGGGATAAATCATAGTACTGAAATGAATTCCCAATAATCATAACATAAAACATGAAACTTTGTGTCATACACACATAATCATAGATAATCATATCTTATTAGTCAATACTCATTGCCAAGACTATCTTAGGGGACAAAGTCCCTTTCTGAACCGAGTCACCCTCGTTTCAGTCCTGTTTCACTGAACCGGTATAACCTACCATTCCAGCCATGTCTATCTCATGAGATATAAAATCTTTACCCAATGCATTGGAGGGATATATAGGTCCCACCTATCTTGTAATGAAATCATTCTTACTTGTGCCACAAAATAAACATACATCATTCATAATAACCCAATAAATAAAATGGGTTTCATAAACATCATCCCATCATCACATAATCCATATATAAAAATGGATATCATTTCATCATAAGAAAAGTGAAACCATGTAAATCATGGATACTTGAAACTTACAAATGTGAAATAATGTCATCTTATATGAAAAATGGTTTTGATAAAACACTTGAAATTAATTCTTGAGGAAAATATCCTTTCTTCCTTAAAATCATTTTCTTTTCACAAAATGTCATGAATCTTTAAAAGAAAAGGATTTTCTTGAAAATAGTTATGAAATATTTTTGAGCAAGATTCATGAAAATATGGCTTTATAAAACCGTAAAAATCCTTTCATGCCGTATAAGTTAAAAAAATATTATTCTCGTACTTTTGTCAGAAAAGTCAAAAAGTACCTCGTACGAAAAATGACAAAAGATTCCTTTCATATATTTTACTAAAAACTCAACAAAGGGTAAAATTGGATTTAAACAATTGTAGGTCTATGGAAATAATATTACATATTGAGGAAACATGGATGTGGATAATAAAATACACCCCAGTAAATGCCAAAGTATAAACAATCTCGGATAAAAATGAGATTGTGATATTTTCCCTTACCTTATGTCCGATATGCTTTTTACGTATCCGAACCTCATGTATAATGATTTAAATAATGTCATTAACTTATTATAGAATCATATTAATTGTTATGATATAATATATGGTTCACTTATGACTTTATATTACGCGTTCTTTTGTAAATTCCATGTTAATGAAGTGTTTTGGGTAAAATCGTTTCATTTATCGTAGGTGTTTGGACTTGTTGTTCTTGACATTATTATTACTTATATCATGATTTACATAATTCCAGAATATAAAACATGATTTATATATCATATATATTCATTATATATATATATATATTAGATAGATAAATGAAATGAAACACACCGTTCATGGAGACGGTAGTCCGTACGTACGCATGAACGTTGTTTTCCTTTCCTTATTGTCTTGAATGGAAGTAAGTAGATGACATACATATATATATATACATAAATCCAGAAGATTTAACATGTCATATATTTCATTATTATTCATTATATATACTTTATAATCATTCTGGAATGGTTAACATGGATAATGAATCTCATCGCGTCGTGGAGACGGTAGTCCGTACGTACGCACGAGCGATGATATCGTTCCCATGGTCGTGGAATTGTGTTGAAGTGTATGTATACTATTTCAGTATCAATATAAATTTATAATAATCATATATAGTTACTCATTAAACCATTATACCCATCCAATTAAAGTGGTGGCGGAAAATAGATTACACCACTGCGTGGAGACGGTATTCCGTACGTACGCACGCGCGGTGATTTCGTTTTCCGTAGGATGGATAGATGGTGAAATAGGATTGTTTCATAATTATAATAACATATCTGTATATGAGTGATACTGATGTTATTAATTCATAATGAAAAAACCTAAGAAGAAGAAGTGGAAAAAGAAATAAAGGTGAAAGAATCAGTAAGAGAAACTATCTCTTCTTTGAAGCGCCTCTTTGAGACCTCCTCTTAGGGCGCTAAAATTGGTCTTTGAGGAAGACCAGAACCTCTAGGATGTTTCTAGGGAAGTGGAGAATAGAATTTGGCAGGGGTTGGCCGAGATGGAAGGCTCAAAGTTGTGTGAGGAAGAGAGGGAGGAGGTGCCCTTTTATAAGGGAGGAGAGGGGCACCTTTGGAATAACTAAAAATATTATTTTATTATAAAGTCAAGTTCGGTTTTAAATAGATCCAAATTGATTTATTTTGAGGCTAATGGGGTGATGGGTCGAAATCCTCTCATACAATAGAATTTAGACAAGTTCAGGTTCCTATTTTAACCTTATCAATTAGATTTAACTCTAAGTTAAATAATTTAACTTTTACCGTGTCTTTTTGTTTTCTTACACTATGTGGTTAATAAACTTACTATATAAAGCCAAAAGAACCCCAAGTTGTTTATTATTAATATATATAATCTTATATAATTAATTTGGCCGATTCTTAGATTTTTAGGTATAAAATAACAATTAATAATATAATATTTGTTTTAAAAACTATTTTATGTCAATTTTGACACTATTTGGTACATGATTTTTATGAAATTCATAACAGAATGATAAGTTCAAACCAAGTTACTTAAATCCACAATACCATGTCATATTAAACTAGAAAATTAGTTTATGTCATAAAAAGTCTCAATTTACATTTATTTGGGCATTTATAAAATCAATTATGTCAATATTTCATTAATAAGACAATTACTGCATCATCTTTCTGTCATAATAAATGATAATTATTTAATCCTTAAAATTTCTAAATAAATTCCTATGATGTATATAATTGTATTAGATTTCTGGATACTATTAATGTTTGAAGTTTCATGAAGTTTATCACTAGATTAAAATTATTATACTTATAAGATTTAAGAAAGTGACATGTTGTCACATTCTTTGGTTTTAAAAATAATTAAATTATTTTTATTGACAAAATTTAATTAAATTAATCTAATCTGACCCTTAGGTGATATGGGTCGACTTTTAGTCATCCAATAGTATTTTGAAATTTGTTAGGGTAATTTTAAAATATTATATTTACCCTTAATTACCTGATTTACCTTTAACTATGGTAAATAAAATTTACCGTAGTTACTATTTATAATTCCCAAAATTAAAAAGTAGCTTATTAACATAATTTGGATCCACTGATTCCAAATATGGAATCCATTTTTCCAAATTCAATACACAAAAGTTGCAGAAATTAAATTAAAATTAATCCCGTTGTCGAAAGAAAACGGGTTTTTCTTTAAAACATTGCAAAAGATTGAATTGATTAAACCTACGAATTCAAGGTAAAATCAATGATAATGACATACATTATATTAAATGGTAAAAACATATTCTATTTATACTTTAAAACCATTCAATATTATAATTTAAACACATATGATATTACGATGAAAAAAGTTTTTTTTAATTAAAATATAGCGTGTTTTTACTATTCATTAAAATATGAAAGTTATCGGAAAAATATCAAAACTTTATCTAATGTAAATTTTTATATCATGATTCAAAAGAAGAATTTTATTCTGTAAAATTGAACTTATAAACATGTCAAACACTAAATTTAATGTGGGTGCGCCATCAAAAGGCGGCAAAACATCATTTTTTTGAAAAATACTTATTTTACCCGAAAAATTTATTTTGTTCTTATACCATGTTCTAGAAATGTGTAAGATGAATAATAATGTTATAAAATTAAAACTTTAGTTAAAACTATTCATAAAGGATAGTTCATAACAATATTATAATAATATATCATTGTTTAGTAAAACCCGGTATTGCGTACAACACACGCTATCAAGGAAGGTCGCGATTGTGTGTAATGCAAGCCAAGTCAGGGTTGCGTGTAGTGCACAACTCCTTTGTTGTTGCGTATAACAGAATCCAACCATATTTTATTTATACATTGAATATATATATATATATACACTCAATGTTGCGTAGAATAACTTCTATCAAAATTGTGTGTCACACGATCCAAAAATAGTGTTGCGTATACGGCAAGCTAATACGGTGTTGTGTATAGAGCAAGGTAATCTTGGTGTAGAATAAAACACAAGACATTAATGAAATTAAAAGAATATTTTTCATAAAATCTTGGGGTGTTACATTCTACCCCCCTTAAAATGAATTTCGCCCTCGAAATTCGTTGGGGTTATAAATGGTTTACTATTCGAAAGTTTCTTTAATAGAAACCCACATCGTAAAAAGGAATATCAAAACCAATCTTTAAAAACAAAAGTATGAGACATAACGGTTACCCAAATAAACTAATCACTGGGTTTCAACATAGGTTAAAATATGGATATGGAAGAGAAATCTGACCATCATGTTCTGATGGAGAGTGGTAGAGAACATGGCTATGGAAAAGCCAACAATCACAAAGCCATAAATTTGTGATGATCTACGGTACCATCTGATTAATCAGATATAAGGGCACTAGGACAAAATTTTTGGTTTTCAAGATCATTTCCCTAAAGTTTAAGAATTTGAATTAGAATAAATACTTACTTTATTTTGGTAAAATCTCACTGTTGTTCATGCCTGGAACAATTTCCACTTCATCTCTTAAATAAATGAAGTTGAATTTGTTATTCGTGAAGTGTTAGCAGATCATGTGATAGAATGATGGGTCATTCCATCTGTCTCAAACAAAAGGATAGCAAAAATTATATACATAAGTCGATATATAGTGAGATTAATCATATATGGTTCCTAAAATGGACTTATACTTCATATATCATACCGCTTAATATACTAAAACTATTTTCTACTAAACAGGGACTTCTTGTAGGCTAGTGGTAGGTGATAAAGGCCAGTCGCACTTCGGTTTTGGGTTTGATTCCCACAGCCTTGTCCGACGCGATGGGCTGTCACCCATCCTACAGGTTGTCCTTTTTATAAAACTATATTACTATAACATCCCATCAACAATATCAAAAAGTTTTATCCTTAAACAATACTAACTTATGTCCAACATAATCCATTCCAATCTTTTGGCTTATCCATAATACTTCTGTCCACTCTCATAATATAGTGAAAACAATTACCTAGAGATTTAATACCATCGTTGATCCCCATATATCATAAGATATGTCTTGTTGGTCACATTCTATACATTCAAAGGCCTTAATCATGTATTCTATTGAATAACCATTGAACCTTAGTGAAAACATGAATGCAGTCAAAAGTTAACTCTTTCCACATACCAAAATCCAAAAATTCTATATACTCAAACCATGATATAACCTTCTCTTTATATCAGTCATGAGCTCATGAATACTATCAAACATTAAATTTTCTCCTTATCCCTTCATTATTAACATATCATTTTCATTCCAAAAATATCTGAATAACCTTTCATGGATACTAGTAACATTAATCATACACTTTCAAAACTCAAGGAAAGACAACAATGTAACAATCCTTAGATGTCTCTTTATTCAATAGTTCCATGAGATTACTTATACAACATTACACATGATAAACATGTAATTATTCCACTACATTCTTAAATCATTGACCAAGCTTCAACAATTCTTTCATCTCACATATCATTTGTATTCTCTTCATCATCATCCACATAAATACTACCCATACGACCATACTGATTCTCTTCATGAGACTTTCCCTTAGGGCATTGGTTTGCATAATGCCCGTACATTCCACATTTAAAACATTTAACCATTGTTGATGTCATAGCAATACCATTATCCTCATCCCTGGTGTTAACTGAACCTTTTCGTTTGCACTTACTAGCTTTATGTCGTTCTTTTCCACACCCAAATCATCTTCCAGTTCCTTTGAAACATTCTCCTTGATGCCTCTTCCCACATGATTTACATAAAGGAAATTGAACTTTCTTTCCTCTATGATCATCATGAAACTCCATCGTTCTCTTATTATCCGAGTCAGGAAACTTACCAAATTTTACTTTATTGATCATATTATGAGATTGCTGATTCGGCATAATAATTATGTTTGGACTTCCAAATCCCATTTCATTTGGTTGCTCATGAAGAATATCATTCCATTGTCCATAATATCCTCCATTATCGTGAATCATCTTGTTTCCAGGAATTTTCTAAAACCCAAAAAGAATAGTGTTAGAGGAAAAAATCATAATAAAGGGGGAGTAACTTCAATATCTAACATCTTAGGTTAAATTCTAATATCTTTACCATAGTTCTAGGACTATATCCTATACCTATACTTATCCTTAGGGACATCCCTAGACATACCTTAGAAATATCTCTAGGGATCTTACTAACGTTTTCGCATCCTAGTTTCCAAAGGTTGACTAAACTTTTCCTCTGATACCAACTGTAGAGACCCGAAGCTTGATGTACATTGATATTAAATTACATTTGTGGAATACTTAGTACACAACAAAAACACACACACAAGGATCGTAATAGTTTAGTGTCTTTGGAAACTCGGAATATAATCTTCTAATCTCGGTGACAGATCTTCAACATCTCCCATAAATATCTTCCTTTCTTTTATTACCTCAAACATTTCTTTATATCCTGGGAAAAAAACATAAAAGGGTGAGCTCAGATGCTCAGTAAGGGTAAAAAAAAGAAATATCAATCACAACATTTTCATAAGAACATAACATTTTGGAAATCTTAACCTGTAAAAGAGAGCATAATTTCATAACATGGGATAAATCATAGTACTGAAATGAAATCCCAATAATCATAACTTAAAACATGAAACTTTGTGTCATACACACATAATCATAGATAATCATATCTTATTAGTCAAGACTCATTTCCAAGACTATCTTAGTGGACAAAGTCCCTTTCTGAACCGAGTCACCCTCGTTTCAGTCCTGTTTCACTGAACCGGTATAACCTACCATTACAGCCATGTCTATCTCATGAGATATAAAATCTTTACCCAATGCATTGGAGGTAAATATAGGTCCCACCCATCTCGTAATGAAATCATTCTTACTTGTGCCACAAAAGAAACATACATCATTCATAATAACCCAATAAATAAAATGGGTTTCATAAACATCATCCCATCATCACATAATCCATATATAAAAATGGATATCATTTCATCATAAGAAAAGTGAAACCATGTAAATCATGGATATGTGAAACATACAAATGTGAAATAATGTCATCTTATATGAAAAATGGTTTTGATAAAACACTTGAAATGAATTCTTGAAGAAAATATCCTTTCTTCTTTAAAATCATTTTCTTTTGACAAAATGTCATGAATCTTTAAAATAAAAGGATTTTCTTGAAAATAGTTATGAAATATTTTTGAGTAAGATTCACGAAAATATGGCTTTATAAAACCGTAAAAATCCTTTCATGCCGTATAAGTTAAAAACAATATTCTTCTCGTACTTTTGTCGGAAAAGGCAAAAAGTACCTCGTATGAAAAACGACAAAAGATTCCTTTCATATCTTTTACTAAAAACTCACCAAAGGTTAAAATTGGATTTAAAAAATTGTAGGTGGATGAAAATAATATTACATATTGAGTTAACATGGATGTGGATAATAAAATACACCCCAGTAAATGCCAAAGTATAAACAATCTCAGATAAAAATGAGATTGTGATATTTTCCCTTACCTTATGTCTGATATGCTTTGTACGTATCCGAACCTCCTGTATAATGACTTAAATAATTTCATTAACTTATTACAGAATTATATTCATTGTTATGATATAATATATGGTTCACTTATGACTTTATATTACCCGTTCATTTGTAAATTCCATGTTAAAGAAGCGTTTTGGGTAAAATCGTTTCATTTATCGTAGGTGTTTGGACTTGTTGTTCTTGACATTATTATTACTTATATCATGATTTACTTACTTCAAGAATATAAAACATTATTTATATATCATATATATTCAGTATATATATATATATATTAGATAGATAAATGAAATGAAACACACCGTTCATGGAGACGGTAGTTCGTACGTACGCATGAACGATGTTTTCCTTTCCTTATTGTCTTGAATGGAAGTAAGTAGATGACATACATATATATATACATAAATCCAGAAGATTTACCATGTCATATATTTCATTATTATTCATTATATATACTTTATAATCATTCTAGAATGGTTAACATGGATAATGAATCTCATCGCGTCGTGGAGACGGTAGTCCGTACGTACGCATGAGCGATGATATTGTTCCCATGGTCGTGGAATTGTGTTGAAGTGTATGTATACTATTTCAGTATCAATATAACTTTATAATAATCATATATAGTTACTCATTACACCATCATACCCATCCGATTAAGGTGGTGGCGGAAAATAGATTACACCACGGCGTGGAGACGGTATTCCGTACGTATGCACGCGCGGTGATTTCATTTTCTGTAGGATGGATAGATGGTGAAATAGGATTATTTCATACTTATAATAAAATATCAGTATATTAGTGATACTGATGTTATTAATTCATAATGAAAAAACCTAAGAAGAAGAAGTGGAAAAAGAAATAAAGGTGAAAGAATCGGTAACGGAAATTACCTCTTCTTTGAAGCGCCTCTTTGAGACCTCCTCTTAGGGCACTACAATTGGTCTCTGAGGAAGACCAGAACCTCTAGGATGTTGCTAGGGAAGTGGAGAAGAGAATTTGTCTGGGGTTGGCCGAGCTTGAAGGCTCAATGTTGTTTGAGGAAGAGAGGGAGGAGGTTCCCTTTTATAAGGGAGGAGAGGGGCACCTTTGGAATAACGAAAAATATTATTTTATTATAAAGTCATGTTCAGTTTTAAATAGCTCCAAATTGATTTATTTCGAGGCTAAGGTGGGGATGGGTCGAAATCCTCTCATACAATAGAATTTATACAAGTTTAGGTTCCTATTTTAACCTTATCAATTAGATTTAACTCTAAGTTAAATAATTTAACTTTTACCGTATCTTTTTGTTTTCTTACACTATGTGGTTAATAAACTTACTATATCCAGCCAAAAGAACCCCATGTTGTTTATTATTAATATATATAATCTTATCTAAGTCATTTTTCTGAAACTTAGATTTTTAGGAATAATATAACAATTAATAATATAATATTTGTTTTAAAAACTATTTTATGTCAATTTTGACACTATTTGGTACATGATTTTTATGAAATTCATAACAGAATAATAAGTTAGAACCAAGTTACTTAAATCAACAATACCATGTCATATTAAACTATAAAATTAGTTTATGTCATAAAAAGTCTCAAATTACATTTATTTGGGCATTTATAACATCAATTATGTCAATATTTCATTAATAAGGCAATTACTGCATCATCTTTGTGTCATAATAAATGATTATTATTTAATCCCTAAAATTTCTAAATAAATTCCTATGATGTAGATAATTGTATTATATTTCTGGATACTATTCATGTTCGATGTTTCATGAAGTTTATAACTAGATTAAAATTATTATACTTATAAGATTTAAGAAAGTGACATGTTGTCACATTCTTTGGTTTTAATAATAATTAAATTATTTTTAGTGAAAAAATTTAATTAAATGAATCTAATCTGACCCTTAGGTGATATGGGTCGACTTTTAGTCATCCAATAGGATTTTTACATTTGTTAGGGTAATTTTAAAATATTATATTTACCCTTAATTACCTGATTTACCTTTAACTATGGTAAATAAAATTTACCGTAGTTACTATTCATAATTCCCAAAAATAAAAAGTAGATTATTAACATAATTTGGATCCACTGATTCCAAATATGGAATCCATTTTTCCAAATTCAATACTAAAAATTTGCAGAAATTAAATTAAAATTAATCCCGTTGCCGAAAGAAAACGGGTTTTTCTTTAAAACATTGCAAAAGATTGAATTGATTTAACCTACGAATTCAAGGTAAAATCAATGATAATGACATAAATTATATTAAATGGTAAAAATATATTCTATTTATACTTTAAAACCATTCAATATTATAATTTAACCACATAAGATATTACGATGTAAAAAGTTGTTTTTAATTAAAATATAGTGTGTTTTTACTATTCATTAAAATATGAAAGTTATCAGAAAAATATAAAAACTTTATCTAATGTAAATTTTTATATCCTGATTCAAAAGAAGATTTTTATTTTGTCAAATTGAACTTATAAACATGTCAAAAACTAGATTTAATGTGGGAGAGCCATCAAAAGGCAGTAAAACTGCATTTTTTTTGAAAAATACTTATTTTACCCGAAAAATTTATTTTGTTCCTATACCATGTTCTAGAAATGTGTAAGATGAATAATAATGTTATGAAATTAAAATTTTAGTTAACACTATTCATAACAGATAGTTCATAACAATATTATAATAATATATCGTTGTTTAGTAAAACCCGGTATTGCGTACAACACACGCTATCAAGGAAGGTCGCGATTGCGTGTAATGCAAGCCAAGTCAGGGTTGCGTGTAGTGCACAACTCCTTTGTTGGTGCGTATAACAGAATCCAACCATATTTTATTTATACATTGAATATATATATATATACACTCAATGTTGCGTAGAATAACTTCTATCAAAATTGTGTGTAACACGATCCAAAAATAGTGTTGCGTATACTGCAAGCTAATACGGTGTTGCATATAGAGAAAGGTAATCTTGGTGTAGAATACAACACAAGACATTAATGAAATTAAAAGAATATTTTTCATAAAATCTCGGGGTGTTACAGTCGTGACATTCAAGTAGGTGGCTAAACCCACAAAAACATGAACATACCATTATTATTGATGATTATGTGGTGATTTTGTTAAATACAATTGAAAAAGTATAATAATGATATCATTCAGTGTCTATGTTTGTGATATATCACAATTAAAAAGGATGTATAATAACAAGTATTGGATATGAAAATATAACCTAATTTGAATTAATGATTTTTATCTTATTATACTTGTTTGAAGTGATTGGATTAACGACAATCATTTATTATTTATATCAATAACAGGTTATTACATTTTTCATCATAAAACCTTTATCTTAAAAATATTTTATATCCATAAAACTCATTCTCATGACAATCCATTTAATTTGAAGATGAAAAAAAATTAAAATCAATCATCCCATAAAGGTGGTAGTCCACATGTACACGTGGTTGGTGATTTCTTTTTTCCATATAATGAAAGAAAATACTACTTTTATTTATCATTTTATAATATAAAATATTTTATAAATATCATACTAATTTATTAAATTTGACATTATTACTATCCATTTAATGTGGTTATGGAAAATAAAACATGACATTTGGTGGAGGCGGTAGTTCAGTCACACATAAATGTTGTTTTCACTTTTCTTAAGAAAAAAGTGATGTTTAGTTAAAGATTCTACCATCATTTTTATAAAATAAAAGCATAATAATGATACTTATGTGGTCATTTTGAGATTTTAAAAAAAAATTAAATAATAAAAGTACATAAAAAAAAGATGACGAATTAGTTAGAAATCTATACCTCGATACCTATATTTTCTCATTCGAGAAGGGGGTTAAAACATTGAAGGATATTATTTTGAGAATAGAAAACCTCCTTAAGATGTCTATGAGTATTTATTTGAGGTATTTTTTTATTTTTTTCTTTACTAAGATTGTTTTGGGGTAAGGGTTTATGAGGATAGGAGATCACCTTTTATAAGTGAAAAGGATAGCAATATTTGTAATTTATCAAAACATTTCAGTAATAGAAATTCATTATCAAGGAAAATCACTCACTAATTGAGAAATAATAGATATGAGAATAGATAATGTCTATAAAAACCTCAAACACTCAATTAAATAATGTTATAAAAATATTTTGACCTTTATCTCTATGGTTACTCAGTTTTTCAATTTTGGGTTTCCCCATAGTAATTAGTTTTTACCTAAGTAATTTATCCTTAATTAATAAAAATAAAATGATCATTATTATATAATTTGGAAAAAATGATTCAAAATTTTAAATTCATTTTATTGTGTTCAATTTTTAAACGTGATAAAATTTAATTTCAAAATTCAAAATGTATAATGTATTAATTTTTTTTATAAATATAACATAAATTATAAAATGTAAAATATGGGTTTGTAAAATAAAACAGAATATTTTAAAATTATAAAATAAAAATTTTTTCTTAGAAAAAGTTTTCCAAATTTCAAATTTATACTTATATAATAATAATATCATATAATTCATTTTATTTGTAAAAACAACATTTTAAGTATTCACCTAAAAATTAATTATTTTAGAGAAATCTCAAAAAATAAACATAGGTTAATATTTCCTTGATAAATCGATAAATAAGGTTATTTTTTCAAATTCACATCCCTAGATTTATAAATTTTATTTTTAATTAAAAAATAAAATAAAGTGTAAATCAATTATAAGAAAATGACTTTTTGTATATTAAAAATAAATTTTTTCTATAAATTACTAATTAATCTACTATTAACTAATATAATTATTATAAATTTTTATAATTTAATCATAATAAATACAGTTCCTAGATATTAAATGAAAAGTTACAAAAAAATACATTTTATGCATAAATTTATTTGAGAAAAAATGACCGTTCAAAAAAGTAAAAAAAAATCATGATATGTATATATACATATATATATATATATATTATATGTTGATACAATCCTAATTTATTCTCATATAACCCATTATGATCTATACATAAGACAAAATCATTATATATGATATATTTTTAGTATCAAGTGGCAGTTCAACTAGCATGGATATTGTGGAAATCATCGCAACCTTGAAGTTCACATATACATGGTCTTTATCAAACCACAATTTATTGAGTTTGTCTTGGTATTGGTCTAGGTCAAACCATAATTAAAATACCTCCCTTATAAGATCAAAAAATGGGCTTCATAAGTAATAATTCTAATTCTTAATTCCATTCCTTCCTACTTTCTTTATTTATTTGGTAGCAATATTACTTCAGTTTATATTGACTAATTTAAAGCCTATATTATAATGATCAAATTATTAGTTTAACATATCATTGTTTTGTTTCTGTTTGGCTTTTCATGTGAAATATACTATTAAACTAATATTAATTAAATAAAAATATATATTTAAATATAGATTCCTTGCGTAATTTTTTTATTACTCATTTAATTGGTAATTAATGAAATATATGATTAAAAACACTTAATGTTGAAAAAAACATTTTTTTCTACAAGATTTTTTCTATATATTAAATGTTTTAATTTAAAAGTTCATTTTATCTTTTTTATAAAATAAATTATATTATATGGGTATTAAAATTAGGTTCATAAAAACCAAATACTGTAATAGGGGTTACCATGTATTTTTAATAAAATATAAATTACTTGGGTAAAAACTAGTTACAAAGGTAAAAACTAAAATTGTAAAATGTAAAAATAAAGTTGTAAAAGGATTAAAACATGTTAATTTTTAAAAAAATGAGTTTTAGATATTCTATCAACTTTATATCACTCCAAACTATTTTATTTGTCACTTTTGGATCCATTGATCCTTGAATAGTGTCATTACATTACTGAAAAATAATGGGTATTAATAAAAATTCTCTTTTCTTCCTTTATAAAAAGGGAAAAATTATACCCATTCATTCCACCCTTATTAATTTTAAATAATATAGTAAATATTTCATTTTTATCCTCCTCCAAACCTCTCTCATTTTCATAAGATTATAGTCTCAATTATTTACCCTAATCCATTAATTATGATGGAAAATTTCAAGAGAAAGTTCAAGGTTTCAATGCAATTTTTACTCAATAATTGACATTTTATTATTATTATTTTCACTTAAATACCTATCCTAACCATTGTAATATAACTAAATAAGTATAATGAGTATACTAAAATGTTATTATATTACTGTAAAAATAATTCTTATTCCTTTTCATTTACTTAGAAAAACAAAAGAATGCAGATCATGCATTTGTATCGACTACCAACTCTATTAAATGACGTATTCTACTTTTCATACTCACCTCTCATGAATGGTTTTAATGATGTTATTTATGAATAAATTTGATACATATAATTAATTTAATAATTTTAAAATAAAACTTATTATCTACCCTCATCCATTCTCATTCATTTAGAAATGATAATGATAATCGTGTGTTGTATGAACTACCGCCTCCATGAAATGACATTTTTTGTTTCTCACCTAAATTTAGCTGTTTTTACAAAACTATTAAAATATTATTAAAAAATTAAAAAACCTAAATAATATCATTATTATTCTATTATAATGATATTATATACTTCTTTATCCATACTAACCCATTGAGTTATAGCATCTTCTTGTTTAGGTCGGTATAACAACCAATATGAATGATGTTATAAAAATATATCACAGATAACTGTGGGAAATTAAATAATAATATTATTATAAAACAATATTAAAATAATTATATGTTTACATATCATTAAAGTTTGTATCTAATAATTTAATTATTATTAATATGTCATTTCTAATCGCTAAAATTACCTAAATTAGTATACACCTATTCCATTTTCATGAAACCTAACTACAAAACTTATGGGATGAGATAAGAGACTTATAAAATAATATAATTTATCTATTATAGTAACTTAAATTATATAGGAACTATTAACTTATTATCAAATAATGGGTATCGATATTGGCATTATAAAGCATATACAAAACTATTTGAAATACTAACATCCGATAATGAAAATAAACCATAACTAAGTAGTAACTGTATAATAAATGATTATAATTTAAGAGTATAAAAGGTTATAGAAATTAATATGGTTCTAAAATAGGTGATTAAGATAGTTATGTCCATTATAAATGAGTATAATGTGTGTTACTACATGGTAATACAAGGTGAGGGTTTCTCTGTTTGATTTTCAAATCCACTATAGATGTTTGATGTAGTGCACTATAATTTATATTATATAGTATATTAACTTCCAAATTTACTTAAATTATAATCAATATATATCATTTCATGAAATTTTCATTTCTATTTCTTGGTATCCTTCTTATGTTCTTTTGATTCTTACAATGTCATTACCGTAAGGGGGTTATTTATCTCATGATAAATTTAATGACAAAAATTTCATATTGTGCTCCATGAGATCAATTATATAGAGTGATTAATTCCTAATGAATTTATTTTAAAATAACCATTTAATTAATGGGTTTTTTAAGATCGATATTTTTTTCTTTAAATACACATTGATTTAAAATATAAAAAAGCTGTAATGGGGTTTTTAAGTCATGTCCTTTTATTGAGTTATAATGAATCTTCTTGAACTTATTTATTCTAAGATTGGCTTCTTTAAGGAAATATTTTTATTTAATTGTAATTTATACTTATCTCTCAGAAAAATGATATATTCTATTTAAATCTTACTCTTTTTTGAATTTCTTCCCCATAAAAATTATATCATTATTGAAACAATTTCCGTCCTTTTTAATGATAGGTCCCCTCCTTGTCCATATTTTCCTTTACCATAAATTTTATCATTTAAAATTTTAATCCTAACTACATGTTATCTCATGTTACTTTTCTTATTTACCTTCTCAAATTTTAAAAATGATGTTTTTACTCTTTTTGTGATGTGGGTTTTCAACAAAGATATTTTAAAATATTAAAATGGTTTTCCATCATTTCAAAATAAAATGTTTTGTATTTTACTCAACCATTCTTTTGATATCCATTATGTAATTTCAATGATTTATTATTGATTTTTATTTTTCATAATAATGTTTTTTTAAACTTTTACCTCACCTTTTTGAAATTTTATGTCCTTTTCAAGGATCTATAATTGAAGATTACTTTTATAAATATATGTTTTTAAAATGTTTAACACAACCTTTTTAAAACCTTTTTGTGTTTATAAATTATTCATTATTTATATTTATTTCAAAATATTAATTTTTAAAATTAATTATTTTCAATTTATCAAAAGTGACCATTATGAAAATTAATTTTCCAAGTGACCTAAAACTTCATCACTAAAGTAAAAGTTAAAAGGGTCTTAAACAAAACTCTTTTAATATTTTGATACCATTTTACACTATATCTAAAGGCCTTAACTACATGGAAATTTTTTTCCATGTATCACCCTCTAAAAGTTCTTTTGATATAATATTTTGGGGTGATTAAATTTTGGGTATAGAAAATTTATATTGATGAAGTCAATTTTGGTTATACCATATATAAATGTCGTGAAACCCATTCATCATTCCATGGGTTCTTTGGGACGTGTTTAATGATTATTTTCAAGTTTCACACATATGTATGTAAGATTTATGGTTAGGGTCTTGTATATCCCTCCAATTCATTGGTTATGTTTATATATCTCGTGAGATAATAATTTTATGTTTGGGCATAATCATTTTATCCATTGTTCAAATGGTTGTTCATTGGCATCATCTTATTTATCTTTGTTCACATGATTGTTCGTGGATAGGATCAAATATTTATTTTTTCATATGATTATCGTGGACATGATTACACATGATTTTTTACACATTATGGTGTGTGGAAATGATCATATATATATTTTTCCACTAGATTTTTTGTGTACAAGAGAACATTTTACTTTCATAACAATGTCATTTTTATTGTAATTTATCTATATTTATATGATATATGATTATTATTATACTATATGGTATATGTTTATTATTTATCATTCTTATTCCATATGAAGTGTTTTTTCATTTGAGATTACATAACCACCTATCTCCCTTTATCATGTTTTCTCATATTCCTATGATCTAACCAATGATGGAATATTGATGATTTTCCCCTTATTGAGTATTCAAGATCACCTATTTATTATGTTTCTATTCTCCATGTTACTAATATGAGAGTAACTTATGATAAGTTTAGGAGGGAGTATAGTGTGGTTTTATTATAGAGAAATGTCACAAGTTTTGTGATATAAGTTCCCTATGTAACTGGTCCTCAAATACCCTAAACCTTCCACTATTGGGATTGATTGATTATTTGTGAGATTAAAATTTTAATTTATGGAAATAATGTGAAATACAAATTTTTTATATTGGGATACTACAGTTTGTATCAAATATAACATCTCGGATCCGGGTGCCACTAAACGGGTGCCCCAGACCCGGTTGGTCACATGACCTCAAGCACATTTCCCTAAATGCCAGAGGCTTCCGACTAGAAGCGAGGTACCAAGTTTGATAGTGGGGAAACTATGCTCTCATTTTCCAAAGTGTAGCGTAGCGGAAAAGCTAAATAACATACAACAGCAGAAGCAGCAAATAGTATACAACTGAAATGGACAACAAAAGTAAAGAGAACTAGCGGTCATATATATATAAAGATGTAGCATGTCACTAATTCTATGAAAGCAGCCAGAATAGGATACACTGCAATACAATACAATAAAACTCAAAGTACAAGGTACAACTAAACAAAACAGAGTAGAGTGAATAGAATGCAACAGCACCACAGGCCTACGCTTGGTCCCATGCTCTCCCACACCTCTTCTACAATCATGAACATGTATAGGGACCCTTTCCCCTATCGACACCTACATAAATGTAATCTGTTTGTGCCGAATACATGACCCAAATAGGGTGCGAGAAATAAATCCAAGTAGGCAACTACCAAAGGATCGTGCCCAACTGTCAGTGAAAATGTGCAATAGTAGTGTGCAGTAGTTAATGAAATAAACAATGCAGTACTCAAAAGTAACAAACATTACCAGTTATATTTCCATTTTAATATTCATTTTACCAAACCAAGCCTGTGCTTTAACTTGGAAGGTATAACATATGAAAATCACCAAGATGTATATTAATGATAACACTATCCTCATAAATACAATCCTTACCCTCAGGTAATCAGAAACGAAACCCACAGGTGTCTCCCACAGGCATAATGAATATTTCCCACATGCTAATGAGGTGTCTCCCAGAGGCAGAGAAACTACTATCCATGGGCACAGGAACTACTACCCACGTGCATGAGAAAGGTTGCCTGCAGGCTAAACGAACACTGCCCATAGGCTATACAAGTAACCGGGCCGAGCCCAACATATAAGCAAGAAATTATATACAATTCCTCTTGAGGGAATTAAAAGCATGCTAAAATTAATGGTATAACCATAGGTATCCTGGCCAAATGGATAAACAGAGGAACGCACCCCCGGGGTGGTCCTGGATCCAAGCAATGATCCCAAACAGCAGTTTTAACTTATCAAAAGTTTATCTATGAAATTCTAGATAACTTTCAGCAAATTCCATATCCATACGACACCCCAATCATGGGTTTGTAGCATAACAGTACACAAATTCAACTCAATAGTAGGAAATAAACACCATCCCACCTACCTCGATCTCCACTGATCGATATACATGAACGACACCCCCCGAAACACACGAGAATAGCATAGATCTGAGATAAACAACTACATGCTCAACCTCAAATAACTTCCCCTTGGGAAAGAATTGGTAAGAATGGCTCAAGGAGAATGAATCTCTTACACGCGATGTTCTAAAAAGATCGACGATAGAAGAATCTGATTCCCGGTGTGCGGTCAGAGTCTCTCCCAAGATCTGCCTCCTCTCCCGAGCTCCTCTGACATTCTAAGATTCCTCTATTCTAAGAGGAGACTACTACCCATTTTAAAATAAAAAAAACAAAATACACGGCGTGTACTCTCAAGCACACAGCGTGTACTTTCATCATTTAACTGTTCTTCTGGTAGGTACTTTTCACTGCCAAAATGTTCACTGGATGACATGAGTACACGACCTGTATTTATGAATACACAACATGTATTGTCGCTCAACTGGCAGCTATTTCCACAACCATACTTTTCACCTGCTGACTGATTACATGACTTATAAATACCAAGTACACGGTGTTCAGTCAATTTTTACACCCTTCATCACTGACAGGCCTACACACCATGTGTACTCATCCCACATGGCCAAAGTACATGGTGTGTGGAAAAGTACATGATGTGTACCCACAAAATATGCGTTTTTCCCATTTCCTTATTTTCTCAAAAACACTTAAAGAAAAAGGGAAATAAGAAACACGTACCTCAAGAATAAGAACTGAGTTCTTACAAACATCCCCCCTTAATGCAATTCATCCCCAAATTGCCCTTCCAAGGGTGGTGAAGATAGAGCTGTGAACAACTCTGGTCACTGAGCATGTACATCGGCCTCCCACACCCAAGTTTCATCGTGCACTCGACCATGCTTCCATAGCACCCGTACAAGAGGAACTGACCTGCCTCGAAGAACCTCCATGCTCTTATCAAAAATACAAATCGGATGCTCCACAAAGGATGCATCGACCTGAAACTCAACCTCCTCAGGCTGAAAAACGCGAGACAGGTTGAAATGATAGCGGTGCAGCTGAGATTCATGGAAGACGTCATGCATGGCACGATACCTATGTGGTAACTGCAACTGATAGGCCACTGACCCGACTCTCTCTAGTACCTCAAATGGACCCACATACCTCAGCGAATGCTTACCCTATCTCCTGCTCTGCCTGTGTCCCATCCTTGGTGAAACATGCAAGAATACCTGATCCCCAACCACAAACTCTAAGGGTCATCTGTGGTGATCAGCATACGATTTCTGATGAGATTGTGCTATAGCCATCTGTTTCTAAATCAACATGACCTACTTAGAAGTCTCCTACACGAGACGTGGTCCCAGTAAAGCTATCTCACCTACCTCCATTGAGCACAAAGTTGATCGGCATGGCCTACCATATAAAGCCTCGTAAGGTGCCATCTCAATAGTTTCCTGAAAATTACTATTAAAGGAAAACTCAGCCAGAGGTATATGATTCTCCCAAGATCCCCCAAAGTCCAGGACACATGCACGTAGGATGTCCTCATGCACCTGTATCGTACGCTCTGATTGGCCATCGGTCTGAGGGTGGTAAGATGTGCTCAAAACCACATGTGTACCCAGTGCCCTCTGAAAACTTTTCTAGAAACGAGACGTAAAGAAGGTGTCCCTATCAGAAATGATAGAATGAGGGACCCCATGAAGGCGTACTACCTCTCAGATATACAACTTCCCAAGATCGTCAACAATGAAGGTCTACTTGATTGGAAAAAATTGAGAAACCTTCATGAGTCTGTCCACAATAACACACACAACATCATTGCGTTGAGGTGACCTTGGAAACCCGGCCACGAAGTCCATCGCGATATCATCCCATTTACACTCCAGAATGGGTAACTACTATAACAGTCCGACTGGCCTCTGATGCTCTGCCTTCACCTGGTGACAGGTGGAACATCTCGAAACAAAACCGGCTACCTCTCTCTTCATACCTAGACACCAATACCGATGTCTCAAGTCATGGTACATTTTGGTAACTCCAGGATGCACTGCCCAAGTTGAAGTATGAAACTCCCGCATCAACTCCTCGCGTATATCCCATGGAACCCACACATGTCCATTGAAACGCAATACCTCATCATCACCTATTGTCTAACCAGGAGGAGGGTCCTCACTTGATGCTGACTCCTGTAGAACTAGGCCTTCTGAATCTGATAGTTGTATCATCCTCACTCTATCCAGGAGGGTAGAAGTCACAGCTAAGGAAGAAAGATAGGTTTTCCCCTGACTACCTTCCAGCTCTAAATGTATCTTAGAGAACAAATACATAAGATTCCAGTCACCAATGGCCTCATGAACATCTTGTATCTAAGAATTCCAGCTCAGTGCATCAGCAACTATGCTTCCCTTCCCAGGTGTATAGGAAATCTCGAAGTCAATGGACTGAAGGTATTCAACCCACCTTCACTTTCACAAATTTAAATCATGCTGGGTAAAGATATAATTGAGAATTTTGTGGTCTATGAACACCACAAAATGTTCTCCCAAGAGATAATGTCTCGAACAACGTAACACATGAACAACTGCAACCAACTCAAGGTCATGTGTCGGGTAATTCCTCTCATGTGGCCTCAACTGCCAACACCCATATGCAACTACTCGATCACCCAGCATCAAGAATACACCCAACCCAATACCTGATGCATCATAGTAAACTGTATAGCTCTTCCCCTGCTCTATAAGTATCAGGATTGTTGCTGATGTCAACCTTCCATTCAGCTCCTGAAAGGATGTCTCACAAGCTTCTGACCAAACGATCTTCACAACCTTCTTAGTAAATCCCGTCAATGGCACATCTAAGTGGGAGAAGTCATGTATAAAGTGCATGTAGTTACCATCCATCCCCATGAAACTCCATATCTCAAACACGTTCCTAGGCTGCTCCCAGGAAACTACTGCTCTTGCTTTCTTTGGGTATACTTCAAATCCTGCCTCTGAGATGATATGACCCAGGAATTGAATCTGGTCCATCCAAAAGTGGCACTTTGAGAGCATAACATATAGTTGATGCTCTCTCAATGTACTCAGTACGATATCAAGATGGGTGACGGGGTCGTGTCAAGTGTGAGAGTACACCAAGATTTCGTCCATGAAGACTACAACAAAAGAATCCAAGTAAGGATGGAACACACGATTCATCTGGTCCATGAAAACTGCTGGCACATTTGTGAATCCGAATGGCATAACCAGGTACTCGTATAGACCATATCTGCTCCGAAAAGCTATAAGTGGTACGTCCGATGGTCTAACACATAACTGATGATATCTAAATTTCAAGTAAATATTCGAGAATAATCGTTCTCCTAAAAGTTGATCAAAAAGATAATCAATCCTTGCAAAGGGATATCATTCTTAATCGTAAACCGGTTTAGCTTCCGATAATCCACACAATGTCTGAGGGTACCATCTGCCTTCTTTGCAAACAGGACAGGCGAACCCCAAGGAGAAGTACTAGGTTGAATAAAACCCTTTGCATGTAACTTCTCCAACTGTCTCTTGATCTCTTGAAACTCAGGTGTAGCCATCCTATAAGGGGGAATGGACACCATTGCCGCTCCTGGCACAATATCAATTTAGAAATCCACCTCTCGCTCTGGAGGACGACCTGAAAAGTTATCCATGAAGACATCCCTAAAATGATCAACTACTGGAGGGAGATCCTTCTGACAAGTTCCCTAATCATCCAAATATAAACCTGCAATCTCTTTAATCACTCCACCACTCCTGTAACGGCCCGAAATTTTGAATAAATCTTGTTCCCTAATTTCATGTGTTATTTTATTTTATTTTTATACTCAACAAAAATGTTTTATTTGATAAACATGATTATAATTAAAATGAGACCAGTGGGTTTTGACTGTTATATGACCATCGGTCAATATGACCACTGTGAACAAAATGTTTTGATTATTGTCTCCAAATATAAGTAATCTTGGTTAACTATTATAGAAAGAAGATTTGATGGCCTCACCTAGTAGCCTTGGACCGATCGAAGCCCATCTAACAGATCTTGGGAAGGAGGTAGCACCATTGGGCTTTGCTCTGGACCAAATCCAAGCTGAACTTCATCATGTGAAGCTAGAACGGAATCGTCTTCGCGAGAAGTTCAAACTGATAGAAATTACTACTCGGGAAATGTTGACTGAGCCGCCCCAAGATTCTATCACCCCAGCACACCTTACTCTTAGGTCCTATGCTGGTATTATAAGGGGCTATGTAATGAGACCATAACTGCCTTGTGTAATCCTTGTTTTAAATAAAAATTGGGATTTATTATTATGATGATGTTTATGAATTTTCAAATGACTGGATACAAATAGTATGCATATTTTTGATGAATTTTCAAAAGGATATTTAAAAAAAATGTTTGTGTAAACCTTAAATAATTTAAAATGTGTAATGATTCTCAAAAAATGGTCTTCTACAATTATGTCCAGTACGAAATTTAGAGTCTAATAAGATCAACTTGATTTTTGATGAATAGTAAATTATGAATAGTGATTTTATGATTTGGATTAATAATATGACCAAATGGACTAGTAATCTCACTTAAAGAAAGTTTTAAAATAATCTAGGCACCTTGATTAAGTAATGTGATTCAATAAAATGGTTAAATAACGGTTTCATAAATTATTATTCAAGTATTAGTTTTTTCGGGTGAATAGTGTTTTTTAATTAAAAATTTAATTAAAAATAATTAGAAAATTATTTTTATAAAAAGGACTTTATTTTTGAACTCAGAGCATCGATATTATGTTATGGTAATTTTTGGGGTTTTTTCTGAAAAAATGAATTTTCGGTGAATAGTGTATTTATTTGAAAATAAATTTAAAAATACTTAGAAAATTATTTTTATAAAATGGAGTTAATTTTTTAAATCAGAGCATTGATATTTAGTTAAGGTGAAATTTTGGGATTTTTCTGAGAAAGATGAATTTTTCAGTGAATAGTAAAAATGCAGTTTTAGGGTTTCGGTATGTTTAATGACATCATAGCTATGTCATGATGATGTCATGAGATATTTTAAGGGTTGGCCGGCCAAGGGTGATGAATTATTGTTCTGGGGGCCCCATGTGGCCTAACTCCATGGTAAATGCCAAGGGAGAGCACTTGGGTTTGAGAAAAGCACATGTGAGGTGTCCCTTGGCCATTAATGCCTTGTCCCCTCACTTTCCCTATAAATACCAAGTCCTCCTCTCATCAATTCGACTCCCCACTCTTCCCCAACGAAGTTATAGTCTCATTACCTCCCAAGGAGTCCTCCCAAGGTGCCCCAAGCCCTCAAGGTCCCAACCATTGAGCTTTAAGAGTTACATTTTAAGGTAAGAGATCCGACCTCTCTCTTTTATTTCAAGTAATATCTTTTATGTCATTACTTTTATGCTCCATGTTCTTATGTTGGAGGATGTTCTTTTATACTCCTCTTACTTCCCTTTTCATGTTAATATAATTAGAGATCCCCTCTTACTCTCATTATTTCGTTTTATGAAGTTTTAAGTGGCGCCGTTAGGCTGCCGAAATTTTTGTAACGGATCCTTTCTCCCTTCTCATTTTTCAAGATCTATTTTCATGTAAAGTATTTCATGTTCCTTTTTTTTATTATGTTGGGGTATGATCTCTAAATTTATCATACTGATCTTTTATGATCATATGATGAGAGACCCCATTTGATCGCTTCAATTCAGTATTTTGATGTTTTAAGTGGCGCCGTTAGGCTGCCGAATTTTTAAGTGGTTCTTCACCATTCTCGCTTTGAAGTTCTACTCTCATGTCAATTCTTTCAAGTTCCTTTCTATTATGTTGGGGTATGACCTCTATATCTATCATACTGGACTCTTATGTTCATATGATGAGAGACCCTATTTGACCTTGTCAATTCAGTATTTTGTTGATGTTTAAGTGGCGCCGTTAGGCTGCCGAATTTTTAAGTGGTTCTTCACCATTCTCGTTTCGAAGTTCTACTCTCATGTCAATTATTTCAAGTTCCTTTATATTATGTTGGGGTATGACCTCTATATCTATCATACTGGACTCTTATTTTCATATGATGAGAGACCCTATTTGACCTTTTCAATTCAATTTTGTTGAAGTTTAAGTGACGCCGTTAGGCTGCCGAATTCTCACAGGAGAAATCTTTTTTTTATTCCTTTCATGATCTTCATTTCATATGGTATATTTTAAAATTTCATTACCATGTTCTTAAATCCCTTATATTTTGTCCCTCTACGGTTTGATGGGTCATTTATGAATGTTTGACCCATGTCCCCTCTCTTCTCAATGTTTTCTAAAACCTTGTAACATAGCCGTTATGCTGCAGAAGTTTCGTCTCAAAATGCCTCTCTCTCTTTTCTAATTTTTTTTTATTTTTTTTATGTTATAAAGTGAATACTCAAAGCTCTTATTTCTACAGGGGTATTCCCATATATATCAAAATGTTCTATTTTAAATTCTGGGAATTACATAAATGAAACCCTCTTTCCCTTTCTGTGGGTTTAAAGTGACGTAAAGATCATGTCTTTAAAGCAGTTTTTTTAAAATGTTATGATTATGAAATGAAACCCATTTATTTTATGCTATATGGGTTATTTATGAAATGTTTGATGATGATATATGTGGCTCACATGATAATAAAAGAAAATTTAAGGGTGCGCCCTGATAGCACTCCAATGCATTGGGTAAAGACTTAATCTCTAGAGATGACCATTTTAACGACGCCTTGGTGAATAACCATGGTAATTTTTAATGACACCTTGGGGATGGACCTTGGTGAAACGAAACGATTGTCAATATTAAATTTTTCAGCCACATCTTCAAGTTATAAAAAAAATGTTATTTTTATTATGATGTATCTCATGATTTCATTCTCATGCCTTAATGTTATTTTTATGACCTTATTGAAGTATCTCATGTTCACATGTAAAATGTTTCTCTGGTTTCTCTTACTGGGCCTTCTGCTCACCCTTTCTTTTGATGTATGTCCCCAGGTTATGAGATGCAGTAATGAACCTAGGATGAACTTGAGGAGAAGCCTTTCAAGTGTTTAAGAAGAATGTTTTTTTTGTTTCATTTATTATGTTCCTGGTTTCCAAGACACTAAACCTTAAAGATCCTCGGTTTTGTAAAATGTAATGAAAGTTTATGTGATAAAAAGGCGGGATGCTATAGTTTGTATCAAAGGATGGTTTAGTTATTTGTGGAAATTAGGATATGAAAACTTTAGGAAGAACCCTATAAAAAAGTTTAAATATAGGAGATCTTCCTAGTATTTTGGTGAGTATTGAGTAAAGGGTTTCCAAGCAAATACATCCCTGTCTGGATACGAGCAGGTAGAGGTGGCTCTGGCACAGAGGTACATAGGGGTAAAACCCGAAAACACCGCATTGAGCTAGACTCGAACGGGAACTGGTACACGACAACGGGCCTTGCTGCACTCTTGGTTACGACACTCCCGGGGGATATGCTTTGGTAAATTCATAAGCTTAGTATGAACCATTGTTAAAGGAACAAAGATAAAATAAAATAAAGATTCACATAAGAATATATGATCATGGATAACCTAGAAGGGAACCTAGGGGATCACAAGTTAGGGTATACTTTACTTCTACATGTTATCCTTAGATGCTTTAAGTTTCTTTTCATGATTATTGGCTAAGTATTTAAGCCCCTAACTATAGCTTCTTTTCTTAGTTAATGGCGGGAAATGGAAGAACATGTCCCAACAACCAATGTGATAGGAAATGCTACGATTCCCGTATTAATACGACAGAGATGATTAGGGGATTAAAAGATGATTATTATTTTGGAAGACGTTCACTATTTTGAGGACCATATATTATCAAGGTAAATAGATTACTACGGTGTCTTCATTGAGGAGTAAGGTTGACTTATATTTTGAAGAATCAATGAATTTAAGGTGGTCTTATAGTAATTTAGGTTACTTACAGGAATGATTAACCTATCTTGGGTAAAATATGTTTAGGTTAGATACTTTTGTTATAAGATGTTAGGAGTGGTTGATGTTGTTTGGAGATAAAAAATGAAGTTTATTTTGGAAGACTATGTTATCAAGTCCTTCTTGTATTTGGGTTTCAATCTTAGTTTGGTTTATTTTCTGGAATCTTAAGGACCATTATTTACGGAATGGTCTATGATGAACATTGGGTAGTACCATGGAACTTTGAAGATTTAAAAGTAGTTTCCATTTCTATGGGATTATTTTTGAAGATTTGTTTTACCTTACCCATTATATTTTTGGGATAATGTTTAAAGATAGAAGAAATAGATAGTTGATCTTTTGTGGATCATGTGATTCTCTAGATGATGATTCTTGTGTTTTGATGAGACCAAGTAGTTTTGAATGCTCATCGTTTAGAGAAAAGATTAGTTTTGGTATAAACTTATTAATGTATGAAACTCTACATGAAGGTAGATATATTTCCTTATGTTTTTGTTCTATGTTGTAAATGAATTCCTAAAAGTTATTAAAAGGAACGTAAAACAAAAACGTTGTTGGTTTACGTTTCCTACTAGGTAATCAAAGATCGCTTACACACATCATAATTTTGGGATTTTCTGGTGGTTAACTTCCCCTAATCATGTTTTCTATCACTCTCCTTTAAGAACGTTACCCTTTGTTTTCTCCTCCATGTCCATATTTCCTACATGGAATCCTAGTATGAGTAAACTCAGGTGGCCTTTGTACTTCCTTTTCTTTCTTTTAAAGTAATGGTGTTACTGACTCTTTTTCCGATGTGGGACTTTAAATGAAATTTCAAAACCCAATTTTAAAAATTGCGAGGACGCAATTTCTTAAGGGGGGAAGATTGTAACAGCCCGAAATTTTGAATAAATCTTGTTCCCTAATTTCATGTGTTATTTTATTTTATTTTTATACTCAACAAAAATGTTTTATTTGATAAACATGATTATAATTAAAATGAGACCAGTGGGTTTTGACTGTTATATGACCATCGGTCAATATGACCACTGTGAACAAAATGTTTTGATTATTGTCTCCAAATATATGTAATCTTGGTTAACTATTATAGAAAGAAGATTTGATGGCCTCACCTAGTAGCCTTGGACCGATCGAAGCCCATCTAACAGAGCTTGGGAAGGAGGTAGCACCATTGGGCTTTGCTCTGGACCAAATCCAAGCTGAACTTCATCATGTGAAGCTAGAACGGAATCGTCTTCGCGAGAAGTTCAAACTGATAGAAATTACTACTCGGGCAATGTTGACTGAGCCGCCCCAAGATTCTATCACCCTAGCACACCTTACTCTTAGGTCCTATGCTGGTATTATAAGGGGCTATGTAATGAGACCATAACTGCCTTGTGTAATGCTTGTTTTAAATAAAAATTGGGATTTATTATTATGATGATGATTATGAATTTTCAAATGACTGGATAAAAATAGTATGCATATTTTTGATGAATTTTCAAAAGGATATTTTAAAAAAAAATGTTTCTGTAAACCTTAAATAATTTAAAATGTGTAATGATTCTCGAAAAATGGTCTTCTACAATTATGTCCAGTACGAAATTTAGAGTCTAATAAGATCAACTTGATTTTTGATGAATAGTAAATTATGAATAGTGATTTTATGATAAGGATTAGTAATATGACCAAATGGATTAGTAATCTCACTTAAAGAAAGTTTTAAAATAATCTAGGCACCTTGATTAAGTAATGTGATTCAATAAAATGGTTAAATAACGGTTTCATAAATTATTATTCAAGTATTAGTTTTTTCGGGTGAATAGTGTTTTTTAATTAAAAATTTAATTAAAAATAATTAGAAAATTATTTTTATAAAAAGGACTTTATTTTTGAACTCAGAGCATCAATATTATGTTATGGTAATATTTGGGGTTTTTTCTGAAAAAATGAATTTTCGGTGAATAGTGTATTTATTTAAAAATAAATTTAAAAATACATAGAAAATTATTTTTATAAAATGGAGTTCATTTTTGAAATCAGAGCATTTATATTTAGTTAAGGTGAAATTTTGGGATTTTTCTGAGAAAGATGAATTTTTCAGTGAATAGTAAAAATGCAGTTTTAGGGTTTCGGTATGTTTAATGACATCATAGCTGTGTCATGATGATGTCATGAGATATTTTAAGGGTTGGCCGGCCAAGGGTGATGAATTATTGTTGTGGGGGCCCCATGTGGCCTAACTCCATGGTAAATGCCAAGGGAGAGCACATGGGTTTGAGAAAAGCACATGTGAGGTGTCCCTTGGCCATTAATGCCTTGTCCCCTCACTTTCCCTATAAATACCAAGTCCTCCTCTCATCAATTCGACTCCCCACTCTTCCCCAACGAAGTTCTGGTCTCATTACCTCCCAAGGAGTCCTCCCAAGGTGCCCCCAAGCCCTCAAGTAATATCTTTTATGTCATTCCTTTTATGATCCATGTTCTTATGTTGGAGGATGTTCTTTTATACTCCTCTTACTGCCCTTTTCATGTTAATATAATGAGAGATCCCCTCTTACTCTCATTATTTCGTTTTATGAAGTTTTAAGTGGCGCTGTTAGTCTGCCGAAATTTTTGTAACAGATCCTTTCTCCCTTCTCATTTTTCAAGATCTATTTTCATGTAAAGTATTTCATGTTCCTTTTTTTATTATGTTGGGGTATGATCTCTAAATTTATCATACTGATCTTTTATGATCATATGATGAGAGACCCCATTTGATCGCTTAAATTCATTATTTTGAAGTTTTAAGTGGCACCGTTAGGCTGCCGAATTTTTAAGTCGTTCTTCACCATTCTCGCTTTGAAGTTCTACTCTCATGTCAATTCTTTCAAGTTCCTTTCTATTATGTTGGGGTATGACCTCTATATCTATCATACTGGACTCTTATGTTCATATGATGAGAGACCCTATTTGACCTTGTCAATTCAGTATTTTGTTGAAGTTTAAGTGGCGCCGTTAGGCTGCCGAATTTTTAAGTGGTTCTTCACCATTCTCGTTTTGAAGTTCTACTCTCATGTCAATTATTTCAAGTTCCTTTATATTATTTTGGGGTATGACCTCTATATCTATCATACTGGACTCTTATTTTCATATGATGAGAGACCCTATTTGACCTTGTCAATTCAATTTTTTTGAAGTTTAAGTGACGCCGTTAGGCTGCCGAATTCTCACAGGAGATATATTTTTTTTCTTCCTTTCATGATCTTCATTTCATATGGTATATTTTCAAATTTCATTACCATGTTCTTAAATCCCTTATATTTTTTCCCTCTACGGTTTGATGGGTCATTTATGAATGTTTGACCCATGTCCCCTCTCTTCTCAATGTTTTCTAAAACCTTGTAACAAAGCCGTTATGCTGCAGAATTTTCGTCTCAAAATGCCTCTCTCTCTTTTCTAATTTTTTTTTATTTTTTTTATGTTATAAAGTGAATACTCAAAGCTCTTATTTCTACAGGGGTATTCACATATATATAAAAATTTTCTATTTTAAATTCTGGTAATTACACAAATGAAACCCTCTTTCCCTTTCTGTGGGTTTAAATTGACGTAAAGATCATGTCTTTAAAGCAGTTTTTTTAAAATGTTATGATTATGAAATGAAACCCATTTATTTTATGCTATATGGGTTATTTATGAAATGTTTGATGATAATATATGTGGATCACATGATAATAAAGGCAAATTTAAGGGTGCGCCCTGATAGCGCTCCAATGCATCGGGTAAAGACTTAATCTCTAGAGATGACCATTTTAACGACGCCTTGGTGAATAACCTTGGTAATTTTTAACGACACCTTGGGGATGGACCTTGGTGAAACAAAACGATTGTCAATATTAAATGTTGCAGCCACATCTTCAAGTTATAAAAAAATGTTATTTTTATTATGATGTATCTCATGATTTCATTCTCATGCCTTAATGTTATTTTTATGACCTTATTGAAGTATCTCATGTTCACATGTAAAATGTTTCTCTGGTTTCTCTTACTGGGCTTTCTGCTCACCCTTTCTTTTGATGTATGTCCCCAGGTTATGAGATGCAGTAATGAACCTAGGATGAACTTGAGGAGAAGCCTTTCAAGTGTTTAAGAAGAATGTTTTTTTTGTTTCATTTATTATGTTCCTGGTTTCCAAGACACTAAACCTTAAAGATCCTCGGTTTTGTAAAATGTAATGAAAGTTTATGTGATAAAAAGGAGGGATTCTATAACTCCCATGATGATCAGGTCCATCTCGGCTCGCCTAGACATCCCACTCTCCCTTGTATATAAACTCTCCTCCCTCTCGTGACGTGAAACTCACCCTGCGACGATGGAAATATACAAAGGCTCGGAAGGGTACCAACCATTCCATCCCAAGAATGACATCATAAGCTATCATCTCTAATATATAGAGGTCCCATAGGAAGTGACACTCACCAACCTCAAGGGGGAACTCCCTGCACTGACGCACACCTACCATCCTCACCCCCAACAGAGTGCCTAGATTCATGATATCAAAAGAAGAAGAAACAAAGAGCTCAAGGCTCTCCACAATGGGTACATATATGAATCTATGTGTAGCACCAGTATCAAAAAGTACTGAAGATAAAATAAAATCTAATAGAATAGAATCTATGACAATGAATGGTTCGGGATCATGCTCATGTTGGGTCTATTGCACTGCATATGCATGCCTAGTGCCGCAGCCTTGCGACATAGCCTTGCTACCCTAAGCTGACCCACACTACTGCCTCTGAGATCCCGATGTCTAGCTACCACGACCACGACCATCATCTCTACCTGCACGCCCTGACGTATTCTAGTTCCCCGAATGGTAAGAAGCTTCTGGTCCTACTCCCGCACGCGGAGTCAACACAGAACCCCTCTCACTAGCCACATGTGGAAACGCCCTGCAAAAATGCTATAGATGACCCATCCTGCCGTAAGCATGGCACTCCACTGGGTCACGTGGACAATATGGTCTCTTGTGCCCCTCTTTACTACACTGGTAACACATGAACTGGACACCTGAAGTATTCTTCTGGCTAGTACTATCACTGTGAGAAATGTATATCTATATCTTCCTCTTACAGGTAGAAATAGTACCAAAAACTGGCGTCGAACCACCCTGGCCCACACCACTAGCTTCCCGCAGGTTCCTCTTAGTAGTCAATGCCTGGTTCACAATAACATGCACTCTAGTAAACCTGAAAACATTCACCAGTGCTCGAATGTCATATCAAAGACCATCCTCAAAGCGTCTATCCCTCAACATCTCATCACCCACAAGAACAAGTGAAAAACGTTGAATATCAGTGATGCGAGCAGAATAATCAATCACCGACATGGAACCTTGCTGCAGATTCATGAACTCTCAAGCTCGATCTACCCTCAGTGTCTCTAGGAAGAATAAGTCATAGAAGGCTGCCTAAAAATATTCCATGGCCATGTCTTGGTGATGCCCAGACTGGGTGGTAACATCCCACCACCTCTTGGAGGAATCACGAAGCATGTATGTAGCGAGCTTCACCCTCCTCCCTGGAGGCGTCTCTAAATGATCGAAGATAGTATTCAATGAGGACAACCATGACTCCGCAACCTATGGTCGGCCATCCCCTAAAAACATTAGTGGATGTTTCTGATGGAAGAAACGTGTCAACTCATCCATAGATATGGTGGCATGTAGTGCTCCCTGGAAGGTGTGCATAAACCGCATGAAGCCTTCACGAAACTGTGCCTCCGTGCCTATGTCCGGTATAATGGTTGGTGCCACATCTGATACTGCTGGAGGATCCAATGGTCGCCCATGGCCCCCCATCTCAGAAGTATAGTCATTGCCGCTCTCCAGGAGAACAACCGGTGGTCATCTCGATGGCATGACTCTACAAGGTCAAGGAACACCTTAGATAATAATTTATCCAAGACTGAAAACTATGATACCAAGAAGGGAACAGGAGAAGGAAAGAATTGAAGAGTTACAAAAATTGACCACACGGCATGTATAAATACTAAACGGCATGTTCTCACAGGCCATCCACATGGGTGTGTACTCCAGCTAAAACTGGTCATGTAACACCCCAAACACATGGCATGAATTTGGAATACATGGCGTGTACATGAATAGTTCTTCTCTTCCCATGCCATTATACACGGCTAAGACACACAGATCTTCTAAAACAAGACTAAACAGCATGTCCCATAGGTAGACGGCATGTACTCTATAATATTTCACCGGCCCGTGTTGTTCGTGACACGACCTGTGTACGCAGGTCACACTACATGGTGTGTTTCAAAAAGACACGGTGTGTGCAATGAATCCCCAGACTGACCTATGTTGCTCACTACATGGTCGGCTACACAGCTGACACTACACAGCGTGTTCCAGTCGAACACGGCATGTACTAGGTAAGATAACACCGACCCATGTTGTTTGTGACATGGCCGGGTAACAAGGTCAGACTACACAGCGTGTTCAAAGTAGACACAGCGTGTATGTCTTAAGGTTTCCTCCATCCATGTTGTTAGTTACACGGGTGAACACCGGGTTAACACTACACGGCATGTACAACTGGTACATGGCATGTTTCGCCGAGCCATTCCATACCCCGTGTCCCCGCCCACATGGTATATGACATGGGAAGATACAATACATCATGTATTGAGGGTACAAGGAATGTACACAAAAAGTTTTCATTTCATCCTGAATAGAAGAACACACAATGTGTATCCAAGGAACTACATGGCCTGTATCCAATGTTTTCTAGACAGTAAGCCTCATAAACTACTCTGGAACCCAGAAAAACGTTGAAACAAACACCTAAGTTCCAAATTCCAATCCGTGAGGGCCCACACTGCCTGCGAATAAAATCTTGGCATCTTAGACATGTTATAACAAAGTAAACTCGACAATGACCCAACAAATTCCAGTGATTGAGGGCCCATACTCCCCAAAAACTCATGTTTGGCATTCATTATATCAGAAAAATCACAAAAAAATTCCCTATCAATAGCAGGTATTTATCAAAGTAGCTATCACAATAGCATGCTTTTCTAGCACAACAACTATCAAAACAACATGCAATTTATAATGCACCTACATGGCATGGAAACTATGCATGGAATGTGATTATAACATGTGCCTAAAGGTTGAATGATATGGAATACCCTCATCTGATCAGGTTGCAACTAAATAGAACCCAGTATAAAAATACAAACAACACACTAAAAGTGCGTCACCCAACGATGAAAGTCAAATCAACTGTAAAATTTCCAAAATCCGAATAATTGCAAGAAACGAGGTAGACTGGATTTTCCTTGTACACGGGTTAGCTACTCCCGGGAAAAACTTATTACCAACTACCATGTCAGTCCTATCCCTGAATAAGGCTCCAAATAGTAGGTCAAAGAAAAGAACCACTTTGATACCACTTTGTAACGTCCTGGATCCGGGTGCCACTCAACGTGTTCCCCAGACCCGGTTGGTCACATGACCTCAAGCGAATTTCCCCAAATTCCAGTGGCTTACGAATAGCAGTGAGGGCCTAGGTCTGATATTAGGTAAATAATGACCTCATTTTTCAAAGTGTAGCGTAGCAGAAAAGATAAATAACATACAACAGCGGAAGCAGTAAACAGTATACAAATGAAATGGACAACTGAAGTAAAGAGAACCAGTAGTCATATATATATAAAGATGCAGAATGTCACTAATTCTATGAATGTAGCCAGAATAGGATACATTGCAATACAATACAATAAAACTCAAAGTACAAGGTACAACCATACGAAACAAAGTAGAGTAAATAGAATGTAGCAGCATCAAAAACCTATGATCGGTCCCATGCTCTCCCACTCCTCTTCTACAATCATGTACCTGTATTGGGACCCTTACCCCTACAGACACTTGTAGAAATTTAATCTGTTTGGGCCGAAGAAATGATCTATATAGGGTGTGAAAAATAAATCCTAGTAGGCAACCCCCAAAGGCATGTTGTCAACTGTTAGTGAAAATGTGCAATAGTAGTGTGCAGTAGTAAATGAAACAAACTAAGTTGTACTCAAAAGTAAATAACATTACCAGTTATATTGCCATTTTAATATTTATTTTACCATACCAAGCTTGTGATTTAACTTGGCAGGTATAACATATGAAAATTACCACAGTGTATATAAATGATAACACTATCCTCAGACATACAATCCTTACGCTTAGGTAATCAGAATCGAAACCCACAGGTGTCTTCCCACTTTCATAAAGAATTATTCCCACAGGCTGATGAGGTGTCGCCCACAGGCACAGAAACTACTACCCACAGGTACAGGAACTACTGCCCACAGGCATGATAAAGGTTTCCCGGAGGCTAAACAAACATTTCCCTCAGGCTATAAAAGTAACCGGGCTGAGCCCAACATATAAGAAATCAATTATATACAATTACACTTGAGGCAATTCAAAGAATGATAAAATTCATGGTATACCCACAGGTATCCTGGAAAAGTATCTAAACAGAGGAACACACCCCTGAGGTGGTCCTGGATCCAATTAGTGATCCCAAATAGCAGTTTTAACTTATCAAAAGTTTATCTAGGAAACTATTGATAACTTTCAACAAAGGCCACATCCATATGACACCCCAATAATGTGTTATTTGCATAATGGTACACAAATTCAACTCAACAGTTGGAAATAAACACCAGAAAACCTACCTCAATCTCCACTGATCGGTATACGCGAACAATGCCTCCCGAAATGCACGAGAATAGCATATATCTAAGATAAAAAAATACACGCTCAACCTCAAATAACTTCCCCTTGGGAAAGAATTGGTAAGAACGACTCAAGGAGAAGGAATCTCTTACCTGTGTGGTTCCAATAAGATTGATGGAGGAAGAATCTGATTCTCGATGTGTGGTTGGAGGCTCTCCCAAGATCCGGCCCCCTCTCCCGAGCTGCTCCGGCGTTCTAAGCTTCCATTGTTCAAAGAGGAGGCTACTGACCATTTTATGTGAAAAAAACAAACTTCACAGCATGTACTCTCAAGTACACAACATTTACTTCCATCATTTAACTGTTCCTCTAGTGGCTACTTTTCATCGCCGAATTGTTCACTGGCCTACATGAGTACACGACGTGTATTTCTGAATACACGGTGTGTACTGTCACTCAGCTGGAGGCTACTTCCACTGCCTTTCTATTCACCTTCCGACTGATTACATGGCGTGTAAATACCAAGTACACGGTGTGTAGTCGGTTTTTACACCCTTCATTGCAGACAGGCCTACACGCCCTGTGTACTTATCCCACACGGCCAAAGTACACAGTGTGTGGAAAATTACATGGCGTGTACCCACAAAATTTGGTATTTTCCCCATTTAATTATATTCAAAAAAACACTTAAGGAAAAAGGAAAAGAAGAAACCGGTACCTCATGAATAAGAACCGGGTTCTTACATCAAAGAAGATTTTAATTCATTTTTAGGATTATTTTTTTTTATTTTTTGGATTAGGATAAGATAAATTTAGTGAAAAACATTGGTATAAGTAAATTGGATAAGTATATTTATAACATAACATCATGTTATGGTAAAATAGATATTTCATGGTTATCCTAGAAATCACATACCTATTTTTATACTAGAAAGTTGATGAGATTATTGCATAAATTCACCTAGGGGTAATCACTTTGAAAAAGGATGGTTATGTACCAAATCAATAATCACTATGGTGTATGATGAGTGGGCCTAATACTATAAATCTGGGGTAACATCCCACGATTTTTTAGAAATAAACACTATGATCAATAACGTACATGATATGCCATATCGAACTTAAGCGAACAACTGGATATTATTATTTAAATGTTACCCTTATAACATAGTTGTTAGAATGGAGGGAATGAATAGTATTAACTGAATTATGAAAATAGGGTTTACAAATGTATATAAAATTATCTTACCAATTAATTATAAATAAATGTAAAACCTTTTATAAACTAAAAGGATGTGTTTTTCTTAAAAAATACATAAATGCAAACAAGTGGGTTTATAAAATAATTAATCAATTTTGTTAGATTTTATTAATGAAATATATATATATATATATATATATGTGTGTTCACTATAATGTTTAAAATTCATCTTACTAGTTTTCTAGATATTATATAAGATATAATTTAATTTTATGCAAAAAAGTATTTTTCAAAAAATAAAGTTTTGCCACATTTTTTATGGTGAACTTGTTTTAAATATAGTTTTTAAAACTTTAAAAAATTATATTTGAGAAAATAAAAATTTTCTTTTAAATTATAATATCAAAATCAACTTTTTTTGACTTTTTCATATTTTTCTAATAAGATTCATATTTTGATGAATAGTGAAAAAATAATGCATTTTAATTGAAAACCGTTTTTTTCATCAAATCTGTTAATAATGTTAAATTATATTTTTTAATTGTTTAAAGGTATAGTTACATAAATTTTTTATAATTTAATTTAATGCAGGGAATTGGAATAAATTTAACAATGAATTTGGATATAAAAATATTTCAATCTTTTGAAGGTTTTTATTTTAAAAACTCATTTTCTCATTTCGTCAATGAGATAGATTTTAATTAATTTCTGAAATTTAGATGTGCTAAATTTTGAAAAATTGATTAAATATTTTGAATAATAAGGTCAATTTTTTTTAAATAGGGCTCTTTTATTTTTGGACATTTTGAATATTAACATTAGTATTATTTTTTATTACCACGGTTAAGGGTAAATGAGGTACTTAAGGGTAATAATAATTTATAAATATTTTAAAATCACCTCAAAAATTTTCCAAATATTATTTTTGGAATATTTTTCATCCTTTGGTATTAGAGGATTGGTTATGAGATCATTTAGGTCCTTTTGAGTGAGAATATTACCTTTATAATTTTATCTCAAAAGGAACGTAAATTTTGCCATACTTTTCTTTTTAACAAGAGAAATGTTTTTAATATGGGGTTATATAAGGGATATGTTTAATTATAAATTGTATTTTGAAATATAAAATGTTTATAATTATCATAATTTTTTTAAATTTTTTTAAAGAAAAAATATTTAAATTAAAGGCTTGTAAAACGATGATGCAGTAATTTTTTTAATTAAAGGAAATATCAAATAAATGATATTAAATTAATAAAATAAATATAATTTAAGATGATAAATGTCAACCTCAACTTTTAATATTAATTGGACATATTATTGATGTTTTATAATTTTTGTTTCTAATTTATCTTATTATTATGATATTTTTAAAAAGTCATGTATTGAATAGTGTCAAAATTGACGTTATTAATATTTTAAAATAAATAATATTTTATTAAATGATATAAATTTTATAAAAAAATAAATTTCATCTATATGTCATTTATAAGTCCTAATTTTTAATAATTGACTCATTTATTGGTAGTTTTTCATTTTATAGTAATTATATTAACCCTTAAATTGTAAATTACATGATATCATTATAAGAGTTAAAAGGGTTAAATAAGGGTTAAAACAAAATAATAAGGAATAAAAAATAATAAACACTTGCCTAATTTTAATTATATGAATGTACTGCGGCCCAAAATAATCCTATATATGAAATAAATCACTTCTAAACCATTTTAAATATAAAATTAATTTATATTAATTTAAAATACTGAAAAATTCCAAGAGTACCCCTCTCCTCTCTTATAAAAGGGAACATATTCATCTCTTTTATTAACAATTTAAAACCTTTTTGGATCATAAAATATCTACCAAAATAAATTACTATAATCCTTACTCACATTATAAAGGATATATTTTAGGCCTAACACCCTCATTAGAGGTGTTAAGGTGTTAATCAAAGGAGGTCATCTGAAGTAGAGGTATTGTTTTTAATTAGGTTTTCTTATTTTATTTATTATTCCACTTACTTAAATTCTATTACACCATTATGAAATAATAAATCATATATCCTCAATATAATAATATGTTTTTATATTAATATCATCACCTAAATCCATCTCTATTTCCATAATGGTAAAAGAATTAATCGATTGTGTGTACGACAGACTACTACCTCGTGAACCGATATAATTCATTTTCCATCCCTGTCTATAAATAAAGATTATAATAATTGAATTAATTTTAATATATGATATTAATAAACTATTTATCATTATTAAGGAATAATATATCATTTATTTTCTTACCTTTCCAGTCGCATAAATATGATAATGTCGTTCGTGCATACGTGTGAACTATCACCTCCACGAAGGGATATGATTCATTTTTAATTAACACATCACATGAATGATATATAATAGTATATTTAAATGTTTAATATGATATTAAATACATTATGATAAATATGGAGAGAGAAAATAATACTTACCTTATTTCCAAAATAATAACTGAAAAATGAAAACATTACTCATGCGTACGTAAAACCTACCATCTCAATGATTATTATGTAGCTCATTTTTCATAAAAATAAGTAATTTATTTATTTAAAAGTATTATTTATGTATAAAAATTATAATAATTTAATTAATATTATTCAATAGATGATGGACTTATGGCAACTTTGACTATTGAAATGCTCCAAAATTCATTTTGGACACAATTACCAAATATCAAAAAATCATCATACATGAAATTAAATAATTAAGTAATTGTTATAACATGATAATAAGTTATATAAATGGAATAATAATCTTTAAAATTTTCTCATGAATGTAAATAATTAACCTAAATTTAATATTTAGGAAGATACAGATTGTACATGACGAGTTGGACTCAAGGTATGAGAATTTCTTTTTAAAACATATTTTAAAGTTACTCATTCTAATAATTTTAAAAATAAAAAAGAATATTTTATAACATATACGGTATGAATATAATTTCCCATTTTTTATCATTTTAATGTATTTAATCATAAATTAAATTTTTACACTTTTATTTTCAGATATTGTTTTTTATTTTTGAGTGCATTGATTTTAAAAAATTAAAAGTGACTTCAAAGTGGAAATGTTATTATGTATGATTTATGTGTTGTGATTGTGTTATGGTTATTGGGAATTTTTTATGAGTATGTGTGGTTCCGTGTTAAAATAAGGGTGTGTGAGATCATTATATCTCTCTGATGAATTAGTTAATGAGACATAGTTAATTAGTAGGGTTTCTCTTATGAGATTAAGGGAATATACTTTGGCGGGTATTCCCAACGTAACCATGAAGGTTACTACCTATATATACATAAAATATAATATAAATTTAGTATTAATCTAGAGATTATTACCCAATATAAATTTATTATTTATGTTTTATATGTGTTTTTTAGGAATATTATGTTTTCATGAGGTAAGCTAAAGATCTTATGTTTTATGGGTGAAAGGTACAAATTTATGAAAAATGTTTTAATGGGTTTAAAGTATTCATGTACAAATGGTTTTTTATTTATTTTATGTCCCTTACTAAGTTTTTTCTTCTCATACCACATTTTAAAATGTTTTTTACCAGGTTATAAGTATGGGATAGAGAAATGAGGAAGTAAAGATGAATGTTATAAAGATTTTCCTGAAAAATTTAACCATATTTTATTTTAAATTTTTTATATTTTGAAAAAAATGGATATTGTTTTAGTAGTATACACTTTGTATGAATGTGGTATTTTATGTATGGATAATGGACTAATTATCTAAAAATCTAAACATGAAAATATTTTCACTGTGAAAAGAAATAAATTCATAAATAAAACTCAAGATTACATACAGTTTAAAGTCGGGGCCTTAACCTTGGTATCAATGGATGATTTAGATAATTTTAGAGGTTAAGAATTTATTCAATACTAAGTTACTAATTTTATATAACCAAAATGGTTAGCATGGTTTGAAAAGTTCTAATTATATTAGATAAATTGAATGAATTTTAGATACCTGGAATAAAAATATTTTATTGTTTATCATCTTAATAAGACAATATATTATGATTTTATTTCTCACAGTAACCTTGTAGGTTTTAGTAAATGGATGGATCTAATTGGAGATAAATTAAAAATTGATGTGAAGGAAAATGTAGGGGTTCTCTGAATAAGAAATCAAATGAAATGAGTGATTCAACGAAAACTATTGTGGTTATTCTTAACCAAATATAATCCACATGAACCTTGGTGAGTTTTCTAAAATTTCATATATGAGAGAAATGAATCCCTTGGTATGTTCAAGTAATAATGGTCCTGAAGCTAAATATATTCAACATAAAATGTGTCAAGGATGTGGAAATAAAAACATTTTAAAATGTCTTAAAAGTTATAGGAATATGTTTTAAATGTGGTAAATGAGGTCATAAAGCAATAGTCTTCCAAGGACAAATGAAGCATTCAATGGACTTAAATAAAGGGAAATAAGTACTTCCAAATTTGTCAATTAAATATTTTAAATGCAGAGAGTATGGTCATTATGAAAACAATGTCTTAGGAAGAAGGCTCATGTATGGGATCAGTAGGACAATATATATATATATGTTTAGGAATACCTAATTCCATTATAATTGAAGATGAGGAAACTAAAAATGATATATGAAACTTATGGAATATTTCTTTTTTCCATGTTTTAACATTATTAAATCTTAGTATATAAACCGCATTTTTGTTTTTAGGAAATAATGATTAAGGAATAAGGCATAAAATCATGGTTAAGGGATTATGAAAAAATCTTAATGATAAATATGTCTATAGAAAATTAATTCAATAGTTATGTTAGATCTAAGGATGATTAAATGTTGAAAACTATTAATAATCTTTTGATGATGGGAGTACATTGAAATAATTTTTTTTAGGTTTTGTAATATGCAACCCTTAAGTTTTAGTGTGAAACTTTTATTTAAGGACGGATTCTATTTTCCTTTGTGAACATAATTATAATGATATTGATAACCTTTAGGGTTTATATAATCTTTTATTTTAATGTGACTATGGGATTTTATATTTTTTGGATTCAAAATGATATGTATAAGATAACGTATTAGGTTATGCATGTTATGATTATTTTTAAGTATTTTATCATATTTTTGGAATTCTATAAGAGTTATATAGTTTTAGAAAAAGGATAACCTGCAGGATGGGTGAGAACCCATCGTGTCCAGAAAGGCTGTGAGAATCAAACCCACAACCGAAGGGAGACAAGGGTGAATAACTTACAACTAGCCTATGTGAATTCCATGTTACATGACTTTGTATTTTTGGTTAAATGATTTGATTGATTATGAATAAATTTATTTTAGGGAAATATGTCTTACCAAATAGATAACATTGGGATTGGAAAATGATTTAGTGATTAAGTGATTATTGTTATTTCAGAAGACATTTACTATTTTATGAATCCTATAATATTAAAGATATAATTTTAAGAGGAATAAAGGTTGAATTGTATAATTGAGTAAAAAATGATTTTATTACGAATTTATGGTGATTTATATTATTGATGATATTGTTAGCATATCTTGAAGATTAATATGGAAATTAATTTTTTGTTTCATAAATTAATTGTGATTGATTTTAATTGTAAATAAATGATAAAATTTATTTGAAAAGAATATGTTATCAAATACATATGAATTTTTGGTTTATGTCATTTTTTAGATTATTTTGGGGAATTTTAAAGATAGTTATTTTTTAATGGAATATGTTTAATTTTTATTAAACTATTGAATTTTGGATATTATAGTTTATTTTCTGCATATAAGGTTTATTATATTTTTGGATTTATCATATCATGTGTTAACCATTTTTTGGTTAATGGTTAAATGCAAGATAAATAGATAGTGAATCTTTTTTGGATTGTGATATTCTCTATAGGTTGATTCTAGTACTTTAGGTGAAAAAAATCATCTTGAATACTCTTCACTAGGAGAAAAAGTTACTTTTGTGGTGGGAAATGAATAAAGGATGAAACTCTACTTTTGAATTAAATGTGATTCCTTATGTTCTTATTACAAGTAGTAAAATAATTCTTCTACTCTAAAAATGGATCTTAAAAAAACTTTATCTATGTAATTTTCATACTATGAAATCAATGAACTTTTAACCCATCATTGATGTATAGTTTTGTGATTGTTAAAATTCTCATGAACTTGTTTTCTATCACTCTCCATCAAAACTTGATAGTTATTTTTCTCTTCCATATCCATTTATTCCTACATGGAACCCTAGGATGTGTTATCTTAGGTGAACTTTGTACATCCCTTTATGTTAAAATTATAGTTGCAATTATCTATTTTCTAGTGTGGGATTTCAACAATGGTATTTTGAAAAGTAAAAAACCCTAGTTTTCAATTCGGAGTTCTAATTAAGAGGAAACATTTAATACAAGGGGTATATAACATCCCGTTATTAGAGGGGGGGGGGGTGTAACATTCCATTATTTTTAGAATGGCAGGAATGAAAATTATTAAATAATTTAAGAAAATATTGTTTACACAAGTATATATAATTCTTTGATCAATTAATTATAAATAAATGTAAAACCCTTTTTAATCTAAATGGAATTTTTTTACTTAAAATATATTTAAATGAAAACAAGTGTGTTTATAAAATAATAAAATCACTATTGATGGATTTTATCAATGATATATATATATATATATATATAATATTCAATATAATGTTTAAAATCCATCTTAACTTTTTTCAAGACATTATATAATAAAAAATCCAATTTTACACATAAAATAAGTATTATTAAAAAAATGCAGTTTGCCTCCTCTAGATGGTGCAATTTATTTAAATCAAGTTTTTAACCCATTTAAAAATTATATTCAACAAAATAAACTAATTATTAGAAATATGAATATAAAAAAATTACTATTATTGAATTTTTGGTATTTTTCCGATAAGATTCATATTTTGATGAATAGTGATAAAAATCTACATTTTAATTAAAACCCACCTTTTCATCAAATTTATTTAAAGTATTAGATTATATTTTTTAATTGTTTAAAATTAAAATTATATAAATTTGTTTTATTTATTAAAATTTAGGAAATTGGAATCAGTTTCACATTTAATATTAATATAAAAATATTTCAATCTTTTGAAGGTTTTAACTTTAAAACCCCATTTTCTCATTCCATCAAAGAGATTTAATTTTAATTAATTTCTATAATTTCTGTGTTTTGAATTTTGAAAACTTGATTCTATATTTTGAATTAGAGGGTATAAATTTATTAAATATGGCCCTCTTATTTTTTGACATTATGAATAATAATTTTAGTTATATTTTTTATTACCATGGTTAATGGTAAATTAGGCAATTAAGGGTAAAAATAATATTATAAATATTAGAAAATTATCCTATAACTTTTCCTAATTTTATTGGATGATTATTTGTCAACCAAATCATTAAATGACTAGTTGTTATACCATTTGTGTCCTTTTGGATGGGAATATAACCTTTATTGCATTATATTCAAAGGAAAGTCAATTTTATCATACTTTTGTTTTTAATAAGAGAAATATTTTTAAAATATGGTTACATATGGGATATGTTTAACTATAAATAGTATTTTGAAATATAAAATGTTTTTCATTATCATGATATTTTTTTATTTTTTAGATAACAAATAATTAATTTAAAGTATTTCACAATAATGATGCAATAATTGTTTAATTAAAGGAAATATTAAATAAATAATATTGAAATTATAAAATAAATATAATTTGAGATTATAAATTTAGTACAACTTTTTTAAATTACTCTTAAATATTAGTGATGTTTATAAGTGTTGTTTCAAATTTTTCTTTTTGTTATGATTTTTTTAAAATGTCAAGTAATGAATAGTGTCAAAATTGATATTATTGATATTTGAAAATAAATATTATATTATTAAATGATAAGAAATTTATAAAAATATAAATTTTATTAAAATTATTGGGATAAGTCTGAAAATTTAAAAAATTACTAATTTATTGGTAGTTTAGAAATTTATTGTAATTATGTTAACCCTTAAAGTGTAAATTACATGATATCATGGTATGAGATAAATGGGTTATATTATAGTTAAAACAAAAAGATATGGACTAAAAAAATTGTAAAAAAATTTATAATTTTAATTGTATGAACTTATTTTGACCCAAAAATCATATTATATTTCAAATAAATCACTTTTTATCCATTTTAATAGAAAATTAATTTAAATTAATTTTATATTTTGAAGAATTCCAGGAGGGCCCCTCTCCTCTCTTATGAAATGTAACCTCTTCTTCTCTTTCTTAAACACTTAAAAACCAATTTGGTTCAGAAAAATTATACCTAAATATCTTTCTACAACACCTCCCCAAATTTTAGAGGCCATATTTTAGGTAAAACCCCATCCTTAGAGTTTTTAAGTTGTTAATCAAAGGATATCATCCAAATAAGAGTTCCCATTTTTAATTAAGTAACATTATTTTTCATCTTCTTACACTTTAAATATTATTAAAAAACAATGAAATAATAAATCTAGTATCATTAATATAAATATATTTTATAATGTCAATATCGTCACCTAAATCCATCTCCATTTTCATTAAATGGGAAAATAATTAATCGTTCGTGCGTACGACAAACTACCACTTTGTGAACCGATATAATTTTTTTCCATCACCGTCTCTAAAGAAATATAATAATGATTGAATTAATGTTTATATATAATATTAATGGAGTATTTATCTTTATTAAAGAATAATATATCATTTATGATCATACCTTTCCATGCACATAAAAACGATAACGTTGTTCGTGTGTATGTGTGAACTATCACCTCCACAAAGCGATGTGATTCATTTTTCATCACCACATAAAATTGATGATATATATAAGTATAAATAAATTTCTAATATTATATTAATAATATTACTATAATTTTGGAAAAATAAAATAGTATTTACCTTCTTTCCAAAATAATCAATGAAAAAGGAAAACTTTTCTCATGCGTACTTATGACATACGGTCTCCATGATTATAACATAGTTAATTTTTCATAACAACAAATAATGGATTTATTTAAAATTATAATTTTTTATAAAAATAATAATAATATAATTAATACTATTCTGGAGATGATATAATTATAACCACTTTGAATATTGAAATCACAACAAATTCATTTTAAACTCAAGTACCAAATATCGACAAAAAGTCCGACATGAACTTAAATAATTAAGTAATTGTTATAACATTATAATAAGTTATATAAAAGGAATAATAAAATTTAAAAACATTATAAAGATATTAGATAATTTACCTATTTTTATTATTAAATAAGATGAATATTTTACGTGATGATTCATACTCAAGGTAAGAGACTTTCTTTTAAAAACCTCTTTTAAAGTTAGTCTTTCAACTATTTTTACAAAATCCAAAAGGAATGTTTTTTTAATAAATAAAAAGTGAATGTAATTTCACACTTTTATATCTATTTAATTTTATGATTCTAACATTACAAGTTTACACTTTTATTTTCATTTTGTTCCATTTTTGACTGCATGACTTTGTAAAAATGAAAAGTGACTTTAAAGTGGAAAAGTTATTTTTTTATTAAGAATTATGTGTTGTTATTATGATATGTTTATTGGAAATTTCTTTATGAGTTTATGTGGTTCTATGATAAAATTAGGTAGGGTGGGCCCATTATATCTCTCAAATGCATTGTGTAATGAGACAAAGTTAATTGGTAGGGTTTCTCTTAAGAGACTAGGGTAATATACTATAGTGGGTATTCCAAATGTAACAATAATGGTTAATCCCTATATAGACAAGAAAGATACAAGAAATTTAAGAGTGATATGGAATTTATTACACATTTTACCTTTATTAGTTATGTTTTCTATGTAGTTTTATAGGAATCTTAATATTTCATGAGGTAATTTAAAGTGATTATGTTTTATGGGTGAAAAGTGAAACTTTGTGAAAATTGTGTCATGGGTTTAAAGTATTCATCTAATAATAGTGTCATTATATATTTTATGTCCCTTACTAAGATCTTCTTACTCATCCCAAGATTTAATTTTTTTTCACATGGTATAAGGATGGGTAAGATAATGAAGGAAGTCAAGTTAAATGTTATGAAGATTTTTCCCAAAAAAGAAATCATGTTTTATTTTAAATGTTTTATTTATTGGAAAAATGGATACTATTTTAGTATTATAAAAATTTTTTGGAGGTGGGATTTTATGTATTAACAATGGAATAATTATCTAAAACTCTAAACCAAAAATAATTTTCAATGTGAAATAAATTAAATTCATGAATAAAACTCAATATTATGTAATGTTTAAGGATGGGGAAATACACCTGGTGAGACACATTCGTGGGATATTATTTAGTTATTCATATTATCTTTATAAACTAATTTGAAGGATTTAAATATAATATAATTTTATGATGAGTATTTTTTAGATAATATAATTGGAAAATGATTAGAAATCACCTAGAAAAAATTGAAGTATTTTTTGGTTGAACAAATTATATAGTAGTTGAACCGAAAATATCATTGGTTTTAATAAAGTTTTCATTAATGAATATATATTATGGTTGAGTTTTAATTTTGATATTATAATTTTCTATGATTTTATTAGACACTATCCTAACATTTCATGTTTTAGTATTTAGTTTTAAATGTGATCATAAAAATTAATATGTGAAAGGTATGTCCCTAAAACTCCTAAGAGGAATATTTAGGATACATAGTTTCATAGCCTTACCAAGGATATTGTGGTTGATATCTGTAAAGTCCTTGATCATTGGTTTCAAATATGAACAACATTTATTGTACTTTTATACTTTTAGTTTTTAAGTTTATATATTATAGGTTATGGTATTGAGAGCTTAGAGTACCTTATGGGGGATTAAAGGAGAGTTTTGGTGATTTTCTATCCCAAAAAAAATACCATGGATTAGTGAGAACTATGGTTGTAAATGCCTCAACCCTTGTATCCTAGAGTCTGTGGATACATTATTACAATGGTTCTAGATATAAGAAACCAAATCTCAAAGGACCGTATAGTTTATCATTATTAGAAAACCTGATATATACTTCAATTTATCATTACATTTGAAAACATAAAATAAGAAAAAGTATTTTCTTTGAGAACAACACGATTAAATTTCTCATATCCATAAATATAAACCATAATACATTTCCTGGTATATTAGGGAAAGGAAACATAAGTAATGGGTGAGCTCAGATACTCATTAAGGGTATTAACATAATGAAATATTACATTAATACATAATAAATAATCAATATGGAATGATAAAAAACTAAAAACAAATGACATTTAATCAATAATGTGAGCACAAAGAATAATATGGTAAGGATTAATGCTGATCAAATAATTCCATATAATTAATCACATGAGATTGAAACTTCTCCATGGATATTATAAGTAATAAAATAATCACATGTTCATATTAACTAATATCGTAATTAGGGAATACATAATTGTAGACATTATAAACATAAAATCAAGGAATGTTTCCAATACTTCTTACATAAATGGATAAGGTATCATCTAAATAACCAAGATAGTTTTTTCTCATGAGACCTAATAATGCATTAATGGGGTATAGTGGGTTGTTCCCATCACTTACCAAGTCCATTGTAGTCCTCATAAGAAAGGTGTGAAACATAATCAATGTAAACATTACTATTGAAATACTTGAGTATGGATTGCTAATAAGTTCCCAAAATCAATAAATATAATCATAAACTATCCAGAGTAATATAAAAAATGATATAAGAAATTGTGCATCCCTAATCAAACTGATTATAATCCATTTGGATACATAGTTAGGATGGAATCATTACCACATATCCTTAGTATAGTATAAGTTAAATAAGGTATTTTTTCCTGGATGAAAATAAATACTCTAAAATTTTCATTAAAAACATTCTTGAGGAAAATTCTCTTTTCACATTGAAAATATCCTTTCAAAACTAAAAATTTATTGAATATTCAGAAAATAATTTTACTTTAAAATAATCATATTGAATTTTAATGTAATATTAAAAGTAATGAGTGGTCATGGTGGTGGGTAATTTTGTATATGCCATTAAAAAAACCTTTCTCGCTATTGTAAAAATGTTAAAAAGAACCTCATTCGGAAAATGACAAGAATATTCCATTAACAACATTTTTGTAAAAAGTAAAACATGGGTAAAAATTAATTTTAACAATCAAATAATAATAGTAAAAAATTTTAATTTTTTATATGTCATGAACAAGGATGAGAATGACTCTCAACTGAGTGGAAAAAACAATGTTGATTTTCCTTAAAAAACTATTTTGGCATATTTAGTAATTAAAGAGAGGTATTTTAAAGTAAAACTTTTAATTAATTCAATTAGTAATATTTGAAAAATATATATTGGTTTTCGAAAATAAAAAAATAATTTTTCCCCATTATTGACATAAACATAAAAAAAATCTCGAATAATGATGAGATTGTGTAATAAACCCTTCAATCAGGTCCAATTTACGTTATAGATTTTCAAACCTCTTAAATAATAAACATATATTTATTATAAATCTATTAAATAATATCAATAATCATATATATCATACCATATATGATTTAATTATAAATTTTTATTACCCATTTATTTTCAATTCTTTATAAAAATCACTATTACAGATGATAACTACTGTGTTTTTCATGAATGTTTTGGTTTAGTGGTTTCGGTCATTATAATTTTATATTGGATCCATAATATTTTTTTTTTAATATTTATATAAATATAATATATATTTATTGTATATTTTTTTAGAGTAATCCATAAAATCTAGATAGAAAAAATGAATTACACTATTAATAAAGGCGATAGGTTGTACGTACTCATGAACAATGTTTTCAATTTTTTTAATAAATGGAATGAAAGAAAGAAAAATAATATTTCACCTATAAAGAGTAATTAATATATCATACATATCATATATATAAATTAAATATATCATTATTACTATCTATGTTAAAAGAAAATGAAAAACATATCGCATCGTTCTGTAGAGGCGGTGGTCTTCATGTACGCATGAGTGATGATATCATTTTCCAATGGATTTAAAGGTAAGAATTTAGATGTGATATTATATTTTCAAAAGTACTAATAAGTTATAAATATCTTATATATAAATTAAATCCATCCATGAGAGGCAATGATGGAAAACGAGGTACATCGGTTCGCGTGTCGGTAGTTCGTCGTAGACATGATTAACAATTTCATTTCCCATTTAATGGTAAAGGTTATAGATATAGATTGTTACATTAAAATATTTAAATAGAATTATATTTAATATAAATTTGTTATTATTTTATCATTGTTCGATAATATTTTAAGGGCGTATCAGAAGAAATAAAATAAAGAAGCATGATTAAGAACTATACCTATTCTTTATAGATCCTATTTAGGTTTATATATAAATATATACTAGAATTAATTTATAAAAAATAAGGATATATTGGTCATGGGTAGGTATTTAAGGAATTTTTTTGGGTTAGGATTTTATGAACCTAAGGACTCTTTATTTGCGGAGAGGTGATGAAAGGGGATATCCTTTTATAAGTGGGGGAGGTCATACTTGTAATTTTTGAAAAGAATAAAATACACCCACATTTTACACACCAAAAATGTCTCCAAAATAGACCATTAAATAAAAATATATATTCTGTGAGCACCAAATATATTCAAAAAAATATAAATAGTAAAAAAAATTCTTTCAGTTCAACCCTTATTTTTTTAGTTTAACCCCTGATAAACTTGTTTTAATCTTAACTGTAGTAATTAATTTTTACTATTTTTTATATTAATTATATTAAAACAATTATGTTGAAATTATTACCAAATATTAAGTATCATTATTCAAAAAATTTAATTCTTTTTTACCAAATTATATTTAAATAATTTTTAGAATTTAAATTAAAAATAAACCCCTAAATTCATTGAAAAAAACTATTTTCAAAAGTAAAGGGACTCTTAAGTACAAAAGGTTTTTATATAAAAATATAGAATTTTTTGTTAAATGAACCAAATTGGATTAATTATAATATAATTTAACTAATTTTACTATTAAAAAATTAAAAATATATTTTTTTTAAATGCTTTAAATGAAAATGGTAGGTTTCAATTAAAATCAATGTTTTTTCAATAGCCACTAAAAAATAATATTTTCCAAAAATTCTCAAAAAACCACTATACGATAATTTTTCAATGATGATTTAGAATATTAATTTCATTTTTTCAATATATTTTCAAAAATTGGAAATGTTTTTATTTAAAATCAATTTAGAAAATATGACAAAACTATTTTTAAGAATGATATAGTTTTTAAGAGTAAAAATGAATTTATTCTTATATCATGCCAAGAAAAAATATTAAATGAATGATAAAATATTTTATTGAATATATAATAATAAATTTCTTTAAAATCATTGACAAATAAGTATTAATTTTTTTAAGATAAAAACACATTGGTATATAAAAACATTTTTCCTAAAAACATATCCTTTACTTTCAATTTTTTTATTTATAATCATTTGGTTTCCAATGAATTTATTTTATACATGTGAGTATTATTGAATTTTCATAACTTAGTTATTAATATTAATATCCACCAATTTAATAGCTTAGTAACAATAATATGTTGTGTTACAGTTCATTTAGACAGGGGGTTGCGTGTATTGCAAGATATCAAAGATATTAAATTTATTTCGGAAGAAATATACCATAAAATATTGGGGTTTTCTATTATTCCCTACTAAAAAATAATCCTTTTAATTTCTATAATTTCAACTTATGAGAAAATTTTAATATTTATTTATTATAAATTCTTTATATTCCCATATCAGTTATTTCATCTTATGATTTGTCTAAAGTACATTTTCCAGCCAAGTCATCTAGTTCATCAACACTTGTTCTCAAGTGTCAAGAATCCTAATAGGATATTCATAGTTAGATAGATAAATTTCCAATTCCATTTATTTATAGTTGAGAAAATTTATTAAGTCTATCATATAATTCTTTTACAATGATATATAGAACAAATCATGTTATTTAGAGAGACCTGGATCAATTTACAAACAGTGATCCAAAACTCTAATTCTGTCTCGGATTTTAAAATGTCTGATGTACCTATGGCTCAGTTCCCCTTTCTCACCAAAATTTATAACACCCTTCCAGAGTTAATTAAAGAAAAAATGATCTATCACTTTAAATTCCAAATTTTTCCTCATGTTATTGATATATATATTTTTCTATTTTGAGATGTTTTGATATGGGTTTGAATAGTGTTTACCTTTACTGTTATTTCGTCTACATGTTTTGGTCCCTTAAGATTCCTTTCACCATATTTATCCTAAAAATTTGGAGTATGACATCTATTTAAATATAATGCTTCATGAAGCCCGAATGGCCCGAAGGCCTTATTTTTACATTATTATAGATAATATCCCTTTTAAGGGTTGAGGGGGAACCCGTACATGACCCGTAGGCCCAAGGAACAAGGCCCGACATGACCCATAATACATGACCCGAAGGCCCAGCGGCATACCATGCCCAATACATGACCGGTAGGCCCAGCCCACTAGAACCTCCCCTCCCTAGATTCTGCATCATTGATTGCCTTTAGCTCCCCACCTGCATTGCTGATCAACTAGCATTGCCTCGTATAAAGCTGCACGGTGCCTGGTCCCGATGGCGGCTACCATACCCTCTCATTCTTCCAATCTAGTTAGCTCTGCTTCTATTGACTGCTACTGTTTCTCTTATCCTCATCTGGGGCCTGCTCTGTGGTAACTGGGATACTTCATGCTCTTCAATGGCCCGAAGGCCCTGTGGCCCGAAAGCCTTTGATGGCCCGAAGGCCCTGAGACCCGTAGGCTCAAACCAGTGGCCCGAAATCCCAAATCAGGTGAATAGTCTGGCTTCTACGGTACCAAACAGTGCATGCATTGTGCCTGCTACAGTACTGCTACAGTACCCAGAAATTTGCCTCCACCTGGTTTTGAACCTGGGTCACTTGGATGCCAAGCAGGAGCCCTTACCACTCAGGTATGGGCTCGTTGAAAAAATGTGGGTTGCTAACACCGACTACCACCAGAGGGCCCCGACCAAGCCCAGGTGCGCTCCACACTCCCCAGTTAAGCAATGGCTTTGAATCGCCCTGTGCCTAATAAGCACAGTGTCTGAGTCTAATAGGACTCGAGCCTGCACCAGTGCCCACAGAGAGCAAGGGGTATAACCAGTGGGTACCACTCGGCTAACACCCCATTAGAAAAATGTGGGTTGCTAACACCGACTCCAATTGGGGGGCCCTGACCAAGCCCAGGTGCGCTCTACACTCCCCAGCTATGCAATGGCATTGAATCGCCCTGTGTATAATATGCACAGTGTCCGTGTCTAGCGAGACTTGAGCCTATTGCCGTTCCCAAAAAACATGAAAGTCTATTGATAATGACATCAACATATCGACAAATATTTAGACAATATATTTAGAATTATAATCAGATTAAGGATGATATGTTGTGCTCATATTATGATCAATTTAATAATTCCTCTCCAGAAATTTCCAGAATCATGATTTAAATAATTAGTCTCAATCAGACATAATTGAAATAGGCGCTCCATGAATCTTTACAAATTTATTCATATATATTCATGGAAAAACTGATCTTGAGTAAAATATTCACTTATAGAAAGTAAATGTGAAAATTTGGTGAGGAAATCAATAATAACCCATATTGGATAATTATTTCTAGGAGACCTTGGTAATCCAATGACAAATTAAAAAGTAATTTTATCTCATTTCCACATAATAAATGGAAGAGGTTTCATGAATCCTATAGGATTTTGTTACATAGAGTTTATCTGTTGACAAACCAAAAAATTTGACACATAATCAGGAATTTCCTGCTTTATATTATCCCACAAAAAAACATTCCTAAAAATCTCTATACATCTTAGTGTTACCATGGAGTATTGAGAAATTCAATCTATGAGAACCATAAAAATATTCTCCATTCATATAAGGTATATATGGAACACACAGTATCTTTACAAATTCTATAAAACCATATTCACAAATTAACTATTCTATTTTTCCATCATTTATGAAATTAATTTTCTTTTGATAATTCTCATCATCAGGTTAAGAACTTTTTATCTTTTCCAACAAAGATAGATTGAAAATCATTTGAAAAAGGAGAGATATATCACTTTCTATAATAATTACCATATCTATATTTACTAGATCCATGAACATAGAATCCCTTTTTTATCCTTATTTTGGTTAGAACACCATGATATTTCATGCTCAAGGCATTCATTATTTTATTTTCCTTACTTGGGTGGTAGTGTATTATTAAATTATAATCATTGAGTAGCTTAAGACTATAAAATTTCCTCATGTTGATCTCTTTCACTAAAAAAATATATTTAAAAATATTCTAATCCATTTATATCTCTCAATTTTCATCATAGAGATAATTTCTACACATATTCAAAGAAAATATTATAGATTCCAACTCAAGATCATGGGTTGGATATGATTTTTGATGAATCATTAACTCTCTTGATTCATCGAAATAACTTTATCATTTTTCATAAGGACACAACCAAGTCCCTTATCTTATGCATCACTATATATTTGAAATCAATTATTTCCACATAAATTCTTAAAAAAATTCATCACATTACATTATCCATGTGAAATTAACCACTTTATGAGTAAGCTTGGTTAACATGTTTTCTAATCAGGAAAAATTATGAATAGATCATGGATTGTAAGATTCCAAACCAATAAAACTATATACCTTGTTTATGCTCATTATTGTAGGCCATTACTGGACTATCTTTGTCTTTATAGGGTCACATTAGATTCAATATATCCCTACAGATAATATGGATAAGAGAAGAAAATTTATGAATCTAGAATTCAGACTTTCAAAATTTTCCACCAAATTATCTTCTTTTAAGAGTCTCAATAATGATCTGTAAGTGAATATCATAGTCTTCATATATCTCAGGGAACACCAAGATATCATCAATAAATAAAAGAAAAAGACATTAAGATATACCTTGAATACTATATTCATTATATCCATGAAGATATAGGATGTATTAGTTAATTGAAATGGAATTGATGTGATCTCATAATTTCCATACCTTATTAGAAATGTTTTATTTGGAATATATTTTTTCTTTACTATTAATTGATGATACCTAGAATGAAGGCCAAACTTTGAGAAATATTTAACTTCCTAATGTTTATTGAATAAATCATCAATTCAGGGTAAAATATTTATTTTCCTTATCTTAATAGCATTGTTTTACCTATAACAAGGGCACATCCTCATATATCCATCTTTCTTACTAACAAAAAGAATAGGGGATCCCCAAGGTGAAACACTAGAGAATATAAATCTATTTTCACAATACTCCTCTTATTGTTTCTTCAACTGATCTAATTCCACTATTTCCATTCTATAAGGAGTGTTTGGTATTGGTATTGAATGAAATATTAAATCAATAGAAAACTCAACTTCATGCTCTAGTGGATGTCCAGGTAATTCCTCAGTAAATAAATCAACGTATTCATGTTCAATTGGTACATAATTAATTTGAAGACTACATTTTCCATCTGTATACAACGTCTTCTCTCTTTACTAGGACTTTTATTCAGAAGTTCTACTGAGGGTGGATCTAGACATGACTCAGATGATTAAGTCTCCCTTATAAAGATAAGGAACTCTACATCTTCATCACAAATCATAATTTCCTTCTCTTCCCAATAATTTTGTACACCTTTTTTTAAAATACATTCCATACTATGGATTATATCAAAATAAACCATGGGTATAATATTGATGTTTATAAATAGAGAATGTTTATGTATCTTAATGGGAACTGATTGAAAAATCCTTATTGCAAAGAAACTTCCACTAGGATTCTTGAATGATAAATCCCAACATAATGTTCTAGGGAAATATCTAATTTTAAAAAAAATGAAATATATAAAAGTATAAATATTCACAATAAAATAAATAAATAACTATATTTAAAGATATGATTAATGTGTCTTAAAATACATCTTTAAGATCTTCAACCTCAGCTATTGTGATTATATAAGTATAATTGTTCCCCCTAGGCCTTTTCGGAGGAAAATTCCCTTGATGCTTAGGAAAATAATTTTTATAGTTCCCCATCTTCTGATAGGTGAATCATTGAACATTGGTATAATATTTATTTCCCTTCCAATCATGTGTCTTGTGGATTTTCTCTCCAAACTTATAGAAAAATCCCATCCCTAGTAAACATTTTCTACTGTGTTTTATTCCACATTTATTATACGAAGTAAATTCTACACATTCTTTATTCCATTTTTCTATGTTTCCTTTTCTAGAGTTCTCATACATCATCTTCTTATCTTTATTGTTTTAAATTCATAATAAATAAAAAATTATTTCTCTATTTTGATATCAAATGATATCATTTCCTCATTTAATGAGAATTTTTGGGATAATAGTGCCCTTTAAAGGATTTCATTAAGCCCATCAAAGAAGTGGCAAATCATTCCCATTGTATTACATACATATTCCACAACATTACATTATAACCTTGTAAAGTTATCTTCATAATTAGAAACATATTTCTCTTCCTTTTTCCTCAGAAACAAGAATTCTATTTCCATATCTACACATTGTTCATGAGGAAACTATTTTTCCAAGAAAAGATCCTTAAAATAATTCTATTCCATTCTCTATATTTCATCATGATATTTAGAGTTTTGATTACCACCATTGATATTTATCTCCTATGAGACATGAACAATAATTAAAACCTTATCCTTTCTATTGCTTCCCAATGTGAGAAATATCTTCCCTATGTAAGTTATCAATTTATAAACAACAAATGAGTTGTTGTCCCTTTATATGATAGGGGGTTCTAATGCATGAAATAGTTTAAAATTGTTACACTACATTTTGTATTAGTAGGATTATCCATATGGGATATGTTATTGGTCATAACCCGAGTCAACTTCCCTAATAATGTTATAATTTTATCATCTCTAACTATAGTTCAAAATACAACTTCATTATCTTCCCCATGAGTGAGATCCCAACACAGATTACATGCATTGGTATGGTTTTCAATATTTCTATTGGGATATATTTTTAAATAATGACATAAACTATATTAGATCATAAACTTTTGAATTATAATGTTTAAATTCATGACTTGTGAAACAATTAATTAAAATATGAAATCTATGTTTAATTGTTCTAAAAATCATAAACTTTGTGTCCTTGGGAATATTCTCAATTCATAAAAATATTTTTAAATATTTCATAATAGTTTTTAAAGAAAATGCGAATTAACCCATGAATATCCATTGGGAGTGCCAAACCAGGTGTGTAATAAGGTATGTAGTCATGAAACAAGTTGTGAGAAAGTTAACGTCTATTACACCCTTTTCAGAATTATTACCCCTATGTATAACTATTCTATATCCACATCCACTTATAGTATCCAAACATGGAATTATTTCTAGTAAAACAACATAATCTCAATATTACCAAAACATTAATATGTTATCCTATAAATAGAATTATCTTCAAAGTCATTAATCGGGACATGTTCCCTAGTATACGTTTTCCTAAATCTAGTTCCTAAGGTTTATAATATTCTTTCTTTGATCCTCACAACAAATACCTTAACCATAGTAACCTAGAGTTAGTGGTTACTTTTTTATATTGGTGATAGATACAAGAGATCATATCCCAAATGACTAAATAGTTCAGTAGTATTTAATAACTAGATAAATACTTGACTTTCACATTATATGGGAAACCTTAAAATACAACATAGTATTTTCATTGAGAAAAAAACTATTTTCTTCAGTATATATATGTATATCAATAATAATACATTTCCTGGAATCTTGGGGAAAAGAAACATAAGGGAGAGGTGTGATCAGATACACAGTAGGCCTATGCGTACAATGGAAGCTATCCTGAATACACAAGGAATAATAAATATATCGAGGTAAATAACTAAAAAATATTTCATTTAACTTATAACTTGAGAACGGAGAATAATATGGTAGAGATAATTTCTTATCAAACAATTCCATATAATTAATCACATGATATTGAAACTTATCCATGGATATTATAACTAAAAAAATAATCACATGGTCAAAAATTACTATTCACATAATGAAATAATTCCCAATACCAGACATCATAAATATACCATCTTTCCCACATTCCAAGGCATGTTATATAAATGGGTAAGACCTTGACCAAATACCCAAGATAATTTATCTCATGAGACCTACCAATGTATTTAGGGGCTATAGTGGGACCAAACCAGAACTTATTAAGTCGAATTCAATCCATTTATGAAAGGGTTGAAAAAAATCAATGTAAATTTTCATATTGAAAAACTAAGATATGAAATGTTAATAATTCCCACAATTAATAAACATAATCATAAACCATCCAGTGCAGTATGGATAATGGTATCAAAATTGTACGTCTACTATCAAACTGGTCATAAAACATATTAATAAAGAATAATTATGGTATCATTAAAATTTATCCCTATTATACCATTTGTAAAATGAGGTTCACAATCATTAATGAATAGAAACACAATAAAAATTTTATTAAAAAAATTCGTTAGGAAAATACCTTTTTCACTTTCAAAATAACTTTTCAAAATAAAAAATTTATATAATATTAGTAAATGAATTTTCTTTGAATGGAATCATATAAACTTTTAAATGATGTTTCACAATAATTAGTGTTCATGATGGTGAATATTTTCATACATGTAGTTAAAAAAACTCCTATCTCAATGCTGTAAAATTATCAAAAAGAACCTCAATCAGAAAATGACAAGAATATTTCTTTTAAACCATTTTTTTAAATTCAAACATGGGTAAATATTAATTTTAAAAATAATTATATACGAGTAAAAAAATTAATTTTTTTTAGAAAACATTGATATGGAAGAGAAGGATTACTGGTCGAGTAGAAAAACAATGTCAGTTTCCTTAAAACATTATGTTGATATCATTAGTACATAAATAGAGGAATTAGGAAAAAAATAATAATTAATATGAATAACCAAAATTTTTTAAAAAAATATTGAGTTTAATATATTAATATATGATTATTTCATTAATGGTGACATAAGCATAAACAATCCCGAATAATGATGAGAATTTGAAATAAACCCATGCCAGAGATCTAATTTCCTCCAGATATGTTTGAAAATATGTATAATAAATATATATTTACTATAAATATATTATAAAACCATACCTATTTATATCATACCATATATTAGTTATTTATAACTTTTTATCACCTATTTATTAACAGATCGTTATTAAAAAACACTATTCTAGGTGATAACTACTTTCTTTTCATGTATGTTTTGGTTCCATAGTTTTGGTAACTATAAATTTATCATTTTTACATAATATACATAATATTAATAATGATATAAATATTATATACATTCATCATATATTTATTTATATTAATTAACAAAAGTTTTATATAAAAAATTGAATTATAATATTCCTGGTGATGGAAGGCCATATGTATGCATGAATGATGTTTTAATTTTTTAATGGATGTAATGAAATAAAAGTAGATAATATTTCACCTTTATAGAATAATTTTTATATAATATATATAATATATATAATATATATTCATTATATCTATCCTCATTTCCATCTATATCAAAATAAAATGAAAAATGTATCACATCACTTCGTGGTGGTGGTGGTCCACACATACACATGGAAAATGTTATCATTTTACAATAGATTTTAAGGTAATAATTTATATGGTATATTATAATTTTATAAGTATTAGTGTGTAAAAAATTTAATATATTCTCAATATATCGATCCATTAGAGGCAGTGATGGAAAACGAGTCACGTCAATTCGCATGGTTGTATTTTGGCACAGAAATGATCAAAGATTATGTTTCCCATTTGATGGAATAAAGACGGGATATAGTTTATGAAATTAAAATAATAATATATAATTATATTAAAATATATTTTTTATTATTTAATAATTTTCTAATAGATTTTAAGGGGTTAATAGAAGAAATAAAATGAAGACGAATGATTAAGAACTATACCTCTTCTTTAGAGAACCTCTTCAAGTTTACACAAAAGCCTTTCTATAATAGTTTTTTGATAAACAATGGGATATAGGTATTATTTATGGATGTATTTAACGTATTTTTGTAGGTATTGGCTGAAAATGGGTTCTTTATGTGTGGATATGAGAGGATATTGGGTATCCATTTGTAAGAGTAGGAGAGGACACACTTGGTATTTTTCAAAATAATAAATTATAACCTCATTTTACAGGAACTAAAGTGATCCAAAATGGTCCATTTCTAAACCTTATATGGCATTTGGCCTAAATAATTCTATAAAATGGAAATTAGACCAGTTTTTAGGTCATTTTAAGCAACATTTTTTTAGTTTAACCCAGGGTAAGCTTATTTTAACCTTAACAATGGTGATTAGTTATTATTATTTTTACTATAAATTATGATAAAAACTAAAGCTTAAATTATTGAATAATATTAACTATTTTTATATAAAATACAAAATATATTTTACGAAATTCAATTCACAAAACTGGTGGAATTCAATTTAAAATTAAACCAGCAAACAAGCCGAAAAGACGTTTTTCCAAAGGAAAACTTTTCCCTAGTACAATAAGATTTTATATAAATAATCATCATAAAATTTATTTAAATGATCTAAATATAAATAATTATAATATAATTTAAATAATAAAACATTCAAAACAAATTTAAAATAAAATGGAACTTTTCAAATTCTTTAAATGAAATGGATATTTTCCAAAAAAACAAATTAGTATTTTTTAACTATTCCTTGATTTTTTTTTAGAAAACTCAAAAAAATTAACTCTAATATAATTTTAAAATTATGATTTCCAAAATAAATTTTATTTTTCAAATAAATTTTCTGATAGTGGAAAAAATTAATTTTAAAATAAGTGTGGAAAATGGGACAAAACCACTTTTTAGAAAAATAATGTTTGTTAACATAAAATTGAATCTATTCTTATATCATGCCTAGAAAAAAATGTTATATGAATGATAAAATATTTAATAGATTATATAATATATAAATTTTATTAATATAATTCACCATTATTCATCATTTTAATTTATTAAAATAAAAATACATTGTGCACATAAAAATAGTTTATGAAAAAAATAATTTCTTTTAGTTTCAAATGATTTTTTTAAATACAAATTGGTAACTAGTGAGTTTATTTTATATATGTTTAATCTTTATAATTTTAATAATTTCTGTTTTTATATTCATACTCTACAATTTAGGAGTTTGGTTATAATGATAAACTATATTACAGTTTATTTAGATTCAGGGTTGCATGTATCATAAGATAATAAAGAGATTAAATTTATTCAAAAATAAATCTGCCATAAAATATTGGGGTTTTATAGTGGTGGACCTAGTGTGTTCCTTAGTTAATGAATAGTAGGGGAAATATCTTATTAAGGGTGTGGCTATGGGTGTGCATTTACAGAGCTAGCCATTTCAGCCATCACTTGGATGACCTCAACACACTCATTTCAGAGTTCATGGTGAGGGTAAAATGGCATATGGGATGGGAAAAATCCACAGTTGCAATCTAGGGAATCTCTCAAGAACTCTAAGACCAAGACTAGGTGGTTATGCAAGGCATGGTGACGTTTATTTATTCATTTGAAATGACCAAAACCATTGGCTCTCTTATCAAATCTTTATTTCATTAAAGGGGAAAATGTGTGGATTATTAAATGTGGGGTTTTAATATGTTTTTAAACTGTTTTTTACCCATATTAATCAATTCTCCCATCTACTCTATTTATTTCTTCGATCAAGATGAATTTAGGACACTCCTTGTATGAAATTGGGGAACCCTACATGTGTGGAGTTACTGCCCTATAGAAATTTGATTATTCTTGAACTCTTTCTTAACATTGCAGGATGAATTAGAACATAGAGTGTAGAGGTTTTCCTCATCATTTCAAACTCATTTGATACTTCTTTACATTCAACAGTGTCATATTCATCCCTACTTAAAACAGAATTTAAGTCTACCTTTGAAGGTGTTGTCACTAGGTAACTATTTTTTCTAAGATTAGTTTGATTATTCTTTGATCCTTTCTCTAGAACCCATATTATCTTATGTGGAACAGGATCTAGGAGTTATTTGTGAGATATATTGTTATGGTTAGATTGAGAAATTGGTTTAGGAGAAGATACCCTAAAAAAACCTTGATGTTGATGTCAATAACCTTGAGGTAGGAATTAAATTACCATGTATAGATAATTTTTTGTATAAAATAACATGGTGTGATAATTGGATTTAATCCATGATTGAGCTTGATAAAATGTGTGTTCATGCATATCCCATGAGACAATGTTGAATTGATCACATGTGTGTGTTAGGACAACATTATCATGATTATTTTTCTGTGACTATGGACATATGCAATTGATATATTGAAACTATTTCCATGTTATGTTTCGGTTATATGATATATTGTGTTCTTACATCCATGGTACCTAATTAATAGGAAGACCCTTCATGGATCCATAACCTAAGAGAGGGAGTGTGTTCAAATATTCCATATGACATAATGATAGGACTAAGATAGATGACTGGAAATGATGGACTTGTGTGACCTAACCTGGTGTAATGATGGTCATATATGATTAGACCCAAGAGGTGATATTGGAGAATGATAGTCATGTGTGATCTGACATAAGAGATAATAACAAGGTATGATGACCTAGGGAGGTCTGACCTAGAGGCCTAGGACCTATACTGTTAATGAGAGAGAAGAGTCATGATGGACTTGTGTGGTCTGACATAAGACCCTCTTCTTTGTAACTACATTGGGATACATGTAGATATTTTATGTTCAACATTTGTTTAAACATTATTTATGACTACATTACAGCATGGAGACAAATAAAGTACAGTCTATGGTTTGTGGAAGTTTTTTTAGTGCATGACCCTAAGTATAATATTATATATTTTTACCAATAAATTTTTCATTTATCAGGAAATACACTCTTATACATGTGAACTCTTGTTAAGAATTCATTGGTGGTGTCCTAATAGAATTACACTCACACCCTACACATGTATCTTGATGCACATGCAAACTTCATGACCGAGGATACATGAAAGGGAAATGCCTTGATGATATGTAGCTAATAAATAGAGAAGGGTTTTTCGAGGTGGCATTGGGATGGAATCTATAGTGATATTATGGTATTATTTATTTATTTACCCATTTTATTCATAATTTAGATTGACCTTCTACATTGGGGGTCCTTGGATTACCTTTTTGTTTTAGTCAAGATTCTTTCCATTTCAATTTTCATAGAATTGTTTATTATTCCATTGTGTTATTATATTTAAGAATTTATTTATTGATACTAAGGGTATATTCTTCCCATTAAATTAATTTAGGAGCTTAGTGGAAGTATAAAACCTATTTCATATAGGGAGGTGCACATGAGGCCATGTGGCACTCTAACATAGATTTTTTATTTGATTTGAGGAATTAAAAAGTGGTATTATATGAGGTTTCTATAATTCATTATTTGTGACTTGTTTTGGGAATGGTAGAAAATGATATAGGTTGTGTCGAAATCAAATAGGGGAGTTTCATGTGTGCCTTACCAACATATATGTAACAGCCCTCTAATTTAGCATTGATAGGGTTGTAATTATAGTTAGGATCTTATGGATTCAAGTAGATCCAATGTATTTTATGTTATTTTTTATATTTCAATTTTTGGGCATTCATTCATCTTGATTAGAAACTTAGGATCACTTTTTATATGTCTTACTATTGGGTGATTCATATATTTTTTTAATCTAATGCATTGATTTTTCCTCTATGTTCCAAATAAACCTCAATTATTTTTGGGTGATATATCTATGTTATTTTTTTTTTGTGATATATCTATTCTCAAATTAATTACATTGACCTAAACACTCTGTTTTATTTTGTGATATGTATATATATATATGACTATGACTAATGGCATGGTATGAAGAGCCTTTAGTAGTAAAGAGGTGGTTTTTATCTTTTTTGTGGGTATACTCCAAGGATAAATTTTGTGTGGTCCCATATATAGTTTAGTATCTATCATAAAATCATTAGAATAATAAATGTTCATTTGGTATTTTAGAGAATTTCATCTCAGATATGTTTGACTGGACGACTTGATGAAGTGGAGAATAATGCTCCTGTATGGAAGGATGTTCATGTCCTACCATAATAAATGTAAAATAATGCTCATGGATTCACTGTAGTGGTTCAAGAACATGGGCCACTTCAGCCAAGAGTTTTCTACTTAATGCATATACAAGGTGTGGGAGTATCTTGGGCTCTGGAATACTATTCTTGGTAATTTCCTCTCTACCATCCTCCATCCTTATAGGACACTGGATTCTCTTAGGATGTAGAGGACTGGATATGGGTCATTGAGAAAATTTTCAACCAGATAGAGACTCTAAAGGATTGAATGTTAAAACTTGTGACCTTTATGCTTCATGTTGAAGTTAGGAACTAGTGGGAAATTATGATTTAGGCTAGTATGAATGGAGTTTTTACATGTAAAACATTCAAGGACCATATCTTTGAGGAGTGTTTTAGGTACACTAAAGACAGACCCTGCAAAAGTTCTCATGGAGCTTCAGTAGGGGTTAATGATGTTGTTGTCATACTCATTATGTTTGATTAATCTTATACACTTTGATTCACTATTATCTAGGGATGATGTGTAGAAATCTAGGATTTTTGAGATCATTATTTAACTGATGTTGAGATTCCAAGTCCAGATCTTCAGCCTAACAACATATACTCAAGTGCTCTATAATGCCCAAATGATTGATAATGTTCTAGTGGATGATAGAGCTACTAGTCTTGTTTTATCCTTCAAAGAACTTTCTTGTGAAATTTACAATGGTTGGAAGAGGAAGAAATGAGATTCACTCTTGAGCGATGATATGTATCTTGAGATGAGAAGAGGCTTTTTAGCACCTTCTATAGTGAAAGGCTACCCTCATTGTTTCAAAAAATTCAAAATGGGGGAGTTATCATATTTTATACCCAAAACAACATATCTAGTGTCATCAGTGAGGTAATATTGGGAATCAAAAATGTTTCTACTTGAAGGCGTCATGAGTGATGTCTCACGGGGTTTCAATTTAGATGTATGTTTTGAGCAATGGGATATGTCAAGGTCCTCAATATAGGGTTTAGACCACTAACATGATAATTACTCAAGCGAGTCATATGTATCTGGGATAGGGTTGTGGAATTGAGGTAGACTGGGTATACGTAGTGGATCATACTCTAGTAGATGGTGGTGATAGATGGTCTATAATTTGAGTTATGGTATTGACCACTTCTACATTTTCTATTTTTTTAATATAAGCGCTTCTCATTCCTTAATATCTACAATAGTTTTTACTGGACGTGATCTATATTTAAAATTTTATTCGAGGTTAATTCCCATTGATACACTATTGGGCACAAAAGTGGACCACATTAAGTGATTCCAAAAGGTTCCAATGGTCATTTATGTTTATCAACATATATGGGACTTAATGATTCTAAATATGATGATCTTTGATGTAATTCTTAGTATGGAATTTTTGACCAGTATCCAATCACACATTGATTTATATCTATGATGGGTATCATTTACATATCCCAAGGGAGATAAGTACATGATGACTGATGAATAGAAGTTTGGAGCAGGTAGATTTGGTCAAGATATGATCCATCATTGGATGATGACGATGCATATAATAGTGTTGGATCTTTCTATAGGATCAGTGGCATCACCCAAGTCTTTTCCTTTTGATGCGGATCTTTATTAGGACACATTTCCATATGTCTTCATAGGAATCTCCATTATATATAATTTGATTTAAAGATACATATCATTCTAAGTGTACATCTTATTTCAATACCCTCTTACTATATGGTATTGGTTGAGTTAAAATGGCAAAAGGTGAAAGTCATGGACTTTGAACATAGAAGCTTTATTAGGACAAGTACATCACTACAGGGTGAAGCTATTTTATTCAGTAAAAAGGTGGATGGTATTATTTAACTCTAAATATATTACTAGAAGTTGGATTATATAATGGTGAAGAATAAGAATCCATTATCCATTATTTAGGATCTATTTGATTAGTTACAGGGAGTCTAGTTGTTTTCCAAGATTAATATTTTATCGGGTTATCACCACTTGTAGGTTAGAGAGGAAGATATCTGAAAGATGGTGTTTCAAAGTAGGTATGGGTTTTAGAAGTACATGATTGTTCAATTTGGACTGATTAATGAAACATTTGTGTTCATGGATCTCATGGACAAGATCTTTCACCCATACCTTAACTCGTTCATCGTGGTGTTTATTGATGATGTCCTCATTTTAATCACTGACCCAAAATATGAATGTTATACATATTAAGATAGTACTGAGTACACTTAGATCATATCTACATTAATCCAAATAGATGAAGTGTCACTTTGGGATTTAGGACGTAATTTTCTTGGGGTATGTAGTGTCTCATACAAGTATATCCATAGACCCAGAGAAAGTTAAGGCATTGATGTCATTGAAACGCTGCCAAAATGTGTTCAATATCATAAGATTTCTATGTTTAGTGGGACACTATTAGTTTTTATCTAGGATTTTTCCTATCTTTCAGTACCCATGAATGTTGATGAAAAAATAGGTGAATTTTAAATAGTTGGACCAATGTGAAGAAATTTTTCTTCTATTTAAGAAGAGGTTTACTATAGTTCTAGTGTTGATTCTTCCTATGCCTAGGACCAAATATGTTATATATGGAAATACATCAATAGTTTTTGTGGGAGAATTAATGATGAAGAGGGATATAGTAATAGCTTATGGTTCATATTATTTATGGCCCCATTTGAAGAACTATCTTATCCATGATTTTGAGTTGTAGGTCATGGATCACACATTGAAGTGTTGGTAACACTATATTTATAGTGAGGGTTTTTTTGTCTACACTGAACAGAAGATAAGTGTCTATATATTTACAAATGAAGAAAAAAACATGAGGCTGATGTTTTGTGTATTGTTTCAAAAATTTTTTTTGAGATTACCTATGTATTAAGTAAAGGTAATATCATTACATATGATCATAGACATAAAACCTAGGTAGATTAGGAGTATGGGGAACGAAATTTGAAATAACTGAGCTATCTGATGAGGTAGTTATCCAACTAGAGTGTGGATAATTATGAAGAATAAGGATTTATGACATGTGATAATTTATTGATCATATCTACTTTAGTATACTGGGTGTGGGATGGTAAGGAACATGACCCCGATTCCATGGTTATGTGGGAACATCTAGTAGGTCGTGATCCAATAGACGAGTGGTCATTGGAGAAATATTATTTTATACAAGTACATGGTAGAGTTATAGTTAATAGTTCTATCATATAATAGATTATGAGATACTTAAATTATTATTAGTGGGAGGTTCCTCCTAGAGTGAAAAAAGATGTACCATGACTTTAGGACATAGTTCTGGTGGCCAGGGTTGAAATGGGACATTACTGGATTCATTTCCTTATGCCTTACCTTTGAGAGGGTAAAGGTCGAGCATAAACATCCTAGTTGTTTCCTCCAACCACTTCTTGTACCCATGAAAAAGTGTGAGGACATCATAATGTATTTTTATGGGGTTACCTAGGACCCCAAGAATCTATGATGTTGTATGGGTTATTATCAATAAACTAATATAAGTTTCTCATTTCCTACTAATTCACGAGACTCACTTAGTAGATGATATGGGGAACTTATATGTTTATGAGATAATAGAGTTACCTTGTGAATTTTATGAGATAGAGATACATGTTTTACATCATTTATTTGGAAGGGATTGTAGAAATCCTTAGGGATTTAGTTGATATTGAGCACAATGTACTATATCTAGAAAAATGGACACTCAAAGTAGAAAAAACATATATTGACAGATATGCTTAATGATATCATCATATACTTTAGTGGAGTATCAGATGATCACCTAGACCTATTTTAGTTTATGTACAATAATAGTTAGATGGATTATATCTATGTGTAACCCTATGAGGATCTCTATGGTCAAACTTATTTTTCATTGTTATGCTAGCATGTGGTGGGTGATGCAACTATTTTCAGACCAAGCCCTATGAAAGAGACTTTAGATTGAGTATAGTTGATTCATAATCATTTTTTCAAAATTTATAGTAGACAAAGATAAGATAATGGCAATAGTGGGGGAACATTGGAGTTCATTATAGATGACCATGTTTTCTTAAGTGTGAATCCTCAGTTTGGGAATCAATGTCTTCAGAAGAAATGAATGCAATCTCCAATATTTGTTAGGGCATTCAAGATCATCAATCATATAAGGATAATGAATTTAAATTTTGGTATTCTTCAGTTCTATTTTGGTGCTAAAAATGTGTTCTTTGTGTCTCAACTCAAGAGGTACATGGCTGATATTGTGCATGTTATAGAAAATGAGTATGTTGAGTTGAAACTAGATGCATCTTTCATGGAGATCCCAATGTAGTTCATAAACAAAATGGATAGTGTTTTATAGGGGAAGACACTACATGTTATTTGGGTATTATGGAGTCATAAACGTATCTAGGAGTATACATGTGAGTGGTAATCATACAATTGATCTTATAGGCCTCTGTTATTTGATATAGACCCCAAAAAATACTTCTAAAAGAAAGAAAAGTCTTTATAGGTTGATATTGTAATGTATAAAGTATTTTGTTTCAAATATGAAAAGTCTGTTTCAAATTTTTTTATTTTTTATTTTTTAATTATATCCATGTTTGGATAATGGCTTTGTGGATTTGGAGTAGTTTGTTAAGGCATCAAATGGAGTTTTGGTAATATTGTTCATAATGGGAAACACCATGACTGTGTGCAATCCATGGTGGACCTAGTGTGTGACTCAGTTAAAAAACAGTATGAGAAATTGATTATTGAGGGTGTGGTGATGGTCATGGAGCACTAGAGATAGACTTATCACCCATGTCTTGGATGACCTCCCTACACTCATTTTGGAAGGCATGGTGAGGGTAAAATGACCTATTGGATGGAAACACACTATTGGTGTAAGCCATTTTGGGGACCCATTAAGGGACACCATCGACATGATTAGGATGTGTTATAGGGAATTATGATGGTTATATTTTGGTTTGAAATTCCTGAAACCATCATCCCTATTCTTAGATCTTGATTTCATCAATGGTGAAAATGCATGGATCATTAAATGTGGTGTTATAATTCATGTTTAACGCAATTCTTAACTATATTAATTGATTTGTCCACTCTTCCTGGTTGATTCCATCAATTAGGATGAATTCTAGATCTCTTTTCATGAACCTAGGGAACCCCTCATGCCTTGAGTTACAAATCTAGTGAATATTTATTTTTTACCACTTTCTTGATCTTAATAGAAGAATCAAAAAACGTAAGATAAAGGTTTCCATCATCATTTCAATCTGATAGGAGCATTTTCAGTGTTCATGATCGAGAAATTACTCCTTCCTTCAACCAGACTTTAAGTCTTCCTTTGATGATGTCGGTGTGAGAATATTATTCATGAGATGACACCCTTAACAAATATTAATGTTGACACCAACAATATTGAGTTAGGAAGTCCCTTACAATGATGGGGCCATTTATACGGCTGTTATTGTAAATTAACCTATTGTTCTTATATAATTTAGACCATGATTGAGTTTGATCACAAATGTGCACATGCATAGCCCATGATACAATGTTGATTTGATCACATATTTTTTATTGTATTTTATTGTCATGATCGTTGTGATTTTACATTGAACATAGGTAATCAATATGTTGAAACAATTTTCATTAGATATTTATAGTATATGATATATAGTGTTTCTATATTCATGGTTATAAAGTAACAACTTGATTCATCATGGATTGGTATCCCTAGGGAGGTAGTGTGTTGGGACAGTGCATGTGACATGATGATAGAACCAAGATAGATGAAAGGGCATGACAACCTTTTGTGGTCCAACCTTGGGGCTTGGAAGTCATATGTTATTAGACCCAAGAGGAAAAAATGGGGCACGATGAACTTATGTGATCTGACCTGAGAGATACCAATACAGTATGATTTCCAATTGAGGTCTGACCTAGAGGCAGAAGGCTTGTACTATCGATAAGAGAGTGGGAGCATGATGGCCTTGTGTAGTTTGACCAAAGACTCTTTGAATTTTGAATACTATAGGATACGTGTGGAGACCTGTAATTTGACCATAGTTTATGGCTTCCATTATGACTATATTCTGGCATGGAGCTAAAGAATGTATGGTCGAGGGTTTATGGTTTATTGGTTAGCTCACAACCGCTCAGTACGAGATTATATACTATTTATTATTTATTTTTCTATTTATTATGACATGAACTATTATAAATGTGTAATCACGTTAAGGAAACAATGGTGTTTTCCCACTGGGTAGACACTCACAACCTACATGAGTATCTTAAAGCGCGTGTAAAATTCATGATCAAGGTTAAGTAAGGAAAATGTCGTAGTGACAGGGAGCTAGGAGATTGAGAAAAATGTTTAGAAGAAGTATCAGGATAGACACTATTCTTATCCTGTAGTTTTATTTATTTATTTACCTATCTTATCCACAATTTAGTCATACTTACCACATTAGGGTTCCATGGTTCATTTTTCTGTATTACTAGAGATTCCTTCCATTTTAATTGAAATAACATTGTTTATTATTTCACTATGTTATTATATTTATTATTGTATTTATTGAAATTGAGGGTATAACATCCCAATTTAAGACATTTGGACCCTCACTTCTAGTAGGTGTCATTTTTTGTATAAGGAGTCAAGCATGAGGCCATGTGTCACTCTCACACAGATTCAATGATTTGGGTTAAGGCATTAAAATATCTCATTAGAAGATATATCTTGAATTTCTTATAGATCCCTTAGATTTTTCCTTTAGTAAAAGATATTTAAATTTGTGAGGATGCAATTAATTTAGGGTGGGGGTGAATGTAACACCCTGATATTTTGGAATATATGTTTTTCTAAATTAATACTCTGTTTTGTAGCATTCAGCACACACACTACTAAAAGAAAATGAGATGAAAACGAAAATTATTAAGGTAATTTAATAATAAAAAAAATATAAAAAATATAAAAAATATAATAATAATTTAATAAATTATAATATTTAAAAAATAACATCAAGAACATATAATGTTTTAAAATGGCATTTTTAATAAAAAAATTCTTCTTTATATATATATATATATTGAATTTACATTTAAAAGATAAATTTTTAAATTTTTAAATTTTAATTTCAAAAAATGAACTTCATTTATGGATTCCACTTATCATAGTTATAATAATGTTATTTTTGGATACTTTTTAAATTACTTTATTGTTAGTTGAATAGTAAAAAAGTACAGTTTTTTCTAATACCACAACATTTATTACTATATAAAGAAGTAATTATAACATAAAAACATATAAACAGTTTTAAAAAATATTTATAAATTAAAATAAATAATTTTTAAATAGAATTTTTAATTTATTAAACCCACATTTAATGTTTTTGGAAACAAAATTAACATTTTAATCTAAAAACTAGTTCTATTCGCTTATATAAAAAATTAGTTTTCATTATCTGTATAAAAAATATAACAAAATGATATTAATATTTTAGATAATAATGTTCATATTATATAACAAGGTAAATTTAAGTTTATTAATAGACGTATGATTAAAATGTTGATGTTAATTACCATGATAACGGTGAAAGTGTTATTTTCAAAGAATTGTTTTATTAATATTGTGTAATTTTTATCTAACAAATTAATATAATTTATTTTATTTAAAAAATATGATATGTTATTTTTACATGTATCTAAATATATTAATATCTATATAATTAGAAGTTAATGTTATATAATATAAATAAAATTTAATGGTGAAAACTAAATTTTTTCAACAAACCAAAATTTTAATATTTTAAATGTTTTAATTTAAAATTTAATTCTCTCTTATTTAAATATTATATTCAATTATATAGAGATTAAACCTAGGTTCATCACACCCAATTTTTTTGTATGGTTTACCTTATATTTTATATAAAATATAAATTATTTTGGTAAAAACTAGTTACCAAGGAAAAATAAAATGGAAAAATGGAAAAATAATGTGGTAAAAGGCCATAAACATGTTTAAAAGATGTTTGAAAATTAGTTTTAAAGACTTCATCAACATTAGATCCCCCCACAATCCATTATCTTTTACATTTGGAACCATTTACTATAACTACCTGCTATTTTACTATACATGTTCATTAAATAAATAATAAGTTCAATATCTTACTCCACAAGCAACACTAAGGTTAAACAAAAACCATGGCACATTTAGATAAAAATATAAGTATTAAATATAACCAGTAAAAAATTACACTAAATTAGTAATAATGGATAAGATTGACCAGAATATGAAATATGGGTATAATGAAAATAATTCCTTCTTTTATTGTTCATGAAATTCAATTAGAATAACTAAACTAATTAAGAAAATCATTTTATGACATGCCATTCAAAGTTGTGTATGTGCGGTGTGCGTGTGTTTAATGTAATTGTACCTCTAAGAAAATAATATAATATAATATATTATATTATGATTAAATAATAATAAAAATATAATTATAATACAAATAATAGATTACCAATAAATTATATATTAATGGATATGAAATAAGAATAAAGAATAGTTAACATTTTAATGGTTATTTTCCAATATCATCATTTTCCACTATATTTTGGGATTTTATTTAAATATTGAATTCTCAAATTTTAGAAATTTAATTTTAAAAAATAAATTTAATATTTGGATTAATAAAAATAATATAATACTAATATGAATTTTCTGGGTTTTATAGAAACGTTTGATTTTTAGGTGAATAATTTAATATACGTTTTTACTAATATTGTGGGATTTATGTTATTATTAGTATATAATAATAAATTTTAAATTTATAAAACCTTTTTATTAGAATTTTATTTATTTAATAAGTGAAATTTTAATTCTAAAAATTAATTTTTTAAATTTTTTAACACATATTTTACATTTTAGAATATAAATAATATTTTTTAAAACATTGCTTTTAATATAATATATATTTATTATTTTACAATTATTTTTTATCACCTTCAAATATTGAATAAACCAAAATCAATTTAAAATCCTTAATCATTAGGTCCAAATTAATTAATAATATCCATTTATTAGTTATAATGGATAAATTACATTATTAAAAATTTGTTACCGTGGTGAAAATAAGAATTGTAAAAATGAGTAACCTTAGAGGTAAAGGGCCTAAAATGTTTAAAAAATGTTTATAATTAAGTGGTTTAGGTGTCGATAAGAATTATTTTTTATCATATCAATTATTTTTTAATTTTGTGCCACTCTGCTTGAGATTTAATTACAATTATGGATTTTTTTTGCATATTTACAAAAATGCCACTCCTTTAAACTTATAAAAGGATCACTCCTCTACTATCTTCCCCTCACAAAAAAACCCCCAAATTGCATCCCACAATCTGACCAAAACTATCTTACACACTCCTAGACACATTAATGTGGTTCGTATCTTCTCAAAATACCATTCATCAATGGTTTATTCCCTTTATTAATGTTGATAATTCAAGAAGTGAGGTAAAAGTTCATAACCTTTATTAATCTTTTTCTATTTCTTTACGTTTTTTTATTCTTCCTAAAATTTCATTTAAATATATCAATATAATAACATAAATACCATTATTATACTATTTTTTTATTATAATGATGTTATAATCATTAAACAACCACCCATTTTCAATTAATAAAAATGAAAAAGTGAATCATGAAATGTGCGGACTACCACCTGCACGATGCAATGTGTTTCATTTTCCATAACCAAATTATAAGGATTTCTATACTATTGAAATTAATATATAATTAAAATATTTATGTGGTACTATATTTTCTTAAATTATAAACCATATTACTCATTTTCCCCATTCTATTGAAAATAAAATCACTAACCATATGTATGTGTAGACTATCATCTCCATGGAACGATAAATTTCTGTTTTTAATTTCATCTCCAATAGAAATTAATATCAATGAGAATGTTTTGAAAAGAAAAATATTATTTTTATGAAATCATTAATGTTCATTTATGAAAAATTGGATAACCTATTAATTATTTGATCACTAAATGATTATTATTAATTATATTTCTTAAAACAAGCCTAATAAGAGGGAAAATATTAATTCAAATTATATAATATTTTCATATCCATTAATTGATATTATAATTAATTTCAAATTATTATATATCAAACTTATAAACATTAAATGGTATCATTATTCAACTATTTTAATGATATTATAACTACATCAGCTCATAATCATTAATAATTAGGGTATATTCATAATTGAGTGAGTTCGACCACCTACTTGAACATTTCCATAAAATTATATCACAGATAATTTTGAAAAATTAATTAATATAATAATAAAATAAAAATATGTAAATAATTATTTTTATTTTTTATGGAACAGATACATCAATATTTAACTCATTAATTAAGAAAACCCCCTTTGTAGGTTAAAAATTTCCGAAAATGTTCTTCATCAATTTCATCTTCTAGGATAAAGAATAACATACTAAAGAAAGAAAATTTAAACTTAATATATATTTATAGTTCATATTTTATAGTAAAATTAATTAACTTGAAATAATTATATTTGTAAAAATATTTAATACCGCTACTGGTCCAATGAAACTACAATAAACGGTAAAAACTATAAACACTCGATCTGGGAAAATAGAGGATGAAATAAATAATATACATATAGATAATGATTATAAATTTTATTATAAATAGTGTTAGGTATGAATATATTTCTTAAATTTTATATTAATATTATTATTTTATTATAGGAGGTTAGAGTGCATTCGACTAAGTGGGGGAAAAGGTATGAGTTTTTTTGTCTCAAATTTGAATCCCCTGAGACATGTTTATGTTTTACACTATGTTTCATTTTAATTAGTGTAAATACTTTCCAATTATAATTTTATATCTTTATAATTTTATATTTCAATATATCAAATTTTCTATCTAAATTTATACCTACCCTTGTGTTTTGATTAAAATGTTACAAATGTTGTAAGGGGTTTTCCTCACTCATACTCTTCCTTGGGTCATAATCACTCTTATTTTTATATTATATTTAAAAATTGATATATTATAACTTATTATGTTCATAGGATGTATTTAAACCTAATTTTATATGAAAATTCATGTTTAACCCCAATGTCTTATTCCTTAATGATTTTATTGTTTCATTAAAATGAATTTTTGTTAAGAATAATTCATTTTCCTTTTAATGGATTTCTCTTCCATATCTATATATTTAATCCAAACAAATGTTATTTACTTTTATTTTTAAAGAAAATATTTATTGTATTATTTTATCATAAAAATTCTATTTATCCCTTTTCAAAATGAAAATTTAATACTATTTTTAAAGATGTGGCATTTAAAACAATTGTATTTGAAAAGATAAAAAGGGTTTTCCATCCTTTAAAAATCAAATTTTTTATCTTCAACAACACATTTTCTTATAAGAATTATGTATTTTGAAGTATTATTTTATTTCTAACTCTTTATAATAAGGTTTTCAAAATTATTATTTTTTTCTGTTTTCATAAATGTTTTTTAACATAATTTTTTCTTCATTTTTTATTATAATGTTTAAAAGGTTTTGTGAAAACTTTTGTATTTTTGCGTGTACATTTCCTCTTAGGTTTGTCTCTCAGGAAGTGATGTTTTAATCACCATTTATATTTTATTATTATAAAATTCATTTCAAGAAATTATACTTTTGATATCCTTTGATATTTTATGTGTTTTTCATGTGACGTAATGATTATGAAACCAATTCTCTTTTCCATGAGTTACTTAAGATGATGATTGATTTTAAGTAGCACCTATATGTATGGATGATGTTGGGAGGGGTACAATATATAACTAAAATTTATTGGTTTATGATTATATATTATGAGATATTTAGGCATTTACATAATGATTTTGTTCACATTGGAATGGGAATAATGGGTTTTGTCACATTTTCTGGCATGTAAATAATGATTTTTTTCACATAGGAATGAGAATAATTGGTTTTCTCACACATTATTTCTTATTATTATGGATTTAATAAATATTAAATTTTTTATCAAGTTCTTTCATATTTTCAAGATTCATTTCATTTCCTTAAAATGACATGTTTTCATGATTAAGCCTTTTTTCTAAAGTATTTCACACTTTTATGTCATTCACACATGCTATATGATTTTTGGGATGTGTTTTGAGCTATGTGACATATTTTATTCATCCTTTACTATATTTTTTAAATATTATGAATCTATAACATGATTTATTATTATCATCTAGGGTCTTACAATATTTTATTATGATATTCATATCCCCCTCATATTCTCTTTCATTTTGTGATTTATTTTCCCTTAATGAGTGTTTGGGTTTAGACCATTATTTTGTTTACAATACGTAAGTTATGAATATGATTATATAATTTGATATAACTAGAATATTTTTTATAGGAGCATAATTATGGAGAGATTTATGAAAGTGTTATAAAATAAGATGTTTATGTATTTATTCTCTAGGACACTAAACCTTTTGTTCTTTGGGTTTTGAGACTATTTGTGAGATGTATTATTTATATCATTATATTACTATATTATTTATGTCATTTTTATTTTTAGTTTGGGTCACATTATTAACCCTTGAATAGTTTCATTCCATTATTATAAAATAATGGGTACTCATAAAAGTTCTATATTCTTCACTTATAATAGAGGAACACTTTTAACCCTTCATGTTACCCTTATTCATTCAAATTTATTCTTAAAAATATGAAATATTGATTCTCATTAAAATCTATCTTATATTCACAAGAAACATGTATTAATTATTTAGTATAATACATTTATTTCCAATGTTATTTTTAAGGGAATGTTCAATGTCCCAATATGAGTTTCAATTAATATTTAACTTTTTTCTTAATTTGGTTTAACTTACAGACATATACTAAACAAAATAATATAATTCTCTACGTATAATTAGTATAATTAAGTTTTATTATAATAATGTGACAAACATTATTCATTACTTACTATCCACTTAGAATAATGAAATAACGTCGATCATGTGTTTGTGTGGATAACCACCTCCAAAGAATGATGTATTTTATTTCTCATAACTGCCTCTCATTAATGGTTTCAATGATGTTATTTAGGAATAAATAAGATACATATAATTTATTTTTGAATTTAATATTAAATTTTATTATTTATAATCATCCCCTATCATTTATTGAGAAATTCTAATGTTAACCATGCATTGTGCGGACTACCGCCTCCCGAAACAAAATTTGTCATTTTTCATCTAGATTTTAATTATCTATCAAAAAATAATTAAATATGGAAAAAACATAAAAGTAACAATATAAAATCATTATGATTATATTATAATGAGATTACAGACTTCGTTAACTATATTCACTCATCGAGTTATAGCATGTTCCAGTTGGGGTGGGCTTAACAACCTTCATGAAGGATGCTATAAAATAATATAAAGGATGAATATGGGAACTTAGATTGTAATATTATTATAAGTTAATATTAAAATCATGAATGTTTTTTGGTAATGGAAATTTTATATTAATTATCTTACTTATTGTTAAAATATCATCACTGATTTTTAAAATTACCGAAATAACGTGAAAAAGATTCCATTTTTCAGAACATAATTTAGACACTTATTAAATCAATTAAGAGATTTATAAATCAATAGAAGTTATATATTAAATTAAATTAATTTAAATTTAAATTATGAACATTTTATCATATAATGGGTATTGATATTTGCATTATAAATCTTACATGAAATAATTTTAATTAATAATATATGATGACAAGAAGAAACCATAACTAAGTAGTAAATGTAAAGTAAATGATTGTAATTAAATAGTATAAAAGTTTATATATATATATATAGTTCATAAATAGGTGATTAAGAGAGTTATTTTTTTTATACCAGAGTTTAAAATGTGCTTGACTATGTGGTAATACCAAGTAAGGGTTTCTTTTCCTGATTTTCAAATCCATATGACGTGCTTTATATTGTGGACCATCATGTATTTTATATGGTGTATCCACATCCTAAATGACTTAAATTCTAATGAATAACTTTCATTTATAGATATTTTAATATCCATTTAATGGTATCCATCTTATGTTATTTTTAGTCTTATGTTATCATTATCATAAGAGAGTTCTTTGTATCAAAATTAATTTTCGAAATCATATTTAATAGTATGCATTATGAAATCATTGATTTGGTGAGACTAATTCACAGTGAATATATTTTACCATATTAATGTAATTAATTGGGATCTTAAGATCCATATCAGGTTATTTATTTATGTTTCATTGGACTCAAAAGATACCAAAGTCATAAGTGTTTTTGTAACTCAACTCTCATCATTGAGTTAAAATGCTTTTTTTAGAACATATTTCTCCCAAGATAGGTTTCTTACACCCTCATATTTTATTTAATAGAACATTCTCTTTATATCTTGGGAAAATTAAATTTTTGAATAAAATATTAATTATTTATTAATTTTATTCCCATAAAAGTATATCATTATTAATTATTATTATTATTATCCTCTTTAATGATAGTTTAACCTCCTTGCATGTATTTTAATTTCCTGACCACTCTCTCTTTTATATTTGGAAACATATTTCAGTGTTATCTCATTTGAAAATAATATTTTTCTTCTCATCATTTTAAAAGAAGGTTTGGTCACTCTTTTGAATGATGTGGGTCTTCAACAATTGTATTTGAAAATATTTAAAACATTTTCCCTCTTTTCAAAATAAAATGTTTTATCTTCAACTCTACATTTCATTTGATAAACCTTATTTCATTTCAAGGATAAATTCTTTATATTTAGTATTCAAAATTATGTGTTTTCCAAATCAACCACTTCAACTTTTTAAAATAGTCATTTCCTATACCAGCCTCCATTATTAAAGATTCATTTTTAAAAGTAAATATTTTCAAAAAAATAATCGCTTTACCTTTTTGAATCATTTATATATTTTCAATGCATTAGTACTTGATATTTATTCACAAATATTGATTTTTAAATTTCATTCCTTTTAAATTTATCAAAATTCGCCATTTTTAAAAATGAGTTTTTATGGTAACCCATAACATCATCTCTTACAATAAAGTTAAAAGTGTTTTCAACCAAACTCTTATACAATTTCACGTACCATTTTACACTTTATCTATAAAGGAATTATTTCCTTGGAAGTTAATTTTATGTATCACCCTCTAAATTTTCTTATGAAATACTATTTTGGGGTGATTTAATTTTGGGCATCAATTATTTACATTCTTAAGGTTAATTTTGGTGGCACTATCTAGAAATGTTGCGAAACCAATTATTTTATCCATGGGTTATTTTTTATTTGTTTAATAATTGTTTGAAAGTGCACATATATATATGGATGATTGGTGAATGGGTTCTTATAATTCCCTCCAATTAATTGGTTATTTATTTATATCTACTTATATAAGAATATTATTCATGAACATGATTGTGTTATTCTTCATTCACATGGTTGTGTGTGGGCTTGATCACATATTGGTTTTTTCAAAAGATTGTCCAGAGAAATGATCATATATCGATTTTTTCACTTGATTTTTCACAGACATGATCACATATGGATTTTTTAACATTATGGTGCTTGTAAATGATTTTATATATATTTGTTAACAATATTATGAGCGTACATGATCAAATTTTTCTTTGTTAACAATTCCATGGTTTACTATGCTTATGCCATATTTAGAAGTCATATGCCTATGATTATTCTCTATGGTTCATGTTTATTATCTCAAAATCTTATTCCATAGTACATATGACAACCTATATCTTTTATACACATTATTTCATGATTTTTAAACAAATATACACATAATAAAATCCCAAAATATCGAAATACCTAGTGTATCTTCGTAATTAGATACATGTCACAATTAAATGAAATATGGATACAATGAAATTATTTATAAACTCAAAAAAATTCCCTTAAATTCTCCTGATATTCTCATTGTTGACGGGGTAACCTAGTGACATACATAAGAAATGGGTGAGATATAAATACCAATAAGGGAATAATCAATGAATATTATAAAGTAATGTAGTACATGTGAGTCGGGAGGACTAACAGAATAGTGAGAATAAAAATCATAAACATAAAAGCATGGTATAATATGTTAACATCAAGGAATCATAGGAATTTTTAAACAATATAAAACATGGCATCATAAGATGAAGTCAAGGCTAACTACCGAGACATCATAAAATATTGTTCTTTGGAAAATCTCATATGCACCATAAAAGGAATGAAATTAGATAAAAACATTACCCAATGTATTGGAGGGATATATTATTCCAGGACCACCTGTCATGTCCATATTATGTATATGCATTTATGTGCAATATGGATCATATAATATAAAAATTTATTTCATCACTTTTAATCCCTATATTAAAGAGTATGGATTATATAAGTGGAATTGCCCAATAAAGGAATTATAGTAAAATCTAGGTGAATACCCTCTTGTGGAAATTACAATTGGTATTCCCAATATAACACGTTGGCAAGGAAATTCATGGGATAATTTTGATAATAAACGAGTGTACTTAAAGTTTCATGGAAGCGACTAACGAGAAAAAAATGTGGTCTATAATTACATGTCCATCATAAATACAGTAAATTGTTGTTTAAAAACATATTACAATATGTTAAATAAGAAATCAAAAGGATTAATTCAAAGAAAGTACTTGAATAAAAGCCAGATGATGGAACCCCTTACATTGAGTGAGTGATTAAAAAAGATTGGTAGGATCTCCCTATGATCATGGAAACACCTTGGGGGATTTATATAGGTATGGAGTGAAGACATTAATTCACAATCGGTTTGGAGTGAATACGAATCGGAGGTTGGGTGGGTATTTATAACCAAAGAGAGGTGAATTCTTTATTAATTTCTAAACATAGGTTTTGGACTCTAAGTAAAAAAATAATGAAAATCAAAAATCAAACCATTTTTTTGCCCATGTATTTTACCAAGTAAGAGTGTTTTAATAATTTATTAATTTGGTAACTTAAATTATTAAAATAATATCATTCATGGTGTGGAGGTGAGTCATTTTCATAAATAATTGTTTTTAAAACCATAAAATATAAAACAGGTATTGTAGGATTCATTATAAGTTTCTAAAATTAATAAAATAACATTAAAAATAAATAATTTTTAATGTAAAATATATTATAGGTTGTTGATTCATTTAATTATTTTTATTACATCACTTTTGGGCTACAATTATTTCATAATACAAATCGTATTTTTATACCGTATTTAATTTTTACACAAATATTCAAATGTATGAGAAAATTATGAAAAATTCACCATTTTCAAATTTGGAGATGATCATTTCATAAGTTATATTTATTTTAAAATATTTTCTAAATATAGGAATTTCCACTTTTAAATAAAAATATTTTTTTATCAAAAAACACTAGTTTTTACAACACAATCAACATTTTATCCCTTATAAGAATTATATCGGGATTAATTGAATATTATTATCATTAATATTTAAATAAATATTATTTAATAAAAATATTTATTAAAAATAGAATTTATTTAAAAACTATTGGATTTATCTGAAAGAGTGTTTTAATTGAAAAATATAGATATTTCCCTAAAATACAATTCTGGTTTCTTCATAACAAAATATAATTTTTATCTAAATCATTATATAATCATATATATTTTAATTAATAATGAAAAGAGATAAATAAAATCAATATATTATTAGAATTAAAATCTCAAATTCAATTTACTATGTTCTATATATGTAACCCCTTATTAAACTAGTGTATTCCCTAAGGGTTTGGTGTGTTATAATTACCCAAAATTATCATACAAAGATATTACATCTTAAGAAAATAATATTCGTTACATAACATAATGATCTATACCAAAAAAAAATTGGTCTAGTTTCTTTGGAAACATATAACCATAAACAAATAGTTTATAAGAGTTATATATCATCTCCCACTTATTTAATTATAATTATCACTCTTCTTAGAAATATCATACATAAAACATTTCTCTATACCCTAGGGAAAGGAAACAAAATAAATGGTGAGATATGATGCCCAATGAGGGTAAAATAGTATGATATCAATGATCACATAAAAATAACATGATAAAAAGGAATTGAAAACATTAGCACAACATTTAAAAAACATACCCTTCATATAAAATATTATAACATCGATTCATGGAATAAAACATGGCATGTCATAAGATAGGCATCGTAATAGAATCAAAGAACCTGAGACATAATAGAATAACATAGGCATAAAAAATATAATTTTGGCACATATATATGTATAAAAAATCATTTTATTAGTATTCAAGTATCATTGAAAAAACTATCATATTATAATGGGTTCTCTCCCCAAACCATCCTAGTTTTCAAGGTTCACTCCCAAGACTATCATAGTGGAAAATGTCTCTTACTAAAATAGGTTCACACCCTATCCAATTCCTATTTATCTCATGATATATCAATTTTTAACCAATTAAGTGGAGGGATATATAGGTCCAACCCATTACATAATGAAAACCATATATACTTTTTCAACAATGTCGTCAAAAATTCATCACATCAAAACCAATAAAAAAATATTTTTCATAAAAATTTCATCATAGAATAACTCATGGAAAAGGAATGGGTTTCATAAAAATTTCATCATTTCATAATTATATAACCCCTGGAAAACGAAAAAGTTTCATAAATATATTTTCATCATAAAAATAAACCTTACAGAGAAATAATAAGGATGATATCATTGGATTATATACCTGATAAATAATTTTTAACATCTATGTATGTAACCTTAAATGGAAAATGATTTTCAAATATCACATAAAACATTTATTAAGGAAAATGCCCTTTTCACTTTTAAATCACTTATATTAAAAATAGAAATTTACTAAATAATAAAGAAAAAAATGTTTTTTAAAATAACCTTGGAAACATATTAAAGAAGACATAAATCATTTAGAGTTAACGATTGAGGGAATTAACATTCACGTCATACACATTAAAACATATATTACATTAACATTTTTTAGTAAAATGTAATGAGTTTCTCATTAAGAAAACTGCATGAAGATTCTTTTTAATGAATTTTTAAAAATATAAATCATGGGTAAAAATTTATTTAAACAATCACTAGATAATAGTAAAAACATTATTTTAATCATTTTTAGGAAAATGTGGATATTAAAGGAAATGGTTTTTCGACTGAAGTGAAAAATAATGCCAGTTTTCCATAAAAATATTCTTTTGGACCATCAGTACATAAAGAGAATAAAATCAATGGAAAAAAGTATTTTCATTAATTAACCAAATTAGAATCAATGTGATGATTTTCTTGAGATACAAATCACAATATTTCAATATTAGAAGCATAATCATAAACAATCCAGTTAAAAAATGAGATTATAGCTTCAAACCCTTACCACTATGGTAAATTTTAATTCATAAGCCTAGTGAATGTGAGAATCCAAGATGGATATATATTTTCCATTATTTTCATGAGAAAAATCATAAAATACATTTTTGGGTAGTGTATACCCCCCATAAAAGAAACTAGTGGTGTATTTGGCATGTGTCCCATATAAATAAAAGTGAGATATAAATCCATTACCACAAGTCTCGACATTTCATACATATTCTAAACATTAGTATAATAAATATATGTTTATTATACACATATTATAGAAACATATTAATATATATCATACCATATATGATTTAATTATGATTTTTATTTCCCATTTATTATTAACACTTCCTTATTAATATCATGTTTATGGTAACAACTACTTCACTTTTCTTGTATGTTTCGTTTGGGTATTTTTGGTTCTTTTACTTTAATCATGGTTACATAATCTACATAATGGTAACCATCATATAAATATCTTTTTTATTCAAAATATATGAATTTATAGTAATCCATTAAATTTAGGTATATAAAATGAATTACACCATTCATGGGCATGGTATGTCATACATACGCCTGAGATTTGGATGAATAAATTGAATTTTGGATGAATAACATAATCTAAACATGTAGTTCTTTTAAAGAAGTGGGATATTATCTTGAATTCCTTAATGTGGTATTAATTTAGACTTTCATGTAATTTCACACATATGAATACATAATATATAATTTATGATTGATTATTTATTATCTAAAGTAGGATTATGATAATCCATTAAAATATTGTTTTATATACCAGTTCCAAGATATATCAAGGTCAATTTTAAAAGAGGTATAAATTAGAGAATTATTATCTAATAATTGTTAAAATCAACAACTTTTAGTAAATATCATATATAATTATATTTATTTTAAATCATTATTTCTAGTTTCTACATTATTTGGAAGCTAATAAAATAATTATACTTACCTATCATGCTCATCTTGTACTCATTATGTATAAGTTCTAAGAAAATATCAATGTTATGTTTTTATTCAACCTAATGATAATATGATCAATATAAATTTAAAAAATTATATATAAATTAAATAAGATGTCTATAAAAAGATTATGATCTCCCACTCCCTAAACAAAATTATATTAATTTGGGAATCTGGACAATTGATCCTACTAGTATCTTAGAGTTTGTTTAAGTTTATAAAGTTATCTAGTATGTTTTAACTATGTTTTGATAAATTTAAATATTCAAAATCAAAAGTTTGTTTAATATAATTTTTTTTATAAAAATATACATTAAAGAAATAACTATTTACATCCATTAGAAATAATTTAACAATAGGTGAGTAAAATAGGATAGAAGTGTTATAATGGATTTATGTTTATCTACTATAGAACAAATATCTCCAACACTTATTCAAAATTCCTACATATAACCCTTAGAACAAAAAGTCATTCCTTAGTCTATAAAATAAACCAATTTTAATCACATTTATTATAGAATCCCCCTTTGGAACCTATAATGATAATATATATTATATAGTCAACCATGATCCACACCTTATTCTTTTCAAGTTTATTATTCTCTTCTTGCATGGATCTTATCCAGCTTTCATCACCGTAGGAATCATTTACAATTTTATGTTTGAATTGTGATAATAAATTAAGATTATCACATTAATTTATATGATAAATTTGACTTATTAATGATTTATCTACACAACCAAAGATATTATCATTATGATGATTCCTTAATATCTACTTATTTCTTGGTAAAAAGTAAGATTGTTCCTAATATACTAGATAATCAAAAACTTTTATCTAGTTTTCAACTTCAATGTTTCATTATCCAAAACTCTGATTGAGTAACTACTGGTGGTTGTCTTTTAACTTTTAGTTATAATCTATAATGATTTTCACAAACACTATCCAGTAGAGTAACTTATAAACATTTGAAAATCACATAACGATCAGTTTCATCAACCTAGACATGTATCATTTATTCAACAATACATTAAAAAATTTTGAAAAAAATATGCCTTACATTTTTTGGAATAACTATAAAATTTAACTTCATTAGCTTTTGGATCAAATATGTGAAGGTGATATTTAGTATTCGAAATGAACACTTTAAATGCTAACACTTTGTATTAAGAGATTTAATATTTTATTAAATTACAAAACTCATAAGTATTTTTAGAAAAAGGTTGAAGTAAAACACAATTCATAGTTTAAAAATTCGTATTCATGAACTGAAAGAAAAAAGTTTTACCTACTAATTATTAATTTAATAATGTATGGGTAGTTTCCTACCAATGTTTATTTCTTAATCCCCCCACAATGTTCTTAATATGGAGTTCTAGGAGTTGAAAAATTATTAATAATACCTTTCTAAAAATAAAAAATTTCAAAAATAGAATTTAAAATCTCACAACCATGATCGCTCTAGATAGTAATAAAAGAATTTTTTTTCAAATATCAATTAAAAGAATTAAATATTTTAAAAATAAAGATTTATTATGATTTAAGTGATAGAAAATATGTCCATGTAAACCTAGTGTAATCATAAACCAAGACATATAAATATTATTTTACTTCAATACTCATATTTTTTTAACATTTGAAAATGTGAATGTACACAAATTGTAAAGATACAGTTGTTGAGGCTTAACTTGTAGGTCTAAATATTGACTTTTGTTTCTTACCATATTGGAAAAGATAAAAATTTGACAGTGCGAAAATTAAACTCTATTTGGTCTCTGAAAAGTACTTTCCAAAAAATCTTAGTCAAATTTTATATGATTTAGTGTGTAAATATTCTTTATAAAAGACAAGAATAATTTTTATAGCACCTGTGCAAGGTAATATTTAATAACCATGGTCTTCTAAGGATTTCATTTAAAATGTTTCAAGCCATAATCAGATAAAAATTAAACAACATCCATACATTTAATGGTAAATTTTTCATTCCGAAAGTTCATAGAATAATCATATTCACATAATTGGATAATGCTGATAAGGTGGTTCTTATGTTCATAAAAATAAAGGAAATTAGAAATTGAAAACATACTAAGAAATATAACATTTCCAATACCTATAATATGACCTTGTTCATTTTCTTCAAAAGTGACTCTTCTACCCTTTATTTTTATAAGTTATGTAAATAAGACTTTTCCCATGTGAGGTGTTGAGAATAGCCAAAATCCTTATTTTTAGGACCAAAAGGGGCCTAGATACCCTGAGGGGGGCGGGGGGTGAATTTGGGTATGGATATTCTATTTCAAAATTCTTATTGCCCCACTGAATTTTGACCTCTTTATTATAAGGGTAAGTTTGTTTGCTCTTATTTTGTAAAAGTTTATCTTGTTCTTTCCTTATTTATCTGATAATGATTCATTAGAAGAAATGTTGGGAAGAAAGCTAGTAGACACATAGTTTTTACATGGTTCACCCTTATTGGGAAATGTCCAAGGAGCATTCAATGGTGATGTACCGCTGTACCAAATCCACTAAAGCTCACTTCCAATTTACAATTTTCGATCTAGACCACTTATATACCCAGGCACACAGCCTTTACAATGTTTAGGGTTAGCTCACTACTTTACTAAGGGTCACTTCATGTTCCTCTCTCTTTCTGGATCACTTCTGGTGGAAAGGATCACCTTCTTCCTCTTCCTTTGCTCACTGCTCTGGAAAGGATCCACACACAGTTTATGGACTTGTTGGTGCCTTCATTATCACAAATGAATGCATATTTCCCTATATTTAGATTCTCTGTTGAAGTTCCACTTTCATCCATTGATGAATACAAGTTTACCACATATTCACCTGACAATCTTTCAACTTTCATGCAGCCCTAGAAAAACCGGTGCGCTTCTCTATGCTTGGCGTGATTCTCCAAACCTGATGTGAAAGTTTCACCAAAACACTTATGCGATACCCCCTTATTTAACACTGAACATGGGAGACTCACACCCTTTTCTAACCAAACCAATATTTGTGTGCAACTATCAACTGGCGTATAACTTCTGAGTATCTCTATACTTGCGTGACCAAACCACCACTTGCACGACCAAACCACCAGCGCGACTGGAGCTCTAATTTTATCTAAGTGTTGAACTCCCTGAAAAATGAAAAGGTGTGGACCTCTATTTATAAGCATTTTGGACACCCTAAGAACTGACGCACAAGTCTCCTCTCGGTGCATAAGTTTCCTCTCGGCATGCATGTCCAGCCGCCCTAGTCTCTTTCACCCTGGTCACTTGCACGACCAAACCAAAACTTGGGCGCCCCTCTTTACTTTGCCATATTTTGATGTTATGATATTGAAAAACATATGGTCCTCATGTTTCCAAGCATAAAAGACATCAGCACGCAATTCCGTTTTCCAAAAACACTTTTCATCATTTTTCAATTTTGAGGCCTAAAAATTTGGCAAACACTATAAAATGGCGCCACCTTTTATCTGATATTTTAGTACCGAATCCAGATTGTCCATTCCTTTTTTTTTGGTTCTTTAATAAATCATGGATTGTTAAAAACATTCCTTGAACTCAACATATCACTATGAAAACCCCCTTTGTCAACAAATTTGTACATTGTGGTCTACTTTGTCAACAAACAAAACACTAAGGCCCACATTGTCAACAAACACAGTCACCTCAAAAATGCTTCCATGATACCTTGAGGGATTTTTTCCCAACACTTATATTATATATTATATTTACTAGTATATATTCTATCTTCTTAAAATATTCAAGGCTTAAAGTTTGGTACCAAAAATCTATTCGGTTTTTTAATGTCAACAATAAAGAAATAGGAACCTATATCATCCCATATCTCCTATATTTTATAGCTATAAGAAATTCAAAAATATAAGAATTATCATATAGAATAGTTTGAACCTATTTCAAAGGAAAATCTTTTCAACAATGTATTCCTCTCTAACCCTTATTAAAAATGGATATTTTTGTACAAAAATAAGTTGATTGATAATAAGAATTACCAAAATTAAACCCTATTTAGGAAGATGTATGATTTGTTATAAACTTTCTTAAGGAACTACTAACAATTTGGGTTAATATATTGCTAACCTTTATTAGTGATAGCTAAATGTGCTTATAAATTCCCTTATACCAGCACTAGAAAAAAGTTCTCATAAAGTACTCCATTATCAGCACAAGAAAAAAGCACCGATAGGGGGGTCCTTTAGAACTAATAAAAAACAACGGATAAAGGGGTCTATTTATCATCACTTTTTTATTAGCAATAATAAATAACCCCCTTTATTAGCATGTTTTTATTACGCTAATAATTGCCCTTTTTATTAGTGATTTTTTTCTTTCACTGATAATGGTTATATTTCATAATAAAAAATTTATGTCATTAAAAATAGTATATAAATATATCAATACATTTATATTTATATAAATATAATTTATTTAATAAAATATGATTTAGATAATGTTAAATATACACTTACACTTAACATATAATATATTTAGTGAAAAATGGATTACAAAATAATTTTAAAAATACTAATTAATAATTTGGTAATTATTGTTGAGTAAAAGTCATTTATTAACAATTGGGAGATATAAAAATTCAATAAACTAATGAATGGTCTAAGATAATTTGAAAAAATGACTTGAACTACAAATGACCATAAAATTTGATCTGGGTGTCCGTTTGTGTTCTACCACAAGTCAAATTGATGATTGTGAAGATATATACACCATGTTATCCAAGTGGGTACCACAGTCACTATTTTTTGTGGTAAAAAAGTCCCATAAGTTCTCCAATGTTCAATTTTTAGTTGTCATACATAATATTTTAATATTCGATTGTATATCAGACTCATTTAAGAGTCTAAAACTTTAAATTTTCAGTGGATAATGAATTTATTCTCAGGGATTAAATTCATATAGATATTATGGTTGTGAAATTTCATCATTTGTCATATTTTAGTTATATTTTTAATTAATTGTATTTATATTTTCTATATTTACTTATAATATATTAATTTTCTAAATAAATATTTAACAATATTTTTATAAAAATATATTTTTTAATTATATAAACAAATTGGAAACAAATTTTGTTTATTCAATTTATTTAAAATAATAAATTATCCATTTTTTACCTTATAAAAATGCATTAATATGTATATATACCTATATAAGTAATGTTTAAATATAAATATGTGTGTGTCAATATAAAAATATTCATATTCATATTCTAATATATGTAAATAAATACACATATATGTAAATATCAATATGTGTATGTGAGAAATATAAATGTATACTTGTGTGTGTAAATTTGTGTGTGTGTGTTTGTGTGTCAATATTATGTATATACAGCATATATAAATGTATTTTTATAAATAAATCATTATATTAATCATTAAATATATTAAGTAAATCTTTTTTATACTATATATTTATAAAGAAAATTTTAAAAAATAATATGTAAATATACAACGATATGTGAATATGTATAAATATATATATGTAAATATATATAAATATAAATATATATATGTAATGTATACAATTTATATATAAATATACAATATATATACATATTCTAAAAATGAATTTAAAAGAATATCTAACCAATTTTTATCTTGTGAAAATATAGGAATATATATATATTTACTTATAAATATATATATATATATATATATATAATGTTTAGATATACATATGTGTGTGCATTAATAAATGAATGTATATAAATATAAAATATTATAATATATATAAATGACAATTAAAATATAATATATTTAAATAAATATAAGTTTATATATATATATTTCAGACACACAAAAACATATATTTTATAAATGTATTTTAAAATAATTATACAAATATAAGAATAAAAATTATATTTGAATATATATATATATATATATAAAAGGAGAAATATATTAAAATAGAGAATAAAACATCTTGGTGAAGTGGTATGGGAATTTAAATTTCAAAATAGTGGTACAAAGATCAAATCTAGGTGTATGTGGTGGTGAACAGGAGGTCATGCATTGTAAAAGTATTGAAAAGTCCCATTTCACGCACTCATAGGGGGTGGAAAATCTGGTTACAAGTGAGGTTGGGGAGAGTGAGCGAAAATCATTGACAATGTTGGGGTGGAGAACTATGAAAAATAATTCCCCTATCAGCACTTAATTTATTTTTGACAAAGGTGAACTTTATTAGTACTTTTTTGAGCAATGATAAATGCCCTCATTCTCAAAAAAAAATTAGCACTAATAAAGGCCCCCTTTATGAATACATTTTCTAGCACTAATAAATGTCCCCTTAATGAGAACTTTATAGCCCTAATAATTGGAGCCTTTAGTAGTTATAAAAAAGTGTTGATATAGTTCCCATTATCTATGATATTTTTTCATTGATAAAGGGAAGATTTTAATAGCACTTTAATAGTACTGTTGAATCCAACTTTTAGTGCTGTTAAATACGTGAACTATAGTAGTGAGAGATCATAAAACATTTAAACACCTAATGTAAAATTTCATAGTGTATTCTTTAGACTATTAATTATGGAATTCAATTTATCAAATAAGTTCCAATAATGATGTGTTAAAACATGTTTTAAATTAGCATCGATTTCAGAAGTAAGCATAGAAATTTTATAATTAAATAGAGAAATTATATCATCCAATTTAAAAAATATTATTTAGTTAAATAAAAATCTGTCTTGATCATCTTATTTTTATTTTTCAAGAAACACTTCTATCTAGTAATGGATTCCTATGATGAAATATCATCTTCAAATTTTAATGAATTAGAACTATTATTATCATATGAATTATTAGGTTAATTTGAATCTAAAATCAAATTATTAAGATATTTGGTTGTTACCTTTTTTCATTAAATAATTTTGATTCTAAGTATATTTAGCATAAAATCTTATAATCTTTTGAATATTATCACCATATTATAATGAACTATATGAAGTAGTGGATGCCTCATTGCAACTCCATGTATCCAACACCTTTGGGATCTTATTACATTTATATTTAGAAGATCTAGTAGTATTCTTTTCAATTCTGTTTAATATAAAAAAATCTAATCTAACAAGGTCAATTTTTTCCTTCATAACAAACAACATCTAATGAACCCTTATTATCATATTTATCTTTTTGGTCCTTCTGGTAATTGTATCAAAAGTTCTTATTTATGATGATTTCATTCATCCTCCTTAGAATTTTTGTACGTTCACCTTCACTATCTTATGTATTCATAAAATATGATTGATGTTCATATTATTCTTCATAGTGCTAGTTGAATTTTTTGTTTTTGCACCATATGTATAAAGATTAAAAGTTAAAGTGAATGAGTCTAAATAATTCCTTTTCTCCTTGTAATAATCACTCTCCAAACAATTATTATATTTCATTAGAGGACCAATAAGATAATTTAGTATAGGAATTATTAGACTCTTATTATCATATATCACCATCCGTTTGGTTTCCAAATCTATTAGAAGAATATCAATCACATTATCTACAATATTATAATAAAAAAACCTTTCAAAAAAATATTGAGGTCTTTTAAATATAATTATGAAATATCGATTCATTTAAGCCACATATTCAGCAGTTTGAAATTTGAAAGGTGGATAATTATCATATAGAATATATCATAGATTATCAAGAAAATTAGAAGCCCCAAAGTATGTTATTTAAAGATTACTCTAAATTGTATTCACATATTCACAAGATGAAATCTAACTATAGATATTTTGGGTCATTGAGTAATGGAAATTATTCTATATATTATAATTCCCTTCATACACCAACTACTCTTCATTATTAAACACATATAATTATTTATCCATAATGATGTTATTTTTTATAATTATAATAAAATTACAAACTAGTTTATTGATAAAATGAGTCTTCATTATATCTCACCAATATTTATAATAAAAAATATCAAATATTTTTTACCCACTATGATTCAAATTTACAATCATTTAAAATGGATGTATTGGGAAATCAAAAAAATTCTACTCTCTTCTATAAATTAGTATAAGAAAACATTGAATTTATTTGAATAAATAATGAGTCTTATTTGATACAAATTATTTTCATAGTAATTTAAAATAAAACTACTATCATGGGGGGAGAATTATGGCCCCCAAAAAACATATATTTCATTATCCCACTATTGTATATGTTGTGCGGATAAATTTTTTTAGGTCCAATCAGATTAATGTTATATAAAATTAAATGTAAATTAATCTTATTAGAGATAATAAAAAATTGAAAAATGTAATAAATCATTGGAAAATAAAAAATATAAACATAAAAATGATGTTTGGAGTTCCTAATTATAACCAAAACACCTAAAGAATATTATTAGAAAAAACATAATATTAGGAGATGTATTAAACTTTAAACCAAATTGGAAGGTGTTTTAATAACCTAAACCACGGAATCCAAATCACAACTCTAGAACATACTCGTCTAAAGCTCATTGATAGAAATAGATTATGTACTAGGAAAATCCTCTAAAGAGCCATTGTACACTAGTAGCTCTAGCCATGAGAACCTTTTTAGTATAATGATTAGTATAAATTCCACACTAAAAATTCTTGAATATAATCAAATTAGATGGTATAATAACATCCTATTCCTAGAAGTTTTTTGATCTCCTCAATCTAAAAAGTCACTGGAACCACGGAAAATTACTCATTGATCTCACAGTAACATAAAATTAATAAATACAAAGAAAATACTAAGATATTTATTATGAAATCATTAGAAAACATTATCCATTTCAACACAATTAAAAACAATATAATAATAAGTACTCAATTATAAATGATATGATTCAAAACATGCTTTACACTAGTGTAATAAACATGTTATTAGTAATATGAATTTATTCCTCAACAGAATAGGTTTAATTGATAGTTGTCTATTGTAAAAAACAAAAATATCTAGATTACAATATCTTTGGTTTCAGTTGTTATTTAATTAAACACAACATCCAATCTTTTAATATAATTTTAATCTCTCGGTGAGTTGAACTATATATTTTATCACTATTCTAATGAGTTTTGGTGTGTAGATGAATTAGTTCAATCCATCTGAACATACAATCAGACAATAAGTATTAATAAAAAAATCAAATAAAAAACATCAAGTTAAAAAACATATAAATGAAGTGTTTTGTGACTTTTCAAAACCGAACATTAGTAGAAGTTATATTGATTCAATAATCTACCTAAAAATTGCATTTCCAATAAACTTCTTTACACCAATTGCTCTAGATCTATGATCAATAATCCCATATCTGAACTATGAGTCTTATGGAAGGACACAAAACATGATGTAAAAAGGATTAGAAATGAGTGATTATAAATATACCCATTTGTATACCCTAAAAAAAATTTATTGAATCATTATTTGTCAACTCGAAACACTAAGTATAAGAAGTAAACTTGATAAGAAAAACCCCAAAAATGATTTACATGAATGAAACAAAGAATGATAGGGTAGTATAATACCACTATAGATCAACTCGTTTTCTTGAAGAATCACATAATAAAAGGTATCCAGGGTCACCCATGTTGGTGAAATACCTATTGCATCTAAAGTACACAAACTAACTATAATTCATGCCTCATTGGTAATTTACCTTAATTAAAAGGATCATCAAACCACTATATTTTAGTTCCTCCATGACAAAGTGTTGATAAAACCCAAGAAAATCATATAATCCACATTATACAATCAATCTAGTGATATATATTCTTTATGTCACCACACTATAACTAAAGACACATTGGGTCTTTCTTCTATCACTATATATCGACAAATCTTCTTGAAGAATAAAATCATACAAAGTGTCTAGGGTCAAACAAGTTGGTGAATGATCTGGTGTGTCTGAATTCTACAGCACAGTTTCAAGTCACTCCTCAATGGTGATAGAAGTTAATAGGGAATATTTAAATCCAATAGAGTCTATATCTTACTTGAATTATTGTTTAATTTACATAATAATAATAGATAATCCATATAAACAAAACAATATATCTCTATAATCGTCTTGTAAACACCTTATTACTAAGGAGTGGAATAATTCCTTGTTAGGGAAATGTATATTTAGAATCATAGCTCATATTAGTGTTGGGAAAAAACTACTCAAAAAAGAACCAAATGTCAAAATGAACCCAACAAAACTGAAATAGTTATTGTTGTTTAATTTATAATGAAGATTGAATAGACCATTGCGATCTGATTTTTTTCAAGGGATAGAATAAAACACACCAATTAAGAATAGCAACACCTGTTTTTTACTTTTTTATGATTAAGTTCTTATATTCCCATTGGAATTATGGGCTCCAATTATAGGATAAATTTCATTAGGGAAAAATGTTTAATTTTAAAATTGGATAAGGATGATATCATATCATCATGTCATTGATTATGTATAAATTCTCTTCAAATTATCATTCAATAATAATAAAATATCATGGATCCATATCAAGGATGTTTTCATAAAAAATAGGTTAATTTGTAGTCTAAACCAATCCTAGTCACAAATTAGTTGTTTTGAATTTTTTTATCCAAAACCAAATCACTAATAAATGGTTGTATTTTTTATTTAAAAAATAAAAAAAAATTAATTTTTTTTGGTTTTCATTAAAAAATGAACTACACTATTATATTCCCACCCATATATCATATATATAGATGCATACCATCAAAATATAATACCGAGTACCTAGAGAAACACAAAACCAAGTGATTCCAAAATATCTCACATATGTCAACTCTAAATATCCTTTAATATAATTAGTAATGGGGGATTATACCTAATTTTAATACATCTCAGTTGAGTGGTAAACTAACCTAAATCGGGGACCTTCAGCCCTATATTTGTATTATGAGTCATCTAAGAGGGTTTCTAACTCAATCAGAGGAGGAACCATACCCAACCCCAATGAGGGGGTGATTTACTCCACTATATATATGAGGGATCCATGATATAGAGTCAAATATACTTTAAAAGGTTTATATACCCCATAAAGACTCTAATCTTACAATCACACATGTAAACGTATCCACAAATATATGAAACTAAATCTTCTTAGACAAATAAAGTATGAAATCCATATAAAAATTATTTATATACCATCACATTCTATATGAAAAAATACTTATAATACCCAACTAATATGTCTAAAAAAGGTTTTTTCTTGAAAATATGAAGAATATTGCATACTACCTAGTACATGACATATCCATTAGGTTGTACATTGGGTAAATACACTAGAGTGGGATGGTCATGTACTAGCATTGCTGAACTCACATGAAGAAAGGTTAAAAAACATGTCTAGAGGGGTACATATTGTGTAGGCCTTCTTGATGGGTGTGAGAATATGTTATTGAGAGTTCTTGACTTGCGTATAAAGTACACAACATGTTCTACTAGTACATAACATGTATTTCATATGACTAATCTTATGTATTATTACATTTTATATATGCATAACGAAATTTAAAAAATTATTACATTGATTGGGATACATGGAATTTATAGTTGATGTACATGGCTATTTGGGTCCTTATATATTTCATGGGTGTGTATGGTCGGTACATGCTAAGACACTCTTCCTAGTGATACACGATGTGTGACCTTGAGTCTCATGGCATGTGTTTTTCAAAAATCTTGTCTCTCTAATATGAGTCATTCTGGGAGTCACATGACATGATTCTTGGGGTCACATGTCATGTGAAATTTATTTTAGGTTGTAGCTCAAATTTAATGACATGCATGGAATGTGACAAGAGACTACATGTTGTATAGTCATGAATCTTCAAAATAGTAAGAAATCAAATTCTTTCTATAAATTCCACTTCCACGAACACCACCGAACTCTTTCCTATTATTATCCAATCTCGTTACCTTTGAACTCATTATCACATCTCACAAAGCTAATTTTCAATTATCCTTCTACTTTCATCTTTACTCATAAATTATTTTCACCATTCATCATGCATTAGTTGAAACTTTTTGAGATCATTTAAAATAATAATAATTATCTTTATATTCAACATGAATGACCTTGTTAGAAAATAAAAACCTAAATAGATATAAAATTAATATTATTGTTAAACATGGGGATTTATGTCCATGTTTATCCTGCATAAGTGAATACTCATCCTTGAAAGGTTGATGAAGAAAATATTATTGTGGTATAAAAATATTACCATCACATGTTGATACTATAATTATTTTCCAAGATATTAATTTAATATTAATTTATAAATTTTCATTCTATTATTATTTAATTTCTTCCATTTTTATCCATAAAAAGTATTTTAAAAATATTTTTAATGACACAATATAATTAATTGAAATTATAAAATTAAATTATTCAAGAAATATGAGTAAAATTAAATTTTATTAATGATGATATATTTTTTACCATTTTCCACTTGAATACTCGAAAATTACCCAATCTCAAACTTTAATCACATTCTTCCTTAAGAAATTTTTTTTTGAAACTACAAATTTTTTTGGGAACAATAAAAAAATCTCATTGATCATCACAAAACTTTAATATTTTTTTTGTAATTTATTTATCATTTAAATAATCAATAAAACATTTTCAAGAAAAAAAATCCTCTTTCCACCTATGATTTATAATTTAAATTAAACAAGTAAAAATATTAAAATAATTATTATTATTAAAAATAATTGATTGATTTTTCATAAAACATCTAATGAATATATGTCGTAAAAATATTCCATTTTTATTAAAATTATTTCATTAGAATTCATGGTGATATAACCATGATGAAAAGAGGAATGGGCAACATGAAGAGAAATAATGTGCGGAAAATGTAAAGTGTCCAACCTCATTGGTGATAAATGAAAATAATTCATTATCTCTTCCTTTATCCACCATAATCATTTTCATGTAACATGGTATTCATAAAAAAACTAACATTTTATTTTATTTTAACCAAATGAAGCATAGTCGCACAACTCACAAATAGGAAATGGTCCCTAAGAACACAAGGTCCTATAGTACTAAAACCCAAAAGAATCACATATAACAATATTAACCCCCTTTCAAGGGATGGTCCCCATGCTAGAGAAAAAAGAGAAAAATTCTTCAGAGGTGTCATGTAAGCTAGATAGTTGGGCACTTTTTTACCCTCACACTCGGTATGTGATATTTCCACCTCTCCAGGGAAAATATTTTTACATTTCCATATAATTTAATTGATTGGCTAGTGTTTGATCTATGATCTTGTAATCATTTTAAAATCACTGTCGAGTCCATCTCTAATACCGTGAGTCAAATGTTGTTCTTGCTGCACCGATCTAAACTAGAAACCACCACATTTACTTCTCCCTAAAGAGTGTCTTCATTCCCAAATAAATCCATGAAAGTTATAACCATGGAGAATTTTCTATCATGCACCAAACCGCCACCCCACATGGTACCAAAGATACATGAACTATCAATTTTATGATTCAACCATGTTCTATGGGGGAGGGTAGGCCGGTGAATCCAACGTTCATCATAGGGGATATTGAGAATAGTTTCAGACATACCTGTAACCATTAGTAAAATGAGAGAAGGGTATTAATCCCAATCATTGATTTTTTCCACAAGATTGATCAATAAGAAATTAATTTGAATTTATAGAGTAACATGTAAACCCAAAATACCCTTAAATGTTTCACTATTTATTTCCTTCCATAAACACTGAAACCATACAACAATGATAGAAGCATGTGTTTGACTCTCCAGGTTTCCATCCTTCACCCCTTGAAACTAGAGATCGAGAAAATTAGAACATGTGTGAGTGTATTACAAAAAACTCATTGAACTACACATTCCACACCAAAACCATCTAGCCCACTTCCCATAGAAAAAAAATGATGCATGTTTTCACTATAAGGATTGTCACACAACATCAACACTGAGAAATGAGGGGAATATTGATATATTGAATATTCTTGTTAGTAGGAAGTGAATTATTTCTAATGCACCAAACAATAATGTTGAGTTTCATAGGGATATACTTGCACCATAGCTTATCACACCAACCATCCCTCTCCTCCATCACATTCAATATCATTTAATAATCCTTAACTGAGAATCCTCAAGTCGAAGAACTAGTGAATACACATCTATCAGGATCAGGATATAGAGACACTAAATCATACACTTTACACTACTCAACATCCATAATGATTTGAATATAGAAAGGGTATTTCATGGATTCTCATACGGAAATATTCCGGGTGGGACAACCAAGAAAACCAAGATTTGAATCAATCCATTTATGATGCCAGATACTAATATATCTACTTTAAACTATCTAGTGAGATTTATCCTTAATATCATAGATTAATGGATGAAAAACACACCATAAAGTAGAGGTTATTCCCTTCCTTGGTTTCACTATAGTCCCATACTTATTTCTAATGAATAATCCCCATATGTTCTTTCCCTTTATGGATTCACAAGAGAGATTTTCATGAATACCAAGCATGGAATCATATATGACGCTGACACCGACACCCCCTCCCTCACTGGTTTAGCTATTATAGCCCAAGAGGCTCAGTGATGCTTTACCTCATAGTGAGGATCCCATATGAATTCTCCCATTAAATTCTATGACCTAGAAATGACAAACTTATGTACTTTCGTTTCTGGGAACACATGCATGGGAGTAGATTTCAAAAAACTATTTCCCAAGGAGATCCACCCATTGAAGGATAAATAGTGATTTTCTAGTTCAATATCCATAAACTTTTCAATGAGGTGATCATGAATTTGTCTTGAGGAAATGGGGTTACCAATATACTTCATAGGTAAACTTCACTCTCAAATTACTATATATACTTCCAAGGCTTTCATCCTCATTCTCGAGAATTGGTTTGAGATAAAAAAACTTCTTTTCTCATGAATAACAAACTATCCACACCAAAATATATATTTCTCTATGAACTTATTGATTCCACTTATCAAATTTTTTCTTCCATTGATAAAGATAATGGTATCATGCACATACATGAGGCGAGATAGGGATTTAACGTGATTTCTACAACAAAATGGGGATATCCTTCTACTTTAAAGGATCATGTTAAGAAACATATTGAGGGTATCCTAAATCCGAAAAACTAAAGTTGCTGATATGTGATATCCTTCTATATCTCCCCTGAATGACTTAATGAATCCATGGTTTCTCCCCCAAAAGGAAAAAACTAGCCACAATGGGAAAAACACCTGAACAAGATATAAGTGAAATGTATAGAAAATTCCAAACTAATGAGTACCTTAAGAATGAAGGAACACTCGATCCTATTATAAGATTCATCTATATTGAGATTAATTGAGATGTTAGAACCAATATATTTCTAGTTTATATCATTAATCATTTCTTTTTCCAAGATAATAACACCTTAGATCATCATGCCCTCAAAGAATCCATGTTGTTCGTGGGAGATCTATTGATGCAGCTATAGAGAGAGTCACCTATTAACCACATTGACCAAAATTTAATAGGTAATGATTCATAGGCTTATCAGTATGTAGTGATTTAGATAATATGGATCTTTATTTTAAGGAATCAAAACTAGGGAGGTAGCACACACCACACAGGGAATTTGATCTCCATGAAATACATATGGTACCACTTCCACTATATAATTCATGATGAGATCCTATGAGATATCGAAAACATACAAGTGTAGTCGTCAGGTCTAGGCATGATTTCAAGGCCGAGGGGAGAATTACTTCATCGATCTCTTTTTCTTCATGAATTGCTTCAATCCTTGAGTTAACACTATTTGACACCACTAGGGGAATAACATCAAATAAACCAGCCCGACTTCTTAGATAACCACCTGACATTTGTACATTTTCACTAGAGAGGAGGGATATGATGTGATTAACATCCATGCTTCCCACCTTGATCGGGTCATTTGAAAATGTTCCATCCTCTTGAAGGATGTTGGGTTGTAAGAATCACTTATTTTTTTAATACATACATGAAAATATGCAGTATTTTTATCACCCTCATGTATCTATTTGATATTTACCTTTTTATGATCCCAGTTCTCATTATCTTGAATAGATCCGTATCGGTCATTCATTTTGGATATCATGTTTCTATAAATTGACTCATCCCACCCATTTTATAACCATAATTTAAATTATTCAACCTTTGAAAATATGATATCCATATCGAGGAAATCAGGTGGTTTCTTATTTATCTAGAACTGAAAATTGAATTTATATTATCTCAACATGTTATAGAGACATATCCAATGATCACCCTAAACTTTTTTTATCCCTAAGGCAACAATTTTCTTGTGATATCCTGGATTGGATGTCCAGCTTTGGGATAAGAATAAATGATTGTCCGTAGCTTGGTACTGAGATATTTCTAGATATAGTGGAGGAATTATCCAAAATGGCTTGAATAGGATGAGTAACATTTGATTCAATAAAGGATGAGATAACATGCACATTATATAAAAATATATCCAACCTACACAAAGTGTGGTCACCCTTCTTCAGATCGTTTCACCACATGTATCTATCTCCAGAATATCCAATATCCAATAAGCCCTTTTGAGATGAGAAGTTGGGTAATTCAATACTTTCTTTCCTCAGGAAAGTTCCACCCCCTTTTTCTATATAGGATGCTGGAAAAAAATAAATTCCCCACCCACTATCCATTCCTCACCTCTAGGATATATGGAAATGAGGTCAAGTCAAAACAATTCTCTTTCTTTCATGTCACCCTTTTTATAAACGAAGGTTATGTAAATATTATGCCCTCCCATATTGACATCCATTGTTATAAATTGATCATAAGTTTCCACTAAATGAAAAGATTTATTTATTTTCCAAAAGATCCAAATATGTTGGTTTTGATGGGAAACCTATATGAAATCACCGGCCCTTATCCTATGAGAAAAGTTTGTAACCTTCAAAGTAAGTTATTTTAGTTCCAAGACCACAACTATCAATGTCGAGTTATGATAATTTTCATGATTTATAAAGTCAGTTTTGGTTTAGGTGATAAAGCCACAAGTGTAGCAAATCAAAATAAAATTCATTATTTAATGAGGATAGAGGATTTGGACGCTACCGTTGAAGGTTCCATTGAAATTTTCTTTTGAATATCAGAGTTTCTTAGACTGAGTTATGGTTCAATCTCCACAAGAAGAGGTGACTGAAATAAGGGGAATAGATTACATTATTACTGAATCTATAAGATCCTGTGGTGAAACATGTGTATCCAAATATCCATAAGGAAGCACAAGTAGAGAAGTGCTTAAAAGCTTAGGATCAAATACCTGTTGAGGAATAGAGGTAGAAACCATCACTACTATATTTTTCATTAATGAAATTCTACATATGGGGGAGGACAAGTATTCTAATGATAAATGTGAGGGAATAAAAACCACCAAGGCCTTGCAATGCATGGGGAATGAGAGAAATGAGGGGGTGGAAGGGAAATGTTGGCTGAGAACTAAGGGTACCAATTTATCTTGAGCATCTGGGGGGAGGGGAAAATGAAGGACAAGGAAAACGACCCAATATAGGGAAAATAAAGCTAAGAGTGGGAAGAAAGATCATGAAAAACTTGAAGACCCTTATATTGGATAGGATATGGTAAAATTATGAAGATGCACTAACTTGGGGTGATTTCTAGGAATCACTGAGAATATTAAAAACACTAGTCGAATATCCTTGTATTAGGATATGAGAATTTAAATGAGACAGGGAAGAAACCATAATTTTACAAAATTGTGAGAAGAATCCCACTCTAAGAAGATTGTGATTTGGAAAATGAGAAGAAAAATCCACCTCCACACAGGTCATGGAAAAATAAGAATCGAGAATCTTGGAGGAGTGATCATCAACACCCCTAAAAATCCCGACAACATCCCTAATATAGTATAGAAAATAAAAATTAAGATATGGTAATGTAATTCCTAGAAGAGTGAGCCTCACCATTGCCATTGGAGAATCATGATCAGAGTAAACCACAAGGCCTATCAGAAAAGACGAGAATAAATATTTCCACATGAACATGTAGGATATGACCATGCCACTAAAAAAATACACCCATGATGATAGAACCACACAAAAATATTTTCTATTGACCACTGATATTCTGGCTGGTGCAACCATCCCCTAAGAATCATTTACCTTCAAGAAGCATGGAAATAGAGGCCGATCCTAACTGAATCATGCCATAAGTGTCCACTAACGATGTTTAAAAGTTGTGTCAAAGTATTCCCATATAAAATAAACTACTAGGAATCATTCAAAAAACTCCAATATAACAGATCCAAGAAGAACATTTATAAATGTAAAGAAATTCATGTCGAAGAAGAAGCTTGGAGAAGAAGGATCTCTTTTAGTGAGGGGACAATGGATACCCCCCCATAGGAAAATGATATAAAGGAGGAACACCATCCGAAACACTTACCAGAGGACATGAGAATACTATAGGATGATCCAGTGAGGAAAAATGTGGGTAATGATTTTCTAAGGAGGAAGCTTCATCGCTTCTGAGACACATGACCCGGTGGTATCCTTTGAAAAATTGAAAACAAGGTGGTGCATGCCACACATTCTAAATTAGGATCCATTCCTCAAGGTTTTTTATACATGTTAATCATCAACATGAGACTTATACATACATTTGTTTTCACTGCTACTATTGAGAATGTTGACAACACTATGACCCATTCATCATTATGTGGAATGAGAGATATGGAGATTGAGATTTCTTCAAGGGTGGGTTTATTCAAACCATAAAAAATTAGAGGTATTTGACTATTCCAATGGTGGAGGAAATACTTATATAGAGGAATAATTTTCTCAACTATGAATTTAAATTATTCTCCTATTAAACCAATGTGTAACCACCTAGTAAATAATCTATTACCTTTTTAATTATCCCCTCTAATTATGGGGAGTCCTCTCTCACAAAATGACATTTTCTTGAATATTAAAATGGAACATTGTCACCCATAGCCCACATGTGCACAATTTCACTACTAAGTTTCCATTACAATGTCACTAATTCACATAGAAATGTATTAATTTTGTTAGATAAAATGGTAGTTTATTTTACGACAAAAAAACTCTAAGTCTGAAAATAATCATCATACTCACCTAGGAAAATAGCCCATTTTACAAACAACTGTGGTGTTAGAATTTTCATCTGAACTATAATTTATGTGATATAAATATTCATGTTTTTTTAATAATTATTAATTATTCCCTGAATTTCAGTATCTTTTAAAATGAAAAAAAAAATTAACCCAAAGGTAACAACATATTTTGAGTCCAATGAAATAATCATTTTTTTTGTTTTTAATATAGTGAAATTACCAGTTTACAGTTTTATGGACTCCAAACATAAAAAATAAAAAAAATTCTAAGCCATTATCTAGTAAAAATATGGTTTTCTATATATTCCCCATATTTATACACTTTCATCCTCAAAAGGAAAAAACTTGAGGTGCCAATGAAGATGCTTCTAAAACAACCTCATGTAGAAAAGAATCTCATCCTCACACATATTTAATCCACCTATTATGGAATTAGTGCAATGAAATCATGAATACAATAATATATATATATATATATATATATATATTTGTAACATAATCTTCCACCACACACACCAGAGCTTTCTCCCTAGAGTCACCATAAAATCAAAAGTTCTTTTGAATCAAGCATGTCCCAAAGTATTATATTTATTAAAATCATTAGGCTGATTCATGTGAGTCCCAAAAAACAAAAACACCCATAAATTTTCCACAATTAGAGTAATCATACCTTCATGAGTTAAGGTGAAACCATAAAACTCTAATAACCATTAAAAATGTTTTGTTTCTAAGAGTTTTTCTTATAGAATCATTACACTCACCACCTTTAAGAGAAATCCAGGTGACTATTATGTGGAAATAATATATCTATATAAAATATTGAAACCAATATTAACAAGAATATTCCATAATAATTCTTAGAGAGATACGAGGTAGCATGTTCACAAGGTTCTACTCGAGGTTTCACATCATATCTTCTGTAAAAAGCATGTAGAAAAAAGTTGTTATAACACGACATAATGAAAACAAAACCTTCTTCTTCATCATAATAGAAATATCCATATCCTTATTTTCAATCCAAAATAAGATTGATAAGACCACTAAAAAACCCAGTTACGTCTTTGCCACTCTTTACAGAAAGCTAATGATGATAATATTTGGGAAATACACCAAACAACTCAATATATACAACCAGATGCCTTTACTATTTATTGATCCATTCCACCAAAATCTAAAGAGAACCATCGTGACTGTATATGTAAGCATGATATATTATCTCTGGACCTAAAGATACCATCAATCAAACTCAAGATACATAACCCAAAACCATTAGGGATATATCCTCCTCTGTATAGATGAAACAAATACACATTGGGAACAACCAAATACTCTGATGAATATATATCATTGAGGATTATACAACACCATGTATGATCTATGCTCAAACACCCATTGGTATACCTAAAATGGATACCAAGTTAAAACCATTATTTTCCTTATGAAGTGGATGACAGGCCTCCTATATTTGATAATAATCCTTAAGTTCATTTCCTCGAAGTATTTTGTCTTATTGGAATACTCATTTGAGATCCTAATAATGAAATCTATAGCATACATTAGTCCCCAATTATGTGACAATAATAGTTATCCCTTCAAAAAGTTGTCATGAACCACTAAATAAATACAAAATGAGAATACTCTAATTCACATTCAATGGAAACAATAAAAACTTACTTCTTGATGGGTTTTTAGATAATAATTTTGGAGGCTTAGGTCATTTCACTATAAATGGGGCTATCACCCACCACTAAGGTGATTATCACCTCACATTCACAACTGAACATCACCTCATAATGATATTAAAGAGTATTCAATCCTTAATAAAGGTAATACCTTTGTTTCTCACCACCCCTATGATGGAATCCCATGATTGATCTCCACCTACATCAAATCCAAACAAAATTCATTAGGTTTAAATGATATATGGTTTCCATTAGTTGATATTCTCTAGCTCGAATGTGTTATGGTAGGAGTTCTAATAAAATATCCATCCGTAGGGAAAATATAACTAGATGTGTAACTCACTTCTACATTGATAATCACATGGGGCCTTAAGGATTGGATATAAATTAAACCTTATACCGAATTGAACATAATTTGATCATAGTCATTAATTTAATGAATATGCTCCTCTCTTTGAATATCATCACTCTATGTATAAAAAAATCATCTAATGTTGGTATTAGTGTGAGTGTACTTAATATTAATCCAATACTGACCACTCTTACACCACCAACTCTTCAAATAAATCCACTTCACTGGTAAGTAAACATCCCACATTAGGTGGATCCCTGAACTCAATGTTATCTCTAACAAGGAGGATTTTCCATGAAATCACTCTTTCTATCAGAAATAATACTCTATCCTATTCCAAAAGATAGTTTGTGTCTCCCCAAGTAAACACTCAACTTACAATACTATATCAAGGACTCTGACATTAGTGGGGACATTTAAGAGAAAATATATGGGCAAAATCAATTCCTAAAATTTATAGTTTAGCCACTAATCTCAAAAAAATACTCTATGAATCTAGTAAAAGTAGTCCCATGTGAGGGTTGATATACTCAATCAGTACTCAAACATTGTATTCATACTCTACTAACTATGTAACATCCCCTTAACTCTAATCATTTTCAAATCACTAGATAGATCCATATTTATAACTAGTGCTTAAAATCCAACCACAGTAAACAAGTATCATTTTGGGTTTAATGGAAACTCCATCTATTTTCCATTAAATATATTATAATGGAACTCAGGAATGAATTTTCAATTATTCAAAAGGTGAATGGACTTGATAAACTTAATGATTCATACTACAACTAACCCTATTCCATAGAAGGATTAGGGTCACCTTAGTGTTTTGGAAACTAATAAAAATGGATCTCCTGTAGAATATACTGTAAATGGGTAGTCTCAACTGACTAAGAAAAAACGTACATATACTCTACAAGAGGGTTAACATTCACCATAAAGGGGAATAGAATTTTCGACTATTTATAGGAAAGAATATGTCTCAATCAAGTCTCTAAATAAACCTATTTTCACTCAAATTATTAGTTCCAAGAGGCACAAACACTATACCAAGCCCTTATAACTCAACCATTAAATAAGAGTTGAATATAGGTGAGTGTAATCAATTATTCAATTTTAATTAACCCACAATGATAAAGCATATCTAGGTGAGTTGATAAAATAAGAACATAAATAATCACAATTAAACTTTATATGATACATGTACCACCAAGAATATTCCTTAAAATGGATGATTTAGGGTTTTGAGTCAATAAAAAATTATTAGAGTCATAGTGAATAGATACATTAGCTACTGCACCAATACTTGGTTTTATGGTGTATTAGTCAAGATAAAGGCTCCTCAATACCAGTTCTAAATTTCTTAAACCAAACCTCACTATACTACAAAACTCAAAAAATATCCTAATGATTCAAATTGTTTTGGTACAATTATTACATATACTAACCTAGAAGGAAACCATCAGAGCTAGTGATGAGGTGAGTGTCCCCCCCCATGACCACCTCAAATATAATTCTCATTGGTGACTATCACAAAGAAGGAATAATCAAACACGGGAGGCCTTTTCTTATAACAACATAGGAAAAATTTGAAATAAAATACAAAGAATATAACAAGAACCCAATAATAATAAAGGTGAAATTTTTAATTGATTATAAATAGATGATAAACAATAACTATAAATTACTATGATCCACATGTAAACTCGATAAATGATCAATACACAATAATGAGTCACCTAGGGAAATAGATGTGTAAAATGGAAATACTAACTCCTCACATCATGAAAACTGGAGAAGAACTACCATGTTCCACCATATTCAAAGGAAGCTTAGGAAGGTTATATAAATATATTATCTTACTGTTAGGGTTTACCATTCATCACCAAGAAACTAATTCTCACAAATAGCTCCATCTCCACAATCACTAATCCCATCTCTAAATTATCCATCATCCACACGTACAAAGAATGTTCCAGTATATTCCACATTCAATGGTGGGTATAAATTTACCCAATAGTATATCTGTAAAGACCCGTAAATTTCAAAGAAATTTTTTTCTTAATTTTCTTTGGAATTTTAAAAGAATGCAGTTTCTGACGGCGCCTGATTCCGAGGCCCGGTGTGCCCGGAATCATTTTCCGAAGTTTGGCTCGGGTACGTTCAGTGAACGGACGAGCGGGTTTTTCTAACGTTTAAACTGGTGCCTGGAATCGAATTATGAGGGCCCCGATGAAATCACAGCACCGGTATTCGCTTAGAAATGTCTCTTCCGGAGTTGCGTTTGCTCGGGTGTGGTTTTTAATTTTCGGGCTTAAAGTTCAGAAATAAAATAATTTTTCGACAACTTTATTTTATTTCAGTTAAGTCACTTGGAAGCCACTTGAAGCCACTTAACAGCGGCTCAAACTGAGTTGAACCGGATAGGATGCTATCCAGAAATATCCTACCCCCTTGGTAGGATATTTGTGTGGTGGGGCCCGCACGAGCCCAGCCGTTTCATTCCGCTAAGTAACGCACCTGCGAAAACCCGTCATTATGAAAGTCAACTGACACGTTTCTTAAATTCTTAACAGACCATTTAATTGAGCGGTTTATTTTGTAAATTAAATGAGCTGTTTTTTTCGTTGAATTAATTCAACGAATTGATGGGTCGTTACTTACCCATTTTCGTTTGATGGCATAATAATAAAATAAGACCAACCTATCTTTTTTTTGGAGGATTACTCGTTGAGAGAGGATCCTTGAACCTTCAACCTCCTTCGCGAAGAACCTGAAGAACGCAAAGAACGCGAAGAACGCCGAACCCGGAAATCGACGACGCGACGCCGTGATCTGCAACGCCGACATTCCCTTCCTGCAACATTCTTCTGCGACGACTCTTCCTCCGCGATGGATCTTCGATCGGCTGCTTGAGGTAAGAGTCTCAGACTTTCTTTTTAATCTCCTTCGTGGTTCTTTACCAAATCACAGATTTAATTAATTAAATTAAATCTGCTGTTTCATGGTCCGTTGAGTTCGCCGACTCAACATCGTGTTCCGCGATGACGCGACGCCCTTCCGCGATGACGCGACGATCTCCACCTCCCGCGAAGAGCAATTACGCGAAGGACATGCGTACGACGACGACCAACGAGGTTGGGATTTTATAATTTGGAATACCCCTCTTTATATTCCAGTGAACGTTCTTTAAAAATTAAAGAACCGGTTTCGAATGAACAATTTTATTTTATTAAAATTGTCGGTTCATGTGTTGAACAATTTTCTCCCGTTGTTTTTATCTAATGCGGATGGTGCGGGTCAAACGAACACGGCCCGACAACCCTCCGCTGTTCTTCGTGTTTTTCGGATTTGGCGGGCGACGACACAATTTGATGCAAGGGAAATTTGATGATCCCGTAGTGAAGAACGGAACCCGAGAGGAACAACAGCGCAAACAGGAAGGAAAACGGGCCACCGGAGCGACTCCAGCGGCCCGCGGAAGCCGGTGGCGGTGCGGGTCGCCGGCGCAGCGGCGCCGACGGCCGGAGGCGGCGGAGCCCGTGGACCCGCGGCCGCGCAGGTCCGGCGCCCCCGGGTGTCCAGGGCGGCACCCCGCGGGTGCCGCGGGGTTGTCACGCGGCGCCCCTGGGTGTTCAGGGCGGCACCCCGCGGGTGCCGCGGGGTTGTCACGCGGTGCCCCCGGGTGTCCAGGGCGGCACCCCGCGGGTGCCGCTGGGTTGTCACGCGGCGCCCCCGGGTGTCCAGGGCGGCACCCCGCGGGTGCCGCAGGGTTGTCACGCGGCGCCCCCGGGTGTCCAGAGCGGCACCCCGCGGGTGCCGCAGGGTTGTCCCGCGGGTGTCCCGCGGGAGCGGCGGCTCCTCCCGCGTCGGCCGCTCGGTCACTCGGCCGAGCCGAGCCGGGCTGGCCGAGCCAGACCGGTCCGACCGGGTCGGCCCGGGTTGGCCCGGGCCCGGACCCCCGTCTTCGGACAGTTTTCGTTCAAACGCCCGTAACTTGAGCTACGGGCCTCCAAACGACTCGCTGTCAGTGGCAACGTGATTCTTGGATCGATACGGTCATTTCGGTATATCTCACTCAAGGTTTTGGAATACTTTGAGTTCGGCTGGGTTGGTTCGTACACGAAACCAACTGGGCCCCCGGAGCGGAAACGCTCATATCATGAGCTACGGACGCCCGATTGACGTGCCGTAAGCTTTGTTGAATTCCTCTAAGTGAGACAGATATTTTTGGCACACTCCGCCCGAAGTTTGGACGCAGGTGGAGTACGTTCGGGTTGGTTTTGTCTTAAAAAAAACCAACCGGGCCCTTGGGACGAAAAAGCCAATAACTCTCATACCGGGCGTCCGATTGACGCGCTGTCTGCGATGTTGAGTTCCTATTGACGATACGGAACTTTTGGATACATCAACATCGGTCTTTGTGACAGTTGATGTATCGGCCTCTCGGATCGTGGAGCGGACCCTCCCGAAGGAGCTTGCTGTGTGCGGGAACCCTAGAGCTGGTTGCGACTGCTACTTCGACAGCGAAGACCGTGCAGAGATCCTCAATGGACTCCGGCGACGACCGTGCAGAGACCCTCGGTGGACTGCGACGACGACTGTGCAGAGATCCTCAGTGGACTGCGACGACTACAGCACTCAGCGATCCTACGTGGATCAGTGCTACAGGTCCTGTGCGGGCCCGATCCTATGTGGGTCCTAGCTGTGCTGGTCTTGTATCCTATGTGGGTCCCATCTTGGATGATTCAATACTGGTCTTGTATCCTATGTGGGTCCCAGTATAGATGAATCAATGAAGACAGCTGGTCTTGTATCCTATGTGGGTCCTAGCTATGCTGGTCTTGTATCCTATGTGGGTCCCAGCTTGGATGATTCAATACTGGTCTTGTATCCTATGCGGGTCCCAGTATAGATGAATCAATGAAGACAGCTGGTCTTGTATCCTATGTGGGTCCTAGCTGTGCTGGTCTTGTATCCTATGTGGGTCCCATCTTAGATGATTCAATACTGGTCTTGTATCCTATGTGGGTCCCAGTATAGATGAATCAATGAAGACAGATGGTCTTGTATCCTATGTGGGTCCGAGCTGTGCTGGTCTTGTATCCTATGTGGATCCCAGCCGTGCTGGTCTTGTATCCTATGTGGGTCCCATCGTAGATGATTTAGTATCCATACCTGATCATCCCTTTCACCTTTTCGACGAAGTATACCTGTGTGAGCTGAATCTTTTGTTTACTCTCCTTGTGGATTGTGTTGTGCTATCCTGTGTGGGTATACGTTTTTCTTTCCTGTGTGGACTGGGATGTGCTTGGGCTCGGACGTTGGAGCCGAACGGGAATTGATGACTTAGGTATATGTATGGGCATATACCTAAGCTGTGTCAGATGTTACTTCGTGATTGTATCTTTCCTTTGTGGATTATCCTTTGTGGATTTCGGGAGACCTTCGGGGGTCTCGGGGTCCCTACTGAGTAGCTTATACTCACCCCTGCACGGGCTATGCCCGCACTACGTTGTATTGGTTTCAGACGGCGGACATCGCTGATCGTGGTGGAGGCGTGCGGAGCTAGACGGTACCTGGAGGTGGACCACTGGGCGGGACGTACTCGGAGCGGTCAGGTGGACCTGAGGTGCAGTGGAGGCTATCCGTACCCACCCTTCAGGTGGGACTTCCAGAGGACGGCTCGACGCTGCGGCTTTTCCTTTCAGTTGCTGTTTTTTCCTTTTCATTGTACTTTACATTTGGGCCTGTATTTCCAGCCCTTTTACTTCAGCACAGCTTGTACAGTTTTTACTTAGTGTTTACTTTTCCGCTTGCTTACTCTGTGGTTCTTGTTTACTTTTCGAAGGCAATGCCTTCCCTTTTTCCGGGATTTTACGCCTTGGTGCTAGTCGCCAGCCCCTGGCCTATGGAAGGCGGGCTTGGGGTAGTCACGGCACGGGCCCCGAGGACGGGTCGTGACAAATTGGTATCAGAGGGGTCAGTTCTACCGGGGACTCTGATCTTTCTTCTATGTGAAGCAATAGTGTTTAGCGTATTGGGTGTGGTTATCAGTCCAGGGAGTCCAGTGTTGGTGCGGCGGCCGACGTGTCCGTACACCAGGACCCTGACTTCTGATTTTCGGCTTAATGCACGAAAACATTGATTGCATGTGTGTTCAAGTTTTCATTGTGATTACTTGTTTCAGCTCACCAGGTATACTGTTACGACCGTGGTGCACCTGTTTTGTTCAGAATGGCCCCACGACGGCAGCCAGCTAGGGTTCCGAGAGTGGAGCGTGATGACAGCCCACCGAGCAACGAGGCCTCGGTGCAGGGCTCCTTGTCAGCAGAGGCACCAGCAGTACCTTTACCCGCTGGGCCCCCGATGCTTCCAGCACTGTAAGCTGACGATGCATGACGCCTCGGAGCTCTGCACGAGTTCCAGCGCCAGTGACCACCCAGGTTTCATGGGGAGATGGACCCCCATGCTGCCGAGGACTGGCTGGAGGCAGTCGTCCGAGTTTTCAGGCTAGTGAGGACACCAGCAGACCTCATGGTGATCCTCGTAGTGAGCCTACTACACGCAGCAGTAGGGTGATGGTGGAGCTTGATGCTCCAGGTACACGATGATGCCTCACTCATCTGGAAGGACTTCGAGAGCCTCTTCCGCTCAGAGTTCATCCCGGCCACCCTCCGTGTGGTGCGCATTCAGGAGCTTCTTCACCTGCGGCAGGGCAGCTTGACGGTCGCCCAGTACGCAGCGAGGTTCATCGACCTTTCTCACTACTCGACAGACATGGTACGGGACCCCTTCTTCCGGGCCCAGACCTTCGAGCATGGATTGAGACACGAGATCAGGGCATCGCTGATCTCCCTCAGCATCCTGACCCAGGCAGGAGTGCTAGAGCGAACCCTTCTGATCGAGAGATTTCTGGCTGAGTCTACAGCGAGACCTACCGCAGGGCGGCAGGTGGCGGAGTCTTCGTCAGTAGGTAGCCGACGGATGACTCAGGGTTCCGGCAGATGACCTCGGGACACTGGCTCAGCAGTGCGGGGTACACAGCGAGGAGCCAGCCTTCCGAGAGGCAGGCAGTGCTACTCGTGCGGCGGGCAGGGCCACATGGCTCGTGACTGCCCGACCCACCGTATTGAGGAGCAGAAGACGGTGTAGGGGCCACCCAGGCAGAGGAAGAGGGTCGACCGTGGCGTTCCGCAGGGAGGAGGCGGACGAGGCAGAGGAGCTGGCCGAGCAGCAGGTGGTGGGCGACGCTTTGAGGCTCTGCCACCACCACCACCAGGAGGTCCGCCCCGACCGTAGGGAGTAGGTGGACATGGGAGAGCTATGCTTCAGGCAGCTGAGGCCTTCGATCATGGAGCTCTGGGAGCAAATGGACAGGAGCGGAACTAGTGGATACGTCCTTTGTACTTCTAGTTCCTTGTTGCTATTGTGTAGCGTCTTTGTATTATGAGCTGAAATAATAAAAGATGCATACCTTTGTGATGTTTTCATTCCTGTCCTCTTTTGTGTTGTTACTAAGAGGTTCCAGTTTTGACTATTGTCTTGACCCTCACTTGTGAGACATCTACTGGAGGAGACCCAGTTACCACACACTGATGTCGACAGTGTGACTCAACCCTTGGAGGCGAGAGTAACAGTTGGATCTCTTGGTAGTAGCATCGAGGCCTTACGACGTCATCCTTGGTATGGATTAGTATCATCCATGTCGGGATTGACTGTATTAGGCAAAGAATGTGGTTTATCCAGGGGATGGGACCGGTTTTCTCTTATCGGCAAAGAAGAAATCTTAGCAGCTTTTGTGGGGCCGGAGATGGTCCAGGTCATCCAGGGGCGGATGAGTACAGCTCAGAGCCGGCAAAAGTCTTATGCTGACAGGAGGTGGAGGCCACTAGAGTTCGAGGATGGTGACCACGTCTTCTTGCGGGTCTTACCTCGACGTGGGTTGCAGATATTTGGCCGAGGTGGAAGGTTGTCTCCACACTTCATCGGGCCTTTCCAGGTCCTCAGTAGGATTGGCGAGGTGGCTTGTCGCCTGGCTTTGCCACCTCAGTTGAACCGGGTGCACGACGTCTTCCACGTATCTCAGCTAAGGAGATACGTGCACGACCCGACACACATCTTTGACCATGGGGAGCTAGACATGGATGATGGGGCGACTTTTACGGAGGTCCCAGTGGAGATAGAGGATCGACAGGAGCGGTCCTACGTGGGAGACTTATTCCTCTTGTGCGCATCATATGGGAGCACGAGAACCTCCAGGAGAGCACTTGGGAGTGGGAGGCTCAGATGCGTGCTCAGTACCGCCTTTGTATCCCTAGTTTGTGTTGAAGCTTTACGGGGACGTAAAGACCTATGGTGGGAGTAATGTAAAGACCCGTAAATTTCAAGGAAATTTTTTTCTTAATTTTCGTTGGAATTTTACTAGAACGTAGTTTCTGACGGCGCCTGATTCCGAGGCCCGGTGTGCCCGGAATCATTTTCTGAAGTTTGGCTCGGGTACGTTCAGTGAACGGACGAGCAGGTTTTTCTAACTTTTAAACCGGTGCCCAAAATCAAATTCTGAGGGCACCGATGAAATCGCAGCGCCGGTATTCGCTTAGAAATGCCTCTTCCGGAGTTGCGTTTGCTCGGGTGTGGTTTTTAATTTTCGGGCTTAAAGTTAAGAAATAAAATAATTTTTCGACAACTTTATTTTATTTCACTTAAGTCACTTGGAAGCCACTTGAAGCCACTTAAAAGCGGCTTAAACTGAGTTGAAACGGATAGGATGCTATCCAGAAATATCCTACCCCCTTGGTAGGATATTTTTGAGGTGGGGCCCACACGATCCCAGCCGTTTCTTTCCGCTAAGTAACACACCTGCGAAAACCCGTCATTATGAAAGTCAACTGAAGCATTTCTTAAATTCTTAACAGACCATTTAATTGAGCGGTTAATTTCATAAATTAAATGAGCTGTTTTTTTTGTTGAATTAATTCAACGAATTGATGGGTCGTTACTTACCCGTTTTTGTATGTTGGCATAATAATAAAATAAGACCAACCTATCTTTTTTTGGTTGATTACTCGTTGAGAGAGGATCCTTGAACCTTCAACTTCCTTCGTGAAGAACGTGAAAAACGCGAAGAACGTGAAGAAGGCGATGAACGCCGAACCCAGAAATCGACGACGCGACGCCGTGATCCGCGACGCCGACGTTCCCTTCCTGCAACGTTCTTCTGCGACGACTCTTCCTCGGCGACGGATCTTCGATCGGCTGCTTGAGGTAAGAGTCTCAGACTTTATTTTTAATCTCCTTCGTGGTTCTTTACCAAAACACAGATTTAATTAATTAAATTAAATCTGCTGTTTCATGGTCCGCTGAGTTCGCCGACTCAACGTCGTGTTCCGCGACGACGCGACGCCCTTCCGTGACGATGCGACGATCTCCACCTCCCGCGATGAGAAATTCCGCGAAGGAAGTGCGTACGACGACGACCAACGAGGTAGGGATTTTATAATTTGGAATACCCCTCTTTATATTCCCGTGAACGTTCTTTAAAAATTAAATAACCGGGTTCGAATGAACAATTTTATTTTATTAAAATTGTCGGTTCATGTGTTGAACAATTTTCTCCCGTTGTTTTTATCTAACGCGGAGGGTGCGGGTCAAACGAACACGGCCCGGCAACCCTCCGCCATTCTTCGTGTTTTGAGGATTTGGCGGGTGACGACACAATATGATGCAAGGGCAATTTGATGATCCCGCAGTGAAGAAGGGAACTCGGGAGGAACAACGGCGCAGACGGGAAGGAAAACGGGCCACCAGAGCGACTCCAGCGGCCCGCGGAAGTCGGCGGCGCCGGCGGCGGCCGGAGGCGGCGGCGCCCGGGGACCTGCGGCCGGGCGAGTCCGGCGCCCCCGAGTGTCCAGGGCGGCACCCCGCGGGTGCCGCAAGGTTGTCACGCGGCGCCCCCGGGTGTCCAGGGCGGCACCCCGCGGGTGCCGCGGGGTTGTCACGCGGCGCCCCCGGGTGTCCAGGGCGGCACCCCGCGGGTGCCGCGGGGTTGTCACGCGGCGCCCCCGGGTGTCCAGGGCGGCACCCCGCGGGTGCCGCGGGGTTGTCACGCGGCGCCCCCGGGTGTCCAGAGCGGCACCCCACGGGTGCCGCGGGGTTGTCCCGCGGGTGTCCAGCGGGTGTCCCGCGGGTGTCCAGCGGGTGTCCCGCGTGTGTCCCGCGGGTGTCCAGCTGGTGTCCCGTAGGTGTCCGGCGGGTGTCCGGCGGGTGTCTGGTGGGTGTCCAGCGGGTGTCCCGCGGGTGTCCCGCGGGTGTCACGCGGGAGCGGAGGCTCCTCCCGCGTCGGCCGCTCGGTCTCTCGGCCAAGCGGAGCCGGGCTGGCCGAGCCAGACCGGTCCGACCGGGTCGGACCGGGTCGGCCCGGGCCCAGACCCCCGTCTTCGGACAATTTTCGTTCAAACGCCCGTAACTTGAGCTACATGCCTAGAAACGACTCGCCGTCAGCGGAAACACGATTCTAGGATCGAGACGGTCGTTTCGGTATATCGCACTCAAGGTTTTGGAATACTTTGAGTTCGAACGGGTTGGTTTGGACACGAAACCAACTGTGCACCGGAGCGGAAACGCTCATATCATGAGCTACGGATGTCCGATTGACGTGTCGTCAGCTTTGTTGAATTCCTCTAAGTGAGAAAGATCTTTTGGAACACTCCACCCGAGGTTTGGACGCAGGTGGAGTACGGTCGGGTTGGTTTTGCCTTAAAAAAACAACCGGGCCCCTAGGACGAAAAAGCCAATAACTCTCAGACCGGGCGTCCGATTGACGCGCCGTCTGCGACATTGAGTTCCTATTTACGATACGGAACTTTTTGATACATCAAATTCGGTCTTTGTGACAGTTGATGTATCGGCCACTCGGCTCGTGGAGCGGACCCTCCCGAACGAGCTTGCTGTGTGCGGGAACCCTAGAGCTGGCTGCGACTGCTACTTCGACAGCGACGACCATGCAGAGATCCTCAGTGGACTGCGGCGACGACCGTGCAGAGACCCTCAGTGGACTGCGGCGACGACTGTGCAGAGATCCTCAGTGGACTGCGACGACTACAGCACTCAGCGATCCTATGTGGATCAGTGCTACAGGTCCTGTGTGGGCTCGATCCTGTGTGGGTCCTAGCTATGCTAGTCTTGTATCCTATGTGGGTCCCAGCTTGGATGATTCAATACTGGTCTTGTATCTTATGTGGGTCCCAGTATAGATGAATCAATGAAGACAACTGGTCTTGTATCCTATGTGGGTCCTAGCTGTGCTGGTCTTGTATCCTATGTGGGTCCCATCTTGGATGATTCAATACTGGTCTTGTATCCTATGTGGGTCCCAGTATAGATGAATCAATGAAGACAGCTGGTCTTGTATCCTATGTGGGTCCTAGCTGTGCTGGTCTTGTATCCTATGTGGGTCCCATCTTAGATGATTCAATACTGGTCTTGTATCCTATGTGGGTACCAGTATAGATGAATCAATGAAGACAGCTGGTCTTGTATCCTATGTGGGTCCTAGTTGTGCTGGTCTTGTATCCTATGTGGGTCCCAGCCGTGCTGGTCTTGTATCCTATGTGGGTTCCTGCGTATATGATTCAGTATCCATACCTGATCATCCCTTTCACCATTTCGACAAAGTATACCTGTGTGAGCTGAATCTTTTGTTTACTCTCCTTGTGGATTGTGTTGTGATATCCTGTGTGGGTATACGTTTTGCTTTCCTGTGTGGACTGGGTTGTGCTTGGGCTCAGACGTTGGAGCCAAATGGGAATTGATGACTTAGGTATATGTATGGGCATATACCTAAGCCGTGTCAGATGTTACTTCGTGATTGTATCGTTCCTTTGTGGATTATCCTTTGTGGATTTCGGGAGACCTTCGGGGGTCTCGGGGTCCCTACTGAGTAGCTTATACTCACCCCTACACGGGCTATGCCCGCACTACGTTGTGTTGGTTGCAGACGGCGGACAGCGCTGATCGTGGTGGAGGCGTGTAGAGAAGGACGGTACCTGGAGGTGGACCACTGGGTGGGACATACTCGGAGCAGTCAGGTGGACCCGAGGTGCATTGGAGGCTATTCGTACCCACCCTTCAGTTGGGACTTCCAGAGGACGGCTCGACACTGCGGCTTTTCCATTCAGTTGCTGTTTTTCCCTTTTCGTTGTACTTTACAGTTGGGCTTGTATTTCTGGCCCTTTTACATTCAGCACAGCTTGTACAGTTTTTACTTAGTTTTTACTTTTCTGCTTGCTTACTCTGTGGTTCTTGTTTACTTTTCAAAGGCAATGCCTTCCCTTTTTCCGGGATTTTACACCTTGGTGCTAGTCGCCAGCCCCTGGCCTATGGAAGGCGGGCTTGGGGTAGTCACGGCACAGGCCCCGAGGACGGGTCGTGACAATATCATCAAATAATAATTAAAATACTAACAACGAGTCAGCTATAAACCCTCTATTATGAGAATATAACCGAATAAAGAAAAACCCACTCATGCTTTAATGGAATGAAATACATAAACATAGGTAATATTCTAAAATCATATATCAGATAAAATTCATAAATAATCACATAATATAATATATTCAGTGGCACATAGGTCCATTAAATACCTAGTGTGTTCAACGACCACATCTCATCTGTAGGCCACACCTCAGTGGTGATCCACAGTGATGGGGTGGATCGTCAAACAACCAAAGTTTATCTCATCTATTATTGATTGTTTAAGGAACCAAAGAAAATTATAGATTATATTTCATTAAAAAAATCTATTGATCCATAATATCAAGTCACCAACCACAAATGAATGAGTGAAATTTTCATCATCAGGAAAAATTATATCAAACATCATGACTCAACTCTAAATATTCCTAAAAACAAGAGGGAATTTATAGTACCCAGAACACTATAAAATCAAGTTCTCCAAAAATATAAACATCTATCACCTCCACGACATACATAAGTAGAAACCTCAATTGGGGACCTATACCTCATTTTATGACACCTAAATTGAGAGGGTGGCCGACACATATGGAGAAATGATACCCTAAAATGTATAGAGTGTATCATCTAGGAGGGTTGCAAAATTCCTGAGAGGATCAACCATACCTAGTCCCTATGATTGGGTTAATTAATACACTATATATATGGAGGACCCAAACCAGAGAGTCAAATGTTCTCAAATAGGTTTGACTACCTTGTTGATGCTCTAATAATCCACCCAAACACGTCATCATCTCCATGAAATTACAAAACTACAAAATATTAGATGTCTTGAATATGAACCCTAGATGATGAATATATATTCCATCAGATTTTGTGCATAAAAATCCATGTATAGATAACTCATATTTCCAAAATTGGATTCCAGGTTGAATAATATGAAGAATATTATACAACACCTATTACATGATATGTCTATTAGGGTTTATGGTTTATTGGTATACTCTAGCAGGCTGGTCATACATTACCATTTCATAACTTATGTGAAGAAAGGTTACATGACATCTCATGAGGGTTATATAGTGTGTGGGTATTCTTTCAAGATATGGGCATGTGATTTTGGTAGATCCCTCTATGCATATAAAGTACATTTAATGTTATTTATATGTGGAATGTGGTTTAGATGACCAATAATACATTTCTTTAATCTTACATATATTGAAAGACCATAATATTGTTCTTATATAGGTTGGGATACATGGAGACTATAATTTATGTACACAACATGTGAATCCATTATTATAAACTGGGCATGTATGTGGGGTATACTATAAGACACATGTTTTTTCGATAAAAAATGTGTGACCTAAAGTCAGAAGTCTTGTGATTTTCAAAATGGTGTATATTACTAATTGAAGTCTATTAAAAAGTGACATGAACAAATTTCTGAGGGTTACATGTCATTTTACATTTATTTAATGTTGAAAAAGAAATATAGAGTCATATATGGCATGTAACTTTGTACTGAATTTTGTGAGATCATGAATCTCCAAAATACCAAATCAAGATATTCTAATTGTGAATAGAATTTCCACCTTCACCTATAGAGACATATTATTTATTGGTTGAACATTTCACCTCCAAACTAAACATCACACCTCACCAGGGTGATTTCTATGCATCCTTATTCATGTTAATTTTATTTTCAATGATTATTTATATTCATCACACATCAGTCACAATCCCCTATGAATAATAATAATAATAATAATTTTATTCACCATGAACACATTTTTCATCAAATAAAAATAATGAATGTTATTAAACTAATAGTGCTGATAAATGTATAGGATTTATCATCAAATTTATCCTAATTAATCCAATCCTCATGCTCTCTTGGTTCAAGGATATGATATTATTGTGGTATAAAACAATATCCTTTACCTAATGAGAAAATAATCCAATTCAAATTTTCAATTAAATATTTATTTATAAATGTTTATTTTATTATAATATAATATATTTTCTTATTATCCATAAAAATTTTCTTTAAAATAATTTCAATAACATAACATAGTTAATTTAATTCAGGAAATTTATTTATTCAAGCAACGTGACAAAAAAAATTTAGTGCATCATAATATATTTCCGACCATTTTCATCTTGAATAAAAAAATATATTACCACCTATATAAATTTAACCACATTTTTATTGGGAAATAATATTTTGAAAATATTAGATTTTTTAGTGTTGGAAAAATAATTTCATTGATTATCAAAAAAATATAATTATTTTAAAAAGTAATTATCAATAAAATAAACTGAAAAAATATATTTTTAAGATGAGAATCATCATTCCACAAATGGTTTATAATTTATGTTAAAAAGGGATTAATCTTCCAAGAATTATTAATAATAAAAATACTCATTTGAATTACCATAAAAAATAAGATGAATCTTCTTGGTCAAAATATACCACTTTTTATCAAACAATTTCCATAGAATTCTAGGTGATTTAACCATGATGAAGGGAAGGATGGACAACATGAAGAGAAATGAGGTATAAAAAGAAGGAAAATTGTCCTACCTCATTAGTGATAAACACTGACACTTCAAAACTTCATCATTGATACACCTTAACAATTCTTATGTTTCATGGTTTTCATTATAATGATACTTCTCCATTCATTATTTTAACCATTGTATTAATGATCACAGTGAACACAATGTCCCATTATCCAATGTGCGGAAGGAGATATATATGTATATATTTAAGGGTGGTTTTACTCTATCCATGATGAAGGATAGGTATTTGATTCTCTCAATGGTGGAGGAAATACTTTAGTGGAGGAATTTTTTCCTTTATGATAAATTTGCATCATTATCCCATTAAATGCATACATAAACAATCATTAAATCTTCTATTACTTTTCAAATTAATCCCTCTATTTATGGGGTGTCAGTTATCCCAAAATGACATTCTCCATAATCTTCCAACACCATTACGTCACCATTAAACCATGAATTCTCCACATCACTGAAAAATATCCTTGCTAATACCACTAGAAGATATAACAAAAAAAGTTTTTTATTAGATAATCCAATGCTTGTGGCTAAAAATATATTTTTCCACAGATCATCATATGAGCACATAATTTATAAATTTTCTCAGAAAACACCCCTTTTTATACACAACAATGTTATGAGAATTTTAATCTAAGAAATTTCTTAGGAGATACAAAAAATTTCACTCACAAAATAAATATTTATTCAAAAATAAATATTAATTATTCCATGAATTTTAAGTAAATCAAGAACTTACCAAAATTTAACAGAAGGGTAAAAACCAAATTAAAAGAGTAACATAAAATAATAATGAAAAATCCAAGGTCCTTTACCATGGTGATATAACCATTTTATTATTTCTAGTGGATTAGTACTTCAAAAATAAAAAATGAGTTGTCATGATCAAGAAAAAAAATATAGGTAACTACAATATTTATTTGTCTTAGTTAACAATGATTTATTTAATTTCATGAGGTAGAACTCCCAGGAAATATGTTCAAGTAAAATAATCTGAAATATTTTTTCCTTTAATTTTCATGTCATGGATATAAAATTATGTTTTAGTCACTCAATTTTCATCATAAAATCAAATTATGTTATGTAAAATATCTACCAAAACTATGTAGGATAGCCTTATAAGTGCTATATGTTATATTTATATTGAGTGTAATTTTCATACTATATTCAGTGAATAAGCTATTATATAACCTTTATCTTATCTATATTGAGTTGATTTTATAATTTTTCTCATAAAATAACCAATTTTATCTCTCATAGTAAATACTTTTCAACTTCATATATCAATATTCAATAGAAATTAAACACTAATTCATGAATGTTGTTACATGTTATATTGAAAAAATTCATCATCAAACATATATTTATTTAATTATTTATTTATTAATAATTCTTAACTTAACTAGGGAGTTTTTATATTCCTCAAGAACTCTTCAAATCATCATAGAATAATTATTAATTTATTTTTTCATCTAAAGAAATTTCATCATGATTTATAATCAATTATTTAACTTCATAATTTCATATCATTGTTTCTTCTAGTATACTATGTAGTTTCCCACCTAGAACAACATAAGTGCTTGACTGTGTTCATTCCTAATATTTCCAATGAACATCACAGAATTTGGAAACATATCTAATCAACATTCAAACATCATAATAAGTCCACATACATATAAAAAAACATTATATTAAATTTATTTCGTATTTACAGATTTTATGAGTTCTCAAATAAAATACCATATATCATAATGAGAAGAAAAATTAACCATTGTAATTAAATCAGAAAATGAAAAATAATTCAATTTCATATAGAAATAATTAATAAAATTATAAAAATTATTCACTTTGATTGTATCGCCATTGTATGTTTTATAAAGTGTAATGAATTACAAATTTCTTGATTTATCATTGAAGGGAGTAATTTTAATAACATAAAAAGGAATATATAAAATAAAAAATAATCACAATTCTATGAGTATTTAAATTATAAGTCTTTAAAATATGATTTATATTTCATTATAGGATTATACCCTCTCAAATGATGAAAAATAATGAACATTATAAGTATAAATTAATATATCTATTACATTATCTAATGTTAATAAAAATATCTATAAAAATCAATGAGATAAGGATAAAAATATAATATTTGTCACAAATAATTATGGGATACAATCTAGACTAACACCCATCCTAGCCAACCATTGGCCCAATAAGAATTCATGATCCCCACATAAAGAATCATCGGCTCCACTACCCTATTGATGGTGCTTACTTATTACATTGGTATGAGATATAAGGAATCACATCACCAATGATAAATTAATTTATCCCTCTTAGAAACTAAATGCATACATGACTTACATATTACATAGTAAGAAACAATTGAATTAAAAACATTCTTTCATCCTTGAAATTAATTAAAAGAACCCTTATTTATATCTTGTGGAGAGGAAAACAAAATAATGTGTGGAAAAAATACTTATTAAGGGTTACATAGAAGGGAAAGTATCATGAGTTAATAAGGAATTAACAATATAGAAGGTTATATAATAAAAAAACATACCATATAATCAAAAAATTGAACATAAAATAAATCCATGGATAAAAAAAATAAAAAATCAAAGGGAAAATAATACTAAAATCTCAATGAAGGAGATTCATGATGTTAGACATTCATGATCTTAAAATGAAGGACTATTAACCAAGAAAACATAAATATTGTCAAAGCATCTTAAATAATCCATCTTACATATATAATTATGGGTTACACAAAATACCCAAATATTTTGACATGATATTATATCCTCAAAAAATATATCACTTCAACTATTTTCTATATCATGATACCTGTTGATGAATCGAGGGGTTATTTATAACTAAGAAACACTAGTAACATGGAAATTCCCAATACATTCCTCATATATTGAATCAAAAATATAATATGTGATAAATATGGATTATAAATCAATAAATATCCATATTCAATCAATGATAAAAAAATAATTATTTCATGATTAAATGATATAAATAAGCTTCCTTAAATTAATACCATCTATGGAAATGGTATATGGTTAAGACAATACTGAATATATCAATGACACTACAAATATGGGAATGTGAGATAAAAAAATAATTTCCAATAAAATTATGGAGAGTGATACAGAATGTGATCATTTTAATGTTAATGAATACAAAACCATTAATCGATATTGGGTGAAATAACACTATCTATTCTTCATTACCTAACCCATGGAAAAGAAATAGGTTTCATAAATATTTCTATATCATATAATTATATTAAATATATATAATGAACGTAGATGGTATCATTATATTAGTTTTTATAGTGAATAATTATAAATTTCCAAGTATTTTTTCATTGATGAAAAACACATTTAAAAGAACATTGAAACCTTTCATTGAAAACTAAGAAACAATCCTTTTATTTTTGTATCTTTAAAAATAAAAAATTAAGAGAATATTGAGAAAAATAGTTTATTTTAAAATAACCATTTAAACATGAAATGTAATATTTAAATGAATTAATTTCCATTATAGTGGGAAAATAAATCATTAATTAAAATTTAAAAATAGATATTCCTTTCAAAATTTTTGTAAAAAGTTACTAAAGTGCCTCATTAGGAAAAAGAAAATAATATTCCCATTAAAACATTGAAATTCAATTGAAATATGGTTGTTAGTGAATTGAAATAATCATTTTATCATATAAAATAACATTCTAGAGAAAATTTTATTGAATAAAGACATTAAAGGAATTTTTTCTGACCGTAGTGGAAATAAGGTCACCCTTTCCAAAAAAACATTTTCCCAATCATTTTAAGTGCCAAAGAGATGAAAAATTGGATAAATACATAAAAACAATAAATTAATTGAATATATTAAAATATATGGGGTTTATGTATAATGGATCATAAAATTAACTAAATAAAAATTTGAGCATAAACAATCTTGATTAAAAATGAGATTTTGAAAAAAAAAACCTTATTTCTATGGTAACTTTTGTATCAAAAAACCATAAAAGAGAAAAATTGAATAATTTTTTTTGGAAAATAATAATAAATATGAATTCATGATACATGGAATAAAAAGTGAATTATATACACCATGTGAAATAAATTAGGTATATAATGTTACAAATGGATCATTAAAGTAGAAAAAAGATAAAATAACTCTTACATGAAGTCCATCATTTTTCATATGTGTTCTTAAACTCAAATATATATTATATATATTAATTATTTACATTATTTAGAACCATTTTATGTTTTACCCCTATCATAATAGATTTTTATTTCATTTTTACCATGTCATATATAGTTACTAAATCGATTGAGTTCATGTTAGAAGTTTTGATGGTGTTCGGTTTATAATCTAATTTTTTTGATAGGTTGACCATGGTCAAAGGGTTCATTGTTTCATCATATAAAATTATTAATAATTATATAATTATCATGTTTAAACATTAATTACAATTTTACTACCATTCAAGAAATGTGAAAAAAAACAAATAACATATCTTTGTGGAGGAGGTAGTCTAATCATACAGACATACAACGTTATCAACATACAAAGGATTAAAAGGTAAGACAGTAAGTAATATATTATATTTAAGTATTCATAATTATTTAATTAATATAATATATATTCATTAAATCTATCCAAATAACCAATCATGGGAAGTGGAGATGAAAATAGAAGAACATTGCATCATGGAGATATAAGTCCATATGTATGAATGAGCAATGTTTTTATTTCCCATTGGATAGAAAAAGAGATGAATAAAGGTTATAAAATCAATATAAAAACATTTTCGTATATATATGTTATTTATGTTATTATATTATAATAGTTAATATATATTTTAATGTGGTAAAATAAGAAATAAAATGAAAGAACTCAGTTAATCCTTCTTAGGATGGTCTTTGGGGAAGACCAGATGCTATAGGTAGGTGAGAATGGATCTAGGAATGTAATTTTTTTAGTTATTGCCTAATTAAATTGAACATTTTGTGAACGAAAGAGAAGATAGGGGGTTCCCTTTGAAAAGTGAGTTTGGTGGAAATATTATAAATAAATGAAATATTAATTTATAATAGGTCTCCAACTAATTTTAAATAGCTCTAAAGTGAAACATATTTTACAATAAGTATGATAAGGTTAACATAAAATCAATAAATAAAATTTTAAAAACAACAATTGGAATTTCAAACCTTGTCTTTTTAGTTTAACCCCATTGTTAACCCTATTTAACCTTAATCATGGAAACACATTTTTCAATACTTAATGGTCATAAAAATAATTTTAAAAATTAAAACTGGTAAATACATGGATTATTCAAGATCGGTTTGAAATACTCCCATAAATTTGAGTTATTATTGTATTTTAATTTTTTTATAAATTTTTTAAAAATCAATTTTAAACATTAAATAACATTTAAGGTTATATTCAAGCCTATTAAAAAAATTATTTTTAAAGGCATCAAATTAATAATTAAATTCAAATATAAATACTTTAACTCTTGTTATAACATTATATGTATTCATTAAATTATTATATAATCATAAATATTCAAAAAAAAATTATTTTAATGATTTTAAAACCATTTACTTGATTTTCCTTTTACTTTGATGAAGCACTACGTTAGTGTTATTTAAGAATTCAAGGTAATTATACCATCACAAAAAAAATTACTATAATAAACAAATTATTTATATTATATATAAATATTTATGACAAACCACAACTTATTTCCCCAAAAAATAAAAAAATATAAATATTAAATGAATGAGATTGATATTTTGTATTTATTCTTTACATAAGGTAATATATATGTCATTATCAAAGTAAAATGGTTAAAAAATTACATATATTATAATAGATGATGGTTGTAATCTAAATAAACAAATAAAATAAAATAAAATAAAGTTCTAGGGTGATATTATATCAATAACTCATAGTTTTAATTAGGTTTAACCCATTTTACCCTTTATCACAATTACTAATTTTACTATGTTTACTGTTCATTATGACCAAAATTGAAATTAGGATATTTAAGACATTTGAACCTCATGATTATAAATGTGAAATAAATTTTTTTAATAATTAATTCCTATAAATGATAGAAATTACTTTTAATATAAGTATTAAAAACATATCAAAAATAGTTCCTAGAAAAAGAAACTTTTATAACATAATAATGATTTTACACCGAAATGGACCAAAGGACATCTTTTTTTATTTATTTTTGATAACCCCCTTTCAAGGGATGAGGGGGAACCCTTACAAGGCTCGTAGGATTATAGGTTACATTTCATGTAGTCTTAGAGAAAAAACAGGCCCTGTTTGTCTTAAGGAAATCATACAGACTGTGACTACTTGAAACTTCCCATCCCTAGCATCTGCATCATGAATAGATCTCCACCTTTGCATGGTTGTTCGACTATGTTGTTCTATGAAGATATGAAGAAGCCTGGTATCAATGGAATTAATTAGATTATTCTTAATAAAAAAATAGTACCTGAATTAAAATAATATTTAAATAAAAATATAATTTTTAATTTAAAAGAAAATGAATGGAAATTTTCATCAAAATCAATATTTTTACCAATTCACAAAAAATAAATATTTTCAGAGAAATTACCAAAAATCATCATAAGAAAATTTTGATGTGATGATTTCAAAAATTATTTTATTTTTTTAAAATAAAATTTCTAAAATAAGTTGAAATTAATTATAATTACCCATGGATAAAAATCCTAAAAACGTTTTTTAGAAGATAATTATTTTTAAAGAATAAAATGATTTTTTTTCTTATTATTTTCCAAGTAACGAAATTTATATAAATGATAACATTATTGATGGAATTCATTATTATTGGTCGGAGTAGATTACTCAATAGGGGAGGGGTGAACTGAGTAACTATAAAAATTTCTGTAAAAATTATTTCTAAAAAGGTTTCCCCAAAGATTAAATATAGCCCAATTAGTCAGGGTTATACCATTATAAGAGTTTGACTGTTTGAGTAACTTCTTAGAAGATTGATTAATTCTATTTAATCTTAATTTGTGTTATTAATATTTCTTTTTAAGTTATTATAGTAAGACAATCTAGTTATAACTTCTTTCATCGACTAACTATCAAACTAAAATTAGTGATTTATGGATTATATAGTAAATCAATAAAATAGAGAAAACTAAATTAAGTAGCACATCAGTTATGAAAAAAGTGGTTCAGTCTCAAGTCAAGACCTAATTCACTCCACATGGTGATCATTTACCACCAAGAAGTTTATATATATAAACTTTGATCCACACCCTGGATCGGGGTTAACAATAGTACATAGACTGTCCAGGTCACACAGGGACCTCTTCCATAGTTTTCATGGGGACGAAACACTAGGCCACACAGGGACCTCTTCCGCAGTTCTTTGTGGGTACAAACTTCCAGGCCACGCAGGGACCTCTTCCACACTTATCAGTGGGTATACACCAGAGTAAAATAATGGATAAGTAAGGATATCTTGTATCCTTCATTTTAATGTAGGAGACAATGTGTGTTGTTCTACAGGTACACACTCTACTCGAAAGGTAAGAAACAGATACACAACAGAGAAGAAATATAGAAAAGGGTTTTGAAGTGCTCTGAGTATTAGTATTTGCATCTTTGGAATTCTTGAGATGAAGCAGATGCAGATCTCGAGTCCTTGTCTGTAAAATTTAGTGTTGCGATTCAGCTTGTGTTCGTCGTGAGGTTTAATAGAGTGAATATGATCTCTAAGATTCAAATATGATTCTTGTGTTCTTCAGTAGTGTCGAGTTGCAGGCATAATGCCTTTTTCTATTGAAACATTCTCTAAGTGTGTTCTTCGTTATGGTTCTCATGGCCTTGCTTGCTTTTTTTGTTTCGCACACATTGATTCTTGGCCACACATTGCTTTTATCTTGGAGTTCATGTGTTGGAGGGGTCAGTTTTCATGTATTCTACACCTCATACCTCATACTGTCTGATGTTATGTCTATAATGAAACGTTAATTATTTCAGTGCATTAAAATCTTCAAATATGACCATTAGAAATTAAATTGAAAGACGACAAAATAGTTTATGAAATAATGTCACAGTAAGTCATGGAAATGGTCTCCCCTTTTCATGGTGTCTAGATTGATCACTGGTTTTTAGTGTCACAGTGTATCATGGTCACGGTGTCTCACGGTCATGGTGTCTCATGGTCACGGTGTATTATTCATAGTTTCTTGTTCACGGTGTCTACTTCCCAGTGTCTTGCTTCACAGTGTATACTTTATGGTGTCTTGCTACACAGTGTCTGCTTCACGGTATATTTCTTCATGGTGTCTCAGAATTTTCAGTGTAACTGTTTTCAGACTTAAGAAATGATAATAATAGAATGGATTAGACTTAAGCATTTTTCAAAGAAGTTATTATGAGAGTAGATCAAAGATAGTATAAAGTAAGTAAACATAATATAGAAAAATTAAGATCTTGAATGGATCTTCTTAAAGCATGAGAATAATTTAAAAATTAATACACATGATATGATATAATTTACAGGAGTTAACTAGGTTGAATAAGATTTGTGATCATTAAAACATGATTAATACATGAGGAGTCTAACAATCTCCCACATTTTGATGATCACAAATCATGTAAAGTTAAGGTGTATATCTGATTCAACTATAGAGATAAATAGCTAATATATAGAAATTTATCCCCCTTTTGGGATTATAAAATATATGGAATAAGAGAAGTCAAAAATGCACATTCCATTAATAGAAAACAAGGTTCATTACAAAACAAAAGAGAAATACAAAAGCAATAGCATCCTTATCAAAAAAGTGTAATCATTGTTCTTCTTCATGGGATAGCCTTATCTTTTCCTTTAGATATAGTGGCAGAAGATGAAGCCATAAGGGCAGAGGCCGAGGTAGAAGAAGGCAGTGAGGTGGTTGATAAAGTGGGTAAAGGAAGGCCTTCAAAAACTGATGGAGCCAAAGTATGAGAAGTAGAATATCTAGGTAGTTGTTGATCGAGAATCACATGACTGATATAACTTAGTTCTTGGATGACAGACATAGTGGTTGAGGCTAGGGAAGAGTTGAAGGTAGGAATCCTAGGTCTTAGAGGTGCTGCCACTGGAGCAACAATGGTTGTACTCTAGACATGAAGATAGGGACTTAGAAGTTTGATGAAATCTGTAATGATCTCTCCAACATACTGCATGGCTTTTGGAAAATCATCCTTGTTCTCTATAAACTTTTCCAACAATCGAGTAAACTCTATGATCTTTTGAACTTGGGTCTTGAAAGCTTGACTCATTGGAGGAATATGCATATTTTCTACAAGATACTTGAAATGGTTTGTCATATAGGTCATGGAGAAGATTCTATTGAAGTAGAAATACCCTTTCATGATAATATCTTGCTGTGAATAATTAGCAATTTTGGAGTGGATTTGTACTAGGTCAAGAACTCTATCATTGTTATTGACAACTTCAGATAGAGAAGTCGTATTGAAACCACTGTGTACATTCTGATGCTCTTCTTTGACTATGGTTCTGAGCAGATCAATGTCTAAGGAGGGTTTATAGGATTGACCAGATGCATCAGAGGCATTGACAGTTGTGGTCATATATTTGAGTTGATTCATCACCTTTTGAAGACACCCAATATACTCATCAGTGAGTTTATTAAGATTGACAACAAGCTCTCTCATTTCCTTCAGAATTTGTTTGTTTCTTTCAACTATCTTTTCATCTAAGGAAGCTAGATAAGGTTGAATATGAGACACAATAACCTATGGAATTTGAGAAGAAATAGGTTCAATAGGAGGAGAAACATGCTCAGATCTTGAATGCACCTCTCTCCGCATGTCTTCAACTATACTTCATAGGGTCTTAACTTCATTACTGAGGAGCTTATTTTCAACTCTTACTTCTTGAATCTCATGCAGAATTTTAGGTTGAATATTTTAGATTATCTTTTCCAAGAACAGTGAGGCATCTCTCTCACTTAAATTGTTCATAGGAATAGGATGGGTATTCACGAGTTTCTCAACTCCAAATAGGAGGGTTGCACCAAATTCCTTCAGATCATCCTTACTCACAAAAGATGGTTGTTCAGATAAAGGTTCAGGAGTAGGGACTGGTACAGGATCAGGTTCCTTCTCAGGTGCGATATTAGAGATTAATTTCGACTAGAATAAAGAGGAAAGATCAAGTCTAGTTGTTGTAACCTACTGAGAGTCATCCACATCATAGAAACTGGGAAACATATACTGAGTTTCTACATGACTTGACTCATTTGGATGTGAAGCTTCAATAGACTCATGATTTGGGGTTTTCTCCCCCTCAATAGGTGCCTTCTTCTCTTGACTGAGAGGCTTAGGATCTTGGTCTAATTCCATAGACTCGGCTCTAAGTTCCTCACTCATTTCCTATCTAGCTAGATGAAAAGATAGCACCATCCATTATTTAGCTAAAGAGATGATTTTCCAGAATATATTGTTCCACCGGGAGTTCCTCAAGATTCACCTCTTTCCAAACAGGTAGATCTTCCACTATAGGCTCTTCCATGACATTCTTTTTAGATTCATTGACAACTGATTCTGTTTCAGCCTCGAGTTGAGTTTCCATATTAGCAGCTTCTTTAGGAGCATTGAATTTTTCTTCAAGAACTTCATGAGGAACAATAGTCCAGTCTTATTCAACAGCTTCCCTAGGTGGCACTTCAGCCTCTTCTTCCACTTCTTTAGGATACTCAACAATCGCATATGTTTCCTAACCAAGATTAGAAATATTTCTTGGTCTTGATGGATAATCCATCGGATTTAATTTCTCATAAACTCTATCATTGTCTTCCACCTATTCCATTTTTCAAGGATTCAAGTTTATTTTCATCCTCTTAATAGTGTATTTTGAGATACAGAATTCACAATCCTTAATCATTTCCTCATTGGGTCCAACCATACATTTAGAATGAAGCATGGATAAGATTAACTGTGAGTAAAACATGGAAGTTGACTTTGATGTGACTTTGATCAACTCACACATATGGTGTATGATATACTAGCAAAATCTGATCTTATGCCCATTTTTTCATAAGGTGAATCAGAAACACATCTTGATATTTCAAAAATAGAAAAATCACCTTTTTTGGTACTAACCAAATTTTGTATAAACATGAACAGAAGCCTTGATTTTCCATCTAATTTAGCAGCAATGGCTCTCCTCAGGGTTCCATTTCCATTTAAGATTTTTAGGGAATATTCTAAATCAAAGATTTCGGTTGAAGGTGGAGGTCTTCTATGATAATCATCACAGATGCCTCCATGAGGTATCCTAAGGCATGAAACCCATATCCTTGAAGAGAATGAGAATCTCTGGCCATTGACCTAGATTATTACAACATAACAGTCACCAGAATCAAAAGAGAATTCTACGTACTCGTAAAACTGAGCCACTAACTTAAGGTAGATGGGTCTATATTCCTTCGAGAACCACTCTAACTAGCCTTGATATTCTAACACATTCAATACCATAGACATATTAGACAGAATCCAATTGGGGAAAATCATTTTCTCAGGTACAAGAATGCGGTTTACCATATTCCGATTTAAAGGTCGTTTGGGTGTTAGATTAGGTGAAATATTCTTTTTCTTCAAGTTGTGCTTCTCATGTTTCGACGATGATGGACATTTCATTCTTGGAATTCACTGAAAGTTCAAGTGAGAGAAGGATGGCAGGGATGAAGAAGGGTTCTAAATGAGTATGTAGAAGAAACACAATGTGAATAATAAGTGATACTTTCTTTATTTTATCATTTAGGAATACCAAACATCAAAAGAATAAAAATTCGGGAAAATAAGGAAGGGAAAAGAATAATTACTATGATACAGGTTTTTACAAAAAAATTATAAAGAATTTTTACGATGAGACTGTGTCTGGTAATTACAGTGAGATAATAAACACATGTTACGGTGAGAGAGTGAATGAACTTCTCAGTGTGCATTATGGTGAGACAGTAACTATTATATAGTAATCATAGAATACTAATTGTGAGACCGTAAACATGAAATTTACGGTGAGACAGTAAACATGGGAGATAGTAACTGAGTATTACAGTGAGACATTAATACGAAATAATAGCTGAGAAACTATAATCATGAAAGATTAAAGTATAAAATAGTAAGTTATCGAATAGTAATACCTGAAAAAGTAACATGTAAGGTATCTATTTGAGATTTATCATTCCTAGATCATGTATGATGTAGTCTATTATCTTATAATTTAATGTTTTGGAGAATATATCAGCAAGTTGATATTTAGTAATATTGAATTCCAAAGTTATATAACCTTTTTTATAATGATCTCTCAAAAAGTGATGTATTACATCAATGTACTTTGTCCTAGAATGTGAAATAGGATTTCTTCAGTAGTTAGTAGCAATTGTGTTGTCACAATTTATAGGTACATGTTTGAATTGATATCCATAATCTAGTAATGTGTGTTTCATCCAAAAAATTCGTACACAAAAACTGTCGGCAGCTATGTATTCAGCTTCTGTAGTAGATAATGCAACAGAATTTTGTTTCATACTACAAAATGATACTAGTGACTTGCCTAAAAGGAGACATATTCTATATCTGATTTTTCTATCTAACTTATAGCCACTGAAGTCAACATCATAATAACTAACTAATTAAAATGATTTTCCTTTAGGATAAAACAGTCCTAGATTGGGTGTAAGCTTGAGGCATTTGAAAATTCTCTTTATAGAATTTAAATGTGATTCCTTACGATTTTCTTGAAAATGAGCACACATACACACACTAAACATAATTTCAAGACGAATAGCAGTTAAGTAGAGTAAACATCCAATCATTCCTTTATATGTGGTTTGATCAACATATTTTCCAACTTCATCAAGATCCAACTTACAAGTGGTACTCATGGGAGTGTCACTACTTTTAGTGTTATCCAATCCAAAACGTTTTAGAAGATATCTTGAATTTTTAATTTGGGTTAAAACAATTCCATCATTATTTTGAAAGATTTTAAATCCATGAAAGAATTTTAGTTCACCCATTAAACCCATTTCAAATTCGTTTTGCATCATTTTAGAAAAATCAAGACATAAATAATTCTTTGAAGAACCAAAAATAATGTCATCCACATAGATTTGAACAACCAAAACATCATTTGAAATTCATTTTATAAAAAGGGTAGGATCAGATATCCCTTTTGTAAAACCATTGGAAATAAGAAAAGTAATCAATCTATCATACCAAGATCTTGGATATTTCTTTAAGCCATATAATGCTTTTGATAGTTTAAAAATGTGATTTGGAAAATTGGGGTTTGTAAATCTAGGGGGTTGTTCAATAAAAACATCCTCAGCTATATACCCATTTAAGAATTCACTCTTAACATCCATTTGATATAGTTTCAAATTCAGATGTGCAGCATATGAAAGTAGGATTCTGATGGCTTCAAGTCTAGCTACTGGTGCAAAGGTCTCCTCATAGTCAATTCCTTTTTCTTGACTATAGCCTTGTGAAACTAATCTAGCCTTGTGTCTAACTATGTTACCAGATTCATCTACTTTCTTTCTAAACACCCATTTAGTGCCTATGGTAAAAGTGACCTTGGTTCTTTCAACATGTTTCCAAACATTGTTTCTTTGAAAATTATTAAGTTCTTCTTGCATTGAAATCACCCAAAATTCTACATTGATAACATAATAAATGTTTTTAGGTTCAAGTTGTGACAAGAAGGCTTGATGTTCAACCTGATTTCTAAGAGAATCTCTAGTTTGAGTTCCTATGTCTATGTCTCCTACAACAGCATCTAAGGGATGGTTCTTAAGTGTTCTAATAGTTCTAGAAAATGATGGACTAGAAATTTTAGGTTCATCAACAGATTCAGGTCATTGTGACTTGATTCTAAGGAATTTCTAGAGTTGTAAGTTTTCACAAATTATTTTGAAGAAGAATTTGAGGATATGGAATTGATGTTCAGATTTCATACATCATCCTCCAGATTCTCTAGGATGGTTTTAGACTCATGTGGATTTTTTTCATCAAATTTGACATGAACCGATTCGTCCACACATTTAATTCTTTCATTGAATACTATATAGGCTTTACTAGAAATTGAATATGCTAAAAAGATACATTCATAACTTTTGGATGAAAATTTGTCAATATTGTCTTTGGTTTTAAGAATATAGACTTTGTAAACAAAAACTTTGAAGTAGCTAACTTTGGGTTTTATATTGTTTCTTAATTCATAAGGAGTCCTCTTAAGAATAGGTCTGATCAACACTCTATTGATTATGTGGCACGCTGTATTGACAACTTCAGCCCAAAATTAAATAGGTTGATCATATTCACTAAGAATTGATCTAGGAATCTCTTGCAGGGTTCTATTTCTTCTCTATGCAACTCCATTCTGCTGAGGTGTTCTAGGGGCATAGAAATTGGCACCATAACCATTTTGTGAGCAAAAGGATTCAAACTCTTTATTTTCAAACTCACGGACTTGATCACATCTTAATGATTTAATTCTAAGTCCACTATGTTTTTCTACATACTTGGCGTATTTGGTAAAATAAGAGCATACTTCACTTTTGTGATCCATAAGGAATGTCCAAGTATATATAGAAAAGTAATCTACAAGAACATAAACATAGTGCTTCCCATTTAAACTAGAAACTCTAGATAGTCCAAACAAATCCATGTGAACTAGTTTGAGAGGTTGATAAGTTGACACTTATTTCTTTGGTTTGAAAGAAACTCTGTGTTGTTTTCCCTTTTGACAAGAATTACACACTTTTTCATTTGGAAACTCAAGTTTGGGTAAGTATTTAACTAGTATTTTTCTAGATAGCATTCTAAGGGAGTGAACATTATAGTTTCCTAGTCTCTATTTCCAGAGTCAAGATTCATTATGAAATACACTTAATCATGCAACATTTTGCGAAGATAAAGAATCTAAATTAATAGAATAAACATTTTCATTTATTAATGGAGAAAATACTAATTCATCTTTAAAATTAAAGACATTACAAGAATCATTTTCAAATAAAACATGAAATAAATCATCACATAATTGTGAGATACTAAGAAGATTGTATTTTAAACCATCAAAAATAGTAATTTAGAAATTAAAACTGAGTTAGAGTTACCGATTTGGCCAAGGCAAATAATATTTCCCTTCTAATTTTCACCAAATGTGTCATGTCCTCCATTTAATTTTATTATGTTCTTGAAACATGAGTAGTCTCCTGTCATGTGCCTTGAACATCCACTGTCCAAGTACCATAGACTTTTGTAGGAGCTCCTTAATCAGCTTTCCTTCAAAAAGATTAAGCGAAAATAGATTTTGGTACCCATACTTGTTTGGGTATAGTAATATTAGTAATAATTGATTTAGGATCCCATTTATTCCTTATAGGTTTCCTATAATCATTGTGTAAATTATTTGAAAAATAAACTGTATTTGGTCCACAAAAACATGAAATAGTAGAATATGTATCATGGATTGAATTAATTGATTTGAGCCCAGAACTAGGAGTAAAACTGTATGTCCTAGATTTTGAAACAAAATTTTTTCTACAAAGATTTCTTTTTCCAGGTTAATAACCAATGCCAATGTTTTATTTAGGGGCAATTTGTTTTCCTAGCATTTGGGTAAGATTATTTTTCCCATTAGTAAACTTATCTAATTCACCATTTAATTTCTCATTAGACATCTTTAATTCATTTTTTTCTTTGAGAAGTTCAGAAATTTTCTCCTTTTCAGTTGTGAGTGAAAATTTAATAGTTTCGGTAAGAGCATGTTATTTCTTTAATGATTTATATTGGTCTTTTTGTTAATTCAATGTTTCTTCAAGAATGTTACAGTATTCAAACATTTCTTCATTAGTCATATTTTCATAGTCACTTTCATCTTTAGAGTAATATGAGTTATGTATAGAAGAGTTCAGTGTTACCTCAGATGTTTTTGTCATAAAACACATATTGGATTTTTTAGCCTCTGCATCATTTGATGTCTCTGAGTCACTTGAACATTCCTCAGAAGCACTCCAGGTTTCTTTCATTTCCTTTTTGTACCTCCTGTCCTTGTCCTCGTATTTCTTTTTTGTACTTGAGATTTGGATAGTCATCATTTACATGTCACTTGTTCTTACATTCATAGTAGACAATTTCATTAGTCTTGTCACTTCTTTTCCAGTCATTATTCTAGTTTCCTTTTTGGACATATTTTCCGTTGAAGTTAGGATTTCTGAAAAAAATTCTTCTTTTTGTAAAATTGTTTGAATCTTCTGGATTGTTGAGCCATTTCCTCATCACTGTCAGGTGATTATTGTTCCCTGGTGGAGCTCTCTACAAAATCTTCCAGTTTCCTATTGTCTTTCTTCTTAGTTTCCGTGGTCTTGAATGCAACAGATTTCTTATTTGGTTCATCCTCCTATTTAATTACTTTTAGCTCTTCTTCATTCATCATGAGTTTCCCAATGGGTTCTTTTATAGGTAGTTTGTTGATGTCGCGTGATTCTCCAATAGAGATAGAGGTTCCCCTCCATCTGTCTGGTATAAATCTAAGGATTCTCATTGTAAAGACCCGTAAATTTCAAGGAAATTTTTTTCTTAATTTTCTTTGGAGTTTTACAAGAACGCAGTCTATAACGGCACGTGATTCTGAGGCCCGGTGTGCCCGGAATCATTTTCCGAAGTTTGGCTCGGGTACGTTCAGTGAACGGATGAGTGGGTTTTCCTAACTTTTGAACCGGTGCTCGGAATCAAATTCTGAGGGCACCGATGGAATCGCAATGCCGGTATTTGCTTAGAAACGCCTCTTCCGGAGTTGCGTTTTCTCGGGTGTGGTTTTTAATTTTCGGGCTTAAAGTTAAGAAATAAAATAATTGTTCGACAAACATTATTTTATTTCTCTTAAGCCACTTGGAAACCACTTGAAGCCACTTAAAGCGGCTTAAGATGAGTTGATCTGGATAGGATGCTATCCAAAAATATCCTACCCTCTTAGTAGGATATTTGTGAGGTGGGGCCCGCACACGCCCCACTGTTTCTTTTTCGCTAAGTAACGCACCCGCAAAAACCCGTCATTATGAAAGTCAACTGACGCGTTTTCTTAAATTCTTAACGCACCATTTAATTGGGTGCTTTTATTCGTGAATTAAATGGGCAGTTTCTTTCATTGATTTAATTGGACGGTTTATTTCGTTGAATTAATTCTACGAATTAATTGAGTCGTTACTTACCCTTTTTCGTTCGTTGGAATAATAATAAAATAAGACCAACACGACTTTTGGAGGATTGCACGTTGAGAGGCTTCGACAGAATCCTTGAGCCTTCATCCTCTTTTGCGAAGAACGCGAAGAACACGAAGAACGCGAAGAACGCCTACCTCCGACGAAGAATTCCGAACCTGCGGAAATCGACGACGCGACATCGTGTGCTGCGACACTGACATTCCCTTTCCTGCAACGTTCTTCTGCGACGTCTCTTCCTCCGCAACAAAATCTTCTATCAGTTGTTTGAGGTAAGAGACTTCGGGTTTCTCTTAAATCTCCTTTGTGGTTTTTAACAAAACACAAATTTAATTATATATAATTAAATCTATTGTTTCTTGGTCCGTTGAGTTCACCGACTCAATGCCGGATTCCGCGACGACGCGACGCCCCTTCCGCGATGACGTGACGATCCCCTCCTTCCGTGATGAACAATTCCTCGAGGAACCCGCGAGCGACGACTTGACGAGGTAGGGATTTTTGTTTGGAAATGCCCTTATTCCCGTGAACGTTTCTTTAAAATTAAAGAACCTGATGCAAATGAACAATTTTAATTTATTAAAATTGTTGTATCTTGTGTTGAATTATTTTCTCCCGTTGTTGTTAACTAACGCGGAGGGTGCAGGCCAAACGAACACGGCCCGACAACCCTCCACCGTTCTTCGTGGTTGTGTGGATTTGGCGGGCGACGGAAAATCGTGACGCAAGGGCAGTTTGTTGATTCCTCAGTGAAGAACGGAACCCGGGAGGAGCACCGGCGCAGACAGGAAGGAAAACAGACCACCAGAGCAACTCCGGTGGCCCGCGGAAGATTCCGGCGGCGCGGGCCGTCGACGCGGTGGCGCCGGCAGCCGGAGGAGGCGGCGCCCCGGCGCGCCGCCGGACGAGGCCGCCGCGGCTGAAGACACGGCGACGACGGCCAACGGACCCGTGGCCGCGCGGGTCCGGTTCGCCTGCACAGGACGTGATAGAAGTCGTGTCCGCAGTTCTCCAGTGCGGCCCACGCGGGGCCGCGACATCTCCAGACCGCGGGGGCAGTGCCCCGCAGTGCCCAGGCGCGCGGCCGAGCCGAGCCCGGCCGGACCGACCGGCCGGGCCGCGCCCTGGCCGGGCCGGACCGGGTCCGGCCGGGTCGGCCCGGGTCCGGACCCCCCATCTTCGGACCATTTTTGGTAAAATGCCCGTAACATGAGCTACGGGCTTCCAAACGACGCGCCGTCAGCGGAAACACGATCCTTGGATCGAGACAGTCTTTTCGGTATATCGCACTCAAGGTTTCGGAATACTTTGAGTTCGTCCGGGTCGGTTCGTACACGAAACCAACCGGGCCCTCGGAGCGGAAACGCTCATATTTTGAGCTACGGACGCCCGATTGACGTGCCGTCAGCTTTGTTGAATTCCTCTAAGTGAGACGGATCTTTTGGCTCAATTTGCCCGAGGTTTGGATGCAGGTGGTGTATGGTCAGGTTGGTTTTGCCTTAAAAACCAACCGGGCCCCTGGGACGAAAAAGCCAATAACTCTCAGACCGGGCGTCCGATTGACGCGCCGTCTGCGACGTTCAGTTACTGTTGAAGATACGGAACTTTTGGATACATCAACTTCGGCCTTTGTGTCAGATGATGTATCAGACTCTCAGCTCATGGAGCGGACCCTCCCGAACGAGTTTGTTGTGTGCGGGAACCCTAGTGCTGGCTGCGACTGCTTCTTCGACAGCGACGACTGTGCAGAGATCCTGAGTGGACTGCAACGACGACTGTGCAGAGATCCTCAGTGGACAGCGACGACAACTGTGCAGAGATCCTCATTGGACTGCAATGACTACTGCACTTAGCGATCCTACGTGGATCAGTGCTACAGGTCCTGTGTGGGCCCGATCCTGTGTGGGTCTGATCCTGTGTGGGTCAGCGCTCAGCGGTTCTGTGTGAGACAGCACCCACAGGTCCTATGTGGGCCCGATCCTGTGTGGGTCATTGTGGGGGTTAGTTACCTATCGATCCTTTGTTGGTCCGACGACTTAGATGGATCGGTGATCATCTTTATCGTCATCCGAAAAAGTATACTTGTGTGAGATGAATCATGTTTACTCTCCTTTGTGGATTGTGTTGTACTATCCTGTGTGGAATTACTATTTAATCTCCTTTGTGGATTGTGTTGTGCTATCCTGTGTGGGTATAAGTTTGCTTTCCTGTGTGGACTGGGTTGTGCTTGGGCTTGGACGTTGGAGCCGAACCGGAATTGATGAGTTAGGTATATGTATGGGAATATACCTAAGCCGTGTCAGATGTTACTTCGTGATTGTATCTTTCCTTCGTGGTTTATCCTTTGTGGATTTCGGGAGACCTTCGGGGTCTCGGGGTCCCTACTGAGTAGCTTGTACTCACCCCTGCATGGGTTATACCCGCACTACGTTGTGTTGGTTGCAGACGACGGACAACACTGATCGTGGTGGAGGCTTGCGGAGCAGGACGGTACCTGGAGGTGGACCACTGGGCGGGACGTACTCGGAGCAGTCAGGTGGACCCGAGGAGCAGTGGAGGCTATATGTACCCACCCTTCTGGTGGGACTTCCAAAGGATGGATCGACGCTTCGACATTTCATTCCAGTTGTTGTTTTTCCTTTCCGTTGTACTCTACAGTTGGGCTTGTATTTCCGGCCCCTTTTACTATCATCACAGCTTGTTACATTTTTTACTTAGTGTTTACTTTTCCGCTTGCTTACTTTGTGTGCTTGTTTACTTTTCAAAGGAAATGCCTTCCCTTTTTGTTGGGATTTACACCTTGGTGCTAGTCGGCAGCCCCTGGCCTATGGAAGGAGGGCTTGGGGTAGTCACGGCACGGGCCCCGAGGACGGGTCGTGACAAATTGGTATCAGAGGTGGTCGGTTCTACCGCAGACTCTGATCTTTCTTCTATGTGATGCAATAGTGTTTAGCGTATTGAGTGTGGTTATCAGTCCAGGGAGTCCAGTGTTGGTGCGGCGACCGACGTATCTGTACACTAGGACCCTGACTTCTGATTTCTGAAATAATGCACGAAAACATTGATTGCACGTGTGTTTCAAGTTTTCTTTGTGATTACTTGTGTCAGCTCACCAGGTATACTGTTCTGACCGTGGCGCGCTTGTTTCCTTTTCAGGATGGCCCAATGACAGCAGCCAGCTAGGGTTCCGAGAGTAGAGCGCGACGATAGCCTGCTGAGCGACGAGGCCTCGGTACAGGGCCCGTTGACAGCAGAGGCACCGGCGGTACCTTTACCCGCCGAGCCCCCGATGCTTCCATCACTGACCGATGACGATGCACGTCGCCTTGGAGATCTGCACGAGTTCCAGCACCAGCAACCACCCAGGTTTCGTTGGGAGACGGACCCCCAGGCAGCCGAGGACTGGCTGGAGGTGGGCGTTCGAGTTTTTAGGCTAGTGAGGACACCAGCAGACCTCATGGTGATCCTCTCGGTGAGCCTACTGCACGCAGCAGCAGGACGATGGTAGAGCTTGATGCTCCAGGTGCATGATGAGATCTCTCTCATCTGGACGGACATCGAGAGCCTCTTCCGCTCAGAGTTCGTCCCGGCCACCCTCCGTGCGGTGCGCATTCAGGAGCTTCTTCAGCTGCGGTAGGGAAGCTTTACGGTCGCCCAGTATGCGGCGAGGTTCACCGATCTTTCTCGCTACTCGACCGACATGGTACGGGACCCCTTCTTCCAGGCCCGGACCTTCGAGCAGGGATTGAGACACGAGATCAGGGCATCAATGATCTCCCTCACCATCCCGACCCTGGAAGGAGTGCTGGAGCGAGACCTTCTGATCGAGATCTTTCTGGCTGAGTCTACTGTGAGACCTACCGCAGGGCGACAGGTGGCGGAGTGTTCGGCAGTAGGTAGCCGACGGATGACTCATGGTTCTAGGCAGACCAGACCCTCTCGTAGACGACCGCGGGACACTGGCTCAACAGTGCGGGGCACACAGCGCGGAGCCAGTCTTCTGAGAGGCAGGCAGTGCTACGAGTGCGGCGGGCAAGGCCACATGGTTCGTGACTGCCCGACCCGTCGTACCGAGGAGCAGCAGACGGGGGAGGGGCCACCCAGGCAGAGGCAGAGGGTCGACCGTGGCGGTCCGCAGGGAGGAGGCGGACGAGGCATAGGAGCTGGCTGAGCAGTAGGTGGCGGGTGACGCTTTGAGGCTCTGCCACCACCACCACCACGAGGTCCGCCCCAACCACAAGGAGCTGGCGGGCAGAGATAGGCACAGCTCCAGGCAGCGGAGGCCTACGACCACGGCGCGCCAGAGAAGATTCGAGGTACGATCTATGTCTATTCCACCCTTGCTGCAGTTCTTATAGACACAGGAGCGAGTCACTCTTTCATAGCTGCTGCCCTTGTTCGGAGCTCGGAGATTCCGACAGAGCCGTTGGATCGATCCTTATGGCTAGAGACCCCTACGGGAGCATACTCGATGATTACGCACTGGTGCCGGTAGTGTGAGCTTACTCTAGGAGGCGAGAGCTTCGGCTGGGATCTTCTTGTAGTAGCGTCGAGGCCTTACGACGTCATCTTGGGCATGGATTGGTTATCTACAGTCCATGCTCAGATTGACTGTTTTAGGCGCAAGGTGTGATGTGTGCGCACCGACGGGAGCAGGTTCACCTTCACCGGTGAGAAGGGAGCCTTTGCAGCACAGGATGGACTCTCGCAGAGGAGGGGACATCCCATCACTCATAAGTTGGCTAGCCTCATCCTAGGATCAGCGGACGTGCAAAGTCCTAGTTTTCCTGTAGTGGTGGATCAGTACGTAGACGTCTTTCCTGATGACGTTCCAGGGATACCTCCTCACAGAGAGGTAGACTATTATATTGATCTGTACCCAGGGATAGCCCTGATATCCACTCTAGAATATCGAATGGCCCCCGCTGAGCTTCGAGAGCTGAAAGTACAGTTAGAGGACTTGCAGGGCAAGGGGTTAATCCAACCCAGTGTTTCACCCTGGGTTTCCCCGATTCTGTTCGCCAAGAAGGTGGACGGGAGCTTGCGACTGCGTATCAATTATCGTCACCTGAACCAGGTGACAGTGAGGAAAAAGTATCTGCTACCGTGGATTGATGACCTCTTTGATCAGCTCAAGGGAGCACGGTGGTTCTCGAAGATAGATCTCAGATCAGGCTATCATCAGCTCAGAGTTCGAGACGAGGACGTGCAGAAGATGGCCTTCAGGTGTCGGTATGGCCACTATGAGTTCTTGGTTATGCCCTTCGGCGTAACCAACACTCCATCAGTGTTCATGAGCCTCATGAACATGATCTTCTATCCATACCTCGATCGATTTGTCATGGTCTTCATCGACGAAATTTTGGTGTACTCGACCACGGAGGAGGAGCACGCCTACCACTTGCGGGATGTACTAGACACAATCTGAGAGAACCAGCTTTATGGAAAGCTCTCGAAGTGCCAGTTCTGGTTACGTGAGGTCCACTTCTTGGGGCACGTCATCTCTGAGGCGGGAGTTGCAGTGGATCCCACGATGATCAAGGCAGTGCTAGCTTGGGAGCCACCCAGGAGCGTGATGGAGCTGTGGAGTTTCTTGGGTCTAGCCGGATACAATCGAGGATTTGTGCCGGACTTCTCCAGAGTTGTGGCGCCACTCTCAGATTTGACAAAGAAGGGGAAACCCTTTGTGTGGTCAGATAGATGTCAGCAGAGCTTTTAGGAGCTGAGACAGAGATTGACCAGCGCACCTATCTTGAGGTTGCTTGAGGAGGGAGTTGGATACGTAGTCTACTGCGATGCATCAGGGACCAGACTCGGGTGTGTCCTGATGCAGGAGCGGGCCGTGATTGCCTATGGATCACGTCAGTTGAGGCCACATGAGCAGAACTACGCTACCCATGACCTGGAGTTAGCAGTAGTGGTATTCGCTCTGAAGACATGGTGACACTATCTGATGGGCGAGCGCTTTACAGTATTTTCTGACCACCAGAGTCTCAGGTACATCTTCTCTCAGAAGGACCTGAACCTGAGACAGTGGCAATGGCTCGAGTTCCTCCAGGACTATGACTTTGAGATAGTATATACTCCTGGGAAGGGGAACGTGGTAGCCAATGCCCTCAGCAGGAGGATGGGAATCCAACTACATGAGGAGGTGACAGAGTAGCTAGCCACCTTGCAGATATCCTTCGTGGATAGGGATGGAGCAGCCTTCCTTCAGTCTCTCATAGTCACCCCTCCACTACTGCAGCGGGTCAGAGAGTCACAGCGTGAGGACGCTGACTGTGTGACGCGGCGTGCACAGATATCCTCAGGACAGGCACCTGATGGTTTCTCCCTTGGATTAGAGCACGACATCCTTTTCAGAGGACGTACCTTGGTACCAGTCGCTTTACGAGAGGAGGTTCTGAGAGAGTTTCACACTTCTCCTTTGGCGGTACATCCTGGAGTGGCGAAGATGTACCAGGATCTCAGACGACAGCACTGGTGGCCGGGCATGAAGAAGGTTGTGGCAGAGTTCGTTTCTCAATGCCACACCTACCAATAGGTGAAGGCAGAGCACCAGGTACCAGCAGGCTTGGTACAACCCTTGGAGGTCCTGGAGTGGAAGTGGGATGGGATATCTATGGACTTCGTGAATGGACATCCATGCACTTCCAGAGGTCACGACTCCATTTGGGTGATTGTTGACAGACTCACCAAGTCGGCACACTTCTTACCCATCAGAGAGCAGGGCTCAGTGGAGAGCTTGGGGCATCTCTACGTTCAAGAGATTGTATGTCTTCACGGTGTGCCATCGCCTATTGTCTCCGATCGGGACTCTCGTTTTACTTCCCGGCTTTGGAAGGGGTTGCAAGAGACGTTTGGGACGCGGCTACGTCTGAGCACCGCCTTTCACCCTCAGACGGATGGTCAGATGGAGAGGACCATTCAGACTCTCGAGGACATGCTCCGCGCATGTGTCCTCGACTTTGGTCACAGTTGGGAGGACCACATACCCTTGGTGGAGTTCGCGTACAACAACATCTACCACTCCACCATCGGGATGGCACCATACGAGGCGTTGTACAGCAGACCTTGCAGATCTCCTTTGTGCTGGACAGACCCTGGGGAGTCATCACTCGTGGGACTAGAGATAGTCCGGGCCACGATAGAGAAGGTCCAGGTCATCCAGGAGAGGATGAGGACAGCTCAGAGCCGGTAGAAGTCATATGCTGACTGGAGGCGGAGGCCACTACAGTTCGAGGATGGCGACCACGTCTTCTTGCGGGTCTCACCTCGACGTGGTTTACAGAGATTTGGCCGAGGCGGCAAGTTGTCTCCACGCTTCATCGGACCTTTCTAGGTCATCAGCAGGATTGGAGAGGTGTCTTATCTCCTGGCTCTACCACCTCAGTTGCACCGGGTGCACGACGTCTTCCACGTATCTCAGCTGAGGAGGTACGTGCACGACCTGACGCACATCATTGACCATGGGGAGCTAGACGTGGATGATGGAGCGACTTTTACGGAGGTCCCGGTGGAGATAGAGGATCGACAGGAGAGGGTCCTACGTGGGTGATCGATTCCTCTTGTGCACATCAGATGGCAGCACGGGAACCTCCAGGAGAGCACTTGGGAGCGGGAGGCTCAGATGCGTGCTCAGTACCCACATTTGTTTCCCTAGTTTTTGATGTATCTTTACGGGGATGTAAATCCTTGAGGTTGGAGTAATGTAAAGACCCGTAAATTTCAAGGAAATTTTTTTTCTTAATTTTCTTTGGAATTTTACAAGAACGCAGTCTCTGATGGAACCTGATTCCGAGGCCCGGTGTGCCCGAAATCATTTTCCGAAGTTTGGCTCGGGTACGTTCAGTGAACGGACGAGCGGGTTTTTCTAACTTTTGAACCGGTGCTCGGAATCAAATTCTGAGGGCACCGATGGAATCGCAGCGCCGGTATTTGCTTAGAAACGCCTCTTCTGGAGTTGCGTTTGCTCGGGTGTGGTTTTTAATTTTCGGGCTTAAAGTTAAGAAATAAAATAATTGTTCGACAAACTTTATTTTATTTCTCTTAAGCCACTTGGAAGCCACTTGAAGCCACTTAAAGTTTCTTAAGCTGAGTTGATCCGGATAGGATGCTATCCAAAAATATCCTACCCTCTTGGTAGAATATTTGTGAGGTTGGGCCCGCACGAGCCCCAACATTTCTTTTCTGCTAAGTAACGCACCCACGAAAACCCATCATTATGAAAGTCAACTGACGTGTTTTCTTAAATTCTTAATGCACCATTTAATTGGGCGGTTTTATTCGTGAATTAAATGGGAAGTTTCTTTCGTTGAATTAATTGGACGGTTTATTTCGTTGAATTAATTCTACGAATTAATTGAGTCGTTACTTACCCTTTTTCGTTCGATGGCATAATAATAAAATAAGACCAACACGACTTTTGGAGGATTTCACATTGAGAGGCTTTGACAGAATCCTTGAGCCTTCATCCTCCTTCGCGAAGAACGCGAAGAACGCGAAGAACAGTGACCTCCGAGGAAGAACGCCGAACCTGCAGAAATCGACGACGCGACACCGTGTGCCGCGACGCCGACGTTCCCTTTCCTGCAATGTTCTTCTGCGACGTCTCTTCCTCCGCAACAAAATCTTCGATCAGCTGTTTGAGGTAAGAGACATCGGGTTTCTCTTAAATCTCCTTTTCAGTTTTTAACAAAACACAGATTTAATTATATATAATTAAATCTATTGTTTCTTGGTCCGTTGAGTTCGCCGACTCAACGCCGGATTCCGTGACGACGCGACGCCCCTTCCGCGACGACGCGACGATCCCCTCCTTCCGTGACGAACAATTCCGCGAAGAACCCGCGAGCGACGACTTGACGAGGTAGGGATTTTTGTTTGGAAATGCCCTTATTCTCGTAAATGTTTCTTTAAAATTAAAGAACCGGATGAAAATGAACAATTTTAATTTATAAAAATTGTTGTATCTTGTGTTGAATTATTTTCTCCCGTTGTTGTTAACTAACGCAGAGGGTGCGGGCCAAACGAACACGGCCCGACAGCCCTCCGCCGTTCTTCGTGGTTGTGCAAATTTGGAGGGCGATGGAAAATCGTGACGCAAGGCCAGTTTGTTGATTCTGCAGTGAAGAACGGAACCCGGGAGGAGCACCGGCGCAGATAGGAAGGAAAACGGACCACCGGAGCAACTCCGGTGGCCCGCGGAAGATTCCGGCGGCGCCAGCAGCCGGATGCGGCGGTGCCCCGGCGCGCCACCGGACGAGGCCGCCGCAGCTGAAGCCATGGAGGCGGCGGCCAACGGACCTGCGGCTACGCGGATCTGGTTTTCCAGCACGGGACGCGGCAGAAGCCGCATCCGCGGTTCCCCAGCGCGGCCTATGCGGGGCCGCAGCATCTCCAGACCGCGGGGGCAGCGCCCCGCAGCGCCCAGGCGCTCGGCCGCCCGGCCGAGCCGAGCCAGGCCGGGCCGGACCGGGTCCGGCCGGGTTGGAATGGGTCGGGTTGACCCGAGGCGGCCAACCTAGGGGGGTCGGGCCGGGTAGGCCCGGCCCCGGACCCCCCGTCTTCGGACCATTTTCAGTCAAATGCCCGTAACGTGAGCTAAGGGCATCCAAACGACACGCCGTCAGCGGCAACGCGATACTTGGATAGAGACGGTCGTTTCAGTATATCGCACTCAAGGTTTCGGAATACATTGAGTTCGGCCGGGTCAGTTCGTACACGAAACCAACCGGGCCCTCGTAGCGGAAACACTCATATCTTGAGCTACGGACGTCCGATTGACGTGCCGTCAGATTTTTTGAATTCCTATGAGTGAGACGGATATTTTGGCTCACTCCGCCCAAGGTTTGGACGCAGGTGGAGTATGGTCGGGTTGGTTTTGCCTTAAAAACCAATCGGGCCCCTGGGACGAAAAAGCCAATAACTCTCAGACCGGGCGTCCGATTGACGCGCCATCAGCGACGTTGAGTTCCTGTTGACGATACGGAACTTTTGGATACATCAACTTTGGACTTTGTGTCAGTTTATGTATCAGCCTCTCGGCTCGTGGAGCGGACCCCCCCGAACGAGTTTGCTGTGTGCGGGAACCCTAGTGCTGGCTGCGACTGCTTCTTCGACAGCGACGACTGTGCAGAGATCCTTAGTGGACTACAACGACGACTGTGCAGCGATCCTCAGTGGACTACGACGACGACTGTGCAGAGATACTCAGTGGACTGCAACGACTACTGCACTCAGCGATCCTACGTGGATCAGTGCTGCAGGTCCTGTGTGGGCCCGATCCTGTGTGGGTCTGATCCTGTGTGGGTCAGCGCTCAGCGATTCTGTGTGAGCCAGCACCTACAGGTCCTGCGTGAGCCCGATCCTGTGTGGTTCATTGTGGGGGTTAGTTACCTATCGATCCTTTGTGGGTCCGACGACTTAGATGGATCAGTGATCATCTTTATCATCATCCGAAGAAGTATACCTGTGTGAGATTAATCCTGTTTACTCTCCTTTGGGGATTGTGTTGTACTATCCTGTGTGGATTTACTGTTTACTCTCTTTTGTGGATTGTGTTGTGCTATCCTGTGTGGGTATACGTTTGCTTTCCTGTGTGGACTGGGTTGTGCTTGGGCTTGGATGTTGGAGACGAATGGGAATTGATGACTTAGGTATATGTATGAGCATATACCTAAGCCGTGTCAGATGTTACTTCGTGATTGTATCTTTCCATTGTGGTTTATCCTTTGTGGATTTCGGTAGACCTTCGGGGTCTCGGGGTCCCTACTGAGTAGCTTGTACTCACCCCTGCACGGGCTATGCACGCACTACGTTGTGTTGGTTGTAGATGACGGACATCGCTGATCGTGGTGGAGGCTTGCGGAGCAGGATAGTACCAGGAGGTGGACCACTAGGTGGGATGTAGTCGTAGTGGTCAGGTGGACCTGAGGAGGAGTGGAGGCTATCTGTACCCACCCTTCAGGTGGGACTTCCAGAGGACGGCTCGACGCTGCGGCTTTTCTTTCAAGTTTCTGTTTTTCCGATCAGTTGTACTTTACAATTGGGCTTGTATTTCCGGCCCCTTTTACTTTCAGCACAGCTTGTTACAGTTTTTACTTAGTGTTTACTTTTCTGCTTGCTTATCCCGTGGTGCTTGTTTACTTTTCAAAGGCAATGCCTTCCCTTTTGTTGGGATTTACGCCTTGGTGCTAGTCGCCAGCCCCTGGCCTATGGAAGGCGGGCTTGGGGTAGTCACGACACGGGCCCTGAGGATGGGTCGTGACACTCATGATTTGTTCCTTTGTAGTGAATTCTCTTCCAAGAGAAGTCATTGTGTTGGCAATCTCATTAAACCTAAGATACATGTCAAAAATAGGATCATCAGATTTCATTTTAAAATTATCATATTTGATAGTATAAGTATTAAGTCTAATTTCATTTACACTAGATGTTCCTTCATGTGAGACAGATAGGGTATCCCAAATTTAATGGGCAGTCTCACAAGAAGAAATTCTATTAAACTCTTCATCTCATAAGGAGCAGTATAAAGCATTCATAGCTTTGTAATTGATATTGTAGGAAGTTTTTGTATGTTCATCCCATGTGATTCTATCAGTAGAAAGAATTTTTTATTCATCTATAATGGATGACCAGATTTCAAAACTCATACTCTCGAAATGCATTTTCAGTTTAATTTTCCATTGAGCATAATTGGTTCTATTAAATAATGGTGGTCTATTGGTTGCAGCACCTTCCAATATGTTTTCCATAATAAATTATTACTTCAAAATAGATAGAAATTTTGAATTAACAAAAATTTACATATCTTTAAAGTAAAAATACGATCACAGTTGAATAAGATTGAATAGAGTCCTAATAAACATCCTCTGATACCAAATGTTGGTCATAGTAGATTACTCAAGAGGGGAGGTGTGAATTGAGTAATCATAAAAATTTCTGAAAAAATTATTTCTAAAAAGGTTTCCCCAACAATTAAATACAGCCCAGTTAATCAAGGTTATACTATTATAAGAGTTCAACTATTTGAGTAACTTCTTAGAAGATTTATTATTTCTCAGTAATCTTAATTTGTGTTATTAATACTACTTTTGAAGTTATTATAATAAGACAATACAATTATAAATTCTTTTCAAGACTATATTTCAAAGTAAAATTATTGATTTATGGATTATATAGTAAAGAAATAAAACAGAGAAAACTAAATTAAGCAGCACAACAGATATGAAACAAGTGGTTCGGTCTCAATCTGAGACCTAATCCACTCCACTTGGTGATGAAATTCCACCAATAAGTTTATATAAATAAACCTTGATCCACACCCCAGGTCGGGGTTAACAATAGTACACAGACTGTCCTAGTCACACAGGGATATCTTCCACAGTTTTCATGGGGACAAAATACCAGGCCAGACATGGACCTCTTCCACACTTCTTCGTGGGTACAAACTATCAGGCCACACAGGGACCTCTTCCACACTTATCAGTGGGTATACACAGGAGTAAAAGAATGGATGAGTATGAATATCTTGTATACTTCAGTTTAATGCAGGAGACATAGTGTGTTGTTCTACAGGTACACACTCTGCTCGAAAGGTAAGAAACATATACGCAATAGAGCAGAAATATGGATAAAGGTTTAGAAGTGCTATGATTTTTAGTCTTTTTAGGTTTAACTTCTTGGGATGAAGCAGATGTAGATCTCGAGTCCTCGCCTGTAAAAAAGAGTGTTGCAATTCAGCTTGTGTTCATCGTGAGGTTCAACAGAGTGAAGATGTTCTCTAAGCATCAAATATTCTTCATGTGTTCTCCAGTAGTGTCGAGTTACATGCAGTGGGACTTTTTCTTTTGAAACTGTCTCTATGTTTTTTCTTAGTTATTGTGCTCATGTCCTTGCTTTCTTGTTTTGTATCACACACATTGATTCTTGGCCACACTTTACATTTATCTTGGAATGCTTGTGTTGGAGCCGAAAGGTTGCAAGTATTTTGCACCTCGTACCTCGAACTGTCCAATGATATGTCTACAAAGAAACATCAATTATGTCAGTGCATTAAAATCTTCAAATATGACCATTAGAAAATACATTTAAAGGCGATAAACTAGTTTAAGAAATAGTATCACAGTAAGTCATGGTAACAATGTCTCCTTTTCACAATGTCTAGATTGATCACTGTGTCTGAGTGTCACGGTGTCTCATGGTCACGGTGTCTCGCGGTCATGGTGTCTCATGGGCATGGTGTATTGTTCACGGTGGCTACTTCACGGTGTCTTGCTTCACAGTGTATGCTTCAAGGTGTCTTTCTTCACAGTGGCTGCTTCATGGTGGCTACTTCACGTTGTCTTGCTTCATAGTGTCTGCTTCATGGTGTCTTGCTTTATGGTGTCAGAAAGACATAACTAGTGTCAGACTCACGATATCTCAGACATTCAATGTAACTATGTTCAGACTTAAGCACTGATGATAATAGAATAGATTAGACTTAAGCATTAGGCAAAGAAGGTATTATGAGAGTAGATCAAAGATAGTACAAAGAAAGTATACTGAATATAGAGCAATTAAGATCTTGAATGGATCTTTTTAAAGCATGAGAATAATTTGAACATTAATACACATTATTTGATATAATTTAAAGGAGTTAACTAGGTTGAATAAAATTTGTGATCATTGAAACATGATTAATACATGAGGAGTCCAACAATTGTCTATATTTAGGAAAAATTATCATATATTAACATCATAACATAGTTTTAATATTCATACCCACCAGCCAAATTAATATATTATAACATAATTTTATTTTTCATTTCATTGAAGCATGAGGTTGCATGTGGTGTACGCTACCAAAAATAGTGTTATTTTAAAAGAAAAATATAAACTAAAATCTTGAGGTATTACAGCATGAGATGGAAACTGGTTCCTAGGCATCATGAGATACATCATGGGAAATATTTCACCCAATATATCAGTATAAAAGAAACAAATAATGAATGTGATAAATAATCATCCAACAATGGAATTACAAATAAATATACATGCATGGATTGACATATAAAAAATAAAAGATAAAATAAGAAAAATATAAAATCCATTTGATATAAGGCCAGTAAAACATCCTAATATAAAATATTAAAGAGAAAATAAACCCACACATCTCCAATGGAACCAAAAGAGACCCATAATCACTCATCACATCCCACCCATCCATCTGTAGATCAACCTAAACCTATGAAATGATGTAAACAATGTTTCTGAAAACCTACATAAGATCTATATAGGTAAGAGATAAACATCCCAATATGTTACAACCTAAGTTTTTATTTTCAAATAAATATAGTTTTCCATGATTTTCTCCACACACAATATTGAAAAGATTACCAATATAGAACATCATAGGGTTTCCATATAATTAGATTGTATAAGCAGTGGAAAGGAATTATGAAATATATATATAAATGAATAAATATATATGTAATAACAAAATAAAATATAATTTTCATTTAACACGAAACTAAATTTGAACAACTAAGAAATGGTCTCACTTGTCATTGATTGAAGTTATATGCGTCCAAAATTAATTACCCATTCTTAGAACATTATTATAGAATAAGTTCAGGGTCGATCCACTAGGAACCATGGCGTGCATAGATTCAATTGAGTTAATACTTAATTAGGTGAAGTATGCAAAATTTAGAAACAATTGGTTTGATTTTCGGTTTTGATTGAAACTAAATTGATTTACTTTGAAGAATGGATACAGTTTGAAAGAAAACAACTGGTAAATTTAAAGAGTTCATAGAAATGGAAAGAAAAGACGTGTCAGGGTTGTGGTGAATAAATATTTCTTATGCAGATTGTTTAAATGGTTGTGTTGTTCATAATAATTCAATCATTCAAGATTTCATTTTGTTACAAGATTTCCTTGGTCCGGTTCCTCTTGTTTGGAATTAGTGCAGCTGACTCCTTGGTCCGGTAGTCAATGTCCTTAATTCTTTATTACGTCCAGTCCATTATTTCAATTGGTGAAAACCTTCCAATGGTAATGGATGTATTCTCTGTTACTTTTCTTTTGTATCGCTGAGAATCCTTCCCATGGTCCGGCTAAGAATTCTCAATTATATTAGACAGTGGTTTAAGAAGAGTAAGATGAATTAAAACGATTCAAACACAACTATATAAAATAATATACAAATTATGATCCCATCATCCACATCCCCAACATGATGGGTTTAGTTACACATAGAATTTAGGAGAGAAACGACACATGTGATACCTGACAGATTCATCGTGTAGGCGTTGAGGTAGAGTATCAGAAGGTGGATTGGCGGAGTGACGATAGTAGATTCGGGAATGGTGATATCAGAGTTTCTCTTTCCTCTCAATGGTTCTGGACTCCCAAATCCTTAGTCCAAGGATTCTTTTTATTGAAAAATAATGTACACGGTGTATATAGAAAGTACATGCCGTGTACTTTTCCTTAACGCGTTTTGGCGCCAATTTCTCCACGGGTAGGCAGCCTAACACGCCGTATTTGACTTTTGAACACAGCTCCACCTGGTGGTTGGGTGTACACGGCATGTAGCACTGCCATACACGGTGTGTAGTGCATATGTTTGGTCGCCAGCCCCTTTTATAATAGCAGACACGGCGTTTAAAAGTTCAAACACGTCATGTCTTCATCAACGGCCACATGGGCATGTGGACTTTTCTTCGGCAACTACTGCTTCTAGAAAGTAGTACACGGCGTGTAGTGCTTCCACACACTGCGTGTATATTCTACCTTGTGACATGGGTGTGTACTCCCTCCTTTGGTCTATGTCCCTGCCGGGATGTACACGGCGTGTATAAAAGTACACGCCGTGTAGTTTCAAAATTTTCATAGACTTCCCTTGATCTGTGTACTTAGCCAGAAAGTTCCTAAAAGTAAACAGATTCACCAAAATCAAATAGAATTTTCATAGAACCACAAATATTTGCTGAAAACTTGTTTTTATCTTCAATTATATATATGGAAATATATACACCAATTGGGTGCATCAAATTCCCCCACACTTAGTCTTTTTCTTGCCCTCAAGAAAAATTTCAACATCTAATTAAGAGAGCCTATACTTTAAAAGGAATGCATTTAATTAATCAAACGTATAATTGATACAGTTACTGAGGAAAAATTCTGAAAGGCGCAAACAAATTCAATTCATAAGATATTAAAATCATGCCTCATATATAATGTAATTAACTACTCTAATCCTCTTTCAACACATTTTCCAACCTTTCAAAAATAAGCATGCCACTTGATGATTTACCTTACCAGTTAAAATTACACTCCATGCTCAAGATGTTTTTAATAAAAGTTATGCTCAATCAAAGGCATATACACTATATCGATAGTTTTTCAAGATATCTTGTTCTCTACTTCAGAAAAAATGAATTACAAAAATAATGAGGGCTTTATCAATAAGGTTCAGATGTTTCTATGGTTAAGGGTTGGTAGGTTCAGATGTGAAAATAAATTCTGAGGTTGGAAAAAGGATGGATAATTCTTTTAAACAACATTGCATGATATTCAAATTAAAGCTCACTGAAAATACATCCGTAAAAAGCTAATTCAAATGCTTTTGTAATCATCACCAACTTCCATAGGCAAGTAGGGTTTATGGGAAAATAATCATAAGGTCCCATTGTTGTTGGTTTGTTGTTTTTTTAAACAACAAAACACAAGGGCATCCCTTATGAATACAATGAGTAGATGTTTGGAACCCATTCTGCCCCAAATAATCAAGAGGCACTCCCCCACACTTTATTTCATGGCTGTACACAGAAATATACCATGTATTTCCAACTCTCTCTTTAAAGCTTAAATTAATAATCATGCAATGTTTAAAAAAGAAATAGGGTAGGAAGGGAAATAGTCTTGTAATGTGGCTTCCTATAAAGGTTGTTCATGGCTTCTATGGGCTTAACGAAGATTAAATGTAGGGTAGGTCTCAAAATAAAGGGGTTTAAACAATATAATGCCTCAATCATGTAAAAGTAATTCAAAAACTTCTTCATGTTTCAAAAAGAAAAACTTGCAAATTCTTGTAGTGATGCATATCCTAAGAAACTCTCAAGAAAGATGGTATTAGAAAAGAAATACGAAAAGGGGTTTAGAATACCTCTCAGGAGTGGAAAAATAATAAAGAGACAATCAGTTCATGACATGCATATAAATTATTAGCCTAATTAATGTAATTTAATCACGGATGAAAGATTGCAATTGAGACTATATGAGAAATCATTTTAAAATACTTAAAAACTAAAAAGCATGTAATCTTTCCAAAAGTTCCTACTGATAACTCTAGCATTTATAAGATTGATTAACCAAAATTGCTTTACATTTTCAAATACAGAGTCTAATAATGATGTCTCCTAGGTTAGTTTAAGGGAAAAGACTAAGGTGAAAGATATAGATCCTCCCCCACACTTAATATTGCACATGGTCCACCAAGTTCAACACCAAGGTAAAGGGTGGGAAACGGGTAAATTTGGGGACAAAATAAGGGAAAGTAGTGGAAGAAGTAAATCCAAAAAGAAAGAAAATAGAAATGGAAAAATACTCCCCTCATGAAAATTGATGCCCAAGGTTCTCCATGCCCGTACTTGTGACTGTCAATAAAAAAGAAAACTACAAACTTGCATAACATCACAGCACAAAAAATGAAAGAAGGGATATATAAGATAAGGGAAAATGTCACTATCATGGGGTCGCCTCAGGGGAGGAATCATCCTGTACAGAATCGGCCGGTAGAGACGGCATAGGAGGCGTGGAAGGGTGAGGCTCTGACTCGTCATTGGGAAGGGTAGGTGAAGAAGTAGGAGTCGTAGGTGCTAGACTCGGGATCAAAAGCTCAGCAGCAAGCCCTGGCCCGACAGAAGTGGCAGCATCAGAGCTCACCGTAGTCATCAGAACAGAATCTGTGGCCGGTGCAGGAGACAGTGGTGGAGCAGTAGCAGAAGGGCCAGGAACGGAGGTAGAGGCTGGTGGCTGAGGCAGTGGAACACCAAGATGATGAGCAATATGCACCAACAGATGCTCCATCCGGTCCTGGCGGCTGTACAGACGAATCAAATGGCATCAAATGGTGTCCTAGCAGCTGATGATATGGGCTAACTTCTGCTCCATCATGGCTAGGCAGAGGGAAAGGGTCGGATCGACCGAGGGTGCGGGGGTATGTGGGATGGGGGATGGGACAGAAGAAGGAAGGTTCGAGGAAGTGGGGTCAGTAGGAGGTGGGTGAGGTGGAGAAGCTGGAGGCGGCGGGGAAAGAGGAGCGGGGTCAGCAGCTGGGGTAGGGTCAGCAGGTGGGGAGGGCTCGAGCCTGTGAAAGGATATAGGGACCCCTGCTTCCGGACCAATACCATGCGAACGAGCATGAGGAAGTCCATCCGCTAGGGTGAACCTATCATGTCATTAGGTAATGAGGGCTCGAATACCCCCAAGTGGTGGGCAAGACGGGTGGTGTGAAACCCGCCGTTCAGGTTTCTCTGACGACCGGTAAACATGGAGTGGAAATAGGAGGTGGCAAGATAGGGGAGGTTCGGGTAGGCTTCCCGGATGACACAGGTAAGAAGCTCCATGTTACGGCTGGTCACAACCCCCATATCCTCATGGCGGGGAAAAAGGATGGCGTTGAAGAACCGGTGGGGGAAGTGAAGGACAAGGTCGGCTATAAGAGTTCTCTCTTGGGAAGTGGGGGAGTACCAGTGGTCCAGCCCAGCGATCTCCCCGCCACATGGCAACAAGGTCAGAGCGCTCGAGCCGGGTCAAGTCAGAAACGGGGGGTGGTGTGATAGGATGGGGGTAGAAGCCGCACCCTCGGCCAAACTCTATCATCGTCAGAGAAAAACGTCGGTCGACTAGCTGGAATTGAACTACTGGCACCACATCACTAGGTGTCTCCCGGTACTCCGCTCCATCGATGTCAAAGGAGGCCGCAAACTCAAAAAATAAATCTCGGAACACAGGAGTGCTGACCTGGAAAATCTCGAGGAGTGCGGTGTGCCCAAGAAGTACCTCCAACTCCTCCCAAATACCGAGCTGCTGCAGAATGCTGCTGTCAAGGTATCTGCCACTCAATGGTATCAGCCGACGAGAGAATCTTAGGATCCTTTCATATGCGAGGTCGGTGACCAGGAATACCATGTAGGGATAGGGAGCACCTGTAGGTCCCGGAGCAGGTGCTGGTGCAGGAGCCACATTTGGCTCTAGAGGTGGATCCGCCGAAGAAGAAGGTGACTCGGTGGAAGGTGTGCTCCAAGAGGGACCAGCTGCTGAGGACGAGGGTACAGGGAATGTGGTAGCTGGTGCAATAGAAGTAGGGCCAGCCTCATCTAAGGGAGTGAGTGGCGGAAGAATGGCCAACAGAGGGAGATCAAAGACCGGAGCATCGGGGTCCGGCTGCGTAGGTGGTTGGAGTCGGATCTGACGATAGCTGGGCCTCTCACCCTTGGTGGTGGAGGCCGGCCACTTCCCGCGGGAAGGATCATGATCTGCCATATCCTGAAATAGAAAGAAAAAGAAAACAAAACAAAATAAAAAGATAAAGGAAGAAAATAAAACAAAGAAAATGTGAGAAAACTGGAAAATAAAAGTACACGGTGTGTACTATAGACTACACGGCGCGTAGTCAGAAATGGATAGTATCCCGTGTTCTCTAGAAAGACACTCCATGGGTGGAAAAAGACCATGTAATAGGACATGGTGTGTTCCAAACATACACACTATGTTCACATAAATGTGTAGGTGGTCGTGTAATAAAAAGGACACGACCATGTTGCTATCAGTTCTAAGAAAACAATACACACCGTGTAAGTACAGGCCACAACATGTATTGCACATGATGAACATGGTCGTGTAGAGGGGGAGACACAGGCCGACTACAGATATAAAGGAAATGGTGTGTACTGAACATACACGCTATGTTCTAGAACATGGGTGGACATGCCATGTTATGCGCCACATACGAAGGGGCCAAAGGAAATGGTCTACACGGTGTGTACCGAACATACACACCGTGTATAATCAAATTTCGAAATATTTTGTGTGTGGCCATGTACAGATGTACACGACATGTGTTCTTCATATTGTGTCCATGTACAGGGGGAAGCCGAATGGTCGGACGATCCAATTAACACCCTAAACGATTCTAAAAACTTGAAATATAGGGTGCAGAATGGCGTACCTGGACTGAGGATCACAATGTGTGAAGAATCAGAATGTCAAACGCCCCAAATCGACGGATCTGGAAAAGGGGGTTTGGATGGAATTCTGGAGAAGAAACAGGAAGAAGGGAAAGAATGGGGCGGTCGTGTGTCATAGCCTCAAGCCAGGTGGCCCGCGGCTTATGTAGCCGCGGTACTCAAAGTGTATTTTTGGCACACGCTGTGTATACCGATTTTTTTTAGTAAATATAATTATTATAGTAAACTATATAATAATTATTATTAATAATTAAAAATAGATATATCAACAAATTCTATTATACAAAAATATATACACGATGTATATCAGGAAATACACGTCGTGGATTTTAAAATAAGAAAAAGAGTAGTACAACCTTTTGTCCGGTGTTTGGGGTGGGATTTGAACCAGCGATCAGCCGATTCGAACGGACACCCTCACCCACTGGAGCAAAGGTTGTTCTTCTGTTCATAATTACTTTTTATATATGTTTATTCTATATGGCCTATACACACGGAAAGAATGAAAATCACGACGTGTGGTTTTTTTTAGGAAAGGATGGGGGTGAAGCGGGGAGATTAGCGCGATTCGAAACCGGTTCTTGTGAACCTGGTGTCGAGACTTTGACAATCAACCAACTTCACTCGCATGTAATTTATTGTTTTTAAAACGGTTTTCATTTATATTTGAAAAATCATGGCGCACATGGCTTATATCGGAGTACACGTCGTGTGGTTTTATTAAAAGAACAAATGATGGAAATGGGACGGTTGTCTGGATTCGAACCCAAGTCTTTTGAAACCGGATTACGATTCTATCCAACCGGCCCATCCCAACCATGGGTTTTATTAAAAAGATTTATATATATATATATATATTGAAAATACCACACATGTCATGTATTTAAAAGGAGTAACCCCATGCCAAAGGTAGGTCAGGAGGATTCGAACCGAGGACAGCTCGAATAAACTCTAGTGACTTTTCCATCGGCACTGGCATCATCCCTGGTTATTTTTTTGTTATTCTCTAGATTTAAACTATTATGATTACAAAGTAAAAAAGATAAGTATACTCTGTGTAAATAAGTGGGACACAGCGTATAACCTCTGGGTTTCCTCCCAGGAAGCACCTTTGTTATAGGTCATTGGCTTGACCTACTTACATTGCTTACCTGAGGAGTATGGTGGACAACGTTACCACCATGTTATCTGTAGGATGGTAAGCTTTCAAGTTCTACCCGTTTACCTTGAATGGTTGACCATATTCTCCAGAAATTTCTACCGCTCCGTGATGGAATATGCGGATAACGTGGAATGGTCCCGACCAGCGGGACTTTAACTTCCCTGGAAATAATCAAAAACGAGAATTAAAGAGAAGTACCTGATCACTGGGTTGGAAAGATTTCTGTGATATCATGTGGTCATAAATGGCTCTTGTCTTCTCCTTGTACAACTTGGAATTATCGTATGCCTCTAATCGGATCTCATCTAGTTCCGACAGTTTGAACTTCCATTTCTCATCAGCTGCCTTTAGATCAAAATTCAGGGATTTGACGGCCCAGTAGGCTTTGTGTTCCAATTCTACTGGCAAATGGCAGGGCTCTCCATAGACGAGGCGGAATAGGGACATTCCCAGTGGTGTTTTGAAAGTAGTCTGATATGCCCATAAGGAATCATTTAACTTCTTGGACTAGTCCTTCCGTGAAGTGTTCACTGTTTTTTTCCGGATCTGCTTGAGCTCACGATTGGAGAGCTCTACTTGTCCACTGGACTGGGGATGATATGGTGTCCCTATCTGATGCTTTACTCCATACTTCGACATTATTCCTCTCATCAGTGTGTTGTCGATGTGGGTCCCTCTATTGCTGATCAGTACTCGTGGAACTCCAAACCTGCTAAAAAGATTTTTCTTTAAGAAATTTATGACTACCTTGGCTGTGTCGTGAGCTACAGCAGTAGCTTCCACCCATTTGGAGATGTAGTCGACGCAAACCAGGATGTAAGTGTTCCCAAAAGATGAGGGAAAAGGACCCATGAAATATATGCCCCAGATGTTGAAAATCTAGACCTCCAGGATAGGGTGATGAGGCATCTCGGCTCTACGTCCCACATTACCTATCCTCTGGCACCGATCGAAACAGGAAACAAAGGCTCGGGCATCTCTATGCATGGTGGGCCAGAAAAATCTAGACTGCATGATCTTAGCTATGGTACGGTCCGACCCATGATGTCCTCCTACTGGTGAGGCGTGACAGAACTCCAGGACACAATGAACTTCATTCTCCGGGGTGCAATGGCAGATCACTACATCTGCACATGATCAGAATAGCAGAGGATCCTCCCAGAAGTACCTTTTATCATCAGAGAAAAATCTTTTCCTTTGCTAGAAGGAGAGGTCGGGGTGAACGGCACCTATAACCAGAAAATTAGCGATATCAGCATACCATGGTTGAGGTGTTTCACTGATCGAAAAGAGGTTCTCATTAATAAAATCCTCCCTGTTCTCCCGATCTTCTTCCTTCTCCAAGTGAGGCAGCTCGAGGTGGGATAGATGGTCAGCAATGAAGTTATCACTCCCTTTATTATCCCGGATCTCAAGATCGAATTCTTGTTGGAGGAGTAACCAACGGATCAATCGAGGATTCACATCTTTCTTGTTGAGTAGGTACTTTAGTGATGCATGGTCAGTATAAATAATATCTTTAGACAACAGTAAGTATGAACGAAACCTGTCAAATGCAAAAACCACTGCGAGCATATCCTTTTCTGTGGTGGTGTAGTTAATCTATGGCTCGTTGAGTGACCTGATGGCATAATAGATAGGTCAAAAAATCCGTTCAAGTCGTTGGACCAAGACTGCTCCCATTGCGTAGTCACTCTCATCGCACATCACCTAAAATTGTCCCTCCCAGTTGGGAGAAATCATAACTGGAGCTTCCACAAGGCGCTGCTTTAGATTCTCAAAAGATCTAACACAATGGTCATCGAACTCAAATATGGCATCCTTGGTTAGAAGATTGGTGAGGGGTTGGGCTATTTTGGAGATGTCGTGGACAAACCTCCTGTAAAATCCTACATGCCCCAGGAAGCTGCGGATGGCACAGACGGAAGTCGGTATTGGTAGTCGTGAAATGACTTCAATCTTCGCCGGGTCCACCTCTATCCCCTTCGCTGAAATTTTGTGGCCAAGGACTATGCCACTTTTCACCATGAAATGACACTTTTCCCAGTTCAAGACTAGGTTAGTGTGCTCACATATTTCCAAAACAAGCTCTAGGTGTCATAAAAAAATGGTAAATGATTTTCCATAAACGGAAAAATCATCCATGAATACCTCCAGGATTCATTCTGCCATGTCCTGGAAGATGGCCAGCATACAACAATGGAAGGTGGCGGGGGCATTACACATGCCGAAAGACATCCTTTGATAAGTAAATGTTCTATAGGGGAAAGTGAATGTGCTCTTTTCATGATCCTCTGGAGCAATGGAGATTTGGTTGTAACCGGAAAAACCGTCGAAGAAGCAATAGAAGTTATGCCCTGCTAGCCTCTCTAGCATTTGATCCATGAATGTCAAGGGGAAGTGATCCTTTCTTGTTGCATCATTTAACTTCCGGTAACCCATACAGACTCACCAGCCCGTGATAGTGCGTGTAGGGATGATCTCATTCTTTTCATTTGAAATCACAGTGATACCCCCCTTTTTGGGTACCACTTGGAGAGGACTAACCCACGGACTATCCGAGATGGGATAGATGATGCCTGCATCCAATAATTTGATCACCTCATTCTTTACAACTTCCTTCATGGGAGGATTCAAGCACCGTTGTGGTTTTTGAGATTTATTGGCACCCTATTCATGTAGAACCTTTGTGAGTGAAAATGGTAGGGATGATGCCCTTTAGATCAGCAACTGTCCACCCAATAGCATGCTTCCACTGTTTGGGAACCTGCAAAAGTGCATCTTCCTACTCCTGTGATAGTTCAGCATTATGTATAACTGGAAATGTTTGATTGGGTCCTAAATACCCATACTTGAGAGAACATGGAAGAGGCTTCATTTTGAGTTCAGGTGCCTTTAAAATCGAAGGCACAAGTGGCTGCACCTTGTCTCGTTACAAACTATCAGGAACAACTGCACAATGCCAATAGTGGCCACCCTGGCCTTCTATGAATTGCAAGACTTCTGGCGCTTCTTCTAATAGAATATCTGGACCTGTTAAATTATTCGAAATACAAGAACATACCAGTTCATCCCCTTTGTCGTTAAAATGATTAACCATGGTGGACACTGCATAACAGTCCTCATGCTCTGACAAGGAAGCATGTTTGACGGCTTTGAGGATGTTATAAGAAACTCTTTCATCACCTACCCGAAAAATAAGCTCCCCTTGGTGCACATCGATCAGTACCTTCACAGTTGCCATGAAAGGTCTTCCAAGTATAAGAGGTGCATCCTGGTCATCCCCCATGTCGAGGATGATGAAATCAGCAGGGAGAATCAGCCTACCCACCTTGACCAGTATGTCCTCTAGTAGTCCCTTCAAGTGCATGATGGATCGATCAACAAGTTGAAGGGAAACGCAGGTAGGATTGAGCTCGTGGAGTCCCAGCTTCTTGAAAACTCCAAGGGGCATGAGGTTCACGCTATCCCCTAAGTTTCAGAGGGCCTTCCCAAACTCACAGGATCCAATAGTACAAGGAATGGTGAAACTACCTAGATCATGGAGTTTGGGAGGAATAGAATGTTGAACCACCGCAGATCACTCCTTCGTTTGTGCAATAACGCCCAAATCCTCTATCTTCCTCTTATTCTAGAGGATTTCCTTCATGAATTTGGCGTATGTTGGAATTTGTGTCAGGGCCTCCGCAAATGGTATGTTTATATGTAGCTTCTTGAAAACATCCATGAATTTGCTGAATTGGTGGTCCAGCTTCCTCTGCATCAATCCTTCTGGAAAGGGTAAGGCAGGCTTGAATGGTTGGATTACTTCCTTTTATTTATTTTGTAAAGCCTCCTTCTGTGGGCTTTTGGATGAGGTGGGGATGGTATTGGTACCTTTTTCATCAAAAGGGGCTGTTGATGCACCTTGCTGTGCTGATTGGTTCTGGTGGAGCTCTTTTCCACTCCAGAGCATGATAGCATTGGCCTCCTCCCTTGGGTTCTTTTTGGTGTTCCCCAGTAGTGTACCGGGCTGCCTCCCTGAGAGTTGATTTGCCAGCTGGCCAATCTGATTCTCCAAGCCTCGAATCAAAGCTTCCTAATTTTGGAACTGACTATAAGCAGTTGATATGAATTTAGTCATTAGATCCTCTAACCTGGAGGTGTTCTCCTTCTAAGGTTGTTGTTGAACCGGTGGAGGAGGTGGCTGTCGTGGCTGCTGTGGACGAGGGTTTTGATACCCTTGTTGCTGATAAGGACCTTGCAGGGGTTGTTGCGGCCATTGGAATTGGTTCTGATATGGAGGCTAGTTGTAGTTGGGTGGTCGCTGGGGTGGAGGATTCTACTGTTGTTGGCCCTAGCATGTGTTCTGTTGATCTCACCATGAGGGGTTCTGGTACTGCTGGTACTAGTTGGGCCCTCGATTTTGGGCAACATAACTCACCTCGCTCGTCGAGGGGCTTCCAGCCGAACCCATGCATTCTCCCATGATGTGGTTATCACCACAGTTGCCACAGGCTGGATGGTTCGCCGCATGAACTTCATATGCTCCTTTGAGGTTCAATGCATCGATTTTCTTGGACACAACGTCCAACTGAGCAGCTAACATAGTGGTAGCGTCAGTGTTGTGCATACCTCGCTTTTGAGTCCCCCACTCGGAGTGCCACTGGAAGCTATTGGCTGACATGTCTTCCAGTAGTTCGAATAGTTCTTCGGGGCACTTCCTCACCACCGTACCTACAACAGAAGCATCCACCACGGACTTGGTATTTGGGGTAAGTCCTCCATAGAAGGCCTGAACTTGCATCCAGAGTGGGAGTCCGTGATGGGGGAATTTTCGTAACATCTCCTTGAAGCGTTCCCAGGACTCGGTCAATGACTCAGATCCGTGCTACTGGAAGTTATGAATCTCATTCCGGAGTGTCACCATCTTGGATGGTGGGAAGTACTTGGACAGGAACGCCTGGGCTAGCTCCTCCCGGGTGAGGAAAGATCGTTGTGGAAACCCCTTGATCCAATCCTTCGCCATATCCCGTAGAGAAATGGGGAATATGAGAAGATGGATGGCATCCTCGGACACGCCATGGTACTGAACGGTGTTGTAGATATCCAGAAAGTTTAGAGATGGGCATTCGGGTCCTCACTGGACAGGCCTCCAAATTGGACTGTGTTCTGGACCAGCTGCATGATAGCAGGCTTGATCTCGAAGTGTTGGGTCTGGACCGGAGGACAAACGATGCCCGTATCAGCTCCATGAATCGATGGAAGTCTGTACTACAAAAGGGTACATCTTGGAGGTTGATGTTGATGGGGTGGAGATTTCATAAACTACTCCTGAGGGGCAAAGTATGGTCGTGGGAAGAGTTATTGTGGCGGCTGTTGGTAATCCCTTGGGATGAATTCCATGAAGGCTCCAGGAGGTTGCTCCGGTAGACCAGCAGCGGGAGGCTGTTGATCCTGGTACTGATGCTCAGTCGCAGCATCTACGGCTGGTTCTCCTTCTTCCTTGTTTCCCATGGGTTGTGGTTGATGGTTGTGAGTTTCTGTCCATGTACGCCGACGATGAAGCAAGGTCCGTTCGATTTCTGGGTCAAGCGGAACTAATTCCAAAGACTCGGCAGTTCTGGATCATGTAAAACGTCTAAACATACACTTTAAGCCTTGCACAACACAAAAACGAAAACCACGCGTAAAAGGGAAAAATAAAAAAGGAAATTTGAAATGGGATTAGAAAAGAAATTTTTGATTTTTTTTTTGATTTTTTTATTTTCACTTAGATCAATTATTATCACAATTTAAATCTTAGCACTAAAACCAAACGGGATTCCCCAGCAACGGCACCAAAATTTGGTCTCGCTTGTCGTTGATTAAAGTTATATGCATCCCAAATTAATTACCCATTCCTAGAACTTTAGTACAGCATAAGTTCGAGGTCGATCCACATGGAACCGTGGCGTGCATGAATTCAATTGAGTTAATACTTAATTAGGTGAAGTATGCAAAATTTAGAAATGATTGGGTTGATTTTGGGTTTTGATTGAAACTAAATTGATTTACTTTGAATAATGGATACAATTTGAAAGAAAACAACGGGTAAATTTAAAGAGTTCTTAGAAATTGAAAGAAAAGACGTGCCGGGGATGTGGTGAATAAGGAGTTCTTATGAATATTGTTTAAATGGTTGTGTTGTTCATAATAATTCAATCATTCTGGATTTCATTTTGTTACAAGATTTTCTTGGTCCGGTTCCTCTTGTTTGGAATTAGAGCAGCTGAGTCCTTGGTCCGATAGTCAATGTCCTTAATTCTTTATTATGTCCAGTCCATTATTTGAATTGGTGAAAACATTTCAATGGTAATGGATGTATTCACCATTACTTTACTTTTGTATCACTGAGAATCCTTCCCTTGGTTCGGCTAAGAATTTTCAGTTATATTAGACAGTGGTTTAAGAAGAGTAAGATGAATTACAATGATTAAAACACAACTATATAAAACAATATAAAAATTATGATCCCATCATCCACAGCCCCAACATGAGGGGTTTAGTTACACATGGAATTTAGGAGAGAAACGACATACATGATACCTGGCGGATTCATCGTGTAGGCGTTGAGGTAGAGTATCGGAAGGTGGAATGGCGGAGTGATGACCGTAGCATTAGGAATGGTGATAGCAGAGTTTCTCTTTCCTCTCAATGGTTTTGAACACCCAAATCCATAGGCCAAGGATTTTTTTTATAGAAAAATAATGTACACGGCGTGTATAGAAAGTACACGCCGTGAACTTTTCTTCAACACATTTTGGCGCCAATTTCTCCACGGGTAGGCGGCCTAACACGCCATCATTGACTTTTGAACACGGCGCCGGCTGGTGGTTGGGTGTACACGGCGTGTAGCACCGCCATACATGGTGTGTAGTGCATATGTTTGGACACCATCCCCTTATAGAATAGCAGACATGGTGTGTAAAAGATCAAACACGCCGTGTCTTCATCAACGACCACATGGGCATGTGGACTTTTCTTCGGCAACTACTGCTTCTAGAAATTAGTACACGATGTGTAGCGCCACCACACACAGCATGTATCTTCTGCCTGGTGCCATGGGCGTGTACTCCCTCTTTCAGTCTGTGTCCCTGCCAGGATGTACACGACGTGTATAAAAGTACACTCCGAGTAGTTTCAAAATTTTCACAGACTTCCCCTGATCCGTGTATTTAGCCAGAAAGTTCTTGAAAGTAAATAGTTTCACTAAAATCAAATAATATGTTCATAAAACCATAGATATATGCTGAAAACTTGTTTTTATCTTCAATAATATATAAGGAAATGTATACACAAATTGGGTGCCTCAAGAAACTAGTAAAATATCTTTTTATGCTAAACTATTTTATATAAAATGGATATTTTTTTCAATTAAAATATGTTTATGATTAGTACTAATATTAGAAGAATATTTAATATACCAAAAAAATGATTCCCTATAATAAACTATATCCACGATATTTTATGATTTTATTTTAAAATGAAATTTATAAAATTTTATATGTGAATTTGAAAAAACTAACATCAATTTTCAATATATCTTGGCCATATGAACTTAGGATGAGTTTTTTAGTTTTTCTAAAATAATTGTTTTTAGATGAATATTGAAAAATACAATTTTTGAGAATACTGAGGATTTTATAACCTAAAACATAGTTAAAATTTTATTAAACTAATATATTTATTTTAAGTTACATTATATATTTTAAAATATCACGGTTTAATTACAAACTTATATCTTATATTCTAAAATAAATGCAATATTTTCAAAAAAAAATATCTTAAATACAGTATAAATTGATATTTTAAAATTATTTTTTGTCATTTGAATAAAATGGAATATATTTTAAATTTATAATACATGGGTTTACATTAACTAATATAGTCCACTTTATTTTAGTTTTATGATTAAGTTACCTTTGGTAAATATTAGTTTCCTTGGTAAAACAATTTTTTAAAGAATAGTACTATAATAAATATTGTTGATTTTTTAAATTAAATGAGTCACTTAAAAATTGAAACTGTATAATGATTTTTAAACTTATATAAAATTTTATTAGTAGAAATTTAATGGGAAATAATTATAAAATAATAAAAGAACCCTTAATTATTAAAATGATATTTTTCTAGAAAAATATCCTTTTCAACTCATTATATGATTCGATTGAAAATATAATTTTATTCTATTTAAAAAATGAATTATGTTAAAAATATCCCAAATTATGATTACTCATATAAAAATTTCCTAATAAGGGTCTAATTTTATTTTTAATAATAAAATATTTGACTTGAAAATATTTGATTGTGAGTAATAAGTGTTTAAATGAATAATATAAAATGGTTGTAATTTTCCCAAATTAACACGACCTTTATACCTTCTTGAAAAAAATTGTTTTAATGTTTAAAATATTTTTTTACCACCCTTACCTCATCTAAATCACCAAAAATTCATGAATTTCCATTCTTAACCATTAAAAACAATTATCTTCCATGGAAAAGTCCCTCTTTCTCACTTATAAAAGGGGGATCACTTAAACCCTTGAAATACTCCACTCCTATTTCAAAATTTCCATGAAACCATACCAAAAAATAATCTTTATTAAGTCTATTACATTAAATAATTAACCTTTTCTATAAAAATTATATGAATACCCTCAAATATAAGGCATTCATTAAGAAGAAGTTTAAGGAAACAATGTAGGTATAATATCTTTCTTAATATTTATTTCTTATTATTTACTTTCTGAACCAACTATAACGATAGTTTAATAAAAAAATAATTATTATTGTTATATTTTATATTAATAATGGTACAAACAACATTTATTCTATTTTATCTATTATGAAAAACAAGAATCTCCATTAGTGTGTTGTGAATTACAGCCTCCATGAAGCGGTACTTTCATTTTTTCATCACCACATCTCAAGTATGATATTAATTATGGTATTTATGAATAAATATCATGTATATTATGTATTTGTTTTTATAAAATAATAAATTAAAATCCACCTTATTTTCTCTCATTCGTTGGGAAATGGAAATATTAATCCTACATTGTGTGCACAACCGCCTCCATGAATAATTGTTTTTTTATTTTTCTTCTCATTTTTCATTATTTATCCAAGTATATTAAAATATGATTAACAATAATAGAAAAATAAATTTAATATCATTATTATTCTATTAAATTCATATTATGTAAAAAACACCTATTTAATGATGCTCACAAATCTTGATAAAGTCTGTCCATGTTTGGGTCAGTTTGACCACCGAATTGAATAATGATACGAAATTACATCATGGTTGAATAAGAAAATTTAATTTATGGTATATTATGACATAGTATATAAATAATTATTTTACTTTGGTTCTAGAAATTATTCATCAATATTTAACTCAATAATTAATAAAACAATGTTCATAGGTTGAAAATCACAGAAAAATATTGATTGTCAATTTCATCTTCTAGAATAAAGATTATAGTAACCATGAAATGAAATTTTAAGTTCATAAATAATTATAATTGATAAATTATAGTAAAAAATTAAATTTTAATGATGAACTTTGTAAGAATTAATAACTCCAAAACCCCTCTTATGAAACTCCTCCAAACAATCCATACTTCAAACACCTGATGTGGGATTATGGGAAAATGAATAAATTATATACATGAATATAATGATTATAAATGAAGAATATAAATTTTAATAGGTATTAATGTAGTTATAAACTAGTAATTTAATATATTTATATTTTTTTACATTATGTTAGAGTACATTCAACTGTACAAGAAAACAAGGTATGGGGTTCATCTCAAAACATCCTTCTTTGAGACACATGTTCTTTTATGAAACTGATTTATTTTAAATGGTTTATATAATACCTAGTTTATATTTAATATCATTTATTATTATTATTAATGTTACTTTATCTTCAGATTCACTCTCTATTTATATCAAGGGGTTTTTATTAAAATGTTTCTTAAGCTATAAGGGTTTTTATTGAGTCATTATCCTTTATTTGAGTTGTAATGGTTATTCTTGAACCATATTCATACTATTTGTATTATTTTATCCTATGATTGTTTAAAATTTTATTTATGATTTCATTTCTATGGATTGAAAATTATTTAGAATGAATTCATTTCCAATGGATCATTAATTCAAATATTGTTACATTCGTAAGGGTTTCTTGGTCTCAAATTTTAATCCCTTTAAACATGTACATGTTATGGACCATGTTTTATTTTTTGATAGTGTAAATACTAAAAAAAATTAACTTTTTATAATTATTTCCTTATATTTCAGGATTTCCAAAGTTTTGGTCCATGTTCATTTTCTATTGGGGTTTTAATTCATAATATATAATGGTTGCACGGGTTTTGTCTCAATATATATTCATTGAGACATGTTTCAATGGTTTTCGCCAATTTATTATTTTAAGGGTGAATATATATAAAAATATTTTATTTTTGACATAATATATAACTTAATAAATGGTATTTATAGAATTATTCAATTTTCAATATTCTGGTGACTCACGATTAAAAAATTACTAAACCCAGTAGGCGTTTTTCATGACTTAATTCTCTTCCTTAGGTCATAATCACTCATATTTATTTATTATCTTTCACGATTTATCTATTAAAACCTATGATGATTTTATGAAGTATTTCACATTATTTTCTTGTGAAATCAAGTTTTACACCAAATTATTCTTTCTTGGGGATTATAATCATTTGTTAAAATGCATTTTTATTAAGAATAATTCTCATTAATTTTAAAGTCTTTTTTTATTCTTGTCCAAATTTTTTACTTCCCACCAAATATTTTCCTTTACCTAGTATAAAATAAATATATTTTTATCATTTGTTATAGTTTTCCCCATTATTTAATTTTAAATAAATATTTTCTTCATCCATTTTGATGATGTGGCGTTTCAATAAGGATATTTCAAAATGTTCAAATGGTTTTTCTGTCCTTTGAATATAAAAGGTTTTATCATACCCTCCACATTTTCTTTTGATTAAATTTATGTCTTTATAAAGTATTAATTATTAAATTTTGTTTTTAAAGGTAAATTTATTCAATATAATTTCACTTCCCCATTTCAAAAAAAAATTATTTTTTGTCAAGTTTCAATTATTAAAGATTATTTTCAAAAGTGAACTTTTTCAATTAATTTCAACTTATCCTTTATGAAACCTTCTTTAATTTAATAGATTTTTTATTTGGACCTATTTATAATAAGGCTTTAAAAAATTATTCTCTTCACCTTCTGAAAAATTTTCTTTGAAAGTAATTCACACTTTATCTTTTATAAAAACATCTAAATAGGTTTTGTGAAAAGATCTATATTTTGACTTCAATTTTTCCTCCAAAGTTTATCTCTCACGATTTTATGTTTTGAGAACCCACTATATGTTATTATCTTGTGAATCATTTTTTGAAATGATATTTTGTGATCTTATGATTTATTAAGTTCATGCTATTTGGTTTTTTAAGAATTCGATAATTTTTCAATGGGATAGTTAAGATATAATGATGTTTGAGTTTAAGAGGAACACATATGTATGCATGATGATGGGTGGGGTCCTATATATCCCTCCAATTCATTGGTTTAAAATTATATTTCATAAGTTAGTTTTGTTCCGATATAATGAGTTCTCTCACATAGTAATTAGCAAGATGAGTTTTCTCCAATTTTCTAGTGTAGAAATAATGAGTTTGTTCACATAGGTGTGGACATAGTGGGTTTTCTCACACTAGTTTTCCTTTGCTTTTGGTTTTTACATGTTTTGATGTTTTTAATAAAGTTATTCAAAATTTCCAATTTATTTATCAAGCAATATAAATTTTACGATATTCATTTTATTTCCATGAAATTACATATTTTTATTTTCATGCATTATTTTTAAAGTATTACATACTTTCATATCGTGATCAATGTTTTTATGATTATTGATATGTGTTTTGAGCCATTCTATATAATTCATGATTCTTTAATTATATTTTCATGATCTTATGTTTCTACATCATGTTTTATGATTATCATACATAGTATTATGATATTTTAAAAAATATCTCTATCTTCCTCATATTCTCATTCATATATAAGATCTAATACCTTATTATATGTATTTTCTGTTACTGAGTATTTGTGGTCACACCTTTATTATATTTCAATTACCAAGATTATGAAGAATCTTATATCATGTTAGCTATCTAGAAAATGGTCTAGAGGAAAATAGTTATAGAGAAGTGTTCCTATGTTTTGTAATATAATATGTTTTTGTAGATTGTATCCAAGAAACTAAACCAATCAGTCATTGGGAAATGAAAATATAGTGTGTTGTATTATTTAAATCATGAAATTATTATATTATTTATGTTTTTTTAATCATGGGTCTCTTTATATGATATTAGAAAAGTTTTTAGTTATATTAGAATTTTTTTTCTATTTTTAAATATTAGTTTAGTTATTTTGGGGATTATTTTAGAGAACCACAGTGAAAACCCTAGAGTTGAGTCTATGTATTGGATGAAATCCTGAAATATTTGTGTAGTCATAAGTATATAGTATTACAAAGTAATTAATTCTTGTATATATAATACATGTTTATGGGGATGTGAAATTTATTCACCTTGGGTTAATCGCTCGAAAAGGGATTGGTTGAGAATTGAATCGATCATCACCCACATGCATAATGAGTGGGCCTAAGACTTCACACATTATTTGAAACTCCTAAGGGATATTATTTGGTTGATCACACAATAATTATGAATCACTTTTAATGATTGACATCCTAGATAGTTTATGGGATTAAGTTAAGAAACATAAGATAACCCAACTTAAACTAACCTAATTCAAACTAATATTGATATAGGTCAATAAAAAAGAACTATATGCCATTATGAGAATGTAAAAGAAAAATAAATTTTGAAGTAAAATTCCTTATATTATAATAAAAATTAGCACATTTTTTTTAATGTTTTTTCACTCAAGTTAACACTTTTTGGTTTTAGTGATGGATGGAACCAGAAGGAAGAAAGTTAACCTTTGGTTTAAAGAAGAATGTGATGATTATCTCAATAAACAACTCATTGGAATGGTAGATAGACTGAAAAAATTAGTTACTATTCCAAACTAATTATCTCAAAATATGAATAAAAATATACCCATATTTGATATCTTGATTAAACTAAAGAAAATAAAGATGGAAGATCATGAAAATCCAGTCAATAAAGATGATAAAAGAAAGGAAATTCAACAACCTAAATGCTAACAATTTTGGAATATTCATCAATGTAATTGAATTAAGGGGAATGAAATATTCTTTACATGAGGTAAAGGAGTCCAAATATCATCAAAATATCAGGGTAAAATGAAGAGTTTAGTTAGAATGAGGAAAGAATATAGAAATAATATAGTGGGATTACAAATATTTAACCGTGTTATGTGTGGAGAATTCTTGATTTATTCAAGACAATGCTCCAATCCATGTATTTAAGAGGATGGTAGGAATCTACAGCTTTGTAGACATGAGGATCAAGTAAGAACCTATGAAAATACAATTTATGAAGAGGATAATTGTAATTAGATGTTCACTTACCCTCCAACATGAATTATTGGATGTATTCTGGTTATTTCAACCCTACTACATCTAGGATTATTTCTAAAAACATCAGATTCCCACCCTTAGTGATTTTAATTTTAAGTAAAACATTTAGTGGTATGATTATTGTATTTTTTGGAACTAAAATTTGTGAAAATCATAATATTATCCTACAAAAACTGAATCGTTTTTTAAAATAGAGTGGATATATTCACTTTTACTACACATTAATTTCCATAGTAGTGATAAAAGACATTCTAAATCAATTGTGACAATCTATTAATACAATTCAAACTATAAATTATCTACGAATAAATCTAAATCCATTACATGGACCTTAATAACAGGTTATTAGATACATTTCTTCGAAATGTTTTGGTAAAATAATTATTTTTTAGTATTTTACTATGATATTTAGTTTTATATCTTTAGGCATGTCCATATTTTCTCTAACTTTAGCTATGATTACAAATAAATGATAATTAAATTGTGGGGTATCAATTTATTTAAGGGGGTAAAATTTAACAATCTAATATTTTCTCCTTAAATAAATATTATGTTCTATGGTTTTATCCACCTAAACCACTAAAAACCAAATCAATATAGATCATGATATGATGTTCATTAAATTAGGAGGCATAAACATTTATAACAGAATTATGATATATATATGTGTGTGTGTTTATATATATATATACACATATATATAAATGAAACCAAAAAAAATTTCACCATAAATAATGAAATCAATTGGTTCATCTAAGTACCTAATAAAATATATTTTTATGCTTAAAATTTAATTTATAAAATGGAATTTTTTATCAAATTTTTTTATATTTATGATTAGAAATAATTTTAGAAAAATAACTAATATGAAAAAAATGATTCCCTTTAATAAAAATATTCATTAAATTTTATTATTTTATTTTAAAGTTGAATTTTTGGATTTTAGGGTGTGAACTTGAAAAAATTAACATGATTTTTTCATTTATCATTATCGTATTATCTTAAGATATTTTTTTGGAATTTTTTTTATATAACTTTCTTATATCAATATAAAAATAATGTTTTTGAAAATACTATAGATTTTAAAACCTAAAACCTAGGAAATATTTCCTCTAATAAATATATGACTTTTAAGTAAAAATATATATTTTAAAATATCATGTTTGCATTAAAACCCTATACTTTATATTTTAAAACAAAAGAAATATTTTTTCAAAGACCATTTTAAATACATTATATATTAGTATTTTATAATTATTTTTATCAAATTAATCAAATGAATTGTATTTTAAATTTATAATAATCGGTTAAAATTATCTTAAAATAGTCACTTTATTTTTAGTCATGAGTATTAAGTAACCATGGGTAAATATTAGTTACCTTGGGAAAACAATTACTTTTCAAATAATAATTCTTCTATAAATATTATATATATTTTTAAATAAAATTAATCAATTTTAATTCAAAAATATAATAAATATTAAAACAAATATTCAAATGAATTATAAAATATTTAATGGCTAATATATTTAAAGTAATATTAAGAACACTTATTTATTAAAACAATATTTTTCTAGAAAAATAAATAGATTTTCAATTCATTATATGTTTTCATTTTAAAGATAATTTTCTCCTACATAGAAATTTAACTAATATAAATTGAACCCAAATCTGGATTAATAATGTTGGAAATTTTTTAACAAGGGTATACATATATTTTAAGTATTAATATAATAAACCTGATTAATATTTAACTGAGAGTAATAAGGGTTTAAAGAACTAATATAAGGTGGCTCAAATTTTTCTAAATTAACATGACCACTATAACTTATATATATTTTATAAATTATAACCTATAATTATTATCAACATTTACTTATCTAACTCACCTAACTTTCATATATTTCCATTTACACCCATTACCATTCTTTTCCATGGAAATGTCTCTCTTCCTCAGTTATAAAAGGGTGATCACTTACACCCTTTCAATACTCCACTACTATTTTAAAATTTCCTTAATATAATATCCAAATATCATATAATTTAATCCCTTTAAATTAACTAATTCCCTTGGTCACAACAAGTTATCCTAAGTACCTCAAATCTAAGTCCTTTATGAAGAGGAAGTTCAAGGTCTCAACGTAGGCATCACATCTTTCTATTTTTTCCATTATAAACCTACCATAACAATAGAATAATAAAAACCTAAGATTAATTATATTTTTTAAAATTTTATTTTAATAATTTTGAAACAATTATTTATTCTTTTCTATAAACTTTTATAAACTATAATCTTCATTGTTGTGTGTTCTCAGATTACCACCTCCATGAAGCGACAATTTATATTTTTCCTTCACTCCTCTCCTTGATGATATTAATTATGGTACTTAGGAATAAATAAGGTGTATACAATTTATTTATTTTTCTTAAATTATCATATACAATCCAACTTCACACCACCCATTTATTGTGAAATAGAAATGTAAATCTTGCATTGGGTGGACTACCACCACCACGAGGAATCATTTATTCATTTTTCTTTTATTTTTTATTCATTATACAAATATGTTAAAATATGGTTCAACATAATAAAAAAATCAAAATAATATAATTTTTCTTATTTTAAAATTATATTATGTCAAAATAAACACATATTTAACCGTACTCACTAATTTAGTTAAAGCATCTTCATGTTTGGTTATGTTTGACCACTTACTAGAATAATGCTATGAAATTATATAATGAATGATTATGAAAACATAATTTATAGTATAATATTACATAAATATGTAAATAGTTATCATTTTTTTATTTAAAGGTACATAAATAATTTATTCCTTAATTACAAAACACCCTTCACAAGTTGAAAATATTCAAAAAATGTTTGTTGTTGGTTTTATCTTAAAGGATAAATATTAAAGTACTAATTAAAATAAATTAAAACTTCATTAATCGTTATAAATGATAAAATATAGAAAAATATTTAAATTTTAATTATTAACTTTGGAATAAGAGAAAAAAATGATACCACTGCCACAAAACTACTACAAACAATTCAAATTATAAACACCTAATGTGGGAAAATAGGAAAAAAACTAATATACCAATATATAATGATTATAATTGAAAATTATAAAAGGTTTTAAGTATAAATATGTTTCAAAAATATTATTTTATGAGAGTTATTTTTTTAAAGGAATTTAGATCACATTCGACTAAGTAGGGAAACAAGGTTAGGTTTTCATTACAAAATATCCTTCTTCGAGACACATGTTCTTCTATGCACTCAATGGTTTTAATGAATTTTAATAGATTTATACACTATATCTAACTAATATTCCCAAATATAAATGGGTAATAAGGATAAATAATGAGTTACATAAAACTTGTATGTGTTTTTATATAGCTTCTTTCCATATTGGAATGTGATAATATAATTCTTTCAGGACCCTAGAGTAAGTTAATGTATAAAAGTTTATTTTCACCAAAAATTAGCATAACCCTTGTTTCACTTGGTAAAACCACCATGTGTAAGGTCCCACTTATTTGGAATTGTTAAAATATAAATGTAATTTTCACTTTTTTTTGGTTAATGGATTGAACCTTTATCTAATCCTCAGAATGTAAATTAAATCATTAGAACAATTGATATTGTTTTTTTAGATGTTGTTTAAGTACCAAAAGGTGTCTTAGAAGTCAAGATGAGTTTCAAGAAAATCATTATTTTAAAAACCATTTATCGGAGGATAAAAATTAAGGGAAAAAATATAGTTCACATTTTGTTAAATCATGTGGCTAACCAGGCGGGGTGTGCTTGGGTGGATAGTGGCCACCACACAGGTTGCAGATGGTTTTTCAAACTATGAGACTAGTTTTGTGAGGGGTATATCCCTTGGAAATGAGGTGTGCACAGTTTTCATAGGTTTTACCAAACTATTTAGCCATACTATAGATATTTTAAAATAGATAATGATGATGATTTTACCTTCCGCCTTTAATGGACACCCCTATCTTATCCTCCCATCCCTATTTAGCAACCCCCTTGTTAGGAGCTTCTCCTTGGTCTCTCCTCTCGGCATGGAGAGATCTCCTCTATCAAGTCCCAGAATTTACAAGTTTCAATTGCTTTGGATATCCCTAATTATGTTTATCAACCCTCTTGATTCCTTAATTAATTTATCTTTCCCTAAAAAATATTAATCCCATGTGAGATAATCCTCCATACTTTCTGTTTGTTTGATGATTCATCTAATTTCCTCTATTCTAGATCGAATCAAAGCCTGATATTGGATGACGAGACCATAATAAGCATGAGTTTTGTGGTCTAGATTATTTTAACTAAATTATTATTCATTTATTATATTCACTATTGTGTCATTCATTGGGTTTCCCTATACATTGAACTATAACAAAATCTCATTAAAATATATGTTTATTTTGGATTTTAAATATCCTAATAGACCTTCTAATTACCATTTGATGGAAGTGATTTCAACATGAGTAGCTCCATGGGTGTTCCATTCTTAATTCTATGTTTCATTTACTATATATTAAACCAAAAACCCAGTGGTGTGTTTATTTAAACTTCCTCAAATGATTTAATTAATTTAAATTGTTGACCTAACACCTTATAATTAGGAAAGCATTTACCTCTTAGATCCCATCACTTGAAATGGATTATTAATATGTATTAAAAATTCCCGAAACCTTTTCATATATAAATGAATGTTAATTAATTTACTAAATTTAAATTACATGGAAAATGGTATTCCACCTTATATAACCCTTTATCATTGTTTAGTGAAAATGGTAGATAATTGAATTAAATAATTTGAATGAATTGATATAATTAATTGGCCTGACATATCCTGTTAACCCTTCTCACTTATTAATTAAATATTGACACTATAAATAAATGGAATTGATTCATATTAATGATTATTACATGGAAACTATTGTTTATTTAAAAAATGGTGCCTAATATTATGGGACTTAAACCTCATCATCAATAAATGAAAGGAAATTATATAAAAAAATAGATGTAATAAATTGGAATTTTAATTATATAGATAATATTACAATTCATATTCACATATTTGGTGACTTTTAATTGACATTTTTTTAATTTTAAAAATGATCAAACTTGAGATTACCTTGGTTTCCCAAGGGATTGTCTTGAGCAGTCAGAGGATTCCACCGTAATTCATTGATCTGATTTCCATGTGTAATACCCACAACAGAATCCTATAATAATATTATTATTTTCATTCATTTATATTGAAATAAATATTCAATTTTTTCCATCTAGATATTATAATTAATTAGATACACTCCATTTATTCATCTTGATATCTCCAAAAATGTGGTACCATGGATTCACTCAGTTGGTCCCAGTCATTATTAACCAAAGATTTATATTGGATGAGCTCCATGGAATCAGTTTGACTTTTTTATAGTGGAATTCATTTAGTGTACCCCTTTTATTACACTTAAACCATGACATCCAGACTACACAAGTTATTAATATGAGTTTTCTTAACCCTTAAGGTTATGGATTATTTTTTATCACCTCAGATCATATCATTATATTATATGTATTATGATGCTCGTTTTAGAGATCCTAGACACATGACATGTTGAAATAATATGTGGACACCTGGGTACTAAACCACTAGTCCACATAGGTATATTTATATATATTAAAATTATTATCATATTTATACTTATATATAAATGATTTTAGGTGTGCATATATATTTTTTCTCTGAAAAAAGAAGGTGTGGGTGGCTAGGTTCCTTTGAGTAACCTATACCCCACATGTTATTATTTATTCTTTAACACTTCATTTTTATATACTTGAACACCACTTATTTTATATTCACTAAATGGATAACTTTAGACATCATTGGTGGTGGCCTACTGAGTATATATCACACCTATTTAGGCCTCCATTTCACTGGGGTACCCAAATAGACCTCTTAGTTATAGAATCATGGTTACAGTTTATTATTCCACTTGGGAGGTTAGGGGAAAATAATGAATCTGAAGCTCAGGTTTCTTTTAGAGATGGCCCTTGGGGATTTCGTATTTTCCTTGTGAATTGTATATTTGTACCTCTTGTATGCCCATTTTTATAAATTATAGGATATTCATGCAGGATTATCTGTTCATATATTATTTTTCATCAATATTATTCTACTACCCTTATTAATTATTTCTCTCACTATGTTTATCAATGGTCCATAGGGTATAGTACCTCCAATTTACCTTCATTATACACACACTTCTTGTCGATAACCTTTGGCATACATGGAGGTGGTCTTGAGGCCATGTAGCCCACCAGCTTGGGGAATTGTATCAGCAGATCTCAGGTTAGGACATTACAAATTATTTTCATAGGTTTTCATTCCTATTTGGTCTTACTATTTTGGGATGGTTGGCAAGAGGCTAGAAATGTGACAACACTTGGTAAATAGATAGTGTATACCTCCAACCAACCCATGAATGAGGGAAAGGCCATGATGTCAGGGATGATGCTATTGTTCTATATTAATGTTGACTATTATTTGTACTTGGGTGATTATTTTACCTTTTTTGTTTATTTATTAATTTATTTATAGATGTTTACCCTTATCCTAGTACGAAAAGTAAGTGTTGTTACTTTCTTCATTATAGGAATAAATAATTCACATTTCATGCATATTCAGTATCATCAATATTTCATCACTGGTTAGATGATGCACAATGACATGTATAGAATTCTTGTGTCAGTATCAACATGCTTATTCATATCCCCTCTTAGGTGATTATATACCATGATTACATGTATTCTCTACTTACATAGTAGATTTCCATGATTACTACCATGTGTGCATGATTATTATCATTCCTTATCTTTTATTGGGATATATAGTTGATTAAATAAATTGTCTGAATCAACCTAGATAGTGATTTCCTATATGTCTTTATTGGGGAATTATATTTAACCAAACAATTTAAAACTGTTTGATCCGTGAACTATTATTCCTTGTGTTGAAATGTTAACAGTTGTGATTGAATGGGTTCCAATAAAAGTTTATGAAGAGTATGGTCCTTTATAAATTGGTAAGGATAACCCATATGATCAAACCATTGTATATGGACTTGCTGATTCTAAAACAAAGTAGAAACATGGTTGTAGCTAAATGAATTTCATTAGTGACTTATAAATTCAAGTACCTTTATAACATGGGAATAATAATTCACATAATTAAACCATGATGCAAATAATCATATGCCAAATTATAATTCTTATAGAAAATGATGACATTATACAATCTTGTAACACTACCATTAGGTGATGATGAACCACACAACTAAATCCTTAATTTCACAACTAGACTCGAGTAGGCCAGTTGGGGCATGTTACTAATGAGATAAATTAGACTCAACCCAAGTTGGTCAGTCATGGAATGTTTCTTATGTTATAAACACATTAAGGGGGTTCAAAATTTTCAACAATATAAATTTTTAAGGGTGGTATTTATTTTAACCCAGTTTAAAATGATGGTACCCTCATAGGTCACTATTTTTTCTTGCTTGATGAGACCCTTATAGGTTGCCTTTTTCTTTTACACCTCAGTTCTATAACCTAGGGGATATGGTTTTGCTAAGGTAATGGTCATTTAAAGTGTCTTCAACCACTTATTTGGGGTTACATATAAATTTATGGTGGAATATTACTAGAATAGTTACCTTAGTTAATAAAATCATTAACATATGCTATTGAGATTTATTATTAAGAGTTTTTGGTTATTTAATAATTATATTTCAAACTAAAGAGTGTTTTTCTATATATATTGTAAATTTACATTTTCATTAATTGATCCAATTATGAAAACTCTTGAAACAAATAAATGATTAAAAAATAAATAATGAGATAATTTTTTAAATGTTTCATGATGTCACCTAAATAAAGTGAATCGTATTGTTTCTATGACAACTATTATTTGATATCTTTAGTATATAAACTATTTTAAATTTTTAAATAAATTAGCATCATTTAAATTCATTAAAATCAAATATTTTATATGTTCTTGTTATAAGGACCCCCCATGTAGGGGTCAATTTTAAATTTTTCCTTGAGAGTTTCCTTGAACAAGAATTTGATCATTCTCGTTCAACATTGATTACATATTATTAGGTTTCATTGGAGCTAGAGGTTAGGAAATAATGCCTAGGGATATTTTCAGGAATGAACTTGATTTAGGTTTGATGTGTTGTGTATATAAGGTTCTAGAACTATTATGGTAACACATTATGATCTTTAAGTACTTATAAATGATGACTTTAATTTTTCAGATGAGAGGTGTAGTTTTAGTTTCACTTGTCCCAAGTAGGAGTCAAGGTAATGAAAGGAAATCCTTGGGTAGATGAGTGATTGTCTGGTAAGTTTTTAAATTTTAGGGGGTATTCATTCATATGGATACAACTAAGTATGATTTATTTATTATTTATGTTATAATTGTACTATTTTAGTGAGTAGTCCCATGATCAAATTCTTGGTGGTGATTAGGTCTTGGTAGCCCAATGTTTGGAATGTGATTTAATTACACCAAAGATGATATGTTATGGATCTTATATATCGATGCTTCATTAACTATTATATTTTATCCTATTAAATAATAATTTTTCATGTTCATTTGATTCTATGTAATAAATGTCTATAAATGGGATGTGGCACTCATTATGGAGACCTTATGGCTAGCTGGACAGACCTAGAAGTCCTCGCTTTAACTTAGAACCTAGTAGGGTAATGATGTTGTTCAATTGAGGAAAATCTATAGAAGAGGTTGGTCAGGAAATACATTTGAGTTTTGTAGTAAGATTCATTTTTTGATCTTTTATAAACCAATTCATGGTAGATAATCGAGTCTTTATACTCTATCATGATTACACCCTTGCTTTTTAAAATCACCCTGAGTGATTTTTTATCAAAACAAGGTACATTGAGTAGGAGAGTTCAGGTTTTAGGACTGGTTGAACAGTGATTTATCTATTGAGGATTTCTTCTTGGGAATGACATCAGGAGGTGGGCAATCATTTGAAAAATCATAACACATGTAATATACCTTATTTGAAGAGGATTTCTATGGGAACTCCCCACATATTCAAATAATGACATGTTGTGTATCATGCTTAGTTTGAACTCAAAGGATGAAAACTATTGTATGTGTGAGTTGAGTTATTGAACTTAGTGGTATGGGATAGTAAACTAGTTATAAATTACATGTTATTTCATGTCTTTTTTTTATATAGACAATATATAATTAAACATTAGTAAGAGGTTGAGTAAGGTTCGAGGATCAGTGATTTTGAATGTGATTCTTTTAGGCATGGAGGCCCAGATCTCACAATAATTTCAAAGGAAGTGCATGGGATGAGAGATAAACTAGAATGGACCCAAACATTCATGGTCATGAGACATGTTGTTAGGTGTTGAAAAATGGCAAGTGTGGCCTTGTTGATATGAGAGTGGGTCAAAATATTCCATAAACACGTATCGATAAAATATCTATGTACCCATAGAAAATAGGTGAACATGCCCCTTATCTTGACATCTCCATGAGTACATTGAGAGTGTCGATTACATGCCAAGATACCTATTTAAATTAAGATTGTTACTTGATGAATGAACTCCCTGAGAGTTGTTATCAAGGAATGGTTCCAAATGGTGTGTAGTACACCACTGTCTATTTGAAGGTGATGGCCCATGATGTGTTTGTTTTGAAAAAAATTTCATTAGGATTATTCTTAGAAAGTGGTAATGTGTAGTGGGTGACATTACATATCACTTGGGTATGAGTGGGTTCTTCTATATTCCATTTGTATGACTAGGATAGATAGGGAATGCACTCGGGAAAATATTTTTATTTTCATTGATGTGATAAAGAGTATTATCCAAATATGGGCGTGGGGAGTTAATTTATGGGGGTGAACCTTAGGGGAGAATGGGCATGGGACCATGATACCATTTGTGTGATATTTTTTTTTAACTAGTATACCATTTAATAGGTAAAATAGTGAATGTCTTGAATATTTGGTAAATTGAATGTGTGGACCCATTATGGATTTGGGTAAAATCCATATATTGGTGGTAAGCACAGAGTATCTCATGATAATCCTTGGATGTTGGATTATGAAAAGGATTATGTTGGGGTTTTAATACGATGATGTTTCTCTTGGGAGACTATTCATCTAGGGAACATCACCTGTAGTCAGGTGTGAGATTCGATGAGAATGCTTGAAATTATCTTGGTATGCCTTGGAATAGGGGAATCAAAATCTTCTTTACTGACACATTATCCATAAGACCTAATCATTTTCAAGAAATATTTTTCTTGAGGTGGATTATCTTGTTTTCTCTCTTCTTTGATGGATGTGGTTAGTGAGGAAATCACATTTGGCACACCTTCAAGATGAGGTGGATGAAACTTAAAGGAATGGACCTGGTTTTTCATGGAATGGTTGGTGTGACCAGTTTGAGCTTGATTGGTTAAAGTTTAAATGTATCCATTAGATCGAAGAATATGGGTTGTGTCATCTCATATAGTTAGATAAATGTGTTGGGAGTGTCACTAAAGCAATATATATGTGTTTCTGTAGTCAATTCTGATGGTGGAAGTACCATCACATGAATTGCCATTTAAAACTAGAACTTATGTTTGGGAGAACGATAGGCTAGATGATTTAATATATATCATTGTGATCATGTATCATATTAGATACTTCGGGTAAGAACATTATTATTATTTCAATCCTTAGATTGAGTTTAACGATTCATGTACCATGTTTTTATGTGGTTTCTAGATTTGTGTTCGTGTTGCTAAATACAACATGACCATTTGAGTGAAACATCATGGCCCAAGTAGGTTAGGAGATGTTTCAGTTGTTTCCCCAATGAATCTCTAGAAGAAAAGTTTTGAGGTTGGGATACTGTAAGGTCCAATGTTTTTGGACTGGTTGAATTGTCAAAGTAGTTGAAATTTTTGGTCAGTGAATTGACTGGACCATTAGATGAGACTTAGAAAGTAAATATGAGTGTTTTAACACTTGAAAGTGTTGGTTTAGATGTGTTTTATAGCCTAAAAGGTTTCTCAGAAGTCCATATGAGTTTTGGTAGGGTCAAGCTTCCAAAACCCATTTTTTGGGTGATAAAACAACCTGTGAATGGGTGTAGAACATGGTTTGTTAAACTGTGTGGTTGATCGTGTTGGGTGTTCCTGGGTGGATAACAGCCACTGCATGAGCTGTGCATGGTTTTTCAAACTATGTTCATATCCATGTAATTGGGTATGTCCCCTGGATAGTTGGTGTGAATGGTTGGTGTATGGTTTTCCAAACGTTACAACCAAACCATGCATATTTTAAAATGGGGAAAATGATAATTTTCCCTTCATTATTTGAAGACTCCACCCATCTCTTCCCCTCCCATCCATATGCATCATCCCTCTCATTTTAAGCTTTTTATTGGCCTATCCTCTAGGAATGGAAAGATCTCATCCACCCAAACCTAGAATTTTCTACCATCAGTTGTGTTGGATATCCCTCAGAATATCTATCAATACTCTTGAATCATTTCATTATTATCTCACCATATAGAATGCTAAATCCATGAAATCTGATTTTCCATATTTTTAGATAAATTAATTATTATTCTGATTTCTTCTATTCCAACTTGATTCAATTATTCATATTAGAATAGTGATCCTCCATAAGAACATGGTATGTAGTATAGTTGATTTTTTCAAATTTATTTTTCATTTTTTATATTATTATTTTTGATTCTTGCATTAGTTTTTCCATCATGTTTCCATAGAACCAAATTTCCCTAAAATGGATGTTTGTTTTAGAGTTTAAATGTCCTAATAAACCCTTTGAATATCATTAGAGATCAATGATCTCAGTGTGAGCCACTCCATGTTTGTTCTATGCTAATTTCTATGTTACCTTTACACTTTATTAACTAAAACACCCATTGGTGTGTTTGGTTAAACTTACTGAAATAATTTAATTTAATTAAATGGTTTAATTCACATAATATAATTGGGAAACTAGGTTTCTATTGGCTCCCATCAGTTGAAATAAAATGTTAATAGGTATGAAACTAACCATGTACCTTTATATGTATAAATGAAAGGTAATGGAATAAATTAATTGAACTGAAATGGTAAATTGAATGAAACCTAATATATACCTTTGTCAATATTGAGTGAAAAGGATAGACACATGAATTAAATAAGGTGAATGAATTAATATGATTAATTGTTCTGTCATATGCTATTGACCCTTTTCACATGTTAATGAAAGGGTAAATGTTTAAGGAAATGTAATTGATACATTGTCATGATTTTTACATGGCCAAGATTAATTATTAAAATTGAGGTTCCTAATATTTTGGACATCAAACCGTGCCCTCAATAAATTAAAGGTAATGATATGAGTCAAATAGAAGTAGTAAATTAGCATGATTGTTACATGGAAAATATTAAACATCATATTAACATACTTAGTTCCTTTTAAAGTACCTTTTTTCTATTGCAAGAGTTTTCAGACTTGAGATCACCTTGGATTCTTGAGGGAATTCCATGATCATTTGGAGGATTCCACTCTGTTGCATTGAGATGATTTCTGTGGGTGATACCCAATGAAAAATTTGATAATTGTATTTTTACATGAACTATTTAGTGTTATAGTGATGTTTCACTTTATTTCCATCTAGATATTAAGACACCTTGGATACACACCACGGATTAAGCTTGATGTATTTGGACACATGGATTCATAGATTAACTCCATTGGGCCTAGTCATTCTTAGCCATAGTTTTACTATGGATGAGCTCCATGGTCTTAGTTAGAATATTTTATAGTGGAATGCCTTAAGTGTAAGCCTTAGATTACACTTAGACCCTAAAATATACCCTAAATGATTTATTTCTATGACTTGGATTGACCCCTGAGGTCAGAGATGCTATGTTCTCACCTAGGTTCCTTTCATTATATTGTATATATTATTATTCTCATTTTAGAGATATGTGACACATGACATGTTAATATATTATGTCGACACCTGGGTACTAAACCATGGTTCCACACTAGTTCATGTATATACATAAAAATTATTTTCCAACATAATCATATATATATATATATATATATAATGGTATGTGTGTAGGGACATTCTCGCTCTGGTTGAAGTAGGTATGGTATATCAGGTGTCTTCGAGTAACCTGAGTCCGACATGTTTTTATTTAATTTTTAACATTTAATTTTAATATACCTAAACACTAATTATTTTATATTCATAGAATTTATAGATTTATACACCATTAGTGGTGTCATGTTGTGTATATGTCGCACCCTGTTCGGGTAGCTATTACACTAGTGTACTTGAACAGACCTCTTGGTTGCAGATTTAGGCTCACATTTTATGCTTTTATATGGGATATTAGCAGAATATGATTGATCCTTTTCTCATGATACTCATTGATATGGCCATTGAGGCCTGTCTCTTTTCAGAGTTTATTGTTTATTTATATATGTTGTATGTTTTTAGTTTTACATTGTATCATGTTGATGAATGATTATTATTTCATTTATTATTTTTATTCACTATTATTCTACATCCATTATTTATTATTGTTTCATCTCTATTAATCACTAATCCATAGGGTATAGTCTCCCAACTATACCACCATTAGACCTTCACTTGTAGTTAGAAACCTTTGGCATACATGGAGGTGCTGTTGAGGCCACGTATCCCACCATATCAGGGAATTATATGTGTTGCTCATGGGTCGATATATTATACAATGCATGTTTACTGCCTCATTATCCAAAGGAGATTTATCAACAAGTGTGTCCACAAGAAATTTGTATGGCCTTTTGAAAAAGTTTTAAAATAATTAACTATCAAAATTTTAACCAAATCATGATAAATCAAGGTTTATTAAAAAGTCATAATGATATGTAATAATGGCCCACCAATATAAAATTTCCAAATTTTCCAAATTTTTTATCATAATCTATTTCCATTTTAATGTAATCAATGGAAAATATCCATTTCTTATGATTGAAGTGAAATTACACATATTTTATTTTCCATAATTATATTATGTAATAATTATATACTTCATTTTTTATTTCTCAATAAAAAATATTCATATTACTTTAATTTTGATATCAAATCATGTAAAATACTTTTAATTATAAAAACTTCACATCCGATTATAACTTCATTATTCCAATACCCATGATTTCAATTCAAAATATAATATTATTAAACTGATAATACTCATTAATCTTCAAATTACTTCATGAATTATCTTATAATCATGAATAATACGTAGAATATTTTATAATAGGTTCATCTATAAATTAAATTCTCATTTTTCACGATCATCATATCTATTTCCATAACAAAAAATATCATAAAGAATATTTTTCATAAATATTTTCTAACATAATTTAATCCTCAGATTATTAAATCCATCTTTTATAACTTTATAATGAATAATCTACCCACAGAAATGATTTAATGACACTGAATATAATGTTAAATATATAAAATCACTAACCTCAAATACATAATGTTCCTCTATCTCCCCCTTTCCCTTCAATCTCATTATTCTTTTTCAATCACACTTTTATTTCTTCCATGACACCAAATCTAACTAGAAACATCACAGAGAATTTGAGTGAATCTCAAATGATAAGATAAGATAAGAATGGATTTATGTGAAGAATAGGGTTTTTACCACAATTATTTATACAACATCTTCCACTTCCATCATGAACATTACAAACATAATATCTATTTAAAATATAACCCTTGTAATATTCAATAGTGGAACTTATAAATTCATTTACTTAAAGTTATTTATACCTCCCACTCTTTACAAAAAATAGGCCATCTAAAATCACACAATAACTGTGTCATAATCACTCCAAAATATTTTAAATTTATAAAATATACAATAATAATTTTATTTTCCACCCATTAAATAAATAAATAAATATAAATTATAATAAATGTATCCTCTTGTGATGTTAAATAATACTATCAAATATACCTTTTAATTTCTTTATAATCCTCCTTGTTAAACCCCATAGTTAGATCACACATCACATATAATAATAAATTAGACCAAGAAAAGATACATACAGTTTTATTTCCATAAAATATGTCACCACTAATTCGTTAATTTACTAGTAATTGAAATCAATAAAGAAATTATAAACCTAGAATATAGTTAGGGATAAAATTAGGGTTATCTATCTTGAGGATCCTTGTTGATTACTTACTACTCTACTCTACTTATTTATTTATTTTTGTTTTTAACATTTTTAAAAACTGATAAATAGTGTGGGGGTCATTTTATGCATATAGTTAAAAAATAAAATAAAAAAAGGAAAACTACATAAGTGTTAGTGAGATAGGGGAATCATCTTACTAGAGATATGTATTTCTTAATTATATTATTTTTGTTACAAAAATTCATTTTAATATCCAAGTAAATATCATTCATTAATTACTCTCCAAACCCAAATGTTGTGGGACCTAACTCACATGAGATTTATCCCATGTATATCAAGCCTAAAATCCTTCAAAATAAAAGGGAAGTTCACAACTCAACTAGGAGTAAAAAACCTTTAAATATTCTTAATCTATTGTATTTACTTCAACATTGAACAACTCAAATTCATCATATAAAGAGTATTATGAGAGAAGGGGGAAAAAGAGATGTGAAATAATAGAGTTAGATTATCCATAAAGGAGTTAATGATGATTATCACTAACCCATATCCATTTTTCCTCACTCCCCACTATAAATATAAATGAAAAATATTGAATAAATTCAAGAACAAAACTCTAGAACACCAAACATTTCCCAAGGATCATGTTTTTCAATTAGTAATCCTACAAAAAGATGTTATAGAAGATTATTGTTCAGTAATCATCTTAAAATAAAATAGGAATATAAAAGAATAGAAATAGACTATGTTATTGTATTAAAATTACATAAAAGAAATTAAATAAATTATTTAAATTAATAAACCCTAACCCACTAGATATTTCTAGATGAAGGTTAAGTGGGGTAATGGGATGATGAATTCATGGGGGAGATAATTTGTAACATTGATTAGGGCGAAATCCATTTATTTTTATAGGAGTTAACAAATATGTTAAGTAATACACCAAGAAATAAATTGCTTCCATGTGTTAGTCAAATGGTGAAATTTCTCCACATACATGATCATCAATATTCCTCTATTTTGGTTGTTATTCTCAAAAGACCACATGTTCCCATTTTTTCATGGATGAAGGGAATATGGGATATTTATTTTATTATTAACTGATTTATCCAAGAATATCAAATGATTATATTTTCCATGAATATCCTTGAATTCATTTGAAGAGATGGTAAATATATGGGATTGAGGGATTTGGACACTTTTTTATTTCTTGGTGAAATTAAAATAATGTTTTAATGAAAACTATCAATTTTTGGGATCTCTCAATGTCCCAGGAGGTGAACATAGGCTCCATTAGATTGAAACAATGTGTTTAATGTATTATGGATTATGATTTAAGGTAATAATGGATGCTATGTTTCTTTTTAATAATAATTCATGAGGAGATGAATAACTATATTATACATCAATACTATATTGAGAGGGCACAACTTGAATCACTGAGGTAAGATGGTATATAAATAGTGAGATTAGATAGAAATAATTCCTTACATGAGCTTCTAAAAATAATTATGTTTCTAGTTTAAAGTCTTCTTTAATCTTACACAGGTCCCATTTACTCTTTTAAAAATTTGGTTTAATCTTATATGTACTTTGTAATTTTTATATTTATTCTTATGCAGCTTCTCCTAGCCTGAATTAATTTTTATGTTGACTTGTCAATACTTGATTGAATCTTAAAAATCCTTGAATCATTCTAAGTTATTCTAATACAATTGGTCATGTAATCTTTTGAAACTGAAGTTAGAGAGAAGGACATGTATTGTGACATGTATCTTTTTTTTTACTTTAAAATTTATAAAAATACCATTTAAAAGTTTATCCATCAATATTTAAACATGAAAATATATTTTTATCATTAAAATTCATAAATTATGTCATTTTTATATGAAGTATCAAAAATAGTCTAAAAAACTAACAAAATATTATTTACAATATTCTAATATAATATTTACATTAAATATAATATTATACATCCTAAACATATATAAATAAAATGACGACCTTCTTACCCCAAACATGAATTATTTATTTCCATTATTGAATGTATCTCAACAATTTCGTACACTTTTAATCCATTTATTCCCTTCATTAATCCTAGGAAAATGAATTATAATTGTTAAGTATTTAAGTAATTATCAATATTAACATTAAAGAACAATTTTAATTACATCTTGTGGGAATTTCTTATTTCACTTCCCGAATTCACAAACATTATAACCACACTATGAAATTGAATAGATAATTTAATTTACATCTTGTTTATAAATGTTTAGTATTCACCTTCTTTTCTATCTCTCTCTAAAACCAAACACTTAATCAACCTTTATTGAATCCATTCATGTGCATAAAACATATTTTATTTGTTATGGATTTTAATTTAACACACACATAAATATATTATTTTTTGAAAATTTTAGAGTCTTCTATTTGGATCCCAAAAACTCCAACTATTATAATTTAAATGAATTTATCATATTGGTTGTTTAGATATGATTCCTTGAATATCCAATTGTTTATCAAGTGATTGAAACAAATTCAAGTTCCTTAATATTATCAATGCATGTTAAAATATGATCTACTTAAATCATTTTACAATTAAGATTTATTGTTCAATTTTGAAACATAGAATTCGATATCTATTAATATAAATTATATCACCTAGATAACTCAAAATATAGGATATACTCAATTGGTATAAAAAAAACTTAATACAATTTTATTTAGGAAAATTAAATAAGATAATAACTACAACCTGATGGAAATCACCCCTCTAACACTTGTATATCATTACCCTATTTAAAGTAAAAAAATAAGAATAAGAGTAATGCGAAATTAATGGGATGGGCAGATAAAACCATGTTAGTTTCTTGGGTAGCATGAATTAGAATCCTATGCACTCCATTATTTGACACAAAAAATAAATAAAAAGATTACCTAAGAAAATTTATTCAATGAAATGTGAGAAATGGTAACAGAAAAGTGGAAGGGATTGGTTTGACACCTAAGTGGGTACTAGGTTTATACAACCACCAAATAGGTTTTTTATGTTCATTAGCCCTAATATGAATGTTGATAGGGTTTATGTGATGTAAATAACCATATATTATTTTTCCTAATTTCCTTTAGTGGACTCAATGTATGGATAACCCCATTAAAAAACATAACCCAACCCCCAAAATGAGAAAAGGGAAAAAATACAAGGTAGGATGAAATAGAAATTATAGGATATCCCTTTATATTTCATCCTCCTATATTGGATTATATTGTTGATGTTAAAGAGGTTTAGGCTTCACATCATGTAATTTTTCTTCTTACTTTTCAATCTTCACCACAAAATTCTCCTCGATGATGAAATATTATTATTCATCTATCTCTAAGTAATGGTTGGGTCAAATAGATTTTAAAAAGTGCTACAATAGTAGTTAGAAGTCACTTCAAGTAATAGCTATTTAAATAAATTTAAATCCAAGAGATCCTCTGCTCCCTTAAATGATTCATCCATTAGATATTTCTCTATTTGGTATGCTATTGAAGCTATTCTATATTTTTTATGCTGAATATATTCCTCTAATTCATCCTCAACCTTTATTATTTCATTAGGAATGTGATGGAATGTTAGTGGATATTGTTTATTTTATTTCACCCATGGTTTACATTCTTTAGTGCAAGATGATAACTTATAATGTTTTTTCACTATAGATTTAATGATGTTTATTGGAGGTCCTCCATGATGTATTTAATTTTTTCTTTAAATACCTCCCCCTGTAGGTGGATTTCCATATAGAAATAATTTTTATCATAGTTAACTACAAAGATTTACTAATGATATGGAGGAACGCAAATTCAAATCACATTTTTTAGATTATTAAATCTTATGAAAGAAATGAAATTTTTTAAAAAGGAAAATAACTGTGAGAAAATCATCTTTGATCTTGTAAAATAGTTCCAAGTTGATTGAGGACTATTCTGGGCCTCAAAATCAATTAAAATTGTAAATCTAGAAAAAAATTGGGAGCTAACCATGGTCATATCACTTAAGGAGCCTTGTTAAATACTCACAATTCTCACTAAAGTTTTTGTTAATTTTTCAATATTTTTAAAAAAGGGAAATAACATTGGGTTTTTTGTTCGTGAAAAGTAAAAAAATGAAATCAATAAAATCCCATATGTGTTAGTGATAAAGGGGAATAATCCTAGGTTAGATATATATTTCTTCATTATAGTATTTTAATTTCATAAAATATATTCAATAAAAAATCAATATAATTCATGATTAATCTCCTCCCAAATTTTTTTGGGAACTAACCAACATGAGATATCTCCCATGTATATCATTCCTCACCTCCTCTATAATGAATAGTCAGTACCCACCTCAATTGAGATCACAATAACTACTAATCATTTGACTTTATTTTATGTCATTCATCCCATGAGCACATCAACTCCATCATATAAAGATATATCAAATAGAAGGGATTCATAAGATAATGTGAAATAGGAGACTGATACAGTCCTAAAAGTAGTTAATGGTGATGATCTCTTACCCAAAACCTTTTTTGTTGCTACCCACAATAAAGATTACCAAAAACATTGAGAAAATTCAAGGACATTAACAGAGAACACCAAAACATCATAAAGGGTCATAGATAATAGTTAATAATACTCCATCAAAGAGTTATATAAGATTATAGTTGGGGAATCACAATAAAAAAGAATATAAAAATAAGATATCATAATAAACTAAGATACTAATTTTAAATTTCATGAATAAAATTATATTTTGAAATAAAAGCAGTAAAACCTATGATAATGGGTATCCATGGATGTAGTCCATATTGGGTAAGGGATGATAAAATAGTACTTGGGAAAATGTGTAACCCAGACTAAGTGGCCCTCTCTATGATTTTATAGGAATTGGAATCCATCTTTGAGAATATTCCTTTTAAGGGATAGATTCTACAAGTTAGATGAATGTTGATATTTCTCCACGTGTGTTATCTTTGATATCCTTCAACATGGGTTGTTATTTTCACATGGTCAGTTATTACTAATTTTTCATCATTAAATTATATGTCAGATCTATATTTGATTATTACTCGATTTGGATATTTATATTGAATGAAAATATTCTCCATGTACATCATTGAATGCACGTAGCCTTGTGGAAAATAGATGTGCTCAATGACCTTAGGTTCTCTATAATCTTTTTGAAATATTTAGACAACGTTCTAAAGAAATCAATCATGTTTTTGTATCTCATTGTGAATTAGGTGGTTAATGAAGGATCTATTAGATTACAATAGTATATTTCATGGATTACATATTTTTCTTTAGGGGTTGAGGTTCCATTGGGGTCTGAACAAATGTCATGTTGCTTTACAGGAATATATTGGGAGGAATTCAGTAACTACAATGGATGTCGATACTATATTGGTAGGATGTTTATTTCATTGATATGGTGATAGGGGAAATAAATAGTGGTATTGGTTGGTAAATTCTCCTTACACAATCATCTGGAAAACCTTGCTTAAATAATTAATTGTATTATTTAACCTTACACAGTTTCAATTTACTCTTGTGAAATTATGATTTCATATTACATGACCATTGGAATGAATAGATTTATTATTATTCAACTTCTCCCAACCCAAGTTTACCCTTATGTATCCTAGCTTGATCATAATGTAATCGTACTTATCCTAGATTTGATCTTAGTTATTCCTACGTAACTAGTTAGGAAATATTACAAAACTATTATCATAGAGGAGAACATGTAGTGTGATCTAGTTACCTCTTTCACCTAAAAAAATGAAAAACAACACTTAAAATATATACTATAAGCATTTAAATAGATCAATAAATTTTTAGAATTAAAATTCACAAATTAATGTTTTTTCATATTAATATAAAAAAATAATCTAAAAAATGAAAATTCTATTTTTAGTAATATTTTAATAAAATATTTATATTGTATATACAATAATAATTTTGAAAAATATGGATGAATCCACCATAATTTAAAATAAACTGGATAATAAAACATTATCCTATTCTTTCAAAATTGTAATCCACCCCATAATAAATATATATGAATTTATTTATGGGAACACAAATATAAAATGACACACACACCCACACATAGGACATTTAGTCCAGGACCCCAGGATCCCGAAAGGGATTACTAACCTCGAATTACACCATTTTGTTACACAATTCCTTGAAGGCCTACACAAAAGGGCATGAGGTCCTCAAAAACAGGGCTTGATGTACACATCAATAGAGTGCAATGGGACATTTTGAACAATTTCTAAAGTCTATAATAATAGTAGTAGCCATAATAATAATAATAAAAAAATAATAATAATAATTAACAAGAATTATTTTATTGTAATGGGTATTTTAAAGACCATAACCCATCATGTTCATTAAATATAATTTCTAGGATTAGAATAGAGAGTTTATAAGAAGTGTATCAGTATCACCTCTTATATTTGACTAATGAAAGTGAAACAATTCATAAGGAAATGTATTTGATGTAGGAACATGGATATTATGGAATTGAAAAAGTAGATATATTTAAAAAAACATTAACAAAATTAGTATAATAAAATATAATTATGTATATCAATATTCAGATTCTCCCATAGATCATGTGAAAATTAATTTAAGGATAAAAAACAAAAATCAGATTAAATAGTAAACAATATCATGTTCATTATTCAACATCGTCATGATCCACTCATTGATGGTGTAATATAACGATAAGGCACTAATAAAGACATCCACTAGATCCAACAAACATAAACCATGACACATGGATCATTGTTCATTGATTCATGGGAGCTAGCCTGTGAAAAGGAGGTGAATTACCATGTTTATTCGACCGTGTGAAGAATGTGGACTCGATACGAGGAACCACAGTTGATGCAACCTTATTTTTCTCTTGGAATCTCTCTTTATAACACAAAAAGGTATTGTAGGATATATCCACTCTCTAAATTCTTGAAAATAGTGCATTACACTATTCATTAGTCTTGAATTTATTTATATACTTATGTTATACATTCCAAAATAATGCTTCAATCCATAGAATGTTATTACCATAATTTTAGACTATTTTTCACACTTTTGACTTAATAAAAATTTTAATAAACATAACTAATATTTCATCACTCACTTGTAACACTTTTATTTGTAACATGATAAAATAAAAAGGATTAACTTGGCTCGTTCCTCCCATAATTACTTAATGAACCATGAACACCAAACATTACTTGAAAAAATATTATATCTTCATATTCACTTTTATAATTAAATTACTTGTGAATTACATGATAAATTAATTCAATTATTATTACTATAAAATAAAATAATATAAGTGAATTATTTTACATGTGACCATTCATACTCATTTATTAACTACCCCCCACACATGAGGCTCACTTCAACCTAAAATCATAGTCAATTGAATTGGTAAGACTTGTGGGTACCCATTGTGTGACAACCTCTAGGTCCTTATCTTGAGAGAAGTGAGTTATACCCACACACCAAGAGTGGTATATAGTAACACATCTTGGTCCCTAAAGAAATATGTTTATGTCATAACTATGGAAACCTTCTATGAGCATGCTATGTGTAATATAATCGATTTTTACCATTATATATCATAACGCGATATGAATACATTTATTTATCATCCATTCTTTATTTACTCTTTTAATTACCATCATATATAAACATACCTTCTTCTACCATGTTCATAGATTTATTAAAGTTACTACCATCCGGGTCAAATGGGGTTGAGATATCTCTTCCTATATGGAAGTGATAAAAACTATCTTGATCATTCAATCAATAAAATACCAAATGAAATCTACCACACCAGAAAATAAAAATCATGGTTTTCATCCTCCATAAAAGTTCACAATTATATGGTACACATTGATAATGATCTTATGTTGAGATACCAATACATGCTTAGAAATATTAATAGGCAATGACACATGAAACAAGTGGTGTTGCTATTGGTAGTTCAGTCCTAATGTCATCCTCTACATGAGATCACTAAATGAATAATTCACGAGAATACATCTCAATGATTATAATCCCCAAGAACCTAATATTCAGACATCATATATTTCCTAGAAATAAGATGTATCTAGTATATATGACATATATTTAATATTATTTTCATAATATATTAGGTTTTTCATTATATCTAGGAACTTCTATAATATTTTCATAGGTCAAATAATATCAGGGCCTTAAAATTTAAATAGTATAAACATAATTATCTACACAATTATGGTAAGAATATATCTTGAATAATCCTCTGTATACAAGATATGGTAACCAAAAAGTAATGCTCTAGTTGTGTCTAGGGAACCAACTTTTACAATGATCCCACTTTCACTATATCCATATCTCTAACCAATTACTTGTTAGCTCTCAAATTACAAAATCAGGCTTCTACTAAGTATTGGATTTTGTTAGAGGGACTACCTGTAACATTCCAAACATTTATAAATAAAATTACCTTTGTGATTGAATTAAATGATATATTATATATTATGTTTACTAAAAACACATGCACTAATTCGGTTTTATTATATCGTATCATATTTAAAAGATCGTTATAAATCATAATCATTGATAATAATGTTGTTGAAGAATTATCATATGAGTAGTATAAATACATGGTTTCGATAAATCCAATTGACACATATAAAAGAAGAGATGAACAAGGCCAGTAGGATAGTACACAATGAAACCTGTTTATTAGAAATTCCAAGGGAGATAGAATCAATGGGATTTCCACTTTACCAAGAACAAGCTGACATAAAACAACTAAAGAATGAAAAAAAAACCATTTATGGGAGAAGTTAAAGATGATCAAGAACACATCCCAAACCCTGTACACCGAACCACCCCATAAAAATCTCCCCATCACATACCTTACCCTTAGGTGTTTAATGGTGTAATAAAGGTCTACGTATGAAGACCCTAAAATTATGAATATTTATATTATATTTTTAACAGAATAATGAGTTTATTTACTTATTATTATTGTTATTACTTTGTAAATTATTTTTATTTTGATTTGATAAATCACAAATTGATTTTTTTGGTAATATGCAATTTCAATTGAAACAAATAATTTCATGAATTAATTTATTTCTGAAATAAATCATATTTTAATAAAATATTTTATAAGTAATTAATATTAAATTTAAATGATAATATAATTTTTAGGGTGAAAACCATAATTTTTGTAAGGGTTCAAAAAATATTAGTGTCAATAAACCGAACATTTATAAATACATGTAAATTCTATTTTAAAAATGAAAAATAAAATATTTAAAAAATTATTTAGATAAAATAAATATTAATTTTGGAATCAGAACATCTGTTTCCGATGCTTTCGCCAGGGCGCGCGCACCCGTCGGTGAGGACGTGCGGCTGTTGCCCCACATTCCCGCTTTCCATGGGCGGGTGGCATCCGCTCCTTATTCAGGGACGTCTGCTCCTTGATCGAAACTGGGATGATGTGATATCGGTTCTTCCTTCCATGGATTCCTCCTCGGAACTCATCACCTAGTCTGGGTCTCCCTCATAGATTTAATACGTTGTTCGTGAAACTCTTCCCAGTGCCATGTTTCCATGGACGCCAGTTAATTACAATGCTTCTGTCAGGACATTCCAAAGGGTCCGGTCAGGGCAGAAACCTTCAGTTGGGGGAGTAGTCACGTCGAGGCATCAGTAGCATGTCTGAACGCTGGGGAATTGGCGTTTTTGTCTTTTGTCCCTTATCATAAGGCTTCTCAAGGGCGTGGAAGCCCGAGTCATCCAACATCGAGTGCGGGTAATCATAGGCCATATGCATGTATCTGAGGTTTTTCTCAGATTCCTATGTTTATCACAAGGTATGTCGCAGGTTTAACGTCCAACAGAGACGGGTTGGCCTAATCAGAACACTAGCTGGAGTGGATCAGATTGAGGAATCCCTCTTGAAGGGATGCTGATATCGGGGTCAGCTCGTGGGTGGCTTCCCGAATGCTGTGGAGGGGAGTATAGTGTCATGATCTCACCGGGATGTGGCATCCCGAGTATGAATCAGGGTGGATGATGGATGGATGGATGGATGAAGTGGAGGGGGAATGAAATGGGACCATTGCAAGGACGACAATAAAGTTGAGCTTGAGCCTCGAAGAGACCTCTTACGTATCCTCGTGGCAGGGAATCAAAGTCTTCATAGTTCGGGATGGTGTCGGTGAACCAAGATGAAGGTGGACCATGGTCCGATGTTTATTGTCAGGGAACCGACATGGATGTGGACATTGGTCCGATGTGCGTCTTCAGCGATCCGACGTGAATGTGGACCTTGGTCCGATGGTGTGGGGCTTACACACTAGGCTGCCCAGGTGTTAGTGGACTGATGTGAATGAAGTCGGAGTGACCAACAGGTGGTGAAATTGAACCTTAGTAAGGATTCCTACATACTATTCCTTAGCATGCATCAAAGTCCTTGTAGTTTATGAGAAAATAGGGGGGGGTTGGCACACCGAAAAAGATGCGTTCTGGGCCAATGATTATTGGGATTGAAACTCAGGAAGGTTTCCTACGTATCATTACTTGACATGGATCAAAGTCCTCGTAGTTCAGATGAGATGTGGAGTACATTGTAACATCATGCGGGACGGGGGTGGACCAACTTGAATGAGGTCGGAACGACCGGGTGACTGACTTGAACCTCACGGAGGCTTCCTACATACCATGCCTTGACATGGATCAAAGACCGTGTAGTTCAGTTGGTGGTTTTCGTCAGTGAACTGATGCAGAGGTAAACTCGTGGGTCTACTGGTGCTGGGATTGAACCATAGGGAGGCTTCCTACGTACCATTCCTTGATATGGATCAAATACCTCATTGTTCAGGTGGTGGTTTTCGTCAGTGAACTGATGTGTAGGTGAACCCGTGGGTCCACTGGTTGTGGGATTGAACCTCAGGGAGGCTTCCAACGTACCATTCCATAACATAGACCAAAGAACTCTTAGTTCTGGTGGTGGTTTTCATCAGCGAACCGACGTGGAGGTGAACCCGTGGGTCCACTGGTGGTGGGCTTGAACCTCAGGGAGGCTTCCTACGTACCATGCCTTGACATGGATGAATGACCTCGTAGTTTAGGAGGAAATGGTGGTTTTTGGTGAACCGATGTGAAGAAGGGACCTTGGTGATGGGCTTGAACCTCAGGGAGGCTTCCTATGTACTGTGCCTTGACATGGATCAAAGTCCTCGTAGTTCGGGTTGGTCACAATGGATTTCCATCGGACCATAATGTAGTTTAACGTCATGGTGGACGAGGGTGGAACTTGATGTGGATAAACGACAGGTGGCGGGCTTGACCCTCATGGAGGCTTCCTACGTACCATGCCATGACATGGATCAAAGACCTCATAGTTCAAATGGTTGTGCAGTTTAACATCATGTTGGATAGGGGCATAAAGTTTAACGTCATGCTGGACGAGGGAATATAGTTTAACGTCATGATGGACAAGGTATTGTCAGGGTCAATGCTTACTCTAAGCCCACGTGAGTCATTCTCGGTGTGAGAAACAAGAGGCAGGAGAGACCTGACGATCACGTTGTGAAGGGTGAATCCATGAGAAATGAAGAGCGGCTTACGCGTTAGGCGGACCATGGTGTTGGGACTTACTCTAGGATGGAGGCCCAAAGTGCGGAAAAGCACAGTAGGAGTGGGATTCGGGGCCAAAGATGGAAGGTTCCTCATTCCCTATCACGCCCTCCACTGGCCTTGTCAATGGGGAAGTACGGAGGTGCATGGTTGCTACCATCCGCAGGAGAGGCTTGGGGGCTTACACCAAGGTGGTTTCCCTTATCCTGTGGACATACGCTACTCCGAGAAGGAGGATATCATCCCATGTGAGGGTGATTCCATTCCCGTGGAGACGATTGGCGTAAAGAATGTCTGAGATGAGGGTGACCCTACGTGCGAGGCATGGGGTCAGATCATAGTTTAACGTCATGTGTTGAGGACGAGGTTCTTGGCAGTTTAACGTCCTGTAGCTCGGACGAAGTGGGTTTACTCCACACCCCTAGGACTTACATGGCCGGTACCCTCAGCTCCTTGGGGGAGGGAAGGTACTGGCAAGGCCATGGTAAAGGGGGATCACAGAGCGAACCATCAAAGGGTCCACGTTAGCGTGGCTATGTGATGGAGAAATAGTCATTAGCGTGCCTATGCGAAGAAGCATTAGGAGATGCAATGCTATGAGTGGTGTTTCCCATCGGACTTTGAAATCACATCGTGAAAACCTGGAGGTTCGCATGGGAAGAGGAATTGCCAAGAAAAGGAGTGTGCTTCGCGAAGTGGAGTGCCTTGGCCTTAGCATGGGGCAGGGGTGTGAAAGGGAGGTGCTTCACGAAGTGGAATAGTATTCGCGGAGCACTGCCTCGTGAAGTAGAGGTTCCTCGCAAAGCAAGGTGTTGCGAAGCAGTGTGCATCGCGATGTACAGCAACCCTGCCTTGGCATGTGGATCACTAGTACAAGATGGGTGTCTCGCGAAGCATAAACGCTCCGCAGCTGCCCGGGTTCCCTTGGGAATTCCCTTTCTTCCCGAATGACCTTAGGCTTCACGAAGGGCATCCCTCTCAGAGGAGGGGCTCAAAACGAGACAAGGTGAAGGGATCTCACGAAGAAAAAATACCTCCCAGAGCTCATGATTCCCGGGGCGAAGGGTGCTTCACGATTCAGAATTTGAGAAGCCGAAAGGTCAGATTTTCCATCCACTTAGACTCAGGGGGAGCCCAGTATTTATAGGCAAGGGGCGCTGCGAAGCAGATCTCACGCGGCGTGATGGGGTTGCGGGTGCTTCGTGGCGGGCTCGCAAACGTCAGGGCATTCGCGGAGCGGACCACCTCATTTGCTTCGTGGCGGGCTCGCGAATGTTAGGGCTTTCGCGATGCAGTACCACCTCCTTCGCTTCGCGGAAGTCTCGCGAACGTCAGGGCGTTCGCAGAGCGGTACCGCCTCCTTGGCTTCGCGGCGGCCGTGTTGCTCTAGGGAGCTCTGTGTCGGGGCATCGCGAGGCAGCGTGCAGGATTCTTTTCCTTCTTCCCTTTTCTTTCAATATTTTGGTGCCAACAAATTCCCCCCCTCGGACCTGGAGCCACGGAGGGGTGAAGGGTTAAATACTGGGGGAAAATCTCCAAAATTATCAGCGGTTCGCGATGCGGCCTCACGAAGGGGCGTGTGGGGCTAACAGCGGCTGCTCGGTCCGGACGCGCCGCGAAGCTTCACGCAGGCGAGACGCACCGCAAAGCTCTGAGGTTGCCGCCTATAAATAGGGGGGTCGACCTCTCTTTTTTCCTCTTGTGGCTTTTTTCTTTTTGTGATCTCGACTTTGTGAAGCTCTGCGTACTCCATGTCTGCTCTCCACGAAGCGAGATTCGCGATGACCCACGAGTCTCCGACTTCGTGACCGTGGCAAGCGAACATCTGTTTGCCGGCCTAGGCCAGGATCCGCGGCTTGGTTTTGCACCTGAGCTTCACGAGAGATCTTCTCAAGAAAACTTCACATCCCAACCTGAAATTTCTTCGAGTTCAGAAACCGAAATGGCCAATCGAAAAGATGTGTTGGGGGTGCTTGTAGACGCCGCCTGGAGGGATGAGATGACTAACTATCTGGGCCTTGGAGAGATGGTCCGAAGTCCCTCAGACCAAAATTCTTTAACAGAACTGCTATCAGAGAGTCAGAAAAACTATCTGCAATGCAAAAAGCAGCCCTTGTATGGCTTCAAGCTGAGGGATGATGTCTTCATCCCTGAGGAGAGTAGGAACGAACCAGATTGCTGGTTCATGAGCACTCCATGCCAGCGCCAGTGGTTCAGGGCCTCCGATGGTCATGCGTGGGAGGACTTCACACCCTTCACCGCCAACTATCTCTAAAACCACGTGAACAATATTGACGGGAAGCCACTATGACTAGAGATGTCCCCTCCTCTGTACCGCACCATGCTGAAGGCGACGTTGCAGGATTAGAAGAAGGGGTGGTCTGATGAGTGAGACCTGCGCCAGGGCGGAAACTTCACCAATGACTGGGCATGGGCCTACTGGGTAGGTGCCTCATGCGAGGCGTTTGGGGCCGAGATGAGGAGAGTGGGTTTGTATGAGGATGCATGGGCCTCCCAATTCCACATTTACCAACCGAAACAGCTGATGCCGGAGCTGCTAAGCAGATGGTCATCTAGGACCAATACTTTTCTCCTACACCATGGGGAGGTGAGAATCAGTCTGTGGTATATCCACCAGATTTTGGTGGTTCTGATCTTGGGTGCCATGTATGATGAGTTCCTCCCCACCATGAGCGCATGGGAGGATTCGGATCAGATGTCGCAACTGGCTTCAGTACTGATGGCACTGCTCCCTGGAGAGGACAAGGCTGACAAACTGCGCCCCGCCGCTGCTGAGGAGGAGTGGAAGCTGAGTCAGCGGCAACAATTCCTAGACACCACAAGCCGAAGGGTGGCAGAGCTGCAACGTTCTTTTGATGGGGTTAAGCCATCCATGGGGGGTGTCGACCCCCGGGTACATTAACAAATTACAATCCTTATAATGGTACTTTCGTGCTTCAATTTTTTCTTCTTTTGAATGTCGTATCATGCACAATTTCCACTATTTTAATTGGTTCATTACATCCCTACAATTCTTGCGGGATGTCCGGTGACGATTCCCCAAGCTCACGTGGGTCAAGCCCGATGTGAGAAATAGGAGATAGTTGCCTCATCGTCCCACCCATCATAGGAGGGGAAACCAAGCTTCGAGCATCCGGGGTTTGGATAACCAGCCCAGATTTCCGGAATATGGGAGAGGCCTGGCCGGAGATGGAAGTTCTCAAAACAGTCGAATTACCATATCTTCAGCGTGCTCTTATGAACGAACGGTGCAATTCCATGGGTGCTGAAATCAGTCCAAAAAGATGGAAATGGGAAGTGTGTATCATGATACCGAAGATTCGGAACACTGTGGGGGATGGCATGAAAATAAGGGAAAAACATTAACCATGGCAGAAAAATGGTATCCTTACTGCGTTAGCCTGAGATGGGGGCAACAAAGGAGGGTCGACCATTGAATATGTTCGAAACACAGGACCATGTCACAAATTTTGTCGATCAATCCTTCGGGACATTGGCCCAGGACAGTAGGCGGACCCTAGGTCGAGCATCCATACTGTTAGGGGGTCCTTCCAAACATGACCAGTCATCCGGAATGTTGGCCCAGGATGGTAGGTGAGCTGATGTGGCATGAGACCAGGCCGTTAGGTGGTCCCTTCAGACATTAAAGGGGACAAGGGTCCGAATAAGGGGCACAAAAAGCGTGAAATATTGAGTGATGGTTTGTCTGAACAGAATCCAACACTCATGTAATTACACCACCATGGTGGGAGTACGCCAGATGGGAGCATCGGTTTGGTTATGGATCCTTCCTTCTTTGGGAGAGGGCCTCTCTGGCGAGGGGGTATGTCTCTTCCCAATGGGATCTTGGGGCATCCTGAACTTTTTCAGGGTAGAATCATAGTTACACAGTCCTCTACGAGGGGTCCGGCCAGGGGGCTGGAAAGGGGAAAAATAGGATTAATGATTCCTATGAGCTGGACCCTAGGAAAAATACCAGGCTGTCTCTGTGTATCCCATGGGGATGGGAATCAATCCATACATAGTTTTGAAAGCACAGTTTAATGTCATGCGGGATGATGAAATGCATGGCCGTGTTGGTACACATCCTACCAAAACTACTAAGCCCACGTGAGTCATACTCGATGTGGGAAACAAGAAGTAGTGGTGGGACTTTCCCAACACAGAAAGGGGGAAGGGTAGGGTGAGGGGACACTCGGTGAATATCGGCCCCATAATACTAACGCGACCATGTGGCGCACCTGGATGCGCGAAGAGATAGAGCCGAGTATGTGTGTATCCCACTTGAACATGAAGAAGTGGAAATGTGTGAATCATGACGCTTGAGATTTGGATCAAAATGAAGGCGGTGTGATGATAGAGGATAACTGTTAACCGTGGCGGAAACACAGCATCCATATTGTGTTTGCGTAGAATGGGGACAGACAAACGAGGGTCGACCGTTGACCATGTTCGAAACACGGGACCATGTCACAAATGTTGTCAAAGATCCGTAGGGACGTTGGCCCGAAACGATCAGAGGGCCCTTAGGTCCAGTATTCATGGAGGGCCCTTAATCCTAGTATCCATGTCGTCCGAGGGTCCTTTTGGATGTGGAAGAGGATGAGGATCCGTATGGTGAGCTCACAAAGCTTAGTCATGGGACAAGGGGAATGTCCCTATGAAAATCCCACACTTCGGGATCTTTGTCAAAACACATCTGAATACAATAACGAGACGTATTGGATAGAGGGGGAAGAGTCATTTCCCATAGGGAGATCTTAGTTTAGGGTTGTAGAATTCAGACCATGGGTGGGAGGAAACACAGGAGGCACGTGACGAGTATTTACAAAAACCCAATGTGGATGAGGACATAAGCCCTACTTACCATGCGTTCTCTAGGGAGTGCTCGAGTCGAGGGACCGAACATGAAAGTTAGGCTGGGCCCACAGGGAAGCGCCCGGGCGCTGCTACGTATCCCATAAGGATGGGAATCAGGCCATACGTAGTTCTAAAAGGGTGGCACGGTAAGGTACCAGTGCCAGGGAAAAAGGGAAGTGCGGGTGTGACCCTTTCACTAAAAGAAGCGGAATTTGATAAGTCTTGTTTGTCCTTTAAAGTGAGTGATTTTTTTTGGGACGCGATAGACCTAGGGTAGTAAGACCCGGTGTCGCTACAAGAATAAATCTATGATAGGCATTTACAAATCACATGGAACATGACCAATACCCAACGTGATGTCCTCTACAGCGAGGTCATCTCAATGGAGTGCCGTTTTTCGTCGTGCGGCCAGGATGTAATGTCATATTTTAGGGTCTTATGATAGGACCAAGCATGAATTTTAACATCATGTAGCACAGAATTAGTAGAGATGATTCTAGGCGGGGAATGTGTATGGTGTCATGCGACACAACTGATGTGAATGGGGACGTATCCCACACCACGCCACGTAGTCCCGTAGTCAGGGTCCCGAAGGCAGGATGCTAAACTCAAGATGGACCTAAAGACAGGAGGTCTGGGCATTCCTACGCATCCCATGAGGACGGGAATCAAGCCATACATAGTTCTTGGGAGATCTTAGTTTATGGTCTTTAGAGCTCGGACCTTGAGTGGATGACAACTTTCCAGGTAAGTGCCTACATCAACCTGATCCCTAAGCCCACATGAGTTAAATTCGGTGTGGGAAACATGGGGGCAAGATCCTTATCGCAATACCTGAAACATCCATTGAGGGGAAGTCGGTGAAGATCCCTAAAGGACACCTTTGACATGGCTTTGTTCCCCCAATGCGCAGACGTGCACGAAGGAATAGTTCCAAGAGTTTCAAAACTACACTTGGACGTGATGAGAATGGAGAAGGATGTGAATCGTGTAACCGAAATTTTGGGCTTAATGGGGTTGGCATGGAGATAGAGGATAACCATTAACCGTGGCGGAAAAACAGTCTCCATATCACGTTAGCCTGAGGTGGGATCAGAAAATGAGCATCGACCACTGAACATATTCACAACGTGGGATTTTTATCGATTTGTTGTCTGAAACCCTCGGGGGAGTTGGCCCGTAACGGTAGGAGAGCCCTTGGGCATGGTATCCAGGACGTTCAGGGGAGTCCCTCTGGGTGTGAAAGATGATGGAAGCCCTGATGAAGGGATACACAAATCTTGGAAAGTGGGTGCGGACGTGTCCGAGTAAAGTCTGACATTCCAGGTAATAAACCGGAGTACCCCTTGGAACATTAGTGAACCGTCGGAAAAGGTTGACAAAACAGCTCGGGGAGGAGAGGTACATGGCGTGGTCATTACAAGACCAACGTGAATGAGTACATAATCCCACACCACACTATATAATCCCCTCATGGAGGAAGAATGGGACAAGGGGCCAATGTTGGATGTAGTTTTTCAAGAGATGGGGCTGGACCCGAAGCTTAGACATTCGAGTGGTCCTACGTATACCATAAGGATGGGAATCAAGATATACGTAGTTCTGAAGGGATACCCTTGGAGAAGAATATCCTAACAAGGAGGTTTACGGAGCGACAGGTAATGAGGACATAATCCCACACCATACCGCACAGTTCGGTAGGAAAGAATCTAGGCTAGAGGGGCCAAAAAGGTCGAACGGCCTAAGGGTAGGCCTCGGTGAGGGAGGCATGAGGCTGGGCCTCAGTCAGGGTGGCCTAACTAACATGTAGTTTAACATCTTGCAGTAAGGATGGGGGCAATGGGCCCAGAGAGGCCGAGGGGCCTAAGGTTAGGCATCGGTCAGGGAGGCTAGACCAATTTGCAGTTTAACATCTTGTAATGTGGATGGGAAAGAGATAATTGTATCTCATCCTAGGATGTGTACGACATGGAAAGTAACCTGATGTGAAAGAGGACGTAATACTACACCATGTCGTACATCCCTTATAAGAGAATCAGGGCCGTAGGCCCGACCGCAGGCACCACCCGGAGGGAAGTTTGTCGCTTCGGGATGGGGTAGAATGAATCACAGCACTCGATGTTTGGGAAATCTCAGGGCGGACACGAAGATCCATGACACTGTTGACCATGCTCGAAACACATCATCCCTATGGTGACCCGATATGGGAGCAATAAATGAGCGTCGACCATTGACCAAATTCATAACGCGGGACTTGTATCGGCTTATTGCTGGGAAACCCTTGGTGGTGTTGGCCCGTATCAGTAGGAGATCCATTGTGCGTGGTATCCAGGTCGTTCTTAGGGGTCCCTCCGAGTGTGAAAGATGATGGAATCCCAGTCAAGGAGTGGGTGAAGCATAGCTGTACTCATCCAAGATAGAGGCGAACATCTCTGGGGGGATGTACAGCTGGATAGAGGCTTGCTCGACGTGAGTTGGGGAACAATTGTGCATCCTACCATATGTCTTAACTCGAGGGGAAGATTTTGGCTTTTGGGATATGCCAACAGACGAAATTTCAGGGCGTTTCTACGTATCGCATTAGGATGGGAATCAAGCCATATGTAGTTATTGAAGGCCATGCAGTTTAACGTCGTGTGGTAAGGACGTGGGAGAATAGAAGAATGAGAGTGGGCACATGGTGAGACCCTTATAATCCTTGTATGAGCGGGGCCAAGAAAGCCTACCCATTGTCATGCAAGGATCCTCCAAGGAAACTATACTCAGGGGGGACAGTGAGAGAGAAGAGCTCAGGGCTGGGCTCAAGACGAGATGTCTGAGCATTCCTATGTATCCCATTAGGATGGGTATCAAGCCATACGTAGTTCTTGAAGCGCAGTTTAACGTTGTGTTGGATGAGAGATGCGTCTCATTTGGGGATATTTATGGTATGGCGGGTATCCCGACATGAATGAGGACGTATCCCACACCACACCGTACAATCCCATAAGAGAGACTGAGTCGACGAAAGCCAAGGAGCCTGAGGCTGAGCCTTGGTCAGGGAGGCCTAACTGGCTTGTAGTTTAATGTCTTACTGTAAGGACATGGGCCATGGGCCCGAAGAGGCCAAGGGGCCTGAGGCTGAGCCTTGGTCAGGGAGGCCTGACCAGCTTGCAGTTTAACATCTTACAGTAAGGACGGGGGCCAGGGGACCGAAGAGGCAAAGGGGCCTGAGGCTGAGCCTTGGTCAGGGAGGCCTGACCGGCTTGCAGTTTAATGTCTTACAGTATGGAAGGGGTAGATCTTAGTTTAAGGTCATAGAGCTTGGACCATTTTTCATTTTATCATCTTGCAGGACAATGGTGTAGTTTAGGGTCGTATGAGACCGTAACTTGAAGTTTATGGTTGTGCGGGACCGTAACGTGTAGTTTAGGGTCGTGTGGGACCGTAAAGTGTAGTTTAGGGTCGTGTGGGACCGTAAATTTTAAGGTCATGCAGGACCAAAAATGCTTAGGCAATGTACTTCTTGAGGAACTTGGCGTTGGTGGGGGGAGTTACGCGCTCACCATCCTTGGTCACCAAACAGTATGCTCCATTGGGGTAAACCTTATGGATGACTTAAGGTCCTTCCCATTTGGGATCTAGCTTGGGCGGTTTCCTACCGGGGATCATTGGCGCTCGAAGGGCCAACACTAGGTCACCTTGCAGAAAAGAGAAAAGGTGAACCTTCTTGTTGAAGGCTCTGGCTATCTTATTCTGATGCCTTTCTAGATTGTACAGGGCACGAAGCCTATTCTCGTCCAGTGCTTCCAATTCATCTAGACGGATTTCATCCACCTTATCTGGTGCCTGCTGGTCATAGACTGTAGTGCGTAACGATGACAACTGGATATCAATGGGTAGGATGGCCTCTGGCCCATACACCAGGGAATATGGGGTCACCTGGGTGGAATTGCGAGTCATCGTCTGATAAGCCCAGAGGGTGTTGGGGAGATTGTCCGGCTAACTTTTCTTGTTCTGACCAACCATTTTCTCCAAAATGTTAGAGAGGGTTTTGTTGAATGCCTCAATCTGTCCATTTGCCTGTGCATGATAGCGAGAGGTATGGTTTGGACGGATATTGTACTTGGCATAATATTTCTTCAGCTCGGCTGCTCAAAAGTTAGTGCCATTATCGGTGAGGACAACGTGAGGTACCCCAAACCGGTGAATGATATTTAAGCTCACAAGGTTGACGATGGAACGGGCCTTGACCTCTTTGAGTAGAACTACCTCTGCCCACTTGGAGAAGAAATCTGTAGCAGTTAGGATGAACCTAAACTGGTGTGCTGTTGCCGGTGGATATGGTCCCACTACATCGAGTCCCCACACCATAAATGGCCATGAATACTTAGTGGAGTGGAGAGGCTCCGACGACCGATGTAGGAAGTTCTCATGAATTTGGAATGTGTGGAATCTCTTGGAAAACGCGATACAATCATGGATCATAGAGGGCCAAAAGTACCCCAACCTTCGGATTTTATGGGACAGCTTTGGCCCAGCTTGGTGGGCACCACAGGAACCGACATAAACCTCTTGCATAACCTGAGAAATCTCAACTCCTTAAATGCAATGAAGGATAATTCCATCGAGGCTCCGCTTATAGAGGATCTTCTCAAGACTGGGACTCCTCTGGAGGGTAAATCTCAGTGAGCGGCGTCAGATTCACTCGCGCTCGGCCCGGTCGTCTGGGAGGCAACCATTTTGGAGATACTCGACAAAAGGTGCCCTCCAGTCGGGAGTGGCCTCAACCACTGTGTCTGACGAACCTAGGACCCCTGAAGTAGAATGTCCGGCAGTGAGATGACTTACCCGCATTCCATCATTGTCCTCTAGGGTGACGGGGGAAATGACTCTCCAGTGTGCCACATTTATGATCAAATCATCTTTCTCGGGTTCTGCGAGCGACGCAGCTATGCCAGCCAAAGCATCTACTAGACCGTTCTATAACCGAGGGACATGGGTAACCTCTGCTCGAGAAGGGAACTGGGATATTAGGCGGAGGGTGCACTCCAGCAACGTCACAATCTTCGGCTTCTTGACGACATAGTTTCCATTGACCTACTTGATTACCAGCTCAAAATCTCCTTTCACATGAAAATGTGGCACATAGATATCGAGGTCCAACTCGATGCCGGTGATGAGAGCCTGGTACTCTTCCTTGTTGTTGGTACAACCTTATGAAAACATGAATGAGTATGGCAGGACAGCTTACGCCGGGGTGATGAAGATGATACCCAGACCCACTTTGTTGAGCTTAGGATCGTTGAGCCTCCTACCGGTGGGGCTCCGGGAGGCACCGTCAAAGTGCATTTTCCAACATTATACGACATGATCGACTGAGAGGATCATCTCATCAGGAAAATAAAGTTCCACGAATTGATCCATGGAGGTTGTATGGGCAGCTAAAAAGTCTGCCAATGCCTGTCTCTTAATGGCCTTCTGAGGCACGAACCTGATGTCAAACTGCGGAAGGATCACCGCCCACCATGCTAGTCGGCCAGTCAACATGGGGTGGTTCAGGATGTACATCAGTGGGTCTACCCGAGAGACCATTTGTACCTCATCGTGCTACAGGTAATGCCGCAACTTCTGTATAGAAAAAACGAGAATGAGGTAGCTCTTTTCGATAGGGGAGTATCTGATCTACTTATCGAGAAGCATGTGGTTGAGATAGTAGAGACTGTTCTCCGTACCCTCGTTATTCTTCTGGGTGAGAAGTGCGTCGAGGGACCATTCTAGGGTGGTCACGTAAAGGACCGGCGACTTTCCAGAGATGGGTGGAATTAATACTGGAGGTTGGAGCAGATACTGATTGATTTCCTTGAAGGCGGTCCGAAACTCTTCATCCCATTTGTAGGCGGCACCTTTCTTCATGAGCTGGGAAAAGGGCTTACACTTGCCGGCCAGATTCGTGATGAATCGGCGTATATAGGCTAAGTGGCCTTGGAGACCTCCAAGTTCCCGAATATTTCTCGGGGGAGGCATTTTCCTGATGGCCTTGATCTTCTCTAGGTCGATCTCAATGCCCCGGTATCTAACAACAATGCCAAGAAACTTCCCAGAGGTGACCCCAAAGGTAGACTTTAACGGGTTTATCTTCATATGGCGGGAACAGAGGAAACCGAACACTTTCTCAAGGTCTTTGAGATGGTCCTGGAGCTGGCGAGATTTGACCACTAGATCATCCAAGCAGTATTCCACCAGCATCCTATGAATCGGCCTGAATATGCGATGCATCGCCCACATATAAGTGGAACCTGCATTTTTCAGGCCGAAGGGCATAACCTGGTAACAAAAAGTACCTTGGGGAGCCCTGAAGGCTGTGGAATCCTCATCCTTGGGGGCCATCCAGATTTGTTTGTACCTGGAATACCCATCCATTAAAGAGAGGGCTTGAAACCCGTCCGGGGCATCAATCAATAACTCGGTCACCGGGAGGGGAAAGTCATCCTTTGGGCATCGACGATTGACATCTCAAAAGTCGATGCAGACTCTGATCTTCCCATTCTTCTTCCTGACTGGAACAATGTTGGCAAGTCGCATGGGGTACTGGACTTCCTTGATGATGTTGTCTTTGATAAGCTTGTTGACTTCGGCCTCAACCATGGCATCATGATAAGGGTGCATCTTTCTAGGAGGCTTATTAAACCCACAATGGTTTGACGGGAGGCCCAGGTGGTGAATGGCTACCTGAGGATCTAGTCCTGGCCTCTCGCCGTAACTCCAGGAAAATACATTATGATGTCGTTTGAGAAAGTCTACGTACCACTACTGCTCCTCAGGGGACATGGCTGCACTGATCAATGTGGGTCTCGGATCTGCTTCACTGCCATGATTCACCTGTACCAGTTAATCAACCGTGGTAGAGACTCATTCCTCAAAGGCAGGGGGAGAATCCTCCAAATCTTCCTCTCCACCCATGGAGGGATTTCCCGCAAGGGGATCCACTTCTGAGCTATCAAACCCTGGCAGGAAGCTGGTTCTAGCTTGGGCAGTAGTGGTCATCATGTCAGGAGACCCATGAACCATTGTGACCATAGCAATGAAGGCAGTTGATTCTATCCCATCTGGCCTTCTTCCTAAGGGGCCACATTTGATGACATCGAAGAAGTGGTGACGCATCATCCTGAGTCGGTTGATTCCAACCTGGCGGAAGAGACACGTATGACGTATTGCTGTTGTCATAAGCTTGACATTCCGATACCACACAGGGGTATGAGGTTCCGAGACCACTTGAGCCTGGTTGGTGTAGGAGTACGATGTGATTTTTCGTCGTCGCTTGGACATGGGAACATGCCTTGCTTTCATACCTGAACCAAAAAACACTGCCCCATGTCAGGGGTCGTGGCCTCCAATCGGTGGATCGAGAAGATGTAGGCGTCATCTAGGCCTTCCCAGGGATTACTTGTGACCGGGGCGGGTTCATCCTCACTTGCTAGGATTTTCTTATCCTTGCTCTTGTAATAGTCTGCGTCCAGATAGTGGGCTTCACAAGAGGCTAAAGGAGACGCATCTCCTTGGAGCACGCCTACTCGACCATTAAAGGAGTATTTGAGGCATTGGTGATACGATGAAGGGACCACTGCGTGCAGATGGAGCCATGGCATGCCCATCAAGGCGTTGGAGGCGGTGTCCAGAGAGACATCCATGAACTCAGTGATGGAAATTAGGCCACCAAACTGGGTCTTCAGGCGGATCTTGTCGACTGGGGATTGCTCGGTCCTATTATATACCTGGATTCTGAGGTCGGAAAGAGTTAAATCATCTTCCGACAAACCCAGCTTTCACAGTGTCCAAGTCAGAATTAGGTTGATCCCAGAACCCATGTCAACGAGGCAGCAGCGGACTTCGACACCATTGAACTAGCCAGTGACGTATAGTTGGAGAATATGCCCCTGTATGGGAGGGTCCTCATCTTCACCGCAGAACTATATAACTACCTAGCATTCGGCGTTCTCTATTTCCTCAGTGTGGAAGGCTTCTGCAGCTGCTACCTCCGTCTCAAACTAAAGGGGTCTCCTTAGGGCCTCAGAAAGTGCTTAATGCATTTCAGATGATAGGCGAAGGGCCTCAAGGATAGAAATCCTTGCTAGAATTCCATCTAAGTGCTTCAGGACATCATACATTCATTCCAAGCATGAGCCTCTGCTTACAGGAGGACATTCTACAGTTGGAGGCATAGCAGGTCCTGCCGGTTGAACCAGCGGTTGGCTAGTACTGGGTACTTCCCGCGGCCTACTAGATCAAGCCTGGAGAGTAGCTGCCAGATTAGAATCAGAAAACATAGATTTTCCTATATCTATCCACGGTTGACCGCAATACAGACAAGGCATCTCTGCCTGATCTAGTAGCACAAACGGTGGTGGAGGTAGATCTGAGGGCATCAGATGTGGTTGTGCATGCTGGGCTCTCCGCTGAGCCAGGTGTCTTGTTTCAGTAGCGTGCATGGCTTGACTGAAAGTGCCCACTGATGTGCCTCAACAACTTGTGTAGTTGCAGTTCCGCTGACGTTGGCGTCGGCTGGGGACGTTGGGGAGGTTTGCCTAGAGTTCCCCCTCGTCGAGAGCCGTATATGGCTTTACCAGCTCCACGGTGTTAACCGAAGCGTACCCCTGGATGTCGCTCGATGATTCATCCACCACCAGGCGGATTCTGGGAGGAATCTCCATTTAAGGGGGCATAAAGTCGCCAAGAGTGCGGGATGACGATGGCAGAGGTGGAGCGCGTTGCTTCTTCTTGCGTCGTTGCTGCTTGACCTTTTGGGAAGAGGTTGGCTATGATGATGATGTAGAGGTACTGGATACTTCCTTCGAAGGATCTAACTGATTCATGCATTCCCAAATGATACCATGGGCATGAGCGATGGTTTTTTGAGCCATCTAGTCATCGTATATCTGTGACCCACGACTGGGAACCAGCTACCACTCGCATTCGCTATTGATACTGATTTATGACCCTACAAAGACACCCGCTACTTGTGTCAATGCTTGGCCCAACCTGACTATGTTTTTGTCGATCTGGTCTTGAATCTAGTCTTTAAACACATAGCATTTCTTGAGGGTGTGCCCTATAATCTGATGTTAGGGGTAGCAGTTTGGGTGATCGGTGAGATTCGCCTCTGTCGGCCTTCTGCACTCGGGTAAGCGCACAATCCCTTGCTCTAGAGCACTTCAGATGTAACAGGGGACCTGATTCTCGTTGAACGAGTAAGTCTGGTTCCTTATTTCCTGATAGGGGGCCTGGGATCCTGGCCTTGACGAGGGGCCAGAGGGGCCTGCCGAGGAGGCAGTGCCTGATTGTCTCGCCTAGGTGGTGGTGATGCATTGCATGGGGGAACCTGTTGATTCTGAGGCGATCACTACTGGGCAGGATCCTATGCTTGAGGTGGAGGACCTCTGTGGGGTTGTGGGGCCAGTGCTGCTGGCAGTAATTCCAGCTACCTGGGGGCTTCATATTTGGGCCACCGCAGCGGGTTCGGCTCTGGCAGCCCTCCTAGATGGGATCACAGGGGGCAGTAAACGTGCCTGACTAGCATGTTTCAGAGCCTCCTCGAGGTGCTTAGCCTTATCTGAGAAATACCGAAACCCTCCAGGGTAGTTCTAGGTGATTACGGAAGGAACCAGCTCCGTTTTAATGTTCCCTACACACATCTTCAGTAATTTCTCTTGAGTCAGCGGCATGTTGATGGAGTATGTAAGTACCTTCCACCGGGAGATAAAGTCCGCGACTCGCTTATCAGGCCTTTGTTTTCACTTGAAAAGGTATGTGATGCTAGTCTTTAACGTGGCGGAGCTGAACTGGTATAGGAACTGCCAGCGGAGATCCTCCCAGCTGGTCATCGATCTGATAGGGAGCTTACTGTACCAGATGAATGTGGGGCCCTCCAATGTCTGCACAAAACATCAGAGCTTGGAGGCTTCTTGTTGGGCTGGGGTCCCTAGCATGGGGCCACACCTGGAAGAAATGCGGGCCAAGTGTTGTGTTGGGTCCCCCGTCCCATTGAAGGGTGAGAAAGTGGGGTCCCCAAAACCCGGGGGTGTGGGCATATCATCCACCCACGCGGGATATGGCTTCCCATCCGGTGGGATTTCCACTTGTCGTGTTTCCAACGCTTCAAGGCGGCCGATGAGTGCCGCTATAAGATCATCCGAGTGGGGGTCCCTACTTGACGGGGATCCCTAATCACAAGTGTGTTGTCGTCTTTTTCGACACGGTATATGGCTTCAGTAGCTCGTGGAGCGACTGGCGGAACGACCTGTGGGGTGGCTGGGGGAACCTGGGATGGATTCCTCAGATTGACCCGTTATTCAGGAGGGTTTGGCGAGACGTATCACGCCCTCTTTCCATGAGTTCCGGCTTCTGCCCTGTATGCGGAAGTAGCATGATCTGGGTTTCCCAGAGGCATCTCACTGGGGGGAATTGTTCCTACCCTTACTTGCCTGGCATGGGATTACCATAGTCGGATCGTCACTCTGTAGCGCGCTCGGCCATGAGTTCATCAACCAGCCTCTTCTGATCAGCAAGATACTGTCGTAATGCAACCTTCTCAGGATCTTCGTCCGTCTTCTGTACAGAGGTGGACGGGTCAGAGTTCTTGACGGTTCTGACATGCTCCTTACCCACACCGGCATTTCGATTGAGTACCAGCGACTCGGTAGGTACAGGGAGGCCTAGAAGGTTCTTCTGCTGACGGGTAACCCTCCCTGATGGGTCCAGTAGTGGTGGTACACTCTGAGGGGGTAAGTATCCATCGAGGAATTCAATCTCGTCCCCCTTGTCCACTATGTCATCCATGAGGACCGCAACCCTCCTTGGGGGAATTTCCTCAATGTCGCCTAACAGATCGGGCTACCGCCACATTGGACTGAAGAGGAGGGCGGCATACTTTCTCTAGCCACAGACTTTCACATGGGGGGTAGCTTCCCTGATGATTATGTGGAGTACATTGATACTCTGAACACATTTTCGCTGAAGGGTGCTCTGGCGGCCGGGTGACTCAGGGCGCTGGGCCACAGGGAGTGCGGCCAAATCGATCAGGTGGCATTGCTCGCCGATTTCTTCAAAGTGGTATCGGCTCCTAGGGTACACTATCTGATCATAACGAAAGCGGAAGTGTGTCGCCCATAGGGTTCGGCAGAAGCACCCTACTTCCTCCTGGGTAAGGGACTCCGACAGACAAATGTTCGGCACTGCCGTCTGCCAAAACTTCTCCTAGAAGTGATCCACTGCGAGAATTTTCCAGAAGCTCCTGGGCTCAGACTCAGGGACTGGCCCCATATTGCCCCACTCGTCAACCAGAGTCGGTTGAGGGACCGGTAGAGGTACCGAGGCGGACCGCTGGGACAGTAAACTTGGCGGTGGAGAATACAGAAAATGAGCTGACTGGATGCCGAATTCTGGGCCATCCTCTGAAGAGTGAGGTGACATGACCAGGATATCACGATACGATGGGATGATAGCCACAGCTTCTGGCACAGGAATTTCGGTCACCGGCGATGGGTCACGCCTTTGCTCTACCGCCATTGGTCCCCAAAATAGCTCTCTATGATCTTTGGTAGAGGTAGAGGAAGCTTCTGGTGATGACGGTGGTGATTTCACGGTCGGGACCCGCGGGATTTCCACAATTCCTTCCTCCTGGATGTACCTACGGAGAGAGGCGGGAATCCAGTGGACTTCGCATTATGGGAGAATGAGGATGACACGCCTTGTTCCTACCCCAGTCCTTGACATGGAGGAGCGGGAAGAAGGTTCCATCACTAAGTCGCATTCCGCTTTAGAATCCGAGAAACGGGCTGGTTTGACCTCCACTCATGCCTTCCCAGGACTCTTCTTGTGGCGGCGACGACCAACTCTCCAGCCCCTAGATGGATCTTCGGGACAAGGTCGATCCTCGACATGTAGTCTCGGAGCGGCGCTAGAACCATGGCGGAGAGGACTCCCTTTTGAGACAGCCGGGGTGCGAGGGGCACCAGGGAAAATGTCATAAGGTACATGGAGAGGACCTCCATGGATAGTATCCATGTGGGAGGAACCTCTATTGGAACCAGCCGGAGCATGGGGAGGACCTCCGTGCTTGGTGCGGGTGGAGTGAGGCTAACCTTCACTCCTCGGGTTGTCGGGGCGAGGAGGACCTTCGCCCGTTGCAGAGAGGATGTAGGGAGGACCCCTACGTTGTAGAGGGACCAGATGGGAAGTGCCTTCACATCGATGGTCAGGGATAGGAGGAGGAACTCCATTCCCTGTATGGTGGGCGCGGGAGAGGCTTCCGCGCCGAGCGTCACTGCCACGGGGCAGGTCTTCATTCGGGATGGGAGTAGCACGAGGCATACCCTCATGATGGGCTTTGGAGTGGGGAAGGCACATTCTCTATGGAATGGTGGTATGGGGAGGACCTCTGTACAGAGTGACATCACCCCGGATTGGTTCGCGGCGTTCACCGCTCGGGCATGTGACCCAGAGAGCCAACCCAACCTGCCCACGGGGTGGTTGGGGCCTCGGTTTTGGTTGGGTGAAGGAGTGCCCCTACTCAGTGTATGCCGAGACTCCATGATGCACGTCGGTGGTGGCTCGGGTCACAGTAGATGTTGACGTCGACGCACCTTGACGAGCGTCCACAGCTCGGGCCCGACGCTAACGTCGGGTCAGACGAGCTGGCGCAGGTGGATCAGGGGCATAGCCTACCTGCTCCTCTGGTGAAGCCGGACGGTGGTGCTGACACAACCAGATGGGAGCCCTTTTCTGGAGCCCTTGGATTGGGACTCTTACCGGGCTGAGCCAGACATCACCCGCCTCATCAGCATAAGGCGAGGAGTCGTCGAGGCGTTCCAGGGATAGGCTCCCGAAATGATTGAACATTGGGGTGGGGAGTAGGGGCTCCCTGTGCGGCCTTTGAGGGAAGCATTGACGGCGGGGCCTGGATGCCTCCAGGTCCAGGCGGGCAATATCCCGAGATGGGATGACCCCTTCCTCCTCGTACCTACGTACAAGGTTGTTGATCACCCTTCATTGGATGATCTCTGACGGGGAGAGGGGACATGGGCGTCCCATGTTCACAGGTGTAGAGGCCGTCGTGGTAGTAGTGGATCCACGCAGAGCGGTTGTCCAGGTATTTCCCCCACCCCTGCGTAGGCGAGCGGGCGGTGATCGTGTCAACCTGGTTCCTGGGAAGCAAGGAGATCAGCTCGTCAGTACTGTGAGGAAAAGGATTGACAACCAGTGCCCCATCGTCATTCCTTCTTCTGTGTTCGGTTAGATGAATCTATGCCAACACGTTGCAGAAAAGAATTCCCCACATTCTGCTGCCCCAACTTCCGGTGAGTTTTACACCAGGCATGTTATTTTCTTGGCGGTACCCGGTGCCGGATATCTGGATCCGATGACACGTCAATCTACTAGTGTCTCAAACGCTACTAATCTCCATATTGAGGATAATAATTTCACGTCGGGTTCACCATTTCTGTTTTCGATGCTTTCATCGGGCCGCGCGCACCCGTTTGTGAGGACGCGTGGCTGTTGCCCCGCATTCCAACTTTCCAAGGGCGGGCGGCATCCGCTCCTTATTTAGGGGCGTCTTCTCCTTGATCAGAACCGGGATTATGGGATATCAGTTCTTCCTTCCGTGGATTCCTCCTAGGAACTCATCACCTAGTCCGGGTCTCCCTCATAGATATAATACATTGTTCGTGAAACTCTTCCCAGCGCCATGTTTCCATGGACATCGGTTAATTACATTGCTTCTGTCAGGACATTCCAAAGGGTCCGGTCAGGTCAGCAACCTTCAGTCGGGGGAGTGGTCATGTCGAGGAATCAGTAGCATGTCTGAACGCTGGGGAATTGGTGTGTCTGTATTTTTTCCCTTATCAAAAGGCTTCTTGAGGGCGTGGAAGCCCGAGGCATCCCACATCACGATCGGGGAATCATATTCCATATGCATTTATCTAAGGTTTTCCTCAGCTTCCTATGTTTAACACAGGGCATGCTGCAGGTTTAACATCCATCGGAGACGGGTTGGCCTAATCAGAACACTAGCTAGAGTGGATCAGATTGAGGAATCCCTCTTGAAGGGATGCTGATATCGGGGTCAGATCGTGGTTGGATTACCGAATGCTGTGGAGGGGAGTAGAGAGGCATGATCTCACCGAGATGTGGCAGACCGGGTAAGAATCATGGTGGATGATGGATGTATGGATGGATGGAGTGGAGGGGGAATGAAATGGGACCATTTCATGGACGATAGTAAAGTTGAGCATGAGACTTGAAGAGACATCCTACGTATCCCCGAGGCAGGGAATCAAAGTCTGTGTAGTTCGGGATGGTGTCGGTGAACCGACATGAAGGTGGACCTTGGTCCGATGGTTGTTGTCCGCGAACCGACGTGGATGTGGACCTTGGTCCGATGGGCGTCATCAGCGAGCCGACGTGAATGTGGACCTTGGTCCGATGGTGTGGGGCTTACACACTAGGCTGCCCAGGTGTTAGTGGACCGACGTGAATGAAGTTGGAATGACCAACGGGTGGTGAACTTGAACCTCAAGAAGGCTTCCTACGTACCACGCCTTATCATGGATCAACGTCCTCATAGTTCAGGAGAAAACGGGGTGGCTTGGGACACCGACAAAGTTGCGGTCTGGGCCAATGATTGTTGGTCTTGAACCGCATGAAGGCTTCCTACATACGATTCCTTGACATGGATCAAAGTCCTCGTAGTTCAGATGAGATGTGGAGTACTGTTTAACATCATTTGGGATGAGGGTGGACCAACATGAATGAGGTCGGAATGACTGGGTGATGGGCTTGAACCACACAGAGGCTTCCTACGTACCATGACTTGACATGGATCAAAGACCTCGTAGTTCAGGTTGTGGTTTTCGTCAGCGAACCGACACGGAGGTGAACCCGTGGGTCCATTGGTGGTGGGATTGAACCTCAGGGAGGCTTCCTACGTACCATGCCTTGACATTGATCAAATACCTCGTAGTTCAGGTGGTGGTTTTCATCAGCGAACCGATGTGAAGGTAAACCTGTGGGTCCACTGGTGGTGGGATCGAACCTCAGGGAGGCTTCCTATGTACAATTCCATGACATGGATCAAAGTACTCATAGTTCAGGTGGTGGTTTTAGTCAGCGAACCGACGTGGAGGTGAACCTGTGGGTCCACTGGTGGTGGGCTTGAACATCAAGGAGGCTTCCTACGTACCATGCCTTGACATGGATCAAAGACGTCGTAGTTCAGGGGGAAATGGTGGGTGTCGGCGAACTGACGTGAAGGAAGGACCATGGTCCGATGGGAGATGGGCATGAACCTCCGAGAGGCTTCCTACATACCGTGACTTGACATGGATCAAAGTCCTCATAGTTCAGGATGGTCACAATGGCTTGCCGTCAGACCAGAATGCAGTTTAACGTCATGATGGACGAGGGTGGAACCTGACGTGGATGAACGACGGGTGGTGGGCTTGAACCTTTTGGAGGCTTCCTACGTACCATGCTTTGACATGGATCAAATAACTCGTAGTTCAAATGGATTTGTAGTTTAACGTCATGCTGGATAAGGTCACACAGTTTAACGTCATGCTGGACGAGGGAAAACAGTTTAATGTCATGCTGGACGAGGTATCGTCATGGCCAATGCTTACTTTAAGCCCACGTGAGTCATGCTCGGCGTGAGAAACAAGAGGAAACAGAGACCTGACGATCACGTCGCGAAGGGTGTATCCGTGAGAAACGAAGATGGGCTTATGTGTTAGGTGGCCCATGGTGATGGGACTTACTCCAGGATGGAGGCCCAAAGTGCAGCAAAGCGCAGCGGGAGAGGGATTCGGGACCAAAGATGGAAGGTTCCTCATTCCCTATCATTCCCTCCACTGGCCTTGGCAGTGGGGAAGTACAGAGGTGCATGGGTACTACCTTCCGCAAGAGATGCTTGGGGGATTACACCAAGATAGTTGCCCTTCTACCGTGGACATACGCTACTCTGAGAAGGAGGATATCATCCCATGTGAGGGTGATTCAATTCCCGTGGAGACGAGTGGAGTAAAGAATGTCTGAGCTAGGGGGACCCTGCGTGTGAGGTACGGGGTCAGATCATAGTTTAACTTCATGTGTTGAGGATGAGGTTCTTGGAAGTTTAACGTCCTACAGCTTGGACGATGTGGGTTTACTCTGCACCCCTAGGACTTTCATGACTGCTACCCTCAGCTCCTTGGGGGAGGGAAGGTACTGGAAAGGCCATGGTAAAGGGGGGTTTCAAAGAGAACCACCAAGGGGTCCACGTTAGCATGGATATGCGAAGAAGCAATAGCCATTGGAGTGCCTATGTGAAGAAGCATTATGTGAAGAAATGCTATGAGTGGTGTCGACCATGGAACTTTGAAATCACATCGTGCAAACTTGGAGGGTCGCACGGGAAGAGGAATTTCCAAGAAAATGAGTGTGCTTCGCGAAGTGGAGTGCCTTGGCCTTATCATGGGGCAGGGGTGTGAATGGGAGGTGCTTCGCGAAGTGTAATAGTATTTGTGGAGCACTGCCTCGCGAATCAGAGGTGGCTCGCAAAGCAAAGTGCTGCAAAGAAGTGTGCTTCGCGATGTACAGCCACCCTGCCTTGGCATGTGGATCACTAGTATAGGATGGGTGTTTCGTGAAGCATAAATGCTCCTCGGTTTCCCGGGTTCCCTTGGGAATACCCTTCCTTCGTGAATTCCCTTAGGATTCGTGAAGGGAATCCCTCTCGGAATATAGGCTCAAAATGAGACAAGGCGAAGGCATCTCGCGAAGCAAAAATACCTCGCGGAGCTCACGATTCCCGGGGTGAAGGGTGCTTCGCGATTCAGGAGTTGAGAAGTCGAAAGGTCGGATTGTCTGTCCTCTTGGACTTAGGGGGAGACTAGTATTTATAGGCAAGGGGCGCCGTGAAGGAGAGCTCACACGGTGCGATGGGGTGGTGGGTGCTTCCCGGCGGGCTCGCGAACGTCAGGGCGTTCGCGGAGCGGTACCACCTCCATTGCTTCACGGCGGGCTTGTGAAATTATAATGACCTAAAATTGATTTAATAAATGATATAAAAGTATCCAAGACCAAATCAATAGTTCTCCTTTATAATATTCTATTTTTTAGATTATTTAAATAATTTTAAAAAGTCTTCATGAATCCTCCAAAACCTATATTATATCATAAGGTTTTAAAATCATTTCATTAAAAACATGACTCAATTCTACATAATCAAGGGTAATATTTTAGCAATTTAATGAAAAACACTCCTCTTTTTTATAAACTTTGGGAAGAAACCATGGGAAGGTTTGTGTATTTTGATTAATTTATTCTATAGATTCCAAAACCTATGTTTGATAAATAATAAAGAACTATCCACTCTTTTTATATATAACCCCACCCTATCACATCTTCCACTTCAATAAAAAAACATGGATAATTTCCTTACTATTTACCACCATATCTAGAGTCCTCCTAAGGTGACCTAATTCTCTTAATAAGCCCCTCCCAATCTTTTGGAATCACCCTCTCAAGGTAAGGGAGCTCTCCCACTTCTTTCCAATTCAAGTACCTTCTTTGTAATTAGCCTTTTAAATCTCATTTGGTTATGTTTTAATGAATTTATAACGATCTATATACTATAAAATTTATGTCTTAATAATGATATATCATTTATCACATCCCATTATAGAGTTTACCTAAGCCGTTACTATATCGAAATTTTGTGAGGGATTATTTTCTTCTCCTCTTTATTCAAGTATCTTCATAACTATATTCCTTTTATTTGCAATTCATAATGTTGGGATATGTTATTACAGAACTCTATTACTTTACATTTTATGTAAAAATTATGATAGGATCATTTCTTCCTTGTTAATCCATTTTATAAATCATTACGTACAACTATTATGCTGCTAAAATTTCTGTGCAATTTTTTCCATTCCAAAGCTTTGTTCTATGAAAGCCATCGTTATTTCCACTCAAGGGTATTTACCTAGACATACCATTACCTATTTTATTAGTTAAATACATTTATGTACTACATATTACATTATTATGGAATTAAATGTGGTGAACAATGATCCTATATTGAATGATCGATGTGGCACACATATTAATTTACATGATATGAAAATGACAGGTGCACTAGAAATTATATAGTTCTCCAATGCATTGGGTAATGTTTTAGTCTCATGGGATTATATGTTTTTTCATTTGAGGGTATCTAAAGAACATTATGTTATGCTTTATTCAAGGTTAACCTTGACTTATTATTATGATGTCATGTTTAAAGTTGTTGCCACATTTCTAATATTGCCTTTATGTTACCATACAATATCATTCCTTCATATCACACAAATTTAATAGAAATATTCTAAAACCACCACAAATAATGAAATTATATATTTTGGTGAAAATATAAAATTGTGAAATTATTCCATCCTAGCTATATAACTCATACCCTATCATAATTTTTGGGATTAACTTCCCAAAAAACCTTGTCATAATCCATTTAGTTGAATTTTATACTGTTATGGATGTGGATTGGATTTATATACATTGATACAACATAAATTTCCATGATAAATAAATCAGTCTCCATATCAGGATTCATTTTCCTATTCAATATAAGTGCAAGGAGGAGGATTAATCTTATTTAGCACCATCATCTCAAACATGGATATTATTTCCCTCTGAGAAATAATATCTAACTCAAATGATTTAGTCTAGTTAAAAGATCATCCATGAAGTAAATCACATTGTATGTGAATACAATGGAGTGTTTATCAAATAATTGTATCATCTTCCTCCTATCCCAGTGGTTGAATTTTCAATCAAGATTATACAAGGGGATTTTCTAATATCCAAGAGTCTGTATTGAATGGTTTTTTAGGAATTATATCATCCCACCTTTTTGTCACATAATCTTTCATTACATTATACAAAACTGAGGATCTTTAAGGTTTAGTGTCTTGGAAACCAGGAACGTAATACATGAAACAAAAAAACATTCTTGTTAAACATTTGAAAGGATTCTCCTTATGTTCATCCTAGGTTCATTACTGCATCTCATAACCTGGGGACATACATCAAAAGAAAGGGTGAGCGGAAGGCCCAGTAAAGGAAACAAGGGGAAACATTTAACATGTGGACTTGAGATACATCAACAATGTCATGAAAAAAGAACTTTAAGGAATGAGAAATAAATCATGAGGCATATCATAATAAAAATAACATTTTTCATAACTTGAAGATGTGGATACAACATTTAATATTGACAATAATTTCTGTTTCACCAAGGTCCATCCCCAAGGTGTCATTAAAATTACCAAGGTTATTCACCAATGCGTCGTTAAAAATAGTCATCTCTAGAGATTAAGCCTTTACCCAATGCATTGGAGCGCTATCAGGGTGCACCGTTGACATGTCTTTATTATCATGTGAGCCACATATATCATCTTCAATAATTTCATAAACAACCCATATAGCATAAAAGGAATGGGTTTCATTTCATTATCATAATGTTTTAAAAACTTCTTTAAAGACATGATCTTTATGTCACTTTAAACCCACGGAAAGGGAAAGCGGGTCTCATGTATGTAAATCATAGAATTTAAAATAGAACAACTTGGTATATATGTGAATACCCCTATAGAATAAAAAGCGTTGAGTATTCACTTATTAAAATAAATGATCTTTAGAAAAAGAGAGAGACATTTTGAGACGGAAATTCTACAGCATAACGGCTATGTTTCGGGGTTTTAGAAAACATTGAAAAGAGAGGGGACATGGGTCAAACAATCATAAATGACCCGTACAACAGTAGAGGGACCAAATATGAATGATATATGAACATGTTAATGAAATTTTAAGGACATACAATTTGAAATGAAAAACATGGAAGGAAGACAAAAATTAGATTTCTCTTATGAAAATCTGGCAGCCTAACGACGTCACTTAAACATCAACCAAAAATGATTTGACAAGATCAAAATAGGGTCCCTCATCATATGAACATAGGAGTTAAATATTATAGATATATAGATCATACCCCAACATAATTAAAAAGGAACTTTAAATACTTGACATGAAAGTAGAACTTTGAAAAATGAGAAAGGTGAACGAATCCCTTAAAAATTTGGCATCCTAACGGCGCCACTTAAAACATCAAAATACTAAATTGAAGAGATCAAATAGGGTATCTCATCATATGAACATAAAATATCAGTATGATAGATATAGAGATCATACTCCAACATAATAAAAAGGATCTTGAAAGACTTGACATGAAAGTAGAACTTTGAAAAATGATAATGGTGAACGAATCCCTTAAAAATTCAGCAGTCTAACGGCGCCACTTAAAACATCAAAATACTGAATTGAAGAGATCAAATAGGGTCTCTCATCATATGAACATAAGAGATCAGTATGATAGATATAGAGATCAAAACCCAACATAATAAATAGTAACTTTAATGACTTTACTTGAAAGTAGAACTTTGAAAAATGAGAAAGGTGAATGAATCCTTTAAAAATTCGGCAGCCTAACGGCGCCACTTAAAACATAAAAATACTGAATTGAAGAGATAAAATAGGGTATCTCATCATATGAACATAAAATTTCAGTATGATAGATATAGAGATCATACCCCAACATAATTAAAAGTAACTTGAAATACATGAAATGAAAGTAGAACATTGAAAAATGAGAAAGGTGAACGAATCCCTTAAAAATTCGGCAGCCTAGCGGCGCCAATTAAAACATCAAAATACTGAATTGAAGAGATCAAATAGGGTATATCATCATATGAACATAAAATATCAGTATGATAGATATAGATATCATAACCCAACATAAAAAGGAACTTCAAATACTTGACAAGAAAATAAAACTTGAAAATGAGAAGGGTGAAAGAATCCTTTACAAAAATTTGGCAGCATAACGACGCCACTTAAAAATTCATAAAACAAAATGTTGAGAGTAAGAGAGTATCTCTCATAATATGAACATGAAAAGGGAAGTAGGATGAAGATAAAATAACATACCCAACATAAGAACATGGATCTTATAAGAAATGACATAAACGAGAGTACTCGAAAAGAAAGAGAGAGGTAGGATCGCTTACCTTAAAACGTAACTCTTAAAACTCAAAGGTTGGGACCTTGAGGGCTTGGGGGCACCTTGGGCGGACTCCTTGGGAGGTAATTAGACCAGAGCTTTATTGGGGGAGAGTTGGGAGTCTAGTGGATGAGAGGATGGCTTGGTATTTATAGGGAAAGTAAGGGGACAAGGCATTAATGGCCAAGGGACAACTCATTATTGGTTTTGGCAAAACCGTGGGCTTGATCATGGTATCTTCCCATGGTATTGGCCACATGGGACACCTCATACCTTATCTAACTATTAATAAGTCAACCATATTGATTACATACTTAATACATCATTTAATGATGTCATTAAACACCCGTAACTTAAAAATGTATTTTCACTGTTCATCGAAAATTCAACTTTGTCAAAAAAATCCCAAAATTTCACCTTAACCAAATTTCGATGCTCTAATTTCAAAAATGAACTCCATTTTATAAAAATAAATTTATAAATTTTTTTAATTTAATTTTTAAATAAATACACTATTCACCGAAAATTCATTTTTTCCAGAAAAATCCCCAAAAATTAACTTAATGTAATATCGATGCTCTGAGTTCAAAAATGAAATCCATTTTATAAAAAAATTCTAAATAATTTAAATTAAATTTTTAATTAAAAAACACTATTCACCCGAAAAAACCAATACTTGACTAATAATTTATAAAACCGTTATTTAACCATTTTATTAAATCACATTACTTAATCAAGGTGCCTAGATTATATTAATGCTTTATTTAAGTGAGAATAATAATCCATTTGGTCACATTATTAATCCTCAGCATAAAATCACTATTCATAATTTACTATTCATCAAAAATTAAGTTGATCTTATTAGACTCTAAATTTCATAATGAACATAATTGTAGAAGACAATTTTTTGAAAATCAATACAGATTTTTAATTATTTAAGGTTCACATAAACATTTTTTAAAATATCGTTTCTCTAAAATTCACAAAAAATATGCGTACTATATTTATCCGGACATTTGAAAATTCATAAAATTCATCATAAGAAGAAATCAAAATTTTTATTTAAAACAAAGGATTACACAAGGCAGTTACGGTCTCCTTACATATCCCCTTATCACACCAGCATAGGACCTATGTGTATGGTGTGCTAAGGTGAGAGAATCCAAGGGAGGCTCGGCCAACATCGCACGAGTAGTAATTTCTATCATTTTAAACTTCCCGCGAAGGCAATTCCCTTCTAGCTTCAGACGATAAAGTTCGGCTTGGGTTTGGTCTAGAGAAAAGCCCAGTGGTTCTACCTCCTTCCCAAGTTCTGTTAGATGGGATTCGATCGGTCCAAGACTACTAGGTGAGGCCATCGATTCTTCTTTCTATATTAATTAACCAAGATCACTTGTATTTAGAGACAAAAGTCGCAACATTCAGTTTTCAACGGTCATAATGACTAACGGTCATATAAAAGTCAAAACCCAACAGTATCATTTTAATTATACTAATGTTATCAAATGAAATATTTTTGTTGAGTATGAAAAATAAAATAACACACAAAATTAGGAAACAAGATTTATTCAAAATTTCGGGTCGTTACAGGAATAATGGGAGATGAAGAAACATTTTTATGAGAATTTGGATAAAGGGTTCATATTCCCATGTGATTTAAATTGGGGTGAACCAATCCTCTTTATCTATAAAATGATGTGTCAATGTGAATTTAAATTTAGTATCATGAGCTCAATAAGATCACAATATAGAAAAATCGTCCTCTTCCATGGATTTATGACTTGTTTGATAAACATTGTGGAGCCCAATACTTCTCTAACGTGTATGTTTGGTCGTTGTATTATCAATTATGGGTGAAGAATGAGGATATCCATAAGACTACTTTTAATATAAGGTAAAAGCACTATGAGTTCATAGTAATTCCATTTAGACATAATTATGCTCCAAAAATCATCATGGAATTGATAAATAGAGTATTTATAGATTAACATGAAAATTTTGTGGTGGTATTAATATAATATATTTTAATATATTGAAAAAGAAAGGAGGATAATTTGGAGAATTTGAGACCTATTCCAAAGACCTTACTAAAGAATAAGCTTTATTAAAGTACAATAAATGTGATTTTTAGTTGATGTAATTCTCATTGATGGGGAATATTATCACAAGTAATGGGATATCTGTAAGTCCTTCAAAGATAGAGAAAATTGATGGATGGTCAAGGATAACATCTATGATGGAAATCTGTAGTTTCCTTGGATTAGCTATGTACTATTGTCAATTAGTGAGAAATTTCTCATGATTTTAAGACCCTCTAAATAAACTAACTTATAATGGAGTCATGATTGTTTGGAATAATTAATATTAAAATAGCTCAAAGAAGTTGAAAAATAGGCTTATCACTAAACTTATACTTAGGCTACCCCGAAGAGTGGAATTTTTCATGGTATAAAATGATGATTCGAAGAATTAATTGGGTTTTGTATTAATGAATAATGAAAAATTGATAGCCTATGCCACACGAAAATTGAATTTTCATGAAAAGAACTACCCAAAGAATGATCTACAGTTGGCTTTGATAATCTTTATATTGAATATATGGTGTCATTTTCTCCCTGGGGAGAAGTGTGAAATATATACGGATCATAAGAGACTCAAGTATATATCCATGTAGAAAGAGATAAATATATTCCAGTGAATATGGTTATATTTTATTAAAGACTATGACTTCTAAATCAAATACCATCATGAGAAAGAAAATAAATTGGAAGATTCTAAATGTAGAAAGGATCCAAAATTTTTATCATTATTGATAATTGATAAAGATTCAATCTCCATATACTTTAAAAAGATAGAAATGGGGATCATAACGGAAGAAAAATAATCATTCCTTTAGTAAATTATTTCACAACTATCCCTTTTGGAGAAGATAATGTATTCTCAAATAGATGATGTGTAAGTTAAAAAGAATATGGAATCTACAAGAAAAAGGAAATATACAGAGATCAAAATTAATGAAGGAGTTGTAAGATTTTGATCACAACTTTTTGTAACATCAAATCCTATGTTAAATAATGATTTGTTGGATGTTCCACATAGCTCAACCTTTTCCATTGATCCATGAATCACAAATATGTATCTACATCTCTACGAACATAGTTTGTGGGAAAATATGAAGAACCAGATCATGGAATACAAATAAATGTTTCATGTATGTTAGAAAGTGAAGGATGAATAAAAAATACAAGGGGATGATGCAACCACAACCCAAAACTACATGGAAATGTGAAAACCTAACCATGAAAATTTTCACTATTATTTTATAGACCCCAATGGGATATGATGCTATATGGGTTGTGGTGGATCATCTTACAAATATTTCTCACTTCATTACAATTGTAGAGGACTTATCACTCAATTAACTTGTAAGGATATACATTAGATAAATGGTGATATTTCATGGAAATATTCTATTTGTTATATCTAATCGAGATCCAAGATTTACCTCTATGTTCTAGATGATTATACAATATTCTCTAAATAATGAGTTGAACTTTATCATGGCTTACCACCCTCAAACTGATGGCCAATCAGAGCAGACAATCTAGAAACTTGAGGATATGTAGAGATCATTTTAACGCCCAAATAATTTAAAATATTTTACTTTTAGAATAAATATTATCTTGTTTTTATCATTCCTTATACACAATTTTAATCTTAGTCTACCCACAACACTAAGTTTGTTTTTATTACATTCAAAGATGAGTTTTACCACCTTTTAATGATGCACCTACTTTAAATTTTTTGTGAAAATTTTATAAATATTATTTTTCAAAATAAAAAAAATTCAGAATTCATAATGTCAAAATTATCTTAGGGTGAATTTTTTGGTATTTTTCTGAGAAGTTACATTTTTTGATGAATAAGGAAAAATATTACATTTTAATTATAAACAACCTTTTAATTTAAAATATTATTATTGTAAAATTATATTTTAAAATGGATTTTAATGTAAAAATAGAAAAATTATACATATAATAATCCAATTTATGTCATTGGATTAATTTTTATATTAAAATTCGATATAAAGACTTATTGATCTTTTAAACATTTTTACTTTTCCCACATATGTGATTTGAATTATGTAAAATGTACATAAATGGTTATAATGAGTACAATATTTTTTGTATAATAATATCAAATTATGTTTTTATAAAAAATATTAGTGAAAGTGATTGAAATTAATTACAGTGATTAAGGTAAAATTAATCGTAATAAGGGACTAAACCTTAATCTTATGAACCAAAATGACGAAGATATTTGTCCAAAATCCTTTGGCTGAAACTAATTATATCATATCCCAAATTGTTTCAAATTTTAAGTGTTATTAGGATATTATTAAATGGAAGTGCTCTATATAAAAGCTTAAGTAAGGAAAAAGACAAAAAAAGGAACATTCCTTACCTTAACATTTACAAAATATTGAGATATGTAAAAAAAATTATATTTTTGGTTATAAATATAATTTTGAAATAATTTTTTTTTATTATTATCATAATAATTTATAAGTAATTTTTAGATATGTTTTAGTTACTTAAAATTCTTAAGAAACACAAACATTGTGATTATTTAGATAATAATTAACTAAAATAAATGATACCGTAAATATTAAAAGAGAAGTTAATTAATTGAATTATTGAATTTTTTTAGAATAATATGTCATGTTACTTATCTATGAACCTAATATATTTTAATTCCAATATTATATCGATATTTTATAATTAAAATAAAATAAATAATGTCCAAATTGACTTTATTGTTATTTTACAATAAATGATATTTTATAAAATGATTTTATATTAATAAAAATATTATATTCTACCAAGTTATTTTTATGTGATAATAAATATTAAATATTATATACCAAGGAACCAATTTATATGTTATAGTTAACAAATTGACCCATATATTGTAAACCCAATTTTAACACTGTCTGGGTTTAAGTAGTGTTTTAGCGCGTCACATGTTCTTGTTTTAAAATTAATTTGCAAAACACATGGGATTTTTATATTATAAATTAGAAATAATATTAATAATTTATTGGCATAATATTTTCTAATAAATCTGAATTTATTTTAGTCATAATGGTAAAATTTCTTAGGTTAGAAAACTAGATGCTTTAATAAAAACCAAAATGATAAAATTGGTGAATCTTGGAAGTTATGGGAAAAAATTATTAAAATGAACATATTTTTGTGTGTTGGAGGTTTTTATAGACCATAATTCCTATTTAATCCATTATGTTTACATTTTTGAGTCACATTAGGTAATATAAACCTCCCATTAATGAATACATTTTGGTATTTTCAAGAGTTCCACTCCCCATCCACTATACAAAGCAAAGCAATCTACCCCTTCCTCACACCTCTCAAGAAAATTTAGTTCATCCAAAGTCTACCCAAATAATATCCATACATCCCTACCCTATACCTTGAATCATATCTTTGGTAAGAAATCCTCCTAATGAATCCCTTGTGTGCAAACCAAAAGAAGTTACCTGATTAAGAGGTAACATCATTCCTTACACTCTTCAGTTTCATATCAATTATCCACCACCTCAAATATCCTTATTATATGATTATATAACATCAATAGTATCCTTAATATACTAATATGGTATTACTTTAAGTGTCAAACTCACACTTACACACACTTCCATATAATGTGTTAAGAACATATTGTTTACGTGTACGACGAACTACAGCCTCACAAAATGATGATTATTATTTTTTTCCTTTACTACCTCTCATGGTGGGAATTATAATGTAAAATATATTTATATATGATATTTATAATATTTATAATGTATTTATGATTTTTTAATTTTTTAATAACACATACTTCTATTTATTAAATTTGGTGTAAATATGATAACATCTTTTGTGGAAGTTTTGACTACCGCCTCTTTAAAGCCATATGATTCATTCATGCTATACATAGAACAAATAAAGTATGGTTTTAATAAACACATGTAACCTAATTAACATAGATAGGATAATGTAATTTTAATATGAATATGTATCATTTACTTTTAATTTTTTTAAGACGACGATGAAATGAAATTAGTGTTCATACGTACGTACGACCTACTTCTCCATGAATTGGGAACTTCATTTATTATCTCCAAATATTATGGAAAATTATAAATACATAGTACTGAATATATATAATAATTAAATCATGGTTTAAATTATGGATATTACTAAATAATGATATATGTAATATTATCAATAACTATAAATTAAAACAATACTTTAAGAAACTAGGTAATTACCACAAGAAATAGTTAAAATAACTAAAGAGTGAGAAAAAATGGGTAATAAAATATTAAAAGAAGTTAATATATGATATTATAAAAATGATTATGGTTATGGTATAATTTATTATCTTTTTTTAACCACTATATAGGAGAATAAATACCAAAAAACAAAAAAGAAGATTAAGGTAAGAGAATTTCATCTCAATTTAAATTACATTGAGTCTAATTTGTTATTATGCAACAATTCACATTTATTTGGCGTATATACTACATTTTTACTTTTTTTATCATGAATCTACTTACTCTCATGTTATTATAAGTTTCATTTAATATTATTTGTTCATGGGTATTATGATTTAAATGTTTCAATATGACTTGGGAAACTTCGGAATGTTTAAATATTATTCTCCTAAAGAATGTTCTTAATGATTATCATTGAAATATCTCTTACTTTTGTGATTGTTAACATTCTCTTTAAACAATTGCATAATTTTAATAATTTTCATTGGAAATTTACTGGAATATCCATATTTTCAATTGATGGAAAATATTATTTCCTAAACTGTATATCATTTCAGATATGGTGTTTATTTTGACATTTATTTGATTAATTGAGGAAATATAGAGATATATATATCCTTTATTCAATAAAGATATTTGATGATAAGTAACATTAATAATTAATTAAATAATTTATTTGATAGATATTTAATTATTTAGAATGGAAGACACCTGTGGAAACTTGTTATAGATATCCCCTCGATGCATCGATCATCTCATGAGACTAATCAATTGGAAAAATCAGAATAGTTTTAACTATCTTAAAAAAATATATTGATGGTATAATGGTTCATGATCTAGATACATGACGTCCAATGTTAAATCATTGCCTACATTTTAGTTATCATTTTTATCAATGTGATTTTTCACTGAAAAATCTATGGATGCATTTCAGTTTTAGTCCATTGATAAAATGGAATTAGTTTTTAGTTTCTTACCTTTTCCTATTGATATTTCCTTATCTAGTTATTTTAATGGCATCTGTTATTAGTCATTTACCTTTAAATGTTGAATATTCTCTTAAATTCATTATTTATTCCAATTCACATACCCTTACTAATTATTTGACCTCACCAGTATTATGGTTCCTTTCCCCATGTTATGAAGAATAAATCCTTGAATAAGTGTTCATGGATGCATTTTATTTATTTTTATTATGTATCTGAGAGGCATGATGTCAACTCTGAAGTGGCCCGAAGGGGAGAAGACTCTATTTGGTTTTGGTTTTTCTGATTGGTTTTCTATTTTCTGTTGTGTATTTCTTTGTCGGAGTCCTTGCATCAGATTCTTCTTCGGTGTACCTTTTCTTCTTTTGTTCCTCTGATGTCCATGGTTCGACCGATTAAGAATATGCTGAGGGTTCTTCTGTGGCCTTGATTTGTCCGACTCCAGCCCGTTGAGGCGTTTTTGGCATTGATTTTCTCGGATCCCCTCACTTTGACCATCCCTCGAGGTGTTGTTGGCTATTCCTGTCCTGGGTGACAAGGAACCGACTTCTTTATCCTTGGATTTTATTCTTCTTTAGGTAGCTATGGATGCGGTTTGAGGATTCTTGAGGCTGCGGTGGGGTGATCCTGGATTTGGCTCTGGTGTTGGGACTCTGCGGTGCTGATTTCATGATGGTTCGATCTCATTTTGGTTTTGGAAATCAGATGGATGGTTTCTTGTTTGATGGATTCAAAGATGGTGGAGGGATTTTGTCCACTTGGTTGCATTGGATGTTATGGTTTGGTTGTACTAAATTCTTGAATGGCCTGTTTTTCAAAAGTGGGAAGTTTGTGTTACCGGATACGACTTCAGGAACGGACTTCAGGAGGTTTCAGAGCTGGCTTTTCCTCGTTGTAGAGTTTTTTGGATTTGGTTGTTTGAGAGGGTATGGAATCAGCTATCGGATCGGGCCTGTGCTTTGACACATGACACTTGCTTGCCGATTTGCCTTGCCAAGATGGAGAGTTTCTTCAAGATCAAATGCTGGGGAGGAGTTGTTCAGTGGTTTCATTTTGGTCTTACTCTTTTACCTTTCAGTGTGATTGTCCTATGTCAATGATGTCTCTGGGTTTCCTCCCCCTTCATCCCTTAAAAGGAGTATTTATCATATAATAAAAAAAATTGACGGCCTTTGGGATGTTGGATGGATGATATCCACGTTTGGATAAAATATGTTGATGTGGTTCTGTCATTGATGTTCCTAAGAGTAACAAATCTAACAAGGTGCATCATACCAGATTCTTCATAACCTTGTAAACAACAATGAGCCTTACTATACACCTGGTTTGACACTCCTAGGTGATATTCTTAGTATAATTCACATTTTCACTTCAAATCAATATGAAGTATTTAAAAGTAAATATATATTCCAAGAAACCATATTAATTATTATGATATTAGTTATGGAAAACATTTTCTATTTATGTTTAGTGTTTCAGTATTTTTGGGATTACAAATTAGTTATGATTTAATCCAGTATATTCCATTTTTTAGAAATGGTGCCTAGTAAAAGGAATGGAAAATCCACCAATTTATGTGATCCAAAGAGTCAGAATAATCATATATTTTGTGGTCGTAATCCAACATTTAGAAGGGACAAAGTCTCCAAAGTATTATCATCATATGATGAAATAGTATCATCTATTAATGATATTGGTAAATAATTCTCCAAGTCTAATGTATTTGAAGGGAAGAAATAGAAGAAGAGGATAAAAGAGAAAAATATGGATGAAGGGAAGAAGGGAAAGAAGTAATTTCCCACATGTGATAATTGTTGACCGAAATGCTTTGGAACTTTGTTACAAGGAATGGAATTTTTCTACAAGTGTGGAAAAAAGGCCACCATGATTTTTATTACAATGGTAATAAAAATGTTTCTAACATAAAATGGTTCAACTACTAGGAGTTGGGAGACTATTAAAATCAACATCTCAATTAATAAAAGAATATATCCCAAATGATGCTATTGGATAATGGTCCAGTTATATTACAAATACATATGAAGAGAAAGGATTTATATAACTATTCAACAATTATGTAATTTCAATATTTTATCAATGAATTACTGGTTATAAGGATTAAGTTATATATGATTATTATACTAAAATACCTTTTTCATTAAGTATTTGAGATGATATGGTAAATGTTACCAAGGAAAGTTATTTAGTATAAAGCAATTTTACTTGGAAAACACAAGGTTGAGGAAAATATAACCATTAATATGTTCCTAATGTTATGAAAATGGTGTTTGGATAAAGAAATGATTGATTTGGATATTTGTTAACTACCTTGTCACTAAGTTATGATTTACTGAAAAAGTGGTTCATTCTACCATTTATGGAGTTTAAAAATCTTTATGATTTAAGGAATATATCCAATAACATGTTCCTTACATAAGGAATACGTAATAATGCATGTCTCTAATAAGGTTTTATAGTGATTATATTTTTTACCATATTTCAATAGGATGCATGATGAAGTCATTCACATGTTTGGAATGTGAAAATTTAAGATCTACTTCATTAATATTGAATTCTAATGATAAGTTCATTTTGGGAATTCATTGACCTTCCTCCCAAAGTATTAGATAAAAATATTTTAGAAAATTTAACTATTTAAAAAATGGTTTAAGATGATATTTGGATGGGGTTTTTGATAAGGATTTGTAACTTTACCCTACGATACAACTTGATCTAAGAAATTAATTTGAAATATTTCAATGAATAATCAAAGGATAAGATTGTTTTTATGAAATAGAAATGTATATTTACTTATATGGAATGAAAGAATTTCTAAAATATATGGAAAAGGGTCTTGAAATTTTTTTTTCCTATTTTTATTATTTTTGATGATATCAATGAACATTATTCACACCTCTAGATTATGATTTTGTGGTCTACAAATTTCAACTAATCATGTTCTCTATCTCTCTCCATTAGGACATGATGGTTGTATTTCTCTTTCATGTCTAGGATTTCACTATTACTCTCATATTATAAAGAATATTTTTTTGGTTAACTTCACATTTAACTTTACCTCTTATTAATAGTATGTGTTATTGATCCTATTTATGATGTGGGTCTTTCAACAATAGTATTTTCAAATATAAATCTATGGACTACCAATATCATGTTCAAATTGAGAGGACACAATTTAATTAAGTTGGGGATAATGTTACACCCAAATAATTTAAAATATGAATTTTTATAATAAATATAATTTTGATTTTAGTATGCATTATACACAAAGTTAAGATTACTCTTCCCACAACACTAAGTTTGTTTGTGTTACATGAAAAACTGAGTCTTTCCACCTTTTAATGGTGTACCCATTTTAAAACTAAATTTTCACAGTGTTATAAATCTTATTCGTCAAAATAAATATCATTTTTGAATTTTTAATTTTAAAATTTTCTTAGGGTGAATTTTTTCTAATTTTCTATGAAGTTTCATTTTTGATGAATAGTTAAAAATATTGTATATTAATTAAAAACAAAAGTTTTTTAGAACATTATTAGTGGTAATTACTCTTTAAATTGGGTTTTAAATTAATTATAGATCATTTATAATTATATTAATCCAATTTAGGTCATTGGAAAAATTTTTATATTAAAATTATATGTGAAGACTTATTTAACTTTTAAACAAATCAACTTTAAAAACACGCTTTCTCACCATGTGTGCGAGATTAGCGTTAATATTCATTTTACCACTTCTTTGAATTTCCAAAACATAAAATAAAAAATAATATAGATAAAAAAATACAAAACAAAAAAGAATTAATTACAAAAACATATATAAAAATATATCAAAAAAATTCATTATGATTCTTAGCTTGTAGAAAAGAAGCTAATCAAAAAAATAGAAGAATCTAAAAATGTAAGATCCATTCATTCAATATTTACTTTTTAAGATTGAAAAATGGAAATTCAAAGTCATAATCAGTAAAATATTTTTGTTTTAATAATATAAACATTATTTTTTTACAAAAAACATTCGTGAAAGTTATTAAAATTAATTAGGGTGATTAAGTTAAAATTAAGCTTAATAAGGGACAAAACCTTAATATTAATGACCAAAATGACCTAGAAAGTTGTCCAAAATCCATTTTATGCCAATAATTCATAAATCCCAAGTTTTTTTTGAGTTTTATGGGTTATTGGGATATTATTAAATGGAATTTCTCTATATAAAATGTTAAGTGAGGAAAAAGACACAATGGAAACGTTCCATACCTTTAACATTTATAAAAAATTGAGATATGTAAAAAAAATAATATTTTTGGTTATAAATATCCTTTTGAAAGATAAATGGGTTATTTTTATCATAATAATTTATAAAAAAAAAATTATGTATGGTTTAGTTAGTTATAATTCTTGAGAAATTCCAACATAGTGATTATTTAGTTAATAATTAACTAAAATCAATGATATTGTAAATATTAAAAGTGAAGTGAAATAACTAAATTATTCTATTTATTTATTTTTTAGATTAATATATAAATTTACACATATTTAAACCTAATATATTTGAATTACAATATTATAGTGAAATTTTAAAATTAAAATTAAATAAATGATGACAAAATTTATAGTATTGTTATTTTACAATAAATGGTATTTTATTAAATGATTTAAAATTAATAAAAAACCTCTATTATACATAGTTATTTTTAACTATTAATGAATATTAAATATTATCTCTTAATGATACTATTTATAGTTTTTAATTAACATATTTAACTATACATTGTAAAAATGTTGTTAACATGGTCTGGGTTTAAGCATTGTTTTAGCTAGTCACATGCTCTTATTTTAAAATTAATTTCCAAAACACAGGAGTTCTTTATTTTTTAAATATTATATCATATTAATAATTTATCATATCTATATTTTATAATAAATTTCACTTTATTTTATTCTTAATGGTCAAATTAATATGGTTAGAAAACTAGATGCCTTAATAAAAACTGAAATGATAAAATGCTGGAATCATAGATGTTAATGAATAAAATTACTAAAATTCACATATTTTTATGTGTTGGATGTTTTTATAGAAACATATTACCCCTTACTCCATTATGTTTCCATTTTGGATTCACATCAAGTAAGATATACCTCCCATTAACGAATACCTTTGGTACTTACAAGAGTGCCACTCCCCCTCCACTATAAAAAAATGCACACTACCCATTCCTCACACTAGTAAATCTAATTTTGATCATCCAAATTATTCCCAAATAATCTCCCAATATCATTACCCTTGACTTGGAAGCTTCCATTTTTCATAAGTCAACATAATGAATCCCTTTGGTGTAATCCAAAATAATTTACCCGATTAAGAGGTAACATCTTTCCTTAAGCTCCTCGGTTTCATTTCAATTATCCACCCCATAAAATATCCTTATTATATAATTATATAAAAAACCGATATCCTAAATATAATAATATTTTGTATTCTATGGGTTCAACCAATACTTACACGCACTTCCATCTAATGTGTAAAGAACATATTATTTACATGTATGACGGACTACTACCGCACAAAATGATGATTGTTCATTTTACCTTTACTGCCTATCAGTGTGGGTATTATGATGGAAAATATATTTACATATGATATATATGAAATGTATAATTTATTTATTAATATTTAATTATTTTATAACACATAACTATTTATATTCAATTTTTTGTAAATATGATAACATCGTTTGTGGAAGTGTGGACCACCGCCTCCTTAAAGATTTGTGAGTCATTCAAGCTATACATGGAATGTATAAAGGATGGTTTTTATAAACCTATGTAACATATATAACATATATATGATACTTTAATTATAATATACATATTTATCAGTTACTTTTCATTTTTTTAATACGAAGAATAAATAAAAGTAGCGTTGATGCGTACATACAGCCTACCGTCTCCATGAATAGTGCACTTAATTTCATATCTACAAATATTATAGACAATTATAAATAAATATTTTCTAAATATATATAATAATTAAATCATGGTTTAAATTCTGGATATGATTAAATCGTGAAATATTTAATAGTAACGACAAATTACAAGTCAAAACATTCTTGAGAAAACTAGGAAATTAACACACGAAATAGTTAACATAATTAAAGTGTGTTAACAAATTGGTAATAAAATATTATAAGAATTAAATATATGATATTATAAACAATATTATGGTTCTGTTATATGGTATTAACATATTTAAAGCCTCTGTACAGGATTATAAATAACACAAAAAGAAATATTAACTAAGGTAAGTGAATTCATCTCAATTTAGATTCTATTGAGACTTATTTGTTATTATACACAAATTCAATTTTATTTGGTGTATATACTACCTTTTGAAACATCATACCATAAATATTCTTAATATAATGATATTATAAGTTTCATTTAATATTATTCCTTTATGGGGATTATGATTTAAATGTTTCAAAGTGGTATGAGACCCTTTGGAATGTCTATAGATTATTCTCATAAAGAATATTCTTAATGATTATCTTTTCAATATCATTTCCTATTTTTATTGTTAACTTTATCTTGAAAAATCACTGTATTTTAATAAATTTTAATTAGAAATCTACATAAAAAATTATATTTTCATACGATGGATAATATTATTTCCTAAACTGTGTATCGTTTTACATATGGTGTGTACTTTCATAGTTATTTGATTAATTGAGGAGTTATTGATAAATCTATATCCATTATTCCATAAAGATATTTGATGATAAGGAACATCTATTATTAATTAAATCAATTATTCGATAGACAAGGAATGCTTTGGACTATTTGAAATAGGTGGGGCCCAGTTATAGATAGCCCCTTGTTGCATTGGTAGTCTACTGAAATGAATCATTTGGCCAAATTAGAATAGATTAATCCATCTTGAGAATATATCTTGATGGTATAGTGGTTCATATTCTAGACACATGATTCCCAATATTAAATCATTTCCTTTATTTTTTTATCATTTTTATCCATGATATTTTTTATTGACATATCTATGGATGCATTTCATTTTCATTTCATTGATTAAATTGCATGTGTTTTCTGCTTCTTACCATACCATATTGATATTTCCTTATCTTGTTATTTGGATGGAATGTGTTATAATTTATTTACCTTTACATGTTTATTATTCTATTGAATTCATTATTTATTCCACTTTAAATTCCCTTACTGAGCATTTTATCTCACCCTTATTATGTTTCCTTTCCCCATGTTATAAAGAAGAAATCATTGAATAAGCATTCAAGGATGCATTTTATTTCTTTTTATAATGAATCATGTTTATATTTTATATTTACCAATGTAATATGGATATCATGTATGTAATATGACTTTCCAAGCATGATATAATGATTAGTAATTCGTAATTTTATTACTTATAATCATGCCAATATAATGAAATATTGCATTGGCTCAGGGCTTCTAGGGTCTGGGCGTTATAAGCATGCTCAACGGGCTTCAAAATAAGTTGGGATATAAATATTACTCTAGTTGATTTATCCAACAATAATAGTTTCCACTAAATAATCCAAATGGATCCCTATTAATCCCTTTATGGGATGAAATTAAGAAAAATTTCATGTTTGGATTATGTTCGTGAACACAAATTTCTGGGTCTGGAAAATTATCAAGGAAATAATGGAAAGGGTCGAGACTATTCAATAGCACATCATGGATCCTTAGCTTTGAAAAAATAGTGATGTTGAAAATCATTAATGAGACCCTAAGTGTCAGTTTGGCGATATGCTATTCCTACGTATATCTCAATAGAAAAATCTCATGAGATTTTGGTAGAAGGAATGCTTTTTCCAAGATACAATAGCCCCTTTGAGATCCTTGATCTCATCAGAGTGGTGACCTATTGACTACCACTCCCACCTAAATTATCTCAATTACATGATGTGTTCAATATATCCCTCTTAAATAAGTAAATACCATATTCCTAACAAATTCAGAATCTAGAGGTGGTACCATTGGAGATTGATCATTCATACGCAGAGCATTCAGAAAATTTCTTAAATCATAGGGAAAAAGTTATATGAAATAAGAAAATTAACCTAGTAAAAATGCTATAGAGAAACCAAAAGTTTGAATAAGTGGCATGGAAACCAAATGAGGTGATGAAATATAAGTACAATAATCTTTTTAAGTGTGTGAGATGAAAGTTTCAAGGGTGAAATTTCTAAAGAGGGAAAGATTGTAATGAACCAAACTATTATATGTAAAATCCCTTTTGTGATTGAATTAAATTTCGTGTTATATAGTATGGTTATAGGAAACAAATGTAATTATTTGGTTTCATAATATCATATAATAATTAAAATATCATTATTAATCACAACTATTGATAATATAGTCAGTCAACAGTGATCATATGATTAGTATTAATATAGGATTTTGATAAATCCAATTAACACGGACAAAGGAAGTGTGGACCCCAATGAGTATGATTGAACCCTATAAAGACCATTTATTAGAGATTATGATAAATTTAGATTCACTAGTATTTTACCTTGGAAAATACCAAGATGACATCCATTAACTTAAGCATGAGAAAAATCATTTATAGGAGAAGTTCGTGCTCATAGATGTCATTGACCAAACCATGTACACTAAACCACCCCATGAAAATATCACCACCGCACACCTTACCCTTAGGGTTTTTTTGCCATAATAAATTGATATTTATCAAGAAACTAATAATATGAATATGTATATTTTATTTTCAATAGAATAATGGGTGAATTTACTTCTTATTTTTTTACTTTATGAATGATATTGATATTGATTTGATAAAACACTAACTATGTTTTTGGGAAATATGAAATTTCTATTAAGACCCTCATTTTGTTGAATTAATGGAATTTTTGAAATAATAAATATATTATTAAAATATTATAATAATTAATTATTATTAAATTTAAAAGATATTATAATTTTTATGAAGTCATATGTAATTTTTATATGGGATCAAAAACTATTATTGTGAGAAAACCCATAATTTCTCAATAAATGTCGATTTTGTTATAAAGTAAACATTAAAATAATTTGAAAATTATATTTATAAAATAAATATTATTTGTGTAATTATAACACCAAAATTATACAATGGTGAATTTTTCATAATTTTCTGAGACAATCATATTTTCAGGTAAAAATTTAATACAATATAAATATATGGTGTGTATAATGACAACATAATGAACCAAAAGTGATATAATAAATTATATAAAAGGTATAAATAGAAAAATATATGTTTATATTTTAAAATAATGTTTTATTTCATTTAATTAATTTTATAAATCCTTTAAGAATCATCCAAATCCTATATTATATTTAAAGGATTTAAAATAATTTCTTTAATAACATAACTCACATCCATATCAATAAGGGTAATATTTTAATTATTTCAGCCATTTTAATTTGAAAATAATTAAAACCACTCCTTTATTTCATAAACCATGGTAAAAACCATGGTAATATTTTTATTTTCAATTAATTTATTGTATAAATTCCAAAACCTATGTTTGAGAAATAATAATGAAATCTCCTCTCTTTTCCTATATAAACCGACCAAATATCACCAAATTATTCAACAAAAAACCTTTTATATTGTCTTTAATATACCCTAAACTCTCTATAATCCTCCAAATATTATCCAAATCTCTCAATAATCTCCTAACAATATTTGGTAATCACCCTCTCAATGTAAGGGACCTCACTCTCTTCAAACCAATTCAAGCACCTTCTTTGTACATAGCCTTTTAAACATCATTTGGTTATTTTTTCATATAATTATGAAGAAATATATACTATCCAATTTATTTAATTATTATTAGTTATTTTTTATCCCCTTTAATTATATAATTAACCTAAGCTATTACTAAGTCGATGTTAATAAGGGATATTTTCCTTCTCCTCTTTATTTAGGTATCTTATGAATTTTATGACTCTAATTTCCAATTCCTAATATTGGTATATGTTTTACCACAACCCACATACAGTAAATTTTATTTCAAAATGATTAGATAACCCTTTATCTATCATTAAACAATTTTATAAATCTTTAGGTACTTCCATTATGCTGTCGAAATTTCATGGAAAATATTTCCATGTCAAACCTATGTTTTGTGAATAGCAATGTTATTCACCTAAAGGGTATTAAACTACACATAACTACACATATTTGATTATGAAATTACATGTATGTATTAAAAATTCATTGATCATTCATTTAAATGTGATGAAATATGATCACATGTTGAATGATTTATATGGCACACTTATTCATGTACATGATAGGAAAGTGATAGGTGTTCCCAAAATTATATTTCACTCTAATGCATTGGATAATGTTTTAGTCTCATGAGATTTTTGTTTTCTTATTTTTTTACCATGACTTATTCTTTTGATTTCTTGCTTAATGTTTTTTCCACATTTCCCATTTTCCTTTATATAATCATGTTATATCATGCCATATTATTCATTATTGTGATTCTCAATAATTTTATGTCCCATTGGAATTCCCATTTTCTAACATGTAATATTTTTTTCATTTTATTCATTGCTTATTCCCTAAAATGAATTTATATCTCACCCCTTTCTTATGTACATCCGTAGGTTATCCCTTTTAGGGGACCGATGATTTCTATGGGAATGTCAATGAATTTTTTGATAATGTTGCTGTATCCCATGCTCAAGATGTTATAATATTTACCTAACTCCTAAAGAAAATATAATTAATGATTTATGGGTTGTATTATTTGTAATATTATGTTATAAATCAGGAATTAATGTATAATAAAGATAAGGGTTTCCATACTACCACCTTTTCCTATATGGATATTTTATTTTCTATGACTTTACCTCCTTGTGTAAAACTAATTAATATATCATATAAATGATTATATACCCTTTTTTCCTATTTCATAGTATTAACATATTACCTAGAACCAATTTTATTATTCCATGAATTTGAACCAATCATTATGTATTTATACTACTTCTATAGAAACATCAATAGTTGTATTATACTCTATATTTTTAGATATTACTTATATTTGGATCAATTAGATTCTCATTCTAATTTAATTGTCTCAACATTGATATTAGATCAAACTGATCCATATGAAGACTAGTTTTTTCTCTTCTAAAACTAGTGTTCCTTCCTTTCTTTATACTATTATCACATACCATGTGCTTTTTTCTAACACTGAATTATTCCTTTATTATTATCCTGGTATTATTTGATATTTTCCTACCATAATTTATGTGTTGGAAATTTGATATCTAGTACATAGAATAGAATATGTGATCGATCATTGTCAGATGAAAATTTAATTCTATATAATATTTAAACTCATCCCATGTCTTATAATTGTAATCTTGGGGAGATTTATACCATGAAAAATTCGAAATAATTCTCTCATGAATTATTAAAATTATTATTTTTTAAATACTAATCAGTATAAGTACCTTAACATAGTCCAAGTAACCCATTATATTTGACTTAGTAGATCATGTTCCCTATAAACTCGGTTTCTAATTTATGTAAATATTTAGAGTTTAAATTTCAATATAGTATTTAATTACTATAAGAATAGTAACTATTTTCCATATATTATCAAAAAAAATTAACTAGAAAAACAATAGTGCTATAAATAACCTCTTATTGACACATGTCAAAATTTAATTCAAGTAAAATTAATTATAATTATTTTTGTATTAATCTATAAATATTTCTCTAAAAATTTTATTTAATATTATAAATCTATGGTGTCCATAACCCTTTCTGGTGGAACGTTATAGGTATCTTCCTTAAGGTTTCCTTCAATTAAAGTTTTGTTAGAAATTGATACCCAATATAATGGTCATATAATGTTTCCATTAAAAGTATAATTCTAATGTATTTAAGCATGATTTTTTTATAAATAAATCGTAATTTGTATAACTCTTTTAATTAGTATTTATAGATCCTATGGAATACCCACAATTAACATTACATCAATTGTCGAAACTTATAAAATTTAGACATGATTTTTAACAGACCCAATTTTAATCTATCCCTCATTTTGATACTTGGAATGTATTAGAGGGTGTTATTAAATCAGTTGAGGTGTGTTTTGGGGATTCAAGGAAGGAGATTAAATAAAGGATACAAAATGTAGACATTATTTTTAACATCCTCAATATTAAGGTATACCACATCTTGATCCTTGGAACATCTTTGTGGGTGTTGTTAAATAGGTTATGTGTGTTTTGGGAATTAGGGGTAGGAGATGAAATCAATGTTAGAAAATATGGCTATATGAGTTTTTTAATAACATGAATTGATTATTTACGATGTGAATGAGTCATGGGAAGAATCCATGAATGTTTGGTTCTGGATGTGAAACACATACACAATGTCATATGTTTTTTACATCATGAACTAGGCCTTAATGTTTTTTAAAATATGGAAACAGATTTTTTGGGGTTCCATAATAAAAGATTACATAATTAATCAATGATGTTATTTCTTAAATGGGCTTAGATACCTTGAGGGGGTGGCATGAATCAAATTATGGATATTATTTCGTAAATTCTTCTAGCCCACCATATCGTGACCCCTTCATTATAAGGGTCACTTTGTTTTCTCTTTAGTGTTTATATTTGTATTATCCCTTACAACTTTATCTAATGATTATGAATAGAAATTAAATAATTATATAAAACAAAAGAAAAATAGATTTATACCTAGTTCACCTTCATTGAGCTTCATACAAGGAGCATAAAATGGAAACGTGCTGATGTACTAAATTTACTAAGTCTCACTAATAATTCAAGGTTCATGCTAGATCACTATTATGAATAGGATCACTACCTTTAGAATATTTTGGTCAACACATACCTTTCCAAGGTTCACCCCATAAATACTTCCTTTGATGAATCATTGTTGGTGTAAGTGATCAGCTTCTTCTTATTCCTTTGATCTCTACTCTAGAAAGCATCCACACATAGTTTATGGATATTTATATTCATTCATTATCAATAATGAATTTATACTGAACTGTCTGTAAATGCTCTATTGAACTTATTTTTTGGATTACCCCTCACTTTAATGAAAACATATAGATAATCGCTTCAACTTTGTAGACAATTGGAAGAGACTTCTCATTACTTTATATACATAAATTACTCTTCTTTAGAAATATTTTCATTAAATTCCAAGTCTTCGTTTCACCGACTTGAATTTTGTAATGAATAAGATCCTTTTGAAAGTATTTTCAAATGATGAATATCCCAAGTATTCATCTTATCCTTTATAATTCATATATAACAATGATAATTCTCAAAGGGTAATATAGGCATGTATCTCCTTGTTCAAGAATCTAGTGTGATAACCATTCATGAGACCCTAGTGCATAACCCCCTACGTGAGATCCGGGTGTTTACCCATGCACAAGATCCTATCATGTAACCCCTTATGAATGATACCAGTGTGTACCCTTTCCTGAGACCCTAATATGTACCCCTTTACATGAGATCATTGAATGAGTTCATTTTTTCACTTTTTTCAGGTTCATGTTGTGAGTCCCCTTTCATGCTTTACATGAGATCCGGGTGCGAGTACACTTTCATGCCTTGAAAGAGACTCTGCGTGTGAGACCCCTATCATGCTTTGTGAAGGATGTTTGTGCAAGTCCCCTTTCAAAATTTGTACAATACATGTTCAAATCATGCACAACACGTACATGATGTAAATCATGTATATTACTTCACGAGATCTCCATATACTCCTCATTATTGGACGTTTCTCTAGATAAATATTTTAATTAATACATTTTCAGTATTTAAGAAAGGGTTAAAGGTATTTGGAGGAATAAACCCACATCCATAACTCCACCCAATCCACTACGAAAGCAATAGACATCACACGCTCTGCGAACCTACTTTCACAAGATCAAAATTCAATCTTTTGATGGTTAGTGATGTTGTATTCTAATGATTTGTGTGATATATGATGACATCTAAAGAAAATCATGAATAATGAATGAGATCCCATCATAATATCCAAATACAATCATGCACTTCATGAGATATCTCTATAAGATCCATTGACTATCATGCTTTATCATGATGTGCTTAACAATATCTCAATGCGAGATTAGTTTAGATATTCAGGTTCCATGAGATTAGTTCAACATCCATGCTCCACGGGAACATACATATTTCTCTCATGAGAGATCATACATTCACACATTCATGAGCTCAAATTTTTTGATCTTATGCAAGATCCATAAATCTTCACTTGCACGAGATCATATATTCTCACTTTAATGAGACTAGGTAGTTTTTTCTTGTGTGAGATCATACATTCTCTCTTTCTATGTGATCAAACAGGTCACCCTTTCATGAGATAAAACATTAACACTTTTTGTGAGACAAAATAGTTCACCATTATGAGATATCACACATTCTCTCTTTTCAGGAGATCAAACATTTATCCCTTATGTGAGATCAAACAGTCTCACTTTCTGTGAGATCAAACAGTTTACCCTTGTGTGAGATCATACATTAATGCTAACTCTTCATACCTTATTTAACAATCAAATTTATTTAACAACCTCAAACATTTTCAAAAACACAATCAACCCAAAAGTAACATCATGATGTATTTTTTTCATAACAATATTTCTCTTTGGTTTTGTTGAAAACATTTCACATTTTGACACAACGATAAATATTCTTCAATCTTTTACCAAAAATTCACTTATTACAATTCTGATTATGATTAGAGATTAATTCAACACAAACTATATGACCACATGATCCATGATCAGTGTGAGAAATAATATTATCATGACATTTTCATTAATGAAACACTTCATTCCAAAAATAATCAACTATTTTCTTTAGGTACATCATCTTTCATCATATATAACCTTTGATCAATCATCATTAACATCATAAAATTTAAAACTCCCCCTATTTTTCTACTCCCCTATCTTCTTCTCCCCATATCATGAATAAGACATTTTGATCCCATTTTATATCCTCAATTTCTCTATCTTTGTTAACAAACCCAAAGGTCAATTCATTAAGGTCTACAACCGGGTAAAGAACAGAGATTGTCACATCAGGGAAAAACACATCATACCTAAAGGAGAGGGGGTCCCATATCCACACTTTTTCATGTGAAGGTAGTTGACTGAACTCCATAAGCTAGTTTATTCCTATTAAACAACAATTTGGGTATGGGAATCATCAGAATGTTGGAAACTTATAGTTCTATAGTCACTTACTCCAATTTTATAAGCTCATTCTCCACCTTCTCCTCTAAAAAATGGTATATGATTTCAATTTTCTATGTCCTCAAGTGGTGGAATATATATTTTTATAATATTTATAGAAATTTAATTATCATAATGAATATAAATCATATACTTCAATTAAATCTCCCCATTTCTCATAGAATTAAATAGGGGAATACATCAACGATGAATTTACTCCTTCTTATTAAATAATATCTATTCACTATATTTTTATTAATCTACAAAATCATAAGGGGAAAAAATTATTCTTTTATCTCATTAAATCAAGATAAATAGAATTAATCACCCTTCTTGTTCATGCACTTATACATAGCTCGTGGGACACCATAGGGTGAAATTAAAACATCACCAGGAAAGTTCAACTATATGAAATTTTACCTTTGACTCCATTTATCTACTTGGAATTGAATCATTAATCCTTTTAGAACGTTTTGATATTTTAGTGTTATTATTCATTTGTAACTTTAAACTGCGATGAGATTTTAATCAAGTGAAATTACCACGTGGCACCGAGCCACTGCCAGATCCTCTAAGCCTACTGAGTAATAACTCTTTTTAGGAAAAAAGAGTTTATGATAATAAATTTATATGTTTTTTATGTTACTTATTTAGTTCCATATATTCTTGCAATATAACATTCCTCAATTCTTCAAAGGACTATCTTGTCAAATGAGGCTATATAACCTTTTGAGATTTTCACCATATCCCCCTAAAAATATTACTTCTCCCCCAAATAGTCTTATCTCGATGAAAAATTACACTTTGAACTAAGTTATGATACCATTGGTGGAATATATCAACAGACATAGAACCACTAGATCAATCAATTATAACTCTGAAAGCACTTCAGTTTCACATTGGTATCTTTATCATATAATCTACTTTTTTAATAACACACAACCTGCAGAAAATTATTTGAAAAATATATTTTTTGCATAACACCACTTATTAAATTTGATACCATATGTGAATTTTATGATTTTATATTTTTCATGTCGCATGTATCTCATTTAACTAATGCACATGTTCCCTTTTAGCACACACACACACCCTGGATCATATATCCCCCTTAGTCCTACAAACCATTCAGTATATATGAAAAATATTTAACATACAGGGATAAGGGTTCCTCTATAATCCTCATGAAAAAGATTATGTCTGATCCTGAAGGATCAACCCTTTGATACTTTCTTGCAAAGTGTTGTACTCTTTATGTTCTTATTCTAATAACCCATCCAACTATAACTATTCTAGTCAAATGAATAAACCTTATTTACCCAAATAATGATGATTATTTTGATATGTAGATTCTATAGTCTTGGAACTTTTCACAATTTGGTGTTTAAATCCATCAATATAAATTTTCTTCTTTAATGCCCCACCAATATTCAATTTTTTGGACTATTTATTTGTGTAAAATATTTCCACTTATCATCCAATATTGTTTCTTCCTCTATTAGAGGGCTCTTTCTAATGACTTCACTTCTCTATACATGGAATGACTTCTGATTTTTTCTGGAATTATTTATTCAATTTTTATCATTTATCCAAGCCACATCACCCTGTCTTGTTAGGGTTGAGTCTTCCACTGAATTTACATTTTTCTTAATCATAAATAGATCATATCCTCCCCTTTTCTTCTAGGTTTATTCACATTTTTCCTATTGGAAAAAATCTTTATAGGTAAAGTTATGGTGGTTTGGGTTGACTGCATTTGTTGAAAAAGTATATTTCCATGGAAATTTGTGGAGTTCCAGAGATATTGTTGATAAGATATGTTCAAAAATATCTAAGAAAAAATAATGGATGCTCTATAGGGGGTAAATTTTTTTTCATAAAACATGGAACCATTTCCCAGTATTTTCCAAATTCTTAGGTCTGAAATAAGGAGATTGGATAAATGTGTTTTTAAAAATGGATTTTTCACGCAAGAGTGAATGCATGTTCTAAATTTTCAAACAAGTTAAGATTCAATATCAGTAGGATAGAATATTGAAAAGGAAAGAATCATACAAAATATTTGTTTTTATGAAAAAGTAAGTTTAAACACAACCATGAAATAATGATGAAGTGATATTCATGAAATAGGATTACATGAACAATGCGACATCAAATATGGTTTTCCATTCTCGAGAGAAACATTGCACGCAAGGTAGTCAGCGAGTGAGAAACTTGCATGCTGGGTCAGAAATTCCTATAGATAAGAGGTTTCCCCCCTCATTCATTCTCTCAATCCTTAGAGAAATATTAGGCTCTAAATAACAAAAGTGTTTCCTGAAAAAAGTTGTTTTAAAAGGGTGTTGCGTGAAAAAGGAGTTGCACATAATGGTTGTTGTGCACAAATCACAAATGTTGCACAAAAGGTGTTAATTATGAAAAAAAGACACTCAAATGTTTTGTGAAAAATACAAGTTTTATTATAACTCTATAGTAATGGGGTATTCAACAACTGGGTGAAAGAGAGAATTCAACAGAGAATCTATCTAAAACAGATGATGTATTCATTAGTGATAATGAAAGGGACCTACATATCCATAAACTATGTCTGAATTCCTTCCAAGAGAAGTGAAAAAATAAAGAGGAATAATGTGATCCTTTCCACTGGAAGTGATCCAGAGAAACAAACAGAGGGAGTCACCCTTGGGAAAGTAGTGAGTTGACTATAATCATTATAATGGCAGTGATTCTCAGTAACATTTATTTCATTAGTGAACCTTAGTGTATTTGGTTTGTATGCTCCTTGGACATAACCCAATTAGGGTGAATCAAGTAAAATTGTTGTATCCCATGAATGATTTCATTTTTTCATACTTTATTATTAGAGATGGAGAGAATAATTTTTTTGTTTAATGATGAAACAAGTTCCAAAGGGGTAGTAGTTTTAATCTATTATCCCTTAATTCACCCCCTCTCAATGTATTTGACCTAGTGGGCCTAACACCTTCCAAGAGATCTATTGTGAGTGTAAAAAAGTTGGTGATTGATATGAATTTTATTGACCTCCATAAGAATCCCCTTAGGCTATAAACCCAATTTCTAACTTTCCATGTTGTCTACCAGTATAAGCTTTTTCATTATACATTGTCATAGTTATGGATGTTCTTCTAGGTTCCTTTTCCTTCCCTATTATCTTTATGATGCAATGTCTTTCCAATTTCCATGATTAGAACATATAAAACATCTTCCATTTAAGATATAACTTATTTCATAATATCTCAGCTGAGATGGTGATGAAACTAGAGTTATTATTCTAACATTGATCCCTCTGGATTGTTGACACATACTCATGTTGTGTCCCTGTCTTCCAAAATAATATAATTTGATGACTACTTTTTTTGATAGACTTTTATTTCATACTTTTAATGAAACTTATACTTATTATTATATATAGAAATAATTCTATCTTCATAATATGAAATATATTCCAATTGTAAATAATATGAAATATGACCATGAATCCAATAGAAATTGTACATGTTTTAATTACTTTATATAAAATATTTTTTATGTATGTTTCCAATATCTATATGATTTTTTCAATTTGTGGAATTGTCCATTGATATCATCCTCTCATGAATGTGAGAGGGTTCATGATATCCAGTACCATGTTTTCCAAAACATTTTGAACTCGGGAATGAGACAATAAATTCATGTTTTTCATATGAAGTAGCATATTTTCATTTCATTTCCTTATCACCTGCAGAACGATAATCATATGGTAAGTTCTAAACATTATTCAACTTGGTCTTCCTATTGGAATTTGATCTCTCCACTTCCTTCTTGACTGATTCTATCTCTTATCCCTATTGTTGAATTTTATTATCCCTTGATTCAAGTTTAGGATTAAGTTCTCTCTTGAGATTCCTCCCCTAGTAATATCATCTTCTAATTCTTGTGATATATTATCCATCTTGTCACACTTCTCCATTAGCTTAGAATTCATATAAGCAATAGAATCATTACAACATGTATTCTTCTATTAGTGCCTCTACTTCTCTTGAATTAGTTCAGATTGGTGTGTAAAAAGATCATAATTTCTATATTTCAAAGTTTTAATTTTATCTGAGTCCATATTATTTCCCATTTCATTAGATTTGAGTTTTTTTAGTTCTTCATCTTGGGAATCATTCTTCTATCTTAGTTCTTTAGACACTTCAACAAGACTTTTATTTAATCCTTTTAGTTTTTTGGATTCAATTTCCTACCCATGGATTACATTATACTTAGATTTCACTTATTCATCCAATTTCATATCCAATCCGTTTATTTCATAGAAAAATTTCACTTTCTTCCTTCTTGGAGTTTATTTATCATTAATAGTTTTAACATCACTTGGAATATCAGATTATTCACTCATTAATGTAGCATCATTGAGTGATTACATGTTTTCACTATTTGATTCATCTAAACCATTGTTTATTACATTATTCATTTCCTTAAAATAAATCACACTTTTTCCGTATACACATTCACAATGATGAATGCCACCCGACTTCTGATTCTTTATTGTAGCTATTCCCTTTTTCATGGAATACTGATATTAGAGAAAACTAAAAATTTAATTCAAACAGTAGTGTAGACCTTGTGAGAGAAAACAACTCAATAAAATTAACATTTTCTCTAATACCAATTTTTAGGTTCTAAATGGGCCTAGATACTCTAGGTGGTGAATCTGGGTATGTATATTCTTTTCGAAATTCATTCTTCCCCACCGGATCATGACCTATTTATTATAAGGGTCACTTTTTTTAGTGTTTATATTTCTATTATCCTTTCCAACTTCATCTGATGATGATTTATATAAAGTTAATAAGGAAATAAAGCACAAGGACAAAAATATGTGTACTTCGTTCACCCTCACTGAGCAATATCCAAGGAGCATACAATGAAAATGTTACAATGTACTAAATTTACTGAGGCTTACATACAATTCAAGGTTTGGGATAGATCACTTCAATGCCCAGGCTAACTAACATTACAATGTTTAAGTTCATCTCATTACTTCACAAGGTCCACTGCCAAAATATATCCTTCTATGGCTCACATTCAATGAAGAGGACCAATGTCTTCCTATTCCTTTTGTCACTAATCTAGAAAGTTTCCACATATAGTTTATAGACATGTATATCCCTTCGTTATTAATAATGAATTCATCATCAATTATAGGTAGATGATTTGTTAAAGTTATTTCTATGATGCTCCTTCACTTCTATGAAAGCACCTGGATGCAACACTTCCACTTTTCAGAAAACTATAACATACTTCTCAATACTGTAGAAGCATCAATTACCTATACTTTGAAAATATCTTTTTGAAATTCCAAGTCTTCCATTTACTACACTGAATTTACCAATGAATAAGATCCTTCTGTATATATTCTCAAATGGTGTAGATCCTATGTCTTCTTCTTCTCCTTCTAAATTTAGATAGTATAATGATACTACTCACAGGGTAATGCAGGCATGTATATCACTATGAAGAACTCTAGTGTGATACCCCTAAGTGAGTCCCTGGTGCATAACCCCTTCCATGAGATCATGGTTGGTACCATTGTGTGTGAATCTGGTGTGAGACCCCCCTCATGATTTTCATGAGATCCTAGTTTTAGTCCCCTTTCTCAATTTTTGTGATACTTTATTCAGATCATGAAAACAACTTATGCAATGTAAATCGTCTATAGTCCTTCATAACATCTCTCCACGAACTCCTTATTGATGGTTCTTATGATAAATATTGTCGGAAAAAATTATTCATTAATCAAGGATGGGATATGGGGTATTTATAGGCATAAATTCACAACATTAACTCCACAAGTCATGGACAGCCATAAATTTTATTTCCAAATAAATCAGAATCATGCTCTCCATAAACCTCTAATAATGAGATAAAAATTCAATCTTGTGATAGTTAGTGATGTTGTCTTTCAGTGCTTTGAGTGATAAATCGTGAGATCCAAATAAAATCATCATCACTACACGAGATACCATCTTGATATCCAAATAAAATCATGTTTTTTCATGAGATCTATCTAGGAAATCCTTTGACAATCATGATTTTCCATCATGCATTTCGTAAGATACCAACACAAAATTGTTTTAGAAATTTATTATCTATGATATCAGTTAAACATTCACACTCCATGAGATTATACATATATCTCTCATGTGAGATCATACATTCACTCTTTCATGAGATCAAACATTTTACTCATTCACGAGATCAGATAATCCGTGATTGCACGAGATCATACATTTGTGATTTTGTGAGATCAAGCAGTTTTTTCTTATGAAAGATCATACATTCTCACTTTTACAAGGTCAAACAGTTTCCCCTTACACAAGCATGGAAATTATCACATTTCATGATATCAAAAAGTTTTCCCTTTCATGAGATCACACATTCACAGTTTTCATGAGATTAAATAGTTCTACCTTGTGCAATATCAGAAATTCAAGCTTTTTAAAAGATTTAATAGTTCCCTGTTATATGAAATCAGACATTCAGGTTAATTATTCATTCATTATTTGACAATTATCCTTCATCAATAACATTAATCCTTATCAATAATGAAAATTAACCAAAAACAACCATCATGATGGATTTTACCTAACAAATTATTTTTTCCATGAATCATTTTTTTATCATGGATTTAATGTTTTTCCTACCTAAATCCTCTTCTCATTCAACTTTCATCTCATATCTCAAACTGTATGTCTCCTCAATGAGATTATAGGTGATAAAACTCCCACCAACCTCCTTCTCTTAGTTATTTGATACTTGGTTGGTTAGTTTCTCATATTTTGGAAAGTATGATCCAACTTCCTCATAGAATTTGTAGTGGTGTTGGTCTGTTTTTCTAGTAACTTTTGAACATGTTATGATATTACTCCAATTTCATATAGATCTATTTTGTGATTGTATTTCAATAGATGGATCTCATGATAGTTGTGGTGTGGCATGTGAGATTCTCAAGGTATGTGTTGATCTAACATATATGTCAACCCTTTTTCTTATGGAATTTGATTCTAAGATATGATAATTGATTTTAGGGCCTATGCTTATTTTTATTTCATTATTTTATTTTCCCAGTTTTTGTGGATCCTATTATGGGTGGTTTGCGACCCATGCTTGAGGTAGGTGGTTCTATATCTAGATTGTGTTCTATGACCTATTTTGTTGCAAAAAATTGCCTCAAGGCATCCTCTAGGTATTTTTGGGTGTGATCGTGTTTCTTGACAAATCCAAATGACCATGAGTGTGTTTTTTTGTTGTTTCCAAAGAAGGTTTTTAAGGTGGCATGTTTCCCAGTCTATGAAAAATTTTTGGGCCTCCAAAACGGGAGCTTGTTTTTGGAAAATATAGTATTTTTGAGTATTATTGAACTGTAAAAAAATTGTGAAGAACAGTTTGTAGGCCGTGAAGGGTGGTATGCAGACTATGAACAAGAAATGGTTCATGGGAAGGCTTGTGGTTCGTAGAAGGTAAGTGGTTTGTGTAAGGATTGTGGAATGTAGGATGGTTCATCATTCGTGAGATGGAGGTGATGATTTCTGATTCCATTAAGGGGTTTATTAGTAGAAGTAATTGACCTCCGTAGAGGATCAAGGTGGCATGTGGACCATGAAAATGATTTATGGGACAATTGTAGTTTGCAGGAGATATCAGTATGCATTGAAGGTTGTTCCAAATTGAATATTTGATTAAAACCAATTAGTGTATTTTTAGTATCTATATGACTATATAAGGACCAATAATAAAAGTATTAATTTGAGTGAATTTCAATAAAAAATATATTTTTTCCAGGAAGAAATTCAGAAAATTATGAATGTGGTTCATGAGGGATTATTCCGTGAAGGTTTAAGTACTTCATAGGAATAGTACATGAAAGTATTTTTGTAGGGTTCTATATCTCACAAAGAAGTGTGTTCCACATGGGAGAATTGGTCTTTAGAGAATAAGAGGTTCTCAAAAGAAAAGGAATAAATAGAGGAGGTACATGAAGGCAGTACGCAAAGGCAGTACACAAAAGAGATACATGAAGGTGGTACATGAAGGCGGTACGTGAAGGCGGTACATGAAGGTGGGAAACTAAGGTTTTATGAGGCATCATTAGTGGGGGTAGTTTGTGTAAGTGGTGATCTATGAAGTGTATGTTCCACGCGGTGCAATGCAGTTCGTGGAGGAAGAAAGTTGTTCATGAAGGGACTTAAATTGTTCGCAAAATTAATTTCCACTAACAAACAGTATGTGGAAAAGTGTATTTCATCTACTTGTCAAGAAGGGACTTTAATAGAGCATCCATCTAAAATTAAGGATTCATGCTTTCATGCAAATGACGGGACCTACAAGTTCATAAACTGAGAGTGGATCCCTTCCAAGAGTAGTGAGAAAAGGAAGGGGAAGAGGATGATTTTTTCCACCGACAATGAACCTAAGAAAGATACATAGTGAGTGACACTTGGGAATGAATTGATCATCCCTAAATATTGTAAATGGAGTGGGCCTAGGAATAGAAATGATCTATCCTAAACCATGTAATTTCAAGTGAGGTTTAGTGGATTTGGTACATTGGCACATCATCATTGTATGATCCTTAGATGTAGCCTAGTGAGGGTGAACCAAGTAAAATTGATGTTTCATGTGCATTATTTCATTTATATTCATATATTACTAAGGGATAAAGAGATAATTGTGATTTATTTAATGAAAAAACAAGATCTTAATGGGTAGTTTTTTTAATATCTCATACCCTGATTCACCCCACCACCCTCTTAGGGTATTTGACCTAGTGTACCTAACATGTTGAATGATATGGATTTTATAAATGACTTTTAAATTAATTGGAATAATAATTGAAATTATTTTTATGTGTGAGAAAATTGGTTTTGAGAAATGATGGTTTTATCCTCGTATTTATAAAAGAAATAAGTTTTCCAAGGCATTTTGAAATGGATTGTGAAATATGAAATCCCTTTTAAATTTATTTGATTTTTTCCACAGATAATAATTCTTGGGTACTTAGGTGGAAGGTCTATTATTGGGAATCATCTATTGGTATTATAAGGTGGTTTAATTTGGGGGGGGGGATTCTCCATTCCTAGATCATAGATACAATATATCTAGGAAATTTGTTAACATTTTTGGGACTTCACATTAAAGGATGTTCTTATACTCCCTATAAATTGATGCATGGCATATAGACACTTGATCAGGCACAACAATTTGATTGATATTGAGGTGTGAGTGACCTAGCCATCTGATCCTTATGTTATCCTTGGGGTTTTCTTCTTTGTGTGTTAGATTTTTATTACTTGGTTTTATATGAGATGATACATGATTTGATAGATATAAATGGTTATTAGAATTATTATTTGAAAATTTTTTAATCAGTTTTGTAAAAGATTTTGAAAAGGGTTACTATTTACCGTGATTTTTTTATCTATATATCATTCCTTTTTTTCTTTTGATTTGAGAATATTGGAATTATTATATAGAGACTTGATATGGAACACCTTGTTGGGATCCTACTAATCCTCTATTTCTAACACCCTACACACTCTCTCATAGGTGTGTAAACAATGTTTTATCTAATCTAGGAAAGGATTAGGAACTCACGTGAGGTGGATAGTTTTATATAAGTTTCGTACAAGTAGTTGGGGGTGAGATGTTTGGAAATTTCCCACATATCACATTTACTAGCAGTTTTTATTTAGAGTTTCCTTTCCATTGGTTATTTTTTATGAAATTTAACTTGGTTTATCTATCACTACCTTGGGTTATATCACTACCATTTTCTTTATTTTCTGTTGCATATTTATTTTATGGTTCTCTTTCTCTCTCTATATATTCCATTAATATTATTTAATATTGGGAGAAATAAATCCCACTAGTTTTTATCTGATGCCCGAATGCTAGTCACCAACCCATGGGGATTAAGAACACTTTTTTAGTCTTTCTATTATCTAGTTTGGATTCTATATGGATTGGTTTTTTTGGTTGGGACTTGATAATTTGGTATCAAAAGGAGGTTATGCTCAGTCTTGGGAGGTTGCAAGATATGAGGTAGGATTTTTAGGACATGAGGGGTAGATTTTTGTGAGTTCCAAGCTAGATCTTATCATGGAGATCCTTATTTCAGCAAGGAATATTTGGATTTTTGTATCTTGGGTTGGGTTTTTAACATTATCATAATTGTTTCTATTGTTCATCTAGTTTAAACTGTGATTATCCTATTTTATGGCTGTTTTATTTTATTTTGGCATATAGAAACTTTCCTATGAGACGCTTTAAACGATTTAATTAGAAGGGTGTAGTGGTAGATGCTTGTTAAGGGAATCCTCCTCTGGATTAGAATATTTTAGAGGCTATCAATCAAACATTTTTTGATGTGGACCAAAATGTACCATAGTTTCATAACTAAGCTATTGAGGAACTACGAAGAGATATAGGAGGCAATGATTGAGTGCAAGAGTTCCTACAAGTGAAGATATTATCCTTCAATGGTAATAATGTACCTCAAAGAGGAATATGAATGGATATAAAAGATAAAATAGGTCTTTTAAATTCATAGATACACCTAACTTTGTCATGGTGAAATATTCTATGTTCTGGATTGAGGGTCCTAAAAAGCTTTGTTGGGATTCCATTATTCAAGAAAATTGGCATGTGTGCTTTGATTAAAACGGTTTAATGACCCTCTTCTTTCATTATTTTTATCTAAAGTCTCTAATGATATCAATGTATGTGGATTTATTATAATTTTAGTAGGTAGAGCACTAAGTGTTGAAATACACCAACCATTTTACATAGATGGTTTGTTGTTCACCATAGGAAGTGATGAAAAATCAGTTGAATGTTTAGAAATTCCTATAGGGTTTGTGACCAGACATCTAATAAAAATATTACATGAAAACTATTTCCACCTATGTAGTGATAGTTGATAGGTCTATGATATTTAAAATGGACATGGTGGGAAATATTAGAATATCTAGCTCTTCTCTTCTACCTAGTGGTTGTTTTAGTGTCACTCGGGAAAAGAAGTGGAACTGGAAAGATAATCACAATGGTGGTGTAGGTATTTCATAGAATTGGGACCCCTATGAATCATCATATATATGTAGTAACACACAAATAAATTTCTACTCATGTGTCATGTTAGGTCTCACCCGATGTTCTTGTCCCACACCCACCAATATTTATAGTGCTTGTGGCCACTGATGTAATCTCTAGAGGTTCTTCCAGGTTTTGTGTATGCTCTATTATATCTAGGGATATTTAGCTCCAAATTTTACTATATCATATTTAATAGATTTAAAATCCCATTGACTCTATCTATTTGCCTTATGGGTGTAGCACCTTCAAGTAGTGGATGAGTTTCCAATGGAGTTTTTTGTACACCTTTCTATAGTCTGAGGTACTTTCTTTGTTGAAAATTATATAATAACTTATCTTTTTTATATAGGTACCTCATAGTAATTTATATAAACCAATTGTTTTGATATTTTAAAACTTATGATGGATATAATATCTTTTTTATGAATATGGTGGTGCCTCTTTGAATGAGGAAGGATCATGAGTTTATTTTCTTACATGTTCTCCATCAAAAACTAACACAGAGTTAGTCTTGTATTTCTTAGTTCTCTGTCTATATTTATTTGACATCGTCATAAAAATATATTTATTAGTTTCTCATCATAATGAGATTGATTTTTATCATCGGAATTTTTCATTATCTCCTACTGATTAGAGATCTTAAGTGTTCCTGGGAGAGTAGGACCAGATGTTTGGTCTTATAGGACCTTCCCACCTAGAGTTCAAGAGTCATTTGTCATCTATTTTTGTTGAGCCTAATGATGTTTCTTCTTTTAGAGATATTAAATTTTTTATGGACTTCTCAAAAAAAATTCCAGATAAATTCTATGTCTTCCTCCTTAAGAGGAGGTAGAGTTCATGATTGATCTTGTTCTAGGTATGTAGTTAATTTATATACCCTCGTATAATATTTCACTTACTAAGATGAAATATCTCAAGGTTCAGTCAGAAGATATTCTTGATAAAGGATTTATTCATCCCGGTGTTTCACCATGGGCATCCCCATACTCTTTTACAATAAGCCTAATGGTTATTCGCATCTCTATGTAAATTATCCAAATCTGAATTGGGTGACTATTAAGAATAAGTAACCTTTTCCCTGAGTGGATGAACTGTTTGATTTGTTAAAGGGGGTGAACTAGTTTTTGAAAGTAGATCTTTTGTTGGGTCATCATCAGCTCAAGGTTTTGGAGCTTGGTAACCCAAATACTACATTTAGGAGTAAGTATGAACATTATGAATATCTAGTAATTCCTTTTCGATAGACTATTTCTGCTGTAGTGTTTATGGATTTGATGGACTGAATATTTCAACAGTATCATGAATCCTTTGTTATGGTGTTTGTGAATTCTATAATAATTTATTAGATACCTAAGCATGAGCATGAGCACCATCTAAAATTGGCTATTGAAATATAAAGGATTCACCACCTTTATAAGAAGATTAAAAAATGCAGTTTTTCTCCAAGAAGTGAATTTCTTGAGACTTTTATTTAAAAAAATAGCGTTTTTGTTAATCCTGACAAGATAAAGGTTTTCTTATCATGGGAGGAACCACATAACATCATCAAGGTTGAAATATTCTTAAGTATTTACAGATACTATCGATGGTCCCTCAATGATTTTTAAAAGTTATAATCACCTTTGATTTCTCTTACTAAGAAAAAGGTTAATTTCAATTGGGAGGATAAATTTTAGACTTATTTGGAGGAATTTAAATGGATTTTGAAATCATCTCCTATTTTGATCTTTCCATAACTCAATAAGTGGAATGTGGTATACTATAATGATTATGGTATTTCTCTAGGTTGTGTAATTATATAAGATGATCACATTATCGACTATGAATCTCTTTAGATTCATCACCATTAGAAAAATAACCCCACTCATGATTTTGAGCTCTTCGCTATTACGCATGTGAAAATGTTTTGACAACATTATCTCTTTAGAGAGAGTTTCATGGAATTTTTTTTCATACGAGTCTGATCTATATCATTTCTCATAATTACATGAATCTCAAAAAGTGTTGGTGGGTGGAATATCTCCAAACATTAATCTTCATCATCATTTGAACCCCAAGGAAGGGGAACAACATATTTGACACACTTAATAAAAATATTACACCACATTCTATCTTGGAATTGAAGGTGGAGTGAGACCTTATAAGGATTTTCACTTAGTTTCATCAGGATGAAAATGTGGGTGATTTGGTTATATTTTTAACTAGTGGCCAATGATCATCATCTATTATTGAGTCTATTTTGTATGGATAGAAATAGGTTGAAGAGTTCAATGGAATTAGGGAACCCTTATATGATGGGGAGACCATTCCTAATTTTACACTACCATATAATGGCATCCTCCACCTTAAGAATTGGTTTTTTATCCCATAATCCATGAGGAATTTATTGTTTCAATATTAGAATAGTTATTCATGGTCAACTCACACTAACACTAAGTAGATTTATTATGACATGAGATGATGTTTCTAGTTTTCAGGTATGAAACATGAAATTGAGGATTATGTATCCCATTTTTACAAATTTCAATAGATAAATTTAGAACACTTGATGGCCTCTGGTATAATCCATCATCTTTTAGGGTTGGCTTGGAAATGGGTTGAGCAGTCCATGGACTTCACCATTTGATTTACATAGACTCCCAATGGAAATATTTCCATTTTGGAAGTGATTGACAGTTGATTAAATCATCTCATTTTATTTCAATTAGGGATACCACCAAGGTTGATGATTTGGGTATGTTATACCTATATTAGATCGTGAGGATTCATAGATTCCCCTATAACAATATCTATGAAAAGGATCCGAGGTTTAATTATAGATTATAGAAGAGTCGTCAAGAGGTGATGGGGACTTAGGTCAGATTTAGTGCATCATACCATCAATATATTGATAGTTATATAGATTGTTCTTTATAGATTCTGGAGGATATTGTCCTTTCCTAAATTTTTGATTTTGGGGGATTGTGGGAAATCAATCGGGCATAGGTCGATTTTTTTATAATAATAGTAACTAAACATCAATCAAAATGGAACCCTTATTGATTTTTTATGGTCATCCATGTATTCCACCTATTTTTTGGTCAAATATCAGAGAGTACTCTCTCATGGGATAGAGTCTTGTTCATGAGACTTTGGTGAGGATTCAGGATATATGTATATTCTTGGCTATAGCTCAAAGTTAGAAAAAAAATATCTGGATAGTGAACATCATACTTTGGAGTTTTATTTTGGTGACCTAATTTTTTAAAAGGATTCTCCTCACATGGGTCATCTTCATATTGGAAAATAAGGGAATGAGACTCAGAGACATGTTGGAATATTTTATATCATTGATAAGGTTTGAAAGGTTTCTTATCTACTGGAATTACGGACTTAGTTAATAGGAATTATTGATGTTTTTCATATATTTTAGATTAATAAGAACCCCCTGCCCCTTCCCATGTTCTAATTGGGATAGATTTAGTTGGAGCCATATGTTTCTATTTTGGAGAAACCAGAAAAGAACATTGATTCTCAGATAAAATCCTTATATGGGAATTTTATTCTATTTTTCAATGTGATACCATGGAATAATATTTATTCCTAAGATACTTTGGAGCATGAAACTTTAGTGATGGAGTAGTGAATTCACCTCTTTCTGGAGTATCCTTCTTCTACATGTCTTTTTTTCAATAGAAAGACCTATAGTGGGGGAAATTTTAACATCCTAATTTTTAAAGAACACATCACTTTTATATTTGATGCATCATAGAGGGTGTTAATAGATGGGATGTGGTGTGTTTTGGGTATTCATTGAAAAATATTACACAAATTATAGAAAATGTGGCTACAAGAGAGAGTTCAAATTGTGAATTGATGATTTATAATGTCAATGAATCCTAGGAAAAATCCATGAATGTTCAATTTAGGACATAAAACATGTCCATGACATGATATGTTGTTCACATAGTGAACTGGGCCATCATTATTTCTAAACCTAGATTTTGTGCTTTTTGACATACATGCCATCCTAGAAGTTCACATTGAAAATCATTTCTATTCCAATATATTTATTGTATTTCATACCTAAATACTTTCCCATTAGGATTTAACCTCCTCCCTTAATCCATAGTTATCCTCTAGGAAAATTTTGGCTATCCATGTGCCACCAACATCTTTTATATAGTTATTTTATCTCTGGTTGATTAGTTTCTACTCTTTTGGTTAGTATAACCCAATTTCCTTTCAATTATTATTTTTATATTAGAATCAGTATTGGTGTTGGGATTTTTGTAAGGTATATATTGATGATGTTATGTTACTTCTCCAATCACTTTTATATACCTTTTGTGATTATCTTTCGAAGGCTAGATCTCATGTTGGTTGTGGTGCGCCATTTGAGTTTATTGTGGTATGTGTTGATGTAGCTTCTCCTCCAACCTTTGTTATTATGGAATTATATTCTAATATATGAAAAAAATTAGGGAATATGTTCATTGAACATGAATTATTTCTCCTTTTAAGTGTGTTTGGATCCCATTGCAGGTGTTATGTAACCCATGCTTGAGGTAGGTGGTTCCATATCTATCCTATTGTCTTTAATCCATTGAACACATCATAATTTCCAAATTCATATCTAAATTAATTGTCATGATCCGTGAAATGATTTTTATACATGTGTAAATGAGTTTTGAGAGAAAAAAATTCCATTATTTTGGTAATTGATATATGATTTTCAAAGCATTGCGAAATGGATTATAAAATTGGTTTTTAAAGAATGTTTTGAAAAATAAAGGGGTTTTTAGAATTATTTTTGAAATGTGAATGAAATTTGATATTTATTTTATGTATGTCAAACATAGTATTACTTATATGGATTATGTGATTATGTGATGATGTGATGATGCTTATGAAACCCATTTTATTCATTGGGTTATTATGAATGATGTATGTTTATTTTGTGGCAGAAGTAGGAATGATTTCATTATGACACTATGGGAAAAATGGGTATCTGCGACGGGGATAAATCCCATCACAAATAGTCCGGTTAAAAAATGAATTGCGACGGGGGAATTTGCCCATCGCAAATAACCGGCGGTGGTAAAAGATATTTGCGACGGGAATCTACCCTCGTCCCAAATAACCGGCGGCGGTAAAAGCTATTTGCGACGACAATCTAGCCCCGTCGCAAATAGTATGTCGGCAGGTTATTATTCGCGACGGGTCCCGTTGCGAATAACTATTTAACCGTTAACCGTAATAAATGAGGGCTAAGGTATTTGCGACGGGTACCGTCGCAAATACTACTATTTGCGATGGGTACCGTCGCAAATACACCCGTCCCAAATGATCTAACCTATAAATACCCCCCATCCGTTTTTTTCAATCATTCTCAAACTCGATCTTCTCCTTCTCTCAAAACTCTATTTTTAGATTTTAGCGTTTCTTAAGTTTAATTTTTTTTTCCGGAGTTGATATTGAAGTTCTCAACAATGATCAGAGATCAACCTCAGATCAATTTTAAAGGTATTTATGTTCATTTTAATTTAATATTTATTTTAAATTTTTTATTAGTTTCAATTATTCTTAATTAGGTGTAATTTAATTATGTTTACATTGTTTTGTTACTTAATAAATTTAAATTATTTGTATTCATTGTTCATAGTTAATGGTACTTAGGAATAATTAGTAATAATTTCCAATAATTAAGAATAAATGCTAATAATTAGTAATAAATACCAATAATTAGGAATAACTACCAATAATTAGGAATAACTAGTAATAATTACCAATAATTAGTAATAATTACCCATAATTAGTAATAATTAGTAATAATTACAAATAATTCGTAATAATTACCAATAATTAGTAATAATTTCCAATAATTACCAATAATTAGTAATAATTTCCAATATTCACCAATAATTAGTAATAATTTCCAATAATTACCAATAATTAGTAATAATTAGTAATAATTACCAATAATTAGTAATAATTAGTAATAATTAGTAATAATTAGTAATAATTAGAAATAATTAGTAATAATTACTAATAATTAACAATAATTAGTAATAATTCTTAATAATTACCAATAATTAGTAATAATTAATAATAATTACCAATAATTAGCAATAATTGGTAATAATTACCAATAATTAGTAATAATTACAAATAATTATCAATAATTAGTAACAATTACAAATAATTATAAATAATTAGTAATAATTACCAATAATTATCCATAATTAGTAATAATTACCAATAATTACCAAGAATTACCAATAATTAGAATTAATTACCAATAATTAGTAATAATTAATAATAATTACCAATAATTAGCAATAATTAGTAATAATTACCAATAATTACCAATAATTAGTAATAATTACCAATAATTAGTAATAATTACAAATAATTATCAATAATTAGTAATAATTACAAATAATTTTCAATAATAAGTAATAATTACCAATAATAAACGATAATTATGAATAATTAGTCATAATTTACTAATTACCTATAATTATCCATAATTATTAATAATTACCGATAATTAGTAATTATTAGTAATAATTACCAATAATTCGTAATAATTAGTAATAATTACCAATAATTCGTAATAATTAGTAATAATTACCAATAATTAGTAATAATTAGTAATAATTAGTAATAATTACCAATAATTAGTAATAATTATCAATAATTAGTAATAATTACCAATAATTAGTAATAATTAGTAATAATTTGTAATAATTACCAATAATTAGTAATAATTACCAATAATTAGTAATAATTACCAATAATTAGTAATAATTAGCAATAATTAGTAATAATTATCAATAATTAAAAATAATTACCAATAATTACCAATAATTACCATTAGTTAGAAATAATTACCAATAATTATCCCTAATTAGTAATAATTACAGATAATTATCCATAATTAGTAATAATTACCAATAATTACCAATAATTAGAAATAATTACCAATAATTACCACTAATTAGTAATAATTAATAATAATTACCAATAATTAGGAATAATTAATAATAATTACCAATAATTAGTAATAATTAGTAATAATTACCAATAATTAGTAATAATTACCAATAATTAGTAATAATTAACAATAATTAATAATAATTACCAATAATTACCAATAATTACCAATAATTACCAATAATTACCAATAATTACCAATAATTACCAATAATTACCAATAATTACCAATAATTACCAATAATTAGGAATAATTACCAATAATTAGGAATAATTACCAATAATTAGGAATAATTACAAATAATTAGGAATAATTACCAATAATTAGTAATGATACATAATGATTACCAATAATCAGTAATTATTATCAATAATTAGTAATAATTATCAATAATTAATAAGAATTACCAATAATTAGGAATAATTACCAATAATTAAGAATAAAATTATTACATTATTAGTATATTTTATTATTAATATTAAAATAGTATAATTTTTTATATTATATACAATTCTCCTTTCATATGTGTGTTTTCTATCTCCACATGTAATATTTGTATGTGGAGACAGAAAACACACAGATGAAAGGATAATTGTATATAATATAGAAAATTATATTATTTTAATATTAATAATAAAATATACTAATAATGTAATATTGTTATTATTCCTAATTATTGGTATAATTACCAATAATTAGGAATAATTACCAATAATTAGGAATAATTACCAATAATTAGGAATAATAACATTATTACATTATTAGTATATTTTATTATTAATATTAAAATAATATAATTTTCTATATTATATACAATTCTCCTTTCATCTTTCTGTTTTCTGTCTCCACATGTAATATTTGCATTCTTTTTCAAAATTATCAACCTACTCACTAATGGAGAGGTGAAAGTGAATGCAAATATTACATGTGGAGACAGAATGTTAAACACACAGATGAAAGGAGAATTGTATATAATATAGAAAATTATAATATTTTAATATTAATAATAAAATATATAATAATGTAATAATGTTATTATTATATAATTAATATTTATGAAAAAATAATATGAGTACTATGAAAATAATAAAAAAGTTTGTGTCAGTCGTGTATGATGTAAAATCTATAATTATCCTTTCTTGAGTATTTTTTATAACAAATTTTTCAAAAACAGTAATGCTTTTATATTTTAAAGAAAAATATGGAACAACGAGGTCGTCAACAATCATTATTAGGTGACCGCATATGGATAAATCAATGTAGAAATCCAAACGGTTCTGGTTTAAATCCAGTATATGTAGAGGGTGTGGAGACTTTTTTATCATTTATGGAATCAAATCTAGAATTTGTTTCAGAAGACAAAATAAAATGCCCTTGTAGAAAATGTGCATTGAGAACGTTTGACACGTTTGACAATGTGGGGGGAAATCTCTTGCGTTTTGGTTTTCAATCATATTATGTGTTTTGGTATCAACACGGTGAACGCAGTTCCAGAGCAGGTGATACCAACTTGATTCTGGATCTATCTCGGTTTCAGAATTTAGTACATGATGTTTCAGGTTCATTTGTTCAACATACAGAAACTCTGTCTGATATAGCTTCAAATCCTGAGTTGGCACCGTCTAAATTTTATGAGTTGTTGAGGTCTAATGAGGATGCATTATATCCTGGCTGCAAGATGAGAAAATTAGAAGCAGTTGCAAAATTTATATCTATCAAATCAGATTATGGAATGTCAAACACCTTTTTTGACCAGATATTTTCTTTGTTTAAAACACTGTTACCCGAAAGAAATGTTTTGCTTGCAAATTACTATGAGAGTAAGAGGCTGGTTCAAAATTTGGGACTTACTTGTCATAAGATTCATGCATGTTCAAATGACTACATTTTATATTCTGGGGAAAATGAGTCGTTGGATCGTTGTCCTACATGTGGACAACTGAGATATAAAGAAGGACAACATGGGAAGTCTGGTTTGATTCCTATAAAATAGTTGAGATATTTTCCGCTTACATCCAGACTTCAGCGTTTATTCATGTCTAAGAATACAGCGACAATGATGTCATGGCATAAAAAGAATATTTCAACCGATAAAAGCTTGAATCATCCAGCCGATGGTGATTCATGGAAACATTTTGATAGAGTGCATCCATCCTTTGCTTTAGAAGCTAGAAATGTTCGAGTGGGCCTTTCCACTGATGGTTTGTATCCGTTCGGATCTTATAGTAGTCAATATTCATGTTGCCCTATTTTTTTTAACTCCGTACAATTTACCTCCATGGATGTTGATGAAGGAGCCATATATCTATTTGAATTTACTAATTCCAGGACATTCGAAGAAAAATATTGATGTTGAAGTGCATTGTGTTGCATTTGTTGTAAATGAGGCATGAAGTTGTCTTGGAATGAATGGATGTCATGAATCGTCAAGACGTGAATGTCAAAGGATGTGATGGTGATGGTGGTGAAGGAGAATGGCCATGGTACTTAGAGGAATGTCACTTAGGAGATTCACTAAGTGGCATTGGAGAATATGGTTGAAACATTCTCCATGAAAATCAGACGATTGATGAGCTGATCTTTAAGTTCATAGAACTTGTATCATGATGATACAAAGTCACAACACTTTTTGAAGACCATGCATTGTAGTGAAAATGCATGAGGAGTTGAAGATGATCCATTCACATGTTCTAAGTGGATGAAATGGTTTAATAAAATCCATGCACTAACACTTAGTGCATGTGAATCTAAAGATGTTCCAACTTGATCTCTGATTAGATCAATGAAGAATGTTGAAGAACATGTGTGATTCATAAGATTCAGTTGAAGAAGTCCCTCCTAAGTATTGAACACATATGGAAGCGGAGATGAAGAAGATTAAGAAGAAACCGTTTTAAATTCCATTCCTAATTGATGAATACATGTTGAAGATAATGGAGGAATTTCAAATGAAGATTTTTAAATAAAGAAGAAGAAAGGAAGAAGGAGAAATGAGAAGAAGAAAGGAAGAAGAAGAAATGTAGAAGAAGGATGTTTTAGAGTTGTGGCTTGGCATTTGGCTTATACTCATGGAGGACTTTGTTTTTGACAAAGTCTTATTCTATACTTTGCCAAAAAATATGGCCAGCTCGTGAGAACCTTGTGGGTTCAACCCCAAGGCTCATGTGGGCCTAAGGCGCCACGCCCAAGGGGGAACCCGTGGGGCGAGCTCAGGGCGGCAGGGGCGCACCCGCAGACACCACAAAGGCGCTGGGGCACGCCCGGAGGAGCGCGGCAGGGGCGCATGAGCGCACCCGCGAGTGTCACAGCGTGCATAGTGGGCGCCAGTGGCGCGCCCACAGGGAGAATAGTGGGCGCAAGAGCGCGCCCGCAGAGAGAACCTCGTGCGGGGCGGCACCGGGAGGGGAGAAGTTCAACTGAGCGCTGAGAGGCAGCGCTTAGTTGATAAAGCGCGAGAATTCCGCGGCCCGTTTCGATGTGGGACGCGGAAAAATTCCCGGGATTGAATCTGAGCCGCTCGATTGATCGCGCGCTTGATCTGCGCCGCACGATCCATCCGCGGCGCCGCGATCTAATCCAGGCCGCCCGATGTATCTCCATCGCCTGATCCGACGGCCGTAGCTCATCTCCTTCCTCGAGCTCAACCGAGGCACCCGCGAGCCGCCGCTGAACCAAAGCCTCCCTGAAGACACGATTTCGAGTTCCCGGCTGTCTCTTTCGAAGCTGAAGGCTCCAATGAGTTCGTTCGGCCCTACTGAACACAACCATGTATAAAAGTGGGAATGCATGCTATGTTTGGAAGAATTCGAAGAAGGCCGAGGCAAGAGAATCTGCCGAGGCTTTGAAGGGTTTATGGTTTGCATGGATTAGCCTAAACCGAAGGCCGTGCATGCGTTCTAAGTCGCATGCACGTGGAGGAAATTAAGGAAAGAACCCGCGGTGGAAACTGAGGAGAAAAACAAGATTTCACCGAATCTTGAAAACCCGAAAACTTCGGGAATTTGAGTTATTATCGCGCGGATGATGCGAGGCAGCCTCTGCCTATATAAAGAGAGGCCGAGACCTCCGAGCAGCTTGCTGATCCTCTGAAAAGTGAAGTCCCGTGAGAGCCTCTGTGCCTCACGAAGTTTGGAGCTCCGCGCAACCCACTTGCGCGACGAAGCAGCCCGAAGCCACCCTTGGCTTCGTGAGTTCCTTTTGCGCACTCCTTACGCGAAAGAAGAAGAAGGGGGACCCCTGCGCGCCTTTCCTTTGCGCCGCAGGAAGACCCAAGTGCACCCTTGCACTTGCGCGCCCACGGCCGAGGTCCTTTGTACCTTGTGCTCTTGCACTCCTGCGCGCTGGCCACAGTCTTGTGCCTTGCACGGTTGAGAAGAGGAGGAGGCCGCTAAACCCAAGCAACTCGTGTGCCTCCATTGAAGATTGGGTTCGGGTGAAGTGCATTACACACTTGGTGTTGTGTGTGCAAGTAGAGAAGCAGGCCCTACGGCTGGTGGGTGCAAAACAGGAGGAAGGCCGTGGCCGTGTGTGTGCATAAGGAGGAAGACCACACTATTTGTGTGTGTGCAATTCAAGTGAAGTCTGAGGGCCTTTGTGCCTTTTGTGTAAAAAGAAAAGGAGGAGGCCGTAGCCCTTGTGTTGGTATTCAAGTGTGTGCAAGAGGAGGCCGAGACATGCCCTTGTGTGTGCCAAATTGAAGAACACTTTGTGTGTATGCAAAGTGAGGAGAAGGCCCTACGGGCAGTGGGTGTGCAAAGAGAGGAAGGCCAAGGCTTAGTGCCTTTGTGTGCAAATTGAACAAGTGAAGGCCGTAGCTTTGTGGTTAGCCACACTTGAAGTTTAAAAGAGAAAAACAAAGTGTGTGTGAAAAGTGGAAGAGTACAAGAAGTGTGAAGGCCAAGTTTCAAGTGTGTGCAAAATGAAGCAAGTGTGTGCAAAGAGAGAAGTTGGCCGAACCTAGTGTGTGCACTAAAAGTGTAAACACCTAGAAGTAGAAGAAGGAGGATACTCACACAAAGTATAACACACATTTATGTGTGTGTAATCAAAAGGAATTAAAGTGTGTGGAGTGAGAAGGTGTGTGCTTAAAGTGACTACACCCTTTGTGGGATTATTGCACCTAGAAGAAAAAGAGGACAGTGCATGCATGCATGCATGCACGTGCACACGTGAACAAAGCCAAACCAGCTTGTGTGCATTTGAGTTGTCCAAGTCTTGAAGATATTGTGATGCCATGCATTCAGTGCATGAAGTTGAAGTGATGTGAGACTGGACCAGACTGAAGTTAAAGATATTATTTGTCTGAGTATTCAGTAGTTGGAGAGAAGCCGGGTCATCCTTAGAAGAAGGTGATAAAGCCCGAGCAAGACGAGAAGACCTGATCATCACAAGTGATCAGAGGTACAGAGCAAGGCCAGCTGTCTTTATCCCAGACTGCTGAGGATACTTGAAGAAGCTTAAAGTGAAGAAGAGATACTCGTGTGACTCGAGGAGCCAGGAGAAGACCCTGTGGGACTCAGGGAGAATAAGTCTTCAGTGGGATTCTGGAGCAGGCCAGTGGGACTCTGGTAACACTGTGGGACGCAGTATAAAGATCCTCCTGTGGGACTCAGGAGAGATACAGTGGGACTCTGTATCGACCATTGTAATTTTAACAGGTTATAATGGAGAATCCATACTGGGAGAGCATGGCAAGGATGTAGGCCTTTGGTGCCGAACCTTGTAAATCCTTGTGTCCTGTGCCTTTTCATTACTGCATTATCCGGGAAAGGTTGAGAGATACAAGGAGAGTGGATCGAGGCTTTAACCAGCCATAGAGGTTTAATTGATAAAGAATCAATTAGTAAAAAGTTTTAAGGGATCACTGATTCACCCCCTCCCCCTCTCAGTGATTCACACTGATCTGGGCACTTCAATTGGTATCAGAGGGAGGTTGCCTCTAAAAGATCCAAGGGAGTCTTTATGAAGTGCAGATTTGAGGAAATGAGCGACCAGCCTCAAATGGAGATATCTGCCAAGACTCATAAAAATAGAAAGAAGAAACAGTCCAAGAAGATGAAGAAAGCCTGTCCTAGCTGTGATGAAGTTGAAACAATGAATGATCTTCAGAGTGCAATCAAATATCTTCAGAAGACAGTTCCCATGGAAGTGGCAAAGTGTATAGCTACAGGCATCCATGATCTTCATGAAGAAAAATCACAGATAGAAGAAGAAGCCAATGCTATGGAAGATCGGCTGGCAAAAAGGGTTGGCATAACCAACACTCTCAGAAAGCTGGTGAATGCCAAGGATGAAACTGTTTCCCTTTGCAATGAAAGATATGAAGATACCTGTGAAGAATTGCAAAGGAGCTCTTCTGAGAAAGAAATATTTTTGATAATGATCAAAGATGTTTTCCATGCACTGGAAAAGAGACACAGAGTTTAAATGGTTGTCAGAGATGCTCAACTTGAAGAAAAAGTCAAAAGGGTGAAGGAGCTTGACAACTCATTGCTTGAAATGAAAAAGGTGCATGAAGACCAGATAAAGCAGCTGGAAGAGAAATGGGAAGGAAGGCTAAGAACTATTGAGGATGAGAAGAACTCCCTCAATATGAAATGCTTAGAACTGGAGGTGATATTGAAAAATCAGCAATCACCCAAAGCCCAAGCCTCCCAGACAGCTGGAAGAAGAAATGTTGCCACTCAAGTGAGCTTTGAGAAGGATGATTCTAAAAGAAAGACATCCTCTTGTGAAAGTGCAACAACTTCTAAAAGGAAGGTACCATCCATACCATCTTGTACTCATGCTTCTAAAAGTGTTTCTACTAAAAGTGCAGGATGGAAGAATGAATCCAAACAAATATGGATGAAGACAGTTAAGAAGCAAGGCTCTCCTGAAACAACACAACTTGTCAAGAAAAGTACCCAGTAATCAGAAGGACAGAAGAGGTCTAGATTTGTGGGTCAGTGTTGGTGTTGTAACAAGTATGGGCATTGTGCAAAGGATTGTTGGTACAATCCACTGAATGCCAAAGCACAGAGGAAGCCCATGCCTAGGGGGAGCAAGCCAGAAGAAAAGAAGCAGCATCCACAGGTCCAGAGACATCTGTTTACTGCTAACAGATTTGGATTACTTGACAACATCTGGGATGTTTGCAAAAGTGGTCAAAAAGATACATGTCAGTCTCCAACTGTATCCAGAGCTCAAAGGAAGAAAAGATCACTGAACCTGGCTCAGAAACATTCCTTGGGAAGCAAGCAGAAGAAAGTGGAAGATGCTCCCAAGAAGAGTTTGAAGAATGAAGAGAAGTCCTTGGAATTCAAATCCAAGAAGGGTGATGCATCCAGAAGGACCACCAAGAAAACATGCTTCTACTGTGGAAAGAAAGGACACATCATGGACCTTTGTAAAGAATCCATGGAACTAAATAGAAGCAGACTGAACTCCAAAAGACAATCAATCCAGAACAAGAAGGGATTTATTGAAAATAAGTTGACTAAGAGAGGTAGCTTAGCAACATCCAAAGAACCATGTGGAACTTCCAAAACTGAGGCCACTCTTCCAAATGATTTACTTGTTATATGGCCACATCAGTTGCAACTTGCCAGAGAACTACAAAGAGTTGAAGATGAAGCTCTGGCATTTGCTAAAGCAAAAGGGAAGAAAAAGATTTCACATGAAGATGGGTTGAGAACCACACCAGCACAATCATCAATGAAGATCAAATGTGCATGTGTGAAGAATGGTGAAAATGGGACATCTCGGTTGAGAGAATCTTCTCAACCTTGTTGTTCACATTGATGAACCAAGGAGGTTCCATCTTATTCCCTAATCACTTGTATTTACATGTGCTGACATTGCAGGGAATTGAAGATGATGATCATTCTCAATTGGAGGATGGTTTGGAAAGAATGGAGTGAACCCCTTGAGGGGGAGCCAATCTGAAGAAGATGGCATTCTTAGATTAATACCATCTTGAGAAAAGTGAAGGTATTCCAATCATACATTCATCCCTTGTTTCTTAATTGAGTTTATCTTGTCAATTAAGGGGGAGTATGGATTGAAGACAAATGGATGAAAGGGGGAGCTTCATCTTTTCACCTGAACTTTCTAATGAGTTTTGTGAAGTTGTGCAGGATTTAGCAAATTCATTGATATATCTGAAAAATTTCAAACCCCTGAAGCATGATCTCACATGTACAGTGAATTTTGGACAGCTTTGAATTCCTTGGTCATATCACTCTTGTTTTCTACACCGGGTTAGCCCAAGTAGACTTAGAGTTGATTTACTAAAGGTTCTTTGCTAAAGAAGAACATGTGACATCATCCCTCTCCTAGTGTTTTTCAAGAAGATGTTATTCAAAGGGAGGAAGATATTTGTGAAAGTGAACCACACCACACCTTTGCATTTGATTGCCAATAAGGGGGAGAAAATATTGGCACACATATTGACCCATTCATATGTGCTGAAGTGGTGTATTGACAACAAATACAAAGGGGGAGATTGAAGTGCATTGTGTTGCATTTGTTGTCAATGAGGCATGAAGTTGTCTTGGAATGAATGGATGTCATGAATCGTCAAGATGTGAATGTCAAAGGATGTGATGGTGATGGTGGTGATGGAGAATGGCCATGGTACTTAGAGGAATGTCACTTAGGAGATTCACTAAGTGGCATTGGAGAATATGGTTGAAACATTCTCCATGAAAATCAGACGATTGATGAGCTGATCTTTAAGTTCATAGAACTTGTATCATGATGATACAAAGTCACAACACTTTTTGAAGACCATGCATTGTAGTGACAATGCATGAGGAGTTGAAGATGATCCATTCACATGTTCTAAGTGGATGAAGTGGTTTAATAAAATCCATGCACAAACACTTAGTGCATGTGAATCTGAATATGTTCCAACTTGATCTCTGATTAGATCAATGAAGAATGTTGAAGAACATGTGTGATTCATAAGATTCAGTCGAAGAAGTCCCTCCTAAGTATTGAACACATATGGAAGCGGAGATGAAGAAGATTAAGAAGAAACCGTTTGAAATTCCATTCCTAAGTGATGAATACATGTTGAAGATAATGGAGGAATTTCAAATGAAGATTTTAAATAAAGAAGAAGAAAGGAAGAAGGAGAAATGAGAAGAAGAAAGGAAGAATAAGAAATGTAGAAGAAGGATGTTTTGGAGTTGTGGCTTGGCATTTGGCTTATACTCATGGAGGACTTTGTTTTTGACAAAGTCTTATTCGATACTTTGCCAAAAAATATGGCCAGCCCGTGAGCACCTTGTGGGTTCAACCCAAAGGTCATGTGGGCCTAAGGCGCCACGCCCAAGGGGGAACCCGTGGGGCGAGCTCAGGGCGGCAGGGGCGCACCCGCAGACACCACAGAGGCGCTGGGGCACGCCCGGAGGAGCGCGGCAGGGGCGCATGAGCGCACCCGCGAGTGTCACAGCGTGCATAGTGGGCGCCAGTGGCGCGCCCGCAGGGAGCATAGTGGGCGCAAGAGCGCGCCCGCAGAGAGAACCCGGTGCGGGGAGGCACCGGGAGGGGAGAAGTTCAACTGAGCGCTGAGAGGCAGCGCTTAGTTGATAAAGCGCGAGAATTCCGCGGCCCGTTTCGATGTGGGACGCGGAAAAATTCTCGGGATTGAATCTGAGCCGCTCGATTGATCGCGCGCTTGATCTGCGCCGCACGATCCATCCGCGGCGCCGCGATCTAATCCAGGCCGCCCGATGTATCTCCATCGCCTGATCCGACGGCCGTAGCTCATCTCCTTCCTCGAGCTCGACCGAGGCACCCGCGAGCCGCCGCTGAACCAGAGCCTCCCCGAAGACACGATTTCGAGTTCCCGACTGTCTCTTTCGAAGCTGAAGGCTCCAATGAGTTCGTCCGGCCCTACTGAACACAACCATGTATAAAAATGGGAATGCATGCTATGTTTGGAAGAATTCGAAGAAGGCCGAGGCAAGAGAATCTGCCGAGGCTTTGAAGGGTTTATGGTTTGCATGGATTAGCCTAAACCGAAGGCCGTGCATGCGTTCTAAGTCGCATGCACGTGGAGGAAATTAAGGAAATAACCCGCGGTGGAAACTGAGGAGAAAAACAAGATTTCACCGAATCTTGAAAACCCGAAAACTTCGGGAATTTGAGTTATTATCACGCGGATGATGCGAGGCAGCCTCTGCCTATATAAAGAGAGGCCGAGACCTCCGAGCAGCTTGCTGATCCTCTGAAAAGAGAAGTCCCGTGAGAGCCTCTGTGCCTCACGAAGTTTGGAGCTCCGCGCAACCCACTTGCGCGACGAAGCAGCCCGAAGCCACCCTTGGCTTCGTGAGTTCCTTTTGCGCACTCCCTACGCGAAAGAAGAAGAAGGGGGACCCCTGCGCGCCTTTCCTTTGCACGGCAGGAAGACCCAAGTGCACCCTTGCACTTGCGCGCCCACGGCCGAGGTCCTTTGTACCTTGTGCTCTTGCACTCCTGTGCGCTGGCCACAGTCTTGTGCCTTGCGCGGTTGAGAAGAGGAGGAGGCCGCTACACCCAAGCAACTCGTGTGCCTCCATTGAAGATTGGGTTCGGGTGAAGTGCATTACACACTTGGTGTTGTGTGTGCAAGTAGAGAAGAAGGCCCTACGGCTGGTGTGTGCAAAAAAGGAGGAAGGCCGTGGCCATGTGTGTGCATAAGGAGGAAGACCACACTATTTGTGTGTGTGCAATTCAAGTGAAGGCCAAGGGCCTTTGTGCCTTTTGTGTAAAAAGAAAAGGAGGAGGCCGTAGCCCTTGTGTTGGTATTCAAGTGTGTGCAAGAGGAGGCCGAGACATGCCCTTGTGTGTGCCAAATTGAAGAACACTTTGTGTGTATGCAAAGTGAGGAGAAGGCCCTACGGGCAGTGGGTGTGCAAAGAGAGGAAGGCCAAGGCTTAGTGCCTTTGTGTGCAAATTGAACAAGTGAAGGCCGTAGATTTGTGGTTAGGCACACTTGAAGTTTAAAAGAGAAAAACTAAGTGCGTGTGCAAAGTGGAAGAGTACAAGAAGTGTGAAGGCCAAGTTTCAAGTGTGTGCAAAATGAAGCAAGTGTGTGCAAAGAGAGAAGTTGGCCGAACCTAGTGTGTGCACTAAAAGTGTAAACACCTAGAAGTAGAAGATGGAGGATACTCACACAAAGTATAACACACATTTATGTGTGTGTAATCAAAAGGAATTAAAGTGTGTGGAGTGAGAAGGTGTGTGCTTAAAGTGACTACACCCTTTGTGGGATTATTGCACCTAGAAGAAAAAGAGGACAGTGCATGCATGCATGCATGCACGTGCACACGTGAACAAAGCCAACCCAGCTTGTGTGCATTTGAGTTGTCCAAGTCTTGAAGATATTGTGATGCCATGCATTCAGTGCATGAAGTTGAAGTGATGTGAGACTGGACCAGACTGAAGTTAAAGATATTATTTGTCTGAGTATTCAGTAGTTGGAGAGAAGCCGGGTCATCCTTAGAAGAAGGTGATAAAGCCCGAGCAAGACGAGAAGACCTGATCATCACAAGTGATCAGAGGTACAGAGCAAGGACAACAGTCTTTATCCCAGACTGCTGAGGATACTTGAAGAAGCTTAAAGTGAAGAAGAGCTACTCGTGTGACTCGAGGAGCCAGGAGAAGACCCTGTGGGACTCAGGGAGAAGAAGTCTTCAGTGGGATTCTGGAGCAGGCCAGTGGGACTCTGGTAACACTGTGGGACGCAGTATAAAGATCCTCCTGTGGGACTCAGGAGAGATACAGTGGGACTCTGTATCGACCATTGTAATTTTAACAGGTTATAATGGAGAATCCATGCTGGGAGAGCATGGCAAGGATGTAGGCCTTTGGTGCCGAACCTTGTAAATCCTTGTGTCCTGTGCCTTTTCATTACTGCATTATCCGGGAAAGGTTGAGAGATACAAGGAGAGTGGATCGAGGCTTTAACCAGCCATAGAGGTTGAATTGATAAAGAATCAATTAGTAAAAAGTTTTAAGGGATCACTGATTCACCCCCTCCCCCTCTCAGTGATTCACACTGATCTGGGCACTTCAGGTGTTTATTTGAAACCATTGATTGATGAATTGAGTTTATTGTGGAGTACTGGTGTCAGTACATATGATGTTGTAACGAAACAAAATTTCATACTAAGAGCAGCATTGATGTGGACAATTAGTGACTTCCCGGCTTATGGGATGTTATCTGGCTGGAGTACACATGGTCAGAAATCATGTCCTTACTGTATGGGAGAGAACAAATCATTTATGCTCATTCATGGAAAGAAACCTTGTTATTTTGACTGTCATCGCATATTTCTTCCAGCTGATCATCCTTTTCGCAGAAACAATCATCATTTCAGAAAAGGAACAGTTGAAAGGGATGGACCTCCAAAAATGCTATCAGGTTTGGAGTTAAAATCAGTTGTATTTTCATTACCTCCCATCACTTTTGGTCCCACAATAAACCAACAGAAAATTTCTGGTTTTGGGAAAGAACACAATTGGATTAAACATATCATATTTTGGGATTTTCCATATTGGTCTGATTTTTTTGGTCCGACACATGTTAGATGTCATGCACATTGAGAAGAACTATTTTGATAATTTGTTTCATACAGTTTTGGATACACCAGGAAAGAGCAAAGACAATGTAAATGCACGTTTAGATCTTGTCCAAATTTGCAGGCGTCTAGAACTGGAACTGTTTGAGAATGTCAGAACAGAAATGTTACTGAAACCAAAAGCAGCTTATACACTGTCTAAAGAAAACCGTTTATTATTTTGTCAGTGGATTGTAGATTTGAGACTTCCAGATGGTTGTGCTTCCAATTTGGGTAGATGTGTAAAGAATGGTCATATTACTGGATTAAAAAGTCATTATTGTCATGTTATAATGGAAAGACTTATATCCATTGGATTAAGAGGTCTGTTGAATTCTGTGATTTGGGATTCCATAACAGACATGTCTCATTTTTTTCGGGAAATTTGTGCGGCTACAGCAGATTATGATGCTCTATGAAAACTTGAAGAAGATGTTGTTGTAATTATATGTAAACTGGAAAAAATATTTCCGCCATAATTCTTCGACTCAATGGAACATTTGATGTTACATTTTCCATATGAAGCCAAATGTGGAGGTCTAGTACAGTTTCGATGGATGTACCCATTTGAAATATGCATGCAAAAATTGAAAAGAAAAGTATGTAACAAAGCATCTGTTGAAGGATCTATTGTAGAAGCTTATTTGCAAGAGGAAATATCTTTTTTCTGCTCCCATTATTTTGAATCTAATTATCCTTCAAAACATAACCGAATGGGATGGAACGAGAGGAATATTGATTAAATCGACAATCAATTATCTGTTTTCAACGAGCCAGAGCTTGGTTTTGGTGGAGTTTATGAACGCTGGCTTTCGGATGATGAACATCATAGAGCTCATACGTATGTTCTGCTCAACAGTGAAGAGATGAAATCAGTTGTACTGTAAGTGTTTATATCACTTATTCTATCATTTATGTTATAGTAAATAACATTGGTTTTTATAGGTTGTATGATAATCATATCAAGAAACAATTTCCACAAATTACAGCAGCTGCTCTCGAAGAACGCCGACTGAAAAATTTCTCTCAGTGGTTTCAAAAATTGGTATCATAAATTCTTTATCTTTTAGCAACTAATTCAATGTATAGTTTACTATATTGATAATTATTTCACAAATTTTCAGGTGTCTCAACATGCTGATAAAATTGACAAACGGCTGTGTATATTGAGTAACCCACCTTCCAAACTTGTTAAAACGTATAATGCATATGTGGTGAATGGATTTAGATTACACACACATGCATATGGGGAATCAAAAAAAACAATGAACAGTGGAGTTAGATTGAGAGGATCTCATCATCGAAAAATGAAGTTGACTTTTATGGAATACTTGATGAAATCATTGAACTCTGTTATCTTGGACAACATTACATAACCATGTTCAAATGTCGGTGGTTGGATACAAAGAGAGGCGTGCGTGTTCATCCGACTCATGGAATCATCAATATTAAATGTAAACTTGTTCTCATAGTAAATGAACCATTATTATTGGCTTAACAGGCACATCAAGGTTATTACGCAAAGTACTGTGCTACATCAAGAGACTTGACTGATTGGTGGAGTGTAATTAAATCAAAATTCGAGACAATCAGTTTAGTCAAAGTGAATGTGCTTTCACTGATGTGCAAAGAATTGAAATTTTTCAAGAGAGTCATCAAAATCAATCTTTTTTACAAAGAGACATGAGTATCGATGACGACACCCCACATTTAAGAGTCGGTGATGAAGATGATGTTAATGATGTCACATATGAATTAGAAATGGTAAGAGATGAAGCAACTGTAACTCGAATGGATATCGATGATGTTTAGGAGGAATATGAAGATGACATTGACATATATGAAGATAATGATGAAGCTGAACACTGATAGAATTCTATGGTAGTTATATACAATCATAATATATATATATATGTATATATAATAGTAATTATCAATTATTTTCTAAAAAAATTAACATTTTCTATTTCAGATGGACGATGAGACATTTCGTGAGTTGGCGGATGCTGGCCTGCCTTTCGATGTGGATGAGTTGCTAGCAGATGACCCTCAGCCTGCAGGCACTCCAGGGAGTACGCGGTGGGGGAGCGGTCTTGCACGATTGATGATTCCTGACCCCGTCCCCGAGCGACGTCCATGTCTTGGGTTTGATCCACGCACACAGAGGTGTGATAATCTGTGGATTTGACTAAGATTTCATTAATCTATTCACATAATAAATGTTTATTATTTTTACAGTTTTCCGCATATAGCAGTCGGACAGGGTAGCTCTATTTTGCAAAACTATTTCTCTCAGCCGTGGACCACATGGGAGCAGATTCTCATTGATGTGCAGTAGGCCATGTTCGGTCATTGGTTGGTACGTACAGAAATAAATAATTTTTATTTTGAAAAATATTTCATTTCTAACTTGATATTTTGATTTATTTGTAGGGTTTATGGTATCCGATCGAGGATACCATGCATGAAGCCATCCACAAGGCATGGGAGGTGGCCATGCGTGATCGCTTTCGTTAGTTTTTGCACAATTTATGAAAAGCTGCCATGAAGAAAGCAGGTGTGTCAGATTTTGACGAGTCATGTAGAGCACACCGACCAGAGTACATTTCATCCCATGTATGGGATGGATTATGTGCGCACTGTTTGAGTGGTGCCTTTCAGAGGAGATCATCGGTGGGAAGGCAGAATCGGGGGAGACAAGAGGTGACTCATTGAGCTGGGATTCGTTATTTCAGTACTCATCGACAACATCTGGTACATACATTATTTATAAATATTTTATATAACTATAAATATTAACAGTTTATTTTTTATTCTTATAGGCTGTCAAGCACCCCGATATTACGGAGTACGACGTATATCAGAGGATGTATAGTGATCCTTCTACTGGGGAGCTCAGAGGTGATCGTCAGCATCACATCGTGGTCAGTATTATTTGTTTTCAAGTTTAAAAATTAACTGCATATAATATATTCACAATTTTAATTTAAATTGCAACTACAGGAGTCATATGAGGTCGCAGCGTCACACACCCGGCCTGAGAGTCTGGCCGAGTCATTAGATCAGACCACTGGCCGTCAGTTTGATGAGGTGGCATGGATTCAGGCCACCCATTATGCCTTCGAGAAGGGCCAGGTAGTTGGTATTAGCTCTCGACTGACTCCCGGAGATTATTATGGCAATGCTGCGATGTCGGCGTCCAGCACGAGAGGAGCTCTTGCATCTTCTTCTACTACACAGTATGAGGATCAGTTGCGATCTCAGACTGCACTAATAGAGAGTCTCCGACAGGAGCAGGAGCAGATGCTTCAGCAGCAGCAGCAGCATGAGGAGGAGCGTCGACGCCAGCCGCAGCTGTACGAGGAGCAGATGAGTCGGTGGCAGCAGCAGCACCAGGAGCAGATGGAGTACATGAGCCGACTCACTCATGCTTTAGGGATGGAGTTTCCTCCACCATCATCTGCAGATCCCCCCTCCCCCCTCCTTCATAATAGAGTTTGTTTTTATGTTATAAAGTTTGTTAAATCAAAATATGAATTTTTTTCTATTCGTAGTTTCTGTCTCATTATAAAATATTAATAATATTATATTTTGAAATAACAATATTAATATGAATAATAAAATTATTTATATTTTATAATATTAAATTTTATATATATATTAAAATTTTATAATATTATAATTTAATTATATTTTTTTTTGTAATATTTGAATTATTTTAATATTTGAATGTAAAATAATTATATTATTTTTATATTAATTAAAATAAATTATTAATATTTTTTTTATTTATGAATTATAATTATAATATTATTATATTAATTAAATCATTTATTAATATTCTATTATTTTTTATTTTTGAATTATAATTCTATTATTATATTAATTAAAGTCATTTATTAATATTTTATTATTTTTTATTTTTGAATTATATATTAATTGTTATTATATTAATTAAAATAATTTATTAATAATTTATTTTTTTTATTTTTTTATAGTATTTGCGACGGGATACTATGCCCGTCGCAAATAGTATTATTATTATATCCATTAAAATAATTTAATAATAGTTTTTAATTTTTTTTAAAAAATTAATTGTGACGGGGCCGGTTGCAATTACTTTTTTAAAAGTTTTTACAAATATACGGAGTAATATTTGCAACAGGAAGGATACCCGTCGCAAATAATATCTTTAGCGACGGGCACGTCGCAAATAATTATTGTTGCGACGACGTTTTCCACAACGGGCAATTTGCGACGGACCCCCGTCGCAAATACCTGTTTTTCTAGTAGTGTGAGATGGGTGGTACCTATATCTCTCTCCAATTCATTGGGTAAAGATTTGTATCTCATGAGATAGACATGGCCGGAATGTTATGTTAATACGGTTCAGTGTTACAGGACTAGAATGAAGAGTGAACTCGATTCAGAAAGGGACTTTGTGCACTAAGATGGTCTTGGCAGCAATGCCTTGGCTAATATGGAAATCATGACATGTGCTGAATGGTTTCCACAATTACATGTTTTATTCCCATTATATTTTATCATGATTGATGTTCCATTATGATATATGCCTTATGTACTTCCACGATTTATGTCTTTTCTCAAGATTTTTATGTTTAAATTTCATGTTAATGTTTTTACTTTCAAATGTCTATGGATTTTTTTATTTTCAATATGTTTTCCCTTATTGAGAATTTGAGCTCACACTTTTTATGTTTTCTTTTCCCCAGGATATAAAGAAAGGTTTTAGGTAAGAAAAAAAAGGGGAAGATCTTTATGGAATAAGTTTAAGATCATTCACTACAATTAGAAGATTACGTTCCAAGTTTCCAAAGAAACTAAACTATTACGGTCCTTTGGTGTCTGTTTTTGTTATGTACTATGTATTCTTCAAAAGTAATGTAATGTCCATGTACGTCAAATGATCGTAATAGTTTAGTAATGTCCATGGAATTTACAAAATATATGAAAGCAAAAACTTGAACATGAAATAATTAGGACGTGCCCTTTTAAAATTATCGTTATGTATATCATTCCTTCAGGTCTCTACATTTGGTATCAGAGGAATGGTTTAGTCAACCTTTGGAAACTAGGATGCGAAAACTATAGTGAGATCCCTAGAGATATTTCTAAGGTATGTATAGGGATGTCCCTAAGGTTAAGTATAAGTATAGGTTATAGTCCTAGAATTATGGTAACGATATTAGAATTAAACCTAAGATGTTAGATGTCGAAGGTACTCCCCCTTGATTATGTTATTTTCCTAGTATGATTTTTGCCTATCACGGAATTATTTTTGTGTTTTAGTCAATGGAGGGAACCAGAAGGAATTCGGTTAACATTGAATCCTATGGACAAATTGGTGACTATGAGCAACAAAATTGCGTAATTCCTAGAGAGAAAGATATTGTGATTATGCCGAATCAGTTATCGCGATATATGATTAACAAGGTGAAATTTAGTGGTATGCCTAATTCATCAAATAAGAGGATGATAGACTTTTATGCATGTTCGCATGTTGAGGATCATAAAGAAAGGAAAACTGAGATTTCTAAAGAAGAGAAGAAGAACCTTGAGGAATACCTCAAATGGAGGGACATATGTTATCTTTCATAGAGTGACAGACTGTTATAGAGTTAAATGTCTTATTTGTGGAGAACATGGGCATTACCTATGGCATCCCGCCTTTTTATAACATAACGTTCATTACATTACACAAAACTGAGGATCTTTAAGGTTTAATGTCTTGGAAACAAGGAACATAATACATGAAAACAATATAAAACATTCTTCTTAAACACTTGAAAGGATTCTCCTTAAGTTCATCCTAGGATCATTACTACATCTCATAACCTGGGGACATACATCAAAAGAAAGTGTGAGCAGAAGGCCCAGTAAGGGAAACCAGAGAAACATTTTACATGTGAACTTGAGATACTTCAATAAGGTCATGAAAAGAACATTAAGTCATGAGAAAGAAATCATGAGGCATATCATAATAAAAATAATATTTTTCATAACTTGAAGATGTGGCTACAACATTTAATATTGACAATAATTTCTGTTTCACCAAGGTCCATCCCCAAGGTGTCATTAAAAATTACCAAGGTTATTCACCAAGGTGTCGTTAAAAATAGTCATCTATAGAGATTATGTCTTTACCCAATGCATTGGAGCGCTATTAGGGCGCATCCTTGAAATGTATTTATTATCATATGGGACAAATATATCACCATCAATCATTTTATAATCAACGCATATAGCATAAAAGAAATGGGTTTCATTTCATAATCATAACGTTTTAAAAACTGCTTTAAAGACATGATCTTTATGTCACCTTAAACCCATGGAAAGGGAGAGCGGGTATCATGTATGTAAATCCAAGAATTTAAAATAGAAAAACTTGTTATATATGTGAATATCCCTATAGAATAGATATCATTGAGTATTCACTTAATAAAATAAAAGAACTTTAGAAAAAGAGATACATTTTGAGACAGAAATTCTGCAACATAACAGCTATGTTTTGGGGTTTTCGAAAACATTGAAAAGAGAGGGGACATGGTTCAAAAAATCATAAATGATGCATAAAATAGTAGAGGGACAGAATATGAAGGATATATGAACATGGTAATGAAATTTTAAGGATATACCATTTGAAATTAAAAACATGGAAGGAAGGCAAAAAATAGATTTCTCTTATGAAAATCCGGCAGCCTAACAGCGTCACTTAAACATCAACCAAAAATGATTTGACGAGATAAAAATAGGGTCTCTCATCATATGAAAATAATATTTCAATATGATTGATATAGAGATAATACCCCAACATAATTAAAATGGAACTTGAAAGACTTTACATGAAAGAGATTACTTGAAAAGAAAGATAGAGGTCAGATCCCTTACCTTAAACGTAACTCTTAACACTCAATGGTTGGGACCTTTAGAGGCTTGATGGCACCTTGGGAGGACTCCTTGGGAGGTAATGAGACCAGAACTTCGTTGAGGACGGTTTTGGAGTCAAATGGATGAGAGGATGTCTTGGTATTTATAGGGAAAGTGAGGGGACAAGGCATTAATGGCCAAGGGACACCTCATTGGTGGTATTAGAAAAAACATGGGCTTGACCATGGTATTTGCCCATGGTATTAGCCCATGGTATTGGCCACCTGGGACACCTCACACAATAATTCATCCCCTTTAGTCGACCATCCATTAAAATATTTCATGCCATCATCATGACACAGTTATGATGTCATTTAACATACCGAAACCCTAAGACTGCATTTTTACTATTCACTGAAAATTCATCTTTCTCAGAAAATTCCGAAAAAATTACCATAACATAATATCGATGCTCTGAGTTCAAAAATAAATTCCATTTTATAAAAATAATTTTCTACATATTTTTAATTAAATTTTTAAATAAAAAACACTATTCACCTGAAAAAACTAATACTTGAATAATAATTTATGAAACCGTTATTTAACGATTTTATTGAATCACATTACTTAATCAAGGTGTGTAAATTATATTAAAACTTTCTTTAAGTGAGATTACTAATCCATTTGGTCACATCACTAATCCTAAGCATAAAATCACTATTCATAATTTACTATTCATTAACAATTAAATTGATCTTATTAGACTCCAAATTCCTTACTGACCAATTTTGGAGAAGACCATTTTTTGAAAATCAATACACATCATTAATTATTTATGTTTTACATAAATAAATTAAAATATTCCTTTTTTTCAAAATTCATCAATAAAATACATCCTAAAATTATCTGAACATTTGAAATTTCACAAACATCACTAAAGGTAGAAATCTCAATTTATTCATCCCAAAGGATTACACAAAGAAGCTACGGTCTCGTCACGTATCCCCTTATAACACCAGCATTTGACCCAAGTGTAAGATGTGCTATGGTGAGAGAATATGAGGGAGGCTCAGATAACATTTCCCTAGTTGTAATGTCTACTAACTTGAACTTCTCCCGCAGGCATTTCTGTTCAAGCTTGACATGCTAGAGTTCGGCTTGGGCTTGGTCCAAAGTGAAGCCCAAAGATGCCACCTCCTTCCCAAGATCTGATAAGTGGGCTTCAAAAGGTTCGAGTCTACCGGAAAAGTCCATCGACTCCTCTTTCTACATTAACCATTAACATCTCTATTAAATCGTTAAGAGTAAGTTAATATACTATTCAAAAAGTTTGGGTCGTTACATTCTTCCCCCCTTAAGAAATTTCATCCCTGAAATTTTATACTTGAGGCCTAGTCGAAAAGGTGAGGGTACTTTTGCTTCATTGTTTCCTCAGGCTCCCAAGTCATTTCTTCATATTTATGATTCCTCCACAACACTTTCACAAGGTGGGTAGTCTTTTTTCGTAGAACCTTGTCTCTACGGTCTAAGATCTCCACTGGCTGCTCCTCATAAGAGAGGTCATGTTCCAGTTGTACCACCTCTGGGATCAGTACGTGTGAAGGGTCGGGTATGTACTTCCTCAAGAGAGATACATGGAAGACATCGTGAACTTGAGCTAGGTTCAGTGGAAGTGCTAGTCAATAGGACACTGCTCATATGTGATAAAGGATTTCATAGGGGCCAATGTACTTAGGGCTGAGCTTCCCTTTCTTCCCAAATCGCATGACTCTTTTCCATGGAGTGATTCAAAGGAAGACTTTGTCGCCAACACCAACCTCCAAGTCCCTTCGACGGTTGTCAGCATAGCTCTTCTGCCAACTCAGAGTAGCCTTTATGTGTTGTTGGATGGAATGAACCTGGTTTTTCATCTCTTGCACTAGATAAGGCCCAAGAATCTTTCTCTCACCAGTTTCATTCTAAGAAGTAGGAGTTCTACATCTCTTTCTATACAGAGCTTCATCGGGTGCCATCTGAATACTCGAATGGAAGCTGTTGTTATAGGAGAAGTCAACTAATGGGAGGTGTTGATCCCATCAACCATTAAATTCCATTGAGCATAATCTCGTCATTTCTTCGAGTGTCTGAATAGTCCTTTCATATTGGCCATCTGTTTGTGGATGATAGTCCATACTAAAATTCAATTCAGTATTCCGAGCATGTTGAAGAATTCTCCAGAATTTTAATGTGAATCATGGATCCCGATCAGACACAATGGATAGTGGTACCCCATGCAGCCTTACCACTTCCTTTACATATATCTTGGAAATTTGATCTAGAGAGAAATCTTCTCAAATAGAGATAAAATGGGTGGTCTTGGTGAGACGGTCCACAATAACCCATATCACATTGTTTCCTTTGGGTGTTTTCGGGAGACTAGTTACAAAGTCCATAGTGATATTATCCCACTTCCATACTCGTATGTGTAGCGGTTGTAATACCCCCTAGGAAGTTTTCATTCTTCCTTTACTTGTTGACACACTAGGCACCTTGTTGTGTAATTAGCAATATACCTCTTCATGTTATCCCACAAATAATGATCATCAAGGTCTCTATAAATTTTAGTGATTCCCGAATGTATAGAGAAAGTAGAGCTATGAGCTTCATCCATCAGTTCATTATTTATCCCCGGAATAGATGGAACACATAGTCTTGTACGAAATTTCAATACACCTTCTTGATCAATATTGGAATCAGGGAACTTCCCATACTTTACAGCCTCAAACTTCTCCTGCATCAAAGGATCTTCTTTTTGAGCCTTCTTGATCTTCTCTAGTAATTAAGGTTGAGAAATAATTTGGGATAAGGTTGATGATGTCCCTTCCCTTACAATTCCCATGTCCAGTTTTACTAGATCTTTAATCAAGAGATCTCCTAGGATCCTCATTGTTTCCAGAACAACAGGATTTTTCCTGCTTAACGCATCCATGACTTTGTTTTCTCTTCCAGGGTGATAATGAATTGAATAATAATAGTCTTTAATAAGCTCCAACCATCTCCTTTGTCTCATTTTCAATTCTTTCTGTGTGAAAATATACTTTAAACATTGGTGGTCAGTGTATATATCACATTTCTCCACATAAATATAGTGCCTCTGTATCTTTAGATAAAAAACAACTGCTGCTAGCTCTATATCATGCATAAGATAAGTCTGCTCATGAATCTTCAACGGTTGAGATTCTTAACCATTTACCTTGTCATCTTGCATGAGGACGCACCCAAGCCCTTTTAGAGATAAATCGCTAAAAATAACGAATCCTTCTCCGATATAGGGTAGTGTTAACACAGGTGCAGAAACCAATCTATTCTTCAGCTCTTGGAAACTTTCCTCACATTCCTTTGTCCAGATGAACTTAACCCCTTTTCGAGTCAACTTGGTTAGTGGATTAGAAAGCCGTGAAACGTTTTTCACAAACCTCCAATAATATCCTGCTAAACCAAGGAAACTAAGAATCTTAGTTACTGTTATGGGTTGATGCCACTCCTCCACAACCATTGTCTTTGCAGGGTCAACCGAGATTCCTTCATTGGTTACGATGTTCCCCAAGAAAGCCACTTGTTGCAACCAAAACTCACACTTTCTGAACTTTCCAAAGAGCCTCTCCTTCCACAGAGTTTTCAAAATAACCCTCACATGATCTTCATGCTCTTCATGAATTTTTTAATATATCAAAATATCATCAATAAAAACTACCACAATGTTATCAAGGTAGTCCTTAAAGACTCTATTCATCAAATCCATGAAAATAGCAGGAGCATTAGTCAAGCCGAAGGGCATAATAGTAAACTCATAATGCCCATATATTGATTGGAAGGTAGTCTTTGGAATATCTTCCTTCTTCACCCTCAGTTGATGATAACCAGATCGAAGGTCAATCTTGGAGAAGAATTGAGACCCATGAAGTTGGTCAAAAAAATCATCAATTCTTGGAAGAGGGTTTCTGTTCTTCACTGTGATCCCGTTCAGTTCTTTATAATCAATGCATAGCTGCATTGATCCATCATTCTTCTTCACAAAGAGAACTGGTGCTCCCCAAGGATACACAATCGGTTGGATAAACCCCTTCTCCAACAAGTCTTGGAGTTGCTTCTTTAACTCTTCTAGCTTCACATTTTCCAATCTATACGGGGTCTTCGATATCGGTTGAGATCCAGGTACAAGTTCAATGGAGAACTCTACCTCACTTTCTGGGGGAGGTCCAGGTAACTCCTAAGGAAATACATCCATGTATTCCTGAAAAATAGGAACATATTCTATTTGTATACTACCTTTTCCATCTTCATCAACACCGATTAACTCCATAATGAAAGAAATAGGAGGTTCTTCTAGATGGGGATCAGTTCGGGATATCTCTCCTTGGAAGATAATTGTAGGTCGTTCATTCAAGACTACTGAGATTTCCTTACTTCTGCATTTGATCTTCACATTATACTTTAAGAGCCATTCCATCCCTAGTAAAACGTTGAATTCCAACATGGGATTGACTACTAGATTTGCAATAAGATTGTGCTCACTAAAGTAAACACTAGAGTCTCTAAACACTGTTGATGCATGGATAATCCCACTTGGAGTCTTGACTGACAACTCTACCTCAAGCACTTTTGGGATTGATTCTATATTCTTTGAAAACATGGAGGAAATAAAGGAATGCATAGAACCAGAATCAAACAAAGTAGTTGCTAGTTTTGAGAGGACAACAATAGTACCTGCTACCACGTCATTCAGATCTTCAACTTTAGTTGTTGTGATAGCAAAAGCACAACCTTTCTCTCCTGGCCTTTTTTGAGGTTGATGGTGATTCCCCTCCACCGCCCTCGGATTAGGACAGTGATTAGCAATGTGCCCAAGCTGTCCACACTTGAAGCATTTGACTTCAGGTAGGGCCGGAACCATCTTTCCACTGTCGTTAGTGTTGGGGAGTTGAAGCTTCACCTCAATACGACAATTCCAAGCAACATGGCCTCCTCTTCCACACCTGTATCACTTTCCACTTCTGATCAAGCAGTGACCCTGATGCTTCTTCCCACATTTATCGCATGTGGTAAGTTTTATTTTCTTTCCACCTCTTCCCTAATCAATAGTCTTCCCTAAACTGGGCTCCAACGATCTTTTCTTGTCATTTGATTTATGAGACCAATGTGTCTCACCAAACTCTAGCTCAACTTTCATTGCACTACGCACGATCTCCTCATAGCTATCGTAGTCCCGATTGGCTAGATTCTTCCACAGATGAGGTCTCAGTCCACCGAAAAATCTATCAACCTTCCCACTTGGATCCATGACAAAGCTAGAGGTATTTCGTGAAAGTCGGGTGAAGTTCATCTCATAGATTCCGATAGATTCCATCTCCTTTTGATTCAGCTCGAGAAACTCTTTCTCCATTCTCGTTCTCAGGGAAAGAGGGAAATACTTATTAAATAATATTCCCCAGAACTCTTCCCACTCCGAAGCATCCATCTCTCCTCTAGGCTTCGTGTTTTTGACCAGTGACCACCACTGATCAGCTTCTCCCTCTAGGCGGTAAACAGCAAGGCTGACTTTTTCTTATTCCGAACAAAGGAGTACAGAAAAGATCTTTTCAATGGAGATTATCTGTTGTTCCGCAACCAATGGGTCAGTAGATCCACTGAATGTTGGTGGCCATTGATACATGAAGGACTCAAAAAAGTATTGTTCCCTTCGTGGTGAGATCGGCCTCTCATCTTGATTCAAGTTATTACTCATAACATGAGTCAGTTGGTTCATCATTCGCATGAATGTTTCCATTCCGGCTTCCATCGGAGGGCCGTCAACACATGGTGCATTGTGGTCAACATCTTCACGATTCCTCCTATTGCCCGCCATTTTCTAAAAGGATAAAACCTTAGTGAGAAAATTATTTTATTTATGAATCTTTTACCTAAGACTTCATGCTTAGACAATTACATTTCTCTATAATTCCTTCATAATGATTCATAAAAAGTTTGTGATTAACCAAACATGTCCCCCGGAAGTTTCGTAACCAAGAGTGCAGCAAGGCCCGTTATCATGCACCGGTTCCCATTCGAGTCTAGCTCAAAGCGGTGTTTTTGGGTTTTACCCCTATGTACATCTGTTCCAGAGCCGCCTCTACCTACTCGTATCCAGACAGGGATGTATTTGTTTGATAAACCACTTACTCCATACTTACCAAAATACCAGGAAGTTTTCCTATATTTAATCTTTTCTATAGGATTATTCCTAAAGTTTTTATATCCTAATTTCCAAAAATAACTAAACCATAATTTGATATCAAATGTGGCATCCCGCCTTTTTATAACATAACCTTCATTAGATTACACAAAACTGAGGATATTTAAGGTTTAGTGTCTAGGAAACAAGGAACATAATACATGAAAACAACATAAAACATTCTTCTTAAACACATTAAAGACTTATCCTTATGTTCATCCTAGGATCATTACTACATCTCATAACCTGGGGACATACAACAAAAAGAAAGGGTGAGCAGAAGGCCCAGTAAGGGAAACAAGAGAAACATTTTACATGTGAACTTGAGATACTTCAATAAGGTCATGAAAAAAACATTAAGGCATGAGAAAGAAATCATGAGGCATATCATAATAAAAATAACATTTTTCATAACATGAAGATGTGTCTACAACATTTAATATTTTCAATCATTTATATATCACCACGGTTCATCGCCAAGGTGTTATTAAAAATTACCAAGGTTATTCACAAAGGCGTCATTAAAAATTGTCATCTCTAGAGATTAAGTCTTTACCCAATGCATTGGAGCGCTATCAGGGTGCACCCTTGACATGTCTTTATTATCATGTGATCCACATATATTGTCATCAATAATTTCATAAACAAGCCATATAGCATAAAATTAATGGGTTTCATTTCATAATCACAACGTTTTAAAAACTGCTTTAAAGACATGATCTTTACGTCACTTTAATCCCACGGAAAGGGAGAGCAGGTCTCATGTATGTAAATCCTAGAATTTAAAATAGAAAAACATGGTATATATGTGAATACCCCTATATAAGAAATAGATTTGAGTATTCACTTAATAAAATAAAATAACTTTAGAAAAATAGAGAGACATTTTGAGATGGAAATTCTGCAGCATAACGGCAATGTTTTGGGGTGTCAGAAAACATTGAAAAGAGAGGGGACATGGGTCAAACAATCATAAATGACCCATAAAACAGTATAGGGACCTAATATGAAGGATATATGAACATGGTAATGAAATTTTAAGGAAATACCATTTTAAATGAAAAACATGGAAGGAAGACAAAAATTAAATTTCTCTTATGAAAATCCGGCAGCCTAACAGCGTCACTTAAACATCAACCAAAAATGATTTGAAAAGATCAAAATAGGGTCTATAATAATATGAACATAAGAGTTCAATATTATAGATATATAGATCATACCCCTAAATAATTAAAAAGTAACTTCAAATACTTGACATGAAAGAGATTACTTGAAAAGAAAGAGAGAGGTCAGATCCCTTACCTTAAACGTAACTCTTAAAACTCAATGGTTGGGACCTTGAGAGGCTTGAGGGCACCTTGGGAGGACTCCTTGGGAGGTAAGAAGGCCAAAACTTCATTGAGGATGGTTTTGGAGTCTAATTTATGAGAGGATGGCTTGGTATTTATAGGGAAAGTGAGGGGACAAGGCATTAATGGCCAAGGTACACCTCATTGGTGGTATTGACAAAACCATGGGCTTGCCCATGGTATTTGCCAATGGTATTGGACACTTGGGACATATCACACAATAATTAATCCCCTTTAGTCGACCATCCTTTAAAATATCTCATGAAATCATCATGACACAGTTATGATGTCATTTAACATACCGAAACCCTAAAACTGCATTTTTACTATTCACTAGAAAATTCATCTTTTTCCGAAAAATCCCAAAAAATTTCCATAACATAATATCGATGCTCTGAGTTCAAAAATAAAGTCCATTTTATGAAAAAAAATCCTAAATATTTCTAAATAAATTTTTAAATAAAAATCACTATTCACCTGAAAAAACTAATACTTGATTAATAATTTAAGAAACCATTATTTAACCATTTTATTTAATCACATTACATAATCAAGGTGTATAAATTATATTAAAACTTTATTTAAGTGAGATTACTAATCCATTTGGTCACATTACTAATCCTAAGCATAAAATCACTATTCATAATTTACTATTTATCAAAAATTAAGTTGATCTTGTTAGACTCCAAATTTTTTACTGAACACTTTTGCAATAGACCATTTTTTGAAAATCATTACACGTCATTAATTATTTAAGGTTTAAATAAATATTTTAAAATATTACTTCTTTCAAAATTCATCCATAAAATACAACCTAAAATTATCCGGACATTTGAAATTTCAGAAACATCACTAAATAATGAAATCTCAATTTATTCATCCCAAAGGATTACACAAAGAAGCTACGGTCTCGTCACATAGCCCCTTATAACACCAGCATTTGACCTAAATGTAAGGTGTGCTATGGTGAGATAATCTGAGGGAGGCTCAGATAACATTTCCCTAGTAGTAATCTCTACTAACTTGAACTTCCCCCGCAGGCGTTTCCGTTCAAGATTGACACGCTGGAGTTTGGCTTGGGCTTGGTCCAAAGCGAAGCCCAAAGATGCCACCTCTTTCCCAAGCTCTGATAAGTGGGATTCAAAAGGTTCGAGTCTGTCGGATGAAGCCATCGAATCCTCTTTCTGCATTAACCATTAACATCCCTATTAAATCGTTAATAGTAAGTTAATATACTATTCAAAAAGTTTGGGTCGTTACATTACCCAACTCAATGCCCTGACCTAAAAAGTTACTTCTAAATCAAGGAAGGACTTATTACAAGACAATCATTGAAGAGGATGGATTGAAGTGTTTATGTATTGGTATTCATGAATAATGTTGTTGCCGTACTTTTATGGTGTATTAGAATATTATTGTATTAGTCTACTGTGGTTTTCAATAATTTTATGGTACATGTAACCATGAAAAGTGATTCAAATATTTTGGAAAGAGGATGATATGCACATAATGAAGGGATAAAGAGAAAATGAAATTTTTGATAGTATTCATGAGCTCATGATTGATATAAGGACTAAGTGATATCATGGTTTGAGTATATAGAATTTTGAGGATTTTGGTATGTGGAAAGTGTTAACTTTTAACTGTATTCATGTTTTCACTAAGGATCAATGGGTATTTATTTTTTTCAAGAGAATACATGATTAAGGCCTTCGAATGTTTGGAATGTGACTAACAAGGAATTTCTTATGATATATGGGGATCAATGATGGTATTAACATGCTTGTTATATGAACTCTTTGGTAATTGTTTTCACTATAATACGAGATTGGACAGTAGTATTTTGGATAAGCCTAAAGATTGGAATAGATTATGTTGGACATAAGTTAGTATTGTTTAAGGCTAGAAATTTTTTGATATTATTGATGGAAAGTTATAATAATGTATTTTTAGAAAAAAAGGACAACCTACAGGACGGGTGACAACCCATCGCGTCGGACAAGGCTGTGGGAATTGAACCCACAACCGAAGTGTGACTGGACTTTATCACTTACCACTGGCCTACAGAAAGTTTTTTTATGAATAGTATCTACGAGAAGAATGTTTTTTTAACTTAAGGCCTTATTTTCATGAAGCTTCCTACAAAATATTTCATGAAAATTTTCAAAAAAAATCTCTTTATTTTAAAATTTCATGACGTTTTGGGAAAATAAATTGGTTTTTGAAGAATAAATGATATTTTCCTCAAGAATTCATTTAAAGTATTTTATCAAAACCATTTTCCATCTAAAATGACATTATTTCTTATGTGTATGTTTCAAGTATCATGTCTATATGATTTACATGGTTTCAATTTTTTTATTATGAAATGATATCCATTTCTTTTATATGTATTGTGTGATGATGGGATGATGTTTATGAAACCCATTTTATTCGTTGGGTTATTATGAAGAATGTATGTTTATTTTGTGGCACAAGTAAGAATTTTTTCATTATGATATGGGTGTGACCTATATCTCCCTCCAATGCATTGGGTAATGATTTATATCTCATGAGATAGACATGGCTGGAACGGTAAGTTAATCTGGTTCACTGTTACAGGACTAAAACGAGGAGTGAACTCGATTCAGAAAGGGACTTTTTCCACTAAGATGGTCTTGGCACCAATTCCTTGGCTACTATAGAAATCATAACATGTGTTGAATGGTTACCACAATTACATGTTTTATTCCCATTATATTTTATCATGATTGATGTTCCATTATGATATATTCCTTATGTACTACTATGATTTATGTCTTTGCTCAATATTTTGATGTTTAAATTTCATGTTCATGTTTTTACTTTCAAATGTTTATGGATTGTTTTATGTTCACTATGTTTTCCCTTACTGAGCATTTGAGCTCACCCTTTTTGTGTTTTCCTTTCCCCAGGATATAAAGAAAGGTTTTAGGTAAGAAAACAAAAGGGGAAGATCTTTATGGGAGAAGTTGAATATCTTTCACTACAATTAGAAGATTACGTTCAAAGTTTCCAAAGACACTAAACTATTACGGTACTTTGATGTCTGTTTCTGTTATATACTAAGTATTCCGTAAAAGTAATGTAATGTCTATGCACGTCAAGCTTCGGGTCTCAACATTTTGGTATCAGAGCAAAAGGTTTAGTCAACCTTTGGAAACATAGATACGATAAATTTAGTGAGATCACTAGAGATATTTCTACGGTATGTCTAGGGATGTACCTAAGGTTAAGTATAAGTTTAGGTTATAATCCTAGAATTACGGTAACGATCTTAGAATTAAACCTAAGATGTTAGATATTGAAGGTACTCCCCCTTTATTATGTTGTTTTCCTTAGAATTATTTTTTCCTCTCACACTATTCTTTTTGGGTTTTAGACAATGGTCGGAACCCGAAAGAACCGTGTTGATCAATGTAATGGAAAATGCAATGATTGTCCTCCTAAACAAACCAATTTTATGGGAGATAGAGTTAAAAAATATTATTTTTATACTTACACAAGCTATGAATCATTCTGGACTTCCAAATGAGCAGAGAAGGGAACAATATTCTATTGAGTCCTTCACGAGGCAGCGCCCTCCTTCATTTTGCGGGACTTCTGATCCCTTAGTGGATGAACAATGGATCACTACTACTGAAAAGATATTTTCAATTCTACAATGTTCTGAGCATGATAAAGTCATATAAGCATTATATCGTTTGGAAGGTGATGTTGATCAATGGTGGAATCTTATCAAGAATACGAGGCAAAGAGATGAAATTGAGTCCATGGAATGGGACGAGTTCAAGAAATTGTTTTTTAGTAAGTACATCCCTCTTATTCTTCGAACAAAGATGGAAAATGAGTTTCTTGAGCTTAAGCAGAAGGATGATGAATCTGTTGGTATATACAAATCGGATTTTACAAGACTTGCAAGGTATGAATTTGGCTTTATCATCCATCCTAAAAGTAAAGTTGATCGAATCTTCAGTTGATTAAAACCAATTCTTCAAAGGGAATTATCTATATGATACTTCAGTAGCTATGAAGAAAATGTGTGTTGTGCTATCAAGGTAGAACTGTATGTTGGTGTAACATATCCATCCCATGGTTTTGACAAGAAACAAAAGATGGAGTTCAAGGAGAAATCTCAGAATAATGGTGAAAAGAAGATGAATGTTTCCTTATGCTCAAAGTGTGGAATGAAGCATGGTGGAGATTGTCTTAAAGGGACAAGAAAATGTTTTAAGTGTAAAAAATAAGGTCATCGAGCAGCTGAGTGTCGAAGTATTGGAAAAAGGGTTACTAATGATAATGAAAAGATTACAGAGAACACACCACTAACACTTCAATGATTTAAGTGCAATGAAATGGGGAATTATGCTAATCAATTCCCTAATCCAAGGGTTAATGATGATTGACATGAGCAACCACTTAAGGAAAAGGACAAAGGGAAGTCACATGCGATCACTATTAGCGATGTTGAATATGAAAACGATTTGGTGGAATGATTAAGTGTTTATGTAATGGGATTCCAAAATACAGTTGTATATAGTATCGTGGAATATTGGAATATTTATGTATTGGTATATTGTGTTTTTCAATAATTTTATGGTACCGGTAACCATGGAAAGTGATTGAGATATTTTTTGAAAGAAGATGATATGCTCATAATAAAGGTATAAGGATAAAATGAAATGTTTGACAGTATTTAGGATCTCATGACTGATATAAGGAAATAGTTATATCATGGTTTGAGTATATAGAATTTTGGGGTTTTGGTATGTGGAAAGAGTTGACTTTTGACAGCACTCATGTTTTCACTAAGGTTCAATGGGTATTATTTTTCAAGAGAATAAATGATTAAGTTATTGACATGTTTATAATTTGACCAATGAGATATATCGTAGGATATATGGGGGATAAATGATGGTATTCATATGCTCAGCAGATGACATTTCTAGTAATTGTTTTCTTTATACTATGAGCTTGACCAGAAGTATTTTAAATAAGCCTAATGATTGGAATGAATTATGTTGGACATAAGTTTGTATTGTTTAAGGATAGAACTTTTTTCGATATTATTGATGGGATGTTATTGTAATTTAGTTTTAGAAAAAGGACAACCTGCAGGAGGGATGACAGCCCATCGTGTCGGACAAGGCTATGGGAATCAAACCCACAACCAAAGTGTGACTGGATTTTATCGCTTACCATTGGCCTACAGGAAGTCCCTAGTTAGTAGAAACTAGTTTAATTTTATTAAGCTGTATGATATATGAAGTATAAGTTCATTATTGAAATCGTATATGATTAACCTCACCATAGATGGACTTATGTATATTTGATAACTTTTGCTAGCCTTTTGTTCAAAACAGATGGGATGACCCATCATTCTATCACATGATCTGTTAACACTTCACTAATAACAAATTCAACTTCATTTCATTAAGAGATGAAGTGGAAATTGTTCAAATCACGAACAATAGTGAGATTGTACCAAAATCAAGAAAGTATTTATTCTAATTAAAAAATTTCAACTTTAGGGAAATAATATTGAAAACCAAAAATGTTGTCCTAGTACTCTTATATCTGATGAATCAGATGGTACCCTAGATCATCACAAATTTATGGCTTTGTGATTGTTGGCTTTTTCATAGCCATGTTCTCTACCACTCTCCATCAAAACATGAAGGTTAGATTTCTCTTCCATATTCATATTTTCACCTATGTTATCCTATGTGGAAACCCAGTGATTAGTTAATTTGGGTAACCATTACGTTTCATACTTTAGTTTTTAAAATTAAGTTTTTGTATTCCTTTTTATGATGTGGGTTTCTATGAATAGTAAACAATTTATAACCCCGACGAATTTCGAGGGAGAAATTCCTTTTAAGGGGGGTAGAATATAACAACCCGAGATTTTATTAGATATATTAATTTTAATTTCTTTCATATCTTCTGTTGTATGCTACACCAAGATTATCTTGCGCTATACGCAACACCGTATTAGCTTGCAGTATACACAACACTAATCTTGGATCGTGTTACACACAATTTCATGTTTGTTTGATAGTAGTTATTCTATGAAAGATTGAGTATATATATATATATTCAATGTATTTTATTATACGCAACAAAAAAGGAGTCGTGCACTACACGCAACCCTGACTTGGCTTGCATTACAGGCAATCACGACCTTCCTCGATAGCGTGTGTTGTACGCAATATCAGGTTTCACTAAACAACGATATATGGTTATAATATTATCACAAACTATCTGTTATGAATAGTATTAACTAAATTTATAATTTTATAACATTATTATTCATCTTACTAATTTTCTAGAACATTTTATAAGAACAAAATAAATTTTTCGGTTAAAATAAGTATTTTCCAAAAATGCAGTTTTGCCGCCTTTTGATGGCGCACCCACATTAAATCCAGTTTTTGACATGTTTATAAGTTCAATTTGAAAAAATAAAATTATTCTTTGGATTCAAGAAATAAAAATTTACTTTTGATAAAATTTTCAAATTATTCTGGTAACTTTCATATTTTGATGAATAGTAAAAACAAGCTATATTTTAATTAAAAACAACCCTTTTCATCACAATAATTTATTTGGATAAATTATAATATTTAATGGTTTTAAATTATAAATAAAATATATTTTTACCATTTAATATAATTTATTTCATTAACATTAATTTTAAATTCAATTCATAGGTAAAAACATTTCAATCTTTTGCAATGTTTTTACTTTTAAAACACGTTTTCTTAACAATGGGATTAATTTTAAATTAATTTCTGAAACTTTTGTGTATTTAATTTAGAAAAATGGATTCCATATTTGGAATCAGTGGGTCCAAATTATGTTAATAAACTACTTTTTATTTTTGGGAATTATGAATAGTAACTACGGTAAATTTTATTACCATAGTTGAAGGTAAATCGAGTAATTAATGGTAAATATAAGATTATAAAATTACCCTAACACTTTCCAAAATCATATTGGATGACTAAAAGTTGACCCATATCACCTAAGGGTGGGATTAGATTAATTTAATGGACTTTTTTCCATGAAAATAATTTAATTATTATTAAAACCAAAGAAAGGGACAACATGTCACTTTCTTAGATATTATAAGTATAATAATTTTAGTTTTGTGATAAACTTCATGAAACTTCGCATATAAATACTCTCCAGAAATATACTAAAATTATCTACATCATATGAATTTATTTAGAATTTTTAGGTATTTAATAATTATCATTAAAGGTGACATAATAGTGATGTTGATATTATTTTATTAAGATAGATATCAAATAAATGGTTTTAAAAATATTAAAATAAATATTATATGAACTAATTAATGTTATACACTAATTTTCTAGATACATATGACATGTTAAGAATCTATTAAATCTTTTAGTTCGAACATGTATTCTTTATATTTTTTATTTAAATTGAAATAAATGAATAGTGTCAAAATTGACACTATTGTTATTTTATAAAAATAACATATTATTAAATTGTATAAAAATCACAAAAATATTTAAAAATTATAAATTGAAATTTATATAGTCTAAAATAGCATAAAGTATCTAATTATGGAAAATTAACATAACATAAGTGAATATTTATAACCATTTAAAATTTAGAATATTATTACCACAAATAAACTTAAATAGATTAAATAAGGATAAATGAAAATGATAAGGTTTAAAATAAGATAAAAACATGTCTAAATTTTATTTAATGATGAGATTAAAACCCTATCTCATCTAATCTATTATTTTAGTCATTTTTGGAGGTTTTTATGTGGGGTTTGAAATTATATTAAACTAATATTTCTTATATTTCCAAAGGAGCCCCTCTCCTCCCTTATAAAAGGGCACCTCCTCCCTCTCCTCCTCACACCAATTTGAGCCTTACAGATCGTCCAACCCCTGCCAATTTCACTTACCCACGTCCTTAGAAACATAATAGAGGTACTGGTCTTCTCAAAATACCGACTCTAGTGCCATAAGAGAAAGTTTAAAGGAGGCACTTCGAGAAAGAGGTAATACCTTCTACAGTTTTCTTCAAGTTCCATTATTCTTCAACTCCCTCTTCTTTAGTTGTTTCATTATGAAGTAATAACATCAGTATAAATAATATACTGATATGTTATTATAAATATGAAACAAACCTATTTCACCTTCTATCAATCCTACAGAAAACAAAATCACCGAGCGTGCGTACGTACGGAATACCGTCTCCACGCCGTGGTGTAATCTGTTTTTCCACCAACACATTACATGGATGGGCATAATGGTGTAAAGAATAACTATATATGGTTAGTATAACATCATAATGATTCTGATATATTATACCATCCACTCCAATTCTATTCAACAGTTATGGGAACGATATCATCGCTCCTGCGTACGTACGGAATACTATCTCCACAACGCGATGAGATTCCCTCTCCATGTTAACCAGACATGAATGGTCATAAAGTTTATATAATGAATAATAATTAAATATATGAAATAATTATTCTACTTTATTTATGAATATATATATTTATGTCATCTATTTAGTTTCATTCAATTCAATAAGGAAACGAAAACAGTGTTCATGCGTACGTACGGCATACCGTCTCCAGGAACGGTGTATTTCATTCCTTTTATAGATCTATAATATATTTGTATATGATGAATATATATTATATTTAAATCAATTTTTACATACTCTGATTATTCAAATGAGGATATAAGTAATAATATCACGAATGACAAGTTGAAACACATACGATAAATGAAATGATTTTACCCAAAACACATCTTTAACATGGAATTTACCAAAGAATAGGTAATATAAAGTCATAAGTAAAACATATATGATATAATAACAATGAATATGATTATGTAATAAGTCAATGAAATTATTTAAACCATTATACAGGAGCTTTGGATCCATACAAAGCATATCAGACCTAACGTAAGGGATAATTATTCCAATCTCATTCTTATCTGAGATTGTTTATTCTTAGGTATGTACTGGGGTTATGATTATTATCCATGTCCATATGTTCTCAAATTTTTTTCATAAAATGATTAATTTTCTTCCATGTATGTTTAAAGTCATTTTTACCCTTTTCAACTTTTACCACATCGTATGGAAGGAATCTCTCTTTTACGAGGTACTTTTTGACTTTTCTGGGAAAAGTACGAGAAGAATGTTTTTTTAACTTATACGGCATGAAAGTATTTTTATGGTTTTATAAATCCTTATTTTCATGAATCTTCCTCCAAAATATTTGATGACTATTTTCAAAAAAAAATATCCTTCTTTTAAAATTTCATGATGTTTTGGGAAAAGAAATTGGTTTTTGAAGAAGAAATGATATTTTCCTCAAGAATTCATTTCAAGTGTTTTATCAAAAACATTTTCCATCTAAAATGGCATTATTTCATATGTGTATGTTTCAAGTATCATGTTTCTATGATTTACATGGTTTCACTTTTTTTTATGAAATGATATCAATTTCTTTTATATGGATTATGTGATGATGGGATGATGTTTATGAAACCCATTTTCATCATTGGGTTATTATGAAGAATGTGTGTTTATTTTATGGCACAAGTAAGAATGATTTCATTATGAGATGGTTGGGACCTATATCTCCCTCCAATGCATTGGGTAAATATTTATATCTCATGAGATAGTCATGGCTGGAATGGTAAGTTAATCCGGTTCAGTGTTACAGGATTGAAACGAGGAGTGAACTCGATTCAGAAAGGGACTTTGTCCACTAAGATAGTCTTGGCAGCAATTCCTTGGCTACTATGGAAAACATAACATGTGATTAATGGTTGACATAATTACAGGTTTTATTCCCATTATAGTTTATCATGATTGATGTTCTATTATGATATATGCCTTACGTACTTCTACGATTTATGTATTTGCTCAAGATTTTGATGTTTAAATTTCATGGTCATGTTTTTACCTTCAAATGTTTATGGATTGTTTTATGTTTACTATGTTTGACCTTACTGAGCATTTGAGCTCACCATTTTTATGTTTTCGTTTCCCCAGGATATAAATAAAAGTTTTAGGTAATAAAACAAAAGGGGAAGATCTTTATGAGAGATGTTGAAGATCTTTCACTACAATTAGAAGATTACGTTCCATGATTCCAAAGACACTAAACTATTACGGTCCAGGGGAAAAGAGAACATAAAAAAGGTGAGCTCAAATGCTCAGTAAGGGCAAAAATAGTGAACATAAAATAATCCATAAACATTTGAAAGTAAAAACATGAACATGAAATTTAAACATCAAAATCTTGAGCAAAGACATAAATCGTGGCAGTACGTAAGGCATATATCATAATGGAAAATCAATCATGATAAAATATAATGGGAATAAAAAATGTAATTGTGGAAACCATTCAGCACATGTTATGATTTCCATAGTATCAAAGGCATTGCTTCCAAGACCATCTTAGTGTACAAAGTCCCTTTCTGAATCGAGTTCACTCCTCGTTTCAGTCCTGTAACACTGAACCGGATTAACTTACCATTCCAGACATGTATATCTCATGAGATATAAATATTTACCCAATGAATTGGAGGGAGATATAGGTCCCACCCATCTCATAATGAAATCACTCTTACTTGTGCCACAACATAAACATAAATCATTCATCATAACCCAACGAATAAAATGGGTTTCATAAACATCATCCCATCATCACATAATCCATATAAAACAAATGGATATCATTTCATCATAATAAAAGTTAAACCATGTAAATCTTAGATACATTATACTTTAAACATAATCGTACTAAATAATGTCATCTTAGATGTAAAATAGTTTTGACAAAACACTTGAAATGAATTCTCTAGGAAAATATCCTTTCTTTTTCAAAATCATTTTCTTTTCACAAAATGCCATGCAATTTTAAAAGAAAAGAATTTTGTTGAAAATAGTCATGAAATATTGAATAGAAAGCTTTATGTAAATAATTAATTCTGAAATTGTAAAAAATCCATTCATGCCGTATAAGTTAAAATAACATTCTTCTCGGACTTTTTCCGAAAGAGTCCAAAAGTACCTCATATGGTAATCAAAAGAAAGATTCCTTCCAAACAATGTGGAAAAATTAAAAAAGGGTAAAAATTACTTTAAACATACATAGAACAAAATTAAACATTTTATGAAAAAAATTTGAGAACATATGGACACGAATAATAAACATAACCCCAGTAAATACTTATGAATAAACAATCTCGGATAAGAATGAGATTGGACTAATTATCCCTTACCGTAGGACTGATATGCTTTGTATGGATCCTAAACTCTGTATAATGATTTAAATATTGTCATATACTTATTAAATAATCATATTAATTGTTATGATATCATATATGTTTCACTTATGACTTTATATTACCCGTTCTTTTGTAAATTCCATGTTAAAGTAGTGTTTTGGGTAAAATCATTTCATTTATCGTATGTGTTTCGAATTGTCGTTCTTGATATTATTACTTATATCCGGATTTACATAATTATATAATGTAAACCATGATTTATATATAATATATATTCATCATGTACAGATATATTATAGATCGATAAAATGAATGAAATACACCGTTCATGGAGACGGTAGGCCCTACGTACGCATGAACATTGTTTTCGTTTCCTTATTGAATTGAATGAAACTAAATAGATGACATACATATATATATACATAAATCCATTAGCATTATTATTTCATATATTTCATTATTATTCATTAAATAAACTTTATGATCATTCATGTATGGTTAACATGGATAATGAATCTCGTCGCGTCATGGAGACAGTATTCCGTACGTACGCACGAGCGATGATATCGTTCCCATAACTATTGAATAGAATTGGAGTGGATGGTATAATATATCAGAATCATTATGATGTTATAATAATGATATATAGTTATTCTTTACACCATCATACCCATCCATGTATGGTGTTGGTGGAAAAATAGATTACACCACGGCGTGGAGACTGTATTCCGTACGTACGCACGCGCGGTGATTTTTTTTTTCCGTAGGATGGATAGAAGGTGAAATAGGGTTGTTCCATATTTATAATAATATGTCAGTATATGAGGTATACTAAAGTTATTACTTCATATTTAAACAAGTAAAGAATAGGGAGTAGAAGAAGAATGTAACTTGAAGAAAACGGTAGAAGGTATTACCTCTTTCTCGAAGTGCCTCCTCTAAACTTTCTCTTAGGGCACTAGAGTTGGTCTTTTGAGAATACCAGTACTTCTTGTAGGTATCTAAGGAAGTGGGGAAGTGAAATGGGCAGGGTTTGGACAAGCTTGAATGATCAAAGTATTGTAAGGAGAAGAGGGAGGAGGTTCCCTTTTATAAGGGAGGAGAGGGGCACCTTTGTAATCCTCAAAAATATTAGTTTAATATAATTTCAAACCCCACATAAAAACCTCCAAAAATGACTCAATTCGAAGATTATATGAGATAGGGTTGTAATATCTAGAAATATAATACAATTATCTACATCATATGAATTTATTTATAATTTTTAGGGACTAAATAATTATCATTAATTATGAAACAATAGTGATGTAGAAATTATTTTATTAATTAAAATATCAAATAAATGGTTTTAAAAATATTAAAATAAATATTATATGAACTATTTAATGTTCTCCAATAATTTTCTAGATACGTATGACATTTTATAAATCTATTAATGCTTTTATTTTGAACATATCTTCTATATATATTTTATTTAAATTCAAATAAATGAATAGTGTCAAAATTGACACTATTGTTATTTTATAAAAATAACATATTATTAAATATTTTAAAAATCAAAAAAATATTTAAAAATAAAAAATTGAAATTTATATAGTCTAAAATGTCATAAAGTATCCAATTATGGAAAATTAACAACACATAAGTGATTATTTATAACCATTTAAAATTTGGAATTTAATTACCACAAATAAACTTAAATAGATTAAATAAGGATAAATCAAAATGATAAAGTTTAAAATAAGATCAAAACATGTCTAAATTTTCTTGGTTGATTAGATTACAACCCTATATCATCTAATCTTCTAATGGAGTCATTTTAGGAGGTTTTTACATTGGGTTTGAATTTATATTAAACTAATGTTTTTGAGGATTACAATGGTGCCCCTCTCCTCCCTTATAAAAGGGCACCTCCTCCCTATCTTCCTCACACCATTTTGAGCCTTGAAGCTCGGAAAACCTCTTCCCATTTCACTTACCCACTTTCCTAGAAACCATATAGAGGTACTGGTCTTCTCAAATGACCAACCCTAGTTCCCTAAGAAGAAGTTTAAAGGAGGTGCGTCGAAGAAGAGGTAATCTCTTCTACTGATTATTTCAAGCTTATTTCTTCTTAAACTTATTCTTATTTAGTTGTTTCATTATAAAGTAATAACATCAGTATCACTAATATGCTGATATATTATTATAAAAATGAAACAAACTCATTTCACCTTCTATCCATCCTACGGAATATGAAATCACCACGCGTGCGTACGTACGGAATACCGTCTCCACACCGTGGTGTAATCTGTTTTTCCAACACCACCTTACTTGTATGGGTATAATGGTGTAAAGAATAACTATACATAGTTATTATAACATCATACTGATTCTGATATATTTTATCATCCACTCAAATTCAATTCAGTAATTATGGGAACGATATCATCGCTCGTGCGTACGTACGGACTACCGTCTTCACGACGCGATGAAATTCATTCTCAATGATTAACCATTCATGAATGATTATAAAGTATATATAACAAGTAATCATGAAATATATGACATAATAATGATACTGGATTTATGTATATATATATATGTATGTCATCCAATTAATTCCAGTCAATTCAATGAGGAAACGAAAACAACGTTCATGCGTACGTATGACCTACCATCTCCATGAACGGTGTATTTATTTCCATTTACTGATCTATTATATATATTTATATTCAGAATATATATTATATATAAATCATGTTTTATATTCTGGAATTAATTAATCATGATCTAAGTAATCATATTAATAATTACAAGTCAAAACACGGACGAAAAATGAAATTCTTTTTCCCAAAATGCTCTTTAACATGGAATTTATAAAAGAATGGGTAATATAAAGTCATAAGTGAACCATATGTGATATCATAACGGTTAGTATGATTCATTAACAAGTCAATGACATTATTTATATAATTATACAGGAGGTTCGGATACGTATGAATCATATCGGACCTAAGGAAAGGGATAACTATTCCAATCTCGTTCTTATCCAAGATTGTTATTATAAATTGAAATTTATATACTCAACAATGGAATAAAGTTTCCAATTATGGAAAATTAACAACACATAAGTGATTATTTATAACCATTTAAAATTTAAAATTTTATTACCATAAATAAACTTAAATATATTAAATAAGGATAAATCCAAATGACAAGGATTAAAATAAGATCAAAACATGTCTAAATTGTATGGGTTGATAAGATTCAACCCTATCTCATCTAATATTATAATTGAGTAATTTTTGGAGGTTTTTATGAGGGGTTTGAAATTATATTAAACTAATATTTTTTAGGATTCCAAAGGTGCCCCTCTCCTCCCTTATAAAAGGGCACCTCCTCCCTCTCCTCCTCACACCAATTTGAACCTTCAAGCTCGGCCAACCCCTGCCCATTTCACTTCCCCACTTCCTTAGAAACCTACTAGAGGTACTGGCCTTCTCAAAAGAACAACTCTAGTGCCCTAATACATACCATAGAAATAACATTATCAAGGGGGAGTAACTTCGACATCTATCATCTTAGGCATACAACTAAATTTCACCTTGTTAATCATATATCACGATGACTGATTCGGTATAATCACAATATATTTATCTCTAGGAATTACATAATTTTGTTTCCTATATTCACCAATTTTTCCATTGGATTCAATGTTAACCGAATTCCATCTAGTTCTCTCCATTGACTAAAACACAAAAAGAATTCTGTGAGAGGCAAAAATCATACTAGGAAAATAACCTAATCAAGGTGGAGTACCTTCAACATCTAACATCTTAGGTTTAATTCTAATATCGTTATCGTAATTCTAGGACTATAACCAATACGTATACTTAACCTTAGAGACATCCCTAGACATAACATAGAAATATCTCTAGAGATCTCACTATAGTTTTTGCATCCAAGTTTACAAAGGTTGACTCAACCTCCCTCTGATACCAAATGTAGAGACCCAAAGTGTGACGTACATGGACATTAAATTACTTTTGAGGAATACTTAGTACATAAAAAAAACAGACACCAAAGGACCGTAATAGTTTAGTGTCTTTGGAAACATGGAACGTAATCTTATAATTGTAGTGAAAGATCTTCAAATTCCCCTATAAAGAACTTCCACTTTTGTTTTCTTACCTAAAACCTTTCTTTATATCCTGGGGAAAAGAAAACATAAAAAGGGTGAGCTCAAATGTTCAGTAAGGGAAAACATAGTGAACATAAAACAATCCATAAACATTTGAAAGTAAAAACATGAACATGAAATTTAAACATCAAAATCGTGAGCAATGACATAAATCATGGAAGTACGTAATCCATATATCACAATGGAACATCAATCATCATAAAATATAATGGGAATAAAACATGTAATTGGGTAAACCATTCAGAACATGTCATGATTTCCATAGTATCCAAGGCATTACTTCCAAGACCATCTTAGTGGACAAAGTCCCTTTCTGAATTGAGATCACTTCTCGTTCCAGTCCTGTATTACTGAACTGGTTTAACTTGCCATTCCAGCCATGTCTATATCATGAGATATAAATATTTACCCAATGAATTGGTGGGAGATATAGGCCCCACCCATCTCATAATGAAATCATTCTTACATGTGCCACAAAATAAACTTATAACATCCATCATTACCCCAAGAATAAAATGGGTTTCATAAACATCATCTCATCATCACATAATCCATCTAATGAAATGGATATCATTTCATAATAAGAAAAGTGAAACCATGTAAATCATAGAGACACATATGAAATAATGTCATCTTAGATGGAAAATGGTTTTGATGAAACACTTTAAATGAATTATTAAGGAAAATGTCCTTTATTCTTCAAAATAATTTTCTTTTCACAAAATTCCATGCACTTTTAAAATAAAAGTATTTTTTTGAAAATAGTCATAAAATCATGTAGAGTGAGATTCATGAAAATGAGCCGTTATGAGACCCTAAAAATCCATTCATGCAGTATAACTTAAAAATAACAATCTCCTCATACTTTTTTCAGAATAGTCAAAAAGTACTTCGTATGGTAAACAAAAGAAAGATTCCTTCCATACGATGTGGTAAAAGTAAGAAAAGGGTAAAAATTTCTTAAACATACATGGAAGGAAAGTAAACATTTTATGAAAACATTTTGAGAGAATATGGACATGGATAATAAACATAACTCCCAGTAAATACTTACGATTAAACAATCTCGGATAAGAATGAGATTGAAATAAGTATCCCTTACCTTAGGTCGAATATGCTTCGTATGGATCCGAAACTATTTTATAATGATTTAAATAATGTCATTTACTTATTACATAATCATATTCATTGTTATGATATCATATATGTTTCACTTATGACTTTATATTACCCGTTATTTTGCAAATTCCATGTTGAAGCAGCATTTTGGGTAAAATCATTTCATTTATCGTATGTGTTTCGACTTGTTGTACTTGATATTATTACGTATATCCTGATTTACATAATTCCAGAATGTAAAAAATTATTTATATATAAAATATATTCATCATATACATATATATTATAGATCGATGAAAGGAATGAAGTACACCGTTCCTGGAGATGGTAGGCCGTACGTACGCATGAACGCTGTTTTTCTTTCCTTATTGAATGGAATGAAACTAAATAGAAGACATACATATATATATACATAAATAAAATAGAATTATTATTTCATATATTTAATTATTATTCATTACATAAACTTTATGATCATTCATGTATGGTTAACATGGAGAATGAATCTCATCGCGTCGTAGAGACGGTATTCTGTACGTACGCACGAGCGATGATATCATTCCCAAAACAATTGAATAGAATTGTAGTGGATGGTATAATATATCAGAATCATTGTGATGTTATAATAACCATATATAGTTATTATTTATACCATTATACCCATCCATGTAAGGTGTCTGTGGAAAACAGATTACACGACGCCAAGGAGACGGTATTCCGTACGTACGCACGCGCGGTGATTTTGTTTTCCATAGGATGGATAGAAGGTGAAATAGGGTTGTTTCATATTTATAATAACATATAAGTATATGAGGTATACTGATGTTATTACTTATTAATGAAACAACTAAATAAGAGGGAGTAGAAGAATAATGGAACTTGAAGAAAACGGTAGAAGGTATTACCTCTTTCTCGAAGTGCCTCCTTTAAACTTTCTCTTAGGGAACTAGAGTTGGTCTTTTGAGAAGACCAGTACCACTATTAGGTTTCTAATGAAGTGGGTATGTGAAATGGGTAGGTTTTTGAAAAGAATTAAGGCTCAAAGTGGTGTAAGGAGGAGAGGGAGGAGGTGCCCTTTTATAAGGAAGGAGAGGGGCACCTTTGGAAACCTCAAAAATATTAGTTTAATATAATTTCAAACCCAACATAAAAACATCCAAAAATGACTCAATTAGAAGATTAAATGATATAGTTTTGTATTCTCATCAACCAATAAAATTTAGACATGTTTTGTTCTTATTTTAAACCTTGTCATTTTAATTTATCCTTATTTAATCTATTTAAGTTTATTTGTGGAAATAAAATTCTAAATTTTAATTGGATATAAATAATCACTTATGGGTTGTTAATTTTCTATAATTAGATACTTTATGACATTGTAGACTATATAAATTTCAATTTATAATTTTTAAATATTTTTGTGATTTTTAAACAATTTAATAATATGTTATTTTTATAAAATAACAATAGTGTCAATTTTGACACTATTAATTTATTTGAATTTAAATAAAATATTCATAGAGGCTATATTCTAAATAAAATATTTAATAGATTCCTAACATGTAAAATATGTCTAGAAAATTATTTTAGCACATCAAATAGTTCATATAATATTTATTTTAATATTTTTAAAAACATTTATTTGGTATATCTCTGAATAAAATAATTAGTACAACATTTTTGTATAATTATTTAATATACTTATTTTTGCATAAAAATAAAAATAAAATCCATTATAGAAGATAAATATCAAATATTTTATAATAATAATTTTACTCGAATTTATCACCTTAAAATAACAACATGTAAATTGTTATCTTTATTAAATTATGATGGTGACAACTTTGGAATCATTTAAAATAAAATATTATAAGTGTCATAATCTCCCTAATAAGGATCAAAATGGTCAACAATTCGGCAAGTGGATGATTAGGGATTATATATACACTAATAAAATGTTTTATAAAGATTTTTGGGCCTTTTGATTTGTATTACTATTTCAATAAAAACTATATTATTGATTTTTCACTAAATAAATAATTTTTGCATCATTAATGTATAAGATAATAAGGTAATTAAATAACTCATAAAAATTACAAATAAATTACCATGTTAAAGAAAAACATTTTATCTTTCAAATGAGTATTTATAACCGAATTTATATTCTGTATAAACATATATTAAAAATACCTTAATTATTAAAGTTGAGTGAGACATATTTCACTTTCCTTTAAATAAAATAAACTAATGGTCTTAATCACCTCCATGTGGGTTATAATGGATTCCATTTCGACCCAAATATGACTTAGGATGAAATATAATCAACAAATTGTATTAATACAAGTATTAAGATAGTTTTATAACATTATATTTACCCTTAATTACCCAATTTACCATTTACTATGGTAAATAAAATTTATCGTAGTTACTATTCATAATGCCCAAAAATAAAACGTAGCTTATTAACATAATTTGAAACCACTGATTCCAAATATGGAATCCATTTTTCTAAATTCAATACAAAAAAGTTGCAGAAATTAATTTAAAATTAATCCCATTGTTAAGAAAATGTGTTTTAAAAGTAAAAACATTGCAAAAGATTGAAATGTTTTTTCCTACGAATTCAACGTACAATTAATGTTAATGACATAAATTATATTAAATGGTAAAAATATATTCTATTTATACTTTAAAACCATTAAATATTATAATTTAACCATATAAATTATTGCGATGAAAAAAGTTTTTTTTAATTAAAATATAGCATGTTTTTACCATTAATCAAAATATGAAAGTTACCAGAATAAAATGAAAAATTTATCCGAAGTAAATTTTTATTTCCTGATTCCTAATAGGAAGTTTATTTTGTCAAATTTAACTTATAAACATGTCAAAAACTATATTTAAAGTGGGTGTGCCATCAAAAGGCGGCAAAACTGCATTTTTTGAAAAATATTTATTTTACCCGAAAAATTTATTTTGTTCTTATACCGTGTTCTAGAAAATGTGTAAGATGAATAATAATGTTATAAAATTCAAAATTTAGTTAATACTATTCATAACGGATAGTTCATGATAATATTAAAACCATATATCATGATTTAGTGAAACCCGGTATTGCGTACAACACACGCTGTCGAGGAAGGTCGCGATTGCGTGTAATGCAAGCCAAGTCAGGGTTGCATGTAGTGCATGACTCCTTTGTTGCTGTGTATAACAAAATACATTGAATATATATATATATATATACTCAATGTTTCGTAGAATAACTACTATCAAACAAACATGAAATTGTGTGTAACACGATCCAAGATTAGTGTTGCGTATACTGCAAGCTAATACGGTGTTGCATATAGAGCAAGATAATATTGGTGTAGCATACAACAGATGATATGAAAGAAATTAAAATGAATATATCTTATAAAATCTTGGGTTGTTACATTTACCCCCCTTAAAATGAATTTCTCCCTCGAAATTCGTCGGGGTTATAAATCGTTTACTATTCATAGAAACCCACATCGTAAAAAGGAATACTAAAACTTAATTTTAAAAACTAAAGTATGAAACGTAATGATTACCCAAAGTAACTCATCATTTGGTTTCCATATAGGAGAACATAGGTGAAAATATGGATATGGAAGAGAAATCTAAACATCAAGTTCTAATGGAAAGTGGTAGAGAACATGGTTATGAAAAAGCCAACAATCACAAAGCCATAAATTTGTGATGATCTAAGGTACCATCTGATTCATCGGATATAAAGACCCTAGGACAACATTTTTTTTGTATTCAATATCATTTCCCTAATGTTGAAGAAATTGGAATTAGAAGAAATACGTTTTTGATTTTGGTACAATCTCATCGTTGGTCATTCCTTGGACAATTTCCACTACATCTATTAAAGAAATGAAGTTGAATTTTTCATTCGTGAAGTGTTAGAAGATTATATGATAGAATTATAGGTCATTACATCTATTCTCAAACAAATTTATTTCAAAAGTTATCAAATATACATAAGTCCATCTATAGTGAGATTAATCGTATATGATTCCAAAAATGGACTTATACTTCGTCTATCATACCGCTTAATAAAATAAAACTAGTTTATACTAACTAGGGACTTCCTGTAGGCCATTGGTAGGTGATAAAGTCCAGTCGCACTTCAGTTGTGGGTTCAATTCCCATAGCCTTGTTCGACGCGATGGGTTGTTTCCCGTCCTGCAGGTTGTCATAACATGTGCTAAAATACTGGTCTTTTTTAGAAGACCAGTACCTCTGATACCAAATGTAGAGACCCAAAGCTTGAAATACATGGACATTACATTACTTTTGCAGAATACTTAATACATAATGATAATATACACACAAGGACTGTAATAGTTTAGTGTCTTTGGAAACTCGGAATATAATCTTCTAATCGTGGTGAATAATCTTCAACATCTCCCGTAAAGATCTTCCCATTTTGTTTTCTTAACTAAAACCTTTATTTAAATCCTGGGGAAAACAAAACATATAAAGGGTGATCTCAAATGCTTAGTAAGGTAAAGCATGGGTAAAATAAAACAAATAATATAAATTTGAACTTAAAAACATGATCATAATGTTTAAACATCAAAATGTTGAGCAATGTCATAAAACATGGAAGTACGTAAGGCATAGATCATAAAGAAACATTAAGCATGATAAGATAGAATGGGAATAAAACATGTAATTGTGGAAACCATTAAGCACATGTTATTATTTCCATAGTAGCCAAGGCATTTCTTCCAAGACAATCTTAGTGGACAAAGTCCCTTTCTGAATCGAGTTCACTTTCCGTTTCGGTCCTGTAACACTGAATCCGATTAACTTACCATTCTATCCATGTATATATCATGAGATATAAATCATTACACAATGAATTGGTGGGTGATATAGGTCCCACCAGTCTCATAATGAAATCATTCTTACTTGTTCCAAAATATAATCATAAATCATTAATCATAACCCAAAGAATAAAAATGTGTTTCATAAATATCATACCATCATAACATAATCCATATAAAACAAATGGATATCGTTTAATCATAAGAAAAGTGAAACCATGTAAATCATAGAGACATTATACTTGAAACATACACATATGAAATAATGTCAACTTAGATGGAAAATGGTTTCGATAAAACACTTGAAATGAATTCTTGAGGAAAATATCCTTTCTTCTTCAAAAAAATTTTCTTTTCACAACATGCCATACAATTTTAAAATAAAAGGATTTTTTTAAAAAATACTTACGAAATTTTATAGAGTAAGATTCATGAAAATAATGAATTATGAAACCGTAAAAATCCGTTCATGCCGTATAAGTTAAAAATAACATTATTCTCGTACTTTTATCGGAAAAGTCAAAAAGTACCTCGTATGGTAAAAAAGAAAGATTCCTTCCGTACGATGTGGTAAAAGTAGAAAAGGGTAAAATGAATTTAAACATACAAGGAAGAAAAGTAATCATTTAATGAATTTTTTTTAGAAAATATGGACATGGATAATAATCATAACCCCAACAAATACATACGAATAAACAATCTTGGATAAGAATGGGATTGGATTAATTATCCCTTACCTTATGCCCGATATGCTTCGTATGTATCCGAACCTCCTGTATAATGATGTAAATAATGTCATTGAATTATTACAGAATCATATTAATTGTTATTATATCATATATGGTTCCCTTAGGTATTTATATTACCCATTCATTTGTCAATTCCATGTTAAAGTAGCATTTTGGGTAAAATTGTTTCATTTATCGTACGTGTTTGGACTTGATGTTCATGATATTATTATTACTTATATCATGATTTAATTACTTCCATAATATATAACATTATTATATATCATATATATTCAATATATATATATAATGCATATATTAATGAAATGAAACACACTGTTCATGGAGAAGGTAGGTCGTACGTATGCATGAACGCTGTTTTCATTTCCTTATTGAATTGAATGGAATTAAGTAGATGAAATACATATATATATATATATATATATACATAAATAAAGTATCATTATTATGTCATATATTTCATTATTATTCATTATATATACTTTATAATCATTCATGAATGGTTAACATGGAGAATGAATCTCATCGTGTCGTGGAGATGGTATTCCATACGTACGCATGCGCGATGATTTTGATTTCCGTAGGATAAATAGAAGGGAAAAAAGGGTTGTTTAATATTTATAATAAAATATCAGTTTATAATTAATACTATGTTATTACTTTATAATGAGAAAACTAAAGAAGAATAAGTAGAAGAAGAAAGAAACTTGAGAGAATCAGAAGAAGAGATTACCTCGTTTTCAACGAACCTCCTTTAAGCTTCCTCTTATGGAAGTAGAGTTGGTCTTTTGATAAGACCAGAACCTCAAGAATGTTTCTAGGTAAGTGGAGAAGAGAAATGGGCAAGGTTTGGCCGGGCATCAAGGCTCAAAAGTGTGTGAATAGAAGAGGGAAGGGGTGCCATTTTTAAAAGGGAGGAGAGGGGCACCTTAGGAAAACTTAAAATATTATTTTATAATAAAGTCATATTAGGTTTATAATAGATCAAAATAGATTTATATAGAAGCTAAGGTGGGGATGGGTCACAATACTCTCATACAATAGAATTTATACTGGTTTAGGTTTTTATTTTAACCTTATCATTTAGATTTAACTTTAAGTTAAATAATTTTACTTTTACCGTGTCTTCTTGTTTTCTTACACTATAAGGATAATAAACATACTATAACAAGACAAAAGAAACCAAAGTTGTTTATTATTAATATATATAACCTTATATAGATCATTTGGCCGAACCTTAAATTTTTAGGAATAAAATAATAATTAATAATATAATATTTGTTTTAAAAACTATTTTATGTCAATTTTCACACTATTTGGTAATTGATTTTTTTGTACATAATAACAGATTTATTAGTTCGAAAAAAGTTAATTAAACAAACACTAACATGTAATATTAACCTATAAAATTAGTTTAATTCATAAAAAGTCTCAAATTACAATTATTTGGGTATTTATAACATCAATTATGTCAATATTTCATTAATAAGATAATTACTGCATCATCATTGTGTCATAAATAAATTAAATTATTTAATGTCTAAAAATTATAAATAAAATACCATTATTTGGTAAATCTTTTTAGATTTATAATGTATATTTATAGTCGAATTTATCTTATGTATAACCCTATATTAAAAATGTTTTAGTTATTAAACATTGATTTTAACTATTTTAACTATTCTTTAAATAAAATAATATTAAATGTCCTAATCTAATCCAAGTGGACCTAAATGGTCATATTTTATTCCTAAGGTTGTTTTTGGTCGAATTACACTTATCCAATAGAATTAGGACATGTGATAGGGTAATAATAATATCATTTTTACCCTTAATTACCCTATTTACTTTTAACCGTGGTGAATAAAAGTAAAAAGTTACTATTCACCAAAAATTATTTTCATCTCATTGAACCACATTTTAGTCCTTGATATTAACCGTGTCTCTTGGATTTTCGAAATTCCACTCACAGAAGCGGTAAAATTATGTTTTATGTGAATTTCCAAATTCTCCTAGGAGGTGGGTAAAAGACGGTGAAAAGTTCAATAAAATTTTTATATATCTAAAATTATTATAAAATGAATTCAATGAATTACATTGAACTTATATAGGTGTTATATATCAATTCTGAACTAAACTAAATTTAACTAAAATAAATAATTATTTAAATAAAAAGTCGGTTTTTAAATAGTAACCCAGTGTTTTCACTATTCATCAAAAATTGAAAGTTTTCAGAAAAATACCAAAAATTCACCCTAGGCTAATTTCGATAATCCGAATCCAAAAATGAAGTCCATTTAGAAATATAAAATTTATAAAATTAAAAAAAGTGGGTATTACTATTCATAATGGCTATTTTATATAACATATCGTTGTTTAGTGAAACTCGGTATTACGTACAACACACGCTATCATGGAAGGTCGTGATTGCGTGTAATGAAAGCCAAGTCATGGATTCATGTAGTGCAAGATCCTTTTGGGGTATCGTATAGCATAATAAATCAATAAAATTAAAAAGAATATTTTTCATAAAATCTCGTGGTGTTTCTTTCTACCCCCTTAAAATGAATTTCTCCCTCGAAATTCGTCAGTGTTATAAATGGTTTACTACTCGAAAGTTTCTTTAAAAGAAACCCACATCATAAAAAGGAATACCAAAACCAATCTTTAAAAACTAATGTATGAAATGTAATGGTTACAAAAATTAACTAATCACTAGGTTTCCACATAGGAGAATATAGGTGAAAATATGGATATGGAAGAGAAATATAACCATCATGTTCTGATGGAGAGTGGTAGAGAACATGGCTATGAAAAATCCAACAATCACAAAGCCATAGATTTTTGATGATCAAATGTACCATCTGATTCATCGGATATAAGTGCACCAGGACAACATTTTTGGTTTTCAATATCATTTCCCTAAAGTTGAAGAAATTGGAATTAGAAGAAATACTTTCTTGATTTTGGTACAGTCTCACTGTTGATCGTTCTTTGTACAATTTCCACTTCATCTATTCAAGAAATGAAGTTGAATTTGTCATTCATGAAGTGTTATCAGATCATGTGATAGAATGATGAGTCATTCCATCTGTCTCAAACATAAGTTAGCAAAATTTCTATACATAAGTCCATCTATGGTGATATTAATCAGATATGGTTCCAAAATGGACTTATACTTCATCTATCATCCTGCATAATAAAATAAAACTAGTTTTTATTAACCAGGGACTTCTTGTAGGCCAGTGGTAGGCAATAAATGCTTGTCGCACTTCGATTGTGGGTTCAATTCCCGCATCCTTGTCCGACGTGACGGGTTGTCATCCATCCTGCAGGTTGTCCTTTTTCTAAAACTATACTATCATATCATTTCATAAATATTTATAGACGTAATAAATACTATATGATGTGCATTCCAACCTTTAGGCTTATCAAAAACACTTTTGTCCGATTACTAGAAATTTCACCTACCGAGCATGTGAATTCCTTCATTTGTCCCCCATATATCATAAGATATATCTTTTTATTGGTCACATTCCAATCATGTGAATACCTCAATCATGTATTCTCTTAAAAATGAACACCCATTGAACCTTAGTGAAAACATGAATACAGTTAAAAGTTAACACTTTCCACATACCAATATCCTCAAAATTCTATATACTCAAACCATGATATCACTTAGTTTTTATATCAATCACGAGCCCATGAATACTATCAAACAATTAATTTTCTCCTTATCCCCTCATTATGTGCATATCATCTACTTTCCAAAATATTTGATTCAATTTTCATGGTTACCGGTACTATATTCTTATAGAAAACCGCAATGGACCAATACATAGATATTTCAAAATTCCACGATACTATAAATGAGATTCTGTGATACTACTTTTAAATCTCATTACATAAACACTTAATCATTACACAACATCATTTTCATAATCAACATCACAAATAGTGATCGCATGTGACTTCCCTTTATCCTTTTCCTTAAGAGGTTGCTCACATTGATCATAATTAACCCTTGGATTAGGGCATTGATTATCATAATGCCCCATTTCCTTGCACTTGAAGCATTGAAGTGTTGGTGGTGCGTTCTCTGCAGTCCCTTCTTTATTCACATCATTAGTAACCCTTTTTCCATTACTTCGACACTCAGATGCTCAATGACCTTATTTTCCAAACTTAAAACATTTTCTAGTCCCTTTAAGACAATCACCACCATGCATCATTCCACACTTTGAGCATAAAGAAACATTCATCTTCTTTTCACCATTATTATGAGATTTCTCCTTGAACTCCATCATTCATTTCTTGTCAAAACCATGAGATGGATATGTAACACCAACTTCCAGTTCTACCTTGATAGCACAACGCACAATTTCGTCATAGCTACTGAAGTCTCTTATAGCTAATTCCCTTAGAAGACTTGGTTTTAAGACACTAAAAAATTGATCAACTTTACTTTCAGGTTGGATGATAAATCCATATGCATACCTTTCAAGTCTTGTAAAATTCGTTTTGTATATACCAACAGATTCATCATCCTTCTCCTTAAGCTCAAGAAACTCTTTTTCCATCTTTGTTCGAAGAATATGAGGGAAGTACTTACTGAAAAAAATGTTCTTGAACTCGTCCCATTCCATGTATTCAATTTCATCTTGGGGCCTGTATTCTTAATTAGAGTCCACCACTGGTCTGCTTCATCTTCTAAAGAGTAAACAGCTAAAATGACTTTTTCATGTTCTGAATAGCGAAGTATTGAAAATATCTTTTCAATGTCACTGATCCATTTTCCAGCAATAAGACCCATTGAAAGAAGGTGGATGTTGCCTCATTAAGGACTTAATAGAATATTGTTCCCTTCTCTGCTCATTCGGAAGTCTAGAATGATTCATAGCTTGTGTAAGAATAGAAATAAGATTTTGCACTCCATCTCCCATCACATTTGGTTGCACAGGAGGTCAATCATTGCATTTTCCATTAAATTGATCAACACGGTTCCTTCAGGTTCAAAACATCGTCCAAAACCCAAAAATAACAGTGTGTGAGGCAAAAGTCGTGCAAGTAAAACAACATAATAAAGGGGGAGTACCTTCAATATCTAACATCTTAGGTTTAATTATAATATCGTTACCATAATTCTAGGACTATAAACTATACTTATAGTTAACTTTAGGGCCATCCCTAGACATACATACCTTATAAATATCTCTAGGGATCTCACTAAATCTATCACATGGACATTAAAAGGGCACCTCCTCCCTCTCTAGGAGGAGGTGCCCTTTTAATACTTGATACATTGTTTTCTGTTCTCTATGTTTTCACTCCTCGTTCAATGTTTATACAAATGTTTCTGGTTCACCTTGTTAATCATATATCACGATGACTGATTCAGCATAATCACAATATCTTTCTATCTAGGCATTACACAATTTTGTTGCTCATAGTCACCAATTTGTCCATTGGATTCAATGTTAACCGAATTCCTTTTGGTTCCCTCCATTAACTAAAACAAAAAAAGAATTCTGTGAGAGGAAAAAATCATACAAGGAAAATAACATAATCAAGGGGGAGTAACTTTTACATCTAACATATTATGTTTAATTCTAATATAGTTACGGTAATTCTAGGACTATAACCTATACTAATAATTAACCTTAGGGACATCCCTAGACATACCTTAGAAATTTCTCTAGGGATCTCAGTATAGTTTTCGCATCCTAGTTTCCAAAGGTTGACTAAACCTTTACTCTAATACCAAATGTAGAGACCTCAAGCTTGACGTACATGGAAATTACATTAATTTTGCGGAATACTTAGTACATAATAAAAACAGACACCAAAGGACCGTAATAGTTTAGTGTCTTTGGAAACTTGGAAAGTAATCTTCTAATTGTAGTGAAAGATCTTCAACTTCTCCCATAAAGATCTTCCCCTTTTGTATTATTACATAAAACCTTTATTTATATCCTGGGGAAAAGAAAACATAGAAAGGGTGTGCTCAAATACTTAGTAAGGGAGAATATAGTAAACAAAAAATAATCCATAAACATTTGAAAGTAAAAACTTGAACATGAAATTTAAACATCAAAATATTGAGAAAAGACATAAATCGTGGAAGTACATAAGGAATATATCATAATGGAACATCAATCATGATAAAATATAATGGGAATAAAACATGTAATTGTGGAAACAATTCAGCACATGTCATGATTTCCATAGTAGCCAAGGCATTGCTGCCAAGACTATCTTAATTGACAAAGTCCCTTTCTGAATCGAGTTCACTCCTCGTTCCAGTCCTGTAACACTGAACCGGATTAACTTACCGTTACATCAATGTATATCTCATGAGATATAAATCTTTACCCAATTCATTGGAGGGATATATAGGTCCTAGCCATCTCATAATGAAATCATTCTTACTTGTGCCACAAAATAAACATACATCATTCATAATAACCCAACGAATAAAATGGGTTTCATAAATGTCATCCCATCATCACATAATCCATATAAAAGAAATGGATATCATTTCATAATAAGAAAATTGAAACCATGTAAATAATAGAGAAATTATACTTGAAACATACACATATGAAATAATGTCATCTTGGATGGAAAATGGTTTTGATAAAATACTTGAAATAAATTATTGAGGAAAATATCCTTTCTTCTTCAAAATCAATTTCTTTTCACAAAATGTCATGAAATTTTGAATGAAATATATTTTTTTGGAAATAGTCATGAAATATTTTGGAGGAAGCTTCATGAAAATAAGGTTTTATAAAACTGTAAAAATACGTTCACGCCGTATATGTTAAAAATAACAATCTCCTTTGTCTTTTGTCAGAAAAGTCAAAAAGTACCTCGTATTGTAAACAAAAGAAAGATTCCTTCCATACGATGTGGTAAAAGTAAGAAAAGGGTAAAAATGTCTTAAACATACATGGAAGGAAAGTAAACATTTTATGAAAACATTTTGAGAGAATATGGACATGTATAATAAACCTAACCCCCAGTAAATACTTACGAGTAAACAATCTCAGATAAGAATGAGATTGGAATCATTATCCCTTAACTTAGGTCTGATATGCTTCGTATGGATCCAAACCTCCTGTATAATGATTTAAATAATGTCATTGACTTATTACATAATCATATTCATTGTTATGATATCATATATGTTACACTTATGACTTTATATTACCCGTTCTTTTGTAAATTCCTTGTTAAAGCAGCGTTTTGGGTAAAATCATTTCATTTATCGTATGTGTTTCAACTTGTCTTTCTTGATATTATTACTTATATCCTGGTTTACATAATTATAGAATGTAAAAAATGATTTATATATAATATATATTCATCATATACATATATATTATAGATCTATAAAAGTAATGAAATACATTGTTCATGGAGACGGTAGGCCATATGCACACATCAACGCTGTTTTTGTTTCCTTATTGAATTGAAAGAAACTAAATAGATAAAATACATATATATATATATACATAAATCCAGTAGAATTATTATTTCATATATTTCATTATTATTCATTATATAAACTTTATGATCATTCATGTGTGGTTAACATGGAGAATGAATCTACTCGCGTCGTGGAGACGATATTTCGTACGTACGCATGAGCGATGATATCATTCCCATAACTATTGAATAGAATTGGAGTGGATGGTATAATATATCAGAATAATTATGATGTTATAATAACCATATATAGTTATTCTTTACACCATTATACCCATCCATGTAAGGTGTTGGTGGAAAAACAGATTACACCACGGCGTGAAGACGGTATTGCGTACGTACGCACGCGCGGTGATTTTGTTTTCCGTAGGATGGATAGAAGGTGAAATAGGGTTGTTTCATATATATAATAACATTTTATTATATGAGGTATACTTATGTTATTAATTAATAATGAAATAACTAAAGAAGATGTAGTAGAAGAAGAATGGAACTTGAAGTAACGGTAGAAGGTATTACCTCTTTCTCGATGTGCCTCCTTTAAACTTTCTCGTAGGGCACTAGAGTTGGACTTTTGAGAAGACCAGTACCTCTAGTAGGTTTATAAGGAAGTGGGGAAGTGAAATGGTCAGGGTTTGGCCGAGCTTGAATGCTCAAAGTGGTGTAAGGAGGAGAGGGAGGAGGTGCCCTTTTATAAGGGAGGAGAGGGGCACCTTTAGAATCCTCCAAAATATTAGTTTAATATAATTTCAAACCCCACATAAAAACCTCCAAAAACAACTCAATTCGAATATTAGATGAGATAGGGTTTTAATATCATCAACCAATAAAATTTATAGATGTTTTGATCTTATTTTAAACCTTATCTTTTTATCTTATCCTTATTTAATCTATTTAAGTTTATTTGTGGTAATAAAATTCTAAATTTTAAATGGTTATAAATAATCACTTATGTGTTGTTAATTTTTGATAATTGGATACCTTATGCCATTTTCGACTATATAAATTTCAATTTATAATTTTTAAATATTTTTGTGATTTTTAAGAAATTGAATAATATGTTATTTTTATCAAATAACAATAGTGTCAATTTTGACACTATTCATTTATTTGAATTTAAATAAAATCTACACAGAGGATATATTCGAACTAAATGCTTTAATTGATTCCTAACATGTCAAATATGTCTAGAAAATTATTGGAGCATATTAAATAGTTCGTATAATATTTATTTTAATATTTTTAAAACCATTTATTTGGTATATCTCTTAATAAAATAATTAGTACAACATTTTTGTATAATTATTTAATATATGTATTTGTTGCATAAAAATAAAAAATAAAATCCTTTAATGAATATAAATATCAAAGATTTTATAATAACAATTTTACTCGAATTTATCATCTTAAAATAACAACATGTAAACTGTTATCTTTATTAAATTATGAAGGTGAAAACTTTGGAATCATTTAAAATAAAATATTATAAGTGTCATAATAACCACAATAAGGATCAAAATGGTCAACAATTCGGCCAGTGGATGATTAGGGTTTTTATATACACTACTAACATGTTTTTTGCAGATTTTTGGGCCTTTTAATATGTATTACTATTTTAATAAAAACTATATTATTGATTTTTCACTAAATAAATAATTTCTACATCATTAATATATATGATAATAAGGTAATTAAATAACTCGTAAAAATAGAAAATAAATTACCATGATAAAGAAAAACATTTTATCTTTAAAAGAGTATTTATAACCAAATTTATATTTTGTATAAAGTTATATTAAAAATACTTTAATTTTTAATGTTGAGTGAGACATATTTCACTTTCCTTTAAATAAAAGGGCACCTTTGGAAAACCAAGTCTTGTAAAATTAAAATATTGTGATGACTGATACCAATTATAATGGATGACTTTCGATCGTATTTTAAGTCCTGTGGAAAATAAAGCATATAAAGGGTGAGCTCAAATACTTAGTAAGGGAAAACATAGAGAACAGAAAATAATCCATAAACATTTGAAAGCAAAAACATGAACATGAAATTTAAACATCAAAATCTTGAGCAAAGACATAAATCGTGGAAGTACGTCAGGAATATATCATAATAGAACATAAACCATGATAAAATATAATGGGAATAAAACATGTAATTGTGGCAACCATTCAGCACAAGTTATGATTTTCATAGATGCCAAGGCATTGCTGCCAAGACCATCTTAGTGGACGAAGTCCCTTTCTGAATCGAGTTCACTCCTCGTTTTAGTCCAGTAACACTGAACCAGATTAACTTACCATTCCAGCCATGTATATCTCATGAGATATAAATCTTTACCCAATGCATTGGTGGGAGATATAGGTCCCACCTATCTCAAAATGAAATCATTCTTACTTGTTCCACAACATAAACATAAATCATTCATCATAACCCAAAGAATAAAATGGGTTTCATAAACATCATCCCATCATCACATAATCCATATAAAACAAATGGATATCATTTAGTCATAAGAAAAGTTAAACCATGTAAATCATAGATACATTATAATTGAAACATAATCATACTAAATAATGTCATCTTAGATGGAAAATTATTTTTACAAAACACTTGAAATGAATTTTGAGGAAAATATCCTTTCTTTTTCAAAATCATTTTCTTTTCACAAAATTCCATGAAATTTTAAAAGAAAAGAATTTTGTTGAAAATAGTCATGAAATATTGTAGAGAAATCATTATGTAAATAAGGAAATTTGAAATCATAAAAATCTGTTCACGCCGTATAAGTTAAAAAACATTCTTCTCATACTTTTTCCTGAAGAGTCCAAAATTTCCTCGTGTGGTAAACAAAAGAAAGATTCCTTCCAAATAATGTGGTAAAAGTAAAAAAGGGTAAAAATGACTTTAATCATACATGGAAGAAAAGTAAACATTTTATGAAAACATTTTGAAAACATATGGACACGGATAATAAGCATAACCCCAGTAAATAATTACGAATAAACAATCTCGAATAAGAATGAGATTGGAATAATTATCCCTTACCTTAGGTCTGATATGCTTCGTATGGATATGAGTCTCATGTATAATGATTTAAATAAAGGTCTTAATCACCTCCATGTGGGTTCTAATGGATTCCATTTCGACCCAAATATGACATAGGAAGAAATATAATCATACAATTGTATTAAGAAAAGTATTAGGATAATTTTATAATAATATATTTAACCTTAATTAGCCAATTTACCTTTTACTATGGTAAATAAAATTTACCGTATTTACTATTCATAATGCCCAAAAATAATAAGTAGCTTATTAACATAATTTGGACGCACTAATTCCAAATATGGAATCCATTTTTCTAAATTCTATACACAAAAGTAGCAGAACATAATTTAAAATTAATCCTGTTGTTAAGAAAATGTGTTTTAAAAGTAAAAACATTGCAAAAGATTGAAATGTTTTTACCTATGAATTAAATGTAGAATTAATGTTAATTACATAAATTCTATTAAATGGCAAAAATATATTCAATTTATAATTTAAAACCATTCAATATTATAATTTAACCATATAAATTATTGCGATGAAAGAAGTTGTTTTTAATTAAAATATAGCGTGTTTTTACTATTCATCAAAATATGAAAGTCACCAGAATAATATGAAAATTTTATCCAAAGTATATTTTTATTTCCTGATTCCAAATTGGAATTTTATTTTGTCAAATTGAACTTATAAACATGTCAAAAACTATATTTAATGTGGGTGCGCCATCAAAAGGCGGCAAAACTACATTTTTTGAAAAATACTTATTTTACCAGAAAAATTTATTTTGTTCTTATACCTTGTTCTAGAAAATGTGTAAAATGAATAATAATGTTATAAAATTCAAAATTTAGTTAATAATATTCATAACGGATAGTTCGTGATAATATTATAACCATATATCGTTGTTTAGTGAAACCCGGTATTGCGTTCAACACACACTATCGAGGAAGGTTGCAATTGCGTGTAATGCAAGCCAAGTCTGGGTTGCGTGTACTGAAAGACTCCTTTGTTGTTGCATATAACAAAATACATTGAATATATATATATATACTCAATGTTTCGTAGAATAACTACTATCAAACAAACATGAAATTGTGTGTAACACGATCCATGATTAGTGTTGCATATACTGAAAGCTAATACAGTATTACGTATAGTGCAAGATAATCATGGTGTAGCGTACAACATAAGATATGAAAGAAATTAAAATGAATATATCATATAAAATCTTGAGTTGTTACATTCTACACCCGTTAAAATGAATTTCGCCCTCGAAATTTTCCGGGGTTATAAATCGTTTACAATTCATAGAAACCCACATTGTAAAAAGTAATACTAAAACTTAATTTTAATAACTAAAGTATAAAACGTAACGATTACCCAAAGTAACTTATCAGTGGGTTTCCATATATGATAACATAGGTGAAAATATAGATATGGAAGAGAAATCTAAACATCAAGTTCTGATGGAGAGTGGTAGAGAACATGGCTATGAAAAATCCAACAATCACAAATCCATAAATTTGTGATGATCTAAGGTACCATCTGATTCATCGGATATAAGGACACTAGGACAACATTTTTTTTATTCAAGATCATTTCCCTAAAGTTGAAGTAATTTGAATTAGAAGAAATATGTTCTTGATTTTTTTACAATCTCACCGTTGGTCATTCCTTGGACAATTTCCCCTTCATCTCTTAAAGAAATGAAGTTGAATTTTTCATTCGCGAAGTGTTAGCAGATCATATGATAGAATGATAGTTCATTGCATCAATTCTCAAAAAAAATTTTTTCAAAAGTTATCAAATATTCATAAGTCCATCTATAGTGAGATTAATCGTATATGATTTAAAAAATGGACTTATACATCATCTATCATACCGCTTAATAAAATAAAACTAGTTTCTACTAACCAGGGACTTCCTCTAGGCCAGTGGTAGGTGATAAAGGCCAGTCGCACTTCGGGATTGGGTTCGATTCCCATTTCCTTGTCCGACGCGATGGGCTGTCACCCGTCGTGCGGGTTGTCCTTTTTTTTCTAAAATTATATTATTATAACTTTCCATCAATAATATCGAAAAAGTTATAGCCTTAAACAATACTAACTTATGTCCAACATAATCTATTCCAATCTTTAGGCTTATCCAAAATACTACTGTCCAATCTCATATTATAGTGAAAACGATTACCAAAGAGTTCATATAACAAGCATATTAATACCATCGTTGATCCCCATATATCATAAGATATGCCTTGTTGGCCACATTCCAAACATTCAAAGGCCATAATCTTGTATTCTCTTGAAAAAAATGAATACATATTGAACCTTAGTGAAAACATGAATGCAGTTAAAAGTTAACACTTTCCACATACCAAAATCCTCAAAATTCTATATACTCAAACCATGATATCACTTAGTCCTTATATCAATCATAAGCTCATGAATACTGTCAAACATTTCATTTTCTCCTTATCTCTTCATTATGCGCATATCATCTGCTTTCCAAAATATTTGAATCACATTTCATGGTTACTGGTACCATAAAATTATGGAAAACCACAATAGACTAATACAAAAATATTCTAATAAACCATAAAAGTACCTCAACAATATTATTCTTGAATACCAATACATAAACACTTCAATCCATCCTCTTCAATGATTATCCTGGAAGAAGTCCTTCCTTGATTTAGAAGTAAATTTTTAGGTCAGGGAATTGAGTTGGGTAATGCCCATGTTCTCCAGAAATAAGACATTGAACTCTATAACAGTCTGTCACTCTATGACAGATAACATCTATCCCTCCATTTGAGGTATTCCTCAAGGTTATTCTTCCCTTCTTTAGAAATCTCAATATTACTTTCTTTGTGCTCCTCAACATGTGAACATGCATAAAAGTCTATCTTCCTCTTATTTGATGAATTAGGCATAACACTAAATTTCACCATGTTAATCATATATCGCAATGACTGATTCGGAATAATCAAAATATCTTTCTCTCTAGGAATTATGCAATTTTGTTGTTTATAGTCACCAATTTGTCCGTTGGATTCAATGTTAACCAAATTCCTTTTGGTTCCCTTCATAGACTAAAACACAAAAAGAATTCTGTGAGAGGCTAAAATCATACAAGTAAAATAACATAATCAAGGGGGAGTAAATTCAATATATAACATCTTAGGATTAATTCATATATCTTTACCATAATTCTAGGAATATAACCTATACTTATACTTAACCTTAGGGACATCCCTAGACATACCTTAGAAATATCTCTAGGGATCTCACTATAGTTTTCGCATCCTAGTTTCCAAAGGCCGACTAAACCTTTCCTCTGATACCAAATGTAGAGACCTGAAACTTGACGTACATGGACATTAAATTAATTTTGCAGAATATTTAGTACATAACAAAAACAGAAACCAAAGAACCATAATAGTTTAGTGTCTTTGGAAACTTGGAACGTAATCTTCTAATTATAGCGAAAGATCTTCAACTTCTCCCATAAAGATCTTCCCCTTTTGTTTTCTTACCTAAAACCTTTCTTTATATACTGGGGAAAAGAAAACATAAAAAGGGTGAGCTCAAATTCTCAGTAAGGGAAAACATAGTGAACATAAAACAATCCATAATCATTTGAAATTAAAAACTTGAACATGAAATTTAAACATCAAAATCTTGAGCAAAGACATAAATCGTGGAAGTATGTAAGGAATATATCATAATGGAACATCAATCATGCTAAAATATATTGGAATAAAACATTTAATTGTGGAAACCATTCAGCACATGTCAGGATTTCCATAGTAGCCAAGGCATTGCTTCCAAGACCATATTAGTGGACAAACTCCCTTTCTGAAACGAGTTCACTCTTCGTTTCAGTCCTATAAGACTGAACCAGATTAACTTACTGTTCCATCCATGTCTATCTCATGAGATATAAATCTTTACCCAATGCATTGGAGGGAGATATAGGTCCCAGCCATCTCATAATGAAATCATTCTTACTTGAGCCACAAAATAAACATACATCATTCATAATAACCCAACGAATAAAATGGGTTTCATAAACATCATCCCATCATCACATAATCCATATAAAAGAAATGGATATCATTTCATAATAAGAAAATTTAATCCATGTAAATCATAGAGACATTATACTTTAAACATACACATATGAAATAATGTCATCCTAGATGGAAAATGGTTTTGATAAAACACCGGAAATAAATTCATGAGGAAATATCCTTTCTTCTTCAAAATCAATTTCTTTTCACAAAACGTCATGAAATTTTGAAAGAAAGAAATTTTGTTGGCAATAGTCATGAAATATTTTGGAGGAAACTTCATGAAAATAATTCTTTATAAAACCGTAAAAATCCATTCACGCCGTATAAGTTAAAAATAACAATCTCCTCGTACTTTTGTCGGAAAAGTAAAAAAGTACCTCGTATGGTAAAAAAAGAAAGATTCCTTCCATGCGATGTGGTAAAAGTAAGAAAAGGGTAAAAATGTATTAAACACACATGGAAGGAAAGTAAACATTTTATGAAAACATTTTGAGAGCATATGGACATGGATCGATAAAAGGAATGAAATACACCGTTCATGGAGGCAGTAGGTCATACGTACGCATGAAGGATGTTTTTGATTCCTTATTGAATTGAATGAAACTAAATGGATGACATACATATATATATATATATAAATCCAATTGAATTATTATGTCATATATTTCATTATTATTCATTATATAAACTTTATAATCATTCATGTATGGTTAACATGGAGAACGAATCTCATCGCATCGTGGAGACGGTAATCCTTACGTATGCACGAGCGATGATATCGTTCTCATAATTATTGAATAGAATTGGAGTGTATGGTATAATATATCAGAATAAGTATGATGTTATAATAACCATATATAGTTATTTTTTACACCATTATACCCATCCATTTAAGGTGTTGGTGGAAAAAAATATTACACCACGGCATGGAGACGGTATTCCGTATATACGCACGCGTGGTGATTTTGTTTTCTATAGGATGGATAGAACGTGAAATGGGGTTGTTTCATATTTATAATAACATATCAATATATTTTTGATACTAATGTTATTATAATATAATGAAACAACTAAATAAGAGGAGGTAGAAGAATAAATAAATTTTAAAGAATCGGTAACGGATATTACCTCTTTTTCGATACGCCTCTTTGAAACCTCCACTTAGGGAACTAATATTGGTCTTTGAAGTAGACCATGACCTATAGGATGTTTCTAGGGATGTGGAGAATATAAATTGGTAGGGGTTGATGTTGGAACCAGGGTCTTCAAAGCATGATTTGGCATATGGTTTGTGTTTTTTGTCAATCCTCAGTGGATGTTCAGGATGTGTACCAACAAAGAGATCATACCGTTCAAGAAGAAAATAGTAGTGAAGGTGGCACCGTTTCCCAGTGTTTGCCAAATTTTTGGGTCTGAAAATCAGCCAATAAAGTTAAGTGTTTCTGGAAAAGGTACTTGCGCGCCGAGGTCTTGGAGGATACAAGACTTGCGCGCCATATGTTTTTGAGGATCAGAACGTCAAACTTTGGCTAAGGAAAGAAGGTCGCGCAAGTATTGGTTGGGTCGCGCAAGTGAGTTGCGCGACATAGGTTACCGGAGACAAGACTTGCGCGCCGTCAAGGGACTTGCGCGCCGCCACGCAGGGGGTCCAGTTTGCCTATAAATACTGGACCACCCCTCCTCATTTCTTACGGAGTTCAAGGGTGAGAGATTGTTCGAGCTCTCGTCGCGCAGGTGGTTGAGTCGCGCAGGTGGTAGTTTTGTCGCGCAAGTAGAGCTTGCGCGCCGGTTGTTGGTTGTGCGCCCAAGGCGGTTTGGAAGAGAAAGGAAGTGGACCGCGCAAGTTTGTAGTCGGGGAAGGAAGAGTCGCGCATGTGCATTGATGACACTTGCGCGCCAGTTTGGACTTGCGCGCCGTAGTGGGACTTGCGCAACTGTCTTGGAGATGCGCGCCTGGTTTTGTTGAAGCCCACCGGCCTGTTTGGAGCTACACGAAAGCCAGGAGACTACCCGATACATTCGAGGAAAAGTGATATTCTGCTTCTGGAGAGAATCAGACTTCAATAGAGCATCTACATACAACAAAGGATGCATTCTTATGAAAATGATGAAGAGACATTTACGTCTATAAACTAAGTGGGACTTCAGCAACGGCAGTGAGCCAGGGGGAGTCAACGGGAGTGACCCGAGGGACGCAGTGAGCTATCCCTGAACAATTGTAAAGGCAGTGAGCCTGGGATAGAGTGTCTGTACCCGAACCATTGTAATCTGAATCTAGTGAAGCATAGTGGATTTTGGTACGACCGACAACATGTCGACGTATGCTCCTTGGATGTAGCCATTAGTTGTGAACCAAGTAAAAAGGGATGTGTCTTCTCTGTGCATGTGAATGTTTTCTTTCTGATCATAATCATCATACAGGTTCAACAAGTTTCTACCAACGTGGGAACAAGATCCATCACTTTAAAAGAAAAAGTGTTCACCCTGATTCACCCCTCCCCTCTTAGAGTGTCCCGGGGTCCTTCAGTTGACCGATCTTTAAGGCTTAAAGTGGTGTGAGGAGGAGAGGGAGGAGGTGCCCTTTTATAATGGAGGAGAGGGGAACTTTTGGAATCCTCAAAAATATTAGTTTAATATAAATTCAAACCCCACATAAAAACCTCCAAAAATGACTCAATTCTAATATTTGATGAGATAGGGTTGTAATCTCATCAAACAATCAAATTTAGACATGTTTTTATCTTATTTTAAACCTTAGAATTTTGATTTATCCTTATTTAATCTATTTAAGTTTATTTGTGGTAATAAAATTCTAAATTTTAAATAGTTATAAATAATCACTTAGAGAGAAAAAAAGACATGGACATTACATTACTTTTGCAGAATACTTAGTACATAACAAAAACAGACACCAAAGGACCGTAATAGTTTAGTGTCATTGGAAACTTGGAACGTAATCTTCTAATTGAAGTGAAAGATCTTCCCCTTTTGTTTTATTACCTAAAACCTTTCTTTATATCATGGGGAAAGGAAAACATAAAAAGGGTGAGCTCAAATTCACAGTAAGGGCAAACATAGTGAACATAAAACAATCCATAAACATTGGAAAGTAAAAAACTTGAACATGAAATTGAAACATCAAAATCAGAAGAAAAGACATAAATCGTGGAAGTACGTAAGGAATATATCATAATGGAACATCAATCATGATAATATATATTGGGAATAAAACATGTAATTGTGGAAACCATTCCCCACATGTCATTATTTCCATAGTATCCAAGGCATTTCACTCAAGACCATCTTAGTGGACAAAGTCCCTTTCTTAATCGAGTTCACCCCTCGTTCCGGTCCTGTAACACTGAACCAGATTAAATTACCATTCCATAAATGTCTATCTCATGTGATATAAATCATTACCCAATTCATTAGAGGGAGATATAGGTCCCACCCATCTCATAATGAAACCATTCTTACTTGTGCCACAAAATAAACATACATCATTCATAATAACCCAATGAATAAAATGGGTTTCATAAACATCATCTCATCATCACATAATTTGTATAAAAGAAACAAATATCATTTCATAATTAGAAAATTGAAACCATGAAAATCATAGAGACATTATACTTGAAACATACACATATGAAATAATGTCATATTATATGGAAAATGGTTTTGATAAAACACTTGAAATAAATTCTTGAGGAAAATATCCTTTCTTCTTCAAAATCAATTTCTTTTCACAAAACGTCATCAAATTTTGAAAGAAAGATATTTGATTTGAAATAGTCATGAAATATTTTGTAGGAAGCTTCATGAAAATAAGGGTTTATAAAACCATAAAAATCCGTTCACGCCGTATAAGTTAAAAATAACAATCTCATCGTACTTTTGTCGGAAAAGTCAAAAAGTACCTCATATGGTAAAAAAAAGATTCCTTCCATATGATGTGGTAAAAGTATGAAAAGGGTAAAAATGTCTTAAACATACATGGAAGGAAAGTAAAGATTTTATGAAAACATTTTTAGAGTATATGGACATGGATAATAAACATAACCCCCAGTAAATACTTACGATTAAACAATCTCGGATAAGAATGTGATTGGAATAATTATCCCTTACCTTAGGTCCGATATGCTTCGTATGGATCCGAACCTCCTGTATAATGATTTAAATAATTTAATTGACTTATTACATAATCATATTCATTGTTATGATTTCATATATGTTTCAATTATGACTTTATATAACCCGTTCTTTTATAAATTCCATGTTAAAGCAGTGTTTTGGGTTAAATCATTTCATTTATCGTATGTGTTTCAACTTGTCATTCTTGATATTATTACTTATATCCGGATTTACATAATTCCAGAATGTAAAACATGATTTATATATAACATATATTCATCATATACATATATATTATAGATCGATAAAAGGAATTAAATACACTATTTAGGGAGATAGTAGGTCGTACGTACGCATGAATGCTGTTTTCGTTTCCTTATTGAATTGAATGAAACTAAATAGATGACATACATATATATATATACATAAATCTAGAAGCATTATTATTTCGTATATTTATTTATTATTCATTTTATAAACTTTATGATTATTCATGTATGGTTAACATGGAGAATGAATCTCATCGCGTCGTGGAGATGGTATTCCGTACGTACGCACGAGCGATGATATCATTCCCATAACTATTGAATAGAATTGGAGTGGATGGTATAATATATAAGAATCATTATGATGTTATAATATCCATATATAGTTATTCTTTACACCATTATACCCATCCATGTAAGGTGTTGGTGGAAAAATAGATTTCACCACGACGTGGAGACGGTATTCCGTACGTACGCACACGCGGTGATTTTGTTTTCCGTAGGATAGATAGAAGGTGAAATAGGGTTGTTTAATATTTATAATAACATATCATTATATGAGGTATACTAATGTTATTAATTAATAATGAAAAAACTAAAGAATAGGGTGTAGAAGAAGAATGTAACTTGAAGAAAACGGTACAAGGTATTACCTCTTTCTCAAAGTGCCTCCTTTAAAATTCTCATAGGGCACTAGAGGTGGTCTTTTGAGAACACCAGTACATGTAGTAGGTTTATAGGGAAGTGGGGAAGTGAAATGGGAATGGTTTGGACAAGCGTGATGGCTCAATGTGGTGTAAGGAGGAGAGGGAGGTGGTTCCCTTTTATAAGGGAGGAGAGGGGCACCTGTGGAATCCTCAAAAATATTAGTTTAATATAATTTCAAACCCCACATAAAACCTCTGAAAATGACTAAATTAGAATACTAGACGAGATAGGGTTGTAATATCATCAACCAATAAAATTTATAAATTTTTTGATCTTATTTTAAACATTATCATTTGGATTTATCCTTATTTAATCTATTTAAGTTTATTTGTGGTAATAAAATTATAAATTTTAAATGGTTATAAATAATCACTTATGTGTTGTTAATTTTCCATAATTGGATACTTTATGACATTTTAGACTATATAAATTTCAATTTATAATTTTTAAATATTTTTGTGATTTTTAAAAAATTTAATAATATGTTATTTTTATAAAATAACAATAGTGTCAATTTTTACACTATTCATTTATTTGAATTTAAATAAATCTACACAGAGGATATATTCGAACTACAATATTTAAAAGATTCCTAAAATTTCAAATTTGTCTAGAAAATTCATGGAGAACATTAAATAGTTCATATAATATTTATTTTAATCTTTTTAAAACCATTTATTTGGTATATCTCTTAATAAAATAATTAGTACAACATTTTTGTATAATTATTTAATATACATATTTGTGGCATAAAAATTTAAAATAAAATCCTCTAATAAATATAAATATAAAATATTTTATAAGAATAATTTTACTCGAATTTATAATCTTAAAATAACCACATGTAAATTGTTATCTTTATTAAATTATGAAGGTGACAACTTTGGAATCATTTAAAATAAAATATTATAAGTGTCATAATCACCATAATAAGGATCCAAATGGTCATGAATTCGGCCAGTGGATGATTAGGGTTTATATATACACTACTAACAATTTTTTAACGGATTATAGGGCCTTTTGATATTTATTACAATTTCAATAAAAACTATATTATTGATTTTTCACTAAATAAATAATTTCTGCATCATTAATGTATAAGATAATAAGGTAATTAAATAACTCTTAAAAATTGAAAATAAATTTCCATGATAATGAAAAACATTTTATCTTTCAAATTAGTATTTATAACCGAATTTATATTCTACATAAACTTATATTAAAAATACTTAAATTATTAAAGTTGAGTGAGACATATTTCACTTTCCTTTAAATAAAATAAACTAAAGGTCTTAATTACCTCCAAGTGGGTTCTAATGGATACATTTCAAACCCAATATGACTTAGGACGAAATATAATCATCCAATTGTATTAAGACAAGTATTAGGATAATTATATAATATTATATTTACCATTAATTACACAATTTACCTTTTACTATGGTAAATAAAATTTACCGTAGATACTATTCATAATGCCCAAAAATAAAAAGTAGATTATTAACATAATATGGACCCACTGATTCCAAATATGGAATCCATTTTTATGAATTCAGTACACAAAAGTTGCAGCAATTAATTTAAAATTAATCCTGTTGTTAAGAAAACATGTTTTAAAAGTAAAAACATTGCAAAAGATTGAAATGTTTTTACCTATGAATTCAATGTAAAATTAATGTTAATGACATACATTATATTAAATGGTAAAAATATTTTCTATTTATACTTTAAAACCATTAAATATTATAATTTAACCATATAAATTATTACGATGAAAAAAATTGTTTTTAATTAAAATATATTGTGTTTGTACTATTCATCAAAATATGAAGGTTACGAGAATAATTTGAAAAAATTTTCCAAAGTAAATTTTTTTCCTGATTCCAAAGAAGAATTTTATTTTGTCAAATTGAACTTATAAACATGTCAAAAACTATATTTAAAGTGGGTGCTCCATCAAAAGGCGACAAAACTGCATTTTTTGAAAAATACATATTTTACCTGAAAAATTTATTTTGTTCTTATACAATGTTCTAGAAAATATGTAAGATGAATAAAAATTTTATAAAATTAATATTTATTTAATACTATTCATAACGTAGAGTTCGTGATAATATTAGAACCATATATCGTCGTTTAGTGAAACCCGGTATTGTGTACAACACACGCTATCGAGGAAGGTCGCGATTGCGTGTAATGCAAGCCAAGTCAGGGTTGCGTGTAGTGCACGACTCCTTTGTTGTTGCGTATAACAAAATAAATTGAATATATATATATATACTCAATTTTTCGTAGAATAACTACTATCAAAAAAACATTAAATTGTGTGTAACACGATCCAAGATTAGTGTTGCGTATACTGCAAGCTAATACGGTGTTGCGTATAGCGCAAGATAATCTTGGTGTAGCGTACAATAGAAGAAATGAAAGAAATTAAAATGAATATATCTTATAAAATCTCGGGATGGTACATTCTACCCACCTCAAAATGAATTTTTCCCTCGAAATTCGTCGGGGTTATAAATCATTTACTATTCACAGAAACCCACATCGTAAAAAGGAATACTAAAACATAATTTTAAAAACTAAAGTATGAAACGTAACGATTATCCAAAGTAACTCATCATTGGGTTTCCATATAGGAGAACATAGGTGAAAATATGGATATGGAAGAGAAATATAAACATCATGTTCTGATGGAGAGTGGTAGAGAACATGGCTATGAAAAAGCCAACAATCACAAAGCCATAAATTTGTGATGATCTAAGGTACCATCTGATTCATCGGATATAAGGACACTAGGACAACATTACTTTTGTATTCAAGATCATTTACCTAATGTTGAGGAAATTGGAATTAGAAGAAATAATTTCTTGATTTTGTTACAATCTCACCATTGGTCGTTCCTTGGACAATTTCCACTTCATCTCTTAATGAAATGAAGTTGATTTTTTCATTCGCAAAGTGTTAGTAGATCATATGATAGAATGGTTGGTCATTCCATCTGTTCTCAAAAAAAAGTTTGCAAATGTTATCAAATATTCATAAGTCCATCTATAGTGATATTAATCGTATATGATTCCAAAAATGGACTTATTCTTCATCTATCATACCGCTTAATAAAATAAAACTGGTTTCTACTAACCAGGGACTTCCTATAGGATAATGGTAGGTGATAAAGGCCAGTCACACTTCAGTTGTGGGTTCGATTCCCATAGCCTTGTCCGACGCGATGGGCTATCGCCCGTCCTGCAGGTTGTCCTTTTTCTAAACCTACATTACTATAACATCCCATCAATAATATTGAAAAAAGTTCTATCCTTAAACAATACTAACTTATGTCCAACATAATCCATTCCAATCTTTAGGCTTATCCAAAATACTGTTTTCCAATCTCATTTTATAGAGAAAACGATTTCCAAAGAGTTCTTACAACAAGAATGTTAATACCATCATTGATCCCCATATATCATAAGATATGCCTTGTTGGTCACATTCCAAACATTCGAAGGCCTTAATCATGTATTCTCTTGAAAAAAAATGAATACCCATTGAACCATAGTGAAAACATGAATGCAGTTAAATGTTAACACATTCCACATACCAAAATCCTCAAAATTATATATACTCAAACCATGATATCAGTTAGTCCTTATATCAATCATGAGCTCATGAATACTATCAAACATTTCATTTTCTCCTTATCCATTCATTATGCACATATGATCTGCTTTCCAAAATATTTGAATCACTTTTCATGGTTACTAGTACCATAAAATTATTGAAAACCACAATAGACTAATACAAAAAATATTCTAATAAACCATAAAAGTACCTCAACAACATTATTCTTGAATACCAATACATAAACACTTCAATCCATCCTCTTCAATGATTGTCCTGGAATAAGTCCTTCCTTGATTTAGAAGTAACATTTTAGGTCAGGGCATTGAGTTGGGTAATTCCCATGTTCTCCACAAATAAGACATTGAACTTCATAACAGTCTGTCACTCTATGACCCTTTTCTCCACACAGATAACATTTTTTCCTCCATTTGAGGTATTCCTCAAGGTTCCTCTTCCCATTTTTAGAAATCTCAATCTTCATTTCTTTATGCTCCTCAACATGCGAACATGCATAAAAGTCAATCTTCCTCTTGTTTTATGAATTGCGCATACCACTAAATTTCACCTTGTTAATAATATATCATGATTACTGATTCGGCATAATCACAATATATTTCTCTCTTGGCATTACGCAAATTATTATTTATAACCATTTAAAATTTAGAATTTTATTACCACAAATAAACTTAAATAGATTAAATAAGGATAAATCAAAATGTAGAGGCATACCACTAAAAGGCAGGGGTAAAATCATTTCATTTTAATTAATCCACTTTCATGGTATGCATAAAAATTTGTATAAATGCTGCTTTATAAGGAAGGGGTTTGCCTATTGAGGGGCACATTTGGAAATATAAGAAAAATTAATTTATATTAAATCCTAACCCCACATAAAAACTTCCAAAATGACTCAAATCAAAATATTAGAAGATATAGGGTTGTAATATCATCAATAAATAAAATTTAGACATGTTAGGAATTTATTTTAAACATTATCAACTTGATTTATCCTTATTTAATCAATTTAATTTTATTTGTGGTAATAACATTATAAATTTTAAATTATTATAAATAATTACTTATTTGTTGTGAATTGTCCATAATTGGATAATTTATAACATTTTAGACCATATATATTTAAATTTATAATTCTTAAATATTTTTGGGATTTTTAAACAATTTTATAATATGTTATTTTTATAAAATAACAATAGTGTCAATTTTGACACTATTCATTTATTTGAATTTAAATAAACAATATACAGAAGATATGTTCGAACTAAAAGATTTAATAGATTAATAACATGTCATATTTATCTAGAATATTAGTGGATCACATTAACTAGTTCATATAATATTTATTTTAATATTATTAAAACCATTTATTTGATATTTCTCTTAATAAAATAATTTCAACGTCACTATTATGTCACCTTTAATGAAAATTATTTATTCCCTAAAAATTATAAATAAATTCATATGATGTAGATATTTTTATTATATTTATGGATACTATTTATGTTTGATGTTTCATGAAGTTTTTCACTAAATTAAAATTAATATACTTATAAGATTTAAGAGAGTGACATGTTGTCACTTTCTTTGGTTTTAACAGTAATTATATTATTTCATGGTCAAAATTCCATGAAATGAATCTAGTCCTACCCTTAGGTGATATGGGTCGACTTTTATTCATCCAATAGGATTTTTCCAAGTGTTAGGGTAATTTTATAATCTTATTTCTACCCTTAATTACCTGATTTGCCTTTAACTTTAGTAAATTAAATATTATTGTAGTTACTATTAATAATATCAAAAAAATAAAAGTAACCTATTAACATAATTTGGACCCACTGAATCCAAATATGGAATCCATTTTTTCAAATTCAATACACAGAAGTTTCATAAATTAAATTAAAATTAATCCCGTTGTCGAATGAAAATGGGTTTTTGTTTAAAACATTGAAAAAGATTGAATTGATTTAACCTACGAATTCAATGTAAAATCAATGTTAATGACATAAATTATATTAAATGGTAAAAATATATTATATTTATAATTTAAAACCATTAAATATTATAATTTAACCATATAAATTATTACGATGAAAAAAGTTGTTTTTAATTAAAATATAGGGTGTTTTTACTATTCATTAAAATATGAAAGTTATCAAAACAATATGAAAAATTTATCCAAAGTAAATTTTTATATCCTGATTCCAAAGAAGAATTTTATTTTGTCAAATTGATCTTATAAACATGTCAAAAACTATATTTAAAGTGGGTGCGCCATCAAAAGGTGGCAAAACTCCATTTTTTGAAAAATACTTATTTTACCCGAAATATATATTTTGTTCTCATACCATGTTCTAGAAAATGTGTAAGATGAATAATAGTGTTATAAAATTCAAAAAAAATTTAATAGTATTCATAACGTCTAGTTCGTGATAATATTATAACCACATATCGTTGTTTAGTGAAACCCGGTATTGTGTAAAACACACGCTATCAAGGAAGGTCGTGATTGCGTGTAATGCAAGCCAAATCAGGGTTGCGTATAGTGAAAGACTCCTTTGTTGTTTTGTACAACAAAATACTACCATATTTCCTTTATACATTGAATATATATATATATATATACATACACACTCAATGTTGCGTAGAATAACAACTATCAATCAAACTTGAAATTGTGTGTAGCATGATCCCAGAATAATGTTGCGTATACTACAAGCTAATACATAGTTGTGTATAGCACAAGATAATATTTTTGTAGCATAAATCATATGACATCAAATAAATTAAAAAGAATACTTATCATAATGGAATCCATTAGAACCCACTTAGAGGTGATTAATACCTTTAGGCAAACCCCTGCCCTTTTCTTATATTTCTATCTCTTGTTTTATTCCCATTATATTTTATCATGATTGATGTTCCATTATGATATATTCCTTAGGTACTTCCACGATTTATGTCTTTGCTCAAGATTTTTATGTTTAAATTTCATGTTCAAGTTTTTACTTTCAAATGTTTACGGATTGTTTTATGTTCACTATGATTGCCCTTACTGAGCATTTGAGCTCACACTTTTTATGTTTTCTTTTCCCCAGGATATAAAGAAAGGTTTTAGGTAAGAAAACAAAAGGGGAATATCATTATGGGAGAATTTTAAGATCTTTCACTACAATTGGAATATTATGTTCCAAGTATCCAAAGACACTAAACAATTACGGTCCTTTGGTGTTTGTTTTGGTTATGTACTAAGTATTCCACAAAAGTAATGTAATGTCCATGTATGTAATGCATTGGGTCTCTAAATTTGGTATGTATTAGGTCACTAGAGTTGGTCTTTTGAGAAGACCAGTACCTCTAGTAGGATTCTAAGGAAGTGGGGAAGTGAAATGGGTAGGGGTTGGCCAAGCTTAAAGACTCAAATTGGTGTGAGGAGGAGAGGGAGGAGGTGCCCTTCTAAATAAACGTTGAACGCTGTTTTCTTTTCCTTATTGAATTGAATGAAACTAAATATATGACATACATATATATATATATATATATACATAAATCCAGTAGCATTATTATCTCATATTTTTCATTATTATTCATTATATAAACATTATGATCATTCATGTATGGTTAACCTGGAGAATGAATCTCATCACGTCGTGGAGACAGTATTACGTACGTACACATGAGCGATGATATCGTTTTGTATAAACATTTGAATGAATAAACTTGAACATGTAATTTAATCATCAAAATCTTGATCAAAGACATAAATCGTGGAAGTACGTAAGGCATATATCATAATGGAACATCAACCATGTTAAAATATAATGGGAATAAAACATGTAATTGTGGAAACCATTCAGCACATGTTATTATTTCCATAGTAGCCAAGGAATTGCTGCCAAGATCATCTTAGTGGACAAAGTCCCTTTCTGAATCGAGTTCACTCCTCGTTTCAGTCCTTTAACACTGAACTGGATTAACTTACCATTCCAGCCATGTCTATCTCATGAGATATAAATCTTTACTCAATGAATTGGAGGGAGATATAGGTCCCACCCATCTCATAATGAAATCATTCATACTTGTGCCACAACATAAACATAAATCATTCATCATAACCCAAAAAATAAAATGGGTTTCATAAACATCATCCCATCATCAAATAATCCATATAAAACAAATGGATATCATTTCATCATAAGAAAATTTAAACCATGTAAATCATAGATACATTATACTTGAAACATAATCATACTAAATAATGTCATCTTAGATGGAAAACAGTTTTGACAAAACACTTGAAATGAATTTCTGAGGAAAATATCCTTTCTTTTTCAAAATCATTTTCTTTTCAAAAAATGCCATGAAATTTTAAAAGAAAATAATTTTGTTGAAAATAGTCATGAAATCTTGTAGAGAAAGATTTATGTTAATAAGGAATTTTGAAATTGTAAAAATCCGTTCACGCCGTATAATTTAAAAAAACATTATTCTCGTAGTTTTTCCAGAAGAGCCCAAAAGTACATCGTATTGTAAACAAAAGAATGATTCCTTCCAAACAATGTGGTAAAATTAAAAAATGGTAAAAATTACTTTAAAGATACATGGAAAAAAATTAAACATTTTATGAAAACATTTTGAGAACATATGGACATAGATAATAAACATAACCCTAGTAAATACTTACGAATAAACAATCTCGGACAAGAATGAGATTGGAATAATTATCCCTTACCGTAGGTCTGATATGATTCGTATAGATCAGAACCTCCTGTATAATTATTTAAATAATTTCATTGACTTATTACATAATGATATCATATATGTTTCACTTAGGACTTTATATTACCCGTTCTTTTGTAAATTCCATGTTAAAGCAGCGTTTTGGGTAAAATCATTTCATTTATCGTATGTGTTTCGACTTGTCATTCTTGATAATATTACTTATATCCTGATTTATATAATTCCAGAATGTAAAACATGATTTATATATATTATATATTCATCATATACATATATATTATAGATCGATAAAAGGAATGACATACACTGTTCATGGAGACGGTAGGCCATACGTACGCATGAACGCTGTTTTCGTTTCCCTATTTAATTGAATGAAACTAAATTGATGACATATATATATATATCCAGTAGCATTATTATTTCATATATTTCATTATTATTCATTATATAAACTTTATGATCATTCATGTATGGTTAACATGGAGAATGAATCTCATCGCGTTGTGGAGACGGTAGTCCGTACGTACGCACGAGCGATGATATCGTTCCCATAATTATTGACTAGAATTAGAGTTGATAGTATAATATATCAAAATCATTATGATATTATAATAACCATATATATTTATTCTTCACACCATTATACCCATCCATGTAAGGTGTTGGTGGAAAAACAGATTACATCACAGTGTGGAGACGGTATTCTATACGTACGCACGCGGGGGCATTTTGTTTTCCTTAGGATGGATAGAAGGTGAAATAGGGTTGTTTCATATTTATAATAAAATATCAGTATATTAGGGATACTAATGTTATTACTTCATAATGAAACAACTAAAGAAGATGGAGTAGAAGAAGAATGGAACTTGAAAAAAATGGTAGAAGGTATTACCTCTTTCTCGAAGTGTCCCCTTTAAACTTTCTCTTAGGGCACTAGAGTTGGTCTTTTGAGAAAACCAGTACCTCTAGTAGGTTTATAAGGATGTGGGGAAGTGAAATGGATAGGGGTTGGTCGAGCTTGAAGGCTCAAATTGGTGTGAGGAGGATAGGGAGGAGGTGCCCTTTTATAAGGGTGGAGAGGGGCACCTTTGGAAGTATAAGAAATATTAGTTTATATTAACTCCCAACCCCACTTAAAAACATCCAAAATGACTCATATACAAATATTATATGAGATAGGGTTTTAATATAATCAACCAATAAAATTTAGACATGTTAAGAATTTATTTTAAACATTATCAACTTGATTTATCCTTATTTATCAATTTAATTTTATTTGTGGTAATAATATTCTAAATCTTAAATTATTATAAATAATTATATATGTGTTGTGAATTTTCCATAATTTGAAACGTTATGAAATTTTAGAACATATAAATTTATATTTATAATTTTTAAATATTTTTGTGATTGTTAAACAATTTTATAATATGTTATTTCTATAAAATAACAATAGTGTCTATTTTGACACTATTCATTTATTTGAATTTAAATAAAAAATATACAGAAGATATGTTCAAACTAAAATATTTAATAGATTCATAAAATGTCATATGTATCTAAAACCTTATTGGAGAACATTAAATAGTTCATATAATATTTATTTTAACATTTTTAAAATCATTTATTTGATAATTCTCTTAATAAAATAATTTCAACATTACTATTATCACACCTTTAATTATAATTATTTAATCCCTAAAAATTATAAATAAATTCATATGATGTAGATAATTTTATTATATTTCTGGAGACTATTCATGTTCTATGTTTCATGAAGTTTATCACTAAATTAAAATTAATATACTTATAAGATTTAAGAAAGTGACATGTTATCACTCTCTTTGGTTTTAATAATAATTAAATTATTTTCATGGAAAAAAGTCCATTAAATGAATATAATCCGACCCTTAGGTGATATGGGTCTACCTTTAGTAATCCACTAGGATTTTGTTAGGTGTTAGGGTAATTTTATAATCTTATATTTACCCTTAATTACCCGATTTACCTTTAACTATGGTAAATAAAATTTACCGTAGTTACTATTCATAATGCCCAAAAATAAAAAAGTAGCCTATTAACATAATTTGTACCCACTGATTCCAAATATGGAATCCATTTTTCAAAATTCAAAACACATAAGTTGCAGTAATTAATTTAAAATTAATCCTGTTGTTGAAAGAAAATGGGTTTTTGTTTATAACATTGCAAAAGATTGAATTGATTTAACCTATGAATTCTAGGTAAAATCAATGCTAATGACATACATTGTATTAAATGGTAAAAATATATTCTATTTATACTTTAAAATCATTCAATATTATAATTTAACCATATAAATTATTACGATGAAAAAAGTTGTTTTTAATTAAAATATATCGTGTTTTTACTATTCATTAAAATATGAAAGTTATCAGAAAAATATCCAAATGTTATCCAATGTAAATTTTTATATCCTGATTCAAAATAAAAAGTTTATTTTGTAAAATTGAACTTATAAATATGTCAAAAACTATATTTAAAGTGGGTGCGCCATCAAAAGGCGGCAAAACTGTATTTTTTGAAAAATACTTATTTTACCTAAAAAATTTATTTTGTTCTTATATCATGTTCTATAAAATGAGTAAGATGAATAATAATGTTATAAAATTTAAAATTTAGTTAATAATATTCATAACGTCTAGTCCATAATAATGTTATGACAATATGTCTTCGTTTAGTGAAACCTGTTATTGCGTATAACACACGCTATCGAGGAAGGTTGTGATTGTGTGTAATGTAATCCAAGTCAGGGTTGCAAGTTGTGCAAGACTCCTTTGTTGTTTTGTTATAACAGAATCCAGACATTTTTTATTTATACATTTAATACATATATATATACACTCAATGTTGCATAGAATGACTATTATCAAACGAACATGAAATTGTGTGTAACACAGTCTAAGAATAGTGTTTCCTATATGGCAAGCTAATACGATGTTGTGTATAACACAAGATAATCTTTTTTTAGCATAAAACAAATGACATCAAAAAAATTAAAAACAATACTTATCATAAAATATCGGGTTGTTACGTTCTACCCACCTTAAAATGAATTTCTCCCTCGAAATTCATCGGGTTTATACATGGTTTTCTACTTCAAAGTTTCCTTAATTGAAACCCACATCGTAAAATGAAATACCAAAACATAACTTTAAAAACTAAAGTATTAAACGTAATGGTTACCCAAATTAACTAATCACTGGGTTTTCACATAGGAGAACATATGTGAAAATATGGATATGGAAGTGAAATCTAACCATCACGTTTTGATGGAGAGTGGTAGAGAACATGGCTATGAAAAAACCAACAATCACAAAGACATAGATTTGTGATGATCTAAGGTACCATCTGATTCATCGGATATAAGGGCACTAGGACAACATTTTTGGTTTTCAATATCATTTCCCTAATGATGATGAATTAAAAGTAATACTTACATGATTTTGGTACAATCTCACTGTTGTTCGTGAATTGAAAAATTTCCACTTCATCCCTTAAATAAATGAAGTTTAATTTGTTATTCTTGATGTGTTAGCAGATCATGTGATAGAATGATGGGTCATTCCATCTATTTCAAAAAAAAGGTTATAAAAAGTTATAAATCCATCTTATGGTTAGATTAATCGTATATGGTTCTAAAAATGAACTTATACTTCATATAGCATACCGCTTAATAAAATAAAACTAGTTTATACTAACCAAGGACTTCCTGTAGGCCAGTGGTATGCGATAGAGGCTCGTCACACTTCGGTTGTGGGTTTGATTCCCACAGCCTTGTCCGACGCGATGGGTTGTCACTCGTCCTGAAGGTTGTCCTTTTTCTAAAACTACATTACTATAACATCCCATCAATAATATCGAAAAATGTTCTATCCTTAAACAATACTAACTTATGTCCAACACAATCAATTCCAATCTTTAGGCTTATCTAAAATACTTCGGTCCAAGCTCATTGTATAAAGAAAACAATTACTAGAAAGGTTATCTACCAAGAATGTGAATACAAGCATTTATCCCACATATATCATAAGATATATCTTGTTGGTTACATTCAAAAAACTTGAATACCATAGTCATATATTCTCTTGAAACATAAATTACCATAGAACCTTAGTGAAAACATGAATACTGTCAAAAGGTAACTCTTTCCACATACCAAAATCCCAAAAAAATCTATATAATCGAACCATAATATCAATTAGTCCTTATATCAGTCATGAGCTCATGAATACAATCAAACATCTCATTATCTTCTTATCCCTTCATTATGCGCATATCATTTACTTTCCAAAAATATCTGAATAACATTCCATGGTTACCGGTACCATTCAACATATACTTTCAAATACTTTAGGAAAAACAATAGTGTAACAATCCTTAGATGATTCTTTATTCCATAGTACCATACATTATTCTTTATAAACATACAATCATTCCACTAACTTCTTAAACCACTGACTAAGCTTCATCATTTCTTTTATCTCATATTTCATTTGTAGTCTTTTCATCACCATCCACATAAATACTACTCATATGACCATTCTGATTCTCTTCATGAGATTTTCCCTTAGGTCATTGGTTTGCATAATTCCCATACATTCCACATTTAAAACATCTGATCATTGTTGATGTCGTAGCAATACCATTGTCCTTGTCCATGGTGTTAACTGAACCTTTTCCATTGCACTTACTAGATTTGTGTTCTTATTTTCCACACCTGAAGAATCTTCCAGTTCCTTTGAAACAATCTCCTTGATGCCTCTTCCCACATGATTTACATGAGGGAAATTGACCTTTCTTTCGTCTATGATCATCATGAAACTCCATATTTCTCTTATTATCTGAGTCAGGAAACTTACCAAAGTTGAGATTATTCATCATATTATGAGATTGCTTATTAGGCATAATAACGATGTTTGGACTTCCAAATCCCTTTTCATTTGGTTGCTCATGAAGAATATCATTCCATTGTCCTGCATATCCTCCATTATCGTGAATCTTCCAGTTTCCAGCCATTTTCTAAAACCCAAAAAGAATAGTGTGAGAGGCAAAAATCATGATATGGAAAACAACATAGTAAAGGGGGAGTACCATAAATATCTAACATCATAGGTTAAATTCTAAGATCGTTACCATAGTTCTAGTACTATATACTATACGTATACTTATCCTTAGGAACATCCCTATACATACCTTAGAAATATCTCTAGGGATCTCACTAACGTTTTCGCATCCTAGTTTCCAAAGGTTGACTAAACCTTTCCTATGATACCAACTGTAGAGACCCAAAGCTTGACATACATAGAAATTACATTACTTTTGCAGAATACTTAATACATAACAAAAATATACACTCAAGGACCGTAATAGTTTAGTGTATTTGGAAACTCGGGAAAAAATAATCTTCTAATCATGGTGAATGATCTTCAACATCTCCCATAAATATCTTTCCCTTTTTGTCTTACCTAAAACCTTTCTTTAAGTCCTGGGGAAAATAAAACATATAAAGGGTATGCTCAAATGCTCAGTAAGGGGAGACATAGAGAACATAAAACAATCCATTTACATTTGAAAGCAAAAACTTGAACATGAAATTTAAACATCAAAATCTTGAGCAAAGACACAAATAGTGGAAGTACCTAAGGCATATATCATAATGTATCATCAACCATGATATAATATAATGTCAATAAAACATGTAATTGTGGCAACCATTCATCACATGTTATGATTTCTATAGTAGCCAATGCATTGCTTCCAAGACCATCTTAGTGGACAAAGTCCCTTTCTGAATTGAGTTCACTCCTTGTTTCAGTCCTGTAACACTGAACCGGAATAACTTACCCTTCTAGACAGGTCTATCTCATGAGATTTAAATCCTTACCCAATGCATTGGAGGGAGATATAGGTCACACCCTTCTCATAATGAAATCATTGTTACTTTTTCCACAACATAAACATAAATCATTCATCATAACCCAAAGAATAAAATGGGTTTCATAAACATCATCTCATCATCACACAATCCATATAAAAAAAATGGATATCATTTCATCATAAGAAATTTTAAACCATGTAAATCATAGTTACATTATACTTGAACATAATCATACTAAATAATGTAATCTTATATGGAAAATAGTTTTGACAAAACACATGAAATGAATTCATGAGGAAAATATCCTTTATTTTTCAAAATCATTTTCTTTTCACAAAATTCCATGAAATTTTAAAAGAAATGAATTTTGTTGAAAATAGTCATGAAATCTTGTAGAGAAAGATTTATGTAAATAAGGCATTTTGACATCTTAAAAATTTGATCACGCCGTATAAGATAAAAAAACATTCTTCTCGTACTTTTGCTGGAAGAGTCTAAAAGTACCTCGTATGGTAAAAAAAAGAAATATTCCTTCCAAATAATGTGGTAAAAGTAAAAAAGGGTAAAAATGAATTTAAACATACATGGAAGAAAATTAAACATTTTATGAAAACATTTTGAGAATATATGGACACGGATAATAAACATAACCCCAATAATAATATCAAGAATGGCAAGTCGAAAACACATTCAATATTAAATGACATACATTGTATTAAATGGTAAAAATACATTGTATAACATGTTTTTACCCAAATATAATGGGACATAAATCATGATAAAATATAATGGGAATAAAACATGTAATTGTGAAACCATTCATCACATGTCATGATTTCCATAGTAGTCATGGAAATGCTGCCAAGACCATCTTAGTGGACAAAGTCCATTTCTGAATCGAGTTCACTCCTCTTTCTAGTACTGTAACACTGAACCGGATTAACATACCATTCCATCCGTGTCTATCTCATGAGATATAAATCATTACGCGATGCATTGGAGGGAGATATAGGTCCCACCCATCTCATAATGAAATCATTCTTACTTTTGCCACAAATAAACATACATCATTCATAATAACCCAACGAATAAAATGGGTTTCATAAACATCATCCCATCATCACATAATGCATATAAAATAAATGGATATCATTTCATAATAAGAAAATTTAAACCATGTAAATCATAGAGACATTATACTTGAATCATAAACATATGAAATAATGCCATCTTAGATGGAAAATGGTTTTGATAAAACACTTGAAAAAAATTCATGAGGAAAATATCCTCTCTTCTTCAAAATCATTCTATTTCCACAAAATATCAAGAAATTTTAAAAGAAAAGGATTTTGTTGAAAATATTCATGAAATCTTTTGGAGTAAGATTCATGAAAATAAGGCTTTATAAAACCATAAAAATCCTTTCATGTCATATAAGTTAAAAAACATTCTTCTCGTACTTTTGTCGGAAAAGTCAAAAAAGTACCTCGTAACGTAAACAAAAGAAAGATTCCTTACATACCATGCAGTAAAAGTCAAAAATGGGTAAAAAGGACATTAAACATACATGAAAACACTTTTATAAAACATGTACATGGATGATAGAAATAACCCCAGTAAATACTTACGAATAAGCCATCTCGGATGGAAATGATATTTGCAAAATTATCCCTTATCTTAGGTCTAATATGATTTGTATGGATCCGAGCCTCCTATATAATGATTTAAATAATTTCATTGACTTATTAAATAATCATATTCATTGTTATGATATTATATATGTTTCACTTAAGACTTTATATTACCCGTTCTTTTGTAAATTCCATGTTAAAGAAGCGTTTTGGGTAAAATAATTTCATTTATCGTATGTGTTTAGACTTGTCATTCTTGATATTATTACTTATATGGATAATGTGATGATGGGATGATGTTTATGATACCCATTTTATTCGTTGGGTTATTATGAATGATGTATGTTTATTTTGTGGCACAAGTAAGAATGATTTCATTATGAGATGGGTGGGACCTATATCTCCCTTTAATGCATTGGGTAAAGATTTATATCTCATGAGATAGACATGGCTGGAAATGTAAGTTAATCCGGTTTAGTGTTACATGACTTGAATGAGGAGTGAACTCAATTCAGAAAGGGACATTTTCCACTAAGATGGTCCTGGCAGCAATGCCTTGGCTACTATAGAAATCATGACATGTGCTGAATGGTTTCCACAATTACATGTTTTATTCCCATTATATTTTATCATGATTGATGTTCCATTATGATATATTCCTTACGTACTTCCATGATTTATGTCTTTGCTCAAGTTTTTGATGTTTAAATTTGATGTTCATGTTTTTACTTTCAAATGATTATGTATTGTTTTATGTTCACTATGTTTGCCCTTACTGAGTATTTGAGCTCAACCGTTTTATGTTTTATTTTCCCCAGGATATAAAGAAAGGTTTTAGGTTAGAAAACAAATGGGGAAGATATTTATGGGAGAAGTTGAAGATCTTTCACTACAATTAGAAGATTGTGTTCCATGTTTCCAAAGACACTAAACTATTACGGTCCTTTGGTGTATGTTTTTGTTATGTACTAAGTATTCTGCAAAAGTAATGTAATGTCCATGTACGTCAAAGGAACGTAATAATTTAGTAATGTACATGGAATTTAAAAAATATTTGAAAGCAAAAACTTAAACATGAAATAATTAGGACGTGCCCTTTTAAAATTATCGTTATGTATGTCATTCCTTCGGGTCTCTACTTTTGGTATCAGAGGAAAGTATTAGTCATCCTTTGGAAACTAGGATGCGAAAACTATAGTGAGATCCCTAGAGATATTTCTAAGGTATGTCTAGGGATGTCCCTAAGGTTAAGTATAAATATAGGTTATAGTTCTAGAATTATGGTAACAATATTAGAATTAAACCTAAGATGTTAGATGTAAAATGTACTCCCCCTTGATTATGTTATTTTCCTTGTATGAGTTTTGCCTCTCACAGAATTACTTTTGTGTTTTAGTCAATGGAGGGAACCAGAAGGAATTCGGTTAACATTGAATCCAATGGAAAAATTGGTTACTATGAGCAAAAAAATTGCGTAATTCCTAGAGAGAAAGATATTGTGATTATGCTAAATTAGTTATCGTGATATATGATTAACAAGGTGAAATTTAGTGGTATGCCTAATTCATCAAATAAGAGGATGATAGGCTTTTATGCATGTTCTCATTTTGAGGAGCATAAAGAAAGGAAGATTGATATTTCTAAATAAAGGAAGAAGAACCTTGAGGAAAAACTCAAATGGAGGGACATATGTTATCTGTCATAGAGTGACAGACTGTTATGGAGTTCAATGTCTTATTTGTAGAGAACATGGGCATTACCAAACTCAATGCCTTGACCTAAAACGTTACTTCTAAATCAAGGAAGGACTTATTCTAGGACAATCATTGAAGAGGATGGATTTAAGTGTTTATGTATTGGTATTCATGAATAATGTTGTTGAGGTACTATTATGGTGTATTAGAATATTTTTGTGTTAGTCTATTGTGGTTTTCAATAATTTTATGGTACCTGTAACCATGAAAAGTGATTCAAATATTTTGGAAAGTAGATGATATGCACATAATGAAGGGATAAGGAGAAAATGAAATGTTTGACAATATTTATGAGCTCATGATTGATATAAGGACTAAGTGATATCATGGTTTGAGTATATAGAATTTTGAGGATTTTGGTATGTGAAAAGTGTTAACTTTTAACTACATTCATGTATTCACTAAGGTTCAATGGGTATTCATTTTTTTCAAGAGAATACATTAATAAGGCCTTCAAATGTTTGGAATGTGACCACCAAGGCATATCTTATGATATATGGGGATCAAAGATGGTATTAACATGCTTGTTATATGAACTCTTTGGTAATTGTTTTCACTATAATACGAGATTGGAAAGCAGTATTTTGGATAAGCCTAAATATTGGAATAGATTATGTTGGACATAAGTTAGTATTGTTTAAGGCTAGAAATTTTTTGATATTATTGATGGAAAGTTATAATAATGTATTTTTAGAAAAAAGGACAACCTACAGGACGGGCGACAACCCATTGCGTCGGACAAGGCTATGGGAATCAAACCCACAACCGAAGTGCGACTTCCCTTTATCACCTACCACTGGCCTATAGGATGTCTCTAGTTAGTAGAAACTAGTTTTATGTTATTAAGCGGTTTGATAGATGAAGTATAAGTCCATTTTTGGAATCATATATGATTAATCTCACTATAGAAGGGCTTATGTATATTTGATAACTTTTGAAAACTTTTTTTTAAGAACAGATGGAATGACTTATCATTCTGTCATATGATCTGATAACACTTCGCGAATGAAAAATTCAACGTCATTTCATTAAGAGATGAAGTGTAAATTTTCCAAGGAACGACCAACAGTGAGATTGTACCAAAATCAAGAACGTATTTATTCTCATTCCATTTTCTTCAACTTTAGGGAAATAATATTGAATAAAAAAAATGTTTTCCTACTATCCTTATATCCGATGAATCAGATGGTACCTTAGATCATCTCAAGTTTATGGCTTTGTGATTGTTGGATTTTTCATAGCCATGTTCTCTACCACTCTCTATCAGAACTTGATGTTTAGATTTATCTTCCATATCCATATTTTCACCTATATTATCCTATATGGAAACCCAATGATGAGTTACTTTGGGTAATCGTTACGTTTCATACTTTAGTTTTTAAAATTATGTTTTAGTATTCCTTTTTATGATGTGGGTTTCTATGAATATTAAATTCATTATAACCCCGACGAATTTCGAGGGAGAAATTCATTTTAAGGGGGGTAAAATGTAACAACCGGAGATTTTATAAGATATATTACTTTTAATTTCTTTCATATCTTCTGTTGTATGCTACCCCAAGATTATCTTGCGCTATACGCAACACCGTATTAGCTTGGAGTATACGCAACACTAATCTTGGATCGTGTTACACAAAATTTCATGTTTGTTTGATAGTAGTGATTCTACGAAACATTGAGTATATATATATATATTCAATGTATTTTGTTATACCCAACAACAAAGGATTCGTGCACTACATGCAACCCTGACTTGGATTGCATTACACGCAATCACGACCTTCCTCGATTGCGTGTGTTGTACACAATACCAGGTTTCGCTAAACAACGATATATGGTTATAATATTATCATGAACTATCCATTATGAATAGTATTTACAAAATTTTGAATTTTATAAAATTATTTTTAATCTTAAGAATTTTCTAGAACATGATATAAGAACAAAATAAATTTTTTGGTCAAAATATGTATTTTTCAAAAAATGTTGTTTTGCCGCCTTTTGATGGAGCACCCATGTTAAATCTAGTTTTTTACATGTTTAAAAGTTCAATTTGACAAAATAAAATTCTTCTTTGGAATTAGTGAAAAAAATTTACTTTGGATAAATTTTTCATATTATTCTGGTAACTTTCATATTTTGATGAATAGTAAAAACACGACATATTTTAATTAAATTTTTTTTTCATCGTAATAATTTATATGGTTAAATTATATTATTCAATGGCTTTAAAGTATAAATAGAATATATTTTTATCATTTAATATAATTTATGTAATTAACATTAATTTTACACTGAATTCATAGGTAAAAATAGTTCAATCTTTTGCAATGTTTTTACTTTTAAAACATGTTTTCTTAACAATGAGATTAATTTTAAATTAATGTCTGCAACTTTTGTGTATTGAATTTAGAAAAATGGATTCCATAATTGGAATCAGTGGGTCCAAATTATGTTAATAATCTACTTTTTATTTTTGGGCATTAGGAATAGTAACTACGGTAAATTTTATTTACCATAGTAAATGGTAAATGGGGTAATTAAGGGGAAATATAATATTATAAAACTATGCTAATACTTGTATTAATACAATTGGATGATTATAGTTTGTCCTAAGTCATATTTGGGTCGAAATGGAATCCATTAGAACCCACCTGGAGGTGATTAAGACCTTTAGTTTATTTTATTTAAAGGAAAGCGAGATATGCCTCACTCAACTTTAATAATTGATGTATTTTTAATATAAGTTTATATAGAATATAAATTAGGTTATAAATACTAATTTGAATGATAAAATGCTTTTCTTTATCATGGTAATTTATTTGTAATTTTTAAGAGTTATTTAATTACCTTATTATCTTATAAATTAATGATGCAAAAATTATTTATTTATTGAAAAATCAATTATGTAGTTTTTATTGAAATAGTAATACATATCAAAAATCCCAAAAATCTGCACAAAACATGTTAGTAGTGTATATATATACCCTAATCATCCACCAGCCAAATTTTTGACCAATTGGTTCATTATTATGGCGATTATTACACTCATAATATTTTATATTAAATGATTCCAAAGTTGTCACCTTCATAATTTAATAAAGATAACAATTTAAATGTTATTATTTTAAGATGATAAATTTGAGTAAAATTATTATTATAAAATCTTTGATATTTATCGTTAAAAATAATTTTTTTTAATTTTTATGCAACAAATCAATATATTAAATAATGATACAAAAATGTTGTACTAATTATTTTATTAAGAGATATACCAAATAAATGGTATTAAAAATATTAAAATACATATTATATTAATTGTTTAATGTGCTCTGTGAATTTTATAGACAAATTTGACTTGTTAGGAATCTATTATCTATTTTAGTTCGAATATATCCTCTATTTAGATTTTATTTAAATTCAAATAAATGAATAGTGTCAAAATTGACACTATTGTTATTTTATAAAAATAACATATTATTAAATTGATTAAAAATCACAAAAATATTTAAAAATTATAAATTGAAATTTATATAGTCAAATATGGCCTAAATTATCCAATTATGGAAAATTAACAACACATAAGTGATTATTTATAATCATTTAAAATTTAGAATTTTATTACCACAAATAATCTTAAATAGATTAAATAAGGATAAATCAAAATGATAAGTTTTAAAAAAAGATCAAAAAATGTCTAAATTTTATTTTTTGATGATATTAGAACCCTATATCATCTAATATTTGAATTGAGTCATTTTTTTAGGTTTTTATGTGGGGTTTGAAGTTATATTAATCTAATATTTTTGAGGATTCCAAAGGTGCCCCTCTCCTCCCTTATAAAAGAGCACCTCCTCCCTCTCCTCCTTACACCAATTTTAGCCTTCAAGCTCAACCAAACCCTACCAATTTCACTTCCCCACTTCCTTAAAAATCTACTAGAGGTACTGGTATTCTCAAAAGACCAACTCTAGTGCCATAAAAGAAAGTTTAAAGGAGGCACTTCGAGAAAGAGGTAATACCTTCTACTGTTTCTTCAAGTTCCATTCTTCTTCTACTCCCTCTTCATTAGTTGTTTCATTATGAAGTAATAACATCAGTATTCCTCATATACTGATATGTTATTATAAATATGAAACAACCCTATTTCACCTTCTATCCATCCTATGGAAAACAAAATCACAGCACGTCCGTACGTACGGAATACCGTCTCCACGCCGTGGTGTAATCTGTTTTTCCACCAACACCTTACATGGATGGGTATAATGGTGTAAATAATAACTATATATGGTTATTATAACATCATAATAATTCTGATATATTATACCATCCACTCCAATTCTATTCAATAGTTATGGGAATGATATCATCGCTTGTGCGTACGTACAGAATATCGTCTCCACAACGCGATGAGATTTATTCTCCATGTTAACCATACATGAATGGTCATAATGTTTATATAATGAATAATAATTAAATATATGAAATAATAATGCTACTGGATTTATTTACATATATATATGTATGTCATCTATTTAGTTTCATTCAATTCAATAAGGAAACGAAAACAGCGTTCATGCGTACCTACGACCTACCGTCTCCATGAACGGTATATTTCATTCCTTTTATCGATCTATAATATATATGTATATGATGAATATATATTATATATAAATCATTTTTTCCATTCCGTAATTATGTAAATCAGGATATAAGTAATAATATCAAGAACGACAAGTCGAAACACATACGATAAATGAAATGATTTTACCCAAAACGCTGCTTTAACATTGAATTTATAAAAGAACGGGTAATATAAAGTCATAAGTGAAACATATATGATATCATAACAATGAATATGATTATGTAATAAGTCAATGAAATTATTGAAATCATTATACGGAGGTTCAGATCCATATGAAGCATATTGAACCTAAGGTATGGGATAATTATTCCAATCTCATTCTTATCCGCGATTGTTTACTCGTAAGTATTTACTAGGGGTTTTGTTTATTATCCATGTCCATATGCTCTCAAAATTTTTTCATAAATTTTTTACATTCCTTCCATGTATGTTTAAGACATTTTTAGCCTTTTCTTATTTTTACCACATCGTATGGAAGGAATCTTTCTTTTGTTTACCATACGAGGTACTTTTTGAATTTTCTGACAAAAGTACAAGGAGATTGTTATTTTTAACTTATACGGTGTGAATGGATTTTTACGGTTTTATAAAGCCTCATTTTCATGAAGCTTCCTCCAAGATATTTTATGACTATTTCCAACAAAATCTCTTTCTTTCAAAATTTCAAGACATTTTGTGAAAAGAAATTGATTTTGAAGAAGAAAGGATATTTTCCTCAAGAATTTATTTCAAGTTTTTTATCAAAACCATTTTCCATCTAAGATGACATTATTTCATATGTGTATGTTTCAAGTATAATGTCTCTATTATTTACATCATTTCAATTTTCTTATTATGAAATGATATCAATTTCATTTATATGGATTATGTGATGATGGGATGATGTTTATGAAACCCTTTTTATTCGTTGGGTTATTATGAATGATGTATGTTTATTTTGTGGCACAAGTAAGAATTATTTCATTATGAGATGGGTGGGACCTATATCTCCCTCAAATTCATTGGGTAAAGATTTATATCTCATGAGATAGGCATGGATAGAAAGGTAAGTTAATCCGGATCAGTGTTACCGGACTGGAATGAGGAGTGAACTCGATTCAGAAAGGGACTGTGTCCCCTAAGATGGTCTTGGCAGAAATGCCTTGGCTACTTTGGAAAGCATGACATGTTCTGAATGGATGCCACAATTACATGTTTTATTCCCATTATATTTTATCCTGATTGATGTTCCATTATGATATATGCCTTACGTACTTCCATGATTTATTTCTTTGCTCATGATTTTGATGTTTAAATTTCATGTTCAAGTTTTTACTTTCAAATGTTTATGGATTGTTTTATGCTCACTATGTTTTACCTTAATGAGAATTTGAGCTCACCCTTTTTATGTTTTCTTTTCCCCATGATATAAACAATGGTTTTAGGTAATAAAACAAAAGGGGAAGATCTTTATGGGAGAATTTGAAGATATTTCACTACATTTAGAAGATTTCGTTCCAAGTTTCCAAAGAAACTAAACTATTACGGTCCTTTCGTGTCTGTTTTTGTTATGTACTATGTATTCAGCAAAAGTAATGTAATGCACATGTCTGTTTTTTCTCTCTATGTGATTATTTATAACCATTTAAAATTTAGAATTTTATTACCACAAATAAACATAAATAGATTAAATAAGGATGAATCAAAATGATAAGGTTTAAAATAAGATCAAAACATGTTTAAATTTGATTGGATGATGAGATTACAACCCTATATCATCTAATATTATAATTGAGTCATTTTTGGAGGTTTTTATGTGGGGTTTTAATTTATATTAAACTAATATTTTTGAGGATTCCAAAGGTGCCCCTCTCCTCCCTTATAAAAGGGCACCTACCCCCTCTCCTCCTAACACCAATTTGAGCCTTAAACCTCATCCAAAACCTGCCAATTTATCATCTACACTTCCCTAGAAACATCCTAGAGGTCTTGGTATACTTCAGAGACCAATCTTAGTGCCATAAGAGGAGGTTTAAATGAGGCGTATCGAAGAAGAGGTAATATCCGTTACCGATTCTTTCAAATTTATTTCTTCTTCTACCTCCTCTTCATTAGTTATTTCATTATACTATAAAAACATCAGTATCACTAATATAATGATATGTTATTATAAATATGAAACAAACCCTTTTCAAATTATATTTATCCAATGGAATGCAAAATCACCGTGCATGCGTATGTACGGAATACCGTCTCCACGCCGTGGTGTAATCTGTTTTTCCACCAACACCTTACATGGAAGGGTATAATGATGTAAAGAATAACTATATATGGTTATTATAACATCATAATTATTCTGATATATTATACCATCCACTCCAATTATATTCAGTAATTATGAGATTGATATCATCGCTCCTGCGTACGTAAGGATTACCGTCTCCACGACGCGATGAGATTCGTTCTCCATGTTAACCATACATGAATGATTATAAAGTTTATATAATGAATAATAATGAAATATATGACATAATAATGATACATTATTTATGTATATATATATTTATGTCATCCATTTAGTTTCATTCAATTCAATAAGGGAATCAAAACAGCCTTCATTCGTACGTACGACCTACCATCTCCATTAACGATGTATTTCACTCCTTTTATCAATCCATGTCCATATTCTCTCAAAATGATTTCATAAAATGTTTACTTTCCTTCCATGTATTTTTAAGACATTTTTACCCTTTTCTTACTTTTATCACACCGTATGGAAGTAATCTTTCTTTTGTTTACCATACGAGGTACTTTTTGACTTTTCCGAAAAAAGTACGAGGAGATTGTTATTTTCAACTTATACGGCGTGAATAGATTTTGAAGGTTTTATAAAGACTTATTTTCATGAAGCTTCCTCCAAAATATTTCATGAATATTTCCAAAAAAATCTCTTTATTTCAAAATTTTATGATGTTTTGTGAGAAGAAATTGATTTCTAAGAAGAAAGGATATTTTCCTCAAGAATTTATTTCAAGTGTTTTATCAAAAACATTTTCCATCTAAGATGACATTATTTCATATGTGTATGTTTCAAGTATAATGTATCTATGATTTACATGGTTTCAATTTTCTTATTATGAAATGATATCCATTTATTTTACATGGATTATGTGATGATGGGATGATGTTTATGAAACCCATTCTATTCGTTGGGTTATTATGAATGATGTATGTTTATTTTGTGGCACAAGTAAGAATGATTTCATTATGAGATTGGTGGGACCTATATCTCCCTCCAATGAATTTGGTAAAGATTTATATCTCATGAGATAGAAATGGCTGGAATGGTAAGTTAATACGATTCAGTGTTACAGGACTGGAACGAGGAGTGAACTCGATTCAGAAAGGGACTTTGTCCACTAAGATGGTCTTGGAAGCAATGCCTTGGCTACTATAGAAATCATGAAATGTGCTGAATAGTAACCACAATTACATGTTTTATTCCCATTATATTTTATCATGATTGATGTTCCATTATGATATATGCCTTACGTACTTCCACGATTTATGTCTTTGCTCAAGATTTTGATATTTAAATTTCATGTTCAATTTTTTACTTTCAAATGTTTATGGATTGTTTTATGTTCACTATGTTTTCCCTTACTGAGCATTTGAGCTCACCCTTTTTATGTTTTATTTTCCCAAGGATATATAGAAAGGTTTTAGGTAATAAAACAAAAGGGGAAGATCTTTAAGGGAGAAGTTAAAGATCTTCCACTATAATTAGAAGATTACGGAAAACAAAAACAAACACACAAGGATCATAATAGTTTAGTGTCTTTGGAAACTTGTAATATAAACTTCTAATCATGTTAAAAGATCTTCAACAACTCCCATTGTGATATTCCCCTTTTTGTTTCCTTACCCAAAACATTTCAATATTTCCTGGGAAAATAAAACAAAAAAATGGTGAGCTCAAATGCTGAGTAGTGGAAAACATAGAGAACATAAAACAATCCATAAACATTTGAAAGCAAAAACTTGAAAATGAAATTTAAACATCAAAATTATGATCAAAGACATAAATAGTGGAATTACGTAAGGCATATATCATAATGGAACATCAACCATGATAAAATATAATGGGAATAAAACATGTAATTTTGGAAACCATTCAGCACATGTTATGATTTCCATAGTAGCCAAGGCATTTCTGCCAAGACCATCTTAGTGGACAAAGTCACTTTCTGAATCGAGTTCACTCCTTGTTTCAGTAATGTAACACTGAACTAGATTAACTTACTGTTCCAGCCATGTCTATCTCTTGAGATATAAATCTTTACCCAATGCATTGGTGGGAGATATAGGTCCCACCCATCTCATAATGAAATCATTATTACTTGTGCCATAAAATAAACACACATCATTCATAATAACCAAATAAATAAAATGGGTTTCATAAACATAATCCAATCATCACATAATCCATATAAAAGAAATGGATATCATTTCATAATAAGAAATGTGAAACCATGTAAATCATAGAGACATGATACTTGAAACATACACATATGAAATAATGTCATCTTTGATGAAAAATGGTTTTGATAAAACACTTGAAATGAATTCTTGAGGAAAATATCATTTCTTCTTCAAGATCATTCTCTTTCCATAAAATGTAATTAAATTTTAAAGGAAAAGGATTTTGTTTAAAATATTTATGAAATAATTTGGAGTAAGCTTCATGAAAATAAGGCTTTATAAAACCGTAAAAATACTTTCATGTCGTATATGTTAAAAAAACATTCTTCTCGTACTTTTTCCGGAAAAGTCAAAAAATTACCTCGTAATGTAAAGAAAACAAAGATTACTTACATACAATGTAGTAAAAGTAAAAAAATGGTTAGAAATGACATTAAACATACATGAAACCATTTTTAGAAAATATGGACATCGATGATAGACATAACCCTAGTTAATACTTACGAATAAACAATCTCGGATAAAAATGAGATTGGAAAAGGTATCCCTTACCTTAGGTTTGATATGCTTTGTATGGATCCGAACCTCCTTTATAATGATTTAAATAATTTCATTGACTTATTACATAATCATATTCATTTTTATGATATAATATATGTTTAACTTATGACTTTATTTTACCTATTCTTTTGTAAATTCCATGTTAAAGCAGCGTTTTGGGTAAAATAATTTCATTTATCGTATGTGTTTCGACTTGTCGTTCTTGATATTATTACTTATATCCTGATTTAAATAATTCTATAATGTAAAACATGATTTATATATAATATATATTCATCATATACGTATATATTATAGATCGATAAAAGGAATTAAATACACCGTTCATGGAGACGGTAGGTCGTACGTACGCATGAACCCTGTTTTCGTTTCCTTATTGAATTGAATGGAATTAAGTATATGAAATACATATATATATACATAAATCCAGTGTCATTATTATGTCATATATTTCATGATTACTTATTATATATAATTTATAATCATTAATGAATGGTTGACATGGAGAATGAATCTCATCGCGTCATGGAGACGGTAGTCCATACGTACGCACAAACGATGATATCGTTCCCATAATTATTGAATAGAATTGGAGTGGATGGTATAATATATCAGAATCAGTATGATGTTATAATAACAATATATAGTTATTCTTTACACCATTATACCCATCCATGTAAGGTGTTGGTGGAAAAAGAGATTACACCACGATGTGGAGACGGTATTCCGTACGTACGCACACGTGGTGATTTGTTTTCCGTAGGATGGATAGAAAGTGAAATAGGGTTGTTTTATATTTATAATAACATATAAGTATATTAGGGATACTGATGTTATTACTTAATAATGAAACAACTAAAGAAGAGGGAGTAGAATAAGAATGGAATTTGAAGAAAACGATAGAAGGTATTACTTCTTTCTCAAAGCGCCTCCTTTAAACATTCTCTTAGGGCACTAGAGTTGGTCTTTTGAGAAGACCAGTACCTCTAGTAGGTTTCAAAGGAAGTGGGGAAGTAAAATTGTCAGGGTTTTTCCGAGATTCAAGGCTCCAAATTGTTTGAGGAGAAGAGGGAGGAGATTCCCTTTTATAAGGGAGGAGAGGGGCACCTTTGGAAATATAAGAAAATATTAATTTATATTAAATCCCAACCCCACTTAAAAACATCCAAAATGACTCAAATACAACTATTAGATGAGTTATGGGTTTAATATCATCAACCAATAAAATTTAGACATGTTAGGAATTTATTTATACCATTATCAACTTGATTTATCCTTATTTAATCAAATTAATTTTATTTGTGGTAATAACATTATAAATTTGAAATTATTATAAATAATTTTTTATTTGTTGTGAATTTTCCATAATTGGATAATTTATAACATTTTATACCATATAAATTTAAATTTATAATTTTTAAATATTTTTGTGTTTTTTAAACAATTTTATAATATGTTATTTTTATAAAATAACAATAGTGTCAATTTTGACACTATTCATTTATTTGAATTTAAATAACAAATATACAGAAGATATGTTCAAAATAAAAGATTTAATAGAATCATAACATGTCATATTTATCTAGTAATTTATTGGAGCACATTAAATAGTTCATATAATATTTATTTTAATATTTTTAAAACCATTTATTTGATATTTCTCTTAATAAAATAATTTCAACATCACTGTTATGTCACCATTAATGATAATTATATAATCCCTAAAAATTATAAATAAATTCATATGATGTAGATACTTTTATTATATTTCTTGAGACTATTCATGTTCAATGTTTCATGAAGTTTATCACTAAATTAATATTAATATACTTATAAGATTTAAGAGAGTGACATGTTGTCACTTTCTTTGGTTTTAATAATAATTATATTATTTCATGGTCAAAATTCCATGAAACGAATCTATTCCTACACTTAGGTGATATGGGTCAGCTTTTATTCATCCAATAGGATTTTCACAAGTGTTAGGGTAATTTTATAATCTTATTTTTACCCTTAATTACCTGATTTACCTTTAACTATAGTAAATAAAAAATTACCGTAGATACTATTCATAATATCAAAAAAATAAAAGTAACCTATTAACATAATTTGGACCCACTGAATCCAAATATGGAATCCATTTTTTTCAAATTCAATACACAGAAGTTTCAGAAATTAAATTAAGATTAATTCTATTTTCGAATGAAAACAGGTTGTTTGTTTAAAACATTGCAAAAGATTGAATTGATTTAACATACGAATTCAATGTAAAATCAACGATAATGACATACATTATGTTAAATGGTAAAAATATATTCTATTTATTCTTTAAAACGATTCAATATTATAATTTAACCATATAAATTATTACGATGAAAAAACTTGTTTTAAATAAAAATATAGCGTGTTTTTAATATTTAATAAAATATGAAAGTTATCAGAATAATATGAAAAATTTATCCAAAGTAAATATTTATATCTTGATTCCAAATAAGAATTTTATTTTGTCAAATTTAACTTATAAACATGTCAAAAACTAGATTTAATGTGGGTGTGCCATCAAAAGGCGGCAAAACTGTATTTTTTTAAAAATACTTATTTTACCCGAAAAAATTATTTTATTCCCATACCATGTTCTAGAAAATGTGTATGATGAATAATAATGTTATAAAATTCAAAAAATAGTTAAAACTATTAATAAAGGCTAGTTAGTGATAATATTATAACCATATATCGTTGTTTAGTGAAACCCGATATTGTGTACAACACACGCTATCGAGGAAGGTCGCGATTGCGTGTAATGCAATCCAAATCAGGGCTACGTGTAGTTCACAACTCCTTTGTTGTTGCATACAACAAAATAAAACCATATTTAATTTATTCATTGAATATATATATATATATATATAAACATACACACTCAATGTTGCGTAGAATAACAACTATCAAACAAACTTGAAATTTTGTGTAGCATGATCTAAGAATAATGTTGCGTATACTGCAAGCTAATATGGTGCTGCGTATAGCACAAGATAATCTTGTTGTATCATAAAACACATGACATCAAATAAATTAAAATGGAACCTCCTCGTGTGTCTATTTTACCCCTGACTTTTAGTGGTATGCCTCTACATTTTGATTTATCCTTATTTAATCTATTTAATTTTTTTCATCATATACATATATATTATAGATCTATAAAAGGAATGAAATACACCATTCATGGATATGGTCGGCCGTACGTATGCATGAATGCTGTTTTTGTTTCCTTATTGAATTGAATAAAACTATATAGATAAAATACATATATATATATACATAAATCCAGTAGAATTATTATTTCATATTTTTCATTATTTTTCATTATATAAACTTTATTATCATTCATGTATGGTTAACATGGAGAATTCATCTCATCGCGTCGTGGAGACAGTATTCTGTAAGTACGCACGAGTGATGATATCGTTCCCATAACTATTGAATAGAATTGGAGTGGATGGTATAATATATCAGAATCATTATGATGTTATAATAACCATATATAGTTATTCTTTACACTATTATTCCCATCCATGTAAGGTGTTGGTGGAAAAATTGATTACACCATGAAGTGGAGACGGTATTACGTACGTACACACACGTGGTGATTTTGTTTTCCGTAGGATGGATAGAAGGTGAAATAGGGTTTCTTCATATTTATAATAACATATCAGTATATGAGGTATACTTATGTTATTACTTCATAATGAAACAACTAAAGAAGAGGGAGTAGAAGAATAATGGAACTTGAAGAAAACAGTAGAAGGTATTACCTATTTCTCGAAGTGCCTCCTTTAAACATTCTCTTAGGGCACTAGAGTTGGTCTTTTGAGAAGACCAGTACCTCTAGTAGGTTTCTAAGGAAGTGGGGAAGTGAAATGGGCTGGGTTTAGCTGAACTTTAAGGCTCAAAGTGGTGTAATAAGGAGATAGAGGTGGTTTTCTTTTATAAGGGAGGAGAGGGGCACCTTCGGAATCATCAAAAGTATTAGTTTAATATAATTTCAAACCCCACATAAAAACCTCCAAAAATGACTCAATTTGAAGATTAGATGAGATAGGGTTAAAATATCATCAACCAATAAAATTTATATGGTCTAAAATGTCATAAAGTGTCAAATTATGGAATATTCACAACACATATGTAATTATTTATAATAATTTAAAATTTAGAATATTATTACCACAAATAAAATTAAATTGATAAATAAGGATAAATCAAGTTGATAATGTTTAAAATAGATTCCTAACATGTCTAAATTTTATTGTATGATGATATTACAACCCTATCTCATCTAATCATTGGATATGAGTCATTTTGGATGTTTTTAAGTGGGGTTGGGATTTAATATAAAGTAATATTTCTTATATTTCCAAAGGGGCCCCTCTGCTCCCTTATAAAAGGGAATCTCCTTCCTCTCCTCCTCACACCATTTTGAGCCTTCAAGCTCGGACAAACCTGACAATTTCTCTTCTCCACTTCCCTACAAACATCCTAGAGGTTCTGGTCTTCTTAAAAGTCCATATTTAGTGCCCAAAGAGGAGGTTAAGAAGAGGCGTTTCAAAGAAGAGGTAATGTCCGTTACTGATTCTTTCAACTTTATTTATTCTTTTACTTCTTCTTATTTATTTGTTTCATTATGAAGTAATAACATCAGTATCACTCATATACTGATATGTTATTATAAATATTAAACAACTCTATTTCACCTTCTATCCATCCTATGGAAAACGAAATCACCACGCGTGTGTACCAACGAAATACCATCTCCACGCCGTGGTGTAATCTGTTTTTCCAAAACTACCTTACTTGGGTGGGTATAATGGTGTAAAGAATAACTATACATAGTTATTATATCATCATACTGATTCTAATATATTGTATCAGCCACTCCAATTCAATTCAATAATTATGGGATTGATATCATCGCTCGTGCGTACGTACGGACGACCGTCTCCACGACGCGATGAGATTCATTATCCATGTTAACCATTCATGAATGATTATAAAGTATATATACTGAATAATTATGAAATATATGAAATAATAATGATACTGGATTTATGTATATATATATGTATGTCATCTACTTAATTCCATTCAATTCAATAAGGAAACGAAAAGAACATTCATGTGTACGTACGACCTACCGTCTTCATTAACGGTGTATTTTATTCCATTTATCGATCTATCATATATATATGTATATGATGAATATATATTATATATAAATCATGTTTTATATTCTGAAATTAAGTAATCATGATCTACGTAATCATATGAATAATTACAAGCCAAAACACGGACGACACATGAAATTATTTTACCCAAAACGCTCTTTAACATTGAGTTTACAAAAGAATGGGTAACATAAAGTCATAAGTGAACCATATATGATATCATAACAATGAATATGATTCTGTAATAAGTCAATGATATTATTTAAATCATTATACAGGAGGTTCAGATACATACAAAGCATATCAGACATAAGGTAAGGGATAATTATTCCAATCTCATTCTTAACCGAGATTGTTTACTCGTAAGTATTTACTGGGGGTTATGTTTATTATCCATGTCCATATGCTCTCAAAATGTTTTCATAAAATGTTTACATTCCTTCCATGTATGTTTAAGACATTTTTACCCTTTTCTTACTTTTACCACATCGTATGGAAGGAATCTTTCTTTTGTTTACCATATGAGGAACTTTTTTACTTTTCCGACAAAAGTACGAGGAGAATGTTTTTTTAACTTTTACGGCGTGAATGGATTTTTACGGTTTCATAATGCCTCATTTTCATGATGCTTACTCGACATGATTTTATGACTATTTTCGACAAAATACTTTTCATTTAAAATTCCATGGAATTTTGTGAAAACAAAATGATTTTGAAGAAGAAAGGATATTTTCCTCAAGAATTCATTTCTAGTGTTTTATCAAAACCATTTTCCATCTAAGTAGAAATTATTAACATATGTGTATGTTTCAAGTATAATGTCTCTATGATTTACATGGTTTCACTTTTCTTATGATGAAATGATATCCATTTTTTTATATGGATTATGTTATGATGGGATGATATTTATGAAACCCATTTTTATTCTTTAGGGTATGATGAATGATATATGTTTATGTTGTGGCACAAGTAATAATGATTTCATTATGAGATGGGTGGGACCTATATCTCCCTACAATGCATTGGGTAATGATTTATATCTCATGAGATAGACATGGATGGAATGGTAAGTTAATCCGGTTCAGTGATACAGGACTGGAACGAGGAGTGAACTCGATGACTTATTCGGAAGGAAATCAGAACATGTGCTGAATGGTTACAACAATTACGGTCCTTGGGTGTCTATTTTTGTTATGTACTATGTATTCAGAAAAAGTAATGTAATGTCCATGTACGTCAAGCTTTAGGTCTCTATATTTGGTATCAGAGGAAAGGTTTAGTCAATCAATAGAAACTAGGATGCGTAAACTATAGTGCGATCCCTAGAGATAATTCTAAGGTATGTCTAGGGATGTCCCTAAGGTTAAGGATAAGTATAGGTTATAGTCCTAGAATTACGGTAATGATATTAGAATAAAACCTAAGATGTTAGATGTTGAAGGTTGACGTACATGAACATTACATTACTTTTGCGGAATACTTAGTACATAACTATATATGGTTATTATAACAAAAACAGACACCAAAAAGGGGAAGATCGTTATGAGAGTTGATGAAGATCTTTTAACATGATTAGAAGTTTATATTCCATGTTTCCAAAGACACTAAACTATTATGATCCTTGTGTGACTGTTTTTGTTATGTATTAACTATTGAGATCCTTGTGTGTCGAAGGTTAATACTATTTATAATGGTCCTTTGGTGTTTGTATTTGTTATTGTGATGAAAAAAGTTGTTTTTAATTAAAATATAGCGTGTTTTTACTATTCATTAATAAATGAAAGTTACCAGAATAATATGAAAATTTTATCCAAAGTAAATTTTTATTTCTTGATTCCAAACAAGAAATTTATTTTGTCAAATTGAACTTATAAACATGTCAAAAACTATATTTAAAGTGGGTGCGCCATCAAAAGGCAGCAAAACTGCATTTTTTGAAAAATACTTATTTTACCTGAAAAATTTATTTTTTTCTTATACCATGTTATATAAAATGTGTAAGATAAATAATAATGTTATAAAATTCAAAAGATAGTTAAAAATATTTATAACGGATGGTTCATAATAATATTATAACAATATATCGTTGTTTAGTAAAACCCGGTATTGCATACAACACACGCTATCGAGGAAGGTCGCGATTGCGTGTAATGCAAGCCAAGTCAGGGTTGCGTTTAGTGCACGACTCCTTTGTTGATTCATATAACAAAATCAAACAATATTTCATTAATACATTGAATATATATATATATATACTCAGTGTTGCGTTGAATAACTATTATCAAACAAACTTGAAATTGTGTGTAACATGATCCATGATTAGTGTTGCATATACTGGAAGCTAATACGGTGTTGCGTATAGCACAAGACAATCTTGGTGTATCGTACAATAGAAGATATTAATGAGATTGAAAAGAATATATTTTTACCTTTTAATATAATGTATTTCATTAACATTAATTTGACATTGAATTAATAGGTAAAAACATTTCAATATTTTCCAATGTTATAACTTTTAAAACACGTTTTCTTAACTACGGGATTAATTTTAAATTAATTTTTGCAACTTTTTTGTATTGAATTTAAAAAAATGGATTCCATATTTGGAATCAATGGGTCAAAATTGTGTTAATAAGCTACGTTTTTGGGGCATTATGAATAGTAAGTACGGTAAATTTTATTTACCATAGTAAAAGATAAATCGAGTAATTAAGGGTAAATATAATATTATAAAATTACCCTAACACGTGTCTTAATATAATTGGATGCTTATAATTTTTCCTAAGGCATATTTGGGTCGAAATGGAATCCATTGGAATCCACTTGGAGGTGATTAAGACCTTTAGTTTATTTTATTTAAAGGAAAGTGAAATATGTCTCACCCAACTTTAATAATTAAAGTATTTTTAATATACAAAATATAAATTCTGTTATAAAAACTCATTTGAAAGATGAAAATGTATTTATTTATCATGGTAATTTATTTGTAATTTTTAAGAGTAATTTAATTACCTTATTATCTTATACATTAATGATGCCGAAATTATTTATTTAGTGAAAAATCAATAATATAGTTTTTACTGATATAGTAATACATATCAAAAGGCCCAAAAATCTGCACAAAACTTATTATTAGTCTATATATAAACTCTAATCATCCACTGGCCGAATTGGTGACAATTTGGATCCTTATTAAAGCGATTATAACACTTATAATATTTTATTTAAAATGATTCCAAAGTTGTCACTTTCATAATTTAGTAAAGATAACAATTTACATGTTATTATTTTAAGATGATAAATTCGAGTAAAATTAATATTATAAATGATTTGATATTATCTTCATAAAATGATTTTATTTTTAAGTTTTATGCAACAAATAAGTATATTAAATAATTATACAAAAATGTTGTAATAATTATTTTATTAAGAGATATACCAAATAAATGGTATTAAAAATATTAAAATAAATATTATATGAACTGTTTAATGTGCTCCACGAATTTTCTAGAAAAATTTGACATGTTAAGAATCTATTAAATATTTTAGTTCGAATATATCCACAGTGTACATTTTATTTAAATTCAAATAAATGAATTGTGTCAAAATTGACACTATTGTTATTTTATAAAAATAACATATTATTAAATTGTTTAAAAATCACAAAACTATTTAAAAATTATAAATTGAAATTTATATAGTCGACAATGGCATAAAGTATCAAATTATAGAAAATTAACAATACATAAGTGATTATTTATAACCATTTCAAATTTAGAATTTTATTACCACAAATAAACTTAAATAGATTAAATAAGGATAAATCTAAATGATAAGGATTAAAATAAGATCAAAACATGTCTAAATTTGATTGTTTGATGATATTACAACCCTATCTCATCTAATATTTGAATTTAGTCATTTTTTAAGGTTTTTATGGGGGGTTTAAATTTATATTAAACTAATATTTTTGAGGATTCCAAATGTGCCCCTCTCCTCCCATATAAAAGGGGACCTCCTCCCTCTCCTCCTTACACCACTTTGAGCCTTCAAGATCGGCCAAAACCTTCCCCTTTCACTTCCCCAATTCTTTAGAAACCTACTAAAGGTACTTTTCTTCTCAAAAGACCAACTGTAGTGCCCTAAGAGAAAGTTTAAAGGAGGCACTTTGAGAAAGAGGTAATACCTTCTACCATTTTCTTCAAGTTCCATTCTTCTTCTACTCCCTCTTCTTTATTTGTTTCAATATGAAGTAATAACATCAGTATCCCTAATATACTGATATGTTATTATAAATATGAAACAACCCTATTTCACCTTCTATCCATCCTACAGAAAACAAAATCACCACGCGTGCGTACGTTCAGAATACCGTCTCCACATCGTGGTGTAATCTGTTTTTCCACCAACACCTTACATGGATGGGTATAATGGTGTAAAGAATAACTATATATGGTTATTATAACTTCATACTGATTCTGATATATTATACCATCCACTCCAATTCTATTCAATAATTATGGGAATGATATCATCGCTCGTGCGTATGTACGGACTACCGTCTCCACGACGTGATGAGATTCATTCTCCATGTTAACCATACATGAATGAAAATAAAGTTTATATAATGAATAATAATGAAATATATGATATAATAATTCTACTAGATTTATGTATATATATATATGTATGTCATCTATTTAGTTTCATTCAATTTAATAAGGAAACGAAAACAACGTTCATGCGTACGTAGGGCCTACCATCTCCATGAACGGTGAATTTCATTCCTTTTATCGTTCTATAATATATATGTATATGATGAATATATATTATATATAAATCATGTTTTACATTGTGTAATTATGTAAAACAGGATATAAGTAATAATATCATGAATGAAAAGTCGAAACACATACGATAAATGAAATGATTTTACCCAAAAACAACGCTTTAACATAGAATTTACAAAAGAACATGTAATATAAAGTCATAAGTGAAACATATATGATATTATAACAATTAATATGATTATCTAATAAGTAAATGACATTATTTAAATCATTATACAGGAGGTTCGGATCCATACGAAGCATATCAGACCTATGATAAAGGATAATTTGTAAAATCTCGTTTTTATCTGAGATTGTTTATTCGTAAGTGTTTACTGGGGTTATATTTATCATCCATGTCCTTGTTGCCTAAAAATGTTTTCATGTTTGTTCAGTGTCCTTTATACCCATTTTTGACTTTTATTACATGGTATGTATGAAATCTTTCTTTTACGAGGTACTTTTTGACTTCTCCGGCAAAAGTACGAGATGAATTTTTTTAACTTATACGGCACGAACAGATTTTTACGGTTTTATAAAGAATTATCTGCATGAAGCTTCCTCCAAAATATTTCATGACAATTTTTTAAAAAAATACTTTTCTTTTAAAATTTCATGACATTTTGTGAAAAGATAACGATTTTGAAGACGAATGGATATTTTCCTCAAGAATTCATTTCAAGTGTTTTATCAAAACCATTTTTCATCTAAGATGACATTATTTCATATGTGTATGTTTCAAGTATCATGTCTCTATGATTTACATGGTTTCACTTTTATTATTATGAAATGATATCCATTTATTTTATATGGATTATGTGATGATGGAATGATGTTTATGAAACCCATTTTATTTATTGGGTTATTATGAATGAAGTATGTTTATTTTGTGGAAGAAGTAAGAATGATTTCATTATGAGATGGGTGGGACCTATATCTCCCTCTAATGCATTGGGTAAAGATTTATATCTCATGAGATAGACATGTCTGGAATGGTAAGTTAATCCGGTTCAGTGTTATAGGACTGAAACGGGGAGTGAACTCGATTCAAGAAGGGACTTTGTCCACTAAGATGGTCTTAGTAGAAATGCCTTGGCTACAATGGAAATCTAACATGTGCTGAATGGTTTCCACAATTACATGTTTTTCCCATTATATTTTATCATGGTTGATGTTCCATTATGATATATGCCTTACGTACTTCCACGATTTATGTCTTTACTCAAGATTTTGATGTTTAAATTTCATGTTCAATTTTTTGCTTTAAAATGTTTATGGATTGTTTTATGTTTCAATGTTTTCCCTTACTAAGCATTTAAGCTCACCCATTTTATGTTTTATTTTCCCCAGGAAATAAAGAAAGGTTTTAGGTAAGGAAACAAAAAGGGGAAGATCGTTATGTGAGTTGTTGAAGATCTTTCAACATGATTTGAAGTTTATATTCCATGTTTCCAAAGACACTAAACTATTACGATCCTTGTGTGTCTGTTTTTGTTATGTATTAAGTATTCTGCAGAAGTAATGTAATGTCCATGTACGTCAATGTACATCAACCTTCGACATCTAAGATGACATTATTTTATATGTGTATGTTTCAACTATAATGTCTCTATGATTTACATGGTTTCACTTTTCTTATGATGAAATGATATCCATTTGTTTTATATGGATTATGTGATGATGAGATGATGTTTATGAACCCCATTTTATTCTTTGGGCTATGATGAATGATTTATGTTTATTTTGTGGCATAAGTAAGAATGATTTCATTACGAGATGGGTGGGACCTATATCTCCCTCTAATGCATTGGGTAAAGATTTATATCTCATGAGATAGACATGGCTGGAATGGCATGTAAATCCGGTTCAGTAATACAGGGCTGGAACGACAAGTAAACTCGGTTCAGTAAGGGACTTTGTCCACTAAGATGGTCTTGGCAGCAATGCCTTGGCTACTATAGGAATCATAACATGTTTACGATCCTCTGATACCAACTGTAATGACCCAAGGCTTGACGTACATGGAAATTATATTACTTTTTCGGAATACTTAATACATAACAAAAATAGACACACAAGGATCGTAATAGTTTAGTGTCTTTGGAAACTTGGAATATAAACTTCTAATCATGTTGAAAGATCTTCAAAAACTCCCATAACGATCTTCCACTTTTTGTTTCCTTACCTAAAGCCTTTATTTATTTCTTGGGTAAATTAAACCATAAAAAGGGTGAGCTCAAATTCTCAGTAAGGAAAAACATAGATAACATCAATCAATCCATAAACATTTGAAAGCAAAAACATGAACATGAAATTTAAACATCAAAATGTTGAGCAAAGACATAAATCGTGGAAGTACGTAAGGTATATATCATAATGGAAAATAAACCATGATAAAATATAATGGGAATTAACCATGTAATTGTGGTAAACATTCAGCACATGTTATGATTTCTATAGTAGCCAAGGCATTGCTTCCAAGACCTTCTTAGTGGACAAATTCCCTCTCTGAATCGAGTTCACTCCTTGTTTCAGTCCTGTATCACTGAACCAGATTAACTTAACATTCCAACCATGTATATCTCATGAGATATAAATATTTACCCAATTAATTAGAGGAAGATATAGGTATCACCCATCTCATAATGAAATCATTCTTACTTGTTCTACAAAATAAACATACATCATTCATAATAACCCAATAAATAAATTGTGTTTCATAAACATCATCCCATCATCACATAATCCATATTAATGAAATGGATAAAATTTCATAAATATAATAGTGAAACCATTTAAATCATAGAGACATGATAGTTGAAACATACACATATGAAATAATGTCATCTTAGATAAAAAATGGTTTTGATAAAACACTTGAAATGAATTCTTGAGGAAAATATCCTTTCTTCTTCGAAATCATTCACTTTCCACAAAATATCATGAAATTTTAAAAGAAAATTATTTTGTTGAAAATAGTAATGAAATATTTTTGAGGAAGCTTCATGAAAATAAGGCTTTATAAAACCGTAAAAATCCTTTCATGTCGTATAAGTTAAAAAAACATTCTTCTCGTACTTTTGCCGGAAAAGTGAAAAAGTAACTTGTAAAAAAAGATTCTTTACATACCATGTTGTAAAAGTAAAAATGATTAAAAAGGACATTAAAAATACATGAAACCATTTTTAGAAAACAGGGACATGGATGATAACAAAAACCCCAGTAAATACCTATGAATAAACAATCTCGGATAAGAACGAGATTGGAATAGTTATCCCTTACCTTAGGTCTGATTTGCTTTGTATGGATCCAAAACTCCTGTATAATGATTTAAATAATGGAATTTACTTATTACATAATCATATTCATTGTTATTATATCATATATGTTTCACTTATTACTTTATATTAACCTTTCTTTTGTAAATTCCATGTTAAAGCAGCGTTTTGGGTAAAATCATTTCACTTATCGTATGTGTTTCGACTTGTCGTTCTTGATATTATTACTTATATCATGATTTACATAATTCTAGATTGTAAAACATGATTTATATATAATATTTATTCATCATATACATATATTTTATAGATCGATAAAAGGAATGAAATACACCGTTAATGGAGACGGTAGGCCGTACGTACGCATGAACACTGTTTTCATTTCCTTATTGAATTGAATGGAATTAAGTAGATTTCATACATATATATATATACATAAATCCAGTATCATTATTATGTCATATATTTAATGATTACTTATTATTTATACTTTATAATCATTAATGAATGGTTAACATGGAGAATGAATCTCATCGTGTCGTGGAGACGGTAGTCCGTACGTACGCACGAGCGATGATATCATTCCCATAATTATTGAATAGAATTGGAGTGGATGGTATAATATATCAGAATCATTATGATGTTATAATAACCATATATAGTTATTATTTACACTATTATACCCATCCATGTAAGGTGTTGGTGGAAAACAGATTACACCACGGCGTGGAGATGGTATTTCGTACGTACACACGCGCGGTGATTTTGTTTTCCGTAGGATGGCTTGAAGGTGAAATAGGGTTGTTTAATATTTATAATAAGATATCAGTATATGAGGGATAATGATGTTATTACTTCATAATTAAACAACTAACGCATAGGTAGTAGAGGAAGAATGGAACTTGAAGAAAACAGTAGAAGGTATTACCTCTTTCTCGAAGTGCCTCCTTTAAACATTCTCTTAGGGCACTAGAGTTGGTATTTTGAGAAGACCAGTACCTCTAGTAGGTTTCTAAGGAAGTGAGGAAGTAAAATGGTCAGGGTTTGGCAGAGCTTCAAGGCTCCAAATTGGGTGAGGAGAAGAGGGAGGAGCTTCCCTTTTATAAGGGAGGAGATGGGCACCTTTGGAAATATAAGAAAATATTAATTTATATTAAATCCCAACCCCAATTAAAAACTTCCAAAATGACTCAAATCAGAATATTAAATGAGATAGGGTTTTAATCTCATCAAAAAATAAAATTTAGACATGTTATGAATTTATTTTAAACATTATCAACTTGATTTATCCTTATTTAATCAATTTAATTGTATTTGTAGTAATAACATTATAAATATTAAATTATTATAAATAATTACTTATTTGTTGTGAATTGTCCATAATTGGATAATTTATAACATTTTAGACCATATATCTTTAAATTTATAATTTTTAAATATTTTTGTTATTTTTAAACAATTTTATAATATGTTATTTTTATAAAATTACAATAGTGTCAATTTTGAAACTATTCATTTATTTGAATTTAAATAAAAACATATACAGAAGATATTTTCAAACTAAAAGATTTAATAGATTCATAACATGTCATATTTATTTAGAAAATTAGTGGATCACATTAAATAGTTCATATAATATTTATTTTAATGTTTTTAAACCCATTTATTTGATATTTCTCTTAATAAAATAATTTCAACATCACTATTATGTCACCTTTAATGATAATTATATAATCCCTAAAAATTATAAATAAATTCATATGATGTAGATAATTTTATTATATTTCTTAATAATATTCATGTTATAAGTTTCATAAATTTTATCACTAAATTAAAATTATTATACTTATATGATTTAAGAGAGTGACATGTTGTTACTTTCTTTGGTTTTAATAATAATTATATTATTTCATGGTCAAAATTCCATGAAATGAATCTAGTAAGACCCTTAGGTGATATGGGTGGACTTATATTAATCCAATAGGATTTTTCCAAGTGTTAGGGTAATTTTATAATCTTATTTTTACCCTTAATTACCCGATTTTCCTTTAATTGTAGTAAATAAAAGATTACCGTAGTTACTATTCATAATATCAAAAAAAATAAAAGTAATCTATTAACATAAATTGGACCCACTGAATCCAAATATGGAATCCATTTTTTCAAATTCAATACACAGGAGTTGCAAAAAATAAATTAAAATTAATCCCATTGTCGAATGAAAACATGTTCTTGTTTAAAACATTGCAAAAGATTGAATTGATTTAACTGATGAATTCAATGTAAAATAAATGCTAATGACATAAATTATATTAAATGGTAAAAATATATTCTATTTATACTTTAAAACCATTAAATATTAAAAATTAACCATATGAATTATTACGATGAAAAAAGTTGTTTTTAATTAAAATATAGCGTGTTTTTACTATTCATTAAAATATGAAAGTTATCAGAATAATATGAAAAATTTATCCAAAGTAAATTTTTATATCCTGATTCCAAAGAAGAATTTTATTTTGTCAATTTGAATTTATAAACATGCCAGAAACTAGATTTAATGTGGGTGTGCCATCAAATGGCGGCAAAGCTGCATTTTTTGAAAAATACATATTTTACCCGAAAAATTTATTTTGTTCTCATACCATGTTCTAGAAAATGTGTAAGATGAATAATAATGTTATATAATTCAAAACATTGTTTATATTATTCATAACGGCTAGTTCATGATAATATTATACCCATATATCGTTGTTTAGTGAAACTCGGTATTGCATACAACACAAGCAATCGAGAAAGGTCGCAATTGCGTGTAATGCAAGCTGAATCTGGGTTCCATGTAGTGCAAGACTCTTTTGTTATTGAGTACAACAAAATACAACCATATTTCATTTATACATTGAATATATATATATATATATACATACACACTCAATGTTTCCTAGAATTAAAAACTATCAAACAAATGTGAAATTGTGTGTAGCATGATCCAAGAATAATGGTGCGTATACTGTAAGCTAATACAGTGTTGTGTATAGAACAAGATAATCTTGTTGTAGCATAAAACACATGACATCAAATAAATTAAAAATAATACTTATCATAAAATATCGGGTTGTTACATTCTACCCCCCCCTTAAAATGAATTTCTCCCTCGAAATTCGTTGGGGTTATACATGGTTTTCTACTTGAAAGTTTCTATAATTGAAACCCACATCGTAAAGGTGACATAATAGTGATGTCGAAATTATTTTATTAAGAGAAATATCAAATAAATGGTTTTAAAAATATTAAAATAAATATTATATGAACTATTTAATGTGCTTCACTAATTTTCTAGATAAATATGACATGTTATGAATCTATTAAATCTTTTAGTTCGAACATATCTTCTGTATATTGTTTATTTAAATTCAAAAAAATGAATAGTGTCAAAATTGACACTATTGTTATTTTATATAAATAATATATTATAAAATTGTTTAAAAATCAAAAAAATATTTAAAAATTATAAATTTAAATTTATATGGTCGAAAATGTCTTAAAGTGTCAAATTATGGAAAATTCACAACACATATGTAATTATTTATATTAATTTAAAATTTAGAATATTATTACAACAAATAAAATTAAATTGATAAATAAGGATAAATCATGTTGATAATGTTTAAAATATATTCCTAACATCTCTAAATTTTGTTGGTTGATGAGATTACAACCCTATCTCATCTAATATTCAGATATGAGTCATTTTGGAAGTTTTACGTGGGGTTGGGATTTAATATAAAATAATATTTCTTATATTTCCAAAGGTGCCTCTATCCTCCCTTATAAAAGGGCGTCTCCTCCCTCTCTTCCTCGCACCGTTTTGAGCCTTCAAGCTCGGCCAACCCCTGCCAATTTCTCTTCTCCACTTCCCTAGAAACATCCTAGAGGTTATTGTCTTCCTAAAAGACCATATATAGTGCCCAAAGAGGAGGTTAAGAAGAGGCGCTTCAAAGAAGAGGTAATGTTCGATACCGATTATTTCAACTTTATTTCTTCTTATACTTCTTCTTCTTTAGTTGTTTCATTATGAAGTAATAACATCAGTATCCCTTCAATACTGATATGTTATTATAAATATGAAACAACTCTATTTCACCTTCTATCCATCCTACGGAAAATGAAATCACCTTCAATATTATAGTTTTTATTGAAATAGTAATACATATCAAAAGGCCCAAAAATCTGTACAAAACTTATTATTAGTGTATATATAAACCCTAATCATCCACTAGCCTAATTTTTGACCATTTTGATCCTTATTTAGGTGATTATCACACTTATAATAATTTATTTTAAATGATTCCAAATTTGTCACTTTCATAATTTAGTAAAGATAACAATTTACATGTTGTTATTTTAAGATGATAAATTCGAGTAAAATTATTATTATAAAATCATTGATATTATATTCATCAAAGGATTTAATTTAAATTTTTATGCAACAAATAAGTATATTAAATAATTATACAAAAATGTTGTACTAATTATTTTATTAAGAGATATACCAAATAAATGGTTTTAAAAATATTAAAATAAATATTATATGAACTGTTTAATGTGATCCACGAATTTTCAAGACAAATTAGACATGTTTGAAATCTATTAAATATTTTAGTTCGAATATATCCTCTGTGTAGATTTTATTTAAATTCAAATAAATGAATAGTGTCAAAATTGACACTATTGTTATTTTATAAAAATAACATATTATTAAATTGTTTAAAAATCAAAAAACTATTTAAAAATTATAAATTGAAATTTATATAGTCGAAAATGGAATAAAGTATCCAATTATGGAAAATTAACAACACATAAGTGATTATTTATAACCATTTAAAATTTAGAATTTTATTACCACAAATAAACTTAAATAGATTAAATAAGGATAAGTCAAAATGACAAGGATTAAAGTAAGATCAAAACATTTCTATATTAGATTGGTTGATGATATTACAACCCTATCTCATCTAATATTCGAATTGAGTAATTTTTTGAGGTTATTATGTGGGGTTTAAATTTATATTAAACTAATATTTTTTGAGGATTCCAAAGCTACCCCTCTCCTCCCTTATAAAAGGGAACCTCCTCCCTCTCCTCCTTACACCACTTTGAACATTCATGCTCAGAAAACCCCTGACCATTTCACTTCCCCACTTCCTTAGAAACATACTAGAGGTACTGGTATTCTCAAAAGACCATCTCTAGTTCCCTATGAGAATGATTAAAGGAGGCACTTCGAGAAAGAGGTAATACCTTCTACCGTTTTCTTCAAGTTCCATTTTCCTTCTACTCCCTCTTATTTAGTTGTTTCATTATGAGGTAATAACATAAGTATCCCTAATATACTGATATGTTATTATAAATATTAAAAAACCCTATTTTACCTTCTATCCATCCTACAGAAAATAAAATCACCGCGCGTGCGTACGTACAGAATACCGACTCCACACCGTGGTGTAATCTATTTTTCACCCAACACCTTACATGGATGAGTATAATGGTGTAACGAATAACTATATATGGTTATTATAACATGATACTTATTTAGATATATTATACCATCCACTCCAATTCTATTCAATAATTATGGGAACGATATCATCGCTCGTGCGTACGTACGGACAACCGTCTCCACGACGCGATGAGATTCATTCTCCATGTTAACCATACATGAATGATCATAAATTTTATATAATTAATAATAATTAAATATATGAAATAATAATTCTACTGGATTTATGTATATATATATGTATGTCATCTATTTAGTTTCATTCAATTCAATAAGGAAACGAAAACAGTGTTCATGCGTATGTACGGCCTACCGTCTCCATGAACGGTGTATTTCATTACTTTTATCGATCTATAATATATATTTATATGATGAATATATATTATATATAAATAATTTTTTACATTCTAAAATTATGTAAATCAGGATATAAGTAATAATATCAAGAACGACAAGTCGAAACACATACGATAAATGAAATGATTTTACCCAAAATGCTGCTTTAACATGGAATTTACAAAAGAACAGGTAATATAAAGTCATAAGTGAAACATAAATGATATCATAACAATGAATATGATTATGTAATAAGTCAATAACATTATTTAAATCATTATATAGGAGGTTCAGATCCATACGAAGCATATCGGACCTAAGGTAAGGGATAACTTTTCCAATCTCGTTTTTATCCGAGATTGTTTATTCGTAAGTATTTACTCGAGTTATATTTATCACCCATGTCCTTGTTTTCTAAAAATGTTGTAATTTATCTTTAATTTCCTTTTTACCCATTTTTTACTTTTACTACATGGTATGTATGAAATCTTTCTTTTATGAGGTACTTTTTGACTTTTCCGGCAAAAGTACGAGAAGAATGTTTTTTTAACTTATACGGCACGAATGGATTTGTACAGTTTTATAAAGCCTTATTTTCATGAAGCTTCCTCCATAAGTGGTCTGAAGCTCGACATACATGGAAATTACATTACTTTTGTGGAATACTTAATACATAACAAAAACAGACACACAAGGATCGTAATAGTTTAGTGTCTTTGGAAACTTGGAATAGAAACTTCTAATCATGTTGAAAGATCTTCAACAACTCCCATAATAATCTTACCCTTTTTGTTTCCTTACCTAAAACCTGTCTTTATTTCCTGGGGAAAATGAAACATAAAAAGGGTGAGCTCAAATGCTCAGTAAGGGCAAACATAGAGAACATAAAACAATCCATAAACATTTGAAAGCAAAAACTTGAACATGAAATTTAAACATCAAAATATTGAGCAAAGACATAAATTGTGGAATTATGTAAGGCATATATCATAATGGAACATCAAACATGATAAAATATAATGGGAATAAAACATGTAATTGTGGTAACCATTCAACACATGTTATGATTTCCATAGTAGCCGAGGCATTTCTGCCAAGACCATCTTAGTGGAAAAAGTCCCTTTCTGAATTGAGTTCACTCCTCGTTTCATTCCTGTAACACTGAACCAGATTAACATACCATTCCATCCACGTCTATATCATGACATATAAATATTTACCCATTTCATTGGTGGGAGATATAGGTCCCACCCATCACATAATGAAATCATTCTTACTTGTGCCACAAAATAAACATACATCATTCATAATAAACCAATAAATAAAATGGGTTTCATAAACATCATCCCATCATCACATAATCTATATAAGAGAAATGGATATCATTTTATAATAAGAAAAGTTAAACCATATAAATCATAGATACATGATACTTTAAACATACACATATGAAATAATGTCATCTTAGATGAAAAATGGTTCTGATAAAACACCTGAAATGAATACTTGAGGAAAATATCCTTTCTTCTTTGAAATCATTCACTTTTCACAAAATGTCATGAAATTTTAAAAGAAAATGATTTTGTTGAAAATATTAATGAAATTTTTTGGTGGAAGCTTCATGAAAATATGGCTTTAAAAAGACGTAAAAATCCGTTCATTCCGTATAAGTTAAAAAAACATTCTTCTCGTACTTTTGCCGGAGAAGTCAAAAAGTACCTCGTAAAAGAAAGATTTCATACATACCATGTAGTGAAAGTAAAAAATGGGTAAAATGGACATTAAACATACATGAAAACTTTTTTAGAAAACAAGGACATGGATGATAAATATAACCCCAGTAAATACTTACGAATAAACAATCTCGGATAAAAACGAGATTGGAAAAGTTATCCCTTACCTTCAGTCTGATATGCTTCGTATGGATCAGAACCTACTATATAATGATTTAAATAATGTCATTGACTTATTAAATAATTATATTCATTGTTATGATATCATATATGTTTCACTTATGACTTTATATTACCCGTTCTTTGGTAAATTCCATGTTAAAGCTGTGTTTTGGGTAAAATCATTTCATTTATCGTATGTGTTTCGATTTGTCGTTCTTGATATTATTACTTATATCCTGATTTAAATAATTCCATAATGTAAAACATGATTTATATATAATATATATTCATCATACACATATAAATTATAGATTGATAAAAGGAATGAAATACACCGTTCATGGAGACGGTAGGTCGTATGTACGCATTAACGATGTTTTCATTTCCTTAATGAATTGAATGAAACTAAATAGATGCCATAAATATATATATAAATAAATCCAGTAGCATTATTATTTCATATATTTAATTATTATTCATTATATAAACTTTATGATCATTCATGTATGGTTAACATGGAGAATGAATCTCATCGCGTCGGGGAGACGGTAGTCTGTACGTACGCATGAGAGATGATATAGTTCCCATAATTATTGAATAGAATTGGAGTGGATGGTATAATATATCATAATAAGTATGATGTTATAATAACCATATATAGTTATTCTTGACACCATTATACCCATCCATGTAAGGTGTTGGTGGAAAAACTATTTTACACCACGACGTGGAGACGGTATTCCGTACGTACGCACGCACAGTGATTTTGTTTTTCGTAGGATGGATAGAAGGTGAAATAGGGTTGTTTCATATTTATAATAACATATCATTATATGAGGGATACTTATTTTATTACTTCATAATGAAACAACTAACGAAGAGGGATTATAAGAATAATGGAACTTGAAGAAAACATTAGAAGGTATTACCTCTTTCTCGAAGTGCCTCGTTTAAAATTTCTCTTAGGGCACTAGAGTTGGTCTTTTGAGAGGACCAGTACATGTAGTAGGTTTCTAAGGAAGTGGGGAAGTGAAATGGGCAGGGGTTGGATGATATTGAATGATCTAAGTTGTTTAAGGAGGAGAGGGAGGAGGTTCCCATTTATAAGGGAGGAGAGGGGACCTTTGGAAACCTCAAAAATATTAATTTAATAAAAATTCAAACCCCACATAAAAACCTCCAAAAATGACTCAATTCGAAGATTAGATGCGATAGGGTTGTAATCACATAAAACAACCTAATTTAGACATGTTTTGACCATATTTTAAACGTTATCATTTTGATTTATCCTTAAATAATCTATTTATGTTTATTTTGTGTAATAAAATTTTAAATTTTAAATGGTTATAAATAATCACTTACGTGTTGTTAATTTTCCATAATTGGATACTTAATGACATTTAGACTTTATAAATTTTAATTTATAATTTTTAAATATTTTTCTGATTTTTAAAGAATTTAATAATATGTTATTTTTATTAAATAAAAATAGTATCAATTTTGATACTATTCATTTATTTGAATTTAAATAAAATATACATAGAAGATATATTCGAAATAAAATATTTAATAGATTCCTAAAATGTCAAATTTGTCTATAAAAATCGTGGAGCACATTAAATAGTTCATATAATATTTATTTTAATATTTTTAAAACCTTTTATTTGGTATTTCTCTTAATAAAATAATTAGTACAACATTTTTGTATAATTATTTAATATAATATTTTTTGTATAAAAATTAAAAATAAAATCCTTTGATGAAGATAAATATCGAATATTTTATAATAATAGTTTTACTCGAATTTATCATCTTAAAATAAAATCATGTAAATTGTTATCTTTATTAAATTATGATGGTGACAACGTTGGAAGCATTTAAAATAAAATATTATAAGTGTCATAATCACCTTAATAAGGATCCAAATGGTCAAAAATTCTGCCAGTGTATGATTATGGTTTATATATACACTAATAATAAGTTTTTTTCATATTTTTGGGCCTTTTTATATGTATTACTATTTCAATAAAAAGAATATTTTTTATTTTTCACTAAATAAATAATTTCTCCATCATTAATGTATAGAATAAAAAGGTAATTAAATAACTCTTAAAAATTACAAACAAATTTCTATGATAAAGAAAAACATTTTATCTTTCAAATTAGTATTTATAACCGTATTTATATTCTGTAAAATTTATATTAAAAATACTTTAATTATTAAAGTTGAGTGAGACATATTTCACTTCCCTTTAAATAAAATAAACTAAAGGTCTTAATCACCAAAAAGTGGGTTCCAATGGATTCCATTTCGACCCAAATATGCCTTCGGATGAAATATATTCATACAATTATATTAAGACAAGTGTTAGTGTAATTTTATAATATTATATTTACCCTTAATTACCCGATTTACCTTTTACTATGGTAAATAAAATTTACCATAGTTATTATTCATAATGACCAAAAAATAAAAAAAGTAGCTGATTAACATAATTTGGACCCACTGATTCCAAATATAGAATCCATTTTTCTAAATTCAATACACAAAAGTTTCAGAAATTAATTTAAAATTAATCCCGTTGTTAAGAAAACGTGTTTTAAAAATTATAACATTGCAAAAGATTGAAATGTTTTTACCTATGAATTCAATGTAAAATCAATGCTAATGACATACATTATATTAAATGGTAAAAATATATTCTATTTATACTTTAAACCCACTAAATATTATAATTTAACCATATAAATTATTACGATGAAAAAAGTTGTTTTTAATTAAAATATAGCGTGTTTTTACTATTCATTAAAATATGAAAGTTATCAGAAAAATATCAAAACTTTATACAATGTAAATTTTTATATCCTGATTCAAAAGAAGAAGTTTTTTTTGTAAAATTTAACTTATAAACATGTCAAAAACTAGATTTAATGTTGGTGTGCCATCAAAAGGCTGCAAAACTACATTTTTTGAAAAATACTTATTTTACCCAAAAAATTTATTTTGTTCTCATACCATGTTCTAGAAAATGAGTAACATGAATAATAATGTTATAAAATTCACAATTTAGTTAATTCTATTCATAACGTCTAGTTTGTGATAATATTATAACCATATATCGTTGTTTAGTGAAACCCGGTATTGCGTACAACATACGCTATCGAGGAAGGTCCCGATTGCGTGTAATGGAATCCAAGTCAGGGTTGCGTATAGTGCAAGACTTATTTGTTGTCTTGTATAACAGAATCCAACCATATAAAAGAAATAAATATCATTTCATAATAAGAAACGTGAAACCATGTAAATCATAGAGACATGATATCATTCCCATATTTAGTGTCTTTGGAAACTCGGAACGTAATCTTCTAATCGTGGTGGAAGATCTTCAACATCTCCCATAAAGATCTTCCCCTTTTGTTTTCTAACCTAAAACCATTCTTTATATCCTGGGGAAAAGAAAAAATATAAAGGGTGAGCTCAAATTCTCAGTAAGGGTTAGCATGGATAAAATAAAACAAATCATATACATTTGATCTTAAAAACATGAACATAATGTTTAAACATCAAAATCTTGAGCAATGACATAAAACATGGAAGTACGTAAGGCATAGATCATAAAGAAACATTAATCATGATAAAATAGCATGGGAATAAAACATTTGATTGTGTCAACCATTAAGCACATGTTATGATTTCCATAGTAGCCAAGGCATTGCTGCTAAGACCATCGTAGTGGACAAAGTCCCTTTCTGAATCGAGTTCACTCCTCGTTTCAGTCCTACAACACTGAACCAGATTAACTTACCGTTCCAGCCATGTCTATCTCATGCGATATAAATCTTTACCCAATGCATTGGAGGGAGATATAGGTCCCACCCATCTCATAATGAAATCATTCTTACTTGTGCCACAATATAAACATAAATCATTCATCATAACCCAAATAATGAAAATTGTTTTCATAAAAATCATCCCATCATAACATAATCCATATAAAACAATTGGATATTATTTCATCATAAGAATAGTGAAACCATGTAAATCATAGAGTCTTTATACTTGAACCATACATATATGAAATAATGTCATCTTAGATGGAAAGTGGTTTTGATAAAACACTTGAAATGAATTTTTGAGGAAAATATCCTTTCTTGATCAAAATCAATTTCTTTTAACAAAACGCCATGAAATTTTAAAAGAAAAAGATTTTGTTTAAAATAGTCATGAAATATTTTTGTAGGATGCTTCATGAAAATAAGGTTTTATAAAACCGTAAAATTCCTTTCATGCCGTATAAGTTAAAAAAACATTCTCCTCGTACTTTTATCGAAAAAGTCAAAAAGTACCTCATAACATAAACAAAAGAAATATTCCTTACACACCATGTAGTAAAAGTCAAAATGGGTAAAAATTAAATTAAATATGCATAAAAAAACTTTTATAAAACATGTACATGGATGATAACAATAACCACAGTAAATACATATGTATAAGCAATCTCGGATAAAAATGAGATTTGTAAAATTATCCCTTACCTTATGTCTGATATGCTTCGTATGTATCCGATCCTACTATATAATGATTTAAATAATGTCATTGACTTATTAAAGAATCATATTCATTGTTATGACATCATATATGGTTCACTTATGACTTTATATTACCCGTTCTTTTGTAAATTCCATGTTAAAGAGCATTTTGGGTAAAATCGTTTCATTTGACATCTGTGTTTTGACTTGTAATTATTCATATGATTACTTAGATCATGATTACTTAATTCCAAAATATAAAACATGATTTATATATAATATATATTTAGAATATACATATATATAATAGATCGATAAATGGAAAGAAATACACCGTTAATGGAGACGTTAGGTCATACATACGCATGAACACTGTTTTCGTTTCCTTATTGAATTGAATGGAATTAAGTTGATGATATACATATATATACACATAAATACAGTATCATTATTATTTCATATATTTCATGATTACTTATTATATATACATTATAATCATTTATGAATGGTTAACATGGAAAATGAATCTCATCGCGTCGTGGAGACGGTAATCCGTACGTACACACGAGCGATGATATCGTTCCCATATTTATTGAATCGAATTGGATTGAAGGATCTAATATCATAGAATCAGTATGATGTCATAATAATCATATGTATTTATTCTTTACACCATTATACCCATCCAAGTAAGGTGGTGGTGGAAAAACAGATTACACCACGTCGTGAAGACGATATTCCGTACGCACGCACGCACGGTGATTTCGTTTTCCTTTGGATGGATATAAGGTGAAATAGGGTTGTTTAATACATATAATAACATATAAGTATATTATTGATACTGATGTTATTATTTCATAATGAAACAACTAAAGAATAAGAAGTTGAAGATGAAATAAATTTGAATGAATCGGCAATGAATATTACCTCTTCTTTGACACGCCTCTTTGAAACCTCCTCTTAGGGTACTAAAATTGGTCTTTGAAGAAGACCAAGACCTCTAGTATGTTTCTAGGGAAGTTTATAAGGGAAATGGGCAGGGTTTGGCCGAGCTTAAAGGCTCCAAATTGTGTGTGGAGAAGAGGGATGAGGTGCTCTTTTATAAGGGAGGAGAGGGGCACCTTTGGAAATATAAGAAACATTAGTTTATATTAAATCCCAACCCCACTTAAAAACTTCCTAAATGACTCATATCCGAAGATTATATTAGATATTGTTGTAATCTCATCAACCAATAAAATTTATACATGTTAGGAATCTATTTTAAACATTATCAACTTGATTTATCCTTATTTATGAATTTAATTTTATTTTTGGTAATAATATTCTAAATTTTAAATTATTATAAATAATTACATGTGCGTTGTGAATTTTCCATAATTTGACAATTTATGACATTTTCGACCATATAAATTTAAATTTATAATTTTTAAATATTTTTGTGATTTTTAAACAATTTTATAAAATAACAATAGTGTCAATTTTAACACTATTCAATTATTTGAATTTAAATAAACAATATATAGAAGATATGTTCAAACTAAAAGATTTAATAGATTCCTAAAATGTCATATTTATTTAGAAAATTAGTGGAGAACATTAAATAGTTCATATAATATTTATTTTAATATTTTTATGATCATTTATTTGATATTTCAATCAATAAAATAATTTCAACATCACTATTGTGTCATAATTAATGATAATTATTTAATCCCTAAAATTTATAAATAAATTCATATGATATAGACAATTATATTAGATTTCTGGAGACTATTCATGTTCGAAGTTTCATTATGTTTATCACTAAATTAAAATTATTATACTTATAATATTTAAGAAAGTGACATGTTGTCACTTTCTTTGGTTTTAATAATAATTAAATTATTTTCATGGACAAAAGTTCATTAAATGAATCTAATCCGACCCTTAGGTGATATGGGTCTGCTTTTAGTCATCCAATAGGATTTTGACAGGTGTTAGGGTAATTTTATAATCTTATATTTACTCTTAATTACCCGATTTACCTTTATCTATGGTAAATAAAATTTACCGTAGCTACTATTCATAATGCCCATAAATAAAAAGTAGCCTATTAACATAATTTGGACCCACTAATTCCAAATATGGAATCCATTTTTCAAAATTCTAAACACATAAATTGTAGTAATTAATTTAAAATTAATCCGGTTGTCGAAAGAAAACGGGTTTTTGTTTAAAACATTGCAAAAGATTGATTTGATTTAACTGACGAATTCAAGGTAAAATCAATGCTAATGACATAAATTGCATTAAATGGTAAAAATATATTCTATTTATACTTTAAAACCATTCAATATTATAATTTAACCATATAAATTATTACGATGAAAAAAGTTGTTTTTAATTAAAATATAGCGTGTTTTTACTATTCATTAAAATATGAAAGTTATCCGAAAAATATCAAAACATTATCCAATGTAAATTTTTATATCCTGATTCAAAAGAAGAAGATTATTTTGTAAAATTTAACTTATAAAAAAGTCAAAAACTAGATTTAAAGTTGGTGCGCCGTCAAAAGGCGGCAAAACCGCATTTTTTGAAAAATACTTATTTTACCCGAAAAATTTATTTTGTTCTTATACCATGTTCTAGAAAATGTGTAAGATGAATAATAATGTTATAAAATTTAAAATTTAGTTAATACTATTCATAACTTCTAGTCCATAATAATATTATAACAATATATCGTCGTTTAGTGAAACCTGGTATTGCGTACAACACAGGCTGTAGAGGAAGGTCACGATTGTGTGTAATGCAAGCGAAGTCAGGGTTGCGTGTGATGAAAGACTCCTTTGTTGTTTTGTTATAACATAATCCAACCATTTTTACTTTATACATTGAATATATATATACATATATATACACTCAATGTTGCGTAGAATGACTATTATCAAACGAACTTGAAATTGTGTGTAACACAATCTAAGAATAGTGTTGCGTATACTACAAGTTAATACAATGTTGCATATAGTACAAGATAATATTGTTGTAGAATAAAACACATGACATCAATTAAATTAAAAAGAATACTTATCATAAAATATCGGGTTGTTACATTCTACCCCCCTTAAAATTAACTTCACCCTCGAAATTCGTCGGGGTTATACATGGTTTTCTACTTGAAAGTTTATTTAATTGAAACCCACATTATAAAATGAAATACTAAAACTTAACTTTGGGAACTAAAGTATGAAACGTAACGGTTACCCAAATTAACTAATCACTGGGATTCAACATAAAAGAACATAAGCAAAAATATGGATATGGAAGAGAAATCTAACCATCATGTTCTACTGGATAGTGGTAGAGAACATGGCTATGAAAAATCCAACAATCCCAAAGCCATAGATTTGTGATGATATAAGGTGCCATCTGATTCATCGGACATACGGGCACTAGGACAACATTTTAGGTTTTCAAGAGCATTTCCCTAAAGTTGATGAATTAAAAGAAATACTTACAAGATTTTGGTACAATCTTATTGTTGTTTGTGAATTGAACAATTTCCACTTCATCTCTTAAAGAAATGAAGTTGAATTAGTTATTCGTGAAGTGTTAATAGGTCTTGTGATAGAATGATGGGTCATTCCATCTATTTCAAACAAAAGGTTAGAAAAGTTATCAAATATACATAAGACCATCTATGATGAGGTTAATCATATACGATTCCAAAAATGAACTTATTCTTCATATATCACACCTCTTAATAAAATAAAACTAGTTTCTACGAACCAGGGACTTCCTGTAGGCCAGTGGTAGGCGATAAAGGCCTATCGAACATTGGTTGTGGGTTCAATTTCCACAGCCTTGTCCGACGCGACGGGTTGTCGCCCGTCTTGCAGGTTATCCCTATTTCTAAAACTACATTATAATAACATTCCTACAATAATTTCGAAAAAAAGACCTAGCCTTAAACAATACTATCTGATGTCTGACATAACCCTTTCCAAATGTGACAACCGGGTTCCGGTGACAGCACAAACACCCCACCTTAACATGGTCGTCGGGTCCTGGCCTACCAGGTACCCCCAGTTGCCCCGCAGACATGTGGGGCCCACCCCAGGGTCCACCCACATATCTGAATGGGTCATCTCACAAATGAAAGTCCCAACATGCCAACACTTGTCCTTTCCATTGTGTTTTGTCCTCACTCACACACACATTGGGAAACTTCCCATAAGGTCACCCATCCTGATCACTACTTCAGGCCAACCACGCTTAACTGTGGAGTTCTAACCAGGTAGGCTCCCGAAAAAGAAGGTCCACCTTATTGACATGAGTCATATCATTTATCCATTTATCCCTTTATCATTTAGGGATGTTACAATCACCCCCCCCCCTTTAGAGCACAACGGCCTCGTTGTGGGCCCTACATCTCAACCCAGGCAGTGCACCGCACTTAAGGCTGGGTTCCTCCTCTAATACCAACTATAGAGACCCGAAACATGACGTACATGGACATTACATTACTTTTGCAGAATACTTAATATATATCGAAAACAGACAGACAAGGATCGTAATAGTTTAGTGTCTTTGGAAACTCCGAAAAATAATCTTCTAATCATGGGGAAAGATCTTCAACATCTCCCATAAAGATCTTCCCCTTTTTGATTCATTACCTAAATTCATTCTTTTAATCCTGGGGGAGAAGAAAACATATAAAGGGTGAGCTCAAATTCTCAGTAAGGGTAGTCATGGAGAAAATAAAACAAACCATATACATTTGAACATAAAAACATGAACATGATTTTTAAACATCGAAATATTGAGCAATGACATAAAACATGGTAGTACGTAAGGCATAGATCATAATAGAACATCAATAATGATAAAATAGCTTGGGAATAAAACTTTTAATTGTGGAAAAACATTAAGCACATGATATGATTTCCATCTTAGCTAAGGCATTACTGCCAAGACCATCTTAGTGGACATAGTCCCTTTCTGAATCGAGTTCACTCCTCGTTTCAGTCCTGTATTACTGAACCAGTTTAACTTGCCATTCCAGCCATGTCTATCTCATGAGATATAAGCCTTTACCAAATGCATTGGATAGAGATATAAATCCAACCCATATCATATTGAAATCATTCTTACTTGTGCCACAAAATAACATATATCATTCATCATAACCGAAAGAATAAAATGGGTTTCATAAACATCATCCAATCATTACATAATCTATATAAAACAAATTGATATTTCATCATAAGAAATGTGAAACCATGTAAATCATAGAGACATTATACTTAAAACATATACATATGAAATAATGTCATCTTATATGGAAAATGATTTTTATAAAACACTTGAAATGAATTCTTGAGGAAAATATCCTTTCTTCTTCAAAATCATTTTCTTTTCACAAAATTCCATGCAATTTTAAAAGAAAATTATTTTGATGAAAATAGTCATAAAATCTTATAGAGTACGCTTCATGAAAATGAGGAATTATGAAACCGTAAAAATCCGTTCACGCCATATAAGTTAAAAATATCACTCTTCTTGTACTTTTGTTGGAAAAGTCAAAAAGCTCCCTGTTTGGTAAAAAAAAGTAAGATTCCATTCATAACATGTGGTAAATTCCAATAATGGGTAAAAGGGACTTTAAAAATACATGAATACAATTTTAGAAAACATGGGAAAGGATGAAAACAATAACCCCAGTAAATACTTACGAATAACAATCTCGGATAAGAACGATTGGAATAGTTATCCCTTACCTTAGGTCTGATATGCTTCGTACATATCTGAACCTCCTGTATAATTATTTAAATAATGTCATTGAATTATTAAAGAATCATATTCATTGTTATGATATCATATATGGTTCACTTATGACTTTATATTACCTGTTCTTTTGTAAATTCAATGTTAAAAAGTGTTTTGGGTAAAATCGTTTCATTTTTCGTTCGTGTTTTGACTTGTAATTATTCATATGATTACTTAGATCATGATTACTTAATTCCAGAATATAAAACATTATTTATATATAATATATATTCAGAATATACATATATATAATAGATCGATAAAAGGAAATAATTACACCGTTCATGGAGACGGTAGGCCGTACGTACGCATGAACGTTGTTTTCGTTTCCTCATTGAATTGAATGTAATTAATTGGATGACATACACACATATATATATAAATCCAGTATCATTATTATTTCATATATTTCATGATTACTTATTATATATACTTTATAATCATTCATGAATGGTTAATCATTGAGAATTAATCTCATCACGTCGTGGAGACGGTTGTCCATACGTACGCACGAGCGATGATATCGTTCCCATAATTATTAAATTGAATTGGAGTGGATGATACAATATATCAGAATCAGTATTATGTTATAATAACTATTTATAGTTATTCTTTACACCATTATATCCATCCAAGTAAAGTGGTGTTGGAAAAACAGAATACACCACGGCGTGGAGACAGTATTCCGTACGTATGCACGCGCGGTGATTTCGTTTTCCGTAGGATGGATAGAAGGTGAAATGGGTTTGTTTCATATTTATAATAATATATCAGTATATTAGTGACACTGATGTTATTACTTTATAATGAAACAACTAAATAAGAAGAAGTTGAAGATGAAATACGCTTGAAATAATCGGTAGAAGAGATTACCTTTTCTTCAACGCACCTCCTTTAAACATCTTCATAGGGGACTACAGTTCGACTTTTGAGAAGACCAGTACCACTATAAGGTTTCTAGGTAAGTGGGGAAGTTAAATGTTCAGAGGTTGGCCGATCTTCAAGGCTCAAAATGGTGTGAGGAAGAGAGGGAGGAGGTGCCCTTTTATAAGGGAGGAGAGGGGCACCTTTGGAATCCTCAAAAATAGTAGTTTAATATAAATTCAAAACCCACATAAAAACCTCCAAAAATGACTCAATTCGAAGATTAGATGATATAGGGTTTTAATATAATCAACAAATAAAATTTAGACATGTTTTGATCTTATTTTAAACCATATCATTTTAATTTATCCTTATTTAATCTATTTAAGTTTATTTGTGGTAATAAAATTTAAAATTTTAAATGGTTATAAATAATCACTTATGTGTTTTTAGTTTTCCATAATTGGATACTTTATGACATTTTCGACTATATAAATTTCAATTTATATTTTTTAAATATTTTTTTGATTTTTATACAATTTAATAATATGTTATTTTTATAAAATAACAATAGTGTCAATTTTGACACTTTTCAATTATTTGAATTTAAATAAAATATATACAGAATATTTGTTCGAAATAAAAGCTTTAATAGATTCATAAAATGTCATATGTATCTATAAAATTAGTGGAGCACATTAAATAGTTCATATAATATTTATTTTAATATTTTTAAAATCATTTATTTTATATTTTAATTAATAAAATAATTTCAACATCACTATTGTGTCATAATTAATGATAATTATTTAATCCTAAATTTTTTAAATAAATTCATATGATATAGATAATCGTATTAGCTTTCTGGAGACGATTCATGTTCAAAGTTTCATTATTTTTATCACTAAATTAAAATTATTATACTTATAAGATTTAAGAAAGTGACATGTTGTCACTTTCTTTGATTTTAATAATAATTAAATTATTTTCAGGGAAAAAAGTCCATCAAATGAATCTAATCTGACACTTAGGTGATATGGGTCATCGTTTAGTCATCCAATAGTATTTTGGCAGGTTTTAGGATAATTTTATAATCTTATATTTACCCTTAATTTCCCGATTTATCTTTAACTATGGTAAATAAAATTTATCGTAGTTACTATAAATAATGCCCAAAAATAAAAAATTGTCTATTAATATAATTTGGACACACTGATTACAAATATGGAATCCATTTTTCCAAATTCAATATACATAAGTTGCAGAAATTAAATTAAAATTAATCTCGTTGTCAAAAGAAAACGGGTTTTTGTTTAAAACATTGGAAAAGATTGAATTGATTTAACCTACAAATTCAATGTAAAATCAATGTAAATGACTTACATAAAATTAAATGGTAAAAATATATTCTATTTATACTTTAAACCCATTAAATATTATAATTTAACCAAATAAATTATTACGATTAAAAAAGTTATTTTTAATTTAAATATAGCATGTTTTTACTATTTATTAAAATATGAAAGTTATTAGAATAATATGAAAAATTTATCCAAAGTAAATTTTTATATCCTTATTCCAAAGAAGAGTTTTATTTTGTCAAATTGATGTTATAAACATGTCAAAAACTAGATTTAATGTGGATGCGCCATCAAAAGGCGGCAAAACTGCATTTTTTTGAAAAATACATATTTTACCTGAAAAAATTATTTTGTTCTTATACCATGTTCTAGAAAATGTGTAAGATGAATAAAAATTCAATATTTAGTTAATAAAATTCATAACGGCTAGTTCATAATAATATTATAATAATATATCATTGTTTAGTAAAACCCGGTGTTGCGTACAACACACGCTATTGAGGAAGGTCGTGATTGCGTGTAATGCAAGCCATGTTAGGGTTGCGTGTAGTGAATGACTCCTTTGTTGTTTCGTATAACAAAATACAACCATATATTATTAATACATTGAATATATATATATATATATACTCAATGTTTCGTAGAATAACTACTATCAACCAAAATTGAAATTGTGTGTAACACGATCCAAGATTAGCATTGCATATATTGTAAGCTAATACGGTGTTGCGTATAACACAAGATAATATTTGGGTATCATACAACACAATACATCAAATAATTTAAAAATAATACTTCTCATAAAATCTCAGGGTGTTACATTATACCCCCCTTAAAATGAATTTCTCCCTCGAAGTTCGTCAAGGTTATAAATGGTTGACTACTTGAAAGTTTCTTTAATAGAAACCCACATACTAAAACTTAATTTTAAAAAGTGATGTATGAAGCATAATGGTTACCCAAATTAACTCATCACTGGGTTTCGTTGTGGGAGAACATAGGTGAAAATATGGATATGGAAGAGAAATCTAAACATCAGGTTCTGATGGGGAGTGGTAGAGAACATGGCTATGAAAAAGCCAACAATCACAAAGCAATAGATTTGTGATGATATAAGGTACCATCTGATTCCTTGGATATAAGGGCACTATGACAACATTTTTGGTTTTCAGGATCATTTCCCTAATGTTGAAGAATTTTCGAATCAAAAGAAATACTTACATTGTAACACCCTGAGATTTTATGAAAAATATTCTTTTCATTAATGTCTTGTGTTGTACGCTAAAACAAAAGGAGAATTCACAACACACATCCTTAACTTACCTTGCATTACACGCAATCACGACTTTCCTCGATAGCGTGTGTAGTACGCAATACCGAGTTTCACTAAACAACGATATGCTATTAAAATATTATTAAAACTAGCCGTTATGAATAGTAATAACCACTTTTTGAAATTTTGTAAATTTTATTTTTCAAAATTGACTTCATTTTTGGATTCGGAATATCTAAATTTTCTTAGGGTGGAATTTTGGTACTTTTTGGATAACTTTCATATTCTGATGAATAGTGAAAATTACAAAATTTTAATTAAAAAGAACTTTTTTTAATAGAAATAATTAATAGTGATAAATTATTAATTTGAGTGGTTTTAAAGTATATTTAGAATATAGTTTTACAATTTAATACAATTTTGGTCATTGGATGTAATTCGACATTTAAACCAGACATAAACAAGTGTCAATCTTTTGATAGTTATTATCTCTTAAAAACACTCTATTTGTTTTGACGACGAGAATTGATTTTTAAATTAATTAATTAAACTAATATGTTTTGAATTTGGTGAAATAGACATCATTTTTGAGTTCATAATATCAAATATAGCTTAGGCCTAATTTTTGGTATTTTTCTGGAAACTTGCATTTTTTGATTAATAATGAAACCACTAAGTGGTAGCTAAAAAAATGAATTTTTCATAAAACATAATTTTACCACTTCTGTGAGTGGAATTTCAAAAATCTGAGAGACACGGTTGATGTTAGTAAGTAAAATGTGGTTCAATGAGATGAAAAATATTTTTTGGTGAATAGTAACTTTTTACTTTTTTTACCACGGTTAAAAGTAAATAGGGTAATTAAGGGTAAAAATGTTATTAATATTCCCCTAAAACATGTACTAATTCTATTGGATAAGTATAATTCGACCAAAAACAACCTTAGGAATAAAATATTATCATTTAGTCCCACTTGGATTAGATTAGGACATTTATTATTAATTTATTTACAGAAGGGTTAAAATAGTTAAAATCAATGTTTAATAAGTAAATTATTCTTAATATAGGGTTATACATAAGATAAATTCGACTATAAATATTAATTAGAAAGATAAATAGATTTCCCACATAATAGTAATTTATTTTTAATTTTTAGACATTAAATAATTTAATTTATTTATGACACAACGATGATGAAGTAATTATCTTATTAATGAAATATTGACATAATTGATGTTATAAATACCCAAATAAATGTAATTTGAAACTTTTTATGAATTAAAATAATTTTATAGGTTAATATGACATGTTAGTATTGATTTAATTAAATGTTTTAGAACTAATCATTCTGTTATGATTTTCACAAAAATCAATTACTAAATAGTGTCAAAATTGACATATAATAGTTTTTAAAACAAATATTATATTATTAATTGTTATTTTATTCCTAAAAATCTAAGGTTCGGACAAATGACTTAGATAAGGTTATATAGATTAATAATAAACAACTTGGGGTTTGTTTGGCTTCTTATAGTAAGTTTATTAACCTTATAGGGTAAGAACACAAAAAGACACGGTAAAAGTAAAATTATCTATCTTAAAGTTAAATATAAATGAAAAGGATAAAATAGGAAAATAAACTTGTCTAAATTCTATTGGATGAGAGGATTTCTACCCATCCCCACCTTATATTAGAAATAAATCAATTTGGAGCTATTTAAAACCGAATTTGTCTTTATAATTAAATAATATTTTTAGTTATTCCAAAGGTGCCCCTCTCCTGCCTTATAAAAGGGCACCTCCTCCCCCTCTTCCTCACACCACTTTGAGACTTCATGTTCGGCCAAACCCTGCCAAATTATCTTCTCCACTTCCCTAGAAACATCCTAGAGGTCCTGGTATTCTTTAAAGACCAATTTTAGTACCCTAAGAGGAGGAATCAAAGAGGCACTTCAAAGAAGAGGTAATGTCCATTACCGATTGTTTTATATTTATTTCTTCTTCCACTTCTTCTTCTTAAGTTGTTTCATTATGAAAAAATAACATCAGTATCACTCATATACAGATATGTTATTATAAGTATGAAACAACCCTATTTCACCATCTATCCATCCTATGGAAAATGAAATCACCGCGCATGCGTACGTACGGAATACCGTCTCCACGCCGTGGTGAAATCTATTTTCCACCACCACCTTACTTGAATGGTTATAATGGTGTAAATAATAACTATATATGATTATTTTAAAGTGATATTGATTCTTAAATAGTATACATTCACTCCAATACAGTCCCACGATCATGAGAATGATATCATCGCTCGTGCGTACGTACGGACTACCGTCTCCACGACGAGATGAGATTGATCCTCCACTTTAACCATTCATGAATGATTATAAAGTACATATAATAAGTAATCATGAAATATATGACATAATAATGATACTGGATTTATGTGTATATATATGTATTTCATCTACTTAATTCTATTCAACTCAATAAGGAAACGAAAACAGCGTTCATGCGTACGTACGGCCTACCGTCTCCATGAATGGTGTATTTCTTTCCATTTTCTAATTTATTATATATATGTATATTATGAATATATATTATTTATAAATCATGTTTTATATTCTAGAATTAAGTAATCATGATCAAAGTAATCATATGAATAATTACAAGTCAAAACACGGACGACAAATGAAACAATTTTACCCAAAATGATCTTTAACATGGAATTTACAAAAGAACAGGTAATATAAAGTAATAAGTGAAACATATATGATATCATAACAATGATTATGATTCTGGAATAATTCAATGACATTATTTAAATCATTATACAGGAGTTTCGGACACATACGAAGAAAATCAGACCTAAGGTAAGGGAAAATATCACAATCTCATTTTTATCCGAGATTGTTTATACTTTGGCATTTACTGGGGTGTATTTTATCATCCACATCCATGTTTCCTCAATATTTAATATTTATATCCTTCTACAATATTTTATATCCAATTTTACCCTTTTGTGAGTTTTTAGTAAAAGATATGAAAGGAATCTTTTGTCGTTTTCCGTACGAGGTACTTTTTGACTTTTCCGACAAAAGGACGAGAAGAATGTTTTTTTTAAATTATACGGCATGAATGGATTTTTAAAACATTATTTCCAAGAAGCTTCCTTTACAAGTTTTCATGTTTATTTTTAATCAACTTCTTTTAGTTTAGAATTGTATTACATGTTAAGAAAGGAAATGTTTTTTTTGAAGTAGAAAGGATATTTTCCTCAAGAATGAAGTTCAAGAGTTTTATCAAAATTATTTTCCATCTATGATAATATAGGGTTATGTTTTTATCCCTATTATTACATGGATTTGATTATGTGGTGATGGAAATATTTTTATGAATTCCTTTATCTTATGTGAATTGTTTTTATGTTGTCACGATGTTTAAGATTCCAATTTTTATTACATGGGTTATGCAATGATGTATGATTTAAGACTTTGTGGCACACATAAGTATGGTATCATTATGAGATGGGTGGGTCCTATATCTCCCTCCAATTCATTGGGTAAAGATTTTATATCTCATGAGATAGACATGGCTGGAACGGTAGGTTATACCGGTTCAGTGAAACAGGACTGAAACGAGGAGTGAACTCGGTTCAGAAAAGGACTTTGTCCACTAAGATAGTCTTGGCCATGAGTCTTGACTAATAAGAAATGATTCTCTCTGATTATGTGGGTATGCCACAAAGTTTCATGTTTTATTTTATGATTATTGGGATTACATTTCACTACTATGATTTATCCCATGTTAAGAAATCATGATCTCTTTTGTAGTTTAAGATTCCCAAAAGATATGTTCTTATTAATATGATGTGATTGATATTTCTTTTGTTTACCCTTACTGAGCATTTGAGCTCACCCTTTTATGTTTTCTTTTCCTCAGGATATAAAGAAAGGTTTTAGGTAATAAAAAAAATGGAAGATATTTATTGGGAGATGTTGAAGATCTTTCACCACGATTAGAAGATTTTATTCCGAGTTTCCAAAGACACTAAACTATTACGGTCCTTGTGTGATTGTTTTTCTTATGTATTAATTATTCCACAAAATTAATGTAACATTCATGTATGTCATGCTTCGGGTCTCTACAGTTGGTATCAGAGGAAAGGTTTAGTCAACCTTTGGAAACTAGGATGTGAAAACGTTAGTAAGATCCCTAGAGATATTTCTAAGGTATGTCTAGTGATGTCCCTCGGGATAAGTATACGTATAGGATACAGTCCTAGAACTACGATAACGATCATAGAATTTAACCTAAGATGCTAGATATTGAGGATACTCCCCCTTTATTATGTTGTTTTCCCTAGCATGATTTTTGCCTCTCACACTATTCTTTTTGGGTTTTAGACGATGGCTGGAACCCGAAGGAACCGTGTTGATCAATGCAATGGACAACACAATGATTGTCCTCCTGAACAAACAAATGTTATGGGAGACGGAGTGCAAAATATTATTTCTATACTTACACAAGCTATGAATCATTCTGGACTTCCAAATGAGTAGAGAAGGGAACAATATTCTATTGAGTCCTTCATGAGGAAGCGTCCACCTTCTTTCAGTGGGTCTTCTGATCCACTTGTTGCTGAACAATGGATCAGTACTACTGAAAAGATATTTTCAGTTCTTCAATGTTCTGAACATGATAAAGTCAACTTAGCAGTATATTGTTTGGAAGTTGAAGCTGATCAATGGTGGAATCTTATCAAGAATACGAGGCAAAGAGATGAAATTGAGTCCATGGAATGGCACGAATTTCAAGAACTTATTTTTCAATAAGTACTTTCCTCGTATTCTTCGAACAAAGATGGAGAAGGGGTTTCATGAACTAAAGCAACAGGATGATGAATCTGTTGGTATATACGAAGCGAATTTTACAAGGCTTGCAAGGTATTCATCTGGATTTATCATCCGACCTGAACGTAAAGTTGATCGATTCTTTAGTGGCTTGAAACCAAATATTCGAAGGGCATTAGCTATAAGAGACTTCAGCAGCTATGAAGAAATTGTGTGTTTTGCTATCAAGGTAGAAATGAAAGTTGGTGTTACTTATCCATCTCATAGTTTTGACAAGAAACGAAAGATGGAGTTCAAGGAGAAATCTCAAAATAATGGTGAAAAGAAGATGAATGTTTCTTTATGCTCAAAGTGTGGAAAGAAGCATGGTGGAGATTGTCTTAAAGGGACAAGTAAATGTTCCAAATGTGGAAAGGAAGTTCATCGGGCATTTGAATGCCGCAATGATGGGAAGAAGATGTCTAATGATGCAAACAAAGGAATGGATACACAGAATGAACCTACTACACTTCAATGTTTCAAGTGCAAGTAGATGGGACATTATGCCAATAAATGCCCTAATCCAAGGGTTAGTGAGGATCGACATGAGCAACCACTTAAGGCAAAGGAAAAAGGGAAGTCACATGCGATCACCATTGTTGATGTTGAATATGACAACGATGTGGTGGAATGATTAAGTGTTTATGTAATGGGATTCCAAAATAATGTTGAGTATTGGAATATTTATATATTGGTCTGTGGTGGATTTCAATAATTTTATGGTACCGGTAACCATGGAAAGTGATTGAGATATTTTTGGAAAAAAGATGATATGCACATAGTGAAGGGAAAACGAGAAAATGAAATATTTGACAGTATTCATGAGCTCATGATTGATATAAGGACTAAGTGATATCATGGTTTGAGTATATAGAATTTTGAGGATTTTTCTATATGGAAAGTTTTAACTTTTAACTGCATTAATGTTTTCACTAAGGTTCAATGGGTATTAATTTTTCAAGAGAATACATGATTAAGTCCTTCGAATGTTTGGAATATGACCAACAAGACATATCTCATGATATACGGGGATCAACTATGGTATTAACATGCTTATTATATGAAATCTTTGGTAATCGTTTTCACTATAATATGATATTGGACAACAGTATTATGGATAATCCTAAATATTGGAATGGACTATGTTAGACATAAGTGAGTATTGTTTAAGGATAAAAGTTTTTTTCGATATTATTGATGGGATGCTATAGTAATGTAGTTTTAGAAAAAGGACAACCTGCAGGACGGGCGACAGCCCATCACGTCGGACAAGGTTGTGGGAATCGAACCCACAACCGAAGTGTGACTGGCCTTTATCGCCTACCACCGGCCTATAGGAAGTCCCCGGTTAGTAGAAACTAGTTTTATTTTATTACACGTATAAGTTCATTTTTGGAATCGTATACGATTAACTTCACCATAGATGGTCTTATGTATTTTTGATAACTTTTGTAACCTTTTGTTTGAGACAGATAGAATGACCCATCATTCTATCACATGATCTACTAACACTTCACGAATGACAAATCCAACTTCATGTCTTTATGATATGAAGTGGAAATTGTCCAAAGAATGACCAACGGTGACACAGTACCAGAATCACGAAAGTATTTCTTCTAATTCCAATTTCATACACTTTAGTGAAATGATCTTGAAACCAAAAATGTTGTCCTAGTGCTCTTATATCTGATGAATTAGATGGTACCTTAGATCGTCACAAATTTATGGCTTTGTGATTGCTGGATTTTCTATAGCCATGTCCTCTACCACTCTCCATCAGAACATGATGGTTAGATTTCGCTTCGATATCCATATTTTCACCTATGTGGAAACCCAGTGATTAGTTTATTTGGGTAACCATTACGTTTCATACTTTTGTTTTTAAAGAATGGTTTTGGTATTCCTTTTTACGATGTGGGTTTCAATTAAAGAAACTTTTAAGTAGTAAACCATTTATAACCCCGACGAATTTCGAGGGAAAAAATCATTTTAAGGGGGTTAGAATGTAACACCCCGAGATTTTATGAAAAATATTCTTTTCATTAATGTCTTGTGTTGTACGCTAAACCAAAAGGAGATTTCACTACACGCATCCTTGACTTTCCTTGCATTACACGCAATCACGACCTTCCTCGATAGCGTGTGTAGTACGCAATACTGAGTTTCACTAAACAACAATATGCTATTAAAATATTATTCAAACTAGCCGTTATGAATAGTAATAACCACTTTTTGAAATTTTGTAAATTTTATTTTTCAAAATGGACTTCATTTTTGGATTCGGAATATCGAAATTTTCTTAGGGTGAAATTTTGGTACTTTTCGGATAACTTTCATATTCTGATGAATAGTTAAAATTACTAAATTTTAATTAAAAAGAACTTTTTTAATAGAAATAATTAATAGTGATAAATTATTAATTTGAGTGGTTTTAAAGTATATTTAGAATATATTTTTAAAATTTAATACAATTTTGGTCATTGGATGTAATTCTACATTTAAACCAGACATAAACAAGTGTCAATCTTTTGATAGTTATTATCTCTTAAAAACACGCTATTTGTTTTGACGACGAGAATTAATTTTTAAATTAATTAATGCAACTAATATTTTTTTTAATTTGGTAAAATAGACATCATTTTTGAGTTCATAATATCAAATATATCTTAGGCCTAATTTTTGGTATTTTTCTGGAAACTTTCATTTTTTGATGAATAGTGAAACCACTAAGTGGTAGTTAAAAAAATGAATTTTTTGTAAAACTTAATTTTACCGCTTCTGTGAGTGGAATTTGAAAAATCCGAGAGACATGGTTGATGTTATTAAGTAAAATGTGATTCAATGAGATGAAAAAAAATTTTGGTGAATAGTAACTTTTTACTTTTTTTTACCACGGTTAAAAGTAAATAGGGTAATTAAGGGTAAAAATGTTATTATTATTACCCTAACACATGTCCTAATTCGATTGTATTAGTGTAATTCAACCAAAAACAACTTTAGGAATAAAATATGATCATTTAGGCCCACTTGGATTAGATTAGGACATTTATTATGAATTTATTTAAAGAAGGGTTAAAATAGTTAAAATCAATGTTTAATAAGTAAATAATTTTTAATATAGGGTTATACATAAGATAAATACGACTATAAATATTCATTAGAAAGATAAAGAGATTTCCTACATAATAGTATTTTATTTGTAATTTTTAGACATTAAAAAATTTAATTTATTTATGACACAACGTTGATGCAGTAATTATCTTATTAATGAAATATTGACATAATTGATGTTATAAATACCCAAATAAATGTAATTTGAGACTTTTTAGGAATTACAATAATTTTATAGGTTAACATGACATGATATTATTTATTTAATTAACTTTTTTCGAACTAATCATTCTGTTATGATTTTCACAAAAATCAATTACTAAATAGTGTCAAAATTGACATATAATAGTTTTTAAAACAAATATTATATTATTAATTGTTATTTTATTCCTAAAAATATAAGGTTAGGCCAAATGACTTAGATAAGGTTATATATATTAATAATAAACAACTTGGGGTTCGTTTGGCTTCTTATAGTAAGTTTATTAACCTTATAGGGTAAGAATACAAAAAGACACGGTAAAAGAAAAATTATCTAACATAAAGATAAATATAAATGATAAGGTTAAAATAGGAAACTAAACATGTCTAAATTCTATTGGATGAGAGGAGTTCGACCCATACCCACCTTATCTTCTAAATAAATCAATTTGGAGCTATTTAAAACCGAATTTGTCTTTATAATAAAATAATATTTGTAGTTATTCCAAAGGAGCCCCTCTCCTCCCTTATAAAAGGGAACCTCCTCCCCCTCTTCCTCACACCACTTTGAGCCTTAAATCTTGTCCAACCACTGCCAAATTCTCTTCTCCACTTCCCTATAAATATCCTAGAGGTTCTGGTCTTCTTAAAAGACCAATTTTAGTACCCTAAGAGGAGGACTCAAAGAGGCACTTCAAAGAATAGGTAATGTCCATTACCGATTCTTTTATCTTTATTTCTTCTTCCACTTATTCTTCATAGGTTGTTTCATTATGAAGTAATAACATCAGTATCACTGATATACTGATATGTTATTATAATTATGAAACAACCCTATTTCACCATCTATCCATCCTATGGAAAACGAAATCACCGCGCGTGCGTACGTACGGAATACCGTCTCCACACCATGGTGAAATCTATTTTCCACCACCACCTTACTTGGATGGGTATAATGGTGTAAATAATAACTATATATGATTATTTTAATGTGATATGGATTCTGAAATAGTATACATACACTCCAATACAGTCCCACAATCATGAGAATGATATCATCGCTCGTGCATACGTACGGACTACCGTCTCCACGACGCGATGAGATTCATTCTCCACTTTAACCATTCATGAATGATTATAAAGTACATATAATAAGTAATCATGAAATATATTACATAATAATGATACTAGATTTATGTGTATATATATGTATTTCATCTACTTAATTCCATTCAACTCAATAAGGAAACGAAAACAGCGTTCATGCATACGTACGGCCTACCGTCTCCATGAACGGTGTATTTCTTTCCATTTACTAATTTATTATATATATGTATATTCTGAATATATATTATATATAAATCATGCTTTATATTCTGGAATTATGTAATCATGATCTAAGTAATCATATGAATAATTACAAGTCAAAAAACGGACGACAAATGAAACAATTTTACCCAAAACGCTCTTTAACATGGAATTTACAAAAGAACGGGTAATATAAAGTAATAAGTGAACCATATATGATATCATAACAATGAGTATGATTCTGTAATAAGTCAATGACATTATTTAAATCATTATACAGGAGGTTCGGACACTTACGAAGCAAATCGGACCTAAGGTAAGGGAAAATATCACAATCTCATTTTTATCCGAGATTGTTTATACTTTGGCATTTACAGGGGTGTATTTTATCATCCACATCCATGTTTCCTCAATATGTAATATTTATATCCTTCTACAATATTTTATATCCAATTTTACCCTTCGGTGAGTTTTTAGTAAAATATATGAAAGGAATCTTTTGTCGTTTTCCGTACGAGGTACTTTTTGACTTTTCCGACAAAAGTACGAGAAGAATGTTTTTTTAACTTATACGGCATGAATGAATTTTTAAAACATTATTTCCAAGAAACTTCCTTTACAAGTTTTCATGTTTATTTTTAATCAACTTCTTTTAGTTTAGAATTGTATGACATGTTATGAAAGGAAATGTTTTTTGATGTAGAAAGGATATTTTCCTCAAGAATGAAGTTCAAGAGTTTTATCAAAATTATTTTCCATCTAAGATAATATATGGTTCTGTTTTTATCCCTATTATTACATGGATTTGGTTATGTTGTGATGGAAATATTTTTATGAATTCCTTTAACTTATGTGAATTGTTTTATGATGTCACGATGTTTAAGATTCCCATTTTTATTACATGGGTTATTCAATGATGTATGATTTAAGATTTTGTGGAACACATAAGAATGGTATCATTATGAGATGGGTGGGACCTATATCTCCCTCCAATGCATTGGGTAAAGATTTTATATCTCATGAGATAGACATATCTGGAACCGTAGGTTATACCGGTTCAGTGAAACAGGACTGAAACGAGGAGTGAACTCGGTTCAGAAAGGGACTTTTTTACACTAAGATAGTCTTGGGAATGAGTCTTGACTAATAAGAAATGATTCTCTATGATTATGCGTGTATACCACAAAGTTTCATGTTTTATGTTATGATTATTGGGATTACATTTCACTACTATGATTTATCCCATGTTAATAAATCATGATCTCTTTTGCAGGTTAAGATTTCCAAAAGATATGTTCTTTTGAATATGATGTGATTGATATTTCTTTTTTTTACCCTTACTGATAATTTGAGCTCACCCTTTTATGTTTTCTTTTCCCCAGGATATAAAGAAAGGTTTTAGGTAAGAAAAAAATAGAAGATCTTTATTGGGAGATGTTGAAGATCTTTCACCAAGATTAGAAGATTTTATTCCGAGTTTCCAAAGACACTAAACTATTACGGTCCTTGTGTGTTTGTTTTTCTTATGTATTATGTATTCCGAAAAAGTAATGTAATATTCATGTACGTCAAGCTTCAGGTCTCTACATACTTGATTTTGGTTCAATCTCACCGTTGTTCGTGCCTTGGACAATTTCCACTTCATCTCTTAAAGAAATGAAGTTGAATTTGTCATTCATGAAGTGTTTGTAGATCATGTGATAGAATTATGAGTCATTCCATCTGTTTCAAACAAAAGGTTAGAAAATGTTATCAAATATACATTAGTCCATCTACGGTGTGGTTAATCATATATGATTCAAAAAATGGACATATACATCATCTATCATACCGCTTAATAAAATAAAACTAGTTTCTACTTACCAGGGACATCCTGTAGGCTAGTGGTATGTGATAAAGGCCAGTCACACTTCAGTTGTGGGTTTGATTCCCACATCTTTTTCCGACACGGCAGGTTGTCGCCTGTCCTATATGTTTTCCTTTTTCTAAAATTACATCATTATAACATTCCATCAATAATATCGCAAGAAGTTCTAGCCTTAAACAATACTAACTTGTGTCCAACATAATCCATTCCAATCTTTAGGCTTATCCAAAATACATATGTCCAATCTCATAGTATAAAGAAAAAATTTACTAGAAATTTCATCTACCGAGCATGTGAATACCTTAATCACGCATTCTCTTGAAAATTTAAAACTCATTGAACCTTTGTGAAAACATTAATTCTGTCAAAAGTTAACTCTTTCAACATACTAAAATCCCAAAATTTCGATATACACAAACCACGGTATCACTTTGTCCTTATATTAGTCATGAGCTCATGAATATTATCAAACATTTCATTTTCTCTTTATTACACATATCATCTTCTTTCCGAAAATATTTCAATAACTTTTCATGGTTACCGATGCCATATTCTTATGGAAAGCCAAAATGGACCAATACATAGATATTCCAATATACCATAAAAGTACCTCAACAAAATTATTCTTGAATACCAATACGAAACACTTCAATCCATCATCTTCAATGATTGTCATGGAATAAGTTCTTCCTTGATTTAGAAATAACTTCTTAGGTCAAGCCATTGAGTTGGGTAATGCCCATGTTCTCCGTAGATAAGACATTGGACTCCATAATAGTCTGTCACTCTATGACCCTTTTCTCCACATAAATAACATCTTCTCCTACGTTGGAGGTATTCCTCAAGGTTCTTCATCCCTTCTTTAGAAATCTCAATATTCCTTTGTCTATGCTCCTCACCATGCGAACATGCATAAAATTCCATCTTCCAATTATTTGATGACTTAGGAATACAACTAAAGTTCACCATGTTAATCATATATCGAAATGACTGATTCGGCATAATCATGATATCTTCCTCTCCAGGAGATACATAATTTTTTTGATCATAGTAACCAATTTGTCCATTGTAATCAATGTTAATCAAATTCCTTCTCGTTCCCTCTATTGACTAAGACCAGAAACCAGAGTGTAAGAAATAGTTAAAATAACGAGGAACCACATAATCATAAAAAGTCACTTATGGGATGTCTAAATTATCAAAAAATTATTTAATCCATGACACCTTAGGTTCACCCTAGGTTATTAATGATTGGAAACATAATTTATAGGACTCTAACCTATACGTATACTTAACCATAGGGACATCCCTAGACATACCAAAGGACCGTAATAGTTTAGTGTCTTTGGAAACTTGGAACGTAATCTTCTAATTGTAGTGAAAGATCTTCAACTTCTCCCATAAAGATCTTCCCATTTTGTTTTCTTACCTAAATCATTCTTTATATCCTGGAAAAAAGAAAACATAAAAAGGGTGAGCTCAAATTCTAAGTAAGGGCAAACATAGTGAACATAAAACAATCCATAAACATTTGAAAGAAAAAACATGAACATGAAATTTAAACATCAAAATCTTGAGCAAAGACATAAATCGTGGAAGTATGTAAGGCATATATCATAATGGAACATCAACCATGATAAAATTTAATGGGAATAAAACATGAATTTGTGGAAACCATTCAGAACATGTTATGATTTCATAGTAGCCAAGGCATTGCTGCCAAGACCATCTTAGTGAACAAAGTCGCTTTTTGAATCGAGTTCACTCTTTGTTTCAGTCCTGTAACACTGAACCGGATTAACTTACTGTTCCAGCCACGTCTATCTCATGAGATATAAATCTTTATCCAATGCAATGTAGGGAGATATATGTCCCACCCATCTCATAATGAAATCATTATTACTTGTACCACAAAAAAAACATACATCATTCATAATAACCCAATATATAAAATGGGTTTCATAAATATCATCCCATCATCGCATAATCCATATAAAATAAATGGATATCATTTCATAATAATAAAATTGAAACCATGTAAATCATAGAGACATTATACTTGAAACATACACATATGAAATAATATCATCTTAGACGAAAAATGGTTTCGATAAAACACTTGAAATGAATTCTTGAGGAAAATATCCTTTCTTCTTCAAAATCATTCTCTTTCTACAAAATGTCATGAAATTTTAAATGAAAAGGATTTTTTTGAAAATAGTCATGAAATATTTTGGAGGAAGCTTCTTGAAAATAAGGTTTTATAAAACCGTAAAAATCCTTTCATGTTGAATAAGTTTAAAAAACATTCTTCTCGTACTTTTGCCGGAAAAGTCAAAAAAGTACCTCGTAATGTAAACAAATGAAAGATTTCATACATACCATGTAGTAAAAGTCAAAAATGGGTAAAAAGGACTTAAAATATACATGTAACAATTTTTAGAAAATAGGGACATGGATGATAGATATAACCCCAGTGAATACTTACGTATAAACAATCTCAGAAAAAAATGAGATTGGAAAAGTTATCCATTACCTTAGGTCTGATATGCTTAGTATGGATCCGAACCTTCAGTATAATGATTTAAATAATGTCATTGACTTATTACATAATCATATTCATTGTTGTGATATCATATATGTTTCACTTATGACTTTATATTACCCGTTCTTTTGTAAATTCCATGTTAAAGTAGCGTTTTGGATAAAATTATTTCATTTATCGTATGTGTTTCGACTTTTCGTTCTTGATATTATAACTTATATCCTGATTTACATAATTCCAGAATGTAAATCATGATTTATATATAATATGTATTCATCATATACATATATATTATAGATCGATAAAAGAAATGAAATACACCATTCATGGAGACGGTAGGTCGTACGTACACATGAACGCTGTTTTCGTTTCCTTATTGAATTGAATGGAATTAAGTAGATGACATACATATATATATATACATAAATCTAGTATCATTATTATTTCATATATTTCATGATTACTTATTATATATACTTTATAATCATTAATGAATGGTTAACATGGAGAATGAATCACATCGCGTCGTGGAGACGGTAGTCTGTACGTACACACAAGAGATGATATTATAATAACCATATATAGTTATTTCATAACACCATTATACCCATCCTTGTAAGGTGTTGTTGGAAAAACAGATTACACCACAGCGTGGAGACGGTATTCCGTCCATACGCACGCGTGGTGATTTTTTTTCCATAGGATGGATAGAAGGAGAAATAGGATTGTTTCATTTTTATAATAAAATATCAGTATATGAGGGATACTAATTTTATTACTTCATAATGAAACATCTAAAGAAGAGGGAGTAGAAGAAGAATGGAACTTGAAGAAAATGGTAGAAGGTATCACCTCTTTCTCGAAGTGCCTCCTTTAAACTTTTTCTTAGGGCACTAGAGTTGGTCTTTTGAGAAGACCAGTACCTCTAGTAGGTTTCTAAGGAAGTGGGGAAGTGAAATGGACAGAGTTTGTCCGAGATTCAAGGCTCAAAGTGGTGTAAGGAGGAGAGGGGGGAGGTTCCCTTTTATAAGGGATGAGAGGGGCACCTTTGGAATCCTCAAACATATTAGTTTAATATAATTTCAAACCCCACATAAAAACCTCCAAAAATGACTCAATTCGAAGATTATATTAGATAGGGTTTTAATCTCATCAACCAATAAAATTTAGACATAATTTGATCTTATTTTAAACCTTATCATTTTTATTTATCCTCATTTAATCTATTTATGTTTATTGTGGTAATAAAATTCTAAATTTTAAATGGTTATAAATAATCACTTATGTGTTGTTAATTTTCCATAATTGGATACTTAATTCCATTGTCGACTATATAAATTTCAATTTATAAATTTTAAATATTTTTGTGATTTTTAAACAATTTAATTATATGTTAATTTTTTTAAATAACAATAGTGTCAATTTTGAAACTATTCATTTATTTGAATTTAAATAAAATCTACATAGAGGATATATTCAAACTAAAATATTTAATAGATTCCTAACATGTCATATTTGTCTAGAAAATTCGTGGAGCACATAAAATAGTTCATATAATATTTAGTTTAATATTTTTAAAACCATTTATTTGTTATGTCTCTTAATAAAATAATTAGTACAACATTTTTGTATAATTATTTAATATACTTATTTGTTGCATAAAAATTAAAAATAAAATTCTTTTATGAAGGAAACTATCAAACATTTTATAATAATAATTTTACTCGAATTTATAATCTTAAAATAACAACATTTAAATTGTTATCTTTATTAAATTATGAAGGTGAAAACTTTGGAATCATTTAAAATAAAATATTATAAGTGTCATAATTGCCTTAATAAGGATCCAAATGGTTGAAAATTCGTCCAGTGGATGATTAGGGTTTATATATACACTAATAAAAAGTTTTTTGAAGATTTTTGGTCTTTTTGATATGTATTACGATTTCAATAAAAACTATATTATTGATTTTTTTCTAAATAAATAATTTCTACATCATTAATGTATAAGATAATAAGGTAATTAAATAACTCTTAAAAATTACAAATAAATTACCATGGTAAAGAAAAACATTTTATCTTTAAAATGAGTATTTATAACCTAATTTATATTCTGTATAAACTTATATTAAAAATACTTTAATTATTAAATTTGAGTGAGACATATTTCAGTTTCCTTTAAATAAAATAAACTAAAGGTCTTAATCACCTCCATGTGGGTTCTAATGGATTCCATATTGAGCCAAATATGACTTAGGATGAAATATAATCAACCAATTGTATTAAGACAAGTATTATGATAATTTTTTAATATTATATTTACCCTTAATTACCCAATTTACCTTTTACTATGGTAAATAAAATTTACCGTAGTTACTATTCATAGTGCCCAAAAATAAAAAGAATATTTTTAACATAATTTGGACCCAATAATTCCAAATATGGAATCCATTTTTCTAAATTCAATACACAAAAGTTGCAGAAATTAATTTAAAATTAATTCTGTTGTTAAGAAAAAGTGTTTTAAAAGTAAAAAAGATTGCAAAAGATTGAAATGTTTTTGCCTATGAATTCAATGTAAAATTAATGTTAATGACATAAATTATATTAAATGGTAAAAATATATTCTATTTATACTTTAAAACCATTCAATATTATAATTTAACCATATAAATTATTGCGATGAAAAAAGTTGTTTTTAATTAAAATATAGCGTGTTTTTACTATTCATCCAAATATGAAAGTTACGAGGATAATATGAAAAAATTATCCAAAGTAAATTTTTATATCCTGATTCCTAAGAATAATTTTATTTTGTCAAATTGAACTTATAAACATGTCAAAAACTATATTTAATATGGGTGCGCCATGAAAAGGCGGTAAAACTGCATTTTTTTGAAAAATACTTAATTTACCCGAAAAAATTATTTTGTTCTTATACAATGTTCTAGAAAATGTGTAAGATGAATAAAAATTCAAAATTTAGTTAATATTATTCATAATGTATATTTCGTGATAATATTATTACCATATATCATTGTTTAGTGAAACCCGATATTCCGTACATCACACGCTATCGAGGAAGGTCGCGATTGCATGTAATGCAAGCCAAGTCAGGGTTGCGTGTAGTGCACGACTCATTTTTTGTTGCGTATAAAAAAATAAATTGAATATATATATATATATATATATATATATACTCAATGTTTCGTAGAATAACTACTATAAAACAAACATGAAATTGTGTGTAACACGATCCAAGATTAGTGTTGCGTATACTGCAAGCTAATACGGTGTTGCATATAGCGCAAGATAATCTTGGTGTAGCGTACAACAGAAGATATGAAAGAAATTAAAATGAATATATCTTATAAAATCTCGTGTTGTTACATTCTACCCCCCTTAAAATGAATTTCACCCTCAAAATTCGTAGGGGTTATAAATCGTTTACTATTCATAGAAACCCAAATCGTAAAAAGGAATAAAAAAACATAATTTTAAAAACTAAAGTATGAAATGTAACGATTAACCAAAGTAAATCATCATTGGGTTTCCATATAGGAGAACATAGGTGAAAATATGGATATGGAAGAGAAATCTAAACATTAAGTTCTGATGGATAGTGGTAGAGAACATGGCTATGAAAAATCCAACAATCGCAAAGCCATAAATTTGTGATGATCTAAGGTACCATTTGATTCATCAGATATTAGGACATTAGGACAATTTTTTTTGGTATTCAAGATCATTTCCCTAAATGGATTCCATATTTGGAATACTTAGTAGATTACAAAAACAGAGACCAAAGGACCGTAATAGTTTAGTGTCTTTGTAAACATGGAACATAATATTCTAATAGTAGTGCAAGACTTCTTTGACGGTACTCCCCTATATTATGTTGTTTTACCTAGTATGATTTTTTCCTCTCACACTATTCTTTTTGGGTTTTAGAAAATGGATGGAAACAGGAAGATTCACGATAATGGAGGATATGATGGACAATGGAATGATATTCTTCATGAGAAACCAAATGAAAAGGGATTTGGAAGTCCAAACATCGTTATTATACCTAATCAGCATTCTCATAATATGATCAATAATCTCAACTTTGGTAAGTTTCCCAACTCAGATAATAAGAGAAATATGGAGTTTCATGATGATCATAGAGGAAATAAAGTTCAATTTCCCTCATGTAAATCATGTGGGAAGAGGCATCAGGAAGATTGTTTCAAAGGAACTGGAAGATGCTTTGGGTGTGAAAAAGAAGGACACAAAGCCAGTAAGTGCAAAGGAAAAGTCTCAGTTAACACCATGGACAAGGATAATGGTATTGCTACGACATCAACAATGATTAGATGTTTTAAATGTGGAATGTATGGGCATTATGGAATCCAATTCCCTAAGGGAAAATCTCATTTAGAGAATAAGAATGGTCATATGAGTTGTATTTATGTGGATGATGATGAAGAGACTACAAATGAAATATGAGATAAAAGAAATAATGAAGCTCAGTCAGTGGTTTAAGAAGTTAGTGGAATGATTGTATGTTTATAAAGAATAATGTATGGCACTATGGAATAAAGAATCATCTAAGGATTGTTACACTATTTTTTTCCTAAAGTATTTGAAAGTATATGTTGAATAGTACTAGTAACCATGGAAGGTTATTCAGATATTTTGGGAAAGTAGATGATATGCCCATAATGATGGGATAAGAAGATAATGAGATGTTTGATTGTATTCATGATGTCATGACTGATATAAGGACTAAGTGATATTATGGTTTGATTATATTGATTTTTTGGGATTTTGGTATGTGGGAAGAGTTACCTTTTGGCAGTATTCATGTTTTCACTATGGTTCTATGGTAATTTATGTTTCAAGAGAATATATGACTAAGGTATTCATGTGTTTGGAATGTAACCAACAAGATATATCTTATTATATATGTGAGATAAATGATTATATTCACATTATTGGTAGATAACCATTCTAGTAATTGTTTTCTTTATACTATGATCTTGGACCGAAGTATTTTAGATAAGCCTAAAGGTTGGAATGGATTATTTTGGACACAAGTTAGTATTGTTTAAGGCTATAAATTTTTCGATTTTATTGATGAGATTTTATAGTAATGTAGTTTTAGAAAAAGGACAACCAGCAGGACGGGCGACAGCCCATCGCGTCAGACACGGCTGTGGGAATAGTACCCACAACCGAAGTGCGACTGGCCTTTATCGCCTACCACTGGCCTACAAGTAGTCCCTGGTTAGTATAAACTAGTTTTATTTTATTAAGATGTATGATATATGAAGTATAAGTTCATTTTTGGAATCGTATATAATTAAACTCACCCTAGATGGACTTATGATAACTTTTTCTAACCTTTTGTTTGAAACAGATGGAATGACCCATCATTCTATCACATGACCTGTTAACACTTCACGAATAACAAATTCAACTTCATTTCTTTAAGAGATGAAGTGGAAATTGTTCAAAGCACAAACAACAGTGAGATTGTACCAAAATAAAGCAAGTATTTCTTCTAATTCAAAATTTTCAACTTTAGGGAAATGATATTGAAAACCAAAAATGTTGTCCTAGTGCTCTTATATCCGATGAATCAGATGGTACCTTATATCATCACAAATTTATGGCTTTGTTATTGTTGGCTTTTTCATAGCCATGTCCTCTTTCACTCTCCATCAGAACATGATGGTTATATTTTTCTTCCATATCCATATTTCCACCTTTGTTCTCCTATGTGGAAACCCAGTGACTAGTTAATTTGGGTAACCGTTACAGTTAAGTTTTGGTATTTCATTTTACGATGTGGGTTGCAATTAAAGAAACTTTCAAGTAGAAAACCCTGTATAACCCCGACGAATTTCGAGGGAAAAATTAATTTTAAGGGGGGTAGAATGTAACAACCCGATATTTTATGATAAATATTATTTTTAATTTATTTGATGTCATATGTTTTATGCTAAAACACGATTATCTTGTTCTATACACCACACTGTATTAGCTTGAAGTATACACAACATTATTCTTAGATTGTGTTACACACAATTTCAAGTTCGTTTTATAATATTTATTCTATGCAAAATTGAGTGTATATATATATATATAATCAGTTTATAAATGAAATATGGTTGGATTATGTTATACAAAACAACAAAGATGTCTTGCACTACACGCAACCATGACTTGGCTTGCATTACACGCAATCACGACCTTCCTCGACAGCTTGTGTTGTACGCAATACCGAGTTTCACTAAACAACGATATATGGTTATAATATTATCACGAACTAGTCGTTATGAATATTATTAACTACATTGTGAATTTTATAACATTATTTTTCATCATACACATTTTCTAGAACATGGTATGAGAACAAAATAAAAATTTTCGGGTAAAATAAGTATTTTTCAAAAAATGCAGTTTTGCCGCCTTTTGATGGCGCACCCTCATTAAATATAGTTTTTGACATGTTTATAAGTTCAATTTTACAAAATAAACTTCTTATTTTGAATCAGGATATAAAAATTTACATTGGATAAAGTTTTGATATTTTTCTGATAACTTTCATATTTTAATGAATAGTAAAAACACGCTTTATTTTAATTAAAAACAACTTTTTTCATTGTAAGAATTTAAATGGATAAATTATAATATAGAATGGTTTTAAAGTATAAATTTAATATATTTTGACCATTTAATATAATTTATGTCATTATCATTGATTTTACATTGAATTCATTGGTAAAAACATTTCAATCTTTTGCAATGTTATAACTTTTAAAACACGTTTTCTTAACAATGGGATTCATTTTAAATTAATTTCTGAAAATTTTGTGTATTGAATTTAGAAAAATGGATTCTATATTTGGAATCAGTGGGTCTAAATTATTTTAATAAGCTACTTTTTATTTTTGGGCATTATGAATAGTAACTACGGTAAATTTTATTTACCATAGTAAAAGGTAAATCGGGTAATTAAGGGTAAATATAATATTATAAAATTACCTTAACACTTGTGTTAATATAATTGGATGATTATATTTCGTCCTAAGGAATATTTTGGTCGAAATGGAATCCATTGGAACCCACATGGAGGTGATTAAAACCTTTACTTTATTTTATTTAAAGGAAAGTGAAATATGTCTCACTCAACTTTAATAATTGAAGTTTTTTAATATATAGAATATAAATTCTGTTATAAAAACTCATTTGAAAGATAAAATGTTTTTATTTATTATGGTAATTTATTTGTAATTTTTAAGAGTTATTTAATTACCTTATTATCTTATACATTAATGATGCAGAAATTATTTATTTAGTGAAAAATCTTAAATATAGTTTTTATGGAAATAGTAATACATATAAAAAGGCCCAAAAATATGCATAAAACTTATTATTATAGTATATATAAACTCTAATCATCAAATGGACGAATATTTGACCATTTTGATCCTTATTAAGGTGATTATGACACTTATAATATTTTATTTTTAATGCTTCCAGAGTTGTCACCTTCATAATTTAATAAAGATAACAATTTACACGATGTTATTTTAAGACGATAAATTCGAGTAAAATTATTATTATAAAATATTTAATATTTATCTTCATCAAAGGATTTTATTTTTAATTTTTATGGAACAAAAAAGTATATTAAATAATTATACAGAAATGTTGTACTAATTATTTTATTAAGAGATATACCAAATAAATGGTTTTAAAAATATTAAAATAAATATTATACGAACTATTTAATGTGATCAATGAATTTTCTATACAAGTTTGACATTTTATGAATATATTAAATATTTTAGTTCGAATATATCCTCTGTGTATATTTTATTTAAATTCAAATAAATGAATAGTGTCAAAATTGACACTATTGTTATTTTATAAAAATAACATATTATTAAATTGTTTAAAAATCACAAAAATATTTAAAAATTATAAATTGAAATTTATATAATCTAAAATGTCATAAAGTATCCAATTATGGAAAATTAACAACACATAAGTGATTATTTATAACCATTTAGAATTTAGAATTTTATTACCCCAAATAAACTTAAATAGATTAAATAAGGACAAATCAAACTGATAAGGTTTAAAATAAGATCAAAACATTTATATATTTGATTGGTTGATGTGATTACAACCCTATCTCATCTAATCTTCGAATTGAGTAATTTTTGGTGGTTTTTATATGGGTTTTGAATTTATATTAAACTAATATTTTGGAGGATTCCAAATGTGCCCCTCTCCTCCCTTATAAAAGGGCATCTCCTCCCTCTCCTCCTTACACCACTTTGAGCCTTCAAGATCGGCCAAAAACTTCACATTTCACTTCCCCAAAAACTTAGAAACCTACTAGAGGTACTGGTCTTCTCAAAAGACAATCTCTAGTGCCCTAAGAGAAAGTTTAAAGGAGGGACTTCGAGAATGAGGTAATACCTTCTAACGTTTTCTTCAAGTTCCATTCTTCTTATACTCCCTATTATTTAGTTGTTTCATTATAAAGTAATAGAATAAGTATCCCTAATATAATTATATGTTATTATAAATATGAAACTACCCTATTTCACCTTCCATCCATCATACGGAAAACAAAATCACCGCGCGTGCGTACGTACGGAATACCGTCTCCACACCGTGGTGTAATCTGTTTTTCCACCAACTCCTTACATGGATGGGTATGATGATGTAAAGAATAACTATATATGGTTATTATAAAATCATAATTATTCTGATATATTATACCATCCAATCCAATTCTATTCAATAATAATGGGAACGATATCATCTCTCGTTCGTACGTACGGACTACCGTCTCCACGACACGATGAGATTCATTCTCCATGTTAACCATATGTGAATGATCATAATGTTTATATAATGAATAATAATAAAATATATGAAATAATAATGCTACTGTATTATTGTATATATATATGTTTGTCATCTACTTAGTTTCATTCAATTCAATAAGGAAACGAAAACAGCGTTCATGCATACGTACGACCTACCGTCTCCATGAACAGTGTATTTCATTCCTTTTATCGATCTATAATATATATGTATATGATGAATATATATTATATATAAATCATGTTTTAGATTCTAGAATTTTGTAAATCCGGATATAAGTAATAATATCAAGAACAACAAGTCGAAACACATATGATAAATGAAATGATTTTACCCAAAACACTGCTTTATCATGGAATTTACAAAAGAACGGGTAATATAAAGTCATAAGTGAAACATATATGATATCATAACAATGAATATGATTATGTAATTTGTCAATGACATTATTTAAATCATTATACAGGAGTTTCAGATCCATACGAAGCATATCGGACCTAAGGTAAGGGATAACTTTTCCAATCTCATTTTTATTCGAGATTGTTTATTCCTAAGTATTCACTGGGGTTATATCTATCACCCATGTCCCTATTTTCAAAAAATGGTTTCCCATATAATTAAAGTCCTTTTTACCCATTTTTGACTTTTACTACATGGTAATTAAGGAATTTTTCTTTTGATAATGTTACAGGGTACGTTTTTTACTTTTCTAGAAAAAGTACGAGAAGAATGTTTTTTTTAACTTATATGGCATGAAAGAATTTTTACGGTTTTATAAAGACTTATTTTCATGAAGATTCCTCCAAAATATTTCATGACTATTTTCAACAAAATCCTTTTCTTTTAAAATTGAATGAAATTTTGTGAAAAGAAAATGATTTTGAAGAAGAAAGTATATTTTCCTCAAAAATTCATTTCAAGTGTTTTATCAAAACCATTTTTCATCTAAGATGACATTATTTCATATGTGTATGTTTCAAGTAACATGTCTCTATGATTTACATGGTTTCAATTTTCTTATTATGAAATGATATCCATTTCTTTTATATGGGTTATGTGATGATGGGAACGATATTATCCTGATTCTAAGATATTAGATCATTCACTCCAATTCAATTCAATAAATATGGGAACAACATCATTGCTCGTGTGTACGTACGGATTACCGTCTCCATGACGCGATGAGATTCATTTTCCATGTTAACCATTCCTGAATGATTATATAGTATATATAATAAGTTATCATGAAATATTTTACATAATAATGATACTATATTTATGTATATATATATTTATGTCATCTACTTAATTCCATTCAATTCAATAAGGAAACGAAAACAGCGTTCATGCGTACGTACGGCCTACCGTCTCTATGAACAGTGTATTTCTTTCCGTTTATCGATCTATTATATATATGTATATTTTGAATACATATTATATATAAATCATGTTTTATATTCTGGAATTAAGTAATCATGATCTAAGTAATCATATGAATAATTACAAGTCAAAACACGAACGACAAATGAAATGATTTTATCCAAAACGCTCTTTAACATGGAATTTAAAAAAGAACGGGTAATATAAAGTCATAAGTGAACCATATATGATATCATAACAATGAATATGATTCTGTGATAGTTCAATGACATTATTTAAATCATTATACAAGAGGTTCGGATACATACGATGCATATCATACATAAGGTAAGGGATAATTATTCCAATCTCATTCTTATCTGAGATTGTTTATTCATAAGTATTTACTGGGGTTTTGTTTATTATATGTGTCCATATTTTCTCAAAATGTTTTCATAAAATGTTTACTTTTCTTCCATGTATGTTTAAAGTCATTTTACCCTTTTTTACTTTTACCACATTGTTTGGAAGGAATCTTTCTTTTGTTTACCATACGAGGTACTTTTTGACTCTTCCAGCAAAAGTACGAGAAGAATGTTTTTTTAACTTATACGACGTGAACTGATTTTTCGATTTCAAAATTCCTTATATACATAAATCTTTATCTACAAGATTTCATGACCATTTTCAACAAAATTCTTAAGTGTGAGCATGGAGAAAATAAAACAAACCATATACATTTGATCATAAAAATATGAACATAATGTTTAAACATCGAAATCAAGAGCAATGACATAAAAAATGGCAGTACATAAGGAATAGATCATAATAGAACAACAATTATGATAAAATATCTTGGGAATAAAAATTTTAATTGTGGAAAAACATTAAGCACATGATATGATTTCCATGGTAGCCAATACATTTCTGCCAAGACCATCTTAGTGGACAAAGGCCCTTTCTGAATCGAGTCCACTCCTCGTTTCAGTCCTGTAACACTGAACCGAATTAACTTACTGTTCCAGCCATGTCTATCTCATGAGATATAAATCCATACCCAATACATTGGATTTAGATATATGTCTCACCCATCTCATAATAAAATCATTCTTACTTGTGCTACAAAATAAACATACATCAGTCATTATAACCCAATAAATAAAATGGGTTTCTTAAACATCATCCCATCATCACGTAATACATATAAAAGAAATGGAAATAATTTCATAATAAGAAAAGAGAAACCATGTAAATCATAGAGACATGATACTTGAAACATACACATATGAAATAATGTCAGCTTAGATGGAAAATGGTTTTGATAAAACACATGAAATGAATTCTTGAAGAAAATATCCTTTCTTCTTCAAATTCATTCTCTTTCCACAAAATGTCATGGAATTTTAAAAGAAAAGGAATTTTTTGAAAATATTCATGAAATATTTTGGAGGAAGCTTCATGAAAATAAGGATTTATAAAACCGTAAATATCCTTTCATTCCGTATAAGTTAAAAAACAATTTTCGCGTACTATTGCCGAAAAAGTCAAAAAATTACCTCGTAACGTAAACAAAAGAAAGATTCCCTACATACCATGTAGTAAAAGTAAAAAATGGGTAAAAATTACTTTAAACATACATGAAACCATTTTTAGAAAATAGGGACATGGATGATAGATATAACCCCAATGAATACTTACGAATAAACAATCTCAGATAAAAATGAGATTGGAAAATTTATCCCTTACCTTAGGTCTGATATGCTTCATATGGATCACAACCTCCTATATAATGATTTAAATAATGTCATTGATTTATTACGTAATCATATTCATTGTTATGATATCATATATGTTTCAATTATGACTTTATATTACCCATTCATTTGTAAATTCCATGTTAAAGCAGCGTTTTGGGTAAAATCATTTCATTTATCGTATGTGTTTCGACTTGTCGTTCTTGATATTATTACTATATCATGATTTACCTAATTCTAGAATGTAAAACATGATTTATATATAATATTTATTCATCATATACATATATATTATAGATCGATAAAAGGAATGAAATAGACCGTTCATGGAGACGGTTGGTCGTACGTACGGATGAACACTGTTTTCGTTTCCTTATTGAATTGAATGGAATTAAGTAGATGACATAAATATATATATACATAAATCTAGTATCATTATTATGTCATATATTTCATGATTACTTATTATATATACTTTATAATCATTAATGAATGGTTAACATGGAGAATGAATCTCATCGCGTCGTGGAGACGGTAGTCCGTACGTACGCACGAGCGATGATATCGTTCCCATAATTGTTGAATAGAATTAGAGTGGATGGTATAATATATCATAATCAGTATGATGTTATAACAACCATATATAGTTATTCTTTACACCATTATACCCATCCATGTAAGGTGTTGGTGGAAAAACAAATTACACCACAGCGTGGAGACAGTATTCTGTACGTACGAACGAGTGGTGATTTTGTTTTCTGTAGGATGGATAGAAGGTGAAATAGGGTTGTTTCGTATTTATAATAACATATAAATATTTGAGGAATACTTATGATATTACTTCATAATGAAACAACTAAGGAATAGGGAGTATAAGAAGAATGGAACTTGAAGAAAATGGTAGAAGGTATTACCTCTTTCTCAAAGTGGCTCCTTTAAACTTTCACATAGGGCACTAGTGTTGGTCTTTTGAGAAGACCAGTACCTCTAGTACGTTTCTAAGAAAGTGGAGAAGTAAAATGGGTAGGGGTTGGCCGAGCTTCAAGGCTCAAAATTGTGTGAGGAGAAGAGGGAGGAGATTCCCTTGTTCGATTCCAACTGTAGAGACCCAAAGCTTGATGTACATGGACATTACATTACTTTTGCGGAATACTTAATACATAAAAAACAGACACACAAGGATCGTAATAGTTTAGTTTCTTTGGAAACAAGGAATATAAACTTCTAATCATGTTGAAAGATCTTCAACAACTCCCATAATGATCTTCCCCTTTTTGTTTCCTTACCTAAAACCATTCTTTATTTTTCTGGGGAAAATAAAACATAAAAAGGGTGAGCTCAAATTCTCATTAAGGGAAAACATAGAGAACATAAAACAATCCATAAACATTTGTACGCAATAACTTGAACATGAAATTTAAACATCAAAATCTTGAGCAAAGACATAAATCATGGAAGTACGTAAGGCATATATCATAATGGAACGTCAACCATGATAAAATATAATGGGAATGAAACATGTAATTGTGGAAACCATTCATAACATGTTATGATTTCCATAGTAGTCAAGGCATTTCTGCCAAGACTATCGTAGTGGAAAAAGTCCCTTTCTGAATCGAGTTCACTCTGCGTTTTAGTCCTGTAACACTCAACCAGATTATCTTACCATTCCATCCATGTATATCTCATTAGATATAAATCATTACCCAATGAATTGGGGGGAGATATAGGTCCCACACATCTCATAATGAAATCATTCTTACTTGTTTCACAAAATAATCATGCATCATTCATAATAACCCAATAAATAAAATGGGTTTCATAAAAATTGTCCCATCATCACATAATCCATATAAAAGAAATGGATATCATTTCATAATAAGAAAAGTGAAACCATTTAAATCATAGAGACATGATACATGAAACATACACATATGAAATAATGTCATCTTAGATGAAAATGGTTTTGATAAAACACTTGAAATGAATTCTTGAGGAAAATATCCTTTCTTCTTCAAAATCATTCTCTTTCCACAAAATGTCATGCAATTTTAAAATAAAATGATTTTGTTGAAAATAGTCATGGAATATTTTGGAGGAGGCTTCATGAAAATAAGGCTTTATAAAACCATAAAAATCCTTTCAAGACGTATAAGTTAAAAAGACATTCTTCTTGTACTTTTGCATGAAAAGTCAAAAAAGTACCTCGTAATGTAAACAAATGAGAGATTCCTTACATACCATGTAGTAAAAGTAGAAAATGGGTAAAAAGGACATTAAACATACATGAAACCATTTTTATAAAATAGTGACATGGATGATAGATATAACCCCAGCGAATACTTATGAATAAACAATCTCGGATAAAAATGAGATTGGAAAAGTTATGCCTTTCCTTAGGTCCGATATGCTTCGTATGGATCCGAACCTCCTCTATAATGATTTAAATAATGTAATTGACTTATTGAATAATAATATTAATTGTTGAGATATCATATATGTTTCACTTATGACTTTATATTACCCATTATTTTGTAAATTCCATGTTTACACAACATTTTGTGTAAAATCATTTCATTTATCGTATGTGTTTCGACTTGTCATTCTTGATATTATTACTTATATCCTAATTTACATAATTCCAGAATGTAAAACATGATTTAAATATAATATGTATTCATCATATACATATATATTATAGATCTATAAAAGGAATGAAATACACCATTCATGGAGACGGTAGGCCGTATGTACGCATGAACGTTGTTTCCGTTTCCTTATTGAATTGAATGAAATTAAGTAGATGACATAAAAATATATATACATAGATAAAGTATCATTATTTTTTCATATATTTCCTGATTACTTATTATATATATATTATAATCATTAATTAATGGTTAACAAGGAGAATGAATCTCATCGCGTCGTGGAGACGGTAGTCTGTACGTACGCACGAGCGATGTTATCGTTCCCATAATTATTGAATAGAATTGGAGTGGATGGTATAATATATCAGAATAAGTATGATGTTATAATAACCATATATAGATACACTTTACACCATTATACCCATCCATGTATGGTGTTGGTGGAAAAATAGATTACACCACGGCGTGGAGACGGTATTCCGTACGTACGCACGCGTGGTGATTTTGTTTTCCTTAAGATTGATAGAATGTGAAATAGGGTTGTTTCATATTTAAAATAACATATCAGTATATGAGGGAAACTGATGTTATTACTTCATAATGAAACAACTAAAGAAGATGGAGTAGAAGAAGAATGGAACTTGAAGAAAATGGTAGAAGGTATTACCTATTTCTCAAAGTGCCTCCCTTAAACTTTCTCTTAGGTTACTAGAGTTGGTCTTTTGAGATGACCAGTACCTCTATTAAGGTTCTAAGGAAGTGGGGATGTAAAATGGGCAGGGGTTGGCTGAGCTTCAAGGCTCCAAATTGTGTGAGGAGAAGAGGGAGTAGATTCCCTTGTTTGATTCCAACTGTAGAGACCCAAAGCTTGACGTACATAGACATTACATTACTTTTGAGGAATACATAATACAAAACAAAAACATACACACAAGGATTGTAATTGTTTAGTGTCTTTGGAAAATTGGAATATAAACTTCTAATCATGTTGAAATATCTTCAACAACTCCCATAATGATCTTCCCCTTTTTGTTTCCTTAGCTAAAACCTTTCTTTATTTCCTGGGGAAAATAAAACATAAAAAGGGTGAGCTCAAATTCTATGTAATGGAAAACATAAAGAACATAAAATAATACATAAACATTTGAATGCAAAAACTTGAACATGAATTTTAAACATCAAAATCTTGAGCAAAGACATAAATCGTGGAAGTATGTAAGGCATATATCATAATGGAACATCAACCATGATAAAATATAATGGGAATAAAACATGTAATTATGGAAACCATTCAGCACATGTTATGATTTCCATAGTAGCCAAGGCATTGCTGCCAAGACCATCTTAGTGGACAAAGTCACTTTTTGAATCGAGTTCACTCCTCGTTTCAGTCCTATAACACTGAACTGGATTAACTTACTGTTCCATCCATGTATATCACACGAGATATAAATCTTTACCCAATTCATTGGACGTAGATATAGGTCCCAACCATCTCATAATTAAATCATTCTTACTTGTGCCACAAAATAAACATACATCATTCATAATAACCCAATAAATAAAATGGGTTTCATAAACATCATCACATAATCAAATAATCCATATAAAAGAAATGGATATCATTTCATAATAAGTAATGTGGAACCATGTAAATCATAGAGACATGATACTTGAAACATACACATATGAAATAATTGCATCTTAGATTAAAATTGGTTTTGATAAAACACTTGAAATGAATTCTTGAGGAAAATATCCTTTCTTCTTCAAAAGCATTCTCTTTCCACAAAATGTCATGAAATTTTAAAATAAAAGGATTTTGTTGAAAATAGTCATGAAATATTTTGGAGGAAGCTTCATGAAAATAAGGCTTTATATAACCGTAAAAATCAATTCATGTCATATAAGTTAAAAAATCATTTTTCTCGTACTTTTGCTAGAAAAGTCAAAAAAGTACCTCATAACGTAATCAAAGAAAGAGTACTTACATACCATGTAGTAAAACTCAAAAATGGGAAAATAGGACTTTAAACATACATGAAACCACTTTTAGAAAATAGGGACATCGATTATAGATATAACCCCAGTGAATACTTACGAATAAACAATCTCGGATAAAAATGAGATTGGAGAACTTATCCCTTACCTTAGGTCTGATATGCTTCGTATGGATTCGAACTTCCTCTATAATGATTTAAATAATTTCATTGACTTATTAAATAATCATATTCATTCTTATGATATCATATATGTTTCACTTATGACTTTATGTTACCAGTTCTTTTGTAAATTCCATGTTAAAGCAGCGTTTTTTGTCAAATCATTTCATTTATCATATGTGTTTCGACTTGTCATTCTTGATATTATTACTTATATCCTGATTTAAATAATTCCATAATGTGAACATTATTTATATATAATATGTATTCATCATATACATATATATTATAGATCTATAAATGGAATGAAATACACCGTTCATGGAGAAGGTAGGACGTACGTACGCATGAACGCTGTTTTCGTTTCCTTGTTTAATTGAATGGAATTAAGTAGATGACATACATATATATACATAAATACAGTATCATTATTACGAAATATATTTCATTATGACTGATTATATATATTTTAAAATCATTAATGAATGGTTAACATGGAGAATGAATCTCATCGCGTCGTGGAGACGGTAGTCCGTACGTATGCACGAGCGATGTTATCATTCCCATAATTATTGAATAGAATTGGAGTGGATGGTATAATATATAAGAATAATTATGATGTTATAATGACCATATATAGTTATTTTTTACAGCATTATACCCATCCATTTAAGGTGTTGGTGGAAAAACAGATTACACCACGGCGTGGAGACGGTATTCTGTACATACGCACGCGCGGTGATTTTGTTTTCCTTAAGATGGATAGAAGGTGAAATAGGGTTGTTTCATATTTATAATAACATATAAGTATATGAGGGATACTGATGTTATTACTTCATAATGAATTCAACTAAAGAAGAGGGAGTTGAAGAAGAATGGAACTTGAAGAAAACGGTAGAAGGTATTACCTCTTTCTCGAAGTGCCTCCTTTAAACATTCTATTAGGGGACTAGAGTTGGTCTTATGAGAAGACCAGTACCTCTAGTAGGTTTCTAAGGAAGTGTGTAAGTAAAATGGTCAGGGGTTGGCTGAGCTTCAAGGCTCCAAATTGTGTGAGGAGAAGAGGGAGGAGGTGACCTTTTATAAGGGAGGGGAGGGGCACCTTTGGAAATATAAGAAAATATTAATTTATATTAAATCCCAACCCCACTCAAAAACTTCCAAAATGACTAAAATTATAATATTAGATGAGATAGAGATTTAATATTATCAACCAATAAAATTTATACACGTTAGGAATTTATTTTAAACATTATCAACATGATTTATCCTTATTTAATCAATTTAATTTTATTGGTGGTAATAAAATTATAAATTATAAATTATTATAAATAATTACTTATTTGTTTTTAATTGTCCATAATTGGATAATTTATAATATGTTAGACCATATAAATTTAAATTTATAATTTTTAAATATTTTTGTGATTTTTAAACAATTTTATAATATGGTATTTTTATAAAATAACAATAGTGTCAATTTCGAAACTATTCATTTATTTGAATTTAAATAAAAAATATACCGAAGATATGTTTGAAATAAAAGATTTAATAGATTCATAACATGTAATAGGTATCTAGAAAGTTAGTGGAGTACATTAAATAGTTCATATAATATTTATTTTAATATTTTTAAAACCAATTATTTGATATTTCTCTTAATAAAATAATTTCAACATCACTATTATGTCAACATTAATGATAATTAATTAGTCCCTAAAAATTATAAAACAATACATATGATGTAGATAATTTTATTAGATTTCTGGAGACTATTCATGTTCGAAGTTTCATGAAGTTTAGCAATAATTTAAAATTAATATAATTATAAGATTTAAGAGAGTGACATGTTGTCACTTTCTTTGGTTTTAATAATAATTTTTTTATTTCATGGTCAAAATTCCATGAAATGAATCTAGTCTGACCGTTAGGTGGTATGGGTCGACATGTATTCATCCAATAGGACATTCCCAAGTGTTAGGGTAATTTTATAATCTTATATTTACTTTTAATTACACGATTTACCTTTAACTGTAGTAAATAAAAAATTACCGTAGTTACTATTCATAATATCAAAAAAAAAAGTTACCTATTAACATAATTTGGACCCACTGAATCCAAATATGGAATTCCTTTTTTCAAATTAAATACACAGAAGTTGCAGAAAGTAAATTAAAATTAATCCCGTTGTTGAATGAAAATGGGTTTTTGTTTAAAACATTACAAAAGATTGAATTGATTTAACCTACGAATTCAATGTAAAATAAATGATAATGACATACATTATATTAAATGGTAAAAAAATAATCTATTTATACATTAAAACCATGAAATATTATAATTTAACCATATAAATTATTACGATGAAAAAAGTTGTTTTTAATTAAAATATAGCTTGTTTTTACTATTCATTAAAATATAAAAGTTATCAGAATAAAATGAAAAATTTATCCAAAGTAAATTTTTATATCCTGATTCCAAAAAAAGATTTTATTTTGTCAAATTGAACTTATAAAAATGTCAAAAACTAGATTAAATGTGGGTGCGCCATTAAAAGGCGGCAAAACTGCATTTTTTGAAAAATACTTATTTTACCCGAAAAATTTATTTTTTCTCATACCATGTTCTAGAAAATGTGTAAGATGAATAATAATGTTATAAAATTCAAAACATAGTTAATACTATTCATAATGGATAGTTCGTGATAATATTATAACCATATATCGTTGTTTAGTGAAACCCGGTATTGCGTACAACACACGCTATTAAGGAAGGTCGTGATTGCGTGTAATGCAAGCCAAATCCGGGTTGCGTGTAGTGCAAGACTCCTTTGTTGTTGCATACAACAAAATAAAACCATATTTCATTTATACATTGAATATATATATATATATATATACATACACACTCAATGTTGTGTAGAATAATGACTATCAAACAAACTTGAAATTGTGTGTTGCATGATCCAAGAACAATGTTGCGTATACTGCAAGCTAATACAGTGTTGCATATAGCACAAGATAATCTTGTTGTAGCATAAAACACATGACATCAAATAAATTAAAAAAGAATACTTATCATAAAATATCAGGTTGTTACATTCTACCCCCCCCCCCTTAAAATGAATTTCACCCTCGAAATTCGTCGGGGTTATACATGGTTTTCTACTTGAAAGCTTCTATAATTGAAACCCATGTCATAAAATGAAATACCAAAACGTAACTTTAAAAACTAAAGTTTGAAACATAATGGTTACCCAAATAAACTAATCACTGAGTTTCCACATAGGAGAACATATGTGAAAATATGGATGTGGAAGAGAAATCTAACCATCATGTTCTGATAGAGAGTGGTAGAGAACATGGCTATGAAAAATCCAAAAATCACAAAGGCATAGATTTGCAATGATCTAAGGTAGCATCTGATTCGTCTGATATAAGAGCACAAGGACAACATTTCAATATCATTTCCCTAATGTTGAAAATTTTGAATTAGAAGATATACATGCTTGATTTTCGTACAATCTCACTGTTGTTCATGCTTTGAACAATTTCCACTTCATCTCTTAATGAAATGAAGTTGAATTTGTTATTCGTGAAGTGCTAATAGATCATGTGATAGAATGATGGGTCATTCCATCTATCTCAAAGAAAAGGTTATAAAAAGTTATCGAATACATAAGTCCATGTATGGTGAGGTTAATCAGATATGATTCAAAACATGGACTTATAATTCATCTATCATACTGATTAATAAAATAAAACTAATTTCTACTAACCAGGGACTTCTTGTAGGCCAGTGGTAGGTGATAAAGGCCCGGCGCACTTCGGTCGTGGGTTCGATTCCCACCTTATTGGTCAATTTAATTCTCACCCTTTTATTTTAATTTTTTTTTACCCAAAATGCTGCTTTAACATGGATCTTACAAAATAATGGGTAATATAAAGTCATAATTGAACCATATATGATAACATAACAATGAATATGATTCTGTAATAAGTCAATGACATTATTTAAATCATTATACAGGAATTTAGGATACGTATAAAGCATATCAGACCTATGGTAAGGGAGACCCGAAGCATGATGTACATGGACATTACATTACTTTTACGGAATACTTAATACATAACAAAAATAGGCACACAAGGACTGTAATAGTTTAGTGTCTTTGGAAACTCGGAACATAATATTCTAATCATGGTGGAAGATCTTCAACATCTCCCATAAAGATCTTCCCCTTTTGTTTTTTTACCTAAAACCTTTCTTTATATCCTGGGGAAAATAAAACATATAAAGGGTGAGCTCAAATGCTCAGTAAGGGTAATCATGGATAAAATAAAACAAATAATATACATTTGAACTTAAAAACATGAACATAATGTTTAAACATCAAAATATTGAGCAATAACATAAAACAATGCAGTACATAAGGCATAGATCATAAAGAAACATTAATCATGATAAAATAGAATGGGAATAAAACATGTGATTGTGGAAACCATTAAGCACATGAAATGATTTCCATAGTAGCCAAGGTATTTCTGCCAAGACCATCTTATTGGACAAATTCCCCTTCTGAATTGAGTTCACTCTACGTTTCAGTCCTGTAACACTGAACTAGATTAACTTACCGTTCCAGCCATGTCTATTTCATGAGATATAAATCATTACCCAATGCATTGGAGGGATATATAGGTCCCACCCATCTCATAATGAAAGCATTCTTACTTGTGCCACAACATAAACATAAATCATTCATCATAACCCAAAGAATAAAAATGGGTTTCATAAACATCATCCCATCATAACATAATCCATATAGAACAAATGGATATCATTTCATCATAAGAAAAGTGAAACCATGTAAATCATAGAGACTTTATACTTTAAACATACACATATGAAATAATTTCATCTTAGATGGAAAATGGTTTTGATAAAACACTTGAAATGAATTAATGAGGAAAATATCCTTTCTTCTTCAAAATCAATTTCTTTTCACAAAATGTCGTGAAATTTTAAAAGAAAAAGATTTTGTTTAAAATAGTCCTTAAAACATTTGTATAATTCTTCAACAAAATAAGGCTTTATAAAAACGCAAAAATTATTTCATTTTGTATAAGTTAAAAAAACATTCTTCTCATACTTTTTCCGGAAAAGTCAAAAAGTACCTCGTAAACGAAAGATTCCATACATACCATGTAGTAAAAGTAAAAAATGTCTAAAAAGGACATTAAACATACATGAAACCATTTTTATAAAATAGGGACATGGAAGATAAATATAACCCCAGTAAAAACTTACGAATAAACAATCTCGGATAAAAATGAGATCGGAAAAGTTATCCCTTACCTTAGGTCCGATATGCTTCGTATGGATCCGAACATCCTGTATAATGATTTAAATAATGTCATTGACTTATTACATAATCATATTAATTGTTATGATATCATATATGTTTCACTTATGACTTTATATTATCCATTCTTTTGTAAATTCCATGTCAAAGCAGCGTTTTGGGTAAACTCATTTCATTTATCGTATGTGTTTCGACTTGTCGTTTATGATATTATTACTTATATCCTGATTTAAATAATTTCATAATGTAAAACATGATTTATATATAATATATATTCATCATATACATATATATTATAGATCGATAAAAGGAATGAAATACACCATTCCTGGAGACGGTAGGCCGTACGTACGCATGAACGCTGTTTTCGTTTCCTTATTGAATTGAATGGAATTAAGTATATGACATACATATATATATATATATATACATAAATCCAGTAGAATTATTATGTATTATATTTCATGATTACTTATTATATATACTTTATAATCATTCTTGAATTGTTAACATGGAAAATGAATCTCATCGCGTCATGGAGACGGTAATCCGTATGTACGCACGAGCGATGATATTTTTCCCATATTTAATGAATCGAATTGGAGTGAATGATATAATATCATAGAATCAGTATGATGTTATAATAATAATATTTATTTATTTTTTATACCATTATACCCATCCATGTAAGCAGGTGGTGGAAAAACATATTATACCACGACGTAGAGATGGTATTCCGTACGTACGCACGCGCGGTGATTTTGTTTTCCGTAGGATGGATAGAAGGTGAAATGGGGTTGCTTAATATTTATAATAACATATCATTATATTATTGACACTGATGTTATTAAAATATATTGAAACAACTAAATAAGAAGAAGTTTAAGAATAATGAAAATTGAAAGAATCGGTAACGGATATTACCTCTTCTTTGACACGCCTCTTTGAAACCTCCTCTTAGGGTAATTAAATTTGACTTTGAAGAAGACCAGGAACTCTAGTATGTTTCTACGGAAGTTGAGAAGTGAAATGGGCAGGGTTTGGCTGAGCTTAATGGTTCCAAATTGTGTGAGGAGAAGATGGAGGAGGTTCCCTTTTATAAGGGAGGAGAGGGGCACCTTTAGAAATATAAGAAATATTAGTTTATATTAAATCCCAACCCCACTTAAAAACTTCCAAAATGACTCATATCCGAAGCTTAAATGAGATAGGGTTGTAATCTCATCAAACAATAAAATTTAAAAATGTTAGGAATCTATTTTAAACATTATCAACTTGATTTATCCTTATTTATCAATTTAATTTTATTTGTGGTAATAATATTCTAAATTTTAAATTATTATAAATAATTACATATGTGTTGGTAATTATCCATAATTTGACAATTTATGACATTTTCGACCATATAAATTTAAATTTTTAATTTTTAAATAATTTTGTGATTTTTAAACAATTTTATAATATGTTATTTTTATAAAATAACAATAGTGTCAATTTTGACACTTCATTTATTTGAATTTTAATAAACAATACACAGAAGATATGTTCAAACTAAAAGCATTAATAGATTCATAAAATATCATATGTATCTATAAAATTAGTTGATCACATTAAATAGTTCATATAATATTTATTTTAATAGTTTTAAGATCATTTTTTTGATATTTCAATCAATAAAATAATTTCAATATCACTATTGTGTCATAATTAATGATAATTATTTAATCCCTAAAAATTATAAATAAATTAATATGATTTAGATACATTCATTAGAATTATGGATACTATTCAAGTTCAAAGTTTCATTATGATTATCACTAAATCAAAATTATTATACTTATAAGATTTAAGAATGTGACATGTTGTCACTTTCTTTCGTTTTAATAATAATTAAATTATTTTCATGGAAAAAAGTCCATTAAATGAATCTAATCCGACACTTAGGTGATATGGGTCTACTTTTCGTCATCCAATAGGATTTTGGAAGGTGTTAGGGTAATTTTATAATCCTATATTTTCCCTTAATTACCCGGTTTACCTTTAACTATTGTAAATAAAATTTACCGTAGTTACTATTCATAATGCCCAAAAATAAAAAGTAACCTATTAACATAATTTGGACCCACTGATTCCAAATATGGAATCCATTTTTCATAATTCAAAACACATAAGTTGCAATAATTAATTTAAAATTAATCCCGTTGTCGAAAGAAAACAGGTTTTTGTTTAAAACATTGCAAAAGATTGAATTGATTTAACCTACGAATTCAAGGTAAAATCAATGATAATGACATACATTGTATTAAATGGTAAAAATATATTATATTTATACTTTAAAACCATTAAATATTATAATTTAACCATATAAATTATTACAATGAAAAAAGTTGTTTTTAATTAAAATATAACGTGTTTTTACTATACATTAAAATATGAAAGTTATCAGAAAAATATCAAAAGTTTATCCAATGTAAATTTTCATATCCTGATTCAATAGAAGAAGTTTATTTTGTAAAATTGAACTTATAAGCATGTCAAATACTATATTTAAAGTGGGTGCGCCATCAAAAGGCGGCAAAACTTCATTTTTTGAAAAATACTTATTTTACCCGAAAAAATGATTTTGTTCTTATACCATGTTCTAGAAAATGTTTAAGATGAATAATAATGTTATAAAATTTAAAATATATTTAATACTATTCATAACGGCTAGTCCATAATAATATTATTACAATATATCGTCATTTAGTAAAACCTGGTATTGCGTACAACACACGCTATCGAGGAAGGTCGTGATTGCGTGTAATGAAATCCAAATCAGGGTTGTGTGTTGTGCAATAATCTTTTTTTGTTTCGTTATAATAGAATCCAACCATTTTTCATTTATACATTGAATATATATATATATATATATACACTCAATGTTTCTTAGAATGACTATTATCAAACGAACATGAAATTGCATGTAACACAATCTAAAAATAGTGTTGCGTATACTGCAAGCTAATATGGTGTTGCATATAGCACAAGATAATCTTGTTGTAGCATAAAACACATGACATCAAATAAATTAAAAAGAATACTTATCATAAAATATCGGGTTGTTACATTCTACCCCCCTTAAAATGAATTTCTCCCTCGAAATTTGTCGGGGTTATACATGGTTTTCTACTTGAAAGTTTCTTCAATTGAAACCCACATTGTAAAATGAAATACCAAAACATAACATTAGAAACTAAAGTATGAAACGTAACGGTTACCCAAATTAAATAATCACTAGGTTTCCACATAGGTGAAAATATGGATTTCGAAGAGAAATCTAACCATCATGTTCTGATGGAGAGTGGTAGAGAACATTGCTATGAAAAATCCAACAATCACAAAGCCATAGATTTGTGATGATCTAAGGTATCATCTAATTCATCGGACATAAGGGCACTAGGACAACATTTTTGGTTTTCAAGATCATCTCCCTAAAGTTGATGAATTAAAGGAAATACTTACATGATTTTTGTACAATCTTATAGTTGTTCGTGAATTGAACAATTTCCCCTTCATCTCTTAAAGAAATGAAGTTGAATTAGTTATTCGTGAAGTGTTAACAGGTCAGGTGATAGAATGATGGGTCATTCCATCTGTTTCAAACAAAAGGTTAGAAAAAGTTATCAAATATACATAATTCCATCTATGGCGAGGTTAATCATATAAAATACCAAAAATGAACTTATACTTCATATATCATAGCACATAATAAAATAAAACCAGTTTCTACTAACCAGGGACTTCCTGTAGGCCAGTGGTAGGCGATAAAGGCATGTCGTACTTCAGTTGTGGGTTTGATTTCCACAGCCTTGTCCAACGCGACGAGTTGTTGCCCATCTTGCAGGTTGTCCCTTTTTCTAAAACTAAATTATAATAACATTCGTGAAATAATATCGAAAAAAAAGTATTATCCTTAAACAATACTATCTGATGTCTGACATAACCCTTTCCAATGAAATCCCTAGAGATATTTCTATGGTATGTCTAGGGATGTCCCTAAGGTTAAGTATAAGTATAGGTTATATTCCTAGAATTACGGTTAAAATATTAGAATTAAAACTAAGATATTAGATCATTCACTCCAATTCGATTCAATAAATATGGGAACGATATCATCGCTCGTGCGTACGTACGGATTACTATCTCCACAACGTGATGAGATTCATTTTCCATGTTAACCATTCCTAAATGATTATAAAGTATATATAATAAGTAATCATGAAATATATGACATAATAATGAAACTGGATTTATGTATATATATATATGTATGTCACCTACAGGAAGTCCCTGGTTAGTATAAACTAGTTTTATTTTATTAAGCGGTATGATATATGAAGTATAAGTTCATTTTTGGAACCATATACGATTAATCTAACCATAAGATGGACTTATAACTTTTTCTAACCTTTTGTTTGAAACGGATGGAATGACCCATCATTCTATCACATGATCTACTAACACATCACTAATAACAAATTCAACTTCATTTCTTTAAGGGATGAAGTGGAAATTGTTCAATTCATGAACAACTGTGAGATTGTACCAAAATCATGTAAGTATTACTTTTAATTCATCAACTTTAGGGAAATGATCTTGAAAACCAAAAATGTTGTCCTAGTGCCCTTATATCCGGTGAATCAGATGGTACCTTAGATCATCACAAATCTATGGATTTGTGATTGTTGGATTTTTCATAGAAATGTTCTCTACCACACTCCATCAGAATAGGATGGTTAGATTTCTCTTCCATATCCATATTTTCACCTATGTTCTCCTATGTGGATTCCCATTTATTAGTTAATTTGGGTAACCGTTACGTTTCGTACTTTAGTTTTTAAAGTTATGTTTTGGTATTTCATTTTACAATGTGGGTTTCAATTAAAGAAACATTCAAGTAGAAAACCATGTATAACCTCGACAAATTTCGTGGGCGAAATTCATTTTATGGGGGGTAGAATGTAACAACCCGATATTTTATGATAAGTATTCTTTTTAATTTATTTGATGTCATGTATATTATGCTACAACAAGATTATCTTGTGATATACGCAACACCATATTAGCTTACAGTATACGCAAATAAATGATTTTAAAAATATTAAAATAAATATTATATGAAATATTTAATGTGCTCCACGGATTTTCTATACAAATTTGACATGTTAGGAATATATTAAATATTTTAGTTTGAATATATCCTCTGTGAATATTTTATTTAAATTTAAATAAATGAATAGTGTCAAAATTGTCACTATTGTTATTTTATAAAAATAACATATTATTAAATTATTTAAAAATCACAATAATATTTAAAAATTATAAATTGAAATTTATATAGTCGAAAATGGCATAAAGTATCCAATTATAGTAAGTTAACAACATATAAGTGATTATGTGATTATAACATCCTCAAATTATAAAGGGTTAAATTACTAAATGATATGACTCATGTCAACAAGGTGCACCTTCCTTTTCAGGAGCCTGCCTGATTAGAACTCCATAGTTAAGCATTCTTGGCCTGGAGTAGTGATCAGGATGAGTGACCTTCTTGGAAGTTTCCCAGGGTGTGTGGGAGTAAGGACAAGGCACACAGGAAAGGACATGTGTTGTCCTGTGGGGACTGTGGGTGTGTGTGAGTGAAGACAAAGCACACTAAAAAGGACATATGTTGTACTGTGGGGACTATCATTAGTCCGATGACCCATTCAGGCATGTGGGTGGACCCCTGGCGTGTGCCCCACATGTCTGCGAGGCAATTGGTGGTACCTGGTGGGCCCGGACCCGACGACCATGTTAAGGCGGGGTGGTTGTGCTATCACCGGGACCCAGTTGTCACATTTGGTATTAGAGGAGGAACCCAGCCTTAAGTGCGGTGCACTGCCTGGGTTGAGTTGTAGGGCCCACAACGAGGAAGTTGTGCTCTAAAGGGGGGGGGGTGATTGTAACATCCTCAAATGATAAAGGGTTAAATGACTAAATGATATGAATCATGTCAACAAGGTGCACCTTCTTTTTTGGGAGCCTGTCTGATTAGAACTCCACAGCTAAGCATGCATGGCCTGGAGTAGTGATCAAGATGGGGGACCTTCTGGGATGTTTCCCAGGGTGTGTGTGAGTGAAGAAAAAAGAACACTGGAAAGGACATGTATTGGTCTGTGGGGACTGTGGGTGTGTGTGAGTGAAGACAAAGCACAATGGAAAGGACATGTGTTGGCCTGTGGGGACTGTCATTAGACAGATGACCCGTTCGGGGACGTGGGTGGACCCCTGGGGCGGGCCCCATGTGTCTGCGAGGCAACTGGTGGTACCTGGTGGGCCAAGACCCGACGACCATGTTAAGGCGGGGTGGATGATAAATATTCCCCAGTAAATTCTGAAGTATAAAAAATCTCGAATAAAAATGAGATTGTGAGATTTTCCTTTACCTTAGGTCTGATTTTCTTCGTAAGTGTCCGAACATCCTGGATAAGGATTTAAATAATGTCATTGACTTATTCCAGAATCATAATTATTTTTATCATATCATATATGGTCATATTCATAGCTTCTTATTAGTAATATTTCATTGCTACTTGTTATTTATGTGTTTATTGCTTTATGTTCGTATGTGTGTTTTGTCGAATAAATTCTTATTCCACTTTTTAGGTTATAGACACCACATTTTAGTACTTGACGTACGTGGACATTTAATTACTTTTGTGGAATAATTGGTACATAACAAAAATAGACACCAATGGACCGTAATAATTTAGTGTCTTTCGAAACATGGAACGTAATCTTCTAATTGTAGTGAAAGATCTTCAAGTTCTCCCATAAAGATATTCCCCTTTTATTTTCTTACCTAAAACCTTTCTTTATATCCTGGGGAAAATAAAACATAAAAAGGGTGAGCTCAAATGCTCAGTAAGGGCAAACATAGAGAACATAAAACAATCCATAAACATTTTAAAGTAAAAACTTGAACATGAAATTTAAACATCAAAATCTTGAGAAAAGACATAAATCGTGGAAGTACGTAAGGCATATATCATAATGGAACATCAATCATGATAAAATATAATGGTAATAAATCATGTAATTGTGGAAAAAAATCAGAACATGTCATGATTTCCATAGTATCCCAGGCATTGCTGCAAAGACCATCTTAGTGGACAAAGTCCCATTCTGAATTGAGTTCACTCCTCGTTCCAGTCCTATAACATAGAACCGGATTAACTTACCATTCCAGCAATGTCTATATCATGAGATATAAATATTTACCTAATGCATTAGAGGGAGATATAGGTCCCACCCATCTCATAATGAAATCATTCTTTCTTGTGCCACAAAATAAACATACATCATTCATAATAACCCAACGAATAAAATGGGTTTCATAAACATCATCCCATCATCACATAATCCATATAAAAGAAATGGATATCATTTTATAAGAAGAAAATTAAAACCATTTTAATCATAGAGGAATTATACTTGAAACATGCACATATGAAATAATGTCATCTAAGATGGAAAATGGTTTTGATAAAACACTTGAAATAAATTCTTGAGGAAAATGTCGTTTCTTCTACAAAATCAATTTCATTTCACAAAAAGTCATGAAATTTTGAAAGAAAGAGATTTTGTTGGAAATATTCATGAACTATTTTTGAGGAAGCTTCATGAAAATAAGGATTTATAAAACCGAAAAAATCTGTTCACACCATATAAGTAAAAAATAACAGTCTCCCCGTACTTTTGTCGGAAAAGTCAAAAAGTACCTCGTATGGTAAACAAAAGAAAGATTCTTTCCATTCAATGTGGTAAAAGTAATAAAAGGGAAAAAATTTCTTAAATATACATTGAATGAAAGTAAACATTTTATGAAAACATTTTGAGAGCATTTGGACATGGATAATAAACAGAACCCCAAGTAAATACTGACGAGTAAACAATCTCGGATAAGAATGAGATTGGAATAATTATCCCTTACCTTAGGTCCGATATGATTCGTATGGAACCGAAAATCCTGTATAATGATTTAAATAATGTCATTGACTTATTACATAATAATATTCATTGTTATGATATCATATATGTTTCACTTATGACTTTATATTACCCGTTCTTTGGTAAATTCCATGTTAAAGCAGCGTTTTGGGTAAAATCATTTCATTTATCGTATGTGTTTCGACTTATCGTTCTGGATATTATTACTTATATACTGATTTACATAATTTCAGAATTTAAAACATGATTTATATATAATATATATTCATCATATACATATATATTATAGATCGATAAAAGGAATGAAATACACTGTTCATGGAGACAGTAGGCCGTACGTACGCATGAACGCTGTTTTCGTTTCCTTATTGAATTTAATGAAACTAAATAGATGACATACATATATATATAAATATATCCATTAGCATTATTATTTCATATATTTCATTATTATTCATTATATAAACTTTATGATCATTCATTTATGGTTAAAATGGAGAATGAATCTCATCGCGTCGTGGAGATGGTATTTCGTACGTACGCACGAGCGATGATATCGTTCCCATAACTATTGAATAGAATTGGAGTGGATGGTAAAATATATCAGAATCATTATGATGTTATAATAACCATATATAGTAATTATTTACACCATTATACCCATCCATGTAAGGTGTTGGTGGAAAAACATATTACACCACGGCGTGGAGACAATATTCCGTACGTACGCACGCGCGGTGATTTTGTTTTCTGTAGGATGGATAGAAGGTGAAATAAGGTTGTTTCATATTTATAATAACATATCACTATATGAGGCATACTGATGTTATTACTTCATAATGAAACAACTAAATAATAGGGAGTAGAAGAAGAATGGAACTTGAAGAAAATGGTAGAAGGTATCACCTCTTTCTCGAAGTACCTCCTTTAAACTTTTTCTTAGGGCACTAGAGTTGGTCTTTTGAGAAGACCAGTACCTCTAGTAGGTTTCTAAGGAAGTGGGGAAGTGAAATGGCAGGGTTTGTCCGAGCTTGAAGGCTCAAAGTGGTGTAAGGATGAGAGGGAGGAGGTTCCCTTTTATAAGGGATGAGAGGGGCACCTTTGGAATCCTCAAACATATTAGTTTAATATAATTTCAAAACCCACATAAAAACCTCCAAAAATGACTCAATTCAAAGATTAGATTAGATAAGGTTTTAATCTCATCAACCAATAAAATTTAGACATAATTTGTTCTTATTTTAAACCTTATCATTTTTATTTATCCTTATTTAATATATTTATGTTTATTTGTGGTAATAAAATTCTAAATTTTAAATGGTTATAAATAATCAATTATGTGTTGTTAATTTTCCATAATTGGATAGTTAATGCCATTTTCAACTATATAAATTTCAATCTATAATTTTTAAATATTTTTGTGATTTTTAAACAATTTAATAATATGTTTATAAAATAACAATAGTGTCAATTTTGACACTATTTGTTTATTTGAATTTAAATAAAATCTACACAGAGGATATATTCAAAGTAAAATATTTAATAGATTCCTAACATGTCAAATTTGTCTAGAAAATTCGTGGAGCATATTAAATAGTTTATATAATATTTATTTTAATATTTTTAAACCCATTTATTTTCTATATCTCTTAATAAAATAATTAGTACAACCTTTTTTTATAATTATTTAATGTACTTATTTGTTGCATAAAAATTAAAAATAAAATCCTTTGATGAAGATATATATCAAATATTTTTTAATAATAATTTTACTCGAATTTATCATCTTAAAATAACAACATGTAAATTGTTATCTTTATTAAATTATGAAGGTGATAACTTTGAAATCATTTAAAATAAAATATTATAAGTGTCATAATTGCCATAATAAGGATCCAAATGGTCATCAATTCGGCCAGGGGATGATTAGGGTTTATATATACACTACTAACAAGTTTTTTGGAGATTTTTGGGCCTTTTGATATGTATTACTATTTACATATAATATATATTACTGATTTTTCACTAAATAAATAATTTCTGCATCATTAATGTATAAGATAATAAGGTAATTAAATAACTCTTAAAAATTACAAATAAATTGCCATGATAAGGAAAAACATTTTATCTTTCAAATGAGTATTTATAAACGAATTTATATTCTGTATAAACATATATTAAAAATATTTTAATTATTAAAGTTGAGTGAGACATATTTCACTTTGCTTTAAATAAAATAAATTGAATGTCTTAATCACCTCCAAGTGGGTTCTAATGGATTCCATTTCGACCCAAATATGACATAGAACGAAATATAATCATCCAGTTGTATTAAGACAAGTATTAGGATAATTTTATAATATTATATTTACCCTTAATTACCCAATGTTCTTTTTACTATGGTAAATAAAGTTTACCGTAGTTACTATTCATAATGCCCAAAAATAATAAGTAGCTTATTAACATAATTTGGACCCACTGATTCTAAATATGGAATCGATTTTTCTAAATTAAATGCACAAAAGTTGCAGAAATTAATTTAAAATTAAACTCGTTGTCAAGAAAACGCATTTTAAAAGTAAAAACGTTGCAAAAGATTGAAATGTTTTTACCTATGAATTCAATTTAAAATTAATGTTAATTACATAAATTATATTAAATGGTAAAAAAATATTGTTTTTATAGTTCAAAACCATTAAATATTATAATATAACAATATAAATTATTGAGATGAAAAAAGTTGTTTTTAATTAAAATATAGCGTGTTTTTACTATTCATCAAAATATGAAAGTTACCAGAATAATATGAAAAGTTTATCCAAAGTAAATTTTTATTTCATGATTCCAAAGAATAATTTTATTTTTTCATATTGAACTTATATACATGTCATCAACTAGATTTAAAGTGGGTGCGCCATCAAAAGGCAGCAAAACTGCATTTTTTTAAAAATACTTATTTTACCCAAAAAATTTATTTTGTTCTTATAGAATGTTCTGGAAAATATGTAAGATGAATAATAATGTTATAAAATTAAAATTTTAGTTAATAATATTCATAAAGGATAGTTTGTGATAATAATATAACCATATATCATTGTTTAGTGAAACCCGATATTGCGTACAACACACGCTATTGAGGAAGGTCGTTATTGCATGTAATGCAAGCCAAGTCTGGGTTGCGTGTAGTGCACGACTCCTTTGTTGTTGCGTATAACAAAATACATCGAATATATATATACTCAATGTTTCGTAGAATAACTAATATCAAACAATCATGAAATTGTGTGTAACATGATCCAAGATTAGTGTTTCATATTCTGTAAGCTAATACAGTGTTGCGTATAGCGCAAGATAATCTTGGTGTAGCGTACAACAGAAGATATGGAAGAAAATAAAATGAATATATCTTATAAAATCTCCTGTTGTTACATTCTACCCCCTTTAAATGAATTTCTCTCTCTAAATTCATCGGGGTTATAAATCGTTTACTATTAATAGAAACCCACATCGTAAAAAGGAATACTAAAACATAATTTTAAAAACTAAAGTATGATGCGCAATGATTACCCAAAGTAACTCATCATTGGGTTTCCATATTTATATTTTGAATATATATTATATATAAATCATTTTTTATATTCTTGAATTAATTAATCATGATCTATGTAATCATACGAATAATTAAAAGTCAAAACACGGACAACAAATGATACGATTTTACCCAAAACGCTTTTTAACATGGAATTTACAAAAGAACGGGTAATATAAAGTCATAAGTGAACCATATATGGTATTATAACAATGAATATGATTCTTTAATAATTCAATGACATTATTTAAATCATTATACAGGAGGTTCGGATACGTACGAAGCATATAAGACCTAAGGTAAGGGACAATGTTGCAATATCAATTGTTTTCTATCCGAGATTGCTTATACGTAAGTATTTACTGGGGTTATATTTATCATCTATGTCCAGGTTTTATAAAAAAAATTCATGTATGTTTAATGTTTTTTTACCCATTTGACTTTTACTACAAGGTATGTAAGGAATGTTTTTTTTGTTTACCATACAAGGTACTTTTTGACTTTTCCGACAAAAGTACGAGAAGAATGTTATTTTTATCTTATACGACGTGAACGGATTTTTACAGTTTCATAATGCCTCATTTTCATGAAGCTTACTCTACAAGATTTTATGACTATTTTCAAAAAATACTTTTATTTTAAAAGTGCATGGCATTTTGTGAAAGGAAAATGATTTTGAAGAAGAAATGATATTTTACTCAAGACTACATTTCAATTATTTTATCAAAACCATTTTCCATCTAAGATGAAATTATTTCATATGTGTCTCTATGATTTACATGGTTTTACTTTTCTTATTATGAAATGATATCCATTTCTTTTATATGGATTATGTTATGATGAGATGATGTATATGAAACCCATTTTAAACATCAAAATCTTGAGAAAAGACATAAATCGTGGAAGTACGTAAGGCATATATCATAATTGAACATCAATCACGATAAAATAGCATAGTAATAAGACATGTAATTATGGAAAAACATTAAGCACATGTTATGATTTCCATAGTAGCCAAGGAATTGCTGCCAAGACCATATTAGTGGACAAAGTCCCTTTCTGAATTGAGTTCACTACTCATTCCAGTCCCGTAACACTGAACCGGATTAACTTACCGTTCCAGCCATGTCTATCTCATGAGATATAAATCTTTACCCAATTCATTGGAGGGTGATATATGTCCCACCCATCTCATAATGAAATCATTCTTACTTGTGCCACAAAATGAAGATACATCATTCATAATAACTTAACGAATGCAATGGGTTTCAAAAACATCATCCCATTATCACATAATCCATATAAAATAAATGGATATCATTTCATAATAAGAAAAGTGAAACCATGTAAATAATAGGGAAATTATACTTGAAATATAAACATATAAAATAATGTCATCTTAGATGGAAAAATGGTTATGATAAAACACATGAAACTAATTCTTGAGGAAAATATCCTTTCTTCTTCAAAATAAATTTCTTTTCACAAAACATCATGCAATTTTAAAAGAAATAGATTTTGTTGAAAATTGTCATGAAATATTTTGTAGGAAGATTAATGAAAATAAGGCTTTATAAAACCGTAAAAATCCTTTCATGCTGTATAAGTTAAAAAACATTCTTCTTGTACTTTTGCTGGAAAAGTCAAAAAAGTACCTCGTAAAAGAAAGATTCCTTCCATACGATGTGGTAAAAGTAGAAAAGGGTAAAAATGACTTTAAACCTACATGGAATAAAAGTAAACATTTTATGAAAATATTTTGAGAACATATGGACATGGATAATAATCATAACCCCAGTAAATACTTACAAATTAACAATCTCGGAGAAGAATGAGATTGGAATAATTATCCCTTACCTTAGGTCCGATATGCTTCGTATGGATCCGAACCTCCTGTATAATGATTTAAATAATGTCATTGACTTATTACATAATCGTATTCATTGTTATGATATCATATATGTTTCACTTATGACTTTATATTACCTTTTCTTTTGTAAATTCCATGTTAAAGGAGAGTTTTGGGTAAAATCATTTCATTTATCATATGTGTTTCAACTTGTTGTTCTTGATATTATTACTTATATCCTGATTTACATAATTCCAGAATGTAAAACATGATTTATATATAATATATATTAATCATATACATATATATTATATATCGATAAAAGGAATGAAAGACATCGTTCATGGAGATGGTAGGTCGTATGTACGCATGAACGTTGTTTTCGTTTCCTTATTGAATTGAATGAAACTAAATTGATGACATGCATATATATATATACATAAACCCAGTAGAATTATTATGTCATATATTTCAATATTATTCATTATATAATCTTTATGATCATTCATGTATGGTTAACATGGAGAATGAATCTCATCATGTCGTGGAGACGGTAGTCCGTACGTACGCACGAGCGATGCTATCATTCCCATAACTATTGAATAGAATTGGGGTGGATGGTATAATATATAATAATCATAATTATGTCATAATAACCATATATAGTAATTATGTACACCATTATACCCATCCATGTAAGGTTTTGGTGGAATAGCAGATTACACCATGGCGTGGAGACGGTATTCCGTACGTACGCCCGCGCTGTGATTTTGTTTTCCGTAGGATGGATAGAAGGTGAAATAGGGTTGTTTAATATTTATAATAACATATCAGTATATGAGTTATACTGATGTTATTACTTCATAATGAAACAACTAAAGAAGAGGGAGTAGAAAAAGAATGGAACTTGAAGAAAACGGTAGAAGGTATTACCTCTTTCTCGGAGTGCCTCCTATAAAATTTCTCATAGGGCAATAGAGTTGGTCTTTTGAGAGGACCAGTACCACTAGTAGGTTTATATGGAAGTGGGGAAGTGAAATTTTCAGGGGTTGGCCGATCGTGAAGGCTCAAATTGGTGTGAGGAGGAGAGGGAGGAGGTGCCCTTTTATAAGGGAGGAGAGGGGAATCTTTGGAAATATAAGAAAATATTAATATATATTAAATCCCATCCCCACTCAAAAACTTCCAAAATTACTCAAATACAAATATTTTATGAGATAGGGTTGTAATATCATCAAAAAAATAATATTTAGACATGTTTTGATCTTATTTTAAACCTTATCATTTTGATTTATCCTTATTTAATCTATTTAAGTTTATTTGTTGTAATAAAATTCTAAATTTTAAATGGTTATAAATAATCACTTATGTGTTGTTAATTTTCCATAATTAGATACTATATGCCATGTTAGACTATATAAATTTAAATTTATAATTTTTAAATATTTATGTGGTTTTTAAACAATTTAATAATATGTTATTTTTATAAAATAACAATAGTGTCAATTTTGACACTTTTCAATTATTTGAATTTAAATAAAATCTACACAGAGTATATATTCTAACTAAAATATATAATAGTTTCCTAACATGTCAAATATATCTAAAAAATTAGTGGAGAACATTAAATAGTTCATATAAAATTTATTTTAATATTTTTAAAACCATTTATTTGATATTTTTCTTAATAAAATAACTTCAACATCACTATTATGTCATCTTTAAGGATAATTATTTAATACCTAAAAATTCTAAATAAATTCATATGATGTAGATAATTTTAATAGATTTCTGGAGACTATTTATACCCGATGTTTCATGAAGTTTATCACTAAACAAAAATTATTATACTTATAAAATTTAAGAAAGTGGCATGTTGTCACTTTCTTTGGTTTTAATAATAATTAAATTATTTTCATGGACAAAAGTCCATTAAATCAATAATTTTATGGTATCGGTAACCATGAAAAGTGATTTAAATATTTTGGAAAGTAGATGATATGTGCATAATGAAGGGATAAGGAGAAAATGAAATGTTTGACAGTATTCATGAGCTCATGATTGATATAAGGACTAAGTGATATCATGGTTTGAGTATATAGAATTTTGAGGATTTTGGAATGTGGAAAGTGTTAAATTTTAACTCCATTCATATTTTCAGTAAGTTTCAATGGGGATTCATTTTTTTCAAGAGAATACATGATTAAGGCCTTCGAATGTTTGGAATGTGACCAACAATGCATATCTTATGATATATGGGGATCAACGATGGTATTAACATGCTTGTTATATGAACTCTTTGGTAATCATTTTCAATATAATATGAGATTGGAGAGCAGCATTTTGGATAAGCCTAAATATTTTAATGGATTGTGTTGGACATAAGTTATTATTGTTTAAGGCTAGAATTTTTTTCGATATTATTGATGGAATGTTATAAGAATGTAATTTTAGAAAAAGGATAACCTGCAAGACGGGTGACAACCCGTTGCGTCGGACAAAGTTGTGGGAATAGAACCCACAAATGAAGTGTGACTGGCATTTATCACATACCACTGGCCTACAGGAAGTCCCTGGTAAGTAGAAACTAGTTTTATTTTATTTAGTGGTATGGTAGATGATGTATAAGTCCATTTTTGGAATCATATACGATTAACCACACCGTAGAATGGACTTATGTATATTTGATAAATTTTTCAAACCTTTTTTTTGAAATATATGGAATTACTCATCATTCTATCACATGATAAGATAACACTTCATGAATGACAAATTCAACTTTATTTCTTTAAGAGATGAAGTGGAAATTGTTCAAGGCACGAACAACGGTGAGATTGAACCAAAATCAAGTAAGTATTTCTTTTGATTCGAAAATTCATCAACATTAGAGAAATGATCCTGAAAACCGGAAATGTTGTCATAGTGCCCTTATATCCGATGAATCAGATGGTACCTTATATCATCACAAATCTATGGCTTTTTGATTGTTTCCTTTATCATAGCCAAGTTCTCTACCACTCTCCATCAGAACATGATGTTTAGATTTCTCTTCCATATCCACATTTTCCCCTATGTTCTCCCACAAAGAAACCCAGGGATGAGTTATTTTGGGTAACTGTTATGTTTCATACATCACCTTTTAAAATTAAGTTTTAGTATGTGGGTTTCTATTAAAGAAACTTTCAAGTTGTCAACCATTTATAACCCCGACGAATTTCGAGGGAGAAATTCATTTTAAGGGGGGTAGAATGTAATACCCTGAGATTTTATGAGAATTATTCCTTTTAATTTATTTGATGTATTGTCTTGTATGATACCCCATGATTATCTTGAGTTATTCGCAACACCGTATTAGCTTGCAGTATATGCAACACTAATCTGGGATCATGTTACACATAATTTCAAGTTTGTTTGATAGTAGTTATTCGACGCAAAATTGAGTATATATATATATATATATATTAAATGTATTAATGAAATATGTTTGTATTTTGTTATACGAAACAACAACGGAGTCATGCACTACACGCAACCCTGACTTGGCTTGCATTACACGCAATCACGACCTTTCTCGATAGTGTGTGTTGTACGCAATACCAGGTTTTACTAAACAACAATAAATTATTATAATATTATAATGAACTAGCCGTTATGAATAGTATTAACTAAAATTTGAATTTTTACTCATATTACACATTTTTTAGAACATGGTATAAGAAAAAAATAAATTTTTCGGGTAAAATAAGTATTTTTCAAAAAAATGCAGTTTTGCCGCCTTTTGATGGCGCACCCACATTAAATATAGTTATTGACATGTTTATAAGTTCAATTTGAAAAAATAAAATTCTTATTTGGAATAATTATATAAAAATTTACTTTGGATAAGTTTTTCATATTATTCTGATAACTTTCATATTTCAATGAATAGTAAAAACACGGTATATTTTAATTAAAAACAACTTTTTTCATCGTAATACTTTATTTGGATAAATTATAATATTGAATGGGTTTAAAGTATAAATAGAATATATTTTTACCATTTAACATTATGTATGTCATTAACATTGATTTTACATTGAATTCGTAGGTTAAATAAATTCAATCTTTTGCAATGTTTTAAACAAAAACCTGTTTTCTTTCGACAATGGGATTAATTTTAATTTAATTTCTGCAACTTATGTGTATTGAATTTTGAAAAATGGATTCCATATTTGTAATCAGTGGGTATAAAATATATTAATAGACTACTTTTTATTTTTGGGCATTATGAATAGTAACTACGGTAAATTTTATTTACCTTAGTTAAAGGTAAATCAGGTAATTAAGTGTAAATATAAGATTATAAAATTACCCTAACACCTGCCAAAATCCTATTTTATGACTAAATTTCGACCCATATCACCTAAGGGTCAGATTAGATTCATTGAATGGACTTTTGTCGACGAAAATAATTTAATTATTATTAAAACCAAAGAAAATGACAACATGTCAATTTCTTAAATCTTATAAGTATAATAATTTTAGTATAGTAATAAACTTCATTAAACTTGAGGTATAAATAGTCTCCAGAAAGCTAACAAAATTATCTACATCATGTGAATTTATTTATAATTTTAGGGATTAAATAATTATCATTAATGGTGACATAATAGTGATGTTGAAATTATTTTATTAAGAGAAATATCAAATAAATGGTTTTAAAAATATTAAAATAAATATTATATGAACTATTTAATGTTATCCACAAATTTTATAGATACATTTGACATGTTAGAATCTATTAAATATTTTAGTCTGAATATATCCTCTGTGTAGATTTTATTTAAATTCCAATAAATGAATAGTTTCAAAATTGACACTATTGTTATTTTATAACAATAACATATTTTTAAAATGTTTAAAAATCAAAAAAAAAAATAAAAATTAAAAATTTAAATTTATATAGTCGAAAATGGTATAATGTATCCAATTATGGAAAATTAACAACACATAAGTGATTATTTATAATCTTTTAAAATTTAGAATTTTATTACCACAAATAATCTTAAATAGATTAAATAAGGATAAATCAAACTGATAAGGTTTAAAATAAGATCCAAACATGTATAAATTTTATTTCTTGATGATATTACAACCCAATATCATCTAATAATTGGATTTGAGTCATTTTTTAAGTTTTTTAGTGGGGTTGGGATTTAATATAAATAAATATGTTCTTATATTTCCAAAGGTGCCCCTCTCCTCCCTTATAAAAGGGCACCTCCTCCCTCTCCTCCTCACTCCATTTTGAGCCTTCAAGCTCTGCCAAACCTCACAATTTCACTTCCCCACTTCCTTATAAACCTACTAGAGTTACTTTTCTTCTCAAAAGACCAACTCTAGTTCCCTAAGAGAAAGTTTAAAGGAGGCACTTCAAGAAAGAGGTAATACCTTCTACTATTTTCTTCAAGTTCCATTCTTCTTATACTCCTTCTTCTTTAGTTGTTTCATTATGAATTAATAACATCAATATCACTGATATAATTATATGTTATTATAAATATAAAACAACCCTATTTCACCTTCTATCCATCCTATGGAAAACAAAATCACATGCGTACGTACATATGGAATACTGTCTCCATGCCGTGGTGTAATCTGTTTTTCCACCAACACCTTACATGGATGGGTATAATGGTGTAATGAATAACTATATATTGTTATTATAACATCATAATGATTTTGATATATTATACTTTCCACTCCAATTCTATTCAATTGTTATGGTAACGATATCATCGCTCGTGCGTACGTACGGACTACCATCTCCACGACGCGATGAGATTCATTCTCCATGTTAACCATACATGAATGATCATAAAGTTTATATAATGAAGAATAATGAAATATATGACATTTTAATACTAATGGATTTATGTATATATATATGTATTTCATCTATTTATTTTCATTCAATTCAATAAGGAAATTAAAACAGCGTTCATGCGTACGTACGACCTACCGTCTCCATTAACAGTGTATTTTATTCCTTTTATCGACCTATAATATAAATGTATATGATGAATATATATTATATATAATTCATTTTTTACATTATGGAATTATTTAAATCAGGATATAAGTAATAATATCAAGAACGACAAGTCGAAACACATACGATAAATGAAATGATTTTACCCAAAACTCTGCTTTAACATGGAATTTACAAAAGAACAAGTAATATAAAGTCTTAAGTGAAACATATATGATATCATAACAATGAATATGATTATTTAATAATTCAATGACATTATTTAAATCATTATACAGGATTTTTGGATACGTATGAAGCATATCGGACCTAAGGTAAGGGATAACTATTTCAATCGCGTTCTTATCTGAGATTGTTATTCATAAGTATTTACTGGGGTTATTATTTTCGTCCATGCCCATGCTTTCTAAAAAAAATTCATGTATTTTTAATGTCGTTTTTACCCATTTTATAAATTAACCACATGTTATGAATGGAATCTTACTTTTGTTTACCACACGAGAAACTTTTTGACTTTTCCGTCAAATGTACGAGAAGAATGTTATTTTTAACTTATACGGTGTGAACAGATTTTTACGGTTTTATAATGCCTCATTTTCATGACGCTTACTCTACAGGATTTTATGAATATTTTCATCAAAATACTTTTCTTTTAAAATTTCATGGAATTTTTTGAAAAGAAAATGATTTTGAAGAAGAAAGGATATTTTCCTCAAAAATTCATTTCAAGTGTTTTATAAAAATCATTTTCCATCTAAGATGACATTATTTCATATGTGTATGTTTCAAGTATAATGTCTCTATGATTTACATGGTTTCACTTTTCTTATGATGAAATATAAATTTCTTTTATATGGATTATTTGATGATTGGATGATGTTTATGAAACCCATTTTATTTTTTGGGTTATGATCAATGATTTATGTTTATTTTGTGGCATAAGTAAGAATGATTTCTATATGAGATGATTGGGACCTATATATCCCTCCAATGCATTGGGTAAAGATTTATATCTCATGATATAGACATGGATGGAACATTATGTTAATCTGGTTCAGTGTTACAAGACTGAAATGAGGAGTGAACTCAATTCAGAAAGGGAATTTGTCCACTAATATGGTCTTGGCAGCAATGCCTTGGATACCATGGAAATCATATCATGTGCTTAATATTTTTCCACAATAAAAAGTTTTATTCCCAATCTATTTTATCATGATTGATGTTCTACTATGATCTATGCCTTTCGTACTGCCATGTTTTATGTCATTGCTCAAGATTTCGATGTTTAAACATTATGTTCATGTTTTTATGTTCAAATGTATATGGTTTGTTTTATTTTCTCCATTCTTACCCTTACTGAGCATTTGAGCTCACCCTTTATATGTTTTCTTTTCCCCCAGGATTAAAAGAAAGAATTTAGGTAAAGAAACAAAAAGGGGAAGATATTTATGGGAGATGTTAAAGATCTTTCACCCTGATTAGAAGATTATTTTTCCGAGTTTCCAAAGACACTAAACTATTACGATCCTTGTGTGTCTGTTTTAGTTATGTATTAAGTATTCTGCAAAAGTAATGCAATTTTCATGTACGTCAAGCTTCAGGTCTCTACATTTGGTAATCAATACATCAAAGCTTGACGTACATGGAAATTACATTAATTTTGTGGAATACTTAATACATAACAAAAATAGACACACAAGGACTGTAATAGTTTAGTGTCTTTGGAAACACGGAAAAAAATAATCTTCTAATCGTGGTGAATGATCTTCAACATCTCCCATAAAGATCTTCCCTTTTGTTTTCTTACCTAAAACCTTTCTTTAAGTCCTGGGGAAAAGAAAACAAATAAAGGGTGAGCTCAAATGCTTAGTAAGGGAAAACATAGAGAACATAAAACAATCCATAATCATTTGAAAGCAAAAACTTGAACATGAAATTTAAAAATGAAAATCTTGAGCAAAGAAATAAATCGTGGAAGAATGTAAGGCATATATCATAATGGAACATCAAACATGATAAAATATAATGGGAATAAAACATGTAATTGTGGAAACCATTCAGCACATGTTATGATTTCCATAGTAGCCAAGGCATTGCTACCAAGACCATCTTAGTGGACAAATCCCCTTTTTGAATCGAGTTCACTCCTCGTTTCAGTCATGTAACACTGAACCGGATTAATATACCATTCCATCCATGTCCACCTCATGAGATATAAATCTTTACCCAATGCATTAGATGGAGATATAGGTCCCACCCATATCATAATGAAATCATTCTTACTTTTTCCACAATATAAACATAAATCATTCTTCATAACCCAAAGAATATAATGGGTTTCATAAACATCATCCCATCATCACATAATCCATATAAAACAAATGGATATAATTTCATCATAAGAAAAGTTAAACCATGTAAATCGTAGATACATTATACTTGAAACACAATCATACTAAATAATGTAATCTTAGATGGAAAATAGTTTTGACAAAACACTTGAAATGGATTCTTGAGGAAAATATCCTTTATTTTTCAAAATCATTTTCTTTTCACAAAATTCCATGAAATTTTAAAAGGAAATAATTTTGTTGAAAATAGTCATGAAATCTTGTAGAGAAAGATTTATGTAAATAATGCATTTTGAAATCGTAAAAATCTGTTCACGCCATATAAGTTAAAAAAACATTGTTCTCGTACTTTTGCCGGAAGAGTTCAAAAGTACCTCGTATGGTAAACAAAAGAATGATTTCTTCCAAACAATGTGGTAAAAGTAAAAAAGGGTAAAAATGACTTTAAACATACATGGAAGAAAATTAAACATTTTATGAAATTTTTTGAGAACATATGGACACAGATAATAAACATAACCCCAGTAAATACTTATGAATAAACAATCTCAGATAAGGATGAGATTGGAATAATTATCTCTTACCTTAGGTCCGATATGCTTCGTATGGATTCGAACCTCCTATATAATGATTTAAATAATTTCATTGAATTATTACAAAATGATATCTTATATGTTTAACTTATGAATTTATATTACCCGTTCATTTTTAAATTCAATGTTAAAGCAGCGTTTTGGGTAAAATCATTTCATTTATCGTATGTGTTTCGACTTGTCGTTCTTGATATTATTTCTTATATCCTGATTTACATAATTCCAAAATGTAAAACATGATTTATATATAATATATATTCATCATATACATATATATTATAGATCGATAAAAGGAATGAAATACACCATTCATGGAGACGGTAGGTCGTATGTACGCATGAACGCTGGTTTCGTTTCCTTATTTAATTGAATGAAACTAAATAGATGACATACATATATATAAATATAAATCCAGTAGGATTTTTATTTCATATATTTCATTATTATTCATTATATAAAAATTATGATCATTCATGTATGGTTAACATGGATAATGAATCTCATCACGTTGTGGAGACGGTAGTCCGTACGTACGCACAAGTGATGATATCGTTCCCATAATTATTGAATAGAATTGGAGTGGATAGTATAATATATCAGAATAAGTATGATGTTATAATAACCATATATAGTTATTCTTTACACCATTATACCCATCCATGTAAGGTGTTGGTGGAAAAACAGATTACACCACGGCGTGGAGACAGTATTTCGTACGTACCCACACACGGTGATTTTGTTTTCTGTAGGATGGAAAGAAGGTGAAATATGGTTGTTTCATATTTATAATAAAATATCAGTATATTATGGATACTGATGTTATTACTTCATATTGAAACAACTAAAGAAGAGGGAGTAGAAGAAGAATGGAACTTGAAGAAAACGGTAGAAGGTATTACCTCTTTCTCGAAGTGCCTCCTTTAAACTTTCTCTCATGGCACTAGAGTTTGTCTTTTGAGAAAATCGGTACCTCTAGTAGGTTTCTCAAGAAGTGGGGAATTGAAATGGGTAGGGGTTTTCCGAGATTTAAGGCTCAAATTGGTGTGAGGAGGAGAGGGAGTACGTACCCTTTTATAAGGGAGGAGAGGGGCACCTTTGGAAATATAAGAAATATTAGTTTATATTAAATCCCATCCCCACCTAAAAACTTCCAAAATGACTCATATCTTAATATTAGATGAGATAGGGTTGTAATGTCAAAAACCAATAATGTTTAGACATCTTAGTAATTTATTTTAAACATTAGCAACTTGATTTATCCTTATTTATCAAATTAATTTCATTTGTGGTAATAATATTCTAAATTTTAAATTATTATAAATAATTACATATGTGTTCTGAATTTTCCATAATTTGACACTTTATGACATTTTCGACCATATAAATTTAAATTTATAATTTTTAAATATTTTTGTGATTTTTAAACAATTTTATAATAAGTTATTTTTATAAAATAACAATAGTGTCAATTTTGACACTATTCATGTATTTGAATTTAAATAAACAATATACATAAGATATGTTAGAACTAAAAGGTTTAATAGATTCATAACATGTCATATATATCAATAAAATTAGTGGAGCACATTAAATAGTTCATATATTATTTATTTTAATATTTTTAAAACCATTTATTTGATATTTCTCTTAATAAAATAATTTCAACATCACTATTATGTCACCTTTAATTATAAATATTTAATCCCTAAAAATTATAAATAAATTCATATGATGTAGATGATTTTATTATATTTCTGGAGACTATTCATGTTCTATGTTTCATGAAGTTTATCACTAAATTAAAATTAATATACTTATAAGATTTAAGAAAGTGAACCGTTGTCACTTTCATTGGTTTTAATAATAATTAAATTGTTTTCATGGCAAAAAGTCCATTAAATGAATCTAATCCGACACTTAGGTGATATGGGTCAACCTTTAGTCATCCAATAGGATTTTGGCAGGTTTTAGGGTAATTTTATAATCTTATATTTACCCTTAATAAACCGATTTACCTTTAACTATGGTAAATAAAATTTTCCGTAGTTACTATTCATAATGCCCAAAAATAAAAAGTAGCTTATTAACATAATTTGGTCCCATTTACTCCAAATATGGAATCCATTTTTTCAAATTCAATACACAAAATTTTCAGAAATTAAATTGAAATTAATCCCGTTGTCGAAAGAAAACCGGTTTTTGGTTAAAACATTGCAAAGGATTGAATTGATTTAACCTACGAATTCAAGGTAAAATAATTGCTAATGATATAAATTATATTAAATGGTAAAAATATATTCTATTTATACATTAAAACCATTCAATATTATAATTTAACCATATAAATTAATACGATGAAAAAAGTTATTTTTAATTAAAATATAGCGTGTTTTTACCATTCATTAAAATATGAAAGTTATCAGAATAAGATGAAAAATTTATCCAAAGTAAATTTTTATCTCCTGATTACAAATAATAATTTTATTTTGTCAAATTGAACTTATAAACATGTCAAAAACTATATTTAATGTGGGTGCGCCATCAAAAGGTGGCAAAACTGCATTTTTTGAAAAATACTTATTTTACCCGAAAAATTTATTTTGTTCACATACCATGTTCTAGAAAATATGTAAGATTAATAATAATGTTATAAAATTCAAAATTTATTTATTAATATTCATAATAGCTAGTCCATAATAATATTATAATATATCGTTGTTTAGTAAAACACGGTATTGCATACTACACACGCTATCGAGGAAGGTCGCGATTGCGTGTAATGAAAGTCAAGTTAGGGTTGGGTGTTGTGCAAGACTCCTTTGTTGTTTCATATAAAAGAATCCAACCATATTTCATTTATAAATTGAATATATATATATACACACTCAATGTTGCGTAGAATTACTATTAATAAACGAACTTGAAATTGTGTGTAACACAATCTAAGAATAGTGTTGTGTATATTGCAAGCTAATACGGTGTTGCATATAGCACAAGATAATCTTGTTGTATTATAAAACACATGACATCAAATAAATTAAAAATAATACTTATCATAAAATATCAGGTTGTAACATTCTACCCCCCTTAAAATTAATTTCACCCTCGAAATTCGTCGGGGTTGTACATGGTTTTCTACTTGATAGATTCTTTAATTAAAACCCACATCGTAAAATGAAATAACAAAACTTAACTTTAAAAACTAAAGTATGAAATGTAATGTTTACCCAAATTAACTAAACACTAGGTTTCCATATAGGAGAACATAGGTGAAAATATGGATATCGAAGAGAAATCTAACCATCATGTTCTGATGGAGTGGTAGAGAACATGGCTATGAAAAGGACAACAATCACAAAGCCATAGATTTGTGATGATCTAAAGTACCATCTTATTCATCGGATATAAGGGAACTAGGACAACATTTTTGGTTTTCAAGATCATTTCCCTAATTTTGATGAATTAAAAGTAATACTTACATGATTTTGGTACAATCTCAGTATTGTTCGTGAATTGAACAATTTCCACTTCATCCCTTAAAGAAATGAAGTTGAATTTTTTATTCATGATGTGTTAGCAGATCATGTGATTGAATGATGGGTTATTCCATCTATTTGAAACAAAAGGTTATCCAAAGTTATAAGTCCATATTATTGTTAGATTAATCGTATATGGTTCCAAAAATGAACTTCTACTTCATATATCATACCGCTTAATAAAATAAAACTAGTTTCTAAGGTATGTCTAGGGATGTCCCTAAGGTTATGTATAAGTATAGGTTATAGTCCTAGAATTATGGTCATGATATTAAAATTAATCCTAAGATATTAGATCATTCACTCCAATTCTATTCAATAAATATGGGAATGATATCATCACTCATGCGTACGTAGGGATTACCGTCTCCACGACACGATGAGATTCATTTTCCATGTTAACCATTCGTGAATGGTTATAAAGTATATATAATAAGTAATCATGAAATATATGACATAATAATGATACTGGATTTATGTATATATATATATATGTATGTCATCTACTTAATTCCTTTCAATTCAATAAGGAAACAAAAACAGCGTTCATGCGTACGTACGACCTACCGTCTCCATGAATGGTGTATTTATTTCCATTTATCTATCTATTATATATATGTATATTTTGAATATATATTATATATAAATCATGTTTTATATTCTGTAATTAAGTAATCATGATCTAAGTAATCATATGAATAATTACAAGTCAAAACACGGACGACAAATGAAACGATTTTACCAAAAACACTCTTTAACATGGAATTTACAAAAGAACGTGTAATATAAAGTCATAAGTGAACCATATATGATATCATAACAATGAATATGATTATGTAATAAGTCAATGACATTATTTAAATCATTATACATGAGGTTCAGATACATAAAAAGCATATTGGACTTAAGGTAAGGGATAATTTTTCAAATCTCATTTTTATCCGAGATTGCTTATTCATAAGTATTTACTGGGGTTATTTCTACCATCCATGTCCATGTTTTATAAAAGTGTTTTCATGTATGTTTAATGTCCTTTTTAACCATTTTTAACTTTTACTACATGGTATGTAAGGAATATTTTTTTTACTATACGAGGTACTTTTAGACTTTTTCGACAAAAGTACGAGGAGAATGTTATTTTTAACTTATACAGAATGAACGGATTTTTACGGTTTCATAACGCCTCATTTTCATGAGGCCGTATAATTTATAAAAAACATTCTTCTCGTACTTTTTCCAAAAAAGTCATAAAGTACCTCGTATAGTAAAAAAAATAAGATTTCTTACATACCATGTAGTAAAAGTGAAAAATGGGTAAAAAGGTCTTTAAACATACATGAAAACATTTTTATAAAACTTGTACATGGATGATAAATATAAACCCAGTAAATACTTACATATAAGCAATCTTGGATAGAAAACAATTGAGATTACAACATTATCCCTTACCTTAGGTCCGATATGATTCCTATATCCAAACCTCCAGTATAATAATTTAAATAATGTCATTGACTTATTACAGAATCATATTCATTGTTATGATATCATATATGGTTCACTTATTACTTTATATTACCCGTTCTTCTGTAAGTTCCATGTTAAAGCAGCGTTTTGGTTAAAATCGTTTTATTTATCGTACATATTTGGACTTGTTATTCTTGATATTATTACTTATAAACTGATTTAAATAATTATAAAATGTAAAAAAATATTTACATGTAATATATATTCAGTATATACATATATATATTATAGATCGGTAAGTGGAATGAAGTACACCGTTCATGGAGACGGTAGGTCGTACGTACGCATGAACGCTATTTTCGTTTCCTTATTGAATTGAATGGAATTAAGTAGATGAAAAACATATATATACCTAAATCCAGTATCATTATTATGTCATATATTTCATGATTACTTATTATATATACTTTATAATCATTCTTTAATTGTTAACATGGAAAATGAATCTCATCGCGTCGTGGAGACGGTAATCCGTACGTACGCACGAGTGATGATATCATTCCCATATATATTGAATCGAATTGGAGTGAATGATCTAAAATCTCAGAATCAGTATTATTTTATAATAATCATATGTATTTATTCTTGACATCATTATACCCATCCAAATAAGGTGGTGGTGGAAAACAGATTACACCACGGCGTGGAGACGGTATTCCGTACGTACGCACGCGCCGCGATTTCATTTTCCTTAGGAAGGGTAAAAGTTGAAATAGGGTGGTTTCATACTTATAATAACATATCAGTATATTAGTGATACTTATGTAATTACTTCATAATGAAAAAACTAAATAAGAATAAGTATAAGAAGAAATAAAGTTGAAAGAATTGGAAACAGACATTACCTCTTCTTTGAAACGCCTCTTTGAGACCTCTTCTTAGGGCACTAAAATTGGTATTTGAAGAAGAAAAAGACCTCTAGGATGTTTCTAGGGAAGTGGGGAAGTGAAATGGGCAGGGTTTGGCCGAGCTTGAAGGCTCAAATTTGTGTGAGGAGGAGAGGGAGGAGATTCCCTTTTATAAGGGAGGAGAGAGGCACCTTTGGAAATATAAGAAATATTAGTTTATATTAAATCCAAACCCCACTTAATAACTTCCAAATTGACTCATATCCAAATATTAGATGATATAGGGTTGTAATCTCCTGAACCTATAAAATTTATAAATGTTAAGAATTTATTTGAAACATTATCAACTTGATTTATCCTTATTTATCAATTTAATTTTATATGTGGTAATAATATTATAAATTTTAAATTATTATAAATAATTACATATGTGTGGTTAATTTTCCATAATTTGACACTTTATGACATTTTCGACCATTTAAATTTAAATTTATAATTTTTAAATATTTTTGTGATTTTTAAACAATTTTATAATATGTTATTTTTATAAAATAACAATAGTGTCAATTTTGACACTATTCATTTATTTGAATTTAAATAAAATATAAACAAAAGATATGTTCAAACTAATAGCTTTAATAGATTCACAAAATGTCATATGTATCTAGAAAAGTAGTGGTGCACATTAAATAGTTAATATAATATTTATTTTAAATTTTTTAAAACCATTTATTTGATATTTTAATTAATAAAATAATTTCAACATCACTATTGTGTCATAATTAATGATAATTATTTAATCCCTACAAATTCTAAATAAATTCATATGATGTAGATAATTGTATTATATTTCTTGAGAATATTTATTTTCGAAGTTTAATTAAGTTTATCACTAAATTAAAATAATTATACTTATACGATTTAAGAAAGTGACATGTTGTAACTTTCTTTGGTTTTAATAATAAATAAATTATTTTCATTGGAAAAAGTCCATTAAATGAATCTAATCCGACCCTTAGGTGCTATGGGTCTACTTTTAGTCATAAAATAGAATTTTGGAAGGTGTTAAGGTAATTTTATAATCTTATTTTTACCCTTAATTACCCGATTTACCTTTAACAATGGTAAATAAAATTACCCTAGTTACTATTCATAATGCCCATAAATAAAATGTAGCATATTAACATAATTTAGATCCACTGATTCCAAATATTGAATCCATTTTTCAAAATTCAAAACACATAATTTGCAGTTATTAATTTAATATTAATCCCGTTGTTAGGAAAAAGGGTTTTAGAAGTTAAAATATTTGCCAAAGATTGAAATGTTTTTACATATGAATTCAATGTGAAATTAATGCTAATGAAATATGGTTGTATTTTGTTGTACGCAAAATCAAAGGAATCATTCACTACACACAACCCTGATTTGGCTTGTATTACACGCAATCACGACCTTCCTCGATAGCGTGTGTTGTACGCAATACCGGGTTTCACTAAACAATGATATATGGTTATAATATTATCACGAACTAGCCGTTATGAATAGTATTAACTATGTTTTGAATTTTATAACATTATTATTCATCATACACATTTTATAGAACATGTTATGAGAACAAAATTAATTTTTCAGGTAGGGGTTGGTCGAGCTTGAAGGCTCAAATTGGTGTGAGGAGGAGAGGGAGGAGGTGACCTTTTATAAGGGAGGAGAGGGGCACCTTTGGAAATATAAGAAAAAATTAATTTATATTAAATCCCAACCCCACTCAAAAACATCCAAAATGAATCAAATATGAATATTAGATGAGATAGGGTTGTAATATCATCAACCAATAAAATTTAGACATGTTAGGAATTTATTTTAAACATTATCAACTTGATTTATCCTTATTTAATCAATTTAATTTTATTTGTGGTAATAGCATTATAAATTTTAAATTCTTATAAAGAATTACTTATTTGTTTTTAATTGTAAATAATTGGATAATTAATAACATTTTAGACCATATAAATTTAAATTTATAATTTTTTAGTTTTTTTTTATTTTTAAACAATTTTATAATATGTTATTTTTATAAAATAACAATAGTGTCAATTTTGACACTATTCATTTACTTGAATTTAAATAAAAAATATACAGAATATATGTTCAAAATAAAAGAATTAATAGATTCATAACATTTCATATTTATCTATAAAATTAGTGGAGCACATAAAATAGTTCATGTAATATTTATTTTAATATTTTTAAAACCATTTATTTGATATTTCTCTTAAAAAAATAATTTCAACATCACTATTATGTCACCTTTAATGATAATTATTTAATCCCTAAAAATTCCAACTAAATTCATATGATGTATATAATTTTATGATCATTCTGTATACTATTTATACCTGATGTTTCATGAAGATTATCACTAAACAAAAATTATTATACTTATAAGATTTAAGATAGTCACATGTTGTCACTTTCTTTGGTTTTAATAATAATTAAATTATTTTCATGGAAAAAAGTCCCTTAAATGAATCTAATCCAACCCTTAGGTGATATGGGTCGACTTTTAGTCATCCAATAGGATTTTGGCAGGTGTTAGGGTAATTTTATTATATTATATTTACCCTTAATTACCCAATTTACCTTTAACTATGGTAAATTAAATTTTCCGTAGTTACTATTCATAATGCCAAAAAATAAAAATAAGTCTATTAATATAATTTAGACCCACTGATTGCAAATATGGAATCCATTTTTCCAAATTCAATACACATAAGTTGCCGATATTAAATTAAAATTAATCCCGTTGTCGAAAGAAAATGGGTTTTTGTTTAAAACATTGCAAAAGATTGAATTGATTTAACATATGAATTCAATGTAAAATCAATGTTAATGACATAAATAATATTAAATGGTAAAAATATATTATATTTATACTCTAAAGACATTAAATATTATAATTTAACCAAACAAATTATTATGATGAAAAAAGTTGGTTTTAATTAACACATAGCGTGTTTTTACTATTCATTAAAATATGAAAGTTATCAGAATAATATGAAAAAATTATCCAATGTAAATTTTTATATCCTGATTCCAAAAAAGAATTTTATTTTTTCAAATTGAACTTATAAAAATGTCAAAAACTATTTTTAATGTGGCTTCGCAATCAAAAGGAGGAAAAACTGCATTTTTTTGAAAAATACTTATTTTACCCGAAAAATTTATTTTGTTCTTATACCATGTTCTAGAAAATGTGTAAGATGAATAAAAATTAAAAATTTAGTTAAAACTATTCCCAATGGATAGTTCATAATAATATTATAATAATATATCGTTGTTTGGTAAAACCCGGTATTGCGTACAACAGATACTATCGAGGAAGGTCGCGATTACGTGTAATGCAAGCCAAGTCAGGGTTGCGTGTAGTGAACGACTCCTTTGTTGTTTCATATAACAAAATACAACCATATTTAATTAATAAATTGAATATATATATATAATCAATGTTGCGTAGAATAACTACTATCAAACAAACTTGAAATTGTGTGTAACACGATACAAGATTAATGTTGCATATACAACAAGCTAATACGGTGTTTCGTATAACACAAGATAATCATGGGGTATCATAAAACACAATACATCAAATAAATTATAAAGAATACTTCTCATAAAATCTTGGGGTGTTACATTCTACCCCCCTTAAAATGAATTTTGCCCTCGAAATTCATCGGGGTTATAAATGGTTGACTACTGGAAAGTTTCTTTAATAGAAACCCACATACTAAAACTTAATTTTAAAAAGTGATGTATGAAACATAATGGTTACACAAATTAACTCATCACTAGTTTTCCTCATGGGAGAACATAGATGAAAATATGGATATGGAAGAGAATTCGAAACATCACGTTCTGCTGGAGAGTGGTAGAGAACATGGCTATGAAAAAGCCAACAATCACAAAGCCATAGATTTGTGATGATATAAGGTACCATCTGATTCATCGGATATAAGGGCACTATGAAAACATTTTTGGTTTTAAAGATCATTTCTCTAATGTTGAAGAATTTTCTAATCAAAAGAAATACTTGATTTTTGTTCAATCTCACCGGTGTTAATGCCTTGAACAATTTCCACTTCATTTCTTAAAGAAATGAATATCACTTAAATAATGTCATTTACTTATTAAATTATCATATTCATTGTTATGATATCATATATGTATCACTTATGACTTTATATTACCCGTTCTTTTATAAATTCCATGTTAAAGCAGCATTTTTGGTAAAATCATTTCATTTATCTTATGTGTTTCAACATTTCGTTCTTGATATTCTTACTTATATCCTGATTTACATAATTTCATAATTTAAAACATGATTTATATATAATATATATTCATCATATACATATATATTATAGATCGATAAAAGGAATGAAATACACCATTCATGGAGACGGTAGGCCATACGTATGCATGAATGCTGTTTTCGTTTCCTTATTGAATTGAATGAAACTAAATAGATGACATACATATATATATATATATATAAATCCAGTAGAATTATTATTTCATATATTTCATTATTATTAATTATTTAAAAGTAAGGCTTTAAAGGAAACAGAATTTGTTGAAAATAGTCATGAAGTCTTTTGGAGTAAGCTTCATGAATATAAGGCATTATAAAACCGTAAGAATCCTTTCATGCCGTATAGGTTAAAAAAACATTCTTCTCGTACTTTTTCCAGAAAAGTCAAAAAGTACCTCGTTTGGTAAACAAAAAAAATATTCCTTACATACCATGTATTAAAAGTCAAAAATGGGTAAAAAGGACTTTAAACAAACATGAATGCATTTTTATAAAACTTGGACATGGTTGATAAATATAACCCCAGTAAATACTTATGAATAAACAATCTCAGATAAAAATGAGATTGGAAAAGTTATCCCTTAATATAGGTCCGATATGATTCGTATGGATTTGAAACTCCTGTATAATGATTTAAATAATGTCATTAACTTATTACATAATCATATTCATTCATGAGCTCATTAATTATGACACAATAGTGATGTTGAAATTATTTTATTAATTAAAATATCAAATAAATGGTTTTAAAAATATTAAAATAATATTATCTGAACAATTTAATGTTCTCCACTAATTTTATAGATACATATGACATTTTATGAATCTATTAAAGCTTTTATTTCTAACATATCTTCTGTATATATTTTATTTAAATTCAAATAAATGAAGTGTCAGAATTTACACTATTGTTATTTTATAAAAATAACATATTATTAAATTGTTTAAAAATCACAAAAATATTTAAAAATTATAAATTTAAATTTATATAGTCGAAAATGTCATAAATTATCCAATTATATAAAATTAACAACACATAAGGGATTATTTATAACCATTTAAAATTTAGAATTTTATTACCACAAATAAACTTAAATAGATTAAATAAGGATAAATCAAAATGATAAGGTTTAAAATAAGATCAAAAAATGTATAAATTTTATTGGTTGATGATATTACAACCCTATATAATCTAATATTATAATTGAGTAATTTTTTGAGGTTTTTATGTGGGGTTTGAATTTATATTAAACTAATATTTTTGGGGATTCCAAAGGTGCCCCTCTCCTCCCTTATAAAAGGGCACCTCCTCCCTCTCTTCCTCACACCATTTTGAGCCTCCAATCTCGGCCACACTCTGCCCATTTCACTTCCCCACTTCCCTAGAAACCTTATAGAGGTACTGGTCTTCTCAAAAGACCAACCCAAGTTCCCTAAGAATAAGTTTAAAGGAGGTGCGTCGAAGAAGAGGAAATCTCTTTTACCGATTATTTCAAGTTTATTTATTCTTCAACCTCTTATTTTTTAGATTTTTCATTATAATGTAATAACATTAGTATAAATAATATACTAATATTATATTATAAATATGAAACAACCCCATTTCACCTTCTATCCATCCTACGGAAAACAAAATCACCGCGCGTGCGTATGTACGGAATACCGTCTCCACGCCGTGGTGTAATCTTTTTTTCCAACAACACCTTACATGGATGGGTATAATGATGTAAAGAATAACCCTAAATATTTATTATAACATCATAATGATTCTGATATATTGTATCATCCACTCCAATTCAATTCAATAATTATGGGAATGATATGATCACTCGTGCGTACGTACGGACTACCGTCTCCACGACGTGATGAGATTCATTCTCAATGATTAACCATTCATGAATGATTATAAAGTATATATAATAAGTAATAATGAAATACCTAACATAATAATGATACTGAATTTATTTATATATATATATGTATGTCATCCAATTAATTCCATTCAATTCAATAAGGAAACGAAAACACCATTCATGCGTACGTACGACCTACCGTCTCTATGAACGGTGTATTTCTTTCCATTTATCGATCTATTATATATATGTATATTCTGAATATATATTATATATAAATCATGTTTTATATTCTGGAATTAAGTAATCATGATCTATGTAATCATATGAATAATTACAAGTCAAAACACGGACGACCAAAGAATCGATTTTACCTAAAACATCAAAATCTTGAGCAAAGACATAAATTGTGGAAGTATGTAAGGCATATATCATAATGGAACATCAATCTTGATAAAATATAATGCAAATAAAACATATAATTGTGGAAACCATTCAGCACATGTCATGATTTCCATATTAGCCAAGGCATTGCTGCCAATACCATCTTAGTGGACAAAGTCCCTTTCTGAATCGAGTTCACCCCTCATTTCAGTCATGTAACACTGAACCGGATTAACTTACCATTCCAGCCATGTATATCTCATGAGATATAAATCATTACCCAATTCATTAGAGTGAGATATAGGTCCCACCGATCTCATAATGAAATCATTCTTACTTGTGCCACAAAATAAACAGACATCATTCTGAATAACCCAATAAATAAAATGGGTTTGATAAACATCATCCCATCATCACATAATCCATATTAAAGAAATGGATATCATTTAATAATAAGAAAAGTGAAACCATTTAAATCATATAGTCATTATACTTGAAACATACACATATGAAATAGCTTCATCTTAGAAGGTAAATGGTTTTGATAAAACACTTGAAATGAATTCTTGAGGAAAATATCTTTTCTCCTTCAAAATGATTTTCTATTCACAAAATGTCATGCAATTTTAAAAGAAATGGATTTTGTTGAAAATAGTAATGAAATATTTTTGAGGAAGCTTCTTGAAAATAAGGCTTTATAAAACTGTAAAAATCCTTTCATGCCGTATAAATTAAAAAAAATATTCTTCACGTACTTTTGCGAGAAAAGTCAAAAAAGTACCTCGTATGGTAAACAAAAAAAAGATTCATCACATAGCATGTATTAAAAGTCAAAAAGGGGTAAAAATAACATTAAACATACATGAATACATTTTTATAAAACTTGGACATGGATGATAAATATAACCATAGTAAATACTTACGAATAAACAATCTCAGATAAAAACGAGATTGGAAAAGTTATCCCTTACCTTAGGTCCGATATTCTTCGTATGGATCCGAACCTCCTGTATAATGATTTAAATAATGTCATTGACTTATTACATAATCATATTCATTGTAATGATATCATATATGTTTCACTTATTACATTATATTACCCGTTCTTTTGTAAATTCCTTGTTAAAGCAGCGTTTTGGGTAAAATCATTTAATTTATCGTATGTGTTTCGACTTGTCATTCTTGATATTATTACTTATATCCTGATTTACATAATTCCAGAATGTAAAACATGATTTATATATAATATATATTCATCATATACATATATATTATAGATTGATAAAAGGAATGAAATACACCGTTCATGGAGACGGTAGGTCGTACGTACGCATGAACGTTGTTTTCGTTTCATTATTGAATTGAATGAAACTAAATAGAAGACATACATATATATATATATATACATAAATATAGTAGCATTATTATATCATATATTTCATTATTATTCATTATATAAACTTTATAATCATTCATGTATGGTTAACATGGAGAATTATTCTCATCGCGTCGTGGAGACTGTATTCTGTACGTACGCACGAGCGATGATATCGTTACCATAACTATTGAATAGAATTGGAGTGGATGGTATAATATATAAGAATCATTATGAAGTTATAATAACAATATATAGTTATTCTTTACACTATGATACCCATCCATGAAAGGTTTTGGTGAAAAAACAGATTACACCACCGCGTGGAGACGGTATTCCGTACGTACGCACACAATGATTTTTTTTCCATAGGATGGATAGAAGGTGAAATAGGGTTATTTAATATTTATAATAAAATATCAGTACATGAGGTATACTGATGTTATTACTTCACAATGAAACAACTAAAGAAGAGGGAGTAGAAGAAGAATGGAACTTGAAGTAAACGGTAGAAGGTATTACCTCTTTCTCGAAGTGCCTCCATTAAACATTATCTTAGGGCACTAGAGTTGATATTTTGAGAAGACCAGTACCTCTAGTAGGTTTCTAAGGAATTGGGGAAGTTAAATGGTCCAGGTTTGGCCGAGCTTGAAGGCTCAATGTGGTGTAAGGAGGAGAGGGAGGAGGTGCCCTTTTATAAGGGAGGAGAGGGGCACCTTTGGAATCCTCAAAAATATTAGTTTAATATAATCTTAAACCCCACATAAAAACCTCCAAAAATGACTCAATTGAAATATTAGATGAGATAGGGGTGTAATATCATCAACCATTAAAATTTAGACATTTTTTGATCTTATTTTAAACCTTATCATTTTGATTTATCCTTATTTAATCTATTTAAGTTTATTTGAGGAAATACAATTCTAAATTTTAAATGGTTATAAATAATCACTTAGGTGTTGTTAATTTCAATAATTGGATAATTTATGCCATTTGGGACTATATAAATTTCAATTTATAATTTTTAAATATTTTTGTGATTCTTAAACAATTTAATAATATGTTATTTTTATAAAATAACAATAGTGTCAGTTTTGACACTACATTTATTTGAATTTAAATAAAATCTACACAGATGATATATTCAAACTAAAATATTTAATATATTCCTAACATGTGAAATTTGACGAAAAAAGTAGTGGAGCACATTAAATAGTTCATATAGTATTTAGTTTAATATTTTTTAAACCATTTATTTGGTATATCTCTCAATAAAATAATTAGTACAACATTTTTGTATAATTATTTAATATACTTATTTGTTGAATAAAAATTAAAAATCAAATCCTTTGATGAAGATAAATATCAATGATTTTATAATAATAATTTTACTCGAATTTATCATCTAAAAATAACAACATGTAAATTGTTATCTTTATTAAATTATGAAGGTGACAACTCTGGAATCATTTATAATAAAATATTATTAGTGTCATAATCGCCATAATAAGGATCCAAATGGTCAAAAACTCAGCCAGTGGATTATTAGGGTTTATATATACACTACTAACAAGTTTTTTGCATATTTTTGGGCCTTTTGATATTTTTTACTATTTCAATAAAAACTAGATTATTAATTTTTAACTAAATAAATAATTTCTGCATCATTAATGTATAAGATAATAATGTAATTAAATAACTCTTAAAAATTACAAACAAATTACCATGATAAATAAAAACATTTTATCTTTAAAATGAGTATTTATAAACGAATTTATATTATTTATAAACTTATATTAAAAATACTTTAATTATTAAAGTTGAGTGAGACATATTTCAATTTCCTTTAAATAAAATAAACTAAAGGTCTTAATCACCTCCAAGTGGGTTCTAATGGATTCCATTTCGACCCAAATATGACTTTAGATGAAATATAATCATGAAATTGTATTAAGACAAGTATTAGGATAATTTTATAATATTATATTTACCCTTAATTACGCAATTTACCTTTTACTAGGGTAAATAAAATTTACCGTAGTTACTATTCATAATGCCCAAAAATAAAAAGTAGCTTATTAAAATAATTTGGACCCAATGATTCCAAATATGGAATCCATTTTTCTAAATTCCATACACAAAATTTGCATAAATTAATTTAAAATTTATCCCGTTGTTAAGGAATCGTGTTTTAAAAGTAAAAAGATAGCAAAAGATTGGAATAATTTACCCAAAACTCTACTTTAACATGGAATTTACAAAAGAACGGGTAATATAAAGTCATAAGTGAAACATATATGATATCATAAAAATGAATATGATTATGTAATAATTCAATGATATTATTTAAATCATTATAGAGGAGTTTGGATCCACACGAAGCATATCAGACCTAAGGTAAGGGATAACTTTTCCAATCTCGTTTTTATCCGAGATTGTTTATTTATAAGTATTTACTGGGGTTATATTTATCATCCATGTACCAGTTTTATAAAATTGTTTTCATGTATGTTTAAAGTCATTTTTACCCATTTTGACTTTTAATACATTTTATGTAAGGAATCTTTTTTTTGTTTACCATACGAGGTACTTTTTGACTTTTCCAGCAAAAGTATGAGAAGAATGTTTTTTAACGTTTACGAAATGAAATGATTTTTATGGTTTTATAAAGACATATTTTCATGAAGCTTCCTCCAAATGATATCTTGACTATTTCCAACAAAATCCTTTTCTTTTAAAATTGCATGACATTTTGTGAAAAGAAAATGATTTTGAAGAACAAAGGATATTTTCCTCAAGAATTCATTTCAAGTGTTTTATCAAAACCATTTTCCATATAAGATGACATTATTTCATATGTGTATGTTTCAAGTATAACGTCTCTATGATTTACATGATTTCACTTTTCTTATGATGAAATGATATCCATTTTTTTGTATGGATTATGTTATGATGGGATGATCCCTATGAAACCCATTTTATTCTTTGGGTTATGATGAATGATTTATGTTTATTTTTTGGAACAAGTAAGAATGATTTAATTATGAGATGGGTGGGACCTATATCTCCCTTCAATGCTTCGGGTAAAGATTTGTATCTCATGAGATAGACATGGATGGAACGGCAAGTTAAACCAGTTCAGTAATACAGGACTGGAACGAGGAGTGAACTCGATTCAGAAAAGACTTTATCCACTAAGATGGTCTTGGCAGCAATGCCTTGTCTACTATGAAAATCATAACATGTGCTTAATGGTTTTCACAATTACATGTTTTATTCCCATGTTATTTTATCATGCTAAATGTTTCATTATGATATATTCCATACGTACTTCCATGTTTTATGTCATTGCTCAAGATTTTGATGTTTAAACATTATGTTCATGTTTTTATGTTCAAATTCATGAGCTCAGGACTGATATAAGGACAATGTTATATCATGGTTTGAGTATATATAAATTTTGGGATTTTGGTATGTGGAAAGAGTTACCTTTTTACAACATTCATGTTTTCACTAAGGTTCTATGGTAATTTCTTTTTCAAGAGAACACATGATTAAGGAATTCACATGTTTGGATTGTGACCAACAAGATATATCGTATGATAAAATGATGTTATTCAGGTTCTTGTTATGTGACCTTTCCAGTAATAATTTTCTATATACTATGAGATTGGACAGATGTGTTTTGGATAAGTCTAATGATTGGAAAGGGTTATGTCGGACATCAGATGGTATTGATTAGGGCTATAACTTTTTTCGAAATTATTTCTATAATGTTATAAAATTCAAAATGTAGTTAATACTATTCATAACGGCTAGTCCATAATAATATTATAACAATATATCCTTATTTAGTGAATCCTGGTTTTGCGTACTACACACGCTATCGAGGATGGTCGCGATTGCATGAAACGGAAGCCAAGCCAGGGTTGCATGTTTTATTTTATTAAGCGGTATGATTTATGAAGTATAAGTTCATTTTTGGAATCGTATATGATTAACTACACCATAGATGGAATTATGTATATTTGATAACTTTTTCTAACCTTTTGTTTAAAACATATGGAATGACCTGTTATTATATCACATGATCTGTTAGCACTTCATGAATACCAAATTCAACTTCATTTCTTTAAGAGATGAGGTGGAAATTGTTCAAAGCACGAACAACAGTGAGATTGTACCAAAATCAATAAAGTATTTCTTCTAATTCAAAATTTCCAACTTTAGGGAAATGATATTGAAAACAAAATGTTGTCCTAGTGCTCTTATATCCGACGAATCAGATGGTACCTTAGATCATCCCAAATATATGGCTTTGTGATTATTGGATTTTTCATAGCCGTGTTCTCTACCACTC